>OY728119.1:183685453-189551864 GCA_963277665.1 Viscum album | reverse complement strand
AAGACACAAAATGCCCACATTGAAAATAAGAGGTCACTTTATGTAAATCCCTCTAGTTCCTAGATTATTAGGATATCTGCCTCTGTCCTTTGGTTGTTGTCCTCTCCACAATGTCTTAGCCCTCTATAGGAGCTCATAATCTCTATTCGATGACGATTCAGAGGATTCCTCCAACATGGAGGGGATTCTGAATTTCCAAGATAAATCTAGGAAGTCCATCATTGAGTTGGATTAGAAGTCATCTTCAAAATTAATTGAAAACAACTTCTAGACAATTAGGTAATCACTAAAACCAAATACATTCGACTCCATTATGGAACAAGTGACTTCAAGTTGCAAGAAAAATCATTCTATCACCTTCTTATTGAGGCCTTCAAGAGGCCTTTCACCTTAATAGTCCTCTAGGGGAATGATACTCGAGTTTTTGTCCCATGCAGTGTCACAATCCTCATCTGAGGCCTTGCTGAAATAGTCATATGCATTTTTTATAAGATCAGAGAAATTGGATGGATAATTCCATTCTAAATTCTTAAGGCCATCAACATTTCTAGTTGAATGTTCCACCCGTAAGGGGGCAAGATATGTCTGCACCAACTTAGATGCGTTCACACAAGTTTTGGATTTCCGAGGGATGACCAATCAAAACCCCTTTTTATCCAATATAATTTTCTTACCTTTAATCATCTTAGTTATAGTTGTAACACTATCATAACCACCCATCATGGGTATCCCATCTTCACCATCAATCTTATTCATGTAAACTGTAGTCATACCTTGATCCTTAAACAACCCCTGTCGATTGGAATTGATATCTTGCTCACCAGGATATACACAACCATATTTTTCTAGTATAAGAAAAGATCCAACAAGTTTATCCTTAGACTAATCTATGGAATGTGTTAAAATACACTCCCACATAGAAGTTCCATCCACCCTTTGGACACATATAGGAATGTACTTATCTATCTCACCCTAGATTAGATCCTTTCCAGTCTAAAAGTTTGAAGATTCAATGCCCCTACTATAAGAATTGAAAGTGATATCATTATTTATCATTAATAAAGGACAATAAACTTTCAAATTACCTTTCTTATTTATAGTATAATTGATCCCCTACCCATTTTACAACTAAGAATCAACATCCAATTGTGCATTAATCTCTAAATCAGATTCACCCATCTACTCATCACTACGTGCCTTATGTCCTGCAATAAGAGCATCACAGAAATAAAGCTCAGCAGTGCAATTGACATCCTATTGGACAAATAGATTTTTATCCCTAAAAATAGGTGAAGAAGGATCACTTACTTGAGATCTTCTGGAGGCCATCACGTTATCCATCCTATTAACAGAGACAACAATAAGATTTTTAACCTTCATTTGAGTGTGACCCTCCTTAGAAGAAATTACTTTGCATAAGGGACCACCATGAACAACCCCTCCATTAGACAATCCTCTCTGTCTAATACTGCACTTTACATATTTATTTTTCCTGAAACAAGTGCTCTCATCATGCCCTTTCATATAATAGAAGGAACACATTATAGATATTTTACAATTCAAGCTGTCATCCGCAATAACTTTTCAAACTAAAAATAATTGAGATAGTTTTTCATATTCATGTTGAGATGGTATGTGAATACGATATAATCTATAATACCAAATGTAGGATCGAATATGTAAACATGAGGTTCTCAAATACAAGAGGGGGGGGGGGTGAATTATAAACTTTTAAAAATCCCTAAGGAAATTTTTTCATAACCAAAATTCACAACACCTCTAAGCTCTAAAAACTTTCTTGATTCCGGAAATGAAACTTAACAAAAGTTTACAATGACTAAGATTCTACCTTAAAGCGTATATAATTCTATATAATCAGAGTAAAAGTATAAGGAATTATAAGAAGATTATACTTTCCTCAACAACTAAAGGTACATCGGAAAAATAGAAAACTACAAGTAACAAGTGGTAACTCTTTTAACCCAAAGAGAAGGGTATCCAACAACCTTGGATAAAGGTCCCTTGATTTAAACTATCAAGAAATTATATCTTACCCACACTAGGGTAAGCCCTCAATATGAAGATCGGAGTCTATCTTGCTATCCCCGCAAGCCCTCAACTTTAAGGTAGTCGACACCTCTATCTTACTATCTTCGGAATCCCTAGATTGTACACAACAACAACTAGAGTCGTACAAAGAAAATCTAAATGAAGAAAAGGTTGAACAAGATGTTCAAACTTTCTTCATGAAGCCTGAGAGTTTATAAGATTATCTCTCTCTATAAATCACTTCTGAAAGTTCTGAGCTTCAAAAATTTCAAAAGTACTGAGCTCTTTCAAATGAGCTCCTATTTATAGGAATAACTCCAATGGTCGGCTCCCTCCTCCAACGGTCATATTTTCCTTGAATTTCTGAGGGACCTGTACAAGTGTCACTCAAACAAAGTATAATTGATAACTGAAATCACGCCATCGTTTTATAACAAAACAAGTGTGAGCATAACTAAAATCTGATATTTGGAATGTGAGTAAATATGAAAGTTCTAAGTATATCCAAAAATTGAATTCAGAGTCTATAATACAAGGATATTCGGTTTCGGTTTTCTAGGAATTCGAAACCTAAATTATATAGAATTCTGGAGTCTGAATTTCAAGGAAATTTGATGTCTAGATTCACAAGAATTCGGAACCTGAACTCACAAAGTTTGAAGTAAGAGTTCATGAGAATTTGGAGTCAGAACTCATAAGAGTTTGGAGTCTGTATTTCGAGAACTCAGAGTCAGAACTTAGAGAAGTTCATAACCATAATTCATAATCATAATTCGGAGTCAGAACTCAGAAGATTTCCTATCCAGAATTTGCAATTAGAATTTAGAGTCATAACTCAGAAGAGTTCGAATCTAGAATTTGTAATCAGAATTTAGAGTCAAAACTCAGAAGAGTTTGTATCTAGAATTCGTAATTAGAATTCGGAGTCAGAACTCAGAAGAGTTCGTAACCATAATTCTGAGAATTCAGATCCTAAAACAGAATTCTTTATATCTAGGTATTTATCGGATTCCAAGGTTTTGGTTTCAAACTAAATTTTATACTTAGAAAAATTATGATATGAACAATGAAAATGAGGTAATGATAAATTTCCTTGGGGAAGAAAATTTTTCCTTATAGAAGTAAAACAAGGGTAAAAAGAAATTTTCCTTGAGATATGGTGTTTGTGATTTTCAAAACAAGAAGGAATCGTGAAGTCATAAGGAAAGCCTTAATGACTTAATGATCTCCCCCATGTATGAAGGAATGGAAAAGTCATAAGGAAAACCTTATTGAATAAACAATTCAATCCTTAGTTCAAGTTCATCCTCATTAGCAGATAACATCACTTTATCAACAAGAATAGAATTAAATTCAACTACAACAAGGAAGCGAGTGAAGTGACCAAACATGGATAATCTAGTTTTCTTATCCTTTTTGATCATAAAAACAATGGACAATGCAATTTCATGAAGGATTCTTGGATGAAAAAGAACACAACTTAGCCCATACACCTTGACCCACATTTGGATAGAGGAGTTGTATATATCCACTGGGTTGAAACTGTGATGCCACTCCCATATGTGAAGACTAATCGTCTTGAAGGTGACCGAACCAAAACCCCAAGATCACATCTTTAAGGCCTCTTAGGGGAAGAGCATGTGAAATAATCCATGAAACAAAGATACTAATTTCTAGCTCCTAAAGTCCCAAATTTCTGAGAGTTGCATCACAATATTTCCCATTCTCCAAGGATCAGAACCACTATGAAGAATAAGAAAAACTATGATGGAGTGCTTACCGATTTCCATCTTCTTTGAGATCACAATAGGATTTTCATTCACCTGAGCAATGCTACACTTATGCCAGATGCTCCCAACATTTTATTCCTTGAAAAGAGAGAAAGATCGATTTAGACTAGGTTCTGGGCACACAATATCTATAATCGACCCGACATGTAAGTTCCCATTTCCCTCCTTATAAGCCGTAACTAGTTTTTGAATATCAAAGAACCCATAAGAGAGGAAGGTTTTAAATGAGAAGGGAGCAGTCAAAGATGCTATATGAGAAAATCCCCAATCACCATGGTCGTGAGGAGGGAGAAGTGCTTGATCGTGAACCATCCAATATATATAATTATAAGTATAATAAAAATATTTATTATTTAAATTTATTTATTATAATTATATATATATATATATATTAATGAAGGTTTGGGATAAGGCATAATGGACCGATCCCTTTTATTAAAATTAGAAAGTACAAAGATGGTAAGGAGATCAGACATGGAAATGCAACCCACATTAAAAACAAAATACCAAATAAGGAATTAAAAGTCAGTAAAATCAATGGCATGAGAAAGGTTTGGGCCTCTACACCCCTTCTATAAGGATGTCTTCCTTGTGAATGTTGTTCATGCTTATAGTTCTTTGATCTCTGCCAAGGCTTGTAGTCTTTTCTTGAAGATGAGTCAAGAGAGTTCATTGCACCCATGTCACTGGAGACCACACCATGAACATTCCCTTGTAAATGATCTCTAGACCCTATTCCCATAGAACCTCAAGAATACCACAATTTAGATTGATCCTTTCCCCTTTTAAGATCTAAATTATACACGTAAAGCATTCCAAAATAATTGGAAGTGGATACTTGAACCCTGTTCAAATAACAATGTTTAATGGACCAATTATTTTTATTGTTATCATGTCAGGCCTCATCTTGTGGATGAGCTAAAGCAGGTACTTGGCTCACCTGAATTCTATTATAGTCATAAAAACTCGACGATCCATCCATACTTGTATCACTATCTAGAGAAGGATCATGAGATTTCCCATGACTAGGCACTGGATCACTTCCACTGCCACCCATCATGGGATTATTATAAGCACCCTTATTAATGGTCTGAAAAGCTTTTGGAGTACTATTAAAACCAGAAAAATTAGGATTTTCAATATTAGAAACAACAAGAATGCTTCTTACCATTTTTAAAGTCAAGATAAACGTGTTAGAAGGATTTTCCTAATCCTTCTCTAAGGCATTATCAGACATTTTTATGAACTTGAGTGTCAGTTCAATTCTTTAAACGGGAAGGAGCCTCAACATCCAATTTTTTCTTACCCTAATGCTCCATTGAGTCAATAAATTTTTCTTTAAGTATTTTTTGATCAACTATCTATTTTAAAACCATTTTATTCGAAGAATGCACTTCAATATCCTCCCTAGAGAGACCATCCCTACAATCCAAGAGCTCTCCTATCTTTGGGAAAGATTATCCACCAAGATTAAACCCCTCCGAGTCCACCTGAATATTCAATACTTTCTAAGAAAGAGCTTGAACAACATTTTCAACACCACCTGGATATTTATTATACAACTTAAAAGCAACTACAATATCGGTATATTCGTTCTGTCCATACCCAAAAAACATATCAGAAATTGGCTCCCTAGAGAGCCCTTCCCTGCAAGATGAGAACTCACCCAACATCAAAATAGGTTCACCACAAAGCTTAATCCCCTTCTATTCCACTTGGGTATTAACTCCTCCCTAAGTTATATTCTAACCAAACCTTTTTCCCACAGGTTCATCAGTGGATTGTACCTTACCTGCTTGACCTTGCTCAACCATCTCAACCCATGATCTGGTGGAATGATTCCCATTAAAATCCATTAAAAAAAACAAGATTCTAAAGAAGCCACACCAAGACATTTTCTAAAACTAGTCCCCAAAGGATCTATAATGGGAGTATCCACAAGACTAGCCTCTAACTGGTCATCACGACAAGCCAAGTGATCCCCCATTTTCTAATCAAGTTCAAATCCAAGATCCTTTCCTTCTTAGAGAATATGAATATTCAGTTATCCATCCTAAGGAAATTCCAAAAAAACACTTTCAATCTCACCTGGAGAATTTTACTTCAAAGTCGTAATCTTTTTCAAAAACTTTCATTATTCCCATGCATAGAAAAATAATCACAAATAATAGATCTCATGTAATTTAAAGGATCGTGACATATTACTTTATAATATGGATAGAAATGAGGAGTTTTTTCATATTAAATTCTTAACTCTATCTAGTCATCATTAGTGGAAAGAAAAACTTTATGAACCATAGTAGATCACAAGTACACTTCCACAAAAAATCATGCATTGTGCCTAAATCTGCACACCTGGGTTTCATTTTCCATTTTAATAGGAACCCTTAACTATTGAAAAATGACCCTATACCCAAAGTTTTTCCAAAACCGTGGGTATAGGGATTAGATGGGAACCTATACCCATGATTTTTAAAAACCATGGGTATAGGTTGGAAATTGTCATCTATACCCACAATTTTTGAAAAACCATGGGTATAGGGTTTTTTTCATGAACTATACCCACAGTTATCCAAAAACGTGGGTATAGTTTATGACTATACCCATGGTTTTCTAAAACTGTGGGTATTACTTTCCCATGTTAAGGTGGGGGGAAAAATTTCTGTCGGAGAAAAACAAAATTCCATGGGAACACCTATTGCCAAAATTTTCCACCTATAGCCACAATTTAGATAAATATATATTTATATACCTATAATCCAATGTGATGTAGTTTCTAAGAGAATGAATTGTATAAAGGTGGTCTAGGGATCAAAACCCATGGAAGACAATTTTTTAAAACCTATACACACAATTTTGAAACGGTGGGTATAGGGTTAATGACACGGTGGAATACACCAATTCCCACAGTTTTCAAACTGTGGGTATATAATTTTCAAACCATGGGTATATATTAGAGCTATACTTATGGATAAACTCTCCATGTATCCCAAAACCCTAGGTATAGCCAATACCCACGGTTTTGGGGGCTATACCCACGGTTCAAAACCATGGGTATATATGCCTTTTTCAGTAGTGCCTAGAGACAGTGCAACATCGTAGAGAATCCTAGGATGCCAAAGTATCCATTTTAGACTAAATACCTTGACCTAAATTTGAATAGAGGAGTTACCTACTTCTAGAGGATTGAATTTGTGATCTTATTCCCAGATGTGCAGGGATCTTAACTTGAGAGAGATTGATCCAAATCGCCAAACCCTCATATTCAAGTCTTCAAAGGGGAAGAGTATGTGATAGAATACACATCCCATAAAAAACATTTCCAATTTGATATTCCTTAAATTTCCAAAATCCACTCAATAATCTCCCTAAACTTTCACGATGCAGATCCTCTTGAAAAAAAATGATATGTGTAATGATTGAATGCATCCCAATTTCTAGGTGTTTCGATACCATAACTGGGCCATCCTTTACATAGGAAACACTACCCTTCCAATGAATACCACCTACAATCGAACCCTTAAAGAGAGAGAAGGTTTGATTGTGCATTCTAACCTCGATTGAAGCAACTAAAATAGTTCCTCCACTCATGATTTTATAACCCTACATTCTAGCACCCACATGCTTATGGGAATCAAATTTCTATTGAGAGAGGGAGACATTCATCAGGGATTTAATATTCAAAGAATCCATGAGTGTGGTGAAGCCCTAATCTCTATTTCATTGTATATATATATATATATATTTATAATTATAATTATAAATAAGTATATTTAAAAATATTTGTATATAATTAAATAACACAAAAGGTTCATGTACTGAGTGTAATAAACCCTAAAATTTATTAATGAAGAAGTGAAAAAACAATTTCAATCAAACATGTGGCACATAGAGAACCACTAAACTGAGAAAGTGAAAAAAACACCACCCAAAATCACAAAAATTTTCACTCGAAGACCCACTCATCATAAACCATAGGCCCATTGTTTTTTATTTTTAAACCAAAAATCCCACAACATAAAGGCCCAAAGGACCAGAGACACCCAAACTAGCTTATACGACCATGATACTAGCCAACAACTACCAACCTTGAAGACCTTATGCACCCAAACACATCGATAAGGATGACCAAAAACACTCCACTTAAGGTCATTATCTTGGATGAAGTGCTGAAAACTGATGACATTCAAAAAAACATTCACACAAGAACTTTTTTGTTCCCTTTGATTTCGTTGCTTGTGCAATCATCATCGTCCCCGATGTCCATTTCTAGAGATGTTTGTGTCTTCACATAATCAGTGGGAGTTTCTCACCATTGGCATCTCATAGCACCGATGAACCATGATACCTCAGAATGTCGCTCGTTGGCATACCATACCATAGGTGGTCCTCCCACAACCACCATCATCACCATCATTGCAACATAGAAAACCATAATCCCATGTGTGATCTACCCAAAGGCCCATATGAGAAAAACCCATGAAAGTCCCAACAAAAAACACAAGGCCCACAAATCTATGAAAAAAATCTTACTGATAGGGAAACCTATCGCCAGCCTGTGCCTAATGAATGTCCCGAGGTCACCTCCCATCCCCTCCTAAGGTCATACATCATTCAGATCCTAAGGTCACTGGATCCCTACATCTCAAGGTCATCCTGTGAATTGTTTCCTATAGCACTTACTCTATCTCCTCCATTGCCTTAAGGGAATCACATCTATGCTTGAAGTTGACCTCGAGCTCCCTGCATCGTAAGGACATCACCGGTCTGGATTAGTTCTCCAACCTCACTAATGATAGGGCACCCTCTAACTAAGATTAGACATCTCACCATCATCTAGTTCCCAAAACCACCTCACCTCTTATCGCCAAAGACTATACTAACATAACTTACCATCTGAGATCGTTGCCGAATATCCAAGTTTTTGCTAGCCTTTAGCCAACCTGCCCCTGGTAGTGGTTGGAGGTCACCGCTGCCTAACCCCACATCCCAAGGTCTTATGTGCTACCCATCCAAAGATCATATTCACCCTTCATTTCCTAAAGAATCTCTGAGATACACCCCATGAACCTCTGTCACCCACCACCACTGTCAGGGAAACATCTTCATCTGCCGCCACTAAGGCACCGATGCTAGCCATTGCCATCAAGGCACCATTTCCATCCACCAACATCAAGGTGAAATACACATCCACCTTCATCGAGGCACTATCTCTAGACACTGTTGTCATGAAGGCTTCCTATTCATCGTCCGTGCAGGGAGCAGAGCATCTATCACTAGGCTTTCCCTCTGGAGGATCCCGCCATTACCCATTCACAATCTATAAAATATTATGACTACATCCACCACTACACACTGCAACAAAATCATAGTGCCCAACAATCCCATCATCAATCCTTCTGCTTGGAAGGAGTGGTGGGTCAAGGCTACGATCACTTCATACCCACTGGGCCTTCGATCCATGCATTGAATAAATAAGGCTTGATGAGTGGGCTATCCCTGGGGTGTGTGGGGGGGGGGGGGGGCTATGGCCTGCCTTTTCGACCTGTGTGTGTGGTGTGTGTGTATTTAATGTTACTGTACCCCCAAAAACCAAATATATATAATTATAAATTTAATAAATAGATTTATTATTTAAATATATTTATTATAATTTTGTAATTATTTAAATATATATTATAATTATAAATAAATATTTTTATAAATATTTTTATATAATTATAAATATTTTTATATAATTATATATAATTATATAATTATATATAATTATATATACTCAAAATGATGTGAACCATGGGTTATAGCCCATGGCCATGCAATTTATTAAAAATAAAACAATCAGAAAGTTCAAAAGAGATGGATGTGGAAAATAGTGAAAAATTACTGCCACAAAGAAAAAAAGACACCTAACCCATAAACAAGAGAAGATAGTTCATCTTGTAAACTAAGATCGGACACCACCCCTACCTCTCAGATGAAATCCCCTCCTCTAGGTGATAGGCTTTTTCCATGTCTTTTCATCATCAGCCTGAGGGTCAAAGTTTTCATCCGGTGGGGTGGGATCCTCAAGAGGCCAGAGATCTTGTTCTCCACCTGGATCTGAATCCTCCAATAAAATATTTAGATGAAATCTGCTCTTTATCATGACAACATCAGTGCTTGGGGATTGTCCATCAATTTGAAAAATTCCATGAGCATTGATGAATTACTCATGGAAAACATCCCTACTATTGGATCTATTTAAAATTTTAAGGAGACTAATTTAATACTACCTTACCTTTAAGAGGATCTTTAACAGCCTCTACTCTAGTGCCATCAGTAACATCTATTACATCAGTACTCCCAGTCTCATTAAAATTAGGGATTTCCACCTCACTAATTTTGAGAGCGACATTGAAAAAAGATATTGGGATATTTTAAACCTGGGAAGATCCAGTTGGAGAGAAATTATTATTTTTTGAAAAAACATGGAATATTTTTATCATACCTTTTCCTTTTGTAGTGGAAAGCTTGTGCTCCTGCTATAATTCCTGATTAAATTTATTTTTCACAATAAATTATTCATTATATTGTTCATCATTAATGTTAGAATGATCACTCTCAATACCCCTAATAAAACCATCCTTGGAAGAATTACTTGAAAGATGCCTATCCTCCTCATCAGTAATTTCTACCCAAGAAACTTTATCATGATCTTGCAGAGAAGGTGAAAAAGAAAAAGAAGTTTTCTTATGGGTGTTATCCTTGGGTCTCAAATCAGAGCACAAGATCATTCCTTAAGTAGAAGCCTATGTAGTAGCCTATAAGTCACCTCCAAATGTGCTCTAACTCTTGACATTACCATCCTAATTTGATTCCTTTTTATCCTCTTCCAATTCTTGAACAAGATCATCCTAGAAGGAATCCCCAGGATAATAATTGATCCTCTCATCAGCCATTATCCCTTGATCCATCATACCCGCCCATGAAGTTACAAGGTTTAAGGGTGAATAGGAGGTTCCTTTTCCATTTTGAATTTATAAAGAGGTCAAAATTTTATAGGTAAAAGGTATTGGATCCACTTGAAATCTAGTTGGGAAACTGACTTATTTCTTCTCCAAAGAAGATCTGGGAGCAGGAGGGGCTTACACAATAATGATCCTAAACTTATCCCTTGGCAGATTTCTAGTAGTCTGGGCATTCTTTGTCTGCCTGATATTATCATCCTTCTTCTTACATTGGTTTGATTCATGTACTCTTTTATGCATTTAAAACAAACTAATCCATTCTTGAAATTGGATTTCTCATGCCTAGTAATTTCATAAATAGGGTAGAAAGGCGGCATCCTTTCATACAAAATCCTGAGATTGACTTTATATTGAGTAATGGAGAGTACAAATCTATCAATTAGAGTGGTTCTAAGATCAACCTCAATGAGAACCATTGAAAAGTGGCCAAAACCATCCAATTAATTAGCATTATTAATTTTAATTGGAATTCCAATAGAAGAATCGATGTCATATAAAATTTCAGGTTTCTATAAAACCCAACGTAATCCATGAATTTGGACCCAGAACCACACATAAGTTGCCTTATAATCATGAAAGTTGAAATTAAGATTCCAATCATGAATTATAAGCATGTATGTGTAACACCCCAAGCTTCTACGGTACGCTTCTCTTTGAATAATGTGATAGCGTGTGTTGTACGCAACACCGAGTTCTAACACACCATAACCAATCAAACTAGCCGTTATGAACAGTAATACCTACTTTTTGAAAATATATATATTTTATATTTTAAAATGGACTTCATTTCTGGATTCGAAATATCAAATTAAGCCTAAGGTGAAATTTTGGTACTTTTCAGATAACTTTCATATTTTGATGAATAGTGAAAATTACTAAATTTTAATTAAAAACAACTTTTTTAATCAAAATAATTAATAGTGATAAATTATGAATTTGAGTGGTTTTAAAGTATATTTAGAATATATTTTTACCATTTAATATAATGTTGGTCATTGGACATAATTTTACAATTAAACCGAACATAAACAAGTGTCAATCTTTTGATAGTTATTATCTCTTAAAAACACGCTTTTTGTTTTGACAATGGGAATTAATTTTAAATTAATTTATTCCACTTCTGTATTTTGAATTTAGAAAAATGGATTCCATATTTGGAATCAGGATGTCCAAATTGTGTAAATAGTTAACTTTTATTTTTAGACATTTTGAATAATTACTGTGGTAAATATTTTATTTACCATGGTTAAGGGTAAATCTGGTAAATAAGGGTTAAAAAATAATATTATAATAATACTAAATTACCCTAAAACGTGTCATAGCATTATTTTTTGATACATGTTCGACCATAGGCATCTTTGGGTCGATTTTGGGACCCCATGGTGCCACTTGTAGGTGATAGGGACACTTTTTTTAATTAAGTTAAAATGAATACAAAAATGAAAGAAGCATATATCTTTTAGAAAAACAATTATTACATAGGGTTATATATGTTGGATTTTAGATTATAAATATTCATTAGAAAGATAAAAATATTTCCTACATAATGATATTTTATTTATAATTTTTAGACATTAAATAATTTAATTTATTTATGACACAAGGATGATGAATTAATTACTATAACAGTGACAAATTAAAATAATTGATATTATAAATACCAAAATAAATATAATATGAAACTTTTAATGAATTAAACTAATTTTATAGGATAATATGATATATTAGGATTGATTTAATTGACTTTGTTCCAAGTAATCAATCTGTTATGAGTTTCACAAAAATCAACTATTGAATAGTGTCAAAATTGACATAAAAGAGTTCTTAAAATAAATATTATATTATTAATTAATCTTAAATTCCTAAAAATTTAAGGTTGTGCCAAGAGACTTATATCATGATAGGTTCATAATTAATGGACCACTTGGGGGTTTCTTGGATGTATATAGTAAGTTTATTAACCATATTATATAAAAATAGAAAGAGACATTGTAAAAGTGAAACTAATTAATTTAGAGTTAATACTTAAAGATAAGGTTAATATAAGTACCCAAACCTGTCTAAATTCTATTGTTTGAGTTGTTTTAGACCCATAACCACCTTAAACTTTGAATAATCAACTTTGGAGCCTTTAGAAACCGAATATTAATTTATTATAATTTAATATTTCTAGCTTTTCCAAAGGTGCCCCTCACCCCTCTTATAAAAGGGCACTCCTCCTTCTCATTTCTTCACACCTTCAAAGCCTTTTGGTTCGGCTAAACTCTGACCAAATACTCTCACAACTTCCCTCAATACAACCTAGAGGCCTTAGTTTGATCAGAAATCTAACCTAAGGAGCCCTTTTGATCAAATCAAAAGGAAGAACCCGAAGAAGAGGTAATGATTTCACCACCCTTTTCCAAGTTCATTTCTTCTTCCACTTCTTCTTCCTTTGTTGTTACCATTATAAAATAATAACTCCAGTATCATATATATACTGTGATGTTATTATAAATATGGTACAACCATATTCAGTATTCTATCCACCCTTTGAATAACATGTCACCATACGTGCGTACGTACGGCTTACCGTCTCCACGTCGTGGTGTAATTGTTATTCAATATATTATTATTTGGATGGGTATAATAATGATGTGTAACTCATGTAAATAATAAATATAACATGTTAATGATTCTGTATATATGATATACCATCCATTTATATATTATTTTAATATCAAAAGAATGATATTGTCGCTCGTGCGTACGTACGGACTACCGTCTCCACGAACGCGATGAGATTCATTCTCCATCGTAACCATTAAAGTATAATTATCATTTGATGATTTAAAAATGATGTTTAAGGACTTGATATCATTTTTTATATGAATAATATACAACCTATCCTTTACAAACATGTCTTACGTAACAAAACATATAAAAGACAAGTAAGTTAACTCCCGAAACAACGATAATACTAAGATATTATTATCAAATCAATATTAAAAGATCATATATGATATCATATTAATGTATATGATTCTTTTATAATTTAATAACAATTATTTCACCATTATACAGGAGGTTAACCTACCCCAACCAAGGAAAAGTACAAGGTAAGGGTTATTTCACAATCTCTTCATTATCTGAGGTTGTTTATACGTAATAATCTACTGGGATCTCTTTATCATCCACATCCATGTTTCTTCAAAATGTATTTCAAAACATTTTTATTATTTACAAGAATATGGGTTAAAGTCATTTATACCCTTGTTTGACTTTTTATAAGAGGAATCTTTCCGTCGTTTTCAAAACAAGGTCCTTTTTAACCTTTTTGACAGAATTAAGGTAAGAATGTTTTTTTAACTTATACGACGGGTGCGGTTATTTTCCGCTGTTATAAAATCTTCAAAGCTTTCCTTACAATATTATAAGAATATTTTCAAGAAATTTTTTTATTTTATATGTCTCTTAAATGATTTCAAAAACAAAAAGAGATATTTCTCTAAAAAGTGTTTTGATTTCATCTATGTCAACATCCTTTGATGGATTTTACGCTTATTTGAAGTTGATTTATTATGATACAAAACTTCTATATTGTATTGAAGGTTTTGTGATATGTTTGACTGTGGATGTGCTATTTTTATACCATTCATAGTTTATGGTGAAATTATTGACATTTCGTATGCTAGTTTTAATATGAATGTTTATGTTATGTTTAAAACTTTTCATATGGGAATGCACTGGACTTAATATGTGACGAGTGGAGCCCGCGATAGCTCCTCGATGCATCAGTAGGTCTCATGAGACAAACTAGTGTCTTGGAACAAGGCCTTGGCAAAATCTTATTTGTAGTCTTGGCACGAGGCCTTGGCTATGTGGTTATGATAGTCTGGCATTATGCATTCCAACATTATGAAAGCGGTTATTGATTTTGCATGTGATTATTCGATTAGTAGAATATCCATGTGAATGAGTAAATGGCATTATTTCATTTTATTTATGCCATACAATGTTGAAAGTTCAAGTTTGAAAGGCTTTTGTTTTAGTTATACATTGCCTTAAATGTTTATTCTTATTTATGAAAGTTTCCGCTATATTGTTATCCTTACTGGGCATTTGAGCTCACCCCTTATATGTTTTATTTTTCCCAGGAAGTGAAGAAGTAATTTATGAATGACCTGTAGGGATATTATGTGGGGATATGAGTGTGGATTATGAAGACATTATGTTTTGTAGTAGTTTTTCATTTTATGATGTAATGTAAGACTTATGAATATATCTAGTTTTTCCAAGGCTAGTAAACCAATCGGTCTTTCGAGATTTGATCTTTCTTGTGATCATGACAATGTTATGTAATAATGCACCGACTCTGGGTAACTAGGGTCAGGGCGTTACAGTTGGTATCAGAGGAAGTTTAGTACAAACCTTGGAAGATAGATTTTGATAAACTCTGATTAGAGCACGTAGAACTAAGATGAACTTTGAGGATTAGTATAGAATAACTTCCTAGAATTTTGGTATTGTAGAGATTTTGTGAGTTTTCCAAGAAATACATCCCTGTCTGGATACAAGCAGGTAGAGGCGGCTCTGGCACAGATGTACCTTGGGGTAAAACCCAAAAACACCGCTTTGAGCTAGACTCGAACGGGAAATGGTGCACGACAACGGGCCTTGCTGCACTCTTGGTTACGACACTCCCGGGGGATATGCTTAGGATATCTATCATTTTCTTTAGAAATCATTATGAAGGGTTTATAAGTATATACTTCCTCAAAGAAAACATTTTTATGATTATGGATTATATCCATAAATAGTTCAATTTATGTAAAGTATTTTATAAGTATGGGATTATGTATTTTGATTCATAAACTGATCTAGTTTATGACATTGTTTAGAAATGGTGCCTAGTGGAAGAAATGGAAACCGTATCAATGCACGCACTCCATGTAGGGATTTCCCTCCTTCTCAAGATAATTATAGTGGGGATGGTGATGCAACTGGTGCCGATCAGCTAATCACCATACTGGGACAACTTACTCAGGTTATGAATAATAACCTTACCCGTATGGAGCACCCTGATCCACAACGTGGAGGATCAATGTTAGATCGATTCATGAGGCAACAGCCTGGAGGAGTCATGCAACCTCTTCTTATACCGGAGTGGAAATGGGACAATATTACGATGGACTTTGTCATGGGGATACCAAAGAATCCTAGAAGGAACGATGCAATATGGGTTATTGTTGATCGTCTTACCAAGTCAGCACATTTTCTTGCTATAAGAGAAGATATACCCCTGGAACGTCTAGAAAGACTATATATTAATGAAGTTGTGAGAATTCATGGAGTACCCCTATCGATTGTTTCTGATCGTGATCCCCGTTTTACTTCAAGATTTTGGAAAAGTCTTCAGAAATCCCTGGATACTGAACTTCATTTGAGCACTGCTTACCACCCTCAGACAGACGGACAATCAGAACGGACTATTCAGACCTTAGAATACATGTTGAGATCTTGCTCACTTGACTTTCAGGGTATGTGGGATCAATATTTACCACTGGTAGAATTTTCCTATAACAATAACTTCCATTCGAGTATTCAGATGGCACCATATGAAGCGTTATACGGAAAGAGATGTCGTACACCAACCTGTTGGGATGCCGTTGGTGAAAGAAAACTTGTAGGCCTAGAATTGGTGGAGGAAACGATGGAAAAGGTGAAGGTAATCCAAAATCACATCAAAGCAGCTCAAAGTAGGCAGAAGAGCTATGCCGATAATCGAAGGAAGGATTTGGAATTTAAAGTCGGTGATCATGTTTTCCTGAATGTATCACCATGGAAGGGAGTCATATGTTTTGGTAAGAAAGTTAAATTGAGTCCCAGGTACATCAGACCTTTCGAAATTCTAGAACTAATTGGGGCTGTGGCTTACCGATTGGCAATGCCGCCAAGTCTCTCCAAAGTTCACGATGTGTTCCACGTATCTCTGTTGAGGAAATACATGCCTGACCCAACACATGTACTCACCTATGAGGAATTAGAACTAGAACCCGATATTTCCTATTGTGAAGAGCCCGTCAGGATTCTTGATACGAGAGAACAAGTACTGAGAAACTGGACGACGCGTTTGGCAAAAGTTTTGTGGAGAAACCATAAGATGGAAGAGGCAACGTGGGAACCCGAGGAACTTATGATGAAGAACCACCCGAGTCTTTTCATGTGATAAGTATTCTAGAAATTTCTAGGACGAAATTATTTGAAGGAGGGGAGAATGTAACACCCCAAGATTCTACGGTACGCTTCTCTTTGAATAATGTGATAGCGTGTGTTGTACGCAACACCGAGTTCTAACACACCATAACCAATCAAACTAGCCATTATGAATAGTAATACCTACTTTTTGAAATTATATATATTTTATATTTTAAAATGGACTTCATTTCTGGATTCGGAATATCGAATTTAGCCTAAGGTGAAATTTTGGTACTTTTCGGATAACTTTCATATTTTGATGAATAGTGAAAATTACTAAATTTTAATTAAAAACAACTTTTTTAATCAAAATAATTAATAGTGATAAATTATGAATTTGAGTGGTTTTAAAGTATATTTAGAATATATTTTTACCATTTAATATAATGTTGGTCATTGGACATAATTTTACAATTAAACCTAACATAAACAAGGGTCAATCTTTTGATAGTTATTATCTCTTAAAAACACGCTTTTTGTTTTGACAGCGGGAATTAATTTTAAATTAATTTCTGCCACTTCTGTATTTTGAATTTAGAAAAATGGATTCCATATTTGGAATCAGGATTTCCAAATTGTGTAAATAGGTAACTTTTATTTTTAGACATTTTGAATAATTACTGTGGTAAATATTTTATTTACCATGGTTAAGGGTAAATCTGGTAAATAAGGGTTAAAAAATAATATTATAATAATACTAAATTACCCTAAAACATGTCCTATCCTTATTGGTTGATAAATGTTTGACCATAGGAATCTTTGGGTCGATTTTGGGACCCCATGGTTCCACTTGTAGGTGATAGGGACACTTTTTTTAATTAAGTTAAAATGAATACAAAAATGACACAAGCATATATCTTTTAGAAAAACAATTATTACATAGGGTTATATATGTTGGATTTAGATTATAAATATTCATTAGAAATATAAAAAGATTTCCTACATAATTATATTTTATTTATAATTTTTAGACATTAAATAATTTAATTTATTTATGACACAATGATGATGAATTAATTACTATAATAGTGAAAAATTAAAATAATTGATATTATAAATACCCAAATAAATGTAATATGAAACTTTTAATGAATTAAACTAATTTTATTGGATAATATGATATATTAGGATTTATTTAATTGACTTTTTTCGAAGTAATCAATCTGTTATGAGTTTCAAAAAAATCAACTATTGAATAGTGTCAAAATTGACATAAAAGAGTTCTTAAAACAAATATTATATTATTAATTAATATTAAATTCCTAAAAATCTAAGGTTCGGCCAAGAGACTTATATCATGATAGGTTCATCATTAATGGACCACTTGGGGGTCTCTTGGATGTATATAGTATGTTTATTAACCATATTATATAAAAATACAAAGAGACATTGTAAAAGTGAAACTAATTAATTTAGAGTTAATACTTAAAGATAAGGTTAATATAAGTACCCAAAACTATCTAAATTCTATTGGTTGAGTTGTTTTCGACCCATACCCACCTTAACCTTTGAATAATAAACTTTTTAGCTTTTAGAAACCGAATATGAATTTATTATAAATTAATATTTCTAGCTTTTCCAAAGGTGCCCCTCACCCCTCTTATAAAAGGGCACTCCTCCTTCTCATTTCTTCACACCTTCAAAGCCTTTTGGTTCAGCAAAACTCTGCCCAAATACTCTACCAACTTCCCTAACTACAACCTAGAGGCCTTATTTTGATCATAAAGCCAACCTAAGGATCCCTTTTGATCAAATCAAAAGGAAGAACCCGAAGAAGAGGTAATGATTTCACCACCCTTTTCCAAGTTCATTTTTCTTCCACTTCTTCTTCCTTTGTTATTACCATTCTAAAATAATAACTCCAGTATCATATATATACTGTGATGTTATTATAAATATGGTACAACCATATTCAGTATTCTATCCACCCTTTGAATAACCTGTCACCATACGTGCGTACGTACGGCTTACCGTCTCCACGTCGTGGTGTAATTGTTATTCAATATATTATTATTTGGATGGGTATAATAATGATGTGTAACTCATGTAAATAATAAATATAACATGTTAATGATTCTGTATATATGATATACCATCCATTTATATATTATTTTAATATCAAAAGAATGATATTGTCGCTCGTGCGTACGTACGGACTACCGTCTCCACGAACGCGATGAGATTCATTCTCCATCGTAACCATTAAAGTATAATTATCATTTGATGATTTAAAAATGATGTTTAAGGACTTGATATCATTTTGTATATGAATAATATACAACCTATCCTTTACAAACATGTCTTACGTAACAAAACATATAAAAGACAAGTAAGTTAACTCCCGAAACAACGATAATACTAAGATATTATTATCAAATAAATATTAAAAGATCATATATGATATCATATTAATGTATATGATTCTTTTATAATTTAATAACAATTATTTCACCATTATACAGGAGGTTAACCTACCCCAACCAAGGAAAAGTACAAGGTAAGGGTTATTTCACAATCTCTTCATTATCTGAGGTTGTTTATACGTAATAATCTACTGGGATCTCTTTATCATCCACATCCATGTTTCTTCAAAATTTATTTCAAAACATTTTTATTATTTACAAGAATATGGGTTAAAGTCATTTATACCCTTGTTTGACTTTTTATAAGAGGAATCTTTCCATCGTTTTCAAAACAAGGTCCTTTTTAACCTTTTCGACAGAATTAAGGTGAGAATGTTTTTTTAACTTATACGGCGGGTGCGGTTATTTTCCGCCGTTATAAAATCTTCAAAGCTTTCCTTACAAGCTTATAAGAATATTTTCAAGAAAATGTTTTATTTTATATGGATCTTAAATGATTTCAAAAATAGAAAGTTATATTTCTCTAAAAAGTGTTTTGATTTCATCTATGTCAACATACTTTGATGGATTTTACGCTTATTTGAAGTTGATTTATTATGATACAAAACTTCCATATTGTATTGAAGGTTTTGTGATATGTTTGACTGTGGATGTGCTATTTTTATACCATTCATAGTTTATGGTGAAATTATTGACATTTCGTATGCTATTTTTAATACGAATGTTTATGTTATGTTTAAACCTTTTCATATGGGAATGCATTGGACTTAATATGTGACGGGTGGAGCCCGAAATAGCTCCTCAATGCATCGGTAGGTCTCATGAGACAAACTAGTGTCTTGGCATAAGGCCTTGGCAAAATCTTATTTGTAGTCTTGGCACGAGGCCTTGGCTATGTGGTTATGATTGTCTGGCATTATGCATTCCAACATTGTGAAAGTGGTTATTAATTTTGCATGTGATTATTCGATTAGTAGAATATCCATGTGAATGAGTAAATGGAATTATTTCATTTTATTTATTCCATACAATGTTGAAAGTTTAAGTTTGAAAGGCTTTTGTTTTAGTTATACATTGCCTTAAATGTTTATTCTTATTTATGAAAGTTTCCGCTATATTGTTATCCTTACTGGGCATTTGAGCTCTCCCCTTTTCTATGTTTTATTTTTCCCAGGAAGTGAAGAAGTAATTTATGAATGACCTGCAGGGATATTATGTGGGGATATGAGTGTGGATTATGAATACATTATGTTGTTGTAGTAGTTTTTCATTTTATGATGTAATGTAAGACTTATGAATATATCCAGTGTTTCCAAGGCTACTAAACCAATCGGTCTTTCGGGATTTGATCTTTCTTGTGATCATGCCAATGTTATGTAATAATGCACCGACTCTGGGTAACTAGGGTCGGGGCGTTACAGTATGAATTTAAATTAACCAAACCAAGACTCCAAGAATTCCATTTTAAATACATTTAAATAACTTAATTATATAAATTTCAAATATTTTAAAAATATTAAGACTTAGTAAATAAAATTAAATAAATACTATTAAAAACCTATATAAAATAATACTTAATAAAATATAAATACGTATAAAAAATTAATAAATTCAAAAAATATTATATCAAAAATGAAAAAATATACAACAAATGTGAAATAAGTGAATTCCATACATACAAATGCACACATGTTATATATATATGTACATCCCACATATATGTGCACATACACACACATATTTACATCTATACATGTACAACATCTATGTATACACATACACAAAACACACACATACAACATAATGCATACACATATATGCATATATACATTGATATATATATATATATATATAAAATTTCAAATATCACATATTAGCAATCATTTATATTTATATTATTATTTCAATTATTAATATATATATATATTAATATATCATATTTATATTAATTATATACATGAATTTTGTACTTAATGTATATAAAAAAGCATTAATTTTTGAATATAAATATAATAATTATATATACATTAATAATATTTTTTATTAAAAGTTTTTATTAGAGATAATAAAAACACTAATAAATATGCACCTTTATCACTACTAAATCATTTTCCACCGGTTTATCTTTGTGCAGGAGCCATAATATCCAAATTTCAAAAGTTGAGATAGATTCTACTATTTTGCTAAAGTTTCTTGTGGAGAAGGGTGATGTTCCTTGGGAGATGGCTTACAAGATCATGTATTATAGGAAGTATACCGATCAACATATTTTGGTCCGACACATCTTGCGAGAAGAGAATTATGCAGCCGATTTGTTAGCTAGCAAAGGTAACCCAGGAGAGAGATTGATTATCCACAATACTTTAGGATCCTTTCCTAATGAATGTAAACTTATTGTTAGGAATGATGCCCTCAGCCTCTACTACTTTCGCCCCCCTTGATCTTTGTTATATTGGATTCTATTTTTCCTCTTGAATAAAAAGTGAATTTTCAGTCATATTTAATACTGATAAAATCTATTGTTGGGTAAATCACAATCTATGGTAAGTGGAAAAAATATCTCAATGAATTGAGTATTTATTAAGGAAGCTTATGTATACACATCATGAAGTACAAAAAGGCCACTCCTAAAAGCCAAAAAATTTAATTGGATCTCTGATTCACCACTACTGAACCATGTTAAATGTGCGTGTCCCCCTTTGATTGATTTCTTGAATTTTGTATGCTATTATTAAGAGAGCGATCCTTCCAAAAAACAACACAAAAATCAAATTTGAGAGATGCATGAATGCCTTCCTGGTGAAGCATGGTGAAGGGAAAACCTTATAGTTCCCCTTAGTATACCCCACGATACATAAGAGGGAAACCTCAGGAACTTAATGGCCTAAGCTAGAGTGAGGTTAGTACGAATGGTGGAGGTATAGATTCGACACATACATAGATCCCCAAGTCCACCTTATTGGATTCTTGGCCGTGTGAATAGAGGATGCTTTTAATCTGTGATTCACACATGAGTGTGAGACCAAGAACATTCATGATGGCAGTGAAGTTGGCGGATGATAACCTGAGGCCCATTAGTTTGGTTATGTCAATGTTGGCTAAGATATAAATATGCATGTTGCATGTCTATTAGGGGAAGTCCTCATTTCAAAGAGGTGTGAACCCTATTCACAACTAAAGAGGTGTGAACCCTATTCACACCTCTTTATGTATACATATTTGTATTATTAATTATTTATTTATGTAATTAGTAATATAATATTTATTATTAATATTAATAATATTCATTGGAATAATATTTATAAATATTTGTTAATTTTTTTTGTTGATATAAAATATTACCAATATATTAATATGTAATATATTTATTAATAATCAATTGTATTAATTATTATTAATTAATATTATATTATTATGATATTATTTAAATAATAGCATAATAAATAATATTTATAAAATTTTAATTATAAATCTTTGTTAAAAATTTTATTGATATAATTATTAGTAATTTATTAATACATAAAATATTTATTAATTATCAATTGTATTATTTATTATTAAATAATAATATATTATTATGTTATTAATATAACTAATAGTATTATAGATAATTTTTATTGTATATTAATATGAATAAAATAATTTGTATTTAGAAAAATATTTAATAGTTAATAATTATATCTTAATATATTATGTTGTATTAGTAATTAATTAATTATATAAGAAATAAGACAATATTTATTATGACTATTAATAATATTTATAGAATTAAAAATGATAATACTATTAATAATTAATAATAAATGTAAGATGATTATTTATTATACATAATATGGATAATAATACTAATAAGTATTAATATGAATAACAAATAGTAATTATTATTACCAATGTAGCTATTAATATTAATTTTTCTTAATCACTCAAAAATATTTGTATGAATTTCCAATTATATCAACTTATTATTTTATGCAACAAAATATAACATATTAGTATGTTTTTAAATAATGTATAAGTAATGATTTAAAAAACATATAACATGTATCAATCTAATCTACATTAGTGTCCTGGATGCTCCTCTGTACCACAACAGATGTATATATAATGTGTCCATGCCATATCTATCTATATTTATGCTCTGGTGTATGCAGCTCCTATGTATCATCACCGACACCCATGTCCACATCATCCTGACAGGCGGTGGATCTACAATATCACTAGCTGTACCCTATCCTACCTCCAAGGATAGTGGCTACTGGCTGGAACCCTCCCCAACATGTGAAGAAAATGGCAGATGCGCAATGAATATATGTGGATCAGAGGAAAATAAAGTTTGTAACATAGTCCAGTCATCATCTAGCTTTGTAGAAAAATCTACCACATTAACAAACTATGTTTGTGCCTATGCCTCTGACTATGGATCAAAATCTATCACGCTAACAAAATATGTCTGTGCCTATCCAGGATAAAAAATTATTCTTTTCAATAAAGGAAAATTCAATTGGTAGAGGAGAATGATTACCATCTTGTGTGGAAGAAATAAATCAAAGAACTTTATACTTTCCATAAAAGGAAGTTCCATCGAATCAAATGAGTTGTTTAAAACATGATAAATCAGTGATACATGGCCTGAATTCCCAAAATAATCTATGAAACTTCACCTTTGTTTGATCAACTCAGTAATCTGGAGAGACATACTCAAAAATTTCAAAATGATAAATAACATGATTTTTGAGAGAAACAAATCCCATACTATGTGGAAACATTGAATATGATTCATCCTAATCACCTAAAACTTATACAATTGCCTTTTTATTTTTCATTCAAATCTTTTCCATATGATATCTTATATTTAAACAACTATTGTATTTGTTCCTGAACAAGGGGAATAGAAACTTCCCTACATGTTCATATTATCTATACAATAATATTTGATATAAAATTATCATCAAGTGAAGAGTTATCTCGTGAAAATATTGGATTTACAAAAGTGTTCAAGCCTTCTAATTTGGTTATCTTCCAACATGAAAAAAATTTATCATATATTTCCCTCATTTAAAATTTACATTCTGGCCCGTATTTTTCACATCGAATTAGATATTTTTCCTTCGTTGATTAATCAACCACAAATGAAAAATGTCACTCTATGTGGTATTATTTTATCATATTTTCAAGGTAGTTTTACTTTAAAACTCATTCCCAACATATATGGTGTTATTAGTCAATACAGATATATTACCTATAATGCTAGGGAATTTAGTAGTTAGTGTAATGACTAAAAATTAATTTTTTATTTCAAAAGAACTTTTGAGGATAAAGTGAGAAACCAGAATGACATCATAGAAATAAAACACAACCATGCCCCATGTCCAAGATCATCAAGACCAAATACAATCCACTTCAAAAGCAAGAAAACGCTCCACCCAGCATAAAAAACAATATGATCAGCGTTCACCTTCCCAACGCTACTCGACAAGCTGTCCTGTGCAAGAATGTACAGGCCCGGTACCGATGGAAAAAGCCATACCCTCTCAAAACATCCAAATCCAAATAGCGAGGAAAATGAGAATGCTCCCTACTTTGAACATCTTCTGGAACAGTTCCTTGAAAATAAACTAGATGCGATGTCTCATGAACCATGGCCACAGTGCCAAAAAAACACGCAAAATGCAAACCATAAAATCCACAATAATGCACATAAACATAAACCAAATCAACCTTCACTAATTCAAAGGAAATCAAAGGTGTATCCTCCAGCAACACCTTGCTGTAGACAACAGGACATCACTAAGAAGATCAAACCTCAACTGAATCACCCAAAACCATAAGCCTTTAAAACCAGACCGAAATTTATCCAGAATCATGTGCTTCGCTGATCGTTCCTACCTCTTCCATAGCACCATTTCCATACCGAAGCACGACAACAAGCATCATAACTCCAAAATTCCAGAAGATCAGTACCCACTGTCGCGCAACGCAAGGCAAGGAGATCCCCGGAGCAGAACCATCCACAACACTCCAACGCAAAATCCAGAAACCGAACCAACACGCGAGCAACAACAAACAAATCCAAACTCGAAATAAATAAAATGAAAAAGGTCCAAGATTAAGAACCCATCACCATGCTAAAGCCCACCCAAGCGCCGAAGAAATCTGAAAAAACCGCAAACCAGAACGTAGATCCCGTCGCCACTTTCCCAAAACTCGGAGACCGCAGTGGACCACCTAGCACACACACTGACGACGAAGTTGCAAACCTCAAGTGTGGAAACTATAAACTGATCGCTGGACCTTCATCAAGATGATGAAAGAAACCCTATCCATCATATGTGGAGTGGGGCGGGAGGGCCCAACATCGATGAGGAAAAGCTGAGCTGAACGGTTCCACGAGGTTGCACGACATCGCTGTGAGAGGGAGAGTTGCTGCAAGCCCGTCGATCAACGCCGAGGTGATGAGATGAGCTGATCCGAGGCGGGGGGAGATGACGACAGGGAGAGAGACCTAGGATTCCAGCACCCCTTACGAGTTCATCTTATTCAGTAGTCAGTGTAATGAAATCCCAATAAAAATGATGTGCGTACGACATTCCATCGACTAAGTAAGTCAATAATGTAGTATAATTACTACTAATTGGTGGATGCCTATCTATCAAAGGAACCTTAAAAGGTTTATTCCCCACATCACCCTTATCCACATAATCTTCTAATGCATCACTAGATAATTCCCCATTAGATAAAGTATCATTCAGTAAATTAGGAGTATACACAAGGATGTCCCCTACAATTTCTTCAAAATACTGATCATCTTCTTGATAATTTGTTTCTATTATCAGATTCATATGAGTAGGAAATGAATTAGAGTGTTGTGAAGGACCAAATTCTATAGAGCTCACATAAAATGGTTCTGTAGTAGTAAGTTTCACCTCATCAATATCAGAAATAACCAAATACAATTCCATTATACCATTAATATTACATTGTCTAAACAATAATGATACATCCATCCAATCCTCATCATAAACTATAGGATACTCAGTGTTCCATAAACATTCATATTATTGAAGATGTCGATATGTAATTGAAGTAATTGATTGATCTACCCTCAGTTTTAACCGACTATGAATCTTCCTATGAACTTCATCCAATTTCACACATTCATAAAGATTTTCCACTCTTGTAGGTGAAAAACTATAGCTAAAACCCTAATCAGTATAAATTACCTCACCGTTGCAGTATATTTACACAGACATGATTACCTAGAAAAAATAATTAGTAAAATGTTATATACAACATCATGAAATGTTTAAAATGTTTTAATTAGTTATGATTAAATAATTTTGACTTAATATTGATAAATTTTCTATGGATTGGATCATTATTATTTGATAAACTAGCCAAAAACTAGGAGGGAATCATAGATCCTCTATTATATTAGATTTCAATAACCATCAGCCTTCTTTCAGGCATGGTGTAAAAACACATCTTCAAACAACAACACTTCTTGTTGAAAACCCTTTTATTACAATGTCACTCACATGAAAGTGAGTGGGTATAGGGGTTTGAGAAACACAACATTTTTTATACAGACACACAGGTCTTTACATACTTTGATATAGGGATGAAATAAATTTCATCAACAAGTAAAATAAAATGAAATTATTAAAAATTATATAACCTAAAAAAATAACATGCAATTTCAATCATACATTGGTCGATCATCTCAAGATCATTCAATTATTACAAATTAAATAATAAGATACAAACAAAATATAACATGAAATTTCAATCATACATTAGATGGTCATCTCAAGACCAGTCATCATAAAATATTGAAAACATGTTTTTTGAGATAGTAATTATGTTATACATCTTTTAAATTTACCTATAATTATATTTAATATATATATATATATATATAAACATCTATTTATATTTATAATTTCATGAATATTATTCACTCTTGAAGGTGGAAAACTATAACTAAAACCTTGATTGATATAAATAACCTCACTGTTGAAGTATATTGACAGTGATATGATTACTAAATAAAATTTAATAAAAAATTATATATATTTATACCACATCATCAAATGTTTAACATATTTTAATTAGTTATGAATAAATAACTATGAATTAATCTTGAGAGTTTTTCTATGGATTAGTTTATCATTATTTGATAAACTAACCAAAACCTAGGGGTCAAATTCTGAAGCCTTTATTATCACAGATTTTAGCAACCATCAGTCTCCTTTCAAACAACAATTCCTCTTTTCGAATGCCTTTTTATTACAATGTTACTCACATGTAGGTGAGGGGGTCTAGGGGTTTGAGATACATAAATTTTTTTATGCGCACACACTAATCCTTACATACTTAGAGAGAGGGATGGCACACATGTCATCAATTAGGAAAATAAAATAAAATAATTAAAAATTAGATAATCACATATACAAAAAAATACATGCAATTTCAATTATCCATTGGTCGGTCATCTCAAGATCAATCATCACACAATACTCTTAACATGTTTTTTGGGATACTTATTATGTTCTACATATTATAACTTTATCAATAACTATATCTAATATATAATAAATATCTACATATGTATCCATATATTTATATTACATTCTTTCCAAAATTTAAACTTTTCAATGTATGTGTGTATATATATATAGGTAGAATCACTTTATTTACCTATGCATATCAAATATTATAATTTAAATTTATTTTACTTTAGATATAATATACAATAATATATACATATAAATATAATTAAACAATATAACATAAATATATACAAATTTAAATATATTCACCTCTATTTATTTATATTTTAAAATATAATTACATATACTTTTATAAAAAAACTATAGTTTCATAAATATCCATATTATTAATTTATACATAAATACTAAAATTATTAATAATAATAAATTATATTAAATTTAATTAATAAAAGTAATATAATTTACACTTACATAATAACCATTAAAATATTGTATCTTATGTTATTTTCAATTTTATAAAATTATATATGTATATATAATTTTTTTGTAGTATTTCCAATTTCCAAAATTTAAGTAATTATATTTTATACATTATTACTTAGAATAATAATTATTTATACTTAATATAACTTAAAATTATTATTTATAGTAAACCTTTTTTATACTATGAACAAAAATAATATTATATATATATTTTAATTAAATTTAAATATGATACTTAATATAACTAGTATTTTTTTATAAATAATTATTCATAATGTAATTTTTATAAAATATTTAGCTAGATTAAATTTATTTACCTGTGTATAGAATATTATAATTTAAATTTATGTTACTTTAAATATAATAAATATTATATACATATAAATCTATTCAAATTTAATTATTCACCATTTAAATTAAAAATATATACATTTTTTAAAACAGTAATATTTCCTTAAATATAAATTATATTTTATACATAAACTTTAAATTATGTAAACACCATATTTAAATTTTCTAAATCATTCAATTTAAATTAAATCATACAAAAAAATAACTCATTTAGAAATTAAATCAAACAAAGGAAAATTTTTTATACATCCATACATCCATACATCCATACATCTATACATCCATACATATAAAATAAATAAATCATACAAACAAAATAAATAAAAACAATTAAAAATTTTAAATATAAATTTAACCTTCTTAGAAGCCAAAAATATATTTTGAGAAAGAAATCCAGTAGAGCTTCACAGCAAAATCCAGATCAGAAAAATTGAAAATGGAGGGGGGAGGCACCTCCATTTATAGTTTTTTGTAGCAAGGAGACATAAACCCCATTCACACCTACTTTGTAAAAATTCAAAAGAAACATTAACATAGTTCACGCTTCCTTGCGGTCCAAAAGAGAAGCATGAACCCTATTCATACTTCTCAATGAAATGGAGATGCGTGAATAGGGTTTACACTTCTCAAGACCTTTTTTTAAATACTGAAAACCCTATCCCTTTAAAATAAATAAATAATTTAATAAACCCATTAAAAAAGCTCCGAATTGGAATATATGTTCACCACTATGGGGCACAATAGGTTTGATTATAGTGAAATATATAACCTTGAAAATAAAATAATTTTTGAGTGGGAGAAGGATGAGAAGACTTGACTGGAGCTCATAAGGGTCAGGGATACTGTTCACCCTACCAATCTTTGGGATATGCTACTTCATAAGCTACCTTTCCATGCAGCGATGATGGCTGAGTAGTGACAATTTTCTATAGAAGGGATGGACATGGATGACCTTATCCATTAGAATTTTTCTATACACAAAGAGATGATAAAAGTGGATGAGTGGCTCACTACTGAAGCTAAGAAAGAAGTTGAGGATTTCACCATTAGGGATTGTTAGTGACTATTAGAGGAGGGAAAAAAAGATGTAAGGATATCTGAACTTCATCGAGCCATCAATGACACATAGAAATTAATAATCCAACTTAGAGAGTGGATAAAGCATCTATTGTAGTAGACTATAAATATTGTATCATCCTCTGATTTTATAATCAACCAGGGAGAGGCTCTAAGTTTGTGTATATTCCTCCCATTTTGTTTCACAAATGACAAAGATTTTTTTCTCAAACCATTGTCATCTCTTTATTACAATTTTTCCTTGACTTATTATCAATTTATGATAATATGTGAAACTAATAAAGAGTAATATCATGATAACTATAAAGGGGTAAGGGTGTATTAATCAGAATAGAACACTCAATATCGAAAGGACCAAACTAGGGATTTTTATCATAGAAGTTAAAATCAATAGAATCAAACATACAAGATGTAAGAATTAAATAAAGAACAAAGAACACAAGGATTTATGTGCTTTGGTCCCATTGATACTTATGCACATGATAAGAACACCACCCCCACAAAAATTTTATTAATGATAAAGAAAATAAAATGGCACAATATGAAATCTAGAAAAAAATGAAAAGAAATAGAAGTATGTAGGAAGCATAAACTTCAAAAAAAATGAAAAAACTTAAAATACTTATATATATAGAGTAGGTATCACTCTAAAGGTCTTGAACTCCTGACATCGGAACAGGGGTGCATGAGACACCGAGATTTGAGGACTCCTACTTCCCTTTATGATTTTGGATTAATAACTGAGAGTCCAAAAGGGATGTCATATCCACCATAATCTGACCATGAGGTGAAGTCGAGGAGGATGATAGGCCAAGACTAGAACTCCGATGAAGTATAAATATGGTGTTGTCAAGATAGGGTTTTGAACAGAGAAAACTGGGAGCCAAACTAAGAGGGAGATGAAATGATCGAATGCAGAAGATTCAAGGGACATAGTGGTTATCAACCCCCTAAAACTCAAAATACCTCAAAATGGAACACCCTATCAAAAGTACCCACATGTCCATGATGAACTGGACCCCAAAATGCATAATAAATTATCCAAGAAAAATAGATAACATCGAGACTTGGAAAAAAACATACCAATGACCAAAAAATCAACCACAAAGGATTTCCACAGTGGCATAGGAAGGAAACCCAGGTCGTAGTTGCGTGAATAGAATAAAAGAGAAGGACCATGAAAAAGGACCAAGTTCCAAACATAGGAACAACAATATATAAATTTGATAAATAGAAAATAATTATAATAACAAGAGTATTTCATTAATGTAAAACTAACAAATTAAAACTGACAGAATAATAACATGGGTATTTCAATATGAAAACAAATTGAATACCATAATTCAAAAATATCCATTTTTTAATTTAATTTGGTTATGTTATTTCACCTAAGGTTATAGAATTGGAACCAAATTCATTCTATCTAGGAAAAACATAAATTTAGACAATACGATAGCTTTAGTCAAACTATCGGCTGAGTTGTCATCAGTGTGTATCTTATTGACACACACAGTTCTAGATTCTATAACATCTCTAATAAAATATAGCATAATGTATATGTTTTTTTATTTTACATGGAATACTAAATTCTTAGATAAATTTAATGAAAATTGACTATCACTATAAATATTAACTGTAAAATTATAAAGGTTGAGTTCAGAAGAAAATCCTTTAAGCCATAATGCCTCTTCAACAGCCTTTGTCAAGGCTATGTACTCATATTATGGGGTTGAAATGGAAACCATGAATGGTATGTTACACTTCTAGGAAATAGGTCCTCTAAAAGTAGTGAAAACATAACCAGTTAAGTATTTTTTAGTATCAATATTCCCTACATAGTCATTGTATATATATATATATATATATATACAATATAAATTCAGAGGTATCCACATTTTTACCACAACATAATTACATGTTAGAGATACAAGAATTTTTTTGAAGAATCCATTTTAGGGCATGCTAATGTGGCTTCCTTGGAGTGTCCATAAACTTACTAAGTGTATAGATTGAAAAATTAATTTCTGATCTTGTGAAGATCATGTTATACATGATGCTTCCAACTATATTAGCATAAGGGATTTTAGACATGAAGTAAATATCATCAAAAGTAGTAGGTTCTTATGTTAAAGACAATTTAAAGTGTTTTCCAAGAGGTACACTAACATGTTTGAGAGATTAAAATAGTTATCTCTTTAGAATATTTAAAATATAATCATTTTGTGATAAATAAAGTAGTTTATTAGGGTTGTCCCTAATTATTTTAACACCTATAATTTTATTAGATTCACCTAAGCACTTCATTTAAAGCCTTCCTTTTAATTCATATTTTATAGTAGTAATGAGACTCATGTTTTTGTAAATAATAAGTATATCATCAACATAAAACAAAAAATAAACCATGTAGTTTTTAATTGATTTGAAATAAAAACAAGCATCATGTTGGATTCTAGTAAATTGTTTATCAAGTATAAAAGATTCAAATTTTTTGTACCATTTCCTTGAGGATTGTTTTAAAACATATAAGGATATATTCAAGAGGAAAAATCGGTCAGATTTGATTTCTCTTGAGCAACCATCAGGAGGATTAAAGTTTCTCATTTAAATAACTATGTGAAAAACTAGTTTTAACATCAAGATATTCAATGTTCAGGTCACCATAGGCTAGAAAATCAAGTAGTAGAATAATAGAATAATGCTTAACAATAGGATTTTTTCTTCTTCAGAATAGTCAATTATTTATCTTTGAAGGAATCCCTTAGCAACTAGTCTTTCTTTGAAATTAATATTATTTCTAACAGTGTTATATTATTTCCTTTTATAAATCCACTTTGAACCAGTTACTTTAGAATTGGGTGGTTTATTTACAATATAAAAAGTGTGATATTTTCTTAAGGAACATATTTCTTTATTCAGGGAATAGACCCACCGTTTAGAGTATTTTTCATTAATAAATTTCTTATAAGTCTAAGGATCATCATTAGCTAGATCCTAGGAAACATAAAAGTCATAATAAGACATATTATATTTGATTAACCGAGTAGGAGGTCTAGGAACTCCCCTAACTTTATCTTGGGTTAGTTGATAGTCTCGACCATTGAAAGGAGGTTCTGTTTCAGAATCTGAACTAGGATTGGATTTAGAATCAGCCCAGGTTGTGAGCTGAGGATTTGGTGGAGTGGGATGGATAGTAGCCTCAAAAGGGGCTAGTGGATCAGTTTCTTCAGTTAGTTATAAGGATGGATCATTACTGTTAGGTGTGACATACTTAGATTTGGGATTATATGACTCATGAAACACCATAAAACTAATTATGACGAATTTTTGGTAACCAGGTTTATTAATCCAAAGTTTTTAACCCTTTACACCATTGAGATACCCCATAAAGATAGATTTAAGAGATCTAGGTTCAATATTATCAGTCTTAACATGGGAATAAGTAGTGTAGATGAAGACTCTTAAGTAGCTATAAGAATGTGTATTACCATTCTATAATTCTTCTAGGGTTTTAAACTGATTGACAGAATAAGGGTGCCTATTTTTTAAGGTCGAGTGTCGTACTAGTAGCCTATACCCAAAAATATTTAGGGATACCTGAGAATGAAAGCATGATTTTGAATCTTTCTAAAATATTTATATTTTTTTATAAAATACCATTTTGGGGGTTTCCCTAACAGTTCAGTGCCTTTTAATACCCCGAAATTCACAGAATTGAATAAACTTTGTGGATAGGTACTCAAACCCAATGTTCTCATGGTTATAATTTTTCTCCCAAACTGATTTTAAACTAATATTTTAGAGGTTTTAATGGTTTTTAAAATATAATATTTATTTTTAAAAACATAAATCCAGACTTTTCTTAAGAATTCATCTATAAAAGTGATAAAATAAGAACCTCCACATGGGAGGTAATCCTAGATGGTCCCCATAGGTTAGAATGTATGTATTCTAAAGGGACTGAAGCTTTAAAATTGGACCTATTAAAGGTAACTCTCTTATCCTTTATCATCATACAATATTTATAAAATAGAAGATTACTATGTTTTATTTCACTCAATATCCCTTGCTTGTTGAGTTATACTAGACCCTTGGAGATTACATGCCCCAATATCCTATTCCATAGTAGAGTATTATAAGTATTAGTGGTATAGACACTATATAACTATCTTGAATGGGTATTTCTAATAAAAACATATACACCATTAATTATAGAACCTTTAATGATAGTTATTGACCCTTTGGATATTTTTAGATGGCCTGTTTTAGACCTAAAAGGGACCCCTTTTGGTCTAGAACTCATAAGGAAATCAGGTTTCTATGAAGGTTGGGAACCCACCCAAAATCAAGAAAAGCGATGATGGAATGGTCATGTAGTTATATTAAAACAAAACCTCTTACCTCTACCTTAAACCTATTATTATTCCTTAAGAGTACATCTCCTTCTACTCTCTCTACCAATTCAAGGAATTACTCTCTAAAGGGACACATGTGAAATGATAAAACTAATTCAAGGAACCAATCACGATTAGAAACATTTAACAATTAAGTTGTGTCATAACCAGAGTCTACAAATAGGTACTAGTCAGTGGGCTTCTTGTTTTCAAGTTCTTATTTTGGCTTTCTACACTTGGTATTAGTGTGCCCGATCTTACCATAATGAAATAATTTTTTTTCTTTCCCTATAATTAGACCAAAGTTTGGGTTGGTTATTCTCATTACTTTTATTTTTATTAAATTATTTCTTTTTTACCTTTAGAATCTAGTCTACCCTAAGTAAACAAGCTACCTACTTCACATTTTATTCTAGATTTAGGATGTAATTATTTAGAGAGAAGGGAAGAATTAACCTCTTCAAGAGTTAATGAGTCATAATCGTATATCATGGTTTCTACCAAGGTGATATATGCATTATCTAAAGAGATTAGAAGGATCATTTCTTTATCTTCATCATCAACAGTTATACTTACATTGGATTAATCTAATGTAACTTTGTTAAATTAATCTAAATGGGCCTTTAGTGAACTATTGAGTTTAATTTTAAATATGAACATTTGATATTTTTTTATAAATCTTTCCAACTAAAGAACAACCATGTACAATTTTTCTAGTTTAATTCATATAAAAACAACAATAGATTCATGGGAAACTTCCCTAAGAACTTTATCACTTAAATAAAGTATTAGAAAACTATGTGGTTTAACTAAAACTTTAGAGGAAACATATTGATATTTAGTAGTATTTTGTCCAATTTCATTTATAGTTACAATAAGATATTAGGACCATAGAGGGAATCAATTAAGAATTGCTAAACCAATAGGGATCCCATATTAATTAACCAAAGATTAAAGTCATTATATCTATAAAATTTCTCGATTTCAAACCTAGTTATTGACATGTTTACCCAAATGAGTAGATGTTGAGTTTTTACAGATAACATTAAGAATATACCTCCAAAAACTGTCCAATATTAAGGGTAAATGATTTTTATCCAACTAGATTCAAAATACATAGAAATTAAATGTGGATAAAGTGTCTCTGAACACAAGCTATATGAAAGGAACAATTTAGAATATGCCTAACATTGAGGGGGGGGGGGGGGTGAATCAGTGTTGGGGACTTTTTAAACCAATTACAACTTTTTGTCTCTTTACCTATTAGACCTGTTAGGCTCTCGATTATCTTATTCTTTTTTATCGGTTGCATGTAAGTATATAAATGTAGTAAATAATAGCACATGATGTTTTTACAAGATTCACTACTCAATAAGAGTAACTAGTCCTTGGAATGGTTTGGAAATGATCCAAACCACACAACCACTAGAAATTAATCCTTTGAATGTGTTTACTAAAAGTTGGAAATACCCTTTTACTTACAATGTGCTATAGTCAATTGAAAGTGAATGTTTTACAACTCTTGGATGGATCTTTATACTAACTATGGAGATAATCTACACCTTCTTGATAAGGTTCTTTGTAACACCAATAAAGTATTCCACCTGTTGATACTATTGTTGGATGTCACGGTGTAGCTTAGTTCTTATACTAACTTTTTCTTCACTTTGTTACTTTCACGACAGCTAACAAGAAAAACTTCTTACTTCTTCCCAGCAAAACATTGAAAGATTTAACTTCTTATTCTTACATCATTCACAATAATATGAATGTGTTGTGGATTGATGATCAACAAATTATCACTAACCTAAATTATAACCAAATGATATCAATTTTTCTGGTCACTTATTATTTTTTCTATGATCTATGACATAAAAATATATTCAATAGTTTATAGTAGTGTCTTGATATATTTAGTGAAAAAATAGACTACACTAAATATTCTTCTTCTTCTTATTCTTTCTAGAATCACAAAATTCTTTGTGATTATTTAAGTAATGAAAGATAAACTCAAATTAGCATCATCAAAATTATTATTCCTTGAATAATAATCAATCTTTATGTGATCACACTCTATCCTTCTTGTACACACAATAATATGCCATTGTGTAGCAGTTTCAAATTCTCTTTCTTCAATACTCAATATCAATACACGAGTATATCTGTTAACTTTTGTTCTTCCTTGGTGCGTCAAATATTTAATGAAACTGATTCACACCAAAATTTCAATATGAATTCATTTAAAAACGATCTTTCACAAACTCAAATTATTCTACTATTGAATTATCAACTCAATACATTCATGGTGCGTGTGAATTTCCCATCTCCATTTTTATCTTTATCATTTTATATATTATATTTGAGTTAATATTTCATGTATGCATGTTTAATTCTTCAAGTTGCATGAAAAACTTCATTAGTATGTATATATTGTCTTCACTTTATTCCTTGGTTCACCTCGCATAGGTGTTTGTTAATTCACCTATCAATACATGCATGCATTCATGTATTGTTCTTTATCTTCACACATATATAAATATGCACACACTTCCCTTCCATATGTTTACTGCCTCATGTGAACAAAAGTATTCACCTCCTATCCTCTTCAATTTACTGTCTTATTAATATCTATGCATGCAATAGTATTTATATGTGCAACTAATCCTCCTCTAGTTATCATCAGACAAGTGAAACTACACAGATCCTTCCTTTGTGAAAACACGAAAGTGCTCAGTTATTCTTACTGGTTGTTTTGTATCAATAGGGTACACAAATGGTATTATCTTCATGAGATATAGTGGGATATTCTCCATTGGATTTTAGAACCAAACTTCTTCACAAATCATGATGAGGGTGTGAACACCGGTCACATGTCAGCAGATCTTATTCACATAGTGAAAAATATACCCACCACTTCATGAAACACTTCAGTGCCTGAGTTTCATATCAAGTGGCCATAGATATTCTTAATAGAATCAAATGATTTGTGAAGAATATTTGTGAAAGAAATGGTGCATGAGACTCCCCTCTTCACATATCCTTGAAGGCTCATAGAACCTATGCTGATTCATGTAATATGAGTGGAATCAGTGCCTCTTGTTCGAGGGTTCTCTCCTTTTATAGGAAATAATCAAAGCCTTTCATATGATTCAAACCCCACAAATAATGTTGTGAAAATTAGTATTTTTAATATCTAGATATATAAACCTTGAATTCTTCAAACATTGTATACATGATGTCGAAAATGGTGAAATATTTTATTAGTAATCAGGATTCTCCTTTGCGACGACGCCTCATCAGCATTCAGTCAAGAAAATTTGCATGCATGTGCAAACTCGAACTCCTATGTGCATATCAGAGGCTCAAACAGCCTTTGAAACTTCATTTACATTCGAAAATTATTTATTATTCAAGTTATTTATCATATTAGAAAGTATGAAACCATCCATAAAGCTTTCATCATAAACTCAAGATTGTTTCAATTTTCAGAGTTGATCCTTGGTGTGTGTTCTGATCGCTGGTGTTGGACGATCATCAAAAGGTTTTCAGTCAGTTGGAACTCATGTATGGAGGAAGGATATGATGATGGGGAATATTAGTGATCATTGGATTTCACCAAATTGAACAGAGATGTTATGTCCATATCATTTTAATATAGGTGAATAGTTTACCCATGATAATGTCCCACATCAAACTCCATATTTGGAATCCCTCCACTTTATAATCAAAAGTGTTACCATTGTTGCTTTGAGACATCATCAGGATCTGTAATTAATTTTACTACGCAACACACCCACATGGGGAATGACACAGGTGGTCCACGTGCTTCCCTACAGGCCCATAGACCAACCAATGTTTGGATTCAGCCACATGCTCTATGAGCCTTATACACAGACCCACATTTACTTTGAGGGCACTATGCCTACCCCCCTCTACCTCTTGATAGGTGGCCCAAGATGACCTCCCTATGGCAAGAAAAACCTTTAGGTACTATAAGTACCATAGTTATGGTTTTATTGGATACTTGTTGGGTTGAAAAATCTTTTTAATATAATCCCATAAAAATAACTTAGTAAAATACTAAGTATATAATATAATACAAAAAATGCATGGAGACATCTTCTTTACCTTCTAATAAATTTCATTAAATAATAATAATATTGCTTGGTTATCCTTTATGAAAAATAATATTTTTCATTCACCTATAATTATCTCTTGCATGGATCTTATGTAATAAGGAAATATTGCATAAATTTCTTTAACTCATCTTCTTATGTTCTTTTTGAAATATAAATTCCACAGAGCTTATTTACATCAAAACCTCATAAAAATAAATATTTTCATGGTCTTCAACTTATCTTCATCCACAAATGGATGGTACTTAAATAATATTCATTGTTGTATATAATGTTTCACCTTTGATATATGTATTTTGAACTTAGAACCAGTTCAACAATCATCAGAGTAACTAGAATAATTATTCAGGAATGATATACAATTTCATTTAATAAATATATAAAAATTATATAGGCATCACCTTGGAAACTCAAAGTATTTAAACCATTTTTATGTTTCCTAAAATATCAAGACTTGAGGAATTTATCTAAGATCCATTAACTATGAAACTTCTTCATCATATTGACATCAAGATCACCATTGATAACCAATGACAATCACTGAAAAAAGTACAACTCATACACAAAGTGGGATCTTCACTATAGATAAAATAGGCAATTTAATAAGAGATCAAAATACAAAAATTAAAATAGAAACCAACATTGAAAGAAAAAAATAGGTTTTATAGTAAAAGAGAAATAGTGAGGCTCTGATACCAATTTGTGAAGGGGTAAAAATGTACTAATCAGAATAGAACACTCAAACTTGAATGGATTAAACTGGGGATTTTTCTCACATAATACAAAATAAATAGAATCAAACTTACCAGATGTAAGAATTAATTAAATAACAAAGAACAAAAGTATTTAGATGATTTAGACCCGCTAGGAACTATGTGCATGGAAAGAAAAACCGTGCACAAATTTTATTAATGATAAAGAAAATAAAATGGTAAAGGATGAAATCCAGAAAGAAAGGACAAGAAACATAAGTCTGAAAGAATCATGAACTTTGAAACAAATGAAAAAAACTTGAAATAATTAAAGAGACAGAGCAGGTATCACTCCAACAGTCCTAAACTCTTGATGATGGAATAGGTGTGTGCAAGACACCTAAAAATGAGGACTCCTATTTACTTTCATGATTCTATATCATTCACTGAGAGGAAAAAATTCTTCCATTATGGAAGGGATGTTGACTCCACTATAATATGACCACAAGGTGAAGTTGAGGAGGATGATATGACATGACTAGAACTCTGATGAAGTAAACAAATGGTGATGGTGATCTAGGGTTTTCACTAGATAAAATCAATATCCAAATAAGAAGGGATCCAAAGTTATTAAATGTAGAAGAGTCGAGGGATGTAAGTGTCATCAATTCCCTGACACCCATCATGCCTCAAAATGGAACACCATATCAGAAGGATCCATAAGTTCATGCTGAATAGAACCCTAAAAAAATAATTAATTAGCTAAGAAAAATGGATGGTATCAAGACCAGGGACAGAAAATAAGATCAATGACTAGAAAATCAATCGCAAATGACTACCATGGTGGCACAATAAAGAAACTCAAGCTACAGTTATATGAAGAGGCCAAAAGTGTAGGCCCACACAGAAGTCCCAAGTACCAAACATAGGTCTAACAATATATAAAATTGAGCAATAAAAAATAATTTTAATAACAATAATATTTAATGCATGAAGACTTAAAAAATTAAAACTGGAATAATAATAAATGGGCATTTCAATATGAAAACAAATTGAATACCACAATTCATAATAAATGAATCGAACTAAACATTGTATGGGCATGGATTGGGTAAATAGTAACCTCCAAATACTAGATTCATGGATAATATGTATGAATTGATCAATTATCTCATGGAAACATACCCTAAAATGAATATAGGTAGGTTAGATGTGGTGGAATTTATGTCATCACCATTAGTTAGGGAGGTTTTGTGAGACAAAAGACTATGAGATTCAATTTTCTCCTGAACATGTGCTCTAGATGAATATAGCTAGTTCAAAAATTGAGTCACATTTACCATCACCGTTATCCAAGTTTGGTCTATTCAATTAACTTCCACATAGACTTATGCTATTAGATGGATATAGGAAGGCTGAATATGGTGGAACATTTACCATCACCATAAACCGAGGTTAGTCCATTCAGATATGAGTGTTGAGACTCAATATATTGAAAATAATAAAGGGGAGTTTTTATTAAGGATTCCAATGTTTAAAATGTCTCAATTAAACCTTTATTCATTTTTCATAAATCATGTGAACCAATATATTTTAAGAATAGAAGGGGAGCTCTAATTTCTACTTAGGATGATGGATCTAGCGAGTATAATTTGACTCTTTCTAGGGTCATATTGTAGACCCTATATTTTTTTTTCTTTTAAATTTTTCTATAAATTGTTTACAATTCATTGATGGGGAAAGGATTAATGGGAAATAAAATGATTTTTTCTCAAGTTTCCCTTTGCATATTTTCAACCTGCAAAGTTTTGTGTCTCTTTTATTTGCAGTTTAAGGGTTATGCAACTTGGATTATCGAGGGTTGAAGTTTATGGTCCTAAAACCTTAACAAAAAATGATTAAAGTTTATGGTTGTACAACTTTGACTAAGTTCATTCCCACTTATTGGGGGATAAAGAAGATCTAATCTAACATTTTCCTAGACCAGTGGGCCCTAAAAGCATGGATTGACTTTTTCTAGGGTCAACTTTCAGTGCCTAAAACATTTGTTCCTTTTTCATTTTTCACTCTATGTTTTTCATAATCCATGAAATAGAGTGACTTATTTTAACTCCCCAACCCTAGTTACCTAGAGTCGGTGCATTATTACATAACATTGGCATGATCACAAGAGATCAAGTCTTGAAAGACTGATTAGTTTAGTATCCTTGTAAGTACTAGATACACACATAAGTGTTACATTACATCATGAAAAAACAACAACATTGTGTCACCTTTGAACACAATAATATCCTTTGTCCCATACCTATAGTTTAATCATAATATAATTATTTAAATCCTGGGAAAAAGAAAACATAAGAAAGGGGTGAGCTCAGATGCTCAGTAAGGATAACAATATATCAGAAACTATCATAAATAAGCACAAACATTTAAGGAAACATATAAGACTAAAACACAAGCCTTTTAAACTTAAAATTCAGAATAATATAGAAAATAAAAATCAAATAACTCCATTTACTTATTGACATGGATATTGTACTATTTGAATAATCACATGTAATATCAACAGCTAATTTTATAAGGATGGAATGCATAATTTCAGACATCATAACCACATAGTCAAGGCCTCGTGCTAAGAATACAAATAAGATTTTGTCAAGGACTTGTGCCAAGACAATAGTTTGTCTCATGATACCTACCGATGCATTGAGGAGCTATAGCGGGATCCACCCGTCACTTACTATGTCCAATTCATTCCTCATATGAAAAGGTTGAAACATAACATAAACATTTGTATTAAAACGAGAATACAAAATGTTAATAATTTTAACCATAAACCATGAATGGTATAAAAATAACACATCCACATTAAAACATATCACAAAAACTTCAATACAATATGGAAGATTGTATCATAATAAATCATCTTCAAACAAGTGTAAAATCCATCAAAGGAGGTTGACATAGATGAAATCAAAACTATTTGAGAGAAATATCTCTTTCCATTTTGAAATCATTTAAAAGTCACATAATTATAAAAAAAACATTTATTTTGAAAATATTTTTATAATATTTTAAGGGAATCTTCGAAGGTGTTATAATGGTGAAAAATAGCTGCACCTACTGTATAAGTTAAAAAAAACATTCTTTCCATAATTTGTCGAAAAGGTCATAAAGTACCTTGTTTTGAAGACGAAAAAAATATTCCTTTCATTTTTTTATAAAAAGTAAAACAAGGGTATAAATGAATTTAACCCATATTCTAGAAAATATTAAAAATGTTTTGAAATACATTTTTATGAAACACGGATTTGGATGATAAGGAAGTCCCAATAGATACTTTCGTAAAAAGAACCTCAGATAATAAAGAGATTGTAAAATTAACCCTTACCTTGTACTTTTACTTAGTTGAGGATACATTAACCTCATGTATAATAGTTAAATCATTGTTATTAAATTATAAAATAACCATATACATGAATACAATATCATATATGTTCTTATAATATTGATTTGTTAATAATATTTCAGTAGTATCATTGTTTCAGGTGTTAACTGATTCATTTTCATTTATATGTTTTATTAAGTAAGTCATGTTTTTTATAGATAAGATTTATTTTATTCATATAAATAATTATATTAAGTTCCTAAACATTATTTTAAATCATAAAATGAAAATTATTATTGAATAGTTGTGATGGGGAATGAATCTCATCACATTCGTGGAGACGGTAATCCGTACGTACGCACGAGCGACAATATTATTCTATTGATGGTGAAATAGTATTTAATTGGATGGTATATTATATATAAATAATAATTAACATGTTTTATTTATTATTTACATAAATTATACATCATTATTATACCCATTTAACTAATGAAGTGTTGAATAACAAACTACACCACGACATGGAGACGACAATTCGTACGTATGCACGTATGGTGACTTTTTCATTCATAGGATGGATAGAATAATGAATATTGTTGTACCATATTTATAATAACATCACATTATGTATAAGGTACTGGAGTTATTATGTTGGTGTGTAAACAACAAAGAAAGAGGAAGTGGAAGAAGAATAGAACTTTGAAAGAGGTGGTGAAATTATTACCTCTTCTTCTGGTGCTTCCTTTTGATTTGATCAAAAGGGATGATTAGGTGATTTTCATGACCAAATTAAGGCCTATAGGATGAATTTAGAGTAGTTGGGAAGATATTTGATCAGTGTTTGGCCGAGACAAATGGCTTTGGAGGTGTGATTTTGAGAGAAGGGGAAGTACCCTTTTATAAGAGAGGTGGGGGTCACTTTAGGAAAAGCTTGAAATATTATTTTATTATAAAATAATTTTAGGTTTATAATGGATCCAAATAGATTTATTTAGAGGATAATGTGAGAATGGGTCGAAATCCTCTCAACCAATAGGTTTTATACAAGTTTATGTCACCATATTAACCTTATATTTTTTATTTAACTCTAAGTTAAATAGTTTAACTTTTACAATATCTTCTTGTATTTTTATATTACATGGTTAATAAAATTACTATAAAATGCCAAGAAAAACTCAAGTGGTTCATTAAGGTCATATATATAATTATATAAGTCCTTTTTCCTAACCTTATATTTTTAGGAATATTGTATCAATTAATAATATAGTATTTGTTTTAAAAACTCATTTATGACAATTTTGACACTATTTAGTATTTGTTTTTTTTGAAAGTAAGCAAAAATTTATTACTTTGAAAAAAATACATTAAATAATTTATAACAAGTCATATTAACCTATAAAATTAGTGTAATTCATCAAAAGTATAAATTTCCTTTTATTTGGATATTTATAATATCAATTATTTTAATCTTTCATTAATAAGGTAATTACTACATCATCATTGTGTCATAAATAAATTTAATTATTTAATGTATAAAAATTATAAATAAAATACCATAATTTAGGAAATATTTTGATATTTCTAATGAATATTTATAGTCAAATTTATCTTATGTATAACCCTATATTAAAAATGGTTTAGTTATTAAACCTTGAATTTTACACTTTTAATTCTTCTTTAAATAAAATAATAATAAATGTCCTATTCAAATCCAAGTGGATAAAAAATGATAATATTTTATTTATAAGGTTTATTTAGGTATAAATACACTTATCCAATATAATTAGGACATGTGCTAGGGTAATTATAATATCATTTTTACATTTAATTATCCTATTTACTTTTAACCGTGGTAAATAAAATTCAAAAGTTACCATTCACCAAACATTATTTTCTTCCAATTGAACCAAATTTTACTTAATTATGTCAATCATGTATCTTGGATTTTTGAAATTCAATTCACATAAGCGGTAAAATTACGTTTTATGAAAATTTGCAAATGTGCTTAGAAGGTGGGTAAAAGACATTAAAAAATTCAATAAAATCTTCTATATATAATCTTATTATAAAATGACTCTAATGAATTAAATTGGACTAATATAGGTATTATGTATCTAATTTTACTTTAAAATAAATTTAAATAAAAATAATAATTATTTAAATAAAAAGTCAATTTTTATGTACTTTGTTGTATTTTTCACTATTCATCAAAAATTGAAAGTTTTTCAGAAAAATACCAAAAATTCACCCTAAGATAATTTTGAAATTACAAATCCAAAAATGAAGTCTATTTTAACAAATTAAATTTTTATTAGTGCCTAATATTAAATTTATTATTGTTCACAAAATGACATAAAAGTAGTTCTTTTAAGAATTTGTTTTTCTGAATATATAACTATTTTAACAAAACATATACATTTCATTATAAATATGTTTTATTTATGTGAAAAAATTATAAATAACAATAAAAATTTATTTTTTTCTATTCATATCACAATATTTAATTGATAAATAAATATATCGTTTAAATAATTATAATACTAATGTGTTGTTTCATAGGAACTCAATCTTGTGTATAACACAAGACAAGTCGGTGTTGCGTGCAGTATAAGCTATTGAATTAATTTAAAGATATAACTTACTATGAAATCTTGGGGTGTTAAACTTATCAATAAGAGGCTTATGTTTTTCTTAAGACTTCCTGTATGGTTTTTCAAACTGATAAGACTTTTTGTTTATTTTATTTATTGTTTAAGAGTCTTATAATTTGTGACATTGAGGGATAAAGTTTAAGTTCTTACAGCTTTGACCAACAATAGATGGATTTTATGGTCATTAAAATCTAACTCGAAAGATGAGGAGTGAGGTTTTGTGCCTAATAGAGGGAGAAGGTTGACCCAACATGAATGAGTAAGGGCCTCCATTAGTATAGACATCCTTCAAAGAGGTGTATATAGTTTAAGGTCATGGTGCTCCGACCAATGATGGAGAGTGTGGTATGATAACCCAAATGGGGCTCAAGAGTTATAAGAATTTTAACACTATTTTGAATAAGGATTGAAGACAATGTAAATCATAACCCAATGTACTTGAATTGAGAAGTTATGAGATGGAATAAAAATGTTACATATAACTATTCACTGATATTAAAATTATGGGTTTTGTGATAATGTTGTCTAGGGATCATGGGGTTAGAGTACCTTCTCTTTAGGATGAAAACATACCTCTAGTTACTAGACTAGATATAGATGACCATTTTCATGACCCCCTTCCTCCAAAGGTACCCATCCTGGGATGACATTGAAATAAGAGAGATAATGAACCTCGTGTCCCACCTCCAGTAGGCCCTAGGTTAACGACTAGAACTAAGGGTATAAATAAAGCCACACATATGAGTGAAATTACCCTTAATAGAAAATTATAATTAGGATATAGGACATAAAACACAAAAAAAATCCTTCACATAAAATAAAAGAGGTATCAACCCATCCTATAGTTCATGAACAAAACCAAATGAATATAATTTCAAAATAACTATACCCAAAGAATATTATGAAAATAAGTCAAAAACTCCAAGCTCTAGCTAGAAAATGTCTAGATAAGTCTCCAACTCCCTCCTGGTAACCTAAGATATAGTATATATATATATATATATATATCTGTGTGTGTGTGTGTGTGTGTGAGTATAACATGTATACTCAGTAGGATCATACCCAAGATCTCTCATGAAAATGTGAGATGAGCATACTAATTTCCCAATGAACAAACAACAGAATCAACAAGAACCTATAGGGTAAACTAGTTCCAACCAACCAAGGTTAACTCACCAATATCTCATCCAAGTATAATACTTTAAGAATATGCATATCAAAAAAAGGTGCCCCATCATAAGCCTTATCATGATGGGAAATATCCATCTCTCAACCCATGCCATAACCATCACATCCACATCATACCATAACCACCACCATATACCAGAATAATAGAGCATCATCAACATTAAGGACATAAACCTCATGCCCTTCTCTTAGGTTTCAAGATCCCCACCATGAAACACATCACCATCTCTTCAAATATCACTCCAAGTTCACTATATTTTTGTAAGAAATCATAGACCATGCATAACAAGTTCACATAGAATAGAGAGAAGGTGAGAGGGCATAGCCAACAATTCACCCTCTCCAACATGGATGTTTGGGTAAGACACTCGGAACCAAAAACCTTTTGGAATTGGTGTAATCACACAACTTAGGTGGGGGGAATTTAAGAATCATAAATAAATTTCAATGTATAATAGTTACACACACACCCATCCAATGGGTTTATAAAAAGAGAATCAATATATCTCAAAACATCACCATAATGACCCAAAAACTTTGCTATTATCTACTACCACCACTAATGAAACACACTACACAAACCATCTACATTTCATTTCCCCCTTTTCAAGTTAACCAATTTTTAGATTTACTGGTTACCAACCAACTTCTGTTTATTAAGCTATTCTTTTCATATTTAAGGCAACCCACTCTAACCATCACTTTCCATTAAATATCATTTTTATCATTCTATTCCATCGATACCAAGAAACTACATCAATACAATACATAAATAACCATTCACCCCACACTAATAAACATCACATATCAAGACAATACATCACTACAACCAAAATATCTTACACCAACAACCACACATCACAACCACCAAACATAATCCCACATCACATATCATGCCAACCAACCATGGATTTTCCTCCAAACACATCCCACCTAAACCCAGTCACCACCATCATCACTAAAATCCCCACAAGTTCAACACACATCACATAAGACAATACAATAAGCACATCAAAAAATAATAACACATTTCAGAATTCACATACACTATAATTTTAGTTCAATTGATTTCATAACATCGCTATTTTTTGTCACTCTTGATCTGGGGTGTACATAAGGTGTGATGGTGATGCGGTTTATTTTTTTGCCTATCCTAAAGTGGTCTGCTCCATGGATTTGGTTTCTCTTCCTCCATGGTGGCTGGTTGGTTTCCCCATATTCCCTCTTACCAAAGGTGAGAAGATTCTTCCATCATGGATGGTGATGTCAGCTCCTAGACCAAAATGGGATGATGGGATGCCAGTTCTTTATCCTGTGTATTCTTCCTTAGCATTTTCTAGGTCTACCTCATAGATTTGAGTCATGTTGGTGAATCTCATTCCCAACAACATCCTAAGCTATGTGATGGTCAATTACACTACTTTAGTCATGATAGGGAAGGTACCTATGGTCAGAGATAATGGTGACATTGGACAAATCTAGATATATTTAGACATTGGGTGTGTTGGGTACCTCTAAAGTCTTCCTCTTCCAAAGTCAAGGACATCTTGTGTGCGAGGAATCTTAGGTGTAGGACCTAATGCATACCATATTGATTATAGGGTAATTTTCACTAGAGGAATAAGGATTATGAGGTTTTTTACCTTTGAAATCCCTTGTTTATTACATGTGGTAAAGATTATGGATCATTGGGTGGGTGGTCACAGGTTCAAGGTCTTGTGGGGACACAGTGGTCACAAGTTTAGCATCTTGTAGGGATAGGTTTTCCACATGTTTAACATCTTATGAGGGAAAGTTAGTCATAAGTTTAACATCATGTGGGGATAGTTTAGTCCTGGGTTTAACATCCTATCAGAATAGGTTGGTCACAACCTTAATGAATTGCGGGGACAAGTTGGTCACAGGTTTAACATCTTATAGAGATAGGTTGGTCATAGGTTTAATATATTATGGAGATAGGTTAGTCATAAATTCAACATCTTGTGAATACAGGTTGGTCATGGGTTTAACATCTTGTGGGGATAGGTTGGTCATGGGTTTAACATCTTGTAGTGATAGGTTGGTCACTGGTTTAATATATTGTAGAGACAGGTTGGTCACACATTTAACATCTTATAGAGACAGGTTGGTCACATGTTTTAAGTCTTTCAGGGAAAGGTTGGTTACATGTTTAGAATCTTATGTGGATAGTTTGTTCGTGGGTTTAAAATCTTGTAGGGATAGTTTGTTTATGGGTTTAATGTCTTGTGGGGATAGGTTGATCATAGTTTTAACATATTGTGGAGATAGACTGGTCATAGGTCTAAGGTCTTTTGGGGACAATTAGGTCATAGGTTTAACATCTTGTGTAGATAGTATGGTCACAAGTTTAATGTCTTACAGATACAGGTTGGTATAGGTTTAACATATTTTAGAGATAGGTTGGTTAGCAAGGTTGAGTGTGTCCCAAGGGTAGATGACCACACTTCATATTTTCCTACTTCTAATGGGAAGACATGAAAATTTAGTAGTGGTGTTGGGGTATTGAGACTGAACCTCAGGGAGGTACCCCAGGTGTTTTAGGATTGATCCTCAAGGAGTTATACTACGCACCCTATTAGGATATAGGGATCAAAACCACATAGTTAAATCATTCAGTTTATGGTTGTATGATAGGACCGGTCCATGTAGTTTAATGTCATGCGGTAAGGATGATTGTGTCATGGAAGGAGTGAAAGAAAGAAACAATATGGGGATTAATCATGTGGGATGCTCAGTGTAGGAGGATCATCCCATGATGGTTTTGGAATTATGCATGTGGTCTTCTAGACATAGGAGGATCATCCCATGATGGTGTGGGGCTTATGCATGTAGGTTTCCTGATGTAGTAGGATCATCCCATGATGATATGGGGATTACACATTTTGGTTTCCTAGTATAAGAAGATCATCCCATGATGGTTTCATCCAATTCCAATCATACATGGGGAATACTATGTTCATTTCACAAGGTAGGGATAAAATTTATCATTATGTACTGAGGAAATTTTCATAATATTTAACATCGTGTGAATAGGATGCTGGGATATATAGTTTAAAGTCTTAAAGATTGGATTTGGTGGGACTTATGTCCAGGGAGACCATTTCTAGGTATGATAGGAGTATGCAGTACTAAGACTCCATACTAGGAAAGGTGGTCCATTTCCATTAATGATGAAACCTTTTGGACTTATGTGTATACTATGCAGGTGACTTTAGATGGAACAAGGCGTAAAAACTTCTATAGTGAGGCATCACATGGAGGTCCTGAAATTTGGGTGCATATGCTTATGAGCAAGAGGTGATACAACTGTCCAGGCCATGCTTAGAGAAAAGGGGTCAGACATGAGGGTTGATGATACAGGTTATGTAGGTGATTGTGGAATAGATGAACCCAATGAAAGTAGGTGTGGGGCACCTGGGAACTCAACTTGCACACAACTATTCTTGGTTGAAGGATGCATTGGGTCGGGGACCTGGTGGTTATTTTTCAAAACTTTGGAGTTGTGCACACAAGTAGAGTTGTGTGAACTATGAGCTATAACACAATGACATGACATGGATATTGGGGGAATATGTTTTCACAACTTCTAGGGTAATGTGAAGCTTGAAGTTATGTGATGGGAACCCATATTCCTCACAGTCACCTAGATTTTAGGGGAATTTGTGCAATGACATCTCAAATATGAGCCAAGCCAATTTGGGGCCCATGTGATGCCAATCATGGAAGTTCACTACATTTGGATATCCATGGGGATATTGGAGTTTCAAAATGTCATGAAATAGTAGGATGTGTAAATGAGAGATGATATTTCAACTTCCAAAGGTTTTCCCCCAAAATGGGTGGAGTGATGCTTTATTTATAGCCAAAACGGATGGCTTCAGGAATGCAACTCCAGCTGTGTTGTGAAAAGCAGTTTCACACCAATCATTCCTTTTCTATCAGTGGAAGGTCGCAGAACACAGTGGTTTGATTCTTTTTTTTCAAATGAAAATATTTTTTCAGTCCAATATTTTGGTTGCACGCACATGATTTATGTTTTGAAATGATTTCCATGTGTAAATGGAGAGTTTTGTGCAATGTCCCCATGTTGGTGCGACCACTCCCTCTACACCAAAATGGTTCCTCGAGTTGAGTCACACCCTTGTTTTGAGAGAACCAAACGTTTTGGACCTCAAATCCCATTTTTGGTTCCAAAAAACCCCCTTAGATTGGGAGCTAACAAGGAATCAGAAGGTTGTGTTTTAAGGAAAACGCTGAAGTGTAGGGAAAGTTACCTCCTTGTTGTGTAACTTTAATCCTTGGTCGTAAAAATTAGTTGCACATGCATACAACATAGGGGGTACCATGACTATAAATTGTGAGAGGGTCCCTTGGTATGTCACTAAATTATGCACATGATAAGCTATTTCTCATGCGTGGAACTCAAACCCTTTGAGTGAACTCCCGAGCTTTAAACCGCGATGTTCACGCAACCGTTATTATGTGACTGGTTTTATAAAAACAAGATATCATTTTACATAAACTAGATAGGATTTGTCCGACACTTTACCACTTTTATGAGCCAGGCTCCAGTTGCATAACCCAACCTTTTCAAATCCTCAAAATGACCTAGAAATAGCCAACCCAGCTGATTAAGTTTCCACTGCTACCATTGCCGCTCACTACTAAAGTTTCCATTTTTTATGATGGAACATTAGAAATGGACTCTCATCGAAAATATTAATTTGCGACCAGAGTTCGTTGCTAATGCACTTTGATAAACAATTATGTTTCAATTGTGGTTATTTGCGATAGACTGTCACAAATAGAGAATAATTATGACGATTGAAATATCCATCACAAATAAGGTTTACAATTTTTTAAATAAACAATTGTGACAGACCATCGCAATTGATTATTTATGACATAATAATCATCCGTTGTAAATAATAATATTTAAAAATAATAATAAAATACCAAAAATTAAAAAGTAATTAAAAATATTAAAAATAATTAATATTAATTTAAAAAATTAAAAAATAAAAGTTCTTAAAAATAATTAAAAATAATTAAAAATAATTAAAATGAATTTAAAAATTTAATTTTTTTTAAAAATAATTAAAAATAATTAAAAAAATATTACAAATATTAAAAAATAATTAAAAAATTAAAAAAATTAAAAAAATTAAAACATGCATAAAAGTAATACATCATTTTAAACATAATATGTTTTTCATACCAAATTAAAAAAAATTTATAAAACTTCAAAAATAATTAACTAGTGTCTGGTGGTGGAGGATTACTCGAAGGATTAGGGGGGAAGAAACTCCATACCAACACCATGTGCAAGCCATTGCATATACTCCAACATATTCTCATCTCTCGGAAGCTGTTGCTCATGCTACTCCTCCCTCTCTCTACATCTGATGTATCATCTCATCGTGAGTTTTCAATCTCTCCTCATACTGTGCAACAAATGATGACATCGACGATGACTCTCCACGATCTTCCTTCGAGCTCACCGATGACATCACAGAAGTACAATAATGACTCATAGGTTTTAGTCGGGAACCAATACTAATCACCCATCCTTTCTCTATACTATGCAAAGTCACCTATATCTAGCCCCCTCATCAAAACTTAAATCACTAGTGCCATCTAATTCACTCTTGGCTTGAATCTCTCATGAATGAGAAGTCATAGCCTCATAAATTTCCTTTAAATATAATTAGAAATTATAATAACAATGAAATTAATATTCTTGATTTTTAAATTTTTTTACTAACCACAATATGGCACTGTTGGTCACCTACCAGTTCTCCTATATGGGTATCAGTATACATTTTATTATAAACTTAAAACTCTATAATAGATGGGTATGTAGTAGACTATATAATATAACAAAAATTTTATAGTTAAAGTATATATACATTAATAAATAATATCACTTACTATATGTTGTTGATGTATGCCAAATGTACAACTTTTGACCCTATATGTGACCTCATGCCTCCCCCAAATCTAATGTCCAGATGATGACCTCCTCTTAAAAGTATCTCTTATAGAGTATGATTAGAATCCATCCCATAACTGAGATGAGATATAGAGAGGTCAATGAGAGATGAAAGACTGGTTGAAAATAGTTTTATAATCTTTATCCATAGATTGCATTTTCAGTTTGTTTAAAAACCGATAAGTGTATTTCATGAATACATTTTAGAGTTTTTAATGTATTTATTTGGTATTTAAATGTATAATATTGCCTATTTTGGAGTTAATTGACTTATTTTAAGATTTATGGTAGGAAACAATGAATATTTGAAAAAGGAATGAAAAAGGAGATTTTTGGAGCTAAAAGACATTTCGCACTGCGAACGAAGTTCACAGCGCGACACCGGATTTTTGAAGATGGAGAAAGCTAGAAAACTGGACAAAGAATGATTACACGTTGTGTATCCTCATTACACGATGTGAGATTTTGGAGAGGAAGGCCACCACTAGGACAACTCGTGAAGTTGTTAAACGCTGTGAAATGAATGTACACATTGTGAGTCCAAATTACACATCATGAAAAGAGTAAAAGTTCCAAATATAAGAATGAGATTCACACAAGATTTACGAAAATTAAAAAGAAGCAGAGATCAGATTACAATACATGAAACTATTTTACATGTCATGTACTTTTCAAGAAATAGAAAAAAATAAAGACATGCGAGATCTGTGAAGTAGATGGGGTTTTTAACAAAAACCCCTATAAATACACCCTAGGCCACACAATTGGAGGATATTTTAGATGGATCCTGAACAAGGAGCCACCAACGAATGAAGGCGCACCTACTTCTTCACCACCTTTCTATAGGATTGTCTTAATTTATTTTCTAAACCCTATCATGGTTAGCATGATCAGGTGATTTATTTATGCCGAGGCATGCATGATGAATGCAGATTAAATGTATGAGGTATTTTATATTTAAAGGAAATTCATGTTGGGATTTTATATTAATTCATTATTTATATCTATTTCTTTATTATTCTTGCATGAAAATTGTGAGTGGGGTTGGGGAATGGGTTTAATTTATTTCTTTCTTTGAGCATGACCATTGCCTGAGTAGATTGAATACCTTCCTTTAATGTGAGATCTAGGGTTTAGACTTCCTCCATGAACATTGGGTTTGTCTTTTACATATGTTTAAACTATGTATCGAGTTACCCATTCCTTGCAATATGAAGTACCTGGCCATGAGTAAAGGAGAGTTTGGGGTGGAGTGCATTTATCATGACCATTGGATTCTCTAGGACCCAATTCCAACAACTGCATAATTTTTAATTAAATATTTTATACCTTGTCATCTCTTGAACCTAGAATCATTACAGTTTGACACCCATTTTATATTTTCTTCTCCCACTTTCTCCACCAATCCAATTCTTAATAGCTTATATTTTATTTCTAAGATTTGAAATTAGTTTAGGTTTATTTTATTTAATTAATATTTTCTCTAACCCTATCTCTGTGGGGTCGACTTCAAACTTGAAAATCCTATACTACCATGTAGTTTAGTGCTTTGTTTGATTCATGTTTTTAAATTTCTAAATTTGGAAACCCATTGGGAATTAATGACACCCATGAGGATATAAAAAACCAACAAAAGATCTCATGTATACAAATATACCATTCCTCTCAGATAGGATCTCTCTGGCTATCAAGAATCAAAGAAAATAAATTCTTCAAAACAATTAAAAATAATATGTTAGTAATTAAATAAATTTTTAAAAATTATATATTATTTAATAACATAAAATATAGTGGTCACATATCTGGTGAAAAATGTTTATGAGAACCAAGACCCATGAAACCCATATCTAAGAAAAATATTTTCTTATAATCTTACCAACTTGCCCAACATCTAAATTCACAAAATTGTGAAAATAAAAATAAATAACCAAAATATTATTAAAAAAATAATACATTAATTTAATATAAAATAAATATCTTAAACAATCAAACATACCTCCATAAACAAGCATCAAAATCAATAAATAGGAATATCTCTAAAATAGGGTCTGTAATAATCAATCGAGCAAGACTACGACTCCTCCTAATAGGCATAACATCCTGTGGATCAAATGAATCAGGCTCATCAATAGGAATTCCGACATCAATGAGAGAACGATATAGATCATCAGGAGCATCTCCATCCACCTAAAAAAAAATCTTTCTTGTAATAAATTATTAATACAAATATAATATATAAAAAACTAATAAACACCATAATATAATAATCATACTTTTAATAAATTATTAATAAAAATATCAAATATAAAAAACTAAGAAATACCAAAATATAATAATTACCTATAAATAAATACTAAAACATAATAATTTAACCTATAAATATTTGTTAATATAGATATCAAATATAAAACCCTAAAAAATATTATGTAAAATATAATATTCCTACATATCAATAAATTTTAATTCAAATATAAAATGTAAAAAAACTAATAATTACCTGAATCAGTGAAGGAATAAAATAGATCATCAAGTACATCCATCTGAAAAAATATTACCTATAATGATTTTTAGTATAAATTTTAAATATAAAAAACTAATAAATACATGAATATAATACATCAATTATCATATTCATCATCATTTTCATCGAGGAAAATGTATTTATCCTCATATTCAACATCATTAACTTCTATATGACTTTAAGTTTCATCATACACTATTATTTCATCAACATTATCTATATCATTGGCCCTTAACTGGGGGGGGGGGTTCATCATCGATATTTTTATCTCACTATGTAAGAGATATATTTTGGGATTTTTCTTGAAAAATTTCAATATTTTTCACTTACAAAGAACCATTTTCATTTTCAATAAATTGTTTTTCATGTGATTTCATTTTTATCACACTCCACTAGTTATTCAAATCTCTTAAAAGATCATAGTAATTTTCATAATAAACTTTATGTGCTTGATGTGACAATATAAATGGTTCATTTGATCCAAGAATACTATTATATTTATTGTCAATGACTCCTTATATTGGATGAAATCGTAACTCTAAATCAATATCAAACCAATGAAATTTAAACACTGTTACATATTTTGGTCCCATATAACATAACTCAATCATTTCATCCAGCATACCATAAAAGTCGACTTCACTTTCTTTATGATGATATCCTTTTAAATAAACACCACTATTCATTGATTTCTTTGAGTCACCATATATGTGTGTATAGAATAAAAATCATTTAACCACATACCCATTATAAGATTTTACCATTTTTGATGGAGGGTTTTTGAGCACACATAATCAAATATCAATTTTATTTTCATGTTGTGTTACCTACAAATAATAAAAAAGATTAAAAATAGATATAATTGTAAAATTGATTTATTGTTCAATTTAAAAAAACTTAACTTACCAGTATTTGAAACCAATATGAAAAATTTTACTGACGACGTTATTTAATAGCAATAGATATATTTTTTATAAATTTTTTTGACATTGTAACGACCCGAAATTTTGAATAAATTTTGTTTCATAACTTTGTGTGTTATTTTATTTTATACTCAAAAAAACTATTTCATTTAATAAAATGAGTATAATTAAAATAAGACCATTGGGTTTCGACTGTTATATGACCATTGGTCAATATGACTGTTGGGAACTAAATGTTGAGATTATTGTCTACAAATACAAGTGATCTTGGTTAATTAATATATAAAGAAGATTCGATGGCCTCATCCAGTAGTCTCGGGCCGATCGAAGCCCATATAATGGAACTTGGGAAGGAGGTAGCATCACTGAGATTTGCTCTTGACCAAACCCAAGCCAAACTTCATTGTGTGAAGCTGGGACGGAATCACCTTCGCGAGAGGTTCAAGCTGATAGAAATCACCACTCGGGAAATGTTGGCTGAGCCTCCCCAAGATTATATCACCTTATCACACCTTACACTTAGGTCCTATGCTGGTGTCATAAGGGGCTATGTAACAAGACCGTAACTGTCTTGTGTAATCCTTTGATTTAAATAAAAATTGTGATTTCTTCTTATGGTGAAGTTTGTGAATTTTCAAATGTTCGGAAAAATATAGTATGCATATTATTGATGAATTCTAGAAAAAAGATATTTTAAAAATATTTATGTAAACCTTAAATTATTAATAATGTGTAATTATTTTCAAAAAATTGTCTTCTACAGTTTTGTCCAGTAAGAAATTTAGAGTCTAATAAGATCAACTTATTTTTTGATGAATAGTAAAATATGAATAGTGATTTTATGCTTAGGATTAGTAATGTGAACAAATGGATTAGTAATCTCACTTAAAGAAAGTATTAATATAATTTAGGCACCTTGATTAAGTAATGTAATTCAATAAAATAGGTAAATAACTATTTTAGAAATTATTGGTTAAGTATTAGTTTTTTCGAGTGAATAGTGTTTTTTATTTAAAAATTAAATTAAAAATATTTAGAAAATTATTTTCCTAAAATGGAGTTCATTTTTTAAATCATATCATCAATATTTGGTTAGGGTGAATTTTTGGGATTTTTCTGAGAAAGTTGAATTTTTGGTGAATAGTGAAAATAGAGTTTTTAGTTTCAGGTGTTTAATGACATCATTAAGGATGTAATAATTATGTAATAATTCTGGTCGACTTATGAATAATAAGATAAGGTATGAGGTGTCCCAATTGGACAATACCATGGGCAAATACCTTGGGAAAGCCCATGGTTTTTCCAATACCACCGATGAGGTGTCCCTTGGCCATTAATGACTTATCCCCTCACTTCTCCTATAAATACCAAGACTTTCCCCCATTAATTTTATTTCCAAATCCTACCCAGCGAATTTATGGTCTCTTTAACTCCCAATTATTCCTCCCAAGGTGCTTTCAAGCCTCCCAAGGTCCTGAATTTCAAGCTTTCAAAGTTACTCTTCAAGGTAAGGGATTCTTTCACCCTCCTATTTTAAGTCATGACTTCCTTTATGTTGTGTCTTATATTTTCCATATTTTTACGTTGAGGGTATGTTATTATATGTTATTATTACTGTAAATTTCATTTCCAAATGATGAGATACCCTTTATTCTCTCATCAATTTGTTTTCTGAATTTTTATGTGACACCGTTAGGCTGCTGAATTTCTAGTAAAAGAAATCACATCTTCTCTTTTCTTTCATGTTTCCTTTTCATGTGGTATGTCATTAAAATATCTATACCATGATATTATTCAGTAACCATACTATATTATTAATTATTTATGAGTGGGTTACTCTTGTAACCTATCTTTTCAATGTTTTCTAAAACCATGTTATATAGCCGTTATGCTGTAGAAATTTCTTCTCAAAATTTCTATCTCTTTCTCTCAAGAAATTCCCTTGTTTATTTATGTGAATACCCAGTCCTATTTATTTTCTATGGGTGTTCATAAATATATAAATATGATATATTTTATTCTATAATGGACATACATATAACCCTCACTCCCTTTCCATGGGTTATAAATGATATAATGATCTTATTTTTAAGAGCTTTTAAAACGTCACGATTTTGAAATGAAACCCATTTATTTTATTCTCTATGGGTTATTTATGAAATGTTGGAATATGATATATATGGATCACATTCATGTTAAGACATATTAAGTCTGCGCCCTGATATCACTCTAATTCATTGGGTAAAGATTTAATCTCTAGAGATGACAAGTTTCACAATTCCTTGGTGAATAACCTTGGTAATTTTTATGACACCTTGGGGATGGACCTTGGTGATATGTTAATGAATGTCTATATGAAATGTTGTAGCCACATATTCATGTTATGTTACAAGTTATTTTATTTATGATATTACTATTCTTCCATTGCTCATGTCTTCATGTTTTTATTCAAATTCTTATTGATATCACAAGTACATTGACTCCCTTGTTTACCCTTACTGGGCCTTATGCTCACCCTTTCCTTTGATGTCTATCTCCAGGATATGAGATGCAGTAAATGTACATAGGATGAATCTATGATGAAGCCTTACAAGTTGTTTGGAAGGATGTTTTATATTGTTCTCATGTTTTATGTTCCTGATTTCCAAGACACTAGACTTTAAAGATCCTCTGTATGTAAAATGTAATGAAAAGTTATGTATTAAAAAGGCGGGATGCCACAGTTGGTATCAAAGGATAGTTTAGTTATTTATGAAAATTAGGCTGTGAAAACTTTAGGAAGAACCCTATAGAAAAGTTTTAATATAGGGAAAACTTCTTGGTATTTTGGTAAGTATTGAGTAAGTGGTTTAGAAAATAAATACATCCCTGTCTGGATACGAGCAGGTAGAGGCGGCTCTGGCACAGATGTACATAGGGGTAAAACCCGAAAACACCACTTTGATCTAGAATTGAATGAGAACTGGTATAGAAAAATGGGCCTTGCTGCACTATTGGTTACGATACTCCTGGGGGATATGTTTGGTTAATCACAAGCTTTTTATGAATCATTATGAAAGAATTATAGAAAAATGTAATTGTATAAGCCTGAAATATTAAAATCCTTTTTAGATAAAATATTCTTAAATGAAATAAGTTTCTCACAAAGGATTTATTCTTTTAGAAAATGTCCCCATCATCTAGGAATACGTTGATGTATTTCCTGAGGAGTTACCCAGACCTCCCCCATAAAGAGAGGTAGAGTTATCCATTAAACTTGTACCTGGATATCATTCGATGTCAAAGACCCCCTTTAGGATAGAAAATGTGGAGCTAGAGGAATTGAAGAAACAACTCCAAGATCTTTTGGATAAGGGGTTTATCTGACCAACTGTGTCTCCTTGGGGAGCACCAATTCTATTTGTAAAGAAGAAGGATGGATCGATGTGGCTATGTATTGATTATAGAGAACTGAATGGGATCACAGTGAAGAACAAATACCATCTTCCAAGAATTGATGACTTATTTGACCAACTTCATGGGGCTCAATTCTTCTCTAAGATTGATCTTCATTATGGTTATCATAAATTGAGGGTGAAGAATGATGATATTCCAAAAACTACCTTTCAATCGAGATATGGGCATTATGAGTTTGTTGTTATACCCTTCGGACTAATGCACCTGCTATTTTTATGGATCAATAATAAGTTGATTTTGGAAACTTATATCAAATGGATATCCTTTATATAGGAAAATGATTTGGTGATTAAATGATAAAGGTTATTTTGGATGATGTTTTCTTTTTTGGAGTACTATATGCCTAAGGGAAATAAAATACTACATGATTTAAATTGAGGAGGAATGGTTGATTTTTTTGTAAGAATTTATGTATTTATTTTGGACATATGGTGATTTGGGTTATTTCTGGAAAATGATGAACCTAGAAAATAGAATATGTGAATAGGTTAATTACACTTCAGTATGATACTTTAATAGTAGTCGATGTTATTTGGAGAAAAATGTTAATATTTTTTTGGGGAAGACTATGTGATTAAATCCTTCTGAGTTTTGGGTTCCAATCTTAGTTTGGATTATTCTGAAGAATTTTAAGGATGATTGTGTATTGAATGGTCTTTTTAGAATTTTGGGTAATTTTTTTGAATTTTGGAGATTAATAGTCATATTTCTTTTTATAAAGGATTCTACTTTTTGGGGATTATATGATCTCATACTAACCATTTTAGTTTTAGTTTATGACTAAAGACAAGGGAAAAATATAGTTATTATTTTTTGGATTATGTGATTATCTAGAAGATGATTCTTGTGCTTTTTATGAGACCAATTCTTTTTGAATGCTCATTATTTGGAGAAAAGATTAGTCTTGGTGGAAACTTATTAAGGGATGAAACTCTACTTGAAGGTAAGTTTATTTACTTATGTTTTTATTCTATGTAGTAAATGAATTCCTCAAAATTATGAAAAGGAATGTAAAACAAAAACGTTGTTGGTTTACGTTTCCTAATGGGTAATCAAATACCGTTTAATACATCTTATGTTTGTGATCTTCTTGTGGTTAATTTTCTCCTAATCATGTTTTCTATCACTCTCCATTAGAACTTGACCCTTTGTTTTCTCTTCTATATCCATGTTTTCCTACATGGAATCCTAGTATGGGTTAACTCAGGTGACATATGTACTTCCATTTCTTTCTTTTAAATTAATAGTTTTACTAACTCTTTTTCCGATGTGGGACTTTCAACGAAATTTCCAAGACCAATTTTAAAATTGCGAGGACGCAATTTCTTAAGGGGGGAAGAATGTAACGACCCGAAATTTTGAATAAATTTTGTTTCCTAAATTTGTGTGTTATTTTATTTTATACTCAACAAAACTATTTCATTTAATAAAATGAGTATAATTAAAATATGACCATTGGGTTTCGACTGTTATATGATCGTTGGTTAATATAACCGTTGGAAACTAAATGTTGCAATTATTGTCTACAAATACAAGTGATATTGGTTAATTAATATAGAAAGAAGATTCGATGGCCTCATACAGTAGTCTCGGGCCTATCAAAGCCCATATAATGGAACTTGGGTAGGAGGTAGCACCATTGGGCTTTTCTCGAACCAAACCCAAGCCAAACTTCGTCGTGTGAAGCTGGAATGGAATCGCTTTCACGAGAAGTTCAAGCTGATAGAAATCACCACTCGGGAAATGTTGGCCGAGCCGCCCCAAGATTCTATCACCTTTGCACACCTTACACTTAGGTCCTATGCTGGTGTTATAAGGGGCTATGTAACGAGACCATAACTGCCTTGTGTAATCCTTTGTTTTAAATAAAAATTGCGATTTCTTCTTATGGTGAAGTTTGTGAATTTTCAAATGTCCGGATAAATATAGTATGCATATTAGTGATGAATTTTAGAAAAAAGATATTTTAAAAATATTTATGTAAACCTTAAATAATAAATAATGTGTAATGATTTTCAAAAAATGGTCTTCTACAGTTATGTTCAGTAAGAAATTTAGAGTCTAATAAGATCAACTTAATTTTTGATGAATAGTAAAATATGAATAGTTATTTTACGCTTAGGATTAGTAATGTGACCAAATGTATTAGTAATCTCACTTAAAGAAAGTATTAATATAATTTAGGCACCTTGATTGAGTAATGTGATTCAATAAAATATGTAAATAACTGTTTCAGAATTATTAGTTAAGTATTAGTTTTTTCAGGTGAATAGTATTTTTTATTTAAAAATTAAATTTAAAATATTTAGAAAGTTATTTTCAAAAAATGGATTTCATTTTTGAAATCAGAGCATCGATATTTGGTTAGGGTGAGTTTTTGGGATTTTTCTGAGAAAGTTGAATTTTTGGTGAATAGTGAAAATACAGTTTTTAGTTTTGGGTGTTTAATGACATCATTAAGGATGTAATAATTATGCAATAATTCTGGTCGAATTATGAATAGTAAGATAAGTTATTAGGTGTCCCAAGTGGCCAATACCATGGGCAAATACCATGGTAAAGCCCATGGTTTTTCCAATACCACCGATGAGGTGTCCCTTGGCCATTAATGACTTGTCCCCTCACTTCTCCTATAAATACCAAGCCTTTAACTAATTTTTTTTTCATTTAAAAATCCTCCCCAATGAAGTTATGGTCTCTTTACCTCCAAATTAGTCCTCCCAAGGTTCCCTAAAGCCTCCCAAGGTCCTGACCTTCAAGCTTTCGAAGTTACTCTTCAAGATAAGGGATTCTTTCACCCTCCTCTTTTAAGTCATGACTTTCTTTATGTTGTGTCTTATATTTTCCATATCTTTATGTTGAGGGTATGTTCTTATATGTTTTTATTACTATCCATTTCATGTCCAAATGATTAGATACCATTTATTCTCTCATCAATTTGTTTTCTGAATTTTTATGTGACGCCGTTAGGCTGCCGAATTTCTCATAAAAGAAATCGCATCTTCTCTTTTATTTAATGTTTCCTTTTCATGTGGTATGTCATTAAAATATCCATACCATGATATTATTCAGTACCCATACTTTATTATGAATTATTTATGAGTGGGTGACCCTTTTCCCCTCTCTTTTCAATGTTTTCAAAAACCATGTTATATAGCCGTTATGCTGCAGAAATTTCATCTCAAAATTTCTATCTCTTTCTCTCAAGAAATTCCCTTGTTTATTTATTTGAATACCCAGACCTATTTATTTTATATGGGTGTTCATAAATATATAAATATGATATATTTGATTCTGTAATGGACATACACATAACCCTCACTCCATTTCCATAGGTTATAAATGATATAATGATCTTATTTTTAAGAGCTTTTAAAACGTCACAATTTTGAAATGAAACCCATTTCTTTTATTCTCTATGGGTTATTTATTAAATGTTTGAATATGATCTATGTGAATCACATGTAAGTAAATACATATTAAGGGTACACCCTGATATCACTCCAATGCATTGGGTAAAGATTTAATCTCTAGAGATGACAAGTTTCACGATACATTGGTGAATAACATTGGTAATGTTTATGACACCTTGGGGACGGACCTTGGTGATATGTTCATGAATGTACATATGAAATTTTTTATCCACATATTCAAGTTATGTTCCAAGTTCTTTTATTTATAATATTACTATTCTTCCATTTCTCACGTCTTCATGTTTTTATTCAAGTTCTTATTGATATCACAAGTACCTTAACTCCCTTGTTTACCCTTACTGGGCCTTCTGCTCACCCTTTCCTTTGATGTCTATCTCCAGGATATGAGATACAGTAAATGTACATAAAATTAACCTATGATGAAGCCTTACAAGTGGTTTGGAAGGATGTTTTATGTTGTTCTCATGTTTTATGTTCCTGATTTCCAAGAAACTAGACTTTAAAGATCCTCTGTATGTAAAATGTAATGAAAAGTTTTGTATTAAAAAGGCAGGATTCCACAGACATGGTCATCATATAGTCTACAAAAAAAATAATGTAAATAAAAATATCTTTTATAAAAATTTAACAAAATAATAAAAAGCATAACTTACCGCACAAATCATGTCATTTATTCACAATTCAACACTATATATGTATGAGTTTTGTGGAGTTATTCATATGTAATCCATTATTCACAATAACGACAAATAACAAGATCATGCTATTTAAAAACTGAAAATTGATGGTATGTGACATTATCAACAATTGTTTCATTATGACCCATCCAGTTATGTTTTTAAGGATATTATGATTGAAAATAATAAGAGTAAAAATTTAAAATTTCATCCTGTAAGTACGCTTCTATAATTGAACCTTCAACCAATGCTTTGTTATATAATTACTTCTTTAAAATTTTTATAAATATCTATAAATGGGTACATCCATCAAAATTGTACTGGTCCTACACATTTAGCTTCATACATCAAATGAAATATTAAATGTTCTATTGAGTCAAAAAATCCAAGAAGAAATATTTTCTCCCATTTATATAAAATTAAAACAGAATCCTTTTGAAGAAAACTAAATGAATCATAATATTATGTTTCCACATAAATATCTCGGAATAAATATGATATTTTTGTCAAAATCTCCCACATTAAAGAATTCAAACACCCTATAAGACCAACATGTAGTAATATTTTCATTATGACATGGAAGTCATGGATATTAAACTGGTAATATGCCTATTTCTAATGTAAAAAGAAAAATTAGAAGCATAACCACCTGGTAACCTCAACATCTTAAATCCTTTGAAAAAATAATAAACTAATTTCTTTAAAAAGTGCGTAAGATAATTTTGGATTCCTTAAATTTTATGATATTTCATATTTTAATAATTCATGTTTAGGACATATGAAAATATATACTGGATCTAACCATGCCTTTACCTTATGTTTGGTCTTACCAGGTGTGTTTTTCATAGTATAAAATATGTTATAAAAACAATTATTCTCAATATTCATTATATCTAACATGTGATGAACTAAAAAATCAGAGAAATAGGGAAGGTCCCAAAAAATACTCCGCTTTATCCAGTTATGATCTATCCCAAAACCAGTTATTTTTTGTTCATTTATGGTTGGTCCAAAAGTAACGTGAGGTAATGAAGAGATGATATATTTTACCTGAATACCTAATAGAACTGCTAGAGGTTCGTCTCTTTTAATTCGACCTTTTGTAAAATTACTTTTGTTTCTTTAAAAAGGGTGATCTGAAAGAAGAAATATATGGTGGTAATAAAAATTACTTTTCTTTCTCCCATTACCAAGAATAAACACTTTGTTTTTATCCATGCGGTATGAATATGATTTTAGACCATGTTTACTTCATCTAGATAACATATCATATGCCATAAAGTCACTGATTGTCCATATTAATGCATCCTTTAGTGTAAAATTATAATCTTCAACTATATCAAATATAGTCACACTATTGTTCCATAATGAAATTAACTCATCAATTAGTGGCTTCAAATAAACATTAATATTATTATTTGGATTTCCTGGAATTAATAGTGCCAAATATATATATTACCTTTATCAGCATCGAAGGAGGAAAGTTTTACTGAGTAATGAAAATAGGCCAAAAAGAATATTGACTTTCATAAGCACCAAATGAAAAAAAAAACATTAATAGAAAGACCCAACCGTGTATTATGAGGTTCTAAAGTAAAAGAAGGTGAATATGATAAAAGTTTTTCCATGAATCACCATCACATGGAATATTTATGCTTTTACCAACATAATTATTTTATTTATTCCATGTCATCAATGCAACCATGTTGCGAGACATAAATAAACACTATAAATGAGGTATAATTGGTAAATACCTCAACTATTTCATAAGAAATATAGAATTTCCTTATTATGTCTATTTATACTTTTATTCTCACAATTAACTAAGGATTTATAATCACCATAATATTATATGCAGTCATTTAAAAACACATGAATCTTCTGATAACTAAGACCCAAATTATGGACCGGCCACTTACATTAATAGAAACCTTTAGGTAATGTATTTACTTCAGGAAACAAAGATTTAAAAAATAATAATATTTTATTGAAATAAATATTGGACATTAAAAAATATGATTTAATAAACATAAATTTTTTAACAGCTTCAATTTTTCTCATCTAAAATTATAGATATAATACCTCCTCAATAGATTTCAAAAAATTAAAAAATTGAGAAGGTTCTAATCCAGGATTTGGAATATCATTATGAGTTGTTGTTTCTTGAATAGATGTACTAATGACCTCATGTACTAAATTCTAAAATGATCGATCTAAAGCCAATTTTTCTTATTTTCTAAAAAATTATGTTCACCATGTTGATACCAACAAAATATAATCTTTTTGAAAACCAAAATTAAATAGATGAAGTCCAACATCATTAAATGTTTTGAATCTCCTAAGATCACATTTCTTACATGGGCATTTCATTATTCATTTAGAAACAAATTCTAAACTTGATGATGCAAATGATATAAATGTTTCAACAACTTCAATGTAGACATGATTTATACTAGACCCGTTGGGTTTTTTGTGATGATTTATCTAATCATGATTGTGTAATAGAAACTGGTGTCTACTTCCTAAGTCCATCTAAAAAAATAACAAAAATAATAATAATAATTATGGATCATTGTGACTAATTTAAAATTATTTTTATGTTTTAACACCTTGAAATATTATATAGAATATGATCAGAGTGAGGAACTGGGTTAGCATTGGATTTCAGGGCCCTCAGCATAGATAATTCATTTAATATTTTTATAATATTTTTTTATATAAAAAATTTAAGTATCTCTCAAAAATGTGTATTGTATGAAAAATAGGAGACCACTGTTAGGTCTGGGATGTGGGGTTTACCCTAGATATGACATAACATTTGTGTGTCACAAGAGTTTGGTAATATCACACACGATGATAATTCATTTAATATTTTTATTCTTATAAAAAATTGAAGTATCTCTATAACGATGTATCATATGAAAAAGCATAGACCACTGTTAGATCCGGGATACTGGGTTTACCCTAGGTGCAACATAAAATTTGTGCACATTAGGTGTTTGGTTACATCACACGTGAGGTTAATTCATTAAATTTTTTATTATAATTTTTAAAAAAACATTTAAGTATCTCTTAGACAGTGTATCATATGAAAAATCAGAGAGCACCATTAGGTCCGAGATGTGGGGTTTTCCCTAGACGCAACATAACATTAGTTCACGTTGGGTATTTGGTTACATATCACACAAGGGTAATTCATTTAATATTTTTATTATAGTTTTTTTTATAAAAAAATTATGTATCTCCCAAACTATATATCATATGAAAAATCAGAGACCACCATTAGGTTCGGGATACTGGGTTTACCCTAGACATGACATAACATTTGTGTGCATCATGTGATTGGTTACATTTTTAATGAGAGTAATTCATTTCAAATTTTTATTACAATTTTTTATAAAAAAATTAAGTATCCCTTGAACCATGCATCCTTTGAAAAATAAGAGACCACTGCTAGGTCCGACATGCATGATTTACCCTAGGTGGGACATAAACTTTTTGCACGTCAAATTTTTTGTAACATCACATTAAATAGTAACATTTTTAAAATTTTATTTATATTATATATATATATATATATTTACAACATTTATATGAATTATTAATACGAATTATTTTAATTAATACAACATTTATATGAATTATTGTGAACTTATAATAGTTATTACAATTTTATATATTTTTTTATAAATTATTAATAATATTTTGTTAATATCACTAATATTTAAATTTATTAATAATAATGACTCATTAATTATTAAATATTATAAATTATTTAAATATTTTTACTAATTATTTAAATTAATACTACATTTTTAATAATTAATATTTTTTTATGAATTTTTAATATTTCTTAGTATTTTTTATATGTTTTACATTCTATTACAAAAATGTATACTAATTATTATTAAATAAGTTTTAAATAAATATTAAATATTATAAATTATTGTTGTTTTTTCATTAAAAAACCTTTTAATGTTTTTTATAAAAATATTATTATAAATAACATTACGTTAAATTTTTTTCTTTAAATTAATTTTCTCATCATTTTTTTAAAACACTCATTTATATTTATTTCATGCGTTATATATATATATATTACATACTATATTAATCAAATATATTTACATCAAATTTATTTTGACACATTTTTTAAATAAATTAACATATCAAATCTATATACTTACATACATATATACATATATACATGCACACACACACACACACACAAAACCTTACATATTATTTTTAAGATGTTTGTATATGTATATTCACATGTTAATATATATATATATATATAAACATTTACAAAACTATATTTACATGTTTTAAATAAATGAAAACCAATCATAATATAAAAAAATGCTTTAACATCAATGTCACAATCCAAGAACTATCATAATTCATAAAAAATAATATATATATAACCATGTTATATAATTTTCCAATTAAACATTTTTATACAAAAATTTTAATATTATACATCCCTATAAATAATTTCCATAATAATAATATTTAAAATAATAATATAAAATAATAAACTTGTAGTAAACCTAAACACCAAACAAAAAAACTATTAAATCTAAAGATCAAACAATGAGAAAAATACCTCAAATCAAATGAAATCAACTTATACAGAACCATTAGACACCCAAATCAAGAATAATAAACTTATAGTAACCTTAAATATCAAATAATTAATATAAATAAGGTAAATTTATTGACCTAGGTTTTGACCAAACCAATATTTTCATGATTGAAAGGAAAAACACAAAAAGAATGAAGGATGGAAGAAGTGGAGTCCGTACCTAGGATATCTGAGCCTAAATCAGTAAGAAATCTGGTACAATGAACTTTGTTGGGTGATTTATGGGTGTGGGTGTTGGATCTCTTGCATCAGCTAGCTGGGAGGGTTTGGAGAAATTGGAGAGGATAAGAGAAGGAAATACGTTATTTTTTTCAATTGGCTAATAGCAAAAAAATTTATCCCATCATAGAAAAGTTTCTATGGAAGACCTTTTGTGATGGATTAATTATTCGTTGCAAATACCCACCTCTATATGTACTCCCACATAATGGTGTGAAACCATGCCAAAAATATTAGCAATGGGACTAGAAGTTATGTTGAAAATAATGACTATTTGTGATGGAATAGGATACACATCTCAAATAACCCTAGTTACCAGACTATTTGTGATGGGTATGTGGTCCATTGTAAATAGAACATCACAATTATTTGATATTCCCATAGTGGCTACTCAGAGGGTTGAAATAGCTGGGAATCCTATAATTCCTAGGGACATGAGGGTCATTTCCAAGAAGGGGGAGATTTTAGGTCTGTTAGTAGATGCTGAGAGGGAGTATTTGCTGATCAACAGACTACCGCTCTATAATTATGGGTTGTTAGATGATATGTATATCCTGACCATAGAGGTTAACACTATGATGTTATGGTTTTTCCTATCATGAAAAGATCAACCAGTGGAATGTTACCACTACTATCCACCCGGTCAAAGAATGTGAAGATGATTCTATCTATAAATTGAGTGGAAGAATAATGACAGTGATAGGGGAATATCTAATAGATGAAGAATACCCCACCCACTATATGTGCATCATTCAAACCAACATTCAAAATAACCCTATAGGATGGTATAAATATTGTGATATGAGAGATGGGGGGAACTTCACTGATGAGTGGGCATGAGAATACAAGGTACAATTAACGTTTTAGGAGAATGGGGATGAGATGTGACATATCAGGCTATATGAAGCAGTATGGACATCCCAGTTCCATGTTTACTATTAATCAAAGTTACTTCCGGTTCTCCTTAGTAAGTGGTCCCTGAATACAAACACCTTCCGACTCCATGATGGGGAGTTGAGAATCAGCCTATGGGATCTTCACCACATCAGTGGGATTCCATTGATAGGATACCAATATAATGAATTTCTCATAGTACCCAATGATTGGTGTAACATGGAGCATAGAGCAGTTACGATATAGATATTCCTAGACTAGTTGAGTTCAGTATTGGACCATCAACCCCCTTTTCACAAAGACATAACATTCAAGACATGGTTGGAACTATTATTGAATGTGTCAGTTGAAAAGATGCCAGGGAAGACAAAGAAGTTTCTAAGAGAATGAAACAGAAGGTTGTTGGGGTCCTACTAGATGATATTGGAGAAGTTCTAATATCAGTAATGATGCTACAACATGAAGAACTGGAAACCAATTGTCTGATATGTGACATTCTAAACCAATTTCTTGAGTTGATGGTTACTGTCTTTCAGGGATTCTTTCATGGGCCTTCATCTTTGGATTCTAGTGATAAAAAAATCACGACATCAGGGAATTGAGTGAATTTGGGAAACCTTGTGATAGATAGGATCTAAAACCAACTGGGGCATGTTGTGAAGGGGGACATGCCTATGTGTATCTTTAGTCTATTCTAGTTTCTACATGGATAGATCACAATGTACTTTGTGGGGGGGGTATGATTTTCTTAATTCCATCACTCTAACAAATTTTGGTCTATGACTTTCACTACTCAAAATTGTTGAGGTCCAACCAGTGATGCTCAATGAAGTTGTGGTGATGGAGAACATTATAAACCTAGTAACTTCAACTTCCATTGACTCCTAAACCCCATTGGTGAGATGGTTGAAAACTTGGAGGGGATATTGGAGTAGAGGGAATACCTTCAGGCCTTCCAAGGTGGAGTGCTGGTTATGAGGATAGATGGAAACACCTACTACAAATCACACACTCTATCATGGTTTTCCCATCACTTTAGATGCATCTAGTAGACAAAAAATAAAGTATACACTGAGTCCTATTAAGAGAGGCACCCCTATATCCTTATTTAGATATGGTGGATGTTTGTGGATAAATGAAATAGGGAGAACATCATGCTTCCTCTAACCAACCCTGATGATGGCCTCACCTATAACTACACTAGAAAAAGGATAGAAAAATACCAAAGCACAACCTTATGATGACAGGTGAGGAAGGTGTAATCATAAAACGAGCTGTAGGAGTGGCAGGGAAGTAGAAAGGCTTCTCTTAAAGGTGTATGCTAGGTTTCATGGGATTGAGATAGATCAGAAGCAACAGGATCCCAGGGGACTACTGTGAATCCACCATCTGGTGGATCAAGGATCCCTTAAAAGTAGCTATAATAGTAGGAAGAGAGCTTCCGTGTTGGGATGAGTTGGTCTGAGGAGTCCTTGATAAAGAATATGCGATATTTGGTGTAAATGCCCGATGATGTTGCCCTTCATGTTCTCTAGATGGAATGGGAGAAATTGTGTCTATCCCTGATGGTGTATCAGCTATGGAAGAGGATTATTCAGGAGGGGATTGAGTTTTTGGAGGTCGATCTCACAAAGGTCATAGCCCAAGTGGGTTTCTAGGAAAGGTTTTCCTACCTGGAAGACATGTATGATTTATTGCATTGGCATGGGGAGGGTGATACAACGAATTCCTGGGTATGAGTGATGTTTGGTGTAGATATTGATGAAACATTATCTGCCCAAATTCCAGCCTAGGAGGTGTTAGCTCCTAGAACCAACACACAGGGTTCTAGTGGTGAGGAGTCTTGGGGCTCCAATATTGACTGAGCAAGATCTCAAGAGAGTGGGGAGGTCACTCATAGAGAATATGAATTGATTGAGCTCCTATTCAGTGAGGTGAGTTTTTGAATCATCAATTCGTTTGTGTATTTTATATTTTATTTACTTGAGTACCTAAAACCCATGATTTTGACTCATGTTGGAATCAGTCAAGGAGATCCAGGGGGCCTTTGTTGAGGGTTATGAGAGTTCCTTGATTGGTACTAGGTAGTACAACTCATAGTCTGTTCCCAAGGCCCCAATGGGATAAACATCTACATAGGGGGATGAAAGGGGATTGTTTGACCCTCTAATCATCCTAGTTATCAATGGGGGTTATCACCCTAGTATCTCGGTGGTATCTAACTCTATTGGTAGGGAAATCCTCCAAAATAGGCTCATCATTGAGATACCTGTGTCTCATTAAAGTAAGAATCCAAATATCACTTTTCTTTATTATTTCAAAGTATTTGATAAGCACCCAACTCTACTATATTAAACCTCTTATCTTCCTTATAAAACTTCTAGGCATGTGGTGCTAAGGGATCCTATGGTAGCTGTCAAGGTTCCTACTAGTGTAGAGGGGTATCTAATGGTGGAATTCATTTTCAGGGTCCCAAAAATGGATTTCACCCAATCCCTTGGACCACATAAGTTTTCTATCTTTAACAAGCTATATTTACCTTGTTTTTTGCTAAATGTTGAGCTAACTATCTTGAATTTTTTCAAAGAATTGTTTGTGGAAATCTACCCTTAGAAATTAGTCATGATTGAAGGAGTTGGGATGTTTTCTCCAATAGCCAATACAATGCTTGGGGAGCCGATAATTTAGGGTGATATGACCCTGAACCTAGGAGAAAAACCCATATTTTATGTGAGTATGGTTTTAGGGGAGATGGAACTTGAGGTTGATTGAGATGTTTTCACTGATAAAGATTCAGATGAAGGTGATACTACTCTTGACATGGAGCCCATCCCATTTGAGAGGATCCCCGAGGAGGAATCCACTACCAATGTTCTCATAGATATTCATTAATACGAGATTACACCACATGAATATTTATATGATTTTGAGTCTGATATCTCTAAAGGTAATTGAGTTGTCTTGTGTAGGGCATATAGAAGCATGAAAAAATTTATCACCCACACCTTGTAGGTTGGACTAGTGATCCATATGGACCCCCTATACCACTTTCTGTGGAACTTAGGGACTAGTGGTGTGGAAGATCATGCTCTCCATGTTCTGGCTTGTGACTATATCACTAATATTGTGTGTGTGGTACATTGGGAGTTTGATGCTTTCTAGTACAAGGATAAGTCTGAGGGTACCAAATTTCTCCAAGTAGCTGAACAAGAAATTTATCAACCAGAGGAGAAAACACAATAACATGAATCCATCATCAATTCCAATGTGGATATCATCACCCATTCAAGGGAGTAGTTGGTGGTAGATGAGGCTAAGGCAATGGGGGAATCATATTTGGTGGATGAGAGACAAGTTGAGTAGGGTCAGGTGTAGATCCATGCTAATGATGTCTTCCTTATAGTCTATGAGGAAGTCGTGGAGCTTTCTAGGTAGAGTCATACCCTAGAGTCTACCCAAAAAAACTTTTCCATGCTAGAGTGCTTGATTGTTGAGGTTGAGCCTTAGGTATCACTTCTTTTTCTTATATCGTAATAAAGGAGAGGTTCCAATTTGTGGATAAACCTTCTTATTACCACCCATTTTTTAGGTAATACAAGTTTCAACTCCCATTAGTTTATAGGAACCTTGATCACATTAACAAGACAATCGACTATAAGCCTCTAATCCCATGTGAGTTATGATCGGTGTGAGAAATAAGAGGAAAATAAAATATTATTCATTTATATGAGATTGTAAACTAGGGAATGAAGGGTAGGGGTCAAAACAATATATTGATAATTGGGAGTGTCCTAACTAGGAAAGCCTAAGTTAGAGAGTGGGGATTTGTATGATAAAATTTCTTTCACAATGTGCACAGGTTCATGAGTGGGGTAATGTTGAGGGTGTTGGTTTATACTCAAAAAAGGGTGAGGATAGAGAATGTGTATCTAGACGTCTAGGATACAGAACACAAGGAGGTGGAATAATATAATAGGGGATGAATTCTGACCATGTTTGAAACACACTTTCAAAAATATTTTTCCAAAGGTGGGGATATACAAGTGATGTTCAACCATTTACCATGTTAAAAGCATGGGAACTATCAAATTTTCATTGAAATTCATCCAGGGAGTGTACCCAGGATGAGAGGCGAGCCATTTTGGCTAGGAACCATCACCCATATGGGGCCAGTTCAGATGTGGAAGATGGTGGGGATCCAAATCAAGGAGGCCATAAAGCATGGAGGTGAACTGAGGTAATTTTTGGATGGAGTTAAACACTCTTGGGATTATAACACTATGGTTATGAGTGAATTGGGTGCGTGTATCAGTTTGAGTAAGATCTAGGTTCACTCTCTAAGGGGAGAGTTGTCTTGGTTTCCAAGTGATGGTCAAGAAACTCAAGTTGTGTGGTAGGATACTATCACCGAAGGGGGAATATTTCATCATAGAAAAGGGCATATAATATTTCACAGTTTTACATAATTCAATGTGGATGGAATGTGTGGAATTTAACCTCTTTCAGTGAGGATGTTGGATACACAGTTTTACATCATACAATAAGGATATATAATTGCTGTAGTTTAAGGTCACATAACTTTGACCATGGTGTCATAAAGTTTAGTGGAACATAGTTAGGAAATATGTAGTATAGTTTAGAATCATGTGACTAGGACATGTGAACCAACATGAATGTGAATCTACTTCTTTGAGGATATAGGACACATGAAAAGGGAACATGAGGAGTGGAGCCTCATGGAGGAAATCATGAAGTAGGGGAGGGAGTTAAGGTTTGGGCCTAATTTTTTCTCAAAATAGTGGGTCCATTGAGAATAACCTATATTTTTCTAGGGATCTTTGATGACCCCCATTGGATTTATAAATATTTCATTTATGACCTTAGTTTTTCCCAAGTCATAAGGGAGACTTAGCAGGAAAAAATTACGACGTTTTATCAGATTGACCTTATGAATTTTCAACCTGATAGACATATGTGCTTCTCACCTGGGGTAGTTTAGGTTCATACTAGTTAGAATGAGTGGGTATATATTTAGATGACTTTGTATAAGTGACTACATACAGTTTAAATTCCTGATGTTTGGACCAAATATGCTAATTTAATGTTGTAGAGTTTGGAATGATTTGAGAAGCTTATGTGGTAGGAGAATCAGTATAAACACAATGTGAAGAGAGGTCCAAGGAGACCCAATACAACATAAGTTTACACATAGTTTAAGGTCATAAATTATGGAATTAATCTTCCTAAGCGTCATAATTCCTTAGTATGTGTCAAGGCACTAAGGCCCGCCATAGATCAAGGGGTTCTAAAACAAGGAATTAATTGAGATAAGATTTACATTTGGGCCTGAGATAGAATATATATATTCCATTACATATTTCAATGAATGGTAATCAAGATACATGTAGTTATAGAACATAGTGTGGTAGGATACTAATGCTGGAAGGTGGTAGTTCTCTCGAGTGAGGGTGCAAAGAAAAGAGAGGCATTAGTTTTACTAAGCACAATAGGTGAGGCAAACTAGATGTAGTATGGGGCCCATAGGGTTCCATTTTCACATATTTAAAGGTCATAATGCATGGACCATGGATACTACTATTTTAAGGTCATTGAAATCATACAAAATGGTGATACTATAGAAGGATTTGTGTAGTGTAGGAGAGTTTAAAACCCAACATGAATTGGGGCCAAGGAGTCCCTGCACCCAAAAAATGGTTCTAAGGTAGGTCTCAATCAATTTAATGTTATGATGACTGGATTGAGGGTTTGTAAGTAGTTTAAGGTCATTATTATTGGACTAGGGATTTTGATGTAGTGTAAGTATATGTAACTTTAACCATGGGTGTTGGTGAGATAACTTTATCAACAAGTCACCACCAAATCTGTTGTGGATAGAGGGTTAGGGGGCCAAATTCTAGCTATCATGGTCTCACCTGATGGGGGGTATTTAAACCTAGGCTAGATACAGGAGGTCTAGGTTTCACTTGGAATCTCATTAAACTATGAATCAATACACACATAGTTCTAAAACATAGTATGGTAGGAGACCAACACTGGAAGTGGTGGGGTATCCTCTTAGGAAAGAATGAGAAGCTAACATTGAAGTTTAAAATATCATACTGAAAGACACTATCTATGCATTTTAAGGTCCGGAATCTTAAGATCAAAATGGTGATGCTACAAATTTAGAGACATGAAGCTTATATTATGGTCTTGTAAATAGTTTATGGTCATGGTTCTTGGACCAAAGGGTGTTTGTATCTTAAATAGGTTTATGTGGCATGAAGAAGTAGTAAAATAATGTGAAGAGAGGACGATGGAAGACCAATGCTATACTGAGCATCTCTAAGGCAATTTTCACATAGTTTAAGGTCATGATTCTTAGACCAATGGTTTATAGTTTAAGGTTGTATGGTTTAAACTATAGAGGGGGGAGACACCCCATTCAGGGAAGGACTATGCGTCTCAACCGTTATTGGCGAAAATTCTATCATGAATCCTTAACTAAGGTGATCCATGCTTGATGTGAGAAATAAGAAGTGAAGGGGAGTTCCCCTTATCAATAGGGGGAGCATAAATGGGAGTAGATATAGTTGGCTTGGTAAGTTTCTAAAAAAACCGACTTGCTTGGTCATCATTCACTAATTCATAGAGAAATAACACCAAGGGTATTGAAACTCCACAAAAACAAAGGGAGGAAGAAAGGGAGGTACATTGTTAGTTTTGTGATCAAGATCATGAAAGGGGTGTTCTATGGGTAGGTAACAACTACTGACCATGTTATAAACATAGGTTTCAAAACCACACCGGTCAAGGACGAAGTTAACAAATATAGGTTCAACCATTGACCTTTCCCAGAACATAGGAATCATTATCTATTTCCAGGGATCCTTTGAGGCATGTTCCTAGGATGGGAGGTAATATGTAATATCCTCAATTATTAATTATAATAAACCATATTTAATAATAATTAATGATTATTTTTATATAAAAATTTATTTTTTTCAATAAAAATCAATTAATAAATTATTTAAAGGCTTTGTGTAAGGGTAAAAATATGTTAATACCTTGGAATATTCTATGGAATATTTTTAGATTTAGGTGAGGATTTATCATGGGATTCCAGAGCTCATTGAGCCTCAATGTCGAATGAATAAAAATATTAAATATATTATATCACGTGCATGTGATTTTTTGAAATAATGGAATATCTCCCAAACAGTGTCTCAGATGGAAAATATGAGACCATCATTAGGTTCCAGATATGGGGTTTACCCTAGGTGTGACATAACATATGTGTACATTGGGTGTTTGGGCATATCACACGTGAGGGTAATTTATTTAATATTTTTATTATATATTTTTTATAAAAAATTAAATATCTCATAAATGGTGTATTATACAAGAAATCAGAGACTGCCAATAAATCTAAAAATGTGGGGTTTACCCTAGGTGTGACATAACCTTTGGGTGTGTTAGATGTTTGGTTAGACCACATGTAAGAGTAATAATAATTTGTATCTGAATTTTTGTTGGGCAGTTGAAATAATAATATCAATAACAATAAAAATAAAAATAATAATAATTTGTGTTGAAGACAAAAATTGAAATATAATTTTTAATTGATAATTGTGTTATGGTGTAAATAATGAGTGAAAAAATTAATAATGATGATATTATTATTTGTGCCAAGTAAATGTTTTTATGTGAATAAGAATTTTTTATATTAATCTATTATCCACATTTAATGGAAGTTTTTATTAACATGTTTATGGTGGTAATGATGTTGAAAATTGAAAAATGATAATAACATATTGTTGTTATTATTATTAATATTAATTTCGGAAAATAATATTGGTGTGTGTATATATATAATGTGTATATATATGAGATATATATATATATATACACTTGTGCGAGTGTATATATGTATATATTGATGTGTGTGTATAATATATATATATATATATATATATATATATATATATGGGTTAAAAATATATATGTATATTTAGGTATATATATATATGTGTGTGTGGGTGTATATATTTATATAATAGTATATATATATGTACAAGTTTATATATTTTTATATGGGTGTGTATATATGTATATATAATGTGTGTGTATATATATATATATATATGGATGAATTTTAAAATACTTTTAAAGCATGATTAAATGTGTTTTATAATGGGTTAAAAACATGTAATAGGTATATGGGGTGGCACTTGAGTTAAAAAGGAAAGAGAAAAAAAACAAAAGTGTAATAAAAGGAATTAAGAATACATTGAAATAAAGAGAAAAAAAATTATAAAAGGGAATAGAGGAAGCCGCACAATGTACAAGGGACCCTCACACCTCTCCCAATCTCCCCCTCTTCCCCTCTCTTATATATATATATATATATATATTATTTTATTATTTCAAAACTTCTCTCTTTAATATCTCATGTGATATTGATTATATTGATGTGCCATCAGTGCTGTTGGTTCGTCTCGTTGAGAAGAAACTAAATCCAAATTTTGTTTTTGAAGGCATAGAGGTATTTATTTTAGATTTAATTTAATCACCTTTTCTATAAAATTTAGAATATGATGATGATTCTAATAAAAGATTAATTATTAGGAAATGTCTCTTAGTGTTGTAATTAGACTCATATTTCAAACCTTATCATCAATCATCATTTCACATAAGGTAGGAAGCCCTTGATTTTAGCGCATATTTTATTATAAGTTGTTAGGAAGATTTCCTGGCATGTGTGTGTATCTCATGAGACCTATGTTTGATTCTTGACCAAATGAATTGTGTAATGACTCATATTTTCCATGTATTATTTTTGGATATTGTATGGATTATTTTCAAGACCAGGTGCTAAGATGAAGTGCGATTATGAGGCCTGATGTGTTTCGAATAAATTTTTAAAATATATTAAATATATTAAATAACACGCACACACATTTTTACTAAAAAAGTGGAATATATTCTAAATGGAAGCTTCAATTAAAAATTTTAGGGAACCTTTGAGTTCAAAACATGGGGTTTACCCTAGGCACGACATAACCTTGGTCAGTGCAAAGTGTTTGTGGATTTTCATCATGGATGTGGAAATGAATAAAATAATAGAATAAATTATTTTAATTTTTTTCTTTGATGTTGAAATTGGAGAGTTTTTAAGTATACTATTATGATATAACTCCATTGTTAGCTGCATAACCCTGGATCTATTGGAGAACTATTTGAGGGATCTTTGGAGGACCCCCTCAGACAGACGATGACCATATTGTGGATTGACAATCGACACACAACAAAATCGAAGGATCTAACCAACAATCACAACATAGATATGTTCTTCATCAACAATTGATCTAAATTGATATAAGATGTTTTTTTGGTTGTATTATTTCCCTGTTATTAATTTATATGATGAACACAAATTAATCAACAAACATATTGATTTGCGGTTTGATTGTTTTGTGGGATGAGTTTATTTGAAAGGTTAATTTGGGATAATTACTTTGTGATTGTTGATTATTCATTGCTATTCTCATGGTTACAGATCAAGGTTGACACAAAAATAGATTGATGTTCATTCCTCTTTATTGTTCGTGTTATTTTCTCCCCTAATTCTTCATTCATATTGGGTGCTCTTGATTTAACCTACGATTCTACATCAACTGATGAAATCAATCTTTGTGCACCCAATTCATGGAATAGTGATTTGATATCATAGATCTGAGATCATCACAACATGGTAGTGGTGTGAAAATGAGAGCAGTGATGAATCATATGAGTTTGGATACCCGATTTCACATTCTTCGGTGCACAAATAAGAATGATGAACAAGGGAGACTTTCTAACTAATCGAAGGACTGAATCTTGTTGTTCAGTGATGGTGAGGTTCATCGGGCCTTGATTCATGATTTTTCATCAAGGCAGTCACCAAATCGAAGGATGGTTGAGTGTACAAAAATGGGGATCCCAAATCTGGTTTTCTAGAAAAATATGCACTACACGGTGTGTACAGAAGAGACACACACCATGTGGGACCACTATGCAATGTCTAGGGTTTTGGGAGATAGTTAAATATCACATGGAGTATGACCCATGTCACACGATGTGTGGTCTCTCCCAAAAAATTCAGTATGCACCTCAAAGGGTACACAAACACGGGTTGGAGTACATAGGTAGTAGAACACCATGTAATCCCCTACATGAACACATCCTATACAAGTACATGGGATAAATGGTGTACTAGAACATAGGTAGATTACATGGGCAACCAACACACCATGTACTTTTACATGGAAACAGACAAGAAATGAGACACAGGATGTTAACACGACCAGGAGCCGAGGTAAATAGACACAACATGAAACCCCTTATACATGAAATTTACTTTATTAAACATGTCTTGGAAACCTTTTCCTATTTATCATGAAAAAGTTTCATTAGGTTATGTTCCCCTTGTCCTTTTCTCTGAGGGTTAGTATGGAATCATCTCCTGCACAAAGGAAAAAGATCCATTCAGCATGACTTATAGGATAGAGTCATTAGAATCCCTCTGTGAGGCCTAAATTGAGATCCACTATTTATATTCATTCCCAAGGTGGATTTCTTGGTATCTTCATGAACAACACTACATGGGCTCCGATCCTCTACTTAGTAGGTTAATCCAGATTGAGTTATTAGTATACCCTATGGAATTGAGAGTGATCCTCGTCCATGTATCATATCTCTTTATACCTTCAATGTGTACTTATAATGGTGAGACCCAATGAGCATTACCTCTCAGATAAACTTCATCAGTGATGTCAGACTCAAGAGTGTGTTCTCCCAGATGAGTGCTTTGTGGATCCTTTATGTTGGAATCATAGGCTGGAATATTTTGGTTGTGAATTACCTTTGAGACTATGTGTCTCTATTGGGTATATATGGATATTCTTGTTATATGTGTTGTAGACATATACCTTGGAATAGCTAATTTTATTCCCTTTGTTGTATGTTTTTTGGTTTCAAGGTGTCCTATTGGGTATTGTTATACTCACCCCTATATAGTATTTTCCCACATGTGTCGTGTTTTTTGCAAACGATCGACCCTTTTGAAAGAGTCATAGATGGACCAGGACCAAAGAGTGCTTAGTGAGACCAGATAGACCGAGGTGTTTTCCTGCAATATCTTGATTGTAGTCTCAGTTTTACTTTTAGGTTATAATTGTTTTTTAGAATATTTTTTGTGGGATTTTATTTGGATCTGTTTATTTTACTTTACTTCCCATCAGACTCTAGTTGTGGGATTTAGGTGCATGCATGCATGGTTGTTCAGTTGTTTTTACATTTCATCATTGTATGGGATTATAGATTTGTGTGTGTGTATAGGTACTTAGGCTAAGGCCTCCCATGTTAGTGATATGAGAACATTGGTTATAGGGATTAGAGTCTATGAGATTGGTTTGGGGAAATATTATTAAGTGTTATAAATTTGGATTTCAGGATAGGGACTCCAGTGTTGGTGTGGTGACTGATGTATCCATACACTAAGACTCTCATCACCTTCTTTTTGGATCAGTATATGAGAACATTGGTTATAGGGAAAACAATGGTACATGCATCATATAGAAATGAGTTGTGTTTTCTATGTACTTCTTGAGTCAACTCTCTAGATATACTCATTGACCATGGTACATATTACTTACTTTTAGGATTCCTCTACGATGTATACCATCTAGGATTCAACATGTTGATCATGAGGATGATCCCATCCATGATGGTGTGTTGATATAGGGACTAGTTCCTAATATGTTACCTCCAGGTGGTGCACCAGCTATAACGCCACCTATAGATAAGACCATGATACATGTAGTACTAGTAGATGAGGTGTGAAGACTAAGAAAACATTATTAGTTTTAGCAACAGTGACCCCTCAGGTTCTGAGGTGAGCCTGACCCATAGGCGGCTGAGGATTGGCTTGAGGTGGTGACCTAAGTTTTCTATCTGTTCAAGACACTAACAAATCAAATGGTGGTCTTGGAAGCGAGCCATCTTTAGGGATTAATAGGACGATGGTGGGGTTTTATGACCAAGTCTTATGATGGTACGACTCTACCATGGTTAGAGTTTGAGCGCCTCTTCATAGAGGAGTTATATCTAGCTATTATGAGGGATGTACATATCCAGGATATTCTTTAACTCCAACTAGAAATTAATGAAAATACCTGAGTATTCAAAGAGGTTTACCAATCTCTCCAGGTACTCAATTGATATGGTTTGTGACCAGTTCTTTAGGGATCAAAGATTTGAGAAAGGGTTTTATAGAGACACATGATCCAATTTTATCTCTATATGTATTCCTACTTATTATGGGGTGATAGAGTGAAATTTGGTGGTTGGGAGTTTCTTGGCTAAGTAGATACGACTAGTGGTTTCTAGTAGCAGGCATGCAGGATCAGAGACATCGGAAATAGGGAGCCAATGCTAGTCCCAGGGACCTGGATGTGCCATAAATTTTAGGAGGAGGTACCAAGATAGAGTGTATGTGGTTTTGGACTCTTAGGATGGGTCCAATAATCCCATAGATAGGTGATGATACTCATGTGATGTTAGGGGAAATCTTGCTCGAGATTTTCCAACCCAATAATTAGATGATAGAGAGACCGAGGACATGCTACCGAGGAAGATACAACAACATGGGAAGTTAGGTCCACAGGGAGGTGGAAATGGAAGAGGATCTAGGAGAGAAGAAAGGGGTGGTAGATTCTTTGAATTGTTACAGCCACCACCCCCAAGTGGTCCTTGACAGGCTCAGGGTGTTGGAGGATAAGGGAGGGGATAACTGCAGGTGGTTGAATCTTATGATCCAGAGGCTTTGGGAATGATATGAGGTACTATCCATTTATTTTCTAACTTAGATACAGTACTTATAGACACAAGTTCTAGCTATTCCTTTCTTTCCACATATCTTGTTTGAGACTTAGAGATTATGATAGATCCCTTGGCTCGACCCTTGTTCATAGAGACTCTTAATAGAGATGACTCAATATTCACACACTTATTACGATAGTGTGACCCGACTCTTAGAGGTGAGGGTTTCTATTGGTATCACTTTTTATCAGTGATGAGACCTTATGACAACATCTTAGGTATGGACTGGTTATCCACAGTTCATGCCCAAATTGGCTATTTCATACGGAGGATACACTGTCTCTGTAGTGAAAGAACTAGGTTCTTCTTTGTCATTGAGAAGGTAACCCATGAAACTTAGGATGGAATCATGCATAGGAGGGTGAAACTAATTAATCATCAATTTTTTAGCCTAAACCTTGGTGTAGTAGATGTTATGAGTTACCAGTTTCCTATAGTGGTGGTGGAGTATGAGGATGTCTTCCCTATGGATATTCTAGGATTACCTCCCAACCGAGAGATAGACTTATACATTGATATAAACCTCGAGAAAATATTGATATATTCTCCAGCATATCATATGTCTCATGAAGAGATTTTTGAGTTGAGGGTATAGTTGGATGACTTTTAGAGGAATGGCTTTGTTAGACCCAATGTTTCACCTTGGGTAGCCCCAGTGTTGTTCATCAAGAAGTCAGATAAGGGCTTGTGTATATGTGTGGACTACCAGAGCTTGAACTAAGAGACCATGAAGAAAAGGTATCCACTACTAAGGATTGATGACCTCTTCGATTAGTTTATAGGGTCTTGATGGTTCTCAAAGTTTAATCTTAGGTTAGGTTATCACTAGCTATGAGTATGGGACAAGAATATACCAAATACAAAATTCATATGCTGTTAAAGTCACTATGAGTACTTGATGATGTCCTTTGGCATAACGAACACCAGAACAATTTTCATCGGACTCATGAACCTAATATTCCATCCTTTCTTAGACTGGTTTATGGTAGTCTTCATCAATGATATCCTTGTGTACTAAACTTCTGAGGAGGAGAATGTGAGACACTTAAGGATAGTTCTATACATATTCAAAGAGAACCATATTTACAAAAATCACTCAAATTTCCAGTTTTGGATGCAAGTTTTCCACTTTATAGGAAATGTTATATTAGTATATGGAGTTGTGGTGGACCCATCAAGGTTGAGATAGTGTTATCTTGGGAGCTTCCCAAGAGCGTAATGGAGGTGAGAAGCTTCCTTGGGTTATCAGTTTGTTACCAAAGATTCATACTTGATTTCCCCAAGATATCAACACCCATGATAGATTTGAATAAAAAGGGGTGGGCTTTCATGTGGACAAAGAGGTTCCAGTAGGCTTTTCAGCAGTTGATGCATAGTTTGATGAGTGATCCCATATCAAGATTTCTAGAGAAGGGTGTCGAGTACATGGTGTTCTGTGATACAATAGTAATTGGGATTGGTTGGGTTCTAATGCTAAGAAAGGTGATGATTGCCTATGGTTCACATCAGTTGAGACCACATGAGAATAAATACATGACCAATGATATTAATATAGAAATGGCAGTCTTCACACTAAAGATATATCAACACTACCTAATGGGTGAGTGGTTTATCATCTATTTAGATCATAAGAGTCTCAATTATATATTCTCTTATAAGGATCTCAACTTGAGATAGAGGCGATGGGGAGAGCTCCTAAAAGATTATGAATTTGAAATTGTCTATATTCCTAGAAAGGGGAATGTGGTAGAAAATTCTCTCAGAAGGAGATATTGTTCATAGTTGATGAGAAAGGAATAAGGGAAGTTGGACTCATTGTAATTATCCTTTGTGGATGAAGATGGATTAAATTACCCCCCATTTGATGTTTGTCACCCCTCCTCTCTTGTAGCAAGTTAGGGAGGCACAACTTAGAGATGTCTACTGTAAGACCCTATATACTTAGATATCTATTAGACATGCTCCAGATGGATTTTCTAAAGGTGGGGATCATGTCGTTCTTTTTTAGAGGATGCACAGTGGTACCAGTGATGTTTTGGGAGGATGTTCTGAGAGAGTTTCATACATATCCTTTAGAGGTACATTCAGGTGTGAAAAAGATGTACCAGGACCTCCGACATCAGTTTTGGTGGCTAGGGATGAAGTAGGAAGTTGCAGAGTTTGTCTCTCAATGCCTTACTTTTCATCAAGTGAAGGAATAACACCAAGTTCCAGAGAGTTTAGCTCAACCCCTTGAGGTACCAGAGTAAAAGTGAGATGAGATATCCATGGACTTCATGATGGGATTACCACATGCATCCACGAGACATGATTCCATCTGGGTGATTGTAGATCGACTCACCAAGTCATACCACTTCTTATAAATCAAGAGAAGAGTTCAGTAGATAGATTGAGATAACTCTATGTGTAGAAGATAGTTTAAATCCAGGGAGTTCCATCCATGATAATTTCTAACCATGATGATCATTTCACATCCTATTTGTGGAAGGTATTACATGAGGATTTCGGAAATCAATTATTATTGATCAAAATGTTTCACCCCAAACTAAAGGCCAAAAAAGAAAACCATTCAGGTTTTATAGGACATGCTGTGAGCTTTCATGTTAGACTTTGTCCATAGTTTGGATTATCATCTACCACCAGTGGAGTTTTTGTACAAAAACATCTACCATTCCACCTATGATATGACACCATTTGAGTCTTTGTATGGGTGACCCTGTAGGTCACCACTTTGTTGGACTGACCTAGGAGAGTCAGCACTCATGGTCCCAAAGTTGGTGTGAGAAAATACCAAGAAGGTGAAGATCATCTAGGAGAAGATAAATAATGCACGAAGCCATCAAAAGTCTTATGTAGATAAATTATGGAGGCCTTTGGATTTTGATGAAGGATGCTATATATTCCTACAATTTTCACCTCGACGTGGATTATAGAGACTTGACCAGGGCAGAAAGCTATCTCCAAGATTCATTATCCCTTTATAGATAATATGTAGAGTTGGCTAGGTGCATTACCACTTATCTCTACCTCTATAGTTAGATTGGGAAAACGACATCTTACATGTTTCTCATCTGAGGAGATAAGCGCATAACCCATCACACGTTATTGACTGGGGTGAGCTGGACATTAAGGATGGAGTTACCTTTGTTGAGTAACCTATAGAGATCAAGGATCTACAAGAGATATTCCTTAATGGGTGATAGATTCCTTTAGTGTGTGTTCAGTGATAGTATGAGAATATCTTGGAGAGCACATGGTATTAGAAGGCTTATATTAATTCTCAGTACCCACATCTCTTTGTGTAGCCATTGTTTTGGATTTTTAGGGACATAAATCCCCAATGTGGGGAGAATTAAATGACTTGGATTTTTCATGTATTATTTTTGGATATTATATAGATTATTTTTGAGACCTTGTGCAGAGACGGTGTGAGATTTTGAGGCCCGGTGTGCCTAGAATAAATTTTTAAAATATATTAAATATATTAAATAGCACATGCACACAGTTTTCCAGAAAAAGTGGAATATCTTCTAAAAAAAGTCTCAAATAAAACATCCAAGGGAACCATTCATTATAGAATTTAGGTTTTACCCTAGGCACGACAAAACCTTGGTCGGCGTAGAGAATCTGTGGAAAAGTCATCCCGAGCATGGAAATGAATAAAATAATTAAATACATTATTTTAATTCATTTTATTTGATGCAGTGGTTGGATATTATTTAATAAGAATATTGTGATAGAATTTTAGGGTTAGAAACATAACCCTAGAGCCGTTGGAGAACATTTAGAGAGAGATTCAGAGGATCTCCCTCAGACAGACGATGACCAGATCATGGATCGACGATCAATTCAAAACAGAATTCAAGGATCAAACCAACGATCACAACAAAACTCCATCCATCATTATAAATCGATATAAATCAAGGTAGGAACTTTTTTTGTCGGATTCTTTCCCTAATCTTAATTTATACAATGATTGTGAATCAATCAATGAACAGATTGATCTGTGGTTCAATCGTTTTGTAGGATTGGTTTATTTGGATGGTTAATTTATGAGAATTACTTTGTGATTGTTTATTATTCACTGTTATTCTCATAGAAATGGATCAATATCAAATTGAACATGGATCTAGGTTTGTTATTATTTATTGTTCTTGTGATTTTCTCCCTTGATTCTTCATTCATTATGGGTGTTCTTTGTTTGACCCATGGTTCTACATCCAATGATGAAATCAATAATTTCCCACATAATTATTGGAGAAATAATTTGGTATCACATACATGAGATTAGTACGAAATGAAAGTGGTGTGAAAATTGGAGTGATGAAGAATCATATGAGTTTAGATACCCGATTTCATGTTCTTCAGTGTGCAACTAAGAACAAAAAATGAGGGAATTTTCATAATGAACAAAAGGACTGAATCTTATTGTTTGGTAATAGAGAGGTTAGTCAGGCCTTGATTCATTATTTTATGGCAAGGTGGTCACCGGATTGAAGTATGGTTGAGCAGATGACAACGTGGATTCTAGATCTGGTTTTCTAGAAAAATCCACAATACACAACGTGTACTGTAGATCCACACACCATGTGGGTTCCCCTTTGTGTTGGATAGGATTTTAATAGATAGTTAAATATCACAAGGTGTGTGACACCTATCACACAGTGTGTGGTATCTCCTCAGAAACTCATTGTGTACCTCAGAGGGTACATGGACACGAGTTTGAGCAAGCCGTGTAATCCCCTACACAGACATGACCCAGAAAAGTACACAGGATAATCCATGTACTTGAACATGGGTAGAGTACATGGGAAATAGACTCACTATGTACTTCAACAAGGACATGGACATGACATGAGACATGGGCTGTTTAAATGGCCAGAACCTAGGGTTAAGGGAGATGACATGTAACCCCTTCTACACACCGTATAAATTATTAAACATGGATTGGAAAACTTATCATATTTATCTTAGACAAGTTTTGTTATGGTGTGTTCCCCTTATCCTTTTCCCTGATGGATAATATGAAATTATCTCCCACACAGGTCATAGATCCCTTCTATAATATTTCTTAGATAGAGTCAATGGAATCCCTCCATGAGGCCCAGAGTAAGATCCTCTATTCATCTTCATTCCCTAGGTGGAGTTCTTGGTATCATCGTGAACAACACTATGAGGGCTCCAATCCACTACTTAGTGGGTTAATCCATATTGAGTTATTATTATACCCCATGGACTTGGTATTGATCCTCATCTATGTATTGTATCCCTTTAGACCTTTAGTATGTAATTATAATGGAAAGGCCCGATGAGCATTAACTCTTGAATGGATGTCATCAGTGTTATAAGACTAAAGAGTGTGTTCTTTTGGATGGGTGCTTTATGGATCCTTCATTCTAGAATCCTAGTTCAACATATTTTGGTCGTGACTTACCTTTGAGACTATGTGTCTTTTTTGAGTATATTTGGATATTATTGTTATATGTGATGTAGAAATATATCTATATAGAGATGAAATTATTTACATTTTTGTATTATTTGTGGTTTCGGGGCATCCTACTGGGTATTTTTATACTGACCCCTGCATGGGTATTGACAGAACATTTCATGTCTTGTAAAACGATTGAATCTTTTGACAGAGTCCAAGACGGACCTGGACCAGATGGTTCTTAGTGAGACCAGACATACTAAGGTGTGTTCCTATGGTGTCTTGATAGTTGTACCGGTTTTACTTTTAGGTTGGACTAGTATTTCAGACTCTTTGTTGCAGAATTTTATTTTTTACTATTTAATTTCCTTTCCTTCTTTTTGTACTCTAGTTATGGGATTTAAATATATGCATGCATGGTTGTTAAATTGTTTTTATATTTCAGCATTGTATGGTCTTAGAGACGAGTGTGTGTGTACAGGTACATAAGATAAGTCCTCTAATGTTAGTGATATTACTACTCAACACCAATTGCTTTCCCCTTTCCTATTAGAGGTGGGCTTGGGGATTCGTGGCACGAGACCCATTGGGATGGGTCATGAAAAATTGTGTTTCTAGACTTTGACCTATTCATGTGTTGCTTTCATATGAAATGTGATGACTATGTTTATGATATTTCTTGACTTGATGTGATATTGATCTATCATTTTTATTATATGTATTGTGTATTTTATTTCCTATCTACTATAGTTAAGCATGCAGGTTTGGTCTATTTGGTCAGCATGTGAGATGTGACACATGCTTGGTACTATCCTCTAAGAGGGATGTGTAAGGATTGGGGCGACATGTACTTGGACTATTCTAGTCGGCAGGATATGTCACATGATTGGGACTATCCATATAAGAGGGATGTGCTGGACTTGGGTTGATATGTGAGATTTGATGCTTGTTTGGGATATCCACTAGAGATAAATGTGACAAACTTGGGTCAACATGTACTTGTACTATCCCTACTGGAAGAATGTGTCACATGCTTAGGGATATCCACTCAAGGAGGATGCATCATTCTATTTACCGATGTTCCATTCGAGATTGTACCGAAGTAGGTATGTTTATCCTAGCATAGTGCCAAAGCAGGTAGAGATGGACCCCGAGGACCCGACATGTGTTTGGTACTTGTGTGATATATTGTTTTTATATCTGTACCCTATTTATTTTCATGAAATACACTTGTATATTTTATGTATTGATGTTAAGGGTCGTTGGTGATTTCCTACCGAGTATTGTACTCACACCCTACTTGGTCATTTTGGTGAGCTTGTAGATAACTGATAAACAAATTTTTATTGAATAATTTCTTGATAATAAATGACACAATTTCCACACATTATGTTAAATATGTTTATTTATAGAATATTTAGGATTAGATCATTCATTTTCAAATTTTATGAAAATTTATGTTTTGACCCTTTAGAGTGCATTGTTGTATTTTTGTCATATTTTTTTTATATATTGTATTTGAAATTTAAAATTTTCAATAGAATTCCTAAATTATTTTTTACAACTTTAATTCAGATCATATAATTTGGATCATGCATTTGATTGGAGTAAATAGTCCATTAAGTCAAAGATGATCTGGAATCGACAGATTGGAAACCACTTCTCCATTTGGGCCATATATTATACATCTATGATTGTGTTGGGATAAAATTTGGATAGTAGATAGAGTAACCAATTAATAAAAAATAATAAATCTGTAAGGACATATGGTTCATGCATTTTTGAGTTCACTAAGTCAGTGAATGTTGGGTTAAAATATTTTTTTGAATTTTCCATTCACACTTGAAAAGTCTAAAAACCCTATCCTTCCTACAATATATAAATATGTGATTTTCTCATTTGGGTGGGGTTTGATAGGAATTAGGATATTAAGTTCATTGGATAATTGGATTCATTCCATTTTTCATGGAATTTAAATAGGTATAGGTCCTGAAGCAATGATCCCTTCATCGAAGCCTTCTTCTTCTTATTCACATTGCAATTATTCTATTTTCGTAATTAAAATCTTATCCTCTCTTTGATTTATTATATTTTTTGAATTTTCATATTCTTTAATTTGATTATTTGGGATGGAAATTAAGATTAGAAACCTGATTGGGTCCTGATTGGGTTATACCCTTTCTAAACCTTTGCAAATGTAATTCGTTTCTAGAATGACTACACCGCCCATGGAAGAGTAGTTTTTCGAAGTAATCGATATATCCTCATCCTTATTCATTTATTTATTTGGAATAAATTATATACATTAATTCACATAATATAATCAATTAATTAATATTTTAACTTAAAATAAACTAATAAATTAATTTAAAAATTATCACAAAACACATGAGGTTGAGTAATGTCTAAATTGTGAGAGCATGATATTAATCGGTAAAAAAACAACTCATGATCAATTTTTTGAGTTCAAATATAATACCTAAAGACAATTAATCCTCACTTATATTATGGATATGAGACATAATTCAACATTAAGAATAATCTAGCCTTGGAATGATAATCAAATCAGGGTGTTATAATTGCATGTTTTGAAGCTAGCCTAGGGTTTAATTAACTTCATAATTATTGTTGAGGTAAATTATCATAGGGTTTGAGGATTAACAAATTAGGGGATAATAGTTAAGTATATTTTTATGAATGATAATTAATAATAATTAAGTGAATAGGTAGAGTTAGATCTATTATTCCCTTTAAAAATATTTTTTTAAAAAAATATTTTTGTTGTGTTTTATCAATAAAATTTCAAAAAAAATATAATCTTATTATTGAATACATCTTATAGTTTTATAAACCTTAAAACCCCCCATAATTTTAAGTATTGAATTTATTTTATTTCCAAAATACCTTTAATATCTTTTTTAATTACTTTCTCATTTGAGAGATGACATTGGTCAGTCACTCTACTGCACATAAATACCCAAAAACCACACATCATTTGAGAGATCCCACGACAATGCCTTTGAAATTGGATCCATTTACAGGGAGGATTTTATTTTCTTTAAATAATTATAGGAATTTTTTTCCTTTTATTTTATCATTTTTTTCTCTTATTTCTTCCTTCTTTTCCCTTTCTCATTTTTTATTTTCTCTCTCTCTTTTCTTCTCTTTATACCATCAATTGAAACTTATTCTCATGATATTATGGTTGATTTTTCTTAATTTCCTTAATTTCTTTGATTTATAAAATAATACCATCTTAGATATATATTTGATCTAGACCTCAAAATTAAACACAACCTTAGGGATCAAATTAGAAAATATCAGTTTATGTAAAGAGTCAAAATTTACCCAATTAGGGAATTCCACCACTCTAGGAATTTTAAAATAGGAAGATCATCTAAAATAAATATAAAACCATATTCAATAGCTATAAATAATTAAAATTAACTAAATAGAACCATTATATAATTGGATACAATAGACATTAACTATCAACCAAATTTTATTGAATACCCAAAACTTGAGTCATACTTTGAATTAAATTCTAGATTGATACACCATATTCCAAAATTTCATGGCCTCTCTGGTGAGGATACCAAAAAACATCTAAAATAATTTAATGTCATTTGATCAAAATTGAAACCAAGAAATTTATCTTAAGATAAAATAAAACTAAGATAATTACCATTCTCACTTTATAGAACTGTAAAAGATTGGTTGTATTATTTAAAACTTGAAGAAGTAACATGTTGGAATGATTTGAGATGTCTTTTCTTACAGAGATGTTTTACAACATCATGGACCAATTCCATTTGAAAAGATATCTAAGGGATTAATAAATATAAAGTAGATTAAATGTATGAATACTAGGAGCGACTCAAGAAGCTGCATGCAAGCTACCCACATCACTATATCAGTGACTGACTCCTCATCCAATACTTCTATGAAGGCCTCAATCCTATGCAGAGAAGTATGGTGGTTACTATGACTAGAGGGGAATTAGTCGAAAAACCACCAATATCTACCTATGAATTAATTGAAAATATGACATTGCACTCCCAATAATTTTATGATCGAGGTATACTACACGTTAGAGGAGTACATCACGTAATTCCTTCTACTCTTGAAAATTATTTAATTAATAATAATTTGGAAGAATTAATCACTATAGTGGGATATATTTATTTGTCTCAAAATACATCTCAACCCACACCTATAAGTCCATGTGGAATTTTCACTAAAATATATGACCCATATGACTGTTTTACCCAATTACAATAGACAGAGGATTGCATATCCATATTCCCCAAGTGACCATATCAACATCAATAATAACCACATCCTCAAAAGAAGTATGATTCATTTTCACTGACATAAAACCAAGGGTGGAAAGATTAATAATACATGTGGTATAGTTGTAGTCATTAAAAAAGTCCCCCTTTTTAATAAAAATTATTTACGCCTCCACCTTACCAACACGGTTTTCAACAACCCCAAAGGAGATTTGAATCCCAATCATTGAAAAGTAAAAAAAAAAGGGAATTATCAACCAAAGGTAGATTATAATACTGATTACCTTTCAAAGAAAATTATTATTAATCAATAGATTGAGTTCAAGAGTCAAGGTTTGAAGTTAAGGGAGTTGAAGAGACAAATGATCTATATTGACATTTCCCTACATGAACTTGTAAGTAAGAACTCCAAAAACATTCCTTCCCAAACTACTACAAATTGCAATGGGAATTTCAATGCCATGAAATTGATAAGTGGGAAGAAAAAAACTGATATATCTGCACTGATTATTCAACTGGGATTCACCTCAACCCCATAGAAGCCCCATTCAAGAACAACTGATTAGTAGCCCAAGGAGTAAGACAAAGGTAATAAAAAGACTGATGATGTTCCTCCTAAACTCCTTCCATTTACAAAAAGAGTTATACAAACCAAGAATATGTATGAATAAGTGATGAAAAAATATGTTTCAAACATATTCAATTGTATTGGGATCGACATCCCTCTACTTGAATAAATCAAGAAAATACCAATATATTCCATTTTTTTTTAAAGAACTGTATATAAATAGAAGAGGGATAAAAGTAAATGAGTAGATAAACTTTGGGAGGAATGCATCTATACTCATCACACCAACCTTGGTGAAACCTAAAAATTTCAAGGACCCTAGGACATTCACCATTCTATGAAACTTAGGTGAGTTTCATTTATATGATAATTTATGTGAATTGGGTGCCTCTATTAATGTCATGAATTACTCTGTTTTCTCTTCCTTGAAGGTTGACGAGTTGAAGACGATAAGGGTGGGGATAAAATTGGTTAATAGGGACACAAAATAACTTATAGGAGTCATCAAGGATGTCCTTTTTCATATAAGAGAGAGGATATTTCCTATGGATTTCTACATGCTAAATATGGATGATGATCAAGTAAGTTCTCATGCTCTCATCATTATTGAATGAAACTTTCTAAAAACTACCAAGATATTCATAAATTTCAATGAGGGTAAAATTTTGATAGAGTTTGTATTTGAGATCATACAATTTAATATTTTAGAATCCATGAAGTACCCCTTAGAGGATTATTCTTCTTTCTTCATCTCCCATTCTGACCCATCTTGTCATGAATCTCCAAATTTTTATTTTAAATATTTTCCAAATGGAGATCATTACATGATTAGAGAGATATTGGGGATTAGTCCTAGTTTTATGTAAAAAAATACTTCCACATCCATTTCTCATGATCAAACCAAACTTATTTATAATTATTTTTTGGGATCTGTTTCTAATATTGATCATGAAATTTTTGATTATGACATGGATACAGATTTTTTTGAAGGATTTGATGTACTATTAACTGATATTGATGATTTATATTCCGACCATAACATTAATTATGAACATATTTTAGTTCCCACATTATTTCCATCAGTACAGAACCTACCAAAACTATAACTCAAACCATTTCCACCAAACTTAAAATATTTATACATGTTGACTGATGAAAAATTACATGTAATAATTGATAATAATATCCTACCTGAACAAGAAACATAACTTTTAAATATTTTAAGGGATAATATTAGGGAAATTTGGTGTAATTTAGTAGAAATACCATTTATTATCCCCTCCATTTTCATGCATAGGATTATTTTAGAGGATGGTGCCAAGCCAATTAGGAAACAACTATAGAGATTTAAAAATAAACTATTAGAAGTTGCAAAAAAAGTGGTGGAAAATTTTCTTGATTTAAGTATCATTTACCCCATTTATGACTATCAAGGGGTTAACCCTATCCAAGTTGTACCCAATAAAACCGAGTTCACTATTATAAAGAATGAAAATGTTGAGTTAGTTCCCTTGAGAGTACAAAATAGTTGGATAGTGTTCATAGATTATAAAAAACCAAATAAATCCATTCATAAGGAACATTTATCACTTAAATTAATTTATTATATGTTAGAGATACTTTTAGGTAGGACACACTATTACTTCTTGGATGGTTTCTCTGATTATTTTCAGGTTCCCATTATAATTGAGGAGTAGGAGAAGATGACATTAACCTTACTGTTTGGTATATTTTCTTACCTAAGGATGCCATTTGGACTTTGTAATAGCCCAGGTAACTTCCATAGATATATGGAAATTATCTTTTAAAATTTACTTGAGACATTCATGGAGGTATTTATGGATGATTTTATTATTAATGGTTCCTTATTTGATGAGTGTCTTTTGAGTTTGGGTAATGTGTTGCATCAATGCATTAAAAAAATCTGGTTTTGAACTTTGAGAAATTTAATTTCATGGTAGAGAAAGGAATTTGACTAGTTCATGTAGTGTCACAACTTGGAATTTAGGTTGATAGATTTAAGGTAGAAATCATTTCATCCATACCATATCCTACATGTGTGCATGTTGTCCGATCATTCCTTAGACATGCTGGTTTTTATTGATGTTTCATCAAAGATTTCAGTAAGATTACTATACCCTTATATCGATCATTTCAAAAAGATATTTTCTTATTTTTTGATGAGTCATGTAGTGTATCATTTGATGAGATAAAGAAGAGTATAACTACACACCTGATAATACAACCCCTATGGTGGGATGTCCCATTTGAACTTATGTGTGATTCTTAAAAATTTATAGTTAGATTAGTCTTATCTCAGAGGGTTGAAGGGTGATCTCATGTGATTTATTATGCATCAATTAATTTGGATTCATCCCCAAAAAATTACAACACAATGGAAAATGTGTTTTTTACCCTTATATTTTCTTTAGAAAAATTCTGCGCTTATTTATTTGGATCTAAAGTGGTTGTTTCCTCTGATCATGCATCTTTGAGGTACCTCCTAAATTATCTTGATTAAAATCAATGAATTATTCATTTTATTCTCCTTATTCAAGAGTTTGACATTGAGATAAAATATAATAATGGGTTAGAGAATTTGGTGACTGACAAAATGAGCCAGATCACTCACATGTTGGAGCATAATACCCCAAACCAGGAACTACTTCATGGATCTTTACTTAATTAGCATCTATATGTCATCATAGGTACACATCCTAAGTATTAAAATTTATCTAATTACATGGTTTAATTTTAAATTATTTCAAACAAAAATAAATACAAAGTTGAAAAATTGAAGAGTGAATCTAGATTTTATGTGTGGGATGATCCTTAGATTTTATGATTTTTAGTGACTAAGTCATTAGGAGACGTGTTCCTGATCATGAGTTTGAGTCTATTTTTAATTTTCATCACACACTTTCTTGTGGTGTAAAATTTAGACCCCAAAGGATGTATATTAAGAACTTAAACTCTGAATTATATTATCCCACTGTGTTTCATGATGCCCATATGTTTTATAAGTCATGCTCTCATTACCAACACACTGGAAACATTTTGAGCAGACATGAGATGTCCCAATAACCCATATTATTTTATGATATTTTTTATTATGATGAATTTATTTTATAGGTATATTTATAAGTCATTCGGTTTCATGTAAATTATTGGGAATATTTATTTTGTTAGTAAATGGGTGGAGGAAAAGGCCACCAGGACTGATTATTCTCATATTGTAGTGGATTTTGTCAAGGGTCATTTTTTGTAAATTTTGGAGCACCAAAGGATATGATAAATGACCAAGATACACAATTTTTCAATCAAAATTTAGACCCAATTCTTTAAAATTATAGTGTGACACATAAAACATCAACACCATACCACCCCAAAAAATGGTCAGGCTGAAGTTTTCGTGTGATGAAGTAGATATTGGAGAAAATGGTGCAGCCAAATAGGAAGGACTAGAGAAATATTTTGGATGATGTGCTATGGTATTATAGGAAATAATTGAGAAATATTTATGTCCCCCTTTCAGATCATTTTTGGGGAATCATGTCATCTTCCCGTAGAGGTTGAGCATTGGGCATATTGGGTTATAAAGAAATTCAACATGGATTTAGTTCTTGATGGATATAAAAGGAAGTTAAAAATTCAAGAGATTAAGAATATTAAATTATAATAATATAATAACTTAAGTCTATACATGGAAATATTCAAAGCTTCTCATGATAGAATGATCTAATAAAGGAACTTTCATGTAGGGTAGTATGTCATTCTCTATAGTTCAGTACTGAAGCTGATGCCCAGTAAGTTGCATTCAAAATTGTTAGGTTTATATTTTGTATATAATTGTTTTATATATGTTACCATATAGTTCAATCAATAGGATACATGAATAATATTTATAGTAAATGATCAGTGGTTAATGCAACACATCGAGGGATTCCCCACACATGCAGTTGATGCCATCACACTGCATGAGCCCATCATCACTTGAAATTATTAGGATGTCCTTTACCCTATCACTTTAATGTCATTTTTATAAATTTCAATTCTTAATTTCATTTGAATATATTATTTCATAGAGTCACATTTAGGAAAATGTAATATTTTAAGTATGGGAGAGGGGACAACATTTTAGGTAGCTTATTTAGGATTTTCATTTGTGTGTTTTGTGTGTGATTTTTGTTGTTAATTTCAAAAAAGAAAAATAAAAAAAGATAAAAGAAATAATAATAATAATAATAAAACATCATTTAACATGCTCATTTATATGTGGAATATATGGAAAATTAATGTTTTCAAAATTCATTGGTAGCATGATAAGAATGAGCAAGATTTCATCATTAAATGTTGTTTTTTATTTATAGAAGTTTTGGATGATATGATTGGTTGTGTCATTATAAAACCTTTTATATTTTGACACCATTCTTTGTGATATTTTTTCATGGTAAATTGTTTTATTGGTTTCTCCACACAACTTTTCACACAACCATGACTTGGGAATTTTTTCTTACTCAATTGAAGGTATTGCCCATTTTGGTAAAAATATTTATCTTATATCAATGATTTATCCATATATTTATTTCTCTTATAATAAGTTTTATTATAGTACTGAATTTACCTATACAGTTATACCTAATATTTTATAGGTTTACTTCCACAAAAAATAATAAAAAACATATTATCTTAATAAATAGGAGAGTAATTAAATGTACAACACATGGTGATATCTAGGTCAGGAGATTATAGTTTGACTTTTAGGAATACTTAAGTGAGTGGTTCTTGAAATTTGATTGTAAAGTAATGAAAAACAGTTTCAGTGGAATAAAACCAGGTAAGAATAAATATTTTACATAACATTAATATACTGAATAAATATTGGAGATACGAGCTTAAATTTTTTGGCACACACACAAGTGGGAAATTAATGGCATGGTAGACCCATAACTTGTTTCACTATGATTAGTGTCATCAATATCACTGGGTTTTTTTGATATAATTTTTGAGATAATGAATTTAAAATTTATTGATACTAAATTATTTATGATATTCTTACTTTACCTATATTTTGACTATGTATTGGTAAATATCAACATGAATATCTTGTCATAATTTTTTAGATTACATGATATGAGGTTTTCCCCAAGAGTGAAAAAAGTTAAATGTGTGAGAGTTGATAAAACACAATTTTATTTAATATTTTGTTAATAATAAATGACATAATTTCCTCAAATAGTGTTAAATATTTTTATTTACAGAAAATTTGGGATTAGATCATTCATTTGTAAATTTGAGGAAAATTTCAGTTTTGACTCTTTAAAGTGAACTGTTGTATTTTTGTCATAAATTTTTTTATATATGATATTTGGACTTGAAATTTTTTAAAAGTATTATTCACATAAATTTATACAATTTTCATTGATATCATCCAAGTAGGATCATGAATTTTATTAGATTAAATGGTCTATGAAGTCAAAGATGGGTTTGACTCCCTATATTGAATACCAATTCACCATTTGGGCCATATCTTATACATACGGGACTAGAATGGGATAAAATTTGAATAGTATATATGGAAAAAATTATTTAAAAATAATACTCCTATAATAATATATTTTTCATGTGTTTTTAGGTAAACATGATGGTGAAAGTTTGTTTAAAATATTTGATTAAATTTCCCATTCACACATATAAAGTCTTGAAACCCTAGCCTCCCATACACTCTATAAATATGTGTTTTTATTATTTGAAAGGGGTTTACATGAATTAAGATATTGAGGTAAGATTATGATTGATTTAAATCCATTTCTCCAAGCATTTCAATAGGGATATCTCTTGAAGCATGGATCCCTTCATTGAAGCCTTCTTTTTCATCTTCACATTGCAATGATTGTGTTTTCCTAATTAACATCTTATCATCCCCTAAATTTATTATTATTTTTTCAATTTTAATCTTATTTCATTCACTTATTTAGTATGGAAATCAAGAGTAGAAATTTTATTGGGTTATACCCTTTCTAAACCTTTGTGAATGCAATTATTTTCTATACTGACTACACCACCCATGGAAGAGTAGTTTTTCATAGTAATTGATCTACCTATAACCTTATTCATCTATTTATTTTTAATTAATGATATAATTTAATTCAAATAATATTATATATGAATTTATTTTTTAACTTAAATAAAACTAGGTAAGTAATTTAAGAATTAACACGAAACAGGCAAGGTCGAGTAATGTGTGAATTGTGAGAGCATGATGTTAATAATAAAAACAAAACAATATCAGATCAATTTATAGAGTTAAAATATAACCCCTAAATTCAATTCATCCTCACTTATAGTATTTATATGATCCCTAATTTACCACTGAACTTAATCTACCCTTGGAATGAGAATGAAACTAGGTTGATATGATTTCATGTTATGAAGCTAGCCTAGGGTTTAATTAATTTAATCTTCTTGGTTAAGGTAAATTATCATAGGGTTTGGGGATTAAAAAATTAGGGGATCATAATTAAGTGGATTTTAATTTAATTTATAATGATTAATAATTATGTGAATAAGTAGAATTATATCGATTAATCCTTCTAAATATATTTTCTAAAAAACTCTTCTCATTGTGATTTATCAATCAAATTTTGTAAAGAAAAAAATACAATCTTCTTCGAGCATACATCTTCATATTTTATAAAATTTGAACAACCCCCATGATTTTAAGTAGTTATTTTATTTTATTTCGAAAATACCTTTAATATATTGTTTTAATTACTTCCTCCTTTGAGAGATGACCTTGTTCATCCACTCTACTGCCCCAAAATACCCAAAAACCATACAATATTTAAGAGAGACCATAAAAAACCTTTCAATAACATGAATTGGGATCTAGTGAAGATAAAGGGTTCTATTATAGATGGTTGAGTAGGTAGAGTATGAGGGTTTAGAAATTACTGGATGTACTTCAAGCGGGACATCATCTGCTCCTTTTATATATTAGTTTTACCATGTTCTTTGGATCCTTATTTAGTGGTTTATTTGTTTTAAGACATGTATGTCATATTTAGTTTCTGTATGTGTTAATCTGATTATTTATTATTATATTATTATTATTTCTTATGTGAACTCTAATGGAGGGTATAGTCTCCCTAATGATGGACTCGATCCCCACGATTCTAGTTGACAACCTCTTATGTACGAGGAGATGTGCATGAAGTCATATAACATCCAGATCAAGATTGGTGGTTCAGGTCACGATGTTACAAAATGGAATCAGAGCTATGAGATTCATTAACTTTCCATTTCTCTTTTCCTTGATTTGGGATAGGGTAAATATGAGTTAGGATGGTTGGGATTTGGGTAGAGAAACTATGACTGTGTCTGATCAACACTACATAGTGGACCTCTGAGTCTCCATAAAGTGAGAAAATTATGTTTTTCTTTTACCATTTATTAATTTTACATTGGGTGATGAACATGATGTTGATATGTGATTTATGGGATTTTGGTTACCTTCATGCACTATGATTAGAAATGTATATTCACATGTCATGTATATATACTTTTTATTATGCTTCATATAAGTTATTTAATTAAATGACTTGCATTATAATATTTGTTTAGGACATATTTTTTAATTATATGATTTTTCTATGTTGACATGCTATTGTGATATATCAAAATTAGTATTAATTAGTTGAACAAAGAATACTATTGTATTAGTATATATATAATGACTTTGAGTAACTTACAAAGATAGAGAACAGTTATTTCTAAGAGGAGTATACCATGGGATACAAGTACAATCTTATGAGAACATTACGTGATCCCATAGTCTGGATTTGATCTGTTTATGTTTATAATGTTCCTCCTATTAAAAAGACTTGATATAATAAGTTTGATGTTTGATCTTAGTGTCCTTAGTTGTTTGAGCAAGACTGCTAGAGTACTTCTTGGGTATAACACATCATTAGAGGGAGTGAATTGTAATATTCTCAATTTTTAATGATATTTTTGATAATAATTTATTAATTTTTTTTATGAAAAAATATATTTTTTCAATAAAAATAAATTAATAAATTATTCAAAAGAATTACATAAGGGTAAAAATATGTTAACACCTTGAAATATTCTTTGGAATATTTTTTAAGTTAGTAGCTAAGTTAGCACGGTATTCTAGGACCCATAGATCCTCGAAACTCAAATAATAAAATATTAAATATATTATATCACATGCATGAAAGTTTTATGAAATAATGGAATATATCCCAAATAATTTCTCATATGGGAAATATGAAACCACCATTAGTTATAGAATGCGAGATTTATCCTAGGAGCGACATAACATATATGTGTGTCAGGTGTTTAGATAGATTGCACATGAGGGTAATTTAATTAATATTTTAATTATATTTTTTATGTGAAAAATTAAATATCCCCCAAATGTTGAATCATATGAGAAATTAGAGATGACTATTAAATCAAAAATGTAGGTTTTACCCTAGGCATAACATAAAATTTGGGAGCGTCAAATGTTTAGTTAGATCACACATAAGGGTAATAATAATTGATAACCTAATTTTTACTAGGTAGTTGAAATAATAATAATAATAACAATAATAACAATAACAATAACAATAATAATTGTATTATTATTATTTGTGTTGAAGAAAAAAATGAAAACATACTTCCATAATTAATAATTGTGTTACGACAGAAATAATAAATGGGTAAATCAATAATGATGGTATTATTATTTATGTAAAATTAATGTTTTTGTGTGATTAATAAAAAAAATTCATTAGTTTATTGTTGGAAATTAATGGAAGTTTTTATTTTCATGTTTATGGTGGTAACGATGATGAAAATTGAGTAACGATAATAAAAAATTGTTACTATTATTAATAATACTAATTTGGGAAAATAATATTGGTGTGTGTATTAACTATAAAGTGTATATATATGGGACACACACACACATGTGCAGGCATATATATGTATGTACTGATGTGTATATATATATAACATGTATATATATGGGTTATATATATATATGTACATGAGGGTATATATATATATATATGCCCAAGTGTATATATGTATGTGAAGGTGTGTATACATGTATATATAATGTGTATAAATACACACATACACACACATATGGATGAATTTTAAAATAAACTTAAAGAATGATTAAATTTGTTTTATAATGGTTCAAAAAACATGTAATAGGTATATGGGGTAGCGCATGAGTTAAGGAGGAAAGAGAAAAGAAAAAGTGTATTAAAAGGAATTATGAATTTAATGAAATAAAGAGAAAAAGAAATTATAAAAGGGAATAGGGGAAGTTGCACCATGTATAAGGAACCCTCACATCTCTCCCACACACTCTATCTTCCACTACCTCTCTCTTATATATATATATATTATTTTAAAAATTATATCTTCAATACCTCATGCGATGTTGATTAGATTGATGAACCATCAGTGCCATTGGGTATGTCTCGATGAGCAGAAACTAAATCCTAATTTTGTTTTTGAATAAAATGAGGTATTTATTTCAGAATTAATTTAATAACTTTTTATCTAAAATATCAAAGATAGAGATAATTATAATAAAATTTTCATTCTTATGCAATGTCTCTTAGTGTTGCAATTGGAATCAGACGTCAACCCCTATTGTCAATTGTCATTGCACATAAGGTGGGAATGCCTTGACCATAACACATATTTTATTATGGGTTGTTTAAAGACCATATTTTTAACTTTTAATACTTGTAAATATATACATATATGAATATCTTTTGAGCCAGGAACTAAGAGAGATAGCGATTTCGAGGTTTGGTGTAACACCCCAAGAATTCATAATGTGTTATTTCTTCAAAATAATTCAATAACTTGCACTACACGCAACACCGAGTTCAATCACACCATGAATTACAAAAAAAAAAATCCATTCAAAAGAGGTTATGAATAGTATTATCTAAATTTTAAACTTTATATAATCCTTATAATTTTAGAATCCATATTATGAGTTTCTTAGATATAATGCAAGAACAAATTCATTTTCAGTATTTCACTTTTATCAACTTTTAATAGTGAACCCTTTTTAAATACAATATTTTAAACTTTTTGACTAAATGGGGACATCAAAAATTTAAAATGAAACATCCCAAGCTTCCACGGTACGCTTTCTTTGAATAATACAGTAGCGTGTGTTGTACGCAACCTTGAGTTTTAACACACACCACAACCAATCAAACTAGCCGTTATGAATAGTAATACCTACTTTTCGAAATTATATATATTTTATATTTTAAAATGGAATTCATTTCTGGATTCAGAATATTGAATTTATCCTAAGGTGAAATTTTGGTACTTTTCGGATAACTTTCATATTTTGATGAATAGTGAAAATTACTAAATTTTAATTAAAAACAACTTTTTTAATCAAAATAATTAATAGTGATAAATTATGAATTTGAGTGGTTTTAAAGTATATTTAGAATATATTTTTACCTTTTAATATAATTTTGGTTATTGGACATAATTTTACAATTAAACCGAACATAAACAAGTGTCAATCTTTTGATAGTTATTATCTCTTAAAAACACACTTTTTGTTTTGACAGCGGGAATTAATTTTAAATTAATTTCTGCCACTTCTGTGTTTTGAATTTAGGAAAATGGATTCCATATTTAGAATCAGGATGTTCAAATTGTGTAAATAGGTAACTTTTATTTTTAGACATTTTGAATAATTACTGCGGTAAATATTTTATTTACCATGGTTAAGGGTAAATCCGGTAAATAAGGGTTACAAAATAATATTATAATAATCCTAAATTTCCCTAAAACGTGTCTTAACCCTATTGGTTGATACATGGTCGACCATGGGCATCTTTGGGTCAATTTTGGGACCCCATGGATCCACTTGTAAGTGATAATGACACTTTATTTTAATTAAGTTAAAATGAATACAAAAATGACACAAGCATATATCTTTTAGCAAAACAATTGTTACATAGGGTTATATATCTTTTATTTTAGATTATAAATATTAATTAGAAATATAAAACTATTTCCTACATAATTATATTTTATTTATAATTTTTATACATTAAATAAGTTATTTTATTTATGACACAATGATGATGCAGTAATTACTATAATAGTGAAAAATTAAAATAATTGATATTATAAATACCAAAATAAATATAATATGAAACTTTTAATGAATTAAACTAATTTTCAAGAATAATATGATATATTAGGATTGATTTAATTGACTTTGTTCGAAGTAATAAATCTGTTATGAGTTTCACAAAAATCAACTATTGAATGGTGTCAAAATTGACATAAAAGAGTTCTTAAAACAAATATTATATTATTAATTGATATTAAATTCTTAAAAATCTAAGGTTCGGCCAAGAGACTTATATAATGATAGGTTCATCATTAATGGACCAGTTGGGGGTCTCTTGGATATATATAGTAAGTTTATTAACCATATTATATAAAAATACAAAGAGACATTGTAAAAGTGAAACTAATTAACTTAGAGTTAATACTTAAAGATAAGGTTAATATAAGTACCCCAACCTGTCTAAATTATATTGGTTGAGCTGTTTTCGACCCATCCCCACCTTAACCTTTGAATAGTCAACTTTGGAGCCATTGGAAACCGATTATGAATTTATTATAAATTAATATTTCTAGCTTTTCCAAAGGTGCCCCTCACCCCTCTTATAAAAGGGCACTCCTCCTTCTCATTTCTTCACACCTTCCAAGCCTTTTGGTTCGGCCAAACTCTGCCCAAATACTCTCCCAACTTCCCTCACTACAACCTAGAGGCCTTAGTTTGATCAAAAATCCAACCTAAGGAGCCCTTTTGATCAAATCAAAAGGAAGAACCCGAAGAAGAGGTAATGATTTCACCACCCTTTTTCCAAGTTCCTTCTTCTTCCACTTCTTCTTACTTTGTTGTTACCATTCTAAAATAATAAATCCAGTATCATATATATACTGTGATGTTATTATAAATATGGTACAACTATATTCAGTATTCTATCCACCCTTTGAATAACATGTCACCATACGTGCGTACGTACGGCTTACCGTCTCCACGTCGTGGTGTAATTGTTATTCAATATATTATTATTTGGATGGGTATAATAATGATGTGTAACTCATGTAAATAATAAATATAACATGTTAGTGATTCTGTATATATTATATACCATTCATTTATATATTATTTTATTATCAAAAGAATGACATTGTCGCTCGTGCGTACGTACGGACTACCGTCTCCACGAACGCGATGAGATTCATTCTCCATCATATCCATTCAAGTATAATTATCATTTGCTGATTTAAAAATGATGTTTAAGGACTTGATATCATTATGAATATGAATAATATACAACCTATCCATTACAAACATGTCTTATGTAATAAAACATACAAAAGAAAACATGTAAGTTAACACCCGAAACAACGATAATACTAAGACATTATTAACAAAGAAAAGTTAAAAGATCATATATGATATGATATTAATATATATGATTCTTGTATAATTTAATAACAATTATTTCAATATTATACAGGAGGCTAACCTACCCCAACCAAGTAAAAGTACAAGGTAAGGGATTTTCTTATCTCACATTCAATTCCGTGAGATTTCCATTATTCGCCACTAAATTATTGAAAGTGGTGTATTGTGTACTGGCATTTGATATATATTATCATGATTATCTTTATATTCATGTTATTCTGTAAATAGTTTGGTGGTTATTAACTTTTGGCCATACGACTCAGTTGATTAACGTGGTAAGGGGTTTTCATCTCACTCTTTATTTCCGTGAGATTCATGCCATATTTCCACTATTATCTTTTGTGTGGTGTATGTACTGCCCATAATTGTATTCTTTGTGTAATACAATTTACCTTATGTGTATTTACATTTTCATTGTATGATACCTCTTTCATGGGTTGTATGTTTCATAAGTTACCAAATTGATAAGGGTTTACTTCACAATCTCTTTAATATCCGAGGTTGTCTTTATGTAAGTATCTACAGGGACATATTTACTATCCATGTCCATATTTCATAAAAGAGTTTTCAAAGGGATTATTTCTAAGGGAACTTTTACTAAAACATCCTTTTAAATGTTTTAAATATTTATTCTTCTAAATCATCCTCATTTATGTCCACGTTTTCAAAATAGTTTGTAAGGATTTATTTATATGAAAATGAATGTTTTAAAAGTGTTAATTCCATTCAAAAGTTTCAAAGTGGTATGGGACACTTTGATTCAAAAATGTATTTAAATGCCTTACTTTCTAAATTGCGTAACATTAAAATGTTTTCATGAAAAAGGGATATTTCTCTCAATAATTAAAAAAAAACATTTTCATCTATGTCAACATCCTTTGATGGATTTTAAGATTATTTGAAGTTGATTTATTATGATTTAAAACTTCCATATTGTAATGAAGTTTTGTGATATGTTTGACTGTAGATGTGTCATTTATATAGCATTCATGGTTTATGAGTAAAGTATTGACATTTCGTATGCTAGTTCCAATAAGAATGTTTATGTTATATTTCAACCTTTACTTCATATGAATGTGTTGGACAAGTATGTTCCAGGTTGGGGACTGGTTAAAGTAAGCCCTCCAGGTTGGGGACTGGTAAAAGTAAGCCCTCCAGGTTAGGGACTGGTAAAAGTAAGCCCTCCGGTTTGGTCTCCGGTTATTAGAGGCACTCTGGGTTGGTGTCCGATTATTAGAGGCACTCCGGGTTGGTGTCCGGTTATTAGAGGCACTCCGGGTTGGTGTCTGGTTATTAGAGGCACTCCGGGTTGGGTTCCGGTTACAGTTAGCCCCAAGGTCTTGGAACGAGGCCTTGACAAAGAAATTAAAGTTTAGAATTATGCATTCCATCATTATGAAAGTGGTTATTGATTTTTCATGTGATTATTCGATTAGTAGAATATCCATGTGAATAAGTAAATGGCATTATTTCATTTTACTTTTTCCATACTATGTTGAAGTTCAAGTTTAAAAGGCTTTTGTTTTAGTAATGCATTGCCTTAAATGTTTATGCTTATTTTGAATGTTCCGCTATATTGTTATCCTTAATGGGCATTTGAGCTCACCCCTTTTCTATGTTTTATTTTCCCCAGGATGTGAAGAAGTAAGTTATGAATGACCTACAGGGATATTATGAGGGGATAATAGTGTAGACTGTGGAGACATTATGTTGTTGTAGTAGTTTTTCATTTTATGATGTAATGTAAAACTTATGAATATATCTAGTGTTTCCAAGGCTACTAAACCAATCGGTCTTTCGAGATTTGATCTTTCTTGTGATCATTCCAATGTTATGTAATAATGCACCGACTCTGGGTAACTAGGGTCGGGGCGTTACAGTTGGTATCAGAGGAAGTTTAGTACAAACCTTGGAAGCTAGATTTAGATAAACTCTGATTAGAGCACGTAGACCTAAGATGAACTTTGAGGATTAGTGTAGAAGAACTTCCTAGAATTTTGGTATTGTAGAGATTTTGCGAGTTTTCCAAGCAATACATCCCTGTATGGATACGAGCAGGTAGAGGCGGCTCTGGCACAAATGTACCTAGGGGTAAAACCCGAAAACACCGCTTTGAGCTAGACTCGAACGGGAACTGGTGCACGACAACGGGCCTTGCTGCACTCTTGGTTACGACACTCCCGGGGGATATGCTTAGGATAACTCTCATTTTCTTTACAAATAATTATGAAGGGTTTATGAGTATATACTTCCTCAAAGAAAATATTTTTTATGATTATGGATTATATCCATAAATATTTCAATTTATGTTAAGTGTTTTATAAGTATGAGATTATGTATTTTGATTCATAAACTAATCTAGTGTATGCCATTGTTTAGAAATGGTGCCTAGTAGAAGGAATGAGAACTCCAGCAATGCACAAGATCCAAAGAGAAGGAAGGATCATATATTTCATGGTCTTAAGCTAGAATTTATAAGAGAAATAGTCTCCCATGTATTATCATCATATGAAGAAATAATATCATGTGTTGATAAGATAAGTAAAGAGTTTACTGAGTCCTATGGCTTTGAAGGGAAGCAAGAGAAGAAAAGGATGGAAGAGAGAAAGATGGATAAAGGGAAGAGGGAAAAGAAGAATTTTCTCATATGTGGTAACTGTGGAAAGAAACACCCTGGAACTTTCCTGAAAGGAATGGGAGTTTGTTATAAGTGTGGAGGAAAAGGGCACAAAGTACGTGACTGCAAGGGTAAGAAAATGGTTTCAAATGTACAATGATTCATTTGCAAGGAGTTTGGACACTACGCGAACCTATGTCCCAGTCATCAGACTATGCCGCAAATGATGTTATTGGATAATAATCAAGTTATGATACTACCACAGATGAAGAGGAATGATTAGAGTTCTTATGTTGATTATGTCAATTGAGTCTTGTATCAACAATGTACTTGTTATAATAATTATGGAGTATATAAGGATTGTGCTACAGTACTATTTCATTAAGGACTTGAGATTGTGTGGAACAAAGAAAAGTGACTCAATAGCAGGATAAATTTTTGGAAAATATATGGTTGAGAGAATGATAAATCATAATATAGTTCTGATACTGAGGTAGTGATTTTGGAATAATATGTGATTGTTTTGGATAAATTATATTGGATATTCTTGACTACCTTGGAACTGATTAATGATTTGTATATTCCATCATTGTTGGGGTTTAAAACATTTTTGGATTAATGAATTATATCCAGCATTCTATATGGAATAAGGGAGCATGAATGTAATCAATAAGGAATATGGTAATACATGATGAAGGTATTCATATTCTATTACGGGGTAAAAAGGATCTATATTATGTTTACCTTCCTTATAAATGTTGGACTGTGAGTTTGGACAGAAGTATTTTGGATAGTTCTAGTTTGGATTATTTTGGATTGCCATAAAAGGACAACCCGGAGGTCGGGCGGCAACCCGTCGCGTCCGGCAAGGCTGCGAGACTTGAACCCGCAACCGAAGGGCGACAAGGGTGTATCACCTACCACTGGCCCACGAGATGTCCTGGATTAAATAATGTAGTTTTTATTAAAAGATCTTGTAGATTAATTATAAATTCGTTTATTTTGGAACCCTATACGAATAGTGTAAATAGAATTTTTTACATTCTATTATCTTTTAGAGTGAAAGATGAGTTTGTGGTAGAAATTTATTAATGGATAAAACTCTAATTATAAAGTAAGTATATCTCCTTATGATCTTAACCAATCTCATAAATAAATTCCTCAACATTAAGAAAAGCAACTTAGAATAAAAATGTTTTCCTAGATGATACCTTAAATCATCACTAATTTATGGCTTTGGGATTGTTGGCCTTTTCATAGCCATGTTCTCTACCACTCTCCATCAGATAATTGATGGTTAGATTTTTCTTCCATATCCATATTTTCTTACATGGAACCCTATTATGTTTTATTTTCGGTAATCTTCATACTTTAGACTCTTTATTATAAATAGAGGCCTCATTAATTCATTTTTCGATGTGGGATTTCAACTAAGATATTTTGAAATGTCAAAAATGTGTTATCCTAATACCCTATGTTTTGTTGAACCGATGGTATTTCAAATCATCATAGATTTATGAATTTAAGGACCTAAATTTTACACTTGTTTGTGATTGATGACCTCAATCACTACCTATAAATATTTACGTTTTTCCTCCAATTATATGTCTCTAATTTCCACCAATGTTCTCCTAATCGAGATCATAATTTGGTGGTGACCCTTTGATTTCTCTTTTCCTCATATTAAGACTAAATTTTAGTAAACAAATTTCTGATGTGGGTTTTCCCACAAATATATTATCTACTTTCAACCTTTTATTTTCGAAAAACAATTTCAAATTGCGAGGACGCAATTTATTGAAGGAGGGGAGAATGTAACACCCCAAGAATTCATAATGTGTTATTTCTTCAAAATAATTCAATAACTTGCACTACACGCAACACCGAGTTCAATCACACCATGACTTACAAAAAAAATCCATTCAAAAGAGGTTATGAATAGTATTATCTAAGTTTTAAACTTTATATAATCCTTATAATTTTAGAATCCATATTATGAGTTTCTTAGATATAATGCAAGAACAAATTCATTTTCAGTATTTCACTTTTATCAACTTTTAATAGTGAACCCTTTTTAAGTACAATATTTTAAACTTTTTGACTAAATGGGGACATCAAAAATTTAAAATGAAATATCCCAAGCTTCCACGGTACGCTTTCTTTGAATAATACAGTAGCGTGTGTTGTACGCAACCTTGAGTTTTAACACACACCACAACCAATCAAACTAGCCGTTATGAATAGTAATACCTACTTTTTGAAATTATATATATTTTATATTTTAAAATGGACTTCATTTCTGGATTCAGAATATCGAATTTAGCCTAAGGTGAAATTTTGGTACTTTTCGGATAACTTTCATATTTTGATGAATAGTGAAAATTACTAAATTTTAATTAAAAACAACTTTTTTAATAAAAATAATTAATAGTGATAAATTATGAATTTGAGTGGTTTTAAAGTATATTTAGAATATAGTTTTACATTTTAATATAATTTTGGTCATTGGACATAATTTTATAATTAAACCGAACATAAACAAGTGTCAATCTTTTGATAGTTATTATCTCTTAAAAACACGCTTTTTGTTTTGACAGCGGGAATTAATTTTAAATTAATTTCTGCCACTTCTGTGTTTTGAATTTAGGAAAATGGATTCCATATTTGGAATCAGGATGTTCAAATTGTGTAAATAGGTAACTTTTATTTTTAGACATTTTGAATAATTACTGCGGTAAATATTTTATTTACCATGGTTAAGGGTAAATCCGGTAAATAAGGGTTAAAAAATAATATTATAATAATACTAAATTACCCTAAAAAGTGTTTTAACCCTATTGGTTGATACATGGTCGACCATGGGAATCTTTGGGTCGATTTTGGGACCCCATGGATCCACTTGTAAGTGATAATGACACTTTATTTTAATTAAGTTAAAATGAATACAAAAATGACACAAGCATATATCTTTTAGCAAAAAAATTGTTACATAGGGTTATATATGTTGGATTTTAGATTATAAATATTCATTAGAAAGATACAACGATTTCCTACATAATGATATTTTATTTATAATTTTTGGACATTAAATAATTTATTTTATTTATGACACAATGATGATGCAGTAATTACTATAATAGTGAAAAATTAAAATAATTGATATTATAAATACCAAAATAAATATAGTATGAAACTTTTAATGAATTAAACTAATTTTATAGGATAATATGATATATTAGGATTGATTTAATTGACTTTTTTCGAAGTAATCAATCTGTTATGAGTTTCACAAAAATCAACTATTGAATAGTGTCAAAATTGACATAAAAGAGTTCTTAAAACAAATATTATATTATTAATTGATATTAAATTCCTAGAAATCTAAGGTTCGGCCAAGAGACTTATATCATGATAGTTTCATCATTAAAGGACCAGTTGGGGGTCGCTGGGATGTATATAGTAAGTTTATTAACCATATTATATAAAAATACAAAGAGACATTGTAAAAGTGAAACTAATTAACTTAGAGTTAATACTTAAAGATAAGGTTAATATAAGTACCCCAACCTGTCTAAATTCTATTGGTTGAGCTGTTTTCGACCCATCCCAACCTTAAAATTTTAATAGTCAACTTTGGAGCCATTGGAAACTGATTATGAATTTATTATAAATTAATATTTCTAGCTTTTCCAAAGGTGCCCCTCACCCCTCTTATAAAAGGGCACTCCTCCTTCTCATTTCTTTACACCTTCCAAGACTTTTGGTTCGGCCAAACTCTGCCCCAATACTCTCCCAACTTCCCTCACTACAACCTAGAGGCCTTAGTTTGATCCGAAAGCCAACCTAAGGAGCCCTTTTGATCAAATCAAAAGGAAGAACCCGAAGAAGAGGTAATGATTTCACCACCCTTTTTCCAAGTTCCTTCTTCTTCCACTTCTTCTTACTTTGTTGTTACCATTCTAAAATAATAAATCCAGTATCATATATATACTATGATGTTATTATAAATATGGTACAACTATATTCAGTATTCTATCCACCCTTTGAATAACATGTCACCATACGTGCGTACGTACGACTTACCGTCTCCACGTCGTGGTGTAATTGTTATTCAATATATTATTATTTGGATGGGTATAATAATGATTTGTAACTCATGTAAATAATAAATATAACATGTTAGTGATTCTGTATATATGATATACCATTCATTTATATATTATTTTAATATCAAAAGAATGATATTGTCGCTCGTGCGTACGTACGGACTACCGTCTCCACGAACGCGATGAGATTCATTCTCCATCATATCCATTCAAGTATAATTATCATTTGCTGATTTAAAAATGATGTTTAAGGACTTGATATCATTATGAATATGAATAATATACAACCTATCCATTACAAACATGGCTTACGTAATAAAACATATAAAAGAAAACGAGTAAGTTAACACCCGAAACAACGATAATACTAAGACATTATTAACAAAGAAAAGCTAAAAGATCATATATGATATGATATTAATATATATGATTCTTGTATAATTTAATAACAATTATTTCAATATTATACAGGAGGTTAACGTACCCCAACCAAGTAAAATTACAAGGTAAGGGATTTTCTTATCTCACATTCAATTCCGTGAGATTTCCATTATTCGCCACTAAATTATTGAAAGTGGTGTATTGTGTACTGGAATTTGATATATATTATCATGATTATCTTTATATTCATGTTATTCTGTAAATATTTTGGTGGTTATTAACTTTTGGCCATACGACTCAGTTGATTAACGTGGTAAGGGGTTTTCATCTCACTCTTTATTTCCGTGAGATTCATGCCATATTTCCACTATTATATTTTGTGTGGTGTATGTACTGCCCATAATTGTATTCTTTGTGTAATACAATTTACCTTATGTGTATTTACATTTTCATTGTATGATACCTCTTTCATGGGTTGTATGTTTCATAAGTTACCAAATTGATAAGGGTTTACTTCACAATCTCTTTAATATCTGAGGTTGTCTTTACGTAAGTATATACAGGGACATATTTACTATCCATGTCCATATTTCATAAAAGAGTTTTCAAAGGGATTATTTCTAAGGGAACTTTTACTAAAACATCATTTTAAATGTTTTAAATATTTATTCTTCTAAATCATCCTCATTTATGTCCACGTTTTCAAAATAGTTTGTAAGGATTTATTTATATGAAAATGAATGTTTTAAAAGTGTTAATTCCATTCAAAAGTTTCAAAGTGGTATGGGACACTTTGATTCAAAAATGTATTTAAATGCCTTACTTTCTAAATTGTGTAACATTAAAATGTTTTCATGAAAAAGGGATATTTCTCTCAATAATTTAAAAAAAAAACATTTTCATCTATGTCAACATCCTTTGATTGATTTTAAGATTATTTGAAGTTGATTTATTATGATTTAAAACTTCCATATTGTAATGAAGTTTTGTGATATGTTTGACTGTAGATGTGTCATTTATATAGCATTCATGGTTTATGAGTAAAGTATTGACATTTCGTATGCTAGTTCCAATAAGAATGTTTATGTTATATTTCAACCTTTACTTCATATGAATGTGTTGGACAAGTATGTTCCAGGTTGGGGACTGGTTAAAGTAAGCCCTCCAGGTTGGGGACTGGTAAAAGTAAGCCCTCCAGGTTAGGGACTGGTAAAAGTAAGCCCTCCGGTTTGGTCTCCGGTTATTAGAGGCACTCCAGGTTGGTGTTCGGTTATTAGAGGCACTCCGGGTTGGTGTCCGGTTATTAGAGGCACTCCGGGTTGGTGTCCGGTTATTAGAGGCACTCCAGGTTGGGTTCCGGTTACAGTTAGCCCCAAGGTCTTGGGACGAGGCCTTGACAAAGAAATTAAAGTTTATCATTATGCATTCCATCATTATGAAAGTGGTTATTGATTTTGCATGTGATTATTCGATTAGTAGAATATCCATGTGAATAAGTAAATGACATTATTTCATTTTACTTTTGCCATACTATGTTGAAGTTCAAGTTTAAAAGGCTTTTGTTTTAGTAATGCATTGCCTTAAATGTTTATGCTTATTTTGAATGTTCCTCTATATTGTTATCCTTACTGGGCATTTGAGCTCACCCCTTTTCTATGTTTTATTTTCCCCAGGATGTGAAGAAGTAAGTTATGAATGACCTGCAGGGATATTATGAGGGGATAATAGTGTGGACTGTGGAGACATTATGTTGTTGTAGTAGTTTTTCATTTTATGATGTAATGTAAAACTTATGAATATATCTAGTGTTTCCAAGGCTACTAAACCAATCGGTCTTTCGAGATTTGATCTTTCTTGTGATCATTCCAATGTTATGTAAAATGCACCGACTCTGGGTAACTAGGGTCGGGGCGTTACATTTGGTGTGCCTGAAACTAATTTTATAAAAATATTAAGTATATTTTATATTACACATGTGTATTTTTTAAGGAAAAAATGGGATATATATTAAATTGAGTCTTAGATAAAAAATATGAGACCAAATTTGAATTCAAAATTTTAGGTTTACCTAATGTGCGACTTAAAGCGGGTCAACACATGACGTTCAGATAAAATAGTTGTTGGCAGGTGCATTCAGGGGACTAATTAATTAATTAATTCATTAATGACCTAAAACCCAATATCCTCTATAAATAAACTATTCTTAAGGATCAATAAGGTTATCCAAATAACCTTGGGATCATTTATAGGAGGTTTGTACACCCTCATTTGTGAATTGAGATCAGATGATCGAGCAACAATCGAATCTAGGTGAATCGAGACACAGTAAATGCAACAGATATTCCTCCTTCATTGGTGAGTAGGTTATTGACGAAAAATTGATCTGAATCTCGAGGTGGGACTCATCATTTTGGGATTTCCTCTCTTATGATTAAAATATTGAGTATGATCCTTTCTATTTCTTGTATATTCATCAATTTGGAACCTTCACATGATCCCTTATCAAATTAAATTGGTTATTTGATTTATTTATTCCCATTGTTCCATGATTTTTCACCCTTACTATCCCCAATCTAATTCATTGGACAAGAAAACTTGAACAAACATTATTTCACTCTTTTTATGTTATTTATCACCATCATTATTCATGATATTATTCATTGGTCTATTGGGCCACAATTTGACATTGCCTAGCAGGATCAAGCATGATCGGACCCCCGAATTCACAAAAGATTTGCGTGAAATTAATGGATTAGCAATAAGAGGACATATCATGATGATTTTTGGGTTTTAAGAGATTTCATAATGGATCTGAGATCTGAAGTGGAGTTGGCCCCGTTACAAGAAGCGTACGAGGCCTATATGAGTGTTGAAGGGACCAACACAAATATGATTTTTGCCCATCGGATGGACAAAAATGATGAATAGAGCCTCCTTCAATTTTGGGCATCCTAGAGGTTTGATTTGAATTAGAAGAGGTAAATATAGGAAAACTCATATCAGATCTTGGATTCTGCAAAAAACATGACTACACGTCATGTAGAGAAGAAGAACACATGATGCGTTCTTTAGAAATCCATAATGATAGGGTTTCTAAGATATTATAAAGATCACACTCTGTGTGGTACCCCCACACACCCTATGAATTAGTGATGGAAATGCGGTGTGTACTCTAGTTGTACATGAACATGGGCATAGTGAGGCATAAAGAATTTACTTGTATATGTCCAGGGTACATGGACACGACCATTATACACGAACATGACCGTTGTACATGGAAAATGTCTGAAGGACATGGGCACGAACAAGAGGAAACATATCGAACCCGGCTGCCTAAGACATGTTGTGTATCCCCCTTACATATAGTGTAGTGATACATGGGTAGAGATCCATGTATTAGCGAGGACATGAACAGGAAGTAGAGTGGGACCACATGCTGTGTGGGTCCCCTACACATTGTATACCTCCTTCTAGAGGAAACTTCTAACTCTCGTATCTCCTTCATTTGGAATCATATTTTGGACCATGAATATCCTATCTTGAGTGTTTTCACATAGAACATGATGGTAGATTTTTAGTGGATTTTGAGATACAATGTGATATGTTATGATTGTGATGCTTCTTTAGGAAACACTCGATGATGAGAGTGATCAGGTAGAATCATCAGGGAGATTAGAGTGAAACCCTCATACTAGGATAGGGAATGAGTCGTATATCTTTCCATAGAGTGGAAACCTCCTACTGATATAGGGAAAGGTTCCTCTATTGACCATTATAGTGGAACTCTTTTACTAGGATAGGGAATGGGTCCTCTATCGACCATTAGAGTGGAATCCTCCTACCGGGACATGGAATGCATCCTCTATTGACTATTAGAGTGGAACCCTCCTACCGGAAATGGTAATGGGTCATCTATCAACTATTAGAGTGGAACCCTTCTATTGGGACAAGTTATGAGTCCTCTATTTACTATTAGAGTGGTACCATCCTACAGAGTTTGAGCATGGGTCGTCGACCATTAGAGTGGCACCCTCATACAAGAATAGGGAATGGGTCCTCTATCGACAATCAAAGTGGAACCCTTGCATGGATTTAGGGTATGGGTTCTCTTTCTATTGAGTGGAATAATACTATTTTACCAAGACATGGGTACTTTATCTAGATATTATATACACCTGACTATGAGACACAGTGGTAAGGTGTGGATCGATATGGATGCTTCTTTGGAAAGAAACATGGGATGCTGGGCATCATTGATATACCCTTTAGAACTATTGGCCGAATCTTTTCTAGGGATGGGATATGAGATGTAGATCCCCTTTCTCTCTCCCACTAGGTTTATTTTATGAGTATATATTGGTGTATCCTTGTTTCTAGATTTTGTTATTATCTTTATATAGATTGAGTTTTCTATTCCTATAATGTCTCTCATTTCCCCCCTTCAACTTTCAGGGTGTCCTACTGGGTATGTATATACTCACCCCTACATGGGATTTTCCCACATGTGTCATGTATTATGCATATTATGGATAGGTTGATGATGATTACAAAGGATCATAGGGATACCATGGTGCATTTGACCATGTATGGGGGTCAGGGCTTGGAGATTCAAGGCTGGGCTCTCTCATCATTTACTTTTCCAATTTTTTAGGTTGGGACATATTTCTAGTTGGGCGTATATTTTTTCCTTTTAATTTTTTATATTACACTTTCATACTCTTGTATTCCCTAGAGTTTTCACATGCATGGTTTACTCTCTAGATGTTGTATATTTTATTATTATTCCTCTACACTTTGGCATGGATATGGTTGTGTGTGTTCATACAAGTACTTAGGAAAACTACCCCCAAATTAGTTATTTCTTACAGTTCTTGTTTCCATCCCCTAGCCTATAGAGGTGGTCTTGGGGTAGTTTCGACTCGAGCCCTATTGAGCCAGGTCATGACATGTTGTTGGAATGATTTCTTGGTGTGCGTGTGTATCCCGTGATACCTATGTTTGGCGTTTGATCACACAAATTATGTGTATAACCTTTGACCAATGCTTATGTTGCTTTCATATAGAATGTGATGACTCTGTTTATGGTATTTCTTGACTTGATGTGACATTGATATGTCTTTTTCATTATATGTATCATATATATTGTTTCATTTCCACTATAATTGAGAATGCACTACTACAAATTTCACATTTAGTGATCAAAAAAAGTGATCTATAAAGGGATTTAGTTACCATTATTAAACTAATTTTAGCTATTGTAGTTGGCCAGTCATTAAAGGGAAATAGGGACGAACATTAGTTGTCATTATAAGGGTCTCCCAAATGACCGTGTTAATGGTCATTGGGAAGAGTATTAGCGAAATCCATATGTGGGTGAAATGCCTAACCTTATAGACACCTGTATAAGCGACTAATGCTTCTAGAAAATAAAAGCATCAACGACTACCTAAGTTGGTATCTGGCCTATAGATTTTTTTAAATTTCACATTTTTTACAGCTTCTAAATAATGAAAAAAAAACACCAAATAACAAAAATAAAAAATAAAAAATAAAAAATAGTGATCCAAATTTCTATAGATATTTCCAATCCTCTATCTCTACCAACATACTAATAATATATAAAACATTATTAAAAAAATCAAATAAAAATTAATATATTTAACGTTAATAAGAAATATTAAATTAATATATATATATATATATAATAAAAATAGTTCGTATAGTTTTACATACAAAAGCATCATAAATATAGAAATGAAGAAAATCTAATTTGAAATATCTTATTATAATATTTATCAGTTAAGAAACTACTATTAAAAGTTGAAAACTATGTTTACTGCATACTGATCAATCCAGGAATCAGCTTGAAGCCTGGTTGATTTTAATAGATCACATATTATTCAAGTAATGTTTTCATATATTTTCACATCAATATTAATTTTTCCCTCATTTTTGACCCCTTGATGGGAGACATGTCATTTTAATAACACAAGATGATGTTACCCATAGTTTTATATTATATCAGGAGAAATGAGAATACGATGGATGTGGTGTTGATTTTTATAGATCAAAAATAGACCATTGGTCCTTCTCCCATGATTTTAAGTCAATCCACGTTTTTTTTTCTGGGTATTGTCCCATTTTATGTGATGTGTCACATAATAAAAAATATGAGAGACAAATATCTCTTTTGAGCATATCAATCAATTTAGGTATCTGGTCCATGTGTCAATACTTCTTATAGATTATAAATAACTTAAAGATCATTTTACTAAGATTTTATGTCATTAGAAACTTATTTGGTCTATTTTTACAACTACACACATGATTTTCCCATTATTACAAAAATAGTAATAAATGTGAAAATAAAATTTTAATTATACCAACTAATATGTACATTGATTTTACATGTGGTTGATTCTAATAGGGAAAATATTATTCAAGTAAATTTATCTTAGTTTTTCACGTCAATCAGAAGTTTTTTTCTTATTTTTGACCCTTTGTTGGAAGATATATCATTTTAATAATACAAGAAAACATTACCCATCATTTTCCATCATATCGTGTGACACAAGAATCCGATGGATGCAGTGTTGATTATTATAGATAAGAAATGGATTTTTGATCATTATACTCTAATTTTATATCAATAAAAGTGTGTTTTATTAATATTTTCCCCTTTTACATGATTTTTCACTTCACTCTAAATCTGAGGGACAAACACAATTTTAAATCACACTGAAATATTCTGGTATCTGATCAATGTGATGATGATTCCTATAAATTTTAAATAACTTAAATATTTTTTTCCTATTATTTCATAACAGTTAGATCACATTTGGTCATTTTTGACCCTATCACATATGATTTTCCCATTTTTACAAAAAATATAAAAAATAAGAAAATTAACTTTTAATTGTACCAACCAATATAGGAATTAGATTGATCAGAAATTGATTCCAATATATCAAATATGATTTTATAAATATTCTCTTATATTTTCATGTCAATCAGAAGTCAATTTCTTGTTTTTTGACCCCCTGATAGGAGATATTTAATTTTAATAATAGTAGAAACTGTTATCCATTATTTTCCGTCATACCGGGAGGAACGATCATCCGATGAATGATAAATTAATTCCAATAGATAAAAAATACATTGGTGATCATGATATCATGATTTCATGTTAATCAAAGTTTTTTTACTTGTTATTGACACCTTTTATTGATTTGTCACTTAACTTAATATGAGGGGAAAACATCACTTTTAATAATACTGTGAAATTCATGTATCCAATCCATGTGAAAATGATTACTATAGATTTTAAATGACTTAAAAATTATTATCCTAATATTTAATTTCAATTTGATCTCATTTTTTCAGTTTTCACCCATACACATGATTTTCCCATTATTACAAAAATGATAATAAATGTGAAAATGAAATTTTAATTGTATCGACCAATACAGATATCATATTGAAATGAATCCAATTACAATAGATCAAATATGATTCAAGGAACATTTTCACATCAATAAAAAGTCATTTTCTCATTTTGACCACCTAATAGACGATATATGATTTTAATAACACTATACAATGTTAACTATTTTTATCCATCATATCCGGAGAAAAAAGCATCCGATGGATGGAACATTTACTAATAACAATAAAAAATGACTCAATTATCATTATACCATGATTTTATGTCAATACCAATTAATTTTATTAGTATTGGCCCCTTTTACATGATTTTTCACTTAAGCTCTAAATCAGAGGGACAAACGTCACTTTTGATCATAAAAAGAAATTTAGGAATCTAATCCATATTCTAATGATTAATACAGATTTTAAATGTATTCAAGATTATTTTCCTAATATTTAATTTCAATCAGAGATCATTTGGTCAATTTTTATCCCAATACACATGATTTTTCCATTATTACAAAAATGATAATAAATGTGAAAATGAACTTTTAATTGCACCAAAAAATTCACACATAAGAATTGATGCACATATGATTCCAATAGATCACATATGATTCAATTAATGTTCTCCTAGATTTTCACATCAATCAAAATTCATTTTCTATTTTTTACCCCCTGAAAGATGATATGTTATTTTAATAACACTAGATAATGTTATCTGTCATTTTCCATCATACCAGGTGACACAAGCATCTGATAGATACGGCATAGATTCCTAAAGATAAAAAATGTATTTTTTATCATTATTCCATTATTTCATATCAATCCAACCTCGTTTTCGGGGTATTTTACCCTTTTATGTGATTTGTCACTTAAACTCCAAATTTGAGGAAAAAACATCACTTTCGATCATACTAATAAATTCAGGTATCCAATCCCCATGAAAATGATTCCTATAGATTTTAAATGAATTAAATATCATTTTACTAATATTTCATTTCAATCGATGATCGTTTGGTCAGTTTTCACATCTATACACATGATTTTCCCATTACTAAAAAATGATAATAAATGTGAAAATGAAATTTTAATTATACCGACCAATCCAGACATCATATTAATAAGTGGTTGATTCCAATATATCATATATGATTTAATGAATTCTACCTTATCTTTTCATGTCAATTAGAATTTTTTTTCTCATTTTTGACCCCCTGATAAGAGATGTCATTTTAATAACCCTAGACAATATTATACGCCTTTTTATATAATAACAATTGATAAATTCATCCAATGGATTAGATGTTGATTATTATAGATCAAAAACTTCTTAGTGACCAATATCTCATTATTTTATGTAAATCCAAGTTTATTTTCTTAGTATTATCCCCCTTTAAGTGATTTTTTACTTAAGATCCAAATTTGAGGAAAAAATGCCACCTTCAATCATAATGATAAATTCGACTATGAAATCCCCATTATAATGAATACAACAGATTTTAAATGAATTAAAATTCATTTTCCTAATATTTCATGTTAATCAGAGCATGTTTGTTTAGTTTTGACCCTTACACACATGATTTTCCGATTATTACAAAAATGATAATAAGTATGAAAATTTAATTTTAATTATACCAACCAATTCGAACATTATATTGATGCTCATTTCATTATAATATATCAAATATTATTTTAGGAATTTTATCCTATATTTTCACATTAATTAGAATTCATTTGTTCATTTTAACCCCATAAAAAAAGATATATCATTTTAAAAACTAGACAACACTGCCCTTTGTTTTCCATCATACCAGGAATATAACATGTCTTAATTGATAAGGGGTCTTGAATGTTGTGTTGGTTGTGTGATGAGGTTGTTACATCTATATTCTTTGGAAATTAGGAATTGTTTCATGTAATGAATTATATTAAAAGAATTTAATCCTTAATGACTTTAGTAGAATCATTATATATGTTGTGGTATTTTTATATTCACTAGGACATTTATATTGGTGGTTTCTCAGGGTGGGTAGTGTTCATAAAAGTAGATTTATTTAGGGAGTTCCCTTTAAATGGATAATTTCTTCTTTATGGATATGTACTTATCAAGTTACCTGTGAATGAATAATTACTCAATAGTGGTGATTCATTAAAGGGGTTCCTTATATGTTCATATCTTCTTAAGGGTAGCAAAAATTTTTGTGGTGCATTTGGTTGGAAAACTATATGGGGATATTATAGTGGTCTCCTTAAGAGTGGACAATTTCTTTGTTTTTAGATGCATTTGGATAGTGGTTATTATATAATGGTAGTTATAAAATTATAAATGTTGAGAAAAGTGTTTATATTAGAAAGTGGGATATTTATGTAGTATGAAAAGGGAGTGGTTCAATGATTGAATTTTGGGATTTTTTTATTGATTTTTATTTTATTTATTTCATCCATTGATGTATTAGTATTATTAATTCACATTGACTCATTAGAGCTCTACGGAGGAACTTGCTGATTATTTTTATATGATTACCCTTTAAAAATAAATTTTGATGATACATTTATTACATATTTTGTCAAAGATAAAATAAAACGGATCCTCCCTATTATATTTAATAATTCTTGGATAAAATATTAAAACTTTAGAAAATAGATTTCATCCCATTATAAAAAAATAGCTAATTACAATAACAAAAATATTTCAACTGCAATATATCATAAGTTGAAAGATCCCATCTCAGAGTTATGCTACCAAAAGGTTTTACAAGTGCAACACTATAATAAAAAACACCATTGTTCTAGGTTGTAAACAAATACAAGAAATAATCAATCCAAAAAATCACTGAATATTTCACCTATCCTATAGTAAACATCATTTGAGAATACATAACTAGTATAAAACCTATGAATTATCACTTAAAAATATTGTCTGCACCCACATGCTTACCATCATCATGAGAAGAATCCAGTTTTAAAATATTTAAGTCTATTTCTAGCCCCAACACACTAGACTTCCAATGACCATATAAATATCAATCTTTAAATGAAGAAAGACCACACAGATGCATTCATTGCTGGAATATTCTCAAAGAGACTCTGTAAGAGTATCCACACATAACACATATTAGATGTACTAAAACCAAACCCCATTCATCCTGAAAATCTTCTAAATAAAACAAATTAGACAAACTTCAAACATCATGTAGCCTTAAACTAGTAGTGACACCAATTTACAAATATCTAAACTTGAATGAATCCCATCACTATGTTGTACCACTAATAAGTCAAAAAAACCTAACAAATTATAGAAAATAGGATAGAAAAATGTAATGAGACAAAACCATCCACCCCAAACAAAAGAATAATAGAGAAAAAATTATTAAGACAAATTATGTTTTCAAATTGTATTAAATTTTAACCTCATACACATATATAATAAGGATCCAACTTATTAAATGTATTCCTCTAAGATAATGACCATGTCTCTAGGGAAAAATGGTCCATGTATTAACATTATAACCAGTTGAGGGTTCTTAAGTGTTTAGAGTTGCAGTTTACTCAACCAAGACCTATACTTTAAGGTCAAATAACTTGATATTAAGAATATATGGCTATGCCACATCCTAAATAAATTCAGGTGTTACGAACTTCTAAGAATCCTTAATTTTTTTTTCAAAAAATTATACTCCTTGTTAGTCTAACTAGTAGTAAGTGACAAACCTTGAGTAAATTTATTGTAATAAAAGGTCCCAAAATAATTCACTCATTCTATCACCAGCTCAAAAAAATAGTTATCCTCATAGTAAGGTTAGTTACTAAAGTAGGATTGATTCTTTCTAAACTTCATAGGCATAGTAGAATACTACCGCCCAAAATAACTCTACACTTGGAAACCAGAAACCCTTCAATCTTTATCCATGTAATGACTACAACCAATCCCTATAACCAATATTCTCTTCTATCAATGAATATTTTTATCCTAACCAATATCAATTTTAGGTTATTGTAACCCTGAAACATTATCAATTGCATGCATCTACTGAAGACCAAATGAATTCAAACCCTGACCCTTTTTCTGAGTGAAAACACCAATCCCCTACTCACCTGCATCCAAAATGTTATTTTCTTCTTCAATCCACCCAATAATATATTATGTAGCATGTAGATTCAAATATATCTATGACACCTATTGTTGAGGACCTATATATGATATAACATAATGATTATAATCACTCATCCCTAGGTTGACACCTTCACTAGAAATCACTACAACGACCTTAATAGGGACATTACCAACATTCTTCCCCTTCTGAACATAATCCCTATCATGATGTACTATAAGAACAAAATTCCTAGATATGATAATTATATATAGTTACTCTTTTAATGAATAATAACACAACACTCTCCAAATAATTAATTAATTTTCTCACACACAATTATAAAATTTATCTCATCATCATGTGGAGAGAGTATTTCTATATTAATAAGAGTAAAAATGAGATCAAACTCTACTAATATCTAAGTATAATGGAAAATATTTTCCATTTCAGTCTCCATTTCCACATGAATTGGAACCTCAAATTAATAACCAATGTCAATTCTAGTGAAGTTCATGCTAAGAGTGTGGCAGTTGTAGTGGGATGTTGGGTGCTCTGGGAGGCTTACACTAAAACCAGACACATGGGTCCTTGGGTGAATGAGGGTTACTTGAAATGCAGTATTATTCTCTTGATTGTGGATAAATGTTCACTATGTAATGGAATATCTCTAACCACTAACTTTTTGGATTCTCCATGCATGACACACGACTGAAATTTAAAGATAAAAAAAAACTTAATAATTATTTTCCTATGTTTTCTCATCAATATAAATATCTTTAGTTGGTTTTTAATCCCAACTTGGTTAAATTTCATTTTAATGAAAATGTAAATGTGATTTGTGACTTTACTAAAAACAAAAAAACAAAATGAGATAGTCAGTTTTAATGAGAAACCCGAAAGATAAAACAAAACACACCTTTTGAATCTGACGTGTAATGCACGACCATGGATGATACCTACATTTGGTGTTGTAGGGGTCTACAAAAAATAAAAATTATGAAGATAATAATAATAATTATAATAAAAAAAATAAAAAATTTATTATAAACCTTCATCATAGGATCCCCTACACCATCACCATGACACATATACTTATGTAGTGCTCTAACCGAAGCTAACAATTGTGCATTTACCTCCTCGGAAGTATGAACCCATGCATCAAAATATTTCACCTACTGTGTCATCCCATCAAAAATAGGATCCATAACCTTATAATGTGAAACTAATGAATGAAAAATCCCTTTTCCATATGTCAAGCTATAGCTATGTCCATCATGACTAATAACGAGCTGAAATATCTCATCCCTTCGCATGGAAACTTGTCACTGGTCCTCTAGAAGTTATGATAACTCAATCTAAAATTGAGCCTATGTAATATATAAATATAAATATATATATTTATATAAAAATGTATATAATTATTAATAATTAGTACAAGAATATACTGTAATATTTTCTACCACAGGATCATTTCGATCATGAGTCATTATCCACACCGGCATTTTATCAGTCGGTGCACCTTTCTCTCGTAAACATATACCAATGAGATATAATTATAGAAAAAAATACATATTAAATAATAAATTTAAAAATTAAATGTTAAATAAATCATATTGAATCTGGGACACATAATGAGTCCCAATTTCGTGAGGTGGTCCCTTCAACGCGCAATTCTAGGAATGATGTGCTTCCATTGTCTAAATTCAATTAATTCAAATTTAAAACATGTAAAATGTTATACATTATTTAAAATATAAAAATAAAAATAAATAAGCTCACCTTTTAACCCTCCACAGACCAATATGAAACTAATTCACACCACTGATATGGGAGAACACCTCTCAGGACTCTATCCAAAATGTTTGGGCACCCGCATTTGGTAACTAGTGCTCCCTCTTGAGTGTAACTTTATAATATTTCCAAATTTTATTACATTTTCTATACATAATAGGAAAAAATACTTGGGGAACACTCTAAAATTAGTTTATTTAATAAAAACAATTATCACAAATGTAATTATTTTTTAAACATAGCTAAGAAAGTAAAATGATTCACTTACCTGAACTTCTCTCCATAGTCGATCTAATGTATCCTGGAGGAATTCATCCTAGTCATGTGTATTCAATAAAAATTTTTGTGGGTCACTTATGATATGTCCCAACTAGAGAATAAATTTTGGGTCACCATCTCCCATAATATGATATATCTCATCAAATTATACGTCAAGGGTCATGTCAGAATTCCTTGATAAAATATCATGACCAACACCTCTTCTATAAGAGTAAAAAGTGGTCAACTCTGATCCTATTGAAAAATATTTCATACATAATTAGATATATGTGATTATATATTTTGAATACCAAATTAAAATAAGAATAAAAACATATTTACATTCACACATACCTTGACCTATATATGAAGATGGCTCTATAAAATGATGTGGAACTCGTCCCTGTTCCCCTGACATGTCTGCAGTCATAGAAATCATTATCAGTTAAACACATATAGACTATATATCAAAGAAAGAGATAGTAAATACAAAAAACAAATACTGAAACAGTTCATAAAAAAGTTAAACTTTATAAAGGTTTTAAACTGAAGTGCGAGAAGACAATAATACTTTTCATAAAACATGAGAATCAACTATTTATGTTTTAATGATCTCTCTAAATCAATGAATATATTCTTCAAGTTGAACAATGGAGTCATGATCAAGTTGTTTAAAAACAAATTTAACAGTCTTAAGTTCATTTATTTTAATTTTAAACACTCCCCACCTTGATATTTTCATTAAAAATTATTAATTCAAAATATATGGTAAGGTAATGAAGAAAACATATTCTACTTGTGATTCCAAAATAAAAGTTTCATTACTAACTCATTCATCTCAATATAAAATAATATTAAATTTAACTGATGTAAACTAATACTGATCAACTTTACTTCCACATACTGATCAACCTAATTACACTTTAATAATATGTATTTCAACCCATGCATGTATAGAACTTCAATGATGTCTTTTAATTGACTAGAGTAATAACCAAAATTGACAGATAGACAACCAATTCCACTATTTTTTATTGCTCATTTTTCGTCCACATATTTAATGAGAAACTGAAATTCATTAGCATGTAAATCCTTATAATGATAAGCTATTATAGATAGACCCTTAAATAGTTGGTTGTATTATTCAGTTTGTGTAGGGTCACCTAACTCTCATAGGTTATAGACCTACATATTTCATTTAATTAAATAAAAATTTATTTATAAAGAAATTAGTACTATACTTTAATAATAATTAAAGTCCATTTATATATACAAAATTCTTGAACTAATCATGAAATGATGCATAATCAGACTCTTGAATTTGATAATCATTCATGAAATAAACATATTGTTTTAAATCATTAAAAAATTTCCTAAAAATTATAACTCTATGTTTAAATGATCAACTAATATATGAAAATAGAATATGTAAAAGTTAAACAATAAAAGTGATAAGGAACTTACTACATCAATGGTGCAACTGATGGAGTATTGAACAAGATATATCAATGATCTTGTACCCAATCAATGTTGTGCATATAAAATATAATTACTTCTCCAACTGAACCTTCATAAATATAAGAGGGATTATCTAGTTTTTTCAACATATATAAAATATTATGCACAAAAATTAGTACAATCATCCATCAAATAGCTATTGGATATCAATTCCTACAGATGAGTTATGTTACATACAAGTCATTTCAATGTATTTTGACACTGCTCAATAGGATACATCCACCTGAATTGCACTAGACCAGTATCCATTACTTCATCAGTTAGGTGAACTATAAAGTGAACCATAACATTGAAAAATAAGCGTGAAAATAGTTTCTCTAAGTGAAAAATCATAAGTAAAATTATTTCTTGTAAAACTTTTAAATCACCCATTTGTTGATTTCTTAAAAAAATATATCTAAAAAATTACTCATCTCAATCAACAGTTAAAAAACATTGGGTGATAAAGAATCAAAAATTATGATTGGAATCAATTTCTAAAGTAGTATGTGATTCTCATGAATTTTAAACACTTGAAATATCATACTCATCACATTAATGCACTTTTAAATATTATAAGAGTAAACATCATGCACCTTGAGCATCTTTAAAATGGAAATAAATGTCTCTTTATATTTTTTACTCATCATATACTATACATTAGACATATATACCTAATTTTCATCACCCAACTATAAATGAAATTGTTTCATTAAACACATTTCTTCTAAATCATGTCGTGCATTGAAATTGTCATTTTATTTTCCACCGAAACCTAAAATAGTCTACAATATATTATCAATTTTTTTTTTCAGGTTTCATGACATCCATATTATGACTTAGCATATTATTTTTCTAGTAAGGGAGATTAAAAAAATCAATTTTCTTCTTTCAATTGTGACTGTTCTATTTACTCGCACCATGAATATTTGGTAATAGATGAGCCACCAAATCCTGGAATTCATATACAACATGGATGTTTTCTTTCACAATATGTGATAATATTTCTACTCCTATCATGATATTTGGTGTTGCGTTTAATTATCTAGAACTATCAAATATCACTTTGTTTTTCTAAACATGTGTTTAAGGGGAAGAAAATATCTATGAACCATGTATGCACATTTTTTTACAATGTTTAATTCATGTAGAATTTTTACTTTTATTATATAAAGGGTAAGAAAATTCCCCTTTCTTACTTCAACCAGATAAATTTTTATAATCTAACAAGTCATTGATTTTCCATAATAAAGATGCATGTAATTTTAACATTTAATTCATTTCATAGTTGTAAGTCATCACACCATCACCCCAAAATTCATTCAACACCTAAATCAATGTATAAATGTAAACATCAATATTATACCCCAACTTCTAAGTCCATCAATAAGAGTAGAATTTAATATATTTTTTCTATAAAAATCCATGAAGGAAGATTATATGGGACCAACACCACAGGTTATGTTCTATGAGTTTCAATAACCATAGACATTAATGTATTCAAACCATCTAATTCCAACCCAAATAAGACATTACAACTATATTTAGAAAAATCAAGGTGTATTTGATAGAAATCCTTCCATGTTATAGAGTCAGTTGTGTGGGTTAGCATATCACTTTTCCCATTTCTTTCCATACACCATATCATTAATTTAGAAACTTTATATTACATAAATAATCTTTTCAACCTTGAATTTAGTAGAAATTAACACATTTTCTTTATGATAATAAGTTTTCCCTATTTCATAGTCTAACTTTTATGAGACTGATTTCCCCCACTATATTTTCACCTATAAGAGTCATAGACTTTACAATTATCGAAATGTCCAGTTTCCTTTCTAAATATAATAAATTTATTTTCACATGAATCTATTGTCTCATATTGAAACCTATGTTCTTTTTAAATTTTTGATCATGGTAATATGACTCAGGAATCTTAGCATTAGTAGGAAGTATTTTTTTTCATTGACACCAATAACATGCCAACTGATGTTTCTAGCCACTTATTCAAAGTATTCAAGTGTAAAATATACACGATAAATGACAATTTACTATAAATATTACATCCAAAGTATAATTTAGTTTATGTATCATAAAGTATTTTATAAAACCTCAATTAATCATGATTCGCACTAGAGTGCAGATTTTTCTCACTGGTCTCAACATTTCAAAAGTTAATGCCTTCATTAGCCAACCCACATTCCATTTCAGTAATAATTCATGCATCATATCAGCCATCCTTGAATCAACATCCATATGAACTATTTTTGTATTATTAAAATGAATATATTCTTCCTCATGATGAGTCCAAATCTTATAATTTTTCAGAAACCCATTCAATAATTGGTTCTTCCTCATGGTATCTCATGTTAATTGATATATATTTTCTCATTTTTATAAGAAAATATAATATAGTCCCCTTTAAATACTCTAGTGAAATTAATAAAGTACACAATTCCCTCAAAATATTCTCTAGATTTTCTATTTGGAAGATCAATCCAACTCTTATCCATATTAATATCTATAAAATAAGCAATAACATTTACAGAATACTTCATATTGCATGAATTTTCATAATTTCATATCAAAAAATATATTTATAGTAAATACTGACAAATTACATGTAGACATTAATTCATACTGATCCCAAATAAGAAAATAATTCACAAATAATACCATAATAACATTTTAAGTCATATTAAATTATTTATACCTTTGATTTTTTGAAGTCTTATTTTGTACATGACTAAATATTTTATAGAGATTCACTTATAAATAAATGGATGAAAATAAAATTTAATTTTTTTAAAAAATAATACATATATATTAATATATAACCAATGGTTGTTTTATATTTTTTTTATCAAAACATTAGACTACATAAAATTATGTTATTAGACTATCATTGATATGTTAGTGTCAAATGATTGCTGAATATTTAATTTCAATGTGTAGGAAATTATGTATCAAATTTCTAAGAAACACATAATTTAATATATATATATATATATCTATATTTAATTATTATATAAAAATTAAAGTTTTTTAATAATACTTTTTACATTAAATTTATAAAAAAATTTAACTATAACATAAATTATACTAAATAAATAAGTAAGTAATTAAATAATTTAATAACAAAAATATTATTCTATAATCTTATAAATACAAATTACTAATAAACAATCTAAATTAAATGTTAGAAAAAATACCTTGATGGAGAGTGAGAAATTGAAATTGAATAGATATCTAAATTCTAATCTCTTTACATATTTAATAGGATTTAAAAATATTTTTAAATAAGATAAATGGAATTTCATGGGAGGGATCAAGTTAGATAATTTATAATATGTTTTTTTTATAATGTATATTAGTGATGGATTGATATATATTTCTAATTTTATAATTGAATTTAATATTAATTTTTTTAATTATACTATTTGTCATGGATTATTATTTAGAAGATCATGTGTTCAGTGGGTATTTAAAAAATATTCTTTATCTGCCATATGTCTCTGCTACCATTTTTAAATTATCAAATAAACACATGAACTTTTTTACGAAAACAGTTATAATGGATATTGACTTTCAAGATTGTTCATTATCATAGTTATACATCATAATACTTATCAAATTTTAAAAAAATTATTCTATTAGAATCAATTTCTTTTTTCAATGATTTAATATTGTTTTTCATAAAAAAACCTGAATGCGCCATAGAGCATGCATATGTGTCAAAACTTATAGTGAAAAAACTATATTATGTAAATTATTTCAGTGCTAGTAGAAGTATTAATGACACATTTTTCTTCTATCACTATAAAAAATACTTAAAATTATTATTTAAAATGGATTGAATATTCATCATAAACAATTCATCACAATAAACTTGTAATCATGTCATGCTTGGCCTCATTGAATTACACCCCAAAAATTGGCTTCATCTACTCGGTTAGAAAATATAGATGGTATATAATTATTATCAAAATAAAAACCCTAAAATAGATGGTGTTTGAAATTAATAAATAATCATAGGGTTTACCTTTAATAGCACGATGAATTTGGGATGGTGACCAATGGAGGGGGCAACAACAACTAGATTATGGGAAGTAACAGAGAGGGGGTGGAAGTGGTGATTGGGATCAGAGTCAGTGATGGAGGAAGATCCAGAATGGTTGAGTAAAGGGTAAGGGATAGGACAATGAGGGAGCATGGTCGGTAGTAGTGGTCCTAACTGGGGGTGGTGCGAGTGTTAGGGGATTGTAGGTGGTGAGGGAAGAATGGGTGGCAGTAGAAGCTCTAGTATCATCGACGAAAATGGATCTGGGAATAATGAGGTTAAGGTGTGAGAGGGTGAGGGAGGTGATTTGGAGTGAGGGAAGTGAGGGTGTATGGGTGGAGGTGATTACTCCAGGTGTGGTAATGAATCTGAGTGTAGTAATGGAAACGGATGAGGTGATGGTGCGAGTGGGATAGGGCGGTGACCGTAGCTCTATACACGAAGTGAAGGGGTATGAATGGTTAGGGTGCATGGGGTGGGGTGGGGTGGGGGGGGGAGATAGGATAGATTTTTTAAAATTTGGGCCAATAACCATGGGTGAAGATTACTCATGTTCACTATTAGTGACCGCCAGTGGAGGTCTCCCATTCCACTAGGCACAAAAATCACATTTTTTAGTAGTGATGCAGGTTTGGCATATTTGACTAGCATGTGAGATGTGGAACATGCTTGAGACTATCCTTTGAGAGTGATGTTATAGACTTGGGTGAGCATGTACTTAGACTATTCTAGTTAGCGGTATTTATCAAATGCTTAGGACCATTCATATAAGTGGGATTTTCTAGACTTGGGTTGATATGTGAGATTTGAAACATGTTTGGGATATCCACTCAAGATGAATGTCATTGAATTGGGTCGAAATGTAATTGGACTATACCTACCAGTAGAATGTGTAATGTGATTGGGGTTTTCCAATTTAGGATGATGTATCAAGCTAGTTACTGATGTTCCATCTGAAATTATCTCTAAGTAGGTATGTTTCTCTTGGCATAGTTCCAATTCAGGTAGACTCGGTCCCTAGGAACCTGATATGTGTTTGGTACTTGTGTGATATATTGTTTTTATATATGTACCCTATTTATGTTTATGAAATACACTTGTATATTTTATTTACTAATATTAAGTGTTGTTAGCGGTGTCCTATTGAGTATTGTACTCACACCCTACTCAGTAATTTCAGTGCACTTGTATAAAGCATGCCTAAGGATGTCATGAAGAGAAAGGGATCTATGGTGGACAATTGAGAAAGTGGAGTAGGAGGGTGAAGATGTTACTGGATAGACTTCAAGAGGGACATCACCTACTACTTTTATTTACTATTTTTACTCCATTCCTTGGATCTTTACTTTGTGTTTTATTTATTATAAGACATGTATACCATATTTAATTTCCATACATGTTACTCTGATTATTTATTTATTATATTTTTATCATTTCTTTTGTGCACTCTAATGGAGGCTATAGTCTCCACACAGATCGAGACCCTCATGGTTGGTCAATAAACTTTTGTGTATGAGGATACATGCATGAGGTCACGTAATATCTAGCTCAAACCTGGTGGTTTGGGACGAGGTTTCACAAAATGGCTTCAGATTTTTGGGATTTACAAATATGTCTTTTCTATTTTACCTGATTTGGGATAGGGTAAACAAGAGTTTGGATGTTTGGGATTCTAGTAGGGGAACTATGATAGTGTCCGATCATCACTATATAGTGGACCTGTGAGTCACCATAAAGTGGGGAAATTATGTTTTGATTTTACCATTGATTAAATTCACCTTGGGTGATGCACATGATGTTGATATGTGATTTATGGGATTTTGGGTATGTTCGTGCATCATGACTAGGAATGTATGTTCACATGTCATGTACATATACCTATTGTTGTGTTTCACATTAGTTATTTAATTAAATTCATCATATAGTCTATTAGGGATATATTTTTTGATTTCATGATATATCTGTGTTGACATGTTGTTGTGATATATCCAAATTTGTGTTAATTAGTTTAACTAATCATGCTATTATGTTAGTATATATATGATACTGTGACTAACATTCAGGGATGGATACCAAAGTTAGTACTTGAAGGGGTATGCCTTAGGTTAAGGGTAAACTCACATGAGAACTTTGTGTTATCCCGTAGACTGAATATGATATTTGTATTTTTCTAATGTTATTACAATTATGGAGACATGAGTGTGGGAGCCTAATGTTTGAGCTTAGTGTCCTGAATTCAATAAAGGCTGCTAGAGTACTTCTCAGGGATGATAAGTCATCAGAGGGGTATAATTGAAATATTATTAACTTTTATTGATAATAAAATCCTTTTTGATAATAATTTATGATTTTTTTATGAAAAAATATAATTTTCAATAAAAATAAATTAATAAATTATTTAAAGGCTTTGCATAAGGGTAAAAACATGTTAACACCTTGGAATATTCGATAGAATATTTTCGGAGTTAGGCATTGAGTTATCATGAGATTTTAAGCCCTATAGAGCCTAAAAAATGAAAGAATAAAAATATTAAATATATTATATCATGTGCATGAAAATTTCCAAAATAATAGAATATATCATAAATGGTGTCTCAAATATCTAAGGCCACTATTAGGTCTAAGATGTTGTGTTTACCTAGGGTGTGACATTACATATGTGCACATCAGGTGGTTGGACAGATCACCCATGAGGATAACTTTTTTAATATTTATATTATATTTTTTCAAAAAAAATTAAATATATATCAAATGATGTATCGTACAAGAAATCAGAGACCGACATTAAATCCAAAATGTGGGTTTTACCCTAGGTGCAACATAACCTTTGGGCATGCCAGATGTTTGGTTAGATCGAACGTAAGGGTAATAATAATTGGTATCCAATTTTTTTTTGGGTAGTTAAAATAATAATAATAATAATAATAATAATAAAAATAATGATAATAATAATTGTATTATTATAATTTTTGTTGAAGTAAAAAATGGAAATATACTTCCAAAATTAATAATTGTGTTATGGTGGAAATAATGAGCGATAAAAGTAATAATGATGATATTATTATTTGTGAAAAATAATTTTTCATTCCCCGACCATCAGACTGCCCTAGAGCCGGTGCAAAACTGAAATAAAACATGGTGTGTAAATTTTTTTATGAAAAGAAAAGATGAAATCACACACACATGTTCTACTAGAGAGTATCATTTTGGTTTAGGTCCTGGAGAATCAGATACAATTATTAAAATTCCTTCAAAACTGAACAAAAATGTCTTTTTTAAGCAGTCACCAAATAGAGGGACTCCAATATACTAAACATGTAAGAGAAAATTGATTAAAAATGTAGGGTGATTATACAAATTTCTGATAAGGGGTTTTAAAATAACATAAAATACTAATTAAAAACTTTTGAAAACATTCCTTTAAAATTATTCATAAAACATTTTCTTTAGGAATCCAGTAACACATATATCATAACCTAACATTTCATCTAAGAATTATAAGAGCACATTTCAAGGAATACTAACAGAGTTATAAGGAAACATGTTCCATTTATAATCCTTCTCATACATATTGTATGGTGTACAGAGTAATAAGTAAAAGTAATTCAAACATTACTGGGTATGACATGTGAAAATGTATGTATAGAATTTAAAGATAATATTAACACATGATCAGAGTTGCACATAAAATAATAACTTCAATTTCATCATTTTCTACTGTGAATCATACACTAGCTGATAAATCTATGAGTGCTGAATAATTAATAATCTATAAGCTTTTACTTCATTTGATTCTCATAAACATAAGCTCATTAACCAAGAATATTCTTCTAGTCGAATATTCTCTTGGTTAATTAAATTACTTAGTCATAATGAGGAAATTTCATATGCCAGACTATGTCAAGGCCTCGTTCCATGACCATAAAATCTATGTCAAGGCATCGTGCCAAGACCATAAATCATAATCGGGAAAGGCCTCGGCCAATTCCACATCTAGTTTGTCTCATGAGACCTACCGATGCATCGAGGGGATATAGTGGGCCCCACCCATCACATAATAAGTCCAATGCATTCCTTTTTTATATAAATCAAAGTGCTCATACCACTTTGATTTATTAAATTACTTATTATCCAAGTATCACATATTACTTGGTTTCTTATTTCATATTATTCAAGGTGTCCCATACGACCTTGAATAATTTAATTTCTCATTTCATATTATTCAAAGTGTCCCGTAACACTTTGAATACTTTAAATTATTTATTCCACAAAAGGCCATTTTTATTTAGATTACATTCTTAAGTATTTGAATACACAAAGTGAATCATGCATTTAAGTATTAATAACAATACTTTCAACTTCATGGTAATAAATGAAAAGTATGGTAGGAAAAACATGTGTCAATAACTAAAGAACATTAAATACATGTTTATCATATTAAATGACAGTCCCTAAAATCCATATTATGAATATAAACATTTTATTTTTCAGAATGCACAATTATAAAATAAGGATAATTGTCATTCATATTTAAAACACATGCTGATAAATGGGTATATTTTAAAAAATAGAATTTAATGATTGAAAACATTTATTGTGGCAGATTCAAGTGCTTTAGAAAAATAAATGGATTATTTCGTTCTTTTAAAAATATTAGGAGGGCATACACTAGGGTGACTATTGTTCTTGTTTAAATGCAGGTTAAAAATTATATGTACTATAACCCATGGTGTAATAAATCATTGAACATATAACATACCTTATTAAAACCACCAAAAATTGGTTTTTATGAAAACATAATCAGTTTATGGTTAAAACCCACATATTCATATACATATAGCCGTATATACATATATAAGAGTTTTGTACAAAAGTATAATTCTGTACATTTTACAAAACTACTTCAACTTTGAAATTCATTATTTAAGAGTCTTAAAATCAAGCATAATAGAGATTTATCTAAACCTGTATGAACACACATACACACACACAACCTCTTATATAAAGTGTATATAAAGGATCTTAAATCACAAATGAAATGTTTAATGACACTTTCATGTTTCAAACCCATTAGAAACATTATCTAATTAGGTGTGTATAAATTGAAAATCATGCCATAAAATATAAAAGGTTTGTTTTTAAAATATATACATATATATACAAATGTATAACCGAATATACCAATTATATGAATAAGTTTTTCATGAGAAACATAATCCCTCAGGTTTTTAAATAATACTTAAATCCAAAATTCAAAAGTCCTAGAATCAGGAATAAGAGAGTTTTTATCTAAACCTGAAGGTTATATATATATATATATGAGTATACACACACACACACACAAATATATATATATATATATATGTATACATTCTTAACACAAAAAATCAAGGTAATTTAAATACGTTACTTGATTTGAACGAGGAGAGGCTCAGGGAAGATCGCTGAAGGCTTGAGAGGAGGAACAACCTAGAGGTTTTGGGGTGCAAGGAGCTGTATATAAACTATACATTACAAAAATTATATAAAATATTTTAATGCCACTTTCTGGAAAACCAAGGCCTACTCCGTTTATAAAATGACAGAGGGTGTCGATCTTGTGGAAGATAAGAGCAAGGAGGGTCCACTGGTGTCACGAGTATGGAAAAATGAAATGAAAAAAGTGGAAGAAGCCACTGGTGCGACGCATGTGGAGGAAGAAGACACTGCGGGAGAGGAAGACCGGAAAATAAACGGACGGTCAAGATTAGATCTCTCCTAGATCCGATGGTTGGGGTGCGTCCGCGAATTTTTTAAAAGATAAAGGATTGAGATCTGCTGAGGATTGGATAGACGACTATGGTGAAACGCAAAGATTTTAAAAGACTTGGACAACTGGGATTAGATCGCGACGGATCAGATGATGCATAAAAATGAGGAAGGTAAACTATGGCTGCTGGGGATCAGAAGCTGAACAGATCAAAAGGATCAGATCACGTGCAGTGTGATCAGACGACCCATATCCACTCCTAGAAGAAAAATGGTCATCTCACATAGAAACAGGGAGGCTTCTGCGACTCCTTTATAAGCTAGGAGCTCTGATCCAATGCTCAGATTACTCCTTCCCCCCTCCTGGTACTGCCCCATACTGATTTCTTCCACGGGTGCGATCTGCGCCCACCCCTTCCACCATGATGCCTCGTATGGTGGCGTGCTGATTCCTCACACACACACACATATGTGAGCCCTTAGGGGTAACTATACCCCCTGTGCGTGCTAGACCTAGCACGCACCATGTGTGTGCACTGCCCTTCGACCATTTCCAGGGGGTTGTGGTTGAGATGCCCATCAAGGCATTGAGGGCTGTCTAAGAGGTGGCCCTAAGCTAGGTGGGGTACTCACCTAACTTTTAGCATAGTAAAATTTTATTTTTTGTTAAATATAAAAATAGGTTTTCATATACTTATATAGGTGTCTTCAATCAAACATGAATTCTCTTATTATGACTAAACAAAGTCCTAAAGCCAATATTTTCCTTAGTTTTATAAAACAAAAATTTATAAATCAAGGTTTAGCACTTCATAAAAAAAATCTTATACTAGTATTACAAAAATAAAAAACATATTTTTAGTTAAGACCTTGGTTTAAACATCAAGAATGAAAACATTTATAAAAGCTTTTCTACACATTTGAAATATTTGAAAAGTATTTAAAATCCATACCTCATTTTGAAATCATACTAAGTGTAGCTAAAATATTAAATCATTATTCTTCATAAAGTTTATAAAAAGAGTTTATATATTTAAAGTTATAATTTCAATGCATACTTTAAATATTTTGGAAAACAAATTACACCTTAGTATTTTAAATTGATCCTCCAGAATGACCAATGACTATAATTATAGCCGTTAGAAACTCAACGGTCTCAAAAGGGAAATGATCAAATTGAGGACCTTATAAATACATGTTTAGGGTCAATAAACTTCTAGACGACCAGGTAAAAATGGTGCTCGTCATACCACTGATTCTCAGTGCAGTTTTAGTGGCTCTGGCCATACTGATGTTTATTGTGACGGATCTAAAAGATCCTTACTATATGCTTGGGTTCTTTGTTGTATTGGGTGGTCTCCCTATAATTCTAATAGGTCTTTTAATAGGTATTTTTGGGTATTATGGTTTTCCTTTGATCTTTTTGTACGCAAACACTTTGGCGTTTAATTAATTTAATCTACCGTGTGTTTATTTTGTATATTTTGTTCGAATAGGATGAAAATTAAACAAAATAAAACCATAATATTATTATTACAAGAGAAATAATTTTTGGGGCGTCACATAATTGTTTTTTTGTGATTAATAATTTTTTTATTAATATACTTTTGGTATTTAATGGAAGTTTGTATTAACATGTTTATGGTGGTAATGATGATGAAAATTGAATAATGATAATAAAATATTTATGTTATTATTATTAAAATTAATTTGGGAAAAATAATATTGGTGTGTGTGTGTGTGTGTGTATAATGTGTATATATATGGGACACACACACACACATATGTGCATGCATATATATATATGTATATACTGATTTGTGTGTATATATATATAACACACACACACACACATATATTTAGATGTATATGCGAGTATATATATACATATGTGGGTGTATATATGTATATGTAGGTGTCTATATATATTTTGAATAAATAAATAAATAAATAAATAAATAAATAAATAAATAAATAAATATATATATATATATTGATAACTTTCAAAATATATTTAAATAATGATTAAATATATTTTATAATGGGTTTAAAAAACATATAATAGGTATATGGGGTGGAATATGAGTTAAGGAGGAATGATAAAAAAATAAAAGTGTAATAAAAGGAATTAAAAATTTAATGAAGTAAAGAGAATTTTTTTTATAAATAGAATTGGGGAAGTTGTACAGTGTACAAGGGAACCTCACACATCCCCCCACACTCTCTCCCTTACCATCCCTCTTTTATATTATATTATATTATATTTTATTATTCCAAAACTCATCTCTTCAATATCTCATGTGATATTGATCAGATTGATGTGTTGTCGGTGCCGTTGGGTTCGTCTCAATGATTAGAAACTAAATCCTATTTTTAAGGTTGTGTGATATTTATTTTAGATTTAATTTAATATATTTTTCTCTAAAATATCAAATATGATGATATTTCTAATAAAGCATTCATTCTTAAGCAATGTCTCTTAGTGTTACAATTGGACTTGGATGTCCATCCTTATCATCAATCATCATTGTACATAAGGTAGGAATACCTTGACCTTGGCACATATTTTATTATGGTTTGTTAGCATGATTTCTTAGTGTGTGTAGCCTGTGAGACCTATGTTTGATTCTTGATCACATGAATTGTGTGTGTAGCCTTTGTCCCATTCGTGTTTTTCATTCATATGGAATATTATGACTGTGTTTATGGTATTTATTGACCTGAAATGATATTTATCTATCATTTTCATTGTATTTATCATATATTCTATTTCATATCTATAGTAGTTGAGCATGAAGGTTTGGCCTATTTGGTCAGCATGTGAGATGTGACACATGCTTGGGTCTATCCTCTAAGAGGGATGTGACAGACGTGGGTCAGAATGTACTTGGAATATTAAATTTGGTGGGATGTCTCACATTATTGGGGTTATCCATATAGGAGGGATGTGCAAGAATTGAGTCGAAAAGTGAGATTTGATGCATGTTTGGGATATCTACTCAAGATAGATGTACTGGACTTGGGTAGAAATATACTCAGACTATCCCAGCTGGAAGAATGTGTCATGTTCTTCGGCCTATCTAATAGAGAAGGATTTGTCATTTTGGTTACCGATGTTTCACATGAGATCATGTCGAAGTAGGTATGTTTCTTCCAGTATGGTGCCAAATAAGGTATAACTAGTCCCTAAGGACCCTCCATGCATTTGGTACTTGTGTGATATGTCGTTTTTATATCTGTACCTTATTTATGTTCATAGAATTAAATTTTATATTTTATGCATTGATGTTAAGGTATGTTAGTGGTGTCCTACTTAGTATTGTACAATCAACCTACTCAGTCATTTTGGTTCTCTTGTAGATAGCATACCTATGGATCCAGGAAGGGAAAGGTCCCTATGTAGGATAGTTGAGTAGGTGGATCAGGAGGGTGTGGATGTTACTGGATGGAATTTTAGGGGTATGTCAACTACAACTTTTATTTACTATCTTTAATCCATTCCATGGATCCTTATTTAGTGTTTTATTTATTACAAGGAATTTATTCCATTTTTAGTTTCCACACATGTTTCTATGATTATTTATTTACTATATTATTATTATTTCTTCTATTCACTCTGATGGAGGGTATAGTATCCCTAATAACAGACTTGAGACTCTCACTACTATTTGATAACCTCTTGCATAAAGATAGATGCACATGAGGTCATGTATCATTTGGGTAAAACCTAGTGGTTTGAGTCGAGATGTTACATAATCCATTTTGACCAAACATCACCACCATTTGGAGGATTATTTAGATCAGGAGGGTGATGATGGTCCAAATCAAGGAGGGCATGAAGTGTGAAGGTAGATATGTTGGGATTCCTAGGGGAAGTTAAGCACTCCAGGAGCTATTCCTCTATACGCTTGAACGCACTGGATGAGCGTATTGGTAGGAAAGTATTGAACATGTTCCTGAGGAGGAAGACTCTAGAATGGTTGGTGGTTAGGGTAGACTTGAGATATGAGATATGGAAATATCTATGTATCTCATAGAACATGGAATCAAGACACACATATTTCTATATAGGGATCCATCTAAAGTTAGGGATCAAGTAATCACATAGTTTTAGGTTGTGAAATAGGGACATGGACAATACAGAATAACATTGTGTGAAAAAGATATTGAGCATGTAGTTTAATGTCAAACAATAATTTTGTATGGTTTCTGCAGTTTAAGGCTGCATAGATTTGACCTTGGTGGGATTACTCCATATTCTTCCAATTTCTATTGAGGAGAAAAGATAGCATGGTTGGGGGATTACACATGGAAGTTACCTATGTGTTTTAGGGGAAATAATGGTGTGATTAGATCTTACACATAGAAATCGCCTAGGTATGGGGGTATCATCTTAAGATCATTATGTGAGGAATCTTATCTCATCACATGAGGAATCTTATTCTTATTATACGAGGTATCCCATATTCATTATATAGGGTAAGGTCACATTCCAATTTCATATGAGAGGACATTGTGTTCGGGGAACTACACAATGAGTTGATTATTCTTTTATCCTCATGTCAGGTCATGAGGGAATCTTGACCTGCTGATGGGTCGAGGAACATGTTCAATGTTTAAACCCCCAAGAGGGTTTCTTAGGATTAATGGGGAAATATCTAGGGATTGCATAATACGACCACCCATTATTTCCTCTTCATGTTAGGTTATGGTGGAATCTGTCTTGCTGATAGGATAAAGGAATATGATTAGGGCTTACACCTCGAGAGGAGGCCTAGGGGGACTGCTTGAGATCCTACCATGAACATTACTCAAGGCATATTACGATTGATACATATGTAATATCATGTTTATCATAGGATGCATCCTATTCTTTTCACATAGGGTATACTATAGTTTAACATCATGTAACTAAGATGAGTTCATACAATTTTATGTTGTTTGACTAGGACCTAGACCTATAGTGATCTTGGAGAATTTTTTCTAGAAAAAAATAATGGGAATGAAATAAAAAGAGGACATCAAGCCTAATTATAGAGAATATGATCTCACCCCAGGGGTATTTGTAGATGGTCCAAAGACAAGGGGTCTATGCATCACTATGTATCCCATGACACTGGGAATCAAGACACACATAGTTTTGTAACGTGGAATTATAGGAGACCAATTCTATAAAGGTGGTATCCTCTTTGGCAAGGACCCAAATTACCCTACAGTTTCATATCATGCGATGAGGTTATTGGATGATGCAGTTTTAGGTCATAAAGCTTAGAATTTGGATCATCTCTTATTCTTCATACGAGGAATCCCATTTTTATCACTCATGGTAAGACTATAGTTTTAACATCATTTTATGAGGATGTTATCATATAGTTTAACATTTTATGACTTGGAAATTAGGTTTATAGTTTAAATTTTTACAGCTAAGCCAAAGGTTCTTCTCATATTTATCATTTGAGGCATCCCATGTTTATCATACATGGTAAGAATATATTTTAATGTCATATTATGAGGGTTTTTTCATATAGATTAATATCTTATGACTGGGATTTTAGGATTTAAAGTTTAAATTCTTATATCTTAGACTAAATAGGTTCACATGAATTACCACTTAAGGAACCTAGCATTGGTGGGAGGTGTGATGCACTCCCTGTCTGTGGTGATCAATGAGTATACACCATTAGAGTAGACCTTATGAATCACATAAGGTCCTTCCCATTTGGGTTATAGTTTTGGCAGATTCATTCTAGGTATCATAGGAATCTTAAGTACCAGTACTATATCACCTTGAAGAAGGAGCAAAGATAGACCTTTTTATTGAACGCTCACACCACTCAATCCTGATGTCTTTTCAGGTTATGAAATTTCTAGATCCTATTTTATTCAAGGGATTATAACTCATAAAAATTGACTTTCTCCCTAATTTATTACATATTCTAATTATAAAAATCTTTATATGGGGACAGAAGTTTAACCTTTATAGGTAAAAGTACTTTTATCTCATATACAAGGGAGTATAGGGTCAAATAGATGGAATTTTGAGTCATTTTACAATTGGCCTAGAGGTAATTATAGAGATTATCAGTCCAAATATTCTTATTATTTCCTACCATATTATGTAGGATATTAGAGATGGTTTCATTTAATTTCTTAATCTTCCCATTTTCATACTCATGGTAATAGGAATTGTGGTTGGATTGAATGTTATAATTAGCGTACAACTTCTTTAGCTCAGCGGATTAAAAGTTGGTGTTGTTTTCTGTGACAATGGTGTGAGGAATCCCAAACCAATGGATGATGTGATACTTCAAAAACTAAATCATATATTATTCATTTACCTATTTAAGGAGGATATCCTCCACTCACTTTGAAAACAAGTTTGGGGTGGTTAGAATGGACCTTCATTATTGAGATGTTGCTGGTAGGTAGGGGACCACAACATCAAGTTCTTATAAAACAAATGGTAAGGAGTACATGGTGGTATGGATAATCTTTGGTGGATGATGCATGAAATTTCGATAGATCTGGAATGCATGGAACCTCTTGGTGAATTCAATGCAGTCATGAACCATAGTAGGAAGAAAGTAAACAAACCTCTAGATCTGTTGAGAGAGTCTCAATCCCGATGGATGTTCCCCACATTACCCAACATGTAACTCTTACATGACTTGAGGTATCACCTTCCTTTGGATTCAATAGATGAGGATTCCAAAAAATACAAACCTATAAAGGGCTTGCTTAAGGTTGGGGCCATCCTGGGGGATAAACTACACTTCATGCCGATAGATTTTATCATACTTATCTCGGTATGGTTGGAGAGTTCTCTATTATAGATAATCAATGAAGTTAATCATTCAATAATGTATTTCTTCAACTATTGCAGAATTTAAGGTCCCTTATAAAAAATTAACGTCCACCAAATAATTTACCTGTTAGTCTTCACAATTAGAAATAATAGGGGTGATGACCCTTCATTGTGCCCCATTAATGACTAAGTCATCTTAGTTGGGATCTAAATGAGATGTGGAAAACCTAAAAAATCATTGGATCATTCATTATATGATTGGGGAATATGATTCACCTTCATCTAGGAAGAAAACTAGGCTATCAACTCATGAGGCCTCTCTAGAAGGGGAAAAATATCTTTTTTACTGATGACATAGTCACCATTGATCTACTTTATGACTAGATCAGAGTCTCCCTTCACATGAATTTAGGGAACATTAATATTGATTTCCAACTCAAGAAGAGTGATAAGATCCCAATACTCATCATCATCATCATCACCATGTAATTTTTTATTGAAAGAGGGGAAAAGTACAAAGGAAAAAATAGAAAAAAGGAAAAAAAAGAAAAACGAAAGAGGACCCAGGGGAAGACCCCTCCCCCCTAGCCAAGACAGACTAGGGTGTTCTGAAGTGATAAAGACCAAGTGCATCCCATTTTATATAGTCAATCCCCTTAGGCTGGATACTCCCTAAAGTGTGAAGAAACACCTCCTCCGTGCTATTGACGTCCACTAAGGCCAAGTGATCCGTGACCTTGTTCCCTTATCTCCAGGTGTGAAGGATACTCACTCTGGTATTAATCATTATTCTATATTTTCTGATGACATAGTTAATCGACCAAGGATAATCGTTGTACCATTTCAAGGATTTTTGTACAATAATGGAGTATGTTTAGATTTCAGAGATTTCTAGACCCTTTTTCATGCAAAGGTTGAGTCCGGTGAGAATTTCCTTCACCTCTGCTTGTAGAGAAGACCCCTGGCCCAATATGGACGAGAAAGCGAGCTAAAATGAACCCTTGTGGTCACGTACCACTCCTCCTCCACGTAGGCTCCCTTGGATGAAAGATCCATCTGTATTAAGTTTCAAACCCACCGAAGGAGGTTTCCATCGAACCCAGTTGCCTTCCCTGCTTCTAGGTGCCATGTCCACGTTGGAGCTCATTTGGAATTGACGAAGAGAAGGGGATGCCTTCCATGTCCTCACATCCATGTTCATATCTAGTAGCAGAATTTTCACCCAAAAAATAATGACATGAGCCGATACCCCCACCCCATCGTGCTTCGATTTGTTCCGAGCCTGCCATATGGTCCAGCACCCCACATGCAACACCACTGCTTGGGCCACCCTCTCCAGACCTCTTCCCTCAGAGACTTGGAACCACTTATCAAGAAAGACGAGGAATGAACCATCTGAGGGAAGGGGCGCAGAGAACTCCCATAGGATTTTCCACACCTCGCGTGCCCAGTCACTGTCAAAGATCCCAATACTTATCCTCATTGTTAGTGCAACCTTCTCACAATAGGAATGCGTATTTCAAGAGATAATGTGTGAGATTTATGAAAAAATCTCAAGTCCCACCCTGTTGAGTTTGGGTTTGTTGAGTCTTCTATTGTTTTGTCCATGAAAGGAACCATTAAAATACATAATCAAATAAGGTTCCATATGATCCACATAGAGGATGGATTCATATGGGAAATCAATATCCAAGTGTATTTCCTTAGGGGTTATATGTACAACTAGGAAATATACCAAATCTTGACCTTTGATATATTTCTAGGGGATGAAACTGATTTCAATATACTGTAGAATGACTACCCAATCCGATATTCATCCTATCAAAATGGGGAGCTGGATAATTTTCTTCAACAAGTAGACACAACAAACCAACTATATCTCATTGTGCTATAGGTAGTGATACAACTTATAAAATATAAATAATATGGTGAGAAAAATATTCTTGATTGGAAAATATTTGGTCTCCGTGTCTAGGATCATGAAGATGAGATAATACCAACTATTTTCCCTACCCTTATTATTATTATGATCTATAAGGGAGCCTAGGGACCATTCCAGGGTGGTCACCTAAAGGACCATAGGATTCCCTAGGATGGGTGGCCTCAAGAATGGAGGATAAAAAAAATATGACCTAATATCCTCAAATGCGGCCTAATAGTTTTTGTACAACTAGTTGATGATGCCTTTCTTCACAAGTCATGAAAAGGGATTACACTTTCCAACAATATTCACAAGGAGTTTTCATATATAGAAAAATTTTCCTTGTATTCCTCCAAAATATTTAAGGTTACATATAAGAGGTATATTTTTGGTAGCCTTGATCTTCTATGGATCGATCCCAATGCTTATATTTTGGAAAATAAAGTTGAGGAAATTTCCTGAGGTGACCCCAAACACACACTTTAAGTGGTTAATTTTTAGGTGGTGGGAGCAGAGGAAGCCAAAAACTTTTTCAAGATCATAAAGATGGTCCTAACATTATTTATATTTAACCAAAAATTCATCAACATAGAAATCCACTAATTTTCTAAGGAGTGGCTTGAAGATGCGGTGAATGAAACGCTGGTAGGTAGCTCCAATATTCTTCAAACCGAATGTCATCACTTGGTAGAAGGAGGTTCCCTAGGGTTCTTTGAATGAAGTGGCTTTATTATCCCTGGGGGCCATCTATATCTAGTTATACTCTAAATATACATCCATGAATTAGTTCTATTATAAAACATTTGTCACATAAATTAGTAACTAAATCACCAGAAAAGGGAAATTATCCTTTAGGAAATGGATTTTGAGGTCTTTGAAGTCGATACAGACTCTGATATGCCCATTATTATTCCTAATCAAGATAATTTTGTCCATACACTTAGGGTAATGAACCTCCCTAACAATGTTGTCCTTGATTATCTTGTTAACTTTAGCTTTGACCATGGAACCATGGGAAGGCTTGATATTCCTGGTAGGTAATTTGAACCCATGGTGGACCTCTAAAAGAACAAGGAAATAAACCACAATCTTGGGACTAGTCCCTAATATCTCTTTATAGATTTAGGTGGGAACATCCTAGTTCTACTTTAAGAAATCCACATACTTTTTTATTCCTCTAGTGACATGAATACATTGATCAGTGTTAGCGTTAGGTCTTCCTATATTCTGAGATTAACTTGGGTCGTCTCATTGACCATGTTGGAGACACCCTCTTCAAAAATTAGAGGGTCTTCATCCAGATCCTCTTCATCATCTAAGGCATGAGTATCATAGGGAGGAGAAGACTCCATGAGAGTTGTAGATCTGGTAGTGGTACCAAAATCTTCTCTGACATAAGTGGATTCGATGATGATGGGTTCTTGTTCTGTAGAGACTATGGTGATTAAAACCACTAATACAATGCCAAATGGTTTCTAACTGCGACACCAAACTTTGTAATCTAATCACTAACGTTGAGTTGAACTCCACTAATTTTACGTTGCATTATGGAACATGTGATGGTGCCTCAGATTAGTGTCCATGGGGAAAACCTCTTGGTATTCCACAGGTTTAGGTATTTTTGACACTAGTCAATATTGTACCATGTATGAGTATGAGGTAATCTTTGAGAACTACTTATAATTGAAGATAATGAATCAAATTCCCAGGTCTGGTGTCACAAGCTTCAATTGGTGGATTAACAGAATGAAGTTGTCTTTTAGATCTTTCCAAGGAGATGATATGGTGACCATCAGATCATTGAGGTCATTGATACAAAAAACCCCATTGGTATGAAGCTATTTCCCTCTCTTTTTTAGTAACCAACATCCAGATAGTGGGTTTCAAAAGAGTTGAAGGGAGAAGTGTCACCTTTAAGTAACCCTAATTGACCATAGAGGGAGTATTTGAGGTACTGATGGTACGAAGAGGGGACCACTACTTGTAGATAGAACTAGGACTTTACTAACATGGTTTTGTAGGTCATATCCTATGGTAATACCATAAACTTTGTTCTTGTTACCAGGCCACCAAATTGGGTGTTCAGATAAATATTTTCATGCAGATTCTTCTCACATTTATTATACCTATGATTTTTAGGCTGGAGGGGGTCAAATTGTCTTATGTGATACCTAGATTATGGATAATTTGTGTCAGGATGATATTGATCCTAGAGATATTATCAAATAGGAATAATTTTATTTCCATTTTATTTAACTAGCCTATGATATAAAATGAGTATATATTCCACTGGATAGTGGCACCTATTTCCTATCCATATAAGGAAAGGTTGTTTTGGAATTTTTCTTCCTTGTCTTCCTCTGTATGGAAGGCCTCATAAAAGACAACCTCAATATCAAACTATAGAGGTATCTTCAGGGCCTCAATAAGGGCCTCACATATCTATTTTTATAGGAGAAGTGAATTAGGGATTGATAGGCTCACTGGAATGTTGGTGAGGTGCTTCAACACATCATATTTCTGGGAAGGGGGCGTGTTTTTTTATTTCTAAGGGATTCTCTTTAATAGGGAAAACAGTAGGTTCCCTTGAATGTGGTATTGGGTATTGATTAGTACTGGCTGTATTCCACTACTGGATGGATCGATTAAGCTAAGAACTAGATAGATGAGGTTGGGCCTTGGGTAGCCACGATTGAGCATGATGATACTATGGATGAGTTGCACGATTAAACAATACAATTGGCTATAGAGGCATCCCTAATGGAGTTTATTTAGAGTATTTTACCTACTAATCCCTATGCAGGTCTTGTTTTCTACTCTTGGAACCATGAATGGTATCTTCTAGAGAACTAGATAAGACACCCTACCTATTACCGTGGTACCTACCACTCATCCGATGGTGTTAAGAAGAAGTTCTTGATGGTGGAAAGGGATATTACTCATCATCGATCATTGTAAAAAGATTTAATATCCCAACATAATTCAAAAAAGAATATTCTTATTCTTCTTTGATGCAGTATTCTAGGTTCTAATGAATTATAATGGTCTCTCACAGTTCTAAAGGAATGAAGTTGTTCAGATTACAAGCTGTTATTGGTACTAGAAGGGGACTCTGATTACCTTGGTGTCATAAATTCCTATAATTATAAGACTTATGATGGATATAGGGCTACTGAAGTGGATGTGGAAACCAAAAGTGCCATCGATTTTCTCAAGCGGGTATGGATAATGTCATGTGAACAAGTGACTATCTTACAAGCTATCAAATCATTATACTTCCACATATCCTATCATGGAGCCAGTTTCCATTCATCAAATTCCTCTTCAGTGCTATTTTGGTCTGCAGAGACATGTGCTCCATATTCTAAGACATCACCCAATGTGACTAGTCCATGACCCACATGGTCTTGAAGATAACATTTGAAGATAAATCACTCCTTGATGGTATGCTTGAGGACCATGTGGTACAAGAAATAGTTGGCACGATCAATGAGGTTGGATTACTCATCCCTTACCTATTCTGGAAGCTTCAAGATTATATTTTACAAGGAACAAATGAGTTACCCTAGGACTTTTTTCCCTTGAAGTATTAGGTCTTCTTCTTCCAATCTTCAAAAGGAATTCTGGGTGCCTGGCCCTGTTGGTGGGCTTGGGAAGCATTTTCATGGTGAGGCTAGGTCGATAAGTATGCAATTAGTGAGGCCTATTTGGTAGGGGTACCTAAAGGTGGACCAGTTACGGGGCCTCGGTCTTGATAAAAAGTTCTATTTTTTCCTTTATAGGCCTTCATATGAGAGTTGAGAGAGGTAATGGTTTTTATAGTTACTTTATTAACTATAAATCTTCTTCCAAACATTGATTTGTTCTGAGAAACTCTCAAAACCCACCAGAATACTTCAAGTATATGAGGTTATATACCATATTGTCTTTAAAATTCTCCACACATATCATTAACAACTAATCCTAGGAAATTTTTATATCAAGGGAGTACCTAAGTCCATTCCATCAGAAAATGAAGTCAAAAAATCACTCATCGAACAACTATTTTCATTTGGAAAGGTAAGAGATAATTGTATTGCATATTGTGGATCTAAAGTGGTATAGGATCTTCCTATAGAGATCCTACCAAACCGTGACATATCCTAGAGGTAGCTGACAGTACAAAAAAAAACTTTTCTTTAAAATTCTAGATGAAACACTGAAGTTTGGAAGCCTCCTACTGCTATAGAGTCCCTAGCATCGGGATACACCATGAGGTGAAGTGGACTAGGTGCTCAAAATTATTACCTATTATGTTGAATAAGGTGAATTCAGGACAATAAAACTCTATGGATGGGTAGATCTGATCCACCCATGTCAAGTAAAGCTTCCCCTCTTGAGGGATCACAACTTGTGTTTCAAAATCTTCAAGGATGAAAATGAGGGTGAATATCATGTCATCTTGTTGAGGGTTGATGGTCACTAATGATTTGACTAGATTTCTAGACCATAAGTCATAGTGATCAAGGTCCCAATGAGTGAATTCACATTTCTGAGGTAGGGTAGGCGAGTCATATCTTTGACTTTTTCCAGAGTCATTAACCTCTACCCTAATTGGGTGTGTGGGACCTCCTGTCTCAAATCTGGGTGATTTTCCAAGGATAATTGGTTAGTTGGTCGAAGGGTAGATGAGTTCCACTATGAAATTGTCTTTACTTAGGCACCTATTGGTGATGAGATCGATATTGAGCCTCTTGAAGCCCTAAATATTCTATATCAAAGTAGCCAACCTGACACATGACTCGGTTTCTAGCGTGACCTTTTATGGATCAAAAAGGTCATAGATCCCTTTGAATTTTTCAAGATACTAATGGGTAGGAAACAATACTTCATTGGGTGGACTACCAAGGACTAGAATCTCTCTCTAATGATCACTGAGAGAACCTATCATAAGGTCTTATTGATACTTCATCTCCCATAGGGGTGGGTTTTCTCCATCACATCTCATGACACTATCCTAATTTCTTTTCTTATCCATGGGATTGATCATGATGATGTTCATGGTAGTAGTGGTTGGAGGAATTTTTTTCCATCAGTGGGTTGGCCATCCTAATGATCCTGTTGTTTTTTTGGAAGGGGATTTAAGTGTAGGGAATCATACTACCCCCAAAATCTAATTTCCACATGGGGAGACATCTCATGCATGATTATCTGGAGAATATTATGGCTCTTGATGTAGGTCCACTAGAAATTATAACATTATCCATAGGAATCAAGTCACCAGGCCACTAGAAGAACTATCATGTTGACCCTCTAACACATATATGGATGGCCTAAAGATACTCAAGGTTCCTTGGATAGGGTAGCTGGAAATTTCAAATGTATTTGAACATAACCCATATATTTTAGAGAATACATGAGGCATATCCCTCAGCGAGGTATTTTAGAATGTTAAAGCATAGGGTTGTTGGTGGCCAGAACACAACCGATAGTGGGTCTGTGGATAAGATGTACCATAAACTCCTGTCCTACTTATCTTCCAAGGGTGACTCTATTTTCTAATCAACTGAGGCCACAATTTGTGTTGGATAATAAGTTGGGGTTTTCAGGATGAGGACCTTCTCTACTCTTAACTTTTTGGAAGAGAATGTACCCCACGTGCCAATTGTCCCTAGAACGTTGGTGTATCTTTTGAAGGTGGGACTAGCCTCATGACCATATCCATATAGGATGAAGTATCTATATACTCATGGTGATTAGGAAGTAAATCATCCTCCTATGGATCAATAGAGTTTTCACCTTCATCTGAGGGTGCTAATCCGGATCCTGAAATTTCTCCTACTTCCAAGGCGGAGGCCGAGAGGAGGGAAGTTAATGATGATAGGGATGGTTGAACAGTGACTCCCTAGAAGGAGACTATAAAATAATACACATGAATGTAACTATAAATAGATCTGGATACCTTATGTACATTGGACTGAGGGATAGTTATCCTCATCCAATGAGCTTCTTCCCCCAGTTCTAATGGCAGGGGTGGTGTTGCTTCGATTGAGCTATTTGTCACATATTTCTCTGATAGGTCGACAGTGAGATGATGCTTACAATATTCCTAACTCAAGTGGGATATGAGATTCATGATCATGATCCCATGAGGGTCATGGGGATTCCTTCTACAAGTTCTATGGTTATCACCGGGGGTATGGCTCCCATAGCGGTCATTTGTTCTCCTTCCATAGGATGGATCTTTAAGGAAGGGAAAATACATAGCATGGGGAGGACCTCCATGTTGATTGGTGGTCTCACAAGGAGGACCTCAGTTAAGGGATTATTTATCATGGGGAGTACCATGATGGTTTCTGGTGGTGTCCACAATTGGGAGAGTCAACCCAACCTTCTTGGTGGGTGGGTGGGGTCTCGATCCCAATCAAGAGAATACAAACCCCTGTTTCGTGGTTCTGAGGGAAGGATGAGGTGCACCGGTGGTGGAAGGGGCCACTAGAGATGATGGGGATTCATATTTTCAGGTATGTTTTATGGTTTTCCCATGGTATTTGTGTTGGGTGTCTTGGATTGGGGCCAATGGAGTAGGCATGGGGTTGACCTACTTGTCGACCAATGGATCCAGTTAGTGTTGGCATCATGGATGGGTGAGATCGCTCCTAGGCAGCTCTTGAGTGGTGGTATCCATGGGTGTGACCCAAATGTACCCTACCTTCTCAATGATAGTAAGATATTCATCACTTCACTTCAGGGAGAGGCTCTCAAAATGATTTTTTGTGGTGACTAGGGGGTTCTTCCCCTATGCAACCCTTGGGGGCAGTGTTGTTTGCAGGGTTCTGATGCTTCCAGATCTCGTTGGTCCATATCCCTTGTTGGGATGACCCCTTCCTATTTATATCAATGAACTAGGGAATTTATATCCCTTCAATATATGATCTTATAGGGGGATATGGGGTGAGGGTTCCTGATAGCTATGGAAGTGGTTCCTGTCATGGAAAGAGAATAGTTGTCTGGGATTTCCGCACCACCAGTTCTCTTTCCCCCATGCCTATTGGCAGTAGGTCATGGAACATTTTCAGTAGCTTATGTCTTGTATGGTATATGAAATAATCCATATGTGTATTTATTATGAAATATATGCCCAATTTTTTCCATTACCTCCTAGGAGGGGGAAGGATCCACATCGATGATATCTTAGACAAGAGATGCCCAAAATCCTTCATTTACCCCTAGTTACAGGAAAACATTTTCATGCAAGAACCTCCATGTTGGTTTGGTGGGGAATAATGTGGAATGTATAGATTTAGTGACAACCAAATATGTTGTTGTCCAATGTTACTAATCTAATGATGATTAAATTAGAAATGTTTCATGTCAGGTTCACCATTTTATTTATGAATCTCCAGGTCTAGGCCACAAATTGGGTGTGATGGCGATGCAATTTCCTTATTTTCCCATTCTGAAGTTGTTTTCTCTATAAATTTGGTTGCTCCACATCTATGGTGGTTGGTTGGTTTCCATAAATTCATGATTTCCAAATGTGGGTGGCCTCTACTACCATGGTTGGTGATATTGGCTCTTTGATTGAAATGGGATGATGGGACATAGGTTCCTCCTTCCATGGATTCCTCCTCAGAGCTCATTTCCAAGTCTTGGTCTCCCTTAAATATTTGAGTCATGTTTATGAAGCTGGATCCTGTTGACATTAGTGGGTGGATTCCAAATAACTAAACTGCTTCTGTCATGATAGATAAGCTACTTACAATTAGAATTGATAGTGATTTTGGAAACACATGGATATATACAGACATTGGTAGTGTTAGGAAAATTTAAAATCTTTCTCTTTAAAAGTCTAGGGAATATTGTGTGCGAGGAATCTTAGGTGGAGGACCCAAGGCACCCCATCTCTATTATGGGGTAATTTTTTCTAGGGGAATAAATCATATGAGTATGTTTTACATTAGGCATCCTATGTTAATTACATGAGGTAAAAATTCTGGATCACTTGGTGGGGGTGTCACAGGTTTATGATCTTATGGAGACATAGTGTCCATAGGTTTAACATCTTATGAGGATAGGTTGATCACAGGTTTAACATCTTGTGAGGATAGGTTGTTCATAGTTTTAACATATTGTGGTGATAGGTTGGTCACAGGTTTAATGTTTTGTGGGGATAGGTTGGTCAGAGGTTTGATGTCTTGTGGGGAAAGGATGGACACACGTTTAACGTCTTACAAAGATAGGTTGGTCATAGGTTTAACATATTGTAAAGACAAGTTGGTCATAGGTTTAACATCTTATGGAGACATTTGGTCATATTTTTAACGTCTTGTGGGTATAATTTGGTCAAATGTTTAGTGTATTATGGAGATATATTGGTCAAAAGTTTAATGTATTGTGGAGATAGGTTGGCCACAGGTTTAACATCTTATGTAGATAGGTTGGTCATATGTTTAAAATCTTGTGGGGATATATTGGTCATAGGTTTTATGTATTATGGGGATAGGTTTGCCACATATTTAACATATTATAAGGATAGGTTGGTCACATGTGTAATGTCTTATGGGGATAGGTTGGTCACAAATTTAAAGTCTTGTGAAGATAGGTTGGTCATAGGATTAAATTTGTGTGATGATAGGTTGTTTATAGGTTTAACATCATGTGGAGACTATTTGGCCATATTTTTTACATATTTTGGAGACTAGTTAGTTATAGGTTTAACATATTATGGGGAAAATCTGGTTATAGTCTTAACTTCTTATAGAGATAGGTTGGTTTGTGATGTTGAGTGTGTATAAGGGGGTGTTAATCACACTTCGAGGTTTCCACCTTTCAAGGAGAAGACATACAGATTTTATAATGGTGTTGAGGTTTAAAGACTAAATCTCAGGAAGGTAACCTAAGTTTTTTAGGATTGAACCTGAGGGAGGAATCCCAACTAACCTATATGGAGATAGATATCAAAATCCATATAGTTCAAGTACACAATTTAAGGTTGTATGATATGACTGGTCCATGCAGTTTGTCATCATACAGTAAGGATACTTGCATTGTAGAATGAGTGAAAAAGGGACAATATTGGGCTTATGCATGTGGGATTCCTAGTGTAGGATGATAATCCCAAGATAGTGTTGGGATTTTTCACGTGGGATAATATTTTCCTACACTTTATGCTGGGGCACACAACAAGGTGGAAATTCATAGTTCTTTCCCCACATTTCGTACTTCTAATGGTAGGAGTCCACTACCACCAAGGTTGGTGATATTGGCTCCTTAATCAAAAAAGGATGATGGGATGTTAGTTCCTCCTTCCATGGATTTCTCCTTTGAGCTCATTTCCTAGTTATATTATACCTCATATACTTCATTCATGTTCATGAAACTCATTCCCATTTCCATCTCAAGGTGGATGCTGGTTACTTATGATGATTTTTGTTTTATAGGATAGCAACCTATGGTCAGATATGATAGTAACATTAGAAACACATAGATACTAGTGGATATTGGGTTTATTGGGAACCTATAAATTCTTCCTCTTTCTAAGTCAATTTTATCTCATACATGAGGCATCTAAGGTATATAGACTAAGGAATTACATGTCCATCATGTGGAAATTTGCGCCAATAGAATATGAATTTTGAGGATTTTTACGCTGAGAATATCATTTTCATTACATGAGGTGACGATTCTAGATCATTTTATGGGGTCATAGGTTTAACGTATTGTGGACGCAAGTTGCTCAAATATTTAATGTTTTGTGGAGATAGATTGATCAAATATTTAATGTATTTTGGTGATAGTTTGGACACAAATTTAATGCCTTGTTGAAATAGGTTGGTCATATATTTAATGTTAGTCACATTTTTAATGTCTTATGGAGATAAGTTAGTGGTTTGTTTAGTGTGTCTCATTGGTAGATGATCACACTTTGGGTTTTCCACCTTCCTAGAGGGAATACATGCGTATTTAATGGTGGTGTTGGGGGGTTTATCCTTGAGGAGGTATCCCATATGTGTTAGGATTGAACCTTAAAGATGCATCCTATGTACCCTATTAGGAGATAGAGATAAAAACCTATATAATTCGAGTGCATAGTTTAGGGTCGTGTGGTAGGATTGGTCTATGAAGTTTATCATCATGCAGTAAGGATGCCTACATCACGGAAGGAGCAAAAATAAGGGATAGTGCGGGGATTACACATAGGCGGCTTCCCTGGTGTTGAGGGGTTTCATCCCATATAGGTGTAGGTATTATGCATTTGGGCTACCCTGGTGTTGGGGTTTCATCCCTAGTATAGGTGGATGGTGTGGGGATTACGCATAGAGAATAACCATTGTAGGAGTCTCATCCCATAGTGGGGAAGGATGTGTTATCCCATAATGATTATACATGGGGTATCCTATGTTCATCGCATAGGGTAGTTGGTGAGGGATCATCCCATTCCAGTCATACATATGGAATACTATGTTCATTGCACTGGGTAGGGCTACAGTTTAACATCATGTGCTAAGAAATTTTCCTTATAGTTTAACATCATACAACTAGGATTGTTAGGATATTAAGTTTAACATCTTTCAACTCAGATGTGGTATGGGCTATACCCAGGGATACTACTTTTAGGAAGGAGAGGAGGATACAACACTAAAACTCCATACTGAAATCTCTATTTTATATCTATTATTCAATGTGTTTTATATGAATTTAAGTAGAGTATTAATTGATTTAATATGATATTCTTTCCTGATATTGATGTTTTGTGTATTCTTATATATGATCAATAATTGGAGCATATACGACTCTACACAGCAACAAAAAATAACAATGAATCTAGGACTGATGATTGAATCCAAAAAGACCAATAAAACCATTTAATAAAGGTTTACCATGATGTTAGATGATCAAAAGATATTTGGGAGTCTCATAATTTAAGAACAATATAAAAATTAGGTTTCAAGTATTGGAATTTGACATTATAGGTTGTGTAAACATTACACGACATGAAAAAGTTAGAAGGTGAGATAGAAATACATAGCAAGAATGATGAAAAAAAGAAAAAAGGATGAATCCCACACATTAAACATCATGTAAACAAGTACACATAATTAAATATTCAAGATATACCCAAGTAAAAAATATATGTTGTATATTTTATGGGACTTTACCAAGGTTGACCTGTGGCGACCATTTAATGCCATTTATGACCTGGGGAACCCCTAAAAAGAATCATATGATTATAAATATTGTTCCATACCAGAGGAATTGGGATACATTCTAGGAGTGGAGAGGATTGAATATCGGGAGGCTTATATAGTGAAACATCCCTCCCCTCCTCATTGGCTTGAGAAGGTAGTGGAACATTACTTGGCCTTAAGTGACATCCCCAAGATGCCAAAGTCTAGCAATAAATTTCAATGGATTCATTAATAGGTCATGGATGAATTTTCCTTTGAAAATAAAAAAACCAACCAAAAAATCCATAACCAATTAAACCACTACATGATTCATGATAAAAATAAAAGACAACTCAAACATTTCATTTATATCAAAACCAAATACCAAGAGTACCACAATGGAAGACTACCAAGAAACCAAGTACACAACGAAAGTATGAAAACCAATAAAACTCAAGGAAAACCACATAAATCCAAATCTCCAAAAAGATATATGCTCCAAATTCAGAAAACATTCCAAGTATCACTAAGAACCACTGGAGAAGTGTGATACTTTACCTTTGCCTCTATCCCAATAAACAATATCTCCAAAAGAACCAAAGTGGCAAAGCAAGGGTGAGTAATGAAACTCAGTATGATTTCCCCAAATTACTTCCCTACTCATGCCACTAGGATAGAACATTCTAGAACATTTATATAATTTTTTTATATAAAACAATTTCTAAAGCAGTTTATATTAGAATATAAACAAGTGTCATAGTAAAACAATTTTTCTTAAAACAACATCATGTTCCAAGGAAAGAAACCAAAAAATTCTCTAAAACCGTTTCATAAATTCCATTTTTTAATAATACATTCCATTACATATATCCACACATCCAACTATGCATGAAACTTGGACCTCCCTATACTCGCGAGTGGTGAGTCATCCTTTCACTAAGCCATCACTTAATGAACCATTTTTATGGGGGAAAGATCTCACCCTTATCCATCCCATTAATTATGCGGGGACTTTATACCCTTATCCATCCCAAATTAAAATGAACACAAAAAACCATTATTCCAAAAACCAATGCTAAAGAAACCATTTCAACTAATTTAATCAATTCAATAAAACTACACTTTTATTGAAAACCGTAACAAAAACCCATTTCAATAAAACAAACCCATTTATTGAAAACCATTTTGCCAAGAATCCATTTAAATAAAACCTACCTTTTATTTAAAACAATTTTACATGCATCAAAACTAAATCACTATTTTAAAATAATTACTTTTTAAAATCATGTTACCAAATTCACTTTTGTCCAAAACACCAAATTTTTCACAATATGAAAAACCATCACCAAAGAAGGCTTCCAAAAATCATTACACAAAAATTTCCCAAAAATTTCCCAAAAAAAAACTAATTTTAAATTAATCCTTCAATTTTTAAATAAAGGAGTAGAGAGTGAAGACACCTACCACATAAATTCGGTGAAAACGATAAATGGCATGAAAAACATCCATGAAACTGGATCGAATCTCCAAAAACCCACCTTAGATCTCTTCCCATAACATAAAAAATACAAATATAATCATATTTTTCATCAAATAAATTATATATATACAAATTGGAAGTTTATCTATGAAACCAAGGGATAGGGAGACATAGATCTAAAGAAAACCAAGAAAAACTACTAATAATGATGACTTATCATGAGAATCCAGATTCAATGCACTAAGTGAAGCATTAATATAACCTATGGATCAATGGGAGAAGACTATACAGACTTTGGGAGGAATAAATATTGATTGAGTACCATTTTGGGGAAAAAAGAGGGAGTTAGAGGTGAAATCATGTTAGATCCACTTTTTATGGATCCAACTTTTAAACCGTGTAGGGTTAGTCGCATGGTTAGGAAACTATGCACTAACCGTGTGCCATCATCTACCTCAAGGAGTAGCTCACATGCTTCGCCCAAATGTTTGGAAAAACCATTTTCCAACCATGAGAAATACTACTATCCCACTTTGAACAGTTTCTCCTAGGCAGCTGTACAATTTGGACTACCGTGTGCCTTCCCCTTAGTATTTGTCTCATTGTGCACAATTTCCTATACATGTTTCACACTTTCCACATACCATGAACCAACCTTAGTCCGAATGGCCCGAAGGCCTTGTTTTTTTATTTTTATTATGGATAATCCCCCTTTTAATGGTTGAAGGGGAACCCGTAGGCCTGACTGAACCACAACGTTTAACCCTTAGAAAAGCCCCCAAAACACTCCAAAACTGTTCCAAACACTCCCAAACTTCACTAAAACACTCTATATACTTAAAATCATAAATAAAGGGTTAATTACTTGAAATAAAGGGTGCTTTATTCTCCCCACCATTGGCATTTCTGTCCTTAAAAATTAGAAAACCAACATCTCTATGAAAGTGATTTGGACATTCCTCTTTTATGTACTTCTCCCATTCCCATGTATCTTTTTCAATCTGTCTATGTTTTCACAAAAACTACACTAGATTGATGCTTTTTACACATAAGACTTTCTCTTGCCTATACAAAATCTACACTGACATGTGCACCAAAAAATAATCTAGCTCGAGGTCAATGTGATCCCATCAAATCACATGGTTAGGATCAGGATGATACTTTTTCAACTGTGATACATCAAAAAAATTATGAAAAATACTAAACCATGGTGGAAATGAAAATTGATATGACACCTCACCAACCCATTCAAGTATCTCTAAAGGGCTTATCTATCAAGGAGATAGATTGACCTACTTCCCAAAATGATTGTTTCCAAGACTTATAGAGATCCTCAAGAATACATGATCACTCACCTATAATGAAAAAGGCCATCTATGATGATCTAAATATGATTTTTTATGACTCTATTCAATCTTCATCCTTTACCTAACCAAATGAATCTTCTCCATTGTCTCTTTACAGGTCTCGACCTAACCAATGAAGTCGCACCTATTTCTCTTCAAAAAAGTGGTGAACGAAAAAGACACACATACAATGCTTCAAAAGGATCCATTTTGATTGAGTCATGTTAATTTTTTTATATGATAACTCTAATAATGATATGTTCTCTTCCCATGATCCAGAAAAATCCAATACACAAGCCCTCAACATGTCTTCCAAAGTTTGTATCCTCGGTTTGGATTTCCCATCCATTTGAGGATGATACACCATAATCAAATTCAACTAATACCAAAGGGATTTCTATAAAGATATATAGAAATGATTTATAAACCTCAAATATCTAGCTAACACTATCGAAATCATTACACCATGTATCTTTACTACTTATCAAATATATATTTTAGACAATTCCTCCATCATATGAGATTCATAAATAGGGATGAAATGGGACAACTTTGTGAGTTGATCCAATATCACCCATATGACATTGTGTTTTCAAACCATTCTTGGGAGACCTGTTAAAAAATCCATAGTTATATTCTCCAATTTCCAAAAAGGAATAGGTAAAGGCCCCAACATACCTACTAGTTGATGATGCTCTGCCTTAATTTGTTGACAAGTTTAGAATATCGAAAAAACCATCTACCTTCCTTTTCATACCGACCCACCAAAATTGTTCCTTCAAAGCCTTATATATATTTTGTATTATTATATGAACAACCCATATGTAATGGTTGTAAGAATGAATATGTTTTTCCTAACATGAGATAGGTATGATCATTCAATTTTTTACCATAACAATGAACTCTCATCCAGCTTCCATCCCTCAATGGTCTCCCCACCATTGAGTTTTGAACTCATAACCATGCATTCTGAATCATATGTTTGTGCTTATTTAACCATATTTACCAAATCAAGAATAAATGAAACTGTAAATTAGGCCAAAACTTTACCTTAGTCTTCACATTCCAAGTGCATGTCGACTAGGAATGAGATCAACTACCACTCATCTAAAGCTTCTTTTTCCAACTAAGCATATAAATTTCTGTTAATACATATTCCACCAAATTTACTTTTATCGGTGTATAATTCAAGTAAAATTCAAACATTAAGAGATAATACACCCATATTATTTGTATTAGGTTCAAATATATTTGTAAAAAAATATGTTTCAAGATCTTATGATCTGTAAACATAGTGAATTTCTCACCAAAGAGTTAATGATGCTAAGTTTTCAAATCATGGACTATGAAAGCTAACTCAAAATAATGTGTTAGGTATTTCTTCTTATGAAACTGTAATAATATTGAGCTATAAGTAATAACATGGTCTCCCTTAATGATAACGCATCCCATAACTGATCCAAAAGCATCAAAATACAACATGTACCCTTGTTCTGATTCCGGAAAAATCAAGATTGGTGTTGATGTAAGGAGAATTTTAATCTCTTGAAAAGACTTATGAAATTATTCATTCCAATGGAATGAAAATTATTTATTTGTTAAAGATATCATAATAAAATATAGTCATAAAAAATCATGAAAAAAGCATCGGTAATAACCAGATAGTCCAAGGAAACTCCGTATCTTAAAGACATTCCTTGGCAGTTTCCAAGAGATAACTACCTCTATCTTTTCTGGGTCCAAAGAAACACCTATTTTAGAGATCAAATGTCCAATGAAACATACCTATTTTATCTAAAAATCAGACTTTGATAGTTTTTCATACAACCGATGATACCTCGATATTCACAACACTGTCGCAAAGTGTTGCTCATGCTCCGCCCTTGTCCTTGAATACACCAATATGTCATCCACAAACACCACCATAAAAGAAACTAGATACCTCTGAAATATTCGATTCATAAATTACATAGAGAATACTGGTGCATTCATTAGACCAAAATTCATTACCATATACTCATAATGGCCTTATCTACTCATGAAAGCTTTTTTTGGAATATCATCCTTCCGAACTCATAATTAGTGATATCCTAATCACAATTCAATTTTGGAGAACCACTATGATACCCTCAATTGATCGAAAAGATCATAAATATGTGGAAGTGTATACTGATTATTTATCATAACTTGGTTAATATTATGATAATCCACACACATATGAAGAGTTCCATCCACCGGTTTGATAAACAAAATTGGTGCTTCCCATAGGGGCATGCTCAGTCAAATGAATCCTTTGATTTCCAGATCTTTTAAAAAACACTTTTTTGTTCCCTTAATTATATTGGTTCCATATAATAAGACATATGGTAAATAAGACTGGTCCCCAAAAGGAGATCAATCACAAACTATACTTATCTCATAGGTGGAAACCTTGAGAAATTTTTAAAAATCACATATAGAAACTGATCAACCATTGTTGGAAAAATGTTACCGTTGATCTCTTGCATCTATTAAAAATTCAACACTGTTAACTTTTATGATATCATTCCAACTACTGGTACCAAAAAACCCATTTCACCTACCTTTAAATTTTTGTCTCCTTGAAAGAGATGATTGATGCCGTATTCAGTTGTAAAACTAACCTTTCTAGTATAACAGTTGATGTGAGCCTTGAACATTGTCAACCAATACATACCAAGGATTATTTAATAGAAATCCATATCAAGAATAGAGAAATTCCATTTCATCTCATCTTCATCAATAATTATTGAACATTCTCTACATACAAAGGATCAATACTCTCTTTGACCAATAGTAGTTTGAAGTTTTAATACATAAGGAACCATATAAACTTTTAAACCCTATAAATCAAAAGCATGAGAGGAAATAAAGGAATGAGAAGAACCTGTATCAAAAAAATCTTGCATAAGTGTATAATTCAAAATAACTATACCTCACACCGTAGATGGTCTGGACTGATCATCCATAATCATCTACTCAGATCCATATAACTGCTTACTTTCTTTGATCCTTATTTCCCTATTGATATTTTCCTTGTTGGGGTCATGGTATTCCTAGAATCACCATGGATAGCTCTGTTCACCTTATGAGAATTGTTTTTCTGTCCTCATCCCATCAAAGAATATGACACCTGTGACACATGAGAAGTGTCCCAAACACCCAAACTTGGAGCACTGTGACAATAGTGCTGAATATTCCCCATATAATTACAATTATGAAAAACTCTAGGTGGTTTTGTACACTGTTTCTTTATGTGGTTGAATTAACCACATTAAAAACATCCAGGATGGATATTTGGTTTTGGAGGAAGATTCACCGATCCAACCATTTGATTCTGAGCCGTACTTACACCTTGGAAATTGGTTTCTATCTTATGATTGCATCCGACATTATAGTTTCCATGGTTTCCCATAGGTATAAATATACTCCCTCCATCCTTATCTATTGATATGTCCCTTTCATCTACCATCACTCTACTGGCCATCTATGTATAATCCGTTATGTAGAGAATAAAAATCTTCAAGTGAAATTCCTGTCTCACACCCGATTCAATGATTCATTCCTTCAAGGATGCACCAGAAAAAACTTGTAATGCCCCATCCCCAGTTACCCAGAGTCAGTGAATTATTAAATAACATTGGCATGATCACAAGGGATCAAATCTTGGAAGACCGATCAGTTTACTAGCCTTGGAAGTACTAGATACATTAATAAGTTTTACATTACATCATGAAATAAAAAAATCAACAACATTTTGTCCCCTTTTCAACACACTTATATCCTTAGCCTATCCCTACAGGTCAACCATAAAATACTTCTTCACATCCTGGGAAAAATAAAACATAGAAAGGGGTGAGCTCAAATTCTCAGTAAGGATAACAATATAGCAGAAAATTTCATAAATAAGCATAAACATTTAAGGCAATGTATAAGACTAAAACAAAAGCTTTTAAAACTTAAACTTCATCATAATATGAAAAAGATAAACTCAAATAACCCCATTTACTTATTCATATGAATATTATACTAGTCGAATAATCACATGCAATATCAATAGCCACTTTCATAATGATGGAATGCATAATACCAGACTTTATAACCACATAGTCAATGCCATGTTCCAAGACTACAAATAAGATTTTTTCAAGGCCTTGTTCCAAGACACTAGTTTGTCTCCTGAGACCTACCGATGCATTGAGGTGCTATAGTGGGCTCCACCCATCACTTACTAAGTCCAATTCATTCCTCATATGAAAAGGTTTAAATATAACATAAACATTCGTATTAAAACTAGCATACGAAATGTCAATACTTTATCTATAAACCATGAATGGTATACAAATAACACTTACATAGTAAAATTTATAAAAAAACCTTTATTACAATATGGAAGATTTTTATCATAAATAAATCAACTTCAAATAGGTTTAAAATCCATCAAAGAATTTTGACATAGATGAAATCAAAACTTTTTGAGAGAAATATCTCTTTCTATTTTAAAATCATTTTGAAGTCATGTAATTATAAAAGAAAACATTTATTTTGAAAATATTCTTATAATATTGTAAGGTAATCTTTTACAATGTTATAACGGTGGAAAATAGATGCACCATCTGTATAAGTTAAAAAAAGATATTATTACCTTAATTTTGTCGAAAAGGTCATAAAGTACCTTGTTTGGAAAATGATGGAAAGATTAATTTAAAAACATATAAGGTAAAATAAGGGTATAAATGACTTTAACCCATTGTCTAGTAAATAGTAAAAATGTTTTGAAATACATTTTTAAGAAAACACGGATGTGGATGATAAAGAGGTCCCAGCAGATACTTACGTAAAAACAACCTCGGATAATAAAGAGATTGTGAAATTAACCCTTAAATTGTAATTTTCCTTGGTTGAGGGTATGTTAAACTCCTGTATAATAGTTAAATAATTGTTGTTAAATTATACAATAATATGATATCAGATATTATCCTCTAATATTTCTTTGTTAATAATATTTTAGTATTATCATCATTTCAGGTGTTAACTGATACATTTTCATTAATATGCTCAGTTACATAAGCCATGTTTTTTATTGATAGGATGTATTTTATTCATATAAAGAATTATATTAAGTTCTTAAACATTATTTTTAATTATAAAATGAAAATTATTCTTGAATTATTATGATGGAGAATGAATCTCATTGTGTTCATGGAGACGGTAATCCGTACGTATGCACGAGTGATAATATCATTATATTGACAGTGAAATAATATGTAATTAGATGTTATATCATATCTAAAGAATAATTAACATGTTATATTTATTATTTACATCAGTTATACTCATTATTATACTCATCCAAATAATGAAGTGTTTTAATAACAAACTACACCGCGACGTGGAGATGATAATTTGTACATACGCACGTATGGTGACTTTGTTATTCATATGATGGAAAGAATAATGAATATGGTTGTACCAATTTTATAATAACATCACAGTATATATAAGATACTGGATTTATTATTTTATAATGGAAACAACAGAGAAAAAGAAATTGGAAGAAGAAAAGAACTTGAAAGAGGTGATGAAATTATTACCTCTAATTCGGGTGTTTCCTTTTGAGTTGATCAAAAGAGCTCCTTAGGTTGGATCTATAATCAAAGTAAGGCCTATAAGTTGAATTGAGGGAATTTTGGAGGATATTTGGGCAGGTTTTGTCCGAGACAAATGGATTTGGAGGTGTGAAATTAAGAGAAGGGGAAGTGCCCTTTTATAAGAGAGGTGAGGGTCACTTTCAGAGAAGCTAGAAATATTATTTTATAATAAAATCATTTTTGGTTTCTGATGGCTCAAAAATAAATTATTTTGAGGATAAGGTGGGGATGGGTCGAAAACCTCTCAACCAATAGGTTTTATATAGGTTTAGATCATCATATTAATCTTATATTTCAGATTTAACTCTTAGTTAAATAGTTTGACATTTACCATGTCTCTTTGTATTTTTATATTATATGGTAATAAACTTACTATAACAAGACAAGAGAACCCCATGTGGTTCATTATTATTATATATAACATTATATAAGTCCTTTTTTCAAACCTTATATTTTTAGGAATATTATATCAATTAATAATATAGTATTTGTTTTAAAAACTCAATTATGTCAATTTTTACACTATTTAGTATTTGATTTTTTTGAAAGCCATAAAAAATTTATCACATAGAATAACATTTATTTAATCAACCCTAAAATGTCATATTAATCTATTAAATTATTTTAATTAATCATAAGTCTCAATTTACATTTTTTTGATAATTATAATATCAATTATTGTAATATTTCATTAATATGGTAATTACTGCATCATCATTGTGTCATAAATAAATTAAATTATTTAATGTCTAAAATTTATAAATAAAATTCCATTATATAGGAAATATTTTTATCTTTCTAATTAATTTTTATAGTAGAATTTATATTTTATATAACCTAATATTAAAAATGGTTTAGTTATTAAACTTTGAATTTAACTATTTTAACTCTACTTTAAATAAAATAATAATAAATGTTCTAATCTACTCCAAGTAGACCAAAAGGATAATATTTTATTCCTAAGGTTGTTTTTGGTCGAATTACACTAATCCAATATAATTATTACATGTGTTAGGGTAATTATAATATCATTTTTACCCTTAATTACCCTATTTACTTTTAACCGTAGTAAATAAAAGTGAAAATGTACTATTCAAAAAAAATTATTTTCATCTTATTGAAGCACATTTTACCTACTGATATCAACTATGTCTCTTGAATTTTTGAAATTCAACTCACAGAAGCAGTAAAATTAAGTTTTATGCAAATTTGTAAATGCACCTAGAAGGTGGGTAAAGGACGGAAAAATGTTTGATAAAATTTTATATATCTAAACTTATTATAAAATGACTCTAATTAATTATGTTGAACATATATAGGTATTATGTATCTATTTTTACCTAAAATAAATTTAAATAAAATAAATAATTATTTAAATAAAAAATTTGATTTTAACCAATAATGTAGTGTTTTTCACTATTCATCAAAAATTGGATGTTTTTAGAAAAATACAAAAAATTCACCCTAAGCTAATTTCAATATTCCGAATCCAAAAAATGAAGTCCATTTTGAAATATAAAATTTATAAAATTTCAAAAAGTGGGTATTACTATTCATAACAGCTAGTTTGATTGGTTGTGGTGTGTTTGAACTCGAAGTTGCGTAAAACACAAGTTACTGTATTATTGAAAGAGAAACGCACCATGCTTGGGGTGTTACATTCTACCCTCATTAAAATAATTTCTTCCTCGAAATTTCTAGAATATTACTGCATAAAAATATTCGGTTGGTTCTTCATCATAAGTTCCTTGCATTCCCACATTGCCTCTTACATCTTATGGTTTTGGCATAGAACTTTTACCAGATGAGTTGTCCAGTTTATCAGCACTTGTTCTCTAGTATCAATAATTTTTTCAGGCTCTTCACAATAATACAGATCAGGTTCCAGTTCAATTTCTTCATAGGTGAGTACATGCATTGGGTGAGGCATGTATTTTATCAACTATGATACGTGGAACACATCATGAATTTTGGAGAGACTTGGAGGCATTTCCAAATGGTAAGCTACAACCCCAATTTGTTCTAGAATTTCAAAAGGTCCAATGTACATGGGACATAATTTACCCTTCTTACCAAATTGTATAACTCCCTTCCATGGAGATACCTTCAAGAAAACATGATCTCCTACCTAAAATTCGAAAACCTCCCTTCGGTTATTGACATAGCTCTTCTGCCTACTTTGAGATGCTTTTATATGGGTTTGTATAAACTTCACCTTTTCCATTATTTCCTCAACAAGTTTTGGGACTACAAGTTTTCTTTCACCAAAATCATCCCACCAAGTTGGTGTGCGTCATCTCTTGCCATATAACGCTTTATATGGTGCCATCTGAATACTTGAATGGAAGATATTGTTATAGGAAAATTCTACCAGAGGTAAATATTGATCCCACATTCCTTGAAAGTCAAGTGAGCAAGATCTCAACATGTATTCTAAGGTTTGAATAGTCCGTTCTGATTATCCATCAGTTTGAGGGTGGTAGGCAGTGGTCAAATGAAGTTCAGTATCCAGGGCCTTCTGAAGATTTTTCCAGAATCTTGATGTAAAACGGGGATCACGAACAGAAACAATCGATAGGGGTACTCCATGATGTCTTACAAATTCAATAATATATAGTCTTGACATACGTTCTAGTGGTAAATATTCTCTTATATCAAGATAATATATTGACTCGGTAAGACGATCCACAATGACCCATATTGCATCATTTTTTCTGGGAGTCTTTGGTAGCCCTATGACAATGTCCATCGTAATATTATCCCATTTCCACTTAGGTATGGGAAGAGGTTTCATGACTCCTCCAGGCCGTTGCCTTATAGCTTTCACTTGTTGAAAAACCATACATCTTGACACAAAATCAGCAATCTCCCTCTTCATGTTGTCCAACCAAAAATGTTCCTTCAAATCTCTATACATCTTAGTGATACCAGGGTGTATAGAGAAATTGGAGCTATGAGAATCATCCAAAAATTCCCTTTTTAGATCAGGTATATCCGGAACACAAAGTCTCTTCCCAAATTTTAGAATTCCATCTTCATATACGAAGTCGATCAATCTCCCATCATTCAAAGATTTAATTTTCTTTTGAAATTCCTCATCATCAGTCTAAAAACTTTTTATCATTTCTAGTAAAGATGGTTTGGAAACCATTTGAAAAAGAAGTGATGTTTCACCTTCCATGGTTATTCCCATATCCATATTTACTAGATCCATGAATATAGGATCCTTCTCAACTCTTATCTTGTTCAAAACTCCATGATCCTTTCTCCTCAAAGCATCTTCCACCTTATTTTCCTTCCCCAGGTGGTAGTGTATAGTGCAATCATAATCCTTGAGTAGTTCAATCCATCGCCTTTGCCTCATGTTGAGTTCTTTTTTGTGAGAAAATCTACTTCCAACTCTTGTGATCAGTATAAATCTCACATTTTTCACCATAGAGATTGTGCCTACATATTTTCAGAGCAAATATTATAGCTACTAACTCAAGATCATGAGTAGTATAGCTTTGATCATGAATTTTTAGCTATAGTTATGCATAGGAAATAACTCTATCATTCTGCATAAGGAAACAACCAAGTCCTTTCTTTGAAGCATCACTATAAATAACAAACCCATCATTCCTTGATGGTAGAGCCAAGATAGAAGCATTGACTAATCTTCTCTTCATTTCTTCAAAAAAAAATTTCAAAATCTTTTGTCCAAACAAATTTAACCTCTTTATGTGTGATCTTGGTTAATGGGTTAGCCAACATGGAAATATTCTCGACGAAACGTCGATAACAACCTAATAAATCAATAAAACTGCGTACCTCAATTATACTCGTCGGTGCTGGCCATTCTTGGATTTCCTTGGTCTTTGAAGGATCAAAAAATATTCCATCCTTAGAGAAAAAATGGCCAAGAAAAGAAATCTCCTGAAGCCAAAATTCACACTTGCTAAACTTCCCATATAATTCATTTCTTCTAAGAGTCTTTAGAATACTTTGCAAGTGATTTTCATGATCTTCATATATTTTGGAGTATACCAAGATATCATCAATAAATACCACTACAAAGTCATTAAGATATTCCTTGAAAACTCTATTCATTAGATCAATGAAGACATGGGGTGAATTAGTCAATCCAAAAGGCATTACTGTAAACTTGTAATGCCCGTACCTGGTTCGAAATAATGTTTTCGGAATGTCTTCCTTATTCACACACAACTGATGATATCCACATAGAAGGTAAATATTTGAATAATATTGAGCTCCTTGAAGTTGGTCTAATAAATCATCAATGTGAGGTAGGGGATACTAGTTCTTCATTGTTATAGCATTTATCTCCCTGTAGTCACTGCACAACCTCATAGATTCGTCTTTCTTTTTAACAAAAAGGTCAGGGATCCCCATGGAGATACACTAGGGTGAATAAATCCCTTGTTACTCAAATCTTCTAGTTGTTTCTTTAGTTCCACTAATTGCACAATGTTCATTCCATAAGGGGTCTTTGATATGGGCCTTGAACCAGGAATTAAATCAATGGAAAACTCAATTTCTCGTTCCAGAGGATATCTAAGTAAATCCTCTAGAAACACATCAACATATACTTTCACAATAGGTACATACTATATTCGAACATTATTTTCCTCAACCATAGTTATTTCATTCTATTCTATCCCAATAACTGAATTTAGTAGAGCTATTGGGGGTGGATCTAGATAAGAATCAGGTGGTGACATTTATTCTCTAAAGATAAGGTACTACTTATCATCATCGAAAATTGTATCCTCTTTATTCTTACAATAAACATTCAGATCATGGTCTGAAAGCCAATACATTCTGAGGATTATATCAAATTCAATCATGGGTATGACGATGAGATCAACAGATAAAGAAAATTTATATGCCCTAATGGGAACTGATTCACAAAACTTTGTTGCAATGATACTTCCCTTAGGTGTTTTGACTGAAAACTCCCTTGTTAAGTCAAATTGAAAATATCTAATTTTCTTAGGAAAATGGGAAGATATAAAACAATGAAATGATCCAGAATCAAATAAAGCATTGGCTAAACTTGAAAAAACCATTAAATTACCTGCCACCACATATTTTAGAGATTCAACATCAGCAGTAGTGATCGCATAAGCTTAGCCTTGCTCCCTTGGCCTTTTCTGAGGTAAGTTCCCTTGGTGCTTAAAAAATTCATTTTCATAATGACCCTTTTCTCTACAATTGTAGAATTCAACATTGAAAACCTCTTTCTTCCCCTTGCAATCATGAGCTTGGTGGCCTTTTTTACCACACTTGTAACAGACTCCCATTCCTTTTAGGAAAGTAATGAGGTTTTTCTTCTCACAATTTCCATAGGATGGATATTCAACTTTTCCCTTATTCCCTTTATTTCCATTTCTAGAGTGTTCATCAAATCTCTTTTTCTCTAGCTTTGCTTTAAAATCGCAAGACTTAGAGAATTCCTTTTCCGTATTGATTGCGCATGAGACAATATCTTAGTATGATGAGAAGGATTGTGGGACTAATGATCGACAAAGGAATGGTTTTAACCCATCAAATAATTAATCAATCTTACTTCTTGGGTTATATATATAATCTTTTACATGCCTTTTTAACCTTGTAAAGTTAGCCTCATACTTTGCAACATTCTCATACTCCTTTTCCTCAGACTTAGAAATTGTCTTTCCATATCCACTCTATGGTCACAAGGAAATTATTTTTCAAAGAAAATCTCTTTAAACATCCTCCATTCCATGTTATATACTTCTTCTTCTTCCTTTTTGTTTTGGATTAATGACCACCATTGATCTGCATCTCCCGTGAGGCGATAAACTGCCATGAAAACTTTTTCCCTTTCACTACCGCCAAAGCATGAAATATTTTCTCTAAGGAATTTATACATTTCTTAGTTACTAATGGATTTGTACTCCCATTGAATGTTGGTGGTTTTTTCCTCAAGAATCAGTCTAACATTGATCCTCCACGTTGTCGATTAGGGTGCTCCATACGGGTAAGGTTATTATTCATAACCTGTGTGAGTGGTCCCAGTATGGTGATAAGCTGATCAGCACCAGTTTCTTCCCCAGCTCCACTATAATTATCTTGAGTAGGAGGGAAATCCCTATATGGATTACGTGCATTGATACAGTTTCCATTCCTTCCACTAGGCGCTATTTCTAAACAATGGTATACACTAGATTAGTTTATGAATCTCAATACGTAATTCCAAACTTGTAAAACACTTAACATAAATTGAACAGTTTATGGACATAATCCATAATAATAAAAATGTTTTCTTTGAGGAAGTATATACTCATAAGAACTTCATAATGGTTTGTAACTAAAATGATAATTATCCTAAGCATATCCCCTAGGAGTGTCGTAACCAAGAGTGCAACAAGGCTCATTATCGTGCACCCATTCCCGTTCGAGTCTAGATCAAAGTGGTGTTTTCGAGTTTTACCCCTAGGTACATCTATGCCAGAGATTCCTTTACCTTCTCATATCCAGATAGGGATGCATTTCTTGGAAAACCCACAAAATATCTATAGTAAAAAAATTCTAGGAAGTTCTTCTATACTAATCCTCAAAGTATATCTTAGGGTAATGTTCTATTATCAGAGTTTTTTTAAATCTAGCTTCCATGGTTTGTACTAAACTTCCTCTGATACCAATTGTAATGACCTAAACCTCGTTACCCAGAGTCGGTGCATTATTACATAACATTTTCATGATCAAAAGGGATCAAATCCCGAAAGACTGATCAGTTTAGTAGCCTTGGAAGTAATTGACACATTCATAAGTTTTACATTACATCATGAAATAAAAAAATCAACAACATTTTTCCCCTTTTGAAAACACTTATATCTTTAGCCTATCCTTGTAGGTAAACTATAAAATACTTCTTCACATCCTAGAAAAAATAAAACATAGAAAGGGGTGAGCTCAGATGCTCAATAAGGATAACAATATAGCAGAAACTTTCATAAATAAGCATAAACATTTAAGGAAATGTATATGACTAAAAAAAGCCTTTTAAAATTAAAATTCAGTATAATATGAAAAATATAAAATCAAATAATTCCATTTACTTATTCACATGGATATACTACTAGTCGAATAATCACATGTAATATCAATAACCACTTTCATGATGATGGAATGCATAATGCCAGACTTCATAACCACATAGTCAAGGCCTTGTGCCAAGAATACAAATAAGATTTTGTCAAGGCCTTATGCTAAGACACTATTTTTTCTCATGAGACCTTCTGATTCATCGAGGAGCTATATCAAGCTCCACCCATCACTTACTAAGTCCAATGCATTCCTCATATGAAAATGTTTAAACATAACATAAACATTCATATTAAAACTTGCATATGAAATTTCAATACTTTATCCATAAACCCTGAATGGTATAAAAATAACACATCCATAGTAAAATAGATCACAAAAACTTCAATACAATATGGAAGATTTGTATCATAAATAAATCAACTTCAAACAGGTTTAAAATCCATCAATGAATGTTGACATATATGAAATCAAATTTTTTTGAGAGAAATATATATTTCTATTTTAAAATAATTTTGAAGTCATGTAATTATAAAAAAAACATTTATTTTGAAAATATTCTTATAAGCTTGTAAGTGAAGCTTCGACAATTTTATAACGGTGTAAAATATCCGCACCGGCCATTTAATTTAAAAAAAGACATTCTTACCTAAATTTTGTCGAAAAGGTCATAGAGTAACTTGTTTGAAAAATGACTGAAAGATTCCTTTCAAAACAAATAAGGTCAAATAAGGGTATAAATGACTTTAAACAATTTTCTAGTAAATATTAAACATGTTTTGAAATACATTTTTAAGAAAAAATGGATGCGGATGATAAAGAGGTCCCATTAGATACTTACGTAAAAACAACCTCAAATAATAAAGAGATTGTACAATTAGCCCTTACCTTATACATTTCCCGGGTCGAGGGTATGTTAAACTCATGTATAATAGTTAAATCATTGTTATTAAATTATACAAGAACTATATACATATATATGATATCATATATGATCCTCTAATATTTCTTTGTTAATAATAATTTAGTAGTATCATTGTTTCAGGTGTTAACTGATCCGTTGTACTTTATATGCTCGGTTACATAAGCCATGTTTGTTATGGATAGGATGTATTTTATTCATGTACATAATTATATTAAGTTCTTAAACATTATTTTTAATCATAAAATGAAAATTATTCCTGAATAATTATGATGGGGAAGGAATCTCATCTCGTTCGGGGAGACGGTAATCCATACATACGCACGAGCGATAATATCATTATATTGATGGTGAAATCGTATGTAATTAGACGGTATAACATATATACAGAATAATTAACATGTTATATTTATCATTTACATCAGTTATACTCATTATTATACCCATCGAAATAATTAAGTGTTTGAATAACCAACTACACCACGACGTGGAGACGGTAATCCGTACGTACGCACGTATGGTGACTTTTTCATTCATATGATGGATAGAATAATAAATATGGTTTTAAAATTTTTATTATAACATCACAATATTTATAATATAAAGTAGTTATTATTTTAGAATAGAAGCAACAAAGAAATAGGAAGTGGAAGAAGAAAAGAACTTGAAAGAGGTGATGAAATTATTACCTCTACTTCGGGTGTTTCTTTTTGAGTTGATCAAAAGGGATCCTTAGGTTGGCTTTATGATCAAAGTAAGGCCTCTAGGTTGAATTTATTAAAGTTGGGAGGATATTTGGGAAGGTTTTGGCAGAGACAAATGGATTGGAGGTGTGAAATTAAGAGAAGTGGAAGTGCCATTTTATAAGAGAGGTGATGGTCACTTTAGGAAAAGCTTGAAATATTATTTTATAATAAAATAATTTTCGGTTTCTAATGGCTCAAAAATGAATTATTTAGAGTATAAGGTGGGGATGGGTCAAAAAACTCTCAACCAATAGGTTTTTGACAGTTTTACGTCATAATATTAACTTTATCTTTTAGATTTAACTCTTAGTTAAATAGTTTGACATTTACCATGTCCCTTTGTATTTTTATATTATATGGTTAATAAAATTACTATAACGAGCCAAGAGAACCCCATGTGGTTCATAATTAATATATATAACCTTACCTAAGTCCTTTTTCCAAACCTTATATTTTTAGTAATATTATATAAATTAATAATATTGTATTTTGTTTTAAAAACTCAATTATGTCAATTTTGACACTATTTAGTTTTTGATTTTTTTAAAATCCATAATAACTTTATCACTTCAAATAAAATTTATTTAACCAACCATGACATGTCATATTAACCTAGAAAATTAGTTTAATTCATCATAAGTCTCAATTTATATTTATTTGGATATTTATATTATTAATTATTTTAATATTTCATTAATAAGGTAATTACTGCATCATCATTTTGTCATAAATAAATTAAATTATTTAATGTCTAAAAATTATAAATAAAATACCATTATATAGGAAATATTTTTATCTTTATAATGAATATTTATAGTCAAATTTATATTGCGTGTAACTTTATATTAAAAATGGTTTAGTTATTAAACTTTGAATTTAACTCTTTTAACTCTTCTTTAAATAAAATAATAATAAATGTCCTAATCTAATCCAATTGGACCAAAGAGGATAATATTTTTTTCCTAAGGTTGTTTTTGATCTAATTATACTTATCCAATATAATTAGGACATGTGTTAGGGTAATTATGATATCATTTTTATCCTTAATTACCCTATTTACTTTTAACCGTGGTAAATAAAAGTCAAAATTTACTATTCACCAAAAATTATTTTCATCTTATTGAATCACATTTTACTTACTAATATTAACCGTGTCTCTCAAATTTTTGAAATTCAACTCACTGAAGTGGTAAAATTATGTTTTATGCAAATTTGCAAATGTTCCTAGGAGGTGGGTAAAAGACGGCAAAAAGTTCAATAAAATTTTTATATATCTAAACTTCTTATAAAATGACTCCAATGAATTAAACTGAAATTATATAGGTATTATGTATCTATTTTGACCTAAAATAAATTTAAATAAAATAAATAATTATTTAAATAAAAAATTTGGTTTTAACCAATAACACAATGTTTTCACTATTCATCAAAAATTGAAAGTTTTCAGAAAAATAAAAAAATTCACCATAAGATAATTTTGACATTTAGAATCCAAAAATGAAGTCCATTTTTAAATATAAAATTTATAAAATTTCAAAAAGTGGGTATTACTATTCATAATGGCTGGTTTGATTGGTTATGTTGTGTTTGAACTCAAAGTTGCGTACAACACAATATATTATATTATTCAAAGGGAAACGTACCATGGAAGCTTGGGGTTTTACAAACTTCGGGTGAAAATCATACTAAATTTATGAATTTAATCATGTACTATGTGATAGAAATATTTTCCCACTTTAGTTTGAATAAGTCTATTTTTCATTGAATTATGAATGCATGAGGATATAATTTTTTGTTGAATAGTTCTTCAAAATCCTCCCATGCAAGGACTTGGTATAATTTAGCCCAAACAACTACATTCGACCACTTGCGTGGAAGGTATTCTAGAATATATATCAATATCTTGACTTTTAGCTTTGCTAATGGGCCAAGAAAATCAAAGATATGATTCATCCTATTCAACCACACCTCCGCCTTTTCTAGTTCCAAATTACCCCAAAAGATGGGTGGATTATGCTTTCCGAGCTGGATGGAGTGATACACCTACCTTGGTCCATCCATACTATTCCCTATATCCACAGCCTGAAAGTATTAGACTATACTCTAAACTAGCTATTGGTTTACCTATATCTCTAGTGCAACCACATTTTCAGCTGCTTCTTCTGGTTAGTTTCTACGATGCCAACTGTGTTCCATTTTCTATACATATAACAAATGTTATAAATCTTACTCTTTAAAAACTTAAGTATTAACAATTTCAAATTCTACCATATCAAAATTATCACAACAATGCTTTACAAAATTGAACATTTCAATATTCAACCAATTTTAAATATTTCAAGGTGATTTTTCAAATCAACCATTTTTAAAATACAAAAATCACGATCTTTTTCAAAATCTCACATTTGAGAACAATTTAAACATTTTAAAAAATTAATACTTTTATACTAAATCATAAATCTTTACTCAAAATGAGATATGAACTCCTAGTGGGAAGTTATTTATAAAATGCATGTCATGTTGGTCTCATTAGATAAACCCATGAAAATGAGATTTCAATTCCTTAAGTTTCTCCAAAACACTTATGTACCCAAATCCCTAGTAACTTAAAGTTCAGTATAAAATAGTTAGATTTGTCTTTTTATGATCTACATTTCACGTCCTGACAATCCTACTCCTTTCTACCATCCCAAATCTAGAAATAAACCAGATTGAATTTCAACTCCAAGACCGACAGAACTGATGGCCACTTATTCCACAAAGATAATTAGAAGGACCAATACTGATACCACTTACAAGTCAATTAGAGAAAAAGATGATACCACTTGAAACATCCAACCCATCCTCATTGTCTTGTGAAGGCGGTGAAATGTTACATGGCCTTAAGCGATATCCCTATGATTCCAAAGGCTGGAAATAAATGTTAAGGATTCAATATTAGGTGGTGGTTGATATCCAATTTGAAAAATAAAACAACCAACCGAACCATCCATAACCAAATAAAACACTAAATGATTGATGGTAATCATTAAAGAAAACTCAAAAATTTCATTTATATCAAAAAAACTACAGATTACCACAACAAATGACTACAAAGAAAACAAGTACACAACTGAAGACTACAAAACTAAAAAATCTCAAGGAAAACCACATAAATCCAAATCTACAATATTATCCCTACTCCAAATACACAAACCATCCCAAGTATCACTAAGAACCACCAGAGAAGTGTGATACTTTACCTTTTCATCTATCCTAATAAACAATATCTGAAAAAGAACCAAAGTGCCAATGCATGGGTGAGTAATGAAACTCAATAGGATTTACCCAAATTAATTCCCTACTCACACCATTAGGATAGAACATGTTATCACATTTATATACAATAGTTTATATAAAACAATTTCCAAAATAGTTTTTATCATAATATAAACAAGTGTCACAGTAAAACAATTTTTCTCAAAACAAACATCAAGTTACAAGGAAAGAAACCCAAATATTATCTAAAACCATATTATAATTTCCATTTTTTTCATAATCCATTCCATTCCATATATCCACACATCCAACCATGCATGAAACCTCTACCTCTCTATACTCATGAGTGGTGAGTCATCTTTTCACTAATCCATCATGTAATAAACTATTTTGACAGGGGAAATAACTAACCCTTATTGATCCCACTAATGATGGGGGAGACTTCATACCATTATCCATACCAAATTTACAATAAAACACACATACATTATTTCAAAAATGAATTCCAAAGAAACTATTTCAACTAATAGAACCAATTCAATAAAACCACACTTTTATTGAAAATCATAATAACAACCCATTTCAATAAAACCAAACCTTTTATTGAAAAAACTTTCTCCAAAAAACCATTTCAATATAACCAAAATTTTATTTAAAACCATTTTCCAAGAATCAAAACAAAATCACAATTTTAAAATCACTATTTTTTATAATCATGTTACCAAATTCACCTTTGTCCAAAACACCCAATTTTAAAATCACTATTTTTTTTATAATCATGTTACATAAAATACCTTAGATATATCCATATAGAAAGTATATCTAAGAAATCTAGAGAGATATAGAAGTATATATAAGGAAACCAAGAAAACTACCAAGAATAATGACTTTGGGAATATAGTTTCAAAGCACCAAGAGAATCCTTCATATCACCACGAAGTAAATGGAAGAATACTCTAAAGCCTTTGGAAAGAATAAATATTGAGTTAGGTCCATTTTGGGGGAAAATGGATTTAGAGGTGAAAATGTGTTATTTTCACTTTTTAAGGATCTTAATTTTAAACAGTGTACGGTTAGTCACATGATGAGGAAAAGCGTGCACTAACCGTGTTCTAGCCTCTTCCTCAAGGAGTTCCTCGCATGGTTGGAATGAATAGTTAGGGAAACGACATGACAACCATGAAAAATACCACCATACCACTTTTCAACATTTCTCCTAGGCAGCCACATGGTTTGGACAACCATGAACCTGCCAGTGCACCTTCCCCTTAACTTCTATCTCATTATTCACAGTTTCCTATAGGGTTTTCTCAGTTTCCACAAACCTTCCACCCTTATAAAAGACCCCAAACACTCCAAAACTCTTCCAAAACCTCCAACACATCACCCAAACACTTTATATACATAAAAATAATAAATAAAGGGTTACTTACTTGAAATCAGGGGTGCTACACATGGGGTTACAACCTGGATTTCTTTGTAGAAAGGTTTCTATTTTTCTTTTCTTTTCTTTTTTGAGGTTTTATATAATGTTGGTTTTATCATCAATTTAATTTCAATTGCTTTTATTTTATTTCTTTCTCATTATTTCTCTTCTAATCTCTCTAATATGGGTTATTGTTTATTCATCATTAGTGATTACCCAATTATGATCAACTAAATTTTTAGGGGTGGAGAGTAGGGGTGTATTTGAACATAATGAATATCTAAAATTGAAACTTGTTAACCCTATGTCTAGAAACCAGGTTTAAAACAATTTTCAATATCATTTGATTGCACCTACCCTGACCATTGACGGTGTAATTGAATGACCATGACCTAGTTAGAGTTGATCAAGATAAAACCATTAATGTGTGATTATTTCTTCCTAGAATCAAATCTTCCCATGGTTAGGTTATCAATTACTCTATACCAATGAGTATTTACAAGATGAGGTTGACCCAATTGGTTGGACCAAGATCCATTGGTAATTTTTCATTGTTTTCCATCCTATACCATAGGTCTATCCCATGTTATATTTGGGATTATTCTTTGCATATACCATGAAATTGACCCTTTTACCTTTTTTAATATAAATTAAAAACTAAGATATATAGTTTAAATAAAATGAAATAAAAATCTTGGCAACCCAACCTTTAGTAAAAAGGTTCCATCATTGTGTTCCCCATCCTCTGTGGGATCGACCCTGTTCTTCTAATATATTATGAATTTGTAGTAAGTGTGGTTTGGGTTTCAAATAAGTTTATAATTTTATCGTTACCTAAGTATTTAATGATGTAATTTAGATTTTTAAAGTTTTGGTTTCATTTCTAGGGAGTATTGGAACATTTCATATGACTGTAGACTGATTTCTTTGGTCAAAAACTTTTCTTATCCCATTTTTGTTTACTAATTTTAGTTTAGTTATTTGTTTTTCCTTATTTTTTTATTATCATTTTTAATATTAAATGTCTGGTAGTTTTTTGTGGTTTTTATGATGGAGGATACACCTCATCATTATTTTTATATACCACCATTAGAGTACATAATATTTTAGGAGTATGTGACCACATGGGAATCATTGAATTTAAAAGGGTGGTCATATCAAGACACAAGGTGGGATACTTTATATTCATTCAAATATGATGATTTAAAACATGGATAGTCAGATGAAACCTATAATCAATCCTATAGAGGAGACCCTAATATTAAAAACTACCAAGGAGGATCTTGGTCTGAGAAACACCTAGAAGATATACAATCTATATTTTTAACATGGTACATTGAAGAGATGGACAAAAGGATGGACTATAATAATGCTGATCTCATTAAATAGGGGGAATGAAAAATTCAGCCATATCAAATCATTTTCAATTTAAATTATCTTTTTAGAATCCTACCAAAAGTTCTTAATGTATATAAAAGTTTTTTAAACAATAATAAGATCATGTGGAGGAATTATAATTTTTTAACATAAAGGAACCTCAGGAGCAGTACATTCAAGAAGGCCACTACTAAAAAACTCGAGAGAATAATTTATATGATATACTAGACACATTTTTCATAAAGTACATTTCAATATTGGATAAGAGTATGGATTAAAATGAGGTATAACTCAAATAATAGGGAGAATTGACTACTCACCTATATCAAGGTATTTCAAAATTAAATATCCTTGAGAATAATCTACCTTTAATTTCTAATGAAGATATGAACTGGGTTAAAGATGAAGAATATCATTAGTTTTTTGAGGAAGTTAAATTAATTAAAGAAACAAATGATAAAAATAATGTTAATGATATAAAGGGAGAGTATTTGGAGCATGATAAATCTTTTCAAAGTTATCAACCTCTATATTATGGAGAAAAAGAATAAAAACCAAAGTCATCACTTATACACATACAAAAATACTAGTAAGAACAAAGAGAATACCTTTTGTGACTATGATAAGAAAACGAAAAAAACATGATAGAAATTTTTGATTAGATGTTCAAATAGGGAGAGGAGCAGAAGAATGATGTGGTGCAAGTCATAGAATCAAAGGAAGAAAAAAATTGAAGGAAGAGGATATTGATTAGACATGAATCGACCTCAAAGATATTTTGGAGATACAAGAAGCATGAGACTCCTTACTAAAAATAATACAATACAAAGATAATAACATGAATGATCTCATCAATGAAATATAAGAGAATAATTATAAGGCATATGTTGTGACAGAACCCAGATTTGAAGAAATAAAGAAAGAAGAACCTCCAACAATAGAAGCAGAAGATGACAAATCTATGGTGGAGAAATAGAACTAAAAAATCTAGTTAGATTTTGATTTCATTTTATTTTCATTATATCTATCCTAAAATTTCATCCCACTACCATTCAAGATTAAATAATGATGGAGGAATTAAAAGACTACCCTAGATGCACAAAAAATTCAGATATGGGTAAATCGATGACAATTAGCTCTATATCATGTTCCAATTAGCTAAAACATTTAAAGGTCAATCCAAATGACCATAAAGGGGAATCTATCAGGAGGCAACCTAGATTTTTAAATTACTTTCTAGGAATTATATTTATTTTATTTTTTTAGATCATTTGAATAGATTTCTCCATGGGTTATCTCTTTTTATTTCTGATCCAAAATTTTTATATCATAAAAGGGAATGAATTTTCACCATTTTTTTATTTTTTCAAGCACACAGAAGCATGAAGTAGGAAGAAACTGAACTTCTACATGTAGGACCAATACACATTGTGAACATGGTTTAGACATAACTTAAGTAACTCATTCAAAAGAGTCAATGGAATAGGGGTGAGTTTTACTTATTTTTATTTTTTTGAACCCCTTTTTTTTTCTGCCATATGATTTTGAAAAAAAAATGGACTGAATTTTTTCATGAACTGAACTTAGTTTTTTCATGAACTGAATTGAATTAGATTCACCTACAATAATTCTTAATTTTTTTCTTTTACTCATAGATCTAGGATTCATTAACATTTAGGAGAATTATTTTGACATGTTGGATAATTTTAAATATAATTACCATAAATGAAAAATATATAAGTGGACATTTTAAAATTCACTTTATTACTTAAATTTTGAATTTCTTAAAAATGATTGCTGATATGATTGATTTTCTTGATTTTTATTCCTAGAAGCATGATTTGAGTAAACTGATTATTGATTTTCATAACATGACCTAATTGAATTATATTATGTTCCCATTATTGAGAGGATTCAAGACCAAATATTTTCAATTTTTTGAGCATATTTATTTAAGGAAAATTAGGACATGTAAACCTACTAGTAATTAAATTTATATATTATCAAATCCATGACTTAAGAAATTCACTTTTGAAATGATTAAGGCATTTTATTGATGATCCCATTTATCTCATAGCCCCACCTACACATTTATCCTTCTTTATCCTATAAAATCCATAGATAAACTTGTTAGGATTGTGCCACATTACAAGCCATTATTTTCCTTTCCTACATAACTCTTTTTATTTTTCATGATATTTAATTGAATGAGTGTGGGGGAGGGGTTATTAATTGTGTAGAAGGGATGTTGAATCTTGAGAGGAGTCTATGGAATGTTTCTATGGGGGTTTTGGAGAAGGTTCATATTTACATTCATTATACTTCATTATTTATCCCACTTGTTGTAAAAAAACATCAATAAAAATAAAAATGGTCTGTGACTTGGGAGAATAAAAAATCTACATCACCATACTTATGATTTTTATCACATGTGGTTAGGTGGTGGATGTGAGTTTCATTCTAATCATGGATTTCAAATAATAATAATAATAATAATTTTGGTTTGTTTCTCTGATTGGTCAAAAATCACCACTTCTAGACCGATGATGTCAAAATCATATGTGGTTAGTTAGTGGATGTGAGACTTATCCCAGGTACAACTTTCAATCGAAATAAAAAAAAGAATAAAGAAAAAATAATAATAATAAAAAGAAAAAAAAGAACAACAAGAGAGGGTCAATTTTCATTATAATTACATCGTTTGTTAGCCTTTACTTTTCTTTTTTGGGTGGTGTACAAGATGAAATTAACTGTTTTGAGGAGAATTTAATAGAGCTTTTATTCTGAATATCATGTATTAAATGTTGGAGTTTATCCTCCTTTGTGATCCTTACATTTTTTTAAACATAAATACTCACCTACACTCATCCTAAGAAATATTTTATCATAATTTAAAATCCCTTGTGATTAATTGTGATATTTATCTTCATGGGGCGGAGAAGGTAGATTCAATGCAAGTCAATGGTTAAGAGAATGTACTTGAGGTATGAAAATAACTCCAATAAATTGTTACCTTGAGTGATAAGAGGAAAAATTCATGTTGTGGTAGATCATAAATAGAATGGGTGTTGATGAAAGGTTGAAATATTTTAGTGAAAAAGGAGGAAATGTCTTAAATTGAAAATTTTAAATGAAGCATGATTAATGAACTCAGTATTGGTTATGTTTTGTCCTTTTAATATCTTTAGTTATAACTTTTTTTTATGATCATAATAATTTGGAAATTACCTTGTTTATGTATGGACACTTTGTTTTTTGATGTTGATATTTTTCTCAAGGATGAAAAAATATTTTAGTGTATGGGTATTTGATATCTCTATTTTATGTCTATTAGTCAATGTGTTTTTATATGAATTTAAGTGGAGTATTAATTGACTTAATATGATATTATACACTGATATTTATGTTTGGTGAATTATTATGTAGGTATAGTAATTAAAACATATGAGACTCAACATGGTAATGGAAAATAATGATGAATACAAGACTAATTATTAAAGACAAATCGACCAATATATCTATTTAATAAAGGTTTCCCTTGATGTTGGATGATCACAATATGTTTCGGAGGCTGATAACTAAAGAAAAAGAACAAAATTATGCTTATGGTGCTAGAAATTGACATTACACATTGTGTAAACATTACCTAATGTGAGAAAGTTACAAGTCAAGAAATTAGTACACAACATGAATGAATAAAAATAGAAAAAAGGAGGAAGCCTACACATTAAACATCATGTAAACAAGTACACACTGTGAAACATTCAATATAGGCCCAGATACAAAATTTATAATTTATCGTTTATGGTACTTTGTCATGGTTGACCTATGATATCCATTTAGTACCATTTATGATCTAAGGAACCCATAATAATACTTACATGCTTATAAAAAAGGGTCATAGACAAATTAATCAGGATCTATTTGTAACACCCGAGACTTTTATGTTATATAAATCATCAAAGGAATCTTTTTCTACACAACACTTTCTTGGCTTTCTTTACACGCAATCGCGACCTTCCTCGATAGCTTGCGTTGTACGCAATACCGAGTTTCACTAAACAACAATATGCTATTAAAACTAGCCGTTATGAATAGTAATAACCACTTTTTGAAATTTTATAAATTTTATTTTTCAAAATGGACTTCATTTTTGGACTCAGAATATCGAAATTAGCCTAGGGTGAAATTTTGGTATTTTTCTGAAAACTTTCAATTTTTGATGAATAGTGAAACCACTAAGTGGTAGGTCAAAAACTGAATTTTTCATAAAACTTAATTTTACCGCTTCTGTGATTGGAATTTCGAAAATCCGAGAGACACGGTTAATATCAAGGACTAAAATGTGGTTCAATGAGATGAAAATAATTTTTTGGTGAATAGTAACTTTTTACTTTTTTTTACCGCGGTTAATAGTAAATAGGGTAACTAAGGGTAAATATGATATTAATATTACCCTAACACATGTCCTAATTCTATTGGACAAGTGTAATTCGACCAAAAACAAACTTAGGAATAAAATAAGACCATTTAGGCCCACTTGGATTAGATTAGGACATTTATTATTAATTTATTTAAAGAAGGGTTAAAATAGTTAAAATCAAAGTTTAATAAGTAGATAATTTTTAATATGGGGTTATACATAAGATAAATTCGATTGTAAATATTCATTAGAAAGATAAAAAGATTTCCTACATGATGGTATTTTATTTGTAATTTTTAGACATCAAATAATTTAATTTATTTATGACACAAAGATGATGCAGTAATTATCTTATTAATGAAATATTGACATAATTGATGTTATAAACACCAAAATAAATTTAATTTGAGACTTTTTATGAATTCCACTAATTTTCTAGGTTACTATGATATATTATTATTGATTTAATCAACTTGGTTCGAACATATAATTCTGTTATGACTTTGACAAAAATCATATATCAAATAGTGTCAAAATTGACACAAAATAGTTTTTAAATCAAATATTATATTATTAATTGTTATTTTATTCCTAAAAATCTAAGGTTCGGCCAAATGACTTAGATAAGGATATATATATTAATAATAAACAATTTGGGGTTCGTTTGGCATGTTATAGTAAGTGTATTAACCATATAGTGAAAGAAAACAAAAAGACACGGTAAAAGTTAAATTAATTAACTTAGAGTTAAATCTAATTGATAAGGTTAACATAATACCCTAAACTTGTCTAAATCCTATTGGTTGATAGGATTTCGACCCTTCCCCACTTTATCTTCGAAATAATACCCTTTGGAACCATTATAAACCGATTTTGACTTTAATATAAAATAATATTTTGAGATATTCCTAAGGTGCCCCTCTCCTCCCTTATAAAAGGGCACCTCCTCCCCCTCCTCCTCACACCAATTTGAGCACTCAAGCTCGGCCAACCCCTGCCATTTTCCCTTATCCACTTCCCTAGAATAATCCTAGAGGTCCTGGTCTTCTCCAAAGACCAATCTTAGTTCCTTAAGTGGAGGATTCAAAAAGGCGTTCCAAAGAAGAGGTAATATCCATTACCGATCTTTTCAATTTCTTTCTTCTTCAACTTCTTCTTCTTTAGTTGTTTCATGATAAAGTAATAACATCAGTATTACTTACATACTGATATGTTATTATAAATATGAAACAACCCTAATTCACCTTCTATCCATCCTACGGAAAAAATGAAATCACCGCGCGTGCGTACGTACGGAATACCGTCTCCACGCCGTGGTGTAATCTATTTTCCACCATCACCTTACAAGGATGGGTATAATGGTGTAATCAGTAACTATATATGATTATTATTAAGTAATATTGATACTGAAATAATATATATATACTCCAATACAATTCCACGATCATAGGAACGATATCATCACTCGTGCGTACGTACGGAATACCGTCTCCACGATGTGATGCGACTCGTTCTACATGATCTTCATTTCATAATGATTATATAAATGAATTGAATGAATGAATATGGTATATAATACACTAATACCATTCTGGAAATGAATTATCTATAACCTAAAGATAAGAATAAGAATTTATTCGACAAAACACGCATAAGAACAAAAAGTTATAAAGACCCGAGTAACAAGTAACAATGAAATATTACTAACAAGAAGCTAATAATATGACCATATATGATCTCATATCAATATGTATGATTCTGGAATAAGTCAATAACATTATTTAAACCATTATACAGGAGCTTCGGACACGAACAAAGCAAATCGGACCTAAGGTAAGGGAAATATCACAATCTCATTTTTATCCGAGATTGTTTATTCGTAAGTATTTACTGGGGTGTATTTTATCATCCACATCCATGTTCCCTCAATATGAAATATTGTTTCCATACACTTGAAATAGTTTAAATCCAATTTTACCCTTAGGTGAGTTTTTAGTAAAGAATATGAAAGGAATCTTTTGTCGTTTTTCCGTACGAGGTACTTTTTGACTTTTCCGACAAAAGTACGAAGAATGTTTTTTTTAACTTATACGGCATGAATGGATTTTTAAAACATTGTTTCCAAGAAGCGTCCTTTACAAGTTTTCAAGTTTATTTTTAATCAACTTCTTTTATTTTAAAATTGTATGACATGTTATGAAAGGAAAAATGTTTTTGAAGAAGAAAGGATATTTTCCTCAAGAGTGGAGTTCAAGCGTTTTATCAAAATTATTTTCCATCTAAGATAATAAAGGGTTCTGTTTTTATCCCTATTATTACATTGATTTGACTATGTTGTGATGGAATTATGTTTATGAATTCCTTTATCTTATATGAATTGATTTATGATGTCATGATGTTTCAAGAATCCCATTTTTGTTATATGTGTTATGCGATGATGTATGTTTTATGATTATGTGGCACACATAAGAAAGGATTCATTATAAGATGGGTGGGACCTATATCTCCCTCCAATGCATTGGGTAAAGATTTTATATCTCATGAGATAGACATGGCTGGAACGGAAGGTTATTTCGGTTCAGTGATACAGGACTGAAACGAGGAGTGAACTCGGTTCAGAAAGGGACTTTGTCCACTAAGATAGTCTTGGCAATGAGTCATGACTAACAAGAAATGATTTTCCATGATTATGTGTGCATGCCACAAAGTTTCAAGTTTTATGTTATGATTATGGGGATCTCATTTTCACTTCTATGATTTATTCCATGTTAAGATATTATGATCTCTTTTGCAGGTTTTGATTTTCAAAAAGATATGATATGATTTTTATTTCCTTTATTTGCCCTTGCTGAGCATTTGAGCTCACCCTTTTATGTTTTCTTTTCCCCAGGTCAAGAAGATGGATATTAAGTAGAATATGCTAAAAGGGACCCTAGATATGATGAAATAAACGGGAGATACTGTAGAAGATTTATGAACCAGTTGTTTATGTTTCCCAGTTTCTAAAGACACTATACCTATACGGTCCTTTGTGGTTTTGTCATATGTTGTAATAAGTGTGCTTCAATTTTGAAGTATTAACAATGTATGTAAAGTATGGGTCGTTACAGTTGGTATCAGAGGAAAGGTATAGTCAACCTTTGGAAACTAGGATGTGAAAGCCTTAGTAAGAACCCTAAGGATAAGTCTAAGCATAGAACACAATTTTAGAAATGGCCTTGAATAACCTAGGATAAGACCTTAAGCATGAAAATTTTATTCTTGAATTATGTGGTTTCCTATTATAATTAGTGTTGCTCACACTATTCTTCTTGGTTTTAGTCAATGGCTGGAACCCGAAGGAACCGTGTTAATGCGGAATGCGATGGGCAATGCAATGATTGTCCCCCTGAGCAACCAAATGATATGGGAGCTGGAATGCAAAATCTTGTAGCCATGCTCACACAACTTTCTCAAGCTATGAATCATGCAGGATTTCCAAACGAACAAAGGAGGGAGCAACATTCTGTTGAATCCTTCATGAGGCAGCGTCCACCATCTTTCAGCGGGTCTACTGATCCATTAGTTGCTGAACAATGGATTAGTACTACTGAAAAGATATTTTCAGTTCTTCAATGTTCTGAACATGATAAAGTCATCCTAGCAGTGTATCGTTTGGAAGGAGATGCTGATCAATGGTGGAATCTTGTTAAGAATACAAGGCAAAGGGATGAAATTGAGTCTATGGAATGGGACGAGTTCAAGAACTTATTTTTCAATAAGTACTTCCCTCGTATTCTCCGAACAAAGATGGAGAAAGAGTTCCTTGAACTGAAGCAAAGGGATGATGAATCTGTTAGTACCTATGAAGCAAATTTTACAAGACTTGCAAGGTACGCTTCTGGTATTATTATCCAACCTGAGAGTAAGATCGATCGATTCTTTAGTGGCCTAAAACCAAGTCTTCGAAGGGCGTTAGCCATAAGGGACTTCAATAGCTACGAAGAAATCGTTCGATGTGCTCTCAAAGTCGAGATGGAGATTGGAGTAACCCATCAGTCACATGGGTTTGATAAGAAGAGGAAGATGGAATTCAAAGAAAAATCTAAAGAGCACACGGAAAAGAAGATGAACTTTCCCTTATGCTCAAAGTGTGGAAAGAAACATGGAGGGAGTTGTCTTAAAGGGACAAGTAAATGTTTTAAATGTGGAAAGGAAGGTCATCGGGCATTTGAATGCCGTGATAATGGGAAGAAGATGTCTAATGATGCAAACAAAGGAAGGGATACACAGAATGAACCTGCTACACTTCAATGTTTCAAGTGCAAGGAGATGGGGCATTATGCCAATCAATGCCCAAATCCAAGGGTTGATGATGATGGTCGACGTCAACAAACTCTTAAGGCTAAAGACAAAGGAAAGTCACATGCAATTTCTATCAGCGATGTCGAGTACGATAACGATGTGGTGAAAGGTACACTTACCATCCACTCTAAAGTAGCAAATGTTTTATTTGATTCTGGATCCACCCACTCTTTTATTTCTGAAAAATTTTCTAAGGGTATCACCGTATTACCTCAACAATTAGATGTTGAGTTAGCTGTGACAACACCTAATGGCACATCAATCGCATCAGAAGTTTATAATTCTTCTCCGATCGAAGTTTGTGGGAAAGTGCTTCCTGCAAATCTTGTGATCCTTCCTTTAGTGGAATTTGATGTGATTCTTGGCATGGATTGGCTTTCTCTACATGGAGCTCATATCAATTGCCAAAGAAGGGAAGTCACATTTCATATTCCAGATCAACCTACGATCGTCTATCAATGCAAGGATGAACATAACCTTCCAGTGGAAATTTCTTCCATCTTATGGGTATTGATTCCACTAAATGAAGGTTATTTATCTCAAATAGTTGGTGAGAAACTCACGATTAAGAATATGCCCATTGTACGGGAGTTTGATGATGTCTTTCCGGAGGAATTGCCGGGTCTTCCACCAAATCGTGAAGTTGAGTTTTCAATAGAACTCGTACCGGGTGCTTTGCCTATTTCAAAGACACCTTATAGAATGGCCCCAATTGAGTTGCAGGAATTGAAGAAGCAACTCCAAGAGAATCTTGATAAGGGATTCATACGCCCTAGTGCGTCACCTTGGGGAGCACCTGTTCTATTTGTTAAGAAGAAAGATGGATCAATGAGACTCTGCATTGATTATCGAGAACTTAACAAGATCACTATCAAGAACAAATATCCTCTCCCACGCATTGATGACTTATTTGACCAACTACGTGGAGCTCAATACTTTTCCAAGATTGATCTTCGTTCAGGGTATCATCAATTAAGGGTCAAAAGGGAGGATATACCAAAGACGGCTTTCCGTACAAGGTATGGACACTATGAATTTATAGTGATGCCATTTGGTCTTACTAATGCCCCTGCTATCTTCATGGATCTAATGAATAGAGTCTTTAGAGACTATCTTGATCAATTTGTGGTAGTCTTTATAGACGATATTCTTGTCTATTCAAAGAGCAAGGAAGAGCATGAAGATCACTTGAGAATTATATTGAAGACCCTGAGAAAGGAGAAGCTTTATGCCAAATTTACCAAGTGTGAATTTTGGCTTCAAAAAGTTGCATTTTTGGGTCATATAATCTCAAAAGAGGGGATATCTGTGGATCCAGCAAAAACAGAGGTTATCGAAAGATGGTCAAGACCAACAACAGTAACTGAGATCCGAAGTTTTCTTGGTTTGGCTGGATATTATCGACGTTTTGTAAAAGATTTTTCACGATTATCTAATCCACTCACCAAGTTGACTCGGAAAGGAGTTAAGTTTGTCTGGACAGAGGAATGTGAAGAGAATTTCAAGGAGTTGAAAAGAAGGTTATCCAGTGCACCTGTGCTCACACTGCCTTGTAGTGGAGAAAGGTTTGTGATCTATAGTGATGCATCCAAGAAGGGATTGGGGTGTGTTCTTATGCAAAATGATATGGTGATAGCTTATGCCTCACGACAGTTGAAAATCCATGAGCAAAATTACCCAACACATGATTTGGAGTTGGCTGCGGTAATCTTTGCATTAAAGATTTGGAGGCATTACCTTTATGGTGAAAGGTGTGATATTTATACTGATCATAAAAGTTTAAAGTATATTTTCACACAAAAGGAGTTGAATATGCGTCAAAGAAGATGGTTGGAGCTAATTAAGGATTATGACTGCTCAATCCATTACCACCCTGGGAAAGCAAACAAGGTGGCAGATGCATTAAGTCGACAAGACCATGCTAGTTTATCCATGATGAGGATCACAAAAGATCCAATATTTATGGATTTACAAAGGATGGATCTTGGAATTATAATGGAAAGGGAAAAATCTTATCTTTCCCAAATGAATGTTCAACCATCTATACATGTGAAGATTAAAGAGGCACAGAAAGAAGATGTCGAGTTACAAAAGAAGGTGAGAAATGTTCCTGAATTCAACCTTGATTGTGATGGGATAATAAAGTTCAGGAATCGGGTTTGCGTTCCTCCCATCCCCGAATTAAAGAATGAGCTGCTGGATGAGGCTCATAGTTCATCATTCTCTATTCATCCTGGAAGCACGAAGATGTATAGGGACCTGAAAGAGTACTTCTGGTGGGATGGCATGAAAAGAGATGTTGCTGAGTATGTCTCTCGATGCTTGATTTGTCAACAAGTTAAAGCTGAGAGACAGAAGTCTAAGGGGATGTTACAACCATTACCCATACCCGAATGGAAATGGGAAAACATCACTATGGACTTTGTCACAGGACTTCCTAAAACATCCAAAGGCAATAATGCTATCTGGGTCATAGTTGATCGTCTTACAAAGTCTGCACACTTCATTGCTATTAGAGAGGATTTCTCTCTAGATCAGCTTGCCAGGATATATGTAAAGGAAGTGGTAAGATTGCATGGAGTACCACTTTCTATTATATCTGATCGAGATCCGAGATTTACCTCGAAGTTCTGGCGAAGTCTTCAGCATACTCTGGATACAGAGTTGAGTTTCAGCACTGCTTATCATCCCCAGACAGACGGTCAGTCTGAGAGAACAATTCAAACCCTAGAAGATATGTTGAGAGCTTGCTCTATGGATTTCAAAGGAGGTTGGGATCAACACCTACCTTTGGTGGAATTTTCTTATAATAATAGCTTTCACTCCAGTATTCAGATGGCTCCTTATGAAGCTCTCTATGGAAAGAAATGCAGGACTCCAACTTGCTGGGATGAAGTTGGGGAAAGAAAGCTATTAGGACCTGATCTCGTTGATGAAATGGCAGAAAAGGTTAGATCTATTCAACAACACATAAGAGCAGCTCAGAGTCGACAGAAAAGTTATGCCGACAACCGAAGAAAAGACCTAGAGTTTGAAGTGGGTGATAAAGTGTTCTTACGAATATCTCCCTGGAAGAGGGTTATGAGATTTGGAAAGAAGGGGAAGTTGAGCCCTAGATATATCGGTCCTTTTGAAATACTGGATCGTGTTGGGAAGGTAGCTTACCGATTGGCGCTTCCACCGAATCTCTCTCAAGTTCACGATGTGTTCCATGTATCTCTCCTGAGAAAGTACATACCAGATCCTTCACATGTACTCAGCTCAGAAGTTGTACCGCTGGAGCAAGATCTTTCTTATGAAGAACAGCCGATAGAGATTCTGGATCGTAGCGAAAAAGTCCTACGAAACAAGACCACTCGCTTGGTGAAAGTTTTATGGAGAAACCACCAACTTGAAGAAGCTACATGGGAGCTTGAGGATATGATGAGGGAGAAGTATCCTCATTTGTTTGTTGCAAAGTGACGAATTTCGAGGGCAAAATTCTTTTTAAGGGGGGTAGAATGTAACACCCGAGACTTTTATGTTATATAAATCATCAAAGGAATCTTTTTCTACACAACACTTTCTTGGCTTGCTTTACACGCAATCGCGACCTTCCTCGATAGCTTGCGTTGTACGCAATACCGAGTTTCACTAAACAACAATATGCTATTAAAACTAGCCGTTATGAATAGTAATAACCACTTTTTGAAATTTTATAAATTTTATTTTTCAAAATGGACTTCATTTTTGGACTCAGAATATCGAAATTAGCCTAGGGTGAAATTTTGGTATTTTTCTGAAAACTTTCAATTTTTGATGAATAGTGAAACCACTAAGTGGTAGGTTAAAAACTGAATTTTTCATAAAACTTAATTTTACCGCTTCTGTGATTGGAATTTCGAAAATCCGAGAGACACGGTTAATATCAAGGACTAAAATGTGGTTCAATGAGATGAAAATAATTTTTTGGTGAATAGTAACTTTTTACTTTTTTTTACCGCGGTTAATAGTAAATAGGGTAACTAAGGGTAAATATGATATTAATATTACCCTAACACATGTCCTAATTCTATTGGACAAGTGTAATTCGACCAAAAACAAACTTAGGAATAAAATAAGACCATTTAGGCCCACTTGGATTAGATTAGGACATTTATTATTAATTTATTTAAAGAAGGGTTAAAATAGTTAAAATCAAAGTTTAATAAGTAGATCATTTTTAATATGGGGTTATACATAAGATAAATTCGATTGTAAATATTCATTAGAAAGATAAAAAGATTTCCTACATGATGGTATTTTATTTGTAATTTTTAGACATCAAATAATTTAATTTATTTATGACACAAAGATGATGCAGTAATTATATTATTAATGAAATATTGACATAATTGATGTTATAAACACCAAAATAAATTTAATTTGAGACTTTTTATGAATTCCACTAATTTTCTAGGTTACTATGATATATTATTATTGATTTAATCAACTTGGTTCGAACATATAATTCTGTTATGACTTTGACAAAAATCATATATCAAATAGTGTCAAAATTGACACAAAATAGTTTTTAAATCAAATATTATATTATTAATTGTTATTTTATTCCTAAAAATCTAAGGTTCGGCCAAATGACTTAGATAAGGATATATATATTAATAATAAACAATTTGGGGTTCGTTTGGCATGTTATAGTAAGTGTATTAACCATATAGTGAAAGAAAACAAAAAGACACGGTAAAAGTTAAATTAATTAACTTAGAGTTAAATCTAATTGATAAGGTTAACATAATACCCTAAACTTGTCTAAATCCTATTGGTTGATAGGATTTCGACCCTTCCCCACTTTATCTTCGAAATAATACCCTTTGGAACCATTATAAACCGATTTTGACTTTAATATAAAATAATATTTTGAGATATTCCTAAGGTGCCCCTCTCCTCCCTTATAAAAGGGCACCTCCTCCCCCTCCTCCTCACACCAATTTGAGCACTCAAGCTCGGCCAACCCCTGCCATTTTCCCTTCTCCACTTCCCTAGAATAATCCTAGAGGTCCTGGTCTTCTCCAAAGACCAATCTTAGTTCCTTAAGTGGAGGATTCAAAAAGGCGTTCCAAAGAAGAGGTAATATCCATTACCGATCTTTTCAATTTCTTTCTTCTTAAACTTCTTCTTCTTTAGTTGTTTCATGATAAAGTAATAACATCAGTATTAATTACATACTGATATGTTATTATAAATATGAAACAACCCTAATTCACCTTCTATCCATCCTACGGAAAAAATGAAATCACCGCGCGTGCGTACGTACGGAATACCGTCTCCACGCCGTGGTGTAATCTATTTTCCACCATCACCTTACAAGGATGGGTATAATGGTGTAATCAGTAACTATATATGATTATTATTAAGTAATATTGATACTGAAATAATATATATATACTCCAATACAATTCCACGATCATAGGAACGATATCATCACTCGTGCGTACGTACGGAATACCGTCTCCACGATGTGATGCGACTCGTTCTACATGATCTTCATTTCATAATGATTATATAAATGAATTTAATGAATGAATATGGTATATACTACACTAATACCATTCTGGAAATGAATTATCTATAACCTAAAGATAAGAATAAGAATTTATTCGACAAAACACGCATAAGAACAAAAAGTTATAAAGACCCGAGTAACAAGTAACAATGAAATATTACTAACAAGAAGCTAATAATATGACCATATATGATCTCATATCAATATGTATGATTCTGGAATAAGTCAATAACATTATTTAAACCATTATACAGGAGCTTCGGACACGAACAAAGCAAATCGGACCTAAGGTAAGGGAAATATCACAATCTCATTTTTATCCGAGATTGTTTATTCGTAAGTATTTACTGGGGTGTATTTTATCATCCACATCCATGTTCCCTCAATATGAAATATTGTTTCCATACACTTGAAATAGTTTAAATCCAATTTTACCCTTAGGTGAGTTTTTAGTAAAGAATATGAAAGGAATCTTTTGTCGTTTTTCCGTACGAGGTACTTTTTGACTTTTCCGACAAAAGTACGAAGAATGTTTTTTTTAACTTATACGGCATGAATGGATTTTTAAAACATTGTTTCCAAGAAGCGTCCTTTACAAGTTTTCAAGTTTATTTTTAATCAACTTCTTTTATTTTAAAATTGTATGACATGTTATGAAAGGAAAAATGTTTTTGAAGAAGAAAGGATATTTTCCTCAAGAGTGGAGTTCAAGCGTTTTATCAAAATTATTTTCCATCTAAGATAATAAAGGGTTCTGTTTTTATCCCTATTATTACATTGATTTGACTATGTTGTGATGGAATTATGTTTATGAATTCCTTTATCTTATATGAATTGATTTATGATGTCATGATGTTTCAAGAATCCCATTTTTGTTATATGTGTTATGCGATGATGTATGTTTTATGATTATGTGGCACACATAAGAAAGGATTCATTATAAGATGGGTGGGACCTATATCTCCCTCCAATGCATTGGGTAAAGATTTTATATCTCATGAGATAGACATGGCTGGAACGGAAGGTTATTTCGGTTCAGTGATACAGGACTGAAACGAGGAGTGAACTCGGTTCAGAAAGGGACTTTGTCCACTAAGATAGTCTTGGCAATGAGTCATGACTAACAAGAAATGATTTTCCATGATTATGTGTGCATGCCACAAAGTTTCAAGTTTTATGTTATGATTATGGGGATCTCATTTTCACTTCTATGATTTATTCCATGTTAAGATATTATGATCTCTTTTGCAGGTTTTGATTTTCAAAAAGATATGATATGATTTTTATTTCCTTTATTTGCCCTTGCTGAGCATTTGAGCTCACCCTTTTATGTTTTCTTTTCCCCAGGTCAGGAAGATGGATATTAAGTAGAATATGCTAAAAGGGACCCTAGATATGATGAAATAAACGGGAGATACTGTAGAAGATTTATGAACCAGTTGTTTATGTTTCCCAGTTTCTAAAGACACTATACCTATACGGTCCTTTGTGGTTTTGTCATATGTTGTAATAAGTGTGCTTCAATTTTGAAGTATTAACAATGTATGTAAAGTATGGGTCGTTACACTATTCCAAGCGTGGAGAGGCTCAACTACCAGGAGGTTGCTGTAGGGTTTCAACCTAGATTTATTCATATTTAGGTTTTTGTTTCTCTTTTATTTTATTTTTCTAGATTTTATATAGTGTTGTTTTTATCATTAGCTTATTTCTAGTTGATTTTATTTTCATTCTTTCTCATTCTTTATCTCAAAACCTCTCTACTATAGGTTATTTTTTATTCATCATTGGAGATCACCCAATGATGATCGTCTAAATCCATAGGGGTCAACAGTAGGTGTGGATTTAAACTTAATTAATATCTAAAATAAAAACTTGGTAACATTATGGATAATAAATAGATTTAAAACAATTTTTAATCTCATTCAATTTCACCTACTCGGCCAGTTGGATTTGATCAGGAAAGGACCAATATCCTATGATTATTTCTACCTAGAATCCACGATTACCATGATTAGGTTATAAATTAATATGGACCAAGGAGTAGTTTCTATGTTAGGTCGATCCAATTTATTAGACCAATATCCATAAGTGACATTTTCACTGTTTTACAACCTATACAATTGGTGTATCCCAAATTATATTTAGGATTATCCTTTGCCTACACCCTAAAATCGACCCCTTTCCTTTTTTTAATTTTAATTAAAACCTAATACAAAAAGTTTAAATAAAATGAAATCAAAATCGGGATGACCCAACCTTAGGTTAAGAGTTTCCATCACTGCGTTCCCTGCTCTCTGTGGGATTAACCCTACACTTCCACTATATTACACCTCTATAGTGAGCATGGTTCAGGTTTCATATAAATTTATAATTTGATCATTCCCTGAGTATTTAACAATGTCCTTTGGATGCATCAAATTTTGGTGCAATTGCAAGGGAGTAGTGAAATGTTATAGATGACTCAAGACTAATTTCTTAGGTCAAATACTTTTCTTATACCATCTGTGGATACTGATTTCATTTTAGTTTTTTTACTTCATTTTTTTATTTTTTTAAATATTATGTGTCTAGTAGTTGGTGGTGGTTTACAGGGTGGATGATACACCACATAATTATTATGTTTCACCACCATCAGAGTACATCATATTTTAGGATTATCCAACCACATGTGAAACATTGAATTCTGAAGGGTGGTTACATCAAGACACAAGGTGGGATGATTCATATTCATTTAGATACAATTATTTTAAACCTCAATAGTCAGGGGATACCTATAATCAATCCTAGAGAGGAGACCCTAATATTGAAAACTACCAAGGTGGATCTTGGGCCAAACAACACTTAGAAGACTGACTATCCAGATTGCTCACATGGTACATTAAAGGGATGGACAAAAGGGTGGACTACAATTAGGCTATGTTCAGAAAATATGGATAATGGAAAAATCACCTATCTCAAATCATTTTAAATTTAAATTCTATTATTAGTAGTCTACCAATAGCTCCTAATACAGACACAAGTTGGATTTAAGAAGAATAAAATCAGGTGGAGGAAGTCTAATTAGTTGACATAATGGAACCTCAAGATAAGTACATTTAAGAAGACCATTATCTCCAAAAACAACTCAGGAGTAGATGTTAGATAAAAAACTATCCAAATTCCTCACAAAGTAGATTTTATTATTGGATAAAAGGATGGATAAAAATGCGGAACAAATCAAAGAACAAGTAGAAGTGAATACTCAACTTGCTAAAGTTATTTCATATTTAAATACCACTATGAATAATATACCATTAATTTCTAATATAGATATGGATTACGTTAAAGATGAAGAAGATCAAGAAATTGTTAAGGAAGTTCAATCTGTTTAAGCAATAAATTTAAAAAAGTAAGATATGGATATCATGGAAGAGTATTTCGATCATGATAAATTTTTTCAAAGTGATGAACCTCTAGCTCATGAAGAAAAAGAATCATAACCCAAGGAATAACTTATATGAATAAAAAGGATGAAGAAGAAAAAATAGAATACCTTTTGTGACTACAAGTATAAGTCCCTGGCCTTAAACCTTACTTAATATTGAATTAAATGAATAATTCACATTGAGGATCTTTTTAGGTTTATAGTTTTAGAGAATTAGGACATAACTATTACATCTCAAAAGATTACAAAGTAGACACTTCTACTAAGTTTCCACAGAATAAAAACTATTAAAAAGAAACATGTATAGTTCCATGTTTTATATAGCATGACTTCCCCTTGATCCCATCCTTGACCCTATTACACATTAAGTCCTGTGAAAAACATTTCAAAAAAACTTGGGGTGAGCATAAAAAGCTCAGTAAGGGATACATAAAGAATGAAAACTATTAGTTTATCAAAACAACAAGTAAACCATGTATTCTTTATCAAAGTAATAATTTTCACCTTTATGAAGTAGTAAAAACTCTTCACTGAATAAAAGATCATTACTTACCCTTTTGTAACCAAAATATTACCATAAAACCCATATAAAGATCACATAACATATAAAGGTAACTTGGTACATAAACATACTTAAATGGAATAACCATACGGTCTACTTCCACACATATCACTTAATGGAATAGCAATACGGCCGACTTCCATACCCAATGCATTGGAGGTTATAACGTAACCACCCATCCTGGTATTCACGGCACCACCCGTCATATGGTTTATCATGTAACCACCCGTCAAATGTCCAAGTACCATTATAAAATCATAAGACATAAAACAAACATAATGGAAAGAAAAAATTTCCACATTCCGATCACAATATATCACTTAAATATATTGACATAAAAAATCCATTATAAAAACCATTTTCAATACCAAAATACATAAAAGTGTATATGGTATTTATTTCATTTTAAAAACAATTACGGCTTGTTGAGGAAGCCAAAGACCAAATAATACTCACGGTGGAGAAAAAGGTTGTTGTCACCATGTATATTAAAAGAAACATTCCTTTTTGTCGTTTTGTAAAACAATTCGTAGAAAAATATTCCTTTTGTATAAAATTAAAAGTCAAAGGGGTTTATACACCATATAAAGAAACATTGCGTATAAAACAAAATATGCCTCAATGAAAGGAGATTGAGACGAAGTCCCTTACCTCGGGTCCGACTTGACTCGATCGTTCTTTAATGTCCTGAATAATAAACTTGAGTTAATTTCAACTCACTTAAGAACCTTTTTAAAGTTCATTATTCCTTTTATATCAATTATTTCCATGTTATAAACATTATTTAATCATTTAAGTTAATAATGTTTGTTTTTTCGATATTTGGTTCTTAAGTCGAAAGTGGACTTCTTACAATTACATTTTGTTCGTGTGGTCAAAGGTTCATTATATCCAGAATAATATTCATGATTTGGATATCATATATATCACATATATCCATAATATACATGTATTTATAATATTACATAATCATTTAGAGGTAAGAAATGAAATGTACCGTTCATAGAGAGGGTAAGTCGTACGTATGCATGAACACTACTTTCATTTCTATGTCATATTAATGGAATTAAAAATAAATGAGAGGTATGTATATTTTAATTCCAGAATTATATTCATCACTTATATGTAACATAAATTATACATAATAACTTTAAATCCATACTTTATATGTCCCACATATGGCATTAACGAATCAAATCACTTTGAGGGGGCGGTAGTCCGCACTTCCTAAAATGAAGATATCACCTATACCCATAATGGAATCCATAAAGGTATACCAAAAATGAAAAATAAAGAAGAATAAGTAAAACATAAACATAATATATATCATATATAAATATAGTTATATCTTAATGGCCACCATTAAATGTGTTAAAAGAAGATTGAACAATCATCGTTTCGTGAGGCAGAAATTCGCCAACAACAGAAACAGTATATTCTTTAACCATTAGACGGAGGTGTGTGTAGGTGTAGCTAGAATACTTATTATAAAAAAAATCCTAGTATATTGAAGATACTGGTGTTGTTACAAAATAAAGTAATAAAAAGAGTTTAGAGGGTTGGAGAAGCAAAATAAAATAAAAGAACACAATAGAAAACACAACCTTTAAAACGGGTAACTCTTTTTGATTTAAGCTCAAAGGCTTCCTTGGGAAGACTTCTTCCCAAAGTGAGGCTTCTAGGAGTAAGAGAGGGATGTGGAGAGACAATATGGGAAGGGGTTGGCTGAACCAAAGGCTTGAGAGGTGTGGTTAAGGTTGTAGAGGTGGGGACCTTTTATAAGAGGAGAGGAGGGGCACTCTTGGAAAGTTATAAAAGTTTACTTTATTATAAAATGATTTTAGGATTTTAAAGGTCCCACATTGATAAAATTCTAGGATAAGATGATAAGGGTTTGAAATATACTCATCCAATAGGTCTTTGACAAGTTTAAGTCTTAGATTTTACATTATATGTTCATTTTATTTAAATAATTCATTAATGAGGTAATCACTGCATCATCATGATGTCATAAATAATTTAATTTATTTAATGTCTAAAAATTATAAAAAAACTATCATGATGTAGGAAATCTTTTTAGATTCCTAATGAATATTTATAGTAAAAAATATGACTTGTATAACGTCATTTAAAAATTGTTTTAGTAAAACAACTCATGTTTGTGACATTTTAATTTTAACATTAAATAAAAAGTTCTTAATGTCATTTTCCTACCAAAGTGGCTCCATGGGGTCCCCAAGTTGACCCATGGATTCTCTTGGTCGGACATGACACATCCAATAAGGTTTGGACATGTTTCAAGTTCATTTCATATTATCAAAACATTATTTTTACCTTAAACTACACTAATTACCTCTAATCGCGATTAATAAACTTAAAAGTTACTATTCACCAAAAATTATTTTAATCCCATTGAATCACATTTTACTTCTTAATGACAACCATGTATGTCGAATTTTTTAAATTCAAAATACAGAGGTGGTAAAATTTCATTTAAACAAAAAAATCAGTTTTTTAAGTACCACTTAGTGGTTTCACTATTCATCAAAAATTGATGTTTTTCAGAAAAATACCAAAACTTCACCCTAAGCTATATTTGATATTCCGAATTAAAAAATGAAGTCTATTTTAAAAAATTAAAAACATATAAGTTTCATTAATTAATTTAATAATTAATTCCCGCTGTTAGAGCAAATAGCGTGTTTTTATGAAATAATAAGTATCAAAAGATTGACACTAGTTTAAGTCTGATTTCAAAGTGAAATTAATTACAATGACCAATATTGGATTAAATGGTAAAAATAAATTATAATTTTACTTTAAAACCAATTCAAACGATAATATAATCATATTAATAAATTACATTAAAAAGAGGTTTTGAATTAAAATTCAACATTTTGCACTATTCATTAAAAAATGAACTTTATCAGAAAAATACCAAAAATTTACACAAAGTAAATTTTGATGTCCCGATTCTAAAGAAGAATTTTATTTGGTCCAATAGAATGTATAAGAGTGACCAAAACTATATTTAATTAAGGTTCGCCATCAAAAGGTGATAAGTGGACCTTTAGTGTATATTAGAGTATATATACCTAAAATTGAATTCTTTTCTTATTTGAAGCCCTTATCTTTTATTGGATAAATGTAAAAACATTTAAAAAAACATTTAAAAAAACATATATAATCATATTTTAGTTATTTCTATTCATTCCTTCCAATACGACGACTACGTGTTAACTACCATTTAAAATAATATTATTTTATTACTAGTGTGCAACGTAAGATTTCAAAGAAACTCATTGTTGCGTATCGGGTACACTATCGAACATAGCAACCCATTTAAAGTAAAATTAATATTTAATTCGCAAATATTAATAAATATGAAAATGCTTTATTTTTTATTTACCTAGGATGTTACATCCTTCCCCCCTTTTGGGAATTGCGTCCTCGCAATTTTATTCACTTATCAAAATAAGTGGGGTATTTATCCCTCATAGAATTTTTAGATTCCCATGTTGCCTCATATGGTTTTTCCACAAAACCTTTACCTGGTAAATTACCTTATTTCGCAACACTTTCTTTCTTCAGTCAATAATCTGGACTGGTTGTTCTTCATAAGAGAGATTCTCTTCCAACTGTACTACCTCTGGGCTCAAAACATGAGATGGATCTGGTATATACTTTCTCAACATCGAAACATGAAAAACATTGTGTACCTGAGATAAACTCAGAGGTAAAGCCACTCAGTAAGAAACTGATCCAACTTTCTCCAGAATTTCATATGGTTTAATGAACCTTGGACTCAGCTTTCCTTTCTTACCAAATCGCATCAGACTTTTCCATGGTGAAACTTTGAGAAAAACACGATCACCTACCTCAAAAGATAGATCCTTCCTCCAGTTATCTGCATAACTCTTCTTCCTGCTCTGAGCTGTTCTCATGTTTTTCTGAATAAACTGAAATTTTTCTGCTATCTCTTCTACCAATTCTAGTCCCATCAGCTTCCTTTCACCTACTTCATCCCAAAAAGCTGGAGTTCGACACTGCTTCCCATATAATGCCTCAAATGGTGCCATCTGTATACTGGAATGAAAACTGTTATTGTAAGAAAACTCAACCAAAGAAAGATGTTGGTCCCAACTTTCCTGATAATCCATCGAACAAGCACATAGCATATCCTCCAAGGTCTGAATTGTTCGTTCTGAATGACCATCTGATTGCGAATGAAAAGATGTACTAAAATTTAATTCAGTACCCAATGACTTCTGAAGGCCTTTCCAAAAGTTAGAAGTAAACCTGGGATTACAATCAGATACAATGGAGAGGGGAACTCCATAAAAACCGACTATCTCTTTAAGATACAAATAGGAAATTTGATCTAGGGAAAAAGTATCTCGAATAGGAAGGAAATGAGAAGATTTAGTCAAGCGATAAATAATAACCCAGATTTCATTATTACCTCAAGGTGTCTTCGGAAATCCCACAACGAAGTCCATGGATATATTCTCCCATTTCCACTCTGGTACTGGTAAAGGCTACAACATCCCTTTCAGTAACTGCCTCTCTGCTTTAACCTGCTGACAAGTCAAACACTTCACAGTAAAATCAGCAATATCTCTTTTCATTCCATCCCACCAGTAATACTCCCATAGATCTCTGTACATCTTAGTACTGCCAGGATGAACTGAAAACGGAGAACTATGAGCTTGACATAACAACTCTCTCTTCAACTGTGAATCACAAGGAACACACAATCTCTTCCCAAATCTCAAAACACAATCATTATCAATGTTGAATTCAGGCAACTTACCCTTCTGAACCAACTCTACCTTTTTCCGCAACTCACTGTCTTGCTTCTATGCTTGCTTGATTCTATCTGATAGAGAAGATTTCACTGATACCTGAAACAAAACAGAAGGAATTCCTGCACAAACAACTTCCATTCCAAAGTTCATCAAATCAAAAACCAAAAGATCTCGTTCCAAACATAGCATGGTTAATGAAGCATTACTTTTTCGACACAAAGAATCAGCCACTTTATTTGCTTTTACCAGATGGTAATGAATTGTACAATCATAATCCTTGATTAATTCTAGCCATCTCCTATGTCTCATGTTCAATTCTTTCTGAGTGAATATATACTTTAAACTGTTGTGATCAATATATATTTCACACTTTACTCCATACAAATGATGCCTCCAAATTTTTAGAGCAAAAACAACAACAGCTAATTCCAAATCATGTGTAGGGTAATTTACCTCATGAGTTTTCAACTGACGTGAAGCATATGCAATTACCTGATCATTCTGCATAAAGACACAACCAATTCATTTCAATGAAGCATCACTGTAGATAACAAACTCACTATTCCTGGAAGGAAGTTCCAAAACTAGAGCATTCACCAATCTTCTTTTCAACTCCTGAAAACAATCATCACATTATTTTGTCCAGATAAACTTAACACCCTTCTGAGTTAGCTTAGTCATTGGACTAGATAACTGTGAAACATTTTCAACAAACCTTCGGTAGTAACCTGCCAAACTAAGAAAACTACGAATCTTGGTTACTTTTGTGGGTCTTGGCCATTCTTCCACAACCTTTGTTTTTACAGGATCCACAATTATTCCATCTTTAGAAACAATATGACCAAGGAAAGAAATTTGTTGCGACTAAAACTCACACTTTCTGAATTTCCCATACAATTTATTTTCTTTTAAGGTTTGCAGAATAACCCTTAAATGTCTTTCATGCTCCTCTTTACTTTTAGATAACACCAAAATATCATCAATGAAAACCACCAAAAACTTATCCAAGAACTCATGGAAAATTCTATTAATTAATTCCATGAATACAACAGGTGAATTGGTTATCCCAAAAGGCATAACTACAAATTCATAATGGCCATATCTAGTACGAAACACAGTCTTCGGAACGTCTTCTTCCTTTACCTTCAACTGATGGTACCCCGACCTCAAGTCAATCTTTGAAAAATACTAAGCTCCCTAGAGCTGATCAAACAAATCATCAATATGAGGCAAAGGATACTTGTTCTTAATAGTAATGTTATTCAAGGATTTATAATCAATGCAAAGTCTCATTGAACCATCTTTCTTTTTAACAAAAAAGACCAGAGCACCCCATGGTGATGTGCTAGGTTTGATGAAACCTTTATCTAATAACTCCTGCAATTGTTTATTTAACTCTAAAAGTTAAAATTGAGCCATTAGATAAGGGGGTTTTCAAATTGGCTTATAATCAGGAACTAATTCAACAGTAAATTCAACTTTCCGATCATGAATAATACCAGGAAACTCATCAGGAAAAACATCAAGATACTCATTTACCACTGGAACATCATTAATATGTATAGTTCCTTTATTTTCAAGAACATGTGCAAGGTAACAATCATTTCCATCTTTTACTAGTTTCTCAAATTCCTGATATGTTATCAAAATCAAGGGTTCATTATTGTACACAAAATAAAAATCTTTCTGAAAAGAAACCATTTTAGCTCTGCAGTCAATCTTAGCACGATAAACAGAAAGCCAATCAATGCCCAAAATAACATCAAACTCTACTAGAGGCAGAACAATAAGGTTTGCAGGTATATTCTTTCTGCACACAAGGATATGAAGGTTCTTATAATTTCTTTTTTTCTCAATGTTTCCTCTGGGTGTTTTTACCATAAGTTTAGGACTCATATCTTGAGATGGAATTTCCAATTTACTAGAAAACTTCTCAGAAATGAAAGAATGTGTAGACCTTGAATCAAACAACACATTGGCATAATCCAAAAAAACAAACAGTGTACCTGATACTACTTCATTCGATGGCCCAACATCAGCAGAAGTAGTTGTAAAGGATTTCACCACCCCTTTCTGCTTGTAGTCTGGCTGATTTTCCCCAGTTGAGTTCTTTGTTAGACACTCATTTGCATAATGACCCATTTCATTACACTTAAAACATCTTACCGCTGGCTTTTCATTGCCTTCTTGATCATCTTCCTTATAGTTACGAGCAATATGACCAGACTTACCACACCTAAAGTACTTTCCAGACTTGGATAAACATTCTCCAGGATGCATTTTACCAAACTTCACATAGGATGGATATTTCATTTTCTTACCTCTTTACTTCTTTGATAAATTCTTCCCCTTTTCCTGCCAACTGGACCTCTTATTCTGTTGTTTGTCCAAGAACACCTGATCATCGGTAAACTCCATTTCCACCTTCTCCGCACATCGAACAAGTTTTTCATAACTTTTGAACTCACGAGAAGCTAAAGCCCTTCGATAATTTGGATTTAACCCTGAGTAAAAATGGTTTATTTTACTATCAAAATCTCATATGAAGTTTGGAGCATACCTTGCCAATCGAGTGAAATTTTCTTCATAAGCAGCCACTGAGTCATCCTCCTGCCTCAATTCTAGGAACTGTTTTTCCATCCTAAGACGAACCAACTTAGGAAAATATTTCTCAAGAAACATACCTTTGAATTTGTCCCAGTGAAGATCATCAATCTCATCACTATCCCTGATATTTTTCACCATCGACCACCACTGATCAACTTCACCTTCAAAATGGTAAATAGCAAGACTAACCTTTTTATGTTCTGAACACCCCATGACATCAAAAATCTTCTCCAATTCTTTAATCCACCCTTCAGCTTGCACGGGGTCAAATGATCCTCTGAATGATGGGGGATGTTGCCTCATGAAATGTTCCACCACTGACATGTACCTCTGCGGTTGATCTGGCTGATCTCGTGCATGGATACCACCACCATTTATATCTTGAGTCAACTGTGCCATCACTGCAACAAACTGTTCAGTTCCGATTCCGACCATCTCAGGTTTCTGATTTGGAAGGTTGTCTTCCTCCTAATGTCGTCCCAACATAGCTGCTTTGTTTCCTCTGCGGAAAACCATTATGAACATAGAAATATCTTAGGAAAAGCAACATGGTAATATTTAAATGCTATATTATTTCAATCATACCATAAATTAATTTATAATTTAACAATATTATAACTCCAAAAGTTTTCTAAACCAACCTCTGATACCAACTATAAGGCCCCGACCTTAAACCTTACTTAATATTGAATTAAATGAATAATTCACATTGAGGATCTTTTCAGGTTTAGATTTTTAGAGAATTAGGACATAACTATTACATCTCAAAATATTACAAATTAGACACTTCTACTAAGTTTTCATTGAATAAAAACTCTTAAAAATAAGCATGTCTAGTTCCATGTTTTATATAGCATGAATTTCCCTTGATCCCATCCTTGACCCTATTCCACATTAAGTCCTGTGAAAAACATTTCAGAAAAACTTGGGGTGAGCATAAAAAGCTCAGTAAGGGATACACAAAGAATGAAAACTATTAGTTTATCAAAACAACAAGTAAACCATGTATACCTTATCAAAGTAATACTTTTCACCTTTATGAAGTAGTAAAAACTCTTCACTGAATAAAAGATCAATACTTACCCTTTTGTAACCAAAATATTACCATAAAACCCATATAAAGATCACATAACATATAAAGGTAACTTGGGACATAAACATACTTAAATGGAATAACCACACGGTCGACTTACACATATATCACTTAATGGAATAGCCATACGATCGAATTCCATACCCAATGCATTGGAGGTTATAATGTTACCACCCGTCCTGGTATTCATGACACCACCCGTCATATGGTTTATCACGTAACCACCTGTCAAATGTCCAAGTGCCATTATAAAATCATAATACTTAAAACAAACATAATGGAAAGAAAACATTTCCACATTCCGATCACAATATATCACTTAAATATATTGACATAAAAAATACATTATAAAAACCATTTTCAATACCAAAATACATAAAAGAGTGTATGTTATTTATTTCATTTAAAAAAAAATTACGACTTGTTGAGGAAGCCAAAGACCAAATAATACTCACGACGGTGGAAAAGGTCGTTGTCACCGCGTATGTTAAAAGAAACATTCATTTTTGTCGTTTTGTAAAACGATTCGTAGAAAAAGATTCCTTTTTTATAAAATTAAAAGTCAAAGGGGTTTATACACCGTATAAAGGAAAGTTGCGTATAAAACAAAATATTCCTCAATGAAAGGAGATTGAGATGAAGTCCCTTACCTCGGGTCCGACTTGAGTCGATCGTTCTTTAACATCCTGAATAATAAACTTGAGTTAATTTCTACTTGCTTAAGAACCTTTTTCAAGTTCATTATTCCTTTTATATCACTTATTTCCATGTTATAAACATTATTTAATCATTTAAGTTAATAATTTTTGTTTTGTCGATATTTGGTTCTAAAGTCAAAAGCGGACTTCTTACAATTACATGTTGTTCGTGTGGTCAAAGGTTCATTATATCCAGAATGATATTCATGATTTGGATATCATATATATCATATATATACAGCATATACATGTATTTATAATATTACATAATCATTTAGAGGTAAGAAATGAAATGCACCGTTCAAGGAGACAGTAAGCTGTACGTACGCATGAACACTATTTTCATTTCTATGTCATATTAATAGAATTAAAACTAAATGAGGGGTATGTATATTTTAATTCCAGAATTATATTCATCACTTATATTTAACATAAATTATACATAATAACTTTAAATCCATATTTTATACGTCCCACATATGCCATTAACGAATCAAATCACTTTGAGGGGGCGGTAGTCCGCACATCCTAAAATGAAGATATCGCGTATACCCATAATGGAAGCCATAAAGGTATACCAAAAATGAAAAATAAAGATGAATAAGGAAAACATAAACATAATATATATCATAGATAAATAGAGTGAAATCTTAATGGTCACCATTAAAGGTGTTAAAAGAAGATTGAACAATCATCGTTTCGTGAGGCATAAATTCGCCAACCACAGAAACAGTATGTTATTTAACCATTAGACGGAGGTGTGTGTAGGTGTTGCTATAATCCTTCTTATAACAACATCCTAGTAAATTAAATATACTGTTGTTGTTACAAAATAAAGTAATAAAATATTTTAGAGGGTTGGAGAAGCAAAATAAAACAAAAGAACACAAGAGAAAACACTACATTTAAAACGGGTAACTCTTTTTGATTTGAGCTCAAAGGCTTCCTTGGGAAGACTTCTCCCCAAAGTGAGGGTTCTTGGAGTAAGAGAGGGATGTGGAGAGACAATATGGGCAGGTTTTGGCCGAAAAAAAGGCTTGAGAGGTGTGGGTAAGGTGGTAGAGGTGGGGGCCTTTTATAAGAGGAGAGGAGGGGCACTCTTGGAAAGTTATAAAAGTTTACTTTATTATAAAATTATTTTCGGATTTTAAATGACCCACATTGATAAAATTAGAGGATAAGATGATAAGGGTATTAAATATACTCATCCAATAGGTCTTTGAAAAGTGTGAGGCTTAGATTTTACATTATCCTTTCATTTTATTTAAATCATTCATTAATGGGGTAATCGCTGCATCATCATGATGTCATAAATAATTTAATTTATTTAATGTCTAAAAATTATGAAAAAACTATCATGATGTATGAAATCTTTTTATCTTCCGAATTGAATATTTATAGTCAAAAATATGACTTGTATAACCCCATTTAAAAATTGTTTTAGTAAAACAACTCATGTTTGTGACATTTTAATTTTAACATTAAATAAAACGTTTTTAATGTCATTTTCCTACCAAAGTGGATCCATGGGGTCACCAAGTTGACCAATGGATTTTCTTGGTCTTCCATGACACATCTGATAATTCTAGGACATGTGTCAAGTTCATTTCATATTATTAAAACACTATTTTTACCTTAAACTACACTAATTACCTCTAATCGCGATTAATAAACTTAAAAGTTACTATTCACCAAAAAATTATTTTAATCCCATTGAATCAAATTTTAATTCTTAATGACAACCATGTTTTTTGGATTTTTGAAATTCAAAACACAGAGGTGGTAAAATTTCATTTAAACGAAAAATCAGTTTTTTAAGTACCACTTAGTGGTTTCACTATTCATCAAAAATTGATGTTTTTCAGAAAAATACCAAAACTTCACCCTAAGATATATTTGATATTCTGAATTCAAAAATGAAGTCTAATTTACAAAATTCAAAAAATATAAGTTTCATTAATTAATTTAATAATTAATTCCCGCTATCAGAGCAAATAGCGTGTTTTTATGAAAAAATAAGTATCAAAAGATTGACACTAGTTTAAGTCCGATTTCAAAGTGAAATTAATTCCAACAACCACTATTGGATTAAATGGTAAAAATATATTATAATTTCACTTTAAAACCAATTCAAATGATAATATAATCATATAAATAAATTATATTAAAAAGAGGTTTTGAATTAAAATACAACATTTTTCACTATTCAATAAAAAATGAACTTTATCAAAAAAATACCAAAAAATTACACAAAGTAAATTTTGATGTCCCAATTCTAAAGAAGAATTTTATTTGGTCCAATAGAATGTATAAGAGTGACCAAAACTATATTTAATGAAGGTTCGTCATCAAAAGGTGATAAGTAGACCTTTAGTGAATATTAGAGTATATATGCATAAATTGAATTCTTTTCTTATTTGAAGCCCTTATCTTTTATTGGATAAATGTAAAAACATTTAAAAAAACATATATAATCATATTTTAGTTATTTCTATTCATTCCCACCAATACAACGACTACGTGTTAACTACCATTTATAATAATATTATTTTATTACTAGTGTGCAACGTAATATTTCAAAGAAACTCATTGTTGCGTATCAGGTACACTATCGAAAATAGCAACCCCTTTAAAGTAAAATTAATATTTAATTAGTAAATATTAATAAATATAAAAATGATTTATTTTTTATTTACCTGGGATGTTACAACAAGAATAAGAAGAAAAAACATGATAGAAATATATGATAGGATTTTCAATGAAGAAGAGGAGTAGGAGAATGAAGTGGAACAAGTAATATAATCTAAGGAAGAATAAAACTTGAAGGAATAGGTTTTTTATCAGACATTAATTGGCCTCATAGATATTTCAGAGACTGAAGAAGCATGGCATTCCCTGTTAAAAATACTATCATACAAAGAGAAGACCATGAATGATCTCATTAATGATATAAAAAAGAGGAAGAATAAGAAATATTTTGTGATTGAAACTATATTTGAAGAATTTAATAAAGAATAAACTCCAATAATATAATAAAAATATGAAAAAGTTATAATGGAGAAAGTTAATTGAAAACTCTTGTCATATTTATATTTCATTTTATTTTTATTACATCTGTCCTCAAATTTTTTCCCACCACCATTCAAGAAGAACAAACAGCAGAGGAAGTGAAAGACTTACCCAGTTGTACAAAAAATTCAGATGTGGTTAAATCCAAGATGGTTATATCTATACCCTATTCCAATTAGCTTGCAAAGGTAATGGTCGAGTTAAACAAACATAAAAAAGAGCAGCTATTAAGAGGTAACTCGCATATTTAAATTACTTTCTAGAACATTGATTTATTTTATTTTTGTTATATTGGTTGAATATTTTTCCCCATGGTCAATATAATTATATGCATGAGACAATTTTTTATATCATAAAAGGGAATTAACTTTCAATATTTATTTTTATTTTTTAGGAACATGGAAGAAAGAAATAGGAAGAAATCGATGTGTTGTATGCCAAACCAATACATGTCATGAACCTGCGTTAGATTAAACTTGAGTAACTCATTAAAATTTTCAATGGAAGTGGGTACTTTTAACTTTTTTTTTTATATTTTTTTCACCCCAATTTTTTCCACCACTTAAAAAACCAATTGAATAATTACATGAACTGAATTAGATTAGATTCCCAAAAAAAGATTGATTTTTTCCTTGTACTCACTGATCTAGGAGACATCAATAGTAAGAATAATTATTTGGATATATTAAAAAATTTGGAATATAATGCTCATAAATGAAAAATATAATTGAATATTTTAAAATTCACTTTATTAGTTCCTTTTTTTAATTCCTTGAAAATAATTTCTGATATGATTTCTTTTCAGGATTTTGATTCCAAGAAGCATTCCTTGAGTAACCTGATTATTTATTTTCATTCAATAACCTGATTGACTTATATTATGTTCCCATTCCTGAGAGGATTCTAGAACAAATATTTCCTAATTTTATGACTATATTTCTTTAGGGAAACTTGGGGCCTGTAAACTTGCTAGAACTAACACTGATATCTTTTCAAAGCTATGACTGAACAAATTCACTATTGAAATTATTAAGATAATTTATTAAATATCTCATTTATCCTGGAGACCCACCAATACCTTTATCCTTATTTATCCGATAGAATATTTGTATTACCTTGTTAGGATTGTTCCATGTTACAAGTTATTATTTTCCTTTCCTACCATGATCGTTTTATTTTGCATGATATTCAACTGAATGAGTGTGGGGAGGGGTAATTTATATTGGATAGGGGATGTTTTATCTTTAGAGGATACTAAAGGATTATTTAATGGGTTTTTTTAGGAAGTTTCAAATTTTTATTCATTTTAAATCCTTATTTATCCCTCTTGTTTAAAAAAAACAACAATAAAAATAAAAATGGGTTGTAAATTGGGAGAATAAAAAATCTACATCACTAGACAACTGATTTTTATCACATGTGGTTAGGTGGTGGATGTGATGTTTATTCCAATAATGGATTTCGATAATGATGATGATGATGATAATAATAACAATAATAATAATAACAATAATGTTTGGTTGTTTCTCAGGTAGGTAAAAATCACCATTTCCAAACTGATGATCTCAAAATCATATGCGATTAGGTGGTGTATGTGAGACTTATCCCTGGTACAAATTTCAAAACAAATAAGAATAAATAAATAAAATAATAATAAAAATAAAACAAATAACAATAATATAGGGTCATTTTTCATTATAATTACATAATTTGTGAGCCATTACTTTTCTTTTCAGGGGAATGCAAGATGACCTTATATTTTTGTGAGGAGTATTTCACTAATCTTTTATTTTGAATATCAGGTATTATACATTATATTTTAGCCTCCTTTTTATCATTACATGTTTTAAACATCAATAACCACCTACCATCAGCCTTAGAAACATTTGATACTAATTGAAAATCCCTCATGATTAATGGTGATATTTTTATTTATGAGGCGGAGAAAGTAGATTCAATGAAAGACTATAGTTTGGAGCATGAAATTGAGGTATGATCATTTCTCCATTAAATTGTTACATTGAGTGATTAAAGGAAAAATTCATGGTGAGGTAGATCATAAATGGTATGGGTGTTGAGGAAATGTTTAAATATGTTAGTGAAAAAGGAGGGAATGTCTTGAAATGAAAATTATAAATAAAGTATAATTTTTGAATTTCATATTGGGTATGTTTTTTTATTTTATAATCTATAGTTATAACTTATTTTTATGAGCATAATAATTTTAAAATTTCCTTATTGATGTATGGACACTTTATGTTTTGATCATCATATTTTGCTTGAGGATGAGAAAATATTTGACTGTGAGGGTATTTTATATCTCTATTTCCTATCTGTTTTTCAATGTATTTTTATATGAATTTAAGTGAAGTATTAACTGATTTTAAATGATATACTTCCCTGATATTTTTTTTCATTCTTATATAGGACTGAAAATTAAAGAACATTAGGCTCGATGCAACAACAAAAAATAATGATGAATTAATAACTAATTATTGAAGACAAACAAACCAAGACATTCATAAAATGAAGGTTTTCCATAATTTTGGAAGATCATAAGATGTTTGAGAGGCTTAGAACTAAATAAATAGAGAAAAAAAGGTTTTTGGTGATGGAAGTTGACATTATACATCGTGTAAACATTACAAGACATGAAACATTTACAAGTCATGAAAGTAGTACACAATGTGAATGAAGAAAAATAGTAAAAAGGAGGAATCTCATACATTAAATAGTGTAAAAAAGTACACACAATGAAATATTTTAGACATGTCCAGATAAAACATTTATGATTTATCTTTTATGGGACTTTTCTAGGTTTGACCTATGATGGTCATTTAACACCGTTTATGACCCATAAAACCCCTAATAAGAATTCTATGCATAAAAATAAGGGTCCCAACTAAAGAAATTAGAATCCCTAATAGGTGTGGAGAGGCTCAACTATTGGGTGGCTACTGTAGGGTTTTGAACCAAAGTTCTTTTTTGATATGATTCTGTTTTTATTTTATTTTCTTTTTCTATCTTTGATTTAATGTTGAGTTTTTCATTATTTTAATTCTAGTTTATTTTATTTTCGTTATTTATCATTCTTTCTATTTTAATATATTTGCTATGGGTTATTTTTTATTCATCATTTGTGATCACTCAATGGTGATCGAATCAATCTCATTCGATTGCAGCTACCCTAACCATCATAGGTGTAATTGAATGGCCATGACTTAGTTGGAGTTGATCAAGATACGAATAATACCCTATGACTCTTTATTCCTATAAGATAAGATTCATATGCTAATGTTATTAATTAATCTGAACCATGGAGTAGTTTATAGCTTAGGATGATCCAATTGGTTAGAATGCAATCCATTTTTGAATTTTTTATTGCTTTACAACCTATTCCATAGGTATATCTTAAGTTAGATTTTGGATTATCCTTCTACTATACCCTAAAATTATCCATTTTCTAATTTTTTCAATCTGAATTAGATCCTAAGATACGTAGTTTAAATAAAATCAAATCTAAATCGAGATGACCCATATGACAACCCTGCTTTTATTACAAACTTAAACATGATTTATTAGGTAAAACTTCACTTTATACAACAAAGAGGATAAATAGGTTTAGTGTATTTGGGGATTAGGACCATTACATAAAAACATAAAACATGAAATACAACATATTTATTGAAAAATTCCTTTACATGACCAATACATTCCCTTGTACTTAGAATTGCATGGGATAACCTGAGGACATGCATAAGAAACAGGTGAGCTATAAAGCCCAGTAAGGGAGTACACATGGAATAACATGAGGAGTACAATACATGTTATAAAATAGGTATATAAATAGAGCATATAAGAAACATGAACATAAAGGCATGATAAAGCATGATAATCATAACATGGAAATGTGGCAACAACACTTAACATGGAATTAGCATGAGCCAAGGCTCATTGCACATGGAGCATGAGTAAATACTCATTGCACATAAAGCACGAGTAAACCCTCATTGAACTTGAATTAGCATGATTCAAAACTCATTGCACATGACGTATCATGATACTATACTTTACCCAATGCATTGGAGCGCTATAAGGGTGCACCCTTCTTAAACATTTCATTTCATGCATAAGTGTGCCACATGGATCATAAAACATGGATTCATAATACATAATCATTTATTCCACGATAAATTAATGTGGAATTCATACATGAATATTTACAATCAATAAGTAAATGTGCATAAAGGTGAATATCCTTGATGGAGAAATGGGCATGGTATCCACTACACAATGACATTGGCTTAGAAAATCGGTGCGATTTCGGCAGCGTAACGGCGTGACATAAGAATTCATAAAAATGGTTGATGAGAGAGAAAGGGGTTCCTCATCATATTTACATGTAATGGATAGTAAGGAGGTCATATATATACATGTCCCAACAATTGAAATGGAATTTAGATTCATGATACAAAAGTATTGCTTGAATGTAAAAGAAGAGAGAGAAGTTCCTTTCGGAATTTTGGCATAGTAACAGGTGTAAATGGGAGGCATTTAATGAGAGAGAAAGGGGTCTCCCATCATTCAAACAATAATAGGGCAGTATGGAGGAGGTGAGAAACCATACCCCAACATTAATAATTGAAATTAAAAGGGCAATACAACTTAATGAAAATTGACAAAAATGAGAAAGGAAGAAAAAACCCTTGGAGGTGTGCTTCCAAAGGCTATAGAGAGGCTTGTGAGAGGCTTCTTGGGAGCTTGGGGCACCTTGGGAGGATTATAGAGAGAGTAGGGTAGAGGTTGGACGAAATCCAAAGGCTTTGAGTGAGGAGGAAGTGGGAGCTTGGGTGGGTTTATATAGGAAAGGTGAGGGAAATATTTATTATTTAGGTTTGGGACCCCTTATATTAAATTAATCCAAACCACAAACCATCCCATGGTTTTTGCCCATGGTTTTTGGAAAAGGGAAGAGGAAAACAATATTTTATATGGACAAAGTCCGAACTTCTTAATATATTATGGTTTCTTATGTGGAGGTGAGTCACACTCCCATAGAAATTAATTTAAAAAGGCAAGGTGTTGAATAAGTCTTGAGGGGTCCATTAATGTTATGAAAAGTAAGTTAAAAAAACCCAAAATTACATTATTTAAATGTTAAAACATATATCAGCCTAACATAAATATTATAGTATTTTATTACATCACTATTGGGTCATTATGATGTCATAAAACACATTATATATTTAAACGGTATTTAATTTTTACTCAAAAATTTGACTGTCTCAGAAAATTATGCAAAAACTCACTGTTGGATAATATCAATGTCCTGATTAAAAAAATAACATTTATTTTATCTAAATAATTTTATAAATATGTTAATTTTCACTTTTAAAATAAAAACCGACATTTATCAAAAATTCACATGTTTGGACAGAAATGGCTTTCAAACCTTAATAAAAATTATAATTGAATTCATAAAATTATAAGATCATTTATATTTAATAAAAATTAATTTAATAATAACAATAATATTTTATTAAAATATTATTTAATTAAAAAATCCCTTAATTTAATAAAATATAATTCTTAGTTAAATAATAACTAAAAACACTATTTGTACTTTAAAAATTATTTACAATGTATCAAAAATGACTAGAAATTATATTCATTATTATATAAGAAAAATAATGTACATGAACATAGTACTACTTATTTGTTACATAACCCCTTAAAACAGCTGCATAAGACCTAAGGGTAAGGTGCGCGATGGTTAGAGACTCTTGGGGTGGCTCGGATAGCATCGCTCGAGTGGTAATTTCAATCAACTTCCACTTTTCCCATAGATGGTCACGTTCGAGCTTGACAAGATGAAGCTCAGCTTGGGCTTGGTCAAGGGAGATGCCCAAAGACACCACCTCTTTTCTGAGCTCTGACAAATGGTCTTCGTACGAAGCAATTCTACTGGACGAGGCCATCACTTCTTTTGTCTAAGTAAAATTGGATGTGTTAAAGCCCTATATTTATACTAATCATGTGATCACTGTTCAATGGCTATATTAGCAACGGTCAAAATTATTAACATAAAACCAATGAAGTTGACATTTTATATAAACATAAAGAGACATTTAATTAGATTAAGAGGGATTTCCATTAATGAAACTTTGGGTCATTACAATATTCCCCCCTTAAGACATTTCACCCTCGAAATTTTCCTTTTCCCACACTAAAACAAATGTGGGTAACTCAACTTCATCATATCCTCCGATTCACAAGTCTCTTCTTCAAACATGTGGTTTCTCCACAACACCTTGACAAGGGGCATTGTCTTATTTCGTAGAAATTTTTCTCTATGATCTAAGATCTTCACTGGTTGATCCTCATAAGAAAGATCATCTTCCAATTGTACCACCTCAGAAGAGAGTACATGTGAAGGGTCCGGTATGTAATTCCTTAAGAGGGATACATGAAATACATCATGTACTTTGGCCATAGTAGGTGGAAGTGCTAGTCGATAGGCTACAGCCCCGACACGATCAATAATCTCGAAGGGGACGATGTACCTTGGACTTAACTTCCCTTTCTTTCCAAACCTGATGACCTTCTTCCATGGAGATATGCGTAGAAAAACCATGTCTCCAACTTTAAATTCAAGGTCTCGTCGACGGTTATCTACATAACTCTTCTGTCGACTCTGAGCTACCTTGATATTCTGTTGAATGGTTTTCACCTTCTCCACCATTTCCTCGACCATTTCTGGTCCAAGAAGCTTACGTTCACAGACCTCATCCCAACATGCCGGTGTTCTGCACCTTTTCCCATACAGGGCTTCATATGGTGACATTTTGATGCTCGAGTGGAAATTGTTATTATAAGAGAACTCAAAAATTGGAAGATGTTGATCCCATCCTCCTTTAAAGTCCATTGAGAATGCTCTCAACATATCCTCAAGTGTTTGGATAGTCCGCTCGGATTGGACATCATTTTGAGGATGATAGGCCGTACTGAAGTTCAGTTCAGTATTCAGAGCATGTTGAAGAATCTTCCAAAACATAGAGGTGAATCTTGGATCTTGGTCAGACACAATAGATAGTGGTACTCCATGCAACCTTACCACTTCCCTGATATATATCCGTGCTAGTTGATCCAATGAGAAATCCTCCCGAATAGCAATGAAGTGTGCAGTCTTTATAAGACGATCCATAACAACCTAGATTGCATTGTTGCCTTTGGATGTTCTTGTAAGTCTGGTGACAATGTCCATGGTGATGTTCTCCCATTTCCATTCTGGTATGGGAAATGGTTGCATCATCCCCTTAGACTTCTACCTCTCTGCCTTCACTTACTGACACACCAGGCACTTTGATGTATATTCAGTGATCTCCTTCTTCATATTATACCACCAAAAGTTTTCTCGGAGATCTCGATACATCTTTGTTCTCCCTGGGTGAATAGAGAAATTTGAACTATGTGCATCATCCAAAAGATCCTTCTTCAGCTCCGGACTTGATAGAACACATAGTCTTTTCCCAAACCGCACAATTCCTTCTTCATTAACATTAAACTCTGAGGATTTCCCCTTTTTGATATTTTCCACTTTTTACTGAATTCCCAGATCATCCTTTTGAGCATCCTTTAACATTTCCAAAAGAGATGGTTGAGAAATAATTTGTGAAAGGATTGATTATGTTCCATTCTCTGTGATTCCCATGTCCATCTTCATCAAGTTTAAGAAGATTGGATCCCTCTCAATTCTCATCATTTATAGAATCGCTAGATCCTTTCTACTTAGGGCATCTGCCACCTTGTTTGCTTTCCCAGGGTGGTAATTTATTGAACAGTCATAATCCTTGAAGAGCTCTATCCATCTTCTCTAGAGAATATTAAGCTCTTTCTGCGTGAATATATATTTAAGACTCTTGTGGTCAGTATATATCTCACATTTCTCTCCATAGAGATAATGCCGCCAGATTTTCAAGGAAAAGACCACAACCGCCAACTCTAGATCATTTGTTGGATAGTTTCTCTCATGGATTTTCAACTGTCTTGAGGCATAGGATATCACTTTATCATTCTGTATCAGTACACAGCCTAATCCCTTCTTTGAAGCATCACTTAATACCAAAAAAAGTTCCCCACTTGTGGGTAAAGTGAGCACGAGCGCAGTGATAAGCCTCCTTTTCAACTCCTTGAAGCATTCTTCAAATTCATCACTCCAAGAAAACTTTACTCCCTTCCGAGTTAGCTTGGTAAGAGGGTTGGACAATCGTGAGAAATTTCTCACAAATCGTCGATAATATCCAGCTAACCACAAGAAGCTACGGATATCCGTTACCGATGTTGGCCTCGACCATCCCTCAATTGCATCTGTTTTGGAGGGATCCACAGATATCCCATTGCTTGTGATGATATGGACCAATAATGAGACTTCCTTCAACCAGAACTCACACTTGATGTACTTTTCATAGAGCTTATCCTTGCACAAAGTCTCCAGTACAGTTCTTAAATGCTCCTCATGATCCTCCTTGGTTTTGGAGTATATTAGAATATCATCTATAAAGACTACCAAAAATTTGTTTAGGTAATCTCTAAAGACTCTATTCATTAAGTCCAAGAAGATTACTGGAGCATTGGTGAGTCCGAAAGGAATTACTATGAATTCATAGTGCCCGTATCTTGTACGAAAAGCAGTCTTGGGGACATCTTCCTTCTTCACCCTTACTTGATAATATCCCGACCGCAAGTCCACCTTGGATAAGTATTGTGCTCCATGCAGCCGATCAAAAAAGTCATCGATTCTTGGGAGAGGATACTTGTTCTTTATAGTGATTTTGTTAAGTTCATGATAATCGATGCAGTGCCACATTGACCCATCCTTCTTCTAAATGAATAGGACTAGTGCACCCCATGGTGAAACACTTGGGCCTATAAACCCTTTATCAAGATTCTCCTGTAGTTGTTTCTTCAGCTCTTCAAGCTCAACAACATCCATTCTATATAGAGTCTTGGATATTGGTAGCACCCCAAGTATAAGTTCAATTGAGAACTCAACATCTCTTCTAGGAGGAAGACTAGGAAGTTTCTCGGGAAACACTTCAACGAATTCCCTCACAATAGGCATTTCTTCAAGGATGGTTTCTTCCTTAGAATCAATCATCTGAGCCAGATATGCATGCTCATAAGGAAGTAATATCCTTGCTTGAGATGATGGAGCTAAATGAGATTCATCTTCCTCCTGAAACTTATAATGAATCGGGGGTCGATTCTCCATATGGAGTGTGATTTCCCTCTCCTGACAATTTATATTGGCTCTATATAAGGAAAGCCAATCCATGCCAAGAACTGTATCAAATTCCACCAGAGGGAGTATGACGAGGTTCGCTGGTAAATTTAATCCACAGATTATAAAATGGGAGGACTTATATTCATGGGATGCAATGATTTCCCCATTTTCCGTACTAACCAACATCTTTACTTCCATGATTTGTGGTGGTTTTGGGATTGTTCTACTAAACTTTTGAGATATAAAAGAATGCATAGAACCTGAATCAAAAAGTAAATTCGCTATTCTTGAATGAATAACTAGCGTACCTATCACCACTTTGTTGTCGGGGTTCACTTCGGCAGAAGTGATGGCAAAAGCTCTTCCTTACTGCCTTGGAGGTCGTTGGTCGCCTCCGAAAACCCTTGGATTAGGGCACTGATTTGCAAAATGACCCGGTTCATTTCATTTGTAGCATTGAAAAACGTGTTGAGGTTTGAATAGAGCGTTCCTATCCTTTTTCGCAACCGTGGGTCTTTCTTGCCGACAGTTAATAGCTAGGTGCCCTTCTCTTCCACACCTGAAGCATTTTCTCGTCACCTTAAGGAAATTTCTAGGGTGATTCTTTCTGCACTTTTGGAAAGTGGGGTGCTGGATCTTCTTAGCACCATTGGATTTATCCATCGGACCACCGGCATTGAATTCCACCTTACGCTTCTTGTCCCCATGATACCCCTGTGATTCCCTGATCTCCATTTCGACCTTGAGGGCACATCGGACAATTTCCTCATAGCTGTCGAAGTCACGGATCGCTAATGCTTTCCGTAAGCTAGGCTTCAGCCCACCAAAGAAGCGGTCAACCTTGCATTCGGGGGTAACGACAAAGCTGAAAGCGTATCGTGAAAGCCTTGTGAAGTTTTCCTCATATGCTCTAATAGATTCTTCATCTTTTTGCTTGAGGGAAATGAAGCCCCTTTCCATCTTAAGCCGGAGGGTGTGCGGAAAATATTTATCAAATAACATCTTCCAGAAATCCTTCCATTCCAATGCCTCGGTCTCCTCCTCAGGCTTTGTATTTTTGATCAATGTCCACCATTGATCAGCTTCACCCTCCGTATGATAGGCAGCCAGGAGAACCTTCTCTTGTTCAGAACATTGAAGGATGGAGAAGATCTTTTCAATGGAGTTGATCCATTGTTCAGCGATCGTGGGATTAGATTATCCACTAAAATTAGGAGGCCTTTGTCTCATGAAGCTCTCGATAGCGACTTGTTCTTTCTTAGGGGGGTTGAATGTTCCTCTTGACCCGTGTTTCTATTTAATGCTTGAGTTAGTTGAGAGAGAATCCTGACAAAGTTCGCGATTCCCACTCTCATTGGATTGGGTATCTCATTAGTACAGTCATCACACTGATCTTCACATCGATTGTTAGCCTGAGTCCTCCTATTACCGACCATTGGCTGGAATAAAAGGAATTTTAGGGGTAACACATAAAGAGTAATCCAAAGACAAAAGTTGATGACTTATAAATAAACTTTCATTTCCTTAACTCATGAGTCTATAGGCTTCAATCTAGGCTTTTCATGATCTAATTTCTAACATATATTCTTAGGGGAATTTTTTTCCCTTAATAAGGGTTCATAATAAGATTGTGAATTTATCAAAACATATCCCCCGGGAGTGTCGTAACCAAGAGTACAGCAAGGCCCGTTGTCATGCACCAGTTCTCGTTCGTGTCTAGCTCAAAGCGGTGTTTTCGGGTTTGACCCCTAGGATACATCTGTACTAGAGCCGCCTCTACCTGCTCGTATCCAGACAGGGATGTACTTGTCTGATAAACCACTTACTCAGTACTTAACAAAACTTAGGGATGTCTTCATTATACTTAGTCTTGTCTCTAAGGCTTTACAAGGGTTTCCTAATCCCAAAAATAACTAAACCTCCCTCTGATACCAACTATGACAACCCTGCTTTTATTATAATCTTAAACATGATTTATTACATAAAAATTCACTTGATACAACAAAGAAGATCGAGAGGTTTTGTGTCTTTGGGGATTAGGACCATTACATAAAAACTTAAAACATGAAATACAACATCTTTATTGAAAACTTCCTTTACATGACCACTACATTCCCTCGTACTTAGCATTGCATGGGATAATCTGAGGACATGCATAAGAAAAGGGTGAGCTATAAAGCCCAGTAAGGGAGTACACATGGAATAACATGAGGAGTACAATACATGTTAGACAATAGGCATATAAATAGATCATATAAGAAACATGAACATAAAGGCATGATAAAGCATGATAATCATAACATGAAAATGTGGCAACAACACTTAACATGGAATTAGCATGAGCCAAGGCTCATTGCACATAGAGCATGAGTAAATCCTCATTGCACATAAAGCATGAGTAAACCATAATTGAACTTGAATTAGAATGAGTCAACACTCATTGCACATGAATTATCATGATACTGTACTTTACCCAATGCTTTGGAGCGCTATAAGGGTGCACCCTTCTTAAACATTTCATTTCATGCATAAGTGTGCCACATGGATCATAAAACATGGATTCATAAAACTTAATCATTTATTCCATGATAAAGGAATATGGAATTAATACTTGAAACTTTAAAATCAATAAGTAAATGCGCATAAAGGTGAATACCCTTGATGGATAAATGGGCATGGTATCCACTACACAATAACATTGGCTTAGAAAATCGGTGCGATTTCAGCAGTGTAACAGTGTGACATAAGAATTCATAAAAAATGGTTGATGAGAGAGAAAGGGGTTCCTCATAATATTTACATGTAATGGACAGTAAGGAGGTCATATAGATACATTTCCCAACAATTGAAATGGAATTTATATTCATGATACAAAAGTATTTCTTGAATGTAAAAGAAGAGAGAGAAGTTCCTTTCGGAATTTCAGCATAGTAACAGGTGTACATGGGAGGCATTTAATGAGAGAGAAAGAGGTATCCCATCATTAAAACAATAATAGGTCAGTATGGGGGAGGTGCGAAACCATACCCCAACATTTATAATTGAAATAAAAAGGGCAATACAACTTAAAGAAAATTGACAAAAATGAGAATGGAAGAACAAACCCTTACTTGAAGGTGTGATTCCAAAGGCTAGAGAGAGGCTTCTTGGGATATTTGGGAACATTGGGAGGATTCTAGAGAGATTAGGTCAGAGGTTGGATGAACTCCAAAGTCTTTGAGTGAGGAGGAAGTGGGATCTTGGGTGGGTTTATATAGGAAAGGTGAGGGAATTCTTTATTATTTAGGTTTGGGACCCCTTATATTAAATTAATCCAAACCATAAACCATACCATGGTTTTTGCCCATGGTTTTTGGAAAAGGGAAGATGAAAAAAATATTTTATAAGGCCAAATTCCTAAATTCATAAAATATTTGGGTTTCTTATGTGGAGGCGAGTCACACTCCCATGGAAATTAATTTAAAAAGGCAAGGTGTTGAATAAGTCTTGAGGGGTCCATTAATGCTTTGAAAAGTAAGTTAAACAAACCCAAAATCACATTATTTTAATGTAAAAACATATATTGGACGAACATAAATATTATAGTATTTTATTACATCACTATTGGGTCATTATGATGTCATAAAACACATTATATATTTAAACGGTATTTAATTTTTACTCAAAAATTTGACTGCCTCAGAAAATTATGAAAAATTCACCATTGGATAATTTCGACGTCCTGATTCCAAAAATAACATTTATTTTATCTAAATAATTTTCTAAATATGTTAATTTTCACTTTTAAAATAAAAACCGACATTTATCGAAAATTCACACGTTTGGAGAGAAATGGCTTGCAAACCTTAACAAAAATTATAATTGCATTCATAAAATTATAAGATCATTTATATTTAATAAAAATTAATTTACTAATAATAATAATATTTTATTAAAATATTATTTAATTCAAAAATCCCTTAATTTAATAAAATATAATTCTTAGTTAAATAATAACTAAAAACAATATTTGTACTTTAAAAACTATTTACAATGTATCAAAAATGACTAGAAATTATATTCATTATTATATACAAAAAAAATAATGTACATGAACATAGTACTACTTATTTGTTACATAACCCCTTAAAACAGCTATATAATACCTAAGGGTAAGGTGTGCGATGGTGACAGACTCTTGGGGTGGCTCAGATAGCATCTCTCGAGTGGTAATTTCAATAAACTTCCACTTTTCCCATAGACGGTCACGTTCGAGCTTGACAAGAGGAAGCTCAGATTGGTATTGGTAAAGGGAGAAGCCCAAAGATTCCACCTCTTTTCTGAGCTCCGACAAATGGGCTTCGTACGGAGCAATTCTACTAGACGAGGCCATCAATTCATTTGTCTAAGTAAAATTGGATGTGTTAAAGCCCTATATTTATACTAATCATGTGATCACTATTCAACGACTATATTATCAACGGTCAAAATTCTTAACATAAAACCAATGAAGTTGAAATTTTATAAAAACATACAGAGACATTTAATTAGATCAAGAGGGATTTCCATTAATGAAACTTTGGGTCGTTACAACCCAAAATTTAGTGAAGACTTTTCATCACTACGTTCCCAGATCTATAAGGGATCAACCCTGTGCTTCCACTATATTATGCTTTTATAGTTAGTACGGTTCATGTTTCTTATAAATTTTTAACTTGATCACTCCATAAGGATTTAATACATTCCTTTGGATGCATCAAATTTTGTCATCATTGTTAGGGAGTAGAAAAATGCTGAAGATAAATCGAGATCGATTTCTTAGGTCAAAGTCTTTAATTATCCCATTTATGTTTACTGATTTTAGTATAGTTATTTGTTTTTTAATTCATTTTTTAATTATTTTTAATATTACATTTATGGTAGTTTTTGGTAGTTTATAAGATAGAAGAGACATCTCATCATTTTTATACTGTACCACCATTGGAGTACATAGGATCTGAGAAGTATCTGACCACATGGGCATCATTGAATTATGAAGGGTGGTCACATGAATACACAAGGTGGGATGATTCATATTCATTTAGATGTGATGATTTCCAACCTCAATAGTCAGGGAAATCCTATAATCAAGCATGTATAGAAGACCCTAATATTCAAAACTATGAAGGTGGATCCTAGGATGAGTAGATTTGAAATTATACTAACTATATTGCTTTCATGGAACATTGAAGGGATGGAAAAAAGGATAGAATATAATGAGTCTCATCTCAGTAAACATAGAGAATTAAAAAAATCACCTATTTTGATTCATTTTCAGTTTAAATTATCTTATTAGTAGCCTATAAATAGTTACTAATACAGATATAGGTTGGTTTTAAGAATAAGAAGATCAATTGAAAGAATTCCAAGGAGTTGACATAAATTAAACTCAAGAGTAGTAAATTCAAGAAAACTATTACTTAAAAAAACTTAGGAGCAAAATTTAGATGACTAACAAGACACATTTATCATGAATTAAATTTTTGTATTGGATAAGGGGATGGATGAAAATGAGTTATAACTAAAAGAACAGGGATAAGTGACTACTCACCTTGCTCAAGTTATTTCGAATTTAAATACCCTTGTGAATAATATACATTTAATTCCTAATATAGATGCAGATTGGGTTGAATATGAACAATATCAAGAAGTTGATGAGGAAGTTTAATACATTGAAGAGAAAAACAATCAAAATGAATATAAGTATATCAAGGAAGAGTATTTAGGGAATGATAAAGTCTCTCAATGTTATGAAACTCTAGATTATGAAGAAAAAGAATTAGAAGATGAGGAATCAATTATATGCATACAAAAGACTAAGAAGAAAAAAGAAATATTTTCCATGACTATGAGAATAAGAAGAAAGAATCATTATAGAATTTTTTATTGGATGTTCAAAGAGGGATATGAGATGTAAAATGAAGTGCTACAAGTCATATAATCAAAGGAAGAAGAAAAATTGAAGGAAGAGGATATTTATATGACATGCATTGAGATCACATGTATTATGAATATCAAAGAAGCATGTGAATCCCTTCTAAATATACAAAAATACATGGAGAATACCATGTGTGATCTCATAAATTAAATAAAAGATAGAAATAAGAAGTCATATATTTCGATATAAACTAGATTTAAATAAGTTTAGAAATAAGAACCTCCAAAAATAGAATAAGAATAAGATGAATAAGTTTTTTTTGGAGAAACTGAACAACAAACTATGTTCAAATTTAGATTTATTTTTAATTTAATTTCATATATCCTTAAATTTAATCCCACCACCATTGAAGAAGAACCAATGGTAGAGGAAGTGAAAGACAATCATGGATACATAATAAAGTTAGATGTGGGTAAATTTTAGAAGGTTTGATATATATCATATTCCAATTAGCTATCAAGGACAAAGATCAAGCTACACAAAAATAAAAAGGAGTAGCTACCAAGAGGCAACTCGTATTTTTCAATTGATTTATAAGACTTATATTTATTCTATTTTTGTTAGATTAGTTGAATATATTTCACTATGGTTGATCTCTTTATATGTTTTATAATTTTTTTATATTATAAAAGGGCATGAACATTCACTACTTATTTTTATTTTTTAGGCCCATGGATGAAAGAAGAAAGAAGCAATTGAAGTGTTGTATGTAATACCAATACACATTGTGAACATGGGTAAGACAAAACCTAGTTAATTTTTCTATATGATAAATGAAATTTAACTTTGAATATTTGTTTTTATATTATAATTCCCATGGAAAAAATAAGATGGAAGAAATTGAAATGTTGTTTGTAGGACCAATACACATTATAAACTTGGGTTAGACATAACCTAAGTAACTCATTCAAAAGTGTCAATATAAAGGGGGTAATTTTTACTCGTTTATATTTCTTTCACCCATAGTTTTTCCCGTAACATGATTTTGAAAAAAATGTATTGAATTTTTTATAAACTGAATTTAATTATATTAACCCACAATAATGATTTATTTTTTTTCATGTACTCACTAATCTAAGAGACATCAGTAGTTTGAAGAATTATTTTTACATGTTGAATTTTTTTAAATATAATGCTCAAAAATTAAAAATATATAAATGGACATTTAAAATGTCACTTTCTTACATCAATTTTGAATTTCTTGAAAATAATTACTGAAATGATTTATTTACTTGATGTTGATTCCTAAAATCATGCATTGAGTAAAATAATTATTTATTCTCATGAAATGACCTTATTGACTTATATTATATTCCCATTTCCAGTAGGATTCTAGAAGAAATATTTTCTATTTTTCCAAGTGTATTTATTGAGGGAACTTGGGGTATGGAAACCTACTAGAACTTATCTTGATATATTTTTAAACAAAAAAATCATTTTTGAAATGATTGAGACATTTTATTGATGATCCCATTTATCCTAGTGACCCACCTACACATTGATAATTCTTTAGACCATATAATCCATGGATGACCTTGATAGGATTTCTCCACGTTAAAATCCATTATTTTCCCTTCCTACCTAACACTTTGTATTTTTCATTATATTCAATTTATTGAGTATGGGGTGGGGTTATTCATGGTTTATAGGAGATGTTTTACCTTGAGAGGAGTTCATATAGTGTTTTATGGGGTTTTGGGGAAGTTTCATATTTAAATTCATTGTACTTCATTATTTATCACTATTATCATAAAAAATAATAGTAAAAATAAAATTAGGTTGTGAATTTAGAGAATCAAAAATATCTCACTAGACTGATGATTTTTATCAAATGTAGTTAGGTGGTGGATGTGAGTTCCATTCTAATCATGGATTTCAAAATAATAATAATAATAATATTTTTGGTTTATTTCTAGGCTGGGTAAAAAATCACCACTTCCAGAATGATGATCTAAAAAATCATATGTGGTTAGGTGGGGGATGTGAGACTTATCCTTGGTAAAACTTTTTAAAGATAAAAAATAAGGAATAAAAAAAATTAAATAAAAAAATAACAACAAAATAGGTTCATTTTTCATTAAGATTACATCATTTTGAGCCTCTAGTTTTCTTTTTGGGGAGTGTGTGAGATGAAATAATATTTTTGTGAGGATAATTTCATTGAGATTGTTCCTTGAATATCTTATATTACACATTATATTTTAGAATCCTTTTGGATCCTTATATGTTTTAAATATCAATACCCACCTACCCACAACCTGAGAAATATTTGATTCTAATTAGAAATACCCCATGATTAATTATGGTATTTGTATTTATGGGATGGAGAAATTGGATTAAATTCAATCTTTTGGTTAAGAGTATGTATTTGAGGTATGGAAATAACTATATTAAATTGTTACCTTGAGTGATGAGAGGAAAAATTCATGGTTAGGTAGATCATAAACGGAATGGGTGTTGATGAAAGGTTGAAATCTATCTATGAAAAAGGAGGAAATATAATGAATTGAATATTATAAATGAAGTATGATTTGAGATTTTATTATTGGGTATGTTTTATGATTTGATAATATTTAGTTATAGATTTTTTTATGAGCATAATAATTCTGAAATTATCTTATTGATGTATGGACACCTTGTGTTTTGATGTTGATATTTTTTCGAGGATGAGAAAATATTTTAGTGTGGGGGTATTTGATATCTATATTTTATATCCATTATTCCATGTATTTTTATATGAATTTAAGTAGAGTGTAAATTGATTTAATTGGATATTAATCTATGATATTAATGTTTTTTGATTTTTATATAGGATTGGTAATTAGAGCATATGTGGATTGGTGTGATAATGAAAAATGAAAATGAATCCAAGACTGATGATTGAATCCAAATAGACCAAGATATCCATTTAATGAAGTTTTCCCATGATTTTGGGTAATCAAAAGATGTTCGGGAGGCTCATAACTAATGAACCATAGAAAAATGAGGTTTTTGGTTCTAGAAGATGACATTACACATCATGTAAACATTACAAAACATGAAAAATTTACAAGGCATGAACAAAATACACGACATGAATGAAGAAAAATAGTGAAAAGGAGGAATACCACATATTATACATATTTTAAACAAGTAAACACTGTTAAAATGTTAGATAGGTAAATTTACAAATTTATGATGTATCTTTTATGGGAATGTTCTATGGTTGACCGATAATGTCCATTTAACACCATTTATGACCCAAGGGACCCCTAAGAATACTTCCAGGCATATAAATAAGGGTCCTCGACAAATGAATCAGGATCTATTCCAAGCATGGAGTGGTTCGACTACCAAGAGGTTTCTATAGGTTTCCGACATTAAGTTCTTCATAGATAGGTTTATATTTTTCTTTTCTTTTCTTTTTATAGATTAGATGTAATTTTGGTTTTCTCATTATTTTAATTCCAGTTACTTTTATTTTATTTCTTTTTTATTTCTTTTCTTTTAATCTCTATGTTATGGGTTATTGTTTATTCATCATTGGTGATCACCCAACAATGATCAGCTAAATCCATAGGGGTCAAGAGTAGGGGTGGATTTGATCTTCATGAATATCAAAAATCGAAACTTGATAACCCTATGACTATTAAATAGTTTTAAAATAATTTTCAATATCATTGGATTTCATTTATCCTGATTATATGAGGTTTAATCAAATGACCACGATCTAGTTGGTGTTGATTAGGCTTGGATCAATAGTTTGTGATTATTTCAATATATAATACAAGGTTATTGCACTTAGGGTATTAATTACTCTAGACCAAGGAGTAGTTCCGAGCATAGGTTGATCAAATTGGTTGTACCAAGATCTATTGGTGATTTTTTCACTACTTTGCAGCCTATGTCATAGGTTTATCCGAAGTTAGATTTATGATTATCCTTTGAATATACCCTAAAATTGACCATTTTCCCTTTTTATTAATCCAAAATAAAAACAAAGATATGTTTCTTCATAAAATCAAATAAAAATTAGGATGACCCAACCTTTATTCAAGAGTTTCCATCACTTTGTTCCCGCTCACTATGGGATTGATTCTATAATTCCACTATATTATTACTTTATAATTGGTGTGGTTCAAGTTTAATATAAATTTATAATTTTATCATTCCCTAAGGATTTAATGACATCATTTGGATGCATTAAAATTTAGCACCATTTCCTGGGAGTAATAGAACATTACAGATGACCCAAGACTGAATACTTAGGTCAAAGACTTTTCTTATCCCATTTATATTTACCGATTTCATTTTATTTATTTGTTTTTATTCTTAATTATTATTATTATTATTATTATTTTCAATATTATGCATCTGGTAGTTGGTGGTGGTCTGTAGGATGGAATACATGCCTTCATTATTATGCTACACCACTATTAGAGTACATCAGATTTCAGGAGTATCCGGACCCATGTGTAGCATTGAATTCTGAAGGGTGGTCACATTAAGAAACAATATGGGATGATTCATATTCATTAAAATATGATTATTTCCAATATCAATATTCGGGATACACCTATAATCAATCCTGTGGAAGAGACCCTAATATTCAAAACTTTCAAGGAGGATATGGGGCCGAGTAGCACTCAGAAGAGAGACTAGCCAAATTTCTCGCATGGTATATTGAAGGGATGGACAAATGGATGAAAAATAATGACTTAGAGCTTAGTAAATAGTGATAATGGAAAAATAAACTATATCAAATAATTTTTAATTTAAAATTTCATGTTAGTAGACTACTAATTATTCCAAATATAGATAAAGGTTGGTTTGAAGAAGAAAAAGATTAGGTGGGGGGTGTTTAAGCTGTTGACATAAAAGAACCTCAAGAGAAATACATTCAATAAGATGATTCCTTCCAATAAAATCAGGTGCATAATTCAAATGATATATTTTCCACATTTCTCACAAATTATATTTTAGTATTGGATAAGAGGATGGATGAAAATGAGGTACAACTCAACGAAAAGGGATAATTGACTACTCAACTTTCTCATGTTATCTCAAATTTAAATACCCTTGTGAATAATAAACCTTTAATGTATTATATAGATTTAGATTAGGTTGAAGATAAATAATATCAAGAAAATTTTGATGAAGTTATAGTCATTGAAGAAAAAAATGATAAAAATGAAGATAAGGATATAAAGGAAGAGTATTTGGAGCATGCTAAAATTTCTAAAAGTTATGAACCTCTAGATAATGAAGAAAAAGAATCAAAACCTGAGGCATCACTTCTATGCATACAAAAATACCAATAAGAGCAAAGAGAATATCTTTTGAAACTTTGAGAAGAAGAATAAAGAAACATGATAATATTTTTAATTAGATGTTCAAAGAGGAATAAGACCAGGCGAATCAAGTGGTAAAAGTCATAGTATTAAAGGAAGAAGAAAAATTTAAGGAATATGATGTTGATAAGACATGCATCAACCTCATAGGTATTTTTGAGACCAAAGAAGCAAGGGGATCCCTACTAAACATACAATAAGACAAAGAGAATACCATGGATGATATCATCATTGAAATAAAAGAGATGGAGAAGAATAAATATGTTACAATTGAAACCATATTCAAAGAAGTTAAGAAAGAATAACCTCCAAAAATAGAAGAAAAAGATAAAAAAACTTTGGTATAGTAATCGAACAATAAAATATGGTTAGGTTTCGATTTCATTTTATTTTCATTACATATGTCCTATAATTATAGCCCACCACCATTAAAGAATAACCAATGGATGATGAAGCAAATGACTACCACAGATGTGCAAAAAAACATATGTGGGTAAATTCAAGACGGTTATCTCTATATCATCTTCTAATTAGATAAAAAGGTAAAGGTTGATCTTAATGACCACAAAAAAAGAGAATCTATCAAAAGGCAACCCAGTTTTTTAAATTTATTTCTAAAACATAGATTTATTTTATTTTGGTTAGATTAGTTAGATAGATTTCCCCATGGTCAATCTATTTATATGTATGATAAAGTTTTTATATAATACATTGTAATGAAAATTTACTGTTTATTTTTTATTTTTTTAAGCCCATGGAAGGCAAAGCAGGAAGCAACTAAAATGATGTATGCATGACCAATAAATGTTGTGAACCTAGTTTAGATAGAACCTGAGGATCTCATTAAAAAGAATTAATGGAAGGGGGTATTTTTTAATTGTTTATATATTGTTCACATCTATTTTGTTTAACCACATGATTTAAAAAAATGAATAGAATAGTTTTATTAATTGAATTGAATAAGACTATTCCATAAGAATGCTTGATTTTTTTGTCTTGTACTCACCGATCATGGAGAAATCAACAGTTAGAAGATGTATTTTGACATGTTAAAAAATTTGAAATAAATTCCCATAAATTAAAAATATATAATGTAAATGTTAAAAGTCACTTATTTACGTCAAATTTGTATTTATTGAAAATGATTATTGATATGATTTATTTTCTTGATGCTGATTCCTATAATCATGCATTATGTAAATTTATTATTGATTTTTATTCCATGAACTTATTGGCTTATATTCCATTCCCATTCCAGAGAAGATACTGGACCAAATATTTCATATTTTTTGAGCATATTTCTTAAGTGAAACATGGGGCATGAAAACCTAATAGAAATTGCACTGATATCTTATCAAAGCTATGACTAAAAATATTCACTTTGAGAATGATTGAGGCATTTTATTTACAATCACATTTATCATGGAGGCCCACATACATATTAGTCCTTCTTTAGCCTATAGAACCTATGGTTGACCTTATTAGGATTATTCCATTTTACAGGCCATTATTTTAATTTTATACCTAGATCTTTGTATATTGCATGATAATTAATTGAATGAGTGTGGGGGAGGGGATTGGGGGATTCCTTATATCTCTCCTAGATCACTATCTCTTAAGATATTCTCCTCCTAGGGAATATTCCTCCTGTAATCGAAGCTTCATCCTTTAAGCGCTGATCCTATCTGCTCTTATTTCTATTGTTGCATCTTCGTTCTTAGTATTCTTCGCTATGGTCTTGATTTTGTGGGATTTATTCCTCTTCTCTTAGTATTCTACATCATGCTTGGACCCACTCTTGGTCAGTCATGATGGTATGTAAGACTTCTTGGGAGGTGTTTGTGGATTCTCATAGTGGAGGACCTTCGATCTCCTTGGTTATAACTTCTTGAATTCATTATGCTAGGGTTTTAGCCCTGATTTCCCCTTTATAGTTACTTGGTGGCACATTAAATAGATTCGCTTCATTCCCATTGTTCTGGTTTCCCTTAGGGTTTTATCCCCAGTTATCCTCTTTCTCATGTCAAGGTAGTTTATTTTCACCCTTTCCCCATCTATACTGATCCTCTCTGCTCTGGATTCCTGGTCATTTACTCCCTTTTAGGTTGATCAGGTGTGATAGATACTAAGGAGGATTTGGGATGTGTTCAGGGAGCAGTAAGAGTTTCTGGGTGGCGCGACCTGTGGTGGATTTCTCCAGTTTCAATGTTCTTTCAGATTTATCCAATGAAGGTAGGTCTAGTACTATTTCTATTTTCAGATAGTGACTTTCAGTTATGGATACAGAAATGATAATGGGGATTTTTTTTTGTTTAATGTATTTTGATTAGTTTTTCTTCCTTAATTTTATTAGTGAAGATTATATTATTAGTGAAGTTGTTTGCATCTTTGGTTGTTGGTATTTTTCATTACTGATTATTATGGATATTAACCATGTTGTTCATGATGGTGGATTGATTTTATGATGGATGTATATGAAGATGATGTTTTTGTTCAGAGGTTTTTCGATTATGGTGGTGGAAATCAACAAAGAGGATGATGATGTGGAAGGTCTGATGGTGAGGACGGTGACGATGATGAGACCGTTGATGGAGTAAGGAAGTGGCATGACTGTGTGACACAAATTATCTTATTTTGAGGCCACCTCATGATGGATAATGTATTGTGGATCATTGTGGGTACATGATGCGATGTTCGTAGCTCAAGGTTGATGCTGGAATTTGATTTGAATTTTGAATTATTTATTTTTAATTTTGAATGTGGAATGTTGTGGTTTTTAAATGCATGATGATGTGGATCCTCTGTATAGTTCCCAATTTACCAAAAATGTATTTTTATAAAATACAAAAGAAAGGGTTTATGGTGGTGAGTGTGTGTGTGTGGGTGGGGTGGGGGGGGGGTGTTATTCCTAGTGGAGAGGGGATGTTGTATATTGAGAGGAGACTATAAGGTGTTTTTATGGGGTTTTGGGGAAGGTTCATATATACATTCATTTTAATTCATTATTTATCTCCCTTGTTGTAAAAAACAACAATAAAAATAAAAAAATTTTGTGACTTGGGAGAGTAAAAAATCTTCATCACTAGACCAATGGTTTTTATCATATGTTTTTCGGTGGTGGATGCGAGGTTCATTCTAATCATGAATTTTGAAAATAATAATAATAATAATTTTTGGTTGTTTCATGGGTAGTTCAAAAATAACTACTTCTAGAACGATGATCTCAAAATCATATGTGGTTAGGTGGTGGAAGTGAGACTTATCCCATGTAAAACATTCAAAAAAGAAAAAAAAGAGGAAATAAAAAAAGGGAAAAAGGAAAAAAATAACAATAAGAGAGGGTCATTTTTCATTATGATTACATCTTTTGTGCACCTTTACTTTTATTTTGGGGGGATATGAAATTATATTTTTGGGTGGAACATTTCATTAAGCTTGTATTTTGTATATAATGCATTACATGTTATAGTTTTTCCTCCTTTTTGATCCTTACATGTTTTAAACATCAATACCCACCTACCCTCTACCTCAGAAACATTTGATCCATATTGAAAAGTCCTCATAATTAATTGTGATATTTATCTTTATAGGGAGGAGAAACTAGATTCAATGGACTCCTATATTTTGGAACATGTACTTGAGGTTTGAATAAAACTCCATTAATGAGAGGAAATGTTCATGGTGATTTTGATCATAAATGTCATGGGGGTTGATGAAAGTTTGAAATATGTTAGTAAAAAAGGAGGAAATTTATTGATTGTAAATTATAAATAAATCATGATTTGTGAATTTATTATTGGGTATGTTTTGTGATTTTATGATCTTTAATTATAACTTCTTTTTATGATAATAATAATTTAAAAATTCCCTTGTTGATGTATGGACACTTGGTGTTTCGATGTTGATATTTTTCTTGAGGATGAGAAAATATTTGAGTGTGTGGGTATTGGATATCTCTATTTTGTATCCATTATTTCATGTGTTTTTATAAGTAATTTAGTGGAGTATTAATTGATTTAATATGGGATGCTTCCCTAATATTGATGTTTTTTATATTCTTATGAAGTACTGTTAATTATAGCATATACAGATGAACATGAAAATGAAAAATGAAAATGAAAAAAATAATGATTATTGAAGCCAAATAGACTAATAAATCCATTTAATGAAGGTTTTCCATGATGTTTGATTATCACAAGTTGTTCAGGATGATCAGAACTGCAGAACCTGAGAAATAACGAGGCTTTTGATAATGGAATTTAACATTACACATCATGAAAATATTACAAAATGTGAAACATTTACAAGTATTGAAAGTAGTACACAACATTAATGAATAAAAATAGTGAAAAAGAGGAATCCCACACATTAAATTTCATTTAAAAAAGAAAATGTTGTGAAACATTTGAGATGGTATAGATACAAAATTTATGATGTATATTTTACTAAACATTTCTAGGGTTGACCCTTGATGTCCATTTAATTTCATTTATGACTCAGGGAACCCATAAGAAGACTTCCATTCTTATAAATAAGTGTCCTAGAAAAATGAATTAGTATCCATTCTAATAATGGAGAGGTTTAAATGTTGGGAGGCTATCATAGGGTTCTGATATAAATTTCTTCTTAGATAGGTTTCTATTTTTATTTTCTTTTTCTAGATTTTATGTAACATTGGTTTTATCATTAGTTTAATTCCTGTTGCATTTATTTTTTTATTTATCATTCTATATATTTTGATATCTCTTCTATGGGTTATTTTTTATTCATCATTGGCGATCACCCAATGATGATCAACTAAATATATAGGGGTCAAGATTAATGGTGGATTTGAACTTAATTAATATCTAAAATTAAAACTCAATAACACTATTTATAGTATATGAGTTTAAAATAATTTTCAATCCCAATATATTAAACATACCCAGATCATCAGAGGTGTAATCGAACAAACATGACCTAGTTGGTGTTGATTATGCTTGGACCAATATCCTGTGATTCTTTCTTCCTAGAATCCAAGTTTACTATGACTAGGTTATCAATTACATTGGACCAAGGAGTAGTTTTCATCTTAGGTTGATCTAATTAGTTATACAAAGATCCATTAGTAAAATTTCCGCTACTTTTCAGCCTATGAAATAGGTCTACCCCAAGTTAGATTTAGGATTATCCTTTTCTTATACCCTAAAATTGACCCTTTTCTATTTTTTTAATCTGAATTAAATCCTAAGATATGTTGTTTAAATAAAATAAAATGAAAATTGGGATTAACCAAACGTTATTCAAGAGTTTCCATCAATTAATTCCAAACTCTCTATGGGATTTAACCCATGCTTACACTATGTTATGTATTTGCAGTTTGTGTGGTTTGAGTTTCACATAAATTTCTCATTTCATCACTCCTTGAGGATTTAATGATGTCCTTTGGACACATCACATACTAGGAAAGGTGGGAATTTTCCCTTGATGATGACACCTTTAGGGATTATGTTTCTGGTGCATAGGTGTATCTGGGTGGTACATGGCGTAACCACTACCATGGTGAAGAGTAAAATTGGGATCTCGACATTTTGGTGCCTATATATATGAGAAAGAGGAATTAGGGTGACTATGTTTAAGATAAAAAATTGATTCAACTATCTGATACATGTTTAAAGAAAAGAGGCCAAACATGAGGCTTGATGATATGAATCATGTGGGTGCACATGAGCCTCATATTGGTTGGTGAGGACTCCTTAAGTGCATCCAGGAAACCCGGGATCCAATCCAGGAAGAGGCATAATTTCTGGGTTACTATAGTAGCTACTGTAGTGGGAATGGTAGCAACTACTGTTTGAAACTGTAGCAGCTGGGAATATTCCCCCATTTGGGGATTTAGGCCACCGATTTGGTCCCGAAGTCCCTTTAAGCCCTTTGAGCCACCCATGCCTTTGTGTCAATAAGGCTTTCAGGCCACCTCAAGGCCTTCAGGCCACATTAAGTGACGATGAAAACCAGACAACCTATAAGGATAAATCTCCAAAAGGATGATGAACAAGTAGATTTCACCACAGAATAAGCTAAATGGATTACAAGAATGTGAGGGTATGGCACCTGCCATCGGGACAAGCCTTTGCATGCATGGGAAAGCCTAGCCGAACAACCATGCGAAGGTGGAGAGTTGATTTCATGATGAAGATGCTGGGGAAGAGTAGTTTCAATTAGTTATTATGGGTTGTATGTAATGTTTGAAGCCTATAGGCAATTCATTCCTCTAAGGCCTATGGGCCATGTAATAATTACACCTACGGTCCTTATAAGGGTTCCACCTCACCCATTGAAAGGCGGATTATAAAAAATCAATAAAAAATGAAGGACCTCAGGCCATTGGAGGATGTGGGTAATCTAGGTGATGGTAAACCTAGTTAGAGTGGGGTGGGGAACTTGAGAACTCAACTTGTGCACAACTATGCTCAGTAGAATGAGAAAATAAGCCAGGGACCCATAGGTTGTTTCATGCAACTCTATTGTTGCAGGTGTAAGTGGGGTTGTGTGAATCATATAATTTAGCACAAGGATACTACATTGATCTTGGAGGCATATGTTCACACAACTTTTGGACCCATGTTGAACTTAGGGTTATGTGAAGAAAGATTATTTTGTAGGAACACACCTAGCCTTTAGAAGAAGTTGCATGAGGACATATCAAACACATTCCGAAAAAAGATGGGGACTATGCATGGCTAGTCACAAATGTTCTCTATCATTGGGAGTCCATTAGAGGTCTAGAGTTGTGCGATGTCATGGAAGAAGGGGTTGTGTGAGCGAGAGATGATGCTTGAACTTCAAGATAACCATCCCCTAAATAGAGGGATAATGATATATTTATATCAAGATGATCAAGTTTCTTCTGCCATCGCTGCTACTTCCAAGATTGTAGAAATGGATGAAAATCATAAAATTACATTTGATAGGAGAGTTTTTTTATATTTTAGAGTTGTTGAGTCTGCTGATAGAGTCTCAAAGAGGGTATTTTTTTAGCAACATACTACTTTTCTGAAACTTTGGGCTATTGGATGATGTGGCTATCCCATCCATGTAAGTGAGCATGCCAAGGTTCTAGTTTTCTATTCATAATGATATTAACCATTGGAATATTAACACTACTCGATATCCTATCAGGGAATGAATAATTACTACTATTTATATGATCTCTCACTACTCAATGATCTAGAAAACTTTGGGTCCAACATTTCCAAGGAGACTCATGTTATCCAATATAGATTATGGAGAAGCATGCAGACTTTCATCACCCACAACTTATAGAAATACCTAGTGAGTTGGATGGGATCCATTCACCACTGGTTGTTAAGCCTGGTAACTAAAGGGGCGGATTCTCATGCTCTCCATGCATTATCCCATGACTATCTCGCTAAGTAGGTGCATGCAGAACATCAAGAGTTTGATGTTTCTTGGTACAGGGATAAGCCTGATGGTACCAAGGTACTCTAAGAATATGAACAAGAACTTTAATTGCTATAAGAGAACATGAAAAAAGAATAAATCCATAATCAATTATCAAGATGAATTAATTAGACAACTAAGGCCCCATTTGGTGATGGATAAGGATGAGATAATAAGGGCAGAGTCTCTGGTGGTCGAGTGTTGGGATGAGAAGGACCAGGTGTGAATTTAGGCCAATGAGGTCCACCCAGTTGATGAGAAGAAAGTATAAAATATTTCTAGGTGGTAACCGGCCCTAGAGGCTAGTTTTCATAAGATTTCCAGGCTAGATCACTCAATTACTGAGGCCAAGCCTTAGGAAGAACTTCCCCTTTTGTTAAAATAAATATTAGTTCTAGCCTATGGATGACCCACCTTAATGTTGAATTCTAAGTTATTTATTTAACTTTTTTACATGCACATGTATCCTTTTACTGTATATTAATCACAATATAAATCCAGTTATACATAAACCTTTATGTTCACGTGATTCATGTTCCGTTTGAGAAACATGAGATAAATAGAGGACTACTTACTTATATGATAGTTCCAAGTATGGTGGGGTTAGAATGATCCATCGACTACTAGGGGAGTCCTGACCAGGAAAGCCTTGGTTAGAGAGTGAGACTCTTCATAGCTGAATTTCTTTTCCAACATGCATAGGTTCATGAGGAGTATAATGGCCAGGGTGTTGGATTCTACCTGAATAAAGGGGAAGGATAAAGATATGAATTGAGATGATTGGGATCTATAAAAATGTTGTTGATAATTCGATAGAAGAAGACTTCCGACCATGTTTAAAACATAGATTTTGCTTCCATACTATTAATTATGGGGAAAAATAAATGAGGGTTGATCATTTACCAAGTTTTAATCATAGTACCTATCAAATGTCATTATAAATTCTTCAAAGAGTGTGAATATGATGGGTATCTAAATCAAGGAAGATACAATTCTTGGGGACGAATTGAGGGGATGTTTATATTGATTTCAACACTCATGGTATTACAAAACTATGGTTCTAAACACATTGGGGGATCATATCAGTTTAAGAAAAAGCTAGAATCTACTTCTAAGGGTAACATGGTATTTGATATCAAGTGAAAATCAGATAAATCAAGTAGTGCAGTAGATTACTAGAACTGAAGTGGGAAAAGGTTCCTTCAAGCAAGGGCTTGAGATAATTCATAGTTTTATGTCGTAAAATATGGAAAAGAGGTGTAAAGTTTAATATATTGTGGTAAGGTTTGTTAACATGTAGTTTAATGTCATACAACGAGGATATGATTACAATAGTTTAAGTTTATATATATTTAACCACAATTCATCATAGTTTAACATCATATGGTCAGTACATGTGTGGAAGAGTTTAATGTATTATATCCCTAACATGTGAAACAATGTGAATGGTGGAAGGATTTATGGTTTGGCACTAATTATTTCATAAAAAATAGGTATAATGAGTATGGATAGGATTTTGTAGGAGTTTATGTTGGGAACCACTAGATTTGTACCTATTTATTTATATCCTAATTTTTCCCAAGTCGTATGGGTGACATAGCAGGAAGAAGTTGGAGTTTTGATCAGGTTTCCCCCATGGGGTTTCCAACTTGACAGACACATGTGCCTCTTTGCTGGGGTAGTTTAAGGTCATGTTAGCTAGACCAAATGGCTATATATTTTGGGGAATATTTATGGATATCTATAATTTTTTTAGAATAGGGATCATAGTTTAATGTTATAGAGTTTGGACCAATCATAAGAGATTTTGAGGTAGGGGAAGCTTTATAGACCTTCTATAAAGAAGGGGATAAGGTGATATAATACCAAAAAAGTTTTCACATAATATAAGGTCATAATACATGGACTACCAAGTGTCACACCATCTAAGGCCAAGTATAGGGAAAAGGCCACAAAAAAGTCATGGAAAGATAGAAAATTTGTAGTCGGGTGTAGGATAGGAGATCTATGAATCACTACATATCCCACTACATTGGGAATAAATCCATTCATAGTTATAGAATGCATCGTGGCATGAGACCAATGTTGAAAGTGGTTAGCTCTATCAAGTGAGGAAACAACCAAAATAGGGGTAATTAATTTGTCAAAGCACTATATGTGAGGCAAACGAAACACAAATTGGGGGAAACTAGGGATCCAATTTCACATGGATTGTGGTTTCAATACTTAGACCATGGATACTTATATTTTAAGGTCATAGAGATCAGAACCTATAATGATACCCTAGGGATCATGTGTCACTATAAAGATTGAATCTTGACGTGTAGAGAGAGGTACAAGGAGACCCAGTGCTGTGTGACACATCCCTAAGACAATTTTATAGACTTTAAGGTCATGATGATTAAAACATATGGGAAGGTTGTCATAAATGGGCCTATGTTTCATGAAAGAGTGAAAAATTGATGTAAATAGAGGGCCAATGAGACCTGTTTCCATGAAAACTTTGAAGGAAAACAACATATAGTTTAAAATCATGATTCTGGGACCAAGAATCCTACTTTAAGGTTGTAGAGTTCAGACCGCATGATTGGAAATACGCTCAGATAATTCTTTCACATTTTAACCATGCTTGGGGAAAGTTCCTCTGTGACTCCCAATACCTTAGGATCCATTCTCATTTTTGAGTAACAAGGAACATCTGGGAGTTCCATTTTTTCAAGGTAAATTACAATAGGGGTATAAATACGTTCAATTACTTAATAAATATTCCTAAAAACATGGAGGAATGATGAATAGGGTGTAAAAATTCCACCAAAATAAAGGGAGGTGGAAAGGAAGGAAAATAATGAATTCCAAGATTCAGACCACGAAAAGGGGAAGAGGTGACTAATGGGAAGGGAATGATTGTAGAAATTGTTTGAAACACAAGTTACAAAACCAAAATATTCATGTATGGTGTTAACATACATGAGATCAACCATTGAACATGTTCTAAAAATGGGAGTCACTAAATTTCATCGAAGATTCTTCTAGGAGTGTTCCCATGTTGGTAGGTGAGCCAATGTGGCCAAAACCATTACTGTTAGCTGGAATTGTTCAAATCATAAGAATGATGAGGATCCAAATCAAGGGTATCATGAAGTGTGAATGTGGAAGTGGGGAATGTATCAGAGAATTTTAAATGCTATGGGAAATATTCTTACACATGCTCGAACACCTTGGATGAGCATTTAGAAGGAAATGATTAATTATGACCCTAAGGGGGAAGACCCCGTAAAGGGTTGGTGGTGGAGATGGGATCTGGATACAAGATCACATAATAACTACAAATTCCATGGGATTGGGAGTAAATTAACACATAGTTATATAAAGTAGTGTGGTGGGAGACCGATTCTAGAAGGGTAGAATCCTCTCTGGAGAGGAGGTTGAATCATCTCATAGTAATCATATGAGGCATCCTATGTTTATCACATAGGGTAAGCCTATAATTTAATTTCATGTGATGATGATGTTGGTTTTTGTCATCTCATATTTTTAATATGAGGAATCATGAGTTTATCATATAGGGTAAGGATACAGTTTAACATCATGTGTTGATTACATTGGTTTTGGACCCCAGGGTTCATGCATAGTACCGTTTGAGGAATATTGTGTTATTAAGAGGTGTAATATGCTCCCCATCCATAGTGATCAATGAGTACACACCGTTAGAGTAGATATTATGAATAATGTAAGGTCCTTACCATTTGGTATTTAGTTTTGGTGGTTTCTTCCCATGTATCTTGGGTGTGTGAAGAGCCAACCCCATATCACCTTGAAGGAAAGAGTGGAGGCAAACCTTTTTATTGAATTATTTCACCATATGAACCTAATTACTCTCCATGTTATGAGATGCATGGATCCTATTTTCTTCAAGGGCTTTAAATGATACCAAACAGACAAAAACTCTCATATATAGCATATGATTATCATAAACAATCGTCCGAAGTGTAATTATCTGAACCTCTATAGGTAAAACCACCTCTATTCCATACACTAGGGAGTATGTGGTCATATGGGTGGAATTTTGAGTAGTCTTCTGATATTCCTAGATTGAATTGGGCAGATTATAAGGTAAAATCCTCTTATTCTATTCCAATATTTTCAATAGGATGTTAGAGGGTTTTTTAATGCCTCAATATGATCATTTTTCTATATGTGGTAGCATGAAGTGTTGTTAGACTAGATGTTTTACTTAGAGATTTTTTTATATCAGCAGATCGAAAGTTGGTGTTATTTTTAGTGAGAATGGTCTAAGGAATACTAAGTTGATGGATGACGTGGGAATTCAAAAAATCAATCACTAAATGAGTCTTGAACACTTTGAGGGGGATGAACTTTTCCTACTTTGATAAAAAGTTAGTGTAAGTAAGAATAAACCTATACTATCAAGAGATTTCTAACAGTGAGGGGAAAATAACATCGAGTCCCATTACTATGAAGGGCCAGGAGTACTTGGTTATATGGAGGATATTTGGTGGTTGATTCAAATTTTTTGAATTTATTTGGCATGTATAACACCACTTGGTGAACTAAATGTAGTTGTAGATCATGGTAGGTGATGTGCCCGATTTGTGTATACTTTTTCATATATATTAATGAGCATAAAAAATTGTTTTTCACCAAATATCAATCATTTTGTGAATAAAATCAATTATATTGGTGATTATGATGATTTTCAGGTCTTTTCCATCCAATGTCCCAAATCAATAAAGGATAGAATAGAAATTCCAATATACATGTCATGTACTTATTACACATGCCATGTACTATTTCCACGACACGGAATGGCAGGACTGGATATGCCCCCATGTTTCTTGCCAAAGCTTACACACCTTGTGATTCCCATATACATGCCGTGTTGTCCCTTATAGAAGAAGTTGGTGGTCGATGATTGATATTACATGCCATGTAGGGTGGCACTACATGCCGTGTATCTCCACTTACTGGGCGACGCCGTGTTCCAAGTCAAGGGCAGTGAGGTAGCTCACCCACCAAAGGAGAAAAGAGGGCCAAAATGTGTTGACCAAAGTACATGCCCGATAATTTATGGTACATGCCGTGTATTCCTAAAAACTATAAATAGGAGAGAAATACCTCCAAGTTCAGGATATACTCATTCCAAGATAGACCAAGGGGGAAAATTTCAGAGATGCCTGAGAAGAGAAGAAGAGAGAGAAAGAGAATGATATAAGAGGGGAGAGAAGGTGATTCTATGATACCTTCACAACAACCTTAACTCTGAAGATTTTTTATTTTTAATTCACATATCACAAGTAGTTTAGTTACTATCTACTCCATGAGTAGCTAAATCCCCTATGTGTTGGGGTTGTGGATGATTATGGGTTGTATTTTGTCAACTATTATATTGTACTTGTGTTATTAATTCTTCTCTCATAATTCATTAATAATCATTTTTAAATATCACTAGAAACCTAGTATCAGACCAATAAAATGATTTATAGGGATCTTATGAGGAATTATGATTAATAACATCCATGATCATTGGATATTATTATCATCTCAAAAATGGATACAATTAATAATATTAAAAGAAATCAAATTCCAGTCCAAGGAATTGGTTTCTATTGATTTTAAAAAAACTCACCAGACCAAGGGGGTTCTGTTATATTCATAACCTATAGATTTGTGTTATTATGAACAACACAACATAATAATAAAATTGATTTATTAAAAACCTTAAAAAACCACATCCTCGATGCATTATTCCCATTTTTCATCAAGAAACATTTTTTGTGTTTTTATTTATCTTCAAAAGTAATTTATCAAGAAATTTAAAGATTAATTACTCTATCATTAAAAAATCAAAACATCAACTCTAAATTTCAAAAGACTTCTTTTAATTAATTACAAAACAGGAAAACAAAATACAGTACCTTCATCTCCCTATGGACCGATCTCATACTTTAACTATACTAGTATTAAGTTTGGGTAATTCAATTTGGATTTTCAAAATTAACACTTAGGCTAAAAAGATACAAAATATTGGAACCGTTTCAGGGGATTTTGAAAGTTAATGGTGTTTTGATTAATCAGTTTGTATTAATTAAAGTAAAAATAAAAATAAAAAATTCTAAAAAAATTCTATTCTTAATCAATTTTTTGGTTTTCATTATTTTATTTTTCCTCTTTTATGCTTGGTTGTTTGTTTTGTATTGTGTAGGATCAAAAAGTGTATGAGTGGATGTGTCACGCGTTCTAATAATGTCAAATAATCAGACATCCTTTTGCTTGATATGGAGATCGAACGAACAATCTTGTAGTGATGAAGGGAACTTATGGATGAGAACTACCAGAACACCCCTTGGAGAACATAGAAGAGGGAGATCCAGCTATTGTCCAAGGATTTGGACACCTGTTTGTCCCTAATGACAATTAGAACAAAAAAATATCTATAGAGAATGATAATATCTGACTTCCACCGGAAAAAACAATGGGGTTTATACCATGATACCAACAAAGATTACCAGCTTCATTTGTTCTAGTGTATGTCCCACAACAACCCCATCAGTTCCCACCAGAGCAATTTCTATACCTATATCCAGGTCAGGGGACTTATTTTTCCCCTATGTAGCAATTTGTGACCCCACCTCCTCGAGAGGAACTTCCCCCACACTATACCCTTATGGAGTAAAGTTTTCCTTCCATCCAAGGGGAAAATATGGGAATTGTCAGACCACTGATGCAATCCCAACATTTTGAGATCAAACCCACCATCACGCAACTCATCCAAAACATGGTGCAATTTGGAAGATTACACAGTGAAGATCCCATCGCTCATCTCTCCAATTTTCTGGAGATTTGTGACACCTTTCGCTACCATGGGGTGTCTAAGGACGCCATTCAACTTCATTTATTTACCTTTTCATTAAGGGATAAAGTGAAGGACTGGATCAAAGGACTAACTCAAGGCTCTATTCTCACCTGGGAGGTGTTGAACCAAGCATTATTATCAAAATATTTCCCACCCTCCTAGATGGAGACATTGAGAAATGAAATTCACAATTTCCAACAACATGATTTAGAATCCTGGTATGAATCTTAGGATCATTTCAAAGAAATGCTAAGGAAGTGCACTCATCCGTGCCTTCCCTTATGGATGCAAGTACAAACATTTTATGGCGGTCTTACAATGAACACCAAATCCATGTATGCAGCTACTGGAGGAATAGTAATGAGGAAATCACCGGAGGTACTCTTCAAATTTCTAGAATACATGTATGAAAAGAGCTTCCAATGGAACTCAGAGTGGGGAACTGAAAAGAGAGGAATGAAAAAAATTGATTCCACTATGTTTCTTGCTTCTCAACTCGATGACATATCAAATAAAATTGATTCATTACATCTGAATAACACATCTCAATATCAAATGGTGAATCACACAGAATGTAGTGAATGTGGTGGTAATCACATCATGGGTGAATGCCTAAGGATAAGTGCCAGAACCTTGAAAAGTGAGGTAAATTTTGTTTCCTAGAATAGAGGAATAAATATGTACCCTCAGTACCAAAACTTTTCATAGAAACATAACTCAAATACGAGCTGGGGGAAAAACAACAAACTTCTCAACCCCACCCCCAAAGGCCAACCAGTTATGGTCAACAACAATACCAAAATCCATATCCAAGGAAATAACAGTAGGGATGTTTATAAAAACAAGGGTATCAAAACTCTAATCCAGTTCAACAACCGAAGCATCCATAACCTCAACCAGATACACAAAAACCTTAACAAGATCCCCCATCAAATCTAGAGGAGATAATGTCAAAATTCATAAAAACTAATGAGACCTGATTTCCGAATTAGGAGGCATCTATTCAAAGCCTTGAGAATCAGATTGGGAAAATTTTCAATCAACTCTATTCAAGGAAATCTGGTACATTACCAGGTAATATCAATAAGAACCCATAAGAAGAGGCCAATACTATCACTTTATGAAGTGGAAAAGTCCTTCCCCATAAAATAATTTCAAATCATGGTGAGACCAAAAATCCAGATCACTCAAAATCCAATTTGGATAAAGACACCGAAGTTGAGGATTCCCCATAAAGCCAAGAACTATAAAAAAAATGAGGCCATACATGGTAAAGGGAAATAATTAGTAAAACCTATGAACCCCCTTAACAATTTCCCACATGAATGAAGCAATGAAAACTGGATCATCAGTTCTGGAAATTCATGGAGGTACTCTGGAAACTTCATATCAACATTTCTTTTGTTGAGGAATTAACTTAAATTACAACATATGTGAAGTTCATGAAATATATCCTCTCAAATAAAAGGAATATTAAATATTTGGGAACAATTCCTATCACTAAGGAATTTTTAGTTGTGGTCCAACACTCTCTTCATCCAAAACTCTAAGATCTAGGTATTTTTAAGATTCCTTGAACCATTGAATCTTTTGAGTTTGGAAAATCCCTTTGTGACTTGGGGGTGATTTTAAAACTTACGTCCCGTGGAGTCTTCAAAACTATGGGGCTAAGTGATCTCAAACCAACTCTAGTAGCCCTTTAGCTAGTGTATCGATACATCAAATATTCTAAAGGGCTACTTGGGGATGTGATTGTGAAATTGGGAAGGTTGATTATTCTTGAAGATTTTATCATCCTTGACATGGAGGAAGATCAAGAGGCACATCACATTCTACGAAGACCCTTTTTGGCTATTAGGAAAGCATTGATTGATATTCATCAATGCAAATTGATCTTCTGATTGGGAGATGAAAAGGTATCTTACAATGTCCTCTAAGAAGTTAAGCATGTATCACTGATGGAACACAAGGACTGTTATGTATTGACCAATGTGAACGATCACTTGCGCCACGTGGAAGAAGAAAGGGAATTTTATTATGTCACTAATGAACCATTCATCAACAACATCCAGCCTGCTTATGAACCAGAAGATTTGCAATTAATTGTAGGCCAGGGATGTCATTATTTGTAACGTGAAATTATCCCAGATATTCTTGAGCAGGCCACAGTAGATCCAATTGTGTCCTATGTTCTAAAATCCACAAAAACATATTCCACCACACAATTTGGGTAAAAAAACACTCAGGTAAGGTCGAACCAACGACGTAAAACAAAGGCACTTCCTCAAAGGCAACCCAGAGGTTACACGATGTGTACAACCTATACACATCACATGTACTTATCTTTTTATTCAATATTATAATATTATAAACATATATATTAAATAAGTTAATAAACACGGATGATGTTGGTGCCAATAGTAAGGTCACTAGAATATATCTGAGCCATCATTGGTTCGAATCCCTCCATACCTACCTTCGATACAGGGTTCATCCTTTTAAACTCGTGTTTTATTAAATGCCATGTGTGATACTTTTTAAAACTAAAATATAAGTTTTTCTATATAAAAGAAAACCCATGATGGGGATGGACTAGTTAGACAGGGTTGTAAACCGGTTCCAAAATACCCGAGTTTGAATCCTGAAAACCAGACCATTTCCATCATTTTTCATATTAATAAAACCACACTGCGTGCATTTAGATATACGTCGTGTGTGCTGTGTTTTCAATAATAATTTAAATAGTTTTTGAAATACGAAAATAAATGCATGTGAAGTTGGCAGATTAGCAGAGCCTCAACCCTGGATTCAAAATACCTGGGTTTGAACTTTCATAATATCCTTGCTTCATCCATTTTATTCAAATTAAAACCACACACCATGCATTTTCTTCGTCTTGTGTAGAACATTACCTCTATATTAAATTTTAACAAAAACTAAAAGTGGTCATCAATACAACCTTTTCTTTAACAGTTGAGGGCTTGCATTTAGAATGACCGATCCTTAGTTCAAATAACACCCCAAGCACCAAACTAAAGGCTGCAGTTCTCTTTTTCAAATTTTAGAACACACGACATGTATTCCCCTGATACATTACATGTATTTATTTTTTTAAGTCAATAATATATATATATATGTTTATTTTTTTATTTTAATTATTAATATTAATTATTATATAGTTTACTATAATAATTATATTATATAAATTGTTTTTTTAAAAACATACCCAACATGTACTCATTGATACACACTGTTTCCTTTTCCTGTAAAAGCCAGGACCCCACCTGGCCTCAGCCTATATTGCACGACCCCCTCCTTCCCATTTTATTCTCCTGCACGTCGTCCGCCCTCCCTAAATCCAATCTGCCGATTATATGTGTTTTTGGTCCTCATTTCTTCCTCATTTTGTTCCTTGGTCCAGATATTCCCTTCTTCTCCCCATATTTCAAAATGTCATAGGCATATAGGGTGATTTCGATTCAGGTGACCATTCAGATCTCCACACAATACATGGGGTGTGCGATTAATACATGCCATCTACATCTTTTCCAAGAACACACATGAAAAACTTTCATAGTTTGAATTATACATGGCGTGTGCATTCGGTACACGCCATGTACTATGCCTCCACTAGCCTTCTGGCCCGGTTCGTGTCCTCTGGGAGATGACCCCTTCCCATGTCACCACAAATGGAATTTCTTTTTGGGACATGCCGTGTCCTATGACCCACTAGAGGACTCTGTGTGGATGGTATATAGAACTTGCACACCATGTTAACACACTTGGTGTGTACCCCTTTCCATACAATGCGTATGTTGTCTAATCCACTTCCCTAGTAGAGCCGTTTCTGGATCCTTATACAAGAACCACTTCATTTTATACTACAAGGTGTGTACACCTTTATACACACTGTGTACTAGTTTTTCATGTGACACATGACCTCATTATGTGTCTATCTATAGTACACGAGCTCTTACACAGATCCTACTACACGCCATGTACCTTGGATCTACATGTTGTGTTTGACTTAATTTTTTTGTTTTCTCAAATTTTATTTCTTTATTATATTTATTCTTTTGTTTTGTTTTGTTATCTTTTCTTTCAGCTATGGTAGGTGAAAATCCCCTAACTGGGAAGTGACCCATTTCCACTGCTGAGGGTGAGTGTCCCTCTCTCCATCGAATTTGTCTTAAAAATTCCGAGCAGCCGACCTTTGATTTTCTGTTTTACCAACCCCTAGAATTGGCCACTCTTCCTCATCTTCTAATGGCACCTCTCTTTGTGACATCCATCACTCAAGTTGCTTCTGTGGTACCCCCTCCCTACCCCCAATGCTATCATACCTTCTATAGTGTCTAAGATATTTGGTGCTGCCACTCCCTCTTCGATATCCATCCCCTCAAAGCTACCCTCCATGCAAGTAGTGGACCCGACCAAGCTAGAACCTCTATCTACTGGCCAGAACTCTAAGCCAACTCAAGTATCCAATACTCCACCTCCTACCACTACAGAAGGACCATCTATTCTGGCACCAGCAGTTCCACCACTGCCTGCACTAGCTATTTCCCACCCTCAGCCACATCCATGCCTGATCTTTCCTAAGGGTCATCCTACGATAGACAGATTGCAGCAATTATCACACCGCACTATCCAGTTGAGCGACCACTTCCTCAAAATTAGCATTTCATAGAACCTAGGAATTTGGGAGGAGATTGAGGATCTCTTGGGATATACACATCTCCATGGGGAACTACAGTTCATCACTCCTACTTACATGGATTTATTTTTGGAGTTCACAACGACCTTTGAGTTCGATGGGCCTGCCTACCATTAGACACACATCGATACAGCCATCCCAATTCACTTTCGGCTTGGGGGACACCCTTTTTCCCTCATCATGGAAACTTTTGGCCAAGGGTGAAACTTTTACCCCCTTTCTACCACCCCACATAATGATTCCACCCTTACCTACCTTGAGTGCTCTGACCTCGTAGCCATGTGGCAGGAACCTGTTGGGACTGACCATAGGTAGACCCCCTCATCACAAAAGAGAACTCTCATAATTGAACCTTCCATTAATTTACTCCACAAGTGATTTATTGCCACTCTTTTTCCTCATCATGAGGATATGGGTGTCGTGTCCGATAGGGACATGGATCTCCTTACTTGTATTGTCCACCATGACTACCCTAACCTCCCCTGCCTTCCTGCCACCTAATTACATTCTATTATTGAAGGACATCAGGGAAACCTGAACGACGATTTCTATGTCACCCGTCTGGAACACCATTTGGGAGTCTATGAGCCATCTCTCCCTTACAACCCCTTGTTCTCTCCTCAAAATCTTGACTTTCTCATGATTATTCGCCCGAGGATGGTCGAGTGATAGGGGGACGACTACGGGCTTGTGCAAGATGCCCCTACTCTGAAAAGGATGAGATATGCCCAGCTACTCCCATTGGTGTTGCTGAACTAGACCCACCCCATTCACCCATGGATTTTCCCTCCCCACCCCACACCTTCTTCTATCCTTCCTTCTACTTACGCCATTCCTTCTTCCTCTGATCCTTCCACTTGACCACCTCCACCCACACCCTCGGCTGATCTCTCATTCTCCCTCCGCCTGGCCATGATGGAGCACTACTAGGATGTTATGGCACATACACATGGGCGGTTCAATTAGATGAAGAGTCATCTAATTCACCACCATGTCCTTTCATTACCCCCAGTATCTACGTCGGTACCTCCATCCTCTCCTCAGCCTTCTACACCACATCCAACACTGGCAGCTCTAGCCACAGATTCCATTTTTTTATCTACTGTTAGCCCCACTGCTACCTCCCCTATAGAGCTTATGGTGCTTTCTGTGCCTACCACTCAGAGTGTTGCGCCCGTGCCTCCAGTTTCTGCTACGTCTGCATCTCCTTTGGATGCTTCCACTATTTCCATTGATGCCTTTAATGAGTCGACCCAGTGACTAGTTTTTGGCACATTTATTTCCATTCTATATATCTATTTTTTTTCTATGCTTGGGATGTGGTGATGTATATTCTTGTAGTTTTCCTTTTTCCTTGAAAATCATAGGTACTCTGGAGAGACTTGGGATTCTCTATTTTGACAGCTTCCCTATTTTTCCATTCACCATGAGGGGAGTATTTTTCAGTGTTTCTTTTTTCCTTTCTACTTTGTATTTCCTTCTTACATTGCTTCCCCTTGTATTTAACCATCTGTTTCCCCGCATTCTCTCCTCTTACTTGGTATTGCACTTGGGGGACCATGTGCTATATTAAGTGTGGGGGAGTGTCTCTGACTACACTAGTATTTTCCTTGAACTGATTTAGGAGACATCATTAATAGTTGACATATTTTAAACTGTGGAAATTATTTGATTAATTAAAATTATAAATAATAAAGATATAAAAGGTAATTTTAAAAGTTACATGATTGTTTCAATTTGAAAAGTATTTTTAAATGATTGCTGATATAGTTTGATTTTGGATTTAAAGCCTTGGACATTTATATTTATTAAAATGATCATTTATACTCATGTCATGACATTAATGAACTTTTATTTTTACTCATTCCCGAGAGGTATTCTAAACCTTTTTGACATATTCATTATTATACCCTCTTTCTTGATAGATTCATGGGGTACTCATAACTAATAGAACTTTCTATCTTTTCTCTTCAAAACATGAATATTTTTTAATCACATTAAAATGATTGAGGCACTTGATTATTTTTTATCCCTTTGAACTTGAGACCTACCATACATATTTTCTTTGTAAAACCCATAGAAACCATGAACTTCCTTGATAAGAAGCTACATTACAATCCTATTTTCCCTTCCTAACCTAATTCTTTCATAATTTTTCTTGATTATTCACTTGATCTTTAGCGAGGGAGTTTTGTCCATTTATGGTATTTTTTTGTAGAAACCATGAATAAAAGTATGGTGGAGTTTATCACTTGTTAATTTGGGTATAAAGTGTTTCCAAAATCACTATTCATTGTATAATTAGTGGTCCCAGTTATTCTCTAAAAAAATTGATTGAAAAAAAAAATGCAAAAGAGGGACCAGAATAATTCATGTTTTATGAGCCCATGTTATCAAGGGAATTTCATGATAATGATACCCTTTGATAGATCTTGATTGGGGGTACATTTTCATTAAGCATTATATTATATATCATGCATTAATGTTTAAGAATTTGTCCTCCTTTTCAAGCCTTTGAGATTATTTTTCATCATTACCTACCAACCCTTAACCTTAGAAACATTTGAACCTTATTGAATGCCCTCATGATTTTTGTGTTTTGAATTCTGTAGTAGAGAATGATAACACTTGAAAGCCTATGGTAGAGTTAATATACTAAAGATTGATCATAACTATGATTAAATAAACATGAGTGTCGAGTGTAGTAATTTTTGGTGAGGTAAATCATAAAGTGTCATGTTTATTTATGTAAAGTTAAATAATGTGGATGAAAGTGGATGAAAATTTTTAATTGAATTATATATGAAGAAGGAATAAAATATCTTTGTAATTGAAATATGTTTTGTGACTTTTAAAATATTCTTCTATGGCTATAGTATTTACAAATATAATTAGATGAATAATTACCTTTTTAGAGTAATAATTATATTGACATGATGTTGATATTTTTCTTGAGGATAAGAAAATGACTAAGTGTGGGGGAGTATGATGTGCCCAATTTTTGTATACTTTTTCATATATATTAATGAGCATGAAAAATTATTTTTCACCAAATATCAATCATTTTGTGGATTTTTTTTATATTGGGGATTATGATGATTTTTAGGTGCTTTCCATCCAAAGTCACAAATTGGGAAAGGACAAAACAAAAATTCAAATATAAACGACATGTACTTATTACCCACACTTTGTACTATTTCCATGACACAGAACGACAAGACTAGGTACATTCCCATGTTCTCTTCCAAAGCTTACACATTGTGTGATTCCCATATACATGTAGTTTTTTCCCTTATAAAAGCGGTTAGTGGACGGTGATTGATATTAAACGCCATGTTGGGTGACACTACACACTGTGTATCTCCACCTACCGAGCAATGCCATGTTCCAAGTGAAGGGCAGTGAGGCAGCTCACCCACCGAAGGAGAAAAGAGGTCCAAAACATGTTTTCCAGAGTACACGTTGTGTACTTTCTGTTACAAGTCGTGTATTCCTAAAAACTATAAATAGGAGGGAAGGCCCTCTAAGTTCAGGACAGATTCATTCCAACATAGACTAAGGGGGAAAATTCCAGAGATGCCTGATAAGAGAAGAAGAGAGAGAAAGAGAATGAAAGAAGAGAGGAGAGAAGGTGATTCCGTGCTACCTTCCTGACAACCTTCACTCCAAAGCTTTTTTATGGTTAATTTTGGTATCACAAGTAGTTTAGTTACTATAAACTCCATGAGTAGATGAATCCACTATATGCTGGGGCTATTGATGATTATGGGTTGTATTTTTTCAACTATTTTATTGTACTCATGTTATTCATTCTTCTCTCACAATTCCCTAACAGTCCTTTATAAATATCGCTATAAACCTCGTATCAGACCAAGAATGGGATTACTATGGATATTATAAGGAATTAATATTAAGAACATCCATGATAATTGGATGTTCTTATCATCTCAAAAGGGATTCAATTAGTATAATTAAAGGAAATCAAAATCCAGACCATGGAATTGGTTTCTATTGATTTTTAAAAAACTCACCAGACTAAGGGGGTTCCATTACATTCATAACCCAAATATTTGAGTTATTATTAACAACAAAACCTAATAAGAAAATTTATTTAATAACAACCTTAAAAATCCACAGCCCCGATTCATTCTTCCCATTGTTCATCAATAATTTTTTTTGTGTTTTTATTTATCTTCAAAATTAATATATCAAGAAATTGAAATTTTAAATACTATATCATTAAAACATCAAAATATCGACTCTAAATTTTAGTATAATTCATCTAATTAATTACAAACTAGGAAAACAAAATACACTAACTTCATCTCCATGTGGATTGATCCCATACTTTCACTATAATAGTATTAAGTCTAGGTAATTCAATTTGGATTGTTGAAAGTAACACTTCGGCTAAAATGATACCAGTAGGTCAAAATTAACCCAACCTCTAGATCTGGTGAGAAATATTCAATCCAACTTTATAGGACCCATATGACCTAGCATGGACCACTACCATGACTTAGGGACCTATTTTCCTTGCATGAAATAGAATAGGATTCCATTTAATCAACACATATAGAGGTTATGTTCAAGTATAGGGTCATCTCATAGGATAGATTTCATTGAACACCGATGTATTCACTCATGATCATCCTGATATGGTGGGATAGTACTATGTTGGAGATACTCAAAAAAGTTGGTAATCCAATTTGGTGTTTCTTCAACCATCGAGGAGTTTGAGGGTCGTACTGAAAAAGTTATAACCTCTAGTTGATTTAAGTATTAGTCTTAATTGTTATAATAGATATGGGAAATTAATCTTTGATGTAACATGTGAATGAATAAGATGTCTTGTTCAGGTTCTATAGGAGATACATCTAGGTTTAACAAAGTATTAGCTTGGTCATTTTGTGAGTGGGGAAAACGAGTTACCTATGGTTGGGAATTGAACTGGTCTATCAACAAACAAGTCCACTCTATCTGGGGAACAAATTTCTGTTTATTGACCACATAGTCACAATTGATTGTTTTTATGATAGGAACAAATTATCCCTTCACGTGTAGGTGGGAGACATCAATATTGAGGGCCAAATCAAGAACAATGATGAGGGATTAATAATTGGCCTCATTTTTTGGGTATCCATATTACAACAGGAATGAGTAAAATAAGATGTAGTATATGGGAGTGATGAAGATAATCTCAAGGAAGAATCTATTGAGCTTGAGGTTATTGAGTCTTATGATGGTTATACCATGGGAGGAACTATCAAAATGTATTAGCCAACATATCATGGTCTGATCCACTAAAGGGATGGATTTTTCTAGGATATAAATATTTAGGGTAAAATCCTCAGGGGTCAGATGCATTGTCAATAAATCTACCAAATACCCGCCATTAACATATTTCTAGGGGAAAAAACCAGGTGTAAAACTTCTTCTGAATTACCACCCAACACAAAAGTCTCCCTGTCAACATGAGGTGATTGATGATATACTTAAACAGATCAACACCGAATACCAGCTATATCTCATGGTGTTGTAGATAGTGTCATTACTTCTAGACTACAAATAAAAGGGTAAGATACCCCTTCTAGATGAGATAATTTTTATCCTCTATGTTGAGTAGCATGAAATTGAGATAGTATAGGCTATTTCCTTACCCTCATTGATCTTATGATCTAAGAGGGAACCGAGGGACCATTCTAGAGAAATCACATAAATGACCAGAGGATTTATTGGGATAGGAGGCATCAATACTAAAGGTTGTAGAAGGAACTAATTAATATCCTTGAAGGTGGTCTTGAAGTATTTATCCCATTAATATACAATTTATTTGTTCATGATTCTCGAAAATGGATTACACTTGACAAAAATATTCTCAATGAATTAGTGGATATTGGCCAAGTATCCTTAGATACCTCCCAAATCCTATAGGTTACTCAGAGAATGCATATTTCTAACAGCCTTGATCTCCTCTAGGTTGATCTCAATGTATATGTATCTGAAAAAAAGTTAAGGAACTTTATAGAGGTAACTATGAATGCACAGTTCAAAGGGTTCATCTTCAGATGGTGGGAGTGGAGGGAGTCGAACACTTTATCAAGATATTTGAGATAGTCCTACCACTGATGTGATTTAACTATCATTTTATCCACATATAACTCTACCAATGTCCCAGGGAGTGGATTTAACATATGGTGCATGGAACATTAGTAGGTAGATCTAGTATTCTTCAAATTAAATGAAATAATTCAGAAGAAAAATATTCCCTAGGGTTCTCAAAAATTGGTGACTTCTCCATTATTGGGGGCCATCCAAATCTGGTTATACCTAGAGTTATCATCCATAAATGACAATTCTTGGAATTTGGTAGTGGAATCAATCAATAACTATGTCACCAAAATGGGAAAATTATCCTTTAGGCAGTGATGTTTGAGGTCATAGAATTTGATGAATAATTTTATCTAACTATTATTATTCCTACCAGGAACAATGTTAGTTTGACACTTCATGTACTGAACCTCCATGATGAATTTTTCCTTGATTATATTTTCAATTTCGGCCTCGAACAAGGAACTATGATAAGAGTACATCTTCTTGAGAGGCTGTTTGAACCATCGGTAGCCCACTAGGAGGCCAAAGTAGTGAACTATAACCCAAGGATTAATCCATAGAATCTCTTTTTATCTCTCGGTGAACATGTTGAAATTCTATTTCAGGAGGTTAACATACTATATCTATTTGTATAAAGTCATGATTTCACTGATCAAGGTCATCCTCAAATCTTGATTTATGATGAGATTCACTAAGGTAATCTCATATACCATTTTCAAGACACCATTTTCAAATTGGGGGATGGGGGTCATCCAAATCCTCTTCATCATCTGATTCATGAGGTTCATAAGTATGTAGAAAATTTACAAGAGTTGTAGATCTAGTCTAGACACTAATATATACTTTTCCAAGAGTAGATTCCTCAAGGAGGGTTTCTTATTTTGTAGAGATTATGGAAAATAAAGCTACTAAGCCAGTTACACACTGTTTCCAACCTTGAGTCCCATATTTTATATCAAAATAATTTTTTTGAGTGGAATTCCACTAATTCAATCCTACCATACGATACATTCAATGGTGATACAGATTAATGGAAATGGGGATGATCCCTTCGTATTTCACAGAAGTAGGGATTTCTATCAATAAATGAGCTTTTATTGTATAAGATTAAATGGTAATCTGTGAGAACTATTTTTTATTATAGATGATGAAGCAGCTTCCCAATTTCTGAATTATTGGAACCAATCATTGGATTGTTAGAATGAAGCTATCTCTCAAATATGTACAAGGATTTTTTGAGGTGGCTGTCAGATTATTGGGGGCATTGATATTATCAACCTCATCAGTTTGGGGATACTTACCTTACTTTTTTAGTATCCCAAGTTTAGGTATCATGTTTAATAATAGTTTAATGGGGAATCATCACCCTAGTGTACCCCTGATTGACCGTCAAGGGAGTATTTAAGGAGTTGATGATATGAAGAGGGGACCACTGTGTGTAGACAGAGCCAAGGCTTTCTCAATAGGGAAATGTAGTTTGTTTCATGGGAGACCACCCTAAACTTGATTCTTACTACCAAACCCATAAACTAGGTCTTCAACCAAATCACACTACATAGCTTCTACTCATTCTTATCATACCCCTAAATTGTTCGATTAGAGGGAGTCATAATTATCTTGGTGAGTCCTAGATTGTAGAACTTTCATGTCATAAAGTTTTATCCTAGTGATGGTAACCACCAAGCTCTAGAATATTACCCCACCATCATATTGGACTATAATATTTAATGGGTGAATGTTACCTTGGATGATTTATCCCTCATCTTCTTCAGAGAAGGAAATTATGGCTCATCATTCCTCTCGCTCGGCTTCATCCAAAAGGTAGACCTCAACGACAACTAACTTAGTCTTGAACTAGAGAGGGATCTTCAATACCTCAGCAAGGGATTCACACAAATATTTTGATAATAAGAGTGCATCGAGGATTGAGATTCTAATTATAATTATAGGGAGGTTCTTCACCACATCATATTTCTAGGCTAGAAAAGGATTGTACCCGATAAGGTATTATCTCTTATAGGGAGTGTAGTAGGTGCCATTGGATGGTGCGCTAGGACCTAGCTAGTGTTGGTTGTACCCTTATTCTGAATGAATGACATAGGTTGAGCATTAGGAGGATGATCCTCAGCTGATCATGGTTGGGCATGATGCTATTATGATTGATTCATATGATATACCAATATGGTTAAATGTGGAGGTGCACCCGATGAAGTGTCATAGGATGTTTATGCCTACCAAGGTCTAAATGAGGATTGATATCTTGTATTATTGGCATAAAAAACCTATTCTAGAGAACTGGATCAGGCATCCTCAATGTTTCCATGATACCTATGCATCCTTCGATGATGTCAGCCATAGGTACTTGAGGGTGAGCTATGATTTTCCTCATCACTGAGTACTGTAAAATTATCTACTAGTTTAAAGGTTTTCACATAAGCATACTACCATTCTTACATAGTAGAATATTCTATAATTGGATGAATTATGGGGGTCTCTCTCAATTCAGGAGGCAAGAAGTCACCAAGGGTGCAATCTGGTTTTAGTACCGATGGGGGGCTTTGATTGTCCTATTGTCATTGATGCTTGTTCTTATGATACTTGAAAGGATATAATACCGACGAGGTAGCTGAAGTGAGAGTGGTGATCGCAAGGGGTTATGGTTTTCTCAAATTATCATATATAATTCCATGGATGTGAACTACCATCTTATGGTCTAATAATCTATTGTACTTTTTCATTACTCGGCTTAGAGCCAGTTTTCATTCACTGGAGTCCTCATCACTACTGTCGTGGTTGACAGATACATATGGTACTTGGTCTAGGACCTCACCCAATGTGATCATTCCTTGATCCACCTAGTCCTAAAGACAATATTTTATGATAAAACACTCCTTGTGGTATGCCTAATGATCCTGTGGTAAGTGAAAAAGTTTCCACGATCAGTGTGTTTATCCTCTGCAGGCCTTATACATTCAGGAAGCTTCAAGATATTCTTCTATAAGGCATATATGAAGTACCACAATACCTGGTCATCCTTGAACAAGAATATATTATACTATCAGTCCAAAAAAGTAATCACAAGTTCATAGACATGACAGATGTATTGGGTAATATTTTGACAGTGAGGGTTTTCCTTATGAGGATACTATTGGTGAAGAATGTCTAGATAGAGAGGCCTATTGTACCAAGAGGTGGATCAGTTATGGGGCCTTAATATAGTTTATAGAAGATATCTATTCCTTTATAGGCATTCATGTGAGAGTTAGAATAGGTAATGGGAAAGACCATTGCTTGGTTCGCTGCAAGGCTTCTTCTAGATGCTGATCCTTTTCAGCGAATTCTCAAAATCTACTCAGATAATTCAGGGAGATGAGGGTAGGGAGAAACTAATATTTGAAATTATCTATAAATATTTTTAACACCTTATCCTAGAAATTCCACATATTAAGAGTTTACATGAGACCCTTCCATCAGGCGATGAAGTCAACAACTCACTCATTATCCCCTATGTTTCACTTGGAGAGGTATGAGATACCGGTCTTACACATGATGAAGATTAGCTATTAAAATAACTACCTTGAAAGATCCTCCCAACTAAAAATAGATACTGGGACCAGCTAAATATTCCAAAAAAATAAGGTCCCTATGTGTTCTGGAAAAAGAAATACAGTTTAACAACCTATTTTTGATCTAGGGTTCTTTGCATCAAGACACACCATGTGGTGAAGTGGTCCAAGTGCTATAATGGATCACCTATACCATTGAATGTGGTAAATCTATAGTGTTTGAATTCTGGGGGTATAAATAAATGATCCACCCATGCCATATATGGATTTCCTTCAGATATAATTGGAACCTATTACAATTATATAGCCTTAAGGTGGGTGATGAGATAATCTATCACATCATCTTAGTGGGGGTTGGTAGTCATCAGATCTATGACTAGTCTGGAAGCTTGCAGTGTGTAGTGATAATTATCCCAATAATAGAATCCCCACTTCATATTTAGGGTAGGTATATCATAACTTGGCCCTTTTTTATAATCACCAACCATTTTATTGATTCGATGTAATGTTCTGTCTTCCTCAACTCGAGGTGTTTAACCAAGGAGAAATGGTTTCTCAACTGGAGGGGGATGGGAGGGTCCCATATAACATCATCTTGCACTGGGCATTTCTCAACAATATGTTTAGTCATTATTTTCATATATCCATCAAGATCCTAAAGAAAATATTCCAACTTGGAATCTAACTTGGTTTCTAGCGTGGCCTTATACGGGTCAACCAGTATAGTAGATGCTTTTCCTTTGTTGAGAAGGTAGCACATAGGTAGAAACACCTCATTCAGGGGACTCACGAGGCCCATCACCTGTCTCTATTGATGAGTGAGAGAATCTATCAGAGTGTCCACCTGATACTAAATCTTGGTTTAGGGATCATTTACTTACTAAATTTTGTGCTATTATCCTTGTTTTTCTGATCGCCCATAGTGTTGATTATGAAAGTGTTCATGGTAATAGTAGTTGGAGGTAAAACATTACTATTGCTGGGATGAATGACCCGATGATCTCATTATTTCCTTAGAATGGGAATGAAGTGGAGGGAAGTGTACTACCCCCATCCCTTGATCTTCATATGGGGAGATACCTCATTCATGATTTTCTAGATCATAGTAATACTCCTGATGCTGGTTTGTTGAAAAGTATAGTGGTATCTATAGAAATTGGGGAACTGATCCACTAGGAGTTTTCTAATATTAACTCTATAACACAATTGGTGGATATTATTGAGATTGCAAAGGCTCCTTGGGTAAATCCATTGGTGATATCCTAGGTGGTTGAGTGTATCCTAGATATTATAGTAATGAAATAAAGCCTGTCCCTGAAGAGAGATTCTGGGATGGTAAAGTGCAGGTTAATAGGTGTATAAAACAAAAATGAAAATTTGTCCATGTTCAATATTTCCTAAAAATATCCACCCTTCTCATCATAATTTTTTTCCTGGTTTCCCTAATATTAAATAAACAATATTCATGATATTGGGGCTATAGTGATGAGTAATTTCTCTGCTGCTGGATCTTTGGCATAGGAGGACCTACATAGACCAACCGTCCTTGGAATGTTGGGGTGTATTATAAAGGATGGGATAGTTTTAGAACCATATACATATATAAAAAGGTATCAATGGTATTCTAATCATTTTGATAGACAACATAAACCTATAGTTCAACTGAACACTCATTGTCATTTATGGGTTCCAAACCGGATCCTGACATATCTCCCACTTCCAGAGTGGAAGTGGAAAGGATAAAAACTGATGGTGGTGAATATGGTTGCACAAAGAGTCCTTGAAAGGAGGCCATACTATCCTACACATTCATTTACCTATATAGGGATCTGGGGACCTTGTGGACATTGACTTATGGGATATTAATCCTCATTCGATAGGCTTATGTATCTAGTTCTAGCAGTGGAGGTGGAGTTTCCTCAGATGAAATTTTTGCCACCTTCAAATATGAGAGGATGATGATGGCCCAAAAATATACTCATTACTACCTCATGTGGTGCATGAGTTCTCTGAGAATAATCCCCTAAGGTCCATGGGTGTTCCTTCCACACGAGCTATGGTTGACACCATGGGTATGACCCCCATGGTGGTCGTTCATCCTCCTTTCTTAGCATGGATCTTTAGCACAGGTAAATTATTTGGCATAGGGAGTACCTCTGCATAGGATAGTGGTGTCATAGAGAGTATCCCTATGATAATATTCCCTATCATGGGGTGAACCATGATGGTTTCCAATGGTACTTATGATGGGGAGAGTTAACTCAACCTTCCTAGAAGGTGGTTTGGGTCCTGATCCTAATTGGGAAAAAATGGGTCCCTACACGTTGGTTGTGGGAGTGAGATGAGGTGCAACAGTGCATGAAGGGGAAATTGGAGCTAAGGTAGAGGACTCATATTGGGCAGGGTTCTCAGCCCAACCCAGCATTGGTGCTGAGATTTCTAGACTGGGGTAAGTGGATAAGTGATAGGGTTGACCTGCTCGATGTCCATTGGGTCTGATAAACATTATCATATCAGTTGATTGGGATCCCTCTTAGCAGGCTCCTTAGTGGTGGTGGCTGTAGTTATGAACCACACATCCCCTACCTCCTCGGTGTAGGGAAGCGAGCCATCAGACCTTTTTGGGGAGAGGCTCCCCAAATGTTTTTTCATGGTAATCAGGGGGATATTAATCATATGTAGCACTTGGGAATGCCAACATCTATGGGGTTCTGATTCTTATAAATCTTGGTAGATCATATCCATGGTTGGGATGACCCCATATTTTTCATACTTTCAAATTAGGGAATTGATGAAACTATGCTAGATGACTTTAAAAAGAGAGAAAAGGTGAGGGAAACTAGTATATATAGAAGCAGTGATCATCATGATAGGAGAATAGTGGTGTGGGATTTCTATATCACTAATTCTCCTACCCTCATGCCTACCAGTGATAAGTTGTCGACCATTTTTAGCGGAATGAGTCTTGTATCATGCATGAAGTCAATCATCAGTACTAGTATGATGAATGAAATGCCCAAAATTCCTAATGTTATCCATTATCTTCTAATATAAAGGATCCATTTCAACGATGTTTCTGATCAGATATTCCTGAAATCCTTCATTTTCCACCAATTTTAGGAGAAAAATGTCATGTTGATCCCACCATGCTAGTTTGGTGAGCCCAACATCAAATGTATGGATCCAGTGACATCCAAATATGATGGTGTCCAACATTATTTATGCACTCCCTATTTAAGGAAAATAGCTTCAAATTGGGTTCACTATTTGTTTCTTGATGCTTTTTACTAGGGAACACATCAAGGTGGATACACACTATTCTTTCCCTGTATTCCCACTTTTTAAATGAGGGAGACCTCTACCACCAAGGTTGGTGATGTTTTCTCCATGACTAAAATAGAATTATGGGATTTTGGTTTAACCTTCCACAGATTCTTCCTTGGAAATCATTTCCTAGTTTGGATCTCCCACATAGATTTGATTCATGTTCATGAAACTCATTCCCAGCACCATATCGAGGTGGACTCTAGTTAAGTACGCTATTTCTATCGTGACAGGGAATCAACCTGCATTCATATTTGATGGTAACATTAGAAACATCTATATATAGATTTATGTTAGGTGTGTTGGGAACCTCTAAAGTATTCCTCTTTTGAATACTTGGGAATATCATATATGATGCATCTTAGTTACAGAACTTAATACACCCCATGTACATAATGGGGTAATTTATGCCAAGGAATATAGTCTTCCAAAACCATTTACCTAGGTTATCTCATGTTAATTACATGAGGTAGAGATTCTAGATCATTTTATGGGGTCAAAAGTTTAAAGTCTGGTGAGGACAGGTTGTTCATATATTTAACATCTTGTGGAGATAAGTTGGTCACATATTTAATATTTTGTAGAGATTGGTTGTTCATTGATTTAACATCTTGGGGAGATAGGATGGACACATATTTAACATCATGTGGAGATAGTTTTGTGGTCTGTTGAGTGTGTTCCATAGGGATATTATCACATTTTAGGGTTTTATCCTTCTTTGAGTGAAAACATGAAGATTTAATAGTCGCATTGTTTGGTTTGGGAATGATCATCGGGGAAGTGTCCCATATGTATTGGGATTGAACCTTAAGAAGGAATCCTATATACCCTATTAAGAGATAGGGATAAAAAATAATATACTTTGAGTGCATAGTTAAGGGTCGTGTGGTAGGATCGTCCCATGTAGTTTATCATCATGAAGTAAGGATTCTCCTGTTATAGAAAGAGCGATATAAATGTATAGAGTGGGGCTTATGCATAGGGGGATTCCCTATTGTTGAGGGGTTTTATCCCATGGAGTTTTAGGGGTTATGAATATGGGATGCCCTGGTTGTGGGGTTTCATCCCTGGTAGAGGTGGATGGAGTGGGGATTACACATAGAGGCTGCCGGTCATAGGTGTATAATCCCATGGTGTGAAAGGATGTGTTATCCCATGATGATCATACATGGGGTATCCTGTATTCCTCACATAGGGTAGGAGGTGAGGGATTATATCATGCCAATCATACATGAGGTATCCTATTTTCATCGTACATGGTAGGGCTATAGTTTAACATCATGTGTTGAAGACATTGTTGTGTAGTTTTACATCATATGACTAGGATTCTAGGATATGAAAATTAACATATCTCATCTCAAACATTGGATGATCCTACAACCATAGAGACCATTTCCAGTTAGTATAGGAGGATACAACACTAGGCCTATATACTGGGAAAGGTTTGTAGATTCCATCGATGATGCCACCTTCAGGGATTACATGCCCACTGCACATGTGTCTTTGGATGGATCATGACGTAAAAATTGGCACAATAAAGTGGAAAATAGGGATTCCTATGATAGGGTTCCTATGTATAGAATAAAGTGACATTAGGGTCCCTTTTATTAGAAGAAAATGTGATACAACTTTTTTAGGCTGTGCTTGTATAAAAGATACTAGACATGCAAATTAATGATACCAATATCATATATAATCGATTCATGGGTAAACTCAGTCAGAGTGGGGTAGGGAACATGAACACTCAAATTTCATGCAACTATTATCAAAGGAAGGAGGCATTGGTCCAAGTACCCATTGTTTATTGTGTGCAACTCTATAGTTGTGTGTGCAAGTGGGGTTATGTTAACCATAGGCTATAACACAAGGAAACTGTATGGATATTAATGGTATACATTCACACAACTTTTAGACCCATGGAAGATATATGGTTATGTGAAGGTGTCTTATCTTATGTGAACCAACCAATCCTTTTGGGTAATTTATGCAAGGAAATTTCAAACACAATCCAGGATAGGTTGGGTCCCATGCGAGGTCAGTCACATAAGTTCTCTTCCTTTGGTAGTCCATTAGAGGTCTATAGTTTCATGATGATGCGAAAGAAGGGGTTGAACAAGAGATAGATAACACTTAAACTTCCATATATCCATCCTAAAAATGGAGGGGTGATGCTCCATTTATAGTTAAAAAGGTAATTTTGAGTGTGAAACCCTAACTATGTCATGCAAAGGGGTTGCACACTCCACATGAATTTTCCTCCCATGGGAGGTTGTATAAGGATGGGATTCATTAGACATTTTTTCACAAAACAATGGATTGTGTGATAATGTTTAGACATACGCACATGTGTCCAATATTTCACACCACTACCTTATTTAGTTTTTATCCCCTTCAATCATACCATGAAACTTGGTTTCTTTGACATCTCTTTTCACGTGTAAATTGTTTTTGTGCCAAACTAGAGAGTTGTGTGGAATACCTTGAGGTTGTACATGATATCTCTCTTAGATCTAGAATGGTCTCATAGACTGGGTCATGTCATTGTTTTAGAGAAAACCCATATTCCAGAAATGTGAAATGTGTTTTCGACCTCTACACTTATCCAACGTAAGAGGATCATCCCATGATGGTGTGGGGCTTATGCATGTGAGATACCTGGTTTTGGAGGATCATCCCATGATAGTGTGGGGATTATTCCTAAGGGATTACTAGTATATTAGGATCATACTATGATGGTTTCATCCCATTCCAATCATATAGAGGCCATCCTTTGTTCTTTTCACAAGTTAGGGCTATAATTTAACATCATGTCTAGAGGACATTATTGTACAGTTTAAAGTTGAGTGACTAGGACATTGGTCTATGTAGTTTAATTTTTTATAGATCCAAATTGGTAATACCTACACCTAGGTAGATCATTTCCATGAATGAGAGAGTATACAACTTTAGGCCTCCATATCAGGAAAGGTGGGGTGTTTTCCATGATGATGCCACCTTTGGGGATTACATATCTACTATACAGGTGCCTTTGGATGGTGCAAGGCATAAACACTACCATGGTGAGGTGGCACACTGGGATCTAGACATTAGTGTGACTATTATTAGGAGAAATATGGGATATAACTATCTAGGTATTTCTTTGAGAAAAGTAGTTGAACACAAGGGTTGATGATATAGGTCGTGCGAGTGATCAAGGCATGGGTGAACCCAATGGGATTTGGTGCGGTGCACTTGAGAACTCAACTTCTGAATAAATATGCTTGGTGGAATGATACATTAGGTCAGGGACCCATAAGTTGATTTTAAACACATTAGATTCATGCGAGAAAGTGAATTTTTATAAATTTTGGGCTCACAGATTTGTACAAACCATGTATATTAGGGGAATAAGTGTGTGAAACTTATGGGGTCGTGTGAAGATTGGAGTTCTGTGATGGGAACCCATGTTTTGTGAACTCACTGAACATTTAGGTAAAGTTGTGTGAGGATGTATCAAACATGAGCCAAGAAAATTTGGGGCCCATGTGAGTTCAGTCTCTCAAGTTATCTACCTTTGGGGATCTATGGGGTTGCTATAGTTTCACTATGTCATGAAAGAGTGGGTTTCAAAAATGAGATAAAATGTTTTAACTTCTCTAGGTCTATTCAAAAAATGGTGTGGGGGGGGGGGTGATGCTTTATTTATGGCTGAAATGGGGATCTTTGGGTGTGATAATCTTGATGTGTTTCACAAAGCGATTGTGCACCTATCATCCATTTCCTGTTAGTGGAATGTTGTGGAAGACATTGGTTTAACATCATATGAAAAGGGTTTTGCATTCCAAGATTGGGGTTGTACACACATTCATGAAATTTAACGCTGCATTATGATTAGTTTTTTATGGTCTCTTCTAGCATCCATGAAAGTAGTATTGGTTGACGTTGCCTTCCACGTGAAAATGATTTGCGTTCCGAAATGAGGAGTTGCACACAATGTCCCCATGTTGCCTGAAAATCATATGTATTCACTGGAAATGTCCCTCATGTCGAGTCATGCCCTTGTTTTTATAAAACCATAGGTTTCTTACCTCGAATACCATTTTGGTTCCAAAAATCACATCTTATTTAGCATGGGTATTATCACACATTTCTATATTTCCATGGGAAACCAATTCATTATCCGTATGTATGTTCTTTAGCCTTTTATGCATGGAAAGTTAAAGAAATCAACACAAAAAAGGTTTAAAAAACCACACTAATCAAAATAAAAACATAAATCCCAAAAACTATGTTTTTTAGAAAAGTAACAAATCAAGATTACCCTTTAAGAAATATCAAAAAATATTTAAAAACATTATGAGGACTCCCATCCCCTCAATTTCATATTAATCCACTTATTTATTTGATTATGATAACTTATACTATCCACCAAAATAAAGACAAGAGCATGAAAGTTTCACAGATACATATAAAATAAGGAGAGAATAAGGATCCCCTACCTTTATTAGAGATTTAAAGAGAACCATGCTCGCAATAGAAGAATCAAGGGATCAAACTTTACCAATATTGAAGGTAAAACCACCAGAATATGTCCACAACAATCCATCATCAATCTATGCTAAGAAATCTTATCAAAATAGAGGGGTTAACCACAAAAAATTCTGAATAATATGGAAGAAATGAATATAGGAAAGGATAGGAGAAGGCACCTCGAATAAAGGGAAATAAATTATCCATAATCCAAAAGGTTATAACCCTTATGTGAGATAATCAAAGAGAACTAAGGAGGTATAGAGTTAGACAAGGATAAAAGGAGAATAAGGGAAATAAAAAAAGGGAGGTTGGAAGCTCTATTTTTATAGGAACCCTAAAAATCCTCATGACAATGTGGAGATAACTCACTACACCATATTCTCTCTCAATCAAAGGAGATATAATTCACATGTGGTTGTTTCCAATATTTTTCAAATGTTTTGAAAACTATTTTTGATATTCACTATGTCTTAGGAAACAATGTGGTCCAAGGCCTGTTGGCTCCTTCGATACATTCCACAACTAACAATTATAGTGTAACACAAAATGCTTGGTTTTTTTCTCCTCACCATTTCCAAGACCACAACATAGTGAGATTTGACTCCCTGTGTTACACATGTGATCCCTCAAAACTCCATGCCTAGAACCAATCCCTTAACAGGGAGTTTCCTATTTATCGTGTTACATAGGGTGACAACCCAAGTACCACACCCAATAACACAATAAACCATGCCACTTTTATTATTGTGGTGCATCCCAAAACCACAAAGCTAGCACCAAAACCAACATCCAAGATCGCAATTAAAAAATGACCAACACCATGCCCACCACCATGGAATGGGAACCCTATGAATGGATAGTACTCTCCCCTAACCTTTGAAATACCTACAAACTCTCTCTTAGCACCACCAAGCCCTAAGAAAATGTAAATGGAGGGTTTTTAAGAATTCAAGCTCTCAAATGAGATATCACTCAACAAATTATCATCCTCAAGAATGAAATAAAAACTACAAAAGGACAAGGAGAAAGGGAGATGTTCAAACAAACTACCCATAAGATACTTCCCAAGAACCTCATTACATCCCAATCAAAAACACAAATAAAGAATAAAGAGAAAGAGGAAAAACACACATTTTATAAAATATTAATAAAATGAGTGTGACATCACCCAAGAAAAAAAAACAAAACTAAAACTCAAAACAACTCAAGATACTAAGAATAAATATGTGTCTCACATTCCCTGGTTCTCTCCTCCAAGACACCATGCCTCTACAGAATGAGAACCAAAGAGATAACTCACCCTCAAAATAACTTCTCTCAATGGTTTTGGATCTCAAAATGTAACTCTATAAACTTTTTTTCATCCTTAACAACTATCCTACTATAGTCAATGAAATGAGAGTCATTGTGAAGATACTGATAAATATGTGATATGTGGAAGACCTTGTGGAACCTATCTAGACATGGTGGGAGTGCCAATTGATATCACACCCTTTCAATATACTTTAAAACATCAAAAGTATATAAGAACTAGGGATAAATCCTACTCCCCCCAATAAACCTCCATTTACCTTTATAAGGGGAAAGCTTCAAGAACACATGGTCTCTAACATCAAACACTAGGGGCCCCAATGATGATCAACATAGGCCTTATGGTAGTCTTGCGCCACCACAATATACTCCTGAACTATCTATATCTTCTTTTTTGTGCTCTTCACTATATAATGACCAAGAACTACCAACTTCCTAACCTCATTCCAATATAATAAATAATAGCATGACCACCCATAAAATGCCCCAAATGGTATTATGTCAATGGATGAGTGATATATTTGTTATAATAAATCTAAACTAAGGGTATGAAATTCAACAATGACCCACAAAAATCCAATATGCATGTTTTTCCATATATCCTATCATCAATATGGTCCATTCTATTTTTATATCTATATGGGGATGAAAAGTATTTCTAAGACACAATTGAGTGACAATGTCATGTTATAATCCACTATATACTCGTAAGATATAATGAGGATCTCAATAAAAAATTACGATACTTGGAACTCTGTGAAGTTGCATAACTTACTCCATATACCACCTCGCAAGGGAATCCCTGACACTCGATTCCCATATTTCCATAAAATTATTTGACTTTATTAAATGGTACATAATCATCCAAATAACATCAAATCCTTCAAGGGAATGTGGTAACCTAGTGATTAAGTCCATCAAAATATCCTCTCACATACACACAAATATATTTATGGTCTGCAACAAACCTTAAGAAATATGGCACTCAACTTTCACCTACTGATAAACCCGAAACCATTCCATAAACTCCGCCACCGAACGCTTCATCCTAGGACACCAAAGATACCTCATCAAGACACAATACATCTTAGACACACCCAAACATATCACTAAAGGTGAGATGTGAAAATTAGGGATAACTTCCTCATGCATGGAAAATGTACTGAACAACCTTCCCTAAAACTTTATATAATTATTCTATCTTCCAACCTCACCTTTAGAGCATCACCATGGTTGATGCAGCCTCAAATAAACTTTACCTTTTAGTCTCCCCACTAAGACTTCTCTACATACCATATCAAATATGATTCCAAAATTACATGATAAATACAACCTCTAATACTAAATTACTCTATATTGAGATGCATTTCCAGAAACTCTTCCATCCCTTTTAAGTATCACACAATTCCCATATGACATCTCCTCATGAATTACTGCTTAGCGCATCAACCAGAACATTACCTTTCCATGGGGTGTATGATATCTAAAAATCATAATCCTGGAGAAAATATATAAAAATCCATTATCAAATATTTGGATCTCACTGAGAGAATACATACCTCAAGATGTTATGATTTATAAATACCTTAAAACACTCATTGATGAGGTAATTCCACCAAAACTTTAACACAATCACTATCGTAGACAAATAAAAATCATGGGTGGCATAGTTATTCTCATGGAGATGAAACTTAATATATCCAAAAGAGATCACTACCCATTGATACATCAATATTCATCCCAATCCCAGATGGGAAGCATCACCAAATACCTAAAACATCACACCTTCCTTAGGAAACTGAAGTACTGGGGTGCTAACTAACTACCCTTTTAAGTAGTCAAAAGATTATTGACATTGATCAGTCTATAAAAAATCATAGTCTCTCCTTTTCAAATCTATTAATGGGGCTGAAATATGAGAATATATGGACACATAACTCCAATAATAACCCATAAGACCAAGAAAATGATGAACCTCCACCACATTTTTTGTTGCCAACCCAAAAAAACTACCACAACCTTTAAGGGATCCATTTACTACTCCTTACTGAGAAAAAACATGCCCAAGAAAATTTAACTTCCATGTCCATAACTTAATCTTGGAAAATTTACCATATAGTTAGTGGTGTTAGAGATCCTATAAAATGATCCTCATATATCCAAAATGATCCTCCTCAAACCTCGAGTAGATAATAATACCACCGATGACCATGACTATGAAGTGTTCAAGGAACTCATGAAATATAGAGTTCATGAGTCCCATGAACATAGCTTATATGTTTGTGACCCTGAATAACATGAATATGAACTTGAATTTTCCATACCATCACCAAAAGAAAGTATTTTGGATATCCTAAAATTTACCCTCACATGATGATATCCAGATCATACATCGATCTTCAAAAATATATGGATCCCTTAATCTAATCAAACAGATCATCTATCCTCATAAGAGGGTAATGGTTCTTGACTGTTACCTGATTCAACCTCTGGTAGTCTATGCACAACATCATACTACCATCTTCTTTCTTGGATAACAAGACTGAAGAACCCCAAGGGGACACACAGGGTTGGATGAAATCCTTCTACATCATATCATATATATGAATCCTAAACTCATAAAAATCATATGGTGTCATATAATAATGATCCATTGAAATCAAAGAGACACCTGATTGTAATTATATTCCAAACATGATATTACGTAGAGTGGGTAGTGTTATAACCTCCTTGAGGAGAATATATAAAAATTCTTGGACAAATCATAGAGTCCCCATTATCTCATCCCTCACTAACTTCACTAAAAACTTTTCCAATAAGGATGGAGGGGGATATACAAGCCTACTAACTATTCAATAACCCCATTCACCAAGGAAAAATGCACATTGATGATCCACATCAGAGAACAAAACTATCCCATTAAATTAATCAATAACTAAATATAAAAAATATAAACAATCTATTCTGAGGATGACATTATATGGTAGTATCTTTATAAATAAGAAATCCCCACATTACTGATGATGCCCCATCATTTTTCTACACCACTCGTACATATCATACAAGTAGGTATGGCCTTTGACTGGTGTAGTCAAAACCAAGGGTATGAGAAGACTCACCACATCTAGTCCAAATTCATATAATAATCAAGGTATAATAAACAATTTAGTCTCCAAAATAAAACAAGTTAGTCATGAGAGTATACAATAAGTTAATCATATCTTTGATGATCTCAAGCCCCTATGGTGCTCGAATCTTCATAGTTGAAAAACTATCCATACCTATCTCCTATACCCCACTATTGTCGACCACCTCCACGACAAAGATAAAGTTAGGGTGTTTCCTACCCCATATTTTCTTGGTGTAGAATAATACTACTTCTCTTTCTCCTTGTAAGACCTCACTAGAAACTGTTGATGAGGCTACTAATAAACCCAACTCCCACAACCATAATAAGCTTCAAGGACCATTGGATATTGTTAAAAGAGATAAAGATGACTGCCATAGAGATAGAACATTGGTCAAGAGTCCCCAAGGAATGTATAATAGATAATATCCCTAGAATATCAAAACATAGACTGATAAGACCAACTCCCCACTGGTTGAAACCTCAAAAGGCCCTACATTTGAGATCTTCTATTGAAAACATTGCTCCTCAAGGAGCCATGATAAATTACCTATCATGATATCCCTCCTAATAAGTGAATACACTCGATTACCTCTTCCTTCTTCCACACCTACAAATAAACCATCAACATAAATGGAGAAACCACATATTGGATAAATCAGTGGATCAAATTTTCAAGACACTTTGTACGAGACTCCTCATTATAAAATATTAGGGAAAAAATGAAAAAGTTTTTTAAACATGATACCAAGATCTCACCATTATGATCCCCCACTAAATAGGCAGTATCTCATTCCTATTTGATTCCTTCATTGTCAATGATATGGATTCCAAAGGGAACAACTTATGGAAATATACCCATGAAACATCTGCCTCCTTTCGCTCCATGAGATACAACATCCACCACTAACGTGTTACACCACTCATCTAACTGACTACTAGTAGAACCTAGTACTCTACTTGGGTTAAAATAAGACCAAAGGTGTTATGAAGATCCCACATCTAATCCTATATATCTATTTAATATATAATATCCTCATAATTTTCTAGATTTTATCGCTAAAAGGAATGTAACATCCTATGCCATTAATCATCTTCCTCAGTTTGGTTAACCCTTCAAAGATAAACTGGACCATCCCACTGAACCTCAATTACCTGGACTAAATGAAGATGATGACTTGGATCCATTCATGATACAACAAGGGTAACACTAAGATAAACATCATGTAATTTTGAGATTTATTTAAACAAATTCATTTTAAATTCCCAAATTCACCTTATTCAATGACAATGCATATACCCTCCTAGGTTTCAAACCTTATAGTGGAACCACTTCACTTGGTTATTCAATGAGCTCAGAGTCCTTTCATCAGATCATGGGGGCCCTAAAATCCCATGTATTAGTTGATCTACCTAGTTTATATAATTCACTAAGATCCTCTAATTCCATTTCCCTACCAACCCACATAGTCCTCATAAGTGCATAACCCATATCTCTATCTTATCTCTCAACCAAAACCTTTGATAAAATACTATCATGACTCCTCCCTCTAAAGGTCCCTTCTTGGGCCAAAAATTAACATGGAGAGATAATCAACCCTGAGCACCACGTCTAGAAGGCCCTTGGATTTTGACTAGCATTGATGGTATAAAGAAAGTCACACATATGAGAGGCCTTACTCTCAATATAAATGTAGTATTGGTAGATATGACTTCAAAAACTAAGAAAACCCATCACATAAAAAAATGTAGTAACCCATACCAAAATGCATGAATAATATCAAATGAATACAATTTCAAAAAAACCATACACAAAGAATCTTAAGTTAGCTGCTCAAAAACTCCAAGATCCAACTAGAAATGTCTAACTTAGTCTCCAACTCCCTCCTAGTTACCTAATAAATTGTTTATATATATTGATGTGAGGATAACATATATAATCAGTAGGATTATAGGTAATATATCCTGTGTAAATGTGAGAAGACAATGTTAATTCCCTAGTGAAAAATAACATAGTCAATAGGCACTTATGAGGTAAACTAGTTTCCACCTCATTGAGGTTCACTTAGAAAATAATACATCTAAATATAATAATATAGGACGAATTATATCATAAAATGTTACCCCAGACTTCTTCCCCACCAATTTTCTAATCTCACACCCAACATAGTACATCATGGTGCTCTTTTAAATCCCTTATACAACAACATCATACTATCAAATTCCTCATCTTAATGGGAAAGACTCACTCTCAACACATGCCACAACCATAACATCCTCATCATCCCATAACCATTAATATATACCATAATGGTAGGGTATCATGAATATAAAAGACATGGACCTCATACCCTCCTCTTACCATGCATTACCCCCACAATGAACCACCTTATCCTGTTATAAAATATTAGAGCATGTTCACCATATCCTCAAGTCATCACAACCAGTACATAACAACCTCACCTTGAAGAGAGAGCGGGGGAGAGGGGGTAGCCATCCATCTGCCCTTTCCAACCTAGATGTTTAGGTAAGACACCCAAAACCCAAAACCTTTGTGTGTTTATGTAAACACATGAATCAAGTGGGGTTTATATAGAAATCACAAGAAAAATACAATGTATAATAGATATAAACATGCCCAACCTATGGGTTCACAACAATATCACAAATTTATCACATAAAACACACCAGAAAAACCAAACACATTTAATTTCCACATTTTAAATTTAACTAATTTCCAAATTTACCAGTTACCAACCAACTTTCATTTATTAATCCCTTATTTTTATATTTAAGGAAACCCACTCTAACCATCACTTCCCATTCAATATCAATGCTATCATTTCATTCCATTGCTAATAGATAACTATATCAACACAAAAAAAACAACCCACCCACCTCAAACCAAAAAACATAACATCCCAATATAATCCATGACCACATCTAAACCATATTACAATAAAAAATACCACACATTATCCCACATCACATCCCATGCCTACCAACCAGGACATTGTAGCCTAACACATCCTGCCTCAAACAAGGTCCCCACCATCACCGGTAAAACCCCCACAAGGTCTACAGAGATCACACAAGACAACACAATAATAAAATCAACACAAAATAGAACATTTAATCTTCCGTTTACACCATAATTTCAGTTTAAAGGCTTTCATAACCTGATATATTATTTAGCATGGGTATTATAACACATTTTCATATTTACATGCAAAAATGATTAGTTATCCATATTTATGTTATTTATCCTTTTATACACGGTGAGTTCAAGAAATCAACACAAAAAGGGTTTAAAAAATAACACAAATTAAAATACAAACAAAACTCCCAATAGTTGTGATTTTTAGTAAAGAAACAAACATGGATAATACTTTATGTAATATCATAAAATAAGTAAAAGTGTGATCAAAACACCCATCTTCTTAAATTTAAGATTAAGATAATTATTTATTTGATCATGTAAACCCATACTATCCACCCAAAGTAAGTCAAGTGCTTTCAATTTTTATAGATGCACATAAAAAAAGAGATAATGTTGATCCCCTACCTTGATTGGAGCTTCAAAAAGAATCATGTTAAAAACAAAAGAACAAACAGATCAAAATTAAATAATATTTAAGATAAAACCACAAGAATATATCCACAATAAAACATAATTATACCATTATATTAAATTATCCTAAAATATAGGGGTTATCCACAACACATATTCAAATAATATGGAATAATATAAGAGAGAAAATGAGATGAGAAGGTACCTTGAATCAAGGGAACTCAATTATCCACAATATAAGTGGTTATAACCTTAATAGAGATAATAAAAGGGTTCCAAAAGGTTTAGGATTCTTCCAAGGCTTGGTAGAGAAGAAAGGAAATAAAAAAAGTGAGGTCATGCCCTCTATTTATAGAGGAACCCTAGATAGCCTCTCCACAACATGGATACAGCTCGCCTCCCCATAATATCCCTATATCAAAGGATACTTGATTCAACTATATCCATTTACACATTTTTTCATGTGTTTTAAAAACTATTTTGACTGTCACCATAACCCAAGCCATGGTGTGGTCCAAGGAATGTTGTCTGCTCTGACACCCTAAATGGCCTGCCACTATGATGTAGTGTAAAAATCATTGCTATTTTTTCCTCACCATGACCAAGACCACAACACAATGAGATCTAGGTCCCTTTGTTTCACAGGTGGTCCCCCAAAATTCCATGACCATCACCAAACCATTCACTAGGCATTTTATACTACCCATGTTATAGAGGCTGACCACCCATACACCACACCCAACAACATGGCCAACCAGGACATTTTTTCCACCATGGTGTATCCCAACACCACATGTACAACACTACTACTAACCTCCAAGATTTAAAGTCCAAAAAGGATGACAAAACACCCACCACCATGGATCAATGGACCTATAAATTGATAGAACTATTCCTTATCCTTCAGAATACCTAAAAACTCCCTCTCGACCCCACCAATACCTGAAAAAATATAAAGGGAGGGTTTTTAGGAATCTGAGTCCTCACACACTCATATCGTTACCAAGAATATATCATGATCCAACCTAATGGGGCTTGAGTTGAAACTACCCCAAACCCACCTCTGATAGGCCAGAGGCTGGTGATGAGTATTAAGTAGGTATATCACACACATGGGAGGCATTATCCTAATATACCTATACACACGAACACATCTCTAAGCCCATAAAATGTTAAAATGTAAAAAAAACTGATAAAAATTCATGCATATATCTATAATCCTATTAGAAGAGTATGATATAAATTAATGGAAAGCATAATACAGGTCTAAATAAAACCCTACCCAAAAATAAAAAAATCCTAACCTGTTCAGAATGAGGGGACTACTATCAAATGCAACACCAACATACACCTCAATATTTCTAGACCAAACTAAGATCCACCTGCCCCAAGTCCTCCAATGAATTCAAAATAAGGTCCATCATCTGTATAAGATATGACATTTGTGGGTAGAGCCCATACAAGGGTGAGTATAAAAATACCCAGTATGACACCCTAAAGCACAAATCATAAAGGATCAATGGTAGTCATCTTATCCAACATAGGTATTTCAATCAAGATACGATACATAAAAATAACCATATAAATCCAAGATATACTCAAAAATACTTTGAGTCACTAAAGTTCTCAACCACTATTAGCCATAGATTCTATCAAGGTATCATAGTAATTCTCATCCAGGAGGAACTTCTCCTAGAGATATACTGCCTCTAAAGACACTCATTTGAATGGCCATGTTCGTCAGATCTTTCCAAGAAGAATCAAAAATTAAACTGAGAGGGTTTATCTGAGATAGACAGTCCATTAGACTAACACCCCATCAGAAAGACCATATCTTGATACACATATTGGGGTTTAACACCCAGGGCTCACTGCCATGACCCCCTCCATCCAAAGATATCCATCTTGGGATGGAAATGAATAAAGGGGGATAATGAACCCTGATTCCCACCTCCAGTAAGCCCCAGGGTGGCAGCCAACACCAAGGGTATACAAGTATTACAAAATGGGAGGAGTTACACTTTTTAAAGAAACATGATCGGGAGAGAAGATGGTTCATCCCAAAACAACTTGAAGATATATATATAAAAGAAAGCCAAAAAATCCCACAATGAATGTATAAATCAAAAATGATACATATAAAGGTATCCAAAAGAAACTCCCAAAGAAAAAAATATAAGGCAATGAAACAACAATAGTTCCAAAGTTATGAACTAGAAATGTCTAGTATGATCCACAAAGTCCTCCTAGAAACCTGAAAATTTTTTTTATATATGTAGGGTGAGAATAAAGGTATACATATTAGTAAAACCAACGTCTCTAATGAACATGTGAAAATATCATAAGAATGCACCCATGTGAAAACAACATAACTAAACATCACCTAAGAATGTATACTGACCATCCTAACCTCACCAAGTCATGCTCACCAAAAAATGTAAGTCAAGTAAAGCATTATAGTAAGAACATCAATGAGTTCAGTACCTCAAACCACTTCCAACCAGTTTAGCCACTCTTTCCAAACAGAAAGCATCCTCATGCTCCCAACTCTTCTGAATGTACCACGTCACAATCTTACCACACACACCTAGGAATAATAGCTAGTCCTGTCACTTGAAACTACTACAAAAAAATTCAACAGTGCTAGAATAGGCATTTATCAATGCTAAAAAAGCACTGATAATTTGAGTGTGGTTAAAAGCCCAAAACTTATATCAGTGCTAAAAAAGTTTTGTTAAAGGGGCCCTTTAACAGTGTTGCTAAAGGTCCCCTTTAATAGGGGTTTTTTGTGCTATTAAGGGGTGCCTTTAATAGAACTTTTTTAGCACTGATAAAAGCATCACTATTAAAGGGGTAAATTTTTTTGGGTGTCTATGAGAGTCTGACCCCTTTATCAGTGCTTCCATGACCCCTTTAATAGAACTCCACCCCCCTTTATCAGTGCTTTTCACCCCCAATATCAGTGATTTTCAAATTTAAAGTCTCATGAAAAACCACTTGAATTCAAACCCTACACCACTCCTTCAAAGATGGAATGCCTTTACCAATACACCTTGTTGTTTTGCAGTTTTATTAATGATATATTTGTTTATTTCTATATATATACATATATATATATAATTATTTTTAAATACATTTATAATATATATATATATATATGTGTGTGTGTGTGATATATATACTTATATTTATTTAAATGTATTATATATTATATTCATTTACATATACTAGAATATAATATAAATATATATCTATTTATTAATACAAACATATATGTATATTTATATATAATGTAAAAAATGGTTAGATATTGTTTTATATAAATTTTTAGAAGATGTATTTATTTAAATATATTATAATATACATTTTTATGTAAATATATTGATATATATATTTATATGAGTGATTTATTATAAGTAAATATAAGAAAACATGCACATATATTTCAATATAAATAAAATTTCATTATAAAAAATGATAAAATTTTAAAACCATAATATCAATATAAATTTAATATTTGAGAATAAATTCAGTCTCTACAAAAAAAAGTAAATAAGACCCCCTTAAACGAGGCTGAAAATCCACCGAATGTTAGAAAATCAAGGTACCCTGACTAAAAAATCAGTTTTGATGGCCTATAGGGCCATTTTTGGTCTTAAAAAATGTAAAAAAGGTTTACCTATATCATTAAGGGTATAGAGATCATCACATTATTTGATTCGATATATGGTAGAGCCAAAACGGTCACCCAGATCAAAATTTATGGTCGTTTGAAGCTCAAGTTACATTTTCAACTTATTTAAGATCTTTTATTTATTTTATGATTTTTGTTATATTTAAATTGATATCAAATGATTATTAATCAGTGATAATAAGGAAATTATTAATTGAAAATATATTTTTTAATTATTTTGTAACCCATTTTCACTATATCTTATATATTAAGGGTAACTTCCTATTTACCTTATCTAAAACATATTTTAAAAAAAATTATTATATTTATATCAGTATAAAAATATTTATATATTTATATATTATTTTTAATGAAATATAATTTTTTTGAAGTATACTTTTATCAGTTCTTGTAAAAAGCATTGATAAAAGTCCACCTTTAACAAAGCTTTTTTAGCATTGTTAAATACCCCCTTTAACAACGCTCTTTTTAGCACTGAAAAAGGGTGTATTTAACAAAATTTTTAGCTAGTGTTGTTAAAGCCCTAGAACTGGATAAACCCATTTTTTTAGTAGTGTGGGTAAACAAATCATATCACATCCCATCCACACACACCAGGGCCTCATAGTTAGTACTATCACCTAGGAAAACAAAGTACATCACATCCTACCCATACACACCTGATCCTCACACCACATCTCATCCCGAAGACACCTGGGAAAACACAACTCATCTTATCCTACCTGCACACACTTGGGCCTCACAAACCACAACTTATCACACCCATAGACACTTGATCCTCACAAACCATAAAATCATCTAAAAAACACATTGGAAATCACAAAACATATCATCCTTAAGGCACTTGGGAAAGAACAACTCACCCACACACACCTGGGCCTCAAAAACCACAACCTACTAGAAGAATATTGGGCTACCACCTCATGAAAGAGGGATTAGGGAAGATCAGGTGTCAAGCCATCCATCCTCCCACTAGGATGTTTGGGAATGACACCCTTCCCTAGTGACGATTGGGGTGTTTAGCACATAGTGCTCAAGTAGGATGGGGTGTGTATAGAAATCACAAGAGAACGTACAATGTATATACATATAGAGTTACAAAACACAAGCCCATCCTATGGGTTTATAAAAATAAAAAACCATCTCACAGAATCCACACAACCGTTTCCACCTCTAAATGCATAAAACAAACAATAAAAACACAATTAATAATTAGTTTTCAACCTTCAATCCATATTCCAGAGTCTCTATTTTATTAATAATTTCCAATTTACCAGATACTTTAATTTTTGTAATCAGAATTCATTAGGTAACCTATTTCATATTATTTCACATTTCAAACCATTGGTTTATATAATAACATTAACAAATTATTCAACACAAACCATCATCAATTTCTTCATTAAACATTTCCATTTGAAATTATTAACATACAGTATTAATTCCATTAATACTTGGATAGATATAACAGAACAAACCACATAGCATAAGCACAACACCATATAAGCGGAACACAAGTCATAAGTCACATTATACTTTTAATCCTCATTTGGATGCTTAATAGATTTCCCAAATATCTAATAATCCCATATTAACAAAACAATGGTTCATTAAATTCCACCTATTATCATTCACTCATTATCTTTTCACATTCCACATTCCATTTCAAATAAACCATTTTTCCATGTTCATCCCAAGAATTGATATTCCAATTTAGTTCCATACCTCCCAAGCAACTAGAATTAACTCACACCAAAATAGTAACCAACACAGATAAAGTGGAACCACACAATAACCCATTACTCTCTTACTAAAAATTCCACGTCATCACCAATTTGTACCCACATCCCTATTTTTCAGCCTTGCTACACATCCACACCCTAACCATCATAATAACCCCACCACAACACTATACCATAACAATAATTACAACACCACTAAACAACCACATCTCATCCACTACCCCCAAATATCACAACACATCCATATTCCATCCATCATATCACCAAATCCTACCCACAACACATAATCATGTACACAAACACATTAAAACACTTAATAGAGAAGAACATACTTTCATATTTAGAAAGGAATCCCTTATTCAATTTCTCTTAATTTAGGGAGTTATTACATAAACTATATAATCCTGGGGCATCCATTTATTTTAACCAAATGTACATGTTTAACAATTTTACAATTAGCGACATCAATAGACCCATAACATACATGTATTACACAACCCTGTAATCTAGTTCAAAAAAAAAAGGATCCCCAAAGGCCATGATTTTCAGTGGTTATTTAGCTCACACAATTCACAACATTGATCAAAATATCAATAATAAATTAGGATCATACATCACATTCCCCATCCCCTTTAAATTCAATAAAAATTGATACATTATCTTTTTTAATCTAGTTAAGAATATATTCATAAGAGTTAACAATAATAATCCCATCCCGCATGATACACATAAATAGAACCAAAGTAAAAACCTTCTTGGAAGAAACAATGATCAGCACTTCCTTATTGTTCCAAAGTAAGGGGGCACACATGCAACAGGAAAATCCTATAGGGAAAATGAGATCCAAAAGCTATAGCTCAACACATGAATCCTCATGGGGGGAGAAAGGTTTGGGGTATCTCACACCAAGACAAAGGGAAACACACAAGGAAGAAAATATATCTTCTTTAGAAATTCCAAACCCTAAATCAAAATGAGAATGATTTTTTTTAAAATCCATTAAAGGTGGATCTTGAACAAGAGCACACTATTATGAATTCAAAGTAAGATTTGGGGTTTTAGAAGATATATATGATTTGAAATGGTTCTAAAAACCATTAAATATTTTATTTAACTCATTTTACATCAAAGAAAACATTAAAGGGGTGAAACTGGAAAAACTGAAAAAAGGACAAACTGCTGGAAATGAATCACCGTTTGGTGAGTCACCACTATGAGTCACCGGTGCAAGTCACCATTAAGCAAGCTAATAGTGCGAGTTACCATCATGATTCACCATTTTGACTCATCCATCCTGAATCACCATTCTGACTCACTATCCTGACTCACTATTCCGACTCACTATTGTGATCTACCATTTAGAGCTACCATTGAGAGTCACCATTCTGACTCACCGTTGTGAGCTACCATTGTGAGTAACCAATCCGGACTTACTATTCCGACTCACCATTATGAACTACCATGGAGATTCATTGTTTTGACTCACCGTTGGAAAACTAGAAAATTTTCAATGTGTTAAAATATGCCACCTTGACCTTCCAAGATACTTCAAACACACAGTTTTCACAAATTAATGGACCGGAGAGGTCCGAGACATTACATCAGATATGTCTCAAACTGTTCTCAGCCTAGATAATTCAAATCCAACCTAGAAGGAAATATTGGAAGGGTATGAACAACCATTCCTTGTGATACCACTCAAGTTTCTCGATACATTTAGAACACAACATCCACTAGGGAAAGAAGTTCAAATCTATACAATACATTAAACACAATCTCTTGGGGAATATTCCTCTCAAATAAGAACACAATTACATAGATAGGCATAACAAGTCTAGTATGAAATGCATAATAATAAAATAACCATAATAACACAAATAAAGGAAGCACATTCAAAAATAATTTTAGTAGGATAAGAAAACCACTTTGAGTCAAAACCCATTTTGAATCCTTTTTATAGAAAGGAATTTATCAAAATACTCTTTTGAAAAAACATTCAATTTTTTTTTGTAAAATAAATTTTCTTAAAGATGTTTCCCAAGACAACTTACATAATTGGAAGGGTTCATAATTTCACAAAATATTATTTTGTTCTACTAATATAACTCTATCATGATCTTTACCAAGTTAATATTAACAAAAATTTAATATTTAATTTGGAAGATTTGAATTAAAAAATTACAGACATGAAAAATATGACATGAGTTTTAAATGTACTAGCTAATCCAAGTTTAAAATTTTTCCAGGTTTGTTATCAAATCATTAATTACTAGGAACATACTTATGTAGAAGGATAAAGGGGTTAAATAGTTAGAATTTATATTTTCCACAAGTGCATGTCATTACTTGCATGAGTTTAAAATAACATTCCTCTACCAACATGAAAACTCCTACTAATATAAACAGAGATACCACAAGCATACAAATCAAAGGAACCCATCTACCACACAATGATATTGTCCGCTTTGGGCAGCACTGACTCACTTGCTTGGTTTTAAAACATGTTGTAATATAACTTGTCTGGATATAGGAAAGAGTATCCATTTCATCATATGTTTGAGGTCAAAACGCATTTCATCAAAATAAAATCAATCACAACAAAACCAAGAAACATGGTGGCATTCAACATTTCTCAAAAATTCCTTTATATTTTTTTTCATGGGATGAAAGCTGATCTTTATTGATTTATTGATCTCCCAAAATAATAGGTTTATTTTATTACCGAATTTAAGTGATTAAACCTTTTTATAAGAGGTGATTGATTCTATCAATTTAATCATATCACAACACAACAGAACACAAGAAATATTACTACAACAACCACACACCTAGACCACCACACATCGCTACTACTGCACAACACAACCACTGTCCAAACTTACCATCCAAGGAAAGAATCCACCAAACATTTCACACAACAACATAATCACACCACTTTACCATCCACACACAATTAACCTTTTTACATAACCAATTTTACAATATCCTCCTCCACACAACCTCAACCAATGATCACCATTACCACACACAAATCCCTAAGCACACAAATTGAAGAATTCCCTCTCCCATGTCAAGATATTATCTGCTTTGGGTGGCACTAAATCACCCTCATGGTTTTAATCACATCAAAGTATAACATGTTTTGATTAGGGATCAGGCTTCCCCTTCTTTTTATAATCAATTATTTTTAAACCACATGTCACATAAGAAATCACAATAAGAACAATCACACATTGAAGCAACACATAGAATCTTCCATAATTTGGGGGGTCTATATTAATTTATCTCATTATTTAGCATGGGTACTTTCAAACATTTTAAAGTTTATATGGGGTATCATCTCATTAGTCATATATAAGTGATCAGAATATTAATACATGGTGATTTTAAACAAGTATTCATTTCAAGGGTCTCATTATTTACAACAATAACAACACTAAAAGGTTTCCAGCAACTGATATTTTCAGTAAAAAATATTAACAAATAATTGCAATGATAATAATTCAACCAAAAATAACAATCGACATTTATAGGTTATTTCTAGTGAAACATCATGTATTGAATTTAAATACCTCTAAAATGAATCCAAGTTAATGAAAAAATTGCACACATGTTATATCACACAAAATTTTTTATATGGTTACGAAAGACATTTTGGGTTCATATTATTATCAAGGTTATAAACTTACAAATTCATTGGAAAAATTCTACATGCTAGGTTCTTTTGTTCAATTCAAACACTACATTACATAAAAGTTGCCACAAAACATGCTTATCATTTTCCAAAATTTAGAAATAAATGTATCATGTATTTCTACCATAACACATACTTACAAGATATGGTTATATAAATAATTTATAACTATAATTGAGGGAAAAATAAGAATCAAGTTATTGTTGTGAAGGATTAAAAATTCTATAGAATTATCAATAATAAAGATGCAAATTTTCAGAAATTTCATAATTTAATTGTCTAAAGCCACATTTTACAATAAGTCAACAACACATGCTTATGAAAAATTAAATATGGAAAGCCACACAATACATTTGTACTCACATGGAAACTAGTATACCTCAAATCATGATTTCTAACAATTCCAAACATTTGGAAAAATTGATGGCATGTTATATATTTATAATAAAGGAAGAAAGATTCAATTCATTAAGATTCATGCTATAACAAGAAAGGAAACAACACATTCAAACGTCAAGAAGGTTTCAATGAGACAGAACATTCCATTCAAGTATAATTTTACTCTTTACTTTTAGGTTTTATGAATAATTCAAAAAAATAACAATTCATTAAAAATAAAAGCATGCGAAAAGTCAGAGAAACACACATAAAATTTCATGATTTATTTAATTCATTTTATATTAAAAAAATCAACCAATTAAAATAATAAACTGAGTAATTTTGATTCTTGTACCTCGCTCTAGTATCTAACCCACAAATGGTGTAGCCTCATTTGGTCGTTTGGTAGGATCAGAGTCCTTTCATCAGATCATAGGGGATCCTAAAATCTAATGTCTTATCCAGTCTTCCCTGGCCTATGAAACGTACAAAGATCACCTGATATTATTTCCCTACCAACCCATGAAATCCTCACTATTCTTAACTCTAAACTCTATCCTATCTCTCAACCATCACCTTTGATACCATTATGTCATGACCCCCTCCCTACAAAGATACCCCTCTTGGGTTGGCAATGGTTAAAGGGGGATAATGGCCCCTGAGTCCCACCTCCATTAAGCCCTGGAGTGCCGACCAACACTAAGGGTATAAAAGTATAAAAAAATGGGAGGCATTACCATTTTAAAGGAAACAAGATCAGGAGATAAGATGGTTCATTACAAAACAAATCCAAGATATATATATAAAAGAAAGCCAAAAAAACCCACAATGAATGTATAAATCAAAATAGAAATATATAAAGGTCTCCAAAAAAATCCCAAAAGAATGAATCCTAAGCCAGCGACACAAAAATAACTTTAAAGTTATGAACTAGAAATTTCTAGTACGGTCCCCAAAGTTCTCTTGGAAACTTGAAAATAGTTTTTATATATGTAGGGTGAGCATTTAGGTTTACTGAGTAGAAAAACCAAATTTTATACTGCACATGTGAAAAGGGCGTAAAAATACACCCACATGAAAACAACAGAAACAAACAACACCTAAGTAGGTATACTAACCGTCCCAACCTCACCAAGGTAGGATCACTAAACAATAAAAGTCAAATAAAGTAATATAGTAAGAACATTGATGAGTTGGGTACCACACACCACTTCCAACTGGTTTAGATGCTCTTAAATAATGTAAAATGTCCTCATGATCCCACCTATTTCGAAAGTACCATGTCACAACCTATCTGCATGCACTTTGGCCTTGCAGATAGTATTGTCACCTGGGAAAATGAAGCACATCACATCCTTCCCGCACAGACCTAGGCCTCACAGCTAGTCCCATCACTTGGGAAAACAATGCACATCACATTCCACGCACACACACCTGGTCCTCACACCTCATCTCATATCGAAGGCACCTAGGAAAGAAAAACTCATCTCATCCTACCTGCACACTCCTGGGCCTAACAAACCACACCACATCCTACCCGCAGACACTTGTGCCTCAAAAAACACAACATCATCTCAAAAATACCTCAGAAATCAGAACACATATCATCCTGAAGAAACTTGGGAAAGTACAACTCTCCTACACACACATGGGCCTCACAAACCACAATCTACCCGAAGAATATTGGGCTACCACTACCTGAAGGAGGGAGTAGCGAAGAACAGGTGGCCAACCATCCATCCTCCGACCAAGATGTTTGGGAAAGACACCCTCTCTCATGGAGATTGGGTTGTTTGAAACATAGTGATCAAATAAGGTGGGGTGTATATAGAAATCACAAGATAATGTACAATGTATATGCAAACAGAATTATAGCTCACAAGCCCATACTATGTGTTTATAAAAATAACTAACCATCTCATAGAATCCACACAATCGCTACCACCTCTAAATGCATAAAACACACCATTAAAACACAATCTACAATTCAATTTCAACCATCAATCCAGAGTCTCTATTTTATCAATAATTTCCACATTATCATCTACTTTTATTTGTGTAATAAAAATTCATCAACAAACCCATTTCATTTTATTTCATATTTTCAACCCATTTGTTTATATAATAACATTAACAAGTTAATCAACACAACCCATAATAAATTTCCTCATTAAACATTACCATTGGAAATTATTAACATACATTATTAATTCTATTAATACTTGGGTAAATATAATAGAACAAAACGCATAGCAGAAGCACAACATCATATATGTAGAACACAATTCCTAAGTCACATTATACTTTTAATCCACATTTGGATTCTTAACAAATGTCACAAATATCAAATAATCCCATATTAACAACACATTTGTTCATCAAATTCTACCATGTTATCATTCATCCATTAGTTATTAATATTTCACATTCCATTTAAAATAAACCATTTTTACAGATTCATGGTAAGAATAAATATTCTACTTTAGTTCCATAGCTCCCAATAAACTAGAATTAATTCACATAATCCAGGAACCAACACACAGAAAGTGGAACTACAAAATAATCCATTAATGTCTTACGAAAAATTACACATCATCACCAATTAATACCCACATCCACTTTTTATAGTGTTTTTTCACATACACACCCTAACCATCATTACAACCCCATCTCACCACTGTACCATAACAACAATAACATTCCCACTGCATAACCACATCTCATCCAATACCCCCACATATCAAAACACAACCATATTCCATCCATCATATCACCAGATCCAATATACATCACATAATCATGTCCAAAAACACATTAAAAAACATAACAGAGAAGAACACAATTTCATATCTAGCAGGTCATCCCTTATTAAATTTCACTTAATTTAGGGAGTTATCACAGAAAATATATAATCCCAGGGCATCCATTTATTTTAACTGAATGTATGTAGTTAGCGAATTTACAATAAGTGAGGTGAACAACCACATAATATACATTCATTCCACAACCCCATAAACTAGTGCACAAACAAGTACCACCAACTACAATGATTTTTAGTGGCTATTTATCCCATAGAATTCACAACATTGATCAAAATATCAATAAAACATTAGGATCATACATCACATTCCCCATCCCCTTTAAATTCAATATAAACCGATACATTTTCATTATTAATATGGTTGTGACCATGTTCATAAGAGTTAAAAATAATAATTCCATCCTACATGATACACATAAAGATAAACAATGGAAAAACCTACTTGGAAGAAGAAGCGATCAACACTTCCTTATTGTGCTAAAGTTGGGGATGTGCATGTAGTAGGAAAAGCCTCCTAGGAAAATGAGATCCAAAAGCTATAGCAAAACACACGAATCCTTAGGGGGGTGGGGGGAATAAATGTTCAGGGTGTATCACATGAAGAGAAAGGGAAGCTCACAAGGAAGAAAAGATATCATCTTTAGAAAGACCAGATCCTAAATCAACAAGAGAAATTGTTTTTCTAAATCCATTAAAGGAAGATCTTGAACAAGACTACATTGTTTTGAAGTTAAAGGAAGATTAAAGTTTTTAGAAGATAGATATGATTCAAAATAGCTCAGAAAACATTAAATATGGAATTTTACTCGTTTTATTTCAAAGAAAATATTAAAGGATCAAAACTAGAAAAAATGGGAAAACGGAAATATTGATAGAAATGACTCACCGTTAGGTGAGTCACAACTGTGAGTCACTGGTGCGAGTCACCATTTGGTGAGCTATTGGTGTGAGTCACCTTCATGAGTTATTGTTCTAACTCACTAGTCCTTACTCACCATTTCGACTCACTGTCCCAACTCACCATTGCAAGATACCATTTCGAGCTACCGCTGCGAGTCACTGTTCTGATTCACCAGTCCTAACTCACCGTTACAACTCACCTTTGTGATCTATCATTGTGATTCACTGGTCCTAACTCATCATTATGACTCACCATTATAAGCTACCATTGTGATCACCATTGTGAGTCACTGTTCTAACTCATCGTTGGAAAATTGGAAAATTTTCAAAGTGTTGAAGTACATCACCTTGACCTCCTAGAACACTTCAAACACCAGATTTTGAAAAAGTAATGGACCGGAGAGGTCTGATCCATTACACTTATCGAGGGGACACCTAAACCTACAAAAAATATCATCATAGATAGGGGATTGATGCCCGTTTAAGTGTTTTTTATACCAATTACACAAACACTACCTAGGAAAAACTTGAAGGAAATGAGGATCACTTTGGGCCTCTTAGAGGAATACATGATCCAATATACTAATGGGTTTGAGGTTCTAATATTGGGCCCATATTCTATACTATCATCCAAAGAAGAATACTGAAATGACTTACTCTAGAATAAGGGAACTTTCCCACACTACATTAATCAACAGGAAGTTGCAGAGGGCTCGCCCTTTATGATGAGAACTAGATCATACACCAAAAACCTCATAGGATTAGACCAAGGGAAGACACTCAACTAATACCGGTCTAAGGATTCTCACATATTCTCACAAATAAAATGAATCGAGGAGAAAAAAAACTCTAAACTATCCTCAATGGAGTAAACGACATGTCCATAGGGGTACATAACATGTCTCAAAAAGCCTATCAATACCTATGTCTCATTCTCACATTACATACACTTTTCCACAATACACAATGTGTCCATGGAGGTACAAAACATGTAGATGTTTCCCTAGAACTCGACGTACCATTTTTCAGTTTCTGTGTACACTAGGATGTGCCCATGTACTTGTATATTTCTTAGTACATGTCCCTTATTATGGATGAGTATATGGCTATGCCCATGTACATCCCAAGTACATGGTGTACGAGGCCACATGGCCACCTAGGCGTGTACCCCCTATACATGTCGAGCAATCCACCATGTGTTACAGAGCATGTGACTTGGAACACATGGTGTGTAACACTACATGTACACCTATGCGTGTACCCGCTATACCCATCGAGCTAGTCAACCAAGTGTTACACGATGTGTGATACTTATCACTTCACAGAAACCCTAGTTCCATATATAGGGGACTTCATAGAATGTGTTTATAAGACTACACATGGAGTATTTAATTTTTCCATAGAACCCATGGGATTATTAATTTGTCTTCCTCTACACCTCTAATCCCTTATAACTCACTGTTATCTCACCTATAGAAATCATATTTGGTCCAACCAAGTCCCATCATCCCCTTCTCTCTATATGTTGACCACCAAATGATTGAAGTTGTGCCTCCCACTTCCCACACTCATTGGGATGTTAAAACCCATGAATGAGGAACTTCGATCCACACCCAATCGATTTTCATTGCAATCAAGACATAATTACATCACCAGATATTGATTTTGGATCTTCATAAATGATCAGTTGCACCAAATATAAAATGAAAAATGATCATTTTATGGGTAATTGTTGAGTCGCCAACCAAAATAAATTCCAATGATGATCATGTAGAACACAGGGGGGCAGGTACAAAACATAAGATAAGGAATGAAACTCATCTATTATTTGTATCAGTATTAATCCATTTTTGTTAAAATAATTAATTGATATCCAATAATAAATAGTAAAATTATAATCATCCCCCAAATCCCAGATAAATAAACCCATTCCTACAAAATGAACAACCCGTGAATCAATCCATTAGTTGGTTGATTCACAGTTATAATGTGATAAGAAAAGTGGGGATAAATCCACAAAAAAAGTCTTAACTTGATTTGGATCAATCAATGATAAAAAATGATCACATTTCATTGTCATTGATGAGACCTACAAGTTATGTTGTCATTGTCCATCCTTATGGTACTTAGATTATCGATATAAGATCCTGATGACCACAAATGTGCCTACATTCTCTCATATCAATTCCTAGGGTTATGAGGTTGACCTTAAAAATTGGTTGTAAATGAAAATTTATGGAGGAAAAACTAGGTCACTGCGTCAAAATAATAAATAAAATAAATTTATTGATTTATTTCATTATTTTCACTTGCGATAGATTTTATCCAAACACTTAACACTAAAAAAATAATATATTATGTCTAGGGTAAAGACCAAATTTTGAACTCAATAGTTGTACCAGATTATAGATCTAAGTCTCTGTTTGGGATTTATTCTACTCTTTTATGGAAAATACATAAACATGATATTAACATATTTAATATCTTTAAAATATCATTTCTGGACTCATCAGTCCTCATAATATCACACTGTATTAGTGATTGGCATCGAAAATACTCCTAGAAATTTAAAAAATTATTAAATAGAAAAAATTAAGACATTACATTATTCCCCTCTCCAATGTTTTTCATACCCTAAAAGAATAAACTAAAAAAAGGTGGGGATACTGATCTCTCAACTAGGTCTCCCACTCTTACAAGCTCCCCTGATGGTTTCTTGTTCTTTACAAAAACATGTACCCAAGGAAAATACTTTCTCATGAAGGTTATTTCTCCTACCGATCATCAATGCTGCCTGCTCCTTGAAAAAGGAAACTCCATTGTCTTGGATCATCTTATCAAGGTCAATATCATGAAATGATTCATGCTCATACCACCTCATCTAAGAATTGTAGAGAACACTAAATTACTAAAACTACTGTGGTCACGAGGTTAAGTGGCACACCACCTCCCTAACCCGACAGAGTAGTCGGGAAAATAAAGTGCATAAGAACCCTGGAGATATCCTATATCCCTAGATAAAACATCAAAAATATCAAACTCCAAAGGAATTCATCATTGGTTTTTAAATAACTATTCATGATTCTGGAAGTCCTCATATTCCCTTGGATGAATTTCACTCTTACAACCATCACTGGAACCAAAACTAGTACCCAATTGCTATCACCCATTGGATCCAACTAATATAATAGTGACCTAAAAGGTCCTTCATACATGAACTAAAAAGGTGATACACCAGTGTTAAAATTGTATTCATTATGATATGAAATTTCAAATGATGGTAGTTGATCCTCCCAGTTATGGCCCAAAAGTAACATGTGGACTTGAATATTTTTCACCATAACCCAAATGATCCACTTTACTTGGACAAATGACTGGGGAAAACACTATGCTGAATAGTAATAGAGTACCCAAATGATTCCTGCATCCTCTCCCTAATCATGTCATGGAATTAAGAATTATAGTCTATAATGATCATATAGATAATCCCACGAAGTGGGAATACCTCTTGAACACACAAGCATCCCAAAATCTTCACAAATCTCTCTTCATCATCACCCATTGATTGAAAAGAAAACATGAGTTTAGATTGAAAACTTGATGCAACTCTCTTGAATCCCCAACCAATTATAAGAGATCCTAGTACATCCTCACCTCCACCAGATGTACTGCTAAGGAAAAAAACCCTCCTCAACACCTCCTCTCATAGAGTGACTAGTGTCACCATCCATCCTCGAACAAGGATAATGAGGTCCCCACCTTTTTAAAATCTATCATAAACATATCTTGGGGATATATGGTCATGAAACATATAATAATAAATATTCATGAATTGTACCTCCCTATATCTATGAAAAAATAGGGGTAACAACTATCGACTGGCAGTAAAACGCACCACCCTGAGGTGTCTTGCATGATCCAACTTAGACACTGAGCATATAAGGATTTCATTTAATAATACTACCATGAACTAATGCATAAAAGGTTAAGGATACATTCCACAAGTATTTCAATTATAATAAAGAGTAAAACATGCCAAAGGGTATCATCAATAACTCAAAACATCTACATCGGCTTTGGAAAGCCACTCATGATATATCCTGATCCAAAACTAGAGCTGTTGATAGCCTATCCTGAGTTCAAATTTGAGAACCATATTATCCCAAACCACTAGTTAAAGAACTCAATGATGGAATGTGATAATTTTCCTCATGTCATTGGGTTAATGTGATACCAATTCACACCCAACCTTAAGCACTCATTCTCTTCTTAGCCGAAGATCCCCGGACTACCTAGGTGAGGAAATTGGGTCTTACTAGACCCCTATCTCTATAAAATCCCAACTAAACCTTCATCTTATGAAGACCAATGGGTTTTATCTGACGTTATATCACAAAAATTAGTGGTGATCCCTCATTATAGTCCTTAAAGAAGACAAATTCTTGGTGTGGAGATAAACCTAACACATCCTTAGGAAAGGCATACTCATAATCCACCAACACTATAGAAAAAATATGGTTATAACATCCACTACTCAAAATGTATCACTATACAACTGATAATAAGTTGTTTGTAACCTTATGCACATGATCTCATCCTACTCTACCTAGTATCACTCCTTATTAATTAGAAAAAATCCATCCCAAAAAGATGAAAACACCAACAAACTCAATGTTGGAAAACAACTGAGCATGGATGGAAGGAAACCAGTCCATACTGAGGAAAAACTAATAGTGTCCCACCATTACTATGAAGAGATTCCATGAGAGGCTCTCTACATCCTCCTAGAGTCAGGTCACATAGTTGGTAGAAGTGTATGGTCAATTATCCTCTTTATAGGATCCCCAAACACAAAGATTATTCCAAAAGTGTCCACTGGTATCACTAAGCCTTAAACATGGTATATTTTCAAGGATACGTGGCTCATGAATCCATGTGAAAATTTCAACTAGGGCTGTGAAGACACACACCATACCTTAAACTGCACTCAAAGCCTTTGTGAGATCATATTACTTGGAACACAACATTTCCCTTTCTTACATGTTTACCATAATTAGGTATTTTAACAACAATTTAGCACATCAAAAAGAGCTCAAAAAAAGTCAAAGTAACTTATCCCCTACACCTCGACACTATCCTCTTTAGGCGGCACTAATTTTACAATAAGGTTTTGGTTCCCATCTCAAAAAAAAATCTTGGTGGGGGAATTTTCCCTCTTCATTTCATGTAAAAAGTCATGTAAAACATCTGAAACATAGGTCTCTACTAACAATCTATATATAAATACAAAACAATAAAATAAAGAAGTAAAAATAGTGGATTGTAGATATGTCTATCAGTACTAAAAATAAAGTAAAAGGAACACAGATCGTACCTCAAAACAATTCTAGAGCCTTTGGTTAAAAGCCTTTAGAACCTACATCTATCCAATATTTTTACCACTAAATTTACAAACCTGGAGTGGTCCACCTATGGGTGGTAGTGGTAATATCAAACCAAATATCTATCCACCTCCTACTGCTCCCCCAGCTCCTCCATCACATCCACTACCCCATGGACCTCCTTGATCCTACCACTACCTCTTCCCAAGTGATTTATTAACCACCTCTCTGACTGTATCACAAAGGGTAGGAAAATACTACAAGATATGGGCACTCCCAGCACTATAATATCAATGTCTCATCCTTGGAGAATTGATCTACCCCTAAGGTCTCTGATGAAACCTTCTATTTCATGACTTGTGTTGCACGCCTGCAATCAATGCATATTGATGACCCTATATCCTAGGAGAGTTTCACAACAAAAGCTCATGATATGTGTTAAAACCCTAAGAATAATCATTTGGAACCAAAATATCCTTCCATGACTCATTATAAGATTATGGACCCACCTAAACCACCAGAGATGGGTCGATAAACTGATAAATAGGATAAAGGACCACTTGCTGGACATCCATAAGAAATAACAACTTGTGAATAAGCCTCTTCAGGGAGGCATCATCACTCATTAGATCATACTGTATACTCTTCTATATAAACGTCACTAGCATTTATCATGAATACATTCTAAAAGAGACAATACATACCACGATTAATGAGTATATTTGATAAGATGACTTAAAAGGGACATGAAAACCAAAACCCATATCTATACAGTGCATGGAACAATTTTTTCCATACAACTAGTGCCTATATATAATGAGTGAGAAATTAGGTTATTAGAGTCACGATGAATGGATACATCATCTACCACACCAATACTGAATCCCATATCCTAAAATCCAAATTAGAATCATTTTTAACATTATTTCCCAAGTTCCCAAATCAATCCTGACATTTAGATAAAAGAAAATCAAAACTCTAGTCCTAGGATGGAAAACACATCAGTTACTACTTTTTCATGACTTGACTTTATGGGGATCATTCCACAACTACCTTAAGCCTACAAATAATATTCTAGGGGTTGGAAAATAGTGACAATTATGAATATCACACACAAGGAATATGTTAAACTAATATACCTATAAAAACAAACACACACACACACACACACACTTCTACAAGATCATAAAATGGTGAAATATAGAACAACTGATAAAAATAAATGTATACATCTATAATATCACAATCCTAGTATGACATAAAGCACTAGAAATAATATTATGCCTTTTCATGCTTTTTCACCTCTTTGAATATTTCATGCAAGCTCACGAGACCATCGTCCAGATCAACAGACCCTCCACCTATCGCATGATGCACATCATCAAAGACAAAAAACTTTTGCAATTATTTTATACACCTTGAATCCTAAAAAATGTTCCCTATTTTCTTACACATTGTATAGAAATAACACCAATATTCAAGAACAAAAAATTAAATATATCGAAACTTCTCACCAAAAGTAATCCAGAAGGATTCAAAAAGAAACTTTTTCACTTAAACTTCAGCACAAACAATCGGTGAAATCAGGTGGCACACAACTATAGTTATACTATCAGAACAATGATAATTACCTACAAGATATCCTAACATATGAATAATTTAGGGATTATAGAAAATAATTTTAAGGTGCATAAATATAACATATATCAACATAGTTGGTGAATCAAACTTCCTATAGTGTTCATACATCCATTTGAAGAGAAGAAAAGATTTTGTAACTAGTATAAAAAGACACTAAACCTTTATGAACTTCAAACATATTTATGTGAAATTTACTGACTATATATCTAATAAGATGTAATATTTATGAATGGAAATTCTATTTCATTATAGAAAATCACTCAAAAATTGAAATATGAATTTATCAACTATAATATATATATATATTAGTATGATGAATTTAAATTTAATACATATACAAAATAACATCAGACTTCACTAAGGGTAATGAGATATGAATTTTCTGAAAAACAATTACATAAATTATAATTAGAAGGGTATAAAAATTCCTATTTCTTAAATACATCCTCTATGAGTTTCTATAAAATAGTTTTAACTTCAATTATTGAGGGGTTGTTTCTATTTTACTAAATGTTTTTTCAAAAAATATATACATATATCCATGTCAAACAATAAAATGGTGTAAATTTAGAAATCATGTAATATCACTATGAAAACATCACTTTAGGGACCCACATCATACTTAGTAGTAGTAAATGATATTTATAGTAATTTATGATAATAATATTGACGGTTTCCACCTTTTAAATGAGTCTTCAGTTATACATTAGGAAAATTTCATTTCTCATTACAATTAAAATATTTCACTATCTAATTACCATTACTGAATTAACCTTTATAATTTCTTATCTCACTTTCATCGTTATTTTAATTTCTAATATTTATACTCTAGTGATTTTCACACCCAATTTTTTTGTCATTTGTACCAGTTCATTTTTTTGTCTCGTTTTTTCTATTGAGTTTCAAGTGTGACCAAATTTAAAATTAAGTTTTTTTCTTTTTTTATTTTATGTCTAGTTCTTGTAAATGATCCCCCCTTAAGTTTTGATGGACAATTGAGTTTTTGGATAAATAGTAGGTGTAAAACTATTGGAATAAGGTTTGGAATACCATGTGCCTTACCTAGGACACTATACTACCAAAGTGACGTTTTGGACAATGGATAACCACATGGTTATTAAACCATTCAGGCTAACCATGTGGAATGATCCTCTTAGACAGTATGGGAAGCATAATTTCCATATGGTTTAGGAAACCGTTTAGGAAAATCGTGGGACTTTTCTCGGTTATTGAAAATATGAAAATTTTCATTGTTTCTATATGATATTTAACCCCAAATCCACCCCTGGTTTCCCTATTCATGCTTAACATACCTAGGATCATATCTCCCTCCCTCTTAGATCACTTAGTTTACCTTGTTTTGGTGATTTTGTTTTCATGTAAACTCAAAGAAATCTCTAAGGTAGAGGTTCTCCTCCTCAATTTCTCCTATTATCAAGGGGTTATCTTATTCTCTCAAGGGGTTTCAAATATCAAGTGGTTTGGGTGGTATTTTTAAGTTTGATTCTTCTTATTTAGGGTTAATTATTCATGGTTTTTGTTCAATATTTCCTTTCTAGGTTCTTGTGATGGTGAGATTGTGGTTTTGAACCAATTTTTGGCTGTTTCCGAGCATGAGGTATGTTGTTCCATGCTCAAACATTTTTAGAACATTTTATATTCTTTCATAGTTAATTATATGTTCTCTATGATTTATTTTTGTGGGGATAAATATTTTTTGGAAGGTTTTTTCATGCTTCTGTTATGGAAAACATTTTATAAAGAAAATGGCATTTTCTTGTATGTTCATTATCATAGTGCTTCATAGAACTATTTAATGGGTTGTTTTAAAGGTGGAAAATGTGTTTTTAATGGAACTTGTGTTGTGAATGTATTTAAATGTTATTTTTTAAAGGAAATTTATTTTTATGGTATGATGGATACCTTTTTTTGCACTTTTAATTTGTGAATTTTGTAAAATTTGGGAAGAATTTTTAAAGTAAAATTGGTCTATGTTTGGATTTAAAAGGGGATTGGCCCATGTAAATGTTTAAATAAATTATTTTCCTTCCTTTTAATTTTATAAAATGAGTTTCATGGATTATTAACTTATTTGGAAATGTGTTTTTTAAAATATTTTTGGTGTTCTTGTGAAATTGAAATAGGTTTTTTTCTTTTGAGAAATGGTGGTTATATATATATTCATATTTTTTAGAATGTGCATATGAAAGTGATGAATTGAATGACCTGTGAAATGTGAAGTTGAGAACAAATGGAATCCATGGTACCTAGGTGGTCAAACTATAACTATTACGTTAGTGATTCAAAAGTGGAAATCTGAGATTATTCTATTATATTGTTGATAAATGACTTAGAAGTGGAAACGACAAGCTTAAATTAGCATGATTTATGTTTACAACACTGACTAAACATGTGATATGATTGTAGACCACTAGGCCCTTGGGATATTCCATACAAATTTATCATGCATGATAAAGCTGTGGGTTATAGTTGTTATAACATTATTTCACTGAGGTAAAAGGTTCCTAGTGTTCCACTTACGGTAGCCACCCTTAAGGATTTAACTATGGTGCTCTATTATGATATGATACTGATATGGTGTGGTTTCTTTTGTCGATATTTAGCGGACCTTGTATTTATTATTATGTATTTCATTTTGAAGATTTTTTTGTGATTTTTTTTAACTTGAGAATGTTTTCCTCTGGAATAGTTTGTCTTAAAATGTTTCCTTAAAAAATGTTTCAATGTATTTTAAACATATATTCATGTTAAATTTTATTTTAATGTTTTATCATGGAATCCTTTATTTTTTAGTGGCATCCTACTGGGATTTTGATCACACCCAATACACACCTTTGGGTGTCTGTAGGCTTTATTATATTTGGACCAGGTAAAGGCAATAAGTTTTGTGGTGATGATTGATCCCAGTTTCTAGTGTTCCTATTGATGTAGGTGTTATTGGTGGTGGCTTGAGAGTAATGTACTCATGTTTCTCGGAGGGTGTTGGTTTTTTTTGTTTTCCTTCTGTTCTAGTATTTGTACATTATTTTTAATTTCCAAATCTTGATTATGAAAATTGTAGTTCGTTGTTTGATAATGATTATTCAACCATGTGATGTTTATTTTGTGGGTTTATTTTGATAATATAAATGGGTAAAATAATTCCCATGATGTGTTGTTAATACTGAGGAATTATTGGATAGCCCATGAGGATCTGGAACGACCTTCAGGCCATGCCATGGACCGGGCCTAGTATCGGGTTGGATGAAACTCAGTCTTGGATTGTGAAATGATTATGTCATAACAAGGTTACAAACTTCTTGAGTCATGTTATTTAAGGAGGAGTATAGATAAATAGGAGTTATAACTATCAATGATTGTGGTTCTGGCTGTGAGTACGGTACCAGACCAACACACCTCATGACGAGACATGAGTTTCCAAAGGAAGTCATGTTTTCTTTTGTTCCTTTGATTTTTGTGATTTTTTGGGTGTTAGGATGTGAAAATAGTGTTGGGTCAATGGTATTAGTGAGCTCATAGGTCCTAGAAATCCATGTGGATATGGGGACATAGTACTAGAATAATATATAAGGTGTTGGTGTAATTATAATATAACCACCAAAAAAATACATAATTCACCAATTGACACTAGTTTCCCCTTGAGATTTTTATGTCTTATTGGGTTCTAAATTTTTTTTTGAAAATGAATTTTTTATAATAGTATAAAAATAGATTTTAAAATGTTAATGAATTTTTATTGGGAATTTGAAACATGTATTTTCAAAATATATTTTAAGGGATATTTGGAAAAGTGTATTTTTGTAAAAAAAATTGGGAAAAGAGGGAATGAGTTTATTGAATTTTTTTTGTAATCGAAACATGAATTTTATTAAAATTTATTGTTTATAAAAGCATTAACAATTTCAAGGAGGGTTTCAAAATCTATTTTAAATAGTATTTATTAAGTTTCCAAAAGTATTTTGAATTGAATGAATTGGATTTTTTTGGATAGAATCCATGGGATATTATTTTGATAGAGATGTAAAGGATTGATGTGTGGGGGTTTAAAATGGTTTTATAATTTAGTGGTTAGTTATTTTTTGACATTTTATTATAAAATTTTGAAATTCTAAGTCTATTTATAAGTTGAATACATGGCTTGAATTTTTTGTTTTGTAAACTGAAAAATATTCATTTTTACCATTGGTATTTTCATGAGTGACCACATGCATGGATATGTGAAGAAAAGTGGATGATTTCATGGTTTAGAATGAGAATATGCATGTGGACGGCTCCATGGAATACCATTTGGTTAGTGTGAAACCCACCAAGTCTATTTTATTTTTAAAAGTTCTTTTAAGAGAAAATGTGGTGGTTTGATATCAAATAGTAGTGTGGTGTTTCTTCTTGTGATTTGGGAATGTTGCTTGAAATGTATTTTAAGTTTGATAAATCAATGTTTTTGAATGGTGTTTCAAGTTTGAGTTATTTTCATTGAGTTTTATTTGAGATAATGGTCGGTGGGTTCTTTTGAAAAATGTTTTGGGAAGACTTTTTCTTGGTTCAATTTGTGCATTTAGAGTTTTTTTGTGCTATGTTTTGGCTGATGGATTGATTAGTTTTGGCTCTCGGTTTCCCTGTTGGATAAGTGTAAACCCCCATGAGATTTGGTACATATTCAAGGTGTGGCCATGAGTATCTCACTATTGGAGACCCTCTAATTTATCAATGTAAGGATGTTTTTCTTCTGTTTCATAATTTGAATCCTACTCTATTTTTTGGTTGAACAGATCCTCTCAAAGTGGAAGAGTGGATAAGGAAAATTAGAAGAACCTTTATTTTTCTTGAGCTGCATGAGTCTTCAAAGGTGATTCTTTTAACCTTTATTCTTAAAAAACTAGTATGGAAGTGGTTAAGGAAATTTCAATAATGGAAATCGAACTGGAACCTATTGGTACTAGCTGTGGATTTAGAAGGCCAACACAACTTTTATTAGCTTCTTCTGAGTGTAGGATAATAACATTCCATCAGTGTCGCTTATATATTCATAGGTATCCATCATGTACAAATTATATGAATAAATTCTATGATTACATAAGCATACGTCATTTGTAATGATTCTATCAGGAGGTTTCCAGGAAGCGTCGTGAATCTAGGTCCACCCCCATCGAAAGAAAAAACCCTTCCCATTTGTAGAAGTATTACACTATTTGGGACTCTATTTAAAGTCTCTTCCATTATAATTATTCTATTGGTTTTTATGGTAGTGTCTTTTAGTGGTATGGGTCACATTTTCTTTAAAATTAAAAATTGGATGTTGTGAAATCATTTTAGAACTTCTATTTTATTTTATTCATGTTTTTCTTTCGAAAATTCCAAATATCTATATTTTCAATGAAGATGTCTTTGTGTGTTTGTTATTATTACAATTTTTTGTTAGGATAAAATATGATAATGCATGTGTGTCCCCAAAATCTCAATCTCGTTGAAGTTACTTGATTAGGTGATGTGAATTCAATTGTATGTTGTGTTCTTTTGGTTCTGCCTAGAAAGCTATGTGGTCACTCATGATACTAGAGAAATTGTTCTAGATGGGGATATCCAACATATATCCATGAGTTAAGTGATAATTCAAACTTTAGGGTTCTATCCATAGGCCCTAGAGTGAATCTCTCACACATTCAGGAATCCTAGGGGTGTGAGGGGATTTCATCTAGTTTTTGTCTTCAATGTAGGAAATGGAGACAATTTAAACTTCTTTTATTGTTGTTTCATCTTGAATGATACAGTTTTTTAGGAAGAGACATAGAGGCCTCATTCCCTCATTGTGAACTATTTAGTTTTAATGCTCTTATTTGGTTATGTGGAGGCAGGGTGGTCTCATGGAATTTAAATTCACGTGGTTATGTATTTTGTGATGAGAATCTCTATTTGGCTGTCCTTGTGTGATCTACCTTGTGAATCAGTTTCATTTTTTTGGTTATCTAGAAATGGTTGCATTCTATCGGAATTTTATATTTTTAAGTTCATTCTACTTGGTTTGTATTTCCTTTTATCGGGCCCTTTGTGGTGGGGGTTTGGATAGTGATGGGATTCCACAAATCAATTTGTGCTAGTTAAACAAAGCATGTTGTTGTTTTTTATAGTGGGAAGACCCACCCTAGATCTTATTTTGGTTCCCTCTAATTTTGGTTGGTGATAGATTGGTTTTCGTGGTAGGGAGTCCATTCGGGCCACACATTTTCATAATATGGTTTAGTTTCTTGTTTATCTTGATATAGAGTAGTTTCATTTGAAGGTATTGGTTTTGAGTTTTCCTTTCGTGTAAACGATTGGATTTTATAGTATTAAAAATGGTTTTATTTGAATTATTAATTTCAAAAGTTTTTCTTATAGTTTTCCAACACTCTTTGAGAAGTGTTATGGGTTCGTTTTCACATTTCTAGTAGGAGGCGTGGGTCTCGATTGGTAATTTCTAAGGTGTTCTTAGCTTGAGAGGTTATATTATGAGGTTTTTAGAATTAAATTTCTTTTGTTTTATCAACTAGTAGTGTTGTGTATTTCTATGTCTAGAAGGTTTATGGTGGGGAGCCCATTATGGTCTCCCAAGTTAAATACTTTTAATATCTATTTTCATTTTGACTGTTATTGATTTCTTCTCATTTTGATGTTTATTAGGAGTTTCCTTAAGTTGTGGAGGTATATCATTTTTTCCTTCCAAATCAGACCTTGGAATGGATTTTTGACGGAGGAATATTTTTATGGCGGGGAGAAATGGAACACATATATATTTTTTTCTTCATTTTTGTCGATTCTTTTTGGGTCTCAATTTTTATCTCAAGTTCCAGGTGTGATGAGTTTGAATTTTTAGGCATTTAACTTTTTTACTTTCAGTATAGTGTTTTTCAATGTGTTCCCCCTTTATTTTTGATGAAAAATTGTGTTATCTAGTTAATAGTAGGTGGCGCACAATTGGAGCATGGTTTGGAAAACCACACACCTTGACTAAGAAACCATGTAGCCAAAGTGACATTTTGGATAGTGGTTAATCGCTGGGTTAATACATGGTTAGTAAACTTTATGGGCTAACTGTGTGACATGCTCCTCTTAGACAGTAAGGAAAACATAGTTTCCTCCTGGTTCTTAAAAACGTTTGGGATAACCATGAAGCATGTCCAAGTTAATAAAAATGTGAAACTTCCCTTTGCTTCCTCTCAATATTTTACACCAAATCCACCCTTGCTATAGAATCCTAAGTATTTATAGAATAATATTCTTTCATATCTATTAATATTTATGAATAAGTTATAAATTTTACGTTAAATGGGATTCTTTGTCTGATAGCATACTCGACATGCAACAATAAGTTTCTCTGAAATCTTACATTGCACACAACTTTTAGTTATACTGAAAAATAATATAATAATACTATTATTACTTTAAATGTTAGATAATGCATAAATTTTGTATCGGAGAGAATGAATAGAACTAAACAAAATATTATTAAACACGTTTTTTAATTTTTTTTACATTTATACAATAAATATTAGAGGCTTAAAATGATAATGGATCCATTTTTAAGCATAAAATACTTTAATATTTTTAAAATCTCATTTTTCCGCCTTTTGTGGAAAACCCTTTTTAAATCATTTTTTGTCACTTTTATATGTTATATTTAAAAAAATAAACTTATTATTTAGAATAGTAATATAAAAATTTACTTTGGTTAATTGTTTGGTAATTTTCTGATAATGTTCATATTTTAATGAATAATGAAAAATACTGCATTTTTATTCAGAACTACCTTTTAATCTAATTTATGTATACATTAATATAATCATTTTAATGGGTTTTAAAGTTTAATTGGATTAAGTGTTTTTTATTTAATACAATATTTATTATTGGATGTAATTTCACTTTTAAATTTGACATAAACACATGCCAATCTTTTGATAGTTTTTACTTCTTAAAAACCCACTTTTTGGTTTTGACAACATGAATTAATTTTAAATTAATTTATGAAAATTATATATTCTGAATTTATAAAAATGTATTCTATATTTGGAATCATAATTTCCAAATTTTTTAAATAAGTACCTTTTATTTTTAGAATTTATGAATAGAAACTTCTATAATTATTTTTATTTACCATGGTTAATGGGTAAATTTGGTAAATAATAGTAAATAATAATATTATAATAACATTAAAGTACACTAAAACATGTAAAAATAATATTGTATTATATATTTACGACCATGAGAATCCTTTGGTCTATTTTAGGACCCCATTGATGCAACTTGGGTGTAAAAATGACATGTTATAAGAATTAGTTTAAAGTAAAGAGAAATATAACATAAACATGTATCTTTTACTTAATCAATTTTAATATAGGGTTATATAACTGATATATTTGACTAAAAATATTCATTATAAATCTAAAAATATTTCCTACATCATGTTATTTTATTTATAATTTTTATACATTAAATAAATTAAATTATTTATGACACAATGATGATGCAGTGATTACCTTATTAATGGAAGATTCAAATAAATGATATTATAAATATTAAAATAAATGTAATTTGAACTTTTTTGTGCCATAAAATAATTTTATTGATTATATTAACATATTATATTTGAGTTAATTATTTTTTTCTAAGTAATCAAGTTTTTATCACTTTAACAAAAATCAATTACAAAATAGTGTCAAAATTGACAAAAATGGGTTTTTAAAACAAATAATATTTTATTAATTGATATAATAGTTATAAAAAATAATATTTGCCCAAATGACTTATATAATGTTAAAATTTCATTAATTTTCCACTTGTGATTCTCTTTTCATTTTATAGTAAATATAGTAACCATATGTTATGAAAATAAAGAAGACATGCTAAGAGTTAAGGTTTTTAACTAAGGGTTAAAGCTAAAAGATAAGGTTAATTTTGTGACCTAAAATTTTATAAAACCTATTTTTTGAGAGGATTTATACCCTTTATAATATTTTCCATGAAATATATCACTTTGTAGCTATTATAATTAGATAATCATTTTATAATAAAATAATATTTCAAGATATTCTTAAAGTGCTCCTCCTCCTTCTTATAAAAGGCCACCACCTCTACCCACTTACTAAAACCTCTCTTACCCCTTGTATCCTAAAAAGTATTCTCAAATAATCTCCCAAAATCCATAAATTCTTCCAATAATCCTTAAATTGGTCATAAGGAAATTTAAAAAAAGTCCTTTTGGCTCAAATCAAAAGAAGTTACCCGATTTAGAGGTCACATCTTATCTCCAGTTCTTTTATTTTATTTTCCTTACTCACAACCTTTGCTCTTCTTATTCTATGATTACATAACAAAACAATTATCCTCAATATACTAGTATGTTGTTATGAGAATTATTCTAACTACACTTACCCACACCTACGTCTAATGAATACAAATATATTGTTTCTGTGTACGGCGAACTACTGCCTCATGAAACGACGATTGTTTAATTTTATCCTACCACCTCTCAGGGTGGATATTATTATGCCACTATATTTATATTATCTTTATTATTCTGTATTTTTTTATTTACCACATACCTTTATGATTTCCATAATTTGTAAATACGATAATTTCATTTCAGGAAGTGCGGATTACCGCCCCCTCAAAGAGATGTGACTTATTCATGACATAAATGGAATGTATAAAGAATTAAATTAATGAAATTATGTGACATATATAACATATATATTATAGTGAAATTATAAAATACCTTTGTATAATTTAGTATTCATTCCTTTAATATTACAAAGAAATGAAAGTAGCATTCATCCGTACGTACGAACTACCGTCTCCATGAACAGTGCATTTAATTTCTTATCTAAAAATGTTATGAACTATTATAAATGAATTTATAATAGTTATATATGAAATTTAAATAATTAATATCATTATGGAGATTATTTAATTTTATCTACATGGACAATCTTCATAAAAAAAGTTCATTTTCGACATAAGTAACGAATATCAACAAAATGGATGATATGAACTTAAATAATTATTTGATTTTTATAACATGATAATAAGTAATATAAAATGAATAATAAAATTGAAAAAGGTTATGAATTAAGTAGAAATTATCGTAAGTTTATTATTCCGGAACATAAATAATGAACGAGACAAGTCAGACTCAAGGTATGGAACTTCATCTCATTCTCCTTTCATTGAGGCATATTTTGATGTTATACAACCCCTTATTTTATATGGTGTATAATAAACCCCTTTTACTTTTAATTTCACTCAATTTTTGTTCTATGAAGATTTTTACTAAACAAAAAAAGGAATGTTTTTTACGTATGTGGCGACAATGAATCCTCTACCACTATAACATTTATTTGATATGTGGCTTCTTATATTGGACTTAATATTTTTAAAAGGAAAAGAAATACATTATTACATTTTTGGATGTTTTGGTATTGAAAATGGTATTGAAAGTGGATTTACAATTTCAATATCTTAAAATTATTTCTTAGGATTGATAATGAAATTTTATGAGTGAAATGTTGATAATTGCAATCATTTATGTTTTATGATTATATAATGGTACTTGGAAACTTTTCTGGTGGTTAAGTTATAAAACAAAGATGGGTGGTTATGTGATAAACCAAATATGGGTGGTTCCATGATAAACCAAGTATGGTTGGTTATGTGATAACCTCTAATGTATTAGTTATGGAAGTTGGCCATATGGCTATTACATTTAGTGATATGTGTAGAAGTCGACCATATGGTTATTACATTTAAGTATGTTTATGTCCCATGTAACATCTATATGTTATATGTTTCTTTCTACGAGATTTATGGTAATCTTTTAGTTTCAAAAAGGTTAAGAAATGTGCTTATATTCATTGAAGTATTTTCAATACTTCTTAAAGGTGCAAAGTATTACTTAATGATAAAGTATTCATGATATTCATGTTTTCCCAAGACTAATAGTTTTATTTTTTTTGTGTATCCCTTGAGGATATTTTTCTTATCATCTCACGTTTTTAAATGTTTTTCACATGAATTAAAGAATAATATAGTCAAGGATGGGATCATGGAAAAGTTATGATGTTAAAACATGAAATAATACCATGTTACTTTTTAAAGAGTTTTTGTTTTATAAAAAAATTGATAGTGAGTATAAGTGCATACTTTTAATATTTAAGTTGCTATGTATGAGTTATGACCTAATTCTCTAAATCTCTAATCTTGAAAATATCCTCAAAGTCAATTAAAGTCAATTGTTGTCTTATCTCAAGATTAAGTAATGTTTAAGGATGGGGGCCTTATAGTTGGTTTCAAAGGTCGATTTAGATAACTTTAGGAGATAGAATATTGTTAATAGAATATCTATAAAATATTTTTTACTTTATGGTTAAAGTGAAATTATATAGAATTTAAAGATTACCACATTGCTTCTTCTAAGGTTTGTTTGTTCAGAATAGTTTTCCACAGAGAAAAAATGGAAGTTGTACTAAGAGGGAATACATAGGGAATAACCTTCCAAATCAACATCCTAAGATGGTCGGAATCAGAAATGAATAGTTTGTTGTAGTGATGACTCAGTTGAATCAGGTGATAAATGGTGGTGGTATCCATGCACGAGATTAACTAGACCAACCATAGAGTAATATTTCAATTGTGGAGCATTTCATGAGGTAGTTCCCCCATCATTTAGAGGATCATATGAACCTATACAAGTTGAAGGGTGGAATAAATAATTGGAAAAGATTTTTGATGTAATGGGGTGTTCACACAATCAAACAGTTAGTCTTTTTGTTTATCATTTTGAAGGTGAAACCAATCAATGGTGGTCAATTATTAAAAACAATAGAGGAAGTGAAGAGATTTGTGACATGGATTTGGATGAATTTAAGAATATCATCCTTGAGAAATATTTTTCTAAGGCTATTCTACTTAGGATAGAAAAGCAATTATTGGAATTGAGACAAAAGGTGGAAGATATTTTGGCTGCATTTAAAGAAAATTTCACCCAATTTTCAAGGTGCATCCCAAATGCTTATCTAGAATTGATAGTAAGATAAATTGGTTTTACTCAAAATTGAACTTGAATTATCGAAGGGAGTTAGCTTCCCGTGAGTTCAAAATACCTGAGAAATTTTTCTGATGTATTGAGGAGGTAGAAATAGAGTTTTCTGATGATCATGTGTTTCATGAGAGAAAAAAATAAGCAATCCATTTAGTAGGAAATGGAATTGAATTCATCAAAGAAGTTTGGAGGTAAAAAAAATTAAATTTCCAACTTGTGAGAAGTTTGGTAAAAAGAATCCTAGAGAATTCCTCTCAAAGTATGGGAAGTGATTTCGATGTGGTAAGACTGGTCATATTTCTCCTACTAATAAGGAATATGATTAGACATGCAATGAAAAACTAGTGGTAAGATTATTTAGTTGTAATGAGTTAGGAAATTATGACAATGTGTGTCCAAAGTTGATTACCCAAGGTAGAAACCAGCAAGATCGAAAGTATAAGGGAATGGAAAATCCTTTTATACTACTACAGTTGATGTGGGACCAATAAGTGACATGGTAACATGTCTGTTACATATTTTTTCAAAATATGCCAATACTCTATTTGATTCTGGATCATAACATTCCGTCATTTCGAAGATATTGTCATGTAAATTGGAAATATAACCCCATGAATGTGATATATAACTTTTGGTAAAAACTCATGGTGGAAGTATTAAAGTAAAAAATATTTATAGGAACCTTCATATTATCATTAGTGGGATAGTTTTTCTGGAAAATCTTATTGAACATTCCATAGTATAATTTGATATAATTTTGGGTATTGGTTGGATTTCATTTTATCCTGAAAAAATAGATTGAAAATACAATAAAGTTTTATTCAATGATTTCAAACCTTTGATAACATACCAAAAAGATGAAATATTTATTAAATATGGAATTGAAAGTTATCTGGATCATATTGTTGAAAATAAAGAATCAATTTTGATTAGAGACATTATAGTAGTGAATGAATTCATAGATGTTTTTCTTGATGAATTTCCTGGTATTGTTACCAATCAGTAGGTTGAATTTATTATTGATTTAGTGCCTGATAGAAATCATATTTCTAAACCCCCTTATCTAATGGATGAATTATAATTAGTGTAATTGAAAAAACAGTTGAAAGAATTACTTGATAAAGGTTTCATTCAACCTAGGACTACACCATGGGATGCTTCGATTTTATTTATGAAAAAAAACACAATTATATGAGAATATATATTGATTACAGAGCCTTGAATAAAATAACTATGAAAAAAAAGTATTCTTTGCCTCATATCGATGATTTTTTTTATCATCTCCAGGGAGCTCAGTATTTTTACAATATTGATTTGAGGTCTGAGTACCATCAGCTGAAGTTGAAGGAGGATGACATTCTGAAGACAACTTTTTGAATGAGATATAGTCATTATGAGTTTGTATTTATAAAATTTGGGTTATCTAATGTACCTTCTGTACTTATGAATCTCATGAAAGAATTATTTCATCAATTTTTAGATCAGTTTTTGGTTGTGTTTATAGATGATATTTTGGCATATTCTAAAAGACAGGAGGAACATGAAAGTACATGATGATTGTTTTTCAAAACATAAAAGAAAATAAACTATATTGAAAGTTTAGTAAGAGTTAATTTTGGTTGAAAAAAATTTATTTCCTTGGTTATATTGTTTCTAAATATAACATTACTGTTGACCCTTATAAAATAAATGTTGTTGAAGAGTGTCCAAGATTGACCAATATCATAGAAATTCATAGTTTTCTTAGATTAGAATGTCATTATTAATGGTTTGTTGAAAACTTTTCTCAGTTATATAGCCCATATACTAAGCTAACACATAAGGTAATTTAGTTCATTTGGACAGAAGAATGTGATGATTGTTTTTTGGAACTAAAAAGAATATTGCTAAATGCTTTAGTTTTGTCCATGCCATCTAAGAATGGGGAATTTTTTATCAATAGGGATACATAATTGAAAGGAATTAGTTGTGTCCTAATGAATAATGATCAGGTAATTGCTTATGATTCACATCAGTTGAAACCTCATGAGTTAAATTACCCTACATATGATTTTGAATTATCTATTTTTGGTTTTTTCATTAAACATTTGGAGGCAAAATTTGTATGGCGTAAAGTGTGAAATATATACTAATCACAAAATTTTGAAGTATATATTCACTAAAAAATAATTAAACATGAGACAAAGGATAAGGATGGAATTAATCAAGGATTGTGATTACATGATTCAATACCATCTAAGAAAAGCAAATAAAGTGGCTGATGCTTTGAGACAAAAGAGTAATGATATATTAACCATGCTATGTTTGGAATGAGATCCTTTGGTTTTTTGTTTGATGAATTTTGGATTGGAGTTGCTGGTGTAGGGAATTCCTCTATTTTGTTTTAGTTGGTAGTGAAATCATCTCTATCAAAAAGAATTAAGCGATTGAAAAAAAGAAGATAACAAGTTGTAGAAAAAGGTAGTTTTGGTTTATAAGGGTAAGTTATATGAATTTAACATTGATAAATATTATACTTTGAGGTTTGAAAAGAGATTATGTGTGAATTGTGATTAATAGATGAAGAAAGAGTTGTTATGTGGAACATATAGTTCTCGGTTTTTAGTTCATAATGACAGTAATAAGATGTACAATGATCTTCAGGAGTATTTCAGGTGATATGGAATAAAAAGAGATATTTCTTACTTTTCTGTGAAGTGTTTGACTTGTCAAAAGGTTAAAGTAGAATGATAGATACCAAAAGGGATGCTTCAACTATTACCAATGATTGAGTGGAAATGGGAAAATGTGTCCATGGAATTTGTATTGGGATTACAAAATACATCTTAGGGTAACATGAAATTTCAGTTATTGTTGATCGATTGACTAAATCTTCTCATTTTCTTCCTATTCGAGATACTACGACTCTAGATCAACTTTCCTGATTGTATATTAAAGAGATTGTCAGGTTACAAGGAGTTCATTCTTCCATTGTATCTGATCATGATCCCATATTCAATTCTAACTTTTGGAATGGCCTACAGAATTTATTTGGAACTAAATTAAATTTCAGTAAATCTTTTCATCCATAAAAATATGGACAGTTAGAACAAAAAATTCAGATCTTGGAGGATATGCTATGTGCTTGTTCAGTGGGTTACCAAGGAAGTTTGTATTAACATCTTTCTTTGGTTGAGTTTTTCTATAATAATAGTCTTCAATCCAGTATACATATGGCACTATTTGAAGCATTATATGGAAAGAGACGCCGAACTCTAGATTTTTGGGATGAAGTAAGTGAAAGGAAGTTGATGGGAACAAAATTGGTAGAAGAGTTGGAAAAAAAATTAGTTGACTCAGAAGCACATGAAGACAACTCAAAGTAGGAAAAAAAGGTATGTGGATAACCAGTGGAGGGATCTTTCTTTCGAGGTATGTGATCATGTATTTCTCAAAGTCTCTCCATGGAAAAGTGTGATGCGTTCTGGTAAGAAGGGAAAGCTGAGTCTAAGTATCATTAGACCTTATGAAATCTTGTATAACGTTGGATCAGATTTCTACAAGGTGTATTTACCTCCATTTTTATCCCAGGTGCACAATGTTTTTCATGTTTCAATATTGAGGAAGTATATACCCGATTCATCTCATGTTTTGAGTCTAGAGGTAGTATAGTTGGAAGAGAATCTTTCTTATAAGGAGCAGAAAATCTAGATTCTTGACCGAAGAGAGAAAGTGTTGTGGAATAAGGTAATTTATCAGGTAAAGGTTTTGTGTAAAAAACATATGGTTGAAGGGGAAATGTGGGAATATGAAAATTCTATGAGGGATAAATACCCCCACTTATTTATAAGTAAATAAAAATACAGGGACACAATTTCTAAAAGGGGGGAATGATGTAGCATCTTAAGTATCTATAGAATAATAACTTTTTATATATATTAATATTTATGAAGATATTGATTTTACATTAAATGGTACTCTTTATCTGATAGCGTACTTGACACACAATAATGAGTTACTCTGAAATCTTACGCTGGACTCAACTTTGAGTTATACCGAAATATAATATAATAATACTATTATTATTTTTAATGTTAGTTAACGCCTAGCTATTATATTGGTGTGAATTAAAAAAAACTAATAACAATATTATTACACACATTTTTTAAATGTTTTTACATTTATCCAATAAATATTAGAGGCTTAAAATGAGAATGAATCCAATTTTAAGCATAAAATTGTCTAATATTTTTAAAAGCTCGTTTTACTGCCTTTGATGCAGAACCTTTTTTAAATATAGTTTTGTAACTTTAATATGTTATATTTGAAAAAATAAACTTGTTATTTATAACCAGAACATCAATATTTAATTTGGTTAAATTTTTGGTAATTTTCTGATAAAGTTCATTTTTAATGAATAGTGAAAAATACTGCATTTTAATTCAAAAATACCTTGTCATCTAATTTATTTATATAGTTTGATTATTATTTTAATTGGTTTTGAATTGTAAATGAATTAAGTTATTACCATTTAATCTAATGTTGGACATTTTATGTAATTTCAATTTTAAATTGGACATAAATACATGTCAATCTTTTGATTGTTTTTTCTTCTTAAAAACCTGCTTTTTTAGTTTGGACCATGAGAATTGATTTTATATTAATTTTTGAAAATTTTTTGTTTTAAATTTGGAAAAATGGATTACATATTTGGAATCAGAAGGTAAAATTTTTGTAAATAAGTACCTTTTATTTTTGGACATTATGAATAGTAACTTCAATTATTAATTTTATTTACCATGGTTAAAGGGTAAATCTGGTAAATAAAGATAAAAATAATATTATAATAATATTAAACTACCCTAACTAATGTTATAATCCTATTTTATGAGCTATTTACAACAATGGTAATCCTTGGGTAAATTTTAGGACCCCATGGAGCCACTTGGGTGTGAAAAGGACATGTTTTAATAATTAATTTAAAGTAAAGAGAAATATAACATAAACATGTATCTTTTATTAAAACAATTTTAATATAAGATTTTATAACTGATATATTTCAATATAAATATTCATTATAAATCCAAATAAATTTCCTACATCATGGTATTTTATTTATAAATTTTATACATTAAATAAATAAATTTATTTATGACACAATGATGATTCATCGATTACCTTATTAAGGAAAGATTAAAATAAATGATATTATAAATATTAAAATAAATGTAATTTGAACATTTTTATGCCATACAAGAATTTTTTGGATTATATTGACATATTATATTTTATTTAATGCCTTTTTTTGAATTAATCATGTTTTTACGAATTTAACAAAAATCAATTACTAAATAGTTTCAAAATCGACATAAATGAGTTTTCATAACAAATAATATTTTATTAATGATATAATATTCCTAAAAATATAAGATTTAGAAAAATAATTATATATTGTTAAAAATTTCATAAATGATCCTCTTTTGATTTTATTGGCATTTTATTGTATCTATAGTAACCATATATTATGAAAACATAAGAAGACATGGTAAGAGTTAATGTTTTTAACTAAGTGTTAAAGCTAAAATATAATGTTAATTTTGTGACCTAAATATGTATAAAACCGATTTTTTGGGAGGATATTGATGATTTATCATCTTATCCTAGAAATATATCACTTTGGAACTATTATAATTTTAAAAGTTTTTTATAATGAAATAATATTTCAAGACTTTCTAAAGTGCTCCTCCTCCATATTATAAAAGGACATAACATCTACCCACTTACTCATACCTCTAATTCCCCTTGGATCATCCAAATTATGCTCCAATAATCACTAAAAATCCCTCCCTTTATCCTATAATCATTAACTTGGGAAGAAGGCAATTTAAGAAAGCCTTTTAGATCAAATCATAAGAAGTTTCCCAATTTTGACGTAACGTCTTCTCTCAAGTTCATTTCTTTTATTTTCCTTCTTCACTCCCTATTCTATTGTAATTATTTGATTAAATAAAATAACAATAACCTCAATATACAAGGATATTTGTTTTGAGATTTATTCAAACTAAACTTACACACACCTCCATCTAATGGATACGAACATACTGTTTCTATGTACGATGAACTACTGCCTCACGTAACAATGATTATTCAAGTCTCTTATACCACCTCTGATAGTATCCATTATTATGTCATTGTATTTATATATAATATATAATATATTTATATTGTATCTAATATTCTATATTTGTTTATTTACATCATACCTTTATGCTTTCCATAATATGTAAATATGATAATTTCATTTGAGAAAGTGCGGACTACCACCTTTTAAAAGTGATATGACTCGTTCATTTCATACATAGAATATATAAATGATGAAATTAATGAACTTATGTAACATATATCACATAGATATTATACTTGAATTATAACATATCTATGTATCATTTAGTTTTCATTCCTTTAATATGATAATGAAATTAAAGTAGTGTTCATGCATACGTACAACCTACCATCTCCATGAGCAGTGCATTTCATTTCTTATCACCAAATATTATGGAGGATTATAAATAAATATATACTGCATATATATTATATTTAAATCATTAATACCATTATAGATATTATGGAATTTTTACTACATCGAAAATTTACATCAAAACATGTTCATTTTCAACTCAAGTACCGAATATTAACAAAATGATCGATATAAACTTAAATAATTATGTAATTTTTATAATATGATAATAATCAATATAAAATGAATTGTAAACTTGAAAAAGGTTCTGAAGAAATTAGAAATTAATCTAATTTTATTATTCAGTAATATAAAGAACGAAAAAGACAAGTCGGACTCAAGGTAAAGGACTTCATCTCATTCTCCTTTCCTTGAGGCATAATTTGATGTTATACACCATCTTATTTTATATGGTGTATAAAAATACCCTTTTACATTTAATATAACTCAAAGGGAATATTTTTTTCTATGAAGTTATTTACTAAATTATGAAAAGGTATGTTTTTAACATAAGTGGCGACAACGACTCCTCCACCACTGTAACCATTATTTGATATGTGGATCCCTCTATAGGACTTAATGTTTTTAAAAGGATAAGAAATAACTTATTCCCTTTTTGTGTGTTTTGGAATTGAAAATGGTTTTTAAAGGAGATTTAATATTTTAATATCTCGAAATGATTTCTTTTGATTGAAAATGATATTTTATGAGTGAAATGTTGATAATTGATATCATTTGTGCTTTATTATTATAAAATGATACTTCAAAATTTGATGGTTGGTTACATGATAAACAAAAGATGGGTGGTTACATAATAAAAAAATACAGGTGGTTCCAAGATAAACTATGGATGGGTGGTTACGTTATAACCTCCACTTCATTAGGTATGTAAGTCAGTTGTATAACTATTACATTTAGTAATATGTGTGGAAGTAGACCGAATGGTTATTCTATTTAAGTATGTTTATGTCCTCAGTTACCTTTATATATTACATGTTGCTTTCTATGGGATTTATAGTAATCTTTTAGTTACAAAAAAGGGTAAGAAATGAGCTTATTTTCAGTGAAGTATTTTTACAACTTCATAAAGGTAAAAAGTGTTACTTTATGATAAGGTATTCATGGTTTTAATGTTTTAAAAATACTAACAGTTTTACTTCATTGTGTATCCCTTAGTGTGATTTTTATGCTCATCCCAAGTTTTTAAATGTTTTTCCCAAGACATAAAGAAGAATAGAGTCAAGGATGTGATCAAGAAAAAGTTATGATGTTAAAAAATGAAATGATACCATGTTTCTTTTTAAGGAGTTTTTTTAAAATAAATGAATAGTGATTAGAATGTCTACTTGTATTATTTACGTTTCTATTTATAAGTTACAACCAAATTCTCTAAAGCTCTAAACCCAAAAATATTCTCGAAGTGAATTAAATTCAATTATTTACTTATCTCAATATTAACTAATGTTTAAGTCTGGGGACTTATACTTACTCTCCCCATTCAAGCTTACCACCTGTAGGCACCTCCCTCTCTTACCTTGGGCTCCCTTAGGATGCCTTTCTTTGGTGGTTTGGTAAGGAAACTCCATCAAATCTCCAAGTAAGTGGTTATCCTCTTTGATTTCTTTTCTTATATAGGATTTCTCTTCTTCTATCATATAGTTTAATATCTTATAAGGTTTGGGTGGTCTTTTTAGGTTGGAATCATGTCATCTAGGGATAAATATTAATAATTATGGTTTAATCTTTCCTTCATAGGGTCTGGTGGTAGTGCGGTTGTGGTTTTAAACCAATTTATTGTTACATCCAAGAATGAGATAGGTGGTTCCATTATTTACCAATTTTAAGGGATTTTATATTCTTTATTGGTCAATAATATGTGATATGTGATTTATTTTTGTGGTGATAAATGTGTTTTGGAAGGGTTTCCCATGCTTATATGAGGAAAATATATTTTATAAAAGAAAGTGGACAGGTTTTTGTATGTTATTTTTTGATGTAATTTATGTATGTATTTCATGGAGTTTTTGAAAGATGAAAATGATTTTTTAAAGGAACTTTAGATATGAATGTATTTAAAAATGAAATTTTCAATGGAAATGTATTTTTATGGAATGGTAGTTACCTTGTTGTGAACTTTTAATTTGACTTGTGAATTTTATAAATGTTGGTAATCATGTTTAAAGTAAAATTTGACTATGTTTGGATTTAAAAGGGTATTATCCAATATAAATGGTTAAATTAATTATATTAATTTCTTGCAATATTATAAAATTAGTTTCATGGATTATGTAAGTATTGAGAAATGTGTTTTTAAAATAGTGTTTTCATTCTTGTGAAATTGGAAGAGGTTTTGTCTATAAAAAAATTTGGTTATATATATTCATCTTTCATGGAATGTTTATGTGATATTGATAAATTTTCAGACATGTGAAATGTGAAATTAAGCACAAAGGTAATCCGAGGTACCATGGTGGGAAAACTAGAACAAGTATTCCCGTGATTAAGAAGTGGCATGCTCAGATTCTTCCAGTGGATTGGAACTAGTTGAATCAGAAGTGTAAAATAGAAGATTCACATAGTAGGATTGGCATTTACAACTCTAAATAAACATCTGATATGATCATATTCCACTGGTCCTTTTGTATTTTCCCTTTTAGTGGATTGTGTGTGAGAATGATGTGGGTTATGGTGGCTATACCATTTTTCCACTGAGGTAAGAGGTTCATAGAGTTCCACTTATGCTAGCAACTCTTAGGGATTTTACTATAGTTATCTATTGTGACATGATTCTTATAGGCGTGGTTCCATCCATTGGTATAAGGTGGACCTTGTGTTTATTCTTATGTATTTAATTTTGAAGCATGTTTGTTGTGAAATGGTTTTCCTTGATAATGTTTTTTCTAAAAATGTTTTCTATAAATTGATTCAAAGGATTTTACACAAATATACATTTTAAATTGCATTATAATGTTATATCATGGAATCCTTTATTTTTGGTGGAATCATACTAGGATTTTAGGCTCACCCTACATACACCTTTGGGTGTTTTTAGACTTTGTTATGTATTACCCAAGTAAAGGCAGGATTTTTCATGGTGATGGTGGATCCGGGTTTCTAGTGTTCTTCTTGTTGTAGGTATTCGTGGTGGTAGCTTGAGTGTGATGCGCTCATGTTTCTCAAAGATTTTTGGTATTTTTTGGTTTTATTCTATAGTAGTATTTCTATGTTTTGTTTAAAATTATAAAATCTTGACTCTGAAAATTTTTGTTCCTTGTTTGGTAATGATTATTCTGCCTTTTGATGTTTATTTTTTTGGGTTGATTTTGATTATATAAATTGTTGAAATCATTCCCATGATGTTTTTTGATACCCATACACTAGTTTACAGCCTGTGGGTATCAGGAACTCCCTTCAAGCCATGCCAAGAACCGATCTAGGTGTTGGGTTAGATGGCACTTCGACATGGTTCGTGACATTAAAACTACCATGATCTCATTTGAAACATAATGGAATTATTCATACTATAATTAGATCAATGGAGGATTTTACATTTAAATCACCATATTGATTGGTTATCAGTCATATTACACCATTTATTATTCCTATCATTTCTATTATAGAACAATAAAGGGTAAAAACTCTATATCAACCATATAATAACATCAAACAATTTCACAATAATTGACAAATTCACAAGTAACTAGGTCCCCCCAATAAAATGGTTTCAAACATGTTTAAAATATATGAATTTTAATTTTTTTGAATAAAAATTTGGTAAATTCGAGGATAAAATAATAAACTTTTAATCATAAAGTGCCTCTAAGCTATCAATATTCTATTTTATGATTAGAAATTTGATTTATATACTATGATACATAGGTTAAAAAAATATTTTTTAAGAAAAATATCCTTAAATACAACATATTCAATGGAATCAATCTCATTCTTATATACACAATTCATTTTTAATAACCAAAATTGATCAAAATTTCCTTCACAATTTTAAATGGAAAGAGTGACCTTATGATGCCTTGATTAACCAAATAATTTATTTATATGTTCCAGGTATCTATCTATTCTAATTTATCTTAGGATGAACCAAATTCCGATGGATTTTTTCACATTATTTTTTACTATTTAAATGTTTCTTAATGGATAGTTTTTTCATTCCTCATTACCTCCATTTATAACAAATTTTAATTGAGTTAAGACTTCTAAAAAATCTTTAATGCAACTCCATCCATCGTAGGGTTCTAATTCATAATTATACAGTTAAACTTTTTCTATTATACTCTATTCACCTGATTACCTTAGTGAAAAAATGTTATAAAAAATACATTTATTATATGAAGTAATATAAAAACAAATAAAATTATTAAAATAACATATAACAATAAATGAAAATTTTTATTCATCAATAATATTCTAACCATTAATGTTGGTTAAAACATTTCTCTATCACCAAATATAAAAACCTACACATAAAAAACCTATAATTACTGTAATAATAATAATTATTCAACTTTTTTAAATCCCTATGACGTTTTAGGTTTATATTATTTTTGAATTAGTAAAACCATTACAAAAAAGTTTATACTTCCACATACTGTACATATTTTCCCTAGAAATGGGTTCTCAAATTAACCCACCTATTTTTTTTTATAAAAATAATTCTTCATTTGAAATAAATAGACATAACATGATCATCAACATTGTTAATGTTCCAAATCATCCACAGTACCTATAAAAAACATTTGAAAAATTGGGATGAGAAAAAAACATAGTAATTATATAAAATATTAGAAAACCATTAGTCCTTAAAAAACCATATAAATATTCCATTTTCACATAAATTTTTTATTAAATATTCACTAATATATTCTTTAAGTCAAATTATTTTCCCATATTTTGTTGAAAAAAATTACACGAGTATTCATATTGGTGAAAACATAATCCATTATTTTACTTAGGGCATCATTGTCATAAAATTATTTCAATCACTACTTCAATGGTGTAACTGATCAATTTATGTTCATATTTTACATAGGAGTTATTTATGATCAACTATCTTCATCACAGTTACATATTTATGTGGTAAACTGATGTAAAATTAACTATATCCACTCTATTGTAGTATATTCTAACCAGTTCACGCAATCCACATAACCTAATGAATTGGGGGTTATAACAGACCCACTTGGAATCCTAAAATAGATACAAGAACTATAATATAAATAAAACATATAGGGGTATTAACATTAATTATAAAATTATAAAAACATCCTATTTAAATCTTAATCATATGAAATTTTAGTTCTCATATAAAAATAAGAAATACTTATTTTATATGATAAACCTTAAAATGAAACATTTTACAAAATAGTGGGTATTTATATTTTATTTGAAAACCCCTTGAATATTTTAGAGTATGGATGATAAATAATATCTATAATAATGTTATAAAATGGAGATCATGTGGTAAATTTTAAAAATATATATTCATTTCCTACTTTTGTAAAGAAATTAAAACATAACGAGTATAGAAAATGTTAAAAGAATACATTTTAAACCTTTTAAATGACAATAAAAAGTGGTTTAAAATGGAAATAAAATATCTTGAATGTATAAAAAATAATATTCTTGAAAATTTTAATATAACATGTACATGGAGAAAAAAGTTTTTTTGAAAAACATTAGGACCATTTAAACAAGATTATTATGGAAAATATCTTCCCAAGAATCATGACTCTCAACATACATTCTCGACCATCCTATATAAGAAACTCATATTTATTATTAACATGATTAAAATTAATTTTTTTAATATTTATACAATTAATTTTATTCTTTTTATTTTATTTATTATCATGTTTTATTTAGTTACCAAATTAGTTTAGTTCATGTTGTTCTTTTTGAGGTCCATTGGTCCAAATCAATTTTGATGTGTTGATTTAGGGACATGGGTTTTGGGGTTCACTATATACAAAATCATAATAATTTAGTAAATATCATTAATAAAAAATCAACATGATTTTATAATTATTTATCTCTTTAGTTCATGAAATATGAAATACATCATTTCATATAAGTGACAATTTACATGTACACACAAGCAATATTTCTATTTCCCAATGGATGAGAGAGAATTAAAGTAGATAATAGTATATATATATATAATCTTAATTATGTTATATAAAATTTCATTATTAATTTAATTGATCATTATAACAATCTATTTGAGGTGGTGATGAAAAACAAAATATGTCTTCCAGAAAGGCGGTAGTCCACATGTACACACAGACAAAATTTTCATTTTTCGATTGATGGAATGAAAGTATAGAATAGTTATTAATAATATTTAATTATATTTTAGTTTATCAATTATTCTAATGTAATTATTTTAAGATGGTTATAAATAATTTCAATAATTTATAATAATAAATATGATTGAAAGAACTTGTTTAGAACATATACCTCTTTCTTGAATAAACTCCATTGTAAAAACACCTTATCACATCATAGATCCATTTTTAGGGGAAAAAACTCTAAAACATGTATATGGGTATTGGGTAGGAATTTTTTATACAGGGTTATTAATGTTTTAGTATAACTGAAGATTAGAGAGGTCCTTTTAAAGGTGATAGGAGCAGTACTCTTGTAAATAATCATAGCTATGATATATCTTAAATGTATTTCTTAGAATCAAGTGGAAAACAGTTGAACAAGATTAATATATAGGATAAGGGTGGGTCTAAATCCATGAATATAATCAAATTTATTCTATATTCAGATATATTTTAAGCGTTATCCCCTAGTTTAATACATACTTTAACCCTTTTAACACTAACCATTATGACAACCTTTTATTATGGTAACTTAATTTTTGTTGACAAAAAAATGACATCAATGTCATTTTTTTATATTAAGATCCCAAATATAGATTCCATTCTATATGAATCAAATAATATATCTTGTAAAAGTAACTTTTAATATAAATATGGAAAAAAGGAATAAAAATAATTATTTTAAAAAATACACTCTTAGTATAAAATTAATTTAACACAAAAGTCATCTATAGAATTGTTTCCCATGAAATTTATTGGTTTATTAATAAAATATTAGTGTCATGTGAATTTAAAAATAGTAATATAAACAATTTAACATTGTATATTAAAAGAACAATAAATGGGTCAAAAAAATTATTTTATTACAATAAAACATTATGTATATATAAAAATTTCAAAGAAAAGTTTATAAATTAAAAATAATATTTTTAAATTATATATTTTACTTATTAAATATTTATTTTATATAGAAATAAATTTATTTTTTTTCATTTTTATATCTTGGTAAATTCATAAAATTGATAATATTGTCAAAATCAATAATTTTCAATGTTCCCTAAAATCTCAACCTTTCCATAAAAATACCAAATATTAATAATAATATAATTATGATATGAATAATAGAAAAATAAATTTCAATTTATCAAATTAAAATTAAAATTAAAATTATATAAATATTAGTTTTAAATAAAACTATAAGATATTCAAAAAATAATCTAGTTACTTTAAAACTACTTATATTTTGACTGAAAAACAAAATAGAATCATTTATAGAATTAAATTGAATATTAATCCCTAAAATTATAATTAAAATAAATTAAATAAAATAATAACTAATTAGATAAAATAAATTGGTTATCATAATTGGAATGTTCTAAATGATTTGTACAATAAATATAATGTTATATCCAAAAGATTTATTATGTGTGAAAATTTAAATTTGATAATGTTATGTTATACATCAGGATATAAATATTAGAATTATTAATCAATTAATATATTTTATATTTGAGGAAGTCATGAAGAATTTTTGTTAATATTTTAATGTGATAAATTCCAAGAAAAAGGTTAGTCTTTAAAAATAATTAATGAGTGGAAAATAAAAGTTTAGAAGTTGGGAATTGAGAGTTATGAAATCTTGGTTCCAGTGACATCCAATTTCATACATGTTTAAACTTTTAGTTATTATTATAAAAATAGTTCCCCTTGATAGGGATATTATGATGAGTGGGAGATAGATAATATAGAGAGATGAAGAAATTATTGTGCAAGAAGATTATTTGTCTTCAATATAGAAGTGATTCTGATAATCATGTTCTTGAGGATCGACTGAGTTGAGGTAGTAAGTGAGTTAGTTGGACATTATATTACTTTTCAGAATAATAATAATCGTAAATCATTAAAAAGTCAAGGGATTCAAAAGGAAAATAAGATTTAGAAATCTAGTTGATTTAGAATGAGTTGATTCTAAATAATCATAGTTGGTAATGAAGACATCTTTGAGCAAATTTTTTATTTTTATATTGATCATGCATTTTGTTGGGAGTATAATTCTAACATGCATGTAGTTGTATTCATTCATTGGATGGATATCAATGATCTATTTTTGATAGAGAAGATATATCAAAAGGATGATATGGAATCTAGTATTATAATAAAGATATTTATTTTTAATTTTAATGAGGGTTATAGAAGACTCGATAGATCTAGTATAATTTTATCCAAACAATAATCGTAGATAGAATTTGTTCAAGTATAATACCTTTGTAAGTGTCAATTATGACACCTTACCCTCATAATCCTGGTAATGAGTTAATGGTGACACTTTTTAAAATTTAATAATAATTTAAATTTGGTAATAATAATATCCGTGTCTTTGATTGGACCCAAACATAATATGGAGTAGACACACACATTTGTATCAAACCATGTAAAAAAATTATGTTCTATTATCTAATTACATTCTATCATACATGTGGTGTTAATGCGTCAGTGATATTTTGAGATACATTAATCCAAATAGGTATAATTGTTTTCATAAATGGGGTAAAATTTATGTGAAATAAATTTGGTAAAACATTCCATGATAATTCAACATCCCTACCCCCTCTTAGTCTGAATGCATTATCTTCATGTGTAATATAGAAAAAACTCATTGGATGTTAAATTAAATCACATTAAAATCCCAATTTGTTAGACACTATCTTTAATATCAGTATAAGATTAATTTATAATGTGATTTCTATAAATTTGGAAGAATATTAAAGACATTTTAAAATCTCATTTAATGAATAATTCTTTTTTAATTTTCAAAGAACAACACCTCAAAATTAAAAATATCGATGTTATTTTTCAATTCAACATACTATTTGTCTTTTTACATTTAGTATTGTTTTATTATCATTTAAACAAATAACAAACATATGAACTTTGAAAATTATCAGTAAGTGGTGATTGGATCCTTTCAAAGATAAAAGGGTAGTAATATAAATTTTTGAATATATAATACCATTATAAATTATTGTATAATGGTGTTTTAAATATATGTAACTTTTCTATTAAAATTTATTTTCTAATACAAAAAATGATATAATTTGATATACAAGTAGATCATGAATAGACATTGAGATTTGGAGTGAATCTAGGATTGTAACAGCCCGAGATTTTATGAAAACTATTCTTTTTAATTTTATTAATGTCTTGTGTTGTACGCTACACCAAAAGGAGCTTGCACAACACGTATCCTTGACTTGCCTTTCATCACACACAATCGCAACCTTCCTCGATAGCGTGTGTAGTACGCAATACCGAGTTTCACTAAACAACGATATGCTATTAAAATATTATTAAAACTAGCCGTTATGAATAGTAATAACCACTTTTTGAAATTTTATAAATTTTATTTTTCAAAATGGACTTCATTTTTGGATTCCGAATACCGAAATTAGCCTAGGGTGAAATTTTGGTATTTTTCTGAAAACATTCAATTTTTGATGAATAGTGAAACCACTAAGTGGTAGGTTAAAAACTGAATTTTGCATAAAACTTAATTTTACCGCTTCTGTGAATGGAATTTCAAAAATCCGACAGACACGGTTGATATCAGTAAGTAAAATGTGGTTCAATGAGATAAAAATAATTTTTTGGTGAATAGTAACTTTTTACTTTTTTTACCGCGGTTAATAGTAAATAGGGTAACTAAGGGTAAATATGATATTAATATTACCCTAAAACATGTCCTAATTCTATTGGACAAGTGTAATTCGACCAAAAACAAACTTAGGAATAAAATATGACCATTTAGGCCCACTTGGATTAGATTAGGACATTTATTATTAATTTATTTAAAGAAGGGTTAAAATAGTTAAAATCAAAGTTTAATAAGTAAATCATTTTTAATATGGGGTTATACATAAGATAAATTATACTATAAATATTCATTAGAAAGATAAAAAGATTTCCTACATAATGGTATTTTATTTATAATTTTTAGACATTAAATAATTTAACTTATTTATGACACAATGATGATGCAGTAATTATCTTATTAATGAAATATTGACATAATTGATGTTATAAACACCAAAATAAATGTAATTTGAGACTTTTTATGAATTACACTAATTTTCTAGGTTAATATGATATATTAGTGTTGATATAATCAACTTGGTTCGAACATATAATTCTGTTATGACTTTCACAAAAATCACATATCAAATAGTGTAAAAATTGACACAAAATAGTTTTTAAATCAAATATTATATTATTAATTGTTATTTTATTCTTAAAAATCTAAGGTTCGGCCAAATGACTTAGATAAGGATATATATATTAATAATAAACAATTTGGGGTTCGTTTGGCATGTTATAGTAAGTGTATTAACCATATAATGTAAGAAAACAAAAAGACAAGGTAAAAGTTAAATTATTTAACTTAGAGTTAAATCTAATTGATAAGGTTACAATAATACCCTAAACTTGTCTAAATCCTATTGTTTGATAGGATTTAGACCCATCCCCACATTATCTTCGAAATAAGACCCTTTGGAACCATTATAAACCGATTTTGAATTTAATATAAAATAATATTTTGAGATATTCCTAAGGTGCCCCTCTCCTCCCTTATAAAAGGACACCTCCTCCCCCTCCTCCTCACACCAAATTGAGCACTCAAACTCGGCCAACCCCTGCCAAAATCTCTTCTCCACTTCCCTAGAAACATCCTAGAGGTTCTGGTCTTCCTCAAAGACCAATTTTAGTGCCCTAAGAGGAGGTCTCAAAGAGGCGCTTCAAAGAAGAGGTAATTACCGTTACCAATTCTTTCATCTTTATTTCTTCTTCCACTTCTTCTTCTTAGGTTGTTTCATTATGAAGTAATAACATCAGTATCACTCATATACTGATATGTTATTATAAGTATGAAACAACCCTATTTCACCATCTATCCATCCTACGGAAAAAGAAATCACCGCGCGTGCGTACGTACAGAATACCGTCTCCACACCGTGGTGTAATCTATTTTCCACCACCACCTTACATGGATGGGTATAATGGTGTAAAGAATATCTATAAATTCTTATTACAACATCATATTGATTCTGTTATATTGTATAATCCACTCCAATTCAATTCAATATTTATAGAAATGATATCATCGCTCGTGCGTACGTACGGACTACCGTCTCCACGACGCGATGAGATTCATTCTCCACATTAACCATTCATGAATGATTATAAAGAATATATAACAAGTAATAATGAAATATATGACAGAATAATGATACTGGATTTATGTATATTTATATGTATGTCATCTACTTAATTCCATTCAATTCAATAAGGAAACGAAAACATCGTTCATGCGTACGTACGGACTACCGTCTCCATGAACGGTGTATTTCATTCCATTATCAATATATAATATATATATGTATATTCTGAATATATATTATATATAAATCATGTTTTAAATTCTGGATATAAGTAATCATGATCCAAGTAATCATATTAATAATTACAAGTTAAAAACACGAATGACAAATAAGACGATTTTACCCAAAATGCTACTTTAACATGAAATTACAAAAGACCGGGTAATATAAAGCCATAAGAGAACCATATATGATATCATAACAATGAATATGATTCTGTAATAAGTCAATAAAATTATGAAAATCATTATACAGGAGGTTCGGACACGTACAAAGCAAGTCGGACCTAAGGTAAGGGAAATATCACAATCTCATTTTTATCCGATATTGTTTATTCGTAAGTATTTACTGGGGTGTATTTTATCATCCACATCCATGTTCCCTCAATATTTAATATTGTTTCCATCCACTTAAAATAGTTTAAATCCAATTTGACCCTTTGGTGAGTTTTTAGTAAAGAATATGAAAGGAATCTTTTGTCATTTTTTTTCGTACGAGGTACTTTTTGACTTTTCCGACAAAAGTACGAAGAATGTTTTTTTAACTTATACGGCATGAATGGATTTTTAAAACATTATTTCCAAGAGGATTCCTTTATAAGTTTTCAAGTTTATTTTTAATCAACTTCTTTTATTTTAAAGTCGTATGACATGTTATGAAAGGAAAAATGTTTTTGAAGTAGAAAGGATATTTTCCTCAAGAATGGAGTTCAAGTATTTTATCAAAATTATTTTCCATCTAAGATAATAAAAGGGTTCTATTATTACATGGATTTGATTATGTTGTGATGGAAATATTTTTATGAATTCCTTTATCTTATATGAATGGTTTTATGATGTCATGTTGTTTAAGAATCCCATTTTTATTACATGGGTTATGCTATGATGTATGTTTTATGATTTTGTGGCACACATTAGAATGGTATCATTATGAGATGGGTGGGACCTATATCTCCCTCCAATTCATTGGGTAAAGATTTTATATCTCATGAGATAGACATGGCTGGAACGGTAGGTTATACCGGTTCAGTGAAACAGGACTGAAACGAGGGTTACTCGATTCAGAAAGGGACTTTGTCCACTAAGATAGTCTTGGCAATGAGTCATGACTAACAAGAAATGATTCTCTATGATTATGTGTGAATGCCACAAAGTTTCATGTTTTAAGTTATGATTATTGTGATTACATTTCACTGCCATGATTTATCCCATGTTATGAAATTATGCTCTCTTTTGCAGGTTATGATTTCCAAAATGTTATGTTCTTATGAATACGATGTGATTGATATTTCTTTTGTTTACCCTTACTGAGCATTTGAGCTCACCCTTTTATGTTTTCTTTTCCCCAGGATATAAAGAAAGGTTTTAGCTAAAAAAAGGGAAGATCTTTATAGGAGATGTTGAAGATCTTTCACCACGATTAGAAGATTACGTTCCGAGTTTCCAAAGACACTAAACTATTACGATCCTTGTGTGTGTGTTTTTGTTACGTACTAAGTATTCCGCAAATGTAATGTAATGTCCATGTCAGTCAAGATACGGGTCTCTACAGTTGGTATCAGAGGAAAGGTTTAGTCAACCTTTGGAAACTAGGATGCGAGAACTTTAGTGAGATCCCTAGAGATATTTCTAAGGTATGTCTAGGGATGTCCCTAAGGTTAAGTATACGTATAGGTTATAGTACTAGAATTACGCTAACGATCATAGAATTAAACCTAAGATGTTAGATATTGAAGGTACTCCCCCTTTATTATGTTGTTTTCCCTAGCATGATTTTTGCCTCTCACACTATTCTTTTTGGGTTTTAGAAAATGGCTGGAAACAAGATGATTCACAATAATGGAGGATATGATGGACAATGGAATGATATTCTTCATAATGAAATGGGATTTGGAAGTCCAAAAATCATTATTATGCCGAATCAGCAATCTCATAACATGATCAATAAAGTAAAATTTGGTAAGTTTCCTGACTCGGCTAATAAGAGAAAGATGGAGTTTCATGATGATCATAGAGGAAAGAAAGTTCAATTTCCCCTATGTAAATCATGTGGGAAGTGGCATCAAGGAGAATGTTTCAAAGGAACTGGAAGATGCTTTGGGTGTGGAAAAGAAGGACACAAAGCAAGTAAGTGAAAAGGAAAAGGTTCAGTTAACACCATGGATGAGGATAATGGTATTGCTATGACATCAACAATGGTTAAATGCTTTAAATGTGGAATGTACGGGAATTATGCAAACCAATGCCCTAAGGGAAAGTCTCATGAAGAGAATCAGTATGGTCGTATGGGAAGTATTTATGTTGATGATGATGAAGAAACTACAAATGATATGTGAGATGAAAGAAATGTTGAAGCTCGGTCAATGGTCTAAGAATGTAGTGGAATGATTATATGTTTATCATGTGTAATATTGTATAAGTAATCTCATGGAATAAGGAGAAATATAAGGATTGTTACACTGTTGTCTTTCCTTATGTTTTGAAAGTGTATGATGAATGGTACCAGTAACCATGAAAGGTTATTCAGATACTTTTGGAAAGTAGATGATAAGTGCATATTGAAAGGATAAGAAGATAATGAGATGTTTGATTGTATTCATGAGCTCATGATTGATATAAGGACTAAGTGATATCATGGTTTGAGTATATAGAATTTTGAGGATTTTTGTATGTGGAAAGTGTTAACTTTTAACTGCATTCAAGTTTTCACTAAGGTTCAATGGGTATTCAAGAGAATACATGATTAAGGACTTTGAATGTTTGGAATGTGATAAAAAAACATATCTTATGATATATGGGGTTCAACGATGGTATTAAATCTCTGGTAATCATTTTCACTATGTTATGAAAGTGGACTGCAGTATTATGGATAAGCCTAAAGACTAGAATGGATTATGTTGGACATAAAATAGTATTGTTTAAGGATAGAAGTTCTTTTTTCGATATTATTGATGGGATGTTATAGTAATGAAGTTTTAGAAAAAGGACAACCTGCAGGACGGGCGACAACCCATCGCTTCGGACAAGGCTATGGGAATCGAACCCACAACCACAGTGCGACTGGCCTTTATCGCCTACCACTGGCCTACAAGAAGTCCCTGTTTAGTAGAAACTAGTTTTATTTTATTAAGCAGTATGATATATGAAGTATAAGTCCATTTTAGGAACTATATGTGATTAATCTCACTATAGATCGACTTATGTATATAATTTTTGCTAACCTTTTGTTTGAGACAGATGGAATGACCCGTCATTCTATCACATGATCTGCTAACACTTCACGAATAACAAATTCAACTTCATTTATTTAAGAGATGAAGTGGAAATTGTTAAAGGCATGAACAACAGTGATATTGTACCAAAATAAAGTAAGTATTTATTCTAATTCAAATTTTCAACTTTAGGGAAATGATCTTGAAAACCAAAAATTTTGTCCTAGTGATCTTATACCTGATGAATCAGATGGTACCTTATATCATCACAAATCTATGGATTTGTGATTTCTGGCTTTTCCATAGCCATGTTCTCTACCACTCTCCTTCAGAACATGATGGTTAGATTTCTCTTCCATATCCATATTTTCACCTATGTGGAAACCCAGTGATTAGTTTATTTGGGTAATCGTTACATTTCATACTTTAGTTTTTAAAGACAAGTTTTGGTATTCCTTTTTACGATTTGGGTTTCTATTAAAAAAAAACTTTTGAATAGTAAACTATTTATAACCCCGACGAATTTCGAGGGCGAAATTCATTTTAAGGGGGGTAGAATGTAACAGCCCGAGATTTTATGAAAACTATTCTTTTTAATTTTATTAATGTCTTGTGTTGTACGCTACACCAAAAGGAGCTTGCACAACACGTATCCTTGACTTGCCTTGCATCACACGCAATCGCAACCTTCCTCGATAGCGTGTGTAGTACGCAATACCGAGTTTCACTAAACAACGATATGCTATTAAAATATTATTAAAACTAGCCGTTATGAATAGTAATAACCACTTTTTGAAATTTTATAAATTTTATTTTTCAAAATGGACTTCATTTTTGGATTCGGAATACCGAAATTAGCCTAGGGTGAAATTTTGGTATTTTTCTGAAAACTTTCAATTTTTGATGAATAGTGAAACCACTAAGTGGTAGGTTAAAAACTGAATTTTGCATAAAACTTAATTTTACCGCTTCTGTGAATGGAATTTCAAAAATCCGACAGACACGGTTGATATCAGTAAGTAAAATGTGGTTCAATGAGATAAAAATAATTTTTTGGTGAATAGTAACTTTTTACTTTTTTTACCGCGGTTAATAGTAAATAGGGTAACTAAGGGTAAATATGATATTAATATTACCCTAACACATGTCCTAATTCTATTGGACAAGTTTAATTCGACCAAAAACAAACTTAGGAATAAAATATGACCATTTAGGCCCACTTGGATTAGATTAGGACATTTATTATTAATTTATTTAAAGAAGGGTTAAAATAGTTAAAATCAAAGTTTAATAAGTAAATCATTTTTAATATGGGTTTATACATAAGATAAATTATACTATAAATATTCATTAGAAAGATAAAAAGATTTCCTACATAATGGTATTTTATTTATAATTTTTAGACATTAAATAATTTAACTTATTTATGACACAATGATGATGCAGTAATTATCTTATTAATGAAATATTGACATAATTGATGTTATAAACACCAAAATAAATGTAATTTGAGACTTTTTATGAATTACACTAATTTTATAGGTTAATATGATATATTAGTGTTGATTTAATCAACTTGGTTCGAACATATAATTCTGTTATGACTTTCACAAAAATCACATATCAAATAGTGTAAAAATTGACACAAAATAGTTTTTAAATCAAATATTATATTATTAATTGTTATTTTATTCCTAAAAATCTAAGGTTCGGCCAAATGACTTAGATAAGGATATATATATTAATAATAAACAATTTGGGGTTCGTTTGGCATGTTATAGTAAGTGTATTAACCATATAATGTAAGAAAACAAAAAGACAAGGTAAAAGTTAAATTATTTAACTTAGAGTTAAATCTAATTGATAAGGTTAAAATAATACCCTAAACTTGTCTAAATCCTATTGGTTGATAGGATTTAGACCTATCCCCACATTATCTTCGAAATAAGACCCTTTGGAACCATTATAAACCGATTTTGAATTTAATATAAAATAATATTTTGAGATATTCCTAAGGTGCCCCTCTCCTCCCTTATAAAAGGACACCTCCTCCCCCTCCTCCTCACACCAAATGGAGCACTCAAGCTCGGCCAACCCCTGCCGAAATCTCTTCTCCACTTCCCTAGCAACATCCTAGAGGTTCTGGTCTTCCTCAAAGACCAATTTTAGTGCCCTAAGAGGAGGTCTCAAAGAGGCGCTTCAAAGAAGAGGTAATTACCGTTACCAATTCTTTCATCTTTATTTCTTCTTCCACTTCTTCTTCTTAGGTTGTTTCATTATGAAGTAATAACATCAGTATCACTCATATACTGATATGTTATTATAAGTATGAAACAACCCTATTTCACCATCTATCCATCCTACGGAAAAAGAAATCACCGCACGTGCGTACGTACGGAATACCGTCTCCACGCCGTGGTGTAATCTATTTTCCACCACCACCTTACATGGATGGGTATAATGGTGTAAAGAATAACTATACATTCTTATTACAACATCATATTGATTCTGATATATTGTATAATCCACTCCAATTCAATTCAATATTTATAGAAATGATATCATCGCTCGTGCGTACGTACGGACTACCGTCTCCACGACGCGATGAGATTCATTCTCCACATTAACCATTCATGAATGATTATAAAGCATATATAACAAGTAATAATGAAATATATGACATAATAATGATACTGGATTTATGTATATTTATATGTATGTCATCTACTTAATTCCATTCAATTCAATAAGGAAACGAAAACAGCGTTCATGCGTACGTACGGACTACCGTCTCCATGAACGGTGTATTTCATTCCATTATCAATATATAATATATATATGTATATTCTGAATATATATTATATATAAATCATGTTTTACATTCTGGATATAAGTAATCATGATCCAAGTAATCATATTAATAATTACAAGTTAAAAACACGAATGACAAATAAGACGATTTTACCCAAAATGCTACTTAAACATGAATTTACAAAAGACCGGGTAATATAAAGCCATAAGAGAACCATATATGATATCATAACAATGAATATGATTCTGTAATAAGTCAATAACATTATGAAAATCATTATACAGGAGGTTCGGACACGTACAAAGCAAGTCGGACCTAAGGTAAGGGAAATATCACAATCTCATTTTTATCCGAGATTGTTTATTCGTAAGTATTTACTGGGGTGTATTTTATCATCCACATCCATGTTACCTCAATATGTAATATTGTTTCCATCCAATTAAAATAGTTTAAATCCAATTTGACCCTTTGGTGAGTTTTTAGTAAAGAATATGAAAGGAATCTTTTGTCATTTTTTTTCGTACGAGGTACTTTTTGACTTTTCCGACAAAAGTACGAAGAATGTTTTTTTTAACTTATACGGCATGAATGGATTTTTAAAACATTATTTCCAAGAGGATTCCTTTACAAGTTTTCAAGTTTATTTTTAATCAACTTCTTATATTTTAAAGTCGTATGACATGTTATGAAAGGAAAAATGTTTTTGAAGTAGAAAGGATATTTTCCTCAAGAATGGAGTTCAAGTATTTTATCAAAATTATTTTCCATCTAAGATAATAAAAGGGTTCTATTATTACATGGATTTGATTATGTTGTGATGGAAATATTTTTATGAATTCCTTTATCTTATATGAATGGTTTTATGATGTCATGTTGTTTAAGAATCCCATTTTTATTACATGGGTTATGCTATGATGTATGTTTTATGATTTTGTGGCACACATAAGAATGGTATCATTATGAGATGGGTGGGACCTATATCTCCCTCCAATGCATTGGGTAAAGATTTTATATCTCATGAGATAGAAAGGGCTGGAACGGTAGGTTATACCGGTTCAGTGAAACAGGACTGAAACGAGGGTTACTCGATTCAGAAAGGGACTTTGTCCACTAAGATAGTCTTGGCAATGAGTCATGACTAACAAGAAATGATTCTCTATGATTATGTGTGAATGCCACAAAGTTTCATGTTTTAAGTTATGATTATTGTGATTACATTTCACTGCCATGATTTATCCCATGTTATGAAATTATGCTCTCTTTTGCAGGTTAAGATTTCCAAAATGTTATGTTCTTATGAATACGATGTGATTGATATTTCTTTTGTTTACCCTTACTGAGCATTTGAGCTCACCATTTTATGTTTTCTTTTCCCCAGGATATAAAGAAAGGTTTTAGCTAAAAAAAAGGGAAGATCTCTATAGGAGATGTTGAAGATCTTTCACCACGATTAGAAGATTACGTTCCGAGTTTCCAAAGACACTAAACTATTACGATCCTTGTGTGTGTGTTTTTGTTACGTACTAAGTATTCCGCAAATGTAATGTAATGTCCATGTAAGTCAAGATACGGGTCTCTACAAGGATCCATTTTGTTATAAAATCTAACTTTTCCTTTTATTTGTTACCTTTATTTCATGAATCTCTTTATAGGCTGCGAGATATGGATAAATGAATGTTCCCTCAACACTTATCACCCCATGAAATACAATATGAAGTTAGTAATGGAACCATATGATGATTTATAATTCTTATACTTATGGCGAGAGTATACTCCTTGGTAGGTTTGGTTTATAATCTAACACAGAGAGTGAAGGTTTTGGGTGCAACATAAGTGATTTAGCGGGCACTCAATTGACATTTATATTATTTTAGAGTTTCTAAAAACTCCAAGAGGTAATATTTCACATTAAAATTATAATTTATTTATTTATATCTTATAGAAATGATTACCTCATATTAGGATCCTTTTCTTTGATATTAATGTTCATATTTGGAAAAACCCTTTCAGATTAACCTCATTGTTCAATAAGGATTCATGTGTAAAATCCCTCTAGTGGTGATTCACATATGCTCCTTTGATCTCCGAGTAATACCAATTGATTTACATGTTCTAGAATGGTGAAAAAATTATATTTTATTGTTTTTCTTGATCACTCCTACAAATTTTGGGAATAAAGGAGTTCTTCTCATTCTTGAGAGGATGAGAGGTGGAATTCTATAGGGATACGTATTTTGTGAGAAGTGATTCTCTATTTTATATTTTCATTGTACCATTAATAATTTTTATAACATTCTATTTATAGAGGTTGGGTTTAGATTAAGATATTGTTTAATTATTTACCATCCCTTATATAATATAATAATATTTAATAAACCCCATCAAAAAATAATAAAAATACTATTATTATTGTATGGAATGAATGGTAACATGATAAAGAATAAATACATTTTCATCAGTTGAAAAATAAATATTTTTTAGTGGATGGGGTCTTCATCTATTCATAGTCCTTGACATTTAATAAATACATGAATTAATGTTTAATAAAATATTTCAATAATAAATAAATATTTGTGATCGATAAAATATGAATAAAATTATTCCTTGGTCTTAAGAATAATATTTTTTCCATTAATGAAATTAAAATAAAATTTAATCTAGATCAATGGAAGCACACAGTCTTTAACCCTCAATGATTCTATCTCATTAGCATTAACTGAGATCGCCTAAATTTAAATATTATTTTATAGAAGTAGGTTAATACACTCAAGATAATGAACTTAATGTCTCAATGTCAATGACCCTATATGAATTATAACTGTGTAATATAATACTTTTTTCAAATTCACTCAAAATTTTGTTTCCAAATCAGTTTCATCAATCTATGTGCTTAATATGTCATTACTTATCTATCAGAAATAAACATGTCATTTCATCATGTTAATTGAATTTAAATTGGTGGTTCTACTCCAATAAAAGCGATGAGATATAAGCTTCTGTAAAATTGGAAGTAAAAAAATACTTCTACAACATGTCCATTGATAACATGTCATTAGTGACTCACCCAACAAACCTTAATTCTCGAGGAAATATGGTATATGATTGTGGTTAGTAAATCTATGTGCATGTGTCATGACATGTATCAATCAAAATTTTAATGTCAAAGGACCATTACACATACTTCTAGATATGAGTATATAATGAAAAAAAACATGGAATATTACCACTGATAGTTCATTTCACTGAATCTCCAATCTTAGATATTACCCTGTGAAACATTTATAAGAATAAGCCTAATACATTTACAAGTACTCACACTAAAAATCACATTCTATGTGTCCCATCATATAGTTTTATCCAATTTTAAAAATAAATATAAGATCATTATCATAGAACATCAAGTATCATCATAGTGGGGAACCACTATAACCTTATCAATGAGAAAGATACCCTACGAAATTATTACATGAATGTTGTTAAAAACAATGAAAAATATATAATAAGAGTATCTATTAATATTCACATGACTGAATATATAATAATTTAAAGTAAATAATAGTTGTTACTAGGTTACCAACTCCAAATAACTCCCACATGGACTAGAGCATACAACCCATGAATTTTGGTCCTATAGACCTCACATGATAATCATTTTTTAATAATTCAAGGTTTTAGCCATGGGCATACCACATTTTCTTCCATTTAATTAGTTATCACTACACCCTAACCTATATAAGAAAAATACCTCAAGAGATGATACTTATGAATTATATGCTTATTATGTTAATGATACCTTGTCTATTTTTTGATAGAAAATAATGTATTATTATCACCATAGTGTGTGATATGATCCTTAATTAAACGCATAAAATCAAGATCTTAGATGAATATATCTATACATACTTATTTTATATATTATTTATAATCCACAATATACTCAGACCCTACTATAAAATATGTGACTGAAACCTTCTTTAAGCTCTTCCAACACATAGAACCTCCATTCAAAGTGAATATGTATCCCATTCTCTATTTCATATCATCATGATATTTTTAGAAAATATAATATACATATCCACTTACTAATAGTTCATCTTATAATCCATTGAATTTGAATATATCATTATAATGCCTCATGCCCATTAGGGTTATCTTGAATTCTATCTAATAGTGCTCATCTAGGTACACTTGATATATTCCTGCCACACTTAATGCATGGGTAATATATATCCTAGTATATATCATAGAATAAATGAATCTCCTAATTGATAATTCATTTAGAATCCCTACAATTTTATTCCTTCCCTCATGTGTCAAAGAAATCATTTTTCTAGAATGATAAATTACATATGACATTTGAAACAATCCAATCATTGATTTCTGTATACTAAATCGCTTAAAAATATTTTCAATATATGTATATCAAAATCAATTGAGAAATATCATAGATATATCATGATGGATATTGATCCCAATAAGTTTTTATGCCTCATCTATGACCTTAGTGGAGTTGCATTTATTCAACTAGGATTTAACAGACTATAGGAATGGAATTTCGTTCCCAATAAGTAATATTTTATCGATATATACTATTAATAAAACAAATATACTCCATCTAAAACGTTTATAAACAAAATTATCTCATTTTTTATTTATGAAATAAAATTCCTTTATTACCTCATCTAATTTAATATTCCAAGAACTAGAATGTTTCATCAATCAATAAATATATTTTTAAATTTTTCATATCTTTTTGGAATCTTTACACTCTGAAACCCTTAAAATTATATCATACAGAAGCTTTCCTCATGTTTCCCATTATGGAATACTATTTTGACACATATTTTTAAAATCCCATAGTTATAGAAGTCTGTAATGGGAAATATAATTCTAATAGATTCTAGCATTGAAAGTAGTGAAAAGGATTCTCTATAGTCATTCCATATAGGTATAGATTTATCCATCCATGTCTATTTTATTCTTGAATACCCATTTTCAACCAATGATAATTATATCAACAAGAGTATCCACCAAAATCAAAAAATGGTTTTGTCATATGGAATCCATTTCAAAATTCATGGCTTCCTACCACATGGAAATAATTGTGCCACATATTTATTCCTTATGGTTAGAGGATAATTATGATCACCCATTAAGGTATGACTATCCTCTATGACTAGAAACCACATTATTCTGGTTCACTAACCTCTCTTTTACTCTTGTAAAACACTTATGTTACTAAAACTTCTTATTATTATTCCATACAAATTTTAAGAATATTTTCATATGCCAAATCTTATGTAACATGAGCCGAAACTTCATTGAAGTCTATCTCAGTCCTGCCGTATCTTTCAAATATGTTCTACCACTCATGTAATATGGATTTTCATTCCACTGTTATCTTTTTTCTTGGGACTTCATATATTTAATATCTCTATTTTATCTAAGAGTAACCCATTAATGTAAATTTTTTACATTTTTCTGCATGTTTTTTATCTTAAGAGGACTTAACACACTCATTTATAACCCACATATATCAATTTGAAAATATTAATTTTCTTAAACTCCAAAATTTGTATGGAATACTATTTATCAATTTATTTGGTAGTTTATTTATTACGTGTGATGTTTTCTATAATGCATATCCCCAAAAGGATAACATCATATTTTCATGACTCATCGAAAATCATACCATATCTAATAATGTGTGGTTCCTCCATCTACTTACACCATACTATTGAGTCGTATAAGGAGGATCAAGTTGAGATAAAATCCAAAACTCCTATAAACAATAAATGAAATATGGTTTATATATTATTTACAATAGGATTAGAGAAGTTTCATAATATTATTACTAAGATGGTTCTCAACATCATTCATTTATTCAATGAATTTATGAAAGGAATATGAAAAGGTTATCATTAAGTATACATATCCATATCTACTCAAATCATCAGTAAAGGTTATAATGTATTTATACCTACCCATTACTTGATTATGAAGTTGTGCACACACACAAGTTTGAACTAAATATAGAAAATCCATATCCCTTTCAACTTTCCTAATAAATGGGGATTTGGTTATTTTTCTTTATAATTTATCTTTACATACACCTACTAGTTATAATAAAAAGAATATAAATATCCATATTGGTAAAATTCAGTCAATTATTTTTTTACATGACCTATCTAGTGATTCTTTTGTTGGTTGTGGTATGGGTTACATGAATAATATTACTTATCGATTTCCATTGCTTGGTTTGTGGAGTCCAAAACATAAATCCCATTATTTAAATTTTTCTTTCCATAAAAAATTCTATAATTATTAAAGAAACAAAACTTATTCCAAAATTTTAAAATTGATCCATCTGTATCAATTATGGATAAAAAAATGAGGTTTTTGATTAGGGAAGGAACATAATAAAAAAATTTAAAAACTAAGATCCTTTTCATTAGCAATTTATAGTGATAGTTGTTGATATTCACAATTGAAAGTCTATATTAATTTGATTATCATAGACCCACCAACCCATTGGAAATATTTTTGAATCTACATGATTCAGTAATTGAATTCATATGTGAATAACTCAATATATATCCAAAACTAAAGTTTTATAAATAGATAAATTGCACAAAAACAATGTACCAGAAGCTCCACCCTTGCTTCTTATGCTATGCAAAAATTTTATTCCTATGTCCCATCCTTCCAAATTTGTAACAAATGGAATCATGATAACTTTAATTATCATTCATCTTCTTCTTCTTAGATGTTAATAAAGATTATTTGGTGTTAGATCTCTTAACTTGCCCTTTACATTTTTTCACTATAAGGAAAGAAGGATTTTCATGCTTCATATCCATATTTACATGGATAAGAGTAGTTAATAAATATGGAATAGAATTTTCAATGTTTTTAATAATAAAAATATCAAAAGAAATAGAAGTTATAAGGAAGTGGTGATACAATGAGATTAGTTCCCAGTTATTTAGAAATTTTAAACCTAAGAACCTCTCGGTGGTCAATGTAGCCAGTGATCTTGACTACGTGAGGCCCAGATGGTGCACTGTATCCATGAATTATATGGAAAAGATCCCTAAATATCTAAAAATGTTCTTATTAATCACTCTCTTGGTTTAGGACCTAGAGATGATTGATTATTATATTGATTTCTATGTTTTTTGAGAATTCATGAGTTAACAAGACATAGATGACCACATGGAAAACTAAAAATCGACCAAAATATTCCCTTTTTTGTAGATAAGTATCTCTTAAAAACTAACCTATTAGTCTAGAAGATAGTGAATTGAGGATTCTAGAATTTCATATTTCCATTCTTGGTGTAACAAAACCCAAAGGCATAAACACCCCTCATTTAAGTTACTTCTAGTGATGAGATGTCCGTTCTTCAATATAAATCATAGGGATAGTATTGATGATGAATATTCCATTTTATATAATTAAAAAAATGAATATTATTAGTACATTTATTGATTAAAAATTAAATGATAATAAATAATAAATATTTTTTTATTAAATATCTAACTATTTTATCAAGTCCAAATAACCCTCACCATTGAACTTGTAATTTCTTTTTTCTTGGACTTTATAACGGTAGGGATCCAGATTCCCCATTGCATAGCCACATTATTAATTTGACAATCTATATGAAAATATTTATGTAGGGATGCCTTGTCCAATTGTGGGCATGTAGATCCTTGACCCATTGAGTGGATTCCCCAATACTGAAATCCTAATTTGGATTTCCTCAATACATGCCTCCAAATAACACCAATTCTAGAGAGGGATGGACATCTTAAAGGAAAAATGATTAATTCAACTTAAAACATTCATAAAAATTACCCTCATAAAAGTAAGTGTCCCAAAAAGGGTTGGTCAAACACATAGTTCTATTGAATTTTATTTCAAATCAAGTAATGTAAGGCATAATATGAGGGATTTTAGTTTATTATGCCTAGATTTTATCATATTTTATACTTTACATAACATGTTAATATTATGAATATTTTACTTAATTCATTAATAATTTGAAAACAAATTATGCGTAATCTAATTATTTAAATTCCATATTTTAACATTAATTCATTTATTTATATGATATTAGTTTTTCATTAATAAAATTAATAGTTCTTAAGATAGAAATTAATAAATAATAAATGACATGATCATGATATTAATAATTAGTTGTTTTTATAAGATAATAAATCGACATATGAACTAATGAAATATCATCTTATGTCAATCTTGGCATTATTTAAAGCATTCAAACCATCTTCATATGTATCAACAGGTAACCTCGGAACAATTTTCTCATCATAAAGATGTTTTCAATCAAAATGATGCTAAAAAACATGTTTATTGTATTTAGAAAATATATATAATCATTTATTCCTATATAATTTATGAGATATATTTAAAAATCTTTAATAATGAAGGGGTGAATGTCGGTACCCCTCTCAAGGCATCAAGAAGTGGGTGACATGCCTCTTTTAAGAGTGAAATCTTAAATGGGAAGAGAAAGGTGTTTGATAGTGAGGGTTTCACCCTTTTTCATTCGAAGATGAGATCACAGATGTACTATTCTAATCTACCATGGAATGTGTCTAAAATATTGTATTCAAAGATGTCAAGGAAGGAAAATACAGAAATCCTTAAGATCATCAATTTGGGTAATTCTCATTCTTAGTGGGAGACTGCTGATGATTCTAAATATGGAAATGATATGTCTAATTATGATATTTAGGTCTCTTGTATGATGGATGTGGGAAAGTCTATTCGTTTTACCCCATCCACCTCCTTTGTAATTTTTATCTCTTTTTAATTAATGGTTAGAAGCATTGATTCTGGATATACTTTTTTAGTATTATTACGATAACCAAGATTTAATTAATTAATTAATTAATTATAAATTTAATTAATTAACTATAAAATTAATTTTCATTTATCTTCTTGACCATCTAAATTCATTTTGAGATACCCATCATTAAATAAAATCACGGGAAATCAATGATATAACCATTAATTACTGATTATTACAATTAATTAATTGAACTATTAAAATTTTTCAAAACCATTTTTAAATTTTCAAACATAAGAGATTACAATAAATATAATATGGTTTTAAATATTATATTTTAAATTTAATATAATTTGAGTTCAATCATTTTTTAGGAGACTGCATATTATTTACTATTGAGCTACATGTCATATATCTCATTTTTAATGTAATTGTTTCACACTTCTTCAGCATCGATGTGTATCCCAAATGGACTAAATGGAATGGACATGCAAGACACATGAGATGAATCATGTTTTTTTGTGGTCTATAAAACTTGCTGAAGGAGTCAGTGTGTTTTTTAGATGTGAGACTACACAACATGTACAAGACAACTACATGTTTTTTATCTGCCATGTCATGTGTCTATATAACATGTCATAGATCTTGGTGTCTATTTTAAATTTATTCAATAATGAACCACATAATGTGTTTAATCCAGATACACATTGTGTATTTCATTATTTCTCTAGGATGTCATTATGACACAGTTTCACCGTGTTTATGACCACACGAGATGCATAAATTTAAAAACTAAACTATATAGACTATACAAAACGTATTCTATCTCTATCAATTGTAATATGAAATTATGTGTGATTGTTAATACAGGTCAACATGTGGTGTGCAATAAATGAGCCACATGTAATTATTTTGTAGTGTTTTAAGTATCCCACGACATGTCTAGGTGTAGTGCACATTGATACATGATATTTAACTCTGTCTACACGTGGTGTAATTCCATTATATCTGAGAAAATTCCATGACACTTCCCAAAATGATCTATGGAAATTATTTATGAATTCTTGGAAAAAATAAATTGGGAATGTTGAACATCTAAATTAATTTTTCAAAAACATGTTAATTCGTATCAGATTAAATGATGAATAATATAAAATAAAAAATTCAAACATTAATGCGCATATAGATTATCAATAAAATAAAAAAATATAAATTTAATATATGACTGATTGAATACCACTATAAGGTTATGGGTGTAACTGAAGCTCATTTAGTGGGTATTAAATTAAAAATTCTCATAATTCAGAGTCAACTGATACATCGATATAGGATATTTCATGTTAAATTTATAATTTATTTATTTATATCGGCAAGAATTAATTACCACATCCTAGGATAATTTTATCGATGTTGATTTTTATCTTTTACAAAGCCATCTTAGTTTATATTAATTTTATTGAAAATATTCTAGCGTAAAATACCTCTAGTTATGATAAATAAAATTCACCTTTGATCTATGACCATCACCAATTTATTTTTACTATCTTTCCATGTGAATCTATGTTCATTCATTGTTCATCTTGATTTCCCAAATTTCCTTCAGACTTGATATAATTATCTGCATTATTGAGAGGAAGAGATGAGAAATTCTATATAGGGATAAATGTTTGTTGTGTGTAACAATTTTCTATTATCAATTTCCAATTTACCGTACATAATTGACATAACCATATATTTATAAAGATATATTTCAGATTAAAATATTATTTAATTTTGTAATTGTTAGGTCCACTAGGCTGAATACCCTGAGAGGGGGGGGGGGGTGAATCAGGGTATGACTAATTAAAAATTAAAGCCCTTTCTGATCTTGTTTCGCTGTTAAGCAAAACACTCTTCTCTCTCTTCCCTGCTGCACAATATAAACAGAAAGTAAAGCAAGCACAGGACACAACAATTTTACTTGGTTCACCGCTAAGGGCTACGTCCAAGGAGCATACGCCGACAGGTTGCCGGTCGTACCAAGTCCACTAAACTTCACTAGCTGTGGATTACAATGTTCGGGCTAGATCACTTCTATGCCCAGGCTCACTGCCTATACAAAGTTTAGGGTCAGCTCACTGCTTTCCCAAGGGTCACTCCCTGTTTCTCTCTCTCTGGCTCACTGCCGGTGGAGAGGATCACCTTCTTCCTCTTCCTAAGCTCACTGCTCTGTGAAGGGAATCCAATCACAGTTTATAGACCTGTAGGTCTCTTCATTTCCATTAAGGAATGCATCTTTCTCTGTATGTAGATGCTCTGTTGAAGTTCAACTTTCACCCGTAGATGAATCTCACTTTGCACCGGATGTACCGGGCAACCTCAATTTTTACACGCAACCCTTACGGTGCCTTGCGCGCAATTTCTATGCTTTGCGCGAAATTCCTTTTTCGCGCAACCTCCAAATTTTACGCGCAGCCTGGAAACTGCCTTGCGCGCAATTCACTGCCTTTGCGCGAAATCCACTTTTCGCGCAACCTTCCTTTTACGCGCCAACTCAAACTTTCTGCGCAGCCTTTGCTTTTCGCGCAATCCGACTTTACGCGCAAACTTTAAGTTTACGCGCAACACCCTTTCAAACTTCAATTTCGCGCACCAGAGCTCGGGTATTTTCTATGTCTTGAACTCTGCTGAATGGAGGAGGGTCACTTCATATTTATAGGCAACATCGACCCCGCGCGAAAAACCCTCCTTGAGCGCGTAATCCGCTTTGATCTTCCACGCACAAACATTTTCCGCGCACTGCTCCATAATTTCGCGCACCTCATGCCTTTGACATTTTACGAGCTTCGGACCTCGTAACACCTCTTGCGCGAAATACTTCATCTGCTATTTCGCGCGCCACTTCAATTTTCCGCGCACGCCTCCAAAATTTCGCGCGCCTCATGCCTTTACCGATTTTCGAGCGTTCGGCCTTGAAACATCTTTTGCGCGAAATACAATTTCGCGCAACCCGCTGTTTTGCGCGCCACACTTCAAGATTTCGCGCAACCCTCTAGTTTTGCGCGCCACGCTTGATTTTTCCGCACACCTCCTTCATTTCTCTCTCCTCAACCTTTGCCAACAACATATCACTCCATTTTCCATTGGCGATTTTCAGGCCCAAAAATTTGGCAAACACTGGAAAACGGCGCCACCTTGTACTGCTCTTTTGTACCGCCTCCAGATCGTCCTTTCCTTTGTCAAAGTTCATTGTCAACATGGAATGTCAACAACTTCTCAGGAACTCGACAATTCTCCATGGAAACCTGCTTTGTCAACAAACACAATCAACCCAAAAAATGCTGCAAAGTTACCTTGAGGGATTTTTGCCCAACAATCTCCCCCTTTGGGTTTGTTGACAACTCTTCACAACTCTGCTCAGAAATATTTTCTGCACTTTGATACCTCACTGAGTCTTCTTCCAGCTGCTACCACCATTCGCCTCTTGCGATTATGATAGCGTTCAAGGATTCACTTAACATGTACTCTAAGCCCACATGAGCAATGCTCGGCGTGAGAAACAAGAGTAGTATGAAAAGCTCATCAATGAATCACTTCATGTCAGACCCCAATTGTCGATTCCACCCTGATACCAATTCTTAAAATAAAACCAGTTGTTGAACCACACTGATACCAATTGGTGAATTCTTAAGTTGATACCGATTGTTGATAGCTGGACACCGTCTCACACCATTCCAACACCACTGTTCTGCTTTTATCACGATCATTAGCTGTCGTGATTTCTATGATTTGATCGATCACGTCTAGCATCGTCAGATTTAAAAATCTCTCCCCCTTTCTCATTGCTCCCCCTTTCTGGCTGCTCCACCTGTCAGCTTCTCCCCGTATCAATTATGATTTATCAAATCTCCGCACTATTTTCTCTCTTGAACTAACACTTTTCTCCCCCTTTGTCAAGCACTTTTCAAGCACTTTTCTCCCCCTTTGTCAACGAACCCAAAGGTCACGCCTTTGTAGTCTGTAACATAGTAGAGAACACATATCAGCACATTAGGGAAAAACACACCATACCTCGGGGAGAGGGGGGGGGCCCACATCCACACTATTTCAAGTGCGGGGAATCGACTGAACTCCCAGAGCCAGTCGATGCCTCTCAAAAGCTTCCTTGGGTAAGGCCTTTGTCAGAATGTCTGCAACCTGTAGTTCTGTAGGCACGTACTCCAACTTCACAATTCCCCGCTCAACCTTCTCCTTGATAAAATGATACTTAATCTCAATGTGCTTTGTCCTTGAATGATGGACGGGATTTTTGCTAAGATTTATAGCACTTGAGTTGTCACACTGGATTCCGATCGGAGACTTCACTTCAACTCCCATATCTTCAAGCTGCTGCTTCATCCACAATAACTGTGTGCATGCTTGAGTGGCCGCAATATACTCAGCTTCTGCGGTGCTTAATGAAATGCAATCCTGCTTCTTGCTTAACCAAGCAATACATAGTCCGCCAAGATAAAATGCACCACCTGACGTTGATTTTCTATCATCTGCTGAACCGGCCCAATCTGCATCAGTATATCCCAATAACTCTGTCTGAGATTTGTCATTGTATGTCAAGCCGAAGTCCACCGTGCCCTTAATATACCGAAGTATTCTTTTCACTGCGAGCATGTGACTTTCCTTGGGATTACTTTGATATCTCGCTGCTTGGCATGTGGCGAAAACAATATCAGGCCTTGTTGCGGTTAAGTACAACAGACTTCCAATGATTTGCCTGTATTCTGTGATATTAACTGCCTTGCCATCCTCATCTTTTGATAATTTCATCCGGGTAGCAACCGGAGTCTTCATTTCCTTGGAATTATCCATTCCAAACCTTCTTAGAACCTCCTTGGCATATTTGGATTGAGAAATGAAAGTTCCATTCCTTCCTTGTGTCACCTGTAGACCAAGGAAAAACGTTAGCTCTCCAATCATTGACATTTCAAACTCATTTTTCATGAATTCGGAAAACTGTCTGCACTGAGCTTCATCTGATCCGCCAAAAATTATGTCATCGACATACACTAGCACCATCATCCTTTGATTATTGTCATTGCTGAAATAGAGGTTGTAGTCAACTCCTCCACGCTGGAAACCAAGCTTCTTCAAGTACTGATCAAGCCTTGAGTACCATGCCCTTGGTGCTTGTTTCAGCCCATACAATGCCTTCTTCAGCCTGCAAACTTTGTTCTCATCCTTATGAATGAGAAAACCATCTGGCTGCTCAATATACACCTCTTCTTCCAGAACCCCATTCAAGAATGCGGATTTGACATCCATCTGGAACACTTTGAACTTTCTTTGCACTGCTATGGCCAAAAATAATCTAATTGTCTCCAGCCTTGCAACCGGTGCAAATGTCTCATCAACATCAATTCCCTCGATTTGGGAGTACCCCTTGCACACTAGTCGTGCTTTGTTCCGAATCACTGTGCCATCTTCATTCATCTTGTTGCGATAGACCCATTTGGTCCCAATGATATTCTTGTCCGCTGGCCTCGAAACAATCTCCCATGTCTGGTTCTTCTCAATCTGATCAAGCTCTTCGTTCATGGCCTGAACCCAGTTTTCATCTTCAGCTGCATCAGAAAAACATTTCGGCTCCACTTGAGACAAAAATGATGCTTGCTGTGATGATTTCATTCTTCGAGTCTGAACTGGAGCTGTTTGATCACCAATGATATTTTGCCTATCAATCTCAGCTCGACTCTTTGTCTTCCTCGCAGACACCGACTTGACACTTTCCTCTTCATCATCAGTATCTTCTTCTGAGTCAGCTTCTGCCACTTCTGCTCCCCCTGGGTTTCTTACCTCATCATCACTTTCATCAAGGAACTGTTCACTGGGTCGTTGAGCAGTCTGTTCATTTTCGACTATAGTGACATCATTACTCTCAACAATTTTTCCCAGCCTATTGTTGAAGCATTTATATGCTTTGCTTTTCCCTGAATAGCCAAGGAATATCCCTTCATCTCCTCGTGCCTCAAACTTCCTATGATGTTCTTTGTTGAGAATGAAACACTTACTTCCAAAGATTCGAAAGTATTTCAACGTTGGCTTCTTTCCGTACCACAGTTCATACGGAGTCTTCCCTTGCTTCGGACATAACAGAGACCTGTTTGAAACATAGACCGATGTCAAAACTGCTTCCTTCCAAAATTTCTCTGGTAGGTCCTTATCAATAAGCATTGTTCTGGCCATGTTGTTAATGATCCGATTCCTCCTTTCTACCACTCCATTCTGTTGGGGAGTTCTCACTGATGAAACTTGATGCCTTATCCCATGTTTCTCGAGATAGTTTTCAACCTGACTGTTTGTAAATTCTGTACCGTTATCAGTACGAAACTTCATAATTTTCTGCCCAAGCATCTTTTCTGATTCCCTCCTGTACTGCTTTATGCAACTGAACACCTCTGTCTTATGGGTAATGATGAATACCCAGGCCATTCTGCTGTAGTCATCAATGAAAAGAACATAGTACCTTTGCCCATCTATAGCTCGTGGTGAGATAGGTCCACATACATCAGCATGCACCAATTCGAGCACTCGAGTTGCTTTTTGTTCCTTTGGCCTGTATGTCTTCCTGATGATCTTCCCTTGTTGACAAGCATCACACGTATGAGTGCGATCACGTGATAGTTTGGGAAGGTCTCTAGCGGCATCACACTTTACCAGATCTTCCATAGATGGTTGACATAGATGACCAAGTCGCTTATGCCACAGCTGATTTTCTTCTTCTCTGGATAAAAGGCATGAATCTTCTTCCCCACCTACCAGGTAAAGATTCCCCTTTGTTCGTTTTCCCTGAAGAATGACTATTCCATCTTTTCCTTTAACAATACCCATCTTCTTGGTAAATAGTATAGAGTGCCCAGAGTCACATAGTTGACTGACGCTAAGCAGATTATGACTGAGACCCTCTACCACCAAGACATCAGCATGTCTCATTTCTTTGCCCCCAAACTTGGCTTTTCCTGAGCCAACAATCTTCAGGCCTTCATCATTTCCAAACTTGACAACTCCTTCTTTGTCATATTTTATGCCTGTAACCAGATCCTTATTACCCGTCATGTGGGATGTGCAACCACTGTCAAGGATCCAAACACCAGAACGATCTGATGCTTTAAGGGCAATTTCAGCAACTACGGCCTTCTCTGTTTTCTTCTTCCTAGTCCATACTTTTTCTTTCATACTCAGCATGGATTGAGGCTTCTGTTCTTTCTCAGAGTATGATGGACCAGCTTCATCTTGCAAAACTGCAAATCTGTTCTGAACTTTTAACTCATTTGTCGGTTTACTGATCTGCTGCTTGCGAACATTTTGATTCTGCTTTGGCACATTTTTCTGAATGGTCGGAGTGCAGTACCTAGCCATGTGTCCAAATCCTCCGCACCAAAAACAGTGTCCTTCAAAAAATGTTCTGGGAAACCGTTCTCTGTTTGGCTGCCATCTCTGTTCTTGTTCCCTTCGATATCTTTTGGCTATGGAACACACATACTGTGAATGTCCCATCTTTCCACAACAATAACACCTGATATAAGGTGCATTCCTTCGTGTTACTTCAGCACTACGAGTTTCCCCTTTGGATCTCTGAGTATTCTGATCCTTCTTTGTGCTCAAATCCACTTTCAATCTCGGGACAGGTGCTTGCGGTCTAACTTCAACTGCCGCAGATTTTTGTTTCTGATTAAGCCGTGAATCAGCCTTAACATATGAGTTCAATTGCTGCTTCTTTCCTGCTGAACTACTAGGCTCTTCTTTCTTCTTTTCCGTCTTCGTAACGACCTGATTTCCCAAGAATGTGTTGGGATTCAAAGGTTTTTCCTGGTCTTTAACTTTTCTCCGCAGACCGACAACTTCCTCTTCAAGCTCTTCAATACGCTTGACGTGATCTTTCACTTTTCGACTCAAGCAATCGATCTCCCTTTTCTGCTCTTCAATCTTGAGCTTATGCTCATCAACCTTTTCTGTGCGCTCTGGCCTGGAAGACTTAAGATTCTCAATTTCTTTCTCAAGCTCAGACTTCTCTTCTTCTTGTTGTTGCATGTAGAGTTTGGCATCACGTACTATCTTGTTGGCTTTCTTTGTTTTTGCTCGCCAAACATCTATTTCTTCAAGAGCTGCTTCTAATTCAGCTTCCATGTCAACTCTCCCTTCAATTTCTTCTTCTTCTTCATCAGTTTCAGTTTCTTTCTTTTCTAGAGCACTACTAGCAACAGCCACCATCGCATTTTGACCATGATCTTTGCAGTTTTCTATCTCTTCAACTTCTTCACCCTCAGACTCATCTGAACTGTCAATTTCTTGGGAAAGAAGATTCTTCTTCTTAAAGAAATTTCTCTTGAACTGCTTCTTCCCTTTCACATAGGCTGAAGATTTTTTCATGGGAATCTTAACTTCATCTTCATCGCTTTCTTCTTGAAACTTTTTGGGGCATCTTGCAGCAAGATGACCAACCTTTCCGCATCGGAAGCATGCTAGTGGAAGTTTCCCTTTAAACTTTCCTTTTCCTCTTTGCAGATTTGAAGAAAGGAACGACATCACCTCATCTGACTCTTCTTCCTCCTGAGAATCTTCAATAGTGAGCCTCTTCATGGCCTTAAATGCCACCTCTTTGGATTTCCCCTTTTCCACAGCATCGTTGTCATCATTTCTCATTTCATATGCAACAAGAGTGCTGTGTAGGTTATCCAATGTTAGCTCTTTCGGATCTTTATCTTCCAACACAGAAACTTTCGGATTGAACCGAGGTGGAAGCTTTCTCAAGATGCGCTTTACGATTTTAATGTCTTCGATAATTTCTCCAAGACCCCGCATGTCTTCTACCACAGCATTTACCCTGTCAAAGAATGCATCAACGGACTCATTCGGGTTCATTTTGAGATCTTCATACTTGTTCCACAACACTTGCAGCTTTGCCTCTCTGACTTTTGTATCCCCTTCATAAATATTCAAAAGTTTTTCCCACATGGCATGTGACGTTTTGCATGACATCACCTTTGTATAAATGGGATTAGAGAGGGCTCCACCTAAGGCGTTTATTGCTTTGGAATCAGCATCCAACTCTTTGTGCTCAGCTTCTGATAATGCACCACTAGTAATATCAGCTGTGATACCATACATAGCTGCTGAAAACACATCCATTCCCAGAGATCGGAAATAGTGTTGCATTCGATTCTTCCATATCTGAAAATTACATCCGTCGAAGATCGGAATCCCTCTATGATTAGTGACCTCCATTGAGAGAAGACCAACTGTTAACCTTTCCCTCTGATACCACTTGTTAGGTCCACTAGGCTGAATACCCTGAGAGGGGGGGGGGGGTGAATCAGGGTATGACTAATTAAAAATTAAAGCCCTTTCTGATCTTGTTTCGCTGTTAAGCAAAACACTCTTCTCTCTCTTCCCTGCTGCACAATATAAACAGAAAGTAAAGCAAGCACAGGACACAACAATTTTACTTGGTTCACCGCTAAGGGCTACGTCCAAGGAGCATACGCCGACAGGTTGCCGGTCGTACCAAGTCCACTAAACTTCACTAGCTGTGGATTACAATGTTCGGGCTAGATCACTTCTATGCCCAGGCTCACTGCCTATACAAAGTTTAGGGTCAGCTCACTGCTTTCCCAAGGGTCACTCCCTGTTTCTCTCTCTCTGGCTCACTGCCGGTGGAGAGGATCACCTTCTTCCTCTTCCTAAGCTCACTGCTCTGTGAAGGGAATCCAATCACAGTTTATAGACCTGTAGGTCTCTTCATTTCCATCAAGGAATGCATCTTTCTCTGTATGTAGATGCTCTGTTGAAGTTCAACTTTCACCCGTAGATGAATCTCACTTTGCACCGGATGTACCGGGCAACCTCAATTTTTACACGCAACCCTTACGGTGCCTTGCGCGCAATTTCTATGCTTTGCGCGAAATTCCTTTTTCGCGCAACCTCCAAATTTTACGCGCAGCCTGGAAACTGCCTTGCGCGCAATTCACTGCCTTTGCGCGAAATCCACTTTTCGCGCAACCTTCCTTTTACGCGCCAACTCAAACTTTCTGCGCAGCCTTTGCTTTTCGCGCAATCCGACTTTACGCGCAAACTTTAAGTTTACGCGCAACACCCTTTCAAACTTCAATTTCGCGCACCAGAGCTCGGGTATTTTCTATGTCTTGAACTCTGCTGAATGGAGGAGGGTCACTTCATATTTATAGGCAACATCGACCCCGCGCGAAAAACCCTCCTTGAGCGCGTAATCCGCTTTGATCTTCCACGCACAAACATTTTCCGCGCACTGCTCCATAATTTCGCGCACCTCATGCCTTTGACATTTTACGAGCTTCGGACCTCGTAACACCTCTTGCGTGAAATACTTCATCTGCTATTTCGCGCGCCACTTCAATTTTCCGCGCACGCCTCCAAAATTTCGCGCGCCTCATGCCTTTACCGATTTTCGAGCGTTCGGCCTTGAAACATCTTTTGCGCGAAATACAATTTCGCGCAACCCGCTGTTTTGCGCGCCACACTTCAAGATTTCGCGCAACCCTCTAGTTTTGCGCGCCACGCTTGATTTTTCCGCACACCTCCTTCATTTCTCTCTCCTCAACCTTTGCCAACAACATATCACTCCATTTTCCATTGGCGATTTTCAGGCCCAAAAATTTGGCAAACACTGGAAAACGGCGCCACCTTGTACTGCTCTTTTGTACCGCCTCCAGATCGTCCTTTCCTTTGTCAAAGTTCATTGTCAACATGGAATGTCAACAACTTCTCAGGAACTCGACAATTCTCCATGGAAACCTGCTTTGTCAACAAACACAATCAACCCAAAAAATGCTGCAAAGTTACCTTGAGGGATTTTTGCCCAACAGTAATTAAATTTAAATAATATGGTAATCATAAATAAACCCCACTCCAAAATAATAATAATAATAATAATAATATTTTATGGCTTTCACGATAAAATTCATAATAATAAATATTATTTTATTGGATTGTAAATAAATATTTATTACTAGAAGGGGTATTTAACTATTCGAACTACTCAACATTTTTGAATACATGAATAAATAACTAAAATAATATTTAATTCATTAATAATTTGTTTGATCGGTAAAACATGAATAAAATTTTTCATTATTATTGTGAATAATATCTATTCAATTTATTAAAATAAAATATAATTTAATAAAGGTCAATGTAAATATTTAACATGTGACCCTCTTGGACCCTTTCCTATTTTCTTAGGTGGGATTACAAAAAATCTATGATTATTATCTAACAATGGCCCAAGGAACCCAATAGAATGAATTTAAAGTCATGAGTTTGAAAACAACACCTGAATTTCACTATATAATATAATCTCTTTATCAAAATATCTCACAATTAAGGTTTTTCATCCATGTCATCTTCCTATGTGCTTGATATGATTTTTTTTACTATCTCAAATAAACACACCGTGGCACCAATTCAATATAATTTAATATGAAGTTATTATTCCATTTAATGGGATGAGATATTGGGTTTGATAAAATTAGAATTAAAAAACCCTTCCTTAACTTATCAATTAATAACATGTCATTCATGATGAACCCAACATACTATACTTTCTGCAAACATGTGGAATCATAGTCTAAGTAAGTAAATTTAAGAGTACATTTCATGATATTTATCATTGAAAATATTTAATTTTGTATACCATTACACATACTTACATATAAGAATGTATGATGACACAAAAACATGTTGAATTTATACTAGAAGTTCTATTATCATAATCTACCATCTTAGAGGATACCAAGTGAAAACTTTATGGGATGAATCCTTATCCACTTATGAGCACTCACACCTAGCAGTCAAATTCTATGTATCCCATGATAGAATTTTAACTGGCCATAGAACAAAATTTAAGAATATCATCATAAAAATTCAAGGTTCTCATTACAGTGGAGAAAAACTATGATCTTATCAACATGACAAAAACCCTAGGAAATTATTATGTTAAAGTCATTTAGAATAATAAATAGTATGTAAAAATATTTTTTATTAATTTTCAAATGATCAAATATATATGAAATCAATGTAAAAATGGTTGGTCCTAGGACACAAAATCAAACATATTGTAATCCCTAAAATGGGAGATAGATTACAATAGAAAGAGGATAGTGTTCACTCTTTAATATTAAAAGTATATCTATTTCATATTACTCATATAGATGTAAGATAAGGGTAGGGATATTCCTTGATTCATGTGATGGAATGTACTTCTATGTATTTCATTAGTCCTCCTAACTGTACTAGTGAAATTATTTATTATTATACCATTAGTCTTAAATTTTATCTTATCAAACAGAGGGAACATGTTCTTCCAATAAATTTGGATATAACAACACTACCATAAAAAGATATAATTCCTCAATGAACATGTATTTAGCCACCAAGATTAAGATCTAAATAACTTCATGAATGTTGGTCATGTTCTTCAACTCAATTATATTATGATGTTCAACCCCTATGTAACTTCTTTGTACAAGAGTCTTGGCTATATAATAGATTGTAATAGAACCACTGACTCCTTTTCTTCTCACATTCATTCTCTAATACTGTTGTAGATACCCAGGCCTAGAATCCCCTGAGTCATTTTCTACAATCAATAAAATTATCATGATTATAAAGAATCATGCCTCGAAGGACCTATCAGTTTAGAAGTCTTGGTAAAACAGATACATAAATAAGTCTTGTATTACAAATAAATAGACTAATTATGACCTAATTGTTTTCTTATTTCAAAATAAATAACTTTGAGTATAACACTAATCCATATATTAAATCTACGCACATATTTCATAGTTTTCTTCTTGGATTCCTATTTAAAGATACATAATAAGGGTGAGCTGAAATGCTCAATAAGTAAACAATACAGTGTAAGAAACAATGAATCAATGAAAATAATAATTATGACATGGTAATAGATAAACTTACATGCCATATAAATAGTTAACTAGGAAGGAAGTTCATAAATAATATGTCAAGGTAATAACTAAAAACATATTCTATTAAAATAACAAGATAAGGAAAAATCAGTATAGAAATGTAGGGATGTAAAACTCATGCCATTTAATTGATGAACTGAAACAAAATATATCCATAGATATGTCGATGGAAAATTTGATGGATGAAATATAACTAAAACTAAATGATATAAATTATTTCTTAATGGACATCATGTCTTAGGAACATTAAAACTTATTACCATTAAGAACTTTCACAAGAAGGTTTAAAACTAAATGTAGAAACCCACTTGTGAATCTATTTGTCCTATGAAAACATGTCATTGTATTGAAGAGCTATATAAATTCTTCACTCCTCCCATCATTGTCTGTCCAATGATTTACCCATATTGAATAATCAAAAAAATAATATTCCCTATAAAATAACCGTATATAACGAGAACTATGTATTTATAAAACATTCCCCATTTAAACACCATATGAAAAATTGTATATGGCTTAGGAAATAGTAATACCCATGATAAATGGTATGGATAATTTGGAGAAATACAATGATCATTGATCATATGAAATTGGATATTTTAAGGGGAATTTAAGAATGAATCAAGGAAGTGAATGTGAATTCTATCATTATTGAATTTAATATTAAACCATCTAGAAGAATAATAAGGATACTATCAGTACAAAAAATCCCATGTGGTGTAAAAATAGAGGGTTGTTGTCGTTGATGAAATAAAATAAAAACATTACAAATATTTTTGAGGAAAATATCCTTTTCTTTTGAAAAACCTTTTGAAAATAGTTTTCATTGAAAATACATTTTGAAAACATTTTTATGAAAAATAAACCTTTTAATCCCATATAAATAGACTTCACTGAAATGATTGTGGATAAATGTTTATTTGTCGTATGTGGTAAAAATAATATTCCTTTATTATGGAATAAGGTTAGAAAATTCCTCATTCAGAAAGTGAAAAGATGTTTCCTTTGAAAAAATTGGTAAATGAAAAAAATGTTAAAAATATCTTTACCAAATAATTTTAAAAATATTTTTGAAAACATTTTAATAAGACATGGTTTTTATAATGAAACATATTCTCTGACTACTGAGAGAAATAATGTCGGGTTTTCTAAAACACATTTTCTGTACCAAATAATTGAAGATTTTTACTAACAATTGAAAATGGTCATGAATTACCAGAAAATAATGAAAGGGTTCATTGAACAATGTTTATATAATTTCCTTGAATGGAAATACTATTGAAAAGTTATTAAATTTATTGTTGAGGGAAATAATCTTTAAACATTACAAAGTGTCCCATACCACTTTGGAACATTTTAAAACATAATACATAAGAAGTAATAAGATTATATAAAAGTCTAAAATACCATGAAGGTAAATTAATTAATTATATAATATAAAAAATGTTTAGTAGATACACCACACAAAATATTTAAGTGGTGAACATGACATTTATCTCACGGATTTTAAAAGCGAGATGATAATTCCTTACTAATGTAGTAACAAATGAATTGGAAAACAAAAATGTAATAAAACATAAATAAAAAATTTACATACCATAATTATAATATAATTCATTATATGATATGTCAATGTGGTATTATTTACACCATATATAAGAAATTTGGTGTACAATATTTATGTATTCCTTATATAATGAAAATGATACAATAATACCTTACTACTATAGTAATAAATGAATTTGAAAACCCAACAGTAATAATCCTTAAATATAAAATTTAAATACCATTAATGTAATATAATTTATAAAATTATATGTTAATTTTTTAGTATGTACGCCATATATAATAAATTTGGTGGACAACAATAAAGTATGCCTCATAGAATGATACACGAGACAAGAATCCCTAACCTTATGTTTCCATTCAGTAGAAAGTCCTTTAACATCCATTATAATAATTTTTTTTTAATTTTATACTTACTTCAAAAAACATTTCATGTTTATTATTATTTTTATTTCACTTATTACCATGTCTTGTACCACTACATAATCAATTACGTTTACATTGGGTATTTTGACCAAATTTGGTTTATAAGTAAAAAATAACTTTTATAGGTCAACTATGATCAATGGGTTCATTATAAAACTTTTAAAAAATAGTAATCATTAAATAATTATCATAGTTATACATAAATTATAAATTTAAAATCAATCATTATATATCATTATGAAAGAATTAATCAATGTTATAATTATGTAGATGGTAGGTCGTACGTACGCATGAGTAACGTTCTCATTTTTCAATAATCATTATGGAATGAATGTAAGTAACACTTTATATTTTTATAATTATATTTATATGATAAATTAAATATTATTTAATAATAAATACTTATTTATATAATTCATGTGATGGAAAATGAATCACATCATGTCAAGGAGGCGGTAGTCCACACATCCATGAATAATATTACTACTTTATAAGTGCGTGGAAGGGTAATAAAGAAAATGATATATATATATATATATATATAAATATTTACATAGAGGAAATTATGTCATTAATATCATATAAATATTTTTATTTCTCATATGTTTAATTATAACCATCATTTATACATTCCATGTATCGTGTGAACAAATCACATCGCTTTGAGGGGACAGTGGTCCACACTTCCTCAAACGATGTTATCATATTAACATAAACTTGAAATTATTAAAGGAATGAGTTATAAAAGGATTAAATAAGAATAAATTCATAAAAAAAATCATATATAAGTTTAAAAAATAGAGTGTACATCATAATGGACACAATGATAGGTGGTGGGGGAAAAATGAATAATCATCATTTTGTGAGACAATAGTTCGTCGTACACTAAAATAGTATGTTCGTTACCGATTAGACGGATGTGTGTGTATGTTTAGGCATAAATATTAACATAAAAACATACTAGTATATTTAATACACTGGTGTTTTTATGTAATAATATAATAATAAGATAACTGGGAGTGGATAATGGGAATGAATCTAAAAATCAATAAAGAAGACGTTACCTCTTAACCAGGTAACTTCTTTTGGTTTATACCAAAAGGATTACTTGGAGGATTTCATCTAAAAGAAAGGATTCAAGGTACAAGGGTGGTATTTGGGTAATATATATTTGTATATATTTTCTGAACCTAAGTGGTTTTAGAGTTTAGAACAATGGGGAGATGTGGTGGCCTTTTATAGGGCAGGAAAAGGAATCACTTAGAATTAATAGAAACAAGTTAGGTGTACACATAATCATACCTACAAAAAGTAATAAATAACCAAAAAACACAATAATTGAAGGTTATTTCTGATTTATGTTCATACAATGGGTTTTTTAAAAGTGTCTATATCATTTGGCCCCTTAAGATTAAGTTTTAGTACTTTATTAAGCTCAATATTTCCTTAATTGTAATTAATTTCAATTACATTCACTAATAATTTTGGTAAAAAAAGAGTTGACTTTTTTTAAATTATAAAATTTTATGATTAAAAATATTGAATCCATTATTCATAATTATATTCATAGAAGGGGCATAAATTAATTTAAAATTCATCCTGCAGGCGAGACAACAATGAGGGGTTTTTAAAGTAAAAACGTCTAAAAATATGCTATATTTTTATAATCAATTTCAAAGTGAAATTGATTATAAAGAAATAAATTGTATTAATTAATAAAAATTTTATCTAACTAAAATTTAAAACCAATTAAATGTTTAATTTATCCTTATAAATAAATTATATGAAAAAGAAGTTTTGAACTAAATTCAGTATTTTTAATTATTCATAAAAAAGGATATGTTTTACAAAAATATAAAACATTCACCCTAAACTAATAATTATTTTTCACTTAAATATAGTATTTTTATTTTTACATATTAAATAAATTAAATTTTCAAAATTCAAACTTAATATGGGTTCTCCATTAAATGGTGGTAAAATAACCTTTATAAAAATATACGGTTTGATGTGTAAAATATGGTTTGTTCTTGTCTTTTTCATATCAAACCTAATGGATGGATTTCAAAAATATTTGATTTAATATATAAAATATGTATTTCATTAAATTCATTCACTAATTGTAATTAATTATTTTTATTAAGATAAAACTACTTCTGAAGCATAAGAATAACAACATTTCATTTTATACCAAATTGGTTATTATTTTCATTTCTCATTAGTTGGTAACCCATGAATTCATTTTATATTTATATAAAACGTATATTTTCATAAGTTAGTTAATTATTTTCATAATGTCTAGTTAATATGTTATTATATTAAATAACAATATTTTAATAATATATTATTGTTTAGTAAAACCCTGTCTTGCGTGTAACACATGCTATCGAGGAAGGTCACTCTTACGTGTAACACAAGATATAGAGGAAGGTCACTCTTTAATATAACACATGATAACTAGTTTTTTCATTTATTGAAATATAAAGAATCTATTTTAAATAGTAAATATATTATAATGTATCTAGATAATATATTCCATTAAGAACTTGGTGTTGCCTATCATTCATGAAATCAAATACCAGGTTATTACATTAAAATTTAGGGTATTACATTCTCTCCACCTTAATTAAATTCAAACCTCCCAATTTAAACTTTATCTTGGTGATATATTATTTATTTTTTCTATTTTGAAGTCCTACATGGTGAGAAGTGTTCTTAAAACATCCTCCTAAAAAGAGATGATGTAAAGTAAAAAGGTCACATGGACTACTATGTGACAATGTCTCTATATATGGGAAAATTAGTGGAATGTATAGATACATACTTAGAGTAAAACTTTAAATATTTAGAGGAATTAAATGATTTCATCTATCACAAACAGATTAATGATCAATGGAAAGTTTAGGGACTCAAATCCATAAATATTTGATGATTTACAAGGCCATCATATCAACATAAATTAAGGTATTAGATAAAAGTCTTTATTTTTAAGTCATTTTCCTAAAGTTGGGTAATTTTTTTACTATCCAAGAATATAATGAAATATTCTTACTTTATAAGTTTAAATTTCATATGAAGAATTATAACTTTCAGTAGTTCTTTGTTCAAATTCTAATTCATCCATTTACTCCCAAAATTTAATTACCAACAATGAACTATTTATGCCTAAAGTAGTAAAGAAAATTTTAAAGGATTATAAGGCCTATAAAGGAGTGAAAATTATAACTATTTGTATTTAACTATCTCAAAAAATAAATATGGTTAATATATTAATCTCTAATACTCAAATGTGTTAATACTGGTTCATTATTAATATTTATTCGTGAAATTGTTTAACCCAAAACAATAAAAATTTAAAAAGGAAATTGCATAGTTCAGTGTTTTCCATGAAAACCTTATCATCCTATGGTCATGGGTTCATGTACTGTCACCTTACCAGATTTGATTTTTTGGCACCTAACATATAGGTTTTACTTTTCTAAAACCAAAATAATTTAATTTCCAAAAAAATATAATGGAAATACTTGAAATAAAGATAATCACTAAATATACTTTTTACAATGGTTTTAAATACAACCCTAACACATAAATACTTCATCTACTTATTTCCACATAGATTCTTCATCAATCAAGAGTTTATCAATAATATCATATCTAAGATATCAAAATCAAGAAACCTTATCTTCATTATAAAACACCTTAGGATTAACCTAGGTTATTCATTTCCATTATCTATTCAAATTATTATTAATGGTTTGTATAGAAAATATGTATTATCCTATGAATATCCCCGGGGAGTGTCAAAACAGGTGCCTAGTAAGGCCCATTGTCGTGTACCAGGTTACCCTCAGTCAGGCCCAGAACACCTTGTTAGAGTTATTAATCCTAGGTACATCTATTCTAGAGTTACGTCCACTTCTAGTATCCAAACATGGTTGTATTTCTAGGAAGACCCACATAATATACACATTACAAAAATTCTATGGTCCTCATATATACATATAATCAAATTCTACCTTAGGGATATGTTCTCTTATCTATGTTTTCTTAAATCTAGTTCCCAAGGTTTCTATTAAAAATCCATTAATACCAACTTTAGAGACCCAACCCCAGAATCCCTAAAGTTGGTGTCTTCTATCAATTACATTAGAAATATTACTAGGAATCAATCCCCAAAGTTCCAGTCAGTTTAGTATTCTTAGTAAAATAGATAGATAAATTATTCTTGTATTACAAATAAATAGACTAATTACAACATAATTTTCTTCTTATTACTAAATAAATAACATTAAAGAAAACTATAATCCATCTAGTAAATCCCTTAATATATTTCATAGTACACTTCTTGGATTCATGGGAAAATAAATATAATATTGGTGAACTCAAATTCTTAGTAAAAGAAATATATAGTGGAAAAAATAATGAACCAATGAGAATAATAATTAGGACATGGTAATAACTGAACTCACATTACATATAAACAATAAAGTGAGAAAGAAGTGACAAACAATATGGAAAGGTTATAACTAAAATCACATGCCATTAAAATAACTAGATAAGGAAAAATAACTATGGAAAGGTATGAAAGTAAAACATATTCCACTAAATTGATGAACTAAAATTAACTATATTCATAGATATGTTGATGAAAAATCTAATGGAAAAATAACAATTGAAACTAGTTATGGGAAATTATTTCTTAATGGAAGTCATATGTAAAAAAAAATAAAACCTTTTACCATAATGAACTTTCATAACATGGTTTAAAACAAAGGGTAGAAACCCATTTTCACAACAATATTCCTCATGGGAACCTGTCGATGCATCGAGGAGCTATATACAATCTGTGCTCCTCCAGTCATTGCTTGTGAAAATATTTTCTCATATGTAATAATAAAAATAAACAATATTACTTATCAAATAACTATATTGAATGATAAATACAGATTTATCAAATATTTCCCATTTAAACATCATATATAAAATGATATATATTTTAGGAAATAGTAACATCCCTGATAAATGGTATGGATAATTAAGATAAATTCAATGCTTAATGATCAGATGAAATTTTATATTTCAATGGGACTTTAAGAATGAACCAAGTAAGTGAATTTGAATACTATACTTTTCCAATTAAATCTTAAACCATCTAGTGGAAGAATAAGGATAGTATCAATACAACAAATCCCATGTGTAGTAAAAATAGAGGGTTGTTGTTGTTGATGAAATAAAAGAATATATTCTAAAAATATTTTTGAGGAAAATATATTTTTTTTTTGAAAAACATTTTGAAAATATTTTAATTTGAAAATTACTTTTGAAAACATTTCTTTTAAAAATAATCCTTTTAACTTGAAAATGAGTATTTAAATAAATTGACAAAGGATATATCTGCACATGTCGTACATGGTAAAAAGAATATTCCTTTTGTATGGAAAAAGGTTAAAAAATGCCTCATTAGGAATGCGATAAAAATAATATTTTGAACATAATGGTTAAAGAAACTTTTTTTAAAATTTATTTACTAATTTTTTTTAAATTTTTGTTAATAAAACACGTTTTTTAGAAGAAAATAGGTTCTCTGACTAAAGAGAGAAATAAAGTCAGGTTTTTTGAAAAACATATTCTAAAACTTTTTGAGTACTAAATAATTGATTATTTATACTAATAAATGAAAATTTTAATGAATAAAAATAGAATAATGAAATGGTTTATTGACTAATGGTTATATAATTTCGTTTAATGTAAATACCATTGAAAGATTATTAAACTTATTGTTCAAGAAAATAATCTTTAAACATTCCAAAGTGTCCCATACCACTATGAAATTTTTTAAAACATAATACTCATGAAGGAATAACATTATTGGAAATTTTAAAATACCATAAAGTTAAAAGGAATAATTATATAGTATAAAAAATAGTCATTTGATACACCACATAAAAGATGTAAGTGTTGAATATGGCATTTATCTCGTGGATGTAAAAAGTGAGATGATAATTCCTAACTAATATAGTAACAAATGAATTGGAAAACACAAAGATAATAATACATAAAGAGAATATTTTAATACCATGAATATATTATAATTAATTATATTATTTTTCAATGTATCAGTATGTACACTATACATATTAAATTTGGTGCACAACTATTATGTTTGCCTTACAGAATGAAAGTGAATCAAGAATCCCTTACTAATGTAGTAACATATGAATTGGAAACCCCAAAGGTAATAATTAAAAAATAAAACATTTAATTACCTTTAATGTTATATAATTAATTATATTAGATGTCAATGTGGCAATATGTAATCCATATATAATAAATTAAGTGCATGACAACAATGTTTTCCTCACAGAATGAAAGGTGAGACAAAAATACCTTACATTGTATTTCATTTCTGGTGAACGTCCTTTAACATCCTATATAATAAACATATGTTAATTTTATAATTTTTAGGACCTTTTTAATGATTATAATTACTTTTAATTCACTTATTACCGTGCTCTAAAAAACTACATTATCAGTTAAGTTAACATTGGAGTTTTGACCAAATTCTGTTTATGTGTCAAAAACAACTTTCATAGGTCAAATATGGAAAAAGGGGTCATTATAAAACTTATAAGGAATTATAATAATGACATAATGATAATATTTATACATAAATTATACTTTTAAAATTAATAATTTAATATTTTTATGAAAAATTAATCAACGTTACAATCATAGAGACGGTAGGTCGTACATATGCATGAGTAACATTCCCATTTTTCAATTATCATTATGGAAGGAATGCATGTATCCCTATATCTTTATAGAATTATCATTATATAATTAATAATGTATTATTTAATCATAAATACGTTAATATATATTGTGAAGAAAAGGTAATCACATCATGTTGAGGAGGTGGTATTCCACACATCGACGGATAACGTTATAACTTTTTAAGTGGGTGAATGGGTAATAAAGGAAATTATACACACACACAAATATATATATATATATAAATATATGTATATAAATATATAAATATATATATTCACATAAATTTAATTATTTCATGAATATCATATATATGTTTTTATGTCTCATATGTTTAATTATAACTATCATTTATACATTCCATGTATCATGTGAACGAATCACATCGCTTTGAGGGGCGGTAGTCCACACTTCCTCAAACGATGTTATCATATTAATGTAAGATGAAAATTATTAAATATATGTGTCATAAAATTATTAAATAAGTATAAATAAATAATAAATATCATATATAAAATTACAAAAATAGAGTGTCCATCACAATTTTTACCATGATAGGTGGTAAGAGAAAAATGAAAAATCATCATTTTGTGAGGTATTAGTTCGCCATACAAAGAATCAGTAATTTGGTTACCCATTATATGGAGGTGTATGTCTTTTAGGTATAAATATTAACATAAAAACATAATAGTATTTTTATTATATAATTTTTTATTTAAGAATATAATAAGAAGAGTATAGGGAGTAGAGAATGGAAATGAAAATAAACGATGGAGAGAATATATTACCAATTAACCAGGTAACTTCATTTGGTTTATAAAAAAAGGATTAATTGGAAGGATTTATGCCCAAATGAATTATTCAAGGTATAGTGTAGGGCATTTTGGAATCTATATTGGTAGAACTTGGCTAAACCTAAGTGGTTTGAGAGGTATGAATAAAGGGAAGAGGTGGTGGCCTTTTATAGGGAAGGAAAATGACTCACTTGGAACTCTTGGAAACATGTTAGGTGTTCACATGTTAATAATTAATAAATTTCATAAAAAAAAAACTATATAATGGATGTTTAATTTCCTAATTATTTATATAAAATGGGTTTTGAACAAGATTATATGTCATTTGGGCCTTTATGTTTTAGGTTTAGTCCTTTATTAAGCTCAATTTTCCTAAATAATTATAATTAAATTTAATTACATTCAAAAATATTTTTGGTCATTTTTTTGATTTTTAGGAATTTTAAATTATGATGATTAAAAATTTGGAATCCAATTTTACAAAAAAAAAATCATAGAAGTGGTATATATTAATTTAAAATTCATATTATAGGCAGGATAACAATGTGGGGTTTTAAAGTGAAAATGTCTTAATGTTTGCTATATTTTTTTATTAAATATCGATGGGAAATTTATGATAATGACATAAATTGTATTAATTGGTTAAAATATTATCTAAATAAACTTTCAAACCAATTAAAATTATAATGAAACATTATAAATAAAGTAGATGAAAAAACAGTTTTGAAAATAATTTCAGTATATTTAACAGTTCATAAAAATTTACATGTTTCCGAAAAATATAATAAATTAACCCTAACACAATTATTATGTTTCTATTTTAGAAATGATGTTTAGTTTTACATATTAAATAAATTAAAGTTTCAAAATTCAAAAATAATATGGGTTCTCCATTAGAAGGTGGTAAAATTGGATTTATAAAAATATATGTTTTTATGTATAAAATAGGGTTTATTATTATCCTATACATATCAAATGTAGTGGATGAATATAAAAAATATTAAATTGAATATATAAAATATATATTTCATTTAAATCATTAATTAATTTAAATTAATTGTGTTTATTAATATAAAACTCCTTCAAAAAAATAAAAATAAAAATAATTCCTTTTATATCGAATTGGTTCTTATTTTCATTTCTCTTTCTATAGTAACACATGAATTAATTTTATATTTATAGAAACGATATATTTACATAAGTCAATTAATAATATTCATAATGACTAGTTTATATATATTTAAACTAAAAAATAATATTTAATAATATATTATTGTTCGGTAAAACCCTGTCTTGAGTGTAATGCAAGCTACTGAGGAAGGTCAACCTTGTGTGTAACATAAGCTATTGAGGAAGGTAACTCTTGCATGTAACATAGTATGACTTGTTTTTTCATGAATTTAAATATATATAATCTATTTTATATGGTAAATATATTATAACGTATCCGTATATTATATTCCCTTAAGTTCTTGGTGTCACGTTTCATTCACACTATTGAATAAAAGGTTCTTACGTTAGAATTTCTAGGCGTTACAATTGTATCATTGTATGTATTATTCTATATCTTCATTTATGTATAGTATTTCATATATTTTTTCAAAAAACTATTCCTTTTATAAAGAGAGTTTCAGGCTCTCCCTCTACTTCTCTGACATGAAAAATTTTCTTTATAATGGTTGTAGAATCGATTGAACTATCTAAAGGCCTAATTTTATTCATCCATATGATTCAATTTTATATTAATGTAATAATACAATGAATATTATATATTGATTTATAGTTTTTGAAACTCCACAATCATTGGATGTAGGATATTTCTATTATATCAATAGGTAGATAATTATAATTTTAATTCTATTATAAAATATTCTTTATTTATATTTTCATATATCTATTTTAATTTAGTAGTAATATCTAGATAATTAATTCCACTAAAATCACCATGAAATACATAGAAGTTAAATTAAATTGATATAATTTTATGTGTGCAAGGAATCTGAAATCAAACTTATTCATGTGGCATGTACCTCCCAATATTTTAGCTTAAATAATAATTATTTTGATTAGTTGTGATATTTAAATCCAATAATAATAGGTCATGTGCATCATTTGAACACAATTCTTTTTTTTAAAACTTATAACTCTGGAAATATATTTTTTTTGGTAGTAATAGATTTTATTATAAGACATAGAAATCTTTAAAAAATCCCTTATCAGATCCTCCCTTGACTAAATTTCTAGACATCAACTAATATTTCCATTTTATATAGTAATTATTATGTTCTCAACATAATTACCATATATTGTTAATTTTAAATGACAAGGGTTTCTCAAAAGACAATATATGTCTTATGGTTCAATAGAACATGTTATAACCACATCATATAACCCATTTGTCTTGACTTATTCTTTTTTAAATTAATGTAATCTAATTATATTGTATGAAATTATATGTCTTACAATGCCACTACAAAACATTACATTATTTGTATTTATTAGACAAAAAATTCTTATTTAATACCCCATAGAATCACAATTTTCCCTAAATGTATTATGAATATAGAGTAAATTTATAAATTTAAAATGATGTTTTCTAAACTTTGTAATAGTCTTAAAATTTACCTCAAAACTCTAATGAAATAATTCTTATCTATATTTTTATGGATTGGAATAAAAAAGTCCAATGAAATTCCATCAGAGTTTTATAAAGTAAGACATGACCATATTTCACCTTCAAACATAGACATATATATTCCCATAAAAATTTATACAACTCAACTCAAATATTCTCATAAAATTATTCAATACTCAGAAATAAACTCACAACATAATATCATGACTTCAGTAAATAATCCAAAAATTTATAATATTATTTTGATGGTATCCAACATATTCATCTAATATTTATTATTTAGAAGTTTTTATTCATTATATACTTCAGTAGACCCCATTTAAATTTATTTAAAACTATAATATGAACTTTTATTCATCTAAAAACTATTTTTGTTAGACTATATACAAATCATCACTATAGTAATAATATTTAAGGAGAGTTTCATTGAATTTGAATATTCTTGATCACTATAATACCACCAATTTGTACATTAACATTTATGATGGCATAAATTCATTCATTTGACATTGAATTTTAAAAAACTATATAGAAAATAAATGTAACATCATGTTCACAAATCATTTTTTTAATTTAATCACCACCTTTGGATTTGTTTTTATTAAAAAAATATATCTTAAAGGTTTTTTTATCTTCTTGATACTATTTAAAATAATAAAAAAAGATATATAATGGTAGTGTTTTATAATTATAAAATTTATTCTTTCACAAGATTTCCATAAAAAAATTTATCCTTCTAATTTTTATTTAGGTTCATATCCTACTTCAATTTTTTGGAGTGAAGAATTACACCACATGATTCTTATTCAAGATCTATCATTTATCAACTTGTAGTATATTTGGGTAAACCTAGTTATAAAAACAAGAGTGAAAAAACTATACTCCATTGTTTTATATTAACTATATTCATCAAGTTATATCACATAAACTTTCTTATTTTACCAGTAATAAAGCAATAATTTTCATGTGTTTTTAACCTATACACAACTTTAACAAATTCATTAGAATAATTCAAGTACCAGACATATAAATCCACCATTTTATCAGAATATAAAAACAACCTTTATATGTTATTTTAGATAATTCATTATATGGATTGGAGAGTTATTATTTACATAAAACATTAATTTTTTATGTGTGTTATCAAAAAATTATAGATTATATATATTTAATTAATTATTTCTAGATTTTATTCTTGGATATTGCTCATGGGATTCAATGTTTTTATCACATCATAAATATTAATATTCAATAGAAATTTTCATCAAGAACCATTTTACACATATTGACTAATTAGGATCTACATGATGGATTACTGTGTATGTTTTCTAGTAGTAATTGAATTAATGAAGTTCTACTTATTCAATGATCACTTTCAATTCCCTTATATTGTAACATGTTGTAAAATTTAATGGAATAAATTAAGTTATCAAAAGGATTTTAGTATAACAAACAGGTTCAAGGCTTTTATCTTAACCCCCAACCTCTTCTCTTTATAGTGATATATTTCTAAGAACACTTTATTATTTTCTAGTTATCAACCTTTTTTGGTAGCCTGGGCTTCATCTTCTTTTATACATCCTCTTTTTATGGAATCAGATTTGTCACCATTTCTAGTAGTGTCCATTAAATCAATTTTTATTTTATTTTTCATAAATCTATTTAGGAAATTACTTTTGAGTTTAATGAAGGTTCATATAGTTTTTTGGGCATAACCATATTTTTTAACTTTACTTACTGTTCATCAATAAATATTAGTTCATTATCTTAATCTACCCTTCTATGAAATTTGAGTACTTCATCATGTGAAACATAATGTATAACGTTTTCATCTTCAAATGAAAAATATTTGAATTTTTTTTATCATATTCTTTATATTCAGTCCAAATAGCTAGACATTAACATTTAGCATATCTTGTTTTCTTAGATTTTACAAATGGTTTATTCAGATCTATTTTATTAATTTTATTATGAAACAAATTTAAATCTTCTTATAAGATGTATTCAATCAAACCAATCCTATTTTTTCTTTTCTATATTTATTCTCTTATTTAATTCACATTTTTTCCTATAACAATGAATTACTTGTCGATTTACAATGTTCCATGGTGTGGTCCTTATTACTAGAGTAGAAGAATTAACTCCTTGTTTATAAATCCTTAGTAGACACCTTATTCAACTTAATTAGAGTGTATTTTTCAGCTTTATTATTTTAGTTATCTTATTTCTTGAATTTATTCTATCTCAATAAATCTTTATCTTTTTTTTAAATGATCCATTTTTAGTTGTTTTCACCACTTTGAATCAACTTATGATTTTTTCATACATGGCCTAAACCAATAGTATTCAATGATAAGACCACTTATATTGTAGTATTCAGAGTAGTTATGTATGTAATAAAATATGTTTATAGTGAATAAATGTCTTATTTTATGTGAATGATTAATTTTGATAGAAGATGTTATTCTTTCTTCAGTAATGATTCCCCTTACTCTGTGCCATATATAGATTTAATCGATTAATATGTTGATCCAAAATTCCATATCCTTGTTCCCAATTATCCATATAAAATAAAAATATCCTATAATGATTCTTTTATTTCATGTGGAAAATGTATAGAATGAGTTTATTACTTAATATTTATTAGTTTAAACCCCACTATTTAAATCTCTTATTTAGGGGATATTTTCTTGGATATTTTAAAAATTATATTTGAAATGATACTATATTTCAATAATATTTTTACCTCCTAATAATTTATAAATATTAAAATAAAATATTCCTTGGATTATGGAACTACAACTATACAAAAATATGTATCTAGAGTTTGTTTTACCTTTCACTAAGATATTATTACCCGTCGATCAAGGGATGAGTTCAAGATCTAGATTCCACATATATGAGTCATTTGGATACAATAATATTTAAATAAAATTTTGTGGCATAATATTTCTTCTCAACTAGTTAGTATGTTTAATATATTTTTTTGGTTTTGGATTACTCAATTTTACTTCACATTCAAGACACATCATGTTATGAATATTCTTCCTATAAACAATAAATCTCAAGGTTTCATCTTGAAAAAGTACTTGTTGCTAGGTTTGGGTCAAGATCAGAGTTATAGAGTAATCAATAAACTAGGGAATAAGTTATAATAAAATGAGGTTTGTGTTCATTCATGAATCCTTAAAGGATTTGTTTACTATATTAATGAAGATGATGAATGATAAGGGTTGTGTTCTTTCTTGAGTCTTTCGATAGGAAAAAACCTCGTTGTAGTTATTCAACCATCCCATATGGGTTGGTTGAATTATTTTTAGTGAAACTAATAATATTTAATTGGTCCTCTAAAACTAAAAGAATTATATATTTTATTTTTCCGAGATATTACTACATAACCATAACAATATAAGCATTATCAATTAATAAGTCAATAGTTTCAAAGAGAATGATAAAAAACCACTGGAAGATGGAATTGTTCTTCACCTAAACACCACTATGATAATGAATCATTGTATCTATTAATTCATCCAGATTCTTGAAATAATCATGGAAAATAATAATAGAATTGGATCCTTCCCTTTATTGCTAATTATTTACAATATTGATGTGTCTTTTTTCCTTATGATTCTTCTTTTTTGTTAATGAACTGGATGACATAGATGTCATCGAATATCTATATATTTTATACAAATATTATTAGGTTCTCCTCTTACATCATCAAAATATAAAAAAAGAACTTATGATTATCCATAGTGTTGAATGATATCTCTATAGGATTAATTTTCATCTTCTCATTGCTTCTCTATTATATTAACTAAATAATATCATGAATATTTTTCATACAATTTTAATTTTGAAAACTCATAAATATTTGTAAAAATTAAAATTATTTTATAAAAAAATATGATATTTTAAATTTTAATTATTCTTTAAAATCATACCAAATTCATATTGAATATATATTATTAAATTCACCATGGGTATTGTGATAATTTCTTCATTTAAAATCTCAATAAAATCTACATCACTTAAATTAAATAAAACAAATTCCATGGATATATGTAATCTAAAGTGTTACTTCTTCTTATAGTGTAGATTACCCAATATTATGTCTTGATTATAATTTTAGAGATTAATTTTTATCTTTAAATCCATTAATAATATCTCTTGCGCAATTTCAAAATTAAATTCCTTTCTATAGAATATACAATCCTGTAAATCATTAATTTTTTAGGCATTGAATATTTTTTTTCATATGAAACTTAATGTATTATGAATTCTATTTATGTTTTATCCCTTTTACAATTTTTACCTTCATCAAGTTTTTATGATTTTGAATACTTTATAGTATCAGTGTTATTACAATGTCTTTGTGAATTTTTCTAGCACTGTAATTTTCTATCTCAATTATGTGTACCTTAAAGTTCTTAAGAAATTCTTATGGACATAACATAAATTCCATTTTATAAGAATTATTTATTTATTATATTATATAATGTTATTTTATAATAATATTTTATATGTATTACGTAATCTAAAAACTATAAAATCATATAGAATACAGTAGAGTCATAAATGTTTCACTAAATTATTTAGGAATTCATTAGTAGACTTTAAAAACCATCAAGAATACCTGGTAACTCTGAAATTGACTTAAAATATTCTATACGAGTCTTATGAAATAACACTTACCCATATATTTCATAATCTGAAGAAAAAATTCCTATGAAATTTCATCAGAGTCTTATAATATAAGACTTTCCAATTTTTCACCATTAAACATTGACATATATTTTCTCATAAAATTACTCCATATCAACTAAAATAATATTGTATATTTTTTCATCACTTAAAATAAACTCATAATGACATCTCAAGACTTCAATAAATCATCAAAATATTTACAACAGTTATTGGATGGTATCTCTTGTCCCTAAATTTTTTTCTTATTTATTAACAATTATGAAATATATTCTTTATCTATTTTACTTATAATTTATTCCCAATTGTAATAAATTGCGTCACCTAATCCTTAAAAACATTTCATTAGTATCTAAAAATATTATCACTAAAATCATCAAATTTAAAGGATTTATCTTTGGTTCTAAATATTTATGTTCTCTATCATAGAAAAAATTTCTACTTTTACATTTATAATTAAACCACATAATTCATTTTATAATTACATTAGAAAACAAATATTGAAAAAATACACCATAATATTTAAAAATACATTTATGAACATGAAAAAATAATAAATTTTTGAAAGAACCATCCTAGAAACAGAAATGGAATAGTTATACATAATAATAAACATTTATTGAGTTCTTTATAAGAACCATTATATTTTAACCTCTATAAATATGTACATGGAAAATAAAAATACATGAAAAGGGAGATAAAAATAAAATATTTATATATAATGATTGTTTATTTGAAAGAATAATCATATATTTATGAAATAAATAATGTTAATATTTGATGACTGAAAAATGATATGCAAACTATAAAGGTTTGAAAAATACTCCTGGATATACATATAGAGAAACTAAAAAAAGAAGAATAAGAAAATTACACAAAACTAATATATTGATGAATATATTTTTGATGTTTTTGGACAATGACATTAGAAAATTAGACATAATAAGGAAATAAATGTTGATGAATAATAAATAAGAAATATTATGATCAAAATATTAAATATGGAATAATAAACTATACCACGTCCAAAATATAGAGTTCGTTTAAAATATAAATAAGCCCATATCTTCTAAATACTTCATCATATGAGTGTAAGGGTTATTAACTATAGATATATACATTAAACTAATAACTCAATGTGAGGAAAACTTTAAATGTTTCAATAATTAAAAAAGTTGATATATAATTTTTGGATACATGATATATTTTTCATTTCATCTTAGTTAGTATTTTAGGGTTTTACCAAATTTTTTACCTTTATTACAAATCATTTTTGATACCTTTGGTAATGTAAAATTTTCAAATATATATATATATATATATTGATTTTTATTGGCTATTCGTTTCATTCGAGGGTTTTGTAGTTGTATTTCGTCTCAACAAATGTCATTCAGAGTTTTTTGGTTTGAGTTCTAAAAGTAGGAGAATATTTGTTTAGGTCTAAATAGTTTTTAAATAAATAATTATTCAAAAAACAAGCACAACAATCATGCTATGAAGGACTAGTTTAAATAGTATAAACAAATATTTCTATTTATTTTTTTGAATAATTTATCTAGTATATCAAATTAATTTCTATCACAATGAAATGTTCATCCCACAATAGACTTATGTAGGATAAAAATAATAACTATTAAATTTAAACGTATTCCATGATGAAATATTAAAACCCTAATATAACTATATGAGATTAAACATTGTATCCTATATAAGAGTAATAAAAGATAGGTATTTCTAATTTTTAATTGAGTGAAATTTTATCATGATGCAATACATCATCTGCAGAGTGATAAGATAAATTATGATGCAATGATTTAATCATGAAAATAAGGTGAATGAGGGAGAAAAGTATCATTATTCCATGAGACTAAATATCACGCGTAAATAGTTTTATTTAAATGAAAATTTACATTTTAATTCTAATTTTATATGAATTAATCCTGCTTTTATTATTCAATAATATAGATGTTGTTTCATTATTATCACTCTAATGATAGAATGAATATGGTATACTGATAAAATAAAATGGAGAAACCAATTTGTTATAGATCAATTGAAGTAACTACACTATGATATTCAAAAAAAATAATGAATTTTGGTGTAAATGATTATTTCCACCCGATTGGATTTTGTGGTTTTTGGGACTACCCAAAAGTATATTAATATATAAAAATCGAATTGATTTTCCTAAATAAGATCCAAATCATTTATTTAAATTAGAATAAGTTCATGGTAGATTATTTTTGAAATTTAAATTTAAAATTCTAAGAGAAGATATTGATGGAGAGTTTTTATGTAAGAAAATAATAAGTAGTGAATAGAAAAATAAAATTTTTAAGAAAATTATAGGAGTGAGAAGGACTTGTAAATATTAAAAATATGAAATTTGAAGAGTGATTTATTGCTCTCTTATATTTTATAGATGACCCTGGACTGATTTTGTTTTTGCACATATGTGTTGTGCTCATGTGGGGAATATTAGATCATGCTAAATTACTCCATTAGTGTTTTATTTTATTCCAATTAATAGCATTATGTTATTTTACCTATATATTGATACAAATATTTATTTCAAACCTCTTATAAATTTGTGAGTAGTCATATATATTTGATGATTAGACACCTTTTCTAATAGATTATAATAAAAAAAATTCTAGTAGTTATTTATAGGAATATCAATAAATTTATGATATGTCATTCTCAAATATAGACAAGTGTTGGTGAAATAGGTAATATCTCATGGTGAATTCTTGTAATAAACCCGATTTTCCTTGGAAATTCCTATGTGAAAATCTAGTGTTTATGACTTTCTAGGGGTTGTCTGTGACTCATTCCGAGAGTTTTCCAAAATGTAGTTTTGAATTGTCAGTGCGTGAGCATGCTACTGCGTTAGAATGTTAGTGAATTAGTGAGTAAGGGGAATCAAAATTGATGAGTTAGAGACATTGGCATTGGGGATTCAGTGGAATCGACATTGGTTAGTTAGGGGCATCAGTATTGGCAAGTTATGGGTGTCAGTGTTGGTGACTCGAGGCATTGGTAGGTCACAACATTGGTAAGTTGGGGGTCGGTGAGTCGATGGTCTTGGTGCTGGGGCATCGATTTCAGGGCTTCGATGAGTCTTAATGTCCGTGATTCATTGTGTTGGTAGATCATCCTAGGTGTCTCATCATTGGTAGGTCGCATCGATAGATCACCTGTTGGTTTCTCGGCATTGATGTCTCGCCCATCAGTGACTCATTTTTAGTTTTTCCAGTTTTTTCCAATTTTTTTTTCACTTTTCCAATTTCTTCCCTCCTATGTCTTATTTGAGATAAATCAAGTTTAAATATTTATTTGGGTGTTTTATGGGAATTTTAAAGGATATTAAGTATATCTTTAATATCCTAACATTTCGGGGGATTTGAGATACTCAAACCATGTGATCTTGACCATGATCCCATGATTAATGGATTTTGAAACCGTTATTCATTTAAAATATGATATGCCTATTTAAGCAAGGATCTTCCCATTCCACTATGTTTTCCATTTTCTTAGGTTGTGTCTAAAGTTTTCTTACCTAAGAAAAGTTGTATACCTATACTAGATCCCCTCCTCGGTTTTCTTAGAGTTTCTTATTACTTGCACGGTCCCCTATTCGTAATGCATAGAGGATCCTTGGTTGCCTATTATTCCAAGTAGGGATTTCTTTCTACTCTCTTTAATTGTGAAACATGATGGATGGATGTAATAGTGATTCCTTATGAATAATGGACAAATAATCATCTTAAAATGACTAATTATTAAGATGGGAATATGATCAAAAGATAACACGGGTCAAATAAATAATGGACTTGGAGTGTATTGATGTTTGGTTGCATATTTAATTTTTTATCTTTGATTCTTTTATGGTTCTTATGAATATATGAGTTTTGAAAATCATGGCTGTTGGTGGTCATTTCTTGTGCACTAGTGGTGTCCTGTTTGTTTGGTTATACTATTTGATAATTTGATGTAACATGAAATCTACTTAATCATATATAATTGGTTAATTAAATGGATTACTTAGGATCAAACATATTATATAATCACCTCGGTTATTTAATGTGGAATTTAAGAACCTATGTTGGCTAAATATGAATACCCTTGGCATGATGGTGTGATTGTGTGATGTGTTTTATGGAGTTCTATCCTTGTGTAGGTTGTGGGTACAAGGGTGGACAAGGGAGATGGTTATGTGAGAAGGGGGTGGTATGTGTGTGCAGTGGGGATATGGTTAAATGGTATATTCTTAGTACCATGTTTATGGGGTGATAAAGGGGGTGTGTTGGTATCCCAATTCGAGAGATAGATTTATTGTCTAATGGATGGAAATATAGGTAGAGAAACTGATGTTGTTTGTGTTCTAGCCAATGGACAAGATTGGGTTGTGGGACTACAGTGTGGTTATGAAATTTTTATGAAATGGTACTGCATCAGAGAAATGTTAGGATTGTGTGGTATAAATTTTAATAATGATAGTCTGTAGTGGTTGAACGAGGGTGTGCAGTGAGACTACAAATCTGTTTTTGGGGCTGTTGTGCAATGGGACTGCAAATCTGGTTTTGGTGCTGTTGTGCAGTGGGGATACAACTTGGTTTGCTTTTTTTTTTATATGTTTGTGGTTGGTAGTTTCCCTATAGTGATATAATAAATTAATGTTATACATTTAAACAAATAAATGTAAAATGATTAAATTTAGAAGGGGTTGCGTTTATGCTTGGCAGTGGCTGCTGTGTAGTTGTGAATACAAGGTAGCAGCAGAAGTGATACTGATGGGTTATTTTGGTTGTTTGATTAAAAATTGTAGGTTGGGATGAGTGTTTTATTACCTATATGTATAAATTTTAGTTTCTTGTGATTTCTATATGCACCCCACCCTTGTTGAACACCATGCGATGAACACCCCCATCTCACGGGGAGGGTGTCTTTCCCAGCATCCTAGTGGGAGGACATATGGCTGGTTACTAACTCTCTTCCTCACACCATATTCTAGGTTCTTACTACTCAAGAGTATCTAGATAGGCTTTAGTGGCTTGAGGATTACCATAGTCCTATATCCTTCAGGAAGGTTTGTTTTGAACAAGGGTCTTAGGTGTTTGCAGGCCAGGTTTGTTTCCAAAGTGTCTTCAGGATGAGGCCTAGGTTTCTTCGAGCGAGAGGAATGGTTTTTGTGGCCCATGTGTTTTTGGGCAGGATGTGTGGTGTGTCTTGAGGCCCATGTGTGTGTAGGAAGGTCATGGAAGTGGGACTGTGTGTGGGAAGAGTGGTAGCGTCCAGACGTAAGATGTTAAGAATGAGTAGTTAACTAATGGGAAAGTGGTGCGGGGTACCCAAATATTGATGTGATTATACTACTACTTGACTTTACTTGCATTATTTGGTGAGTGTGCATTTGTGAGGGTGAGATGGTTAGTATTCATTGGTTGTTTCTTTGTGGTTCTACTATTTTCACATAGGGACATTAGTATGTTCCCCCACTTGTGCACATGTATCTTTAGTTTCCCTACAGAGAATAGTTTTATGCTCACCCAATGTATATAAAAACAGTTTCAGGTTTCTAGGAGGGAATTGATGACCTTGATAGGAATTACTATCATGGGTATCGGGATTAGTTGTTGTCGCTTCTTAGTATCTTTTCTTTTTGTAATTTACTTTGAATTTTTCTTGTACCTTTTATCAGCTTTACCTTTGAGCATGCATGTGGGAATGAATTTTGGATTTACTTTTCCTTTTAGAATTTGGTGTTTCATGGGATTTACCATCGTATCTACTAATTTTGTTCTATAAAGAGGTTAATTCCTTCCATATTATCTGGTATTCTATACCACTGGTGTTAGTCTCCACTCTAGGGCCTATTAAATGTGGGACTTGAGGGTTATTATCCCACCTTCATCTCAAGGAAGGAAGGGTGTGACACTTTGTTGTCCCTTCCCCTCATCTTGAAGAAGGAAGGCCATGACAAAATGGTTTCAAATGGAGGTTGGGGATAAGATGGAGTTCTGAGTTAGGTATAGTGATAATTGTATGGGATGGTAGGGAAACAATGTTTTGTAACCTTGGTGCGTAAAATAGGCCAAGGAAGAGAAGTTAGGAAATGAGATTTTAGCCCCCCCCCCACCCCCGTGATCCGATGCAAGGAATCTGGACATACTGAATGAAAACGTGATGCTATACCTATTTCCAGGTAGAGACCCTAGGAAAGGTATATTCACAATAATTACTTGTGTTTTTATTTTAGTAAGGAATTTTAAGAATTTAAATAAAATTGAAGAGTTAAAATAAAATATGAATGAAAATATATGTACTACCCTGGATTAGGAGTTCCTTGTTTACTTTTTAGAAATGGTACCCAGACATCGCCCACATGTGGTATGAGTAGTTAATGACCAATAGTAGAAGGACACACATTGTTCCTTCTAGCAGAAGACTTTGGGAAAGTATGATGGAAATATCTCGGACATGGAGACAGAGAGTTGGCTTGAGGAGTTGGTGATCGATTTTAGCTTGGTCCGAGATCTGACAGAGTACTGAGTTCCACTAGAAGTGAGCTAGATGAGGGGATAAGCACATCAATGGTGGATTCTTTAACTTAGGGAGAGGAAGGATACTGATGTTTTTTGGGCTGAATTTCAGGAGTTCCAGATATAATTCCATTATTCTAAGAAGAAGTCCAAGAAGAGGCACAAGATAATCTCCCTCCAGTAGGGGAGTATGTCAGTAAGGGAACTAGGGATCATGTTTAAAGATCTCATATAATTTGATCCAGATCTCTTTCTATACGAGGATTCATGGTTGGGATGCTTGGAGGAGGCACTCCGACCTTCTCTTTAGTATGTTGTAACTCCTTTCACTCTACCGATGTAATTAGAAGTTCAAAAGAAGGCCTAAGTAGTGGAGAGGATGCACTCAATGGGAGGTGTACCATGATAAGGGATAAAATTGAGTTCATTGAAGGGGAAGGTAGTCAGAAGCATGTCTCTATCATTAAGGCCTTTCAAGTTTTTTCTAGATGGGAGTAGGCATCAGGAGTTCCAGTTTTGATCTCATGTTCCTCACTCTTTCCTCATGGACTTGAGACTGAGGTTCTTTATCTATGGAGGCCGTGTAATTTTTAGAACCAGTGCCCATTTAAAACTCAATACTATGGGGGTGGGTAGGTTTAGCACCCTCCTCAAAAGCGATAGTTTCTAGTTAGGCATTTCTAGCAGCAGGGGTAGTGAGCTCCTACTCCACCGAGGGTATACAGTGATGCAGGAGGATAAACTCAAGGAACTCCTAAGGTACCAAGAATAGGGCATGTTAGGGAGGCAGTCGTCATATGAGGGGTTGAGGAGTTGGGCATGGGTAGTTTCACAACACAGAGGCAGTAGTTCCAGTAGGGCGAGAGGTTGTTCGAGGTACGATCAGTCTGTTTATCACTCTTGCATGCATTTTTTTGATTTAGGAGTCTCACAGTCCTCTGTTTCACCATTCTATCCCATTATATGGGTCTAGATATGGAGATAATTTCCATACCCTAGGTGTTGAGTACACTAGTTGGAGGTCAGACCAATCTATTTGATGTGTTCCTAGGATGTAGGCTTATAATGAGATCACATCAGTCTCGTTGGGATCTTATTATACTATATATGAATCCATACAATGTCATTCTAGGAATCTAATGGTTGTTCTATATGCATTTCATTATCAAATTTTTTTGTATAAGGGTTTTGTTCTCAGATATAGGTGGTCATCGCATAGCTTTTGTTGGCGAGTAGAGTTGTTAGGTGGGAAACTGGCGTGTCAATACTCTTCTTTATTTACTAGCCAAGATTTTAGTGGAATTACTATACATAGAGATGGTGGATGTTTTGGGGGTTGTCAGTGAGTTTCTAGATGTCTTCCTCAAAGAGATTGTGACTCTACCCCCTTGATGTGACGTTGAGTTCGAGACTGACTTGCAACCTGGTGCCTATCCGATTTTTATGGATCTTTATTAGATGGAACCTTCTGAGTTGTGAGAGTTGAGAATTCAGGTTGAAGACCAGATGAAGATGATTTTTATCTGGCCATGTGTGTCTTTGTGGGATGCTCCAGTCTTGTTTGTGAAAAAGGAAGATGGAGGCCTAAGGCTATGCATATACTATGATAGACTGATCTAGGTGACGGTCAAGAACCATTACCCCCTTCCGAGAATAGGTGATATTTTTAACTAGTTACAGGGATAAGGTTAGTTCTCTAAGATTGATCTGTAGTATGGATATAACCTGTTAGAGGTAGGGAAGGGTGAAATCCCAAAGACTTCTTTCAGATGCAGGTACATGCACTTAAAGTTCATGGTCATGCTCTTTAGTATCACTAATGCACCAACCATGTTCATGGAGATCATGAACTATATTTTCTATGTGTTCCTAGACTGATTCTTCATCACGTTCACCAACAAAATCATGATCTACTAAATGTTATAGGAGGAGCACAAAGAGCATCTGATGGCTATCTTAGGGGTCCTTCGGCCCCAACTGCTCTATGGGAAGTTATCCAAGTGCAAGTTTTAAACATGAGTGGTGCCCTTCATTGGAAATGTGGTGTCTCAAGAATGGATAGTGGTGGACCCATCAAAGGTTTAGGTGGTTGTTTCTTGGGTAGTACCCAAGAATGTGGAAGAGGTATTGTAACAACCCAATCTTTTTGAGTAGTATATTAACTTACTCTTAATGATTTATTAAGATGTTAATGGTTAATGCAGAAAGAGGAGTTGATGGCTTCATCCAGTAGACTCAACCCTTACGAAGCCCACTTATCAGATCTTGGGAAGGAGGTAGAATCTGTGGGCTTCGCTTTGGACCAATCCCAAGCCGAGCTCCAGCGTGTCAAGCTTGAACGAAAACGCTTGCAGGAGAAGTTCAAGTTAGTGGAGATTGCTACTAGGGAAATGTTATCTGAGACTCCCTCAGATTCTCTCACCATAGCACACCATACACTTAGGTCTTATGCCAGTGTTATAAGGGGCTATGTGATGAGACCCTAGTTTCCTTGTGTAATCCTTTCGGGTGAATAAATTGAGATTTCTTCCTTTAGTGATGTTTGTGAAATTTCAAATGTCTAGATAATTTTAGAATGTATTTTATTGATGAATTTTGAAAAAGGGATATTTTGAAATATTTATGTAAACCCTAAATAACTAATGATGTGTAATGATTTTCGAAAAATGGTCTTCTACAAAAGTGTTCAGTAAGGAATTTGGAGTCTAATAAGATCAACTTAATTTTTGATGAATAGTAAATTATGAATAGTGATTTTACGCTTAGGATTAGTAATGTGACGAAATGGATTAGTAATTTCACTCAAAGAAAGTTTTAATATAATTTAGACACCTAGATTAAGTAATGTGATTCAATAAAATGGTTAAATACCTGTTTCATAAATTATTATTCAAGTATTAGTTTTTTCGGATGAATAGTGTTTTTTAATTAAAAATTTAATTAAAAATAATTATAAAATTATTTTTATAAAAAGGACTTTATTTTTGAACTCAGAGCATCGATATTATGTTAAGGTAATTTTTGGGGTTTTTTCTGAAAAAAGTGAATTTTCGATGAATAGTGTTTTTATTTAAAAATTAAATTAAAAATATTTAGAAAATTATTTTTATAAAATGGATTTCATTTTTGAAATCAGAGCATTGATATTTGGTTAAGGTGAAATTTTGGGGTTATTCTGAGAAAGTTGAATTTTCAGTGAATAGTAAAAATACAGTTTTAGGGTTTCAGTATGTTTAATGACATCATAATGGTGTCATGATGATGTCATGAGATCTTTTGAGGGTTGGCCGGCCAAGGGTGATGAATTATTGTTTTGGGGGCCCCATGTGGCCTAACTCCATGATAAATTCCAAGGGAGAGCACATGGGTTTGAGAAAAGCACATGTGAGGTGTCCCTTGGCCATTAATGCTTTGTCCCCTCACTTTCCCTATAAATACCCACCCTTTCCTCCCTTAGTTTTCACTCCCAACTCTCCCCCAACGAAGTTATGGTCTTCTTACCTTCCAAAGAGTCCTCCCAAGGTGCCCCCAAGCCCTCAAGGTCTAATCCTTTGAGTTTCAAGAGTCACATTTTAAGGTAAGGGATCCGACCCCTCGCTTTCTTTTCAAGTAATCTCTTTTATGTCATTTCTTTTATACTCCATGTTCTTATGTTGGAGGATGTTCTTTTATATTCACCCGACTGCCTATTTAATGTTCATATGATGAGAGACCCCCCTTGCTCTCATCAATTCGTATTAAGAATGTTTAAGTGACGCCGTTAGGCTGCCGAATTTTTAAGGGATTCTTTCACCCTTCTCATTTTTCAAGTTCGATTTTCATGTCAAGTCTTTCAAGTTCCTTTTTATTATGTTGGGGTATTATCTCTATATCAATCATACTTATCTCTTATGATCATATGATGAGGGACCCTTTTCTGATCTTGTCAAATCATTTTCTTTTGAAGTTAAGTGGCGTCGTAAGGCTGCCAAATTTTCATAAGAGAAATCTAATCTTTTTCCTTCCATGTTTTTCATTTCAAATGGAATGTACCTAAAATTTCATTTACCATGTCCATATGTCCTTCTTATTCTTTCACCCTACTGTTTTATGGATCATTTATGAGTGGGTGACCCATGTCCCCTCTCATTTCAATGTTTTCTAAAACCCCGAAACTTAGCCGTTATGCTGCAGAATTTTCCCCTCAAAATGCCTCTCTCTTTTCCCAAAAATTATTTTATGTTATAAAGTGAATACTCAAAGCTCTTATTTCTACAAGGGTATTCACATATATATCAAAATGTTCCATTTTAAATTCTGGGATTTACATACATGAGACCCGCTTTCCCTTTCCGTGGGTTTAAAGTGACGTAAAGATCATGTCTTTAAAGCAGTTTTTAAAACGTTATGATTATGAAATGAAACCCATTTATTTTATGCTATGTGGGTTATTTATGAAATGTTTGATGATGATATATGTGGCTCACATGATAATAAAGGCAAATTTAAGGGTGCGCCCTGATAGCGCTCCAATGCATTGGGTAATGATGTAACCACTAGAGATTACAATTTTCACGATACCTTGGTGAATAACCTTGGTAATTTTCAAATGACACCTTGGGGATGGACCTTGGTGATATGTTCATGATTGTCTATGTTAAATGATGTAGCCACATCTTCAAGTTATGAAAAATTTTATTTTTATTATGAAATGCCTCATGATTTCTTTCTCATGCCTTAAAGTTCTTTTCATGTCCTTATTGAAGTATCTCAAGTTCACATGTAAAATGTTCCTCTTGTTTCCCTTACTGGGCCTTATACTCACCCTTTCTTTTGATGTATGTCCCCAGGTTATGAGATGCAGTAATGAACCTAGAATGAACTTAAGGAGACGCCTTTCAAGTGTTTAAGAAGAATGTTTTATGTTTTTTTTATGTATTATGATCCTTGTTTCCAAGACACTAAACCTTAACGATCCTCAGATTTGTGTAATGTAATGAAAGTTTTTGTTATAAAATGGCGGGATGCTATAGTTGGTATCAAAGGATGGTTTAGTTATTTGTGGAAATTAGGATATAAAAACTTTAGGAAGAACCCTATAGAAAAGTTTAAATATAGGAAAACTTCCTGGTATTTTGGTAAGTATTGAGTAAGTGGTCTATCAAACAAATACATCCCTGTTTGGATACGAGCAGGTAGAGGCGGCTCTGGCATAGATGTACATAGGGGTAAAACCCGAAAACACCGCTTTGAGCTAGACTCGAACGGGAACTGGTGCACGATAACGGGCCTTACTGCACTCTTGGTTACGACACTCCCGGGGGTTATGTTTGGTTAATCACAAGCTTTTTATGAATCATTATGAAGGAATTATAGAGAAGTATAATTGTCTAAGCATGAAGTCTTAGTTAAAAGATTCATAAATGAAATAAGTTTCTCACTAAGGTTTTATTCTTTTAGAAAATGGCGGGCAATAGGAGGAACCGTGCCGATGGTGACCGCAATGCACCATGTGCTGACGGCCCTCCGATGGAAGCCGGAATGGAAACATTCATGCGAATGATGAACCAACTGACTCAAGTTATGAGTAATAACTTGAATCAAGCTGAGAGGCCGACCTCACCACGAAGGGAACAACTTTCTGTTGAGTCCTTCATGCGTCAACGACCGCCAACATTCATTGGATCTACTGACCCATTGGTTGCGGAACAATGGATAAGCTCCATTGAAAAGATCTTTTCTGTACTTCATTGTTCGGAACAAGAAAAAGTCACCCTTGCTGTTTACCGCCTAGAGGGAGAAGCTGATCAGTGGTGGTCACTGATCAAAAACACGAAGCCACGAGGAGAGATGGAAGCTATGGAGTGGGAAGAATTTCGGGGGATTTTCTTTAACAAGTATTTCCCTCGTTCCATGAGGACGAAAATGGAGAAAGAGTTTCTCGAGCTAAAGCAGAAGGAGAACGAATCTGTCGGAAGCTATGAGATGAACTTCACAAGGCTTTCCCGTTATACCTAAAGCTTTGTCATGGACCCTAATGGGAAGGTTGATAGATTCTTTGGCGGACTACGACCACATCTGCGGAAGAATCTAGCCAACAGGGACTACGATAGCTATGAAGAAATAGTTCGAAGTGCTATGAAAGTTGAACTAGAGTTTGGGGAGACACAGTGGTCTCACAAATCTAATGAGAAGAAGAGAACTCTAGAACCGAGCCTGGGAAGAAGTTTTGATCAGGAAAGAGGTGGAAAGCATATGCAACATGCCACATGCAATAAATGTGGGAAGAAGCATCCAGGGAACTGCTTGATCGGAAGTGGCAAGTGCTATAGGTGTGGAAAAGAAGGCCATATTTCTCGGAATTGTCGTGGTGATGTGAAGCCTCAACTTCCCAACACTAACGACAGAGGAAAGATGGTTCTGGCCCTACCCGAAGTCACATGCTTCAAGTGTGGACAGCTTGGGCACTTTGCTAATCAATGTCCAAATCCGAGGGCGGTGGAGGGGAATCACCATCAACCTCAGCAGAGGCCAAGGGAGCATGGTCGTGCTTTCGCTATCACAACAACTGAAGTTGAAGTTCCGAACGATGTGGTAGCAGGTACTCTTGTTGTCCTCTCAAAACTAGCAAGTCCTTTATTTGATTCTGGTTCTACGCATTCCTTTATTTCTTCCAAGTTTGCAAGGAATATAGAATCAATCCCCGAATTGCTTGAGGTAGAGTTGTCAGTCAAGACTCCAAGTGGGAGTATCCATGCATCAACAGTGTTTAGAGACTCTAGTGTTTACTTTGGTGAGCACAATCTTATCGCAAATCTAGTAGTCATCCCCATGATGGAATTCGACGTTATACTAGGGATGGACTGGCTCTCAAAGTATAATGCTAAGATCAAATGCAGAAGTAAGGAAATCTCAGTAGTCTTGAATGAACGACCTACAGTTATCTTCCGAGGAGAGATATCCCGAACTGATCCCTATCTAGAAGCACCTCCCATAGCTTTCTTTATGGAGTTAATCAGTGATGATGAAGAAGGGAAAGGGAGGATACAAATTGAAGATGTTCCGATTGTTCAGGAATACATGGATGTATTTCCTGAGGATTTACCTGGACCTCCCCCAGAAAGAGAGGTAGAGTTCTCCATTGAACTCGTACCTGGGTCTCAACCGATATCAAAGACTCCGTATAGAATGACAAATGTGGAGATAGAGGAGCTAAAGAAACAACTCCAAGACTTGTTGGAGAAGGGGTTTATCCGACCGAGTGTGTCTCCTTGGGGAGCACCAGTTCTCTTTGTGAAGAAGAAGGATGGATCAATGCGGCTATGCATTGATTATAGAGAACTGAACGGGATCACAGTGAAGAATAGATACCCTCTTCCAAGAATTTATGATTTATTTGACCATCTTCGTGGGGCTCAATTCTTCTCTAATATTGACCTTCGATCTGGTTATCATCAACTGAGGGTGAAGAAGGAAGATATTCCAAAGACTGCCTTCCGATCAAGATATGGGCATTATGAGTTTACCGTTATGCCCTTCGGCTTGACTAATGCTCCTGTTATTTTCATGAATTTGATGAATAGAGTCTTTAAGGACTACCTTGATAACTTTGTGGTAGTTTTTATTGATGATATTTTGATATATTCAAAAAGTCGTGAGGAGCATGAAAATCATCTGAGGGTTATTTTGAAAACTCTACGGAAGGAGAGGCTCTTTGGGAAGTTCAGCAAGTGTGAGTTTTGGTTACAACAAGTGGCTTTCTTGGGGCACATCATAACCAATGAAGGAATCTCGGTTGACCCTGCAAAGACAATGGTTGTGGAGGAGTGGCCTCAACCCACAACAGTAACTGAGATTCGTAGTTTCCTTGGTTTAGCGGGATATTATAGGAGGTTTGTGAAAAACTTTTCACGGCTTTCTAATCCACTAACCAAGTTGACTCGAAAAGGGGTTAAGTTCATCTGGACAAAGGAATGAGAGGAAAGTTTCCAAGAGCTGAAGAAGAGATTGGTTACTGCACCTGTATTAACACTACCCTCTATCGGAGAAGGATTCGTTATTTTTAGCGATGCATCTCTGAAAGGGCTTGGGTGTGTCCTCATGCAAAATGATAAAGTAATTGCTTATGCATCTCGACAGTTGAAGATTCATGAGCAGAATTATCCTACGCATGATCTAGAGCTGGCAGCAGTTGTTTTTGCTCTAAAGATATGGAGGCACTATCTTTATGGGGAGAAATGTGATATATACACTGACCACCAAAGTATAAAGTATATTTTCACACAGAAAGAATTGAACATGAGACAAAGGAGATGGTTGGAGCTTATTAAAGACTATGATTGTTCAATTCATTATCACCCTGGAAGAGCAAACAAAGTCGCGGATGCGTTAAGCAGGAAAGATCCTGTTGTTCTGGCAACAATGAGGATCCTGGGAGACCCCTTGATTAAAGATATAGTAAAACTGGACATGGGAATTATAAGGAAAGGGAAACCATCAACCCTATCCCAAATGATTTCTCAACCTTCATTACTAGAGAAGATCAAGAAGGCTCAAAAAGAAGATCCTTTGCTGCAGGAGAAGTTCGAGGCTGTAAAGGATGGGAAGTTCCCTGATTTCAATATTGATCAAGAAGGTGTATTGAAATTTCGTACAAGACTATTTGTTCCATCTATTCCGGAGATAAAGAAAGAACTGATGGATGAAGCTCATAGCTCTACTTTCTCTATACATCCGGGAAGCACTAAGATGTATAGAGACCTTCGTGATCATTATTGGTGGGATAACATGAAGAGGGAGATTGCCGATTACACTACAAGGTGCCTGGTGTGTCAGCAAGTAAAGGAAGAAAGACAACTTCCTAAGGGGGTATTACAACCACTACCCATACTGGTATGGAAGTGGGATAATATCACCATGGACTTTGTAACTGGTCTCCCAAAAACATCTAAAGGAAACAATGCGATATGGGTTATTGTGGACCGTCTCACCAAGACAGCCCATTTTATCTCTATTCGGGAAGATTTCTCCATGGATCAGCTTGCCAAGATATACGTGAAAGAAGTGGTAAGGCTGCATGGGGTACCACTATCCATCGTATCTGATTGTGACCCAAGATTCACATCAAAATTCGGGAGAAGTCTTCAGCATGCTCTGAATACTGAATTGAATTTTAGTACGGCCTATCATCCTCAAACTGATGGCCAATCTGAAAGGACTATTCAGACACTCGAAGACATGTTGAGATTATGCTCAATGGAATTTAAAGGTGGATGGGATCAACACCTCCCATTAGTGGAGTTCTCCTATAACAACAGCTTCCATACGAGTATTCAGATGGCACCCTATGAAGCTCTGTATGGAAAGCGGTGTAGAACTCCTACTTGTTGGGATGAAACTGGTGAGAGGAAGCTTCTTGGGCCTGATCTTGTGCAAGAAATGACAGAACAAGTTCATGCCATCCAACAACACATAAAAGCTGCTCAGAGTCGGAAGAAGAGCTATGCTGACAATTGACGAAGAGACTTGAAGTTTGGTGTTGGTGACAAAGTCTTCCTTCGAATTTCTCCATGGAAGAGAGTCATGCGGTTTGGGAAGAAAGGGAAGCTCAGCCCTAGGTACATTGGCCCCTATGAAATCCTTGATCGCATAGGAGCAGTGGCCTATCTTCTAGCACTTCCACCGAACCTAGCTCAAGTTCATGATGTCTTCCATGTATCTCTCTTGAGGAAGTACATACCCGACCCTTCGCATGTACTGAACCCAGAGGTGGTACAACTTGAACATGACCTCTCTTATGAGGAGCAGCCAATGGAGATCTTAGACCGTAGAGACAAGGTTCTACGAAACAAGACTACCCACCTTGTGAAAGTGTTGTGGAGGAATCATAAGTACAAAGAAGCGACTTGGGAGCCCGAGGAAATGATGAAGCAAAAGTACCCTCACCTTTTCGACTAGGCCTCAAGTGTAAATTTCGGGGACGAAATTTCTTAAGGGGGGAAGAATGTAACGACCCAATCTTTTTGAGTAGTATATTAACTTACTCTTAATGATTTATTAAGATGTTAATGGTTAATGCAGAAAGAGGAGTTGATGGCTTCATCCAGTAGACTCAACCCTTACGAAGCCCACTTATCAGAGCTTGGGAAGGAGGTAGCATCTGTGGGCTTCGCTTTGGACCAAGCCCAAGTTGAGCTCCAGCGTGTCAAGCTTGAACGAAAACGCTTGCAGGAGAAGTTCAAGTTAGTGGAGATTGCTACTAGGGAAATGTTATCTGAGACTCCCTCATATTCTCTCACCATAGCACACCTTACACTTTGGTCTTATGCCAGTGTTATAAGGGGCTATGTGATGAGACCCTAGTTTCCTTGTGTAATCCTTTCGGGTGAATAAATTGAGATTTATTCCTTTAGTGATGTTTGTGAAATTTCAAATGTCTAGATAATTTTAGAATGTATTTTATTGATGAATTTTGAAAAAGGGATATTTTGAAACATTTATGTAAACCCTAAATAACTAATGATGTGTAATGATTTTCAAAAAATGGTCTTCTACAAAAGTGTTCAGTAAGGAATTTGGAGTCTAATAAGATCAACTTAATTTTTGATGAATAGTAAATTATGAATAGTGATTTTACGCTTAGGATTAGTAATGTGACCAAATGGATTAGTAATTTCACTCAAATAAAGTTTTAATATAATTTAGACACCTAGATTAAGTAATTTGATTCAATAAAATGGTTAAATAACGGTTTCATAAATTATTATTCAAGTATTAGTTTTTTCGGATGAATAGTGTTTTTAATTAAAAATTTAATTAAAAATAATTAGAAAATTATTTTTATAAAAAGGACTTTATTTTTGAACTCAGAGCATCGATATTATGTTAAGGTAATTTTTGGGGTTTTTTCTGAAAAAACTGAATTTTCGATGAATAGTGTTTTTTATTTAAAAATTAAATTAAAAATATTTAGAAAATTATTTTTATAAAATGGATTTCATTTTTGAAATCAGAGCATTGATATTTGGTTAAGGTGAAATTTTGGGGTTATTCTGAGAATGTTGAATTTTCAGTGAATAGTAAAAATACAGTTTTAGGGTTTCGGTATGTTTAATGACATCATAATGGTGTCATGATGATGTCATGAGATCTTTTGAGGGTTGGCCGGCCAAGGGTGATGAATTATTGTTTTGGGGGCCCCATGTGGCCTAACTCAATGATAAATGCCAAGGGAGAGCACATGGGTTTGAGAAAAGCACATGTGAGGTGTCCCTTGGCCATTAATGCTTTGTCCCCTCACTTTCCCTATAAATAACCACCCTTTCCTCCCTTAGTTTTCACTCCCAACTCTCCCCCAACGAAGTTCTGGTCTTCCTACCTTCCAAAGAGTCCTCCCAAGGTGCCCCAAGCCCTCAAGGTCCAATCCTTTGAGTTTCAAGAGTCACATTTTAAGGTAAGGGATCCGACCCCTCTCTTTCTTTTCAAGTAATCTTTTTTATGTCATTTCTTTTATACTCCATGTTCTTATGTTGGAGGATGTTCTTTTATATTCATCCGACTACCTATTTCATGTTCATATGATGATAGACCCCTCTTGATCTCATCAATTCGTTTTAAGAATGTTTAAGTGACGCCATTAGGCTGCCGAATTTTTAAGGGATTCTTTCACCCTTCTCATTTTTCAAGTTCGATTTTCATGTCAAGTCTTTCAAGTTCCTTTTTATTATGTTGGGGTATGATCTCTATATCAATCATACTGATCTCTTATGATCATATGATGAGGGACCCTTTTCTGATCTTGTCAAATCTTTTTCTTTTGAAGGTAAGTGACGCCGTAAGACTGCCGAATTTTCATAAGAGAAATCTAATCTTTTTTCCTTCCATGTTTTTCATTTCAAATGGTATGTCCCTAAAATTTCATTTACCATGTCCATATGTCCTTCTTATTCTTTCACCCTACTATTTTATGGATCATTTATGAGTGGGTGACCCATGTCCCCTCTCATTTCAATGTTTTCTAAAACCCCGAAACTTAGCCGTTATGCTGCAGAATTTTCCCCTCAAAATGCCTCTCTCTTTTCTCAAAAATTATTTTATGTTATAAAGTGAATACTCAAAGCTCTTATTTCTACAATGGTATTCACATATATATCAAAATGTTCCATTTTAAATTCTGGGATTTACATACATGAGACCCGCTTTCCCTTTCCGTGGGTTTAAAGTGACGTAAAGATCATGTCTTTAAACAGTTTTTAAAACGTTATGATTATGAAATGAAGCCCATTTATTTTATGCTATGTGGGTTATTTATGAAATGTTTGATGATGATATATGTGGATCACATGATAATAAAGGCAAATTTAAGGGTGCGCCCTGATAGCGCTCCAATGCATTGGGTAATGATGTAACCACTAGAGATTACAATTTTCACGATACCTTGGTGAATAACCTTGGTAATTTTCAAATGACACCTTGGGGATGGACCTTGGTGATATGTTCATGATTTTCTATGTTAAATGATGTAGCCACATCTTCAAGTTATGAAAAATTTTATTTTTATTATGAAATGCCTCATGATTTCTTTCTCATGCCTTAAAGTTCTTTTCATGTCCTTATTGAAGTATCTCAAGTTCACATGTAAAATGTTCCTCTTGTTTCCCTTACTGGGCCTTCTGCTCACCCTTTCTTTTGATGTATGTCCCCAGGTTATGAGATGTAGTAATAAACCTAGAATGAACTTAAGGAGACGCCTTTCAAGTGTTTAAGAAGAATGTTTTATGTTTTTTTATGTATTATGATCCTTGTTTCCAAGACACTAAACCTTAACGATCCTCAGATTTGTGTAATGTAATGAAAGTTTTTGTTATAAAATGGAGGGATGCTATAGGTATGCAACTTCTTTGGTTGAGTAGGCTATTTTTGGAGGTTCGTACCAAACTTCTCTCAAGTTGCCGACCCATTGAAGGACTTGACTAGAAAAGACCAGGCCATCGTGTGGGGTGATCAGTGATAGGAAGTCTTCAACTAACTAAAGGGGAATTTAGTTAGTGCCCTATCTCTTAGGTTTCCTGAGGAAGGGGTAATGTTCGAGGTGTTCTATGATGCATCTTGTCAAGGATTGGGATTTGTGCTGATGCAAAAGTAGGGAGCGATATCTTATGGGTATAAGAAGTTATGTCTGCATGAATGTAACTATGCCACTCATGATTTAGAACTTGCAGTGGTCGTGTTCATGTTGAATTTTTGATGAAATTACCTCATCGAGGAGAACATTGTGGTTTTCACAGATCATAAGAGTTTCAGGTATATCTTCTCCCAGCGAGACCTAAACTTGCAGAAGAGGAGGTGGATGGATTTCTATAGTATTACAACATCGAAATATCTTACTCATTGGGAAAGGGGAATGTTGTGGCCGATGTTTTGAGAAGAAAGTCACAGAAGGAGGTAGTTTGGGAATCCATGGATTCTTGGAAGGTAATGGAGGAGTTAGATGCTTTGTTCCTAGATTATGGAGAGGAAAAAGGTAGAGGCTATCAATTTTTGATGATAGTTAATTATTACATGGTGCGATGGGTGGAGGATTCTTAGTGGGGAAACATAGAGGATAAAGTCATGAATGATCGCGTTGGCGAGGGTGATGCTCAGGAAGGATGGTCAAAAGATTTTCAGAATCACATGTTGTTCCATGGGAACCTATTTTTCCTAGTAGAAATGCACAAGGTATTTCTCCATGAGTTAAATAGATCACCCTTGTAGGTACATCACAGAGTTTCCAAGACTTATTGAGGCTTGAGGGTATAGTTTTGGTGGCCCAGGGTGAAGCGGGTAGTGGTTGAGTTTATGGTAAGGTTCCTAGTGTGTCAGTTGGATAAGGCTAAGCACTATGTTCTCAGTGGTCTATTTAAGCCCCTATGAATTCCTGAGTGGAAGTGGGAGGACATCTCGATGGATTTAATCACAAGATTACCTAGGGATCAGGGAGGTTGGGATGCTGTCTGGGTGGTGGTAGATCGATTGATGAAATGAGCACACTTCTCAACAATCAAGGAGTTGAGCACAATGGACGCCTTAGAACAGAGGTAGGTAGGTGAAGTGTTGTAACTTCATGGTGTTACAAGATACATTGTCTCGGATCAGGATACACATTTTACGTCATGATTCTGGAGGGGATGGAAGCATGCCTTCGACACCCATTCATCCCTTAACAATGACTTCCACCCTCAGACAAATGGGCATATAGAGAGGACTATCCAGACATTGAAGGACATGTTATGAGCATGTGTTCTAGACTTTAGTGGATCTTAGGTGTGACATTTACCCCTGGTAGAGTTTTCTTACAAAAATAGTTATCATTATTCCATTGGTATGGCTCAGTTCAAAGCAATATATAAGAGGTTGTGTCATTTACCCTTCTGCTGGAAGGAAGTTAGGGGGGCAACAATTCTTGGTCTGGATGTGGTGCAGAGTATGACAGAGAAGGTGCATCTTGTTCGTGAGAGGATGAAGGCCACATAGGACTGACAGAAGTCATATGCCAACCATAGAAGGATGCATTTATATTTTGAGGTTGGAGACCATGTCTTCTTTAAGGTTTCCCCTCAACATGGGAATCATATATTTTGAAGAGGAAAAAGATTTCTCCTAGGTTCATCAGTCCTTTCGAGGTGTTTAGATGAGTTGTCTATGTGTCATATCAACTAGAATTTCCATAGTGGTTGGAGAGAATCCACAACGTCTTTCATGTCTCTCAACTCCGTAATTATCTAAACAACGAATCCTACATCCTATATTTGGAGATTTGGATATCGAGGATGATGCAACGTTAATGGAGAGACCAGTACAAATCTAAGATCATGAGGAGAAGATGATTCCCTGATGGAACATTCCTTTGGTTTGTGTGTTATGGAAGCATGATGGCCTCGAGGAGAGTACTTGATAGTCAAAATATTAGATGCGTTCCCAGTACCCATATCTATTTTGAGTTTTTCTCTTGTGTGTTCCTTTGTTCCTTGCTTATGATTTAACATTTTACCTCATTCTCTGTGTGATAAGTTGTTTCCATATTCTCTAATTATGTGTGAAATTTCCTAACTATGTGGTGGGGAGTACCTAATCCATAATATAGAAACATTAATTTTGATTCAATTAAACCCATTTGGGTGAGTCAATGCCACCCAAAGTGGATAGTATCATGACCCGGAGGAAGGATCTCCCTAATCCATGTGTCTGGATAGTGTGACCTTGGTTTTTACGTGTTTTTTGAGGTAGTTTGACCTTAGTGTTTCTAAATTTTTTAGGAGATCACTGTCACAAAGGTATTCTTGGATGTCAGGGTTTTCACTCCAACATTCGACAACACAAGGTGGTTCATCCTTGAAGAGGTATTGTTAGTGCTGAAAAATTGGTCCTACTTCATGAGCAGACTCAGGGATCTAATAGAGTGAATCAAAAATCCAAATATCCTTAAGTCCCTCCAAAACTTCCCAAAGGGGCTCCTTCATGAAGACCTCCGCATGAACGAACTATTTCCATGAGGATGCCTTCATGATAATCTCTACGGCTTCATGGCCCAGCACGAGTTTGTCGCCAGCCCACATCCCCTCAACAACTTCATCGGCCTCTACAGTCCGCTCTATGGGGGCCTCTTTGATGGGCCTCTTCACGAAATCTTGTACCCTCTGCAAGGCCGATGCCTGTCGATGGACTGTCTCCTCTCTACATCGTTACTCTTCTCAAAAGTGAGTTCTACGACCCTCACTGTCCTCAGTTTCCTATAAAGAGCAGGATCAACCCCCTTACAAACCACAGTGACTTCACCCATTCAACTTATAATCTCCCGTTTTGCAAAGACCTTCATGAAACAGACATATGGATCACCAAATGAACTTGGTCTCTGCGAGCCATACCTAATTATTTTCTTCCTAGAATCCACCTATTATGGTGATTCCCTTCACGAAGGCATATGACCTTCATAGAAGAAGGGGCCCCTTCAGGGTGATCAAGGTTTCACAAATCTCTCTCCAAATAAAGAGTTGTTTACTAAGGTAAATCTCTACTCCATTAGAGGTTCCCATTCATGAAGGCCCTATTTATAATGAAGCCCAACCTCTTCAAGAAGCCCATTCCCTTTGATAATCCCATCCTCTCCATGAATCCCTATACCATTGTGAGGCCCATTATCTTCCTAATGTGCCCAAACATCATGGAACTAATAATCTTTGTGAAGCACCTATTTCCAAGATCTCATGATTTGCAAACCCCTTTCTTATACGTTCCCTAGGTTTTTACGAAGTGATTTCAATTTACCTTGGGAAGTGATTCATATTGAATCACTTAGCCTCATGCTTCTTCATATAGACACCCTAATGGCTATTGCTTATTTGCATAGCCACGATTACATGAGCACCTCAATGGATCACTCCAAAACCCTGTCTCTACATGGAATTGCTGGTGATATCCCTTCCCTAGTGGTTAAAGCACATTGGTTTTGTAGGTCCTGTGGATGGGGAGAGAATATTCATCATCAGAGCTGTAAGAAGTTAAAATGTCAAGCATCATTGTCCCAAGAACATGACATTAAACTATAGCCTCTTCCCATGCGATATACATGAAGTGCCCTTCCATGTACATTTTCCATGACCACTGGTCTCCAAGGGAGTGAGATCTTTCTCACATAGTAGGAGATCCTCCTTTAATGGGATGAAATCTGTCTGTGGGGGAGGGAAACCATCTTGGTGTAATCCCTCTAGCATTTCTTATAGGAGGTAGAATCCTTGATCCTCCTTTATTCTTCCATGCACAAAGACCTAAGCATAGATGGGAAAATGTGAGTCTCAATACCCCATCCCTCTCCCTTTGGGATTTATCACCACTGGTCCTCCCCCGTGGAGTAAGCCCCTACTTCCTCTTTGGGTTGCTAACAATGCATAATCCCCTGCTCCATCCCTTGCAGAAGCACCTTCCGTGATGCAGTCGTCAGGTCTTTGGTGCCTATTATTTTTTACAATGAGCATGAATCACATGGGATTAGAGTAACAATTGACCATAAAATCATATATGGGTCATATAAGTGTGTAAAACCCATTCCTCAGTCCACCAAATTTCCTAGACTTTGATCCTTTCCCTCTTTAGGTAAGGTACATAGGAATCCTCCTTAATGTTCAAGACCATCATCACCCTTTTCATCCTCTATAACACTAAAATGTATTCTTACAAACTATGTGTGTTTTAATACCTATCACATAGGTAGGGTATGTAGGAAGCCTCTATGTGGGTCAACCCTAAATGCGGGTAAACATTGGAGTCCCCCTTTTCTGGGGCCAACATCCTCAGTCCGTCCCTTAGTGGCATCCACTGAACTATGTGGACTTTGATCCTTGACCTTTTAGAGAAAGGTACATAAGAAGACTCCTTGAGGTTCAATACCATCATCCATTAGTTCCAACCACTTCATGTTGGTTCACCCTCATCCCACATGATGTCAAACTATATAACCCTTTTCATCCCGCATGATGAAAAACTATATGCTTACGAACTACGTGGGTTTTGATCCCTATCTACTAGGAAGGGTACATAAGAATCCCCTTGAGGTTCAACCCCAAACCCTGGTGAACTTCAGTATCTACTTTTCTAGGACCCACATTATTGTTCCACCGATTAGTGGAATCCTAAAAACTCTTGAGTCGCTAACCACATGTAACCCCTAACATGTCTTCAGGTCGATGTCTTTATGTACACCCTGATTCCATGCCTCATCCTGAACTATGTGGACATTGATTCCCTACCATGGGAATATATAAGAATCCTCCCTAAGGTTCAATACCATCACTCATATCTCATCCTGGTCTCTCCCATAATCCATTGGGTTTTGGGAAGGTCATGCCCCAACCTGGAGGTTATAATTCTTTCGAGTCCCATATATGTGTCCATTCTCATGGGTCACCTCCTCAGGTTTTCCATTTCCCCACAAAACTATGTGGAATTTGATTCCCTTCCATAAGGATACATAGGAAGACTCTTTAAGGTTTAATACCAACATCACCATCATCTTAATGTCAGTCCAATCCCATTCCTCTCATCTAATTCATTCAACCATCCATCATCCATCACGATTCTTACCCAGGCCACCACATCTTGGTGAGATCACACCATCTCTTTGGAAAACTAACCATGCATAATCCCCACACAATAAATAATCATACAAACAAAAGTGTACCTATTACGATGTGCCGCTATCTGTGCATAAATACCAACATGTCTTCAGGTCGTTGTCCTTTGTGTACATCCCAATTCATCACCCATTCAAAGTATGTGGGGTTTGATCCTTGTTGTCTACACAGGGTATGTAGGAAACCTTCCTAAGGTTAAACCCCAACCAATGGTAAACCTTGGTGTTCCCCTTTATTGGGTGCACTTCCCCTAATCTTCCCTTAGTGGTGTCGAGATCAGCCTTCATGGTGTGATATCTTCCCTCTATGGGACACACCACCTCAGATCCTCCCTCTTTGGGCGTTCTGATCCACCAGCCAGAAAACCTTCCAGATGCTATCTTATAGGGACGTACCAATCTAATTCATCTTTATGGGATGATCTAATCACTCTCATTCAATCTCTACAAGATGTTAAACTCATGGGTTAGCTCATGTTCTACATGAGATGCAAGAGGAAAACCTTGGAAGATATGCATCTGGAATAAACATATCCACTAGATGTTAAACCCATCAAACACCCTATGTTAAGAATGGAAAGATGAGGAAAACCTCAGGGACATGCCTATAGCATATAATTCCCTACACTTGACATGGGATGCCATGGGCTTCCGTGAACTCGAGAAGCCCAGTCATAAGGGTATAAAACCTAGGCACATCCGTGTTTTAGCATCTATACATGCCAGTAATGTCCAATGTGACTAATCCCCCGATCAAAGGTAACTGACCTAACTTGATCCTTTGGAATGTCCTCATAGAAGCAATGTAATTAATTAGAATCCATGAAAAGATGGAACCAGGGAAGAGTTTCACGAACAATGTATTAATATTTAAGGGATACATAGACTATGTGATGAATTTTGAGGAGGAATCCATGGAAGGAGAGGCCGACTTCCCATTACCCCTTTTTGATAAAGGAATAAATATCGCTGAATAAGAGATATATATTTCTTGGATTTAGAAAGCATGAATGCGGGGGAATAACTAGCGCATCACAGCGTGATGACTCATGCCCCAATGAAAGCATCAGAAACTAAAATGGTGAACCAGACATGAATATTCTTCTTAATGTGGAGATTAGTAGCATTCGAGACATCAGTAGATAAGTGTTTCATTGGATCTAGCTACCCAACACCAGGTCCCTCCAAGAAAATAGTGAGCCTGGCATGAAACTCACTAGAGATTGGGGCATTTTAATATTGGGCATCCCAGTCAGTGACGTTGTTAGCATGGACCCTTCTTAACAATCATGGGAGATGGAATGGTTCTTGGGCACTGGATGTCGATTTCCAACTTTCTGCACCCATGGTCAGATCTTCCTGCTTTGAAGGACCCAAGATTCTATGTTGGGACACCGAACACCTCCCACCCACCATCACAGTGGCCCGACAGCACCACCACAACCATCCCACATAGATCCATCTCTTATACAACGACCTCCACATCCATGGTTGCTAGGCACCCACACCATATTTCACCATCTGAACTCGTTCACAGTAGGGTGATCAACGACCTCATCTGACGGTATAAGAAAGAAGGGATTATCCCAACTAGGATATATACCGTCAGGACCTAGAGGCTAATGCACATTTCCAACACCACTTCCCACAAGAGCCGCATAGGGAACCACAACTCCCCACTTCAACTTACAACAATTTTGTGAGTCTATCCCTAGAACGATTTGATGAATCACTTCCTTACGCCAATGAGATAAGGGATGTCTAGGTGAGCCCAGCTATGATCACATCCTAGGGTTCACCAAGGAGGGCTCCCACCTGGTTGTGTAAACGCAACCACTGGTCCCCTAGGCTGAGGAGGAGGTGAGTTACACCCATGCACCACCAGCCCTAGTCTGGTTAACTAGACACCAATGTTGGGTGCAAGTTGAGGAGGAAGCCTACTCGGGGGTGTCATCATCAACGGTTACAGTGGCCCATGAAACAACCTGTACATTATATTAATGCCCAGTTTATGCTGAATAGGGGATCTTATATGCCCGAATCGTATCGAGGCCCCAATATCCCCACTGGCAGGTTGGCACAACTCTCTTTATCACTAACATAGGTAATACCCATTGCAGGAAAATCCACAATGACGACATCCAGCACGAAGGCCCTCCTCATGCCACCATTAGATTAAATGCCCTCCCCACTCCCAAGATCAGCATGGAGGTCCTCCCCATGCCACCATCTGTCTGGGCGAAGGCCCTCCCTACCAGAATGAAAACTTGTACAAAGGTTTCTTTTATACCCATGATCACAGGTATGGAGCTGTTCCTCTAATCACAGGTTGCTGATGCGAAGATCCTCTTTGACCATTCAACGATCAGCATGGAGGCCTTCCCCATGTTCTTACCGCAACCGATGAAGGTCCTCCCCATCCTGGAAATCATTAAAGAAGAGGTCTTCTATGCTTTATTGGAATCCAACACGGAGGTCTTCTCCATGTAACGTTTGATCGGTACAAAGGCCCCCCTCATACCCCCACCACTAAGGAAAACAGACTTGGAAGTATTTCCTATGGTCCCACAAGCACACCCTAGTTTCAGAAATCCTACCTTCTACCCATTTAATGGGATGAGTGACCCACTACAACATATTTACCACTTTATTTCGATGTGTGGACCCATTCTGGGAACTCCAGCATAGCAGGAGGCTGCCATGCTCTACTATTTCGTACAGATGCTAGAAGGACCCTCATTCATTTGCTACATCAAGCTACCCATTGGGTCAGTAGCTGGTTGGGAGGATCTTAGTAGGTAGTTTATTTACCAGTTCAGTTCCACCACATGAAAGATGATTATTGATGATATATTCAAATGCAAGCAGAGGTCCGACGAACGCGTCGCAGACTCTGTCAGATGGTGTAAAGGCCTCACATATTCCCTTGATATGTCGTTAACTTAGGAGTAACTACTAACAATGTGCATGGGGAATGTCCAAACTGAATTTTTCCCTTATCTAATCACTTAGAACTACCTAGGGGGATTTTGGGATTTCTCTGAAAAACCCCATTGGATAGAGTAAGCCTTATAGCAGGCCAAACAAGAACGTCTATTGCATCATGTAGTTCCTACGAGTAGAGTAGCTAAGGCCAATCCTACTGTAGTTGCAAAAATAGAGGCCCCTAGCCTATTAGAGTTATTACTAGTGAATCCACCTCCATATCCTCACCAAGGCTCACCACCTCAAGTGTAGCATGTATCCCAACAATGCCCACCTTAGAATTTTAAGGGGCTTCCGCATATTACGCCACCTCCACCTAGGTGAGATAATCAGATTACACCTCTTTCATAGCCTCCTCCAGCCCCTTATCAGGTACAGATTCCTAGAGTCCCCTTCTTGGACATAAGGAACCATACCTAATCATTTAATGAGCCTCATGTCCCCAGTTATTTCTGAAGCACCTTGGACTGGGGAATCCTATGGTTTTCGGAATACAGGAGTCTTGAAGAGGCAGATCTCATGGTTCACCCCAATTACTGCCCCTATCACCAGATCCTTGGGAAAAAACTCAAGAAATTCTATGTGTTTAAAGACTCTATCCAAGAACGAGTAGATAAAAACATATTTAGGTTAGGTCCAGCCCCAGAACAGGTTTCATGTGTGTTCATAAATCCTAAAAGAGACAATGACATTGAAGGTGAATGCTAGTAGGTTCCTAATGGCGGGTTTCAAAAATAAGATGATAGGATGACCTTAAAGGCACTTTCCCATGCCCATGGTATTATCCATGAATGTTTGAGCCAACCCAATCCTTCAAAGGTCACCGCATTACCTACAACTACTACTTCTGAGTCAACATATCGGTCTTGCTCCTCCTATAAGAGAAAGCATCATCGACACAAGAGAAAACAAAGTCCCCCACCGATGCCATCATCTTCCCATACTCCTAGAGATTTCATGCCCCTGGAGATAGAGATTTCCCCCAAAATACATCTAGTGATGGAGGATTCTTCAAGTGATAATCTTGGGTAAACTTCGGCTAAAATTGTGAAGTTGGTAAACCCCTGCATGGTTCTCGATGATGGAGAACGCCAGATGGATCCTCCTAACATCCCCATCCAATGCCCGCATCGATGGAGCCATGGTTATGTGAGTCACCATAATGAATTGGTAATTGCTTCCAACCAAGATGTGCATTCTACCAAAACCAAACAGAAGGCCCAGTGCTGATCTCAGCATGTGTAGCCTTATCATCTTGTTTCATCGGATCCGCCTCCACCGCCGTCTGTACCGCTTTATTAGGAGAATCCACCATAGTCATGCTACGATCAACCACATTCTGTTTTGGATTAGCCTCAGTCATCCCACCCTCATTTGGTTGTTACTCCATTCATTTCAATTAGTGAGCAGTGGGACATTCCCCGCACCAGTTAGCCCCTCCTTCATCCAGTAGGGATCTTCGTACGTCCTTCCATGAAGAGACCTTCTATCAGCATAAGTTCCCTCCTCACACAGAAGTACAATATTCTCAACCATCTCACCAGCATTCCTGTGAAGCTCTCAATCCTGGAGGCTCTTTTCTTATATGTAGATATTCATGAAGTCATTGTAGTGGCTCTAAGAACCCCCTCTAGTTTGAGGCAGAGGTAGCAGCTATAAAATAATTCCATTCTGAGGTAATCGAGCATGAAGAATGTTAGCACATTATCTTTTTCTCTAGAAAGGATTAAGGCTACCATATTTTGGGGAACATCCACCCACTTTACATCACCGGCCATTTCGACAGCGTGGAGGTTCACCACTGTCTTATCGAGATAGGCTTGGGGATCAACCTTATCCTGACCTAGACATTCTGAATGATGGGACTATCCAAGGCTTATCTAATTCCCTGTGACTTAAAATTTCAAGGTTATGACCAAACAGAGCAGGCGATAGTTGGAAATTTTTTCCTGAAGTCCCAATTATGTGGCCTAGTTTCCAACATCGAGTTCATGGTTGTCTCACAAGACACCACTTACAACATGTTGATGGGTAGGCTATAGATCCATCTGCATGCGGAGGTCCCTTCATAAAATCACCAATTCCTTATGTACTCCCTTAATGTTTAGGTAGGCATAATCCAATGTGATGTGTCTCCATTTTCCTCTTGTGATGCACACTACCTGGATTCTAACTATTACATCATCAAGGAAAATCAAATTCCAGATAATGAGGTTGAACACACTACAACTGTGACCGACCCATGGATAGACCTGGATGATGCTTACATTTTCAGATCCACCAATTTGAGGCCATAAACCCAGACTTAGGGAAATGATTTCTTGTCTCATGAACGAAAGGAAGGGGAATTCCCAAGTTTAAGGAACACTAAAAGATCACCTCGTACCCCTACACTAATGAGGCTCGGGTGATCCTAGAGACCCCTACTCCCATAAGGTACCAGAATGACCACCCCATGACAATGATAATACTTCATACTTGCTTGTTTCACTGGGCTGGGATATGTTGGATGAAGATGATGAACCACTTTTGCTTTGATATCCCCAAATGTGGCTCCCAGAGTCTAAGGCCAGATAGGATCAGGTCAACAACTTTTGTCACCATGGTTTCAACACATTAGGATTCCACCAACGACCAGGCTAGACCTAGTGTCCTGTTCAGGTCTATCAGCTTGGAATAATTTCCTTCGTCTCATGATCCCTCCACTATAGATAAAGAAGAGTATTTGGAGTATTCTCATCCTTAGATCAAAGAGGGTGTCTCCACTAGAGTCGATGAATTGGTACAAGTGAACCTTGGTGATGAGATGAATCTGAAACCAATGCTGATCAGTGCCACTATACCTATCGAAGAGAAACAAAAATACATGGATTTACTAAATTAGAATCGGGATTTATTCTCTTGGAGTTATGACAATATTATAATGATAGATACTCACCATCCACTGTCTCAATCTTCTATAAAATCATCGTAGTTCAAACAACCTCCGAAAAATATTCACTCTTCTCACGGTGCTATGGTCGAGGATGAGGTTGATAATCTTATCAAATCTAACTTTTCCAAGGAAGTCCAGTACCATATATGGGTAGATAACATTTTTCCCGTCAAGAATAAGAGTAGACATATCAGAGTCTGCATCAATTTTCAGGATCCCAACCATAACTGTTTGAAGGATGATTTTACCCTTACGGTGACAAAACTATTGATTGACTCTACAGCTGGGTTGTAGGATCCATTGAAGTGTGCATTCAGGGTCAACTCCTGAAAGTTTCTTGGATTAATTGTTAGATTAGAGGAATTGAGGTCTACCCAGAGAAGATCAATGCCATCAATCAGATGTATCCACTGAGAAAAATTCGGGTGGTCTGAGGATTTCAAATCCACTTAGCCTACAGACATGGATTCATTAAAAATATGACTAGAAAGTGTAATCCCTTTTCCCAGCTCATGAAGAAAGGTTCTGATTATTAGTGGGATGAGTAGTGTCAGAAAAATTTAGAGGAAATTAAGAAGTACTTTCTACATCCTCTAATTCAGATTCCACCCATTCCCGGAAATCCACTGGTCCATTATGTGACTGCTCTGGACTAATCTATCGACACACTTATTTCCATGAAGAATAATGAGAGAACAAAGAATAGTTTAAACTATCTTAGCTGTGTACTACTCGATACGGAGACTAGATACTCCTCTATCGAGAAGAGATACCTGGCACTAGTATTCACAATGTAGAAGTTGGTACATTACTTGTAGCACTATGATATATAGTTGGTGTCCTGAGCAGATCCACTGAATTACATTCTGAACCACCCCATGTTGATAATTTTTCTAACTAGATGGTAATATATCCCTTAATAGTTATACATCATTTTTGTTCTACATATGGATTTTAAGGGAAGACATCGGTATAATTCCCTACCACACATCCATCTCTTATAGATAAGTCTCTAGATTTTGATTTTCTATATTAGGAAATCCTCTTAGTAGATCATTCCATTATGTGTTGGAAAATACACTTCCATAGTGCTTCTTGAAGCCCTACCGGTATAAGACTCAATGATCCAAAACTCAAAAGAGTGGTCTTGGGTATCGTCTTCATAACACAAGCGCAAGTTTTCCTACCATATTTATTCCTATTGTCAGAAGGTTGTACCAACAACAAGGAAGAGTACCAGGATCTCATCACTAGTATCGAGTTGGCCCTCGAGAATTAAATTTACCACTTTCATGTGAATGGGGAATCCAAACTAGTCATAATGAAGATCAATGGTGAATACATCATCAGGAATTTGGGGCTCATAACACTGTTAGATTGTACCCTCCGGCTGATGACCTAATTCCCTTCTCTGCCTAAAGTTACTCATGTCCCTCGAATGCAGAATAGTCGAGCCAATGCCTTGGCTAGCCTGACCACATCTCCTGCTGATATTGACCAGGATGATTGGATTATCAATGTTTCACATCATAGATTAATTGCTCTCGTCACTCTACAAAATGATGATATTATGCATGTATGCCACCTTATATCTAGTACCTCCACATCGGGACCCTAATGCCCCTGTTGCGATATTGAAAGTGACCTCAGACTGGAAGACCCTGTTTATCGAGTATCTCTAGAACAATAATCTTTTGGAAGACCAAGCTAAACGTGAGCGAGTTCGTCAGAGCACAGTGCAGTTCACCCTCCAGAGTGGTCCCCGTCTTGAGAAGATCCTCTAAAGACAAAAATTTTGATGGGATTCTCCTTCGTTTCATCCATGGAGTTGAGATTTCTCAGGTCATGTAGGAGGTTCATTCCAGTTCTTGCGGAGCTAATTAGACAGGGTCAAAACCATCTCATCAGATCTGGATATTGGTATATTATTGGCCCGCCATGATCCATGACTATATTTGGTTCTCCAAGAGGTTCCATGCATGCCAAATAAATGATAATTTTGTGTGTCAGCTGCCAAAACCTCTCCAAACTACCAAGTACTCTTGGCCCTTTGTGGTCTGGGGACTCAATGTCGTGGGACCATATCCACTAGTCATGGCTCACCAGTGCAGGTTCATCCTGACCGCTATAGATTTATTTTCCAAGTGGGTAAGGTAGTTTTGCTCAAGGAAGTCAATGTCCATTCTATTATTGAGTTCGTTAGATCTAATATCATCTACCGATTCAGAGTCCCTCATGCCGTTCTCACCGATAACAGCACCAAATTCTGAGAAGCTGAGATTAAGAAGTTGTACACCAAGTACAATATCCATTATAATCATACCTCCCACTATATTGCGCAAGAAAAAGGTTGATTGACGCATTCAAAAAAACCATCTCAAACATTTTGTAGAAGATGGTTTGTCAGAACAAAAAGAATTGGCCAGACAAACTCACTAATTCTCTTTGGGCATGTCGGACGATGACTAATAATTATATTAAGGTGACCCCATATTCCCTGGTGTATAGAACAAAGGTAGTCCTTCCCATCTAGATTCAATTACCTTCATTACAAAAATCCGTATATGATCCGCAACTTCCATACAAAGCAGCTGAAATCCGTCTGGGTGAACTGGAAGCACTTGACGAGAATAGGCTTTGTTCCTTGCACAATATGGAAATTCATCAGAACAATATAGTCACAACTTTCAATAAGAATGTTGGCCTCTTATATTTCTTACAAGGTGACATGGTGTCGGCCCTGAGAACACCAATTATGCCCGGTAAGAATCCACCAATGCTGGTGCCCAAATGGGAGGTACCTTATATAATTCACAAGCTTTACCTAAATGGTGAATACTCCTTGGTTACCATGGATGGTGAGCGTAATACTCCTCCAAACAATACTAAATTCATTAGTAAATATTTGGTTTAGAAGTCCCACATGACTTTACACTATGACGTCCTCACTGCACGAGGTTAAACTGAGTGATCCGTCTTGGATGAAGGACATAAAACTAGTCAACACTAAATCAATATGATGATAAACTATAAATGTTTCTGAGATCTACAACCTTAAATAAAGATCTCCCCTCTTCCTTGTCACATGATGTTAAACTACAAGGCACTTTCAGAACTATGTTCTGCTAGATTCCTATCCTTATGGGATATATAGGAATGCCGAGACTTTTTTCCATGGCCCAGCCTCAGGTCCCTCAACCTTTCTAGACTATTGGCCCAAGTTATCACTTAGGATTGTGCAGTGTGGTATGTACTCTATGTACTCATTCACGTAAAACTATTTTTTCCACATCACATAAATTCCCTTGATATGCACCTCCTTCATCCCTCTTCCTTATCACAAGATGTTAAACTGCACATGTACGACCATGCTTCATGTTTCCATTTACTTGGTTTTTCATCATTGTTCACATCCAAAAGGACCCCCAAACAACATGGAATCTCAAACTCAGTGATATCCTACCATCATGGGCCAAAATACAGGAGGATCTTGAATGACAATTTGACAAAAGTCCCACATTGTGAATATGGTCAATGGTCGATACTCAATTGTTTATTCATATTTCAAGTCACATGAGAGGGATACTGTGTTGAAAACATGGTCAAAATTTACCCCCAATAATTATTAATGTCCATTGATCTCCCAAATGATAGGCACAGTGGTTAAGTTTTTCCTCCCTTATGTCCCATGCATATGAAATTAAACTGGGCATCTACAGTCTGAGCTCTATGACCATAAACTATGATCTACCATGTCCTTGTCACATGATGTTAAACTACACGACATCTTTGAGAAATTTTTATGGATTGATTCTTGTCCTCTTGGGGTACATAGGAATACCTGAATGTTTTATTTTTGCATCCATCCTAGGTTTATCTATTCTTTCTCTCAGCCACTTCTCTCCTATAGGTATGAATGGTGTTGCATATGTGGTCTTATGTCCTCATTCAAGTCGGGTTACTCTCCACACCATACACATTCCTCTTAGAGATACCCATTCCTTTCGTCATGTATGATGTTAAACTACACTCTCAGAGCTAAATATCAGTTGATTCAAATAGTCATGGGATATGTGAGAATGCCTAGACATTTTCTCTTTGGATCCAACCCTATTTCATAGGAAACATTCTCTTCCTTCCGACCACTTCTTCTAAGTCCTCTGGGGGGTATGTGGTCTGGTGCAGACTCCATTTTCCTCACTCACATTAGATTTTCAATATCCATGCTACACACCCATCTCTTAAGAGCTCTCTATCCCACTTTCCTCCACTCACCTTCTCGATTTGTCTGATCTCAAATTGGCCCCCTCGACCCTCTTTGTCAGTTCACTAATGTGCCTAGATGCACTGTGGTTTGGGACCTAGAGCATTGGGTTCTACTTGGACAAGTTTTCATACATCTCCATGCTTCATATTTTCCTATAATTGGGCTTTTATCATCTTTAACATCTGAAAGGACCCCCGAACATCATGGATTCTAGGCCTCAATGCTCTCCTACCATCTCAGGCCAACGTCTTAGAGGATCTCGAATGACAATTTGACACAAGTACCACATCATGAATATGGTCAGTGGTTGGCCCTCATTTATTTGTTTCCATTCCAGGTCACATGATATGGATTTTGTGTTTCAAACATGGTCTATAATGATCCTCCTTCATTATGCCACCCCCATTATGCATTCAATACTGGTTGTGTGATTCACATCTCCTTCCACTCCATCATGTCCAAGTGTAATTTCGACACTCTTGGTGATATCCCTCAGTGCACATTTGGACATTAAGAGGATGAATACACAACATGGTTTCATTTGGGGATCCACACCGTATCCCCTTTCTCTGTATTCCACATGTTGAAAGATCTTCTCTACCCTTGTTTCTTACACCGAGCACAGTTCACGTGGGCTTATGGACTTGGTCAAGGTTTACAATTGCTTGGATGAATATCACTTCTTTCAGTCCAAGATTTATGACCATAAACTTAGACCCCCCTCATCCTTACCACACGATTATAAACTGTATGAATTTAGAGAACTATGTGTGGCTTGATTCCCATCCTTATGGGACATGTAGGAACTCCAAGAAATTTTTCCCTTGTTCCCATCTCAAAATTTACTAATTATCTCTTATATTCAACCTAGTGGACTTGAATCTTATAGTATTTCTTGGTGTATAGTATTTGAAATTATGTCCTTATTCACATTAGGTCTATAATAGCCACACCATGTAGTCCCCCATTAGGATCTATTATATTCTATCCCCACCTTTGTCGAATGATGTTAAACTAGATGACATCTTCCAAAACTACGTATGGATTGATTCCCATCCTCATGGAATATATATGAACACCTTAAAGTTTAGTATTCATGTCCATCCCTATATCCTATGATCTTTTCTGGCCCCTTGTCTCGAGGTTCCCCCCTATGGGGTTGCACGTGATGTGATGTGTACTAATGTCCTTGTTTGCATTGGGTATGCATTATCACCCCTTACACATTCCCTTTAGAACCTCATTCTTATATGGGAGTCTAAGCCATAAGACGTTAAACTATACTTCCTGTTTTAATATGACTTTATACTGTTTCATATTTTCTTCATGATGTTAAAATGGATGGGTTGGTCCTATCATACGACCCTGAACTGTGACACTGTCATCCTGGCTGTATGAAAAAAACAGCACCACATTGTGGTTTCCTCGCTCGATGAGAAATCATGTTTTTTTATCAGTTATCCACCATGCAATTTTTCAAGGACTACATATGTATTGATTCCTGTAGTGATGCCAGGATTCTCCATCCTAGAACCATTGATTAATAAAACACACACACACCCTATATAACAAACAAGATCCATCAAATGAAACTTCTTTTGGTGGATGGGCCAGACCTGCATGATAGTATTTCCCCTGGCATTGATAACCCACTACACGAATCTTCCATAACTACATGTGGATTCATTCTCATACTCATGGTATATATAAGAATACTCAGACATTTCATATTTGGGCCCAACCCCAAGTACCTCAAATCCTGCCATCTTTTTGACCCCTTGCCCCGAACTCTGTCAGAAGAATGTGGTGTGGTGCAGACTCTCTTTTTCCTCTTTCACGTAAGGATTATGATAGTCATGCCATGTATTTCCCTTTGAGGACATTACTTCCATTAACCTACATCCTTGTCACATGAGGATAAACTACATGAATCTTTCCAGAACTACGTATGGATTGATTCCCATCCTCTTGGGATATGTAGGAACACCCAGAAAATTAATCTTAGGCCCATCCCAAATCCCACATTTAGTCCCTTGACCTAAGGTTTCCCCTGGGATCATGGGGTATAGTTTGGACTTCTATGGTCCTTATTCACATCAGGTTTTTCAACAACTGCACCATGTGTATACCTTGTTTCTTCATAGCTTGGTCCAATTTCTACAACCATAAACTAAGATCTTTCCACTAAAACTATGTATGGCATGATTCCCATCCTCAAGGGATATGTATGAACACCCAAACATTTATTCTTTAGGTCCAGCCCATATACTAATACTACTTCATTCATCCATGTGCATGACATTAAACTACATACCCCAGTCCAGGCATGATGACATCAAACTGTGTGCGTGTTTTTTTAGGAATGTGTCATAAGATGGAGGAACTCTTGGGTCCTCATCCACATCAGGTTTTTCTACTTCCCCACCCTACACAAATTTCGTTAAACCAAGTTCCCTCTTAGTGTACCATATTGTGGCCTTAAACTAGGAGATTGAAACCCCATAACCCTTGCATTTGGAAAGATATTTAACTCCATCTATTTGACACGTCTCGTTGGCATACTAAAATACACAGTGGCGTAGAGCCCAAAGTATTGGATTCCACATAGACATTACCTCATTTAGTGTCCATGCTTCATGAGCCATTTATTTGGATCTCAATCCTCTTCCATGTCTGAAGGGACCCCCTTTATGGCCTAGTCTCTTGCAACTTTGGATCACTTACCATCTTGGTCCAATGCCCCAAAAGACCTTGGATGACATTTTGTGACAGGTCCCGTGTTTTGAACATGGTTAGCGGTCAACCCTCATTTGTATGTCCCCACTCTAGGAGAATGTGAAATGTATGTTGTGTTTCAAACATGGTCAACAATTATCCTCCATAATCACACCACAATTATTGTGATCCAAGTACTAGGTGTCATGGTTCATATATTTTCACTTTCTTAAATGGAACTCAAAAACACTCAGTTTTACCCCTACACGTATCTATGTGCATTAAGTAGGCATGTTGGTATTATTGGGACATCATTTACCTAGAATTCCATTTCCACTAATGTGTGCCTCCCGGTACCTGGAAAATCTCATCACTACCCATTATTTCCCACATCGAGCACGACTCACGTGGGCTTAGTGGTGTTGATAGTATGTGTACCGGTGCAACCAAACCACACATTCCCTTCATCCCGAATGACGTTAAATTTCCATATGAGAACTACATATGGCTTCATTCCCATATTAATGGGGTATATAGGAATTCCTAAACACTTTTTCTTGGGCCCAGTCCAAAATTCTCCACCTTAAATCCCTTGACCTAAGATTTTTGAGGGGGTTATATGGTGTGGTATGGACTGCTTTCATCCCCATACACATCAGGTCTATAATGGCCACACCAAATACTCTCCCCTTTTTGGATCCCCCTTTCACTCTCTGTCCAAATGTAATACATTAAACGACGTGGGTCCTCCAAAACTATGTATGGATTGATTCCCATCCACATGGGATACATAGAAACGTCCAAGCACTTTCCCTCGGGTCCAGACCCATGTTTGGACACCTCTAGTCTATGGTCGAAATAATCCCACTAGGAACCTGTGGTGTGTTGTGGGCTATTAAGGTCCTCATTCATGATGGGATATGTACTACACCACACACATCCTTTCTGGGTACGACGTCCGCAATGCATGACTTTAAACTACAATTTTACCCTAGATAAGTATATCATGCCCCATGATGAGTATGGGATGATTTAGATTCTACACTAGAGAGGTTTTCCCCCACAAGTATGGGCCTCTCACCACATTAAACTTTGAAAACTACGTCCGTCTTGATTCCCGTTCTCATGGGATATGTTGGAACACCCGAGCATTTCACCTTGGGTCCATCCCAGAAATTATTCTTTTCGGACCCTTGGTCTGAGATCTCTTTTGGAGGCACGTGAAGTGGTGTAAACTTCCTTCTATACTCATTCATTTTAGGTTTACAGTTACCACATAACATAACCCTTTAGAAATATGAACCTCCTTTTGTCTTTACTGCACAATGTTAAATTGCATGGGTCTTTCAGAACTACGTATGGCATGATGCCCGCCCTAGAAGGATACGTAGTGACTTCTAGATATATAGTTCCTGGATCCATCCAGGTGCTTCTAAAACCTCTAATATGGCCTCCCTAGCCTCTTTCCCCCTTTTGGGATCATTCATTTCCTCCATCCTCACTCCATGACGTTAAACTATGTGTCTATTATCCTCATTGGTTTGACATAAAACTATAGGCTACTCTAGGTTCTCGCTAGAGAGATCCTTTTAGGAAATGAGTACAATACATGATCAAACCGATGTGCTCACCTAATGTGTTGTCATAACAGTTGAGTAATTTTAAGAGTGTTGTACTCAATTCGAAAAAACCATCACTCCACCCTCCACACTTTTCATGCCCTTTATTTGGATTTTTGGAACCACGAATATTCTATGATGTAAATGGAGTACGGTTTGTGTTTGTTTTCAATCCTCTCTAGTAGTTTAGGAAGTTTTACAAGAAAAGGATCATATAGTTTAGACGAGAAACAATATTGAAAGTGGAACCATTTCCCAGTGTTTTCCAAATTTTTGGTTCAAAAAATTGGAATATAGAGAAAAGTGTTTCTGGAAAAGGGAGTTGGGTGAAAGATTGAAGGGAGTTTAAGAAATTACGTGCAAGGCCTAATTTGGGATTAATGAATCAAAATATAGAAATGAAAAAAAGTGTATAGAAGAATTAAATGTGTGCGAAATATTCTGTTGTGCGGAATAATCTTATGCGCCCAATGTGACATCGAAAGGGGTTTTGTGCACTCATGAAGAATCTTTCACGCACCGACAAAGACGCGCCCAAAAACTTGTATGCAGGGTCATCGAGGCCTATAAATAGGATACTACCCCTAAGAAACACTTAAGAATTTTCCAATGAAAATACTATTTCTCTACCGTGTGAAATATTTGTGCATGAATGATTTGTGGATGAAAGAATTACAAAAAGTTAATCTTGCACGCAAGGTGTTATTTTAGTATGAAAAGAACAACTGAAACCTTTAGTGTAGTTGTGTGAAAGATATTGGTTGCACAAAAAGTAGGTGTTGTGTTAAATTCATCTTTCATGACAATTACCAAATCTTGCGTGCAAGTTGAGGTATTGTACACAAGTGTAGTGTTATGCTTCTAACTGGCTTTTGAATATCTAGATTGTGTGATCAGTGATTTCAAGTGCTTCAATTCAAAATGTTTATGCAAGTAGTGTCTCATTCTGAAAAGAGACAAAGACTACAATGAAAATCTATTAAAGCGACCTTCATGTCGATAAACTGAGTTAGATTTATCCCAAGGTAGTGTTCTAGGATGAGTCGACAGAAGTAATCTGAGGGATGTGGTGAGATATCCATGAACCATTGTAAAGGCCTTGTTCTTGACACAAATTGACTGTGGCCGAACCTTGTAATCCAAAAACTAAAGATGTTTTGTGGAATTTGGTATGAAAGACACACGTTCAGCATATGCTCCTTGAACGTAGCCCTTTGCAGTGAACTAAGTAAAAGTGTTGTGTCATCTCCTTACTTTCATTTGTCTAATAGATTTAACAAGTTTCTACCAATGTGGGAACAAGATCCATAAATTTAAAAATAAAAATTTTACACCATGATTCACCCCACCTCTATCAGGGGTTTTTGGGGGTCCTTTAAGTGGTATAGAAGGTAAGTTGCTTGTGTTTGATCTGTCTTATACCACCATGGAGAATTCTACCAATGCCAGGGGAGTCCCCCTCTTCGATGGAAGTAATTTTCAGATCTGGAAGAAAAAATGAGATTTAATATCATATCTCTTATAATGGAAGTCCTATTTACTACTGTTCAAGGAATAAAAGTCACTAATCCAACAAGTCCGTCTATGACTGATGGAGATAGCAAAATTAATGATGTATATGCTAAAGCACAGAATGCTCTCACCGTAACCCTTTCTGCTCAGATCTATCTTGTGGTGATGAGTTTAACCTCAAAAAGTATATGTGGGATAAACTTGAAAATATTTATGAAGGAGTTATAAAAGTGAAGGAGGTGAAACAAAAAGTATTACACAATAGGTTTGATGATCTGAAGATGAATCCTGATGAGAATATAGACTCTTTCTTCAATGAAATTACAGAAGTGGTTGAAGGAATTTGAGGTCTAGGTGAAGAAATCAAAGACGATGATATTTTTCAGAAAATATTGAGAATACTTCCACACTTGTACAATAAAAAGGTGTAATACCTTGAGGAAAGAGGTATTTCTAAACTTTTTCTGGGTGATCTGTTGAGCAGCCTGGTGTTATATGAAATGAGTGTCAAGCCAGAAGATGCTACAAATCTGGTGAGCAAGGAAATGGCATTCAAAGACATAGAAAAACTAAAAATTTCAAAAGAAATTAGTGGTGAAGTTGATGACGAAAAATAAATTCTTTGTCTCATTTATAAGAAGTTCCAGAAGGGAAAAGGGAAATTTAAAGGGAGGTTACAACTAGCTTGATTTAGTTGTGGAAAAGTTGGGCACATTTCCTCTCAGTGCTCAAGAAAGTTCAAAGATGACGAAAGTAAAGGTGATCACATAGAGAAGCATCAGAAAATGTTTTTCAAAAAGGGATACTTCAAATCTAGAAAGAAAGTATAGAAGAAGAGTTTTTTCTGTGAAGAGGAAGATGATGATAATGAATTATATGAAGAAGAAGAACCAAAATTTAAAACTAGAAACCATGCTTCTATGATGGCTACCATTGAAAAGTCAGAACCATAATTAGATAAATCTAGAGATAACTTGTTGATAACTAATGATGATCCCAAGTTACAACTTAAGGATTCTTTTGGTAAGCTTTAGAATAAGTTTAAGAGAAGAAAAAAGTGAAAATAAACTGTAGAATAATCATAAGAATATGTTGATTAGCTTGAAGATGAAAATGAATGATTGGAAGAACTGGTGAAAGTATAGTCATGAATCCCTGAAAGGATGGATGATGTAGTGGAACTAAAGCTGTGAATCAAAGAATAGGAAAAGGTCATCAATGACCTTACATCAAGACTCAAAGAGAAGTCCAAAACTATTGGGGGACTCTAAGAAGAAGTCTTTACTCTTAGGAGTGTGCTCAAAAGTGAATCAAGTTCAAAAATATCAAATAAGAAAATACAATTTGGTATGTTATCATATTATCAGCTACTGGAAAGCGAAAAACGAGGGTCTGATGGAGTTGACAAGATTTCGAGTGGTCAATGACCTACATGCATGGGAAATAGTGGAATCAGTTGTGATGCAAAAACATCAAATGTTGCAAATAAAGTGGACTAGAATAAAGGCAAGTTGAAAGTTGATCAGGTAGTAAAATCACTATAAGTGATGAAAAATAAACCCCTAAATCAAACTAAAAGGAGAAAATAATAATATCATCGAGCTTCTTGGAATAACAGGCAGTCAAATATTTTTCCCAATAAATAAGGGATGAGGAAAAATAGATGTGAGAAGAAATTTCATCTCATGAAGTTCTAGTTCTGTGGATAGTTGGGTCATACTATGGCATAGTATGAAAATTAAAGGAGCTTTCTAAATGGGGAGAGCTAGGAGTTCAACATAGGAGAACAAATTCATACCCTACTAATTATAGAAGAAACAATTTCTATGGATATTGTTTTTGTTTTTTTAACGTTGTCCACAAAGCCATTTATTGCAGGTAGAAGAGTGACCTGGACACCATATAATGAAGTCTAAGACAATTATAAAATCATTAACAAGATAGTGTTGCTCTTTCAAATAGGTTTTCTCCTCTAGAAGAAGATTTTTACAATGAAGAACCCATGTATATGGAAGATATAATTAAAAGGCCATCAGTACCTTACACTCAATAGAATATCTCATGGAATGAAAAGAATAAAATTATGAAACCCAAAATTGCATAGGTATCCTTAAAATCTACAAAAAGAAATGGCACATGGATTATTGATTGTGGTTGTTCATCTTATATGATAGGTAATGAAGAATTGTTAATGACTGTCAAGAAGAGGGTTCATGGAATAGTACAGTTTGGTAACGATAGAGCTTTAAAAATCAAAGGAAGTTGAAGTACTGAAATAGCTAATGGAAAGATAAAGAAAACTGAATTCCATTATGTGGATGGCCTATGTCATAATCTCCTCAGCCTGAGTCAACTCTGTGACTCAGTACTTATAATTACTTTCAATTAGAAAGGTTGCACTATCAATGAAAAGACAAGAAATCCACTTATAAAAGGATGAAGAACATAAGGAAAACTGTATTAGGTTGATAGTAAATAAAACATTTTCTACATGAATGTTGAATATGAAAATAACATGCGGCATCAGAGACTGGGGAACATTAGTCAACATGACATTGAGAAGATATCAAAACCAAATATTTTCATATATATTACCACCCTGAAGCATGAACGTGAAATGTCTTGTGATGCATGCATTAAAGAGAAGTTGGTCTAAAGTTCATATCATCCAAAGAAGAAAAGGGAATATTGTCTTCTTGATATCATTCATACAGACGTATGTGTCCCAAAAAATGTTTCCAGAACTAATTGAGAAAGGCACTTTGTCCGGTTCATAGATGATTACAGTATAATGGCATGTGTAATGGTTATACATAGGAAATGACAAGTTCTTGACTATATGAAAACATATAGTTGAATTACCGAGAATGATACTGTAAGAACAATCAATGTGTTATGATCTGACAATGGGGGGGAATACACATCCATTGAATTTGAAAATTATATGGAGAAGCATGGGATACAACACGAGGTAGCTGTTATGAGAACTCCACAGAAAAATGGAGTTGTTGGGTATAAAAATCGATAGGTGAAGAACAGGTAATGAACTATGCTGATTGAGAGCAATATTCCCCAACATTACTGGAAGAAGGCCATTCAAGATGAAGTGTATATTCAAAATCAAATAGGGATTTATATGTGTGAGATGAAAACACCATATGAATTGTGACATGGAAGGAATCCCTATTTGAAATACTTTCGTATTTTTGAATGTAAATGTTACATCAGAAATAAAGAATGAAATCAAGGGAAGTATGGAGACAATACATATGAAGAAAAGTTCCTTAGAAAATCAATGAACAAAAAATCATACAATTGTTTCAACAACCTCCTGTGAAGGATTTTGGAAAGCAGCAATGTTAAGATCATTGAAGGGACAACTGAAAATGATTCGAGGAATTCATATGCTGATGTAATAAAAGACGAGGAATAAAGTGGTAATGGAGAAAATGAAAATACATAAATAGAGGAAGGTGTAAAAAATTCTCAGGAACCACGTCATGATGTTGAATCATAAGAATAATTTGAAGAGGAAACCATTGTTGGAGAGAATTTGATTTAATATCAAAGGAGGAATTGAAGAGAAAAAATTGATCAATCCAACATTATTGAGTATTGGACTATACCCACATAGATGGGGAGAATGATGAATAATACAAAATATGCATTTTTATACATTACAGAACCATTCTCATTTAAAGAAGCTATGAAGGATGAATCATGGGTGTAAGAAATGAATGAAGAGTTATATCAGGTTGACAAGAATCAAACATGAGACCTATTCAAGAGACCCAAATGTCACAATGTGATTTTTAAGAAGTGGATATTAAATAACAAGTATGAAGAGCATTGAAATGTTATCAGAAATAAGGCATGATTGGTATGTAAAGGATATTCCTAGATTAAAGGTATCAATATTGAAGAAACATTTTCTCCAGTGGCTAGACTGGAGTCAATCAAGATTTTTCTTTCCATGGAAATCCAAAGAGGATATAAAGAATATCAAATGGATGTCAAGAAAACATTCTTGAATTGTTTTCTAATAGAATAATTCTACATCAAACAACTATTGGGTTTTCTTATTTGTCCTAAAAAAATAATGGTTTGGAAAATAAAGAAGTCCCTCTATGGTTTGAAGAAGGCACCATGAGAACGATATTCCCGACAGTATTTTAATTTCAAGAATCTAGAATTCAAAATAGGAGGTGTAGATCACAATCTTCATGGGATGAATTCTCCAAAAGATTAGTTCATGGTTCTATTTTAAATTGATGACATTATATTTTGTGGAAACAGGCAGAGATCGGTGGATGAATTTTACAATCACATGAAATAATAATTTGTAATGTTTATGATTGGAGAGATCAAATATTTCTTATGGCTGCAGGTGATTCAAAATAAGGATTACAAATTCATTACTGAAGAAAAGTATGAAAAAGAGCTGCTTATAAATTTAATATGCATGACTCCAAACCAATGTCAACTCTTATTATAGTTAGAACCAAACCTAGAAATCATGAGGATGAGACCTTTGTAGATCCCACCATGTATAGGATGATTATAAGAAGATTACTGTACCTAATGGAAACACAAACTAATATTTTCTTCCAAAAATTCTTAACGGCCCAATTTGAGAGTAATATGAAGGAAGAACATATGATAGTAGTAAAAATAATCACGAGATACATTCAAGGAACTCATAATTATGGGTTATAATTTACTATAAGAAGAGACAATGAATTATCAGCATTTTCTAATGTTGATTGGGATGGAGATGTAGTTGACAGAAAGTCCAACAATGGAAGATCATTCTATATTGGGAAGAAATGTGTGGGATGGTTAAGAAAGAAATAGGAAAGTACTTCTCTTAGTACATCCAAAGTTGAATATATATCTGCTACCAAGGAGCATACTCAGTTACTTTGGATGAAGCAGCAACTGGCTGACATAGGTGATGAGGTGAAACAACCAATGGTGATTTAATTTTATAACAAGAGTGCAATTGATCATACAAATAATCATGTTCTATATTCTCATAAGAAAAATATTAAAATTATATATCACTTCATCAAGGAAAAATTTGAACAAGGTGTGATCAACATGAAACTTGTGGGAATAAATGATCAAGTGGCTGGCATTATGACCAAGCCACTGTCAACGACTGTGTTTGAGAAACATCGGTTGAACTTCAGTGGTTGGATACATCATAGTGCATAAGGAGGCTATGTTTTTTCCCTAACCCCAGTTATGTTAACTACTTTCAATCTGTTTTTCGATGTGATGCCGATTTATGGGGTAGATACAATCCAGGGGAAGTGTGCTTTGAGATATACAATGAAAAAATACCAATATTTTGGTTTATTTTCAATGGGGAAGAATTAATACATGGAGTGTGTTCAAACCACCTTCTTGACATATCCCCATCTTCACTGTTCAAAATTGAGGTGTAGAAACCTTCTTATTGGCCTAGATAGTAAATTGATTCCACATCTCCCCAGGGTAGGCAACCTCCCAGTTCTATGAATACTCATGAACTAGTCTAAATAAAGCATTATATGAAGGCAACTCATTCCACATATTCCCATAATCCCTTGTAAACATTATCCAATGTTGTCACATCATGTACGAGTGGTTTTCATGGCGCACATTTGTATACACCCGGGGAGTCAGCCTCTACATGCACCAAAATTTTCAGGTGAACCAGTGCGGGGTATATGGTTCACATATAGGTTCAAAATCTACTCATGCCACCAACACACCACCGAAAAAAGATAGAAGATAATACTACTTCTCTATAGTGTCTGTGACATCATCAGTATAGGCTCCTATTGGAAAAGGAAATGGGTGGAACATAAATTGTTCTTCACACCCCATCTTCCCTAGCACCGTCATTGCATCCAGCTTTAATGGGGTGATCCCTGTAATATTCCAAATCCCTAGTCAAGAATGTATCCTTGGTGGAATGACAGGGTTAAGATATTCTTATCCCCCTATGTGTTCTGCAATCCAGTTGTAAAAAAAGTGGAACGACCCACACACCCACATCGACCTCTTTCCCTCACAAATGTGCTAGAGTAGATTGTACAACTTCATTATCACTTGTATACCCAGGTTGATGTGGTCCTAACCAGCTAGTTGATCCTCCATGATAAATGTACTCGGTTGTACCCCCATGTGGGCATCTCTGACTGGTAATATTCACCCACAGATCAACGCTGAGATAAACCTAGCTAGTCGGACTATCAACCGCTGATCAGTCTTGATGCTGTATCCCTATAGTTTCCGCTGGATATCTTCCAGGAGCCACTAGTATGAACCCTCTTTACCCCTATAAGCTCCTTACAGACATATGGGGGGCCTCACAGGTAGCATTCCCTCTTTTGTTGGGAAATTTAGGAAATAGACAATCCACTACTTTAAGTGGATATATCGAGTGTTCTATTTATCCTCATCTGTACCAGGTACTATCCTCAGTAATGGCATCACCAAAGGTGGAATTTAATCCCTATACCCTAGAAATTCTTGGTAGGGAGGAACTCATCATACATCCCTCTCAATATTGGGATATTAGAAATATGATGAAGGTTCTAGAGGCTGATGCCCACCTCCCCATGATGCAGATGGAATGTGTTGGTATTTGGTGACCACCATCTTAGAAATACTGGTATAAATTCACTTGGTTTAGAGATGCTAAATTGAGAATCCCAGGCTGATTTTAACAAGCCTACCCACCTCAATACATTTTCAAACTATTCATAGTACTCACATTCCTAATAGGCCCAGGCCCAGTTGTCCGTGAAGTTTCCACCCTGGCGCAAGTCCTAGCTTGTGATCCAACCCTTATATAGATTTCCAAGAACTACCTTGATGATAGTCTTGTATAGGGGTAGGGATGTATCGTTCACCAATTATTTGTCATTGATATTATTGTCAGGATTGTACAGACAATGTGTTGTGACCATGGTATGATCTTTTTCGATATTCCCATTCGCAGCCCTGTACCACTGGTATTGGTCGGGGGTTCTCCAAAACCAGTTGGATGGCTCATCCTTTCTAGTTTCTAGGATAGAGACTTCATCCCATAAGCCAAAAATATACAATGGTAGGAAATTTCACAATAGTTATTCCTTATGCACCTCCATCATTCTATCCTTCAATGATTGGTGATCAGAATTACTCTAGATGTACTCTCCTATTTTTATGTTATTTACTATGTCCTCCCTCTGAGAAACATCAGCATGAACTTCTCGCACAACCTCCCGAGTGACCATTTGATATAAGGACTTGGAGATTGTTTTAGTTGGGGCAATAAAAATGAATAAAGAATCATTCATGGAGGCCTTATACAAAGAAAATTTGCAAATAACATTCATGAAGATTGTCAAAAACCACCTCTACTCCATGATGTAGCCTTTAATACAACCTACGTCGAAAAAGGAAGCAACAAATCGTGATGCCCTGGTTTTCTAAAAGCATTCATGAATCACCAGACTAAAGAACTATAGTTCACTAAAGAGTTCATTTTGAGGACCGTTTCATGAATAAATAGAACTGAAACTATCATTCGCAAAGATCTAGATGCAGACAAAGAGATCTGAGCCCCTATATATATGCACAACTAGTGCCAGCTTTGAGGTGACCCACTAAGGGTTTTCACAGTGTTTTGACCAGGATATTGATGGTGCCCTTCTCCCTGGCTGAACAGTGCCTCTCTACGAGGACCTCTTCACAATTCAGTGGTGCGCTGGCCTTTGTGATGCATCTTCATGCCCGCCTCCACAACCCATCTCCACGATCTGCTGTGTGTTCAATTTTCCTTGTATCTTTGGAATATTACCCTCATAATTCGACCCTCTTTTTCATCATCTTCAATTCTGAGAGGGGGGGGGGGATTTGTTGGTGTTGAAAAAATGGTCCTGCTCAGCGAACGAACTCAGGGATGTGGTAGAATGAATCAGAACTCTAAAGAGCCCTAAGTCCCTCCCAACCATCAAAAAGGGGATCCATCATGAAGACCTCTACACGAATGACCCATTTCTATGAGGATGACTCCATGATAATCTTCATAGATTCAAATCCCGATGTGAGTCCGACGCTATCCCACAACCCCTCCCTGGCATCATAAGGCCTCCGCGGCCTGCTCTGTGGTGGCCACTTTGACAGGCCTCTTCATGGTGTCTCTCACCCTCTATGAGGATGAAGCCTACTGATGGAGTGTCTCCTATTTGGGGAATAAGTCTTTTCTTTAGTGAGTTCCATGACCCTTTATAACCTTGTTTCTCTATAAATACTGATCTCACCCCCTTCCAAACCATTGTGACTCTGTCCTTTCAACTTCCGAGATCCCATTTTGCACAAACCATCACAAAACCCACAGTTGGATCACCAAAGATAATTGGCCTCCACGATAAGTTCTTATTTGTGTTCTTACTAGCCTCCATGTATGGTAGATATTCTTTTCGCGAAGGCATATGTCCTTCACCGAGGAAGGGGACCCATCAGGGTGCTCGAGGTTTCGAAAAGCATAGAGCCTTCACGAAGATCTCTCCAAAGAAAGTGTTTTTTCTAAGGTGAAGCACTACTACATTAAAGGTTACCATTTGTAAAGACCATATTCCCTTTAAATCCCACCCACTTCGTGAAACCATTTCCATTTTCAAAACCCATTATCTTTATGAAGTCATTTCCCTTTATGAGGCCTATTCTCTTTGTGAAGTGCCCAGAATTTATAGAACCCATCATCTTCATGAAGCACCTCCTTCCAGAATCTTATGATCTCCACACCCCTTTTCTGTAAAGACCTCTAGGTTTGTAAAAAGTGATTTCAAGTTACCTTGGGTGGTTCTTCATATTTCATTTCATAGCCTCATGCTTCTTCGCATATGCATGCTAACGACTACTGCTTCTTCTCATAGCCACACAAATGGGACCCCTCAATGGATCAATACACAACCCCATCTCAACATGGAATTGTTTGTTCCTTCCATTCACCAGGGGTTAAAGCATGCCAGTTTTGTATTTCCTAGGGGTGGGGAGTGAATCATCATCATACGAGATACATGACATTAAACTTCCAAGCATCATCATCCCCAGAACATGACGTTAAACTGTAGCCTCTCCCCATGCGATATACATGGGGCACACCACCTCAGACATTTTCCATGCCCATTGGTATCCAAGGGAGTAATATTTTCCTCACATGGAATAAGATACTCCTTATAATAGATGACATATGCCTGTAAGAGAGGACAACAATCCCTATGTAAGCCCTCTAGCCTTTCATGCAGGAGGTATCACCCTTGATACTCCTCTCTTATTCTGTGCGCAAATATTTGAGGAAAGATAGGAACATGGGAATCTTGATACCCTATCCATAAACCTTTGGGATTTACTGCCAATAAGCCTCCCCCATTAAGTAATCCCTTATTTCCTCTTTGGGCTACTAACCACAAGTAAGCCCTGCTCCACCCTTTGCAGATGCACCTTTCGTGATGTGATCTCCTGGTCTTTGGTGCCTCTTGTTTCTCACACTGAGCATAATTCACATGAGAATATATTTAACATCGATCATAAAAACCTCTATCATCTACCTTAGTATGTAATCCCCATGCATTCGTCCACCAAACTACATGGACTTTGATCCTTTCCCTCTTTATGAAAGGTACGTAGGAAGCCTCCCCAAGGTTCAATCCCATCATCACCCTTTTCATCATGGATGCCGCTAAACTATATGTTTATAAACTAAATGGGTTTGATCCCTATATCATAGGAATGGTACATAGGAACCCTCCCTGAGTTTCAACTACAAATACTAGTAAACTTCGACATCCTCCTTTGTTGGGACACAGATCCATGGTCTGTACCTCAGTGAAGTCCAGCGAACTATGTGGACATAGATCCTTTCTATTTAAGAGAAAGGTGTGTAGGAAGCCTCTCCAAGGTTCAAGACCATCATCCCTTAGTCCTGACCACTTCATGTTAGTTTACCCTCATCCTGCATAACGTTAAATAATATGCCACTTTTCATTCTGCATGACGCTAAACTATATGCTTACAAACTACATTGGTTATGATCTCTATCTCCTATGCAGAGTATATAGGAAGCCTCCCAGAGGATCAACCCCAAACACTGGTAAAATTTGGTGTCCCCATTTTGGGGACCCACATCCATGGTCTATCATTTAGTGGTGTCAGAAAAACTCTCAGGTCACTAACCATGCGTAACCCCAAGCATGTTGTCGGGTCGCTGTCCTTTGCATACACCCCAATTCTATACCCCATCCTGAACTATGTAGACTTTGATTCCCTTCCACAGGGATACGTAGGAAGCCTCCCTAAGGTTCAAGCCCATTACTTATATCTCATCCTGTTCTCTCCCATGAGCCTTTTAGTTTTGGGATGGTTATGCCCCATCTTGGAGTTTCAACTTCCTCTAGGTCCCATCCATGCATCCATTCTCATGGGCCGCCTTCTCAGACGTCCCATCACCCCATAGAACTACCAAGACTTTGATTCCCTGCCACATGGATACGTAGGAAGCCTCTTTGAGGTTAAATCCCAACAAAACAATCATCTTCATGTCAATCCCATCCCATTCCTCTCATCCACTTCGTTCAACCATCCATCATCCATCATGATTCTTACCCGTACCGCCACATCCTGGAGTGATCACGCCATCCCTTTGGGAAGATAACCATGCAAAATCCCCACACAATCCATAATCATCCAACCAAGAGTTCCCCCTTGTGATAGTATGATATCCATGCATAAGTACCAACTTGTCTCCGGGTTGTAGTCCTTTATGTACACCCCAATTCGTCACCCATTCAAACGACGTGGGTTTTGATCCCAGTTATCTACACATGGTACAAAGAAAACCTCCTTGAGCTTCAATCCCAACCAATGGTAAACCTTGGTGTTCCCCCTTTTGGGGTGAGCCTCCCCTAATATACCCTCAGTGGTGTCGAGATCAGCCTTCATGGTGTGATATCTTCCCTCTATGGGACACATTACCTCAGATCCACCCTCATTGGGAATTCTAATCCACCATCCAAAAAAACATTCAGATGCTTCCTCCTAGGGTCACACCAATCTGATCCATCTATATGTGATATTTTGATCACTCTCATTCTATATCTACAAGATTTTAAACTCATAGATTACCCCATGTTAAACATGAGATGCCTGAAGAAAACCTCTGATGAGACGCCTCTAGCATAACTGTCTCCGCTAGACGTTAAACTCATGACATACCTTGTGTTAAACATGGGAAGCTAAGGAAAACCTCAAGGAAATTCCTATAGAATGTAATTAACCACACTCAACATGGGCTTCCTTGGGATTTTTTTCCCTCAAGAATCCCTATCATAAGGGTAAGAATCCCAGGCTGATCAGTGTTTTAGCATCCAGATACGCCATCAATGTCCAAATGACTACTCCCCCGATCAAAGGTTGCTACTCTGACTTGAACCCTTTAAATGTCCTGACAGAAGTAGTGTAGTTAATTGACATTAATAAAGATATGTCACCTAGGAAGCATTTCATGAACAACGTCTTAATATTTAAGGGAGACCCAGACTAGGTGAAGAATTCTGAGGAGGAATCCATGGAAGGAGAGGTCGACATCCCATCACCTCGTTTCGATCATGGAGCATACATCGTTGAATAAGATATGGATTCCACCCACCTTCGGAAAGTGGGAATGTATGGCAATAGATAGAGAGTCGCAGTGAGAAGATGCACAAACTAAAAAATGAGTTGGAAATTGGTATCTTACATGGTGGTTGTTCAGACCTCCCCTTTCCTAGGTTTGGTTTTGAATTATTGGGGACACGAACAGTTTGACATGTATCTGATATAATGATCCATATTTTCATGTGCCATTCCTTTGTAAAACTCCAATGTTTAGGGTGTTTGGGGGCTGTCCAGGACTCATTCTGGGAGTTTTCCAAAATCCAGTTTTGAACTGTTAGTGCGTCAGTTTGTTAGTGTGTCAGCATGTCCGTGTGTCGGCCTGTCAACGCATAGGTGAGTCATGGGCATCAAAATCCGTTATTTAGGGTAGTGACATCAGAGTGTCAGGGGAATCATCATCAGGGATTTAGGGGATTTTGAATTGGAAAGTTAGGGGTGCCAGTGTTAGTGACTTGAGGCATCGCTAAGTCGCAACATCAGTAGGTCGGGGAATTAGTGAGTCAAGGGCCTCAGTGCCAGGGCGTCGGTGTCAGGGCGTCGATGAGTCATACCATCTGTGAGATAATGTGTCAGTAGCTCAACATAGTTGGATCAATTTCGGTAGGTTGCATAGGTAACTCACCCGTCAGTGGCCCAGAGTTAGTGACTCACCCATCAGTGACTCATTTCCAGTTTTCCAGTTTTTCCTATTTTTCCAGTTTTTCCACTCTTACATATTATTTGATGTAACCTGAGTTTAATTCCTTCATTTAGTGATTTTAAGGTAATTTAAAATGATATTAATTATATCATTAATATCCTAGGATTCTAGTGGATTTGACATAATCAAACCATGTGTTATTGATCATGATCCCACTATTAATGGATTTTAAAACCGTTCACCCTTTAAAATAGGATCCAGCTCTACAAGCTAGGATATCCCCTTCCCATTGTGTTTTTCATTCCCTCTCAGTGTGCCTAAATTGTTCCTATCTAAGATGAGACTTGCGCCTATGCTATAGACACTTCTCCTCAGTTTTCTTGGAGTTTCCTACTACTCATGCAATCCCATGTTCTTGAAGCAAAGAGGATCCTTGGACACCAATTGTTCTAAGTAGGAATTTATTTTGCTAATATTTAATTTTCCAACATGAGGGGTGTGTGTAATAATGATTCCATGAGAATAATAGGTGAATACGCTTATTTAAAAGGCTAATAAATAAGAATGTAATATTATAAAAAGATATCATGGGTCAAATGAAATAACAGGTTGGGAGTGGATTGATGTTTGATTTCCTATTTTATAAGTTTTATTTGATTATTTTATGGTTGTTGTGACTATATTAAATATGAAAATCATGGCTGTTGGTGGTCCTTGCTTGTGAACTATTGGTGTCCGGTTTGTTTTCTTATAATATTTGATAATTGTCCATAATAGGAAATCTGCTTAATAACGTATAAATAGTTAATTATAAGAATTCCCCATGATCAAACCTGTTTTGTGATCACCCTAGTTATTTAATGTGGAATTTATTAACATTTTTAGCAAAATATAAATAACATTGGATTGATGGTATGGTCGTGGGCTTTGACTTATGGGGTCCTAGACTTGTGTAGATTGTAGGTACAAGGGTGGACAAGGGAGTTGGTTCTATGAGAAGGAGGTTTTATGAGTGTGCATCATGGATGTGGTTAAATGGTATTTTCTTAGGGCCTTGTGTATGAGGTGGTACATGGGGATATATTGGAATCCCAGTTTGAGAGACCGATTGATTGTGGAATGGATGGACTTGTAGGTAGTGAAAATGAATTTATTTGTGTTGTGGCCATATAACAACATTGGAAAATGGGACTACAATGTGGTTATGAACTTGTTATGCAGTGGGATTGCATTAGGGAAATGTTATGATTGTGTGGTATAACATTGAAGAATGATAGTTTGCAGTGGTTGAACATGGGTGGGCAATGGGACTGAAAATATGGTTTTGGTGGTGTTCTGTAGTGGGACTGTAAATATGGTTTTATTGCTGTTGTGCAGTGGGGTTACAACTTGGTTTTCTTATTGTTTTCATATAATTGTGGTTTTTAGTTTCTCAGTAGTTCTAGAATAAATTAAAGTGAATCCCTTAAATAAATAAATGTAAATTTTCTAAATGAAGAAGGGGTTTAGTTTATTCTTGGTAGTGGCTGATGTGTGGTTATTCTTATAGGGGTAATTTATGAAGTGGTACTGGTGGAATAATATGGTTGTTTGTTTGAAACCCATAAGCTAGTCTGAATGTTTTATTAACTATATGTATAAAATTTAGTTTCTTGTGATTCATATATGAAACCCACCTTGTTGAGCACCATGTGCTGAACACCCCCATCACATGGGGGAGGGTGTCTTTCCCAACATCCCGATGGGAGGACAGATAGATAGTAATAGGATTTATTCCACGTACCCTCTTTCGGGTTCTTACTACTCGAGCGTATCCGAGAAGGTTGTAATGGATTAAGGTTTACCATAGTCCCAGATCTTTTAGGATGGTTTGTTGTGGATGAGGGGCTCAGGTGTTTTCGGGCCATGTTTGTTTCCCAAGTGTCTTCAGGATAAGTCCTAGGTGTCTTCGGGTGAGAGGAATGGTTTTTATGGCTTAGGTGTCTTTGGGTGGGATGTGTGGTATTACTTGAGGCCCAGATGTGTGTAGGCAGGTTGTGGCTATGGGACTGCATATGGGAAGAGTGGTAACTTCAAGATGTTAGCCGTTAGGAATGAGAAGTTAACCAATGGGAAAGTGGTTCGGGGTACCTAAATATTGATGTGATTATAATAATACTTTACTTGACTTGAATTATTTAGTGAGTGTGCCTTGGTGAGGCTGGGATGGATAGTATTCCTTGGTATGTTCTTTGAGGTTATACTATTTTCTCAAAGGGGCATTATTATGTTCCCCCACTTGTGCATGAGTAGATCTAGTTGCGCTACTAAGTATACTTGTATTCTAACCATACATATATAAAATATATTTCATATTTCCCAAAGGAATTTTAGGACCATGCCAGACTTTACTCACTCAAGCATTAGGACTATTTATTGTAGCTTCATAGTCTCTTTTCTTTTGGTACTTTACTTTGTATTTTTTTGTACCTTGTATCAGCTTTACCTTTGAACAAGCATTTCGGAATGGATTTTGGATTTAATTTTACTTTTAGTATTTGGATTTTATTGGGATTTAATATCTTATCTTCCAATATTGTTCTATAAAGAGGGTAATTCCTTCCATATTAGGTGAGATTCTATACCCTTGGTGCTAGTTGCTACTCTAGGGCCTATTGAACGTGATAATCGAGGGTCATTATTCCTCCTTCATCTTATGGAAGGAAGGGTGTGACACTTTGTTTTCCTTTCCCTTATCTTAAAGATGGTTGGGAACAAGGATCTTTTTGATCTTTGCTACCCACACAAGAGGAGTGAGCTGTTTGCAATTGTTTCAGCACAGAGGGAAGAAATTCCTAAGCCGAAACTTCCCTATTTGGTTGTCAAAAGTGGTTTTGTTTCACAAAGGGGAAATTGGATCGAGAGGAAGAGATCTGATTCAGAGGTTCTCAATTTGCATCGAATGACACAAGTTTCGATAGGAAAGGGCCAACGCGGATCGATGAATCCAGGCCACGACGTGCCTGTTGGGTTTAGGCGAATGCGAATCTGCGATGAGTTTTGACGAGAAGCTAGATGGATAATAATTTGGAGTTTGGGAGGGAGGAGACCTGGTACTTATGCGGTTTCATGCGTTTGGAGAAATCTTAGCGTTGTTGGTTATGGATACGATGTAGTGCACCTCATGCGGCGGAGTTCGGCTGGCGACGGGGGGACTCGGTTACTGGTTGTTTCAATGATAGTGTCCAAAGTGGATGACAGTCCTGGGTGAATTTTGTGGGATCCCGGTGGTGGTGGATCATGGGATCCCGGTGGTTGTGATGCGCGATGCTATGAGGGTCGGCTGGAAATGGTGCTGGCTGGGTTTGGGCTGATGGCAGGTCATTGCAGTAGGAGGCTGGTGACAGGACTAGTGCTTGGGAGGTGTCGGGGTGGGGGCGTTTCATCACAGACTGACGGCGGGGTGTTGTGGGATCCGGGCGGAGTTCATGTAGGCCCGCCTTCAGCAGGGTAGCGGTCGCAATCGAGCGAGTAGATACACTAGCGAGAAGGGATCCTGGTGGTTCTTGGATGGTTACAGTCCAACGTCTGTGTGGGAGCTGGTGAAGATGATTGCAATGTGGAAGATGACTTTTTCTGTGGTGTCTTAGGATGTGGGGCACAATGACTTCGGTTACGTGGGAGAAAAATTGGCAGACAGCTAGTTGGGTCCAGCGAATTGGTGTGCATGGAGGGTGACCTCTGGATGCGGGATTAATTGCGACTTCGGGATGCACAAAGGTGGACTGGTAACAGTCGTCATGGCTCAGGTTTCTTCCAAAAAGGGCCCTTTCACCGTATTTTAACGCGTTATTGTCAGTGCGGGGTGACTGTAGTTTGATTTTGCCTTTTGGCCATTGCAAGTTGGTCATGACTGATTCGCAGTGATGTTTTGGGCCTTTGGGCTATTTTGTTGTTGTATTTGTAGGCCTATGGGCCATGATGGGTGTTGTATGATTGTTTTTTACTTTTTAATAAAACTTTGTGGGGTCATGGATTTGGGTTACCAAATTCGTGATCAGATTTGTTTTGGTATTGTTTTTTAAAAGGAAAGTCTTTGTTTGATACTGTATAAAATATAACACATTAAGCTCAAATGAATAATTAATTATTCTTATTTAAATGCTTCCATTATAACATATCTATTAGAATAGAAGGTATTAAAATGATTAGCTGAATCATGAAAATATGGTTTACACATGTATATATAACGAATTCTTGTGTGTCCATCTAATTATAAATGAAAATGAAGCCCTCTTTGAAATTAAAATAAATTTATTTTCTGGAAAAATATTTAAATACACAAAAGTGTGTTTTATACCAATAAAATCATAAAATCAAATTTTTTGGAATATATTAAATTTATATATAATATTCAATACAAATTTTAACATTCATCCGATTTTTTTATAGACATGATATAATAATAAATCCACTTTTACACTGAAAAAGCTGTATTTTTCTAAAAAAAAGTTTTACTGCCTTTTGATGGTGCAATTTTTAAAATCTAGATGTTGAATTTTTTTTGAATTATATTTTAAAAAATAATTTTATTCATTGAAAGTAGAATATAAACATATACTATGGCTATATTTTTTGTTTTTTTCTAATAAGTCTCATGTTTTTATGAATAGTGAAAATATTGAATTTTAATTGAAAATAGCTTATTCGTCTAAATAAGTTTTAGTGTAAAATTATATTTCTGATTGGGTATAATATATAATTAGATAAATTCTATATTATTTAATCCAATTTAGGTCATTGGAATCAATTTAACAATGAATTTGGATATAAAAACATTTTGATATTTTGAACTTTTTATCTTTAAAATCTCATTTTATCGTTCCATGAATGAGATTAATTTGAAAATAATTTTATCCAATTATGTGTTTTAAATTTTGAAAAATGGATTCTATATTTGAATTCATAATGAATAGATTTACTAAATTGGTTCCCTGTATTTTAGGAAAATATGAATAATAACATTATTCGTTTTTATTATCACAATTTAGGGTAAATATGGTAATTAACGGGAAAAATAATATTATAAATATTCGAAAATTAAGCTAAAAATTGTTATAATTTTATTTAATGAGTTATTTTGGACTAAAATCAACCTTATTAATATTTTTTGACCTTTTAGAGCCACATGAAAGTCTTTAATCCATTTTTAATATTTTATTTTAATGAAATGTCAAATATTTCATACATATATTTTAATAGCTATACTTTTTTTAATATAATGTTATTTTAAAAGATATATTTGAAGATATTTATTAATTATAAAACTAAATTATTTACCTATATCATTGAAATTTATTTAAAAATGTTAAGGGATAAAATAGTTACCTTAAATGATGAATTAATGATGATGCATTAATGATTTAATTAATGGAAATATCAAATAAATGATAGTAAAAATATTAAAATAAATATAATTTGAAATAATTAATTTCATTAAATAATTTTATATATTCTGTTGATATGTTAGTGATGTTGTAAAATAGATTTTTCAAATATATCTTGTTTCTATTATATTTTTAAATAGTCTTGTAATGAATATTGTCAAAATTGACATTAATGATATTTAAAAAAATATATAATTAAATGATATAAATTGTATAAAATTATACAATTAATCCAACTAATTGGGATAAAGCTTTAAATTTAATAAATGATTCATTCTAAATTTTATAGTAGATTTATTAACCTTTAAAGAGTAACAAATCATGTTGTCATGGTAAGAGTTAAAGTAGATAAATAAGGATTAAATCAAAATGATAAGGATGCAAAAATAGTCAAAACAGGTCTAAATATAATTGTATAAATTTATGTATACCCATAATAATACTATATTATTAGTAAATCATTTTTTAGGAATATGGATTAGAAAATTAATTTATATTGATTTAATATTTTGAGAAAATCCAAGATCACCCCTCCCCTATCATTTAATGGGACCCTCTTCTCCTCTTATCAGGAGATATGAAGACCAATTTGTTTGGAAATGCTCTTCCCAAATACCTTACTAAAATCCCTCGATACATTATAGAGATCATAATTTAGGAATGAAACCATCATTCTTAGACTAAAGTTGTTAGGTAAAGGAGGTGGTCTGAGGAAGAGGAAGATAATGATTATAGGTAACGAGTTTGACTCAAGGTAAATAATTTCTTTTAAAACCCATTTTTAAAGTTAATATTTCATATTTTTGTTAAGAACCCTAAAGGAATGTTTTTTAACATATATCAAATGAATATAATTTCCCACTTTATTTCCATTTTAATGTTTTGATTTTTCTTGTACAAGTATACGTTTTATTTTCAAATAACTTGTATTCATTTATGAGTGCGCAAATTTGTAAAATTGAATACTAATTTCAATGTGAAAAGGTCATTTTTATTTTATGGAATATTTAAATTTTATGACTATGTTATAGTTATTGGGTATAATATATGAGTACATGTGATTCCTTGATAAACTGAGGGTGGTTGAGCATGTTATATCTCTCTAATTTATCAGGTAAAGGGAAATAGGTAACAGGTAGGGTTTATCCTAAGAGATTAATGGAATTTTCTATTGTGGTTATTCCATACGTAACCATGGAGGTTACTCCCTATGTATACATTATCTCTTTAGTAAATTTAAGAGTGATACAGAAATTATTCTATAAGTTACATTTATGATTTATATTTTCTATAGGGTTTTACAGGAAAATTATGATTTCATGAGGTAGGAAAAAAGAGACTAGGTTCTATGCTTTAAAAGATAAACTTGTGAAAAAAATATCATGGGTTTATAAGTATTCAGGGACTAATAATTTCTTTCCATATTTTATGTCTTTTATTGATATTTTTATACTCATCCCACTTTTTAAATTGTTTTTCATAGTGTATAAAGATGGGTAAGGGAAACGAGAACTTCAAGTTGGAAGTTATAATGTTTTTTCATGGAATAGAAATCATATTTTATTTTAATAGTTTCATATTATGGGAAAAATAGATACTAATTTAGAAGTATCCAATTTCTATGAATGTGTGATGTATTGTATGAATTATTACCTAATTCTCTAAAAACTTAAAACAGAAATGATCCTCACTATGAAACAAAGTAAATTATGGACTAATACTCAAGATGTTCTAGTATTTAAGGATGGTTCCTTATAGTCGGTATCAGAGGACGAGTTAAACAACATTAGAGATTAGTACTATTGGTTAAACATTGGTAAAGTTTATATATAAATTCAATTAGTTAAATCCATTTTATATAACATTTTTAGATAGAGGAAAGTTAGTTACTAATGGAAAAAGGAGGATCTCAAACAACATTTTCAACTATTCCTGATAACTTTCATGGAATAATTAATACAAAGTCATATCCTTATGACTATAAATTTTTTTCATACAAACAAATCTTTTGAAAATAGTTGTATGAAATATCAAACACATCCTATATACCTCGATACTAACATGGTTCTTGGGTTTTTATTAATAAAATGAGATTTTCAAAATATTCTCATATTTCCAAAAAAAATATTATCAAGGTATTTTAAATATTTTTTTATCATTTGTTTTTGAAGTATATTATGATTCTAATAATGTTAATAAAGAAGAAAACCCTTACATATCCTATTTATATATTTTTTACTTATAGTACTCAGGACATAATTATGTTATTTTAAAAGGACCCTTGATTAAAAAATTTAGAAAAAACCCAGTCTGGATATTTTATAAAAATTAAATTTTGAGAGATGCTTTTAAATTAAATTTCATAACAAATAATTTTCAAAAACAATTTCTCTGATAACACCCATACAACACATATTTTAAAATGTGTTCTTGGATAATGGATGAAAGTAATGTTAAAGAATATCTAAATTATTATTACAACACAAAGAAGTTTTATCCATGTAAAAAAATGAAAATGAACTCTGGTGGAAACAAAGATCAAGGCATTATGTTCCTTATTCTTAAAATAGTTTTATTAAATTAAAGGGAGTTTCAATTTAAAATTTTTTGATATAAAAGAATTTTTGAATTAAAAATTTGAGGTAATAATTGGTTGGGATATACAATAAGAGGTATAAGATAACCTTTAAAGTAAAAAACATTTTATGTTTATTTTTGAGGATTTTATAATATTTCAGGAATTTTTATAAGAATTATATAGTGTTATAAAAAGTACAACCCACATGGTGGGTGCAAACCCATCACATCCGGCAAGCCCACAAGAATCAAACCCACAATTGAAGGCAATAAGGTTACATTGCCTAGAACTCGCCTACGTGAAGTCCTGGTTAGTATACATTTTTATTTTTTGGTAGATGATTTGATGGATAAAGAATAAGTGGATTTTGGGAATATATATTTTATTGAATAGATAACCTTGGTAATAGAAAATTATTTAGTGATTAAGTGATTAATTTTATTTTGGAAGATGTTTACTATTTTGGTAACCCTTTATAATTGAGGTAAATATAATACTACAGGGTTTTATTTTAGTAATAATGGAGGATTTATATTTTGGATGAATATATTATTTTACTATTGATTTATGGTAATTTAGGTTATTTATGAATATAGTTAGCATATATTAGAGATTATGTGATTTAGGAAAATACATTTGTGGTATCAGACTTTAAGATTTATTGATGTTATTTGGTTACAAAATACTATCTTGGAAGAATATGTGATGAAATCCATTTGATTTTTTGTATTCAATTTTAGTATAGAATATATTTGAGAATTTTAAGGATAGTCATTTGTAAAATTGACTATATTAATCCTTGGTTATTACTATTGAATTTTGGAAATTGAATTAGTTTTTCATCATAAAAAGGATTACTAATTTTAAATATTTATCTTATTTTATCCTAACCATTTGAGTTTTTTATTAATTTTTAAATATATTATAAATATATTTTTAATATCTTTTAGATTATGGGAGTCTCTATAATTTGATTTTAGTGCTTTGGGTATGAAAAATTCCTCATAAATACTCATTGTTTGGACAAAAAGATGAGTATGCGATAGAAATTTATTAAAGGATGAAACAATAATTATCAAGTTTATATATTTTCTTATGTTAATATTCCTAGGAGTAATATAATTCCTCATCTCTATCAAAAGTATCGTAAAAATAACATTATCCGCTTACATTTTATACTAATAAATCAATGACCTTTTAACTCATCAATGATTTATAAATTTGTTATGGTTAAGTTTATAACGTTCATGTTCTATATCCCTCTCCAAAATAAATTGGATAGTTTTTTCACTTCTTTTTCCATGTTTTATTATATGGAACCATAGTATGTGTCATCTGAGGTGACATTCATAATTCCATTTCATTCTTTTAAAGTGAAAGTTTTATTAATACTTTTTCAGATGTGGGATTTAAATAAATGTATTATGAATATTAAAACCCTTATTACCAAGACTAAGGTAAAATTATGAGGAAAAAATTTATTAAATATTGGGTGGTTTTAAATTTTCAAGTTAAAAAAATGAAAGACTATGATAGATATCATACAAAATACACCATATCACGCTTAAACGAACAATTAAATATTGTTATTTAAATGTTACCATTATAACATGGATGTTAGAATAATGAGTATAAAAATGATTAACTAAATTATAAAAATATAGTTTATACCTATTTATATAATGAATTACATTTTGAAAAATTAATTATAAATGAAAATAAAAATATCTATGAAAATAAGGGGATATTTTTTTCTCGAAAACAATTTAAATGTACACAGGTGTGTTTTATATAAATAAAATAAACAAATAAAACTTTTTGGAATATATTAATTAAATATATATATATATATATAATATTCAATATTTTTTTTATAATTCATCCTATGTGTTTTATAGACATTATATAATATTAAATCCAGTTTTACAGTTAGAAAACTCTTTTTTACTAAAAATCGATTTTACCACCTTTTGATGATGCACTTTTCTTAATCTAGTGTTAAGTAATTTATAAACTATTTTTATAAAATAAAATTATTCATTGAAATTTGAATATGAAAATGTGAGTTTTTTAATTTTTGGGTATTTTTTTGATAGTTTTTATTTTATGATGAATAATGGAAAATAGTGAAAAATACTGGATTTTAATTGGGAAAAATGTTTCAGTCTATATAATTTATAGTGTTAAACTATAATTTTTATTTATTTTATAGTTTAATTAGATCAAATTTATATAATTTAATCCAATTTTGATCATTGAAATCAATTTCACATTGAATTTGGATATAAAATCATTTTAATCTTTTGAATGTTTTCATATTAAAAACCAATTTTCTCATTTCGTCAATAAGATTAATTGTAATTTTTTTTTTCCAATTTTGATTTTAAAATTTTGAAAAAGAGATTCTGTATTTGGAATCATAAGGCACTAATTTAATAAATATTTCCTCTTTATTTTGGGATAATATGAATAGTACATTGTTTATTTTTATTATAATGTTCTAGGGTAAATCAATTAATTAAAGGTAAAAAAAATTATAAATGTTATAAAATTATCCTAAATTTTTTAATAACTTGGTTGAATGAATTATTTTTGACTAAAATAATCATTGGAATAATTTTAGGACCTCTTGGAGCCACATGGATGACTTTAAGCCCATTAAAGTTTTTTATTTTAAAGAAAGGTTAAAGATGTCATAATTATGTTCTAATAACTATAACATTTTTAATATAGTGGTATTTTGAATAAATATTATTCTATAAATAGTAATTTTAAATATATAATGTTTATATACATCATTGTTATTTATTTATAATTTTTACATGATACAATAAATACCTTAAATATTGTCACATTGATGATGAATTAATTGTTTAATTAATGGATATATAAAATAAAGGATATTAAAAATATTAAAATTAATATAAATTAAAATAATTAATTTCATTGAAGAATTTTATGGACTAATTTTATATCATATTTATGTGTTAAAATAATTGGTTCATTGATATATGTTTTTTATTATATTTTTAAAAATTCATGTAATAAATAGTTTCAAAATTGACATTAATGATATTTTCAAATAATTTTTTTAATTAAATGATATAAAAATTATAAAATTTTAAATTCATCCAAATGACTGGGATATGGTTTATTATTTCAGTAATGATTCATGTATGGTTTTTTTGGAATATTATTTTAACTATATTACCCATCAAAGAATAAAAACACATGGTGTCACAGTAAGAGTTAAAGAGGTTAAATAAGGGTTAAACAAAAAGATAAGGATTAAGAAATAGTCAAACCATGGATATATTTTATTGGATGAATATATATCTAAAAATAATCATCCTATATTAAAAATTAATATGTTTTGATACATTTTTATTAGAAAATTAATTTAAATTAGTTTATTATTTTGAGAAATTTCAAGATTCCCCTCCGCTCTCTTATAAAAGGGAACCTATTATTATGTTACCTTCATTATTAAAAACATATTTATTTTGAAATATATTTACCAAAATACATTCTTAGAATCCCTCCCCACATTAAAGAAATCTTATTTAAGGTATAAAATCATACTTAGTTCTGTAAAGTGTTAAGAAAAGGATGTGGGCTGAGGAAGAGGAAGATAATTATTGTACATGTCAAGCCGGACTCTTGGTTAGGTACATTATATTAAAATCAGTTTTAAAGTAACCATTCCAACAAACATTTTAAAAAATAAAAAATTAATTCTTTGTATCATATATGAAATGAATATATTTTTTCACTTTTATGTCACTTCATAGTTTTTATTATTCCATTACAAGTTTATGATTTTATTTTCAAATAAAAATTATTCATTTAGGATTGTGTGGATTTGTAAAAATAAAAAGTGGATTCAAAGTGAAAATTTTATTTTATTTTTCTGAATAATTTATGTGTTATGATTATATTATGGTTCTTGGGAACTATTTATGAGTATAATTGGTTCCTTGATAAATCTAGGGTGAGGGAGCAAGTTATAGGTCTCCAATGAATTGGGTAAAGGGACATAATTAACCGTTAGGGATTCTACTAGGAGACTATTAGAATATGTTGTAGAGGTTATTAAAAATTTAACCCATAAGGTTACTACCAATGGATCCATGAGAGCTATAGTCAATTTAATATTTATAATTAAATGATACCACCAGTTTCCTTTATTATTTATATTTTATATGGAGTTTTACAAGAAAATTATTATTTATTGAGTTAAGTTAATGAGATTATATTTTATTGGTGAAAAATATAACTTTGTGAAAATGTTTGCATGAGTTTATAAGTATTAATTGAATAAAGGTCTGTATCATTATTTTACATCCCCTTACTAGGTTTTTTGTGCTCATCCCAAGTATTAAAATGTTTTCCACATGGTATAAATAGGTGTAAGATAAAGTATTAAGTAAAGTTGAAAGTTATAATATTTTTCCTGATAAATAAATCATGTTTTATTTTAAATGTTTTATATTTTGAAAATAATTTATAATATTTTAGTAGTATATACATTCTATGAATAAGGTATGTTATTTATGAATTATTACATAATTATATAATACTATAAACCTAAAAATATGCTTAATGTGAAATAATGTAGAATTTTTACTAAAACTCAATATTATGAAATTTTTAAGGCTGAGTCCTTATAATTTTTTTGGTTATTGTTATAGTAACCAAGTGTTTTCTAAAATTTGAAGAAAATATACATATGATTATAATATAATAAAAAAATTTAGAACTCACTATTTCATTCCCACACAAAATATTATGAGGTTAAAATAAGAGGTACTAGAGACATAAGTTAATCTATGTTATTTTTTCAGTTAAATTTTATATCTAAATGAATTTTGTGAATCAAAATGGGGTATCCCTTAATTTGAGTTATAATTAAAATGTGTGGAAATAAAAAATTATATATCAATTATGATATATTTGAATTGATGTATTCTCTATAAAAATTCATGGAATAAGATCAACGAAAAAGTAAAGTTCTCAATATAAAAAATCGAATTAGATTATTGAATTCTATTGAAATGGACCTGGATATATTTTATATATCATTTTATAATAAAAAATATATTAATTTGATGATTTAATTTTTTTTAATTGAATATGTTAAAACATTATAACATTAGTAAAGGTGACATCAAAGTGAAAGAGGTGAAACTTTTGGTTCTTTATAAATGATTTAACAGTCTAAAGAATAGCTCAAGTGAAAATATTAACAGTTTCTTTGACATTATTATTGATTTTTTATACATATTTATAATAATTGTAAATATATAAAATATTATAATATTTTTAATATTAAATTAATATTTTATCCAATTTATTATACAAAATGGTTAATACATGAAGAAGTAAATTTTACAGAATTATCTCTTGATGATTTATATAATAGTCCAGGAACATATGAAAAGTGAATTTTTTTGGAATATTCCTAGTAAAAATAAAAAAAGTAAATAGAATTTCATTACATTTAAAATATTAAGAATAATTATAATTTAAATGAACAAGATGAAATCATTAATGAGTTCTTATCCCTTATTATGAGAATATTTAAGATTATTAAAGAAAAACATGATGTTAAACTACATTAAGACTATATTCATTTAGGAATAGATGGGAAAATTTAGGAGAGGTGATTAAAATGATTTTATGGAGAGTATAATTACCTTTAATTAAAGAAAAATACATTAATGATGTTTACACATAGTTGTAAATTTAATTATATAAATTAAAGTTTAAATAAATTCTATAGAAATTACACGTTAAGTAAAGAAGAAGATAATGATGAAGAAGATCCACTGGAAGTAGTTGAAATTGAGTTTATATCATAAAAAAGTGAATTTTTTTATTAAAAGACTAATAAATTATTTTTATGATAAAAAACACAATATCTAAAAAACTGTTTATCCGATGGTTTATTATCTTGTAAAAATTGTGCTTATACATTTCTCATAAATAAAAAAAATAAACATTTATTTCAAAACCTTCTTTCTTATCCTTCTAAAATCAATCAAGTTTCCCATATTTATGTAGTAACCCAAACTCCCAATTTAGTTAATCCCTTTTCTCTTTTATCTTTCTTAAAGTAGTTCCCTTTCTATATCCCTTGACTTCATGAAATATTAATGGTTGATTACTCTATATCTTCCCAAAAGACTATAAGGGGATTAAGAAAGGGGATTTGGGTAGAGGTTTTTTATTTGTATTTCTGGGATTAGTGATTCATCAAGGGGATGGGTAGGGGTTATTTATACACAAGGAGAGGCATATTTTTTGAATAAAATATTTAATATAGCACTATATCAGTGGTAAACCTTGTAATAATGGTTACTTTGATTCTATAAATTATATATCACAAAAATTAAACGTGTTTAGTAATTCAAAAAAACTTTATAAATAAAATTAAATTGTTTATTTAAATTGTAAGTTTAAAATAATGATTTTTTAAGAGAACACTTTTTTATTTAGATTGCATAAAATAAGTTTGGGATTCAAAATTAATTGTATTATTTTTAAATGCCCCATTTAACATATCAATTTTTTTTTGAAATACCTAATTTAGTATTTACTAATCCATTATTGAGTCATCAAACATGTTGTATTTTTAAAAACTATATTTTTACTATTTATAAAAATTGATATATTTCAAAAAATTACTAAAAAATAATACAAATACAATTTTAAAAATTTGATTTCAAAAATTAAATTAATTTTTTCAAATAAATATCTAAAAGTGGTTATTTTAATTTTTAAAATAAAAATTATTATTTTTATGAAATACATTAAAATATAACTTATTTAAAAATAGATTATATATTCAATGATTTATGCATAATGATATTTATTTTTTGGAATTATAATATTTATATATTCTTAAATTACTAAATATAAATTTATTTTACATAAAATTTTATTATTTTGAGGTCAAATAATAATTGTAATAGTCTAGTACTATTCCAAATGGCCAATTAACAATTACCAATGGATAGGTTTCTACTCCAACTTCCACATTACTATTCAAAAAATTCACATTACCTATTAAAAATACTATATAATTATTCATTATTTATGCACCAAAATTCCACCCAAGGGGTTATATTTCCATGTTCTATAATGTCAATGTGTTTACTAATATTCTATTTATCTTTGTAGTATTTTTTGTGGGGGATATGTTTCTAGTATATTGGAGAGATCTATCTTTTCCCATCTTTGTCTTTTGATTTTATATTTTGTGTCCCCTTGAAATATGTTTTATTTTCATGGTTTTAGTTGTCAACTAATGTAATGATTTAAAATAATGAAATATGTTTTTTTGAATTCCCTATGTGCATACATTTATTAATGAAACATAGAGAATTTATAAACTCTAGGTTATTACTTTATCCCCTAGATATTTCATCCCTTAATTTCAACTCATAATACCAGTTAAGAATATGTGAATGTACACCTGATTCATTTTTTATATAGTTCCCATGTCTCATATTCATATTTTTGGTTTTCCATAAAACTTTTACAAGGAGTGTTATCTTTTTTTGTATAACTTTTCCTCTATGGACCAAGAAATTCATCAGATTCTCACAATAAGAGAGGTCCTTTTCTATTTATACCACATTCATATTAAGTATAAGTGATTAATCATGTATTTACTTAGCCAATATTGATACATGAAACACATCATGTACATGATCCAAATTTAGTTGAAGTACTAGCGAACTAACCAGTCATCTTATACGATCATAGATCTCAATGGGGACAATGTACCCAGTTCTAATATTCCTATTCTTTCCAAACAACTTGAATCTCTTACATGGTGATATTTGAATGAATTTTTTTTCTCTAACTTTGAACTCAAAGTCACTTTTATGGTTATCGTTATAGATGTTATACTAACTTTGATAATATTTTAAATGATTTTGGATTTCTTGAACCACTCTATTTTATCTTACACAATATCATGTCCTTGCATCTTTAATTCCCTACCATCATCCCAATAATTAATAGTTTGATATTTCTTCCAATATAGTGCTTCATATAGATCCATTTGAATAAAATAGTGGAGATTATTATTATATCTGAACTCAACTAATGGTTGATGTTTATCCCATACACCTTTAAATTACATTGAATATAATATCAACATGACATTGATATTATGAATGGTCCCTTAAAAATTTCCACTAGTTTGGGGGTGATAGGCCATACTAAAATTCAGTTTAGCATTCACAACATATTAATGTCTTATATAGAATTTATATCTGAACAATGGATCATGGTAAAAGATGATTGAAAGTGGTTCCCCATGCAGCATCACTGAATCCTTTATGTTTATCTTAGAAATTTGTTATTGTGAAAAATATTCCCCAATATAAATGAAGTAGATAGTATTTATGAGTTGATCCACCACAACCATATCACATTACATCCTTTTTATTTCTTTAGGAGACTGGGGAAAATTTATATAGGTTATTCTTCCATTTTTATGCGGGTATAGAAGATGCTTGTATCACACCATTACACTTCTATTACTCTACATTAACTTGCTCAGATACCACGCACTTTGAAGTGTGCTCTATTATATCATCATTCATATTGTACCACTATAATTGATCTCAAATATGATAATATGTTATTCTTATTTATGTTTGGATTAATAAACATGAGAAATGAACATTATGAAATATCTATTTAATTATATTGATTAATTAAGTAACATAAATTCTATTTTCAAATTAAATTAAACCATACTCATCGAGGGGGAACTCATGAAACTTCCATTCCAATTCTGTTTCACCATCTTTTTAAGTTATAAATCATCCATTTATGACTTCTTGATCTTATATTAGATGGTTTTTAGGGTATTCATTTTGGAAAGGTTGTTTAATTCCCTACCATTATGATTCACAAATCCATCCTTTTTTAAATCCATGATGATATGGTCATTCTCAATCCACATCATGGATATAGTATTAGGTGTTTTATACGAAGAGAATTATATTACTCTTTCTCCTTTCCTAGATCATAATGAATAGATCAATATTTTCCTTGATTAGCTCTAAATATATTAGCCGACATATATTGAGATCCTTCCAGGTGAATATATATTTTAGACACTTGTGTTCAATATATATATCACAATTCTCACCGTAGAGGTAGTGATGCCAAATAATTAATATATATATCACACAAAATAACTCTAAATAATGTGTCAGGTAGTTCTTCTCATGGATCTTAAACTATCGTGAGGCATAAGATATCACATTTTAATTCATCATGACTATACAAACCAATCCTATATTTCACTAATCACTATATATCATTAAAAATTATCCTCCTGATGGTAGTGTGAGTATATGTATAGTGATTATCCTCTTAATGAGCTCCTTAAATATTTCCTCACATTCTCCATCCAAAAATACATTCCCATTTCCATGTTAAAATAGTTAGAGGTTAGACAATCATGAAAGGTGCTACTTGAGAATGGAGCTTCTTGTGATCCCTAAATCGGCTATAGTTCAGATCTATCATGGGATCCTTTGATACATAGTGGTAATTCTCTATGATTCCTTGAAGGTCCTTCGACAATGCGGTGGCTACAGATGTGGATTTGGATCGCGTGCCTAGGGAAAAAGGGGTCTCGTTATGGGATTATCTGAAGGGTGTCCCCTGCTTTGTGGACACTCCTCAACCACAATCAAGTTCTACACCTTGGATAGTTGATGGTTTATTTTTAGTTCTTGCTGATCAATATGTGATCATGAAACATCTTGAGACTTGTATGTTTTCTACTTTAGGTCGCATCTCCCTCGTCAAGGGGGATAAACCCTGGATTAACACTGATCTTAAGTTGGGGCCTTGTTAATCTTGGGGGGTGAGTGATTTCAAATTAATCCTGATTGGAAGGGGTTTTGTTTCACATAGTTTTCAATAGTAGGGATGAATTTAAGAAGTCATGGAATAAGGGGTGATATCTCTTAAGCCTGATAGCTTCAAACTAGCCGAATGTGATAGAAATTTCAACCCATTACCTTAGCGCCAAATGATATACCAAATTTGGATATACTTACATGGTCTTAATTGGTTTTATTGACATCCTAAAATACTTAGTGACCTCTCTTATTATGTGGGGAATCTTTTGAAGATGGACCAGTACACTATTGATGGGGAGCTTGGGTTCTATGCTGGAGTTCTTGTAGAGGTAAACATGGACTTAAATTTGTCGGACATGGAAAATTTCATTGATAATGATCAGAAGTTTCAAATCAGAATTGAGTATGAGTAGAAGCCCCCATTTTGTGAATACTGTAAAATAGTAGGTAATGCGGTCTCCAATTGCAGAAATATTCAAAATTAGTAGTTTTCTGTTAGAGACACTACTGCCGACAAGGTGAATCAATGGAAGGTGGTTGGTAAGAAGAGAAAGGCCATGGTTCCTTCAACTATGAGGGGGGAACACTCTGGAATGGATCAATAGGTGTCTGGACCTCTGCCAGCTATTCTTGCGGGTGGAATCCCCCCCATCCCTCTTTCTAATGCAGTTGAGGGTGATGATTCCGAGATAGACATGGAAGTTATTAATCTAGTTTGCAGTTATCTAGTTATTGCAACTACTTCTATGGAAGATGACTTTAAATGCTATGAAAATGGAAATTTTGTTAGTATAGTTTCCCCTTTGGAGGTTGGTGTTCCAAGGGAAGGAAATGAAAAAGATCTAGATTCCCAAGTGGATGCGGTCTTGGAAAAATATTCAAGTCCCACTAGGAAGAAATGGTGGGACATGGTTGAGGAGTAGGAAGATTTAGAGGCTATAAGTGCCCCCATGCTCTATGGAGGTGAATGAATATTCCATGGAATAAAATTAATGCTACCTCTGCTTTGGGTATTTCTGAAAGTTCAGCTTACAGAATGCAAACCAGGAGTCTCACTAAGCTATCCACCGGTTCCAAAAACTCTTTTGGGAAGAAGAAGGAAAAGAAGAAAGATAGTAAAGGAAATTTAAACTATAAATCTGATTCAAAATGAATGTCTTTTTTTGGAATTTTCTGGGCCTTACTAATTCCACTATTGTTAATGCCTTGCATAGGAACATTCAGATTCACAAGACAAAGTTACTTGGAATTTCTGAGCCCAAATCCTCCTTCTTTAGGGGTTTTTTGGGTATTAAAAAATATGGTTTTCTTTTGGTCACTACCAATGGTTCAACTGATCAAGAAGAAAGTCTATGTGTTTTTTCACATAATTCTATTGGCAGAGTGGATATCAATTCTATAAGTGAACAAGTGATATCTTGTTCTTTGCAATGGGATTCTGAGAAGTTTATGGGATCTTTTGTTTATGTAAGATTCCGATATCAGGACCAAATAAGGTTGTAGTAGGAACTGGGAAAATTAAGAGGCATCTCTTCCCCTTGGTTTATTATACGTGATTTCAATACAATTCCATATTCTCGTGAAAAAAGGGACCCATACATTCTCAAATTTCTATTAAGGAATTGAAGGAATGTGTTGATGATAATGATCTGACTGAGGTTAGTTTGGTTAGTGCCAAGTACACCTGGTACATAAGATGTCTCAACCGCATGACTGCTTGTAAGCTTGACCGAGATTTTGGGAACAACACTATTTTGGATAAATGGGACTCAATTTCTAGCATTACCCTACCTAAAGTTTCCTCTAACCATCACCTGATTTTGGTTAGTTTTAAGGATAGGGAACTCCTCATCCCCTTCCCCTTCTGTTTTAACAATTCTTGGGCATCTCAAAGTGATTTTAGTAAGCTGATTGAAAGATTCTAAAACTGCATTCAAGGTGATGATTTTCTGTTTCAAATGAGAATGCTTAAGTGAAAATATAAATCTGGGAGAAAACGGACTTATAGTGAGTTGGGCAAGGAGATTATTTTTCATGAAACAACCCTTCAGCAACTCCAAGATAAGGCCTCAAAATTGGATTTCAATCTATATTTCTCTTAGGATGCCGTTCTTGTTTCCAAGTTGAACTCTGTTCTTTCGATTGAAGAAAATGTTCTTAAATAGACTTTTAATATTAAGTGTCTCCAAGAGGGTGATCAAAATACAATGTTCTTTAACTCTCTTCATATAATTAGAATGGATAGTCGACCCTTCTCCTTTCTGAAAGTTTATGACAAGATCTTAGAAAGTAAGGATTATATTGTTGATTATTTTACTAGGATTTTTAATGGCCCTTCTTTGGGGGGGGGGGGCTCTGATGGATGGTATCATTCCTCCACTGGTCCCTACGTCTGATAATATCACCCTCATTTCACCCACTTTGGAATTTCAGATTAAGAATTTTTTTTTCAGTCTTAAAGCCTCTAGTTATCTTGGAATGAATGGCTTTAATAATTTCTTTTACCATAAATATTGGGGTGTCATCAAAGGTGATGTTTTCAAGTTAGTATCCTCTTTCTTTTCTACAGGGGAACTCCCTTAGGGTCTCAATTCTCAGTTCATCACTCTTATTCCCAATGTTGATAATGCTTGTGGGATTCATCTTTTTAGACTAATTTCCTTGGTTAACACAAATTCAAAGGTCATATGAAATATTACTGCTAACAAGATCTCATGTATTGCTACTAGGATTATTTCTTGGAAGCAATTTGGATTCATAAAAGAAAGATCTATCCAGGAACGTATCTGTTCTTCCTTAGAATATCTTAATTTTCTCAGAAATCCTGTAATAGGAGGTAGAATTTCTCTTAATATTGACATCAAAAAAGCCTTTGACACTTTGGATTGGTCATTTATATATAAGGTTCTTAGGAAATTTGGTTTCAATGACACTTTTATTAGATGGATTGCCTCAATTTTTGGTTCAGCCCATGTCTTGTTTCTTCTCAATGGTTCACCTATGGGCTAATTTACATGCTCCATGGGAGTTCGACATGGGGATCCCCTCTCAGCCATGCCCTTATCTATTTTGGAATCTTATCTCAGTAGAATCATCAATCACATGGTTTCTCAAGGTCAACTTAAGCCAATCCAAGAATGAAGGTCCCTAGGTTCCCCCCCTCATCTTTTATATGCTGATGATATCATGATTTTATTGTATAGGGAAAGAAAAATGTTCGTGTTTTGAAGAAAATATTACAACATTATGAAGGTGTCTCTAGGTAGTGTATTAGTTGGGACAAATCTTCCATTCACTTTGGGAAGAGGGTCTCAATTTTCAAAAATCACTGTATTCTTTCAGATTTGGAAATTAGGGAATGATCTTTTCCATTCAACTATTTAGGTGTTCCTTTGTTTTGGGGGAACCCTAGAGCTTCTTTCTTCCCTAAAATTGTGGATAGGGTCAATGGACATCCCTCAACTAAGAAGGGGAAGAGTATCTCTATGGATGGGAGAATCAGTTTGGTAAAATCTGTTATTATATCTATGTTGCTTTACTCTTTCATGGTTTATAAATGAACAAGGGGACTTCTCAAATGCCTTAACACGTCCATCAAGAATTTTATTTGGAGTGGTAAAATCCATGAGAGAAAGTTGGTCACTGTTCACTAGAAGGTATACTACATACCTTTGCACTCTGGTGGCATGGGTATAAAGAATATTGCTCTTTTTAATGATTCACTTCAAACCAGCCTAACCTGGAATATCATTCATAGTAATTAAGATTCGATGGGTTTCTATAAATCTTTATATTTTGATAATTTAAGTTTGGGTAGCAATTATTTCACTATCTCCTCTGTCTGGCCAGTAGTTAGATAATCCTTTCAGAAGGTTATGGCCTTTTCTTGATAGATTGTGAATAGGAACTCTAGCCTTAAGTTCTAGCTTGATAACTGGGCATGTGACTTTCCTGATGATGGTTTTCAGCCTGTTATATTGGGTTTAAGTGAGCACGTATCTATCAAGGATTTTCTGGATGATCCTCCAGAAACATTTCTAGATTAACTTCAGGATCTGATCGACCGCTAAAATTTTGTCTCCTTCTCTACTTTTCTAGCGTTGGAGCTGGATAGAAATGGTGTTTTGGATAGAAAAATATACTATAATTATGATGAAAAGGGACTTAATGTTGCGTATAAATGGTTTTATGTCTTCAATAAGCCGTGGATTAGGCCTTCATGCCTTACACTTATATATAGGCTTTTTTATAACAGACTACATACCGATGAGGTTCTAAAACTATTCGGTTTACAGATTTGTTCTAGGTTTTGTATATTCCACTAGCATCAAGAAGATGCAGAGAATCTTTTCCTCACTTTTTCAATGACCTCATCCATATGGAAGGAGGTTTTGGGTGCTTTTGATCTGGATGGGTTTAAATTTTTGTGACTACAGGCCCTCCTCCACTGTTGTTCGGTTATCTAGCTATCAGCTCTGGTTCAGGCTCTCCTCTGCGTGGCTGTTGCTGAAGGGCAACATGCAATTTGGAGGCATCAGAATGCTAATTTGCACAATGTTAAGGGCTGCTACTTAAAGATTGTCACGATGACCTTTTTTGTTGCTATAAGGGATTTTCCAATGTATTTTTGGGTGAATTCTATAACAGCATTAAGGACATTATGATTCGGAAAAATATGGGTGTTCAAGGAAATTTCAGACCTACTTTGGGTACTATTGAGGTGTTCTGGATCCCTCCCTTACCTATTTGGATTAAGGTTAATACATATAGAGCTTATAAAGGGAATCACATACATTCAGGTTGTGGTGTGGTCTTTAGGGCCCATGGTGACTCTGTTAAAGGATGTTTCTATGGCTCCTGTGGTGTAACAAGTTCTCTTGAGGTGGAGATTCTTGGGATCATACATGCTATCTAATTTGTGAAAATAAATGGTTGGAATAATATCTGTTTATAAATTGGCTTTTCTACCACTATAAAGGCCATCAGAAATGGTGAAATGTATATCTCTTGGTAGCTTGCAGCAAAGTGGACGCAATGCATGGAGAATCTTCCAGCTCTCAGCTTACACATCACACATTTTTATCAAGAGGTGAACATGGTTGCAGATGGGATTTCAAGTATTGGGGTTAGTGATCCTATTACCTGGTCTGATACCCTTCCTGAGACACAAATCCCTTTTTATTAGGCTGATTGTAACAAGATCTCTCATTTTTGTCTCTTGTAATCTTCTTAAATTTTCTTAATAACTACCTCAACCTTTTGGTTGATGGACCTTTTCAAAAAAATGAAAAATTTATCACAAACATCAAAAGTAAACTGGTAAGAAAAGAAAATAATGTTTTTCCATAACACAAGTTGTTTTAAGCAATTCATAGAGTGAATTTATCATTATAGGGTCTATAAGAATTCTTTTATCAATGAGAACATGACCCAATAATGTGACTTTATTCTTCCAAAATCCACACTATCTATACATAGTATTCATTTTCCCTTTTCATAATGAATCCTATAGAATAATTATATGGTATTCATGTTCCTTATTTCTCTTGGTGAAAAAAGGAATAAAATCAATAATAAATACCATATATTTTTCATGTTAGTCTCTAAAGAATTTGTCGATCTGAGCAATGAAGATTATGGTGGACTTAATAAGTCTGAAGGGCATCACAGAGAACTCATAGTGGCCATACCTTATATCAACTTCAATCTTATAAATACCTTTCAACATTAAATTCCAATGATGATATCCAAAATGAGGCCCTCCTTTGAGAATTGTTATGATCCTCAATATCGATCAAACAAGTCATCAATCCTAAGTATAGGTTAATCCATCCTCATGGTGGTCTTTTTGAGCCTAATTTAATCTGAAAAAAATTTACATTTATATACCTTTTTCTTTAAAGAGATCAAGAGAACACCCCGAGGTGATGCAATAGGGATTATAAGTCCTTTTTTAAAATTCTGATGATACTGCTTCATTAAATCCTCCATTTTGACTATGACCATTCTATAAGTGTATTTGGAGAAAAGAGTGGATTCAGGAATAAGATCTATTGAGGAATCTATATCACGATTTGGTATATGTTTGTGAATCTATTTAGGAAATAAATAAGTGTATTCTCAAATAATGGGAATTTCATAGAGGTCGATGGTTTTCCTTAACTCATCCAGTCCAGCATTGTATGCATCTTCATATCATATCATCAACAACATAATTAATGGATTTTAAAAAATAGATTCATGGCCATCTATTGATTTTTATAGGATAAAGGGAAGGTTTGAAATATGAAAGTATATTTCCTTTTCCCTATAGTTTATGTGTGATCTGTATAATGAGATAGAATCTAGTCTAGTATCGAATCAAATTCAACCGATGTTTGTATTACAATATTAACTAAATTAATCCTCATATAGAAACTAATAGAAGGATATTAAAACACTTGGGTTTCAATAATCTCACCATTACATGTTTTTATCAATCAATACACTTCAAGGTATCAGAGTTGTGATTCAAAATCTCTAAAAATCATTTAAGATATAAAGGAATGAAAATAACTAGAACCATATAAAAAATTTTCCATTATTGATTGAAAAGGATTTGTGCCTTATATGAATGAAATTTTATGGTCTACCTCAATTGCAGGTAAGACATTATCTTTACCTTTATCTTTTATCATTTGGGGTTTTTGACACAGATTACACACAATGACCTGTGGTTTTCTTCTTTATCTTTTGTAGTTACTTTCTTCCTACAATTGAATATTTGAAACATGGGTGGTTATTTCCTTTACTATGACACATTGTACATATTTTTCATTTCTCATTATAACTAATGATCATTGTGGCCTTATCTCCCACACATGAAGCATGTCCTTGTCCCTTTGAGACAATTAGCATGTTGCTTCATCCCACAATTTTGACATGAATGTGGGGGCTATTGTTTCCTAAAATATCAATTAATCCTCTATTATGAAACTCCATATTTGATTTCTTATATCCATAACTATGAGACTATTCAACAAAATCCATCAATACACTGGGAGAACATTTAAATAATTCTTCATAACTCCCAAAGTCTTAGAGAGCTTGATCCTTTTGGAGGTGTTGTTTTAAAACAATAACGAAACTATATATTTCCTATCATTGTAGATATAAATAACTAATGATTATCTTGAAATATTTTTGAATTTTTCCTTTTAAGAAATGATTTATTCAAACACATTTTTTTATGCTCTAAAATCTTTGTCTGCATCATTTTTTGAAGGGTTATTGGGATATTGTGGTTAAATTATTTTTATTAAGTCTTCTGGCTCTATATCTTCCATTTCATCCTTCTTCTATGTATTCATTATAAATTACAACCATTTAACTTCTACTCCATCTTAAAAAATATGGACAAAGTGACTATATTATTCTCAGAATAGTAGATTACAAAAAAGATATTCTCAACTGAGTAGATGAAAAAATTCAATGGAATGTAGATTAAAAGGAACATTAAATGTCGATAGAAATTTTTAAATGAAAGACTTGATAAATAGTTTATCCTTATTAGGTGAAGGAAGACATTCTATATAGTTTAGGTTATTGTTCATAGATTGAGAAAAATGAGTAAGCATCACCATAATGTTTGGAACCCCTCCTCTAATTGCATGAGGAAAGTCATTTCTATAATATTTGTGTTGTCTCTCATTTATTTTGTTGGTATAATTTCTCACACATCCCACTATTTTCTAAAATATAATATTTTTGAACAAAAAATATGTTAAAAATGTTTGTATGAATAATTTATTCTTATACTTAAATTAATTCAAAATACATATCTTATGGAATCCCTATGTTTATAATTTTCCCCAAATGATTCATTGAGGGTCTTATCCTATAATCATTCTCTATATTTAATATGAATAATTTATTTACTTATTTATCTTTCATAATGGTTCATACGATGTTTGTGATTAACCAAAGAAAATCCCCTGAGATTTTCACACTTGGTGTGCATCAAGGCCTATTTTCATACATCATGTGATGATCAATTCAAATCTTAATGTGACCATTTTGTGATTATTACCCCAAAGTAACACTATTATAGAGATATAACCACTTAATCTATTCACACATAGATTTAATTTATCAGAAAACATGCACTCTCATACCCTACCAAAACATATCACGTTTCTATTAAGAAGGGGATTATCCCTGGGTTTTCAGTAATATATTTCCAATACAAATTCCCAAATTAAGTAAACCATGATCTTTTACAAAATATAGTGAACCAAAATTTTCATACATGATTATTACATCATTTTTAAGGTAATAAAACATTATAGAGTACTAATCGAGGATCCAATGTTTTGTATCTTTGAAATATTTGTCTTATAAATCACTTATACAAAACAAAACAGAATCATTTATTTGAAACCCTAGTTATTTATCTTTTTAAAATCTCTCATGTTCCACTTAGTATATGTATTAACTATATATCCATCTTTATTTCACAATTTTTCCATCTAATCTTTCATGAAGTTGTTCATTTTCAATAGCCATTAACTTATTTAATGATTATAGCGTCAATAATCTAGAAATTTATTAATTATTATATGGGGTCTAAGAGAGGGGAATTACATAAAGGATTGAATTTGGGATACTAAAGTGAAGTGGGTAGCCAATGGGAGTGAGATGGGCCATTTATATTTGAGTAGATGGGTATTTTTAGATAAAATGTTGAATAAAATACTATATCAAATTGAAACATTCTAATAATGATATTTTATTACACTATAAATATTATATAAATAAAATAAAATGGTTTTGTGACTTCAACACCCTTTATAATTCCAATTCAATAGTTTATTAAAAAGATAGTTGAAAAAATACAAAATTTCATTTTAAGGAAATAATTTTGACATTAGAATTTGAAAAACCCTTATTAGGTAGGAAAATAATAATTATTAATTTTAAATGAACCATTTATTGTATTGAATTTATTTTGGGATGAAATAAAAAATTTAGTATATATTAAGTCACTATTACTTCATCATTACCTCATTAAACATGCATTATTTCAAAAATGATATTTTTACAATTCATTTAGACATTAATGTATTTTAGAAAATTAAAAAATATCTATTAGACAATTTTGATGTATTTATTTTAACAATGAAATTAATTTCATCAAAATATTTTTCAAACAGAGTTTAATTTTTTTTAATATAAATTTTATGATTTTCATAAAATATAATTTAATTTTGTTTTTAGCAAGGTGGTTATATTTTCATTGAGTTTTTAAACATGATATTTCTTTTATGGAATTATTGGATTTATATATTTTTAAATTAATCATGATAAATACTATTTACATTCAATTTCATTATGTTTAAGTTAAATTAATATTTAAATGGCCAGTTTATTATGTACAATGATGAGGTTACTATTCCTGGCAACCAGGTTACAATTCTAATGGCCACATTAAATAAAATAAATACCATTTATTTCATTAATTAATTATTCAACTCAGTTCCTTTCATGGTTACAAATTTTCATTTTCTATAATTTTGATATTTTTTCAAATATTAAATATTTTTTGATAGTGTTGTTCATGGGTGTAATGATTTTGGCAGTTTGGGGAGATCCATATTTTTACATTGATGTTTACTTATTTTATAATTATTTTCCCCTTATAAAATATGTAATTATCATGGGTTTAGTTTCAAAATAATGTAGTTACATACAATAATGAAATAATTTTTGGTTGATTTCACTATGTCCACACAATTATTCAAGGGAAAAAATATCATTTATAATCTATGGGTTTTTACAAAAAATATACTATAATATATACAGTGGATTAGTAAAAAAATAATTTCAATTAAGTTGATAAATTATAGGTATATATTATCTCAATATGGGGTTGGATGGGGCTTTATATGACAATTTTAATAACTTTATATTTTAAAAGAAAATACTATGTTTGATAGAATATACGATACTCAACACCGAGATCAAACAAACCAAAAAATATTATTATTTAAATGGGAAAAGTATAACCTAGAAATTAATTTGGTTGGTATGAATAAGAATAAATCATTTACGAAATAAATATTATGTTACAACTCAATATAAATCTCTTTAATAATTCTTAAAAATAATAATTTGTTTTTATTTTAATGTAACTTTACAGATTAAAAAAATATGTTTTGACCAAAAATATGTTTTATTTATTTTTATGAGTGAATATTATAATTAATTTATAATTTTTTAAGAAATTTATTTGAATAAAATAACTTGTTATATTTTATCATTTAAAAATTATCTTAGGATGAATTTCTGATAATTTTCTGAAGAGATTAACTTTTGGGGAATATTAAAAAAACTACTTTTTATAAGAATGTCATTTTTATTATATTAAAATTTACATAATAATATGAATTTAATGTTAATATAACATAATTAATATTTAATTATATTTAATATTATTAATTAAATTTTATTCTTCCTTGTACCTTATTTTTGTATAAATTCATTTTTGAGCATAAAAATATAATTTTCAAGAAACTTTTTTCTCATTGTGTTTTCTTATATTAATATTAGATAAAATTATTCCACTTTTATGATTATAAATCAGAAAATTGTTTTCAATATTTTTAGTTTTTGGTTCCAAAAATAATAAATAGGTACCTTTTATTTTTTTTAATACGAATATCAACCTTACACATTTGTTTTACCAAGGAAAAGGGAAAATCAGATAATTAAGTTAAAAGTAAAATATAAATATTGTAAGATAACACAATAACATACCATAATATTATTTTATTATCCCATTTAATCCAAAATCATCCAACATTTTTTCATATAGAAATTGTTTTCCATTTGGATGTGAAAATCCCTTATCGATGGTTGATGAGTATGGATGTATTTTTTTTCAATATAAATAGAGTCATAAAAATTTAATCCAAGATGATGTCCATTATGATTAGTGATTAATCATGGAAAGAGAAATATTTAATGAATCTATGAAATTTTCAAGATGGATGGTGATAATTTCGGGATAAATGTCTTGGATTCATTGGATCTCATTTACTAAGAAAATTCAAAATTCTTTGTGTGATGATTCCTTGATAATTATTATGGATTCATATAATGAAATTAGATGTCACACTTAAAAAATTATCTATAAAATTATAATGACTTATAAGTTGTATTCCCTTTCAAAGTCATGCTAAAATTCATTCTTAAGAGATTCATGATGCATAAAATAATAGAACTTCATGAAAATATTAATTTTCATAGAGAGAATAATTATTGATGTTGACCATAGAAAAAACATTTATTTTAGTTGGAGAAGATATATTAAATTTTTTTTGACTAATATTTTTTTCCAAGACATGGTTCAAAGAGGAAAAATTGTTTACTATAATGTTTGGAAATAAATTAAAATATAAAGAAGTCCATGAAATATATTTTATTGAATGTAGTTGGAAATTTTTTTAATAAGACTTTGAAAAAAATATTTTCATCATAAATTTGAAAACCACGCATAACATATGCTACAAGATGATGAAATAAAAACTTATAAATATATTAGAAGATGTAAATGTAAAATATAGATATTTTGAAAAAATAAATATTTTTTACATGAAGAAGAAATAAGGATGTTTGTGTGATTTTTCATGGAATATATGATAGAATTTTCTTGAGAGATATATTACAAGATTTATCTTTGGATAACTACTTTTAGAGTTAACAAAAAAGAATTACAACTACTAAATCCCCATAGGGCTAGTACTCAACATATTTTAGGAGGACCTGAGGGTCAACCCTCATAGGAAAACCTACCGAATGAGAAAGAAATGCGATTGGTGTGGGCCCATGATTAAGGCCCACATGAGTGCACACACCTAGAGGTGAACACGCTTATGGGACCATACATAAGACCTATAGAAGAGGATGAGAATGACAATGGGGGATTCCCATGTGTGTGACTATTGGTTTATGGATGTTGATCCCCCATAACTAGTTTGAGTGGGTATTGGAAAAAACTATTTAATAATGTAGTGATCAAACTACCATGCAGTCAATGTTGAATGGAGAGAAGTATGAATTTTTTATCATCCCATTAATGAAATTGAAATTACCCTAGACTCAGAATAATTTTTATCTCCATAGTTTGATCTCTCATATATCCCTTACTCTAAATAAAACTTCGGTCTTTAACATTCAACCATCCGACGGTCCCATGTGTGAGATCAAGAAAAATTACAGTCAAACATTAGTTATATCCCCTGGTAATATTGAAGGTATGGAGACATGCAGTAAATTTTGAATATCTGTATGTAACTTCTTTTTTCATGCATTCCATGCCAAGAAGAACTATTATGATCATGATATGTTAATGAATAAAGACAACCCCTATTATATTGGTCATGCGATTTTAGGGAAAAAATCAATCGTAGTATTCCAACCATAAATGTTTCATTTCAAGAAGTCTATCATGGAAATGCATGATCACTTAGGACCACATGACGACGAATAATACTTTCAGCAACTCAAAATAACTGAGAACTCAGAGTAATAATGTTCCTTCATAGTGGAACAAATATCAACGGTTTGATGATATTCTTGGAGAGGCACACAAAGTGGACACCATGAAATATAAATTAGTGGATATCAGATAAAAATATTGAAGCAATAAGGCAAACAAGTGACTATTCCAGTGACACTTAAAGATGTCAAAATCTTCTATATTCTATGAAATTCTGATTCACAAGTATTTTATGGTCTCTTTAATACCATAAATATTGAATTGAGGTTGTAAATAATTTCTAATATAGATAGAGTCAATCTGAGGGAATAAAAATCTTTATTCCATTTAAATTTTCAGGATAAATATCTTGTTTTAGAAAATTAGAGAAACCGAAAAAGCACAAAATAAGAAGGAGAATACCAAACAAATATTTCACCCAAAGAAGATGGATATGAATAATCCTATGAGCCTACAGAATTATGTCTAACATGGATGAATAATTTTAAAAAATCATGTTCTGTGAACCATCACATCACAAAGGGTAAGTTGTTATGTGATGGACACAAATACACAAAGAACCTATATCCAAATTAAAAAAGAATAAGAAGGATCATACAGTTGATCCAAGACACAAAAACTATCCTTGTTGATAAGAGATCCCATAAATTTTTTTATGGAGAAAATAAAAGATATAATGCTTCAATATTGAAGATCAAGAACCCTTTTGGGGCTTCATGAGAGTGAATTCGTAGACATGAAATATTACATACATATGTTGGGAATGCACCATGAAACATGCATTACATTTCTATTCATGTAGGGTTCTTTAAATGTTATTTAGTTTGGGTAATTACTTTATAGAAGGAGTATCTACCCATGAAATTTAGTAACAAGGTCATCAAATTGATGAAAAAGAATCCTGTGTAAGAGAGAGATCTTGTTCAGAGTTATTATTGAATAATATTGAGGAACAAGAGGTTACAGTATAAACAAGTCCATTTATGACCAGTGATACTAGTATAAAGAGTTACATCTATCATTTAAAGGGTTTAGATATTAGGTACATAAAATTTTATACCAATTCCATGAAGTTTTAATCACTATAAGTTTATAGTGATAGGAAAATTTAGAAACAATCATATGTTCAACATGATAAAGAGTATGTATTAGTATCGAATGTTGTAAAAATACTACTTTGTTCCTATCTCTTTAATTACATTCATTACACGTGTTTATAAAAATTTAGTGCACACAAAAATATCAATTCCTCTTAACAAGGTTATAATTTTGAGTGTAATTTAGGATAGTTAAAAAGAAATAAAATTTTGGTAATGGGTCGGGTACACTGATTCACCCTATCTCCGTTTTCCTACATGATCAATCCGGGCTCTACAGGTGATATCATATTGAAGTATTTCCTCTTATTTGATTATTTTATTTGTTCATTATTGTTATTATAATATTTATATGATTTCCAGATATGATTTTACTTTTTAATTACCTCAAGAGTAAGATAACGTCTCCACTCTTATTGAAGAATAAATTAAAGTATATTCCAAGACACTGAGAAATGGGAAGAAGAATGAATAAAATGGATTTACTAAAATGTAAATGAAACAACAATATGATAAATACATTATTGTCAAATAAGTTTACAATGATCATTTTGAAGAATCTACCTCAATATGAGTAGTGTTTATAGAAGTTGAATATATCAAATTATTCTAGGATAACAACTATCAATTTGAAATGTATAAAAAGAATGTTACTAAAAATGTGATTTTATATATACTTTGTTCTGTTAAGGATTTTTTGATAAAAGTTAACAACATATAGAGGAAATTAATATACATACTGATGCACATTCAAATAGATTCAAAATACATAAATTCACACAGACCTCTTTAAAGAAGAATAAAATATTTAACACTTTTCAATGAAATGATTTCATTAATGGGATATGAATTGAAATGGAATTTTTATAAGATAATTTTATATAAACATGTTTTTTGTATGTAATCCAGTCTCCTAATTTGTTTTAATGTTCCCATGAATGTCATAAATTCTATAATTAAAGAAAAAACATAAAAGGTTAAATATCTTTTCATTTTATTTGAAGAAAAGACCACATTTCATGAAGAATATATTTTGATGATCTATGATCTGGAAGAACCACATCAACAAACCATTAGTGTCATGTAATCAAAATTAGAATTAAAATTATGGAGAATTAGAGACCTTAAAAAATCAATAATTGAATGTATAAAAATACATGAAGACTATATTAAAAAATGAAAATTTATTAGGAATGAGGAAAAAATTTGGTTGAAAATGAGAAATTTTCCCTCAGCATGAAATGTCTTGATCTGGTTTTATAATTGAAAATTTTTGAGGGGACATATAATTTAAAATACCAATTTTATGAATAGAAAAACTCTTCAACCCAAACCTATGAAGAGATTAATCCTCTAATAATGGATGTTTCTATTCATATTATAAACATGAATCATGTATATAAATAGGATAATACATGTGGAAAGATGATTTCAAAATCATCTATTAATCATCCTTCTACATGATCATGGATGAAGGTAACTAATAACTCAGTTAATTCAATTTCTAATATTGGAATATCATCTTATAATTCCTATTCCAAGATAAAACTTGTGGAAAAGAGGGTCGATAAATTTTTAAAACATCCACAAAAAAATAAGGGTGGATACGACAAAGATAAAAAAAAAATTCTCAACATGATGCCATAAATATGACAATACATATCTAGAAACAACAATGAACTAAATCTTTCCATATTGGTACTAAAACAAGAAGGGGATTTATTAGCTATTTATGGTGCTTTTAAGTGTTTGGACATCAGGCAAATGAATGATTGAATTACATTATAATGTTTGAATACAATATAAAGCCTAAATTTAGTGGGGGTAGATATGAAAAATGGATAATCCTATAAAATATGTCATAATAAAAATATGAATAACAGCATGTCTATCAATAACATATTTTTGTGTCTTGAAGAATTCGGTGACTACTAAAACTTTTATAATCACATAAAATATGATTACTAACATACACTAATCAAGTATAACACATATTCTAATAAAATACCACAACACTTGAAGATGCAAAGAACAAAAGTTCCAATGTATTCTATTGGGTAATAAACAAAACAATGTAGTGATCAAATATGTGATGAAATCTACACCAAATAAATATAATAATTTAACTTAAAATAATTTCATATTAATACTGAAAAGATGTATCTACAATGGAAAGAGATCTCATACCATGGACGACTACAAATTAGGCTTCTAAATTAATATATGCATACTGAAATAAAAAAAGAGAATCAATCTAGGAATGAAATAAAAAGATATGCTTGATCTAAGGAATTACTATATAATAATTTTAAAATTTACCCAATAATGGATACTTAAAAACATTGAGGATCCCATGTGGTATCTCCAAAGAATATTACATTAATATGGAATGAAATGTTTTTTTGCCTATATAATTAAAGTATTTGTGAAAAATGAAAAAAAATCAGAAGATGAAGAATTTTAAAGTGAAAAGGAAAACGGAAAAATGTTTTTTCACATAAACAATAAATAAAATTTCATGGGTATTTGTGAATAAATAAAATATCAAGTGTTACAAATTTTTTTATAGAAGGTGGAAAGATACTTGACATAATGGTAAAAATTATATGACACTTCTAAATACTAAAAAAATATTATAATGTTATTAAAATAAGAATAAAGGGATCCCATTTCACTATTAGAAGATGTGAAGATAAATATTTCACACAAAATAAAGGTTAGTGTGAATAGATTTTATGCTTTCTAATAAATATCATACTGTGAAATCTAAAGCATATATATGAATGAAGTGTATTAGGCAATTTTGAGCTCTTAGAAAATGACTCTCAGGGTTAAAAGAAAATTCTCAAGCTTTTTTTATTTATTTATAAAATACATGTTCCACCTTATTCATTCTTATTGTATTGTATTTTTGTTTTTATATTGGATGTAATTGATGGGGAATTTCATTGTAACGAGTTTAAATTAATAAAAAATGTGGAAGACAACATATTTTAAATGATTAATCATTATCTGATGAAAAATTATTTTTTCTAGAATAGTGGATCATCAATATGAACATCTTGAAGATTATTTTATTAAAATATCCACTATCAATAATGAATGGAGTTAACCCTTTGATAGGGATTAAAGAAGAATTATTTTCTATCAAGAAATTTTAATTGAATATCTTGAAGATCAGATAATCTTTACAGAGGTTTAAAATAGAGGAAACCAAATAACACTTCGTTCCCTTATCTTTGTAATATCAAATATGTTCATCATATGGGAGAATTTATTTGTGATTAATCGCATAAAAAGTGGTAGTAAATATTACTATAGGTTAAATTTCAAATGTTTCATCTCATGTTTACGTGATAAATTTTATTTGATGATAAATTTGTTTTATACACCGCCCTCTATGAAAAATGATTAAGTTTCTAAGAATAAAAAAACATGAATGGTTGTTAATGGATAACATAGAAAAACATAGTTGTATATTTATTATTCTAAGGAATATTATTTGACATTTATACATAGAGTATATTAACTAATGGCTCATTACTAAGTAAAAAATGTAGTACCATCAATAATTCATAAAAAGAAGAAGTTATTTTAAACTTCTATGAAGGTAAGAATAAAATACTTGTATTAGTCCATTAAAATTACTAAGAATATCCGAGATAAGGGAAATTTAATTTTAAGGAAATTAAATTTAAAAAAAATTCAAATTTATAGATTGAAAATCTCATGTGGATGGTTGATGATTATGGTTATATTTGTCGTAAATAAGAATGAATGAATAAAAAATTCATTGTATGACGATTACCATTATGAATAGTGATTAATCATGGAGTGAGAAATATTTAAAGAGTTTGAGAAATAATAAATAAATATATTGATCATTTCTGGAGAATTGTTATGGATTCTATGGATGTTCATTATATAAAAATTAACTGGGATTGATGTGGTGATGCCTACATAATTATTATAGATTCATCAAATGGAAATGGATGTCATTCTTGGTCATTCTATTTATAATTACGATGATTGTTGAAGTGATATTCATTTAAAAATACTCGTGTATAATTTATTTGGAAGATATTCACAATACAAACAATAATGGAACACAATGAAAGTATTTATTTTCATGGAGAGAAGATGAATTGATATTGGCTATAAAAATACATTTATATAGTTTGAAGAAGATACTGTGATGATTGTTACACTAATATTAAGTACCATTACATGTTTCAATGAGAAAACATTGTTTACAACAATTTGTTTTATATAATGTTGAGTTAGAATAATTCAATGGAATATCTTTTATTATATGAGGTTGTTAATAATTTAAATAAAAATGAGAAAATGAATATTTCAAGAGAAATTTGAAGACCATGGATAACATACGTTTCATGATAAATAATTGAAAATGAAGAGAAGGAATAGAATAAGGAAATGAAAAATATATATAATAGGATATATATATATATATATATATTTAATGATGAGGATTTAACAATGGTTGGCATATTTTCATTAAAATATATAAGAGAATTATCTTAAGGGATATAATATATGCTTTATTTTTGGATAAATCTTTTTAAGTGTTCATAAAAAGGAGGAATATTACTGATGCCACCAAGGGATATCCCTCAACCACTCTTATAGGGTCCCAAGGGTCAACCCCCATGGAGGATCCAACCCATGGAGGTTGCAAAGAGACTGGGGCATGCTCGTGTTTAAGGCCCATAGGAGCACACATTCCTGGAGATGCACACATGCATGGGCCCATGTGTAAGGCATAAAAAAGAGGAAAAGAATTATGGTGGGCCACAAAATTATGTGGAAATATTGGTATGTATGGGATGATTCCTCATGAATAGATTTAGTGAGTAGTAGAATCGACTATTTAATAAAGTAGTGATTCAAAAACCAAATGGTCGATGTGGGTTGGAGTGATGTGAACACTATTCATCCACCAATTAATGATACAAAAATAACCATGGATACCAAATCAAATTGATATAAAGCAACAAATATCCGACACCACACATACTTGAAATAACACATTCGTCTTTAACCCTCTGCCTTCTGAATAACCTACATGTGATATTGAGAAAAACAATAGTCGAACTTCATTTATGTCCACTAATCATATTGAAGGGATGAGGAATTTCAAAACAATTGAAAGACATGAATGAAACATGGTTTTTAATATATTATATATCTCCATGCACCATATCTATTGAGAGAGGGTAATTCATGATTCCATCACGTATTCTGTGGGTCACATGATAGTAGAGAAATAATCAACTTGGAAAACCATCATTCAATGTAGTATTTCATGATGAACTCTAAGACACTGCATAATCACTCAACATCGCATGATTAATTAATAGAATTTTGGGAATTCAATATAATAGAGATCTTCTAGTAATAAGACACAATTATAGTGGAAAAAATATCAAAGGTTTAATGGTAGTCTTATGATGGCATAAAAATAGGATACTAGGAAACAAAAGGAAGTGGTTATCTATGTAAAAACATTGAAGTAATCATCTGAACATGTGATCATTCCAAAGGTACTTGAAGATTCCATAATCATATGTATTTGATGTTTTCTTGATTCTTCAAGTGTTTTATTAGTTCTTTATATCCATGAATATTGAATCCATGTAGTCAAAAACTTCCAAAATAAATAAAGTCAAAACCAAAGAAGAAACATCTCTCTACTAATTTAATTATCAATAAAAAATATTTTTTTTGAAAAAAAACCATATCAACCACAAAAATGAATAGGAATAAAGATAATCCCAAGTGAACATTTCAGGTGAAGAAGAATTAGGGATTAATATTGTTGGATTTTCAACTAATGACATACACACATAAAGGCTTTGTGAATATCATATTCTATGAAACATCATGAGATAGAGGATACACTATTACGTGAAGAATAAAAATACACACCAAACCCTTGTAAAATTTTTTAAAAACATTAAGGGTCATACAATTATTACCAAACACAGGTAGTGTTCTTATTTAAGAGGTATATCATGTACAACTCTTTACACAGAGAAAACAAATGATATTGTGCTTCCATTTTCACGATCAAGAACCCATTCGGGGTTTCATGAGAGTGAGTGGAAGGACATGAATTAATACATTCATATATCGGGAATGCACTATGCAATATGAAATTCACTTCTTATGATGAATTGTTCTCTATGAGTTATTGATACTAGAATCTTCATTGATAGAATGAGTATCTACCTAATAAATTGAGGAACATGGTTACCCAATTGATGAAAATGAATCCCGTGCAATAGAGAGATCTTAATAATAGACATTTCTAGATAATAATAATGAAATTTTGGTCATAGTATATAAAATTCCTTTTAATAATGGTGGTACTGGTATAAATAATATCATCTATAAATTATAGGGTGACGATTTTACCTCTATAAAATTTTATGCCAATTCTAATAATTTGTAATCAATGAAAGATTATAGTGATAAGAAAATACATGAAACTACCATAGGTTGATCATTAAAAAAATTATCTCTTTGTACCAAAACTTACAAAAATCCTCGTGTGTTGTAGTCTCTTCAATTACATTCATTTCATGTGTATGTATATATTAAGAGAACATAAAAATATCCATTCCACTTAACTGGGGAAGAGGATCGAGAGTAACAAGGGATAGTTGTAAAGATAGATATAATCAGTAAAATTTAGGTACAATAATTCTCCCACCCCTCTCAGTGTCCCTATATGATCTATTTTGGCTCTAGAAGATGAGACAATGACCATTATAGTATTATTATTTCAAGATAAATCGAACATGCCACACTATTGATTTTAATAATTATAATATTTTTAATGTGGGGATATTAAGAGGTTATGTTTTACTATAAATAAAACATTGAAATAGAAATGATTTCTATTCATCATGGTAATTTACTTTTAATTTTTATTGAATAAATAATTACCTTAAAACCTTACAAAAATCTGATGTATTAATTATTTAATTACATGAAAAATATAATAAATTACATTAAAAATATTAAATTTAACAAAATATGACATAATTACATTATTCCATGAGTTTTACAAATTACCGTGACATGTTAGTTATATATTAAAAATTTGTTCCAATTCTATATGTTATCTTGATATTATTAAATTCAAAGTAATTTATTTCTTTAAAAGTCAACATTATTAATATTTTATAATAAATAATAATTTATGAAATTATATAAATTAAATAAATACATATATTAGGCTAAGTGACTATGAAACGATTTCTAGCAACAACTATGGCCCATTTATGGACATTTTATCCATTTATAGTAACTATATTAACACTCAAAAAGTAAAACTTTGTATTTTCAAGGTATGTCTAGAAAGAGGTAATAAGGGGTTAAAATCAAATGATAAGCGTTGAAATGTGAGAAACAATTTCCAAAAATTATTAGATGATCATATATAGACTAATAATCATCAAATATTTCAAATAAATATCTTTTTAACCATTTTTAAATAAATATTATTTTATATAAATTTAATATTTTTAGGAATTATATTAATACACCACCACTCTCTTACAAAAGAGATCCTTTTCTTCTTAATCCTCTATAATTAAACACTCATTTGGTTTAGAAAATATCCATAAAAATCCATTCTTATAATACCTACCATCATTATATAGGTCTTGGTTTAGGAAAAACAACATCATTATTGCTATTAAGGTGTTATGAAAAGGTGGTTGTCTGAGAAAGATGTATCCTTTTTTAATTGAGAGTTTCTATTTTATTTATTCTTACAAATCATTCAAATATTATTCAAACCTGATAAAATAATAAATACAGTAAACATTGTAATATGATATGTTATTATGTTAATATCAAAACCTATATCCATATCCTCTTCCATTAAATGGGAATCAAAACAATCGATCTTGTGTATGGTAGACTACTACCTCACGAACCGATTTAATTCATTCACCATCACCACCTAGAAAAACTAGTTAAAATTATGTAAATAATTTTTTACACAATATATTTATGAAATATTTATCATTATTAAAATATAATATATCATTTATCATTTAAATTTCAATTCAATGAAAAATTATAACATCATTTATGCATACGTGCGGACTACCACCCCCTCACGAAGTGATGGGATATGTTTTTCATCACCACATCACATGGACGATATATATAATTAAATTTAAAGAAATAATTATATATATGTTATTTTTATATTTATTTAAATATAAAATAATACCTTCTTTATTTTTATTGTGATTCCTAAAAAATGGGAATGTTACTCACGTGAACATACGACCAACCGTCTTATGATTTTGACAAAGTTCATTTTCCCTAATAATAATTTTAATTGGGTTTAAAGTAAAATTGATGTATAAAAATGATAAAAAATTCATAATTATTATTATAGAGATGGTGGATTAATGAACACATTTCCAATAGTCAACATACTAGAAAGATAATAAATTATGTGTGGTTTTGACTCAATGTATGAGACTTTATTTAAAAAAAATAATCTTTTAAGGTTTCCTTTAAAAATCAATTTTTCTTCTACACCGATAATTTTAAAAAAAAATAAAAAAATGTTATAATATCATATTATAAATTGTTAAATATATTTGTACTCATATTTACATTTTAAAAAATGTTTTTAAAGTAACATTTATATCATTTTTCAAATGGGATACTTTTTGACATTTTCAAAAAAATACAGAAAGAATGTTTTTAACATATATTGAATAAGCATATTTTACCTCTATTATAAAAGTATAATTTTTTGAATTTTACGTTATAATTTTCTATAGTTATTTTTTAAAATGGTTTCTTTATCATGTGTGATATTTTTAGATTATAAAAGTAATTTTTTTAAAAAGGATTTTTAATATCCCAAAGTATTTTTTACATGGTTTTAAAAGAGTTTTCATGGGTTTAATTCCTGATATTATCCAAACAACATATTCAAAAAGTGTTACAACACGTTATTTATCATGGGTGAACTCATTATAGCTTTTATGATGGGTGTTCCAAGATATGGCTCTAATACATTGCATAATTATTTTGTTCTTCAAGTAATTATGTTGGCTGTTAGGCGTATTGTTATTCTAATTTATAAGGGTTCCTACAAGGGTTTAATGATGGTTCTATAATGATGATTTCCTAAGGAACATACCTAAATTTTAGTTTCATTCTAATATTTTTTCATGAAAATCATTTTATTTCATATTGTTTTATATAGATATATTTTTAAAGGAAAATTGATTATTTTTTGAGAAGAAAATAACATTTTTATAAAAATGTTTTCCATGAATTTTCATCTTTTTCACTAGACTAGTAGATTTCTTATTTAATTTACCATAAGGATATTTTTATGCTCACCCCAAATTTTAAAATTTTTTTAACATGGGTTTAGGATTTATAATATAATTGAAGAAAACAATTTGAATGTTTTGAATATTTTCATGAAATGAAAACATGTTTTCTTTTGAAAGTATTATATGGTGTAAAAATGGGTACTAATATAGAAGTGCCCACTATATATACATATTAATTTATTATGTAAGATTTATTACATATAAATCTAAAATAATAAAACTATAATATCATTTGGAATGAAATAATGTTAAATATTTTTCAAAGATACTAGATTATGTTATTTTTAAAGAAGATTCATTATAGGTTTACCTATAATTGAAGAAGAATCAGAAAATCAGATGATTTATGAAAGAATATTTAGTTTACATTAATGATTATAATGTAAAGACTAATTTAATTGATAATTATATTTAAGAAAATATAAATTATCAAGTGAAGCATGGTGAAAAAGTGAACAATATGTATAAAATTGAGGACTAAGATAAGATCATTGACTATCATAATATTTATATCTTGTAGAAAATAAAAAAAATTGGAACATTCCTACAGGTTGTTGTTTTACTATGAATAATGACATATTCAGTGTCGAATCGAAGAAGAAATTATTTTTTGGATACTTTTTCAATAATAGTCTAATATAAATGTTATAATGAGACAAAATAGGTTTCAAGGAATTGTAGTACACTCAAATACCCAATTACATGGGTAATATAGTGATAAATTACAATTCTGAAACATAAAAAATAAATTCATCATTTGAGAATAGAAAATAGAATCATAATATAAGATAAATTTCTTAATCATTGGTATGTTTTCTATAGTCAATTATTTATTCAAAATCTAGGGATATATGGTGATACTGTAGTAATAATATTTTCTTTATGATGATGTTCAAATTTGTGGATACATAATACACACATTGTTATATTGTGATGTTTTAGGAATTTATTTTAATGTTAATAATGTGGATTCTATCAAAGGATATTTGAAATGTATCATTAATATTCTAATTGAAACTCATTTTATAGATATTTTTTTATTTTTTATAATTTTGTGCATAAAGCAATAGATAACTGGACAATGAAAATTTTCATTATTCTATAAAAAATAAAAAAAATGTAAGATGTGAGAAAATTTTACATAATTATAATGGGAATAAAAAATTTTCACTTACAAGAAGAAGAGTATGAATATATTATGTTAATATAGTAAAATAAGGGGATATGATCATTTTTTATAAATTTTCATGGGATTTTTTAAAGGAAATAATTCAAATATCAAGGTTTAGTATATAATCACTAATATATAATTAAAGGATGTTAAATGAAATATAAATGGATTATTTATTGTGGTTATTTATCCCACATGATGATAAACATGATTCTTATCATGAATATTAAAGGTATATTTGGTGGATCACTTTGGTTGGAAATGATAGAGATATTAAGATAAAAGGAAGTTGTAAAGCATTATTGACTAGTGAAAGATTAAATAAAAAAATGTAAGTTATATAAATAATCACTAATATAATTCTTTTTTACTATGATTCAGTTTTATAACTTGGTATTAGAAGTTTCATTCAAATATAATGGGATCTATATCGATGGAATGACTTTAAATGGCTTAATTTTAGGATGGATAATGAATGTAAATATTTTTAGGTGGGTAGTAAGGAGAAAATATTTCACCATACCATATGTTATGATCCAAACATGAGTGACCCAAATTTAGTGTCAACTTTATTTCATTAGAACTAGATATAATGTATCACAAATATATGGATATAATTATTTAGTAGTCTTGGTTAAATACATACATGAAATCCACTCTTTATTTTAAACATAAAATAGGCAATGTGTGTTTTTTAATTCCACTATTCCCCTTATTATATATATTCATATGAATCACAAAAAAACTAATTGTTATATTAAGGAAAATAAAACATAAGAAAGGTGTGATATTAGTTTCCCAATAAGGGTTTGCATACAATAGACGATATCCTAAAAAATAATATTAAATATGGAAACATAAATAACTGAAACACATTCCACTTAATCAATAAAATAAGAATGATATAGAATAAAAAAATGATAATAAAAAACCAATAAACAATCAAATAATCTTGAATCATACCAAAGGATATTTTAACCTATTAAATAATCAAATAGAAACAACTAATCTCATAATTAGGTATTGCATAATGTTGTAATTTTGAACCATCAATACCTTGCATAATATAGTTTAAATATGTGGGTAGAGGATCATCTAATTTGTGGAATTGATTTGTATCACAAGACCTATTGACGCATCAAGGGACTATCTATAATAGGACCCCACCTATCAGTTAATATGTCTAATGAATTCCTTATATTAAATTGGTGAAAATAATTAACATAAAAATTAATATTGTAAAATAAATTACAAAAATTTAATACCTACCCAAATCAAAAAACAAAATCATAACCATCCTGAATAATTAGATGAATGAAAACAAATTGTACATCCTCAGTCTAACTAATCATTAACCATCAAAATAATGAATAATGATGATATCAATATAACATATATCCATTGTATTACAATTAAAATAAATGGTTCATGTTGTTGATGAATATAAATATTATAAAAATGTCATTAAAAGCATTCATAAAGAAAATATACATTTCCCATTCAAAATAACCTTTAAAAAAAGTTCACAAAACCTTTTGATAATAAATTTATTTGAAAATAACCATTGAAAAATTGAAAAATAATATTTTAAAACATTGAATGTTCATAATGGTGGAAAATACTCTTCATAATGTACACGTTAAATCAATTTCTTTTCACATTTTCAGTGAAAAAATGAGATTTGTTTTTGAAAATGGAATGAAGATTCCTTTAAAAAAATGTATAAAAATAAAAAAATGATAAAAATAATTATTTAATAAATAATTTGGAAAATTTCATAATTTTTTTTGAAAACATTTTTAAAAAATAAGTGTTTTAGTGAAAAATGATTTTATACCGAAGAGAGATATAAAAAGATATTTTCTTTAAAACATTATCCATCATTTTAAGTAAAAATGTGTTTTAAAATGTTTCTATTAATTTAATATATTCATGAAAAACAATAGAATAATAAACTAAACTTTTTTAAACCAAAAATATAAAATAATTCCTCCAAGGGATATTTCTATAAAAAAATCATGAATAGTGATGAGATTGTGAAATGAACCCTCACAACCTTAGTAAAGTCTAAATCATAAGTGCCATAAACAAAATAATCATAAAATTAAAATTTAAATAAAATCGAGACAAAAAAGTTCACGATATAACATATAAAATGAGAAGTATATATGACACACAAAGTAATGAGTGGGTAATAGGGTTTACGTCTCATAGAAGTAAAATTGAGATGAGAAGACCATACCCCAGGTTTAACAATATTATTATGTTTATGAACCTCATGTATAATACATATTGGTTCCATATAAATATATTAAATAACAAAAATAATATATATCATATGATACATGATTTACATTTAGTTTTTTGTCACAAATATATTAAAAAATCTATGTTAAAACAACTATTTCAGGTGATAGTTGCTTTATTTTTCATTAATGTTTTAATTTTTTAATTTTGATACATATAATCTTATCATGGTTATATATTATTAATAATTATTAAAATGATATAAATATAATATATATTCATTATATATTTATTAGAGAAATCAATTAATCTTATTGGTAGAAAATGGTCAACATTGTTCATGTAGATGGTAGGCTGTACGTACTAATGAATGTTGTTTAAGTTTTTATCAACATATGGAACAAAATGAAAATAATTATCAATTAATTATTATAGTATAATTATTAATAATTTTCAAATAAATTCATTACATGTCTTGTGTGTGTTTAATTAATAAAACAAACAAATAATAATATTATAATAGAGTATCATGTTGTATGCAAACACAATGTTGTGTGCATTACAAGCAATCAAAGTGATCAAATATATTTTAAAATAAATATATTTCAAATTATAGTGGAGTTATATTCTATTATATATCTTTTGTTTGTTTCATACATGATATCAAATATGATTCTCCTCTATTAAAATCTCAGGGTGTTAGACTTATCCCATCTTATATTAATTTCATCCTTGAAAGTTAATCTTGATATTAATAATAAAGGGTATGAAATTTGAAAATATTTTTCTTGAAAAACCTAATCCTTAAAAGGGTGAATAAAACATCCACTCTATTAGAGAGAAATAGATATATGAAGGCCATATGGAATAATCACATAACTAAGTTTCCTTGTAAGATAACATATATTAGAAATGAATATATGAACATAGAAGAAAAGTGCAACAGTTAACTGAAGATGGAGGGTGATAGAGGTCATTAATCATAAGAATGTGAATGAACAATTTAAATTCAACAAACTAAAAACCATGAATATGTGATGAGTTAAGGGACAATTTTATTTATCTAAGACAAAGTTACAAGGAAAATACTATTGTTTGAATATCATTTTCCTAGATATGGGTAATTCCTTTAACAAATAGACAAATAAAATTCTAAAATATACTTACACGATATATTTATATTTAATTCGAGCAATTTCATCCTTTGGATGTGATTTGATCAATTTCAAGTCCCTTTCTTACTTCATTTAATCAATCTCCAAAATTAATTTTTATACCCAATCAAAATTTAAAAGATCATTATAATGAAAAGTAATTAGTCTTATGTCTAAATATTCTTCAAAACCAAAAATTGTTAGAACAAGTTATCAAATAACAACCCCATTTCAACTTAATAAATTCCATAAATACATAACCTTACAACCCATCATAAATATGTCTATAAAAAATCGAAGTACAAAAAACTATGAATGAAGTTCACTAAATCAAAATTATATTACCCATAAAAAATAAAAGGGATCTTAATGAAACATTCCAAATATTTGAATAATTTTTCACCATAAAACCATTATAAAAACATTCATTCTTCAAAAAATAAAATTTCATGGTGTTGAATATATTTCGTAAATCAATACTTGTAGTAAACTCTATCAAACATGAAAAAAACCATCAAACTTCTAACCAATTTCATGATCCCCAACACTATCCCATAAACATATAATTATTATCTCAACATTCGAAACATTTTAAGGATTATCCGAAGATTATCATGTTATTTCATAGAGGTTCAACTTGTCACTGAATCAATACTCCTCATCATTTTTACCATTCAACATATTATCCCAAATCCATTAAGAAATAGTAATAAATTAAATTCCTTTAATATTTAATTATTTTTATATCTAAAATGTAATTTATTAAATACGTATATAACAAAATTCCTGAATCCAATCAGAAGGAAAAAATCATTTTATTTCTTTCATTGTAATATCATAATCATGACCATGGGTCCTTAACTACTTTTTAGGTATATTCCCTTGATGATTTGGGAATTTAGTTGGGTAGTTATCAATATCATTATAGTTAAATCATTTAATATAAATTTTTTTTCTTAACATTGAAATTACAAGAATGGTGACCTTTATCTACACATGGTATAAACTTCCATTCCCTTCAATAGTGTTCTAGGGTGTTTCTTTCTATAATTATCACATGTGGGAAAACCCTTCATTCCCTTATTCCCCTTATACATTTTTTTAACTATCATCCTCTTATTCCGTTTATTACCATTTTATCCATAATACATACATTATTATTTCTCTATTTTTAGAGAATATGATAATAATTCATTATATGATGAGAATGTTTGTTAGAGTAGTTTCATTAAAAATATTTTCTTAACCTATCAAAGCAATGACCATTCTTACTTTTTTGGATTACATTCATTTATACAATTCTCATTCATTCTACTATTTTAAATTTCTAAACAATGAAATATAATATATTATATAATTAAATTATGTATCCCGGTGTATAATATCAAAACTTGTGATAAAATTAAAATAAATTGAGTAATTGTTTAGGTAGAATCTCATAATCATAATGATGGTTTCATTTTCAAATTTTCCAAAACATAAAAATACATTTATATCCATCATAATAGTTTATAAATAAAATGATAATTATCCAAGAAATATCCCCTGAGAGTGTCAAACCAGGTGCACAATAATGCCAATTTTCTTCTACCTAGTGACAATCAAGTCAATATAGAAAAACCTTTTTCATAGTTTTTAACCCTAGGTGCGTCTCTTCCATGACCACATCCACATAGAATTTATAAAAAATTTATATTTATAGGAAAATCACATTATCTATATCTTACCAAAATTTTAGGATGTTCTTATATTCATACCCATGATGTCAATCATAGGTTCATGCTCCCTAATCATTTTTTCTCAACCTATTTTACATGATTTTTACTAGACATGATATGACACCCAATGTAATGATATTGGTTCCAATAACCCATAAACATTTTCAAAATTATTACATTGGAACTATATAAAAGGTGTCACTTCTTGAAGAACTAAATTGTTTAATAGTATTAGTAAACAATATAGATAATTTAAATTCCCAGTACATTTCAAACATAAAGTACATAAAGAGCTATCTTTCTGATCACTATTATTCCCCTTACCATATCCATGCACATCAATCAAAAAACACTTCATGGAATCCTAGGGAAAATAAAATATAAGAAATTGGTTAGCTTATATGCTCATTATGGGTTTGGGTACAATGTCATCTATCGTGAATAAATTAGAATAATGAATATGTCAATGTAAATAACTAAAACAAAAGACATTTATCCAACAAACTATGCATAATATGGTAGAAATAATTAATAGAAAAATAAATTTATATAAATAAACAAATAATCTTGAATAATATTGATGGATATTTTAACTAAACAAACAATCACATGGAAATATCAGATATCATAATGTGTATATCCATAACTCTATAAATCTGAAACTATTAAGACATTTCACAAGATAGTTTAAATATATCAGAAGAAACCCATTTAATTTAGATGGTAGATTTATCTCATGAGACTTGTCGATGGCTCGAGGGGATATCTATAAATAAGACCCAACCATCTCTTACTACGTCTAATGCATTCTTCATATGTAACAGATTAATATAATCAACATAAACAAACATATTGAAAGACTAACATGAAATTTTTATTATTTACCCTAATCAAATAAACATTATCATAAAACATACACAATTATATGGTGAATGGTAATAAAATTTTATATTCTCAGTCAAATTAGTATTAAAAAATCCAAAAAAATAATAAGGATGATATCAATTAAAATACCCCCATTGGATCATAATTAAAATAAAGGGTTTTCATCATTGAAGAATATAAATACCACAAATATATCATTAAAAGTATTCTTAAGGAAAATATCTTATGTACTTTGAAAATAATATTAAAAAAATGTTAGAAAAATATTTTGAAAAATATTTTATTCAAAAATATACTTTTAATAAAAGTAAAATATTATATATAATATTGAGTGGCCTTTTAGGTAGAAAATTATATTCATGTTGTACATGTTTAAAAAGGATTCCTTTCACATTTTTGATAAAATCCAAATGAGAATTTCTTTGAAAATTTCACGTAGGTGTCATAAAAAAATCATATAAAAATTAAAAATAATTGAAAAAATATTTAATATACAATTTTTAAATGTTTTAAAAAAACTTTTAAAACATTTCCATAAAATATGTATTTTGATGAAAAGGGATTTTTAACTGAAGATAGAAATAAAGTCATATTTTCATAAAAAAATATTTTCTCACTAATCTAAAGCACTAAAGAGTGTAAAAATTGTCCAATAACCTAAAAACATTAATTAATAACCATAATACAAGAAAATATATTGATATTATGATTGACATATCAAATAATTTCTATAAGGGAACTCAAACTAAAATAATCCTAAAAAATGATTAGATAGTGAAATAAACCCTTTCCACTTGGTTACTTCTGAACCATAAGACCCATAAAAGAAATAATAATAAATTGAAACATTATATAACATCAAGATAAATATATTCATAATATAACATATTAATGTTAAAGTATATACACCACACAAAGTAATAGGTATAGAATATGGCGTATGTCTTACGAAAGTAAAAGTGACTGTGAAAACCCTAAACTCAAGTTTGACATCCTTTTAATGTGTCCTAAACACTGTATTAATATATATAAGTATATTTTTAATATGTTAAATAACCATACTAATATATTTAATCTCAAATATTATTTACTTATTGCCTTTTATAACCTGTTTATTAATAATTTTTTTCTAAAATCACAGTTTCAGGTGATATTTTCTTCATTTTTCATATATGATTTAGTTTGGTAATTTCATTATTTTGTTATGATTGTTGAATCATATAAAAATTATAAATATGATAAAAAATTCATATATATTTATTCTATATGTATTTAAAGTAATCTATTTATATTATAGGTTTAAAATGTATTACGCTGTTCATGGAGGATTTAGGTTGTACATCTGACAAACACTTTTTATATTTTTCCTCATGAATAGATCAAAAGGAAACTAAAAATTAATTCATGTTTATATAATCATTATTATTTAATTTAAAGAATTTATGTTGATATAATATATCTATATGACCATCCATATAAAAATTAAAATAAAATCATTTAACATCGCTATGTGGTGGTGGTAGTCCACACTTACTCAAATGTGACATTATTGTTTTCGAATGGATGGTATAGAAAGAATTTATATTTCATATTATATTTCAAGAAGTAAGGTTTTATCATAAATAACACATATATTAATTAACATTATCTTTACCACCTTTTATATAAAGTGTAAGCAAAAAACGAGTCATATCACTTTAAGAGGATATTGTACACCTTAAAGACGAGGGATGTTATTGTGTTCCCCATGGAATGGAATGTAAGAAGGTATTTTTGATATCATAATTAATTATTATTAATAATTAAATAAATATCATATAATTGTTTTAAATCCATATTCATATCTATCCTCTAAGGATGGAGATACAAAACGAATTGTATAGGTCAGTGAGGCGATAGCATTTCGTATATACGATTGATAGTTTCATTTCCCATTTTAAGGATGCGTAGATGGATATGGGTTATTAAATTAGAATTGTAACATATAGTTATTTTTAATATTTTTTTATTATATTATTATAGTTTATGATGGTTTTAATGAGGTGTAAGAATAAATAAAATTAATACACACGTTAAATAATTTTACCACTTATTTGAAGAGCCTCTTTAAGGTTATACATTAATATTTCATTGGAAGGACTCATAATAAAACTAAGGAGAGAATGATATTGGGATTTAATTAAAGTTTAATTTTTGTTATAAATTTTATTAGCCAAATGGTTTTTTACGTTTTCATAGGGAAGGATAGGAGGTTGCCATTTATATTTGAGTGACAGGACACACATGGAATTATTTAAAATATAAAGTGATACCCACGTTTTACTCTTTCCAAAAGAATAAAAAATGGACCATTAATTAAAATTATAGATTATAGGTCTACATATTTCCATAAAATGGTTGTTGAAGAAGTTTTAGGTCATTTTTACCCTTAACTTCTTAGTTTAACCCCCAAAAAACTCATTTCTACCTTAACTGCGTTAATCAATTTTTATTTTTTTCCTAATTCAATAATGTTTGAAATAAATTAAAACATATTAGATAATATAAATAATTATGATTCTAAATATAGAAGCAATTTTTCTGAATTCCATTCATAGAAGTGAACAATTCAATAAAATATTAAACTGCATATGCGATGAAAAAGAAGTTTTCCAAATAATAGTCTCTTAAGTATGGAATGTTTTAATACCAAACATCAATATGGAATTTATTAAAATGGACTAAATTAGTAAAATTTCAATATGATTTAAAAAATTTTATTTCAAAAGAAATAATATAACATAAATTTTTAAATGATTTAAAATAATAGAAAAATTTCAATTAAAATTAGCATTTTTTACTTTTCATCAACAAAATAAATATCTTTAGAGAAATCTAAAAAAAATACTAAAAAAAGATTTTACATATAGATATACAGGATGAAGTTTTTTATGTTAAATAAATTTTCTAATGGTGTTAAACATTCATTTTAAATTATTTTTCCATATCATGAATAAGAAATCTTTTTGGTAAATAAATTTTTGAGAAACCATTTCTGTATAACAATAACATTAATATTCTATTAAAGGAGGACCAAGACCCATGATCCAGGACAAGTATGAAGTTAAATAATTAAGGGGGTCTATAGTATTGGAGTCCCAATGAGTCATTAGTAACAAAAATATCACTATAATGGGTGAAGGATCCCATATATGAGAAAATAAAAACATAATCAGAAGTCGAAACCCATAAAGAAAGAAAGTCAACCACTTTGTTACCATCCATCCATGTGTGAGAAATTATTGTGCCTCTAGGAATTATATTTTTTCACATGCAAAGTTCATAAGGGATAGACAATGGAGTAGAGATATTTCCTTGTATGGAGATGAAATAGAGTAATGTGTCAGTTTTGACCACATCTAGGTTGATGTTCTTCTCCTTGAAAAAAGAAATGCCAATCAGCAGTGCATTCTATTCATCTAGGATCGATTAACCAAGACCAATGGAGGTTATGAAATCAATAAACACTAATCCATTACTATCCCCCATAATACCTCTACCCCACATTGCACCCACAATACATGAACCACTGACTTTATTTTATTAATTTTTTAAAAATATCATATTTATAAATTATTTATTCTATGTATACCTGACACCATAACTATAATATGTTATTAGCCATTTTTAAATAATAATATTTTAATTAATTATTGTGTTTCATTCAAACATGATGTTTCATGCCTTGCAAGCTATCGAAGAGACTGAATTTATTTAGAAACAAATTTATTAAAAATTGCTAGGGTGTTGTATTCTCTAATAATCTATATGTTTCTTTTTGTATATTCTATTTAATATTATTTTTCCATTTTAAATAATTGAGTTTTACAAAGTAGAAGAGGAAAATAATCTATGGCTTCAGAGGCTTGTCTAAATAAATATTCAATGTTTCTAAAACATATCACAGTTGAATGTTATAGTTGATATTTATTTCTTGGAGATAAATATATAATAGATATGTGATAAATACATTAGGTGAATGATAATTAGAAACATATTATTACAAAATATGGCGTGATTATCAAATTTACTGGATTTTATGTACATTAATTTCTAAGGTCAAATCAGTGAATTTTTATAATTAGGGGAAAAATATTTTACCTTGTATTACTAATTCAATGTAATGGGATATATTAGGATTCCACAGTTTAAAAAAAATGTTTTTTACCACATAAAAATATTCTTAAAAAGTATATTGAGTTGAACTAAAAAGATAATAAGGGTCTGGTGAATAGATATATAAACTAAATATACTTCAATAGTAGTGGGTAAAATATGTAGGGGAGTATAAAATAATATTTTAAGTTTATTACTAAATGGATCCTCACCAATATCGAATTTTAGAAAGTAGAAATTTAATTTTTGACAATAAATATAAGAACATAGTAATTAAAAATGTTATCTCATAACATTATTGGAAGGAGGAAGTGTATGTGGTCGTGTATATAATAATCTGAGCATTGATAATTCATAGAGAAGATATTATTCCTTATAAAATTTTGAATATATTGAAGCATTCTCTAAAATATATATTTTCATTTAGAATTATGTGACTCATTTTAAAAAAGGAATGAAAGGAAAATATAGTGATTCTGTTAATAATGGAATATTTTTGGTCTACTCATATATGAGTAAATTTTATAAAGGGTTTAATTATGTTATTTAAAACCATATTTAAATTAGTGTCATGAATGTTATTGAATTTGAATCCAAATAAATTTATACAGGATATGTTCTTCAATAATTTCAGGAAAAAGGAGATAATGTTAGTTTGAAATATAGATAATTGAGAAATCATTAAAAAAATGATTATTATGAAGTTGCGTTATAGGGGAGAATAATATAGAATAAATCCGATTTTTAATCAATAAATAAGTATAATAGTTTTATATGACATTAGAAAATTTATTAGAGACCAATAAACCTAAATGTAGACCAGAATAATGAAAATAATGTAGTACATTTATTTATTATCACTGCTATAATTGCCCAAATTTTATGTGTTGGTAACAAATGCATCATTTATTAAAGAAATTAATGAATAATTATATTATATTGAAAGAAAAATACATGGGATAAATATAATATAATTTAATACCAAAATATGATTAGTATAATACGAGCCTTTAGAAATGGATATGAAGAAAATGTAAAACTGGATCATAATAAGGAAATGATGGTTTTTAGAGGGTACACTCATACTGAGGTACTTTACATAATATAACGATTTAGAAAAATAGAAATGATTTAATATATCATTGCTTTCCTGGTAGTTAATTTTCAAATTTAGTTTAAAGTTTATCATATAGATGTCAAGATTATACTTTTTGAAAGAATATTTGATGATCAATTTCTGTATTAAAAATATTAATAGATTTCTTAAGAGAGATGTTAAAATAAAAATATATTTATTGAAAAGGTTCTTGGGTTGAATGAAGAAACCCATGATTAGTATTCATAAATAGACACATATTTTTGAATGATAATTTTTGAAATAGGATGTTTATAACACATTATTTATGGGAAGATCAAAGATGAAGATTAATGAATAGTGAAATTGTATATATATGATATCATCTTTTTTAAAAAAAACACAAATTTTGTTAAATGGTTTTAAATTTTGTTTTGATTTGAATTTAATATTTCAATGATTAGAGAGTAAAACTATTTTCATGATAAAAAATAAAAAAACTTATTTCACTAGTTAATTATAGAATATAAATATTAAAGAAGAATATAATAAAAGATAGAAAACTAGTTTCATATTTGAAAATGGATACAATTAAACATTGAAAATATACAAATAACATGGTGGTGGGATAATCCATTTACAAAATAATAATTGTGAGGCTATTTTATCACATAATATTTATCCTTTATTCAAAACATTTGGTAATAATATTTCCATGTTCTCTAAGTGAATGACATCTTATTGTAGTGAAGAGAACAATTGAATATATCTAAGGAACATTTGATTTTTTTAGTTTTCAAAGTTGGTAAATATAAATATTTCATATCAAATTTGGATTCATACTTAACTGGATATATACTAGATAAAAAATATATAATTTCTATAGATATGTTCATCAAAATAAATTCTTTGTTTGGGTAATCAAAAAAATAAAATTACGTTCTTGATAAATGTAGAGGTTGATTATATCTTACTCAAAAAGGAATATATATAGTTTTTGTGGATGAAGAAATATATATGAGATCATAGATAAGTGGTAAAATAACTTATTTCTATTTAGTGTTATAATAAGAGTTCTATCAATATATCAAATAATAATGTACCAAATTGTATGACCAAACATATAAAAATTAATTTAAAATTAATTATTGAAAATTTGATATGTGAATTGTAATGTTAGAGATTTTTAGTTATACATTTAAAGTTATGAATTACTTTAGAGAGAAACTAAATGCATATGTGTTAATGACATTTTGATTAAATCATATAGTTTAACCAATTTCTTTAAATTAAGGATATTTCAATATCCCTTTTCCCAGATGCATATAATTTTTTATTTGGATATATTTGTTTTATAGGAGATTATTTTGAAAGGAATGTATAAAAATAAATTGAAAATATCTCTAAGGTTGTGTATGAAAAAATAGAGATCATTAATATTTTAAAATTAATTTAATAACTAATATCATCTTGGAAATTTTGGAGTTAAGCCTAGGAAAACTTGAATCCTTGGATAATATTATAGGATTGTTCATTGTATCCTGATACCTAAAACAATAATTTACACACTTAGCCATATTAATAAATTAATTACATTTTAATAATATTTTTTTACAAATCCTTGAATGTTAACATGTGATTTTAAAATATATGTTAATGGGAGATATTTTGGATGATCATGAAAAATCGAATTTGATGATGGAGATCCTCAAAATGTTGTAATCAAAGAGAGATAGTAGCTGACCATAAATTAAAATCATTAGGGGGAGTTTTTATGGCTATAATATGTTTTTATATGGCTATAAGGAAATATATTCAATATTTCCTTATTTAATTTAGAATTAATTTATAAAATTTAAATGGGGGTAATTTTTCCAAAAATGGGTTTCCTGCATTTTTTTTCAATTTTTTTTAGTTTTCGGTTTGAGGTATTGAAGATTGATATTTTTTATGCTAGTTTTTTTTAATAAGGACTTATTCCTTGTATAATAATAAGGATAATACTAGGAAACAAATTTTACATTAGAATAAACAAGCTTTTCATAAACGGTGTACAATAAATTGGTTAGGTATATCAGATTAATTCTTGTTCTAAGACATGGTCCACACTATAATATAATTATTTATAATAAATAACATAAAAAATTAAGGAACTTAATAGGTGAATATTTAATCCAAAATAATAATATATTATAAGAAACATGTTATTCTATGTATGAGTAATCCAAAAAGGCATTTGAAGGCTTAAATTAAGGGATATTCTACCACATCACTATACATGTTCTATGCTATAATAGGAAGTATTTTTTATTCAAAAGATCAAACTATAAATATATGGTTTGGGGATATTTATAAAACTAAGAATCATTGTTCTTTGATATTACATTTCACAACAAAATATGTTTATTTTAATGAAGAATAAAACCACAATCATAAAACAAAGTGAATTATGGTCATGGATTTCTTTAAAACAAAATAGGATTTACATCGTGATCAACACTATCACACCATTATTAATCTATAAATTGAGGAAATATATATATATATAACATAAATTTTTTCACCATAATTTATGTAGCCATGTTGTGATTATTGAACAATTGAAGAATCCAAACTGAATTGATGAACAAAAAAAGAAATATTTTTACTAGTTTTACGGATAACCACTAACTATCACAGTAAAGGATAGTGAAAAATATTTTCATGAACAAGATATAATGGATAAATTTTAAAATGTATAAATTTAATGGAGTTTATTATTGTTTTTTCTTAAAATAACCTAGATAAGAGATATAATGAGAGTTTTTTTACAAGAAAAATAAAAAAAATTGTGAATATAGAGAACATCATTAAGTAAATGGGATGAGATAGATGGGAATGGTGAGGTTGAAAAAATTTAATTTAATGAGTAATTTTATAATGTTTTGTATATAAGTGACTATGAAGACTTGAAATAGATTTTAATATATATAAGTGTGAAGATAAAGTAGAGAGGATAATATAATCATGAAGAATTTTTTTGTTTGGATATATTTATACTATAATTATTTTGCGAGTTCAATATAAATGTCAATAAAATTATTTTATATGACCCCCTAGGAATGTAGTTAGTAGATGTAAAGAAGAGGTTTTGAACAATGTATAAGAAATAAACTTGTCCTAAATATTATAATCACAATCTGTTGGAGTTGTTACTAATAAGAATATCAATACAATGTTGATATTTACTAATTGGATGTATCACTGTTCAAGTGAAATAAGTAATTTTTTTAATGTCAATCCTCTATATGAATTAACAATTAGTCATATAATTTTATTATTTCTATGACAGAAACTATGTATCTTTAAAAATGTAAATAAATGATCCTTTTTTAATTTAAAGAAACTATTTGGTGTAGAAAAACCTAATTCAACCCTCTTATGTTGGTTTTAATGTCCATAGTTAAGAAAATTGGTACATTTTCAATTTAATTAAATAACATTCATAAGTATTTATATTAAAAACAATAAATATTTATAGTGGTTTGGAGTGTGGGGATCTATATTTTTATATCATCGTCATTAAAACTTGATTAATTTATAATATAGAAAAGTTAATTTTTGATCATGGAGGAAAATAATTAAATACAAAAATAATAATTCAACTGGATAAGGAAGTGGACAAAATATAAACAAAAAATGTCGATTTCATTCTATTTTTATGTTTATTTGATTTAAATCAATATTAAATTTATTTTTATCTTTCATATTGATTTAAAAATGTAGTAAATTGGTTGATTTATGTATTATAGTGGGTTATTTGAATTTTATTAATGGTATTTTTCTTTTAAAAAGATATAATCCCTTAAGATACCACATGATGGATTTAATGTACCAAGAGAATAATTAATAAAGGCTCTAAGTTACTATTTTAACAAAATCTTATACTTATATGATTAGTGGACTGAAACATAAAAGGATTCAATAGATATAAAAAGTAAATGTTCAATTCCATTTTTGTTAATTTATTTTATGATAATAAAAATTCTTCCTTTTGATCTAACATTCAATAAAACAATTAACTTGGGTCATCCTTAATAAAAAGTTGGTTAATTCAAAATATTTTTTAGAAATCATTTAAAAATATTATATATATATATATACTTGAAAAATAGAGTTTTAATGTAATCAAATTTCATTTAAAGGACCTATAATTGGTGTTATTTCTTATTTATGAAAATAAGTATTATAATATTACTATGATTAATTGGTGGTGAGTATTTAATGTTATAGGTTTTTTATATTGATGGATGTTTTGGAGAAAAATATTTCAGTGTTAAAATTTTTTCATAAATTATTTCATCTTAAATATTACACCACATTTAATATCCAAAACATTCTATTGATTAACCTATTTGGATTTCTTTATGTGTTCTAAAAACACAGTATTACATGAAAATCTATAAATAAACAAGGGAAAAAACATGTTTGGTTTTTATAAGGCTCTAACCGAATATGGGAATCTAATCCTTGGTATGTTTTGGTCTAATGGAAAAAATACTTTCAACTATTATAGTAATAATTTCCATTTGGGTAGTAAGTATCTTGAACAAAAGAGTGTCACCCACACCTACAGGTGGAAAGGTATAATCAATGATCTCATGGAAGGTACTATACTTTCTCAAGACTATATCCTAACATCAATTTAGTCTCTTGACTACTATAGATATTATTATATTAGATCACTCTAATAATTAGTGGTCCTCCTCTTAAATAGGATCATCAGTATTATCCTAGATTTAGTTACTTGACCATATATGATCTTATTCCAAAATAGTGAGTCTTATACAAACAGTAAATCAAATATTTCAATAATAAGAACATTCCCTTTATTATCTTAGTCATCAGAATAATCTACATTGGATTTTACAATTTTCTTAAATGTATCCTCACCCTTATCCATATGAATATTAAAAATTTATAAATTTTAATTTATCTTGTCTCCATTCATATTTATTAATATTTTGTGTGTAATGGAGGATATTGAGAGGGAATTGAAGAAATTCCCTAATAGAGATTCAGAATCTATGTTCTTCTTGAAGGTTAAGGCTTCTCGAACATGGTATTTCCCCACAACCGTGGATCCATCTTTATCACTGGATGAAAGATCTCAATAGGTTGTCTTAAGATCATGACCTTATGAATGATAAAAATATTTGGACTTGGTCAACAAATTATAATTTCCTAACCCTTAGAGTATCAACTATAATATATACTTTAACATTTGTAACATTGTAAATATTATATATAAAATCATTTTTTTCTAAAAATGTTGGGTCATGTAACATTTATAATATACTCCATCATATACTGAAAAATATTATGTTTTAGATCGACTATTTATTTTTCCAAAATAATATTAATAACTTATATTTTAGTCTCATATTGAGTGAAATAGTCCATTCATGCCAGACAATAACTTGTAATTTAGATTCATATAATTTAATTTGTGTAAAATATTTTCAATTAAACGTCGTTATATAAGGAATAATTTTGTGAAGGCCTTAGGTGAAAATGGAGTATATAATATTATCTTTATAATGTATCGTATCAAAATTATAAAATTTAATAGTTAAAATAATATGTACTATTTTTAGGAATTACTAAAATTTCATCCAAGGGAAATGAGGTTGAGATATTAGTAATTGTTTCTTACTTGGGCTCAATTCCTTCTGATTGTATTGACATTATCTAAGTGGATGCCCATGTATTGCATCACTTTCTGTCCCCATGAATTTGTTTTTCCATTTCCATTTACTTAATTTCTCATTTATTAAAAATATTTAATTATCAATCCACAAGAAATCCTTTACGAATCTAGAAATCACTGTGACTCTCATTAACAAATGATATGGATCTATATAGATAATCATAAATTTTTAAAATATTCCACCACATTTCATACAAATATCCATGTTATTTACTTTCAAAAACTATAAATTTATGAATTTTATAATATTATTCATTACTATGTTTTCCCTTATATTTCAAAAAAATAAATTTTGATCTTCATCCATCCCCCCACTAAAATAGAATAATTTTTCACAACTCAATTTAAAATATTATAATCATTTAGGATTCGTAAAATAATCAACATGAAAACTCTTTGGGATAAGTCATCAAATGAAATATTAAATCCCTTATACATCACATTTAATAATTACCTACTTAAATATTTAGATTTAATGATTACACATTCGTTACTACGACCCTTTTATATTTAGGTCATCTGAATTTTTCAACATTTATAATTTATCATTCTTTCATACATCATCATTCCAAACATCATTAACAAAATTTATAATTTTACTTTCACTTATAGAATTTTCTTTATGTTCATTACTCTCTAATATAATCATTAAAATCTATTTGCTTAACATTAAATTCATTTTTTTGGATGTACCAAGCCCCACAATCAGTATAAATCATGATTTACTCTGATTAATCATGATTTTTGATACATTTTATATCAGTGTAGGTTCATCTAAAATAAAATCTATATTTACCTTGGGGAATATCTCCTAATATAATTAAATTACATAACCTTTAATTAATTTATAAGTTACATATAAATATCATTTATGTTCTTATTTCCCAAATCCTTCATTATTTAGAACTTATTTAAGGTGTAATAACTTTGTCATATATAACTATTTTCATCCACAACTCACCTTTTTAATGTGTATCATATGAATGTATATCTTTTGTATTAATCACAACAATATCTTTACTTATTTCAATACTCTAAATTTGTATATTCCTTTTTTTAAACATGAATATTGTATAAATTTTTAATTCATAAGAAGTACTACAATGATTTATTAATTATCTAAAACTTTTTGTTTCTTCCTTGAATATATGTTTTCACTTCAATTAAACACATTTCATATAAATTCAATTGTCTATATATTGAAAAAATTATTCTACTCAATTTACATTGTTAATCTTATAAACATTTAATTTTAGGAAACTCTCTTCTCATCTTTCATGCATGTAACATTATGGAATCTATATAATAACCCTCTATGATATATGTGAAAAATTGTAGTTTTTTATTTTTTATGAACCAAAAGTTATCCACATTTTACACTTGTCATTATGCACCTATGTTTATTTCTAACCTAACAAAATATAATAGTTTCATCATATTTCAAAAATATATTCATACATTACTTATAAAGGGAGAGTTAACTTATAAAAAACCATTTATATAATTATGTGATCATTTATTAGAAATTAGAAATTTTGATTTCCCTCATCAATTCCATTATTATATTTAAAAATATATATTTTGAATCCCCAATCTTATATTCATTAAAACATATTACATCCACCCAAGTGACACATTCCTTCCATGATTATTTATTTATGACACTAATTACAAGGATGAACTTATATAAAAAATAATATTAACCATCAATATTTTATTAATTTACCCCTCATTTGGTATTTTACTTGTTGAAAATTATACAATAATATTTGTCAATATATATTTGGAGTATGCAATCCAAACCTTTAGATATTTTTTAATACCCATTTAAATTTTAAAGGTAATATAATTTTAATTTTAATTAAAACAAGTAATATTATTTCCTCATCATCATTGACAAAAAAAATGCAATGGTACATAGATAAAGGAATGCAATTTATTTCTCTGTCATCGGCCACAAAAAATATTTTATCCACCATCCATTATCTATCATTATAGTGAATGAGAAACATATTAAAATTAATATAATGTTAAGATAAAATTATTCAAACCAATATCGAATTAATTAACCAATCTTTGTTTATGTGATATATCTGATTATAAAAACAAGATTAACCATTACAATAATGTTGTTTAAAAAATTGTTTTATATGTTATACCAACTGATACTTGTTTTGAAGGGATATTCAATGAGATTTATCAAGAAATTTATTACCTATAATCCACTAATAAAATACATTTAAATCATTAATGTGAAAGAATTTATCCACAATTCATAAAACATTTAATACCATCAAACTCTCCCCCATAATAATTAAATTTGATATAATAAAAAATATGATCAGAGTGTGGGATTATTATATCTCAACTATAGTATCCATTGTAATGGTGTAGAGTTTTATCAATGGAATTTAACTTCTTATAATTATATCATGTAGTATAAATCACATAATTAACATAGAGATACCAAAAAAATATTATCATAAATTAAGAATGATATATTTGTCAAGAAATTAAGCAATAAGAATTCCTAATATTACAGCAGGACAATTAATAAAAAACTATGAATTGGATAATTTGGATCTACTTTATCCACCATAATGATTTCACTGATGAACCATGCTATAGAAATAAAAATTAATCTTAATAATAAAAAATTCATTTCTAAGATGAAATTATATATAAGAATGAGATAAAATATAATTTAATGAAGAATCAATGGAATAATTGGTATTTATATGAAGTATATAACCCATATAACCATTACAAATCTTACTATTTGAATAGTAATATGAACATTTGAATAGAAAGATGTCTATTGGAATAGTAACATTACCAGTGGAAATTGTAATAGGACTATTAGAATAGTATCCTCACATATATTGATTTCAAATAATATTCAAGTATCTTATAAAATGAAAATATGATATATTTATATCATGGTATAAGTAAATAAATGTCTTAAAAATGATAAATTAATTATTGGTATTTTGTAAAATGAAAATGTTTTATTTCGAATTTTATAATGAATAAAATTATTCAATAGATAATTTATTTTCATAAAATGAACTCATAAATTAATATTATTTTTTATTATAATTATAATATTATTTAATGATATCATATTTAATTTTTGAAATGTTTATGAAATCATTTATAATATTAAAATTTATATTTTTTGAATAAATTTGTAATTTCTAAATTAAATTTATCATAATTAAAAAAAATATTTGAATAAAAACCATTCCATTTTTTAAATCCTGATGTCATAAAATGGTTTGGGTATTTTTTTGATTTTTCTAAAATATTTGAATTTTTGGTGATTAGTGAAATACAATAATTTATGGTGTTTAACATTATAGACCATATAAATTAATATTTGAGTCATGGATGATGTATAAACACATTATTTTTAACTAATAAACACCATTTAAGGTCAGTATTCACATGAATAAATACTATTATATTCTTGAGAAAAAATAATAATCAAATGAATATAATAATCAAATACACCCCTCTCCCCCTATTTTAAATACCACCACTCATAACCCCTATCATCAAACATTCAAATCCATTAAGAATTCCAAATCTCCAGCGAACCCTATCATAACCACTATCCCCAAGTCAAATTTCTTCTATTCTTAACAAAATTCCAATTCCATGTTCCTTAAGAGGTCCCCCAACGATATGATATTATAGTGGTAACATTCTCAAAATAACTCATTTAATTTATTTTCTTCTTCTACCTTCTTGTTGGACTCCTCATGTATTCATCATGTTTTAATGATCCCAAATTTTATTCAACCTATTTACCTCTTATACATTATATCCAATCATATGTATTTATGTTCAAAGTTTTCTCATGCTTTAAGAAGAGCCATGAAATATCTTAATTGTTCTACATTATGTTTACCTACTTTATACTATCTATGATCTACCATCATAATACCCTCTTTGAAATATGATTAAGTTCAATCCTTTCTATTGTCATAATTATTTAAGTCTGAACACAATTGCCTTGAAATGTCTAAGACACCGTGAGTCTGTCACTAGCTATGTATTTCTGGCACCGTGAAGCCAGACACCATGAACAAGACACCGTGAAGCCAGACACCGTGAACAAGACACTCTGAATCCAGACACCATGAACAAGACACCGTGAAGCCATACACCATGAACAAGACACTGTGAAGCCAGACACTGTGAACAGGACACCGTGAACCCAGACACCATGAACAAGACACTGTGGCACTCAGACACTGTGATCAATCTAGACACCATGTGACGGAGACACTATTTCCATGACTTACTATGACACAGTTTCTTAAACTATTTTGTCATCTTTCAATTCAATTTCTAACGGTCATATTTGATGACTTTAATGCACTAACATAATTAATGTTTCTTTGTAGACATATCATCAGACAGAACGAGGTATGAGGTGAAGAAAACATGCATCCTCTCGGATCCAACAGGTGCATTTGAAGTTAAAAGAGAAGGTTCACTAAGAATTAGTGGGTGCGATAAAAAAACAAAAAGAAAGGTCGTGAGCACAACAACATGGAAGATACTTGGAGGAAGTTTTCTAAAGAAAGACACACTGCATGCAACTGGACACTGCTAAACACATGAAGTATATTTGAAGATTAAATAACATCTTCACTCTATTGAACCTCACGAATAACACAAGCTGAATCGCGACACTCTATTTTCCACACAACTTTCAGGGAAGGACTCAAAGCATCATCTACTTCAATCCAAAGGATTCCAGAGCTGCATTCACATCACACAAGAGCATTCTAAACTCATCTCAATATTCTTACTCTACTGTGATCATTATTTTATTTACATTACGAGTAGTGTGTGTGATTTTGTTTGTTTGGACACACACTAACTCCAAATCTGAACTGGAGGATACTGAAATTCTCACACTAAACGACTTATACCTTTGTGTATCCCATGTAGAACTGTGGTAGAGGTCTGCGGACCTGGACAACCTGTGTGCTATTGTTGCTGCTTCCCACATAGAACTATAGAAGAGGTATGCGTACCTGGAGAGTCTAAGTACAGTTGTAAACCCCGATCCAGGGTGTGGATCATAGTTTTATATAAACTGTTTCAGAGGACTAAGTCTCAGCTTGAGACTGAACCACTTGTTTAAAACTACTGTGCATATTATTTTAGTTTAAAATATTTTCAATATTCCACTGTTAACTACTTTAAAATTCAAATATGTTTTAAGAGTAACTCTGATAGTTGAAATATAAAGTATTTCTAATTATTATGATCTATTAAGATAGTTTCAAAAGCTAACTTAATATTCAGATTAAGTTAACTCAGAAATAATCAATCTTTGAGAAACTAATTAACCACTTACAATCTTTATAAATTCACTAAAGTTTAACATGTTTTATTAATTGGGGTATTTCAATATAGATATTTTAAATAGAAAATTTTAATTATAACTCAATTCAACCCCCCTCTTGAGTATCCACTCTGACCAACATTTGGTATCAGAGGTTGTTAAAAGTTTGGTTTTTCACTATTTGTGAATAAAAGTTTTTAAAAAAACTCTGTTTGTGAAAAGTATTCAACTGTTATTTTATTTGTATCTTAAAGATCTGAAAATATCTATTAATTCTAAATTTTTATATCTTTATATATATTTTTAAAACTTAGATATTATGGATAACCGATTAGAAGGTGTAGTTACCAATATTCCACCTTTCTTTAATGGTGTCAATTACGCCTAATGGAAAATCAAAATGAAAATCCATTTAGAAAGTATGGGATTTGACATTTGGACTCCTATAGAGATTCAATATAAGGTTCCAAAAACAGTTATAACTACTTGGGATGAACCTACGAAGGCTCCGTATAATAACAATTGTAAAGAAATAAATTCCCTATATTGTGCTTTAGGAGATGAATAATTTAATCAAATATCTTCTTGTAAGACTGCTTATGAAATATGGGATACTCTAGTTGTTTACCATGAGGGAACAACCAATGTTAAGGAAATGAGACTAAATACATACACTATTAAGTATGATAATTTTAAAATGAAATCTGATGAATCTATTTCTAATATGTATCTGAGGTTTAGTGAGATAGTCAATACAATGAGCTCACCGGGAAAAGTTGTTATAGCAAAGGAGAAAATCATGAGGACACTGAGATGCCTACCAGACAGATGGAGAGGAACCTCTATCTCTATACGAGAATCACGTGACATTGGAAAGCTACTTTTCAAGGAGATGATTGAGAAATTGATGAAGTATGAAGAAGAGTTGAAGGAAAATAAAGAGGAATATGATGAACATAAGAAGAAGTAAGTGGAATTTAAGTCTATTGCCTCAAAGACCAAGGACAAGGAGAAAGATCACATACCTATCGAAAGCTCAACTGGTGAAATTTCCAACTCAGACAGTGATTAAGAGATATCTCATATAGCTAGGAGATTCATGAAATTCTATATAAAGAAGAAATTTTTCAGAAAATAAAATTATAAGGGTATGTATGACCTAAAAGGTAATTTGAATAGAGATTGAAAGAAAGCTGATAAAAATGATGAGATAGTTTTTTATGAATGTAAAAGGAAAGGACATGTTAAGGCTGACTGTCCAAAATTAATGTTTAAGAAGAAATATGATTATAAGGAAAAAAATATAATAAAGCTATGAAGGAAACATGGAGTGATTCGGAAGGCAGCTCAATTGGATATGAATCTTTTGATTCCAAAGAAAAGAATCATGCCAATATGTGTTTCATGACTGAAACATATGAGGTACCTATTTCCCCTATGTTGAATGATTACTATTCCAGGAATTAAATTGATTCAGATAATGATGATAATATGTCTAATGCTGAATTATTTGAATACTGTAATATGTTAGATGATACTTGTAATGAGCTAAAAGATAAGTACAAATAATTAAAGAAACAATATGTTGTGACTAGTACTATTAAATCCGATCTTAGTATAGAAAAAGAAATTAATGTTCAACTGTTAAAGGAGAATACTGAAATCAAATTGAATAATAAGAAACTTAGAAAATAATTAGAGAAGTTCACAAATGGAAAGAATACTCTAACTCAAATTATTGGGAAAAAGTTGCACCAAATTATACTACAGGTTTAGGATACCAACCTAGACAGAGACAGATTGTTTAGAATAATTTTTTTCCAAAATCTGGACAGTGTGCTGCTAGTTCAAGTTCTGGAAACTCTTATACTCTCTCTAGCTACTCAAATTCTTACATACCAAACATAGTTTATATATCAAAATCATTTGAATCTGTTAATTATAGGAAACCCATTAAAAAAATTTGGGTGCCTAATGTTTTACTTTCTAACCATTCTAGACCCAAGAAAATATGGGTACCAAAATCATCTTCTGTCTAAATCAGTTTTGTAGGAAACTTTCTCGAAAAGTTCCTATAGGAAGATATGGTACTTGGACAATAGATTTTTATGACATATGATAGGATACTACTCATGATTCAAGAGCTTAATAAAATTTGATGTAGGACATGTCACCTTTGGGGTTAAATCAAAAGGAAAAATCATCGGATTATGCCAGATTGGTAACACTGATTCAATTGTAATTTCTAAAGTACTATTTGTTGATGGATTAAAATAAAACCTGCTAAGTATTTCTCAGTAGTGTGATGATGGTTTCAATGTAAAACTTGAAAATGATTCATGTAATGTCTTTAATTCTGACAATGTTTTGGTATTTACTATATTAAGAAATGAAAATATTTATGCTATATATTTGAATTCTTTAGCTAAACAAAATGTTACTTTTTTAAAAGGTTTTCATAAAGAATATTGGCTTTGGCATAGTACAATAGGACACTACAATATACACTCACTTAGAAAACTTAATAGGGAGAACCTAGTTAGAGACCTACCTAAACATGAATTTCCACTTAACAAAGTGTGTAATACTTGTCAAAAGGGAAATCAACACAAAGTTTCTTTCAAATCAAAGAAATAAGTTTCTACTCCTCAACCTCTCAAGTTGTTTCACAAGGATTTTTTTGGACCATCAAGAGTTTCAAGTCTAAATGGGAAGCACTATGTATATGTCCTTGTAGGTGATTTTTTTAGGTACACTTGGGTATATTTTCTTTCTCATAAAAGTAAAGCTTGTTCTTATTTTATTAAATATTCCAAGTCTATAGAGAACCTTACTGGACATAAGATCAAGACATTGAGAAGTGATCATGGTCATGAGTTTGGAAATCAAGATTTTGAATATTATTGCTCACATAATGGCTATAGTCATAACTTCTCTGCTCCTAGAACACCGCAACAGAATGGTGTAGTAGAAAGAAGAAATAGGACTCTTCAAGAGATTTCTAGGAGAATTCTTAATGAATATGGTTTTCCAATTTACTTTTGGGCTGAAGCTATTAATACAACTTGTCACATTATCAATAGAGTATTGATTAGACTAATTCTGAAAATGACCCCTTAGGAGCTATGATATAATAGGAAGCCTAAGGTTAATTACTTTAGAGTTTTTGGTTGCAACGTTTTTATCCTCAATACTAAAGATAATCTAGATAAGTTTTCATCCAAATGCGATGAAGGAATATTTCTAGGTTATTCTATTTCTAGAAAACTTTATAGAGTATTCAATAAGAGAACCAAATGTGTGGAAGAATCTATACACATAAAATTTTATGAAACTGACCCACATGAACCTAAAACCCCCCTTGAAAATCTTGAAGAATATATGTCCATTATAAACCTTCATGACAAAAATAGTGAACCTGTTGTTATGACAACCAGTTCTGAAAATTTTCCAAAACTGGTTTCTGTAGAACCCAAACTTGTAAATGAAACTAAAATTTCTAGCCCTACCTTCTCTAGACCAACTATGACCCTTAAAAAACATCCTTTAGATGATGTAGTAAAAGATTTAGGTAGAGGGTCACAAACTAGAGATTCTATGAGAAACCAGGTTGAACATCAAGATTTTTTTTCACAGGTTGAACCTAAAAATATCAATGATGCAATCAATGATGAATTTTGGGTCATGTATATAAAAGAAGAACTTAATAAAGTTGAAAGACACAAAGTTTGGAAATTAATAGACTGACCTAAGAACATGTTGAGCATAGGCACTAAATGGGTTTTTAGGAATAAAGTTGATAAAGCTGGTAACATAGTTAGAAACAAGGCTAGACTAGTTGCACAAGGATATAGTTAAGAAGATGGAATTGTCTATGAGGAGACCTTTTCACCAGTAGCTATACATGAAGCCACCAGAATCCTCCTTGGCTATGCTGCACATTTGAATTTTAAACTATATCAAATGGATGTTATGTGTGCATTCTTAAATGGGTATATAGCTGAGGATGTGTTTTTTGAACAACCCCCTTGATTTACAAACCCCTATTTTCCAAAAAATAATTTTAAACTATCAAAAGCCTTATAAGTCTTGAAGCAAGCTCCATGAGCTTGGTGTGACATATTGAGTACTTTTATTATTTCTAAAGGTTTTACAAACGGAATAGCTGATCCCACCCTTTTTATAAAACGAATTTCTAATGATGTTTTAGGTGCTAAAATCTATGTAGATGACATTATTTTTGGACCTTCGAAGAATTATTTATCTTTTTATTTTTCTAAAATGATGAAAAAGTAATTTGAAATGAGTTTAATGGGAGAACTCAAATATTTTCTTGGATTTCAAGTTTTTCAAAATGAAAATGTTATTATTTTAAATCAATGTAAATACACCAAGGATCATCTAAAACGTTTTGGATTAGATAGCACTAAAAGTAGTGACACTCCCATGAGGACCACTTGTAAGTTGGATCTTGATAAAGATCGAAAATATATTGATCAAACCACTTAAAGAAGAATGATTGGAAGTTTACTTTAATTAACTTCTAGTCTTCCTAACATTATGTTTAGTGCGTGTAAGTGTTCACACTTTCAAGAAAACCCTATAGAATCTTATTTATATGAGATAAAGATAATTTTCAAATACCTCAAATATACACCCAATTTAGGACTATTTTATCCTAAAGGACAATCATTTGATTTAGTTAGTTATTCTGATGCTGACTTTAGTGTCTATAAGTTAGATAGAAAAAGCACCTCTGGAACTTGTTACCTTTTAGGCAAGTCACTGGTCTCATGATGTAGTAAGAAACAAAATTTTATTCCATTATCTACTGAAGAAGCTAAATACATAGCTGCTGGCAGTTGTTGTGCACAAATTTTGTAGATGTAACACACATTACTAGATTATGGATATCAATTCAGACATGTACCTATAAATTGTGACAACACAAGTGCTATTAACATATCTAATAATCCTATTTCACATTCTAGGACCAAGCATATTGATGTAATACATCACTTTTTGAGAGATCATTATCAACAAGGTGATATCACTTTGGAATTCATTGGTACTGAATATCAACTTGCTGATATATTCACTAAACCATTAAATTATGAGAGAATAGACTACACCATACATGAACTAGGCATGATAAATCTCAAATATTTACCTTACTTGTTACTGTTTCAGTTCTTATTGTTAGATATCTTACTGTGTTATACTTTAATGTTTCATGATTACAGTTTCTCAATTACTATCTCCCATGTTTACTGTCTCACCATAAAGTTTTATGCTTATGGTCTCACTGTTAGTATTTTGTACTTGTGGTATGACATTTACTGTCTCACCATAACGCGCACTGAAAAGTTCACTCAAGGTCTCATCATGAAACTCATTTACTGTCTCACCATAATGACCACTCATTGTCTCACCGTAAAAAATTACTTATTTTTTTTAAAACCTGTATCGCAGTAATTATCTTTTTCACCTCTTTTATTTTCCTAAGTTTTCATTTTTTCGATGTTTATTATTCCTAAATGAAAAATAAAATTAATTATCACTCGATTCTTCACTTGAGGTTTCTTCTACCCACTCTTTTTGAACCCTTCTTCATCCTTGTAACCCTTCTCTCACCCTAACCTTTAGTGAATGCCAAGAATGAAATGTTTGTCATCATCGACACATGAGAATCACAGCTCGAAGAAGAAGAAGCTCACACATAAGATGACACTTGAAGGACCTTTAAATATGAATATGGTAAACCGCATTGTTGTACCTAAGAAGGAGATTTTCCCTAAATGGATTCTGTCTAGTAAGTCACTGGTATTGAAAGTGTTAGAACATCAAGGCTGGTTAGAATGGTTCTTGAAGGAGGATAGACCCATCTATCCTAGATTAGTGGCTCAGTTTTACCAGTACGTTTAGTTATCATTTGATTCTGGTGAGAGTTATGTTGTAAGAAGCTGGGTCAATGGCCAGAGATTCTCATTCTCTTCAAGGTTATGGGATTCATTCCTTAGGATACCTCATGAAGGCATCTGTGAGGACTATAAGAGAGGACCTCCACCTTCAACCAATTTCTTTGATTTATAAGATGCACTGAAAACCTGAACTAGAAATGGCACCCATAGAAGAGCCATTTCTGCTAAATTAGATGGAGAAACAAGGCTTTTGTTCATGTTTTTACAGAATTTTGTTAGTCCAAGGAAATTTTATTTTGATGTTTTAAAATATCAAGATTTTTTTTTGATTCACCTCATGAAAAATGGGCATAAGATCAACCTGTGCAAGTATATCATACACCACATGTGTGAGTTGATCAAAGTCACATCCAAGTCAACTTCTTTGTTCTACTCTCATCTAATCTCAGCCATTCTTCTTTCCAAGGGTATGGTTAGACCTAATTAGGAAGTAATTATGGACTATGAGTACTACCCCTCAAAAGCCATTATCAAAAGAATGAAGATAAACTGGAATCCTTGGAAAAATAAATGGGTGGAAGAAAATGATAGATTTTATGAGAAATTAAATCCTATGGATTATCCCTCAAGACTGAAAGATATTTCAGATCTAGGTTTTGAAATAGATGATATTGTTGAGTATCCTGAAGAAGAGGAAGAAGAGGTTGAAGTGCCATCTTGGGAAGCTGTTATTTTTGAGGAAGAAAGGACTACTATTCCACATATAGTTCTTGAAGAATAAGTACCTACTCCTAAAGGGGAAATTAATTTGGAAACTCAACCCAAATTTTTAACAGAACCTGTTGCCAAAGAATATGAAAATCATGCCATAGAAGATCCTAAAATAGAAGAGTTACCTATTTTGCAAGAGGTCAATCATGAGGAACTCCCTGTGGAACAATATGTTCTTGAAATCATAGCTACAGATGAAGAGTGGATGGAGCTAGCCTTTTAGCTGGATAGATAGAAAATGAGTAAGGAACCTAGATCCGAGTCTGTGGAATTAGACCAAGATCCTAAGCCTCTTAGTCTAGAGAAGGAGGCATCAATTGTGGGGGAGAAAACCCTAAACCTTGAGTCTGTTGAAGCCTCACATTCAACTGAGTCAAGTCCTACAGACACTCATTATAAATTTCCTAGTGTCTATGATGTGAATGATTCTTAGTAGGATACAATAATCAGATTTAATATTTCCTCCCTATTTCAGTTGAAATCAGTCTCCAATTTTTCACATGAGAAGGAACCTAAGCCTGTACCAGCTCCTACTCTTGAACCCTTATCTGAATAGCCATCCTTTGTGAGTAAGGATGATCTAAAAGAATTTGGTGCTACTCTTTTATCTGGAGTTGAGAAACTCATGAATACCCAAACTCGTCCTATGACAAATTTAAGTGAGAGATATGCCTCACTATTATTGGAGAATATTATCTAGAAAATACAACCTAAGATGCTCCATGAAATTCAAGAAGTAAGAGTTAAAAATAAGTTGCTCAGTAATGAAGTTAAGACCCTAAGAAGTATGGTTGAAGACATACAGAGAGAGCTGCATTCGTGATCTGAATATATTGCTCCTCCTATAGAACATGCTTCTCCTCAAATCGCACAAGTTAATGTGTCTCATATTCAACCTTATCTAGCATCCTTAGATGAAAAGATTGCTGAAAGAAACAAACAAATTTTGAAGGAAATTAAAGAGCTTGTTGCCAATATCAATAAACTCACTGATGAGTATACAAGATGTATTCAAAAGGTGCTGAATCAACTAAAATCTCTGACCATAGTTGTCAAAGTATATGGTCAATCCTCTAAACCCTCCTTGGATAGTGATCTGCTCAGAACTATAGTCAAAAAAGAACGTAAAAATTTAATTAGTGTCTTTAATAAGGCTTCTTTATCTGAAGTGATCAAGAACAATGATAGATTTCTTGACCTAGTACAAATCCACTCCAAAATTTCTAATGATAATCAACAAGATACTGCCAAAAGGGTGGATTTCTACTTTATCAGAATCTTCAACAAGACCGATATGACAAACCATTTCAAGAACCTTGTAGAAAATCTATGGATATCTCCTGTGACTTAAGATTTCAAGAACCATGTCCAGAATCTCAACGATTTTACTCATTTGTTGGACAAGTTTATGGAGAACAAGGATGATTTTGAGAAAGCCATGCAGTATGGTGGAGAGATCATTACAGATTTCATCAAACTTCTGAGGCCCTATCTTCATGTCAGAGTACAACCATTGTTGCTCCAGCGGCTGAACCTCTCAGACCTGGGCTGCCTACCTTCACCTCTGCTCTAGCCTCAACCACCTTGTCTGTCGGACAAGCACTCAGTTAGATCAGGCCTGTGATTCTCGATCAGCAACTGCCCATATCTTCTACTGCTCCTACCTTATATCCCTTAGTCTTTCAAGGCCTTACTTTACCCTCTTTATCAACCACCTATCTATATTATTCTACCTCAACATCTGCCCCTATGGCTTCCTCTTCTACTGCTTCTAAATGCAAAGGTAAGTCCAACCCATGAAGAAGAACATTGATTACTCTTTTTGATAGGAATACTATTTTTTTTGTATTGATATTTTTGTTGTACTATCACTTTTTTCTATTAATGGACTGTTCCATTTTTGACTTCTCTTATTTCATCTTTTTGGTAATCCCAAAAGGGGGAGAAGTATGTTAGATATTTATCTCTATAGTTGCATTTATCCCTAGTTGAATCCAATATACACATTAACTGTACATGATTTGTGATCATCAGAAAGGGGGATATTGTTGGACACTTCATGTATTCATCCTGTTTTAATGATCCAAAATCTTATTCAACATATTTACCTCCTATAAATTAAATAAAATCATATGTCTTTATGTTCAATGTTTTCCCATGATTTAATAAGATTCATGTAAGATCTTAATTGTTCTACATTCCGTATACCTACTTTATACTATATTTGATCTACTCTCCTAATACCCTCTTTGACATATGCTTAAGTTCAATCCTTTCTATTATCATCATTATTTAAGTCTGAACACAGTTTCCTTGAAAAGTCTAAGACACCATGAGTCTGCCACTGGATAGGTATTTCTGGTACCGTGAAGCTAGACACCGTGAACAAGACACCGTAAAGCCAGACACCGTGAAGCCAGACACCGTGAATAAGAAACCGTGAAGCCAGACACTGTGAAAAAGACACCATGAATCCAGACACTATGAACAAGAAACCATGAAGCCATACACCATGAATAAGACATTATGAACAAGACACTGTGACACTCAAACACCGTGATCAATCTAGACACTGTGTGAAGGAGACACTGTTTACATGACTTACTGTGACACCGTTTCTTAAACTATTTTTTCGCCTTTCAATTTAATTTCTAACGGTCATATTTGATGACTTTAATGCACTGACATAATTAATGTTTCTTTGTAGACATATCATTAGACAGTACGAGGTACGAGGTGTAGAACACATGCATCTTGTTGGATCCAACATGTGCATTCGAAGTTAAAAGCGAAGGTTGACCAAGAATCATCGAGCGTGATAGAAAAAAAGCATGGTCATAAGCAAAACAACAAGGATGAAACATGGAGGAAGTTTTCAAAAGAAAGACACACTGCATGCAAATGGAAACTACTGAACACACGAAGCATATTTAATTCATAAATAACATCTTCGCTCGATTGAACCTCACGAAGAACACAAGCTGAATTGAAACACTTTGTTTTCCACACAACATCCAGAGAAGGACTCAAAGCTTCATCTTCTTCAATACAAAGGAGTCAAGAGATACATCGGCATGACAAAAGATAATTCTAAACACATCTCTATATTCTTTCTCTACTGTGATCATTATTTTATTTACATTACGAGCAGTGTGTGTTATTCTGTCGGTTTGGACACACACTGACTCTTAATCTAAACTGGAGCTTAATGAAATTCTCACACAAAATGCCTTATACCTTTGTGTATCCCATGTAGAACTATGGTAGAGGTATGAGGACCTGGACAGTCTGAGTACTGTTGTAAACCCCGATCCAGGGTGTGGATCATAGATTTATATAAACTCTTTGAGATGACTAAGTCTCAGCTTGAGACTGAACCTCTTGTCTAAAACTACTGTACATCTTATTTCAGTTTAAACTATTTTCAATATTCCTCTACTAACTACTTTAAAATTCAAATCTGTTTTAAGAGTAACTCTGATAGTTGAACTAGCAAGTGTTTGTAATTATTGTGATCCAGTAAGTTATTTTCAAAAGATAACTTAATCTTCAGATCAAGTTAACTAAGAAATAATCAATCCTTGAGAAACTAATTGAACACTTACAATATTTATAAATTCACTACTATTTAACTTGTTTTATTAATTGGGGGATTTAAATATATATCTTTTAAACAGAATTTTTTAATTGGAACTCAATTCAACCCCCCTCTTGAGTATCCACTCCGACCAACACTTCTCATCACCTCATTCATCCATCAAATAATAATAAATATACTGTCATTTATATACTTGAATGTTATATTTATAATGGAATATCTTTTATCCATCCCATTTATCATCTCATACTATTCAAAGAAACAAGACAATTGTCCAAATTATTGTGGTTAACAGTGTTTGTGGACAAGGAGTTTTAAGTTTACATTACCACCTTGAAGGAAGGTCATAAAATATTATTATAATAAAATAAAATTTTAATTAGTATATTATAACCTATTTGATCTTTTATAACTGATATATTGATGTAATATTAAATAAAATTAAAGTAGTTCATTGTGGCCTATAAAACATCCTAAATAAACTAATCACAAAACGATAATGTTTATAGTGAGAGAACCATACCCATGTTAGAAAAGATGACATATGAGGCCATTAATACATCTGGAGGTGAATTAATACCATTTAATTTTACTTATATAGTATTATTCCCATTTTTCAAGAATATCTATAATTATATAAAAGTTAGCCGACTATCGAACCATGGAACGAATGCTCCCAGAATGCTAAAATTGAACTTTATAACTCATAAAAATGGAAAGAACATGGATATGAAAATTATAATTAATCAAATATAGAAGATTAATTTTATAAATTAATTAATTAATGAATCTAATTTTATTATCTATTAAATTTAATTTATGTTTATAACTCATTCATACATAAGGTGTGGGATATCATAGAACCTCCATATTTCCTTTAAGTAACACTTTTTCTCTCCTTGAACAAATGTTTCACATCATTATTATAATATAGTTAACCAATATTATGTATATACGTTCCAATAATATATATATATATATCTAAAATCTCTGTTATTTTAAGGGGAAATACATGTTTTAAAAGGACCCCTTATCAATTCCTCTTAATAAGAAGGCCTGACTAAAGGGAGATTGTCTGTTTCTTACCCATTTTCAAGTACAGTTCATTAAATGTTTTAACCCACCATTATTTTTAAAAAATAATGCATTTTATCTCAAAAATATTACTTTATATCTAGTTTTATGGAAATTATTTTCCTCTTTATAGACTCTTCATTATTTCCTCTAAAACAATAGTTATGTGACACATATCTATTATTAACTAACCACTATTTTATGTTTTTCACATTATTGAGACATCATTTTTCCTTATATGATCTTATATTATCATTATGAATGTGAAATAATTATTTAATTTATTTCATTCATGGATACTATTATGATACACCCTTTGGTTATTCCTTATTAAATGATTATAAAACACATTTATTTCCATGGGTAACCATCATGTTTATTCCTTAAGTTTGATTTATTTATGTGGCACCCATATGAATTCAAATATGATGATTGGTGTTTTCAAATAGTTATCTAATTTATTGGGTAGTTTTTTAGTCTCTACATACATTATGTATGGGATTTGGGAGTGAGCCTAATCCATCATGGGAATATATCAACCATGTGATGTCATCATGGTAGTTATGCTTGAATAATGTTCATGTCATGATATATGTTTGAACCTCATTTCTATATTTCCAGGATCATATGATTCAATGTTATATATTGTATGCGTCTATATTTGTATTTATGAGTGATTCCTTTTATGTAATCATGTTATTCCTTCCAACTCATGTGCTATGTTTTTTTTCAATGTTTATTATTTTATTGGGATTTTTTATCATCATTTTTGTATATGAATTATCCATGTTATCATATGTAGTTGTACGAGCTTAAAGGGAGTTTGGAGATCATTATGGAGATTAATAATAATATGTTTTATTTTAGTTTCCTGTTTTATAATTATATTCCTAATATTATAAAGACACATGGATTTCTGATCCATGATTTGTATTTTATAGATAATTTTTCTTAAAATCATGTAATAATATGTGTAAAAGGTTTAGGTTTCTATAGTTTGTATCATAGAAGAGTGAATAAATATGATACATGGGAACTCACATGTATGATCATTGGAAAAATAAGGGCTCTCTACCTAAGTGATTTATGAGGAAAGGGATTCCAGTAGGGATGGTGGTCTATCTAGACCAGGAGGTGCAATAGCCCATGTAGTGCCTTGATATGTTTCAACTATATTCCATAAGAAATAATTATATACTACTATAATTGGTATCATATTATGGGATATTAATTTTTGGAGATTTAACTCTAGGGATAATTAAATCACTATGGATAACCTTGTTTTAAACCCAAGTAATCATAATTTAAGATATAATTTCCATTTATATGTTTCTCCGTATATAATCATAGTTTCCGTAGCTATGTACTGAGACCCCATAATTTTATTTTTTATTTTTTAATTAATGGATATATATAAGTGAATCCTTTCTAATAACCAATGTGATAGAAAATGTTATGATTTTCCTAATGACATTCCAAACCACATGGGAATGAGATCTTAGAACATTATGATAGTACTTGCTCAACCGGAAGAATTTATGAATAATTACATGAATTATGTGGAAATGCCTTCTTATACATAGAAATATAATGTTTTTTTCAAATACTTTATGTAAAAAAGGCCTCCTATATTTAGTGTATCTTGTGATACCGTTATATTGAAACACTAGATTAACTATATTGAGATGATAATCTAGGTCCTCCAATGCTCCGAATAAGAGAATGTTGTGTTGGTGGAATTCTATTTTTATGGGAAGCTGATTAGTGGAGAAAACTAATAAAAAACATGAATTATAAATAATAAATTTTATCTATTAAATGTGATGGATTCGAGTAAATAATTTTCAGTAAATATTTTTCCAGAAATATCCTTATTATGATGCAGATAGAGTTCCTTAGACTGAGGAAAAAGGAAGATGTATGTATTAGGGAATACATGATAAACTATATAAGTGTTTCATAATACGCATTTATATTTTTCATGGTCACTGAAATAATATCGGATCACTTATTTAGTAGATTAAAGATGAGTTTATAAAATTCCTTTGTGATTTGAAACTTTTAATGTTATGAGAATATTTTATGTTGTGCTCTTAATTTTGATATAAATATTGAAGGATATCATTGGTCTTGTGGTTTTAGAGATAAAAATAGGAAAATAGAGTTTAATATGGGAGGATTAATAGATAAATCCCATGGAGAAAAGAAAACCCAACATCGCACATGTCAATAGTGCGAGATAAATCATCCTGGGAAATGTATAATGTGAACGAGGAGATACTTCAAAATGTAGAAAATAGGGAAATCCATATAATCATTTGCAAATTGACATGAAGAATACCACTATTTAGGAAGAATAAAGTATGGTTCATATTAAAATTTATCCTATAGTATACTATTTCAATTGCAATTAACATGGTAATTATTAAATCATGTACACAAATCCATGGGTTTTTTTGGAGATAGTCAAAGGCAATAACCTCCATATATGCATGAAAGGGAATTTTCTATCTCTCTTACTAAGTTGGATCCTAACAATGATCTATTCATAGGTATGATGGTTATTCATTCAAGAATAAAAAAACATACATTTTCATTTTGGTTGGACACAATTCTTCATATTTTGCATGTTTAGTAGAACTATTCATACTACACCTCACAATATAGAGGTTGATTTATCTATGAGAAGAGTGATTGGAGAAATTATTGTATCTAAAGTATTTAACTCCTCCCCCTTTCATTTTCTTGTAGAATGAACCTCCAAAAAATATTTCCTTTCTTCCTTTGGCAGAGTTTGATTTTATATTTTTCATTGATGGTATATTTTAATATAAATCCAATATTTACTATCAGGGGGAGGGAGATTACTCTACACATCCTGAGGTATCCTTTAATTTTGTAAAAATATAAGGAGTAGGATTTATTTCTTTTTGAATATTCTTCTCAAGAATGGATACTATCACCTTATGAGAATTAATATCTATCTCAAATGAACGAGACAAAGGAGAGGATCATGCTGGAATATGTGCCCATTATGGAGGACTACACCTATGAGTTGCCTAAATAATTTTACAGTCTTCCTCCAATCAGAGAGGTTGAGTTCCCTATTTAACTTTTACCTGCATCTATAGACATGTCAAATAATCCTTATAAGATGGACACTATTGAGTTATAATAACTGAAGAGGATGTTACAAGAGAATATAGAAAAGGGTTTTATATGCCGAAGTGCTGCACTGTAGGGTGTACTATTACACTTCATAAAAAATATGGATAGATCAATGAAAAACTATATTGATAATCATGAGCTCAAAAAATCCTTATAAAGAATATGTATCACCTACCATGGATAAAAGATTTATTAGAACAACTAAGTGGGGAAAATTATTTCTCTAAAGTAGACCCTTCGTTAGGATATCACTAATTAAAGGTGATGAAGGAAAATATGCCATTGACAATCTTTAAAACAAGGTATGGACACTATGAATTCATAGTGATTCCATTTAACTCACAATTTCTCCAACAACATTCATTAAAATAATTAATTTCATTCACCTATTACACCAACAAATTTCTATTAGAATTTTAAGATGATATGCTAATATACTATAGGAGTATGGAGGATAATGAAGAGAATTTGAATATAGTGATAAAGGCATTATTATGGGGGAAACTCTATTCAATGTAAAATAAATGTGAGTTATGGAAGGAGGAAATATCATTGTTGGGAAATGTTATAACCATCAAAGATATATCTATGGACCCTTTTAATTTGAATGAAATTGAGGAGTATCCCAGACACTCATTTGTAATGTATATATTTAATTTCATTATCTAGATGGGTATTACTGATGATTTTTATGGACTTCTCATGATTTTCAAACCCATTTACCAAGATGGCTTGAAAGTGAGTAATGTTTTTCTATAATAGTGAATGAAAATACAACTTCAAATAATTAAAATATAGGCGTATCACTACACAAGTACTCACACTACGCACAAGTGGGGAACTATTTGTGGTATACAATGATGAATCAATGAAGGGATTAGGATGTATACATAATCAAAACTATAATGTGATAGACTAATGCTCAATGAAGATAAAATTTTATAGGAAAAACTATCCCACACTTGATCTAAAGTTGGTGGCTAGGATCTTCATATTGAAAATTAGGGAGTATTATTTCTATAAGGAGATGTGTGAGAAATATATTGATCATGTGATCATGAAATATATATTAACATAGAAAGAGAATAATATGTACAAGAAAATATGTTTATTTGTAGTCATGTATAATGACTTCTCAATCAACAAACATCATTGTAAATAAAACAAAGTGTTAAATTCACTAAGTAGAAAGGATCCTGCAACATTATCAATGGTAAGAATTGGTATGGATCCAATCATCTGAGTCTTTTATAGGTTAGAAATGGGAATCATAAAGGATGGAAAAAACATTCCTTTCAAAAATGAATACTTAAACATACCTTTTACTGAAGGAAAATGATGCTCAAATAGATGATTTGGATATTCAGAAGAAGGTGGAATATATGAGAAATGAGAAATCTTCAATGTTCAAAATTGATGTGGGAGGTGTCATAATATTTTGGTTAGGATAATGTGTATCATAAAATCATAATATATTGATGGATATTTTTAATGATTCAAAAAGATCAACTTTCTCCATCCACATAGAGAGCATAAACATGTATCGTGATCTTCAAGAGAACTATTTCTTAGACAATATATTGAAGAAGATCACTAAATATAAATCAATGTGCATGGTATGAAATTAAATATTATATTGGGATGATACAACCATCACCCATACCTACATGGAAATAAGAAAAAATCGCCAAGAAATTTGTGACTAGATTTCCCAATATATCCTGTGGAAATAATTCTATATGGGTTGTTATGTATTATATTACATTTTTTTCTATTTATTTCAATTTGATACGACATATCACTTAATGAACATAGGCACACACACATATCATTAAAGTGGTGGGGTATCATGGAGAACCATTATTGATCATATCTTATCCAGATCCTAGATTTAACTCCATGTAATAGAATAATATCTATATTTCATAAACACATAGGTGAACTTTAGTACCGATTATCACCCCTATATTGAAGGCCAGTAAAAAATAAATAATCAGAGACATGGAGATATATTGATGGAATTCTCGATAAAATTTAATTGTGGATGAGACAAACATCTTCCCTTGGTCAAATTATCTTATAACAATATTTACCCCTCATGAATCTAAATAGACCCATTTGATTCCCTTTATGGGACAAGATACAGAACACCTACATGTTGGGCTGAATCTTGTGAACGCATGATATTAGGACCTAAAATGGTAAGGAAATGGTAGAAAATGTGAAGAACATTAAACATCACATCATGGATACCCAAAGTTGATAGAAGAGCTATGTAGTTAATCATTTGTGAGACATAGAGTTCGAAGTTTGTGATACATTATTCCTCTTCATATATAAATGGTTGAGATTCATGATATTAGTGAATAAGGGAATGATATGTCCAAGGTAAAGTGGTCCCTTTGTGATTATTTATTATATCAGATATGGGGCCAATCGACTAACATGTCGACAAACCAGGTCTAAAGTACATGACTTATTCCTTGTATCCCTCTTGAGAAAGTACATAGAAGATCCCTCAAATGTACCATGTTTAGATTTTTTATAGCTATAAGATGAACTATTTAATGAAGAGTAGACATGTAATATCCCGTACCGTGAAGATAATGTTTTACGCAATAGGAAAACTGATACAATGAAAGTACTATATTGAAATAATAAATACAAATAGGATACATGGGAACCAGAGAAAGTGATGGAGGAGAGGTTCCCTCAAAGAGTTTCACCATAGTATTTAAAATGAAATATTTATAGAAAAATTTCATATGGGGGGATGAATGCAATGACCCAAAATTTTCTCATTGGAATTTCCCTTCTTCAAAGCTTTTCATTTAGAATAAATTAAATAAATAACATAGAGAAATGAAAGAAATTATTCTCATAAATTAACATTTGTACATATATAATAAAATAAAAAAATAATTATTCCAAATATTATAGAAAGATAATAAATATAAAATAATAGAATAATAATAGGATAATTTAGATATGGTCGATCCACTAGAATGACCAAACTCACGAACGAATTTATATAAATAATACACAATTATAGTAATAAAATATTAATTTTATAGAGGAATTCATAAATAATATTGAGAAAAATAGATTTTAATGAAGAGTAAATGTAATAAGAGGTATTTATTAGAAGTTGGGAACCCATAAAACCTTTATTAATCTGAATGTTCAAATAGTAACACTATCGTTTGAAGAGTAACTAGACCATTAAAAATAGTAATCTAATCATTAAGATAGGTAACTCTTCTATGTAAATGTAAAATAATATTTAGGTATCTCATAAAATTAAAATGTGATATATTTATATCACTTTATATGTAAAAAAATGATTTAAATTAATAAATTAGGTGTTAATATTTTTGTAAAATGTAACTATTTTATCTACATGATTATAGTGGTTATAATAATTTAAAGAAAATATAGTTCCATAAAATTGGTTCATAAATTTAAATTATGTTTTATTATAATTATAATATAATTTTATTGTACCATAATTAATTTTCCAAAGGGTTACAAAATCAATAATAATATTAAAAGTAGTATTTTTCATATAAATTATATTTTTATTTTAAAATTAAATTAATAATATTTAGAAACTATTTGAAAAATTGATCCTACTTTTTAAATCTACACATAAATTTATTTTTTGGGTATGCTTAATGTATTTTTTAAAATATTTTTATTTTAGGTTAATAATAAAAGAAAGTGATTTAAATTATTTAACATTATAATCCAAATTTCTGAATTTTTGAGTCATGTAAAGTGTATTAAAAAATTAAATCAAAATTACATAAACCATTTATAGTATATAGTTTTAATAATAAATAATGTTGATGGTATTGATCCAAAATAACAAACAAATGAATATAATTATCAAAACCACCCCTCTACTTCCCTTATAAATACCACCCCTCGCAACCTATTCTCCTCACACATTAAAAGACATGAAACTTATCTAAATAAATGCCGAAACTTATCCTAACCACTCTACCAATTTATAACTGATACTTGTATCACTAAAAGACTAATTCCAAGTTCTGTAATGGGTTCTTCAAGTAGGTGATATTCAAGTGGTAATATTATAAAACAACTACTATTAATTTCTTTTCTTCTTATGCCTTAAACTAACATCATTCATCCATAAAATATTAATAAATTTAGTATGATGTATATACTCTAATTTTATATATATAATAGAATAAATTCATTCCATAACATTTCTGATATCCTCTTATTCAATTATAAAAACCCATTTTCCAAATTATGTCGGTTAACCATATTTGTGAATAATGATTTTTAATTTTCCATTAACACTTTAATGGGAGGTAATAATAATAAAAAATGGTTATATCAGATTTTTAAAAGTATATAATAACTAATTTCATGTTCTATTACTAATATATATATATATGTATTTATAATATTAAAAAAAGTGAAACTAGTTCAGAATGTTTAGTAAAACTACCTAAACGAACTAATCACATAAAAATAAAACATTTTAATCAAAGAATCATCCCAAAGTCAAAAAAATGTTTTATGTAAAAATTTATACTTAGAAAGTTAATTAATACCATTTAATTTCAATTCTAGAGTACTAGTTCTATTTTACAAGAACATCAATAATTATACACAAGTGAACCGTCCATGAAACCCTAGAATGAAGGCTCTTAGAATGATGAAGTTGGAGTTTATTACTCATCACAATGTTCATATATAAACATAATACAATTATAATAAATGATATTTAGATGGAATAGGTTATAAATTAAGTAATTAAATAATATAATTTTATTATCCTTAACATTATGTGAATGTTCAAAATCCCTCCAGGAATAAGCTAATGGATGTATCCGAACATCCATAAACCCATTGGGTAATGATTTATCTCCCTTTGGCTCAATTTATCTATTAATTATTCTTATATAATTAACTTATATTATGTATATATGTTTCAATAATATATGTATATCTCAATTCATATTTCTTTTATGGGGAAATACATGCTTTAATAATTACACTTGTCAATTCTTCTAGGAAAAAACAATTAAAGGGAACTTTTATTTTTCTTAACTATTTTCATGTACACTTCATAAAATATATTAAGTCAACAATAGTTTATATAATCACTCATTTTATCATTAAAATACATTTTATTTCCATTATGTTTTTATGTAAATAATTATACTCTTCCAAGACTCTTCATTGTTTTCATTAAATCTATAGTTAAACAGTATATTTTGAAAGTTACCTAACCACTCCTTTTAATGTTTGCAATTAAATTGTAATTCATTATTAATGATATATTATTATATTACCTTATAGAATTTACTAGAATAATTTAAACCACTTCTTTCATGGATACCATTATAATACTCCCATGGGTTATGACTTACGACATGATTATGAAATCCATATGTTTCTATAGGTAACCATTATGTTTATTCCATATGTTTGGTTTTATTATGTAACACACATATTCAAGTACATGATATTATGGGTGTGACTATATAGAGCTCCAATGTACTAGGTAATTCCTCAGTATCATTAGTTATCATGTATATGATTAAGCATTAAACCTAATCCATTATGGGACTCTCTCTACCATGTGATATCACATTAATGGTTATCCATGACACGTGTTTTTTTCATGATATATGTTTCTACCAAATTACTATATTTCGATGATCATATGATTTCACATTATATATTTTATGTTTCTATATGTTTATTCACATGTAATTATTTTTATGTCATCATTTTATTCCTTCGAATTCATTTGAAATTCATTCTATTCTATGATTATTCCCATAATAGTCTTTTTAACTCTCCCCTTTTGTCCATGTATTCCCAAGATTATCCTATGTAGTTGTTTGAGCTCAATTGGAGTTAGGGGCACATTATGGAGAATAATAAAATGATATTTTATTCGAGTTTCAGGTTTTCTAATTATGTACATAGCATCCAAAGAATGCAGGATTTTCAATACCTGGTTTGTATTTGATGGGTAATTTTGATTAAAATCATATAATAATATGTGTAAAATGTTTGGGTCACTATATCCTTTAGATATCATATTGATTCCATGATTCACATGATAAAATATCATCTAGTAGCTTTCTATCTTCACAAAATACCCTCAATGGATATACTCTTACAATTATTCATCATAGATGGTCTCCCCTCAAGTGTCCTACAGACATATCCTTTGGATACACATAATTGTTTGTGAGGTGGATACATGGTATCAATTAAAGAACAACATGATATATATCTTTTCAAATTGTAATACATTCATAACCTTAATTAAATTTTGCCTATAATCATTACCATCAATTAACTTTAATAAGGTGTAGAGTCAAACAAATAAATTTGAATATAGAGACTTTTATATATTATCCTTAATGAGAGTAACCTAGATGTTTTTTAATTATTGTCCCCGCAAACTACTTATTTTTACTCTCCATTTTTGAAAACTCCTCATGATTTCCCCTCCATTAACATTTAACATTGGATCTTCTATGGGAATCATGGAATTGATCACTTGTTAATATTTATTATTATATTAAATAGGATTTTCACATTAACTAGAAAAACAAAAAAACTTTTTTTATGATTTTATTATTTTAATTGAGATTTCTTATTGTTTAAGACAAACAGTCATGTTTTTTTAGGAACATGCTTATCATTATTTTTATCATAAGACTAATTATTCAGACCATAATTCGAACATTTAGTCAACAGTATTTACATAGGTTTCTAACTAACTATGCATATCTATATAGATATTTCCTATATTTTTCAAGAGTGTATCATGTAATGACTCGAGACTTGGGATCCATTAAAATACATACTGTGTTCTATAACTTTTGTCACATACAAAACTTGGGGTACAAAAACCTAAACATATTAAGAATACCTTTTTATAAAGCTGTACCAAATACTATAATAGAAAACTATTGATATTTATTACATTTAGATGGTAAATAGTAAATATGAGTTAATATTAAAATATTTAATTTCAATAAGTGTAATTTTTCGTATTTTATATATTCATAATAAAAGAGATAAATTTAAGAAATTTAGAATTTCGTTTTTATAAGTTAAAATTCATTTCTGAATATGTCACAATCAAATTATCTTAGGATGTTGTTTTGTGATTTTTTTGATAAAAAAAATGACTTTCAAGTTAATAGTAAAAACACCAATTTTGTTAATGCTATAAACTTTATATGACTTAGGCGTTTAATTTTTTTTGATATAATAAATTTATATTTATAAAATTAAATATAATATTTTAAATATCTATTGAAAAATTATAAAACCCATGAATATCATTTTTGAAAATAATGAAATATTTTATGAAAATTAGATTTCATCTTTTTCTATAATTTTATTTATGTATGAAAAATTATTATTTTCAATTAAATTAATGCCTCATAACTCTCAATTGAAATATTAAAATATTTTGAATATCATTATAGAAAATAAAATTGATAATTTGGTTTAATACATAAACATTATTTTTAAAAACAAATATTTCTATAAATAGGTTATTACGAGAAATATAAGCAAACATTAATATTATTTTCCCTAAATAGAGGAATTTGATTCTATAAAATAAGTCTTATATTGAAAATAATAATTTTCATGTTATTTAATATTTCCAATTTTATTTTTGGGTACAACGTCTCGATTGTTAGGAGTAATTCTAATTATCACAATTGTCATTAAATATGTATTTTAAAGAATTAACATTTTTTTAAAATGACCGAATATATATCAACTAATTTAAATTTAATTCCATTAAATGATAAATTTAATTTAACAAATTTAATAACACCCAATTAATTGGAAAACAACAATTACCTTCAAAGGATAAATAGATCATATATTTTATTATTGAAAAAAGATATATCTAGAAAAGGTTTTTTAAATATTCCATTAAATGTCTATTTTAAAAAGAAATAAGTTTATATAAATTATTTAAAAAATAGTTTTTAGATTCATAATACCAATATTTACATGTTAAATATTTTTTTTCATTTTCTAAAAGGGTATATTTTTGGTCAAAAAATGTGGGATTTAATAAAATTATAATTTACCTAATTTTATCACTATGTAAGAAAAACCAATACTATTTGAAAAAAATTAATTAAATAAAATGTTTGATTAATTAATAAATTTCTTCATTTTAAAATATTATTTTTAAATATAAAACCTTTTCATGACATTTTTAGAACCAAAAAATTGTTTCATTAATATAATGAAAAAAACTATTTTTGATCTTCTCATTATGTCAATTATATTCTAGGTGAGGCATATTATTTGGTTTCCATGAAGGCATCAAGAATTTAAATAAATTAATAATAAATTTATTTATGGATATAAATTCAGTAACCAGGATAAAATTTTTATATATACATTTGAATTCTTAAAAATATTATTCTTCGAAAAACTATTTTATGCGTTAAAGTGGTTTTTAAAAAAAATAACATTTCAAACATGTAGAAATTTTATTTGATAAAATGGTTACATAATTTAAAATTTAATGATCCAAATTTTTTAAAATTAAAAATTTTAATTTGGGTTTTTCAAAATTAATTACAATAACATAAAATTAGTTACACAAGTAAAATGTAAAGTGGTAAAAAGTTTTCTACTGAAGGAAAAAAGCCAAATAAAATTATAAACATGTTTCAAAATGGATGTTTGAGGTTTTTATCAAACAATAATCACCCAAATTCCATATTCATCCATTTTATTCCCTTGACCATTTAATAGTGAAATTAAATTATTGAAATTCAATGGGTATTTCCAAAACTACCATTTTCATCACTTATAAAATGTTAACAATTCTAAAAGTTTAATACTCACAAGTCCTTTGAATTTCACTATAAAACTCTATTTGTTTATCTAAATATAACCATATACTAGGAACACACTTCCCTATTAATGCATTGTTAGCATACTCCCTTCAATTTCAAGGTGACTTCCAAGGAAAGATCAAGTCTTTAACGTAAGTATTATGTTCTTCTTATTTATTCTTCTTAATCTTACTCACCCAAATATCTTATCACCACAATAATTTTATTCCTTTAGTTTCATTAGTATACTAGTTCATTGTAATATTAATGTAACAATACTTAGTTATTAATTTTATTCCACTAATGAAAACAGAGAAACCTAAATTGTTCATGTGCTCGGACTACCACCTCCTCGAAGAATAATTTTTCTCATGTTTTAGTGTTTTATTTTTTATAAACAAATCATAAAATATTTTTCATCATAATTAATAACTAAAAATAATTTCATAATTATTATTTTATGTTAATATTATGTCAAAATAAACACCACCTTAACTATACTTACTAACTAATTAAATGATTGTTCATGTTTCGGTCTGTTTAACCATAGACAATAACAATGATATAAGAAAATATCAAGGATGACTATGGGAACATAAAAACTAATCTTATTATAATATAATGAGTAAAATTTAAATCTTATATGGTTATAGATATATTATATTATGTATTTAGCATATTTTAAAAATACCATTTTGTTTCTCTAAAATCACTGAAATAAACCATCACTAAATTCATTTTAACATAGCATAAAAAACCCTTATGTAATGATATTATAGTTTTTTAAATAGATGTATGTTATATATTACATTGTCTAAAATTATATATTAATATTAATTTTTATATTTAATTATGTTTGATGAAATAAAATTATTAAACATGCATAGAATAGTTAAATTTATTAACACCCGATGGACATAATTTGCTCTAACTAATTAATGTAAAAAAATATAAACAAATTAATAAGGATTAAGAAATGGAAACATTTATGAGTTTGGTTATATAATAGGATATTAATTTAGTTATTTATATTTTAAATGGGTTTTCAGTGTGGTAATCTATGAAAGGAAAAAAGGTAAGGGTTTATTTGTCTCAAATTTTAATCCCTCGACACATGTTCAAGTTATACATCCAATTTCATTTTCAAAATTGTAAATACTTACCTATTTTCATATTTTATCATGATCCATTTATATTGGATTTAACCAAATGTTATATTAAATGTTAAAACTATCATGGGATTGTTATTGAATAGTTATAAATTATATAAGGGGTTTTCATGACACAAGTCTCTTTTTTGTATCTTTGTCATGCTTATTTACATATTATCATTCAAGAATGAATATTTATAAAATATAAAAATTTTAGGATTTAATTTCACCTTTATTTCAAGGGAAACGATGTTTCACAAAAAAAAAATTCTTCCTCTATGATTTAAATGTTTAATGAAATCAAATATTTTGTTAAGAATAATAATAATTTATTAAATTATAATATTACTGTATATCCGTTTTTTACATCACACTAATTTTATCCTTTTTACTGTGGAATCACAAGTTTATTTTATATCCAATGATATGTTTCCCACTTTTTTCATTTTAAATGAAAACTTTCATAAACCATTTTAATGATGTTAGTCTTCAATAAGGTTATTAAAAAATGTTCAAAAGGTTTTTCCATCCATTAAAAATAAAATATTCTATCCTACATCCCACATTTTATTTTATTTCTTTTAAATCAATTTTTAGGTTCAATTATCTGTAATAACTTTTTGAATTAAATTAAAATTTTGTGTTTTTACATCCCTTTTTTAAAAAACCTTACTTATTTTTAAAGTTTCCATTATTAATGATTAGTTTAAATGTAAAAATTTTCAATGTATCTTCACTTCTCTAATTTGTATCTTTTATGTAATTTCAAGGGATATTTAATAGAAACCCTTTATAATATAGTTTACAAAAGTATTCTCTTTAACATTATAAAAATGTTTTTAGTGTAATTTATACTTTAGTGTTTTAAATGTTTTCAAGAATACTTTGTTAGTTTCATATCAATTTACCCTTTAAGGGATATATTTTAAAATTGTACTACTTGATCACCTTATATATGTTATTATGATATGATTATATTTAGAAAATTATATTTTCAATATGTTATGATATCTTAAGTTCATTATATGTGATGTTTTGGGAATGTTTTATGAAATATATAAATATTTTATTAGTTATTTATGATGAGATGGTGATTATTTTAATTAAAATACATATGTATGGGTGATTATGGGTGGATTTTAATATTTCGGTCCAGTAAATTAGTTTAATATTATATATCATGAGGTATTTTGGAATTGAAATAGTGAGTTTGTACACAGATACATGAGAATGATGGGATTTCCACATTTTCAGGTGTGGAATTGATTAGTTTTCTTATTAATGAGTGTGCGTAATGAATAATACCAAAGAGTTTTTCCTATGAATGCGATTCTTAAAAATTTCTATATTTTTCATCAAATTAGCCTAAAATTTTGTGATGTTTTTCATTTCCATGAAATTCCATTTTTCAAATATGACACCCTATTTATAATATATTCCACAATTTTATGTCATGATCAGATGTTATATGATTATTGATATGTGTTTTGAGAAATTCCATATATTTTATTCTTATTTAAATGCAAATTTGGATCTTATAATACTGTAATATGTTTTCTTATTATTATATATGGTCTTATGATCTTTTATTACTAAATTTATTCCACAATCATGTTCTCCATCATGTTATAATATATGTTTTCTCTATTAATGTTTTGAACTCCAACCTATCATAGGTATTGAATACCCTAGGTATGAAGATAATTAAATAATGTGAGTTGTCTAGAAAAGGGTATATAGGAGTAAACTTACAGTATATTATTTGTAAGTGTTCTAAAATAATATATTTATATAGACAATCTCTAAGTCACTAAATATTTCAGTCTTAGGATTATGAGACTATATTAGGTATATAATTTTTAAATCATGATATTCATATATTCTTTAAACCATGTTTATAATGAGTCTCTATAGTTGGTATCAAAGAATTTTTTTAGTAAATTTAGAGATTAGATTAGTGAATTTATTTTTATTAGTTTTGTTTCCATTGATATCATTGGTATGAATCATTAGTAGAAACCCCAGAGTAGAGTTTATGTATAGGTTTTTAAAAAAGAATAATTGTAATATCATGATTTTATGGGTTTATCAAGAAATACATATTTATTTTGATACTATTAGTGGATGAAGGATCTACAATAAGTATATATTGGGGTAATAATGCTACAAAGGGTTTTTTGTGTATTGAATAGATCATGACCTGGTACATAGAAAATAAATTGAATTGTATAATTGTTTGGAAAATATAATGGGATATTCTTTGGATTATAATATTCTATATATAAACCAAAATAAATGATTTAATACCAAGTTACTTGATGGATTATATTGAGAAAAGTAAGAGAACCCACATAAATGTTACCTAGATTAAACTATGATTGCTATAGGCTGATCTAAAGGATTTGTGGTCCAACATGGAAATATAAAAAATAATACATATTAAGTAATAATTAATTTTATGATTATGATAATTCCCACCTATTGATAATCTTTTTTGCTTTTGTAACCCATTTTGGTTTTAGGAATGGATAGAACTAAAAGGAGAAATGGGTCAGAGGGGGAAATAAGGAGATTACCTCAATGAACAACCAATCATAATAGTAGATGGAATGAGAAACCTTGTGATTATGTTAAGAAATATATAATAGAATATTATTAATAATGAAAACCTTAAAGAAATCCCAAATAGACCATATAATTTAAATATAAAGTCTCGTGAAATATCATTTGACGAAGATGATTAATGAAAAAATGTTCAGTTTTATATATGAAAAAATTTGTAATAAATACATAATGTAAATTTGACATGGTGGTTGAAAAATTCATTAGAAGTGGTAAAAGAGGGCATAAAGCCTAAAACTATCAAATGAAAATAAAGACTTCAATAAATATGATGAAAGAATCTAGAAGTCATCATGTGGGTCCTTTAGCTATTCATTATCTTATGTGTAGAGAATTTGGGCATTATCCAAGTCAATTAAATAATACATGAATTGCATAGATTAGTAGGAATTTAGAACCTCGTAGAGCCCAGTAGAAGGAAGAACCAATTCAATCACTATCGATGAATAATATAGTGGTAATTAGATTACACTTACAGATTATCATGAATTAGTGGATGTATTCTTGTTTCATTAACCCTAATATTTCTACGGTGTCTTATATGAACATCAAGTCACCACACTCTATGATTTTTATTTTATGAAAAGAATCGAGTAGTATGATTATTATGTTTGTGGATACAAAATTGTCTAAAATCATAATATAACCCTCTAGTGAAGGAGGACTCAATTTTCAAAATAAAATGGTAGTATTTACATCGACTCCACATTATGTTATAGAATTGGGAAATCATTATAATTAAATTATGACCATTTATTAGTGTAAGGTAATCTATTAATTATGTATAAAAAATGGAATCTTTCACATAGACCATAATACCAAGCTATGAGATACTTTTCCTTGAAATAGTTTGGGAAATTATGTTTTCTCTAGTCTATGATATTGAGTATCATATCTCATTACAGATATTATATTATGGTATAAGAATATTCCCTCCACCTATATATTTTCATGTATCTAAAATATAATTAAAATGTGAGGTAATAATTAATTTAGGTGGGTCAAAATACAATAACCTATTATTATGGATCCGTTTAAATACATTTTATGTTCCATAGATTTTGTCACATGATACACCCAACATAAACAAAAAAAATATTAATAATACATTGGTAATAAATATATAATAAACACCATTATAGTAACCCATTAATAGTTATTACCTTTTAATGGTAAATAATCAATAAAACTTTATATTCACCAGGTTATTTTCAATAAATGATGTTTTCTTCATGTTATATATTTATTTAAAAAAAATTAATTTTATAATTTTATATGATAAATTTGATAATATAAAATTAATTTTTGAATTCATCATAATAATAGTAGATAAGTATTAATTTTTTAGATGTTTCTAAAACAATTTAATTTTTGTTGATTTGTAAAATAATATTTTTTATACCATGAATTTTATTTATCTTAGAAGTTTTTAAATCATTTTTTATGTTCAAAATGTTTATATTAAATATAAAATGAATCATTTAAAATTAATTTATTTCATTTATGAGCACTATAAATATAATTTGTGACAATTAATTAATACACATAGAAAAACTATTTTTTTTTAATTTTATTAATTAAATTTATATATAGGTAAATTAGGTATTGGATTCAATTTAAAGACACATATTTTTAAAAAAAGTAAAATATTATTAATATCCATATAATCAATAACATTGGTTATTTCTTCATATACATATACATTATGATTAAAAATACACTGATCTAAAAATGGGGTTTTCAGTATTTCAATTGCTAATATTAAGATTAATTTATCTTCATATAGAAAGTTAATTTGACAAAAACCTCTTATATTTCATATAATAATTTTCATATTAAATAATACATCATATTTATAATTTGTTAAAAAAATTTAGATAGTAATGATTAATACTAATAACCATAATAAAGGTGATTTTTTTGGTTTTATTAATATAAATAAATGTTTATCAATTCAATAAAATTGAAATACTTTAAATAGTTAATCTAACATAATAATTATATTACCACAAATTTAATTTGTAATCAAATAAATAATAGTACCTTAACAAGATAAATAGTTAATATGAGTTAATATTCAAAATTGATATTTTCAATAATGGTTTTTTACTTTTTAATTAAAATGTAAAGTTAAAATATTTTACTTTCATTTAGAAAAAATAATAACCATTTTTAAATTTTGAAAATATAAATTTACATATTATGAATTTTCAATAATTTTTGAATAAGTTTGATTTTTAGACGAAAATATAGAAATTACAAAAATTATCATTTACATGATTTTATCACCATGTAAAAATAACCAAGAATATTTAAAAACAGTTAAATAAATAAAATATCAAATTAATAAATATAATTATTTAATTTGAAATAAGTTGTTTTTATATAGAAAACCACTTCCAAACATTTTTATGACCAAAGAAAAATGTTCTATTAATATAAGGGAAAAAGTAGTTTTTGGTCTTCCCTTTCAATCAATAATTTTGTAGGTTGGTTTAGGTTTTTTAATTCCTTTAAATAATTAATCCTTTTATTAAGATCATAATGAATCTATTTATGGCTCTAAAATCTATAACCATGATAAAATTTCTATATATAAATTTAAAAGGATAATAACATTATATAAAAAACAGTTTTATGCATTTACATGTTTTTATTTTAAAATTATCATTTCATACCTGTAGAAATTTTGTTATATAAATGGGTATAAAATTCTTAATCATAAGGTTCTAATTATTTTTTCATTCCTTTTTTAATTTTTTTCATTAAAATTCATTTATAAGGTTAAAAATTACATATTTATGTAAAATGTAAATATAGTAAAAAGTATTTTACTAAGTAATAAAGGAAATAATATTATAAAAAGAAGTACAAAAATGTTTGGTGGAGTTGTGTCTGAACCAAGACTCATCTATTTAACCATTTTTCTCTTTTTATGCCATTTAAAATTCACTAGTGATATTAAATTATTATAATTTAATGGAAATTTCCAAAAATACCCCTCTCTTCAATTATAAAAACGAACACTTCCACCACTTCAAGAGTCACGTATCCCAAAAATTACACCTTTATACTATTAAATTTTTGGCTACAAATATTCTAATCACATTAAAGTAATCACAACTTTACTCATAGTTTACCTAATCCCTTCAATTTACAGGGGACTTCCAAGGAATTAAAAAGTATTCAACGTATGTATTTTATCCTTTATAATTTTTTCTTTTTAATTTTTTCATAAAAATATATAGTCACCATAATAATATGTTGAATTAAGTATCATTAAAACACCATTATTCTTTTTTAATGGTAGAAAATTTATTTATTCATTTATATACACTTATAAAAACAAAGGAACATTAATTGCGTGTGTATGTGTGCGAACTACCACCTCTATTAAGAATGAACTATTTGTTTATTTTCTAGTATTTAATTATTTACCCATATATAATCATATCAGGCTCATCATAATAAAAAAACTCAAAATAAAATCATTATTTTTTCTATGATAATATAATGTTAATAAATCACATCTATAACCATACTCAATAATTGAGTTAAAATGTGTTCAAGTTTGGGCTAGTTTAACCACCTACACGAATGATTATATAAAAGACTAATATGGAAGAAAATGGGAATATTAAAAATATTATTTTTATAATATAATATGAAAATGATTAATATTATTTGGTGCTTAAAAAACTATATTTTGTATTTAATTCATTATTAAAATATCATTTTTGTTTACTAAAATCAACAAAATAAGAGAAAAATGATTCCATTTTTATAAAGAATAACTAAAATACATATGTAATGATATAATTCTTCTTTAAATCAGGGAAATTTATATATTTCAAAATAAAAAATGATATATCAATAATGAACATGGTATCGAATTATGGGTAATGCAATCAAATTACTAAACTTGGATTAAACAATTAAATTTATAAACACCTAGTCATCACAATACAATATAACCAATTAATATACTCACAAAAAATGATAATAAGGATTATTGAAGTCAATTAATTATCATTTAGTTTCTCAATTAGGATATGATGTTATTTATGTTTATTTAATAGGAGGTTAGAGTGTTATTGACTAAGCAACCAATCAAGGAAAGGGGTTATTTATCTCAAATTAGAATCCCTTGAGATATGTTGAATTTAAACACCAATTTTACTTTTATATAGTGTAAATACTTAAATATAATATTTTTCATTATAGTTTTATATTTCCAGATATTCAACGTTTTATTTAATTTTGTGCCTCTCATGAGGGTTTTATTCAAAAGTTATAAATGATATAAGTTGTTTTTGTGATTCAATTATCTTCTTTTGGTCATAATCAGATTTATTTTTTTGTTATATTTCTAAATTGATATATTATACCCCATGATTATTTTATTATATAAATCAAAATCATTTTTGGGGGAAATCATGTTTCAAAAAAATTTATTCTTCCTCTCTAATTCAATTGTTTGATTAATTTTGCTTTTGTAACTAATAATTCATTTTTCTATAAATGGGGTTTCTATCTAAACACATGTTTTTAACTTCAAACTAATTATTTTTTATCTCTGATGGAAACAAAAATTATTTTAACACAAATGACCCCCCAATCTATTTATTCTAAAATAAATGTTTAATTAACCTTTTTTAAAAATACGGGTATTGAACAATGTTATTTCAAAATATTAAAATGGTTTTCCAATATTTAAAAATAAGAAATTCTATCCACCAATCAATATATTATTTTGATAAAACATACATGATGCAGCCCCCTCTATGGTTTTAACCGTTTAAATAATCACGAATCATGTCAAATTATGTCAAATATTTAAAATAATGTTTATTTATACTAAATCATTTTTAGTTATGTTTAATTATGACTATATATATGATATTACTTATTTTACACATTCTATAGACATTCATGTTGAAAGGCAGTTAAAATAGAAAAAGTGGCATGTCTGAGTCACAAACACCTATAGAAAAAATGTCTCACTGATAATACAAACCGACTCCCGGAGAGATGAATCATTGAAAGTAAAAATATCTCACTGAAAAAACAAATGACCCACCGACATAACAAATGTCTCACTGATAGATTAAATGTCTCACTGACAGTACAAAATGACTCACTGATAGACGACTCACTAACACTACAAATGAGACACTGCTAGAAGGAATGACTCACTAATAGAACAAAATGAGTTACAGGCATGTTGAGTCAGTGACTGATAGATATATTAACAGAATAAATCAGTGATCAAATGAGTCACCGAAACCAATTGAAGGGATCACCGATAGAAGGAGACACTGAAAGAATGGCTCATCGAAAGAGGAGTCACCATCAAAATGTTTAAATTTTCTTTTATTTAAAATCATCTCTAATGATCATATTGGATTGTTTTAATGCTATTGATTAAAATGATGATTTTTTTAGACAAAATTAATGACCATGTTAGTGGAAAATACATGACAAGTGGTACCTCCACAAGCTCCTTGTCATCCAACAAAAGACATTTGAAATAAAATAAATGCTTGACGCTCAAGCTGTATAAAATTAGAGAACAACATAAAATAATATACTAGTCGAGATACTAGACTGAGATGAAGAACACACTAAGAAATATCATTCCTACTAACTATGAAATAAATTGGATTTTAGTGCATTAAAGTTGTAATCATCCTTGCAGCAAACAAACACTAAGGAGGAGAATCCAATATTCTTGGAAAACCAGAACACAAAGCTTTAGGACACTATTTTTAGGGTCTGTTTCTAGAAGAGGACTCAATATTCACACCTGCTACATCCAATGAGTCCAAATTTTCATTTCACAACACATAGATCTTTCTAAACTCTATCTCTTTGTTTCTTTCTCTATTGTGTTCATTTTTACTACATTTCGAGTAGTGTGTGCATCAGTCTATAGAACACACACTATCTCCTACACTGAATAAAAGGATACAAGATCTCATTCCATAAACATATTTTTAAACTTGTTATATCCCATGAAGAACTATGGTAGAGGTCCTATGTGGCCTGACTATTATAGTTCCTATGTAGAATTTTGGTAAAGCTCAAGTGATTGGGACTGTTTGTATAGTATTGTGTAAACCCCAATCTAGGTTGTGGATCAAAGTTATATATATATATATATATCTTGGAGGAATGTGATCACCCCATGGTGTAGATTAAGTGTCATTTTTAGACTGAAATACTTGTCTTAATCCGTAGTGTTTTCAAAATTATTTATTTTATTTTTTATCTCATATTTTAGAAAACTATGTTTCACTTTGATAGATAGTCTTAAAAATTATTTATAACTGTTTTGGTTAGGAAGTTAGTTTAAAAGTATTATCAAAATCTCATATTAGAATAACTAATAAATAATCAATGTTCTTATAAATTAATTGAACAATCAAACTATTATAAATTACTACTTTGATTAACTGGATTGTCTTGTTTTTAATTTGAGGGATTCTTTTATATATTGTTTTAACAAATTTTTTTTATAGGAACTCAATTCACCCCCTCTTGAGTGTCCTAATCCAACCAAAACATGGTATTAGAGGAAGCTTAAAAACTTTTTCAAATATTCTCATCTGTGATTTTAGTTGTGTTTTAAAGATCTCCAAATTTATGTTACTTCTAAATTTTTAACTCATTAAAAACCTATTCATTTTTATTTATTATTGATGATGGATTATAAGGTGATGATACAAACAAGCCTCCCTTTTTCAATTGAACTAATTATGCCTTGAGGAAAATTAATATGAAAATCAGCATAGAAAGTACGGGTTATGAAGATTGGTCTTCTAATGTAGATGAATATAAGATTCCCACTACTACCTGAATTACATGGGATGACCCAAATAAGACTTCTTATAACAATAATTGAAATGATATGAATATCGTATATTGTTCTTTAGGAGATGATGAATTTAATAGAATTTCGACATGTAAAACATCCTATGAAATTTGGGATACCTTTGATATTTCACATGAAGGAACCAGTAATGTCAAATAAATGAGACTTAATACCTATTCTTTTATATATGATAACTTTATGATGATGAATGATGAACCCATTTTTGAAATCTATCTCATGTTTAATGAGATAGTCAATACAATGAGCTCTCTTGAGAAGCCAATGGACACATAATAATAAATCATGCTATTTCTTAGATGTCTACCCGAAAGGTGGAGATTAAACATAGTGTCAATAAGAAAATTATGTGATATCAGTATGTTTCTTGTCCTGAACCAAGCTGGGTCGACCTTGAACCAGTCACCCAAGTCAGTCTGCGGCATGGACTGAAGGGCATTCCCGATCCCCACAGGCTGGAAAATAGTACCAGGCATCAAAACAAGAAGTTGGGAATGATTTATCCTAGAAATTAAAAGACAGATAAATATAAAATAACTAAAAAAACAATTAAAAACTAATAGCGGAAAAATAAAATAAAATAAAGGTAACCAACTAGACATACCTCCAAGTGACCCCATGGGTCATCACCAAACATAAATCCAAGCTCGAGCGATCAAAAACTAAAACCTAATACTAAAGAGATAAAGTAGGCATGAGCACCGAGATGTTCAGTAGGAAAGCCAAAGTACAACAACACCCTAAGCTGCTGTCATTAATAAGAAATACAAATCTTGCTTTTTTGAAAATAAGGCATAATAAAATAATGTTTTTTTTTCTCTTTTCAAATTCAAACAACAAGCTTGAATTTCCAAGGAAAACGTTTATCTTACCTTTTCATAATAGGTTTTCAGCATGCATTAACATTTCAAAATTTAAGGAGACCAATTTAGATTTAAAAAAAATATGGTTTTGACAAAAGAGGGAACAAGCATGAAGCAACTGAAATGAAAATCGTATCACAAGCACCATGAGAAGTCCCTATGTAGCTAGTCTTAGTTGGGGTCCTAGGATCTTCGTGTCTTGGTGAAACATGGCTTAGAAGGCCACAACCCTCAGAAAACATGTCTTAGAAGGCCCCGACCATTAGAAAACGCGGCTTAGAAGACCAATTCCTTTAGACATTCATATGTTTAGTCAGTGTTTCAATCATCAAACCTGCAGTAAAGCCAGGTCAAGTAACCTCGAGACCAATAGCCCACAATTCCTAATTTCCCCCACCTAGATACCCAGGTTTCCCATTGATCTATGTTTCAAGTTGTGATGAGTTTTTATCAGCAAAAATATATGTACACAACACTTTCTTTATCCAAAACTCAATCAAACTCTCACCACTGTTCTCCCTCCTTAAGCACATCCCCCTTTTTATGTCATAAAACATCACATAAGCCTCTTCATTAGGTACATATAACAAATCACACATTTAACATACACATCAGGTATCTAAAATAACGGGGCATGCCTTAAGAGGGGTTTTCACTTTCACTATTTATTTTCAAGGTTCCAAATGAGGCTTATTACTCCCCAGGAATGATTTTTTGATTTAGAAAACATGTTCACCCAAAAATCATTTTGGTGATCAATTTGGAACTTCTTTGTAAAACGTGTCATTTCACCTTTACAAAAAAATCTTCCAAAATACCATGCTTCTTTGGAAATACCTAATTTATGTTTGAAAAATTGAAGATATCACTTTTTATGAACCAAAACCATTTACACACATATATATATATTGCATATGTATTTCATGTAGAAGTAGAAGGTTCAATTTTAATAAAACACTATGCAATTATGGAAATTCTAATTAAAGATCAGGGCACATGGGACCTACCTCAAACATGTCATTATTCGTCGACGACCACTCGAATCGAAATTAAGAACATACACACACATGCATTTTGTGGCAACCGGGTCCCTGTGACAGCACAACCACCCCGCCCTAACATGGCCGTCGGGTCCTGGCCCACCAGGTACCACCAGTTGCCTCGCAGACACGTGGGGGCCACCCTAGGGTCCACCCACGTGCCAGAACGGGTCATCTGACTAATGATAGTCCCCACAAACATGTCATTATTCATCGACGACCACTCAGAAAACATGTCTTATAAGGCCCCAACCATTAGAAGACGCGGCTGAGAAGACCAATGCCCTTAGACATTCATATGTTTAGTTAGTGTTTCAATCATCAAACCTGCAGTAAAACCGGGTCAAGTAACCTCTAGACCAATAGCCCACAATTCCTAGTTTCCCCCACCTAGATACCCAGGTTTCCCATTGAGCTCTGTTTCAAGTGGTGATGAGTTTTTATCAGCAAACATATATGTACACAACACTTTCTTTATCCAAAAATCAATCAAACTCTCACCACTATTCTCCCTCCCTAAGCACATCCCCCTTTTTATGTCATAAAACATCGCATAAGCCTCTTCATTAGGTACATATAACAAATCACACATTTAACATACACATCAGGTATCTAAAATAACGGGGCATGCATTAAGAGGGGTTTTTCACTTTCACTATTTATTTTCAACGTTCCAAATGAGGCTTATTACTCCCCATGAATGATTTTTTGATTTAGAAAACATGTTCACCCAAAAATCATTTTGGTGATCAATTTGGAACTTCTTTGGAAAACGTTTCATTTCACCTTTACAAAAAAATCTTCCAAAATATCATGAGTCTTTGGAAATACCTAATTTATGTTTGAAAATTGAAGATATCACTTTTCAAGAACCAAAACTATTTACACAAATATATATATATATTGCATATGTATTTCATGTAGAAGAAGAAGGTGCAATTTTAATAAAACACTAAGCAATTATGGAAATTCTAATTAAAGATCAGGGCACATGGGACCTACCTCAAACAAGTCATTATTCGTCGACGACCACTCGAATCGACATTAGGAACATACACGCACATGCATTTTGTGGCAACCGGGTCCCTGTGACAGCACAACCACCCCGCCCTAACATGGCCATCGGGTCCTGGCCCACCAGGTACCACCAGTTGCCCCGCAGACACGTAGGACCCACCCTAGGGTCCACCCACGTGCCTGAACGGGTCATCTGACTAATGATAGTCCCCACAGGCCAACACATGTCCTTTCCAGTGCGCTTTGTCCTCACTCACACACACCCTGGGAAACTTCCTAGGAGGTCACCCATCCTGATCACTACTCCAAGCCAAGCACGCTTAATTGTAGAGTTCTAACCAGACAGGCTCCCGAAAAGGAAGGTACACCTTGTTGACATGAGTCATATCATATAGTCATTTAACCCTTCATCATTTGGGGATGTTACAATCACCCCCCCCCCCTTTAGAGCACAACGCCCTGGTTGTGGGTCCTACATATCAACCCAGGCAGTGCACCGCGGACATAAGGCTGGGTTCCTCATTTGATACCAAATGTGACAACCGGGTCCCTGTGACAGCACAACCACCCCGCCCTAACATGGTCGTCGGGTCCTGGCCCACCAGGTACCACCAGTTGCCCCGCAGACACGTGGGGCCCACCCTAGGGTCCACCCATGTGCCTGAACGGGTCATCTGACTAATGATAGTACCCACAGGCCAACACATGTCCTTTCCAGTGCGCTTTGTCCTCAATCACACACACCCTGGAAAACATCCCAGGAGGTCACCCATCCTGGTCACTACTCCAAGCCAAGCATGCTTAACTGTGGAGTTCTAACCAAACAGGCTCCCGAAAAGGAAGGTGCACCTTGTTGACATGAGTTATATCATATAGTCATTTAACCCTTCATCATTTGGGGTTGTTACACATTTATACACACATATATATACACACCCCTAGCTGCATTACAAATATTCCCCACACCATGTGGGAATATGTTCAATGAGAGCATATATATATATATATATATATATATATATATATTTCTTAGTCTATGCATGTACATGTAGGATACCATGACACCCATGTCCCAATACTATCGTAGTGAGGTGCAGTGCACTACACATATCATTTAATAAATTAATAGAACAATTTATGCAACACTTCAAAATTAGCACCACAAAATTTAAAAAAAAGAAACGCACCCAAATTATATCAAAAAGTAACATTAAAACCAATTGTACATCATAACCATACAAAAACACGACTTTCACCATTTAAGAAAATTAAATGATCCATTTAAAAATTTTGTAAAGCAATTTCAAGAGGCATCACAAGGCTTTGTACACAAAAAACTCACTCACATTTCACTTTTGAGGCCAAAATCACACTATGAAAATTTAAAATCATAATTCACATCACTTTCATAATTTAATATATCATTTATAAACTTGATAAAACAATCCCATAAAACTGCACAAGGCTATACACAAAAAAAACACTAAAAATCCTCTTTTTAAACAAAGCTCACAACAAAACCTTCTCAATGTATCATTTGCATCACACTCACAAATAAATAAAACATTTGAATAAATAATAAAACATTTATAAAATGCACAACAAGGCTTTAACCTAAAAACATACTTCATTTCCTCTCTTTAAAATAAAATGCACCTCATAACATTTTCCAAACATGGTATACACCTTTTACACAAATAAAAACACCATTAAAACAACTTATAAAACAACTTCAATAACACCCCCATGTGATTCTAAACCCAAATAGCAACTGAACCCTCTAAACAAAACCACTGCATATCAAAGCCTTATGAAAATAAAACTTAAATCCTACACATAATTTAATAAACTACATGCATGGTTTATAAAATCATAAGCCGTGGTGCGACTAAGTTTTCTACATACAACAAACACTATTTAACATAAAATCGCCACTTTAAAACCAAATCTATGCCAATTCCTTTCAAAAATAATTTTTCTACCACCAAAGATAATCATAGAACATGAAAGAACACTCATGCAATCATACAAATTCATCAATTAAAGGATAAGCATGAAATAACCTATCTCACGTGTCAAAAACTCCAACACACTGTGCGAAACTTCAATCACACACCAAACACATCACAAGAGAACCCTAAGAAGTCATGATTCAACCAAAAATGAAAAGATTAAACCCTATCATGAACTCCATACCAGATAAAAACCTAAAATCCCAAAATTAAGAACAGAAACACTAGTGAAAGGAGAAGATGAGCTTACCAGGAGGGAAATCGTCCATGGAAGAAAGTTGTGTCGGTCGAGCAGGGGTGCGATGGGTCTGGTGCGAGGCGGATAGATGCCACTGGTGCAGTTCATGTCGGCCAGAGGAGGCGGGGCAATCAAGAAGAGGGAGTGGTTGTGGGGCGGCGTGAGCAGGGTCTCGGCTGGGGGGGGGGGGGGGGGGGGTTGTGCCGTGCAGGTTTGAGGGGGGGGAGCAGGAAGAGGAGGTCGCAGAGAGGGGAGCTTGGAGAGGGAGCCACCGTAGAGAAGGGATCTCGGCCGGAGGGAGAGAAGGGGGGATTATCACACTGCAAGTTTGAGGGGGGGGGGGGTGAGCCACGCGAATCAGAGGGAATGGGGGGTGTTCGATTAGAGTTTATTTTTTTTTTATTTTTTACTTTCAGTCTAATTCAGTTTATTTAAACAAATAAAATAATAATAATAATAATAATAATAAAAGATAATAATTATACTGATAATAATAATAATAACCAAAAATGATATAAAATAAAATAAAATACAACACGTCAGGTCGGGGTGTGACAATTTTTCCCACCAAGACACTTTTTACCCCCAAAAAGTCCCAAAAGGATCGGCTGTTCAAAGCTCGAAACAAGGACATAATGATTCTAAAAACGCAACCCCTTCCACCTGAGGATCAAACACTGACATACCACCCAAGACCTGAAACCTAGAGACCCAAACTACCAGGAAAAAGAACCAACTATACAAGACTCACATTTCCAAACACAACCACAACCTGTAACACCCTGATCCCTAACTTAGAAATCACTAGAGTCCGCTCAAAATTTCCAATGAGTATTCGCCATACGACCCATCATCTGAGCTGAAAATATTCATTTATTGGGGTTGGGCAGAGCAGAGGCAAAGAGTTTCCCTGATAAGAACACCTTGAAGATTAATTTCTCTGTGAATTTGTCATATGTTGGTCTCCCCACCATATTATTACCCTAGCTGAAAATAGACTTCCCCAGATCAAAACAAAGTAGAAAACCAATCAAGACCTCTGATGCTAGTTTGACCCCTCAACATTCTGAGTCACACCCGACCATCCTGAGGGAAGACATTGGAGAGACCCATAGTGGGTCTCCCCACCTTATTAGAAACTGAGTAGTACAAAATCACTCACATGAGATCTCTCAATTTAGTTTCAATAGTGCATATTGAATTCCTCATTATGAAACCACCGACACAGGGCGACTTATTACACAGTAGTGGGGGTTCCAAATAGGAGGAACCCAAAAAAAACATTGACTCCAGACTCACCACTTCCCTAGGACATGTGCATCCCCAATAGGAAACACCCAAAACCCAAAACTGTTTAAGGGGAGGAATATCCATTAGAGATTTCATACCCCACAAGACACAACCACAAAAACTTCGTTAAAGAGGCCACCAATACCTTCAAAAAAATCCCCCCTTCCAAACAGACAAACACATGAAGTAAAAACTTAACTGGTCTCCCCCCCAGCATTAAAGACAATAGGTTTGAAGTGTATCCCTTGCACTTGGAAACCGCCTGACTGCGTGAAAAGCCTCACTCCAAGACCTATGGATGGAGCTTTGATGTATTGATGCATCTGATGCACTGCAGTTAGGAACTAACAAACTCCAAACGAGCCTTCATCTTCTAGCAAGAGAGCTTATAGACTTCATTCCCTAGGTGACCAAAATAGCCACGCTGTTGACAAGCCTTCAAAAGATTGTGACAAACAGCCTTGAGTGCCCAAATTGACCACATTGGAATCAGAAAATTGTGTGGTATTAGAAATGAGAGACAAGAAATGATGGAAGAACCATGCCCAGAACATTTTCTTCCAGTTCACTCTCTACACCTGATGGGGAACCCTTCATGAGAACCTTGAAAAACAAAATTATCATTTGTCCCAATCTGCGACCCCAACTTTCAAGGAGAAGGTAGAAATCACCTTTCTCTATCCTGAACATGACTCTTCAAACAAAACCCAATCAAATTACCCTTCACGATAATTGGAGTTCCTAAAGACCGGAAGAAGCACTCAAATTTCTCAGGTTTCACCACAACCTCCATCGAACCTCAGCCACTATAGAGAAAACAAGCAATGAGGAAAAGAAAATAACCCCACCACTCTACTGGGAGTCTTGGTAAAACTAAAGACCGACAATGACCCCTCATGGACCACTGGACATATCTGGGTGGCATACTTTAAACAAGAATCACAAAACCAACCTGAAACACATCAGAAAATAATCCTCCACATTTAACCATAAATCATTCACTCAAACTCAAAACATCATTTCAACCTTGAAACACCATCCCAAAAACAAGAATCAATCCCATAGAATAATACACTAAAAAACAAAACCATAACCCCACTTTCACAAATATCCATTTTCAAAACCATCCCATTTAAAACCACAAGAATGCTAAAACCCCCTTTTTAAAACCCACTTCCTGTTTTTAAATTTCTTAAACAAAATTCGTCCCAACACATCACTAATCAAAACATGCCCTTATGAAACAAAACAAACCTTGAAAACTGAGCACCCACCATTGGTATTCCATGAAACCTCATGTGTGTACATTCTTGTGCCAACTCGGCCACCAATCAAAGCATAACAACAACCATCAACATCCAATTATATTCATCCATACACGTGGGCATCCATAGAAATACCAAAAGTCAAATAGATCATTTCCAAATTCTCTTTTTTTCTACGAGACATTAGTTTCAGACATCAAAAAAATTTCAAAATCCCCAAAAACATTTTCCAAATCCACTTTTGATTGTCCTTTACAAAATCTTTAAAATATCCGAAAATAGTTCCCAAAAGAACATCCATTTTCAAAACAACTCATGGAATTTTTTAACAAACCAAGATTTTCATTTTGGAAATCTAATTTCAAAGGACTAATCATCAATTTTTCACCCTAAGAAAAAAACCCCAAAACCAACTAAAACTCACACCAAGAATATTCCAGAATAACTAATTCACTCAACAAATTAAGATTCCAAATTATCAAATAAACAACTGCAACACACCATTTGGTCACACGGTTTGGATGATCGTGCACCAACCAGGTGAGCACACAGGGAGTCATCAAAGGCGATTTCATGGTCTATGCATGGATTTCTAGGCCATGCACAACATCCATGCACCCCTCTAGAATGAACACAAATTCTCAAAACTAACCAGAAGTAAGAAAACTTGACTAAGGTTCCTGAAAACAATCAGGATCCAGATGCGGACTTTGAGGAAATACCATCCCAGACTACCCTAAAAATTCAAGGATCATTCTAAAAAGGTGGTGATCAGGTACCGACCCGCAATTAACCACTTGGATTCCAATAATACTAACTCCAAACTATCAGACATCCCCAAAGGACATGGGATAAACCTCCTCTGATACCATTTTTTCACGAACCAGCCCAGGTCGACATTGAACCCATCACCTGAGTTAGTCCACGACATGGCCTAAAGGGTGTTCCCGATGCCCACAGGCTGGAAACTAGTGCTGGGCATCAAAAAAAGAAGTTGGGAATGACTTATCCCAAAAAGTAAAAGATAGATAAATATAAATTAACTTAACATACAAGTAAACACTTATAGTAGAAAAAATAAAATAAAATAAAGGTAACTAACTAGACATACCTCCAAGTGACCCCATGGGTCATCACCAAACATAAATCCAATCTCGAGCGATCCAAAACTAAAATATGAGATAGAAGAGATAAAGTAGGCATGAGCACCGAGATGCTCAGAAGGAAATCCAAAGTACAACAAATCCCTAAGCCACTGTCTTTAATAAGAAATTCAAATCATGCTAGTTTGAAAAGAAGGCATAATAAAATAATGTTTTTCACTATTTTTAAATTCAAATAACAATGATGAATTTTCAAGGAAAAACGTTTCTATTCCCTTTTAAAAATACGTTTTGAGTATGAATTAGCATTTCAAAATTTAAGGAGACCAATTTAGATTTTAAAAAAATATAGTTTTCACAAAAGATGGAATAAGCATGAAACAACTGAATTGAAAATCGTATCACAATCACCACAGGATGTCCCTAAGTAGCTAGTGTTAGTTGGGGACCTAGGATCTTCTTATATTGGTGAAACCTGGCTTAGAAGGCCACAAACCATAGAAAACTTGGCTTAGAGTGCTATGACCCTCTGAAAAAGTGGCTTAGAAGACCACGACCCTCAGTCATTCATATGTTTAGTTAGTGTTGCAATCGTCAAAACTGCTATGAAATTGGGTCAAGTCACCTCCGGACCATTAGACCACAAGTCCTTGTTTCCCCTACCTAGATACCCAGGTTTCACATCGTGCTCTGTTTCAAGTGGTGGTGAGTTTTTATCAAGAAAACATATATGTACAAAACACTTTCTTTATCCAAAACTCATTCAACCTCTCACCATTGTTCTCCCTCCTTACGCGCATCCCCCTTTTTATGTCATAAAACTTTGCATGAGCCTCTTCATTAGGTACATATCACAAATCACACATTTAACATAGACATCAGGTTTATACTATAATGGGGCATGCCCTAAGAGGGGGTTTTCACTTTCACTATTCATTTTCAAGGTCCTAAATGGGCCTCATTACTCCCTAGGAATTATTTTTTCATTAGAAAACATGTTCACCCAAAACTCATTTGGGAGATCATTTTGGAACTTCTTTGGAAAATGTGTCATTTCACCTTTACAAAAAAATCTTCCCAAAGACCACGCGTCTTTGGAAATACCTACTTTATGTTCGAAAGATTAATGAAATCACTTTTTAAGAACCAAAACCATTTACACACACACACAAATATATATATATTGCATATGTATTTCATGTAGAAGAAGAAGATGCACTTTTAATAAAACACTAATCAATTATGGAAATTATAATTAAAGATTAGGGCACAGGGGACTTACCTCAAACATTTCGTTATTCATCGACGACCACTCGATCTGACACTTGGCACATATACACACATGCATTTATACATATATATATACACCCTAGATACATTGCACATATTACCTGCGCCATGATGGAATATGTTCAAAGAGGGAATATATATATATGCCATACCCTATGCATGTACTTGTAGGATACCTAAACACGCTCATCCCAAAACTATCGTAGTGTGGTCCAGCGCACTACCCATATCTTTTAATAAATTAATAGAAAATTTTATGCAACACTTCAAAATTAACACCACAAAATTTATACAAAAGAAACACACCCAAATTATATCAAAATGTAAATTTAAAACCAATTGTACATCATAACCATACCAAAACATGACATTCACCATTTAATAAATTTAAATGAACAATTTAAAAAAAATTAAATCATTTTTAAGAGGCATCGTAAGGATTTGTACACAAAAAAACCACTCACATTTCACTTTTGAGGCCAAAATAACACTACAACCATTTCAAATCACAATTTGCATCACTTTCATAATTTAATATATTATTTATAAACTTGACAAAACAATTCCATAAAACTTCACAAGGCTATACACAAAAAACACACAAAAAATACACTTTTTAAACCAAGCGCACAATGAAACCTTCTCAAAGTATCATTCGCATCACACTCACAAATAAATAAATCCTTTCAATAAATAAAAAAAAATTTCTAAAATGCACAACAAGGCTTTACCCTGGAAACATACTTCATTCACTCTCATTAAAATCAAATACACATCAAAACATTTTCCAAACATAGTTTGCACCTTTTACCCACAAAAAAACATTTAAAAAACTTATAAAACAACTTTAATAACACCCCCAAGTGATTCTAAACCCAAAGAGCAACCAAACCCTCTAAAAAACTAATCCATATCAAAGGCTTATCAAAATACAACGTCAATCGTACACATATTTTAACAAACTACATGCATGGTTTATAAAATCATAAGCAGTGATGCGACTAAGTTTTCCACATACAAAAAACATAGTTTCACATAAAATCACAACATTAAAACCAAATACACCTCAATTACTTCCACAAATCACTTTCTCACCACCCCAGATAATCATAGAACATGAAAAAAGACTCAAGCAAGCATAAAAATTCATCAATTAAAGGATAATCATGAAATCACTTGTCTCGTGTGTCGAAAACTCCAACACACTATGCGAAACTTCAATCGCACACTAAACACACCACAAGTGAACCCTAATAAGTCATGATTATAACAAAAAATGACAAGATTAAAACCTAGCATGAAGTTCATACCCACTAAATACCTAAAATCCCAAAATTAAGAACTAAAACACTAGTGAAAGGAGAAGATGAGCTTACTGGGAGGGGAATAATCCATGGAAGAAGGTTGTGCATGTCAAGGAGGGCTGTGACAGGTCCGGTGCGAGGTGGACAGACGACATCAGTGCCGTTCACGTCGGCTAGAGGTGGCCGGATGGTCAATAAGAGGGAGGGGTTGCGGCGAGGTGCGAGTAGGGTCTCAGCCGGGGGGGGGGGGGGGCAGAGATGGGAGAGGAGGTCGCAGAGAGGGGAGCTAGAAGGGAGAGCCGCCGTGGAGAAGGGATCTCGGTCGGAAGGAGAGCGGGGGGGGGGGGGGGGGGGTTGGCACGCTACAGGTCCCAGAAGGGGGGGAGGTGAGCCACACGAATATGAGGGAATGGGGGGTGTTCGTCCATGCAATAGGAAGGGGAAGGGGGTGTTTGACAAGGGTTTATTTTTTTCAATAAATTAAATTGATTTAAAAATAATAATAATAATAATAATAAAAGATAATAATTATACTGATAATAATAATAATAATAACCCAAAATTTTATAAAATAAAATAAAATACAGCGTGTCAGGTCGGGGCATGACATTTCCAGTTAAGGAACTAATAGAAAAGACAATGATGTATGAGGATGAATTAAATATCAACAAATAAAAGGAGGATGAACCCAAAATAAAGTTAGTGGATTTCAAAACCACTACTTCCAAAAATAAATAAAATGAAATGATTCAAACTTATTTTGATTGTAAAAGTGATAAATATTGACCATCAGATAATGACGAGGAAATGGATCAATTGTTTAGAAGGATTAAAAAGTTTTATAGAAGGATTAAATTATTCTGGAAGCCCAACTACAAAGGTTAATATAATAAAAAGAGAAAATGTAAAAAGGTTTTTAAAAGGAATAATAACTCAAATGAAATAGTTTGTTATTAATATAAGAGAACAGGACATGTAAAAGCTGATTGTCCTATGTTAAAATTCAATAAATAATACGTGAAAAATCAGAAAATGTAAAAAAAGGTAATAAAGGTCACCTAGAGTGCCTCTAAGGATAGATCATCTGAATCATAATTATCACATGATGAGAAAGGTGACAAGGAAAACATGTGTTTCATGAAAAACACTTTAGAGGTAACAATTGAATCTCCTGTATAAAATTCATATTATTATGGAGAGGAAAGTGATTATGAAAATATGAATAATGAGGAAATTTTTGAATACTCAAAAATACATTATGATACATTAAATTAATTAATATATAAATATAATGTTTTAAAGAAGAAAAATTCTTTTACCTCTACTATCAAATCCGATATTACAATAGTAAAGGAAATGAATGATGAATTACTTAAATAAAACAATGAGGTTAAATTTTTTGATGAATAATTGAAAAAAGACATAGGAAGGTTTACCAATGGAAAATATATATTGGTTTAAATTCTTGGTAAAAATGTTTCATCGAAATACACTAGTGGTATTGGCTATCGACCTAGTAAACTAAATTTTTTCCAAATAAATTTTATATCCTGATCTGGATAATCCATTTTTATTCCTAGTTTTAGATAATTATTTTGCAAGTTCCAATTTTGAAATAACTTCTACTTTTTCATCTTTTCCATCAAAAATAAATTATTATTTTTTCATATACATTACAAACTACTAATTGGAAACCCATGAAACAAGTATGGGTTCCCAAAGCTCTTATTACTAATGTTACTAGACCCAAACAAATATGGGATCCAAAATATTTTCTTATATAATAATTTTTGTAGGAAAACTATTTATAGGGATCCTGTAGAAGTATATAGTTCTTGGATAGTGGATGTTCAAGACACATGACATGATATAATTCATGATTCAAGAATCTAATAAATATTGATGGGGGGCATGTCACTTTTTGTAACAATGCTAATAGAAAAATAATTAGCTTTGGCTAAATAGGTAACTCTAATTTAGTTTTAATTTCAAAATTAGTTTTTATTTATGGATTGAAGTATAATCAACTTAGTATCTCTTAGATATGTGATGATGGTTTTAATGTTAAATTTGAAAATGATGCATGTAACTTCTTTAATTCTAAAAATGATTTATTATTTAATTCTCTCAGAAATAAAAATGTTTATGCTGTAAACATAAATTCCATTGTTTCTAAAAAAAATTTATTCTTAAGTATCTTTCATAAAGATTCATTGCTTTGGAATATAAGATTAAGTCATTTTAATATTCAATCCGTTAGAAATATTATTTTAAAAGCATCAGTCAAGGATCTACCCAAACTTGAGTTTCTAAATAAAAAAGTCTATAATCCTTGGAAAATGGGTAAACAAAATAAAAAAATAATTCAAACAAAAGAAAGAAGTTTCAACTTCTCAACCTATTTATTTGGTTAACATGGATTTTTTTGGACCATCCGGAGTTTCATGTCTAAATTGGAAGCACAATGTCTATATTCTGGTAGATAACTATTCTAGATATACTTGAACATTATTTATTTCTCACAAAAGTTAATCTTGTTCTCATTTCACCAATTATGATAGAATAGTAGAGAACCTAAACAAACTTAGAATTAAATAGTAAATAAGTGACCATGGACATGATTTTGAAAAAAAAGAGTTTGAATATTTTTTCATAGAGAATGGATATAGTCATAATTTCTCCTCTCCTAGGACACCTCAGTAGAATCGTATTGTATAAAGATGGAATAGAACCTTACAAGAGATAGCCCAGACTATGCTTAATGAATATGGATTACCTGTCTATTTGTTAGGTCCACTAGGTTAGATACCCTAAGGGGGGGGGGGGTGAATCAGGGTATGAAAGATTAAAACAACTACCCCTATTGATATTGTATCGCTGTTAAGAAATAATATATTCTCTCTCTTTCCTGTAGAAAAGTATAAACAAAAACTAAATCATGCACATGACACAATGATTTTTACTTGGTTCACCTTCACTGGGATACATCCAAGGAGCATAGACTGACGATGTGATGATGTACCAAACCCACTAAAAGCACACTTCTATTTACAAAGTTCGGGATAGATCACTTATATTCCCAGGCTCACCGCCTTTACAATGTTTAGGGCCATCTCAATGCTTTCCCAAGGCTCACTCCCTATTTCTCTATCTTTGGCTCACTATCGGTGGAGAGGATCACCTTCTTCCTCTTCTTTTTCTCACTGATCGGGAAAGGATCCACTCATAGTTTATAGACATGTAGGTCTCTTATTTATCACTAATGAATACATCTTATGTTGTATGTAGATGCTTTGTTGAAGTCCAACTTTAACCCATAGATGAATCTCACTTTTCACCGAAGGTATCGGGAAATCTTAAAACTTTTGCATAGCCCTAAAATGACTGGTGTGCTTCAGCCATACCTAGCACACTTCTCCAAGAAGGCGCGCAAATTCGGGCGTGCATGTTCATACCGGCGCGCAAGTTCACCTCAACCACTTGCGTGACAGTCACTTCTTCAACTCCAAACTTGCGTGACTCACACTCTTTTATGCCCAAACCAATTTTGGAGTGAAACTATCAACCATCATGCTTCTTCAAATACTTGTGTGAAAGTTTCACCAAACCACATGAGCAACACCTACTTCTTCAACTCTAAACTTGGGAGACTCACAACGTTTCTCACCCAAACCACTTTGGGGGCACAACTATCGACTGGCACACAACTTCTGAATATCTTTACACCTGCACGACCACACCACCACTTGCGCAACCACAACACCTGCGCGGCGGGAGATCTGATTTTCTCTAAGTATTGAACTCTATTTCGAATGAGGAGGGGTCGACCTCTATTTATAGGCATTTGGACACCCTGAGTTCCGGAGTGCAACTTTCCTCTCGGCGCACCAGTCTAGCCGCCCTAGTTTCTGTCGTGCTAGTCACTTGCATGAACAAACCCAAAACTTGAGCGCACCTTTTTAATTTTCCATATTTTGATGTTATTATCTTTAAAAACATATGGCTCGCAAGTTTCCAAGCCTCCAAGACACCAGTGCACAAGTCCTTTTGCCAAAAGCACTTTTCTCTATTTGTCGATTTTGAGGTCCAAAATTTTTGCAAACACTGGAAAATGGTGCCACCCTGTATCTTCTCTTTTTGAATCGCCTCTAGATTGACCATTCCTTTGTCAAAGTTATTGCATTAATCATGGATTGTTAACAACATACCTTGAACTCGACATGCCACCATGAAATCCCCTTTGTCAACAAATTTGTACGTTATGGTTTTCTTTTTCAACAAACACAACATAGAGGCCCACATTGTCAACAAACACAGTCACCTAAAAAATGCTTCAATGATACATTGAGGTATTGTTTCCCAATAATCTCCCCCATTGGGTTTTTTTGACAACTCTTCCAAAAAAAGATACATCGTTAATTCTTTATCCACCATTCGCCTATTCTGATTCTGATAGCGATCAAGGATTTACTCAACACATACTCTAAGCCCACATGAGCAATGCTCGACGTGAGAAACAATAGTAAATGAAAAGTTCATCAATGAGTCACTTCAACTATGGAACCCACTGTTGATACCAAATTGATACCAATTTTTGGAAATATTCTTACCGATTTTCAACACCACTCTTCTGCGTTTATCATGATCCTCAGTTGTCGTGATATCTATTCTTTTATCGATCACTTCTAGCATCGTCAGATTTGATACTCTCCCTGTATGCTCAAAGCTTTAACTCTTGTCAGTTACCAATCCTCTTTAGCACTATTTCCTATGTTGTCCAAGCTATGCTCTGGCTAAGAACGTTGAACCATCTTCAACTCCCCCTATCTGGCTGCTCCACCTGTCAGCTCCTCCCCATATCTTTCATAATTTCTCAAATAGCCACACTTTCTCCCCCTTGAACAGTCACTATTTTCTACCCCTTTGTTTACAAACCCAAAGTTCGCTCATTTCCAGTATGTAATAGAGTAGAGAACACATATCAGCACATGAGGGAAAACAAATTATACCTCGGGGAGATGGGGAGGCCCACATCCACACATTTTCAAGTGCGGGGAGTCGACTTAACTCCCAGAGCCAGTCGATGCCTCTCAAAATCTTCCTTGGTTAAGGACTTTGTCAGAATGTCTATAACCCGTAGCTCTATAGGCACATACTCCAACTTTAAGATTCCTTTCTCAACTCTCTCCTTGATAAAATGATATTTATCTCAATCTAATTTTTCCTTGAATGATGTACAAGATTTTTGCTAAGATTTATAGCACTTGAGTTATCACACTAGATTCTGATCAAAGACTTCACTTCAACTCCCATATCTTCAAGTTGTTACTTCATCCACAATAATTGTGTGCATTCTTGAGTGGCCGCAATATACTCAGCCTCCATGGTGCTCAATGAAATGAAATCTTTCTTCTTTCTTATCAAATAAATACACAATCCACTAGGATAGAAAGCACCACTTGACGTTGATTTCCTATCATCCGCTGAACCAGCCCAGTCTGCATTAGTTTATCCCAATAACTGTGTCTGAGATTTGTCATTATATGTCATGCCGAAGTCCACTGTGCCATTGATATAACAAAGTATTATCTTCACTGCAAGCATGTGGCTTTCCTTGGGGTTAATATGATATCTCGCTGCATGGAATGTGGCGAATACAATGTCAGGCCTTTTTGCGGTCAAGTACAACAAACTTCCAATAATTTGACTGTATTCGGTGATATTAACTACCTTGACATCCTCATTTTTGGATAGTTTTATCCAGGTAGCAACTGGAGTCTTTATATCCTTGTAATTTTCCATTCCAAACCTTTTCAAAACCTCCTTGGAATATTTGGATTGAGAAATGAATGTTCTATTCCATTCTTGTGTCACCTGTAGACCAAGGAAAAACATTAGCTCTCCAATCATTGACATTTCAAACTCACTTTCATGAATTCAGAAAACTGTCTGCACTAAGCTTCATCTGATCCACCAAATATTATGTCATCGACAAAAACCAACACCATCATACATTGATTACTATCGTTGCTTAAATATAGATTTTAATCAACCCCCATGTTGAAAACCAAGATTCTTCAAGTACTGATCAAGCCTTGAGTACCATTCTCTTTGTGCTTATTTCAGCACATACAACACCTTCTTGAGTTTGCCAACTTTTTTCTCATCCTCATGAATGAGAAAACCATCTGGCTGCTCAATATACACTTCCTCCTCCAGAACCCCATTCAAGAATGTAGATTTGAAATCCATCTAGAACACTTTGAACTTTCGTTGCACTACAATGTCTAGGAATAATCTAATTGTCTCCAGACTTGAAACCGGTGCAAATGTCTCATCAACATCTATTCCCTCTATCTGGGAGTATCCTTTTCACACTATTAGTCCTTTGTTTCGAAACACTGTTCTATCTTCATTCATCTTATTAGGAAAGACCCATTTAGTCCCGATGAAATTCTTATCTGCTGGTATCAAGACAATCTCCCATGTCTGGTTCTTCTCAATCCGATCAAGCTCTTCATTCATAGCCTAAACCCAGTTTTCATCTTCAGCTGCATCAGCAAAGCATTTCAGCTCTACCTGATATTGGAAAGATGTCTGCTACAGTGACTTCATTCTTCTTGTCTGAACTGGAGCTGTCTAATCACCAATGATATTCTGCCTATCTATTTCAGCTCGACTCTTTGGATTCCTTGCATACACAGACTTGACACTTTCTTGTTCATCATCAGCGTCTTCTTCTGAGTTAGAATATACCACTTCTTCTCCTCTTACGTTAATTTCCTCTTCATCACATTCATCAAGAAATTGTTCATTGTGCTATTGAATATTCTCTTCATTTTCAAAAATAGTGACGTAATTGCTCTCAACTACTTTTCCCAGCCTCTTGTTAAAGCATTTGTATGCTTTTCTTTTTCTTGAGTAGCCCATAAATATTCCCTCATATCCATGTGATTCAAACTTCCTATGATTTTCTTTGTTGACAATGAATCACTTACTTACAAATATTCGAAAGTATTTCAATGTTGTATTCTTTACATACCACATTTCATATGGAGTCTTTCCTCCCTTCGGACACAACAAAGCCCTATTAGAAATGTAGACTAATGTCAATACTACTTCCTTCCAAAACTACTCTTGTAAGTATTTTTCTATATGAATTGTTTTGGCCATGTTGGTGATGATCCAATTTCTCCTTTCAATCACTCCATTTTGTTGGGGAGTTCTTACTAAAGAAACTGGATGCCTTATCCCATGTTTCTCGAGATATTATTCCACCTGACTGTTTGTGAATTTTGTACCATTGTCTGTACGAAACTTCATAATTTTCTATCAAAAAATCCTTTCAGATTCTCTTTGGTACTGTTTTAGGCAGCTAAACACATCAGACTTATGGGAAATAACAAATACCCATGCCATTTTTCTATAGTCATCAATGAAAAGAATGTAATACCTTTTCCTGTCAATCGCTCTTGGTGAAATAGGTCCACATACATCAACATGCACCAATTCAAGCACTCTTGTCGACTTCTATTACTTCACTTTGTACATCTTTCTGGTGATATTCCCTTGTTGACAGGCGTCACACGTATGTGTACGATCACGTGATACATTAGGGAGGTCTCTTGGAGCTTCACACTCTACTGGATCTTCTAGAGATGGTTGACATAGATGACCAAGTCGTTTATGCCACAATTTGTTTTCTACATCTCTGGATAAAAGGCACATATCATCTCCTCCACTTACAAGGTAGAGATTTTCCTTTTTTCTCTTTTCCTGTAGAACCACTGCCCCATCTCTTCCTTTGATTATACACGTCTTCTTAGTAAACCATATAGAATGTCCTAAGTCACATAGTTGACTTATGCTGAGCAGATTTTGAAAAAGGCCTTCTATAACCAATACATCAACATGTCTTATTTCTTTTCCCCCAAACCTAGCTTTTCCTAAGCCAATAATCTTCAGGCGTTCATCATTTCCAAACATGACAACTCATTCTTTGTTATATTTTATACATGTAACAAGATCCTTATTACCTATCATGTGAGACATGAAACCGCTGTCAAGGATCTAAACACCAGTACGTTCTGATGCTTTAAGGGAAATTTTAGTAACCACCTCCTTCTCTGATCTCTTCTTCTTGGTCCTTATTTGTTTTCTCACACTCATCAAATATTGATACGTCTGATATTTCTCAGAATATGATTGACTGGTGTCATATTTCAAAGCAGAAAATCAATTTTTCATTTTCAACTCACCTGTTGGTTCATTGATCTACTTCTTGTGAACATTTTGGTTATTCTTGGGCACATTCTTCTGTATAGTCTACGTATAGTATCTATCCATGTACCCAAATCCTCCGCACCAAAAAATGTGTCCTTCAAAACATGTTCTAGAAAACATTTCTCTATTTGGATGCCACCTCTGTTCTTATGCCCTTCAATATCTCTTGGATATGGAACACACATACTGTGAATATCCCATCTCTCCACAACAACAACACCTGATATAAGGTGAGTTTCTTCATGTCACTTTTACACTGCTAGTTTCCCCTTGTGGTTTTTGAATTTTCTGATTCTGATTTCTGCCCAAATCAACATTCAATCTCGGAATGGGTTCTTGTGTCCTAAAATCAATATTTATAGATTTTTTTTGATCAAACCCTAATTCAGCCTTAGCATATGAGCTTGATTGCTACTTCTTTCATACTAAACTACTAAACTCCTCTTTAAACTTTTCCATCCTCTGAGTGACCTGTATCCCTGATATCACATTTGGGGTTAAGAGTTTTTCTTGATCCTTAATTTTTCATCATACACTGACCACTTATTCTTCATGTTCTTCGATAAAATTGACTTGATCTTCCACTTTTCTATTCAAGCCATATATCTCCCTTTTCTATTCTCCAATATTTATCTTACGCTCATAATACTTTTCTAAGATCTCTAGCCTAGAGGACTTAAGTTTTTCGATTTATTTCACTAGATTAGACTTCTCTTCTTCATGATTTTTCATGTAGAGTTTGGAATCATGTACCACCTTGTTGGATTTCTTGGTTTTTTTCTCTCCAAAAATCTATCTCTTCAAGAGTTGCTTCTAATTTAGCTTTCATGTCAACTCTTCCTTCAACTTCTTCTTCTTCATCATCACCTTCAGTTTTGTTCTTCTCCTAAGAACTACTGATGACTACCACCATAGCATTTTCTCCATGATCTTTTCAATTTTCAGTCTCCTCAACCTATTTCAAATCAGACTCATCCGAACTGTCTATTTCTTGTGAAATAAGATTCTTCTTCTTGAAAAAATTTCTCTTGAACTGCTTCTTCCCTTTCACATAGGTTGAATATTTCTTATTGGGAATTTCAACTTCATCTACATCATTTTCTTCAAGAAACGTTTTGTGGAACCTTGCGACAAGATGACCAACTTTTCCACATCTAAAGAAAGAAAGTGGAAGTTTCCCTTTGAATTTCTGCTTTCCTATTTGAAAATTTGAGGAAAGGAATGACATTACCTCATCTGCCTCTTCTTCTTCCTGAGAATCTTCAATGGTGATCTTCTTTATGACCTTAAAATTCCACCTCTTTTGATTTCCCATTTTCCACAGCCTCGTTATCATCATTCCTCATTTAATATGAAACCAAGGTACTGTGCAAATTGTCCAGTGTAAGCTCTTTTGGATCTTTATCTTCTAGTACTAAAACTTTTGGATTGAACTGAGGTGGACGATTCCTCAAGATGCGCTTTATGATATTTATGTCTTCAATGACTTCTCTAAGACCTCACATATCATCTACAACAATATTTACCCTGTCAAAGAATGTCTCAATAGACTCATTCGATTTCATTTTCAGATCTTTATACTTATTCCACAGAACTTGTAGTTTTTCCTCTCAGAACATTGTATATCCTTCATATATATTCAAAAGATTTTCCAACATGGCATGTGGTGTTTTACATGAAATCACCATTTTATAGATAGCATTGGATAAGGCTCCCCATAAAGCATTTATTCCCTTGGATTCAGAATCCAATTCTCTTCGCTTGGATTCCGATAATACCCCACTGCTTATGTCAGCTGTTATACCGTGCATTACTGTTGTGAGTACATCCATTCCCAAAGATCGAAAGTAGTATTGAATCCGATTCTTCCATAGTATAAAATTGGTCTTTTAGAAGATCAGAATCCCTTTATGATTGATGGCCTCCATTTGAGAGAGAACCACTGAAATAAACCTACCTATGATACCAATTGTTAGGTCCAATAAATTAGATACCCTGCGGGGGGGGGGGGGGAATCAGGGTATGAAAGATTAAAACAACTGCCCCTATTGATCTTGTCTCACTATTAAGAAAGGCTCTCCTCTCTCTCTTTCCTGTAGAAAAGTATAAAAAAAAAGCATGCACATGACATAGTTATTTTTACTTGGTTCACCCTCACTGGTCTACGTCCAAGGAGCATAAACGAGTGATGTGCCGATGTACCAAATCCACTAAAAGTACGCTGTTGTTTACAAAGTTTGGGATAGATCACTTATATTTCTGGGATCACTGCCTTTACAATATCTAGGGTTAGCTCACTACGTTCCCAAGGGTCACTCCCTATTTCTATCTCTCTAGCTCACTGCCGCTGGAGAGGATCACCTTCTTCCTCTTCCTTTGCTCACTGCTCAGGAAAGGATCCAATAAAAGTTTATAGAACAATAGGTCTCTTCATTATCTCAAATGAATACATCTTCTATTATATTTAGATGCTCTATTAATGTCCAACTTTCACCCATAGATGAATCTCACTTTGCACTGAAGGTATCGAGAAATCTTCCATCTTTCGCATAGCCCTAAAATGAATGGTGTGCTTCAACCATACCTAGCGCGCTTCTCCAAGCCAGCATGAAAGTTCAAACTGGCATGAAATTTCACCTCAACCACTTGTGCGACACACACTTCTTCAACTCCAAAATTGCGCGACTCACACCCTTTTACGCCCAAACCAATTTTGGCACGCAACTATAAACTATCGCACTTATTCAAATCCTGGTGCATAAGTGTCACCAAACCACTTGCACGACACCCCCTTCTTCAACTCTAAACTTGGAAAACTCACACCCTTTCTCACCCAAACTGCTTTGGGCACGCAACTATCGACTGATAGACAACTTCTGAATATCTTTACACTTGCGCGACCAAACCACCAATTTCGTGACCACAACACCTACGTGATGGGAGCTCTGATTTTCTCTATGTGTTGAACTCTCTACTGAATGAGGAGGGGTCTACCTCTATTTATAATTGTTTGGTTACCCTGATCAATGGCGTGCAACTTTCCTCTCAACACGCAAGTCCAGCCGCCCTAGTCTCTGTCGCGCTAGTTACTTGCATGACCAAACCAAAAACTTTAGCACCCCTTTTTTCCTTTTCCATATTTTGATGTTCTAATCTTGAAAAAAATATGGATCACACGTTTCCAAGCCTTTGATACACCGGTGCTCAATTCCCTTTTCCAAAAACACTTTTCTCCATTTTTCGATCTTGAGGTCCAAAAATTTGGAAAACACTAGAAAACGACGCCACCTTGTATCTTCTCTTTTTGAACCACCTCGAGATCGACCATTCCTTTATCGAAATTATTTCATTAATCATGGATCATTGACAACATCCCTTGAACTTGACATGCCACCATGAAATCCTCTTTGTCAACAAATTTTTACGTCATGGTTTGCTTTGTCAACAAACACATAACGAAGGCCCACTTTATCAACAAACACAATCACCTCAAATATGCTTCAATGATACCTTGATGGATTTTTTCCCTACACTATTTTTGGGAAAAATCTATCAATATAGCTTGTTATATAATTAATAGAGTGATAATTATACCAATTGATAAGAGAACCCCCTTTGAGCTGTGGAACAATATAAATCTCAAAGATAGTTACTTTAAAGTCGTTGGTTGCAAATTTTATCCTTAATAACAAGAAAAATCATGAAAAAATTTGATCCATAAGAGATAAAGGAATATTTCTTGGTTATTCAATCTATAGAAAAGCCTATAGAGGGTTTAATGAAATAACTAAGTGTGTGGAAGAATATAAACATGTCAAATTTGATGAAATAGATCCACATGAACCTAAGACGTCCCTAAAAAATCTTGAGGATGGTCTGTTAAATCAGGCTATAAATGAACAATATCATAAGCATGTTTTTAAGCAACCTGTTAAATAATTCCATTCTGGAAATTCTTTAGACTCTAGTCTTGATCATCCCAAACTAGCCGATGAACCTGAAATAACTAGCCCTTATTTTTCTAGACATGTTAGGAGTCTTAATAACCATCATTTTGATGTTGTAGTTGGATTCCTAGAAAAAGGGACACTGGTATAGAGATTCACATTGAAATCAGGTTGAACATCAAGACTTTCTGTCACAGCTTGAACCTAATAGAATTAAAAAGGTAACCCGTGATGACTTTTGGGTAATGTCTATGAATGCGGAATTAAATCAGTTTGAGAGAAAAAATTTCTAGAAACATGTTGATATACCCAAAGACATATTGATCATAGACACTAAATTGGTGTTCAAAAAATAAAGATGAAGCTATTAATATTATAAGAAATAAATCCAGATTGGTTGAACTAGGTTATAGTCATGAAGAAGGGACTATCTATGAAGAAACCATCACATAAATCCCTAGACTTGAGGCAATTAGAATCTTTCTTTCATATGCAGCACATCTAAATTTGAAGCTATATCAAATGGATGGTATGATTTCCTTCATAAATTGTTATATAGTTGAGGTTGTTTTCATTGAACAAACCCCTAGTTTTACAAACCTAGACTTTCCAAATCATGTTTTTAAGTTTTTTAGAAAAATTATCTGGTTTAATGTAATATCTAAGAGGTTGGCATGATAGACTATGTACTTTTCATATATCCAAACGTTTTACAAAAGGTATTGATGAACCTACTCTTTTTATAAAAGTAATTTATGAAGACGTTTTAGTTGTTAAAATTTATATAAGTGATGTTATTTTTGGTTCTTCTAAAAATTATTTATGTGTTGATTTTTCATAAATGATGCAAATTGAATTTGAAATGAGTTTAATGGGGGAACTCAAATTCTTTCATTGATTTCAAATCTTTTAAAATAAAGTATGTATTATTTTAAATAAAAGTAAATATATGAAAGATATTTTAAAAATGTTTGGTTTTATAGAATAAGAAGTAGTGATACTCCAATGAGTACCACCTTTAAGATGGATCTTGATGAAAAGAGAAAATCTGTTGATCAAACCACTTACAGAAGAATGATTGGCAGTTTACTCTACTTAACCACTAGTAGGCCTGAAATTTTGTTTTGTGTGTCGATTTGTGATAATTTTAAATATAACCCTATAGAATATCATCTGAATGCTGTTTAATGAATTTTAAAATACCCTAAAGACACTACTAACTTAGGGTTTTTCTATCCTTGATGACATCATTTTGATTTAGTGACTTATTCTGATGTTGATTTTGGTGCTTGTAATTCAGATAAAAACAGATCCTATAGAAAATATCACCTTTTTATAGAGTATCTAGTTTCATGGAGTAGTAAAAACATTCTGTTTCATTATCTACTGTTGAAGCTAAATATGTAGATTCTGGTAGTTATTGTGCTCCGATTTTGTGCTTGAAACACACCTTACTAGACTATTGATATGAATTCAGATATGTACCTATAAACTGTGATAATAAAAGTGATATTAACATCTCTAACAATCCTGTTTCTCATTCTAGAAAAAAATATTGATGTATGAAATCACTTTTTGATAGATTAATATAAAAAAAGTTATATAACACTTGCGTGTATTGGCATTGAACATCAGCTTGTGGACATATTCCAAAAACCATTAATCTATGAAATAATTAATTACATCAAATATGAATTAGGGATGATTAATTTGTAAGGTCCTTATGTAGATAAATCTTTGTAAAAAAGAAGTGTAGATGTCATGCTGACACTTATAATGTAATGTTGACACCAACACATTTGTCATACCGACACTGGGTCATGCTAACACCAACACGCTGTCATGCCGACACTAATAGAGTCATAACAATACTATCATGCTAACACTAATAGTGTCATGCTGATACTATCATTCCGACACAAATAGTGTCATGCTGATACTTTCATGATGAAACTGGGAGTGTCATACTGATATTGTCATGATGACACCTATAGAAACTGTTGTTTTATCACTTTTCTATTTTAACCAAAATGATGCTATTTTATTTCATCAATCCCGATTCACAAAATTAGAATCTATAATGCCCTAAATGATAAATTTAAGTTGATATAATCTATTTCTTACCCTCTTTCTTTAAGCCTTACACTCTCCTTCCGTTGCTCCTTAACTTCGACATTTCACCTTCCACCCTTAAACTGAACAATTAAAAATGGAAAGGATGAAGCAAAAACTTGAAGGGGGGTCTAAAGATGAGTTGAAACCTGATAATAAGTGAAAGGGAGAATCACGTAAGTCTTAGATTGTCAATCTAGGCATTGAAAACCATGTGGTAACTCCAAAGAAAGAATTTATCGATGAATGGTTTCTAGAGAGTGAGTATCTTCTTTTGAAGTTACCGCAAACCCAAGGAAGGCTAGATTGGTTTTTAGATAATGAGAGGCCTTATTACCAGAATATTGTGCATGAGTTCTACACAAATGATGAATTTATTTTGGAAGTCAGTGAAGTATGTTTGATCAAATCTATAGTTAAAGGAAGTAAAATTTCCTTGTCTTCGAGTAATTGGGCCAAATGCCTTAAGGTTCCACATGAAAGTGTGTACAATGATTACTAAGGAACTTCTCAACCTGAAGGTGATATTTTTTTGTTATCAGATAGCTCATGACGATATAACTGGGAATGAGGGGAAAATGAGACCAATTTTTACTAAGTTAGATGGGGAGAGTAAGTTTTTTTTTCAAGTTAATTCAGCACCAGATCAATCCTAGGAAAAGAGACTTTTCATCCCTAATGTTCCAAGATGTGTACCTAGTGTACCCACTAAAGAAATGAATCAAAGTGAATCTATCTAGATACCTTATATTACATATCAATGAAATTATTAATCCCCACTATAAGACCAATTCCCTATTATACCTATGGATGATCTCAACTACTCTATAAGTGAAAGGATGTATGGATGAAGGTAATGAAACTCATTCAGCTTGTAGTTTAATTTTCTTTAGTAATGAGATATTCTAGAGGATGAGAATCCATTGGAAACCAAAAAATATGGAATTGATTGGTGATATGGATAAGCTTTATGAAAAATTTAACCTAGCAGACCATCCTATTTGACCAAGAGATTTAGTGGATACTGGTCTATGACTTGAAGATGTTGTGACTAATTATTCTGATGTGGAAGAGAATTCCACTCCTGATAGAGATCATGGGTATCCTATTGAAGATATAAGTGACCCATACACTACTAATGCTCAAAAAGGTATATCATATAGACCTTCTGATTAACCAACTATTGGTGACAATGGTGATGAGGATATATAAGTGTTAGTAAGTGTGGAGTATGAGAGAAATTCTAGTGGTTCTGAAGGGTATTTTGAAGAGGAATAATGAGGAAACATAGAAAAAGAATGAAAATCAAGAGAAAGTGGCTTAGGAAGTGAAGATATAGAAAATAAAAGTGGGTAAGGCAGTTGAAAAGAAGAAGTAAAGAAATAACAAGATGGAAATAATAGAGATGATGAAAGAGGTGAAGGAATTGGCAGTGACAATGGATCTAATCATCCTGGTGATGATCAATATGCAAACATAGAACTAAATATTCCTATAGACCATGGAAAGAATGTAGACCCTTATGGTCAGGAAGAAATTTCTACTAGAGAAGAAGAACAAACAATTTATGTTGCTGATACAGTGGATTCTCAATTAGACTTTACACCATAGTTGGTGTATTCTAGAAAAATATATCATGTTTATGGGGAGAATAAAATAAAAAGAGATTTAGTTGAGGGGGAGATTAAATATAGAGGAGGTCAAGATGAGGGGGAGAATCAAGCTGTAAGAGTGAGACTTGACACTATCACCCATTTAGAATATGATGTTATGTCTGGAAGGGGAATAGATCTTGGATATATAAATCTTTGTTTGGACTATGAAGATTTTGATGATGAGGTGTTTGTACCTATTTTAAGAGAATTAGTGGATTAAATCCCTCCTATTAACTATTTTACAAGATATAATTTTTATTGTTTCAAGGAAGAACTTTTCTCCACTATCAAGAATTTTTCCTTGGATATTCTCAGGAAAAGATTGATTGAAAGTGATGAAGATATTCTATATAGAACTATTATCTCATAAGTGGAAACCTAGATAATTTCACACATTGAATCAATTGTGACTGATAATCAGAAGCTATGAAATGAGTTGACTAGACTAGTTCCCACTATCAACAATTTAACCTCTGAGTATAAGGATTGCATGGATAGAATCAGGAAAGGACTTGAATATATTATTCCAAACATTCATGTTCTTGATTTGACCCAATTGAGATAGGATGTTAGAGAAAATTCACAAGGTGAATATAGATCAACAGCTCAAGTCTCTCACTCAATAGATGTTATGGTTGTGAGAAATGTTATTAGAGAATAGTTGCAAGTTCTGTTGGGTGGAACATATCAAGAGATGCATTCAAAGCGTATGAGAAATAGTGGCTATGTTTGTTATATTGTCAGGTTCTACTCCAAGAGTTCTGAAACTTACAATGATCAAATCACATAGAAAGTGATCTATTACTTCAAGAGGATTTATTCCAAAAACTAGTTGACATGTAACATTAAATATTTTGTAGAGAATTAGAAGTTTACTCTAGTGATAAGATCTTTTAAGGATCAAGTTCAAAAATTGTAGGACTTCACACCTCTTATTGACAAGGTAATGGATAATAAAGAAAATTTTAAAAAGTTAAAGAAATATTGTGGGAAGATAATCACATATTTCATCAATTTTTAAGTCCCTATATCCATGTTCAGAGTGAACCCATAGTGGTTCTAGCTGATGCTCCTCTCAGATCACCTCTGACCTCTTCAGCCACTCCTGGTACCCATTTGACACCTCAACCTCAGTCCATATCCATTGCGCAGGCTTTGAGCCCAATCCATCCTATCATCACAGAGCAATCCAGCCTCGTGGTTCAACTAAACCAATCCTTGTCCCTTCAGTTCCTAAAGCCATTATAATTCATCCCTTGAGAATTCAATCAGAACCTCTTATATCTCAACCTTCATTCACCGAACCTATCATTGATCCTTCTGAAAAAGGAAATGAAAAACTAGATCCCAAAGAGTAGTTTGGATCACTTTTTTATAGGGCTCCATGTTTTTGTTTTTTTGTATTCCATTGAAATATATTGTACATTCATCATGCAACTCAATGATATTTCATTTCCCTTATTTCTGTTATGCATATTTTTTTCTTGAATTTTATTCTTTAATATCTTTAATCTTTTTGATAATCCCAAAAGGGGGAGAAAAAGACAAGTCATTATTATAATCTTTATCTATGGAAATATGAAATATGAGATAAAATTTAGAATGATTATATTATTCATAAACTGATTGTAATTTCTAATGACATGATCTGTGATCATCAAAAAGGGGGATATTGTCGGCCTATCTCCTATTTTAATGGTTTTAATGATAAAAAATCATGTAAAATCTTTTCAAATCATTTCAATCATGTTTGTTTATACTAAATCATGTTTAGTTATGTTTAATTATGATTATCTATGTGCCATTATATGTTTGAAAAATTATTTTTTCATTCCCGTTGTAAGATTGTTAAAACAGAAAAAGTGGCTTTGTATGATTCACTAACATAGAAAGAACAAATGTCTCACTGAGAGTACAAACTGAATCACTGATAGATGACTCACTGACAGTGAAAATGTCTCACCAAAAAAACAAATGTCTCTCCAATAGAACAAATTTCTCACCGAAAAAAAATGTCTGACTAATGTACAAACTGACTCACCGATATTACAAATGAGTCACCAATATAAAGAATGACTCACTGATAGAACAAAATGAGTCACTAAAACATTCTGTCACTGACGCATGGAGATACCAACATATTGAATCGCCAATAGAATGAGTCACTAATACTATAAAAAGGAATCACTGATAGGAGTACACACTAAAAGAATTACTCACTAACAGAGGAGTCACTAATAGACTATTTAAATTTTATTTTATTTAAAATCATCTCTAATAGTTATATTTGAGTGTTTTAATGATATGGATTAAATTAATTATTTTTTCAATCAACATTAAATACTATGTTAATGGAATGTATGATGTACGAAGTACCTACACATGATCCTTTTCGTCCAACACAAGATATATGAAATAAAATGAAAGCTTGGTGCTCGAGATGTATAGAAGTATAGAACAACATAAAAGAAAATACTGGTCAAGATACTAGAACAAGATGAAGAACACACAAATAACTATCATTCCTGCTAACTATGACCTAAAGAAGGCTTGTTGTGCATCAAAGCTTTAGCCATCCTTGGAGCTAACAAACACTAAGTAGGAGAATCCCATCTTCCTAGAAAACTAGAACACAATGCTTAATGACACTCTAACTTCAGTTTCTATTTTAAGAAGAGGACTCAATATTTACATCTGCTACATCCAAATAGTCCAAATCTTCATTTCACGATACACATAGCCTTTTAAACTCAATTTATTTATTTCTTCCTCTATTGTGTGCATTTTTACTACATTTTCAGTAGTGTATGAAACATTCTACTAAACAAACACTATCTTATGCACTGAACTGAAGGATACATGATATCCTTCCACAAACATATTTTTACAGTAGTTATATCCCATTACGATCTGTGGTAGAGGTCTTATGTGACCTTGCTGTTGTAGTTCCCCCGAAGAACTATGGTAGAGGTCAAGTGACCTGGATAGCTTATATACTACTGTGTAAACTCCAATTTTGGGTGTGGATAAAAGTTATATATATATATATATATATTTCTTAGTGGAAGGGGATAAACAAGTGGAGTGTATGAAGTCTCTACTTGAGGATGAACCACTTGTTTTAATCTGATGTCTTTTCAAATTTAATTTTTCTCTATTTTTGAATCATATTTTAGAAAACTAAGTTTCACATTTATAGTTTTTATAACTATTTATTTTGTTTTGTTTATTTCGAAAGTTATATTGATATCTAATATTTTAACGACTAATAAATAATCAATATTTTAATAAATTTTTTGACTAGTAAAATTAATATAAATTTACTACTTTGATTAACTAGTGTGTTTTGTTTTTGATTTTGGGGATTCTTTCAGATAAAGTGTTTAATATAAATTTTTATAGGAACTCAATTCACCCCTCTATCAAGTGTTCTACTCATACTAACACATGTTTTCAATATTTTATAATAATTATTCTTTTTAAAATTACCTTTTTGTAGTACTTTATCTCCAATTTTTTTAAAATGATATCTTTTTCAAGTCTAAATTTTTAAAGATTATACTAAAAATATATCCTTTCAAATTATTTTCAATTATATTTTTTAAACATTTATCTCTTTTTAATAATAATTTACTATGAAAATTTATATTATGGTCTTCAAAAGTATTATCTTTACCTTTACAATTTTTGTAATGTAATTTTTACTTTATGTTTTGAAATATTTTCAAAAATATTTTATATTTTAACATCTATTCCCCCCCAAAGGATATATTTCATGAAATGATGATCTGGTCACCCAATAAATTTTTTTATAATATAATTATTTTGAGAAAATTATATTATTGAGATCTTATGAATTATTTCCTTCTTAATATGTGTTGTTTTTGGATGGTTAAAAAAACTATTTCTTTTTTACATGAGTTATTTAAGCTATGTGGATGATTGGTTTTAATTGGAACACATTTGCATGTATGATGCTAGGTAGTTTATTATATCACCCTCAAAATTATTGGTGAAATCTTATTTCTCATATTATAGTTTGGTATGGGAATAACTAGTTTGTCCACACAACTTTTGGAAAAATGGGGTTTCTCGTATTTTCAAGCAATGGAATTCTGATTTTATTTACATAAGAGGGTGAATACTGAGTTTTATCACATAAGAGATCCTATGATTATTTTTTATGTACTTTAATTTTGTTAACCATGTTATTCTAAAATTATATGATGCATTTCAATTCCATGAAATTATATGTTTATATGTTTTTTATTATATTTAACGTATTCATCAAAGTTATATCATGATCCCATGTTATATAACTATTGAGATGTGATTTGATCCATGCCCCAAGAATTATTATTAATTAATGAAATTTTAATGAACTCTTTCTTCTCTAACATGTTTTATTATTATCATATATGGTATTATGTTCATTTAATAAGAATATCTCACCATTTTGATCTTCCTAATGTTACAATTTTCTTTTCCATAAGTTGTCACTAAGACCACACCGTTCTTATGTTTCTATTCTATATGGTATGAAGTTGTTTATATAATGTAAAATATCGAAAAGGGTCTGTTTCTACAAAATTAGAGAGTATCAATTACAAGTGTTATTAAATAAAATGTTTATGTGGCCAATAACTAATAAAATTAACCCTTCCACCATTATCTTATATAAAACATATTGAGATGTATTTTTTAAATCATGTTATTGACGTATAATTTAGGTCATTTTTATATTGGTTCACTATATGAATAGTATTATTTCATAATCCAAATTATTTATATAGAATTAATATGTAACAATTATTTTGGAATATATACAATTTTTCTTATTAAATTGCATCCACATGACCAATCTATTTATTTATCACAGGGATTTATTCTCTTTATTTTTACATATTTATCCCATAAAATTTTATTTACATAGCCTATTGGAAATGGACTATGATGGGTACTTATTTACCACAATATATACATCTATATTTGGGGTACAATCCAACCCAACATTATTCTTTGTTGTGATTTTTAATTCATTTTTCACTTGAATTCACCCCATGACTTACTCATCTTCATTTTTATTTTGTTTCTTCATCTGTTATGGTCTTCTTTCATTTACATATTTTTTTAACAGCTTTGTTACTTATAAACCAATATTTATCATCTCTATTAAAACATCTAATGCAATTATCAATTTTTTACAGTATCAAATGGTTTTTAGTAACAAAGTTCCCATTTTCTATGAACATTGCTTCTACTAAATAGGGTTATTCAAAGCATAAAATCTTCTCCCCATTGGTATCATGATTAATTTATTTCTAGAAATAGATATGTAATTATATTATATATTTTTATTATTTATAATCCTACACTAACACTGTAAATATTCAATAGTCCTTATTTTCCTAAATTCTATGGAAATCATTCTAGTGTATATAGGTTTCTATTTATGGGTATAAAAAATATCCTTTTGGACACTTCATGGGGAAAATATTTTTACGGAAATTATTAAATATACCATTTATTTTTTGGTGACAATTTTATAATTTTTAACCCCCCATATTTTCTTATAATTTCTTTTAAAACCTATAATATCCATTGAAATAGAATTGGTACAATCTGATATTTAGGGAACATGGGTTTCATATTTCATTAAGAATGAAGTGTATATATTCATTAATTACCCCCATGAAATTCTATCAAATAATTTTTGTATTTTTATATACATGAATCCTATAACAATAATTAATTTCGGGATTTCATTTCATAGGTTCTTGAGAAATCTCATGTGATGTCGCATCCAGATTTCACAATTTATCTTCCAATTCAAGACACTTCATGTCGATGGTAATATTATAATAGTGAATTTATTTTATGAATTAATTCATCTTTTATTTTATCTTATAAATCAAATATGTATGTATATTTCTTGAGGGTTATTAAAAATAAACATGCTACTTTCCCATTTATCATTGTTCTCTGATTGGGTAATCCTAAAATTCATGACTACTATATGATTTTATTATTATACAATGACCATCTATTTAAATTCATTAAATGTATTTTAATTCTTATTATTTATTTTCAATTTACCTTCAACTAAGGTAATTTTTTTTAAATAATAAAACTTGTTCTTTCCTAACATCATATTTTATAATGAGAGTATGACATTCTTTCAGTATCATGGAAAATAGGTTTTAATAGGCAATCAATATATTAGAATAAATGATTTCAATTCATTTAGTTACTAGTTAAACTAAAATATATGAGTTTAAACTTTATTATATTCCTTTATCATCTAATACTTTTATTTATTGATGATATCTATAACTAATTCAATATACTAATACCCTTTATAAATTTGACAAGATTCATCATGTGGATCATTCTAAATAGATTTATCACTAAAAATGCCACTTTGATTTTTATAATATAGAAATGAATTCTATTTCTTATTTAGATTCTCCATAAAATTCATGAACAATTTATTCTATCCAATCTTTATGGAATTATATGAAACCATCATGTTCGAAATGATAGAGATACAAACTATTTTTTTATTTCAGTAAACAATGAATCTTCCTAAAACATATAAATCACACACATATATATATAATCAAAACAACAAGGAATAAAACTATATCCAATCAGGGATGTAAGATATGACTTGATACCAATTTAAGTTCCCAATGATTCTTGCATTCATAAAGAGATAGAGGTAAATCATAAGTTTTATTGAATTAATTCATTAAAGTATTTTATTCCAATTTTATAATTTAAATATCTATCACTTTTAATATGTATAGACATGTTTATGAATTTAAATAAATAATTCTAATATAAAATGATACAACTAAATGAGAAAAAATTTCATGAATAGTTTTTAGAAGGATTGACCCCATTGTTACAATATACAGATTACTGTGTTGGAGTCATGTTTGAAATAAAAAGAATTATCTATTAATATAACAGGTTACAATGATATTGTAATTATATTGAGATAAATAGTGTTATACACACTTACATGTGATCAAGTAACATCATTAACCCTAATATATGTATTATCCACTTTCAATAATATATCCTGACAACACTTTAGTAACATAACTTCAATGGATATTGTTATACTAGATCACTCCAGTAATGAATGATACTCCTTAAAAATAGGAACTTTATGATGCACATGGATGTCCTTGTATAAAAATTTAATATATTGTTGCAAAATATTTTCCTTTAGAAACCACTAAATGAAAAACATAAACTATAGGTACTCTAGCCCTATTCATTGAAGAATCAAAATAACCAACTCTAGATTCAATAGGTTTATTTGTGTAGTATTTATACTCTACTATGTTAGTATTTGGAATATTTAACTTCTGATTGAACTACAAATCATTCATGTGGACTAATTTATATACTTTATGTAGGCTTCTAATAGTTTTCCAACATCAATAACTTTTATATACTTAAATTTTGAAGTCTCAACTTCTTTAAGTACACTATATTTTCGAACATGGGAAAGATAACACAAAATGTAGTGACTTGACCCCAAAATCATAGAACTAGGTTCTACTACAATTATATTGGCATGATGATAAGGAAATAAATCTTGAAGGATTGAAGTGTTTAATAGTCTTGGAAACATATATACATACATAATCATTGTATTAAAAATTAAGACACTAATTACAAAAAATTTAATTCAATAAAAACATTATTCCCAATTAGTATATCCTTTCATATATTTCTTAGTACACTTATTGGATTCTTGGGTAGGGAAACAGAAAAAGGGTGATCTCAAATGATATTTAAGTTAAAATATAGATTAATAAATAATGAATCAATGAGAATATTCAATATAGAAATGTAACAACTAAATGTACATGCCATATAATCAATAACGTGAATTAAAAAACAATATGGAAATATAATAACTCAAAACCCATTCCATTCAAATAACCAAATAAGCTCTAATAAATATGGAATGGAAAATAAGTGAAAACATACCATTTAATTAATTTACTTAAAATAAAAAGAATATATATATATATATATATATATTAATGAAAAATATCAGGTATAAATGATAACTGATTCAAAATTAATGCAATTCTTAACTTTTGGATGTCATTTATGAGGCACATGAAAAAATATACCTTCAATACCTTTAACAATATAGTTTAAAAATACGGGTATAAACCTATTTAATTTTCACAAATAATTTGTCTCTTGAGAACCTTTCAATGCATTGAGAAGCTATATAATATCTGGGACCCACCCATTATTTCTTTCCCAAATCATTCCTTATATTTTTTAATAAATTGAATTTTTAAAATATATATATTGAGTAAATTATACAAATTTATAAATATTTCCCTAGTAAATAAAATAACATTCAATGTTAACATCGTATATAAAAATTTTATATTGTTTAGGTAATAAAATTATATGGTACAATTGATATATATATTTAGGGTAAATTCAATGTACAATGATCATAAGAAATTGAATATTTCAAAGGGACTAAAAAGGAATCACAGAACTAGATGTCAATACAATCCTTATCCAAAATAATCATAAACCATTATATAGAAGAATGTGGAAGGTTTCAATACAAAGTATCACAAGTGGTGTAAAATAATAGGATTTTTTATTTGATGAAATAAAAGAATAAATTCAAAAACAATTATTAAGGAAAATATTTAAAAAAATATTTAAAAATATTTTCTTTGAAAGATGTTTTTTTTAAAATCCTTAAAAAATAATCTTTTAAATTTGAAGATGAAACTTCAATGAAATTAAATCTACAAAATCAATATATGACATGGAAGGTAAAAAGAACATTCCTTTATCATGGTAAAAGGTTTGAAAAATGCCTTGTTAAAAAGATACACAGAGACTCATTTGTAAATAATTTTAAAAGAAAAAATAGAATATTTATGATAAGAAATTTTTTTGGAAAGGATAAACAAATGTTTAAAAAAATTTAGAATATTTTATTTTAGAAGAAAACAAGTTCTCTAACTAAATATATAAATTAAATTAGGTTATCTTGAAAAACATTTCTAAATAATTTGAGTAGGAAAGAGTGGAAAATGATACTATTATTTGATAAATATTATAAATAATCGATGGGGAAGAATATTAACAGTTTTATAGAACAATATTCATATAATTACATTAAGGTAATATTAACAATAAAAAATATAGAATATAATGATATTATTAACTAAATAATTTAAATGATCAAACCATTAATGTGATAATTTACCATTTGATTTTTTTTTCAAATATATATCCCTATAAAAAATTGGAAATAAAAAAATATAGATGAAAAAGTGATTACAAAAATAGTCATAGAACATTAAAGTCAATGAGGTTGTAATATAACTCAATGAAAAGGAATTGAGTTATGAAATTTATTTACAACTTGATAACATTAATATCAAATATACTTAGGTAAAATAATATAAATTGAAACTCAAAATATCATGAATAATGATTTTTCATGATATTAAATGTCCAAAGGGTATTATATAATCTATATGAAATAAACTAGGTAAATAATAGTATAATATGCTTCAATAAAATGAAATTGAGACCAAATCCCTTACTACTATGTAACTTTTGAATCCTAATCCCCACAAAAGAGATAAATTAAAATGAAACATAAATATAAATAATATAAAATAATTAATGATATTAAAATGTGTTTTTGATAAAAAACACAAAATAAGTTAGTGGTGAAAACTGTGTATGCCTAACGGAAAGAAAAGTGAGATAAAAATCCCTTACCTTGTGTTTCCTTCTAGGTGAACGCCACTTAAACTCTATTAAAATGGGTTTAAACATGTAAAAAACTTATAAAATAAACATAATAATATTTATTATATAATATATTAACTTTTTATAATATAATATTAATCATTTTTTTAAAATCGTTCATTATTTCCATTATTTCAGGTGTTGATTAACTAGTTTTTTGGGTATGTTTTAGCTTGTTATTTTTGTTATTATTACCTATATAATGATATAATAATATATATAATGTAAAAAATGATGTAAATATAATATAAATCTAGTATAATTGTATTTATAATAATCCATATTGTTTGGATATAGGAAATGAAATGCACTGTTCATGGAGATGGTAGGTTGTACCTACGCAGGAACACTACTTTTATTTCTTTATCGCATATTAAAATAATGAAAATTAAATGATATATACATATATTATATTTCTTAAATCATGTTTATGTCATATATTTTATATATGAATATTAAATCCATCCTTTATACAATCCATGTATAGATTTAATTAATCACAACGCTTTGAGGTGGAGGAGTCCATATGTCTACAAACGATGTTATCGTGTCCCCAAAAGATGTAACTAATTAAGGTATATGGTATATAAGAATGAAATAAGTAAAAATAAATTATATACATCACATATATCATATATAAAAATAATTTCTATCATAATTCTCAATAATGAGAGGTGGTAAAGGAAAAACGAAAAAGCATTCTTTCGCAAGGTGATAGTTCGCAATACACAAACAGTAAGTTAGTTACAAATTAGATGAAAGTGTGTGTAAATTTAGATAAAATTGTAACATAAAAACACATTAGAATAATTATGATAATTATGTTTCTTTTTAATCATATAAAAATAAGAGTTTATGGGGATGAAGATTGAAAATATATAAAAAGATATTGAGGATATATGTTACCTCTTCTTTCGGTAATTCCTTTTGGTTTGCACCAAATGGATTCCTTAGATGGATTTATGGCAAGGATTATTTGATGAGTGTTGGTATTTTGAGGAGATATTTGGTATTTTATTTGTCTAGATAGAGTGTCTTGGGAGGTGTGAGGATGTGGGATGTGTGATTACCTTTTTATAGTCATGGAGTGGGGGCATTCTTGTAAATTTTTGAAAAGGGAATTCTAGCCACATATTTTCAATGAAAAGTGGAACCAATAATGAAAAAAATTATTTAAAAGTTAGTTTGGTGTATTAATAGGAACATTAAATGTTTTTAGGAAAATATTCAATATTATTTTGGCTCTATTGTTTAAGGTTTAGTCCTTTGTTAAGATACTTTTTCTCTTGATCGATGTAATAAATTTTAATTATATTCGCTATTTTTTTGGTAAAACTAAGTTGAACTTATTAGACATTATAAATTATTATTATTATGATTATGGAATAAATTTTTAAAAATTACCATCATTTTAGTGTCTGATATTAATTTAAATTTAATCCCACAGATGGGATGACAATGTGGTTTTTAATGTAAAATGTTCAAAAGTTTGCTTTGTTTTAAAATTAAAATTCAAATTGATTTTTTTAAATCACTTATGTTGGATTAAAATATGTAATATTTATATAATTAATATTTAAAACTAATAATTAATATAGTATAACCTTATAAATAATTTAGAAGAAAAATCAATTTTGAAATAAAATTCTGTAATTTTCACTATTAATCAAAAAATGAAATCTCATTGAAAAATTCCAAAATTACACACTAAGATAATTTTTATCTCCCCATTTCAAAAATGAAGTTTATTTTCACATATTAATGTTATAAATTTTTCAAAAATTGTATTTATAATATATTCTCCATTAAAAGGAATTAAAATTTCTTTTTAAGAAAAATAAAATGTTTAAACATAAAAATGGTTTCATTCTTACCTTATGCATATCAAATGTATTTAAAGAATATTGAAAATATATACTTAAATATATATAATATAACATAAATTAATATCATTCAATAAGTGTAATTAATTTAATTTATTAGAATTAAATATCTTTATGATAATATGCATAAAAATAAACACATTAGGTTCAACTGCTTTGTATTTTCATTTATAATTTATTGGTAACCAAAGAATTCATATTATATTTTTGTAATGAATTTATTTACATATGTTAGATAATACTATTAATAAATTATTATTTTCAATATCTAATTAAGGCCTTATTAAAGTAGATAACAATGAACCCCCTAGGCCAAAAAAATCTGTATACTTTTGATGGATTACTCTCGGAATCCTGGCGATGGTGATCTCAGCATTTGCAATGGTGATATCGTGTGGTATTTGATTATTTTCTGATTTCATTCATGGAATGGTTTAATCATTAGTGGGAATTTGATTTCAAGGATGATCTACTCTCATTGCATACTTAAGGATTTCCCTTAGAATCCTCTGATTCTTCCGCTTTGTGGAAGATGAGTGTTTCTTTTGTAGAGGTTATTTCTAGTTCTTTAGGTTCAAGAAAGGATGGTACACCCAGATCATCTAATTTTAGTAAACTTGATAATGGGGGTTTTTCTATGATTTCACATCCTGTTTCCTTGCAACTAATAATTGACCTTTACAAATTCTCTGTCTTGGGTAGTGTGTTTTATTCAAAGGGAGACAAGCCCTGGTCTAATGTTGATCTTAAGAATATGATTTATCATTTCTGGGGATTTGGAAATAGGAGACTAATTCCCATTGGTAGAAGTTTTTTCCACATAATTTTGCAATCTAGGGATGCTTTCAATAAGGCATGGGATATTAGAAATCTAAATATCCATCCTGGTACTTTTAGAATATCTAAATGGAATATTAACTGTAATCCATTTAATTTAAACCAAACCAATGCTCAGATTTGGGTTAGACTCCATGGTCTGAATTGGATGTATTGCTACCCCAATATCCTTAATGACAATTCCACTTGTATTGGCACTCCTATTAGAATGGATCAGACGACCCTAGATGGGGAACATGGGTTTTTCGCCAGAATTTTGGTTGATGTTAACATGGAAATCAAGATACCATATTACATTACATTCATCTCTAATGGAAATAGGTCTGAAATAAGGGTTCAATATGAATGGGTTCCTCATTTTTGTGATGTTTTCAAAGTAGTTTTCTATTCAGTTGTCTATTTCATAATGCTATAGAAGAAGCTAAATGTGGTACCCATAAGTATGAATTGGAAAGAAGTGAACCAGAATATAAGGGATAAGAGGGTTCTTGTAGAGAAATAAGGGGTTTCAAAACCTAGTCCCTCCAATTTCATGATCCCTCTGAAACATTCTTGGGAGTATATTGCTGATGAAGTAGAATAAGGAAATATCTCTGACTTACCTAGTCCTCCTATTAGGTTATATCATGAGATTAATAATACCGGGGCACCTGATCTCTGTGAAGAGCTTAATATGAGTCTTTCTTTTCCAAAGGAGATTTATAATTTGGTTTTTCAAATGAAAAGAGAATTGGATGAAATTTACATGATGTAGGGTATGGAACAAGATATAAAAAATAAGGTACTATTAATATAGGATGGTGAAGATCTCATTGGTTTCCTTATTACATCATATTTGACATTAATAATACCTGCTTCCCTTTTCTCTGATATAGCCCTCAAAGAACACACCATTTAATTAGGGACCCATGGTCCTGAGCCAGTTCTTTTTTCTGTTTCCAATCCACCTAGGATTCCCCAAGATGATTTAGCACTAGATAAAACATGTTTAGATTCAGACTAGATTAGAGTCAGCAACAAGGATTATAGTGGGGATGATCAGCTTGTTTCAGTAAGTAATAACACTAATACTGGTTCAGAACTGAATTGAATCACCAGAAAAGACAACATTGATGTCGATTCTATTAAAAATGCTACTATGATAATCATAAGTGAATCAGTTCCTACTGCTGTGGCATTGGATAAATCTTGTCTTTTTTTCGAACTAATAGGATACATCATCAAGATTAAAAATGGAGCAGATCAACCTAATTTAGTGAGGGATAAGAGTAAAACTATTGTTGACATGAAAGACACCAACCAGGCTAAAAGTAAAGTGAAAAAACCGCTTTAGATATGAATAGCTATGGTATTGGTTCAGACCCTAAGGGTAGTAACATAGTTGAAACTAGTGTAGAAGATATAGGTAATGTCAAGTGTATTAGAACTGGAATTGATCCCATCATCTCTGATATAAATGATATTATTAAAGGAGATTTATGTCCTAAAAGAAAGTTTGTAAGGCCTCACAAATTATGAAAGTAGAAATTAGTGGGGTTCGGGGGGGGGGGGTCATTCCTTGATATTATGTTTAAAAGTCCAATCCTGAGACTATGATATCCCTAAGGATTTTATTTCAGCATCATAAGCCTCATCTTATAGGATTTTTTGAACCTAAGAGATTCTTTTCTAACCATGTTTCTAATCTGAAACATTTGGGTTTTCATTTTATTGAGTCTAATAGGTGTGTGTCAGAGGTCAAAAGACTTTGGGTCATGGCACAATGATCCTTAACTAATATTTCTTTGGTTGATAATAGTGATAAGTATGTCACATTTGAGTTCACTTATCTATGTTCCCATTATCTTTTCTCCTTTGTTTATTCCCATAACTGCTACAAAGATCACATGAGTTTGTGGTTGGATATTGGATCTATTAACTCTACTACTACTAAACCTTGGTTAATTCTTGGGGATTTTAACTCTATCATGACTCCATATGAGAATAAAGGTTCTATGAATAATTCTATTTCTTCTAGGGAGTTCAACTATTGTACTGATAAAAACAGGCTGATTGAGGTGAATCTGGTTGGGAAAAACTATACTTGGTACATTATGTTTTTTCATAGTTATGTCGCATGTAGGATTTATAGGGCCTTTGTCAATGAAGCATGTATAGAATCTATGGGATACATCTCATGGTCAAAATTGTCTAGATGTAATTATGATCATCATCCCCTATTGGTAGATCTTGTGGGAAAAGATCCTAGGCTACCTTAACCCTTCAGGTTTAACAAAGCATGGATCACAAATCTAAGTGTATCCCATTTGTCAAGTAGATTTAGAACTCTATGGGATGTAGGAAGGATGATTTTACTAGTTTCATCCAGATCAAATTACTCAAAAGAGCCTTGAAAATTTTGAGAATAGATCATTTTAGTTCTCTTGATGTTGAACTATCCTCTCTAGAGGGTTCTCTATAACAAATACAAGAGAATAATACTATGAGTGACTTCTATGGTGGTGTTATTGGGGAAATTGATATTGTCTCAAAGCTGAACAATCTCTTGAACCTTAAAGATTTCTTATAAAGAGAAGCCATTAAGGATAATTAGTTTAAAGATAGTGACCGAAATTCAAAATTATTTAATTCTCTTCAAAAAATATTGATGGTTTCCATGCCACTATCAATGATTAAAAATGGAAGTCAAATTATTGATAATAGGAAGGATCTCTCTGAGCCTATGATCTCTTACATTAAAGAACTCTTCTATGGTCCATCTTCCCTTAGAGATCCTATGGAAGTTAGTATTCCGAGAATTATTTCCCAAGAATATAATCAGTATCTTACCTCTATTACCATGGAGTTTTAAATCAAGGAAGACACATTTAGTCTCAAATATGACAGTGCCCCTCATCCATATTGTTTTAGAAAACTCTTCTCCCAGAGCTTCTAAGATATTATCAGAGTTTATACTTCCAGGTTAGTCACCCATTTTTTAAAAAGTGATTTTCTTCCTTATGGATTGAATTACTAGTTTCATGCTCTTATACCAAAGGTAGAAAATTCCAATGATATCCACCTTTTCAGACCTGTTTCTTTAGTAAACACCATCTCTAAAATCATTTTCAAGATCTTGGCTATGAGGCCGAAATCAATCACTACCAGAACTTTCTCCCATAATCAGTTTGGTTTTATTAATGGCAGATCCATTTAGGATTGTCTCATTACTACCTCATAATGTGTTAACTTGATCAATAAGACCATTAGTGGGGGAAATATTTCACTCAAACTTGTTTTCAAAAAGGATTTTAACATAATGGATTGAGAGTTCACTTGTAAGATACTTCATATGTTTGGCTTTGAAAATGTATTCATTGATTGGGTTAAAACCATTCTTGGGTCTGTACACATATTCATTCTAATTAAAAGAATTTTGAGGTATAATTTGACTTTTCTATAGGTTTAAGGCAAGGTGATCCACTTTATGAAATCATTTTTTAGATAGTTGGGGATTATCTTAGTATAATTCTTTCCATTATGGCTGGTAATGGGAATTTTAATGCTATTAGTGTTGGAAGAGGATTAACTTATCATACTCATTTATTGTGTGATGATGACATCATACATTTTACTCAAGGGGATAGATGAATCCTCAACAATATCAAGAATGATCTTTTACACTATGAGAATGTTTTTGGTCAGGAGATTAGTTAAATAAATTCCTTTATTTATTTTTGAATAATTTATTTGTCTCTAGGAAGAATGAAATTATGAGTACATTGGGAATTAGGGGGGGGGGGTGGAGTTTCCCCCTTTATTTATCTAGGGATTCACATGTTTTGGGGGAGACCAGAAGCCTCATACTTCTCATATATCATTGGTATGTTCAAAAGACAACTTTCTATTTGGAAAGGTAAATTCCACTCGATAGTTGGTCATGTTTTTCTAGTGAAGGATATTATTATTTAAAAGTTTGTTTACTCCTTTATAGTGTATAAATGGGTCATCTCTCTTATCCAGAGCATTAATGTGCCTATTTGGAATTTTATCTGGAGTGGAAGCATTCTTGATAAGAAGTTAGCAGAGGTCTCCCAGAGCACTTTCAGTAATCCTTATCATGCACAGGGATAGGCATTAAGAACCTTGAATCCTTAAATAATTCTTTGTAGGATGCATATACATGGAGACTTATAAATGGAGATTCTGATTCTCTCACCTTTTTTTGGGATACATTTATGTGTCAACTCATTAATGGAATTTCTAGTTATCTTAATTTCTCTATATGTCGTGCTTTTAAATCCACTTGCACTTCAATTAATTTTACCTTCATATAGTTGGTATCAAGATATTTTTCTCTTCCTTTTTAGAAGGTTAATTGGAATGGTAATCCCCTTGTTGAATCCCTTATAGATGAGGTGAGTAACTTGGATCTGGATATTACTATCAAGGACCAACATGAGAGTTTGGAGGGCTCACCTGAATCATACCATCAGAACTATTAATTGATATTTTTTTCTAATAGAGGTGATTTTTTTTTTCTAATAACCTCATATTAAAGAGATTTTTTCTCTAAATTATTCAATATGCACTATTTGGATTTTAACATTGATGATCAGTGGGTGGAGGATTTTCACAGGAGACTCAATAGTCATTCTTGATCCATTCTTGTCTAGAGGGTAGCTCATGGGAAGATACCAACTGATTTCTATCTTCAATATTGTGGTATTTCCCTGTGCTTTACTTGTGTTATTTTTCATCAGCATAGGAAGGATGTGGATCACTTATTTCTTAGTTGTGTTGCTGCTTCATTAATGTGGAAGGATGTTGCAGATATTTTTGAAATTATTTTAACTTGGATGGATTCCATACGAGGATTTCTTTAGGGATGGTAAAGTCTGGTGTTTTCTCCAAAGTTGATGGATCTTTTTATTATTTTTGTAGTTGGGTTGATTCACGTTATTTGGAATTCTTGGAATAAAATTACCCATGACAAGTATTATTTCAATGTCGGTGATGCACTATCATCGATTCTTACTTCTGTTCGTGAGGTTTTCACTATGAGGAAATACTATTCCCCAATACGGTGCATGGGATGTGTATCCTTGGACAGGTAGGTGTAAAAGGTAATTTTAGGCCCTCTATTGGTTCTTTTGATGTCTTATGACATTAAACTTTTGTTGTTTGGACCATGTTCAATTCTTATGGCACCTCACATGGTAATCTGGGGACCTCTGGTTATGGTGTTGTTTTTAGGAACCATCAGGGAGAGGTCCTTGGATGATTTCAAGGTTCTTGCGGTCTTTCCACCTCAATTTAAGCAAAGATGATAACAATTATCATTTTAGTGGATCGGGAAAAGAATCAAGGGTGGAACAACATCTGGATTGAAAGTGACTATACCATTATTGTGTCTTTCATCTGGATGGGATCATCTCATCTGTCCTAGAAGCTCACCAATAGATGGATCAACAACTTGGATTCTCTTTCCTCTATATAATATATTATCATGCATGTATACAAGGAGGAAAATGTGCTAGAATATGGCCTTTTAAATAATGGTGTTAATGGTGCTAATTTCTTATGTTATGGCCAGCTACCTGATGATATTTTTCCGTTTTTGTGGCGGGATCAAGGTAAATGTCACGAAATTAAAATTTTGTAAGTTAAAATTTTTTTTGTTAATAAATGAGCCTTGATTTTCTCGTAAAGGCCTCATTATATCATTACAAAAATAATAAAATAATAAAATATTGTTGTTATGAAAAACTCAGTCTTGAATGTAACACAATCCATTGAAGAAACTCGTTGTCGTGTGAAATGTGAGCTAACTCTGTTTTGTGTGAATTTAATTATATATCATAGATTTAATTTATATAAATTATTATTTATATTATAAAGTATCAGGATATTATATTCACTTTCATGATTCATGTTACATGTCATATGAAATAATTAATATAATGTTCTTACTTTATAATTTTAGGGAATTACAGAAACTATTCATTTTGATAACAAATATAATAAATAAACTTCTTGATTCTTCCAAACATTGTACTTAGCCCGAATGTCCTGAAGGCCATCATTTTTATTGATTTTTGATAACCCCCCTTTCAAGGGATGAGGGGTAACCCTTACAAGGCCTGTAGGCTCATAGATTACAAGGTTCATAGGCTTAGAAGACTACATGACCAGAAGGTCTTAGGGAATTCAACCAGACTATCTATAAGGCCCATTTTTTAAATTTCTTAACCTAGAAAATATTCATAACTAACATGAAAAAACTCAACATTCATCAACTATTTTTCTTTATAAGATATCACCATGAAATTTATTTTCATGTTTGTTTCTTAAAAAATTTATTTTATATTAAATTTATTGATATAAGAAATATTTTTTCATAATCCTTACATGATAATGGAAAATATATTCTTATCTTTAGATTGCATCGTCTCAAAATTCATCAATATAAAAATTATATGGTTAAGCCTTATTTATAAGAATCATCAATGATGTAGATCATATTTTCATAAATTTTATTCATAATTTTTTTAACCTCTTAATAGTGTTATTTTAAAAGAAAGTACAACATTTTTAGGTTCAAGTAGTATTTTGAGCTTAATCAGAGAAGTGGCCAAAAATTGGATTTTAACTTTCTTAATTTTCATCTATATTTAATTTATAATGTTTTATATAATAATTTAAAATTTAAAATTATTTTTTTTATCCTTATAGACATCTATTTATTTATTTAATTAAAAAGGAATCAAAGCTAGATGCATAATCTTATGGCTCAAAACTAGCTTAAATCCAATGATTGAAATATATGCACGAAAGATATCACTTTTTAATATGGGTAAAAAAATAAAAAAGGGACAAAAAAATTGATAACATGTTATACATGGAGATATAGAAGTGATTAGGGAATAAATTCATTAACTACATCCACACCATATTTCCCCTATATTAAGGCCATAAATTCATTTGAAATTGGAGTGTTTGATTTCAAACTGTCACTGTGATTAGATAATGTTTATGAGTAAAATAGATATAAATCCATCATTACATGGTTAACCAAGATTAAATTTTTTGGGTTCATAAACAATGAAGATTTAAACAACCTTTATAAAGAAAAAATTACCCAATAATGATTTTTAAAATGTCTACCACTGACAAATTTTATCTATATAATTTTGGAGAAAAAAATCCTTCACTCATTTCCGTATAACATTTAACCTCATCTACTATACCAAAGGATATACAATTTTTGGGGGAAATGTTGAATTTATTTTGGTGTAATAGTTATTAATTTTTTTAATTTATATTAGGTTACTCTACTTATTCAATATCCCTTTCTATCAATTTATTTTAAAGTGTTTCTCCTACCATGTTCCCTTGTAAACTCCAATAAAAATGGATAACTAACCTCATCATATGTTTGAGGGAGGGAAATAGCTTGTACAAATTATTTTTCACAATATTTAGAAAATATTAAATTGTAAAAGAATAGATCTTAATTTAATAACGTTAATTAATATGGAAAAAATTAATATTTTTTTATGGTTCATATTTTTTTTCTTCAAAAACAGTTATTGTGATTATAATATGGAAGAGTAATTGATGTTTCAAATGAAAAAATTCATATAAATAGGATCAATTTTTTCTCCAAATGGATAAATATTCTTGTATTATTCATGATAATTTTATAAATTTGGATAAATAAAGAAATCTGTTATCATTATACGCCATGACATTTGATGAAGTTAATGTCCAATGAATGTAATGAAACAAATACATTTTTAATAGAATGAAATAATTATTCCACATACATTTCAAGAAAACATTGATATAGTTTAAGAAACACATGAAGATTGATGACCCCCACACTACTAGAAACTAGACCTATACAAACGGTTTTGGGAAAACCGTTGGTATATATACCATAAAATTACCCTATAGAAAATGTTTGGCGAAACTATTGGTATATACTCCCAAATATAACCATAAAAAATGGTTTTTTGAAAACTGTTAGTATACGTGATGGATTTATCAATATTTGGGATAAAACTATTGGTATAACCTCCATTTAATGAACTTAAGGAATTGGGTTTTTCAAAACCATTAATATAAGTCTAAAAATTACAAATACATATACCAATGGTTCAGAAAACCATTGGTATAGGTTTCTAGTTTATTAAAAAAATATTTTATCAAATAATATTTAATAAATCCTAAATTAATTTACATTTAAATATACATATACATATTATCATATTATTTTTGCAAGAAATCTTGTATCATTGTGGTTAGGTCGATGAAACACAAGTCATAGGTGCAGGGTTTGAATCCTGCAAGGGGTTACTTTTTTAAATACCTATACCAATATTTTTCATAACTGTTGGTATAGACATGTCATATTACTTATACCAATGGTTTGAAAACTGTTTATATATCCCACCTACACCAAAGTTTTTTCAAAATCAATTTTATAGGTCAATACTAATGGAATTCAAGCAAAAATCCACACAAATCATTGGTGTAGCCTATACCAATGATTTTGGGGCCTATACTAATAGTTCCAGACCATTGGTATAGGATTTGTTTCTAGTAGTGCCACCAAAAAATTAATTCCCAACAACCCTACTGAAGAAAGAAGTGTACAAATTTGAAATTTTTGAGGGAGAATAAATTTCTGATCCTTATTGTTATTTAAAAATTATTACTTTTTTACTTGAAAATGATCCCCATTATGTTTATTTTTTAAATTCAATACCACTACTATAAGCCAAAGTTTATGTAGTCGAAGAATTTTCATGTGTTGAAGAGATTATGAAGGAGCTATTCGAACTACACACCGGTGAATAGGAGGATGATGGCATAAAGAAAGAAATAATTATAGAATCATTTTATAAATGTAAAACTCCATAAAATTTATATCATATTATTTTATCATCACCAACATTTATCACCACTACTTTTGATGAAAAAATATATACCGTCCCATTACTCTCCCCCCTCTACACCTAAAATTATCTCATTTATATCTTATGTGGTTTGGGGATATTTTTATATTAATTAGGGATTATCACTCTTTGAATCAATAGATATACGTTTTAAAAATTAATCTATGGTTATTTATGAAAATAAAACCCCATTAACCTTCAAATTGGGGATAATCAACAACTCTTACATGCTAAGATCCCGTAAAACCCCTTCCCCCACATGGGGTTCAAAACCATGTTATATTATCTTTACCACTTCTATTCTATTTTTTTCTTGTGTCATTTTTTCTAGTCATTCTTTGTGAAATGTTATGGAAACTTGTGGAGTAACTCAAATATATCACTAGAAAATATTGATAGTTCATATCTTTCCATCCATTTGTTTTCTGCCCTTTTTTTATTTTATCGAATTGAAACAAGGAGTAGTTCAATCTATGTGTGGGGGTGTTCCAACCTTAGTTTTTTATAATTTTTTATTTTTTTTATAAAAAGTGATTTTAAATGAATATTCTCAACATTATTCATACTTTAATTGATTTTAATAGATTTGACATGGTTTTTCATGAAATGGATTTAAAATGAGTGTTGATATGAGAGTGTTTTCTGTGAATTTGATTTTCAATAAATTTTATGAGTTTAATTTATATTGTAAATCCATTCCCATGAAACACTAACCCAAAATGCCATTCATATATTTTGAGGTATTTTGAATCATTTTGAAACATTATTCATAACACCAATAATTTATTAAGATAATATTGGATTTTTATGAATCTGACATAACTTGTGAATTTTTCATATCAGTGCTTTTGACTTCATGGAATGTTATTTTATATTATTAAGATATTTTTTTCTAGGTAAATTTTATCTTTAGAAAAATCATTACATCTACCCTAAATATCCCTTATATTCCTTAAATAAACTTACTAGTTTAATAAAAATTAGAATCCCATTTTTCTTACCTACCTGAACTAATGGTATTGTTTCATAAATATTTCATGTTTCAATATAGAGGAATTTACTTTCTTGATTATTCATTGGGATGTGTGTTAATTTTTGGATTTCTTGATGTTTTTTACAAATCAGTTGAGTGAATAGAGGGAAATTTGGGAATCAGTCATCATATCATTATGATTTATTTTTATTATCCTGTTTTATATCATAAAAATGAAACAAATGAAAAATAGAAAAAAAGAAAAAATGGATATTTGCTAAAATTTATTGTTATATTTACCTTTATTACTAAAGTCTATAGAAAAAATAAGTGGCATGAATTTTCATTCACATATTTTATTCTATTATCATCTCATCCTCTATATGAAATTGAATGAAATTTGTAAAAAATTAAATGAAAAAAGAAGAAATTGGGGGATAATTTGAATGAAATCATTAATTGTAATTAATTTATTACTCAATACCATATCCTTAATGGGGGTGGTATTTAATTTTACATTAGTAGGGGTTATTGAGTAAGTAATTTCTGATGTTTTCCCTTGATTATTCCTTGTACTTTAGAGATAAACCTCTTCTTTTCAGCCTTAATTTTTAAATATCTTATCTACCAACACTAAACCATAAAAATAACCTAGAAGAAGACCTCATGATTGACAATATTTTAAGGACTTACACTGTGGGGAGATGATAATTGAACAAAACCTCAGGTGATACTTTTATTTTTCATTTATCCTCATATCTCTATATTTAATTTCTATTGATTGAAGAGTGACATAAAATTTAATGTGTGGTAGGTTGTGATTGGGAAGTGAATATATTTTCATGTTTTATCTAATTTAAATCTATGGAAATAAAATTAAATGTAAATTTTTATAGAGGAAAACAAATTTAATTCTATTTTGAAAAAAATCATAAATGCTTTCTAATTTATGCTTCTATTATGATTTTGTTTTTAGATTTTGGATAATTTCCATGGAGTGCAGTAGTAAACCATGGGGGAGTGATGGATATACTATTTTCATATATTTTATAATAAAATAAAAAAATTTAATCCAACCATTTATTAATTTCTTGGATAAATGGTAATATTTATTTATTTTTGTGGTATTTTGAGCTTAATTGAAAAAATGGCCTAATTTTGGATTTCAAATGCTTTAATTTTAATGAATTTTCAGCCATAAATTTTATTAAATAAATTAAAACATAAAATTATTTAATTTTAGTATCCCAAATATATTGTTCTTAATTTCATTAAACTAAACTGAAATCTCATTCTATTATCTTAAGTTCCAAATCTATTTCAGCATCAAATCTTCATAATCTCTTTGTAGAATGTATCACTTTTGTGGACGAGAATTTAGATAAAAAAATGAACATCCCAATGGAGTAGAAATTATACATGAAAATATTGAATATCTGTGGAAAAAGTTATTAAATATTTCCATAACTTATGTTACCTCTATTAAGGCCATAAATGCGTTGAAATTTAATTTTTCCCATTTAAAAAAACCAGGTAGCTAGAAAACATTTCTGGAAATAAATTTTCATAAGTACTTTATTCCTTGGCCAATAATGTTTATCTTTAATTGGGTAATGTACAATGAAGAACTGAACATTTTTCATGAATAAAACATTTCCCTTTTGACGGTTTAATGAGTCTACAATGTGAATACTTTTGGAGGTGAAATTGGTGATAAAAAAAGCCAACCCTCTACCTATAATTTTTAACCTCCTATTAATTACCAAATGATATCAATTTTAGGGGAAAAGGTAATGTTTTATTCTATAATAGATATTATATTTTAATATATATTTTTTTATTTCTCTTCCTCATTCCCATCATCTATATTTGTTTTGTCTTTTTATTACCTTGATCCCTTATCAACTTAAACAGAAATTGATAACTAGCCTAGAATTTTTTTAGTTATGTAATGGTGGTTTCTTTGGATTTATTGTGATTTAATTTCAATTTCTATTTTAAATTATATGAATTATTTTTATGGTAAAATTGATTATGGAGATTATTCACCCCATTTTCTATAACATAGTGTTATTGTTCTCCATTATCATTGTCCTTACAAAAACTATTTGTGTCGTGCATATGGTGGCACATGACATAGGTAGTGATGGTCAAAAAATAGGCATCATATCTAACTTTAGGAAGAGCATTTATTTATATGAATAGGTCTCAGTATGTGCTAATCACATTTCAAATGAGATGGTGATGTGTTACATGAAATGATCATCGAAAAACACCCCATATTTATTAGTTTAGTAGTGTGATACTAGTATGATTTTAATAGGGAAAATATATAGATTGTGTATTGAAAGTGGAACCCTTGAGTTGAACCCTAGGTTGAGATACTGTGGTATATGCTTCGGAAATTAGGAATTTAATTCAATAGTGGTTTTTGAAAAACAACTTTCCATAAACTGGAACTGTATGAAATCATTCTCAATTTTTCAATTTATAGTGCCACTCATTCACAAACTAAATTAGGTTCATGCAGAACTTTGAGATTCAGAAAAATACTTTATATCTATTCTTAAATATATTCATGTGTTCTATGGATATCATTCACAAAAAATGACTTATGAATTATTTTACTACCATATACTAGAACTTATGTTATACAATGTTTTCATTTGAACTTCATCAATCTCACTTCAATAAAATAATTTTTCATTAAAACTAATCTTATCTACTTATAACCTTCCAAAATAAAATTATCATCTTCATACACTTTCCAAGACAACTCACTTTTCACATTGTTAAATACAAAAAAAAAATTACTTTAATTCATGGACTCTATGAGATTCTAGGTCATAAAATAATAATAGTGTTACTATAACACTTTATATTTATATCACATGATGTTATTAACATTACTAAATAAACCTGCTATCAAACATCATCTTCTGTAACATTATTATATTCCACTATAATTTTACCTTTTCATATCAATTTTAAGTTATTTAACCGATTCTTAAAGAGAATCATTAACATTTTTTTTGATTTAGCTTAAACATAAAATTATGAAAAATTTATTATTTGAAAATAGAAATTCTAATAATTTATATTTAAAAAAATGTTGATTAATTATACTAAATTCAATCTATAATCATCTGATTTAACTTGGGGTTTTACCTTCTAGAAAAAATATCAAACTTCATCATACAAAAAATAATTTTTTATATTTTTTGTTACAATTATATATCCCCTCAACTCATTTTCAACCCAATGTATTTTTTTTGTTATAAAAAATTGTATGTTTTGAAAACATTATTAAATATAGAATAAATTATCCATAACTCATATTTTTTAGTGTATCATCTGCAATTATAACACCAATATTCTTTACAACACAAAAATTACAAATTTTCTGTCAATAACTCAATAGAATCCTTTATAAAATATCATCTTCACTATATCTTATGAATAAATATCAAGGACACCCTACCATTTTTCGTTATCTATAATTATATTTATCTTCCTAGAAATTAACTTTTCACTGTAGATCAAAAATTATCATCCATATTTAGTATTTTAGAATTTATGGGAACTCATGTTATTAGTTTCTTGATTCATATTTTGAACATGTAACTTTCAGAATGATTCTTATCATCTTATCTACATGTAACATCTTGAAAACCACCTGAAATTCATTCAATATATATTTTTTGAAACTATAATAGTCAGTGCTTCTAAACTATCCTTTTTTCACAATCAACACTAGAAAAAAAATAATTATATGTATATGTTGTTTCATCTTCAAAATTATTATCCATTCATTTCATGTATTTCAAGAGTTAACTAACGAAACACATTTTATGGTTTCATTTCCACATTCATCCCGAATTTTATGTTTCTTAATTTCATATTTTAGATAAAATATCATCTAAATAAAATATTCTAAATTCATCTCATCTTAATTTCCTTATCCAAATAAGGATTTCATTGCATGAATATTTCTTCATGCTAATAATCACAAGAATGAACTTCTTACAGAATACATCTTGACCTTCAGAATGTAATGACCTGAGATTTTGGATCTTTTAAAATACATATTATGTTCAATAAATTGGGTCACACACTACACCCAATACATAAAAAACAAATATATTAAAAATAAATTATTAATAATGATAGAATAAATATTTACCTACTAAACAACTAAAATTTATTACATGTTACATGTAAAAAATTACTAATTTAAAAGTGAAAAGGTTATTTTCAATACAAAACATTTTTGTCATATTTTATATTTCATATTAAAAATATAAATTGAAGAAACTATATGATCAATATTTGACATATAAAAATTCCTTTTTAAACTCATCACTCTAAAATTATCATTGGTTGAATTTTTTAAATTTGTATAATATTATTTTCTGTGAATATTATAAAATAATTATTTTCCAAACAACATCACATTTATATAGAATTAATGTATTTTAACCCTTTTTATATTAAAAAATAATTCTTTTATAGTGTAGTATATTAATTAAATGTATTCTTTTCAAATATAAAAATAATATTAGAAAAGTGAATAATATTTTATGAAAAATATTTTTCATATATTTGTTTAATTAAATTTACACATTATGAAATTAGATTGCATATTATTTTAAATTTCCAAAAATATTCTTTTAAAATTTATACTATTATTAATACCATCATAATAAATATCAATGATAATTTTTTCTTATAAATAAACTTTATGCATACAAATATTATTTTATACAAACAAGTTCTTATGTGTTTTATGAACTAATATTAGGATTAATTTCCCTACATGAAGAAATGTAATTTCATAAAATTATACATAAATTTTATATAATAATATTTATTTTATTTAATATGTCCAAAACAATTTTTGGTTATAAAATTTATATATATTTATGATTGATGTTAATTTAAATGATAATAGAGAAATAATTATTTTAAAATTATTGATTAATTAATATCATGTAATTTATATTTAATCAATTAAATTGAAATCCTTTAAATAATGAGTCTAATATGATAACTATATTAAAACTTATTAATTTCTAAATCTGTTAATGTTCATTACCTCTATAAGATAAATAGTTAATATTAGTGACTTTCAAAAAATTTATTTAAAAAAAGTAGTATTTTTAATTATTAATTCCCCATTGAAGGGTCAAACTTGAAAATTTAAAAGATTTAATTACAGAAAAAAATTACGAAATTTATAATATAAAAATTTACTTATTATTATTTTTTAACATTTTCTAAAATTTCTGATTTGTAGTCCAAAAATTTGGGATTTAAAAAAATTATATGTTAATGATTTTTTCACATTAAAAAAATAACCTAGAATATTTAAAAAAAAAATACGAAACAAAATTAAAAATTATGGAATAAAATAATGTATTTTCAAAAAATTTATTACATAGAAATCTTATTACAATTTTTTTTAAAACTAAAGTAAATTATCAGACGAATATAATGAAAAATACATTTTTGATCTTCTCTATAAATCATGTATTATCATGGTAACACTTATTTATGGATTTTATGGGAAGATTTATACCATTTATTAACTTCATAATAAATTAATTAATGGATCTCAAATCATTAATCAGTATATCTTTGAAATTTAAATATTAAATTGAACTAATGTAATGTAAAAAATATTATTTACACATTTAAGTGTTATTATTTTAAAATTATATTTATATACCTATAATAATTTTAGATGATAATTTTTTAAATTTGATATTAGATACTTTAAAATAGGTAATCTATCCAATTTTAATTTCATGCATTAAAATTTATTAATAAGGATAAATATTATTTACCATGGTAATTTAGTAGAATAAGAAAAAACGCTTTTAATAAGGGGAATGTTCAAAACATGATATAGATATTTTTCCAAATTGATATTAGATGTGTACAAAAACCAAACCACACCCCCATTCATTATTTTCCTATTCTTTATTGCCTTAACTAAGTAATTGTGGAATGAAACTAATTATATTAAATTGGTATTTCCAACAATATTATTCTCTTCACTTATAAAAAGGTAAAACATCCAAAAATTCATGAGTCACATATCCATAAAATTCTTCCTTGAAACTATTAAAATTTTCAATCTCTATAATTATTTTCCTTGAAAATATACATTTGGTCATCCATAGTTATAATAAGACCTTCAATTTTATGGGGACATCAAAGGGAATATCATGTCTCCAATATAGGTAATATCCATTTCATAAGTTTTTAATTTTAAATTTTTTTTCACAATAATCATGTTAGAATAATAATATGAGGAATTTATTATAACTAGTTTATGGATGTTTTTTAAATAAAATCAACACTTAATTTTTCATTTCAATCATCTTATAAAAACAAAGACATATTAATTTTGTGTTTATGAGGACTACTTCCTCCTTGATGAATTTTTTCCCTGGTATCAAATTCATTTTTCAAAAATCATAATATGTTGTTCATCATAAAATAATCAATATATTATCCTTATTATTATTTTATAATAATATTGTTCTGAAAGAAACATCTACAAAACTATACTTACCAATCAAGTAATATCATGATCAATGGTGGGTTCATTTGACCACTAATATGAATGACACTATAAAAATATATTACAGATTTCTATGGGAACATGAAAAATAATATTATTATAATATAATATTAAAACTTTTTATTAGTATATTTTTATTGGAAAATTTTATTATATATTTAAATAATAATAAAAATATTATTTTCATTCACCGAAGTCTCTGAAATAAGAAAACATTGATTTAAATTTCATGAAGGGTAAATAAAAATATTATTGAATGATATATAATAATTTTAAATTTATATACCCTTTATATGAGATATTATTAAATAAAATATAAATAATCAAATTTGTTCTAAATGCTGGTAAGTCATATAAAAATTAGTAAACATGTTCAAAATAATTCTAGTTATTAACCCCTGGTGGATATAATAGGCTATAACCAATTAATATACTCATGTATAAAAATTATAATAAGGATTATAAAATATTAATATTTATGAATAATGTTTTGAAGTAGGATATTATGTTCGTTATTTAGGTTTTATAGTAGGTTATTGTGTCCTAAATTATGTAAGGAACCAAGGTAAGGATTTCTTTATCTAAAATTTGAATCCTTTGAGACATGTTTAATCTATAAACCATGTTTAATTTTAAATGGTGTAAATAATTCACTAATTAGATTTTTTATCATGACCAATAAATAGTACATGATATTAGATGTTTTATTTTATGTTATAACTCTCATGGTGTTTTGATTCATATGTTACAATGGTTGTATGGGGTTCCCATGACTCAATTCTCTTCCTTGGGTCATAATCACAATTCTTGTTCAATTATCATTCTCGATTGATATTTTATAAATTATGATGACTATTTTTTCATTCCTTCTTATATTCAATGGAAATCATTTTTAACAACAAATTATTCTTCTGTGATGATTCTAATGTTACATTAAAATTAGTTTTTAAGAATAATTTCAATTTCATTAAATTGATTTTCCCACAATATACATGTTTTTTTACTTCCCACTAATGTTCCCCTTTCTCATGTAGAAAATAATTGTTTTAATCTTCAATGGACATTTTTTCCAATTTTTCAATATAAGAAATGCTTCAGTATCCTTTTTAATGAATTGGGTTTTTAATGATGTTATTTAAAAATGTTCAAAAGCATTGTTTATACTTACAAAAGAATAATTTTTATCATTAAATCCATGTATTTTATTGATTAAATTTATTTCTATTTCAAGGATCCATTAATAATAACTATTTATCAAATAAAATTATTTCAATTTATCTTCACTTAACTTTTTTAAAAACATTATTGTTGGTCCAAGTGGATTACTCAAGAGGGGGGGGGGGGGGTGAATTGAGTAAATATAAAAATTTATGGTCAAAAAGTATTCTTAAAAGGTTTCCCCAAAAGGATAAATATAGCACAGTTAATCAAGGTTATACTATTATAAGAGTTTGAATGTTTACATAACTTCTTAGAAGATTTATTAGTTCTTAGTAATCTTATGATAGATTATTAATATTACTTTTGAAGCTATTCTACTAAGACAAGGAAATTATAACTACTTTCCAAGATTTACTGTCAAAGAGAATTTAGTGATATCCCAATTATACAGTAAAACAGTAAAACAGAGAAGACTAAATTAAGCAGCACAATCGATATGAAACAAGTGGTTCAGTCTAAAGCCGAGACCTAATCCACTCCACTTGGTGATCACTTTCCACCAAGTAGTTTATATAAATAAACATCATCCACAACCTGGATCAGGGTTAACAATAGCACACAAGACTGTCTAGGTCACACAGGGCCCTCCTCCACAGTTCTTCATGGGTATAAATAACCAGGCCACATAGGGATATCTTCCACACTTATCCATGGGTGTAGATAAGTGTAAAAATATATTTGAGTAAAGATATCTTGTATCTTTTAGTTTAATGCAGGAGACAGATTGTGTTGTTATAAAGACACACACACTTCTCGAAAGATTGTAAAATGATACAAAATAGAGAAGAAATATTGGGATAGGTTTATAAATCCTCTGAATGTTAGTTTTTCCAGCTCTGGACTTCTGAGATGAAGCAGATGCAGAAATCAAGTCCTCATATGGAAAAAAGAGTGTCACAAGTCAGACAGATCCGGCTTGTGTTCTTCTTGATGTTTAGCAGTGTGAGGATGTTCTCGATTCTAGAATTCATGTATGATTCGTGTATTCTTCAGCAGCGCTGAGTTTCATGAGATAATTCTTTCATAAAAAATTATTTTATTGTATTCTTCATTATCGTGCTCACACCCACCTGCTTGATTCACATATTAGTATTGTGACACTCTCTTCTTGGTTTCAGGGCATTACTATTTTATCTTGGAGTGCATGTTTTTGAGCCGAAAAGTTTCATATATTCTGCACCTCGTACCTCGTACTATTAGATGACATGTCTATAAATAAATATTAATTATGTCAATTCATTTAAAATATTCATATATGACTGTTAGAGATTAATTTGAAAAATGAAAAATACTAATAAACGATGTTATAGTAGGTCATGAAAACGATGTCTCCATCACATGGTGTCTGGATTGGTCACGGTGTCTTATGGTCATGGTGTCTTCTTTTTCCCGGTGTCTCATGGTCATGGTGTCTTTTGGTCACAGTGTCTGCTTGTTCACGGCATCTCAGTGTCACAGTGTCTTGTGGTCAGGGTGTTTGCTTGTTCACGGTGTCTCATGGTCACGGTGTCTCATGGTCATGGTGTCTGCTTGTTCACGGTGTCTCACGGTCATGGTGTCTTGATGTCATTGTGCCTGCTTGTTTATGGTGCCTCAGACTTAGGCAAATATCTGTAGTCAGACTTAAGCAATGATATTTATTGAATGAATTAAACTTATTCATTTGTCAAAGAAATCATTATAAAGTGAATCAAAAGATAGTGTATACTAACCAAACTGAGTGTATAACACTTAAGAGGTTTGGATAGATTTTACTAAAAAACTATGCATTTTATGTGAGATTGATTACAAGGCCCCACCCTTAAACATTACTTAATCTTGAGTAATTACAAGAATACACGTTGAGGATCTTTTCAGGTTTAGAGTTTTAGAGAATTAGATCATAAATCATACATTACATTCCTCATTTCAAGAAGGTGGTTACATAAAAGACAATATTATTTTTTCCATCAAAGAAGAAATATTTAAAATAAAACATGGATTCTTTATTGACACTTCCTCGACACTATCATCACATCATGTACATTTCCCTTGACCTGTGAAAAACATTTCAAAAACATGGGATGAGCATAAAAAGCTCCGTAAGGGATATAAAAGTATGGAATGAAAACATTAGTCCATGTATACATAAGAATTAATAAAATCATAAATTACTCATAAAACATAAGAACCTAAGAATACCTCATGAAATCATATGGTTTATGAATAACTCATATAAAAAATAAGACATAAAGGTAACTTGAGGCATTCATAACATTCTTACCTAGGGAGTAACCCTCATGGTTACGTTTGGAATACCCATCACGGTATATTACCTAAATCTCTTCGGAGAAACCTTAGAGTTTAACTCCTTCGCATTATCCAATGCATTAGAGAGATATATCAGGCTCACCCACCCTTAGTTTATCACAGAACCACCCATCTTCATAAACAATTCCCAAGAACCATAACATAATCGTATCACATAAAACATGCATAAAGGAAACATTACATTTCCACATTTGAATCACAAGATATCAATACAACACATTGATATAATAAAAACATTATCAAAACCATTTTCAATACCAAAATAAAAGAAAAGTAGAACATGGTATTTATTTTTTATTTCAAAAAAAGTTATGATTGTAGAGGAAGCCGAAACTCAAATAATGGTCTCGACGGCGGAGAATTCATTGTCGCTGCATACGTAAGACAAAAACATTCCCTTTGGTAGTTTATTAAAACACTTCGTATAAAAAGATTACTTTTGAAGAGAAGTAAAAGTCAAAGGGGTTTATACACCATATAACAATCGTTGTGTATAAAACAAAATATGCCTCAATGGAAGGAGATTGAGACGAAGTCCCATACCTCGTGTCCGACTTGACTCAATCGTTCTTTAATCTCCTGAATAATAAAATAGAGTTAATTTATACTTTATTAAGAACCTTTTTCAATTTAATTATCCCATTTATATCACTTATTACCATGTTTTGAACATTATGTAATTATTTAAGTTAATAATGGTCGTTTTGTCGATCTTTGGTACTTGAGACAAAAATAAACTTCTTATAATTACAAGTTGTTCATGTGGTAAAATATCCATTATTTACAGAATTATATTCATGATGTAGGTATCATATATATCATATATATCCAGTATATACTGGAATTTATAATATTACATATCATTTAGAGGTAAGAAATGAAATGCACCGTTCATGGAGACGGTAAGCCGTACGTACACATGAACAATACTTTCATTTCTATTTTGTATTTAATTGAGTGAAATCATAATGATATAAAGGTATATTATAATTTCAGTATAATATCATATATAAAATCATAAACTCCGTCCTTTATACATCCCACATATGGCATTAACGAATCAAATCACTTTGAGGGGACGGTAGTCCGCACTTCCTAAAATGAAGATATTGTGTTTACCCATAATGGAAACCATAAAGGTATGCCATAAATGAAAAATACAAAAGCATAAGGAAAAAATAGACATAATATATATTATATATAAATATAGATACATCTTAATGGCCACCATTAAAGGTGTTAAAATAAGATTGAACAATCATCGTTTCGTGAGGCAGAAATTCGCCAACCACTGAAACAATATGTTCTTTAACCATTAGACGGTGGTGTGTGTAAGTGCAAATCAAATACTTCTCATAACAACATACTAGTATATTGGATATAATGGTTTTTTACAAAATAAAATAATAAAAAGAGTTTAGGGGTTGGAGAAGCAAAATAAAACAAAAGAATACAAGTGAAGACATTGCCTTTAAATCGGTTAACTCCTCTTGGTTTGAACCAAAAGGGTTTTTGAAGAGCTTTATGCCTAAGGTAAGACTTATAAGATGAAGAGAGAGATTTGGAGAAAGGAAATTAGTAGATATTGTCCGAGACAATGGCTTGAGAGGTGTGGGAATAGTGGTAGAGGTGGGGGCCTTTTATAAGAGGGAGGAGGGGACTCTTGGAAATTCAAGAAATGTTACTTTATTATGTAATGAGTTTTGGATTTTAAAGGTCCCACAATTATTTATTTAGATTTTAGGTGATAAGGGTTCAAAATCCACCCATACAGTAGGTCTTTGACAACTGTATGTCTTAGATTTTACATTATCTTTTCATTTTATTTAAATCGTTCATTAATGAGGTAATCACTGCATCATCATGGTGTTATATAAAATTTAATTTATTTAAAGTCTAAAAATTATAAAAAAATAATATGATGTAGGAAATATTTTTATATTTATAATTAATATTTATATTATAATAGAACATTTATGTAGACAAAATTAATTTTTTTTACTTGGGTGATACATACTTTGGTTATACTTTCCCTTTAAAAAAATAATATAATAAAATGCCACTATCACCCAAAAGTGATTTAATTGGGTCCCAAAGATTGGAATAAGGCATACCATGGTAAGCCATGAAACAACTAGTTGCATTAGGACACATGTTGGCGTCAGTTGTTATTATTATGATTTTATTTTATTATCCGTAACTAACTGATTACTAATTAATCACGATAATTAAAGATAATTACCAGCGTTACTATTCATAATGTCCAAAAACAAAAGCGTCTTAATTAAATAATTTGGACCTTATGATTACAAATATCGAATCCATTTTACCAAATTATAAACATAGAAATTGCAGTAATTAATTTAAAAATATTTCCCGTTGTCAAAACAAATAGTGGGTTTTTTTGAAAGAATATCTATCAAAAGATTGACAATTGTTTATGTCCAATTAAAAAGTGAAATTATTTCCAACGAACACCATTGGATTAAATGGTAAAAAAAATATTCTATTTATACTTTAAAACCAATTAAAAAGATAATCTATCCCTATAATTAAATTAGATGAAAAAGCAGTTTTGAAGTAAAATGATGTATTTTTCACTATTCATTAAAAAATTAACATTGTTAGAAAAATACCAAAAATTTATCCAAAGTAAATTCCAATGTCGCAATAGTAAAGAATAAGTTTATTTTGACAAATAGAGCTTATAAAAATGTCAAAATATAGATTTAAAAATGGTTCGCCATCAAAAGGTGGTAAAACAATTTTTTAAAAAAATATTAAAGAATTCAATGCTTAAGATTGGATTTATTATCATTTTAAGCCTCTAAAAACTATCTAATTTATAAATAGAAATAGATATTAAAATCCATAATTCTTTAATTACTTGGGATGTTACATAGATTACATAGAGTTAACATTGTTTATAGACTGAATATGATTTGTGATCATTAAAACATGACTAATACATGAGGAGTCCAACAATATACCCCTTTTTGATGATCAAAAATCATGTATATTTATAGTGTATATTTTTCATAAAAACATATTACAAATGTTAATATAACATATATAGAGTGAGTGTTCTCTTCTCTTATATTTCTCCCCTTTTGGGATTATAAAAAAGTATCAAGAAAAATAAAGAAAAAAGAGATAAGAAAAGGGTATAAAATATTTGATGAAAAAGGAGAACTAAAAAAGTAAAACAAATGAAACAAGATTCTTATAAAAAAAGAGAGTAAGCACTATACTTCTTCACTAACTGGTCTTCTCTTTTCCCTTAGCAGCTGCAGTAGAAGAGTAAACCATTAGAGCAGAGGTTGAGGTAGACAAAGGGAGTGAGATGGTTGATAGATAAGGTAAAGGAAGAACTTCAAAGATAGATGGAGCCAGAGTAGATCCAGTAGAAGACCGATGGATTTTTTGATCAAGGATCACATGCCTGATTAGACTCAGTGCCTGACTTATAGATATAGAAGTTCAGGCTAGGGTAGAGGTGAATGTAGTCAAACCAGGTCTCAGAGGTGCAGCCACAAGAGCAACAATAACTGTACTCTATACATGATGATAGGGCCTGAGAATCTTGATAAAATATGAAATGATCTCTCCACCATATTGAATAGATTTTTCAAATTCATCCTTGTTTTCGATAAAATTTTCCAACATATGAGTGAACTCTGTGATATTTTGGACTTGAGTCTTGAAAGATTGAGTAACTGGAGGAATCCTTAGATTTTCTAGAAGATATTTGAAATGATTGGTCATGTCATTCTTTATTAAGATTCAGTTGAAGTAGAAATAAAATTTCTTGGAAATTTCTTACTGAGAATAATTTGAAATTTTTGAATGAATTTGTACCAGATTAAGAACTCTGTCACTATTCTTGATAACTTTATATAAAGAATATTTATTGAAACCACTAAGCACAATATGAAGTTCTTCTTTGAACACTATTCTGAGCAGGTCGCTATCTACGGAAGATTGAGATGATTTTACAGAGGCCTTAGAAGTTGTGGTAGGTGAGATAAGAGATTTCAATTGATTTATCTCTTTTTGAAGGCACCCCATATACTCACCAGTGAGCTTGTTATGATTCCAAAAAATATCTCACATCTCTTTGACAATCTGTCTGTTTCTTTTTGTGACCTTTTCAGCTAAGAAAGATAAATGAGGTTGAATCTAAGAGGAAGAATTCTGTGGGGTTGTAGAAACAACAGGCTCCATATGATGAGTAATAAGGTCTAATCTTGAATGCATCACTTTCTACATGTCTTCAATCATACCTATTTTAGTCTTCACTTAATCACTAAGCAGCCTGTTTTCAACTCTGAATTCCTGAATTTCATGAAACATTTTGGGTTAAATCTACCGAATAACTTTTTCCAATAATAGTGAGGCATCTATCTCACTTTTATTTGATACAAGAGAGGGTTGGGTGTTTATGAGTTTTTCAACTCCAGCCAAAAGGGTAGATCCAAATTCTTTCAGATCATCTTTACTCACCAAGGATGGTTGTTCTGGTGAAGGTTCAGAGATAGGGACTGATATGGGATCAGGTTCGTTTTTAGGGGAAATATTAAAGACAAATTTCAATTGAAGCATAGTAGAAAAGTCAAGTTCTTATAATGTGACTTCCTAAGAGTCATTCACATCATAAAAGCTGGGGAACTTATACCGAGTGTCTACAGGGGTTGGATCAATTGGGTTTGGTACATCAATAGATTCCAGATTTGGGGGTTGCTCTCTCTCAACAGTTGCATCCTAATTAGGATGGAGAGGCCTAGGGTCTTGATCTATTTCCACGAATTGATCTCATAGTTCCTCTCTTATTTCCTATCTAGCAAGCTGAAAAGACATATCCAGACTTTCCTAACCCGAATAAATGTCTTTAGGAATAGATTGTTCCACTAGGAGTTCCTCATGGTCAGCTTCTTGCATAACATGTAATTCTTCCTCTATAAGATCTTCCATAGCATTATTTTTGGTTTTGTTGATAACATATTATATTTTGACTTCAGGATGATCGTATATATTAACAATATCTTTAGAAGCAGGGAATTACTTTTCACTTACTACAATAGGGACATGAGTACTGTCTTCCTTATTAGAAACAATTTACCTAGGAGGCACAATAACCTATTATTCTTCTTCTTCAGAATACTCAACAACTTTATATGGTTCCAAACTAGGATCAGAAATATCTTTTGCTCTTGAGGGATGATTCATTGGATTGAAATTTTCATAAATCCTATCATTGTCTTCCACCCACGCCTTTTTCCAAGGATTTCAATTGATTTTCGTCCTCTTGATAATGAATTTTGAAAGGCAGAACTCACAATCCTTGATAGCTTCTTAATTAGGTCTAGCCATACCTTTGTCATGAAGCATGGCTGATATAAGTCTAGAATAAAATAGGGTGGTTGTCTTGGATGTGGTTTTGATCAGCTCACACATATGGTGTATAAAATACTTACAAAGGTTGACTTTATTCCCATCTTTCATAAGATGAATCACAAACACATCCTGATATTTTATTACAAGAAAACCACCTTTTCTAGGTATAATCATGTTATGTATAAACTTAAACAGAAGTGTAGATTCACCATCTAGTTCAGCGGTAATGGCTCTCCTCTTGGTGCCATTTCCAGTTAATCTTTTCATAGCATCTTCCAAAAAAAATAATTAACTAGAATGTGGAGATCCTCTTTGATAGTCCTCACAGATTCCTTCATGAAGTATCCTATGGAATACATCCCATAACCTCGAAAGGAATGAGAATATCTGGACATTTATCCAGCCTCACCTAGCATAACCATCTTTAGAATCAAATGAGAACTGAACATATTGATAAAATTGAGCCAATATCTTAGAGTATATAGGTCTATCTTCCTTCAGAAACCATTCTAACCAACCTTGCTCTTTTAAAACATTCAAAACTAGAGACTTAATCGACAGAAGCCACTTATAGCATATCACTTTCTCAGGTACCACTACACGATTCACCAGATTTGGATTTAGAGAACCTTAGGGTGCCAGCTTGGGTGCGATCTTCGCCTTCTTTGAGCAATGTTTCTCAGGAGTCGACAAAGAAGGGCATTTCATCGTGGCCATTCACTGAAGGTTCGAGATAGAGAAGGGTTGAAGGGTTGATGAAGGGTTACAAATTGAGTGATTATAAGGATTCTTGAGTGAAGGACAAGCGACACTTCCATTATTTTATCATTTAGGAATACCAAACGTTGTAAAAAATAAATGCGTGGGAAAATAAAAAGGTGAAATGAATAATTACTATAATACAGTTTTTAATTAGTAAATAAAAATTTTAAATAATATTTATGGTGAGACCATATCAGGTATTTACGGTGAGACAATGAATAGATTTTATGGAGAGATATTGATTGAACTCTTCAGCGAGACAAGGACTGTTAGATAGTAATCACGAAACAGTAACTGTGAGACTGTAAACATGAAACAACAAGATATAAAATAATAAGACATTTACGTAAGGTTTATGATGCATAGTTCATGTATGATGTTGTATACTCTTCTAGAATTTAGTGTTTGGTGAATATATCAGCAAACTGATATTCATTACCAATGAATTCCAAAGTGATATCACCATTTTGATAATGATCACTAAAAAAGTGATTTCTTACATCAATATTCTTTGTCTTAGAATGTGAATCAAGATTTTTTGATATGTTAATAGAACTTGTGCTATCACAATTTATAGGTACATGCGTGAATTGATATCCATAATCTAGTAATGTGTGTTTCATCTGCAAGATTTGAGCACAACAACTACCAGCAGCTATATATCTAGCTTCTTTAGTAGATAATTCAACAAATTTTGTTTAATACTACACCATGATACTAGTGACTTACCTAATAAATGACATGTTTCAAAGGTTATTTTTTTATCTAAATTACATCCACAGAATTCAGCATCAAAATAACTAACTATTTCAAATTATTGTCCTCTAGGATAGATCATTCCTAGATTCAGTGTATGCTTGAGGTATTTTAAAAATTATTTTTACAACATTTAAATGAGATTCCTTGGTATTTTTTTGAAAACAAGCACACATACACACACTAAACATAATGTTAGGTCGAATTGAAGATAAGTAGAGTAAACTTCCAATCATTCCTCTATAAGTGGTTTGATCAACAGATTTTTCATCTTCATCAAGATCCAACATACAAGTGGTACTCATGGGAGTGTCACTACTTTTAGTGCTATCTAATCCAAAAAAAATTAGAAGATATCAAGTATATTTACTTTGAGTTAAAATAATACCATCATTATTTTGAAGTATTTGAAATTCGAGAAAGAATTTTAGTTCATTAATTAAACTCATCTCATATCCATTTTGCATCATTTTAGAAAAATCAACACATAAAGAATTTCTTGAAGATCCAAAGATAATTTCATCTACATAGATTTGAACAACTAAAACATCAATAGAAATTCGTTTAATAAATAGGGTAGGATCAGCTATTCCTTTTGTAAAACCTTGGGAAATAAGAAAAGTACTCAACCGATCATTCCAGGATCTTGGAGCCTGTTTTAAACCATATAAAGATTTTGATAATTTAAAATTTTGATTTAGAAAATGGGAGTTTGTAAAACCCAGGTTTGTTCAATAAAGACATCCTTAGCTATATAACCATTTAAGAATGCACTCTTAACATCTGTTTGATATAGTTTGAAATCCAGATGTGCAGTATAAGCAAGCAGAATTCTAATGGATTCAAGTATAACTATCGGTGAAAAGGTCACCTAATAGTCAATTTCTTCTTCTTGACTATATCCTTGTGTAGCCAATATAGCATTGTTTCTAACTATGTTACCATCTTTATCTACCTTATTTCCAAACACTCATTTACTGCCTTTGCTGAATGTGTCCTTAGGTCTTTCAACAAGTCTCCAAACTTTGTTCCTTTAAAAATGATTACATTTTTCTTGTATAGTCATCACCCAAAATTCATCATTGATAGCATCATTAATGTTTTTAGGTTCACATGGTGACAAGAAGACTTGATGTTCAACCTGATTTCTAAGAGAACATCTATTTTGAGTTCCTTTGTCTAGGTCTCCTACAACAACATCTAGATGATGGCTCTTAAGAGTTCTAACATCTCTAGAAAAGGAGGGACTAGTGATTTTAGGTTCATCCACAGGTTCAAGTTCATTGTGACTTGAGTCTATTGAATTTCCCAAACTTGAGGTTTTCACAGATTCTTTTACATAACGGTTTGAGGATTTATAAATAATGTTCAGATTTGATACAAAGTCATCCAGGTTTTCTAGAATGTTTTTAGGATAATGGGGATCTATTTCATTAAATTTGACATGGACAGATGCTTCCATACATTTTTCTATTTTATTTAATTCTCTATAGGCTTTACTAGACATGGAATATCCAAATAAGATACCTTCATCACTGTTGGATGAATTTTTTTTTAGATTATGCTTAGTATTAAGAATATAAATGTTTCAACCAAAAAAATTGAAGTAGTTAACCTTGGGTCTTTTATTGTTCCATAACTCATAAGGAGTCCTTTTAAAAATAGGTCTGAAAAACACTCTATTGATTATGTATCATGTTGTATTGATATCTTCAGCCCCAAAATAAATTGGTAGGTGATATTCTCTAAGAATTGTTCTATAAATATCTTGAAGGGTTGTATTTCTTCTTTCTATGACTCCATTTTGTTAAGGTGTTCTAAGAGAAGATAATTTGCGAGTATAACCATTTTAAGAGAAAAAGGATTCAAACTCTTGATTTTCAAACTCATGACCATGATCACTTCTTAAGGATTTAATTCAAAGTCCACTAAGATTTTCCCTAGGCTTGGAATATTTAGTAAAATAAGAGTAGGATTCACTTTTGTGATCCATAAAGATAGTCCATGTATATCTAGAAAAGTAATCTACAAGAACATAAACATAGTTCTTCGCATTTAAACTAGAAACTCTAGGTGGTCTAAACAAATACTTGTGAACCAGTTCGAGTGGTTGAGAAGTTGACACTTCTTTCCTTGGTTTGAAGGAAATTTTGGGTTGTTTTCCCTTTTTATAGGGATTATACAACTAGTCATTTGGAATCTAATGTTTCGGTAAGTCTTTAACTAATATTTTACTAGTTAGCCTTATAAGAGAGTGAATATTATAGTGCCCTAGTCTCTTATTCCAGATCCAAGACTCTTTATGAAATACACTTAAACAATAATCATTTTTAGAAGCTAAGGAATCTAAGTTAACAGAGTAAAAATTTTCATTTCTTAATGTAGAAAACACTAACTCTTATTTAGAATTAAAGAAACTGCAAGCATCATTTTCAAATCTAACATGAAATACATCGTCAAAAAATTGTGAGATACTAAGAAAATTATATTTTAATCCATAAAAAAATAGTACTTTAGAAATTAAAACTAAGTTAGAGTTATCAATTTGACAGAGGCCAGTAATCTTTCATTTGGCATTATCACCAAATGTGACTTGTCCTCCATCTTTTTTTATTAGGTTCTTAAAGAATGAGTGGTCTACTGTCATGTGTCTTAAACATGCACTATCCAAGTACCAGAAACCTTTACAGGAAATCTTTAAGAAGATTTCCTACAAAATTATTAAGAAAAAATATATTTTGGAACCCATACTTGTTTGGGTCAAGTAATATTAGTAATATGTGCTTTAGGAACCCATATCTGCATCATAGGTTTCTTATAAGCATTAAGTAATGTATTTGAAAAATAAAATCTATTTGGTATAGAAAAACATGAAACAATAGAAATTGTATCATAAATTGAATTAGTTGATTTCTTTCCAGAACCGGGAGTAAAACTACATGTCTGAGATTTATAAAAAAAATTCTACGAAGAATTCTTTTTCCGGGTTGATAACCAATGTCAGTGTTGTATTTAGGGGAAATTTTTTTCCTAACATTTGATTAAGGGTATTTTTCCCATTTGTAAACTTTTACAGGTCATTCTTCAATTTCTCATTAGACATTTTTAATTCGTTGTTCTATTTGAGCATTTGAAATTTTTTTCTTTTTTAGTTTTGAGTTCAGATTTAACAGTCACAGTAAGAGAATACTGTTTCTTCAATGATTTATATTTTTCTTTTAGTTCATTGCATGTTTCTTCAAGCTTGTTACAGTATTCAAGCATTTATTCATTAGTCATATTTTTTGAGTCACTCTCATCTACAAAATAGTATGAATTATGTACAGGAGAGTCTAGTGTTAAGTAATATGTGTTTGTCATAAAACACATATTGTCTTTGTTAGCTTGTTCATCATGTGATGTTTTTGAGTCACTTGAACAATCCCTATAAGAACTCCAGGTTTCTTTCATTTCCTTTTTATACTTCCTTTCGTTTTAACCAAATCCCTTTTTGTACTAGATCTTTGGATAGTCAGCCTTGATATGTCCTTTGGGCTTACATTCATAACAGACAATCTCATCAGTCTTATAACTTATTTTCCAATACATCATCCAAATTCGTTTTTGGTAATATTTTCCCTTGAAGATAGGTTTTTGGAAAAGGTTTTTCTTCTTGTATAATCACTTGAATCTTATGGATAATTGATACATCTCCTCATCACTGTCATGTGATGGTTATTCACTGGTGGAACTTTATATAGAATCTTCCAATTACCCTTTGTCTTTGAGTACAGATGTGTCGGTTTTGAATGCAATAGATTTTCCTGTTTGGTTCATCCTTCTCTTCCTTGTCGACTTTCAGCTCTTCTTCATACATCATCAGGTTCCCAATGAGTTCTTTTACAGGTAGCTTGCTGATGTTGCATGATTCTCTAATAGAGACCATGGTTCCTCTCCATCTGTCAGGCAGACATCTAAGAATTCTCATGATCTGTTCCTTGGTAGTGACTTCTCTTCCAAGAGAAATAATTGTGTGGAAAATCTCATTGAACCTAAGATACATGTTAGATATAGTCTCTTGATGTTTCATTTTAAGGTTATCATATTTAATAGTATATGTATTAAGTCTCGTTTCCATTAAACAATATGTTCCTTCATGTGAGACATATAGGGTATCCCGAATTTCATGGGCAGTTTTACAAGAATAAATTCTGTTGAATTCCTGATCTCCTAAGGAGAATTATAAAGCATTCATTGCTTTGAAATTGTTGTTGTAGGAAGTTTTGATAGGTTCATCCCATGTGATTCTATCAGTATCAAGAATCGTATATTCATCCATAATGGAAGACCAAATTTAAAAACCCATACTCTCTAAATGCATTTTCATTTTAATTTTCCAATGAGCATAGTTGGTTCCATTAAAGAATAGTGGTATTTTGGTTGCAACACCTTCCAATATATTATCCATAATACAGAAATACTTGAGAGAGCTATAAATTTAGAATTGACAGAAATTTATAGATATTTAATGTACAACTACAATCATAGTTGAAGTAGGTTAAACAGAGTTTTTAACAAACTGTTCCTTGGATACAAAATGTTGTTCAGAGTATATTACTCAAGAGGGGGGGGGGGGTGGGTGAATTGAGTAACTATAAAAAATTACTGGTTAAAAATTATTCTTAAAAGGTTTTCCCAAAATGTTAAATACAACCTATTTAATCAAGGTTATTCTATTATAAGAGTTTTACTATTTAAATAACTTCATAGAAAATTGATTAGTTCTCAGTAATCTTAAGATAAGATATTAATATTATTTTTGAAACTATTATACTAAGACAAGATAGTTATAATTTCTCTACAAGATTATATATCAAAGAGAATTTAGTGATATCTGAATTATACAGTAAAGAAGTAAAATAGAGAATACTAAATTAAGCAGCACCGTGAATATGAAACAAGGGGTTCAGTCTCAAGCCGAGACCTAATCTACTCCACTTAGTGATCACCTGCCACCAAGAAGTGTATATAAATAATCTTGATCCACACCCTGGATCAGGGTTAACAATAGTACACATGACTGTCCAGGTCACACATGGACCTCTTCCATAGTTCTTTGTGGGTACAAACAACCAGGCCACACAAGGACCTCTTTCACACTTATCTGTGGGTATACACAATTGTAAAAAGATGTTTGAGTAAGGATATATTGTATCCTTCAGTTTAATGAAGGAGACAAAGTGTGTTGTTATAAAAATACACACACAACTCTAAATATAGTAAAATGATACACAACATAGCAGAAATATTGAGATAGGTTTAGAAATGCTCTGACTGTTAGTCTTTGCAGCTCTGGACTTCTTAGATAAAGAAGATGCAGAAATCAAGTACTTGTATGGAAAAGAGAGTGTCGCAAGTTAGATATATTTGTCTTATGTTCTTCATGATGTTTAACAATGTGAATATGTTCTCGATTCTAGAATTCAAGTATGCTTCATGTATTCTTCAGCAACGTTGAGTTTCATGAGACAATTTTTTCTTAATAAATTCTCTAAGTGTATTCTTAATTGTCATGCTAATGCCCACCCAGTTGTTTCACTTTTTAGTATCATGCCACTCCCTTCTTTGTTTCTGGGAATTACTCTTTTATCTTGGAGTGCATGTGTTTGAGCCAACAGGTTGCATGTATTTTTCACCTCATACCTCATATTGTAAGATGACATGTCTATAAAGAAATATTAATTAGGTCAGTGCATTTTAAAGCTTCAAATATGACCGTTAAAAATTAATTTGAAAAATGAAAAAGATTAAGAAATAGTTTTACGGTATTTCATGAAAACGGTGTCTCCTTAACATAGAGTCTGGATTGGTCACAATGTCTTGTGGTTACGGTGTCTTCTTGTTCAAGGTGTCTCATGTTCACAGTGTCTTTTGCTCACGGTGTCTACTTGTTCAAGGTGTCTCATGTTCACTGTGTCTTGTGGTCATGGTGTCTGCTTATTCACGGTGTCCCATAGTCTTGCTGTCTTGTGGTCATGGTGTCTGCTTGTTCATGGTGTCTCACGGTCACAGTGTCTCATGGTTATGGTGTCTGCTTGTTCACGGTGTCTCACAGTCACAGTGTCTGGATGTCACGATGTCTGCGTGTTCAAGGTGTCTCAGACTTAGGAAAATATCTATATTCAGACATAAGCAGTGATATTTATGGAATGAATTAAACTTAATCATTTGTTAGAGAAATCATTATAAAGTGAATCAATAGATAGTGTATAGTAACAAAACTGAGTGTATAGAACTTAAGAGATTCTGATAGATTTTACTAAACAATAATGCATTTTATGTGAGATAGATTACATAGAGTTAACATGGTTTATATACTGAATAGTATTTGTGATCATTAAAACTTGATTAATAAATGTGGAGTCTGACAATTATGTTTTTTTCAAGTATCCATTATTAAAAATCCATTTAAAAGTACTCATTTTTGATGTATTTTAACTAATAATTGTCTAAAACATTATATATTTTGATGGTCATATTACTACTAACTAGGTATAATAAGGTGTTAAGAACTATTATATTTCCTTATATACTTTTTTTTAATTTCATTTGTATTTAAATTATTTAAAATGTTTAAGAAAAATGTTTTTATTTTATCATATATTTACTATCCAAGGGTTTTGGTTTTTGAAAATATTTTTGATCACCCTATTAATTTTATGATGATATTATTCATTTAGAAAAGTTATATATTTTATAACTTCTGATTTCATAAACTCATGATATATAATGTTTAGAGAAGGTTTTAATAAACACATTTTTAATGGGTAATGTAATATATTATGATGATTGTTTTTAAGTAGAAAAAATATGTATTGATACTTACAAGTGGGGTCCAACGCCACCCTTAAATGAATTAGATCAAGATTACATCTCAGGACATAAAACAACGTATAAAAAATGATCTTTCTCACAAAAAATGGGAATGATTATTTTTCTCACATTTTTAGGAATATATATAATGAGTATATTCACATAAGAGTTGATATAATGAGTTTTATCACACAAATTTACCTTTGAATATCGTTATGCAACATACACATGTTTTTAAACATGTTATTATAAAATCTTAGTACTCTTTTAATTTTAATTAAACAAATTATTTTGGGATTATAACTTTTTTAATGTATTCTACACTTATATTTCATGCTCATATTTTATATGTCTATTGAGATGTGATGTGCACCATTAAATATTTTATATTCTTATTTAAGACCTTTATATGTTATTATGATTAACTAACATGTTTTTATTATTATTATATATTTTCTTATGATTTTTTGTTATGGTATTTATTTGATCATCATGTTCTCCTCTCTAATAAGATTTTTTTTATTAATGACCATATGAGCTCACCCCTTTCTTATGTTTCATTTCCATTGGGTATTAAAGTTGTTATATCATGTGAGATATCTAGAAAATATTCTTGATTAGAATAATTATATTGATGTGTTTGGATTTGTTGTGAAATAAAATGTTCATATATCTAATCATCAAGACACTAAACCATTCGGTATTTAGGTTATGTGACTATTTGTGAGATTTATTATTTAAATCAGTAGATTAATGTATTATTTTAGTCATGTTTATATTGGGTCATAATAATTGGTATTAGAGGTGTGCTTAGTTATTTTGTAGATTCCTATAGTTATTAAAAGATATTATTTTAGTTATATTTGGTTTTTTGGTTATATATACTTTGTAAAAACCCTAGAGAATATTTTATGTAATGGATGATATCCTATAATATTGATTAAATCTTCAATGGATGGGTTTCCATAGATATATGTCTATATCAAAAAACAATACGTGGTTTTAGGATCTAGAATAAATATACCAAGTTGTAATGAACATTAAAATGGATTGTTGGTTATTAACTCGATCATCACCTAGTTTATAAAAAAGAGGCCTAAATGCAAACCATATTTGAAACTATAATGGGGATATTAGTTTAATTATCTTGTTCCATTTATAAACTACAATGAATCATTGATTTCCTTGTTATATTGAGGGATTAGTTTCAGAATAATAGGATAACTCATCTAAAATTATCTTGGATCATAAATTGATTGATATAGGTTGATCCAAGAGATTAATGGGAAAACACTTAAATAGAAAAGAATAAGAAATTTTGATTTATTATTATTTATATTATTGTGATAATTACCCTATATAGTAAATGTTTTGTCACTAATGTCAACCCTTTTTATTTTAGTAATTACTTGAAGTAGTAGAAACCATAGGTATGAGTGATAATGTGGTGATTATTTCAATAAAGAACCCACTGAAGTGGGATACAGATAGATAATCCTTATAATTATTCTCAACTAGCTATCATGGAATATGATTAAAAATTTGAATATATTCAAAAGTCCCAAAAACACTATAGAAGATAAAGACTGACTCCCCTGAAATATCAATTGATAAAAATGATGAAGGTAAAAATGATCAATTCTTATATGTAATTTTTTTTGAATTAAATACCAAGGGAAATTCCTTAAGTGGGGTGGTAGATACATAACTTTTGGTAAAGGATTCCATAAATTATCAAACTGACATGGGCAAATAAATATTCTATGTAACACGATGAATGAAAATAAAACTCATCCTAATAAAACACTATAATGTCATTATATTTTGTTTGTGGAACTTGGAAAATATTCATATCCGTACCATAATATAAGAATTTATAATGATGGTAGAAATATACAACCTTCTAGACACATGTTTCAAGGAAGAAACTATAAAATGAATATTGATGAAGAGGATAATGGTAATTAGGATCCACTTACCATACACACCGAATTAGTGGATTTATTGTAGTTTTATCAACCCAATTATACCAAGGGTGTTTTTAGGAACATTAATTCACTAAACCTAGTGTATTTTATTTTAATGAATTTTTTTTGTTTTATATTATTATGTTTTTGTAAATATAATTTTAAGAAATCTTAAAACACTCCTCTAAAATATTTTTTTTTCAAAATAGTATTTCTATTTTCCCATTCACTCCACATTAATTTCAATAATATGTAAAAACACATTCTAAATAAACTATAACATTATATTAGTTTAAGTCCATAAATGAATTAAAAATGAACAAAATATAACCTTGAAATTGACCTTAATACCCAGATATGAGGTATACTTCTATGAAATGGTCAGGGAGAAAAAGTGTTTCTTAAAATTACCTATGATTTTTTGGGATCATCAATAATTATATTAATATCTTTCGGAAGGTGAATATTTTCACTAACTTTGAATATTCTTGTAAGTAAATGATAATTAAATATTGAGGATTTAATTTATTTATAGTGTAAAATGTAACACCATGAGATTTTAGATCCTTTAAAATACATACTAGGTTCTATAACATATTTCACACACTATACCAAATTTAATCAAACCACAATATAGTAATAATAAATTATTAATGATGCTATAATAAATGCTAAGACGGTAAAAAATTTATTTTTACAAACTTTAGAAGGTGAATAATAAATACAAGTTCATATTAAGAAGTATATTATTAAATGAATATTTTTATAATAATATATATATATTCATTTAAAAATGAAAATTAAATGAATAATAATTTAAATATAATAATTTAAAAATAATTTATTTTTTTCAAAAAATTTCTAAGTATTTAGTTTTAAGATATTTGAAAAATAATCAATTAATAGGATAATAGTAAAAAATAATAATGTTGTTCAGAACCTTAATTTTATTTGAAAAAAGACCTTTCTGAAACCTTTTTTACCTAAAAAATTAAATATCTATATTTTTAAAAATAATTTTAAAAAATAATTTTCAATTTATAAAACCAATTAAAATTATTTTCGAAAATCAGGTAATGTTTTATAAAAACAATTTTTTCCTTTTTCTTTATTTATATTTAGTCATGGAGAAACTAGGGTATCAATTTTTTGTAATGTCAGATAAATATGAATAATAGAATTAAAATCTTGTTATCAACATTATAATAAATAGTATTGAATATTTTTTCTTTTACATTACCATTTTTCTTCAAAGTAAACTTTTAAAAAACTAGGTTCATACATATTACATGAATTAACAATAAGAGAAATTTCACTATACATTGAAAGTTAATTTGATAAAATGATTTATATATTTGATAAAATAATGTTATTATTTAATATAACAAATATAATTTATCTTTATAATTTGTATATTATTAGAAGTAATACTAATTACAATGTTAAAAGTGATATAATTATTTTAATTTTTTTTATTATTCATACAAAGGAAATTATTTTGAAATAATTAAATAAAAATTAATTAAAATAATGAATATAATATGATAAATATATTGACATTCATTTAATTGGTAATCAATTAGAAAAAATTATTTATAAAAGCTAAATAGTTATTATTAGTTATTATAAAAAAATGGTGACTTCAATAAAATAACTTTTTTAAATTTTCTATCAATTTTCAGTAGAAAATTTAATAAATTTAATTAGATTAAATTATCCTCATTATTAAATTTAACATATAAAAATTTAATTTTTATTAATTTATGATCATTTCCGAAAATAGTTTTTTTTACTTAAAAAATTATTAATTTATGAAAATTATAATTTCTATGATTTTATAAGGGTGTATGTATAATCTATAATACTTATAAACCTTTAGTTTAATAAAATATTTTATTATTAAATGTGAATTTTAAATATTTAAAAACCCATTATACGTATAAAACCAATGAATAGTTTTTTTTAGAGTTAACGAAAAATGATAATTTAATATAAAAAAACATATTTTAGTTATCCCCTTAAATTGGTTATTTTTCAAGGTGATGTTTAATTTTTTATTTATTTAGAAGCCTCATATTTTTTTAAATCATAAAAAATTAATTTATTACTCTATAATTAGTATCCATGATAAATTTATCATATTGAAATTTAGAATTTTAATAAAGTTATTTAAAAATTTATTTTAAATGTTTATGTTTTTTTATTTTAAAATTAAAATTTAATACCTATTAGAGTATTATTTGATAATATTTATTCATTTTTTGAATCATAATTACAATTTATTTAGATATCACAATTTTAATTTTGGTCATTAAAAATTGTTACAAGCGATTAAAATAAGTTACCCTGGTGCAAAAACTAAAAATTGTGAGAAGTGTTTAACTAAAGGGGGAAGGAAAAAATGTAAAATACATGTTTCCATGTGGATTTTTGAGGAATTTATCAACTAAAACTCAACCATTTTTTTAATTTTCCTTTTTTTAATCACTCGACCATTTAATATTAAAATTAAATCATTTAAATTCAATGGGTATTTCAAAGACCTCACCTCTTCATTTAAAAAATGTAACAGCACCACCACATATATTCACACCTATAATTCAAACTCATAATTTACAATATGTAATTTTAAACTCCCTAAATCCATATATCATGAAAATAATCCACTGGTTACTCAAATTTTTACCAATCTGTTTAATATCAAAGGTACATCTAAAGAATGATCAAGTCTCGAACATAAGTATTATGTCCTTATTTTTTATAACAAATATTACTATTCTATATATCTTATCATTAAAATATTATTACAAATTATTTATCATTATTATTATAATAATTTGTTACATTAATGGTACAATCTGTATTTAATTATTTCAAGACACCTATAAACACAAAGGAACATCAACTGTTTGTGTCTACAGACTACAACAACCACAAAGATTCAATTATAATTTCTAGTAAAGTATTAAACGATTCATAAAATCAATTTAATTTCAATTTAAAAACTATTAAAACATTAAGATAATATCATTATGATTTTTTATAGTAATATTATTTAAAAAATACTTTATTAATAATTATCTCGAATTGAGTTAATGCATGTTCATGTTTGGGTCAGTTTAACCACATACATGACCAATGATATAGAAAAATATTATTGATTATCATTTGAAAATAAATAATATTGTTATTTTAATATAATATTTAAATGACGATTGGTATATGTGTTTGAAAATATTATATTAATTATCTACCTTATTATTAAAATTTCAATTTTTTCACTAAAATCATCAAAATAAGCCAGAAACAAATTCATTTTCACACATCTTAACTAAAAGAAATCTTGGATTTATATAATATTATTTTAAATTAATTTTATTTATATATTATATAATATTTTTTAATTTAACAATAATTATATTTGTATCAATTTATTGGTAACAATATCAAAATTATTAATCATTTTCAAAATAGTTAATGTTGTTTCCACCAGGCGGCAAGAATACACTACCAATAATTAATAAACTCTTGAGAATGAAATATAATAAGGATTATAAAAAGGAAATATATTTTAGTTAAATTTTAAAATAAGATATTAATTTATTTTGGATTGATTTATAAAAGGTTATAGTTTGATTAACTAAGCAAGGAAACCATGTAAGGGTTAGGTTGTCTCAAATTTGAATCCCTTGAGACAGGATTAATCTACAAACCATATTTCCTAAAAAAAGTTATAAATACTTCATTATATTCATTTTATATCTTTATACTTTTATATTTCATTATATAAATTTATCTATTTAATGTTATACTATCCCTGATGGTTTTATTCAAAAGTTACAAAGGATGAAAGTGGTTTTCAGGACCCAATTATCTTTCTTGGTTTATAATCACTCTTATTTTTATATAATCTTTAATGACTGATATATTATTTACAATGAATAATTTAGAATGTAATTAAACATTTTTTATAAGTAAATCATGTTTTACACTAAATTCTTTTAGCATGATGATTTTATTGTTTCATTAAATGTCATTTTTCTTTAGAATAATTACCATTTTTTAAAAATGGATTTTCCTATATATATTATTTAAAATAACACCAATTGTATATTTCTTGTGTTGGAAAGTAAAATTTTTTGAGGTACAATGATCATTACCCCCTTTATTCATTTATAAAAATTCATTATCATGTTAAATGATTTTCATTTTCAACAGGGTTAGATAAAGATTTTTCAAAAGGTTATTCAATTCCTTCAATGTTATTATATTTATCACAGAAGCCATATTTTCTATTGATATATTTTATATAATTTTAAATATAAACTATTAAATATAATTTTTTAGAGGTAAATGTTTCAATTTATTTTCACTTCCATTTTCTGAAAACTCTTTTTCTTTTTCTGTACTCACAAATTAAATATACTTTTAAAATTGAAAATTGAAAATTTATTTTAACTTATAATTTTCTAAATCACTATATATTTTTCGTTTAATTTTTTTACCAACTCATTATAATATGGTTTTAAAAAGTATTTAGATTTTCTTAAAAAATATTTTTGGAAGTAAATTGTACTTCAATGGTCTGAAAGGATTTTTGAAAATTTTGTATTTTCATTTTTATTCACCCTATGTGTTTTTTCTTTCATAAAGTACGTTTTTTACACGCAATTTATATTTTCTTATAATAATATTCCTTTTGTAATTTTTTTATATTTTATGTTTTCTTACATTTTTTATATTTGATGTTTTTTATGATTTGTGGAAACCCATTATTTGTTCATCAATTATTTATGATTTTATGATGAATTTTTTAAGATAAAAAAATATGTTAGGATGACAAGGCATGGGATCATACATCACCTTAAAACGAATTGGTTCAATCTTCGATGTCCTGGGATTCTATGACATTGACATATTGAGTTTTTTCACATTGGTGTGCGCATTATGGTTTTTCTCTCATTTACATGTGTGGACATAATGAGTTTCTTATCATAAGAGTGGGAATAATGAGTACTCTCACACTAGTTTTCCCATTCTCATGGTTATGTCACATTTACATATTATTCATCAAGTGATGAAAATATTTTATGATGCACTACATTGGTGTGAAATTCTATATCTTCTTGTTTTTTTCTTATCTTTGAAGTATTAAAATAATTTATATCATGATCACATATTATATTAATATTGATTTTCGTTTTGATCCATTAAGAATCATTTATACTTGTTTAATGACATTATTATGATCTTATGATGCTATAAAATGTACTAAGATTTTCATCCATGCCCTTATTATCTTCTGTTGTTATATTTATATCATAGTCTTATTCCTTTTAATTCTATGATATATATATTTTCCCACTTATTGTCTAAGATCAACCCTTACCTATGATTCCAATAACTAGGTTATAAGGATGATTATATCACATTATATAGCTAGAAAACAATTTATAGGATCACAATTATAGAGGAGTGTTTTCAAGTGTTATGAAATAAGATGTTTATGTTTCCCATTTCTAAAACACTATTCCTTTTAGTAAATGGGTTATAAAACTATTTTGGAGATTACTTACTCAAATCATGATATTAATTTTCAATTTGATTTAAGATTTTCTTTGTTAGATATAAATAAAATATGTAATTTACCCCTTATTGAAATTTACTAAAATTTGAAAAAATACTATAATATTAATTACAATACATTGGTGTTATTTAAAATATTTTAAAAAAATTCCCATTTATTTAGATAAATTATATATATATTATTGATAGGTGGTTAATTAAAATAACATTAGTGGATATGAAGCATAGAACTCATGTAACGCCCCGACCCCAGTTACCCAAAGTTGGTGCATTATTGCGTAACATTGGCATGATCACAAAGATCAAGTCTCGAAAGACTGATTAGTTTAGTAGGCTTGAAACACTAGATACATTCATAAGTTTTACATTACATCATAAAGTAATATAAAACTACAACAACATCTTGTCTTCATATCCCCTCATATTATCCCTTTAGGTCATTCATAAAATACTTCTTCACATCCTGGAAAAATTAAAACATTGAAAGGGGTGAGCTCAGATGCTCAGTAAGGATAACAATATAGCAGAAGCATTCATAAATAAACATAAAAATTTAAGGAAATGTATAACTAAACAAAAGCCTTTTAAACATGAACTTAAGAATAATATGGCAAAATAAAAATGAAATAATTCCATTTACTTATTCACATGGTTATTCTACTGGTCGAATAATCACATGTAATATCAATAACCACTTTCATAATGATGGAATGCATAATGCCAGACTATCATAACCATATATCCAAGGCCTCGTGCCAAGACTACAAATAAGATTTTGTCAATTCCCCATGCCAAGACACTAGTTTGTCACATGAGACCCGCCGATGCATTGAGGAGCTATAGCGGGCTCCACCCGTCACTTATTAAGTCCAATGCATTCCTCATATGAACAGGTTTAAACATATCATAAACCATAACATAATCGTATAAACTAAAACATGCATAAAGGAAACATAACATTTCCAATTTTCAATCACAAGATATCAATACAACATATTGATATAATAAAAAACACTTTCAAGACCATTTTCAATAACAAAATAAATGAAAATTAAATCTTGGTATTTATTTTTCATTTAAAAAAAGTTATGGCTTATAGAGGAAGCCAAAACTCAAAAAATAGTCACAGCGGAGGAGAAGTCGTTGTCACCTCATACGTAAGAAAAAACATTCCTTTTGTCGTTTAGTAAAAACGCTTCATATAAAAAGATTCCTTTTGAATAAAATTAAAAGTCAAAGGGGTTTATACACTGTATAAAAGAAAGTTGTGTATAAAACAAAATATGCCTCAATGAACAGAGATTGAGACGAAGTCCGTTAAAAAGAACATTTTTTTAAATAAAATAGATCTATTATGTGTATTAATTATAATCATACATAAAGAAAGTACAAATAAAAGATAGGACATAATAATATCATGACATAATATGAAAGTAGGAGATTAACCCAAAGAATAGAAATTGGGTTATGAAGTTCCCTTACCTCGTGTCCGACTTGACTCGATCGTTCTTTAACCTCCTGAATAATAAGCTAGTGTAAATTTATACTTTCTTAAGAACCATTTTCGTGTTCATTATTCCTTTTATATCACTTATTACTTTGTTATGAACATTATGTAATTATTTAAGTTCATAACGGTCATTTTGTTGATCTTTGGTACTCGAGTCAAAAATAAACTTCTTATAACTAAAAGTTGTTCATGCGGTAAAATATCCACTACATCCAAAATTATATCATGATGTAGATATCATATATATCATATATATCCAGTATATACTTGCATTTATATTATTACAAAACATTTATAGGTAAGAAATGAAATGCACCGTTCATGGAGACGGTAAGCCGTACGTACGCATGAACGCTACTTTCATTTCTATTTCGTATTTAATGGAATGAAATTATAATTATATAAAGGAATAATATAATTCCAGTATAACATAATGTATAATACAATTTACTCCATCCTTTATACATCCCACATATGGCATTAACGATTCAAATCACGTTGAGGGGGCGGTAATCCGCACATCCTAAAATGAAATTATCGCGTTTATCCATAATGGTAATCATAAAGGAATGCCATAAATGAAAAAAAATAATCATAAGGAAATAAAAAACATAATATATATCATATATAAAAATAGTGTCATCATAATGGCCACCATGAGAGGTGTTATATGAGTGTTGAACAATCATCGTTCCGTGAGGCAGAAATTCACCATCCATGGAAACAGTATGTTCTTTAACCATTATATTTAGGTGTGTGTAAGTGTAAATAAAATAATTGTCATAAAACAAATCCTAGTATATTGAAGATACTGGTGTTGTTACAAAAGAAAATAATAAAAAGATTTTAGGGGGTCGGAGAAGGAAAATAAAAAAAATAACATTAGAGAAGACATTACCTTAAAATCGGGTAACTCTTTTTTATTTGAGCCAAAGGCTTCCTTGGGAATACTTCTTCCCAAAGTTAGGATTCTAGAAGTAATATAGGGATGTTGGGAGAGTATTTGGTCAGAGTTTGGCTGAGACAAATGTTTTTATGGTGTGAATAAGGTGGTATAGGTGGGGGCCATTTACAAGAGGAGAGGAGGGGCACTCTTGGAAATTAATGAAATGTTACATTATTATATAATTCGTTTCGGATTTTAAAGGTCCCACACTTATATATTTAGAGGATAAGGTGATAAGGGTTCGAAATATACTCATCCAATAGGCTTTTCACAAGTGTAATTGTTATATTTCACATTATCCTTCTATTTTATTAAAATTGTTAATTAATGAGGTAATCTCTGCATCATCATGGTGTCATTAAACATTTAATTTATATACTGTCTAAAAATTAGTAAAAAATTACCATGATTTAGGAAATATTTTTATCTTTCCAATAAATATTTCTGGTCAAAAAGTTAACTTATATAACCCCATGTAATAATTGTTTTAGTAAAACAACTCATGTTTGTGACATTTTTATTTTAACATTAAATAAAAAGTTGTTAATGTCATTTTCCTACCAAAGTGGCTCCATGGGGTCCCCAAGTTGAAAAATGGATTGTCTGGGTCGTCCATGACTCATACAATAGGTGTAGGACATGTGTCAAGGTCATTTCATATTATTATAACATTATCTTTACCTTATATTTCACTAATTACCTTTAATCGCGATTAATTAAACTTAAAAGTTACTATTCACCAAAATATTATTTTAATCCCATTGAACAACATTTTACTTAATAATGACATCCATGTATGTCAGATTTTTAAAAATCTAATCACAGAAGTGGTAATGTTTCATTTAAACGAAAAATCAGTTTTTTAACTACCACTTAGTGGTTTCACTATTCATCAAAAATTGAAGTTTTTTAGAACAATGCCAAAATTTCACCCTAAGCTATAATTGATATTCCGAATTCAAAAATTATGTATATTTTACAAAATTACAAACATATAAGTTGCATTAATTAATTTTATAATTAATTCCCGTTGTCACAATAAATATCATGTTTCTAAGAAACAATATATATCAAAAGATTGGCAATTGTTTATGTCCATTTTCAAAGTGAAATTAATTATAATGACCAGGATTGGATAAAATTGTAAAAATATATTCTAATTATACTTTAAAACCACTCAATAGTATAATTTATCACTATAAATTATTTTGATTAAAAAGTTGTTTTTAAGTATTTTTCACTATTCATAAAAATTTCGAAGTTCTCAGAAAAATACCAAAAATTCAACATACGATAATTTAGATATCCCTAATCCAAAAATTAAGTCCATTTTGAAATATAAAATATATGTAATTTCTAAAAGTGGGTATTACTATTCATAATGGCTATTTTGATTGGTCGCGGTGTGTTAGAATCTCGAACTTGCATACAATGCAAGCTATTGCATTATTGAAAGAGAAGCGTATCATGGAAGCTCAGGGTGTTACATTCTCCCCTCCTTCAATAAATTGCGTCCTCACAATTTGAAATTTTTCTTTGAAATTAAAAGGTTGAAAATAGGAAATACCTTTGTGGAAAACCCACATCGGAAATAAGGTTAATAGAATTTAGCCTTAATAAGAGGGAAAGGGAAATGAAAAAGTCACCACCAAATTATGATCTCGATAAGGAGAACATTGGTGGAAATTAGAGACATATAATTGGAGGAAAAACATAAATATTTTTAGGGAGTGATTGAGGTCATCAATCACAAACACGTGTAAAATTGAGGGCCTCAATGCCCTCAATCTATGATGATTTTAAATATTATCAGTTCAACAAGACATAAGGTATTAGGATAACACATTTCTTTTTTTTAATATCCCTTTACTAAATTTTAAGAATTAATTTATTCATGGAGTAAGAGATAGGTTTTTATATATTTACGCTTGACAAGTAGAGTTTCAACCTTCAACTAATTTCTACCACAAACTCATCTTTCACTCAAAAAGATAATAAAACTCAAAAATATTATATTTATCCTAATCGTACACGGTTCAAAATATTAACACATACCATTTAGATTAGGAAAACTATTTTGTAATAACCAGGGACTTCCTGTAGGATAGTGTTAGGTAATAAATGCCTGTCGCACTATGGTTGTGGGTTCGATTCCTGCAGCTTTGTCTGACGCAACGGGTTATCCCCCGACCTGCAGGTTATCCTTTTCCTAAAACTATAGTATTATAATATTCCAAAAATAATCTTCAGAAATTTTTTAACCGTAAACAATACTATCCAAAGTTCAACTTAATCCATTCCAACCTTTATAGTTATCCAAAATACCTCTATCCAGACTTTCTATAAAAGGTCTCTAAATTCCAAAATCAATTGTAACATCAGATTCCCCAAATAAAGTAAAGTTTCTCCTATTGTCACATCCTAAAAGTATGATTACCTTCATCATATTAAAACCTTAATGGAAACAAAAAGTTCTGCAGTACAATCCTTATATATATCACATTATTCTTATAACCAGAATATAATCCTTGAGTCCAAAAGCACCAATACATTAATTATTCCACTTCAACTATAGAAACAACATAAGATTGTCCTTAATCCCTTGGCCTTTTCTGAAGTAAGTTTCCCTGAATCTGAGGACATTCATTTGCATAATTCCCCATTTCCCTACAATTGTATCATTCAACATTGATAGCCTCTTTCTTTCCCTTTCAATCATGAGCCTGGTGACCTTTTTTCTCCATATTTGTAACAAACTCCCATTCCTTTTAGGCAAGTACCGGGGTGATTGTTCCCAAAATAATCGTATAATGTAAAATCCTTCTTTCCCTTTCTCCCTTTATCTGTCTCTTGTTCCACCATTCTCTTCTTCTCTAGCTTTACTTTATTGTCCTATGATTTAGAGAATTCCTTTTCTGTCTTGATAGAAAATGAGACAATATCTTCATACGATGAGAAATATTGTGAGACTAAGGCTCAATAGAGAAAGAGTTTTAACCCATCAAAGAAACGATCAATCTTACTTCCTGGGTTACGTATATAATCTGTAGCATGCCTCGCTAACCTTGTAAAGTTAACCTCATACTTTGCGACATTATCATCCTCCTTTTGTCTCATACTCAGAAATGGCCTTTCCATATCTGCTCTATGGTCACGAGGGAAGTATTTTTCTAAGAAAATATCTTTGAACTCCCTCCATTCCATATTAGATACTTCATCATCTTCCTTTTTGTTTTGAATCAATGATCACCATTGATCAGAATCTCCAGTGAGGCAGTAAACCGCCATGATGACCTTCGCCCTTTCGCTAATCCCCAAGGCGTGGAATATTTTCTCTAAGGAGGTTATACATTGCTCAGCTACTAATGGATTTGTACCCCCCTTAAATGTTGGTGGTTGTTGCCTCATGAAGCGGTCTAACATTGATCCTCCACATTGTGTATTAGGGTGCTCCATATGAGTAAGGTTATTATTCATAACCTGAGTGAGTTGTCCCAGTATGGTAATAAGTTTATCATAACCAGTTGTATCTCTAGCTCCACAGTAATTATCTTGAGCAGGAGGGAAATCCCTACACGGAGTGCATGCATTGATACGGTTTCCATTCCTCCCACTAGGCACCATTTCTAAACAATGGCATAAACTAGATTAGTTTATGAATCAAAATACATAATTCCCTACTTGTAAAACACATAACATAAATTGAACAGTTTATGGATATAATCCATAATCATAAAAAGAAATGTTTTCTTTGAGGAAGTATTTACTCATAAACCCTTTATAATGGTTTTTATTGAAAATGAGAATTATCCTAAGTATATCCCCCAGGAGTGTCGTAACCAAGAGTGCAGCAAGGCCCGTTGTCATGCACCAGTTCCCGTTCGAGTCTAGCTCAAAGCGGTGTCTTCGGGTTTTACCCCTAGGTACATATGTGCCAGAGCCGCCTCTACCTGCTCGTATCCAGACAGGGATGTATTGCTCAGAAAACTCATAAAATATCTATAATACCAAAATTCTAGGACGTTCTTCTATACTAATCCTCAAAGTCTATCTTATGGCTATGTGCTCTAATCAGAGTTTTTTTTCTAAATATAGCTTCCAATGTTAGTACTAAACTGTCTCTGATACCAACTATAACGCCCCGACCCCAGTTACCCAGAGTCGGTGCATTATTGCATAACATTGTAATGATCACAATGTTCATGTCTCGAAAGACTGATTAGTTTAGTAGCCTTGAAACACTAGATACATTCATAAGTTTTACTTTAAATCATAAAGTAATACAAAACTACAACAACATATTGTCATCATATCCCCTCATATTATCCCTTCAGGTCATTCATAAAATACTTCTTCACATCCTGGGAAAATTAAAACATTGAAAGGGGTGAGCTCAGATACTCAGTAAGGATAACAATATATCAGAAGCATTCATAAATAAACATAAACATTTAAGGAAATGTATAACTAAACAAAAGCCTTTTAAACATGAACTTCAGCATAATATGGCAAAATCAAAATGAAATAATGCCATTTACTTATTCACATGGTTATTCTACTGGTCGAATAATCACATGTAATATCAATAACCACTTTCATAATGATGGAATGCATAATGTCAGACTATCATAACTACGTAGCCAAGGCCTCGTGCCCAGACTACAAATAAAATTTTGTCAAGGCCTCGTGCCAAGACACTATTTTGTCTCTTGAGACCTGCCGATGCATCGAGGAGCTATAGCTGGCTCCACCCGAAACTTATTAAGTCCAATGAATTCCTATTGTGAATTGGTTTAAACATATCATAAACCATAACATAATCGTATAACATAAAACATTCATAAAGGAAACATAACAATTCCACATTTCAATAACAAGATGTCAATAAAACACATTTATATAATAAAAAACACTTTCAAAACCATTTTAAATACCAAAATAAAAGAAAATTAAATCTTGGTATGTATTTTTCATTTAAAAAAATTTATGGCTTATAGTGGAAGCCGAAACTCAAATAATAGTCACGGCGGAAGAGAAGTCGTTGTCGCCGCATACGTAAGAAAAAACATTATTTTTGTAGTTTAGTAAAAATGCTTAGTATAAAAAGATACCTTTTGAATAAAAGTAAAAGTCAAAGGGATTTATACACTATATACAAGAAAGTTGTGTGTAAAACAAAATATGCCTCAATGAAAGTAGATTGAGATGAAGTCCCTTACAAAGAACATTTTTTTTAAATAAAATAGATCTATTATGTGTATTCACTATAAGTATACATAAAGAAAGTACAAATACAAGATAAGACATAATAATATCATGACATTATTTGAAAGTAGGAGATTAACCTAAAGAATAGAAATTGGGTTATAAAGTTCCCTTACCTCGTGTACGACTTGACTCGATCATTATTTAACCTCATGAATAATAAACTAGAGTAAATTTCTACTTGCTTAAGAACCTTTTTCATGTTCATTATTCCTTTTATATCACTTATTACTGCGTTATGAACATTATGTAATTATTTAAGTTAATAAAGGTCATTTTTTTGATCTTTGGTACTATATAAAGTACAATATAATTCCAATATAATATAATGTATAATACCATTTACTCCATCCTTTATACATCCCACATATGCATTAACGATTCAATTCACTTTGAGGGGGCAGTAATCCGCACTTCCTAAAATGAAATTATCGCGTTTACCCATTATGGAAATCGTAAAGGTATGCCATAAATGAAAAAATAGAATAATATGGAAAACCAAAACATAATATATATCATATATAAAAATAGTGTCATCATAATGGCCACCATGAGAGGTGTTATATGAGTGTTGAACAATCATCGTTTCGTGAGGCATAAATTCGTCATCCACAGAAATAGTATGTTATTTAACCATTAGATGTAGGTGTGTGTAAGTGTAAATAAAATTCTTCTCATAACAACATCCGAGTATATTGAAGATACTGGTGTTGTTACAAAAGAAAATAATAAAAATAGTTTAGGGGGATGGAGAAGCAAAATAAAACAAAACAACATTATAGAAGACATTACCTTAAAATCGGGTAACACTTTTTGATTTGAGCCAAAGGATTCCTTGGGAAGACTTATACCCAACGTGATGCTTCTAGGAGTAATAAAGGGAAGTTAGGAGAGTATTTGGGCAGAGGTTGGCTGAGCCAAATGGCTTTATGGAGTGAATAAGGTGGTAGAGGTGGGGGACTTTTATAAGAGGAGAGGAGGAGCACTCTTGGAAAGTAATGAAATGTTACTTTATTATATAATGGGTTTCAAATTTTAAAGGTCCCAAAAATATATATTTAGAGTCTAAGGTGATAAGGGTTCTAAACATAATCATCCAATAGGCTTTTCACAAGTTTAACTCTTAGATTTTACATTATCCTTCCATTTTATTAAAATCGTTAATTAATGAGGTAATCGCTGCATCATCATGGTGTCATTAAATATTTAATTTATTTAATGTCTAAAAATTATAAAAAAATTACCATGATGTATGAAAGCTTTTTTTCTTTCTAATGAATATTTATGGTCAAAAAGTTAACTTATATAACCCCATGTAATAATTGTTTTAGTAAAACAACTCATGTTTGTGACATTTTTATTTTAACATTAAATAAAATGTTTTTAATGTCATTTTCATACCAATGTGGCTCCATGGGGTTCCCAAGTTGACCCATGGATTTAATTGGTCGGCCATGACTCATACAATAGGGGTAGCACATGTTTCAAGGTCATTTCATATTATTATAACATTATCTTTACCTTATATTTCACTAATTAACTTTAATCGCGATTAATTAAACTTAGAAGTTACTATTCACCAAAATATTATTTTAATCCCATTGAACCACCATTTACATCCTAATGACAACCATGTATGTCATATTTTTGAAAATCAAATCACAGAATTGGTAATGTTTCATTTAAACGAAAAATCAGTTTTTTAACTACCACCTAGTGGTTTCACTATTCATCAAAAATTGAAGTTTTTTAGAACAATGCCAAAATTCCACCCTAAGCTGTAATTGATATTCTGAATTCAAAAATGATGTATATTTTAGAAAATTACAAACATATAAGTTGCATTAATTAATTTTATAATTAATTCTTGCTGTCACAACAAATAGCGTGTTTTTAAGAAACTATATATATCAAAATATTGTCAATTGTTTATGTCCAATTTCAAAGTGAAATTAATTCTAATGACCACCATTGGATAACATTGTAAAAATATCTTCTAATTATACTTTAAAACCACTCAATAGTATAATTTATCACTATAAATTATTTTGATTAAAAAAGTTGTTTTTCAGTATTTTTCACTATTCAAAAAAAATGGAAGTTCTCAGAAAAATACCAAAAATTCAACATAGGCTAATTTCGATATCCCGAATCCAAAAATGAAGTCCATTTTGAACTATTAAATATATATAATTTCAAAAAGTGGGTATTACTCTTCATAATGGATATTTTGATTGGTCGCGGTGTGTTAGAATATCGAACTTGCGTACAATGCAAGCTATTGCATTATTGAAAGAGAAGCGTATCGTGGAAGCTCGGGGTTTTACACCTCATTTAAAATTTCATTAAAAAATTTGAGAAAATAGAAAAATAGAATGTGTATTAATCTTAAATATAAATATCAAAATGATAATATACATGTATCTGTGTTCAAATGAATTATGGATTAATTTGAATACTATTTTTTCAATAATTAAACATTGGCCAAATATACTGAATTATTTTATAGATTACCTAAGGCTTAATGAATTCAATGAATTTATATAAGGGTATTTAAAAATACACACCTATAAATAATTTTAAAATATCTTAATTGTGAAAAATATTCTCATCCCATGATTTATTTTCGTTGATATCATTACTGAGTGTTTTTCTTAGTGGAATATGAATTTTTATGTGTATAAGTGTTTGATATGTTATTGTTGAACACATATAATTATACAATTAAAACTCTAGTTCACTATAATTTAAATATAAGAACTTGTATAATATTTATATACATTTATAAGTATTATTATCATTAATTGTATATAATTTTTTTATTATTTTAAAAAAATATATATTTTAATAATATTATTAACATTTTAATATCGAAAATTATCCTTAATTTTAATATTATAATGATATTAGTGTATTAAAAACCTAAGTATTTTTAACTTAAAATAAAACTATATCATTACTTATAGGATTATAATTTTCATATTATTATTTTTTAAAATATATTTATAAATATACAATATCAACATATATATTGAATGTTTTTTTCTTAATATAATATTTTTTATTGTTTTTTTTATTTTTTTGGTAGTTGTGTATTTTTATATACATTGTTAATAATATTTAAACATATTTATGATGTAACAAAATTATTTAACACAGTATTTACATGATAGTTTAATTATTATTAAATAATATATAGATACATTATAATTTTATCTTTTAGATTCAAAAATATAAATATATTTATAATACCAATATTTATCTTCTTTTTATCTACTCTTAATTTTTTATATAGGTTTATTATCGTGGAAGACTTGTTTAAATTACACTATTATAGATAACTAAATTATACAAACAACATTCAGTCATTAGTTTGTGAGTTTTAGTGTTCAATCAAAGGATGTGAAAATAAAGGAATGAAACTATAGAATGTGTATATTGGAAACACTATATTTCTACTTGGGAATTTTTTAGATGAATTTGATCCATATTAGAGATATTCAGGAGGATTCACATTATAGTTTTTTTTACATAGAGGTATTTAATTTATGTATGATTAAATAATAACAAATGAAACACACCACACTGACATATTGTTCAAATTTATATATGAGATTATATAGAAGATATTTAATAAACACAACATGATAACAAATCTATATCCAATATTAATTGTGAATTATTATAGAAAATATAAAAATGATAATTAATCAATCCATTAATCATTGGATGATGTTATTTGGTAAAAAATCATGAATAACGTTTTGGGAAACCATTGGAATTTCAAAATCTATAACAATATAGTTATCTAATTGTGATAAATTATATATTGTGATTGAATAATAAAAGGAAATAATATATGAAATGAATTGAATAATGTGATATGATCTATGAAATTGAATCATGTGATATGAAAAAATATAGAATATTTTTCTTGTTGGGATCTTAATATTGTTTTTTATAAGTTAAAAATGTTGTAACATTTCAGTTCTAAATCTCTAACTAAAACCAAATAAAGAACCTCTTTCGTCAACAACATTCTCTGGTACCCAATGATTAATGACTACTATATATGATCAAACTTATGTGATGATAAATGATTTAACATCCATGAAATAAAATCATGAAGGTGACATGTACACCGAATAGAGATCATTAATTTGTGTGGTGTCTGCTATATCCAAATAGTTATAAAAACCAATCTATCTATATAAATTTAGCCTAATATACACGATAATTTTCCACACATAAATATAATGATTTATAAGGAAACAAAAAATTACAAACTAATATAAAACAATAAAATAGAAAAACATATTAATGTTACACAACTCTTGGAGCCAAATACAACATAAACTTCTCTAAGAACCCCATGGAGACTTAAACCAGTAATATGACACTAGTATCCCAAAAATATATATAGAATCTATATTTTTTAATTTTGTACATGATATAAAAAAATTGACAAAAAAATAAAAAAATAACTATGAAACATAAAAATTAACATTGAATTGTTTAAAATTAAATTAGAAAAAAATTTATAACTCCCATGGAACTAGGAGAATACAAAAACAATTTGATACATGAGAGGTCTAATCCTACTAAACCAATATAGAACCACATATCTATAGAATATAATATAAAAACGAATTAGTAAACATAACAATCAATTATATTATAATTTTTATGTGATACATTATATAAATCTATAATAGTACCAACAAATTAAACCATATGATATAAATGTAAATACGATATCCTGATATCCCAAAATAAATTCAAAAAAAAAGAATATGGTGCTGTGGAACTCCATATGAAAATAAATCTCATCAAAAAATATAGAAACCATAATCATTGGTTGTCTCTATAAACTATCTCAATTACCACAACATCCATTAAAGTAACCTCCAATCTATATATCATCAATATAGAAAAAAAATATGTGTTAATGAATCCCATACATGGGTGAGTATAAAAATACATCATAGTATTCAATCAATAAACAGTTTTTAATTAAAGGATAGGTCATTTCTATATCCAAGATTAAGGAAATGTCACAAATAATCCTATATATATTTATAGTATTTAGAGAAAAAAATGTAACCTAAACCAACATTAATAGCCAAACTATAGGTTCTAACCAATATAAAACCCTAAATGATATATGTAAAATATATAACATTTAACCATAATAATAAATCATTTTAGACTTTAATTAAATCTTTCTAAAAATATATTAGGTTTCTAAAACTTATTGAGGGATATATATATTAATTAAGTGAGTACCTGATGCCTATGGCGGATTGTGCCAAAACACATAGGGGATTACCAACTCTATGGATGGAGGAAAACTATCTGATATATTAAGTTATCAAAACTCTTTCTTTTAAATGGGTACAATTACTAATCAGGCATACATCATCATGGGATTACCTAAACCCCAATCAATAACCATACCCCAAAACATATAAGATTACTAAATCGATGTCCTATATGAATTCTTTTCCTGAAACCTATGATTTTATCTATTGTTTTATGATCCCTAATTTTTTCAAAACACCTCAAAAATGAACTTCATTTAAAAATAAGATTATAATATCACACTCAACATTGAAATATGATCAACATGAATGATGCATTAGTCTAATTATAATATACGGTTGTAAAAAATGATAAAAAAATAAATAATAAAATGTTCAAAAAAGATAATCTGATATAAATGGGTTTTAATCCATTGAAAGATACAAATAATATTTTACTAAAATTAATTCACATGATGTAAACATATATTTCATGCCCCATGTGTGACTCAATGTGTGGTGTCTATGAGATAGTCTATAATGAACCATACAATTTTATTTCATGTTATTTACTTCGACCTATTGTGTTCCATAGCTATTATATTTTTGTTATCATATGGTCATTTATAGGTGTAACCAATATATCCATGGTCATGTGTCCAAGTCATACATGGTGTGTGTTTTGAATCTACACACATAATTATATTTTCAGATTAAGAATAACCCTTGACGACAAAAAAAAATTGGAAATGATAGGTACTGAAATATACTATGTCATGTGACATTTAAAAAATCCATATAACTTCAAGGTATTGAAAAAATTTAGACAATGTGAATAATAGGAATACATGTCATGTGATTGGAATATCTTCTCCGAATTTTCTTTTAAAACTATTCACTCCACCGCTGCAACCACAATGACCTCCACAACCATCTATTCCATCCCTAATAGTCATTTAGACTCTTATAACTTCCTAAATTGTCACCACTATCACTTTAAATATTTTTAAATTTATTCTTCATATGATATTCCAGTCATGGGACCTCCCCCATGAATATTTTATCTACATACTACCACTATGACACCACATTATAGCTGCCTAACTGAAATAGTAACATCATCTCCCTTTATCAGTTTGAGCACAATCCTAGGAATAATTAATTGATATTTTGAGAATTATAATTTATAGAGTAAAAAAATAATCTTCAAAGTGGATTACAATAAGGAATTAATAGGGGTAATTAGTGGTTGTTGTGATTTTAAAATACAAAAATTTCATTCACAAAGGCATTCCTCATAAAACACAGAGAGATAATGAGTTAATATGATAAAAAATAAAGATAAAGGGGTTTTAATTTTATAAATAAATAATAATTCAAAAAATAAATTCTTTAATTTTAAATGAATATACAGAATAAATGAATCATAATTGATGTACTACTTTGATGTTAAAATTTTCAAATCTTTTAAGAATTTGATATTAATCCACGAACATGATTAATATATCCCTCAAGGATGATCCAAAAAATTCCACTTATATTTTTGGTATTTTATATTTCTATTATTAAATTAGATTGATCATTAAAATATTTAAAATCTCAAACTACACAAACTAGTTCTTTAAAAAAAGTCATGAAATTACTCAATCAAGGTCCAAAAAACATGACATAAAAATTACACCCATAGTTATAAAACCATGATATGAAACAATACATGATATTATAATTTTAATTTAGGGATGTGATTAGAGGATATTAATTATTTTAATAAATCAATCACACTGGCCAAAAAACATTTATCAATAATTAAAAAAAATATTCAATGACAAGTAATTTTTGGAAAGATGAAAGGTCCAGGAAATCACTTTCATAAATATTTTAATAAAATAAAAATGTTTAGGGTCACTAAAAATTGAATATTATTTCAGTAATAACATTATAGTTTATATTAATTTAAGAAGAATGTAATTATTTTGAAATACATGTTTTTTTCTAAATACTAAATAAAATACCATAATGTTTTATTGTACCACACCAGAGACTAAAATAATGAAATGGTTTATGAAAAATATTTTTCCATGTGAAAAATGAAAAAATTTAAAATTATAAAAATGCATGGTTCATGGAATGAACTTCAAACAAAACATTTTCTGGAATAGTTTATTAATGTTAGTATTCATTGATATAAAATTTTTATTTTTCTTATTATAATTGGTATAACATACATAAGTTGGGCTATATAATATGGGTTATCTATTATTTACTTTAATTCCAAAATTATTATTGGTATTTAGGTATATTTTTATTTTTATCAAGAATTTTTAATATATTTCTAACTATAATCCATTCCTTAGAAGAATAATTGTAAGAACTGTGATATTTTTACTAGTATTAATTTCTAACGAACTATTAAAAGTTTGATCTTAACTAAAGCACATTTTTTATCATATTTAAATCTCTATTTCCTTTAAATTTTTAGTAACCTATATAATGTATATATTTATTCTTCAATATCATAAATTAAATTAAAATATGTATTTCATCTCATAATTATAGAAAAAAAATCCAATCAATCCTTCTCATTTATTCTATCATATTTTTCAAGATTCCCATTCATTTAATTTAGATAATATATTTATAAAATCATTATTTTGATTATGATGAGAAAATTAACATTAAATATGTTTTTTATTACTACTATATTGACAATATGTTGTTATATACATGGGTTATAGTCAATAGATATTATTGGAGTAGAAGAAAAAACAACAATACTAATATTTTGACTCTCCTTCTCATAAAATTAATTTAGTCTATAATCCTACTACATCAGCATTACGATTAAATCATAAATAGTATTCTTAGCAATATTTTTCACTTCATCCATCAATTTTCTCTTTAATTTACAGAAATTGAAAATTATGATAAAGATATTCTCTATTATTTGATCATATGTAATCTATTTTTCATAAAGAGATTATAATCTATTAACTATAATTAAGAATCATTGATTAATATGAGAAATTGATTCTATTGGAATAAAATAAAATTCATGATAATCCAATCTCATCATTACTTTATGTGTCTCCAAAACATTATAAGTTCCCAAATGTGATATCTCAAGATTTATATATATCACATTAGAAATTTCATTGGAAGTTATCTAACTATAGATATATAGAGTTATTGAATACAATAGAGTATAAAATAAATTACCAATCACTTGATACTCATCTTTATCATTACCAGAATAGTTCTAAATAGAATATTTAGAAACCTATAGTCCCCAACTATCGATGAATATTTATCAATTCACGTTTTAATCACAATGGTCTTTATCTAATATATGCAATTATAATATTTATTATAATAAAAGATATCTCGATAACTAGGATTTAAATTATATATTGTTCTGATAGGTAAATATTTTATAAAATAAATACATTTTCTCTCATATAAGTTTGTAAAATCAAAAATAGACTTTCTTTGATAACAAAATTTTCCCCAATATAGTAACTTCAATAATGGTGGTGAATTTAATTTTAAAAAAATATATAATTTTTTTCACTCAATATAATATTTAGTTTTGTTGTTAAATTTTTTAACTAATCATCGTACACCAATGAAAAAATACACAAGAAATTAAAATAAAATATATGTTAATACTTAATGGGGGTAAATACAATGTTCCAAATGAGGAAAATGAAATTGAAATAATGAAATGGAGTTCAAGATAAAAATCAATAATCAATTTTAAAATACAGTAATAAATTATTTAAATAGATTTTATTAAAGGAAATTTTTTTATTTAAATGGTGAATGAGGATTAGTGCCCAAATCCAAGGAGTACATGTTTTAATATCATACAACATTTTAAATATAATTGATACAAGGGTAAAATACATGTATTGAAATTTCAATAATAAATATTGTTTGTATCATGAACTATACCTCAACTCCTCTATGAGAATATGAATTGCATCAAGTCTTATCTATTAAATATTTTGAACTAGATATTTGGATACTGAGACTCATATCCGCGAAATCTATTCAATTGATAAAAAAATTAAAAATAATCATTTCCATGAGAAATAATGGCTATTTTAAAAAAATTCTCACAAATAGAATATCTAGGAACACTCTAAATAACTCATACATATATTAACACTCAATGAAATGAGATTGTGTGACAATTAATTTTCATATTTGATTAGTGTAAAATAATCTATCTTATTTTCATTTAATCCTAATTCATTATTTATAAGTATTTATGTGAAAAACTATTGAATGGTAAATTGTACATTATTCATCAATAAATACAAACACTAAAAAATCATATGGTTAAATTCTGTTTTTTATGAATAGTTCTGGTGACTTATCAATGATCTAGATTGTTTGAAATTTTCTCACCAGAACATGTGATTCTGAAACTATAAACTCGAAAAAACATATAAATGAATAAATAAATTATAATTAAAACAAATATTGTATTTCGATTCATAAAAAAATAAGTTCACAAGTAATTTTAAGAAAATGAATCACCAATATGTACCAAGACATGAATCCATTGATCCATTTATATAATTAGATTTCCATGACTAGTTTCTATTTTTGAGATACTATTTTCATCCTGAATAGTTAAATGTTTTCAAGGATCATACAAATATATAAATTTTTAAATAAACATTGATTTCAAAAATTACCATGAAAATTATATTATGATTTAGATACTTGACCACACAATTTTTCCTATTCATGTTAGACTAGAAATTCTACCCTTCAATTCTATAAAAAACATGACATTATTCCAAAAGAATTTTCATCAAAACAAAATGTTGTAGATTTTTAAAATATGATTTAATTTTCTTCTCTATAAACATTAGGAAACCATGAAAAATTCATCACATTCCACAATAACTGCAGAAACTATTTTAATTAATCACTTCACAAGATGTTTTATATAACATAAACAACAATATCTTTTTATAATTACCATAATATAGTTTATGAATCCTTTGAATTAACTGACTCAATTTTATCCTTATCATCTTCAACAAATCTAATATAACTCATTGAGAATGTGTAAAATAAAAATAAAATGAATATATATTCAAAATTACAGAATGAAAAACTTATGAAACAAGTCATAGTGTTCTCACTATATTAGAGTTATCTAAACAACATGACATAAAATATAGTTATTCCTTTGGTGTTATTGAAATAATTGTGTCAATATTAGTATTGTATTTATATTGTATAAATTGGAATCAATAAAACACTCCCATTGTCAGTTAACATTATGAGGGATCATAATGAACAAAATTTTATACATTGATAATCCAACTAGTCGCATTATTCAAAGATTTTTTATGATGGATTACATTTTCTGATACATTCATATAGTGCGTAATACTAATTTTATTATGTGAAAACAAGAAATTATAATATTTTGTTTCAAGTAAGATATATGGATATAAAAGGAGTAGGTTCTTGAAGGAGTATATTTAGGATAATTTACATAAACATTTTTTATGTGCTTGTCCACCTAATAATCAAAAGGTTTATTTTACATGATTGATATGAATATCAACCTAATTAAATAAATATCAAAATAATTAAATAAATATCTATATAATCTATAAATATTCTCAATATTTAGTGAAATATAGGTCATTTCAGCATAACAAATATATTTAATAAGTTTATCAATTCAATATGAGTATGTTCAATAAGTGTTCATAATGAATGGATATAAATCATGGCAGTCAGACATTAAAAATTTCATGTTATTGATTATGAAATGTTCCATGAGTATCAATTTGAGATCTATTGTAGGTTATTACTATAAATTTATTAATTGGTATCAATGTATAAAAAAATTTCTCACTTATTTTTTAAAATAAGTATTTGAATTATATAGAAATAAATTTTTATAATTCGATCTCAGGGGTATTGGAAAACAATTGCGTGTCACATAAAATTACTAATACAAAAAGACTCAATAATAATATATGATTAATAAAATCAAAAGTATATATATATTTATATATATATCCATAACAGGAGAGTTATTTCATTGGAGGTGGGAATATATGACCAAAGTAAACTATTGGTGCCAGTGGACAACTAAAGAGTGGGTGAATTAAGATTTTATTGAAATTTCATTTTAAAAACAAATTTAAATCTAAATACTTCAATTTCTTAGGAATTCACATTTGAAAAAATTAATAGAAATATATAATTTTATTCTTAGAAATGGTTATGTAAATGTCCTTCAGAGATAAATTGAAATACTTTCTAAAATATATTATATTTTGAAACATATCTATTAATATTAACCATGGTATTTAAAAAAATAGATTATGTTAGCTATCAAAGTAATGTTTCATTCAACTGTTTCTAAATTTGAAACTAGTTTTATTAAAAACCAAAAAAATAGAAGGAGGGCTATATAAGTTACAAAAAAATATAAAAATGTCTAAATTAACAAGGGGGTCAGACTTAATATGAGACTCAATCCCCACTACATGGTAATGTCATGCATCGTAGTATTTTATGATAAAATAAAGTAATCCAAACCAATGATATGATTTTTACAAACAATTTTACTAAGACAATATAGGTTGGAAGCCTATTCCAAAGTTCTATATGGGAAAAACTATTCCATGTAAGAAACACACTCTTCCACTATTATACATGGAATAAAATATTTTATGATTTGATAGAGATTGCAAATAAATCTGCAATTTAACATAAGATAATCTATTTACAGATAAACATAGTATAATAAATCAAAAATCAATTGAATTTCTAAAACACCAATAGAAAAATTTGATACATGTGAAGATGTGGTGAAGACGAATCTGATCGTGTTCATTTTTTTGGGATTTCATGAATTTTTTATTGATTAAACATGAGAATTTTTCACAGGATATGATAAAGATAGAGATTCATATAGTATTTAGGAAGAGTCTTATTTTTTATAGGATCTTTTATTATTTTATAAGGGAGCAAATATTCTCATCAAGAATATAACATGATCAAATTATCTTCTTGAAAATATCATTTTCTGAAAGAATATATTGATAAATAAAAAATGAAAATTTAAATGTACAGACACTTCAATAAATGATTTGAAAACTAGTTATTTCCAATTTGAAATGATCCACTACTAAGTTTGATAAAAAAAATTTCTTTATGAAAAAAATTATTAGCTGGAATTGTTGTATCTAATGCTTTTTCCAGGGTACACATTTATCTGTGGAGGACACACAATAGTTTCCCCTCATTCCCGCTTTCCAAAGGTGGGAGTAATTCCTTTCTTTTTCAAGGACATTTTAACCTTGATTGAAATAGTATAATGGGATGCCCGTACTTCTTTCCATGGATTCCTCCTCGAAACTCGTTGCCTAGTCCATGTCTCCCTCATAAACTTAAGACGTTGTTCGTGAAACTCTTCCTAGAACCATGGCTTCATGGACACTAGTTAATTACGCTTCTTCTGTTAGGACATTACAAAGGGTCCATTCAGGGAAACAACCTTTGGTCAGGGGAGTAGTCATGATGGACATTCTGGCATGTCTGGATGCTGGAACACTAGTGCATCTGGGTTTCTTACCCTTATGGTAGGGATTATTGAGGGTGTGGAAGCCCGAGTCATCCCACATCGAATGCAGTGAATTGTAAGCCATCAGCATGTCTCTAAGTTTTTCATTAGTTTCCCATGTTTAAGAGAGGGTTTTTCGTGAGTTTAACATCTAAAAGAGGTGAATAGGACTGATCAGATCACTGATGGGAGTGGATCAGATGGGTGAAACCCCAGGAAGAAACATTTACGATGGGGGATAACGTGCGGTTAGTTACTTGATTACTGTTAGGAGCAATGAGAAGGTGGGTTATATGATCTCACCAAGATGTGGTGGCCTGAGTAAGAATCTGGATGGATATTGAAGGTTGAGTTAAGTTAATGGAGAATGCGTTGGGACTTACATGAGAGAGATAGTGCTACTGGAATTGAGCCTCAAAGAGACTTCCTATGTATCCCCATGGCAGGGAGTCAAAGTCCTCGTAGTTCGTACAGACAATGGGGGACTAGAGGAGGTGAACTGTAATAATGGATGTATGGATAGGACCTGAAGGAAGTGGAACCTCCGGGTTGGGCCATGACCTTCCCAAAACACATAGGCTCGAAGAAGAGAGGCCATGATGGGACATGAGTTATGGGATTGAACCTCAGGGAGGCTTCCTACATATCCATGCAGTAGGGAATCAAATTCGAAGTAGTTTAAGATGGGGCATGGAATCAGGGTGTGCACAGAGTACAAAGACCCAATGGAATGCTGGGGTGTACGCATGGTTAGAAACTCGGGGTTGGTCTGATGCTCGAGGGGAGAACCAGAGATGTGGGTCCCAAAAGGGGGGAAACCAAAGTTTACCAATGTTTGGGGTTGAACCTTGAGGAGTATTCCTACGTACCATATCTTAGAGACAGGGATCAAACCCCGGTTGTTCATCTTACTACGACTTACCATTGTGTAGGGATGATAACGAATTATCACTGGATGGGGTAAAATGACTTTTTGTGGGATGGGGAACACAATCTATTACCTTTTATTGGGGAACACAGTGGCTTACCATTGATTGCAGAACTCAATGACTCACCATTGATTAGGGTACATAATGGATTGCCATATATTAGGGCACACAATGACTTACATTGATTGGGGAAAACAACAGATTACTGTTTATTGGGGAACATAGTGGTTTACCGTCGATTGGGGAACACAATTGATTACTGTTGATTGGGGTTTGACCTCAGCGTGGCTTTTTATGTATCTTATCTGAGAGACAATGTTTAAAGCCCATGTAGTTCGAATGGGTACAGTTTAATTTCGTTCGAGATGAAAAGGGACGTATTGTTTAACATCATGCGGGATGAGGGTGGACCTCCATGAAGTGGTTGGGACCAGAGTGTGTTGGTCTTGAACCTCAGGGAGGCTTCGTACGTACCATTCCTAGGAGATAAGGATCAAAGTCCACATAGTTTGGGATTGTGAATACAGTTTAACATCATGCATGAAAAAGGTAAGCCGATGTGAAGGGGTTGGGACAAGTAGGTGTTGGGATTGAACCTTAGGGAGGCGTCCTACATACCTCGTGTAGGAGGCAGGGATCAAAGTCCACGTAGTTCGGGATGGGGCATGGAATCAGGGTGTGTATAGAGGAAAGAAACCCAAAGTCATACTGGGTATTACGCGTGGTTTTCAGCTCAAGGGTGGTCTGACACTCGAGTGGAGGACTAGATATTTGGGTCCCAATAGGGGGGAAACTAAATTTTACTAGTGTTTGGGGTTGAACCTCAGGAAGGATTCCTATATACCATGTCATGGAGACAGGGATCAAACCCACACATCTCATTTTACAATGGATTACCATCATGTGTGGCTGATAACGACTTACCACTAGATGGGGTACAATAGATTTCCAATGGATGGGAAACAAATTATCTTACCATCGATTGGTGAACACAATGGATTATCGTCTATTTAGGACCTTACCATTGATTGGGGAACACAAAAACTTAATGTTGATTGGGGCTCACAATGTCTTACTGTTGATTGAGGAACACAACGGCTTAACATCGATTGAGGAACACAATGGATTACCGTCGATTGGGGTTGGACCTCAGGGAGGCTTCCTATGTACCTTTTCTAAGAGACAAGGATCAAATCCCACATAGTTTGAATGGGTTTAGTTTATTGTCTTGCGGGATGAAAAGGGGCATACAATTTAACATCATTTGGGATGAGGGTATACTGACACAAAGTGCTTGAGACCGATGGGTGTTGGGCTCGAACTTAAGGGAGGCTTCCTACGTACATTGCCTTGGAGATAAGGATCAATGTCCATGTAGTTTGGGATGATGGATACAGTTTAATGCCATGTAGGATGAAGGCGAACAGACATCGAGGGGTCTAGACAAGTAGGTGTTGGGCAGGAACCTCAGGGAGGATTCCTACATACCCATCCTAGGAGGCAAGGATCGATTTCCACATAGATCGGAATTGTTAGGGGATTACAAAATAAGGGTTTCCAAGTAGGATTTCATATTCAATTCTTACTCTAAGACCACTTGAGTCATGTTTGGTGTGAGAAACAAGAGGAATCAATGACCTGATGATCACGTCATGAAAGATGCGTCCACAAGAAGTGGAATGGAGATTACATGTGATTAGAATCCTAGAGAGGAATCAAGGGATTATGTGTGATTAACAGCCTAGGGGGATAGAGATTGGGACTTACACTAGGTTAGAGGCCCAATGGCGACAAAGGTCAGAGGGAGAGGTATGGGATGACAATGGTCCCTTTTCCCATATCTCCTCTGGTCTTTGGCACCGAAGAAGAGAGGAAGAGCAGGGATGCTACCTCTCATAAGAAAGGTTCGGGGATTACACCTAGATGGTTTCCCTTCATTGTGGATAGATGTCGCCCCATCAAAAAGGATATCATTCCATTTGAAGAAGATCTCACTCTCGTGGAGATGATCAATCATGGAGAATTTTTGAGACAGGGTGCCCTGCATGTGTTGTATGGGGTGAGACCACAGTTTAATGTCATGTACTGAGAATTATGGTGCTTGGCATATTAATGTTTTGTAGCTCAGATGAAGTGGGTTCAATATTCACCCCTAGGACTTATATAATCGTCATGATTTTAACCCCTGTTTAAGGGAAAGCACCAGCAATGTCGTGGGGAGGCGGGGTTGTAGAGTGATCAATTGAGGGGCCCATGTTAGCATGGCTATGAGAAGAAGCAATAGCCATTAGCGTGCCTGGGTGCCGCTAAGGAGAGACATTGGCAAATGGGGATTACTCATTGAAGTAGTTCATAATGTATTACTCATGTCTAGAAATGAGGGAATCCCAACTCGCTGGTGGGTTGAGGAATATAATTGGGGTCTACACCTATGCACTAGTGCACAAGCAAGGTAACGCCATGGGCATTGGAATCAGTTCGAACAAAGGGTGATGAAATGTGTGAATTACATGATTGATATTCAGAATATAGTGAGGGTGGCATGCCGATAGAGGATAACTATTGACCATGTTAAAAACACAACATCCTTATCATGTTATCCTGAAATGGGGACAAACAAATGAGGGTCGATTGCAGACTGTGTTTGAAACATATGACCAGACTCAAAGTGTCATCCAAAGTCTTCTGGGGTGTTGTCCTAGGATGGTAGGTGAGCTAAGACGGCTTGGGACTTGGCCATTAGGGGGTCCCTTCAGACGTGAAAGAGGATGAATATCCAAATGAAGGACACACAAATAATGAGGTGGAGTGATGAAATGTTTGAACAGATTCCAACGCTCTTGAAATTATTCCACTGTAATCATGGAATTAGGTATCTTTTTCTTGTCACATAATCCATAACATATTTGGAACAAGAGGCATCATATTATTGAATTATAGGGTGTACTGATATTTATAATTATGTATTGAAGACTATTGGAATCATATGCTTGGCGCATAAGGCATCTCTTATTGGGTGCAAGAGGCATCCTATTTTTTATATAGGGTGCGCTACACTTCAAAGTCATATAGATATGACTATTGACTTCTTATTCTTGGAGCATAAGGCATCTATTTTTTGGAGAAGGAGGTATCCTATATTTATTGTATAGGGTGTACTATTGTTTAGATTCATATAGATATGACTATCAGGCATAAGGCGCCTAGCAATGGTTGATGTTGGGACTTACACAAGAGCATCTGTTTCTGGTTTAAACTGATATAGAAGTCAGGTGATGGTGTTTTGATGAGTTTCTTGAGGAATGGATCGACTAAAGGTACTCGTAGAATTGATGATGATAATATCAAATCATGACATAGGAAACGAACCAAGAGGAATATGTTGACTCAAGGTGTTTTCATAGTGTACGGAGGATTATCTGAAATGAAGGTATTCCATAGGTTGAAGGTGGGTGCACAATAGAAAATGATGACGTTTCAAACCAAAAAATTTACGTTGTGACTCTCTATTTTTCATGCGGATCAGTGACAGGAAGCGAAGGGACGGGTGTGGAGGGCCATGACCACAGTGAACCCGATTGGGGGTGCAGGGGCACAACCCCTCGTGATATGAACAAATAGACGCAGTTATGAACACTATCGCATGTTAGACGGGATACACACAGGATAGGCAGCACACAAGAAGGAAAGATTGCACACAATAGGGATGTCCTGTGCATATTAGGCTAGAGTCCATGAAATATGGGTGTTGTGCGTACAATATTGATGGAATTGCACACAATAGGGGAGATTTACGGGCAATAGGGGATATTTTCATGTAATTTGGGTGGTGTGCACGCAATTGGATAGGTGCTTCCCTGATTCATGAAAAATTGGGCACAATGTCACCGTTTCTTGTAATAATATTGCTTTGCATGCAAAATTGGGCACATTGGAAACTTTTCATACAGAATTGATGTTTTGCATTCAAGATGGGGTGTTTTGTGCGCATGCATGAAAGATGAGACCTTACGCGCAAAATAGCGGCGACTGAACTCTGGGGGCCCTCCTGAAAGAAGGGGGTGCACTTGTATTTATAGGGGAAACCTTGAATGATGGTGCACATAAAATCTCATGCGCGCAAATGGTTTTCCATGTGACCTACTGTTGGTGCACTAGAAAAGGAGAATTTGATGTGGCCTTTATTGCATGCAATATTACCCTTTTGCACGTAATAATAATTTTTGCACATAAGATTCCCTTTTTCACACAAGATTCCATTTTTGCGCACAAATCCATAATTTTCCCCAAAACCATTCTAGATGGCCATTTCTAATAGCCTGACTTCAAATTTCCATAATTTTTGATCCGTAACTCCATTCAGACTCCACGACCAGTCAAATCGAAGTCTGCAAAATGAGATATGATCCCATATCATGGTCAGCAGCATTCAATGAATTACATGAGCGATTTCTCTGATGACAACAAATTCATTTCAAAATTTTGGATGGTTTATCACTTATCTTTGTCTATTTATGTTCCAATGTGTCACACTTGGTTCGTTCCATCATGCATTCAATTCATATGATGTTGCGGTTGGATTATGAAATCTTGTAGTATGTTATTTCGACATTAGATCACTATAATAATAGTCATGGTCAATATGTTTCATGATGAAAAATTATATAAACCTTGGAATGGTAACATGATTTCATCATATGGTAGCTACATATCTATATCATGGCAGGTTTATTTGTATATTTTGTATGGGTATTTTCAACGTATGATAATTTTATAGGAAATATGAGCTTAGTCCATGATATGGATAAAACATTATCATCTAACTCACAATAAGTAGTTTTTTTATGTGGTCAGCTGGTGTACAACTTGTGGTAGGTTCCAGATGGTTACAAAATCCTCATGGTTATTTGAAACTACTCATATTGTATGGTGTCATGGTAAGATCTAGGCTTGTCTATTTTTTGCAGTTATACGCCAAAAAATTAATTACTGAAGGAAAATTTGAAATTAATTTTTAAATTTTAAAATATTATTTTAGGTCATTAAAATAAATACATGATGATATAATCTAAAATCCACGCCCATTTATGATTAAAAATAATTATATGTTAATTTAAAATAATTAAATACAATAAATATAAATTTGTAGTGGATTAAATTAATCTTTCTATAAAGACTCATAAATCATGAATTTTTTTCCAATGAATTCAAATAGATTTAATTTATCACTAATCATTATTTAATCCCCCTATTAAGATTACACAATAATAATAATTTAACAAAAAATGGTAAAAAAATTTGACTAATTAATTAATACATGAAAATTGATTACAAATAGGATATAAAAATTAACTATTGTAGATCCTAATCAGAATATAAATGTATGAAATCTCTTATATATATAGAAAGGAAAATTTCCATTGATTTTCTTGTAGAGGCTGGTGAAGAGGTAGTTTAATGATAAGATGAGAAAGTAGGATCTCTAGGAACTACACCCCTAGAAACAATTTTGAGTTGTTGAAAATAATTTCATAGAGTTTGGTTGAAAGGATTAAAGGTAGAAGAGGCATTAGGTTGGGATAAAGTTATGGTTGAAGGAGATAGAATAACTATATGAGAAGTTTATAGATAAACATTGACCTAGTAAAGTCACTAATTGATGAAAAAGTGTTCTATAGATTATAATGGAAATCTTTTCAATTATCTATGAAATATTCCAAATGTAGTTTCATATCCCTAAAAATCTCGACATAGTAATTAAAATCCTAATACTAAGATGGAATCTTCATGACCAAATAAATAGTTCAAAAAATACATTATAGATCTAACATTTTGAAGATTCTACTTAGCTAATAATAAATTTCCCTCTTGACGGTTTCTCTCTCTTAGACATCTTTCCTAGAATTATATAAAACTACTACCATGTTACTTGAAACACGGAGTGAAATACTATTAAAAAATGAATATTTTTCCATTCTAAACTCATCAAACAAAACAATTAACTCATATTGAATGATTCGTCTAATTTTATATGCATGAAGAGATGATATAATATGATGAGAATGAGGAATCTAGGGTGAAGGATTACATAAACTATTCATAAACCATTAGTCTAACTGAATCACCATATTAGAGAGTTTATCTTGGAGAGAACAATCCCATTTTGTTAGAACATTAATACGATTTTATCATAATCACTGTGTGGAACTAAAAGTGAGGATAATGTTGATTTCTCACCAAAGTAGTATCTTATGAAATTCTATCTTTTCTAACATATTTTAAATTGTTCCCAAGTTACCAAATTCTTAATTAAAAATATCCATTGCCATTAATATTAACACAAAAACATCATCCTTATTGAAATCATATTAGAGTTCATCAGGCTTGATACATGGATCCACCAGATGCACATGTCTAACAAGGTACTTCACCAGATTAAATATCTCATATTGTTTTCATGAGTCATCCATCAATTAATTTTTTAATGGGTTCCATTTTACTATCTTTTTCTTACAAATACTTTTTGTAGGAATAAATCCATAATATGATGTAATTTTTCCCTCCCCTTGAATAGATAATCCTTTATACTATAGCGAGTCCAAAATGAGCATAGGATAAGGTAATGAACTAAACCATGATGTTGTCATGATCTACTCAACCATACTTATAGTGAAATATCAACAATGATTTATTTTAATATCATTATTCATGAAAACAATAAAAATAGATCATGGTACCTAAGGATACTGAAATCACATTTTATATGATATTTCAAAAGTGGAATGAGATTCACCAGCATCATCCATTATGAACTCAATTATAAATTTAATGGTATTTTAAGTGTTATATTCCAAATTAATTCATACAAATAATTCTTAAATTAAGATTTTGTAGGATAAATTAGATTATTTCTTTGATAACAATCATATCCTCGTTTATTCAGCACACCCAAACACTTTTCCCAATGTTTTGAGTAAAATTCAATAACATTACCAAAGATTATTATTTTAATTATGTCTCTTGTATCACTATATAAGAATTGTAAGTGCACAAAAATATACTTTAAAAGTTTCAGAGAAAATCACCTACCAATTTCTCTAAAAAAAGTATCTCATCATTGATTTTGAATCGCATTCTAGGACAATGATGTTCCTCAAAGTAACCAATATGAATTAAATTCATTATCTATTTAAGATGAATTATATATTATGTGTAGATTCATTTTCCATAGAAATTTACTCATTATAACATCTAATTTTTTTATTTCTTAGAAGGTAACAACTAAATTGGGGGCATAACCTCGACAACATGCTTCACTTTCATAAATTTTAGTTTTATTTTTTATTCCCTAGAGGTTCAATTATAGGAATTTTTTAGAGGTTCTTGTAGGAGAGAGAGAGAGGGTTGAGACATGAGAAATCAATTCAATCAAAATATATCAAAAGGATAGAGGAAATCTATGGAAAAATATTTTTTATACATTTAGATTATATTTTGAAATATAATTTAAATAATTTGTGTTTTAAAATTATAATAAACCTAAATAAAATAATTCTAAACAGTTTTATATTAAATTAAAAAGAAACATACAATGTAGGTATGTTAACTATGGATCTATTATTACATAACCATTAAAGTCATGCTAATTGTATTCTCATAGTAGGTATGCTAATAAGAAAAATAAAATTTTCATGCTAGGAATAATAAATGTGTGAGTTAATAATTACAGTATGTATATTGACTATGTAAACTATAGTTCACAATTAATTCTATAAAATATCATATAATAGAAGCTAAATGGAACATAAATAACCTTAAAAGGATATAATTTTTATAAATGTTTCTCAATTTATCAAACCAAATTTATTTATGATATACCTGATTCTCACAATGTTGATTGGTTTTCTATATATATGAGTAATATAAGGATTATTACCATTGAACTCAAGATTTATATCACTCTTCATAAAAAAAATCCTTTGAAAAGGTATTTTTTATCAATGTATATTATTCTTTAATGTGATACAATGTTATTTGAAATATTTATTAGACATATATTATCAATTTTTGTAGGGTTATAAAAAAATTGACATCCATAATCTATTAATGTATGTTTATCCAAAGAATATATTCACAACAACTTCCTATAGATACTTAATCTTCATTAGAAGTGTATAACAAAAAAATTTTCTTATAACTCCATGAATGAAAATAATTTACCCAAAAGTGACATATTCTAAAATTAATTTTTCAAACCTAAACCCAAAAATATCATCCTCTAAATAACTAACTAAGTAAAATTATTTTCCTATATTGTAAAACAATCACATGTTGGTTGTTTTTAAGGTATTTTCAAATTCTATTCATAGTTAATAAATGTGACTCTTTAGGTTTTTCTTGAAAATGAGTACTCATACACACACAAAACATTATATTAGGACAACTAACTGTTAAATATTTTACACATATAATAATATATATATATGTGGATTAATGAATTAGTTTTCAAGCTTCATCAAGATCCAACATGAACCTATTACTCTTAGTAGTGTCACTATATTTAGTATTATCCATACATTTTTTTTAAAATCATGCTATTTTTTCAATTTAAATTAATTAATTCTTTATTTGGAAAAATAAGACAAACCAAGAATGATTTTAAGTTCACCCATAAAACTCATTTTAAATTATAATTGCATCATTTTTGAAAAATAATAAAATATTTTCTTTAGGAACCAAAAATAATATCATAATATATAATTTTACTCATAAAAAAATTTAAAATTACATAAATAATTAATGGTGGAATAACTATTCCCTTAGTAAAAATATTCTAAATAAAAAATTAGATGAGATAATCATACCAAGATCAAGGTTTTTGTTTTAAACCATATAATCTTTTTAATTAAAAAAATGATTTAGAATGTGACTGTTATTAAATATAAGAGTTTGTTATAAAAAAATCCCTCAACTGTGTAACCATATAAGAATGCACTATTGATATCCATTTTATATAATTTCAAATCCAAAGGTTTTTCATAGGAAATAAATATTAGGATAGATTCATATCTATCTACTCAATAAAAGGTTTCCTCATAGTCAATATCTTCTTCTTTACTATATATTTGTTTGAATACTCTATCTTTCCATTTAGATATAGTACATGATTGGTCAACAATATTTCTAAACAACCATTCCATGCCAATAGTTTGGTATTCCTCCATTCTTTCAACTAATTCCTAGAATTTGTTTCATTAAGACTAATTAAACTATTTTATAACTTACATAATCTAGAATTCATGATTAATTTCAAATGTGATCTTCTTATGTTCAATATTTTAAAAAAGTGCTTGATGTTTAACTTGGTTTCATAAGGATGGTCCAGTTAGAACTCCATTTCATTGATCACCTAAAAATCCCTCTAATGGATGAAATGTGTGATTCCTAATAGATATAGGAAAATTGGTTTTTGAAACCTAATTTTAATTTATTGGTACATGTTCATGATTTTCATTAGATCTAGGAGAAATAATTATAGGAAGTTTGGAAGAATTGATGCACATATTAGAAACACCATCTTCTAGATTTTTTAAAGATTCATTTGGATTTTATGGATATATTTAATCAAACATGACATGTACATATTCTTACACAAGAGTAGTCATTTTAATAAAAAACCATATATGATTTAATGGTTTCATAATACACAAGTAAAGATCCTTCGTCAGTCTTGGAAGAAACATTTCTAAATTTGATTTTTTGTTGAGTATAAATGTTGGACAACAAAAAACTCTGAAGTAATTAACCTTTATTTTTACACCATTCTATAATTCATATGGTTGTATTATTTAAAATGGTTATATTAAAACATTATTAATTATATAACTTGTTTTGTTCACAATTGCTTCCCAAAAATAAATAGATAAATCATACTTACTGAGCACAGACCTATAAAATTTATTAATTGGTTCTATTTCTTCTCTCTAATACACCATTCTATCGTGCTTCCCTAAGAGTATAAAAGTTTTAATTATAGCTTGGTTATGAGCATATTGATTGAGAATCCTGATTTTGAAACTGAAAACCATGATTAATTATTATTTTATGAAATCTAATTCCACTAATATTTTCTATAGTTCTTGCATATTGTGAAAAACCAGATATATGTTTACTTTTTTGGGCAAGAAACCCCCAGAGAATATCATTAACAATCATCAACTATAACATATGTATAATTTTTTCCATCTAAACTATAATCTCTAGAGGTTAAAAAAATCAATATGAATATACTCTAAATGTTGAGATGTTGAAAATTCCTTCCTTAATTTAAAATATATTTTATGATCTAAATCTTTTTGATGGGGTTATAGACTTTTTATATCATTAATTTTATTCTAGGTAGATACATGAATAATCTTTTCCAACTTAGGTTCCTAAGTGAGTGAATACACCAATGGCTTATACTCTTAATAAAATGAAATGATTTATTGTTAATGATAGTCAGAAAAGAAACAATACGAGAACATATGTAATTTTAATCTACATCAAATACAATTTCATTTCCCATTATTGTCAAAAATAAATCAAGATCATAATCAAAAAAATTATAACCTTTTTAAAATAAAATGGAAAACTAAGATAAAAAATATTTTTAAAAGATAAAAATTTTATATAAGGACCCTACCTTATAAAATTTCAAAATATTAAATTAAATGAATAATTCACATTGAAGATCTTTTTAGGTTTAGAGTTTTAGAGAATTAGGCCATAAATATTACATAACAACTTGAATATTACAAGTAGACACTACTACTCAGTATCCATTTTTTCATAAAATAAAAACTCTTAAAAAGAAACATGTCTAGTTCCATATTTTAGACAGCATGAATTCTGCCTGATCCCATCCTTAACCCAATTCATCTTTAAGCCCTGTGGAAAACATTTCAAAAACATGGTATGAGCATAAAAATCTCAGTAAGGGTTATAAAATAAATAAGGAAAACATTATCCCATCAATAAATACAAATCAATGAAACTATATTTTTCAATCATAACATACCTTACAAAATCATAAGATTTATGAATAACACACACAAATCATAAATCATAAAGGTTACTTATGGCATCCATATCAAACATAAATTGTACCTATCACAAATACATAGAGAGTTACACTTGGAATACCCATCACAGTATATTCCCTAAATCTCTTAGGAGAACCTTCACGTATACCTCCGTCGTGTTACCCAATGCATTGGAGAGCTATCTCGGGCTCACCCGCCCTAGGTTTATCCCAAAACCACCCGTATATGTAAACAATTACCTATAACCATAACATAATCATAACACATAACACATGTATAAAGTAAAGATAACATTTCCACATTCCAATATATCAAATCAAGATATTGAAATAAATAATGCTTTATCAAATCATTTTCAAAACCATTTAAAAATAGATTTTTGAATCAAAGTGGCCCACACCACTTTGAAGATTTTAAATGAATTATCATTTGAAAACATTAATGTACATATAAATAAAACCTAAAACCCACTTTGAAAACATGTATATTAATGAGCTATATTTTGAAGAATAAATCTTTTAAATATTTTAAACGATACTTTAGTAAAAGAATTATTTGTAACAAAAAGAGAGATTCTTGAATACAAATAATTTTGGAATAAAATTTAATCAGAATATTATAATATACTGAGAATAAAGGTATTAATTATATAATATGTAAATGGACAGTATATACACCACAAAATATTGAATTGGTGCATAAGAACAATGAAGTCTCATTGGAAATGTAAATTGAGATGAAATCGCTTATAAAGATGGTATCCTTAAATTAAGGATAAATCAATCACATAATTATGTGTGACAAGTATAAATACACCCAATATAATTGGGTATTATGTTTAAAAAAATCATAGGTCATTCACAAATATTCATAGGATGACAAATTCAAGAATTACATGTTGAACCCAAAGAATCAAAATTGGGTTAAGAAGTTCCCTTGTAAAAATATGACAGCCTAACGACATCACTTTAAAATTTAAAAATGCATTGATGAGAAAAAAAGGGTATCTAATTACTTTTAAATAAAATTTACTTCAATAAGTATATAGAAGAACATATCCCAACATAATTAAATTTAAATTAAAATACATAACAAAAGAAGTCTTTTAAATAGAGGAGGGTGAAAGGTTTCCCTTACCGATTTGGTAACTTACAAAACATATGCCACATGAAAGAAGGATCATACAATGCAGATTTAAATACTCATAAATGAAAATATATTACACAAAGAGTATAATCATGGGTAGTAAATACCCCACACAAAAGGAAATAGGGGAAAATACAGCATGAACCTCATGGGAATAAAAAGTGAGATGAAACCCTTTACCGCATTGTAATCAACTGAGTCGCATGACCAAAAGCTAATAACCACCAAATATATCACAGAATAACATGAATATAATGATAATAATGATAATTTATATCAAATGTCAGTACAAAATACATTTCATGCAATGAATAAGTGGCGAATAATGGAAATCTCACATAATTAAAAGTGAGAAAAGAAAATCTCTTACCTTGTGTCAAACTTCAACTGTTCGTTGTTTAATCTCATGAATAATAAACTAATGTTAATTTATACTTTATTAAGAACCTTTTTAAAGTTTATTATTCCTTTTATATTACTTATTCCCATGTTATAAACATGATGTAATCATTTAAGTTAATAACGGTCGTTTTGTTGATATTTGGTACTTGAGTAAAAACAATGAACACCTTATAATTAAAAGTGGTTCATGTGGTAAGATATAAATTATCGTAAAAATGATATTAATTATTTAGATATAATATATATTATATATATCCAGTATATACATGTATTTATAATAGTACATAACATTTAGAGGTATGAAATGAAATGCACCGTTCATGGAGACGGTAAGCCATACGTACGCATGAACACTACTTCTATTTGTATTTCTTATTTTAACGGAATTATAAAACATAATGATAGATATTTATTTTATAATTCCAGTATAATATCATATACAATTATAATGACCCATACTTTACATACATTGTTAATACTTCAAAATTGAAGCACACTTATTACAACATATGACAAAACCACAAGGGACCGTAAAGGTATAGTGTCTTTAGAAACTGGGAAACATAAACAACTGGTTCATAAATCTTCTACAGTGTCTCCCATTTATTTCATCATATCTAGGGTCCCTTTTAGCATATTCTACTTAATATACATCTTCCTGACCTTGGGAAAAGAAAACATAAAAGGGTGAGCTCAAATGCTCAGCAAGGGCAAATAAAGGAAATAAAAATCATATCATATCTTTTTGAAAATCATAACCTGCAAAAGAGATCATAATATCTTAACATGGAACAAATAATAGAAGTGAAAATGAGATCCCCATAATCATAACATGAAACTTGATACTTTGTGGCATGCACACATAATCATGGAAAATCATTTCTTGTTAGTCATGACTCATTGCCAAGACTATCTTAGTGGAAAAAGTCCCTTTCTGAACCGAGTCACCCTCGTTCCAGTCCTGTTTCACTGAACCGGTATAACCTACCATTCCAGCCATGTCTATCTCATGAGATATAAAATCTTTACCCAATGCATTTGAGGGAGATATAGGTCCCACCCATCTCATAATGATACCATTGTTATGTGTGCCACAAAATCATAAATCATACATCATTTCATAACATATGTAATAAAAATGGGAATCTTAAACATCGTGACATCATAAAACAATTCATATAAGATAAAGGAATTCATAAAAAAAAATATTTCCATCACAACATAATCAAACCAATGTAATAATAGGGATAAAAACAGAACCCTTTTATTATCCTAGATGGAAAATAATTTTGATAAAATACTTGAACTCCATTCTTGAGGAAAATATCCTTTCTACTTCAAAAACACTTTTCTTTTCTTAACATGTCATAGAATTATAAACTAAAATAAGTTGATTAAAAATAAACTTGAAAACTTATAAAGGAAGATTCTTGGAAATAATGTTTTAAAAATCCATTCTTGTCGTATAAGTTAAAATAAACATTCTTCGTACTTTTGTCGGAAAAGTCAAAAAGTACCTCGTATGAAAAACGAAAAAATATTCCTTTCATACATATTACTAAAAACTCACCGAAGGGTAAAATGGATTTAAAAAATTGTAGGTGGATGGAAATAATATTACATATTGAGGAAACATGGATTTGGATGATAAAATATACCCCAGTAAATTTCAAAGTATAAACAATCTCGGATAAAAATTGAGATTGCGAGATTTTCCCTTACCTTAGGTCCGATTTGCTTTGTACGTGTCCGAAGCTCCTGTATAATGGTTTAAATAATGTTATTGACTTATTCCATAATCATTAATATTGATATGATATCATATATGGTCATATTCTTAGCTTCTTATTAGTAATATTTCATTGTTACTTGTTACTCGGGTCTTTATTGCCTTTTGTTCTTATTCGTGTTTTGCCGAATAAATTCATTTTCTTCTTTTAAGGTTATAGATACCTTATATCCATAATGTTATTAGTGTAAAATATATCATATTTATTCATTCAATTCATTTATATAATTACTATGTAATGATGATCATGTAGAACGAGTCGCATCACATCGTGGAGACGGTATTCCGTACGTACGCGCGAGTGATGATATCGTTCCTATGATCATGGAATTGTATTGGAGTATATATATATTATTTCAGTATCAATATTACTTTATAATAATCATAAATAGTTACTCATTACACCATTATACCCATCCTTGTAAGGTGGTGGTGGAAAATAGATTACACCACGGCGTGGAGACGGTATTCCGTACGTACGCACGCGCGGTGATTTCATTTTTCAGTAGGATGGATAGAATGTGAATTAGGGTTGTTTAATATTTATAATAATATATCAGTATGTAATTAATACTGATGTTATTACTTTATCATGAAACAACTAAAGAAGAATAAGTTTAAGAAGAAAGAAATTGAAAAGATCGGTAATGGATATTACCTCTTCTTTGGAATGCCTCTTTGAATCCTCCACTTAGGGAACTAAGATTGGTCATTGAAGAAGACCAGGACCTCTAGAATTATTCTAGGGAAGTGGAGAGGAGAACATGGCAGGGGTTTGCCGAGCTTGAGTGCTCAAATTGGTGTGAGGAGTAGGGGGAGGAGGTGCCCTTTTATAAGGGAGGAGAGGGGCACCTTAGCAATATCTCAAAATATTATTTTATATTTAAAGTCAAAATCGGTTTATAATGGTTCCAAAGGGTCTTATTTTGAAGCCAAAGTTGGGATGGGTCTCAATCCTATCAACCAATAGGATTTATACAAGTTTAGGGTATTATTTTAACCTTATCAATTAGATTTAATTCTAAGTTAAATAATTTAACTTTTACCATGTCTTTTTGTTTTCTTTCACTATATGGTTAATACACTTACTATAACATGCCAAACGAACCCCAAATTGTTTATTATTAATATATATATATCCTTATCTAAGTCATTTGGCCGAACCTTATATTTTTAGGAATAAAATAACAATTAATAATATAATATTTGATTTAAAAACTATTTTGTGTCAATTTTGACACTATTTGATATATGATTTTTTTGAAAGTCATAACAGAATTATATGTTCGAACCAAGTTGATTAAATCAACAATAATATATCATAGTAACCTAGAAAATTATTGGAATTCATAAAAAGTCTCAAATTACATTTATTTTGGTGTTTATAACATCAATTATGTCAATATTTCATTAATAAGATAATTACTGCATCATCATTGTGTCATAAATAAATTAAATTATTTAATGTTTAAAAATTACAAATAAAATACCATTATGTAGGAAATCATTTTATCTTTCTAATTAATATTTATAGTCGAATTTATCTTATGTATAACCTCATATTAAAAATTATTTACTTATTAAACTTTGATTTTAACTATTTTAACCCTTCTTTAAATAAATTTATAATAAATGTCCTAATCTAACTCAAGTGGGCCTAAATGGTCATATTTTATTCATAAGGTTGTTTTTGGTCGAATTACACTTATCCAATAGAATTAGGACATGTTTTAGGGTAATAGTAATATCATATTTACCCTTTGTTACCCTATTTACTATTAACCGCGGTAAAATAAAGTAAAAAGTTACTATTCACCAAAAAATTATTTTTATCTCATTGAACCACATTTTACTTACTGATATCAACTGTGTCTGTCGGATTTTCGAAATTCCATTCACAGAAGCGGTAAAATTAAGTTTTATGCAAAATTCAGTTTTTAACCTACCACTTAGTGGTTTCACTATTCATCAAAAATTGAAAGTTTTCAGAAAAATACCAAAATTTCACCATAGGCTAATTTCGGTATTCCGAATCCAAAAATGAAGTCCATTTTGAAAAATAAAATTTATAAAATTTCAAAAAGTGGTTACTACTATTCATAACGGCTAGTTTTAATAATATTTTAATAGCATATCGTTGTTTAGTGAAACTCGGTATTGCGTACGACGCAAGCTATCGAGGAAGTTTGTGATTGCATGTAAAGTAATCCAAGCAAGTGTGTTGTGAAAGATTCCTTTGAACAAAATATTACTCATAAAAATCTCGGGTGTTACATTCTACCCCCCTTAAAAAGAATTTAGCCCTCGAAATTTGTCACTTTGTAACAAACAGATGAGGATACTTCTCCCTCATCATATCCTCAAGCTCCCATGTAGCTTCTTCTAATTGGTGGTTCCTCCATAAAACTTTCACCAATCGAGTGGTCTTGTTTCGTAGGACTTTTTCGCTACGATCCAGAATCTCTATCGGTTGTTCTTCATAAGAAAGATCTTGCTCCAGCGGTACAACTTCTGAGCTGAGTACATGTGAAGGATCGGGTATGTACTTTCTCAGGAGAGATACATGGAAAACATCGTGAACTTGAGAGAGATTCGGTGGAAGCACCAATCGGTAAGCTACCTTTCCAACATGATCCAGTATTTCGAAAGGAACGATATATCTAGGGCTCAACTTCCCCTTCTTTCCAAATCTCATAACCCTCTTCCAGGGAGATATTCGTAAGAACACTTTATCACCCACTTCAAACTCTAGGTCTTTTCTTCGGTTTTCGGCATAACTTTTCTATCGACTCTGAGCTGCTCTTATGTGTTGTTGAATAGATCTGACCTTTTTTGCCATTTCACAACGAGATCAGCTCCTAATAGCTTTCTTTCCCCAACTTCATCCCAGCAAGTTGGAGTCCTGCATTTCTTTCCATAGAGAGCTTCATAAGGAGCCATCTGAATACTGGAGTGAAAGCTATTATTATAAGAAAATTCCACCAAAGGTAGGTGTTGATCCCAACCTCCTTTGGAATCCATAGAGAAAGCTCTCAACATATCTTCTAGTGTTTGAATTGTTCTCTCAGACTGACCGTCTGTCTGAGGATGATAAGCAGTGCTGAAACTCAACTCTGTATCCAGAGTATGCTGAAGACTTCGCCAGAACTTCAAGGTAAATCTCAGATCCCGATCAGATATAATAGAAAGTGGTACTCCATGCAATCTTACCACTTCCTTTACATATATCCTGGCAAGCTAGTCTAGAGATAAATCCTCTCTAATAGCAATGAAGTGTGCAGACTTTGTAAGACGATCAACTATGACCCAAATAGCATTATTGCCTTTGGATGTTTTAGGAAGTCCTGTGACAAAGTCCATAGTGATTTTTTCCCATTTCCATTAGGGTATGGGTAATGGTCGTAACAACCCCTTAGACTTATGTCTCTCAGCTTTAACTTGTTGACAAACCAAGCATCGAGAGACATATTCAGCAACATCTCTTTTCATTCCATCCCACCAGAAGTACTCTTTCAGGTCCCTATACATCTTCGTGCTTCCAGGATGAATAGAGAATGATGAACTATGAGCCTCATCCAGCAGCTCCTTCTTTAATTCGGGGATGGGAGGAACACAAATCCAATTCCTGAACATTATTATCCCATCACAATCAAGGTAAAATTCAGGAACATTTCTCACCTTCTTTTGTAACTCGACATCTTCTTTCTGTGCCTCTTTAATCTTCACATGTATAGATGGTTGAACATTCATTTGAGAAAGATAAGATTTTTCCTCTTCCATTATAATTCCAAGATCCATCCTTTGTAAATCCATAAATATTGGATCTTTTGTGATCCTCATCATGGATAAACTAGCATGGTCTTGTCGACTTAATGCATCTGCCACCTTGTTTGCTTTCCCAGGGTGGTAATGGATTGAGTAGTCTTAATCCTTAATCAGCTCCAACCATCTTCTTTGACACATATTCAACTCCTTTTGTGTGAAAATATACTTTAAACTTTTATGATCAGTATAAATATCACACCTTTCACCATAAAGGTAATACCTCCAAATATTTAATGCAAAGATTACCGCAGCCAACTCCAAATCATGTGTTGGGTAATTTTGCTCATGGATTTTCAACTGTCGTGAGGCATAAGCTATCACCATATCATTTTTCATAAGAACACACCCCAATCCCTTCTTGGATGCATAACTGTAGATCACAAACCATTCTCCACTACAAGGCAGTGTGAGCACAGGTGCACTAGATAACCTTCTTTTCAACTCCTTGAAATTCTCTTCACATTCCTCTGTCCAAACAAACTTAACTCATTTTCGAGTCAACTTGGTGAGTGGATTAGATAATCGTGAAAAATATTTTACAAAACGTCGATAATATCCAGCCAAACCAAGAAAACTTCGGATCTCAGTTACTGTTGTTGGTCTTGACCATCTTTCGATAACCTCTATTTTTGCTGGATCCATTGATATCCCCTCTTTTGAGATTATGTGACCCAAAAATGCAACTTTTTGAAGCCAAAATTCACACTTGGTAAATTTGGCATAAAGCTTCTCCTTTCTCAGGGTCTTCAGTATAATTCTCAAGTGATCTTCATGCTCTTCCTTGCTCTTTGAATAGAAAAGAATATCGTCTATAAAGACTACCACAAATTGATCAAGATAGTCTCTAAAGACTCTATTCATTAGATCCATGAAGATAGAAGGGGCATTAGTAAGACCAAATGGCATCACTATAAGTTCATTGTGTCCATAACTTGTACGGAAAGCCATCTTTGGTATATCCTCCCTTTTAACCCTTAATTGATGATACCCTGAACGAAGATCAATCTTGGAAAAGTATTGAGCTCCGCATAGTTGGTCAAATAAGTCATCAATGCGTGGGAGAGGATATTTGTTCTTGATAGTGATCTTGTTAAGTTATCGATAATCAATGCAGAGTCTCATTGATCCATCTTTCTTCTTAACAAATAGAACAGGTGCTCCCCAAGGTGACGCACTAGGGCGTATGAATCCCTTATCAAGATTCTCTTGGAGTTGCTTCTTCAATTCCTGCAACTCAATTGGGGCCATTCTATAAGGTGTCTTTGAAATAGGCAAAGCACCCGGTACGAGTTCTATTTAAAACTCAACTTCACAATTTGGTGGAAGACCCGGTAATTCCTCCGGAAAGACATCATCAAACTCCCGTACGATGGGAATATTCTTAATCGTAAGTTTCTCACCAACCATTTGAGATAAATAACCTTCATTTAGTGGAATCAAGACCCATAAGATGGAAGGAATTTCCACTGGAAGTTTATATTCATCCTTGCATCGATAGACGATCGTAGATTGATCTGGAATATGAAATGTGACTTCCCTTCTTTGGCAATTGATATGAGCTCCATGTAGAGAAACCCAATCCATGCCAAGAATCACATCAAATTCTACTAAAGGAAGGATCACAAGATTTACAGGAAGCACTTTCCCAAAAACTTTGATCAGAGAAGAATTATAAACTTCTGATGCGACTGTTGTGCCATTAGGTGTTGTCACAGCTAACTCAACATCTAATTGTTGAGGTAATACAGTGATACCCTTAGAAAATTTTTTAGAAATAAAAGAGTTGGTGGATCTAGAATCAAATAAAACATTTTCTACTTTAGAGTGGATGGTAAGTGTACCTTTCACCACTTCGTTATCGTACTCCACATCGCTGATAGAAATTGCATGTGACTTTCCTTTGTCTTTAGCCTTAAGATTTTGTTGACGTCGACCATCATCATCAACCCTTGGATTTGGGCATTGATTGGCATAATGCCCTATCTCCTTGCACTTGAAACATTGAAGTGTAGTAGGTTCATTCTGTGTATCCCTTCCTTTGTTTGCATCATTAGGCATCTTCTTCCCATTATCGCGGCATTCAAATGCCCGATGACCTTCCTTTCCACATTTGAAACATTTACTTGTCCCTTTAAGACAACTCCCTCCATGTTTCTTTCCACACTTTGAGCATAAGGGAAAGCTCATCTTCTTTTCAGTGTTCTCTTTAGATTTTCCTGTGAATTCCATCTTCCTCTTCTTATCAAACACATGTGACTGATGGGTTACTCCAATATCCATCTCGACTTTGAGAGCACGTCGAACGATTTCCTCGTAGCTATTGAAGTCCCTTATGGATAACGCCCTTCGAAGACTTGGTTTTAAGCCACTAAAGAATCGATCGATCTTACTCTCAGGTTGGATAATAATACCAGAAGCGTACCTTGAAAGTCTTGTAAAATTTGCTTCATAGGTACCAACAGATTCATCATCCCTTTGCTTCAGTTCAAGAAACTCTTTCTCCATCATTGTTCGGAGAATACGAGGGAAGTACTTATTAAAAAATAAGTTCTTGAACTCGTCCCATTCCATAGACTCAATTTCATCCCTTTGCCTCGTATTCTTAATAAGTTTCCACCATTGATCAGCATCTCCTTCCAAACGATACACTTCTAGGATGAATTTATCATGTTCAGAACATTGAAGAACTGAAAATATCTTTTCAGTAGTACTAATCCATTGTTCAGCACCTAATGGATCAGTATACCCACTGAAAGAAGGTGGACGCTGCCTCATGAAGGATTCAACAGAATGTTGCTCCTTCCTTTTCTCGTTTGGAAGTCCTGCATGATTTATAGCTTGAGAAAGTTGTGTGAGCATGGCTACAAGATTTTGCATTCCAGCTCCCATATCGTTTGGTTGCTCAGGGGGACAATCATTGCATTGCCCATCGCATTCCGCATTAACACGGTTCCTTCGGGTTCCAGCCATTGACTAAAACCAAGAAGAATAGTGTGAGAAACACTAATTATAATAGGAAAACCACATAATCAAGGATAAAATTTCACACTAAGGTCTTATCCTAGGGTATTCATGGCCATTTCTAAAACACTAAGATTGTGTTCTATGCTTAGACTTATCCTTAGGGTTCTTACAAAGGATTTCACATCCTAGTTTCCAAAGGTTGACTATACCTTTCCTCTGATACCAACTATAACGACCCATACTTTACATACATTGTTAATACTTCAAAATTGAAGCACACTTATTACAACATATGACAAAACCACAAAGGACCGTATAGGTATAGTGTCATTAGAAACTGGGAAACATAAACAACTGGTTCATAAATCTTCTATAGTTTCTCCCATTTATTTCATCATATCTAGGGTCCCTTTTAGCATATTCTACTTAATATCCATCTTCCTGACCTGGGGAAAAGAAAACATAAAAGGGTGAGCTGAAATGCTCAGCAAGGGAAAATAAAGGAAATAAAAATCATATCATATCTTTTTGAAAATCATAACCTGCAAAAGAGATCATAATATCTTAACATGGAACAAATAATAGAAGTGAAAATGAGATCCCCATAATCATAACATGAAACTTGAAACTTTGTGGCATGCACACATAATCAAGGAAAATCATTTCTTGTTAGTCATGACTCATTTCCAAGACTATCTTAGTGGACAAAGTCCCTTTCTGAACCGAGTCACCCTCGTTCCAGTCCTGTTTCACTGAACCGGTATAACCTACCGTTCCATCCATGTCTATCTCATGAGATATAAAATCTTTACCCAATGCATTGGAGGGAGATATAGGTCCCACCCATCTCATAATGATACCATTCTTATGTGTGCCACAAAATCATAAATCATACATCATTGCATAACATATGTAATAAAAATGGGAATCTTAAACATCATGACATCATAAAACAATTCATATAAGATAAAGGAATTCATAAAAAAAAATATTTCCATCACAACATAATCAAACCAATGTAATAATAGGGATAAAAACAGAACCCTTTTATTATCTTAGATGGAAAATAATTTTGATAAAATACTTGAACTCCATTCTTGAGGAAAATATCCTTTCTACATCAAAAACACTTTTCTTTTCTTAACATGTCATACCATTATAAACTAAAAGAATTTGATTAAAAATAAACTTGAAAACTTATAATGGAAGATTCTTGGAAATAATGTTTTAAAAATCCATTCTTGTCATATAAGTTAAAAAAACATTCTTCGTACTTTTGTCGAAAAAGTCAAAAAGTACCTCATACGAAAAACGACAAAAGATTCCTTTCATACATATTACTAAAAACTCACCGAAGGGTAAAATGGATTTAAACAATTTTAGGTGGATGGAAATAATATTACATATTTAGGAAACATGGATTTGGATGATAAAATACACCCCAGTAAATTTCAAAGTATAAATAATCTCGGATAAAAATTGAGATTGTGAGATTTTCCCTTACCTTAGGTCCGATTTGCTTTGTACGTGTCCGAAGCTCCTGTATAATGGTTTAAATAATGTTATTGACTTATTCCAGAATCATACATATTGATATGATATCATATATGGTCATATTCTTAGCTTCTTGTTAGTAATATTTCATTGTTACTTGTTACTCGAGTCTTTATTGCCTTTTGTTCTTATGCGTGTTTTGCCGAATAAATTCTTATTCATATTTTAAGGTTATAGATACCTTATATCCAGAATGGTATTAGTGTAAAATATATCATATTTATTCATTCAATTCATTTATATAATTACTATGTAATGATGATCATGTAGAACGAGTCGCATCACATCGTGGAGACGGTATTCCGTACGTACGCACGAGTGATGATATCGTTCCTATGATCGTGGAATTGTATTGGAGTATATATATATTATTTCAGTATCAATATTACTTTATAATAATCATAAATAGTTACTCATTACACCATTATACCCATCCTTGTAAGGTGGTGGGGGAAAATAGATTACACCACGGCGTGGAGAAGGTATTCCGTACGTACGCACGCGCGGTGATTTCATTTTTCCGTAGGATGGATAGAAGGTGAATTAGGGTTGTTTCATATTTATAATAACATTTCATTATGTAATTAATACTGATGTTATTACTTAATCATGAAACAACTAAAGAAGAAGAAGTTGAAGAAGAAAGAAATTGAAAAGATCGGTAATGGATATTACATCTTCTTTGGAACGCCTCTTTGAATCATCCAATTAGGGAACTAAGATTGGTCTTTGAAGAAGACCAGGACCTCTAGGATTATTCTAGGGAAGTGGAGAGGAGAAATTGGCAGTGGTTTTCCGAGCTTGAGTTCTCAAATTGGTGTGAGGAGGAGGGGGAGGAGGTGCCCTTTTATAAGGGAGGAGAGGGGCACCTTAGGAATATCTCAAAATATTATTTTATATTTAAAGTCAAAATCGGTTTATAATGGTTCCAAAGGGTCTTATTTCGAAGCTAAAGTGTGGATGGGTCGAAATCCTATCAACCAATAGGATTTAGACAAGTTTAGGGTATTATTTTAACCTTATCAATTATATTTAACTCTAAGTTAAATAATTTAACTTTTACCATGTCTTTTTGTTTTCTTTCACTATATGGTTAATACACTTACTATAACATGCCAAAAGAACCCCAAATTGTTTATTATTAATATATATATCTTTATCTAAATCATTTGGCCGAACAATATATTTTTAGGAATAAAATAAAAATTAATAATATAATATTTGATTTAAAAACTATTTTGTGTCAATTTTGACACTATTTGATATATGATTTTTGTGAAAGTCATAACAGAATTATATGTTCGAACCAAGTTGATTAAATCAACACTAATATATCATAGTAACCTATAAAAGTAGTGTAATTCATCAAAAGTCTCAAATTACATTTATTTTGGTGTTTATAACATCAATTATGTCAATATTTCATTAATAAGATAATTACTGCATCATCATTGTGTCATAAATAAATTAGATTATTTAATGACTAAAAATTAAAAATAAAATACCATTATGTAGGAAATCTTTTTAGCTTTCTAATTAATATTTATAGTCGAATTTATCTTATGTATAACCCCATATTAAAAATTATTTACTTATTAAACGTTGATTTTAACTATTTTAACCCTTCTTTAAATAAATTTATAATACATGTCCTAATCTAACTCAAGTGGGCCTAAATGGTCATATTTTATTCATAAGGTTGTTTTTGGTCGAATTACACTTATCCAATAGAATTAGGACATGTGTTAGGGTAATAGTAATATCATATTTACCCTTAGTTACCCTATTTACTATTAACCGCGGTAAAAAAAGTAAAAAGTTACTATTCACCAAAAATTATTTTTATCTCATTGAACCACATTTTACTTACTGATATCAACCGTGTCTGTCGGATTTTCGAAACTCCATTCACAGAAGCGGTAAAATTAATTTTTATGCAAAATTCAGTTTTTAACCTACCACTTAGTGGTTTCACTATTCATCAAAAATTGAAAGTTTTCAGAAAAATACCAAAATTTCACCCTAGGCTAATTTCGGTATTCTGAATCCAAAAATGAAGTCCATTTTGAAAAATAAAATTTATAAAATTTCAAAAAGTGGTTATTACTATTCATAACGGCTAGTTTTAATAATATTTTAATAGCATATCGTTGTTTAGTGAAACTCGGTATTGCGTACGACGCAAGCTATCGAGGAAGGTCGCGATTGCATGTAAAGTAAGCCAAGAAAGTGTGTAGTGAAAGATTCCATTGAACAAAATATTACTCATAAAAATCTCTGGTGTTACAACAATATTATTAACTACATCCTTTATACGTCCCACATAAGTCATTAACGAGTCATATAACTTTGAGGGGGAGGTAGTCCACACTTCCTCTAATGAGATTATCGTATTTACCAACTATGGAAACCACAAAGTATTTATATAAATGCAAAAATACAGAAGAATTAATAATACATAAAAATTATATATATCATATATAAATACAGTGCCATCATATTGGCTACCATGAGAGGCGGTTGGAGATATTTGAACGATCACCATTTCGTGAGGTGTTAGTTTGCCACACATAGAAACATTATGTTCTTCAACCATTAGATAAAGGTGTGTGTAAGTGTAGTTAAAATAATTCTCATAAAAACATCATAGTATATTGAAGATACTGGCGTTGTTACAAAAGAAAGGAATGAAATATTTTAGGGGTTGGTGAAGTAAAATAAAAGAAAACAATTTAAGAGAAACTGTTACCTTTAATTTGGGGAACTCCCTTTGGTTTGAACCAAAAAGATTTTTGAAGTGCCTTCTGCTTAGATTAAGGCTTCTAGGATGAGTATTGGGATGTAGGGAGATTAATTGGGCAAATTTTGGTTGAGACAAAAGATTTGAGAGGTGAGAGTAATTTGTTAGAAGTGGTATCCTTTTATAAGGGAGAGGAGGGGTTCTTTAGGAAAGTGTGATAATATTATTTTATTATATAATGATATTTGGTTTCTAAAGGACCAAAAATACTTAACATCTAATATAAGATGACTCATAGTAGAAATAATATCATCCAATAGGAATTGGATAGGTTTTGGATGTCATTTTAATATTTATAATCTTATTTATTTAAATCTTTTATTAATGAGGTAAATACTACATCATTATTGTGTCATAAATAATTTAATTTATGTGATGTCTAGAAATTATAAAAAAATGATGATGTAGGAAATATTTTTATATTTCCAATTAATATTTTTAGTTGAAAATATTATTTATATAACACCATATAAAAATTAATTTACTAAAATATTTTTGTTTATGTCATTTTTGCCTTTACATGAAATTAATTTATCTAAGGTGTCATTATCTTTCATAAGTGGATCTATGGCGTACCAAATTAGACCTAAATATTCCCATGGTCGGAAATTACTCATAAAATAAGGTTATGACATGTGCAAATGTAAAATCTAATTATTACAATATTCTTTTTACCTTTAATTAACCTATCTACCTTTAACAGCGGTAAATAAAAGTCAAAAGTTACTATTCACAAAAAAATTATTTTCAAATTATTAAACCAAATTTCAATTCTTGATAACAACCATGTATGTAAGAATTTTAAAATTCAATTTACAGAAGTGGTAAAATTTCATTTAAATGAAAAAATCAGTTTTTTAACAACTACTAAGTGATTTCACTATTCATAAAAAATTGAAGTTTTTTAGAAAAATACCAAAACATTATCCTAAGATTTTGTTGATATTCTGAATTCAAAAATCATGTCTAATTTTCTAAATTCAAAACATATAATTGCCATTAATTAATTTTAAATTTATTTCCGCTTTTAAAACAAATAGCGTGTTTTAAGAAACCATAACTATCAGAAGATTGACACTTGTTTATGTCCAATTTCAAAGTGAAATTAATTCCAATGACCAAAATTGGATTAAATCGTAAAAATATATTATAATTACACATTAAAACCAATTAAAAATATAATCTAACAATATAAATAAATTAGATTAAAACCCAGTTTTGAATTAAAAAACAATATTTTTCACTATTCATTAGAAAATGCACTTTATCAGAAAAATTCCAAAAATTTAAACAAAGTAAATTTTTATGTCCTCATTATAAAGAAGGATTTTATTTGGTCAAATAGAATGTATTAAAGTTTCCAAATTTATAATTAAATAGGGTTCTCCATTAAAAGGCAGTAAATCGTCCTTTTAATGTAAATTATGGTTAAAATCAGATTCATTCAAATTTTAAGCCTCAAAATTTTGTTGGATAAATGTAAATACATTTAACAAACATGTATAATCATATTTTAGTTATTTTGGTTCATTCACACCAATATAACAGTTAGGATTTAACTACCATTTAAAATAATAATATTACATTATTATTGTGCAACGTAAGATTTCAAAGAAACTCGTTGTTGCGTATCAGGTACACTATCTAACATAACAACCCCATTAAAGTAAATTTAATATTTAATTCACAAATATTAATAAATATGAAATATGTCTTATTCTTTATTCACCTGGGATGTTACATCCTTCCCCCCTTTTGGGAAATGCGTCCTCACAATTTTAAAACTTGGCTTAGAAACTTCAATAAAAGTTCCACAACGGAAAAGAGTCTGTAAAACTATCAGTTTAAAAGAATGAAAAGTACAATGGTCACCCGAGATAACCCATACTAGGATTCCATGTAGGAAAACATGGATATGTAAGAGAGAACAAGTAGACATGTTCTGATAGAGAGTGATAGAAATCCTGATTAGGAGAAAGTTAACCACTATAAAATAACAAAATTATGATGTGTTAAACGATCTTTGATTACCCAGTAGGAAACATAAACCAAAAAAGTTTTTGTTTTAAATTTCTTTTCATAATTTGTAGGAATTAATTTTCTAAATAGAATATGAACATAAGTAAATATACTTACCTTAATGTAGAGTTTCATCCTTTAATATTTTTCTACCAAAAACTTATCTTTTCTCCAAACAAAGAGCATTCAAAAAGACTTGGTCACATCAAAAGCACAAGAATCATCTTCTTGAGAATCACATAATCCACTAAAGAAGAACTATATATTTCCATTTTATTTAGACATAAACTAAAACCAAAATTGTTAGTACAAGATCAGATAATACCCAAAAAGGATAATCTTTTACAAAAAGAGAAACTACTGTAAATCTCCAAAATCTTTCAAACAAAACCCAAAGTTCCACAAAGACCATTAATAAAAACATCTTTCTATAAAATTCTTCAAAAGTGATCTAAATAAAGATTGAAAGAGAAATCTCATAAAGATTTAATTACATAGTCTTACAAGATAACATTTATCTTTAAATAACAACAGTTACTCATAAAGTCTCATATTGAAAAGTAATTAACCAAATCACATGTTCTCTATGATAGGTTAATCATTTTCATAATAAAACCAAATCATCATATGTCCACAATAAAAACATAGATTCTTTAAAACTAATATGTCAACCATTATTCCACAATTTTAATCCATAGTATTCTATCTTCCTTAGGAATATAGTGTCTCCTCAAAAGAGAGAACGTCTTCCACAACAAGCTTTATCAATTAATCACTAAATCATTTTTCTATACTAAGTATATCCATTTGATAAAAAATAAGTTCCAAAAATCGACTTATTCTTATTCCATAAAAACATTTTACTAAAATAATAAGTCACAGTAAATAGGGATTTCATGTAGGCTAGAGATAGGCGATGCACCCTTGTCGCCCTTCAGTTGTGGGTTCGATTCCTGCATCCTTGCCGGATGTGATGAGTTGTCACCCATCATAGGGGTTGTCCTTTTTATAAAACTCAAAAATAACCCTAACATGTTTTAACCCAAATGGTTTCCTTATACCTATAATTTTCATCAAAATTAATTATTATCTCAATATATTAATTCTTGAAGTCTTATTTCACCACCGTATGATAAAATAAAATGATCCCCAAAAAGAAGAACATCATACCTTGATCATAGTGTCCATTTGGTTTCATCGTCCTCTTGTTCACATAGGTAGAAGCTCCATGTATCGCTACAATAATTTACCGATCGCTCAAAATAATTTTCTTCCTCTATCTAAATACACCTTATACAACATGGATTATATGGGTATTCACAGAAAAATAGTTTTGGAAAATAATCATGTATGACATATAATTTCAAAACATCTGATAAAACATGACTTCTATAAAGTAGTCAGACCGAATTTGAGTTAAAACATTCAATTAATGGTCCTTTTAAAATAACATAGGTATGTTCTGAGAGAATATATTGTAAAAGAAAATACAAATATGTTGCGCAAGGGTATTCTTCTTTAAAACCTAATTTTGAAACCATAATATGCTTCAAAATCTTGTGATAAGGTAAAATATTTGAAAATTCCTTGATAATATTTACCTTTCTTGAAAATATGAGAATATTGTGAAAATAGGATTTGTCTAAATACAGCCCATGATCCACGATGATAACGAGGTATAGTGGAGGTGTTTGATATCTCAAACAAGTGCTTGTAAGTGATTTGTATGCTACAAAAAGTCTCACAATCATCAGAACATGACGTTGAAATAATTATTGCAATCATGTCATCAGGAATAGATAATAATGTCGTTTGAGATCATCCTCCTTCCATTTGTAACTAACTTTACTTGATATGAAAATGTTATAAAACAACGATTTAACTGAAATAATATCCATAGGGACTAACCATGTGTCTAAGGAAATCTCATAATCCCTAAAGATGTCTAAACCTCCCTCTGATACAAACTATAAGAACCAAACCTTATAACATTACATAATATTGAATTAAATGAATAATTCACATGAGGATCTTTTCAGGTTTAGAGTTTTGGAGAATTAGGCCATAACTATTATATAATAACTTGAATATTACAAGTAGACACTACTACTCAGTATCCATTTTTTCATAAAATAAAAACTCTTAAAAAGAAACATGTCTAGTTCCATATTTTAGACAGCATGAATTCTGCCTGATCCCATCCTTAACCCAATTCATCTTTAAGCCCTGTGGAAAACATTTCAAAAACATGGTATGAGCATAAAAATCTCAGTAAGGGTTATAAAATAAATAAGGAAAACATTATCCCATCAATAAATACAAATCAATGAAACTATATTTTTCAATCATAACATACCTTACCAAATCATAAGATTTATGAATAACACACAAAAATCATAAATCATAAAGGTTACTTATGTAATCCATATCAAACATACAATGTAGCTATCACATCTACATAGGTAGTTACACTTGGAATACCCATCACAGTATATTTCTTAAATCTATTAGGAGAAACATCACGTTTTCCTCCGTCACGTTACCCAATGCATTGGAGAGCTATCTCAAGCTCACCCACCCTAGGTTTATCAAGGAACCACCCATATACACAAACAATTCCCAATAACCATATCATTATCATAACACATAACACATGTATAAAGTAAAGACAAAATTTCCACATTCCAATATATCAAATCAAGATATTGAAATAAACAATGCATTATCAAATCATTTTCAAAACCATTTAAATAGAGATTTTTTAATCAATGTGTCCCATACCACTTTGAAGATTTTAAATGAATTATAATTTTAAAACCTTAACTTCCATATAAGTAAATCCTAAAACCCATTTTGAAAACAAGTACATTAATGAGAAATATTTATAAGAATAAATCTTTTAAACATTCAAAACGATACTTTAGTTAAAGAGTTATTTTTAACAAAAATTGAGATGATTGAATACAAATAATTGAGGAATAAAATTTAATAACAGAATTATAATATAATGAAATAAAGGGATTCATGATATAATATGTCAATGGATAGTATATACACCATACAAGAGTGAATTGGTTCATAACAACAATGAAGTCTCAGTAGAAATGTAAATTGAGATGGAATATTTTATAAAGATGGTATCCTTATATTAAGGATAAATCAATCACATAATTAAGTGTGACAGGTATAAATACACCCAACATAAGTGTATATTAAGTTTAAAACAATCATAGTTCAATCACACATATTCATAAGATGACATATTCAAGAAGTACAAGTTGAACCCAAAGAATCGAAATTGGGTTACGAAGTTCCCTTGAAACAATTCGACAACCTAACGACGTCACTTTAAAATTAAGAAAATGAGTGGATGAGACAAAAAGGGAATATAATCCCTTGGAAATAAATTTTAAATCAATAAGGATATAGGAGAACATATCCCAACATATTAAGATGTAAATTAAGATACATAACAAAAATAAGTCTTTTACAAAGAGGAGGGTGAAAGGTTTTTCCTTGCCGATTTGGTAACTTACAAAACATATGCCACATGAATGAAGGATCATAAAATGAAGATTTAAATACTCATAAATAAAAGTATATTACACAAATATTACAATCATGGGCAGTACATACACCTCACAAAAAAAATACTAGAAAATATAGCATGAACCACACGGGAATAAAAAGTGAGATGAAACCCTTTACCACGATGTAATCAACTGAGTCATATGACAAAAGTTAATAACCACCAAATGAATCACAGAATACCAGGAATACAATTATAATTATGATAATATATATCAAATTTAAGTACACAATACACCACATTCAATGAATATGTGGCGAAAAATGGAAATCTGACAAAATTTAAAGTGAGATAAGAAAATCCCTTAGCTTGTGTCCGACTTGACCCGTTCATTATTTAATCTCATGAATAATAAACAAATGTTAATTTATACTTTCTTAATTACCTTTTTAAATTTTATTATTCCTTTTATATTACTTATTACCATGTTATAAACATTATGTAATCATTTAAGTTAATAACGATCGTTTTGTCGATATTTGGTACTCGAGTAAAAAAATTAACACCTTATAATTAAAAGTTGTTCATGTGGTAAGATATAAATTATCTTCAGAATTATATTAATGATTTATATATCATATATATCATATATATCCAGTATATACATGTATTTATAATAGTACATAACATTTAGTGGAAAGAAATGAAATGCACCCCTCATGGAGACAGTAAACCGTACATACGCATGAACGCTACTTCCATTTCAATTTCTTATTTTAATGGAATTAAAAACATAATGATACATATTTATATTATAATTAAAATATATTATCATATACACTATAATTAACTCCATCCTTTATACATCCCACATAAGGCATTAACGAGTCATATCACTTTGAGAGGGCGGTAGTCCGCACTTCCTCTAATGAGATTATCGTATTTACCCACTATGGAAACCATAAAGTATTTCTATAAATGAAAAAATACAGAATAATAAATAAAACATAAACATAATATATATGATATATAAATACATTTCCATCATAATTACCACCATGAGAGGCAGTTGGAGATATTTGAACAATCATCGTTTCGTGAGGCGTTAGTTTTCCATCCACAGAAACATTATGTTCTTCACCCATTTGATGGAGGTGTGTGTATGTGTAGTTATAATAATTTTCATAACAACATACTAGTATATTTGGGATACTTGTGTTGTTACAAAATAACGTACTAAGAGAGTTTAGGGGTTGGAGAAGTAAAATAAATGAATTTTTTTAAGAGAAACCGTTATCTTTAATTTGGGTAACTCCATTTGTTTTGAACCAAAGTAATTCTTGAAGTTCCTTATGCCTAAGTAAAGGATTATAAGAGGAGGATATGGATGTAGGGAGATTAATTGGGAAGGGGTTGGATGAGACAAAAGGATTTAGAGGTGTGAGAAATTGGTTAGAAGTGGTCTCCTTTTATGAGGGAGAGGAGGGGCTCTTTAAGAAAGTGTGATAATATTATTTTATTATATAATGATATTCGGTTTTTAAAGGTTCAAAAATAATTAAAGTAGACTATAAGATGACTCATAGTAGAAATAATATCATCCAATAGTAATTTAATAGGTTGTGGATGTTATTTTAATATTTACAATTTATGTATTTAAATCTGTTATTAATGAGGTAAATACTACATCATTATTGTGTCATAAATAATTTAATTTATGTGATTTCTAAAAATTATAAAAAAAATATCATGATGTAGTAAATCGTTTTATAATTCCAATGAATATTTACTTTTGAAAATATAATTTATATAACACTATATAAAAATTAATTTACTAAAAGATTATTATTTATGTCAATTTTGCCTTTACATTAAATTAATTAATCTAAAGTGTCATTATCTTTCATAAGTGGCTCCATGGGGTCCCAAAATAGACTCAAAGATGACCACGGTTGTTAGGACATGCGTTAAGGAAATTATTAATTATTAAAATATTCTTTTTACCTTGAATTACCCTATTTACCATTAACCGCGGTAAAAAAAAGTCAAAAGTTAATATTAAAAAAAATTATTTTAATCTTATTGAACCAAATTTCACTTCTTTATAACAACCATGTATGTAGGATTTTTTAAATTCAATTCATTAAAGTGGTAAAATTTCATTTAAATGATAAAGTCAGTTTTTTAACTAATACTAAGTGATTTCACTATTCATCAAAATTGAAGTTTTTTAGAAAAATACCAAAAATTCAGCCTAAGATTTTGTTGATATTCTGAATTCAAAAATTAGGTCTATTTTTCTAAATTCAAAACCCAAAAGTTTCATTAATTAATTTTAAATTAATTCTCGTTGTTAAAACAAATAGTGTGTTTTAAGAAACCATAACTATCAAAAGATTGACACTTGTTTATGTCCAATTTCAAAGTGAAATTAATTCCAATGACCGAAATTGGATTAGATGGTAAAAATATATTCCAATTACACTTTCAAACCAATTAAAAAGATAATCTAACCATATAAATAAATTAGATTAAAACCCAGTTTTGAATTAAAATTCAATATTTTTCACTATTCATTAGAAAATGATCTTTATCAGAAAAATTTCAAATATTTACACAAGTAAATTTTGATGTACCCATTATAAAGAAGGATTTTATTTGGTCAGAAAGAATGTATTAAAGTTACCAAAATTATATTTAAATAGGGTTCACCATTAAAAGGCGATAAATCGGCCTTTTAATGTAAATTATGCTTAAAATTAGATTCATTCACATTTTGAGCCTCTAACTTTTATTGGATAAATGAAAAAAATTTAACAAACATGTATAATCATATTGTAGTTAGTTTTGTTCATTACCGCCAATACAAAGGCTAAGAATTAACTACCATTTAAAATAATAATATTATATTATTAGTGCGCAATGTAAGATTTCAAAGTAACCTGTTGTTGCGTATCCAGTACGCTATCGAACATAGAAACCCCTTTAAAGTAAAATTAATATTTAATTCACAAATATTAATAAATATGAAATATGCCTTATTCTTTATTTACCTGGGATGTTATATTTTATATTTTAGTTCATCTTCAAATTAAACATTAGAATTTAAAACTATACAAGGGTTTCTATTTTGGATAAGTTCAATTTTTTCCATTGATAATTTCTCACTAAAAGTGAAATGTCCACAATAGAATTTAATAATGTTAGTTATGACTGATTATTCCCCAATCTAATGTATAGAAAACCCATTGTCCATGTAACATAGTTTTTTAATATAACTATTTAAATAGGTTTCCTACAATATATATTTCAACAAAAAAGGATTTCAGTACCCTTATTTTTTGGGTATAAATATATTAATAATTAAATAATTATAAATCCATAATTAATTTCAATTTTCCCATAATAAAAAAATTATAATTTCCATAATAAATTCATTATTAGGGTCAATAGAATATGTAATCTTAAACGAACATATTGAACTGAAGACTATAAGTATTTTTTTATTGATTTTCCTATGTCGATGATGATATTCTATTAATGTAGTGTCCATTATAGAAGTATGTTTATCAGGAATCCATGTAAGGGATTTTATTTCATTTTAAAATATTTCTTAAGCATTATTAAATTGTTTATTATATAATTTAATCTTTTTTTCCTTATGTATTTTAGAATTCTATCCCTTTTTACAGTAAAATCACATTTATAATAAGAAGAAAAAGTATGTTGATTATTTAAACCTTTATATTTATCTTTTAATTCATTAACTATATCTTATAACATGTAACCATATTTAAATATTACATCTCTAGACATATACTCATCATTATATTTATTCTATGAATTATTTAAAAAATGGGACGGAGATTTTGGAAAAATATTTAATACCTTAGATGTTTTTCTCAAAACTCAAATAATAGCTTGGTCATTTCCATATTTTATTCTCCAGTATATATTTCTTGAACTATCCTAAGAGGCACTCAAATTTTGTTTCAAATACTTTTTATACTTTTTGATATTTTCCTCATATTTATTCTTATATTTTAACTTAGGAACAGATTCTTTTATGTGTCCTTTTATCTTACATTCATATCATATTACTTCATTAGATAAATCATCATTCTTCTAGTATTTTTCCAGTTATCTATATTATCATATATAACATTATAATTTACTTTCTTAATAAACTCTTTATTCTATAGATTTTTTGAAATGTCTAGCTATATGTTTAATTTTTTCATTAGTGTTAGATAGATATTCTTCATCAATTGATTTTTAGAATTGAGATTCTCACTTTTTATACTCAAAATTCTTAAAGGATACATAATTACCCCTTGTCTCTTTCAATTACTATTTTTTCACATTCAAGTCGTCTTCATACATAATGGTATTTACAATTATATCCTTTATTGGAAGTTTTCTATTTTCATTACACTCCCACACAGAGGCATATGTTCCTTTAAATCTTTCATGAAGGAATCTATGAAGTTTTAAGACTTGATCCTACTCATTAATCATCTATCACAGTACATGAATATTTTTAACAGTCTCATTGAACATAAAATACATATTTGATACAAATTTATCAGAATTAATATTAAAATTATCTTATTTAATTTTATAAGTGTTTAAATGCATTTATTTAACATTATATGTTCCTTCATGAGATATAGAAAGTGTATCCCAAATATTATTAGCAGTATCACATTAATATATTCTATTAAATTTTTTTCTACTAATATATAATATAAATAAATAATATATTTACATTTATAATCATATTATTTTTAGTATCATCACTCCAAACCAATCTAGCTACTTGAGGTGTTTTATATTTGTCACCAATGACAGTCCAAATATGAAATCTAATACATTATAAGTGAATATTCATTTTTATTTTCAATTGATCATAGTTATTTCAATTAAAATAATGGGGACTAATAGTAGTGGTTTATTTTTAACGATTTTTATCTATAAAAAATTAAATTTAGATAAAAAAATTTATGATATTTAAATTAAACTAGATCACATTAAAAATAAATATTAAAAGCTATATTTTAACAAATATTGGTCCCAATAGATAGTAGAAGAGTGGGGGTCAATTGCGTTTCAAATTAAATGTGTGTTTAAAAATAATTTAAAATCTAAATACCAAAATTTGGTAAAAAATACTCGTTAAAATAATAATATAAATATAAAATTTGGACTTTCAAAGCAGTTATCAAAATATTTATCATTGTTCTATTAAATTACATAAGAAAATAATTTATCTTTCAAAACTAATATTCCTTTATCAAATAATGTATAGAAAACACTAAATTATATTCTATATCAGAATTATAATTTGTTTAATAGTTTATAAATATGAACATTATTTGGCTTAATAACAAAAAAATAGATAATGATTAAAAAATTAGATACATAAAATATAATACAATGAAAATTTATTAGGGTTTTGGTGTCAAGACGATACTTAATCCCATCATATTGAAAATAAACTTCTTCCAATCGGTTTATTATAAAATAAACTAGTCGAAAACCCCGATCATATTTTTACAAAAAAATGTACTAGGATTATATAGGCTAAAGGACTCTTCCATAATTCTATATGGGGGAATACTATTTCATGTCACTCATGATCTCTTCCACAGTTTTATGTGGGAGTAAAAAGGAAAATATTTGAAAGGTACAATTAATCACTCTATAGTTTAATTCGAGAGACTATGTTTGAAGATAAACAGAGTATAATTAAACAAAAAATGTTATAATATATAAAAGAGAAATATCAAAGGATGATTGATGTGAAGATGTTGTGCAAATCAATCTAACCTAGTTCAGTTGATCAGGATTCCATGAACTTGTATTTTGAAGAAACATGGACAATATTTAGAGGGGTTCTAAAAAATTGAGTGTCATGGAGTTGTCTAAAAGGGTCAACTTTTGTTTTCATCGTATCCTCTTTTATTTTCAATTAGAGAAAATATTCATAAAAGTTTCATCAAATGATCATATTTTATTCTTAAAAATATATTTATCCAATACTAGACATTGAAAATTAATTAATGAAATATTAAATACATTCACACTTTGTTTATGGTTTGAAAACTAGACAATTTAAATTTGAAATAATCCTTTCGTATGTGAGACATGGAAATATTTCTTCACTTATAACATGGTAAGTTTGTTCCTAACTTCACATAATTAGTTTATGTTGATTGGTGTCACAATTAGTTTATTCCTTCATGATTTCAATTAATTTGATCTTCTAGTAGGTTCATGATCTATGGAGTAAGATGTTTCCTCATGTGATAAGTATAATAATATACATGGAATTTATTCTACTTATATAAAAAATTATACTTAACTTGGAATTGTAAAATCATTTTTACATTTGGTAGCTATATCACTATCTTAGGGTAGGATGATTTGAACATATGGTAAGGTGATTATAAACACAAAGAAAGTTGAACTTGAATGGAAAATCATGTCATGACGTAGCAAAACCATTCTCATATGGATCACAATAAGCAATATTTTCAAGAAGTTAATTTTTTCATAACTATGGTAGATTTGATAAGGATAAATGATATTCATGGTTAGTTTAAACTATTCATATGGATTATTGACATAGTATGTTTCAAATATATCCATTTTTAATGTTTTTAGTAAAAAATTAGTTACTAACATAAAACATGAGAGTCATTATTAACATTATAAACATGATTTGTGAAAATTAAAATAAAGAGGTGTTGGTCTAATAAAAAACCAACATGTCAGGTTAATTCCTGAATTGGTAAAGTATAATAAGTTTCCAACATTAAATTGTAATTATATTTATTTATCGTTTTTGAACAAGAAGATATTTCCATTCATGATTAAAATATGAGTTGCTAAATAACAATGAATTAATTATATTATTCCATTATAATATTGTGAATGGATTATATATTCAAAATGTTGATAATCTAGGCTATCTCCATAATGATAATAAATTCAATGTACATGATTTCAATACCACAAACATTTATCATTTTACCTATAGTCATATAAATGGGAATTATATCCAAAGAATACATAGATATTTTCCACTATAATCTCATTATTATGAATTATTTGATTTTTTTATTGTTATATATTAAGATAAATTTAAATCGAAATTTTATTGTGAAATATGAGTTGGATAATTGATTGTTAAATTAAATATATAGTGATGTATTTGAGAAACCCATGGGAATTATGCTTGACCACTTATATTGAATCAATGACCAAAACAAATCTCAAATATATATGTTCTTATATTAGTTAAATAAAAATATCTAAAAAAGATTAATTGAAACAATAATTTATGAAATATAGATAGTGAATTTTGATAAGTCAAATCGAATGAAATGATTTATTTTTCTATCTAACACTCTCTACCAATTCCCAATAAGAAATGGATCATACCAACATTTGCTGGGGGGGATCCTTTATCCATATCACAGATGATGCCATTATACCATTTACCAAAGCCCATTTCTCTATCACAATTTCCATTCTTTCCACTGATATTGAAAGTCCCTTTACTTTAATCTAGGATTTTTCAGATCACTCTCCCTCTTTCATTGGATGTTCCATAAGGATTTTTCCCTCAATAAGTTATTATTATTTCTCATTTGGATAGAAATAAATTCCAGTGGATATCTTTAATAGGGTTTTAAACATTTCACTTGGTTTCCATAAACATGTATCTATTTACATACAATATTCATGGCACATACTAGTTTAATTAATTTTTAAATATGTCCTACAATTTTCCTAAACCAATGCTTTATTTTAGATTAATGGGTATCATTTTTCTTTATTTAGATGCTTATATAAATTCTATTTTTAGAATTACCCCCTAAAATTAAATTGTGATATTAGTATGCTTCCCATAACTATCTATCACTATAAAAAATTGGCCCATCCATTAAATACTAGAACCATGACTATAAGAACCATGTGAATTCTCTCCATAAACCACAATGTAGTGTTATAAACCATAAGGTTATATACCTTATCAAGGATACTCGATAAAACTATTGAAAAGATAAAAAACAATATCCATTTTCTTAATGTCTTCAATTTTTTTAATTTATATTAACAATGAAATACATAATGAAAAAGATGTCATGGTTTATGACTGCTTTAAAAATATTCATTCATTTTTAGTCACTTAATCAATAATTACAACTCATAAATTGGTTAGCATGATATCAATAAATGTAACAAGTGATTTAAAAAAATGCGTGATTGATCTTATTAAGAAACTACTAATAAAATGCTCTCAAAATGAAATTTTTATAAACATCATACAATAGATAAAATACTTTTTAGAGGTATTAAATCCTTAATGTAAATATAAATACTATATTGAAATTTTATTAATTAAGGTATGCAAAACTCCACTATTTTAAATTAACATGTTGAGGGTTATTTATTCTCTAAGGGATCTTTATTCTTTCCTTCCATATTTTTTTGGAACATAGTAATGATATTTCAGCACCTAAAGACCGATTTCTATTTTATATGTACATGACTTCTAATCCCTTAAATAAATTCTTAAAATGATAGAAATATATTCAAATTTTACCTATTATATTAAAATTTAATCTCCACCTTATCAATCAAGAGTAAGGGAGTTCAATAATATAATAAACTCAGTAGATATTCTAGTAGTGAATACACACCACAAAGTACATTTATGTGTTGGATAACATCTAACATACATGGATTTATTAATATGTTCACTACTCTATACTTCCTTGAAACATGATCAAAATTAATCTCATTATGTTTAACCATTTGTTTAATAATGTATATTTAGGACAAAAATATCACACATGACACCCTAGAAGAAGGCCCAAAAATTTCCAGGCATGTCTCCCCTTATACTAGAGGCTTCAAGCTACTGGTGAGTGTATAAAAAACATGGGGAGGTTATACTATCAAGACCATCAAATAGAATAATAGGTACATAAAAAATAAATATAATACATATATGTAAGAAAAATGAATAGTCTTTAATAGCAAACAATCAATTTCTAATATTTATAAAAGGGATATAATAATAATTAAACCCATTATTAGAATGAACACATACATAAAGGGTTACCTATTAGTCTAACACATATAATATGACTATAAAATAAAAAGTTGGATACATGGTTAATAACATTGGTCCCACCTCACACAACATTCCCAATATCTATATAGATAATCCAATATAACCCCCATACTAAATCAAACATAAAAACCAAACATAAGGTCTTCATACAAACAAGGTTTTCTTTGAAGGTTGTGAGAAGACAACTCGATAGGGTCTCACCCAGTTCCCCTCTTATACAATGACATATATAGTTCATGTTTGTATGGGAGATTAAATCAGTATAAAATTTGTTTTGTGATAGAATATATTCCAGGTCATTATGTCCTGATAAGAAAACCATAGAACCTAACCAAACTTTCTTCATCCAATACTGATTTAGAAGTATTATCTTGATATATACCAGAAATCATACCCAATTGATCAAGGTAGAGGTCCCATAATGGAATTTCACCCTATACCCTCTAAATTTGGGTATGGTTTTCTTCTAAGTCCAAAACTTATGCCCAATCACATAATGTCACTCTCTCCATTGAGCTATGGTCTACTACCACATCGTGACAACTACCGTCTCACTTAATCTAGTTCTTCATATCATATCCTATCAACTACAAACTAACTTTGTTTAGGGACCAATTTTTCTTCATAATTACCACCCTCTAACTCTGAGATAAGGTCCTATATCACATATCTACCACTACCCTATCTGATATGATAATCTCATGAATCCCTTCCATAAAACTACACTATTACTTATTCTTAGTCCCTATATTACATTGTTAGACCATAAATCCCATATTATAATGCTTAATATAATCATTTTATGTGGTATGACCGGATTAAAAACATATAAATATTGTATTACTTGTATTATGGGATGTTATTAGGTTCATTGTATGATAACAATGCACTACCATGGAATTTGTTTTGACCATTAATGGTTATTATTAAAATTTTATTATATTATATATCATTAATAAGACATGTTTCATAGGATAAAACATTGGGGAGTAGTATTCATTCATGTGTTTATTGTATAATTAGATGAGTGAAATTTCCTCATGCATTGTAACATGATAATAAATGAATGAAACATAGGGAGGATTCAAGAGGGTTATAAAAGATTCCACTACAACTTATACAGTGAAAATATGAGTATGTCATAGATTTATAAAAATAAATCCTCCCCAAAAATCTCTATCTCATTACCTTTTTATCAAGATATACTAACATGTAATGAGATAAGTTAAAAATCATACAAATATGACTGATGATTCAAATTCATCAAATTGATATGCTTTATAGAGGGGAGTCTGACGGCTCTTATTATGTGATATTTATATATAATTATCAATTATGTATATAGTAGTGATCTATAGTTTATGGTACCTATATCATATTCATCATTCTATATTTAAATAAATAAATATATATATATATCATGGTTTTAGTTTCCCATATAAAGATAAATATATTATCAGTTCAAATTTTTTAATAATTTTATAAAGTTTTAATCAATCCATAGAAACTCATTAGTGGAATATTAACTACTAATATGATATTTGATTCTAAAAACGTTGTTTAAAATAATGATACAGTAATTTTTGTTGTTTAATATATTGTAAATTAGTAAAAATGATTGAATTTTTGAACTATGTATGATATAATTATATATGATGTCATATAGTATGATTGGATGATCATATATTATATATTATTTCATCTTGATCATCATAACTGAATCCTTTTATTTTTTTCATATGATAATAAAAAACATTAATTTTTTTAAAATGCGATAGAACTTAATCATGTTTTTAAAAATCGTCATCATCTTACTTTTAAAATATTCACATGTTGTGTAAAATGGTATTACACACTTGTTTAATATCATGTAGTGGCCTATCATAGACTACGATATTATAAATAATAAATTAAAATAATGAAATCATTATTATAAAAATACCTAAATACCAAACATTGGGGATTATTTTTTTGAAAGTCCTTATCATAATCTGCAATAATATGGAACCATAAATTTTATCTTACACAACAGCAAAGGACTTACCTAAATAGCTTAGTGCAATATTATAAATTGTAAAATCTGAGTTTCTTATATCTAAATGGTTTAGTCTGTCTTAAATATATATATTATAGGTTCTATTATATATGATATCTCCAAATATGATGTATAATGAATAATAATGTTTCTTATTTTCAATTATGATTTGAATTAACTGATATTTAATTTTTTATAAATCATTAAAATTGATATTTTAAGACATATAATAATGAATAAATGGGTTGAAAAATTATATAATTTTATATTTTCTAAAATAATTAATCCAATTTATACTACATGACCTATAATTAAGAAATAAATTTTGTATTTAGAAATTATAATATTAATCTATTGGGTTTAGAAATTCTAAAAAACATAACAAAAATAAATTTATTGATATGTTAATTATAATTTTTTTACAATTACATAATTTTATAAGATGAAATTAAAAGTATTATTCGATAAATTATATAAATAATATTAGTTTTTTTTTCTGAGAAGTGATCATGGTATAAATAATATTAAATATTTGATGTTTAGAATATATAAATATTTTACATAATTGAAATGGATTATAAAATGTTCTTATTTCATTTAATATCATATATTGAATTAAAAAAATCATATAATGAGTAATATTAAGGAGTTAATATTGGAAGAATATTTATAGAATTTTATGTCTATTTAATTATAGATTTCCCATAATATATGGGAAAATAATAAATTTTTATTAATTATCTATTAATCCATGAATAGTTTGGAAATGATTTATGTCATATCAAAATATATGAATTATTCATAAATTTATTTATTCATCAATTTATTCATATATATAATTGTCATATTTTCAATAGTAATGTATTATTTATTTTAAAGAGTTAGGTTCTTTCTGTGATATCATACATGAATCTAGAGAGTTACATTCTTGGTATGACTATTTATTTTGTATTCTTCTATCAAGTATTCTTGAATTAGTTTATAATATCAAATCTAAAGGATGATTGTAGTTTATATATTACAGAAGTTATAATTATCTTGTGTTTCAGGTCTCCCTTGATTTATGTATCTCTAGTAAGAGAGATTTTGGGTAGTGCTACTCACGTGCCAACAGGTTAATTCTATATTAAGAAATTTAATAGTAGACTATTTTTGGATATGGGAATATTCATAAGAGGATTATTGATTTCAAGTAATTATACTCCATTACATGAATTATTTTATGAACATTATGAATTATTTGGATTTGGATATGTTTGAACATATTTGGATTTTTATTTGGGTTAGTAACAATATATATGACGTTTTTATAGAATTACATATCAAAATTGTTTGAAAATAATGATTTGGTGAATAGATTTAGATAAAAACTACATATTTGAAAACATGTATACATGTAATAGGATTAATATAATATAACTTGGTGAGATTAAATTACCTTTAGAAATAATAATTTTTATATTCATTTATAAGAAAACATTTACTAAAGCATTGATTACTTAGTATAGGTGAACATATATGTTTGGTTCTTTTAGAATATTTGTTTACGTTAATCAAGTAAAGAGTTTACCCAATAATTATTCCCCCAGTTCATGAAATAATTTTTAGGTTACACTTATCTGGGAAACCCTATCCATTATGATACTAATGGAACCAATTTGAGATAATCTATATGATAGACTGGGAAATGTATTTTCCACTGAAATATCCATGAATCAAATATGATATGACTAACCAATTTATCTACAAAATATTTCCATGGATTATTTATGTGATTAATTAGTACATGTCTTTATGAAATAAATAACTTAAAAACTAAAAGGATATAATAAATTTAAAAGGGGTCATCATTGTTGGGGGATATCATTTAATAAAATTCTTTTTTAAATAAATATAATCAATATATTCATATGATTAAAACATTAATTATACATTGAACAACATGATTGATATTAACATAACCTTGATAAAAGTTTTAAAAATGGACAATCATCTTGTAAGAATAATATTAAGGTAGTATAGATACATAATAATTTTTCTTAAGAAAGAAAAATGCTTTATATTTGAGAAACCACTTCCAAAGTACGAAAATAGTCATGCAGTTCAACAGATGAATCTCGATTGTTATGAAATGCATAGAATTATCTACTAATGGATATAGAGGAATTATATGAAAAATTACATAAGGAACTATTTTCAATGCTCATATAAATAATATGATTTAGTATGGATTAAATTGGAAGGCTAATTACTTAAGGCCTATTTTGGATATGGAATTAATTCTATTTAATTTATGGAAATGTTGATAAAATATGAATAATTTCATGAAAATTATACCCAATAATATCAATGTTTTAATGAAAATTAAAATAATCATGATATTTCCAGATTCTAGTACATTTTTTTTAGTGGATGTTGGAAAATATTTGAACTCGAAGAAGAAAATATGGTTTTAGGGTGAAACAATGTTTATTCAATTATCCAACCAAGATCATTTGAAATCTTTAGGTAGAGTCAGGTTTGACTTGAAGTGTTTTTATGGGATGGAATCACTTATTGTATAGTGATATTTTCAATAAACAAAATTAAAACTTCTTATAATATAACTGTGTTATGGAAATAAATTTTTTGATTTTGAAGGGTATATTATACCTAATCCACACCTTACAAGAATTACAAATTTAAAAGAATTCAAAATTACGATATTAATTTAATTACATTATTTGTTTCATTTAAATTGTAAAAATATAGATTGTGGAATCATATATTTTAATATAAATGAATTTATCATGATCAGATGAATTATAGTAAAGCATATGTATAGTTATCTCATTTATCTTATATGATAAGAAATTTAATTAGAAAAACATGGTTTTATGAAAGATATGAGATGTTATATAAAGATTATGAATTATTGGATTTAATGACACAGTTACGAAGATGATAAGAATGAATTTATTTTTTTCACATCATACATTTGATCTAGATATTTAATAAATTAAAAGGTACTTGATCCCACTAGTAGTTGTAGAATATTTTTCACAATAAAATTTTATTTTTAGAATAATTCTCCAAAAACATAGAAAAATATATATTATATGGGAAATTTTTTCTATTTTTTAAATATTAACACATAAATAATCAGTTTTATTTATTATAAAATATAGAGTTAGTATATCATGGAATTATAAACTGGATATGATATATTGAATAAGAATAGAGTGTTATTTTATCGACATTGGTAAGTTAAAATTTAACCAATAAAGGATTTTTCTAGTCAATGTGAAGGAAAGATAAATAGATAATATGTTTATGGGTATATCATTAAAATAATAAGGTAAAAAATTAATATTAGTTACAAAAATATTTATATTAAAATGTTTTATTGAAAAATATTTACTGATGATTGCCAGAATAGAAAAACATTTGTAGATAATATGTCTTATTAAAATCCCAATATTTTATGTTTTAATGTTGCAGAGTTTTAATATTATAAATGAGTTAAACATTAGGAATATAACTCCAAAATCCCAACATTATTAAAATTATATTGATTTATAGATATTACTCATTAATTATTTTATTTAGAAGGTTTTTTTTAAAAAAATTCACAGAGTGGTGTGGAAGGAATTAAAATAGGAAGTGTTCTAACTAAAAAACAACATGAATGTGCTGAAAACATAAGATATATATTGTAGTATATCATAAATGATATGTTTGAAAAGTTATTATTCATGGTTTCATAAAAATTCATAAATTATATTATGTTTTTTAATGTTTAATGTTATATAAAAGTCAATATCCACATTATTTTCCTTTAAATATTGTTTCATATATATGTACTTGTATATCTAGATGTCAAAGGGAAATTTAATTATAAAATAATAAATTGAGTTATCCCTAACATATGTTCTGAATGGGTTATTATAAATTATGATAAAAATTTCAGTTCATAATATTTGGATACTTTTATCCGGATAAAAAATATGATCACAAGGACTGAAATTTGTCTTACATACTTGATGACATGCTAAGTATAAACCAAATTGAGTATCATTCACAATTTCATTGCCAAAGTAGGGGTTAATTGTCTATATTATTATCATACCATAAATTTGGTTATTTTGATACCAAATATGAGAATATTCATATATTTACACCTTTTTTACGTAATCCACGAGGGTTAGCTAATAACGAGGTGGTTAGTTTTCATGATGATCATGTTATCGGTTGAAGATTAACAAAGATAAGATATGTCCTCTCATATAAAGAGTATGAGATATATCCCCTCTATTGATATGGAATTAGTAATTTTATGTTTTTATATTGATAACACATATTGTGTTTTAATCTATTCGGGTGAGGGTCATTTGATGTTCTCATCCATAATTATTAATGAAATAAGATTTATTCATTTACTAGGTATATCTATTAATAAGAAAATTAGAATTTATGATTTTTCTATATGGGATTGATATAATAAAATCAAATATTAAATATGGTGGAATTTGTGGACATAGGTATATAGATACATATATTTATGGTATATCATGCTAAATTCCACAATAACATTAGTAGAACATATGATTTTGGGAGGATTCACATTTGTTACAATTATAAAATTATGAATTAGTATTTTTTGTATATTCTACAATGCTACTTGATGTAACATTTTTTGGTTGATTAAATAGACATTTTTTTAAAATCTAAGAGATTCCATAAACATATCATTGAGTTAATCCAAGAGATATTTTCAATGGGTATTCATATGGTATTTCGTTTAATGTGATATATGGTAAATTTAATGATGTATTTAAAAAATTATGTTTGAAGATATATAAAAGGAGTTTTGGATATTGTTTCATGATTTAATTTATATGATATAACATATAGTTAAATAGAACAATGTTAATTTGGATTTAGTTTAAGGGGGAGATTATTTGATATATAATCCAAATCCCATATGATGTGGTATGATACAGGCATGTCACAGGGTATGAAATATATGAATACCTAGGAACAAAATAATACTTATGTTGAGGTATAACATAAGTCTTTTTATGTGATAGGAAGCCACAACATTGGCATGACATTGTAAAATTAATAGTCTATGTAAAGGTTTCTGATTGTAGAAAATTTGATCGAGTCCAAGACTAACAATTTTTTATATCAATTTAAATGTATAAATGGAAACAATATTACTAACAAAATCACTAAATATTCATTGAATGGTTATTTTAATATATAATTTATAATTTATTTTCTAAAAATTACAACATCTGGACAATTCTTCCTAGGAATTTATCATTCACATAACCTCTCTCATAATCTCCTCATTGTGAGGACGAATATAAACAATGTTTACTCTTATTGTATCCACATGTTCTCCATGAATCTTAGAATTTAATTGTTGGTACTTCAGGTGCTACTACGGAGGAACCAAACATCATATGTTTTTATAATTAATTATAATAAGTAATCTCTCAATCATGAAAGACTAATATTTAGTTTTATCATTATTTTTATAGAGGTGGATAATTGTATCTCGTCGTTCAGATTGTTCATTAGATGTTCTCCCTTTGGGATCTGTTGAATTCTCTTGAGAGAATATAATGCTCACAACTATCTCTCTCTCCATGAGATATTTAATTTGGGTTATATAAATTATGTCAATGAATTAGTAATTACATTGAATCCCTTTAAATAATTGTATATGCTAGGTAAATTCCATGTTAGCATATAATAATACTATTAATATATTTCTTGATATGTGCTAACAAACATATATTTAAAAATACAAATTAATTTAATAAATCATTTATCATTTAAATCATACTAAATAAAATCTATCATTTCTATAAGGCCTTGAATCATCTTGCTTTTCCACATCGATAGTTATTAACACACTAATAATATATATTTTCTTCAAAATAAAAAAATATAAATAGTATATTAAGTTAACATGTAAATAAATATAATTTTTACTAACTCATAAATATATATTTAATATTTAACTCAGATTTATTATATATTAAAATAAATCATGATTCAATTTATGAAATAAAAAAATTAAATAATAATAATTATATATAATGGTAATAATGTTTATTATAAATATTAAATACAAAAAGAAAATTACTCTGATTCTGGACACACGTAGTATGTGAACATCTAGACCTATTTCATAATAGAATTAGTAAACCATACCTAATATCAAAGGCTCATGTGCAGAAACAATTCAAGGGTTACATATATAAATAAGGTAATGTCATAATGATAGCAACCTCATGTAAATGTTAATTATATAATATAATCATATTGTATCAACGTCTCATCAAGAAGGGTACATAGCAGTGTCTTTAACCTATATGTTTGATATATATTTCCTTGAAACTATAAAATAAACTCATTGATTAACTAAAATGTAAAAAAGTTATAAATCGTGTGTTTTATTTAAATAAAAGTGCTTATGATATCATCAACCATTAACATAAAATGTATAAATCCTTTGCTATATAATTCATTCAATGTTATATCGCTTACAACACACCCAACATTTCCTACCCCTCTATCAAAAAATGCTGATAATATTTTCATCAAAATATTGATGTAAACTATTATTTATATAAATTAATAATAAGATCATGTATAATTAACAATACACATGTTTTAAGATAGTAATTTCTAATGAATCAAATAAAATATGAAATTATTATTCCTCTGTCTTCCCTAATAACCAATCTTTATAGAGACTATGAAGTGAAAGCATCATTGGATGATGCCTCATCAACTTTTGAAGACCAAGAACCATGTAATCTAATATAATCTGTATTCCTTCAAATATATATAACATAGTCCATATGACATATGTTTCAAAATATTTTTATTGCACTTCATGATTATCATTATATTGGGGAAATAATATATCCTTTAAATTAAAAAAAATAGTTTATGGGCAATATCACATTAATATTTTGGAGGAAAAAACATCATGTCATAATATATTAATATATATTGACATTCTTATATTCAAAAGACCAATTCTATTTGGGTGTTGGCCCATGGATCAAATTTAACAGTTAGATCATACTATATATTTTATCACTAAAAATATATATTTCATAAAATGAAAACTTTTGGAGGTTGATGAATTCATGTGATGGAGGCATGAAAGGCTGAATGATGTTTAACCATGTTTGGTAAAGCATGAATTAATTCATACAAATACGGGATATTCCTTGGCAGATTATAGAAGAGTAAAAAACCAATGCGCAAGTGTGTACTTGTGATTTCCAAATCCTTGGATAAATACCTATTCTCCCAAAATCCCACTCCAATATACCCTTGTCTTCGAGAGGTAGTAGCTTTATGTGGGTCTTTAGGATAATCCTCTCCATATGATATAATTTATCTTTATTTCATTGACACAATATAGAGTGGGGAGTTTTATTGATTCCCTTAACTGAATTTTATCAAACATGAACAAAGATGGACGGTTTAATGATGGATGGTTTAATGATGGATGGTGTAATGTACACAATATGTGTTCTTCACTTATTACATATAGCATTTCTTTTTTTATATTCATAGTGACCTTTGTTTTATGTGTTTTTATATTTTTATGTTACCTTGATTAAGATACAATAAATCACATATATACCTATTTCTATATGGTATCATGAACACTACCCTATTACTCAATGAATGTAAAATATGAAATCTAAAACATTATTATCTCACAAGGTGTAAGGTCCAATACGACAGCATGACCATTACCCTATCAATTGGGTTATTGTCTTGTACTATGTCCCATATCATATTAAATACCTCCACCATCTCACTCATGATAATTATTATAACTATTTCATAAAATTTTAATTTAATAAATAATAATAAAATATGAACATTGAATATATGATAGTATCCCAACCCTATATAGGCACACAACCATCCCCTATCACTTAGATAGAGTTCTTATAACTCCACATTGCAACCCTGGAAATCCACTTTAATCCTATCCGTCAAAATAATCAATATTTTTCAAATAATATCAATGATACCAAACCATTAATCCATTACCAATTATAATGATTGATTGATATGTTATTCTTAACCACACAGAAAATCACTTCACGGACATAGTCCATGAATTATCCCATCCACTAAACTATTATGTCGACCAAAAAAATCTACTAAATATACACATATACTTTCATAATTTGGTACTAGATAGTCCTTAAATAGATCCATGTAATCTATACATACCATTAATCTATTCTCATCTCACACCCTTGAGATCCACTCATGAGAGAGATCTTGTTCCACTTATTTTCAATTATAATGTTACATGGAGCACACTATGAGGAGATGGAGTTTATATGGATTCCTTGTGAATATTTGGAAACAATTCTATGCTACGTTGAAGAATATATGGAAATTTAATTATTTGTGTTATTAATGAATTTAAAAAATTACCCTATATGCATGATTTATTCTGAATATAAACATTGTAATTAATATTCACTTCATATAGCGAAAGAAATATTAAAGTCAATGGATATGTATCTATAATAAATGTGAAAATGTCATTGAGGCCCTAAAGAATAAAAATATCAAAGTAAATGAGTCATGTTTTATATATTATTTTATGTTCATTTATACGTAAGGGTTATTATAGTTTTCAAATTGATATATCAATGAACTAGTAGGGAATGATTTGAAAAAAAGATACCAGTGTTGCACTGTGGAATATAATAACAACCTCAGACCTATAGTGCATAGATAAGTATTAAACAAGAGATAAGTAAGCTAAAAAAGAATATTTTTATAGATATAAAAAATCATTGATTTTGATTCATAATTTAAAATCTACCTTCCTAATAGATACACAAATGTTATTAGAAGCTCATTTAAAGGCCATAAAATGTTGTCAAAGAGATATTTTAGTATTAGATAGAATGGTTTTTGAGATGATAAAGAGTAATATATCTTCATATAATGGTTTTCATTTCAGAATAAATTTTATGAAAATTAATTTAATACTATAAGATAATTTTTAGATAAATATTTAGATTTTTTAAATATATTAAATAAAGGAAACTATCAGTGAAATAAGCCAGAAAATATTTAGATAAAAATAATGATAAAAGTTAAAATCCATTATTCAAGAATAATTAAATGAAAAAAATGTGGAAAATATCACTCCAAGATTTAATTATAAATTTTAAAAATAAATATTTCAAAATAAATATTAGTGATCTAGGTTATATGGTTTCTCAAGAATAAATTTGATTAATTAAATAAGAATATTGGTATTTTTGAAATGCCATTTAATATATTTATAATAATATTATGAGATTGTGGGAATATAAGAAATTTCATTCTATTAATAAATTGAATGATATTATTGAGAACACCATTATGCAGAATATCATTTATTTATAATATTAAAAATATAGAAATAATATTCATGTGATTCTATGAATAAATCCTAGAAATGGAGTAAAATTACAAGGTAACTATGAGTAGGAATGAATGTTTATATTTTAAATTTTTGACCCTATTATGTATTATGGAAGAAGGAAAATAAAAAAAAGTAGTAGGTAAAACATTTATGATATTTTTTACCCTATTATAATAAAAGGAATAAAGAATAAGAATAATAATAATAAATATTTGAGAAATTTAGGCACTACTACTATATATATGTTGACATTACATGTCAAGACTCTTGAAGATAATGATTAGGTCTAATATAAGAAAAAATGGTTAATGTGGTTGGTGGTTTGGTTTTTTATGAATCAGATGTCAAAAAACTATTCCTAAGGAAGAAATTATTTTTTGGATAAAAATTATATCCTAGATATTAAAAAAAATAGTGTTCATTAGCGAGTGTCGAAAGAGAAATTCTACATTAGCGGGATATAGAATAAAGAAACCAATCAAGAGACTATAAATTAGCTAGGTGCAATACAAAAAAAATTCATAAAAATTATTATACTTTAAATAGATATACTTATTTATAATTACTTCATTTTTATAGTTGATACATGGTTTTCTGAATCAAATCAAACACAATAAGAAGTATATTCCGAAATTCTGGGAAACCTTGAAAAAATATGTTGTTATTTTATCTTGAATATTTAATAATTTTTATGTGGTTCCTTTTAAAGGACCCTGATAATTTGATTTGATGAGATTATATTTTCTTCAATATGAAGGAGTTCCAATGAGTATTGTAGAAGGAAATGGTGTTACCATTGAATAGTCAATGGATTATCCCTCAATACATTTGAAAAAAAATTTCAAAGAGTTGGATGAATAAAGGTAGCCTAACCATGAGTTATTTGGATAGACAATCCCAAACTCAAAAACATGTTCAAAATTGGAACACATTATAAAATATTGTTTGTATTATTATAAAATAATATATCTATATGGGATCTTTAACTCAGGTTTCAGAGAAACGGGGCTTAAGGGCTTTAAAAAGTTTTATACTGAAATAAATAAGTAGAAAAATTAATAATAAATGGGTTTTAAATTATAATTATATGGTTTAAAATTAGAGGATATGATATTTAATTTAATACTCTTCATTGAGTATGTAGATACTACAAAATTCCATATAATGATTCTATACGTTTCATGAATTATTTTTATTGTTCTCATATTCTACTGAACTCATTCTACGTTTTTTTGACGTGGCTGATATGGAATTGAGTATTTTTTAGAGCCCATGAAATTTTTTATGTTGACCAACTATGAATATGATTGAGGGAGGCTACAAATAATGTTGGAAAACTAATAATAATTTAATGAGTTGTTTTATGGGTGATTTAGAGAAACATAATGTAGGGTTTTGACATGTCTTTGTGATGTTGAGTTTTTCTATGTATTTTTAGACAACCAGAAAGTGAGGTTAATAAATTTTCTATTGATGTTATTAAATATAAATTTAAGGTGTATAAAAATGTTCATAAGCCTCGGATATATATCTCATAATATTCTAACATGTCATTGTAAGGATAATAAATAGTCATTTTAAGCTTGGTACTAGTTCTCCATAAGGTTTGGAAACTTTATAAGGTTTAATCATTATGAAAATTGATGTTTCAATTATAAATTATAATTTATTTGGGATGAAAACAATTATTTATGATAAAAAAATAAAAAATTAATGGGAATCCATTATTATGTATTGATTTTAAGAAGATAGATAAATAATATCATTATTCTATTTATTTAATTCTTCTTTCTGTTTAAAATATATTAAAATGTATTTTTCTGATAAAATGATAAAATTAAATAAAATTATTCAGGGGATTAACATATATATTTCCTAAAAATCACAAAATAAGTGTTGATCTAATCATGTTAGATTAATTAGGATATGGATATGAGATAGAATTCATTGAATTTTAATTACCCATGAAGGAAGATTATAGCTTTCAAATGTTTGGAAATAATGTATGATGATGCTTGTGATGAAATGTAATGTTATTAATAGTATATATTTAATTGTGGTTGAATCATTATATTTTAATAAGGTGATCATTATATTTCTCTAAAATAAGATCTACAGTGGTGAATTAATTAATGTTAAAGTCAATTTTTTTAGATTTCTATATTATAACTAAATAAAATATTAAATGCATGTTTTAAAATTAATACAATTTAAATATCATAATGAATTTTTTACTTATGAAATGAATGAGAAAATTTGGTATAATGTGATATGAAAATATAAATGAATACAAAATTTTGTTCTTTATATTATATAAATGCTCATGTTGAGTATGAATAAAAGGCTTGAAACTACTATTGATGTATTTTTAATACAAAAATAGAGGAATGATTATATATAGACTATGTCGAAGTATTTATAACTATGAAAATGGTTATCAAACTATATTATTTGATGATGTACATTTGTTGGAGTGAAATATGAGAAAACATAAAAGGGAACTCGAATAATATTACTCTCGAATGTTGGACACTCCCATGTTAGCCTCATTATATAGATGATATGGAGGATCATGAAAGATATATTGTAATTATATTTCATTTTTTTTTCAAAAATAGTTACTCATAAAATATTTAAAATTATAAAAATTTATTGTGACACCTAAAAATAAATAGGCCTCCCATATAGGTGTATATTATAAAAATAATATTACAAAAGGAAGGAGTGTTTTATTCCTGAGAAGAGTGATCTAATAGAACCCAATCCACCATATAAAAATAATAAATTTATTTAATCTTATTATGAAGAAGAAAAAATCAATTTTATGAAGAATATAATAACAACAACAACAACAACAACAACAACAACAATAAGCTGGTCTACATATCAATTCATACTTTGTGTGGTGTTTTATAAGTAATTTTTAATAATATGATAGATTTCTTAATTTTTTATCAGTTGGAAAAATATTCAACATTGTTTTTTAATGTGTTTTGAGAAAGGTTAATATAGAGAAGTTCCTATATAAATATTTTGGTTTTTCAATTTCCATATAGATTGATTTGAGTATACCCAAGAAAATAGTTTCTAAAAAAACCATAATTAATGAATAAAATAAAGACCCACCTAAAGGAATCATTCTTGAATATTTATAGGCATTAGAAGAGTATATTGATAAATATTTGATATGATTTTTTGGATGCTGTAAAATCCTCAAATTACTGGCGATTTACTTCTAGAATTTGTTAGTTAGGTACATCATACGTGCTTTTTGTATATAGAAGTGTAGTGGGATGCTATATTTTTTCAATTATTATATATAATTAATACATGCCCCTATGTAATATAGTTTTCATGGTAGATCATGTTACCTACCATAACCAATGTACTTTAAAACAATTTTTTTAGTGTATAATGTGTCTTGATGAAGCATGATAATAATATGGAGTATGATTCCCACATTGGTGCTGACAATTATCAAAACACTTATGCTATACATTACTTCCATTTTGAGTTTCATGTTGTGTATGTGAATATAATAAACAGAAAAAATCCATTATTGTATTAATTGATTATAGGGGTACAAGAACCAAAGTTGGATACTAATTAAAATATTATTTTTCTAATTTGGTAAAACGGTAGATAATAACATTCCCTCCCCCTATTTGGTGGGTTTACTGTTCCACTGGATCTAAAAATGGGCATGATAGGAAAGTTATTAATGTATTCCTTCTAAAAAGAAGATTTAGTATTTATGTTCTCTAATAATGTAAATTAATACTGCTATTTGATATGTATATTTAAAAAGCATTCTAGATATAATGAATGAGATAGGGCACAATTGTGGAAGTTGTATTTTTAATATAGCGATAACAAAATATTTAAATGTGGAATTTGTGGATATTTTTTTTGAGAATTGTATTGTTTTTAACACTATATAAATTTTGGATAAAAACTAGTCTTTTTAAAATATTATAAAATAAAATGAAAAGGGAATTCCTACAATATTAGTAGAGAGCATGGGAAACACTCATGTGAACACATTTAGAAGGGAGATATAGTGGATTTTGGTAGGTATATTGGATATAAATTTTATTTTGTTTTTCCTGAATTTTTACACCTAAAAATAGTTCAAGTTTTATAAATTGAATGTTATCCCTAATAAGAAATAGGAAAAATGTAAAGAAGTTAATTGAGTAGAGAAATATTATTAATAGATATTGTTTTATACCCTAAAAGTGTGAGTTAAGAGAAAAAGATATATCATAGAAAAAATAAGAAGTGTAGAAGATTATATTATGAGGCTATAAACCATAAAGGTATCAATGAAGCTTAAAAAGGGGAGATTTTATTTGAAAACGAAATGAAAAAATGTTTATTGTTATGGGAGTAGTGAGAAATAATAGACAAATGTTTTTTAGTTCTTAGTAATTTGGTAGAATATTTCAGTTGTGCCTCAACAATATGATTGTTTTGAGAAAAGGAGATATTCAGGAGTTCCTACTAAACACCTAATGTTTTTTTATTTTTAGGAATGTTATTTTAAGGGCATGAAACTAATGTATAAAGGATCTTCACACCACTCTATTTATTATATTATTCTTCTTAGATTCCAACTTAAAGTTATTCTCCATTCTAGGTAACCGCAACCAATATGGGGAATGTCCTTGTGAATATATAGAGTTTTGATAGATTTATATACAATATGTAGAAATTTTCCATGCTCTATGTTGGACTCAAAATATAGAACCTAATCCAAAAAAAGTTTAGGACCAAACATGATAACTGATAGTATCCACAAGCTAGTTAGTCCCCTGACACTAACCATGATGAGTTGTTGACCACCTTGGTTCTAGTAATCTCCCCCATAGATTACCTTAGAGGTTTTGAGGCTTCCCATGCACATTAATACCTTTTTATTGGGGAATTATTAAAAATATCTATATATCTTAACTAATATATAGTATCAAATATTTATAGAGGTAACTAATAGAGAAAAGATAATTTCTGAAATTTTCTATTAATCTAATTCTCCCCCACATTGCATCACTTGATCATCTATTTGGGGAACTATTTATATAATGTAATCTTGTGTTATCTTCATCAAACACATTTATAACTTTATATATGTTTCCACTAACTTTGTCTTATAAAATCATACATATTAATATGATCCAATTTTCTACGATAATGAGTAACAATAAGTTAAATATTAATTTTATATTTTATATATTCTCATTTATTATCAATTATTTTTGTTTAGATTAAATATGTTGATGAAAAAAATCAAATTTCATGTACTCTTATAGATGAGAACATCAAATTTCCCTCACACAAATTGATAATTTGATTATATTTCATGCTATGTAAGACCACACAATCCTCTATTTTTTTCCTCATAGGGGTAAAATTTAATTCTTATTTAATCTGAGGCCAAATCCCATTATGGTTAATATCAAACTACTAAAAAATTCATAAACATGCCTAACCACCAAAAAATTAGAAAATATTCATCTATTTTGTATAAAAGGTAAAAGAGTATGATGGTTCTCATGTTTTTTATATATCAAATACTTTTTATAGAGAAATTCAAGTATGAAACATGCACCCCTAACATACTAAATATATAGCATAAAAGACTCTTTATTCTACACATCCTGGGTTATGCAATGCACACAACCCATTTTATGCCTCTTTAAAATATTTTATATCTCAATAGAATAAAATACTCATACAAAACTTTACATTTTATCATAACTTATAACACTATAGGCTAAACAATGTTAATTGATAACTTAAAGTAACTTTACATTTTATCATAACTTATAACACTATAGGCTATACAATGTTAATTGATAACTTAAAGTTATATTTCAATATTTTAATTATTATTTAAAGTCAGTGGTATATATGTCCAGTACAAAATAATTATTAAGTGGTTACGACCTTTTATTTAACATGAAATTATTAAAATCCAATAACTCCTTTAGCAATTACACAAAAACTATACATAAGAATTCGAAAAAACATTACACATATGATACACTGCCAGAGCAACCATTTATTTGGATCATTTTTAATCGTTTCTTAATATCATTACACCTATAGTAAATTTTTAAAAGTTAGTTATTTTAAAATATGATAAAATAAACACAAAAAACATTTTTAGTGAATACAATACAAGAATAAATTCATGAATGTTAAGATTTAGGAATCATATTCCAATTTTTTAGCTCATTTGAATATCTATTCAAACTATTTTACATTATAAAATCAACTATAAAAATTAAAATAATTTTTTTTTGATTTTTAAACACATTTTTATATTTACCAATATTATAATTCATACAGCCCTATTCATTGGATGTTTCCCTAAAAATATTTTGATTATGAATTTAACTCTTTTAAAAAAATTTAAAATACATGCACTAAATGATTTAGGATATGAAGTTACATTTATATTCTAATTTGAATGGATTAATGTAATATTTTATATATTTGAACTACTCAATGTCTAACATTTCTCCCATTATCCCCTTATAAAATTTATTATTTTTATAATTCCCCATTATGATTAACACACTTTTTTAAAGTAGTAAATAATTCTTAATTTCATTAGTTAGAATATTTTTAAAATAAAATATTTACCACTTTATATTATATGGTATTCTAAGATTTTAGGAAATTTTTTATAAAGATTTATTTATCCTTTAAAATGTGAAACATTAGAGTCCTGGGATTATATCCCCCATATTTTAACAAATATATGGACATGATCCTTTACCCTATAAAAAATGTTTTGTATGATTAGATGATAGAAAAATTATACTATAACACATTATTAATCAAATATTTTTTTGATTTTTCTGGATGCTTTAGGCATGTTGGTTTTTGTTCAATGATGATATTGGTGTACACTGTAATATTTGGGAATAAATAAATAATAGAATTGCGAGAAAAGATCAAAACATAATTTTTATGGTCAAATCATGAAGGTTTAATGTTCACCATAATAAATTCCCCCAATTATTTTTTATTGTTTCTCAATTTTGGGTACATTTTTTCATTTAAATATTATTATTTCATGATAAGGGATAAATAAATATGTGTTCTAAAATAGTTGTCTTGTATCAATTATAGGAGACCAAAGTGGTTGACATCTTAATTTTTAAAAAATTACGTAATTATGTTGTGATGATTCTTATCATACCATGATGATTGTGGTCATGTTGTTTTAAACAAATTTATATTTTCAATACACTATGGGATATTTCTGTATTTTAATTTAGGCTATTGTATTTTTTAGGAAACAAAATAATATATGATTTTACAAAAGAAATTAAGTATAAAGTTTGACATTAATATGTTAAACAATATGGATTCTCCTAGAAATTAGAGAGTTATATTCTCTCTTAAAATGGATTCATGAAGATATAATTCCACAAAGTTAAAAAAATATAGAATGTGTTTCAAAATAGATATTGTCATGGAAATTTATATTTATGATTTTTTTAGACACTAATCTTAAATTATTTTAGAGTTTATCATTTAGAATAGTTTTACTCCTATCATAGTTCAGTTCCTAAATGGTTAAGGTGTTTTTGGGAGATGTATTGAGACTTACAGGTGAGGAGAGTATTGAGTCATAAAATTCTTATGATGGTTGTAAATAGAGAAGAATAATGATTCAATATTGATATTTTATGAATAAAAAAATATCTTTTATAATATTTTGGTACACTGGTTGTAAGGAACATGAACCAACTTCTCAAATGGTATCAAAATATGTCACCACAATACTATCGGTGTAACTATTGGTCACCAAAGGTTTGAATAAGTCTAGGGGTTAATGTATGCCTATATGGGAGATTATTTTCCCACATAAATCATTGCACTAAAATAGTGAAATTGTTTGTGTTAATTTGGCATTATCATTTTTATAGAAAGTCTTAGTTGTATATACTACCTATAGGATATTGTATATTCTTATAAATACACTACATAACTACAAAAATATGGATTTAATACTTGTAAAATTATTCACAAGGAAAAAACTCATTAAAAATGAGTGATTTTTATAAAATAGAATAATAGTCCAAAAACTACATATACATTGAAATTGTATCCCAATGTGGACAAGGGGAACTATATAAGGTGTCATTTATATTGAATTACCCTCATTAATTCCAAATAATAGACCATATGTTCATGCCTAATATAAGGCCCCAACCTTGAACATTAATTAATATTGAATTAAATGAATATTTCCCATTGAGGATCTTTTCAGGTTTAGAGTTTTAGAAAATTTGATCATAACTATTACATCTCAAAATATTACAAAGTAGACACTTCTACTAAGTTTCCATAAAAATAAAAACTCTTAAAAAGATACATGTCTAGTTCCACGTTTTATATAGCATGACTTTCCCTTGATCCCATCCTTTACCCTACTCCACATTAAGTCCTATGAAAAACATTTCAAAAAAACATGGGGTGAGCATAAAAAGCTTAGTAAGGGATACACAAGGAATGAAAACTCTTAGTTTTTTTCAAAACCACAAGTAAACCATGTATACATTATCAAAGTAATACTTTTCACCTTTATAAATTAGTAAAAACTCTTCACTGAATAACAGATCATTACTTACCCTATTATAACCAAAGGATTACCATAAAACCCATATAAAGAACACATAACAGATAAAGGTAACATGGGACATAAACATACTTAAATGGAATAACCATACTGTAGAATTCCACAAATATCACTTAATAGAATAGACATAAGGCCAACTTCCATACCCAATGCATTGGAGGTTATAATGTAACCACCCGTCCTGGTATTCACGGCACCACCCATAATATGGTTTATCATGTAACCACCCGTCAAATTCCCAAGTACCATTATAAAATCATAAGACATAAAACAAATATAATGGAAAGAAAACATTTCCACACTTTGATCACAATATATCACTTAAATATATTGACATAACAAATCCATTATAAAAACCATTTTCAATTAACAAAATACAAAAAATATTATATGGTATTTATTTCATTTTAAAAACATTACGGCTTGTTGAGGAAGCCAAAGACCAAATAATACTCGCGGCGGCGGAAAAGGGTCGTTGTCACCACGTACGTTAAAAGAAACAATCCTTTTTTTCATTTAGTAAAACACTTCATAGAAAAATATTCCTTTTGTATAAAATTAAAAGTCAAAGGGGTTTATACACCGTATAAGAGAAAGCCTTGTATTAGAACAAAATATGCCTCAATGAAAGGAGATTGAGACGAAGTCCCTTACCTCGGGTCCGACTTGACTCGATTGTTCTTTAACATCCTGAATAATAAATTTGAGTTAATTTCTACTTGCTTAAGACCCTTTTTCAAGTTCATTATTCCTTTTATATCACTTATTACCATGTTATGAACACTATTTAATTATTTAAGTTAATAATGTTTGTTTTGTCGATATTTGGTTCTTAAGTCAAAAGTGGACTTCTTACAATCACATGTTGTTCGTGTGGTCAAAGGTTAATTATATCCAGAATTATATTCATGATTAGGATATGATATATATCATATATATCCAGAATATATATGTATTTATAATATTACAGAATCATTTAGAGGTATGAAATGAAATGCACCATTCATGGAGACGGTAAGCTGTACGTACGCATGAACGCTACTTTCATTTCTATGTCATATTAATGGAATTAAAACCAAATAAGAGATATATATATTTTAATTCCAGAATTATATTCATTATTTAGATGTAACATACATCATATATGTCAATTATATATTTTTACTTATAATATTACCTTACATTTGGGGATAAGAAATGAAATGCACCGTTCATGGAGACGGTAATCCGTACGTACGCATGAATGATACTTTCATTTATATATCATACATTAATGGAATGAAATAATAATTATATATAGGTATATTATAATTACAGTATAACATCATATATAATAACTTTAACTCCATCCTTTATACATCCCACATATGGCATTAACGAATCCAATCACTTTGAGGGGGTGGTAGTCCGCACTTCCTAAAATGAAGATATCGCGTTTACCCATAATGGAAACCATAAAGGTATAACATAAATGAAAAATAAAAAAGATTAAGTAAAACATAAACATATTATATATCATATATAAATATAGTGACATCTTAATGTCCACCTTTGAAGGTGTTATATGAGTGTTGAACAATCATCGTTTCGTGAGGCAGAAATTCACCATCCACAGAAATAGTATGTTCTTTAACCATTATATGTATGTGTGTGTAAGTGTAGCTCGAATACCTCACATAACAACATCCTATTATATTTAATATACTGGTGTTGTTGTAAAATAAATGAATAAAAAGAGTTTAGTGGGATGGAGAAGCAAAATAAAACATAAGAACACAAGAGAAAACACTACCTTTAAAACGGGTAACTCTTTTTGATTTGATCTCAAAGGCTTCCTCGGGAAGAACTATGACCAAAGTGATTCTTCAAGGAGTAAGAGACGGATGTGGAGAGACTAAATGGATAGGTATTGTCCAAGATAATGGCTAGAGAGGTGTGGGTAAGGTGGTAGAGGTGGGGGGCTTTTATAAGAGGAGAGGAGGGGCACTCTTGGAAAGTTAAGAAAAGATGCTTTATTATAAAATGCTTTTCATATTTTAAAGGACCAGAAATTATATATTTTTAGGATAATTTGATAAGAGTTATAAATCCACCAATACAACAGGTTTTTGACTTGTGTAGGTCTAATATTTTACATTATCTATTCATTTTATTTAAATTGTTAAATAATGAGGTAATCGCTGCATCATCATGGTGTCATAAATAATTTAATTTATTTAATGTCTAAAAATTCTAAAAAAAAATATCATGATGTTGGAAATATTTTTATATTTTCAATGAATATTTATAGTCAAAGTTATGACTTGTATAACCCCATTTAAAAATTGTTTTACTAAAACAACACATGTTTGTGACATTTTTATTTTAACATTAAATAAAAAGTTATTAATGTCATTTTCAACCCAAAGCGGCTCCATGGGGTCTCCAAGTTGACCAATGGATTTTATTGGTCGGACATGACACATCCAATAAGGGTAGGATATGTGTCTAGGTCATTTCATATCATTAAAACATTATTTTTACCTTAAATTACACTAATTACATCTAATCACGATTAATAAACTTAAACGTCACTATTCACCAAAAAAAATATTTTAATCCCATTGAACCACATTTTAATTCCTAATTAAAACCATGTATGTAGGATTTTTTAAATTCAAAACACAGAGGTGGTAAAATTTCATTTAAACAAAAAATCAGTTTTTTAAGTACCACTTAGTGGTTTCACTATTCATAAAAAATTGAAGTATTTCAGAAAAATACCAAAACATCACCCTAAGCTATATTTGATATTCCGAATTCAAAAATGATGTCTATTTTAAAAAATTCAAAACATATAAGTTGAATTTATTAATTTAATAATTAATTTCCGCTGTCAAAACAAAAAGCGTGTTTTTATGAAACAATATGTATCAAAAGATTGACACTAGTTTAAGTCCAATTTCAAAGTGAGATTAATTAAAATGACCACTATTGGATTAAATGGTAAAAATATATTATAATTTCACTTTAAAACCAATTCAAAATATAATCTAACCATGTAAACAAATTTTATTAAAAAGAGGTTTTGAATTAAAATATAACATTTTTCACTATTCATTAAAAAATGAACTTTATCGGAAAAATACCAAAAATTTACACAAAGTAAATTTTGATGTCCCGATTCTAAAGAAGAGTTGTATTTGGTCCAATAGAATGTATAAGAGTTACCAGAACTATATTTAATGACAGTTCTCCATCAAAAGATGATAAGTGAACCTTTAGTGAAAATTAGGGTATATATGCCTAAAATTGAATTCTTTTCATATTTTAAGCCTTTATCATTTTTGTATAAATGTAAAATTTTAAAAAAAAACATATATAATCATATTTTAGTTATTTATATCCATTCCCGCCAATACAACGGCTACGTGTTAACTACCATTTAAAATAATATTATTTTATTACTAGTGTGCAACGTAATATTTCAAAGAAATTCTTTGTTGCGTATCGGGTACGCTATCGAACATAGCAACCCCTTTAAATTAAAATTAATATCTAATTCATAAATATTAATAAATATGAAAAATTATTTATTCTTTATTTACCTGGGATGTTACATCCTTCCCCCCTTTTGGGAATTGCGTCCTCGCAATTTTATTCACTTTTCAAAATAAGTGGGGGTATTTATCACTCATAGCATTTTCAGATTCCCACATTGCCTCTTCAACCATATGGTTTTTCCACAAAAAATTTACCAGGTAAATTACCTTATTTCGCAACACTTTCTATCTTCGGTCAAGACTCTGGACTGGTTGTTCTTCATAAGAGATATTCTCTTCCAACTGAACTACCTCTGGGCTCAAAATATGAGATGAATCTGGCATATACTTTCTCATCATCGAAACATGAAAAACATTGTGTACCTAAGATAAACTCAGAGGTAAAGCCACTCGGTATGCAACTGATCCAAATTTTTCCAGAATTTCATATGGTCCAATGAACCTTGGACTCAACTTTCCTTTCTTACCAAATCGCATCACACTTTTCCATGGTGAAACTTTGAGAAAAACATGATCACCTACCTCGAAAGATTGATCCTTCCTCCGGTTATCCGCATAACTCTTCTGCCTGATCTGAGCCGTTCTCATGTGTTTCTGTATCAACTGAACTTTTTCTGCCATCTCTTCTTCCAATTCTAGTCCCATCAGCTTCCTTTCACCCACTTCATCCTAGAAAGCTGAAGTTCGACACTGATTCCAATATAATGCCTCAAATGGTGCCATCAGTATACTGGAAAGAAAACTGTTATTATAAGAAAACTCAACCAAAGAAAGATGTTGGTCCCAACTTCCCTGATAATCCATCGAACAAGCACGTAGCATATCCTCCAAATACTGAATTGTTCGTTTTGACTGCCAATCTGACTGAGGATGAAAATCTGTACTAAAATTTAATTCAGTACCCAATGACTTAAAAAGGCCTTTCCAAAAGTTAGAAGTAAACCTGGGATCACAATCAGATACAATGGATAGGGTAACTCCATGCAACCTGACTATCTCTTTAAGATACAATCGATAAAGTTGACCTAGAGAGAAAGTATCTCGAATGTAAAGGAAATGAGCATATTTAGTCAAGCGATCAACAATAACCCAGATTACATTATTACCTCGAGATGTCTTCGGTAATCCAACAATAAAGTCCATGGATATATTTTTCCACTTCCACTATGGCACTGGTAAAGGCTGAAGCATCCCTTTCGGTAACATCCGCTCTGCTTTAACCTGCTGACAAGTCAAACAATTCACAGTAAAATCAGCAATATCTCTTTTCATTCCATCCCACCAGTAATACTCCCATAGATCTCTGTACATCTTAGTACTGCCAGGATGAACTGAAAACGGAGAACTATGGGCTTCACATAACAACTCTCTCTTCACATGTGAATCACTAGGCACACATAATCTCTTCCCAAACCTCAAAGAACAATGATCACATTCTTTTGTCCAGATAAACTTAACATCCTTCAGAGTTAGCTTTGTCATTGGACTAGATAAACTTGAAAAGTTTTCAATAAACCTTCGGTATTAACCTACCAAACCAAGAAAACTATAGATCTCGGTTACATTTATGGGTCTTGGTCATTCTTTAAAAACTTTTTTTTAGCAGGATCAACAATTATGCCATTTTTTTGAAAAAATGTGACCAAGGAAATAAATTTGTTGTAACCAAAACTCACACTTGCTGAATTTTCCATACAGTTTCTTTTATTTTATGCTTTGCAAGATAACTATTAAATGACTTTCATGATCCTATTTACTTTTAGAAAACACCAAAATATCATCAATTAACACAACCAACATTTTTCACTAGAGTCAACTGAGCCATCACTACAACAGACTATTTAGTTCTGATTCTGACCATCTCAGGATACTGATTTGAAAAGTCATTTCCCTCTGTATGCCTTCCCATGAAATCTGTTTTGTTTCCTCTATGAAAAACCATTCTTAACACAAAAATATCTTAGGAGAAGCAACATGGTAATATTCAAATTCTATATCATTTCAATCATAACATAAATTAATTTATTTTTTGATAATCATTTTATAGAATTCTAACTCTTAAAGCTATCTAAATCGACCTCTGATACCAACTATAAGTCCCCAGCCATAAAAATTACTTAATATTGAATTAAATGAATAATTCCCATTTAGGATCTTTTCAGGTTTAGAGTTTTAGAGTATTAGATCATAACTATCACATCTGAAAAGATTACAAAGTAGAAACTTTTACTAAGTTTCCATAAAAATAAAAACTCTTAAAAAGAAACATGTCTAGTTCCACATTTTATATAGCATGACTTTCCCTTGATCCCATCCATGACCATACTCCACAATAAGTCATGTGAAAAACATTTCAAAAAAATGTGGGGTTAGCATAAAAAGCTCAGTAAGGGATACACAAGGAATGAAAACTATTTTTTTTTCAAAACCACAAGTAAACCATTTATACTTTATCAAAGTAATACTTTTCAACTTTATGAAGTAGTAAAAACTCTTCACTAAATAACAGATCATTACTTACCCTTTTGTAAGCAAAAGATTACCATAAAACCCATATAAAGAACACATAACATATAAAGGTAACTTGGGACATAGACATACTTAAATGGAAAAACCATACGGTCGACTTCCACACATATCACTTAATGGAATAGCCATACGCCCGACTTCCAAACCCAATGCATTGGAGGTTATAACGTAACCACCCATCCTGGTATTCACGACACCACTCGTCATTTGGTTTATCATGTAACCACCCGTCATATATCCAAGTACCATTATAAAATCATAAGACATAAAACAAATATAATGGAATGAAAACATTTCCACACTTTGATCACAATATATCACTTAAATATTTTGACATAAAAAATCCATTATATAAACCATTTTCAATTACCAAAATAAATAAAAGATTATATGGTATTTATTTCATTTTAAAAACATTACGGCTTGTTGAGGAAACCAAAGACCAAATAATACTCACGGCGGCGGAAAAGGGTCGTTGTCGCCGCGTACGTTAAAAGAAACATTACTTTTTGTCATTTAGTAAAACGATTCATAGAAAAATATTCCTTTTGTATAAAATAAAAAGTCAAAGGGATTTATACACCGTATAAAAGGAATCCTTGTATTAGAACAAAATATGCCTCAATGAAAGGAGATTGAGACGAAGTCCCTTACCTTGGGTCCAACTTGACTCGATCGTTCTTTAACGTCCTGAATAATAAACTTGAGTTAATTTCTACTTGATTAAGAACCATTTTAGAGTTCATTATTCCTTTTATATCACTTATTACCATGTTATGAACACTATGTAATTATTTAATTTAATAATGTTTGTTTTGTCGATATTTGGTTCTTAAGTCGAAAGTGGACTTCTTACAATTACATGTTGGTTATGTGGTCAAAGGTTCATTATATCCAGAATGATATTAATGATTTTAATATCATATATATCATATATATCCAGAATATACATGTATTTATAATATTAAATAATCATTTATAGGTAAGAAATGAAATGCACCGTTCATGGAGACGGTAAGCCGTACGTACGCATGAACGCTACTTTCATTTGTATGTCATATTAATGGAATTAAAAATAAATGAGATATATGTATATTTTAATTCCAGAATTATATTCATAATTTATATTTAACATACATAATATATATCCATTATATATATGTACTTATAATAGTACATTACATTTGGGGATAAGTAATGAAATGCACCGTTCATGGAGACGGTAAGCCATACGTACGCATGAACGCTAATTTCATTTCTATCTCATACTTTGATGGAAGGAAATAATAATGATATAACGGTATATTATAATTCTACTATAAAATCATATATAATAAATTTAACTACATCCTTTATACGTCCCACATATGGCATTAACGAATCAAATCACTTTGAGGGGGCGGTAGTCTGCACTTCCTAAAATGAAGATATCACGTTTACCCATAATGGAAACCATAAATGTATGCCATAAATGAAAAATAAAAGAATATTAAGTAAAAAATAAACATATTATATATCATATATAAATATAGTGAAATCTTAATGGCCACCTTTTATGGTGTTATAAGAGTGTTGAACAATCATCGTTTCGTGAGGCAGAAATTCGCCATCCACAGAAACAGTATGTTCTTTAACCATTAGATGTAGGTGTGTGTAAGTGTAGATCGAATCCTTAACATAAAAACATCCTAGAATATTTAATATACTGGTGTTGTTGAAAAAGAAATGAATAAAAAGAGTTTAGGGGGTTGGAGAATCAAAATAAAACATTTGAACACAAGAGAAAACACTACCTTTAAAACGGGTAACTCTTTTTGACTTGAGCTTAAAGGCTTCCTTGGGAATACTTAAACCCAATGTGAGGCTTAAAGAAGTAAGAGAGGCATGTGGAGAGAAAAAATGGATAGGTTTTGGACAATCCAAAGGCTTGAGAGGTGTGGGTAAGGTGGTAGATGTGGGGGCCTTTTATAATAGGAGAGGAGGGGCACACTTGGAAAGTTAAGAAAAGAAACTTTATTATAAAATGATTTTCGGATTTTAAAGGTCCCAAAATTATATATTTCGAGGATAAGGTGATAATAGTTCTAATTCAACCCATAAAATAGGTTTTTGACATGTGTAGGGCTTAAAAGTTACATTATCTTTTCATTTTATTAAAATCGTTAAATAATGAGGTAATCGCTGCATCATCATGGTGTCATAAATAATTTAATTTATTTAATTTATAAAAATTAAAAAAAAATATCATGATGTAGGAAAGCTTTTTATCTTTCCAAATAATATTTATAGTCAAAATTATGACTTTTATAACCCCATTTATAAGTTTTTTTAGTAAAACAACACATGTTTGTGACATTTTTATTTTAACATTAAATAAAACGTTATTAATGTCCATTTCCTACCAAAGTGGATCCATGGGGTCCCCAAGTTGACACATTGAATTTCGTGGTCGTACATGAAAAATAAAATATGGTTATGACATGTGTGTAGGTCATTTCTAATCATTAAAACATTGTTTTTACCTTAAATTACACTAATTACCTCTAATCGCGATTAATAAACTTAAAAGTCACTATTCACCAAAAAATTATTTTAATCTAATTGAACCACATTTTATTTCCTAATGACAACCATGTATGTAGGATTTTTGAACTTTAAAACACAGAGGTGGTAAAATTTCATTTAAACGAAACATTAGTTTTTTAAGCACCACTTAGTGGTTTCACTATTCATCAAAAATTGATGTTTTTCAGAAAAATACCAAAACTTCACCCTATGCTATATTTGATATTATGAATTTAAAAATGATGTCTATTTTACAAAATTCAAAACGTATATGTTGCATTAATTAATTCCTGCTGTCAAAACAAAAAGTGTGTTTTTATGAAACAATATGTATCAAAAGATTGACACTAGTATAAGTCCAATGGCCACTATTGGATTAAATGGTAAAAATATATTATAATTTCACTTTAAAACCAATTCAATATATACTCTAATAATATAAACAAATTTGATTAAAAAGTGGTTTTGAATTAAAATACAACATTTTTCACTATTCATTAAAAAAATGAACTTTGTCAGAAAAATACCAAAAATTTACACAAAGTAAATTTTGATGTCACGATTCTAAAGAAGAGTTTTATTTGGTCTAATAGAATGTATAAGAGTGACCAAAACTATATTTAATGACGGTTCTCCATCAAAAGGCGATAAGTGAACCTTTAGTGAATATTAGTGTATATATGCTTAAAATTGAATTCTTTTCATATTTTAAGCCTTTATCTTTTATAGGATAAATGTAAAAACATTTAAAAAATCATATACTATCATATTTTAGTTATTTTTATCCATTCCGGCCAATACAACTACTACGTGTTTACTACCTTTAAATATAATATTATTTTATTACTAGTGTGCAACGTATGATTTCAAAGAAACTCTTTGTTGCGTATCAGGTACGCTATCGAACATAGCAACCCCCTTAAATTAAAATTAATATTTAATTTTCAAATATTAATAAATATGAAAATGATTTATTCTTTATTTACCTGGGATGTTACATCCTTCCCCCCTTTTGGGAATTGCATCCTCACAATTTTATTCACTTATCAAAATAAGTGGGGGTATTTATCCCTCAGAGAATTTTCAGATTCCCACGTTGCCTCTTCAACCATATGGTTTTTCCAAAAAAACCTTTTCCTGGTGAATTAACTTATTTCTCAACACTTGCTCTCTTCAGTTAAGAATCTGGACTGGTTGTTCTTCATAAGAGAGATTCTCTTCCAACTGAAATAACTCTAGGATCAAAACATCAGATGAATCTGGCATATACTTTCTCAACATCAAAACATGAAAAACATTGTGTACCTGAGATAAAATCAGAGGTAAAGCCACTCGGTAAGAAACTAATCCAAATTTCTCCAGAATTTCATATGGTCCAATGAACCTTGGACTAATCTTTACTTTCTTACCAAATCGCATCACACTTTTCCATGGTTAAAATTTGAGAAAAACATGATCACATACCTCGAAAGATAGATCCTTCCTCCAGTTATCCGCATAACTCTTCTTCCTGCTCTGAGCTGTTCTCATGTGTTTCTGTATCAACTAAACTTTTTCTACCATCTCCTCTACCAATTATGGTCCCATCACCTTCCTTTCCCCCACTTCATCCTAGAAAGCTGGAGTTCGACACCGCTTCCCATATAATGCCTCAAATGGTGCCATCTGTATACTGGAATGAAAACTGTTATTATAAGAAACTCAACCAAAGAAAGATGTTGGTCCCAACATCCCTGATAATCTATCGAACAAGCATGTAACATATCCTCCAAAGTCTAAATTGTTCATTCTGACTGCCTATCTGACTGAGGATGAAAAGCTGTACTAAAATTTAATTCAGTACCCAACGACTTCTGAAGGCCTTTCCAAAAGTTAGAAGTAAACCTGAGATCCCGATCAGATACAATGGATAGGGGAACTCCATCAAAACTGACTTTCTCTTTAAGATACAATCAATAAAGTTGATCTAGATATAAAGTATCTCTAATAGGAAGGAAATGAGCATATTTAGTCAAGGGATAAACAATAACCAAGATTGTATTATTACCTCGATATGTCTTCGGTAATCCCACAACAAAGTCCATGGATATATTTTCCAATTTCCACTCTGGCACTGGTAAAGCCTGATGAATCCCTTTCGTTAACTGCCGCTCTACTTTAACCTACTGACAAGTCAAACACTTGACAGTAAAATCAGAAATATCTCTTTTCATTCCATCCCACTAGTAATACTCACGCAGATCTCTGTACATCTTAGTACTCCAAGGATGAACTGAAAACGGAGAACTATGAGCTTCACATAACAACTCTCTCTTCAACTATGAATCACTGGGCACACATAATATCTTCCCAAAACTCAAAACACAATCATCACATTCTTTCGTACAGATAAACTTAACACCTTTCAGAGTTAGCTTATTCATTGGACTAGATAACCATGAAATTGTTTCAAAAAACCTTCGGTAGTGACCTGCCAAACCAAGAAAACTACAGATCTCGATTTCATTTGTGGGTCTTGGCCATTCTTAAACAACTTTTGTTTTAGCAGTATCAACAGTTATTCCATTTTGTTGAAACAATTTGAGCAAGGAATGAAATTTGTTGTAACCAAAACTCACACTTGTTGAATTTTCCATACAGTTTCTTTTATTTTAAGGTTTGAATGATAACTCTTAAATGACTTTCATGCTCCTCTTTACTTTTAGAAAACAACAAAATATCATAAGTAAACACAACCAACATTTTTCACCTGAGTCAACTGAGCCATCACTACAAAAAACTATTTAGTTCTGATTCTGACCATCTCACGATACTGATTTGAAAAGCCATTTCACTCCATATTCCTTCCTAGAAAAACTGTTCTGTTTCCTCTATGAAAAACCATTCTTAACACATAAATATCTTAGGAGAAGCAACATGGTAATCTTAAAATGCTATATCATTTCAATCATACCATATATTAATTTATTTTTGGATAATGATTTAATAGTATTCTAACTCCTAAAGTTATCTAAACCGGCCTCTAATACAAACTATAAGGCCCCGACCATAAAAATTACTTAATATTGAATTAAATGAATAATTCCCATTGAGGATATTTTTAGGTTTAGAGTTTTAGAGAATTCTATCATAACTATTTCATCTCAAAATATTACAAAGTAGACACTTCTACTAAGTTTATATAAAAATAAAAACTCTTAAAAAGAAACATGTCTAGTTTCATGTTTTATATAGCATGACTTTCCCTTGACCTCATCCTTGAACATACTCCACATTAAGTCCTGTGAAAAACATTTCAAAAAAAAAACATGGGGTGAGCATAAAAAGCTCAGTAAGGGATACACAAGGAATAAAAACTATCAGTTTTTTTCAAAACCACAAGTAAACCATGTATACTTTATCAAAGTAATAATTTTCACCTTTATGAAGTAGTGAAAACTCTTCACTGAATAACAGATCAATAATTACCATTTTGTAACCAAAAGGTTAACATAAAACCCATATAAAGAACACATAACATATAAAGGTAACTTGTGACATAAACATACTTAAATGGAATAACCATACGGTCGACTTCCACACATATCACTTAATTGAATAGCCATACGGCCGAATTCCATACCCAATGCATTATAGGTTATAACGTAACCACCCGTCCTGGTATTCATGGCACCACCCGTCATATGGTTTATCACGTAACCACCCATCAAATGTCCAAGTACCATTATAAAATCATAAGACATAAAACAAATATAATGGAAAGAAAACATTTTTACACTTTGATCACCATATATCACTTAAATATATTGACATAACAAATCTGTTATAAAAACCATTTTCAATTACCAAAATAAATAATATATTATATGGTATTTATTTCATTTTAAAAACATTATGTCTTATTGAGGAATCCAAAGACCAAATAATACTCATGGTGGCAGAAAAGGGTCGTTGTCACCGCGTATGTTAAAAGAAACATTCCTTTTTGTCGTTTAGTAAAACGCTTCATAGAAAAAGATTCATTTGTATAAAATTAAAAGTAAAAGGGGTTTATACACTATATAAAATAAATCCTTGTATTAGAACAAAATATTCCTCAATGAAAGGAGATTGAGACGAAGTCCCTTACCTCAGGTCCGACTTGACTTGATCGTTCTTTAATGTCCTGAATAATAAACATGAGTTAATTTCTACTTGCTTAAAAACATTTTTCAAGTTCATTATTCCTTTTATATCACTTATTACCATGTTATGAACACTGTAATTATTTATGTTAATAATGTTTGTTTTGTCGATATTTGGTTCTTAAGTCGAAAGTGGACTTCTTACAATTACATGTTGTTCGTGTGGTCAAAGGTTCATTATATCCAGAATTATATTCATGATTTGGATATCATATATATCATATATATCCGGTATATACATTTATTTATAATATTTCATAATCATTTAGAGGTAAGAAAGGAAATGCACTGTTCATGGAGACGGTAAGCCGTACGTACGCATGAATGCTACTTTCTTTTCTATGTCATATTAATGGAATTAAAACTAAATGAGAGATATGTATATTTTAATTCCAGAATTATATTCATCATTTATATGTAACATACATCATATATATCTATTATATATATGTACTTATAATAGTACATTAAATTTGGGGATAAGAAATGAAATGCACCGTTCATGGAGACAGTAAGCTGTACGTACTCATGAACGCTACTTTCATTTATATCTCATAAATTAATGGAAATCAATAATAATGATACAAGGTATATTATAATTTCAGTATAAAATCATATATAATAACTTTAACTCCATCCTTTATACATCCTGCATATGGCATTAACGAATCATATCACTTTGAGGGGGCGGTAGTCCGCACTTCCTAAAATGGAGATATCACCTTTACCCATAATGGAAACCCTAAAAGTATGCCATAAATGAAAAATACAAAAGCTTAAATAAAACCTAAACATATTATATATCATATATAAATATAGTGACATCTTAATGGACACCTTTGAAGGTGTTATATAAGTGTTGAACAATCATCGTTTGGTGAGGCAAAAATTCGCCATCCATAGAAACAGTATGTTTTTTAACCATTAGATGTAGGTTTGTGTAAGTGTAGCTCGAATCCTTCCCATAAAAACATCCTATTATATTGAATATACTATTTTTGTTGCAAAATAAAGTAATAAAAAGAGTTTAGGGGCTTGTAGAAGCAAAATAAAACATAAGAACACAAGAGAAAACACTACCTTCAAAACGGGTAACTCTTTTTGATTTGAGCTCAGAGGATTCCTTGGGAAGACTTCTGCCCAAAGTGAGGCTTCAAGGAGTAATAGAGGGATGTGGAGAGACAAAATGGATAGGGGTTGGCTAAGCCAAAGTCTTGAGAGGTGTGGGTAAGGTGGTAGAGGTGGGGGCCATTTATAAGAGGAGAGGAGGGGCACTCTTGGAAAGTTAAGAAAAGATACTTTATTATAAAATGATTTTCAGATTTTAAAGGTCCCAATATTATATATTTCTTGGATAAGGTGATACTAGTTTGAAATACATGCATCCAATAGGTTTTTGACATGTGTAGGTCTTAGAGTTTATATTATCTGTTCATTTTATTTAAATCGTTAAATAATGAGGTAATCGCTGCATCATCATTGTGTCATAAATAATTTAATTTATTTAATGTCTAAAAATTATATAAAAATATCATGATGTAGTAAATCTTTGTACATTTCCAATGAATATTTATAGTCGAAATAATTACTTGTATAACCCCATTTAGAAATTTTTTTAGTAAAACAAGACATGTTTGTGACATTTTTATTTTAACATTAAATAAAAAGTTATTAATGTCATTTTCCTACCAAAGTGGATTCATGGGGTCCCCAAGTTGACCCATGGATTTTATTGGTCGGCCATGAAACATCCAATAAGGGTATGACATGTGTCTAGGTCATTTCATATCATTAAAATATTATTTTTACCTTAAATTACACTAATTACCTCTAATCGCGATTAATAAACTTAAAAGTCACTATTCACCAAAAAATTATTTTAATCCCATTGAACCAAATTTTACTTCCTAATGACAACCATGTGTGTCAGATTTTTGAAATTAAAAACACAGAGGTGGTAAAATTTCATTTAAACAAAAAAATCAGTTTTTTAAGTACCACTTAGTGGTTTCACTATTCATCAAAATTGAAGTATTTCAGAAAAATAGAAAAACATCACCCTAATCTATATTTGATATTCCGAATTCAAAAATGATGTCTATTTTACAAAATTAAAAACATATAAGTTGAATTAATTAATTTAATAATTAATTCCCGCTGTCAATACAAAAGGCGTGTTTTTATGAAACAATATGTATCAAAAGATTGACACTAGTTTAAGTCCAATTTAAAGTGAAATTAATTCCAATGACCACTATTGGATTAAACGGTAAAAATATTTTGTAATTTAACTTTAAAAACAATTCAAAATATAATCTAATAATATAAAAAATTAGATTAAAAAGAGGTATTGAATTAAAATACAACATTTTAACTATTCATTAAAAAATGAACTTCATCAGAAAAATACCAAAAAATTACATAAAGTAAATTTTTAGTTCTCAATTCTAAAGAAGAGTTTTATTTGGTCCAATAGAATGTATAAGAGTGAACAAAACTATATTTAATGACGGTTCTCCATCAAAAGGCGATAAGTGAACCTTTAGTGAAAATTAGGGTATATATGCCTAAAATTGAAATCTTTTCATATTTTAAGCCTTTATCTTTTATTGGATAAATGTAAAAACATTTAAAAAAACATATATAATCATATTTTAGTTATTTATATCCATTCCCACCAATACAAAGTCTACGTGTTAACTACCATTTAAAATAATATTATTTTATTACTAGTGTGCAACGTAGGATTTCAAAGAAACTCTTTGTTGCATATCGGGTACGCTATCGAACATAGCAACCCCTTTAAAGTAAAATTAATATTTTCTTTTCAAATATTAATAAATATGAAAATGCAATATTCTTTATTTACCTGGGATGTTACATCTAAAATTACCATAAAACTCTAAAATGAGTCCTTACAATCTCTCTACTCTATGTCTCCTTTAAAGACATGTGTTGGTGTTTTACGCCTAGCTACATGATGTAACTGGATATCACTTGAATCAAAATAAAAGAATATATAAGGTATGGTTATGATATATCCCATATATAGACATTACCAAATCCTTTAATTTATTTCATAAGTAAGAGTGTGAATGAAAATAGTGAAAAGATTGATTAATGACATTATTTCTATCAATAAGTACAATTTTTTTTTCAAATTTACTTGTGTAGTGAGAAATTAAACCTTATTCAGGGAGGGTACATACCCTAAATAACTACCTTAAGACTCAACTCAATGTCAAAGAATAGTGACATAAAAATAACACCAAATACAAAGTTAGTGTGTTCTAATAATCCCACTAAATGGGTCCATGTATACATTATCATAAATTTTATATATAGAGAACCATTATTTTCATACATAAATATTGCAGCTAATATATATAAATATTCTATACAAAACATAAATCTCCATTCCAAAATCATATAGGTATTGTGTATTTGAAAATATAGTAACTTAAACATATAATTCATAATAGCTTAACATCATCTCCCACATAGATATTCATAACAATCACCCTTCCTAGACATGTCATACATAAAACCATTCTTCATAACCTAGGAAATGGAACAAAAGAAATAGTGATATATGACACCCCATAATGACGAAAAATAGAGATACCAATGATCATATAATCATAAAATATGATAAAGGGTTTGAAAACATGATCTTATCTTTTGAGAATGAAACTATGTATATCATAGATCATAATGTTGACTCTTTCAAAAATCATGACTCTTTATAAACAAGAATCATAATGGAAACAAATAACATGAGCTATGAGGTAATAACTTGGAAGAATGCATGAAATTTTTTCCAACACATAAGAATATAAAATCATTTCTTTAGAGGTAAAATATATTTTCTAAGATTATCATTGTGGAATGGGTTCCTTCATAAACCATCGTAGTAGTAAAGGTTTACTCCCAAGATTATCATAGTGGATAATGTCCCTTACTGAAAAGGATTCATTTTCAATTAGAGTCCCATTTTTCAAATGAGATATCAATATTTACCACTTCAATGCAGGAAGATAATGGTACCACTCTTCACATAATAAAAATCATACTTATGTGTACCATAACATCATAAAGAATTCATCATAGTATAATCCATGAATGGAAGTGAGTTTCATAAGAATTTCATCATAGGATAACCCATGTAAATGGAAGGAGTGTCATAAAAATAATTCCACAATACACATAAACCATCCAAATATTTAATAAGGGTATTACCCTTTGATCAAATTCTAACTACATAATAAGAAACATGAAATGTAATTTTCATTAAGGAATCAAAATATCATCAAAACATTGTAGAGGAAAATAACCCCCTTATTTTGAAATAACTTATTTAAAATATAAAAGTTTACAAAATATTATTGGAAAAATATTCTATTAAAATATCATTGAGACCGTTTAATGGAAGAATCAAAACAATGATCAGCCCCAATAGTTTTAAATTTATTTCATGTCTTATATGATAGAAATACTTTCCCTCCATTAATTTATTCAAATGTTAGAAAGCACCTCATTTGGAAAATGATAAGAAGATAAAATTCAATTTTTTTTAAAAGTAAAACATTTGTAAACATGAAATTAAAAAATAATAATATAATATTAAAAAAATTATTTAATACATTTTTAGAAAATATGGATATGGAATAAAAATGTGTTTCAACTGAAGATGGAAATGAAGAAAATTTTCCATGAGAATATATTTTCAATTTCTCGACATCAAAACATGAGTAAAATAAAAGGAAAAATTTTATTTTATGTAAATTAATAGAGGATAACATAATTTATAATTTTATTGATAGGTACCTCAAAAAATTCCAGAATAATACGAATAGTCATAATAAATCTCAATAAATAATGAGCCTGTAACATAAAACCCCATCCATGGGGTTGAATTTCCTATAAATAAATCTAAATGGGTGTAAAAAAGTTTAAATTAAGTTTAATACAATAATAGAGAAATTTTTATACTCATATTAACATATATGATACATTTAAAACATTTAAAGACCATATTTTATTAATAATTCATTACTAAAATCAAATTTTGATGGTTTTAACAATTTCATTTATCATAAGTATTTTAGTTTGACAGATCTGAACCATGTAAATTTATCTTGTTCCAATCACCTTAATAATATTAATCATAATATAAATTTCATATATATTCACGATATGCATATTTATAGTCATCCATAAATGTTAGATATATAAAAATGAATTACACAGTTCATGGAGATGGTAGGTTATATGTACAAAAGAACATTGATTTAATTTTTTGACTGATGGAATGAAAGAAAGGTAAATGATAATCAAACATCCCATAATCATTATATTTTTACATATATCATATTTATTTATGAAACAATCCTTATTAACATATATTTAAAATATAAATGAAAAATTAATCACATATATTCATGGAGGTGGTAGTCCACACGTACTCATGAGCGACATTATCATTTTCCAACAAATCATGAGGAGATTAAGTATATATGATATTTTATTTATAGAAGTATAATTATCTAATACATATCATATATAACATAAAACCCATATAAATACAAATCTATAAAAATTGTGATGAAAAATGAATTGTATCCTTATGTGGAGATGGAAAGTTGCACTTATGCATAAGAAATATATTTAATTTTGATTTAGTGTAAACGAGGGTGTAAAATGGTATTTCAATAATCATAAAAACATTGAATAAAATTTATTATAATGAATTTATTATTTTTTATTAATTATCATATATTTTGAGGTGGTAACCAATTATAGAGAATATATTTATCAATTAAGGCTGTTGTGTATTCTTTTTAATGAATCATTTATATATCCTATAAAAGCCCATGAGGTTAACATTTTTGGAATAATAGAACCATTAAAATATATTTCTGGATGTTTTTAAGATAAATTGTCAGAGTTTAGTAAGTATATAATTCTCAATGTGGTGTGAAGAATTGAGGGAGGAGATTCCCTGTGATAATTGAAGTTAGAGGAACTTTTGGAATTTACCAAAAAATTAAATGATAATAAATTCATCCGGAATACAAATAACCTAAAATTTATTTGTATTTAATAATAAGGTAGGATATGGTTTTAATCTAATCCACTAATAGAATTTAGAAAAAAATTGTGTCCTTTTAAACCATATCATTTTTATTAACCCTTAGTTAACAATTTTTTATTTCATCTACTTTAACAAATTTTCAATATTATCTATTTCTAATTTTTATATATAACATGGAAATACGCATGTAAATGGAAAATTTATGACATGATAGACCATATCATTTGGAACATTTCTTAATTCAATTTTTTATATAATTTAATATAACATTATTTTTCTTTAATAATATAATGCTCAATTTTGCAACAATTCATTTAAATAGAATTAAAAGAGGGGAAAAAGTTTTAATTCGAATATAATCTATAAAAATAATCATTATATGTCATATAATCCTATAAAAGTTGTGTAACCTAAAGAAAATCTCAAATTATATCACATTTAATATTTTAAAAATCATTTCTTTTTATTTTTCCATTAATTAAAAAAATATTTTTTTGAAATATTTCTTTATTTAGGGTAATTATGTAATACCTAAAAATTATTAAAATAATTACCATCATTAATATAATTCCATTATTTAGAAATGAATATTAAGATTTATTCATAACTACTTTATATACCCATGTGAACACATAATGTATATTTAAAACTAAGATAGTGACATTTTCAAACATGCATTGATTTAAGTAATATATAAATAATTTTCTTGTATGTGTGTATATTAAACAATTCAATATCAATTATATAAGGATAATGGAACAATTACAAAAATCAATTAATAATTATACTGAAAATCTATGGCCTTATAAAATATTTTTAATCAGGATTGATCTCTTTTACCCTTTAATGATGTGATAAATTTTACTATGGTCACTATTTATATTTTCAAAAAATATTAGGTTTCTATTTACCAAATTTGTTTGTATTAATTCGAAATATTTAATTCATTTTTATAAATTCACGAACTATAAGTGGAAATAATTAAATTTAATGTAAGTGCCTAAAATGCGATAAAATCATATTTTTTATATAAAATACATTGTTAAACATAAAAATGATTTTTTATCATATGTTTATAACAATATTTGTTGAATTTTTAAATTATTTGGACAGATAAAAATAATATATATATATATATATATATCATTAAAATCATTTACTGTTAGCAATTACCTTAAAAATACATCATGCATATAAAAAAGGTATTTAAGAAAAAAATCACTTTTATGTTCAAATATTTTTTTTATTTTAAATTATACTAATTTGATAACTAATGAATTAATTTATTATATGATTATAAATTATAATTCTTCATAATTTAATAATTAATATTAATACATTCTAATCTAATGGCTTGTTGATAATAAACAAAGAATATTTTTATAATGCTACTTGATTTGCCTAAAATCGATGTTGCACGCAACGAAAGATATTAATGAAAAATGGTTATTTAAAAAGAATTGTGTCATTAATGAATTTCATTGTTTAACTCTATTTCCCATAAAGTTAATTTCTTAAAACAATTCCCCCTCTTATAATAAATAAGGATATTCTATCCTCATCAGATCCTAAGGTTCCCATACAGCTTCCTTCAATTCGTTGGATCCCCACAAAAATTTTAGAATATGAGTGGTTTTGGTTCATATAACGTTCTCTATGTGATCTATAACGTTTACCTATTTTTCGTCATATGAAATAGCATGCTTCAGTGGAATGAAGTATTAATTTTGTATATGTGAGGGATCAAGTACGTACTTTCTCAGGAGAGATAAATGGAACAGATCACAAACATGAAAGAGATTTTTTGGAACCACCAATAGATAATTTACCCTAATGATATGATCAAGAATTTCAAAATAATCTCTATAACTAGGCATAAGATTTCTCTTATGTCAAAATCTGATCATGCCTTTCCAAGGAGAAATTCATAATAATACCTTGTCACTGACATTAAAATCTATATCTTTCAGACAATTTTCAGTAGTACTTTTTGTTTACTATTATATGCTCTTTTGTGTTATCGGATGAATCTATACTTATTTTCCATTTATTCAAAAAGATAAATTCCCCATAGTTTTAATTAAATAATTTTATTTTATCATGTTATAGTTTATAACTTTTTTACTATAGAGGGATTCATAAGGATCCATATAAATGTTAGAGTGAAAGTTATTATTTTAAGAAAATACCACCAAAGGATGTTTCTGCTCCAAATACCATTGAAATCCATATAGAATTCTCTCAACACATCATGAGGTGTTTTAAGAGTACTCTATGAATAAAAGAATATCTAAGGATTATAAGTAGTTATAAAACAAAACACTGTATCTAGATCCAACTGAAGACTTCTCCAAATAATTTAGGTAATCCCCATATCCCAATAAGATATACTAGATAGTGTTAAACCATGATATATTATAACATTTATAACATTTATAACTCATTAAGTTTATAAATATAGAGATATAATATAATTAATATTAAGATAGATGAAATCGTATATTGATCCAATATAACCAAAATAATATCACAACCATTAGATTTTTTGGGGATTCGAATGAAAAAATCAACTGTGATGTTTACCCATTTCAATTCTAGAATGGGTAATGTATATATAATTCCCAGTACTCTTTTTATAATCCTTAACATGATGACATACCAAACACTGATATTAAAACCCTATAACATCTCTCATTATTCCATCCCACCAAAAACACTTTTTCAAGTCGATATACGTCATCGTACAACCTTGATGAATAAAGAATAAATAACTAAGAGATTCATCTATAGGATCCTTCTACATATATAGTACCAATGTTACACATACCTGGATCTTGAATATTATTATTCTATAATGATCAATGTTGATCTGAGTAACATTTCACACCTTCTATTGTTTCTCTATATCTTTATTATATTACTCTTTTAAAATCATTTGGATAGGTGATACATAACTCATTTGACAAATATTATATTTATCCTCATCCTTTATGATTTCAACATCCATAATTTACCTATCCATAAATATTAGATATTTTGTGATCATCATAATAGATAATAAATTACCATACCTTCAAATCAGATAATATTCCACCATGTTCTCTTTCTTAAGGTGGTAATGCATTTAGAATTCTTAATCCCTAATCAGTTACAACCATCTACTTAGGTGCATGTTCATATCTTTTTCAGTGACAATATGCTTTAAAATTTTCTGATAAATATATTTTTCATAACTTATTCCATATAGATAATTAATAAATATCATTAAAATAAAATTTATGCATTTTTCTACAAAACATTTGTGGGTAATTTTTCTCATGGACATTAAATTGCGGGGAGGAATAAGATATTACCATATTTGTATTCATGAGGGTGAATCCAAGTCCCATCTCTGACTTATTACTATATATTATAAAACCTTATGCACTTACAGGTAGTTTAACAATAGGATCATTTTATAGGAATATCTCTAGTTATTTAAAACATTCCACAATTTCATATATCTAAAATACCATTTTCTCTTATGTGTTAACTTGGTGAATGATATACATATCCCTGAATAATTATAAACAAATCAATGATAAAATCCAATGTAACCAAAAAAACTATGAATCTCAATAGTAGGGGTTGGTTTGGAAAAATGTTTAATAAATATATCATTAAAGTGTCTTCTAATATACCATCACATGAGATTATATGACCGATGATTGATAATTTTTAAATCCAAAATTAACTGTTGGTAAATTTTAAAAAGTATTTCTCTTTCATTTTGGTCTGCAACACAATTCTAAAATTATCTTCAATATATTACTTTTACCTTGAATAAATAATAATATATTCTATAATGACTACCAAAAAATGACTATAGAAATTCCTAAATCACGTATTCCTTGAATCTTGAATGATGGTGAGGGAATTAATAAAAAAATGTATCATTACAAATTCATTATGTATATACCTTATATTGAAGGGTTTATTAGTTATATCATCCTTCTTGATGGTATCCATAGTGATTTTCAATCAGGGAAATGTATCAATCCCCATGCAGTTGAAGAAAAAACTAATCATTATGGGGTAGATGATACTTTTTCTTGATATCGATCGTGTCCTTTTCTCAATAATCTATATAGAGTGTCATGTTACATATTTCTTCACAAAAAACTTATTAGGTGCACCCGAAAGAGATTAACATGGATAAATGAATCCCATGTCAAGATTCTACCTGACTTTATTTTTCAATTCATGCAAATCAATCAATTTCATTCTGTAAGGAGTCATAGAAATAGGTGTAACACTAGGTATGAGTTACATAGATATATAAACTTCATGATTTGTTGGGAGAATAATAAAATATTCTAGAAATATATCAATTAAATACCTCAGAATTAGAATATTTTTAATATTGATTTTATCCCCAAAAGAAATTTAAAAACATTCAGCTTTTTATAATAATTATGACCTATATATTGGAATTACACATATTGGAGATCATAGGTTAGTTTTGAATATCAAACAAAATATCTCTTAGTTGGAAATTGATGTGATATTCAAGTAAATAAATTCAATACATTCCAAAAATTGAATTTATTTAAACTCATGAAATAATGAAAGGATTTATATGAAATATATTCCCAGAAGGTTCATCCCGAGAATAATAATAAAATTAGGATAAAATCATATTACCATTAGAGGATTTTACAGCTGACTCAATTTATAATTTTGAGGTGGTACATTGATACCCTTATAAATGATTTTAGGTATAAATATGTGGGTAGATCTTAAAAAAAATATGGCATTATTTGTTCTAGAGTTGATGGTAAGTGTACCATCTACTATGTTGTTATAATACACCTTATTAGAAATAGTCGTCGGATGAGATTTTCATTTTTCTCTAGAATTAAGTGGTTGTTGATGTCGATCATAATATGTAAACTTTATATTTTGGAATTATTAGAAATCATACCCATATTCCTTCTATTTAAAACACTTGAGTCTAGATGGTTTATCTTATTGAGATTTCTATTCATTTTGATCATTAGATAACATGGCCCAATCCCTATAGAATTTTATTTCCTAATTACCTTCATTTCTACACTTTAATCATTTACCTTTTACGTTAAGACAATTTCAAATATATTTTTTCCAAACATCGAGATTAAAGAAAGAATGAAATCATTAACAATATGGATTTTATAATTTCATTTTAATTATATTTTTTATTTTTATATCAAAACAATCGTATTGATGTGTAAATCCAATTTACATATCCATATTTATAGCACATAAGAAACATTCATCATAGGAAATGATTATCCTTATGGATAACAACATGCAGAGACTTGGTTTTAATCCACTAAATAATAAATCAAACTTACTTTCAAGTTGGATGATAATATAATAATTCTACCTCTCATGTCTTGAAAAATTTTCTTCATATGTACTAAAAGATTTATCACCCTTGTTCATTAACTCAAGTAATTATTCTTATTTTTTCATATAAATTTTATAATGAATGTATTTATTAAAAGATATGTTTTCAAATCCTCCACACTAGATAGATTCAATTTCTTCTTATTATCTCGGGTTCTTCATAATATCCCACCACTAATCTACTTTACCTTCCTAATGATAAATAGAATGAATAACATTCTAATGTTTTGAAATATAAATAAAGGGAAATATATTTTAAGTGGTATTTATTCGTTGCTCAGTGAATAATTGATTAATGGATTATCTATGAAGGACTCAGCATACCATTGTTCCCACCATTACTCATTTAGAATTATAGTGTGACTCGTAGCCTCAGAAAGTTGTATGAGCATAAAAAAAGATATTTTATTTCATATCCCATTACATTCATTTTCTCAGGAGGAAAATCATTTCATTTCCAATCACATTCACCATTATCATGATTTCTTAGAGATCCATCCATGTTTTAAAACTAAATAGTATTGTCTGAGAATCTATAATCATTTTTGGGAATCCACATTATCATGAAAAATGATTTATACGATGTTAAAATCATCAAAAATTATTCTATTAAACCTTAGGTTTAACCTCATTTATTCATAATCATTACCAAATTTTTTGGATTTTAACTCGTACATAAACTTAACCATAAGGTTATTACTAATATTTTCTCATCCTAGATTCAAGCGGTTAAATAATAATTCCAATAACACCAAATATAGATAACCATATTTTTTATCCATATATATTACATATAAATAGATGAAAATTATTTACTTAATATAATGATCCAAAATATAATCCTATTGGTCTAGTATATTCAAAATCCCCAAAACATAAAAAACTGTTTAAAAAATTTTATACATCATCTCCCATATATATCTTCACAACTGTCACCCTTCTTAGACATATAATACATAAAACCATTTTTAATCACGTAGAAGAGGAAAATTATGAATGGGTGAGCTCTGATTCTTAGTAAGGATAAAAAGATGAGTTATAAATGACTATATAATAAAAACATGAGAAAATGGTTACTAAAACATGATCATAATATTTAAAAACCACACCTTGTATATCATAGATCATAATTTGGATACATGTCATGAATATTAGAAATTTTTAAAGTAAGAATCATGAAGGAATCAAATAACAACAGGCATCATAGCATATGAATACCAAAAGAAATTCGATTGTTTCATAAAAATAAGATTATAAAATAATTTCCTCAATAATCAAGCCTATTTTTTAATAATATTATAGTGTAATGGTTACACTCCCTAACCCATTGTAAAATTCATGTTTCAATACCAATAATATCATAGAGGACAAATTCCATTCCTAAAATGGGTTCAATCCACATTAAAATACCTATTATCTCATGATAAATCAATCTCTACCTAATTAATTAGTGTAGATATAGGTCTCATCCATTACATAATAACAACCATTCAAATGGGTTCCATAAGATCACAAAAAATAGTCATATCAAAACACGTGAAAAGTAATGGGTTTCATAAACATTTCATTATAGTGTAACTCATAGAAGAGGAATGGGTTGAGTAATCATCATGACACCATAAACATAAGAAATCTATAAAAATAATATGTATAGCCTCATAGGATTATATTCATTGTAATTTATAAGTATCATTGAATATTGTTGTCGTTGATGAATCAAAATCACCTTAAAACATTCATTAGGTTCAAAACCCTTCCATTTTTGAAATATCATCTTCAAAATCTAACAATTTCTAAATTATTATGAATTTTTTTTATTAGAAAATAATATTAATATCATTAATATTATGGTTCAAAACATTGAGAGGCTATGACAGCAACAAATTCCATTCATGCCGTATAAGATAAAAAACATCCATTGCATACTATTTCTAAAAGTCACAAAGTCCCCCTTTTTGAAAACAACATGAAGATTCATTTAAAACCATTACATTAAAAAATTCAAACATGGAAAAATATTACATTAGAAATCATAGTATAATAGTAAAAACATTCTCTAAAATATTTTTAGAAAATAAGTATATGGAAGAATTTGTTTTTTAGAAAAAAGAGAGAAATAAAGTAGATTTTCCTTAAAAGAATAATTTTCAGTTTATTTAGTACATATAATGGGGAAAATTAATGAATAATATTGATTTTAAATAAATAAATATTGGATAATAAAATTCCTAATTTTATTGGGGATTATATAATAATATCTCATCATTAAAGGAATACTCAAAATCATTCCAGATAAACTATGATATTATGATAGGAGACCCTTACCTTGAGTTTTATTTTCTTCAAAAATACTATAAACACCTGTATTATAAATTAAAATTTATTATAATTCCATACCATATTCAATTTCATAGTCATAATATCTTATATGTTCTCTTTATATCATTTCAACACCACCTTTTATCAATAATTCCTCATGAAAAGTGTTATTTTGGGGTTTTAACAATTTCATTTATCATGAGTATTTCAGTTCATTACATGTTATCCTTATAAATTTATCATTTATAAATAATATTAAAAATATAAATCATGAAATAAATTATATATATATTCATTATATTTATATTTTGAGTCATCCATTACATTTATAGATATAAAAATGAATATCATTTTTCATAGAGACCATGCGTCATATGTTTGAATGAACACTATTTTCCTTTTTTGATAGATGGACAGAAATAAAAGTAAATAAAAATATAATTTTCCAAAAATCAATATATTTGTTTATATATCATATATATTAATTAAATATATCATAATTACCATCCATAAAATTGAAATGAAAACCAGATCACCTCATTTTGTAGAGGTGGAAGTCCACACGTACGAATGAGTGGGGTGATCATTTTACAATAAATTGGAAGGTAACTAGGTATATGTGATAATATACTTATATTAATATATTAATATATTACATTTCATATATATAAAATAAAACAATCATTATACCCATCAATAAATTATGGAGATGAAAAATGATTTGTATCGGTATGAAGTTGTACGTATGTACGAATGATATTGTCACATCTCATTTGATAAGAAAAAGTGTGTATAATGGTGTTAAATAATCATAATAATGACTAATAATATTTATGATACTAAATTTATTTTTTTAGGTAAATACCATATAATTATTGGTGTTAAATAAGAGTAGAAAATAAATTGACCGGTTAAAGCATATACATCTTCTTTGAAACAACTCCATTATATATCCTATAAAGGGATCTAGAGGTGGTATTTTGAGAAGAATAGAGCCACTATAATGATAATAGGCATGTTGAAATGATAAATTGGTAGATTTTGGTCGATATATAATGATCATTGTGGTTTGAATAAATGGGGGAGAAAATGACCTTTTATAATTATGGTGAGGGGTACTTTTGGAATTTTAAAAATGATTAAATTATTAAAACATCATTCTTTGGAAAAATTATTCCAATTAAATTGGGATTTAAAGATATGTTAGGATGTTGTAATAATCCTGTAAAATATTATAACATAGAAAATATTTGGTGTCGTTTTAAACCATATGATTTTGAATAACACTTAGTAAACCAATTTTATTTTTAACTACGATGATAGGGTTTTCAATATTAATGGGTTGTTATTTTCTATAGAAGATTAAAATTGGACCTAAAATGGAATATTAGGACATTTTAGACTATAAAAAGTCTAAATTGGTTTATTATATGATTATTATAATTCTAAAATAATTTATTAATATTTTATTTTGATAAAATATCATTATTGGATGTTTTGAAACAATTCATTTAATTTTATTTAAAAGAGATAAAGAAAATGTTGGAATTAGAATATAATATTTAAATAAGTATAATATGACATAATAACATTTAAAATTCATTTAATTGTATTCATTACTCAAATTATATGACTTTTAATATTTTCAAAATATTATCTTATTTTCTATTTAATTGAATAAATATGGTGTTAGGGTTTTGTATGAATTAATGTTAATTATAAAATCCAAAAAATGGTAAATAAATTACCACCATTAACATAATTTATTTTAACACAAAATTAAAATTATTATATTTTCATTGAAAAAATTTTCCTAGTTGGACACATATTGAATATTTAGAACTAAGAGAGTTACATTTTTAAAATTGATTGATTTAAATAATATATAAATTGTTTATAGGGTCATTTTTCATTTAAAATATTATATTTATAGGACATGGTGATAATGTTACAGCTAATCTCTTCTAATAAGAATTACAACAAAAAATTGTGGCTTTATCACTTATTTTTATCAAGATTACCCAAATTTACCCTTTTCTAAGGGGATAACTTTTACCACAATTAATATTAACGGTGACCCAAAATAAATAGAGCCAATTTGAATAATTTTACCTCTTTATTATAATTATGTAATTGATTTTATCAAATTTAATATCTATAAGAAGGTGAAATAAATTTAAAATTGTTTTTAAAAAATACGATAAAAACTTATTTTTCAGTAAAATACATTTTTAAACATAAACATAATTTATTCTTAACACATGGTTAGAAAAATATTTTTATGAATGATTAAAACATTTTACCATGAAAATAATATTAAAATTTCATTAAAATCATTCAAAAATTGTGATTAATTTAATTTTTAAATATTTTTATATTCATTAATCTCATAAAAACATTTTCCTAGAAAAACACAATTATTTTAAAATATTTTTGGTTTTTAATTACTATCATAGTATAAGTAGTTGAAGATCAATGTGAGATAGATCCAGTAATTTATTGAGAAAAAAATTAAACATTTTAGGTTTACAAGAGATTTTTACAATAGTAGGAGTTCATGTCACCCCGCATATCAACATTCACTAGTGTTGTGAAAACAATTTGGGTTCAGAAGGAAAACATTGAACTTGTCTCCATAACTGATCTTTTTTGCATGATGTTTGATACCTAATTTTCTTAATTATATGCTTGTGAGATGTCTATTTTTAGGTGATTATTTGCCTCAGTAAATTCAAAAAAGTATGTAATCAACATCCAGGGGACCTTCATAGTTTTTTCATTGAGGGAATGAATACCTTGTTGTAAATTCGATTTAATACAAAGGGTTTCCCATCCTTGCTGGACAACATGTTTTATAGAATTAATTATTTCCCATATATCGACCTCATATATACTAACAATTAAAATATTATGGTAATAGCATCATTTGACGAACACATTGTGGGTACGAAAAACATTTATACATCCAGAGGGCCCAAGAGTTCTAGGGACTGCACCATCCACACTGTCTTTGATCCATAATGGGACAGGGGGAATCCATCATGTAGATTTCATGACCAGTGACTTGTTATCCTACCATTCACACCCTACAACATTATTTTATTTAAATTAGTGATAGGTTTTCATTTTACTTGTTGGTATTTTAGAGTAAATGAACACATGGGTGTTCATGGTCATCATTCCATCATAAATGGATGGTTTTGGACATCAAAAATCAATGTCTTTTGTGACTTATAGATGTAGGATATAATGAATGCCTCAGCTATGAGCAGAAAATTTAGTAATTGGTCACACTTTATTGCATTAATAATGGATAACATTATACCTTCATGTTTTTTATCAATAAATTAATTTTATATGTGTGTAGACCATATATGTTTTACAAATTTCTTATTATTATTCAAACCTAGAAATCCAATGGAAAGAAGATATAAGAACCATAATATTTTAATAATTTTACATGGTTCTTATTAACTAGTTGTTTAATATAATGCAATATATCAAGGGAAAATTTCATTTAGAGAACATATTTAATTAAAAATTTATAGTATTACATTATAGTCTATATTTTAATAAAAGGGGAGAGGGAATAACTATTTTTTGTTTTGTATGAGCATACAATTTTTTTAGGGAATTGTTATATGGTCCAAAAAAACCCACCATCACTAATATTATTGGAATCTTCACACACTCATACAAAAAATATACTTATTCCAACATAAATACAATATCTAGAGAAACAAAAACAAGCTACATATAATGGAATGAGAAAATGGAATTGTAAAATGAAAGAAATGTTACATCTTAAAAAAATGGATAACATCATATAATTTTATCAAACCCCTTCCAAATCGATGCTAAGTATAACCAACACCATAAGTAGATTACATGACAAATTAATATAATTTATGGTACAAAGTATAATAAATAAGACTCAGATCAGTCTAAATAAATTATTAATTGATAATAAAATAATATTAAATAATTTTAAATATATAAAATTTATTATTGGATACTAATGTTACTTGTCCCTTTACCATTTGAAGATTAAATATCTTCAAATATGGAACGTAAGAGGGAAATAATCATCTAATAATTAATATATAGAATCCTTATTTATTTTATGGATGTGAGAATTTACACTATAAGATTAATTGGAGAACCTACTAATTATATTAGAGTACATAAGATCTGAAAAGTGAAACCATTAATGTAATTATTATATTTAAAAGATAATAACACTCAGTTTTGATGTTTAATATAAATCGAGTGATTCAGAATATCTCTAAATCCCTTGGTCAATAAAGTATATAATTAATCCTGCTACCATAACATAAAATAAAGAAAATGGGATTAGAACAAAGACATAACCTTATCTTATAGAAGATTATCTGTTGGGACAAACATGAATCACTATATAATAAGAATAAGTAATAACATCACATTTATGGGGGATAGTGAGATGGAATCTCTATAGGGTATAACACATCTCAAAATGAAGGTAAATATCAAAGGTAAGGGATGTAGTAATTTTGGTTAGGGTCATTAAAGACCAAAAATTAAATTTATAATTTCGTTTTACAAGGATTCTAACAGGTACCTAGTATAGTTACACTAGGTACATGGTGTTTTAAAAAAATACACCTAAACCACATAAATTATCATGATGAAATTAAAGATAACCTCTCTAGGACACTGAAGCTAATACATGATAAGTATTTAAGGGCATTCATAATCTCAATATGTTAGAAAGTATGGTATGGGAATCAAAAACACACTTTGGGAATTATTTATCCCAGTAAATCCACTAAATTGGTACATATAGAGTGCTTGGAATAACCTCTCCATATATTAGTGTGTCATTATATCAAAAAAAATAGACAGGTATAATCATTTTAATAGATAATGTAACAAATTCGACAACAACATTCCATCACTGAATAAAATATAATAATACATACAATACTCGAAAATAAATGTGGTTGGATGGCAATATTAATAGATGATACAATAGCATAAAAAATACTTGTCACAAAACAAACAAAATTTACCAAAATAAAATGATAGTTATCACCGGGTGACATAGGGTGTCATTCCAAAACCATGTTACCTTCACAAAATCTCAATAGTTTACTTGATAAAATTCTCCCTCTAGGTGGAACATTTCCTTTAATTACATAATTTAAAAAGCGTCTGCGAACACCACTGGTGTATGTAGAGAGTAATCATAATGATCTATATAGCATCCCACTACATGATCCATATACAATCATTTATAGAAAATCATAAATCATGCATGTTCAATAGTAAATGAACAAAACTATATTTTTGATCATTTTCATGAATGAAAATAGAATATATATATATATCCCTTAAAAATTAAAAAAATGTTTTTACAACAATAAAAAAATATTTAAAAAATCATGGGAGTGAACCTTAGGGTCACTATATATATGATAACCCAGATAATAACTTCACTAGTCATGTTAGTACCCCCATCTTGTTGAATGGAAATAAAATGGCTTCACTAGCTAGTGTGGGTATAGTCAACATTACTTCAATAGTTAGGATTTAATACATAATAATTGGGAATAAAACATTTCTTAATTTAGGATCTATAAATCATGTACCTATGGTTTCCATAAAGTTTAACCATTAAATTAATAATTCTAAAAAACATTATTTCCACAAAATTGTTTTTAAATATTTAAAACATTTAGATACAACACACTTTAAATACATTTTTTTCACCAACATAATATTAAATAATTAATAAATTTATTCCATAAAATAAAATCTAATAATTATAACATTACATATCCCATTAAATTTTAGAAGTTTAATTATAATTATAGGTCACCAAAAATGTAAATTAATAGAGGGATAGGGAACAACCTACCTTAATAAATTTTAATTGTTAATACACTTGGTAAATATACAATTAATTTAAGGGGAAGTACACTAGAATCCAAAATGAAGCCAGAAAACTAATATCCATATATTTTAAGTTACATTAACATAAAACCAATGATTTCATGGATTCTATGTAAAGATAAAATTGTGAAAAATCTAAAAAATGATGGGAGGGAAAATATAGTTAATGATTAATTTGAATATCCTAGGAGAATAAATACAAAATAAATTCTATTTAATGGGTGTATCATTAATTGATATGTGGGAGGAGTAGATAAGGTTGAGTGGGAGAATATGGGAGGTGTTAGGGTATTTAATTTTTATATGTAAAAACATATAATTTCAAATTATTTATAATAGGTGTATGTTGTATCGTTCAAATTCATCGATAAATAAACTATGTCACATACATGAATATATCATATAAAAAGAGATTATTATTTATTTGTGATTTTTAATTTTTTCCTTAACCACGTGTCATCCTAGTGATGAAAACTATCCCCCATTTTCTTAAAATTTTAAAGGAAAACACATGGGAGAAGTAGAATGTTATAACGACTTTATAATTTAATTTTTGCCAAAAAATATAGTGTTTCTGTAAGAATTTTCCCCAACTTGTCATTTTATACCCCTAGAAAGTAAAAAAATATTGTTCAATAAGGAATAAGTGATTCCATTTATCCCACAAAAAACACCCTCACCCGCAAATCTATATAGAATAATTACCTTTTTTCAATGAACATAGACATATGAGATTGATTTACCATGACTTAATTTCTTCCAAGATTCTACTGTATGAACTAACCAATTAGTCGATGAAATATTTGGCTCCATCCCAAGCTAATCAAGATTAAAAATCTGAGAGGGAATTGTGTTATATTTATTTTTTTAGATTTTTATCCATTAGTGGCATAGTTAACATGACATTATTAATAATCCCTAGACAGTGATAGAAAACTTCAAGGGATAATTCTAATGATATGTATAATTTTTATAGAGAATCTGATCTATCTCTATAAATCAGGGAATAACATAATTCATTATTATCATTTCATAAAAATTGATGGACCCATTAATGAAACCTCATGCACCTTAGTCTAGAAAACTTTTATTTAACATGGATGACATATATTGAATCAAATTGTTTCATCCTAATAAATTATAGTAAATATTTTTATAATAAAATTCATCTAGTTATATATGGGGATCCCTAGATCCTCTAAGATCCAAAATATTGAAAACTCAAATATCTTATATAAACTGAGTTTCCCACCACATTTGTCAATCTATTTATTAGAGGTAGGAAATTCTCATCTTTACCTAGGACCCCATTCCTTTTAGAAGGCCATTCTAGAAATGTTACGTGAACTAAGGTTCTATATCCATTCTGATATCAAAATATACTCCACGTAATGTTACATCCTCTTGCAAATTAATTATCTCATGATTTTTCATGTTAATGGTATATGATCCAAATGAAATGAGTTAATTATGTTATTATTTCAATAACATAATAAGAAAAGTTCTTTATCAGACTAGTATATGGTATCCCCATGATAAAATTAATGAATATCACATCCTACAACTATATATATATATATATATATATGAAGATAATAGAGTTGACCAGGAGACTTTTTTTACTCAACTTTGATCTACTATAAATTATAAATTCTTGAAACCAAGTCTACTATATCCACTAACATACCAAGAACCAGCATCAACAAATTATATTTCAAATTATTTTGGTAACACTAAGGTTGATGACCCACTAACATGATGATAATCTTAACCAACATTTATCACAAGTAAAAGGGAATAATAATGAATTTTATTGTAGAAAATATAGTTGAGAGATAGAGAAAACTAATCGGTGTTCTCTCTAACATCTATAATTCTCTTTATTCCTTGACATGATTCATCTGTTGTATAACCCTATTGAGTACACTGAAGACCATAATGCATAAAATAAGCACTCAAAATAATTATATAAACCATCTAATATTTTTAATAAAAATTCATCCATGAAAAAGGTTTATACAATTACATTAATAACAAGACTCTATCAGTGATAGGGAGGGAAATTTTCCAGTAATAGTTTCGTGACCATGTTTACATTTCTGGGAATATAGTTGACAGAAAATTTAAATGAATATAGATATTTGACCTATCATCTCAACGTATGTTTTAGATCATTATATGAAAATATATTTCATAAAAACATATAGTATAAATAGTCTATTATGATTCCCCTAAGGAGGTAGTGTTTCTCATACTCTTGGGAATGAATAATAGTAGAGAGTTAAATTACATTAATTCGGTAGTTCATCTCATGTGGAATAATGGGGAGGGTACTATAATCTACTAAGTGATTAACCTATATTATCAAAAATTATGATACTTTTATTGATTCATCAAAATAGAAAAAATATCCATGACCATCCTACACATTGATTATGATAAAATTTGAGTTCAACTTACTCTTCATCTCATCAAAAGATTCATGACAATAAAGCCTCAAATATAATTCCACCCATTACTATGTGAGAGTTTTCAGGTTCATTATAACCTAGTTAAATTTTTAAAAATAAATTGTAATATCCTATTATAACAAATAATCTTCATATCTCAATGATTCACATTGGTTTATTTAGATACATTTCAACCCCCAAATTTTAAAGATCAAATAATCCACCTAGTTTCAGCACCACATGTTTCAATAATTTTACTTCATGGATATAAAAGACACACTTTGATATGTTTTAAAATATACAATGATCACAGAATGTTACTAGAAGGATTATAAAAGGAATCATGTGACACACTTTGGTTTCTGAAAAAATTTAATTTAATCCATATATACTATAATAAAAAATCATGGTACTCAGAAAATATCAAATTCATTAGTTCTATAAATATTGTATGTGAATTTATCTACTGAAATAGTATTATTAGGTACTGAAAATGGACTTACATTATCATTAATTCCATATTGGAAATATCATAATCCCTCACACTGAATTACTTTATTCATCATTGTCATTAAATCATTCAAAGATACCATGCCTCTATTAGTAGATAAAATACCTCATATCTATAAAGAAATGGGAATTTAGTTTTGAATAGTTACCTAATTTAGCATCTATTAATGGATACACATGTTTAGAGTCTCATACATATTCTTAAAAAGGTGTTAATGGTTTCCCAAGGATACAATATCGGTAAAATAAACACCTTAGTTTAAAATTAATCTAATAGAATATTTAATTCCATCAATTTTATGGGTGTTAGATGATAATATGAAAAGAATATCACCCAAATCATGGGATCTAGATCAATAAAAAACAAAACAATAGACATAGGGGTAAACCTAAGAATTCACATTAAAAAAACTAATTAATCACCATTAAGAGTAGAGTAAATTTTATTTGAAAATTATTTTAATAAACATAAAATAGTAGAGATTCGGTCTACATTACTAAACTAACCACTTTTGGAAGGTGTGAACATATCATATTTGAACATGGATCCCACTCCTCTAGATGAACATGATAACTCCAATAAAGAGTTGTGAAGTTTATCATCCTATAATTCCAATCTACACAACATTTTTAGGTAACCATAAATTCAATATCAATAATGATATCGAAAACATCCATATTAAGGATGAGGCGGACCACATAATGTTTCACTTCAAAAATAGTGATAAAAAATGTAAGGTAACTGAAATTCATTCATCATTATCTTTCTGAGGGGATTTGATATCTCCATATATTAATGAAAAATCCCCGTAGGATGATTCAAGGATTAAATAGTATGATAGAAAATGATTGGTAATTACTAGTATTAAATTAAGAAATAACAATAGACTTGAGAACAAGAACCACACATCTCCCCATTTCTATTCCCAATAATAATTTCATAGGATATTGTTATACTATATAAAGACTCAACCTCTTAGCCCGAGTCTATAGAATACCACTAACCTATGGATTTCCTTTCATCTTAATCTACCTATATAATGATATTCATCTACCTCCATGTCCATAAAAATTTGGCTAAACTTTTTTGGAAGTATCTATCTATTCTTGGAACCACTCAGGTGATAAGGAACCAACACCATTCCATACTAAAAGATTCATTATGTAGAATACAACAAGGTAGGCAACATTATCATAAAGACAGTGACTCATTAGAGTCCCTGGGATAGAGGACCTAGTATTACCTTTCATGAGACACTAATGGGAAGTCAAGGTCTTACAAACCATGGAGGATGAATTTGATAGTTAAGAATGAGGTCATAAACCACTATTACTGCCTCTAGGGACCATCCCATTTCCTTTTCCTCTTTTTAGGATCACCCTCACTACAACTAAATATATCTCAGTTATTTTAGCCATTCCAGACATCCCAATATAGTAAATCTCAAATATCAAAATCTAATTTTCCACCTCTACATAATATTAGAAATGAAAAAGGATTTACTGAGACATAATATTTGTCAGAATACCCATTTTGATCTAATGGTCCTTCAACTTATCATTTGACACTATCTATTAAAAAAATGATCAATATTTTCAAAGTGATACATATAATCTTGGTGGGGTTGGTTACCCTACTAAAGTGTCTCAAAATATTGGGATTTAAAAAGAGAAAAGTTTTCATGAATGAATTATTATGTAAGGAAAAATTTAAAATATGTTCGTTTCAAATTCTCTTACTTCTTAGAAGGAACCACTAAATCCCACAATTTTCTTGCCAGAAACAACAAACAAGAAATAAATAAACTTCATATTTATATCTATCAAGGTCCAAATGAACTAAAATATCAACTATGTATTTTCTAAAAAATATTGATATTCTATACTACCATTAATTACGTGTAAATATTGTGTCTTATAAGAAATATATTCACACGATCCATTATTATTTGAGCCCAAATAACTTATTTATCATGTGTAGAGTCAAGGTCTACTATTTTGTTAGTCACTCAAACCATTAATACTATCACTTTAATGATATTTAAGTCATTAGGAGGTTTTATTGTGGAAAATTATCCACTACTTTTTGAGGACGGTATATGGGAATTCCAGGAGGGATAATTTTTTAACATGAAAATAATAATATAATAAATTACTTACACAAATACTAAACATTAAATAAAAAATATAAACATTCATGAAATAATAATGTGAATAATAAAAAATAAATATATAAATAATCTCCCTTCAATCAAACATTCCATACATTTACAATCTACACCACATCCAATATGACTGCAAGGAATAGAGAATATAGTATGAAATAAAATTCACATCCCCAATATCCCTTAGAAAATGCATGTACTGACTTAAAATCATTAGAAAAATATATTTGGGAACCCCATACAAGAGCCCCAAAAATTCTATCAATTGACTACCAAGGCCTCCAAAATTGAAAACCAAAACTATACTTTGATAAATAAAAATTCAGTTTTTAACCTATAGTACCCTTGACTTGGTTACCCAATTTAGTATATGACAATGATAAAATATCTCTCTTGATAACCCTAGATTAAGAACTAGTTCTTAACTATAAATAACACTTCTTAGAAACTGTTTAACCCAAAAAAATCACTAAGTAGATCTGATGTGAGAACCCAAAGTTAAATATTTGGATCACGCTCTCAATAAATATAACATGTACAAATATACCATCATATAACATAAATAAATTTGAAAAAAACTAAAATAAACACATTCCACCACTGAACAAAATATTATATTACTCCCAATGGTCAAAAGATAATAGGATACACTATGAAGAAAAATAAGTGACACAACACCAGATATTGTTTCATGATTAAGAAACAAAAAATGATAAAAATAAAATTATACCCTTCGATGTGAGACATGAGGTAGCAGCACAGCACCGTGACTCCTTCATGTAATAAAATTGTCTAATAGAAGAACCCACCGCCTATAAGTGAGTCCTTTATGATCCCTACAATACTTAAGATAATGCCTTTATAGACCCATTCATATTTGAATGGTTTAAACATATAAATCCCTATATTATCCCAACATGTGTTATATATATAACAATTAACAAAAATAAATAAATTTAGTTTCAACGTAAATAAATGAAACTATGTTTTTTTTGGTTTACCAGAATGTATTGAACATGATCTAATTATATTCCATTAAATAATAATTAAATTTACTAGAATAAAATGGAATCCATTATAATACACATATTTAGGGTTGAACCTAGAATCAATTATGTAATAATTACCATGAGAATATCATCAATTGTTTTAGTGGTATACTAACTAATAAGAATGAATACAAAATCAATTCATTTTCTATAGATGTTATTATTGAAATTATATCAGTAGTAAGGATGTTAATTTAAACTAGTTGGAATAGACCATCACTAAATTTAGGATAACATACCCGACTACCAAGGGTTCCTATTATGTTTTATCAATCAAATGATCATTTAAAATAAAAATGTTTAGTAAATACTTTCTAAACATCACCAATTTTAATAAAATAAATATTTTAAAACATTCACATAACCCAAATAATATAGATTAATTAAATACATTTCATCCTATAAAAATAATTTATAAAATAGAATATTATATAAGACATATCATTTGAAAAGTATAGTCCTAATATTATGGAACCCTAGAATCTGAAAATAAATTGATGGATATGGAACCAAATACCTCAATACTCTCTAAACATTGATACACATTTTAAATCCAATTGAAATGATAGAAGAATTCCTATAATAAAAAAATAAACCTGTAATATTAAAACACCTAATATTTAGGATCATGTAGAATAAACCCTAGACAAACATTGATTCAGGGTAGGGGGAGAATAATGAAATAGGATAGAAGAAACCTAGGAAAATGGATAGGAGTCCCTTAGTGGATGATAAATTGATACTAAGAGAAAATGAAAAAAAATTAACCCTCTGAGGAAGGAGGAATTCATTCATATGAGTGTGAGGGAACTGGAGTTGCGTCGTTGATAAATTAACGTGTTTGTGTATTTAATTTGAAAATAGGAAGCATGATATTTCATATTTTTAAGATTATGGGTATTCCGTATGATTTGGGAACATATCTTCTGAAACCATTAAAAAACACTTTATGTAGAAATTAACACTCATGGGTATTTTTATGGTTTGGCCATTATGTTATGAAATCCATGAAACAACCATAAAAATCACCCCATATATTGAAATTATTATCTTATATAATTGTCACACTCTTTTCCTTAATTGTGTTCCAACCATGAAATAATAACATTCCTCCACATTCTTAACAATTCAATAGGAAAGTAGTCAATATGGAAGGATAATAATAAAATTGAGTAAATACTAAAATCTGATCCTTCAAAAGACACTATGTTTGTGACATATACCTCACAATGTACCCAAAACTAGACCCCAAGTACCCGATGCCTACTTTATCTCACCAGTTTTGAGTTTTTACCTCAAATCCTCCCATAACCTGATGATACCAACATCAACACAACAAATACTATAAATGAGATATAATGTACTAATATTAAAGTGGATTTTTAGCTTATAGAGGTTTTGGAAATTATGTCATCACCAATATTAAACTACTCAATACTAAGATGCTTCAACTTTCTTTCCAAAGGAAGAAGTCCAACTAATCCATTTTCATCTCAACCACTCACTCTGAAGTTTCATCTTGGATATTATTATACTATTATTAAACTAAAAGCAGAGGGTCTAAATTTCCCCAAATGACCATATAAATCTTGTTGATGATAAGTATAGGATTATTCATGTAGGATGCATCAACCTCAGGATCCACATCATCATTTAAAATCATTTGCAAAGGGTAAGGTAGATATATCCTTAGCCATAAAACATTGATATTTTTATGCATATTATTAAACATAAGAGATAGATAATCCATATATGTGGTTTCAATGACTATGGTAAAAATAACCAAATTTTCAACATGTCTCAAAGTAAGCTTCCCCATACTTCACATCCATCAATGGAGCAGTTTTCATGAAACTCCTAGAAAGACATTATCACCAGAATTTGAATCCATGGGTTAGTTATGATGATATAAATAATATTTATAGTGGTTATTATTTTCTATAAAACCATTATAATCTTTTGAGTCATCCCACAAATGAAACCTGATATAATTATATAGGATTCACCAATTTATATCATGTAGAGATAATAATGACAATGTATTCCATATATTTATTTTGATAGAGTCATTTAGATTAATATTAAGAAACTATTATTATTATATCATTTGACCAATGTGAGATGATCCCACCATGATAAACTAGAATAATGAATTATGGCCCTTAGTATATCATCTAAAATTCACTTCAACCAATTATATTGGTTATTTATGTGAAATATAATTGTTTACTAAGTTTCTCAAAACATCCAAAACATCTTTTAATCCATTTCCCAAATTGGGATGTGAAAAATTGGTCCTGATTAGAGAGAATTCATGATATTAGATCATGATGATTCATAATTAATTGAAAATATAACCTTCCAAATTCATCAACGAAACATGAATTTATGATTTTTGGATTTTTATTTTCAAAACATAGATGATACATGATTACCCACACCACATAATAAACATAATGGGATCTTTATTTATGATTAAAAAAACAAATTGTGTTATTATACCCTTCTAAACTAGATTTGGATGTGGAAGAATCTCACCATATAGATTAATAATGCCAAAATAAATTTCACAATATGACTCATTAATCTAAGAAACTAATACAGGTGATGAATGTCCTGACACATTTTCATGATCACTAGTTGGGGAGCCTATTGTAAAACATTATATTTAACTATAAGATCTTCTATTAAGGTGGTAGGAACTAAATTTTTACAATGAACATACAATGGGGAAGAATAATTCTAGAAATAGACATAGAGAATCTATCCATCATCCATTAATTCTCTAATAATGATGAAATAAGAATAAAATAAATTAGATTCCTTAACATGGTACTTTATAGATGACATAATACCATCCTTCTAAATGTGTGAACCACCTCTATACACAACCGTTTCAATCTAGTGTTTATCCATAACACACATCAATATTTATTAGTCATTTTCTTTTATCTATAACTATGTGTGAATATTTTAGAAGATAAAATTTTTACTGACATTACAATTACCAATTGTTTACTGACTATAAAAGTCTATGTATTTGAGATATTTCAACCTGCATCACTCACTCAAATTTATATCCCACTATCAAAATTCGTATATAAGTATCTGTTTACTAGTGAAAAACATTATTCTCTCACCAAAGTGGTAGTTCTTTCAACCCATTATTTTGTAAAAAATTTAAACCAATTCTATATCAGCTGTAGGATAATTACATTCATGAGGATATAGTTTTCTAGAACTATATAACACTACCTAATAATTATGTATTAGAAAATAAGTAAGAGAAAATTACAGGAACTCGTCACCTTCATAACTTAATATCAATATAAAAGTAATTATTAGGTTCATCTTCAACTTTTCAAAAACCCTATCATGCCTATTAGAACATGAGAATTTATATTTGAACCTACCAAGTATTATACTATATGATGGGTAAAATCAAAATTTTTTAATTTTTATAACATTATCCATTAATTTTAATACTCTTGATATGTCACTTAAAGGAAAAATGATTTTTCACACATACATACTTTGTAAGGGGTTTAATGAATGAAAAGAACAAATGGTATTATAATTTGTTCACACAAACAGGATAATCCATGGATAAGGACTAGAAATATTACTATAATGATAGTACACTATGTGAACTTCTTAATACATGATTATATTATGTAGGGATCAAATTGATACTATTGACTCTCTATCCACAATAAAATCAAATAACGCACTGATATTCTTTACAGATTGGCACTCAGTAAAATTCATGTTGTGATCTTCTAATCATAAACCAATGTATGATGAGTAATCAAAGTTAAAGTGAAATGAAAATTATAATAATATCTATGTAATTTCCAGTGATATAGTGTTTATATGAAAAATTCTTTATTATTCAACTTTTCTGGAGTCTCTTTTTTCTCTCATGTGTTGTGGAAATGATGTTTAAGGATTAAGAGAATTAAAAAATCATATTTAGATTGAAGGGATGTGATCAAATGATCATTGTAAATATTTCTATGATCAATTAAACTATCATCCATAGTTAAAGGTGAAGATATAGTGTCATTTAAGTCACATATAACCCATTAAATTGTCAGCTAAAATACCCTATTTAATATCTACAATTCAAAAACATGCATGACTATGATACCGTAACTTATGTTTTATTGTAAACAAAATCCTCTATTAATTTTCCATGTCTTAGGGCGTTACACTGTGGAGGTAAAAGAGATATTAATAAAAAATAAAAAATGTGGACTAGTTCTCTTTGTAGCGGCCTCCTATTGAGACAATCCACAGAACTCGCATCATTTAACTCCCCCATGATATTTGGCACAATATACACAATCCTGTTTAATCAGAAGATATATTTGGTATAATATAATTTCTAAAGTGCAGGAACATGTATTCTTGGAAATCATCCAATCCCCACCTCCTTAAATGAATCCTTCCAAATCATTAGATATTTTTATAGTGCAGATGACTTGTATGTAACATTATTTTGTTGTTGAATGTTATCCAATACAAAGAATGCTTCCTTGATTATTAAAAATAAAACTTAGAAATTTTGAAAATTCAATTAATATATACTAGTGATTCCTAGGATGAATATTTTAGAATATCTATATATTCCAGTTTCATTATGTCAATGGCCGCAGCTAGAAAAATTCTAGGATTGTGATTCATGTTTTTTATATGTATTCTACCAAATAGATTTTTCAAGTGAAAAAGTGTGGTAATTTCCATATATATACTTTATCCATCGAGTTTTCGGCACAACCCATGTCATAGTCACTATAAAATCTCATGTTATAGGTAAATTGGTTTTCCGTTATGAGATTTGGGTGAATACAGGTGACACATACACAAGCCAATCATTATAGTGACACAATTTCCTCCACCAAGTGGTCCCATATTCTATAACATAGCCTTAACCTACAGTTATTAAATTTCAAACATTTCCTTTTAAATCCACTAATATATCAATAATGTCAAGTAAAAGAAAACTTTTCAAATCCAATTGGGACCTATCAGTCTGGAAGAGTCAAATGTTACCCCACACTTGTTATGGTCCACAAAGGTATCAACTTTCACTATGTTCGTTCCTTCATAATAAACATTGCATACCCATGATAGTTTACACATATACTTCCTCCCATGTATGGGATTTCATTGATCTCATTTAACTACCCAATTTTTGATTTTGTTATTGGATTGTCTTATCTATTTAATGAATCTTTTTTCTCATTTACCAACCTTAAATGTTTCATGATCTAGAGTATTTTGGAATAATATATTCTGGTAAAAAACATCTAAATGACAGATAAAACCACAAGAAATATCATCCATTAGAATAACCAAAATTATAATGGTATTGATTATTCATCCATTCAAATTTATTCTCATGTATTATTTAACCTCCATAAATCAACCTTTACAATAATATATTCACTAAATATAATCCATAAAAAACACGAAAAGTATTTTAAAAAAATCTTCCCTTTGGTGTTGTTTATAATTCCAAAGTAGAAAAAACTTTCTTTGAATATAAAACATAAAATCAAAATAATTAAATCTTACATGAATTATTTTATGTTTCTCAATAATATCAAATTCTTTAGAAATCATGGAGTGTGTTAACAATTTATCAAAAAATATAATATCACATAATACAAGATAAGTGTGTAAAGACATATATAGATGATGAATCATCATGATAAAACCTCATGGAAGTACAAATTTTGTATATGATCTTCCAAACTACTCCCACAAATTACTAATCAAACACCCTCCCCGCTAAGTGGTAATACCTAAAAACTACACAACCTTATCCCCATAAATAATCAATACATTATGTATATATTTAAATGAATACAAAGTTCACTTCTTTGATGAATATAATTACATATATAATCAATAATATAAGGAAATAAATAATATCATACACAAAAATAAATTTTATTATGGGTGTGGAAGATCCATCTCCATGCCATATGAAGATAAGGATTCAATCTTACTCCACAAGAAAACTAGTTTCACTAAAAATCATATTAGGTACATCATTAGCCATGATGTATTTCAATTATTTTTTATATGTATCATACTACAATTTCATATCTTTTTTATCAACATTATCTTTAAATTTTTTTTATATAATCCCAAAATTATTTGTCCATGATTTTGTAATGGGATTTCTAGGACAATTTATATCACTTGATTTGTTTCACATAACTAGAATAGAAGATTCCACTTTGATGACATTTTATTTATGTAATTTACAAAGAGATACTTGACTTGTACAAGATTTTGTGGATTCTATATATTCATTTAATAATGTACATAAATAGATGAAATAATTGTTTTTTGAATCCTATGAAATTCAAGAAATACTGGGACAAAGTAATCCTCTAGAACATGAATTTTTATCATCATATGAACCTCCCAAATCAATATTTATATAGGGAAAAAGTTGTTTCGGAGAATTTTGTTTATAAAATAGAACACATTAATTATTTAGATAATGAACCAAATAATTATTCACATAATATTCATTTTAATTTATTTTTCAAAACATTGATAATGGTCAGCACAACATGTGGGAAATAAAATTTCTATATAATTGATTATCATGTATAGTAAGAACCACGAATTTTCATTTACATTGTCATATCTACCTTTTTTCCTTCTTCGTCTATTGATAATTTTGTTCAGGACTTTTTCAGAGTATCTATGAGTATAGAAAAATCCCTTTTAAATATTTTTAACACCTCATTGAAATATATAGATTTGGAAATAAACATCCAATTATCTCATTGATTAACCTACAAACTAAGAAAAATGATAATATATAAATTATAGAAATCTTGAATTCACACCCCATTAGTTTAGAAAACTATTTACATTGAGTTTAATTTCAGCCACCAAAGACGATTATGTTAATATATATATATATAAGAATAAAAATTATGTATTCTTTATCATTATTGATTATAAGTTTTGATCTACCCCTATTAACATGAGTTTCCTCAAATATTTGTAAGGTCATGGGTAACAAGTTATTGGTGTTTGTTTTATAAAATCACTTCACCCATAGTTGTACCATCCCATAATCCTAGTTAACGATATAGTCATTTCGTTCATCAATATACACTTACTCTTTTATCAATAAAACCAAGAATAATGATTTTTCATCAACTCAACAAACATTTATTCTATTTTTCTTATCCAAATAAAAAATAACCAAATATTTTCATGTTATTACAAATTTTAAAGAATCCCCAATAATATTGCTGCCTTCAATTTGAGAATAACCCCTATAAATAAAAACAAATAATTTTTTTCATTTCTCCATTACATAATTACTAATATTATTCTGAAAAAATATCATTTTCTTCTAATTTCCCAAACTTTGAAGGCCACAAAACAAATTTTATGGTCTTTTCTTCTTAACATGGTAATGTTAATCTTCCTTATCCTTGGTAAAATTTTATTTATTGTGAAATATTCTATGCATTTAGTTTCTAATTGAGAGATAAATGTTTTTTATGTTGTTCTATTAATCTTATTTCTTGGATAGCGGCTCCTAGGACACAAATGATAATTTTTCATTGATGTATGACCTATTGGATCATTATCATAAACCTTTCCTCCTTAATGAGATTTCATCATCATCAATGATTTTCTATGACTTCAGTATATCACATGTAAATATCTCAAATCCATGGATATCTTAATTACACTCATCTAAATAGAAAATATATTGTGTGAAATGTTCATATAAGATACTAAACACTACTTACATATATTTAAATTATTCTCATTTTTGTTTATCAAAACATCATTTATTTCACATATTTTATCCATCTATTTATTATAGAACCAATATTTCTTCATCTTGGATAAATATCCCTGAAGAATTCCATCATAATAACATGATTAAAACTCATTATCAATTTATTTATTAATGATAAAGAACATACATATGAAAACCCATAAGTATATGTGTGTTATATTCTTTCAGAACTAATAATAATTTGGATTCATTTTTAACCCGGATATAACAATACATGTATTCAAAGATATAACTCTAAAACAATATCTTCCTTACAATACATCTCTTTTAGGGAATTTTAAATTTGTATAATCTGATCAATATTGTTTATTATTTGGTTCCACTTTAGAAAAACCTCATTATAGTTATGAATTCCCACTACATGAACATGATGTTGAATTATATATTTCTTAGATATTATTCCACATGTGTATTAGTAAATTTGAAATCATTAGAATTGAAAAAAAATCAAATTTTGACACAAAAAATATTTTCATATTCTATTTAGAATCAATTAATACACCTGAATACCTTAATTTTGTGAGTAATTTCCATTGAATATATAATTGTACTGAAGTTATACAAATATATAACATCTATTCACTTTTGTGGGAAATACTGCAAGCGAATGGTTTAGATGTGGGAACCACATCAAGGAGGTTTGACATTGGGGGCTCACATAATTTCTTCATCAATACTTTCCTCATATTTATAGGGAAATAAGTTCACATATCACCCCTTCGCATGTGGGTGCATCCAGGGTTACCTTCTTGTGGATCAAGCATCAAGGAAAGCATAGTAGGGGGCATGCAGGCGCTGAGAGACGATGGATACAATGATGTATTGAGATCATAGAGATGGTGGAGGGAAAATATGGGGTTTTCAGCATGTGGTTTAGGTGGATGTGTATGTTTTGTAGGGAAATTAGGGGAAGGAGTTCCTAGTCAAATAATGATGGTGGAGGGGTCATAAGATACTATTAATGGAAACAGGTGCAAGAGGGTTTTCTGATCTATGGGTTAGGTTATAGTGTCTATAGAACACAATGTAGGTGATGGAGGTCCTTGGAAAAAATGATAGAAATATATGTATAGGTAGCATAGGGAGGGGTGGTTTATAGTGCACGAAGTGGGCCAAAAAACACTATTGGGAAGTGTATTGATGATTCAATTATGTGAAGGTCCTTTCGTATAATAATTATAATGGTGTTTCTACATAGTGTCTATATCCAATTTAATGGCTTCCTATCTACCTATAAATAACCATATTTTCTATAGTCTAGTAATATTTCAGAGTTTCCCCTTACTTGTTTAAAAAAAATATTACCTCTACTAGTGTAACATCAAAATGAGAATACATGATAAATCAAGAGAGCTTTCCATTATTTTTCTTGTTATTTTGACAATCATCTCATTTATAAGAAAGTCCTCTATAAGTTTAATCACATATCTTCTAGTTGAAATCCAATCGTTTTTCATATTTCAGCTTATTTTCAATAATTTTGGGGTTAATTAGACAATTTACTTTTTCTATAACCTGTTTTCATCAATGTTAGATATCATGAACCAATTTTGATCACTAATAAGATAAATATGTCTCTTAGACTTCCTTACTTATAGAAATATTAAAATATCAATAGATTTAATAGTGCACATGATTTCTTGTTACCTTTCTTCCAGGAATTCTTTAACCTTTGTTTTGGTTTTCATATTCATTGGATGATTAATTAAAAATAAATAAATTTCTAGGTTACCTGAAATATTTTTGTTAAGGATTTGTGGGAGATTCCAGTTTAACCTAGAAGTTATTGATATTTGTTGGAAAATTACCCACCATATAATGGGAGTACACAAGGTATAATGGAAGACAAGAAGAATCCATGAACTTGATACATATCATGAGAGGTTTACACACTATGTAAAAGGTTGACATCTTGTAATGTAAATTATAATATTTTCTTTAAAAAATGGGTTTTTAGTTTATATGTTATTTATTGATTATATGATATGTAATATTGTTAAATTATTCATAATAGTTGTGATATGGGTTTTAAAATTATGAGTAGGTGTTTCTATATTTCATTCATAGTACGGTTGCTTGATGTCAACCTAGAAGATCTCCTTAGGAAATTTTGGGTTATTCCATCTATTCCATGTTGCTTCATTAAGTGATTGATCACATTTTCCATTCTATTTCATCTCTCTTGGTATGAAATCCATTTGGTTCTTATATGGATTTTTTATAGCTATGTTTTTTGGTAGTGGATGTGATCTGATATATTTTACCATTTATCATTTGAAACACATGGTGTTCCTTATATTTTGAGGGCTATTCTCTGGGTTTCATATAACTGTTGTGGAAGGTGGATATGTTTCTACCATCACAAGGATGTTTTTTTACCATAAAATGGATTAACTTGAAAATTTTCATGAAATTATTGAAATTTTTTGTTTTGAACATGTATTCTAATTGATATCTTGTTTGAAGTGATTTCATAGAAAATTATTCATTTTTTTAAAATGGGGTGTGCTTTTAAAAAAAAAATTGGTTGATTTGGAAATCAGTTCTCGAACTCAAAAGATGTTTGTAATTGATTTGAAAATGTTTTATGAAATTGAGAGAATGGTTTTTAAAATAATTTTTAATTTTCACATTATGAACCTTGGGTGAATTAGTAAAGAGACACAAATATCCTTACTGTGTGTTTCACTACTTGGGGGTAACTTTATGGGATATCAACTGACAAGATTAAATATCAGTTGGATCCAATGTTATGAATGATTATGATCTTTAGTGTATAGAACACATTATTCTATAGTATTGGGACCAATTCGAAGTGATTTATTATTTATGTTTATTTTTCACCTAATTTTTTTCGAGGATTTTTTCTCAAAAGATTTTATATAAGTTTTTATAACATAAGTTCACATAATAGGTTATTTTTTTGATCTCTGATCATATTTTTGGACTGTGAATTTAAAATATTTTATAAAAACAAAATCAAATAACTAGAAAATGATTTAAAATTGCATTGTTTTATGAAAATTCATTTTAAATATTCTTTATTTAAAAATAAATAATTATTGAATTATTTTTATTATACATTGCATAATAAATATGGTGGTTTCATATTTGTCTTTTTATCACACCTAATTGTGCCTTTGGGTGTTTTTTTATGTTTAATTATGGGGTTCATTTAATGGGAAGAGTATCTTATCGCATGTTGGATTCTCTTATTGTGGTAATCGTCGGTTCAAGTTGGTTTGAGGTGAATTTGGGTCCTATAGGGATTTTACATACACTTCTGTTTAACCAATTTTGATTTTGATTTAATGTCTTTTTGGAATATCCTATCAATCAAATTTATTACCTGGTGTTATGCCTTTCTTTACATATCATCCATAATAGTTTCAGTTATCCTGTTTTATGTATTTTACATGCTAGACTAATTTGGGTATCTTTTCATGTTGAACTAGGATGATTTGTTACAATTTGGTATCATATTTATTAATAAAACGAAGTGTGTTGAAACTTACCATGTTTGGATATGTGTCATTGGTAGATAGGTTTCAGGGCCATTATAATTCAGATAGTAGTTGTGGAAAAAGTGACATGGATGTCTCACTTCCATTATTGAATCTTAGTTACCATTGGTGGTTTGGGACTTCTTATCATTTTTGAGAATTGGATTTTGATGTTATTTGAATGAAACGTATGCGATGTTTATTTAAATTGACTGTCTCTTTTTTAGGTATGGTCATTCATCGTTGCTTTTAAATTCATAATGTTTTAAACCACTATTATAAATATCGTAATTTGGTCCCACGATTTCATAATTTTTTTCATGAATGGTTGTTGTTTTGTAATTTTTTGGACAATGACTCTGAGATTATATCTTCCAAATATAAGAGAGGATGCTATGAGATTGGTTCCACATGTAGACCCTCTAATGGACCCAACATTGGTAGAAGTTTTTATCTTCACTATTCAATCTCTAGGATAAGTGGATGATGAGATCCCAAGTCATGTAGTAGTTGTTGGATTTGAGTTTTCTTTGAGGAATACACTTATCTATTGTGGTGATGAAGGTAACCAATAATTCAAATAGTGTATTAAGTATATAGATAAGATCATCAAATTCTTGAATACTCCTCATGAATCTAAGGTGGGATTTCCACATATATGCTCGAGGGACTGGGAAGGAGATTCTGGGACTCTGTTGCGAAAGATTAGTTACACAAGGATATGACTTGGGATTTCTTCTTGAAATTATTTAAAAGGGAATTTTTTCCTGATAAATTTCATGCCACAATGAACTAGGTTTTTTTTACCTTAAATCCATGTGAGCTTATAGTTCTAGGGTATTCAACCCGTTTTACGTAGTTGGGGCATATAACACTGTATCTATTTTTACTAATGAGTACATGAAGGCTCAGAGGTTTGAGTTGGGATCAAGGTAGGATATTCATTAAATAATTATACTCATATTCCTTTTAAACATGTTTGAGGTGGTTAAAAAGGTATATTTTGCAGAGGTATACATATCATGAAAGACAAGTTTTGGTGGAGCATTAGTTGGTGCAGTGGCTAGAAATGGTGAATCTTTTGGACAAAAAATGAAGTGTAAGAGTGGTTAGTTTTCTTTCGGACTGGTTTCAAGGTCCTTGATATGGAAGTATAAAGTTATCTTTTACTAGTGTGGAAGAAGATTTAATACAAAAAAAAACGATGTGGAGGGTCCTAATACATTTCATATTTGTGGAACATTGGGCCATGTAACACATTTTTTGAAAGGATGTACCGGGGTAGTAATATAAGATCGACATTCACCAAGGGTTTTCAGTTTTATAATGGTGCTTCCTAGGGTGGTGGGACTAATCCATAGGCATATAGTGTTGTTCATGTGGCTAATATAAGATTAAATAATGTGAAAAAGTATGCACCAATGTAATATTAGGTTAGTCCATCTACTTTTTGAGGTAAAATGTTTATTTTGTCATTCTATGATACTATAATTAATTGATACATGTGATACCCATTTTTTAATAATGGTAATGTTAGTTTTTATTATTATTGTTTTTAGATCATATTATATTGTTTTTTGGATCATTACTTTGATTTTGGAAAGATGTCTGAACAACGTTTTAGATGTCATGTATGTAGGGTGTTGATGGCTGACTACGAGGTGGTGTGGGACATTTTACTTAGTCGTGTTTACATCTTTGACCATACTATCAGAATGGATTGGATGAATAGTTTTATTTCACAAAAGGACTGTTATCACCACCAGGTTTAGTTCATATCTACCAAGGGGGTTACTCAAGATTTTTAGGGTTAGTGGGACTCTAGATTAGGAAGGGAAGGACATGTTGTTCCTTAAACAGGGACACTCCTATGTCTATTAGTAAAGTTGTTTCTACATTAAATGTACCATTATTTTGGTTTTCACCCTCCTGTAGTTTCTTGAGAGTAACTGGAGGTCTCCCTAGATGATTTTTATGGTTTACCACCATAGATATAAGTGGATTTTACTAATTAACTTCTCTCTTGTACAATTATCATTTCTAGGCCATCATATTGAAGGGACATGCAGAGTTGGTGGAACATAAGTTCCATATTAAGGATGTATTGGCTAAAGGATTCATTTACCCTAGCACATCACCATTGTACTGTCATGTCATCTTTTCAAAAAAGTTGTATTAGAGGCTCAAACATTTTTTTGATTATCAAAAATTTAACGAGGTGACTGTTAATAACAAATATTAGTTTTCAAGGATGGATGATCTATTTGATTACCTTAGATATGGTTATTTGGATTTCTAGGATTGACCTTTAGTCAGGGTATCACCAGAAAATTTTCCATGATGATGATATTACTAAGGTAATGGGTAAGATTTTATATGGGCATTTTGAGTTTCCAATTATTCCATTCGCTTCCACTAATTCCTTTTTATTGTTTATGGAATTAATGTAATGGATTCTTCACTATGTTTTGAAATATTTTGTTTTTTATTATATTCTTGTGTACAAAAAGTTGGTGGAGGATCAGATGGACCATTTGGATGTCATTATTTAAAAATTAAATGAACCTATTCTTAATGATAAGAATTTATAATGTCATTCTTTATCTAGAATAAGATGTTTTTATGAAATTTTATATCTAAGAGGATAATATCATAACATCTTTAAAAGCTATGGGATGTTATGTCATAGGGGTATCCCATAAATCTGTTTGAGATCAATTGATTCTTGGGTTTGGTTGGGTACTATAGATGGTTTGTTCCATAATTCTCTATTCTTACATCCTTAATGATAAATTTAACCTATAATGTTGTAAATTATGAATAGAATGACCTGTTACAATGATAATTTGAGGAGATAACGATCAAGTTGAATTTAGTACCAATTTTGAGTCTTCTAGAACATTTGGTGGCTTATGGATCTCTCTAGCTGCTCCCTCATGAGAGTAACTACCCTACCCATGATCTTAAGTTGGTAGCGATTATTCATACACTCAGAACATGAATCTCTATCTCCATATGGAGTCGTTTTATAGTTTATTTGGATCATAAAGGGATAACATAGATATTAACATAGAAGGATTTGAATTTGGTATAGAGACAGTGGGTAGAGTATCATCATATTTTTCATTTTTATGTTTCTTATACTGATGTGAAATGAAAGGTATTTTTCGAAGAGTTGGGCATAAAATTATTGACACATGACATAAATGAATGAATTAAGGATCGGTCAATTATTATTTAGTTTAATTATATGATAATGATTTTTGAATATATAGGTAGATAGATATGTCTTGTTTTTATGAGGGATCACTCATTTTTTGGATGATGATGATCTTCTTGAAAAGACATCTGATGCCGAGTTCCATAGTTCAAGTGAAATACTTTATGGTGGGGATAACTCAGGTGAGTGGTCTCATTAACCTAGTTGAGATTTTTTCTTCTGTATTAGGCAGGTTGTTCTATTTTCCATATGGAAATATTTTTGTATAATGAAAAATGTTACTATTTTCCATTAAACTATGTACTAGAAAGATGTATCATTATTTGAGATGTTGGTATTGATGGTAGGGGAAAAGATGATTGATTATGGATTTTGTATCCCGGTGCCTTACATAGATAGTGTATATTGGTCCTATTTTTTCATGCACTTAGGTACTACTCGGATGTATCATGATTTGAGATATAGTAAATTAGGTCACTTTATACCTAATAGAGAGATGGTAAAAGTTGAAAAGTTTGGGTCCAAGATATTGTGAGAATTCATGGGGTTAATTATAAAACATTTTCTGACAAGGATCTGAGGCACATATATAGGTTATAGAAATTATTTCAGGAGGTAATGAGTTCCCTGATTAGATTGATCCTAAATTATCTATAGATAAGGATGAATAGATAGAGATAACTATCTTGGTTCGAGATGATATTCTTTGGAATTTTGTGCTATTGTTTGAAGGATCTTTAGAAAAGAAATTTAATTTTAATTAATTTTTATAAACTGATAGTTAACAAGATTTTATAAAGACAAAAATCTTTGTGGATTTTTTTGATCAACCATGTCGATCTCTCTTATGATCGGAAGAGTTCGGAGAGAGGCCCTTGGTTGTATCAGGTGTCACATAGGTGATGATGAAGACGCTGTAGTTGATTTCGAGGTATTTGATCATTAAACCAAGTCATCATAAATTTTATATGGACTGTCAGTGTCACCTACTGGAGTTTGATGCTGGTGATCAGGTCATTTATAGAGGTTCACCAATCATGGGACATCACTGTTTGGGTAAGAAGGATAAGTTGGTACTATGGTTTTTGGGACCCTTTTATATTTGTGGACAATATAGGATGGTTGATTATCAAGTAGAATTTCTACAAAAATTACATAATATCCACAACAAGTTTCATGTTTCCAAATTTATGTGGTATATACAAGATCCATACCATGTGATTAAGTGGGAGGATATTGATCTTGAGCCCGATACCTCATTGGTTGAATTTATAGTTCAGATTATAGTTCATCAATATAAGGTGCTTCCTGGTAAAATCATCCCCATGGTTAGAGTAATATGGAATTAAAGATATGATCACCATGAGATGTGGGATATAAAGTCAACGATTATTCTTTATTGACCTTCTCTTTTTTCAGATCTATAATCTTGAACAGTTTATGGGGAAATAAATCTTTTATAGGGAGAATATTATAACTCCCTGTTACATTACCATGTAAAAGGAATTAAAAAATTATTTTATTTTTCATTTTTCGTTGATGAATACTTCTAGAAATGAAATTTCGAGGTTACCTATAATGGTATGGTTTGATATCTTTTTGGAATTTTTCACTTTAAATAAGATGTTTATTCTATTCATTGGGTGATTAATGTCCATGTAATGGGATTACAAGACATGTAATGTCTTCTTGGTTGAATTCATGAACTAGATACATAGCATGATCAGTTTACACACCATGTAAAGGGTTCATGTCATGTAATGAAAATACTAGGTTTTTAATAAAAAGGCAATTGTATTTTCAACATATATTATCTTTGTGGATTACACAACATGTATTGGGGTTACATGCCATATAATAGTCACAAGTTGGTATTGTAGGATGATTCACGAGTGGTTTCTTATTTAATTCATTGTATACTTATTTTCTATCATCCCAGATGCTCTCTATAGATGGTTTTCAGTGATTCCCTCCCTTTTAGGTAACTCCATTTAGTGATTGATATCCTTTGTGGTTGGATTGCTTTTCTTTTAGTATGTAATCTTTTTTATTTTTTTGTGACATTAGTTATGGATGTGTTTTTGACTATGAATGTGATTGGATAATGTTTTCTATTTATCATTTTTAGTTTATTGGTGTGCCTTTTCTTTTGAAGGATATTCTCTTAGTTTCAAGTTATTATTGTCAAAGGCTGCTGGGTTTTCACCATTTTAGGTAGGTGATTCAAAACAATTGGTTAATTTTATGAATTCCATTTCATTCATGATAAATTATTTTTTTGTTCATTGATTAGAATTGATATGCGGTTTCAAATTATTTTCTAGAAAATAAAATTCTTTTGAAAAAGTAATTTACTTTGAATTCAAATTATCTTGATTCAGAAATGGTATTTAAAACTCTATAGCAGTTTGGATTGGATTTGAAAACATTTTATAAACATTTTAGGTTGGTTTTAAAATGAATTTTAGAAATTTCACACTCAGAAACATTGGTGCATCTGGAAATATACATGAGTAGAAATAGTGTGTGTTGGACCACTACTTTGTATCCCTATATGAAATTGACTATAAATAATTGATATCAGTTGGATCTAATGTTATACCTTTTAAGATATTGATTTTCTAGTATGAAATGTACCATAGACTAGGTCCCAATACATGGTTCTTTTAAATTTATTGTTATTTGTCACACAATTATATGTATCATGGATTGTTGCTCAAGTTTTTTTACATGATGTATTGCCAATAGCTTCAAATGATAGTTTATTTCATGGATATGTGTACCTTTCTATGAATTTATTTAATTTCATATTATATCAATCATAATTTAATCTTTCTCATTTGAGAATATGAAAAGAGTTTATCAAATCCAAAGGATAAAGTATAAAAATTAATGAAAAATAGTTTGGTTTTATCAAAATTACTTATCCTGTTTTAAAATAAATAATTGTTGTATTCATGATATTAAAATTTTTGCGGAAAATGTGGTTGTATAATTTTGAGATTTGTCTCACACTCTATTTTTTATTTTTGGGTGTTTATATGATTTATTATGGGAATTGGGTTATAGAAATAGAACTGTGTAGCGTGTTAGATTATCTTGTTGTTGTAGCCTTCAATATGGGTTGGTCTTGTGGTTATTGTAGGCCCCATGGGGATTTGACGTACTATTTGGGTTATCCTGTTTTGGTTTGAATTTTATATCTTTGTGGTATCTTGTCTCTTTATTCTTCTTAATATGGTTCAATGTGTTGTCTTACTTATATTCATGACTATTTTTTGTTATCCCATTTTACCAATTTTACATAATGATCCAGTTCATGTGACTTGTCTAGTTTCCCCTAGTTGGTTCGTTACTATGAAAAATATCTTGCTAAATTCAATTGATTTTCTAGAATCGAACAATTATCTCACACATATATGATTATGGAATATGTGTCCAACAATGTCTATATCTATTTTTTTGAGATCTTTTCAAACTACCCTTTCCTTCTTGAAGATAATCATCTTGATTCCTTAAATATTTCCAAATAATAGAATCCCATTTTTATCATATTTTTTTATTGATGATGAGATATTAAATTTTGGTCATATATGAGTTACATCCATAGTACAAAATCTATAAGTCTTAGCATTTAATTTCTCTCAGATAAATAATTCTAAATATTTCTTTCTCATGCCTCATTTTCTTCTCCCAAGTCTATATTTCAACATTTTTTGAATAAATGGTTTTTTAAAATAAAACTCTATGGAATGTTCATTATTTTAAAAAATAGTAATTTGATATATACTTTTCAACCTTTTTTTGTTCACCATCATCTACTATCCAACACACATTAGTGTATCCAGAGGAACCTTCTATTATCTTCATGAATTATAATAAATCTCCTTATTCTTTAATCCTTAACAAAAAATTAAGTACTAATCAATATAAGTATAAAACTTATAAAGACTAATTTTTTGTGCATAGTTTCACCCCACACTAAAAAACTCTTAAAAATAGAACACACATATTAATCATTTTACAAATTCCCTAGAAACAATGGAATATTTTTTGTATATTTATTTCAAATTATATTTTTTGATCAGAAGTATTTGGAGCTTCATGCAAGTGAAAATTTAATTTAGACATTTATTCTTATTTTTTAGACATAACCATGTCTTTATAAACCTTTTGAAAATGCTACACAAAAAAAATTATTTTTTTCAATGTGCTATATAGTGTCCATACCTTCCCGCTCGGTTCCAATGCTAAAATCATTTTCTTTTAAAACTAGCTTCCAAACATAATGAGATGAACCATGATAAATACATCCTTATTTATTAACAATTCCAAAAGTTGAAAATTACATCTCATAATAATCATACAATCCCATGAATGGAGGCTTTAAGTTCTTTGAGGATGAGATAGGTAAGTAACATATTTTATGATACTTTTGAAAATAAAATTGTGTTTTATCCAAATTACAATCTATTATATATATATCATAAATTATATTTATCTTAATAAAATAGAGAATGTGGAAAACATAATAATAGGTGATATCAAAATCTCAGTTATTGTAAAAATGAGAGATAATAAAAGGGGGAAAAAGTGATAATTATATGAGAAAAATGTTTATGGGAACCTAATAATAATTCATAATCATATATAACATAGTTATACCAAGAAAACAATAGAATATAAACAAGTTGTGGAATAGAAAATTATTATAAAATGAAGAAAAAATAAGAAGTGATTAAAAACATAAACAAATAATCAGGGTTTAAAAAAATCATAACATATATATTTAGAATAACTTAGGAATATATCAAATTCATTTTTTGTATCATAGGAACAAATAATAATTGATAATTGTGGAACAAACATAGGTATAGTGGAAAAGAACCATGTGAGTTACACACTAAATCCTAGGATTGATAGAAACTAAATTGATATGGGGTATACATGTCTCATGAGATATAAATTTATAACCAATTCATTTTAGGGTTATTTACAACCCAAATTACCATTAATACATACTTATTTTTTCCACTTGATTATAATTGACTTATGAAATCAAAAAAAATAATTCAAATAATACAGGTTTTATAAAACATAAAAATTCATTCAATTTTCATAATATAAAGAATCCATAGAAAGAAAATGTATTTCATAATATTTCCAAATGTTATAAAATATTCATACGACATAAATTTATTAACACAAAAAAAACTCACTTGAAATATATCTCATAAAAATATAGAAATGAAGGGTAAACCATAAAATATATCTCCATTAATTAATTAAATACAAATTGAATAATGGTATTTCTTTATAACATATGTTTTAATCAACGGGGTAAAGTTAATAGACCTGAGTCTCTTTTCAATAGTTGATTTTTTAAGAAGGTTAAAAGAACAATTTATAAATACAACTTTGAAAATATATCCCAATTATGATGATTAAAGAAATATAATCCTATTAAATAAACATTTAGTTTAAGATTAAATATAATATTATGAATAAAATTATTTCGTAATAATTTAAAAATACATTTCTTGAAGCCCAAATCATTGAAATAGCTAAAAACTATAATTAAAAAGATAATTATCAAAATATGTAAATCATAATATAGAAAAAATATCCTTCATAATATCAAATTAAAACATTAGTTAAACTTATAAAAAAAGATAATGATGAAAACCCCATTAAATGTGTAGAAATAATTCGTAATTAAAATATAGTTTAATGAAATGTGGGATTTTTTAAGGGAAGCACTATGATGTGAAAGATTAATTCCTTATATGAAAATGTTGCAATACAATATTTCCTTATCAAAGGGTATAATATATCAATATTGAAGGAAAATTAGTTTTTGTTGATTTTCTAGTTATTTTCATGAAATTATTGCAACTTTAATTTTCATTATTTTTTCACTATTCCTCTTCCCTAGAACTTGGGTAACTAATTATGAATATTCCAAATTGTTCATATATTGTTTATTTCCATGAAAAATTTATTTTCATGGGGAAATGAGATTTATATTTTTAGATATTTGGATAGATAATGAATGAGATGGAAAAGTGAGAAGGGTATTGGAAAATCTATTTAGGTATAATTTCATAATGAGTATTCATAGAGTATTTGAGTTAGAATTACTGTAAATTTCACTCTCCGGGTTATTTACAATCCTTTAATCACCTCATACTAACATGTAGTACCTAGGTATACAATTTTGAAGGAAGATAAACAAAAAAAATCATTAGATATAGGTGAGTGTGAGGGATTTTATTGAAGCTATAGAGAGCACCACATGGATTATTTCATGTGTACAAGGCTCATAGGTTATTTCCCAGGTGGAGTGTATAGCGGTTCTATGTGACAAATGTTGTTTGTGTGTGAAGTGTGTTTGGGTAAAAACCCTAGTTACATCTCATGTGGTTTATAAAGAATCATATATTATAATGTAGTGTAGGAAGTATTGAATAAGTTATGTAAGATATATGAAGCATGTTGATGTTCGTATCTATTAAAAAATATATATAAATAAAATCAATCATCCAATAAAATTTATTTATCACCTTGTATTTATCCTAAATTGTATGAGTTTATGTGATTTCATATTCTCCCTCAAACATGATGTTTGTTCTTCATCGATCAACCTACCCTAATGATTAAACCAAGAGAAAAATACATGCTCGATTATCCCAAATCCAAGCATACAATATTCTTCTAGAATTGATGTGATAGTTATAAAAACATGTTCAGGACTAATCATGATACAATTTTGTATAATATTATTCATGGGTCTAAATAATAGAATTAGTTCATGTCAATACGTAAGAGGGAGACATTATATTTACTTCCTTGATTGCATAAATCCTTTGGTATTATCAAAGCACAAATCTCTGAGGAATAACATAGAAACTAGTTATAAGAAGAATTTCCCATCACATATAGCCTAGGACTCAAGAATTAACATGGATTATGTGATCATATGTCATTACAAGAATACTATGGTCTACTTATGTCTAGTATACAGTCTATATACAAAATGATTATAAGTTAAATTTTTTGATATATTTTTATCATTTCATGATTAATCATGAAACATAGAAGACTGTAGGTAATCATCATTCTTATTAATAATAATCCTAGAATTAGTGTTTTGAGATTCTATAATTTTATTTTTAGAGTTCCAAATTTTCAATAGAAAAATATAGCACTTATGTAGTCTCGTTGGTCATGCGAAGAAGATAGAGTCCAAGATTTCATCATTGTAATGTAGGATTAGGGATTCATGAGCTACCTACCCTTTGTGGAAATTTGGTTTTCATTATATGTGATTAAAAAATATGATATATAAAGTAGAGGTTAAATAATGTGAAGATATAACTCATGTTATCCTTATTTTATAAAGGAACTAATACATTGGGTATACACATACCAATTACATGAAGGAAGTGAAATTCTAATTATACCTCAGTTATTCATGATAAATACGATTGTGATACTAGTTACATATTTTCGGTTTTTATATGAATGTTATAATCATAATTTCATGCCAAATTTTTAGGGTCATGTGATCACGGGTCCTTAGAAAATTTATGCACATCACATGATGTAATTTGAGTTTTCAAATAAATAAAAAAATTCCAAGAGATAATGAAGAATGAGTGTATGCACCTTGACACAATGATTTAATGAAGGGTAAATGTATTTTAAAATTTATTGTTTAGAAGAATTTAAATAATTGAGGTATTTTTAGGAATATTATAGTTTCATATAAGGTTGTACAAAGAAGACAGACAATTATTACAATAATAAAAAAATATTAAACAATATATTTTTTGTGTTAGGGTATATATGGTTGAGAAACCCATTAAATGATCGCATGAAGTTCCATTTAATTGTTGAAAGTTTAATATTTAATTAAAATCTATTATAAGACAATGATATATTATTATTATTATATCATGTTATGTTTCATGAATATGAGATCACATGCTATTTGGGTTATCTTGAAGGATACCAAAGAAAAATATTCACCAATAGTTTTAGGCACAACCATTATTCAGGGGATGAGATTTCTTATTTTATTTAATTTTTTTGAATTATAATTCTATTGTTCTAGTCTGACTATAGAAATAATGTGGTGACTATATACTATGGAATATTGTATGGTATAACTATTCATGATTATAGTATACAATTGGTGATTAGTGTGTCGACCAAACATTACAAGGAATGAGATCACATTGAGAACCAACACTGTAAAACATATTCCCTTCCCATGATATTTATTAATATTGCATCCAATGATGAGTGAAAAATCATAATGGTGAATCACATATGAAAAGCTTAATATATAGTGATTTGAAAGAAATAGAAAAGAATAAATCCATTAATGATTGACCCCACCCTCCCCATTATTTATGTTGAAACACCTCTATGTTCTATTTAATTTGTATTAGAGGGTATTTCCCCTATATAGGGATCCATTAAGTCTTTATGATAGATTATATAAAGTTTATAAATAGTAAGAGTATCTCAATATTCTATTACATGAACTCTAATAGTTGGAAGAACAAGATATATCCCTAGATCTAATCTTATTTACTTGAAGTTAATTATGTATATAATGTTGGGTTCCAACCTATTTTTAGGATACTCTAATAAAATTGAATAAAAAGTGAAAATTTTAAGTTATCGTAAAATATAAAAATGTTAATTTAATATATATTTCATAAAAATTGGAACTTGTATCCTGGATTTTGAGTATGAACCATTTTCTCTATCATATTGAAGGCCTTGAGAAATTTATTTTTCATAATGAATTAAGATTTATATTTTATGAGGTTTTGAGAGAAAATTAAAGAGAATGATAGGGGAGAATGGTCTTGGAAATATTATTTTGGTGGAATTTCCTACATAGTTTTCACTATGTATTTGAGTTGGATATACACTAATTTGTTTTCATCCCTTAGACAACCAAGGACCCTAATTAACCACAAATTTTAGACCAAGGTCTGAAACATGGGAGGTATATTAACATGGATAGACAAGGGTGTAACATGTGTAACGACCCAAAATTTCATTAATGGAAAATCCCTCTTGATCCAGTTAAATGTTTCTTTATGAAAAAAAAAATGTTTTTATAAGACGTCAACTTCTTTAGTTTAACGTTAAGATTTGTGACCGTTACTTTTATAGCCGTTGAACAGTGATCATCTGGGTAGTTTAAATATAAGGCTTTAACGAACCAATTTTCTACTCAGACAAAGGAAGCGATGGCCTCATCCAGTAGAATTTCCCCTTATGAAGCCCATTTGTCGGAGCTCGGAAAAGAGGTGGCGTCTTTGGGATTTTCCCTTGACCAAGCCCAAGCTGAGCTTCATCAAGTCAAGCTCGAACGTGATCGTCTACGAGAAAAATGGAAGTTGATAGAGATTACCACTCGAGCGATGTTATCCGAGCAACCCCAAGAGTCTGTCACCATCGCACACCTTACCCTTAGGTCTTATGCGGCTATTTTAAGGGGTTATGTAACAAATAAGTAGCACCATGTTCATGTACATTATTTTTTTATATAATAATGAATATAATTTCTAGTCATTTTTGATACATTGTAGTTAGTTTTTAAAGTACAAACGGTGTTTTTAGTTATTATTTAATTAAGAATTATATTTTATTAAATTAAAGTATTTTTGAATTAAATAATATTTTAATAAAATATTATTATTAATATTAAATTAATTTTTATTAAATATAAATGATCTTATAATTTTATGAATGCAATTAAAATTTTTATTAAGGTTTGAAAGCCATTTCTGTCAAAACCCGTGAATTTTTTATAAATGTCGGTTTTTATTTTAAAAGTTAAAATTCACATATTTAGAAAATTATTTAGATAAAATAAATATTATTTTTGGAATCAGGACGTCGAAATTATCCAACGGTGAATTTTTCATAATTTTCTGAGACAGTCAAATTTTTGGGTAAAAATTAAATACCATTTAAATATATAATGTGTTTTATGACATCATAATGACCCAATGGTGATGTAATAAAATACCATAATCCTTATGTTCGGCCAATATTTGTTTTATCATTAAAATAATGAGGTTTTGGGTTTGTTTGACTCACTTTTCAAAGCATTAATGGAGCCCTCAAGACTTATTCAACACTTTGCCTTTTTAAATTAATTTCCATGGGAGTGTGACTCACCTCCACATAATCAACCCTAATTTTTTAATAAGTTAGGACCTTGGCCTTGTAAAATATTGTTTTCCTCTTTCCTTTTCCAGAAACCATGGGCAAATACCATGGGATGGTTTGTGGTTTAGATTATTTTAATATAAGGGGTCCCAAACCTAAATAATAAAGAATTCTCTCACCTTTCCTATATAAACCCACCCAAGATCCCACTTCCTCCTCACCCAAAGCCCTTGAATTTCGTCCAACCTCTGACCTACTCTCTCTAGAATCCTCTAAAGGTGCCCCAAGCTCCCAAGAAGCCTCTCACAAGCCTCTCTCTAGCCTTTGGAAGCACACTTCCAAGTAAGGGTTTTTCTTCCTTTCTCATTTTTGTCAATTTTCTTTAAGTTGTATTGCCCTTTTAATTTCATTTATGAATGTTGGGGTATGGTTTCTCACCTCCCCCATACTGCCCTCTTATTGTTTGAATGATGGGAGAACCCTTTCTCTCTCATTAAATGCCTCCCATGTACACCCGTTACTATGCCGAAATTCCGAAAGGAACTTCTCTCTCTTCTTTTACATTCAAGCAATACTTTTGTATCATGAATCTAAATTCCATTTAGATTGTTGGGACATGTATATATATGACCTCCTTACTGTCCATTACATGTAAATATGATGAGGAACCCCTTTCTCTCTCATCAACGTTTTTTATAAATTCTTATGTCACGCCGTTATGCTGCCGAAATCGCACCGATTTTCTAAGACAATGTCTTCGTGTAGTGAATACCATGCCCATTTCTCCATCAAGGGTATTCACCTTTATGCACATTTACATACTGATTGTAAAGTTTCATGTATGAATTCCACATTCCTTTATCGTGGAAGAAATGATTATGTTTTATGAATCCATGTTTTATGATCCATGTGGCACACTTATGCATGAAATGAAATGTTTAAGAAGGGTGTGCCCTTTATAGCGCTCCAATGCATTGGGTAAAGTATAGTATCATGATACGTCATGTGCAATGAGTGTTGAATCATGATAATTCAAGATCAACGAGGGTTTACTCGTGCTTCAAGTGCAATGAGGGTTTACTCATGCTCCATGTGCAATGAGCCTTGGTTCATGATAATTCAATGTTAAGTGTTGTTGCCACATTTCAATGTTATGATTATCATGCTTTATCATGCCTTTATGTTCATGTCTCTCTTATGCTCTATTGATATGCCTATTGCCTAACATGTATTGTACTCCTCATGTTATTCATTGTGTACTCCCTTACTGGGCTTTATAGCTCACCCTTTTCTTATGCATGTCCTCAGGTTATCCCATGCAATGCTAAGTACGAAGGAATGTAGTGGTCATGTAAAGGAAGTTTTCAATAAGGATGTTGTATTTCAAGTTTAAAGTTTTTATGTAATGATCCTAATCCCCAAAGACACTAAACCTCTCGGTCTTCTTTGTTGTATCAAGTGAAGTTTTATGTAATAAAGCATGTTTAAGTTGTAATAAAAAGCAGGGTTGTCATAGTTGGTATCAGAGGATAGGTTTAGTTATTTTTGGGATTAGGAAACCCTAGTAAAGCCTTAGATACAAGACTAACCATAATAAAAACATCCCTAAGTTTTGGTAAATACTAAGTAAGTGGTTTATCAAACAAATACATCCCTATCTGGATATGAGCAGGTAGAGGCGGCTCTGGCACAGATGTATCCTAGGGGTAAAACCCGAAAACACCGCTTTGAGCTAGACTCTAACGGGAACTGGTGCACGACAACGGGCCTTGCTGCACTCTTGGTTACGACACTCCCGGGGGATATGTTTTGATAAATTCACAATCTTAGTATGAACCCTTATTAAGGGAAAAATTCCCCTAAGGATATATGTTAGAAGGAAGATCATGAAAAGCCTGGATTGAATCATATAGACTCATGAGTTAAAGATATTAAAGTTTATTTATAAGTCATCAACTTTTGTCTTTGGATTACCCTTTATGTGTTACCCCTAACTTTCCTTTTATTCCAGCCAATGGACAGTAATAGGAGAACTCGGGCTAACAACCGTTGTGAAGATCATTGTGATGATTGTACTTATGAGATGCCCAATCCAATGGGAGCGGGAATCGTGAACTTTGTCACGCTTCTCTCTCATCTAACTCAAGTTTTGAATAGAAACACTGCTCAAGAGGAACGTTCAACCCCCCCTAAGAAAGAACAAGTCTCTATTGAAAGCTTCATGAGACAAAGGCCTCCTACTTTTAGTGGATCATCCGATCCCACGATTGCTGAACAATGGATCAACTCCATTGAAAAGATATTCTCCATCCTCCAATGCTGTGAAAAAGAGAAGGTTCTCCTGGCGGATTATCATATGGAGGGTGAAGCTGATCAATGGTGGACGTTGATCAAAAATATGAAGCCTGAGGAGGAGATCAAGGCTTTGGAATGGAAGGTATTCCGGAAGATTTTTTTCGATAAATATTTCCCACACACCCTTCGTCTTAAGATGGAAAGGGACTTCCTTTCCCTCAAGCAGAAAGATGAGGAATCTGTGGGAGCGTACGAGGAAAACTTCACAAGGCTTGCACGATACGCTTCCGGCTTTGTCGTTACCCCCGAATGCAAGGTTGACCACTTCTTTGGTGGGCTGAAGCCTAGCTTGCGGAAAGCATTAGCGATCCGTGACTTCGACAGCTATGAGGAAATTGCCCGATGTGCCCTCAAGGTTGAAATGGAGATCGGAGAATCACAGGGGTATCATGGGGACAAGAAGCGGAAGGTGGACTTCAATGCTGGTGGTCTGATGGATAAATCCAACGGCGCTAAGAAATTCCAGCACCCCACTTGCCAAAAGTGTGGAAAAAAGCACCCTGGAAATTGCCTTAGGGGGACAAGAAAATGCTTCAAGTCTGGAAGAGAAGGGCACCTAGCTGTTAACTGTCAGCAAGAAGGACCCACGGCTGCGACGGAGGGGAGGAACGCTCCGTTTGAACCTCAATGCGTTGTTCAATACTTCAAATGCAAAGAACCGGGTCATTTTGCGAATCAGTGCCCTAATCCAAGGGTTATCAGAGGCAATCAACAACCTCCAAGACAGCAAGGAAGAGCTTTTTCCATCACTTCTGCCGAAGTGAACCCCGACAACGAAGTGGTGACAGGTACGCTAGTTATTCATTCAAGAATAGCGAATGAACTTTTTGATTCAGGTTCTACGCATTCTTTTATATCTCAAAAGTTTAGTAGAACAATCCCTGCACCACCACAAATCATGGAAGTAAAGATGTCGGTGAGTACGGAAAATGGGGCAATCATTGCATCCCATGAGTATAAGTCCTCCCCTGTTATAATATGTGGATTGAATTTCCCGGTGAACCTCGTCATACTCCCTTTGGTGGAATTTGATGCAATTCTTGGCATGGATTGGATTTCCTTATATAGAGCCAACATAAATTGTCGGGAGAGGGAAATCACACTCCATATGGAGAATCGACCCCCGATTCTTTACAAGTGTCAGGAGGAAGATGAATCTCCTTTAGCTCCATCATCTCAAGCATGGATATTACTGCCTTATGAGCACGCATATCTGGCTCAGATGATTGAGTCCAAGGAAGAAACCACCCTTGAAGAAATGCCTATTGTGAGGGAATTCGCTGAAGTATTTCCCGAGGAACTTCCTGGTCTTCCTCCAAGAAGAGATGTTGAGTTCTCAATTGAACTTATACCTGGGGCGCTACCAATATCCAAGACTCCATATAGAATGGCTGTGGTTGAGCTTGATGAACTGAAGAAACAACTACAGGAGAATCTGGATAAAGGGTTTATACGCCCAAGTGCATCACCATGGGGTGCACCAGTCCTCTTCGTCAAGAAGAAGGATGGGTCAATGCGGCTTTGCATCGATTATCGTGAACTTAACAAAATCACGATAAAGAACAAGTATCCTCTCCCAAGAATCGATGACTTGTTTGATCAGCTGCGTGGAGCACAATACTTCTCCAAGGTCGACTTGCAGTCGGGATATTATCAAGTATGGGTGAAGAAGGAAGATATCCCCAAGACTTCTTTTCGTACAAGGTACGGGCACTATGAATTCATAGTAATGCCTTTTGGACTCACCAATGCTCCAGCAATATTCATGGACTTGATGAATAGAGTCTTTAGAGAATACCTAGATATATTTGTGGTAGTCTTTATAGATGATATTCTAATATACTCCAAAACCAAGGAGGACCATGAGGAGCATTTAAAAACTGTACTGGAGACTTTGCGCAAGGAGAAGCTCTATGCCAAGTACAACAAGTGTGAGTTTTGGTTGAAGGAGGTCTCATTCTTAGGCCATATCATCACAAGTAATGGGATATCTGTGGACCCCTCCAAAACAGATGCAATTGAGGGATGGCCGAGGCCAACATCGGTAACTGATATCCGTAGCTTCTTGGGGTTAGCTGGATATTATCGACGATTTGTGAGAAACTTCTCACGATTGTCCAACCCTCTTACCAAGCTAACTCGAAAGGGAGTAAAGTTTGCTTGGAGTGATGAATGCGAAGAAAGCTTCATGGAGTTGAAAAGGAGGCTTATCACTGCGCCTGTGCTCACTTTACCCACAAGTGGGGAGCTTTTTGTGGTATTCAGTGATGCTTCGAAGAAGGGCTTAGGATGTGTGCTGATGCAGAATGATAAAGTGATATCCTATGCCTCAAGACAGTTGAAAATCCATGAGCGAAACTATCCAACGCATGATCTGGAGTTGGCGGCGGTGATCTTTGCCTTGAAAATCTGGCGGCATTATCTCTATGGAGAGAAATGTGAGATATATACTGACCACAAGAGTCTTAAATATATATTCACACAGAAAGAGCTTAATATGCGCCAGAGAAGATGGATAGAGCTCATAAAGGATTATGACTGTTCAATACATTACCACCCTGGGAAGGCGAACAAGGTGGCAGATGCCCTAAGTAGAAAGGATCCAACAATTCTATCAATGATGAGAATTGAGAAGGATCCAATCTTCTTAGACTTGATGAATATGGACGTGGGAATCATAAAGAAGGGAACATCATCAATACTTTCACAAATTATTGCTCAACCATCTCTTTTGTAAAGGTTAAAGGATGCTCAAAAGGATGATGCGAGAATCCAAGAAAAAGTGGAAGCTATCAAAAAGGGAAAATCCTCAGAGTTTAATGTTAATGAAGAAGGAATTGTGCGGTTTGGGAAAAGACTATGTGTCCCATCAAGTTCAGAGCTGAAGAAGGAACTTTTGGATGATGCACATAGTTCAAATTTCTTTATTCACCCAGGGAGCACAAAGATGTATCGAGATCTCCGAGAAAACTTTTGGTGGGATAATATGAAGAAGGAGATCGCCGAATATACATCAAAGTGCCTGGTCTGTCAGCAAGTGAAGGCAGAGAGGCAGAAGTCTAAGGGGATGATGCAACCATTTCCCATACCAGAATGGAAAGGGGAGAACATCACCATGAACTTCTTCACTGGACTTCCAAGGACATCCAAAAGCAACAATGCAATCTGGGTTATTGTGGGTCGTCTTACAAAGACTGCACACTTCATTGCTATTCGAGAGGATTTATCTTTGGATCAACTGGCACAGATATATATCAGGGAAGTGGTACGGTTGCATGGAGTACCACTATCTATTGTGTCTGACCGATATCCAAGATTTACCTCTAAGTTTTGGAAGAGTCTTCAACATGCTCTGAATACTGAACTGAACTTCAGTACGGCCTATCATCCTCAAACTGATGGCCAATCCGAGCGGACTATCCAAACACTTGAGGTTATGTTGAGAGTGTGCTCAATGGACTTTAAAGGAGGATGGGATCAACATCTTCCTCTAGTTGAGTTCTCTTATAATAATAGTTTCCACTCGAGCATCCAAATGGAACCATATGAAGCCCTATATGGGAAAAGGTGTAGAACACCGGCATGTTGGGATGAGGTCGGTGAACGTAAGCTGCCTGGACCAGAAATGGTCGAAGAAATGGTGGAGAAGGTGAAAACCATTCAGCAGCATATCAAGGCAGCCCAAAGTCGACAGAAGAGTTATGCAGATAATCGTCGATGAGACCTTGAGTTTAAAGTCGGAGACATGGTGTTTTTACGCATATCTCCGTGGAAGAAGGTCATGAGGTTTGGAAAGAAAGGGAAGTTAAGTCCAAGGTACATCGGCCCCTTCGAGATTCTTGATCGTGTTGGGGTTGTGGCCTATCGACTAGCACTTCCACCTACTATGGCCAAGGTGCATGATGTCTTCCATGTATCCCTCTTAAGGAAGTACATACCAGACCCTTCACATGTACTCTCTTCTGAGGTGGTACAATTAGAAGACGATCTTTCTTATGAGGAGCAACCAGTGAAGATCTTGGATTGTAGAGAAAAAGTTCTACGAAATAAGACAATGCCCCTCGTCAAGGTGTTGTGGAGAAACCACAAGTTTGAAGAAGCAACTTGGGAGTCGGAGGATATGATGAAGCTAAGTTACCCACATTTGTTTTAGTGTGGGAAAAGGAAAATTTCGAGGGCGAAATTTCTTAAGGGGGGAATGTTGTAATGACCCAAAATTTCATTAATGGGAAATCCATCTTGATCCAGTTAAATGTTTCTTTATGAAAAAAAATGTTTTTATAAGATGTTAACTTCTTTAGTTTAACGTTAAGATTTATGACCGTTACTTTTATAGCCGTTGAACAGTGATCATCTGGGTAGTTTAAATATAAGTCTTTAACGAACCAATTTTCTACTCAGACAAAGGAAGCGATGGACTCATCCAGTAGAATTTCCCCTTACGAAGCCCATTTGTCGGAGCTCGGAAAAGAGGTGGAGTCTTTGGGCTTTGCCCTTGACCAAGCCCAAGCTGAGCTTCATCAAGTCAAGCTCGAACGTGATCGTCTACGGGAAAAATGGAAGTTGATAGAGATTACCACTCGAGCGATGTTATCCGAGCAACCCCAAGAGTCTGTCACCATCGCACACCTTACCCTTAGGTCTTATGCGGCTATTTTAAGGGGTTATGTAACAAATAAGTAGCACTATGTTCATGTACATTATTTTTTTATATAATAATGAATATAATTTCTAGTCATTTTTGATACATTGTAGTTAGTTTTTAAAGTACAAACGGTGTTTTTAGTTATTATTTAATTAAGAATTATATTTTATTAAATTAAAGGATTTTTGAATTAAATAATATTTTAATAAAATATTATTATTAATATTAAATTAATTTTTATTAAATATAAATGATCTTATAATTTTATGAATGCAATTAAAATTTTTATTAAGGTTTGAAAGCCATTTCTGTCAAAACCCGTGAATTTTTTATAAATGTCGGTTTTTATTTTAAAAGTGAAAATTCACATATTTAGAAAATTATTTAGATAAAATAAATATTATTTTTGGAATCAAGACGTCGAAATTATCCAACGGTGAATTTTTCATAATTTTCTGAGACAGTCACATTTTTGGGTAAAAATTAAATACCATTTAAATATATAATGTGTTTTATGACATCATAATGACCCAATGGTGATGTAATAAAATACCATAATCCTTATGTTCGGCCAATATTTGTTTTATCATTAAAATAATGAGGTTTTGGGTTTATTTGACTCACTTTTCAAAGCATTAATGGAGCCCTCAAGACTTATTCAACACTTTGCCTTTTTAAATTAATTTCCATGGGAGTGTGACTCACCTCCACATAAGCAACCCTAATTTTTTAATAAGTTAGGACCTTGGCCTTGTAAAATATTGTTTTCCTCTTTCCTTTTCCAGAAACCATGGGCAAATACCATGGGATGGTTTGTGGTTTGGATTATTTTAATATAAGGGGTCCCAAACCTAAATAATAAAGAATTCTCTCACCTTTCCTATATAAACCCACCCAAGCTCCCACTTCCTCCTCACCCAAATCCCTTGAAGTTCGTCCAACCTCTGCCCTACTCTCTCTAGAATATTCTCAAGGTGCCCCAAGCTCCCAAGAAGCCTCTCACAAGCCTCTCTCTAGCCTTTGGAAGCACACTTCCAAGTAAGGGTTTTTCTTCCTTTCTCATTTTTGTCAATTTTCTTTAAGTTGTATTGCCCTTTTAATTTCATTTATGAATGTTGGGGTATGGTTTCGCACCTCCCCCATACTGCCCTATTATTGTTTGAATGATGGGAGAACCCTTTCTCTCTCATTAAATGCCTCCCATGTACACCCGTTACTATGCCGAAATTCTGAAAGGAACTTCTCTCTCTTCTTTTACATTCAAGCAATACTTTTGTATCATGAATCTAAATTCCATTTCGATTGTTGGGAAATGTATATATATGACCTCCTTACTGTCCATTACATGTAAATATGATGAGGAACCCCTTTCTCTCTCATCAACTTTTTTTATAAATTCTTATGTCACGCCGTTATGCAGCCGAAATCGCACCGATTTTCTAAGACAATGTCTTCGTGTAGTGAATACCATGCCCATTTCTCCATCAAGGGTATTCACCTTTATGCACATTTACATATTGATTGCAAAGTTTCATGTATGAATTCCACATTCCTTTATCGTGGAAGAAATGATTATGTTTTATGAATCCATGTTTTATGATCCATGTGGCACACTTATGCATGAAATGAAATGTTTAAGAAGGGTGCGCCCTTTATAGTGCTCCAATGCATTGGGTAAAGTATAGTATCATGATACATCATGTTAAATGAGTGTTGAATCATGCTAATTCAAGTGCAACGAGGGTTTACTCGTGCTTCAAGTGCAATTATGGTTTACTCATGCTCCATGTGCAATGAGCCTTGGCTCATGCTAATTCAATGTTAAGTGTTGTTGCCACATTTCCATGTTTTGATTATCATGATTTATCATGCCTTTATGTTCATGTCTCTCTTATGCTCTATTGATATTCCTATTGCCTAACATGTATTGTACTCCTCATGTTATTCATTGTGTACTCCCTTACTGGGCTTTATAGCTCACCCTTTTCTTATGCATGTCCTCATGTTATCCCATGCAATGCTAAGTACGAAAAAATGTAGTGGTCATGTAAAGGAAGTTTTCAATAAGGATGTTGTATTTCAAGTTTAAAGTTTTTATGTAATGATCCTAAGACCCAAAGTCACTAAACCTCTCGATCTTCTTTGTTGTATCAAGTGATGTTTTATGTAATAAAGCATGTTTAAGTTGTAATAAAAAGAAGGGTTGTCATAACATGAGAATAATGAATTTTATGGTTCCTATAGAGAGAGAAAAATGGGTGCATAGTGTATACACATGGTGTACAGGTGAGTTCCTTAGTGGATCATATGATGGGACGATGTCAACTATGGTGGGAATTAGTAAATTATATATGGCTCAAGGCCCCATTTTTTTCTCAACTAGTTTTTAATGAGTCTTGTATTGTTAAGAAGTTCAATAATTATTTAATAGTAATCATAAGATATATGAAGCACATTTCTCATCTTACATCTTAAAAAATATATATAAATAGAATTTTCCATTTAGTAAAATCACTTTTCACTATTGTATTTGAATCAAAATATATATTTTTAAGAAATTTCATCTTTTACCACCTCTAAATTGACATTGATAGAGCATCGATCAACCACATATATTAGTCAAACAAAAAGAATGGCACATGCTTGATCATCTAGAATCCACGTATGCAATATCTGTCTTGATGCTTGTTATACATTAAAAAAGGAGTTACTATCGATAGATGAAAAAATATGTGTATTCACGAATTTGAGTACATGAATGATTATTTCTTAAATAGTATGATGGAGGAGTCACATTAATACCCCCAATCATGTTAAAAATTTAATATTAGGTGATGTTGTATCTCTGAGGTAATGTGTTAAAAATAGCAAGCATTAGAAGATACCATCATAGACAACCTCATTCACATGAATTATTATTGGTTATGTGAATGTTTGGTGACACATATAGGATGGGATTATGTGAATATGTTTACATAGTCAAGTAACACCGTGATTTTGAACAAATGTTTTGAAAATATGTATATCGATCCATTATATGGAAAGAATATTAGAGTATAGAAAGTGATCACCAAGTGTACAAATACCGTTGAAAGAATAAGGGCCTTGATATAATTTCATTTGGGTTAGGGAGATCACATTTTCAAATAGAAAAATAGTATATTTTCATATCCCTTCCCATTAAGTGAAGAAGGGAGAGTCTATGATTTCATCAGTTTGAAGGAGAAGTGTGGTCACCCAAGCCTCTTTGGGTTCACGATGCTTGATATGTCTATATTAATCACTCAAGTGAATAAAAAGATAAATTTCTTAAAGAAAACTATCTTTGGTGATAAATTAGTCAAAAAGGAACTAAGATGTCTTATACATATAACTAATATAAAAAGTAAATGAGAATTCCCAATTCCCTCAAGTATTCATAAAGAATAAGACTCAGATAATAACGAAATTTTTAGTTATCATAAAAGTTATTAGCATGATTGTTTTGTATGCCATGTAATGGTCCCACAATCACATGGCAGCATAAAATCCATTTTTTTCTAATAAATAAATTTTATTTTTTAAAATAAGATAAAAACAGTTAAAAAATAAGACAAGAACATGTGCATCGAAATTTCCACAATTATTTATAGAATAATATAGAAATGTAAAAATTTAAGGAGTAAATTCATTGAAATACTCAAATAATTTCAAGGAATATTTGAGTTTGATATAAGGTTGTAATAATAAGGGATATAATTAAGTAAATAATAAAAACACATAAAATAATAATTAGTTTTTGATGTTTTTTACATGTTTGAGAAAGCCAATAAATAATTTTATAAAGTGAGATTGATTTTTTAATAATTTAATCATGAATTACATATCACCAGAAGAAATTGATTTTTTTATTGTGATTATCAATCATCATGTTTCTTACGTTTGTGAGAACATAATATTCAAATTGCCTTAATGAATCAAAAATAAATATCACTATTAAACGTTTCAGGTTACACCAATCATTCAATAGGGATATTTCTAATTTTATTTCAAATAATTTTGTATTTAGGAGTTTACCTATATTTATCAAGTGGAACACTAGAATTCATCATGGGAATCTATGCTATTAATGATTTTATAGTGCAAACAATAGTGATTATGGGAGAGAATAATTGATTGGTGAATCTAACCCATCAAAATATGTAGTATATAACATTTATATCTAACCTTATCATAAATATTATATCCAAATTATAATTTTTCTATGTATTTGAGAAATGATAAGTAATTGTTGGAGTGAATAAGATACTAAAATGTTAAAAGTAGTTAATTTTTTAAAAAGGATTTTAAAAAATACCCACTAATTTTATCCCCATCATTTCAATAAATAAATGGTATTCTCAAATAATGAATGATCATATTCAAATAGGAATATTTACGAGCAATATAAATGGTTTTCATCTGGAAAAAACCCATAACATTATTAATTATTGGTTAAATGAACTCTATCTACATGTATAAAACAAATACCATCATAATCACCTACTTTAATACCCTATTTTCATATATATTCATTTATATGATTCAATTATTACAATTTCTGATGAAAATACTATTTAAATACTACTTATTTTAACTATCAAGATTTTGTAACATTTTTTTGCATTATTTATGATATTGATTTCAGTATTCGTACTTTGATATCATTTTTCTCATTTCTCTATTATATAAGGAATTAAAATAGATAAATTAGATTTAATTATAAATATATTATCTAATTTAAATTTTTTTATTAAATATGTTTCATGACAATTTAATCAGTTTCATATTATTTTATTAATTTTAGGGATTGAAGATGATGTTTTTATAATAAGTTAAATATATAATATAAATATTTCAGAAATAATACATATAATTATCTTATTACATTCTTATAATATTATTATAAATTAATTTCCCATAGATATCTATAACAGGGTTTTATACCCTCAGTCATGCAGGTGGTTAAACCATCCCAAATTAGATCATGAAACACATCATTGAGCGAGTATGCATAAAGAAATATTTAATATCATTATAATAGAATAATAATTATATTATTAATGTTTGTTTCATAAATTGAAATATCTTTTAACTGGTTTGGATAAATATTGAAAATCATGATGAAAAACATAAAATTTTACATTGTGGAGGACATAGTCCGTACGTACACATGATTGATGGGAACAATTACATAGAATATAAATGTGGTATGAATTTGTGAAACTTTTCAGACACTTGAATATTTTTTCTATATCACATTTATTCATTAAATAAACCCTTTTAACATTCCTTGTATGGAATTAAGGAAAATGTGATCAAGTGAATTATAAAGGCAGTAGTCTTCATGTAACACAGGGGAAATTTTAATTTTTCAAATTGATTGGACTCTGGTAGAAAATTAATATTCCATTAGTATAATAAAATTTAATCATATTAATAATATTTAAATTATCAATATTTCATGGATATATTTGTTTTGAGGTGGTAGAAGAAGAAAATAAACAAGATTGATTAGATTATAACAATTCTTATCCATTTTGAAGTTCTCTGTTGGGTAACACCTCAAGGATCCTTAAATTATTATGTTATAAAGACAAAGTATTATAAGGTGTGGGGAGGGATTTTAAGAAAGGATAATCTGTATTGATAAATGATTGGGTTGTTATATCCCCCCTTTTAAAAATTTTCCCTTGTAATTTCCTTTTACATAAATTGTTGAGGGCACTTCTCCTTCATCTCCACCAATGGTACCCAAGTTACTTCTTTATACTTATGATTCCTCCTTAACACTTTGTCATGGTGTGTTGTCTTTTTGTGTAGAACCTTATCTATCTATTCTAGAATCTCTACTAGATTCTCTTTATAAGATAAATTATCTTTTAGCTATACCACCTCTGAGTTTAGTACATGTGAGGGATCTGGTATGTACATCCTTAGGAGTGATATGTGGAACAAATCATTAACATGGTCCATATTCGATGGAAGTGAATGCAGATTGGCCACACATCAAATGCGATCAATGAAGTTAAAGGGACCAATTTTCCTTTTTCTTAGCTTCCCTTTATTTACAAACCACATGACTCTCTTCTATGGTGATATTTGAAGGAATAATTTATATACAATATTGAACTACAATCCCTTCAACGCTTGTCATAATAGAATTTTTATTGAATATGACCAGGTTTGATTTATTTTTGGATGGCTTAACCCTTCTTTTTCACCTGTTACACAATATCATGTCCACGTATATTTAATTCAACACTTCATCCCAATAGGTTGAACTTCTACATCACTTCCCATAAAGAGCTTTATATAGATCCATATAAATACTCCGGTGGAATCTATTATTGTATGAGAACACAACCAATGGGAAAAGGTGATTCCATCATCCATTAAATTATAAATACCAGGGTCTTAGAATATCTTCAAGCATATGAATAGTACTTTCAGATTGTCCATCGGTTTGGGGTGATAGGTTGTGATGAAATTTAATTTAGTATATAAAGCATGTGGAAGTCTCCTCCAGAATTAAAATGTGAACATGGGATCATGATCAGATAAAATCATGAGTGGAACTCTAAATAGTCTCACCACATCATTTAAATGTATCTTTTTAATTTGTTCAAGTGTGTGATCTTCTTGGATAGAGATAAATTGGGAAGTATTAGTGAGTTGTTCCGCCCCAACCCATATCATATTATTACCTCTGGATGCCTTCAAGAGACCTATGATAAAGTACATAGTGACATTATCCCATTTATGCATGGGTATAGGCAATGGTGGAATCATCCCTTTAGATTTTTTTCGCTCATATTTTACTTTCAGATATTTCAAGCACCATGAGATTTAATCAAAAATCTTGTTCTTCATGTTGTTCCACCAGAAGTGATATGAGAGATCATATTGCATATTGGTTCTCCTTAGATGGATTGATTAAGTTGAACTATATGAATTATCTAATATCTCCTTCTTTACCCCATGTGATGAAGTCACATAAAGACTCATTCCAAACTGAATCCCACCATTGTCATGGATATGGAACTCTTGTAGTTTCCCTTCCTTTACTTCATTCACCTTCTATTTTAACTCTGAATCATCCCATTATACCTTTATAGTATTCTCTTAGAGAGATGGTTAGGAATAATTTAGGCAAGGTAGGATGTATTCCATACAATTACCATTAAAAAATCTATCCATTGTATATCCATGAATACATAGTCTCTCTCAATCTGCAACATTTATGCAGTAGCATGTTCTTTTCTACTAAGAGCATCAACTAACTTTTTTCTCTTCTAGGGTGATATTGAATAAAGAAATCATAGTCTATGATTAGTATTAACCATCTCCTTTGATGAATGTTTATATCCTTTTGTGTTAATATATACTTTAGGATCTTATGATATATATATATATGTAACTATTCTCACCATAGAGGTAATGCCTCATGATTTCAAGGCAAAAATCACAACTTCTTCCTCCAGATCATGGAATAGGTACTTCTGATCATGAATCTTCAAGTACTGTGAAGCACATGATATCAAATATTCATTTTCCATGAGTACACAACCCAATACATTATTGGAATCATCACTGTATATCAGAAAACATTTTCCACTTTTCAATAATGTGAGTACATGTGTAGTGATCGACCACTTATTTAACACCTTGAAACATTCCTCAAATTATTCAATCTAGACATAATTTACCACCTTCCTTGTTAACATAGTTATTAGTCTTGATGATTGTGATAAATATACCAGAAAATATTATTAATATCATTCTAATCAAAGAAAACTATAGATTTATTTAATAGTAGGGGTTATGGGTCATTCCTTAATCACCTTTGTTTTCGAAGGGTCTACATAAATTCCCACACTTTTGACCACATGTCCCAAGAATTTGACTTATTTCATCCAAAAGGCACACATTCTAAACATATAATACTACTTTTCCATCCTTAATGATACCATAACAAGCCTTATTTATTCTTCGTTTTCCTCCTTTATCATGGAGTAAATAAAAATATCATTGATAAACACTACCAAAATAATTTCATGGTAACTTATTAACACTATTTTAATCAAATATATTAGATTATAGGGGAATTAGTATGTTCGAAGGGCATAAAAATATTCAATGTTCCCATACCTTGTACAAAAGGATGTCTTATGAATATATACATTTTTTACTTTTAGCTGATGATATCCAGAATGAAAATCCACCTTTGAGAGGTACTGATCTCCCCTAGTTTATCAAAAAAATCATCAATCCATAGAAAAGGATACTTTCTCTTTATAGTTATCTTATTGTGTTCCTAATAATCTATAAAAAACTGAATTGATCCATACTTGTTTTTTAAAAAGATAAATGGTGCACCCCCTAGGTCATACACTTGGGCGTATGAACCCATTATCCAAATTCCTTTGTAGCTGCCTCTTTAACTCCTCCAGTATAATAGGAGTTATCCTATAGGAAAAATTTGAGATTGGATTATCTCAGGGTATGATTTTTATTAAGGAATATACCTCACGATCTAGGGGAAGTAAGAGTAACTCTTTATAAAATGAATTAATGTATTCCACCACAATTGATATTTTCCCTTGGTTGATACCTTACATTGACTCAAACATCTGAGCAAGGTATGCTTCTTCACAGTGAATCAACACCCATATTTTTGAAGTATTTTTCCAAGGATATTCATGATATTTGTTATATTTATATAGGCTCAAGGGATGGTTTGGTATATGAAATTATATTTAATATCTTGGGAAATTGATAGGTGATCTATATAATGAGACTCAATCCATCTCTATTGTAGCATTTAATTCCACCAAAGGTAGTATTATGATATTTTATAAAATAATCTTCCCACACATGCCAATAGTAGATGAATCCAACACTCGGGATTAAATGATTTTAGCACTTAGTGTTTTTTATATATATCAACATCAAGGTTTCAGGGAATCAATTAAATAATTCTAGAAAACATTCAAGACATAGTGGAATTTGTAGAACTAGAATTAAATATGACTTCTTCCATTCTGGAGTGAATATGATGTATAACTTGTATAAATTAATTTTATTACTACACCTCTGTAGTAGAGAAAGAATAGTCCTTTCATTTCTCCTTCGGATTTGGTGCATTATGACATTGATTACCCGTGAGGACTCTTGGATTAGTAAAATATCTTTCATAGTGACATTTCTCCCAAATGTTTTAGCATGGTACAACGGGTGGTTCTCTCATTTCCTCCACCGCATTATCCTACTTCCTTATGTCTTTTCAACATTCAGAAGTTTTGTGGCCTTCTGTCCCACACTTGAAACATTTCCCTATCCCTTTACTATAGTTCTCATGATGCCTCTTTTCCACATTTTGACATGTTGGTGGTTTGGTTTTCTTTCCACCTTTCTCATTAGATACTCATGCTTGAAACTCCGTTTGTCATTTCTAATCACCAAATCTATGTGAATATTCTAAAAACTACATATCCTCTTTGATTTCACATCATTAAACCTCTTCACAACTCCTAATGTCTCTAATTTCCAGATCCTCTAAAATACGTGGTCTTAAACCCTAAAATAATCTATCAATTTTTATATCATTTTTGATAACGAAACCCAAAGCGTACCTTCCGAGAATTGTAAAATTTTCATCGCAGGTCGTGATAGATTCACCTTAACTTTTCATTAGTTCTATGAATTCTATATCCATATTTATTTGAAGGGTTTGAGTGAAATACTTGTTACGAAACATTATCTTAAATTCTTTCCACTCAATCTCATTAATTTCGTCATTTGGATCGATATTCTTAATAAAATCCCACCATTGATCGACCTCTCTATCTAGAAGACAAATAGTGAGATTTATCTTCTTCAACTAATAAGAGTGAAGAATAGAAAATATATTCTCCACTGAGTTGACCCACTGTTATGTGACTAGTGGATCAAAAGATCCACTAAATGTGAGTGGTCATTTCCACATAAAACACTTCATAGAAAGTTTCTCCCTATTATGTGAAGCAGGACGTTCCTCATTGTTCAAGTTATTGTTAATAACCTGAGAAATAAAGGTAATAATAACAATTAAATTATGAAATCCACATCCCAAATAATTGGGTATGTTATTCCGGAAGTCACTGCATTGTCCCTTGTACGTGTTGTTGGCCTAGTTTCTCATGTTTCTCACAATTTTCTAAAATAGAAAAGGTTAGAGCAAAACATAAGTCAAAGAGTCATGAATAATATATTCATTTACAGAATTATGTCTATAGTAATATCTTTATATATCCCTATGTTTATAGTTTTCTGAAACAATAATTATAGGGTCCTTACTTATACATAATGTCATACTAAGGGTTTTCACTAAGGGCCTCTAATCCTAATTCCCAAATTAACTAAACCATCCTCTCATACCAACTATAGAAACCCCTATTTTTCTTACATTTATTATTACATAATTTAACAGAAAACAACATAACATAATTACACAAAAAGGATAAAAAATGTTTAGTTTCTTCAGAAAATTACTACCATAAATAACATTAATAAAATAAAACACGAACATTTATTAAAATCATTATTCTCTATGTTCTTATTGGTCCTTGAATTATCCATTGTATATGTAATAACCAAATGATATACATAAAAAAGCGTGATTTAAAATCCAAGTAATATGATAGATAAGAAAATGAAACAATAAAACACAGGGTGAGCATAATCCTTATCATCATCATAAGAGAAAGCATAATAAAAGTAATTGAATGTGGCAGTACATAAAAATGAAACATTGTCTCTTAGTTGTCAATTACCACACATAAATGTGAACCAAAATTGAATAATTTTCATAAATATTTCACATATACTCATGAAGTTCATGAAATTACCCAATGAATTGGAGTTCTATATAATTCTAGGTGCACCCGACACATTATAATATTTACATTGTGCTATATAATTCTGGACGAACCCATCATATCGTAACATTTACATTATCATGCATTCTTCATAGAACATATATCAATCCTAAATATAAAATAAACCATGTAAAGGAATGTGATTAATTTCATAATCATTCATTCATAAACTTTGGGGTCCCCAATTAAATAGGGAATAACATACTTGAACCATCAACATTGAAGAATCAATCTTGTGAAGTAAAAAGTGTGTTTTTTCAATGAAGAGTTCTTTTGGAAAATATTGTGTTTGTCATAAACTCTTGTAGATAACATGAAAATTACCTAAAAGGTAATATACAGACAATGAAATGATATTTACGTAACATCTGAACTGAAAATTTTGTGAAAGAGGGAAAACACAAAGAAAGAGTGTTGGGATCGAGAATTCCCTTTACACAGTTTCTGAACACTTTCTTCACATTAATGTACTGTATAATCATATAATATTCATTAATTAACAATTAAATAACCTTTTTTTACATAGATATGATTAAATATGGTTTTATTGACTTCATTTATTATCCTTTTTAAGAGTTAGAGAGATTAATATCATCATTCAAGAGCATTCATTTTCTTTGTTTTCACAATCAGTTCTCCTATATTCATGGATAGAAGTTTGGGTAAGATGAGTAGAAATATCCAGAATAGTTATTATATGTTATTAATGATATTAAATAATTTTAAATTATCTTATAAATAATTTGGTAATATTTTGTGAGGATGAATCATTAGATACAAGTTGATGATGATCATTTTAGCTTAACTTTGGCTGTTTTTCAATCCCAACAAATTCATTTTGTTTTATCATTTAGAATTATGTGTTTAAGTTAGTTATAGTAAAAAAATAGGGTTATAAAATAAAAATCAAAATATTTTTAAACCATTTTATTATTTTATTAACATCCTTGAAGGATTTTATGGAAAATTAATGTACATCTCCCACAATGTCGGCAAATTTACATATCAAAAGAAATGATTTAATTTTTATAATAGAAGAGTGAGAGGGAGGAGTTATGTGATGGATCATCCTTTAAAATGATATTATTAAATTATATTTATGGTAATATAGATATCATGCCATTTTTATTAAGGGTGGTGGGGACATAATAAGAAATTAAATGAATTTAAAAGAAAATTAAAAGAAAAAGAGAGTGGATTTACCTCTTGAACTCTCCTCTTGAGATCCTCATCAATGAACCAAGGCTTGGACTTTTGATGAGAAAAATATATCCTAGACGTGGGGGAGGGGATAAGGACGTGTTCTGGGAAGATTGTGGGAATGTCTCAATGCCTAAGAGGCCCGAGGAGAAGGGGGTGTGAGGGGTGATATTTATAGTGGTTGAAGGGGATGTTTTCTCATTTTCAGTTCACTAGTTTACTATTCTTCTCAAGAAAAGAAATATTGTTGATTCTTGAGACTAAATATAGTAATTGGATCACGTGAGTTTGAACCAATGGTGATTACATCAGCGATGACATAATAAATTGCGTATTTATATTATAATGTATATATACTGTAAAATAATGTTGTTCACTATTCACCGAAAATTAAACCAATTCAAACAAATAACAAAAAATAATTCTTACCATTTCTTGACATGAAAAATTAAAAAAGAAATAAATTTTATGAACATAATTTATATATATGAGTTATATAATTTTTAAAAAAATTCATCATTTAATTGGGAAATAATGATTTTAAAATTATATCTGATTTTATAATACTTTGAAAAATTACTCAAGGTCTCATAAAATTATCTTAAAATATTAACACATAAAAATATTATTTTATGAAATAAATATAATTAAATTAATTTTTTTAATTTTTTTTTAAAATTAATCATAAATTTTTATTAAATATTTATGACTTACAAAAATGAGAAAGCATAATTTATAAATTTTAATACATGTCTTAACATAGACTGTGATATTATTATATGAGCCCTTCATTTATAGGATACCTAAATATTATTTACACTTTCATGGTTGAGGTTACTATTTATTTGGATAGTTTACTATTCATTGAATTGATATTACTATTCGTATATTCATTTTAATATTTAATCAGTATTGGTTCCTTATCTTATAGAAATACATCTTATTTCATTAATTACTCATTTATATATTTTTTATTATTCTTTATAGAAGATTATATAATATTTATTCTATATTAACCTACTTTACGAAGGGAAAATTCTGTTGATAAAATTTTGAATCCTTACAGAACTATATTAATTATCTGTATAAAAGATTATTCCAAACAGGAAGATCGTTTATCATATATTACATTGGTAAAATGTTCCATGAATTTATAAGTTTATTATCTTTTAAAATTATACCATGTAAATAATTTTATCTTTTTGTACGTGATTGAATGTATTAGACTTTTATGTGATGGTTGGGGATTGAAATTATAGAACCACTCAGTGCATTGGTAGGTATCACAATACAATAATGGTAGGGTAATGTGAGAACCCTTACCCACTATGTATAATTCCTTTGTGAAAGTCCTCAATAATGTGATTATAATGTCTAACATTATAAAATTTCATCTTTTAGTTTATTAATTTATCTATTTAATTATTCATTTCTTCATGTTCCATTGATTTCACTTACATATTCATTTTATGGCTACATAGTTACTAACAATGTTCTCTATTCCATATTTATTCTTTATTTGTTTCTTCTATATGATTTCCCATTCGGATTGTTTAAACTCACCACCATTATAATATATTTCCATTACTAAAGTTATGTAAAAGTATATGATTTAATATATCTAATATATCAATCTGTAAAATATTTATTTTGTATATAGTATCATGATGAATATTAATCATTGATCTCTGGATTTTATTATGTTTTAATTTTTATTCCTCGTAATAAATTACCCACCATCTCTATAAAATAGTGGTTGGTGTAATTATAGATGGTATTAAATAAATGTTGAATAAAAACCTAAGAAACTAGATTTATGAAAATATAGGTATAGAACATGGATTTTACAACTAAAAAATTCTATAAATTATTCTATAATTAGTATGATAATATACTATATAAGTCATATTAGAGGTTTTATATATAATCACACTATTTTTATATAATTTCACCTACTTGGAGAATCATAAACTTCGCCAAAAACCCCATAAAATGTGAATAATATTTGAATAATCATGATAATGAAGTTAATATTTTTTTTGATCCAATTATGACTATTATTAAACAATTGTCCTAGGATATGGAAAATAAACCTTCCTATATAGAGCATAATTTTCCCTAAGGATCCAATAAATTATGTTATTTTAAGAGGAAATAACCTTTACTATTTCATAGAAACCCTAATCAAGTGAATGTGGAATAATGTATTTAGTCTGGATAGAAAATAATTTTCGGAATTAGGATATTCTGAGAAGAAAAAATATGTCGTGGTTGTGTATCGAGCTAGTAGTGAATCAGGATAATAGTGGTCCTTAATTTTAAAAAAAATGTAATTAGAGGAGGTTAAGAACACAGAATAGAATTAATTAAATACGTTTTTTCAGTAAAAATATTTTCTTCTAGGAAAACTACAGGAGATAAAAATGATACTATTGAATAAAAGAAAAATAGAAAAAGAGATCTATTGTAGTACCCCCAGTTTGAGATATGTAACCTTTTTATGACTTTTTATGTGTTTAATGTTTTATGGATGAGTTGGGAAGAGGTTGGGAGAGTTTGGAATGGTTTTGAATATGTATGGAGTCTTTTCTTAGGGAGTACGGTTTAAGCACAGTTTGGGGAAACCGCGTGGGTTCTCCAGGAAACAGTGTAGGGGGAGAAAGTAGGCCTTGCACGACTTGTACATGGGTTTCCAAATCATGAGAGGCAACTATGCACACCCCTCCTCTCAAGATAGTGGCATGCACATACTTAGCACACAGTTTTCCAAGTCGTGTGGGCTAACAGTGCGACCACTTAAAAATAGAGTTTTAAATCCCAGGTTCACTCAAGATTACCTCATTTCTCTCCAAGCATCCTCCCACCCAAGCCTCACTAAGTATTTTCTCTTCTCAATGGTTGGTGGGTCTCTCCCACACATTTCGGAAGAAAATCGAAGGGTTTTGATGGTTTATTGAAGGTGGTTCTTCTTGCGGAAGGAGATCTAGAGTGGTTTCAGTGGCGTGTTCACTAAATATGTGGGGCGGTTGTTCATGGGTCAATTTCTCTGGAACCCTAATGGGTGGGGTATTCTCCATTGACTCTACTTTTCTAGAGTATAAAACATGGTTATAATTAATTTTTGTTTCTTAAAATTATTTTTGTTTTTGATATTCAAAATTGGTTGTAAATCCATTTGGTGATGTTTTGGGGTTTTTTGGGGAAAAGGGGGTTTTGGGGTGAAATTATCTTGTGGTTGATTTTAAAATGGGTTTCCAAGATTGATTTTGGAAAATGGTTGATGAAAATGGTCTTCAACAATGATATTTTTTTTATTGAAATGTAGTTTGTCATGGATGATTATTTAAGGGTGGTTTAAATAAATGAGTGATTTATTGAAGTGATTTCGAAGGTTTCATAAATGATTGTGTGCTTATTTGGGAGCCTTTGTGCTTTGTTCTTGTTGTTTGATTGACTGTTATGGATTTTGTTGGTTGTGTGGAAGTGGGTGGGAATTCTCACTATATATGGTGATTGATAGTGGTCGGAAGAACCACCATTATGGAAGTGGGAAAGAAGTATCACTATAAAAGGTTATAGATTGTGATCGGAAGAACCACCATGATGGGTTGTGGTACAGATGTTTGAGAATGAGGTAAATGGGTTTGGATGGGATTTTCCACAATTTTTGTTTGTTTGTTTGTGTTGTGGCTATGCACGATGGACTTGTTTGGGATAATGGGTGATGATAATGTAGCTTATGGATCAGTGTGGATTTCCTTTATTAGTCATTGATTGGTAAAATAAAATTAGGCTTATTGTAAGTTGTTTCACTATTGATTGTTTTATATGAGATGTTTTATATAAAATTTGCAAATGGTTTTATCCTTGTGGTGTGCATAAGGAAGTCATTTGGGGAAAACTTACTGAGTATTAGTACTCACCCTCTACTTTGTAACTTTGGTGCTTTTGAATATTTCGTATTCCGGGACACAAGTAATGGTAAAACATCTCATTACTAGTGGTTCGTGGTGATTCTTGGGAGATGTGGTGGTTCTTGGATGATGGAGCTTTGTGTGGAGTTGTGGAGTGTGTCTTGGTTTATTTTGGGTCTCTTGTTTAATCATTCAGAGGGTGCTCTGATACTAGGTTTGGTTGTATTGGTTTATGTTATGTAATAGTGTGGTTCAATTTTGGTAATGTATGAGTTGGTTGTTTTGTTTACATACATAATTTAGCTTTTTGATAGTGGATAGTATGGTTGGTTGGTTTTCTATCAAGGGAAAATAATTCCCCAATTTAATCACATAGCCCTTGGCTTTTATTTCCAGCCCTTGGCACCTCGGGAACATCACTTAAGGCCATGTAGCATTCCTCCACTCTCTCAAGCCAACGAGATGGGGTGTGATGTTATAAGCGGTATCAGTTTGTTCGATCATTCACTTTCAAGTTAGAGAAATTGTTCGATCCTTTGTGTTGATCATTGGTCTTAGTGTTGGAACTCGTTCTTGGCATGTTCCTTGATTCGGGATGGTAGCATGGGGTAGGATTATCAAAACATGGAATTTATAGACCAAAAGGATGTAGCTAACCCTTTTACGCTAAACATCAATTTTCTAGGGATTTGGGGACACAAGTGTTTTGGATAAACTTATTGGAATTGTAAATCTCATTGTCGTGGGTATAACCAATGAGATGAGAATGACATGCATGATAGAAATGACTTCCCACTAGGATGCATATTTCATTGGGGTATAATTATTTATGGTGTGGTATGAATGCATGGATTCCAGAAAATTCTGAATTGGGATTCAAGATGGAAGGGTTTCACAATGAAAATTTATGGTATTATAAAAATGGGTTGATTTTCAAAACACGGTGGATTTTTGTTTTAAAAAATGGTACAATGTGGGAAATGTGAAATTGTGGTAAGCCTGGTTGTGATAGTTTCTATGTAATTGGCATTGAAATTATAAGCCTACACCTTCTAGAGAGTGAGACTAATAGTGATTCTTATGTTCAGAGAGATGGAAAGAGGTAGGCATCATGGAGACCAATCAGAGGAAGATACTAGAAATGTGGTTGCACCTGATCCCCAGGTGAACTAGTAGTTGGCCCAAAGCATCATTCCAGATTTTCAAATAGCACATTCAGGACTGCAACTAGATATAGTAGTTACATTATCTATCCATGTCTAAAATCCATGAAATGGAAGTATGATTGTCCACAAGAGAGGAGTGAACAATAACATTGAGAGAAATAGTAAGATAGAAACCTTTGCTCACCGACATGGAACACATCATAATCGTACGACAAGATAGTTAAAAATCCATGAAAGACCGAAGAGTAAGCCGGTATGTTTTCAGTGTGGCTCCATGAGCCAAATCAAGAGAGATTGTAAGGAACAACCTCGAGAATGTCATAACTTCAAGCAGATGGGGAATCTTCAGTGGTATTTCTATAATTCTTGGAGGTCAGTTGTTCGTGAAACTCCTCATTAAGGGAAGTGTCAGCAGGATAATAATGACAAGATCATGGAAAACATGCGTCTTCTTGGAGAAGAGAAAGTTGTGGTGGATGATCATTCCGAACCATCTAGAATGCGAGTTAAGGTTCTTTTAATTTCCACTTTGATGAAATACTTATTTGATATGGGTGATTTGTATTATTTTATTTCTTATCGCATCGTTGATTTTTTGGGTTTACATGTGGAAATAATGTCTTCTATTTGAAACTTCAAACTCCCCAGGGTCAAAAAGAGTATCGAGCCTTCTTATGTCAAGTTTTTTGTTTAGTTGTGGAGGGTATCAAATTGATGTGAGGTTTCTTCAAGATTGAGATGGATGCTTATGATATAATCCTAGGAATTGATTTTTTTATGATGTTTAAGGTCCAGATCGATTGCAATGGGTGAACGGTTAGTTTTGTGACAAAGTATGTCATTAGAAATCTCTTTAGAGGGAAAATGAATAAAAACCAAGGTGTGACGGATTTGTTGGCACTAGCTATTGGCACGATGTCATATCAGTTTGAGGCTTTGACATTAGAATCAGTGGAAGGTGTTGATCAGAGTGTTATTCCGGTAGTTATGGATCAGTTTATGGATGTATTTCTTGAATAATTCTTATGGTTTCCACCTGTGAGAGAAGTGGAGTTTACGATTTATCTCTTTCTAAGGACCAGTTCTATCTCAACCCTATCTTCCCAAATTGTAGAAGCAGAATTGCGTGAATTAAAGGTTCATTTGGAAGAGTTAGAGAACAAAGGTTTTATTCGACCTTGCACATCTCTGTAGGCAACACCCATTTTGATTGTTAAAAAGGAATATAGAACCTTTTGTCTATGTGTTGATTATCATATAATTAATTAGGGTTTTATAAAGAACCAATATCCACTTCCACGCATTGATGATTTTTTTTTGACCAATTAAGGGGAGCTCAATGGTTCTCCAAGATTTACATGCGGTCAATATATCACCAATTTTGGGTGACGAAGGAGAATATTCAAAAAATAGCTTTTATCTGTCGATATGGACATTATGAGTATGTGGTTAGGCCCTTTGATCTAACAAATGCACTAGTGGTGTTCATAGAATTGATGAATCAGATGTTTTAGAGATATCTAGATTTTTGTGTGGAGGTATTTGTTGATGACATACTAGTGCATTCAAGGACAAGGGTGCAACATGAGCAGCACTTGGCGATAGAGTTGGGGATCTTGAAGGATCATCGTTTGTATGCCAAATTATCAAAGTGTGAATTTTGGATTTGGGAGGTTCATTTCCTTGGCCTTGTTATTTTTGGGAATGGTGTTTCAGTTTATTTGAAAAATATAGAGGTTGTTATCTCATGGTAACCACTATATAATGTTTTCGAGATATAGAGCTTCCCCGGCCTAATGGCTATTTTCATGATTTGTTTCGTGATTTCTCACGATTGGATTCACCAATGACATCTTTGAAAAGGAATAATATCTCATTTCAATGGGATGAGAAATTCCAGAAAATCATTGAAGAGTGAAAGGGTCGCCTTATAACATTACAAATCTTGGTTTTGCTAGATTTGGGTAAAGGGTACGTGGTATATTGTGACGCATCGGGATCAGGGTTTGGGTGTGTTCTCATGTAGCGGGATCATGTGGTTATGTATCGCTCACGACAGTTGAGGTTTTATGATAATAACTACCCAACACATGTTTTGGAATTTTCGGCAGTGGTTCATGCTTTAGAAATGTGATGTCATTATCTCTTCGGTGAGAAATTTATAATGTTTACAGATCACTAGAGCTTAAATCATATCATCTCACAATGATATTTGATCTTGAGGAAAATGAGATAGGTGAAATATATCCAGATTAATGATTTTGACTTAATGTACAAACCATGTATGGTAAATCCAATGGAAAATGCATTAATTAGAAACTCATATGCTCAAGTGGTGAAGCAGGTATCGAATCAGTAGAAGTTGATGTCGGTCATCACTGACATGAGGTTGGAATGTGAGGACTAGGGTGATAGGGTAGTCTTCATTCCATTTTCATTAGTTCTTTAATTTTCTGGTTTAGTTAAAGAGGTATAGACATCAGATTCTGAGTGTATGGAAATGGGGTTGAAACACAATGGTGGGGAGACCATTGAGAACATGGAAGTGAATGTGAATTTAGTCTTGTGTTTTCAGAATCGGGAGGTGGTACTAGTGGCCTATCGGGAAGAACTTCTTAGTGCTTATCATAAATCCAGGTGGGCTGTCCATATAGGAATTTTAAAAATGTATAAGGCGTTGAAAGTGCGGTTTTGGTGGGTTTGTATGGAAATGGATGTGGTCGGGTTTGTCTTGAGATTCTTGACTTGTCATCAAGTCAAGGCAGAGCATCAACAGCCAGTAGACATGTTGTAGTCTTTACCCATCCCAGTATGGAATTGGGATCATATAGAAATGGATTTTGTGATGGGTCTCCAAAGAATAGTACGAAAACATGATACCATATGAGTAATTTTGGATCATCTCACAAAGACAGCCCATTTCATCCCGATTCGTGAATCTCATACAGTGGAGGATCTTTCCAAAATCTATATCTGGGAAGTGATAAAGAGGCATGCTGTTCTAGTTTCAATTTTATCAGATAGAGATCTGAGTTTCACATCTCATTTCTGGAAATCCTTGTAGCAATCCATTGGGGCACAACTGACGATGAGCACGACGTATCATGCTCAGTCGGATGGCCAATCTGAGAGGACGATACAAACCATGGAGGATATGTTAAGGTCTTGTGTAATGGATTTTGGTGGTTTATGGGAGGATCACATATCATTGGTGGAGTTATTTTATAATAACCACTATCAAGATTCAAAACATATGGTTCTGTTTGAATAATTATATGGGTGTCTATTTCGTTCTTCACTATGTTGGGTAGAAACGAGTGAATCTTCTATAGTTGAACCCAAACTAGTCTAGGAGACTTCCGAAAAGATTATGTATACCAGTATTAGGATAGATACGACATATAGTCATCATAAGTCTTATAAAGATCATCATCGATCACTGTTGTCGTTCGAGGTGGGTGATCATGTTTTTTATTGAATCTCTCCAAGACTTGGGCATCATCATTTTGGTAAGCAGGGTAAGTAATCTCTGAGGTATATTGGGCCTTTTGAGATAATTGACCGGATTGTAGAGGTGGCTTATAGATTGCCTCTTCCACCATGGTTTTTTATGGTGTATAATGTGGTTCATGTATCAAAATTGAAAAAGTATCAGTTGGATTGTGACTGTGTGATTTGTTTGGATCATGTTGATCTAGAGCCCGATGCTTCGTTGTTGCACGTGCCCATGTGGATTGTAGATAGTCAAGAGAGAGTCTTGCAGGGTAAAATCATTGGTCTAGTTCGAGTTTTTGGGTATCATGGTTAGGTCTAGGAGGAGACTTGAGAGTGGTAGAAAGAGACGACCGAGCAATGGACCTAGCTCTTTCGGCAAATTGAGGGTTCTCTACTTTCTAAGGACAGAAAGTCCTATAGTGGGGAGAATTTTATACCCCCATCATGAGGTATGTATCCTTTTTATGACTTTTTAAGTGTTTAATGCGCTGGGGATGAGTTGGGAAGATGTTGGGAGGGTTCGGAATTTCTTTGAATAAGCTTGGAGGCTTTTCTTAGGGCAGAGAGTTTGAGAATGATTAGCGGAAACAGTGTTGGTTATCTAGGAAACCATGCAGGGGAAGACAGTAGGATTCACATAGCTTGTACATGGTTTTCCAGACCTTGTGAGGAAACCATGAGGATCCCCCCCCCCTTGAGATAGTGGGATGCACATAGTTAGCACACAGTTTTCAAAACCGTGTGTGGTAACCATGTGGCCACAAAAAAATAGGGTTTTAAAACCTGGGTTCACTGAGGCTAGCCTCATTTCTCCCCAAGATATATCCCACCAAAAGCCTCACTTGGGATATTATTTACTAAAAGGTTGCAGGGGCTCTCCCACACTTTTCGAAAGCCAATATAAGGGGTTTTGAAGAGTATTGATGGTGTTTCTTCTCAGAGAATGAGATTTAGAGTGGTTTCAGTGGTGTGTTCACCGGATTTGTGGTGCGGTTGTTCATGGGTCGATTTTTCCAGAACCCTAAAGGTCGGTGTCTTCTATCTCAACTCTACATTTCTAGAACTTGATGCATAGTTATAATTAATTTGTGTTGCTTAAAATTAAATGTGTTTTTGTTGTGAGAAATTGGTTAGAAATACCTTTGGTGATGTTTTGGGGATTTGTGTGAAAAATGGGGTTTTGTGGTGAAATGCTCTTGTTGTGGATTTTAAAATTGAGATTTTGAAAGGGGTTAAAAGAATTGATTTGGGAAAATGGTTGAGGAAAATGGTTTTCAAAAAAAGATATTGTTTTATTTAAATGTTGTTTGGAATGTAAAATGATTTAAGGGTTGTTTGAATAAATGGGTGATTTATTGAAGTGAAATGGAATGTGTAGGAAATGGTTGTGTACTTAATGTGTGGCCTTGGAGCTTTGTGGTTATTGGTTGATTGAGTGTTATGGCTTGTGTTGGTTGTTTGGAAGTGGTTGGGTAGTGTCATTATAAGAGGCGATGAATAGTGGTAAGAAGAACCACCATTATGTAAGTGGGAGGAAATTTACACTATAAAAGGTGATGGACAGTGGTTAGAAGAACCACCATGAGTGGTAGTGGTCAGGATGTCTGGGAATGAGGTAAATGGGTTAGGACATAAAGTTAAACCATGGATGTTTGTTTGTTTGTGTTGTGGCTATGCAAGATGGACTTGTTTGGGATAATGGGTGATGGTAATGTGGCTTATGGAGTAGTGTGGCATTCCTTTGATTGTCTTGGATTGGTAAAGGAACATTTGACTTGTTGTAAGTTGTTTCAGTATAGGTAGTTTTATATGAGCTTTTTTAAATAAAATTTTCTAACGTTTTTATCCTAGTGGTGTGTATAGGGAAGTCATTTGGGGAAAACAAACTGAGTATTAGTACTCACCCCCTTATTTGGCACTTTGGTGCATTAACATATGTCATATTTTGGGACATAGGTAAAGTTAAATCATCTCATTTCTAGTGGTTCATGGTGATTATTAGGAGATGTGGCGGTTCATGGAGCATGGAGTTTGGTGTGGAGTTGTGGAGTTTGTCTTGTTTTATTTTGGGTATATTTTTTAGTCTTCCACATAATTCTATGATATTATGTTTGGTTGTATTGGTTTTTGGGTGGTGTTGTGGAATACTGTAGTTCTTTTTGTTAATGTATGAGTTTTTTGTTTTGTTGACATGCATCATGTATTTTTTTGATAGTGGATCATTTGGTTGGTTGGTTTTTAATCCAGGGAAAATCATTCCCAATTTATTCTCATAGCCGTCGACATTTATTTCCAGCATTTAGTGCCTCAGGAACGTTGCATAAGGCCAAATAGAATTTCTCTGCCCTCTCAAGCTAATGAGATCGGACGTGGTGTTACATTTATTCAACATTGGAAGGGAGGTTGATCAATTCATTGATGGATAAAATCCTTTTCACCGAAGATAATTAGTATCTCAAAATTTCTCAACATAAAAAGAAGTATTAATTAGAACCATAAATCATGAAAATAATTTCTCTAAATCCTTTAAATATAATGTGGAATGTTAGATGAAGAGGTTATACCAGTTCTATTGTGAAATAGTGTCTAAGAAGGAAAAGAATGGAATATCAGAGTTTCTTACATGTAATAAATATTGGAAAATACCTAGGAAACTGTTTAATGGTTTTGGGTGTATACATAAAATTTAGGGACAAAGTTCATTAGGCTTGTGAGTGTAATTGTTAGTGGGATATAAAGAATATACAATTATTTAAATCTAGTAAGATGAAAAATTATTCTAATTATTTCTCTATTCAACAAGGGTATCATTCACAAAAGGGGCTTATAAGTATTGGTTGTATATTTTTCATAACAATCCTTGAATTTTATGTTTCAAATGAAATAAAAACATGTTCAGTGATTATACATTAAATGTTATCTAATACAATATTTTTATTCAGAAACTATGTATTCCATTATATAATAAGTATACAAAAAGAATCAAATTATAAATTGATATAATATGGAATGAATTATCAGTCAGAAAAATTAGTGTTACATTGATTTCAAAAAAGGTAAATTATAAATTTCAAATTATTTTTCAAATATGTTGGATAGTTTCAAATATAGTCATTGTACCAGTGTTAGTTTTTTGGTAATATTGGTGATAAATTATCTCTTGAATTAAAAGGAAAAAAATCATTTTATTAAGAAATAGTAATAATAGGTGACATAATTAGATAATTACTAATTTTTTTAGGAGATATTTAATTACGTATCCCTTTTCTGAAAAAGAGCCTAATATCTCAACATAATGAAATACATGTTGAGGATATGGATAGAATTCAATTTATAATGGGAAAGGGTCTTCTAAAAATAGTAGAGGTACTAGATGTGTATCAATATAATTTTATATTTTCTAATTATTTACATGGATTACCCCTTGGTGGAGAAGTTTAATTATCTATTAATCAAATCATGGGTGAAAAAATATCTAAGACAACTTATAGGTTGGATCCCATAGAATTAGTTGAGTTGGAGAAGAAGATAGAAAAATTGTGTGGTAAAGGGATCACTCAACTATGTGCATCACCATAGAGAGAACATGAGTTTTTTGGTAAATAAGAATGATGGGAAAATAATATTACGCATTTATTATATATAAATCAATAAAATTATACTAAATAAAGTGTGTTCATTTCCTTGTATTGATTACCTTATTGTCCTACTTAAAAAGGCAGAATTATATTCCAATACTGATCTTCATTATATATACCATCAGTTAAAACATAATAAGGGTGATATTAAATTTTTTTTTGTTTTGTATATGGTAAAGTAATATTGAAGTCATGTTAAAACTATTTGTACTAAAAAAATCTATCTATTTTTTATAGACATGATGAATAGAGTATTCAAAGGATAAATTTACTTTTTTTATGTGGTATTTATTGGTGACATTCTTATATATGCTTTGATATTTGAGGAAAATGTTACACATTTTTGAATTATTCAAGAAGTGTTGAGAAACAAATAGTAATATGTGAAATTAATAAATTGTGTATTTTGGATCCCACATGTTGTCTTCCATGGTCATATATCTATTTAAGCTTTATAAAATAAAGAAATCATGGAATGTATCAGGCTATAAAGCATAAAAGAAATATGAGTCTTTTTTTTGTTCGTGGGATACGATACGAGATTAGTGGAAATATTTTCACGGTTAGATAATTTGTTAACATGGCTAACACATAAAGTGGTTATTGTTTCCTATATAAAAGAATATAAATATTTTTTCAGTAAATAATAACGATATTGTTGAATAAACATGTTTTGACTATTCCATATAGCACTGAAGGATTAATTATTTATAATGATGCATCATGTAATGGAAATGGATGTGTTATAATGCCAAATAATAGTGTTATTTCCAATGCATCTAGATAATTTATACTTCCTGATATTATTTATCTAAATATTGATTTATAATATGTGTAAGTAATATTTTCAATGAATATATTGATACATTACCTCTCTATATTGAGATATAATTTATTCATATACCCAAAGAGTGTTAAGTATATCATTACTAAAAATCATATTTGTATAAGGAAATGAAGATGGTTAGAACTAATTACTGAATATAAATATGCTATCCATTATTATACATCCAAAGAGAAAAAGATAGAAGATTATTTACGTAGAAAAGAACATGAAATAATATTCATGATGAGGGAAAATGACACATTAATTCTCTGTAACCTAATAAGGGTAGCCTTTGGTATTATAATGGTGGAGGAATAATAATTTCTATTCCATGTTATTAGCTGAAAATATTTATTATAGAGGGTTATAAAATATAAATATCTTGATAAATATATACACAATAATATTGAAGATGTGATGAAATGGGAAATTACTAGAGTTACAATTTGGATATGAATATTTTCTGATTTAGTAAATGGTTTTGTGTTCCATTAGTATGAAATTTTAAGAAGGAAATATTGTAAGAGGCTAATAGATAAAACATCACTATAAATATTGGAAGAAAAAATATGTATATGAATATATGATATATGTTTTACTAACAATATATTAAGAGCGATATTTTATATTTTACCAATGGATACTATGTATTACAGAAGGTGAAGTTCAAAATAAAAATTCTGAAATAATTAATTCAACCATTACCTATACTAGAATGGAAATCGGATAAAATTGCTCTGGATTTCATCACATTTACTTTCAATGTGAGATGATTTTTCTCAAGATAATATTCGTAGGTTGCATATAAAATAATTTTTGATACTTATAAGAACAGACCAATCAATGGATTAAAATTTAAAACTATGGTTAAAGCCAAAATTTTAGAGGATTCTCTAGAATATTTTAACATAGAGAATAATCATAGAATGACCAATCACCCCTAAAATGAGGTCCAGTCTAAATAAAATGTCTAGAAATTGAATGATGAGATAAGGTCATTCTTTATTAACATAAAAATATATTGGATTCAATATTTACATATTTTGGGGTTTTCCTACAATAATAGTTACCTCCCCATAATTAATATGAGATGATATGAACTCATGTGTGGAAATAGATTTAAAACTCTTCTGAGCTAGAAAGATTTTGTAGAATGGATGATTTGGATCAAGAACAAATGGAAGAGACAACATAGAATGTATGATCTATCTAGAAGAATATCCAGGCATCCCAATTTGAGATTAAATATTATACTAGCTATCAAATAAATTATCATGAATACTAAGTGGGAGACAATGTATTCATGATGATATATACTTGGAAATGCAATTTTATATTTACAAGGAAAGGGAAGTTGATTGAATGATATGTTGGTTTGTTTCAAATATCATATCAAATAGGAATAGTAGGATTTCTTTTCGATTACACAAAACTTATCATGATTCAACAATATATCACTTATAAGGTAGAATATACGACACCATACCCACGAGAGTGAGAGGATTATATGAGAATACCTTATCTAATTTTGTTTGTAGATTGATTTAAAATTTTAGGGAGAAAATTATTAATTATTGGATAATTTAATACACCTGATTCTATAATATTATATAAACCTTATGACATTTGATTATTTCATAATACATACTTTTTTATTTCATGATAATAGTACTATATGTATTCATACAACAAAAACTCTAAGTAATTAAATTTAAAATAGAAGTTAAAACTAATACCATAAATCATGCATAATGTGGGGCCACATGATAATCTTATACTCTAGAAAATCATTAATGATAAGAAAAAGTATTTTTCTGAGATATAGACTTATTAATAAAATAAAAATAAGTATTGGAATTTATATGGTGTATGAACATAGAGATATATGTTATATGATTTAGATGTTTTTATAGATAAAAAAATTAATATGATTTTTTGAAAATATGAATTTTTTTCCATTGGACAATTATATATTATGAGTGTTAGTCTACATAACCATTTTTAATATGAGTATTGATGGAATAATGATTTACATTGGACCATTAGGATTATTATATATTGATGGTTATAATGAGAATTAATTGTCACAGAAAGGATGAAACATTGATTTAAATATTTGGAACATCCCTTATGATGTTCATTTATCAGATATTGGGAATGACGTAACATCAATTGTGTTACACCTTGACCAAGACCAAGTGTAACTCCAACATTTAAATGTGTAGATACAGGATCTACTAAAAAAACTAGCATAGGTAATTCTATTTCAATAAGAAAAGAAGTAATAGTAGACGATGAAAAGGATAAAATGAGATTAAAAAGATCCTGCATTCCCTATTTGATTATAGAAGAATATTAAGATTTTTATAATAAGTAATGATAACAAAAAGGATATTATATGTGATTCATTCCCATTCCATACTAAAATGACCACCCATATCAAATAAAAATTAACTCTAAGAAAATAACTAATCAAAAAGAAAATAGTGTGGAGGAGAGAGAGTGGGATACTCCATAGAGGAGCATTCTTCTCAAAAATTGGGTGAAATATTATATGAATTGGATTTTTGGGTTTTTCTTAGGGTCTAAAATCATGAAAAGTCAATTCATTAAAGTTGTTTTCTTGAAATTTCTTTTGGGTACCCAGTTTAAGGTAACAGAATACATGGTATTTTAAATAGAACTATATGAACCGCGTACACCCCATTGGGTACCTTGTACAAAAATGAGTAGTACCTGATGATTACTATACCTTACCCCTTCCCATATTCAACCAAACTCTTATATAAACACTAAAATAAACCCTTTAATGTATTTGAAACTAGAAAATATATAAAAATTAAATAATGGTTATAATATTATTAATTTTATATTCTTTACCCTATCACATATCATATTGTATACAATTTATATGTGTCTCCTTGTGGGGGAACCATGTAAACTTTCTTGTGTCACTCTTTTTTTTGTTTCATTAAAATCAATTTGGTGGGAGTGAAGATATTATGTATTAATCATTGGAAGAGATCATATGGGTGTGTTTTTTTTAATTTGGCATACCCTAATTCAACCCAATGTGTATATTTTTCTGTTGAACTAACATATAGATATTTTAGATAAAATAAAGATACCGATAATGTGGAATATATGAGCATAAAGTATATGTGAGGTAGTAAAAAAATTTACTCAGTGAATAAAAAATTAAGTTATGAATTGAAAGGTAAAAAAGATGATTAAATGGGATTATAATATTTGAAATTTCAAAAAGAGATAGTGAAATTGGGTAATTTCGTTGATTTTATTATGGAAAATGATTGGTGGTGTGATTAATCAAGAAAAATGACCAAAAATTGTCTTATTGTAATACTAGAGTAGTTGAGTTGATCAAAAACTTGAAATTTAAATAGAGTATGAGACAAAAATAGAAATATATAGTGGATATGGTGTCTAAAAATGTATTGAAAAAAAATAATATATTATTGATAGATACATTTTATCATATATATATAACTATAAACATTAAATTTTTAAATGATAACCATAATTTTGATGGATTTTCATTTACTATCAGAATTGATGGAATCACTACTATCAATGGAGTTATATTCAACAAAACTTGTGAATATAATCTTAAATAAATTGATGTATTCCATTTTTAATGGGTTGAGGCATTATATATTAAGTGGAAATTAACCATTTTATAAGGAAAACAATGTTATTATCTAGAATAATTTGTGTATCATTAGAAACAAAAGGAATAAAACATGAATAATGAAATTAAAGTTCACCTGTGAAAATTTATTACATATTTCTTGAGATCAAACAACATATTACTTTAGTTTCACAAAATAATTTTTTATTTTTCATAGAAAACATGATAATATTTTTCAAAAGAATATTGAAAAACATTTAAAAAAAATATCCGATAAATTTTTCATAGATAAAACATGAGAGGGGAAATAATGGGATGAGTGTGTTTTCCATTGAATTATTTAAGGAGATCCATCTATGGATCTATACCACTATATTCATCTTGATCATTTTATCCAGTAATCCCAAATTCCAAATTTTGTTAGACATCAACACTAGCGATGATGGTACATGCTTCTTAATTGGAAATGGATGATGGGATATCATTCATTTCTTCATCGAATTCCTCTATAGAAATTATCATTTGGGAACCTATTAATTTCATTAGTTGCATCCTTAGTAAGGTAAACACATCCTCTTAGAGTCATCAGATCAAAGGAATTGATTTGATATTTTTGGCTACATTCAAAATACATAGATATAATTCATGGGATGGGCCATAAGGAAATATTATTTTCATTATGTTTGGACTATACATTTAAAAACATGTGGCATATTGTAGAAATCACATGAGATAAATTAATATTATCACATAAGGAATCCTTAGATAATTTCATTTGGACACCATTACTCTTCACAGTAGGAAACTCGTACCCATAACACGAGTCAACCTATTATTATAAAATAGGGAATCATAGGATCATCACCTAATATATCCCTAAAATTTCACAAAATGAATCCTGTACTTTTCACAAATGATATGAATCTTATATTCATCTATAAATGTGAGAACAAAAAGATCAATTCATTTTCACATAGTATTGTTATGATCACCCATTATAAAATATCATACTCATCACATGAGGAAATAACTTGGAAACATCACTTAAATAAAGGGTTAAGATTTCATATGCTCACAACATATTATTATTATACTCAAAATATAAATAGTATTCTTCCCATCACTTAAGGAAATAATTTTGGATCCTCGCCTAATGAAAGTGGATAGAGATCCAATGATTGTCTTATAGGCTTCATATCATCATTTAATAAGGTATATAATGCCTATAAAATGAGGAAATAATATTGTCTCAGAACCTAAGGAAATGTTGAATAGTTCCTTCTTGCATCACATCGATTTCTTATTCTCATCAAACACAGTTTCATATTGGCATCACATGTAAAAATAAAAAAGCGTTATGGCCTATGTAAAGTGTGGAGAGATATTTTTATTATTACATCAGAATATTATGCTCACCACATAAGCAATCTCATAATCATCACATTAGTCACCCTCATCCCATTACATAGTGTATGATTTTAGATTCATTTTGGTAGGGGTATCAAAATATCTTAAAATATAACCTCTTAGGATTTTCACATAAGAGAGGGACACAGTTTATTGTCCCATGGGGAACCTTCCCATACACTCCCATCTTGTATTGTGAATTTCATAACTTAACATCCAATGGAGATTAATCCATGTATTTCCATTAAATATGGGTAGGAAAATGTCATCATAATGTTGGTATGTTTATTCGTGGTTTGAAATCTAAGTGGGAATGATAACTATTTAATGTATTGTGGGGATGTTGGAAAGTTATGGTGAGATATTTGGTGTTCTCCATAATGATAATTAGGCTTCTGTTAAATTTCACACTATATGGATGATTGAATTGATCCGATGTTAGGATTCAACCTCAAAGAGGTATCTAATATATCATAATATAAAAACATAATTAAAAATAATGTAGTGTGAGGTGCATAGTTTAGGTTCATGTGATATGACTATACCATGTTGTTTTATATCATGATGTATGAAATATTGGGTCCCTAAAATACCAATAACAAATATGATGTGGGGATTACAATTAATTCTATCTGAGATATGTGTTTCATCCCATTATTATCAAATGTTGAATCTTATTCCCATTATATGGTAAATCCTAAGATCACCACTCAGGATATACTTTTATTTTCACATTTATTAAGTTGTAGTTTAATATTGTTCACTAAGGATGTTAGTGTCATGAATGAATACATAATAAAATATGGTGTGGGGAATATACTTATGGCTTACCCAAATATATGGTTAATCTAAAAGTCACTATATTAGGAATCTCTTATACAAAACATGGGGTATACTAAGCTCATCACTCCTAGTATCCCATGATTTAGTCATAGGGTAAAATTCAGTTAAATTTATTACATTGAGGATGTAGGAGAAAAATCATTGACTTGAACATCTGAAATTTATATTTATAAATTGGAATCAATGAGAGATAGAGGTTAAATTTTACACTATATTTCCTAAAATAGAGTATTGATAATTGGATTGAACGTATAAATTTTAGATGATGATGTCAAGACTGGGGCTTATACCCCATATGTAGACCGGTTTCTACATGGAAGTTGTGTGAGAATGAGTGGGGTGTACAAACATGTTTTTTTCTCAATTATTGTTTATGAAAAAAATTGAATTAATGATTTTTGGAAAACACATTATGTGAAGGGTATGGTGATGATCACACATAATATTGGGAGAAAAAATTAGATATTTCATAGAAAATATTTGGTTAAGAGATATTTAGTATACGAGTTTTTCAAACTAGTTATGAATACAAATTTTTATGTATAAACCAGGTTCAGATGAACATAGGTCTCAGGTGTAGTAATATTTCATTAATAAAATTTTATATATGAGGTATCAATTATGTTTCCAAAAAATTAGGTTCATAGAACATTGGAGTGGTTTTGATTCACATATTTTCACAAAGAATGTGTTCTATCATATGTGTGTTTCATAAAATACTAAGTAAGTAGTTTTTGACATGTTGGCTACCACATTGAACACTGAATTTTAGGAAACATATTCAATTGAAGTGGATCAATTCTAGTAAACCTGAATCTTATTTTCTAATTTCAATTATTTTTCTCATAAATTTAGTTTTTTATATATTATGAAGTTTTTAATTTTTCCATATAACATGAGTGAAGTAATGTTATTTAATCACTCATTACTACTAAAAGAATAATACTTTTCAATTCTCTTCTAATTTTTTCATCAAAATCATTATGTGTCTTATAAACTAATTTCATATAAAAATATAATTTAGTGTGTATTAGGATAAGAATAAAACATTTAGGTTATAATAATTAGATAACTAAAATTTCTCAAACCATTATCTACTCAATTATTTAATAATTTTTTATGGTTATTATTTATTCAATTATTATTTGTTTATTTTTTTATTTTTTTTGAAATTATGTATTAATTTATTAATTAATTATAATTTATAATTGATTAATTAATCATTTTCAAAGGATTATAACTCAAATAATGATAAGTAAAATTAATCAAAAATATATAATTTATGAGTTTTTACAATAATATTTGTTTGAGTTTCAAATGAAAAATATACACAACAAAAAGTCACACATATATAGGCCAACTAACTCATATAATGATAGTTACATTAGTTAAATTAATCATATAAGGAAACATTCACAGAATAAATGACTAATAGGAGGTTACATCTCATGACTTGTACATTTATAAAACATTTCTCTAAATAATAATGGAAAAATATGGAGAGTCTCAAATAATTATTATGTAGATCTAAAAAATTACACTTACCCAAATTATAAATGAATCATATTAACTCTAAACTTTTTTATTAACATTCAGAACAAACTCTTTGTTATACTATTTAATTTATATTTCAAATTTATTCATGATTATGATGTTATTTTTATTGATCTATTCATTATTTAATTACTTTATTAATATTTTCTTGATAAGAAAAATTATTTATAATTATATTATATATATTTAAATGATCAAAACATAGATAAGATCGCATTTTTTATTTACAAAATATTATTTTAAAATTAAATGTATGATATTAGAAATTTTCAAAATAATAAGAATTCCATCTCACATGATTTGTGGGAGTAAAAAAAACTAATATTGATTATTCTGGAATATTTATTTCTATATTAATTATTATAAATAGTTTTTATATAAATATTTTTTGTGATTTTATATATTATTATGTGAAATAAATGAGTAAAATTTCAATGGTACAAAATGAAGTTTACATGTGAATAATTTTATGGAAAAGATACACTATAAAAAATATAGTGGTTCATTGGTTTCACATAAACATATTAAATTTGGAATTAAAGAAATGAAATATATTAAAAAAAATCATATATTGTGACTGTTGAAATAATTTATAAAGTGTATAAAAAAACCACCTCCGACCGAAAAGAATTTTTAATTAAATTTTGAAAATATATTGTGATAAAATATTTAATGATCATTCCTACATCAATATCAGTTAGAATTTGTTTTCCTAATACTCTATTGGTGAAGGGAAAACTAATAAAATGACACTGTAAAACTTCATATTGTATCAGTTAATGTGGATCTTAATTCATTGTATATTTTCATAGTTATTTATTTGTTTTTTTATCAGAAAGGTTGGGGTCAATCCCCTCTATTAAAAAAGAAAAGAAAGAAGGAGTACCTTTTGATGGGTAAGGGAAGACCCAGTACAAGTCTATAAGACCGAAGACACATAGCTGTAGACCATGCATTTAGAGGATAAAATCCCAATTAAAGACACATAACCAAAGTCAAGCGGCTAAAAATCCCAGTGGAACAAAGTCCATAAAAAGTGAGTGAAAAAATACCCCCCCAAAAAACAAAACACAACCCAAGTCCTAGAAGACCGAGTCCAAAAGCCCAAAAACTGCTCAACACCGCGACCCACATGGTCAAGAAGTCTTTTGAACTACAGGTGACATTTTGATGACCAGGGAGCCCTCCAGATCACCATGGCGCCACCGGCCATCCAAACAATCCACACAACCGCCATCGGAGTGCAACACCATCACCGCCCTCCGCATCCTTGCGAGGATACGTCGGCAAGAAAACCCATTCCAACCAGATCTGGTCTGAATCCAGATCTAGAATAGATCTCCGTCACAGTTCGAAGACTGTCGTCCATAGCCCCGCTGACCGAATCAAGCCCACGCCTCCGTCACAGCTCGAAGACCTCCGTCCGCAGCCCCACTAGCCAAATCAATCCCACCCCTTCGTCGCAGCTCGAAGACCCGCCACAATAGCTCACCGAAAGCATATGAACTATGAAACTCCACCGAAGAATCCCAGGAGGTAATCACCGCCAAGAAGCCGCAAGGGGAATGAACCCTACGGGAGGAGAGCTCTCGGCGAAAGCCGAGAGCTGGTGGTAGCAACCTCGAGGTGGTGGGATCTACGAGGGAGTTCGTCACGATCAGCGCCACTCAGGGAGAAGTCGCAGACAGTGCTGGGGATGTCGCAGGGTTGTCGTCGGTGAAAGGAACCAAGAGGCGGTGGCTGGGTCGGGATCCAGTTCGACCCCGTCACAGCTGAAGCCACTAGCGGGCGGGATGAAGGCAGTACAAACCCTAGGAATCGAAACCCTAGGTCGCCATGAGTAGAGCTCTCATGCAACTCCCCTTACGGACCCATCGTAATTATCTCATCGTTATTTATTTGTGGTTTATGGATACCCATAGAAAAGTATGAACTTAGTGTTATTGTTATGTTGTTCTCCAAAATGGTATGTCATAGTTTGTACATACATGTTGAAAAAGGTATTTTCATTTTTGTTCTTTGGTCTTGTAAAATTAAAGGGATTTAATTATGAATTGGTAAAATCGCAGTAAATGTTATTTATTCTTCCACTTCAAAATGAAGGTTTTGTGTGTTGACTCAAGATGATAAAAAATAGAGATTTATTTTGTTCGAATAGGGGTTAAAAAGGATGTTGTAATATGGTCGTGAAACCTTTTAAGAGTTATGAATAATATTATAATGGGTACCATACTTTCCCGTTCAATGTCAAAATAGTACATATAGAATCATTTTGATCTCAACTATTATAAAAATACTTTTTTATGTATTTTATTTGCTATTAATAATTTATTTAACATAGAAAATTAATTCAAAATTTTAAAATAGGTTACTTTACCCCTTCTTATTCATAACAATTTGAAAATTATTCATATGAGAAAAAAAATTGGTGTTAGAGTGGGTCATCAAAATGATAGATTAATCTATTATTCTTATATTTCATAAAATGTGAATATCCAAGATGTAACCATATATTAAAAATATCAATTTGATATGGAAGAGACAAATTATTATGATGTCTTTTCAAATTAAAGTCAACCATTCATTGTTGGAAATGATTATGACTATTGGTATGTTACAATGGAATCATATCTATAATTGAAAAGTATTGATCATTTTATAGACATGGTAAAATCATAAAATCCCTTTGATGGTCTTCCATGTACTCTTTTTGGTGTTTAATCCTTGAAATATGTTCATAAATATTAAATAATTGACAGAGATTATTATTATATTAATATAAATGCATTCAATTACATTTTAGCATTTAGAACTGCATATAAAATGCATAGAATATCAAAAACCACTCATTATGGTTCCAATAAATTGATTATAACATTGATTGGAATGTTATGGTAAGAATATATAGATTTTAAAATTTAAAAAATTTGATTATATAAATCAAATATGCAATATATTTACAAGAATTATATATGTTATGACTGACTTATGAAATAAGTTAGATAATATTATTTTAGTTGAAATAGTTTTATGAGATCTTCCTAAAAAAGGAATATTGATTAAGTTGAAATAGATGTAAGTAAATATTTTAAGGAAGATTCATTTGATGAGAATATAGTTTCTTTACTACAATATTAGTTAGAAATAATAAATTTATATGAAAAATAAAATAGTAAATGAATTGTTTTTTCTTGGAAATATGAAAATGAATGTTTCTTGTTACTCACTGGACTCCATGTTGTATGATTTATATATAGATGTAAATGTTCAATTACAAGAGGGGGTGGATTGTATGTTTAAAAAGCAATCCCCTTTTCAGCCTAAAAGGAAATCTATGTTTAACAAAGTTAAACAAGATAAATTCACAAACCATCTTTGGTTATTATACAAAGGAATAATTTTTCTTAGTACATAGAAATTTGGATCCGAAAACAAAACATAAAAATAGTTTTCATAGGGAGTGATTCTATCTTAAAGCATATAGAATCTAATTTATCAGAGTATACAATTATAAGAAAGTATAATAATGTAATACTTTATTTAATTAACAAAATGGAGAGGAAATAATACTTGTAACAAAGAAAGTAAACAAATAGGAAATATTTTAACCAAAATAGAAGGGTATACAACAACCATAGATAATGGTACCTTGATTTATACATTCAAGAAATTCTATCTTACCCACACAAGGGTAATCCCTTGATAATAATATCAGATCCTGTCTTGTTATCCCTACGAGCCCTTAAACATTAAGGTAGTCGACACCTCTGTCTTTCTATCTCTGTAAGTCCTCAAAATTTAAGGTAGTCAGAACCTCTGTCTTCCTATCCCTAAGAATCCATCGATTGTACCCAAAAACAATCAGATTTTTCCAAGATAGGCTGAAAATATGTTCATGATAGAAAAATATGTTCATAGATCCAACAAATCATGATAGTCTTTCTCTCTTTATAAATTACTTCACAACATGAAATCTATAGAATCATTAATTGAATTATATTGAGATCATTTAAACGAGATCCTATTTATAGGAAAAATATTCAACGGTCGAATCCTCCTCCAATGATCAAATTTTCTTGAATCATGGAGGGACCTGGATAGTTGTCACTCAGCCAATGGTTAGTTAGAAACAGAATGTACGACATCATTTCATTGTAACCAAATCATATCTAAGGAAATTTTTTCATGTAATAAAAACATTCTTAACATTACGAAACTTATGTAAAATAGGATCCAATAAAGTTGAAATATTAATTTAATGAAATAAAATAACTATAAGGAAAAATAATAATCAGATTCTTAAAGAAATTAAAAAACATAGTCTAGAAAAAATTGATATTCAGATTCGGTTTGACAAAGAATTTGGGGTTCGAATTATGAGAAATTTGGAGTCTGAATTCTAAGGAATTCAGAGTATAAATTATGAGGAATTATAAGTCTAAATTCAGGGAAATTTGGAGGAATTTGGGCACTGAATTTCATATAATTCAGAGATTTAATTTCCAAGAATTCATTGTCTAAATTTACAAGAATTCATAGTAAGAATTTTAGAGACTTCAGAGTCTCAACAGTAGAGAATTCTTGAGTCTGAGTTTTAGATAATTTAGAGTCTGACTTTTAGAGAGTTTTGAGTCAAATAACATAAATACTCAATATCTATGGAACTGTATGATTATGAGGTTTTAGATAAGGATCCAAATTTTTGACTTAAAAAATTACAGTTTGAGTTAGTTTAAGAAACACAAGAAAAGACATCGAATAACATGTTAAGGATAAAAAAAATTTTAGAGAAAGGAAAATTTTCATTAAAGACATAATTCTTAGAGAAAGAAAATTTTCCTTAAGATTATGTGCTTGTAATTTTCAAAACACAAAAGAATAGAAAAGTCATAAGGAAAATTACTAACTTAAAAATATTCCACTTTTTTGAAAGCACAGAGAACTTTTTGAAAACAAAAATATGAAAAAAGGATTTTTATTTTTTAAAATGAAATAATTATCTCCTTTTACTTATGAATCGTGATAAATATAACTAATTCACCCTTATGTTTTGAAATACCTATGGATTTTACTCTTGTATTTAATATAGAAGTTACTTTTTATTTCTTATGAAAATCTTATTTAAGTGGACTACCACTTACTTAATCTCCCATTTTCATAGGAAATTATATTCTTTTTTACCTAATATTATTTTGATCATTCTTTTCTCCCCCTTATTTATTTTCAAAAAGGAATGGAGGGAATGAAAAGAAAATTTTACCTCAAATATTTGAAATATATAAGACAATATAATGGAAGTATAACAAAATTTTATTATGATAGGAAAAATTGTTGCAAGAAAAATACAAAAAATAGTCTTGTAAGGAAAAATTATTCATCATTATTTTCCTTCGAAATAATCTTCCTCAAGGTTTCCTTTAACTTCATGTGATTTGTGTGATAATCCTCAAACCACTTGAGCAACTTTTTCTGGTCCTGATTCTTCTTTTCAAGACCCTTGATTCTTTCTTCTTGAGACTATAGTGTTTCTGCCTGGGACTTTACTACCTCTCCTTCCAGTTTGAATTTTTCTTCTAACTCTTCCCTTAGTTCTATTTCTCTCTTCAAATTAAAAGCAACATAATTGAGCTTTCTATTTAGGTATTTTTCCTATTGAATGTGGGATACTTTCTCTTGATTCAACTTGTTTGATAGATTCGATTTGAGGTTCTTCACTGTGTCCTCTGACCAATCAAAGGAATCTTTTACTAGGTCATGAAAATAATCTATAATTTTTAGATCAGAAATTTCCAACTTAGAACATTTGGTTATTTCATTTCATGATCACATATGATCATCAAAAATGATGTGAAATTTCATGAACTCTGCTTCAATAATTATTAACTTTTCAACAATCATGATTATCAATTCTATCTTATGATTGAAATAATGCTAAACCAAATTATATCTTGAAAGAATACTTGGGAATAAGGGTATTGTGTTAACTAACTTCCTTAATGAATGAACAATGAAATATGTTCCCATGGATGATAATGATTCAGATACTGATTCCTTTGCTGGTGAAGAATCTTTATCTAGCTCTTTAGCTATCCACTTGGATTTTCCACCAACATGTGTCTTATATTTCACTACCACATCATTTCTAGGTGTTTCAACAACCACCTATTTTCCTTTATCAGCTTTAGAAATAATATTCTCAGCTCTTGGAGACTCATGCTCACTATCCGTGACTTAGATTATCTTTTCTTAATCAACATCATCTTTCCCAGCACCTTCTTTAACAACTCTATGTTAAATTAAATCATGATTGTCTATTTTATCATAAGTAGCATTATCAACCTTAACCTATTAATCATCATATATCCCTTGAGATATTATCTTGTTTGATTCAACTAGGGAATATCTGATTGATAACTTCTTTGAAGGACTTTCTTTATCATGGTATTATTCCACCTATTTAATCACATATTATCTTTTTTCTCCTTCTTTGTCTTATTCTTCTTATGGTCTCTCCACCTTTCTACCACTTTATCCAGGAACACCTTTTTCTTTTTCAGATTGGGTAGAGTTGATTAGACTTCCAAAATGGGAACTTTTTCTTTTGATTTCGGTTCTTTCTGTTTTCAATTTTTTTTAGTTTCTTAGAAGTTTCTCCTACTCCCCATTTCTTGGTTAAAGCTTGAACCTCACTTTCAGAATGATCATAAAACTCTTTCGACTTGATACAGAAACCAACTTTCATACTCATAATAGTGTCATCACACAATAACATAATCTTGAAGGTTCTTGGTTTTGAACTATAGGGTATTTTAATGGATTCTAAATAGAATATGATGATCTTCGATAATATATCTAGATAGATTATTATCTAAGACTTGAGGGTTCCATTATTTATATTACTAATGGTCATAAGGATGTACTTTATTATGTTAAACTTTATAAGATTAACCAAGAAGTCCACCATAATGATATCACTCTTCTTAAGAGAGTACTTGTCTCACATTCTCTAAATATGAAATCCCTTTATCCATAATTCTAAAAATCGATAGTTTGTTGTAAGATGATTTATTTATTGTTACTTGACTCCCTTGAGTCCAAGGCACTGAATTTCCTTTTCCTTCTCAAACCATCCTTCGATTTCGGTCATCATTTGAGAGAAAAAATTACTTCACCTTTATAAGTAATATCGATAATGTTTGTAGCCATGCTGAAGATAATGAATAGGTCTTCCCATAGCTCTTAATAGAAAACATTTCCCTTCCTCCTTCTTCATAAAAACACACCAAATCATAATATTCTATGAGAATGTTAGGATAAATTGGATCCTAATTCTTTTTTTTGGATACACAATGACTTTCCAAACTACTATTCCTTATAACATTCAAAATCATATAATTATACTTCAAAAAGAAATTTGGTTTGATCAAACTTTCTCTCTAGATCTCCCAATTTATGATTTCCTTGTTTTAGTTCATCTGTTTTTTAGAAGAAATTTATAACTACATCTAGAACATAGGGGAAAAATGGGAAATATAAATGACTAACTTGTAAGGTGGAATAGCTCCAACGCAAAAACTATGGAAAACCAATGTGGGATATGAATACAGGGGGCCTTTATAAAGTATTTTTAGAAAATGATTGAATTCCCAATTCAATCCAACAGTTGAAATAACATTGATCAGATCTAATAGTTGATATCAATTTCGAAGAAGGATTTTAAAGTTTTGATCATTATATGTTTTAATGAAAAATAAAATTTAAGTAAAATAAATCAGATAGAGTGTTATTAAATAATGATAGAAATACCATAAAGTAAAAAATATAATTACGGAGATTTAAGTAAGAAAATATACCATGCAGATTTCATAGAAAGAATTTTTAGTATTGATAGTGTTATTCTCAAAGAACATAGAATCCGAAAAAATTATTAATGAAAGGTTTTTTTGTTTTGAAATATTATATTAATAAATAAGAAAACTTTGGGTTCCAAAAAAAATTATTAAAAAAATCAGTTTTTAAAATATTTAGAAAAGGAAAGAATTTATTTTATAAGAAACTAAAAATGTACTCCCCCTATGTAACAGAGTTTTTTAATGTAAGAATGTAGGTTTTAAAAAGTTAATATGAAATATTACCTAATATTTATCATTATTATCTTTTTCTAATGTATTCAATCAGAGGGTAATGATTTTGTCAAAATGTTATCGAGTTGATCTTGCGTTCTGATAAATTGAATAATGATATCTCTTTTAAGTGTGTGTTCTCTTAGAAAGTGATACCTAATATCTATTTGATTTGTATGAGAGTGATGTGAAGAGATTTTTCTTAAGGAAATGAGACTTTTTTATCACACAATATATGTGTCTTGGTAAAACTCATGCTATAGTCTATGAGTGTATGTTTCATCTACAACACTTGAGCACAATAACTTCCAACTACTACATATTCAGCTTTAGCAGGGTAAAGTGATATTGAGTGTTACTTCTTGCATGGTCAAGAAACTAATGAATCTCCAAGGAAATGAAAAGTTCTAGATATAATTTTTCTCTCTATTATACATCCATCAAAATCTGCATTCGAATTTGTTAAAAAAATCATTTATAGATGAATATTAAAGTCCTAAATCCATGGTTCCCTTAAAATATGAAAAATTTATATTCACTTAATTTAAATGAGATACCTTTGGATTAGATTTATATCTTCCACACAAGCATACTGAAAACATTATGTGTGGATGAATAGTTATTTATTATAATAAACATACTATCATGCCTCTAAAATATGTTTGATATACTGTTTTCCTAGCTTCATGAAGATCAAGAAAATTTGAGGTACCAATTGGAGTACCTATACATTTAGTATTTTCATATCCATACTTTTTAAAAAGATCTTTAATATAATTTTGGTTGAGATATATAAGTTCCTTCTAGTTTTCGAGAAATTTTAAAATCAAGGAAAAATGTTAACTCACCCATCACACTCATTTCAAACTCATATTTCATGATATTTTCAAATGATTCAGTTAAAGATTGCTAAATTTATTTTAATATGATGTCATCAACAAAAATTTGAATAATCAAATTTTTTATCTTTCTTTATAAAAAGAGTTGGATCAATAGTTCCCTTAACCAAATAATTTGTAACAAAAATCATATAAGTCTATCATACGAGGCTCTAGGGGCTTGATTAAGTCCATATAATGATTTGGAAGATGTGTAAAAACATGTTCATGATGTTTTTTGTCTTCAAAACTAGGTGATTGTTCAAAATAAACGTCCTCTTGAACATATCTGTTAAAGAAAGCACTCATCATGTCCATTTGAAAATGTTTTTAATTAAATAATTCTACAAGGGGAAGTAGAATATGAATAGATTGTTGTATAGATACTGCATCATAGGTTTCTTCATAGTATATTCATTCTTGTTAATTATAACCTTTAGAAACTAATATTTTTTTATTTATTATAATGATTCCATTTTTATTTTGTTTATTTCTATGGACACTTTTCACTCAAATTATAGAAGTTTACGTCTGTCATTCATCCAAGGTCTAGAATTTATTCATTTTGAATTCATTTAGTTTATCTTGCATTGATTTAATACAATCATCATCAGTTAAATCATCATCAGTGCTTTATGGTTCTAATTGGGAAGGATATTTATGATGTTCTACATCATTTCTTAAAATAATTCTTGTCCCTATAGGTTGATTTACATCCCCATTGTACTATCATTGGGATGATTTTTAAGAAACAACTGATTTTGGTTTTATAAAGATTATTCATCAATATCAGGTAAAAAATCATTAGAGGTAACTACTTCAAAATCAATTTGTTGACTATTTAACTTATTAAAAGAATATTCCCTCAATTGTTCATAATCAGTTTTTGAAAACACATCCAGAGATGTTGTTTGGGTTGTTTAAAAACAAAAGGACTAGTTTAATCAAATTTAACAAGAACTGTCTCTTCAATAATAATATAATTTTTTGTTAAAAACATTATAATACTAAGAAGCAGTGGAATATCCTATGAATATTACTTCATTGGATATGAGTGATAATTTTTGTAATTTATCTTATGTATTGAAGAAGAATACATTTCAAAAACAATCATTGAAGTAAGAAAGTATAGGTTTTCAACCAGTCCACAATTCATAAGGTGTTATATTATGAAAATTTGTGATTAAAAATAAATTTATAGTATAACAAGTAGTACTAACAACTTCATCCCAAAATTGTTTAGTAATATAATATTCACTAAACATGGTTCTAGTAATCTCATTAAGAATTTGATTTCTTACTTCAGCAACACCATTTTTGAGGAGTTCTTGGAGAAGAGAAGTTATGAGTAATTCCTTACTTACTAAAAAATGATTCAAAATCTGATTTTTGAAATTATCCCCCATGATCAATGTGAATAGTTATCAAGGGAAGGTTTTTTTTAATGCTTGGAGCTGAAGCCTCATTTTATTATTAATGAAAATAAAAGACCTCTTTTAACTGGGTAGAGGGAGACCCATTACATAGCCTGAAGGCCCAGTGGGCTTGTAGCCCATTACATAGCCTGTAGGCACAATTTTTTGGCCCAATTGCCATTTTGTGAATAGTAACCCGGCTGCTACAGTACCACACAGTACCGACACTACTAGAGTGCCTTGCTGCCACTATAGTACCCACTGATCAACAGTACAACCGCTGCTACAGTACCGCTACAGTACTGCTACAGTGCACTGCACCCAATGGGTTTTGAACCCCCATTTTTCATTTAGGATTATGGGGGGCTTATGACTAAGACAAACCCCAACTACAAGGGGGGGGGGGGGTTTGTCAATTTTAACTTGGTATCTAAAAGTTTTAAATTAAGAAATGGCTTCATATTTCTTTATTAGAAATTAAAACCTTGTAAATATAGTGTAATCATCAAATAAATCAAATACATAGTATTTGCCTCAAATACATCTAGTTTGTGTCGGATAGAAATGATACATATTCTCTAACTGTAATGAATCATATGTTGAGACTTCTCCAATTAATTCAATGCCTAACTTAGGTTACTATATTGACAAGGATCACAACCTTTTAAAGAATCAAATCAATGATCTTGTAGATCCTTAACAAGTCTTTTCTTCAAGAGTTTTCACAGGTTTCCAAGATTACGGTGTCCAAGTCAGCAATTCCATAACCGAGATTGATCTTCTATTACACTAAGGTTAGGTTGATATTTTCTTCTATGGTCTTCTAATTTAAGTGTATAATCATTAGCATGCCTATGGGGAGAGTGAATAAACTATTCCTTGGAATTGTGTACTATAAATTTGTCATTCCTAAATTTCTAAGGGCAACCTTGATCACATAATTGTATTATTCTTATAAGGTTGTGCTTAATACCTTTACCAAATAAAACATAGAAATTAAATAATTTCCATGAAGCATAATGTTTCATATGCCTATAATTTCTTCCTGAGCATTATCTATGAATGTTACATTTCCTCCTTTCATACTGATAATATGTTCAATGAAATTTTTTTACCAGTGATGTTCCAAGAACATTCACAATGCATGGACCATGAATTTTTGTTGGCACTTTCTTCATTTTCCAGAAAATAAAATAGGTAGACTTTTGGAATCCAAACTTTTTTAGATCCTAAATTTTTAGAAAGTAAAATTTTATATATCCACATTTTCTTAAAAAATATGCTTTATGAAAACCAATAGATTGGGTTTTATTTAAATAAAAAAATTTCTCCCAATGTCCACCACATTTCCATTTAATGAAAAAAGGATAAATTTTGGGAAATAAATTGTTATGACAAAAATCAGTTTTGAGTGAGTATAACTAAATCCATAACTATTCCTAAGAGGAAAACGTAGTGAATAAATTTTATCAAATTTAGTATTTCTAGAAGTTAAATTTAATAAATGTTTCTTTAAAGAAATAATTTTAGATTGTTGTCTGATGACTAAATTCTTATACTCATAGTCATTAGTCTAAGAGTCTTAGTAATCCTCTAAAACATTTTTTCTTAGAATAAACTATTTCAGGATCCACAAAAAGTTTATCCTTCTCGGAATTCACCTCCTTAAGGTTTTTAGAAACATTTTCTAAAATATGAGTTTTTTATCAATATCTTTAGAAAGATCTAATAAATATTCTATTAAAATATAAATTCTAGAATTTTATTTTTCTAACTTCTTTTTTATCTTAAAATTTTCATTCTCTAGTAATTTATAATATATAGAAACTTCTTAAAAGGAAGGAAAGGTATTATCTTCTACTAAGGAATATTCATCATTTGAAGATTCGTAATATTCTTCCTTAGGAAAATTTTCATTTAAATAAATATTGGTTAAGAATTAATCATTGTGTACCTTATCCATACGAAAATGATTTTCAATAGGTAATCTAGATATCAATATAATATTATTCTTAACGGAAGATTCATATTCCAAATAATGATCAGAACAGTCACCGCCATGAGAAATCCATGTGTCATTAGCCTTTAGGACTTTATTAGCCTTATATTTACAGTACGTATTTATATTCATTTCAAAATGATATTCCTTTATGTATTTTCTCTTTAGCATTGGACAATTAGGCCTATTATGTCTAGCTATTTTCATTCATAAAAAGTTGCTTTTGAATCATTATAGTCTTTCCTATCTTTATTCTTATATCAGTACTAAAAATATTTCTTTCCCACAATCGTTATCATTTTCAAGCACAATTGGCTAATTCATTCTCAAAATGATCACTGTCACTTGATTTAGATATAACAACATCTTTCATATCATTATATCTTGTTACCCTTTCATGAGTCTTGGATTTAGATATATTAGAGAAATCTACACTTCCATTACCATTCTTTTTCTTTTTGAATTCAGAATCTCTCTTCATTGTTGTTTCATATTGAATAAGAGTTCCAAATAACACATCAAGAGTAATGTTTGATACTTTCCTATTTTCAGTACTAGCTTTCATTTTTGATTCCCACTCATTTGGGAATGATATCAATTATCTTATCCATAAGAACTTCATTATCAAGACCTTTCTCTCCCATAGATTGAAGACTGTTGATGATAGTCATAAATCCTTATTGTACATTGAAAATAGGTTCTCTATAAGGAAATAAAAATCCACGATATTCCACTCTTAACATAGATCTTCTAGTTTCTATCACGTTAGAAGTTCCAAAATGTGTAACTTTTCATTTTTTCTAAATACAACCGGCATCATCAAAACAAGATATTTGACTATTGATATTATTGGTCTTGGAACATAAATGAGTATTGTGTACCTTGTAGTTTATTTGATATTCATGGTTTTCGTGATTTTTTAATGTTATAATTTATTTTCAAGGAATCATGTATTCACCAGTGATCATGAAAATATTATCCACTCTAGTTTCAATTGAAAAATTCTTCATCTGGTCTATCCAGTACTCATAAACATTAACATAAAATATTGGGGTTATGGTATTATTTAGGTTTTCTATAGAGCCGAAATTTATTTCCGCCATTCTATAGGAAAATATCTTTCCCACAAAACATATTAGTGGTAAAAGTTTATAAATAAATATAAAAATACTCAATAAAAACATAAGAAAGTAATGTTGAGCAAGAGAATTTAGAGAAAGAAGAAATTATATGCAAATATATATACTTTAGAGACCTATTTTGATACCAAATATATGATCGAAATATAGATTTAGAAGATGAGTTACCGAGGGGGTGAATTTTATGTTAAAAAAACTTTTCCCTTTTAATCCTAAAAGTTTATAAATGTTTATCAAAGTTAATCAAGATAAATTCACAAGCCCTATTTGGTTCTTATACAAAGGAATTATTTTTCTTAGGATCCTGAAATATTGATCCTGAAATGAAACTTAAGAACTTTTTTATTAGGGAAATATTCTACCATAAAATTTATAGAGTCTTATTTATCAGAGTATTAATGTATAAGAATGTATAAGAATATTATAATTTTGTTCTTTTACAAAATGAAACAGAAATAAAACATTTAATAAATAAAGAAAAATCGTAAAAAATATTTTAACCCAAAGAAAATCATATCCAACAACATTGGATAATGGTCCCTTCATTTATACTTTCATGAAACTTTTTCTTAACCAAACCAGGTTAAGCCCTCGACAATAATATATAATTCTATCTTATTATCCTAGAAAGACCATTAGCTTTAAGGTTATCATCACCTCTATCTTCTTCTCCCTAGTAGTCCTAAAACGTTAAGGTAGTTGGAACCATGTCTTCCTATCCCGAGAAGCCCTAGATTGTACAAAACAATAATCAGATTTGCCCAAGCCATTTAGAATAAGATGTTCATGATTGAACAAGATGTTCACATATCACACAAAACATGAGATTCTTTATCTCTCTATAAATCACTTCACAATATGTAATCTCTAGGATCACAAACTAATCGATATTGATCTCATTCAAATGAGCTCCTATTTATAAGAAAAATCTTCAATGGTTGGATCATCCTCCAAAGGTCATATTTTTCAATAAATCATGGAGTGACCTGAATAAGTGTCACTCTTCCAATGGTTAGCTAGATATAGATTGTAAAAAATCCATTCATTGTGACAAAATCTTGTGTAAGGAAATTTCATCATATAAGAAAAAAAAATTATGTTTAATAAACTTATATAAAATATGATCCAATAAAGTTGTAAACATACTTTAATGAAATGAAATAACTATAAAGAAAACAATTTAATCGAATTCTTAAGGAAGTGAAAAATGGATTCTATAAAAAATTATATTTAGATTCTGTTGTACAAAGAATTCAGAGTCTAAATTATAATAAATTATGAGTTTGAATTTTGAGTAATTCATAGTTTGAATTATGAGAAGTTTGGAGTCTATATATTAGATAATTTAGAGTCTGAATTTTAGAGAATTTGGAGTCTGAATTTCAGTGAATTTTGAGTCTAAATTTTAGAGAATTCAGAGTCTAAATTTTAGAGAATTCGGAGTCTGAATTTCAGAGAATTTGGAGTCTGCAAATAGAAATACTCAGTATCTAAGGATCAATAATATTCAGAGGTTTTATATAAGGATCCAAAATTTTAACTTAACAAAATAATAGATAGGCTTGGTTTAAGAAACATTAGGATAGAAATTGAAGACTAAGGTTAGGATAAAACTTTTTTTAGAGAAAAGAAAATTTTCCTTAAGGGAATATTTATTAGATAAGGATAATTTTCCTTAAGAAAATTTGTTTGCGAATTTAAAAATATAAAGGAATGGTAAAGTAATAAGTAAACTTATTGACTTAACAGATGTTATAGGTAAATTTTAGTTATGGGGTTATCAATGTCACTATGGTATTTTACAAAAGTAAGAGAGGATACAAAAGAATAAATATAATGAATTATAAAAGGTATGTTCATTAGAGTAGCCTATAATATAATGTAATTACACATGATGTTCTGTAAATAAAATTTAATGAATATAGTAAGTAAGGGAACCAAAAACCTAAACATATTAAGATGAATGAAAAATCCAAGAGGAAAAAATGAAGGAAATGATAACACTCACATCCTTATAGAGCAATACTAAAGACTCACACTCCATTGACTGGTTGTGAAGAAGAAATAATAAATATACACTTGATGGAATCTTTAAATCTAGTAGGTGAATATAAAATTTGAATCTTACCAATATATATATATATATATAATGATCATAGAATGGATTAATTTTATGATGTAATCTAATGTTCAGATAAATAGATTTTAAAAATTGAAAAAATACATAAGGAACCGAGGAAAAAAATAAAAAACATTTTAAATAAAACAATGGTATACATAAAGAGATGGACAATACAAGAAATTATTTTTTAGATAGAATGAAAAACATTATAAAAATTTTAAATTTAATTAAAAGAAAATCACAAACCCAATGATTATATTTATAAATATGATTATTAATAAAAAATTAAAGTAAAAATAAAAATCTATTAATGAAAAATGAATATATAAAAATAGGTTTGTCATAAAATTTTCAGGGATGGTATAGATATGAAAAAATAGTAAGACTGAATAAAATGGATAGATCTCATTCTACTCTTGGTTAGTGTTATCAATTCGAAAAATTCTATTAAACATTTTTTTAAATTTATTTGGGAAATGTTTCATTAGTTACTCGTGTGAAATGAATAATGAATGGGTATTGTGAAAGAGAATATTTATTGATATTTTTACAATCACTTGGACACACCAAAGTGTTTATTTATTAATAATTATCATTAATATTACATATAATTAATTACATAAATGATTTTATCCTCTAAATAAATATAATTCAATCCTAATTAAAGCTATGTTTGTGAGGCTGAAAAAGTTTTATAAACTCTCTTTTTTTGGATTTTTTCATTACAAGATTAATAAAAGTAAGATAATACATGGATATTGAGAAATTCTAACATATAATAGGTGATTCTAAAGAGTTTCTATCATTATATCAATGTGGAGGTAAAATTAAATATTATGGTCATTAAAATGGTGTAGTAAATGAATTTGGTGAGGTATAGATTTATGATTCTAAAAGAATTTCAAAATATAATATGTTGAATGATTGTTTCACGACGAATCAGGTGGAGTGGACCGACGCGCCTGACTGTCGATCTCACAGAGGGCTGAGCTTCGCTCAATCGCTATGGTCAGGTATATTAGTCTTCGTTTCACAAAACCAAACAGTTCCATATCCAACGATACATGGACCTGATTTCAAAAGGCAGGCGTTCGTTGGGTGATTTGGTTGGAAATGCTTAAGAACTCACATTGGTCAAGAGCATGGGAAGTTGGGATCATCTCAACCTTTTAGGGGGGGAGTTATTGCCTGTTCTGGGACACTCTTATATATTTAGGGCGTGTTCATATGTTCGCGAATCTTTGGTTTATACCTAAGCATAGTATCCACGAATTACTCCTGGTTGGACATGGTCAGCTAACCGCAGGGATTCAGAATCATTTAAGCATGAGTTTTACCATCCCTCACTAGAATAATGACTTTTAGGACTCTGCACTAACTGAGCCGGTGCTGGTTTGAAGACTCATAACTAGGTGATCTGAAGTTTATTGTCTCCCAGGAGGGACAGATTGAGCGTTCGGATCAAACCCGTGATACGAGCTTCCTATGCATCCCTGCGAGAGGAATCAGAATCCTCATAGTTCAGTTTGGGGTGGGGTTTACACTCTGAGTTGGCCTAAGATGTGGGTAAACCGACATAAAGGGGGTCAGAGTGACCGATTGTTGGGCTTTAACCTCAGAGAGGCTTCCTACGGACCCCTCCTAGGAGACAGGTATCACAATCTACATAGTTAGGGAGTACAGTTTAACGTCATATGATATGAAGGAAGAACCGACGTGAAGGGGGTTTGAATGGCTGGTTGGTGGTATTGAACCTTGTGGAGGCTTCTTACGTACCATTCCTTGACATGGATCAAATTCTTCATAGTTTACATGAGGCAAGGGTTCAGGGTCGGTGCTAACTCTAAGCCCACGTGAGTCATTCTCGGTGTGAGAAACAAATAGGCAGCAAAGACCTAACGATCACATCACGAAAGGTGCATCCGTGGTAAGTGAAGTGGTGATTACGCATAGGGCGGGCCAAGAAGACATGGCTTACTCTATAATGGATGCCCGATGGTGGAAAATCCCAGAGGGAGAGGAAAGGGGTACCCATATGTCCATCTCCCCTCTTGGTTCTTAGCACCGGGGAAGTACAGAGGTGCATGGGTGCTACCTACCTCATAAAAGGCTAGGGTCCTACACCAAGGAGGCTGCCCTGTTCACTCCAAGAAGAGGTGAGAATTACTCACTACCGGAGTTGAAGGGAAATGGAAGTTGGGTCCCCCAATCTGGCATGTGGAGAGGCAGAAAGGGGACTCCGAGCTTGGACCCTGCATTACTGTGGGAATGTTATCCCAGAAACGATTCAGGAATCCCCTCAAGGTCCAGAGAAACCCCTTTTCCCTTGCTTGTCGTGGGTATTTGAACTCAAGGTGGGGCACTGATGTGCCTGAAGGATTCATTGTAAATGTCTGGTGGCTTTGATGGAGGCCTTGGCCTGGGGTCGATGAATCGACCAATGATGGGGTTGTGAAAGATCGAGCCAGATTTGAAGGGTTTTATCTGACTCTGGGAATGGGAACACCAAAGGATTTGGTGGGCCGCACGGGTTTATGAGTGGAACCCTTCGTGTAGAGGAGTGCTACATGGCTGGAGAGGCCGTCCGCGTACCAGGGTGGTATGTGGACTGATAGGAATCCCGTGTACCAGGGTGGTACGTGGCTTTGGGTTCAGCCTGCGTACTAGGTTGGTACATGGGGGAGTCCACATGAGTAGCAGCAGCCAATGGCGATGTCGTTCATTGGTTCGTTGGTCCGGGCTTCGCCCGCGTAGGGGGTGCTACGCAGTGCATCGGATCAAAAAAGGGGCATATACTCCCTGGTCTGTGGGGGGTGCATCCGCAGAGGGGATTTTGTTCGCGGTCTTTTTTTTTGTTATTTTAAGTTCGTGGTTCACCAAATTTTTATGCGTTTTCGGTTCCTTATTAATTCTCTTCCAGCTTCATACCTGTTCTGGTTTGTGAATTGGAACTATGCTTTTTGAGAAATCCAAAGCTCCTTCCTCCGAAGTCCTTCCACCCAAATCTGATCGATCTCCCCCTTTTCTCCCCTTATATGTTCATTTATAGAGGGTAGGAAAAGGGGTCTATTGTGGTCATGAAACACCTTTTGTAGAGGCCCATGATTGAAAACCCAGTTTACGGATGACTCAGTCAACAATCTGCACCTCGCAGGGTCATTGAATGCACCTCACCCTCGAACCAAGTCGGTTCGAGGGGTGCTTCATGTCCGCGCAGGGTTCTACATCTATTCCGCGAACTACAGCACATGCGGCATGGGCTGACTGGCGTGGTTTGCGGCTGGGGTAGTTTGTGTCAGTGGACAAGCTTGGCGCCCGTCCAACTTCGTGCCCGCAAAGGATCCCTGCCTCTATTCCGCGAACGACAGCATTCCGCAGAGGGGGTGCTTCGCGGAACGAGCCATGTACCATTAATATTAGACCGGTCCGCGAAACAATTTTTATTTTTCCAACCTTTGTGTATTCTTCAATTTTTTCCCCAATTCATCGAAAGAAATTGAGTAGAATCCTCTCTTTAATTAAGGGGAATCTCATTCTCCTTTGGGTATTTTTCAGGACCCTAAAAATTCCCCCCATCAGAATGGGATACGTTCGGAACAAAGAGGAGACTATTCTGATGTAGAGTGGTCTTGAAACATGGGTGGTTTGCAGTAGGTGAGTGGACCCGGTAGGGGGCCAAAACTATAAATACGGGGGGGGGGGGGCTTTCCCTTTGTCTTTTACCAGATTCTCTGCAAACACAGAGATTTTTCCTTTCTTCTTCACGTGATTTCTCCTTCGCGAAACTCCTCATCCACGAACCGGCTTTCATTTCCACGAACCATTCCTCGTTCGCGCTAGTCTTTACCCTCAGAACAACCTCCCAGCCACAAACTAACACTTTTAACCCATTAAAAAGTAAGTTACAACAGGTCGGGTAGGAACTTGCTACGCGGTTTTGATGGTCCACGGACTGGAATAATCCGGACTTCGAAAATTTCTCAAATTTACGAAATTAAATATTTAAATCTAGGATTGAGATTCTGCGGAGCATCCTGGTTCGCTGTTTTCTGGGCAATGCTCTGCAGGCCAGAGCACCGCGGTCTTGTTCCATATAGGGTCAGTTCATGGGATGCGATCGTCGTGAACCACCTTTGGAGGTCTGCTCACGGAACATGTCGTGAAGACCCCTTGATGGAGTCCTTTGACAAATACCTGGTATTTTTGTCCCAATTTTATTATTCCGGACTAACCACTTGCCTGGTTTTCATAATGCAGGGATAAAATATGGTACCTCCTCGCCCTGCACCCAGTCCTACTGTGGATCATCTCCCAATTGGTCCAAGGTGACGTCAAGCTATGATTTGTAAAACCGAGAGCATCAAAGAGGACCCTAGTCAATCCATCATTCCTGACGATGGTGTCTTGAAAGACATGCTCTCTCTTGAGATCCTGGGTTATCCACTATCAAGTTGGATTCCTCTATATGGCTTCGGTCTTCAAGTACACTTTCCTATTCCACCTACCTTCTCAGGTCTTCTGTCTCCTTACTTGGAAGCGTCGCCAAAGTACGTTTAGGCGAACCTCGCCCAATCGGGGGAGATGATCTCTGATCCTGATCTGAAAGACACTTCATTTTGAGAGGCTCTGTTTGGACCCAGAGTGATCGGTATAATCAAGAATTCTCCCAATAGGACTTCCTCAAGATTTACACCTCCATAATGAACCTTGCTCGAGAAGATCCTAACACAGGGTGGATTCCCAGGTGGGATCTTTGGTCTGGTGGGATTTTCTCAAATGACTGGGCCTGGGCATTCTGGGTCCATTATCATTGTTGTGAATTTCCTGAGTTAATAGAAGCAGTCAACCTGTACTCTTTAGTGTGGGCTTCCCAGTTTTCCATTTACCCACCAACTTCGGTCCTGCCTGACCTGCTCAGTCGTTGGTGTTCAAGCACTAACACTTTCCACCTTGCCCATAGTGAAGTGGGTATTAGTTTATGGGACATCTACTGACTGGGAGGGCTTCCAATCATCGGTGGGATGTATGAAGAGTTTTTGATCACTTCTGATGCATGTGATGATATTTAATGGCTTCCTTCATTGGCAAGTGATCTGCTTATTATGGAGGAGTGGTCAATGGATCATCCCTTGCATGCCCACACTCTTGTTCCCTATAGTACCTATATAGGGTTATTTCTGGAGGCCACCGGTCCTGTGTTGAAGATCAAGCGCCCCAGGACTCATCCTTCTCAACAATCATGAACTATCCCAAGTTCCTACTAGGAGGTTCTAGAGGCGGGAGAATAACTTTCATGGGGTTATGAGGTGTGCCCCGATGTGCCGCCTATGCTCAGGCCGGCATGTCTGTTTGCCATGTTTTTGAGTGGGTGGCTATTCCCTTCTTGGGATATCAACCCAGGAATCAGGTCTTGCACTTGATGATGGAATATGAGTTGGTTGAGGGCCACCCAGTGAATTTGGGCGTGCCCACTTTGGTTCTTATTTACAAACTTCTGAGCCACATGCAGGAGGGCGGGTCACCCTACCGTCTGAGTGGGCCATTTCATTTCTTATATGGTTGGATAGCGGATCATTTTTGCTGTTATGAGTATCATCAAAACAAATTCCTCCTTCTTTCTACCTTTTGGCCTACCCTGGTCGATGTGGATGGAGTTTTTGTAGAGGCCCGAAGCTTGACGTACATGGAAATTACATTACTTTTGCGAAATAATTGGTACATAACAAAAACAGACACACAAAGACCGTAATAGTTTAGTGTCTTTGGAAACTCGGAATATAATATTCTAATCGTGGTGAAAGATCTTCAACATCTCCCATAAAGATCTTCCCCTATTTTTCTTACCTAAAACCTTTCTTTATATCCTGGGGAAAAGAAAACATAAAAGGGGTGAGCTCAAATTCTTAGTAAGGGTAATCATAGAGAACATAAAACAATCCTTATACATTTGAATGTAAAACAAACATGAGCATAAAATATAAACATCAAAATCTTGGGAAATGACATAAAACATGGAAGTACGTAAGGAATAGATCGTGAAGAAACATTAATCATGATAAATTAGCATGGGAATAAAACATGTAATTGTGGAAACCATTAAGCACATGATATGATTTCCATAGTAGCCAAGGCGTTGCTGCCAAGACCATGTTAGTGGACAAAGTCCCTTTCTGAATCGAGTTCACTCCTCATTCCATTCTTGTATTACAGAACCGGTTTAACTTGACGTTCCAGCCATGTCTATCTCATGAGATATAAATCATTACCCAATGCATTGGAGGGAGATATAGGTCCCACCCATCTCATAATGAAACCATTCTTATGTGTTCCACAAAAAAAATCATACATCATTGCATAACCCATGTATTAAAAATGGGATTCTTAAACATCGTGACATCATAAAACAAATCATATAAGATAAAGGAATTCATAAAAATAATTCCATCACAATATAATCAAATCAATGTAATAATAGGGATATAAACAGAACCCTATATTATCACAGATGGAAAATAATTTTGATAAAACACTTGAACTCCATTCTTGAGGAAAATATCCTTTCTACATCAAAAACATTTTTCCTTTCACAACATGTCATACAATTTTAAACTAAAAGAGGTTGATTAAAAATAAACATGAAAACATGTAAAGAAAGCTTCTTGGAAATAATGTTTTAAAAATCCATTCATGTCGTATAAGTTAAAAAAAACATTCTTCTCGTACTTTTGTCGGAAAAGTAAAAAAGTACCTTGTAGGGTAAATAAAAGAAAGATTCCTTCCATACCATTGGGTAAAAGTAAAAATGGGTAAAAATAACTTTAAGGATACATGAAACTATTTTTTGGAAACATGGACATGGATGATAATAATAACCCCAGTAAATACTTATGAATAAACAATCTCGGATAAGAACGAGATTGGAATAGTTATCCCTTACCTTAGGTCCGATATGATTCGTACGTATCCGAACCTCCTGTATAATGATTTAAATAATGTCATTGACTTATTACAGAATCAAATTAATTTTTATGATATCATATATAGTTCACTTATGACTTTATATCACCCGTTCTTTTGTAAATTCAATGTAAAAGCAGCATTTTGGGTAAAATCATTTCATTTATCGTACGTGTTTCGACTTGTCGTTCTTGATATTATTACTTATATACTGATTTACAAAATTCCATAATGTAAAACATGATTTATATATAATATATATTTATCATATACATGTATATAATATAGATCGATAAAAGAAATGAAATACACCGTTCATGGAGATAGTAGGTCGTACGTATGCATGAACGTTGTTTTCATTTACTTATTGAAATGAATGAAACTAAATAGATGACATACATATGTATATAAATAAATCCAGTAGCATTATTATTTCATATATTTCATTATTATTCATTATATAATCTTTATGATCATTCATGTATGGTTAACATGGAGAATGAATCTCATCGCGTCGTGGAGACGGTAGTCCGTACGTACGCACGAGCGATGATATCGTTCCCATAAATATTGAATATAATTGGAGTGGATGTTATAATATATCAGAATCAGTATGATGTTATAATAACCATATATATTTATTCTTTACACCATTATACCCATCCATGTAAGGTGTTGGTGGAAAAACAGATTGCACCACGGCGTGGAGACGGTATTCCGTACATACGCACACGTGGTGATTTCATTTTCCATAAGATGGATTGATGGTTAAATAGGGTTGTTTAAAACTTATAATAACATATAATTATATGACTTATACTGATTTTATTACTTCATAATGAAACAACTGAAGAAGAAGAAGTTGAAGAAGAAATAAAGTTGAAAGAATCAGTAATGGACATTACCTCTTCTTTGAAGCACCTCCTTGAGACCTCCTCTTAGGGCACTAAAATTGGTATTTGAAGAATCCCAGGACCTCTAGGATGTTTATAGGGAAGTGGAGAAGATAATTTGGCAGGGGTTGGTTGAGCATGAAGGCTCAAAGTGGTGTGAGGAAGAGAGGGAGGAGGTTCCCTTTTATAAGGGAGGAGAGGGGCACCTTTGGAAAAACAAAAACTATTATTTTATTATAAAGTCATATTCGGTTTTTAATGACTCCAAATTGAGTTATTTCGAATCTAAGGTGGGGATGGGTCTCAATACTCTCATCCAATATAATTTAGACAAGTTTAGGTCTCCATTTTAACCTTATCATTTAGATTTAACCTTAAGTCAAATAATTTTATTTTACCGTGTCTTCTTGTTTTCTTACACTATAGGCTTAATAAACTTACTATAACAAGCCAAAAGAACCCCAAGTTGTTTATTATTAATATATATAACCTTATCAAAGTCATTCGTCCAGATCATAGATTTGTAGGAATAAAAGAACAATTAAAAAAATAATATTTGTTTTGAAAACTATTTTATTTCAATTTTGACACTATTTGGTAATTGATTTTTGTGAAAATCATAATAGAATTATTAGTTAGAAAAAAGTTAATTAAATCACAAATAACATGTCATATTAACCTATAAAATTAGTGAAATTCCTAAAAAGTCTCAAATTACATTTATTTGGGTATTTATAACATCAATTATGTCAATATTTCATTAATAAGATAATTACTGCATTATCTTTGTGTAATTTATAAATTAAATTATAAAATGCCTAAATATTATAAATAAAATACCATTATTTAGGAAATCTTTATATCTTTCTAATGAATATTTATAGTCGAATTTATCTTATGTATAACCCTATATTAAAAATTATTTACTTATTAAACATTGATTTTAACTATTTTAACCCTTCTTTAAATAAATTAATAATAAATGTCCTAATCTAATCCATGTGAGCCTAAATGGTCATATTTTATTCCTAAGGTTTTTTTTGGTCTAATTAATATTATCCAATAGAATTAGTACATGTGGTAGGGTAATAATAATATCATTTTAACCCTTAATTATCCTATTTACTTTTAACCGTGGTAAATAAAAGTAAAACGTTACTATTCACCAAAAAAATATTTTCATCTCGTTGAACAACATTATAGTCCTTGATATTAACCGTGTCTCTCGGAGTTTCTAATTTCCACTCACAGAAGCGGTAAAATTATGTTTTATGAAAAATTCTGTTTTTTAACAACTTAGTGGATTCACTATTCATAAAAAATGAAAGTTTCCAGAAAAATACCAAAAATTTGGCCTAAGCTATATTTGATATTATGAATTCAAAAATGATGTCTGTTTTTACGAAATTCAAAACATATCAGTTACTTTAATTAATTTAAAAATTAATTCCCGTCTTCAAAACAAATAGCGTGTTTTTAAGAGATAATAACTATCAAAAGATTGACACTTGCTTATGTCTGGTTTAAATGTGAAATTACATCCAATAACCAACATTGTATTAAATGATAAAAATATATTCTAAATATAATTTAAAACCACTCAAATTAATTATTTATCACTATTAATTATTTCGATTAAATAATTTGTTTTTAATTAAAATTTAATAATTTTCACTATTCATCAGAATGTGAAAGTTATATGAAAAGTACCAAAATTTCACACTAAGTTAATTTCGATATTACGAATCCAAAAATGAAGTCCATTTTTAATGATAAAATTTATAAAATTTCAAAAAGTGGGTATTACAATTTATAACGGCTAGTTCATAATAATATTATAATAATATCTCGTTTAGTGAAACTCGGTATTGCGTACTACACACGCTATTGAGGAAGCTCTTTATTGCATGTAATGCAATCCAAGTCAGAGCTGCGTGTAGTGAAATCTCTGTTTTGTGTTGCGTATAACATAATCAAAACTTATTTCATTTATAAATTAAACAAAATCTTTACATAATGTTGTGTAGAATAGTTTCTACAAAACGAACATGAAATTGTGTGTAACGTGAGCCAAGAATAGTGTTGCATATACTGCAAGAAAATATGGTGTTGCGTATATCACAAGCTAATTTTGGTGTAGCGTACAACACAAGACATTAAAAATAATATTTTACATAAAATCTCGGGGTGTTACATTCTTCCCCCCTTAAAATGAATTTCGCCCTCGAAATTCTTCGTGGTTATAAATGGTTTATTACATGAGAGTTTCTTTCAAAGAAACCCACATTCTAAAAAGGAATACTAAAACATCATTTAAAAAAGGAACGTTAGAAACCTAACAAATACCCAAATAACTCATCACTGGGTTTCCACATAGGAGAACATAGGTGAAAATATGGATATGGAGGAAAAATCTTACCATCATGTTCTGATGGAGAGTGGTAGAGAACATGGCTATGAAAAAGGCATCAATCACAATGCCATATATTTGTGATGATCTAAGGTACCATCTGATTCATCGGATATAAGGGCACTACGACAACATTTTTGGTTTTCAAGATCATTTTCCCTAAAGTTGATGTAATTGGAATTAGAAGAAATACTTTCGTGATTTTGGTACAGTCTCATTGTTGGTCGTTCTTTGGATAATTTCCACTTCATCTATTAAGGAAATGAAGTTGAATTTGTCATTCGTGAAGTGTTAGCAGATCATGCGATAGAATGATGAGTCATTCCATCTGTCTCAAACAAAAGTTTATAAAAGTTATCAAAAATACATAAGTCCATATATAGTGAGATGAATCATATATGGTTCCTAAAATGGACTTATACTTCATATATCATACTTCTTAATATAATAAAACTAGTTTCTAAAAAACAGGGACTTCTGGTAGGCCAGTGGTAGGCGATAAAGGCCATTCGCACTTCAGTTGTGGGTTCGATTCCCACAGCCTTGTCCGACACGATGGGTTGTCGCCCATCCTACATGTTGTCCTTTTTCTAAAACTACATTACTATAACATCCCATCAATAATATCCAAAAAACTTATATCCTTAAACAATACTAACTTATGTCCAACATAATCCATTCCAATTTTTATACTTATCCATAATACCGCAGTCCACTCTCATATTATAGTGAAAACGATTACCAGAGATTTCATATAACAAGAATGTTAATACCATCATTAATCCCCATATATCATAAGATTTTTCTTGTTGGTCACCTTCCAAACATTCTAAGGCCTTAATCATGTATTCTCTTGAAAAATGAATACCCATTGAATCTTAGTGAAAACGTGAGTGTTGTCAAAAGTTAAATCTTTCCACATACCAAAACCCCAAAATTCTATATAATCAAACCATGATATAACTATTTCCTTATATCAGTCATGAGCTCATGAATACTGTCAAACATTTCATTTTCTTCTTATCCCTTCATTATGCACATATCATCTTTTTTACAAAAAATATCTCAATCACTTTCCATGGTTACCGGTACCATAAAATTATTGAAAACAACAATAGACCAATACCTAAATATTCCAATATTCCACAATACTATATACAACATTATTTTGGAATCCAATTACATAAACACTTAATCATTCCACCACATCATTTTCATACTCATCATCACCAATAGTGATCGCATGTGACTTCCCTTTGTCCTTTTCCTTAAGAGGTTGCTCATTTCGATCATCACTAACCCTTGTATTATGGAATTTATTAGCATAATGCCCCATTTCCTTGCACATGAAGCATTGAAGTGTTGGTGGTGAGTTCTCTGCAGTCTTTTCATTATTCACATCATTAACAACCCTTTTTCCAATACTTTGACTCTCATCTGCTCGATGAACTTATTTGCCACACTTAAAACATTTTCTAGTCCCTTTAAGACAATCTCCACCATGCTTCTTTCCACAATTTGAGCATAAGGAAACATTCATCTTCTTTTCACCATTATTCTGAGATTTTTCCTTGAACTCCATCTTTCGTTTCTTGTCAAAACCAAGAGATGGATAAGTAACACCAACTTCCATTTCTACCTTGATAGAACAACACAGAATTTCTTCATAGCTACTGAAGTCTCTTATAACTAATTCCCTTCTATGATTTGGTTTTAAGCCACTGAAGAATAGATCAACATTACTTTCAGGTTGGATGATAAAGCCAAATGCATACCTTGCAAGCCTTGTAAAATTCTGTTCATATATACCAACAGATTCATCATCCTTTTTCTTTAGTTCAAGAAACTTCTTCTCCATCTTTGTTCGAAGAATATAAGGTAAGTATATAGTGAAAAAAGTTCTTGAACTCGTCCCATTCCATGGACTCAATTTCATCTCTTGGACTCTATTCTTGATAAGATTCCACCATTGATCAGCTTCACCTTCAAAACGATATACTACTAAGATGACTTTATCATGTTCAGAACATTGAAGAACTGAAAATATCTTTTCAGTGGTACTGATCCACTGTTAATCAACAAGTGGATAAGAAGACCCACTGAAAGAAGGTGTACATTGCCTCATGACGGACTCAATAGAATATTGTTCCCTTCTCTACTCATTTTGAAGTCCATAATGATTCATAGCTTGTGTAAGTATAGAAATAAGTTTTTTCACTCCATCTCCCATAACATTGGTTTGTTCAGGAGGACAATCATTGCATTTTCCATTACATTGATGAACACGGTTCCTTCGGGTTCCAGCCATCATCTAAAACCCAAAAAGAATAGTGTGAGAGGCAAAAATCATGCTAGGGAAAACAACATAATAAAGGAGGAGTACCTTCAATATATAACATCTTAGGTTTAATTCTAAGATCGTTACCGTAATTCTAGGACAATAACCTATACTTATACTTAACCTTATGGACATCCCTAGACATACATTAGAAATATCTCAAGGGATATCACTAGAGTTATCGCATCCTAGTTTCCAAAGGTTGACTAAACCTTTCCTCTAATACCAACTGTACAGGCCCGAATCTTGACATACATGGACATTACATTACTTTTTCGAAATACATAGTACATAACAAAAACAGACACACAAGGACCGTAATAGTTTAGTGTTTTTGTAAACTTGAAATATAATCTTCTAATCGTGGTGAAAGATCTTCAACATCTCCCATAAAGATCATCCCATTTTTTTCTTACCGAAAACCTTTATTTATATCCTGGGGAAAATAAAACATAAAAGTGGTGAGCTAAAATTCTCAGTAAGGGTAAGCACAGAGAACATAAAACAATCCTTAGACATTTGAATGTAAAAAAACATGAGCATAAAATCTAAACATCAAAATATTGAGAAATGACATAAAACATGGAAGTACGTAAGGCATAGATCATGAAGAAACATTAATCATGATAAATTATCATGGGAATACAAAATTTAATTGTGGAAACCATTAATCACATGATATGATTTCCATAGTACCCAAGGCATTGCTTCCAAGACCGTCTTAGTGGAGAAAGTCCCTTTCTGAATCGAGTTCACTCCCCGTTCCAGTCCTGTATTACTGAACTGGTTTAACTTGTTGTTCCAGCCATATCTATCTCATGAGATATAAATCTTTACCCAATTCATTGAAGGTAGATATAGGACCCACCCATCTCATAATGAAACAATTCTTATGTGTGCCACAAAAAAATCATACATCATTGCATAACCCATGTAATAAAAATGGGATTCTTAAACATCGTGACATCATAAAACAATTCATATAAGATAAAGGAATTCATAAAAATAATTCCATAACAACATAATCAAATCAGTGTAATAATAGGGATAGAAACAAAACCCTATATTATCTTAGATGGAAAACAATTTTGATAAAAACTTGAACTCCATTCTTGAGGAAAATATCCTTTCTACTTCAAAAACATTTTTTCTTTCATAACATGTCATACAATTTTAAACTAAAAGAAGTTGATTAAAAATAAACTTGAAAACTTGTAAAGGAATATTCTTGGAAATAATTTTTTAAAAATATATTCATGCCGTATAAGTTAAAAAACATTATTCTCGTACTTTTGTCAGAAAAGTCAAAAAGTACCTTGTAGGGTAAATAAAAAAAAGATTCCTTCCATACCATTGGGTAAATGTAAAAATGGGTAAAAATAACTTTAAGGATACATGAAACTATTTTTTGGAAACATGGACATGGATGATAATAATAACCCCAGTAAATACTTAGGAATAAACAATCTCGGATAAGAACGAGATCGAAATAGTTATCCATTAACTTAGGTCTGATATGCTTCGTACGTATCCGAACCTCCTGTATAATGATTTATATAATGTCATTGACTTATTAAAGAATCATATTCATTATTATTATATCATATATAGTTCACTTATGACTTTATATCACCCGTTCTTTTGTAAATTCGATGTAAAAGTAGCGTTTTGGGTAAAATCGTTTCATTTATCGTACGTGTTTCGACTTGTTGTTCTTGATATTAATACTTATATCCTTATTTACATAATTCTAGAATTTAAAACATTATTTATATATAATATATATTCATCATATACATGTATATATTATAGATCGATAAAAGGAATGAAATACACCGTTCATGGAGATGGTAGGTCGTACGTACGCATGAACACTATTTTTGTTTCCTTATTGAATTGAATGAAAATAAATAGATGACATACATATATATATATACATAAATCCAGTAGAATTTTTATTTCATATATTTCATTATTATTCATTATATAAACTTGATCATTCATGTATGGTTAACATGGAGAATGAATCTCATCGCGTCGTGGAGGCGGCAGTCCGTACGTACACACGAGCGATGATATAGTTCCCATAATTATTGAATAGAATTGGAGTGGATGGTATAATATATCAGAATTAGTATGATGTTATATTAATCATATGTAGTTATTATTTACACCATTATACTCATCCATTTAAGGTGTTGGGGGATAAACAGATTTCACCACGGCGTGGAGACGGTATTCCGTACGTACGCACGCGTGGTGATTTCGTTTCCGTAGGATGGATAGATGGTGAAATAGGGTTGTTTCATACTTATAATAATATATCAGTATATGATTTATACTTATGTTATTACTTCATAATGAAACAACTAAAGAAGAATAAGTTGAAGAAGAAATAATGTTTAAAGAATCGGTAATGGACATTACCTCTTCTTTGAAGCGCCTCTTTGAGACCTCATCTTGGGGCACTAAAATTGGTCATTGAAGAAGACCAGGACCTCTAGGATGTTTCTAGGCAAGTGGAGAAGAGAATTTGGCAGGGTTTGGCCGAGCATGAAGGCTCAAAGTGGGGTGAGGAAGAGAGGTAGGAGGTGCCCTTTTATAAGGGAGGAGAGAGGCACCTTTGGAAGAACTAAAAATATTATTTTATTATAAAGTCAAATTCGGTTTTTAATAGCTCCAAATTGAGTTATTTAGAAGCTAAGATGGGGATGGGTTGAAATCCTTTCATAAAATAGAATTTAGACAAGTTTAGGTTTCTATTTTAACCTTATCATTTAGATTTAACCTTAAGTCAAATAATTTTACTTTTACCGTGTCTTCTTGTTTTCTTACGCTATATGGTTAATAAACTTACTATAACAATTCAAACGAATCCCAAGTTGTTTATTAATAATATATATATCTTTATCTAAGTCATTTTTCCGAATCTCGTATTTTTAGGAATAAAATAACAGTTAATAATATAATATTTGTTTTAACAACTATTTTATGTCAATTTTGACACTATTTGGTAATTGATTTTTGTGAAAATCATAACAGAATTATTAGTTCTAAAAATGTTAATTAAATCCAAACTAACATGTCATATTAACCCATAAAATTATTTAAATTCATAAAAATCTCAAATTACATTTATTTGGGTATTTATAACATCAATTATGTCAATATTTCATTAATAAGATAATTACTGCATCATGTTTGTGTCATAACTAAATTAAATTATATAATGTCTAAAAATTATAAATAAAATACCATTATGTAGTAAATATTTTTAGCTTTATAATTCATATTTATAGTCTAATTTATCATATGTATAACCCTATATTAAAAATGATTTACTTATTAAACATTGATTTTAACTATTTTAACCCTTCTTTAAATAAATTATTAATAAATGTCCTAATATAATCCCAGTGGGCCTAAATGGTCATATTTTATTCCTAAGATTGTTTTTGGTTGAATTACTGTTATCCAATAAAATTAGGACTTGTTTTAGGGTAATAATAATATCATTTTACCCTTAATTATCCTATTTACTTTTAACCGTGGTAAATAAAAGTAAAAAGATACTATTCACCAAAAAAATATTTTCATCCCATTGAACCACATTTTAGTCCTTTATATTAACCGTGTCTCTCAGATTTTGGAAATTCCACTCACAGAAGTGGTAAAATTATGTTTTATGAAGAATTCTGTATTTTAACTACCACTTAGTGGTTTCACTATTAATAAAAAATATGAAAGTTTCCAGAAAAATACCAAAAATTAGGCCTAAGATATATTTGATATTATGAATTAAAAAATGATGTCTATTTTACCAAATTCAAAACATATCATTTTCATTAATTGATTTAAAAATTAATTCCCGTCGTCAAAACAAATAATGTGTTTTTAAGAGATAATAACTATCAAAAGATTGACATTTTCTTATGTCTGGTTTAAATGTGAAATTACATCTGATGACCAAAATTGTATTAAATGGTAAAAATATATTCTAAATATACTTTAAAACCACTCAAATTAATTTCTTATCAATATTAATTATTTCAATTAAAAAAGTTGTTTTTAATTAAAATTTAGTAATTTTCACTATTCATCGGAATATGAAAGTTATCCGAATGGTACCAAAATTTCACCCTAATCTATTTTCGATATTCCAAATCCAAAAATGAAGTCCATTTTGAATGATAAAATTTATAAAATTTCAAAAAGTGGGTATTAGTATTCATAACAGGTTGTTCATAATAATATTATAATAATATCTCGTTTAGTGAAACTCGGTATTGCGTACTACACATGCTATTGAGGAAGGTATTTATTGTGTGTGATGCAAGCCATGTCAAGGCTGCGTATAGTAAAAGCTCTATTTGGTGTTGCGTATAACATAATCAATACTTATTTCATTTATACATTAAACAAAATCTATACATAATGTTGCGTAGAATAGTTTCTACAAAATGAACTTGAAATTGTGTGTAATGTGAGCCAAGAATACTGTTGTGTATACTGAAAGAAAATACGGTGTTGCGTATATCACAAGCTAATTTTGGTGTAGTGTACAACACAAGACATTAAAAAGAATATTTTTTATAAAATCTCAGGGTGTTACAGTTTGCTTTAAGTCCCTCAACTCTGAAGAGGTCGTCAAGCCTCTGAGTGACTTCTCCCAGTTCGCTTTCTCTCCCTACCCCACCCCTTCTGGTGTCATAGTTGACAACCGCAGGGGGATCCTAGAGGATAATTCTTACATGATTTCAATTCGGGACGGGTTTTTGTCTGTACGGATTGACGAGGTTTCTCTATGCGAGTTGTAGTCCCCACATCATTTTTCTTGCCAGTTTGGATGTATGCAACTTCAGGTTTCCCTTCACTATCCTCAGGCCTGAGGAATGCACTCGTCCACTCTCTGTCAATGGTGGTTGATGCTGATGCGAGAGGGATCCAACACAAGAATTACCTTGCCTGGCATAAGAGCGGCTTCCAGCCTATCCTTGGAGCCTGCAAGAATGTGGATAAAGTATTATCCTGATAGGATCCTGGGGAAGGTTGTCTGGTAGGTTCCCAAATCAGCAATTATTGCGGCTACTGTGCCAACAGAACCTTCCTCATCAGCTTTGAGTGAGGACCAAATTATGGATCGTAGGTCAAAGTGACTTAGGGGGCTTTCCTTTTCCAACCCCTCTGCAGCTGATGTTCAGATGGATCCATCCTTCTTGGATGTGGATGAGGGTGACCATGTGGCTTCGTGTTCCAAGAGACAACACCTGAAGCATTGTCGGCTGATACTGGACTTATCAACTGGATTCCCAAGCCTGAATCAGGGTTAGAAGCTTCAGAACTTCTAGCTTCGGAACCATCTTCTAGTGTGCACATGTCTGCGCTGGTCGCAATGCCAGACTTCATTTCTGTTTTATCTAGCAGTGATACCAAAGATTCTCATGTCATGGAGGACCACCGAGCAGTGTAAAGGTGGTCCTGGACCTGTATTTGTGAGATTGTTTCCAATACTCCTCTCGCAGAGATGACGACTAAAACTGAAGCCCTATGACAACTCTTCTTGGGTTTGGGGTCAGGCAGCTTTGACTATCTCCAGTTCCATTTTCTCTCTTGCCAGGTTATCATTTCCCATGGGGAAGTCACCGCTAGTGATCAAAAACTTTCTCACCTTGCTGCCTCTCATTGCTGGACCTGGGCCTTTGTGGAATCCATGACGAACCTCCATCAGCTGATAGCATAGGAGGTGAGCTCTAAAAGATTAGGAGACCACCCTATCTACCTTGCTTTATGAATGCGAAGCTCGAGCAGCGATGTTGAGGGATCAGTTGTCCACTCTGACTGGTAAACTTGAAGCCACCAGGAAAGGGGTAAATGATCTCAAAACAACAGTGAAGAATACTCGTTCAGTGGTCGAAGTTGAGGCCAGGGAGAAGGTCGTGCTGGAATATAATTTCAACAACCTTCACCGCATGGTTTCCGATCTGATGGGGAGAGTGGTCAGGCTCCTTTGTGACTATCAAAGCCATTCCTGTGCACTCTGTTTTACCTCTTTTCTTGTTGTGAGGGAGATGCCCTAGCTTGTGGACGTTCTTCCTTTTTTCCCAAATGGAAAAAAATCTATGTTGATCATTCCTTACTATAAAATTTGATTGTTACTAGAACAATTTTTGCATAAATAATATCTCAATGGATCAGAATTGATCATAATTAAGGAAAGTTATAAAATATAAACAGGCCCTAATTTTATCCTGGAGCATGAGATCCATCAAGCATAGTTTGACCATTTCTGGGGGGTTTTGCAGAAAAACACCACAAACCTTTTTTATTTTTTTTCTTAATACCCTCACTTTTCCTGGGCCCATTTTGTGTGGACCCAATGGGTATAGTTCAGCTTTTTCTTAGGTCTCCCTTTTCGGGTTTTCGGGGTAACAAGATTTGTGCCTGTTTTTTGTGATCGGTTTAAAGTCCCGCCGATAAGACTATTGTTACTGATGTTTTAGGTCAAACATATTTGACCAGATATGGTGGGGTGAGAGCCCAATGAGGTTTGGTTGATTAAGATATGTCTCAATACCCTTCTGACGCACGTGGGGGAACATGTCTAGATTTTAATGGCATGTAGGGCATGTCTCAAGGCATGAGAGTCATATCGACCTGAAGAGGTAGGAATAGAATCACCTAAGGAAGACTTGTCTTTGGTAGACGGGCCAGGGGTGATCAATATGTAGAGCTGTTGAGGGCCTGGTATGCACAGTCATGCAAAGGTGTCCTTAACACAATAACTATCCATTTCTGATGGCCCGAGGACTTCATGGAAGTCTTGCTTATGAAAACCACCATAGGTGGCTCAGAAAATTATGAAAACCACCAGTGTGGATCATAAAGGGTGTGTGATGTCGGAAAGGGTTCGGGAACATCTGTATTATTTAGGAGCATGGACATAGGGTCCCTGTCCTGTGCATTTATCTAGCATAAAGGATGGTTGGAGCCTGGCGTAGTTTAAAGTCATGCAGCTGGGACATTCTTCAAAATGGAATGGCTTCTCATGGTTCTTAGTAATCTCATCAGAGATGTTCCACCATATTCAAGAAGGGTCGTGAATGAGGTTGGTAAAATGTTGCTCAGAGGGTTTCTGAATCCCAGGATGGTCATGGGGGCTCAAGGGCCATTAGGCATACAGAAAGAATCATTACCTAAGGAAATATTTCCTTTGTTAGATGGTTCAGGGGATATCAATATGCAGAGCTGCTGGGGGCATGGTATGCATAGTCATGAAAAGGTGTCCTTAAGTCAATGAATGTATTATCTCGATAAACAAGTAACTTCAAGGAAGTTGAGATTCAGGACCACCAGGGGTGGCTTACGAGGGTTCGTATTTTTCTGAGTACAAAGTATGGTTTATGAAAAGAGGGATCCTGGATACGGGAGAAACATCTAGGCTAAAATTCTTTGGAATGAGGGAAGTCATCACTTCTCATGCTGGGGTGAGAAGGTGGTTTGTGTAGGTCTGGCCCATGCACTGAGGGACAGAGGAAATCCTCTATTCCTTACTGAACCCATGACAGGATTGATCAATCAGTTTAACATCATGCGGCGAGGTTGTGGGGCATTATAAATTACGTGAAGTTTAACGTCATGCGGTAAGGGTGGCTTCCGTCCAGTTTAACGTCATGTGGTAAAGACACAGAGAATTATTAAAGATACTATGCAGTTTAATGTTGTGCAGCGAGGACAAGGGGGAATTGTTAGATTCATGAAAATTCTTGTGATTGGAGGCATTTATCAGGATGTTTAATGCTTGGTCTTTGTAGTTTCATGCCATGCAGCAAGGACATGTTCCATGAAGTTTTAATCGTCATGTTGTAAGGATGAAGTTGCAAAGTCCACTCTTGATCAAATTGTAACCGGGCTTGAACATCTCGGCATGTTAAAGACATGGAGAGGGGTTGATAGTGTAAACTGTGGTTCCTGGGAATCTTGGATCCTGAGAGATGATATGGGGGCTCTGAAGCTGGTAAGCGTACAAAGCTAGGAAGAGTATCGCTTGAGGAATCTTACCTTTTGGTAGAAGGGCCAGGGTCTATCAATATGCAGAGATGTAGAGCGCATGGTATGCATAGTCATACAAAGGTGTCCCCGGGTCAATAACTTTCCACTTCAGATAGCCATGAATGATTATGCGGATCCACGATTGTCTGAGCCATGAAGTCTATCGTTTGGTAAGGAAATATCCAGACATGTAGGGTATGTTCGTCCCTGGTTTCTGCTAAAACTAGAATAGTTTACCACGTTGATTTATCTTGCACGTGGGGTATACCTTTGGTCTATTCAGTTTAACGTCGTGCGGTAAGGATGAAGTACTCTTAGTTTAACGGTCGTAGAGTTCAGACCACTGGGTGACTACTACTGCAATTACTCAAAAGGAAACTGAGTTAGGAGGATATGGTATACTTTGAACAAGTGTGAGGGAATGATAATGTAAATTGTATCTCTAGGGGTTTCCTATATCAGAAGGTATGGAATGGGGGCACTGAGGCCAGTAAGCGTACGGAGGTAGGAAGAGTACCACCCAAGGAAATCTTTCCTTTGTTAGACGGGCCATGGGATATCAATATACAGAGCCACTGAGGGCATAATATGCATAGTCATGAAAATGTGTCCAAGGGTCGATACCTTTCCACTTCCGATGGCCCTGGATGGTTATGAAGATTTGAGATTGCTCAAAGAACAGAGTTCGGCATATAGAGATAATGGTGTCCAAGCATACAAGAAACATCTTCACCACAATTTCCCATCGAGTCAATGTAGCCTAACCCTAACTTGATGTTTGTAAATGCATATCGTCATGGGAACCACAGGCGAATACATAGGCTAACCAGGTAGGGATACCCTGGTAACATTTGGATGTGAGGGGGGAATGAACTTGTAAACCACTGCCCCATAAATTTTGGATCGGGAGACATGGCATGGGAGCTCTGAGGCCAGTAGGCGTATGGATCTAGGAAGAGTACCTCCCAAGGAAATATTACCCTTGATAGATGGGACAGGGGCTATCAATATGCAGAGCCGCTGAGGGCATGGTATGTATAGTCGTGCAAAGGTGTCCACAGGTTGATAACATTCCACTTTTGATGGCCCTGGATGATTATGAAGATCTGAAATTATCCGGGTCGTGGAGTCTGATGTATGGAGAGGATGCATCCAAATGCGCAAGGAGTATTCCCATATCATTGCAATGTATATCTTGGGTGGGTCACGATGAATTCCATGAATTTTAACATCGTGCGGTGAGGATGAGAGGTATATATACCTGTTTTTTCCTTTCTCGGTGGCTGGGCTAGGAGATAAGATCCAAGCGGTGCTACGTATTTTGCGAGGGCAGGGATCAAGCCACACGTAGTTCTTTTTGGAGTACACCATATGCAGGTCTGGTCCTTACACAGGGGGAAGGGGCCATATTTATTTTTCTTATCCGTGAAGTTTAACGTCATGCTGCAAGGATGAGGAACACACCCCATGCAGGTCTGGTCCTTACACGAGGTAAAAGGAGGGTATTTTGAGCTTCATTTGGGGATGGCTGGGCCAGGATGGGGGGATCCTGGCATCACTACGTATCCGGATAGGGAATGAATCAAGACGTATGTAGTTCTTTGAAATGGGTAAACCCCATGCAGGGTTGGTCCGTACACGGGGGGGGGGGAGAGGGAATTTTTAAATCTTCTTATCCATGCAGTTTAACGTCGTGCGGTAAGGACGATGAATACACCCCATGCAGGGTTGGTCCGTACAAGGGGAAAAAGTGCATTTTTTAACTTTATTTGGGGATGGCTGGGCCAGGATAGGGGATCTTGGCGTCACTACGTATCCTACAAGGTCAGGAATCAAGCCGTATGTAGTTCTATGAAAACCGTGTAGTTTATCATCGTGCGATGAGGATGGGGAATACACCCCATGCAGGTTTGGTCCGTACATGGGGGAAGAGAGCATTTTTTTACTTCCTTTTTTTATTCGGGGGTGGTTGGGCCATGATGGGGGATCCTATCATCACTACGTATCCTACAAAGGCAATAATCAGAATGTACATAGTTTTCGGAAGTCCGTTCAGTTTAACGTCATGCGGCGAGGACAAGGTAATATTAGTTTAGGGTCATAGATTTTGGACCATTGAGGTTCGACAGTTTAACTTCTTGAAACTCTTACAAAAGTCACTAGGTTGTTTAACGTCTTGCTGCTTGGACGAAAACTGCTTTTGGTTATGTGAAATACATTTTCAAAAGTCTTGCATTCATAGGAGCAGTAGTGAACTACCCGCCCATGGAGATCAGGGCATATGCTCTATTGGATTAGACCTTGGGTATAACATATGGTCCCTCCCACTTGGGCTCCAGCTGTGGAGGTTTCATTCTGGGTATCATTGGGGTCTGTAGGACCAACACCAATTCTCCTTCCAAGATAGATTGAAGATGAACCTTTTTATTGAAGGCTTGTGCAATCCGGTTATGATATACTTCCAAATGGTGAAAAGTGTGCAACTGCTTCTCATCTAGCTGTTCCAATTCACCTAGCCGTTTTTCTAATTTCTCATCATTGGATAACTAATTACAAATGGAAACACAGGGTGAGGGAAATTGGAGATCAATGGGTAGGACCGCTTCTGTTTCGTATACTAATGAGTACAGAGTAGCCCGAGTAGCGGTGCAGATTGTGGTTTGATAAGCCGACAATGCATGAAGAAGTTTATCCGGCCATGATTTTTTGTCTATGTCAACCATTTTTGGAGAATTTTGGATAGGGTCATTTTGAAAGCCTCTATCTATCAGTTGGCCGCTGCATGGTAGCGGGATGAGTGGTTAGCCTTGATACCACATTCTTGATATAATTTCACCAATTCAGTAGAGCAGAAATTGGTGCTGTTATCCATCAATATGGTAAGAGGGTTTCCAAATATGGTGATGATATTTTTTTCACAAAGCTGACAATGTTCCTTTCCCCGAATTCCTTGAGGGGTACAACTTATTCCCATTTGGAAAAGAAGTCAGCTGCTGTGAAGATATACTTCGGTTTTTTGGCCATGGCAGGAGGATATGGTCCCATGATGTCCATTCCTCAGATGGAAAATGACCAGGAGTACATAGAATGATGAATTAACTCCAGGGATTGGGGTATTAAGTTGTCACGAATTTTACATGAGTGGCATTTTGCAGTAAAGGGCTCGCAATCTCATGCCAGGTGGGACAATAGTACCCATGCCTTTGAACCTGATGGGAAAACATAGACCCTAATTGATGTTCTCCACATACTCCGACATGCACTTTAGTCATGAAGAAAGAGGTTTCTTCTCCATCAATACATATGAGGAGGACTCTATCGAGGCCTTATCTGTAGAGGACCTCTTGCTGACCTGTGCCGCCATATAGGACGATGTTTATTGCCTTTATCCGTATTTGCACTCGTTCTGCCCTGTCTGATGGAAGGTCTCCCCTTTGAAGGTATTTTGCAATAAGGGTCATCTAGCTGGTGGCAGGAGCATATGGCTTGGGGACAGGACTAACTTCATTGATTTCTTCCATCTTATTCTGAAAAAATAGAAAGACCATTCGATGATGAACAATACTAATAACTGGTTCATCCCGATCTGGGTCATCTAGGGCTATGGTTGTGTTGGCTAATGCATCGTCCTGGGAATTCTGAGACTGGGGAATATAGGTCAATGTTGGTTATGTGGATAATTCCACCATTAACCCTCATACATGGTCAAACCTGGGAATCAACTCCTCCTTTTTGATAGAATAGTCACCATGGACTTTCTTGAGGACCATTTTCAAGTTTCGTTTTACTTTAAGGTGTTGCACCTGTGTCTGGAGTGCGAGCTCGAGGCCTGCAATGAGGGCTTGATACTCTGCTTCATTTTTCGTACATAACTCTGATAATAGGAAGGAATATGGAAAGAATTCCTTTTCTAGGGACATGAGTATTATCCCCAAACCCACCTTGTTAAATTTAGGATCCTCCATCGTCTTCCCTGTTGGGCTTCAGGACGCGCCGTCGAAGTACATTTCCCATGTTGGGAACTTCTCTTGAATCGAGAAGATGTCTTCATCAGGTAACTCAACGTCCGGTATGGTGGTCCCTGTCGAGGGGTGCTCTTCCAGAAAATCTGCTAACGCCTGGCCTTTGATGGCTTTCTTAGGTACAAACCGGATGTCAGACTATTGCAGGATGACAGCCCATCGGGATAGAAACCCAGTCAGCATTGGGTGGATGAGGATGTACTTGAGTGGGTTACTACGCGAGACCAAATGGACATCATGATGTTGCAGATGATTTCGTAATTTTTGAACTGTGAAGACCAAGGCCAAACAACTCTTCTCGATGTTTGAGTATCGAGTTTCAACATCGATCATGGTTCGACTGAGGTAATAGAGACTGTTTTCACTACCGATGTTATGTTTCTGCCTGAGGAAGGATACCGGGGACCGCTCTAGGGCCATCACATATAGGATGAGAGGTCTTCCTTCAACCAGGTGCATGAGCACTGGTGGTCTCAAGAGGTACTTCTTTAGGCTGTCGAACGCCTCTTGAAAATCATATGTCCATTGGTATATAACCCCCTTTTTCATTAACATATTGAAGGGAAGACATTTTCCTGCTAGGTTGGCTATGAACTACCTAATGTAGGCCAGGTATCCTTGGAATCCTCTCAAATTAGTGAGATTGCGAGGAGGTGGAAAGTCGAGGACATCCTTTGTATTTTTAGGGTCAACTTTGATTCCACGATGGTGTTCGAAGAAACCAGGGAATTTACCTAAGGTAACCCAGAAGGCACATTTCAAGGGATTCATCTTCAGGCTATATTGTCGTTGTTTGTTGAAGATGGCTTCATGGACTGACAAGTTATCAGATTGCTATCTTGATTCAACCACCAAGTCATCCACGTAGCATTCGACGAATCTACCTAGGAATGTTTTAATGATATGATGCAATGCATGTTGATATGTGGCACCAGAATTCTTGAGACCTAAGGGCATGACCCTGTAGTAGAGTACTCCTTGGGGAGATCTGAAGGCTGTGAATTATTCTTCTTCTTAGACCATCCTGATTTGATTATACCTGAAATAACCATCCATGAAGGAGAGATCCACATAACTAGTTGTTATGTCGATTAATAACTCGGTAATCGGGACCGAGAAAACATCTTTTGGGAAATTCTGATTGAGATCTCTGAAATCGATGCAGACATGGATTTGTCCGTTATTTTTCTTAAGGGGGGCGATTTTGGCCAACAAAATGGGGTAATGGACCTCCCGAATGAATCCTGCATTAATAAGATTTTCTAATTCATGCTTTATTTTGGAAGCATGTGAGGGGTGCATTCTTCTGGACGCTTGTTTATAGCCCATATGGTCTTCTGGCAGACCTAAGTAGTGTCTTGCCACTTCAGGATCGAGTCCCATCATTTTTTTTGTTATTCTAGGCCAAAAAATCCCGGTGTTTCCTTAATAAAGAACTGTATACCTTGTGCTCCTCGGGAGACATTGTTGCACTAATGAGAGTGGGCCTCAGGTCTTCCTCGGTACCCAGTTTTATTCCCCTGAGCTCATCCACAGTGGTGGAGATACCTTCCTCAAATGTGGGAGGTGAATCCCTGAGATCATCCTCCTCCCCTTCCCCTACATTCTCATCATATTGATCTGATGGGGGATATTTCTCAGTACAGGCTCTTGGGAGTCCTGAGGCGAGGATTTTTGGGCGTCCTCTCTCAAGTATACACCCCCAAATTGAGGGTCAATGGTCATTTCTGCATCATCACCCTCGGCCGTTATAGCTGAAGTCATGAGGACAGTTGAGTATGTGTTCGGGCTTGAACCCCTGCTCTCAACATGGTTGATGGGAAGTACATAGTCTTCACCAAGCTGCCTGAGGGGGTCATCAGGAACCATTTACAGACCATTTGGAGCAAGGATCCCGTCAATACCATTGAGGACATGCTTATTTTTCTTTTTCTCAGAGAACCTGGTGTCAATGTAGTGTGACTCGGAGAGCTTGAAAGGGGCCTTGTCAGCGTGAAATGTCTGACTTTGTCAATTGATGCAATACTTGATACACAAGTGGTAGGATGAAGGAACGACCATGTGCTTATGGAGCAACGACCTTCCAAGTAGGGCATTGAATGTCGTGTTCTTCCGGACCACCTGGAATTCTGAGTAGGTCACATGGTCCCCATAATGGGTTTTCAGTTTGATTTTTTCCATTGGCTTCTTTTCACTCTTGTCCTAACCAAACAGATTTGTGGGTGATGGGATTAGGTCATCCTCACTATAGACCAACTTGCAGAGTGTCCGTAGGGGAAGGAGGTTAACTCCGGAGCCATTTTCAATAAAGACTTTACAGATATCAACATAATTTAGTGTACCAGACACATATAGTGGTTTAATGTGTCCTTACATGATGAAATCTTTATCCTGATTAGTGAAGGAAATCACCGCATTGCATTCATCCGGGCCAATCTATGTCCGGTAAATCTCGGCGGCAGCTACCTCGGCTTGAAACTCCTTGGGTCTAATCAAGGCATCAATAAGAGCCTCCCTAAGATCTTCTAAAACTCTCAGAGCATCCAGGATTGACAGCATGGATGGTAATGACGTCAGCTGCTAGAGGATGTCATATTTTTTCTCGAATGGCTGACGCTTCTCTACTGGAAGGAGAGTTTTAGAAGGTGACTTGGGAGCTGGAGTATATGACGGGGAAAGACAGGCTGCGTGGTTGGAGGTTGACATTGTTCCCACGTTCTGGGGACTCGGCCCGAGCAGTCTGTTTGTTCCCACTAGGCGGCTAGACACTTGTTCCTCGTTTGACGGGTACCGTAGAATGACCAAGCCAGAGTGGCCTCTTGTGGAGGTGGATGGGATATTCTTTCTCCTATTCAGTCCATTTAATGGGTCTCCCATGGGTTTTCACGATATTAATAGTTTGGGCTGAGGTAAAACCATAGGGTAGGTTTCGACCACGACTGTGTCTCCCTTGGTATCCTCTATTTCTGCGATTCCTCCTCCCGACCCCTTGTGTTGGGAACTTGGGTTCATAACCATACCCTTCATCAGGGAACGATTCTATTAGATGGATGACATTGATGGAACCAAAGATAATCTCCTCATCCTGTGACAGGTCAACCAGGTTGGTTGACCCTGATGGTTTCATTTGGTGTTTCGGTGCCCGTGGCGCCAAGATTGGGGGTATAAAATCTGACAGTGTTGGGGATAACTTTGGCCTTATTGCAGGCTCCTCCTCTTGCGCTTGTCTCTCCCCTTTTCGATTACTTCTGGATGACAAGCTCGTAGAGGGTTGTGAAGTTGATATTGTTTGCAATGCGGCATTAGGGGCTATTGTCGGTAACACCGACTGATATAATTGAGCTCAGAGTATGCACTTAGCTCGGTTGACGGTCTTCTGAGTCATCCAGTCATCAAATTTTTTCCCCTTCTTGCCGATGACTTCCTACCACTCCTACCCTTTATCGGAGTCAGTGGTAGAAATATATGTCACATGCGGTGGGGTTTGTCCCAACTCGACCTTCCCAGAGTCTACAATTCTTTACAGGAGGTCTTTTAAGACGAAGCATTCTCAGATATTGTTCCCCAACATTTGATGGTAGGGATAGTAATCTCACCTGTCATCGCGGCCGACTTCTTCTAGCTTCCCTGGCTCCGGGAGGTGGAGAAAGTTTCAATTCATGGTGGAGATGGAATAGACACAAACTTGGTCCTCTTGAAACGAGTATACTTTGTGTCTTGGTTCCTTGAACTGGTTCCGCTTTGATCCTCTCTGATCGTCCCGCTTAGGTGGAGGCGGCCACTGATATAAAGGGGGCCCTTGACGATTTAGTGGAGGCCTGAAGGGTGGAGTAGGAGCATGGGATGGATTGAGCATGACAGTGGACGCTTCAGCTCTAGCTTCTCTCTTTTTAGGAGCCTGTGAGGCTATTCAGGACTTCAGATTAGTCCACTGTAGGGAGTCCTCAATTCTCTGGGCAATGGCTGAGAGATAGCGGAAGCCAGTGGTGCACTCCATTGGTATGAGCGGTGTTCACTACTCATCTCGAAGATTATCAATGCATATAGAAAGCATCTCATCTTGAGGCATTGGCATGTTCAGAGAGTAAGTCAGACCCTTCCATTTGGCGATGAAATCGGAGACCCTCTCATTCTCCGTCTCCTTGCAATTGATGAGGTCACTAACCGTTATTTTAGGAAACATCGAGCTGAAGTGGAACAGGAACTACCGCCGAAGGTCTTTCCAACTTTTTATAGATTGAGCTAGTAGACTTGTATACCAGACGAAGGCAGATCCTTGCAAGGTCCGTACGAAGCATCTGAGTTTCACTACTTCTTGTTGTTATGGAGTACCCATCATAGGGTCGTAATAAGACGCATAGTGCATCAAATTCTGTTCCAGATCGCCTGATCCATTGAGAATAGGGAATTAAGGGCTCCCAAAATTGGGTGGAGGAGCTTTCGCTTAGGTTTTATCGGAGCGCATCGATCTTCCATCGCTTCCAATCGAGCTGTCAGTGCCTCAATGGTGTGGGTGAGTCCCTAGTTTACATCCCATTGGGCCCGGTCTTGGGCGGGTGTAGCCTGTGGTATTGCTTGAGGATCTAGCTCGGTCAGCACCAAGGGTACATACGCCATTTGTGACACTTTAGGAGGGTTCATACATACTCGCTTCGGTTGTTTCTTGACTGTAGGTAAGTTTTTTTATTCACCCGAATCCATGTTCAGGTAGTTAGATGGACCGGGCGCCTCATTGGGCGGGGCCCTGACCATGCTTCGTCTACCGGGGCAAACCTCGGTTCTTGAGGTGCACTTTCTGGGATCACAAGGTGTGGCTTTTATTGGGAAGCACTTTCAATAAGACGGTTCCTCTAGAGTATCTTGGCGTTAAGCCACCTCAATTATTTCATTTCCTCCTCCTGTCGAGCGAATCTCTCATCGAGTGTAAGTGGCTCGTTTTTATCGAGAGAAGGAGGCGGGTTAAGAGTAACTAGTCCTTTATTCTTATCCTTGTTGGAAGATAGATGGGTAACCAGAGGAGGGTTAGCTGGAAGGGAATCCATATTTAGGGCGGCCCTTTAGTTCCAGGTGTGCAGACCTAGTGGTTTGTTGTGAGTTATAGCCTGACTAGAACCATCATCTCCCGATCCACCCAGATTTTCATCATCTCTGGTTTCACCCATGGGGTTAGCCTCTATGGCCTTGATTGATGCATATCACGGGGTGGTGAAGATATCATCTTCCAAATAGGAAGAGGATCACCCACACCTTTTAATGGTTCTCCCTTTCATGTCATGGGATCTCTTTTGGACTCCTTGACGAATGGTGACGCGGAGTGTTCTTTGATGTGACTTTACAGTACGACTCCCTCTTTAAGGGGATGATGATTCATAGGATGGGATAGGGCATGAACCTCCTCTTTCAAATGCCTTCCCTAGATGATATAATTCTGATTCTTGTAGGGGAGGTTGTTGTTGAGGTGGTAAAAATTCCCCCAGCCTTGAGGGCTGGGTTTACCTCCATTCCTTGGACGTCGAGTCTCTTCCCATCTTTATTGGTCTTAGAGGGGAATTTGTTGTTAAAAATTCCCCCAACCATACAGGCTAAGGTTGACCCTGGATTGCGGCAGCATCTGCTGCTATGGCTACTTTCCTGATCTTGCGTGCCCCTATTCGGGGGTGAACTGGATCTGATGCCGAGTTCATCTGTGAATCAATCCCCTATGGGGAGGCAAGAAATGATTGCTTATTGTCCTCTCTTAGGCAAGAGGACTGTCATATGTTTTCAGTGGCCTGATTCAGGAGTTCGTGAATGGCTCGTTCCCATCGGGCCTGACGCTTCTAGGACTTACTCAAGGCCTGTCTATGCTGGCCATGTCGCCTTACCTGAACATGGAGACCAATCGATCGTTGTCTTTCCATGATGACGTTGCAAGATATTATGTCGAACGGGTTCTTCTGGGCGGGGAGTGGAGAGAAATTCAGAGCTCAATGTTCTCCCCATCCTCTAATATGGACTCCTGTCGGAGCTTCTCCAATGAGGCAGTGCAACTGGTGCAGTGTATGGAGGCAAGATAACTCTATGTTTCCTTTACGCCTCTCAGGTCATGGTTTCTGCGCCGAAGGAATAGCTTCCAGGTCGATGTGACATATGAGGTCTCCTATTGTCTTGACGTGATCTACATACCCATCGTAGGGCAGGAATATTTATTTAAATCGGCAGAGGGTTGTCCATATATTGGAGTGGATTTCATGTGCACATTCTTCTGAAAACATTCTGGGTATGTCGAATTAAGAGGTGGTCGTGGGCCAAAACATAACTGGGATATCTCCTCTGGCCAGTCTTTTCTTCAGGTGCAACATGTCAGCATACTCCTGCACTAATGATTTCTCTACTTGGTCGGCCCAACTGAGGCTCTCACCAATAACGTTGTCAGAGGCAGTGGGGCTGGTAGGTGTTGAATTATTATGTGGGAAATTCTGAGGTGGTTCAGAAGATGAACGCGGCCCTGGACTGTCTCTTAATCGAAGAAGGGTGTCATTGGGGACTAATTTGGAATCTGACATGCTCGATCCCATCCTTCTGAGTGCATCGACATATGAGGGCTTTTCTGTGCTTGATTTGGAAGGGGGAGGACCTTCCTATTGATATTATATGTCACCGCGGGGAGGAACTACACAGTGGCGGCCACAATGGAGAGGACAACCATTACAGCTGTCGTAGGGAGAGAACTTGTGGGGTACACCATGGGGAGGGCCTTCAGAATGTACCGCAACGAGGGGAGGGACTTCTCATTGATCGACGTCTAGGTGGTGAGGGCCTCCACTATCCGTGTCGTAATGGCGAGGGATACCATTACTTCATGAAGCATCACTGCATAGAGAACTTTTGCAGTGCATACCCCGGGGAGGACCTCCAAGGCGTGTTGCAGCGAGGGGAGGACCTTCTGGATACGTATCGTTGTTACAGGGAGGGCCTTCACAACCACTGCCATCATGGTGAGGATGAACATCATGGTTTGATGTTCGATGTGTATCCTAGGGAGGTCCTTCAAGATAAACTGCGACAAGTGGAGGACCTTCTTGTTGCTTGCGACCATTGCGGGGAGGACCTTCACAATGATGGCCATGGTGGCGAGGACAACCATCATAGCTGCCACATGGATAATTTCTGTGGGGTACACCCTAGGGAGGGCCTTCAAAATTCACCACAATGAGGGGAGGGCCTTCTCTTTGCTTGATGTCTATACAGGGAGGACCTCTGTTATTAGGGTTCCGAAGACTACAACCGTGATCTGATGCCTGGCCGCGCGGAGTGTCGTTGCAACATAACCCCTAGGGAGGACCTTTAGGGAAGGTCAAGACAAGGGGAGGGCCTTATTTTCATGATGAGACGTCTCTATGGGGAGGGCCTCCATATTTGTGACTACGATAGTGAGGAATACTATCATAATCTGTGGTCCCACTACACGAAGAGTTTTTGTAGTGTATACCTCAGGGGGGGGACCTTCAGGGTGGACCGCAGCAAGTGGAGGGCCTTCTTGCTGCTCGATCTTCTAGTCACACGGAGGGCTTCCATGACTCGCATCAAAAGAGAAGCTCTTGTGATCAATCGTTATATTCTTGTGGGGGAGGCCCCCCCGGGTGCTCTGTGGAGTACCTTCAGAGCTGCTGGTAGTAATATTACAAGAAGGACCTTCACAACTTCTAATTCCACTCCAATAATATTGTAAGGGAGGGTAGGGTTTTGAGCCTTTGATATGTTCTTAGAGGCATTGGGCACCCCATATTCCAGCAGAGTGGATTCATGAACCCCCAATTTATTTTCTGGGTGCCTTCAGCGCATTCAGGGTGCTTTCTTACGAGCAGTGGGGACCATCTACTGTTGATAACAGCCTTCACCTTTGGGTCACTTTCTAATTTTTTCTCATGATGCTGCAGGGATATGTTGATGACCATATTGACTTTTGGTAGGGATATATGCCTGCTCTAGAGCATCCACCATGATGGTTGGGTGTCCCCCAGTTGGAACGAGTGAAGCAGCTCGATCATGTTGCCCTTACGTCGCGGAATATGGACTACGACCCTCCTAGGTGGAAGTAGGGATGAAGATCTACTCCTAGGCGACTATCTCATCTCTTAGATGAGTCACCTCAATTCGGGAGATGGGATCATGGGCCCGTGTCCTTGCTGTTTCAGCTAATGAAATTATATTTTGTAAAGCCTGCAAGATATAATCTCTGATCGATACCTGCTCCTCCATCAATGCCAGGATATGCAGAGAGACATCTTTGGCTGGGAAGGGTATGAAGTCCCATTCTAGTATTAGAGTAGGAATATCCTCCTCTGGTCCTCCAGTGGTTAGTGGGTACTGACAATTCTCTTATGTCGGTGCAGGTGAATGAATCTGCCCCAGTGCCGGGATATTCCGGTTTATCTCTCCATTTTCCACCACATCAGGATGGAAAACTTTACATGAATCTGCATGGATCTGGCCCTGCATATGTTGGTTTCCCACCGTATCGAGTTGGTGGCCTTTGTTGGTAGCGAGACGTGCCTGCCTATTAATTTATGCCACATCTGGATGGTGGGATTTGTTGATCGCCACCATATCGGGATGGTAGGCGTCAGGAGAATCTGCTAAGAGGTGGTCCTGCAAGCGTTGAGTCGCCACCACGTCTGGTTGATGGGCTTCACGACCCTGGGTAGGGAGAAATGCATGTTGGGTAGGTGTCATCCTATGTGAGTGATGGGCTTGGTGAAGCTCAGCGGGGATACGTTCTTTCTTGTATAATGCTGCCATGTCTGGATGGAGGTCTTTGGAGGAGCAGACATGTGTATGTGCCTGCTCATGATACGTCTCCGTGACTGCGCAATAGAGCTCCTCCTCAGGGATAAGGGTGATGACCAGTCCCTGGTTTTATGTTTTCTGCCATCGTTGGGTGGTCCGAGGGGCCGAAGATTGGGGAGTGGGGGCATGGATCCTCGGGGCGACATCCTCCTTAGCCTGAGGATGTTGAGTCGCGGTGTGACCGCGACGACGTCTTCCAGTGGGTGCCTTAGAGCGGAACCCCCATTCAGTGGGTATGAAGTCCTCAGTGTAGACCTCATCCACCGCCCTATGATAAGGGAGGTACGTGTTGTCTCGTTCTGAGGATAGACTTCTGAAATGGTCTATGATGGCAACAGGAGCTGACTGGATCTGCTTTAGCGGCTGCTTCTAGGCAGGCAACTGGCGGGTCTTGGCGGATTGGACGGCATGCATGGCCTCCTCCTCCTTTGTGAGAGTACCGTTTAATTGGTAATCTCGGATCAATGCATCTGAGACCCAACATTGAAGACACTGGGTAGGAGACGGGGTCCTCCACTGGTGAGGGTGTCTCGTCATTGCGTAGCTTGAAGCGCACACCTGCAAGTTCCTCCGTGATGCCATTGGATCTAAGGGAGTCCGGATTGGTACCTGTAAAATATTTTAACAAATACAAATAGAAAACCCATCAAAGCAGCATCTCATGATCCCATGCATAATTAATGACCTTTATTGTCCCTCCTTATGAGTATAAGGGGCCACAGAGTGGGATTAGGTTAAATCTGTCATGCTTGGTTAATGATTCACATCACGTTCACCATTTTTTTTGTTTCATGATGAATCAGATGGAGTGGACCGACGCGCCAGACTATCGATTCCATGGGGGGCTGAGCTCCACTCAATAACTATGTTCAGGTATATCAGTCTTTGTTTCTAAACACCCAACGGGTCCATATCCAACAATACGTGGACCTGCTTTCCAAAGGCAGGCGTTCACCGGGTGATTTGGCTGGCGATGCTTAAGAGCTCACATTGATCGAGAGGATGGGAAGTTGGGCTCATCGCACCATTTTTGGGCAGAGTTATTTCCTATTCCAGGACTCTCTTATAGATTTAAGACATGTTTAGATGTTTGTGAATCATTGGTTTATACCCAAGCACAGTATCCACGGATTACTCTTGGTTGGCAATGGTCAGGTGAATGCAGGGATTCAGAATCATTTAGGCCCAAGGTTTACCATCCCTCACTAGATTAATGACTCCGAGGACTTTGGACTCAATGACATCGCACTAGTTTGAATCCTCATAATTGGGTGCTTTGGAGTTTATTATTGCCCAAGGGGGACAAATTGAGCGTTCAGATCGAACCCATGATACAGGATTCCGACGTATCCCTTTGATAGGAATCAGAATCCTCGTTGTTCAGTTTAGAGTGGGGCTTAAACTCTGAGGCGGCCCAAGAAGTGGGTAAACCAATGTAAAGGGGGTCATAGTGACCGAATTTTGGGCTTGAACCTCAGAGAGGCTTCCTACGTACACCACCTAGGAGACAGGGATCAAAGTCCACGTAGTTCGGGAGTACAGTTTAACGTCATGCGGGACGAAGGACGAACTGACGTGAAGGGGGCCGGAACGGCTGGGTGGTGGGCATGAACCTCGTGGAGGCTTCCTATGTACCATGCTTTGACAAGGATCAAAGTCCACATAGTTCACATGAGGCGAGGGGTCAGGGTTGGTGCTTACTCTAAGCCCACGCAAGTCATGCTCAGTGTGAGAAACAAGAGGCAGCATAGACCAGATGAACACGTCGCGATTGGTGCGTCCATGGGAAGGAAAGTGGGGCTAACGCATAGGGAGGCCCAAGAAGTCGGGGATTACTCCATAATGGAGGCCTGATGGTAACAAAGCCCAGAGGGAGAGGAAAGGGGTACCCCTATGTCCATCTCCCATCTTGGTTCTTGGAACCGGGGAAGTACACAGCTGCATGGGTGCTACCTCCCAAAAGAAAGGCTAGGGGCTTACACCAAGGAGGCTACCATGTTCACTCCCAGAATAGTGGAGAAGTACTCACTGCTAGAGTTGAAGGGAAATGGAAGTGGGGTCCCCCAATCTGGCGAGTAGAGAGGCATAAAGGGGACTCCGGGCTTGGACCCTGCATTACCGTGTGAATGTGAACCCCGGAATGCTTCGGGAATCCACAAAAGGGCCGAAGCAACCCCTTTTCCCTTGCTTACCGTGGGTATGTGAACTAAAGGTGGTGCGCTCATGTGCCTGAAGGATGAATCATACGGGTCTGGTGGAATCGGTGGAGGCCTTGGCCCGGAGTCAATGAATGGGACAATGAGGGGGTTGAGAAGGATCATATCGGATTGGAAGGGTTTTATCTGACTCGGGGAATGGGAACATCGAAGGATTTGGTGGGCCCCACAGGTGTATGAGTAGGACCCTTCACGTAGGGGGCTGCTATGTGGCTGGAGAGGCCGTCTACGTACCAAGGTGGTACGCGGACTGATAGGAATCCTGCATACGAGGGCGGTACGCGGATTCGAGTTCAGCTCGCGTACCAGGTTGGTACACGAGGGAGTCCACGCAAGCAGCAGCGGCCAAGGGTGATGCCAATCAGGGGTTCGTCGGTCAGGGCTTTACCCGCATAGGGGGGTGCTACAAAGTGTGTTGGATCGAAAAGTGGGCATAAACTCCCTCGTCCGTGGGGAGTGCATCCACAAAGGGGATATGGTTCGTGGTATTCATAATTTTCGTTATTTTAAGTTCGCGGTTCACAAAATTGTTATGCGTTTTCAATTCCTTATTAATTCTCTTCCAGCTTCATACCTGTTCTGATCCACGAATTGGAACTCCGTTGTTTGCAAAATCCTAAACTCCTTCCTCCAAAGTCCTTCCACCCAAATCTGATCGATCTCCCCATTTTATCCCCTTCGATGTCCTTTTATAGTGGGGACAAAAAGGGGTCTATTGTGGTCATGTGGCACCTTTTGCGGAGGCCCATGATTGGAAACCCGGTTTACGGATGACTCAATCAACAATCCATACCTCGTAAGGGCATTGAATTCACCTCATCCGCGAACCGAGTTGGTTCGAGGGGTTCTTCATGGCCGCACAGAGTTCTGCCTCTATTCCACAAATGACAGTGCATGCGACATGGGCCGGTTGGCGCATCTCGCAGCTGGGGTGGTTTGTGTCGGTGGACTGGCCTGGCGCCCGTCCTGCTTCGCGCCCGTGGAGGATCCCTGCCTCTGTTCTGCAAACGACAACAGTCCGTGGAGGGGGCGCTTCGCAGAACCGGCCACGTACCGTTAATATTGGACCAGTCCATGGACCGGTTTGTCTTTTTCCAACCTTTGGGTATTATTCACATTTTTTACCAATTCCTCGAAGAAAATTAGGTAGAATCCCCTCTTGAATTAAGCGGACTCTCATTATCCTTTACGGATTTTTCAGGACCATACAATGATTAAAACAAAATTTTATTGTAACATTATAATTATGTGATAATGGAATAGATGTGAATTTTTCTAATGCTATCTGCATAGTTTTAAATAAAAGATAGTCTTACTTTTTTTTAAGTGAGAGGATAATATATACTTTCTTAATTTTATTTATCTAACTATGAAAAATTTTATGTTATTATCTGTTATATAGATAGAAACAATTTTATGAAATATGAGGTTTATATATTCCTACGTTATACATGTATACAAGATGAATAAACAATAATGTGTTCTACTACATCCCAAAGTAAATGTTGATATGACCTACATGATTGACTCATATATTAATAGTAAACACCAAAATAAATCATGAAGACCTATACAAGAGGTGTATACCGTAATCACTTTACAACATTAACGTCATTACTTATTGGGAAAATTTTCTAATAATTTTATAAATTGAAAAGGATATAAGTTTTAAATTTTAAATGAATTTAGCTTCTTTACATGGGTGTACTTTTTGAATTATAAATCTAAAACAAATTAAAATTTTACTTCTCAATGAATGATTTTTTAAAATGAAAAATAAAATTTATGTTTTTTTGTATGAGATGTTATAGGGGAAGAAAATTTCTAAATAAACAATTTTGAAATTGTATGAATAAAATTGATATTCTAATCATTTTTATGCATTTGGGGCACCATAATGAAATTATGATATGGGAAATAAAAATAAAACCATAATGAAAATGTGTAAAACCAAGTAAAATGAATCCAAAACACCTATATTGTTTTGGAAGAATAATAAATATATCACATTAGGTATCAAATAAATTTATTTAGTACCAATTTTAATTAAAACAATTAATAAACATTAAAATGGTATAAAAATTAAATATAACTATTTTAGAGTTCATAGTTGTAATTTTCATATTCATAAATTTAAGGATTAATAATATGTTATTACCCAAAATATTATTAATAATTGTTTTTAAGATATTCATTTTTTGGTAAATAATATATATTTTACAATAAATGATCCATGGTAGTTAAAGAATATATATATATTTATATATATGAAGATTGATTAAAATGACTCAAAATAAAAGAATTATGATTTAAACCAAATTTATGAATAACATATTGAATTACATTTTGGAGTAGTATAATAATAGACCTTGTCTTCTCAATACACATCAAATTTATTTTAAAAAATAAATACCTATAATCCTGTATTATTGAAACCAAATTAGTTTTTTATAATTCTTGGGATGTATTTGAGATTATTGTGAAAATAGAAAAAATTCAATTACTTTTATTACTTTTAATGATTTATTTAATAAATTAATAATGTGTTTTTGTTTTTTAATTCAATAAAGAATTCGTTTTTTTTTTCTTAAAATGGAATTTGTGTTTTTTCAAGGGAGAAAATATTACTATAGAATATTTTTATATGGTAATGTAAGACATTAAATGCATATGTTTATTATTGTATGTATTTTCCTTCAATAATATGAATTTTGAGTAGATAATAAGTCTTTGGACACATCTATTGTATTTTAATTTGTATTAATTTCCCCTAAAGAATAATTCTTTTTCCTGAATATAGGTATTTTTTAGATGGTATTACTTTTACCCTTTTTCAAAAAAAATATATCATATTACTACATGAGAAAAATTTTTATGTTTATGCATATTATAATACATAAAATTTCTTGTGATCTTGAATTTACTATGATAATTTATCAAAAATATTATGTTGTGTACTTTGATAAATTTTCAAACACTGGGTGTTCAGTGTTAAATTTCACATGATTCATGTGGATTCATTTTAAGATTGTGTTCAATTTATTATTTTTGGAGGGATGATTTAGAGAATATTAAAATCATGATGTGAATGAAATATAAATTCATTAAAAACATATAATCCCAGTCAGATGAAAATTGTTGTTGATTCTAATTATATATTGATTTTAATGAATGTTTTTGAATTTGTGGAGAATAAAATAGAACAATTGATGGATATAATAATAATATGATAATATTTTCTCATATTTGTTTGAATAATAAAACCATAAAACTGTGTTTGTGATTTTTATTGTGTACTTTAGATTGAATATGTTAATGATATTTGAAAAATTATGACATGGAGCTGCTGACTGAAGGAATCCTATAGTGTTGTTATATCCACAAGTAGGAAGAAAAAAATAGGAGTTAATTTATCCATGTTGTACTAAAAACATAGGTGTTTTTAATAGTGTGAATAGAGAAAATCCATTCTATTTTTTTAAAATCATTTCATCTCTTATGAATTTTTCCAGAATATATGTTTTGGAATTAGAAAATTATTCATAAAATCTTGAATTCAAATTCATATAAACTATGGTAAATTGTAGTTTAATTAAGTGGATTAATGTTATTATTATCAGTAATTAAACATCATTGGTAAAATATTCCATTCAAGAATTTGTTTTAGCCATGTTCATTTTCATGGTGTCCTTTTCTATTTTAAATAACTTTTATAGTGGAAAAATGCATATAATGAGAACTTTTTACTTATTTGGGGAAGATGTGGCTGCTAAACATGTTTTCTTTTTGTAATAATTGTGAAGTAAAATAATATTATAATTTTATTCAAGGTTAATATGAATTTTAGACGTATTAATACTTTCCACCGATGTTGTTTTTTAATTCAAATTTTCACCATCATTTTTAATAATTATTCAATCATAATTCATTATTGCATTGAATCTTTAATTTTTTAGTTTACTTTCCTTTCAATATAACTCAAAAAATACATAATTTATTTATTTTTTCTTAATAATAATAACAAAATCAATGTGATAGTTTAAAACATAAGTTTACCAACCTCTAATAGATACAACTCAAGGGACTGTCATATTGTATTGTATTAAGAGAAAATATTTCAAGGAATAATGGTACCAAAACACTCATCACTCATCTAGATTCATTCTTAGAGAGTTTTGATAAGTTAATTTAATTTTTTCATGTATTTTTTTAAATTATAACCCCAAATTTTTGGCTATTTGTCCTAAAATTGACCAAACATTTTACTCCTGGTCAATAGATATTATAGAATCTACATTTTATGGTTTTGAGTCTACCACCAACATTTCAAGAGGTAACCCTAATAAACCTAAAATAATCTTGGTTAACTGTATTACACACAAATAATTGGGGTTATCTAATGATGAAACAATATGAAATCTTATTGAATATGTTGATCCCCCTATTACTATTGGAATATAAACAGGTTTTTTCCACTAACTTCTAAAATTAAATAATCTTTTTGGTGAGGATTCACATAAGAATATTTAATAATTCATTTAAATTTGTGTCAAAATAAATCCAAAATGATTTTATAGAAGTAAAATTAAATTGTTAACATTTATTTTTTCTATAGATTGAATAATGAAATAATGTTTTTCCTACATGATATGTGATTAGAATGAATTAATATATATTTCACTAAATAAATTATTTGTTAGTTATATATGTACTTCTATTAAAAACTGGAATTAATTAATCTAGAAAACCACATTCTAAAACTAGATATAAATACTATTAAATATTTAAAAGGATCTAATTTAGTTTCCCCAGTCACCATATATGAGAGAAAATTTTGATCTAATAGTTTTATAAGGGTTTGTGTCATACTGATGAGAGCACAATTGATGATACTACTAGAAGAGATTTGATTGATAAAGAATATGTTTCTGGAATGAAATTAAGTGAAAACATGTCTGAAAAATCTCAACATTTTGGAATAAGAGAACATTTACATGTAAAATATCGATAAAAAATTCCCACATCCTACTTTTAAAACAACATGATTGTTCTTCAACATACTAATATTAACACTGTGATAAGATTGATGATGCCATCCAATAATTCAAAAACCTTACAAAAATCTAATAATTCATTTAAAATTAAATTAAAAAATTGTATTTGTTTTGTCTAAATAGTCAATTTAGTGATCAATTTCCCCAAATTAATGTATATTCAGAAATTAGAATATATTTATTTCTAGAAGACCCTTTCCATCCGACAAAAAATGATCTTTTAAACCATGAATGAAATTCAACTAAGGTTAGAATACCAAAAAAATGATATATTTATAAATACCAACCATGAAAATAGATTTTATTAAGATGAGTTAATCCATTCAGGATTTGGAAACATTAATAATTTGGATAACACTCATTTATGTAGCACAATTCATCTAGAAACATATATCCAAAAAATGGATAATAACATTCATGAAGTTTTTAGGAAACAATAGATCATAACAAATAATTTTATGAAATAGCTATCATAATTAGAAACTGGTATGGTTAGAAATAATAATCCAATTAGTGGATGTTTATTTTTACACCTTGATATTTTTGGAATTTTCTTCAAAGAAATTAATAATATATTGTAAATTATTATCCACATCCTTCACCAAACCAAAATCAATAACAATATATTATATGAAAATAATTAATAAGATATGAGATAAATTAAACCTATATAAATTACAAATATAGTAATAAATTAATATTTATGACATTTGGATTATTATTAGTTAATATAATTTTTTATTTCTCGTATTCTTTTTTAAAGTCTAAATAAATTAAAACGACCATGTTTAAATTATTATTATTATAATATGTGAAATTAATATATATGAAAAAATATATTGAAATTTTTTAATTATAAATTGATTGGATATAATATTTAAAACATTAAATTTTTTAAAATGATAATTTTGAATGAACATAGTTTCATGTAGATTTTGAATTCCAAATTGAAAGATAAATATATATTTTTTAGAAATTTCAAATTAACTTATTTTTTACATTTAATGTATAAATATTTTCCTATATTGAATTTTTATACACATATAAAATAACTTATTTTTATGTCAATTGTTAGAAATAGATTTTCTACATAACAAATATTGTTTATTCCTATAAAAATAAATATCTTAAAAATTTATAATACTAATTTCATGAAAAAATTTTTATTATTTAATAAATATATAAATTTTCACATATAGAAATAATTTATAAATTCTATTTTTACTAACATAACAAACATTTTTCAATAATATTTTGTTTTGTTTATTTCAATTAAAATTTTATTTTTCAAAAAAAGTTATTTTGGATTTCATTGAAAGCCACATAAATTTTATTTGTTTTATATAAAAATATATATATATCAGGAAAATTAGTAACATGAATAGTTATATCCTTTATATAGTTTTTAATCATATAATTACTCTTCTTCTAAAAATTTGGTTTTACGCATTACATGTGCTAATAATAAAATTAAAATATCTTTCACAAATAAATTTTTCCAATAAATTTTTCCCATATATAGAATCCATATGTCAAATTTTAATAATAATGAAAATTTTCATTATATGATTTAAAATTATGTTAAATTGGTGGAAATTAGTTACCATAGTAAAACAAAAAATAGTAAATTTAAACATTACAACACTAAAGGACATAAAAAAAAACACTTATACATGTATGAGAATGAATGGTTGTGGTATTTTGGACATTATCACATCTTCTAATCCATTGTTTTCCATTTTTGAGGAAACATGAATTTTTTTCAATTTCCCCCTTTATATTATGGGATTATAATTAAAAACAATTACATTCTCACTATTTAAAAAATGGTCCCCTCACCACCCCTTCAAGACCACTCAAAGAATTTAGTTTTCTTTTAGAAATATACACCTTTTCTTTTAATTATTATTAATTTTAATGGGATTTAATTATTATGATATTTTCTTATGGATACCATTTTGATGGAATCATCAAAGGAAACCCCAAAGATTTCAACATGATTACTCAATTTTCTTCATTCATTTATTTTCATTCTTACTTTCCGAAACCTATTATTCATATTTCTGTTTAATGAAATTAGTATTGTTTTGAAGATATTTTATGCCACATATAGAGAATAAATAAGATTTAATAGGGTGTTAATAGGCATACTAAAGTTTTAAAGTGATGGATCATTTTTCTATATTAATTATCAATATTAATGTTAAAGTTCTTCAATAGAGTAATTATGTAATGTGAGTGTAATGATTGAATATAAGTATTTTTATAGTAGTTTCCTTTAATATAAATCTTCTATACTCTTACACCTCTCTTATCTTTTGGTGATGTGTTATTCACAACATTATGTATTTGGGAAAATCCTTATAGATTTAGTGGAATTATAAAAATGACAGCTGATTTTTTTATATGGAGGCCCAAAACATTAATTCTGACATTAAAAATTTATGGTTACAACCTAAATAGTCTAGGAATTAGAATCCTGGATTCATATCCTCAAGGGATGGGTGATTTTAATGAAAAAACTCTATCTGAAGAGTAGAGAACATGTGATATAGAACTAGATAATTAAATAAGACTCAAATAAAACCATGCAGATGAATTCATAGAATATTGATGAATCATAAGAAATTGTCACTGTGTAGTGGATCATAAGGTCCACTTTTAGTTACTAAAAGTAGTTAGAAAATATTTTGTTCCTTGAAATATTATCATATAGATGAATTTTTTAATTGTTTCATTGAATGGAATAACACCTATAGAGTTTGAAGGTTTACAATTCATGTAATAGAGTGTTGTATTAGTATCATATTGATGGAAGTGATTAATCCTCATTTAATTAACATATTATAAAAATGTAAACAACAAAATCCAATGCGTAATGTACATTAAAATATTAATTATAATTATTCAGAATTATAGGAGAGAGAAAGAGATATATTACAGAATTTTGATAAAAATAGTTTGATTTAAAATTCATAATGAGTTATTAAAATATATTTGAATGCATTATTAAAATGACTATAAAACAAAATTAGTTATAAAAAATATCGCTCATGATCATTTCTTTCAGAATTGAAAATTCAAAACTACATAGAAAAATAAAGATATATATATATATCATTAAAAAAATAAATATTTAGATATAATATATAATGAATGTGTAAATAAGTTTATTTTCCTTAAAACTAAATCAGTAAAAATTTAACTAAATTATATCACCCAAAATTATTAAATAAAAAATTTTATGTTTCATGTTGTGTCTTTATCTCTTAATATAGAATTGAATTCTAGAAACATTTTTACCATATTTAAAAAAATTAAATCACATAATGTAATTTGTACATTATGAATATGAATTTACAGAATAATTAAACAGTGTAATAACATTTATGATAACAAGAAGAATATAAAAATGAAAAATAAGCGAACAAATGTATTTTTGAAATTTTCTAGATTGTCACACACACACACACATATATATATATATAAGAATTTTAAAAAATGTTCATGTGATAATTTTCACATTTGTTATTTTTCTATGTAACTAGTTCCTCATGTTTCCAAAACATCCATGTAACCGAATTAATATAGAATATATTATGATGTATCCAAAGCCAAGTAAGAGATAAAATTCGACGTATGAAAAACTAGATATCATTAAAAAACAATAAGATATATAATCTGAAATATGTTGAAATTATAAATAAAATATTGAATAAAATTTGATGGGACTCAAAAGCATAATTTTTTTTATTACATGTAAATTATGTAAATTATGTATAATATTATCATCTTCCCAATATAATATGCTTTTTATAATTATGATAACAATAGATAAACATATAACAAAACAAATAAAATGAAATCTATGAAACTAAAGAATTAAGAGAACATGATTAATCTTCTGACATCATTTTCTCCAAACATATAACCAAGTAAAACTATTTTTTTTTGTTCATGAGAATGTAAATAATGTTTTTATATATCCATATCAATAATAATAAATTAATTATTAGGTATAAAAATCATGTTAAAATAGAAAAACCACTCTAAGAAAAATGTAAATAAAAAAAATAAAAAATTACATAATATTATATCTTCTCCACATTCTCATATATAAACATATGCATCAAAATATCAAGGGAGTTTTAAATTGGAAAAAATTTCAAATTAAATCCATGAAAAATAAGTCCCTATAAACAATATGAAAATAAAATTGAAAAAAATTAGAAAAGGAATGAATTATTTTATATAATTTATTCAATTAAAATTGGAAAAATTAACAAGATTCATAATTAATATGATGATTAATTAATGAATAAATGTAAAAAATATTTAATATTAAATAATAAGGGAAAAAACTAATCATTCAAACTAATTTTAATAATGAAATTAAATTAATAATAAAATCAAAGTTTTTTTATTATTCAAAAAATAATATATATTAAAATATAATACTACTCAAAAATAATTCATAGAAATAAAAATTAATCCCTTATTAGAAATAATAAATGTTAATAATATTTTAAAAAAATATGCCCCATTTTGCAACTGATCAAAAAATATGGCAAAAAATTAATAAAAAATTAATAAAAAATTTAATAATTACCCCTTAATTAATATATATCAATTCAATGGAAATAGTTAAAACATGATTTTCGTTATAAATTTATAAAACCCCAAGTTCAATCTTTTTTCTCAATAATTGAAAATTGAAATTATTTAGTTAAAAAACATAAATATTTTTTTCCAATTGCAAAAAAATTTAGGATTAATATATCCTTTATTAACATAATATGTTATTAAATGAAATCGCATATAAAAATCTTGTGTTCTTGAATGCTGTAAATAGTTATTTTATTTTTAAATCAAGTTTTTTAAATTAATATGAATGTTTTATAAATTAAAACCATATTTATATAATTTTTATTCAATTAATAATGATTGAAGACAACATGAATATGTAGAGAAATATTCACTCTTAGTAGTCAATAAATAGTAAAATTGTGTTCTTATTGAACATAAGAAACTATGACTTTACCTAAAAATGAGAAATATAGAAGGTATAATTTCTATAAAGTATATAATATCTAAAATCAAAATCTAACTATATAATTAAATGCAAAAATTATATATTTCATAAAAATAAACCACAATTGATTAGTTGATTATAATAAGTAATAATTAAACTTACATTTTTTAAGTGATATTCCTTCAGATTATATTGAAATAATTCACATAATCAGGTACAATATATAATATTGGGTATGGAAAAAGTAAAATATAAAAATCTAAGGATCATGACTGTATATATTTTATAATCTATAGATTTTCCAAATTTATCTAATGATAAAATTTAATTAATATTAATAGGTGTTTTAAAAGTTTTATAAGAACTAAAAAACAGAATGCTTAAATAAATGTTTAGAATATTTAGATCAATTCAGTAATATACCATATCTTTTTAAATTAATTACAATGCCTAAGAAGATTTTATATTATCCCACTAAACATAGTTAAAATTTACATCACATCAAATTAAAAAATTCATTATAAATCAATTCACATGAATATCCAAAAACTATTATTTACATTGATTAGAATAATTAAAATTTCAATTGAAATCCCATTAATAAATGAACTAGGGTATACTTTTCCTATATTAAAATATTTATTTAATAAAACAGGCCAATCAATCATACCAAGCATTAGGTCCTTTTTAAAGACCTGTAATGATTTTTGTTACCCAAAAAATAGAAAATTTATAATTTTATAAAATAGGTGGTTGAGAGACATATAATTCTTGGGAGATAATACCATTTAGAAACACATATATAACATAAATTCAAAAAAATTAAAACTATTAAATTCATTAATAGATAATTTATCAATATATTCAATTCATTAATAAGGGAAAAATATTTATCAAATCATATAACTTCTTCTTGAAAATAACCCTGAATTACAATATCATGTTTACTCCTAATAATTCAAAATAATTCATCCATTATATTTCAAAAAATCAACTTTTTTCAATATCATGTTTATCTATTAGGGCCTCAACTAAATACCACATATTATTTAATAAAAACTAATTAAGTTTGTCTCTCATAGAATTTTTCCAGTTATCTTTATTTACAATATAATAAACATCATTTAGAAGAAAATTAGAAAAAAAAAGAAATCGTTACATGATAATTCATATAATATCATCAATGTTTAATACCATAATCATAATTTAAAATAAAAATATCAATATGGTGGTCTTTATAAACCTTCCACGACTAATGAACATAGTGATAATGAGTAATATCCCCTTAACAATTACATCATCAAGAGGTTTTTCTTAACCAAAATTAATAACCATAAAATCATATTTAAAGTGTTCATAGAAAGAATAAAATTTTAAAATGTCATCAATTAAAAAAACAAGGATAATTAATTTATAACCATAGTTATTTAATTATAAAAATTAAAGTCTTTTCATTTATTTTATTGTTTAAAAAAATACCTTCATCACTTTTGGAATTTAATTTATCAAAATTTTCCATAGTACTAAAAATAAAACAATTTCCCCAAAAAACATTAAAATAACCAACATTAGGTTTTTTTTAATTAATTAATGTTAATTTTAATTTAAAAATTGGAAAATTAAAATGATATTTCAAGTATAAAAATATATATTAACAAATTGATCCAAAAATTATATAGGGAATCTATATATATTTAACAAATTTCTTTTTATTTAAATACTAATTCTATGTCTCTATTAAGCAACACCATTTTGGTGTATTTTTATAGGAGCATAATAAAATATTTCCCATTGTAATATATTTTAAATTTAAACATTTATCCATATTAACCAAAATAATATAAAAAATTAAATTTTATTGAACCACATAAACAAATTAATAAACCCAGATATAGTTTAATTTTATGTGATACTAAATAAATCCAAGAGAATATAATAAAATTATTATCTATCACAAAAACATATTTCATTCCTCCAAATCTTAAAACAAGATATAGAATAAATAAATATAAATGAATATCTTGTAATGGTCATCATGTTTATACTTCATTAATAAATGGAAAACTAACCTTTTGTTGTTTACCCTTTGAAGATAAATCTTATGAAATATTACAACTAATTTTCCATTCAGTTAGCTTCGGGAAATATTATTTCTTTGATAGTTTGTGTAATATCTTGAGGTTTACATATCCAAGACTTTGATTCCATATGACATAATCTATTTATGTATCATTATAATAGTTGATATTATTGTTATCAATGTTACAAAAATAAATATAATAAATATTATATTTTCAATGTATTTAAGAAGAAAAATTATTACTCTTAAAAACTAGAATTTTATTATCTTAATATTTTACTCTCATTCCATAATTGTATACTTGATATGTACAGTTTTGGTTTTGTTCCAAACCATCATTGTATAATACTTTTCAAATTAAAATGTTGTTAGATTTTCCTAATACAACAAATCCCCTAACATCTTTGTTTAAAAGATCAGAAACTGTCATAGAGCCACTATGAGATTAATAGTATGATAAAACCTTTAATTGATCTCTAATAATATGTCTAGGGAAGTATATGTACAATTAACATGTATCATTAACACCTACGAGGAATGTTTCATGAAAAACTTATTTCTGTAAAAAACTATTTTGTAACCCATGTTATCTTGGGTACAATCAAATTTGTATAAGAATTATTTAGTACACAAATATATTTTTTAAATTTATTATATGATAATATAGAAGACAAATTCTTAGAAATAAATGTTTTAACATATAAAATAGAGTCATTAATTGAATCTAATTCTTCAGTGTAGCTCCATACAACCTATGTAATTAACTCTTTTTTGGTATATGTTGTAATATTAAGATAACATCCTATAATAGTCTTAAGTAAATATTTTTTTTATAAATTCTATTTATTTCAAGATTATTAGAAAATATAGATATATTATTATTATATTTCATCATGTTCATCATATTAAAATATATTTCTTCACATTAAAAAATGTAAATAAAGTTTATTTCAAACTAGTAACTACATATTCAAGGTTGTCATTCTCCTTCTGAATAGTATCAAAATCATCAAAAATCATTATTTTTGAACATGATGCATAATATATTAGTATTTCATTTTCTTAATAATTTTATCATTTCATCCAAAATAGTGTCCACAACAATAGATTGCATTCATAAAAAATAATATGAGTTTCTTAAAGTATCATTTTCATTATCGAAATTATTAAATTTATTGATAACTATATTATTCTATTTTAATAATTTCTTATAAAATATAGTAACTCATTACACATCATTTTAGTGTTTTTCATTTTTTTTGTATATATTAGCAATGTTGTAAATATGAGTATCATGATAGTAACATGAACTATAATTCAAATTAGTACTTTCCTTGTTTATATTTTTTATATAAAATATTGATTATAAGAAAAAAAATTTCTTCTAGAGTCATTACTTTAATCTAATTCTACAGTGTAGCTCCATACAACTTATGTAATTAACTCTTTTTTGGTATATGTTATATGAAACACCATGTTTTAATTTTATAAAATATGATATCATCTATCCATTTTTTATACATCCTTAACGTGTTCATTCTTAAAATCAATTATTCTTATTTGTGGTACATTTCTTTTTTATTTTCTCATCTTTTAGATATTTTCTTGGTGGCTTACTGAAATCTCCCCTTTTTCCCTAGGATTATACATAATAGTGTTTATATAAGAAACTTATCCTCTACTTATTTCATATACCATAGATTTATAAGATCTAAAAGATAGATTTACATGTGATTTTAATGAAATACTATTATTATTTTATTTATCTGATTCTGAAATTTTCATTAACAAAAGATGATATTGCCTATGTGATCTGATGATTTCATAAAACACGTATTAATTGGATTTTTTTTCACATTGATCATAAACTTATCTTAATTCCACATCTTAGCTATATCTCATAGGAATATTTCAATATTTAGGGTTCTCTAATGATTAAACATGGTAATTAATTCCTTTCATAATGATTTTGAATCATTTGAACAATTTGTTCACACATTCCTCTTTATGAATCTATATGTCTTGATACTACACTTGAGGAATTCCTTATTACATTTTAATTATATTATCAAAGAGATGGTGGGTAACTTCAAAAATATTAAAACATTTATGAGGTTTCCTACATGTAGGTACGTGACTAAATAATATTATATTAATTATAGAATTTAATATATTTATTACTCAATAATTTAGAAAATATTTATGTGTATTTTTTTAATAATAGTATTTGTGTGAGATTATAGTAATTGAAAGAATTTTCCATGATAGACAACTATTCAATTCATAACTACATGAGGTACGAATCCATATAGGACTTCTAGTAACCATAATAATTTCTTTATAACTAAGGTGGTTTCTAAGGAATCTAATCATAATTTTTATTACTTAAATACATCTTATAGTGTACTTTTTATTTAGAAATGTTGTTCAAGATAATAAAGATAGAAAAAATATAATCAACAAGATCTATATCTAGGAGTATCATGTTATCTATTCCATGTGTTTAATATCTGAAAGATATACTATAGAGATATTGAATCCTTAATAATGTACAACCTTTATTTACAACTATTTTTTTCATATATTGCGATGAGAGTTAGTCTATGGGGTGAATATGGATTAATTTTACAAATTAATTATCAAGGTAAATGTAAATGTTATATATCATTGATAATACATTTTATAATATAAAAGAATAAATAGATTTATTTTTTACAGAAGCTCAGTCCAATGTGGGCCTACTCTAATATTACACCTCCATACTCTTTGAGTGATGCATTATTCTCTACATAATGTTTTATGGGTAATACTTTCTTAATTATAACCAACTTATTCTAGTTTATTTATAAACAAATACATATAATATTTTGTGTTGAGTCACAACAATATGAACAACATTTGAATGTGGGATTCACAACTATAATGGTAATTACATTAGAGGCTGGGAGTCAAAATATAATGATAAAGAATTGTTGTTTTGGGAAAATCATAATCCAATGATTATAATACACATGATATAGATAATAAAAATTATATCATTGTAAAAAACATGTAGATGTAGTCATATATGAGTGATAAATAACATGAATTGGTTATTGAGTAGTGGATCAAAATGTCTCTAACAAAGTGATAATATTATTTGTAGAAGAATTGGTTCGTTGAGATATCTTATTGTAGATGAACATTGTTTACATATGTTAAAAGAATCATAAAACACTTTGAGAGAAGAAATACTAAATATTCACATTAAATAGCATCATAATAGAATCATATTAAATGATATTTTTCAATCCATCATTAAATAATATCATACAAAAATAATAAACAACAAAATCCAATTGATAAATAAAATACAAATAAAAACAATAAAATTTAAAAAATTATTACAGAGAAAAAGAAATATTTATCCATAATTATGATAATAGAAATTGTCTGAATTTAAAAATAAAATATACCATTTAAAAAAACCATCATTTTGGAATCCATAATTTGAGTTCAATTATATAATAAAATCAAATATGATAGTTTCTATGAAAATTAAAGATTCATAAATACATTTATAAACAGCATGTACACATAGAGAAATTCAAAACATAATAATATTTCAATAAAATATATAATTTTTCAATATGTTTTTATTCCTGAAAAATATATTTCTAAATATTTTAAATTATTAAATATCCCGAAAATAGGTAAATTATAATTTTTATTTACCACTTAGTATGTTTATTCTTGAATGAAGAACATAAATTTAAATCAATTTTAAATCAATTTAAAACATTGTAAAATCACATAGCATATTATTTATATCATTATTATGATTTTATTGAAAAATTAAAGAAAAAAATAATTTATCATAACATGAAGAAAAATCAAAATGGTAAAATAAGTGAAAAGGTGGGTTTCTATAAATTTTAGTGATTTTTATATATACCAAAGGATGTTGAGACACTTAAGAAAATGGTTATACATCCATTTTTCACATATACTCATTTCCACAAATGAAATTTCCCTTATATCTAAATAGTAAATGAGGACGAATCAATATATCAAAAAACATATATTATAACAAAAACTACATAAGAGAAAAAATCCATATAAGAAAAAATGGAAATCACAAATTTTTGGAAGTATTTATATAATTTTATTCTATAATTGTTTATAGCCTATAAATGGAATATTCAAATTCTGATTCTATTTACCCTTATTTATATAATTTCAGGAGTATTTCAATGGATTAAAATTCATATAATCTTATATATACCTCATGAGAAATCAATTAAAAACTATAACATATATAATCTCAAATATGGATAAAATATAAAAAATATGATTCATGTTTTTATCCATTAATAATGTACCAAAAAAAACCATTTTATCCTTCCATATATTTGATTGAAATTATTAAAAAGTAATAATATTTACAATTAAATAAGCATATTGAAATGTAGATACACGTGCCTCAAGAATTAATAAGAAACTCTAGAAAATGAAATAAAAAATTATAGAATAAAAATTACATGATGAAACATCATACCACATTAAAAAATATAAATGATTTTTTCATTATACCCTATTATGAAGGTAAATGCACATTATTTACTTATATATAAATAATAATGAAATTAAAAAAAACATTTGTCTATAGATCATGTTATGATAAATACCCATGAGAAAATGTATATACATAACCAATAAAAAACCATGTAGAAAATGTTTTTCGCCAGGTATCCCAATTTGAAGGGATGTATCCAAATATTAAGGGATTTAAAAATAATAAAATATTTGAATTTAAATCAAACTAAAATATAACCTAGAAAAAATATGAATATAAAATTTAAATTCCATTGAAATAAAATGATTTAAAATAAGAAATAAGACTAATCTAATTAATAATGACAAAATTCACAAGATTCAAAATTAATTTTAAAACAAAATAGAGAAAAAATTTGATATTTAAATTTTTAATGAACAAAAATTAATAACTCAATATAATTTTAATAATTAAATTAAATTTCTAAAAAATTAAGAGGTTTTATTGATATTAAAAATATAATATATATATATGTGAAAATATTATTACTCTAAAATAATTTATTGATTATACGCACATAAGGTTTTTATAATAAGGGAATAACTATTAACCATCCTTTCCAATTTAAATTAAGAATAATGGAATGTAATTCTTTTGTTGTGCATACTACCGCCTCAATGTCATAAAGAATATAGTTTTTTTCACCATCACCTCACTTCAGAGATTATAAAATTGAAATTTGTTTATAAATGTTACAAATAAAAAATAATTTTTATTATTCATAGATAAATTATAATCTCCCTTTCACCTCACATTTATCATGGAACAAAACCATTAACCATTAATTCTCTAACTACCGCCTCTAAGAAGTAATGTATTATGTTATACATCATAATTAGTTATTATTCAATTAAATCTCATAAATATATATTCACAAAAATAAACGTGTCTATATAATATCATTATGATTCTATGGGAACGATATTATTTCAAATGAAATCACTTTCATAGTCATAATCATTCATTAATTATGATATTATCATGTTTGGACTGGTCTAACAATAAAATTGAACAATTCCATAAATTAATTTCATTGATAACTATGAGAACTTATTTTATGCTTGAATGTTATTTAAATAAGTAAATAATGTGTTCATTTTTTGTTCTAGAATGATAACATAAAAATTAATAACATTAATTTATAAACATTTGTTCATTTTATTAAGATTGCTGAAACATGCTAGTTACCAATTTTGTCGATAACAATTATGAATTAAAATATCACTGACTAAAAACATATCTTTATAAAATACATGAAAAAAATTACAATACCTGGTTGACCATGTTATGATGATCATTTTGGAATGAGTGAAGAACAAAACCACTATTACGAAACATGTTAAAAATAACAATGAATACTCACACCAGATATTTTAAATAGAAAATAATTAATTAATATACATATAGGGAATAAATATAAATATGTTTATAAAAGGATAAATATCTGATTGCTGTTCTAAAATTTGATCTTATGAATGTTATTTTTTATATAGGATATTTATGTGCTCTAGGGGAAGTCCTCAATTATATCAATGTGTTCATTGTCTGAAATTAAATTTCATGAGAGAATTTTCATAATGTGAACCATGATATCATTGATATGGTGTGATTACTACATAATTATTTACCAATATCATATCCTGATAATATATTGGGATTGAAGATCGATATCATTTTCCCTCTTTAAATGGATTTTTATCAAAAGGATAACAAATTTGTAAGGGTCATTTTTTACTCAAGTGAATTAATTGAGTTATAATTCTTCTTCTTGAACATCATTATTAGAAGATTTGTTTGTTCCACTCTAATATTTTATATCATGGAATATTTTATTCCTCCCCAGTAAAAATGAAACATTATATTCAAACCATCAACCTCAATTAATTTATTCCTTATAAAATTATCACATTTTTAAGAATAATTCCCAATCTTTTTAATGATGATTTTCCATATATCTCCATATTTTCATATCCCAAAAACTTTATACATTATATTTGGAAACCCAACTATGTGTTATTACATGGGAACTTTATATTTATTTTAAAAATATTCTTCAGTTTTTTGGTTATTTTTTATAGAATGGATTTTTAATAAAGGTATTTCAAAATATTTCTCCATCCACTCCAAATAAAGGGATTCATCATTCAATCCAAGTTTATTTTAATTTTTCGTTGTCATTTTAAGGATCCATTATTAAAGTAAATTTTTAAAAATTATGTTTTTCTAAATATTACACTTCCCATTATGAAACAATTATGTTTTTTTTATAGAATATTTATTGTATATTCATTTGCAAATATAATCATTTTTAAAATATTTTCACATAACATTTTTAAACTCATTATTTCGTTTCTAATGATCAATAATAGAAGATTATTTTTTAAAAAGTAAAATATATACAGATTTTTTAGCTTCATATTTTTGAAATCGTTATTATTTTCCATTCCTCAACTAGGTAAATATATTTTTAAATGTAAATAATTTTAAAAGGTTCCCACTTAAAAAATTTAATAATGCATTTTCAATGTTATTAAAACATCTTCTTTTATGCCATAGAAAAAAGTGTTTTCTAAAAACACTTTTACAATTTCCCATCTATTTCTTTATTTATAACTAAATTATTTCTATTATTGGAATATATTTTTCATGAAACACAAGTTAAATTTTCTTATAAAATACTCTAATTGGGTGATTGATGTTTTGGTATCAACTACTATCATTATAGAGTACAGTTCTTGTGATACAATATAGAAATATTTTAAAAAACAATTTCCCTACAAAGGGTTCATTATGATGGGATGAATGAAACCCATTTTCATGAATATGATTTCATTATATGTTGAAATATTAATATCATATGTCACATTTATGTATTTTTTTAGTTTACAGTTTGTTCATACATATCCATCTAGTGCAATGTACAAATATTTATTTCTAATGAGATAATGGGATACAATTTTTAATTCTCAATACACTAAGGTAAATAGGTGAGTTAGTCCTAATACACAATGGGAAGTAGATGAGTGAATCCTGATATACAATATAAAAGTATTTTTGATCACTAATACAATATGTTTTGATCACTTTGTTATTGATTCTACCATATTATTATGTTTTGATACAATCTCCAATTTCTCATATATTAATACCCCTAATTTTTATGGTTATGTTTTCATAATGTATTGTTATTTGATCATGGTTATACCCTCATAAATATATAAAAACTTTTTTCAGTTATTATCATCAATGGTTATATTTTTTTTCTGCCTTTATTATGTTTCTATGTTCACCCCTTTCGTATGTTTTCTTCCCTATAGTGCAATTATGGCTATAAGATGTGGATATTTTTGAATGGGTTTTATTGTCCAGTGGTTATGAATAACTGCTACCATGTATTGTAAAATAAGTTTTTTATAAAGATGTTATTACAAGAAACTAAACCTTTGGTCTTCTAGTTTGGGTAAATGTATCTAAAATGGAATTATTATTTACGTAAAATTAAGAAAAAATGTATTTATTTAACATGGGTAACTATAGATGGTATCAAAGTATGGTTTTGTTATTTTGGGATTATTTTGTAAAACTTTAGTGAAAAACATTTGTGATCAGTATAATTATAGGTCAATATCTTGAAGTTATATTAATGTATAGGTTGTGTAGATATCCTAAAAATAACGTACACATCAAGATAATAATATTATTGTTTTCATTTAACCCATTTGTTAACATTATTCACTAAAAATTATTTTATTTAATGTAATGGATGAATTAATGAGATACCATGTTAAAAATGGATTCTATAAAAGATCTACATATTTTTACCATGAGAATCCTAATCAGATAATATCTTGATTAATAAATTGATTTATTTTTCTAAACTTGTTATCAAGAATTATATTTTATAATGTGAACGAAATTTGGTTTATAATCTCCTAAAAATGATAATTATTGTGTCTTATGGAGGTTCATGTGATGAATTAAGTGAAGGAAAGAATATTCAATATCCAATATGTCAATTATCACGAACCATCCCTGGTCAACCCTGAACCGGTAACCTGAGTCATTCCGCGGTAAGGCCTGAAGGGTGTTCCTAATCCCCATTAGCTGTAAACCTGTTTCTGGCATAAAAAACTAGTTGGGGAAAATTTTCCCCATAAAAAAGGTTGATAAATAAACATAAAATGGAAAAAATAGATAAATAGAAGAAAATAAACTCAACAAACTGGAAGCTAAAAATTGAATAAACTATGAAACGAGACATACCTCAAGCGACCTCGTGTGTCACCATGTAACATAAAATACCCTCTATCCAAGACCAATCCAAAACTATAGGAACCTGAAACTAAAAACAATGTAGTTTTGAGCACTGAGATACTCAGTAGAAACCCCAAAGAATAAAAAACCCCTATGACCTTTCCTTTAAGAAAAACAAAATGATGTATTTTTGAAAATAAGATATAATAAAATAATGTTTTTTGACCTATTCAGATTCAAGTCAAACGTTTACATTTATAAGGAAATATTTTCTATTCACGTACATTATAAAATAGTTTTCAATCTTTCTTTAACATTACAAAATGAATAGAAAATATTTTAAATAAAAAACATAGAATTTACAATGAGGAAACAGGCTGCAAAAAACAAAAATTGAAATAATTTTACAAACAAGATGTCATAATAATGCCCCATGGTCAATACCTCTTAGTGACTGGCACAAATGGTACCCTATGAACCTTATACATCAATGAAATGTGGTATAGAAATCATGACCAGTAGAATTCTTAGGCGCGAACCACTATTAGGGGACACCGCTATAACCTAGTGGTCTCTCGTCATAAAAAATTATTAGTTAGAGTTATAACATCAATCTTTGTAGAAAAAATCGAGATGAACCACTTATAAATCATATAGTGTACTAGTCCTTGTTTACTCTACTATATACCCCAGGAAACCCATATACTTTATTTCAAGTGGTGGTGAGTTTTTATAAAACTAAAATGCATGAACCTATCATTTTCATTATTAAAAAATACACCCACCCTCTCACCAGAGATCTCCCTCATTGAGTGCATCCCATTTTTATAGTACACAACCACACACAAACCATTACACTTGGTACATTCAAAAATTACACACTAAAACTTGCATCAAATTTCAAAAATTTAGAAGAATTCCTTAAGAGGGGTTTTCCACCTTCAAAAACCATTTTTAAGTGCCAAACGAGCATCATTACTTTGTAAAGAATACTTTCATTTTTAAAAAATACAATAACCCAAAAATTTTAATTTAAAAATTCTTTTAAAGTACAATTATACCACCCAGGTAGAACACACTTACAAATTTTCTTGAAATCATGTTTAATCCAAAGAAAACCATTTGATAAAGTTAAACATCCAATTAATCTCAAATTTACCTCAAAACCCAATGCACTTTTCCAAACATAACAAAATAAAATATTTCCCCCTTTTTATCTCTCTAAAACCCAAGTTCACTCAATTACTAAATGAAAACCAATATTCCCAACACCAAACATCATGGTGACTACTAACCGGACACCCAAAATTATCTTTGAAAATAACATTACGATTTTAAAGTGTCATTCTTGGAAGCACATTTATAAGAAGAATGCATTCCAAAAATTAAAGTGAATCGTGAAAAGTAAAGAAATACAAACACCAAGAATAAATAACACTTTTCATACCATATATATATATTATTTAAAATTTAAAACACTTTTTAAAACAATCAAGTAATAATGGAATTATAATTGAAGGTATAAGCATAGCAGACCAACCTCATGGTGGTACCAAACTGAACATTTGGCCCTCGACACTTTCTATCTAAAATATGATTCTCCCCCACCATGAATATTCACCATCACATACATGTAAGGACACCTAGACCCTAGGAACACATCTACATGGCCATGAACCTGTGCCAGGGGATCCTTAAATATACGATTATATTTATATAGTAGTTTTCACTCACCTACATGTGAATTTTTTAATATATAAATGGGAATCACTAGACTAATACAATTACATTAACTTCCATAGATGATTATACATAAAACAAGAGAACCCACATATACATATATACATACCTATTAATAAGTAGGTGAGTCTCCTTAGACCTAGTCACTCGAAACCGCCAAGTAGAGCTCAACGCACGACACCATAAATATTAAAAATATTAAAATGACTAACGACCCAAATATAGATGTTGTGAAACCAAACAATGGCATAAAATACTTACATCAGATAGTGGTGGGTAATCAAAACATCCCAAACCACCTCTCCTTCATTGAAGATTGATTAAATCCACAAGAATAGGTCCCAGGGGACAATTCACACAACCCGAAACCACAAGAAATAAAAAAACTCAAAACAAAACATATTCTAGGATTTCAATTAATTAATTAATAGATCATTCTATCATTTAATAAATAAAAGGCTCCCAAAATAATAATAGGAAGAGGCCAATAACAAAATCATAAATCACATGAACGTCATCCTCATATACAATAAGAGGGTACAATAAGGGAAAATCAATATTACATCACAAATTCTAACATGCCTTCATTAATAGGTATGAAACTCACACATTTCAAACCACCATTTGAAATACAACTGAAAACCCCATTTTTAAATCATTTGAGGTCACACCTCAATTTAAAACCAAATTCCCTTTTAAAGATACCATTTTCACCCAATGAATACCCAACCGGTCCAAAACCCCTTGCCCAAATTTGAAACCATAAAAAGTGATAATTCATCTCATAATAAGCTTAACACAAGTAAAAAAATACTAATTTAATACATAAAATAAGAACTACACAAAACCAAACAATTTTTGCAATGTTAAGAGATAATTAAATAGTTTCAAATAATCACAAAGATATTCCATATAATTTTACATGAATTAAATTGGGAATTAAAAGGGAGAAAGCATATTAGATATCAAAAGAGAACAAATTTCATAATGAAACCTACCTCAAGAAAAGAGGACAAAGTTGTAAAACATCAGAACATTATTATCTTGACAATGACAACCCATGTGTGTACACATATACATTTATATATTTATATACCCTTAATCTAAAATTCATCTTCCCCTCACCATGAAGGAATATGTTAATGTATGGTACATATATCTATCTACACACACGTACCAATGTAAGTGAGAACACCAAATCAAGGATTCAATAACATTCTATAAAAATATCTAGGGACAATAAATCATCATGGATCCAAAATGGATGGTGTGAAAAAAACAGAGGAATAAAACCCTTACCCCGAGTGGCATCGACAAGCTAAGATGATCCAATCCATTTCTCCTTCGGTGGTGGATTCTGGAATACCCATAAAGTTGACCCAAGAGGTTTTTTGCATACCTTAATGATGGAATAAACTAAAGAAAATATAATTAACCCGAGAACTAGGGTCTTTCCAAATGAAATTGGGGGATGGTGAGGGGAAAATCAGCCAAATTAGAGGAGGGTATGAGGGTAGATAAACGTACCTAGAAGAACCGAGTGAGATTCATGAAGAAACAAAGGAAAATCATCAATAAAAGGAGGATCCATGAGAGAGGGATAGAGAATGACCATTATGGGAGGGAGAGTTTCTATGCACAATCCACAATGATAAAGAAATAATAATAAAAAAGAAATAAAAAAATAACCTTTTTAAAATTATGGATGCGCATGGGCATCGCATGCCTGTATAAGAACATTATTATTTTTAATTAAAACCATTTCAAATTGAAGCAAAAAATCAAGACCCAAAATATTTAAATTAAAATAAAGCATCGGGTGAGGGTGTGAAAATTTTATCCACCACAAAAACTTTCTAACCCCATAAATTTACCCAGCTAAAAAAGGAATCAAACTCGAGTTCGAAACTAAACGAGGCCAAAGAAATCAGAAACCCCATGTAACTTTTCATTCACTCAGTCACACCTAACCAAATTTAATTGAAATAGAAATAGGAAGATCCATTAGTAAATGGAAAGGGTTCTCCCCACCACAAGAACCCGACTAGAAAAACCAACATTGAGACTCTCATCACAAACTACCTCTAGAACTATTAACTTAAAACAAAGAGGAAACCACCAATACAGACCAAATATACCACATAGACCACCCAAAATAGCCACCGGGGACTCTAAATCCAAATGAGAAACCTTTATCATAAGGTAAAATTGAAAAATGAAACTTTCAAAAAGCGTTGATCCATAAAAAAATTTATCATTTCGACAAGACACATGCATCTCCAAACGAGAACGAACCATAACCAAAAACACTACACAAAGGCTAACCACCCAATTATGACCAATCAAAGTTTCACATTTGAGAAGACAAAACCACTGAAATCAATATAAAATGAAACCATAACATCTTCTTACAACCAAATGGAAACTCACGAGGACAAAGGAGGCTACAATTGAGAATGATGAAATGAGAAAATAAATTATCTACTTTCTAATGTTAGAGATGAAACTGAACCGATGTACCCTACACCCTAGATGATTTCCTACTTTGTGAAATGATTCAATCCAAGACCTAAAATTGGAACACTATTGTCTTAAAACATATACTGCCTTGCAGTTAAAAGATGATAATGATCAATTGAAACTTCCTCTTTTGATATAGTGACTTACAAAACCCCCTTTAAATGACTCAAGAAACCATGCCCGATGAAACAAATTTTCAATTAGGAACAAAAAATTATTTTATTTTTCAGTTAGTGAAGGTTGGTGACAAACCAGGAAAACTCGAGTGTGGTCCACAATCAAGAAAGGATCTGGATCCACCACTCAATTCAGAGTCTACGTAGAGTCATCGATGGAAATACTAAGAGAAATAATCATTCATAATTTCCTCACAAACTTTTAAGAGCTCATTGTTGATAGTTTCAAGATGCTATATGACAACCAACACTGAAGACCGGACTTTGAAGGATGACAACAAGGCAACTTAATGTACTCAAAACTACTGCACCAAATACAAACAATAGAGTGGCCTGATTTTTAAAAGATAGAACTAAAAATAATTCTTGTGGTAAATAGGTTCCTCTAGTTCTCTCTCCTCTTCAGATGGGAAACCTTCCCAAAATTCCTAAAAGTAATCATTCCTTGAGCCATGGAATAAGAACCTACACAAGAGAAACTTTAGTTGATTATGTAATGTTATCTTCAAAGAAAATGAAACAAACTCCTTGAGATTCCCAACTTAGGCCTTTAATTTTTGTCGATGTTTCTGGACACTCACAAGCTCTACCAATTTGCTCACCTTCACCTCCTTAGGTGTACAAGGTCAGACGAAAGTGGTCTCAAACACCTTCCATGACACCTAATCATGTAATAATGGTGGGATTATCTCATTCACTAATCCAATGTTCTATCTCAAATGAACTCAAACTAGTACGTGCTCTCGTAGCTTTGGGGGTTATCCAATAACTTGAAAACCAAAATGATTTCCCCAACCTACTCCACTACCTTCAATTGATCATGATCACCAAGAAGATAGATAACAAACAAAAAGACATCAAAAAACAAGAGGCACATAGCTTAATCAAAACTCATCACAAACTGAAATCACAAACATCAATCAAAAACCGAAAATCAAACTCAGATCACCATTTCAATACCATTTTCATCATTTCAAAACCAAAACCCTATGAAAAGGTATTTAAAACATGAGAATAAAACACTACACAAATGATCATTTTCCAAAACATTGAAACAACCCTTTTTAAAAAACCATTTTTCATTTGAAACCACACATTCCACTACGGGAAAACTATTTCCATTTTAAACCCCATGTTACCACTCAAAAAACCACATTACCTTTGAAAAAACCTTTTATGAACGATTTTTATTTTCGAAATCCCCTCAAGTCAGTCAAATATAATCCAAAACATAACACACATAAAAACATCCCAAAATAAGGGACTAGTGGTTATGGAAACCCAACAACATAGTTTACCATAACATGATCCGATTGAACATACACCACATGAAGTATCATAAACCATGTAGTCAGGTTTTACATGGGTTGCTACTACATGAAATCTTATCTTGAAACACCATATCACTTCGTTTTTTATCATTTATCCACACAAACCAAGAAAAAGAAAAATTCAAATCCTAGAGTACCCCTTCGAACTTAGGATCAGGACAGGGAAGGGTTCATGTCTTCATTCCATCACCTACCTCTCTTTTCTCGACAATCCAAATCTCCAAGATACATGCCACCTTAGATAACAAGGGAATTCTCTGATGCCATTTTATTATGAACCATCCCAAGTGAACCCTGAACCAGTCACCTAAGTCATCATATCATAAGGCTAGAAGGGAATTCATGAACCACATTTTATTGAAACTAGTACCAGGCATAATAAAACTATTTGTGAATGATTTGGACCACAACAAAAGACAAATAAATAAACATAAACTAGTAAAAGTAGATAAATAAAAGAAAATAAGCAGAAAAAACTGGCAGTAGAAAATAGAACAAACTAAGTAACAAGACATACCTTAAGTGGCCTTCTAGGTCACCAGGGAACATAAACTACACTCTCCCCAAGAGAGATTCAAAAATATAGGAACCTGAAACATAAAAATAAATTAGGCATGAGAAACAAGATTCATAAGAGGAATTAAAAACAATAATAACACCCTATTCCCTAGCCTTTATAAATAAACCCAAACAATCTTGTTTGAAAATATGAGTTAATAAAATAATTTTTTCATTTTATTAAAATTCAATTCAGAAGTATATATTTTTAAGGAAAGAGTTTCTCTTACACTCCATTTTAAAAATTGTTTTCATGCATGGTTTAACATTCCAAAATGAACAGAAAATAGTTTAAATTAGAAACAGAGATTTTAAAATGAGGAAGAAATCTTGATGAAACATAAATGGAATTCTTTCACTAACACCGTGTCATGCGTGATCATCATGGTCAATCTATATAGGTAACTATCACAAATGGGACCATAGGAACCTCATACCTCCGTAAAATGTGGCATAGAAACCTTGATCCACATCATTCTCAATCACGTGCCACTAGTATGGGATACCCACATAACCTAGTAGTCTCCTATTATCACAAATTTTTAGATTGATTTACAGCATCAATCCTTCTAGAAACAACTGGGACAAACCACTTCCCCATAAATTGGTGTACTAGTCTTGGTCCACTCGCTAAGATACTTGGGGCTTCCCACATGATCAACTTTAAGTGGTGGTCAGTTTTCATCCAATTAACATGCATTAAAATATTATTACATTTACTTAAAAACCCACCCACCCTCACCACAAATCACCCTCCTTGAGAACATCCCCTTTTTACAACACAAAACCACACAAAAGCCCTCACACTAAGCACATATCAAAAACTACACTTTAACACATTCATCATAATTCTAAAATTTAGCGGAATGCATTAGGTGGAGTCTTCCACTTTCGCTAACCATTTTTATGTGCCAACCGGGCCTCATTACTTTTTAAGGAATAAAATCATTTTTATAAAATATAATTACCCAACACTTTTAATTTAAAAATTCATTAAAAGATCAAATAGACCACCATGGATCTGCACACTTACAAACAAGCATGAAATCATTTCTAAACAATAGATAACCATTTGAGAAATTAATAATTCCAATTAATCTAAAATTCACCACCAAATCTCAATAATATTTTTAAAACAGACCAAAACAAGAGATTTCCCACTTTTTATCACACAAAATCCCATGTTCACTCAATTAAACATTCCCAACCAATATGCATGACATAAAAAATAATGTAGATTACCAACCGCATACCCAAAACCATTTTTGAATAAACATTTAATCATTTAACATTTCATGCTAGGAAGCACATTTAAAATATGAAAACATTTCAAAACATAAAAGTGAATCATGAAATAAATGCAAGTCAACACCAAGCATCACTAACACTTTTCATAACACGTATATATGAAATTTAATATTGAAAATACATTTGAAAACACTCATGCAATCATGGAATTAAAATTAAAGTTATACGTATAGAGGACTTACCTCAACATAGAACCAAACTAAACATTCGTCCCATGATGCTTTATCACTAAAAGTTACAGCTCCCCCACTAGGCATATGAACCTTCACATACTTGTAAGGATACCAAGACTGTATGCACACATTTTTATGGACATAAACATGAGAAAGGGGATCCTTAAATACATGGTTATATGCATATACTTGTCACAACTCACCTACTTATGAATTTTCATATACATACATGGGCACACATAGCCCCATACATGTACATTCACTACCATGGATGATTATACATGTAACGGGGGAAACCACATATACATATATACTTACCAATGTAGACATAGGTGAGTCAAATCTAACTCGGAGACTCTAAACAACAAATTATATTTCAAATCACTACACCACAAATACTAAAAAACATTAAAAAATAAATACCCAAATTTTGATTGTGAAAAACGAGAAACGACATAAAATCCATGCCTTAAATGGCGACAACGAACCAAAAAATCCCGAACCACCTAGTCTTTAGTGGGGGTTGATTGAATCCACAGGAATATATCTCAGGGGACCATTCGAACAAACCTAAACCATAAGAAATCACAAAACACAAATAAAATCCTAATCTAGGTTTTCAATTAATTAATTAATTAATCATTATATCATTTAATAAATCAAAGGACCCAAAAACACACTAGGAAGAGACATGTAACCCAAGAATCAATTTCATGAACAAAAACCTCAAATATAATAAGAGGGTTAAATAAGGGAAAATCAATATCACATTACAAATTACAACCGAGCCTTCACAAAAAGGTAAGAAACTCAAACATTTCAAACAACTCTTTTAAATAAAATTGAAAACCCCATTTTGAAATTATTTGAGGCCTCAAATAAATTTAAAACCAAATTCCCTTTTTAAGATACCATTTTAACCCAAGGAAAACCCAATTGTACTAAGAACCATTGCGTAACTTGTAATCCATAAAAAGGGGAAAATGCATCTCATAAGAAGCTTTCATAAGTAAATATACCAGCTTAAAAAATAAAACATGAACTAAAAAAAACTAACCAATTATTCCAAGTTCAAGGGATAATAAATAGGTGAAAATAATCAAAAGGATATTACATAGAATTTTACTTCCATGAAATAGGGAGTTAAATGGGTGAAATCATATTAGAACTCCAAAGTAAACAAATTGCATTGTGACACCTATCTAGAGCAAAGAGGAGCAAACAAAAACATATCAGCAATTGATGCTCTTGACAATGACTGTCAAAACAAGAACACACATATATTCTAATATATATATTTTCCTTAATCCAATATACATTTTCCCCATGCCATGAGGGAAAATGTTCATGGAATATTTATTTATCTATATAGAAGCACACATGTACCTATGTATGTGAGCGAAATACTTAAAAGAGCCACCAATATTCTATAATAATATATAGGGACCCTAAAATATCAATGAACCAAAATAGAAGGTGTAAAACACAACAATGGAATAAAATCCTTACCCTGAGCAGTGTCGATGAGCCTAGCCAATCAAATCCACTTCGCCTTCAGTTGGTGGTGTTGGAATACAAACGAAATCGAACCGAGAAACATTCCATATACCCTAATGATTAATGAATCCAATGAAAATCAAATTAACATGAGACCAAGTGTTTGGAAAATGGAACCTAAAAATAGTGAATGGAAAATCAGCTAAATAAGGGGGGGATATGGGGGGTAGAGACACATATCTCAATGATTTGAGTGAGATTCATGAAGAAAATCGGGAAGGTCGTTGTGCAAAGGAGGAGTCATTAGGGATGGAGGGAGAGTGACCAAGTAGGGAGGGAGAGGCATTATGCGAGACCCATTGGGAGGAGAAACAAGAATGAAAAAGAAATAAGGAAAAAGATAAAATAAAATAAAAAAATTAATATTTTAAAAATATGGACACATGCACGGGCATTGCACGCTTTTATAAGAACCTAATTTTTTAAAAAAATTAAAATCTGTTCAAACTGAAAAAAAAGAGACCCAAAACAATTATAATAAAACAAATTGTCATGTCAGATTGTGACATTAATATTTTTTGATGAATAACCCAATGTATTATCTCAAAGGAACTAGAAAACTATTTATGTTTAAAACTATTGACCATCGTTCTATTTATTATCAAAGATATATAAAGAGATCATGCAATATATTAGAAGGTATAGAAGTCATAATTAATATAACATAAAAATATAAATTATTCTTATTCATAGAGTTTTTGAATTATTCAAAATGATTAAATGCCCAAGTACTAATGATGATAATAGTCGTCACCACCCCCCTTGAAAAGGAAAAACACCATTATTGAATATGGGTAATGAATAAATGGGTAAAATTTATACTCATCCTTTAATTCAACTATTTTGGTATTTTAATCTTTTATAAGATTCCTACTATTCCAAAGAATTTTTATTATAATGTTAATCCACAACATAATTTATTCAAATATCAAGAAAACCTTATAATTATATTAATATTTTCTACCATGTCAATGTTGGAGCGAACATGATTCATGGGGATCCAATAATTCTCCATTTAGATAAATTTATTGCGATTCTGTAAATTGATTATTTCTCTCCACATAAATGAAATATTATTTGGAATGTGTAGATCATGTTTCTCATCAACCAATCATAGTCTATCAATGAAAGGTTTAATAAGAGCACCATTGAGAAGTAATTTATATAACTTGGGTCTTTATACCAAATAATTTTTATTTCCTAGATCAATTTCATATAAAATAATTATTATTAGTGATAATATCTTTTATAGAAGAATGATTTGGTTCCAGGTTTTTATGGTTGATATCTAATTAAAAATTATTCTCTTTGTTGTATTTATATTTTTGATACCATTAGATATTTCCATTCATTTGTGTCAATCAAAATTTTGAGGATGAAATTTATTTATGGGAGAGATTTTAACGCCCAATGGTTTTGGAATATATAATTATTAAATTAATACTATATTCAATTGATGTATCCATATATAACACAAAACCAAAACCACTAGTGACATATTAGATAAAACATATTAAGAAATTATAATATGAATATAATTACTAGAAATAAAAAATATCATCCCCAATAAAAATTTCTTATGTATGAAGGATAAATAATTAATTTAATATAATTTTTAATTCCTAAATAACTATTTAAAGTGTTACTAAATTTATTTTTCCACTTTTTAATTATTATCATCATAATATTTGATTTTAAAATATATGACCTAATAGATTATATTTTATTAGATAATGAATTGAAAAAAATAATATTTACAACACATAATGTATAAAAACATCAATTTTCAACAAAAATAGTTTCCCTATAAATTATAAATTTTGATATAAAAGCTAAATTAATAATTTTAATAATTTTAATTATTAAAAATTTATATTTATAATTCCACTCAATATAATTTTCCTAAAGTGAATAATTTATATTTTTAAAAAATAATTAAATTTTAGTTGAATTGTGGAAAATTGTGTTTTTACTCAAAACATAGAATTTATAATAACATTAAGAAGTAAATACTGATAAAAAACTAGAAAATATCTTTTAAGATCAATTATAAATTAATTATTAAATCTAAAAATTTATAAATTCTAATTGGAATTTAAGAAACTTATATTTAACAATACTAGAAATATTATCAGATATCTCATTCTGATTATAGGAAGACGAGACTTAGAGAGATGGGAGACCGTCTCTCTCTAAAAATCCTCAGCACCACATTGTTTCTTGATTGATCTCTGCACCTTCCTCCTCAATGGTGAATTTCCTCACTCCTGGTCGATTTAATTCACACCATTTCAGGAAGTAGTAGATAGTACAATATCCCCCCGAGCGAAGAATCATAGCGACTATAAGAAATTAAGACCCCTTTGGAACATAATCTTGTAATTATGATCCTGCCGGCATATCTCAAGGGGTATCTTTTCTAGATGAGCTGAAAAACTCTGATCTATGTAACCAACTCAAGATGAATCCCTCACTTGTGAAGCATCTGGATGATGGTGGATATCCGGTGGAGGTAGAACTGGATGCCCTTCAGCAAAGATCATAGCCGTGAAAATTCTCAGTAATGGGATGCATATCCTACCAAAAAGGTAACAGACCCTGACCTTTAACTGATCTTCATTCTCGAATCACCCATTCCTGGAGTTCTACAAACTCGAAGCTAATTTCTATAGTTAAAGGATATTTCCAAATACTATTAAAATCATATGAGGAATTAGAGAGAGTCTGGAGGACCGGTACTCTTATCCTCAAAATGGGCTTATTTAGAATATTATAGTGGGACTCCATTTTTAATCCGCACACACATAGGAACACACTAGCACATGTATGGATTAAATTACATGGTTGCAGCTGGTTCTTTTGGTACCCAAAGATATTTATTGACATTGTATCCTTCATAGGAACTCCTCTTAAAATTGACCATAGGACTTTAAATGATGATTTCGTCTCTTTTCTAGAATTATGGTAGAAATAAATCATAACTCAATGCTACCCATCTCAATCACCTTCAATGCCAATGAGTATAAAACTGAAATTAGAGTGGAATGTGAATGGAATCCCCACTTTTGTGATCATTGTAAAATCATTGGTCATAATATATTCAACTGTAGGGTGATTAGAAATGAATTAAATCAACCAAACGAGAATGATTGGAAATAAATAAGAAAAGTTAAAAATGAAAAAAACCCTATGATAGACATACCTGAACCACCCAAAAAGGAAGTTTGGTTAAAGAAAACACACAATTTGGTGCACATAGGGGAACAACTCGGGTAAAAACTGGGAAAATGATTTTGAAGAAGAAAACATATCGATTAATGACCAAAGCCTCTTAAATGAAAATGAAAAGATGGTTCTAGACACCATTAAGATATCCAATGAATAGGAAAATACCTGTAACACATCCACTCCCAATCTCAATTATGATCACTGCCCCGATTAGACAGAGGATACCAACCCCACCAAGCAGTCACTATCCATTGTAGAAACTGAAGTGAACATGAAAAATGTCATGAAACCTGTCCCACATAACAATTCTTCTTTTCTTATAGATCCTTCGCATATACAGGTTATTAAAGACCCAATGAAACACAAGCAGAGTCACCTGCTAGCTACCCAACAGAAGACTACTTTGGACCCTCCTATATCAGGTATGCCTTCTCTTCCAACTGCTCATACTAAAGTTTATTTAATTAAATCTGAAAACCTGCTTTCTTTTTATAATGACAGTAATCCCATGATTAGCTCTAAGAGTTCTACAGACTCCTATTCTACTACTCCTGCTGAAAAATCTGTTCCACTGCACTCATGCAATAAAAACATCAGTAAATCAGGCCCTACTACTGCAAAAACCAACAAGAACAGTGACCTAGATGTAATTTTAAATGTCACCCCTTTCACCTCACATCCTCTGACAACTCCCTCCACTCTAAATATCTCACTCAGCAAAGAAGATCAACCCGAGACGATGTCTCAATGTTTGGCCTCTACTACTCCTGCTTTCTTTCCATTAGAACTGGTACCACTGGACAACACACCTACTATGCCAATACTGATAAACAAGAAGAAAAACAAAGAACCCATGTATACAGTGGACACAAAGGCGCCAAATATTGACATTTCCCTTACTGTATTAAATGAAAAACCCACTATTAAGTCTGAAAATCTGGTACCCCAATGTCCCAACCACCCTCCACCAGTTTCAAAGGATACCATAGACTTAGACATGGCCACACACTTGAACAAACCCCCAAAAAATTCCCATATAAAACAAGAAATGACCACTCATACCCAAGAGGTTAGAAGATACAATAGAAATAAAGGATCTGGAAAAAAGAAAAAAGGGAGTTCTAAATCCAAACCCCGGTCCAAATGAAGATACTTTTCTGGAATTGTCAGGGTATCGCCAACTCTGAAGCCCTCAATATTCTGAAAAGAATGGTTAATGTACATCACCCAACTCTTTTTTCAATTACGAAACCAAAAATCTTTTTCTCCTCTATGTATTCTCACTTGTTCCATCATAATTACATGTTTTCTGGTGCAATCAATAATAATCTAAATGTATATTCTCTATGGATTTTTGTGCATTCATCCTTATAGGATTTTGCTATCATTAGTATCTCTGATCAGATATTCACTTTCACCTTTTCTATTGATGGTTCTTGCACTTTCTTCTCCTTTGTTTATTCTAAGAACAAATATCAAGAAAGAATAACTCTTTGGACCAACCTCTCTCATTTAAGCACTAACATCAATTCTCTTTGGGTGCTTATGGGGGAATTTAATTCCATTTTTAACTCTAGTGAAAAAATTGGCCCATCTCATGCCTCTATCTCCATGAGGGATTTTAATTCCTCGACCGAGGACAATAATTTCATTGAAATTAATCTCACTAGTGAAAAATACACCTGGTATATAAGAAATTACAACAAAGGGGTAGCCTCCATGTTGGACAGAGCATTTACAAATATCCCTGCATTAGACAAATGGGATAATATATCTAGCATAACTCTCTACAGATTGATCTCTGACCATCATCCAATCTTGGTAAACATTTCCTCAAAGACATGAAACCTAGATTTCCCTTATCCTTCAATAATCTATGGTTTTCTGATGATGATTGCAGTCATGTTATCCAAAATTTCTGGTCCTCTTTTCACAGTAATGATGCCTTTACAAGCAATCTCAAACTAAAACAACTCAAATAAACTCTTAAATCTTGGTGTAACTCTAAATCCAAACAAGTAAACAATGAAATTATTCATCTTGAGAAACAAATCGATGATCCCAAAAACAAAAACACCAACTCAGACCTCCACACCGATCCCACCATATAAATAAACATCGCGGTCAATCTCAATTACTTGCTCACCTTTAAATACAATATGATAAATAAATCTTATAAAGTTAAATGGTTAACTAACGGAGACTGAAATACCAAATTCTATAACACCCTCCAAAGAACCAGAAAATCTTGCAGACCTCTAACATTTCTAAAGGACGAGAATAATATTTTTGACATGGATGATGACATATCTCAACATATAGTTTCCTATTATGAAACCTTATTTAATGAAAATAATAACAAAAAAGACCTCCTCCAGGAGGTTATTCCTTCTGTGATCACTAACGAAGAAAATATTTTCTTTCTTAACACACCGCTGGATAATGAAATCAAAGACACCGTCTTCAGTCTGAATCCTGATAGTGCCCCGGGTCCTGATGGCTTTAACAATGGTTTCTTCCAACATTATTGGGATGTGATGCAATAAGATGTTTTTAATCTTGTTAAAATCTTTTTCACAAATGGGGTGCTTCCTCATGATATTAATGCTCAATTTCTCACCTTGATCCCTAAAGTGGGCAATGCCTCTGAAATTCATATTTTCATACCCATTTCCCTTATCAACACCCTATACAAAATCATTAACAAAATCATTGCTAATACAATTTCAACCATTACTGACAAAATTGATTCATGGAACTAATTTGGATTTATAAAAGGTAGACCCAGTCAGGACTGTATCTGTCTTACATCTGAATGTATTAACAACTTGAAGAAAACTAACAGAGGAGAAAATATAGCTATTAAACTTGACATTAGGAAATCTTTTGACACTATGGATTAGTGTTTTATTTTCAAAGTTCTTTAGACTTTTGGTTTTAGTATGCACTTCATTGATGTAATCATAACTCTCTTCAATTCGGCCACCATCTCCATTTTAATCAATGGATCTCCGAATGGTTACTTTAAATGCACCAAAGGTGTAAGATAAGGTGACCCCCTCTCTTCTATTCTCTTATCTATAGTGGAAGAATACCTCAGTAGGATGACCAATCATCTGGTGAGCCAATGAAATTTGAAACCTATTAATATCTACAGAAATTTTAATGCTCCCACTCACCTTTTCTATGCTGATGACGTTGTCCTTTTCCTTCAAGGAGACAAAAGAAACACTCTTAACCTCAAAAATACTCTCTCCCCCTATGAGGAGGTTTATGGTCAAACCATAAGTTCGAACAAATACTGTATCTTTTTTGGAATGAATTTTCCCTCCAACAGAAAATGAAATATTATCAATGATTTGGGTCTGAAATAAGTCTCTCTTCCTTTCACATACCTTGGTGTCCCCATTTTTTGGGGTAGAACCAAAGCTTCCCACTTTTTCAATATTGTTAATCACGTTTATAATCACCTTTCCTCCTAGAAGGGTAAATATCTCTCTATGGCAGGTAGGACTAGCCTTGTCAAATACACTATTGTATTTAAGTTGGTCTACTCTATGATGGTTTACAAATGTCCAATTAATATTATCAAAAAAATGAATATGACTATAAAAAATTTCATTTGGACTGGTAGTACTCTTGAATGAAAACTCGTGATGGTCCCTTGGTCAACTTGTTGAAAACCAATTGAGTATGGAGGCATTGGTATAAAAAACATAAAATACTTTAATTAATCCCTTTAAGATTGACTTACTTGGAATCTCTTCCACAAAAATTTGGAGTCCCTCATTTTTATCAAAAATAGATTTCCTGATAAACCTAATACTAGAAACTTGATATTTATTAATTCATCCATATGGCCTTCCATTAAATACACCATCACAAACATTATGAACAACTCAATATAGATGGTCTGTAGAGACTCTTCCACATAATTATGGCTTGAAAACTCGACTGGCATGCCTTTAATTTCTAGGATTTCACCTAATCAACTTCCTGAAAATACCAAAAGCTCCATCAAAGATGCTCTAAACACTGAATAAGATCATCTCCAAAATACTATTCTGAATCTCATTAATGACTACCCTTTTTCTTACAAAAATGATTTCTTAATTTGGGATCCGACTCACAATGGAATTATTACCTCTAAAAAGTACTACACTTATATGTGTTGTAACAATGAAAACAATTATATTTGGATTAAACACTTCAAAAAACCTTGGATAAAACCCTCAAGATTCAATATCATCTGGTGCCTTTCTTAAAAAATAGTTCCCATTGATATCTGACTCCAATAGTTTGGAATTCAGATTTGCTCTAAATATTAAATCTGTAATAATCATCAAAAAGATGCTAACCATCTCTTACTATCCTGTGATACTACCTCTACTCTTTGGAACTATATTTTTGACATCTTTGATTGCAGATGGTTGATTCTTGACTCTATCAAAAATGAAATTATGAAATGTGCAGAGTTGGATGGCTCCCAACAAATCAGAAACCTTTTCCTTACGGAGGTTGCTAAACTTCACCATGTAATCTGGTATGATGAGAACACTATTATTCATAAAAATGACTCACTAAATCTTAATACAGGTCGTACCTAGATCTTTATTGCCATACAAGAAGCTGATTTGATTCACAAAAGTCATTTCCATAATACCATGCGTGATTTTGGAATACTGAAATGTCTATGGCTCAACGACAACTTTTGTCAACCACAACGCACTCTGGAGGTGTTTTGGAGAGCCCCACTCCCTGGATGGATCAAAATTACCATTAATGGAGCCTCCAAGGGAAATCCGGGTCCTAAAGGATGTGGGACTATTTTCAGGAACCGCCTAGGACAGATTCTTGGATGCTTCATGGAAAATTGTTGCACTGCCTCGTCCCTCAAAGATGAGATGATGGGATTGATTCATGTGATCAATTTTTCCATGGATTATGGGTGGAACAACATTTGGATCGAAAGTGACATGATGACCATAGTTCAAGCAATTTGGAATGACGTAACTCATTTATCGTGGTCGATCACTACCCGTTGGATGGAATGAAACCGTTTTCTCGCTGACCTAAACTACATCATCACACATGTTTATCGGGAAGCAAACATGGTTTCTGATGACTTGGCCAACTTTGGAGTTAATCAAGACCTCACCTGCTGTGATGACCTCCCATCTACTCTTATGCCCTTCCATGAAATAGATCGTAATATGATCATGTAATTTAGACTTCTGTAATCTTTATTTTAATAAATTTTGTCCTTTGGTCATTAAGGCCAAGGCATTACCACAAAAAAAATCAAAAATATTTTCTAAAAACAACAAATTTATAGTATTTCCTTTTGATTAAATTTTAATTTCTATAAAATTTGGTTTTGGATTTCTCTTAATGAAACCATTAAAATAAATAAATGGAGAATTTTACACTCTGCAGAAATTTTATGATATAAAATAAGATTTTTCTGAAAAATATTTTTATATATTGCATGTGCCAATGTTAAAATTAATTTTTTATACAAATAGAAATGATAACTCATTAAATAGATTTCATTTTGGAAATAATTAGTAAAAAATTATGTAATAAAATAAATATAATTTTTAGTAATTGAATGTAAATTACTTTTAAAGAAATTAGTTACTATAATAAAACCAAAAAATGTAAAAGTTAAAATTATATGACTAAAAAACTTCAAAAAGTTGTTAAAAAATATGTCAAAATTATTTTTTGTGGGTTTGAAAAACGATCGCTTCCTAAAATCTTTTATTATATATTATTTTAGCCATGTTAATTTCTTAATTTGTTATACATTTATAGTTAGTGGTTATAATTAACAATATTCCATTATCACAAATTATAAAAGGGGCCTCAAATAACCCCTTCAAAACCACTAAAACAACTAAATTAACACTTAAAATTCATTTCTTTTTTCCTTCCATTGAATCAATTCACTTTTTACTGATCTTATAGATACATGATATTTTCATAACTCCTAAACCTTAGGGGAATCCTCCTGGAAAGACATAATGTTTTCAACATGAGTACTCATTATTCCAAATGACTTTTTTTATCTTTCTATCACTCCCAAATCTTATTATATAATTCTTATATATTAAAATTAGTATTTTTACACTAATTTTTTATCACACTATTAGAATTATGATTAAATATATTTTCCATTTTCAATTTTGAAAAATGAAAAATCCATTCGTGTGTTGTGTAGACTACTACCTCCAGGAAGTGACAATATCTATTTTCTCACCAATCACTCTATTTGCAACATATAAAATATAAATCGAGGAATAAATGATAAAAATATAATATAATTATAATTATAATAAGAATAATTATAATCCACAATATTTCTCCATTTTCTTTATAAAATCAAATTGTCAATAATGTTTTTGGCTGACTACCACCTCTATGAAGAAACATATCTCTTTTTAAATATATTTTCATTATCATTAATTTAGATATATTAAAATACGGTTCAAAAAAATAAAATTACCTAAAGATTATCAAAATATTTCTATAATAATTGAATGAAGAAAATAAAAACCACTTTCATAACAATAATCATCCTTTAATTATGGTATGTTCATGTTTGTGTTGGTCTAACTACCTACATGAAAAATGAAAGTGAATGTTATAACTAATTTACTAATTATATATGATATCAATATGTAAGTAATTATTTGATTTTGACTTTTTAAAGGAAAAAATAATATTAAAATCATTAACTAAGATCTCATATTTCATTTATTAAACATCAATGAAATATGTTTGTCACTAATTTCATCTACAAGAACAATATTTCAAAATCATATTGAATTAAATTATAAAATAATAATATATAAGAAAAACAAAAAATCCCTTACAATTTCGGATCATATAACTATGAAATTTGGTATATGAGTAAATAAATGCACCTAAATTATGAAACTAGTTCTAAACTATATAGATTAATCACATCATATTTTAGAAAGATATAATAACTAAATAAAATATATATAGATAATAACTGTAAATAAATGTTTTTAGAATTTATATATATATATAAGGTCATTAAATAGGTGATTATGTTAGTTTATTTTGTTATAAAAGAGATTCAAGTGCATTAGTGGAATTATGGAATCATTATTAGGTGTTTTGTCTAAAATTTAATTTATTGGGTAATATTTCATCTTTTCCCCATGATATATTTCATTTATAGATCCATATCTACAAAATCACATTAATTCAAGTTTTATTATATAAATATAAAAAAATTAAATCCCAAGAAGATTATGAGGCCTATTTTCTTTTAAAAATTAGGTGCATATAACATTAACATGAAACATGGGTACAATAATATTATTTAAAAACTGAAAAAATGCCCTTATATTCCAATGATCTTTTAGAACTACATGGGATAACCATGGTATAAAAAAATTAAATTTATGTGATATAAATCCCAATATGTTAATCATGAAATAATAACATTATGAAGATATATATGTTATTCAATAGTAATATCTATGTGACATAAAAGTGATGGAAATCATAAACATGATCCTCAAAGCATGATAAAATATGATAACATCTTAGAAAAAAATGTGAAAACATTGTAAAAAAATAATAACTATAATTTAAGGGTAAACAAAATTACACAAAAACATAATGTACTTGGATATCTTACCACGAAACATACATGGAATATCTTAAGAGAAGAACATTACAAAATGAATTATAGTTCAATAAAATTATGGGTCCACATTCACTATCATATAATGTAAATGAATTTTTCTCCACATAGAACATAAAAAAAAAGAATTGTAGTCATAACATTTAACCCCATGATTAAGGAGAGTGGGTTATATAAATTGAATTCCCCCATTAATAAAGGGTAGTTAAAACTAGGTGAATACCCATGTGTGGAAATAGTTATGTGTATGAACCACAAAAATGTTTGTCATAGAAAATTGATGGATAATGTCAAAAAAATATGTGTAATAAATGGATTGTGGAAGGGTTGTTAGAGAGTTAAATTTGGTATCTAAATACATGGAAGAAATAATCACAATGGTGAAAAAACACATTAAAATGTTGAAAATTTTAAATCAAAAGTTCTTAGTGCAAAGAAATTACACGAAATATAAGTAAGATGGGAGAAACCGTTACACTAAGAGGAAAATTATGAAATCTTGGGATTATATTCTTCTGAGAATTGTAATAGGATTTTAGAAAATTATAGATAGATATTGAGAGTAACTTCAGGATTAATGTGTTTTCAATAAAGTAGAGTGGGATTATGGGTGGGTATTTATAAAAAATGATATGGGATTTCATTATTAATTTTTTAACGTATGTTTTTGACTCTATATGATAAATAAATAAAAACTATAAACCATCCCATGGATCTTTTGAATTATATCTTCCAAACTAGAGCAGTTTTCAATATTTTATTATTCTATAAAATGATAATATTAAAATAAAAACCTTTTTTGAAATAGAAGTGACTCATGTTTATAAATAATTTATTTTAGAAACTAAAAAAGTTATTATAGGTTTGTAGGATTAATTATTGTATTATAAAATTATTAAAAGAATAAAAAAAATTATATAAATGGTTAAATATGTATTTTGTTATGTATTCACTTTATGTCAATTATGACATCTCTTTTGGGGCCATTATGATGTTATAATATAGACCTTATATTAATTCCTAATTTAATATTTACCAAAAAATTAAATATGTATGATAATTATGATAAATTCAACATTGGGAATATTTGATATAATGATTTCATAAAAAATATTTATTTTATCAAAATAATTTTCAAAATTAATTTTTTTTTATTTTAGTTAAAAATACATTTTTAATGGAAAATAATAGTTTTTATGACATTAACCACTTTGTGACTAGTGAAAAAAATTAAATTAGAGTTCATTAAATTATATCAACATTTATATTTTAATAATTATAATAATACAATTTTTGAAAAATATATTGTTTTTCAAAAAAAATGAATTTTGTTAAAATGGAGGACTAATTGAAACTATGTAATTCCAAAAAAAAATACATTTTTATTTATTTGTATAAAAATCTAATTTTCATAAAAAACATTTTATAAAAATATAAAATGTAATTAACAAGGGTAAATAAAGAGACTATTTCACCAAAATTGAAAATCTAATAATTCGTGATACTAGTGTCTTAATATATAAATCCTTATTACACCGTCGTAATCCCTAAGGGAGAGGTTTGTTTTATTGGGTATTTAATTTGATGATTTTCTAACATGGTATTGGTCGTTATCTTGATAATATTGAACATGTATAATAAAATACTTCATTCATGCTTGATTTATAGAAAATAGTCTTATCCTTGGTTGATGGAATTGAATGTGATTCCATGTCCCTTGGATTCTCTAATAAATGGGGTTTATAGGGCACAATCTTACTCATCAATTCAACTACTCCATTTGAATATGAAAATTAGACTTTAAAATAACCACTAATAAATAATAATCTTACGAGACATTGTATGATGGATATATTGACTATGGTTAATATTCATAATGTCTGTTTAAATATAATAGTGTATATTTTACAATTGTTCCAAAATTACAAAATTTTTATGTGATTTCTATAACAATAAGGAATTTTCTCTATAAAAATTATATTTCATTTAAAAAATATCAAGCTTTTAATTTTGTCCCCTTTCAATTATTTCCAAAGAAATTGATTCTTATATAGTTGAAAAAATGTGGGTGCTTCTATTTTATCATCTATTCTGGTTACCATGTAGCATCCTTATACATTTGAATTTTCCACTAAAATTTGTCTGGTTTAGTTGTCTTATTTATTATATCTTTTTACCTATGGTCAAAGATCATCCTTACATACTCCTCATATAAAATATCATTCTCTAAGTGTAACAACTCTATATTTATTAAATGTGAGGAGTTTATTTAGTTCATCCTATAGAGGGATATAAATAACAAATCATGTACTTAAGATATTTTATATGAGGGTGAAATTAAGTAGTATAAATATCTGATGTGATCAGGTTTTATAAATATATATATATGTATTATGGAATATGTTTTATTTTATTCCTAAATCCCAATACATTCTTACATGATTATATAAATGGATCACCTTATCTCCAACCACAAACTATATTTCTCATCAACGATTTTATTCATAGATATTTATTGAATTTTCATATATTTAACTTGACACTGAATAAGTTAAATATTATTTATCATCACATGGATAATATCATGTCTCATCAACTTTTGAAATCCAACTACATCCCAACATGCTAGAGTACTACACCTTATTCCACAAAATCCACATAATGTGAAATTTGGATTATATAATTGATGTTGTTGTTATATGATAACACAACAGTCATAATATATTGATCTAAATTTACTTATAAATATATTGAACATGATCTCATCATATCCTATAGATTTTGGATGGTTCTTTGATACTGAACATCGATCACAGGGAGATAATAAGTATTAAAACATATCTCTGTATCAAATTAATTTTCAAGTCTTCACTAAAACCATGAGTGAATGTTCATATCTCGATCATTTATAATAGAGAGTGTCAAACTCGAATGTCTTAGTAGTTACCTTGTTTATATCATAGTGATTTGGTCAAAGGAGTAGTATTCCATGATATAAAAGAAATGTGCAGACATCTTATGGTGATTTAAGACCAACCAAAAGTAATTATCTCCATTATATGTTTCGAGGAGTCCTAAAATAAATCCCTTGTAGTGTTAACATTTCTATACTGGTATGTGAAACATTTTCTTAATACCCTCATAATTCTGTCTTTAAACCATGAATTGTACGCATAAAAATCCTTGAGGTACAAATTCTCTAATATCCCAGTTAGTTTTATCCCAAAAAATGTGTTTCCTAATATCACTATATATCCCAGTTCTACTTCTATGAATAAACATGGATGAGATATACACATTATCCAGAAGTTCCTTCTTCATTAATGGTATTATGTGACAAACATCTAGGTTCAAAACCCTAAAAATATTTTTTAGCAATGTTTAACTTTTGAATATTCAATACCATTTTCCAATACACTTTTTTGTAATGATGTTTTGTTATTTTTGTATTATATATGTTTGAAAAATTATATTTTAAGATTTTTTCCTACCAGTCAAGATCAAATTAATTTTAAACCACACCACATTTCTTTTTATAAAAATAATTTCATTTTAAGAATATATTATTGAATCTTATTTTTAAAAAGTAAGTGTTTTATAAAACATTTACATAAAATTATGAATCCATTATTTCACATTTGAGGATTAATTTTTGGATATTATTTTTTAGTAATAAATATTTTCAAAAAAACATCACTTCACCTTTTTGGAACCATTCTCTATTTTTCACATACATTTTATTATTGATTATTTTAAAAGGGTAAAAATTTTTGATATATTTTCTCATAGCCTTTTTAAATAATTATGTCTCTCTAAATCCTTTGATATTTAAATTTTTTATTTGGGGTAATAATTTATTAAAAAATTCACTTCACCTTTTCAAAAATGAGTTTTAAAAGTGACTATAACAACATCTATTAGCTCATATATAAAATAATTTTCTAAAAAAAATGTTAATATTTTATTCCATATTATCAATATATTCAACATATTTACATTCTTTGGATTTATTATTCATGAACCACCCTCAATATTTTATTATAAAATAGTATTTTTAATGTTTAATTTTTGGTATCAACCCTTATAATTATTGTATTCAATTTTTGTGATACCAACTATAAATATTGTTAAACAAATATCAATAAAACATGGGTTCTACGTGATGGAATGAATGGAACCCATTTTCATACCTCATATTTTATGATATTCTGAATGATTTCTTTATTATTTTGCATGTATAAAAGGTTTCTTGTTACATTATCTTTCAACCTAATGTTTCTTTCCAAAGTATTGACTAATGATTAATATCACGTAATATATGGTAAAAGAGTTATAATATATGAAATACTTACGGAAATAGGTTAGTGAATCATGATTTTTTAAGGGATAAATGTTATTGAATCTAATTCAACTTTTAAAATAGGAGAGTGAAGACTGATCCACTAATAGAAATGGGTTTTGAAGCCTACTCCACTGTGGAATTATTCATATTCTCATTTATGTTCCATGTTGAAATTTTTAAACATACTTATGTTTTTATTTATCATTTATTATGCTGCATTTTTTATCTGGGTTTGTTTTCCAAAATATATGTTCATATATCTTCATTATTGCCTCATTAACATATACCTTATCTTTTTCTCAGTTTTGATATTCAATGGGAATCAAATTTGATTAAAATACTTATTATATGATATCAAACATTTTAAATATTTACTTCATCAAAATAAAAATATGGTTATTAAGTGTTATATATTTATTAGGGGGATTAGAGTTGATCGGTTATGAAGGAATATTGAAATGTGTTAGAAATTGAATTGTTTATATATAGAGTATTTCAAGATAATAAATAATTGATTCTATGGCATGTGTCACTATTTTTTTGATAGAATTATTATTAATGGAGAGAATTACATAAATCCTTTTATTTATCCTTTTATACTATATTTTCCTTCACAACCACAAGTGAATCCCCAAGACAATGAAAAATGAATTGTTAATAAAATTTAACTTAATATTTGAACCATATTATACAAATATCAAACTATTATTTTTAAACAATGATTCATAAACCAAAATTTTTCAATAATAATACATTACACTTAAATTATTTTTTTAGTATCAAATGAGAAGAAACAAATGTAAGATAATGCTATTTGTTCAAAAGATTCTAAAAAGTCAAAAATATCATTGAAAGAAACATCATTTTCTTAAGAAGAGGGCTTTCTTGAAAATTCTTGAATGTGTGGAAAATTATGTTAGGTCCATATCCTCATAATGATAAATAAATAATCAAACCAAACCTTATATATCCTAATAGTAACCAAACAATGAATAAAACATGAAAAATAGAATTAGAAATGATTTTTTTTTATATTTTAATTAAATTAAATCATATAACCAACATGATTGTTGATAGAAAAAAGATCCAATGTGTAAAAATTTAAGAAAGAAATGTATTATCATAAAAATAAATTCAAAGGTGGATATAATTTCATCATAGCACAAAATGTTTTAGCCATCATATTGAATGATATACCTGTCAAATGTAAAGACCTAGTATCCTTTAAAATTTCATTTATTATCGAAGAATGTGGGTTAAATAAGACTTTATTCACTTTGGACTTTATATTAATGTTATTGCACACTCTATTGTTTGATCTATATAAGAGAGAAAACATGAGCCTACTTGAATTTTCAACCAAATTGACAACCAAAGAACACTAAACTGGCTGGAGTTATTGAGTATGTTCTGGTTTTGGTAAGAAACCTAGTTTTTCTTTTTTATTTCTATATCTTTGATATATAATATTATCTATTTAACAAAAATACATAACTAATTATTTAGATACCTTTATTAACAACTTTTGTAGCCATAATTATGGTCTACAAATTATCCCTAAAATTTTAATTTATAATAGAATATCTATACATAAATATCTTTCTATCCAATAAACATAAAATTAATTAACATTTAACCTCTCATGAAATCATTATTTATTTTTTATGGATATCTGAAATAATATTTCATGTAATGAATCAGTGATTATTTTTAAAAGTCTATCATTTGGTGATAAGGAAACTCATTTTTTTATTATCCTAATTTTGGAAATGTTTCATTTAATTTATATGAAATCATTGAAAAACTATAAAATGATGATTCATATATTTTAAATTTCATCATAAAGGTATAGATATCAACTCACTAATGAATATTTTGAATGTGTTGGTCTTATTACTTGTAAACCTACTATTTTTGAAAATTATATAAAATTTCTTCATAAAACTCTTCAAATTTTTAGGTATGTTAAAAAATATGTTAATTTTTAAAATATTCTAATAAATATTGATGAAAACCACTATTTTATTCAAGGAAATTGTGAAATTTTATAATGGAAACTAGGATAGTAAAAACCCATTAAAATGAACGTATTTTATAGACAATAGAACATATAAATAGATTCATATAAAACCTTATTTCCCTAACATAAATATGAAATCCTCTAATTTTAATAATTTATTAGTATTTGAAATTTATATTGATAATTCATGTAAACCTTCCAGGATCAATGAAAATTATCCACTAGTGTTAGAGTTGAAAATGTTACAAAAAATAATATAGTATAAATTATTAGGTGAAAATGAGGAATTGCCTATTATTATTTCTAAATATCTATCAATGAACTAAGAGAAACAAATTTTAAGAGTCCATGAAACATTTATAAATTCATTTAAATGGACCCATCTAATTTTACAGGAATCATCCTTTCAAATTGTGTACATATATGTTTCTCAGAGAAAAATACCAAATGATTGGGTAAATTTAATATTTGATTGAACCCAAATGTATTAAAATTTATTAAAAAGCAATCAACCACTTTATTAGATGTTGAAACCATATATTCCATCCCTAATAGTGAATTTTTGATATATATTCATAATTCCCCAATAAATAGTGTCTTTTCAGTCATAATGAATGAAATGGTGAACATGTCCCGGTTAGACATCCTAATAAACACATGATGTGTAGTAACTATAAAAAATAGAATATTCCATCTAGAAAATACAATTAACTACTTGAAATTATTCATCAGTATATAGATATACGATCTATATGGACTCATTATCTTTTCCCAAAGGATTCACTTTTAATTTTAAAATTCTCATATCACTTACTGATCAACAGAAAAATAAATTCACATTTCATGTTGCAAAAATTTCTTATAGGTGAAATTTCATTTAATGTGGTAATTAACCAGGATATTTTCATTGGCTTATGATGTAAATAGTTTTATAAATTTATAGCAGAGTAAATAGTTTTCATTATGGATAATTTAATTATCAACAGTTCTTCATTCGATAATTACTTGGATAGATTTTATATTTTCATTAATACATGTATCTATAAAAATATTTTCCTTAATTAGAATAGTTTTCATTTCAAGGTGGTTAATGGAATTAGCCACTAGAATATTCTGTCTCAATATGGAATTAAATTTGAAAATACTAAATTTGATGAAATTTAATCACTTACTTATGAAAAAAACTATAAGATATGTGTGATTATTACTTATTCATACTAGTTTTTATAGTATATTAATAAAGGCCTTTTGTAGAACTTAATTTACCGGGTTCATTTTTTCTAAAAACAAGTCACATTTTTCTATTATAAATAATTGAAAATTTGATTTCAATGAGCTAAAACAAAAAATGATAACCTCACACATTGTCCATCCACCAAATTAGAGCTTGAAAATTGAATTAATGACCCTGTGATTTTTCACATGTCGCTGTTTTATATCAAAAACTAGAAAATAAATCTCATATATTTTTTAATTATTCTATGAAATTAGACCAATAAAAATATAATTAAATTAAATTAAAAAAGGGTTTGTTTTATATTCTTATTTTTATAGATAATTTTATATATTTCTTTTTGGGGTCCATAGTGATTGTTATCATTGATCATTCAATAATAAATATTTTAATGATAAATAATTATCACAAAACTAGGCTATTATAATGGATATTATTCTTATTGAAAGTTGATTTTGAAATAAAGCATAAAAAATTAACTGAAAATCATGTGGCTGAATATATGATATTAACTCCCATGTCTTTTTATGAAAAAATACATATCATTCCAGTCAACAAAGAATCATTTTCTAAGGAATAAATGCATGTTGTTAAGTGTGACATTACGTGGTTTTTTGAGTATGTAAATTATTGGGATACTAAATAAATTCCCCACTGGTTCTCTAAACATATCATTTATCAAACTGTGTGTGATTCAGAAAAGTATATTGGTATATTCCATATCAATTTCATAATAGGAGTGACTAATTGATAACAGAATGCATTCAAAATTATAAACACCATTTAGTTTTGAATTATTTGCAAGATTTATGCAATGGATTCTACTTATAATACTAAATATCTACTTGTATGGTGTTAGATTATAGTTTATATTATACATAAATTTTTTAAATAACCCTATTAATTTTACCAAATGTGTAAAACATTCTAATTTCCTAGAAATATTTATAATTTACATGAGATTCCATAATATTTTGTCTTGTTCGATGATATATATAAATTGTATAATGAATATATTTCATGGGGTCCTTTATTAAAAATTTTGTATATCATTAAATATTTCTAATTTTTTTTATTGTGTGCTAAAATTTGTAGTTATTGATCGTACCAGAACAAATGATGTTAAGGATGTAATTAAATTTATAAAAGAAGTCATGTTTTCTAGAGTCATGTTTCCAACATTTTTAATTACTAATAAAAGTAAAAAACTATCATAATAGAACATTATATTTAAGGATAAATAAGTTTGACGTTAATAGCGTTTCTACCCCTATCAAAGACAAACCAATGGATTAGATATAATATAAAATGTAATATCATAATATTATAGAGATAATTGTGTTTCCAAATAGAAAAGATTACTATTTTTGTTTAGATGATAAAATATAGGAATAAAAAACATATTTTAAAACACCAATTATAGTTTAAAAATTTATGTTATACTATCGGGATGGATTTTACCTTTTGGTCGAGCTAGAAAACCAAGTGTTGTTAGGCTGAACAAATATAAAACATGAATTTTTTAATTATTGAAATGAAAAATCTAATTATAGGTAATAGAATAAATTAGAAATAATTATTATAAAAGAATTATAATTTACACCTATAAAGCAATGGTTTTATAAGATTAAAAAATTCTTTACAAAGGCTTCATGGAAGGAAATACCGTGTTACTATTTACGTCGAGAATGGTGTTCTTTTTTGGTTAATGTTTATTCGAAATGGTCAAAAACATTCATTGTTTCTCATGTGTTCCACTTTCGTATAGTCAAAAATGAATTTTTTTGACAAATAAACAATATTAATAATTAATTTAAAGGGATAAATAAATTACAATATAATCTTCAAGATCCTATTCGATAAGTTGTTCAGATCCATGATGATGGGTACTATAAAAAATGAATTTTCATCCTTCTTGCTAATTTTTGGATTATTTTTAGATTTTGATTCTGATTTTTCACATAAAATACTACAAAATAATTTATTTAAATAAATTAAGTGTGTAAGTGAAACAATTGTTTTCAATTTTTTTGATTATTTTTCTTTTTTCCCAACAAAATAGGTTTTTAGTTTTCTTTTACACACTTTTTTCTCCTATTTTATTTCATTTTTTATTTTCAATGATTTTTGAGGGTATCAAATTACTTGGTTTCTTCTATTGAACACTGTTTCAATTCATAAATAATTTTCCAATTTGTGAATTCAATTGACAATATAAATAAAATTAAATTAATGTCTAAATAATTATGTTCTAGAATACAAGGTTTTTGAATATCAAGAAAGGACCACTAATAGTACTAAAAAAATAAGTAATTATGATAGGTTATTTGAGATAATGAGGATACCCATAATAAATATTCTAATATGAAGTCTTATTTTCTATCATAAAAATCTATTCTCTCACAAATATGTGTTTATTTACTATTATTAATTATGTGAAATGTAACCCGTTTTAAATACCTTTGGTGGGCACGATCATCATTTTTATTTATAAATGATCATTATGGAAAAAAGGTAAGTATTATTTTATATTTATAAAATGATAATAATATCATTAATACAATATTAATCATTTAAATATACATATATATATATATATATATGTATATATATCATCTATAAGATGTTGTTAAGAAAAAACAATCTCATCACTTAACGGAGGTGATAGTTAACAAGTACACATGAATGACATTATCATTTTCTTATATATGGAAAGGCAAGAATAAAAATTATATATTAACTTATAATTATAATAAATATTTCATGAATACCATTTATAAACAAAAAAACAATCATTATAACCAATTATGAGATACATCAATGGAAAACTAATTACATCTATTTGTGAGGCGGTAGCTTGTCGCACTCATGAACGATTACTTGTTTTTTCGTTTGATGGAAGTGAATATGGATTAAGGTGATGATATTAACATAATAAAATATATTTATATTTTTGATACTATATTTATTATCTAATAATTGTTTTATAGAATTTTAAGGAGGTGGATGAATAAATAAAATAGAAATAAATTACTAAAATAATGCCTCTTCTTGAGATGTTATTCTATTCAGAAAACCTTATGACCACTAAGGATGGTGCTCTTTATATCCTAAATGATCTATAATTTGTGGCGGGATTATAAAATTTTATTTGATAATATATTGGTAAAAAATTTATATTTGATTAATTTAAAAATAATAGGTTTCAATTTATAAGAGAGGGGAGGTGCACTCTTAGAATTTATGAGAATATTAAATTACTGTAAATTAATTTTCTTTTCTAAATGGATCAAAATGATTTTTTTCTGATAAGATGATTGGGTTTCTAAATAACTTCATAAAAGGAAATTTATATATGTTTTTACTATTTTTTTAATCATTATCGTTTAAATTTTACCCTTATTTAACCTCTTTAACTCTTACTGTTATAACATGTTTTCATACTCATTAAGTGTAAATAAAGTTACTATAAAATTGAAAAAGGACCATAAATATATCATTGATGAAATCTGAAACCTTATCCCAATATTATTTATGATGCTAATAAATTTATTATATATATTTTTTTTATTAAAATATTTTTTATTTTAAAAAGACGTTATTGTCAATTTTGACACTATTAATTAAATGACCTTTTAAAAATATCATAAAAAAAAGATAAATTCTAACAACATTTTCTAAAAAATCACTAATATTTATAATTAAGCTATAAAATTCATGCATGACATTAATTATTTAAAATTATATTTATTTAAATATTTTTTTATCATTTATTTTATATTTCCATTAATTACAAAATTACAACACCATCATTATCTCAGCATTTAAGGTAATTATTTTATCACATAAAAATTATAAATAAATTACTCTTATATTGATAAAATTTTCCAATTTAAAATTACTATTTATTGTTGAAGATAGATTCTAAATAAACCTATATTGAAAATGATATATTTATTAAATCATAAGTGTGACATCTTCGGCTTTTATTTAAAATAAAACACTATAATGGAATTAAAGTCAACCATGTGGATCAAAAATGTCTTAAAATTGACCCAAGGAATAATTTGGTTGACAATAAATCATACAATAAAATTATTACATGTTTTGGGTATATTTTCAAATAATTATAATATTATTTTTATGCTTAATTCCAAAATATACCCTTAACCATTATAATAAAACATTACTAAAGTTGATATTCATTTTTTAAAAAATAAAATAGAAATATTTACATATTATGGAATTTATAATTCCAGATATGGAATCAATTTTTAAAAATTCAATTCACATATGTTTTATATAATAATATAAAAATAATCCCATTGTATCGAATAAGAAAACAGGTTTTTAAATTTAAAACGTTTAAAGGATTGAACTATTTATAAAATGGTATTAAATCTGAAATTTATTCGAATGAAAAAAATCGGAATAGATTATATAAAGTTTTTATAATTATAATTTAAATCCAAAAAATATATAATTTAAAAATATAAATTATTTATACATAAAATCTATTTTCAATTAAAATTCATTATTTTTTACTATTCATTAAAACATCTAAATTATTATAAAATAACAAATATTCAACAAAAGTACATTTTTATTTTTTTATTCTAAATAAGAATATTATTTTCTCATCTATAATTTATAAAATTCTCAAAAAATATAATTCAAACAAGTGCATTCTCGAAAGATAGGAGAAGTACTTTTTAAAAAATACTGTTTTAACTATAAAACTAGATTTATTATGATATCATGTCTTAGAAACAAATAGAATGAATTTGTAACATTATAATTAATATTATATATATATATATCATCAATATAATCCAAATGTGTGATTTCTTTATATTATTTTTATAAAATACACTTTTGTACACTTATAAAGTTTCATTAAAAATATATCCGTTTTTGTTCAATGTGGGTTTTATTTTCATTTATAATTAATTGGTAACAAAAATTTCAATATATACACCTGTCTAAACCATATTTTCATAATTTATTTAATCATTTTCATACCCATTATTCTAACAGTCTGGTTATAATGGTAGCATTTAAATAAAAATATATCACTTTTCGTTTATGTTTGATGTTGATTATCATGTACGCTATCAAACAAACTATTTTGAGTCTTGACGAGTTCATTCTTGTACATCCCATTTCATTATTCTCATTTTACTTTATCCCATTCCTCAAATAAACTGAGGCTTCAGCCTCAAATTTTAAAATATAATTATTGAAATTCCATACTGAAATCAGGATTAATAAAACATCTACTTTAATGGAAATAAATGGATGTACAAATTTTATCTAAGATAACAAATAATATAGTTTTATGTAGGAATACATGGACATGGAAGATTAAATATCTATAATTTTATCAATGATATTGATAGAGAACATGATCCTTATAATGTTTACAATAAAAAACATTAATATGTTATGGGTTAAATGGTCATTAATTTCATAGTAAGAAAATTAAATGGAAAATGTTTTTATTTCAATACTATTTTCATATACTTGAGGAATTATCTTAGTACATTGACTAAGAATATAAGGAAATTTAGATACTTTAGTATTATATTTTCTTCCATTAATCAATTTCCATGAAAATATCATATTTTTCACTAAACGATTAGTATTTATTATGGATTTTTCACCTATAAAGCACTAAAACCAATTTCTAGAGAATCATTTATCACAAAAAATATTAAATATATATTTCTCATATCTTTAATTATTAATAATATCCAAAAATATTAGCTCATGAAAATATAATTATTGAAAAATAATAATTCTTTATAGGATAAAAAATGACTTCAGTCTCTAAAATTCAACAATGACACCCAATGTTGATCATTAAAAAAATTATTATCCATTAAATTATTGAAAAAATATTATATATTAATATCAAATCACTAAATTCAGAAGGGACTAATCATATATCCTTACAGTAAAAGTTTTAACATTTATCTCTACATGAAATCAATTATTCCTAAAGTCTTATACCAAAAATTTAATTTCCATGATTATATAATCTACCTGATATGTTATCTATTACCATAAATAATCTGAATCATCATAAGTCCACAATAACGTAATAGATTCTTCCAAATATTATTCAATAATTATTCCTTAAATAAAATATCATAGTATTCGATTTTCCTTGATCATATAGGATTTCAAAAATATTGAACGTCTTTAGAAATAACGTTAATCACTTAATCAAAAAAATATTTTTCAAATCCCATGGTTATATATTCAATTAAGAATTTTTATCAAAAAAAATCTTTGTCCATTAAAATTTTTAACTAATAAGAAAAATTCATACTAACAAGGATATCTCATAGTCCAGTGGTAGGAAATGCACCCATATCACCCTTTGGAAATGGTTTTAATTCCCACTGGCTTGCCGGACGAGGTAGTTTGTCACCCATCCTACAAGATATCCTTTTTCTGAAGCTATATAATTTTTATAACATTCCCAAAATATGATAAAATCCTAAAGAACCATTACTTATTTTAACCTCAAAGGTTATCTCATAGCATTCATTTTTCATCCAAATATGCAATAACCCATAAACTCCTCAAAGTTGAATATCTCTAAAAATAACATTTTTACTATAAGGTTTCATAACCTAAAGCCTAAAAATGGTGTTCTAGACACTGAAATTATGGTAAACATAAATATTAGGAACCCATGATTATTTCTAAAACACATCGGGGAATATTATAGTCTATAAAGTTTCAATAAACCATCCTTCAATACCAATTATAAGAACATATCATTAAACATTAAATTTTTGTGTATTTTTAAACTATAATTCACATCTGAGGTTCTTTTTATTTTATGTTTCTATATAATTATGAAATAATATTGAAAAGTTAACCAATACATTACAAGTGGAAACGTATACTCAGAATCTATTTTTTTCCAAAAATATAAAGGTATTTAAAATGAAACTTGGTTAATTTTTACAAAAGTATCTTAACAAATCTCCATTAGATCTCATACATGTCACTATTCTTCTTCAACCATGTGAAAAATATTTTCAAACATGGGATGTGCATAAACAATTATAGTAAGGGATATAAAATTAATAAAACCACTAGTTTACTAAAAACATGAAAACTCATATAACATTTTCCATGGTCTTCACTGTTATTCGAGGATATTAAATAAAACATTTTCAAATAAAAAACACACATTTCACTAAACAAAATTCATTAAAATTGATATCATGTAATTAAAAATCCTTTAGCTATATTAGTAAATTATATACAAAAACCCATTCTTAACCCTTATGAAAGGAATAACTATACAATTTACATTCAATCAAGTTATTATGGTCTTATCCATTTCTATCTGGGATACCCCATGTTAACATGTAACCAGATTACTCATCTCTATCTAGGAAACGCCATATTATGTTGTAACGAGATTCCCATTCACTATCTATACCACCCCATGTGATGCTATAATGATATTATCCAATACTATCTGGGGTAACCACTGTATAAGTTATGTTGTGCTCACTTGTTTTATATAATACTCATGTACCATAATATTAATAAAACACTTTCATCCTAAAACACTTTGATAAACTATTTTAATTTCTTACGAAAAACACTTTTTTATAAAAATACACATTTATTTAAAAAAAATCAATACCAAAAATCTCAAAAATAAAGGAATTAGATTTTTTTCATTTATAGTAATATGTTACATTTCAATCGAAGCACGATATTAAATTATATTTATAGTAGTATAAAATTTATTGTCACCATGTAATTTACGAAAAGAATATTCCTTTTTCTCATTTTTCAAAGTGCTTCATATAAAACACATAAAGGGATTTTTTTCAAAAAAACTATGTATGAATTTAAAAATATATATAACTTTTCTTTTATAATCCCATTTTTTATATCAAAAATATTTACATGGATAAAATGATCCTCAATTAAAATCTTTAAACAGTCAATGTGTCTTATACCACTTTGAAACATTAAATTATATTTCCCATTAAAGAATAACATTTAAAAATATTAAATACCATGATATTAAATAAATAAATTCAATGGTATGTCAAAGGGTGTTGTATATACACCTCATAAAATAAGGTGTTCATATAATATCAAAATATTTCTCAATAAAAGGAGACTGAGACGAGGTCCCCATCCTTTGGTCGGATTCATCACATCTATCCATTAAAATCCTAAATAATAAAGATAGGCTAATTATTTATTCTTTTATAATCCTTTTCATGTTTCTATAAACATATATATATATCAATTATTACCATGTTATAACAATTACTTTATTATTTAAGTTCATGTGTGTTATTTTGATGATATTTGGTACTTGAGCCCAAAATGATTTTGTTATTATGTATATTGTCAATATATTTCATTATACCCACATCACTAGAATAATATACATGAAATAATTATCATTTTAATATATAAATTATAAATTCAAATCCCCCCATTAATTACTCATATGAAAAATGATCTATGTTGCAACCATATAGATGATAGTTCTTACGTACGCATGAGTAACATTTTCATATTTCAATGATCATTATGTAAATAAGGTAAATATTATTTTATCATAAAATTATTAGAGTATTAAATTTTTTATATTATTAATTATTTTAATATAATTATATATAATATCCAAATGATTTATTAAGGAAAAATAAATCAAATCATTACGTGGAGCTGATAGTTCACACATACACACGAATGAGGTAATCATTTTTCTTATTCTTTTATTGGTAAGAAGTAAAATGATATATTAAATCATATTAATGATAAATATGTTCTTAATATCATATATAAACATTAATTACATAATTATATCCATATTTGAGAGATGATAATAGAGAGAAATACATCAGTTCATGAGGGGTTAGTATGTCATACGCATGAATGATTAATTAATTTCCCTTTTAATGAAGGTGGAGATGGATTTATAATATGGAATTAATATAATTAAATATAATAATATTTATTATAATGTATATATTACTTAATAATGATTTAATAAGAATTTAATTATGTGGCGTTCTTCTAAAAATAAAATCTCTTGAATGTGGGGTGGGATTTTAGGGAGTGTTTTGGAAAGATTATAGTGAATACAAAGTGGTTATAAAGTGTGAATAATTTAAAAGCAGTGGTTCCCTTTTATAATATTGGGGAGGGGAACTATAGTAATATCTCAAAATATTAAATAAATAGAAATTAATTTTATATTAAAATTGATCCAATATAAGTTATCTCAAAAATAGGATTATTATGGACTGAAATACCTTCATAAATTGAATATTATACATGTTTGTACTATTTTTTAACCCTTATAATTTAGCTTTAACCCATATCTAACCTCTTTAACTATTGTCATGCTAACATTATTTTTAAATTTGTATGGGTTAATATAGTTAATATAAAATTCAAAACAAGCCCCAAATTGTCCATGATGACATTTTAAACGTTATATCAATAATTTTTCTAAAATATTTATTTTTATTAATTTTATAACATTTAATAAAATATTATTTATTTTAAAATATTATTAATGTCAAATTTGTAACTATTTATTAATATAAATTTGAAAAATATCATAACAACATTATAAAAAAGAACCAATACTTATATCACATCAAAAAACGTTAAATTCACCTATAAATTTTTTTGAGGACATTAACTATTTAAAATTATATATATTTTAATATTTTTAATATCATTTTTTCTATATATCTATAAATTAAACAATTACTACAGTATTATTCTGTCAACATGTATGTTAATTATTTTATGTAATAGTCTTTTCCTGCCTGGTCTATTACTATATGGGTTTTGGTTATTGGGATTTTTTCATAGGATTCTTAGATGGTGTTTAGAGATCTTTGGTTAGTGAAGGCTGTACGAAGGGGTCTTAGACATTGTGTAATGCGATTACATGATGTGAAATTATTTTTTCTTAGGTTTCCATGGGAGTTTCCCATTGTGTAACAATTTGTGATAATAAGAATAAAATAAAATTTAAAGGTTGTGTATTTTTCTCTTAAGGTGGGCCTTGAAGTATTACATGATGTGAAAGGGGATTACACGTCATGCAATACCTTGATGTTGTAATGATTTTAAAACAATCTAGCCACTCATGTTTTTACAAACCCTATGGATTTAGTTATATCTCTCATCCTAGGCGACCCAACATTCCCTTCCTTGTCGTTTTAGAGATTCCTTCAATATAAATTGATCAACAAGAATTTGTCATAAATATATAGAAATCCATATTTGATCTAAGATACGTTCAAAATTCATTTCAATGATTTCTTTTGGGTTGGTCTCTCTTTTCCTCCTCTCTTTTCTATGCGATGGATAACATTCTACCAATGTTATAACTTAATCTTATTCGGTCAATGATCGGTATGATAGTGTTGCTACATCCCCAGGTGGATGCAGATCCCATGGGATAGGAAATTCAAGGACCATTGCATGATCTATTTCTACGCAATGCACATTTACTCCCTTTAATGTAGGGGATAATCAATAATTTCACATTTATTTTGCATCATATGGGATTGATATAATTTTTATTTTCAAAAGATCATTGTTTTTACACACAAATCAAAGATAATAATCACATAAATGAAATTAAAAATTGTAGAGGGATTATAATTCCTTGTTTTATGGATTGATGTTATTGTGATGTAATGAATTGTACATGATAAACACCCAAAAAAATCATGGTTGTTTGTGGTCCTTGTTTCCGAAGTAAACAAATCTAAAGTTGTTTTTTTCAGACAAACGTTTTTATATGGAATTGGTAAATCATGTATACTTAGAAAATAAATAGAATTCCCAAGGATTATATAGCTTCTTTGATACACCTAAATTTACAAGTGGAATTGAATAGTGAATTCCTTATTAAATCCAGAATATTGTTTTCTTTGGTTTGTGTGGTACTTCAATAGTGAGAATGGATGTGTGTTGTGGGGTGGGTTGGATGGTGTCATTGAATATCAGGTTGAGATATTTATTGATTATATAACAGAAGATAAATATGGTATAGAAAGGTTAAAAATCTAGTTGTTCGGTGGTGTGTTACCAGATAGTGTTATGAGTAGGGGTTGGCTTCCTTCGTACGTGACATAAGCTAGATGAGTTTGATGAATGATAATAGTAGTTGATATGGGTGGTTCTCATGGAGTTTCTCCATGAGTCGCATACAGAAAGATTTCCCTATAGTTGGAGATAAATATATTATTAATGGGGTTATGTATGGATTAATGTGAAGCTATAATAGTTTATCTAGATCTTCAACTTTTGAGATGACATTAGTGGTGTTTCCTATTCAATAGTTTTTTTGTAGTTTTCTATATATTTAATGAATAGATAAATAAATTATTTGAAATAATACATGGAAGAGACTAAATGAATTGTTAAATAAAGAATGGAATTATTTGAATGAATTGGATGGGAATATGGATTTGGTATGCGGCCTATTGTATGGTATTGTACATTTAAGGGTAGTAAAAAAGGTGATGTGTAGTGACTTATTCATTTTTTTAAATCGATAATTTTGGTTGAGTGCTTGATAATATATATACATGTATTTTCATTGTGATTTCTAGATGCCCCCCACCATTGTTTAGACTTATGTGCCAAACACACCCATTTTCTTGGGGGAGGGTGTGTTTCCAAAAAAATACATATGGGAGGAAGGTTGACTAGTAACCAACTCTTCCATGCTCAATCGTCCACGTAGTGATAACTGAAGATCATTTGTGTAGGTTGTGCTTTGTAAGGCCTAAATGAGTGCATGCTAGTTATGCATTCCCATTTGCCTTCAGGATGAGATGTTTTGTGCTTTTCTAGGTGTCTTCAAGATAAGATGTTTTTCATTTTGTGGCCTAGGGGTCTATGGGTGGGATTTTATAGGGTTTTTGGACCATGTTTCTATATGCGGTATGTGATGTGGTTTGAGGACTAGGTGTATATGAGTGGGTTGCGACATGGTTCTTCTGGAAGTGGCGAGAGAACAAGAACATTTTCCATTAGAAAAGAATGATTAAACCAGTATGAAGTGGGGTGGGTTACCCAAATCATCGATGTTCTTAAATTATTTTCATTACTCAGTGAGCAAGTTTTGGTGAGGTGGGGATTACTAGTATACCTTGTTATGTTATGTTTTGTTCTTCTACTTTCTCAGGAGTTCATTTGTATGTTCCTCTCACTTTTTCATGTGAGACTTTGATTTTTTTCTACTACGTATACACGTATGACCACCAAACATTTACAAAACTGATTCAAGATTATTGGAGGACTACGAAGACCAGATTCGGCATTACTATCTCGAACATTGGGACAGATTCAGAGTCACTACTTTAGTTTTTATTTTGTACTTACCTTTGAGTTTTTTATTGTATTTGTAACAGTATTATTTTGACCATGCATGTGGTATGTGTTTTGGATTTCTTTTATATATATATATATATGTGTGTTTGTGTGTGTGTGTGTGTCTTGGAGTTGTTTTTCTGATAGACTATCTTATTTTAGATTTTGTTTTTTCAAAAAATTTAAATGCCTTCCATATTATGAAATTGTATACCCTTGGTGATGGTCATTATCTCAGGGCCTACTAGAGGTGGGACTTAGGGTGGGGGGGTCATATCTCCTTTTCTTCATTTTCATCTAAGGAGGGGTATCTTTCAGGGGAGGATGTCATGTCATTTTTTAACATAACAGTTATAATTAAACTACCATGATGTAGATAAATATTTTATCTTTATAAAGAATATTGAAAATAAAATATATATTATAAATAACCATATATTAAAAAATTTAAAGTTATAAAAACATAAGTATCACTTCTTTAAATTTAAATTAAAATAAAATACTATAAATGGAATAAATTCATCCATGTTTATCCAAAATAATAAACTTGTCCCAGTTATTGTTTTAGTTGACAATAACTCATCCAATAAAACCAGACATGTTTTATGGTCATTTTTTTAATATTTATAATCTTATTTTTACTCTTAATTACTAGATTTACCCTTAACCGTTGTTATAAAAAAATATTATAGTAACAATATTTATTTTTCCATGATTAAATGGACCTATTTACATAATTTCGACACATGTATTCGATATATTTAATACATTTTAATAATTAAATTAGTAGATGTTACGAAAAATAATTTAAAAATAATCCTATTTATGGAATAGGAAAATGAATTTTAAATGTGAAAATGTTAAAAATATAGATATTTTTAATGTCAAAATTCAATGAGAAATTTATTACAATGTCAAAAAATAGATTGATTTCTATAAAATGGATCTAATTATAATTTAAAGACAATTGAATATCTAAGTCAACACAATGAATTTTTTTAAATTAAATATATTTTTTCAATTAAAATTCCATATTTTTCTCTATTCCATAAAACATGAATCTTATAAGAAAAATAAAAAAATCATCAATGGTAAATATTGGTAAAAATATAATAAATAAAAAGTTTATTTTTTGAAAATAGAAATTTAAAATTATTCAAAACATTTATTTAAAACATGTGAGCCATTAAAAGGGGGAAAACATATTTTTAGAAAAAAATTAGTTTTTTAAATGAAATTCTTGATTTATTAGTATATCATTTCTAGAAAACAAACTGAATTTTTTAAAATATTAGGTGGTATAAATTATATATATATTTAATTAATATATTCTAAAAACTATGATTTATTTATTTTATTGGTATAAAACACACTTATGAAACTTTATATAGTTTTCCAGAAAAAGATTTTCTTTTATTTTCAAGGAGAGTTTTATTTTCCTTTGTAATAAATATTTCATTAAAGAAACCATTATATATACATTTGGGAATGATATCAATATAAATCAATTAATCATTTTCATAATAGCTACTCTAATGGATAGATTATAATAATAACATTTAAATAATAATATATATTAGTTCATTTAATCTCGATGTGGATTATTACGTACTCTATCGAATGTATTGTTTCTTTCTTAAAATACTGGGATGTTACACACAATCCTTCTAACTGTTATTAATAGATCACTGTAGACCCTGGAAAACATGTCCCCAAAATTTTCCAAATGCTTCTATACATGATCCAAGATCTTATACATTTTTTCAAGCTTCAATTTAGTAGGTTGCAGGGCCCAAATGGATTTATGGATTAGGAGTTATGAACATTTAATGTTGGGATGGAAAAATGGTTCACAAATCCCATTCGTGAAGCCCCGTCCATGATCGCGTAGCGCCACTACGAAGGAATGAGGCGGGAAGCTATGAGAACCTATTTGACGTTTACGATGGACCATGAAGACCAACCAAAAACATACGAGGCGGGATGCTATGTGAAAAAAATTGACGTTCGCGAACCCGCTGCAAAGTAAAGGAGGCGGGATGCTCCACAAACCCCTTTGACGTTCGCGATCCGCTGCAGAGCAAGCTCCATCTTCGCACCGAGCGAGCTCTTATTCGCAGTTCCCCTTACCTATAAATACTCATCTCTCCCCCATTCTCCGGACGACCACTTTTCCCCTTGGGTGGCCAATCTCCCGGTCCACAGTGCTTAGATTTGCGGCTCTATGAGGCCAGACTCTGCGAGCATCTTCCTTCGCGTTGCTGCTCCATGAGCTAATGCTCCACGATGCTACTCCACGAGTCCCTACTCCGCAAGCCAATGCTCCGTGATTTTTCTCCACGAGTCCAGGCACCGTGAGCCAATGATCCGCGATGCTGCTCCGCGAGTCCATTCTCCGCGACTACTCCTCGAGATCCCTTTGCTCCGCGAGACCTTTGCTCCGCAAAGCTATTACGCAAAGACCTATCCTTCGCGGGGCTCCAACATTCGCACCCACCGGTCCATACCGCGGGGGCTGTTCCCCCACTCCCCCACTTGGGTTCATTGTTGGGCTTCGGTCCCGGACCTCTGTGCTCATCCCTTCGCTACTGTCACATACCCGCATGGAAAAAAGATAGTCACACCGCGAACTTTTCGGGTCAGGACGTCGGGATTTTCTATTGCGCCCTTATGCGCACCCACCTTCCAACTATGGAATACCATGATTTGAGATACTCCTCCACACAACATGAAACACCTTGAGTCTACATATTCCTCTTGGTACCTTTCACATGTCGTGAGTTGAGATTCTCATCATCAATTCCCCGAGTACCTTGAGTCGAACCATTCCTCAGGAAACTCCTCCAAACCTCATCACTTGCCTCTAATGCTAGGTTGAACCATAAAGGTCTGCCCTTGTGTAAGTCCCAACACGAACCCTTTCTAGGTTCCTTATTCCCAATAGTCCTATCTACATGACTTTAAACTATAGTAATCCCTATATGATAAACATAGGATGCCTCTTACTCTTAATAAGAGATGCCTTGTGCTCCTAGCATGAGATGCCAACAGTCCTATCTACATGACTCTAAACTATAGTTCTCCCTATGTTATAAACATAGGATGCCCCTTATTCTAAATAAGAGATGCCTTGTTCTCCTATCCTGAGATGAAAATAGTCCTCTCTACACCACTATGAACTATAGTACTCCCTATGTTCCACACGTAGTATTCCTCTTACTCAATATAAGAGATACCTTGTGCGCCAAGAATAAGATGCCTAATACCATGATTATAGTGGCGTAATTTCGAGAGCATTGGAATCCATTCAAACATTCCATCACTCTACCTCACACATTACGTGTCTTTCATTTGGATCCTCATCCACTTCCATGTCTAGAGGGACCCCCCAACAGCCTGGTCCCATGCCGCATCGGCTCACCTACCATCCTGGGCCAACGCCCCGGAAGACTTTGGACAATACTTTGAGTCAGGTCCTGTGTTTCGAACACAGTCAGCAGTCGACCCTCATTTTGTTGTCCCCATTTCAGGCTAACATGATATGGATGTTGTGTTTCAAACATGGTCAACAGTCATCCTCCATCGTCACACCACCCTAACTGCTTTCTGAATTTTAGGCATGCGATTCCCATATTTCATCTCCCTTTCTTCGGACTAATTCCAACGCCCTTGGCATTGTCCATCTTGTAGCGCATAGTTTAAAGCCTCAACCCACCAGCGTGTTGGGATTCCCTCATGGCCAAACATGAGGAAGACATTACGGGTAGCTTCCTAGCATTAGCCCCATTCACCAGTGCCGCTCCATAGCACCACACGGGATGTTTCTTTGCATAAGCCCCATTCACCATTGCCGCTCCATAGCAGCACCCGGGAAGCTTCTTTGCGTAAGCCCCATTCACCAGTGCCGCTCCATAACGGCACCCGGGTAGCTTCTTTTCATAAGCACCATTCACCATTGCAGCTCCATTGCGGCACTTGGGCATCTACGTTGCGTAATCCACATTCACCAGTGTCACTCCATAGAGGCACCTGGGCATCTTCTTTGCGCAAGCCCCTTTCACCATTGTCGTTACATAGCGACACTTGGGCAGCTTCTTTGCATAAGCCCCATTCCCCAGTGCCGCTCCATAGCGGCACCTGGGAAGCATCCTTGCGTAAGCTCCATTCACCATTGTCGCTCCATAGCGGCACCCTGGCAGCATCCTTGCATAATCCCCATTCCCCATTACCGCTCTATAGTGGCACACGAGCCTCCATCATGGAGTAAGCCCCAACACCATGGTCCGCCTAACGCGTAATCCCCTCTTTGCTTCCCACGAACGCACCCTTCGTGATGTGATCATCAGGTCCCTGCAACCTTTTGTTTCTCACACCGAGCATGACTCCTATGGGCTTAGAGTGAGCACCGACCTTGACACACCCTGGGCCGCCTTAGAGCGTAAGCCCCAAATTCCCCTTGTGTCGCATGACGTTAAACTGCACAACAAAACTATTAGGATGTAGATCCATGTCTAGGCATGGTACATAGGAACCCTCCATGAGGTTCAAGCCCACCACCAAATGGACCAAGGTCCTTACTCACATCGGTTCTCCAACATGCCATCATCCCGCATGACGTTAAACTGCATCCCAATCTAGCAGTAAGCCGTTGTGACCCCCCCCCCCCCATCTAGTTGTTCTGGTACCCCATCATGTTAGTTAAATAACCCCTTTTCAACCTGAACGATAAGGACTTTGATCCATGTCAAGGAATGGTACGTAGGAAACCTCATGAGGTTCAATCCCAACATCCATTTGGACAAAGGTCCTTCTTCACATTGGTTCACCGACGTCCATTATGAACTATGAGGTCTTTGATCCATTTCAAGGCATGGTATGTAGGAAGCCTCTACGAGGTTCGAGCCCACCACCAGTGGACCCCCGGGTTCACCGTCACGTCGATTTGCTGACAAAACCATTTTTGATCTATGATGACTTTGATCCATGTCAAGGCATGGTACGTAAAAATCTTCACGAGGTTCAAGCCCATCACTCGGTCGTTCCGACCCCCCTTCACATCAGTTCAGCCCCGTCCCGCATGACGCTAAACTGTATCCATCTAAACTACGTGGACTTTGATCCATGTCATGGCATGGTATGTATGAAGCCTCATGGGGATCAAGCCCAACACCCATCGGACTGAGGTCCACCTTCACCTCGGTCATCTGGCGCACCATCCCGAACTACGAGTACTTTGATCCATGTCAAGGCACGGTACGTAGGAAACCTCACGAGGATCAATCCCAACACCCCTCGGACCGGGGTCCACCTTCACGTCGGTCCTCCGGCGCACCATCCCAAAATACAAGGACATTGATCCATGTCAATGCATTGTACATAGGAAACCTCACGAGGTTCAAGCCCAACACCCATCGGACCAAGGTCCACCTTCACGTCGGCCCTCTGGCGCACCATCCTAAACTACGAGGACTTTGATCCATGTCAAGGCATGGTACGTAGGAAACCTCATGAGGTTCAAGCCCAACACCCATCGGACCAAGGTCCACCTTCAAGTCAGTTCACCAGCACCACCCTGAACATCGTAGACATTGATTCCCTTCCATGGGGATACGTACGAGGTCTCTTTGAGGCTCATGCCCAACTTCACTATCACCCTTGTGATGATCCCATTTCATTCCCCCACCACTTCATTCATCCATCCATCAACCATCCTGATTCTAACCAAGGCCGCCACATCCCGGTGGGATCATGTAATCCACCCTCCTCGCTGCTCTTAGCAGTACCTGGGCTGTTATCCACGCATAAGCCCCAGCATGTCTCTAGGTCGTTGTTCTTTTTGTACACCCTGATTCATTAACCCTTTGAACCACGTGGGTTTTGATCCCTTTCATCTACATAGTGTACATAGGAAACCTATATGAGGTTCAATCCCATCCAATGGTAAACCTTGGTGTCCCCCATTCTGGGGTGCACTCTCCCTGATCCGCCCTCCAAGGTGTTCAGATCAGCCACTACGGTGTGACATCTCCCCTCCATGGGGGGCACCACCTCAGATCCGTCCTCATTGGGCGTTCTGATCTATCCAGATTCTAGGTATTCCCTCATAGGGATGTACCAATATGATCCGTCTATATGGGACGTTCTAATCACCCATATTCCGTCTCTACAAGGCGTTAAGCTCGCGAACTACCACGTGATAAACATGAGATGCCTGAGGAAAACCTCGGAAGGCACGCCTTTGGCAAACCCATCTCTGATAGATGTTAATCATGCATCATACCCTGTGTTAAACATGGGAAGCTGAGGAAAACCTCAGATACCTGCCTATGGAATGTGATTCCCCACGTTCAACGTGGGATACCCTGGGTTCTGCTCCCTTGAGATGCCCTCTGATGAGGAAGAATATAGGTTCCCCAATGTCCACACTCCTAGAGATGCCCCTAAATGCCTGATGTTATCATCTACTCTGACCGAATGTCGCTACCATGTCAAGACCCCATGGAATTTCTTGACGGAGGTAGTGTAATTAACCGGTGTCCATGAAGATATGGAACCAAGAATGAGATTCACGAACCACGACATAAATCTATGAGGGAGACCCGGACTAGGTAAGAAGTTCTGAGGAGGAATCAACTAAAAGAAAAACTGACATCCCATCATCCCATTTCGATCAAGGAGCAGACGTCCCTAAACATGGAGCGAATGCTACCCACCTTTGGAAAGCGGGAATGTGGGGCAACAGCTGCGTGTCCTCAAAGACGGATCTGTGCACACCGGAGGAAAGCATCAGAAATAATTACTATTAGAGGCTGATATACCATGAATTAGATACAACTAGGCTAGTATTCGTGGATGCAATTTTTGAGACTAGGTTGGTGAATATCACACATTGGGGGCTTATAGTTGACCATGATACAATTTGGAAGGTGGGTAATGGTGGGTTAGTGTGGCATGTGATGAAAATTATAGATTTTTATGGGTTCCAAAACTAGTTCCTTCTAAATAGGGGTATATTACATCACTAAAAATATATGTTAGCTCAACACTGGTAGAATATTTTATGTGGGACACAAAATAAGGGTTACTATTGATCTGATTAAAAAACCTGTTTTAACATGGAATTCTGATCCAATCAATCTAATAACCTAGACCATCATATTGAAACTCCCACAGAACCCGGTATCCCATATCATATTCTTCTTCTCCTTCTAACGCAATGTTTAACTTTCATTTAAGACCTAAAAAATAGTTCATCTCGATACCACACTAGTGTAATTTTAATTTTTCTTTGGAGAAAATGTAAGCCTCTTAGTAATTAACAATATATTAATACCCTGTATAGGAATTGTTTATACATTGATCAACAATGTCATTATCTTAAAATTGGATTGTTATAATTAAAAAAACTTCTCGATTACACTGTACAAGATTATAATGAAATGAGGTATATGGGTATTTATAACTATAACAATAATACTTAAAACTAATAGATTGAATATGTTTTGGTTGGATATCCATCTATAGCCTCTCCTTGGGTTACACCACTACAATTTCTAGATATATAAATTCCTATTTATCAAAAAAGAATTTTTTAAACCAATGATTATCAATAGTTCATGTTTGATGCCCCAGATTCATATCTACAACATTTTATAAAATAGATATCAATAATGATATATATATATATATGGTAATAAATATTATAACAATGCAGTTATAATCCCAATTTTACTCCACATTCCAATATGATCTTCAAATTGTAAATAATTCCTCTTTTATTTTTTATTGAATATTAATTTGTTGAAATCCTTACATAGTTATTGTTTCCATGGGTTTAACCCTCAATTCTTTCATAATAAAATTTTAACCACAATTATCCACAACATACTGTAGCCACCACCTATGAAAAGAAATGAAATAAGAAAAATAAATACAATTACCTGATATATGGGATTTGATTATAAAATCATTGAAATATTGTAGTGGTTGTATTTTAGACATCCAGAAAAAGAAACACCCAGTTTTCAAAACAACTACATACGTAGAAATTCTATTCAATCATTCAAAACCCTAGAACATACTTCCTAGGTTCTTTATTTCTATCAATCCATATTTTCAAACATTGTATGTAGATATTATCATGTCATTTCCTATATTTAATTTCTACTTATAAGAAAAGGGTAACAAATATTTCCAAAATTTTAAGTTTATGTTTTTAAAAAATATTATTTTTTTATGAAAAATTATTTCAATTTACTGATTAAAATTTTTGAAAACAAAAATTATTTTTCATATGGAGAATATTTTCATAAAATTGTAGAATATTTTTATAAAATCCTTAATTAAAAGAATGTTTATTTTTCTAATTCCTATTGTATTATTTTAAAAACCCTTCCTAGAAGGGTAAAACATATTCTTTATAAAACATTTATTTTTTATATTTTATGGAAATTGAATTTTATTTTATATAATATATTTAATTTTCCAAAACTCTAACTAGGGGAAATAATTTTTTTATATTTTAGATAAATTCTTTATATAATATTCTTTTAATGATTTTATATTCAAAATAAGTTTTTTAAGAATATAATATTATTATTTTATTAATGAATCGAACATAAAAATAAAAGATGTTATTTATTATTAAATATTTTCCATGCACTCAGTGGTCCTCGAAATTTCATGAATATTTATAATTGAAATTTTTTAAATATAATTTTCATGGAGATCTTAGAAAATTTATTCCATGAATGTATTAATTATTCATAAAGGTATTAAGTCTTATTTTAGAAATCATATGATAAACTATAATAAATATGTAATTGTTTTAAACTATGAAAATAAATTATATATATTTATTATTTCAGGAAGATTTTTTAATAGATTTATAATCATAAGGGCATGTAATATAAATATTTTTATATAAAAATTTGGAACTATGATAATGGATATGTTGATAAGGAATGTGAAGTCATTTGATGACCAAAAGTGTACTTTTTTCTTAAAGGCTATTCTTTAATGTCTTTACTAGTCCGTTGGTATTTATTAATGTTAGTTGAGTATCATTATATTCCCGAAGGATATTAAATTTTCAAAATCAAAGATTTAAATTTATTTTGGATAAATAAATGTGTATTTTTGAGGTTATTATATTTTGAAATAAAATTGGCTCTCAAAGTTAAATGAATTTTAAAATTTTTGGGGAAACTATTCATGTTATTGTTTCTGTATTTTTTTTATAAAAACACAACATTTTCAAAATATTTGTTATTTTATTTATAAGAAATTTATTGTACCCCTGGTTTGGAAACACCATTACTTTAAAATTATCATGACCACCCTATATTTTTTATTTTATTTTATAGGTTTAGTGATCAGTATAAGATAGGTTGATACTGGTTTCAATTAAGGATATTTATTAATAGAGGCCAGATAATTGTCATATAATTAAAAGAACTATGTTATGTAATAATTTTTTATAAATTATTCAATGATCTAAAATGAAAATATACTCAATAAATATATATTCATGTTAAATAATTACAAAAATAAAAGGTATGTTTTTAGTACTAGATATGGGAGTATGGATATTAGGCTATTGAATTTGGTATTAGAATAATGGATTGGATAAATTTGGGGACTGGGATGTTTTGTTTTGTTTAAGATTCTAATAGTGATCTATTTAGAAATTTCATGATTATGTGACACTTCGTAATGAATATTCTATCCCCAGATGGATGTAATATAGTCATGGAAAAACCTTCTTCCCCTTCTAGATGAACCACTTGCAAAGATTATTCTAAATTTATGACCAGATGAATTTGAAAATTTATCCAATATCCAAATTACATAAAATACTCAATGGGGTATCTGATACCTCATCCGTTACCAGATTTTTCCTTCAATCATAGATTTTATATTTTAAAATCTTTTTCCCTTTAATTTCTCACCAATATTTATTTAGGATGTACCTTTCAAGACTTCTCAAAGTCTTCAATTTTTATCAAAAAAAAATGAAAAACATAATTTTTTTATTAATTACAGAGAAGAGGGAGACTTATGAGAAAAATATATGTATATAATATATAATTCTATTATTCGAAGAATATGAGAATTGTTTTTCCAAAAAACCCTATTTTAAAATCATTAAAGGCGAAGAAATCAGATTATTTTATAAAAAACAAGTCAGAGGTGATGTTTTTAAAATTTTTTACTACAAATATTATGTTGATGATTTGTTGTTATTTCCCTCAATTTAATGAAATATCCATGAGTTTCATTTTAATAACATCATTTAGATGATTATGAAAATATCACAAGCTTCCATTGTGATAGATGAACCCTCAATTATCAAGAGTTGTGATAATAGTGAAATTAAAGATCATGATGAACATCTGATATATTTCATGATAATTATTAATTTTATTTTTAGTTTTAGGTGATATTAAGTGAGTTATATTTTTAGGGTTGAGAAAACTCAATTTTGATGCTTGGAAACTGAGTTTTTTTAATTTCTTATGAGTTCAATAGTTATGATGGAAAAATTAAACTATGGGTGTAGAATGTAAGCCACAATAAATTTAATGAATTTATGATTTTTAATAAAAAATAAATATAAATAAGTCTTCAAAATGAAGGACAATATAATGAACTATTTGATTAATTAATTAAAGAAATTCTATAAAAGGAAATCTCTTTAGTCTAAGGTGGTGGGAATATTAAATTTGAATTAATCAAAAAAAATAAAAGATGGAATCATATGATAAACATGATAACACCAAATTAATATATTTACTCTTTAGGATCAAATTTTAGAATAAATCTTCCAGATAGTCTGATAGTAATAATATATATAAGTGAAAAAATCGGAATCATCCATGCCATAATAAAACCATAAATAATAGTGTTCGTTTAATAAAAATGTTCCTTTTGGGGTATTTATATAATGATGAATAATTATATGAAAAAATAGCCATTATAATATTTAAAAACACAAAATAAAATACTTGAATAAATTATTATATGATTAAATTTGGAATTTTTATAAAATCCTTGTTTAAATTTTAATTTTAAATTATTAGAAAATCCGTGTAATATATGGTGTATAATATTAATTATTTAAGAAATCTATAGAAAAACAGTAATATAAAAAAAATATTGACTATTATTAATATAAAATGCATTTATAATTAGATATAGATAATATATATATTTAAACACTATTGAAAGAAACATATTAATGTATTGAATGAATAATTAAAATTCCATAGGTTCGTTGAACTTTTAGAATTTATTTTGTATAAACGTCATTTTCCAATCACACAATATTTCATTGACCACTTAACCAGCCATTGTGGTAGCAAGATCAACCATGCACTGGCTCAAGATAGGTCAGCTAGCATGATAAAATGGTGTGCGACTGGGTTGTCGTATAACACTCAGAGAGTGCATGAAGTTTGTTGTGAAACAGGTGGTCAATCATGGGTCTTATCATAAAATTATTCCCATTAGTGAATGTATGTTCCATGTTCTGATCATGGTAACATGGATCAAGTATTGGATGACACCACTACTAATAAATACAGGAAAGACAACATGTGAATCTTTGACGTGGGATGGGAAACATTGGGTACTATTCAATCCAGTTGAAAAACATATTATAACATTGATATCCAATTTGATCAATCAATGTCATCGGATCACCTGATACATTATCATAAATATCACATAGAAACTATAAGAACTCTTTTACTTCTCATTGTTCATCCAATTTTGATGAAATTTATCATCAACAAGTACAACTAACAAAAAAAATCATCTTGTTACCACACTACATGCATTTGAATTTTTCTTTAAGAAAATATTTGTAACCATTGAACATGAAAATAAAGAGGTTAAACCCTTTTAAGGTCATTCAATCAAATTGACCAATAACTGCATTGTCTTCAGTGATAATTATCATGATCAAATAATTATTCTCAAGGAATCTTGATAGTGTTAAACATATGAGTTACACAATTGTTTATAAAATAACAATCATAATTTGAAACCGTAGGTCGACAAAGTTTTGGTTTTATCATGGAGTTTATACTATCCATGAGTTACACCATTATGAATATGATATATGTTTATATATATATATATATATTTATATATATATAAATGTGATAATATTTTTTTTAAATTTAGTTATCATCAATGGTTCATTTTAAATCCCCAATCTTCATAACATTCTCCTTATATTACAATATCCATGATATATATATATATATATATCTCTTTGTGTTTGTTTTTCCTTATAACAAAAAAAATTAAGGCATTGTTTTGATAATCACCATCTTTCTCCACAATCTATAAGAAGCATGACCTTTTAAGATATTCATGTTTGGAATTTTATAGAATTCAAAATGGATCAAATCCTTACACTATTATGGATTCCATTGGTGTTACATTCAAAAAATTCAAAAAAAAAGACAAACGCAATTATTCATTATATATATTTGACACCAAGTTAGACCTATAATTAAATAATACAATTAAAATAAATTACTTGATACATGGGATTAGATTGTGAAATAGCAGAATGATCACAATGCCTTTAATTTAGAACTCTAAAATATAATAAACATTAAATTTTCAAATAAACTATATATATTCATTATCTGTAATCATTTGGGACACAAAATCATATCTATGAAGTTCACTCTCTATATCGTTTAATATTTTTAATAAAATAAAGTGGATATTATCATCTTTTCTTCCGAATTTAATTTTCAATTTTAGTGCAAGGGAAACCTATATTATTAACATTATATGTTTATAATTATAAAAATTATTTTACTAGGGAAAACCAATTCATATTTTCTATAAACAATTTTTCTATCATAAGAGAAAGTATAATCCAAGATTGTTAGATATATTTTATTAAAATAGAAATTTCAATGGAAGTTTATTTGTTTTAATTCCAATTTTTGTGTTATCAAAATATTTTTTGAAAGGGTAAAACATGTTATCTATAAAAATTAATAATTTTATTTGAAGGAAAGTATATTATTTATGATATCATATATTTTATACTCAAAATATGTTATTTTTGGAAATAAATGTTTTGTGTTCTCTTAAAATCATTTTTTATTAATGATTTTTTTTCATGAATTTTAAATAAAAAAATTCAGTTTAGTCATATATATTTAAAATATTTTTTAAGAAATAAATGTTCTTTAAAATTGGTAAATAAAACATTGGATTATAGGTATGACTATGTACTATAGTTATCTCTGGAATTTCAGACATGTTTATTGATGCAATTTTTTATTCTAATTTTCTAGAATTGTTTCCAAATGTTCTAATTTAAGGTATTAATAATTCCTAATGACATGAATCTTTCTTTTAATATTAATGTGATGATATTAATTTTTTTTATTAATTTACACTCTAAAAATAAATTTCATATAAGTATTTAATAAGAAAGCATATTTTGATGCATTTATAATGATAATGGAAGAATTATAAAAATGATTTATTTAAACATTTGGCACTAAGATATTGGTTTGGTTAATGAAGAATGTGAAGTGAACCCATTTCCTAAAGGTGATTTTTTCCAAAATATTAATGGATAATATACTTAGTGTCCCTCTAGTTTTCATAAAAGTTTTTTGAAAATCATTATTTTTAATAAATATATATTATTTTTAGAAATAATGCTTTGAATATTACATGTATAAATCCATATGTATTTCAATTTTTATAATATTTTTTAAAATATTATGATTTCAAAGATATATTTCTCTTAAATGTTTTAAACATGATTTCCTATTTATTTTCTTGAAACCCATTGTATAATATTTGGAAAAACTATTTACATCAAATTTGACAATATGATATTAAAATGTAACGTTTTCAAAGGAGATATTATAATATTTTTATGAAATATATTTTAAACCCTGTGTAATGACCCCCTTAAAAAATAATTTTTATTCTCACCCTAGATCTTAAAATGGTTTTCATAGGTTTAGTGATGTGTATAAGATCACTAGTGTTTAGTTTCAATTAAGGATCTAGCATAAGTGAGGATCGATACTTTTTTGTAACCATTTTACCAAAAAATGATATTTATTAAGTTTTTATTAATTATTTAATTATCTGGAACAAAAAGATCATGATTTTTTTTATATGTTAGTTACATATATGAAAAAAATATAAAGAATGTTTTGAGCACCAAATTTGGGAGTGCGGTTTTTAGGATATTGCATGGTCAATATTTGAGGTTTGCTTTAAGGGATTGATAAACCATTAAAAAACAAAAACATGTAATAAGAAATGTTAAAGAGAGAATTTAATTAATTTAATTTCATCATAAACCTTGTGTCCATGTCATGAAGGGTTTTTTTATCCTATTTAGTTATTCTATTTATACACTTTGATGTTTAGATGTCCGTGAATAATTTTTTGTAATAGTAAAAAGGTCATGGATGATATTATAATTTTTTGTTGTTAGTGGATTGTATTTTTAATTATATTGATGGAATATTTTGATTATGTCCCAATTGTGAAAAATTCAATTTTTATCTGTTAAAATTATATTTCATGGGGAAATTGTTTTTAGTTAGAAGAGAAATCATTGAAATTTATTATAAAATAAAACCTAGAGAATTAAATTTTTATTATGTTTTTAAAATATAAAAATTGTTTTTATTATATTGAAATTTATAAGGAATCTTGTTTTTAGTTTTGAATGGTGTTTTTTACAAAGGAATGTAATCTTTATTAAGGTATATTCCAAGAGTGGATGGGTATAATGTATTTGTTTTGTTTTTAAAAATAAAAAGTTGTGTTTTTTTGGATATTTAAACAAACCAAGTCATGTTTTGGTATTACTATTAAAGGTTTAAATTCATTTAAATTTTTGTTTTCAATAATGGGAGTCCAGATTTTTTAATAATACATCGTTTTTTGTAAGATGGGTTTTTACTAAAAATCATGTTGCGTGTGGTAAAAAAGAGTTATTTTTTGAATTATTTATTTCTTGTCATAGAGAAATATTTGATCAATTTTTTGAATCATTTGGTTTTAAAGTAGTTTTTGTGATTTGTGAGGATTTAACATATTGATCTCATGCCTTTCATTGTTTAGTGAAAGGCACCAAGAAATTTTGACTGTAAATGTATAGTGATTACCTTTGGGTGTATTTCCTTTTTTTTTGTTTTATAACTACATAATTCGGAAATATAGTGGATTGTGTTTTCTTCTCCTATTATTTGTGTGTCTTAGGCTTATTCAAGTATGTTATTGTTACTAGGTTTGTTTGGGAACATTATATTTGAAATGGATACTTCGAGGCTTGGTTTTATAGTAGTTTAGTTACATAGATTTGAGATCATATTTAGAGTGATTTTTTCTTCAATTAATTTTATTAATGTGAGAAAAGAGATGATTATAGAAATTGAGGCTGCTATAATTTGATGTTTTCTTTGGATTTGTTTTTTATTCAATCCTGGAACTAGTTTTCATTATATAGATGATATGATATGAGATTTTTATATCATGTGTGCGGTAATGTTTTATCAAGAAGATAATAGTTTATAATGATTTATTTGGGTTTCTCATTAGTTTCTAATTATGAGAAAAGGTGGTTTTGGGAATTTTTACACGTCATTTCAAAATGATTTTTTTGTTTCTTATGAATAGTTTGATCCATCCATTTGGTTTTGGTATAATGGTTTGAAAATGGAGAATCTTAGGGAATAGGAGTCATAGACTATAGGTGTTGTTTTTTTATTTATAACAAGGGTGTCACATAGTTTATTTTTCTATAGGGATCTCAATGAGATAGTTATTTGTGGGTTTGGAACAATGTATACTCTAAGGAAACTCATGATGATACATTTAGTTCCATGTTATATATTAATGAGGTAGGTCTCCAATTTTCTTTTTCCCTCATTTTGGGATTATACGTATTCAATAATCCCATATTGTAATATTTGGAATATATTCTATAATTGTTTTCCTTTTTTAAATTTGAGACAACTATTGTGGTTTTTTGTGGAGAGAGTATTTTTTCTCATTTGGGATATTACGAGTTAACTATTTATTAGTGTTGTTAACATTTATTAGGAAAAAATGTTTTTCTTATTAAACCATTTAATATATGTTTTAAATAGTTGGGATGCCTATGATTAGTATCCTTATTCTTAAATAATTATTATTGGTAGTTATATACCTGATCTATATTGAGGTTGTTTGAATTTTTACCTCATTGTTCAAGGATTTATCCTATTTATAATGGATCTATTTTTTAATTTTTTTTCCATTTTCCGCTCCCTCATTTTGAGACATCTTAGTGGAAAATTTGGCATGGATGGGAAAATTTCCCCATTCACCACTTCACTGTGCATTGTATTTTATTCTATTTCATGTTATTAATAGTATTTTTATGTTCACAAAATGTTTTTGATTGCAAATCGAAAAATTTGAATCTTTTTTAGAAGAACATGTTCAGCCAACAATATTAAGGGAATCCATGTGAATCCCATACTAGAGTTCTATAACTAATATAGGGTTGTTCAACATGGTTTATTTAAGGTAATTGAAATTATTTGAAGTCTCTAGGAGTAACCGTGTGAGGTGGGCTGGCCAAGACTGTTGCCCAAACATAGTTAGTGCAATGTTTGGGATATCATGCTCCCTAAAAAATGAAACCTTCCTAGAAATTTTATAATTTCAAATTCTAAATCATTTTACACTCTTTAAAAACCATCCATCTATTCACTTATCATCCCTCTTGATTGATATGATTACATCTGTAAGGTGAGCTCCCTCCACATTATCCTCTTCCATTTTAGTGTACTTTTACCATGATTCCAATTAAATTACACCTCCTTCAGTCACTCTAAATCACTTAATCTATTTAATTCTCCAATTTACCTAAATTTTCTTCCATCCCAGAAACTCTAGGGGTAATTGTAGCCAATTTTATGGTTGTTAGTTATCAAAATCAAGGGGATTTATATATATTGAGGTTGAGAAGGACAGTACCTTTCTGACTTATTCATCCACTATCAATATTATCCATTGCCTCTTGTTTCCATTTTTGAGGAAGATATTTCTATTATGTCCCATTATATTATATAATATGATTTTCATTATTTTTTTCTAAAATGGTTCTCCATTCATGTTATGCATATAATTATATTCTATACATGATGGACTATGATTTTTAAATTATGTTGAACCTTATCAAGGAATGGGTTCCTTGAAAACCATTTTTAAAAATTCCTAATTGGTTTTAAATGGATGAAAATGGATTTTTATGCGATAGTGACAACTCGCTGGAGGGATTTAAAGGAATTACTTCAAAAAATTGACTTCCAAATAGAGTTTCTTTGGGTTTTTTAAAGTGTATGTATTAATATCTTAGATATCATGAATTTAGTGTTCTCATGTATTTAAGTAATTATTGATTATATTTTTCATATATTTTTATGGTGGGAAATTTATTGATTAATGAAACTAATAAATAATTTAATTCCATATGGTCAACATATTTTCACTGTATAGTTATAGTAAAATTCATATTAATAGTAATAATATTTAATTTCTATTAAATTGAAAATTTTGTAAATTAAAATTTCACCACCAGGGGATATAAAAATATGTTGTTCCATAGATATAATTAAATATATTATTTATATAAATTTAAATTGGATATATACCAAAAAATATAATAAAAATTGTTTTTTGAATACTAGAAGTAAAAAAAGAGAACATATATATTTTAATTAATATTATTCAACAAAAACCATAAATATAAGGAAAAATATTCATAATAAAACTAGACCAATATGTGAAACATATATATTAACAAAATTATTTTTCAATAATAATAATAAATTAATTGAGTCCTTTATTTCCTAAAAAAAATTGTATATATATTCACTTTTATAATGTAATCATTTTCTGAATTAGTTTTATACATATATTAATATTGTTATATATTTTATTTATTATTCATAAATACATCATGTTATGAAATTACATTCACATTATGAATATATCATTAATTCTAAAATCATGAATATATAATTCCTTTTTATAATATGTATCAATTTTATTATTATTTTTATAAAGTATCAATTAGTAAAAAAATTAAAAATATGTTTATGAGAAACTTAATCATAATAAAATTATATATATTTTTATTAGAATTATAATTATTTCAAATATGTTTATCTAAAACATGTTTTTCAGAATTTACCATTACATGATAACTAAATTTTTCATATTTATTATATTATTTTCATATAATAATTTAAAAGTAAATTTATTTAGTGGAATCTAATATAATTAAAATTAATATCATTATAAAATAGTAATAACATTTATACACTGTAAACAATGATATATGTTTTTATTTAAATTTTAATTAAATATTTAATTTTATATGTATCACTTGATAGAGTGAATAGAAAAATAATATATCTAATATAATATAATATTTTTATATAGATTTTACATCATTAAATAATATTTTATTTAATGTTTAAATTGTATTTAATATATATATAAACTTTTACAATATTCTATGAGTATGTTTTGATATAGTGAAATAATTATTTTAATGTTATATAAATTATTTCTCTCTAAAACTTTTATATAATTCACATTATTACATTTTATTTTAAAATTAACTTTTAATATTTTCTAGAATATTTTTAATATAATCTATACCATATATGGTTATGAAATTCATTAGAATAATATTGGATTGTAACGTAGTTTTTTTAGTAACGTTTATCATACTGGAAATGTTTTAAGTAATATTTATTCAAAAGATACATTTATCATATCGAGATTATGAATTTTATAAAATTGATTTCTTTATTAGAATAATTATGTAGAAATTATCATTTGGATTAAATTTTTTATTTTTTTGTAGAAACAGTAAAATGCAGTAAAAATGGTGAAATATATTGTAATATAGAATATATAACATCATATATATGTACGTATTACTCATCTAATAAAAGGTAGTGTATTTTAACTATTTTCCCCCTAATAGTTATATTTGATCAGCATGGGAGGTATTGAGGAATAATGGGGAGTACTATAGGACTAAATATAGTGGAAAACCATAATAATCTATAATTTAATCCATTAAATTCCACTTACCACACCTTTAAATACCCACCGCCATTCTCATTTTCAGAGACTAAATTCAATGTATATATTTTTATATATCCTTGGGAGTGTCTCTAATATCCCTCCTTTATTTAATGAAGAGTTTTTCTGGTTCTAATAATAAAATCTATGCTATAAATGTTAAAAGAGTTTAGGGTTATTTTTTTCTCTTTTTAATTGTTACATTTTTTTCAATTATTGTATCAATTTCAATTTTCAATTCATGATATGAATATTTTCTGGATATAAATATGAATATTTTTCTTATGTTTTAAGACCAATTTCAGTACCCATATCACTCAAATTATGTATCCTTGGTATGTCATTATTATACTCAAACAATTAAATAGTAATAAAATAACCTATATTTTTTTGTGAACAAATGAATATATATGGTGTTCCTAGAAATTAAATCCTTATATAGTTAAAAAATTATTTATTTCATTAAATAATATATTAATTGGCGTAATAACTAATAAAAAGATTGGTATTGAATTGTATCTATCATCACTTGGTTCATGATAAGTAGAAACATACTGCATACTAGGTTTGAAACATCTAGGGTATGTTTTATGGATTATTCATATTATCCTTACCATACATAATTAAATATTTGATTTAGTTACAATGGTTATTTAATTGAAATTTATTTTGAATCCTGTAAAAGAAAATAAATTCTTTCAACTTCCCGAACTCATTGATAATCATGATTTTAATAAGTACTTGAAAACTACAAACACATATTGTTCAGTTACAAAGGATACATATATTCACATTACTATACCCCAATTATTATTTTTATGGTTAAATATAATTTACCTAGACAATATTATTAATTAATTAAATTTGGAAATCTATTGATAATATGTATAATCCATTTTACAATGATGTATTTTATGCAACTAATAAATATAAATGATTTTTTTTCATATTTTATCATTATTCCATTAATAAACAATAATAATTTAATTTTTGATTTAATGAAATTTAAATTTATGTGATGGGTGGGTCATAGAAATTTATATCCCCTCAGTTCACTGGTATGACTAATCAAACAATAATAGTAGGGTAACAGGAGCCTCCTTTCCCGTTTTGTATGTTGTATTAGAAAAAGGCCTCAAAGATATGCTTATAATCCCCAATATTATACATTCCCATATTTCTCATAGTTATTTGATTTAGGGGATCTTAAATTTCCCTTTCATCCATGAAATATGTTATTATTAAGACATTACTTATTTACATATTCATGATATATTACTTTTTCCATTATAATTCTAGTTATGGTTCTATTATACGGTCCCCCTTATGATTAATTTTAGTTCAATCGTCATTATCATGTTTATTTCCCCTTGTAATAATGTTGAATTCTAAGTAATATCAACTTTAATGGTGGAATTAATATATAATAAACTAGAATAAAATTTTAGAAATGTTATATTATATTATAAGGTTTATAAATATACTCTCTTGAGGACTAATGATCTTAAATCATTGAAATGTAATATATTGTGTTATGATTTCCTTGTAATAAAAAACCCACTAGTAGTAGATACAAGGGTAGGGGAATTATATTTATTGTATTTAATTTGGGTTATTTGATTTAAAAGTAAATCTTAACCCATGTGTGTGATATTTTGAAACTTTTTAATACCATTGGATTATTTTAAATGCATATTTAAAGGATATGAGAGTTTAAAAATGGATTTTATGAAATTTACCTATTAAATTTATCATCATATGTGTTTGGGATGGAATTTGAAATGGTATGAGTTGAATTGGAATTTTATTTATGATTTTTAATTCCCTTTTTTGATCTTGGAAAAACCATTATTAATTATGGCCTTTTCAAACTATTTCACCCATTATATATTTTCCAATAAATGGGTGTAGGTCAATGAATATAGTGTTTAGGTGATGGATAAAATATGGTTTTTTATGTGATGGTTCTAGAGGTTATTTGATCATCTGATAATAAACTTATTGAATCTTATTTATGGTTGATTAATGTTTTTACTTTATTTGTACACAATTTTATTGATGTATTAGGATTCCCATAAGGCTAGTTAGATATCTAGATTATTTCAACACATTGTAGATATTATGTACTGAATAGGGAGGATGATATACTAGAGTGAGGTTGCAAGTATAAGTAAATGTACCCTACCAAACCAACTGGGATAGTTGAATTAATTGTAGCTCATGGATTCAATGATATCTGGAGAGGTTTATCTCTAGATAAATTGATCCGAATAATATGTATGTGATATGTTTTTAGTGAAAAACTAGATTTTTTATCACCATTTCATATATTATATTTGATTCTTAATATGATTCCCATGAATCGGGGATCCTACATAGGATAATTTAGGGGATTTTGTCTTCTATTTTATGATGTAACCCTAAAATTTGGGTAATTACATGTCATATATTTATTGATTTTTATCTTTTTATTTATTCATAGTCCCATGGTGCCTTATTTATATTGTTTCCCTTTATGGATATTGGTTTGGGAATATTTTAAAAATGTTTTATAAATGGGTTTTATAAGGTTTAATTCGATCAAAGTGAAATTATGTCTTCTAAAGAGAGTTTAGAATGTTTTAGAGAAACAATAAAATGAATGGTTTTTTTTTACGACTCATGTGTGTGTCAATTGAAAAAAATGATTTTAGGATGATATTCCTAGTTTACTTGTAAATTGGGTTTTTTAGGAATTTATAAAAAACAAGATGAAAGGTAAAAACCGTTTTTGTAATGTATCTAGTGAAATTTGTTATTAAAATTTAAATTTTAAAGTGGGATTTAAATATTTATTTTATAGAGATGGTGCCACATGAGAAAATTTTTCTCTGAAGTGATCATTTCGTTTGATGAAAATGACGAAAATATTGTTTCAAAAAAAACATTGGTGGGTTATTTGTTTTTTTAAATTATAATGAAAATTTATTTTCTAAATTTACTTCTAACTATAATTTATGGAATAAAATAAGGAAACTATTTCAAAGATTCGATGGGTGGTGCCATACCCTGCCCTATAACTCACAAACATATTTTTTTCCAGTTTAGTTCTCCTTTATTTTGAATCCTACATTTTTGGTATATTGATGAAGTTATTGGATTTAATGGTTACAATGTTTCCTATTGAGTCTCATTATAGAATTTTGGGGTTTTCATTTTGGTTTTGGGCATTGTATTGGCCACTATCACTTAGTGTATTTTTTATTTTTTTATTCCTATCATTATCCTATTTATATTAATTTTTTCTTTAGTTATATATATTATTTATTGGATGATCCTAGTGTATTGTTTCATTTATGTTTATTTTATTTATCATAATTCTACTAAATATTTATATTTTTATTAGAGGGAGAAATAATTTCTAATTATTTTTCCATGTTTCCCAGAAACTAGTCATCAGTTTATGGGGATTGAGAATTCCCTTAGTGCCAGTGGAGAGCTAGGATATGTATCACATCTGTTGAAATAATAGTTTTTTTGGTGGCATGGTTTTCTATTTTTTATGATTAATTTATATGGTAGAATAACTTAACATTTTTTATTTATCAAACATCAAATATATTTCCTGATTTTTTCAGGGTGATGGTGCTGAGGGGGTGTGAAACATTATCCATTATGGATAGAATATTATATAATAACCATTAAAATTAAAACATTTTTATTGATTCTTTTAATTTTTTGTTGGAAAAAAATTGTGGGTAGATGGAATTGAAGGTTCGTTCAATAATGTATTTTAGTTACAATATAATAGTTTTGGAAGATTGTGACATCAAATTTAAACCTGAATGGTTAGTGTCATGTTGAAAATCCCCAATATGTAATAAGGTGAATGACTAAAGTAATTGTTTTCATCCTAGTGAGCATTTTAGGGGTGTTAATTACTGAATTTTTATTGAAATTATTTAGATGTATATTTTAATATAAAAATTTTCATATGAAGACTAGAACAATTGAAATTTTTGTGGTATTTAAACATTGGAGATTCACACAGAAATGTTCCATAATGTATAGAATAGTTTTAAAAACCCATTATATCATAATTTAATAAGTATTTTGGATTGAATAGAGAAAAAAAAATTCACAATTGATCCAACCTTAGAGCTAGTTGATGAGAATAGGGAGATATTTATATGATTATAAATATTTTTTATAATAATTGAAAATAGAATTTTGGACCAAATTATGACTCTTTATTTGATCGTATTGATAATAAGATTTTAAAATCGATAGATAGTTTCAGCTGTTAGACACCATATATTTCCCACTAAATAAAAATATTGTGTGAACCATTTTAAATATATATTATGTCATGCATATTCATTCATTATTTTTATCTAATATATTCTTTTATTGGTTTTATTTTTATATTTAAAAGAAAAACTTGAATGTGAAAACGTTTTATGAGGATTGTGGGTTTCAAGTGAAAATTTATTACTCCCCCACTCAATAATCAATTATCATACACCTCAGAAATATCACAGTGTATAATATTTCAATTGTATTTCTGTGGGACATTAATCTAATCAATGTCTCTAGTTCTAAGGGTATATACCCTAGAAGAGGTCAAATGATAATGATATAATTTTGAAAATATTATGGATAGAGTTGAATATTTAAATTAAGTGGTCGAATATACTTTGACTATAGAATGATGGTTATCACACAAATTATTTGAGTATAGATCTATGGAAATTTTTTTATCATGCATGTTTGTAAAAAATTACAATCATCCATGAAATATTTTGAAATGATTTATTAGTAATAATTTCAATCAGTACATTAATTGGTATGATGATTTATAGGGAATCTCACAATATAATTTAAAGTGTTATCTTGTTTTAAATCTAATAGTAATGAATTTGTGGAATTTTGATGTAATTATGGGGATGGATCAAATATCAAAAAAATATTTAAAAACATATTAGAATGAAAAAGAAATTATAATTTTGGAAGTCAGTATGAAATTACTTGTTTTTATATATTGGATTAATATACCAGAGTCATTTTAAGAAACACCAATGGTAGAATTACATAAGTTAATACCTATGAGAGAAATTCATAAATTAAAATATATGATGTAGAAAGAGGTTCTAAGAATATAATATGAAAGAATTATAAAATTATATCTTGGTGTATTTTTTAATGAATTTGTTAGATTCACCCTTGATCGAGTTTTTTGAATTTTTTATCAATATCATCCCCAATGTAAAATCATAATGAAATCTACCATATATAATGGAAAGAATATAATTAATTGATTTAAAATAGAAAATATAATATATATGTGATAAACGTTCAATTCATCAAAGTGAATCATCTTGGGGACTAACTATTTTATTTATAAATAAGAAGGAAAAATTAATGATGTTATGCATTAATTATAATAAAATCAATTGAATAACTATAAATAAAATTTTTATATTTCCACTTTTAATGATATTCTTTACCAAATTAAATGGTTTCAATTCATATAAAAAATGGTTTATTTTTGTTATCATCTGTTATAGTTAAAGATAAATGAGATAACAAAGACTAAATTTCATATATGATTCATCACAATGAGTTCAAAATAATTATATTTGGTTAACAATACACCCTCAATGTCTACAAAAATGATGAATTGACATTTCTACTATTTTCGTGACAAGTTTAGTGTGGTATTTTTTTTAATATATCCTTTTATACTAAATGTATTATAAGGAAAATGAAACTCATTTATAAAATATATTAAATGCACTAAGTGAAATGTAAATATATGGAAATATAAAAAAAGTTAATTTCGTGTTGAAAAAGTTTAATTCCACCGAAAAAATGTATACAAATATGATATATTAATTGAACACTCCAAACTAATGTATACCATAGAATATCTGAGACCCACCATCATAATGAAAATGAAATTAATTTTTATCTTATTTGGATCCCATCGTAGGTTTTCTGAAAAATTATCTCAATTAGGAAATTTATTAACAAATTACCATATATGATGATAAAATTATCATGATAAAAATATTTCAAAGATATAATTGAGGAATTTAAGAACAGATTGGATAATTTACATTTTTTAATTATTCTATATGATTAAATAAAGGTTTATTATTTATATTGATGTGTTAATGTATATATATTGACGTGTTCTAATGAACAAAAATGGAGGGGTGTCTTATAAATATAAAATATTATAATCCCATGGGAAATTATCATACATGGGATTTAGAGTTGGTGATAGAGATATTTAGACTAAATATATCAATAAATTTTCTTTATATGGATAAATATGATATATATATATATATAAAGATTTAGAAATATATATTTACTTTTAAAAATTGTAAAATAATGCAAATTTAAAGATATAACAACTGAAGGATTATTATTGTTTTATAAATTTTAACCCTTATAAAGTAAATAATGTAGTAGATGCATTAAGCATAAAATAACCCAATGTATTATCTATTATAAATGTATTAAATTATCCATATCTAAATAATTTACTAATGAAAAACTTATGTATTATATCATCATGAGAAGCATATTGAAAATTCTATATTGCCAATAAATGTTTTTTGTTATAAAAGATTATGAATTCTCAATAAGATGAGAAGGCCATGAAAAATAAAAAAATGAAAAGTATAAAAGGCGGAAGAGTTTAATATTTCTAATGATTCTATTTTAGGGTTTTATAAGTAATTTCTTCAATAATATAAGTAAATAAGGAACCATTTGAAAAATATCGTTTCTCAATTTTCTCAATACATCCATGATTTTTTATTCTGGATAGGATTTTATGGATATTTATAGCTAAAATAAGAATATACCATAATCTGTACTTGAAAAATGATGAATAATTTATAACGCATATTGGTGATTTTTTCCACCAAATTCTTTCAGAATCCTATGTGTCCCATACCAAATCAAGTTTATTTGGAACCACAAAATTAGATCCACCAACTCCAACAAAAAATAAACTTCTGGACTGAATCTCATAGGATAAGGCATCAAGAGAAGTCTAAAAGGATAAGGGAGACCCCTATAAGTTCAAAATTTATATAAAGTAATAAATTGAACCCTAATTTTTAGGATTATTCTCCCTTAAATCATGTTTTAGTAATATCATACACTTTAACAATATCATATATAAAAAATTATTAATAACAAGGAAACCCATAACAAATATATCTTTAAAAACACGCCCTAGAATAACATTGGTCAAAAAAATTCAACGGATTATAAAACACACTCCATTTTTCATTTATATGAGAAAACTTATTGTATGGGAACCATGTTTGGTGTTGAGTAAAAATTCCTCTTTTGACTTCTACATCATGTTTTGGAAATCACAAATGTATTCTATTCTTTGTTCTGGAAATTACAATTGTCTTCTATCATGTTTATTGTATCGTACAATGATGATCGTACTGATCATGCTGATCGTACTGACCATGCTGATCATACTGATCAAGCTGATCGTACTGACCATATCGTATCGTACTGACTCTGTTAATCGTATCGTACTGACTCTTTCAATCGTATCATATTGACTGTGCTATTCAGATGTTCATTACATGTTTTGGTACTTTTTCAAAAACACTTATTACATTTTAATCGTACCCATGTTTTTCATTTCTATATATCTTATGTCCTAACAAAAATGATGTCGTTGAGTTAGTTACAAACTAATCAAAACGATGTCGTACTTTCAGTTTCAATATGACCGTTGGAGGCAATATGACCGTTGGAACCCGAGGCCTATAAATAGGAGGTCATTTGAAGCTGAGGGAATAAAGAAATGAATGAAGAGACTTCGTGAACTACCAAGATTCTAGAGAGAGGCACTGTAACTTCTCTCATCTTCCTTGTGCGTCCGATCATGGTATCGAGGGATTTCAAGTGATTGAAAGAAAGAGGTGCCGATTACCTATAAAATCGAGGGCTGCCGGGGATAGGCAGACAGACGTGCCGATCATCATATCGAGGGCTGCCGGGGATAGGCAGAAAGACGTTCCGATCATCGTATTGAGGGTTGTCGGGGATAGGCACACAGACGTGCCGATCATCATATCGAGGGCTCACCAAGGTGTTGGTGAGACAGACCTTTTATCCTAGGTGAAAGGATAACCCTTCTCTTTGGGTTAAAAGAATTGTAATACTTTTACATTTCCGCTGTTACTTGTATTAGAATGGAATTTGTATTTTTTCCTTTCTTCTTTACATATTCAATTGTAATTTTTTCAATTACAATCACTCTTTTACATATTTTATTGATTGATTCTATACGCTTTAAGGTAGAATCATTCATCTTTGTATTACTCTGATCATTGCGTTCATCTTGAATACAATTGTTTTACATTACATTAGTATTACAATACATCATATCTTTTAATATTCAATAGAATTGTGGGTGTTTGTATTTGTATTAGTTTAAGATCATTTGAAATAATCTCATAGTTGATAAAACTCAAAGGTTTTTAAACCTACAATTCACCCCCCCCCCCTCTTGTATTGTTCCATCTAATAGAAATACATATCTATATATTCGATCCAACAATTGGTATCAGAGGAGGGTTTTCCACTGATTTGTATTACTAGCTTTATTTATTTCATATTTCTTAAATACGTACTACACTAACATGTGGAGTGGAAAAGTTTTTTTGTTGTATTAGATGGCAGGAATGAACATTGGGTCAATAGACAATCTGAATCCTTCTAGACCACCAATCTTTGATGGGAATGATTATGAGTATTAGAGAGATCGTATGAAGAATTTCGTTATCAATACTGGTGTAGACAATTTTATTATGCTTACTGGAGGTCACAAAATTCCTGATAAAGAAGTCAGTACTTTCACCAACCAAGGGAAGCAAGAATATCAACTGAATTACAAGGTACGCAATACATTATTATGCTCTATGACCAGGAATATATACAGTCAGATATCTTCATGTGAAGCAGCCAACTGTATTTGGAAAAATTAGAAGTCACTCATTTTGGTACATCCAAGGTTATAGAAACAAGGAGAGCAATGCTTCGAGCAGAGTATCATGGATTTGTTTTTCCTTATGGAGAGCCAGTATGTAATGTGCAACAAAGGATTATGACAATTGTCAACAGATTAAAATCTATGTGAGAAAAAGGTCTTGATGATGAATCTCTAGTTGATAAGATCATAGATATAATTCCGAATGAATGGGAGTCAAAAAGGACAGCTATTGATGAAAATAGAAAAGTTTCCCAGATTACTCTTGATGAACTCTTTGGAACTCTTCTACAGCATGAGAGAAGAATGAAGAGATATGTAGATTTTAACAAAAAGAAGAATGGGAATGGAAGTGTAGCCTTTGTATCTAAAGCTAAAACACCTGAAAGGCTTACAAGGTCTAAATCCATGAAATTTGATTCAAGTGATTGTAATCTTTTGGATAATGAGTTAGCCAATCTTGCTCAAAGGATGAACAAGATTGTGGGAAAGAAAGATTTCCAATATAGATTCAAAAAGAAAGATAGGAAGGATAGGAAAGATTCAGAAGTAACTTGTTATGAATGTAAGAAAGCAGGACATATAAGGCCTTATTGTCCTTTACTGAAAAGGAAAGACAGAAAACAGAAACACTCTGAAAGAAACAAGAAAAATTATTACAAGTCAAAGACAAAGAAAGTCTTGAAGGAAAATGATACTTGGAGTGCAAGTGATAGTGATTCTTCAGATGATTTTTCAGAATATGAGACATCAGGACAAAGGAATATCGGACTTTTATTTAGATTACCAATTGAAGATCATTGTCTCATGGCTAAGGTATATAATTCTGAAGCTATTACAAATGTCTCTTTGAATTCAAATTATACTGATAATAGATATTATGAATCTTCAAATGATGAATCCTCATCATCAGAATATGATACATTACCTTCTTTTGAAGAAGTCTCTAGATTTGCTAAATTACTTGAAAATGAAAATTCAGAACTCAAGAAGAGACTTGAAAAAGAAAATTATAGAATTTCAATCATGACTAAAGAAGTATCAGATCTTTCTAAAGATCTTGATGTGAAAACTTCTGATTTTGAATGTATTTTAAAAATGCTTGAGAAAGTTAAATCTGATAAGGATAAACTTTCTAAGAATCTTGAAACATTAAATTCAAAGAAAAATATTTTAGAGCCTAACTCTAGTTCAAATTCAAATGTTTTGGAAAATAAGAATTTGGTTTTAAAACTAAAGTCAGAGATTTTATCTTTGAAGAAATGTTTGTCAAACTTTACTCATGGAAAAGAAAACTTTGACAGGATGTACTCTCAAATTAGACCTTTGAGAAATCGTTATGGTCTTGGTTATACTTATTCCAAACCTATTTTTAGTAATAACTATTTTGTTCTTCAAAAAACCATTTTCTGTTCTAAGTGTCAATGTGGTGGACACTTGAGAAGAGATTTTTCTCTTAACAAAACTAAATCTTTAGGGTTTCATAAAGCTCATTTTGTAAAACAAATGTGGATTCCTAAAATTCTGTTATCTAACCCTTCTGGATCCAAGAAAGTTTAGATTCCGAAAATCTAATTGTTTCTTTTTCAGGAAAATGAGAAAAGTACCAATAAGAATATTTGGTACATGGATAGTGGTTGTTCTCGACACATGACTAGAAACAAAGATCTCTTTGAAAATGTTATCAAAACAAAAGGTGGAAAAGTTACCTTTGGAGATAATGCTCAAGGAAAGATTGTTGGTATAGGTAATATTTTTTTTCTTGGAAAAGTTCTTATCTCAAATGGCTTGTTTGTTAATGGTCTTAGGAACAATCTCATCAGCATAAGTCAATTATGTGATGAAGGTTACCTTGTGAATTTTAGAAATGATAAGTGTCTTGTTCACAATTCCAAGGATGAGTATATTCTATCTGCCCATAGGCAAGAGAATGTTTACACTATTAACCTAGAAGACCTTAGGAGCCAAAATTTACCCTGCTTAAGTGAAATAGAAGACTAATCCTGGCTATGGAATAGAAGACTAGGACACTGTAATCTGAGAAACCATAGTAAACTCTCAAAGAAAATACTTGTAAAGGGACTACCGGATCTTAGATATGATTCTTCAAAAGTTTGTGATCCTTGTCAATTTGGAAAGCAACATAAGACTAGCTTTAAATCCATTAATGAAGTTTCAACTTCTAATGCATTACAGCTAGTGCATATGGATCTTTTTGGTCCTACACAAACTGGAAGCATTGGAGGCAAATACTATGTATTTGTTTTAGTTGATGACTTTACTAGATTTACCTGGGTCTACTTTCTCACAAAGAAATCTGAAGCCTTTTCCAATTTCAAAACTTTTAGAGCCCAAGTTAAAAATGAGAAAAACCTACCATTGATAACAATTCATAGTGATCATGGTGGTGAATTTCAAAATTCATATTTTGAAACTTTTTGTAGTAAGAAAGGTATTACTCACAATTTCTCAGCTCCAAGAACTCCTCAGAAAAATGGTGTTGTTGAAAGAAGAAATCGTATTCTTCCGGAAATGACTCGAACCATGTTGAGTGAATACTCAATTGCTAAGCACTTTTGGGCTGAAGCTGTTAGTACTGCTTGTTATACTATAAATCGTGTTTTAACTAGACCATTTCTTAATAAAACCCCTTATGAGTTATGGACAGGCCGAAAACCAAAAGTCTCATACTTCAATGTTTTTGGATGCAAAGTATTCATTCTAAATAAAAAAGATAATCTACACAAATTTGCACCAAAATCTGATGAAGGAATATTTCTAGGCTATTCTACAACCTCTAAGGCTTATAGAGTTTTTAATAAAAACACCTGTACTGTTGAAGAAATAGTACATGTAAAATTCAATGAAACTGATCCTTTTGTTTTCAACCAACCCAATCCTATATCCTCGGATGTGTTTTCTAAAAATGTTTATCAACCTTTATTAGAAGATCATTCTGATAAGGAAAATGTTCAAGAAAGTATTTCTGAAACATTTAACACAGAAGTTTTTCTAACATATGTTGATGAACAGGATTTACAAAACCCAAATCAATTGTTTCTTAGAAATCATTCCAGTGATAACATCATCGGTGATGTAAATCAACCTGTAAGGACCATAAATTCCTTACGAAATGAAATAGAACATCTTGATTTTCTTTCCCAATTTGAACCTAAAATTCCAAGTGAGGCCTTAGGTGATGATGATTGGATCAAAGCAATGCAAGATGATCTAAATGAATTTGAAAGGAATCAAGTCTGGACTTTAGTTGATAGACCTAAAGAAACAACTGTAATTGGTGTAAAATGGGTTTTCAGAAACAAATGTGATGAAAATGGAATCATTGTAATAAATAAAGCAAGACTTGTTGCTAAAGGCTATAATCAACAAGAGGGAATAGACTATAAAGAAACATATGCTCCTGTAGCCAGACTTGAATATATTCGTATTCTATTAGCCTTTGCAGCATATTTCAATTTCAAACTATTTCAAATGGATGTCAAATGTGAATTTCTAAATGGTTTTGTTCATGAAGAAGTTTTTGTTGAACAACCGCCTGGTTTTCAAGACCCAAAACATCCTGATCATGTTTTTAAACTTACCAAGGCTCTATATGGTCTTAAACAAGCCCCTAGAGCATGGTATGATAGACTTACAGGATTTCTTTTACAAAACAATTATACAAAAGGTACTGTAGATCCAAGCCTTTTTATAAAAGTGGAAAACAAAAATGTTTTGATTGTTCAAATCTATGTTGATGACATCATATTTGGATCAACTCAGAAATCTTTAACTGATTATTTTGCAAATTTAATGAAATCTGAGTTTGAAATGAGTATGATGGGTGAGGTAACTTTCTTTTTAGGTTTTCAAATTTCTCAAAAACCAGAAGGAACATATATATCCCAACATAAGTATATTAAGGATTTACTTAAAAAGTATGGTTATGACAAGACTAAAAGTATTAGCACTCCAATTGGTACATCAAATACACTTGATCTTGATGAAAATGGGAAACCAGTAGATCAAACAATCTTTAAGGGTATGATAGGAAGTTTATTATACTTGACAGCTAGTCGACCAGACTTAATGTTTTCTGTATGCTTATGTGCAAGATATCAATCTAATCCAAAAGAGTCTCATTTAAAAGCCTTAAAGAGAATCTTTCGGTATTTAAAAGGCACTATGGATTTAGGTCTATTTTACTCTTCTGGAAATGATTTTGTTTTCAAAAGTTTTTCAGATGCTGACTTTGGTGGTTGTAGAATGGATAGAAAAAGTACATCTGGAACATTTCATTTCTTAGGAGATTCTCTGGTTTCTTGGTCCTGCAAGAAATAACACTCAGTAGCACTATCCACTGCTGAAGCTGAATATGTAGCAGCTGGAATTTGTTGTTCTCAAGTATTGTGGATGCAACACACACTCACTGACTATGGATTGAGTTTCTCCAAAACTCAAATTCTTTGTGATAATACAAGTGCCATAGCTCATAGTAAGAACCCATCACATCACTCTCGTACAAAACACATAGATGTTAGGCATCACTTTCTTAGAGATCACACACAAAAAGGAGATATTATTTTACAATTTATTGGAACGCAAGAACAACTTGCTGACATTTTTACAAAACCATTACCTTCCGATAGATTTGAGTTTATAAAACAAAAGCTCGGAATGATTACATTAAAGTAATCATTCATATCTACTTCATGTTTTACAATCCTCCTAACATTAAAAAAACTCCCTTTGAAAGGGGGAGGACATTTCTTTCTATGTTTCTCACTTTATTTCATCTTATCTTATGTTTTTCCCTGATATGTGTTTTATGTTTATCGTATTGACAATTTTATCGTATCATTCATTTTTCTGTTTATCATATTGGAAATTTTATCGTATCATTCATTTTTTCTGCCCATCATTTCAACCGATGATAGTATTGAATTTCTTTTCCATCGTATCGAACGATGATGGTAATTATTTTCTTTTCCATTGTATCGACTGATGATGGTATTGAATTTCTTTTAAATCGTATCGAACGATCATGGTATTGAATCGACTGATGATGGTATTGAATTTGTTTTCCATCGGCTTGTCAGTTCATGGTAACGATATTGTTTTCCATCGTACTGTCAGTTCATGGTAACGAGATTGTTTTCCATCGTACTTTCAGTTCATGGTAATAAGATTGTTTTCCATCGTACTGTCAATTCATGGTAACGAGATTATATTCCATCTTACTGTCAGTTCATGGTAACGGGATTCTTGTCCATCGTACTGTCATTTCATGGTAACAAGATTTTTTTCCATCGTACGGTCAGTTCATGGTAAGGACTTTGTTTTCCATCGGCATGATGATTTTTTTTCGATTGTATTTTCTTTTGATTTTTACTAAAACCAACAATCATCTTACGATCTCCGGCAGGTACTTTTTATTTCTTTTATTTTTTTCTTTTCATTTTAAATCCTAACTGTTGATCTTGTTTCCTATAATCTTGACCGTAACAGATCAAAGGTCACCCCTTTATCACCTATAAATAGCCCCTCCCCTCCCCAAACCCACATCATTTTTTTTCAGGATCTACGTCGAAGCTCTGTCTCATTGTTTTAAGACATCATACGATCTTCTCATCGGCAGCACCTTTATGTCTCAATCCTCTGCTAACACTCCCGCCGAAATGTCTTCAAAGACTTTTACAGAGAAAGACTTTAACAGAGAAAGGTTAGTATCTCGGGAATTTTTCGATACATATGATTCCACAATCAGGAGGATTATTTTGTTTCAAGGTGGGAACATTTGTGTGTTGAAAATCCTGATTCTCAAGATCCAGTTATTTTTTATGAAGTCAGTCAATTTTATAAAACCGTATCTTTCGACAAAGACATGACTATAAACATTGCCGTGTACGATAGAAAGATATCCATGTCTGTGAAACAAGCGGCTCATTTTCTAAATGTCTCAACTGAAGGAGATTCTTTCTTTCCATCTCATAAAGTACCAGATAAAGTTGGTACGTTTAATAGAGAAAGTGCTGAGAAGTCTTTGTTTGTTTTTAATGAAGAGAAAAGGAAAGTATCTCGTCTTTCTCCGGACAATCGTTTTGTGACTTTATGGATGTAAGGTTTTCTTATTCCAAGGAAAGGGGATAGAGAAACTCTGAAATTTTCTGATATTTTCATGCTTGACTATCTTGTGAATATGAGAAAAGTGAATCTCATGGGGTATGTTTTTGAAACCATTAAGAATGTCAAGACAGGAGGGATTAAGTCTCAAATGATTATGTATCCATCCATCCTTACGAAGTTCATTCTTGAGAGTATGAAGTTTTGTAACATTCCTTTGAAAGGAAATCCCGTAGATTTGAATCCCTCTTGGATTAGCAAAAGTACGATGAAAAAGTTGAATGTTTGTTTTGATCAAAATTCTAAACTTTTTTTCAGAGATGTAGAAGCTGAATTAGCTCAGAATCAATCGGCACCTATGCCTGCCAAAGACATTCAATCTACTGGTGTTACTCAAAATTCTGATCCGCAAACCATTTCAAAACCTAAGAAGAAGCCAAGGTACAGTAAGGAAGTTGTAGAAAAATGGAGAAAGGACAAGGAACAGAGAAAAGAAGGTGATCAAAAGTTCGGTCTTGACCCTGCGGAGGCCTTTGCCGAAAGAATAAGGGTAGAAGAAACTCTTCAGGCTGAAAAGAATAAGAAGGTTCTTTTGAAAAGAAAGGCTCATGACTTTGATGTCTCTAAAGTCTTGAAAGCAGTAGAGGATGCTAGTGCTCAACTAACGGAAGAAGTGCACCAAGAGCCCATCATATAGAGTCTCCCTGAAAAAGGAAAACAAAAACAAGTGATGGAAGAGATAGAAGAAGAGGAGGAAGAAGGAGATTTTCTTTTATAATTCCTTCAGAAGTCAAAGAAGAGTAAGGTGTAATTGGTTCAAAATCTGAGTGAAGGTGTTCTACAAACTCCTCATGCCGATCAAGCACGATCTCCGGACAGAATGTCATCTCAAGAAAAACAAGGTGCTCAATCCTCTCACACTGATAAAGCTATTATTAGTGACAGAGTGGAAGAAGAAAGAAAGCAGAAAGAAAAAGAAAAAATAAAACAGCCAGTTGTTGACTCAAGACGATCGTATGAACTAGCATCATACGATGAAGATACTGATTCGGAACATACAATCTCTCTCAAAAAGATTGATTACATTGTTCATGTTTTGAGAAGGGTTGAGAAGACCATTCCTTATTTTCCGAGGCTGGAAGGTAAGACTGATTTTATTACTGATAATCAAAAGAATAAATTTGGCTATGTAAAAGAATTGAGAAAGAATGTTTTTTCAGTTGAAGCCGATTTGAAAGTTCTATCAGAAAGTTCAGTTGTTCATAAGAAGGCCTGTAACAAAATGACAAAGTGGTCATACAAAATAGAGAGCTCAATCTATGATCATGAAATAGCAATTGAAGATATAAGAAGGTTGTCAAATGAGCTTGTAGTTGCTTTCAATAAGCTTGACAGAGAAACGGTTGAAAGGTTGAATCTTTTGTCTTCTCAACGAGCCGATGTTCCTTCAGTAAAAGATTTGAAAGAGAGAATGAATGCTTTCCAATCTGAATTCTCGAAGGTTTCATCTTTCAAGGATGAAATGGTCTTGTTGAAGAATCAAAATTCTGTGTTATCCAAAGATAACAAGAATTTGCAAAACAGAATTGATACTCTTGAAGAAGTAATCAGAGTCCAGGAAGAGACTATCAAGAATCAAGATCAGATTTTTGCGGACCAACAAGAGCTTCTCAGAACTCAGGGCGAATCTATTTCTGAAGAAAAGAAAGATATTAAAAAGATGAAAGTTGTTCTTCATGAGCTCATAAATATGGAGAAGGAAAGAGAAAAAAAATGATTGTTGTATTTGTTTTTCTTTGGAACATGTCTTTTTTTTAATAATTGTTATAACTCTTTTCTTTTGTCCTGCATTTTTTTTTTCTCTCTAACTTTTTCAGGAAAATCAAAGTAACCCCATTCTTTTTGTAAATCACAAAGGGGGAGAATGTTTACAAATGGGGAGAATGTTTACAAAGGGGGAGAATGTTCACAAAGGGGGAGAATGTTTACAAATGGGGAGAATATTTTATAAAGGGGGATAATGCTTTACAACATTCTTAAGAAAAATCTACGAATAAAATCCTTAGGAAAATCCATACCTAAGGGAGAGTTAGTTGTATTCAATTCCTTATTCAGAAGAGTTTCCAATAACTCAGGGGGAGATAAGTATTTCTTGTTACATTTACTTTGTGTGTTGTGCTTTCCAAAAAGGGGGAGATTGTTGAGTCAAAAGTCCTCTTTTGACTTCTACATCATGTTTTGGAAATCACAAATGTATTATATTCTTTGTTCTGGAAATTACAATTGTCTTCTATCATGTTTATCGTATCGTATAATGATGATCATACTGATCATGCTGATCGTACTGACCATGTTGATCGTACTGATCATGATGATCGTACTAACCATATCGTATCGTACTGACTCTGTTAATCGTATCGTACTGACTATGTCAATCATATCGTATTGACTGTGCTATTCAGATGTTCATTACTTCTTTTGATACTTTTCCAAAAACACTTATTACATTTTAATCGTACCCATGTTTTTCATTTCTATATATCTTATGTCCTAACAAAAACGATGTCGTTAAGTTAGTTACAAACTAATCAAAACGATGTCGTACTTTCAGTTTCAATATGACCGTTGGAGGCAATATGACCGTTGGAACCCGAGGCCTATAAATAGGAGGTCATTTGAAGCTGAGGGAATAAAGAAATGAATAAAGAGACTTCGTGAACTACCAAGATTCTAGAGAGAGACACTGTGACTTCTCTCATCTGCCTTGTGCGTCCGATCATCGTACCGAGGGCTTTCAAGTGATTGAAAGACAGAGGTGTCGATTACCTATAAAATCGAGGGCTGCCTGGGATAGGCAGACAGACGTGCCGATCATCGTATCGAGGGTTGCTGGGTATAGGAAGACAGACGTGCTGATCATCGTATCGAGGGCTGCCGTGGATAGGCAGACAGACGTGTCGATCATCATATCGAGGGCTCACCGAGGTGTTGGTGAGACAGACTTTTTATCCTAGGTGAAAGGATAACCCTTCTCTTTGGGTTAAAAGAATTGTAATACTTTTACAATTATGCTGTTACTTTTATTATAAAGTAATTTGTATTGCTTCCTTTCTTCTTTACATATTCAATTGTAATTGTTTCAATTACAATCATTCTATTACATATTGTATTGATTGGTTTTATACGCTTTAAGGTAGAATCATTCATCTTTGTATTACTCTGATCATTGTGTTCATCTTGAATACAATTGTTTTACATTACATTAGTATTACAATACATCATATCTTTTTATATTCAATACAATTGTGGGTGTTTGTATTTGTATTAGTTTAAGATCATTTAAACTAATCTCTTAGTTGCTAAAACTCAAAGGTTTTTAAACCTACAATTCACCCCCCGCTTGTATTGTTCCATCTAATAGACATACATATCTATATATTCGATCAAACATTTGGAACCCTAAATAAAAGAATATAACCAAAAACACATTATTCTTGATGACTGTCATTTAATGCCCTCAATGTAGAAGTCACTCATGGGATCATGATAAAATACTCCCTCTTCTAAATCATCTCTCATTTGATCACTTTAATTTGAATATGTGATCTTGAAGCCCCAATTTATAGAGGTTATATGTTGTCATTGGTTGGTTTCAATAGTTTCACTACCTTGTAAATATCCAATACATCCCTCCATTTGGTAGGGAAAATTGTTTGAGCTCTACCACCTCAACTAAACCTAATGATGAGGAGTCAAAAACTATCGACTCTATCACTTATCCTGCATTAAAATACCCAATTATAGATCCATATCCTCTAGATTTTTGAATCCATGTTATCAACTAAAAAAACTAAAATCCTAGATTAATAATTTGTAAAAATTAATTTAATTTGATGTATAATTTGAAACACTATGGATACTCCAAAACATGAATTTTTTATTCATAAAATATTCTTGTAAATTATTTGACTGTTAATATCCTCTACTTCATTTATATAATTTATGCCACTTTTGAAACTCATACAGAATCACGTCTTTTTTATGGAGATATTATTTCTTATTCCACAATCATTGAAACAACTTTCTTTAGTGAATATGAATTACTCCAAACTGGGTTTCTAATGTGTCCTATTGGGATGATTTTTTTAAAACATAAAACAATATAACTAGAAAATAGTTATATGAGAAAACACAAAATAAATATATTTGAGAGTATTTCATTTGTGGAAATATGATTTCAGATATATTATATTATTAGACATGAATATTGTCATGCCAAAAGTAATACATGAAATATAACATCAAAAATGGGTAACACAATCATTACCTACACCTGAGGGAATGTGTGATAATATTACAGTATACAATATTACTGGTCTTCTAAATATATTTATGGGGAATAATATAACATCAATAATTTTATACAGTCTTGTTAATTTTTCTAAATGTGAAACAATTCAATAAGATTGATCTTTTGATGATAATGTTATTTTTTATATTAATGATGTTTGGAGACTATATGCTACACCATTTTCTATTTTATCTAACAACAATATAGGGTTCAAATTAAATTTTTATAGGAGTCTTCAGAATTATTAAAATGTAGAGGATAATAGTATCCTAATCCATAATCCAAAAATAGATAGGAAATTTTAAATTACTCTCTAAATATTAGAATACTTTCTAATGTTATGATCACTTGTCGTTATAGAATATCGATATTAATACTTACCCTTAGTGGAGTTGCATACAATAATAGTTACCACTATATTATATTAATGGAACAATATAAATCCTTCAATGTGAAGGTAATTCAATCTATGAAATTTTAGTATGTCATTAGGTATGGAATTTTATTTGATCTAGATTATGAGAAAGATACATTATGCAATGTAAGATATATAAAGATGAATATCATGGGATTATGAAGTATAAAGAAATGATTTGTTAAAAATTGGAGAAAGTATAAAAAATTAAAATTATTGTACCATGTCACCTAGATGATATCATAGAGTATAGGGGTAATGTTTCTTCAAAAATAATCATATGATATATCCGTCATAAATTTTGGATTTTGAAATATTAGAGTGGATATTTGTTTTGGCATATTATTTATCCATACAAAAAATATTTTTTCAAGTGTATGAATACATATACATATCACTATTGGGGATGTATATGGAATACAAGAAAAAAGAATTATTAACTAATGACGTTCAAATGAAGCCTAAATAACAACAAAATGGATAAATGTATCCAAATCTTGATATGACCACTAAAGTTCTACAAATTTAAGTGAGTCAACATTTAAATAAATTATTAGAATTTCCAACTTAATGAGGATGCATGGGAATCTCTTGATGAAATGATAAATACTTATAAAAATGTTTAAGGGTTAATTTATAATGTCAAGGATTAAACTGAAATAAGAGGTAGAATATAATACACAAGATATCCTAAAAATAAATAAATCTAATTATAAATCATGATTTATAAATCAAAGAAGAAAAATTTCTATAACTATGATTGTCCAAATGTGAAATAAAATAAATATAAATTATTATATTATAGTGTACAACCCTCATTTCCAAGATTCTTTGATTAATAAATAATAAGTAAATAGGAAATAAAAATTAATATAATCCATACAAGTAACATGAAGAAATAAAAAAACATAAGAATGAGGAATTTATTTGATGAATTATTATAAAATGAATTTATATGAGGTAGAAACTCATATAGCCATTATAATATAGTTATGCATTATGAATAATGGTAATATAGTAATTATAATGTGATGATTATAATTAGAGTTGGATAATAAGGGAAATATAATATTTTATTAGATAAAAAAAGAGATTAAATGGCTTAGAATAACAATTAAATAAATTATGGTGCAGAATAATTAGATCTTATGAAGGTCATAAAATCATTAGTGATTACCGTAGACAAGTCCAAAGATAAAACAAAACAATGGATGTTTTTAAAAAATTGTATAAGAGATAGTTCATGTGGAAATAATTAGGTGGTATATATTAGTTAAATCAACTTCTTTACCTACCAAAAATACACTCCAAACACTAAAATATTTTTTTCAATGTAAAAAAGGTTATCTATTGTAACAGCCCAAGATTTTATGAAAAATATTCTTTTTAATTTTATTAATGTCTTGTGTTGTACGCTACACCAAAAGGAGCTTGCACAACACACATCCTTGACTTGCCTTGCATTACACGCAATCGCAACCTTCCTCGATAGTGTGTGTAGTACGCAATAACGAGTTTCACTAAACAGCGATATGCTATTAAAACTAGCCGTTATGAATAGTAATAACCACTTTTTGAAATTTTGTAAATTTTATTTTTCAAAATGGATTTCATTTTTGGATTCGGAGTATCGAATTTAGCCTAAGGTGAAATTTTGGTACATTTCGGATAACTTTCATATTCTGATGAATAGTGAAAATTACTAAATTATAATTAAAAACAACTTTTTTAATCGAAATAATTAATAGTGATAAATTATTAATTTGAGTGGTTTTAAAGTATATTTAGAATATATTTTTACAATTTAATACAATGTTGGTCATTGGACGTAATTTCACATTTAAACCTGACATAAACAAGTGTCAATCTTTTGATAGATATTGTTTCGTAAAAACACGCTATTTGTTTTAATAACGGGATTTAATTATAAAATTAATTAATTCAACTTCTATGTTATGAATTTGGTAAAATAGACTTCATTTTTGAATTCGGAATATGAAATATAGCTTAGGATGAAATTTTGGCATTTTTCTGAAAACTTTCAATTTTTGATGAATAGTGAAACCACTAAGTGGTAGGTTAAAAACTGAATTTTGCATAAAACTTAATTTTACCACTTCTGTGAATGGAATTTCGAAAATCCGAGAGACACGGTTAATATCAAGGACTAAAATGTGGTTCAATGAGATGAAAATAATTTTTGGTGAATAGTAACTTTTTACTTTTTTTTACCGCGGTTAATAGTAAATAGGGTAACTAAGGGTAAATATGATATTACTATTACCCTAACACATGTCCTAATTCTATTGGACAAGTGTAATTCGACCAAAAACAAACTTAGGAATAAAATATGACCATTTAGGCCCACTTGGATTAGATTAGGACATTTATTATGAATTTATTTAAAGAAGGGTTAAAATAGTTAAAATCAAAGTTTAATAAGTAAATCATTTTTAATATGGGGTTATACATAAGATAAATTCGATTGTAAATATTCATTAGAAAGCTAACAAGATTTCCTACATGATGGTATTTTATTTGTAATTTTTAGACATCAAATAATTTAATTTATTTATGACACAACGATGATGCAGTAATTATCTTATTAATGAAATATTGACATAATTGATGTTATAAACACCAAAATAAATGTAATTTGAGATGTTTTATGAATTACACTAATTTTCTAGGTTACTATGATATCTTAATGTTGATTTAATCAACTTGGTTCGAACATATAATTCTGTTATGACTTTCACAAAAATCATATATCAAATAGTGTCAAAATTGACACAAAATAGTTTTTAAATCAAATATTATATTATTAATTGTTATTTTATTCCTAAAAATCTAAGGTTCGGCCAAATGACTTAGATAAGGACATATATATTAATAATAAACAATTTGTGGTTCGTTTGGCATGTTATAGTAAGTTTATTAACCATATAGTGAAAGAAAACAAAAAGACATGGTAAAAGATAAATTATTTAACTTAGAGTTAAATTTAATTGATAAGGTTAAAATAATATCCTAAACTTGTCTAAATTCTATTGGTTGATAGGATTTCGACCCATCCCCACTTTAGCTTCGAAATAAGACCCTTTGGAACCATTATAAACCGATTTTGACTTTAATATAAAATAATATTTTGAGATATTCCTAAGGTGCCCCTCTCCTCCCTTATAAAAGGGCACCTCCTCCCCCTCCTCCTCACACCAATTTGAGCACTCAAGCTCGGCCAACCCCTGACAATTTCTCCTCTCCACTTCCCTAGCAACATCCTAGAGGTTCTGGTCTTCTTCAAAGACCAATTTTAGTGCCCTAAGAGGAGGTCTCAAAGAGGCACTTCAAAGAAGAGGTAATTACCGTTACCAATTCTTTCATCTTTATTTCTTCTTCCACTTCTTCTTCTTAGGTTGTTTCATTATGAAGTAATAACATCAGTATCACTCATATACTGATATGTTATTATAAGTATGAAACAACCCTATTTCACCATCTATCCATCCTACGGAAAAAGAAATCACCGCGCGTGCATACGTACGGAATACCGTCTCCACGCCGTGGTGTAATCTATTTTCCACCACCACCTTACATGGATGGGTATAATGGTGTAAAGAATAACTATACATAGTTATTAAAACATCATATTGATTCTGATATATTGTATAATCCACTCCAATTCAATTCAATATTTATAGAAATGATATCATCGCTCGTGCGTACGTACGGACTACCGTCTCCACGACGCGATGAGATTCATTCTCCATGTTAACCATTTAAGAATGATTATAATGTATATATAAGAAATAATAATGAAATATATGACATTATAAAGCTACTGGATTTATATATATATATACATATGTATGTCATCTACTTACTTCCATTTCAAGACAATAAGGAAAGGAAAACAGCGTTCATGCGTACGTACGGACTACCGTCTCCATGAACGGTGTTTTTCATTTTATTTATCTACCTATTATATATATATATATATACTGAATATATATGATATATAAATCATATTTTATATTCTGGAAGTAAGTAAATCATGATATAAGTAATAATGATGTCAAGAACAACAAGTCAAAACACCTACGATAAATGAAACGATTTTACCCAAAACGCTTCTTTAACATGGAGTTTACAAAAGAACGGGTAATATAATGTCATAAGTGAACCATATATGATATCATAACAATGAATATGATTCTGTAATAAGTCAATAACATGATTTAAATAATTATACAGGAGGTTCGGACACTTACAAAGCAAGTCGGACCTAAGGTAAGGGAAATATCACAATCTCATTTTTATCCGAGATTGTTTATTCGTAAGTATTTACTGGGGTGTATTTTATCATCCACATCCATGTTTCTTCAATATGTAATTTTATTTCCATCCACCTACAATTTTTTAAATCCAATTTTACCCTTCGGTGAGTTTTTAGTAAAAGATATGAAAGGAATCTTTTGTCGTTTTTTTATACGAGGTACTTTTTGACTTTTCCGACAAAAGTACGAAGAATGTTTTTTTTAACTTATACGGCACAAACGGATTTCTACTGTTTTATAAAGCCTTATTTTCATGAAGCTTCTTCTAAAAGAATTCATGACTATTTTCAATAAAATCTCTTTCTTTTAAAATTGCATGATGTTTTGTAAAAAAGAAATTGATTTTGAAGAAGAAAGGATATTTTCCTCAAGAATCTAATTCAAGTGTTTTATCAAAATTATTTTCCATCTAAGTTAATAAAGGGTTCTGTTTCTATCCATATTTTTACATTAATTTGACTATGTTGTGATGGAATTATGTTTATGAATTACTTTATCTTATATGAATGGTTTTATGATGTCATGTTGTTTAAGAATCCCATTTTTATTACATGGGTTATGCAATGATGTATGATTTATGATTTTGTGGCACACATAAGAAAGGATTAATTAAGAGATGGGTGGGACCTATATCTCCCTCCAATGCATTGGGTAAAGATTTCATATCTCATGAGATAGACATGGCTGGAATGGTAGGTTATACCGGTTCAGTGAAACAGGACTGAAACGAGGATTACTCGATTCAGAAAGGGACTTTGTCCACTAAGATAGTCTTGGCAATGAGTCTTGACTAACAAGAAATGATTCTCTATGATTATGTGTGTATGCCACAATGAGTAATGTTTTAAGTAAGGGTTTCATTTTCACAACTATGATTTATCCCATGTTATGAAATTATGCTCTCTTTTGCAGGTTAAGATTTCCAAAAATGTTATGTTCTTATGAAAATTATGTGATTGATATTTCATTTGTTTACCCTTGCTGAGCATTTGAGCTCACCCTTTTATGTTTTCTTTTCCCCAGGATATAAAGAAAGGTTTTAGGAAAAAAAAATGGAAGATCTTTACGGGAGATATTGAAGATCTTTCACCAGGATTAGAAGATTATGTTCCGAGTTTCCAAAGACACTAAACTATTACGATCCTTTAGTGTGTGTTTTTGTTATGTACTAAGTATTCCGCAAATGTAATGTAATGTCCATGTACGTCAGGATACGGGTCTCTACAGTTGGTATCAGAGGAAAGGTTTAGCCAACCTTTGGAAACTAGGATGCGAAAACTTTAGTGAGATCCCTAGATATATTTCTAAGGTATGTCTAGGGATGTCCCTAGGGATAAGTATACGTATAGGTTATAGTAATAGAATTACGCTAACGATCATAGAATTAAACCTAAGATGTTGGATATTAAAGGTACTCCCCCTTTATTATGTTGTTTTCCCTAGCATGATTTTTGCCTCTCACACTATTCTTTTTGGGTTTTAGACGATGGCTGGAACCCGAAGGAACCGTGTTGATCAATGCAATGGACAATGCAATGATTGCCCTCCTGAACAAACAAATGTTATGGGAGATGGAGTGCAAAATCTTATTGCTATACTTACACAAGCTATGAATCATTCTGGACTTCCAAATGAGCAGAGAAGGGAACAATATTCTATTGAGTCCTTCATGAGGCAACGTCCACCTTCTTTCAGTGGGACTTCCGATCCACTTGTTGCTGAACAATGGATCAGTACCACTGAAAAGATATTTTCAGTTCTTCAATGTTCTGAACATGATAAAGTCATCTTAGCAGTATATCGTTTGGAAGGTGAAGCTGATCAATGGTGGAATCTTATCAAGAATACGAGGCCAAGGGATGAAATTGAGTCCATGGAATGGGACGAGTTCAAGAACTTGTTTTTCAGTAAGTACTTCCTTCGTATTCTTCGAACAAAGATGGAAAAGGAGTTTATTGAGCTGAAGCAGAAGGATGATGAATCTGTTGGTATATATGAAGAGAATTTTACAAGACTTGCAAGGTATGCATCTGGCATTATCATCCAACCTGAAAGTAAAGTTGATCGATTTTTCAGTGGCTTAAAACCAAGTCTTCGAAGGGCATTAGCTATAAGAGACTTCAGTAGCTATGAAGAAATTGTGCGTTGTGCTATCAAGGTAGAAATGGAAGTTGGTGTTACATATCCATCTCATGGTTTTGACAAGAAACGAAAGATGGAGTTCAAGGAGAAATCTCATAATAATGGTGAAAAGAAGATGAATGTTTCCTTATGCACAAAGTGTGGAAAGAAGCATGGTGGAGATTGTCTTAAAGGAACTAGAAAATGTTTTAAGTGTGGAAAAGAAGGTCATCGAGCAGCTGAGTGTCGAAGTAATGGAAAAAGGGTTTCTAATGATGTTAATAAAGCAAACACTGCAGAGAACGCACCGCCAACACTTCAATGCTTCAAGTGCAAGGAAATGGGGCATTATGCTAATAATTGCCCTAATCCAAGGGTTAGTGATGATCAACATGAGCAACCACTGAAGGCAAAGGACAAAGGGAAATCACATGCGATCACTATTGGCAATGTTGAATATGATAACGATGTGGTGGAATGATTAAGTGTTTATGTAATGGGATTCCAAAATAATGTTGTATCATGGAGTATTGGAATATTTATGTATTGGTTTAATGTGGTATTCAAAGTGATTGAGATATTTTTGGAAATAAGATGATATGCGCATAATGAAGGGAAAATAAGAAAATGAAATGTTTAACAATATTCATGAGCTCATGATTGATATAAGGACTAAGTGATATCATGGATTGAGTATATAGAATTTTGAGGATTTTGGTATGTGGAAAGTGTTAACTTTTAACTGCATTCATGTTTTCACTAAGGTATTCAAGAGAATACATGATTAAGGACTTTGAATGTTTAGAATGTGACCAACAAAACATATCTTATGATATGTGGGGATCAACGACAGTATTAAATCTCTGGTAATCGTTGTCACTATATTATGAGAGTGGACTACAGTATTATGGATAAGCCTAAAGATTGAAATGGATTATGTTAGACATAAGTGAGTATTGTTTAAGGATCGAAGTTTTCTCGATATTATTGATGGGATGTTATAGTAATATAGTTTTAGAAAAAGGACAACCTGCAGGACGGGTGACAGCCCATCGCTTCGGACAAGGCTGTAGGAATCGAACCCACAACCGAAGTGCGACTGGCCTTTATCGCCTACCACTGACCTACAGGAAGTCCCTATTTAGTAGAAACTAGTTTTATTATATTAAGCAGTATGATATATGAAGTATAAGTCCATTTTAGGAACCATATATGATTAATCTCACTATAGATCGATTTATGCATATAATTTTTGCTAACCTTTTGTTTGAGACAGATGGAATGACCCGTCATTCTATCACATTATCTGCTAACACTTCACGAATAACAAATTCAACTTCATTTATTTAAGAGATGAAGTGGAAATTGTTCAAGGCACGAACAACAGTGAGATTGTACCAAAATAAAGTAAGTATTTATTCTAATTCAAATTTTCAACTTTAGGGAAATGATCTTGAAAACCAAAAATGTTGTCCTAGTGATCTTATACCTGAGGAATCAGATGGTACCTTATATCATCACAAATTTATGGATTTGTGATTTTTGGCTTTTCCATAGCCATGTTCTCTACCACTCTCCATCAGAACATGATGGTTAGATTTTTCTTCCATATCCATATTTTTACCTATGTGGAAACCCAACAATTAGTTTATTTGGGTAATCGTTACATTTCATACTTTAGTTTTTAAAGCCAAGTTTTGGTATTCCCTTTTACGATGTGGGAAACTTTCGAATAGAAAACCATTTATAACCCCGACGAATTTCGAGGGCGAAATTCATTTTAAGGGGGGTAGAATGTAACAGCCCAAGATTTTATGAAAAATATTCTTTTTAATTTTATTAATGTCTTGTGTTGTACGCTACACCAAAACGAGCTTGCACAACACACATCCTTGACTTGCCTTGCATTACACGCAATCGCAACCTTCCTCGATAGTGTGTGTAGTACGCAATAACGAGTTTCACTAAACAGCGATATGCTATTAAAACTAGCCGTTATGAATAGTAATAACCACTTTTTGAAATTTTGTAAATTTTATTTTTCAAAATGGATTTCATTTTTGGATTCGGAGTATCGAATTTAGCCTAAGGTGAAATTTTGGTACATTTCGGATAACTTTCATATTCTGATGAATAGTGAAAATTACTAAATTATAATTAAAAACAACTTTTTTAATCGAAATAATTAATAGTGATAAATTATTAATTTGAGTGGTTTTAAAGTATATTTAGAATATATTTTTACAATTTAATACAATGTTGGTCATTGGACGTAATTTCACATTTAAACCTGACATAAACAAGTGTCAATCTTTTGATAGATATTGTTTCGTAAAAACACGCTATTTGTTTTAATAGCGGGATTTAATTATAAAATTAATTAATTCAACTTCTATGTTATGAATTTGGTAAAATAGACTTCATTTTTGAATTCGGAATATGAAATATAGCTTAGGATGAAATTTTGGCATTTTTCTGAAAACTTTCAATTTTTGATGAATAGTGAAACCACTAAGTGGTAGGTTAAAAACTGAATTTTGCATAAAACTTAATTTTACCACTTCTGTGAATGGAATTTCGAAAATCCGAGAGACACGGTTAATATCAAGGACTAAAATGTGGTTCAATAAGATGAAAATAATTTTTGGTGAATAGTAACTTTTTACTTTTTTTTACCGCGGTTAATAGTAAATAGGGTAACTAAGGGTAAATATGATATTACTATTACCCTAACACATATCCTAATTCTATTGGACAAGTGTAATTCGACCAAAAACAAACTTAGGAATAAAATATGACCATTTAGGCCCACTTGGATTAGATTAGGACATTTATTATGAATTTATTTAAAGAAGGGTTAAAATAGTTAAAATCAAAGTTTAATAAGTAAATAATTTTTAATATGGGGTTATACATAAGATAAATTCGATTGTAAATATTCATTAGAAAGCTAACAAGATTTCCTACATGATGGTATTTTATTTTTAATTTTTAGACATCAAATAATTTAATTTATTTATGACACAACGATGATGCAGTAATTATCTTATTAATGAAATATTGACATAATTGATGTTATAAACACCAAAATAAATGTAATTTGAGATTTTTTATGAATTCCACTAATTTTCTAGGTTACTATGATATCTTAATGTTGATTTAATCAACTTTGTTCGAACATATAATTCTGTTATGACTTTCAAAAAAATCATATATCAAATAGTGTCAAAATTGACACAAAATAGTTTTTAAATCAAATATTATATTATTAATTGTTATTTTATTCCTAAAAATCTACGGTTCGGCCAAATGACTTAGATAAGGACATATATATTAATAATAAACAATTTGTGGTTCGTTTGGCATGTTATAGTAAGTTTATTAACCATATAGTGAAAGAAAACAAAAAGACATGGTAAAAGTTAAATTATTTAACTTAGAGTTAAATTTAATTGATAAGGTTAAAATAATTTCCTAAACTTGTCTAAATTCTATTGGTTGATAGGATTTCTACCCATCCCCACTTTAGCTTCTAAATAAGACCCTTTGGAACCATTATAAACCGATTTTGACTTTAATATAAAATAATATTTTGAGATATTCCTAAGGTGCCCCTCTCCTCCCTTATAAAAGGGCACCTCCTCCCCCTCCTCCTCACACCAATTTGAGCACTCAAGCTCGGCCAACCCCTGCCAATTTCTCCTCTCCACTTCCCTAGCAACATCCTAGAGGTTCTGGTCTTCTTCAAAGACCAATTTTAGTGCCCTAAGAGGAGGTCTCAAAGAGGCACTTCAAAGAAGAGGTAATTACCGTTACCAATTCTTTCATCTTTATTTCTTCTTCCACTTCTTCTTCTTAGGTTGTTTCATTATGAAGTAATAACATCAGTATCACTCATATACTGATATGTTATTATAAGTATGAAACAACCCTATTTCACCATCTATCCATCCTACGGAAAAAGAAATCACCGCGCGTGCATACGTACGGAATACCGTCTCCACGCCGTGGTGTAATCTATTTTCCACCACCACCTTACATGGATGGGTATAATGGTGTAAATAATAACTATACATAGTTATTAAAACATCATATTGATTCTGATATATTGTATAATCCACTCCAATTCAATTCAATATTTATAGAAATGATATCATCGCTCGTGCGTACGTACGGACTACCGTCTCCACGACGCGATGAGATTCATTCTCCATGTTAACCATTTAAGAATGATTATAATGTATATATAAGAAATAATAATGAAATATATGACATTATAAAGCTACTGGATTTATATATATATATATACATATGTATGTCATCTACTTACTTCCATTTCAAGACAATAAGGAAAGGAAAACAGCGTTCATGCGTACGTACGGACTACCGTCTCCATGAACGGTGTTTTTCATTTTATTTATCTACCTATTATATATATATATATACTGAATATATATGATATATAAATCATATTTTATATTCTGGAAGTAAGTAAATCATGATATAAGTAATAATGATGTCAAGAACAACAAGTCAAAACACCTACGATAAATGAAACGATTTTACCCAAAACGCTTCTTTAACATGGAGTTTACAAAAGAACGGGTAATATAATGTCATAAGTGAACCATATATGATATCATAACAATGAATATGATTCTGTAATAAGTCAATAACATGATTTAAATCATTATACAGGAGGTTCGGACACTTACAAAGCAAGTCGGACCTAAGGTAAGGGAAATATCACAATCTCATTTTTATCCGAGATTGTTTATTCGTAAGTATTTACTGGGGTGTATTTTATCATCCACATCCATGTTTCTTCAATATGTAATTTTATTTCCATCCACCTACAATTTTTTAAATCCAATTTTACCCTTCGGTGAGTTTTTAGTAAAAGATATGAAAGGAATCTTTTGTCGTTTTTTTTATACGAGGTACTTTTTGACTTTTCCGACAAAAGTACGAAGAATGTTTTTTTTAACTTATACGGCACAAACGGATTTCTACTGTTTTATAAAGCCTTATTTTCATGAAGCTTCTTCTAAAAGAATTCATGACTATTTTCAATAAAATCTCTTTCTTTTAAAATTGCATGATGTTTTGTAAAAAAGAAATTGATTTTGAAGAAGAAAGGATATTTTCCTCAAGAATCCAATTCAAGTGTTTTATCAAAATTATTTTCCATCTAAGTTAATAAAGGGTTCTGTTTCTATCCATATTTTTACATTAATTTGACTATGTTGTGATGGAATTATGTTTATGAATTACTTTATCTTATATGAATGGTTTTATGATGTCATGTTGTTTAAGAATCCCATTTTTATTACATGGGTTATGCAATGATGTGTGATTTATGATTTTGTGGCACACATAAGAAAGGATTCATTAAGAGATGGGTGGGACCTATATCTCCCTCCAATGCATTGGGTAAAGATTTCATATCTCATGAGATAGACATGGCTGGAATGGTAGGTTATACCGGTTCAGTGAAACAGGACTGAAACGAGGATTACTCGATTCAGAAAGGGACTTTGTCCACTAAGATAGTCTTGGCAATGAGTCTTGACTAACAAGAAATGATTCTCTATGATTATGTGTGTATGCCACAATGAGTAATGTTTTAAGTAAGGGTTTCATTTTCACTACTATGATTTATCCCATGTTATGAAATTATGCTCTCTTTTGCAGGTTAAGATTTCCAAAAATGTTATGTTCTTATGAAAATTATGTGATTGATATTTCATTTGTTTACCCTTACTGAGCATTTGAGCTCACCCTTTTATGTTTTCTTTTCCCCAGGATATAAAAGAAAGGTTTTAGGTATAAAAAAATGGAAGATCTTTACGGGAGATATTGAAGATCTTTCACCAGGATTAGAAGATTATGTTCCGAGTTTCCAAAGACACTAAACTATTACGATCCTTTAGTGTGTGTTTTTGTTATGTACTAAGTATTCCGCAAATGTAATGTAATGTCCATGTACGTCAGGATACGGGTCTCTACATCTATCCCGTAGTTTTGGTGCAATTTATTTTAAATTCAATGAATAATAAATGGATATTTCCAATTCCAATTTATTTAGAATGTATTGTATCGTCCTTAATAAAACAATATTTGTTTCATAATTAGATTTTGAGTTTTATTAAATTGATTACATATTTTTTATTGATGTATAAAAAATATTTATTATGTGAAATATGAAAATTTTTTATAAAAAAATTAAAATCTGGGGAAAATAATTGTGAAATATGGTATAATAAAATTAATATAAAATCATATTCATTTAAGCATCAAGAATACACCCAAATTAGTTCTTATTTACTATTTATATCACTAACCATTATATTTCATAGTTAAGGGAGGTAATAAATCACTATAGGGTATTGTGGATCACTTGATATAAGGGAAAAATTAAATACTCAGCTATTTATTCCATGGATTCCACTCACCAAAAATATGAATAGTAACATTATAATCTCAATTATCCCTATAAAAAAGTGAATGTTATCACTTAATTCAACATATAAAATTATTTCTTATAGATCCCCATTTAATCTTGAATTGTTTTGGTGGTTTGAAGGGTCAAATATAAGCTAGGAATCCAATGTGAGATATGGATTACTATTTCTCTCCATTATTTTCAAAATGATTTTATTTTTATTAATTATATTTCTTATTATTTCATGAATATATGATATATTATTCACTGACATGAATTATACTATATTTATAATTCATTATAATCCTATAGTATGGCTTCATATTCTTTCTTCATTATTTAATTTTTATTGTTTTTATTGTAATCTATTATAAATGTTATTGTAATATACATATATTCTTCTATAATATTTTTTAATCATCATTATGATCTATTCTCACAATTATATTTCCCATTCAATATTATGATAACTTTTTTATAAGGTACTCATATTAACCCATGGTTCATTCTTCATTATCAAAATTCATATGTTTTTATAGGGATATGGAAATGATATCTCTAAATGGATATTGAACTATAAATATATTTTTATTTATTTATTATCCACTATTGATGATAATAAAATTTTAAAATAAAATTTTTACATAGGTCATTCATAAGAAAAATCCATTTTGTCATAATTTTTTATCTCCACGTGGAGGTATATTCTGAATTTTTAGTTTGGGAAAGTAATTCATGGTCATTAGTAGGTCATTAATCCTTTGTGTTTGTTCATAAAATATCCTATAATATAATAATTATTCATTGAGGCCTAAATGAAATCCCAATATTTTAATCTCCTACTATAATGTTTTTCCTTTTTTGTTATATATTATCAACTATTTGGGAAAAAATATTATCATATACTTCACATTAAAAAACCGTATACAAAATTATTCTTATTGAAAGGTGTTATATGTGGTTTGTATAGACATTAACAGAAAATGATAAACATGAATGATTTTTAGGATTAAACAAATCTTTCTAATTATATTTGAAGGAAATAGTAAACATAAAACCCAAGATTTTATATGTATCGAAAACAAAACCACGCACTAATAAAATGAATAAATTTCATGTTACATTCAACAAAGTACAAATTAAATTATCTTCCTCATAGTTTTTTGATGAGGGCCCACAAGAAGAATCCAAAGGACTCCCTCCTACATGGCTTAACCATAGTTTAAGAAGAATCACATGTTGTCTATGTGGGACTCCCTTCACACCAGTGATATGAAGGTATCACATTAAAAAAAGGGGTGAGGGAGAAACAAGGACAAGATAAATTATTAAGAATCCCACAAAATTATATTACACCAATCTAAATGTGGAAACTTTTTTTATAATCCCTCAGTATATTCTAATGATTTATTTAACTACCTCATGTATAACTAAAAGCCTGATTAATGAAATGTTTATTTCATGTAATAAATATTTAAATGAAACCCCCTGATTATCTATATTTTTTTTATATATATTTTAATGATAATGAATATTATTGAAGGGATATAAATATTAACATTTATTATTCAAGTACCCAAATGTATCATAAGAATACCAAATTTTTCATAAAATAATTGTTTCAGAGAATTACAGTCTATCAATTCATAAAATATAATTTGTATATGTAACATTCCTGATAATTTATATGATTCAATTATGTTATACATTATCATAACATATGTATTAGCCTTATTATATCATAATAACATAGGTTATTGGTAACATATTCTTCAATGTCTCAATTAATCTAAGACTCGTAAAATTAGGTCTATTTCACATTATATTGTATCATAAATGTTAAGACATATAAAATATTGTATCCCCATTCTCAATATATTCCTTGAAACTTTTGGAAATATATTATCAAATACCCTATGTATATAATTTCATGAAGCATCTTATGAATGTACATCATGAAATAAATTTATATAGAATTTAAAAAACATTTAACATATAACATTAAGAAAAAATCAACTGTAGAATCTCACCCTATATTCTACTAAATGGTGTCCTGAGATGTTGGGCCACCAGACCTCAAGAGAATCTCTCTAAATACTCATGGATATAAAAAATAATCATGGGTATTTAGAGTGTATTTGGGGATAATATACCATCATTGATCAGAGTGGAATGTATAATTATATAAAAAAAAGAGAAAAGTAAATATAATATGCTATTAGATTGGACTTGTAACCCACTATAGAGGAAATAATATCAAAATAAAAATAGTAGTAGAACCAAAATAAACCAACATGAGAGATAAAAAAACAAACAGATGGAAAAAATAAGTTGGTACAATATGAGATGATGATATGTATTGTTACTAATAGTATGCACTAGACTTTGGGGATACAATCATATTCCACATTGTATAAAAAATATAAAAAAACATCCAATAAAAGAATCCTGAGCATTGGACCATTCTTATGATACCAAAATATATTATAGAATTATCAATCATGCATCATAATATGGCCTCTTCCGTTTTTCTATACTTATAGTCATGAAGTCTTCTCATGTACCAAAGGCGGACCGAGTATGGTGTGAGATAAAATCCTAGTAGGCCACCACCAACAATGTCTAGTTCAATCCATCTCATGTAATATAAATTAAAAAATGTTCTTTTTATAATAAATGAAATAAAAAATAATTAAATAAGTTCATTGGACATTGTTCCACTAGGGACCCCAATCCAATTTTACCTACTTTAGCCTGATCTAGTGAGTCTGAAATAAGAGATCTTATGATGGTAAAGTGAGTGATACAAAATAAGAAGAAGTAGACTATTCCAAATATTTCAATTTTTATTGGTAAACTTTTCTCAAAGTTATAATTTTAAAAAGAAGAATTTATTATTTAAAATCATTCAATTAGTATTCAAATTTAATTAAAATATTTATAAAAATATTAGGGGCCACCTTAAGACCATCCAATAAAATTACAAGAGAACATCCTATATCTCTATAGTAGATTTCCATAAGTCCCATTATATAAGTTTGCATCTATGTGTCCCAAGAATTATATCTCATGTAACACTCAAGGAATAATGTGGTGACAACATGAACTAGCCTCTGAGTATTTTCCCGATATGACATGTAGGGGCCAGAGTCCATCTCGTGGAATGCTATGAACATCATCCCATCGAGCCCGTCCTTGAGGTTAACCATATGGAACTAATTTCACTTATTTGGAGGAAGAAATAAATAATGCTTGAGGAAGACATCCTATGAATTTTCTAATGTCTCCCAAGACATTTTTTCAATGAATTAGAAAATTCTAACAAAGTAATGATGCATCCATTTATGGTGTCCTTAATTGGGAACCATTTTATAACACCCGACACTAGAAGAGGGTATGATTTGGATATAAAATACATACCATTTATCATACAATTCATTGTAAATATTTCAAACAATGATAGCCATTTTATTCGGTTCATGTTTTAATTTCAACAAAAAGGTGTATTTGGGAATAAGTCATAAGAACTGAGTCTGTGAGGCCTACACACATTTCCCATCAAATCCTTAAGGTCAACAATAATTATTTTATGTCTAAGAAACATAACCAAGGTGATTTTCAAATCTAAAACGGTTGATAAACTGGTCTATTTAAGAAATTCACACCCAATGGGGTGGAGTAGGCCATGGAAATAAATGAAAAGGTGATTCTCCATTCACTAGGGACATATCAAGCATAGAGAAAAACTAACTAAATTGATTCAATAAATCAACATTGTGTCCAGAATGGTTAGACACATTAAACAATTGAAAATGATATATAAAACAAAAAACCAAGGGTAAAAAACTAAAACTCGTAATTTATATCTATAGTAATTCCCTCATCCAGCGCTGAAATTTTATTTGAGAAGGAATGGAAGATATCAATGTAATCATAAAAATCCAAAAAAAAAAAAATTGACCTTTCAAAAAGATATCACAATAGATAGGAAGTTATAATTGAAATATATTGGAAAGTATTGAAGAGATTACCAATATATTTTGTATGTATCTGACAGTGAGAGATTTAGATGATGAATGAAGGAGATATCCTGATCCCTATATTTTTTGGAAATAGAACTATTGGAGGATGAGTCCACTTGGGAAAAGGGAGGATGAAAAAAATGTATTAATCCATAAAATAAAGAGATTTTTTTTAAACCACCCACATGTGAAGGGGAAAATTTTGGCATTAAAATTGGCCAAACTCTGCTCCAACAATGTACTAAGCTCTGGTCTATGGGTAACCCCGTAATAGGCTACGAGAACAGTTTTGATAACTATGTGCAACTCATGAAAAACAACACCAAATCTTTTCCTAGACATGATGCATGGATGTGTAGTTTATTTCACATAGTTTCCTAGAAATTGTGCATATCTCTTATCCCCAATATCTAATGAACCATAGTTAGATAAACCATGTAAGTGGGGATGCTTGGTTTCTACCAACTGTGTGGACTCATCTACCTTTTCAATGATCAGGGGTGTCAGCTCTGAACAAGACCAAACCACCCAGAGACCACCATGAATCCTTTTAGAATCATTATTGTTTCCAATTTTTTTTTAAAATAAATGTCTTTTATCTAGGGGAAATTCTAGGATGTTACAACCTCCACTTAAAAAAGAAAACTTGTCTTATATTTTTTCATTCTCAGGGTGCTAAGATTCCATCTGAGATATGTTCCAAATACTGCACATTCACATAAATATGCCACTCCCATGTCTTGTCTTATATGAGTATGTGCTACCATTGAACTCAAACTAGTAGAACTAACTTACCTTAGAGACCCATCGTTCTATGATAAACAATAAGTATTAGATGTTTCTTGAAGGACACAATCACCATCAACTAATCATCTTTAGGGTAAAATGGTTGACCTGGTTATGGAGTATATCATCGATGTTGAGATCTATAGAAGAATTTGTGCATGGTGTGGTGCCTATGAGGTAACTTCAACTGATAGGCTAGTATCCCGACTCCCTCCACTATCTCAAAAGGACTAAAATATTAGGGTGATAACTTTCTCTTTATAAAAATTCATCTATGACCCAATCATGGGGATACACGAATAAATACTTAATGCCCCAATCAAACTCTTGAGGTCTACAACCATTATCACAATAATCCTTCTACCTATATTGATCTATATACATATGCTTCATAATAATCTGTACTTGCTCAAAAGTCTACTGAATTGGATGACGACCTGTTAGAGCTACCTGACCAACCTCTATCCAACATAGAGGTAAACAACATGACCTACTATAAAGGGACACTTAAAAATCCATCTGAATCATTCCCAAAAACCTATTATTATAGGTAACCTCAACCAAAGAGGCATGGTTTTCCCATGGTCCTCTAAAATAATGGATGCAGGTTTAAAAAATATCATTTAACACCCATATCATCTTCTCATACTTTATGTCATTTTGAGGAAGTTATGTTATACTCAAGAGCACTTGTGATCCTAGTTCCTTCTATAAACCTTTCTATAACCATGATGTGAAACATAAATCTCTATCTGATATAATACAATTATAGATATAAAGAAGTCTCACTATATTCTAAATGTAAAGAATTCATATCTCATCAATAAAGATGGTCTCTCAAATTGGTATGAAGTGTGAAACCTTGTACCTATTATAAATAATTACCCATAATAAATAAATTCCTTGCGGGGATCTCTAAAATTACATCAAGAAATACTTGGTAACATCATTGGATTTCCACTCAGGAATGTAGAGAGGTTATAAAAGTCCAGAAGGCAATTAGTGCACTACCATCACATATTGACAGGTGGAACAACATGTAATAAAGCCTAAAATCTACCTCCTCATGGATATCCACCAATATTTTGGACACTATCATATATAAATATTTGTATGGACACAGTTAACTACCAAAAACAACGAATTAGATTACCTTATAATCTCTTCCAAAAAATAAACATACACCCCAACACACCCATGGAAGAGAGGGATATCATTCTAAAAAAATAACTCAACTACGATGTGGGTTCTATCCTGTGATGATATCCTTCAAAAATAGGTCTTCATAATGAGATGTCTAACACATAAAAACCAATACAAGAATTGTGGTCGGAACTACTAGAGCTACTAGAAATGGCTTCCCATGCTATTCTTGAACATTCATGTGAAACTTAGAAAACATAGCCATCATCTGCAACTCACTACTAAACTCTTTTATGGGTTGTGTCTCACTCTTCTAGCTCAAGTATTCGACTAAAACATTACCCTTTCTGGGTGTATAATCACACTTAATATCAATGGATCATATGTATTCCAACCACATTGGCTACCTCAGATTCAATTATCGCTACATAGAAATATATTTGAGACATTTTTTATCATGGTAAACAATAAATCGTTCTCCAATTGACCAACATAGAAAATAAACTACTACCTCTAGCTCAAGGTCATTCATAGTTCAATTATTCTAATGTGGCCTCACTTAGAAAGACCCATATGCCACAACTCGATCTCCCTACATTAGAACTTCCCCAGCCTAATTCCCAAAAAATCACACGATACAATATAAAATCTTTATAGATCTAAAATAATCGAGATCAGAGTAGAATTCATTATTTTATTTAACACCAAAAAATCTATCTCAAAATCCTCAGTCCAGTAAAATTTTACCCCCTTATTGAACAAGAACATACACGGTGATTCTAGGAATGATAAATATTGAATGAATTGCCTGTAATTTCTATCCTTCCCTATGAATCTACATATATAAAGAATGTTATTAGTATTTTACATGGAAACCATGAAACTCACCTTCTCAAGGTCAACTGATACACCAAACTAAGATATTATATAACCCAATATGTGAACCTTGCTGATCTGAAAGTGGAATTTACTAAGGTTTTCATATATTTAGTGAACTCTCAGTGTATTCATTATGATCACATGATGGGTTACATGGTTATTCATAGAGAGATAATACACTAATATTTCATCTAAAAAGATTGCAATAATGGAATCAAGATACGGGTGGAATCCCAAATTGATAGGAGACATGAAGATTGCAAGAACATTATTTAGGACGAAGGACATAACCAAATATTATCATATGTTAATTTTTTTTGGAAAGATGGATTTTTATATTTGATTTCCTCACATGAACCTGATGCTTCCCCTACCTCAAATCGATCTTGGAGAAAACCATTTCTCCTCCCAACTGATTGATGAGGTCCTTTATATGAGGTTGTGTGTAATGATTCAACACTGTAAACTAGTTAAATAGAGTATAATCCATGATAAATCTAAGGTATAATCATCTTTAATGGATAAAAGGACTAGTGAACCCCATGGAGATGTATTGGGTTTGATGTAACCCATCTCTTATAGATCTTTAGGATACTTTCGGTGTTCCTAGAGATATATAGGTGTCATTATAATAGGAAGAATGAATATTGGTGCCACACCTGATAGTAGATAAATAGTTAACTCAACCTATATCTCTAGAGTTAATCTAGATAAATAATCATGAAATACATCCTAGAAACAATCCACAATAGTAAAAATTACACATATTGAAATCCTCGATTCTTCAAAAAGATACTGTCCATCTACGATGTTACTCTACCAAACCCAGTACACTTTTGTCCAGATTAATTTTCTTAGATATCCCATTCCACCATAGGGATATATTTTTAACCTTATGGAGATGTTATCGACACTCAGTGGTAATTTAAATACACTTGGGCATGGTAAAGAACAAGCCAGTCCACACTAAGAATGATGTAAAATCTATTCATCTAAAGGACAAATACATTTCACAGAAAATAGTACCAGTATATTTCAAGGGGAAACTCCTTGTAATTATGTATAATCTCAGCTAAAACTCCTAAAAATTTTCAGGAGCCATCTCACCTTTGTAATACTATATCACTAGGAACAGACTTTCCATAGTTTAAGTAGAAAGAAAATAGAGGGAAGAACCTATATTGCAGAAATAAGATACTAAAGTGGAGGCTACGAGAATAGTAACTCCAACTATAGATGACCCTAGTTTTTTGTTCTATGGAGTAGGCTACCCTAGATAGATATTTACTGAACTATATCCCTAATATGCTACCTAAGTAGATTATAAAGGCCCGTTTTTCTGAAGTTAAATCCCTTAGGCATGACTGATATAATGACCCATACTTTACATACATTGTTATTACTTCAGAATTAAAGCACAATTATTACAACATATAACAAAACCATGATAGGACCGTATAGGTATAGTGTCTTTAGAAACATGGAAACATAAACAACTGGTTCATAAGGCATCTACATTATCTTCCATTTATTTAATCATATCTAGAGTCCCTTTTGGAATATCCGACTTAATACCCTTCTTCTTGACCTGGGGAAAAGAAAACATATAAAAGGGTGAGCTCAAATGCTCATTAAGGGAAAAAAGAAAATTGCAATCATATCATATTCATAAGAACATAACATTTTGAAAATCTTAACCTGCAAAAGTGATCATAATATCATAACATGGGATAAATCGTAGTAGTGAAATGTAATCCCATTAATCATAACATAAAACATGAAACTTTGTGTCATACACACATAATCATATAAAATCATTTATTATTAGTCAAGACTCATTTCCAAGACTATCATAGTGGACAAAGTCCATTTCTGAACTGAGTTCACTCCTCGTTCCAGTCCTGTATCACCTAACCGGATTAGCTTGTATTTCCAGCCATGACTATCTCATGAGATATAAATCTTTTCCCAATGCATTGGAGGGAGATATAGGTCCCACCCATCTCATAATGAAACCATTATTATGTGTGCCACAAAATAATAAATCATATATCATAGCATAACCCATGTAATAAAAATGGGATTCTTAAACATCATGCCATCATAACATAATCCATATAAGATAAAAGGACTTCATAAAAATAATTCCATCATAACACAATCAAATTAATGTAAAAATAGAGATAGAAACAGAACCCTATATTATCATATATGAAAAATAATTTTGATAAAACACTTTAACGCCATTCTTGAGGAAAATATCCTTTCTACTTCAAATAAATTTTTCCTTTCTTAACATGTCATTCAATTTTAAACTAAAAGAAGATAATTAAAAATAAAGTTGAAAACTTGTAATGGAATCTCCATGGAAATAATGTTCTATGAAATCATAAAAATCCATTCATGCCGTATAAGTTAAAAAGGCATTTTTCTCATAATTTGGCCGGAAAAGTCAAAAAGTATCTCGTACTGAAAATGAAAAAAGATTCTTTTCATATCTTTTACTAAAGATTAAACAATAGGTAAAATTGGAATTTAAAATTTTTTAATAGCATAGAAATAATATTACATATTGAGGAAACATGTATATGGATGATAAATATGCCCCTGTAAATTCTAAAGTATAAACAATCTCAGATAAAAATGAGATTGTGAGATTTTCTATTACCTTAGGTCTGATATGCTTCATACGTATCATAACCTTCTGTATAATGATTTAAATAATTTCCTTGACTTATTACAGAATCATATTCATTGTTATGATATCATATATGGTTATATTCTTATCTTCTTATTAGTAATATTTCATTGCTACTTATTATTCGCGTGTTTATTACTTTATGTTCTTATGCATGTTTTGTTGAATAAATTATTATTCCTATTTTTTGGTTATAGATAACTCATTTAAAGAATGGTATTTGTGTAATATATATCATATTTTTTCATTCAATTCATTTATATAATCATTATTCAATGAAGATTATGTAGAATGAGTCACATCACATCGTGGAGACGGTAGGCCGTATGTACACATGAGCGATGATATCATTCTTTTGATATTAAAATAGTATATAATTGGATGGTATATCATATATAAATAATCATAACAATGTTATATTTATTATTTATATTATTTATACTCCTTATCATACCCATCTAAATGATGACATGTTTGAATAACAAACTACACCATGATGTGGAGACACTAAGTCGCACGTACGCACGTGTGGTGACTTTTTCATTCATAGGATGGATAAAATAACTAATATGGTTGTACCATTGATAATAACATCAGAGTAAATATAATATAATGTATTTATTATTTTATAATGTAAACAAAAAAGAAGGAGGAAGTGGAAGAATAAAGGAACTTGAAATAGGTGGTGAGATATTTACAAATTCCTCGGGTTCTTCATTTGGATTTGATCAAAAGGGCTCTTTATGATGGATTTATGGCCAATATAAGGCCTATAAGATGAATTTAGGATAGTTTAGTGGGAATTTGGGTAGGTTTTGGCTGAGACAAATGGCTTTGGAGGTGTGAATTAGAGAGAAGGGGGAGTGCCCTTTTATAAGAGGGGTGAGGGGCACCATATGAAAAACATAAAATATTATTTTATAATAAATACATATTCGGTTTATATTTGCTCAAAAGAGAATTATTTAGAGGCTAGGTTGGGGATGGGTCGAACTACTCCCAACCAATAGGTTTTATACAATTTGAGGTTACCATTTTAACCTTATCATTTAGATTTAACTCTAAGTTAAATAATTTCACTTTTACCGTGTCTTCTTGTATTCTTACACTATATGGTTAATAATATTACTATAAACTGCCAATTGAACCCCAATTGGTTCATTAATGTCATATATATAATTATATAAGTCTTTTGTCCGAACCATAGATTTTTAGGAATAAAATGTCAATTAATAATTTAATATTTTTTTAAAAATCCCTTTTATGTCAATTTTGACACTATTTGGTATTTTGTTTTTTCTGAATTCATAATAGCATTATTACTTCGAAAACAATTCATCTAAACAACCCTAATATGATATAGTAGCCTATAAAATTAGTTTAATTCATAAAAAGTCTCAAATTACATTTATTTGGGTATTTATAATATCAATTATGTTAATATTTCATTAATAAGGTAATTACTACATCATCATTGTGTTATAAATAAATTAAATCATTTAATGTATAAAAGTTATAAATAAAATAAAATTATGTAGTAAATATTTTTAGATTTCTAATGAATGAATATATTCCAATTTATCTTATGTATAACCCTATATTAAAATTTTGTTACCTATTAAACTTTGATTTTAATTCTTTTAACTCTTCTTTGAATTAAATAATAATAAATGTCCTAATCTAATCCTAGTGGACCTAAATGGTCAAATTGTATTCATAAGGTTGTTTTTGGTCTAATTACACTTATCCAATAGTATTAGGACATGTTTTAGGGTAATAATAATATCATTTTTACCCTAAATTACCCTATTTACTTTTAAATGTGGTAAATAAAAGTAAAAAGTTACTATTCACCAAAATTTATTTTTATCTTATTGAACCACAATTTACCTCTTGATATTAACCGCATCTCTCAGATTTTCAAAATTCATCTCATAGAAGCAGTAAAATTATGTTTTATGTAAGTTTGGAAATTCTCATAGGAGATTGGTAAAAGACGGTAAAAAGATCAATAAAATTTTTATATATCTAAAATTATTATAAAATTACTCCAATGAACTACATTGAAATTATATAGGTATTATGTATCTATTTTTACCTGAAATAAATTTTAATAAAATAAATAAATATTTAAATAAAAATTCGGTTTTAAACTATAACTCAGTGTTCTTCTCCATTCATCAAAAATTGAAAGTTTTCATAAAAATACCAAAAATTCACCCTAAGCTAATTTTGATATTCCAAATCCAAAAATGATGTCCATTTTGAAAGATAAAATTTATAAAATTTCAAAAATTGGGTATTACTATTCATAATGGCTAGTTTATATAATATTTTAATAGCATATCGTTGTTTTGTGAAAATCGGTATTACGTACAATGAAAGCTATCGAGGAAGGTTGATCTTGCGTGTAATGCAAGAAAAGATAGTGTTGTGTGTAGTGAAAGATTATGTTGCAGTTTCATATAACATAATACATAAAAACAAAATATTTCTCATAAAATCTTAGGGTGTTACATTCTACCCCCCTTAAAAATAATTTTTCCCTCGAAATTCGTCTCTTCATAACAAACAGATGAGGATACCTCTCCCTAATCATATCCTCATGTTCCCATGTTGCTCCTTGTAATTGGTGGTTCCTCCATAAATCTATAACCAAGCGAGTGGTCTTGTTTCATAGTAAATTTTCTCCATGATCCATAATCTATATTGGTTTTTCTTCATAAGAAAGATATTTCTCCCGCGGTACAACTTCTGAGCTTAGTACATGTGAAGGATCAGGTTTGTACTTTCTCAGGAGAGATACATGGAACACATCATGAACTTTAGAGGGATTCAGTGGAAACTTCAATTGGTAAGTGACCTTCCCAACATGATCTAGTATCTCAAAAGGACCAATATACCTAGGGCTCATCTTTCCCTTCTTTCCAAATCCCATTACTCTCTTCGAAGGAGATATTCCTAAGAACACATTATCACTCACTTTGAACTCTAGGTCTTTTGTTCAGTTGTTAGCATAACATTTTTGTTGACTATGAGATGTTCTTATGTGTTGTTAAATAGATCTTTCCTTTTCTGCCATTTAATCAACAAGATCAGGTAATAATAGCTTTCTTTCCCTAACTTCATCCCAACAAGTTGGAGTTCTACATTTATTTCCATAGAGAGATTCATAAAGAGCCATCTGAATACTGGAGTGAAAGATATTATTATATGAAAATTCCACCAAATGTAGGTGATGATCCCAGCAACCTTTGAAATCCCTAGAGAAAGATCTCAACATGTATTTTAGAGTTGGAATTTTTATCTCAGACTGACCGTCGGTCTGATGATGAAATCCAGTGCTAAAACTCTACTCTGTATCTACAGTATGCTGATGACTTCACCAAAACATTGAGGTAAACCTCGGATCCCGATCAGATATAATGGAAAGTGGTACTCCATGAAATCTTACCACTTCCTTAACATATATCCGGGAAATCTGATCAAGAGAGAAATCTTATCTAATATCAATAAAGTGTGCCAAATTTGTAAGACGCTCAAATATAACCCAGATAGCATTATTGCCTTTGGATGTTTTAGGATTTCTTGTGACAAAGTCCATAGTGATGTTTTACCATTTCCATTCAGGTATGGGTAATGGTTGTAACATCCCCATAGACTTTTGACTCTCAGCTTTAACTTGCTGACAAACCATGCATCGAGAGATATATTCAGAAACATCTCTTTTCATTCCACCCCACCATAAGTACTCCTTCAGGTCCATATACATCTTCGTGCTTCCAGGGTGAATAGAGAATAAATAACTATGATCTTCATCCAATATTTCCTTCTTTAATTTTGGGATGGGAGGAACACAAACTAGATTACTAAACCTTATTATTTCATCAAAATCAATGTGGAATTTAGGAACATTTCTCACATTTTTTTGTAACTCTACATCTTCTTTCTGTGCCTTTTTAATTTTCACATGTATAGATAGTTGAACATTCATTTGAGAAAGATAAAATTTTTCCAATTCCAATATAATTCCAAGATCCATCCTTTGTAAATCCATAAATATTGGATCTTTTGTGATCCTTATCGTGTATAATCTAGCATGGTCTTGTCGACTTAATGCGTCTTCTACCTTGTTTTCTATTTCACGGTGGTAATGAATTGATCAGTTGTAATCCTTAATCTGCTCCAACCATCTTCTATGGCGCATATTCAGCTCCTTTTGTGTGAAAATATACTTTAAAATTTTATGATCAATATAAATACCACACCATTCACTATAAAGATAATGGCTCGTAATAATTAATGCCAAGATTACCACAGCTAATTACAAATCATGAGTTGAGTAATTTTTCTCATAGCTTTTCAACTGTCGTGAGGCATAATCTATCACCATATCGTTTTTCATGAGAACACACCCCAATCCTATATTGGATGCATCACTTTAGATCACAAAACTTTCTCCACTACAAGGAAGTGTGAGAATAGGTGCACTGGATAACCTTCTTTTTATCTCCTTGAAATTCACTTCACACTCCTCCATCCAAACAAAATTAACTCCTTTTCAAGTCAACCTAGTGACTAGATTAGATAATTGTGAAAAATATTTCACAAAATGTTGATAATATCCAGCCAAACCAAAAAAACTTCGGATCTAAGTTACTTTTGTTGGTCTCGACCATCTTTCGATAACCTCTATTTTTGCTGGATCCACAGATATCTCCACTTTTGAGATTATGTGACCCAAAAATAAAAACTTTTTGAAGAAAAAATTTACACATGGTGAATTTGGCATAAATATTCACCTTTATTGGGGTCTTTAATACAATTATCAAGTGATCTTCATGTTTTTATTTTCTCTTTGAATAGAAAATAATATCGTCTATACATACAACCTCAAACTGATCAATATAGTCTCATAATAGTCTATTAATTAGATCCATGAAGATAACAGGGGCATTAGTAAGACCAAATGGCATCACTATAAATTCATATTGTCCATACCTTGTACGAAAATCTGTCATTAGTATGTCCTCCCTTTTGACCCTTAAATGATGGTACCCTGAATGAAGATCAATCTTGGAAAATTATTGATCTCTGCGTAGTTGGTCAAATAAGTCATCAATGTGTGGGAGAGGATATTTTTTCTTGATAGTGATCTTGTTAAGTTCTCGATAATCATTGGAGAGTCTAATTGATCCATCTTTCTTCTTAACAAACAGAACAGGTGCTCCCCAAGGTGATACACTAGGGCGTATGAATCCCTTATCATGATTCTCTTGGAGTTGCTTCTTTAATTCCTGCAACTCAATTGGGTCCATTCTATAAGGTGTCTTTGAAATGGGTATAAAACCCGGTATGAGTTCTATTGAAAACTCAATATCACGATTTGGTGGAAGACCTGGAAATTCCTCTTGAAAGAAATCACCAAACTCCCGTATAATGGGCACATTCTTAATCGTGAGTTTCTCTCCAACCATTTGAGATAAATAACCTTCATTTATTGGAATAAAGACCTATAACATGGATGGAATTTCCAATGGAATCTTATATTCATCCTTTAATTGATAGTTTATCACAGATTGATCGGGAATATGAAATGTGACTTCCCTTCTTTGGAAATCGATTTAAGCTCTATATAAGGAAAGCCAATCCATGCCAATAATAACATAAAATTCCACTATTGGATGGATCACAAGATTTGAAGGAAGCACTTTACCACAAACGTCAATTGGAGAAGAATTATAAACTTTTGACATAACCGTTATGCCATTAAGATTTTTCACATCTAACTCAACAGCTAATTGTTGAGGTAGTATGATGATACCCTTGGAAAATTACTCTAAAATAAAAGAGTGGGTGGATCCATAATCAAATAAAACATTTTCTACTTTAGAGTGGATGGTAAGTGTACCTCTCACCACCTCGTTATCATACTCCACATCACCGATAGAAAATGCATGTGACTTTCCTTTGTATTTGGCCTTAAGAGTTTGTTGATGTCGATCATCATCAATAACCCTTGGATTAGGGAATTGATTAGCATAATGCCCCATTTCATTGCACTTGTAACATTGAAGTGTAGGAGGTGCATTCTATGTAGCCCTTTTTTGTTCGCGTCACTAGACATTCTTTTCCAATCATTGCGGAATTAAAATGACCGATGACATTATCTTCAACATTTGGAACATTTACTTGTCCCTTTAAAACAATTCCATCCATGTTTCTTTCCATACATTGAGCATAAGGGAAAAATCATCTTCTTTTCAGTGTGGTAATTATATTTACCTTTGAATTCCATTTTCCTCTTATTATCAAACCCATATGACTAATTGGTTACTCCAATCTCCATCTCAACCTTGAGAGAACATCAAACAATTTCCTCATAACTATTGAAGCCCCTTATGGATAACGCCCATCGAATACTTGGTTATAAGCCACTAAATAATCAATCTATCTTACTCTCAGGTTGGATAATAATTCTGGAAGCATACCTGGAAAGTCTTGTAAAATTTTCTTTGTAGGTACCAATAGATTCATCATTATTTTTCTTTAGTTTAAGAAACTCCTTATCCATCTTTGTTCGAAGAATACGAGGGAAGTACTTATTGAAAAATATGTTCTTGAACTCGTCCCATTCTATGGAGTCAATTTCGTCTCTTTGCCTCGTATTCTTGATAAGATTCCACAATTGATCAGCATCATCTTCCAAACAATATACTACTAAGATGAGTTTATCATGTTCAAAACATTGAGGAACTGAAAATATCTTTTCAGTGGTACTAATCTATTTTTCAGCCACTAATAGATCAGTAGACCCGCTGAATAAGGGTGGACACTGCCTCATGAAGGATTCAAAAAAATGTTTCTCCTTCCTTTGTTTGTTTGGAAGTCTTTCATGATTCATAGATTGAGAATGTTGTTTGAGCATGGCTACAAGATTTTTCATTCCAGATCTCATAACATTTGGTTGCTCAGGGGGACAATCATTGCATTGCCCGTCGCATTCAGCATTAACATGGTTCCTTCGGGTTCCAGCCATTGACTAAAACCAATAAGCATAGTGTGAGAAACACTAATCATAATAGAAAAAATATAATCAAGAATAAAAGTTCACACTTAAGGCCTTATCATAGGTTATTCATGGACATTTCTAAAACACTTATATTGTGTTCTATGCTTAGACATATTTTTGGGGGTCTTACTAAGGCTTTCACATCCTAGTTTCCAAATGTTGACTATACCTTTCCTATAATACCAACTATAATGACCCATACTTTAAATACAATGTCATTACTTCATAATTGAAGCATACTTATTACAACACATAACAAACCCATGATAGGACTGTATAGGTCTTGTGTCTTTAGAAACTGGGAAACATAAACAACTATTTCATAAAGCATCTTCATTGTCTCCCGTTTATTTCATCATATCTAGAGTCCCTTTTCTAATATCCTACTTAACACCATTCCTCCTGACCTGGGAAAAAGAAAACATACAAAAGGGTGAGATCAAATGCTCAATAAGGGTAAACAAATGAGATTTCAATCATATCATATTCATAAGAACATAACATTTTGAAAATCATAACCTGGAGAAGAGATCATAATATCATAACATGGGATAAATAATAGTAGTGAAATGTAATCCAAATAATCATAACATAAAACATGAAACTTTTTTCCATACACACATAATCATGGAATATTATTTCTTATTAGTCAAGACTCATTACCAAGACTATTATAGTGGACAAAGTCCATTTCTGAACCGAGTTCACTCCTCATTCTAGTCCTGTATCACTGAACCGGATTAACTTTTCATTCTGTCCATGTCTATATCATGAGATATAAATCTTTACCCAATGAATTGGATGTAGATATAGGTCCCACCCATATCATAATGAAACCATTCTTATGTTTTCCACAAAATCATAAATCATATATCATAGCATAACCCGTGTAATAAAAATGGGATTCTTAAACATCATTCAATCATAACATAAACCATATAATATAAAAGGAATTCATAAAAATAATTCCATCATAACATAATCAAATCAATGTAAAAATAGGGATAGAAACAGAACCCTATATTATCTTAGATGGAAAATAATTTTGATAAAACACTTGAACTCCATTCTTTAGGAAAATATGCATTCTACTTGAAAAACATTTTTCCTTTCATAATATGTCATACCATTTTAAACTAAAATAAGTTAATTAAAAATAAACTTGAAAACTTGTAAAGGAATATTCATGGAAATAATGTTCTATGAAATAATAAAAATACATTCATGCCGTATAGGTTAAAAAATATTCTTCTCGTACTTTGGTCAGAAAAGTCAAAAAGTATCTCGTACTGAAAACGACAAAAGATTCATTTCATATCTCTTACTAAAAATTCACCAATAGGTAAAATTGGATTTAAAAAATTGTAGGAGGATATAACTAATATTAAATATTGAGGAAACATGGATGTGGATGATAAATATTCCCCAGTAGATTCTGAAGTATAAACAATCTCGGATAAAAATGAGATTGGGAGATTTTCCCTTACCATAGGTCCGATATACTTCATATGTATCTGAAACTCCTGTATAATGATTTAAATAATGTCATTGACTTATTAAAGAATCAATTTAGTTTTTATTATATCATATATGGTCATATTCTTATCTTCTTAATAGTAATATTTCATTGCTCCTTTTTATTCAGGTGTTCATTGCTTTATGTTCTTATGCATGTTTTATCGAATAAATTATTGTTCATCTTTTTAGGATATATATACCAAATTTTACAAAATTTTATTATTGTGATATATATCATATTTATTAATTCAATTCATTTATATAATCATTATTCAATGAAGATCATGTATAACGAGTTGCATCACATCGTGGAGACAGTAGGTCGTACGTACGCACGAGCGATGATATCATTATTTTGATATTAAAATCGTATATAAAGGAATATAATATCATATATACAGAATCATAATAATGTTATATTTATTATTTATATCATTTATACTCATTATCATACCCATTCAAATGATTAAATGTTTTAATAACAAACTACACCACGACGTGGAGACGGTAAGCCGTACGTACGATCATGCGGTGACTTTTTCATTCATAGGATGGATAAAATAACTAATATGGTTGTACCATTTATAATTAAATTACAGTATTTAGAAGATACTGGAGTTATTATTTTATAATGGAAACAAAAAAGAAGGAGGAAGTGGAAGAAGAAAGGATCTTAAAATAAGTGGTGAGATATTTACCTCTTCCTCGGTTTCATCCTTTTGATTTGATCAAAATGGATCTTTAAGTTGGATTTCAGACTAAAGGAAGGACTCTAGGATGAAGGGAGGATAATTGATAGGGTATTTGAGTAGGTTTTTGCTGATCCAAATGGCTTTGGAGGTGTGAATTAGAGAGAAGGGGGAGTGCCCTTTTATTAGAGGGCTGAGGGGAACCTTAAGAAAAACTTAAAGAATTATTTTATAATAAATTAATAATCAGTTTATAATGGCTCCAAAGTTACTTATTTCGAGGATAGGGTGGGGATGGGTCGAAATCCTCTCAACCATGATGTTTTGGAAAAGATTACGTTACCATTTTAACATTATCATTTAGATTTAACTCTAAGTTAAATAATTTAACTTTTACCGTGTCTTCTTGTATTCTTACATTATATGGTTAATAAACTTACTATAAACTACCAATAGAACCCCAATTGGTTCATTAATGTCATATATATTATTATATATGTATTTTATCCTAACCTTAGTTTTTTAGGAATTGAATATCAATTGATAATTTAATATTTGTTTTAAAAAATCATTTATGTCAATTTTGAAACTATTTCGTATTTTGTTTTTTCTAAATTTCTAAAAATATTATTACTTAGAATAAAATTCATCTAACCAACATTAATATGTTATATTAACCAATAAAATTATTTTAATGCATAACAAGTCTCAATGTAATTTTTTGGGTTATTTGTAATATCAATTATGTAAATATTTCATTAATAAGGTAGTTACTGGATCATCATTGTGTCATAAATAAAATAATTATTAATGTCTAAAAATTATAAATAAAATACCAATATATAGGAAATCATTTTATACTTCTAATTAATATTTATAGTCGAATTTATTTTATGTATAACCCTATATTAAAAAATTTTTACTTATTAAACTATGATTTTAATTCTTTTATATCTTATTTGAATTAAATAATAATAAACGTCCTAATCTAATCCAAGTGGACCTAAATGGTCATATTATATTCCTAAGGTTGTTTTTGGTCGAATTACACTTATCCGATAGAATTAGGACATGTGTTAGGGTAATAATAATATAATTTTACCCTTAATTACTCTATTTACTTTTAACCGTGGAAAATAAAAGTAAAAAGTTACTATTCACCAAGAAAATATTTTTATCTTATTGAACCACATTTTACTCCTTGATATTAACCATGTCTCTCGGATTTTTGAAATTCAACTCAGAGAAGCAGTAAAATTATGTTTTATGTAAATTTGCAAATTATCTTAGGAGGTGGGTAAAAGGCGGTAAAAAGTTCAATAAAATTTTTATATATCTAAATATATTATAAAACGACTTCAAAGAATTACAATAAACATATATTGGTATTATGTATCTATTTTGAACTAAAATAAATTTAAGTAAAATAAGTAATTATTTATATAAAAATTCGGTTTTAAACTATAACTCAGTGTTTTTCAATATTCATCAAAAATTGAATGCTTTCAGAAAAATACCAAAAATTCACCCTAAGCTAATTTCGATATTCCGAATCAAAAGATGAATTACATTTTGAAATATAAAATTTATAAAATTTCAAAAAGTGGGTATTACTATTTATAACAGCTAGTTTATATAATATTTTAATAGAATATCATTGTTTTGTGAAACTCGGTATTGCGTACAATGCAAGCTATCGAGGAAGATTGCTCTTGCGTGTAACACAAGTCAAGAGAGTGTTGTGTGTAGTGAAAGATTCCATTGGTGTTGCATAAAACATAATACATAAAAAAATATTTCTCATAAAATCTCTGGGTGTTATAACTACCTTGGCCATGACCACTTGCCCGACCTAAAAAGCCTATAGTTGACCAGAGTTTTTCCGAAAAATGACTTGTTGATACATTAATTGAAGGTGGTACTGGTAGAAAACCCTAATAACATGGAATTGTAGGAATGGATTGACAGAAAAACTATAGGTCACCCATCCTTCTAAAATCTTGGAATATGATCTTGTTCCACACACACTATAGGTTTTTATATCTCTGCATGCCACACTAATTACACACCAGATAGCTATCAGTGTTTACCATGTGGCTGGTACTTCCTCCCACACGTACCCCCAAATCGATGTTTCTTTCCCCTATATAAACTAGTACACCTCCTAGAAGCTAAACTACCTTGGTTCACATCACATGATTCCATCAGGTTCTCCTATATAATGAGGTTCCAATTTAGTATATCTAAAATAGTGGTCAACAGAAAGATGTGATCCTATGATAGGATTGTGTATTCATTACCATCCACTAATGTCCTAACATCTTTCATATCATCATTATACATGGTCAGTGAAAAATGTTATAGTTTGGTGGAGAAAGCTAAAGTATCCATCACTGACATGTCACCCTGCTAAAGCTGAATGAATTCCTGAGCATGATCTATTCTCTGGATCTATGGAAATAAGTAGTCAATGAATCCTTTATGGAAGTATTCCTAGACCATAAACTAATGTTGACAAGCCTATGCGATATCATCCCCCAAAAATATGATGTAGTCACATAGAGTATAGGTTGTGAGCTGGACCTTCCACTCTGGAGGCACCTCGATATGATCTAAGATAGGTAGCATTGCCTCTATCCATGATACAATTGTATGAGGTCCATCATCCCCCATGATGGTGGAAGGACACTGCTTCTAGAACTCCCTTGACAACTTTGTGATATTAGTGGTAGTTCAGGGAGCCCAAAGTTGTAAATTCATAAATAAGATGAAGCATTTATCATGAAAATGAACATTATTTATTAGTGCAATATCTATAGGAGGTTCATTGGGTGGCACTATAGGAGGTATCATAGGTGGATCATGTTCCACCACATGTGGAGTATGTTGATCTCCACTCTCTTGGTGTACAACACAACGTCTTCATGGAAGCGTAGATCTAAAATTTCATACAATTTACCACATATAGGATTCATAATATACAGAGACCCATACTTGATGTACAAAGACATTACATTACTTTTACGGAATACTTAATACATTACAAAAAAGATGCTCAAAGATAGTATTAGTTTAGTGTCTTTGGAAACTCAGAAGATAATCTTCTAATCATGGTAAATGATCATCAACATCTCCCATAAAGATCATCCCCTTTTGTTTTCTTACCTAAAACCTTTCTTTATATCCTAGGGAAAAGAAAACATAAAAAGCGTAATCTCAAATGCTTCGTAAGGGTAAACATGGAGAACATAAAACAATACATAAACATTTGAACGTAATAACATGAACATTAAACATCAAAATCATGAGTAGTGACATAAATCTTGGCAGTCCAAAAGGCATAGATCAAAAAAGAACATTAACCATGATAAAATAGCATGGGAATAAAAGATGTAATTGTGGAAACCATAAAGCACATGTTATGATATCTATAGTATCCAAGGAATTGCTTCAAAGACCATCATAGTGGACAAAGTCCCTTACTGAATTGACTTAGCTCCTCATTCCAGTCCTATATCACTGAACCAGATTAACTTGCCATTCAAGTCATGTCTATCTCATGAGATATAAATCATTACCCAATGCATTGTATGTAGATATAGGTCCCACCCATCTAATAATGAAATCATTCTTACGTGTGCCACAACATAAACATAAATAATTCATTATAACCCAAAGAATAAAATGGGTTTCATAAACATCATCCCATAATAACATAATCCATATAAAACAAATAGATATCATTTCATCATAAGAAAATTGAAACTATTTAAATCATATAGACATTATACTTGAAACATTCACATATTAAATAATGTCATCTTAGATTGAAAAGGGTTTTTATAAAACACTTGAAATGAATTCTTGAGGAAAATATCCATTCTTCTTCAAAAATTATTTTCTTTTCACAAAATGACATGCGATTTTAAAAAAAATGATTTTGTTGAAAATAGTCATGAAATCTTGTAGAGTAAGATTCATGAAAATAAGGCATTATAAAACCGTAAAAATCCGTTCATGTCGTATAAGTTAAAAAAACATTCTCCTCGTACTTTTAATGGAAAAGTCAAAAATTACCACGTGTGGTAAACACAAGAAGGATTCTTTCAACAACACAAAGTAAAAGTAAAAGAGGGGTAAACATGACTTTAAACATACATGGAAGAATATTAGTCACATTATTAAAAACATTTTTATGGCCATGAATGAAAAAATAACACCAGTAAATACTTATGTATAATCAATCTCGGATAAAAATTATATTGCAAAATTATCCCTTACCGTAGGTCCAATTTCTTCAGTACGTGTCCAAAACTCTTGTATAGTGGGTTTAAACATATTATTAACTTGTTACATAACCATAATAATATTAATTATATCATATATGATTCACTTATGACTTTATATTACACGTTCTTTTGTCAATTCCATGTTAAATCTGCGTTTTGGGTAAAATCGTTTCATTTATCGTACATGTTTGGACTTGTTGCACTTGATATTATTATTACATATATCATGATTCACTTACTTAAAGAATTTAAAACATTATTTATATATCATATATATTCAGTATATATATATATAATATATAGATAAATGAAATGTAACACACCGTTCATGGAGACTGTAGGTTGTACGTACGCATGAACGTTGTTTACCATTCCATATTGACTTGAATGGAAGTAAGTAGATGACATATATATATATACATATATCTAGTAGAATTATTATGTCATATATATCATTATTATTCATTATATATACATTATAAGCATTCTTGAATGGTTAATATGGATAATGAATCTCATCGCGTCGTGGAGACGGTATCCCGTACGTACGCACGAGCGATGATATCATTCCCAAAATTATTGAATGGAATTGGAGGGGATGATATAATATCTCATAATAATTATGATGTTATAATAACAATATATAGTTATTCTTTTCACCATTATACTCATCCAAGTAAGGTGGTGGTGGAAAAATAGATTACACCACGGCATGGAGATGATATTTCGTACGTACGCGCGGGCGGTGATTTATTTTTCTGTAGGATTGATAAAAGGTGAAATGGGTTTTTTAATATTTATAATAAAATATCAGTATGTTACTTATACTGATTTCATTACTTTATAATGAATCAACTAAAGAATAGGAAGTATAATAATAAATAAACTTGAAAGAATTGGTAGAAGAGATTACGTATTCTTTGACGCGCCTCCTCTTAACCTCATCTTAGGGAACTAAATATGGTCTTTGAAGAAGACAAGGAACTCTAGTAGGTTTATATGGAAGTGGAGAAGTGAAATGGGAAGGGTTTACAAGTGTGAAGGCTCAAATTTGTGTGAAGTAGAGAGGGAGGAGGTTCCCTTTTATTAGAGGGGTGAGGGGCACCTTAGGGAAAACATAAAATATTATTTTATAATAAATTCATATTCAGTTTATAATGGATCCAAAGTGACTTATTTCGTGGATAGGGTGGTGATGGATCTAAATACTCTCAACAAATAGGTTTTAGAAAAGTTTAGGTTACCTTTTTAACCTTATCATTTAGATTTAACTCTAAGTTAAATAATTTCTCTATTACCATGTTTTCTTGTATTCTTACACTATATGGTTAATAAACATACTATAAACTACCAATCAAATGTTAATTGGTTCATTAATTTCATATATATTATTATATAAGTCTTTGTCCCAAACCTTAGATTTTTAGGGATATTATATCAATTAATTATATAATATATGTTTAAAAAACTATTTTATGTCGATTTTGACACTATTTGGTATTTTGTTTGCTAAATTTATAATAAAATTACTACCTCAAATAAAATTCAAATAAGCAACCCTAATATATTATTTTAACATATAAAATTAGTTTCATTCATAAAAAGTCTCTAATTACATTTATTTGGGTATTTATAATATCAATTATGTTAATATTTCATTAATAAGGTAATTACTGCATCATCATTGTGTCATTTATAAATTAAATTATATAATTTATAAAAATTATAAATAAAATACCATTATGTAGGAAATTTTTATATCTTTCAAAATAATATTTATTGTCGAATTAATTTTATGTATATCCCTATAGTAAAAATTGTTTAGTTATTAAACATTGATTTTAACTATTTTAACTCTTCTTTAAATAAAATAATAGTAAATGTCCTAATCTAATCCAAATGGACCTAAAGGGTAATATTTTATTCTTAAGGTTGTTTTTGGTTGAATTATACTTATCCAATAGAATTAGGACATGTGTTATGGTAATAATAATATCCTTTTTACCTTTAATCACCCTATTTACTTTTAACCATGGTAAATAAAAGAAAAAATTTATTATTCACCATAAATTATTTTTACTTTATTGAACCACGTTTTACTCCCTGATATTAACCGTGTCTCTCAGATTTTCAAAATTCCACTCACAGAGGCGGTAAAATTATGTTTCATGTAAATTTGCGAAAAAATCTCATAGAAGGTGGGTAAAAGACGGTAAAAAGTTCAATAAGATTTTTATACATCTAAAATTATTATAAAATGACTCCAATGAATTAAATTGAAGTTATATAGGTATTGTGTGTCAATTTTTACCTAAAATAAATTTAAATAAAATAAAAAATTATAAAAAATCAATTTTAAATTATAATTAAGTGTCTTTCACTATTCATCAAAAATTGAATGTTTTCAGAAAAATACAAAAAATTCACCGTTGGGTAATTTAGATATTCCAAATCCAAAAATGAAGTCAATTTTAAAAGAAAAAATTAATAAAATTTAAAAAAGTGGATATTACTATTCATAACTACTAGTTTATATAATATTTTAATAACACATTGTTGTTTAGTGAAACTAAGTATTGCGTACAACGCAAGCTATCGAGGAAGGTTTCTTTTTCTTGTAACACAAGACAAGAATAATGTTGTGTATACTACAATACAATACGGTGTTGCGTTTAGCGCATGATAATCTTAGTTTAGCATACAACACAAGACATCAAAGAAATTAAAAAGAAATAATTCTCATAAAATCTCGGGGTGTTACATTCTACCCCCCTTAAAATGAATTTCACCCTCGAAATTTTTCCGGGTTATAAATGGTTTTCTACGTGAATGTTTCTTTCATAGAAACCCACATCATATAAAAGAATACTAAAACTTAATTTTAAAAAGAAATATAATAGTTACCCAATTTAACTCATCACTGGGTTTCCACATTGAAGAACATAGGTGAAAATATGGATATGGAAGAGAAATCTAACCATCAAGTTCTCATGGAGAGTGGTAGAGAACATGGCTATGAAAAAGACAATAATCACAAAGCCATAAATTTGTCATGATCTAAGGAACCATCTAGGACAACATTTTTGGTTTTCAAGATCATTTCCCTAAAGTTGAGAAAATGGAATTAGAAGAAATACTTAATTGATTTTGGTACAATATCACTATTGGTTATTTCTTGAAAAATTTACACTTTATCTCTTAATGAAATGATGTTGAATTTTTCATTCGTGAAGTGTTAGAAGATCATGTGATAGAATGATAAGTCATTCTATCTGTCTCAGACATAAGGTTAGTAGAAGTTATATACATAAGCCCATATATGGGGAGATAAATTGTATATGGTTCCAAAAAATGGACTTATACTTTATCTATCATCATGATTAATAAAATAAAACTAGTTTCTACTAACTAGGGACATCTTGTAGGCCAGTGGTAGGTAATAAAGTCCTGTCACACTTCGGTTGTGGGTTCGATTCCTGCAAACTTGTCCGATGTGACGGGTTATCGCCCGTCCTAAAGGTTGTCCTTTTTCTAAAACTACACTATTATAACATTACAGAAATAATATCGAAAAAAATATCTAGACTTAAACAATAATTTTTGATGTCCAACATAATCCATTCTAATCTTTAGACTTATCCAAAATACATCTGTCCAATCTCATAGTATAAAGAAAATCATTAATGGAAAGGTCACATAACAAGAACATGAATACCATCATTTATCCCCCATATATCATATCATATATCATGTTGATCGCATTCCAAACATGTGAATAACTTAATCATGTATTCTCTTGAAACATAAATTACCATAGAACCTTAGTGGAAACATGAATTCTATCAAATGTTAACTCTTTCCACATACGAAAATCCCAAAATTTCTATATACACAAACCATTATATATCTTTGTCCTTATATCAGTCATGAGCTCATTAATACTATCAAACATTTCATTTTCTCCTTATCCCTTCATTATGCGCATATCATCTTCTTTCCAAAAATATTTCCATCACTTTTCATGGTTATCGGTACCGTATTCTTATGGAAAACCATAATGGACCCATATATAGATATTCCAATATACCATAAAAGTATCTCAACAACATTATTATCGAATACCAATACATAAACACTCCAATCCATCCTCTACAATGATTTTCATGGAATAATTCCTTCCTTGATTTAGAAGTAACCTCTTACGTCAGGGCGTTAAGTTGGGTAATGCCAATGATCTCCACAGATAAGACATTGAACTCCATAACAATCTTTCACTCTATAACCCTTCTCCCCTCACAGATAACATCTTACCCTCTTTTTTATGTATTCATGAAGGTTATTATTCCCTTCTTTAGAAATATCAATCTTCCTTTCTCTATACTCCTCACCATGAGAACATGCATAAAAGTCTATCTTGAACTTATTTGGTGAATCAGGAATACCACTAAGTTCACCTTGTTAATAATATATCATGATGACTGATTCTGCATAATCACAATATATTTCTTTCTATGCATTACGAAATTTCATTGCTCATAGTCACCAATTTTTCCATTGGATTCGATGTTGACCCAATTCCTTCTGGTTCCCTCCATTGACTAAAACCAAAAACCATTGTGTAAGAAACTGTTAAAATAACCAGGAACCACATAATCATAAAAAGTCACTTATGGGTGGTCTAACTTATCTCACATTATTTAATCCATGACAACGTAGATTAACTCTAGGTTATTCATGATATTAAACATAATTCTAGGACTGTAACCTATAGTTATACTACACCTTATGGACATCCCAATACATACCTTATAAATATCTCTAGGGATCTCACTAAAGTTTTTGCATCCATGTTTCCAAATGTTGACTAAAACTTCCCTATGATACAAACTGTAGAGACCCATAATTGACGTACATAGACATTACATTAATTCTGCAGAATTCTTAATATATTACAAAAAACAGATGCCCAAAGACTGTATTAGTTTAGTGTCTTTGGAAACTCGGTACATAATCTTCTAATCCTGGTGAAAGATCTTCAACATCTCCCAAAAAGATCTTCCCCTTTTGTTTTCTTACCTAAAACCTTTCTTTATATCCTTGGTAAAATAAAACATAGAAAGGGTGAGCTTAAATGCTCAAAAAGGGTAAAAAAGGAGAACAAAAAACAATCCCTAAACATTTGAACGTAAGAACATGAACATAAAACATCAAAATCATGAGTAATGATATAAATCATGGAAGTGTAAAAGTCATAGATCAAAAAGGAACATTAACCATGATAAAATATAATGGGAATAAAACATGTAATTGTGGAAACCATTAATCAAATTTTATGATCTCAATAGTATCCAAGGCATTGCTTCCAAGACCATCATTGTGGACAATGTCCCTTACTGAATCGAGTTCACTCCTTGTTCCAGTCTCGTATCAATAAACTAGATTAACTTGTCATTCCAGCCATGTCTATCTCATGAGATATAAATCTTTACCCAATGAATTTGAGGGAGATATAGGTCCCACCAATCTCATAAATAAATCATTCTTATGTGTGGCACAACATAAACATAAATCATTCATCATAACCCAAAGAATTAAATGGGTTTAAAAAACATCATCCCATCATAACATAATCCATACAAAACAAATGGATATCATTTCATAATAAGAAAAGTGAACCCATATAAATTATAGAGAAATTATACTTGAAACATACACATGTGAAATAATGTTATCTTATTTGGAAAATGGTTTTGATAAAACCCTTGAAATGAATTCTTGATAAAAATATCCTTTCTTCTTCAAAATCATTTTCTTTTCACAAAATGCCATGAAATTTTAAAAGAAAAGGATTTTGTTTAAAATAGTCATGAAATAATGTAATGTATGATTCATGAAAATATGGCATTACAAAATCGTGAAAATCTACTCATGCTGTATAAGTTAAAAAAACATTCTCCTCATACTTTTAATAGAAAAGCTAAAAAGTACCACGTATGGTAAACCAAAGAATTATTCTTTCCATAACACAAAGTAAAAGTCAAATAGGGGTAAAAATGAATTTAAAAATACATGGAAGAATATTATACACTATATAAAAAACATTTTTATGGACATGGATGAAAAATATAACCCCAGTAAATACTTACGTATAATCAATCTCAGATAAAAATGAGATTGCAAAATTATACCTTACCGTAGGTCCAATTTCTTCCGTACGTGTGCAAAAATCCTGTGTAGTGGGTTTGAACATATAATTAACTTTTAACAGAACCATAATAATATTTATGATATCATATATGATTAACTTATGACATTATATTACCTGTTCTTTTGTCAATTCCACGTTAAACCTGCGTTTTGGGTAAAATTGTTTTATTTATCGTGCGTGTTTGGACTTGTTTTTCTTGATATTATTATTACATATATCATGATTTACTTACATACAGAATATAAAACATGATTTATATATCATATATATTCAGTATATATATATAATAGATAGATAACTAAAATGAAACACACAGTTCATGGAGACAGTAGGCCGTATGTACGCATGAACGTTGTTTTCCTTTACATATTGACATGAATGGAAGTAAGTAGATGATATATATATATAAAAATAAATAATGTATCATTATAATGTCATTTATATCATTATTATTCATTATATATACTTTATAATCATTTTTAAGGGTTAATATGGAGAATGAATCTCATTGCATCGTAGAGACGGTAATTCATACGTACGCACGAGCAATGATATCATTCCCATAACTATTGAATAGAATTGGAGTGGATGATATAATATCTCATAATCATTATAATTTTATAATAACCATATATAGTTATTATTTACACCATTATACCCATCCAAGTAAGGTGGTGATGGAAAAACAAATTACACCACGGTGTGGAGACGGTATTCCGTGCGTACGCACGCGCGGTGATTTTATTTTCTCTATGATGTATAGAAGGTGAAATGGGGTTATTTCATATTTATAATAACATATCAGTATGTTAGTTATACTGATTTTATTACTTTATAATGAAACAACTAAATAAGAGGAAGTAGAAGAATAAAGAAACTTGAATGAATCGGTAGAAGAGATTACCTCTTCTTCGATGCGCCTCCTCTTAACCTTCCCTTAGGGACTAAATATAGACTTTGAAGAAGACCAAGACCTATAGTAGGTTTCTATGGAAGTTTATTAGTGAAATGGGCAGGGTTTGGTCGATCTTTAAGGCTCAAAGTTGTGTGAAAAGGAGAGGGAGGAGGTTCCCTTTTATAAGAGGGGTGAAGGGCACCTTAGGAAAAGCTTAACATATTATTTTATAATAAATTCATATTCAGTTAATAATGGCTAAAAGTGACTTATTTCGAAGATAGGGTATTGATGGGTAGAAATCCTCACAACCAATACGTTTTATTCAAGTTTATGTCACCAATTTAACCTTATAATTTAGATTTAACTCAAAGTTAAATAATTTATCTTTTACCATGTCTTCTTGTATTCTTACACTATATGGTTAATAAAAATACTATAAACTACCGATCAAACCCCAATTGGTTCATTAATGTCATATATATTATTATATAAGTCTTTTGGCCGAACCTCAGATTATATGGGCCATTATATCAATTAATTATATAATATTTGTTTAAAAAACTATTTTATGTCAATTTTTCACACAATTTGGTATTTTGTTTTTGCTAAATTTATAACAGAATTATTACTTCGCAATAAAATCAAATAACCAACCCTAATATATTATATTAACCTATAAAATTAGTGTAATTCATAAAAATCTTCAAATTACATTTATTTGGGTATTTATAATATCAATTATGTTAATATTTCATTAATAAGGTAATTACTGCATCATCATTGTGTCATAAATATATTAAAATATTTAAATTCTAAAAATTTTAAATAAAATACCATTATGTAGGAAATATTGTTTTCTTTCTAATGAATATTTATAGTAGAATTAATATTATGTATAACCCTATATTAAAAATGTTTTATTTATTAAACTTTGATTTTAACTCTATTAAACCTTCTTTAAATAAAATAATAGTAAATGTCCTAATATAATCCATGTGAACCTAAAGGATAATATTTTATTAATAAGGATGTTTTTGGTCGAATTAAACTTATCTAATAGAATTAGGACATGTTTTAGGGTAATAATAATATCATTTTTACCCTTAATTACCCTATTTACTTTTAACCGTGGTAAATAAAAGTGAAACGTTACTATTTACAAAAAATTATTTTTATCTTATTGAACAAAATTTTACTCCATGATATGAATCACGTTTATTGGATTTTCAAAATTCCACTCACAGAAGTTGTAAAATTATGTTTTATGTAAATTTGCAAATTCTCCTAGGAGGTGGCTAAAAGACAGTGAAAAGTACAATAAAATTTTTATATATCTAAAATTATTATAAAATGACTCCAATGAATTATATTGAACTTATATTGGTATTATGATTCAATTTTGACCTAAAATAAATTTAAATAAAATAAATAATTATAAAAATTCAGTTTTAAATTATAACTCAGTGTTTTTCACAATTCTTCAAAAATTGAAAGTTTTCAGAAACATACAAAAACGTCACCCTAGCCTAATTTAGATATTCTGAATCTGAAAATGAAGTCCATTTTAAAAGATAAAATTTATAATATTTCAAAAAGTGGGTATTACTATTCATAACGTCTAGTTTATATAATACTTTAATAACATATCGTTGTATAGTGAAACTCAGTATTGCGTACAATGAAAGCTATCGAGGAAGGTTGATTTTGCGTGTAACAAAAGCCAAGAATATTGTTGTGTATACTAAAAGAAAATACGGGGTTGCGTATAGCACAAGATAATCATGGTGTAGCATACAACACAAGACATCAAATAAATTAAAAGGAATAATTCTCAAAAAATATCGGGGTGTTACATAATAGATCATGAAAGAGATAAATAATGGAAAAGTACAAAGCCTTCCTATAATATTGAATAACACTCGTCCTGCTCCTATAGTTTAGTTTATGTGATTGGTATGGATCATATAATGATCATAAGAAACATAGGATTTGACCCACTACTATGGTCAAGTTAGGGAGAAATAATCAAAGAACACATATAAAGATTTTATTCCATTTTACAAATCATCTTCTTTTTAATTTCATAATTTGTTATTTAGTTAAATTTAAATTAAATGGAAGAATTAGATGGATCACCACATAAAAATTTTAAGGGCTCATAAACCAAATAAATTGAAATTTTGTGATAACATAATCATTAACATAACAAATTCCATCTATTGAAATCAATTCCCCATGGCTCAACATGCCACTATTTTCTACTTATAGCCTCTCCTTTAACCAATGCAGGAAAACACTGGTTGGTTAAGGTAGGAACTTTGAGTGAAAATTATGTTTTTATAGACCAAAAAGAAAATATGAACAAATTTTTTATTGAATTAGTAAAATCAATTGAACCCATAATAACCAAGTCATCAATACAAGATAATGAAACAAAGGCAACACTGGGAGAATAATAAATATAAAATGGGATAATACAAGAATGTTTAATACCTAGGTGCCTAATATGACTCGTGTTTTTAGTGTCCCATAAATTAATTAAGATATGGCGGAAAAACCATCTTTAATAACATCAAAATCAATAATTTCACAAAATAGGCCTGTCAACCAGCTGTCAAATCCATGGAAGTTTAACCGAATAAGAAATAACAGTGTAAATCCATACCATGTAGTTTTGGTTTCCCCTATATATGGGTTAGCTTCTCCTAGGCATGACCTCATTACCAAATTCATATATCTAAGTATCCTATATAAAATATTATAGTAAGATAAATGGAGAAGAACCTTTGATAATACTTTATATCATCCCACTCCATATTCCACTTAACGAAGCCCTGAGATGGTGGTCCAAAAGATATTGAGCACATCTCCCCAAAATCTAAAGACTTTTGATTAGCATTGAGGGAATTTGAGAGTGTCCCTTGGGAGATTATGAACTCATTGATCATGGTAGTTATAAGAAATATATAAGGAATAAGAAAAAGTAGAAGAAAAAAATATTGGACTATAGAAGTAACTTACCATATTAGACGCAAAATCAACATACATATAACATTTGGAAAAAATAAACATACATGAAAGATAAATAAAGAACTAGAAAATGCTAAACATGAATTATGTACAATATGATGTTGATGAAATGTCATGTGTCTCTAAAAAATTATGAGCAGGAGACAGGGGATACAAGAATATAACCAATGCTAAAAACAATATATGGAAATACCAAAAATAGATACTACCATTATCATGATCATAAGATCGGTCATCTTCTCCCAAAATACACCCTAAAATGTTCAATCAAGCATAAATAGATAGCTTATTCCCTTTATCTATATCTACAGTAAGGATGTTTACTCTAGTATCAATGGTCTCCTAAGTAGGGGAGAGATAAAATCCAAGTTGGCCACTACTAATGGTGGTTGGAAAAATAAATCTCATACAATATTAAATGAATACTGTTCCATTTATAATAAATGAAAGAACGAAATAATTAAGTAATTTCATTTTTCTAGGTTCCACATTTGAAACACATCCTTTATACCTACTTTAGCCTAATATGGTGAGTCTAAACTAGGGGATCCTGTGATGCCAATGTAATTGATATAATATAACGAGAGGTGGAATATTCAAAAGATTGTGATTTGGCTCGGTGGACATGTCTTTGAAGTTAAAAATTTATAAGGATAATTTATAATATAAAATCATTCATTTAATTTTCAAATTCAATTAACAGATTTATATACACATTAGGGGGCACCATCATCCATTCCATGGAAATTCTAATTTAATTTCCTGTTTTACTCTAGAGGCTCTCCATATGTCCATGGAAACTAGACATTTTCCAAGATAACCCATGAATGAAATACCAAGTGTTACTTTAGGCATAATATGTTGACATCATGAATTAACCTTTGAGTTATTCCCTCAAATCACTTGTAGGATCCCAAGTATATATCATGGAATGGTAAAACTATCATGACATTGAGCCCATCCATGGGGTATCCCATAGGTAACTAGTTTCATTCATCAGGAGTTAAAAATAAAAAATTCTTGGAGATCCAATCCAAGTAATCTCTAGTGTCTCATATGACATTTTTTAAAAGAATTAATATATTATGTGTAAGGAATGATGAGCCCATCTATGGGACCCTTAATTATGAACCCATTATACCATCTTCGGCTCATATCAAGGGTATTATTTGGATATAAAATCTATAATATTTATCATAAAAGAGATTTTTTATATTTTAATCAATTACATACCTTTATTTCGATTAATTAATTAATTTCAACGTATAGTGAATTATGGAATAAGGCATAAAAAATGAGGCATGGTGGCTCACAAACATAACATATCAAATCTTTCTGGTCATTAAGAGTTTTAATTAGGATAGGTGCCACCTTAAAGGTTATTAAGAAAGAAATGAAGGTAGTACAACTGGGACATTTTGAAAAGGAAATACAAATGGGATAACCTAGTCTTGTTAAACCAACCGAAATGTAAATCATGATTCATTAGGGTCATAAAAAACATTGAAAACAAGCTAATTAAATTTACTAAACAATTAGGATTCACTGGAAGGATCCATCTCATTGAAAATGATTGAAGTTATAAAAAAAACTAAATAAGGGTAAATAACCTAGAAGACCTACCATATCCCCATTGTGATTCCCTCATACATCGCCAGCCTTTTATTCAAGCCGGAATGGATGATATAGATGAAATTATCAAAAGACATGAAAATAGTTCAAATGATCCGAGATAGTGCATTAGAGAGGAATAAAAACATGAACTACAAAGGATATTATTGAATATATTTCAGGAATATTTATAAAGGATATTCTGACAAGTGGTTTGGATAAAGAATAGAGGAGATCTCATTATCACTAGGTTATTCAAAATGATTTCTATGGGAGTAGGAGCTCCCTAGAGAAAATAGAGGTAGAATAAAAGGTTTATCTAAAATAAATTCGAGGGAAATTCATCTAAATCACCCAAATATGTTGGGGAACATTGTTTAGATGAATGGTTTTCCAAATTATGTTCCTACCATGAACCTGTTTCTCCTCCAAGGGGAACCCCACATGGGATAGGTGCATGGATTGGATAACTGTGAACAACCCATGAAAAATAGCCTTGAAACATGTTCGGGACAAGTTTGATGGGTGTGTAGGCTATATCATATGGTTTCATCAAACCCATGTGGATCCCTACTCCCCACTTTCACTAATTCATTGTTTGTGATCCCATTCAAGCTAGGTGGTATGGTTTTTACTAATCATGTGTCTGAGTCATCCTTTTTAAAAATTTTGGCTCATGGCTCCGAAGAAGCCCCAGACATCTCAAAACCTCGGTGACTACATTAGAAAAAAAATATTAGGGCCATAAACATGAATTTAAATGAATAAATGGTATGTACCCTTTGGAAAATCCTGGAATTTACAACTGTGTCTATTTAGTAAATCACAATGTGTGGACTCAGAAAACATTATATAATTTAAAACATATAATAATTCATAAATATACATATTTATGTTGAGATAATCCTCCTTTAAAGAAACTAGGATATTCATTTTATTATGGTATCTGGAATGACCCATACCCAACAAGCATATCAATACACCCATTTTTACTAGACGATTCATATATAATATGGAAATTTTTTTAATCAAACTATCCAAAACATCTTGTAAAAATAGGATATGAATTATGTTAATCCCATAGACCCTAATCATATTTTATTCTATATTTATATTGAGATTGATCGGGTTGATGAAAACATCACATGTCATTCTTGCTCAGGGATTACCACATCAAATTATGATAATGCGTAGATAATCATAACATATGTATCATATAAAAACATATTAACACCTACTCAACTTATCTTAACTGATGGAAAATATTTCATGACCGTTTTGTGAGAGGATAGAATCCTAGCATGGATAATCATGATGCAATTATATGATTAATAATATACCCCAAAAAAATTAACTAATCTTAAACGATTTCATATGAACGTGTGAAGGTTCTCATGATAAATATATCACTTAATAGGGTATAGATAAATCCAAATATAAAACATCCACCCATAGTATACAAAATAAATAATATTTTTACACTCCATGTGGTATATACAAGGAGGTCATCCTACATAGAAAAGTTTTTTTTTCTAAATGAATATATTTCATATCTATATAATAAATCATACACCTATTATCCATATTGTTTCATCACAATCTATAATACTCGATGATGTACATGGGTGATGGATAACTCAATTTTATTCTTTGACAGTTTAAATAACTTTTCAAATTATGAAATATACCAAACAAACATGGAGGATTATAATATGGATTCAAAAAATTTGTTAACATAAAAAAATTTATATTCTTAAGCTAATTTAAAAATATTATAAAAAAATACACAAGTGTTGCTATGATTTTATCACATATGAGAGAATACCATAGTAACCTTATGTTCTCTACACTTTTGGGGTATAAAAAATTCATTACATATCTTCTAAATTTATTCTATATATCTATGGGAAGTCATAATAATTCATTCCCAATGAACACCATAATGGTTAACATAAATTTAGAAAGACAATTTTATTAATGATTAGATATAGGAATTGTAATTTTAATGTTAAACTATTGAAATATTGTATTTAAACTCTTTTACATAAAAATATAAAATTATTTTACAACAATAATTCTTTTACACATGAAAATACTTTTTAATTTGTTATGATCATAATTTTATATTTAATTATTCAAATGTTTTCCGTGAGATCTTATTTCTCACAAATATAGAAAATTACTTTTTTTCATTACCAACCCATCCAAATCTATTTATGGTTATAAATAGATAATAACTTAATGTGGTAATGAAATGTAACTATTTATATTTCCCATTACCATCATACCATAAACACATTTAGAATATTAAGTGATATTAACTTTCAATAATATTTTGGATAATATTTTATTTTCGAACCCTGTATATGTATAACTCCAAAAAATAGTCCAACCATCATATTAGATACTATATTCTCTTCAAGAAATTTTGATATGTTAAAAAAACATATTTGTTCTTATGATATAACACATACTTGATTTAGTGAGAATATTAATCATATAAATTATAGAATCAATATCATATTATTTATTTTGTGTGATGATTAATTTTTTCAAAAAAGATGAAATTATTAATTTAAATAATTAATTGTTTGGTTGTTAGAACTATTTCCCTCATATTGTAATTTTTTTGGATAAATACTTTTATACTATATAAACCGCATTTTATATTAGCATTCCATTCAAATAATGTCACGTGATTTATTGAATCATTATCCAGGTGTATTAATTCCACTATGTCAATATTATTCAGAAGAAATAATTTTTTATATAAAACTCCCACTTAATATAAGTGAAATTAGGTAGGTATACTAAGACTATTTTTTATCCATATAATCTGGATATATTCTATTGCATTGGAAATCATAATTCAATAACCCATTACATTATCCATTAAATAAAAAATACATTATTCATTAATCCAATCATGTTTTTTAATTTTTGTGTTATTGAACATTTTTATGTTTTAATTTTCATATCATATACCCTTAAAAATTAAATTGATTATTTTTATAATATTAATTCCAAACATGGACATTCCAAGGATTTTCTATAAACCCATTTTCGCATCCTTTACAATTCCATCATATTAATTAAAATTTATTCCTTAATGGAATTATGATTATATTTCTATAACCAAATATGGGTTTTTATAGAAACATTATTGTAATATGAAACTAACATATCTTCTTATAGTATGAAATTTAACCAAATTTTACTCTAGATATAACACCAAGAAATAGATATTACTTTTCAGTTCATATTTTATCAACACAAAAATAATAGTGGTGAATCATTTCTTCAATACAATCATATATTTTTGGAACATTTCTATGAATGATGATATAAATAATTCATTAACAATAAAGATCTGTAATGAAAACTTTAATGAAATTTTATATGTTTCACCTAAATATTTTGATCCACTTATTAAATTGATTCAATAGATGGTTACTCATTAATCATTTTTAATATCATATAGAATTCATTACATAATTGAAAAAAAATGTTTGGTTTTATTCAAATCAAATAATGTTCATAAATTAATATTATAATTTAAATTATTAGTCTCAAATTTAAATTACAAATGATAATATCTTTTAACTATAATTGAAGACTTTATCTATTCATTATCATGTTCTATATTAATTTATTTTTTTAATTAAATTTAATTACACTAAAATTATGACCTTGATACATTTCATTATATCCATCTGTAGTCCAAAATATATATTCCACAAATAAATGACCCTACTTTTGAAAGAACAACACGAATTAGCTACTTTTGAAGATCGATTTTCTATTATTTTAAATATGAATCTTGGATAATTTAAAGAATAAAACATTTTATAATCCATCATATTCTTATTCTTAACAAAATTCTTTTGGTATCATTCTTAATGGGTTTCCAACTATATGAAGCACCAAAAAATGAAAACAATTAAACACGTTGGTCTCATAGTAATATCATTACTTTTCTCAAAAAATAAGATAATCAGGGAAAAAAACATATTGGCATGGTCCAAACTGATTTGATGATCACATTTTGTTAATGTTTTCAAATTTGGATGGAATCTAAAACATATGTTTTTAACACAGTACTAATCTTAGAAAATTATCTCTTATTTTTTCATTTAATTTATGCATTCGTTTAATTATTTAGTTTATAATAATATTATTTCAACCATATAAATATGTTAAAATAATATAGATTTATAAATATTTTTATAACTCATATATTGTTTTACAAGCCCCAAATAAAGGGACTATATATTCATATACATATAAATATATATACATTCAAATGTATCATATAAATAAGGAACTAAAATGCCTTGATTTAGATGTTCAAAATAAGATGAAATTTAATATCCGAAAATGAGTAATCGTGGATCCATAGAGAGATTAACACCAATTTTCAATACATTAAATAATTTTCTATTCCTTGATTACAATGACACCTCTAGATATTAAAAGAATAATATATTGTAGGTTAACGCACACATTATGCAAAACCAAGCATACATAACATGCAAAATATATGATCGTTATAACCTAATAATTCAATTTGAAGATATTAATAAGAGTAAATAATTTTTGAAATATACACATATTTCATAATTAATTTAAATTTATTGATACATCCTTCCTAAATAATCACCTATTATTTAGAAATGTCATTTTATTCATCAAAAATAAGTGTTCTTCAGAAATTGTTTTTATTTGATTTTTTTTAGAAAAATTTAATAAAAATTTAATAAAAATTTAATATTTTTTTATAAAATTAATGTTATTATTGAGATCAAAATAAAAAAATTAATTATGGTGAAGGTTTTAGATTTTTTTTGCAAATTATTGATTTTTCATTGAATAGTGAAAAACACTAATTTTTTAAAAGGTGTCATTTATTTTCAAAAAATTTAGTAATTACAAAATACCTATATGATTTTAATTTCAGTTAATTTAACCAAAATATTATATATTTATAATAAAACTAATTAATTATATTTGAATAATATTTCTCCTTTGTTTTTTATAAGTGAAATTGTAAGATAAAATTTTATTTTTCTTAAAACAATTTTAATGTGCATAATGTTTATCCATTTCAATTATATTAAATTTCACATATGGTGGAATTATAAAATGATATTAATGTATTATATATCTATAAATTTTAAATTAAATTCATATAATTAAGATTACTAGACATCATGATTATATAAAATCATCTTATGGTTGAAAAATACATTATAGGAGAACACACATTTTCATAAAATCTTTAGGATTTATTTTAAATTAAATTCCTACAATTATATGATTTTTTCATGATAAAATTTATAATAAATTTATAATTAGAATAATTTATAATATTTAATAACATTAACATACTTTTTTCCATAAATAAATAGTTAAAATATTTAAAAATAATTATACTGCGGTTAAGTTGAAAACTAGTTTACTATGGGATAAACTAAAACAATAAGTGTTAAAATGACATAAAAACATATCTTAATTATGTTGTATGGATTTATTTTGTCCTTATATAATATAAATTTTTATAATGGTCCATTTTCTTTCCTTTTAGAATGTGTAAAATGTGGGTATAACTATTTTTTCAACAAATTTCATGTGTCTCCTATCCCAAACGTATAAATGACTACCCCCTATTATCTCTTCTCATAAAATAAAATTCCATAGGGTTCATACATTAACTACCAAATTACCATAATTATATCAATCCACACATCCTAGAGTCCTTTTTGTTTTTTAAAATCTAATCTAGGAATGCTTTAGTTATATTCCAAAAGGGTTTGTTTGAAAAAGGGGTATCATTCTAAAACAAATATTTTGGTTTTATTAATTATTCAACCTCCTCAAAAAATTATCAAACATGATGATATAGTAAAACAAATATATAATATATACTATTATTTTATTATGTTATATTTATAACTGAAATCCATCCTAGATCCCATGAAATGTGAAACAAATGCACTGTTTGTGTGTATAGGGTACTACTGCCTCACGAACAGAGGTAATTGTTTTCCATAATTGCCTCTCCAAACCAATTATAATGATGAAATTAATGTCTATATATTATATTAATTAAATATTAATAAATCATAAATATTAATAAATCATAAACATTTTTACCTCACAAAACATTGAAAAATGATAACGTCGTTTGGGTGTATAGCGAAGAACCACCTCTGAAAGGAATGTGATTAATTTTTTATTACTATATCACATGGATGATATAAGAATGAATATTTAAATAATTAAAAATATATATATTATATAAGTATAATTATTTTAATATAAAATGATAATTATATTATTTTGACAATCGTCTTGGAAAAAAAATAAATGTCTCTCATGCTTACATGTGACATGTTGTCTCTATGATTGTAACATTGTTCATTTATCATAACTATCATTAATTATTGATTTTAAAAGTATTATTGATGTATAAAAATTACAATTAGGTAATTTTTTATTATTTAGATGATGGAACAATTACCCATATGTTCATGGTTAACATACTGAAGCCATTTTTAAAATATGGACAAAACATCGTCAAAACATGTGACGTGGACTTAAGTTATTAAGTATATAAATTTTTTATTAATTTTTTTTTGAGAATATTTAATTAAACAATAAAAATATTTTTATTAAATATAATAATTTATGAAATATTTTTATAAATGCGTTATAGGATATATGTGGAAATTTTGGACATGTGGAAAGAGTTTCTCATCTAACTTTTATTTCTATGATAAATATTCTATATCAATAACTTATTTTTATTATATTGTGTATTTTCATCTAAATAATTTTTCTATTAATATTTTAATGTAAATTTTTTATATTTAAAATTATATACAAGTTTCTCTCTTTTGAGATGTTTCTATCTAGATATTACAAAAGTTGTATGTTTTTTGTCTTTATTTACATTAATTAAGGCATACTTTAATATTTTACAATTAATAATATTTTATAATTATTATATGTATTTTAAAATTTTTTTTATATCATTAATCTTCCATACTACATGGTATTCTATGTTTCGTCTTGGATTATTTATTCTAAGGCTATTTTAATTGAAAGTTACTAAGTGGTAAAGGGTTTCTCAACTCAATTTCGTTTCAATGGGTTAAAAATCCATTAAAATTACTCATTTATGACATTATTTTGTGTGAATTGATCTCTAAATTTTATTATTTCTTAATCCAATTTATTTTCATTATTTTCAAATGGTACATGTAATCACTCTATTTATTAACTCCCACTTCAATTATCTGAACTATATAACTGTAATTCATCTAAAATTCCATTTCTTTGGGACATGCATATAATAATATGCTCCAATATTATTTTACGTGTTCTATATAATTCACATTTAATATGTAATATCATGAATATATTTTTTCTCATGGTATTTAATGTTTCATTTTTAATTATTTTTTAATGGGGCTTATGGTTAAAAAGATACCAATGTAGAAAATACATTATGTTACAATATCCTTTATTTTTAGGATTGATTAAGTTCAAGGTTCCATTCATTAATATCATATTCTTATACTAAATTCCACAAAATATCCTTACATACCACAATGTTTTGATTTTTTACATGTTTAGTATCTTTGTCCCCCCTTATCAATTAATAAAACATCATTAATTATTTTTTCAATTGATATTGGTCATTTATATTCTTTTTTGACATTAATTTCTTCTTCCATATCCATTTTTTCTAAAATTATTTCAAAAATAATCATTTCTAAAAATAAATTATTTTTTAAATAAATTTAAAATAGTTTATGCCCTTGTTTTGAATTTTTTTATAAGTGAAATGTTTTAACATTTTAAAAAGGGTTCACTTTTGACTCCCTTTACAAAATGTTTTAAAATTATTTTTCATGTCATTTTTAGGACAATGTAATTTTTAAATTATTATATAAATTATGATATGAATCTTTGTATTAATTTAATCAACATGAATGGGATTTCTTGCGATTATGACAACTCAATTATTTTTGCCTTCTATTTTATGTTTTTAAAGATATTTTAAAATAAATTTATATACAGAATATTATGTTAATTTTTAGTTTTAAAAATTTTATTTCAATGTGAAAAGGTTATTTTAGTAAAATATGTTGTAATTAAATTTTAATGGTATTTCAATTAATCAGCATCAATAACCCTTGATGATACTTATTCTATAATTTGAATATTTTATAATAATTCAATACCCATTATTTTTTATAGGGGATTATAATTATTTAAAATATATTTTCATGGATTCCATTTATTTTTTTTTGGATAATCATTTTATAAAAGGAACAATAAATGTTTCTATGAGTTTTATGGTTATATGTAATCTCTAAGTGGTTTTATATGATGTGGTTCATGGAATGTTTTTATGAAGGGTTAGTACCTATTATTACTCATGAGTGATCCCAAAATAGTATATATAATGTGTTAATCCCCATTATAGATTATTTTTTGATGTGTTGGGCCACATTATAACTCAATATATTATGGGTTTAGCCCCATTAAAGCTCAATGTATGAGAGGTTGAGCCCCATTATAGCTCATGATATGAAGGGTGATCCCAATTATAGATCTCAAATTAATTGTGTAATGATTATATTATTTGGAGAATTATATTAGAAGTGAGACATAGTTTTATTCGAATTTGAAATGGTTATATAATTGTTTTACAAATATTATATTCCAAGTCATTTTTATGTTTTTATTATGAAATCTATGTATTTCAAATATTTCTTTGATCAATATTGAAATCAAATCATACATGATTATTAATTATTATAAAATTTTACATTGTTAATGATTTATTTTGATTTTTATTACTGAAGATCTTTTTATCTATGGGTATTAATATTTTGATGTTATGATCATACACTTTGATTATGTCATCATACCATTACACGCTTATTATGATCGCTGATGACATTAAATGGTTAATGCTTTTTTAACCCTTACGGATCATTTCAGATCAACCTTATTATGTTTCTCTTCCCCATGTTATAAATATGGATTTTAAATTAATTATTTCTAGAATGGCTTCATATATATGGAGATGATGACTTACTATAAAAAAATAATAAATGGGTATTGGAGAAAAATACTCTCTTGATGTCAATTTTAATTTTTATGTTAGAGTTTTACTTAATTATCTAAAAATATAAAATTAAAATTTCATTGTGTATGTAATTGAATAATTATTTCCTTTTTTTCATTTTTTCTAGTTGGAAAAAATTGGGTCACATTTTTCTGTACCATGCCACAAATGTAATTATTATGTTTTTACCCCCAGATTTGGAAAATGTGAGACTGGGTCCCTTACAAGTTATCCAAAGAATATTCCCTTTACATAATGATACTTTAATCATTAGTGATCTTAATTAAATTATAACATTTACACCTAATTTTTATAAAAAAAACATTTTTATTAAATATCATAACCTATTAGAATCCAAATACATTGTATAATTAAAATAAATCTACTATAATTCCATGATTTTAGCTCCTTAAAGGCATTAATGATAATATATAGTGTAAATTTTACTCTTTAAATGAAATAATACAAAAACATTTACAATACAACATTTATATTTATGAATAAGTTGTATACTAAACAAAAAAATAAACAATTCTTATAATTACATATATGTTTTTATTAAATTCATAGATAAAAAAATTTTAAACAAATTATAATTAATCCATAAATTATGGAAGTTCTATGGTTGGAAAATATATATTTTTACTTATGTATAAAATAAACTCCATAATATTCTTATTTATAAGTAACTTTACTTGAATATATGATTTTAAAAGAAATATAATCATTTTATTTTTAAATTATAATATGGAAACTTTTTACTTAATCCAATTATTATGTATTTCATATTAAGTAAACTATAATCATATTACATATAATAACTCATTTAAATTTGTTTTAAATAATTTTTCAATTAAGTATTCTTGTTTTAAAATCTTATATTTGACATTATTAACGTTAAATAGTTTTATGTACAAATGTATTCATATATTTTTTAAACTATATTTTTAACCTATAAATGTTTTTAATTACACTTAAAATTTTTATATAATAACTCTGTCTCTCAAGATTATATGCCATGAAATATAATTTATAAAAGTGGTTTCAGTTATAATTATTAATATTCATCGATATTTCTTTATTATATTTTTCATAAACATTTTATTACTTAATTATAAAAAAAATATAGTTAAATTATTTATAAACATCTTTGTACATTTTTTCATGTATAAAAATAACTTATATTATGAATTTAAATTTTTATAAGTAATTATATTCAGTTAATTATTAAAATATGTTGAAAAGTAATATTTTTCATCTTATAGGCATTTAATGACTACCCATATCAATGGATTTAGTATCCGAAATGAATTTGTTGGGAAAGTATTTGTCTATTGTACCCTATGATAAAAAATGTCTCCTATATATTAATTACTCAATACACATCCCCCATCAATTTCAATGATATACACGCCTATGTAAGAAAGAAATGGAAGTCTAATAGCCTACTTATGATTAAGAAATCATGTATAGAAAACACTATTAATGATAACAAACTACATATTATTAACTAATCATGCCAAAATTCTTCATTTGAATACCTCACAATAACTAGATTATGAAACTTTTATTATAATATTATAACTGGTGTTTTATTTCATACTGAGTATTAACTATGAATTTTTATAAGAAAGTAGTTTACATTATACACTTAACATAATTTCAAGATAATATGAGGAATATATTTTATAATCCCTTCACTATATAGAAATATTAATCAATAATTATTCTAGTTTGTATACAAATATTCTAGGCACTATCTTATGTTACAAAAATATTTCATGCAAATTCCTTCATTATATAATGATTTCAATATTTTAATTGTTTGAAAATTCAATGTATTTAAAATAAATGAACACATCTCTCAAACCAAATATTTAATTATGTTTTACAAATAAACATAACAATACTGCTACTTTTCACTAATTATCATGAATTAATATTGACTATAATAGCTTGAAATAGTATAGGGAGATACACACTAATGAATACTAATCCAAAAAGGGCAACTCCATTGGTATAAATAATCACATGAATAACACACCATACATAAAAATGGTAAAAGTAACAATAATCCTTTAGAATATTATATACATAGCTATGTCATTTGTATATTATTTTTAAATGAATTTGGTATTGATAAAATATGACAACATCTAAGGTTATATAGTGTGTGTGAAGAAATTAAACTATTATGATATGATCATTAGGTATTCTGACCATTGGTAATTTATTCATTATTAAGTGATAATTGGAGTTATTGTATATTAAGAGCAATGGGGAGATAAAGTTGATATAGAAGGGATTAATGATGGCCTCAACCTATATTATCATGCCTCATTAATCACATTTATCAAAACATTAGAAGGACATAGAATTATTGGAGTTTAAACTTGACCAAGCACCAGAAACTGTTCAAAAAGTGAGGCTTAAAGAAAATAAACTTTAGAATTATTTTATGCTAGTGGGGATCCCAGTGGTATCATGGTTAGTTAAACCACCCTATGAAGGTACCCTTATTATCGAGCTTACCCTTAGGTCTTGTGATCATGTGAAAAGTTGTTATATATAAAGATCATAAGAAATATTAATATAAAAATTCTTTTATAAATAAAATAATGGTTACCCTGATCTGAAATTTATATTTAGTGTATGACCCTTACATAAAAGATAATGTTCACATGATTAGTGTATGAATAAAATAGAATATATTTTTGATACAAGGAAACCATAATAATGTCTTCAGAAAACATATGTTTCCAATTTTAGATTAAATACATGTGTATGATGATTTCATAAATATGAAGCTGATGTTTATTTTTATAAAATTTATTCAATAAATAATATTTATTATTATTCATACTGAAAATTAATTTTTTTACTATCATATATTATTTTATGATGGGATAGAAATTTAATCATGTTCTATAAAATATATTTATCAATTAATATATTTATAATTTAAAAATTAAATTTATAATATTTATGAATGTAGTCTTGATAAAATTGTTTTTATTAGTAAAATTATGACTTCAAAATTAACTAGTAGTGAATGTTTCTTTATAATATATGATAACGTAATTTTTTGACTAAAATGTAAAACATGATATCTAAATATGGTAAGTACTTTTACACTATAATTATTTAAAATCTAGGTAATAAGTAATATAAACAATAATTCATCCAAAAATGGGTTTTATAATTAATATAATGTATTTTAAAATAATAATATTAATTTTTTAAACGTATAATGAGTCTTAAAAAACCTAAATAATATATATTTTTTTAATAAATGTTTTATGAATAAGGTTTTTTTCTACATCCAGAATAATATATATTAAAAGTAATTTTCTATAAAAGGTTAAAATATAAAAAAAAACCCCCTTAGAATATGACATGGCCATAAACAAAAGGATGTCCTCTAGTTTCATATTTTTTAAATCACAGACTAAAAAACCTATGTTCTAAAATGAATTAACATATCTCCATCATTTTCTATAAATACCAACCCATTATCACATTCTGCTCTAATAAGCGGCCTTTTATAATGACATGAATATCATTTTCCATCTCTAGATTCTATCTATAAAGTTATTAAGGTTCAAAGTATCCCTTCTCAATCCTTAAGAAGACACCTTGAATGTAAGGGAATCAGTTTCTCTCTCTATTTATTCATGTACTTCCTTTTAGATAAGATTATAATTTTTAATTGATTATATTTTCATGTGATCATAATTAATCCATTATTTCCACGTGATTCCCTATTAATGAGAAAATAAATTTCTCTTTCATTAACCATGTTCTATGAACTATTTTTTATACATGATATGCTACTGAACACATTCTTTGATATTCCAGGATATACATTAATACAGTGAATAAAAAACCCAATATTCAGTCATTTTTATCCAAATAAATTGACTATAATTGTTTTATTGGGGACTTACATATATTGGAACCCTTTATACATTATTATTATTTAAAATATTTAAATATGTTCTTATTATATATGATCTATGTGGGACAATTATTATACATATGATAGCTGATTCCGAATAATTTCACAATAAATTAGGTAATGAATTAATAACTACACATGGAATATTTATGATACCGTGGAATAATTATTTGGAAATACATAATGTTTCCTTAGTGAAAAAACATTACAAATATGTTTTAGGATACGTTGGTAACAATACTTTTTTCATATAATTATTAATTCCTCGATTTTATATTGTAGTCACATTTACATGTTATATCTCATATATTTATGATTATTATTTCATGTGTTCCCTCATGTTTTATCTATGATGATCACACATTCTTTATTTCCTTCATTTATCCCTTAATGGGATGTATTCTAACAATTTACTGTAGATTTTTTTCCCTAATAAATCATTTACAATGAGGTGAGCTATGATAGATTTATAAATATTTGTTTCAATTGGATTAAGTAAAGTGCATATTTTTTCTCTATATAATTCATGAATTATATACATAGTTTTAGAGACACTAAACCTAAAAATACAATTGTAATATAATATGTAATATTATATTGAAGAATTCAATAAATAAAATAAGAAAAAATTGAGTTTCTATAGCTGTTATCGAAGATAATTTTAGTTATTTGATGAAATTGGGAATATTAAAAACTATTGAATACCTTTAGGATAATTCTAAATATAATAAAATAACATAAAATTTTGGTAAATCATTGAGTATATGGTTTTCAGGGTAATGAAATCTCTATCAAGATACAACAATGTTGACACAGTCTCTTTCCACGTAGCACATATGGTGATTACTATTAAAATAGTATGTTTTTAATTAACTAAAGCATCAATAGGTGCACAAAAAAGACTCCTTACTTCAAACATTATTTTAAACTCTAAAGGGATATCCATTAATTGATCACATGATCATTATATACCAATAAGAAAGATATATAGATTATGAAATTATTTTATCAAAAAAAATTAGCATTTAACACCCCTTTTGAATTATTATCTTGTGATTTATAATATTAGCAATTTTATAATTTATATTTTGATTTTCTACAATGAAGTGATGGTAAAAGAAGAAATGAGGTAAATAATGGGGGAGTAATACAATCCATAAACATCTATACAAATACATGGGAATAAAGACGTATAATTGTCATGATGTAACTAAATTAGTTATCTCATGTTATGAATTATAATAAAAAACATGAATTGTGTATTTCTTAAACAATTAGGGGGAAACTAATAATTGATTCCTCCTTAGAAAATTTAACATTTGATCATGTAATAATGGACCAAATCTATATAAATACATCTTATGCACTACATTGTTTTGAGATGGATAATATAAGTTTATATATATATATATATTGTTTAGAGGGATAAGTTGATTAATAGTGGACAAAAATCAAGAACGTAATGAAAAATAATGAATTTGAAGCTATAGTGCAGTAATATTAAATAAAATTCTTTTTCAACAAAATAATTCTTCATGCACTCTAATACAAAATTTAAAGGGTGTTCTTTGAGATAATTAAAACATAAAATGAATTATAGATAAGTTATTAGATAAAATTTAATGGGCATTTATGATTTTATTACGGAAATGTGACAAATTATGAGAGAAATAGTTATATATTCAATGGTTTACTAAGACCTCATTTATGAAGGGTCTATAAATCCAGAACATTTGAAGTTATATAATTATAGTGTGGTGTTTTTGAAAAGCAAAAATTGGATTTAGAGCTACAAAATAGTCTTGTAGGTTAAATTATATGGTGAGGAGTAAGTATCCATATTTTGGGAAGAATATAGACCATAAAAGAGATTATAGTAAGTAATAACAATATATATGAGATAAGTGTTTCATGAATAATTTAATAAAATTTATACTAGGATATGGAATGTGTTAAAAGAGATCAGAAGATTTATTTATATCTTAATATGTTTATAGATATTAAATGAGTAAATATTATGAATGAAAACAAAAAAGTGAAGATAGTTCAAGAAATCCATTTTGTTTGATTCCCCATGTAAGGAGATCATGGTTAATTTTCAAATAAATTTTTCAAAAAAGAATATAATCTTAGGAAATAACATACTACACCATTATATTCCTTGGTAGAATGGTTACAATTTTTCTATCATGACAGACAAAATATAGGCTACAAATTATGAGATAGAAGGTATACATATTTTGCACGTACATATTTTTTAATAAGTTGTTTTATTATGATTTTACACATTCCTTTATTTCAGTAAGGTTTTTTTAGAACATTCATCTAAAACCCTAATGGGTATAAGTATAGTTATTTGATAAATATTTGGGGGGATTGATTAAATAATTAAGGGTAAATATGTATTCCAATATTAACCTTTGTGAGTAAAATAATTCAAAAAAACCTAATAATATTTATAATGGTCTAATTTGTAATAATAAAAGGTATGGATTGGATATCAAAGTATATTTCCAAAATAATCTACAGAAAATTGAAATTTTAGTTTTCTCGAATAGAAAAACTATTTTTTAATGAATTTATATCCTTGCATTATACTTGACCAAACCATCTCGTATTTCTATTTTATTAAAATGATTAGTGCAGTAGCGGGGGACTGTGAAAGTGATGTGATATGAAATATGAAAATTTTTACATAATACATTGATCATTTTAGAAGAATTACCTAGAAATATCCAAATAGAGAGGTAAAATTATCCATTAACCTCATTCCTATATCAAATCCAATCTTAATGACCCTCTTTACAGTGGAAAATGTTGAGTTTGGAAAATTAGAGAATCAACATCAATATCTTCTGTAAAAATGATTTATTAAACACAATTTATCTCCATGGGGATCATATATTATCTTTTTAAATATGTTGGAAGGATCAATGTGGTTATTAATTGATTATATATAACTAGATGTGGTCATAGGGGAAAAAAGATAAAAATTTCCATAAATTTATACTTTATTCAACATTCTTCAAGGGATCAATTAATTTCCAAGACTGTCCTTGGTTGAAGAAGAATTAGTTTAAATGAAGAAATAGGTTATCTAAATAACTATTTTTATATAAGATATAGAAATTATTATTTATATGAAATGCTATTTTGTTTGACTAATCCTCATTCTATATTTATGGATTTTATGACTAGAATCTTTAGAGGGTTTTTTGAATGTGTCATATTGGTTTTTTATTGATGATATTATGGTATAATCCAAAAAACATGAGGATAATCAGGATCATCATATTGTCATATTAAAAATCATTATGAAATATAGGCTTATTGTTTTTTTAATATATGTTTTTTACAATAAGTATAATTCTTAGCAAACAGTTTTACCAGTGATTCAAATTTGATTGACAATATCAATACATGGTGGTATAGGAGTCGCCACATCCATTAAAAGTGAATGAGATATGTAGTTTCCTTGGTCAATTAAGATTCTATATAAAATTTTTAAAATTTATATCATGGATTCAATATCAAATAACCATGTTAACATAAAAAGGGATTAATGTTCATCTCAATAATGGAGTATAAAGAGAGTTTACAAGAATTAAAGAATGTGTTTGTTACTGTATGTATTATAAAATTACCATATAATGGATTAGAATTTATTATCTATATTGATGCATACAAAAATTTTATATTATATATGATAATATTGAATGAGAATGCATTTTTCTATAAAAACTGAATGTTGAAGACTCATTATTTTAATTATCTAACCTATTATTTTTGTGTTACCACAATCTATCTTTGCATTTATAATATGGAAGAATTATATTTTTATGGAAACATGTGATATATTTCAACAACACAACCTATAAAAACATTAATCCATTAATTATATTATTTTAATGTTATAGAATGTAATAGTTCCTATAAGATCCAAATGCTAAAGAGTGTTCAATATTATATACATAAAAAAATTTATAAACTTTTAAAACATATTATAAAACATAAACACATTTTGTTTAATTTATTATATATTCAATCATATACATGGAAATAACACATTGATCTCTTCATGGTTTAGTATGAAAATGGAAAAGTTAGGGGTGATCTCATATTCTTAGTAAGGATTAGAATGAAGTAAATTATTTCATAAAATAAATATGAAAAAAGTGATTTGAAAGGAATCAATATATAACATGAAGCCATAATAAACAAAAAATGAGGTCATTTTATATCTTTTAAAATAAATAATAACATGGATAACTATAACCATTGATATCATATTTATGGAATTAATAATATTTTACATCAGAACATAATATCAAGGCCCTATTCTAATATACTATACTAATATGGGCACATTTAAAAACCAACTCCTATGTCATTTTTACTAATGTGATATTTCAATGCATTGAGGGACTTTATCATTCAATTACCCACCCATTAATTGATTACTTTCCATTCATTGTTAATAATTCTCAACGAGACATTTCATAAAAAATTATAAGGATCATCGATCTAAAAAAAGATGTCTATATATATAATCAAAAATATGGAAACATTACCTCCTCTTTGAATGGAATATTGTGTATTCCAAGGATAATATCCTTTATTCAACATAGATTATTTAGGGTATAATAAAATTAAAACAAAATACCATTATGAATAAATATAGAAGAGAGGATCCTTTGAAAGGGATACTTTATCCATAGAATATAGTAGTGGGATTTAATATATTGTATTTTTAGTAAACCAAGGTAGTGGTAGAAAAATCCTTCATCTTGGTGTTTAAAGACTCTTAATTTTATAAAGTATAATTTTTTGTATTTTATAGAATGGTTTGAAGTATTAGACCCACTATTTTTGAAAAATTATATTCATTAAGTTGATGCTCCACTAATCATTTTCAGGGGGATTTCCCCTTTTAAAATATATTCAAAAAATAATCCACTTTCTAGTATGTATAATTTCTACATTTTTTCATGAAACTCCAAACACAATTAAACTACCAACACATATGATGGTTTCTCCTCCAAGTAAAAGATTGAGTGTTACAATGGGTTTTTTTAAACACTTAAAATAAATATAATAGGAAGTATGGATAACAGTATGGACCTGTAAATAAATTTCAATTCATGAGGAATACATAAAAAATAATTCTAATGAATTTTTTTCACCACAAAAAGTAATTAAGTTTTCAATATTGCATGACTTCAAAAGAATGAAAATTTAGATGAGAAATCCCACTTATCAATTTTGTATCAATCTAATCAAAAGATCTCTAAAGATATGGAATATAATTAATCATAAATTATCTTCAATAGAATGAATTTTATTTTATAAAATCCCAATTTTTTTAAATGTTAACCACATAAAATAAATTGGTTCTATAATGAAAAATAATTATAAAAGAATAAAATTTGTGATGAAATACATGTAACTCATTTCCTAAATTCTTATAACATACTTTAAGAAAATGTATTAAAAATAAATCTATTATAATCACTTATCTTAGTGAAATATTCATAATTATTTTTACTCTTATTATATATTTACTATCAATATGAATTCTATTAAATTTTTTAATAATTTTTCATCATCATGTCGCAAGAATTTTTATTGTCTGTACTCGTATCATAATAATAGTGTCAATATTAACAATTAATTTAAATTAAATCAATAATATGAAATTAACACAAATTCTTGGGATTATTTATAATTATTTAATATTTTAAAAAATCATTTCCTTTGTTTTTATTCTTTATCATTGATGATAAAAACCAAAAGAATCATATTTTACTGATTATGGATGATACAGTGCAGTTTTCAAAATTAATGAATTCAATATTGAAATAAATTATCCAAAACTAAAAATAAATAATCATTCACACATTAATTTCATATTTTACTAGAAATTATTTTCTTCTAGTCATTCATGATATAAAGTATTTTTATTTTTCTAGTAGGTTGTTATATATACACAGAAATTAACATTCACTAATTTAATGAATGACCATGAGGTGGTTTTGTTGTAATTCCAATGTACTAGAAGAATAATAATCTTAATTATTCTTTATTATTATGATATTTCATAATTTTATGCATTTATAATAATAATTGTAGGATATAAATATATTACATAAAATTAATTAAAGGATTTGTGTCATAGTACCCTTCTTTAGGATAGATGATTTCATAATGATTATTTACTATTTAAATCAATGATTTGTTATTAACTTTAAACTAAAAAAATATAATAATTACATATAAATAAAATTTTTCTTTACAACCATTCTAAATTCCACCTATTAGTGGTTGAAATTAAAAAATGAACACATCGTTACATGGAGGAATTAGTCCAAACTTATGTATAGATACTGATTCAATTTTCTTTATAATAGAAGAATGGAGTTTCGTGGTTTATTATATGAAAAATTTAAACATGATATATATATCATAATTAATTAAATATATCCCATTTTGTAATATCCATGTTATGTGGTGAAGGAAATTAAAACATGTTTCTTTTTGGAGTCGGTAGTCCGCACATATGCATGAATTTCAATTTTCTTCTTAAGAAAATGGGGAAAGGATTTTAATGATTATTTCCAAAAAAAGATTCAATTTATTATATAAAAATTACTTGTGTTACCATATATTGATTATAAAGTTTACATTTTGAAGGTAATATTGAAAAAAGATGTTATATGAGCATTATTACTCACATTGAACACATTGATATTTACTTGGAGGATCTCGTGGAAATAGTCATCTTAAGATAATATTATGTGAACATAAGCTTACATAATTAGTATTAGATTAAAGGAAGAGTAAAATTTGTATTTGTTTCAGAAGAAAACATAAATTATTTATTGGTATTGAAGGGGTGGTGTGAGGCCCCTTTTATTAGAGAAAAGGGAATAAATATTTTTAAATACCCTAACTTCTTAATAATGGGAAGTGACTCTAAATACATGTTGATCCAAAATTCATAAATATTAGATATGGTAAGAGATAACTTTGATAAATCCTACAACATTAAATTTAACATGATCTTTTAACATGTTTTCAACTCTTTACCATTATAATTTATAATTTTACTATTTCAACTTTTATCATCGTAACATGTTTTATCATTTATAATTTATAGTTTATTGATAAATAAATTACCCTTAAAAAATAATTTGGTACTAACAATTAACAAAATTTAATCCATTTAATTATTTGAAATTCATAAATTTGGAATAGGTTAATTTTAAAATAGTAAATTTATAATAAATTTAAACAGATTTGGAAAAATATTTGATTTATATTTTAAAATATAAAATATAGGTTTATTAATTAAACAAAATACTAAGAAATTTATAGAATTACATATAAAACATATAATTTTTTCAAGATAAGGGTATTCAATATTTTATTTTATTCTTATATATTAATTATTCCATAAATTTTGGTGTCTTACCAACAACATTATTTGTAATATTATTTAAATAAAATATTTTTAGAAAAATCCACAAATTTAATATTAACATAAAAATTAATGACAAATGAAATGTTGAATTTAATTGTTTTTAAATATAATTATAATATTAAAAAATTTAATATATAAGTTTAATTATTGATAATGTATCATTAGAGAGTTCATTTTGTGATAGTTTAGGATAGTTTTTATAACCTCTTATTTTAGGGTCTCCGGTATTACATATCCCTGACTATAAATAATATAATCTATGAAATTATGGTATATATAATTTATGGAAAAACTGGTAATTCCTTCCTCATATATTCTTCAAGATCATATAACATCTCTTCTATTATATTATTTCCCTAATAGATTGTTTCCAATAGAGTTATCCATATACACAAAACATGATCACTTTTATTAATAATCATGATAGGAACATCATTATAAGGAATATTTAAATCCAGCTAAATTCTCTCAGAACTATGAAAAATAATTTGATATGGCATGTATTTCTTAATTAATGAAACATAGAAGATATCACGCATTTTAGAAATATTTGGAAGAATAAAAAATTAGTATTTTTTAGCTCCAATTCAATCTTGTTTTTCAAAAGTACTAATTACATTGGTTGAAAATTTCCCTTTTTAACTGAATCCTTTCACATAATTCCCAGAGGAAACCATTAATAATACATAACCCCTCCCACATTAAATTATACATATTTACTATATCATCATTTTATGTTTTATTCAATATGATTCTTTAATAGGATGTAGAATATTCAATAAATTAATAGTCATATCCTCCACAAGCTAAGGTCCAACTAGAGTTTATTCCCATATATTCCAAACATGTTGGATTCCAGCACCGCTTTATATAAAATTCAATGACTCAAATGTTACTGAATTTATTTTTAGAAATTATTTGGAAAAATTATGATACTAGGTGCTAAGAAAGCATGCGATTCTGAGTCTCGGTGTGCCTGAAAGAATTGATATATATAGTTTTTAATAAGTAATGTGATTGGTTTCACAAAAAATATGAAATAACTACAAAAAGGCACCCCGATCAGAAATCTATGGGAAATGATGAGTTCAGAGCTATGACTTTACCTTAGGTGAGGCCTAACATCATCCAGCACTAGTCAGCTATGAAAGATAGTTTTTGGACGTTATCATAAATAAAATAATTAAATAAATATTATTTTATTTTCAAATCCTAATAACTCATGAATGGGGAATCATATTTAACATTCAATACCACCATTAAGTTCGTAATGTGGTTTTTTCACTGGACTTGACATAACGTAAGTTGGTATGATTATTCTGTGAAAAAACCTGAAAGTACATAATCATCCTTAAATAATTTAAAGATAAATTATTTTTTACACAACAAAGACTTCCCTTAAAAATATCCTTATTTAGAAATCCCAGGGTAAGACACATAATCCTAGTAACACCATAGAATTTCTAGGAAGATATTGGGAGAAACCTCTTAAGGAAACGGTGATAGAATCATAGATCGACTGTCGATGGATGCCATTATTGACAGAACTCAGCAACGACAGTTAGACAAAGAATGAACATCATTAGAAAGAGATCAAAATCAAAGGTAGGATAGATTATTTTGTATTTCCATCTATGTTATTTAATTATGTAATAAATTCAGACCAACCAATGATCACGTTGATCCATGATTCAATTGTAATCATACGGGATGGGTTTTATTTCTGTGTGAATTTATTGGGAGTTTGATCTTGAAACTATTTTTTGATGAATTATATTGTGATTATAATAGAAATGAACCTTGATCCACATGAAAAATGATCAATGTTCATTATAATTTTTTTATTTATGTTTTTATCCCCCCATTCGTTGTTAATCGTGGGTGTTCTTCTCTTGAAACCTAACTCAGTATATCCGGATCAATCGATCATTACACACACAATTTAGGGTGCAATGATCTGATATCAAAGATCTAGGATCATCGTGATAATAAGGAGGTGAAAATATAGACACAAATTGATTTAGATGATAGTGGGTCCCTAAATATGTGTTCTTCGGTGTTCTTTGGTGGAACAGAGAACGAACCTGTTAAATCCATTGTGTAATCAGATCGGAAGAAAAAAACGTATTGTATGGGTGATGGCTTGACTGAAAGAGGTTGGATCTCAAGATTCCCTATTAGGAGTGGAAAAAATATTTGATGGACAAATTGTGGAGATGACTGAGGTGTGAATAATGGATTTTGGAAAATTTCATACTACATGGAGTGTAATCTGGGATTACATAGTGTGTCCCCCCTAGTGGCAGCTTGGGTTTCGGGAGGTAGTGAAATGTCACATGACATGTGACCCCTATCACGTAGAATGTGGGACCTTCCACAAGTCTCGGCATATTTCACAAGAGTTATAAGAACATGAGGTTTACTAAAATTCTTCGCCACACAGTATGTATCATACCACACAACTAGACCCAGACCAAATACATGGGTTACGTCATGTACTGGTACATGGGTAGGCAAACATCGGTTGACAACATATACTGGCACACTTCCAGAGTACACAGGTGGATTCCGTATTGTAGGAAATTGAATTTGATCTTTTTTATATGTTGTTTATACCTCTTCTATAGAATATTTTCTCATAAAACAGGATGTTGAACATGGGAAGTACCTGGGTTTAAGGGATATGGTGTATGACCCTACTAAACAGCATGTACCCCTTTCTATATGGATTTAATATCTTTCCCACCGTATCATGGACTCATTTCTTTATTGTTGGTGCCCTATATTGTTCTTATGAAGGTAAGTTGGTATTTTTTCCTATTTATAAGAGTATGGTATCATCAGCATGATTTTACTGGATATAGTCAAGAATCCCCTCCAAGGGGCCCAAAGTAGGATCCTATATTCCTTCTTGTACCCTAACTAGGTTGTTTGTATAAGCTTAACCAATCCCACCATATGTCAATCCTTTGCATAAAAGATGATTCGGGATGAGTCTTGGTGTCACCACATGGCCCTATCAGTATTCCTCATCTGTGTATCTTGATTTTCCCCACTCGTGGAGTGAGTTCTCCCATATTACGATTTTCTTATCCCTCTTCATATCTAGCAGCATATCTATATCATAATGATTTTTTATGGGAATTACTTCTTTTACATACATCATCAGGGTTATCAGACTCAGTATTATGTACCCCTGAATGAGTTCTTCATGGAATCTTCAGACTGAATCTCTAGTTTTGGTATAGGTTAGTTGTGACCTACAACTAGACTATGGGTCTGGGTTGTTGTATATTTGGATATCTTTGTTATATGTGATGTATACACATAATTGTGTATAAATGAATGTATGTTTACATTATGTATTACTTTGTGGTTTCTGTGTGTCCAACATAGTATTATTAAACTCACCCCTTCATGGGATTTTCCCACACATATCGAGTCTTGTGTAGAAATGAATCCTCTTTGAAGGATTCATAGGTGTACTTGGACCGAGAATAGGACCAAGTGGTGATTCTTCATTTCAGATATTCAAGGTGTTCCTACAGCTATAGAGACTAGTCCCAGTACTTTGTTTTAGGTTGGACCTTATGGTTTACAAACTCTTTTGGTGGGTTTGTATTCTGGACCAATTTACCTTACATTCTTACCTTTATAATGAATTGTTGGTTGGGATAGTGGTATCCATGCATTTACTTTCTTAGTGATTTTTAATTTTTATCATTTTGGGGTTTGAGATTTTATGTGTGTGTGTGAGAGAGTGTAATGGTATATAAGAAATGTCTCCCATGTTAGTGATATTCCTACTCATTGATAGTCACCAGCACCTGGCCTATTGGAGGTGGGCTTGGGGAGTAGCACCATATGTCCCACTAAGATGGGTCATTACATATAGTTATTCATATGGTTCTCTATGGATGCTCAAATGAAAGTTATTATTATATCAAAAATAAATCAAAGATACATACAAATCCCATATACCTTTGAATTTAATATATTGTGATCCTAGCTTGTTATTTAATGAATGTACAGTCTTCTCTGACTTCCCTACAGTTTTGAAATAATATGTGGATCTTAAGTGGATCTCAATGTTGAGAGCCCTTCAAAGACTCTTCTAGTAATTTTATTGAACCCAGGATCATGATAAGATATAGTTGATAGTTGTTACCTATGAATCCTTATAATTTCTTGGATATAATGTTGGTAAGTTTTCTAAAGTAGTTTTCCATCTCTTATTTCTATAAAATGATTATAAATAGTGAGGTAATTGACAATGACCCATATAGCATCATTCCCCCTTTATTTTTTCAAAATTCTGATGAAACATTCCAATGTAATATTTTACCACATCCATATTGGAATATGAAGTGATTTCATTACTCCCTTAGGTTGTATTATTTTAGATTTTACCTAATTTTATACTAAACATATGGATATATAGTCCCCTATTTCCATTTTTATAGAATCCCACTTGATATGTTCTCTTAAATCATTATATGTCTTTGTTATATCAGAGTGTATGCAAACATTTGACCTATATTCTTCATATATAATATATCACATTAAATATTTTAAAGATGTAACACAAAAACTATTTCCACTCTTGATAAATCCATCTTTTTAATACCTCTAGACATTATTATTGATTTCAATTTATGTAAATCCAATCTATTTTGAGGATTACTATGCACAAAATACTATGTCCAAAAAATACAATATTAATGTATTATTTAAACATGACCATTATAACATAACTATTATATTGGTGGGTATGAATAGTCGAAAGATTCGGGCGGAGCCCTCTTATTAAAAAAGAAAAAACAGTACAACAAGGAGTTGGAAGGGGACATACAAGCATCATGCCATCATGCCAATAAACTAGAGAACATCATAAGTCATACTCAAACTGGTAGGAATCATCATAATAATCATACCAGTCGGAGTCAACTGAGGGACCATGAGAGCTGGTGACCATAGTCGGCTTGAGATAGGAATAGTCCTTCCTCTGTCTCGCTTTCCTAGGAGGAACAGGTTGGAAACATTCATCATCCACAATAGAAGCTTTCCCTTTTGATAATACCAGACTATATGATGATTTTTTGTGGAATCATCCTTGATATCATCCCACCTTCCATGGATCCCCTCAGTTTCCCTTAATTTATTGTTTTCCTCGCAAATCCTTGAAATGTTCCCATCACCCAGATTTTGCTGCCCTTCAATTTCATGATCAGATTTTTGATCTGAAGACACAATTCTTCCCTCATCCATTTGGATCTCCAGGGCCATCCCCCCTGACTTATGAGTCTCCTATTTCAACTCCTTAGTCACCCCATCTGTAATCTGCACATTACATTTATAAATAGTGGGTTGTGTAACCGAATCCACCTTATTCTGTGTTGAATGCATCCTCGATTTCCTTCTACAAGAAGTTTCAGGATGCCCTATAGAGGTGAAAAACGAGCAAACCACAGACTTTTGGCAATTATCCTTGACATGACCTATCATTTGACACTCCGAACAAAAGTCAGGAAGTCGTTCATATTAAACTTTTAATGGAATATCATCATCCAATGCTAAAAAAACAACATTATAGATCAAGCTAGTGCTCAAGTACACCTCGACCAAAACCCTAGCATAGTGACCAAATCTGACTTTCTCAGTATTCCTATCCATCTTGATCGGGATCCCCACAGCAGATGCAATATCAAACAAGATTTTAGGATGCCACAAAATCTAATTAAGGCCAATAATCATGATCCAAACTTGGGCTTTAGTATTTCTTATAGTGAAAGGATTAAACCAAAAATCCCACTCTTGAAAGTATAACATACCTCGATTTAAGGTGATTGAGCCAATCCCCCATGCCCTTCGCTTTAGATCTTCTGAAGAAAAAGTTATATGAAAAATCCCCGACCTAAGGGAAAACTTCTCCAGCCAGAAAAACACCATATAGAGGTCATTTTTGAACTAAATCGACAAGTTTCCAAGGCTTACCTCCTGTGGGAAGAACAAGCCTAGCGATTATAGTGTGTTCGCAAATTTGAATCTATCAAGAATCGCCTCTCTACTCGCAGTAACGCGAGCAGTGTCACCATTCTTGACCATTCTCTCCGGAGCAGCATCCATAACGTGAGAAAAGTGTCTTTTCTCATATCAGATTTCTTAGCCTCCTGAGATGGGAACTCAGCAACAACACCATCTTTCCCATCCTCCACCAATGAAGGCCTCACGCTGCCCATACCTGCAACTGTAGTAGTCGCATCTACTGCCATAGTTCTACAGACCCGGTCCGTTCCGGTGGGATTCGCCTCAGACAACAAATGGGTCCTATGCATGCCAGTCGCACCACCAGCACTAGACACCACTACCATACTCGCATCGCCATTCTTCATAATAGCCTCACCACCCTGGCTATTCGCAATGGCCATAACCGCCCCACAGCACGAAACACCGCCGACACACCGATCGCACAATCCGTGACGGCCACCATAGCCCTCGGGACACCAGACGACACCGCCATCATGCCTCCCACGCCATCCGCACCATTGACCACTACCGAAGTCACACCATCAGCTGCATCAGTTACCAACGTCATGGCTCTGCAAGCCCCCAGGCTCCCGCCGCTCACACCACTCATCGCCGCAGCAAATCGATAACATTCAAACTGACCCCGAGGAAGGAGATAAGCACCTGACGGCGGAATCGCCATACCCAGAAACCCTAGATGCGTTGAGATTTAGAGAGAGAACATCCCTCTACTCTCATCCCGCTGGTGGGTATGAATATTAGTAACTAAAGTTTTAATATTATGAATTTAATTTAATAATAATAAAAATAGAATCATTTAAATGAAAAGAAATGTTTTCTAATCAATTTCATTTTTTCTAAAAGATGGTTTAGTCGTACCTTTAACATATAATTTAAAATTTTAATTCACTAGTTTTAATTTTTTTGATAAAATTTTCATCATTTTTAAAATAATTATATCAAAATTATCATAGGATGAATGTTTTGATTTATCTATATTGTATCATTTTATGATGAATATTGAAAACCCTGATTGTTATTGAAAAATACATATTCATTTAAATAATTCAAAATGTTCAATTAAATTATAAAATAGTTTTAAATCAAAATAAGTTCATTTATAGAAAAATAAAAATATTTTAGGTAATTTTAGTCAATTTAAAATTTAATTTTCTTATTAAAACCTTTAATACATATGATAATATTTATTTGAGAATCATATTTTTTGTCAAGTATATGGGTTTAATATTAAATTGGATATAAAAAATAAATGAATTAAATTTTGGATAATGTTTTCCAAAAATTTAAATGAAGTAATTTATATAATATATTAATTTCAAATTAATATTTGACCACAAATGAATAGTTCAAAAAATTAAAATATAATTTTTGTGGTTAAGGTAAAAATGGTTTAAAGGGGGTCAAACAAAAATCATAAGGGTTGAAATGAACAAATAAAATCCCTAAAATATATTATATGCTAATATTTCTACCTTATAAAGTATAAGAATATTTAAATGTTCAATTAGTACCATTTTTCATGTAGAAAACGTGGATACACCTTTTTCTGTCCAAAAATTACAAGTTTTCCACTCACCTTACTCATAAAATGTCACCCCTATCATCTATTCTTCACACCTTCCAAAAATGTTAGGATCATCAAAGAATAGAATTAATTCATAACTTTAATACATGCATCCTATAATCTTTTAAAAAAATCATTATAGGAATAAATTAGGTACAATCCATAAAAGGTTGTCCATGAAGGGGTGACATTCTTAACGATGAGTATTTGTTTTTATTCTTCCACATTATTCAAATATACTTAATTTATTATTATATAATAAAACCCATATAAACCATGTATTTTGATGTTACAATGTTAATTTCATGACCTATATAAATCTCTACCTCCTTCAAATGGGAAATGAAAACGTCGGTTCTGTATATGGAGAACTAACACCCCACAAACAAATGGAAAATGTTTTCCATAAACACCTCTCATGGTTGGGTTTTATGAGGGATATAACAAATTATATGATATTATAACTTAATTATACCTATAGAGTATTAATATCATATATAGATTTATTACTTTCCATTCTATAGTGAACACGATAACACCGGTCATGTGTACAACTAACTACCGCCTCACAAAGCGATATAGTTTCTTTTTTACTAACTATTTATATGAAAGGTAATCTAGATACAATTAATAAATATTTGTTATATAAATGAAATAATTATGATTTTAATGACATATTTTTTCTTCTTAGTTTAGAATATATCATTTAATTTGTTTCCCATTCAATCACTGAATGATGATAATGTTGCATGTGTATATATAGACTATTGATGTCACAATGTGATGCGACTATCTTTTCATCACCACACAGAATGGATGATATATATAATTTTATTTAAACCTAAAATATTTAATATTTTATGTTATTATCATTATTTAAATAAAATATATTATGCACCTATGTTCTATAATGATCTTTGAAAAAATGGAAATGTTACCCATGCTTAAGTAAAGACTATTGTCTCCATGAACCTAACATACATCATTATTAAAATCCATTATTAATGATTCAAATTATGCATATAAAGTTTTGGGTAAATATTATAATTATTCGGTGAATATTATTTTTTACGTAATTAAATAATGACCTCATAGTCCAATATTAAACCTACTGAATTAATTTTTGACACAATAGTCAAATATCATCAAAACGCTAGATGTAAATTAATTATTTAAGTGTTATAATATAAAATAGAAATAAGTGAAACAAAATAAATACTAAAATTTACAAAAATTATTAATATTGTATGTATTTGACATAAGATTACTATTTGTGAAGGTAAAGAATATATGTGACATGTCAAACTCATGGTAAGGGGCGTCTTTTCAATTTTACTTCATCGAATCATATTTAAATGTTATCCATATGATTTATTTAAAATGATGTATATAAGGACCCTTTGAAATATAATATCATGATTCCTTAATAATTCATTTTATTTTATGTTTCAATTGGAATTATCTAATCCAAGGGGTTTTAACATGAATGTTACTATGTCTAAGTAATTTAATAACTCAATTTCTTTTTTTTGAGTTATATTAATTCTTCATTTTCTTTTATTATTGTAACATTATAGGTATAATGAATTTTTATTATATTATTTTTTATTTAAAATTTTCCTTGTCGATTTAAAAGTTATACATATAATCTATTGATTTATTAATTATCACTTCAATATTATGATCATTATATATTATTTTCTCCCAAATTCTATTTTATTGAAATGTATTTGGTAATATGATCCTATTCACTTTCATGTGGTATATATCCTACCGCTTAAAATTATTTTACATGAATAAATATTAATTAATGATGGTTAATTATTCAATTCATGTTTATAAATATTATTTGTATCATGAATATCAACATTACCTAAACTGTATACCATTTATATATACAGGGTTTAATTTGAATGTTATTTGATTAAATAGGGAAAGATTGATAAATTTCTGTTATTTAATAAATGATGATATTTATTAATAAGTCATGACATTGATAAAAAAAATTATATTTAATATAAGAGGAATTATTTGTACATAAATTGATTGGTGGGCCTTGGAATCATATAGCTCCACGATGTACTGAGAGGTCTCATGACACAAATCAGTTGGCCAAACCAAACATGTTTCGACCTGTAATTTTAAACAGTCTTATGAATGGTCTTGAAAATATATGTATCATGTTCCTAATAACATGATGCAAAATTATTATGCATTTCCATTGTTGGGAATTCTATTTTTATTATCCATTATTTTTTAATAATAATACTATGTCTACATGTATTTCATCTTCAGTTTATTGATTATGTGGAATGACTTTTCAGTTATATATTCTACCATATTTAGTATTAAATTTATTATTACGATTGTCACATTATTTAAATGTAATGAGTATAAATTTATTTAAATTTCCATGTTGATTATTTTTATTTATTCATGATATATTCGGATGCACATAACCCTTGTTGTGTATTAGAGATCACCATTTTTTTGAATCCTTTCACCTGGGTATAAAGAATAAATATTTTAATTAGTTTCAACTATAAAGTTTATTTTATTTTATTTATGCCTTATTTTATTTCCCCATAAAAAATGGGTATAATTTATGTATTTCTTTATCCAAAAATACTAAACTAATATGTCCTTTGGGATTTGACTACCTTGTAATTATGCCAATATAATAATGAATGCACCGGATCAGGGATGCTAACATTGGAATCATTATATATGGTATCTGATGGATTTTTGTCAAAGACATGGGAACATTATTTAGGAAAACTTATATTGGAAAAAATTACCATATTATATGACATGAGGATAAGTTTATTGGAATATAAAAATTATTTGGTAATGAAGATATTATGTGTGTTTTTAAATAAATACATCCCTATCTGGATACTAAAAGTGGAAATCATTCCAGAACCGAGGTACGCATGGTTAATAAATTTGAAAAGGACGAATTGTGTTTAACCCAATGTTGACCTAGTGCATGAAAAAGTGATTTACTGCACACCTAATTTGACACTACTTGGGTAAAATAATGAAATCCCAAAAGAAACCATGTCCACTATTCTATAATTATCAATGAATAAATTTTAATTTATGTTATATGTTATAGATTATTTAGAATTATACATTATGATTTAAAATTCATTATTGTTTGATCTAATACATCATTCCCCATTACTTATAAATGGTTCCTAGAATCATGAAGGGTATTAACACTCATTGCCAATATAGAGATTAACATTCTAAGGAAGCCAATACCACTATTATTAGAGTTGAGAACATTATGTATATATTAGGGTATCATATTTAGTCTATAAAACAACATTTAATTGATCGATAAAAATATTCAAATGTTAGATTCTTCAATGTTGAATCTCCTTATGTGACAAAATAAAACATAATTTAGTGGGAATACTAATTTAATTGTATCTAAGAATTGGATTATGTAAAATGATAATGTATTTATATCCTTGGGGGGTTATAGAGAATAAATTGTTATAATTTCATTGTATTGTCTCATAATAGATTCTGATCAATGGAGGTCATTGATCTAGAATATTATGGTGGATGTTTTAATATAACTCATGTAATTGAAATATTTTAAAGCAAATTTAATAAAAAATATTTACCTCGTGTGAAATAAACCAAAATGATGAGGAAGTTCATTGCTTTAATTAAAAAGGATGAATAAAGTGTTTTTGACTATGATAATATCTTTACATGGTTATCTGGGAATTCTAAAAAATATATAAGCATTAAAGAGTGCATGATTGGCCATTTATTTGAATGGATTAATCCATGTATTTTATGGGTGAATGTATATGAATGATTTTAATTATATATAGAAATTTATTTTTCTTCCATTAAAATATAGAATTAATTATCTATAAAATACATGTCCAGAAAAATAAGAGTTTGAGTGTGATCCAAGAAAGATGGAATACATCTAAGAATAATAAGAAGAAGATGAAATTTACAACATGTGAATATAGTGAAAAGAATAACCTTGGGAAAGGACTGAAGGGATTAGTACAATGTTATAATTTATAAAATCACGATCATATGGATCAAGAATTCAAGAGAAATAAAAATGCATTTCTAGTGATTTATATGTAAATTAAGGGTGAATTATTTAAAAGAATTTCTTTATCATCAAGGTAATATACCATAGAAGAGTCCAAGGGGTAAGGACATGGTTACGTGACCACTACAACTAAGGTGGTTGTTCCTAATGATGTTGCAGAAGGTAAATTAATCATTTCTTTAAAATTATACAAGACATTATTTAATTACGAATATATTAATATTTTATATCTAACATGTTTTCTAAGAAAATTATACATTTCCCATTTAATTTAAGAAGTTATGTTTCTAATAAAAACACTTGGAGGGAGTCTCAATACAGTAATTATTTTTCAAGGATTCCCCATTATGACATATAAATTTTCTTTATTTCATGACCATATTATCATACATATGTTTCAATTCTATAAAAATATTATTATGGACTAGATTTAAAAATATGATGCAAAACATTATTCCAAGAAGAATGAAATTTTTATTGGTGATAAATATGTATAATTCATTATCATTATAATAGAAGAATTTCCTACTAATACATTTCTAGATCCACCACTAGTAGCTCTACTAACTGAGATTAATAGAGAATAATTCCAAGCTAAATCTTGTGATGGAGAATGTAATATTTGAATTGAGGATGTACCTATTATATAACAACACATTGATATATTTCTTGAGGAATATCTAGGACATACCCCAGAGTGTGAAGTAGTGTTTTAAATCAATTTAACCCATTATGGAACACCAGTATCAAAGACTCTCTATACAATGGCCACTTTTGAATCAGTTGAGTAATCAAAACAACTAGAGGAGTTGGGAGATAAGGGTTTTATTCACCCAAGTGTTTCACCATGGGGTCCCCTGTTCTATTTGTTTATAGGAAATATTGATCCAGGAGGCTATGCATTGAATAGATATAAATCAATTCTATGATGATAAATAAAATGTATTTTTTTGCCTTTTATTGATTATTATTTGATCATCTTTACAAATTCCAATATTTTTCAAATATTGAACATCATTATATGTATCATTAATTTTTATTAAATAATGATGAAATTTGAAAAACAAAATTATGAATGAGGTATTAAAATTTAATTTTAAAACTAATTCCATTTTTATTGACTAAATCAGCCTCTATTTTATAGATCTAATTAACCATGTTTTCATCTAATATCTTGATGACATTTTTTTGTACTCATTGATGACATCTAAGTATATTCTAATATATTTGAGGAACCTAAAAATAACTTGATGATATTTTGAGACTCTTATAAGTAATGTATATTCTGTGAAATTTATTAAGGGTTATTTGTGGGTCCATGAAGATTATTTTCAATGCAATATTATCTCCATGGATGTAATATAAATTTATCCTATGAAGAAGAATGTATTTAGAGAATGGCCAACACAAATGCCCATATTCATGGTATGTAGTTTCATTGGTTTGGAAGGTTACTATTACTATTTCATTTATATTTTTTAAAAATAATAAAACCTATTTACTAAGATTATAGATAAAGGGGTTAATTTTTTTTGGACAACGAAATATCAAGAATGTTTTTTGTGAACATAAGAGAAGATTGACCAATGCTCATATTTAGACTCTACCATATGGAAATGATGGGTTTCTGATATATAGTGACATATCATAAAGGCACATAGTTGTGTCATAATCAAAAATATTAATTTTACAACATATTAATCATGCTAATTGAAAACACATCAATAGAAATATCAAACACATTATCTTGAGTGGGATGTTTTAATATTTTCTTTAATGATATGAATTCATTATCTATATAGGGAAATATGTGAAATATAACCTAATTATAAATCCTTCAAGTGCATATTTTTATAGAAATAACTCAATAAGAGATAAAGGTATTTTATTGATGAACTCAATTATTATTATTTCTCAATACACAATAACCTAGAGAAATAAATTAATGTAGAAGATGCATTGAGTAGAAAAGTTCATGGATTTATGACATAAATGAGGATTTAGAGAGCACCTATATTCATAGATTCAAAAAATATTGATATGTTAATTATTATGGAAGAATTTATATCACTCATCTTTTAAATGACTATAAAGCCTTATTTATTAGAAATGAAAAATGATACTCAATCAAACAATGCGAAAATTCATAATAAAATTAGTGTTTTAAATAAAATTAAATCAACAGATTCCATTTCTAAAAATGGTGTTACAGAATATGTAAATAGAATATGTGTTCCATTTATACCATTTGTTAAAATGAAATTATTGGAAGATAATTATACCCCGAATTTCTCTAAACACCACGGTTGCATAATGTTTTATAGGGATTTTTAGGGAAAATAATTTTGGGCTAAAATGATGTGAGAAATTGATGATTCTGTGTCATGGAATTTGGTTTATCAACACGTGAAAGATGTAATATAGAATACTAGATCAGTCCTAAAATATATTCTTATTCATTGTTGAAATGGGATGACATTAATATGGACATTGTAATAGGACTACTAATGGCCCCAAGAAACAATAATTCAACATGGGTTATCATTGATCACTGAACCAAATAATCAAATTTACTCACTATAAGAGAATATTTAACACTTTAATTCCACACATGGTTCTATATTAATTATTTTATGACACTTAATGGAACACCTCTTTCAATATTTTTTGATCAGGATCCCCATTTTACATCGAAATTATAGCGTATTATTTATAAAGATCATGATAATAAACATTATTTGAGCACTAATGACCATACTCAAAATTATAGATAGAATAAAACAAGTATTCAAAAAATGGGGGAGATTTTGAGGTTATGCTCACATGAATTTGATGTTATGTAGGATCAATATTTACCTTTGGTAGATTTTTACTATAACAATAGTCTCTATTAAAGTATTCATATGGGACCATATGAGGCATTAAATAGGAAGAGATATCCTATCCCACATGCTGAGATAATTTTGGTGAAAGTAGACTAATAGGCCCCTAAATTGGTGAAGATACAACAATATAAGAAAAGTCTATCTGGGCTAACATTAAGGCAGTTCAATGTAGAAAAAATAGTAATACCTATAATCAAAGGAAATGTTTGGATTGAAAAGTTTTAGATCAAGTTTTCTTTAAAATATCACCATGGATGGGTTTTATAAAATTTTTATGTAATAGAAACTAATCCCCATGTAAATTTTACACTTTGAAATCCTTGATATATTTTGAGTTTATTCATATCATTTTTAAAAGCCACCCCGTCTCTTAAAAGCACATGATGTGTTTTACATATCATTTTTAAATAACTACACGCTAGAGAAAAGGTATGTGATCACCTATGATGAAATATAATTGAAACATACATTATGATAATAAGAAGAACCAATAAATATTTTTGATAATATGTAGAATGTAATGGGAAATTTGATGACACATCTGGTAAAGGTACTTTAGAGAAATCATAAAATAGAGGTAACAATGTGGTTACTACAACATATTATGAAGAATTATTATAGTCGTATATTTAGAATGTAATATCCACAAAATAATGAGGTTGAATTTTTGTAGGAGGGAATAATGTAACAACTCAAGATGTTACGTCTTATTTTTTTAGATAAATTTAATCTCTTCAATTTCTTGTGATTAATGAAAGACCAAATTAAAACAAAAATACTCTTATTAAAGAATATTTAAACTATTATTTACTATAGGTTATGTTCTCTAGTATGAATGTCAATAATAAAATTTTGAAAATTATTGTTATCAACTGATTAGAAATAAAATAAGAATCCATTAATAGAAAAGTTATTATTTTTTGAAAAATTATATCATTCTTAAAAGACAGTTTATTCACGTTTTGTGAAGATAATTTAAAATCAATTTTTACCACCTTTTTAAAATTTAATTTAAAAAAATTATGATTATATTTTAAATAATAATATCAAAATTATCATGGGGTGAATGTTTGTTATTTTTTAGAAATGATTATTTTTTAATTAATAGTGGAAAAATTTATAGTTATTGAAAATTGTATTTTCCTTTAAATAATTCACAATGATAAATTACATTTTGAATTGATATTAAATTTATATCGTTTTAATTATATTATATAATAACTATTTATTTTCATTGTAATTTATTTCATATTGAATTTATTTTTTTAAACCTTCATATACTAAGGGGAATTTTATCTTTGAGAAACCATTATTTATCACTTTTGTGGGTATAATTTTAAATTGTATTTCAACACTTATGTAAATTGAATTATAGAAAATGGATTAAATATTTATAATTATAAAAATTTATATTATGTAATATTTTAAATTAGTTTTGTAGAAAAAATAATAGGTAAAACATTAAAAATTAATTACCATGATTAATGTATAAATGGGCATACGAGGGGTGAAAATAAAAAGATAAAGGTTAAAATGACTTGAAAACATGAATAAAATATAATGAATTGATATATTTTTACATTATTAATTTTATTTACTAATAAAAATAATTTTCCTACAATTTTGCAATGTATAAAATGTGGTTAACCAATTATCTTTTCAACAATTTCATGAGGGAAACCCACTACACTTATAAAAGCCAACCCCCTATCCTCTTTTATTCAAAACATAAAATACTTTTAGATTGTAAATTTACTTCCTAGAAAACATCTAAAAGTAAATACCTTAATCATAGAATCCCTTTTAGAAAGTTATTATTTTTGTACTTCGTGTATAATCATATTGATGTGGTCCCAGAAGAGATTAAATTTTTTACTATGAATTTTTATTTTATTTCTTCTGCCACCTCCTTAAGATATTATTAATTAATTATTACCTAAATAAGGTATGTATCATATAATGATATGTTATTATGTAATGTTAATAAACTATATCTATATCATCATCTATATAATGGAAAACAAAATCATTAATCACTTGTACAACAAAATACTATTGTGTGAACTTATGTGACACATTTTCCATCAACACATCTCACTATTATGTGTGATAAATTAGTTAAAGTATATGTATGGTATTTATAAAATAATTATACATATAGAGTCAATATATCATTTATTTATTTTTTAATTTTAATTCCTTAGGGTATATGATAAATTCTATCATGTGTATGGTAGACTACTTTCTTTTGAAGACATGTGATTTTTTTTCACCATCATACCAAATAGAAGGTAATAAGAATAAAATTTGTTAATATATGTTATTAAAATGAAATAAATATAATATTAATGAAATATGTTTCATTAAAAAAAGAAATTATATCTTTTCTTTATTTACTTATTCACTCACTGAAATATGATAACATTTTTCATGTTTGTGTGGACCATCGCCATCACGAAGCGATGTGACTCTGTTTTCATAAGAACACACTATAAGTGATATATATAAGTATATTTCAATACATAAAAATGTATTTATGAAATTATTATCATTATTTAATGATAAAATAACACTTAATTCCTTTCCTTAATAATCATTGAAAAAATTAGATGATATTCATGTGTACGTATGGCCAACTGTCTCCATGATCATAACATATTTCATTTATCAAAATCATATTTCATGATTTATATTAAAAATATAATTGATGTATAAATATGATAAGTAAATCATGAATTTTATTATATAGATGTTGAAATAATGACCTCTTAGACCAATAGTCATCCTACCGAAGTCATTTTTTACACAGAAATCAAATATTATCGAAACTCCATACATAAACAAAATTGATTAAGTAATTTTACATGAAATGGTTATAAGTGAAATAAAAGTAATAATATAATTTAAATGCTTCTTAATAATGTAAATAATTACCATAATGATACATTTTTTTATGATAAAGAAAGTATATAACAAGTAGAACTCAAGGTAAGTGACTCTGCCTAATTTTCTCTTCAATGAGAAATATTGAAATGTTTGGAACCTAATTTCTTTTATATGGTTTTTATAATACCACTTTGACATGTAATATCATTATTAATTACTAATTCATTGTATTATATTTTTTAAATTTTAATTTTTTTATCCAAGGGGATTTGACATGAATGTTACCATGTGTTTGATAATTATATAACTCAATTTAATTTCTTTGGGTCATATCACTTCTTAATTTGCCTTTGATATTGTAAGATTATATTTATAATGACTTAAGATTATATAATTATTTATTTAAACTTTTCTATGTGGTGATATATTTGATACACATAATGTATTCATTTATTAATTCTCATTTCAAGGTTATTATCATTGTAATGGATTTTGTCCAAAATTTTATTTCATTGAGACATATTAGTTAATATACACTCATGCAGTTTCATATAGTGTATATAATAAATATTTATTATATTTAACATGGATACATGTATATTTGTGATGGTTAATTTTCCAATTAATGTTTATCCATATTCTTTGTATCATGGATATGAATATTTCCTAAACCATATGCCATTATTTTATTCGATGTTTACATAAAAGTAATTTCATTAACCAGAAAAATATTGATAAATCTATGTTATTTATTTAATTATTATATTTTTTGATAATGCATAATATTCATTAATTATATCAATTAATAAACATAATAAGAAATATTTTTAGATTTAGTGATGGATGGGCCCAGTATTATAATGTCACGAGATGCCTTGATAGGTCAAATAAGAAAAATCCATTGGAAATTAAATAGGTTTCTACTATTAGATTTTAACTATCTTCTTAAAGGTATTAAGGTCAATGGTATCATGTCCCTAAGAACAATAATTCCAAAAATAAATTATTTTATGTTATAAAGAATTCAATTCTTATTATCCATGATATTTTCAAAATGGTATTATCTCTGGATTCATTTCATTCATATTTTATTGAGTAAATTGATTGAATTTTCTATTAATTACAATTACATATTGATTATTCCTTATCCATCCAACGGCAAGGAGGCCTTCAAATTTTCAATATAAAGTAAAATCCCCCTTTTAAGGGAGGAAGGGGGAACCCAGACAAACATCATGAGCTTAAGGAAATCACACCCGATGGTCAAGGAGAAATACACAGACTGATAAAGCCCCCTTTTATAAGTGAAATGTTTTTTCAGATATATTGCATTCTATTTGTGAATTCTATCTGATTCATGATAGCTTCTGTTGTATATAAACCATATTGACAATTTGATATAACCAGTATTTTTTCCCTTTGATATGAAGAAGAAATCATTGAATGGGTTTCCTGGATTATAATCATTTTTATTTATATGTATCATTTATTTTATAATGTAAAATGGGTATCATATCTGTATGTGGTTCTCTAAAACAACTAAAATAATCAGAACTTTAGGATTTAACCATCTTATATTAATGAAAATGTAATAAATTAAGAACTGGTTATGGGGTAATGGAGTTAGGGTTGTTACTATCTCTATATGTCATTTCTATAAATTTACCATCATTTATTTCTTTATTCTTCATTTGTTATTATTCAACATCCTCCTGATACTTCTATCTCTTTTCTAATATTTTTTTATCAATTACATGGAAAATTGATGATAGAACCCCATAACTAAAACCACCATATCCATATTTCTTATATATCTACATGTATGATCATTATTAATCTTCATCATTGTATGAATTATCCAGTACCTCCTTGTCAATGAATCTTCATCCTTGTTTTTCTTCTCATGGTGGTAGTGCTTTGATCTATGGTGTTCCTTTATTAGTTCAAACCATTGTTTCCTCATTTTATGTTCCTTGGGATAAAATATAAACATTAAAATATTTTGTTATATATATATATATATCACATATTTTAATATAGAGGCTCTGTATCCATATTTTCAAAGAAATATTATGGATTTTAAATCATGTTTATGAGTTGGGTTGTTATTTCCACATATTTCCAATTTTATTATTACATTGTAAACCTCAGTATAATTTTGTCCAAGAACACAACCAAGTCCTTTCATTGATGCATCAGAGTACATTATAATTAGAGTCTAACCTAATTATAATGATAATACTAAATCATTAATCCTTTTCCTCTTTATATTTTTATAACATTACTCACATTCCCTTGACATTGGTACTTTAACCCCTTTATGTTTTTACATTGATAATTAGATGGAAAAATTGGAAAATCATGACCAACCCAAAAATGGTAACCAAATAATCCTATAAAACATCAAATAATTTTATTTTTGGTTATTGTAGGTAATTCATTGACTACATTTCTCCTTAAGTGCTATAATATATTTATCCTTGGATACAATATGTTTATGAAAATAATATTTATTAATTGAACAATCATACTTATTATATTTTCAATACAATTTTTTTGTGATGGCCTACAATTTTTTTATATGACTCTCATGCACTTCATTACTCTTAGATTATATCACGATATCATCAATGAATAAAAACACACTATTATTGTAATATTTTTTGTTACATGTATTTAATACATCGTCCTACATGTGATTTTTTAAATTAATTTCATTCTTTATTTGAAAATAGGATTTAGTTTGAAAATTTATGAAAATTTATTAATTGTGAAAATATTATTATTATTTTCATATTCTTCACAGCAATGAGTGATTTTTATGTTGAAATTTCTAAATTTTTCTTCACATTGAGTGTCTATATTTTACAAACATAATTATAGGAATTATTTGGTTTTTTTAAAATGATATATGTGTTTATGATATCGAGTGTTTTTTTATAAATGATTTAATTACCCTTGACTAAATTTTTATAAATATTTTAGAATAAATATTTTTTGTAATTTTTTGATGTTTTTCACATGATTAGAAATATTTAAAATTAATTATTTCATACAAAAATGATTTTATTATAACATTATTTATTTTATTTTTTCTAATTTAAAATTATATGATTGGTTATGTGTTTAATTTGAATATAAAATTTAATTTCTTGTTTTTACTCAATTTTATTTCTATTAATCTAAGACCTGCTAAAAAAATGTCCAAATAACTATATAAAGGGAAAATGATCAAGAAATCAAAAAAAAAATAAACGTAGCAACCATATAAAGATATCATAAAAAGGATAGAAGTGATCATATAAATATATTAAAAAGGATCAGATATATACATTTGTCGTGACTACATGCCCACAATTTTTTAAAATTGTTCAAATTATCTTAAGGTGTACTGGTGGCAATTTATGTGAATGAAAGAGGAAAAATGAAACTTATAATTCCCTCTATCGTAACATGAAACAAGTAGAATCTATGATAGTGAAAAAAAATTCAATAGGATGAGAAGAAGTTTCTATTTTTTGGGAATGGGTGACCACATATCTCGAGAGACGTGTTCACATGAGCTCAATAAAGACACCATGAGACTCTTTTATCGAGCTACCAACTAGGTAATTTCAACCATCAATGCATTTTTTCTCAATCTAAAAATATGTAAAAAATTTTGATTAACTAAATATAGAAATCTAGTTAAAAAAATGGGAATTTATTTTATGTTATTGGAATTCATACCAAGGGAAATTAATTCATATTATCTGACCCCATTACCAAGGTTTATTTGATGAAAAGGGCATACCAGTAATCTTTTCCTCTTAGGGAACCCACCCAAACCGATGATAATGAACCATTTCTACTGTGAACTCACATAATCGAGTGAGATTCATGTATTGATATTTGTAATGAATTTTGATGCGATGCGGATGATTACTAGAGAATATTAAAGCAATAGTACTTGATGAGTGATCATTGAAATCCCAACTAGGATGATATCCACTAACAAAATGAGAATATAAATATAACCAATAAATAAAAATCATTATATTTGGATACTCAATATTTATTTTTTAAAGAACTTATCTAAATTTAACCTTTAGATTAGTGGGACATACCTATTAAAGGAGAATCGAATAGTATAATATGTTGTTTATATTACACAAGGATAAAGAGTAAGATAATTTTCATTATTAGCATTTCAGTTTCATGTTTACATGTTAATGTTTTCAAAAATAAATGATTGAGGGACTTTTTTTCACTGAATAAAGTTTTTGTAATTCCAAATAATTATGCACACTACATATTTGATCCTTTTACTCAGAGATATTCCAATTAAAATTTGTAAATTCTAATTGAGTAAAATGTTATGATGTGTGGATGAATAAGGACAAAGAGGTTCTATGATCATCCAATGCTAAAATTTAATATGAACACCAAATTTTTAGGGTTTTGTAAATTAGAAGGAGAAAACCTATAATCAGTATATTTTGGGGGTAGGTCTAGACTTCATGATTCGATATGTGAAAGGTGATATTAATGATATGATATAATTTCTTGAATAGTTATGATATTTGTTCAGTCAGCCTAGGATTCCAATTTTTAACCTATTTAAAGCTAATGGAGTGTCTATACTCTACATGGGAGGACTAGGGTCATGGAAGATATATTAAAAAGATTGGAATGAGGATATACTTGTATAGATAAGGCTCAATAGATCTCATGAAAAAATAGAAAATGAATCATGGGCCACACGACACTGGGCCATAGAAAGGGAATTTCGAGTGTGCCTAAAGGTTTTTTAGTTCCTAAAAGAGAACAAGAGTAAAATTCATGGATAAATAAAGTATAAGATATCTAACTCAATTCAAAGATATAAATATAATCATAGAGAAATTATTAATAGGAAAATATTCTATAATTTATTGGATGTGATGATAATTGTGAATAAATCAATTTAAATTTTGATATAAATTTGTTTTTTTTATATGGGGTAATCCAAAGTTATTAGAGGCATTAAGTTGGGGGAATTTTATTTGAGTCACACAAAAATGTTGATTTAATTTGATATATATTCTAGGGGTATGATATTTAAGTAATGATTGAAACACATTTGTGTCAGCTATCTATGAAGATGAGATAAGAGATTATTTAACAGTGTAGAGGACATGATCAAAGACACATCACTATTAACTAGTCCTATAACTTTTTTCCATAGATGAATACCATACCATTTTTTCAAGATAATTGATATACCATTCATCACATAATAGATATGCAACAAATATAAGAGGACATAGTGAAATTAAAACAATATATTATAAGAAATTGGAGTTATAAGAGGAGGTCAATCTAAAATTGAATCATCATATTGTATTCTATTAGTTTTAATATTTTTTACAAATATTTTTTTAAACTAATATAATTATCTCTGTTTCACATTCAATAATTTCATATGTATTTTATGTAGTTTTATTGGATATATTAAATTGTATTTACATCAATATGTTATAACATGGTGTTAATAATGTATGACTATTTTATTTTAGTGAGTGATATCAATTCATCTTCCTTGGGAAAATCTACCCAATCTACCCTAAGTAAATAGGGTTGAAATGGAGAAATTATTTTTCATTATAGACAACTGTTAATGTATTTCACAAATATTTTTTGATATACTATTATCTATGAGGAAGAATCGTTATCAGTAATTTTGTTTGAAACAGCAATTCTGAAGAGTGGTCTAAATTGTGGAAATTTATCTCATGATGGTATTTAATTTCACTACTCTAAATCAATATTTTATATCTCTATGACTAATTTAATTAAATAGAAAATAAATTTCAATAAATTTAATTTGGTCTACTTTACAGACTAAATAATTTTCATTTTCTCATTCTCTTTGCTTATTAAAAACTATTTCTTTAATAATTAAATCATCACATCACTCCATATGTGTTTCTATTTTGGGATTTTTTTCACACTACCTACCCTTCCATGTGGTACAATAATTAATACCACTATAATATTTTAATAACATTTAATAATTAATTAATTTTAGTTTCTTCATGATATAAAGGACACCAAATTTTATCAAAATTTTCAAGAAGTCACATTCGACCAATGAAATAAATTCAAGATAAAATGAACACTGAAAAAAATTAAAAAATATGTTTCGTGCAAATAATTTTTTTTTAAAATTATGATAAAAAATGGAAATATATTAAATAAATAATTATAAATTCAAAATAAACACTTAAAATCACTATATCTTCCAAATAAATTCCATTTGATACCTAAATGCAGGGAATTCTTATTTCCAAGTATTTTTATCAATCATTTTGGAATAAGTCATAGTACTAGTTTGAAGATGTATGGCCTCAAATAGATTAATATTTCATTACATCCTTCCAATACAAATTATCTTAATTAGGATTTAATTGTGTTGATCAAAGAGTTTTAATGTTAAACCTCATAATTATCTCAACATGGATTGAGTGAAGAGGATCTTAGGTTAATGGATTTCCCATTCTATCTCTAAGAAAAATCTATAAGTCTTATAAGAATTTGGATGATGATGCATTTGATAAATGCTACTAACTATTCAATTCACTCGATTGAATGTTCTATCTTGAGAACATGTCATGAACCTACCCGGGCCAACCCCGAACCAGTCAACTAAGCTGACTCATGATAAACTCGAGGCACATTATCGGTCACCCAGAGGTGGTGAAAAGAGAGATGGGAATAAAACGGAGTTAGTGGGAACAATTTTTCCAAATTTAAATAATCATAAACAGTTGAAAGATAATTTAACAAACAATTATAAAAAAAATAAATGATAAAAAAATATAATATAAAAACTAAAATAATAAATATACATGATGACTAACCATGTCTACATGTGACCATGATGGTCACTCTCTAATTCCAAAAACCATCATTTATCCATAGATATTAGGACCAAGATAGAGCCTCCACCAAAAGCTAAAGAAATGATAGAGGTATAGGTGTGAGTATTAAAACTCAGTAAGCATTCCAATGTAATAATATTCCCTATGCATTTTATTAAAATTTAATTTTAATTTAATTCTATTATGAAATAACGTTGTATAAAAAGTTCATTCATCCATTTAATTTAAAAAACAGTCCACTACCCTTTTTTATTAATTTTTTCTTCTTAAAATGGGAGTCTTGGGAATTTTTTTGAGAAAGAGAGAGAGTGAAAGATGAATAGAGGGAAAATGAAAAATGTTCTTGTGAAAAAAGGGTGAAAGTAATTACGAATTATTTTCCAGAAATATTATTCATGAAAAGATTTCAAAACTGATTATTCAATTTTATGAAACATACACACTATAGAGTGAGATAAGAAGCAATGAAAACATAATGAGTGAAATGGGTGATAAGTAATATAGTAAACATGCAAGATCCAGAACCCAAATTAACCACCATTGATAAAAAAATGTTTCAAAACATGAGATTAATCGAGAGATCATAGAAAAATCAAAATTTATTGTAACTTGATCCATCATATTAGTATTCCTTATTAAATAAAACAACCACAATTCTTGGTCATATCAAACATGGCCTAATAGAGGGGAATCATCCCCTATGTAATGTCTGTCAATAATAAGGGGCCAGTATCTGGATTGTAATACTAAGCTTGTGCAATCAGAGTTCTTGTATAATTCACTATCTATTCTATTTTCCCCTCATATGTTTAGAATAGTTATTATCCATGAGATGAAAACCAATCGACCATATATAATAATTAGAAACAACCACATGATTCACACACAAAAGCACCACTATTAAGCCACAAAAATGTATCATCCATTTTCCATTGAACCATTAATATAGGAGGTATGTACAATGCATAGGATGATCCTACCACATTAACAATGATAATGTTAAGTGACACATCCTAATGAGAGTTTCCCAATGAAACCCAATTTGGAAGGTTCCAACTAGACCTTACATATCCGTTGATAGAAAAACCATTTCAAATAGGTCCAAGAAGACCACATAGAATTTCATTGTATAGTTTAAAAAAAATAAAACTAGAACAACATATAGATACCACAAAAAACATATAAATAGATACCTTCAATTTTATCCGGCACTTACTTTTTTAGCCATATAAATAAATTCCAATAAATTTAATTGAAATGTAAAAAAACATTATCTCATTCAAAATAATCCTTCAATAATTATATTTTACTATTTATAATTAAATAATATCATTAAAAGAATAAAATATTGATTTTTAACTTTAATGGAAAATACATATAGAAACCTACCACAATAGAATATTCTTTAAATGGTTAATACTTCACACTTACCCACATATACACCATTATATATATATATTTATATATATATTCACCTCTTAACTCAATTCACACACTCCCATCGCCATGAGAGAATGTGTACAATGAGGGTGTGTATATATATACATACCTAGGTATATGCATGTAAACCATCTTTCTAGGTCCACAAGTGGTTTCCTTTGACTAACAACACAAAAAAGAACAATGAAACAATAACAATAAACATCCATTTTGGGTTAGGGTTCACCTAAATTGCGTGAAAAACAAGATAAATAAAACTAGAAGTAAAGAAGGAGAAAATTAGTGGATTTTATTGTTCCGGGATATAGAGGAAACTCGGCTCAATGGAGGGAGGGGAGGAGGTGTAATTAGAGGATGTGATCCCCACCTGTACATTGTTCAAAAGAGATGATGCAAATAAAGGTGTGTGGTCACATGCGTAAGGGGGTAGAGGTGTTTAGGTTTTTTTAATAATAATTCCAATTTAATTATTATTTTTCAAAACCAAATGACATGGTGTGCGGTTTGGAATTCATGATTTGGAAAACGTTTCACCTATCATTTCCCGTCTACTAGGCTCCTAGATCGCCATACATAGGCTAATTATATGGTTTGGAAAACCGTGAACAATACATGCATTTAGATTTACCAAAACAATTATGTATCCACACGGTTTTCGAAACCATGTACCTTAACAATGTGACATGGACTACGTGAACATTAAATTTAAATTTCAAGAGAAAACAACCCAAATGAAATAATAAATACTTATAAAATTAAAATTAATTAAAATAAATGAATTTTTTTATTTTGGTGTGTGAAAAGTATTCCTCCCATGAAACTATTTTTCCCTATGAACTCACAGGAAAATATGTTGATCAAGACTAAATCAATAAAAAACTACATCCGAAGGTGAGACCAGAAAACCCAAAGTCTACGGAACTAACCCTCACTTTTACCGGAAAAAAACTCTGAAATCCAAATAGAATCTATGAGACCATCCTCAAAATAAACCAAACATCCATGAAATATATCTTGTATAAATTAATAACTAGGCAAAAATTTAATGTTTGAATAATAAGAAACATACTATTTTTAAAACACAACCTAGTAAAGAATGCTTCATCCACTATCATAGAAATCACCCAAGATACTCACTATAGAACATTAGGGATCTACATAAGAAAACTACACATGATAAACTATCCATGACATGCAACTACAATGATCGATGTTGGGGGGTGGAAAAAATAAAGTTCCCCCTTAATAACTCATAGAATATGGTTTCATCACTAGCTCATTATATAGTGGCATCCCCCATATTCAGACTGTGTGAAAACATTTACTTCCAAAGATCAAATAACTATATAATCATAAAAAAAATCAAAAACTAAAAGAAATGATGAATCAAAAACAGAATGAAACCATCGAAAAATAAAAATAATTAATATTTTTAAAGAGGTAATAATATAATTTCTAAAAATAGAAAATATTCAGGTATAAAATCTCATTCACACATTACCAAAAAAACAAGACATAAATAAAAACCACATATGTAAGAGAAATAATTTAAAACAAAATAAAATTTCAACTTGGCCCAGATTAACACTTTCTCATACAAACGGGCAGGGGGGGTCTTCTGAATGGGTGGTCCAGGCATTTCACAACATCCTAGTAAAACCCTAGAGAAACTATTGAAAATTACCCAATCATTCCCATGTATAAAAGGTATTTTTTTATTCTAGACAATATGGATTCTTATTCCCTAAACATCCACATAGATGTTTCACGCACCACTTACATTCTGATGAGTCTAGAAAGAATAAATACAATGGCCTCTTCATTCTACATCCTAATATGCCCGAAACTAGTCATTTTACATTTCCATTACTAGAAACAACTCTAATAATTCTAGGTATAAGAGAAATATGCACCTCTTTTAGTTAAATGGCCAAACCTACCTCAACTAAAACATGCTTCTTAACCACTTATTCATAGGTGTTTGGGAAAGATGAAACAACAATGAGACATTCTGGTCGAATGTCATTTTCAAAGAACCAAGACATTAAGGATTCATTTTTGACACATTGTTGGAGATAAAACACCAGATCAAAAATTATCATAGACTATATAGATATCTGGAATCATATTTATAGATATTTTATATGTAACATCCGGAGATATTATGAGAGATATTGTTTTTAATTTTTTTATGTCTTCTGATGTACACTACAAAAAGATTAACTTATTATATAGAAAACACCATCTTAGATTGTGGTATACGAAACACTATTCTGGGATTCTGTTACACAAATTTTTTTATTTATTTTGACAGAATCCATTTCATGAAAAACTGAGTTTATGTGAACAATTTAATTTCATTATTCTACCATAGAACCTAGTTATTATAATGGAGGGTATGAAAAATATTAACTTTCATCTAACAAACTATTTAAATGAAAATAAAATAATGAAATAACTCTTGATAGATGTTATTAATGTATTATTTATGAAATTATTTAAATATAATGTTTTAAATCCATCTTATTTGTTTTCTAGAAAAAATATATGAAAAAAATCTATTTTTCAGATAAAAGTTGTATTTAAAAAACGCAGTATTGTCGTCTTTTGATTTAACACCCATTTTAAATCTATTTTTGACACATTTATATTATCTATTTAATAATATAAACATATTATTTGGAATAGGAATACATAAATTTACTTCAGATGAATTTTTAATATTTTTCTCATAAATTTTCTGTTTCTGTGAATAGTGAGATATGCAAAAGTTTAATTGAAAAAAAAATCATCAAAATAATTTATATTTTTCAATATAGTATTGTTTTTTAATGTTTAAATAGAATATATTTTCGTCTTTCAATATTATTTTTGTCATTATACTTAATTTTCCTTTGATTTTAGATGTAAATACATTCAAATCATTGGTATTATTTTAACTTTTAAAACCATGTTGTTCATTATGACAACGGAATTAATTTTTAATTAATTACCAAAAATTTTGTGTTATGAGTTTTGAAAAATGGATTCAATATTTGAAATCAGTGGGTCCAAATTATTTTAATTATTTAATTTTATTTTTTGGAAATTATGAATAGTATCTTTGGTAACTTTTATTTACCACATTTAAAGGTAAATCCGTTAAATTTGCATAAGAAACAATAATAAAATGATAATAAAATTACCCTAACACAAAAAAAATATTATTTTATAGAGAAAAGTCATCCCATATCACCTAACGGTTAGAAGTTATTCATTTAATGGACTTGTTACCATGAAGGTGATGTAATTATTATTAAAACAAATGAAAGTGACAACATGTCACTCTCTTATCTCTTATAATTATAATAATTTTCATGTAGTGATAAAGATTATGAAAAATCAAACATGAATATTATATAGTAATCTAATGAAATTATCTACATAATGGGAATTTATTATTAATTTTTAGAGATTAATGAATTACTATAAATATAGACACAATAGTGATATAATTTTTATTTTATATCTAATAAATGATATTATAAATATTAAATAAATAATAAATAAGTATTATATGACATAATTTAGGTCATACATGATTTTTATGGACGAATATGACATGTTAGGATTGAGTTAATGTATTTTTTCATGGTAATAAAGTTGTTATGATTTTTTGAAAAAGTCAAATATGAATTGTGATAGAATTGACATAATTCATAACTTAAAATATAAAATAGTTTAATAAATGTTATAAAATTTATAAAAACATAAGATTCACCAGATGGTTAATATATGTCCTAATATGTTATAAATTACACTTTTTTGTTCGTTTGGAATCTTATGATAATAACATTAATAAACAGTGTGTAAATAACATGATATCACAGTAAGAATAAAAAGGGTAAATTAATGGTTAAACCAAAAAGATAAAGATTAAAAAATATATAAAATATGTCTAAAAATTATTTGATGATTTTAATTCTACCCATAATAATCTTATATTATTAATAAATTAGTTTGTGTCCATTAGAAACTGAAAAATAATTGAGAATAAATTAATATTTTAAGACATTCATAATGTGCCCCTCCCCACCCCTAAAAAGGAAACATCTTATTCTCTTTTAATAACACCTATAAATACCTTTTTATTATCCAAAGATAGAAATTTTTCTCTCCAAACGTCCCTCAATTCATCATAGAGGCCACACATTGGAAAAAATTCATCCTGGGGAGAAATTTTGGGCAAATCAAAAGGAGATTCTCGAAAAAGATGTAATTATTTTATCACATCGTTCAAAATTATTTTCTTCTTATACATACTATTATTATGTTTTTTCAATAATAAATTAATAAAGTTAGTATCTTAGATATTATTAGAATTTATTATAATTATGGTACTTCTATATATCTCCTTTTATACATCCTACTAATAACAATATCACTATGTGTGCATACGTACGACTTACCGTCTCCATGTCGTAGTGTAATTTGTTATTCAACAATAAATTATTTTTTTGGGAATAATGATGATAATAAGGGATTTAAATAATTAATATAACATTATAATTATATTTTATAATTAAGATATCATCCAATTTCATACAATTTAACCATTAATTTGATGATATCGTCGCTCGTGTGTATGTACGTCCTACCATCTTCACGATGCGGTGCAATTCATTCTACATGATCTTCATTAAAACAAGATTATATTCATGAATAAAATAAATAAATTTTCTATATATTATAATAATACCATTTAGTAAATTATGTTATTATAACCTAAGAAGTGTAACATGAACTTATTCGAAAAAACATGCAGAAGATAACAAAGCATTTAATATCCAAATAACGAGGGCAATGAGAAGTTACTAACAAACAGATGATAATATAATCATATAAGAAATAATTATTATTATTATGATTCTAGAAAAATTGAAACAAATTATTTAAATCATTATATAAGAGGTTCATATACATATGAATAATATCATACCTAAGGTAAGGGATTATTTTCTCTCACTTTTATTTCTATGGGACATATGTCTTATACACCAACTATTTCATTTTTGTGGTGTTTACGCATCCTGTGAATGTTTTTATAATTATTATTTCGAAAGTTATGATATTTAAATAGGAATATAATTTTCATTATTTTATGAGTCAAACAATTCGACTAATTGTAAGTTTGAAAGGGATAATTTTTCAATCTCATTGTTTTCTGAGATTATTTATACATGAATATTTACTGTGGTATATGTGTTATCTATTTCCATGATTCCTAATTATGTATTCTATAATATTAGTTCTATTAATCTAAAATTTTTTAAAGTCAATTTTACCCATTGGTGAATTTTTATTATGTGGTATGAAGTGAATCTTTTTTTTTCAAATATAAGGTACATTTTGAATTTTCTTGAAAATGTATGAGAAGAATGTTTTTTTAACTTATACGAGATGAATGGATTTCAAATATTTTCATAAATCCTGATTTCCATGAAGGTTCCCTAATAGGTTTTTCGAGGTGTTTTTTAATGAAATCATTTTCATTTTGAATTTCATGACATTTTATGAAAATGAAATGTTTTTGATGAAAAAAACAATATTTTCCTCAAGAATTAATTTCAAGTGGGTTATCAATTTTTTTCCATATATGATAAAATTATTTAACAGAGATGTGTTTCAAGTATTCTATTCATATTATTTCAAATGTTTTATTGTTTTTATAATGGAATAATATTTATGAAATCCATTTATTTTATATTGAATATGTTTTGAAAGAGTAATGTTTATGAAACCCATTTTATTCATTAGGTTTTTCTATAAAGAATGATTTGGGTTTTTATGGTACACAAAATAATTATTTCTTAATGAGATGCATGGGACATTTATCGAACTCCAGTTTATTGGGTAAATATGAATAACTCATGAGGTATGTATGTTATGCATGAACCTAATTTCATGTTAACAATTATATGTGTGTACTTTGTTTTCATGTGTATAATTTTAGAAGTTGACTTAGTTTCCATGTCCAGATGTTTATGAAAGGTCCCCATTTCATGTCTATAATTTAATGAGTGATCCTGTTACTATTTATACATGTTCTAAAATTCATGATTTTATGTATATACAATAATTTCATGTCTTACATTCCAGTTATGATCTTATGTATTATTAACTTTGATTTTCATTGTGATTCATGTTTTTCCATTGATATGAATGGAATGAACTTATAATTTTATGATCACATTATCCTAAACCTTATGTTCTTATTTATGTTTACATAACACTTTTTTTACCATTAATGGGCATCTAGGCTCACCCTTTTTTTATTTCGTTTCCCTTGGATTTGAAGAATGGTTTTAATTAAAATGTATGAAAAGGGGTTCTAGTTTTTATGGATAAAGGAGGAGATGATGTAGATTTTTTATAAACTGGTTGTGTATGTTTCCCAATTTTCAAAGACACTAAACTAATACGGTATTTGGGAACCTATTTGTGTAATGTATTATGTATACTGCCAATGAAATGTAATGTCCATATTAGTCATGCTTGGGTCATTTGAGTTTGTATCAGGGGAGAAGGTTCAGTAACTCTGATGAAACTAGGATGTGAAAACTTTAGTGGGATACCTAAAGATATTTCTAAGGATATGTGTGGAGATTTCCCTAAAGATAAGAATAACTATAATTTATGATCCTAGAAATTTGGTAACAATCATAAATAACCTAGTTTTAAAGATGAGGTGTTACATATTAAAGAAGGTGTCATAATTTTGAGATACTATAAGAGATTTTTCATGTTTATTTGGTTTCCATTATGATAAAGTTTTACAACTTTATGAATTATAGTTTTAGTTAATGGAGGGATCTAGAAGGAGTTGGGTTATCATTGAATATAATGGAAAAATTGGTGACTATAAGAAAAAAAATGTGTAATTACAAGAGAGAAAGATATTGTGATAATGATGAATCATTTATCGTGATATATCACTTACAAGGTAAATATTTGTGGTATTCCCAAGTCATAAAATAAATGGAAGATGGACTTTTCTGCATGTTGAAATTGTGAGGAACATAGAGGAAGGAAGATTCATCATCCTATATGTCATGAAGAATGGTAGAAGAACATTGAGGAATACCTCATATGGAGGGGAAGATGACGTCTATGTTGGAAAAAGGTTCATAGAGTGATGAACTGCCATGGAGTTCAATGTCTTATATATGGAAAACATGGGCATTACCCTAATCAATTCCCAAACATAAGAATTTACTTATAAACTAATTAAGAACCTATTCCATTCCTACCATTAAAGTTGAAAGATTAAATTGTTTATGTATTTTTATTCATGAATTTAAAAATATATAAGGACTTTTTAGTTTATGTGTTTTTACTAAGGATTTAAATGAATAAGTTTAATGATTCGGTTGTGCTTGATAAGTGATGGTTAAATTACAATTAAGGTAATGATAACCCTTAATGTTTTCATTATGTTAAGATAATGATGTTTCGATAAAGATACATTTTATATGAATAAGTAAATTGGATGGTACTAATTTCCTTTGAACTAATTAAGGATTATTGTTAACATGCAGGTTATGATGACATGAATGAAGTTTATAACTTTTTGGACTTAATAATATTTAATCATGCATGTTTTAAATAAGTATGTATGTTATAGAGAATACATGATTATGATATTCACATGTTTGGAATGTGACATCCAAGATCTGCCTTATGAGACTTGTCAGATAAATGTTAAGATGATTTAATTTACTTCATTCTAAAGTTCTATATTTTCAGTTTTTGGAAGGATTATAGGGTTATCAATTTATTGATATTATAATTTATAATAATTTTTATGTTTGATAAATTAATGTTTTATCTCACTATATGTGGACTTATTCATATTTCATAACTTCTGAGCACCTTTTTTTGAAAAAGATGGAAAGATATATCATACTATTTTTGGATCACATGATCTATTAACACATTAGTAATGAAAAATTGAACATCATTTAATTGAATAAGATATGAAGTGTAAATCGATCAAGGAATGACTAATGGTGAGATTGTACAAAAATTATGTAAGTATATCTTCCCATGTAAATTCCTCAACATTAGGAAAAGTGATCATGATGTTAAAGGGTGTCTTATTGTCATTAATTTATTAATGATATTAATGACCTCTTTCACACATCATTGGTTATAGTTTTTCTAACATTCACTAGATAATTACCATTCTTATGATCAATTATTATTATCAAAATTTATGATTATTTATAATTTTCTTCCATTCCTAATCCTCATCAATGTTCTCATACATTGAAACCTAGTTTTTATTTACTTTGGGAAACTGTTATTTTCTAACTATTCTTTTTTTAAGGATGTTTTAATTTTTACGATTCAGGTTTCTATCCTTTTATAAACTCGATTAATTTAAAGGGTGAAATTCATTTTAAGGGGGGTATAATGTAACACCACAATATTTTATGAGATAAATTCTTTTTTTGATGTCTTTTGATTTATGTTACACCAAGATTAGCATATGATATATGCTACACTATCTCATCATGTAGTATACTCAACAGTATGCTTTGATTGTCTTAAACACAATTTGGGTTTCTTTTGATGGAATACATTTCACGCAAGACTGAGTTTCTGTGTATAATTAAATATTATTGTTTTACCTTAGAACCTAGTAATTATAATGGAGGTTATGAATAATATTATATTTATTCTAAAAAACTAATTAAATGGAAATACAATAATTAAAGAACTCATGGTGTATGTTATTAATGAAATATATATGTAATATATTCAATATAATATTTGAGATAAATCTTATATGTTTTCTAGACAAGATATAAGAACAAATTATATTTTTCGGATAAAAGTTGTATTTTTCAAAAAATACAGATTTGATGAATTTTGATGGCGCAAAAATTTTAAATAATGTTTTTTAACACATTAATATATTTTATTTAACAAAATAAACATTTTCTTTAAAATTGGGATATAAAAATTTACTTTGGATGAACTTTGGATATTTTTCTTATAACTTTTCTATTTTGAGGAATTGTAAAAATATGCTAAATTTTAATTGATTTTTTTCATCGAAATAATTTATATGGAAAAATAATATTATTTAAAAAAATTTAAGTATAAATAGAATATATTTTTATCATTAAATATAACTTATTTCAATATAATTAATTTTCCATTGAATTCATATATAAAATCATCTCAATCTTTTGCAATGTTTTAACTTTAAAAACATGTTTTTCATTAAGACAACGGAATTAATTTTATATTAATTAATCAAACATTTGTGTTTTGAATTTATAAAAATATATTCCATATTATGAATCATTGGGTACAAATTTTTTTAATAGGATACTTTTATTTTTTGGTCATTATGAATAGTGTCTTTGGAAGTTTTTATTTAACACAATTAAAGGTGAATCGGGTAAATTAGGGTAACAAAAAATTGATAAGGATAATAAAATTACCCTTATAGATTATAAAATCTTATTGGATGAATAAAATTCAGCCCATAACACATAAGGGTCAGAATGGATTCATTTAATGGACTTTTTGTCTGGAAATTGATGTAATTATTATTAAAAAAAAGAAAGTAACAATATGTCACTTTCTAATCTATTATAAGTATAATAATTTTTATGTAGTGATAAACATGATGATAAATCATTCATAAATAGTCTCAATAAATCAAATGAAATTATCTGCATAATTGGAATTTATTTTAAATTTTTTTAGATTAAATAATTACAACAAGTATGGACACAACAGTGATATAGAAATTATATTATATCAATTATATGATATTATAAATAATAAAATAAATAATATATGACATAATTTATGTCATCCATGAATTTTATGGTTTACTATGAAATGATAGTATTGATTTAATATATATTTTTCTATGTAATCTTGTTGTTATGTTTTTTACAAAGTCAAGTATGAATATGGTCAAAATTGACATTATACATAAATTAAAATATAAAATAGTTTATGAATTGTTATAAAATTCCTAAAAACCTATGATTTATCTAAATGGTTATTATAATCCAAAATATATTATAAACTATACTTTTTGTGTTGTTTTACATGTTATGATAATTACATTATCAAAAATAGTGTAAATAACAAGATATAACAGTAAGATTAAAAAGGGTAAAATAAGTGTTAAACCATAACGATAAGGATTAAAAAATATTCAAAACCTGTATAAAAATTATTGGATGATATTATTTCAACCAAAAAAAGTCTCATATTCAATAGAAATGAGTACGGTATTGTTGTAAATAGAAAATAAATTTATAATAAATTAATATTTCCAGGCATTCCAAAAGTGCCTCTCACCACTCCTATAAAAGGGAGCATCTCCTTCTCTTTGGATCACACCTATAAAAAACAATTTATCTTAAAAAACCATGACATTACCTATCCTAACTTCCAAAAATTCATCCTATAGGCCACACATTTAGTAGAAAGTATCTTATGGAGGCTTTTTGGAAAATCAAAATGAGATACTCAAAAAATATGTAATTGTTTTATCACCTCATTAAAAATTATTTTCTTATTATAAATAATATTCTTATTTTTTTACTATAATAAAGTAAAAAATATAGTATGTTATACATTATTAGATTTTTTTAACTATAGTACAACCTTATATCTCTTTCTATCCATCCTCTGAATAACCATACGACCATGCATGCATACATACGACTAATGGTCTCCACGGCTTGGTGTAATTTTTTAATCAACAATACCTTATTTGGATGGATATAATGACGGGTATAATGGATTTAAATAATGAAAATAACAAAATTAATATTATGTAAAATTAATACACAGTCCAATTTCATTCCATTTAACCATTAAGTGAATGATATTTTTGCTCGTGTGTACGTACGACCTACCATCCCCACGTTGTGATGCGATTCATTCTACATGATCTTCATTAAACCATGATTATATAAATAAATGGAATGAAATAATATGATATATTTTATAATAATATCATTCTATAAATTATATAACTATAACTTATAAAGTGGAATATGAACTTATCAGACAAAACATTACCAAGAACATAAAGCTGTTAAGATACAAATAACGACTGACAATGAAATGTTACTAATAAAAGGTTTAATATATAATCATATGTTATATCACTAAAATGAATATGATTTTGTAATAAGTCAATACTTTTTTTAAATCATTATATAAGAGTTTCAGATACATATAAAGGATATAGAACCTTTAGTAATGGATTATTTTGTCTCTTTTTTATTTCTGTGGGACATATACCTTATACCCCACTCATTTAATTTGTGTTGTGTTTATGCTTCCCATTATTATTTTTATAATTATTATTATGAAGGTTGTGATATTTACATATACTTATAATTTTCTTTGTTTTATGAGTTATATGATTCAACTGATTATAAATTGTTAAGGAGTAATTTTTAAATCTCATTATTTTATGAGATTGTTTTTACCTAAGTATTTATTTGGGTATATTTATCATCCATGTCCATGATTCCAAATTATGTATTTTAAATATTCTTTTTATTATTCTGAAATTGTTTAATTTCAATTTTACCGATCTGTGAATTTTTATTTAGCTGTATGAAATGATTATTTTTCAATTTTCAAATAAATGGTATGTTTTGACTTTTCCTGCAAATGTACAATAAAAATGTTTTTTTAACTTATATGGCATGAATGGATTTTTATGCTTTCATTATTCCTGATTTCTACGAATAATAACTTACAAGTTTTTGTATTTATTTTTGAATAAATTATTTTCTTTTAATATTGCACGATAGTTTAAGAAAAGGAAATGTTTTTGAAGAATGAAAGAACATTTTCCTTAAGAATAAATATCATCTATTTTATTAGAACCTTTTTCCATATAATATGACTTTATTTAATAATGATATGATTCACGTATATAGTCCATATTATTAATATGGTTTTATTTTGTTTATTATGTAATTGTATTTATGAAATTCATTTTTTATACGGAATAATTTATAATGGAATGATATTTAAGAAAACGATTTTATTCCTTGGGTTATTCTATGATGAATGATTTATGTTTTTGTGGAAAATATAATAATGATTTTCTTATGATATGGGTGATACCGTTATATCCTTCTAGTGAATTGGGTAAATATAGAAAACTCATGATGTATGTATGTTATGTGTGAAGTTGATATCATGTTCACAATTCTATGTGTGGACCTAGTTTTAATGTCCATAATTTTATGAGTGGACCTAGTTTTTAGGTTTGTATGTTTATGGAGGGGCCTGATTTCAATTCGTTAATTTAATGAGTGAAAATGTTACTATTTTTTCTTATTCACAAATTCATATGTTTTTGTGTATGCCCTAATTTAATTTCTTATGTTACAATTATGATCTTATGTATTATGATATTTTATTTTTTTGAAGGATTCATGTTTTTCCATTGATATGCAGGGCATGATCATCTAATGTTATTATCACATTTTCTTTTTAAAGGTGGTGCCTCAGTCTAAGTCCAAGGAAAAATTTATTCAGAAGAAAACCAAAGTTACATGAGTCTGAATGATGGAATATTATTAAAATCTTTATAATAAAGGGGGAATAAATCATTGGATAGGTCATCCCACCATGTTGGGTGGTGGTTGACTCCTTTATTCACAAGGCCATCACCCACCATATTCACTTCATGAAATTCATGAGTGATGGTGAAGTTAGTCCCCTCATGAAAAGCAATAAAATTCATCTAACGTGTAGTAAGTGGCCATGATAGGTGAACCACACCATTCCAAAGGTCCTGAACAATAGTAGTTGAATCACTCTCAGTCCAAATGTTTCTCCAACCCTTTTACTTCGCAAAGTCAATGGAATGGATAAAACCATCATTTCCACATCCAGAGACGAGTCAACACCACAACTGCCAAAGAAGCATCCAAGGAACTAACCAAGATAGTCTATGTAAATAGCACCACAACCTGCCGGTCTTGGGTTGCCTTTAGAGGTTCCATCAACATTAACTTTGATCAATCCTCTAAGAGGGGCTTTCCAGAACACCTCAAAGTGTGTCTAGGATGTTTGTAGATACCATCAATTCGGAGATGACAAAAGATCTCAATGTCTCTGACAGATTTGTCATAATAAGACCTTTGAATCGAGGAAACATCTCGAATGTCAATAAGAATATGCATCTGAACTGCATTAAGTCTAAATGAGCAATTATTACGGAGAAGTTTATGTATACCATACTAGATCATGTGAATAAGATCTAAAACCGTAGTCAATAAAAGACTCTTAATTTGCTGAGAGGAATCAAAATCCACAAAACGCTTATGTTGGGAACTTATTGACTTATAGTGTAACAATCTGCATGAAAAAATGTCAAAAATATTGTTCCAAAGAGCTGCAGTAGTAGCACAAGACAGAAAAAGATGATTAGTGTCTTCACTTTGTTGGTAACAAAGATGACACATGGAACAAAGTTGGATCCCAAAATATTGAAGACAGACCTCAGTAGGTACTCTATTTTGAGCTATATGCCACACAAGAGTAAGTCACGAAGGTTTGATCCGAGGTTGGTCAAAATATTTCAGCCAAAAAAAGTTAGAATTAGAGTTTAAAAAGTTGGGCTTGTAAAAAATTTTGGAATGAAGGATGTCATTATTAGTAGGTTCCAAGATTGGGATGTCATCGAAATTAGAGAAAGGATAATTATCAATCACATGAATGATGTTGTCAAGGATATTATCGTTATTAGAATGTAAGATGTCCTTAATAGTGTAGTTAGTGTTCTATAGGAGATAATTGGGAGTCAACATGGAGATTAAGGGAGAAACAGTCTAGTTGTCCAAATAAATATTCATAGAGGAGTTAGAACTAACCATCCATATGAGCTCACCTTTTTTATATTTTCCCCTAGGATATGAAAAATATTATTAATTAAAAAGAGTCAAAAGGGAGTTCTAGTAATGAAGGATAATGTAGGAGACGATGTTTATGTTAAATAAACCAGTTTTTTATATTTCCCAGTTTCCAAAAAAACTAAATGAATATCATCTTTGAAATTGTATTTGTGTAATTTATTAAATATTCCAAAAAAATAAATATAATTTCATGTACATTAGGCTTGGGTCGTTAGACTATAATTATACTTTCTTCTATACCTTCAAACTCATGGGGGAAATTAAATATTAACAAGTCCATTAATAGCTCACATGAAAGGCATCTTCATGTTTTGATGGTAAAATAGACATCCAATAAATCCAACATAGGCCTTCAAGTATGATGGTTCTAAACATGATATTAAGAGTCTTGGGAAGATTAAATAAAATTAAAATCTCTTAGATTATTTTAAATTGCTCATCTAATTTTCTCCATTCCAAATTCTAGAATAATTGAGGAGGGTTTATCTAATTTAATATCATTATGAATTACTAATACTTAGAACCACCATTCTCTAGGTTGAGAATTGGATTACTAGATAATTAAGATAAAACATGATCAATTGAAATACCATGGTAAAAAAACCACTCATAAATCATTCTTTGGGATATATTAGAGCTTGTTAGGGAATTATAATAAAGAAAAAAGGAATGAAAACTCAATACAACCCAATTAAACATCATGAAATAATAATGATTTTACACCAAAAAAAATTAAACAAACAAAAAAATTCCACAAATATGTTTTAAAAGAATCCCACTGTCCTCCAATTTAAAAAACAATTTTGAATTCCAGGCTAAAATTTATTTCATTTTACTAAAAATATAATACATTCCATCAATAAACCCATTATTATTTGAATAAAAATTCACCTTATGTTTAATAAAAGACTCCTTTTATCCAATATCATTTAATTTAGAATCAATTTTTCAAAAAATATTTCAAATCAATTTTGAAACCCAATTATTTTGTTTTAATTTATTTCATTTCGTAGAATAAAACATCACAATTTTAAATTCATGATTCAAAATTTATGATGAGGTGCTCAGGATAATTTCAAAATTATGAAAGACCAAAAATAAATTCCTAGAGGGGACTAGTGAAAATGGGTGACTCATCCATATGGTTGGTCACTATATTCAAATCTCACCACTACCACCAATATTTATTAAAGACCACATCCTTAGGTTCCACATGGATTTATGGGACCAAATAGCCAACTAAAAAAACTGGACCAAATATTATTCCATTATCCACGAACTAAAGGACACTTTAATATTCCAAAATATTATAAAATAAACAAAATTTCAACATAAACCATGAAGTAATCCAAAAGTAATGAATGATATGAAAAATAAAAACTCAAACACTAACAACCTATGGTAACCTAATGTTCAACACTTTAGTTGTTGTCTAGACAAATCCTCATACCTATATCCCATTTCATGATAATTATACTCTTTATACCTTGAATACCTAAAAAATTGCTTCTTTGAAATATAGTTCCTCTGAAGAACCTCTCTTATAATAGAATTTTTCCACAAACCATCCTGAGTCGACCTCAAACTTAATACCCATGTTGTCCTATGACATCTACGAGGTTCATTCTCGATCAACCCAAGGTAGATATAAGAACCAATAGATTTTAATAGAGTTATTAGTAATTATTTCACCCAATGAAAATAAACACAAGTACTAGAAATAGAAATGAATAGACTAATATAAATAGTATAAATGATAAGAAGAATAATAAAGTGAAAATACAATAAACCTGATAAATAACCTGATACCCATATGACATTACGAGTGATTCTCCAATCCCAAATAATGACATCACTCTGTCGTGACCAAGAAAAATCTAGAACCTTCAGATAATTATTAAAATAAATATATTGGAATATTTGGGACTATTAAAAATATGTATAGAATCCCAAGTAAAACTATTCCCATTGCATTTATTTAAATAGAATATTCAACTACTTTGATTTTATAGTATATTTGTATAGAAAAATTATTTTTATTTATTCGATTTCAAAATAAATGCATTTGATTGACCTATTTAATTATAACATTTTTTTCTTAAAAGGTTAGGGAAATGAATTTTATAGGGAAATACATTGATATATATGGAATGAGAAAACGTTTTTGTAGAAAGGAGATAGTATAAAAGATGATTTTTTTTTCAAAATATTCCTTATGAAAAATTTTCAAATTCCAATAATTCTATTTTGTGAATTAGACAGACCCTAGATAATGAGAGGAATCAATGAAAACCTAATAAGGGTAATGGAAAATATATACTCTAGTGACCATGATAGATAAGACACCTAGATTATCCTCCATAGATAAAAAAGTAATGGAAAACATAGGAACACTTAAAAGATCATGGAGAAATCTAAAACATACAATCACCATATCCATCTATTCGACACACCTAATTCAATCAATCAACTGAAATTATTTGTTATACCCTACCAAGCCGAACCATGGGGAAATATCCCCAAATAATAACATGTACATAATAAGGGGCCTTGGAAAATGAGTATTCTTAAACTAGTGATGCAATAATTCTTGGATAATCTAATAGATATTCTAGGTTCCATTGATATTTGTAAAATGGTAGTGATCTAGGAAATTCAAACAATCAACCATATATAATAAGAACCTATCACAACATGAGTAATACACACTCATACCACCCATGAACCACCCCAAGTGATAATCCCATTTACTTTGAACGATCAATATATATATATGGGAAGTCCCATGATGAGGAAATTACCACCACATTATTCATGGGGATGGAATGACACACATCCCAAGGGGAGTTTTATAATAAAAAATCCATTTCAAAAGATCCAATCAGACCTTATATATCCTTTGTGCAACAAACCATTTCAAAGATATCCAGAAATAAACATGAAAATATCATGTTATATTTAAATCATATTTGGAAAATGAAACAAAATTAATAAACCACAACCAATTTATAATGAATAAGTGATCATTTTGTCAAACACTTGTTGCACATGACATATTAAAAAACACAATTTTATTCAATGAGGAAAAAACATGATTTCATTAAAAATAATCCATCAATAAATAAATAATATTAATTAGAATTTATTTTTTTATAATAATCATGCAATAAATTATTCATATTTTCAAGGAAAACTCATATGAAACCCTACCTTAATAAAAGATGCCTTTAATAATAGAAACTCCACACTTACATTCATATAAATAATCATATGTATATATGCACCCACTGACCCAATGAACATATTCCCCTCACCAAGAGGGAATATTTAAAAGGGGGTTATGTATATTTATACCTTATTATATGCATTAAATACACCCTCAAGTTTCCAAAAATCGTTTCCTCTAATGAAAACCACAACAACAGACCTCAAATCAATAACTATGAACCCTATAGACCAAGAAAGAAGAAAAAATGACAACCATTTCAGGTTATCGTTTTACCAAATGGGGGACAGAGAAAGGTGAAAATGGGGACTATGAAATTGCTTATGAGAAGGTTAATGAGTTTAGGAGAAAATTTTTGGAGTTGATCATAAAGGGAAATGCGAGAAAATCAACTCAATGGAGGGAGGAGAGGAGGTGATATGAGTGTCAAGAAGCACCTCTTGGCCATGGTTCATGCAAAAGGGTGGGGGTGTCATGTGGGTATGGGGAAGAGTAGTTTTGATTTTATTTATACTTTATGAAAACATTAATTTTAATTTTATTTAATAATATTTTGTGAAAAAAAGGACCCCATGATCGGTTTGGGTTGCAAGGACTTCAAAACCATTCACCAATCATGTTCCCTCTTCTGGGATCCTTGAGAAACACACACATTCTATCCAAAAGGTTTGTAAAATAATTTTTAAATCACCCTTATATCGATATCAAAAAATTTATAGGCATTATAACAGTTATCACATTGTTTAGAAAGTCATGCGTCTTAACTATAGGATATTAAATGAATGTCCAATTACTAAAAATTTCATGGTTAAAGAAACCATCAGAAAAAATTAAAAACTCAAAAATAATAAAATTAACTGAATCGTATTATGATGTGGTATGAAAAAATATAACCAATGAATTTAGTAATAAGATCACAAGATTTATCCATGATGAGGGAGAACTCTTTCATGAGGTGTAGGAAAGGTTTAGATGCTTACTTAGGAAATGTCCCAAAAACCAATATTCTCTGAATAATACTATTGATACTTTTTAATATAGTATCAAATCATAAATTCTAATTATTTGGGTTCAATTTTATGTTGATTATTTATATCATAACAAAAATCAAGAGTTCAATTTTTTTGATAAACAATATAAAAAATTCTTGAATAAGTCCCTTATGAAGAGATTAATTCATAATGATGAAACTAACCCTCTAGTTTTTTATATCTACAATTAAAACCCACTCAGGGTAAAATGAATTAATTGTGATATGTATGGTTTCGCTAAAAAATTATTTCAACTTTTACCTTCCTATTTAGCCTAAGGAGAGTACATAGTTGGTGGATTATAGGGGAAGATATCTTGCAAAAACATATCCCTTTTAAAGACAATTTAATTTGGGATATTAACATCACCATTTTATATCATATAAAGTCATATGTGTCATTCATTGAAATATTATTAAACATAGAAACTTCATTAATCCATTAAATCAAGTTCATAATATGGTTATGTGTTCAAATTGGAAAATAATATTAGTCGATGTTGGGAGAAAACTAATCACAAAGTTTTATTCCCAACTGTCTAAAAACTACAATCATCAAAATAAAATTGAAAAAATGGATAAGGATATTCTCTTTATAAACATGGTTAAGATGGAAGACTCAAAAATTAAAACCCTCAATAGAATCTGAAGATGTCACCATAATAAGTGACTTATAACTAAATTCCCAATCAGGATATATCTTTGTAAATATGGAATTATGATTTAACATAACTTGAGAACCCAAACATCAAAAAAATATAATCAAGAAAACATGTTCTATGATGAACAAAACTATAAACCCACATATGAAAAACCAAAATAAAAATGTAAAATGAAGATAAAATTAAGTAATGAAGCTATAGAGAAAGTTGATTTTGATGTGAAGGTGAGTAATCATAAAGTTCCAAAATATTATTCCCCTCTCATTCCATTTTAGGAATTATTTTAATAGAATTATGAACATAACTAATTAAGGTTCCAAAAAAATTATTATTAAAAATGAATTACAATGGTATTTTTCGAATACATGGATAAAATTCCATCATATTTGATATTCACAAAAATGATTCCGGATAAATTGTTTTTATGAAATTAGATACCATTTATCATATTGGGGAGTATAGTTGTGATAATTTGTGTAATCCACCTATAAAATTGATGAAAACTAGTAATGTTGTTACTAAATTCACTATAATAGGATGTATGTTAAATAACTGCATTTGGGACATGTGAGATAATATTTATTTGATACCTTACTCTTTTTTTAAAATTACCTTGTCTTTTCGATTTTAAATGAACTTCTTTTTCTATTAAACGTTTTTTATAAGTTATTCAACCATTCCTATGGAATAATTGATGAATTTTTAAGAAGTGCAAGAATGAAAAAAATATCCAAAAAAATATTATTCTTGAAATGGTGCATGATGAAAAGGTTACAATTATATTTGGTAGACCCTTTTTGAATATTATGTGTGATTTCATTTATGTAAAACAAGAATAACATACACATTAGTCTATGGAGGATGTAGTTGAAATTATGGTTTTTTAAGCCAATTATGATTATAGATGTAAACTAAATAATTTTGATGGAAATAAGTGTTTCAAGATTGAGATGAAATTTATGTATGATTTATTCCCCCTTTAGGTTATAGATATTTTAAATCTACAGAATGTTCAGTGAAGTACATTGACTATTATTCTAGCTACTCATCCATTTATTGATGAGTAAATTTCTTCTTTATGCTAAATCAGGACTCAAAAAACCAAATCCTTTTTAATGATATATTTTAAACTATTTATGAGATTTATCTATATGATATTTAGACTTTACTAGTATATGATCATGATTATTTTTTTCGACTTTAACAATTTAAAAAGAATTAATGTTATCAATATGAATGATTCTTCTTCCTTATTAATAAGTCATCAAATGTTATGAAAAATGATCTTGTTGATCTTAAACTAGTTTATGAAATACTCAATAAATTTTCAGACAATATTAGAGTTTAACATTTATATCAAAGTGATTAATTTTATTCCTTCAACTAGTATATTCCTATATTATTAAAGTTTCTAGATATTTGTGAAAGAAAGGAACATAGTTTAACATCCCATGCCACATTGTATAAAATGTTAAAAGCCTTATATTTTTTGGAACATTTGGAGAATTATTTTGATTATATTATTCAATTTTCTAGCCAGCATTCAATAATATGTGTTCCTATCCAACAGATTCTAAGGAAACAAATAACTCTGGACCAACCTCCTAAAATATTATAAAATTTTAGGCCCACATTATAGGAATCTGAGGTTCTTGAATTTTTTAGACAAGCTAATAAAACATTCACTGAAAAAAATAAACACAAACTCATTAAAAAATCATAAAAAATAAATTAACAGAGGAAGGTTAAATTTTAATGAAATTTGAGTTGAATAATTAGAATTTGGTGTTTCTTGGGAAGAAAACCATTTTTTTAATATTTTATTTTAATTTTAATTTAAAATAATTTTCTATGATTATATTTCATTCAATATTTATAGATTATATTCCAACCATGTATTAGCCAAAATAATATTAGAATGTTCACAAGTACAAGTGGTACTAAAATCATCAACTTTTTGGACTGACACTTTATAACTAAAAAAGTGGTTACTAATTAAAAAAATCTTAATATGATGACTTTAAATGTTAAATAGTTCTTCCTTTGAAAATGATTAATTAAAAAAACTTTGGATATTTCTTAAGAAAATATGGTGAGTCACATTTAATGAATCCAAATGTATAATTTTTATAAGTTTTGTTTACTATAGGTTTACAGTCCAATTTTATTTTACAACCTATTCAATTTTCAAATGTTAATGCTGGGTTTCTCAGCATTATTAAACATTGTAACATGTACTAATTGCTATTAATTTAATGTTTTTATTATTTCATGAACCAATTTTATTTTATTTTAATAGCTATGAATAATTGAAAATATTTTTTATCCATGAATCCAATAATGATTCTTCTTTGAAATTATGTGCCAAAATAAAATATTATGTCTTTTATTGTGGAAACATATTGGAAAATTAGAAAATATTAAATATCAAGTGTTTTATAGAATAGTGATTTATGAACATTCTAATAAAATATCCACAAATTTATTATTTAAAGTTGAGACATAAGTTTGTGGGAGGGGGTATTTAATTATGTTAACACGTTCTTTAATGATGTAGAGACTCAAAACTGCCAAATTATTTCCAAAACTAATATCCTCCCTTATATGACTAAAATGAGTTCTTGGTAAGTAAAACCATAGTTTTATTATGTTCATGGGTTTCGAAAATAAAAAATCAACAAACCTAACCAAGGTTTTAATTGTACACTAAGTTGGGGGATTTCCCTATTTAGGAAAATCCCATAATTTCTTTATTCATATGTGAGTTAATAGACTATTTTTTATGCGAAATAAATTTGAGAACAAGAAAAGTGAGTGAAATTTGTAAGATGTTTCAAGAATTGAGATTATAACATGGGGGAACTGGGTGTTTAAACATGAACTTAGGGTGTACACCCTTTTGGAAAAAAATACCTCATAGATATAGATCAAATGATAGTCATATATTTCTTGTAAAACTATGCTAATTTGTGAAATTTGGATACCATGGAAAATCTTTGAGATATTAATGACTCTTTTGTTTAAAAATAAATAAGTCCATTTTATAATTCAAGAAGTTCTTTACACAATTCTATGTAGAAATATATTGTTGGGAAATAATGACTAATGTGTCTAATTGACAAAAATTAGGTCATTAATGAGATTAAAATATAGATTCTGGATGAATGAGGTGGAAATTTACTTCAAAAATAAACATTTGAGTCGAATCAATGAAGAAAGAATTTAACATTGATTTTTGGAACCTGAGGGAGAGTTATACTTGAATTTTACTCTTAGTATAGTTTACTACCACTAATATACAACATGTATACAATCGTGAATCTGGGAATTTAATTGGGTTGAAGTAGGTTGATAATATTAATTCACATTTAAAGAAAGTGATTTTTTAGCAGTGGATTATTTAGTGATTTTCCAAAATTATTTAGTGCATTTTAACATGGTAAGGATACTCATTTTTTGGATCATTATAAATAATAAAACAAGAATATGTTTTGTTTAATGGGGTATTATTTATTTAGTGTGGGGTGATTTTTTGTGCCACATATTCAATAAATATTTTCGAATCTAATTAGTTAAATTAATTAGGATATTGATTTAAACGTTTGATTTAATTGAAGAAGTTTAGAAAAAACTATTTATACTTGAGTCATTGTAAATATGTAGATATTATTTATAAAAATGGGTGATTATTTAAAAAAAATTCTCACTTGTACCCCACATTGATTTTCCATCATCTGAGAAAAACAATGTGCACATTTATTTGGTTTTTTAATCATTTATGATATTAGTGTTTGTGATTTAATTTTTTCAGTATTTATATAATATCATTATTATTTATTTTGTTTTAATAAATTTTTAGGATCCGATAATTTTTTTTAATTTTTAATTTTAGATTAATTGAAGTCACTTCTTTCATAATTCCTTAATTTTTATACAAGGATTTTTCTTCATATTAATTTTTAGAATAATAAATTATGATGATTGATTTTATGTCAAATATGTAAATAACCTAAACTTATTAGTATATAGTTTGGGGATCTTTATTGCATTGGAACATGATATATGTAATCCTATACTGAAAGACCAAATAGTTTATTAGTCTTTTTAAAATAGATATATACATGAATCTCACATTACAATTGAAAACATAAAATAAGAAACAGTATTATCATATTTTACACATTTATTAAATTTATCATATCCCCACATTTCAATCATATAATATTTTATAGCAGTCTAGGGAATATAATAATAAGAAAGTGGTGATCTCTAATGATCATGAATGTTATGTGTACAATGGAATATTTCATGAATAAATAAATAAATCCTCAATATGTAAAGGTAAATAACTAAAATACATTCTATATAATAAATAAATTGAACATGAACAATAATATGGTAGGAATAACTGTTTTTTAAATAATACCATATAGGAGATCGTGCCTCTGAGCAGCCTCTCTCTCGCTCCCCTCCCCAGCTAGGGTTCCTCTAGTGGCGATCTGGAGGGTGAGGCTTGCGTGTTGCTTCTTCAGAGTCTTCTCCCCCCTCCCCTCATACCTCCTTCCTTCCCTCCCCACTTTACCCTATTTCTTCTTCCTCCACACTCCTGATTTCTTGTTTTTACTTTGTTCCTATATTTTCTCTCTCATCTTCTCTCTTTATGCGGTTTTGGACTATGTTGAATCCCAATAAGTTCCTCCGCTTATCTTTCATTCCAGTTACCATGTTTCTAACCCCATTCTGGACTGGTGCCCTAGTTCTCTTCAAAGGTTTAGGAGGTGTTGTCTGAATTGTTTTAGTGCACCAAGAGCTCAACTTGTGTTCGGTCTTTTCAGTGTTCTTTTTCTTTGGAAGGTGTTTCCTTTCGGTGTGATAATGATGTGCTTGTTTCCTGGTGGTGGATTCGACTGTCGAGGTTGGTGGTTTTGGGAAAAGACGTGCTTCTTCATTGAGACCCTTACAATTCAATCTCTACTCCGGCCTCTTTTACCTTCATTGTTTTCCGTGTTGGTATGTATCGATGGTTTCAAGAGGCTTTGGGAGGTTATGTTTGTTCAGTAGTCGATTCTCCGGGTGGCGCGTCCTTCATTGGCTTCAATCTGTTCCGGGGCTATACCTATTGTTCATTGCAGTTTTTGATGAAATGGGCAGCTTGTTTCTACCTTGATGTACCATTTTTGTTTGAAGGCAATTTGTGTGTGATGATGGCGCATATAAAGGTGTATCTTTTGATTTTGTTTGAAGTTCTGACAGAATCTGATGATGTTCATTAATGATTTGTGGAGTGTCAAGGCGGGTGCTCAGCAACGATGTCTTGGTTTGTTTCAAATCATTGCGAGGGATCAGTGGAATGGATGATGGTTTGGTGATGACAGGGTTGTTCTTGGTTTATCCTGGTATGTCTTCGTTGAATTATTTTCCAGTTAACTTCTTTGGTGCTGTTTGTTAGACGTCGATGTTGGTGTGACATGAGGGGCGTGCTTCCAGATTCGTGGATGATGGTTGCGCGACTCAAGGTTGTGGATCAATCAGTGATGATGGATCTGATTTTCAGTCTCATTGATGGAGGTGATGTTCAGAGGACGTTGCTTGGGTGATGGTCTGGAACTTTTGTGGGTCACTCTGGTGAAGGCACTTCATTCAGCCTTGATGACAGCTGCAACATTTGAAGTGGTTTGAGATTATATCAGTATGTCCCTTCTGACATGGCGACCTCAAAGGTTTTTCTAATATATGCTAGTTTGGTTTCCCAAAAATGATTGACATTGTTACTCTCATATGATCGGTGCTGACAATAGGCACGATGATGATTTTCCATGGTTCAAGATTTGGTGCTGCTTCTCGAGGGAGGCATGTGGATGCAATCTTCATCTCGCACTGGGCACATGGAGGTACTGGGCTCGAGGGTGCCAAATTTTGGAGGATTTTTGTTTGAATTATGAGTTTTGAATTTTGAAATCATTTGGATGCAGGATGCTAATTGAATGTACGATTTCCACTATCTTAATGTGGATTTCATAAAATTCAAAAAAAATGGATTTTGTGGTTCAAATAATACCATATAAATAATCACATGAATTTGAAACTAATACATGGAATATATAACTGAGTAAAAAATAACAAGGGAATAAATAACTAATATTTTAATTAAGGAAGTCAAAGTGTAATACTTCATAACTATACCATCATGGATTTATGCTCAAATATCTTTTATAAATGGGTTGGGAATCAGAAAAATACACAAGATAGATTTTCAATAGAAATATACTTATGCATTGAGAGGATATAGAGGGACCCACCAATCACATAAAAATTACAATTCGTTCTACGTATTAAAGGGGTGATACATAATCAACCTATACATATGTATTAGAAAACTATAATATAAAATGTTAATTGTTTCCCCAAATAACAAACATAATTATAGACAATCTAGAGTAACATGGCCAACAAAATCAAATTAGTACAACCCCAGTCCAAATAATTATAAACCATCTTGAAAAAAATTAGAGTGGTGTAAATATAATATATTTATAATTGAGGATATTTGGAATAATTTTTGTTGTCATTGATTATTATAAATACACTAACAATATTATTGAAAACATTCTTGAATAAAATAGACATTTTGCATAAAAATCCATTTTTTTTAAAATAAAATTTTTTAGAGGGTTGAGAAAAAATTTATTTAATAATAACTTTATAAAAATGTAAATTAATATTGAAACAATGGTGGTTAGTAATTTCTTACATTTTTTATAGGTAAAAAAAATTCTTTTCACACATTTGTAAAAAGATTAAAAAGTACCTTATTCTAAGAATGTGATGAGGATTCTTTTCAATGAATTTAATATATCATAAAAAATGGGTAAATATTTATTTAAAAAATAATTTTATAATAAAAAAAATTAATAATTCTTAGAAAACATTGATATTAAAGAATGCGGGTTTTTGACCAAAGAGAAAATCAAAGTCATCTTTTTTTTAAACTTTTTTGTCAACCATTTTAAATTAAAAATGGATGAAAATTATAAAATTACTTTAAAATTACAGTAATAAACCATGGGGAAGGTAATATTTTGGTTTAAATATATAAATATAAATTAATTCCAATAATGGATAGATAAATAAGATGATTCCAAAATAATGATGAGATTGTGAAACTAACCCTTAACACTTTGGTAACTTTGGAATCATAATCCCAATGAAAAAATGTATGAAAAACATAATTTAAATACAATTCATATAAATATATTCATTATATAAAATATGAAATGTGATGTATATACACCACAAAATTAAATAAGTGGTAATTATGGAATATGAATCTTTGAAGTAAAATTGAGAAGAGAATCCCATACCTCAAGTATGACTTCCTTCATACATTTACAAAACTCTTTTATAATAGATATATATTTATTATAAATAAATTTTAAAACAATTTTCATAGAATATATGATTTACTTATATTATTTTATGACGAGTTGTGAAAAAATCTTTGTTAAAATCATTATTTTGGTTGATAATTGCATCATTTTTCATGTATGTTTTGGCTCGATAATTTGGATCCTCTCACTTATATCAGGGTTCCATTATCATAATAATGATAATAATGGAATAAATAATTTATATAAAAAAATTTATATGTATTTAAAAATATCCATAAAAGATAGATATGGTAAAAATAGTTATACCTTTTGGGAGACGGTAGGTTGTACGTACACAAGAACACTAATTTGATTTTTCCAAAAAATAAAATATATGAATTGTATGAAATATTTCATCATTAAGGAACCACTATTATATAAAATATATAATTTGTAATCAAAAAATATATCCTTATTACCATCCCTTTCAAAATGAAATGAACAATATTTCACGTCGCTACATGGAGGCAGTATTATTCACATATGCATGACAGACTTTATTATATTATAAAAAATTTGAAGGTAAGAAGTTATATGTGATATTATAATTTTTTAAGTATAATGATTTTGTAAATATCATATTCAAATTTCCAAATTATCATTTTATCTATCCCTGATTAACAGTGATGTAAAATTTATTACATCAATTCATGAGGCGGTAGTCCATTGTACACATGAATGACAGTCGTTTTTCCCATTTTATGGAAGTGGAGAGGGATATAGGTCATGAAATTGAAATAATAAAATATCGTTAAATATTAGATACTATTTTTATTATTTAATTACATTTTTAGAATATTTGGATAATTTTTTTGCAGGGTTGAGACAAAAATACAAGGTAAAGAACATTACCTATTATTTGGGAAACCTCTTTATATTTATATCTAAACCCTTCCTAAAATGAATTAATGATTAAAAAAGGATCATATTATGTTTATAGTAATTTAATTATTGTAATTTATTATATATTTTCATAACTGAATAGATTTGTATGTTTAAAGAGGGTATGAGGGTGGTTGGCCTTTTATAAGTGGGGGAGATGACACACTTGGAATTTACTTAAATAAAATGTGATACCCAAATTTTTCCATTCTAAAATGGTTAAAAATATATCATTATAGAAAAATGTATGATATATTGTCTACATATAGAGAAACAATATGAATTTTTAATGTTTACATATCATTTTAACCGTTATCATTTTAGTTTAATCCTCTAGAAAATATGGCTTAAGCTTAACATTAGTAATTACTTTTTACAGTTTTCACTAGTTTTATGGGGAAAAATTTAAGTTTAACATATTATATTGTATTATTTATATTTAGTAAAATTAATAAATCTATTTTTATAGATATAGTTCAAATTTTTGGATTAATGTTTTTTACTATTAATCTCATAGACATAAAAAAAGTGGGTTTCCAAAAAAACAGTTTTCAGAGGTATATAGTGTTTTAAAATAGAAATTAAATATTAATTGTATTAAAATTTCATGATTTATATTTATTATGTTACAATTGAAGATATTTTACAATAAAAAATATTAAAAAAAATGTAATTTTCAAATACTTTAAACAAAAACGCAATTCAAAAAAATTATTTTTCCACCGTTTAATGAAAAATTAATATCTTTATAAATTTATCAAAATTCATGGTAATAACATTTTTTCATTTTTTTCAAAAAAATATTATTTTTATTAATATAATTTGTAAAATAGGTGAAAAATTAATTTATGTTCATGCATCATGATGAAATCTTATTTTAGAAAATTAAGGTTTTTGCAGAAAATATTATATATTCTTCAAAGTGATATTAATTATATATATTATCAATAAATAACTATTGAATATATTTTATACGTGTATATACAATATAATTTTAATAATTATTTTCTTCCAACTAATTCCCACAAATATTTATTCTTGATTATTACAATATACTGTAGTAAGATTCATTTAGACTAAGGGTTTCATATACCAAAAGTTATCAAAGAGGTTAAATTTAATGAAATATATTTTATGGGTCATTTTAGTTCTTTTTTACATGTCATATAAACTAAAAATAAAAAAACAATTCTTTATAAAATATATATGTGTTTCCAAATATTATTTAGTAAGGAAATTTTGGTAAATAAATGTTTTTATTTTTTAATTCATGTGGACAAGTTTAGTAAAACTAAAAAGTGATCATATGAAGGACGTGTATATAGTTAATTAAACAAAAGAAAAAAACCATATTTTGTGAAAAATTTAAAAAAGATATATGTGACCACATTATTTAATTCCAACTACATGTTTATGAAAATTTTATGTGGCCGTATTTTAATATTTATGAAAAACTGTTGAAGGTATTGCAAGGAAAACCCATGGCCACTTAAGTGGACACAAGAGGAAAAATGAACCTATAATTACCTCAAATTAAACCATCTATAAGGGGAATTAATGAAATTAAAAAACTATAAGAGGATAATAAGAGGTGATCATTGGTAGAGAACAAGTGACCACTTATCTCAAGAGAAGTGTCCACAATAGAATCTTGAAGCTATCATGTGATCATGCCCTTAAGGTTTAAAACATTAAATTTAAAATTACCATGAATTATTTCAAAAACCTATAATGATGAGTAAATTATTATCAACTAACCATGGATAACAAGTATTGAAAATGGATGTTTATTTTATTATATTGGAAATCATGATACAATCCGTTCATTAAGAGGAACTGAACCCATTTTCTAGGTGTTGTCGATGGAAATTACATGTTACTAAGATTTTGATCAAATGGAACTGACCTGAACTATTGATGATGAACCAATCATGAAGTAAAAAACACATAATCTTGGAAGACTAATATTCCATGTTCTGTCATAAATATTGATTCAATTAATATTCTTACTGAATAATATGGCTAAAATAATTCAATGAGTGTGACCACTAAAATCCCATGTAGGATGAGTTCCTATAATAAAATGAGAGGAAATGAATGAACGTAATTTTTTTATAAATGAATCTAAAGAATAATATTTGGGAACATAACACTGATGGTTGAAAAAATAATATAAAGTGATAATTTCTACGACTATGACATGATCGAGGTAGTAGTCGGACCTATTGTAATTTAATTTTCAAATAGGAATAGGTTTAAGATTATGGTAACTGTGATTTTTAGTTTTTTAGATTTATATTTCTAGTATCAAGTCATCTAAAATCGATTAAGTGATCTGATTTTTATTCTTCCAATGATTTAGTTGTTATGAAAAATAAGTTTTCACACTGTGAATGTGATCAATTTCTTGAGAGAGAGAGAGAGCAAGGAAAATATAAAATTCTACACAAGGAAAATGCAGAGATACATCAATAAATATGGTTGATGAAGGTTTATGTCGGGCCAATGAAAAAATTTACTGTGAATACTAATGTATGAGGGATTTATCATTCATAAAGAGATGATACAAGGCTGACTAACTTATAGGGAGGATATTGAACCCATTATTGGAAGAATGGGTGATGATAAGGATTATAATGTTTGATTTTAAGACTGGTTTTAATAAAATAATGATCAACTGAGGAAACAAATTATATGGTTGGATGAAAATAAAGGAGATATCATAATTTACTTAAGGATACTAGTGTTATGGAAGAATAATAATTGAGTGGGGTATGAGTCTATGACAGTATTTAAAAGGATCACTTAGGCCCATGGTCAGGAAAAATAAACCACGGGTTTCACTTTATTGGGGGAGAGAATATTATTTTTCAATCAGAATAAAGTTGATTAAGGGGTCGAGATAAGAAATGAACAAAAATTAACAAATCCATAATATTCAAATTGTTTTAGTAAAATAAAAAACTGTAATCTAATATTGAACATGGGGTGTGCACTGGTAGATTCTGGAATTGTTTAGATGTGATAAGAGGATATATTGATTAAATTAAAGAATTTGAGCTCAAATATGTATTTTCGTTATGGGAGGAATGTTCATAAAGTGAGAGGCATTAAGTTGTGGGAATTTCATTTGATCCCTAGGATGAATGGATTCAATAGTGATAGATTCATCATGTGGCGCCCATTGAGGAAATGGATGAACCTCATATCTAAGAGATAGACCAATTAATATGATTGAAAATTTATTTAAGGGATAATAGACCATGATCAAAGAGATAACACTATTGGATAATAATCAAATTCCATTTCATATTGGAATATTATCCAAATTTTATTAAATCATCGATCATCCATTCAATATTAAATGAACATTAAAGTTTAACTAGAGGCTAGAGTGAACCTAGAGTAGGTGGTTATATGACATCAGAGTTGTTAGAGGGGGATGATCTAACCTAGAAGAATCTTCTTTTATTATATTATTTTTTCTCTTTTATACTAATATATTTTTACTAAATATAATTTTCATTATTCTATCACTAATTAGTAGTTGAGTAGTTTTGTGGGTTAGACAAAATAGATTAACCAATATTTAATTCTATTTATTCTTTCATGGAGTTAATCAAATAGGTATGTTGTATTTAAATCAATGATATCCATTTCAATTCATTATGAGCATATTTTCACACTACCACAACTACCAATAGGTGAGGTATAATGTTTCCTCCTTCTTATTGACACAAATTGATTTATTTTCCTGAAAAGTTTTTGTTTTGATCTTCTCTATAAAGAAGATTTTATATCATGGGTTCTATAATAAATAATAATTCTTAAGAGTAGGTTGATTCATTTAAAAATATATATGCATTTCATTTCTCTAAAAAATATTCTATATCTTTATGGTTGATTCCAAGAAAGGGTGGTGACATCTCAATTAATTCAATCCAAACATGTTATATTATCTTAATCAGGTGTCAATTATTAAACCTATTGTAGATTTTGTATCATTACATTCACAATCCCACTACCCCATCACACCCTTTTTTCCTATTTTTTATTCTTTTTTCAAACAATTGAGATATCCTTGTTCATTAACCCTTTTTACAATAGTACTATTTTATGACGTTTAAATAAATAATTAATCTTATAGTCCTTATTATAAGGAAATAATAAATAATCCTTGTATACTCTATTCATAATATCTATAAATATATAAGTTTCATTAGTAAATACAAAGGGAATTATAGTAAACTCATAATTTCCATAATTTGTTTCAAATTTAATCTTCATTATATATCCCTTATTTTCCATTATATAATGATAACTAGAGTGATTACCGGTCATTTAAAATTAGTAAGCGACAAAAAAATTAAATAAGTCATCAATGTGTAGTAGTATATAATTATTCTTTATATAAATAGAATTGATCTCTTTATAATTAATATAAATATAATAGATACGTAATTTTTAAATGAATAATACAGAGGCTCCCCTTGTAGGAATACCAGGGAATATAAATACATTATCACAAAACTATTTTACTTATTTATTTTTCAATAAAACAGGCACTTATTCAATTCTATATATATTTTTAGATATCGGCCATAAATCAAGAATGAGTTAAATGGGAAACTTGATAAAGGATGTAGTGGGGAAGATATATCATTTAAAATAACATTACCATCCATTTTTAAACATTTTTAAACATTTTTCATCTCTTTACCATTGTATTTTCCACTTCTTCATTTCAATATTTACTAAAGTAAATGATTTTTACCATCGTAATTTATAATTTATGACAAAAATAATATTCTTTTTACAATATTTTGAGCAAGAACATGGAATTTTTAAATCCATTTAATAATATAATCTTTATAAAACTAAAATGAGTTAACATTAAAATAGTAAATTTATAATCCATTTAAACAATTTAATAATAAATATGAATTCTTTTAAAAACTATAAAATATTTGTTTTAAAATGAAACATAAAATCTTAGAATTAATAATAATTATTATAAAAAATATATCTTTTCAAGATAAAGGTATTTTTATTTTTATTTTATTCGTACATCCTAGTGATGACATAAAATTAATTGTTCTATAAAAACATATTGATAATATTCACATAACAATGAATAATTTTATAAAAAAAATACAAGAATTAATGTTATGTTACTATCAATATAAAAAATCTAAAAACTAAAGTTCATTTTTTAAAAATAGAATTCTAAAATTAAGAAATTTGAATTTTAAATAAACTGATGAAGAAAGGATCGTGGAGTTAACAATTTTTGATTATTCAAAATATGGGATATACATTCTATTTTAGGGTCCTGATTATTATAAATATCCATAGAATACTAAATTCTGAAATATAAATATTCATATAGAAGGAAGTAAACCTCAGAAATATAATGTTGTTCTTATTCATAAACAATATGTAAATTCTATTCATTATCACCATATAAAGAAAAAATCATTAAATGAATTATTTAGAAGTCTCTTGGAGTTCTTAAAATGATGTGAATTGAATAATACACATTGAATAAGAACTATGTAATGCTAGGAATTAGATTCATAAGGTAAGATATATCATTGACGTGGTCCTAATTGATTGTGTATCGATCATTACTGGTGAAAATCATGAATCAAAAAAGTGGTGATCATATGTTACAAAATATGATTGAAGTTAAAAAGTGGTAAAAGTTTCATATAGTCAATGTGGATCAATTGGGAGTAATGGGGTTTAGTAAAAGGCATTCATCCATTAAATTTCTTTGTTAAATAAAGATATAATTGATGAAATTTTTATGCTAAATTTATTATACATCCCAAAATCACTAAAATGTATAGATATTGTTGTGATAAATATTTGTGTGATAATAAATACAGGTATATTTATGATTAAATTTTTATACTTTGGATATGTGAATAGGTAAATGGGGAGTAAATAATTTACAAATGAATATTGTAACCACAAATCACAAATATATAGAAATTGGAAAACCTTACTATAGGTTTTTATATTATACTTCTTATGTTATCAAAAGAAATAATGTAATTCTAAAAATCATTGATAGATTAACAAATTATACTCAATTTATCACTATAAAAATTGATTTATCCCTTAAATTATTTCAATACTTATATATTAATGATACGATGAGACTTCATATATTATCAGTATAAAATGTTTCAGAACATGATCCAATATTTAATTTATATTTATTGAGGACCCTTTAAAAGGCTATTAATATAAAAGTAAACATGACTATTATTTTTCATCATGAAAATCATTCACAGTTTGAGAGAACTATTTAAACAACATAAGATATGTTAAATTATATCTTAATAGATTTTCATGGGAGTTACGAAAACCATATTAAACTTGTTTAATTCTCTTATAAAATAGTTTCTACTCAACTATTCAAATTTCTTCTTATGAATAACTCGATGGAGAAAACATAAAAAATTACAACATATTTGGGAAGAATTTGGGGAAGGGAAGATAATAGAACCAAATTTTTTAAAGAGAATTTGGTGAGGATACATGCGATCTTGAGGCATATCAATGATTCTTAGAGATAAAGAACTTGTTATTAAAATAATATAAGAAGGAATATATAATATAATGTTGGGGGTCAAGTATGCCTCAAAATATCACATTATAATGGATTTATGAGACATTTAAATAAAGGTAAATTATTCTGAAGTTACATTTTACCTTTTATTATTCTTTTGTTATATTTGAGAAGTTGGTTATCCGTTATAATTTCCTCAAAATATTGCTAGGTTCTATGATGTATTCAGCATGTCTCTATAAAGAATTTATGTTTCATACCAAACACATATAATTAATAAAAGTTTTATTTAAATGGAATATGAATTATCATATTGTCAAAATCCAATCTAGATTCTTGAAAATTTGGAAAATTGTTGTGGAATAAAACAACCAGGATACTAAATGTTTTCTAAAAAAAATCATAAGTTTGATGAACAAACACGGTATCCTAATTTAGAAATTAATATATAATATCTCAATTTATTTTGAGCCTACACATAAATTTCAAGAGGCCAGATTAAGAGGTAGAATGTAAGGATACCAAGTAAATTTCTATTATTAATAAAAATGTAATGTTTTATGAAGACTTTTTTATTTTATTTTTTACTACAGGAAAAACTATAAAGACTCATACATTATTTACATATCATGGAATATAATGGAATATAAATTTTAGGAGTATTTTATGGTTGTAAAAACTAATTAATGGTATAAAAAAGAGGGTAAACTATATAAGCCTAAAATTTCCCATGAAGATCACTCCTATAATAAAATTATAAAAGGAAAAATTATGTGTTAAGAATATGATTTAAATTATCAATGTAATCATAGAAGCTATGTAAATAAAGTTGGGGATTATAAATTATGATAATGGTGGAGTTTATATGGCTGGTAAGGGTCAATGAGAACATAAGAATCTCATATTTTTCAACTATAAATATTCATAATATAACCATTTTAAACTAGCCATTAGAGTTATAGTATTTAATTATAATTAGGAGAGATAATTTCTAAAAAATTGAGATATAGTGGCCTAAATGAGTATTATCATTCATTTTGAATCCAGTTTATTAGGAAAATATAGTTTTATTACATAGCTGGGTTCCCCATTGATTAAGACAAGGAAGGGCTTCAACATGTAAAGCTAAAAGAAAATTTACTATATCAACAATTTAAGTTAGTGTAGATTGCCACTAGATCAATGTTATCAAAACGAACTAATGAAATATACACCATTTTATACCATACCATTAGGGATTAATTGTTTTTGATAAGGGGTTATGTCTATATATTTGAAGGAATATTAATGTGTATTTATTTAGAAATAAAATAGTTCATACACTAATCCCACATTTTTATTATATGTAACACTAATTTTATTGAAGTTAAACTGAACATGGTTAGAGGATGAATATGATAAAAAAATATTTTTTATATAGAATAAATCATAATTAAATTTTGAAAAAAAAAAACATATTTATAATTTTTAATAAAATTAATTTTTTGATTGAATTTATATATTGGAAAACGAAATTATTTTCATAGAATTGTTATAAAAAACAATATTCAGTCATATATAATAAATTAAGTAATATTATAAAATCAAATAGATTTTCTATATGGCTTATGGTTTTAATTATGTTCAAAAAATCAAAAAATTTCAATAAATAAGCATATTATAAAAATAATAATATTCTAACATTTAAAAAAATATTCTAATAAAATTGAATAAAATTTCTAAATCCTTATGTGTAAATTCTCAAACTTTAACTTTTTAATAATTTATGAGAGTTTTGAATTTTTGGGTAATTGATAAAATAAATTATTTATCTAAATTAATTATTACGATATCATAATGATATAAATGTGATTTAATATGCAATATAAAGGATTAATCAACAAAAATTGGGTTATCTAATTAATATAATATATTTTAATGTAATGATAATATCTTTATAAAGATATAATGTATCTACCAAAACCTAATGTGAATTTAATGTCTTTAGAAAAACTAAATATTGAATAGAAAACATTTCCACATATATAATAAAATAAAATATAGAATTATCATTCAATAGACTATTTGAATCTTAAAAACCGCTCCACATGTCCAAATACCATTGGCGAAACCATATGACGATAATTGTTTTGGATGTTTTTATAACCTTGATTCTAAAACCAATGGCTAGTAATTAATGAATGATTTCCTATAATTTGATGTAATTAACCACCCATTATCCCATTCCATTCCATTCCACTCCATCTCCTTTTAATATGATATTCCTCTCATTTTATTTCTAAAGAGTGGCTCCAAAACGTTTTGAGGATAAAAGGGGCTCTTATGATAATATGAGATTTTGAAATACGAACATCATATTAGATAGTTGATATGATATGAAAAACAATTATTAGAGGCTAATATAACATCTTGACACATGAAGATATATTTATTTTCAAATAAATCCGATTTTTTATATCTTCTTATACATGCAACGCCGAGGTTGAACGAAACATGTTACTCTATTAAAAAATTATTTTTTAAACATGACCATTATAACCTAGGAGATAAGAGATAAGGTATGAGTATTAATAAATAAATAATATAAATTTTATTGTATAATAATTTATAATATAAATAAAATGAATATCAATTTATTAGAGATAACATTTGAATCATTTGAAAGATAAAGATATGTTTTCGGAAAAAACTTCTAAAAGGCGGTTTAGTCCAACATTACACACATAATTTAAAATAAATTTTTAATAATTTTAGAAAATTTATTTTAAAAAATGGGAATAATTTTCAAAATAATCATAAGAAAATATATTTTAGGGTGATGTTTTGTGGTTTTGTTGAAATATGTAATTTTTCAATGAATAGTAAAAAATAATGAATTTTAATTAAAAACATCAATTTTGATAAATTTAATTATCATGATAAATTATATATCAATTTTCAAAATTGAAATTAGTTTAAATATATATCTATTAATATTATTTTTTTCATTGGAAGCATTTTAATATTTAATTTTAATATAAATACACTTCAATGTATTGAACAATTTCTCTTCTAAAACCCCCTTTCTCATCACATCAATGAGATTATATCTAAATTAATTTTTTCACATTATATGAATAAAATTTTAAAAAATAGACTCCTTAAATTTAATTATAATAAATATATTATATAATGAGTCCAAAATAATTATTTACCAATATTAAATGATAAATTTATAAAAACTATTTACATTGGTTATGGTAAAAATGGGTTTACCTTGGGTGGGGGTTAAACTAAAAGGGTAAGGATTAAACTGAAATAAAAAATTTTCCAAAATAATTTTGATGGATATATTTCTACCGTATCATGTTTAATTCATGATAATACTCTATTTTGGAACTTTCTGTTATTTGAATGAAATGGGAGAACCTTTGGATTTTAAAAAATTATATGTGAGCCGCTCACCTCACTTATAAAGGCCACCCACCCATCTCCCTATTCACACATTAAAACCCTGTTGTTTCATCCAATGGCTACCCAAATTAATTCCCAAAATCCATCCTCTGATCCTTTAATCCATAGTAGGGTGATAAATAAGTCCATGGAATGATTTTTTTTAAACCTAATGAGGTTACCTAAGGAAGAGTTAATGTTTTTCATCGATTGTTTTTATTTTATTTCATCTATATTCTCATTCAATTTTAAATAAAACATGATTATATAAAAACCTATGTATTTTACATATACTGATATATTTTTATGTTAATTTAATTACCTATAACTATCCCCATTTCGATCAAATTGGTTATGAAATCATCAATCGTGTGTATGGAAGACTACCACCACGCAAATTGATGTCATCCATTTTTTAATTATCATATCTCACAGTTTGTTATAATGATGGATAAGAAGTATATATTATAAATATTTAATATTATTATACCACTAGATTAATTATATTATATATAATTTTTTTACTTTACTTTAGAAAGGGGATATGGCAACGTCGTTCATGCGACATAGGACTACTGCCTCATGCAGTGATGTGAATTTTTTTACTACCAATGTACATTGAACGTAATAAGGATAAAGTTAATTAATATATGTGATATAAATTAAGTAATTATTATATTAATTATATTTCTATTATTTTGAAAATATTATATGTCAATTTTTTATTACACTAAAAATGATAAAGTTGTTTGTATATGTGTCGACTACGGCCTTCATGAAGGGATGAGACTCTATTTTAATCCCCAAACCACATGGATGATACAGATAAGTATATTTAAAGATATAATGTGGTAATTATGGAATTTTTAACATTTTATAATGATAAAATATTACTTTCCTCCTTTCTATATCGATCATTGAAAAATGGAAACATAACTCTTGCGTACACACGACCAAACATCTCTATGATTGTAGTGTAGTTAATTTTTCATAATCATATTTAATATTTTTTTTAAAGGTATAATATATATATATATATATGATAATTATGTTAGTATTATAATTCTCAACGTGATGTGTCTATATTATGTCAGCAATAATCAGTTATTTCATGACAAAATACACATGAGAAAACTGTGTAATTAACAACCAATACAATGAATATAAGTAATGATTATTAATTAAATGATGATAAGATATTATAAAAGGATCATATATGATATTTTAAACATTAATATGTTTCTATTATTAGAAAATAACATATATCAAACCAATATACATTATGTTATGTCACGTTAAACCAAATGTAAGAATGAGGTAAGGGGATTCGTCTCAATTTCCCTTTATTGAGGAATATTGTAATGTTATGCACCTAATTTATTTTATATGATGTATATACTAGACCATTGAAATTTAATATGATTATTACATAATAAATCATTTTATTTTATGTTTCAATTGTAATTATTTCATTGAAGTGAATTTCACAAAAAATTTACCATGTTTTAAGGGATTTTATAACATAATTTCTTTTCTTTAGGTTATATTACTTTTTAGTTGTCTTTGATATTCTATGATTATGTGTTTAATGTCTCTTTATTAAGGTATTTTTTATTTCTACTTCATTCATGAGTATTTACAATTGATAACGATAATTTATTCACTAATTAATTCTCACTTCAATGTTATGATATTTCAAGTGTTTGTTTCCCAATATCATTTTAATTGAGATTATTTATACATGATTTTATATTAATGGAATTTTTTATCATTGTTTAGTAAAATTGTATATGAAACATTCTCTAGGGTGCGTGTGTCCTTCTGCTTGAGTGAGACATGCGTGATTTTTGTTACCACGCATTCCCGTTATCCAAAGGCGGGCGGCATTCGCTCCCTGTTCAAGGACGTATGCTACTTGATTGAAACAGGATAATGGGATGTCGGTTCTTCCTTCTATGGATTCATACTTGAAATTCATTACCTAGTCCGGTTCTCCCTCATAGATTTAATACATTGTTCATGAAACTCTTCCTGGCACCATATTATCATGGACACCAGTTAATTACGCTGCTTCTGTTAGGAAATTCCAAAGGGTCTAGTCAGGGCAGCAAACATTGGTTAGGAGAGTAGTCATGCTGGGCATCATTAGCATGTCTGGACGCTGGGGATTTGTGTGTCTTTCTTCTGTCCCTTCTTATAGGGCTTCTCAAGGGTGCAGAAACTCCAGGCATCCACATCGAACGCTGGGAATCATAGGCCATAGGCATGTATCTAAGGTTTTCCTTAGACTAACATGTTTAACACAGGGTATGCCGCGAGTTTAACATCCAGCGGAGATGTATTAGACTGATTATAACACTGATTAGAGTGGATCAAATTGAGGAACCCCAATTGGGGAGAACACCGATATTGGGGCCAACACATGGGTGGATCCCTGGATGTTGTGGAGGGGAATGAAGTGGCATGATCTCACCGGGATGTGGCGGCCCAGTTAAGAGTCAGGATGGATGATGGTTTTGTGCTTGAGCCTCATGAGGCTTCCTACATACCATGCCTTGACATGGATCAAATTTTGCATAGTTTGGGTAGTGGGGAATACATTTTAACGTCATGCAGGACGGGGGGAGAATCGACGTAAAGGGGAGAGGAATGACCGGGTGGTGGTCTTGAACCTTGTGGAGGCTTTCTACGTACCATGTCTTGTCATGGATCAATGTCCTCATAGTTTAGGACGGGATGTGGGTGTCGGCGAACCGATGTGAATAAGGACTTTAGTCCAATTGGTGATGGGCTTGAACCTTGTGAGCCTTCCTACGTACCATGCCTTGACATGGATCAAAGTCCACGTAGTTCATGAAGGGTTTTGTTAGCGAACTGACGTGAAGGTGAACCCGAGGATCCACTGGTGGTGGGCTTGAACGTCATGAGGCTTCCTACGTACCATGCCATGACATGGATCAAAGACCACGTAGTTGAGGATGGTGTGTATCAGTGACCCGATGTGAATGAGGACCTTGGTCCGATTGATGCTGGGCTTGAACCTCAGGGAGGCTTCCTACATACAATGGCTTGACATGGATCAAAGTCCTCATAGTTCAGGAAGGGTTGTGTCAGTGAACTGATGTAAATGAGGAAAGGGGGTCCGATGGGTGATGGTCTTGAACCTCGTGAGGCTTCCTACGTACCATTCCTTGACATGGATCAAATTCCGCGTAGTTCCGGTAGTTTTGTAGGTCTTGGCACACCGACTCAGAGATGGTTGGGGCCAATGGTTGTTGGGCTTGAACCTTATGGAGGCTTCCTACGTACCATGCCTTGAAATGGGTCAAATTCCTCGTAGTTCTGGTGTGCAGTTTAACGTCATGCGGAACATGGGTGAAATACAGTTTAACGTCATGCCGGACGGGAGTGTTGTCGTGGTTGATGCTTACTCTAAGACCACGTGAGTTGTTCTTGGTGTGAGAAATAATAGGTAGCAGGGACCTGACAATCAAATCGTGGAAGATGCGTCTGTGGGATGTGTAGTGGGGCTTACGCGTGGGGCAGGCCATGGAGAGAGAGATTGGGACTTACTCCAAGATGGAGGCCCAATAGTGAAAAAACACATTGGGAGACGGAGATTGGGACTTACTCCAGGATGGAGGCCCAATAGCGACAAAGTGTAGCAGGAGGGGGAGATTGGTACTTACTCTAGAATGGAGGCCCTATAGCGACAAAGTGCAGTGGGAGAGGGAGATTGGGACTTACTCTAGGATGGAGGCCCTATACCGAAAAAGAACAACGGGAGAGGGAGATTAGGACTTAGTCCATGATGGAGGCCCTATAGCTACAAAGCACAACAGGAGAGGGAGATTGGGACTTACTCCAGGATGGAGGCCCTATTCCCTATCACGCCATCCACTGGCCTCAGCACCGAGGAATTGAGGAGGATCAGAGGTGCCGCCTCCTGCAAGAAATTCTAGGGGATTATGCCAAGGTGGCTTCCCATCTCCATGGACAAACGTCACTCCAATAAGGAGGATATCATCCCTTGTGGAGACCAGGGGTGTGGAGAATATCCATGGCGGGGGACCCTGCGTGCGGGGCATGAGGTCTGGTCACAGTTTAATGTCATGTGTTGAGGGCAAAGGTGCTTGGCAGTTTAATGTCCTGCAGCTTGGATGAGGTGGATTTTCTCCACACCCCTAGGACATACATAACCTGTACCCTCTGCTCTTTGTGGGAGGGAAGACACCAGTAACACCGTACTGAGGGGGTGACGCAGAACAGACCACTGTGGGGTCCACACTAGCATGGCTATGCGAAGAAAAAATATCCATTAGCATGCCTATGCGAAGAAGAATTAGGCATAGCAATGCTACGGGCAGTATCATCCAGGGGACTTTGAAGTCACATCATGCCAACCTAGAGGGTCGCACAGAAAAAGGATTTTCCAAGTAGAGGGGTCTGTAGGCAAGGGCCTTATGGTGATCTGTTGTTCCGCGTGGCGTTGGGCACTTGCGAAGGGATGTGCATCGTGATGTGGGGTAACTTAGCCTTATTATGGGGCAGAGGTGAAAAGGGGAGGTGCTTCGCAATGTAGAAGGGAGTTCGTGGAGCACAGCCTTGCGGAACAAAGGTTCCTTGTAGAGAAAGGTGTCAGGAAGAAATGTGCTTCATGAAGTACAGTGATCCTACATTAGAAAATGGATCAAGTGTACATGAAGGGTCCTCTGTGAAGCAAGAATGCTCCGTGATGACCAGGGTCCCCTTGGGGATCCCCTTCCATCGCGAAAGCCCTTAGGCTTCACGAAAGGAATCCCTCTCAGAAGAGGGGATCAAAACAAGACAATGGAAAGGTACTTCGTGTAGCATAAGTACCTCGCACAGCTCATGGTTCTCCGAGTGGAAGAGTGATTCGCGATTCGGGAGATGAGAAGACGAAAGGTCGGATTGTCCATCCTCTAGAGCTTAGGGGAGCCTAGTATTTATAGGTAAGAGGCGCCATCTAGCAGGGCTCATGCGGAATGAAGAGGGGATGGGTGGATTTGTGGCGGGCTCGCGAACGTCAACCGGGGTCTCGGAGCATCCTTCCTCCTTGGCTTCGCAGTCGGCTCATGAACGTCAAATTCATTCACAGAGCGTCCCACCTCTTGTTCATTGTGGTGGGCTAGCGATCATCAAATGCATTAAAGGATCCTCCTGCCTTGTTTGCTTCATGACGGCTGTGGTGTTCGGAGACTCCATGAAGGGGCTTCGTGAGGTAGCCTATGGGTCTATCCTGGGGCATTTTTTCCTTGTTCCAAATTTTGGTTCAAACAAATGCCCCCCCCCCCCTCAGACATGGAGGTACGGAGAGATCAAGGGTCGAAGTCTGAGGTAAATCGCCAAAATCTTTTGATATTCACAATGCGGATTCGTGAGGCGTGATCGCGAAGTGGACAGGGGATGCACGGGCCGGTCACGCCGTGATGCTCCGCGCGGCTAGGATGCACCGCGAATCTCTGAAGGTCGTCACCTATAAATATGGGGTCAGCCATCTCTTTTGTCCTTTCCTTTTTCCATGATCGTGTCTTCTTGTGCTCTCAATTCTTGAGGCTCTGCATACTCTGTGAGTGATCTCTACAAACTGAGGCTTCGCGGTGCACATAGATTCTTTGGCTCCGCGTTTTCACTCTGCGATCTGGCTTTGAACACTGAGGTAGTGCTTCTATGAACAGCATTCACGAGAGGCCTTCGAGATCTCACTTCATGAGCGATATTTGTGAACCAAAAAACCAAACTTCCAAGTTCCAGAACCAAATGGCCCACCAAGGAGCTGTCAAGGGGGTCCTTGAGGATGCCGCCCGGAGGGATGAAATGGCGAACAACCTGGGGATAGGAGAGCTATTCCGGAGCCACTTGAGCCATATTTCATTGGTGGAGGTGTTTTCGGAGAGCCAAAATAACTATCTGTTGTGAAGGAGGTTGCCTATGTATGGCATCGGGTTGAGGTATGATGTCTTCATCCCATCAGCAAGTAGGGATGAGCCAGCCTACTGGTTCCGGAGCATGTTGTGCCAGCATCGATGGTTCAGGACACCTGACGGTCATGCCTGGGAGGATTTCATGCCTGTCATCGTCGAATGCCTGTACAATCACCTAAAAAACGTTGATGGGAGGGAATTTCAGCCAGAGATGTCCCCTACCCTGTACCGAACCATACTTAAGGAGGCGATGGTCAACCCGAAGAAGGGGTGGTATGAGGAATGGAATCTATGCCATGGCGGCAACTTCCTTGATGATTGGGCTCGGGCCTACTAGGTAGGCACTTCGTGCGAGGAGTTCGGGGTGGAGCTGAGAAGAGTGGGCGTGTATGAGGCAGCCTAGGCTTCCCAGTTCCACATCTACCATCCGAATCAGTTGATGCTAGAGCTGCATGGATGGTGGTCACTGGGGACCAATACCTTTCACCTATATCACGGGGAGGTTAGCATCAGCCAATGGGATGTGCATCTGATCTCGGGGGTCCCAATACTGGGGGAGATGTACGATGAATTCCTCCTAACCATGGGTACGTGGGAGGATCCATAGTAGATGTCGCATCTGTTGATGGTACTGATAGAGCTTGTGCCTGGGGAGGACAAGGAGTCCATGTGGGATGTCCATTTTAAGAGCTGGTTCAAGAAGTTATTGAACTTCCCAAAAAACAGGCAGTTCGTAGCAAGGCCTCGAACATGCCCGAAGGGTGCCCGGAGTAAGGAAAACTCATACTGGCAGCTGCTAGAGAATATCCAGTGGTAGACATAGGCGTTCAGTGTCAGCACTGAACAACGACCAATAGTCAGGCTGGTGGCATTCATCACAACCCTCATCTATGTTTGGATCCAGCTGGTGAGACAGACAAACATGGGAGTGCGTCCAAGAACTTTCATCATGGCGTCCACCTTGGCGACAGGAGGGAGGGTCAACCTGGGGATCCTGATGCTCACCAAGTTGTATAAAGTGTTGTGGAACATCAATGAGGGGAAGAGGCCATAGAGGATATGTGGGCCATTCCACCTCTTGTATGGGTGGATGGCGGCGCACATCAGGGGGATTTACGAGTATCTGAACCCCATCTCACCTTTGGGGTCGAACTTTCATCCCTCAATATTGAATGCTGTAGGGAGTTTTCGGACCAAACTGACCTCACCATCGGTTCTGAACAGGGTGTGGAGGGTGGAGAAATTCAATTTCCACTCCTTCCCATGGCCTATGGGGTCTCCATGGATGATGGAATGGGAATAGAAGAGCACCAAGCCTACCTCCTTGCCTTTTGAGGTGAAGTCCTGGTGTCTAGGGTGGACCGTGAGCGCCTCTGCGAGCTATACACTCCACACTGGTTTGCTAGGTAATCCCGGTGCCTACATTGGCTGACCCCGCATGTCTACCTGGGGTTGCGCTACGAGGAGAAACCATGTGTAATGAGGCAGATGTGGCTCATGTTCACATGGGAAGATAGAAATATGTAGAATGTATTGCCTCTGATGACCGCAATCCTTGGGCTTATAAAAGAATACACACAAAGATAGAAGGCGACCTACCTAGGGGAGATGTTGAAGCGGCCAAACATCCTGGTAGGTGAGGGTGAGATTCCCTAATCTCGGGGCTAGGCCTAGAAGGTGACAAGGGCATCCCATAGTGGTGGGGCTGCTGTAGCGGTGGTGCCCGCACCAGTTGAGGAGGGAGCACCCGCAGAGGGTCCAGCAGTGGCAGCAGATCTGGTGGTCCCAAAGGAATAGAGTCATACAGAGGGGTGGCCACTGAGATGGTTCTGCAGGATTTCCACTCAAGCCTCGGGGAAATGGCTTCGCTACATTGACATGCTGGAGAATTCTGCCTTCCTGGAGGCCCGGGACATCTGGGAGGTCAACCAGAAATTCCTTGCCCCATCTAAGTTATGGAAGCACCTCAATCGCCTTGGGATGGACTTTCCAGGGAACAGCCCTGTTAGATCCTGATTCGCAGTGTCCCAGGTGGAGGTAGAGCCAAACATAGTCGAGCTAGAGGAATTCATCCAATCCCAGGGCACCCTTCACCCAATGACAGACCGTGTGAGGGTGCTGCTGGATCGGACGGTTCCTCCGTAGCTATCAGATGCTGATCTGAGGGAGCGCTTACCACTACCGGAAGAATCAGACGAGTCCTCTTGGGGAGATGAGGCTGGTCGGGACAGTCCATCGGAGGAGGGTGAAATCGGTATCCAATCCTCAGATCTTGAATATTTTGTGGAGGCTCTCGAGGTAAAACCCCATGTTCATTCTTCAGAGCCTACCCTTAGGTTACTCAGGATTCCTTATCAATGTATGTACTGTGCAGGAGGACCTTGTGCATAGACCTCATTCTCACCCCTTAGCGGGTGCCGACACATGTCCTTCAGGGTCTGTGCCCGTTGTTGCATCAACCTCCGTGTCTGGCAGGAGTGGGAAAGTCGAGCCTACTCCCCTGGAATCTCCAGACCTACCAACCATATACGGGGGGCCGTGTCTTGGGGTTCTGACAATATCAGCCCAAGAGCGAGACCAGGGATTTGAACTATGTAAGTATTCTCTACTGCATCCGCAATTGTCATCCCCTGACCATGTTAACTAACATTCACGTCCCTTTCTTGGCATGTACAGTCCTTCAACTGGCGTGGGCTGCTGCGGCGAAGTTGGTCAGGGCTTCTGGTAGCACCCTTCCTAGGGGCATGTCGATGGTTGTGGAGGTGAACATCCATCCCGACCGAACCGCAGCGCTCCTGACCACCGGCGGGGGCGCTAGTGGGACTGCGCCTGAGATCATCGAGGTGGGATCCGACGATGAGGATCAACCAGATGATTCAGGACCCACCACGCCTAATCTGACACCAGATGTGGACCTGTCCGAGGTGTTCTTGGGGGAATTCCCTGCATACAAGCCCGCCAATCATTCATATTGGGAGGAGACGGCCTCCGACACGGAGGACAACAAAATAGTATGTCACCGATCATGGAATCTGATCAAGCGCTTCATCGATGACACCCCCAAGTGCTATGGTTGAATGAGATGGACATACTTCACTCACTCCTGCGCGAACTGTGTTCTGGGGGAGTTGATACCATACATCCTAACATGCTCATCCAAGATCTTATGGTAGAAAATATTCGGTAGTATGACCGAGGCCTTAGCGTGGGCTGGCAGCAAAGGAAGGAGATAAACATCAAGAGGATCCAGAAGGCTAAAGACGAGGTGCAGCCGCTGCAAAATCAGCCGCATGAGCACTTGACCTACCTCAATGTGTAATCTGAGCTGATATCAAGACTGAAGGCCTAGATGGAAGAAGCTAAAGAGGGCCTAAGTCGAGCTTCTAGGGAGATGATCGCCATTTGGGCTGACCTGGAGCAGGCCCAGATCGTGGCCAATGAATTGCGCCCTCTCGCTATCGAGGAGGAGAGGAAGGTGAACAAGTGGTAGCATCTCTCAGATGCCACAAGCTAGAGGGTGGCAGAGCTACAACATTCCTTCAATGAGGTCAATCCTTCAATTTGGGGAGTCGACCCCAGGGTACTGTAATGATTACAAACCCTTAAACGTAATTTCATGATTTGATTGTTTGAATGTCGTAGCATGCACGAGTTCCATTGTTTACATTGGTTTACTACATATTTATTATGTTTACATAACGTCAGCAACCATTCCCTAAGATCACGTGGGTCAGGACAGATGTGAGAAACAAGGGATAGCCACCTCATCGCCCCATCCAAACGTAGGAGTGAAAACCAAGATTTGGGCATCCGGGGTTTGGACAACTGGTCTGGATTTTCAGGAATTGGGAGAGACCTGGCTGGAGAGTGAAGTTCATAGAACATCGGAATTACCGTTTTTCCAGTTTGCTCTTATGCACGAATAGTGTAACGCCAGGGGTGCTAAAATCGATCCCAACGAATGGGAATGGGAAATGTGAATCACGATACCCATGATTCGAAACATTTTAGGGGTGGCGTGACAATAAAGGATAACTATTGACCGCATTCGAAACACAGTATTCTTATTTCATTAGAATAGTGTGGGGAAAAACAAAATAGGGTTAACCATTGACCATGTTTGAAACATGGGACCAATCACAAATGTCATTCGTTAGTCTTCCGGAACATTATCCCAGGATAGTAGGCGGGCTATAGGACGAGAATCCATACTGTTAGGGGGTTTCTCCAGACATGAGAGAGGACGAGGGTCCGAATAGGGGGCACGCAAAGCGTGGAGCATGGAGTGAGTGTTTTTTCGAACAGAATCCAACACCCTTGAAATTATGCCTCTGTGGCAGAAGCACATAAGATGGGTGCTTCGGTTTAATTACGCATCATTCCTTCTTTCAGACAGGGCCTCTCTGACAAGGGGGTCGCTGCTTCCCAATGTCACCTTGGGGCATCCTGAACTTGTGCGGGGAAAAGATGTAGTTCCACGGTTCCTCACGAGGGGTCAGTCCATGGGCCATAAATGAAGAGTAATATGACTTGTGATTCTTATGGATGGACCCTAGGAAATATACCAGGGTGTCCCTACGTATCTCATGAGGATGGGAATCAATCCATACGTAGTTCTGAGAGTGCAGTTTAATGTCATGTTGGACGATGAGAACCCTGGCCGAGTTGGTTCACATCATATAAGAACTACTAATCCCACGTGAGTCATGCTCAGGGTGAGAAACACGAAGTAGTGGTGGGACCCTCCCGACACAGGAAGGGGGCATACTAGGATGGAGGGACACTTGGTGTAACACCCGAGACTTTTATGTTATATAAATCATCAAAGGAATCTTTTTCTATACAACACTTGCTTGGCTTGCTTTACACACAATCGCGACCTTCCTCGATAGCTTGCGTCGTACGCAATACCGAGTTTCACTAAACAACAATATGCTATTAAAACTAGCCGTTATGAATAGTAATAACCACTTTTTGAAATTTTATAAATTTTATTTTTCAAAATGGACTTCCTTTTTGGACTCAGAATATCGAAATTAGCCTAGGGTGAAATTTTGGTATTTTTCTGAAAACTTTCAATTTTTGATGAATAGTGAAACCACTAAGTGGTAGGTTAAAAACTGAATTTTGCATAAAACTTAATTTTACCGCTTCTGTGAATGGAATTTCAAAAATCCGAGAGACACGGTTAATATCAAGGACTAAAATGTGGTTCAATGAGATGAAAATAATTTTTTCGTGAATAGTAACTTTTTACTATTTTTTACCGCGGTTAATAGTAAATAGGGTAACTAAGGGTAAATATGATATTAATATTACCCTAACACATGTCCTAATTCTATTGGACAAGTGTAATTCGACCAAAAACAAACTTAGGAATAAAATATGACCATTTAGGCCCACTTGGATTAGATTAGGACATTTATTATTAATTTATTTAAAGAAGGGTTAAAATAGTTAAAATCAAAGTTTAATAAGTAAATCATTTTTAATATAGGGTTATACATAAGATAAATTCGATTGTAAATATTCATTAGAAATCTAAAAAGATTTCCTACATGATGGTATTTTATTTGTAATTTTTAGACATCAAATAATTTAATTTATTTATGACACAAAGATGATGCAGTAATTATCTTATTAATGAAATATTGACAAAATTGATAATATAAATACCAAAATAAATGTAATTTGAGACTTTTTATGAATTCCACTAATTTTCTAGGTTACTATGATATATTAGTATTGATTTAATCAACTTGGTTCGAACATATAATTCTGTTATGACTTTGACAAAAATCTTATATCAAATAGTGTCAAAATTGACACAAAATAGTTTTTAAATCAAATATTATATTATTAATTGTTATTTTATTCCTAAAAATCTAAGGTTCGGCCAAATGACTTAGATAAGGATATATATATTAATAATAAACAATTTGGGGTTCGTTTGGCATGTTATAGTAAGTGTATTAACCATATAGTGAAAGAAAACAAAAAGACATGGTAAAAGTTAAATTAATTAACTTAGAGTTAAATCTAATTGATAAGGTTAAAATAATACCCTAAACTTGTCTAAATCCTATTGGTTGATAGGATTTCGACCCTTCCCCACTTTATCTTCGAAATAAGACCCTTTGGAACCATTATAAACCGATTTTTACTTTAATATAAAATAATATTTTGAGATATTCCTAAGGTGCCCCTCTCCTCCCTTATAAAAGGGCACCTCCTCCCCCTCTTCCTCACACCAATTTGAGCACTCAAGCTCGGCCAACCCCTGCCATTTTCCCTTCTCCACTTCCCTAGAATAATCCTAGAGGTCCTGGTCTCTTCCAAAGACCAATCTTAGTTCCTTAAGTGGAGGATTCAAAAAGGCGTTCCAAAGAAGAGGTAATATCCATTACCGATCTTTTCAATTTCTTTCTTCTTCAACTTCTTCTTCTTTAGTTGTTTCATGATAAAGTAATAACATCAGTATTACTTACATAATGATATGTTATTATAAATATGAAACAACCCTAATTCACCTTCTATCCATCCTACGGAAAAATGAAATCACCGCGCGTGCGTACGTACGGAATACCGTCTCCACGCCGTGGTGTAATCTATTTTCCACCATCACCTTACAAGGATGGGTATAATGGTGTAATGAGTAACTATATATGATTATTATTAAGTAATATTGATACTGAAATAATATATATATATACTCCAATACAATTCCACGATCATAGGAACGATATCATCACTCGTGCGTACGTACGGAATACCGTCTCCACGATGTGATGCGACTCGTTCTACATGATCTTCATTTCATAATGATTGTATAAATGAATTGAATGAATGAATATGGTATATACTACACTAATACCATTCTGTAAATGAATTATCTATAACCTAAAGATAAGAATAAGAATTTATTCGACAAAACACGCATAAGAACAAAAAGTTATAAAGACCCGAGTAACAAGTAACAATGAAATATTACTAACAAGAAGCTAATAATATGACCATATATGATCTCATATCAATATGTATGATTCTGGAATAAGTCAATAACATTATTTAAACCATTATACAGGAACTTCGGACACGAACAAAGCAAATCGGACCTAAGGTAAGGGAAATATCACAATCTCATTTTTATCCGAGATTGTTTACTCATAAGTATTTACTGGGGTGTATTTTATCATCCACATCCATGTTTCATCAATATGTAATATTATTTCCATCCACCTACAATTGTTTATATCCATTTTTACCCTTCGGTGAGTTTTTAGTAATATCTATGAAAGGAATCTTTTGTCATACGAAGTACTTTTTGACTTTTCCGACAAAAGTACGAAGAATGTTTTTTTTAACTTATACGGCATGAATGGATTTTTAAAACATTGTTTCCAAGAAGCTTCCTTTACAAGTTTTCAAGTTTATTTTTAATCAACATCTTTTATTTTAAAGTTGTATGACATGTTATGAAAGGAAAAATGTTTTTGAAGAAGAAAGGATATTTTCCTCAAGAATTCAATTCAAGTGTTTTATCAAAATTATTTTCCATCTAAGATAATAGAGGGTTCTGTTTCTATCCATATTTTTACATTGGTTTGACTATGTTGTGATGGAATTATGTTTATGAATTCCTTTATCTTATATGAATTGATTTATGATGTCATGATGTTTCAAGAATCCCATTTTTGTTATATGTGTTATGCGATGATGTATGTTTTATGATTATGTGGCACACATAAGAAAGGATTCATTATAAGATGGGTGGGACCTATATCTCCCTCCAATGCATTGGGTAATGATTTTATATCTCATGAGATAGACATGGCTGGAACGGAAGGTTATTTCGGTTCAGTGATACAGGACTGAAACGAGGAGTGAACTCGGTTCAGAAAGGGACTTTGTCCACTAAGATAGTCTTGGCAATGAGTCATGACTAACAAGAAATGATTTCCATGATTATGTGTGCATGCCACAAAGTTTCAAGTTTTATGTTATGATTATGGGGATCTCATTTTCACTTCTATGATTTATTTCATGTTAAGATATTATGATCTCTTTTGCAGGTTTTGATTTTCAAAAAGATATGATATGATTTTTATTTCCTTTATTTGCCCTTGCTGAGCATTTGAGCTCACCCTTTTATGTTTTCTTTTCCCCAGGTCAGGAAGATGGATATTAAGTAGAATATGCTAAAAGGGACCCTAGATATGATGAAATAAATGGGAGACACTGTAGAAGATTTATGAACCAGTTGTTTATGTTTCCCAGTTTCTAAAGACACTATACCTATACGGTCCTTTGTGGTTTTGTCATATGTTGTAATAAGAGTGCTTCAATTTTGAAGTATTAACAATGTATGTAAAGTGTGGGTCGTTATAGTTGGTATCAGAGGAAAGGTATAGTCACCCTTTGGAAACTAGGATGTGAAAGCCTTAGTAAGAACCCTAAGGATAAGTCTAAGCATAGAACACAATCTTAGTGTTTTAGAAATGGCCTTGAATAACCTAGGATAAGACCTTAAGCATGAAAATTTTATTCTTGAATTATGTGGTTTCCTATTATAATTAGTGTTGCTCACACTATTCTTCTTGGTTTTAGTCAATGGCTGGAACCCGAAGGAACCGTGTTAATGCGGAATGTGATGGGCAATGCAATGATTGTCCCCCTGAGCAACCAAACGATATGGGAGCTGGAATGCAAAATCTTGTAGCCATGCTCACACAACTTTCTCAAGCTATGAATCATGCAGGATTTCCAAACGAACAAAGGAGGGAGCAACATTCTGTTGAATCCTTCATGAGGCAGCGTCCACCATCTTTCAGCGGGTCTACTGATCCATTAGTTGCTGAACAATGGATTAGTACTACTGAAAAGATATTTTCAGTTCTTCAATGTTCTGAGCATGATAAAGTCATCCTAGCAGTGTATCGTTTGGAAGGAGATGCGGATCAATGGTGGAATCTTGTTAAGAATACGAGGCAAAGGGATGAAATTGAGTCTATGGAATGGGACGAGTTAAAGAACTTATTTTTCAATAAGTACTTCCCTCGTATTCTCCGAACAAAGATGGAGAAAGAGTTCCTTGAACTGAAGCAAAGGGATGATGAATCTGTTGGTACCTATGAAGCAAATTTTACCAGACTTGCAAGGTACGCTTCTGGTATTATTATCCAACCTGAGAGTAAGATCGATCGATTCTTTAGTGGCTTAAAACCAAGTCTTCGAAGGGCGTTAGCCATAAGGGACTTCAATAGCTATGAGGAAATCGTTTGATGTGCTCTCAAAGTCGAGATGGAGATTGGAGTAACCCATCAGTCACATGGGTTTGATAAGAAGAGGAAGATGGAATTCAAAGAAAAATCTAAAGAGCACACGGAAAAGAAGATGAACTTTCCCTTATGCTCAAAGTGTGGAAAGAAACATGGAGGGAGTTTTCTTAAAGGGACAAGTAAATGTTTTAAATGTGGAAAGGAAGGTCATCGGGCATTTGAATGCCGTGATAATGGGAAGAAGATGTCTAATGATGCAAACAAAGGAAGGGATACACAGAATGAACCTTCTACACTTCAATGTTTCAAGTGCAAGGAGATGGGGCATTATACCAATCAATGCCCAAATCCAAGGGTTGATGATGATGGTCGACGTCAACAAACTCTTAAGGCTAAAGACAAAGGAAAGTCACATGCAATTTCTATCAGCGATGTGGAGTACGATAACGATGTGGTGAAAGGTACACTTACCATCCACTCTAAAGTAGCAAATGTTTTATTTGATTCTGGATCCACCCACTCTTTTATTTCTGAAAAATTTTCTAAGGGTATCACCGTATTACCTCAACAATTAGATGTTGAGTTAGCTGTGACAACACCTAATGGCACATCAATCGCATCAGAAGTTTATAATTCTTCTCCGATCGAAGTTTGTGGGAAAGTGCTTCCTGCAAATCTTGTGATCCTTCCTTTAGTGGAATTTGATGTGATTCTTGGCATGGATTGGCTTTCTCTACATGGAGCTCATATCAATTGCCAAAGAAGGGAAGTCACATTTCATATTCCAGATCAATCTACGATTGTATACCAATGCAAGGATGAACATAACCTTCCAGTGGAAATTTCTTCCATCTTATGGGTATTGATTCCACTAAATGAAGGTTATTTATCTCAAATGGTTGGTGAGAAACTCATGATTAAGAATATGCCCATTGTACGGGAGTTTGATGATGTCTTTCCGGAGGAATTGCCGGGTCTTCCACCAAATCGTGAAGTTGAGTTTTCAATAGAACTCGTACCGGGTGCTTTGCCTATTTCAAAGACACCTTATAGAATGGCCCCAATTGAGTTGCAGGATTTGAAGAAGCAACTCCAAGAGAATCTTGATAAGGGATTCATACGCCCTAGTGCGTCACCTTGGGGAGCACCTGTTCTATTTGTTAAGAAGAAAGATGGATCAATGAGACTCTGCATTGATTATCGAGAACTTAACAAGATCACTATCAAGAACAAATATCCTCTCCCACGCATTGATGACTTATTTGACCAACTACGCGGAGCTCAATACTTTTCCAAGATTGATCTTCGTTCAGGGTATCATCAATTAAGGGTCAAAAGGGAGGATATACCAAAGACGGCTTTCCGTACAAGGTATGGACACTATGAATTTATAGTGATGCCATTTGGTCTTACTAATGCCCCTGCTATCTTCATGGATCTAATGAATAGAGTCTTTAGAGACTATCTTGATCAATTTGTGGTAGTCTTTATAGACGATATTCTTGTCTATTCAAAGAGCAAGGAAGAGCATGAAGATCACTTGAGAATTATATTGAAGACCCTGAGAAAAGAGAAGCTTTATGCCAAATTTACCAAGTGTGAATTTTGGCTTAAAAAAGTTGCATTTTTGGGTCATATAATCTCAAAAGAGGGGATATCTGTGGATCCAGCAAAAACAGAGGTTATCGAAAGATGGTCAAGACCAACAACAGTAACTGAGATCCGAAGTTTTCTTGGTTTGGCTGGATATTATTGATGTTTTGTAAAAGATTTTTCACGGTTATCTAATCCAATCACCAAGTTGACTCGGAAAGGAGTTAAGTTTGTCTGGACAGAGGAATGTGAAGAGAATTTCAAGGAGTTGAAAAGAAGGTTATCCAGTGCACCTGTGCTCACACTGCCTTGTAGTGGAGAAAGGTTTGTGATCTACAGTGATGCATCCAAGAAGGGATTGGGGTGTGTTCTTATGCAAAATGATATGGTGATAGCTTATGCCTCACGACAGTTGAAAATCCATGAGCAAAATTACCCAACACATGATTTGGAGTTGGATGCGGTAATCTTTGCATTAAAGATTTGGAGGAATTACCTTTATGGTGAAAGGTGTGATATTTATACTGATCATAAAAGTTTAAAGTATATTTTCACACAAAAGGAGCTGAATATGCGTCAAAGAAGATGGTTGGAGCTGATTAAGGATTATGACTGCTCAATCCATTACCACCCTGGGAAAGCAAACAAGGTGGAAGATGCATTAAGTCGACAAGACCATGCTAGTTTATCCATGATGAGGATCACAAAAGATCCAATATTTATGGATTTACAAAGGATGGATCTTGGAATTATAATGGAAGGGGAAAAATCTTATCTTTCTCAAATGAATGTTCAACCATCTATACATGTGAAAATTAAAGAGGCACAGAAAGAAGATGTCGAGTTACAAAAGAAGGTGAGAAATGTTCCTGAATTCAACCTTGATTGTGATGGGATAATAAAGTTCAGGAATCGGGTTTGTGTTCCTCCCATCCCCGAATTAAAGAAAGAGCTGCTGAATGAGGCTCATAGTTCTTCATTATCTATTCATCCTGGAAGCACGAAGATGTATAGGGACCTGAAAGAGTACTTCTGGTGGGATGGCATGAAAAGAGATGTTGCTGAATTTGTCTCTCGATGCTTGGTTTGTCAACAAGTTAAAGCTGAGAGACAGAAGTCTAAGGGGATGTTACAACCATTACCCATACCCGAATGGAAATGGGAAAACATCACTATGGACTTTGTCACAGGACTTCCTAAAACATCCAAAGGCAATAATGCTATCTGGGTCATAGTTGATCGTCTTACAAAGTCTGCACACTTCATTGCTATTAGAGAGGATTTCTCTCTAGATCAGCTTGCCAGGATATATGTAAAGGAAGTGGTAAGATTGCATGGAGTACCACTTTCTATTATATCTGATCGAGATCCGAGATTTACCTCGAAGTTCTGGTGAAGTCTTCAGCATACTCTGGATACAGAGTTGAGTTTCAGCACTGCTTATCATCCCCAGACAGACGGTCAGTCTGAGAGAACAATTCAAACCCTAGAAGATATGTTGAGAGCTTGCTCTATGGATTTCAAAGGAGGTTGGGATCAACACCTACCTTTGGTGGAATTTTCTTATAATAATAGCTTTCACTCCAGTATTCAGATGGCTCCTTATGAAGCTCTCTATGGAAAGAAATGCAGGACACCAACTTGCTGGGATGAAGTTGGGGAAAGAAAGCTATTAGGACCTGATCTCGTTGATGAAATGGCAGAAAAGGTCAGATCTATTCAACAACACATAAGAGCAGCTCAGAGTCGACAGAAAAGTTATGCCGACAACCGAAGAAAAGACCTAGAGTTTGAAGTGGGTGATAAAGTGTTCTTACGAATATCTCCCTGGAAGAGGGTTATGAGATTTGGAAAGAAGGGGAAGTTGAGCCCTAGATATATCGGTCCTTTTGAAATACTGGATCGTGTTGGGAAGGTAGCTTACCGATTGGCGCTTCCACCGAATCTCTCTCAAGTTCACGATGTGTTCCATGTATCTCTCCTGAGAAAGTACATACCAGATCCTTCACATGTACTCAGCTCAGAAGTTGTACCGCTGGAGCAAGATCTTTCTTATGAAGAACAGCCGATAGAGATTCTGGATCGTAGCGAAAAAGTCCTACGAAACAAGACCACTCGCTTGGTGAAAGTTTTATGGAGAAACCACCAACTTGAAGAAGCTACATGGGAGCTTGAGGATATGATGAGGGAGAAGTATCCTCATCTGTTTGTTGCAAAGTGACGAATTTCGAGGGCGAAATTCTTTTTAAGGGGGGTAGAATGTAACACCCGAGACATTTATGTTATATAAATCATCAAAGGAATCTTTTTCTATACAACATTTGCTTGGCTTGCTTTACACGCAATCGCGACCTTCCTCGATAGCTTGCGTCGTACGCAATACCGAGTTTCACTAAACAACAATATGCTATTAAAACTAGCCGTTATGAATAGTAATAACCACTTTTTGAAATTTTATAAATTTTATTTTTCAAAATGGACTTCATTTTTGGACTCAGAATATCGAAATTAGCCTAGGGTGAAATTTTGGTATTTTTCTGAAAACTTTCAATTTTTGATGAATAGTGAAACCACTAAGTGGTAGGTTAAAAACTGAATTTTGCATAAAACTTAATTTTACCGCTTCTGTGAATGGAATTTCAAAAATCCGAGAGACACGGTTAATATCAAGGACTAAAATGTGGTTCAATGAGATGAAAATAATTTTTTGGTGAATAGTAACTTTTTACTATTTTTTACCGCGGTTAATAGTAAATAGGGTAACTAAGGGTAAATATGATATTAATATTACCCTAACACATGTCCTAATTCAATTGGACAAGTGTAATTCGACCAAAAACAAACTTAGGAATAAAATATGACCATTTAGGCCCACTTGGATTAGATTAGGACATTTATTATTAATTTATTTAAAGAAGGGTTAAAATAGTTAAAATCAAAGTTTAATAAGTAAATCATTTTTAATATAGGGTTATACATAAGATAAATTCGATTGTAATTATTCATTAGAAAGCTAAAAAGATTTCCTACATGATGGTATTTTATTTGTAATTTTTAGACATCAAATAATTTAATTTATTTATGACACAAAGATGATGCAGTAATTATCTTATTAATGAAATATTGACAAAATTGATAATATAAATACCAAAATAAATGTAATTTAGACTTTTTATGAATTCCACTAATTTTCTAGGTTACTATGATATATTATTATTGATTTAATCAACTTGGTTCGAACATATAATTCTGTTATGACTTTGACAAAAATCATATATCAAATAGTGTCAAAATTGACACAAAATAGTTTTTAAATCAAATATTATATTATTAATTGTTATTTTATTCCTAAAAATCTAAGGTTCGGCCAAATGACTTAGATAAGGATATATATATTAATAATAAACAATTTGGGGTTCGTTTGGCATGTTATAGTAAGTGTATTAACCATATAGTGAAAGAAAACAAAAAGACACGGTAAAAGTTAAATTAATTAACTTAGAGTTAAATCTAATTGATAAGGTTAAAATAATACCCTAAACTTGTCTAAATCCTATTGGTTGATAGGATTTCGACCCTTCCCCACTTTATCTTCGAAATAAGACCCTTTGGAACCATTATAAACCGATTTTGACTTTAATATAAAATAATATTTTGAGATATTCCTAAGGTGCCCCTCTCCTCCCTTATAAAAGGGCACCTCCTCCCCCTCCTCCTCACACCAATTTGAGCACTCAAGCTCGGACAACCCCTGCCATTTTCCCTTATCCACTTCCCTAGAATAATCCTAGAGGTCCTGGTCTCTTCCAAAGACCAATCTTAGTTCCTTAAGTGGAGGATTCAAAAAGGCGTTCCAAAGAAGAGGTAATATCCATTACCGATCTTTTCAATTTCTTTCTTCTTCAACTTCTTCTTCTTTAGTTGTTTCATGATAAAGTAATAACATCAGTATTACTTACATACTGATATGTTATTATAAATATGAAACAACCCTAATTCACCTTCTATCCATCCTACGGAAAAATGAAATCACCGCGCGTGCGTACGTACGGAATACCGTCTCCACGCCGTGGTGTAATCTATTTTCCACCATCACCTTACAAGGATGGGTATAATGGTGTAATGAGTAACTATATATGATTATTATTAAGTAATATTGATACTGAAATAATATATATATATACTCCAATACAATTCCACGATCATAGGAACGATATCATCACTCGTGCGTACGTACGGAATATCGTCTCCACGATGTGATGCGACTCGTTCTACATGATCTTCATTTCATAATGATTGTATAAATGAATTGAATGAATGAATATGGTATATACTACACTAATACCATTCTGGAAATTAATTATCTATAACCTAAAGATAAGAATAAGAATTTATTCGACAAAACACGCATAAGAACAAAAAGTTATAAAGACCCGAGTAACAAGTAACAATGAAATATTACTAACAAGAAGCTAATAATATGACCATATATGATCTCATATCAATATGTATGATTCTGGAATAAGTCAATAACATTATTTAAACCATTATACAGGAGCTTCGGACACGAACAAAGCAAATCGGACCTAAGGTAAGGGAAATATCACAATCTCATTTTTATCCGAGATTGTTTACTCATAAGTATTTACTGGGGTGTATTTTATCATCCACATCCATGTTTCATCAATATGTAATATTATTTCCATCCACCTAAAATTGTTTATATCCATTTTTACCCTTCGGTGAGTTTTTAGTAATATCTATGAAAGGAATCTTTTGTCATACGAAGTACTTTTTGACTTTTCCGACAAAAGTACGAAGAATGTTTTTTTTAACTTATACGGAATGAATGGATTTTTAAAACATTGTTTCCAAGAAGCTTCCTTTACAAGTTTTCAAGTTTATTTTTAATCAACATCTTTTATTTTAAAGTTGTATGACATGTTATGAAAGGAAAAATGTTTTTGAAGAAGAAAGGATATTTTCCTCAAGAATTCAATTCAAGTGTTTTATCAAAATTATTTTCCATCTAAGATAATAGAGGGTTCTGTTTCTATCCATATTTTATACATTGGTTTGACTATGTTGTGATGGAATTATGTTTATGAATTCCTTTATCTTATATGAATTGATTTATGATGTCATGATGTTTCAAGAATCCCATTTTTGTTATATGTGTTATGCGATGATGTATGTTTTATGATTATGTGGCACACATAAGAAAGGATTCATTATAAGATGGGTGGGACCTATATCTCCCTCCAATGCATTGGGTAATGATTTTATATCTCATGAGATAGACATGGCTGGAACGGAAGGTTATTTCGGTTCAGTGATACAGGACTGAAACGAGGAGTGAACTCGGTTCAGAAAGGGACTTTGTCCACTAAGATAGTCTTGGCAATGAGTCATGACTAACAAGAAATGATTTCCATGATTATGTGTGCATGCCACAAAGTTTCAAGTTTTATGTTATGATTATGGGGATCTCATTTTCACTTCTATGATTTATTCCATGTTAAGATATTATGATCTCTTTTGCAGGTTTTGATTTTCAAAAAGATATGATATGATTTTTATTTCCTTTATTTTCCCTTGCTGAGCATTTGAGCTCACCCTTTTATGTTTTCTTTTCCCCAGGTCAGGAAGATGGATATTAAGTAGAATATGCTAAAAGGGACCCTAGATATGATGAAATAAATGGGAGACACTGTAGAAGATTTATGAACCAGTTGTTTATGTTTCCCAGTTTCTAAAGACACTATACCTATACGGTCCTTTGTGGTTTTGTCATATGTTGTAATAAGAGTGCTTCAATTTTGAAGTATTAACAATGTATGTAAAGTGTGGGTCGTTATACTTGGTGAGTATCATCCCAATGATGCTAACTCTTCAATGAAGTGCACCTAGACACGCGAAGAGACGAAGACAAGTATGTTGGAATTCCACTTGGACATGAGAGAGTGGAAAGGTGTGAATCATGACTCTCGAGATTTGGACCATAATGATAGTAGTGTGACGATGGTGGATAACTATTGACCATGGTGGAAACGCAACATCCATATCCTATTAGCCTGGAATGGGGATAGATAGATGAGTGTTGACCATTGACCATGTTTGAAACATGGGATTGGTCGCAAATGTCGTCCAAGATCCTTTGGGACATTGGCCCAGAACGATAGAAGTTTCCTTAGGCCCATCATCCATGGAGACCCCTTAGGCCTATCATCCATGTCGTCCGAGGGTCCTTTTTGATGTGGAAGAGGATGAGGATCCAAATAACGAGCTCACAAATCTTGGACATGAAATGAGGGGAATGTCCCCATGAAAATTCCACACTTCAGGCTATTTGTCAAAAGGCATCTGAATATGACAACAATACATATTAGATAGCTGTATTCGAGTCCCTTACAACAAATAGATCTTAGTTTAGGGTTATAGATCTCTGACCATAGGTGGTTGGAAACACGGGAGACTCGTGGTGAGTAATTTCAAAAACCTGACGCAATTGGGAACCGGGGTTTCCAACCACCACGTGTTCCATGGAGAGGTTTTAGGTCAAGGGAATGAAAATGAGAGTTGAGCTGGGCCTGAGGCAAAGTGCACATGCGTTCCTATGTACCCCATGAGAATGGGGATCAAGATGCACGTAGTTATCTAGGGGGGAATGGTGAGGTACCAGTGCTCGAGAAAAGAGGGGAGTGTGGGCATGGCCCTCGCACCAAAATAAGTGGTATTTGATAAAACTTGTTTTGTACTTTGAGGTGAGTGGTTTTGTTTATGAAGCAACAGTCCTAGGGTAGTAGGCCCTGGCATCGCCACAAGAATCAAGCCATAGTAGGAGTTGACAAATGGTTTGGTAAATGACCAATACCCAACGTGATGTTCTCTAATATGAGGTCATCACAATGCAGTGTCGCTTTTCGTCGTGTGTCCAGGATGATAATTTTATAGTTTAAGGTCATGTGATAGGGCCAGGCATGCATTTTAATGTCACGCAGTGCAGACGTAGCAGAGAGGATGCTTTGCGGGGAATGTGTACAATGCAATAAAACATCCTCGGTGTGAATGGGGACATGGTCCCATATCACACCATATGAAATTTCGATAGAGGAACCTCAGGACAAGGGGCCTACATAGAGGTAATAGGGAAAGGGGTAGGAGAAGCTAGCTCTCAACTGAGCTAGACCCGAAGACAATGCGTCTGGGTGGTCCTATGTATCCCATGTGGATGGGAATCAAGCTTCACGTCGTTTTGAACGAGATATTAGTTTATGGTCTTAGATCTCAGACTGTGGAGGGGAAAAAACCCTCTAAGTATGTGCAGACCACGACCTGATCCCTAAGCCCACATGAGTTTAAACTCGGTGTGGGAAACAAGGGAGAAAGAAGTCTATTGCAATACTTGGAACGCACACCATGGGGAAACCGGTGTGGAGCCCCTATCATGGCTTTTGTCCTCCTGGTGCGTGGATGCGCACTGAGATATAGTACCAGGATTTTCAAAGTTCTTCTTGGAAATGATGAGGTGGAAAAAATTTTGAATCATGTAACCAACATTTCGGGCTTAATGGGGTTAGTGTAGTGATGGAGGATAAGTATTGACTGTGGCGGAAATGCAGCATCCATATCGTGTTGGCCTGAAGTGGGACAACAAAATAGCATCGACTATTGACCATATACACAACGCGGGATTTGTATAAATTTTTTGTCCACAACCCTCGGGGGCATTGGCCCATAATGGTAGGATATCCTTTAGGCCCAGTATCCATGGAGAGCCCTTAAGCCGAGATTCCATGCCACTCGAGGGTCCCTTCGGGTGTGAATGGTGATGGAATCCCTAATGAAGGGGAACCCAAATCCTGAAAATAGGGTGGAAGCATTACCGAGAAGAGTCCGACATTCAAAGTACGAAACCAGAGTACCCTTAGGCACATCAGTGAACCGCCGAAGAGGGTCGATGAGGGTGATCAAGAGGGAGAGGTACACGACGTGGTCGTTACAAAACTGACGTGAATGATGAAATAATGTCATACCATGCAATATACTCCCTTCTACAGGGAAGGGTAGGCCAAGGAGCCAAGGTGAAATGGAGATTTCTAGGAGATGGGGATGGACCCGAAGTCTAGACATTCAGGTGGTCCTACGTATCGCATAAGGATGGGAATTAAGCCACACGTAGTTATCATGATGCAGTTAAACATCATGAAGGATGATGAGATGAGTAGGATACCCCAAAATAAGGTAGGTGTACAGCATGGTGAATAAACCAATGTGAATGAGGACGTAATCATGCACCACACCATACACTCCCATGAGAGACCCTAGGCTGGGGCCCGAGAAGGCCAGGGGGCCTGAGGCTGGCCCTCGGTCAGGAAGGCCAGACCGGCTTGTAGTTTAACGACTTAATGTGAGGACGAGGGCCAGGGTCCTGAGAAGGATAAGGGGCCTAAGGCTAGGCCTCGGTCAGGAAGGCCTGACCAACTTTTAGTTTAACGTCTTACAGGGAGGACGAGGGCCCGGGGCCTGAGGCTGGGCCTCGGTCAGGAAGGCCTGACCAACTTTCAGTTTAATATCTTATAGTGAGGATGAGGAAGAGGATATGGTGTCTCACTCAGGGATGTGTATGACACGGCGAGCAACCCGATGTGAAGGAGAACATAATCCCACACCATATCGTACAATACCATAAGAGAGAACTAGGGTCGAGGGCTCGAAAAGGCCAAGGGGCCTGAGGGTTGACAACGACCAGGTGGATTTCATCGCTTAGAGATACAATAGGAGAGAATTAACCACTACACTCGATGTTTGGGACATCTTGTGGTGGTCCTAACGATCTGGGATGACTGTTTACCATGTTTGAAACACAGCGTCCCTATAATGACCATTCAGGAGAAACGAATGAGCATTGACCACAGACTATATTAGAAATGTGGTATTTGTATCAATTTGTTGCTCGATGTCCTCGAGGGTGTTGGCCCGAAGTGGTAAGAGATTTATTAGGCCAAGCATCCATGGATAGCCCTTAAGCCTAGCTTTTATGCAACTCGAGGGCCATCCGGATGGAGACGGTGATTGAATCCCAGTCCAGGAGTGGGTGAAGCATAGTTTTTCCAATATCTCAAAGAGGAGAATGTCTCAAGAGGATGATGTATGGCCGGATCGAGGTTAGCTCGATGTGAATTGGGGAAAAAAATTGCACCCCTTACATACATCTTGACCTGGGGGAAAGTCTCTAGTGTTTGGGCTGGGCCAATAGACGAAATGTCTAGGCTCTCTTAAATATACCATTAGGATGGGAATCAAGGCATACGTAGTTCTTGAAGGCCATACGGTTTAATGTCGTGCAGTGAAGATGTGGGAGGATAAAAGAACGAGATTGGGAACATGGTGTGACCATTATAACCCTTGTATGAGTGGGGCCAAGTAACCCTTCTCTATATCATGCAAGGATCCTCTGAGAAAGCTATACCCAGGGGGGGATAGTCGAAGAGAATAGTTTGGGGTTGGGATCAAAACAAAGCATTTGAGCATTCCTATGTATCCCATTAGGATGGGAATCTAGACATACGTAGTTATCACGATGCAGTTTAACGTCATGCGGGACGATGCACAGTTTAAGGTCATGTAGGACTGGACAGTTTAAGGTCAAGTGGAACCATCGTGTAGTTTAGGTTCATGTGGGACCATCCAGTTTAAGGTCGTGTAGGACCATAGCGTAGTTTAAGGTCATCTGGGTCCATCCAGTTTAAGGTCCTGTAGGACCATCGTACAGTTTAAGGTCATGCAGTACCATCCAGTTTAAGGTCGTGCAGGACAATGGGGCTCAGGAAAAGTATTTCATGAGGAATTTGGCATTGGTGGGAGGAGTTATACAGTCACCATCCATGGTCACCAAGGAGTATGCTCCATTGGGGTAAACCCTGTGGACTTTGTATGGACCATCTAATTTGGGCTCTAACTTGGGTGGTTTCCTACTAGGGATCATCGGCGCTCGGAGGGCCAGTACCAGGTCACCTTGTAGAAAAGAGCAGAGGCGAACCTTCTTATTGATGGCTCTAGCCATCTTGTTCTGATGCCTTTCCAGATTGTGTAGGGAATGGAGCCTACTCTCTTCATGTGCTCCCAATTCAGCTATACGGATTTCAGCCACCTTATCTGGTGCCTGCTAGTGATAGGTTGCAGTACGTAATGAAGTTAGTTGGATCTCAATGGGCCGGACGACCTCATCCCCGTACACCAGGGAATACGGGGTCACTTGGGTGGAGTTATGAGTTGTCGTCCAATAAGCCCCGAGGGTATTGGGGAGTTTGTCTGGCCAACTATTATTATTCTGACCAACCATTTTTTGCAAAATGTGAGATAGGGTTTTGTTGAAATCCTCAATCTATCCATTTGCTCGTGTGTGATAGTGGGAGTTATGGTTTGAACAGATATTGTCCTTGACATACAGTTTCTTCAGCAGGGATGCTCAAAAGTTGGTTCCATTATTGGTGAGGACAACGTGAGGAACTCCAACCTAGTGGATGATATTGGAGCTCACAAAGTCAGCAATAGAACGGGACATGACTTCCTTTAGTGAAATTGCCTCTTCCCACTTGGAAAATAAATCCATGGCGGTCTGAAGGATCCCACACTGGCGAGCTGTCGCCTATGGATATGGTCGTATGACATCGATTCCCCACACCGCAAATGTCCAAGAGTACTTGTTGGAGTGGAGAGGTTCTGGAGGCCGATGCAGTAAGTTAGAGTGCACTTGGCACACATGAAATATCATGGAAAACTCAATACAATCATGGATCATAGAGAGCCAGAAGTACCCTAGCCTCTGGATCTGATAGGACAGCTTCGGACTAGCCTGGTGGTCACCACAGGAACCGGCATGAACCAATTGGATGACCTATGGAATCTTGAATCCTTGAATACAACAGAGGAGAACATCATAAAAACCGCGCTTATAAAGGATCTTCTCAAGACTGGGACCACTCTGGAGGGTATATTGCAGTGCGTGGCTTTGGACCACTCATGTCATCCTGCTCAGGCTCTACAAGTGATGCCGCCAAGCTAGCCAATGCATCTGATCGACCATTCTGTGACTGAGGGACATGGGTAACCTCCAGTCGAGATGGGAACTGGGCCATTATATGGAGGGTGAACTCCAACAATGGTACGAGCTCTGGCTTTTTGAAAACATATCCACCGTTGAATTGCTTTATGACTAGCTCAGAATCCTCTTTCACATGAAAATGGGGCACATCGATCTCAAGGGCCATCTCGAGGCCAGTGATGAGGGCCTGATACTCCGCCACATTGCTAGTGTAGCCTTCTGACAATAGGAATGAGTATGACAGGATAGCTTGTGTCGGGGTAATGAATATTATACCCAGGCCCACTCTATTGAGCCTAGGATCATTGAACCTCCTACTAGTGGGACTCCGGAAGGCACCATCAAAGTGCATCTGCCAACATGGGTCGGTATGATCGATTGAGAGGATTGCCTCATCAGGAAAATCCAAGTCCAGGTACTGGTCTGCAGATATGGGATGGGAAGCTAGATATTCTTCAAATGCCTGCCCCTAGGTAGCTTTCTAGGACACGAACCTGATGTCAAACTGCTGGATAATCACCACCCACCACGCTAGACGACCAGTCAACATGGGGCGATTTAGAATGTACATCAGCGGGTCTACCCGGGAGACCAGCTGTACCTCATGGTGTTGTAGGTAATGTCACAACTTCTGTATGGAAAATACGTTCGCAAGACAGCTCTTCTCGATAGGGGGGTATCTAGTCTCCGTATCGAGAAGCATGAGGCTGAGGTAGTAGAGGTTGTTATCTGTCCCCTCATTGTTCTTCTGGGCAAGTAGGGCACCGAGAGATCGATCTAGGGCAGTGACATAGAGGATCATCAGATTTCTAGAGATGGGTGGCATCAAGACCAGAGGATGGAGAAAATATTTCTTGATTTCCTCAAAGGAAGCCTGGCACTGCTCGTCCCATTCATAGGAGGATCCCTTCTTCATGATCCAAGAATGGGGCTTACACTTTCCAGTTGAATTCGCAATGAATCGGTGTATGTAGGCTAAGTGGAATTTAAAACCGCGAAGATCCCAAATATTTATCGGGGGAGGCATCTAACCGACTGACTTGATCTTCTCTAGGTCAATCTCGATGCCTCAGTACTTGACAACAAAGCCATGAATCTTCCAGGAAGTGACCCCAAAGTAGCACTTCAATAGGTTCATCTTCATGTGGCGAGAACGGGGGAAACCAAACACTTTCTCAATGTCCTTGAGATAGTCCTAGAGCTAGCGAGATTAGACCACAATATAATCCACATAGCACTCCATAAATTTCCCGAGGATTGCCTAGAATATGCGATCCATGGCCCGCTGATAGGTGGCTCCAGCATTCTTCAGGCTAAAGGGCATAACCTGATAACAGAAGGTACCTTGGGGCACCCTGAAAGCAGTATAATCCTCATACTTGGGGTCCATAATGATATGATTATATCCATAGTAACCATCAATGAATGAGAAGTCTTGGAACCTGGCCGTAGCATTGATCAAACATTTTTGTCACCGGAAGGGGAAAATCATCCTTCGGATAGTGACAATTGAGATCACAGAAGTCGATACAGTCTCTGATCTGTCCGTTCTTCTTTCTGATTGGCACAATTTTGGCTAGACACTTGGGGTACTAGACATCCTTAATGAAGTTGGCATTAATTATCTTTTCAACATCAGCCTCAACCATGGCACCGTCGAAAGGATGCATCTTTCTAGGAGGCTTCTTGAACACGCGATGGTTTGTTGGGAGACTGAGGCGGTGGATGGCTACCTGAGGATCTAGTCCTAGAATCTCATCGTAACTCCAGGAAAACACATCACGATGCTGTTTAAGGATGTCTTCATACCACTGTTTCTCCTCAAGGGACATGGCGGCACTGATCAATGTGGGTCTCGGATCTGCCTCGCTACCGAGGTTCACCTGTACCAGTTCATCGACCGTGGCAGAGACGCCTTCTTCAAAGGTAGGGGGAGCATCTTCCAAATCCACTTATTCGCTTGCACAGGAGGGATTCCCAGTGGGTGAAGCTTCCCCTCAGTCAGAGGAACCTGACAGGAGGCCGGTACCAGCCTTGACAGCAGTGTACAATGCATCAGGGGATTCACGCACCGTTGAGACCATGGCGACGAAAGCAGTTGATCCAATCCCATCTGGCGTTTGGCCCAAGGGGCCAAACTTGGTGATATCAAAGCAATAGGGGGAACATCGGCTTGAGCCAGTTAATTCTAGCTTGGTGGAACAGACACATATGACATACTTCTGTTGCCATGAGTCGGACATCCCAATACCATACAGGGGTAGGAGGTTCCGGGATCACCTAAGCCTAGTTTGTGTAGAAGTACGATGTGATTTTTCTCCATTTCATGGAATTGTGAATATGCCTCCCTATTGTACCAGAGACAACAATTCATTGCCCCATGTTGGGGGTTGTGGCCTCCAACCGTTGGATTGGGAAGATGTAGGCATCATCCAGACCTACCGAGGGGTCACTTGTGACCGGGGCGAGTTCAACCACACATGCCAGAATCTGCTTATCCTTGCTCTTGTAAAATTCATCATCCAGATAATGGGCTTCACAAGAGGATAAAGGAGATGCATCACCTTGGAGTATGCCTACTCGACCATTAAGGGAGTACTTGAGGCACTAGTGATACGATGAGGGGACCGCCGCGTGAAGGTGTAGCCATGGCCTTCCCATCAATGTGTTGTACGCGGTGTCCTGGGAGACAACCATAAATTCAATACTGGAAACTACGCCATCGAATTGGTTTTTCAAATAGATCTTGCCAATCGGGGTCTGTTCTATCCTGTCATATCCCTAGATCCTTAAATCGGAGGGAGTCAGGTCATCTTCAGATAATCCTAGATTTCATAGTGTCTACGTCAGGATAGGGTTGATCCTGAAGCTGGTGTCAATGAGACAGCGGTGAACCTCCACACCATTGAATTTTCTGGTGATGTACATTGGGTGAATGTTCCCCTGTATAGGAGAGACTTCATCTTCTCCCGAGAAAGAATTGGTGGCTTGGCATTTGGCATTCCCAACTGCATCAGCATGGAAGGATTCTGCAGCTGCTACCTCAGTCTCAAACAAGAGGAGGCCCCTCAAAGCCTCAGCGAGGGCCTCACACATATCTTATGACAATTGGAGGGCTTCGAGGATGTAAATCCAAGCTGTAATGCCGACGATATGCTTTAGAACATCATATTATGTGACAGACGTGAACTTCTACTTACAGGAGGCCGCTCTGTGATTGGAGGCATGGCGGACCCTATCGGCTAGACCGACGACTGGCTGGTTATGGGCATATCCCGCTGCTCACTAGTCGAATCCTGAAGAGTAGCCCCTGGATGAGGACCAGACAATTGATATTGGCCTATAACAGGGTGAGACTGGTCTTGGTGCGGACGGAGTGGCTCTTCCTGATCTAGTAACACAAACGGTGGTGGAGGCGGACTTGACGACACCGGATGAAGAGGCTTTGAGTGCTGAGATCTATGTCAGGCCTACTGTCTTGTCTCAGTGGCATGCACGGCCTTGCTAGAGGTGCCAACTGGTGCACCTCAATGACCCATGTAGTCGAAGCTCCACCGAAATTGGCATCGGCTGGGGACGTTGGGGAGGTTCGCCTGGCATTCCCCCTCGTCGTGAGTCATATAGGGGTTTACCAGCTAAATGGTGTTATCTAAAGCATAACCTTGACTTTAACTTGATGAATCATCCACCACTGGGAAAATTCAAGGATAGATCCTCATCTCAGGGGGAATTAAGTCGCCAAGAGTGAGGGACGATGATGGCATCGGCATGGCATGTTACTTCTTCTTGCACCCTGATGATTGCTCTTCTAGGAAGAGGCCGACTAAGTTGACAATGTAGAAGTGGTGGTCCCTGCTTTTGAAGACTCCATATGGTTCAAGTGTTCATGGATAATTCCATGGGAGTGAGAAACCATTTTACGAGCCCTCCAGTCATCGTACTTCTGGGATCCGCGGCTAGGAACCTATATAACTCACCTTCACCGTCGCTACCACTTTTTTACCTCACAATGACACCCGCCACTTGGGTCGGGGTCGGGCCCGGCCTGACTATGTTTTTATCGACTTGGTCTTAGAGCCAGTATTTAAACACATAGCACTGCTTGAGGGTGTGCCCCAAAATCTGATGATAGTGGAAGTAGTTGGGGTGATCGGTGAGATTTCCCTCTGTCGTCCTTTTGCACTCAGGCAAGCGTATAATCCCTTTCTCTAGGGTACTACGGAAGTAACTGGGGACTTGATTATCGTTGAATGAGTAAGTACAGTGTCTTCTTTCCAGATAGGGATCCCTTGAAGCCTGGCCTTGACGAGGAGTCGGAGGGGCTTACCGGGGAGGTGGACCCTGATTGTCCCACCTAGGTGGTGGAGGAACATTACGCAAAGGCGACTGTCGATTCTGAAGACGTTGTATGGCCGGATGTTTTGCCTGAGGTGGAGGTCCTCAGAGAGGCCTCGGGGCTCGTGCTACTAGAAGCAACTCTAGCTGCCTGGGGTCTTCTATTTGGGCCACCACGGCAGGCTCAGCTCTCGAAGCTCTCCCTGCTGGAATTGCAGGGGGCAACGGACGTGCCTTCCTGGCCTGTTCCAGGGATTCTTCGAGGAATTGGACCTTATCTGAGAAGTCTTGGAACCCGTTGGGGTATTTTTGAGTGACCAGGGAAGGAACTAGTTCAGTTTTTACATTCCCTACGCATATCGTCAGCAATTTCTCTTGAGTCAGCAGCATGCCGAGGGAGTATGTGAGCCTTTCCACCGAGCGATGAAGTCCACAACTCAGTCATCGGGCCTTTTCATTCACATGAAGAGGTCTACGATGCTGGTCTTCTGCGTGGTGGAGTTTAACAGGTACAAGAATTGCCGGTGAAGATCCTCCCAGCTGGTAACTGATCCAATGGGGAGCTGGCTGTACCAGACAAATGCAGGTCCTTCCAGTGTCTGCATAAAACATCAGAGCTTGGCGGCTTCCTACTCTGACGGAGTCCCTAACACGGGGCCACACCTGGATGAAACATGGGACAAGTGTTGTGGTGTTTCCTCTGTCCTGTTAATGGTTTAGAAAGTGGGATTTCAAAAACCCAGGGGTGCAGGCATAACATTCACCCACGCTGGATATGGCTTGCCATCTGTTGGGACTACCACCAGTTGCGTTTCTAACAGTGGTGGAACACCCTATGGGGGTAAGTCTCCATCAAGAAACTCTAGCTTGTCCACCTTGTCCACAACGTTGGCCATGTGGACCATGACCCTTCCCGGGGGGCATGTCCTCGATATCGCATAGCGAGTCGGGCTTTCGTCAGATAAGGCTGAAGAGGAGGGCATCATACTATCCCCAGCCACGGACTTGCACATGGGGGGTTGGTTCCCTGATGATTCTGTGGAGTACCTTAACACTATGAACGCATTGCTATTGGAGGGACTCATGATGGCCTAGTGACTCAGGTCGTTGGGCCACCAGGAGTGCGGCTAGATTGACTAGACAGCACTGCTTGCTGGTGCCCTCAAAATGCGCTTGGCTCCTTAGATACACCATGCGACGATGACAGAGACTGAAATGAATCACCCAAAGGGTGTAGCGAAGACACTAAACTTTTTATAGGGTGAGGGACTCTGGTATGCAGAAATTCTGCGTTGATACGGGCCAGAACTCCTTGGAGAAGCGGTCTGCCGCAAGGATGCTCTAGAAGCACCTCGGTTAAATTTCATGGTATGTCCCTTGATTGCGCCACTTTCCAACTTGGGGTGGTTGAGGAACTTGAAGCGGTACTGAGGCAGACTAGTGGGATGGCAGGTTGGTAGGGGTAGAATATGGCATACTGGCTGACTGGCCACCGATTCTCGGGATGTCCTCCGAAGAGTATAGTGACCCGGCCGCTACGCCATGATAAGATGGGCTGACGGCCACCATCATTACCTCAAGGGCCAGGGATGCCGGTGGTGGGTCGCGATGCTTCTTGCCTAGAATTGGTCCCTAGAATAGCTTTTTGTGATCTCTCGTGGAGGTAGAAAGAGATTCTGGTGATGATGGTGGTGACTGCACGACTGCAACCTCCGGGGTTGCCAAATCTTCATCCTCCTGGATAAAACTGCAGAGGGAGGAAGGAATCTTGTGGACCTCTCATTCTGGAAGTACTAGGCTGATGCACCTCATCCCTGCTTCGGCCCTTGACTTGGATGAGAGAGGGGAGGGTTCCTGAGCTGAGTCGCACTCTGCTCTAGAGTCTGAGAAGAGGACTGGTTTGATCTCCGTCTGGGCCTTCCCAGGATTCTTCTTGTGGTGGCGACGACCCGCCTTCCTGCCCCTAGGTGGCTCCTCGGGATAGATCTGATTTCCGACATGTGGTCCTTCAGCCGCACTGGTGCCAGGTCAGAGAGGAATTCCACTTGAGACATCTGGGGTCCGAGAATCACCGGTAAAAATGTCGAAAGGGACATGGGGAGGGATTCCATGAATAGCGCCTGATAAGGAAAGACCTCTGCTGGAATATACTGGAGCATGGGGAGGACCTCCATGCTTGGTGCAGGTGGAGTGAGGCTGGACTTAACACTTCTGGTTGCTGGGACGAGGAGGACCTTTGTCAGTTGTGGAGATGACGTAGGGAGGTCCCATCGTTGGAGAGAGACTGGACCGCGGTGCGGACCCTCATTCGGATTGGGGGTGGCACAAGGAAAACCACCATGCTGAGCCTCGAAGCAGGGAAGACCTATGCTCGTGGTGGTGTTGGTGTGGGGAGAACCTCCGCATGGGGTGGCATCATGGCGGGTTGGTTCAGGACACCACCTACTTGTGCCTGTGACTAGGAGAGTCAACCTAGCCTACCTGTGGGGTAATCGAGGCCTTGATCTCGGTTGGGCGTAGGAGTGCCCCAGCTCAGGCTTTGTAGGGTCTTGATGATAAGCGTCGTCGACGGTTCGGGCCATAGTAGCCATCGACGTTGACACCCCTAGGAGGGAGTCCTCATCTCATGCCCGACGCTGGCGTCGGGTCAGGAGAGATGTTGCTGGTGGCGCAGGTGTGTAGCTTACCTGCTCCTCCGAAAAGGTCGGCCGGTGACGCTGATGCAGCCAGGTGGGGGCCCTTGCTGGGATCCCCTAGATTGCGACTCTGAGTAGGCTCGGCTAGACATCTCCCACTTCATTAGCGTAAGGCATGGAGTCGTCGAAGCGCTCCAAGGATAGGCTCCCGAAACGATTGAATGGTGGAGTGGGGAGCAGCGGCTCCCTGCACGGCCCTCAAGTGGGGCGTTGATGGTGGGGCCTGGATGCCTCCAGGTCTAGGCGGGCTATATCCTGGGTTGGGATTATTCCCTCCTCCTTGTAACGACGTACAATATCGTTAATCACCCTTCGTTAGATGACGTCTGATTGGGATATGGGGCGTGGGCGCCCCATGGTTGTGGACGCATACTTCATTTCGGAAGTAGTGGATCCACACAAAGCGGTTTTGACGGCGTTGCCCCTACCCCTGCATAGGTGAGCTGGCGGTGATCACATTCCCATGGCAGCAACCTGATTCCTGAGAATCAGGGAGGTGGACTTGTCAGTGATGAAAGGAAAAGAAGTCGACAACCTATGCCCCAGCGCCATTCCGTCTTCTGTGGCTGGTAAGAGGGATCCACACTGACAACATTGCAGAACGAAATGCCCAATGTTCTACTGCCCCAACTTCTGGTGAGTTTCACGCCAGGCCTGTTATTTTCTGGGCAGGACCCGACACTGGATAGCTGGATCTGGTGGCACGTCAATCCATGGATGCCCCGAGCATTACTAATCTCCATATTAAGGAGAATAACTTCACATCGTGTTTACAATTTCTATTTCCGATGCTTTCTTTGGGGCGTGTGCGTCCATCTGCATGAGTGTGAAAGGTGCGACTTTTGTTACCCCTCATTCCCACTTTCTAAAGGCGGGTGGCATTCTCTCCTTGTTCAGGGACGTTTGCTCCTTGATCGAAACAGGATGATGGGATGTCAATTCTTCCTTCCATGGATTCCTCCTCAAAATTCATCACCAAATTTAGGTCTCCCTCATAGATTTAATATGTTGTTCATGAAACTCTTCCTGACACCATATTTTCATAGACACCAATTAATTACGCTGCTTCTGTGAGGACATTCCAAGGGGTACTGTCAGGGCAGCAACCTTCGGTTAGAAGAGTAGTCCCGCTGGGTATCACTGGTGTCTCTGGACACTGGGGATTGGTGTTTCATTCTTATATCCCATATTATAGGGCTTCTTGAGGGCAAAAAAACCTGACACATCCCACATAGGATGTGGGTAATCATATGCCATAGGCATGGGTCTGAGGTTTTCCTCAGCTTCCCATGTTTAACAAAGGGTATGCTTCGAGTTTAACATCCAGTGGGGATGGATCAGACTGATCAGAACACTGATTTGAGTGGATCAAATTGTGAAAAAACACTAGGGGTAACACCAATATTGAGTCCAATATGTGGGAGGCTCTCTAGATTCTGTGGAAGGGAATGAAGTTTCATGATCTCACCGGGATGTGGAGGCCCGGGTAAGAGTTAGGATAGATGATGGTTTCGGGCTTGAGCCTTGTGAGGCTTCCTACGTACCATGACATTAAATGGATCAATGTCAGCGTAGTTTGGGTAGTGGGGAATACAATTTAACATCACACGGGACGGGGGGGCGAACCTATGTAAAGGGGGTCGGAACGATTGGGTGGTGGGCTTGAACCTCGTGGAGGATTTTACATACCATGCTTTGATACAGATCAATGTCCTTGTAGTTCGGGATGGGATGTGGGTGTCAGAAAACCGACGTGAATAAGGACTTTGGTCCAATGGGTGATGGGCTTGAACCTTGTGAGGCTTCCTATGTACCAAGACTTGAAATGGATCAAATTCCATGTAGTCCGGGAAGGGTTTTTTCAGAGAACCGATGTGAAGGTGAACCTGAGGGTCCACTGTTGGTGGGCTTGAACCTCGTGAGGCTTCCTACGTACCATGCCTTGAAATGGATCAAATTTCACATAGTTAGGGAAGGTTTTTGTCAGCGAACCGATGTGAAGGTGAACCCGAGGGTCCACTGTTGGTGGGTTTGAGCCTCGTGAGGATTCCTACGTACCATGCCTTGACATGGATCAAAGACCACGTAGTTTAGGATGGTGTGTATCGGTGAACCAACATGAATGAGGACCTTGGTCTGATGGATGCTGGGCTTGAACCTCAGGGAGGATTCCTACGTGCCATGCCTTGACATAGATCAAATTCCCCAGAGTTCAGGAATGGTTGTGTCGGTGAACCAATGTAAATGAGGACCGGGGGTCTGATGTATGATGGGCTTGAACCTCGTGAGGCTTTCTACGTACCATGCCTTGACATGGATAAAAGTCAGCGTAGTTCGGGTATTTTGGTGGTTCTTGGCGCACCGACTCAGAGATGGTCGAGGCCAATGGTTGTTGGGCTTGAACCTCAGGGAGGCTTCCTATATACCATGCCTTGATAAGGATGATAGTCCTTATAGTTCTGGTGTGCAGTTTAACGTCATGCGGGATGAGGGTGAAATACAGTTTAATGTCATGCGGGACGGGGGTGTTGTCATGGTCGATGTTTACTCTAAGCCCACATGAGTCATGCTTGGTGTGAGAAACAAGAGGCAGTAGGGACCTGACGATCACGTCGCGGATGATGCGTCCATGGGATGTGGAGGGGGGCTTACATGTGGGGTGTCCCAAGGAGAGAGAGATTGGGACATACTCTAAGATGAAGACCCGATAGTAACAAAGTGTAATGGGAGAGGGATATTGGGACTTACTCTAGGACAGAGGCCCGATAGGACAAAGTGTAGCGGGAGAGGGAGATTGGGACTTAATCTAGGATAGAGGCCCTATAGAGACAAAGCACAGTGGGAGAGGGAGATTTGGACTTACTCTAGGATGGAGGCCCTATAGTGACAAAGCACAGTGGGAGAGGGAGATTTGGACTTACTCCAGGATAGAGGGCCTTTAGCGAAAAACTGTAGTGGGAGAGGGAGATTGGGACTTACTCCAGGATGGAGTCCATGTTCCCTATCACTCCCTCCACTGGACTTGGCACCGAGGAAGTGAGGATGAGCAGGGGTGCCGCCTCCTGCAAGAAAATCTAGGGGCTTATACCATGGTTGCTGTCCTTCTCTACAGACAAACGCCACTCCAAGAAGGAGGATATTATCCCCTGTGGAGACAAGGGGGCATGAAGAATGTCCAAGGCAGGGGACCCTGCATGAGGGGCACGGGGTCCGGTCACAGTTTAACGTCATGTGTTGAGGATGAAGGTACTTGGCAGTTTAAAGTCATGAAACTCATAATAGGTGGATTTTTACCACACCCCTAGGACTTACATAACTGGTACCCTCTGCTCCTTGTTGGAGGGAAGGCATCGGCATTGACGTACTGAGGGGGTGATGCAGAACGAACCACCGAGGGGTCTACGTTAGTGTGGATATGTGAATTAGAAATATCCATTAGCGTGCATATGCGATTAATCATTGGTCACAACAACTTTACGGGTGGTATCTTCCAGGGGAAATTGAAGTCACATCGTGCCTACCTGGAGGGTCACACAGGAAAAGGATTTTCCTAGCATAGGCGTCCATAGGGAGGGGCCTTGTGGAGATCTATTGTTCTGCGTGGTAGAGGGCACTGGCGAAGGGGTGTGCTTCACGAAGTGGGGTGCCATAGCCATAGCATGGGGAAGAGGTGCAAAGGGGAGGTGCTTCGTGAAGTGGAAGGGCGTTCGCGGAGCAGAGCCTCACAAAGCAAAGGTGCCTTGTGGAGCAAGGTGTCGGGAATCAATGTGCTTCATGAAGTATAGTGATCATGCCTTAGCAAATGGATCAAGTGTACATGAAGGGTGTATCACAGAGCATAAATGCTCTATAATGACATGGGTCCCCTTGGGGATCCCCTTCCTTCGTGAAAGCCCTTAGGCTTTCACAAAAGGCATCCCTCTTGGAATATGGGATCAAAACGAGACAATGGGGAGGCACATCGCGAAGCAGAAGTACCTCGCGTAGCTCATGGTTCTCCGAGCGGAAGAGTACTTCGCGAGTCGGGAGATGAGAAGCCAAAAGGTCGAATTGTCTATCCTATAGAGCTTAGGGGGACCATAGTATTTATAGGCAAGAGGCTCTGTAGATTAGGGCTCACACGGCTTGAATAGGGAAAGGGTGGCTTCGTGGCGGGCTCGCGAACGTCAACCGGGGTCGTGGAGCATCCTGCCTCGTTAACTTCACAGTGGGCTCATGAACGTCAAATTCGTTCATGGGGCGTCCTGCCTCTTATGCTTTTTGGCAGGATCGCGAACATCAAATGTGTTCGTGGAGCCTCCCGCCTTGTTTTCTCTGTGATGGATGCGGTGTTGGGGGTCTCCGCGAAGGGGCTTCATGAAGCAGCCCGTGGGGCCGTCTTGCGGCCTTCTCGCTTTGTTCCTAATTTTGGTGCCCACAAAACTATTTATTTTTTATAACCCGGTTATTCATGTAATTTTATAATTATTATTATTGTTTTAAAACTCTTTGGTACTCCAAATTATTGATAAAATATTTTAATAAAATGTTGTTTTTATTTATCTCTTCTGTCAGAAATCCTTTTTCTTCAAAAACCATGTTTATTGAAATTGTCTTTAATTTTTTTTAAACATTATTCCAAAAGATTTATTAATTTCATTTTTGAAAATTTTTTATTTTTAAAAAATATCTTATAGTGAGTATTCATGTCATTTTAAAAAAAATTCACATTGGTGTTTTACTAAAAAATGGAAATAAATATTTGTTTTAATGTACTCTGTATGTACTGAATTTCCTTCCATTATGACCAATCCATGTTTTAAAACATAATTTTTATGTATAAGAGGATATTTTAAAATTTAATTTATTTAAAAATATTTTTTGATCAATGTGTTAAAAAATATTTTTGACAAGATTATTTTTAATTATATTTTTATGTTATTTATATTATTCAATAACAAAAACCCTTTATTTTACATATGCTCATCTCATGATATGTTGTATTGATACAATCATTATTATTCATCTATATGGTTTATAACCATTTTTCTCATAGAAAATATTAACATTCACCTTAATTTTCCATTTTTATATTAATTAAAATTCTCTTCAAAAATAATCATTCCTATGATAATTGGTCATTAAATTACCCCTAAAAATCCAGATTAATTATCAAGGATATGATTATTGATTATAATATTTCCCATTTACACTTATATTTTTTACTTTGATTGTAATTTGATTTAGATGGGAAATATTTATAATCTATATTATTTATTCAATATGAATATTTAATGCAAAGTAATGTTGTTCATGAATTTAATTAATTATTTGATATATGGGGAATTATTTTGAGAAGAATGGGTGGAATCATAGTTAAAACCCTCTAATGTTACATCCAAATGAATAGATATTGAATAATATAAATCACATTTGGGATTTATGATTCCAGAGGTGATAAAATGAATGATTTACATAGTCAAGGATGTATGAATGATGTGGGATTGGTTACCCATGTATGAAGATATCAAATGATGATAAATGGGTTGTGGAACCATTTTAATGGGCCACGTAGACATGGGTGTATGGTATATATAATTGGTCTCTCTATAAACCTATTGAACTATGAATAAATTGTACATGAAGATACATGTGAATCTTAGTTATAGATATCCCTTCGATGCATCAGTGGTATAATGAGATGAATAATTTGGATGGCCTTAGTTAAATGGGGTTTTAATGTATATGTACTCATCAGTTTTATACTATTCCTTGTAATGATTTTCAATTTAAAGGTATCATCATATCTAAGATCATAACATCAATTAAATAAAAATTTCCTTCATTAAAGGATCATTTATTTGTATGCATGATATTCTCACACTGATATTATCTTTGGTTGAATTTATCTATTAGTTTATTTATAAAATGTTATTTTTTAGTTATTTACTATTCCATATTTATTATACCTTATGCATTTATGAGAGTGAAGTTATTTATTAAAGGTATTTTTTTATCAGTTATTTACCTTTCTATATAAATTATATATATCTAATCAGGGTATATAAATTATTTAAATTGAATGTATGAGTATTTATTTACCTTGACATGTCATTTATGCATATTGATTCATGAATACATAGAATTTAATTAACCCTAACAAATAATTTGACATCCACATTATTTTTTTCCATACTAGGAATCCATTAAGTGTAGTATTATTGATTTAAAATAATATACTAGATTAAATAATGGAATTCTAAAAAATAAATGTTATGTATTAATTTTTTTAAAAAACTATAATTTTATAATCATTTATATATCTATTTTACCAATATTACTAAACTATTCGGCCCTTTAGGATGTGATTTATTGTATCTTATTAAAGAATAATAAAACATACAACATATCCAAGACACTAGAGTCAGGGTTTCAGTAGTTGGTATCAGATGTTGTTTAGTAGACACATTGGGAACTAGATTTAATAGAACATATATTATGGATCATAACCATATGATATTGTTTGTAAATTATAATATAAGAACATCATATTGTTCTTGTAAGTTAATTATTATGTATTTTTTTTCAATAAAACACATTATTTTATGGATATTACATATGTATTTGGTTATGGAATAGATGTATATAGGGGTTATAACTGAAAAAGGGTGTATTGGGATCGACCAAATCATCACCTAGTGCATGCTAACTTGCCTCATTACATAACTGGTTTGAAACACCCAGAGAATATTCAAAGTATAAATCAAAATTTTCATTAAAAAATATTATGATGGATTTGAAAATAAATATATCTCTAAATAAACCATGTTTATGACTATGATATTGGGTAAGAATTCATTTTTCAATTTATGTTAATTTTGTCATGAGTTTTGGGATTATACATTATATTTCATAATGATATAATCTTATATAGTGTATTCCCTAAAAATTGTGAAATAAAAACCCTCGTAATTTGTTTAAAGGAATTGAAGATTTATATTAGTGTAGAGAGGAAATCCACCATGATCTTACCATTAATGTAATTAAAATGGTTTCTAATGTTCCGCACTTCATCTATAATGAGATTGGGCACTATGAAAATGAATTCCCCAAGAATCAAAGGAATATAACTCAAATGTGGATAATGGATCATGGTCATTATTATGTTATTAATAAATATAAATTGGAAAGATTAATGTTTTGATATTTGGATTTAAGAATTATGTCACTTGAATGCTATATCAATGATATCTTGGTTATAAGAATTATTAAATATATAAGTATTTTACAAATGTACTTTTACATTAATTATTTTAAATCGTATTCCAAACGGTACTAATCAGCAATAAAATTAAATTAGTGGGAAGTTATACATCTTTTAAAACACATGATGGAAAAAATTTTAACCCTTAATATATTCCTGATTTTGAGATAATGATATTGGGATAAAATATGATGGATATGTATAAAGTAAATTGGATATGAGTAAAAATATTGGAACAGAGTAATGATTTTTTACAATGTGGTTTATTCTATAATTGATATAGTTAACAACCATTTTTTATTTAAGTAATATATAAATTAATATTTTATTTATTTTAAAAATAGGGAATCATTTTTGTTTTTAATATTGTATTGGAAATTCACCCCATTTCCATGTTTTGAGAGAATAAATGTTGAATTTATTCACATGTTTTTTATGTGATGAGTAAGTTATAATTTATGTTGTTTTAGGGTACTAATGATAAGTCTATTTTTTAATTTATTGACCTTAATTCTATTTTTATGGATGATAACATTTTTGAAGGTTCATACGTGTAACCATTTTTTATATGGTTGAAGTTGAACACTGAGGAAGTTTAGTAGAAAATATGGACTCTCGATTTAGAAATCATAGATTAGGGAAAAACCATAAGATTGACTTGGGTATAAAAAAACTAAAACACACTATAATTTTGGTATGGAAAAACATTTGTAGATCTTTCTAAAAAATACATCCCAATCTGGATAATACAAGTGGATGTGGTTCTGGAACATATGTACCTATGAGTAACAACTCTGACAAGGAGTTTTTGACTTGACCTAGGGTATCCAGGTATATTAAAATGGGCCTTATTGTGCACCTAGTTTTACACTCTCGAGGGATATTCTTATGATAATTCACATTTTCTTTATAAGTCATTATGAATGATTTAAATGTAACTTTATCCTCAATGAAACTATCTTTATGATTATAAGAATAGCTATGTATAAGAAATCAATTTAGGCTATGTATTTATCTATATTAAGATTAAATTTTATAATTCATAACCTAATATAGTGTATGAAATTATTTAGAAATAGATCATAGTGGAGGGAATGAAAATTTTGTGAACACACATATCCCATGAAGGGATATCCCTTCGATTAAAGATAATGATGTTTTCATTGGTTTTGTAACTGGTTATGAGCATCTTATATCTATACTGTGATAGCCGAGTTAGGTTATGAACAATAAACATACCCATATGTAGCATCTAGATCCACAACATGGAGGAGCTATGTTAGAAATATTTATCTGACAACAACCTCCCTCATTTAATAGGACTATAAACCCATTCGTTGAGGATGGATATGTTCTTCAGAGATGATATTTCTTACTTTTGGATGTAATGAAAGAGAGAAGGTTTTCGTGGTGGTTTATCATTTATTATGAGACGTGGATTAGGGGTGGTCATTAATTCAAAACAAAAATGAGGATAAATTAATATAATAAATTAAATCGATGGATTTCAAGAAAATTTTGCAAGAAAAATATTTTCCTCATGGAAAAAAAGAAGATATAGAAAATAAATTATTGACTCTCAAATAGAAAGAGGACAAAAATGAATCAATGTATGAAGCCAACTTTACAAGGTTAGCAAGATAACTTCTGGACTATACACGTAATATAAGAGGAATATTGATTGATTATTTGATACTTTAAAACCATTCCTCATATGGTATATAGTCTACCAAAGTTTCTCATCATATGAAGATTCATTCTCATGTGATATCAAGATGAAAATTGAATTATATGCGTATTATGATTTCAAGGGAATGAAAAAAAAGATGTGGGATGCTGAAAACTCTAAGAAATTAAATAAATAAATGGGGAAGAAGAGAAGAGTTGACCGTACACTCTATGATAATTTTTCGAAAAGGTACCCTGGTACTTTCATAAAGGGTATGCGTTTGTTACAAGTGTAGAGGAAAAATCCACATATCCCGTGATTTTAATCCGAAGAAAGTAGCTTCCAATGTTCAATGATAAAATTTCAAGGATAAAGTAAGTTATGCAATTGATGGTCCTAAGAGTCAATTAATCATTCCCCAATGAAGACAAAGGGAGTAAGGACAAGATTATTCAATCACAACTACAGATATTAAAGTTCCTATTGATGTGGTGGAAGGTACTTTAATTGTTTCCTCACACAAATTAATTTCTTTATTTGATTTGGGATCATCACATTCTTTCATATCTTCCCGGTTTTTAAAGAAAATTACATATTGTTAATTGGATTTAATAAGGGATTTGTTAGTCAAAACTCCTAAGGCAAGTATCATTGCAACAAATATGTGTCAGGCAGTCCCCATTATAGAATATAAACATGCTTTATCTACTGATTTTATTATAATACCCATGATTGAATTTGATATAATCCACAGTATGGATTGGAATTTTAATCATGATTTGAAAATATATTAAAAGAATAAGAAGGTTACAATTTTTGTGAAAGATATAAATCCCTTATCTTTAGAGAAGAATCATCACCATTTGATTTTTATCTAGATCCACCTCCAGTTGCTCTATGAAAATAAATTATTCTTGAGGATGAGATCACAACATCTATGCATGAGGAAAAGAATATTCATATTGAGGATGTACATATTTTGAAAGAATATATTGATTTTTTCTATAATATTTACCGGGACATCCTCCAAATCATGAAGTTGTGTTTCTAATTGATTTAATTTCTAGTTTAGGACCTATAGCAAACAATCCCTATAGAACGACCACTGTGGAATTTGTAGAACTGAAGAAACAACTATAGGAATTCACTAATAAATGACTTATTCAACCTAGTGTATCTTTATATAGATCCTATGTTCTTTTAGTTAAGAATAAAGATAGATTTATGATGTTGTGTATTGACTACAGGGAGATCAATGCTATAAAAATAATGAAAAATTATCCCCTACCTCACACTGATGGTTTATTTGATCAACCTCATGGATCCCAATAATTTTCAAAGATTGAACATTGATATGGATATCATCAATTGTGAGTGAGGAATGAATATATTACAAAGACAACATTTCAAACCAGGTATGGAATTATGAATTTACAGTAATGCCTTTTGGACTTACTAATGAACCTTGTATTTTCATGGATCTAATGGATAGTGTTTCCAATGAATATCTTGATGTATTTGCGGTGGTGTTTATTGATGATATCATAGTATATTCCAAATACTGCAAGGATTAGGAAAAGCACTTGCGCACTATTATGAAGACTCTTAGAAGAAATGAATTATATGGGATATTTAGAAAGTGTGGATTTTGGATTAAATCAATTTCCATTCTTTTCCACATTATCTATATTTGTGGATTATTTGTTGATCCTACAAAGGCAAAGGCTTTTCTAGAATGTCCTACTCCAACGAACATAATTATGGAACATTGTTTTACTGGTTTAGCATGTTATTATCGGCGTTACATTCAGTTTATCACCCATTTAGCCAACCCAATGACAAATCTTACTTGTAAAGGGGTTATGTTCACAGGGGAAAAATAATGTGAGGAGTGTTTTAGTGAATATAAGAGGATATTAGTGAATTCATTGATCATAACTCCACTATCAGGGAATGATGGGTTTTTGATCTACAGTGATGCATTAATGAATGGACTTGGTTGTATCCTTATGCAAAATGATTGAGTTATTGCTTATGAATCAAGGCAGTTAAAAATTCATGAAAAAACAGTCATACTCATGATCTTGAGTTTGTTGTTGTGGTGTTTCTTCTAAAAGCATAGATACATTATCATTATGGTGAAAGATGTGAGATATATACAGATCATAGAAGCCTAAAATATATCTTCTCATAGGAAGAACTAAACATGAGGCAAAGTAAATTGCTTGATCGACATAAGGATTAAGATTTTTCCATAAACTACCACCTAGGAAAGGAAAATAAGGTAGATGATGCATTAATCCGGAAGGATCATAGAGTTTTAAACCAAATGAGGATTTATTGGGATCTCATATTCATGGATCTAGTATGGATGGACATGTGAATTATTAAAGAAGGTCAAACATAATTACTTTTTCAATTGGTTTCCCAACCATCATTATTGGAAAGAATTAAAATTTCTCAACCTGATGATGAGAATCTTCAAAAGAAAATTAGTTTTTTGGATGATAGGAAGTTGTAAGACATCGTATATGAAGATGAAATTTTGAAATTTGGGAATTGGATTTGTGTTCTATATATACCCAAGATAAAAACGGTGTTATTAGATGATGCCCATAGATCAAATTTCTCTATACACCCTGGTAATACTAAAATTTATAGACATTTGAAGGAACATTTCTGGGTGGACAACATGAAGTGGGAAATTTCTAATTATGTATTAAGATGTTTAGTCTCTCAATAAGTGTAGGTTGAAAGACAGCGTCCTAGAGGAGTCATGCAACCTCTAACTATTACTACATGGAAATGGGATGACATCACCAGAGAATTTTTACTAGATTTACCAAAACTCATAGAAATAATGATAAAATATGGGTAATTATGGACCGACTTACAAAATATACACATTTCCTTGCTATAAGAGAAGATTTTTCACAGGATCACCTTGCATGACTCTATATCAATGATTTTATGAGAATTAATAGAGAATATAATTCAATAGTTTTTTATCACAATACTCTATTTGCATAAAAATTCTAGAAAAGTATTAACAAATATTTGGATACTACGATTCGTTTGAGTACTTCTTATCACCCTCTAACTGATGGGAAATCAGAAAGGATGATCCAAATATTAGAGCACATGTTGAGATCATGGTCAATTGATTTTCAAGGTATGTGGGATCAATATTTTTCTTTAGTATAGTTTTTGTACAATAATAGTTTTCATTCAAGAATTCAAATGGAACCATATTAATCATTGAATGGAAATATATTTCATACACCAACATGTTGGGATGAAATCGATGAAAGGAAGATGGTGGTTCAAGAACTTTTAGAGGAAACAACAACGATGGTAAAGACTATTTAAACCCATATCAATGTAGCTCAAAGAAGACGAAAGGGCTATGCTGATAATTGAATGAAGGATTTGGAATTTCATGTGGGAGATCATGTTTTCTTAAAAGTATTTCCATATAAGGTTGTTATAAGATTTTGGAAGAAATGGAAATTTAACCCTAGGTACATTGACCATTTTGATATTGTAGAGAGAGTTAGAGCTGTGTCTTATCATTTATAAATTCCTCTTAGCCTATCTAAAGAACACAATGTGTTCCATGTCTCATTTTTTGAGAAAGTACATGTGAGACCCAAAACATGTCCTCAGTTGTGAAGGTATATAATTGGAACTTGACTTGTCTTACTGTGGAGAGCCTATCTGGATTCTAGACACTAAGGAATAGGGGTTGAGAAATCAGACAACATGACTAGTAAAGTTATGTTTGAAAAATCATAGAATTGATGAATAAATATGGGTGCATGAGGATATTATGATGAATACCTACCCATATATTTTTATCAGGTAACATTGTATAAATTCCAACGATGAAATTTTATTGAGGTGAGATTGTAACTCTGCAAGGATTTATAAATAAATTTTATATTGAATTCAAGTGGCATTAAGTCTCTATAAAACACCATTTTATTATAACCTAGTTAGTAAACACTATTTTTTCTAGCTTTGTGATTTGAATTTTGAAAAACTGACATACATGGTTGCGTTCAGTAAGATATTTAGAGTCTAATAAGGCAAACAATTTTTTCTGATTAGTAACGTACACTTATGAATAGTAATATGAACATTATTATGCCCATTATGAATAGTAACTCATATTATTATTTTATTTTTTATTTTTATAAGATAATGACATCTTGATTAATTTTTCAAGGTGATATAAAACAAACTACAGTTTTAAAATTGTAATTTTTAGAATAAATTAGGATTTTATTTAAAAATGAAATTAATCATATTTAAAATATTTTTTTTCAAAAAATAGAGGTCCTTTTTGAATTATACACATAAAAAATTTCTTGGGTGATTTTTGGGGATTTTTCGAAAATACTCAAATTTTTTGATGAATAGTAAAATACGGCAATTTACCGTATATATACATTATCAGCTAAATTCTCTATTCCTATAATCATGGAGGATGTGAGAACACATGGTTTGAGATCACATTCAATTTTTACTATTATTGGTCATCTTAATCAATATTATTGGTTATCTTGATGGAAATAAACAAAATAATGAATAAGATATTAAAAAATCACTCTTCTCCTCCACTATAAAAACCACCCTCAATACCTCTTCTCTTCACTCTTCTAAATCCTTATTCCTTGCCTAAATTATTCTCAAATATCCTCCCAAGCTCCTTCTTTAACACCCCAATCTTCCATGCTATGCTTCTCTTTGAATAATATAGTAGCGTGTGTTGTACGCAACTTCGAGTTCTAACAGACACCACAACCAATCAAACTAGCCGTTATGAATAGTAATACCCACTTTTTGAAATTTTATAAATTTTACCTTTCAAAATGGACTTCATTTTTGGATTAGGGATATCAAAATTATAGTAGGGTGAATTGTTGGTACTTTTCTGATAACTTTCATATTTTGATGAGTAGTGAAAATGACAAACTTTTAATTAAAAACAACTTTTTTAATCGAAATAATTAATAGTGATAAATTAAAAATTTGAATGATTTTAAAGTATAATTATTTTATATTTTTACCATTTAATCCAATTTTGGTCATTGGACAAAATATCTCATTTAAACTAGAAATAAGCAAGTGCCAATCTTTTCATAGTTGATATTTCTTAAAAACACACTTTTTGTTTTGACAACGAGAATTAATTTTAAATAAATTTCTGCCACTTCTGTGTTTTTAATTTAGAAAAATATGTTCCATATTTATATTTAGGAGGTCCAAATTGTTCAAATAGGTAAATTTTATTTTTATACATTTGGAATAATTACTTCGGTAAATATTTTATTTACCATAGTTAAAGGGTAAATCCGGTAAATAAGGGTAACAAAATAATATTATAATAATATTAAATTATCCTAAAATGTGTCCTAACCCTATTGGTTGATACATTTACGACCATGGGCATCTTTGGGTCGATTTAGGGACCCCATGGAGCCACTTGTAAGTGTAAATGACACTTTATATTAATTAAGATAAAGTAAATACAAAAATGATATAAGCATATATCTTTTAGATAAAAAAATTTTACATTGGGTTATATATATTAAATTTTCGACTATAAATATTCATTAGAAATATAAAAATATTTCCTACATAATGGTATTTTATTTATAATTTTTAGACATTTAATAATTAAATTTATTTATGACACAATAATGATGCAGCATTTTTCGTTATTAATGAATGAATCAAATAATTGGTATTATAAATGATAAAATAAATACAATTTGAAAGTTTTTATTACATCCACTAATTTTATAGGTTAATATGACATGTTAGGATTTCTTAAATTTGTTTGTTTCGAATTAATAAAGTTGTTAAGACTTTACCAAAAATTAATTATTAAATAGTGTCAAAATTGACATAAAGGAGTTTTTAAAACACATATTAAATTATAAATTTATATAATATTCCTACAAATCTAAGGTTCAGACAAAGGACTTATAAAATTATAAGTGTATCATTAATGGACCACTTGGGGGTCTCTTGTATGTATATAGTATATTTATTAACTGTATAATATAAAAATACAAAGAGACATGGTAAATGTCAAACTAATTAACTAAGAGTTAAAACTAAAATATAATGTTAATAATGTGACCCAAACCTGTCAATAAGTTATTGTTTGAGTCGTTTTTCTACCCATAACTACATTATCCTCGAAATAAATCGGTTTGGATCCATTAGAAACTGAATATGACTTTATTATAAAATAATATTTTAAGTTTTTCCTAAGGTTCCCCTCACCCCTATTATAAAAGGGCACTCCCCCTTCTCTCAAATTCACTCCTCCAAATCCATTTGGATCTTCCAAAACCTACTCAAATATCCTCCCAAAAATCTTAAAATCATCTTAGAGGCCTTAATTTGGTCATAATATCAACTTATGGAGCCCTTTTGATCAAATAAAAAGGAAGAACCCGAAGAAGAGGTAATGATTTCACCACCATCTCTCAAGTTCTCTTATTCTTCCACCTACACTTTATTTTTTGTTTCCATTATAAAAGAATAAATACAATATCTTATATATACTATTATGTTGTAATAAATATGGAAAAAATATATTAATTATTCTACCCATCTTATTAATGATAATGTCACCAAGCGTGCGTACGTATGGCTTACCGTCTCCACGCCATGGTGTAATTTGTTATTCAAAACTATGTTATTTGGATAGATATAATATTGAGTAATATGTATATAAATAATTAAAATAACATACTAATGTATCTGATAAATTAATATACCATACAATTCCACACCTTTAAAAAAATGGTATTGTCGCTTGTCCGTACGTACGGACTACCGTCTCAATAAATGGTGTTTTTGATTTCAAATATATGTCTATTATACATATTAATATTCTAAATATATATGATATATAAATAATGTTTTATATTTTTGAGGTATTTAAATCTTGGTCTAAGTGATAAAATCAAGAGTAAGAAGTTAAAACACGTATGATAAAGAAAGCGATTATTACCCGAAATATTAATTTAACATGGAAATTATTATTAAATTGGTAGTATAAAGTCATAAATGAATCATGAATGATATAATAAATGTTAATATGGTTTTGTTATAATTTAATAACATACTACTATCTTCATACATGAGGTTAAACATACCCTCAACTAAAGAAAATTTTAAGGTAAGGGATATTTCCTCAATCTCATTATTATCCGAGAATGTTCATGTGTAAGTATTTTATGGGACATACATATCATAGATACCCATATTTCATAAAAAAATTTGAAAATTAATCTTTTAAGGTTTTATGGGTGGGTCTATTTAACTAGATCGTCATGTTAAATGTTTTAAAAATTTATCTTTCTAGCCCTTTTAATTAATGTCCATTTTTTCAAAAATGACTTTAAGGATTTATTTATATGGACATGAATGTTTGGAAATAATAACTCTATTAAAAAATTTCAATGTGGTATGGGACACATTGATTCATAAATATATTTTAAATGAGTTCTTTATAAATTGTGAGACGTACAATTGATTTTATGAAAAAGGGGTATTTCTCTCAAAGAGTTTTACGAATCATTTTCATCTATATCAACATCCTTTGATTGATTTTAAACATGTTTGAAGTTGATTTATTATGATACAAGTATTCCATATTGTATCAAAGGTTTTGTGATATGTTTGACCGTGGATGTGTTATTTTTACACCATTCATGGTTTATGGATAAAGTATTGAGATTTCGTATGCTAGTTTTAATACGAATGTTTATGTAATGTTTAAACCTTTTCATATGAGGAATGTATCGGACATAGTAAGTGACGGGTGCAGCCCACTATAGCTCCTAGATGCTTCGGTAGGTCTCATGAGACAATTAGATGTGGAATTGGTTTAGGCCTTTTCCAATTAGATATATGGTTGTGGCCAAGGCGTTAATTATTTTTAGATTTCTTGGATGAGGCCTTGACAAAATGTTTCAGAATATCTAGCATTATACATTCCCTCATTATGAAAATAATATTGATGGTTCATTTGGTCATTCGACTTGTAGAATACCCATGAGTATGTTTTATTATGGAAATATTTACTCAGCTCATATTTCATCCATAAATGTATTCATGTTTATTATTTGTAATGGAATGTGGTTTCAATTATTCACCATGCTTAATATTTATATTATCTTCTGTTGTATTACTTACCCTTACTGGGCATTTGAGCTCACCCCTTTCTCTATTTTTTCCCAGGATTCCAAGCAGTGTATTATGAATGATATGAAGGGTTATGCTAAAAGGGAATATTGGTGTTCACAATGATCCATTTATGTTGTGTATTATTTTCTAATGTGTAATAGAACGTTCATGTATGTAATCTATTTTGCAAGACTGCTAAACTAATCGGTCTTTTGGGACTTGATTCCTTGTAATCATGCCAATGTTTTAAAATAATGCACCGAATTTGGGTAACTGGGGTTATGTCATTACAGTTGGTATCAGAGGAAGTTTAGTACAAACCTTGGAAACTAGATTTAGATAAACTCTGATTAGAGCACATAGCCCTAATATAGACTTTGAGGATTATTATAGAAGAACTTCCTAGAATTTTGGAATTGTAGAAATTTTTTTAGTTTTCCAAGCAATACATCCCTGTCTAGATATGAGTAGGTAGAGGCATCTCTAGCACAGTTGTGCCTAGGGGTAAAACCCGAAAACACCGCTTTGAGCTAGACTCGATCGGGAACTGGTGCACAGAAATGGGTCTTGCTGCACTCTTGGTTACGACACTCCCGAGGGATATGATTAGGATAATTCGTATTTTCTTTACAAAGCATTATAAAGGGTTTATGAGTATATACATCATAAAAAATATTTTTTTAATTATTGATTATATCAATAAACTGTTCAATTTACATTAGGTATTTTACATGTTTGGAATTATGAATTTTGATTCATAAACTGACATAGTGTATGCAATTGTTTAGAAATGGAACCTAGTGGAAGGAATGGAAATCATATCAACACACGTACTCTATATAGGTATTTCCTTCCTACTCAAAAAAATTATAGTGGATCTAGTGATACAACTGGTGCTGATCAGTTTATCACCATACTGGGACAACTCACTCAGGTTATGAATAATAACCTTACCTGTATAGAGCACCTTGATCCACAACATGGAGGATAAATGTTAGATAACTTCATGAGGTAACAACCACCAGCATTTAATGGGAATACAAATCCATTGGTAGCTGAGAAATGGATATGTTCGTTAGAGAAAATATTTCAGGCATTAGGGAGTAGTGAAAGGGAAAAATTTGTCATGGCAGTTTATCGCCTCACTGGAGATATTGATCAAATGTGGTCATTGATTAAAAACACAAAGGAGGATGAAGAAGTATCAATAATGGAATAGAGGGAGTTTAAAGATATTTTTTTAGAAAATTACTTTCCTCATGACCATCGAGCAGATATGGAAAGACAATTTCTCAGTCTGAGCCAAAAGGAGGGTGAGAATGTTGCAAATTATGAGGTTAACCTTACAAGGACAGTAAGGCATGCTGTAGATTATATATGTAACCCAATAATTAATATTGATCATTAATTTGATGAGTTAAAACCATTTATTTGTCGAGTTTTAGTATCGTAATCCTTCTAGTCATATGAAGATATTGTCTCATATTATATCAAGACAGGAAAGGAAATCTCTAAATATTTTGACAATAAAGTAAAATAAGAGAAGAAGATAATGGTGGAGAAAGAGATAGGTAATGGGAAAAAGGGAAATAAGGATTTTACATTATGTGGTAATTGTGGGAAGAAACACCCTGGTACTTTCCTAAAAGGAATGAGAGTCTGTTACAAGTGTGGTGAAAAAGGCCACCAAGATCATGATTGCAAGGGAAAGAAAGTTACTGTCAATGTGGAATGCTGTAATTGTAGAGAAATGGGGCATTATGAAAATGAATTTCCTAAGCGCCATGTAAACTTACCTCAAAAAATGCCAAGGGAGAAAGGCCAAGCTTATGTTGTTACTAAAATTGAAGTTGAATGATTATTTTTTTTGTGTTTGTGGATTCAATAACTATATTATGGTTATAAGAATAATGTGATATATATAAGGATTGTACTGTAGTACTATTTAATCAAGGACTTGAGATTGTGTGGAACCAAGAAAAGTGACTTAATAGTAGGTTAAATTTTTGGAAAATATATGGTTGAGATAAAGATAAACTATAATATGGTTCTGATACTGATGTAGTGATTTTGGAATAATACATGATTGATTTGGATAAATTATATTGGATATTCATTACTAACTTGAAACCGATTACTGATTTGTATATTCCAACATTATTTGAGTTTACAACATTTTTGTATAGAAGTAGTATATCCAATATTCTATAATGAATAAGGGAGCATGAATGTAATCAATAAGTTTTTATGGTAATTCAAGATATTGTAGTGTTTTAAAAGAATACATGATGATGGTGTTCACATGTTTTTCTGTGGAAAAAAAGGTCTTCATTGTGTTTATATTCTCTATAAATTTTGGAATGTGAGTTTGGACAGAATTATTTTTGATATGTCTAGTTTGAGATTATTTTTGGATTTCCATAAAAAGGACAACCCAGAGGTCGGGTAGCAACATGTCGTGTTTATTAAGGCCGCGAGACTTAAACCTGCAAATGAAGGGCGACAGGGGGGTATCACCTACCACTGACCCACGTGATGTACCAGATTGAATAATGTAGATTTTTAAAGGGTCCGGTTGATTAATTATAAATTCATTTTTTTGGAACCCTTTTCAAACAGGATAAATAGAATATTTTTTAAGTTCTATTATCTTTTAAAGTGAATGATGAGTTTGTGATAGAAATTAGTTAAAGGATGGAACTCTACTTGACAAGTATATTTTTTTCTTCACTTATTCTCTGAAGAAAAAAATTCTTAAAATTTATGTAAGGTATCTTAAACCCAAAAATGTGTTATCCTAATACCTTACGTTTTGTTGAACCGATGGTATTTTAAATCATCATAGATTGGTGGCTTTGAGGCCCACAATTCTACAATTTTTTTTATTGATGACCCCAATCACTCCCTATAAATATTTACATTTTTCCACCAATTATATGTCTCTAATTTCCACCAATGTTCTCCTAATAAAAATCATAATTTGCTGGTGACTTTTTCATCCCCCTTCTCCTCTTATAAAAACTAAATTTTATTAACCCAATTTTCGATGTGGGTTTTCCAACAAAAGTATTTTCTATTTTCAACTTTTTATTTTCAAAGAACAATTTCAAATTGCGAGGAATAAATTTATTGAAGTAGGGGAGAATGTAACACCCCAATATTCTACGGTACACTTCTCTTTGAATAATATAATAGCGTGTGTTGTACGTAACTTCGAGTTCTAACACACACCACAACCAATAAAACTAGTCTTTTTGAATAGTAATACCCAATTTTTGAAATTTTATAAATTTTATATTTCAAAATGGACTTAATTTTTGGATTCGTAATATAGAAATTATCTTAGGGTGAATTGTTGGTACTTTTCTGATAACTTTCATATTTTGTTGAATAGTGAAAATTACTAAATTTTAATTAAAAACAACTTTTTTAATCGAAATAATTAATAGTGATAAATTATGAATTTGAATGATTTTAAAGTATAATTAGATTATATTTTTACCATGTAATCCAATGTTGGTCATTGGACATAATTTCTCATTTAAACTAGACATAAGCTAGTGCCAATCTTTTGATAGTTATTATTTCTTAAAAACACGTTTTTTGTTTTCACACCGAGAATTAATTTTAAAATAATTTCTTCCACTTTTGTGTTTTGAATTCAGAAAAATGGATTCCGTATTTATATTCAAGAGGTAAAAATTTTGTAAATAGGTAACTTTTATTTTTAGACATTTGGAATAATTATTTCGGAAAATATTTTATTTACCAGGGTTAAAGGGTAAATCCGGTAAATAAGTGTAACAAAATAATATTATAATAATGTTAAATTACACTAAAATGTGTCCTAACCCTATTTTAGGATACATTTCCGACCATGGGCATCATTGGGTTGATTTTGGGACTCCATGGAACCACTTGTAAGTGATAATGACACTTTATATTAACTTAGTAAAAGTAAATACAAAAATGACATAAGAATATATATTTTAGAAAAACAATTTTTACATAAAGTTATATAGGTTATATTTTTTACTATAAATATTCATTATAAAGATAAAAATATTTCCTAAAAATTGTATTTTATTTATAATTTCTAGACATTTAATAATTAAATTTATTTATGGCATAATAATGATGCAGTATTTCCATTATTAATGAAAGAATCAAATAATTGGTACTATAAATGATAAAATAAATATAATTTTAAAGTTTTTATGCCATAAAAGAATTTTATAGGTTAATATGACATGTTATTATTTCTTAAATGTGTTTTTTTCGAATTAATAAAGTTTTTAATACTTCAACGAAAATCACTTATTAAATAGTGTCAAAATTGACACAAATGAGTTTTTAAAACAAATATTATATTATAAATTGATATAATAATCCTAAAAATATATGGTTCGACCAAAGGACTTATAAAATGACATATGTATCATTAATGGACCACTTGGGGGTCTCATTTTTGTATATAGTATGTTTATTTACTATATAATATAAAAATACAAAGAGACATGGTAAATGTCAAACTAATTAACTAAGAGTTAAAACTAAAAGATATGGTTAATAATGTGAACAAAACATGTCTAAAAACTATTGGTTGAGTTTTTCTCGACCCATACCCACCTTATCCTCTAACTATATACGTTTTGAGCCATTATAAACTGAATATGAATTTATTATAAAATAATATTTTAAGTTTTTCCTAAGGTGCCCCTCACCCATCTTATAAAAGGGAACTCCCCCTTTTCTCAAATTCACACCTCCTAATCCATTTTTCTCAGCCAACCCCTGCCCAAATATCCTCCCAAATATCCTAAATTAATACTAGTGTCCTTCCTTTGGTCATAGAGCCAACCAATTTATCCCTTTTGATCAAATCAAAAGGAAAAACTCGAAGAAGAGATAATGATTTCACCACCCTCTTTCAAGTTCTCTTATTCTTCCACCAACTCTTTCATTGTTGTTTCCATTATAAAATAATAAATATAGTATCTAATATATACTATGATTTTATTATAAATATGGAACAACTATATTCAATATTCTACCCATCTTATGAATGATAATTTCATCATGTGTGCGTACGTACGACTTACCGTCTCCACGCTGTGGTGTAATTTGATATTCAACACTATGTCATTTGGATAAATATAATGATGAGTAATGTGTATATAAATAATGAAAACAACATAATAATGTCTCTCTAAAATTAATATACCATCCAATTACACACCTTTAAGGAAATTATATTGTCGCTCGTGCGTACGTACGGATTACAGTCTCCACGACGCGATGAGATTCATTTCCATGTTCAGCATTCATCAATGATTATAAAAATATATATTACTAATAAGTATGTAATATAAAACATAATAATTCTACTGGAGATATATATTTCTATATATATTTACATACATATATCTTATTCACTTAGTTCTGTTCAATACGATATGAAAAAGGAAACCACGTTTATGCATACGTACGGACTACCGTCTCCATAAATGGTATTTTTCATTTCATATATATGTCTATTATACATATTTATATTATAAATATATATGATATATAAATCATTTTTTATATTCTTGAAGTATTTAAGTCTTTTTATAAGTGATACAATCAAGAGTAACAAGTTAAAACACCTACGATAAAGAAAGCGTTTATTACCCGAAATATTAATTTAACATGGAAATTATTATTAAATGGGTAGTATAAAGTCATAAATGAAACATAAATGATATAATAAATATTAATATGGTTATTTAATAATTTAATAGCATACTAAAATATACATACAAGAGGTTAAACGTACCCTAGACTAAAGGAAAGTGCAAGGTAATGGTTATTTCCTCAATCTCATTATTATCTGAGATTGTCCACGTGTAAGTATATTATGGGAAATACTTATCATAGATACCCATATTTCATAAAAATGTATTCAAAAAGAATATTTTAAGGTTTTATGGGAGGGTCTATTTAACTAGATCATCATGTTAAATGTTTTAAAAATTTATCATTCTAAACCCTTTTAATTAATGTCCATATTTTCAAAAAGATTTTAAGGATTTATTTATATGGACATGAATGTTTTGAAATGATAACTCTTTTCAATAGTTTAAATGTGTTATAGGACACTTTTATTGAAAAATCTCTTTTAAATCACTTTATAAATTTTTAGACTTATAAAATATTTCATGAAAAAGGGGTATTTCACTCAAAGATGTTTACGAATCATTTTTATCTATGTCAATATCCTTTTATGGAGTTAAAAATTGTTTGAAGTTGATATATTATGATACAAATATTCCATATTGTATCGAAGGTTCTGTGATATGTTTGACTATGGATGTGTTATTTTTATACCATTCATGGTTAAAGGATAATGTATTGACATTTTGTATGCTAGTTTTAATACGAATGGTTAGGTAATGTTTCAACCTTTTCATATGAGGAATGTATTGGACATAGTAATTGACGGGTGGAGCCAGCTATAGCTCCTCGATGCATCGGTAGGTCTCATGAGACAATTAGATGTGGAATTGGCTGAGGACTTTCCGAATTAGATATATGGTTTTGGACGAGGCCTTAATCATTTTTAGACCTCTTGGATAAGGACTTGACAAAATGTATTAGAATGTCTAGAATTATACATTACCTCATTAAAAAAATAATATTGATGGTTCATGTGATCATTCTACTAATAGAATACCCATGATTATGTTTTATTATGGAAATATTTACTCAGCTCATATTTCTTCCATAAAAGTATTCATTTATATTATTGGTAAAGGCATGTGGTTTTAATTATTGACCATGCTTAATATTTTGGTTATCTTTCGCTACATTTCTTACACTTACTGAGCATTTTAGCTCACCCCTTTCTATGTTTTATTTTTCCCAGGATTCCAAGAAGTGTATTTTGAATGATATGTAGGGTCAAGATAATAGGGAAAATTGGTGTTCGCAAAGATCCATTTATGTTGTGTTTTATTTTCTAATGTGTAATGTAACATTCATGTATGTAATCTATTTTCCAAGACTGCTAAACCGATCAGTGTTTTGGGACTTGATTCCATGTAATCATGCCAATGTATTAAAATAATGCACTGACTCTGGGTAACTCAGATCAGGGTGTGACACTATCCCCATTTTCATCATCCCTTGGTCTCATGAAAATACCAAAACCTCTACCCTAAAAATGCTCTCAAGGAAGATAACATCATTAGGAAAATTCTTCTTTTCATTTGTATTATTCCATGTTCCTTTATTTTCTATTTCTTTATTCACCTCCTTTAATTAAAATGTTACAAACACTCCAATATCATACATGTACTAGAATCTAGTTATTATAATGTAACAATACAGCATTTTCTATCCTTTCTCGGTCTTTTTCACTATAAATTAAAACACCATCAAAGATATGTTAATATATCACATTCAAGGATAATGATTTTTCAATTTCTATAATTGTCTTCATTTCTAGTCATGAAACCATATTCATGGTTAAAAAAGACTATAATATTTGTATTATACCTTATGTAAGGGTTTTTAATATTTTTTGCACATGATATTAATTTATATGCCTTCGTTGTGATAAAAACTGCCAATAAACCCAAACCATTATCATTATTGTATTATATAATGATTCTTCTTCACTCCCAATATTCAAATGAATTTTATAACAACACAATCTTTTGGATGTTAAAAAATAGAATAAAAATTATATTCTTGTTATCCCATTATCATGTTACATTTTTATCCTTACAAGTATATATGTAAACTGGTCTTGAATGCTAAGGATGAAAATGCTCCCAAACAATAATATGGATCCTCTAAAACCCATAAAAAGACATGAATTAACTTAATAAGGATATAATAAATAAATTACATAAATAATAGGGTATGTACATATTAATTAATAAATTCTATTTGATTATCCCGGACACTAAGATCATGTGAACCACACCATCAAACTTAATGTATGGGTTTTCTACCTGAACCTGCATTTTCATTCGGGTTACTAGTATTCTCTACATACCTCAATTAAATTATTATTTATTAATATATAATCCTGTTAAATTCTATTTAAATATTTGAATGTTTTTATATGTTTAAAAAATAGAATCCTAATTTCATTTATGTGGAGTTATATGTTTAAATAGGTTTTTTTAGAAATTCTACCTGAAATACATGCCGGATTCAAGGGATTTTCTCAAAATATTACCTATTTTAAAGTTCACTCTATAATATATTTATAGAAACCAGTATCTTTATAAAAAATCACTCATTTTATTAATAAAATACAATCTTAATTCACTTCTAGTTTTATAAAATTATTTTTTCAGAATAACACTTCTTTTTAAATTAAAAGAGTATTTCTCTGAAGAATTAATCAATGATTTTATAAGAGTATCTTCTACTATTTATAAAATATTGTTGATTCCTATTTATTATTGGGATTAAGATTTTATGATATAATTTTCCATATTTAATTCAATGGGTTATGATTATTTTAACTGTGGATGCATTATCTTAAATTGATTCACCAATTTAATCTAAATGGTTAGTGTTTATGTTTAATGTTTGGAGAATATTATTTATATTTAATATATTATTTTCAATATGAATGTAAATGTTATTTATGTTTATCCCCATTTATATAAAGAATTAATTGGACATAGTATATGATGGTTGGGGCCCTTAATATCCCATTGATGTATCGGTAGGTTTCATGAGACAAACTATGGTCTGGGCACGAGGCCTTGACGGTATGGTTATGATGATAGAAATTATGAATTCCAAAATTATAAACCTAGTAATTGAAAGTTAATGACATTATTTAACTTTTATAATACAAATTATTATTCTTTATAATGGAAATATTAATTCTTCTCTTATTCGTGCCATAATATGTTCAAGATCATTTTTTAAAGCCATGTGTATTTAGTTATTCACCTTGAATAATGTTTATGTTTTTGAATATCTTCCACTGTATTTCTTACCCTTACTGATAATTTGAACTTACCCCTTTCTTATGATTAATTTTCCCAATACATGAAGAGGTATATTATCAATGAAATGCATGGATAATCTAGGATTTATAGACATTGTCAAATGAACTTCAATATTGAATTTCGTTTCAAGTTGTAATGTTAAACTTATGTATGCAAGTATTTTTAAAAATATACTAATCTATTATTTACATAAGTATATGAGTTTCTTGTAATCATTATAATTTAATCAAATAAGGAACCAGCTTGGGGAAATCGAGGATTGGTCTTTACACATAGAATAAAAATTATGTCAAAAACCAAAATTGGATTCAAAATATTATCAGAGAAAATTGGGTTTCCATGAAAAAAATAATCCCGATGAATAATGATAAATTTGATTACTTATCATCAACTAGATAATATGAGGAATAAGTTTTTTAAAAATTCATAAATATTATTGATCTTATAAAAAAATTAATGAATCCTTAAGTAACGAATAAGAAGATGGTAAAATAACACATATGAAGCACCTTTTGATATTTGGACTTCAAACCTCACATGATAATAAATATAAAATCATCAAAAAAATAATATATAGAATAATTTATATGATGATAAAAATAAAGGAATGAAATAAATTATTAAAAGTTAAGATAATAATGTTGAAATGATTAAAACAATTCAAGATGAATATTGATGAGAAAGATAAAATCATGAATGATATGTATGAGAAAATATATTCAAAGTTTGAGGTACAGAGAAAGATACACTCAAAGATTCTTGTAGATGAGAATTCACTAATGAAAATGAGATTCTACCTTAATAGGGATATATAAATTAAATCATAATCTTTACAATTTCTCAAATATGTTAAATCATATGTGTGGATCAGAATGATTTCTACTAAATCTCAAAATATTATATTTTTTTTTGTAATAAAACAAGTTCTAATATTGAATCTATACATGTTTATGACAAAAAAATATTTAAAACCATCTTATATATTGGAATATGTGAGGGGTGTATCTAGATATTCAAACTCCCTATGTGAAAATAAATTATTATATTTAAAAGTATAATAATAATTGTATTTTGAATATAACATTTATCGATATGGAAGAAACTGGTTCTAGGGTTAATATTGGTGTTACAGTATTTATGGATATAAATCCTATGAATGTAAGTGCAAAATTCTTTTACCCTTGAGAAGGTAAGAAAACATAGGGTTTTTTTGAGATTAAAGGAAGAAATTCATAATGAAAACAGACTATAACAAATTCAACTGACATGTCTGAGTGGAATAGATATGATTATATAGAAGAACCTTATAGTTGGTGTTCTTAATAGGGTCACTATGTTGAAGGTTGAATGAAAATATTCTATAATAAAAATATTATAGTTACATGGGTTGGGGATTAAGAAGGTGATGAATGAAAAAAATGAACTCATTATAGATGTTTATTTAAATGAATTAAATAATAGTAAAAAAATATATTTTAAATAGTATATGTTTATCTTATATGTCTAGTAAAAAAATTATTTATAATATATAAAGAAATAATATATAGGAAAATAATTTTTGATGTGATAGATCCTTGAAAAATTATTGTGTCTGAGTTTCTTTGAAAGATTCTCCATGTTTGAAATAAAAAGTTTCACTCTTTATTGAAGTGATAAAATATATAATTTAAGTGTGATCCCCACATGTAATGATGTAAATGATATTTTTTATAGGAAAAAATAATAATAATCATATATTTCAAATTATGAAATCATTATAATGATGTTTAATGAATAAGTGGAAATCTATTCCAAATTGGTTTTCCAACGTATTCTTGTTATTTGAATTCTAAATATGAGGTCAAACTATTGAAAAAAAGGAATTAAAACATCTTTCATAGAAATATGGAAGAATAAAAAAATAATGTTGTAGAGAGAGACCTAAAATAACTCTAAATATAAATACATTTTGTTTTTGCAACATGGAATGAGGGGGAAAAGGTTTATGAAACATATAAATGTGTGTAAATTCAGTCTACTTGTTCAGTAGAACACATTGATTCAATTTTGTGTTGTATAGTGAGACATAAATCTTTTACAGGTAATATGAATTTAAATACCCTTATATAATATTACACAGTTAGGAACAATTTTATTTTTATGAATCAAAATTTATTATTATTTTAGATGTTCAAAATCATCATGAGATATGTTGAAAAGGAACATAGAGCCTACATCATAAAATTTATATTAGATAATGGAAAATAGTAAACCTATAATTCTATTTATATCAATTTTTAAAACAACTAAATAAATATACAATACATTTCACCACATTAACCATAGAAAAATGATATATAATATTTTAACAACGTGATATTTTTAATATATTTATATTTAAATAAATTATTAGTGTTCTATATCGTTATTGATAAAAAACAGCATGAATAAAACGAGTTGTGTTATATTATGTCATTCTTTCTAAATTAATTTGTATGAAAAGTATGATATATATTATTTAATATATATATATATATAAATGTTATACATAGTTAAAATTTATTAGCTAACACATAATATATAAGTACCTAATTTTCCGTAAAGTTGTTATATTTTTCAAAAATACGTTTTCTTTAAAAAAATATTAAATTTTGTTTCTAACTATTAAAAATAATTTTTACAGCTTTCATAAGATCAATTTGATAAAAAATTAATATTTTTTGAATTCCTAATATTAAGATTAACTTAAGGATATATTTTTGGATTTCCCTTAACTGATAATTTTTTAGTGAATAACGGAAAACACTTTTTTTCAAATACATAAATTTACTTTCATTAATTCAATTAATATAAATGTCCCATTATATTTTTGATTCGGTATTAATTTGATGTATGGTTGATTTTATTTATAATAATCTAATTAATTACATTTTAATCATTAATATTCATGATTTTTATAGTATTTAATTTTTATGCTTATAAACTCATTTTTTTTAAAATGTTTTCATTTAATTTTATAAATTTATATTAAAAAATAATTTATTAAAACTATATATATTGAATCATATTAAATAGATAATTTATTTTTAATTAGGAGTTTCATATTCTTCAAATAGATCCCATTTATTGTTTTTCTATATAAATAGTAACTGTGATAAATATTTTCCTTCTCGGTAAATGTGAAATGGGTAGCCTGTGTTAAACCCAAGATATAGAGTCTGAAAATCCACACAACACTTGAACCTTTTTCATTTTAAGTAACAAATGTTACCATTGGAATCCCAAATTTTAATATATTCCATTTTGAACCAATTTTCTACTGATAATAAAATTTATATTATTTTAATTAAAGAAAATTGTAAAATGTCACTATCTTGACTTTCATATCACAAAATTTTATTCATAAGGTTGAAAAGATTAATTGTTCAATTATTGTCACGACCCTCCTTCACAAATATGAGGGAAGGGACAAAAAATTGCAAGAACCTTCCTTCCTCAAGTTGAAAGAGATATAATGACCCTCGAGACCCGCATTCAATGGGCTCCGGAGTGGCGACTAGAAACAAGGGTATAGAATGACACATAACATGGAAGGGATTGCACTTTTTATTTAGTAGGATCGGTAGATAAGATAGTAAATCCCAAAAAACAGCAAAAATGGAAGTAAAGGTAATGCCCAAACCATCCATTCACATATACATGTTTCAATAATATGTGTTACAGTAAGAGAAAACTCCAAAGGGAAGTACAAAAGAAAAGAAAAACAACAACAGAAACTATCCCAATGTCCGAAAAAGTATGACCCCGCACAGTCCTCAATATCCTCCTAGAAACATGAAAGTAGTTTAATATATGTTGGGTGAGTATACATGAATATTTTGTTGGAAAAAAACAAAAATCTCTCATGTACAAGTGGGTAAGAATTCTAATGCCCTGTGAGAGAAGGAGATAACCAAAGCACCTAGTAAGGAAAATACCCACCCAACCATCACCAAGGCACACTCCCCAAATAACACAATTCATGTAAAGTAATAGTAATAACACATCAATGTTTGGGTACCCCACACCACATTACTACTGGTAATAGAAGACATCCTACGTGTCATACCTCTCCCTCCATTCTCAGAGCAATCCCACTTCCATACCCCGCCTGTACACACCAAGGCTACCAAAACCACGCATCCCTACCATAAACACTTAGGACAAAACAACAACATGTAACCACGCCCACAGACACCAAGGCCGAAATAACTACCGCCACACTTGAAGACACTTGGTCCTCATTCCGATGGAACTTGGGAAACAACCTGCCCACACAAACATGGTCCAACCACCAAAACATCCTATGTTCGAAGAATCTTGAGAAATAATGGATGTGAGGCCATCACAGCTTACCCATAGAGTCTTGGGCTACTCAAGAAAGGGAGTATATAAGGAGATAATAACCACACACTCATAGGAGTGTTGGAGAAAATACCCTCCCCCATGAAATGGGGCAGTTCGACATGAAGTTCTCAACTAGGGTGGGGGACGAATAAGAAACATAAGTACTCAATTATACATTTAGGTAAACAAGAACTCATCCTAACCTAGGGGTTCCAAAACTATCCTATACACAAACACCATTGTTACTATTCATTCTTAAGGAGCACAACAGCCTCAACCAAGTCACAACTCATTCCAGGAAAACAATTCCCCATTGAACCCATTTTTGATTTCATATTCAAGTTATTCCATTTAAATAATTCTTCACTACCGAACAACTAACATGCATATCCACAAGCCATGGAATAAAAAACAACCAAGCAGAAAATTAAGCATTCACACCCAGTTCTCTAGTAAATTCATAATAGCAAAAGTGATATATGAGATTCCTTGAAGTACTAAAACTAAACTAAGCCCCAATATACGGCCCCACACAGCCTCAGATCTACAAACCAACAACTGCACAACAGGAGATCCCATACCCATCCATGTCACCACACAAGCATCAAGCAGAACAACCACACATGTTACCAAGACATATAAAGACATTTTTTCATATACAAACACACCATTTATTAAGTTCCTTCCTTCAGTTTGTTTAAACGAGGTGATCACACAAGGATTCTTGTTTTCTAGACATCCATTTAATCAACCGAGTTCACATGATTAATAAATTTTCCTGTTACATCCATTCAATTATAACAGAATATTGGGGTCCCTTAGTGCACAAGGAAATACCACCCACAAACATGATTTTCAGTGGACATAATCCCATACAATTCACAACATATAATAAAGAGTAAAATAGTACAACAACATCATCAAACACACCCCTTCATTCTATAAAAGTATATTTATTATCTTCATTACGGTTTGGTTTCATCCATCCCTATAAGATACATTATCATACCCACCCTTCATAATACATAGTAAATAGAGACAAAGGAGGAACCCTACCTGGATAATCAATGATCGATGTTTTTCTCCATGCACTAAGAATTGGGGATGGGACACATGAAGGGGAGGAACTTCGGGGATGCCAAGACTGAGCAGGAAAAGCTCTAGCACAAGCGCTCCACTATCCTTGGGAAGGGGGACCCGAAACGCATCAAGGAAATAAAAAGATAATAGCGAAGGATAAGAATAATGAATCTCATGAAATAAACAGTGAGATCTTGGAGTTTCATGATATGAATTTAGTATGGATTAAAAGGAGGATCGTGGTTTCAGAACATGGTTAGACAATTACACATGGTGGAATTAATTGTTACATAATAATTCTAATTATAGAGGTGGCCATAAGATATGTGCATTAAAGGATTTTCTTTAATTAGAGGAAAATTTGTTACAGGGGCGGAACTGGAAGTACGAGAAAAGAATGAGGCACTGAGAAAAAAGCAACACATTTTTGTAAGTCAAGCGTCACCCTGCTCTTGGGGGATTTTAAATATCACTTATGTGATTTAAAGAGATTTTAATGGGGGTATTAAAACTCTTATACACCAAAATATACATTGCCGAATATGAATTGGAAAAAGAAACAAATGTGGGTCACTACTTGGTAAGACACCGTAAGCAGTGCCACTGCCACAATGCCACCCTCTTTGTGCCATCGTTTCAGTGTGCGACCATGATGGTGTGACTGTTACGATGCCACTATCATGGTGCTTCCCTCACAGTGCCACCATCATGGTGCCACCATCAGCGGTTCCACCATTTCAGTGTGTGACTGTAACGGTGTGACTGTTAGGTGGCATTGTCAAGGTGCCACTAGTTCGGTTAAACACCGTAAGAGGTGCCACCATTACAGTGCCTCCATGACAGGTGACACCATTTCGTTGGAACCATATAATGGAACCAAATTTCTGGTAAACTCCATAACGAGTCACTTCATGGGTCATTACATAAGATACCTCTCAAACTATTCTCTCCCTCATGAATTGAAACTAGACCCGAAGAATAGAGAGGGGTATGAACAACAACTTTGAAAGATAACCCTCATGAGAAAACCACATCAACATCTAAGAACGCCTCTCCCTCATGTAACCACAAAAATATATAGGGTTTTCACCGTCTAGAAATATGGATTGGATATTCTTTTTCCCCCATGTCGAGATACTATCTTCATTGGGCAGCACTGACTCATCCTCATGGGTTTAATCGCATCCACCTTAATGCGTATCTATTGGGGATCAGGTCCTCCCCTCTCTATATGTAGGACTCTTAATATACATTCATAGAATAAGTAAAACAGACCATCTCATAGTAAGAAAGGTCAAGCATGTCATCACAAATAAATACAAAACAAAACAAAACAAAACTCAAAACAGCTCTGGGTACTGGGTGCGCATCAGTTCTTCCCATTCTCAGATACTCTCCTCGAGTTCACCATGCATCTATAACACATGAACCAAGGGGATGGTTCTTCTATGAAGTACCTTCACCTCATGATCCTAAATCTTCATCAGTCGCTCTACAAATTTCACATCATCCTCGACATCTAGCTTCCCCCAGTCGAGGATGTGCGAATCATCATGTAGATACCTACGAAATTGAGACACATAAAAGATGTCATGCACCCTCAGTAGCGTCAGTGGTAGCGCCAGCTGATAAGATACTTCACCGACCCACTCCAACACCTTGAAGGGTCCAACGAACTTGCGAGAAAGCTTACTCCCCCTGCTGAACCACAATTTCCCACATATAGGGGAGACCTTCAAGAATATTTGGTCCCCGACCTCAAACTCCAAGGGTCTCCTTCTATGATCGGCCTACGACTTTTTCTAGTCCTATGCTACCTTTATACTCTCTCGAATAAGATAAACCATCATCATTATGCTATGTTCCACCTCTAGGCCAAGAACACAAGCATCCCCGTCCTCTTCTCAGCACACAGGTGAGTGACACTGCCTCTTGTACAGAGCTTTGAATGGATCTATGACAATGGTAGAGTGATAGATATTGTTTTAGGAAAACTCTACCATAGGAAAGTGTCGTACCCATGATCCTCCAAAGTCCAAAACACATGCCTGTAGAATATCCTTCAATTTCTGGATGGTGTGCTCTGTCTTCCCATCTGTCTGGGGGTGGAAAGTACTGTTGAGGCATAACTGGGTTCCTAAAGCATGTTTCAAACCATTCTACACCCATGAGGTAAACAATGTCTCCCAATTGGAGACTATGGAACTCATAACTCCATGCAGCTGCACCACTTCGTCCATGTACATCTGTGCTAATGCATCCACCACACTCGACTCCTTGATTGACAGGAAGTGAGCTGATTTCGTCATTCTCACTACCCCTACACAAATAGCATCACAACCTGCTTGAACCCTGGGTGGTCCTATGACTAAATCCATCGAGATGTTATCCCACATTCACTCGGGGACATCTAAAGGTTATAACAGACCTCCTGGGACGTGGTTTTCATCCTTCAACTGTTGACACATGAGGAACCTGACCACAAACATTGCCACTACCTGCTTCACACTGGGCCACAAAAAATGAAACCTCAAGCTTCGGTACATCTTTGAAACTCTTTGATGTACTTCTAGGGGTGAGTTGTGGAAGTCACCATGAACTCTCTCATGAATTCCCATCGGGGTGAAGATATACCTCATCCTCTTATTATCCATGGAGACTATAAAGCATGCCCCAATAAAGTAATTCCACCACAACTTTAGTGCGATCACGACCACTGCATGCTCCAGATCATGGGTGACATATTTACACTACTCGGGACGTAATTTCCAAGACCCATAAGAGATCACCCCTACTATTGTATCAGCACACACCGCATGCCTTGGCCTAAAGCATCACAAAACATATCCAACGTCACCCTTTCTTTTAGAAACCTCAGTACTGGGGAACTAACCAGCTTCCCCTTCAACTAACTGAATGTTTCCAGGCACTAATAAATCCATATAAAAGCCTAGTATTTTATGGTCAAAGCTGTCAATGGAGCTCCGACTCAAGAAAAGCTGGTAAAAACCTCCGATAATAGCCTACAAGACCCAATAAACTAAGAAACTCCACCACATTCATGGGTTCTTCCCATGAAACTACCTCTTAAACCTTTGATGGATCCACCACTATTCCCTGCTCAAACACAACATGTCCCTGGAAGTGAACCTCTAGTCTTCAGAACTTTCACTTGGACAATTTCTTGTAGCGTTGGTGCTATCAGAGGACCTCTAAAACTGTTCTCAGATGCTCGGCATTATCCTCCTTTGATATTGAGTAGATTAGGATGTTTTCAATAAATACAACTAAAAAACGGTCCAGATATTCTCAAAATATGGTGTTCATGATCCCCGTGAACATGGCTAGTGTGTTCATTACACCGAACAACATGAGTACGAACGCAAAGTGACCATATCTACACCTGAAGGCAGTCTTTGAGATGTCACCCTCATTCACCACCAACTGGTGATATCTTAACCACAAGTTAATCTTATAGAACCATCATTCCCCCTAAACTGATCAAAAAGGTCATATATCCTTGAGAGAGGGTAACGGTTCTTGATTGTTACATGATTCAGTCTTCGGTAGTCTAAGAAAAACATGAGACCACACTCTTCTTTCTTCACAAACAAGACCAGAGCACCCTATGGTGATGCTCTTGGTTTAAAAAAAACCCTTCTTCATCAGATCATCGATCAGAATCCGTTACTCCCACAACTCAGAAGGCTCCATATGATATGGAGCAAACGAAATTGGATGGGCACCGGGTTGCAAGCCTATCCTGACCTCAATATCACATCGAGGGGGTAAATTCACCATCTCTTCAAGGAAAATGTTGACGAACTCAGTGATAATTCCCAAAGCTTCAACTATCTATGAGTATACTAATTCCACTGACAGCTTGGCTAAAATTGAAAGAAAAATCTCCCTTTATCGGCTGCCCTCCCGGCAACCCCGCTCACTGATGAATGTCACACGTCGACCGCCCATATCTGAAAACACAACCCTTCTCCGGAAGAATTCAATAATGGCACACACAGAGAAAATACTGTAGATTCCTAAAATGACATCATATGGGTGCATATATAGAAAAAGAAGGTCCCCACTAGACTGATGTGGTCTGAACATCAGTCTACATTCTCCGAAATCACGAGATAAGATGGTCTGACCTTCGATTGGCATACTCAAAGACATGCATATGAGAAGTCTATTAGTGTCTAGACCCAATGTATGGGATATAATAGGTGAAAAAAAGGAGTGTGATGCTCATGAATCAATCAAGGCACATGCAAGAGTGCTAAACAAGATGAATATATGTCGAACAACTTTAGGACCTACTGGAACTGCTACCTCCACGGCGTGCAATTGCCCACGCCCAGCTCCTCTACCCCTCAGCTATCGGCCACCTCCCTCACCATGCCCTGGTTGATGTCCCTGAGGAGTTCTCTAAGGTTGGCCTCCGCCTACAACATCTGTTCTCAGTGGAACAAGAGCTCGTTGTCCCTACTGCTGCTGCTGAAAGGGCCTAGCTAGAAATTGTTGCTGTTGAGGTGGGCGCTGAACCTACCCACCCCCACTATATTGTACTTGTTCTGAGAACAGATTTCGAAGGTTCCCATGACTAACATAGATGAATCATCTTGGTCCTAGGAATGGAAAGAATGTATGCGGAGTGGGAGATCGAAACTGGAACTATTGGGGCCTACTCCCCACAGGCCGAATCATAGAAGGCCCTGATGCTAGAGGCCTACTTCTGATGGACTTCCCCTTTGACGAGCCCAACTAGATCCCTTCTTAAGGAACACATCCCTATGTGGGAATCCTCTCTACCACTTCATCCTTCTTCTAGACCTCCAATTTTGTCGGTAGAATGAAGGGGGTAACAACATACTATAGATAAGGTCGAAGTGCATCCTCTAAACGTCATGCTTTAGACTCACATCCGGAAAGAGGTTTGGAAAAAATGATGGGGATCCTGGAACATGATCCCCAACTCCATCACTGACATACTCCCCTGCTGAAGTGAGAGTTTCTCCTGCCTCTTCTCCACCTTCATCGTGGAAGAGAGGAATTCTTCCTGGAACTCCCTCTCGAAGTCAGTCCACAAATCCTCGACCTCCCTCTTCTCCCCAATATAGAGCGTCCACCACTGACGTGCCTCTCCCCACTCCCCACATCAGGATTATAGATAAAGGAACCCAGTACTCCATAGAATACTGAATCTAGCTAAAATATATCACTTGCTCCTCGTGCCAGCTCTATGTCTCCATTTCTGAGACGCTACCCTTCTACTTCCTAAGGATCTGCCACTGAAAGGCATGAAGCATCCTCTACCACTGGTCATTCTCCTCCTCTCGATCAACCCTTTATTGATCAACCAAATCAGCTTCCTAGGCCTCGATCTCCCTCAGTACCTATGGTTGCTATCCGGCTGCAATAACTACAAGGTAAACAAGGAATGCCTAAGCCAGAGTAGTGGAGATGATTTCTTATCAATTTTTCAAATATTTTTTATTTATTTAAAACCCCCAGAATACCCCTGAAAAACAAGAACACAAGTCATTATGATGCATGTACCTTTCCAAAGGTCTCAACCCTGTAATCAGTGTAGAATCCCTTGGTCGTTCGATAGGTCATGAGTCCATACATCGGGTCACAGGGGGCCCTAAAATCATATGTCCTAGTTGGACTTCACTGGCCTATTTCATGCACCATGATTTCCTAACACTGTTTCCCTACCATCCCATGAAATACTCAATGTTCCTTACCCAGATCTCCATCCTATGTCTCAACCACATGCCTTTGATACCATTCTATCATGACCCGCCTTCACCAAGATGAAGGATGGGATAACAGATTGCCAGACCCTTCCTTCCCCAAGTTGAAGGAGAGATAATGACCCTCAAGACCCACCTTTAATAGGCCCTGTAGGGGTGAATATGACCAAAGGTATATAATCACACATAATATGGAAGTCATTACCCTTTTTATTTAGTAGGATCATGAGATAAGATAGTAGATCCCAAACAACCCCAAAAATGGAAGAAAAGTAATGCCCAAACAATCCATTCCCATATGAATGTTTCAATAATAAGTGTTACAGTAAAATAAAACTCCAAAGGGAAGTTACAAAGAAAATAAAAATAGCAATTGAAACTGCCCCAACATCTGAACTAGTTCAATCCTGCACTGTCCTCGATGTCCTACTAGAATCATGAAAGCATTTTTATATATACAGGGTGAGTATACAGGTATACTCAGTCAGAAAAAACCAAAATCTCCCATGCACAAGTGCGGGCATTCTAATGCCCTGTGAGAAAAGGATATAACCAATGCACCTAGTAAGGAATCTATCCACCCAACCCACAATTAGGAACACTCCCCAAATAATGCAAGTCAAGTAACATAATAGAAATAACACATTGATGTTTGGGTACCCCGCACCACTTTCCCACTGGTTATTTAAGACGTCCTACATGTCGGACCTCTCTCGTCATTCTCCTCACAATCCCACTACCATACCCCTCCTACACACCCCTGGTCTACCACAATTGCACATCCTATCTGCAAACACCTACTCCACAACAACAACACGTAACCACACCCATAGAAACATGGGCAGAACAACTATCTTCCCACCTGAAGACACCTGGACCTCATTCTGAAGGCACATGGAAATCAACCCGCTTGCACACACTTGGGACAACCACCACAATATCCCCTACCCAATGAATCTTGGGCTATAATGGACCTCGAGACGTCACAGCCTTCCTGAATAATCTTTGGATACTCGGGAAAGGGATCAAAAAATGAGCTAATAAACACCCACTCATAGGAGTGTTGGGAAAGACACCCCCCATGAAATGGGGATGTTCGGCATGAAGTGCTAAACTTGTGTGGGGTGAAAATAAAAAACATTATAACTAAATTATACACATACGTAAACAAGAAATCATCACAACCAAGGGGTTCCAAAACTAGACTATAGATAAACACCCCTGTTATTATTCATTTATAAGAAGCCCAAAAACCTCAACCAAGTCACAACTCATTCCCGGAAAAACAATTACCCATTGAACACATTCTTGTTTTCATATTCAAGTGATTATATTTAAATAATTCTTCACTACTGGGAAACTAACATGAATATCCACAAGCAATGGAATGAAAAAAAACAAGCACCAAATTAAGCATTTACACCCAGTTCTCTTGTGAAGTCACAACAACAAAAGGGATCCGTGAGATCCCTCGGAAAAAATGGAAATTAACCAAGCCCCAACATATGGCCTCAGATCCAAAAACCAACAACTGCACAATAGGGGATCCCATCCCCATCCACAACACTCCAGAAGCATCAAGAAAAACAACCACACATGTTACTATGACAGAGAAATGGGGTTTTTCAGATTAAAATGCACCATTTATTAAGTTCTTTCATTTTTTTTGTTTAACCAGGGTGATCACACAAGGATTATTCTTCGTTGGATATTCATTTAGTAAATTGAGTTCACATGATTAACCAATTTCCATGTTAAATCCATTCAATTATCACAGAAGACAGGTGTTCATTAGTGCGCAAAGAAAGGCCACCAACGATCATGATTTTCAGTGTACATAATCCCATTCAATTCAAAACTTATAATCAAGGGTAAAATAGTAAAAAAACATCATCAAACACACCCATTCATTCATTAAATGTACCTTTGTTATCTTCATTATGTTTTGGTTTCAACCATCCCTAAAGGAAACATTATCATACACACCCCGCATGATACACAGTTAAGAGAGACGAAGGAAGAACCCTACCTGGATGATCAATGATCGATGTTTTTATCCACATTATAAAAACTGGGGATGCGCGAATTGCAGGTGAGGAACTCTAGGGACTCCATGACATAGTAGAGAGGGATCCAGCACATGTGAACCACTATCATTAGAAAGGGGGGGACTCTAAGCTCATCAAGGGGATACAATGATACCAACCAAGCAGAAAAATAATGAATCATGTGTGATAAAATGTAAGATCCTAGAGTTGTAGGATATGAATTTTGAACGGATTAACATGCAGATCATGGTTTCACCATGTGGTTGGACGATTACACATGGTGAAATTAATTTTTATTTAATAATTCCCATTGAAAAGGAGGCCATAACATTTGTGTTTTAAAGTATTTCCTTTAATTATAGGATAACACATAATAGGGTAGGAACAAGATGTATGGTAAAAGCATGTGGCACTGAGGAAAAATCCACATGTTTTGGTAAGTCAAGGGTCACCCAGCTCTTGGGGGGTTTTAGATATCATTTGTGGGCTTTAAATGGATTTGAAAGGGGGTATTAAAACAATTATATACCAAAAGATATGTTGTGGGAGAAGAACTATAAAAAGAAACAAAGGTGGTTCACTGTTTGGTGAGACACCGTAAGCAGTGCCACAGTCATGGTGCTACTGTAAGTGGTTCCACCATTTCAGTGTGCGGCCGTTACAGTGCCACCTTTACAATGCCACCATTTCGGTGTGTGACCTTGACGGTGTGACTGCTATAGTGCCACTGTCACGGTTCCACCATCACGATTTCACCAATTCAGTGGAACACTATAAGTGGTGCCATCGTTTTGGTGTGCAACCCTGATTGGTGCCCCAGTTATAGTGTCATTGTGACCAGTGCCACCGTTTCAGTGGAACCGTTTGATTGAACCGAATTTTTGGCAAACTCCTTAATGAGTCACTGCCCGAGAAATTACAATTATTGATGTCAATTTTAAATTATAATTATTTATTTATCATCTTTATATATTTATAAGGTGTAGTTATTAAATATTTACCTTAAATGCTTACAAAATGTAGAAAATGTTTTTATTTAATTAAAAGAAAAATAAAATAAATTATTTTTAAACAAATAAAAATATTAAAATTTGGGTGAAATATTTTGTTAGAAAATTTTTCTAGGCACATATAACATTTACGAATGTTTTATTGGTTTATATTCAAATTTCCAAACTATCATGATGATTTTAAAGTCAAAGTAAATGAGTTGTGTAAATAATACATTAATGATATTTTATAGATAATAATATTTTGTTAAATTATATAAAAATCATATAAAACATTAAATAGTAAAAATATGAATATAATTAGTCTGAAATATAATCCTTTTTCAATTTATTAGATAATTTATCCATTAAAGGTAAAATTATAACCCTCTGTAATTAAAAAATCCACTTCTATAGTTATGTTATAATAGGTTAATCAAGGGGTTAAATTGAACGATAAGGTTTAAAATAAAACCAAAAATAGTATACATTTCATTAATGATTATATTTATACTATATAATATTTTATTTATTTAATGTTCATTTAGAATTATTATACTTGAGAGAAAAACTAATTATATTTTATTCTATTCCATAATTCCATGTGTATCATATCCCATCCTTTTAAAAGTATCCCCTTACCCTCTCTTCATTAAATATTTTTGAGAAACCTATATCATCCACTAATTACCAATTTAACTTAATAAATACGCCATACATGAAATAGAGGTTTTTTTCTTCGTAAAATACATTTTCAAGGGACCTTAATAAGGAATCTAAAGGACGTCTATCAATGAAAAGGTAATCATCTTTACTGGATCTTTCAAATTTATTTGTTCTTGTACATCCTATAAATATTTTATAACAATAAAAAAATTAAAATTAATTTTTAATAAATATAGTTATGTGTTATTATGATTATTTTACCACTATTTCCCATTAAATTTCAATCCTATAGAAAGATAAAACATCACTTGTGGTACACATGACCTATAGTCTCCACAAGGTAGTGTAATTCATTTTTCATCACCATTTTAAATTAATTGTTATAAAGATATAAATAATGAGTATATTTTATATTTAGGTCATTAATATTGTTATATAAATAAAATATATCATTTACCTTTTTACCTTTCCATTCATTAAAAAATGATAACATGGGCCATGCTTACATGTGGACTACTAGCTCCACGGAGCGATGTAATTTATTTTTATTTTTATTTTTCTTGGATTCTAATAAATATAGTTTTAATGAATATATATGATATATAATTTATAATGATGATTCTTAAAAGGTGAATTTTTATGTACCTTTCTTTTTTTCATCAATCAAATACATAAAATAACATTCATGTGTACGTACAGACTACCATCTCCATGAATGGTGTAATTCATTTTTCTATGATATGTTTATATATAAATATATGTATTTATATATAAATAATGGATATATAACATTTATACCATGAATAAAATTCTAGAGATGATGGAACCATGAACAATGTACACAGACCATAGTTAAGAAACATAAATTATAATGGAAAAAGATTTATTTAATACTCTATAATGATGATTTTAATAAATATTATTAAAAAAGTGTTTTTAAATATTATAAGTATATCATATATGGTAAAATATGTAAATAACCTTACCACTTTAGAGTATAACTAATTGTTACTTAAAATATTTAGCATAAGATACATGTGATTGCATCCCAATGGATCAAATTATCTAATAGTCTGGGAATCCTAGATGCATATATGAATCTAACATTATTTTTGAACACATGAAATACTGAATAATAAATTTTAACAATATAAATCTATGAACTCTATACAATATTCCTTATTCATATTCCTTCGAATGAAAACAAATATGGGGAGATCGAATACTCAAGAGGGTTTATATAAAAAAGAACTGATCATGAATCAATAAAGGATAATAAATATGGTGAGGTAAAAAACTAAAAACACATTCCATTGAATCAATAACATTGGCGTGAAATGCATCCTTGAAAAATATTAGTGCAGTAATCTCTTGGATAATTATATATTAATTATAATTTATAGAAAAAACTTCTTAATATAAATCAATATATTAGAAATCATGATATTTATACCATCAATACATTTCAGAGGGATTTTTTAATCGATGGGTAGGTATACACTAAAAATATATTTAAGGACATATCATTAATTTTTCTCACAAGTCATGTTTATTCATTGATATTTGATCTGTCACCAGGACACACCCATTGCTATATTTATACCACATACCTCATATATTTAATGATCAATTCAACTCATAAATAATATTCTATATCAACAAATATATATTGTTTAAATAGTATGTATTTATCAAGTTTTTCTTTAGTCAATAAAATTACATTGATAATAAGAAAATGTATATAAATATGGTTTACAATTTTGGAAGTTGATATAAGGAATATGTATATTTAATATAAATTTATTATTTAAGGATCGCAATAAATTAAACATTTTAAGATAATGGTAACACCAAAAAATAATTAGTGATAAGATATGAATATTGGTTAATAAGAAATATGGGTTTTTAATAATACAATTTTCTTTAGAGAAATAAGGAAAATTAAAGTGAAATATTAAAATAATGTTTCATTAAATATTTTTATTTTTGTAAAAATTTAATAATTTTATAATAAGGTAAATTTTATAAAAATGTTAATGCTGATGCTATGTTCATTAACTCCATATAAGTTAAGAAACCTTATTTTCTATTTTTGTAAAGAAAGTTAAAAATCACCCAATAAATAAATATAAATATTTCTTTTATATATTCTTAAAAGTAAATTAAAAAATAAAATTTAAATAATATATCATTTCAGCAATAAAAATTACTATTTTAAAACAATTTTGAAAAAATGGATATAAAAGGAAAATATACGTGATCAAAAATAGAAATATGATCGGATTTTATATAAAACATTCTAATTGAAAGTTTAACATTAATTTAATAAATAATAACATTAAATAAATTAATTTTCATGTTATATTCTTCAATGTGGAAATATATTGTAAAGACCCAGATTTCCATGTAATTTTTTTGAATACATGGAAATTTTACGAGTTTGTAGTTTCTGACGACACTTGATTCTGAGGCCCAGTGTGCCTGTAATCAATTTATGAAGTTTTGTTTGGGTATGTTCAGTAAACATACGTGAAAGTTTTTATAACTTTTGAACTGGTGCTCGGAATTGAAATCTGAGGGCACCGTTGAACTCACAGTGCTGTTTTTCACTTAAGAAGACGTTCATCTCGATGGCAGATGATCGGGTATGAGAGTTGGTTTTTGGGTTTCACGTCGATTAATAAAATAAAATAAGTGAAAAATTATTTTATTTTTTTTGAACCCACGCCATGTGGTAATGTTGGTTAAAATCACCACTTGGGAGTTGGTGGTGGGACCACCACACCCTAACCTCCCATGGGAGGATAATTGGGGTGGGGACCAGCCAAGCAGCATAACCTCCCATGAGAGGTTATGATGTGGGGTCCACACGGGGCTTAACCCCCATTTAATGGGAGGGTAGGAAACCTCTCAACTCTCCCTCATTAATGAGGGAGAGCCTCTTGGTGTCTAACTCCCCTCTTAATGGAGGAAGTTAAAACCTCCCCAAAACCCCCAATTAAATGAAGGGAACCCCTTGACCCTCTTCATGTTTAATTAGGTGGGGACCACCCGGGCCTTTATCCCCTTGGAAACTCCACAAATTTAATATGCCAACCTCTCGTGCAATTAATTTTATGGAGCCGATCCTCTCTTTTTTAATTTTGAATAATTGTGCCAAAACCATGAAGTTAATTAAGTGGGGACCACATAATTAATTCAGGCCAACAAGCATAATAGATTAAAATCTATTATTTTGGCACGTTTATTCTTCATTTAGTGGAGATCTTGGGAGAATAGAATCCTCCAACGCCAATCACAAAGATGTCGGTGATGACACTTTTTCCTCGGCTTCTTCCTCAAAACCCCCTTCCGATGTGATATCTCTTTGACGACCCTTATTCCTTCCACTTCATCATGAACGGACCTACGCACGAGCTCGCATGTGGAAGCATACAGAGAACGACAACAACATCGTCTTCCCCCACGACAAACGAATGCCCGAAAATTAAAAAGGTAGGGGTGTGTTTTTAAGTTGTTTAACGATTTATACTCTCACGTTGAATCAACTTCATGAGCCTCTTGCTATCGTTCTAACATGGAGGGTTCAGGAAAAATGAACACGACCCGACCCCTCATCAACCTTTATGGTTTCAGAACCTTGAGTCGACGGTGAAGTAACGACGACATGGAAATGAGGTGATGATGAAGAGGACAGTAGATAAAGGTTGTGCTACCCGTGGCCTCCGCGAAGTGCACCGCCGACCGAGCAGCACCCGACCAGCCTACCCACGCGATGCCCAGCACGTGTCCCGGCTAAAACCGTGGCCTGCCCAGCCCACCGACACCCTACCCGTGCACCCCACGTGCTACTGGGTGCCCCATGCCCTGCTTGGCGCCCAGGACGCCTTCCCTGTGCTCGTTCCGCCTGCCCGACCCACCCCCCCCCCTGGGTGCCATACCATGCGCCCCGACTACCTACCTGGTGCCTCCCGTTGACCCGGCCGCCTGCCTGGCACCCCCCGCCCTGTGCCCTACCAGGCGCCCATGCCGCCTGCCCGACACCCCCCTGTGCCAATGTCGCCTGTCTGATGCCCTCGATCCCTACCGTGCCCTTCCCGGCGCACCCGTGGCCTGGACGCGCCCCTACGTCCTGCCGCTGGCCTCTCGGGCCGAGCCATGCCCCTCGTGCCGCCGGCCTAACCCGCAACTGGCCTTCGGGCCGAGTCACTCACTTGGTGACTTCAGCCCGAATTGTCCACACTATCCGCTGGGTTGGGCCCAATGGACTGGGCTGAACTGAGTGGACTGAACTGCCCAATGGGCTGGGTCAGACCCATCAAGTCAGTCCGGGTCGACCAAGACCTGGTTGACCTAGATTGGGTTGGGCCGATTCGGTCCTACTGGGTCAGACTAGACCTGGGCCCATACTGTTTCCTTTACTTTCTTTGGCCATATCTTTGGAACCGGACGTCTATTTGATGAACCATCAGTGAAGCCGGTATTCATGGAGCATAGTCGTCCCTTTGAGTATACCCCACTAGAGTCCGGGTATAGTTGAGTCACGGTCAGGTTGGTTCATACACTAAACCAACTGGGCCCCGGGACTAAAATGATAATAACTAACAGACCGCGAATCTGATTGACGCGCCGTCTGTTGCTTTGAGACCCTTATGACGTGGAAGATCATTCAGATACATCTTAATGGGACTTCATGACACTTGGAGTATTGGATTGTAGCTCATGTAGTGGACCATCCTGGAGATGAGGGAGCAGAGTACGGAGACCTAGTAGCTGGATGTGACTTGACGACTGCTTGACCGATTTGTTTTGGAGTGACTCGACTAGCCTAGTGGGGAGCGCAACTGTGTGAGGAGGCAGACCCGTGGTGGAGGACTGCCACTGTGTGAGGCAGCAGACCTGCGATACTTGATAGGAGGAGTACCTCTGTATGCTTTTAGGGGGAGTGATACTGTGTGAGGTGGTAGACCCCAGGTGGGAAGCATCTCTGTGTGACGTAGCTGTCCCATAGTACTCGAGAGGAGGAGTACCTCAGCAGTCTATGGTTAGTGAGTAGTGCCTCGGGGTCGCGACAGGGCCACTGTACTTGACATGGGAGGAGTTCTCCAGAAAACGTGGTTTCGTGAATGAAAATCAGTGTTTATGCTGAGTCAATGACTTTTGTGTTTTCCTCATTATTGAGATGGGTTACTCAATAACTTAGATTTATGTATGGGCATATATCTAGAATATGTTTGGATGTTATTGTTTTATGGGATTTTTAAATTATATTAATTTATTTCTCAATACTTTATATAGTCATATTCCACAATTAAATTTTTTTTAGGAATGTATTGTCAAGGTAAAATAACAGAACATTTATTCATGAATGACCCCATAGACAAAACCAAATTTTCTACTTGACATTATATTATATTGACATTAATTTATAATTAATTATTACTTTTTTTAATGGATTTTAGTTTTTTTTTGGAATTTAGTAAAAGAATAAGTTGTTTTTATTGCTTCTTATAAATGTTTGTTGATGATACGATTATAGAAAAAAAATTGTATTGTTATAAAAAGTACTATATTATTTTATGATATTGGATTCGAAATCCACATTGATCATTATTACACACCTTTCAATATTGAATTTATTCAAACCATTTGAATTAATTTCCATTGATGGAACCCTAAAAAAATGTAATGTAATGTACATGAAGATAATATTTAGATTATTGTTCCAATGATGAACAATATCTATAAACTTAGGGATTCATTGATCATTATTTTAGCTAATTTTAATCCAACTACTATTAATTAAATATAGTTTATAAAAATGTTTAGTTTGATGTGGGTTAGTGGATCATACCTATAAAATCCTTCTATATTTGTACCACTAGTGTTTATTCACTAATAATACTAGGAAAAAGTTTTAATGAGGGTTTTCAACTCAATGGTATATTTATCAATTCATTATCTACTTGAGGATATATAAAAAATAGTATTGTTTTTATCTAAAAATCCTTGAATGAATATAATATTAAAATTTGATTATTTACTTCCTTAATATGGGAAGGTTTACCATAACTTATTGAATATCTCACTCCACTCCTATAATTTGTCTCCACTTATTTTCATGATGCAATAATTTTTTATAATAGATATACTATTGTTCAATGAGAAAAATTCTATAGGGAGCTCCATTGGATGTATTCAAAATTATTCGCATATCTTAGTTGAATTTTATTTTTATACACTCTTAATTCTACCTAAAAAAGAAATGAAATGGATATCAACTTCATGATATATTCAACTACTCTTCGTGGTTTCATTATTGAAAAAAAATAAAAGAAAATATTTATGGTTCTTATTACGATCATCAATTGAAAATCCATAAAACAAGGGATAATATAATATTAAAAATTATTTACTCTAAAAACATGTCTATAAAGATAGATATGAAATTTAATTATTAGGTTAGTAAAATTTGGTGTGTAGATACCTCTCAATGTTTGGTTAATGGTTTATATGTTTCTTTTTATTTTATCAATTTTTGACTTAGATTTAAAAATGTTATTTGTATTACTTTAATTAGATATAGAAATTGTTAAATAATGATCCTTTATATTTTAAATGTTCCCTATATGAATTTAAAAGGAAAATAATTTTTCCTCAATATTATGATCAATCCCTAATAGAAAATTATTTAAAGATCTATTCATCTATGGAAAGGTTGAATAAAAATGAAAATATAAAAGAATTTAATAAAAATATATGAAATTATTTATCCATATAAATGATGTAGAATTTTTAGTTCATGTTATCATGGGTGAATAAAAATTAATATTTGAACTTAAATAATATATAATATAATGCGACATCATGATTCCTCTCAAGGAGGACGCCAATAATTATTTATTTTTTCATTTTTATGTTATTTTCTCATGTGTTTTGACCAAATATATGAATTGTGTGGAATTTTATTTTTTTACATTTACCCTATAAGAAAATAGTACTAAAATATCACAGTTAAATATCAATAACCAATATAGGATCTGATAACTTATATTATTCAACCATAATACTTTGAAATATTAAGTCTTTTAACTTATATATGTCCAATGAGTTGATTTATTATAAAAAATCATTCTCCTTCAGCTAAATAGAAATTTTTGTTCTAACATAATATAATCATAGTGTTTTGGTATATTTCATAATTATACTAATGGAGTAACTTCAATATCATCAAATCATTCAGTAATTTAGTGGTTTATTTTTACTCAATCAAAATCTAGTCTAAATAAGTTGATATAATGAAATATATATTAACAAAATGATTTTCAAATTAAAATCCCTATAATATATAGAAACATAATACTTATATCATGTGATTCTATTATATGAGGAATTATTTAGACATAGTTAATTCATGTTAAAAACAACCCAATAATTAAACAACTTGAATAAGAATAAAAACCAAATAATAATATACTATTTTTATCATTTAACACAAAAAATGAACATAGAAAAACATATTAAAAAAGAATTATTTAGATACTAAATACTAGTTATATTTCCCCTTACTTAGTAAATTACTAAAAAGTGTGTTTAAACATACCTTTATAAGGCTAAAAAAATAAAAAAATAAAAATATATAAAATAAAGACAATTTAATATAAAAATAATTATACAAATACCGCCAATGGTGATACATAATTATCCATTAACATATTCTTTAAAATCATACTTTAACAAAACATACATTCAGTTATGTTACTATATATAAGATTTTCTCATTGACACTTGCACATATCAATACAAATAGTTCAAACTAAAAGCTTAGATTTTCTTTCATTGTATAATGACTCATCATACTTTGACTTCTTTGGAGATACTATTTATTTTATAAAAAGGCATATCAACCCGATTATTTATAACCATTTTCAATTTTGTTTGAAAAGGTTCATAAATATATTTTTCATTACCTATGTCATTCATGTGTAATAATTATTTCATCTATAGATCAAGATAACTATAGCATAAAATCCCATTTTTTATAATTTTACTATCACATTTTTTTTATGATTTTCATTTTTTTGTATTAGTTTAGTTGACTATTTAATTCATTCCTCAAGAAATTTGGTATCTAATTAATGTGTTTTTTCTAAAACATGTTACTATTGTTAAATATTATGTAGATCAATAGATTCTCTTAATTCCCACGTTGATTCGTAAGTGAGAATTTGATTTACCTATTTTCAAGAATGAAATAGTCTGGTCAGGAGAAAAATTAAAATCACATACTTCTAATAGTATGTTACTAACCATTCAATATTCAACATTTATATTATGTAAATAGTGTATTTATTCTACATCACTTATATAACATTTAGAATAAATTATTTCATTAATTAATATGTACGTCATTACCTGTGTAATTAAAATTCAGTCTTACTTGATTGAAATTCTTTCTTACTTGATGAAAATTCATTCTCTTGTGATAATTTGAAACTTTATTTATTATTTATGAAAAAAAATGAAGACTATGGAGACTCGACCAACAAAATATATTCCGAAATTCATTTTTTAATTCATTATAAACATGAAATAATAATTCATAAATAATTAAACAAACAATAAAATATTTAAATAATTCAAAACTTTTTTTAAGTTACTATAAATAAAAAAAATCTCTAAATAATATAAATTAAAAAATATGCAAATTTGTTCAATAAATTTATATTTTTAGTCTTCACAGTTGAGTATGATTTGGTGGAGGAATGAAAATAATTTCCTAGAGAGTGGATCAATTCCATTTGATTCAATGATTATATTAATATTATTTGGTAAAGGAGTATCAAATTCATTTTTTCAAATAAGAGTATTTGATTAATTTTGGAACGTGAGTGATGTTGATTCTATATTCTATGAAAATAAAAACTAATCTAAATCAAAGTAGTGATCACGGGTTGAACTGTCCATTATAAATGGTTACAAATAAAACACCCTTTATATTTCTTATTGAAATCCAAAGGTTATTTTTTTACTTGGTAATAAAATTATAAAATTTAGAATACCTAGGATCATAGAATATTAGTCTATAAGAGACTAGAAATAAAAATATTTAATTAAATAATAAATATAATATACATGAAAAATATATCATTATTAATAAATATTTTTATTCTCTAACTCTATCCTTGGATTTGATCATGCATAATTTTATACCAAAGTTACTAGAGAAAAGTAGAAACAATAAAAATGAGTGAGATCATGTTCTTAGTAAGGGATACCATAACACATGAATAACATATTTAAGTCATGTATATAAATAACATATCTTAAAAATGGAGTCAAATAAAAAATTTCATGATCATAAGGAATATTAAATAATATAATAAATTTCTAATGGACAACATAATGATGGAAATACATATTTTTAAGAAATTGTAAATAAAAAATCATGATCATGTGAAAGTATACCATACAAAATATTGGAAATAGTATTTACAACCATAGTAATATGATGTGACCTACTAGTGAACTAAGAGGATACATAAATCTATGAATAATTCATTATATAAATTTTAGAATAAATTCAATAAATAAAAAGTCCCTATGTAAAATATATCATAATTTTAAATAATACAAACTTTAAGAATAATTATCTTAACAAATAATTATTTTCATTATGAGGTATCCCTTAATAAATAAAGGGATATATAGTTATATAAATTGTTTTAATGATGATATGACCAAAATAGTACATGTATGTTGAATAGAACAAGTGAATGATTGAAGAATTAATGTTTTATTTATTACCAGTGTATCATAAGGTATATAAATATGAGGAATTATTAAACGAGAATCTAAATATTATTTGGTAATTTGATGTAAGGATTGATAAATAATCCATGTAGTCCCATAATATTTCTGAGGGGTTTCCCTGATTAATTTCATGATCAAAGTGAGAGAATAGTTTCTTCACGGATTCCTAATGTGTTTAACATATAATGGAAAACAATTCTGATGATTTTTGAACTATTTATAATGCTTAAAGAGTTATGAAAGTGAAATTTTAAACGGGGAGTTTTTTAATACTAGAAAATTATTTTGGAGTTGAATAACCTAAAAATATATATTTTCATCAATAAAGACACATTTATTGTGGAATAATTTTGATTGCCATGGGAAATACTATTATTCATGTTGAAATTTGGTTATGTTAAATGATAAATATTTTGAAATATGAGTTTTAAATGAGTAATTTTAGAATAATAATTAATAAATTAATAAACTAATATTTAATTTGTTTAAATATTTTATTGATTATTTTATTTTCACAATTATTATTTTACTAAATGATATTATGAGGTTTTATAGAAAATATGGAAACCCCTTGGCCAACAGAGGACTCACCCCATCCAAACAGGTTATAAATTAGCCTTCAATTTGAATGGATGATCAACCTAGAATCTTGTTTGTGGAGGGTTAGTATCATGGTATGTATAACACCCCCTTAGAGTAGAAATGGAAGGGTAGAGTGAACACAGGGCGTAAACGTTAGTGCGTGGGTGGACAATGTAATGGGGTGGTGTGGCACGTCATAAGCATGTGCGCCTAGATAGAAACATCAATGATATATTGAATGGAGGATGAAGTGAGTTTCATTATCAATGAGATAAAAATCCAAGGCCAAATCTATGAGGACAATGTAATAGTTGCACTATTAATGTTTTTATTATGTTACAAATATATTATTCTCATTAGATCAAAATAAAGTCAATTACTTCGAATCCTCAACATTATCATCTCATTCAATGGATATAGAAATTGTTTTTATGGTCCTGATTATTAATTCCATACCATTTAATATCAATGAATTGACCATAATGAAATTAAAGTTATTTTTTCTTACATTCATGTATATACAAGAATTAAATTTAGTTTAAAATGTATGTATTTTCAATATCAGAACCATGGGATCATTTCGTAATTATGTTTCATGAATAACCTCATTCATTAGTGGAAATAAGTATTTGGTGATCACATATCTAGGAGGTATAAAGTGAATAATAACGATTGTGAGAAGTTCACACCATAGACATCTCTAATCACATGAATCATCATGGATTACATCATCACATTATGAATATAATAATATAAAACAAAATATGAGATGGTGTCTCCACTTTATTTTTTTCATGAGTTTGTAATAGATTATTATATGGACATTAAAAATCAATGATATTTTCTAAGATCCATTGATTATTTAAGAAGGACATGACTAAACATAAAAACTGGATATATGTTAGAGAGTCCTCATCAATAAATAAAATGGGTTAGATGAGAGCATTATTTACAACCATTTGGTTTTCATAGCTCTGGTTTCTAAAAGAAAAATAGATCACATGTGTGATTCATTCACATAATAGAGAATAATACCATATAATTTTCCCATGTGATGGAGAATACCTCATTATTTATTGTTAATTTGAAAGGGAAGGACCCCTTGAACCTTACATGTTTATGAGAAGGAGTGGATATCTACCAACATTTTACTTATGATCACTTAAATTAAGAATTTTATGTAAAGTTGATGGATCAAGGCTATATGAACTATATTTTCCAAAGAATCAGACTTCCAAGTCATAGATTTTGAAAAGGGTAATATATGTATTTTATATACTAATTTATGTGAAGTTGATTTGGTGATATAAAATACTATTAATATTAATAATAAGTTGATGTTCCCTCATTACTGAAAAGAAATAATATGTATAAAGTGGGAATGAATTGAACTTATAAACCCTTCACATGGAAATACCTTAATTTACATATTTTTGATTATCAAATACACGAACAGTCATTCAGATACCTCAAAAAATTGAAAGGATTGTTGAGGTTTGGTCACATGTGAATCTAAAGTAAGATAATGTACCCATGAATAGAGTAGAAAATTATAATTTAAATAATTTATAATAGATATGGTTGATATCATGAACTGTTATTTACATCATGGAAGAATAAAGTGAAATTCAATAAATGGGACAGTTATATAATTGTTATTAAGGTGAGATTTTGATAAAAAATGATCAATTTTGTGAATGTTTATATTTTTATAAAATATTAACCAAATAAAGAATAACTATGAATGTGAATTTCACTAATAATAGATTACATATCATTCCTAGAATTTTATATTTTTAGAATAAATGCAGAAGATACATTTTGTAGAAGAAATTTTTTTTTGAGTCTTTGGAAACCTGAGAAGAATAGATCATTATAGATCTAGATAAAAGGATTTATAAGAAAAGAATTATTATTCACCACATCTATTCAAGATTACAATAGTGTATATGAAAAATCCTTACCCTAAAAGAGAGAGGAGTAAGATCACATTGAATAAAGAAGATAAGTTTTCATTGGTGAATCAATTTCATGAAAAAGAATGAGATTAAGAATATGGTGTCTAATGAGTTATGGAAGAGGCTATATGATGCATTGTCTAACCCTTCAAGGAGATAAAAGATGGTTGGTATATCAAACCAATCGAGGAATAAGATTTGGTTTATAGGGTTTTGAACTAGGATATACAAAACATCCCAATCCATTGTAAATAATGACAAAATTATAATGGAGAATCTATGTTAATGAATGTAACTAACAAGAAAAGGTTTTGGTATTTATAAAAAGAATTACATATTATTTTTTTCACTCTCTATTATGTTTTATAAATACAAAATAATGATTTGAGACAATATTGAGGTGATCAAGAATGTTAATAAGTTCAAGAATTTTTATTAAAAGGAAATAATTTATAAAACAGAACGACTAATTCACCCACTCTCAGTGGTTAATCTAACTTGTGGATCCAGAAGTGGTTAAAAATGAATTAATCCCCTTAATGATACATTATTTTCTATATTATTTTAAATAACATTAAGGAATTAGAATTTTATGAGGATTTTGAGTTTACAATGATGGAAAAAATATAAGATAATATTGATGATATAAATTTATAGATATCAGACAAGTCCCATAAATCTAGGATGAAAATAAAATAAAGGAAATTAAATAGGAATCCCAAATTATAGGGGAAACAACAATAAATGATTGTAAAGAGAGAAGTATTTATATATAATTCATTTGATTATTATTTTTTTATTCAGTAATATTAATATTGTGATAATGATGTATAAATTAGTTCTATTCATTGTAAATTCAAAGAAAATATAAATAAATATACTAAATAATTAGTAAATAGTTTTTTTATTATGATCTTGGATATTTAGATTAAAAATTATAGATATAAGAAGAGTATAATATAATATGAAACAAAGTGGGTAAAAATAATGGTATATGAGAAACTCTCACAAAACAGCTCAAGAAAAGGATAAAATAAATCCACTTTTATAAGAAATGTATTATAAATATATTTAAGAATTGAGAAGTAATGTATTTGAGAAATATTTAAATGAGATCATTTTTATAGAATTTTTATAGGGAGTTAAAGTACTCCACAATGTTACTATGTATGTCAAATATTTTAATTGTGGAGTAATACAAAGATCATTTGAAGATTAGATGTTTTGGAATTTTCACCATAGAACTATCATTCTTTGTACTTTATTAAAAAAAATTATTAATGATACTTTATTATCATGTTATTATTTATATTCTACAACAATATTTATGAGATAATTTACTAATAATATATATCCCTTAGAAAGGTTATAACAGTTCCCTGCAATAATGAGAACCATAAGGTTCCAAGACATTATTCATTAATCTTTTTCAATTGATGGATACAATTGTAGGTTTCAAGATACGAAATATAAGATATTAGTGGTAGGTGGGTTAAATTGAAATGATACACCTATTCATTGTGTTCAGCCTTCTGAATCTCCATGATAACAGATTATGATAACATTCATGCTAAATAGCAAATCCATATTTTCTTGTGTCATATGAAGTTTCTATATATAGATCCCTGTATTGATACTTATACATTAAGATTTCCATTAATGGACACAATTACTAATGTTATTTGATTTATTTATGTAATCAATTTTGACATGTTCATGTAGTGAGCTAGGATATGATAGGTGTGTCATAAGTGATATTACATTAATAGACAATGTGAGAAAGGATTTATCCCTTATATGGATGTTGATATATTATTCAATTGAATGGACTGGAACTACCTAAATAAATGCATGTCCATTGTTTTTGGTGGGAGAGTTAAATATCAGAAATTTAAAGGAAGGGAAATCAACCATATAGGTTGATGGCATAATCATGTAACATTCTTAATAAGAGATGTTAGGATAAAGTCACTATATTACACAATAAACGTTCATAGGAGGCTAGAAATCATTGTGATGTTATCTTATTTCACAATGGGTTACATGGTGTGTTTCATGATGCTAAACTAGTACATTATTCAGTTATTCTGAATTCTAATAATAATATGGCATATTGGGCCACATAATAAGTGTTTCAGAATCTTTAGTTAAATTATATTATTGAATTTAACATGTCAGAATAAATAATATTTATTATGGTTATGTTAATTTATATAATTTTAACCCAACTTATCCCAAACATTACATGATTCTGATAATAATAAATATTTATTTGAAATTTAGAGAATGTAATATTTATTATATATACCATAAAATAATGCAGTGAAATGTATTTATTAAATAGTCATTATTCTCATATTGGTAAATGTAGATGAGGGAAAGATTACTATGATTAATTTTTTGATTATGAATAATGTAAATGAAATTTATTTATACATTCATAGAGTTATTTATTATTTTATGTTTTTAATAATAATATTTTTTATTGTAAATTGGGTAAATTAAGAATTATAAATATGGAAAGGGTTTGATGTGAAATTTTATAACCCGTGACCTGTTATAATAAAAATATAATTATATATTTTTAGGTTTTTATATCATTTTCTCTATCTAATTATATCAATTTCCATATATAACAATGTATTTAACAAATGATAAAGTGAGAAAGTCCTAATACCTAGAAAGAGATAGAGATAATAAGATCCCGAGTGATCTCCTCCCATCATCTCTCAAGACAATGAGAGATCATCAAGAGTTATTCCTCTCCCAATAAGAATTATTCTATGACCAATAAAGAATAATCAAAGTGATAAATATTTTCAATGATAGCACTAAACAATTCTAAAACTTCATTTAGAGGTTCAGGTACATTCTTGGATCACCACTAGAGGGACTCTATTATTTAATACTATAAAGTAATGTCTATGAGCTGTGATATATTCCATTGAGCATAAAGATAGAGAGAGTTATATTTTTTTTGTAATTCTATATCTTCTTATAAATTCATTTTAAATTACATGAGAAGATACATCCACTTTCTATTTTGATGATATAAACTATTCAAATAATGTACTATTTTTTGGGAATGATTATTTTTTCATGTAAATAAATTATTACACATTATTTAAGACTAAATGTTCAGTTGGTCACACTACCAATGGATTCTTATGCTATGATCAGAACATATAATTAGTATCAGAGTAGTATCTTGTTTAATTTAAAAATATTTATCATTCATTGAATGGTTGAATGTTTTTTAATTTTATTTTGTTTAAAATGAATCACTTAATATCCATAATCCATGTATATTCTCTTTATTATTTCTCATTTAATTAACTAGTAATTGGTTAATTATTAAATAAAAAGAATTATTTGAATGAATCCATATAGAGGTTCCAATGGTTCTTCTTGGATAAAAGTGTAATAAACATTGTGTACATTAATTATACACAACATGTAATTTTTATCCTGGAAAATCATTCTCTATATAGTAAAAACCAAAAAACCATTTATGTAATCTAAATTTATTAGAATGATATGTTGATCATGACATATTAGCACTAGACATGAAGAAATACATACCATGTAACCACTATACATGACGTTCATCCACCGTAATCGTGTGGCCGACTACATGAGGTTTCCCTAGAATGTATTTCATCAGACACATGACATGGTGACTAACATTCCTTGTAATACAAGGCTTTATCATGTGTATATATAGAACACATAGTGTACCTGAAAACCATCCAAAATAAGAAACACAACTATACCGTGACATGTGCTATAAACATGGGATGAAAAAAATTACACACTATGTAAATCTGTATATGAGGTTTAGTTACTATACGTTAGTATTCTAAAATTTGAGTAGAGATTAGAATTAAATGTATATTAAACCTATAAATTATGTGTTCTATGTTCCATTCATTCAATAGTACATGAAATATCATATGACTCAAAAATATACATTAACTTAATTTCTATGTAAATTGTTTTATTAACACATGAGGTTCTTTCAAAGTACACTTCTGTATAACATTAAAAATAAATGAAGTTAACATTGTATAAAATTATAGATAATGGTATTTTAACTATGGTTTGATGGAATTAATATTAATTTTATTAATTGGATTAATTCATTGACCATTATATTAATTATATAATGATTCAAAATTAATTGATAATTATATTGCAAATTAATTCTTATTTCTTGATGTGTGGATGATATTGTGATTAGACCTACCATTGTAAGTTATTGGATTATTTTAATATGTTATGTTTATGTTATTATTGATGAATTTAATGTCATCCCATTTTTTTTTATTGTATAAGGGCCCTTGTTCTCATGGTTTATTTTCTATAAACCCCCTTTATCAAATCTAGTTGATCCCGTAAACTACATATGAGCACAATCAAATGTATCGAGGGAGGTCTCTTGTGAGAGGATACAATCAAAGTGATGGAGATGAAGTGAAACCAATAAAGGTAATACATAGGATCAAAGATCGAATGTTATAGCATGAACCATGCTATTGTGCATGTTGTGATTTCCCCTAGGGTCTAGGGTTAGTTTATCATCATATAGAAAAACTAAGAGATAGATAATTTCATGACCATGCCTCTTATATTTTATTTTTTTTAATTTCATGGGTAATTATTTATGTTTTTGAATTCTATTTGATCTTATATTAAATGAAAAAAATGCATGCAATAATTAGTAAAATATAAAAAAAATTTGTGTAAATGTATTATCGAACATGGTTCCTTGATTAATTAAAATATACTTAATATTACTAAGGATTGTGAAAACATAAAATTGGTATTATACATAAAACATAAAAAATCACTTAATTTGAAATATTATGTCAGTATGTCTTTCCAATACAAAAGATATAATCAATCTCAGGATTCAAAGTTCTTTGACAACCCATGTTTGGGTGACTATAATTATCATGTAACTATTAACATGATGTTTTTGAAATGACTTATCATGGTTTACATTATGTTCTGACTACCCAAGAAGGATTATTTTTATCTAAGAGGAAAAGGTTGATGAAATAGTTAAATAGAATTTGATGAATGGGGATTAAACTCATTAATTCAAGGAAATATGAGTTAATGTAGTCGGAAAGTTACTTGTAACTGAAAATATTCGAATAGATTTTTAGGACTATTTTTAGGTTACAGAAAAGCAATATAGATCATTTCCACAAGAATATTTATGTGAAAATAGACTTCATAACCGATGGTGGGGGATGTTTGGTTTTGAAAACTACTTGGGGATTAATTGAATTAAATTAAATTTTAATTTGTTAGTTTTGTTTTATAAAACAAATCTACTAATTATATATTATTAATATGTTAAAATGGAAAATAAAATGAAATCATAAATATATATATTATTTATACGTGAGAAGGATAACCTTATCATCAATAGAAATATCCTGGAATGGTATAGGTTCTTGTGTGTTATATTATTCCATGGACAGAAATTTTATGTTCTTAATACCCTATATTATGAGTTCACTTCTAAAGTGGCTAATGGGGAAGAATTTTTCTCAATATTATGTTTTTGGATGATTCAGTGGATTACCAATGCTTCATATTATCCTCTATGTCAAATGATCATCTAATGAAATCTAAATATATGGACACATGTAACATTATTTCTCACAATAAGGATCTACATAAAGAGATGGTGAGATATGGGAGAACAAAGATCTCTAATCCACTGATCACGTGAAATATTGGAAATTAAATGCCATATGGGATATATTAAGTCATGTTGATTGGTTATATTGACCTACTAGACATATTGGGTGTTACAATCCTTGATGAATTTCACACACATCTATTTATCCCCTAATGGTCTAAATATTTCTCTAGTTTTATTTTGAATTATATTATGATAAATAGTGATAAGACACTCATCTATCTTCTAACAGTTACTCTCCCAGTTGATAAATGCATGGGGTGTTACAAAATTGTTGTCCTTATTTGGAATAAGAAGAGGAAGTTCAAGGAAAAGGAATTGAAGACTAATTAATAGTCTACAGATCTCATCAACCATAATTTCAAGAAGAATAGGATCAAATGGAAAAGAAAATAATAATACGTAGTATATTTTTTATACAGAAATCCAGGCCATAGGAAGAGAATGGCCAAAAAACCATTTTGTGTTCATGTTGAGAGGGCCACCAAGCCTCTAAAATAGGTACATACTAATGTGTGTGGCCCTTTTCAAGTAGATACTAGAGGTGGATTTTTATATTTTATTACTTTTACTAATGATATGATCAAATATGGTTATATCAACATTATAAATCCTTTGTGAAGTTAAAATATTTTATGATTGGGGATGAGAATCGACTTGGTAAGAAGATGAAGAGATATCGAAATTAATGATTTGTAGAATTACATAACCAATACATTATTTATTATATATGGGAGAAAGGGATTTACCCTCAAGGAACCCCACTTTATACAACACACTAGAATGGTGTTATTAAAAAAAAGAACTATAAATTTTCAGGAAATGTATAGTAGATGATGAGTTATTCAAGCCTTCCATTATCCTTTTGGGGAAACACATTATTGAAAACATTATACATATAGAATCGATTAAAAACCCAAAAAAAATTATATTCTCTTCATGTTACAGATGGGAATGAAGTGATTTTGGCCACATTTTTGTGAATACAATTTTCATGAATTTTTTAAAGGATATCTCAATTAAAAAACTTTACCCTTGAGGCATGGAGTATATCATTATTGGTTATTCTATGAAGTTAATGGGATACTATCTATACATCCATGAAATCATGAATGTGACTATTTCACAACACATTGTTTTATTAATAGGGATAATATTATAAATGATGATAGTGGGTGCTATATTGAATTCAGTGATGTTGATTCTCAATATATAAACGAGTTGGTATATGAACTAGTTACCTGAACCCCCTTAGAAGAATATGATCTTAAAACAAAAAGTTGTGTAGGATTACTATAGAGGTGAAGGAACTATAGAGATATGGTTTTATAGTTACTAATGATGAAGATTCATTATTATTTGATAATAAATATCATTTCTCTGACTAATAGTTATTGAAAATCTCAGAAGCTGGAAGATGGAACAAAATTCATGAATTCTAAGATGGATTCCATGTAGAAAAACTATGATTGGGTTCAAATTGATATTATAGTTCATATAAATAATGTTTTATATAAATGTTTATTCAATATAAATATACAACCATAAGGTTATGTAAATAACTATAAAAAACATATAGTAAATATAGAGGTTATGAAACATCACGAAATTAATTATGTTGAAACATTTCTTTATTCTCTTAATGTAAATCAATCATAATATTGCTTTCCATAATAGCTTTCCATGACTATGATATTTGGGATGTTGACTTCAAAACATTATTCCATATAAGTAAATTTTAAGAGTAATTGTATATGGATAAATTATAAGAGGATGTGACTTCAAATAGGGATAAAAAGGTATACATGTTGTAGAGATCCATTTACAGATTAATCTAAGAAACTAGGTCATGAATCATTCGATTTGATAAAGAAATAAAATAATTTTGTTTTATTATGAATGAATGTGAGCCATGTATTTATATATTTTTTAGTTAGGCTATGAATCATTTAATTGTATAATATATTAATGAACAATTAATAATTGTAAACAATATACCATCCTTACAATATGTTTAGGTGTGTATTAGTACGTCAAAATACTGGGATGACTTAGGTGAAGTGATCTACATTATAGAGATCAGGATCATGGATGATATATCTAAGAGGACACTGAAACTACTTCATGGTACATGATGAAATGTTTCACTATAGAAAAATCAAATATGGGCTTGGTTTTAGTGTCACATTGTATATCTATTACCAGAAAATGTGTCTTTAGAGGACACAGGAAAGAGAGAGATTATAGAAGATTACATAAAATTCTGTGATATGATCTATCATGTATTCGATGTTATGTATATGTTTTGATAGTTCCTATTATTTGATAATTGTATAAATATATCAATAAGATCTATCTAAATATCATTGGTTGACTATATGTCAATACTTAAGTATCTAAGGTGAAATAATGATATATTACTACTGTATATAGGAGATGAGGAACTTGTAATCAATGATTATACTTATTCTTTATTTAGATATATTATAATGTCTTTATGGAATATTATTGATATATATTTTCCCACAATAGAGGATTTTTGTGATTGAAGAGTTCAGAGAAGCTATTTTTTTACTATTTTGTTGTGTTTTCCGAGTATATTGTGGATTTCAATGTAGTCAATAAAGGTATACAGATTCAAAAAAATTCATAAGATAATAATGGGGATCTGACTAGTTGAACAATATCATAGTATATTATGATAACACATTAATAGTGTCTCCCTCTAGGTAGCTAAAGTCACATCAAAGGATAAAGAACATACGTATGATATCTCATCTGCTGACAGAATTTTCTCAATGAGGTGAAGTTACAGTGAGTGGATTATCCACAAAGTAATATTTTGTGGACCCCATAATGAAGGATTTATTATATAATAAGGATGAGTATCTTATGGGAGATAGTGCAATGTGATCTTTTATTAGTTATCTCCAGTGAATGTGGGAGTTTATTATAATTAATAACCTATAAACTAAATTATTATTACATTATTTTGTGTTTTTTCATTATTAATGACGTTTTATTAAAACATTATTATTTTTATTCCACATTATATTTATATTTAACAATTCCCTAGGAATATATTCAACATTGAGAGTTTATAGAAGTTCGCTCTATAATGAGAACATATAGGTGACACGACATTTTTTTTGGATATACTATAATGTCTGGAAGATATTATCTGATGGAACATGTGCAATAAATGATATTAATAGAATGAGATTCAGAATACATTGAGACATTTTCTCATGTTTTTCTACCCAGTTATACAAAAATATAAGTGGCTATGATAATAGACTTGTTAAAAAAAGGAAATCTACATTTCCATATGTTATTGGATGTTCCAATCTATGAACATGTGTATTGTTCCTTATATGTTAGTATTTTCATTAATGGATATTGTGAATTTAACACCTAAGACTTTTATGAGAAATATTTTGTTTTTATGTTATATAAATCATCAAAGGAATCTTTCACTACACACAACACTAGCTTGGCTTTCTTTACAGGCAATTGCGGCCTTCCTCGATAGCTTGCGTCGTACGCAATATCGAGTTTCACTAAACAACGAAATATTATAATAATAGCCATTATGAATATTATTAACTGAATTTTTAATTTTATAAAATTTTAATTCATCTTATACATTTTCTAGAATGAGGTATGAAAACAAAATTAGTTTTTTGGATAAAAGAAGTATTTTTCAAAAAATGCAGTTTTACCACCTTTTAATGGCGCACCCACATTAAATCTAGTTTTTGACAAGTTTATAAGTTCAATTTGACAAAATAAAATTATTCTTTAGAATCAGGATATAAAAATTTACTTTGGATAAATTTTTCATATTATTCTGATAACTTTCATATTTTAATGAATAGTAAACACACGCTATATTTTAATTAAAAACAACTTTTCTCATCGCAAGACTTTATATGGTTAAATTATAATATTTATTGTTTTTAATGTATAAATAGAATATATTTTTACCATTTAATATAATGTATGTCATTATCATTAATTTTACATTGAATTCATAGGTAAAAACATTTCAATCTTTGGCAATGTTTTAACTTTTAAAACATGTTTGCTTAACAATGGGATTAATTTCAAATTAATTACTACAAGTTCTATGTTTTGAATTTTGAAAAATGGATTCCATATTTAGAATCCATGGGTCCAAATTATGTTAATAGGTTACTTTTTTTTTGATATTAGGAATAGTAACTACGGTAATTTGTTTTATTTACTACTGTTAAAGGTAAATCGGGTAATTCAAGGTTAAAAGAATATTATTATAATTTAAAATTACCTTGAAACTTGTACTAACCTTATTGGATGAGTATTGTCCTACCATGGGCATCCTTGGGTCGATTTTGGGACCCCATTGAGCAACTTGGTAGTGACAATGACAGTTTGGATTAATTAATTTAATGTAAAGACAAAATTGACATTAACAAAAATATTTAATAATTAATATTTATAAGGGATTATATAAATTTTCTTTTCGACTATAAATAATCATTAGAAATATAAAAATATTTCCTACATAATGATATTTTTTTATAATTTTTAGACACCAAATAAATTAAATTATTTATGACATAATAATGATGAAGTATTTACCTCATTAAAAAATGATTTAAATAAATAAGATTATAATGATTAAAATATTTTCCAAAACATGTCCAATTCTGATTGGTTGATTTTATTTCGACCATTAGTCATCTAATATTCATCTTTAATGATTTTTGGACATTTTGAAACTGAATATTTGTTTATAATAAAATAATATTTCCACACTTTCCAAAGGTGCCCCTCTCCTCCCTTATAAAAGGGCACCTCCTCCCTCTCTTCCTCACACAAATTTGAGCCTTCAAGATCAGCCAAACCCTGCCGATTTCACTTCCCCACTTCGTTAGAAACCTACTAGAGGTACTGGTCTTATCAAAAGACCGACTCTAGTGCCATAAGAGAAAGTTTAAAGGAGTCACTTCGAGAAAGAGGTAATACCTTCTACCGTTTTCTTCATGTTCCATTCCTCTTCTACTCCCTCTTATTTAGTTGTTTCATTATGAGGTAATAACATCAATGTCCCTCATATACTGATATTTTATTATAATTATTAAACAACCCTATTTCACCTTTTATCCATCCTATGGAAAACGAAATCACTGCGTGTGCGTACGTACGAAATACCGTATCCACGCCGTGGTGTAATCTGTTTTCCACCACCACCTTACTTGGATGGGTATAATGGTGTAAAGAATAACTATATATGATTATTGTAAAGTTATATTTATTCTGAAATAGTATACATACACTTCAGTACAATTCCATGATCATGGGAACGATATCATCGCTCGTGCGTACGTACGGCCTACCGTCTCCACGATGTGATGCGACTCGTTCTATATGATATTCATTGAATAATGATTATATAAATGAATTGAATGAATTAATATGATATATATTACACTAACACCATTCTATAATTGATTTATCTATATCCTATAAAGAGGAATAAGAATTTATTCGACAAAACACGCATAAGAACAAAAAGTAATAAACACCCGAATAACAAGTAGTAATGAAATATTACTAATAAGAAGCTAATAATATGACCATATATGATATAATAACAATGAATATTATTCATTAATAAGTCAATGAAATTTTTTAAATCATTATACAGGAGGTTCGGACACGTACAAATCATGTCAGACCTAAGGTAAGGGAAAATATCACAATCTCATTTTTATCCGAGATTGTTTATACTTTGGTATTTACTGGGGTGTATTTTATCATCCACATCCATGTTTCCTCAATATGTAATATTATTTCCATACACCTACAATTGTTTAAATCCAATTTTACCCTTCATTAAGTTTTTAGTAAAAGATATGAAAGGAATCTTTTGTCGTTTTTCTTACGAGTTACTTTTTTACTTTTCCGACAAAAGTACGAGAAGAATGTTTTTTAACATATACGGCACGAATGGATTTTTAAAACATTTTTTCCAAGAATATTCTTTTACTAGTTTTCAAGTTTATTTTTAATCAACTTATTTTAGATTAAAATTGTATGACATGTTAAGAAAGGAAAAATGTTTTTGAAGTAGAGAGGATATTTTCCTCAAGAATGGAGTTCAAGTGTTTTATCAAAATTATATTCTATATAAGATAATATAGGGTTCTGTTTATATCCCTATTATTACATTGATATGATTATGTTGTGATGGAAATATTTTTATGAATTCCTTTATCTTATATGAATTGTTTTCTGATGTCATGATGTTTAAGATTCCCATTTTTATTACATGGGTTATGCTATGATGTATGGTTTATGATTTTGTGGAACACATAAGAATGGTATCATTATGATATGGGTGGGACCTATATCTCCCTCCAATTCATTGGGTAAAGATTTTATATATCATGAGATAGACATGTCTAGAATGGCAGGTTAAACCGGTTCGGTGAAACAAGACTGAAACGAGGAGTGAACTCAGTTCAGAAATGGACTTTGTCCACTAAGATAGTCTTGGAAATGAGTATTGACTAATAAGAAATGATTTTCTATGATTATGTGTTTATGCCAAAAAGTTTCATGTTTTAAGTTATGATTATTGGGATTAAATTTCACTACCATGATTTATCCCAAGTTATGAAATTATGGTCTCTTTTGCAGGTTAAGATTTAAAAAATGTTATGTTCTTATGAATATGATGTGATTGATATTTCTTTTGTTTACCCTTACTGAGCATTTGAGCTCACCCTTTTGTATGTTTTCTTTCCCCAGGTGAGGAAGAAGGTTATTAAGTAAGATATGCCAAAAGGGACTATAGATATGATGAAATAAATGGGAGATAGTGTAGATGCTTTATGAACCAGTTGTTTATGTTTCCCAATTTCTAAAGACAGTATACCTATACGCTCCTTTCATGGTTTTGTTATATGTTTTAATAAGTATGCTTCAATTTTGAAGTATTAACCATGTATGTAAAGTATGGGTCGTTATAGTTGGTATCAGAGGAAAGGTATAGTCAACCTTTGGAAACTAGGATGTGAAAGCCTTAGTAAGAATCCTTAGGATATGTCTAAGCATAGAACACAATCTTAGTGTTTTATAAATTTCCATGAACAACCTATGATAAGACCTTATGTGTAAAATTTTGTTCTTGATTATGTGGTTTTCTTTTTATAATTAGTGTTGCTCACACTATTCTTCTTGGTTTTATTCAATGTCTGGAACCCGAAGGAACCATGTAAATGCGGAATACAATGGGCAATGCAATGATTGTCCCCCTGAGCAACCAAACGATATGGGATCTGGAATGAAAAAACATGTATCCATGCTCACACAACTTTCTCAAGCTATGAATCATGCATGACTTCCAAATGAGAAAAGGAAGGAGCAACATTCTGTTGAATCCTTCATAAGGAAAAATCCACCTTCATTCAGCGGGTCTTCTGAACCAGTAGTGGCTGAACAATGGATCAGTACCACTGAAAAGATATTTTCAGGTCTTCAATGTTCTGAACATGATAAAGTCATCTTAGCAGTGTATCGTTTGGAAGGCGATGCTAATCATTGGTGGAATCTTATCAAGAATACGAGGCAAAGAGATGAAATTGAGTCCATGGAATGGGACGAGTTCAAGAACTTATTTTTCAATAAGTATTTCCCTCGTATTCTTTGAACAAAGACAGAGAAGGAGTTTCTTGAACTAAAGCAAAAGGATGATGATTTTGTGGGTACCTATGAAGAAAATTTTACAAGACTTGCAAGGTATGATTCTGGTATTATTATCCAACCTGAGAGTAAGATCGATCGATTCTTTAGTGGTTTAAAACCAAGTCTTTGAAGGGCGTTATCCATAAGGGACATCAATAGCTATGAGGAAATCGTTCGATGTGCTCTAAAAGTTGAGATGGAGAATGGAGTAACCCATCAGTCATATGGGTTTGATAAGAAGAGGAAAATTGAATTCAAAGGAAAATCTAAAGACCACACTGAAAATAAGATGAGTTTTTCCTTATGCTCAAAGTGTGGAAAGAAACATGGAGGAAATTGTCTTAAGGGGACAAGAAAATGTTATAAGTGTGGAAAAGAAGGTCATCGGGCAATTGAATGTCGAAATAATGGGACGAAGATGTCTAATGATGCAAACAAAGGAAGGGATACACAGAATGAACCTACTACACTTCAATGTTTCAAGTGCAAGGATATGGGGCATTATGCCAATCAATGCCCAAATCCAAGGGTTGATGATGATGATCGACATCAACAAACTCTTAAGGCCAAAGACAAAGGAAAGTCACATGCAATTACTATCGGCGATGTGGAGTACGACAACGAAGTGGTGAGAGGTACACTTACCATCCACTCTAAAGTAGAAAATGTTTTATTTGATTATAGATCCACCCACTCTTTAGTTTCTGAAGAATTTTCTAAGAGTATCACCTTATTACCTCAACAATTAGATGTTGAGTTGGCTGTGACAACTCCTAATGGCACAACAGTTGCATTAAAAGTTTACAATTCTTCCCCGATTGAAATTTATGGGAAAGTACTTCCTGCAAATCTTGTGATCCTTCCTATAGTAGAATTTGATGTGATTCTTGGCATGGATTGTCTTTCTTTATATGGAGCTCATATCAATTACCAAAGAAGGGAAGTCACATTTCATATTCCATGTTAATCTATGATCATCTATCGATGCAAGGATGAACATAACCTTCCAGTGGAAATTTCTTCTATCTTATGGGTCTTGATTCCACTAAATGAAGGTTATTTATCTCAAATAGTTGGAGAGAAGCACACAATTAATACTATTCCCATTGTACGGGAGTTTGACGATGTCTTTCCAGAGGAATTACCGGGTCTTCCACCAAATTGTGATGTTGAGTTTTCAATAGAACTCGTACCAGGTGCTTTGCCTATTTCAAATACACCTTATAGAATGGCCCCAATTGAGTTGTAGGAATTGAAGAAGCAACTCCAAGAGAATCTTGATAAAGGATTCATACTTCCTAGTGCATCACCTTGGGGAGAACCAGTTATGTTTGTTAAGAAGAAAATGGATCAATGCGACTCTGCATTGATTATCGAGAACTTAACAAGAACACTCTCAGGAACAAATATCCTCTCCCACGCATTGATAACCTATTTGACCAACTACTCGGAGCTCAATACTTTTCCAAGATTGAACTTCGTTCATGGTATCATCAATTAAGGTTCAAAAGGGAGGATATACCAAAGACGGCTTTCTGTACAAGGTATGGACACTATGAATTTATAGTGATTCCATTTGGTCTTACTAATTCCCCTACTATCTTCCTCGATCTGATGAATAAAGTCTTTAAGGACTATCATGATCAGTTTGTGGTAGTCTTTATAGATGATATTCTTGTCTATTCAAAGAGCAAGGAAGAACATGAAGTTTACTTGAGAATTGTATTAAAGACCCTAAGAAAGGAGAAGCTTTATGCCAAATTTACCAAGTGTAAATTTTGGCTTCAAAAAGTCGCATTTTTGGGTCACATAGTCTCAAAAGAGGGGATATCTGTGGATCCAGCAAAAACATAGGTTATCAAAAGATGGTCGAGACCAATAACCGTAACTGAGATCCGAAGTTTTCTTGGTTTGGCTGGATATTATAGATGTTTTGTGAAATATTTTTCACGATTATCTAATCCACTCACCAAGCTGACTCGGAAAGGAGTTAAGTTTGTTTGGACAGAGGAATGTGAAGAGAATTTCAAGGAGTTGAAAAGAAGGTTATCCAGTGCACCTGTTCTCACACTGCCTTGTAGTGGAGAAAGGTTTGTGATCTATAGTGATGCATCCAAGAAGGGATTGGGGTGTGTACTTATGCAAAATGATACGGTTATAGCTTATACCTCACGATAGTTGAAAATACATGAGCAAAATTACCTAACTCATGATTTGGTGTTAGCTGCGGTAATATTTGCATTAATGATTTGGAGGCATTATCTTTATGGAGAAAGGTGTGACATTTATACTGATCATAAAAGTTTAAAGTATATTTTCACACAAAAGGAGCTGAATATGCGCCAAAGAAGATGGTTGGAGATGATTAAGGATTACGACTGCCTAATTCATAACAACCTTGGGAAATCAAACAAGGTGGAAGATGCATTAAGTCTACAAGACCATGCTAGCTTATCCATGATGAGGATCACAAAAGATCCTATATTTATGGATTTACAATGGATGGATCTTGGAATTATAATTAAAGGGAAAAAATAGTATGTTTCTCAAATGAATGTTCAACCATCTATACATGTGAAGATTAAAGAGGCGCAGAAAGAAGATGTCGAGTTACAAAAAAAGGTGAGAACTGTTCTTGAATTCAACCATGATTGTGATGGGATAATAAAGTTCAGAAATTGGTTTTGTGTTCCTACCATCCCCAAATTAAAGAAGGAGCTGCTGGATGAGGCTCATAGTTCTTCATTCTCTATTCATCCTGGAAGCACGAAGATGTATAGGGATCTGAAAGAGTACTTCTGGTGGGATGGCATGAAAAGAGATGTTGCTGAATATGTCTCTCGATGCTTGGTTTGTCAGCAAGTTAATTCTGATAGACAGAAGTCTAAGGGAATGTTACAACCATTACCCATACCCGAATGGAAATGGGAAAACATCACTATGGACATTGTCACCGGACTTCCTAAAACATCCAAAGACAATAATGCTATCTGGGTTATAGTTGATTGTCTTCAGAAGTCGGCACACTTAATTGCTATTAGAGAAGATTTTTCTCTTGATCGGCTTGCCAGGATATATGTAAAAGAAGTGGAAAGATTGCATGGAGTACCACATTCCATTATATCTGATCGGGATCCCAGGTTTACCTCAAAGTTCTGGTGTAGAGACCCGTATCTTGACGTACATGGACATTACATTACTTTTGCGGAATACTTAGTACATAACAAAAACACACACACAAGGATCGTAATAGTTTAGTGTCTTTGGAAACTCGGAACGTAATCTTCTAATCGTGGTGAAAGATCTTCAATATCTCCCATAAAGATCTTCCCCTTTTTTTACCTAAAAACCTTTCTTTATATCCTGGGGAAGAGAAAACATAAAAGGGTGAGCTCAAATGCTCAGCAAGGGCAAATAAAGGAAATAAAAATCATATCATATCTTTATGAAAATCAAAACCTGCAAAAAAGATCATAATATCTTAACATGGAATAAATCATAGAAGTGAAAATGAATCCCTTACTTAAAACATTACTCATTGTGGCATACACACATAATCATAGAGAATCATTTCTTGTTAGTCAAGGCTCATTGCCAAGACTATCTTAGTGGACAAAGTCCCTTTCTGAATCGAGTAATCCTCGTTTCAGTCCTGTTTCACTGAACCGGTATAACCTACCATTCCAGCCATGTCTATCTCATGAGATATGAAATCTTTACCCAATGCATTGGAGGGAGATATAGGTCCCACCCATCTCTTAATGAATCCTTTCTTATGTGTGCCACAAAATCATAAATCATACATCATTGCATAACCCATGTAATAAAAATGGGATTCTTAAACAACATGACATCATAAAACCATTCATATAAGATAAAGGAATTCATAAACATAATTCCATCACAACATAGTCAAATCAATGTAATAATAGGGATAAAAACAGAACCCTTTATTATCTTAGATGGAAAATAATTTTTGATAAAACACTTGAACTCCATTCTTGAGGAAAATATCCTTTCTTCTTAAAAAACATTTTTCCTTTCATAACATGTCATAAAACATTAAAATAAAATAAGTTGATTAAAAATAAACTTGAAAACTTATAGAGGAAGATTATTGGAAATACTGTTTTAAAAATCCATTCTTGCCGTATAAGTTAAAAAAAACATTCTTCTCGTACTTTTGTCGGAAAAGTCAAAAAAAGTACCTCGTATGAAAAACGACAAAAGATTCCTTTCATATCCTTTACTAAAAACTCATAGAAGGGTAAAATTGGATTTAAACAATTGTAGGTGGATGGAAATAATATTACATATTGAGGGAACATGGATGTGGATGATAAAATACACCCCAGTAAATACATACGAATAAACAATCTCGGATAAAAATGAGATTGTGAAATTTCCCTTACCTTAGGTCCGATTTGCTTCGTATGTGTCCGAACCTCCTGTATAATGATTTAAATAATGTCATTGACTTATTATAGAATCATATTCATTGTTATGATATCATATATGGTTCACTTATGACATTATATTACCCGTTCTTTTTTAAATTCCATGTTAAAGAAGCGTTTTGGGTAAAATCATTTCATTTATCGTAGGTGTTTTGACTTGTTGTTCTTGACATCATTATTAATTATATCATTATTTACTTACTTCCAGAATATAAAATATGATTTATATATCATATATATTCAGTATATATATATATATATAATAGGTAGATAAATAAAATGAAAAACACCGTTCATGGAGACGGTAGTCCGTACGTACGCATGAACGTTGTTTTCCTTTCCTTATTGTCTTGAAATGGAAGTAAGTAGATGACATACATATGTATATATATACATAAATCCAGTAGCTTTATAATGTCATATATTTCATTATTATTTCTTATATATACTTTATAATCATTCTTAAATGGTTAATATGGAGAATGAATCTCATCGCGTCGTGGAGACGGTAGTCCGTACGTACGCACGAGCGATGATATCATTTCTATAAGTATTGAATTGAATTGGAGTGAATTATACAATATATCAGAATCAATATGATGTTGCAATAACTATGTATAGTTATTGTTTACACCATTATACCCATCCATGTAAGGTGGTGGTGGAAAATAGATTACACCACGGCGTGGAGACGGTATTCCGTACGTACGCACGCGCGGTGATTTCTTTTTCCGTAGGATGGATAGATGGTGAAATAGGGTTGTTTCATACTTATAATAACATATCAGTATATGAGTGATACTGATGTTATTACTTCATAATGAAACAACCTAAGAAGAAGAAGTGGAAGAAGAAATAAAGATGAAAGAATTGGTAACGGTAATTACCTCTTCTTTGAAGTGCCTCTTTGAGACCTCCTCTTAGGGCACTAAAATTGGTCTTTGAAGAAGACCAGAACCTCTAGGATGTTTCTAGGGAAGTGGAGAGGAGAAATTGGCAGGGGTTGGCCGAGCTTGAGTGATCAAATTGGTGTGAGGAGGAGGGGGAGGAGGTGTCCTTTTATAGGGGAGGAGAGGGGCACCTTAGGAATATCTCAAAATATTATTTTATATTAAAGTCAAAATCGGTTTATAATGGTTCCAAAGGGTCTTATTTCGAAGCTAAAGTGGGGATGGGTCGAAATCCTATCAACCAATAGGATTTAGACAAGTTTGGGGTTTTATTTTAACCTTATCAATTAGATTTAACTCTAAGTTAAATAATTTAACTTTTACCGTGTCTTTTTGTTTTCTTTCACTATATGGTTAATAAACTTACTATAACATGCCAAACGAACCCCAAATTGTATATTATTAATACATATATCCTTATCTAAGTTATTTGGCCGAACCTTAGATTTTTAGGAATAAAATAACAATTAGTAATATAATATTTGATTTAAAAACTATTTTGTGTCAATTTTGACACTATTTGATATATGATTTTTGTGAAAGTCATAACAAAATTATATGTTCGAACCAAGTTGATTAAATCATCACTAATATATCATAGTAACCTAGAAAATTAGTGTAATTCATAAAAAGTCTCAAATGACATTTATGTTGGTGTTTATAACATCAATTATGTCAATATTTCATTAATAAGATAATTACTGCATCATCTTTGTGTCATAAATAAATTAAATTATTTGATGTCTAAAAATTACAAATAAAATACCATCATGTAGGAAATCTTTTCAGAATTCTAATTAATATTTACAATCGAATTTATCTAATGTATAACCCCATATTAAAAATGATTTACTTATTAAACTTTGATTTTAACTATTTTAACCCTTCTTTAAATAAATTAATAATAAATGTCCTAATCTAATCCAAGTGGGCCTAAATGGTCATATTTTATTACTAAGTTTGTTTTTGGTCGAATTACACTTGTCCAATAGAATTAGGACATGTGTTAGGGTAATATTAATATCATATTTACCCTTAGTTACCCTATTTACTATTAACCGCGGTAAAAAAAAGTAAAAAGTTACTATTCACCAAAAAATTATTTTCATCTCATTGAACCACATTTTAGTCCTTGATATTAACCGTGTCTCTCGGATTTTCGAAATTCCATTCACAGAAGCGGTAAAATTAAGTTTTATGCAAAATTCAGTTTTTAACCTACCACTTAGTAGTTTCACTATTCATCAAAAATTGATGTTTTTCAGAACAATGCCAAAATTTCATCCCAAGCTATATTTCATATTCCGAATTCAAAAATGAAGTCTATTTTACCAAATTCATAACATAAAAGTTGCATTAATTAATTTTATAATTAAATCCCGCTGTTAAAACAAATAGCGTGTTTTTAAGAAACAATATCTATCAAAAGATTGACACTTGTTTATGTCTAGTTTAAATGTGAAATTACATCCAATGACCAACATTGTATTAAATTGTAAAAATATATTCTAAATATACTTTAAAACCACTCAAATTAATAATTTATCACTATTAATTATTTCGATTGAAAATGTTGTTTTTAACTAAAATTTAGTAATTTTCAGTATTCATCAGAATATGAAAGTTATCCGAAATGTACCAAAATTTCACCTTAGGCTAAATTCGATACTCCGAATCCAAAAATGAAGTTCACTTTGAAAAATAAGATTTACATAATTTCAAAAAGTTGTTATTACTATTCATAACGGCTAGTTTTAATATTATTTTAATAGCATATCGTTGTTTAGTGAAACTCGGTATTGCGTATTACACACGCTATCGAGGAAGGTCATGATTGCGTGTAATGCAAGTCAAGTCAGGAAGGTGTGTTGTGCAAGCTTCTTTTGGTGTAGCGTACAACACAAGACATTAATAAAATTAAAAAGAATATTTTTCATAAATTCTCGGGTTGTTACATTCTACCCCCCTTAAAATGAATTTCGCCCTCGAAATTCGTCGGGATTATAAGTGGTTTACTATTCGAAAGTTTCTTTAATAGAAACCCACATCGTAAAAAAAGAATACCAAAACTTGGCTTTAAAAACTAAAGTATGAAATGTAACGATTACCCAAATAAACTAATCACTGGGTTTCCACATAGGTGAAAATATGGATATGGAAGGGAAATCTAACCATCATGTTCTGATGGAGAGTGGTAGAGAACATGGCTATGGAAAAGCCAGTAATCACAAATCCATAGATTTGTGATGATATAAGGTACCATCTGATTCATCAGGTATAAGAGAACTAGGACAACATTTTTGGTTTTCAAGATCATTTCCCTAAAGTTAAAGAATTTGAATTAGAATAAATACTTACTTTATTTTGGTACAATCTCACTGTTGTTCGTGCCTTTAACAATTTCCACTTCATCTCTTAAATAAATGAAGTTGAATTTGTTATTCGTGAAGTGTTAGCAGATCATGTGATAGAATGACGGGTCATTCCATCTGTCTCAAACAAAAGGTTAGCAAAAATTATATACATAAGTCGATCTATAGTGAGATTAATCATATATGGTTCCTAAAATGGACTTATACTTCATATATCATACTGCTTAATATAATAAAACTAGTTTCTTCTAAATAGGGACTTCCTGTAGGTCAGTGGTAGGCGATAAAGGCTAGTCGCACTTCGGTTGTGGGTTCGATTCCCACAGCCTTGTCCGAAGCGATGGGCTGTTGCCCGTCCTGCAGGTTGTCCTTTTTCTAAAACTATATTACTATAACATCCCATAATATCGAAAAAACTTCTATCCTTAAACAATACTAACTTATGTCCAACATAATCCATTCTAATAATATAGTGAAAACGATTACCAGAGATTTAATACTGTCGTTGATCCCCATATATCATAAGATATGTCTTGTTGGTCACATTCCAAACATTCAAAGGCCTTAATCATGTATTCTATTGAATACCCATTGAACCTTAGTGAAAACATGAATGCAGTTAAAAGTTAACTCTATCCACATACCAAAATCCAAAAATTCTATATACTCAAACCATGATATAACTTTCTCCTTATATCAGTCATGAGCTCATGAATACAATCAAATACCTCATTATCTTATTATTCCTTCATTATGCGCATATGATCTACTTTCCAAAATATTTGAATCACTTTTCATGGTTACCGGTACCTTAAAATTATTGAAAACCACAATAGACCAATACATAAATATTTCAGTACACCATAAAAGTACCTCAACAACATTATTATTGAATACCAATACATAAACACTTCAGTCCATCCACTTCAATGATTGTCCTGGAATAATTCCTTCCTTGATTTAGAAGTACCTTTTTAGGTCAGGGCATTGAGTTGGGTAATGCCCATGTTCTCCACAAATAATACATTGAACACCATAACAATCTGTCACTCTATGACCCTTTTCTCCACACAGATAACATCGGTCCCTCCATTTGAGGTATTCCTCAAGGTTCTTCTTCCCTTCTTTAGAAATCTCAATCTTCCTTTCTTTATGCTCCTCAACATGCGAACATGCATAATAGTTTATCTTCCTCTTCTTTGATGAATTAGTCATACCACTAAATTTCACCTTGTTAACCATATATCGCGATGACTGATTCGGCATAATCACAATATCTTTATCTCTAGGCATTACACAATTTTGTTGCTCATAATCACCAATTTGTCCATTGGATTCAATGTTAACCAAATTCCTTCTGGTTCCCTCCATTAACTAAAACACAAAGAGAATTTTTTGAGAGGCGAAATCATGCTAGGGAAGACAACATAGTAAAGGGGAAGCACCCTCAATATCTAACATCTTAGGTTAAATTCTAAGATCGTTACCGTAGTTCTAGGACTATATCCTATACGTATACTTATCCTTAGGGACATCCCTAGACATACCGTAGAAATATCTCTAGGGATCTCACTAACGTTTTCGCATCCTAGTTTCCAAAGGTTGACTAAACCTTTCCTCTGATACCAACTGTAGAGACCCGTATCTTGACGTACATGGACATTACATTACTTTTGCGGAATACTTAGTACATAACAAAAACACACACACAAGGATCGTAATAGTTTAGTGTCTTTGGAAACTCGGAACGTAATCTTCTAATCGTGGTGAAAGATCTTCAATATCTCCCATAAAGATCTTCCCCTTTTTTTACCTAAAAACCTTTCTTTATATCCTGGGGAAGAGAAAACATAAAAGGGTGAGCTCAAATGCTCAGCAAGGGCAAATAAAGGAAATAAAAATCATATCATATCTTTATGAAAATCAAAACCTGCAAAAAAGATCATAATATCTTAACATGGAATAAATCATAGAAGTGAAAATGAATCCCTTACTTAAAACATTACTCATTGTGGAATACACACATAATCATAGAGAATCATTTCTTGTTAGTCAAGGCTCATTGCCAAGACTATCTTAGTGGACAAAGTCCCTTTCTGAATCGAGTAATCCTCGTTTCAGTCCTGTTTCACTGAACCGGTATAACCTACCATTCCAGCCATGTCTATCTCATGAGATATGAAATCTTTACCCAATGCATTGGAGGGAGATATAGGTCCCACCCATCTCTTAATGAATCCTTTCTTATGTGTGCCACAAAATCATAAATCATACATCATTGCATAACCCATGTAATAAAAATGGGATTCTTAAACAACATGACATCATAAAACCATTCATATAAGATAAAGGAATTCATAAACATAATTCCATCACAACATAGTCAAATCAATGTAATAATAGGGATAAAAACAGAACCCTTTATTATCTTAGATGGAAAATAATTTTTGATAAAACACTTGAACTCCATTCTTGAGGAAAATATCCTTTCTTCTTAAAAAACATTTTTCCTTTCATAACATGTCATAAAACATTAAAATAAAATAAGTTGATTAAAAATAAACTTGAAAACTTATAGAGGAAGATTATTGGAAATACTGTTTTAAAAATCCATTCTTGCCGTATAAGTTAAAAAAAACATTCTTCTCGTACTTTTGTCGGAAAAGTCAAAAAAAGTACCTCGTATGAAAAACGACAAAAGATTCCTTTCATATCCTTTACTAAAAACTCATAGAAGGGTAAAATTGGATTTAAACAATTGTAGGTGGATGGAAATAATATTACATATTGAGGGAACATGGATGTGGATGATAAAATACACCCCAGTAAATACATACGAATAAACAATCTCGGATAAAAATGAGATTGTGAAATTTCCCTTACCTTAGGTCCGATTTGCTTCGTATGTGTCCGAACCTCCTGTATAATGATTTAAATAATGTCATTGACTTATTATAGAATCATATTCATTGTTATGATATCATATATGGTTCACTTATGACATTATATTACCCGTTCTTTTTTAAATTCCATGTTAAAGAAGCGTTTTGGGTAAAATCATTTCATTTATCGTAGGTGTTTTGACTTGTTGTTCTTGACATCATTATTAATTATATCATTATTTACTTACTTCCAGAATATAAAATATGATTTATATATCATATATATTCAGTATATATATATATATATAATAGGTAGATAAATAAAATGAAAAACACCGTTCATGGAGACGGTAGTCCGTACGTACGCATGAACGTTGTTTTCCTTTCCTTATTGTCTTGAAATGGAAGTAAGTAGATGACATACATATGTATATATATACATAAATCCAGTAGCTTTATAATGTCATATATTTCATTATTATTTCTTATATATACTTTATAATCATTCTTAAATGGTTAATATGGAGAATGAATCTCATCGCGTCGTGGAGACGGTAGTCCGTACGTACGCACGAGCGATGATATCATTTCTATAAGTATTGAATTGAATTGGAGTGAATTATACAATATATCAGAATCAATATGATGTTGCAATAACTATGTATAGTTATTGTTTACACCATTATACCCATCCATGTAAGGTGGTGGTGGAAAATAGATTACACCACGGCGTGGAGACGGTATTCCGTACGTACGCACGCGCGGTGATTTATTTTTCCGTAGGATGGATAGATGGTGAAATAGGGTTGTTTCATACTTATAATAACATATCAGTATATGAGTGATACTGATGTTATTACTTCATAATGAAACAACCTAAGAAGAAGAAGTGGAAGAAGAAATAAAGATGAAAGAATTGGTAACGGTAATTACCTCTTCTTTGAAGTGCCTCTTTGAGACCTCCTCTTAGGGCACTAAAATTGGTCTTTGAAGAAGACCAGAACCTCTAGGATGTTTCTAGGGAAGTGGAGAGGAGAAATTGGCAGGGGTTGGCCGAGCTTGAGTGATCAAATTGGTGTGAGGAGGAGGGGGAGGAGGTGTCCTTTTATAGGGGAGGAGAGGGGCACCTTAGGAATATCTCAAAATATTATTTTATATTAAAGTCAAAATCGGTTTATAATGGTTCCAAAGGGTCTTATTTCGAAGCTAAAGTGGGGATGGGTCGAAATCCTATCAACCAATAGGATTTAGACAAGTTTGGGGTTTTATTTTAACCTTATCAATTAGATTTAACTCTAAGTTAAATAATTTAACTTTTACCGTGTCTTTTTGTTTTCTTTCACTATATGGTTAATAAACTTACTATAACATGCCAAACGAACCCCAAATTGTATATTATTAATACATATATCCTTATCTAAGTTATTTGGCCGAACCTTAGATTTTTAGGAATAAAATAACAATTAGTAATATAATATTTGATTTAAAAACTATTTTGTGTCAATTTTGACACTATTTGATATATGATTTTTGTGAAAGTCATAACAAAATTATATGTTCGAACCAAGTTGATTAAATCATCACTAATATATCATAGTAACCTAGAAAATTAGTGTAATTCATAAAAAGTCTCAAATGACATTTATGTTGGTGTTTATAACATCAATTATGTCAATATTTCATTAAAAAGATAATTACTGCATCATCTTTGTGTCATAAATAAATTAAATTATTTGATGTCTAAAAATTACAAATAAAATACCATCATGTAGGAAATCTTTTCAGAATTCTAATGAATATTTACAATCGAATTTATCTAATGTATAACCCCATATTAAAAATGATTTACTTATTAAACTTTGATTTTAACTATTTTAACCCTTCTTTAAATAAATTAATAATAAATGTCCTAATCTAATCCAAGTGGGCCTAAATGGTCATATTTTATTCCTAAGTTTGTTTTTGGTCGAATTACACTTGTCCAATAGAATTAGGACATGTGTTAGGGTAATATTAATATCATATTTACCCTTAGTTACCCTATTTACTATTAACCGCGGTAAAAAAAAGTAAAAAGTTACTATTCACCAAAAAATTATTTTCATCTCATTGAACCACATTTTAGTCCTTGATATTAACCGTGTCTCTCGGATTTTCGAAATTCCATTCACAGAAGCGGTAAAATTAAGTTTTATGCAAAATTCAGTTTTTAACCTACCACTTAGTAGTTTCACTATTCATCAAAAATTAATGTTTTTCAGAACAATGCCAAAATTTCATCCCAAGCTATATTTCATATTCCGAATTCAAAAATGAAGTCTATTTTACCAAATTCATAACATAAAAGTTGCATTAATTAATTTTATAATTAAATCCCGCTGTTAAAACAAATAGCGTGTTTTTAAGAAACAATATCTATCAAAAGATTGACACTTGTTTATGTCTAGTTTAAATGTGAAATTACATCCAATGACCAACATTGTATTAAATTGTAAAAATATATTCTAAATATACTTTAAAACCACTCAAATTAATAATTTATCACTATTAATTATTTCGATTGAAAATGTTGTTTTTAACTAAAATTTAGTAATTTTCAGTATTCATCAGAATATGAAAGTTATCCGAAATGTACCAAAATTTCACCTTAGGCTAAATTCGATACTCCGAATCCAAAAATGAAGTTCACTTTGAAAAATAAGATTTACATAATTTCAAAAAGTTGTTATTACTATTCATAACGGCTAGTTTTAATATTATTTTAATAGCATATCGTTGTTTAGTGAAACTCGGTATTGCGTATTACACACGCTATCGAGGAAGGTCGTGATTGCGTGTAATGCAAGGCAAGTCAGGAAGGTGTGTTGTGCAAGCTTCTTTTGGTGTAGCGTACAACACAAGACATTAATAAAATTAAAAAGAATATTTTTCATAAATTCTCGGGTTGTTACATCTGGCGAAGTCTACAACATACTCTGGATACACATTTGAGTTTTAGCACTGCTTATCATCCTCATACAGACGGTCAGTCTGGGAGGACAATTCAAACTCTATATGATATGTTGAGAGCTTGCTCTATTGATTTCAAAGGTGGCTGGGATCAACACCTACCTTTGGTGTAATTTTCTTATAATAATAGCTTTCACTCCAGTATTCAGATGGCTCCGTATGAAGCTCTCTATAGAAGGAAATGAAGGACTCCAACTTGCTGGGATGAAGTTGGGGAATGAAAGCTATTAGGACCTGATCTTGTTGATGAGATGGCAGAAAAGGTTAGATCTATTCAACAACACATAAGAGCAGCTCAGATTCAACAAAAAAGTTATGCCGACAACCGAAGAAAAAACTTAGAGTTTGAAGTGGGTGATAAAGTGTTCTTATGAATATCTCCCCGGAAGAGGGTCATGAGATTTGGAAAGAAGGGAAAGTTGATCCCTAGATATATCGGTCCTTTAGAAATACTGGATCGTGTTGGGAAGGTAGCATTCCGATTGGCGCTTCCACCGAATCTCTCTCAAGTTCATGATGTGTTCCATTTATCTCTCCTGAGAAAGTACATACCTGATCCTTCACATGTACTCAGCTCAGAAGTTGTACCGCTGGAACAAGTTATTTATTATGAAAAATAGCCGATAGAGATTCTGGATCATAGCAAAAAATTCCTATCGAACAAGACCACTCAGTTGGTGAATGTTTTATATAGGAACCACCAATTAGAAGAAGCTACATGGGAACTTGAGGATATGAAGAGGGAGAGGTGTCCTAATCTGTTTGTTAAGAAGTGACGAATTTTGAGGGAGAAATTCATTTTAAGGGGGTAGAATGTAACACCCGAGACTTTTCTGATAATATTTCGTTTTTATGTTATATAAATCATCAAAGGAATCTTTCACTACACACAACACTAGCTTGTATTGCTTTACACGCAACTGAGGCCTTCCTCGATAGCTTGCGTAGTTCGCAATACCGAGTTTCACTAAAAAACAAAATATTATAATATTAGCAGTTATGAATAGTATTAACTGAATTTTCAATTTTATATAATTTTAATTCATCTTATACATTTTATAGAATGAGGTATGAAAACAAAATCAGTTTTTTGGATAAAAAAAGTATTTTTCAAAAAATGTTGTTTTACCGCCTTTCGATGGCCTACCCATATTAAATCTAGTTTTTGACAAGTTTATAAGTTCAATTTGACAAAATAAAATTCTTCTTTAGAATCAGGATATAAAAATTTGCTGTGGATAAAAGTTTCATATTATTCTGGTAACTTTCATATTTTAATGAATAGTAAAAACACGCTATATTTTAATTAAAAACAAATTTTTTCATCGCAATACTTTATATGGTAAAATTATAATATTGATTGTTTTTAATTTATAAATAGAATATTTTTTTTCCATTTAATATAATGTATGTCATTAGCATTAATTTTACAATGAATTCAGAGGTCAAAACATTTCAATCTTGGGCAATGTTTTAACTTTTAAAACCCATTTTCTTAACAACAGGATTAATTTTAAAATAATTACTTCAACTTCTGTGTTTTGAATTTTGAAAAATGGATTCCATATTTTGAATCAGTGGGTCCAAATTATGTAAACAGGTTACTTTTGTTTTTATATTATGAATAGTAACTATGGTATTTTTTTTATTTACTACGGTTAAAGATAAATAGGGTAATTCAAGGTTAAAATAATATTATAATAATTCCAAATTACCTTTACACTTGAACTAACCTTATTGGATGAATATTGGCCGACCATGGGAATCCATGGGTCTATTTTGGGACCCCATTGATCCACTTGGTAGTGACAATGACAATTTGGATTAATTAATTTAATGTAAAGACAAAATTGACATTAACAAAAATCTTTTAGTAATTAATTTTTATAAGGGGTTATATAAATTATATTTTGGACTATAAATATTTATTAGAAATCTAAAAGGATTTCCTACATAATGATATTTATTTATAATTTTTAGACACCAAATAAATTAAATTATTTATGACACAATAATGATGAAGTATTTACCCCATTAATAAATGATTTAAATAAATAAGATTATAATGATTAAAATATTTTCCAAAACATGTCCAATTCTGATTGAATGATCTTATTTAGACCATGAGTCATCTTATCTTCATCTTTAATGATTTATGGACCTTTTAAAACCGAAGATATGTTTATAATAAAATAATATTTCCACACTTTCCAAAGGTGCCCCTCTCTTCCCTTATAAAAGGGAACCTCCTCCCTCTCTTTCTCACACCAATTTGAGCTTTCAGGTTTGGACAAACCCTACCCATTTCACTTCCCCACTTCCTTATAAACCTACTTGTGGTACTGGTCTTATCAAAAGACAAACTCTAGTGCCTTAAGATAAAGTTGAAAGGAGGCACTTCGAGAGAGAGGTAATACCTTCTACCATTTTCTTCAAGTTCCATTCTTCTTATACTCACTATTATTTAGTTGTTTCATTATGAGGTAATAAAATTAGTGTCCCTCATATACTGATTTGTTATTATAAATATGAGACAAACCTATTTCAACTATTATCCATCCTACGGAAAACAAAATCACCGCGCGTGCGTACGTACGGAATATCGTCTCCACGTCGTGGTGTAATCTGTTTTCCACCACCACCTTACTTGGAAGGGTATAATGGTGTAATGAATAACTATATATTAATATTTTAAAGTGATATTGATTATGAAATAGTATACATACACTTCATTACAATTCAATGATCATGGGAACGATATCACCGCTCGTGCGTACGTACCGCCTACCGTCTCCACGATGTGATGCGACTCGTTCTATATGATCTTCATTGAATAATGATTATATAAATGAATTTAATGAATTAAAATGATATATGTTACACTAGCACCATTCTGTAAATGATGTATCTATATCCTATAAAGAGGAATAAGAATTTATTCGACAAAACACGCATAAGAACAAAAAGTGATAAACACCCGAATAACAAGTAGTAATGAAATATTACTAATAAGAAGCTAAGAATATGATCATATATGATATCATAACAATGAATATGATTCTGTAATAAGTCAATGACATTATTTAAATCATTATACAGGATGTTCGGATACGTACAATGCATATCGGACCTAAGGTAAGGGAAAATATCACAATCTCATTTTTATCCGAGATTGTTTATACATTGGTATTTACTGGGGTGTATTTTATCATACACATCCATGTTTCCTCAATATGTAATATTATTTCCATCCACCTACAATTTTTTAAATCCAATTTTACCCCTCACAAAGTTTTTAGTAAAATATATTAAAGGAATCTTTTGTCGTTTTTCGTACGAGGTACTTTTTGACTTTTCCGACAAAAGTACGAGAAGAATTTTTTTTAACTTATACAGCATGAATGGATTTTTAAAACATTATTTCCAAGATTCTTTTTTTACAAGTTTTAAATTTTATTTTTAATCAACTTCTTTTAGATTAAAATTGTATGACATTTTATGAAAGGAAAAATGTTTTTGAAGTAGAAAGGATATTTTCCTCAAGAATAGAGATCAAGTGTTTTATCAAAATTATTTTCCATCTAAGATAATATAGGGTTCTATTTATATCCCTATTATTACATTGATATGATTATGTTGTGATGGAAATATTTTTATGAATTCCTTTATCTTATACAAATTGTTTTATGATGTCATGATGTTTACGATTCCCATTTTTATTACATAGGTTATGCTATGATGTATGGTTTATGATTTTGTGGCACACATAAGAATTGTATCATTAGGAGATGGGTGGGACCTATATCTCCCTCCAATGCATTGGGTAAAGATTTTATAACTTATGAGATAGACATGGCTATAACGGAAGGTTAAACCGGTTTAGTGAAACAGGACTGAAATGAGGAGTGAACTCGGTTCAGAAATGGACTTTGTCCACTAAGATAGTCTTGTAAATGAGTCTTGACTAATAAGAAATGATTCTCTATGATTATGTGTGTATCCCACAATGTTTCATGTTTTAAGTTATGATTATTGGGATTAAATTCCACTACCATGATTTATCCGATGTTATGAAATTATAATCTCTTTTTTAGGTTAAGATTTTAAAATTTTTATGTTCTTATGAATATGATGTGATTGATATTTCTTTTGTTTACCCTTACTAAGAATTTGAGGTCACCCTTTTGTACATTTTCCTTCCCCAGGTCAGGAAGAAAGTTATTAAGTAAGATATGCCAAAAAGGAACAATAGATATGATGAAATAAATGGGAGACAATGTAGATGCTTTATGAACCAATTGTTTATGTTTCCCAGTTTCTAAAGACACTGTACCTATACGGTCCTTTCATGGTTTTGTTATATGTTTTAATAAGTATGCTTCAATTTTGAAGTATTAACCATGAATGTAAAGTATGGGTCATTATAGTGAATCATGTTTTTTAATGTATTTCATGAAACCCATGACGATGTATCATCACCATGATGTAGGATATGTTTGGCGCATCACATGTGATTTTACATTAGTGGATAATGCAAGAATAGTCTTATCCCTTCTTTGGAAGTTGATATATAAGTCTATTTCATGTAATGGATCAACCTAGATAAATACATGGACATAGTTATTGATGGGAGTGTTTAATTATGAAATTTTGAAGAAATAGAACATTAGCTTATAGGATGAAGGGACCGACATGCAACCTGCTTGATTAGAGATATTGTGATAAAGATATTATATTACATGATAAACTTTCATTGGAGGTTTGATGTTTTTGCGATGCTAACTTCTTTATCTATGGGTTCCTTGGAATATTTCTAGAGAATAACCTTATACTTTAGGTGTTCATTCTTAATACTATAGAAAAACATGCCAAGGGGTTCTCACACTATGTATATCTCTAAACTCAATTAAATTCATGAATTTAATTTAAAAATATTTAATAAATAATAATTATTCCTTTTTGGTTATCCATAATATAATCACATGTAATTTGAATGAATTAGTGAGTGGAATAATAATATTAAATATTTCTTTTCAATTTTTGTTAGTATGATATTTAATATATTTATCATAGAATATTTCAATGAAATTTATTTACTAATTCAATATTTAGAGATCTATAAATATAAAATATTAAAAGTAGACCAAGCATTTTAGTTTTAATGGAAAAACTATTAATGATATTTATTTAAATTTTCATTAATATGTTTCACATTTAATGAAATTAATCATAATTTTAAAATTATATTTGGAAATTGGGGAAATTATGAATTATATTGATGAAAATGGTTTCTTATGAAATTTGGATAACCTAAACCCGGTATAAAAAATTAACAAATTATATCTATTTCCATATATAATTATATAGTATTCCATATTTATTCATATAATATTCTATATCTAATCATGGGTGGGCACAATGGATAGACTCAGACATTCCCAAGGTCTAGTGAGATATTACGAGATATAGAATGCACTACCCCCCTCCACTCTCAATCTAACAAGAGATCATCAAGAGTACTTCCTCTCTCTTAAATAATTCTACTTTTTTCAACCATCAACAATTTTAGTGATCAGAATTATACATTCTAGAATACAAAAATTGGATGAAATAGTTAAAAAAATTCTTCATATACGGAACACCACTAAATTGATTCATCACTTTAATCCTACAGTGAAATAATGGTGTGATGAGATCTGTTCCACCAATCATCAATGAGGAGATAATTATGTGTTAAGATTATTTTATAAATAATTAAAAATAAATTATAAATTATATGTGAATATCCTTCCCAATCTAGTTCTGACATTTTTTTTATACAAAGGTAATCTACTCTTCTCATTGGGAATAAATCATCGCTGATGTAAAGAAAATATTACACATGATTTAAGAATAAATGTGAAGTTTGTAATACCATGAAAGAAATTTTTTGATGTAACTATAAAAATAACACTCATAATATGAATTTTTTAGAGCTGTATGTGATATTTATGAATTATTAGTCCTTAAAATATAGAACATATCATAGTGCTAGAAAATGATATATTACTGAACACGTTTGAATTGAAAATCATGGATATAAGGTGACTCATTTTTGTGGATGGAAAAGAATTATATTATCCTCTAAAATATTGATGAATCCTCTAAGAGGAAGGTATCCCTTAACCCATAAAATCTATTATATACTAATGATATTTGAATTGACGGAAAAATTGTGAACCATATTCAGGGAATGTATATATCATGAAAAATAATCATAATACCACTACATTAAGGGTGGGTGAGATAAGAAGTATAGAGAGTTGTTCCCCAATAAGTTCCAAAAATACATATTGTTCCAATAAAAAATATATATGTATAATTCCTTTCAAATCTGTATAGACTACAATAAATAAGAATCAAAATAGGATCAGAAGAGATTGTTGGTGTTGTAGTATGTTTTTCGGTATATGTCATTGGAATATTGTTATAACATCACAATTAACGAAAACAATAGGAGGACACAAGAATAGAGTATAATAGATGAATAAATGAAAAAATATGTTGAACAAAAATAAAATATAAATGGAAATGAAAATAGTTATATCTTGAAAAAAACCATTAGAGAAATATATTAATAAAATCAGTTTTCCAATGGAAAAATAAATCCCAATTTAAATATGTATTAAAATATATTGATAAAATATATATCAATGTGGAATATCTATTTTTATATTATTATATTAGTTCTATGAATGTTAGGAGATAAAATTATACTCTTTCCAGTATAACTAATCATTTCCTAGAGAAAGGGAATTAATCAATAGGTTTTAATGGTGAGAATATGGGAATAGGTTCTTGAGAATGAATGTTGTGACTAAAAATCCATCGATGCCTCCAATATAATGAAAGAATGAATTAATGGATGATATTTAAGAAATAGTGTCACAAATCTAGTAAATTCCTGACTGAACTACTTGGAGAGATCCCCTAAGTTATGAATGGGAGCAAATTTCATAAAGAGAAATGGATAATTTAGGGAATATTATGCACTTTAAAATATCATATAAGAACCCTTATAATGATCAGAAGATTAATAAATAATTCTTAGTGATCAAGATTTGTCATATTAGTATTTTAAAGGTAATAAAAAATAAAAAGAATCAATTATAAATCTAGAGGAAATCACATGGGTAAATATGATGAAATTGGAATTAATGAAAAAAAATTAAAAATGAAGATCTTAAAATAAATTATGAATATTTAATTTGTTGTGAATTAAAGATTCAAAATAATCTATGTAGTGGGTGTGGATATATGGGTGTGGGGTGAATAATTGTATACCAACCCTACTAGCCAATGAATAGTTCATGGAAAGGATTATGAAAGTAGAAATAAAATAATTTATTTTGTCTTCATGATGAAAAAATGATTATTTAGAAAAAGAATATGTTCAAGGGGTGAATATGAGAAATCAAGTAATTATAATTTTGAGATGAAAAGAACTAATGATACTCGATGAAAAGGAATGTCTATGTTGAGAGAAAACTCTCAATAGAGTTCTATTTTTGAGTTACAAATATGTCCCTCATTATTAAATTATACATATATATATATATATTGTTTCTAGTAATGTGTATGGAGTTAAAGGTGGAATATGTATCTTTTTAGGGGGATCATTGATATAATAATGATATTAAATATTCACTATATAGTGAATGTGTCAGTTCTAAATTATTTTATAAAAATGGGACAAGATGTGTGAGAATCAATCTCATATTCGTACTCTAAATGAATTGATAATTTTTAGCTAGGGGAGTTACTATTTAGATAAAAAGGGGGTTCTTTCACTTAAGAATTTTGATGTGTTTGTTGATATATGTGTAGTATAAAATAAATTTCTTGATATAATTGTATGATCCATCAATAAAATATTCCTAGGATGCAATCTATGTTTGGTACCACATTATACATAATTTATGTATATCATTGATCACCATGGTCATAAACTCTAATTTTCTAAAAGGGTTCCCCATGTAGACATATAGTTTTCGAGATAAATGATCTTTGTTATGGAAAATCATTTTTTTAATCTTTTTATCAAAAGTAGATATGGTTGAGACCTTATGTGAATAATGGAGAAGAGGAAAAGATTGATAATACTAGAATACCTCTATGTTACCTATAAACATATTATAAATAAGGGATAGAAGAATAGTATCATTATAAAGTAAAGATGCATCAATAAAAAAATAAAAGGGGGAGATTGAAGAATGATTGAGGTATTTTTTGTCTATGCAGCATAAAGTAAATATATATGAAATTATTTATTGATAGATGAAAGATTATTAAGGAATTGGATTTAATGCTTCATAAATCATCATTGTATGTACATAATTATATTGAGTTGTTTTATGATTAATGTAACTAGAATTGTGTGAGAATAAAATATTGAATAATTCATTAGATGATTGAGACATAGTGGTGGAATAAATCTAGATTATTATTCAGAAATTGTGAATGTTTAATGAAATGTGAAAATAGAATTTGAAGGGGTGCACATTTTTTACATCAGTGAAAGATTCTTGATTTGAGGACGTTGAAAATATCTATTTTCGTAAACAAATACACACTATTTTTGGAATAATTATGAATACTATGTGAATTAATATTTCACATGATGAATTATTGAGAACACTAACTGAATAAGAGTTTGAATGGTTTTTTCATGTAGATTTTGAGAGTAAAAAATTATTAAATAAATTTCTGGAGATTTATGTATTTATTGAAAACTTTTAATATACACATATTATTTACTAAGTTATATTGTTGGTATTTATTAAAAATATAGTCAATTGTTGGCCAAAACCATTGCCAACCTTAACTAGACATGTGGGTCCTTGGTCTACCACATGGTATGTGGATTATACTTACTAGAAGTAGGATATAGGGTAATATGATAATATTTATAGTACCTATATGGAACATAAAATGTAATATATAATACACAAAGGGTGCACAGTTGAGTTCCTTGGTAGACCACAAAATGGGGTGGTGTGACAATTGATGAGAATTTGTGAAGGTGTGTCTATGTATCGACCCATGTTCTATTATATATGTTAGGTTAAGTGAAGTGTTTTATTAGTGAGATTGAATTCTAATTCTTGATTTATTTATTACCATGTAGTGGTGGTTTCATTATTTTTTAAAATTTTATGGATATAATAGTGTTTTTTGATCAAAATAAACCTAATACTCTTCTAGCCTCCACATCATTTTCTCATTCCTTTGACATAAGATGGGTTTCAACATGTGCTATTATTCATGTAAATCCATGATTTATATAATGTGATCTCCTCAATAATTTTATCAATCTAAACATTACATTAATCGATTTGTTCAAATGAAATCCAATATTGATCATATATATATTTTATTACACAACCATGAGAGTTTTTATAGAGATTTAATTTGAAAAACATCTATCATGAGATGATTTCGATAATATAAGTTTGAATATCATTGAGTCATCCGGTGAAAAAATCATGAGCCAATAAATTTTCTTCAAGAAAAACCTGAATCGCATGAATCGTCTGTTCTTACACAATCATTTCACAAAAATAATAAAGAAAAACTTTTTACAAGGGAATTCTTCATCATTAGAGTTTTATGAGTTTCATATATCTGAGTGTTATGGTAAATATAATCTTTGAGATTATCAGTGATCTATAGAATAATTAGGAAGGTCCAGGCTCAACATGAACACCAAAGATAATATGGCAGAGAATCATCTTCAAATACCATGGTATATATGAGAGTTTTAGTTTCCTCTATTTCAATTTGAGATCTCTCATTTTCAAAAAAACGGTGCGATTTGGGTTTTCATGCCTGAATAAGTAGCCCAATTTAATTATTCACACAAATTAGAATACACCCACATTCTTTATATAACACCCCATAATTTTATGGTATGTTTATTCTTTAAATTTAATCTCTTTAATAGATTACGTTTTACCTAACACTGAACATAAATGAAACTCAATTTGGTATTAAATATTATTATTTTTACATTAGAAGTTATGTTATAGATTTTGAATATGATTAACTAAATTATGAAAATATAATTTGAAAATTTTTATAAAAGGAATAAATATGAATAAAATATAAAAACAAATTAATATAAATAAAATATTTTCATAAAAATGATTTAAAGGTTCATAAGTGTGTTTTATAAAAATAATATAAAAATGCACTTTTAGAATAATATTAATGATATATATATATATATAATATTAAATATATTTTTTAAAATTGAACCTTTTTGTTTTACATAAATGATCTAAGAATATATCCAATTTTATACATTAAATACATATTTAAAAAAATGATAGTTTTAACGCCTTTTGATGGTGTGCTACATTTAAATCTAGTTTAAAAAAAGTTAAATTATATTTAAAAAAAGGAAACATGTTATTTGAAATCATATTATAAAATTTTGATTTGTTTCATGTTTCAGTATTTTTATGTTAAGATTTATTTTTTCATGAATAGTGAAATATTTTTATTTTAATTACAAACTAATTTTTCTTTTGATTTATATATACTATTAAATTAAATTTAAAATTAATTTAAATGTATAATATTATCATTATTTTATCATTATATCCAATTAATGTATTTGGAAAAAAATTCACAATGAATTTGGATATAAAAACATTTCAATCTTTTGGACGATTTTACTTTAAAAAAATGTTTTCTCCATCCTTCAATGTGATTAATTTTTAAAAAATTTATGAAAATTAAGTGTTAATAATTATTAAAAATAGATTCCATATATCGAATTATAGGTTCAATATTTTCTAAATTTTATCCTTTTATTTTTTGAAAAATATGAATAATAGCTTTTGTAATATTTATTAGCATGGTTACGGGTAAATCAGGCAATTAAGGTTATAAATAATATTATAAATATTATAAAATTTCCTTAACACATTTTATAATTTCATTGGATGAGTATGTCTTGTCCCCAATAATTAAATTATCTATTTTGATCCCATTAATATCTATTTTGTATGATAATTTAAACATAATAATATTATATTGAAATGAATGTCAATTTTATCATACTTTTGTTTTAAATGAGGGAACTTTTTTACATATTGGTTTAAATAAATTATATTTTTAACTATTAATATTATTTATTAATATAAAATTTTTATCTACATCATGTTAATTTATTAATAAAATTTATTTATAAAATAATAACCTTAAATGGTGACTTAATGGTGATGTAGTAATTATTTAATTATTGGAAGAGTCAAAAAAATATTAAAAATATTTAAATACACCTAATATGACATAATTAATTTAATCAGATAATTTTATGGATGACTTTATCTTATTATTTATGAGTTAATTTTTTTTTCAGAAATATCATTTTTTATGATATTTTTAAAAATTCATGTTATGAATTGTGTCAAAATTAACATTAATAATTGTTTAAAATAAATAATATCTTATTAAATGATATTAAATTAATAAAAATTATGTTCACTTATTTTTATAATTAATAAAATTTAATAATAGAATTATTTACTTTTATTTTTTCATTTTATTGTAATTAAAAAACTAAAAGTATAAATTACATGATATCACGGCAAGAATTAAAAATGCTAAAAATGGGTCAAAGCTAAAAGATAAGAATTAATAAATCGTCAAAAATTATCTAATTTTTATTGGATGAAGGGATTCCAAACCAAAATCTTCTTAGATTAGAAATTAATATGTTTTTATCCATTTGGAATATAAATATTATTTAAATAAATTTAATGTTTTGATGATTCCAAGAGTGCCCCTCCCCTCTCTTATAAAAGGGAAACTATTGTTCTATACTCCTTAGAATTCAAAAACTATATTTTGGCCATGTTATACCCAAATAGCTTCCTAAAATATATCCCATCATTTTATAGGAAATATTTTTTGCATAACACCCTCAAAAAATGTGTTAATCAAAGGAGATTTCCGACATAAGGTATTATTTTTAATGAAGTATTCTATTTTATTTCTTCTTACAATTCCTTAAAATATTCTTCAAATAATATTAAATAATTAATATCATATCATATATATATATATAATTATATTTTATTCTATTAATATTATCACCAAAATTCATCTCCAATTCCATAAAATGGGAAAACAATTATCATTCAGGTTTATGGAAAACTATCACCTTACGAACCGATATAATTCACTTTCATCACAATCACTTAAGTATAGTTGTAAGGATAGAATTATAGTTTATATATTATATTAAATATATAATTATCATTTTGAAAATATAATATATCATTTATGATCTAACCATTCCATGAATTGGAAAAAGATAATGTCGTTCATGCGTACGCATGAACTATCACATCTATGAAGCAATGTTATTCATATTTCATTACCGTATCACATGGATTAAATATATTAGTATATGAAAATTATTAATATGATATTAATGATTCTATTATCCTTATTTATCGATAAAATAAAATTTACCTTCTATCCATAATGATCTCTAAAATATTGTAACGTTACTCATGCATGTGTATAACTTACCATCTTCATTAGTGTGACATATTTCATTTTCATATCCATATGTAATGGATGGATTTAAAAGCCTAAGTGATGTATAAATGTGACTAAAATTCCATGAATACTATTTTTTAGAAAATGGGCTAATACCATTTCCAATATAGACAAAAAAACTAAAGTCATTTTGGACCCTTCTATCAAATATTATCAAAACATCCAACATAAATATATAAAAATATTATATAATTAAATTAGGTGATATAAAAGGAATAATAAATATGGAAATATTCCAAATAAATTAGAGAAAATAATAATTTATTTTTGAGGTAGATAAGTATCATACATGATGAATCAGACTCAAGGTAAGGGACTTCGTCTAAATCTCATTTCATTGAAGCATAGTTTGATGTTATACTCCCACATTATTTTATAAGGTGTATATACAACCCCTTTGAGTAATAATGTCATTAATTTATTTATTTTAAAGTTATTTAATATTTTTTTAAATGTTATTCTATCATTAGGATTCTTATTTAAATATTCAAAGTGGTATGAGACACCTTGAATTTATATATATTTAATTATTATATATTTTTCACATTCTTGATATTATTTTATATATTCATTCATAAAAAATATAATGAATGGAATATTGTTTTTATTTTCAATTTCATTAAATTATTTCCAAGAAGGAATGTTTTTACATGTATTATATGGAATGTTTTGATAAATGACAAAAGGAGTGTTCTATTATTTTCATATATAGAGACAATGACCTATCTTCTGTTATGGTAATTATTTTATTTTTGTATTTCTTTTTGATATTTCATGTTCCCTTAAATAAAAAAAAACAAATATTTTGTTTTTATTATTTTTAAATTTATAATAGGTTTTCAAATAAGTGGGTGTTTTGGAATTGAAAATGGATTCATAAAAGAAATGTTTATTTTTTATACAAAATTATTTTCCATATGCGTTTAATTCGATTACTTCCTCGATAATTTTGTTGTGATTTAATTTAATGTATTATTATATATGTCCACATCCATTTTTGAATCATCAACCTATATGGGGTTTATCTATTATGATACCATCCTATATAATTTATTAAATGGATTATGGTCAGTTTTATTAGGGAAGTTTATATATACTTTATTTCTAGGTAGGGATTTGGTAGGACATATGGATTCTATTTTATCATTTATCTATGAGAGGAATTCATTGGATATGTAATATATATGTTTGGGAACATTTAATGTAAGTCCCTTTATGTATCAGTTGACTCTTGAGATGAAACTATTTGGTGAGAAACCCTTTGTGATTATTTACAAGATGTTTTAAATTGTTATTATAATATATATTAACATAAATCAGATGGCTCTCTAACCACAGATTTAAATTTTCTTTAGGATAGATCTTGATAGTAATTATCTTGAGAATAGATATTGTTAGTGAAAATGTCAAACATTATTCATACCATCATTATGATTATTCTTCCATGTGATTATTTTATTTGATAGAACCACAATGGTCATGTTATAAGATCATGTGATTATTAATATGTCATTATATGATCATATTTTATTCAGGTAATAATTATTATTCATTATTAATTCAATTTAACTCCAACTATACTTCAACCATACTAGACATTTGAGCTCACCCATTTCCAATGTTTTATTTTTCTCCAGGATTTCAAGAAATTTATAATTATTGAAATGCATGGTTAATCTAGGATAATAATAGTGTTATCCAAAAAATATATTTTATATGTTATGTTTAAAATGTAATATTAATTTTATTAATATATCTAGTTTACAAAGACTAAGAAACTATTCGGACTTACAGGATTTGATTCCTTGTAATCATGATAATTTAATATAGTTGGGAATTGGCACGGGGATTCTCGGGTCATGAAATTATAGTTGGAATCAATGGAATTTTAGTAGTAATATTCAGAACTAGATCTAGGAATGGAAATATTAAATAATGAATCCCTATAAAATATGTTGGAAATATATCATAATAATATAGTCTTATGATTTATATATTAGTAATATATTAATTAAAATTTTATATTACGTGATTCAATTTTTATAAAATAATACATTATGTTTATTAATTTAATGATCTAATACAGTGTATTACATTGTTTAAAAATGTTCTTTGTGAAAATAATGGAATCTATATCAACACATGTAATCAATGTTGGTATTTTCCCTAGTTCAACATAATGTTGTTGGATTAGGATCTATAACCAGTGTTCAATAAAGAATATAAATATTGAGAAATTAAATTGGGTTATAAAAAATAAGCCTACCTATGTAGAGAATCTCTATCCATGACACTAAAGAACAATGTTAGACCCCTTGATTAGACAACAACCTCCATCATTAAATGGGACTACAAATCCATTCGTAGATGATTAATTGTTATGTTTTCTTAAAAAATATACTTATTTATTTGGGAATTATAGAAATAAAGAAGGATTCAATTATAATTTTTCATCTCTTAGGAGATGCAGATCAATGGTTGTCATTAATTCAAAACACAAAGGAATAATTAAAAAAAACATGCAATGAAAGGGTTTTAATAAAATTTTCATATAAAAATATTTTACTCAGGAACAATAAGCTGATATAGAGAGAAAAGTTCTTCATCATGAGGAAATGGGAGGATGAGAATGTTTCTATGTATAAATAAAACTTTACAAGAATAGAAATGTATGTTAAAGACAATATATGTAACCCAAGGAGTAAGATTAGTCAATTCATTGATGGGTTAAAGCCATTACTCTAAAGTGTATTTATCTTTAAAAAATTTTAATCAAGTGAGTATATAGTCTCATGTGTTATAAAGATAGCGAATGAATTATAAAATAATTATTAATTAGAATAAAACCAATATAATAAGACAATGGAAGATAAAAATAAGGATACATGGAAGAAGGGAAATTCAGATTCTCCCATGTGTGATAATTATGGAATGAATCACCTCGGGAAGTGATTGAAAGGATTGTGTGTCTGCTTTAAGTGTGAAGAAAAGGGCCACCAGGAAAAATAATTAAAAGGGAAGAATGAAATAAAATGATATTTAGTGTTTCAACTATAGTGAAATGTGGAACTATGAAAGTAAATGTCCCAATAATCAAGGAAATATACCTCACAAGAAGTAAAGGGACGATGGCCAAGATTATGTTTTTACTACAGTCAAAGTGGAAAAATTAAACTATTTGTGTTATTAGCTTCATTATTTATGTTGTAAAATTATTTAATCAATGATAAGTAAGTTATAAAAATGATGAGATATATAAAAAATATATTTTAATATTTCTTTTTTGGTTATTTAGAATCATGAATGTTTTAAATATGGATTTTAGGATATAATGGTATTCTTATATTTGGTATTTGATATTAATAATTTCATTATTCCCTTTGGTAAGCTAATTTTGGAAATTTAGTGATCTATTTACTAATTTTTTTGACTTCAAATATAGACATAAGTTTTTTGAATAAGACTTATGTTCACTACTTATAGAATTGATTAAGTCGTACTTGGGATATTATTGTTTGAGGTTAAAGTGTGATTTATTTGAGACATTGTGCCAATATTTTTTATTTTAGTAATAATTTAGTGGATGAATGAAATAATTGCAGACCTTATAATTCATTATAAGTACATGATGTATAAAAATTCAACTTGAATATCCTTCTCTATGTGTATGAAATGAAGTGAAAATATATTGATGCATAACCAAAGGATGAAACTATAACGTAGAGAGAAATAAAGTTTTTTCAGTTATTAATCATGATATAAAATGAATCCCTCAACTTTTGGAACAGGTTTTTGAAAAAAAAATATATATTTACATATCTTATTATGGTGTTTTAACCGATCACAAGATTTTTGGTTTTTTGATGGTTAACATTCTAATAAACAAGGTCTATAACATTCTACATTGGGACTTGATAGATTTATTTTTAATTCATGTCAATATTATCACTATCTACTAATGATTTCCTATTTTAAATTCTTTTTTGGTGGCCTTTGCATTTCCATTTCCCTCTTATTAAGTGGATATATTATTAACCCTATTTCCAATGTGGATTTTCTTCAAAGTAATTTTTAAGTATCAAGCATTGATTTTAAAAGTGTAATATAAAACAGAGATAATAACATATATTGAATGATGGGATAAAGTGACAACCCAAGATTTTATGGTCTGTATTTTTTATTTTAAATTTCATATTTTGACAGATTACGTTGCACTTAACAACAAACTAAAACGAACATGGATACAGTGTTAAATATTATTATGGTAACTCTATTAGTTAAGTAAAAAAAATTTAATAGGATAAAATAAATTATGTAAATATATATTAAAATTTTTTGGAATATTAATTCATCAGAAATAAATATATAAACAAAATTAATATAAAGAAAACATTTTTATAAAAACAATTTAAAGGGAAAAAAAATATTTTTTATAAAAATAAAATAAAATAAATCACACCTTTTGGATTATAGTAATTAATTATATAAAACTTATGATAAATACAATGTTTAAAATTCATCCTATGTGTTTCATATTAATTATATATGAGGAAAACAAGTTTTATGTATAAAAGATGAATTTTTTAAAAAACTGTAGTTTTACCGCCTTCTTATGGGGATATTGTTTTAAATATAGTTTTGTACAATTAATAAATTATATTTTAAAAATTAAACTACATATCTGAAATATGATTATCAAACTATACATTGGTATAATTTTTTGTTTTTTTATAATATTCATTTTTTGATAAATAGTTTACATTACAGTATTTTAATTGAAAACTTCTTTTTCCTCTAATTTATTAATATCATTAGATAATAATTCAGATTGGTTTTAAAAAATAATTTGATCAATATTTTATCACTTAATCTAATTAATTACATTGGGATAAATTTATCACTAAATTCGGATATAAAAACATTACATTCTTTTGGACATTTTTATTTATAAAAACTCGGTTTCTTAATCCTTCAATGGGATTATTTTTTAATCAATTTATTCAAATTCTATGTTCAAAATATTGAACAATGTATTCCATATCTATAATAAGAAGATAAAAATTTTGTAAATAGGATCCTTTTATTTTTATGAAAAACTGGAATAGAAAATTTAGATATTTTTATTACCCGAGATACTGGTAAATCCAATAATTAAGTGTAATAATAATATTATAAATATTATAAAATTACCATAAAATTCTTCCAAATATTAATGGATGAGTATATATTATCTTGAATCGTTAAACTATCAGTAATGATACCATTTATGGACTTTTGGATTTGAATATAACCTTTATAATATTATATTCAAAGGAATGTCAATTTTGTTATACTTTTGTTTTTAACAAGAGATTTTTTTAAATGGGGTATATGTGGGATATTTTAGAGTGTATATATAATTTATATGGATTAAAATTTTTATATATATCATGGTAATTTATTTACGATATTTACATTTAAAATTATTTCCTTAAATGGTGACACAATGATGATGCAGTAAATGATTAATTAAGAGAAGAATAAAATAAAAAATATAAAAAATATTAAAATGAACATAATATGATATAATTAAAATCATCCAAGAATTTAACGGATTAAATTGATATGTTATTGATCTATAAAAATTCTTTTTTCAAAGATATCATGCTTTCATGTTAAGTATGAAAATCCATGTTCTAAATAGTGTCAAAAATGACATTAATGATATTTAAAAATAATTAAAATTTTATTAACTGATATAAAACACATAAAAATATAAAAGTATTTTAACAGGATTGGATACGTCTTATAATTTCCTCAATGGATTTTGTTTGTATTTTATAGTAATTATAGTAACCCGTAATGGTAAATTACATGATATCAGGGTAAGAAATAAAAATGATAAATAGGGGTTAAAGATAATAGATAGGACTAAAATAACATATATAATTTTTTTGGATATATTTTTTTCAATCCAAAATAATCAAATATTCTAAATTTATAATTTTGGAGACATTATTATTATGAAAAAACGTATACTAATTTAAAAAATTAATGATTTCCACGTGTTCTCGTCCCCTCTATTATAAAAGGGAATTATTATTCTCTATTACACAACCTTAAAAACCAATTTTTATTGCCAATTAATTCTAAAATATATAATATAATACATCCCAACAATATATATAATTTACTATAGGCATAACACCCAAATTAAAGGTGTTAAGGTGTTAATTAATGGAGACTGTCAAAAGAAAATGTGTCATTTTTTAATTAAGATTTTTTTTCTTTTTCCACGTCCTTGAAAATTTCTTTCAACCATGAGCAAATAATATCTCTTGTATCCCAAATTTATGTATATTTTATAATGTAAATATAATCCTAAAAATCCTTATCCATGACCATCAAAATGGTAAAATAATTATTGTTCTTATGTACGGTGAACAACCGCCTCGTGAACCGATATACTTTTCTCCAACATCATTTCCCACTAATAATTATGATGATGGAATTAATGTTTATTTATTATATTCATTAAATATTTATAATTTTTAAATGATAACATATCATTCAAATTCATAATTTTCCATGCATGAAAAATTATAATGGTGTTCGTGTGTATGTGTGAACTATCACATCCATGAAGCGATGGGATTCTTTTTTCATACCCACATAACATGGATAAAATATATATGTATATTTTAATTATTAATATGATATTAATTATATTATTATCCTTCTGGAATGATAATGTAATACATACCTTCTTTCTATAATGATTATTAAAAATAGAAATGTTACTCATGCATAGGTATGGTTTACCATCTCCAAGATTGTAACATAGTTAAATTTCCATATCCATATTTAATTGATAGATTTAAAATTATAATTGATGTAAAATGTGATTATTATTTCATGAATATTATTATGGAGATAATGGAATAATAAATTTTTCCTGTAGATATCAAACAAAAGTCATTTTGGACTTGTGTATCAAATATCATCAAAACGTCCAATGTGAACTTATATATTTGTTATATTATGATAGTAAGTTATATAAAAGGATTAATAAAAATTAAATAGGTTACCAAGAATGTAAATTGTTTTTATTCAATAATATACTGAAAATATGTGATGATTTGGACTTAAGGAAAGGGACATTCTCTCAATGTATTTTAATAATTGTATACTTTGATATTAAAACCCAGATTAGTTTTTGAGGTGTATATACAGAACCTTTGAGTTATCATGTAATTTTTTTTAACTTTTATCAATTTATTTAATATTTTGTTAAATTTTAGTCTTCTATGGGGATTATTATTTAAATATTCAAAGTGGTAGGGACACATTGAATGATTTAAGAATTAATTATCAAATACTTTTCTCATTCTAGATATTATTTAATATAATTATTTATAAAAAGGTATTATAAAAAAATTATTTTTATTTTGATTTTCATTTAATATTTTTGGAAAATGAATATTCTTATGTGTTTTATATGGAAAATTTTGAAAAATTAAAAAAGGAATGTTTTATTATTAACATTTATAAAGACAAATAAATTTTTGTCACCATGATAATTATTTTATTTTCATACTATTTTTCATGATTTAATGGTTCATTCAATAAAAAAATATTTATCATTTTGGGGATATTAGTATTGAAAATGAATTTTTGAATAAGTGGGTGTTTTAGTATTGAAAATTAGTTCTTAATAGTAAAGGTTATTTTATAGGATATTTGGTTTTCATATTGGTTTATAAGATGTTTTATTTGATAAATTATCAGTGATCTCATTTAAAGTATTTTCATGTACGTCAACTTATTGTTTTGAATCTTATACTTCATTGAGATTATTCTCTTACGGTACCATCATTTATATATTAGTAAATGTTTTATGGTCAGTTTTATCTGGGAAGCATTGATATACCACATGAGAAATATTTCAAATTGTTAGGACATAATGATTCTATTTTATTATTTATTCATTTGAGGAATGATTTGGATTACAAGCCATGGGATAGTGACTATTTAATGTAAGCCCCTAAATCTATCAGTAGTATTTTGAGATAAAATAAGTTTCTAAAAAACCAATCGTGTTTGATTCCAAGGAATTTTAAATTTTTCAAAGAATAGATCTAAACACAAATAAGATGGGTTTCTACCCACATATTTAAAATATCTTGAATATAGGTCTTGATAGAAAATATACTAAAGATAGATCATGATAGTTAAAATATAAAAAATTAAATATTTCTTAATGATTATTATTCCTTTTTATTATTTTGTTATTTTGAATATCTATTGTAATGTTTTAAACTCATATGATTATTTATATGGAATTATTAAGACGGTTTCACTACACAAAATTCCAGAAAACACAAAAGTGTAAGGATCACACTAACCTTTAGTTAACTATTTTCACACTATCTCAAGCGGAAACTAATATCAAATAAAATATTACACCCCCACCTTCCATGCTTGTTGATCATTTGATTTCATAATAGGAAACAACTCACTAAGAAGATTATAGTTGTGATGATGATGATGAAATTAAATTTATGGATGCTTACCTAATAGAGGATAAAGTATACTTTTTATAGTGACATGATTCTTTAATGGAAGATAATTATGTAGTTATTTCCTATTAGTAAAAAAAATGAAAAATGTCTACAGGTATTTAACTAAAAATTACAAAGAGGATGTTTATCAAAGTGGTGGTAAAGTTTAAAAAAATATGAACCTCAAATTTAGATCTATTCTATGGTACAAAATCTTATTTTTCCTGTTTATAAAATTGGTTTCTATTTTACTAGAGACTCTATTATGGACTATAAAACATTTTTATTTAATTTATTTACAATGTTTTTTGGAAAATAGATCTTCTTTTATTATGGATGCTTATTTTATGATGGTTTTTCTACATATTTGGACTCATATGATGGGTTATTTGGATTTATGATGTCTCTTAAACCTTTGACAAATCTATGGACTTGGGACATGTTTTCATTTTCCTTCTTTGATTTGATGAATTCTTGTAAGAAGGATCAATTTTTTGGATAGGCCTTTAGTTGCAAGGTTGATGTGCTAGTGATTTTCTAGTTTTTTCTAATATTAGGTGTTTTTGGATTGTCTATGTCTATCTTATTAGTTGTTTTTTAGTTCCAACTATCTAAATATTCTTAGAAACATGATTTTTTTGTATGAATGCTTTTTTTCATCGTTCTTGATTCACTTTTTTATGATGGGGTTTCTATTTTCTGATTTAATTTTATTGGAGGTCGTATATATTCTCTATTTTGTTTTTCACTTCCTTGATCCAATGGTGATGTGTCCCCTGGTGGGGGCATCTACATAAATATGATAGTTTCCAGTACTCAGGGAGAATATTTCCGTTATTATTTTATTGAAATATTATTAGGTGGCATGTTATTCGGGAATATTATAAGTTGTGATTTTTTACGTGTCTCTTTGCCAATCAGAATTCTACTTCCCTCAAGTCCTTGTTTTTTAGGCTTGTTACACCTCATTCTTGAACTATTAACTCTTTATTTTAAAAAATCATTGGGGTGAGGAATTGGGTGACAAATTAATGTATCATTTTATAATTTTTTATTAGATTATTAAAATGTATTATTTACTTTCAAATAATTACTTTGTTTTCTCAGACTAATAAGCTGTTTGGTTATTCATAATTTGATTCCTTGTAATCATGAATATTTTACATAGTAGGAAACCAACTATAAGCTTTTGGGGTTGGGGATTACACTTTATTCATGTTAAGGATACAAATCTAATTAGCCTTACATAGTTATGTATAAAATAGGAGATCCTACAACACAATTCTTGTGATCCCCACATTCAGTGTGTTACATGAAGAGCAAGCAGTATAGATATAAACCCTATATTTTATGAATAAAAAGATCATGCACATTATATCTTGTGCGAAGGAATTATGTTTTTATGTATAATCGTTTTTATAAAGGTGAGAAGGTGATATGTGTACATTCTTACACAAAAATAATTGTCCCCGTGTTCACTAGTTGGAAAGTATAAAAAGTATAAAGGGATAAGGAGTCAATTCTTGTACACCCTTGCATATGGAATTATTTCGTAGTTCATGTATGTGATCATTTGATATATGAACATTCATTTAGATTGAAAAACCATTTACAATTATTTTTTATTTTAATAAAAAAGTGAATCTAAAATAAGATAAGGATAAAATAAAAATAACTTGAAATAATAATATAAATAAGTGTAGTGTTATAGGGTTTAAAAAATTCAAAATTATTTACATCAAGCATGAATAAATTAAATTGAATAATATTGACTGAAAATTTTATGATATTGTGTTATGAATTAAGAAACCAGTTCCACTATGTTTTAGAATGATTATAGTTGCTTAAAATAATTTTATGATAAAGTAGAACTAAACCTGGGAACTTCATTAATCAAAAGAGAACATATATTCCTGATCATTTGATATTTTGAAATTGATGCGTGATGATACATTTAGGGAAAGAAAATATTTTCTAACTATTTAGTAATATGAGAAGAATCATAATATATCTAATATGGTGTAAAATATTCCTATGATGAACATTCTTATTGCAATATTATATTGAATAACTCAATGGTGTAAATAGAAAATCTAGATCCTATAGTTTCCTATAGAAATACAAATCTGAATAAATAATAGGACAACCTATTATTGAATCCACAACCAGAATAATAATGTTCTTATAACTAAGGGTGTGTAACCAGTTGTTACATATTCTCAAGGATATGATATCTAAATATTTTATAAAGTAGATCGAGGATGGGTTTTCAAACTAGTAATGAATGCGGAAGGTGGTTGGGGTGTCTTACCAACCAAGGTAGAAGAGTATGTTTTTTTGGTGTAAAAACATTATCAAATTTATGATCGACTATTTTTGTGTATAACTAGTTACTTCCATATCCATTTTAATTTAAAATAATATATAGCATAGAATCCCTTATGGGGGTATCTAAAAAACAAGTAAATGAGTACATCTTTATAACAAATAATGAAAATATCATGTACTTATATCCATCTGATTAATTAGGAATATTAATTGTGGTGATCATACATTATTGACTAGATCGATAACCTTAACAAGTTCAATAGTTTTAATTAAAAGTAATGAATTTGTAAAAGTAACCCATTGATTCACCCACTCTTAGTGGTCAATCCAGCCTGGGGCTTCACATATGTGATGTTCTATGGCTATGTATTATAGTATGAAAGGTCATATCATAAGGGAATGATATAAGATATCTTTTATACTGTCTATGAAATTCATATTGTATGAATATAAAGATCGTAATTTCATGGATCATTTTTTATGAATCAATTAGAAGTCATATGATAAATTAGGGTAGTTGGATGTAAAATGCATAAATTTTAGATCCATATACCACATTATATATTATTAAATTTTTTTTAAAATAAAATTTATGGAGAATCATGTATCACATTTAATTTTATATTTCATGATAGTAGATTTTCATTTCTCATGTATTTTTTAACACACAAGTCAATGAAATATCACTTGGGAATGCTTCAAGGGAATATATAATGTTATAGTCACCTTGAGAATGTTGTGTGATTATTCATTGTGTTTCTTATTAATTTGTTCAATATCTATTTATTTGTCACCCTTTACCTAAGTGAGATACTAGAATATCATGGGTGTGAGGGATGTCCCACATCAATGCCATGTAAACCATGTTAGCCCATAGATACAATCTAAATTTAAGATTCCTTTTGCTACCTCATAAATATCCTTCTTATAGCATTGTGCTTAAGAGAGTAGAAACATATATATGGTTAAATGTATGTGAAATTTCATTATTTTATTTATTCGTGGGTTCAGTTTCAATACATTTTAGATCTTGGATTTTAAGGTCTCTATTTTCTTCCAATTTTTATAATATGTGTTTTGTAATCATTAAAAAGGTTTTCTTCATGCCAAGTAAAAAAGAAAAGATCTATCTGATTTTTGGGAACTCTCATGCATGAATATGGGACGTGTGGTTCTCCACCCAGGTGCTCCAAAACTGATGCAGATTCTTTTATAACCAACTTATTGGAGCAATGAATAAATTGATAGATTTATTTTGGATTTAATGTTTGTCTTGTTCAGATAATGAAAGGTATTCCCACCCATTCAACATTATTAATGATATAAATTTTGTTTGGAATCATGAAATCTTGTTAAAAATGGGGAAAATAAATATACATAATTAATATTATATTTGAGATCCTTAAATATGACTAAGAAATTAAACCATGTATTAATCAAATATATGTGATATCATAGTATAAAACATGGTTTCTATTTTTGATATGAGATATAAGATGTATTTTCACAATGAAAATTAATTAGTTTTTAACTTATCATATTGTATAATATGTTATGTAATATGGAAAATTGTAACATGCATGAAGTATTAAGGTAACCTAAAATAAGCCATCTTATCATCAAGGATATATAATATTTATCACATGATATTATTCCCATGTACTGATGGGTTAATCATATATACACCTCGGATAACTATGAAACTATATTAGGAGTATAAAATAAATAGTGTTTTCTAAAATCCAGCTAGTTAAACCTATATATGAAACAACACACTAGTTTTATTATTACTTGGGCCATATAGTTAGCTAGGAATCATGATTGATTCCAATATAAACTATTAATGTGTTTGTTGAATAATATGTAGTGTTATAAAATAATTTTTGGTTTCAAGGAATGATATCTTAATCCTATATAAGATATCGTATTTCCATTTCATTCATACATAGGCTAGTATAATATATGAAATTATTGGGAGACACATTGATTTAATATTACATAGCATAACTAATCCATCATATGGTGTAATAGATAAATATATACATTATCTAATTTATCCTGTAATCCACCTTTTATGTTAGAGAATGTCATTAAATATTCTTATGAATAATTTTTTTAATTTTCTATATTTTAATTTTGAATGTTATGTAATAATTTAAAAACTATTTATAAATCATAAAAACGGTATTTTTAGAAATATATTAATTTAAGAAGGTATTTATAAATTAATTATTTATAAATTATTTATAACAACTATTTTAATTGTCTATAAAACATTTAAAAAATAATTATCGGTTAATATTAATTGTTAATATTGAAATAACATTTAACAAATATGTATCTTGATTTATAATTAAGATATAAATTATTTATATCGAAATTATAAGTGTATTTTATAAAATATATACGTTAAAAAATAATGAAAACAAAATAAATAAGAAGTAGTTAATATTTAATATGATAAAATGTTCATAATATTTAACTAGAAATATCCAAATTCAATGAATTATTTAATAAATTATTTAATCAACATAAAAGTGAGATATGAAAATTTATATGATCAATGTTCAAATAATACTAATATTTGAAAAAAAATATGTAAATTTTTTAGATGATAGAATTGAAATATAAAATATTATTATTTTATATAATATCATATAATAATTTAAAATTCCATATAATGAATTATATTAATTAGTTACTATTGTAAGTAAACATAAAAAGTTTATGTTTATTTACATATGGAATATCTATAATGTATGTTATAATAAAAAATGTAATTATTGGTGAACTATTAATAAATTGTTTATGTTATGCATAAAAACATGAATTTTTCATTTATTACAATATTACATAAACTATTTATATATATATATATATATATTTCATTTTAGGAATTTTCATGTATAAATTAATTTAATATGATAAAATTGTCACTCCCTGACCCTAATAACCTAGATTTGGTGTCTAAATTATCACATTGACATAAGATACAAGGAATTTCATCCCTAATGGGAGAAGAGTTTTGTTTTTTTTTTGAGAAGTTGGGTACATGAACTGGTTTCGTAATTCATGTCGCCAATGAATTTTAATAAAATCAAAAGAGTACAAAAAAACCTGGAGGTGTAATTAGCTTACACCAGCAGAGATTAAATGGATTACAATAAAAAACTCAAGAAAAGAAAACCAAAATATAAAGTCAGCCAAAGAAAATCACCAGTCTGCTCAAAGCTTCAAGGCTGGTTCATCATGAGAGAGATCCATCCAATAAATCAGGTAGGCTACTTACCAGACTGAACTTTTCATATTTGCAGACCACTTGCACTGCTTGAAACAGACAGATCAGAATTGATATCCAACAAGCATTCCAGGAGTCATGGAAAAATAGAAGAAACCAACTAAAAAAAGAGCAGAATTCCAAAAATCCAGTTCTGTTTCAGAGTAGGTTCTGGAAGATCAGATGTTGAAGAATGAAGAAAAGTAAAAAAGACTGCAAACTGATTCAAAATAAGAGAAATCTGTAGTGAGTTGAAACCAATATCCATCTCGTCTCATACCCATTCAGAATTCCACTGACTAGATCAGAACCAGTTCCAATAAAGAGAAAAAGATAATTGGGTAGATTCAATTAATCCAAACCATTTCATCCAGATTGAGAAAAAGAGATGACCTTTGTAGGAGGAAGCAGAAAACCAAAAGACTCAGGATCCAAATCAACTGATAAACATTAAGATATGTGATACAGTAGTATAGGCCTTTAAAAGACCTCAAACTGAATCCTCATACTCATCAGGACTGCCCAAGAAATAATTCAGAGACACAAACTCCAAAAAACTCAGCAACATTCCAATATTTAGAATCTCAAGACAACTAGAAATAAATTTCTATCATAACAATCAGAAGTCAAGAGCAAGATATCCAGTAGATTAAAACCAAGAAATTAGCATAAAAATTACTAAAAGAAAATAGGCTCATTCTGAACTACCTTTGAAAAAAACAATCAATAAATATGGAAAAAAGGGACTGAAATCTCTAAATCAGGGATATTAAAGACAAGAGCAACATCCAGGCCAGCTTCAAGTTGATTTTCTATTCATCTTTGACTTTTCTGTGGAGATGGATCTTTTAATATAAAGATAATGCTCAGTTGAAATCTTACCTTCCTGAAGCTCTTGATGAGCAATCTCTTGTTGTCTATCCATATGCTTGATCCATTCCTGAATATCATGATCATCAAAAAGCGGTGAGAAGTAGTACAGAACAGTACTGGAAACTTATACTTGAGGCATTTCCTGAGGATCATTAGGAGGTTTTGATTTGGGAGTCTTGACTTGAGACTTCTCTTGGGAGATTTCTACATGCTCAGCTTTAGAGATGTCCACTGATCTCGTAACAATGGTACGTTCTATGTTTGAGTAGTCTTTACGTCTTCTAGTTTTTCTTGGGTGTGGAGTGATGTTCCCATCCTCATCAACCATAGGTTTTTTTCCTTTTTGGCCATATTATTTAAGTAGGATTCTTCCATCTGAACTGATTTGTCAACTTCTTCAACATTAGAATCTAAGGCATCATGATCCTTTTCCTCAGAGTTTTCATTTGGTACAGTGGTATCATTTTGTTCTTGAAGGGGGAGGGAAATCTTGGTTTTTTCTTCTTAGAATCACTAGAGTGCTCGGTTCCATTAGGTTCAACCTTATAGGGGTTAATCGCATTTTCAATAACTGCATCAGTAAAATCTGAATGTTGATTTTCAGAATTGTGTGTATGATCCAATCTACTTGTGCAAAAATTGTGTTCAAGTTGGGAGGTACCATCCTTATGAACTTTTTCAACCCAGGTGGGTTTCTTAACCTTATGATAGTCTTATTTTTTGCTATAGTAAATAGAGGGATGACCATGTCTAAGACAACTATGGCAATAGTCAGGAAATCTCTCATATAAAATCTCCTGAGAGAAACCAATCTTACCACTCTGAATCCAAATATGTGAAGGTAAGTGTTTTGAAACATCCACTTTGACGCAAATTCTAGAAATAGAAGGCCTAGAAAGTGACTTTATGGTAGAATCTAGTCTCAAAGGATTACCAATGATATTAGCAATAGGAAACAAAGAATTTTGATTAAAGAGTTGAAATGGATGTTCGGGAAATCCCACCCCGATTGGCACGACTGGGGATTCAATGTGCGGATCAAACTCTGTTTCCCATTTTAAAACTTTCATAAAACAGCCACCAAAGAACCAATATCTATGGATCCATAACCTATAATACTCATCTTCAGTCCAGAATCTAAAGATTATGTGAGAATCATTTAGGAGTCCTAAGTTGAAACCCAAAAATCCCATAGATTCAAGTGCATAACGAAGGTATTTCAGAGAAGGCTTGCGATTCATGAATTTGCCGACTAGAGTAAAGCGCAAACCTTCTGCAAGAGATTTTACCTCATCTTATGAGAAGGAAATCGTGTCTTTACCTCTGTGTTGATAGAACATAGGCGAGATTTTGAGTTCGGGAGCCTCAGGCTTCTGAGGAATATCCTTGCATGTCATTCATAATACACTTCTTGGATTCCTATGGAATGAAAATAAAATAATGGTTAGATCAAATTATCAGTAAGTTCTATTCATAATATAAGATAAAATAAATCAATAAGAACAATAAATATGGAATGGTAAATAATTTAACACACATGTCAAGAAATCAATAAAATAGAAAGAAGTGGATCTAGAGATAAAATCATTGTGGTTATATCATGGATAATAATAAATATTCCAAGATAAATAATTAAAAAATCATCCCATTTAATCAATAAAATTATTATCATTAATTGATAAACTATATTAAATATATAAAGTAAAATAACTAAACACACATGCCAAGATCAATAAACTGATAAATAAGCGAATATAAATTTAATATCAATGTCCAAATTTCATAGATAATAATAAATATAGAATGTTAAATAACATAAAAAACATTCTATTTAATTAATTACATAAATATAATAACATTATGGGGAATAATTAATATCATAAGGTAAAGAACATAGAATAATTTCTATTTAATCAATAAAAAAGACTCAAATGTATCTAGATATAATATCAATTTGAAATTATGATGGTTAATATCAACTAAATTATAAATGAATGAAATTATTAATTATTAGATTTTATTATTTTAGACATCATGATACCTCTACCATCATTATCTCTCATTAATATAGTTATAAAACTAATAGGTAGAAATCCATTTTACTAAGGCTAGACAACTGATTCATCTCATGGGACTACTGATGCATTGATGTGCAAACTATAACCCGACCCCATTAGATTTTCATGTCCAAATTAGTCCTAATATATTTAATAATCAATTTAATTCATGAATAATGTTTCTTATCAACAAATTTCTATATTGAATATTGAATATAGATTTATCAATATTTCTTTAGTCAATCAAATAACCTACAAAGTATAAACTATATGTAAAGATGGTATACTGTTTAAGAAATAATCATATACATTAAAAAATAATATTTATATTTAATATAAATTTAATTTACAGTGAAAAATGATCACTTTAAAGTGATTGTTTCAAGTGGATGTTAACAATCAAAAAAGAAATTGAGATTGTATAATAAATTTTACGACTTGATAATTCTATAATAGAATTCCCTTAGATTAGATAATTGAAATTGAAATTTAAAATAAAATGAAAAATTATTTAATAATGATTTTTCATGTAAAAGGGGTAGTAAATACACTATATAAAATAAATTAGTATTATAAAATTACAATATACCTGAATGAAGTGAAATAGAGAGGAATACCCTAGAATCATGCATATTTCTTGTGGATCATTTTTTAACCACCATTATACTTGTTTTAATAATTTAATAATTTTATATAAGAACCATATTAAAATTTATAATATCATATATTGTATTTTTATAACATATTATCACCCATTAATTAATTATTTTCCATTATTTTAATTTTTTTTGTTGTAAATTGACTTGTTTTTTATCCATGTTTTTTTATGAATGATCTTGTCCATGCACATATTATACAGTTACATCATATAAATAATAATAATTATTTTTTAATTACCATATTTATATAGTGATTATACTTATATTTCCATTTATAAGTTCTCTTTTTTGTGAATTGATTTACGTTGTGATCATGTAGATGATATGTTATACGTTTGTGTGGGTAATGTTTCCATTTTTCATCGATCATTATAGAATGGAGATAAGTAAAATTGTATCATTATGAGTGATATTTATACCATATGTATCATATTATTTTCTTAAATATTATTATATATATCATCCATGTTGTGCGGTGATGAAAAGGGAGTCACATACCTTTGTGAAGGCGGTACTGAAAACATACTTTAATGATGTTGTCATCATTATGTGAGTGAAGAGGTAAGTAAAAAAAGAATTTATTATCCTATAAAAATTAAAAATTTGTAATTAATACTATAAAATTTTAATTTATATGACAGATTTTCAATAAATATCTCTTTATTACCACACAAGTAAATTTTTAGTAAAGAAACAAATCACATTGCTTTGCGAAGCGGTCGTCCGTTATACACACAAGTGGGGTTATCATATCCTCAATGAAATGGAAAGTAAAAAAAATTAAATATGATTTAATTAATCTATATTAATAATTATATTATAAATATCATATATATACATTATATAAATCATCATACAAGAATATGAGAGGTTGTAATGAAAATCCAAATGGCGTAAGTTCGTGAGGCAGTTGTATACCTTACATATGAATAATGATATCATAACCCATTTGATGGAAGCGGTGATGGTTTCAACACATGAAGATAAAATTAAAACATATCAATGTATTTAAGATACTTAATTTAATGTATAATAATAATATAATAATAATTTTTAATGGTAGAGAATATAAAAAAATGCTCGTTAAAGAGGTTACCTCTTATATGGGTAACTGCATTTTGATTCCCCAAAATCCTTCCCATTATTGATTTCTAAATTAAAATAATGATTATTGAATGATAACAGAGATTTTTTGAAGTAAATTTTCCACGTAATTGATGAATCATAAGGGTTTGAATGTGTGGAGTTGAATGGACAGGAGAGGGGGTTGCCTTCTAAAAGTAGGGAGAGTGGGAATCCTGTAAATCTTGAAATTAAAAATGTGTAAAAACATTTTTCACACCAGAAAAGAGTAAAAATGTATTAATATAGACCATTATAAATTATATTGTCTAAATATTTTCATTAAATATATTTTTGTAAAGTTTTAGTTCATTTTAGTATTTATCCTTTCTGTTTACCCCCAGTAAATTCATTATTACATCAACTGTTGTAAATACTTCTTACTATTTTCAATAATAATTTTTGTAAAAAATTAATTTGAACAAATTAGATCATATAAATTGTGATTATTCCAATTATGAAATCAATTTTTTAAAATTAAATTCATATAATTGGTGAAATTAATTTTAAAATCAATCTCACAGATGCAATGAGAAAGAAGGTTTTCAAAGATAAAATGATCAAAAAATCAAATGAGTTTATATTAAACATCAATATGAAAATGATTACAATGACAGAAATTAGATAAATAGATATATAATTTTCGTAATATTACTCTCTGAAAATTTTAAACATCATTTATATTTTTAAATAATTTAACCAAAAAGGTAGTTTTCAATTTATATTTTGTATTTTTCACTATTCATTGAAAAATTTAATATTTTAAAAAAATCCTCAAAATTCAACCACATATTTTTTATATGATAATTTGAAAAATTATGTTTATTTATTATAAATAAATTTTAAAACTGTGGTAAAAATTAATTTCAAATTATGTGTGTAATTCATGATTAAACTGTATATTATAAAAAATACATTTTTTTGAAAACATTTATTTTTATTGTAAATGTTTTTTATTTTATTTATATTACATAGGTATACTTAATTTTCATAATTTAGTTATTGATAATTATACTCTCAATTATAAAATATAGGTTATAAATTTATAATATATTACAATTAATTTATATTAGGGGTTTCTAGTTCTGAAAGCTATCAAAGAGATTAAATTTGAAGCAATATATTATGTTGGTTGTTTATGAATAGTTTTGAATGTCAAATTAAATATATATTACAATGTTATTATTTAAAAATATTATGGCGTTACATTAACCCAACCATAAATAAATCACATACTTTAAGTTTAATATTGATCTCGTTAATTGTATGTTTGACATTTTGAAATGCCATTGCCTAAAATCCCACATCATATAAAGAGTTCATATAAAATCATATTAACAATAGATAAAGGGATGTCAAAATATCAAATTGAATAACACATAACTATAATTCTAATTAGTATAAGAACGATGGAGAGTGTAGATATTTACATGGAAGAAAAGAATAAATAATTATAAATAGTGATAAAATTCAATTTATTAAAATAATATAGTTGATCAATGGAATGAGAAGAACCTCAAAACCATAATTATAATATGATTTAAAGACAATTTGATACATTAAATAAGAATTTAATATGATTATATTATTGTTTGGAGTTTCTTATCCTAAAGTTGATGAATTATTTTATGATCTTATAATGTAAGGAAATATACGTACTGGTAATGTTTTGATTTATATATAAAATTACATCCTTTGGGTTTTCTTGGATCAGCTTCGTCTTCATGGATTCTTCCATTAAATGAATTATAAAAAATTAATTTTTTATCCCTAAATAAGTAAAATTTAATTTTAAATGATCTTAATGTCCTCAAAAGTGGGGTGTGCCTTTCCTTCTATCATTAAATATTTTCCAAAACTAATATAGTTAGCATATGATATCCAAAATAATAAATTATTCTATAATCCTCAATAGTAAAACCAATGGTTTATCATTAATATGTAGTTTCCAAGTCATTTAATTAATGGAATGTTAACCAAGATATCATGTAGTCTAGTGTTAAGAATTAAAAATTATCATCCCTTGGTTTCAGTTTAATACCCCACGACTTTACTAAATTGTATGGGTTTTCACCTAACATATTGGTTTTCCTTTTTAAAAAAACTATAATAATATAATTCCTAAAAAAATTCCAAACCAATTATGATGAAAACCCAGAAATAAAACTAACCATTTAATAAAACTTTTATCTAGGATTTCAATTGATCTTTTTTATAAAGTCTAACTATATCATTTTATTGTTATTATAATGTAATTAATGATCAAATTGACCGTAAAAATTATCATTACCTTTAAACTAATTTCTATAAAATTTAAATGCAATATTCCTTAAATAAATTTTCCATTGAAACATATACATTCTATATATTTATTCCAAATTATTTTTCATCATGGTATACACCAATCACATAAAACATGAAAGGGGTATTTATGACATTGATCATATGATCAATCTTATAATTATAAAATCAGGTTGGTATCCATAACTATTATTTCAATGAAGACTCATATTCATATAATTTTTAACACAAACCATGTATGTTTTTGGATTTTTATATCCAAAATAAAATTTATAAAATACTTATACACTTTCACTCTTGAATCAAAATACATAAATACATCATTCATATTGTTTCAACATAGGTCCATTCTTATTCTAGAGGATAATAGTTAGAAGAGGAAATTGACAAGATTAATTTTCAGGTTCTCCACATTAAATACTATTAACTACAAATGTAGGTCTTAGATGAGATTTCTTTCCTTCCATTACACTATTAGATTTTCCTCCACAATTATATTCTTTATTCCCTTATTTTAAACAAATAAATAATTATCCATTCCATTGAGAAACATTCCTTAGTGTCTCTTGTAACATTTCTCACTTGATGTAAATTGAAACATTTATCCTCTATGGATTCAATCATTGAATCCCTTAGATAACATCATCTATATCATAATTGGAATGTCTTAATTATAGTAATTGTATTGGTTGTTAATCATATTTTTTGAAAACTTATAAGGAATATTCAAGAAATATTTCCAACATATCATCATTCAATTTGGTTTCTCAAAGTCTCCACCATATCCTTAATATTATATGTTAACATAATTTCTTTGGGTTCTGGCCAATGACTAAAACCAAAATGTATAATGTGTGTAGAAATAATCATAGTGGGAAATAAATATAGTCATTTACAGGATGTTTACATCATGAAACAATTTTCTAATATAAGATACCTTAGGTTGAAAATAGTTGATTAATTATCCCCCCCCCCCTCTTCAAATTCATTATAATTGTTTGTAATGAAAATGTGATTATTTTAATTATATACTCACAGGTGTTTTAGAACAGGTACACATATAGGATCATTGTTAGGAAACATGTGACAATTAGGCCAACAACATTGCAACATTTTTTTCTTTATTAACCATGCATATATCTATTCCAGAACCACATCTACTTATAGTATCTTGAAAAGGATGTATTTAAAGTTAAACCCACATAATATCTACCTTACCGAAACACTTGGAGGTTCTTCTATAATTATCCTAAGTTTATATCATTGGTTTATGATAACTAATATAAGTTTTTCAAAATATATTTCCTAAGGTCTCAATTATACATTCTCTAATAACAATTTTAGAGACCCTGACCCCAGTAACCTAGAGTCAGTGTCTACTTAATAACATTTTCATAAGCTACAAAGAATCATTTCCCGAAGGATTGAATAGATTATTAGTTCTGGTAAAATAGATACAAACATAATTCACATATTATATTTGAAAATAATAATTAAAACATATATCAATAATTGCATCAATCCCCCTGTAATATTTCTTTATTTCCATCATATTAATGTTCATGGATTCGGATAGAAAGGAAAAAAACAATGGTGAATTCAAATGCTCTTTTAGGCTTAATTATATTGGAATTTATCATGAATAAATATGCATAATCAATATGGAAAATTAAATCACTGAATATTCATGCTAGAAAATCAAAAATCTGAGAAGAATTTTCATATATAAATAACATCAATGTGAAAAAAATAATAGATAATAATGAATTATAAAAAAATATATTTAATAAAGAATAACACTATCATAACAATATAAGGCATAGACCATATGTAAATCTAGATAACTAAACACACATTCCATGTAATCAATTAAATACGAAGGAAGTATATTTAAAGGATATATCAATGTAAAAATATTAGGGATAATAATTAATATGTAATGTAAATAACTGAAAATAAATCATTAAATAAAAAAAATATCATAATTAGTCAAGGAATAATCAATATGACAAGATAAATAACTTAAAATACATTCCATTTAATCAATAACATAGAATTAAATGCATCTATATAAAATGTCATTGTATAAAAATCTGGGATAATAATAAATGAATTCTCAAGAAAATAAATATTTAATTATGGTATGTCATAGTCTTAGGCATCATGATACCCATACCATAACGATTATTCATCAAGACAATTTAAAACTGATGGGTAGAAACCAATTTAACTAGGTATTACTAACTGATTTCTCTCAAAATACAATAGTTTCATTGAGGGGTTATCTATAACTGGTATCCACCAGTGTTTACATGTCAAAATCATTCCTCCTTTATTAAATAATCAATTTAATTGATGAATAATGTCTCTTATCATCAAATATTTTTATTGATGAAATAATGTAGATTTATCAATATATTCCAATTTAATCAAATAACATTCAAAGTATAAAATATATATAAATATGGTATATGGTTTCAGAAATAATCATATCAATCAGAAAATAATATTTATATTTAAAATAAATGTAATTTCTAATGAAATATTATCAAATCAATGTGATTTTATCAAGATATAATTAACAGTCAAAAATGAAGGTGATATTGTACTATATCATTTTCCACTTGGTTATTTCCAATTTAGTAACTTTATATGAAATAATTCACAATTAATATTAAAGTACCCTTAAATATTAATGAATCAAGATATTACACCTAAAATGGTATTTTTATAAATGATATAAAATAAATTAGCTTCACAACAATACAATATGGATCAATGAACAGAAATTTTAACGAAGTCCATTACCTCACACATCCTTTTGGTTGAAAAATATTTAAACTCTTGAAAAATTGTTTTATTTATCAAATAAATTTATTATAGAACCATATTCATATTTTTCATATCAAATAGCATCATTTTAAAACAACTTATCATATGTTTTTTAACTATCAATAATAATTTTTGTTGTTTTTGTATTAAATTTCCTTATTTCCTAAGGCATATTTTTTTATGAAATATTTAGTTCTTGTGCATATTGTATAGTTCTATCATATCTAGAATAATAATTATATAATAATATTCATATTTATATATCAATAATAATTTTATGATGGAATAAGAAATATGGTAATGAGAAATGAATTATGGCATGATCATGATCAAGGTAGCTTGTATAAATAGAGTGGTGACGTGTCCATTTTTCAACAATCCTTATGGATGGTAGATATGTAATGATTTTACATTCCAAATTGGTCATAAAATCATAAATAAAACGTTTATTATTTATATATACTTATATAAGCATATATCATCAATTTTGTGTAGTGATGAAAAGAGTGACACATCAATTCTACAAGGCGTTATACAACGCATGCATGAATGATGTTATCATCATTATGAAATTTAAAATGTATGAACTGAAATGAAATATTACGTTTTCAAAATGATAAAAATGTCATCAATGTCATAATTATTTAATTTATAGGAAATATATTCTTTATAATTGTCTATATTACCTGCCATGTAAAGCATTAGAGAAAAAATGATTCACATCACTTATTAAGGAGACAACCCATCATAAACTCTGATCTTAGGGTGCTTGGAGACAATCTGTACCAACAAATACCTAGTTATAAAGGATGAACTTATTACATTACCACCATAGAGTTGGATCCCAACAATAATGTGGTGACATGTACACTAGTTATTCATTCCTAAATAGAGAACATACCTTTTCATTCTAGTTCTATATATTCCTTTATATCATGAACTTTTAGGAGAACAATTCAATAACCCTCACAAAGCATGTAAGGAGAGTTGTCGGTGAAAAGATAAAATAGGTAAATTATTACATCCCAGGTATATAACTCCTCCCCTATCAAAATTTGTGGGTCGAAATTCCAAAATATCCTTCATAAACTTCTTTTAGTGGAATATGATGTAATTCTTGGTCTATATTGTATTTCTATATATTGAGATAATTAAAATTATGTTGAGAAGGAAATAACTCTCAGTATCGTGAATCATCCAAGGATTATAAAAAAGTGCAGGAAGATGATGAATCTTCTTTAGCACCAATATTTCAATCATTTGTATTATTTCACTAGGGAAATTAATATCTATCTTAAATGATTGATTATAAGGATAATATCATCCTTTAAGACATGCCCCATTTGAGGGAATACACAAATGTGTTTCCTAAATAATTTCTAAGTATTCCTCCTTGTTGAGAGGATTAATTTTCAGTCAATCTTATACCTGGGTAATTTCCATTATCCTGTACTCTATATAGAATTTCTATTATGGAACATGAGGAGAAATTGAAATAACTATAGGGGAATCTTGATTAAGGGGTCACATTTCCATGTGTTTCACCATGGGGTTCCCCAGTCTTCTTATTCATGAAGAGACATGGGGTAATATGCCTTTGAATCGATTATCATGAGCTCAAAAAACTATGACAAATAAAAATTATCATCTTCTAAGAATTTATGACTTGTTCTATCATATATATGGATCCCAATACACCTCTATGGGGGATCTTTATTCAGTAAATTATCAAGTAAGGTTAGAGAAGGAGTATGTTTTTAGAGTTTGTATATCAATAGGGGTGGATTAGGTATAAAATAAAAATTTCTATCCAAAATGGGTTTAAAAAATGACCTAAATATTTAAAACATTGTAGTTAATCAAAAATAGTAGATCAAAATAACATATGATATTTTAAAACATTTCTCAAAGATTGATTAAATTTCAGTTAATATAATTCTAAAAAACTACATTAACTTTTGAAATAAATTTTCTTAATAAAAAACTTATATAAACAACAAATTAGACTAATTATCAAATTAGTGGGTTTTTATTGTTTAAACTAGATTAGTATTAAGTAAAAAAATAATGAAAAAAACACACACAATAGAATAAAAACAAGATGCATAGTCTCAAGATGTGACCTAATCATCTCCTCATGGAAATCACCCGCTACCAAGAAGAATATACAAAATAATATATTAATCATAATCATGATCTCATATACCAAAACAAATCTATCTAGACCATAATATAACTCTTTTGAAAAAAAACATGGGAATAAAATAATAATAGGACACACATGGAACTCTTCCGCAACTCATGGGAAAATAGGATTGAAGAGTGTTTGATAAGTTATCTAGTATCTTCCAGTTACAGCATATGAGTCAGTGTGCATATTTCCAAAAGTGTATACACACACTACTATTAAGGTAAAGAAAATAGATTGAAAGAGAAAATAAGGATATGTAGATATATCATATTGATCTTTCTAATAAGATATATAGATTGTGACACCTTTAGTGTGTCATGAAATTAAGCATGATCCAATTTTATGAAAATCAATATGAAATATAGTTTCATGAAATCATTTTTTCTAAATTTGATAAGGAACGAAATGATCTTTTAGATCCACTATTATTTTTTCGTGTGTAAGAAATTTTCACCATGTAATATCTTAGTCTTCATTACTCTTTATGTGTATATATATTCTACAATATATAATTCATCTCTATATTTTTTATTTTCATGAGGAAGTATACTACATCTTTTAAAATCATTATGCAAGAGTGCCGATGTAGAGAAATATTATCTGGATTTCATGTATCTTTGTACCCAGACCTGCAAATTTACTTAATACATCTTTGTAGAACAATTAAGAAAAACCATTAAAATAATTTACGTCATTAAATTCTGTAATATAGACTTTAGAGATATTTAATTTACAATGAACAAAAATAGTGGCGTTGACTCCTTTGAATGGTGACATGATCTAGTTCGAGGATTCATCCAAATAGTGACTTAAGTTGGTCGTGAGACATTCCAACACTTTTCCACATTTCTATTATGGCATTAGGTCATCATTATAAGTGACTTAGGTATGGTGGAAGGCCTTTTTGACACTTATCCAAAAGTCCAAATGTCACCTCTAATAGTATATGTTTTGCATACATTTTTGAATTTCCATGGGTCATCTCCAACAGTAGGAGTTTTGAACACTTCATCATATTTTTTATTCAAAAGTGAGTCATTCTCTAGCAGTGAGTGTTTCCAAAACATTTCCAAAATATCTATTCTGGTGTGGATACATATCTAATAGTAGGTGATTCCAATACCAATACATAATATTGTTCTTGTGGTATCCTCAACATTGAGTCATGTCTAACAGTGAGTCATCACTAGCCGTGACTCCTCTTCAATGGTGATTCATACATAGGAAACTTTAACCAATATTACTAATAAGGTATCACTATATAATCAATCATAAAATTTATTAATATCATATAAAACAAGATTTAGCGATCATTAAAACAATAGTGCAAACAATCTCCCCCTTTTTTATGATAAAAATTTGTGGAATCTTATAAACCATAGAATAAAAGGTATATTTAGTATCTAATTTAACTAAAAAAGATTATATTAAAGAAAATATACTATATCAATGATAAATAATATACAAGGTATCAAAGGAATTTTAATTGAACAGAATATCAAATAAAACATCATATCAAGAAAGAGACTTGCACACATAGAGGAATAAATATTAGTTTGATATCGAAGGAATCACAGTAAATAAATAAGGTAATAAATTCGATAGATCCTTCTTCTTAGTTTGGGATTATTGAAAATTAATAGTAAAATAGAAAAGGAAAGAGAAGGTATTATAAATAACAAGATAATATCTATTAATAAATCCAATAAAAGAACATAAAAAAATATATAAAAAATATAACACACAAAAGCATTTCCATCAATGACAAATAGTATATATATCAAAACTTCTCAGGTTTTATGGAAGTAATAAAATGTTCTTTTCCCAAATCTCTGTCTGAAGTATAACACACAACTGTTGAACTATAGGGAACTCAGTTCATAGAAGTTGAAATATCACTTAGATATGGAGGCTCTCCAATGATTATAGGTAGAAGGTATTGAACTTCTTATCTAGAAGTTAAGATGAAATGATGGAAATGGACTAGAAAAGAAACATTAGGATATATGGTTACACAGGGCCTAAAGAACATTAGAGAATAAAAATGGAGATGTTAGATAAGCTATAACATGAATAGAATCCAAATCAACTATTGTAGTTTCAGTCACATGTAAAATGGGCTTTATAAGATTAATGAAATCTATAATTATATTCACACCTCTTTCTATAGAAAGGAATAAATCCTACTTATCTAACCTAGAAATCATAATAAATGGATTTATAACGTTAACTTGATTCAATTTATCTATCAATTATTGAGTAATAGGAGTCATCCTTATATTTTTAGTGAGAAGCATAAAATGAGTATTTGGCTCATTCTTAGTGAACATGTGAGATAGAAAACACTTTATATATTTGTGATGGTCTCATGGTTAGACATCAAGTCCTTCATGTAATCATTATCCATCATTTTAACATATCCAATATTATACTTATTTTTTCTCAAACTTTACTAAGGTAATTCCAGAACATCGCTTGAAGTATCTCTATGCTCTTATCTCTCAATATTTATAATAAATTCACCATCAACATGAGGAGGATGTCATTCACCTGTTGAAGAATCCATGGAAGTAATATTTATTATCTTCTCATCAAAAAAATTGATGGATTTTATAAAACGAGACAACATTTCCTACATAGTTTTTCTCATAGATTCCCAGTAAATTTATTACCTTCAATTTTCCACTTCAAATTATCTAATATGAAAAATCATATTAGGCTAGATATGTTGAATTATAATCCTTATTAAATTCTGTGAATCTTTATCACTCATATTGGTAACTAAAGAATGTTTATTTTTCATTAAAAGACCAAAATCAGTGGAAATCATTTATTTGATGGAATCTAGGTCACCTCTAGTGATAACATCAACTGGTACTGGAGGAATTTTAGGGGAATTAACACTCTCAGAATATAACCTCTACCACTCACCAGCATCGACAATTTTTTCTAATGACGTTTCCTTTGGATCTCATACCTCTATAAGATTAGGTTCACCATTGTTTTTTGGAATTAACAAAAACATATCCCATTACTCATAAAATGGTACCATTCAAATTACAGAAGACTTTCAGATAGATTATACACCTTACAAAACAACAACTCTAGAAATAACCATAGCAGGTAAAACACTAATCTTCACAACAGAAATTTGAACATAAACTATTTTCAAAATATTAATAGTGAATATCCTTTTTATTAACATCAAAATGATAAAAAAATAACTACACACCATCTTCTAGAATATCATATAGATTAACACTATGATATCCACAAATAATTGGATCAACTGGATGAATTTCAAGGTTGGGGATCCCCCCCCCCCCACCCTAAACTGGTGCTTCTCTCTCTTATATAGATATTCTATCCACATCACCAAATAGGATGGGTCATTCATCTTACCTAGAAACAACTTATAATATGGGAGAATAAATAAGATCCTGGGGTATCTAAAAATCCTCAGTTATAAAATGGAAGGCAAGGCAATCATGGGTAGATCCTCCATCACAATTATCTCCATTTCTATTTCCATTTCCATCATCTTCATTTAAATATTTCTTATATTCTCATCTTACTCATCCTTCTCTATCATCATCACCGTTTTATTATTTTCCTTAGATTATTTGGAAGTAATTTGGAATTGTTATTCACTAGAAACTTTTTCCTATTATTCTTTACTTCCTTCTTTCATTTGATATTCTCTGAAACGAAGTGACCAAGGAAGAATAATACCAACAAAACATCTAAAGTGGGTATATGAGGTAAATCTGGGTCATTACCTTTCTCCACTAGAAATTACTTTTCATTATCACTAGAGGTAGTGGCCTCCTCTTCCTCTTCATCAGAATAATCAATATCTCTATCTGGCACCAGGCTAGGATCCACATGATTTTTTGGTCTAAAAGGATGGTCAACAAGATTGAACTACTCAAAAAACCTTTAACTATAATCCACCCTTTGTTTATTAAAAGGATTCCAATTAATCTTCTTCCTCTTGTGAATCACTCCAGTGATAAAGAATCCTCCACATATCACTACTAATTCACCACATTCTTTATCTATCGATTTGGATTATAGCATAGACTAAATAAACATTGACTAGATTGAGGATTTTTACCTCAATGAAGGCCTACACATTTCCATCATGTGAAGTATTAGATATCTAAATAAGTTGATATTCAATTCTATTTTCATATGACATAAAAGATATACATCAGGAAAACACATTGTGTAAAGGTCAGCCTTCCTTGGGGAAATCCTATAGTAGATAAACATAATGAGATACTAGATTTCCCCATTATGTTTAGTGGAAACCAGTCTTTATATAATCCAATTACCCATTAATTCCGAGAAGGGATCTTTATGAAAAAGTCTCCATTATCACTCGGAATTCTTACATGATAATTAATTTTAACTCCATCAATATAAAACTTTAAGAATCATTCCCATTACATTTAGGAGAACGCACCATTATAGCCATTTACTCTGCTTTTCCCCTAGCCTTCATCTTCTGTAAAATTGTACACAACAAGTTCATAAAACTTGTATATCGTCCTATGATAGAGGGGACTATAGTTATTAGAGAACCACTCCTTCCATCCTTGGTCGTGTAGAACATTGAGCACCAAATATTTTCTTGAAATTAACCAATAGGCCTGTGATTCTTTTTTGGGCACTTCAAATATCTTCGAAAGCATGGGATTCATGGGCTCAATAGTCACTAAACAACTCCATTAACATATCTTCTTCTTTGAAGAATGTGAGACATCTATAGAAAAAAACTAAATCTCTCTTCACTCTATCCATGATGAATTATTTAACATGATCAGGAGAATGTGAGATAACATCAAGAGTCGTGAGAGAATGTGTTAAAATAATCCTTAAGAGAAATGTATGAGGGGGCGATCCTTCAGATTAATCAAACATCTAATTTATATCATTTGAGAATTTAGGCATTCAAAAAATAAAAATAGAAATATTATTTGAAATTAATTTAAAATTAAATAAATAAATTATCTATAAAACTAAAAAAAGAACTAACGACATAATCATATAAAAAATAAATTAATAAACACCCGAGGTTTCAATTTTTAGTTAAAACCCAATGGTAGGTAAAATAGAACTATGAGTAAAACTCAATAGTGGGTAAAACTCAGTGGTGCGCAAATGTCAATGGTGGGTAAAATACAATGGTTGGTAATACTCAACTATTGGTAAACTCCAAAAGTGCATAAAACCTAATGGTTGATAAACTCTAATAGTGGGTAAAACTCGATGCTGGGTAAACTCCAATGGTGGGTAAACCTCAATGGTGGGTAAAATCCAACACTGGTTAAAACTCAATGGTGGTTAAACTCCAATGGTGGGTCCCAAAAAATTATTCTTAACCTGAAATAATCATTCCAATTTCATGTTTTATGTAGTAAAATCTCCCAGAATTCAATGGATTGGTGAAAATATTTGCAAAATGATGCTCTGTAATAATGTATTCAATATTTATATAAATTTTTTAAAATTATCTCTCAATAAGTGATGTCTTACATCAATTTTATTTGTTATATAGTAAGATACAGGGCTATTAGAAATTTTAATAGCACTTCTATTGACAAAATTTATTAGGTTATGTTATAATCATCATCTATAGTCTATTAAAGATTGTTTCAACAATAAATATTGTGCACAATAGCTAACTGCAGCTATTTATTTAACATCAGTAGTAGACAATGAAACAAAAAAAATTATCACTACTCTATGATACTATAGACTTTCCCAAATGATGAAATGTTCTGGAGATGGTTTTTGTATATAACTTGCTACCATCAAAATTAGCATCGAAAAAAATAACTAGATAAATTGATTATTCTATTGGGTAAAGAGTTCTAAATTTATTTTATATTTAAGGAATTGGAAAATAATTTTTACATCACGTAAGTATGACTCTTTTGGGATTTCTTGAAAATAATAAAGCATACACAAACTAAACATAATGTCTGGCCAGCTAGCAGTGATATAGATAATACTTCCAACCAAACCTCTATAACCAATTTGATCCACTGATTACCGAGATTAACCATGATACAATTTAAAGATTGTTCTCATAGGGATATAAATACTCTTAGTTCTAACTAAATTAAAATGTTTTAAATTGCCTTTAAGATATATAAATTTATGTAAAAAATAACTTCATTAATATGAAAAATCTGAAAACCAATAAAGAATTTTAGTTCACCCATTCAACTTAATAAAAAATCATTTTGCATTATTTTTGAAAAATCATTACATGAATAATTTTTGGAGAAACAAAATATAATATCATCATCATAAATTTGAACCACTAAAAAATATTTTGAAATTATTTTTTGAAATAGGGTAGCATTAGTTATACATTTTCAAAATCCTTTTAATAAAAGAAAAGTGTAGATCCTATCATAAAATGATCTAAGAGATTTTTTTAAACTATATACTTATTATGATAAATTGAAAATATGATTTGGAAAATGAGGGTTTGGAAAACCAAGTATTTTTTAAAAAAAACATCTTTAACTATATAACCATTCAATAATAAACTTTTAAAATATTGTTTATATAGTTTGAAATCTATATGCGGTGAATTGGAATGAATAATTCTAATGGATTAATGTATGTCTACAGGTGAAATGATATCTTCATAGTTTATACCCAGTTCTTGATTATACTCTTGTATAACTAGTCTAGAATTATTGCCTACTATAGTGATGGATTTATCAACCTTGCCTCTAAACACCCATTTAGTGCTTATAATCAAGGTTTATTTTGATCTATCAACATGTTTACAAAAAAAAATAATTCAATTTGATTTATGTATTCTATTATATTCATTACTTATAATGGATCGTTAATTGCGTAATTGGTGTTCTTAGGTTGATGTTGTGATAAGAATGCTCGATGTTCAACTTAATTTCGTAGTGAATCTCTAGTTTGTGTACCTATATCTAGGTCTCTAACAATAGCATATCAAGGGTTGTATTTAAGAATCCTAAAATCTATTGAAATAATATATGGTCGCCTCTAGGTCCTCGACATGTTCATGTTCAAGCTCTATAAGTTTTACAAAATTCGACGATTTTTTTGGATCATTTACAACAAAATCAAAACATTTGAAATTTATTATCAATGTGAATCAATCTGCATAACAGTTTTATAAAGGATTGTTATGATCAAATGGATATTCTTTAACAAATTTCATATTGATTGAATATTTCATAGTCTTGGTTCTATTGTTAAAAACTCTATAAGATTTATTAGAGTTTGAATAACCTTGAAAAAATTTCCTATCACTTTTGGAGAAAATGTTTTAAATATTATCATTAGTTTTAATAATAATGACTTTTCAACCAAAACATCTAAAGTAATTAACTATATGATTTATATTATTCAAATGTTTATAAGGGGTTTTCTTCAATATAGTTCAAATAAAAACATTAATGACTATATAGAAGGAAATATTCATAGCCACTTCCAAAAATTTGATAGGCATGTCATATTCATTATGCATTTTTTGTGTTATCTACTGAAGTGTTTTGTTTCTTATTTATAAAACTCGATTATTCTAATGGGTACTAGTTGTAGAAAATTTATGACTATATACATTTTTTTTGAGAAAAAGGATTCAATGTATTCATTTTTAGACTCATGGTCATGATAATTTCTTATGGTCTTAATTGTAAGTCCACTTAAATTTTCTATGGATCTTGAATACATGGTAAATTAATAACATGCTTCAATTTTATGAGATAACTAAATTAGAAACATAGACATAAAAAATTCATATACAACTACATAAACACAGTCTATCCCATTTAAACTAGAAACTCTGAATAGCTTAAAAAATTCCATCTGATCCAACTCATGAGGTTGAGAAGTAGAAACATCTACCTTTGATTTAAGTGAAATATCATATTATTTCCCTTTTTATTGGGGTTACATACTTTTTCTTTGGGAATTCATGTTATGGTAGATCCTTGACTAATCCTTTCGTAGTATTCATTCTAACTGAGTTAATGATACAATGGCCCATTCTCTTATTCAAAATCCATTATTCCCTTTGAATAGATGATAAGAAATAAAAATTATGAGAAATTAAAGAGTTAAGATTAACAATATAAAAATTATCATTTCATAAAGTACTAAAAAATAAATAAAATTTCTGAATTAAAGATATCATAAGAATTTTTTTCAAACATCAAAAGAAAACCATCATCACATAATCATGATAAGATTAGAAAATTATATTTTAATAAATCAATAAAAAGTACTTTAGAAATTAAAAATGTGTTCATGTTCAAAAATTGGCTATGTTTAATGATATTTTCTTTATCATTGTCACCAACAGTGACCAGAACACCATAATCCTTTATCAGGTTCTTGAAATATAAATTGTATCCTTTCATATTCCTAGAAAATTTGATGTCCGAGTACCATATAATTCTAATATATCTCTTGAATAAACATTACAACAAAATAATATATATTCCAGGTATGATTATGGTGCCTAGATTTTCATGGGTGGTCATATGTTAGTAAATAGGGCCTTTAGAAACCATATATTATTTATAGGTTTCCCATAAAAAGATTGTTAACTCTTTGAAATAAATCCTTTATTAGGTCATTTTGAAAAATTTCTAGGAATATATTTTCTATAATTTGACTTACGAACAAATGTGTTCTTAACCAATCTTCTATACCTATGTTGGTAAACTAGACCAGTAATGTATTGAGGAGAAATGTTTTCCTGGAATCTGAGTAATTCTTTTAACGATTTTTAATTTTTATAATATTTCTTTAGTTTCTCATTTGGATGTCTTAGTTCAGTGGACTCCTTTAAAAATTGATTATTCTTATCCTTATCTATAGTGAGTTCAAGATTAAAATTATAAGAAAAAAATATTAATGGTTCTTCAGAACATTATATTATTCTTTGAGTTCATTAAAATTATATTTAGTTATATTTTAGTATACTAAAATTACTTATTTAGACATATCATCAACATTTTCATTTTTAGAGTGATCATAATATAATATAAGTGATACAGTAGGAACCTTAGAATAAATTTTCAATAATCACATGTTGGCTATGTTAGTATTTTCTTCACACGTTGATTCAAAGTCAGTTGAGATATCCTCAAAGGAACTCCATGTGTATTTCATAGATTTATTATACTTCATGTTCTCATCTGCATACTTCTTCTTGTATTTAATATTAGTAAAGTATACCATAACATGTAGTTTTCACTTTAATTCCTTATTTGTAATCCAATTTGAGTTATCATATCTTTTCCAATACTTTTTCCATGTTACTATACTATAATATGATTCTTTATAAATTGGTTCCATGAATAATTTCTTCTTCCTATATAAATTATTATGCCCAACGGCTAGATAATACATTTCCTCATCACTATCTGGTTGGGATTCCTAAACAATATATATTTAAATATGATCTTATTATTTTTATTTTGATTTTGATGAAGTAGTCTTGAAAGATACTAATTTTCTCTTCAGTTCTTCATCTTCATATTTACATTGATCTCTTACTCATAAATCATCCACATACAAATTAATTCCTTGATATAAGTTTACTAACTTCTCAATATTACCTAATTAACCCTGATGTCACTCTCACATCTCTTGACAATATCTTAGTAATCTCATGATTTGGTCTTCATCTGATGCTAGATTTCCCAGGAAGATCATTGAATTTCATATCTCACTGAACTAGAGATACATTTCTGATATTATCTCATCAATATTTTTTTGAATGAATAATATTTGATTATATAATTATACAATAAAATTTCTTTAACATTAGTAGTTACATCATGAAAAATAATAAAATTATCCTAATTTTCATATGCAGTTTTACTTATAGATATTCCACTAAATGTTTGATCTCCTAATAAAAGGTATAGAACATTCATAGATTTGAATTTATTGTTATAATAATTTTTAGTTGCATCATCCCAAGTATTCCTAGTAGTCTTAGGTAACTCATATCATTCCTCTATAATTGACCAAATTTCAAAACCCATGTATTCAATATAAATTTTAATCTCTATTTTCCACTGAGAATTATTATTTCTATAAAAATGAGGGGTCTGTTATTTTTTTAACCTCCATGTCTATTTCCTATTTAATGAACTAAATTTAGAAATGAAATATATATAACATATTTAATGTAGAACATAAATCATAGTTGAAATGTTTTGAAATGACTTTGATACCAAATTTCCGTCGGAGTGATTATATCATCAGGGGGTGTGAATTGGGTTCCCAATAAATATTTCTACCAAAATAGTTTTAAATAAAATCCCCCAAATATTTTAAATAGTTGATTCAATTAATATATAAGATCAATATATGATATGATATTTAAATGTTTTCTCAATGATTAATTATTTCGTAGTTATAATAATTGTAGAAACCAAATTTATCTTTTGAAATAAATTTTATTAATCAAAACCTTATATAAGTTGTAATTAAGAATATTATAAAAGTAGTGGTTTTGTTAGTAGATTAATATAGATTTGGTTCAAAGTTTAAAAAATCATAAAAACAAAAAACAAAACACCCTATTAAATAAAAACAAGTCGTTAAGTCTCATGTAGAAAAATAATACTATCCACATGGAAATCACCAGTTTCCGATAAGATTATATAAAATAATATATGATCTAAAACCCTAATTGGGTATATAATGTCAAATATATCCATGACACATATGATATCTTCCATAAAACATGTAGTAATAAAATAAACACATGCCACGTAGGTACATCCTATATAGAATGTGATAAAACATGAGTAAATCGATTTTGAGAGGATATATAGAATCTTCCCATTATAGAACTTCATTCAGTGGGTATGTTTAAAAATAGAATTTATACACAGTGATCATAATTTAATGAAAATAAATAGAAAGAAAAAAAATATATGAAGAAAGATCATGTTGTTCTGTCTAATAAGATATGTATCATATGGATCCTTAATAGTAAGTTGAAATGATTCATGAGTCATGGTTCTGAAAATAATTGTAGAACACTATCTCGTGAACTATTTTGTTCTATATGTGTGAATGTACTGAATGTTATTTTAGCTCCACACTTCTTTAGTCAAGTGTACCCAAGATACATAGTGTAGGATCATATCAAGTGACACTCTTTTCTTGTATATGAATTTCACTCTCTATCATGTTGCTCTATTTTTTTATATTTTCATGTGGGGGTCTTCTACTTATTTTAATAATAACTTAAAGGAGTGTTCATGTGGAGAAAAAATATACAAATATCATGCATCCTCTTACATAGGGCTGACATATTCAATAATGAATCTCTAAAAAAATTAATAAAAATCATTAAATTATGTTATGGTATTAATTTTGATAATATTGAAATTGGATATATTTAATTCAATATAAAAAAATGTGTCGGTGAGCCCCTTGAACGGTTAAACAATCTATGGTGGTAAGTCATCCTAATCTTTACTTATGTTGTTGGTGAGATAGTCCAACACTTTTCTAATTTTCTATTTTGGTAGTAGGTCATCTTAAATGGTGACTTAGGTTTGGAGGTAGATCCCTTTGAAAAATATTCAAATTTAAAAAGGTCACATCCAATGGTAGTTTTTTTGCCTAATTTTTCCAATTTACATGGGTCATCTTTGGTGGTAGGTGTTTTCAACATTTTTCCAAATTTTCTGTTCATCAATGAGTCATCATATGGAAGTGAGTGTTTCCAACACATTATCAAATATTCATTTAGACAGTGATATATAGATGATGATAGGTGATTGCAATACTTATTTGAAATTTTTTTAGTGGCGTCGTCAATGGTGAATCATGTCTAATGGCGAGTCATCCCTGCTAGTGACTCATCATCAATGGTGACTCACACACAACCAAATTTCACTAATTGTATTGAGTTATCATTAAAACAAGGTTTCCAATAGAGAAAATCCACAATAATTCTTTCTAAATAGGTTACTCGTAATATGATTTCATAGTAATGTCACTCGGAAAGACTAATTCCCAAAAAATCATCCTGGACTTAGTACGTGGTGCCTTTAGAGATTACATCATCAAATTTGGGGTATTCTAAATAGATGATATTCTAATATACTCCTTTGGTAATGAGTAAAATGGGGAAACAAATGTGAAGTGTGCTTAAATACTTATGAACGATGAATATTTATGAAAACAATATAAAATTTGAGTTATCATTGAAGGAATTGTCTTTAATGGGGAATATTATCACATGAAAAGAGACATGTGTGGACCCCTTAATTACAAAATCATTTTGGGGATGGCCAAGGGAAAAAACTGTGAAAAACATATATTATTTACTAGTAATATCTAGGTACTATTATAAATTTGTTATAAATTTATCATGACTTACAAACCCCAAAACCAAATTAAACAATAAGGGAGTCATGTCTTTAGGATTTATGAATTTGAAGTGAGATTCGAGGAGTTGAACAAAGGCTTTTTAGTGCACATGTACATAAAATAACCAAAAATTGGGAATATTTAATTATGTACGATGATGCTTTAATGATGGATAGGGTTATTTGTTAATATATAATGACAATGTGACTGCTTGTGATTAAAGGAAATTTATATTTAATGAACCAAAATACCCGATACATGATCTATAGTTGGTTTCAGTGAACATTACGCTAAAAATATGGTTTAATTTTCTCTTTGGGGGGGGGAGTGTGAAATATAGTCAAATCATAAGAGCCTAAAATATATATTGACTTAAAAATATCTAAATATAAAACATCAAAAATGGTAATAAATGATTAAGGACTATGGCTGCATAATCCACTTCCATCTTCAGAAATCAAATATTGTGGCATACACTATATGTATATAGGATCCCATGATTTTATTATTGCAGATAATTGAATGTATTTAGTCTTATTGGATATGAAAATTATGAACATGAGAGTCACGAATGAAGGAACATCAAAAAATGTTTTACAAATGATTTCCCAATAATCACTTCAAGAGAGGATAAAACAAGGGCAAATATAATATATTTTAATTCAGAAGAAATTGGAAGCTATACAAAAATTGAAATCATAGGAGTTAAATGTTAATTAAGAATGATTTTTATGATTTGGGACATGACTATCTGTACCATAAAATTATGAGTTAAATTATGAGTTGTTTTGTAGTTCACATAGTTGGATCTTCTCTCTCCATATGGGAAGCATAAATATGTATTGAGATATTAGAGAGAACTATTAGTGGGACAATATTAAGAAGGAGATCATAAAAAACACATCAATGTGTCTTGAATGATCATAAGTAAATGTTAAAAGGAAAAAATCTTTGAGAATGATGAAACCAATACCCATAAATACATTGGAATGGGAAAACATAGCCATGGACTTTTTCACTAGAATTCTGATGAAATTAAGAGTAAAATATGATGCATGGGTTGTTGTGGATTGTCTTACAAAGACAGATAAATAAATTGGAATCCTAGATGACTAATTACTAAAAAAAATCAATGGATATGCATTATACAAGTCGCAAGGCTACATGGAACACCATTATCGACTATATCAAATCAATATCCTTGATTTAACTCTATGTTTTGGATGATTCTCTAAGATTATCTAAATATTGATTTGAAATTAATCATGGTTGGTCACCCTAAAGCTGAGGGAGAATCTAATCGTACTATCGGAACACTAGAGGAAATGATGAGATCCTGCTCAATTTATATCCAAGAAGGATGGGACCAACATATTCTGATGGTCGTCCTCTCATAAAATAATACTTTTAAATCAAGTTTCAAGATGGATTTCAATGAATCCATTATTGGAAGAGGTGAAAAACACTTGTATGAAGGGATAATATTGGGGAACGCAAACACCAAAGCCCTGAAATGTTCAAGGAAATGGTATAAAAAGGAAAATATCATTTAGTAAGACATCAAGGATACTCTGTATCGATAGAATTGTAATGATGATAATATTCAACAATACATAGTGTTTAAGGTTAGGGAAAATGTATTCCTCTATATACATCCTTGTAATAATTCCCTAAGATTTGGGATGAAGTGAAAGACTAGTCCAAGATACATTAGTCCCTTGGAGATTATTTATTTTCATTGACATCGGCATATCGACTACCACCCCCACCTAATAGATATCATGCACATCATGTACTATACGTATAACTCATGAGGAAGTAAATATCAGGCCCTTCAAATTTGATTAATCCATAAGTGGTATCATTGGATAATGATATTGAAAATTAGGAGTAGCTGGTGATGATCATATATGGTAGTGAAAAATTTCGAAAAAATAAGACAATGCCCCTGTTCAAAGTGATATTAAGAAATAACATGATTTAAATAGTGGTGTGGAAACCTAAATAGGAGAAGAAAAAAACTTACCAACAATTTTTGAATTTTGCGAAAACAAAATTTTGAGGGTGAAATATTTGAAGGGGGGAGATTAAGACGAATCAAACATTTATAAATAAAATTCCCACTGTGGTTGAATTAAATGTCTTATAATATATTATGGTTATAAAAAAAATTCACATGTATTAGATTATTATATACTATAAGATTTAAAAGGCCATTATGAATCATAACTATTCATAATATTTTTATTGAACATTGATCATATGATTACTATAAATATAGGGATTTAACAAATCCAATTGACACCAACAAAGAAAGTTATGGCCTAAACAGGTGGATTGTACACTATGGAAACTATTTATCAAGGATTTTGAGGGAGATAGAAATAGTGGGATCTTCACTTGACGAATCCCAATATTAAATCCCACAACTTCAACATTTTTGAAACTGTTTATTAGATAATTTCAAGCTCATCAAGTTCACAACCCAAACCATGTATGCAAAACCACCCCATAAAAGTAACTCCATCACACACCTTACCATTAGGGAAATTTCTAGTGTAATAAAAGGATCTGTATCAAGACCCTAAAATCTGATGATGTATATTATATATAACAGTGAATATATTTTAATTTAATTATTTTTATTTTACAAATGATTTAGATTTTGATTCAATAAAACACAAATTATAATTTTCAGTAAAATGTAATTTCAATTAATACATTCCTTTACAAAAAATTACTATTTTTTAAAATAAATAATATTTCGATGAAATATTATTGTTAAATAAAATTTATTATTTATAGTTTATAATATGATTTTATGATGTAAAAAATAAATATCATAAGGGATTGAAAACAGTTATTATCATAAAACCACCATTTCCCAATAAATATAAGTTATTATTTTTTAAAGTGAAAATTCCAATATTTAAAAAATTATTTAGATATAATAAACAAAATTTTTGGAATCAAAAAGTAAAAGTTATCCAATACTGAAATTTTCCTAAATTTCTACGACAGTCAAATTTTTAGGTAAGAATTAAATACATTACAAATATTTGGGAGGTATTGTGACATCATATTGACCAAAAAATGGTTTAATAAATACTATAAATGTTAATAATTCCATTTATATGTTTAAATTCCAAAATAATTTGATTTTTAGGTTAATTTTTTATTTTTATAAAGCCTTTAAGATTCCTCCAAAATCTATATTGTATTATATGGTTTTAAAACCATATATTTAAGGAAATTACTCACATCAAAATCAATAAGGGTAGTATTTTAATAATATTGGTAGGTTGAGCTATTAAATATTTAAAACCACTCCCCATTGATAAAAAAATATGGAACAAAAACTCTGGTATGGTTTGTGGTTTTGATTACATTATTATATATTATCCAAAAGTGAAGTTTCAGAAATAATAAAGAACTCCCCTCTCTTTTCTTATAAAAACCCACCCAATCTCCCATTTCTCTTCACTAAAAAACAACAGAGCACATCCGTACTCTAAAATACCATATCATTCTTCATCGCATGTTTATCCATGGTAAAAATAAAATCCTAGAAAGCATTTTGGAATTCCTCTCGCAAGGAAAGGGATATCACCCCCTCTTTTTTATTATTGAACCAATTTTATGTTATCCACTTCATTTATATTTGTTCTTGTTTATATTTATTTTTATACATCCCTTATATTTCTTCTTTTAATTAAATTTCATGATAAAGACCTTTTAGTCTAATTAATACCTCTGATAAACCTTTATGTACACCCGTTATAATGCAGAAATTTAGTAAGGGACTACTCCCTCCTTTTTTCAATTCGATAATTTCCTTCATTTTATGTATTTTTTTTCAAATACTAATGTTGGGATATGCTTTTACATCACTATTAATTTCAATTTTATTTTATAATAAATATATACCCCTTTTAATCTCATTAACCCATTTTGATGAATCATTCAGTTCTTTCGTAATTTTTCCAAAATTTCAATAAGGTTTCCTTGCTAAAAAATTGTATAGTGAATTCCGATACCCATTTCCACTAAAGTGTGATCACCTTTAAAAAAAATATTATTATTTTATTGGGTAATTCAATGTACTTATTCTACAATCCTTGATTTTGGAATAAAATGTGACGAAAAATGATTACAAGTTATATGATCTATGTATCACACTCTTGCATGTGAAAGACATGAATGTGGCTGGTTCACCTAGAATAATATAGTGATATAGTGAGGTGGGTAATGTTTTAGTATCATGAGACATCATGTAAGAGATTATAGAGTGAACCTAATCCATCATGTTAATTTTTCCATCATTATTTCTAGGTTTTTATCCTTAACCTATGTTTATTATACCATGTTTAATGTTGATTCCACATTTTCATTTGCTTTTACGTCATCAGTCTTTATCATGCCTCATTGTTCATTTTTATTTTTCTCAACAATTTTATTTTCCATTAAAATTCATATTCATTAACATGTTATATTTAATGACCCAAACATTTATCAATGAAATTTCTCCCCTCTTATAGTAATTTTATAATCATATAAAATCACATTTTGAAACACAATTCCACATCATGCATAAATGAACTAAAATGTGACCTTTAAACAAAAATATTCCACTTCTACATTTTGAATTTCAAAAATATGAAATTTAGAGTTACGATCAGTATGATGTTTGGAGTTTGATAGGACAAACATAATTTTTGATGAATAGTAACCTACCCATATGAATAGTATCCCACCATTATGAATAGTAATACGACACTAATGAATATTAAGTCATCCAAAAGAATAACAACCTCACCCATGGATGTATAAATAAAATTTAGGCATATTATAAGTGACAAAGTTTTGGAAATTTTTTAGTCATAAATATATTATTATAAATAATTAATTAATTCAAAAGAAAATGTATTTTTCTAAAAAGAGTTCATAAACTAAAAATATTACATATTATGGTTTTATAATAATTTTATAATACCATAGGAAATTTTTGAAATCATTATAAAAAGAGTTTAAATTTTATAATCTATATATTTTCAAGTAAATTATGATTTTAATTAAAAATTATATTGTTCATATTTTGAAAATAATTTTTTAAAAATAAACTTTATTTTTGTATTCTATATGTCTAAGAATCGTTAAGGTGATTTTTTTTGTATTTTTCTGAAAAGTTAATTTATTAGTGAATAATGACATTCAATAATTTACAAAATATTATAAATTAATTAATTTATTCATAATGCTTGATTAATGGATGATGTAAATGGCCATTGGTTCAAAATCATATAAATTATTACTATTTTAATCAGATTAATCCTTACTATTTCTTTTCTTGTTGAGAAATAATAAAATAATGAATATAATATTAAGAAAACTCTCCTCCCCTCCAATATAAATACCACCCCTCACACCCAAATTTTATTACACCTAACAAACTTAAATACTTAAATAAATTTTCAGAAAATGTACCTCCAATATCCTTTTACACTTCTATTAGCTCTTTTTCTCCTCAAATGAGCAAATACTCTACCCTAAAGAGGCTCTCAAATGAGATAAACTCAAGAGGTAAATTCTTCTTTCTGAATCTTTAATGTTCTTTCAAGTTACATTATTTTCTTTTTTTCCCTCACTTAATTTCACAGAAATGGTATGATAAAATCAATAAAAAAATTAATATAATGATATTAATATGATATTATAGTTCATTATAATCTAACCTTCCCTCTCCTTTTATACAATAAATGAAAACACAGGCCGAGATGTGTTAATTTATCACATTCATGGACAATAATTTTTCAATTTGAATTACCATCATATTGAATGATCATGAAACCATTTTAATGGTTGAAACTGAAAATAATATATTTAATTTATCATATGTGATGTTCTGTAATCCTTATACACTCATCATATAAAATAATAATGCAAAACAAGTTCCTTGTGAGCAAAACCCCCAAATGAATCCAAGCATTTATCATTAAACTTTTATCTAAGGATTCATCCTCATGGTATATAAAAAAATTCATTATAAGATAATTCATATCTATGGAATGTCAATAATAATATATATTAACAATTATGTATGATTAACCTCATTTAAAATGAACATCCATTGATGAATACAAGTGAACTGTTCATAAAAGCTAATAAAATTAACACTCACGAACAATGAGTTTGAACTCTATAACTCATCCAAAAGACCATAAAGGAACTTAATAAAACCACAATGAATCAAATTCAAGATTTAAAGTCTATGGAATTTTTAATTAAAGAACCTAATGTCATTATACAATACTTTAATGTGAATATAGTGTTTGGACACTAGGTAAGGAGAAATTCTCAAACCCAGCTCTCTTTCATTGGGTTTTCCCTCTTCAACCCATTTTCAGTATGGATATGCCTTAATAATTATTTATTCATTTTTTATTACCTTTTCTTGGATATAAATGATCTCTAATTGTTTTTATGAAAAATTCAATGTTTTAAAAAAGAACTATTCTTTTAAATACACACACCCTTTTTTACTTCTCGAAGATTGTTTCATTCTTCACTCATGGTCAATGGTTCTACGTCATGATTGATATTCCTTATTTATTTTTTTAACCAAATTTTTATAAATTTATTATTTATTATGTGAACCCCATTTCATTCCCTAGGTTATTTAATTTTCATGTTTGAAATGTTTTCTATGTGGCATGCATGATAATATAAATGTTAAAACGTGATGGGTGGATTCAAAATTATATAGTGCATATATGAACGTCTGAATGTTATGGGTGAACCAGAAATTATACACCACTCCAATGCATTGGGTAAATTGATGAATCTCATGAGTTAATGTCAAATGATTCGCGAACATGATGCTATTTTTTCTACAAATATGTGTGGTAGTTAACCACTATGAAATCATGTTTCATTTTTATGCATTGCTGCATTCTATCCTATTATATAAGTAATGTTATGATTATTCTCACCCCATTTTACATTGCTTCATTTTATTATCATTCCACTTATTGGGATTTTAGCCTACCCCTTTTTGATGTATATCCTCACGTGACTATATGTACGAATTTGCACACAAGGTCCGATAAGAAGTTAGAGAATAAATAATTAAATCATTGTTTATGCTTTATGTTGTAAATGTTATACATGGTCCTATTTTTACAAAGACCCTAAACCTTTGGATCCTCATTATGTAATTATTTTATATTTTTTATCATTAAAATGATGTAAAAGTAATGTATTAAAATCAGGGTCATTATAGTTGGTATCAGAGTAATGGTTTAGTTAATTTGGGAATTAGGATTAATGAGCCCAAGAGAAAACCTCTAGTATGAGACTAATTACAAATAACCACACAATAAGTGTTTCTAAACATATGGATTCCATAAAATATGATTTTAGTGTAAATTTAACTAATGATTATGTTATTTATTCTTGACTCAATGAATTATGTTTTGTTCTAACCTCTTCTATTTTTGAAAATGGTGGGAACAACAAGAAACTAGGCCAATAACCCGTATGAGGGAAAATGAAATGATTTCCTGAATGAAATACCCAATGATTTGGGTGGTTTATTTCAAAACATCATGGCGCTGCTTACCTAGATTTCTCAGGTTATAAACCATAACCAGAATATTGTTTCATGTCATCCTTCACTTAAGAGGGAGAAACTGGCTATCGAGTGTTTTATGTGGAAATGACCACCGATATTTAGTGGATATTCTGATCCACTGGTTGCAAAATAGTGTGTAAACTCTATATATAAGATCTTTTCAGTGCTTCTCTTTTCTGAGATGGAGAAGGTGATTCTTGCCATTTATCATTTATATGGAGAAGTTGATCAGTGGTGGGATTTGATTAAGAACACCATGTTAGATGAAAAAATTGAAGGGATTGAATGGGAAGAATATAAGATAATATTTCTTAACATGTATTTCCAAATAATTCATCATAAAAATATGGATAGATAATTTATAGATATCAATAAAAATGAAGGAGAGTCTTTCATGGACTATGATGAAAATTTCACCAGGAATGTAAGATACACTTTGGTTTTTGTTATCAACAATGATAGACTAATTGATAGATTATTCAGTGGTTTAAAACCACACCTTATAAAGGCTACTTCAATTGTAGACTTTAAGAGTTATGAAGAAGTTGTTAGATGTTCTCTCAATGTAGAGATTGAGTTTTGAGAATGGTCACATTGATATAGTGATAAGAAATGAAAGGTGTAGATTCATGTTAGATGATCATATGATAATGGAGGGGACAAAACTCAACCACCCACATGCGAAAATTGTGGGAAGAAGCATCATGGTAATTTCCTCAAAGGGATGATGAAAAGTTTCATGTGTTGTAGAGAAGTCCACCATGATCATGAATGTTGAAAAGACACAAAAAGGAAAGAGAATGTGGTTGAAGAAAGGAAAGCACATCCCATGGTCCAATTCAACAGTTGTAGAGAGAAGGGGCACTATGCAAGCCAATACACTAAACCTCTAGAGCTCAAGGTTAATCAGCATCAATAGCCACCGAAGTCAAAGGAATGAGGGAAGGATTATTCTCTCTCTACAATGGAAGTTGAAAAAGAAAATGAATATGTACAAGGTACACAACATATTCACTCAATAATGGAAAAGCGTTATATTATTCTAGATCTACACATTTTTTTTATATCATTCATGTTTACTAGAACAATAGAATCGATGCCCCGAAACCTTGAATTAGAGATATCCTTAAAAACACATAGCGGTGCAATTATTGTAACCCATGTGTTGGAATCTTCTCCTATTGGCATATGTGGGAATATTCTTCCAAATAATCTTATGTTACTTCCCTCTATTGAATTTGACTGTATAATTGGAATATATTGACTCTCGGTATATAGAGAACATATCAACTATTGGGAAAAAATATCTTTTAATATTTTGAACCATACCATGATCTAATATAAATGATAGGAAGATTATGAATCTCATTTCCAAATACTTCAATGGTGTGGGTGTTGATTCCCTATAAAAATTCATACCTCTCTCAAATGGTTGAGTCAAAGGAATATTTTAACCTAGTGAAAATGCACATCGTGAGGGAATATGGTGATATATTTCCCGAATAGTTACCCAAACTTCCCCTAGATCATTAGGTAGTGTTCTACATAGAACTCATAAATATAGATATTTTTATCTCAATGTGTCCCTACAGGACAAATCCTATCAAATTGGAGGAGTTAAAGATGCAGCTGTAAGAGAATTTGAACAAAGGCTTCATACGCCCTAGTGCATCACCTTAGGTGCATAATTTATCTTTGTAAAGAAGAAGGATGGATCAATAAATCTATGTATTGATTATTGGGAACTCAACAAGATCAAAAAAAAAGAACATGTATCCCCTCCCAAGGATTGAAGACTTGTTCGATCAGCTATGATGAGATTAGTAGTTCTCAAAGGTGGATCTTTGAATTGGATATCATCAACTAAAGGTGAAGAAGGAAGATATTCAGAAGACTTTCTTCCGTAAAAGGTATGGTCACTATGAGTTTCTAGTGATTCCATTTAGACTTAATAGTTCCCCTAAAATCTTCAAGGATTTAGTGAATAGATTCAATAGAAGTTACCTCAGAAAATTTGTGATTGTGTTTATCAATGATATTCTCATCTACTCCAAGAGAAAGAGGAACATGTTCAACATCTATGAATTATGTTGCTGGAATTGAGATATGATAAGTTGTACACTAATTTTAGTAAGTGTGACTTCTGGATTAAGAAATACACATTCTTGGGACATGTGATCACATGTGTGGGAATTTCTGTAGACCCATCCAAAATAAAGACGATTTAGGAATGGTCGAGTCCCTCTAGTGTCATAGAAATCTATATTTTTCATGGTTTGGTGGGGGTTCTGCTGATGTGTTTTGGAACATTTTAGTGATTTTCAAGCCCGATAACTATGTTAACAAGGAAGGGGGTTAAGTATGTCTGTAAGGAATAGTGTGAGGAAAGCATCAAGGAGCTAAATAGAATGTTGATCACTACACATGTACTCACATTACCTTTGTGTGGAGAATGTTTTGTTATATACAGTGATTCTTCAAATAAATTATTGGGTTGTGTACTCTTGAAAAATGATAATTTGATATCTTACACCTCACATAAGTTGATGATCCATGAGTATAACTACCATACACACGATTTAGAGTTAAGATCGTTGATTTTTCTTTGAAAATATTGTGGCACTACCTCTATGGTGAGATGTGTGACATATACAATGATCATAGAAGACTAATGTATATATTCAGACAAAAGGATCTCACTATGCGCTAATGGATATGGTTATAGATAATAAAATATTACTATTTATCTCTTCACTATCATAATAGAAACACAAAAAAGGTTGATGATTCTCTGAGTATAATAGAACCTGCTACTCTATCCATGTTATGGATTTAGAAAGACTCCATCTTCATGGATATGAAAATTATGGATTTAGAAATCTTAATAGATGGGAATACATCATACCTTGGAAAAATTGTTTACCAACCATCTATCAAAGAGAATATTAAGGAAACACCAAGCGGTGATCTGGAGCTACAAAAGACAGAGAATGCAGTAAAGGATGGGAAGCTTCTAGAGTTCCATATTGACGATGATAGTGTGATTCAGTTTGGAATGTATCTTTGTGTGCCTTCATCACTTGGGATAATTAAGAAGCTATTTGATGATTCTCAAAACTCCCATTTCTCTATCCATATGGTTGGCACCAGGATGTATCATAATATATGAGAACGCTTATGGTGAGACAACATGGAGAATGCAGTTTTTAAATATATCTCATGGTGCTTGATATGTCATCATGTTAAATCAAAGAAACAATGGACCATATGTATGATTCAACCATTGCCTATAACCATGTGGAAATAGTAGAATGTTAATATGGGCTTTGTCACAGGTCTCCTAAAGATGTCCAAGGTAAATAATGTGATATGGGTTGTGGTTGACCATCTCACCAAGACTACCCAATTTATCTCTATTCGGCAAGATATCTTGCTTAAAAATCATGCAATGATATATGTGAATGATGTTTTGAGACTAAATGGGGTTCCACAATCAATTATATCTGATTGTTATCCAAGGTTCACATATAAATTCTAGAGGAGTCTCCAACATGTATTCTGTGCGGAATTAAATTTCAACATGTCCTATCACCCAAAAACTGATGGTCAATCTGAACAGACTATTCAAACGCTTAATGATATGCATAGAGCCTAATATTTATAATTAAAAGGTGGATGGGATATAAATATCCCATTGGTTGAGTAATCTACAATAATAGCTTCCAATCAAGTATTTAGATGGATCCATATAAAGCTCTGTATGGAAAGAGATGTAGAAATCCAACCAATTGGGAGAAATTTGGTGAAAGAAATCTATTTGGACATGATCTTGTGAAAGAGATGACAGAGAGGATTGAAGTCATCTAGAAACATATCCAAGCTTCTCAGAGTCACCAAAAGTGTTGTACTGACAACCATCGAAGGGAATATGAGATTGAAGATGGGTATAATGTCTTCCTTCGAATATAACTATGGAAGAGATTCATGTGGTTTCAAAAGAAAGGGAAGATAAGACCAAGGTTAATTTCCCCCTTTGTGATCCTTTGCAGCATATTTTCTATGGGCTATTATCTTTAACTTCCACTGAATATGTCTCAAGTTCATTATGGGTCTCACGTATCACTCCTGAGAATGTACATACATATTCCCTCCCATGTACTGAACTCAAGGGTGGTATATCTAGAAGATGATCTCTCTTATGAAGCGTAGCCAGTAAGGATTTTGGACCAGAGAGAAAAGGTTCTACACAACCAAACAAGCCACCGTATGATAGTGTTATGGAGGAACTATAAGTATGAAGAAGCATATTGGGAACTATAGAATGTGATTAAAGAGATGTACCCTCACCTGTTTACGTAAAATGAATTTTCAAAGGTGAAAGTTTAACTGGGGTGAAGAGTGTAACGACCCAAACTTTTATCAATGAAATTTATCCCTTCTTGTAGTAATGTCATAATCAAATAAAATCACATTAGGAAACACAATTCCATATCATGATTAAATGAACTACAATGTGACCTTTAAACATAAATTTTCCACTTCTGTGTTTTGAATTTCGTAAATCTGACATTCACGGTTGCGACCAGTAAGATGTTTGCAGAAGGCTGGGACAAACGTAATATTTGGTTAATAGTATAGTAACTTACCCTTATGAATAGTATCATACCATTTTGTATAGTAATATGACCTTTATGAATAGTAAGTCGTTCAAAATACTAGTGACCTCACCCCTGGATGTATAAATAAAATTTAAGCATCTTATAAATAACAATATAACCATTGTAAAAGTATTGGTATTTTTGTTATATATAAATAATTATTTATAATTAATCAAATAATTTAAAAGAAAATTTATTTTCCTAAAAGGTTTTTATAAATTAACAATTTTATTTCTTCTGGTTCTAATAAAATTTTATAAGTCCTTAGATATTTTTTGAATACATTATAAAATCAATTTTAATTTTAAAATCTTTATATTTCAAGTAAATTATGATTTTAATTAAAAATTAAATTGTTCATATTTAGATAATTAGTTTTGAAAAATGGATTTTATATTTTAATTAGATACATTGAAAAACTTTTATGGTGATGTTTTGGTATATTTCTAAAATAATTTAATTTTTGTGAATAGTAAAATTCGATAATTTACAAAATATGATAAATAAATGAATTTATGCATTATGATTGAGTCATTGATGATGTCAATGGAAATTATTTCTAACTAAAATAAACTCATTGATATTTTTAGTCAAATTAATCCTCACTATTTTGGGTTCTTTTGAGAAATAATAAATTAATGAATATAATATTCAGAAAACCCTCCTCCCCTCCACTATAAATACCACCTCTCACACCCTCATTTCATCACACTTCTCAAGCTTCCATAAAAAACTAAATTCTACCAAAATAACCCCCTAATATTATTCCCACATCCAAAAGTTCTTTCTCAACTCAAAATACCAAATCCTCACCCCTAAAGAGACTCTCAAAGAAGATGAACTCAAGATGTTAATTCCCCATTCTGATTCGTTAATTTTTTTTCATTTTCCTTTCTTATCTTTTTCTTCCCTCACCTACATTCACCAAAATGGTATGATAACTTGAGGAAAATAAATGTAATATAATTAATTAATAATTATGGTATATTACATCATAATCTCACATTCCATCTCCTTTTATACTATAAATGAAAACACTATCTAAGATGTGCTAAAATATCACATTTAGGGACGACAATTTTTGAATTTGCATTACCGTCTTAAAGACTAGTCATGAAACCATTTTAATGGTTGACCGCAATCATAATATATTTATTATATCTTATGTGATATTCTGTAATCCTTATAAACTCATGATAGAAAATAATAATTCAAAACAATATCATTGTGAGCAAAACTACCAAATTAATCCAAGTGTTTATCATTAAAATTTTATCTAATGATTCATCCTAATGGTATGTAAAAAATAATTATAATATAATGTATATAAATTTAATTTCAATAATAATACATATGAACAATTATTGATGTTTAAACACATTTCCATTAAACATATATTTGTGAATACAAGTGAATCCTTCATGAAAGCTACGAAAAATAACACTCCCAAACAGTGAATTTAAGCTCTATTGCTCATCCAAAGGTCCATGAAAGAACATAATAATACCATAATTAATAAAATTAATGTATTAAAAGATATTTAATTGTTAATTAATAAAACTAATTCATTATAATGTACTTTAATATGAAGAAGGCGTTCAAACATATGGTATGGGGAAATTCTCGATCCCAACACACTTTCTTTATGTTTTCCCTCTTAAACCCATTTCTAGTGTGCATCTTCCTTTAAAATAACGTAGTAATTATTATATTAAATTTTCTAGGATATATATTTTCTTTAATTGATTTTATGAAAAATAAAATTATTTCTAAAAGAACTCTTCTTTCAAATTAACACACCCTTTTTACTTCTCAAAGACTGTTTCACTCTTCATTCAGGGTAAATAGTTCTACGTCAAGAATAATATTACAAATTTTTTTTGTGAAACAAATTTTTATGAATGTATTATTTATGATGTGATACCCATTTCTTTCTATGTGTTATTTTATGTTCATGTTTGACATATTTTCTATATGGCATGCATGATAATGTATATGTTATGATGTGATGGGTGTGCCAGGAATTATATAGTGCAAATATGAATGTTTGATGTGACAGGTGAACCCCAAATTATAAAATGATCCAATTAATTTTGTAATGTGATGAATCTCATGATTTAAAGTGAAATGATGTGCGAACATGATGATGGATTTGTTCACAACTATGTGTGGTAGTTAACCACTTAGACATTTTGTTTTATTTTCATGCATTGCTATAGTTGTCCAACTGATTCATCTCATGAGACTATCGATGCGTCAGGGGGTTTTCTATAACAAGTCCCCACACATGTATTATTTTCTAAAGGATTACTCGTATATTGAATAACTTATTTAATTCATAAAAAACTTTCCTTTTAATAAATAACAATATTGAAGAATGAATATGGATTATCAATATTTCTACATCCAATCAAATAACATTCAAAATAAAACACCATATGTAAAAATGAGATGTGGTTTAATAAAAAATAATATCCATGCTAAATAATATTTTTATTTAGTGTAAATTTAATGTCCAAATATCTCAAGAAAGTAAATTTCAATACATTCCTTGTGCAAAATGATAACAAGCTATATAGAGGGATATTAAGAATGATATAAATACAACTTACCTATAAAGGATTATAATTAAAATAAAGGGTTTCTATCATTTTGTAATATCTATTGAATAAATATATCATAAATGACATTATTTAGTAAAATATAAGTTTCATTATAAAATTATCCTTTTTAAAATAAAAGATAAAAAAAATCTTTGAAAATATTCCCTAAAACAAATGATATATTTTTTAAAACATGGAAACTTCTTGATGGTAATAAATTCCATATATTTAGAGTTTCATAAAACTAATATTCCATTCAATGTTTTGGTAAAAACAAAAATTACATTGTTTTAAAAATTCTATGAATATTCCTATAAACGTTTTATTGTAAAAATTCAAATGGTGTATAAATTAATTTAGAAAATAATTTTAAAAAGGGTTAAAAACGTTTTTGAAATCATTTTAGAGTTATATTTTTGGATTAAAAAAACTATTTTATTACCGAATAGTGAAATGATGTTATATTTTATAAAAACATTTTCTCAATAATTTTTTGTACCAAATAGTGTAAAGATGGAAGTATTACCTAAAAAATTCCATGAGTAAACATTGGAAAATAAAATGAAATATCTTATTAAATAATTATCAATCAATTTCATTCAATGGAAGTTCATGTACAAAACATCCAAATTAAAATGAGAATTTGAAACAAACCCATACAAAGATCATAATGTTGAATTGAGAATTAATTAGTTAATAGATTATCATTAAAAAACATAAATATATATGATACAAGTGGAAAAAATATATATTATAGAAAGAAGAAATTACATACAAAAATTTTATAATATCAATGATAATGAAGAAGTAATATATCCCAATGAAAAGAAACAATGGTATAAAATTACTAACCACTTGGTAACTTTTAAGTCAAATCAACATTGATGAAGTAAATAAAATTTAAACTTAAAATATGATTAATTATTTATTAATATTGATATTATATTTCAAAATTCCATTATATACATCATATAAAATAAATTAGGTGTATAACATTACAATATTCCTCAATGAATGGAAATTGAGATGAAATCCTTTATAATACGCTTCTTTTTAGTTTAACATGATTTAACATCATTTATAGTGATTTCCAACAAGTTATAAACATATAGTAAAATGTGTTAATTTTTCAAAAACCATAAATGATCCTTTTATCATATCTTATCACCCTTTAATTGGTAATGTTTTATTATTTTCATGGTTTCATGATTTAATTACATTGTTTTCTATGCCATGTTTTTTGGTAAAAGATCACATTATTTTTTATATTATATAGTTACATAATATATATAATAATAATCATGGTTAATTTTTTATCATTATATATTATTTTTAATATTAAAAATATTATTAAATATGGTTATGAAAAATGAACTTTGTTACAATGAAAAAGATAGTAGGCCATGCATACGCCTAAGTAATTTTCCTTTTTTCAATGAACATTAAGGAAATCAATTAAGTAATATTTTATCTTTAAATAATGATAATAATATAATATATATAATAATATTTTATTAAATATACTTATATATATCAACCATGTGTTGTTGTGATGAAAAGAGAGTCGCATCATTTTGTGAAGGCGATAGTCTACACTACATGAACAACTTCTTCATTTTTAATTTTAAGGAAAAAATGAAATATTTTAATTTAACAATGAAAAATATGTCACTAATATCATAAATATTTCATTTATATCACATAATATCCTTATAAATTTAATAATTTCTTTCCATGTGATGTACTAGTGAAAAATGAATCACATCATTTCATGAGTTTATAGTCCACCGTCAACACAAGTGACGTTATCGTTTCCCCTATAGGATGGAAATAAAAATATATATATATATGAAATAATGACTCTAGATTTATAATTATTTTATAAATATAATATATATATATTATATCCCTCATCATATCCAACTATGAGAGGCGTAATATATTGATTAATGACATCAGTTCATAATGGGGTAGTCTGTCGTACACACAAATAATGAATTGAAACCCAATTTGATGGAAGTGGGGATAGTTCTAGGAAATTGAATTAAAATAAAAACATATCATTATATGTAATATACTGATTTATTTATATCCTTTGGTTTTAATAAGAATTTAATAACAGGGAATAATAAATAATATAAAAATGACCGATGAAGAATGTTACCTCTTCCATGGGTAATCTCCTTAGGTTTTCACAAAAATCCTTTCAAGACTCAATTTTTGGAATATAATATGGCTTCTACGATGATAAGAGGGATGTTGAAAATTTATTAAAGAAGGTATTTTATGAAATAACAGGTTTTTATGGTGTTAATATTTGAGGGTAGTGGTGGCCTATTATAAGTGAAGTGAGGGGCATACTTGTAATTTTTGAAAAGAAAAAGGTGTAACCATGTTTTTCAAAGGGAAAGGGTAAAAATGAGTTATTTTTTCTAACTATTAATTAAAAGTGGTAAATATGCCCACAAATTTATTTTATACAAGGATTTAAGAAATTATTACCTTTATCTTTTTTTTATAACCCTAGAGAAACCTGTTTAGACCATAACTGTATAAAATAATTTTTATTGTTTTCAATATTTATTTTGGTAAAAATTTAATTTTATGTTATTTGATAAGATAATTTATTATTATTAAATTATTGATTTCTTTTTTAGTAATTCCCTTCAGATAAGTGGAAAAATTATTCTAATATTAATCCTATAGATGTGATGAGAAAGATTTCTTTTAATGATAAAATGTTCAAAAGATTACAATGTGTTTACCTAAAAATTCAACATGAAAATGATCCAATGAAATTAATTATATAAAAAATATATATAATTTAACTAAAATTACTTTACGAAAAATTCATAATATAATTTATATTTATAAATTATTTAAGTGATAAGAAAACTTTCCATTAAAATTCATTGTTTCTCTCATAAAAAAATTAAATATTTCAGAGAAACACAAATATTTACCATAAGATAATTTTGATTTTATAATTTTAAAAATGAAATTAATTTTCTCAAATAAATTTTATAAAATTCATAAAAATTTAATTATAAATTATATGCATAAAGGTTCATTGAACTACTTTTTTTTAAATACCGTTTTTCGAAAAACATTTCTTTTTATTTAAATTCGTACTAATTTTTTCTTTAATCGACAAATATCCATTTTATATATCATATAAAAAATGAAACAAATTTATTTATTTTTCATTTATTATTATTTTTACCATTCTGGCTATCAAATATGTTATAATGGTCCTATTTAAATAATAATACATAAATAGGGCATCATGTTTTGTTCGAATCTGGTGTTGTGTCAATTTAATGTGATTTAAGAGATTGAATCCATAAATTCTAGGTTATCCCACTATGTCATTCATAATATACCACTTCATGTCCTGGTAAAATTAAACATTAAAATAGAGTGAGCACAAATGCTCTGTAAGGTTAAGCAATAAAGTAGAAGATATCATAAACATAAACATTTTGCATGGTGAATAATTAAAAACATATTCCTTTAAAAAAATAAACAAGAACACATTATAGCAGGAATAAGAGCTAAATACAAAACTCTACAATAAAGTATAATCATGGGTATTATACCCATCAAATAACCTCTTGAACTTCCAATTACTAGTTTCATAATGAGGGAATGCATAATTCTGTACATCATTACCATACCATCAAGGACTCATGCCAATACCATAAACAAACATTTTTTCAAGGACACATGCCAAGACCATAGTTCGTCTCATGAGACCTACTTATGCATCTAAAGAAAATAGAGGGCCCCACATATAACTTACTAATTATAATTAATTCTTAATATTAATTTGGATAAACATAAAAAACGTATACATTCATATTTAAATAAACATATGAAATGTATTTAACTTTCCCCCATCATTAAGCATAAACACTAACAATTGAAAGTAAATTTGTGAATGTTTTTAAGATAACACATCCATATTAAAAATAATCCTAAAAAATTAAATTAAATATTTTCTATAATATAATAAATTATTAATCTCAATAATACATAATAATTAATTAGAGTGTTGAAATAGATGAAGATACTCTTATAAAATCATCGAGTAATCATTGAGATAAATAATCTTTTACTTTGAAAAGTAGAGTTATTTTGGAAAAATATTTTTATAAAAATAGAAGTGAAGTAATATAGTATTTTCATAATAAAATTACTGATTTTTAGAAAGATAATGGTTTTTAAAAATAGATTATAGATTGCCCTTGATAATTGGTACGAATTTGAGAATTTCCCTTGAATCGGGTTTGTATTTCAGGAAGAAGTTTTTAAAGATCCTTTTAAAAAAATAACTCCTCATAAATTAAAGTAATATTCTGGTTGGTAGATATATATATAACATTCACACATAAGTTATGAGTAATAAATATTAATAAATAATAATTTAATTGAGTTAAGTATAGAATAAGAGTAACCTGAATGGAAATGGAGGTTCGGGTAGAAAACCCTTACAATTAGTAGGACATTGTTCTTCACTTGATCTTAGTGTCATAGATAACCAAATTAAATTCATTAATTAAAATTTATATAATATATTATTTATGTAATATATTTAATATATTATTATAAATTTCATTTATGGACTTCTTGATGGGATTAAGGTGTTTAATGTTATTGTTTGGGAGTGTTTTCTTCCTTTTTATTCATAAGTGATTTACTTATATACATGTAAGGATAATCATGTTAGATGATAATGGTTGTAAAGAATATAATTTGTATATTATTTTCTATAATACATAATATTACATGGTTATAAAATTCATTTAGTTTTTGTGAGTGAAGATGAATCATTATATAAAACATTAATGACAATTGTTTGCATTTATTAGCGGGTTTCTATCACAACCAACTCATATTAATTAATGTCATGTGTGAAATAAGAATCCCGAACCTTTAACAAGTTCTAATTCATATATTATAGACTTTTTCAACAACAAAAAGTGTTCCATGGCCATAATTAATGATGTTAATAGGAATTGAAAACTTGTCGTCCTTGAATGTGATTAATTAACACATCTCATATAGTGTTTTCATTTCTAGTAAAAAAGAAGGGGAAAAGAAAGATGATAATGAATTATTACATTATAATTACAAAATTATAGTACATATAAGGTACTGGAGATATCATAAAATTTGGATTAAAGGATGTGATTAATGAAAAATAATATAAATGAACTCAAAATAAAATAAATGTAAAGACAAATTTACCTCTTGAAGTTATCTTCCTTGAGATCCTGTTTAGGGGAGAGATTTTGACCTTTTTATGTCAATAAGGCCTATTTTATGTGGGGGAGATTCTTGGGAGGGGATTTGAGTAGAATTTAGTCAAGTAACGGTGCTTTATTAGAGTGAAGAGAAGAGGGAGGGGGTGTTTATATTGGAGGATATGAGTGATTTTTGAATATCTTATTCATTATTTTATTATTTCCCTCAACACAACCAATAGAGTTGATTAAAGTGACCCATAGTAGTAATAAGTTCATGTGAGTTCGAACAAAGTGTTCTTACATCATAAATGAATCTAGGAATATTTAGTTTAACTAATAATCTATATATATAGTAAATTTCTGTATTTTACTATTCATATTTTTTTTGTATTTTAGAAAAATCCCCAAAATTCACCTAAATTTTTTTTGGATGTGTAGAATTCAAAAATTAAATACAGTTTTTTAAAATAATTTTTAAATATGTTTATTTTAATATTTAAATAAAATACTTATTTATTCAAAAAAAATTAACTATAATTTTTTTTATATCACCTTGAAAATTTAATCAATTTTTAATTGTCATATAACCATAAGACAATAAAATAATAATTTTATTCAATATTCATAAAGGGTCATATTACTATTCCTAATAATATTCCATAGGGTATGTAATTATTCACCAAATATTATTTTTGTCTTATCATACTCTAAAGATCTTAGTGAATGCAACTGTGTATGTGAGTTTTTTGAAATTCCAATCACAACCATGGGAAAATATTTTTACTAGCTTGGTTATAATGAAGTGGTGTTCTATATACCCTATGTGTTTCATGCATTCGTTATTAAATTTTATTTATAAATCCTTTGGATGTTACATTATTGATCCCCATTTTTTCATCTTCATACTCAAAACATTACTTCATTGAAATATTATAAAAAAACTCCAATTTTACGATGCATTAAAAATTTAAATGAGAGTCTTAATTTATAAATTCCATAGTCATTTCAATTGTTTTTATGACAAGATCTATGATTCTCTTATTGACCTCATCAATTTCTTATTTTCTGTCATAATCAAAAGAATATTTAACTTCTTCATCCATAATGATATTTTGTCTCATGGTTTCAATTTTCATTTCTTATTTTAATTCATTTTGAATGTTTTTTCTTTTTATAATTTAATTTTCATTTATAATATTGTAAAATACATCGAAAAAAAGACCCCATCAATCTTTCAATGTGAAAATTTTGATATCCAACCACTATAGAAAATTTATTATCAACTTTTTTGACAATTATTAAGTAATTGTTTATTCCTATATAGCCTATCATATTACTAATTATTTCATTATAATTTTTATATGTAGTCATTAATTGTTTACTACTTATCCCACTTCAGATATTAAAATTTTTTTCTTCATATTTATAGTTTATATTAATTAATATTAATATTTTGCTTTATAATCCCATTGAAATATTACCTCTATTTATTTAGTTGTTTGAATCACCAAATTATTGTGTAAACATTTTAAAATAGATACATAATAAGGATTGTTGTTATTTTCCCAACAACTTCCATGTTTCACTTATCAGAAAATGAAATTAGAGTATTTAACTAAATTGATGAAAAAATTGTTATCACTATATCATCATATTCCTTGTCATGTGATATAAGATAGAGTAACATAATATTCATAGATCCATGATATTTTTTTTCAATGGAATAGGGGAAACACTTGTTTTTTTAAATTAAAATTATTCATTAAAAAAATTAAATTCCAACATAGTTAACCTTAGTATTTTTCAAGTCCGGTTTTTGTGCCCTGGGAAAGGGTGCACCACTGAGAAGGGGGAAATGATTGGTGGATATTTCATTTATAATTTATTATTCATGAAATTATACAACGTGATATATTAGGATACAATCCACTCAAATATGAATCTAAAAAATACTCAAATAAATATATAAATGGACAAAGAATAGGTAAAAATAGTTTTTATATGGTTTGGTCCTAATATGGGTACCTACTCATTGATGTGATAAAGATATACCTAGTTATTAATATACCACAATAATGAATCACTGATTATTGTGGGTAGGAAGGTACCATTTTATATTTTTTTGTTTCCACATACTTACATTGTATTTATCTTTAATAACAAAATCTCTCACTAGATATAATATGATTAATATCTTGTGAGTAAGATCACTTCATATGTCATGTTACTTTAGAAATAGGTGATAAGGATAATATTATTCAATCTATTAAGTTATTATAAATAAAATATTCTCAAATATTCAATATATTATACTTTTAATATTCATATGTTTACCTTGATCAGTCATCATAGATCATTTCTCTTTTATCATGAATGATCTATTTCTCAAGAATGAATCAATGATTAACTGAACTCTAGAATTTTGTTTATTTTTCATAAACTCTAATATTTGGTCTTTATTTTTTCTTTTTAGTGTGAATTATGTTAGCATAATGTATTCACCTAATTGATCATTACCCTATATTTTTACAAATCACATTCCTGGGAATTCAAATATCTAAATCATTGAACAAGGGCCTTCATTAATTTTCTAAATCAGTTGTTCACAAGCATATTATCTCACTATCATTAAATTTCACATTTTCATTTATAAATTTTTAATCAATGTAAGCCTAGTAATACCCTTCTTATCATTTGAGCACATTTTAACTAGTATATAAAAATATTCAGATATTTATTTAGCATCAATCACTAACCATATTTCTAAAAAAAATAATTTCCAAAGTTTCAATCACTAATCAGTTCATCAAATTATCCTCCAATAATTTTTTTAATTAAAAAAATTAATAACTCTTGGATTTATAGATTAATAATTTTATATCAATATCTAATATAGTTAATAATATTGTATACAATGATATTGCGATATCATATTCTATGATCCCCATCATTCCCATATATCATTATTTGTCATTTTCAAATAGAAATAGAAATTCATACCTCTTTGTAAGTCTATGTTTTTTTATATTTACTATATAACATTTATAATCAAATAAAATAAAAAATTATTATCATCTATATTGACATACCTCCATTTGGTAAAATCTAAAAATTAATATGTCTTACAAGTGGACATAAAAATTAATTACCAAAGATAATGTATTACACATTACCCAATGTCTTATATAATCATCCCCTTACCAAATTTTTATTCCAAGTTAGAATTATTTGGATCAATAAAATACATAAAAACAATAGACAATATCTTCAAAAAGGTCATCTAAATTATTAAAAAAAATACAAAATTATTATTTAAAGCCTCAAATTTGATTCCTTTTAATACTCACAAGAGCCTTAATAATTTCATATGAAATATTATACATACTCAAAATTCATTTGAAGTCCCTAATAAAAGTCTTGATAAAAAACACTTATAAAATTTCTATACATAAATAATTATTAATAAATATAATGTGCCTCAATGAATTTTTCACTTGAACAGTCTAAAACCCAAAATACCCAAAATACACTACATCACTCTAGAAAATAGTTAATGAATCTATGACCATAAATTTAGCTCAATAATATTTTAATCAATTTATAGTGATTCTATCTCATGTGATAAAATAAATACAATCCTTAAACAATTCCATTGTGTTATTCATATTTATATATGTCACATCGATTACACCAACAATAATATTTCTTATTATGATGACTAAAACATCAAAATGTCATTCTATGTTATTTTCTTACCTCTAATATATTTTCATCATCCTGTGATACAATACACTAAAAAAATTCCTAATAAATTTTATTACTTGTACCACCAACAGGTGAAGTTCAAATAATAATGTAATCATAACCACTATATTTCCTACAATATGACGATTTAAATAATAATTCATTGTTATTTCCACAATAATGACATTATTTATTTTTAAAACAATAAAAAATAGAAAAACATTGATTTATTGAAACTCATTACCCAAAAAATCAAAACCATATTTAACACATCTCTTCAGTCAAAAGGGATTATACCACTTATCCTCCATATAAGTTTGTATTATTATTACTCATCATAACCTTTCAATCACTGAAACATAATACTAATTATTATTAATAAATTTTCCATGAAACATATATATTGTAAAAACACTTCATAAATAAGTCCTCCAAGATTCAAATCGATCTAATGTTTACAATTTTAATCATACCAAAATACTCTCCCTCCAGAACAAAGAACATATTGATATCGACTACCCAAACTACTAGGAAATCAAAAATCCATTTATCAAACTCATATCCATGTTCATGTACTATACTTTCCAACTAGAAAACCAATTATACTCCACCGAAATGCATTGTATCTATAGTTTTAAATTCACATCACACTATAAAATCCTCAAAACAGTAGTGGGAAAATAATAAAATATAGATCATGATTTCCCAAATCATTAGCTACAGTGCCAAAATCACCGGATTTAATACCCCACTAACCAAAAACCAGAGGCATATGTAATTCAAAAACTATAAAACATATCATGCACTATTATTCCATAAAACTATAACTAAGAAATCACACCAATTAAAATTATTAAATATTATTCCAAAATCTATACTTTACCTCTATCAATGTTATCATCATTTCCACCCCATATTATAGGGTGAACCACTCATACATAAACTATTAATTATAAAACCATGTAATGTATTCATATAAATAAAATGATCCATTATGATACCAAGTCTTATGTTATTTATAATATAATATAAGAAAGTTCATTAATATAAGAAATTATATTAGTTAAAAAATATATCCACTTAGAACGAGGTAAGAAACCCCATCCTTGGTCACATGCCACTAGAGAGAAATCCGAACAAAAAACAAATGGGTCACTTATATTCCTTCTTAATATAGATTTAAATTATTTTTGGATAATATAAGAAAATTGTCCAATACCACCCACCATATATATCACGCTCTATTCATTTCAACAATAAATGGTAATTCACATCCATTTCAAGAAATAATTTATTCACCAAGTGAAAATAAATTTAGAAAACCATATTTAATACACGCCACATAAAATTTAATTTAATAAAATATAATATAATAATATTCACCACAAAACCTTGAAAAAAACTCAAGTTTCACCCTTCAATACATCTTATAATACACTATATATCCTACGGTATTTTTACACTCAAGTATTTATTACATATCAAGAGTAAATCCATCACATCTGAATCCCTTATAAACCCTATTTTATAATAAATTCAATAATCCAACTCACTCTGCACTGAGTTAACGAACTTGTTACAAATAACTAATCCAATTAGAAAAAACTCCACCTAAAGAAACCCCAGTCACTAGTTATGAATATCATAATTTTTTTAAATAAAATACTTCCAAACTATATTCCCTCTTTTGGACATTAATAACCATCAAGCACATCAAAAAAATTAATATAAAACCCATTTCCCACCCAAGAATCATAACTTATTAAAAAACCATTTTTATTGAGATTAATAATTTTTCACATTCCCAAAGTACCTACAAATAAAATTTCAACATAAAGTATCAAATTATTTGATACTAACTAATTTTCAAACAATGCCATTACAAAATCCTATCGGATTTTAAACAAACTAATTCTAAAAATTTTAATTGAATCACTGAAATTAAAAAAACCCTTTTATTTATAAATAAATTATTTTGATATACTAATTACAGTGAAACTAATTATTATTCAAACCCCTATTTAATAAAAAACCCAATAATATAACTATTTTTACAAAAAATTCAAATATAAAAAACCTAATTTCTATATATATTCACTCAGGAGACATTTTTTTAAAAAATAATATAATTAAAAACTTTTAAGAAAAAATTTATCTCTAGAATCCATTCATGAAACCACAAAATTTTCCAAAAAACACATGTTTGCACTATCTTAGAATAAAAAGTATTCCCAACATAAAGGGAAAATACCATTGTACCATACCATTCAATATGTGTTAAAATTGTAAAAACTCTCTTATATTCTAAAAATATTAATCATTAAAAATAATATTTACTACATTCATGAACAACAATATTTTTATCCAAATTTTTTATAACCCATTAGAAAACTATGTTCGAACACCAAATATATTTATAAATATCACATTTAAAAAATCGGCTAATTGGTTTCAAATATATTTGAAATATCATATCCTAATCTATTTTTCTATCGATCATTAAATTTAATATTTTCTATTATATATTTTTACATTATATTTAAAATACTAGCAGAACATGAAATCATTTATCCTATAAAACATTTTTACTAAATAAATCACTTTTTTAATAAATGGTGTCCCTTATATAATTAAAATTAGATAACCATAAAAACGTTAATGCAAATGTGATACATGGGTTCAAGTTTTATCCAAATCATAAAGACTACACAACTTATTAAGAAGAACAGTTGGAGTGATCAAAAAAATTTATTCAACCATTTTACTCATGAGTGGGTATTTAATTTTAATGGACTCATGATACATAATTAACATACATAAATTTATATTACTAAGATAAATTAACTATTCTCCCCACCTAAAAATAAATCATAATCAAGGTGCACGGATACTGGATTGAACATGGTGAACCATTGGAAATAAATAAATATCATCAAATAGAATCCCATATTCTACCTATTTTCCTTAATTTTGGGAATAATTAATCCATTATGAACTGATTTAAAATTCATTTAACCTCTATAGTTCTTGTAAATGAATTTCATTATAGTTCATGTAGAATCACAAAAAAAACTACTCAGAAACCATCCAGTAATGGGATTCCCTTGGTATCCCTATCGTTGTTGACTCCACTAATTATTTTTGAAAAACATTACAAGGAAAAAACCTTTATATGTGGAAATATTTCCCTAAATTCCATGATTCTGGGTAACTAAGACATCAAGAACAAAATTAAAAAAACACACCATTTTAAGAATATTATACCCTCTCACTATAGTGAGATATTGTTTCATTGAATTGGTTATGGGTACCACATGTAATTCATGATCCAAATGGTTGTGACTCATCTAAATTAAATTCAAAACATCATAAAGAGTAACTAGAATTAAATTACCTAGGTGGGGAGACAACACCAAATTAATAGTATAACAAATGATATCAAGAAACTATTAGTCATTAGAATAATAGGCTATAAAAGATCAAAATATATAATTCCAATGATTATTTAAATTTTCAAATTGAAAAAATATATAATCAATTATTTCTCCATTTTACATGTTGTAATGGAAAAAAAGATGTAAGGGATATTCCTTCTTGTTCGAAATGAATATAAATGGAGAGCTATAAATGTAAAATTTTCCAAATCATGGAATACAGTTATGGGGTACTGAAATTTTTTAGGGAACCCTTTAGAAATAATTCTAGTTTAAGTGGTCCTACCATTGAAAAAAATATAATACACATTTCAGAAGATGATACCATTTTGTACAAACTCATATATAAATGTATCCCTAATAGAACTATACTACCTCATTTATTAATCTATGAAGTTCATTAATTCAATATTCAATATTTTAATGAATCAACATATCAATAATATTTCATAATAGAAGAAATAAAATCAATCACATCTAGATGAAAAAATTGACTCTCAATAGTGGAAAAATTAGCTTAGAACAAAATGGATTGTTTAACCATATCTAATGAGTCCTTTGTTGAATTTCAAATTATCACATGCCTATTTTTCTTTACATAATCATGACATCAATAACTTAGAAATATTAACATCAATAAAAATCAATTTTAGTAAGTTTAATTTTCATATTAGTGATAATAAAAAAAATAATTTCAAAACAACAATAAATGATTCCAGATTTTCGAATACACCTTAGTAGACAAGTACTATCATTGAAAATTATTTTCCTATATTTATAATCATAAAAATATTGTCAATAAAAATATGAAATTTTTTTGGTTCAAAAAATTTAAAAATATTGAGTACTAATTATTTTTACTTATTTTATATCCATTTGTGTAAAAAAAATACATGGATACATTCTTAATACTATCACTAGACCTGATATACCACATACTTGATGTGAATTATTGATCCCCACATGCTGGTGACTGGAACCCAAGAATCCAATAGGAACCATAGGGAATGATTTCACCAAAAAAAGACGGAATATATACACATATAAAGGAGAAAAAAATAAAAGATTTATAAATATATTCTATTATTGATAAAATAAATAAATGGTTATAGGAATAGAAAGGAAATAAAATAAACTTCAAAGGAAAATAAAAACTAAAATGGAATAGTAAAATACAATAGTTACTCTAATATCTCTATGTGATATCGTGGGAATTCTCCCACCATCTCAACACCAGCTACCCAAAACCCAACTAACAGAGAACCACACTGCCTCACTATAGTTTCTTTCCATTACCTTAATCGAAGGACATAACAATATCTACACAATGCCAAAGGGGTACATAGGCTGTGAGATAATAGGCACAACAAGTTATTACCTTGTTGTTTCACAACAAGTCTCTATAAAATAATACATGCACACTCAAATTTAAATTAAACATGGAAGTATAATAGTTTTCACATTTTATATCCAAATCATGGAAAAACATTTAATTTCCCATTTCCCACATTTACAAATAAAACTGGTAAATTTTTTTCAAAGAATATCATATCAGTATATAAAAAAAGATAAATCATTACAAATAAAATCATGCATCACATCACATATCAAATCTATAGTAGTTCTTTCAAAAAAAGTATAATCCAAATGTATACCAAATCACACAAAATAACATTTAGTATCAGACAAATGATCACACTTGGTTAGGATATATTGGACACCCATACCTAACATAGTAAATTATATATGAATCAATCCCCTAGACCTATTCATCAAGTCTATATTGTGGAGAATCATGCTAGAAAATCCCCCCCCCCCTCCAAAAGATCTAACACGTACCTAGAAAAAAAATGCCTATGTAATATAAGAACACCCCATTAAAAAACACCCTAATAGTGGATGATTCCTATTACTATAAATTCCACCTATGTACGGAACACTTCTCATGTGCTCTATTTCCCAAATAAATTCATCAAGCCATGATTTCAAATCTATTTCACAATAATTTGAAAACTTGTTACATTTTAAAAAAAATAAATGAAAACTATATTTTATATATTCCTATTTCCACCAAAACAAAAAAACCATTCATATCATGAAATTTCAACTAAGAAAAAATGTATCAAAAAACATGACAAATATAGTTCACCAACATTGGCTAGAGATGAAACCAATACCTCAAAACTTGGGCCATACATGCATGCAACTAAATACACCAATTTGGAGAAACCAAAAACAAAAAAGGTGGACCTAGAAGAAATATACACATATTATAAATTATTCAATTAGAACAAGGTTTTATGAAGAATATTAAACCCAAGATAATTCAAGAGTTCACACTCGCCTCACCAAAACCAAGAAGTAAATGGCCCACAGTGTAAGATCACAATACTAATCTAAAGAGAGACATGAAGAATTATCAACACATATCCAAAAAAACCATTAGCATAATGAAAAATAACTATCGTGATAAAAGGAAAAAAATGACAAAAGGATTACTCACTTGAAGGGTTGAAACCCCGCCAAAATGGTGATCAATCACTGAATGAATCAATATGGACTAAATGGATTCTCCCAAAATCACTAGAGGATAAATCAATGTCATGTGGTAATGAGATGCATGTTGAATGAAGAAACAAATCACTTGTATGTTTCCCCAAAATACATGTCTATATCAATTAAAAAATGTATAATCCCATTACACTTCATGTAATCTGTGGGGACCCGTATACTAAAAAAACAATTTCATATTTATTAAAAACCTTATTTATAATATTACATGGTGTGTAATATATAATCAGTATGTACTCCCTTCACGCTATGTACCTTTTTCATAACATCTTTTCTATAGAAATTACAATTAGTTTATTCCTATTACAAGGTGCGTATTACTCCATAAGACTAAAAAAACTAGTTTCTTACATTAAAACCCAATCCACCATGGGCATTCTCCAATGATAGTGGAAACATGCAAAGCCATTACACGTTTATACCAAGACTCTATAAAATCATGAAAACTTACATCCCAAAATATTACATCATTAAACTCATAATATATTCTCCAATCATGGGAGTCCCAAGACACTCCCAATGAAAGAGGAAAATATAAAAGGATAATAGAATTACCAGAAATCAGTTAAGGGTATGTTACAAACTGCCCACTGTAAAACATTCCATCCCCAGGAAGTCATGATGATGAATGAAGACTATTAAATATATGAGTCCACTGCTCCCTCATCAAGGAATCACATTCCCAAGAATATAGAGAATATAATCTATGATACTATGATAATCTAATCAATGGAATCTATATCCCATTAAAGTCATCCAATAGTGATTCATCAATCTTGATTGGATGCGAAACAACAGAAAAACTTTTCTATATCTCAATCTCTTCCCATCTCTGAATGTTAGAGTGATCAGGTTGTTATTTCTCTAGAAAAAATATGAGAAAATATCATTAATTCCTATCAAATGAACCGGTTATGATAACCAATGTGAAACCTTAAAAATATTATCAATGACCACAAATGTCCTAACATATATTGGAGACAACATTCCATGTTTTCCATGATGGTGGTGTTCCATCCACAGAGAAAAATTCAATAAAATGAATTTATATACATAATATTACAAAGGATGACACCAATTATCTACATAATATTTTCTCAACTATGAGCATGAACCAGATACCAATGAATATCCTAAATATTTAAAAACATATCCCGAACCAAACTTGGCCCCACCAAATAAGCTTCACACACAACTTTCTAATAATGAAGTGATATTCACAAGAAACCATACAAATTCTAGAAAAATCCATTCTTATCCATAACTAATAAGTATTGTTTCATAAAAAATCAACCTTACTAGATCATAATCCCATCATCCACCAAAATCCAAGACACGATCTCAGAACAAATACTACATGATATAAATATAAGTCTCTATGTGGCTATCTATCTGTGGATGATAAGTTTTATTTAAACTCAACTGATTCCCCATAACCTATGGGAGACTCCTCTAGAATCATAATGTAAACCTATGATACCTACCTAAAACAATCATATATGGAACCACAAATAACCACACAATATTCTTCACATAGATCTTACACAGATCTTCACCTTTTTATTTTTCTTTGATCAAAATAAAATGAGTTGACTTTTTCAACCAATCAATCACCGAAGAGATATAATTATACCATAAGGGATTATATGTTAATTTAATAACAAAATACATTTATACCTTATCCCATTTCCAAACAATCATTGGAAGATAATGATGAAAACTAGAATGTTTGAAAAGACCTTCAATAATCTATTGGATGGTCTAACCATAGGAAACTTATTCATCAATGAAACACTTCATACCAAGACACCAAAATCATTGTTTGATGTCATAATATATCTTTTTAGTGACCATATGAAAATACCATGAAGAACAATAACCATAGAAAAACCGAACTCCTCACTGATGTTGGGGTAACAAACTGATCTCCAATACTCTAAATACCGTATTATGTTAGAGACCAAATAGAAATGACCCCTCTAATATATATTCATCTCTAATTCCTCTGAACTCTTCATTTTTCTATTGGATTTTTAAATCAAACTCTAGGATAAATGATGATAACTAAACATAGGATAGAACCATTCCTAAAACATCATCTAGAGCATCTATATGCATCTCTGAAAATATATCCATAATGTTACACTCTTCCCTTGATTCCAATACCACTTGAGAATGAAATTTCCCACTAAGAGCATCATCAACAAAATTTCCATTCCTTGATGTCTAGGTTAATTCAAAGTCAAATATCAAAAGGTATTCCACCAATAGCCTTATTAGAAGATTTAATTAATTCTATAAAAAGGTATATCTCCATCTTTTTTTATTATAAAATCTTTTGAACCATTACTTAGAAAGATAGTTCCACAAAAACTTAAGCACATTCATAACAATGAATAGATCTTAATCCTAATTAGTCTAATTCTTCTCATGCGATCAAAGCCAACAAGAGCTAAAAACTACAACATGATCATCTCTAATGACAGCACAAACCCAAATAACAAGAGAAGCATTACAGAAAACTACATACCCCATACTGGTATTGTGTAATATCAGAATTGGAGAAAATGTCAGAAGTCATTTAAGCTCATCTAAAGAATAATAACACTTTGCATCTCATATGAATTTGACCTATTTCCAACAGAAAAACATGATTCCAACTTTAAGAAATCCTTGAAAACTATTGATATTATCCATCAAGACCAAGGACACGACACATATCAAAGAAATTATGTGGTTATTCAAATTACAAGATAGACTTTTTCATTATAAGATCATCTAAAAATTCATGCTCAAAAACCAAATTCCCTAACAATGTCACTTCTTGAATCATGAAATTAAATTAATAATCATTTCCATGAAGACATTGACACCTCAATGTTTCCAAATCTAGACTTGTATGGTTCTCATTCTCATGCTCGGATAGTTAGTGAAACAAAATATCAACCATGAACACTACCAAAAAAGTGTCGACATACTGATGGAATGCCAGATTCATAAAATACATAAAAGCTACAAGAGGTTTATTTCAACCAAATAGATTCTCATGAAATTAAAAATTAACATAACATCTTCTAAAATCCATATTTTGTATATCAGACTCATGAACTATAAAATGATGATAATATAGTTGAATATCAATATTTATAAACAACTTTCCCCCTTTACCTAATCAAAAAATTCATCCACATGGGGAAATTGATACATTTTATGAATTGTTACCCAGATAAACACATAATAATCAATGCACAAGTTGAGTGAACAATCTTACTTCTTGGATGAGAGCACCAGGGATGACCATGTTGAAACACTTGATTGAATGAATATTTTTTCCATCTGGTCATCCAACATAATTTTGAGATATTTCAGCTCCACTGGTTCCATATGATAAGAGGGTATCGAAATTAGATACGTACCTAGAATAACAATAAAATAAAAATATACCTCCATATCTGAAGGACTCCCTAATACATAGTATAATAAAACATCATGAAAATCCCAAGAAAATAATGGGAATATCAAAAACAAAATAAACTCCATCGAGCACAACTACATTAGTGGAAAACAATCTCATGATTACTTAGAGAGAATGTTATGGATGCCCATAACTCAAATCCTACTCTCCCTAAAACACTCTATAGCTCCCATTGGTCATAATAAATTTTACATGTTGATGAAACCTCATCAAGATAAGAAATAATAAAATCCATCCTGGTGATGTTATTAGACAAATCAAAATTGAGAACAATAAAATCTGTGAATAAATGTACATCAGTTATCAATAATCTACATGAAGGACATTGAAACCCCCACTCATTCCTTTTGTCGAGAGGTTTTTTATATCCATTACAATGAAAATTATTTCCATTGTATGTTTATTAATATCAATAAATATACTATATATAAATGATTCGGAAGAACTGGTATCAAATAAATAAATTGCCGATGAATATGAAATATAAATGGCACACGTCACAATTGTTGGACATGTATGTACCTCAACCAAAAACTATTATACTGTATGAAAGAGATTAAATCCTTATTCTTGAGTTTATGTCACTGTAGTATTTGAATAACTTGACTTCTTCACAGTAACCTTTGAATCTGATGATCCATGGACATATAGAGATATAGACATGGCCTAATGTAAATAATAAAGATGAACATATTGTATACATATTTTACACAAATATACAGATGAAGGAAAATTATTTTGGGTGTTTCGAACCATTCCACACTAATAATAAGTTATAGGAACACTCGAATCATCAATTGGAGGTGTTGAGGAGGACTGCTATAGAGAAACACCTCCACCAATCCTATGATGATCTTTTCAATTTCTCTTCTTCGGTAGAACACCACTAAAGCTGTCACTAGGGAAAGTGAAGTGGAATAATATCCAACATTACCTACCATATTCATTTCTTCAAAAAGATATTTGTCTACTATCTCTACATTGGTCGAAATCTTCAACATAAATACTCAATATTTGATATCCCATCGCAAACCCTGCATGAACTTCTAGACATTCAGTTAGTAATTTTTAAAAACCTATGATGAAAAATGAACCAAATTAGCAAACTTAGTAGTGTATTATAATGTTAAATGTTCTCTCAATTGAAAAGATATAAAATAGAGAGACATCTCCATCATCAGTGACTATGGAGAAAACTTCTAGAATAAGAGATTCTTGAAACCCTTCCAGTACAAACCCACATGCCTATCTTCATGTACCATGGAATCCTAAAAACAATTAACGGGACCCTTATTCTTGAAAAACCTGAACATAACCTTATTACTCTTAGGTTTATATAGGATTTCTATAAACTAATTAGTTTTTTTGATCCATTCATATACCTCTAGAGGTCCACTTTTACCCTTAATGGATGGTGGTTTCTCTCGCAAGAACTCCTTCGGTCGATCCCTTTCTGCAACAGCCCCTGGATCTACCTCCTCAATTTCATTCAATTCTTGAGGCACAATTTGGTAAATAACACTAACTACTCACATGATAGAATTGAAAATTCTTTGATCTATATGAGGATTAATTTGATTATAATTAAATACACCCTTCCAAAGTACTCATAATCCACGTCTTGGAAGTATATTGTTGCACACTGAAATAGAAGAAATGATCAGAAAACAGAATAACTTCATTCCAAACCAGAAAAATCATAAGAAAAAATTGAGGATAACATCAAGAACTCAATAAAGGAGACCTGCATCAAACATTCCATAGTGTCTTTAGTCTCATCGCAACAAGAGATGGATAGTCACTCACAACCTATCATGTCCTAACAATCCTATCTCCTATCTACCAAACATCCCAAGACCAAGACCCTTGAGGAAAGACCCCCTCTGACACTAAATTGTAATGAACCGACCCAAATATCCTCTCTTTATCAGCACCAAACCTGATCTACCACTTAACCAAATGGTGTTATTAAACCCCATTAGATTGAGACTATAACCCAATCGTCGAACAACAACCAGAGGGATTGATTTTTCGCAACACGAAACAACAACAGGGCTTGTATACACTTGTTAAAGATAAATAATGGAAGAGATATAAATATATTCCATAACATATATGGCATAATATAAATGATTCAAATTCAAAAGGCGGAAAAAAATCTCTGAAAGACATGTTGAATTATAAAGTTCTACAAAACTAAATCAGTTACTCTGACATATCCTTTTGATTTCAAGGGAAAAATACCACCATCTAACCCCTACCTTCCCAAAATCCTACTGATAGAAAACCTAGACACCTCACTATGACACCTTGTTTTTTCCTACATAAAAGGACATAACCAGGTCTACACACCACCAAAGGGGTTTGTAATGTTTGAGATAGCATGCTCAATAGGATCTCACCAGGTGTTCCATAACAAGTCACCATAAAATAATCCATGCATTCTCAACATTAAAGAAAACATGTCACTATAAGTTTTTTTAAAAAAAATTTATATCAAAAGCATGTAAATATGTTTAATTTACCCTTTTTAGAAATTACCAAATAAAATATGTAAACTAATTTCATTGAATTTAATATCTAGGTATGAAAATAGATATATTCATATATATAAAAAATATATCACATATTATACCACATCTATGGAATTTCAACCAAAAAGTAAAATCCAAAAGCATCCATAATCATCTAAATGTACATGATACAATACGCTAAGGATCAAAATAGGACAGGATAGCTAGGACACACATACATAACTGATGCAGCCGCAGGTCGTCACGACCCTCAAAATTACACTTATTACTCCTACACTAGTACAACAGTGTAGGGTCGGTCCACAGAGAAGGCAGTTGAGTGATTTCTAAGGTTTTTGAATTTTAAACCCCCACTGTTGTCAGCTGTGGGGAAAACATCTTCTTACTTTTTATATTTTTTTTAATTTATTGATGAACTGGAAACAGGATGAGGAAACGTTAATTTTTTAACAAAGAAACTAAATTTTATACTAAGTACTGCAAGAAACTAGAGAAAATATAGTATAATAATACTAAGAAGCAAGACAAGGAACATCGATCAACAAATTACTCGGAATTTAAAAACTACCAATATGAATGGATGCTCTCTCCATAGCGTACATTCGAATCACACCTCAAGAAAGACTGAAGAAATATAACTGTTCGATTAATTTATTAATTAGATTATTTAAATTTAGTAATTATAATTAATACTTTAGTTTTAATTATTTTTAAATAAATAAGTATATTTTATAGTTTATTTATAATTATTATTAATTGTATATTTATACTATAAACAGTATATTAATTTATTATTATCATTTGTTATTAATTTAGTTTTATATTTTAATTTATAATTTATCAATTTGTTAATATTATAATTGTTTAAATTAATAAATTTTATAAATTCTATTATACTCATTTTACTTATTAAAGTTAACATTACTTTACTTTTTTTCTTCATTTTGTTTTACATTACTTTTATTATTATTATTTAATTTTTTTGTTCTTACTCATCCTTTTCCACGGCGCATTAGAGAGGGGGTTCTTCTTCCTTTGAACCAGGCAGCCTCCTCCTCTCCAGATCGGCGGACATCAGTGATTCTTCCTCCTAACCCCGGTGGATAGCAGTGTAGCGGTTCAACTCAAGTGGTGGCTTAAGATCTCTTGGGCGACATGCGGTATCCAGCAACAGCGAGGGTCCGGCTTAATCTGTAGGTCAGAGGAACCCTCCATAGCGGCGTCTCTCCTTAGCTGGACAAAAGGCCGTGGAAAAAGAACAGGAAAACTCTCCTCTAATCTAGTAGCGGCGGTGAAGGGGTCCAACAACGCAATTCTACCTCCTGAACCTGGCGGCTCTTGTTCTGCTCAGTGGTGTGAACCAGTAGTAACAGGATCCAGCGATACGGCATGGGGTGAGACCACTTCAGCTCCTCAGTACTTCCAACTCACGGCTCGGATCCTTAACCCAACCGGTGGTGGATTCCTCGGCTTGGGTAGTAACCCTCATGACGACTCATCGTCCTCGTGATGAAAATCCAAGATTCAGTGACGAACCCTTTCAGTGTATGGCGGATTCCGAACTTCTAAACTAGGAGATTCCTCCTCACAACTCGGCTATTCTGTTTCTTCCATAGCAGTGCAGACTCAGTTCGTCTTCTCATGATGCCTCCTAGGCCTTGGAACCAGACTCCTCCTTAGCGCAACACATAGCAGGTCGGATCAGGTTTGATTGCAGCAACAATGTGGTTGAAGGGAGAGAGGGATAAAGGTGAGGGGAAAAAAGGGTGCGCACAGGGTCACTGATAGAATACTGAAAAAACAAATGAGCAGTGGTGCGGTATTGGGGTATGTGAGGAAAGAGTAATGGTGAGGTTGAAGGGTGAGGTGGAAATAACAGGAAGAAGCTAGCGGTGAGTAATGAGGTACCAGTGATAAAATAAAATATTAGTGAGGTTGAAAAAAATTAGGTAACGGTGAGGGTCACCTACCAGTAGCTGCAAATACGCGAATCACCACCATGAGCATTAATAAAACGACAAATTATATATATAATTAATATAAATAATAATAAAATGATTAAACCATTAATTTAATTAAAAATAATTTCAAAAAATCTAAAAAAACTAAAATATTAACTAATTAAGTTATTAGAATGATTAAATAATATAAAATTAAAGAATGAATTTAAACAACGGAATTAAAATAATTAATTGAAATAAGAAATTAAACTTCATAAAACTTAATTTATTTTAAGAGTTTAAAACAACAAAATTAATTAATTAAATAGATGTGATAATAAACATTACGTTATATTAGCAAACAAAACCTAATTATTTTAAACAGATAGTTATACTATAAAATTAATAAAGTTAATTTATATTAATGGTTGAAAATAAAATTAAATTAATAACTAAATTATATCAATGCAATTAAAGTTAAAAATTTAAAAAATAATAATAAATGAATCTAGTTGTACGTAAGTTAAACTAATTTAGTTATTTCTCTTAAAATAATTTAATTAAATATAATTAAATTAATAAGATAAACTCGATACCTAAATAAAGTCTAAATAAAAATAAAAATTTAAACAAGGAAATGTTAAACTGAAAGACAACAGTGACCCAGAAAAATTTATCAGTGAGGTTGGGGTTAAAAATTAGAGTTACCGATAGGAAAGGGGTAACAGTGACAAAGGTCACCGGTAAAAGCAAGGTCACTATTACACCTCAAAACTAGTTACCACTAGAGAAAAAAGAATGCAGGTCACCATTAGTCAGCAACGGTAACCTGGTTACTGCTAGTTTGAACAAACGTAACCTTGATATCGGTATCTTGGCTACCGATAACTAAGATTCTGGATGTGTAAACTTTTAAAATTAAAATTAAATTAATTAGAAAACCCAATAATTAATAATAATGAAAAATTTAAATAAAATAAACAAATAACGATTAAGTAAAAAAATTGAAAATTAGTTATATTAAAAACAAAGAAATAATTAATCAATTGTTTTAGGGTCCATAATTACATAAATTTTTGGTAAAAATGAATATTTGAAAAATTTAATTATAAAAATTCAAAAGTGCATTTATTTAATAAAAATTGTAAAAATAATTATATAAATCAATAAAAATTAATAAAAAGTATGTGGAAATCTGTGTAAAAATATGGCCACATCAAATTCCCCCACACTTAAGCATTGTTTGTCCTCAAACAATTTCATGTTTTATTATCATTGAAAAACAAAAGTATGGCATTAATGATTTTTCTCAAAATGTAACATGTATTACACTCAAAACAGAGGATAATACATAACAACAGGCTCTCTGAAAATAAATTACTCATATGAATCTTGCCTATAAAAAATACTCAAGGGTAATTAAGAAAGCTATGAGTCGTCAAGAGATGAAGATGTCATGCCTCATACGTGATACAACTTAATGACTCATTATAATCCAATATCAGGTTCTAATTTCAAGAGTGACATGATGTAAAATATCAATGGAATTAAGACCTTAACCAAGTAACTATGTACTTTGACTGAATCCGAGTTTCCAAAAAATAATTTTTTCGAATCACCTTAATAATAAAACCTAAATGATTTCCATAAAAACCAATTGACCCCTTATTCATCTGGCGTTCATCATTCCCCTCACCCTAATGAGCTCATTTTTTACCCAAGACACTTTATTTATTTTTCCCAAGCCATGTTTCATTATGCTAAGCACTGTGAAATGCACTTACTCAAGGTGTACATAGGGCTTATAGTTAACAGAAACGCACCCAGCATCTAGGGTCTCAGAGACTCACTGTGAGATCCTAGATATCCAAATTACTCCAGCTTCAAATGATTTATATCAGAAATCATTTACATTGGCTCATTAAAGCAATTACTCTTAATAATTAAAAGAAAATGAATGAGGCCCCTAGAATTAGAATAAAACTTCCAGTTCCAAGGGTTTTGATCATAACTCCATTAAAAAGGGTACCCGTATCACATTCAGAAGTAAGTCCTAAACCTAATTTCCATCAAAAAACTATGTAGGATCACTCTGCAATAATCCATTATATTTAATTTCAGTTTCAGAGTAGTTCTTACTACCAGAAAGGAACGTTTCCTAAGGCAAGACCCAATTAAGTACACTGTAAGCCTATTATTATGCAAGAATTTTTAAAAAAAAATTCCATTTTTTACAAAAACTTTTAAATGGAAGTGGGAATTGATGGGCTTTCATTAAATTATAGTTTAGCACAGTCAAGAATTGACCCCCTCCCCTACATGTAAAACCCAATGTTTTCCCCAATGTTGACTTATAAATAAGGGGAAGAACAATTAATCAATTAAGGTTCAAAATAGATTTTCAATTTAGCATATTTTTGACATGTATAAAGGGTCTCTTTGAAATTTAAAAATCGTATTTTCCACAATAAATAAATTAATAGCAGGTTCATTATCAAAAACATGCATTAACATTTATGTCCATGGGAATATAAAGTGTGGGTGAACAATTAATTGGGTGTAAGAAAGTTTATCAGAGTTTATTCAGTTAGATATTCAATAAAGCAGACAAAGTTCAACCTAAAACCCCCAACATTAATCGGATTTAAAAGACCAGCAGTATGTACTCCCCCACAGTTAATTTCATGCAGTGAAAAGTTTTTAATAACAATGCAATTCAGTTTTCAGCAGTGAAGTACATGCATATTTTTTTAATTCAACTTAGTGACATGTAGAAGAAGTTTTTTTTATATTGAAGCTATGCAATAGATTTTAAGTAAATATGTAGCAAAATTTTTCAATACAAGTATAATTTTCCAAGATAGAAAAACATGCAGCAGATTTTCCCTAAAGCATCAAGGATAAGAAAAATGAAACAGACAATAACAAGAAGATACTTCCCTGACTAGGTTTTCAATTACTCCTTTAGTATGAGAGTTCAAATACTTAAATGACACAACAACATCATCCTAGAAACACATACTATGTAAACCACATAAAATTAATCAGTATAGGCAGTTCATACAGAAGGCAACATGGAAGCACTTTTTTCAAATTAAAATAAGAATGGAGACAATAGTAAACACAAATAAAAGAACATGGGTTGACTCCCATGAAACACATAATTTAATGTATTCAGTTAGACATTATTTAATTACAGTTTTTTTGTTGAAAACAAATGAAAAACCATGGGTTTCTTTCCATGCAATGCTAGTATTAAAGTCTCCAGCCGGACTCACCTAAAAACTAACCGTAGTCACTAGGTGGATGTGGTTTCTATAACATGAACCACCACATGTGTTTGGCCCAAATATTGTTAACAGAAATATGAGATTTGTGGGAAACAAGACTAAAGTAGACTAAAAACAAACTCTCATAACCTGAAATAACCCCTATATAGCACCCTTTTACAGTAGTGGGTATAGTGTTGTCCACTTCCAGAATAAGTTCATATATTTCAAGAATTGGGTACATGTGAAGGGACAACATACAACTAGGTGCTTCAAAGGGTGTGACATTATTCAAATGGTCATCTCTCTCAGCTTCATCATTAACCTATTCAACTTTGAAGGTACTCATGGGTGATTTCTGATTTGCAAGCTCAAGAGGGAATTCAATTAAGTGCTGAATAGATTCATAGAAAATGAAACAGATGTGTGATTCCCCCTATGGACTACTATCAGTATCATGAAAAGGATCATATCCCTTCATTGTTGAGGATGTAAGTGATAGACATGGAAGATAATTAATTTTATCACAAAGAGATTCAGGTCTAACAATATTATAGATCTCTTCCAAAAGATCATTATATGTTAACTCACATTGAACATCTACTTCTTCTATCAAATCTGTTCTGCAACCATCATATAATGTGTGTTCAACCACGTTTTCATGTCCAAGTTCAAAAGGCTCACTTTCTAAAACCGTATCATTTGAGTGCTCCCATTCAATTTTAGGAGAATAATTGTACAATTCAGTTTCAATAAATTCAGTTTCTAGAATGTTCAGATTACGAAAATTCTCATCAAGTTGGTTAACACTATTTTCCATTTCGTTGCAAAAAGTTTCATAAAATTCATTACTATGAGAATAGGGATATGAGAACTCATCAGTTTGTATTTCTTCAAATATCATTCCCTCATCTTCATCATCCATCAACATTTCAGAGATTTTTGGGATTAGAGTTTCAATACATGGAAGAGAAGTGTTCAATTTAGGTTAGAAATTTTGAGATTCTGTGATTTCAAGTTTAAGGTTCTCATCCATACTATACCCAATATTATGTTCAAGCTCAATATTCAGAATTTCAGAAATTTTGGGTAATGATTTTTTAACATTCAAATTTTTGTTTTCTTGTATATCTTTAACCCGGGTGACTTCATTCTCAAAACATCTAAAATGGTGATTTTTCTCCAATGTAGGAATTATGAAAATAACTGGGCTACCTTTTTCAATATTTTTTAATTCATCTTCAAAATTGTCCAACAAAACACTATTAAATCTCTTTTTGGTATTTTCAATGTTATTCTCTTAACTCAATGAGCTGGTTATTTCCATATTTAGTTCAACACAATCAGATTTTTCCAAATGAAAGTTTTGTTGCCCAATTTCACAATAACTCCCCTCTTCAATTTTATTTTCTAATCATTTACAAACATTTTCTTTTTCTTTTTCATCAAACTCTTCTTATTATTTAACCTTTTGTTGTAATTCCAAGAGCATGTTTTCCAATTTTTTTTGTCTTTGATCTCACTCTTGAGAATCTCTAAGTTTAATTTCATGGGTTTGAGTTAACCAATTGTTAATTAGTTCCACCATAGAATCCAGTTTAGAATCAATTAGGTCAATTTTATCAAGGGTTTCAGGACTAAATTCAACTTCATGCTCATTATCTTTAAAGTGATGGTACTGTTGTGGCTAGTTATAAACACACTGCCAGGTAGTAAGCTCATAATCTCCACAACAAATGCAGTAAGGTCTACTGTAGTAGTTTGAGCCTTCAAAACATTCCATTTTTTTAATTTTTCAGATTAAACACACAGAGTTTCAATTTTGATGCATAATTTTAATGGACAACTAAAGAAGCAGGTTCTATTTCACAGTTTTTTTAAACTTTTTTTAGTAGATTTTTTATATGATTTTCTATGTCTGTTTTTATGTTTTTATTAAAAACATAGATTTTCGGTGTGTGCCTTCCCAGGAAACGACGCCAAATTTGGGTACATCCGGAGGTCTTCACGGCCCTAAAAATTAAATTTATTACTCATACACTAGTACAACAGTGCAGGGTCGATCCACAGAGAAGGTAGATGAGTGATTTCTATGGTTTTTGAATTTTAAACCCCCACTGTTGTCATTTGTGGGGAAAATATCTTCTTACCTTTTTTATTTTTTTAACTTATTAATGAAATGGAAATAGGATGACGAAACGTTAATTTATAATAAAGAAACTAACGCTTATACAAAATAATTCATAAATTAAAGGAAATACATTATACTAATACTAAGCAGCAAGACAAGGAACATCGATCAACAAATACTCGGAAATTCTAAACTACTAGTATGAATGGATGTTCTCTCCACAACTTATAATTGAATCACACCCCAAGAAAGACTGAAGAGTCTCCCTCACCAGGAAAATCAACACGAAGAGGATTAAGTCATGGAGTTTTCCACACCAAAACTTAATCGAAATGAAAAAATATTTTAAAAGATGACATTTGGAAAAGAACTTACCATAAATTTCCAATGTTACATTGTTAAATATTTGAAAAATTCATTCAAGATTGACCTCGCCAGTCGATATTGAAGTTCGAAATTGAAAACATTGAATTGTGAATGATCAAAATATTAGAAACAGAGTCAGTTTCGTCAACTGATTATAATTTCATAAAATGTTAAGCTAAAGAAGGTTTATAGATCATAACCAGAAGGTTTCAAAAATCCCGAGCTAGGAAAATTCAACCTATGATCACATTGATTAAGGCAGTAAAAACAAACAAAAATGGAGTACAAAGAATTATGGATAGATGAAAGAAGAACTCCCATAGCACAACTCTTCTTCCAGGCTCCTTTATCTCATGCTCCTCTATCTCCCGGGAGTCTCCGATCTCCAAAAACAATTGTGTGGCATCGAATCCAAATGAGTGTCCTTCTCAATGTCCCCTTATCTGCTCTCCAATGTGTGTTCGTGGAATGAATGAGCGTCCTTATGAGTGTCCCCACACAGAAATTTCTGCTGCTACTCTGCTTAAGTATCCTGCTGTCATAAGCTGCATGTCACTGGTCGATTTCCACCAACTTGGAATGTCCTTCATGAGTGCACTGCACACGTATGTTTTTTCACAACTACCATGTCGCACAAATGTTTCTCGCATAACTAACTACCACTTAGTTACTTGAATGCACCTGGACATGTTATTGGCTTTTTTATAAACCAGCACATATAAAATAGAATAAAAAAGTAAATAAATGAGAACGCAAAGAAAAAATAGTTATTTTTTAAAGATAAGTGTTATATTACTCGTTACAAGTTAGCTAAAGTTAATTAATAAATATCTTAATTGATAATTATTATTTTCTTTTATATAATTTATAAACATTATTCACTTTACAGTACTATGGTAATGCATAAATTTATCAAGAATTTGTTAATTAAATTAAGTTAATAGTTATAGTTACTAAGTTATTAATTTTATCATTTTTATCTAAGTTATTAATGTTTAACATTATAATCAAATAAGTAATTAGAATAACAAATTAGATAGTAATAATTAATTATTTTATTATTATTATTATTACATTTAATGAAATTTAACTGTTCGATTAATTTATTAATTAGTTTATTTTAATTGAGTAACTATAATTAATACATTAGTTTTAAATATTTTTAAATTAATAAGTATATATAATAGTTTATTTATAATTATTATTAATTATATATTTATACTATAAACATTATATTAATTTATTATTAACAATTATTATTAATTTAGTTTTATATATTAATTTATAATTTATCTATTTTTTAATATTATAATTGTTTAAATTTATAAATTTTATAAATTCTATTATACTCATTTGACTTATTAAAGTTAAATTTTACTTTAACTTTACTTTAATTTTTTTTTCTTTTTGGTTTAATTTAATTTTATTATTATTATTTAATTTTTTGGTCCTTACACCCCCTTTTCCACGGCGCATTAGAGAGGGGGTCTTCTTCATCCTTTGAACCAGGCAGCCTCCTCCTCAACACCAGTTTGGTGCAGCGGTCTCCTCCGCTCCAGATCGGCGGACAATAGTGGTTCTTCCTCCTGACCCCGTCAGACAGTAGTGTAGCGGTTCAACTCAAGTGGCGTCTTAAGATCTCCTGGGAGACATGCGATATCCAGCAACAGAAGCGGTCTGCTTCATCTATAGTTCAGTGGAACCCTCAACGACGGTGTCTCTCCATAGTTGGACAAAAGGCCGCGGAAAATGAACAGGCAAACTCACTTTTAATCCAATAGTGGCAGTGAAGCAGTATAGTGGCGCAATTCTACCTCCTAACCCTAGTGGATCTTCTTCTACTAAGTGGTGCGAACCAGCGATAACAGGATCTAGCGACGCGGTATGGGGTGAGGCCACTTCAGCTCCTCAGTATTGGAAACTCACGACTCACTTCCTCCACCCAACAGCTGATGGATGCCTCATCTTGAGTAGTAACCCTCAAGACAGCTCAGCATCTCAGTGTCATGATGAAAATCCTAGCTTCAGTAATGAACCCTTCAATGGATGGTGAATTCCGAACTTCTAAACCAGGCGATTCCTCTTCACAACTCGGCTATTGTGTTTCTTCCATAGTAGTGAGGACTCAGATCCTCTACTCATGATGCCTCTTAGGCCTTGGAACAAGACTCCTCCTTAGCGCAACACACTGCAGGTCAGCTCAGGTCTGATTGCGGTAACAAAGTGGTAGAGGAGAGAATGGTGAGAGGGGGTATAATGGTGAAGTTGGAAGGGAGAGAGGGCTAACGGTGAGGTGCAAAAAGGGTGCGCGCATGGTAACTGATAGAATACTAAAAAACAAATGTGCAGCGGCATGGTATTGGGGTATCAGTGAGGAAAGAGTAACAGTGAGGTTGAAGGTTTATTGAGTAACGGTGAGGTGGAAATAAAAGTGAGGCCGGAAGATGCTAGCGGTGAGGAATGAGCTGCCAGTGAGAAAATACAATATCGACGAGGTTGAAAAAAATTAGGTAACGATGAGGGTCACCTACCAGAAGCTGCAAATACATGAATCACGACCATGAGCATTAATTAAACTACATATTATATAAAAAATTAATATATCTAATAATCAAATGATTAAACCATTAATTTAATTAAATTAAATTTCTACAAATCTAAAAAAAATAAAATATTAACTAATTAAGTAATTAAAAAGAATAAATAATACAAAATTAAAGAATGAATTTAATCAAAATAATCAAAATTATTAATTGAAATAAGAAATTAAACTACATAAAACTTATTTTATTTTATGAGGTTAAAAAAAGAAAATTAATTAATTAAATAGCTCTGATAATAAACATTACGTTATATAAGCAAACTAAACCTAAATATTTTAAACAGATAATTATACATATAAATTAATAATGTTAATTTATATTAATGGATGAAAATAAAATTAAATTAATAACTAAATTATATCAATGAAATTAATGTTAACTATTTAAAATAAATAAATAAATCCATTTGTATGCAAGTTAAACTAATTTAGTTATTTCTCATAAAAGAATTTAATTAAATATAATTAAATTAATATGATAAACTCGATACCTAAATAAAGTTGAATGAAAAATAAACATTTAAACAAGGAAAAGTTAAAATGAAAGACAATGGTGACCCTGATAAATTTATCAGCGTGGTTGGGGTAAACAATTAGTGTTACTAGTTGGAAAGGGTAACAGTGACAAAGGTCACCGGTAAAAGCAAGGTCACCGTTACACCTCAAAACTAGTTCCCGCTAGAGAAAAAAGAAAGTAGGTCATCGTAAGTCAGTAACGGTAACTTGGTTACCGCTAGTTTTAGAAAAAGTAACCTTCCTATCGGTATATTGGCTACCGGTAACTAAGTTTCTGCATGTGTAAACTTTTAAAATTAAAAGTAAATTAATTAACAAACTCAATAATTATTAATAATGAAAAATTTAAATAAAATAAAAAGATGAAGATTAAGTAAACAAATTAAAAATTAGTTATATTAAAAACAAAGAAAGAATAAATAAATTATTTTAGGGTCCATAATTACACAAATTGTTATAAAAAATGAATATTTGAAAAATTAAATTATAGAACTAAAAAAGTGCATTTATTTAATAAAAAGTGTAAAAATATTTAAACAAATCATTAAAAATTAATAAAAATGATGAGGAATTCTGTTTAAAAATAAGTTCACATCACTAACCTTGACAATACCATATAAATCAATCCAACAAAAATATTGACCAAGTCTTGAGTGTGGAAGAAAACCCCTGAATTGAAACCCCCGTAGGTCTAAAAAGTACCAAGAACCACAATTCTAGGGTGGAGAAGAATATACCATGAGAAATCCCCCTAATAATGGATAAGTCCTATTATTATACCTTTATAATAAGTATCCAAGGCTTTATATGTACTTTGTTTTCCAAATCAATTCACCAATAAATTTTCATCAAACTGTGTTTTGAAAACCATTTCACAATGCATTGAAAAACAATTTCCATTTAACAAAACTTGGGGAAAACATCAAATATAAAAACCTAGTTTCACACACATGGAAAATCAGTTATATAATAAAATTTTAATTTATAAAACAATTACCAAAAATATGAGTAATGAAATTCACCAACACATTCTAGAGACTGAACCATCCACCGTATAACACGGGCGAACAAGCCCACAGTGGAAAAAAACTAAAACAAAAATAAATCTATGAAAAGAGAGTCCCTACATCCAATAATAAAATATTAAAATTGATTCAATTAGAAAAAGGGTCAGTGGAGAAGAGGATTCACCACACACGTCAAGAACACACACATGCCACACCACATCCAACAAAGGACTTGACCTCCTAGCATGATCATACATCCGATCTAAAAAAGTCAAGAAGACTTGTTTGCACAGATCCCCAAAAGAAATATATAAATACTATAGAATTACCTCATTATAATTAAAGGATTAAGTATAATGGATTACTCACCCAGAAATATGCAACCCTACTGCAATGGTGATCAATCACTTAATAAATAAATACAAAATGAATGGAAGCTCCAAAAATAATTGGAGGAGAGACCTAGGTCAGTATAAATTATTCCACAAATTGAAAAAACGAAAATAAATCCAAAAAAACCATAGAATTTTTTTCCATGACAATTAAAATTCTTTTAGTACCTTTACAAATCATGCAATCCATAAGGATCACATACACTAAAAATTCAATCTCTTTTTTATTCAATTCCCAATTTTTAACATTACATGGATTGTATCCTGTATATGGAATGTACTCCATTCATGTTTTATACTAGGTTTATTAAATCTCCCTATAGATATTACATTTCATGAGTTCTTGTTACATGGCATGTGTTTCTCCATCAGACTACAAAAACACCAGTTTCATTCATGAAAACCTAAACTACCATGGGCATTCTCTGAACATGGGAAGAACCCCACAAATAAATTACTTATTTATACATAGACTCTATTAATTTAAAGATACATACATACCTAAACATTATACCATTTTCTAAAAAAAAATTCTTCATTTTTTGGAGTCCCATGACACACCCAATAACTGAGGAAACAATAAAATAGAGGAGAATTTCCTAAATGTGTGTAATGAGATGTTACACTTTGTATCAATGATTATCAATAATTATAAACATTCAATCATATTACATGAAATACTAATCAATTATTTATATGATTCAGGAGATATGATCAATTCAACTATTCACATAAGCTAATATAAATTACCTAGGAAAAACAAAACTCACTGACTCATCTATAGTTTGATAAAACCACACATTATAGAAATTATCTATAAAGATATGTATATCTACAAAGATTTTAATTCGGAATTTGTCTTATCCTACCTACCAAGTCTCAATGAAAAATGTATCTATTTCTATTGGATCATAACTAAACCAATTTGACCCAATATATAATATTCCTAGATAACCAAAAAAAATGAATCCTAGAGAGAGGGATGGGTGAATTAGTGATTCCATATTAGTTTTTTTATGAACTCCTTTAAAACTCCTTCGACATTGGTTACTGTATTATGGACCAAAAAGTTTATTGATGATCATTATTTTGTTTTTCCATGAATTAGTTCATAAAATAAAGGAATCTAAATATTATATTTTTATATGGTTCACTAATAATGATGAAGGATAATACTTGGAATATCTATTGTTATCAATGCCATATGGTTTAAAAATTTCATCAAACTGAATAAAATATTGTTGGACCCCTCTTTTAATCCCTAGTATAATAATTTGGCTCAAAAAAAATATTTTTCAACAAAACAATTTATAATTATATTGAGAATAAAAAGAAGGAGAATATACTAAAATTAATTAAGATGTAAATTCTCTAAAAAATTTATCATCCATGAATAGAATGATGAACTCCTTCAAATAGTAAAGACCAAAAACACCCATCAAGGAATTTCATCATCACTTAAATTTTGTGTATACTTTTTTCAATATTTATATTAAAAATTGATATATATTTTCTCAAAGATAAAACAATTATTTCACCTTGATATGAAAATTATATAGGAATCTATATCAAACCGAAATTGTCAAAATTCTTCTCGTTACCTCTTTCAGAAAAAGGCAAATAAACATGTTCAACATTTTAGCCCAACCAATTATGATCCACCAATTTAGAGACCTTTTGTCCAAATAAAAATAAAAAATTGATTAAAATATTATTAAAATATTATTTTAGAGTCAATTAATGAATTATTAATTTATATTGTATCTTTAAATTCTATTTTTACGATGGAACGTGTATTATAAGTCAAATATAATGTAATATGTTTTCATTCAAATATCAAAATTGTACTGCTTATGATTTTTTTAAATAACATTTATAGTATAGTATGAATTGAATTATCCCAAGATGTTATGTAATGTTTAATTCATGAAATAAATTTATTTATTTTAACATGAATATCAATTTGAATCCTTTATACCAAAAAATGAATCATGTTATACTAAAGGATCTATAAATTAGTTTTTCACTTCCATTGTTACAAAAATTATGAGGGGATAGAATTTGATTTGAAGAAAAGTTGGACTGATCCACATATTTTTAAAACAATTAATACATGAAATTTTTTTCAATATATGTTTCCCCTAAATCTTTATCTTTCATGGTAACATGCCACAATTAAAAAACAGACAGTGAATTTCCCAAAACTATCTTGGTAGCACATTGGTAGTTTTATCAGCATATTTAATGAAATATAAAAAAATTAAACTGATATTGAACCAATAATTAAATAAATATTATGTATTATAATATATTTTAGAGATATTATAATATCTATTTGATAACGAATTCAACTAGCAAAGAATAATATAATAAATGGACATTGTATACCACATTACATTGATTTTATAACTATCTATAAACATTAAATAGAATTTATGATCAAATAAAACCTCTTAAAACCACATTAATAACAATATAATGGTCTCCTCAGTCTCCCATTATGGATTTATTGTCAGTAAAGATTAAATTTTAGGTTATTTGTCCCCCTTGATAAGAACTCCCCTTATCAAAGATAAAATCGTCATTATGATTATTTCTTGTCAAACCATAATCATTCCCCATTAAAGAATAACCCAAATATTATTTGGGGAAGGTGATGGGTAAAAATACCTCACCCTTTAAGTTGTCAAGGTTGAACTACTAATTTTGAAAGAAATTATTAAAATATCCCTCTTGGAAATGTTTTTGTGTAAACATCCACTATTTACCCATTTTGGAATATATTTTATCTTTCACTCACCATATTACACCTTATAATTGATGAATGGATATCTAATATTGATGTAATTTGGACTCTATTATTGAACGATGATTTTTTAATTAATTAATTTTTATTTTGATTATGAAACCCATCGATTTCAGTAAACATCAATTCAATATTCAAATTCTATAATTGATTTTTTAACTATACTATTTGATTAATTTCTAATATTTCTAAAACATAATTATCTTCAATAGTAATTAATGTTAATAAAAAAAATTCTTCCAATGCTGAGCTAACAGAATGAAATTACCAGTATAGAATTTCTATCATCAATATTTCAAACCAATTCTACATCGATAAAGCCATAGTGAACAATTTTAGCATTTATGGCATAATGAAGACCGTATTAAAAAGTAAAGTATACATACCTTTGGATTTTAATTATTGAATCAATTTAATAATATCTAAAGAAACAATGTATGTGGACACATAATGTATTGAAAATTTGATATTTGGTCTCGGTGTTGTTATTAATAGAAATATACTGATCAATATTTTATGAACATTTATAATTATGGATTTGATTTCATCATTAATTTAATGTTTAAATTAAAAAAATGGTGGTTGTCATATTAGATATCTTTTCCTTTACAAAATGATTAAATAAATGATGATATTATTTCAATTGAATTATAAAAATGGAATAATTAATTTTCAATATATATAATCTAAATATAAGGATGATCTCTCTATGAATTTAAAATTTAATTTCTCCAAAATTTTAGTATGAAAAATATTACATTAAATATCACCATTAAGTATGAAAACTATGTCACCATTGTAAAAAAATACTTCTATAATTATTTTTTATTTATTTAACAGAAAGGTTGATGTCGACTATTCCATCCCTAAACATCTCCTCTAAAATTGTTATGTCTTGGAAAACTTATTACTTTGATCCTACTCTAATACATATGAAACCTCCTTCAATTATTAGACACGTAATACATTATGATCATGTAAGAAACCACTATGTTGTATAATATATTGTTCATGTTCAAGCTCCCTATTCAATGATCCAAAATTAATATCAATTTGATAATCATTTTATTTTTGTTCATCCATCAATATAAAAACTATTAAAATTATTTCCATCATTTATACAAGAAAATATTTCACAAAAAATAACCCAAATCCACCTTTGAATTATCTTTTATAATTAATATTTCGTAGTTTCTTTTTATCTTATCTCATTCCTTAGGGTTATTTCAAAATATCCACTTGGTACAAATGAAAATTTAATTTTTTGGACTTGGAAGAAGAAAATTAGTGTTATTTTAATCAATTTTATGATATCCTCTTCCATAAAATCAATGTAGGATATTAGATCAATTAATTATTCAACTACAAATGATTTATCTTGAGAAATAAAAAACTTATTTTTTGTAACACCCCTATGTTTTAAAATAATAAGTTGTTCAATAGTGTATAAAACATTCAATACTGAGATTAAATGAATCACAAAATGTTTTTATTTAAATATGATAATTATAACATATGTATTGAATTTTTTAGTATAAATAGTTTCAACTGTATTATCAAAATATGTATAATGATTCTACATAATTTATTTTCTAATAATAAATTAGTTTTTAATTCTCAAAAAAAAAAATCTTACTTCAAAAATACAATTTCTTCAAATATGGTTTTGTTTTTAATTTTTATGTGTCAAATTTATAATTAATTCTTATCTTTTTTAGAAATTTGATTTTATAAAATGATCATAATTAGTTAAATAAATATATCAGATATAACATAGAGGTAATTTTTTTCAAAAATGTATTATTTTCCAGTGAATAGTGGAAAATATTGATTTTCATTAAAATGTATATTTTTATTTCAAGAATTAAAAAAATTAAAACTTTTGTTTTAAAATAATTCAAAAGTATAATTATCTATATTATATAATTAATAATATAATTAAGAACATAGGAATTTATTTTTAAGTTTAATTTTATATAAAATCATTTTTATACATAAAATCAATCTTCCTACAAAAATCTAGTTTTCATTATGTTTTTCATTTAATCATAATTAAACTTTTTCTGGTCATAGAAATTTAATCTGGAATTTTTTTTCCATATTTAGAATTATGACATATAAAATTTCCAAATAGGACCTTTTTATTAAGAGTAACAATATTAAATAATTTTAACTATATTAATCAAAAAATATATAATTAAGGTTCGAAATAACATGATTAGGACTAAAAATAAAAATAACACATTAATTTATCTTATTTGGTGTGTTTAATTCGATAATGAAAATTCAATTTTCTAATAGGTGCAAACTTGGTACCATATATCTTTGGTTTTGACTTTTTATGTTTTAAATAAAAGATACAACTAAAAATGTCACTTTCCGAAATTTAATATCTATAATAGTTTTTATAAGGATAAATAAAACTTATTACAAGTAATAAAATGTAAAATTAAATAATAATGATTATTTATAATGTCAATTTTATAAAAAAATTGTGATTGAATAATTTCCCTAAATGATTGCTCAATATCGACATAGTATTTATTCAATTAATAGAAAAATAATGTAAATGCATTTAAAAGTATTAAAAACAATACATATTGAAAAACAAATTTGTTTCATGAATATATTAGATAAATATTACATGTTTTGTTTGTTTTAAAATATTATATTATAATTAAAAAAATTTATTAATGTAGTTAATGTCAAATTAAATAAAGTTCCAAAATGAAATTAATGATATTTTATAAAAAGTAAAAATTTATTCAATCCTATAAAATATCTCAAAATAATATATTCAGAAAAATAAATATTATATTATCTAAAATATCAAACATGTCCCATTAATGAGTCTTTTATCCTTTTCTGGAATCATTCATAACCATCAATGGGTAGAAAACTTTCACATTCACTACAGAAAAACTGAATAATTACGACAGGTGATTTGCGACGAGGTTCCGTCGCCAATCACCTGTTGCTGAAAACGGCGTCTCAAATAGGTGTTTTTGCGGCGATCCCGTAGCAAAAATAGTATTTGCAACGGATTTTTTTCCCCGTCGCAAATGGTTTTTCATTTATATATCAATAAGGTATATGTGACGGGCCATCGCAGATATATTAGTTGCGACGGGTTTCTGACCCGTCACAAATGCGAAATTTAAAAATGTTATTTGCGGCGGACTGTCGCAGAAATGTTTTTCCGACGGGTATTCTTCCCGTCACAAATGTTACAGTAAAAAAATGTTTCCGACGGGAAATCTCATCGCAAATATTCGCATCGCAAATACTAAAAAAAATTAATCAATACAAATCGTATAATATTATATAAAAATAATAATAATATTAATAATAAAAAAAATATATTTTTATAATATAAATAAAATAATATATAAAATATAATTATGAAATATTAATATAAAATAATAATAATATGAATATAAATAATATAATATAATATAATAATACTAATATTAATAATTGTTTCCTATTTATTATAATTGTTTCCTAATTATTATAATTGTTTCCTAATTATTATAATTGTTTCCTAATTATTATAATTGTTTCTTAATTAAATCTAATTGTTTCCTAATTATATCTAATTGTTTCCTAATTAAATATAATTGTTTCTTAATTAAATCTAATTGTTTCTTAATTAAATCTAATTGTTTCCTTATTAAATCTAATTATATCCTAATTATTTTAATTGTTTCCTTATTATTTTAATTGTTTCCTAATTATTTCTAATCAATTAAATCTAATTATTTCCTAATTATATGATAATTATTTTAATTAAATCTAATTATTTCCGAATTATATGATAATTATATATTTATTTCTAATTATTACCAAAAAATCCTCCGGGAGTGTCGAACCAAGATTGCAGCAAGGCCTATTGTCGTGTACCAGGTTACCCCTAGTCAAGCTTGAAACACCTTGTCAGAGTTTTCACTCCTAGATATATCTGTGCTAGAGCCACCACTACTTGTTCGTATCCAGACAAAGATTATTTGGTACAACCACTTAATCTAATTACACTATATAGCTACTAAACATTCTATTAAAAAACTAAAATTAACAATTAAAATTTAAAATTAAGAATTAAAAATAATTTAAAAATTAAAAATAATTTAAAAAATAAAAAAATATAAATACCTTCGATATTTTGAAGTAATCTGCGTCTTCTAACTCCTCTCCGCTTCTTAAAAGAAAAAATTGAAACAAAAAATATTTTCTACACAGAACTAAAAGTTAGAGTGAGGGGGGAAGAGGGATCTGAATGTTATGAAAAAAATAGGTGGGGTGTATATATAGGTTAGATTAGCTGTGAAGGTTGTATTTGCTATAGTATCCCGTCACAAATACTAGGTATTGCGACGGGGCCCCGTCGCAAATACCTTCGCCCGCATTAATTACGGGCAGCGGGTAAAAGGGTTTTTGCGACGGGCCCAATGCAAATATCTGCCTCCCAACACACCATTAGTGACGAGCGGATATCCCCGTCGCAAATTTCTATTTACCGCCGCCAGTATTGGCATCAGGACCCGTCCCAAATACCACCCGGTGAATAATATTTTGCGACGAGCCAATTTACCCGTCACAAATAGTATTTACCCGACCGTTGCAACTAGGCTTTACCGCAGCTGGTATTGGCGACAAGACCCGTCGCAAATAACACATAGTGAATAATTTTTTGCGACTGGAAAATTGTCCCGTCGTAAATACTATTTACCACCGCCGGGTACTTGCGACGGGTAGAAGGCTACCTGTTGAAAATAGGCTTCCCGTGTTTTGTCGCGCAAACCACACCATTGCAATTGCGACGGGTCCTGTATTTCCGTCGCAAATAACTGACCATTTGCGACATGAACATATTCCTGTCGCAAATACGCTTTTCATCAGAGTGTTTGTGACGGGAATAAAACTCGTCGCAAATACCCCGTCGCAATAAGCATTTTTTCCTGTAGCGATTTGATTAATTGTAAAAAGGGTTAACAAAGGGGTTATAGGTAACATATAATGGTGAAAAAATACCCAACACTGTCTAAATTTTATTTAATTTAAGTATTTGAAATCCTCATTAACTTATATTTAAAATATATGAATTTGGTTCCTTCTTAAAAAGTACATATTTATTTAACACATTAAGAAATTTCAATAAATAACTTTCACTCACTTATAAATGGACACCCCTCTCTTTTTTACACAACATTGAGAAACTATAACAACCAATACATTACAAATTCCATTATAAAAATACTTATCCATATTATAGAGGTTCGTTAAATTTAAAAATACCAATACTAAGTCCAATAATAAAATATTAAAAAAAGTGTACTGGAGAAGAGATAATTGTCTTTATATCCGCTTTCTATTTTATTTCTTCTTATAAATATTTTGTATGTTTCGTAATAATAATAATAAATATCTATCTGATCATTAATATACTGATATTTTATTATTATTATGGGACAACTATATTCAATATATTTTTCATCCTACAAAAATGGAAAATATCGCTCGTGTGTACGTACAACTAACAATATCCACATAGTAGTGTGATTATTTTTTCAAGAGAACATTAATTAGATTATTATAAATATGGAACTAATTATTATATATGATATTTATGAAATAAATATTTTTTTAATAATAATATCATATAAACCTTCTTACCTTCCAATCATTTGGAAAATGATAATATTGCATGTTAGTATGTGTAGACTACCACCTCTACAAAGCAACGTGATTAATTTTCAGATTCCTATTTATATAGATGGTAAGATGAATGTATTTAATGAATGTATAAATTATATAAAAATGATAATATAATGGTGAACTATTTTTTACCTTTTTTTATCTTTCAAAAAGTGAAAAAAGTGCATGCGTAGATACAGTCTATCATCTCCATGAACAGTGTAATGAATTTTTTAATACCTATATTTTTTGAATGATTATAAAAAAAACATAATTAATTTTTATGATATTTATATTATGATTAACATTCTGAAAATTTTGTAACCATTATTAAAGTACAATGAAAAAATATACCAAATTAAAAATACATGAAAAACAAAGCAGTTATCACCCCAAAAAGTTATTTTAATAAATCAATGATAAAGGGTTATATGTAAATAATCTGTAGTGTAATATATATTAGTATGTTTATGAAATATATTTTTATTAAATCTATTTTTATTATATATAATTTTTGAACACATCTGATGGAATTCAAACCTGAGGTAAGGGTTCTTCATCACATATTATCTTTAATAATATATATGGTATGTTATACGCATATCTTATTTTTTCGAGGGGTATCTATTGAAACCTTGACACATTATTCCATTAATATCATTACTTAAATGGTATTTATTGATTTATTAGAGTTTTCTTTCTTCTGTGAGAGTCATTATTCAAAAATAACCAATGTGTTAATATTTTATCTTACAATATCATCATTATTATGGAGTGTTTATGATAAAGTATATACTACTAGAATTATTTGATCATTATACATTAACCCAAATATAATTTCCACAACTCTATTTATTTCATGGAATTATAGGTTCTCCTTACAAATTCCAAAATTTAGGTACTCAAGATACAGAAATCGTGATTTTAAGGAAAACATATTTCTGTTTTCTACACTATAATGAATTTGTTTCTTCCATATAAGTATTTTTAATAAAATGTTTTAATGAATATTTTTTACTATCATCCAATGATTTATTACAGAAATTTTACCCGTGATAGACTTTGAATAAATTATTTAATAGGATACTTCCTATCATTTTCTGAATGATATACTTTTTATCATTTTTTAAAAAAGTGTAAAAGGAATGTTTTTTAAATTATACTCCATAAATAGATTCCCATTCCATCATTACCACTCAATGTATTAATGATTAATTTAAAAAATATAGGGTTAATTTGAAATAAAATATTGTTTTACCTTTTTTGGATATTTTTAGTTTCTAAAAGTGTAATTTAAAGTGAAAAGACTATTTTTCTCAAAAATGTTTTTAATGTAATTTTTATAGTATTTATTTTCATCATCAACAAATAAAATTTTATTATCCACTAGAGATATATTGTAATAATACCATCCTTATTATTTCATTGAATAGTTTATGATCAATTTTTCAAAGGAATGTATTAATAGTTCATTTATTATTTCTTCCTATATGGATAGTTTTTTTATAATTAATATTTAATATGTTTTATTTTTTATTTACCCAATTAAATAATTAGACTTATTAAGTAACATATATGTGACAAAATTACATAGTACCTTAGTCCCCATGGAACAAACCAATTGAACATCATTATTAAATGGTCTTTTGGTCTATTACTATGCATAATTTAAACTATCTTAGAACAAGGTATCCATGATACTTTTTATATGTTTAGCAGCATGCATTTCATACATATGAAATAAGTTATTAATGGCCTTGAAATTATTTTGAACATTATTGATGGATAAGTTTCATGTTCCTGTAATTTTTTAATTTGAATTATTTAATCTTCATTTTTTGATGTTTTATTATTCTCCATGACCATGTTATTGATTGAATTTTATGTATTTTCAGTTATTTTACATGACATGTTGATTATTCTATGGTTAATTATGATAGAATACATGGTATATAACCATTTTTTACCAACTAATCTCACCATTATTTTTTTTACTTACCATGGGATATTAATAAAGAATGATTTAATGAGTTCAAGGATGTTGAATATGTACTTGGATTGTGGTTTTTATTTTATGTTTTAAAATTTAATTCAAATTGATGTATGTAAATAGTTTACCAATAATACTAAACTATTATGTTCATGAGGATATATTTCACTTTTTCTTGTTACTGTATATTAATGTAACCACTAGCTCTGGGAAACACTAGTTGAGGTATTCATTGTTGGTATTATAGGATGTTTCGTAGAGACCTAGGGAACTAAATTTAGGAAATTATATATTTGGGAACATAGTTGTATAAATTAATTTTAGGATCATTATATGTTTAAGATAACAAATAAATGTTTTGGTAATGTATATATTATATCTATTTTTATAAATACATATGTGTCGAGATAATACAAGTTGACATTGTTTAGCTCAGATTCATCTTGGGGTAATTAACCTGAAATGAGTTTTTCAACTATATCATGGCCATAATTATGGTTCAAACTGTGTGTGACCTTAATACTTTTCCTATTTTGAAACTCCAAGGGGATCTGATTGGAATAATCCAAATTTTATTTATGAACCCTTAAAAATTACATGATATATTAAAACGAAGGATAGCTTAGATAAAACCTAGACTGCCATATTGTGAAAATAAGGTTCCATAATTTAGTAATTTATTAAATGATTATGTGGTTTCCCAATATGATTATTATTTTTCATAATACATTTTTCGATTTCATTCAATGGATCAAACCAAAATGAATTATTTTAATGTTTAAAGTAATGTAAAATTTATTTATTATGAAAAAACATATTAGATGATTACTAGAGTGGAAGATGATGTGATTATTCTAAATCAGTTCACAAAATATGATGTTAAAAAATTCACCTTAACCATCTTTGGAACTCAGCAAAAAAGAGAAAGATATATTTTGATTTGGGATCTTATTTTGAATAATATATAGAAAAGAATTTTCAATTTAATTCTTGTAAGAAATGTGGAAATAGAATCCCCTAAGAATGCCTCAATGTAAGGGGAAGTTCATTTCTGTATTGAAATAAAGGTCATATAGAAATAGATTTTAAAATATTTTAATGTATTATGTGTGGGGACATGGGAATTATCTATGTATAATCACTAATAAAAATGGTTAATTCCTAGACCAAGGTAGGATATATGACATTTCAGCCATTTATATGGAATGATTAAAGTCTTCGTCTATTTGGATTTGATAATTCTTTATTACAAGTTTTATATAAATTGAATTTTTTATAGAAAACATGAAACATCTAAATATTTATCGATAGTTTCATTTATTTTAATGATTTTAAATCATATGATTAATAGTACTAATTAGGTAAAAATATATTTAATTATAAGGTGTTATTTTTTTGAAAAAAAACCTGATATGGGAAATAAAACCCTTTATATATTATTGATGTTGAAGTAATAATTTTTTATTGAGAAAAATATATGAGTGACATTAATTAATTAAACAAAATCATATTACTGACCATGAAAATGATTTGTTTCTTGAAGACAAAGTAATTTATGCTACAATTTATTGATTTTTTCGATTCATGGAATATATTTAATAATATGTGATTTTATTTTATAAATATTCATATAGTTAATTTTTGGAATAATTTTTCTATTCATTGAGGGTTTATGGTGATCAAGGTATTAAAATATATTATACGTGATATTAATTGTTAATTTATGATGATTTTGGGGTTAATATTAATTTGATTTTAGAAATTTAGTGATTAAATTCCTAAATAATTCATATTTGAAATTGGTCAAACATATTTTGGATGGGTTTTAAGGATAAAAAAATGTTGAATTAATTATGTTTAAATTTGGGGGTAATTATTTATTTTTTAGAGATTAATGTATTATATTATATTATTAATGAAAAATATTTTGATTTTGGTGAATATTTAGAGATAGAAGAATGAAATTGTTAATTTTTTTATTGTATCAACCCTGACCCTAGAAGCCTAGAGACAATGTTAAAATTATTAAATTAGAATAAGATAAATGTACTAAAATACTAAATGACTAAATAGTATAGAAGTCTTGATAAAATACATACATATGTCAAATTATAATTACAATTGAAAACATTATAACCTCAATCTATTTTCATTGAGAAATCCATTATTTCACATATTTTTTCCCTACATATCATTGACAAAACACTTCCTGGTATCCTAGGGAAAAATCATAAGGGTTGAGATCAGATGATCTGTAAGGGTAAGAGTATAGTTGAATATATGAATAATTTATTAATAAATAATATGGAATGATTATAAACATAAATACAATCATTTAATAAATAAATTATTTATAATATGGTTCGAATAAATTATGATCATGTAATTATTTCTAAATAATCACATTATTTTGAAATAATAACAATGAATATTATATCTAATTGAATATTCACATTAAATATGAATAACTATATTCATAATTATTGAATGCATAATTTCAGATCTCTAAAACATACCATCATGGCCTTGTTCCAACACATCAAACTAAATGGGAAAGACGTGGGCTAAAACCCAATCTACTATGTCACATGAGACTAAAAAATGATTTGAGGGGGTATACAAAGCCTTGTATATCACATTATAGTCCTAATTAATTCCTCATATTAAATTGTTGAAATATAATAAAAGAAAATATTTTTATTTAAAAAATAAAATATTAAGTGGTAATGCATACCCTAATCAATAAACATAATCATAAACAATCTAGAGTAAAAAGGTAAATTGTAATAAAATTATACTTCCTCAGAAACATTAATTACAAAACATCAATAGAAATAATAAAGATGTTGTTAATAAATCATATTCTTATAGGATAATAAGTACAATAGAGGGTTTATTTCATTAATTAATGTAAATTCCATGAAAAAACCTTTAATATGTATTTTAGAAAAACAACTATTGAATTTAAAAAAATCAAATTTTAAGACAAACAGTTCACAAAATTCTTTGAACAAAATTTCAGAAAAATACATTTAAATTTTTTTAAACTAATCATTAAAATATTCAATTTCCATAATAGTGGAAAATTATATTCATTCAACACATTTGAAAAAAAAATCTTTTCACATTTTTGTTAAAATCCAAACAGAAAATGGTTTGAAAAAGAAATGAAAATAATTTTTTTAAAGTACAAATTGGTAACAATTCCTCTAAAAAATTATTTTTAAAAGGTTATAAATATTTGTTTAAAACATTTATAGAAAACATTTGTCTATGGACAAAATATTATAACTTATGAGAGAAAAAAAGTTGAATTTCTTGAAAAGTAATTCCCAATAAGTTTATGTACTAAAGGGTGGGAAAATAGAACTATTATTTGAAAAAATTCATAAATTCATAAATAAATAAAATAAAGTAAAATTTAGTTATTCTAATATAGATATATATAATTATTCCTCTAAAGGAGACATAAACATATACAATTCATAATAATGATGTTATTTGGAAATTAGTCACTATTACTTTAGTAATTTTTAAATTGTAATACCCATAAGTAAATTAGAAAAAATAAATATTTACATACAATGAACATAACTAGATTCATGATATAAAATTTAAATGTCAATATTGTAACATACCAAGTAAGTAATGAATAATAGATATTTTTATCTATGGCTATTAATGAATTAGATAGTGTTTTAGAGGCTTAAAATGAAAATAAATCCAATCTTAAGCATGGAATACACTAATATTTTTAAAAGATTGTTTTACTGCCTTTTAATGGAAAACCATTTTTAAATATATCTTTTGAAAATTTTATAAGCTATGTTCGTCAAAATAAACTTATTCTTTATGATTGGGACATCAACATTTACTTTGTGTGACTTTTTTGTATTTTTCCGATAAAGTTCATTTTTAATTAATAGTGAAAAATGTTGTATTTTAATTCAAAACCTCTTTTTAATCTAATTTATTTATATGATTAGATTATCTTTTTAATTTGTTTTAAAGTTAAATTAGAATATATTTTTACCATTTAATCCAATGGTGGTCATTGGAATCAATTTCACTTCGAAATTGGACTTAAACTAGTGTCAATCTTTCGATACTTATTGTTTCATAAAAACACGCTATTTGTCATGACAGTGGGAATTAATTATTAAATTAATTAATGTAAATTATATGATTTGAATTTTTTAAAGTAGACATATTTTTTGAATTCAGAATATCAAATATTGCTTAGGGTGAAGTTTTGGTATTTTTCTGAAAAACATCAATTTCTGATGAATAGTGAAACCACTAAGTGGTAGTTAAAGAAACTGATTGTTCGTTTAAATGAAAATTTTTCACTTCTGTGATTTTGATTTTCAAAAATACAACATACATGGTTGTAATTAAGAAGTAAAATGTGGTTCAATGAGATTAAAATAATTTTTCGGTGAATAGTAACTTTTAAGTTCTTAATCGCGATTAGAGGTAATTAGTGTAGTTTAAGGTAAACATAATGTTTTAAAAATATGAGATGAGCATGAAACATGTCCTACCTTTATTGGATGTGTCATGGCCGACCAAGAAAATCCATGGGTCAACTTGGTGACCCCATGGAGTCACTTTGGAAGGAAAATGACATTAATATCTTTTAATTCAATGTTAAAGTAAAAATATCACAAGCATGAGTTATTTTACTAAAAAAATTTTTACATGGGGTTATACAAGTCAGATATTTGACTATAAATAGTCATTGGTAATATATAAATATTTCCTACATAATATTATTTTTTTTATAATTTTTAGACATTAAATAAATTAAATTATTTATGACATCATGATGATGCATCGATTACCTCATTATTTAACGATTTAAATAAAATGAAAAGATAATGTAAAATATAAGACCTAAACTTGTCAAAAACCTATTGGTTGGGTATCTTTAGAACCCTTATCACATTATCCTCGAATTATATCAGTGTGGGACCTTTTAAATCCGAAACTAATTTAAAAATAAAGTAACATTTCTTTACTTTCCAAGAGTGCCCCTCCTCTCCTCTTATAAAATTCCTCCACCTCTACATACCTACCCACACTTAAAAAGCCTTTGGCTCAGCCAACCCCTACCCATTTTGTCTCTCCAAATCCCTATATAACTTTTATAAGCCTCACTTCAGGCAGAAGTCTTCCCGAGGAAGCCTTTGAGCTCAAACCAAAGGGAGTTACCCGATTTTAAGGTAATGTCTTCACTTGAGTCCTTATGTTTTATTTTGCTTCTCCAACCCCCAAAAATATTTTTATTCATTTATTTTGTAACAACTCCAGTATCTTAAATATACTAGGATGTTGTTATAAGAAATATTTGAGCTACACTTACACACACACACATCTAATGGCTAAAGAACATACAATTTCCGTGGATGGAGAATTTCTACCTCATGAAACGATGATTGTTCAACACTCATATAACACCTTCAAAGGTGGCCATTAAGATGTCACTATATTTATATATGATATATAATATTTTTATGTTTCACTTAAGCTTATGTATTTTTCATTTATGGCATACCTTTATGGTTTCCATTATGGGTAAATGCGATATCCTTATTTTAGGAAGTGCGGACTACCACCCCCTCAAAGTGATTTGATTCGTTAATGACATATGTGGGATGTATAAAGGATGTAATTAATTATTTTATATATGATATTATACTGGAATTATAATATAACATTATATCATTATGATTCCATTTCATAAAATATGAAATAGAAATGAAAGTAGCGTTCATGCGTAAGTATAGCTTACCGTCTCCATGAATGGTGCATTTCATTTCTTACCTCTAAACGTTATTTAATATTATAAATGCATGTATATATTGGATATATATGATATATATGATATCTACATCATGAGTATAACTCTGGATATAATGGATACATGAACAACTTGTAATTATAAAGAGTTTATTTTTGAATCAAGTACCAATGATCGTTAAAACGACCGTTAGTAACTTAAATAATTACATAGTGTTCATGACATGGTAATAAGTGATATAAAAGGAATAGTGAACTTGAAAAAGGTTCTTAAGAAAGTAGAAATTAACTCAATTTTATTATTCAGGAGGTTAAAGAACGATCGAGTCAAGTCGGACCCGAGGTATGGGACTTCATCTCAATCTCTTTTCAGTGAGACATAATTTATGTTATACACAACTTTCTTTTATACGGTGTACAAACCCCTTTGACTTTTACGTTTATCCAAAATGAATCTTTTTTATATGAAGCATTTTACTAAATGAAAAAAGGGAATGTTTTTGTCGTACGTATGTGGCGACAACGACTTCTCCACCGCCGTGACCATTATTTGAGTTTCGGCTTCCTCTATAAGAAATACCTTCTTTTTAAAAGAAAACAAATACCATGTTTTAGTTTTCATTCATAATGTTTTTATATCAATGTGTTGTATTGATATCTTTTTATTGAAAGGTGTAAATGTTATCTTTCCTTTATGCATGTTTTATGTGAGACGATTATGTTGTGGTTCTTGGAAATTATTATGAAGATGGGTGGTTCCGTGATAAACTATGGGCGGGTGAGCCCGATATAGATCCTTAATGCATTGGGTAAGGCGAAGGAGTTAAACATTAAGGTTTCTCCGAAAAGATTTAGGGAATATACTGTGATGGGTATTCCAAACGTAACCAAGAGGGTTACTCCCTATGTAAGAATGTTATGAATGCCTCAAGTTACCTTTATGTATTATGATTTATATAATTTATTCATGATTTGATGAGGTACGTTAATGTGCTTATGTTTTATGGGTAAAGTATGATTTCATTCTTATGTATATATGTACCCATGTTTCCTTTCTATATTTTTATATCCCTTTATGAGCTTTTTATACTCATCCCAAGTTTTTGAAATGTTTTTCACAGGTCAAGGGAAAGGTACATGATATGATGATAGTGTCAAAGAAGTGTCAAGAAAGAATCCATGTTTTATTTTAAATATGTTTCCATTTATGGGAATAATGAATACTATCTTTTATGTAACCACTTTTTTTAAATGTGGAATGTAATGCATGTTTTATGATCTAATTCTCTAAAACTCTAAACCTGAAAAGATCCTCAAAGTGTAATATTGAAATATCTCAAGATTAAGTGATGTTTAAGGCTGGGGGCTTATAGTTGGTATCAGAGGTTGATTTAGACAACTTTAGGAGTTAGAATATTGTTAAATTATAAACTAATTTATGGTATGATTGAAGTGATATAGCATTTAAAGATTACCATGTTGCTTCGCCTAAGATATTTATGGGTTAAGAATGGTTTTTCATAGATGAAACAGAAAAAATTTTCTGGGAAGGCATATAGAGGGAAAAGAACTTTGAAATCAATATCCTGAGATGGTCAGAATCAGAACTAAACAGTTTGTTGCAGTGATGGCTCAGTTGACTCAGGTTACTACCGAATTAGTTGAAAAGAAGATTGGTGAATGCTCTAGTTTTGGAATTTCCTTCTAGGAATGGTGAGTTTGTTGTATACAGTGATTCTTCATTGAAGGGGCTTGGTTGTGTCCATATACAGAATGATCAGTTAATTGCATATGCTTCACATCAGTTGAAAACTCATGAGGTAAATTACCCTACACATGACTTGGAATTAGCTGCTGTTGTTTTTGTTCTAAAAATTTGGAGGCATCATTTGTATGGAGTAAAGTGTGAAATATATACTGATCACAAAAGTTTATAGTATATATTCAGTCAGAAAGAATTGAACATGAGACAGAGGATATGTCCGGAACTAATCAAGGTGTATGATTATATAATTCATTACCATCCGGGGAAAGAAAATAAAGTGGCTGATGCTTTGAGTCAAAAAAGTAATGCTTCATTAACGATGTTGCATTTGGAACATGATCATTCGGTTAAGGATTTGATGCAATTTGGCATAGAAGTTGTTGGTGCAGTATGTTCTTTTATTTTGTTTCAAGTATCAGTGAAATCTTCTCTATCAGACAAAATCAAGCAAGCACAGAAGCAAGACAGTGAGTTGTAGAAAAACGTAGAGCTGGTTCAGAAAGGTAAGTTGCCTGAATTCAATATTGATAATTATTTTTTTGTGAGATTTGGAAAGAGATTGTGTGTGCCTTGTGATTCACAGTTGAAGAGAGAGTTGTTATGTGAAGCTCATAGTTCTCCGTTTTCAGTTCATCCTAGCAGTACTAAGATGTACAGAGATATGCAGAAGTATTACTGGTGGGATGGAATGAAAATAGATATTGCTGATTTTACTGTGAAGTGTTTGACATGTCAACAGGTTAAACCAGAGCGGCAGTTACCGAAAGGGATGCTTCAGCCTTTACAAGTACCAGAGTGGAAATGGGATAATATATCCATGGACTTCATTGTGGGATTTCTGAAGACACCTCAAAGTAATAATGTAATCTGGGTTATTGTTGATCACTTGACTAAATCTGCTCATTTCCTTTCCATACGAGATACTTTTTCCCTAGATCAACTTTACCATTTGTATCTTAAAGAGGTCGTCAGGTTACATGGAGTTCTTCTCTCCATTATATCTGACCGTGATCCCTGGTTCACTTCTAACTTTTGGAAAGGCCTTCAGAAGTCGTTGGGTACTGAATTAAATTTTACTACAGATTTTTATCCTCAGTCAGATGGACAGTCATAATGAACAATTCAGACATTGGAGGATATGCTATGTTCTTTCTCTATGGATTATCAGGGAAGTTGGTACCAACATCTTTCTTGGGTTGAGTTTTCTTATAATAACAGTTTTCATTCCAGTATACAGATGGCACCATTTGAGGCGTTATATGGGAAACGGTGTCGAACTCCAGCTTTTTGGGATGAAGTGGGTGAAAGGAAGCTGATGGGATCAGAATTGGTAGAAGAGATGGCTGAAAAAGTTCAGTTGATTCAGAAACACATGAGAACAGCTCAGAGCAGGCAGAAGAGTTATGCGGATAACTGGAGGAAGGATCTATCTTTCAAGGTAGGTGATCATGTTTTTCTCAAAGTCTCACCATGTAAAAGTGTGATGCGATTTGGTAAGAAAGGAAAGCTGAGTCCAAGGTTCATTGGACCATATGAAATTCTAGGGAGAGTTGGATCAGTTTCTCACTGAGTGGATTTTCCTCCGAGTTTATCTCAGGTACACAATGTTTTTCATGTTTCAATGTTAAGGAAGTACATGCCAAATTCATCTCTTGTTTTGAGTCCAGAGATAGTTCAGCTGGAAGAGAACCTATCTTATGAGGAATAGCTGGTCCTGATTCTTGACCCCAGAGAGCAAGTGTTATGGAATAAGGTGATTCATCAGGTAAAGGTTTTGTGGAAAAACCACATGATTGAAGAGGCAACATGGGAATCTGAAAATGCAATGAGGGATAAATACCCCCACTTATTCGATTAGTAAATAAATTGTGGGGACACAATTTTCTAAAGGGGGGAAGGATGTAACATTCCAAGTAAGTAATGAATAATAGATATTTTTATCTATGTCTATTAATGAATTAGATAGTGTTTTAGATTCTTAAAATTAAAATAAATCCAATCTTAAGCATGGAATACACTAATATTTTTAAAAGATTGTTTTACTGCCTTTTAATGGAAAAACATTTTTAAATCTATATTATGACAATTATATAAGCTATTTTTGTCAAAATAAACTTATTCTTTATGATTGGGACATCAAAATTTACTTTGTGTGAATTTTTGGTATTTTTCCGATAAAGTTCATTTTTTAATGAATAGTGAAAAATATTGTATTTTAATTCAAAACCTCTTTTTAATCTAATTTATTTATATGATTAGATTATCTTTTGAATTGGTTTTAAAGTAAAATTAAAATATATTTTTACCATTTAATCCAATGGTGGTCATTGGAATTAATTTCACTTTGAAATTGGTCTTAAACTAGTGTCAATCTTTTGATACTTATTGCTTCATAAAAACACGCTATTTGTCATGAAATCGAGAATTAATTATTAAATTAATTAATGTAACTTATATGATTTGAATTTTTTAAAATAGACATCATTTTGGAATTCAGAATATCAAATATAGCTTAGAGTGCTGTTTTGTATTTTTCTAAAAAACTTCAATTTTTGATGAATAGTTAAACCACTAAGTGGTAGTTAAGGAAACTGATTTTTCGTTTAAATGAAACTTTTCCACTTCTGTGATTTGATTTTCAAAAATCTGACATACATGGTTGTCATTAAGAAGTAAAATTTGGTTCAATGAGATTAAAATAATTTTTTGGTGAATACTAACTTTTAAGTTTTAATCGCGATTAGAGGTAATTAGTGTAGTTTAAGGTAAAAATAATGTTTTAATAATATGAGATGAGCTTGAAAAATGTACTACCCTTATTGGATGTGTCATGGACGACCAATAAAATCCATGGGTCAACTTGGGGACCCCATGGAGCCCCTTTGGAAGGAAAATGACATTAATATCTTTTAATTCAATGTTAAAGTAAAAATATCACAAGCATGTGTTATTTTACTAAAACAATTTTTACATGGGGTTATACAAGTTAGATATTTGACTATAAATAGTCATTGGAAATATAAAAATATTTCCTACATCATAGTATTTTTTTTATAATTTTTAGACATTAAATAAATTAAATTATTTATGACATCATGATGATGCATCGATTACCTCATTATTTAACGATTTAAATAAAATGAAAAGATAATGTAAAATCTAAGACCAAATATTGTCAGAAACCTATTGGTTGGGTATATTTAGAACCCTTATCACCTTATACATGAATTATATCAATGTGGGACCTTTTAAATCTGAAAATAATTTTAAATTAAAGTAACATTTCTTTACTTTCCAAGAGTGCCCCTCCTCTCCTCTTATAAAAGTCCCCCCACCTCTACCTCCATACCCAAACTTCCAAAGCCTTTGGATCGGAAAACCCTTTCCCATTGTGTCTATCCACATCCCTCTCTAACTCTTATAAGCATCACTTTGGGCAGAATGCTTCCCAAGGAAGCCATTGAGCTCAAACCAAAGGGAGTTACCCGATTTTAAGGTCATGTCTTCACTTGAGTCCTTTTGTTTTATTTTGCTTTTCCAACCCCCTAAACTATTTTTATTCATTTATTTTGTAACAACTCCAGTATCTTAAATATACTAGGGTGTTTTTATAAAAAATATTCGAGCTACACTTACACACACCTATATCTAATGGCTAAAGAACATACTGTTTCCGTGGATGGGTAATTTCTGCCTCACAAAATGATGATTGTTCGACACTCATATAACACCTTTAAAGGTGGAAACTAAGATGTCACTATATTTATATATGATATATAATATGTTTATGTTTTACTTAAGATTCTGAATTTTTCATTTATGGCATACCTTTATGGTTTCCATTATGGGTAAATGCGATATCTTCATTTTAGGAAGTGCGGACTACCGTCCCCTCAAAATGATTTGATTCATTAATGCCATATGTGGGATGTATAAAGGATGTAATTAATGATTTTATATATGATATTGTACTATAATTATAACATAACATTATATCATTATGATTCCATTTCATAAAATACGAAATAGAAATGAAAGTAGCGTTAATGCTTACGTACGACTTACCGTCTCCATGAACGATGCATTTCATTTCTTACCTCTAAACGTTATGTAATATTTTAAATGAATGTATATATTGGATATATATGATATATATGATATCTACATCATGATTATAACTCTGGATATAATGGATACATGAACAACTTGTAACTATAAAGAGTTTATTTTTTACTCAAGTACCAATGATCGTTAAAATGACCGTTAATAACTTAAATAATTACATAGTGACCATGACATGGTAATAAGTGATATAAAAGGAATAATGAACTTGAAAAAGGTTCTTAAGCAAGTAGAAATTAACTCAAGTTTACTATTCAGGAGGTTAAAGAACGATCGAGTCAAGTCGGACCCGAGGTATGGGACTTCGTCTCAATCTTCTTTCATTGAGGCATATTTTATTTTATACACAAATTTCTTTTATACGGTGTACAAACCCCTTTGACTTTTACGTTTATCCAAAATGAATCCTTTTTATACAAAGCGTTTAACTAAATGACAAAATGGAATGTTTTTGTCATACGTATGCGGTGAAAACAACTTCTCCGCCGCCGTGACCATTATCTGAGTTTCGGCTTCCTCTACAAGCCATACCTTCTTTTTAAAAGAAAAATAAATACCATGTTTTAATTTTCTTTTATTTTGGTATTGAAAATGGTTTTCATAATGTTTTTATATCAATGTGTTGTATTGATATCTTGTGATTGAAAGGTGGAAATGTTATGTTTCCTTTATGCATGTTTTATATGATACGATTATGTTGTGGTTCTTGGGCATTATTATGAAGACATGTGGTTCCGTGATAAACTAAGGGTGGGTGAGCCCGATATAGGTCTCCAATTCATTGGGTAATGCGAAGGAGTTAAACATTAAGGTTTCTCAGAAAAGATTTAGGGAATATACTGTGATGGGTATTCCAAATGTAACCAAGATGGTTACTCCCTACATAAGAATGTTATGAATGCCTAAAGTTACCTTTATGTATTATGATTTCTATGATTTATTCATAATTTGATGAGGTATGTTAAAGTGCTTATGTTTTATGGGTAAAGTATGATTTCATTTTTATGTATATATGTACCCATATTTCCTTTCCATATTTCTATATCCCTTACTTAGATTTTTATGCTCATCCCATGTTTTTGAAATGTTTTTCAGAGGTCAAGAGAATGGTACATGATATGATGACAGTGTCAAGTAAGTGTCAAGAAAGAATCCATGTTTTAGTTTAAATATTATTCCATTGATGGGAAAACTGAATACTATCTTTTATGTGACCACTTTGTTTAAATGTGGTATGTAATGCATGTTTTATGATCTAATTCTCTAAAACCTTAAACCTGAAAAGATCCTCAAAGTGTAATCTTGAAATATCTCAAGATTAAGTGATGTTTAAGGCTGGGGCCTTATAAATATATACAACACATAAATTAAATAAATAGTGAATATGGAATATGTCTCATAGAAGAAAACCATTTATGAGAAACCCTTACCTTAAGTCTAATTTCCATCATAATTATTTTTACCTCCTATATAATAGTTTTAAGGATTTTATTACATTATAAAAGTACAATAATAATTTTTATAATATTGTATATGATCCTATTATAACATTTTGACAACCATTTGTTAATAATATTTTATTATTTTTATGTTTTTGGTGTTAATGGCTTTGTTTTCTAAAACATGTTTTGTCATCTAAGTTATGATGTTTATGTGTATTATATAGATATATAAATATATTATAAAGAATTATAATAATATTATAAATATCATATTTACTTTTTAGATAAATTTTTTGGAACCATTTATGAATTTTTTACATGGAAAATGAATCACATCTCTTTTTGGAGGGAGTAGGTTGTACATATGAACAGTTGAATATCTAATTCCATTAATGAGTGAGAGGATAAGTAATTAAGATATATATTAAATATAAAAAATAAATAAAATATAATTTTTATATATATTATTAATTTTTTTTACCGTATTACATTACAAGAAATTCACAACTGAAAAATAAATCATATCGATTCATGAGGTGGTAGTTCATCGTACACATGGATGATTTTATCGTATTTCAAACAGAATGGAAAATAAAATTCTATATGTGATAACATAATTAAATAAGTATAATAATTTCATAGACATCATACTCATGTGTTAAATACATCATTTTATCCATCCTTTAATGGTGGTACAATAAAATGATCTACCTCATTTTGCAAGGCAGTAGTCCACTGTAAACACAATCAATGATTTCATTAACCATTTGATGAAGGTTGAGATGGATAAATATTATTCCATAAGCATAATAAAATATGAGTATATGGTTAATAATATTTTAATTATATTTTATGTTTAAACACATAAAATAATAAATAAAATGAAATATCTTTTTAATATAATTACCTTATTTAAGATAATCAACCTTTGGATCTCCTCATACGGACACTAGGGGTGGTATTTTGGGGTGACCAGAAGAACAATCATTAATATAAGAATGTTTAGTATATATTTTATCAGATTTATATGTATGAATATTTTCTTTCTCTGGGAAACAAGTGAGCGGAGGTAGTGCCCTTTTATAAGTGGGTGAAGTGAACCCTCTTGGAAATTACATCAAAAGTTCCCAAAATAATCCTAAATGATAATGTCATTTATATGCCACAATGTTCAAAATAACCATATGGTTAAAATTTGGATAGGTTAAAGTTGAAATATTCCCAAATAATATTTTTTATATATGTTCTTTGGCCATTTTAACTCATATATTCTTAGATTATCCCCATGTTAAATACATTTTTACCTCAAATGTGGTAATTAATTTTTACCGTTTTCAATTTTTATTTAGATAAATAAATAATTTAAAATTTTTAGATAATATAAATTATACTTATTCTAAAATTGAATCCATTTTCCCTAATTCATCTCATAGAATTGGTATAATTTATTTTAAAATTATACCAGTAGATGTGAAGAAAAAGTGAGTTTTCATAAAGAATATTTTCATAAGTACAAAAGTGCATAATATAACAAATAAATATTAAATTGGTTCCACTGAACAAAAATAGTTAAATTGTAAAATTATTTAACTGATTTTAATATAAAACCAATTTAAAATATAATTTATCTTGTAAATAATTGACGTAAAAATGCAGTTTTTATTAAAAACTCAAATTTTTCACTTTTTTGAGAAAAATTAAACATTTTAAAAACAATCTAAAAACTTCACCCAAAGATATTATTGATAATATTATAAAAAAATTAAATAATATTTTTACACAACTTTTCCAAAATTGGGAAAAATTAATTATTAATTTTATACACCAAACGTCACTATAAAAACTTTTATAAAAATACATTTTTTAGAAAACATTTCTTGTACTTATGAGTGATTGTTTTTTATTTACAATCAATAGATAACTATTTAATTTATGTTATTCTTATAAAAAAAATAAATGTTTCATAGTTTATTTATTGATATTTAGACCTACTAACTTAATGGGTAAGTTATGAAGGTCATGTTTAAATAATAATAATTTAATATTTTATCATGTTTAATTTAAAACTGGTGTTTTCGGCATCACAAGTTATCAAAGAGATCTATTTAATTTTAAAAAAATTATATCATAAATTATCAAGATGTAATATTCTATTATAAACTTTTTAAAAACATAAACACTATCTAATATGATTTTTCTATTTTAATATATCACGTTGTTACATTCTCTTGCTGCCTAAATAAATTTTTTCCTTCAAATTTAATATTGATCTCCGTAATCAAGGTTTTGAAATTTGAAAATATCTTCATTGAAAACCCAAATCATGAAAAGTGTTAATAAAACATTCTTTAAAAATATTGAAAGGAAAGTATAAATGTCATATGTAATAACATTTGAATATGTTTCAAAGTTATAGAACATTGGTGGAATTATAATATATTGACATGGAAGTAAATAATAAATAATTATAGAGCGTGATACAATAAATTATTCCCAATAAATGGAATGGTCCCAAGAAATTTAAGGACCTCAAAACCACAAATCCCTAATTTTTTAAATACTATTAGTTCAATATAAATAGATCTATTTTTATAAAATTTGTTTCAAAATCCATTTTATATAGTTGAGGAATCATTATACAATATAAAAAACAATATATAAAATTATAATTACTTGATATCTTTCTTTCGATATGCATAATGCCATAATTTGAATGTTCACAGATGAATTTCCACATTATTTATTACTAAAGGAAATGTATATCCAAGAAGAAGTTTTTGTATCTAAAGAACTAAAAATAAATTTTAACATATCATAAGGTCTATAAATGAGTGGAATGTCCTTCCATCTATTTTTAAATATTTTCTAAAACAAATAAGGTTATCAAAAGTTATACAATATAGCACAAAAACTCTTTAAACCATGACCTTAACACCACCAGTCCAAAAAATAATAATTATCCATCGCAAAATTTCACTATAAATAATGACATATTTACCAAGACATCACATAGGTTAGTTGTCAGAACTGAACCCTTATCATCATTCACTTGTGGGTTCAAGCCCTAAGTCCCTACTGAATGTGATGGGTTATCACATATAATGAGAGTTTCCGTTTTTCTCAAAATATATTCATATAATTCATGTATGGTTACCAAGTTGTAATACCCCATAATTACATCAAAATCAAAAATTAAATAAACCATAAAGGTTACCAATACCTTCATTAAAACCTCTTCACCATTATTATATCAATATTCGAAACATATTAAGTGTTATTCTGCCTGAATAATATTTTTATTTAAATATGTTCAAAATGTAAATGAATCACTTTTCTTAGTATCATTCATCATATACCTTAAAATCCTTAATGAAATTCAAATGCAGTGTAATCTGTATAAATTTGATTATTATTATTACCAAAATATTATGGATTTGATACTCTTATAATATACCTCTTGAATGAAAATAAATGTACACTATTTATTACACTACATCTATGGTAATAAGATAATATTTCCCACAATCCATTTCCTTCTTTTGAGGTGTATTACCGTCGCTATTTTGGCATTAATTTATTCATTGTATCATATTCTTATAGTTGAAGCATTCTACATTATTATATTCTATCATTCCCTTCAAATCACTATCATAGTTTAATTATTCTCCATATTTTATGCAATATTATTTTTCTTTTAAGATCTTTCCATGTTTTTTCCTTCCATATATATCACATTATGGAAAATACTTTTTTCCCTTATTCCATTTATGCTTCCTTCTATCTACAATTTTATTCCTCTATTTAATTAGTTCTAATTCATAAGACATTATGAAATATTTCTCTTTCTTGGTAGCACATTATATTATGTCCTCATATGAAGAGAATTTTTGGAATACTAGTGGAAAAAAATTTTGTAACACCCCAAGCTTCCACGGTACGTTTCCCTTCGAATAATGCGATAGCGTGTGTTGTACGCAACCTCGAGTTCTAACACACACCACAACTAATTAAACTAGTCGTTGTGAATAGTAATACCTACTTTTTGAAATCATATATATTATATTTCAAAATGGACTTCATTTTTGGATTCGGAATATTGAAATTAGCCTAGGCTGAAATTTTGGTACTTTTCGGATAACTTTTATATTTTGATGAATAGTGAAAATTACTAAATTTTAATTAAAAACAACTTTTTTAATCAAAATAATTAATAGTGATAAATTGTTAATTTGAGTGGTTTTAAAGTATATTTAGAATATATTTTTACCATTTAATATAATGTTGGTCATTGGACATAATTTTACAATTAAACCGAACATAAACAAGTGTCAATCTTTTGATAGTTATTACCTCTAAAAAACACGCTTTTTGTTTTGACAGCGGGAATTAATTTTAAATTAATTTCTGCCACTTCTGTGTTTTGAATTTAGAAAAATGGATTCCATATTTGGAATCAGGATGTCCAAATTGTGTAAATAGGTAACTTTTATTTTTAGACATTTTGAATAATTACTGTGGTAAATATTTTATTTACCATGGTTAAGGGTAAATCCGGTAAATAAGGGTTAAAAAATAATATTATAATAATACAAAATTACCCTAAAACGTGTCCTAACCTTATTGGTGGACACATACCCGACCATGAGCATCCTTGGGTCAATTTGGGGACCCCTTGGAGCCACTTGTATGTGGTAGGGACACTTTATATTAATAAAGTTAAAAAAAAATAAAAATGGCATAAGCTTACATCTTTTAGAAGAAAAATTTTTACATAGGGTTATACATGTTGGATTTTCGATTATAAATATTCATTAGAAAGCTAAAACAATTTCCTACATAATTATATTTTATTTATAATTTTTAGACATCAAATAATGTAAATTATTAATGACACAATAATGATGCAATGTTTACCTCATTAATAAATCATTTAAATAAATAAGATTATAATGATTAAAATATTATCTAAAACCTGTCCAATTCTTATTGGTTGATGTTATTTAGAATATGAGTCATCGTATCTTCTACCTCAATGATTTTTGGACCATTATAAACCGAATATAACTATATTATAAAGTAATACTTTCACTCTTTCCTAAAGAGCCCCTCTTCTCCCTTATAAAAGGAGACCACTTCTACTCATTCCTCACACCTCTCAAGCCCCTTGGCTCGTCCAAACTCTGCCAAACTAAGCTCCCCACATCCCTCTCCTCCTCCTTGAAGCTTCCCCTTAGGCAGAAAGCATTTCAAGAAGTCCTTTGGTTCCAACCAAAGTGAGTTACCTAAATTAAAGGTAACGATTTCTCTTAAATTATTTTCATTTATTTTGCTTCTCCAACCCCCAAACTCTTTTTATTTCCTTTCTTTTGTAAAAACACCAGTATCCACAATATACTAGGATGTTGTTATAAGAAGGATTCAAACTACACATACACACAACTCCATATAATTGATGATGAACATAATGTTTCTGTGGATGGAAAACTAACGCCTCACGAAACGATGGTTGTTCAAATACATCTTACCGCCTCTCATGGTGGCCATTATGATGGAACTGTAATTAAATATGATATTAATGATATATATTTTATATATAAGCTTCTGTAATTCCATTTTATTTCATATCCTTATTCGTTTCATGTTGTATATACATACGATAATTTCATTTGAGGAAGTGCGGACTACCGCCCCCTTAAAATGATATGACTCGTTCATACCACACATGGAACGTATGAAGGATGGTGTTAATGAACTTAAGTAACATATATAAAATATTATATTATACTGGAATAATAATATACCTATGTATCATTTGGATTCAATTCTTTTAAAATGAAAAATTAAATGGAAGTAGCGTTCGTGCGTACGTGCGGACTACCGTCTCCACGAACGCGATGAGATTCATTGTCCATCATATCCATTCAAGTATAATTATAATTTGATGATTTAAAAATAGTATCTAAGGACTTTATATCATTCTGGATATGAATAATATACATCCCATTAATAACGAATATGGCTCACATAACAAAGAATATAAAGTAAAATGAACCCGTTAACACCCGAAATGACGATAATTCTAAGATATTATTAACAAATCAATGTTAAAAGATCATATATGATATCATATTAAAGTAAATGATTCTTGTATTATTCAATAACAATTATTTCACCATTATACAGGAGGTAAACCTACCATCTACCAAGGAAAAATTACAAAGTAAGGGATTCTCTTATCTCACTTTCAATTCCGTGAGATTTCCATTGTTCGCCACTAAATTGTTGAAAGTGGTGTATTGTGTACGGCCATTTGATATATATTATCATGATTCTCTTTATATTCATGTTATTCTGTAAATAATTTGGTGGTTAATAACTTTTGGCCATACGACTCAGTTGATTAATGTGGTACGGGGTTTCTTATCTCACTTTTAATTTCGTGAGATTTCCATTATTCACCACTTAATTATTGCATGTGGGGTATGTGTACTGCCCATGATTGCATCCATTGTGTATTATACTTTAATTTATGGGTATTTACATCATCAGGTTATGATACTTCTTTCATGGGTGTATGTTTCGTAAGTTACCTAATCGATAAGGGAATTTGAAATTTCAATTTCCACTCATTTGGCTTTACACATATTTCATTGATTATATTACCCCAAGATTATGTGTGGAATCACTATTCATTTGATTATGTCATAATTTCCACTCCCCTTCCTGTGGATATAAGTTTGATACACATAATCACTCCATTGGTAATTCTCAATTCATTGATATGAATTTGATAAGAGTAATTTTAACTCATTCTCCATTTGTTGAGTTAAACATCCAATTTGTTGGTATTGTTTTTACAAGAATATGTGTGAATGTCCTTTGATTGTTTTACACTGAATATTCAATCATATTTAGTGTATTTATATTTGTCACACATAATTATGTCATTGATTTATCCTTAACCTAAGGATACAACCTTTATGAGAGATTTCATCTCAATTTACATTCCATTGAGACTTCTTTGATGATATACACCAAATCACTTTTATGTGGTGTATATAATGTACTTTGACATAGAATATCATGATTCCCTTTATTCTCATGATATTACAAAGTTTTGATTACCTCAATTGTTTGTATTCAAGTGTCTCTTTTGGTTAGAATCTCTAACTAAAATACCATTTTTAAATGTTTTAAAGACTTATTCATCTAAACCTTTCTCATTAATGTCCATGTTTTAAAAATGGTTTTAAGGAATTATATGGACATTAAAGTTTAGAAATCAAAACTCCTTTTAAAAAGTTTCAAAGTGGTATGGGACACTTTGATTCAAAAATCTACTTTTAAATGGCTTCTTGACAAATAGTGTGACTTTTAAATGTTTTCAAGAAAAGGGGGATATTTCTCTCAAATAGTTTTGATGATTATCTTTGTCAACATCCTTCATTATTCTTGATTGAGGTTAATGTGATACAATACAATCTTCCATATTGTATCTAATGAGTTATGTTTGACTGTGGATGTGCTGTTTTTATACCATTCATGGTTTGTGGTAAAAGTATTGACATTTCGTATGCTAGTTTTAATACGAATGTTTATGTTATGTTTAAACATGTTCATATGAGGAATGCATTGGACTTAATAAGTGACGGGTGGAGCCCGCTATAGCTCCTCGATGCATCGGTAGGTCTCATGACACAAACTAGTGTCTTGGCACAAGGCCTTGGCAAAATCTTATTTGTAGTCTTGGCACGAGGCCTTGGCTATGTGGTTATGATAGTCTGGCATTATGCATTCCATCATTATGAAAGTGGTTATTGATATTTCATGTGATCATTCGACTAGTAGAATATCCATGTGAGTAAGTAAATGAAATTATTTCATTTTACCTTTGCCATTTTATTCTGAAGTTCAAGTTTAAAAGGCTTTTGTTTTAGTTATAAATTGCCTTAAGTGTTTATGCTTATTTATGAAATCTTCTGCTATAATGTTATCCTTACTGAGCATCTGAGCTCACCCCTTTTAATGTTTTATTTTTCCCAAGATTATGAAGAAGTAATTTATGAATGACCTGCAGGGATAATATGAGGGGATATGAAGACAAGATGTTTTTTTTATGATGTAATGTAAAAATTTAGGGATGTATCTAGTTATTCCAAGGCTACTAAACTAATCGGTCTTTCGAGACTTGATCTTTCTCATGATCATGCCAATGTTATGTAATAATGCACCGAATTTAGGTAACTAGGGTCGGGGCGTTACAGTTGGTATCAGAGGAAATTTAGTACAAACCTTGGAAGCTAGATTTAGATAAACTCTGATTAGATCACGTAGACCTAAGATGAACTTTGAGGATTAGTATAAAAGAACTTCCTAGAATTTTGGTATTGTAGAGATTTTGTGAGTTTTCCGAGCAATACATCCCTGTCTGGATACGAGCCGGTAGAGGCGGCTCTGGCACAGATGTACCTAGGGGTAAAACCCGAAAACACCGCTTTGAGCTAGACTCGAATGGGAACTGGTGCACGACAACGGGCCTTGCTACACTCTTGGTTACGACACTCCTGGGGGATATGCTTAGGATAATTTACATTTTCTTTACAAACCAATTTAAGTAATATATACATAAGATGAGAGTAAATGACCTTGGTTAATCCTAATATGTTTCAAATTGAGAATATGGTGACATTTTAATCTCTAAATGATTTTACGACTACTATTACTCACACAATGCTTTCTGGTTTTAGTAAATGGCTGGATTCCAAGGAAGTCATAGTGACTTTGAGAATGATGTACAAGGTGGGAACGATGGTGGCAATGAGCAACAAAATGGAATGTTGATAGGCGTAAAAGATATCGTCTTTATGCCAAATCAGTTTTCAAAAAATATGATCAACAACATATATATTAACCAACTCCCAGACTCAACAAGGAAGAGAAAGGTGATAAATGATAAGAGCTCCAGCAATGGAGACCATGGAGAAAAGAACCCTCAATTTTCATCATGCAGGAAATGTGGAAAGAGACACCCAGGAAAGTGTCTCAATGGGACAACGAAATGTTTCACGTGCGGGAAGGAAGGACATAAAGTGAAGAATTGCTGAAGAAAAATGAAAAGTACTATGGAAGAAGATAAAAATGGTCCCAAGAGTCCATTTACAGTCATTTTCCGTAAATGTAGGGGACCTGGCCATTACCCGAGTGAATGTCCTATTCTATAGGATATTTTCTTGGTCAAAGAAGAAGCTATGTCGAAATAAATGGTTGGAGAAAAATTAGCACTACTTGTTGATGGGTTTACTTTGGAATAATTTTTTCTTGTATTTGTAACCCCGTATTTTGCCATGTGAGAATGATATTTGAGGAAGAATTGTCTCTTCTCTTGTGGATATAGGTATAAATAACCATTCGGTTTTATATGATCATTGGGGTTTGAGAAAATGATAAGTTATTATAATTTGGGATGAAAATGAAAAGTATGATATAACATTTATGGTTAAATTATGTTATTTTGAGGAATTTCTCTCATTTTGGTAATATTATAAAATATAGTTTTTTAAAAAGGACAACACGTAGACCGTGTGACAACCCGTCACGTCGGACAAAGTTGTGGGAATCGAACCCACAACCAAAGTGCGATTGGGATTTATCGCCTACCACTGGACTACGTGAAGTCCCTGGTTAGTGTGACTATTTTTTTTTGTTAAATGATTTTATTGATCAATAATAAGATGATTTAGGTTCTTATGCCTTATCAATTGAATACCCTTGGTATAGGAAAATGATTTGGTGATTAAGTGATAAATGTTATTTTGGAAGATGTTCGCTTTTTTGGGAACACTATATGCCCAAGGAAAATAGAATACAATGGGGTTTCATTTGTAGAGTAATGGTGGATTTTTATCTACGTTTTTATTGTTGATTTATAGTGATTTGGGTTATTTATGGAAATGATTAACCTATAACAGAGAATATGTGATAATGTTAATTACTTTTAAGTATGTGACTTTAAGAGTATTTGATGTCATTTGGAGATACAATGTAACATGGGAGACTACATAATCAAATTCTTCTATGTTTTGGGTTTCAATATTAGTTTGGATTATATTAAAGGATTTTAAGGACAATTGGTTATTGAATGGTATCTATTTAACTTTGTCGTATTGTTGGTTTAATTTTAGAAATTAAGATTAGTGCATATTTATCTCAATGAATATCCTTTTGGGGGATCATTAGATAATTCACTAACCATTTTGGTTTTGATTAATCTTCAAAGACAATGTAAATATATGGTTTATCCTGCATGGATCATGTGATTCTATAGAAGTTTATTCTAGCTCTTCCAGTGTGACCAAGTCTTATTGAATACTCATCGTTTAAAACAAAATTGAGTTAGTGGTGGAAATTTATTAAAGAATGAAAATCTACTTAAAATGTAAGTATATCTCATAATGTTCTTAGTCAATATCATAAATGAATTCCTCTTCCTTATGTAATGTAACTTAAAAAAATGTTGTCCGTTTACTTTCCTACTAGGACACTAATGGTCGTTTGTCCCAACACAAGTTTGTGGTTTTCTCATTGTTAACTTTCTCCTGATCATGATTTCTATCCCTCTCCATCAGAACTTGACACTTAGTTTATCATCCATATCCATGTTTTCTTACATGGAATCCTAGTATGGGTTATCTTGGATGACCCTTATACCTCTCTTTCTTTCTTTTAAAGTGATAGTTTTATTGACTCTTTTTCCGATGTGGGACTTTCCATTATATTCCCAAGCAAAATTTTAAAAATTGCGAGGACGCCATTTATTGAAGGAGGGGAGAATGTAACACCCCAAGCTTCCACGGTACGTTTCCCTTCGAATAATGCGATAGCGTGTGTTGTACGCAACCTCGAGTTCTAACACACACCACAACTAATTAAACTAGTCGTTGTGAATAGTAATACCTACTTTTTGAAATCATATATATTATATTTCAAAAATGGACTTCATTTTTGGATTCGGAATATTGAAATTAGCCTAGGCTGAAATTTTGGTACTTTTCGGATAACTTTTATATTTTGATGAATAGTGAAAATTACTAAATTTTAATTAAAATTAACTTTTTTAATCAAAATAATTTATAGTGATAAATTGTGAATTTGAGTGGTTTTAAAGTATATTTAGAATATATTTTTACCATTTAATATAATGTTGGTCATTGGACATAATTTTACAATTAAACCGAACATAAACCAGTGTCAATCTTTTGATAGTTATTACCTCTAAAAAACACGCTTTTTGTTTTGACAGCGGGAATTAATTTTAAATTAATTTCTGCCACTTTTGTGTTTTGAATTTATAAAAATGTATTCCATATTTGGAATCAGGATGTCCAAATTGTGTAAATAGGTAACTTTTATTTTTAGACATTTTGAATAATTACTGTGGTAAATATTTTATTTACCATGGTTAAGGGTAAATCCGGTAAATAAGGGTTAAAAAATAATATTATAATAATACAAAATTACCCTAAAACGTGTCCTAACCTTATTGGTGGACACATACCCGACCATGAGCATCCTTGGGTCACTTTGGGGACCCCTTGGAGCCACTTGTATGTGGTAGGGACACTTTATATTAATAAAGTTAAAAAAAAATAAAAATGGCATAAGCTTACATATTTTAGAAGAACAATTTTTACATAGGGTTATACATGTTGGATTTTCGATTATAAATATTCATTAGAAAGCTAAAACAATTTCCTACATAATGATATTTTATTTATAATTTTTAGACATCAAATAATTTAAATTATTAATGACACAATAATGATGCAATGTTTACCTCATTAATAAATCATTTAAATAAATAAGATTATAATGATTAAAATATTATCTAAAACCTGTCCAATTCTTATTGGTTGATGTTATTTAGAATATGAGTCATCTTATCTTCGACCTCAATGATTTTTGGACCATTATAAACCGAATATAACTATATTATAAAGGAATACTTTCACTCTTTCCTAAAGAGCCCCTCTTCTCCCTTATAAAAGGAGACCACTTCTACTCATCCCTCACACCTCTCAAGCCACTTGGCTCGTCAAAACTCTGCCCAACTAAGCTCCCCACATCCCTCTCCTCCTCCTTGAAGCTTCCCATTAGGCAGAAAGCATTTCAAGAAGTCCTTTGGTTCCAACCAAAGTGAGTTACCTAAATTAAAGGTAACGATTTTTCTTAAATTATTTTCATTTATTTTGCTTCTCCAACCCCCAAACTCTTTTTATTTCCTTTCTTTTGTAACAACACCAGTATCCAAAATATACTAGGATGTTGTTATAAGAAGGATTAAAACTACACATACACACAAATCCATATAATGGATGATGAACATAATGTTTCTGTGGATGGAAAACTAACGCCTCACGAAACGATGATTGTTCAAATACATCTTACCGCCTCTCATGGTGGCCATTATGATGGCACTGTAATTAAATATGATATTAATGATATATATTTTATATATGAGCTTCTGTAATTCCATTTTATTTCATATCCTTATTCGTTTCATGTTGTATATACATACGATAATTTCATTTGAGGAAGTGCGGACTACCGCCCCCTTAAAATGATATGACTCGTTCATACCACACATGGAACGTATAAAGGATGGTGTTAATGAACTTAAGTAACATATATAAAATATTATATTATACTGGAATAATAATATACCTATGTATCATTTGGATTCAATTCTTTTAAAATGAAAAATTAAATGGAAGTAGCGTTCGTGCGTACGTGCGGACTACCGTCTCCACGAACGCGATGAGATTCATTGTCCATCATATCCATTAAAGTATAATTATAATTTGATGATTTAAAAATAGTATCTAAGGACTTTATATCATTCTGGATATGAATAATATACATCCCATTAATAACGAATATGGCTCACATAACAAAGAATATAAAGTAAAATGAACCCGTTAACACCCGAAATGACGATAATTCTAAGATATTATTAACAAATCAATGTTAAAAGATCATATATGATATCATATTAAAGTAAATGATTCTTGTATTATTCAATAACAATTATTTCACCATTATACAGGAGGTAAACCTACCATCGACCAAGGAAAAATTACAAAGTAAGGGATTCTCTTATCTCACTTTCAATTCCGTGAGATTTCCATTGTTCGCCACTAAATTGTTGAAAGTGGTGTATTGTGTACGGCCATTTGATATATATTATCATGATTCTCTTTATATTCATGTTATTCTGTAAATAATTTGGTGGTTAATAACTTTTGGCCATACGACTCAGTTGATTAATGTGGTACGGGGTTTCTTATCTCACTTTTAATTTCGTGAGATTTCCATTATTCACCACTTAATTATTGCATGTGGGGTATGTGTACTGCCCATGATTGCATCCATTGTGTATTATAATTTAATTTATGGGTATTTACATCATCAGGGTATGATACTTCTTTCATGGGTGTATGTTTCGTAAGTTACCTAATCGATAAGGGAATTTGAAATTTCAATTTCCACTCATTTGGCTTTACACATATTTCATTGATTATATTACCCCAAGATTATGTGTGGAATCACTATTCATTTGATTATGTCATAATTTCCACTCCCCTTCCTGTGGATATAAGTTTGATACACATAATCACTCCATTGGTAATTCTCAATTCATTGATATGAATTTGATAAGAGTAATTTTAACTCATTCTCCATTTGTTGAGTTAAACATCCAATTTGTTGGTATTGTTTTTACAAGAATATGTGTGAATGTCCTTTGATTGTTTTACACTGAATATTCAATCATATTTAGTGTATTTATATTTGTCACACATAATTATGTAATTGATTTATCCTTAACCTAAGGATACAACCTTTATGAGAGATTTCATCTCAATTTACATTCCATTGAGACTTCTTTGATGATATACACCAAATCACTTTTATGTGGTGTATATAATGTACTTTGACATAGAATATCATGATTCCCTTTATTCTCATGATATTACAAAGTTTTGATTACCTCAATTGTTTGTATTCAAGTGTCTCTTTTGGTTAGAATCTCTAACTAAAATACCATGTTTAAATGTTTTAAAGACTTATTCATCTAAACCTTTCTCATTAATGTCCATGTTTTAAAAATGGTTTTAAGGATTTATATGGACATTAAATTTTAGAAATCAAAACTACTTTTAAAAAGTTTCAAAGTGGTATGGGACACTTTGATTCAAAAATCTACTTTTAAATGGCTTCTTGACAAATAGTGTGACTTTTAAATGTTTTCAAGAAAAGGGGGATATTTCTCTCAAACAGTTTTGATGATTATCTTTGTCAACATCCTTCATTATTCTTGATTGAGGTTAATGTGATACAATACAATCTTCTATATTGTATTGAATGAGTTATGTTTGACTGTGGATGTGCTGTTTTTATACCATTCATGGTTTGTGGTAAAAGTATTGACATTTCGTATGCTAGTTTTAATACGAATGTTTATGTTATGTTTAAACATGTTCATATGAGGAATGCATTGGACTTAATATGTGACGGGTGGAGCCCGCTATAGCTCCTCGATGCATCGGTAGGTCTCATGAGACAAACTAGTGTCTTGGCACAAGGCCTTGGAAAACTCTTATTTGTAGTCTTGGCACGAGGCCTTGGCTATGTGGTTATGATAGTCTGGCATTATGCATTCCATCATTATGAAAGTGTTTATTGATATTGCATGTGATCATTCGACTAGTAGAATATCCATGTGAGTAAGTAAATGGCATTATTTCATTTTACCTTTGCCATTTTATGCTGAAGTTCAAGTTTAAAAGGCTTTTGTTTTAGTTATAAATTGCCTTAAGTGTTTATGCTTATTTATGAAATCTTCTGCTATAATGTTATCCTTACTGAGCATCTGAGCTCACCCCTTTAAATGTTTTATTTTTCCCAGGATTATGAAGAAGTAATTTATGAATGACCTGCAGGGATAGTATGAGGGGATATGAAGACAAGATGTTTTTTTATGATGTAATGTAAAAATTTATGGATGTATCTAGTTATTCCAAGGCTACTAAACTAATCGGTCTTTCGAGACTTGATCTTTCTCATGATCATGCCAATGTTATGTAATAATGCACCGACTCTAGGTAACTAGGGTCGGGGCATTACAAATTTATTGGCTTCATACCATCAAATAAATGTTTAATATTGTTAATTTGATTATGTAAATAGTCTGCATGATGAATTTCTAACCTTGTAATTTTTTATTCGTAAATAGAAACATTTTCTGCTTCTTTCTATCATATACTATGTGTATAATCTTTCTATTTTAGCTCATTTTTTCAAAAAACACGTTCTTCCAATAACCTGAAATCAGGCCACTATATTCATTCAATTTCCTCCCCAACATTAATTTTTTTATTTAATGACCACCATCGATCTGAATATCCTGAGAGATGATAAAATTCAATGAAATTATCATACCTTTTAATAATTTTCAAATTTGGAAATATATTCTTTAAATAACATATCAAATTATATGTTAAAAAAGGAATCAAATATTCATTTTAGGATATAGGTTGTTGACTAATAAAGCTTTCTAACATTATTAAAATACATGGTGGATCACTAGGCTGCTCCACATAATAATTTTAATTATTCATAACCTGAGTTGTCATCCCTAATATGGTTATAATTTTATTACTTAAAACTCCATTTCAATCACCATCTTTATTCTCTATCCTAAGGGGAATCCGATTATGGTGTACGTTCATTGATATAGTTCACATTCCTTCCATTAGGTTCTCTTTTTAAATAATATTATACACTAGATTAGATCACAACATTATGATACAGAATGTATGATCCCAAAATAAGTAAAACACATAACATAAATTGAAAAATTTATACATAGATAATATCATAATAAATCACATTGTTTTTTATATCTTTATTTTCAACTCCTTTACAATTGTTTGTAAGAATAAATGTGATGTTTACTATTTGAATTCCATGGTATTGTCAGAATAGGCACACAGTAAGGCCCATTTCAATGCATAAGATGATTATCACGTCAATCCCAATGAACCTTTTTAAGAGTTATTACCACCAAATATATCTTCTTTAGACCCAATTCCACTTTTAGTATCCATATAAGGATGTGATTTCTAGGTAAAGTCACATAATATCTTCTTTAAAAAACATTATGATGTTCATATATATATATATATTGTCTATGAATATCATAGTTTTATCTTCCCTAATATATTATTTCCTAAATATATTTCCGAAGGTTTCTTCTAAACTTCCTCTGATACCAACTATAGCAACTCCGACCCCAGTAGCCTAGAGTCGGTGTCTAATTTAACACATTATTATAAGATACAAGGAATCACATCCCAAATTACTAATTAGTAATGTATTCTTGGTAAAATAGATATGTAATTGAAATAATTATTAGAACAAAAATCAAAAAATCAATAGAGTATTTTATTTGAGATCACAAGTATTCCATATAGTGTATCCCCACATATCAATAGTAAAACACTTCCTAGTATCCTAGAGAGAAAAACCATAATAATTGTATGAGATCAGATTATTAATAAGGATAGGCATAATGTTTAATATATGAATAAATAAGTCATAATAAATATGGAAAGGTAAATAATTGAAAAACATGCCACTTAATTAATAAATGGAGTATAAAATGGCATCAATAAATTATGATCAAATAACTCCACATAAATAGAACATGGGATTGAAAAATTTACTATTAATATTCTAACTAATAAATTAATAACAAGGAATATAATGAAGTAATGCATAATTCTTGACCAATAAAACATACGTTTGTGGCCTTTTTCTATTAATTTAAAATAAATTGGAAAGGTATCCACAAAAACCCAATTTAATTTGTCTAATGAGACCAACTAATGCATCAAGTTCCTATAACAGGACCTTCCCACCACTTATTATGTCCAATAAATTCCTTATATTATTGGGGAGAAACATAATCAACATAAATATTCATATTTAAAAATATACATCCTAAAGTTTTATACATACCTCAATCAATAAGAATAATCATAATCCATCCATAGTAAATTGGTGAATGGTAATAAAATTGAACACTTCCAATCCAAATTATCATAAAAATTCTTGGAACATAATAATGATGGTATGAATGTAACATACCATTATTTTATCATATGTATCATTTAGTTTTAAACTATTTGTTATTAGAAAAACAATGAAAATATCCTTAATAAATGTCTATGAAAAAAGCCTATTCAATTTGAAAATCACCATTAGAAAAAAAGGAAAAAATATATTTTGAAAATAATTTTAATTTAAAATAACCTTTCAATGCATGTAAAATAATCATTAAAATATTGATTGTTCATGATATTGAAAAATTACAATCAATTCATAAATATTATAATAAATATTCCTTTCATATTTCGGTAAATTCCAAACATGCATTGTTTTGAAATGACGTGAATAGTAAATTAAAGAAAAATTAAACTGCAAAATTGTGTAAAAAAGTATAAAATATATCATTTTTAAAATTATAAAAAAATTGAATCATTTCTAAAATATATGGATTTCTATGATAATAAATTTTCAGTAGAAGAGATAAATACATTATATTTTTCTTGAAAACATTTCTCAATCATTTTTCATATCAAATAGTGAAAAAATGGTAAAAATACTTGGAAAATATCTAGAGTAACTATAGTTAAAGAAAAAATATGTTTTATGGAAAAAATATGAAATAATTCCCCTAAGGAATACATAAACATAAACAATCCCTAATAATGATGAGATTGTGAAATAATCACTGACCACTATTGTAACTTCGGATTCATTAGCCTTATAAAATTAATGAAAAAAAATGAAACACAAAATACCAGTAAGATTAAAATATTCATGATATAAAATGTCAAATGGGGACTATGTACCCCCAAAATAGTTAATAAGTGGTTAATATGTCATATGTCTCATAGAGGTAATAGTGAGAGTACAAACCCTTATGTCAGGTCTGATTTCCTTTGTACCTATTTTTACCTCCAATTTAATGGTTTTATAATTATTATTAAATTATAATATAACAATAATATTATTTATAATATCATATTTTATCCTGTTATAACATTTTACCACCCCTTTATTAATAATAATTCATTATTTTCATTATTTCGGGTGTTAGTTTCCATGTTTTATCATCCACATTTTGTCACGTAGGTTTTAGTTACATTTTATAGGATATATATATATATATATAATATCAATAATTATAAAATTTTATAAATATAATATTTTATCATGAAATATATTTTTATAACTATTTCTTATAGTGGAACATGAAAAATAAAACACAACATTTCTTGGAGACGGTAGTCTGTATATACGCATGAGAGACGATATCATTGAATTTATGAGGGAAAGGTTAAGGAAGTGGGAGATATATTAATTTTATATCATTATTATAATATCATATATATCACATATATTAATAAATTTTTTCTTTTTTACATTCCACATAAATCCTAAATGAAAAATGAATCATGTTGTTTCACGAGGCGGTAGTATGTCGTACAAGCGTTCGACACTATCATAATTGAAATCGAATGAAATTTTATAAGGTATAAAAGATATTAAAAATAATCAAGTATAATAATATCATTAACATCATTCCTTATATCCAGCCTTCATAGGTCGTGATGAAAAATGAACTACAACAGTTAATGAAGCGGTAGTCCTCCGTACACATGATTGATAATTTTGATTCATGTTTGATGGAAGTGGAGATGGATAAATATCATTACATCAATTTAACAACATATCCATATATTATATATAATATTGTTTTTATATTTTATTTTTTATAACATAATTGTATTTTTAAAAATAAAAAAAAGAGCTTTGTTAAGAAAATTATCTTATCTAAGAGAACCCTCATTTGGATGACTTCTTTGGGGCCTTGGAGTTGTCCTTGTAAGAGTAATATATGATATAGTATATTTATAAGGATGTTTTGGAGAAAATGGTTCATGGTTTGGTCTTGATGAATGTATTGAGTGGGGTGAATAAGTGATGGGAGGGAGTGACTTTTTAAAAGTTGGTAAAGGGAACCCTCTTTGAAATTAGATATGAATTTCAAAAAATGATCAGCAAATGAAAAATTCATAAAAATTAAAAAAAATTACTAATAATATTATTTTATAATTTTTAAATATATTATTTGGAAATACATCATTACATAATTTGTTTATATGTTGGTAAATCATTCTAATTATTTTCTTATTAGTTCAACCACACAATAAACCCATTTTTACCACAACATCGGTTGGTAGATTTTAAAATTTTCACTATCCATTTTTGTAAATAAATAACATGAACTTATTATATAATTAAAATTATTCTTACTCTAAATACTGAATTAATTTTTCAAATTCAACACACATAATAGGAATAATTCAATATATAATTATACCCATAGGCGGGATTGAAAACATGTTTTAAAAAGGGAAATCTCATAAGTATGGAATACAAAACTTCAATATGGAATTGATTAAAATAAACTATATTATTTTAATTATAAAATAATTGAACTAATTATACATTAAAATTAATTTAATATATAATATTACAATGTAAAAAATTTCAAAAAAATGAATCTTTTTGAAAAAAGACATAATTTTTCAGTACTCATATAAAAATAAAACATTTCATAAAAACCCAAAAACATCAATCTAATATAATTTTGGTATGTTGATTTAAAAATTATAGGTTTTTTTTAAAGTAATTTTTTTTTTCAAAAAATTAAATTCAACATAAAATTATTTCCCAAAAGTATGATGAAACTGAATTTTAAAAAAAATAAAGTTAGTTCAGAAAACATTGCTTTTTCTTTTAAAGAATTATTATTTTGTTTCCAAAAAATAAATAAAAATTTAATTGATTTATACAAATTTAGATATAAAAATATAATAATTCAGTAAGTAAAATTTATACCCACCAACATAACAGCTTGGTTATATTGGTTTTTTTAAATAATATTATTTTAATATAGTATCATGTTTTATTTAAACCTAGTGTTTTGTGAACCACATTCTATCAAATAGATTAAATTTATTTAAAGAAATGTATCATAATGTATCGAGATGTTATATTCTCTTTAAATTTTGGTTTTGTCTTTAATATATTCAATCAATCATTATTTTCTAATTTTAAAAATCTAATTCTGATGTATTTTTTATCCTTTAAAAGTTATTTTTAGTACTCCATGAATGAAAAATGTATCCTTAATACTTATAATTTGGAGAAAAGTAGATATTTATATATAAATTTTTTGAGAAAGTAAATTAAATTTTTATAGAGTATATTTCCTTATGTTCTTTTTCTATATGGTGAAGTAATACCTCAACATTGTGAAAAATATCTTGAATCAGTAATGGTATCATATTATAATAATTTCAGATGAATGGAAGGACTTTTCACCCATCACATATTTATGTATTTTTGTCATTTAAATTATCATTCACATGTTCTTTATAACTTTTAATTATTCCATATGTATTATTTTATCCCTTTTCCATATTTTCACTTCCCACAAATTTTCTACTATTTAGAAAACTAGTTTTTTGTTATTCCACATTACCTCCACATTTCATTTTTGCCCTTTTAAGTGAAGTATTATTAACCCTTTATACAACGGTGGCTACCCAAATGTGTTTTTGAATATAAATCCCTTAACTGTGGTGCACATGATAAAATTTTGGGGAATAAATTTATAAAAGGGGTTGAATGTGAAACCTTAATATTTTAAGATAACACTATGTTTGATAGCTTATACTACATGAAACACCATACTTAAACCAACCGAATTGCCTTATTATTTAAATATGACCATTAAAACATAGTCAATGAAGTATTGAGTATGAATTGGGTGACCACAATAAGAAAATATGAATAATTGTTTTTATAATGTATTTATTAATAATATATAAGTATTTAATTTTCAATAAAATCATTTTATACATCAAAAAATAAATTTTCTTGGAAAATTATTGTATTGTTTCTTTTGTGGGTGAAATTATAAAAAATGTATACCAATTTTCTAATATTTATTTTAAAACATAAATATTATTTTTTATAATAGAATAAAAAATTTAACATAGGGTCTAATTTTGGGTTTTTATGATAATATAATTTCTTTCTAATGAATAGAGAACAATATTTATTTTTATTAAAATACTAATCATTGTTTCAAGAATTTAAAATATTCCTTTTTATTTTAATTTTGTTTCAAATAAAACTCATTATATTATATTATGAATAATTTGGTAAAATTCATTGTAATTAATTCTATATTTTAATTCTGTATAAAAATATTTTTATATTTAAAAATCTATTTTTCTGAAAAAACAATATTTCATTGTGTTCTGTGTTTTAATCATAGATTACTTTATTACACTTACACAAGTTGAATCTCGAAAAAAAATGATTCCATATTTCTGATTACGAGGTACAAATTTTGTATATAATTCAATTTTATTAGTAGTAACCATAGTAAAAAATTAAAACCATGGTAAGGGTAAATCGAATAATTAATGTTAAAAATACTATGATATGGAAAAATGACCCTAAAACTTAAAATTATCTTATTTTAGGAGTTTCTTTCTGCACTGTATATACTTGTTTTAAAAAATATGGATATATTGTGATATATATATATTATTTTTAACTTTATACTTTTTACATATGACATAATGTCAGAAGTATAAATTTATTTCTTTTGATATAAATAATATTATTTTATAAGGATAAATACAACAATATTTTTTTATTAAATATTATTTCAAATATGAATCAGTTTTTTTAATAATGTAAATTTATTTGAAATATTTAGTTATTGAATAATTATCATAAATATTTGAGTAATTCTGACACAGTATTCACATAATAAATCGAAAAAATAGATATTTGATATTGAAAATACTAAAAATAATATAAATTAGATGAATTTTTGGGTTCCAAAAATATTATAGAAAAACATGAAATGATAAAAATGTTTTAAAGGATTACAATATAATTAAATCATTGTATTTATATAGTTAATTTTAAGTTAAATGAATCGTGTAAAAGATGTCATTAATAATATTTTATAATAAATAATATCTTATTATGTGATTTTAAATACATAAAATTTTATCATCACACACATGAATGGGATATAATTTTAAATATCAACCATGATATATTTATGAATATTTTTCTTTTTTTGGTAACATTTGTTTCCATTGAAGTGAAGAAAACATTAATATTGTTGAAATTTTTATATGGGTCAAGGGGGGTTAAAACTAAAACATATGGTTGAAAAGATATCCAAAAGTTGTCCAAATATTATTATATAAGAATATATAGACTCATAATCTTCATACCATGTAATTATCAAAAAAATTATATATTTGGACATAAAATATAATTTATATTGATTCAATTCTTTAGGAAATTCAAAAAATGATCCCCTCACTTATAGAAATTCACCACTTATATTTATCTATGTAAACAACATTGAGAAAATTATCATAGAAAAATCATGAAAAAATTCATTATCAAAATATTTATCAATGTTATAGATTTTATAGACCTTCCAAATAACTAACCCTATGTCTCTTGATAATATATTTAATTGATGTTTACATAATAAGAGGAGGTGTTCTTTACTGGCTTTTCCATGTAGTGGTATAATTCATTATTCTTCACCACATTACATGGATGATTATAAAGATGGAAAAAGGAATATTTAAAATAATTATGACTTAAAAATTCTTCTAGAAATATAATATCATATCTACATTCTTACCTTAAAATATATTGGAAATCTATAATGTCCCTCTTACGTATGGGTGGACTACGACCTCCACTTGGTGATATGATTTTTTTTACTCTCCCCAAGAATGGTGAGTTTTTTTTTTAAATATAAATTTAATAAATGATTATAAATGATTATATTAATAAATAATTTTATATTTACATCTTAATTTAAATTATATAAATTATTGAACCATGGTGAATTTACATGAAAAAACTCATTAATCAAGAAATATATGATGAATGAAACAATTATCAACCATAACATTGATTTTAATAAATAGATTATCAATAAATGTGTGGAAAAATGTTATAAATATTTCATATATGTTCTGATATATTTGAGTATAGTTTAGAAATACATTTATAATAAATTTTTATTTATTATATAGAAGGCTTGAAAAAGTTCTAAGGAAGTCGTACCTGATGTAAGGGTTCTTCATCTAAAATTTTCTTGTTTGGGAAATATTTTATTTTATACACATATATTATTTTATAAGGTGTATCTACATCACCTTTGATATGATATAAAAAATATATTTAAAATAACGGTATTTATTGTTTCATTTGATTATATTTTTTATGGGGGTTATGATTTGAAAATTAACAAAGTATTAAGAGTTTATTTTAATATCTCATTATTTTTTTAAAAAAATTGTGTTAAAGTCTCCATTGGGGGAATTATTTTATATTAATATACACAAACATTTATATTTTATTCCCTTTATGTTTTTCTATAAATTACATTTATTCCCTTAATTTTCCATTCTTTTTATATTCAAGACAACAAAATCATATTTTAAATGAAATACAACATTGTTCTTCTACTCGATCAGAAATACTTGACTTACAAATCTATAAATTCGTTAAAACAATTGAAGAAATATTTTCTAATATTATCAAATAATTTATTAAATAAATATTTACCCAATTATTATATTTTTAAAATGGTTCAAAATGAATATTCCTATCATATTTCTACTGATGTACTTTTTGAATTTCTGTTCAAAAGAGTGAAAATATTTTTTTTAAACATGTAAATCTAGAACTAAATTTCTTGTATTCATGAATCCTCAACATTCTATGTTTTCATTTAATTTTATTAAATTTATTTTTAAATAATATATATTTCATATTTTTTTTTGAAATTTATAGTTTTTTAAAAGTGATTCTCAATTTGAAAATAATATGTTTTTCAAAATATTTTTCAAAATATTTTAATGGTATTTATTTTCATAAAAAAATCTACTGTGTCATTTTCCACTAAGTATATGTTGTAATGATTCAATCTTTATTTGTTTTATGGGTGGTTTATGATAAATTTTACTCATGATGATATCGATATTCGATATTCTATTTCTTCTTGTACTGAAATTTTTTGAATAAATTATATTGATTAGGTTGTATTTTTTATTCATATGGTGATTGAATGGGACTGAATAAGTTATTGGGGGTGTCCAAAATTACATAACCCCTTGATACATTGATAGGTCTAATGAGATAAACTAGTTGGCTATCTTTATTAAATTTTTTTGGTGTATATCTTACAATTGTTTAAAATATCATAGAATAATGCCTCATTGGTATGTTTAAGATGTCTAGAATCATGCATTCAATAATTAAGAAATCAATTATTAATATCCATGTGATTTTTTTGAATATTATCTATAGATAAATTTCAATTCCCATATATTATTTATATGGCATCATATTATCTTCATTTACTCTGGCCATATTATTATACATTTCCATGTTATTAATTAAATAGAATGTTTTTTTCTTTTATTTACCTTTCCATATTGATTATTACATATTTAAACATAATAGATTTCTATGAATCTTACCCTTGTTACGAATATTTACTCACCCTTATTTGGTTTCCTTTCTATAGGATATTATGAAGGAATCATCGAATGAGGTCATGGTTGCAAAATATTTACCTTCATTTTATTTTATTTTAGGTTTTAAATTTTAATGTCAGATTTAGATATATATCTAATTTACCTATATGACTAAAATATTTTCCTCTTAAGTGTAAGATTCTTTGTTATCTGGTGTCAATGTAATAATGTAAATATTGGATCTAGGATGATAGAATTTTGGCATTTACATAGATTGTATCCTCATGGTTCTGCCTATTTGAACTAGTTTCTCAAAACCTCTAACAGTGTTTTTTAACTACATTCCATATAATAATATATGTTTCATTTCAGGATTTCTCATTGGTTCCACATTTCTATTATTTACAAATTCATTATATTCATCAGTTTTTTCATCATTTTCTTTACATTTTTAGCTTCATATAAATTGTTTCTAGAATTTCCATTAATATAATGATCTATATGAACATATATACCTTAATAATTATTTTAATAAAATAATCTTTGATCACCTACAAATCCTAATAATCAATAATTTCATTGACTAATTTTCATAATATTCATAAACCCTTATATTTGAATGAATACCAAAGAATACTCCTTAGTATTATTTTTTATTGAACTTACTATTAATTTTTAATTCTATGTTGATAATAATTGAATTTATAAATATAAAAATTATTTAAATTGTGTCATTATTTTCATACCACATATCATTTTTTGTCCATAATAAATATATCCCCAACAAATAGTGGTTATCTATGTGGGTTTCTATACACACTATTTCCCTCTAAAAATAATTTAATAGTCAATGATTAGATATATTTATTATCTCAATCTCTACCAAGCCTTGATTATTACTTTTAAATAACCTATTCTGTTTTATAGTATATTGGGATTGAAACTCACATGTTATTCCATATTTCTCAATATACTAGAAAAAAATTGCACTTTTGTATTTATTTCCAATATTTGTTCAGATTCATTATATAGAATAATTAATGTCATTTTTTAAACACTTTTGTATAATTTAAATTTCACAATTGATCATAAATATTCATAAAAAATATAACTATTTTATTTTTAATAAATTAATCAAAAAATGATTTGAAATAATATTATTCATGAGATGATCACTCTCTAGTAGGTTATTAAATATTTTAGTATATAAAGCCCAACAATTGCATTATTTTAATCATCAACCTATTGTAAACTGAGTTCATTATATTTATATTTTGAGGGAGTTATTAAAAACTAAATGTCTCTCCATCTATACACTATGAAATTACTAATATCACCTTTTTATTTATATTTTTCATTATCTTGGGTCCATGTTGGCTAAATTATTGATTTCATATAATGTTATCCTCATTTGTTCTATAATATCATCTGATTTGACTTACTCCAAGCACAAAATTATTATTTTTTATATCAATTTGTTTACACTATTATAGAATCATTAATACATTTTACAATGATCACATTCCTCTAAAATATAAATATTTCAACCTTCCACAATGTCAAAAAATGATTAGAATATTATGTTTCAACCTCTCAATGAATGAATCCTTTTGGGATTTTAATTTATTCACAACTATTTTTTTCCACCCCAAACAAATATATCTTAAAATTACCATCATCTACAAATATTAAAATCTCTCCATGATATATTTTAGAAATCTTGACAACATTGTAATCATCGTTCAAATTTGATGTACAAACATAATACAAAATACATGGTTTTTCCTTCCTTAAGGAATTTAATATAGCTTTGACAATAACGACTAATACATTATATTTTACCCAATTATGAAAATTTATTGTTGATATATTCTAATTAAGTTCGGATTTAAGGATGACAAGTCACTCTATGAAAAAAATGATTTGGTGGTATCATCTTCCTTAATTTTCATCCAAGATACAAACATAATTTTCGACAATATATTCTTTTATGTTTTCTATGAAAAAAATTTAATTTTTTATTAATTTTTTGTCTAATAGAATTAGAGGAATCTATATTTTACCATAAACCATTTATTATACCATATTATTTATAGTTTTTACTAACCCCTTCACAACACAAAAAATATACAAAATAAACAATTCATCCATTTGAATGCATAATATTTCTATAATTGTTTACGTGTTATTTCTCTGTAATTAGAAGACCATTTTTCTCTTTATATATTGAAATAAAATTATTAGATACTCATATATATCTAAAATTTAAATTCTGGTATTTTTCTCCCAAATATTGTATTTTCATATTTCTATATATTTACAATTATGTTCAATAATATAAAAGGAAAATAAAAATATTTTATTAACACTTTTGTAGACTGGAGAATATATTTTCATTTTTTGTATGACTATAAGTTTCAACTTTAATAAATAAAATTAATTTATAGTCAAATGAATGAATTATTCTCTATCTTATAAAATCATGATGTTACATGTAATCCTTATTCATTTTCTCAAAATAAATTTTACAATTCCCAAATAAATAGAATGTATCTAGACCAATTAATACACCATTTATATTGTGGTTAATCGGTGGTACTTATTTTAAACAAAGTATTAGAAATTAAGAACATGTAAATTGTTATATTCACGATCAACACCTAAAATCCCTTCATAAACTGTATTTATAAATATTATGAATCAAATGGAATATATAAATTTTTATATGGTTCAAACATAATGTTAGTTGATAATCTATGCCATATTTATTTTGGGTTTTAAGAATTGGATCATCACTAAAAAATAGTGATTAAAGGAGAGGGGGAATGTTTATACTTTACCCCAAATGAGCAATCAAAATCAAGTGAAAAGTAATGGTAGATGATATCCATAAACATATAATAGAAAATGAATGGTGTTCTTTATTAGAGTACCACCATGATTTGAATATTGACTCCATACTCTTGATATAATATAATCATTAGAACTTGATAGGATTCTTCATCATCAAAAAATTTATCTTCCTTAGGGGATACTTCAACTACCATATGAATAAAAATTCAATGGAAATGTCTATTAATAATAAATAACTAATTCATGATATTTTTTACATATGAGAGGTTATTTTTCCTTAGAATATTGTGTCTCAATCGATGGAGGTAGAAAACATCTTTCATCAAACTCATCATAGAAATATGAATTTTGAATCTGTAAATATTCAAAAAATTCTATATCTTTGTTACAATAGAGTGTTGGACCCTCAAAATTATCCAAACACATTTTTATTCATATTTTCTTCATTTTTAATTCCAATTATTCTATGAATCATATTTCCAAAATGAATATAAAAACTCCCATCATTATCTTATGTATAAATAATTACTAATGAAATGAAAAGTTTATGATGAAAGATAATTTCAAAGATTGAATTTAATATCCCCTAAAAATAAACATTGTATCCTCTCATTTTATATCATTAAAACTCCCCTAAATCTAAGATATAATAATATTATGTACTCATACCATGATTTTTTGAATATATATTAATTATAAAGAAGCATCTAATTTAGTTTCCCTTTTATTCAGAATTTGAACTTTAGAAAACTAATTAATATTATATTTATTATATGAATTTTTTATTGACATTAAATAGTTTCACATGGACTTTACATGGATCAATGTAATTAGGGATAAAATTTATGCAATATATGATGACTTTTATATAGACCTCTTTCTTTCATTGTTATATTTCCAAAGGTCTTAAAATTTACCTTGACGCATGTAAATAATTAACTTTATATAGCACCCTAATTTTTGTATTTCCCTCATAGAGTGTCATATTTAATTTACATAGATCTAGATCCCATTTATGTGGACTCTAAAATTCATATGATCAACGTCCATGAACCCATGCCTTTATATCAATGACATATACTCAAGTATTATCTTAATCTAAGTAGTATGATAAATTCTCACGATCTTCTACTATTTTTGAAAAAGTCTTACAATAATGTTATATGATTCACCTTAGTTATATAGTGATTTCATACCCTCAATGAAATTTACAAATTTTTATCTATCTTTAATTATGTTTGAAAAGTGAATTACTACCATCTAATTTCATAAAAAATATTTAAATACTTGTGATGAAATCATACAAGTAGATAATTTTATATGGTGTAAAGAAATACATTTACAGTCATTTTCATTTTTTAAAATTTTTTCATGAATTGTACACATTATTATAATGACTCAAAACCATATATAAAAACTAAAATACACTTAAAAACTCTTCATAAATATTTATCAAAGATTTCAATAATTATAGTATATTTCGTCGAATAAAATTAAACAACTTACCAATTCTAGATGCACATCAGTCTCCCCATTTATATATTTTTTTATCCAAATAATATCTATCAAAAACTATTTTATGAAATGAATTTCAAATTCAATAAAAACCAAATCATAGAATTTATCAAATGGAAATGATATTGATACCATATATTAGGTTAAGGTAGTTCTTTGAGAGAAATATACCCCTCAGTGATAAAAAATATTTGTCCCAAGTGATACATTTTTATCCAATAAATACATGCTCTTACCATTCAACGAACATCCCCTTTTCCAAATAAAAAGATCAAATAAAGTAAAGAAGATAATAAAAAAATAGTAATAAAGATGTTTTTCACTTTAACCCCACATTTGAAATATAATCCATGGATTATCGAGGTTTTCTCCTAAATATACATAAATACATTGGTGGCATTAAGCTCACATGTTTAGTCTCAGTGTTTGTAAAATAACCTTAAGGATAGTCATGGTGAAGATATCTTCTAATTTTCCACTTATTAGAATAAATTCCAAATTTATTTATGCATTTTCCACCTTCTACATGATGAAGTGAAAAACGATATCAATATTCTTGTATTATGACTATTTCATAATATTTTTTCAGAAATTTCTATTGGTCTTTGATTATCAAAATGAATATTGTGGGTATTTCATGTTTCCTGCTCAAATAATCTAATTGATCCTTCATCCAAATTATTTTAATGAAAAAACTAGTATTAGTAATATTATATATACTGGTAGTACTCAGTGTGAATGGGTTTTATTTATTATAATTAAAACTCACACTAATGTCCCCTATGAAGAAAATTACACTAGAGGGGACCATATATCATCACAATCACCTATAGATTCATCATCTATTAATATTGATAAATTAAAATTGTTACCCTTCTTCCAAATATTTCCATAACTAAAATTCGATTTATTATATATTCATAAATATATTGTAATTCATAATATGTGAATCCTTTGGGTTATTATGATACCTAAAATAGTGACTCTCCACATATAAAATATCTAGTCTAAAAGATATCCAGTAAGGTTTACTTATATGAAATCAAATGAATTATCTTTATTTTACACTCTCACCTTTATTATCATTATATATATTCAATACTACACGAATGGGTGTAGGAATTGGATTTAATTCTCTCATTTAAAACATATTCTACAACTCTCTTGAATACATCTATTTGGATTAGAAAAACAAAATGTTCACTCTATATCACTTATAATCCTAAGAAGTCTCTCAAGTAACCTAGCATGGGAATAAAAAATTATTCAATTTTTTAATTTTAAATTATATTTAACAATTCTCATGGTCACTTGATATAATTATATGACCAAAAAAATTATAAAAAAATTATATTCCTCAATTTTTTTCTATACAAGCAGTTTTCCACTATTCCTTTGATAAATATTTATTCCATCAAGAAGTTGCCCATACATGAATATGAGGAACCTACAGATTATTTTATCCTATAAAATATATTCATCAATTTTCATAATCTTGGTAAAATTTAGTCATACATTAATCCATTAGAATGATTAATATATAACTATTTTTCATGGTACATAATCAAAAGGAAGATTTGACATCTATTTTGATGATTTTATATTTATTTTACACTTCTATAAGAATGAACATTATTAATGAATGTTACCTTCTAATAGGAGAAAATATTTCTTTGAAATACACTCATTCAAATTGAGATTATCATTTGAATATATGTGCTCACATTTTTCTGACAACCTTGACATGATCACTGTTATAGTTTCTCAAAACCATTTTTTAGTGACATTATTTTCATTTGGTCTTCAGGGAAGACCCCACATCGAATTCATTTTAATTTAATTTAGTTCATAATATATACATTTAATTTATTATTTTTATTTAGATGTTATAGCTTATAAATTTCACTCAAACTATGAGATTAATTGGGTTTTGTTATAAAATTACAGCCTCATTTTTTTTCATAGAGATGATATATTTATAACGATTTTTTTCTATCAAAATTTTTTTCTCTAGCTATTTATAATTCTATTTTTTCTAACTCATAAATTTTTACCTCATCACTAGTTGGATCTAGCTCAACATCAATGAGTAATTCTATATATTTTTCATAAAAAATGTTCAACTAAATATTTCTTCATATTTATTCACCTTTATCATAAAAAATGGTTTCATATGAAGTGTGATATAAAGGATTATTCACAAAAATGTTTCATCGAAACATTCAATAAATTTGACCAAAGTTTTACTCCAATATCTATATCCTTTCCCACATGATAATAATCCCAAATATATACCTTCCTCTATTTTCTCATCAGACATTCCCATATAAGAATTATTTATTTTTATAATGTAGGTTCTCCCAAACTATTAAACACGAATTCTAATTTTTCCCCTTTTATTAATTTAATTACATGAAATGTTATATATTTTTTCCTCAAAATCTTCCATTGTCTATTTTTTTTGTGAATTTCATATTTTCAGAACTTGTGATATAATAACTAAGGAATTTTTGTATAAATATTAAAAACATTTAGATAATATATAGATACATTTCAAAAAATACATGATTGTGGAATTTAAAGTTTTTGTGTCTTTCAAGACTAAATACACAATATTCTAATTTTATTAAACATTTTCAAATTCTATCATAATGATCTTCCTATATTGTTATCATTATCGACATACTATACAAAAAAACTTTTATTGTTAACCAGGGAAAATAAAATAAAATAAAAGGTGAGATTGTATTCACAAATAGGTTAATCATGGGGGGTATTAACATAACACTAGCATTAGGGTATGAGTATAGAAGGATAACATTTGAAAATCATACCCTGCATATCAGAGATCATAAATTTGATCCATGGAATAAATCATTATTGCACATAAGATAGGAATTGTTATGGAATCAATTAAACTAATCCATGAGAAAATAAAATTTCCATAATACGTAGATTTATTGAATATATATTAATAATAAAAAATCATAAGTTAGGGGTATCCAATAAGAAATTCATAACATGATAGTCTTGGACTAAACAACTATGTTCCTGATTTGGAATTGGGAAAATTACATGTATAATCTCATCAGGGTATGAGAAAACCTCCCATGTACCCACTTTCTTGTTTGGGATGACCTTAAATGCACCCACTTTTATGTTTTTTAGAACATATCTAATACCCTATTTAGTTCATGAGAAAACCTCTTTTAAACCCTTTGAGCTCATAGAATATTCATCATTCAATAACCCATGAAAATGAAATATGTTTCCTCATCCTTTCATCATATTATAATCCATGTAAAAAATTAATGGAATTCATAATAATTTCGTCAATTCATTGTAGAAAACACCTAGAAAAAGAAAAAGTCTAATAAAAATACTTTAATCATAATCAAAAAAAATAATTTAAGGATAATGGTTTTATTATTTGATAATATCCCTTGTAAATAATTAGTAACATCAAACTATTTTATCTTACATAAGAAATAAATTTCAAATTGAACTTGGAACATTTCTTGTAAAAAATGTCCTTTCCACATTAAAATCACTTATTTAAAATCCAAAAATATATTTAATAGTAGAGACACCAATTTAATTGAAATGAAAATAAAAACATATAAATTAACAATTAAATCGTTTATTGGTCTTGGAATTAGGAAAAATTGTTCATCCTCTACAGGTTAAAATAAGGATTCCTTTCACATTTTCTGTAAAAAATAAATTGTACGACATTTTTGAAATTGAAAATAATATTCATTTTAAATAATGTTTAAAAAAATATAACACAGATAGAAATGAAATTAAATAATATTTTTATATTAGTAAAAACATTTTTTAACACATTCTTATAAAAGAAATGTTTCTAAAGAAAAATGATTTTTCACCAAAGAGAGTAAAATGTCATTTTTATATATAATTATTTTCACTAATTTTATGTTGAAATGAGTATAAAATTATACTCTTAGATTAAAATATAATTAATAATATTATTATAATTAAATTCATTCACTTCATTAGATTTTTATTATAATATTTTATAATCAAAATTGGAATCATGAATAATCCTGATAAATGACGAGATTATAACATAAAACCCCAACCAATTTGATTACTATTGAATTGAAAGCCCGTGAAAAATAGAAACATATATGGATATTTATTTACAAAAATTTTTATGAGAATAATTATAAAATACTTTCATCATTAGTATATACAGAACAGAATATAATCTAGTTGTGAATATCTCTTGTGTCCCACAAAAATAAAAAGTGAGATGAAAATCGATTTCCACATTAAAGCCTTCTGAATTGTAAGACCCGTTAAAGAATCACATAAAAGAAAATATTAATTATAATAAAAATAACTATATTCAATATATAAAATTTAAAAGGGACAATATATATACCATATAGAAGAAACTAGCGGTGAATGTGGAAAATGACTCTAGAAATATAAGAGATACTAGAAATCCCTTACATCAAGTCTCAATTTTCATCATGCTCATTCAAAACATATGTATAGTACATATAGATTTATTATATAAATTTTAAATAATAATGATAACATTTATATAATCATATATTTTTTACTTATAACCTGTTATTAGTTGTTCTTGAAATTTTGTTTTATTCAAATCGTTGTGGTAGGTTATAACAGCATCGTCTTCCACGTATGTTTTGATTTATTAGTTTTATAAAATCTAATTTGATTATAGTTAAATCACCTCCAAAATTTGATGTCACGACCCATCCTCGGGGCCCGTGTCGTGACTACACCAAGCCCACCTTCCATAGTCCAGGGGATGGCGACTAGCACCAAAAGAATAATTCCTGATAAAAAGGGAAGGCATTTCCTTACGAAAGTAAAAAAAAAACAGAGTATGCATCCAAAAGTAAACACTAAGTAAAACTGTATTCAAAATAAAATGATGAAAGGAAAGGGGCCAGAAATAGAAGCCCAATAGTAAAGTATAGTACAACTGAAAAGCTAATACAACTACAGTAAAGTAAAACAACAACTACTGAGTCATCCTTATGGAATCCCACCTAAAGGGTGGGTGCAGATGGCCTCCTCAGCACCCCAGGTCTATCCGTCTGCTCCGTGTATGCCCCACCAAGTGGTCCACCTCCGTGTATCCATCCAGCTCCAAAACACTCTTCCTCGATCAGTGCTGTTTGTCGTCTGCATCCAACACAATGTAGTGCAGGAATTTCCCATGTAGGGGTGAGTATAATGATACTCAGTAGGGACCCCGAGACCCCCGAATGTCTCCCATAATCCTCGAAGGATAAACCAAAAAAGTAAATATATAATCAAGAAGTATCAATCAACCCTACTTAGGTATATGCCCATACATATACCTCAGTTATCAATCTCAGTTCGGCTCCAACTATCGAGCCCATGCATAACCCAGCCCACATAGGATGTAAAGTCAATCATATCCATGATAATGATTGAAAGTCAAGACTCAGATCACACGGGTATACGTCTTTCGTATAGTGATAGAGATGATAAGATTTAGTCACTGATTCATCTATGCTCTCGGACCCACATAAGATACTAGACCCGCTAAGCTGTCTGACCCACATAGGATACAAGACCAGCTACTCTGTCGAACCCACTCAGGATATAAGAACATAAGTCAAAATGATCAGAACCACATAGGATACAAGAACAGTAGTCTTTTTTATCTAACCCACAGAGGATTCCCGTACAATATTCTTCATCGTTAAACCCACAAAGGATTCTAGTACAATAGTCATCGCAGTCGCAGCCAGCTCTAGGGTTCCCGCACACAGCACACTCAATTTCGGGAGGGTCCAATCCTCGATCCAAGGTTTCGATACTTCAACTATCATGAAGTCCGGAGTTGATGTATCCTGAAGTTCTGTCTCATAAAAATTAACCCAACGCGACAGATGGCAGATCAATCGGATGCCCGATCTAAGAGTTATTGGATTTTTTGTTCGAGGGCCCGGTTGAAATTACGCTCGTTCCAACTCGGTTGTTTTCGAAAGTTGTCCAAAACTCCTTATAGTAACGAAAAATGACTGCCTCGTCGTGAAAATCCTTGTTCCATAGACGCCACATTGTTTGGACACACGTTCTTGAAGATACCCACGTTTAAGAAAAACAGGCCTAGCTCGTCAAGCCCAGGGGGATGGTGGGTCGGCTCGTCCTGGCTCGGCGGGTCCGACCCGGCTGGGGGGTCGGCCCGGCCCGGTGGGGCCCGGCATGGCCCGGTGCTATGGTACGGCCCCTGCACGGGCGGATTGGATCGTGCGAGGGTGGACCGGGCTGCACGATGGTGGCCCGGCCCATGCGATGGCATCCTGGCCCGCGCGAGGGCGGCCTGGCCCGCACCTGGCCGTGGCTCAACCAGCTTGACAAGCGGTGCGGGGAGGGGGGGGGGGGAGATTTCTAAAATGGCAGCGCCGACCGGCGCCGCCCCTCGTTTCTAGCTGGAAGAAGTCAGATGGTCTTCTCCGGCGCGAGCGGCCAACACAGCGGGCCGCTGTCCTCCCGCAAAGCACCATCGGGTGTCGCAGCTTCCTTCAACCCGGCCGGAAGGCGGCCGATCGGTTCACCTGCCGAAGCGACCTGCGGAGCGCAGGCCGTGGTTCCTCTGTAGCACGGCTCTGAGAGTCTCCACAGTCTTCTACCCGAATGTCTTAGCCGGCCGGTTCATCCCACAAGTGGCCCGCGGGTGCAGGCCACAGTTCTCCTTTATGCGGCCAGCACACGACCACCACTTCATCCGTCTGCCGTGGCCCGCATGGTCGCGACCCCTTTCTTCCTCTAGCATGGTGCGATGGCACAACACCCTACTGGTTCTTCCACCTTCATCAACTCAAGAGAATCATGTAAGGGTCGTCGAGCCTTGTTTGTTCAGCCCGCACCCTCCATGTAAGGTGGTAACAAGAAGCCAACGTCGAACCATGTAAAAATGAGTAACGAGGATTTAATTTAAACCCATACATCGATTCAAGGTACTTTTCACATAAATGAGCCATGGAAGACGATGTCATAGAATTGGGGCATCATGGAAGATGGACGTCGATTCCGTTGATGTCGAGGTACGTCCGATGAGGGAGGAGAAGGAAGAGAAGTTCTTCGCGTTCTTCATCAGAGATGTTCTTTATTGAGAGAATAAAATTCCACCAAGAGTTTCTCCCAAATCTCCCCCAACACAGTAAGTTCCAACCCAAAATAATAGCTTAGGATATTATTTTATCCTAACATGATTTTCAAATAAATTCAAAAATTAGAGGAGCCAAAAATAATTGTTCATTAATTGAAAGTGTGTTGGAACATTCATTAGAGGAGGGTGGGAAGGCTAAACCATTATGTTGAAGTTCAAAGATTAAGAGAGAGGTTTAATGGAGTTAAAGGGGGAGTTTAGGGGTTAGGCTCATGTGGGCCCCACACACATTATTCTCCCATGTGAGGTTATGGGGGATGTGGGCCCCACCTGCAACTACTCCTTGGAGGAAATAACCACCCCTTACAAATAAAATTGTGTACAAAACAATTTAATTTAATTTATTATAAAATCCCAAAAATTAACTCCCACTCTCGACCAAACGCAACTACAATAATGGTCCCCTTAAGCGGATACTGGCGCTGAAAGTTCGTTGGTGTCTTCGGATTTCAATTTTGAGCCCCGGTTCAAAATATAGAAAAACATGCACGTACGTTTACTGAACGTACCCAAAAAAACAACAAAAATTGATTCTAGGAATATCGAGCCTTGGAATCAGCCTCCATCAGAAACTGCGGACTCGTAAAATTCCAAATAAATTATGAAAAAAAATTCCTTGAAATTTCTGGGTCTTTACATTACCCCCAACTCAGGGTTTTACGTCCCCATAAAGCTACAACAAACTATAGAGAAACAAATTGGGGTACTGAGCATGCATATGAGCCTCCTTCTTCCATTTTCTCTCCTGGATATTCTCGTACTACTAGCAAATGCGCACCAGTGGAATAGACTATACACATAGGACCCGCTTCTATTGATCCTCAATCTCCACTGGGACCTCTGTGAATGCCACCCCGTCATCGATGTCCATCTCACCATGGTCTATGATGTGGGAAGGGTCGTGCGTGTATCTCCTCAGCTGATATACGTGGAAGACGTCATGCACCTGGTGCAACTGAGGTGGAAGGGCCAGGCGGTAAGCCACCTCACCTACTCTGCTAAGGAACAGGAAAGGTCCGATGAATCATGGAGATAACTTGCTGCCCTAGCCAAATCTCCATAGACCTCGTCGAGGTGAGACCCGTTGAAGGACGTGGTCACCATCCTCAAACTCCAGTGGTCTCTGTTTCCTATCAGCATAGGACTTATGCCTGCTCTGTGCAGTCTTCATCCACTCCTGGATGATCTTCGTTTTCTCCGTTGTAGCCTGAACCATCTCTGGACCTACAAGTGCTGACTCCCCTGGGTCAGTCCAGCACAGAGGTGATCTGCAAGGTCTGTCATACAGTTCCTCGTATGGTGTCATCCCAATGGTGGAGTGGTAGCTGTTGTTGTACACAAACTCCACCAAGGGTAAATGATCTTCCCAGCTGCGACCATAGTCAAGGAAACATGCACTGAGCATGTCTTCGAGAGTCTGAATGGTCCTCTTAGTCTGACCATCCATCTGAGGATGGAAGGTGGTGCTCAGATGTAGATGCATCCCAAAAGCCTCCTGTAACCCCTTCAATAGCCGGGAAGTGAAACGAGCATCTTGATTTGAAACGATAGTCAATGGAACACCATGAATTCGTACTATCTCCTGAACATAGAGGCATCCCAAACTCTCTACTGATCCATGCTCTCTTATCGGTAGGAAGTGGGACGACTTGGTGAGTCGGTCAAAGATCACCCAGATAGTGTCATTCACACTGGATGTACGTGGAAGCCCCATCAAAAATCCATAGATATCACATCCCACTTCCACTCTGTATCCTCTAAGGGTTTTACCAAGACTGCTGGTACCTGGTGCTCTAGCTTCACTTTCTGACAAGTGAGGCAATGTGATACAAACTATGCTATACCCTTCTTCATACACGGCCACCAGTACTGTCATCTAAGGTGTTGATACATCTTCTCCACTCCTGGAAATACCGCTAGAGGGGAAGTGTGAAACTCTCTAAACACCTCCTCCAATAGTGCAACTGGTACCATGGTACATCCTCTAAAGAGGATGACTTGACCCCCACCTTCAAAAAAACCCATCAGGTGCCTTCCTTGAGGATATCTGAGCACATCACGTCTCACAGTCAACATCCCCACGATCTGCCTCTCTGACTCATTGAAGGAGTGGAGGAGTGACTATGAGAGACTGTAGAAAGGCAGCTCCATCTCTATCCACAAAGGATATCTGCAATGCGGCCACCTGCTCTGTCACCTCTCCTATCATCTGAATGCCCAATATTATACTGAGAGCATCTTCTATAATGTTCCCCTTCCCCGGATTATATACTATCTCAAATTCATAGTCCTGGAAGAACTTGATTCATGGTTGTTGTCTCTGGTTCAGGTCCTTCTGCGAGAAGATATACTTGAGACTCAGGTGGTCAGAGTAAACTGAAAAACTCTCACCCATCATATAGTTCCGCCACATCTTCAAGGCGAAGACCACTATTGAAAACTCCAGGCCATGGGTAGCATAGTTCTGCTCATGTTGTCTCAACTGTCGTGAACCATACACGATCACTACTCGCTCCTGCATCAGTACACACCCGAGTCCAGTCCCTGATGCATCGTAGTAAACTACACACCCTACACCTTCCTCTGGTATCCTTAATATGGGCTCACTGGTCAATCTCTTACTCAACTCTTGAAAGCTCTACTGGCATCTCTATGACCATAAAAAGGGATTCCCCTTCTTTGTCAAATCTGAAAGCGGTGCTGCATCTCTGGAGAAGTCTACCACAAATCTCTGATAGTACCCAGCCAGTCCCAGAAATCTCTGAACCTCTGTCACACTCCTGGGTGGATCCCATGAAAGTACTTCCTCGATCTTTGTTCGGTCTACTACAACTCTAGCCTCCGAGATGATGTGCCCCAAGAATTGAACCTCTCGAATCTATAACTGGAACTTCGAGATCTTACCATAAAGCTGGTGCTCTTTGAGTGTATCCAATACCACCCACAAATGGTTGGCGTTCTCCTCCTCATTAATAGAGTAAATTAGTATGTCGTCGATGAATATTATAACAAAACGATCGTGGTATGGCTGGAAGATCCTGTTCATGAGACTCATGAACAATAATGGTGTGTTGGTTATGCCAAAGGACATAAGAGAGAACTCATAGTGTCCAAACCAACACCTAAAGGCCGTCTTCTACACATCCTCATCTCGATCTTTGAGGTGGTGATATCCTAACCTGAGGTCTATCTTCGAGAACCATCGTGCTTCCTTAAGCTATTCAAAGAGGTAGTCTATCCTTGGGAGTGGGTACTTGTTCTTCACGGTCACTTGATTCAGGAGATGGTTGTCAACACACAATCACAAGCTCCCATCCGCCTTCTTGGAGAACAAAATCAGGGATGCCCAGGGTGAAACACTGGGTTGGATGAATCTCTTCCCCTGCAAGTCCTCCCGGTGTACCCACAGCTCATGAAGTTCAGTGGGAGTCATCCGATATACTGGAGTAGATATCGGTGTTGTCCTGGGGTACAGGTATATGTATATGTCTACCTATATATGAGGAGGTAGTCCGGGAACATCGTCAGGAAAAGCATCCGCATATTGATCCACCACAACAGGAAAGATCAGACGCCGCACATCAACTACTCCGACGATGAGACTAGCCAACTGATGTGTGATCAGTTTCCCTCTCCTCTACGTAAGTAAATCATACAATACAAAGGATCCCTTCTCATCAGTGAAGGTGAACCTGGTCCCATCCGTGAAGAAACACTACACTTTGGGCCTAATACAGTCGATCTAAGCATGGACTATAGATAACCAGTCTATACCCAAGATGACATCGTAAGGCCTCGATGACGCTACAAGAAGATCCCAGCCGAAGCTCTCGCCTCCAAGAGTAAGCTCACACTGTCGGCACCAGTGTGTAATCGTCGAGTCTGCTTCTGTAGGAGTCTCTATCCGTAAGCATCAATCCAATGGCTCTGTCAGAATCTCTGAGCTCCGAATAAGGGCAGCGTCAATAAAATAATGACTCGCACTTGTGTCTATAAGTACGGAAACAAGGGTGTAATAGACACTTATAGTACCTCAAATCATCTTAGGTGCACCTTGGTCGTAGGCCTCAACTGGCTAGAGTTGAGCCCACCTCTGTCCGCCAGCTCCCCATGGTCGGGGTGGACCTCCTAGTTGTGGTGGTGGTAGAGCCTCAAAACATCATCCAACAACCACTACTCGGCCAGCTCCTCTGCCTCATCCGCCTGCTCCTAGTGGACCACCATGGTCAAACCTCTGCCTCTTCCTAGGAGGTCCCTCTACCGTCTACTTCACAACTGCATGGTGGGTCTGGTAGTCTCGATCCATGTGACCATGCCCACCGCATGCATAGCACTGCATGATCCTCGTATAACTAGATCTGTTTCGTGTGCCCCGCACTATCGAACATGTATCCTGAGGTCCCCCACCTCATTTCCTAGTCCTCTTGGACATCTGTGACATCTATCTACTGCCGGCTGCCGAAGTCTCTGCTATGTGTCGCCATGTGGTGGGTCTCGCTACTGGTGACTGCTCAGCGAGAAAACTCTCAACTAGAAGGGCTCACTCAAGCACCCTCTCCTGCATCGGGATGCTGAGGGGAATCGTCGAAGCCCTGATATCATGCATGAGTCCCTAATCGAAGGTCTGATCCCTGAAGAACATGTCTTTCACCATATCCGTGGAGTAGTGTGAGAGGTCGGTGAACCTCACTGAGTATTGAGATATTGCCATGCTGCCCTGCTGCAGATGTTGTAACTCCTGAATCTACACCATGTGAATGGTTTCTAGAACAAACTTCGAGTAGAACAGACCCTTTAATTCTATCCATAGTAAAAATACCTCATCATGCACATAGAGCATCAGGCTCCACCATCTATCAGCTGCTTCCAGTAGGAGACTCACGACAACGATCACTAGAAGGTCGGCTGGTGTCCCTACCACTCTGAAAACTCTGACGACAGCCTCCAGCCAATCCTCAGCTGCTTGTGGGTCTGTCTCTCCGTGGAACCTGGGCGGCCTCTATCGCTGGAACTCATGAAACACACTCAGGTGGCATGCACACTCTACTACTAGGGTTGTTGGTGTCGGTGGCCCAGCAGATATTGGTACCACTGGTGCCTCTGCCGTGATGGGGCCCTACACCGAGGCCTCGTCTCTCAATATGCTACCATCTCGTTTGTAGCTTGAAAAACTTGTTGGCTGCCTTCGTGGGGCCATCCTAAAAAGAAACAGGGGTGCCACGGTCAAAAATGTTTACCTTTTGATCTGACTCAAAGTAATCACAAAGAAAACATTTGAAACACACATGGAATCAGTGTTTTCATGCACTGAGTGGGAAATTAGAGGTCAGAGTCCTGATGTATGGATATGTCGGCCACCGCACCAACACTAAACTCCCTGGACTGAAAACCACACGCAATAATCTTAACACTATTTCTTCATAGAAAAGAATGATCAGAGTCCTGAGTTCTACGGTAGAACCAACTCCTCTAAAACAAAATTTTCATGACCCATCCTCGGGGTCCATGCTGTGAATACCCCAAGCCTACCTTCAATAGGCCAGGGGATGGCAACTAGCACCAAAGGCGTAATTTTCGATAAAAAGGGAAGGCATTGCCTTAAGAAAGTAAAAAAACAACAAAGTACACAACCAAAATTAAACACTAAGTAAAACTGTATACAAAAGGAAGTGCTGAAAGGAAAGGGTTCGGAAATACAATCCCAACTGTAAAGTACAATACAACTGAAAAGCTAGTACAACTGCAGTAAAGTAAAACAGAATCTACTAAGTCTTCCTCCTAGAATCCCACCTGAAGGGTGGGTACGGATGGACTCCTCAGCACCCCAGGTCCGTCTGTCCGCTCCATGTACATCTCACCAAATGGTCCACCTCTGGGTACCGCCCATCTCCACAACACTCTTCCTTGATCAGTGATGTCCTTCGTCTGCAACCAACACATCATAGTGCGGGAATTTCCCGTGAAGGGGTGAGTGTAACGATACTCAGTAGGGACCCCAAGACCCCCAAAGGTCTCCCAGAATCCAAATAGGAAAATCCACAAAATGAACGATAAAATCACGAAGTATCAATAAACCCTACTTAGGTATATGCCCATATATATACCTAAGTTATCAATCTCAGTTAGGCTCCAACTCTCGAGCCCAAGCACAACCCAATCCACACTGGAAGTAAAGTCAATCGCATCGAGGATAATGATTGAAAGTCAAGACTCAGATCACTCAGGTATACATATTTCATATAGAAATAGAGATGAACAGATGTAGTTATTGATTCATCTAAGCTGTCGGACCCACATAGGATACTAGACCAGCTAAGCTGTCAGACCCACATAGGATACAAGACCGGCTACTCTGTCGGACCCACTCAGGATACAAGAACAGAAGTCAAAACTATTGTACCCACATAGGATACAAGAACAATAGTCTTCCCTGTCGAACCCATAGAGGATTCCAGTACAGTAGTCTTCGTCATCAAACCTATAGAGGATTCCAGAACAATATTAATCGCAGTCACAGCCAGCTCTAGGGTTCCCACACACAACATGCTTGATTCTGGGAGGGTCCTCTCTTCGATCCAAGGGGTCCAATACATCAACTATCATGAAGTCCTGATTTGATGTATTCTTATGTTCTGTCTCATCAAAATAAACCCAACGTGACAGATGACACATCAATCAGACGCCTGGTCTAAGAGTTATTGGATTTTTCGTTCCAGAGGCCCGGTTGGAATTACGCTCATTCCAACCCGTCCGTTTTCCAAAGTCATCCAAAAATCACTTAGTGTATCTCAAAATGACTGAATCTTTGTGAGAATCCTAGTGCCAAAGATGGTGCATCGTTCAGACATACAGTCTTGAAGATATCCATGTTTAAGCAAAACGGGCTCGGCCCGTCAAGCCCAGTGGGCTGGCGGGTCGGGCTATCCTGGCTTGGTGGGTCCGACCCAGATGGGGGTTTGCCCTGCCCGGAATTGTGGCCCGGCCCACGCATGGGCGGACCGGCCCGTGTGGCAGGTGGCCCGACCCACGCAAGTGGGGCCAGGCCCGCGGCTGGCCGCGACTTAGCCATCTGGCTGAGCGGTGTGGGGGGGGGGGGGGGGGAGGGGGTGGGTTTCTGAAACGGCGGTGCCACCCCACCTGCCCGACCGGCTGAAGCGGGACGATCTTCTCCGGCGTGAGCGCCCTGCACAACAGGCTGATGTCCTCTCATGGAGCACCTTTGGGTGCTGCGATGTCCTTCAACCCGGCCAGTTCACCCGCCGAAGTGTCCCGTGAAGTGCGGGCTGTGGTTCCTCTGTAGTGCGGCACAGAGAGCCTCAAAGGTCTTCTGCCCAGCCAGCCTAGCCATCCGGTTCATCCAACAAGAGGCCTATGGGTGCGGTCCGCGGTTCTCCTTCATGCGGCCGGCGCATAGCCACCGGTTCATCTGTCCGCCGCGACCCCCTACCTTCCTCTAGCACGGTGCAACACCACTGCGACCTACCGGTTCATCCACCATTATCAATTCAAGATAATCAACGGAGGGTCATCGGGCCTAGTTTTTTCGGCCCACGCCCTCCATGTAAGGTGGTAACAAGAAGTCAATGTCAAACAATATAAAAATGAGGAACGAGGATTTAATTTCAACCCCTACCTCGATTCAAGGTAAGTTGCACGTCGACGAGCCGCGAAATACAATGTCGCGGAAGTGGGTAGTCGCGGAAGATGGATGTCGATTTCATTGATGTCGAGGTGAATCTAATGAGGAAGGAGAAGGAAGATAAGTTCTTCGTGTTCTTTGTCGAAGATGTTCTTCATTGAGAGAATGAAATTCCACCAAGTGTTTCTCCCAAAGCTCCCCCAACACAACAAGTGCCAACCCAAAAGAATATCTTAGGCTATTATTTTATCCTCAAATGATTTTTATATTAATTCAAAAATTAGAGGAGGCAAAATTAATTTTTCATTAATTGAAAGTGTGTTGGCACATTCATGAGAGGAGGGTGGGAAGGATCCACCATTATGTGGAAGTTCAAAGGTTATGTGAGAGGTTTAAGGGAGTTAAAGGGGGAGTTGAGGGGTTAGGCTCGTGTGGGCCCCACACACATTATTCTAACATGGGAGGTTATGTTGGATGTGGGACGCACCTTTAACTCCTCCTTGGAGGAAATAACCACAGCTTAACAATAAAATTGTGTACACAACAATTTTATTTAATTTATTATAAAATCCCAAAAAATTAACTCCCACTCTCGACCAAACGGAACTGCGGTAAAGGTCCCCTTAAGCGAATACTGGCGCTGTAAGTTCGTTGGTGTCCTCAGATTTCAATTCCAAGAACCGGTTCAAAATATTGAAAAACCTGCACGTACGTTTACCGAACGTACCCGAACAAAACATTAGAAATTGATTCTGGGAACACCGGGCCTCATAATCAAGCACCATCAGAAACTGTGGACTTGTAAAATTCCAAAGAAATTTAGAAAAAATTTCCCTTGAAATTTCTGGGTCTTTATAGTTCAACCATGATATAAAAAAATGTATACATAATATATATTTATTTATTTTAATCAATAATTTTTTTATATATAAAATTAATTGCACCCTTTTATGGAGACGGAAGGTCATACGTATGCTTGAACACTATTTCCATTTTCTCAAAAACTTAAATAAAATAATATTAAATAATATATCACCTTTTCAAAATCATTTTTATGTAATATAAACATTATATTGGTAACAAGTCTCTAATTATTAATATCCATTTCAATATCAAATGAAAAACGCATCTCAACGCATCATGGAGGCATTGGGCTATATGTATGCTTGCGAGATGTTATCATTTTCCAACGAATTGGAAGATAACAAGGTATAAGTGATATTATAATTACATAAGTATTATTATTTTATAAATATAATATAAATATGTAATGTTAATAACTATATCTAAATATGTGAGGTTGTTAAGGGAAAAAATCACATCAATCTGCGAGGAAGTAGTCTGACATACACACAATCAGTGATTTTTATTCCCATTTGATTGAATATGAGATAGATGTGTTTTAGAACTAAAACAAAATAATAATAATATTTTATATACTTGTTTTTTTATATTATCATAGTTGAGGAATATTTTAAGGAAGTGGAAGAAATAAATATCAGTTAAGATTGATACCTCTTCTATAGAAAACCACTAAGGTTATCACTAAAACCCTCCATATATGAGTTTAACAATAACAATAAAACCCCTAGAATGTGAGGAGGTAAGTAAGGAAGATATTCGGTAAGGTATTTATTGAACCAATGGTCATAGTATGTTTAAATAAGAGGAGATATGGGGTTCTCTTTTATAATTAGGGGAGAAGACACACTTGAAATTATTCAAAAACAAATGTTATAACCACATTTAAAATATAGTAAAAGGATCCAAAGTGGATAAGTAATGAAACATATAAGTAATGGATAACATATACTTTAGGAGTTAAATATATATAAAGAAATATTAATTTGAAAAGTTTTAGAAAATTCTAACCCTTAAATTTTTACTTTAACCCCAGATCAATCTGTGTTAACCTTAAATGCCATAATTACTTTTTTCAGTGTTTACTATTCATTATGAATAAAATATTAAGTTGAAAAAAAATTATAAAATGAATTATTATGATCCCAATATTTATTTCATTATACCAAATTTAATTTACAGAAGTGGTGGAATTTACTATAAAATTAAACGCAAAGAGACAATGAAAAAACAATATACCAACGAAAAAGATTTCAATATTATAGATTGTCTGTATATCAAAGATGAATATAAAATTAATTAAAATTACCTAAATTTTAATAATTAAAATATTATGTAACTAATTTTTATTTTAAAAAAATTTGAATCAAAACCTAACCATATATATTCTTTAAAGGAAAATTTAGTTCTCAATAAAAATCATTATTTTTTAATATTCATCAAACTGTTCATCAAAAATACTGAAAAGTTCACCCAAAGTTATTTTCTAAATATTTATTTAAAAAATAAAGATCATTTTTTCATATAATGTTTCTAAAAGGGGAAAATTAATTTTATTATTCATTCACTAAAATAAAGGAAAATTATTTTTTTTGTGAAAAAGTAAGTTATAATGCATATAAGGACTTTACAAAAAATTAAGTACTTATCTTTAAATATATTTTCATTATATAAATATTTTAAAATTAAAATTATAATTATTTTTCTTCATTTTGATACCAAAAATATTAACATTTAGGTTATAACATTCATGTCTAAATAATTATATTAATAGTATATTTTGGTTCATTGGAACATGATGTTTCATATAGCATAAGATTTCTAATCAATTTAATTTATTATAAAATTATATTTCATAAAACCTCATCTTGTTATATTATACCCGATAAAAGTATATTTCCCCCTTGAAATGTTTCAGTACAATACAAACATATAATCATTCTTCTACCTCTTGATATCATGATGTTCCCAAATAGCTTCTATGAATTGGTGGCTTTACTACAAAACTATGACCCGGTGAGTGGTATGGAATTGTATAACTTTCTATCTAATTTATAAAAAATCCACCAACTATTACAAATAAAACAATTATATCGAGTGTTATAACCTTAAAGTTTCATACAATTAAATTTTAAGGTATATACATCATTATGAGAGATACATGGAACCCAACATCAACATGAAAATCGTTCATCGAAAATGAAAAGAGATATACTACCATCTATACTCAATAATCAATATCAAAAGGGAAAATTTACCAATTTATTAACATTACCTTCCTTTATAATCTCATAGAATTATTTTATGAATAAATTCATAGAAACACCATCTCACCAACAAAAAATTCTAGAAAACGTCGACTATTATCTGTATAAATATTATATCAACATTGTCATGCACATATGTGTTGTTTAATGGATAACACCTTATATAACATTTCATAATCTATATCTAGTACGAATAGATTTATTTTCCAACATTTATTCCAACACTTTGTTTCTCTACACATAATTCCAATTAGGTCTTTATAGCGATCCATCTGAATTTTCATGTGAATGTTCTTGATGTAAAAGATGAAAATAGCAGATGGTGGTGATCCCAAACAACTTTTAAATCAATATAGAATCATATCATAATGTATTATAATTATTATATTAAATTGACCATATATTTTATAATGACACACCATATTGAAACTCAACTCTCTATCAAGATCTTTCTAAAGAATTCTCCAAAACATCAATGTAATCCTCAGATCCGGATTAAGTAGAATATTATTTTTTACTCCAATAAAGATTGAAACTTTTTAATTCATATACAATAAATAATATCTAAATAGAAATGGTATATAATATAGATCTAGATTGACAACTTCATAATCTTATCAACGGTATCCATATATCATTATTCCCTTTAGAATTTTGGGGGGTATAATAACAAAAACCATAGTGTTTTTTATCATTTTCATTTCAGTATTTGTAATGGTTGTATAATCCCCTTACAATTTTTAATCACACACATAACTTATTGATATACAAAGAACCTGGATACAAACCCTAAAAAATATCTCTTCATTCCATACCACTATAAATACTCTTTTAAATTTCTATATATCATTATAATTCTATATTGAATATAGAATGAAAAACTATGAGGTTATTCTAAGAACTCTTTCTTCAAATATTTTAAGGAAACACGCATAAATTATTCATCATCCTTATCATTATATAATGATAATTCTTAAACTCATGAACATTTACAGTGATCTTATATAGCCTTAAATCTTCCTTTAATGCCTCTTTAATCATCACTTGGATAGATGATTGGAAACTAATTGGAGAAAGACAAGATTTCTACCCTTAAATCATGATTCACATATCCATACTTTGAAACTCATTAAATTTTAGGACCTTTTTTCAAACTCATTTTAAACAATATATCATGATCCTATCTACTTAAAGCATCAACAACATTATTATCTTTCCCAAGGTGGTAATACATTGAGCAAAAACAATTTCTTATCAACTCAAACTTTATTCTCTAGTGTATATTCAAATAATAATATGTGAGTATATACTTTAAGAATATTTGATTAGTATTTATATTGTACCATTACCTATAATGACAATTCCACCATGTTTTTAATTCAAAAATTACTACAGCAAACTCCAAATCTTGTGTGGGGTCCTTTTTTCTCATCAACAATCAATTTTTTGAGTCATATGATATCACAATATCATTCTCAATAATAATTCATACCAATACTTTATTTCATGTATCACAATATATTAAATACCATTCGCTAATGTGGGGTAATGTCATTACATGATCACTAACTAATCTTCTCTTCAGTTTCTCAAATTTTCCTCACCTTCTTCTTTCTATAGTGAATTTTCTCCCATCCAAGTTCACATGGATATTGGATTGGAAATATATTCATAATTATCCACATAAGATATGTAATATCCATACAAACCAAAAAAACTACATATTTCTATCATAATGGTTTTTCTAGTCCAATTCTCAATAGAGATATTTTTTAACTGATTTATCTATATTTCCTCTATTGATAATATGTAACCCTAAATGAATATTTTTAAAGCCGAAAAATATAATTAGTAATTTTTCCATACAACTTCTCTTTACTAAGGGTCTTCACTAAAATCCTGAAATGATCATTATTATCATCCATCCTCTTTGAATATATAAAAACGTTATCTATAAAGGCTCCAACAAACTGATCAATGTAATCCCTAAATGATCTATTCTTAAAATCCATGAAGATATAATAGGAATTAGTAATATCAAATGGAATCACTATATATAGATAGATTCCATAGAATTAATATTGCATTATATTTTTTATATCAACCATTATAACTCTCAAATTGATGATATAGAGAATAATACTCAAACTAAGAAATGTGTTGATCTCTTCATAGCTGATAAAACAAGTAATCATCCTAGGGTACGTGATACTTGTTCATGATTGTGATATTGTTTAGTTCTCAATTTTCTATGAATGGTTTCATCAATCTATATTTCTTATTTCCAAAAAGAATATGTGAAACCTATGGTGAGAATGTTTTACTAATAAACCCCATATCATGATTTTCCTAGAGTCTCATCATAAATTTCAATGAAACAATCATAAAAAAACTATAGGGAGTCATTGAAATATGTGTATCACCAGGTATGAGCTCTATTGAGGACTCAACTTCATGTTTTGAAAGAATATCATGGAACTCTTATGGAAAGATATCAACAAAATACCTTGGAATATGCATATCATCTATGTTCTGTTTCATTACAGTAATAATTGATAAACACCCATTCAAAATAATAATCAAGACCCGTATGATGGATGCGATCCTAATCTGATTTTTAAGTTTTCATCACATTGAAAATTGATAATATGTTGGTTTGGAATGTCAAATGTGACTTCCCTTACTTTGATATTGATATGGTATTAATGTAGGGCAGTTCAGTCCATTCTTAGGTTAACATAAAATTTCCCTAGGGGGAGAATAACAAGATTTTAAAGGACATTTACACAAACATCAACAATATAAGTATCATAGACTTGAGACATGATCATTATAACATTAGGGTTAATCACTAATAATTTAACATATAAAAATTTGGGTGGAATTCTTATACCCTTAGAAAATTATTCCGATATAAATAGTCAGTAGATCCATAACCAAATAATACATATGTAGTTCTAGAGTGGATGGTAAATGTACTATTCACAACATTGTTATCATAACCCTTATCAGAAATAGTGATCACATGAGATTTCTCTTTTCCCCTCAACTAAAGAGGTTGTTTATATTAATAATCGTCATTAGCCTTCATATTTTGGCACTGGTTATCATAATTCACAAACTATTATAGAGCTTTCTCTCATCTCAAATCATTAGATTAATTCTTCCCATCACTTCATCATTTTTCCACTTGATGACCATATTTTTCACAATGAAGACATTTAGTAGTCCCTTTAAAAAATTTCTCCATTATTTATTTCCACACATTGACCAAGAAAGAAATATCATTTTGTTATCTCCATGTTTTTTATTATTTCCTATGAATTTCATCTTTATTTTATTATGAAAACCAGTAGATCGATGGGTAAATATAATATTCATTTAAACCTTGATATAACATCAATTTATTTCATCATATATACTTAAGTCTCTTATATAGAACAAAAATTATATAATTTATTTTATTCCAATGAATAATTCATCAACATTACTTTCTTATTAAATGATAATACCATATGAGTACCTCAAAAATCATGTAAAAAATTCCCCATAGGTACTAGAAGATTCATCATGATCTTGATTTAGCTATAATAATTCCTTCTCTATTTTCATACAAAGGTTTTTTTTCAGAATATACTTATTTAGAGATTAATTTTTAATGACATACCACCCCATGAAGTTAATATCTTCCAATTTTGTTTCATTTTGGATAGTTTTCCATCGTTATTCTAATTCTCCATCAAAATGGGAGAAAAAAAATAAAATTTTCATGATCCAAACATTGGATAACATAAAAGACCTTTTTAGTTCAAACGATACATTAATAAAAAAAGTGGATCAGTAGAACCAAAAAAAGTTTTTGGGTGTTCCCTTATGAATGAGTCAATAGTAAATTGTTCCCTCCTCTGCCCATTTGTATTTTTGGAATGATTAATATCATTATAATGTTGTTTTAGAATAGAAATGTGATTTTTTATCCCATCAAACATAAAATTTGGTTTCTTAGGAGTTGAATCATTTTGATTTCAATTTTTTTAGAATTAGAATGGTTCTTACAAGTTCTATCCAGTGAGTAAGATATCAAAATCATACTGTAAGAAAAAAATCATATTGAGAAACGAAAAAATAATGAAAAATAACTTATAGGATGTTTAAATTATTGAACGTTATTTTTAATATATGATGCATTAGTCTAAACCTAGGTCATTCATTATCATTATTCAAACCCTTCTAGATGGTTTGTAATGAGTTTTTTAATTTACATAGCTTATCCCCTCATGAGTGTTAGACTAGGTGTGATCCAAGGCCCATTTTAATCTACCATGTGAAAATCAAGTTCATCTCAATACACACTTTTGGGTTTATTACCCCTATATATAATTGTTCCATAAACATATACATTTGAAGTTCCCAGAAATGGATGTAATTTCAAGTAAAAAAGCACACTAAATCCTTCAATAATATTCTCATATATTTTCCAATATCTAGAATTATTCTTAGGCTTATCCTAAAAAATATTCATATGGAACATTGTAATGTTTTCACATCATAGTTTCAAAAGGATAACTAATCCTTTCCTATGATACCAACTATAACATCCATGGAATTTCATTCCTATTTATTACACAATATTAGATATATATTCAATACATTTCACAAATATATCCCTAAGGAATGTAAATGTTTAGTTTCATTGTATACTAGATAAAAAATATTCCTATTTCATAAAATATATTCATTATCTCCCATAAACATATTCCCTCATAGTACAGATAATATAAATAACCTATTTAATAACATCCTTTATAACTAGTGTAAAATAAACATAATAATGGATGAGCTCATATGCTGAGTATGGATAAACCTGGGGGATACCAATATAACATGAGCATAATGGTATGAGAACATGAGAATAATGTATGAAATCCATATGTTGTATATCATTTATCACAAACTTGAGTTTTAAAATATATATTAGTAGTTAATAAGACATTAATCATAAATGAATCGATGAACATGATACAAGAGAACATAAATTTGACATATTACATAGATTTTTGGAATACAATAAGAATAAAAAAACTAATATGATGGTTTTTCATGAAGAAATTAATAACATGTAAGGATTGGAAAAACCAAACATATACCTATTTAGGACTTGGTATAAAATCTCATTTACCCTCTTTATGTCTTGGGATAACCTATCATGTACCATATATCAGGTTTGGGATAACCTCTCATGTACCCACTTTTGAGATAGTGATAATCTCTCATGTACCCTCCTTCAAGATCAGGATAACCTCATATATACCTTTTGAGATCACATAACATTAATCATTACCCAATGAATTGTAGGTATATATAGGTCTTATTCATAACATAATCCACAAATTTTTGTGCCGTGATATCAAGAAACATTTATCATATCATAAACCATGATATCTAAATGGGTTTAATAAAAATTTCATCATAGAATAAATTATTAAAAATAAAGGTCTTTCATAATGATTTCATCAAAAAATCATAGTACAACCTATTGAAAAGAAATGGGTTTCCTAAAAATATTATCATAATAATAATAATAAATACAAATAATGCATATGGATGGTATCATTGGATCATGTCCCCAGTAAAACTTATGTATCATCAATGGTTTTCATCTTATATGGGAAATGATTTTGAAAGATGAATTAGAACAGTTCTTGAGGAAAATATCCTTTCCAATTCAAAATCACATATTTAATATCTAATAAATTACAAAATATTATAAAAAACATTTTAATTGAAAATAAACTTATATTTTTCTAGGATTATCTAATTCATTTACCAAAAAATAGGTAATTAAATACCATTCAAGTCATACACATTTGAAAAAAAAAATTTCCTTTCTCATTTTCAGTAGAAATTCCAATGTTCCTTATTTTAGAAAGTAACAAGTGGATTCCTTTTAAACCATTTTTTAATAAAAAAGTGTAAAATTTACTCTAAAATATCTATTTATAATATTAAAAACATTATTTAAAAAAATTATAAAGACAAGGATATAGAAGAAAAAAGGATTTTCAATCAAAGAGAGAAATATAGTCATGTTTTCTTGAAAACATTTTGAATCATCTTACGTACTAAAAAAGAGTAAAATGATAAAATTAAATTAAAATTTCATGAATAAAAATAGTATTAGAAAATTCATGAGTTTGTTTCATATATATATATATATATCATAATGTTCCATCATTGGAATCATGATCATAAAAAATATTGAAAAACAATTAGACTGTAACATAAAAAGCATACCTCTTTGCTTCGTTTTGATTCATAAGCCCCATAAAATAATGAAAAATATATGAATATGTATATCAAATGAGTTTTTTATACTGATTATAAAATAAATTAATATTCATTATATACATCGTATAATATTATATAGGAGTGAATATGTCATATGTCCTACACAAATAAATGTTAGATGAAAATCCATTACCACTTCAGAAACATTTGATTCCTAATACTGATTAATGATTAATATAAAATGAAACTATCAATATCATAATAGTAATTAGATTCATGATTTAAATATTCAATGTGGTATATATACACCACACAAAATAAACAAGTGATGAATGTGGAAAATTTCTATAGAAATAAAAGAGATACTATAATTCCCTTATCTCAAGTCTCTAATTTCATTCTGATCTATCAAAACTCTGGCACAAACAATACATATTTAAATTACATATATTCCCAAAAACATATGTATTATATCATATATTATTTACTTATATACTTCCATCACCTATTCCTTAATAATTTTTATTGAAATCGCTATTAAGGGTGATAATTGCTTCATTTTTCATGTAGGTTCTGCTGCGATAGCTTCAGTCCATGTACATTGATTATGGTTCCATAATCTCAGAAACTGTAATCATGAAATAAATATAATATATATACATAATATATTTATATTTAGTTTTCCATAAATGTTAGACATAGAAAATTAATTACATCATTCCGTGAGATGGTAGGTCGTACTTATACATGAAATTTGTTTCAATTTTCTCAACAGATGGATCAAAAAAAAGTAAAATAATATATAACCATTATAAAATAATTATTAAATAATATATATCATATATATTCCTTGAAATTATCTTTATTAATATCCCTAAAAATAATGAAAAACATGTCACATTGCTTCGTTAATCCGATTGTCCAAGAGTATGCATGAGTGACATTATCATTATCCCTTATATTGGAAGGTAATAAGGTAGATGTGATATTATAATTTAATAAGTACTATTATTACATAAATATAAAATACATTAATTTAATCCATAATTATATCCATCTATGAGTGGCGGTGATGGAAAATAAATTACATTGGATCACGAGTCGGTAGTCAAATGTACACCCGATAGATGGTTTTGATTCTCATTTGATGGAGAGGAGATTGATGTTGGTGTTTCTAAAAAAATAATAAAAAACAATTATATGTTAAAACTTATTTCCTTTTATCAGAAAATTTGAATAATATTTTACATATGTTGAAAAATAAATAATATAAAGACCTTTGGTTAAGAATGATGCCTCTACTTTGGAAAACATCCTTAGGTTAGCAACAACAACATTTCTAGGAGGGTTTCTTAATAAATAAACGGAATATAAGACGTGATTTTGGAATTGATGATGATAGTTTTGTAGGTATTTTGAAAAAGAGGATTATTATGTGTTAATAGAATATGGGATGGGGTTCCCTTTTATAACTAGGATAGCGGATAGACTTGGAAATTTTGAAACAAAAAAGTTATTTATATGTTTTACATAATCCACAGGGCCCAAAATGGATCATTAGATAATCATAGATTATATTGGGTATAAATATGGACATAAAATAGTGATTTTACAAGTGTTTAGGTAATTATAATCCTTATCTTTTTAGTTTAACCCCCGATAAACATGTTTTAACCTTAACCATACTATGTAATTTTTATTGGTTCTGCTATTCATTATTAGAAAAAAATGTTGAAATTAATATATAAAATTAATTATTATGATTCAAATTATGGAATCCATTTTATAAATTCTAATCATTGAATTGGAATAATTTAATTTTTCATTAATCCCATAGATCATATGCAAATTTCATTTTCCAATGAAAATGGTTTCACAAGTGTATAATGTTTTTATATCAATGTTGTAAACAAACATAATTAAACAAATATAAATTTAATTAATTATAATATTATTGATCTAATTTTCTTTTAAACCATTTAAAACGAAATTTATGCTTATAAATTATTTAAACAAAAAAATTGTTTTCAATAAAAATAAATATTTTACACTATTTATCATAAATTTAATATTTTTAAAAATTCTAAAAAAAATCCCCCTAATATATTTTTGTAATTTTAATTTTAAAAAGGTTGTTCATATTTTTAAAATATATTTTATAAAAGTTTTAAAAATTTATGTTATTAATAATTGTCAAATAAAAATGAAAATATTTCTTTTAATATGATTTTTTCAAGAATATAAAGAATTTACAACAATTAAGTGCTTATATATCAACATATATTATTAATATTAAACAATTAAAATTAATTTTAAATAATTTAGTTTTCCTATTTTTATTGCTATGTTTAATAGATTTGTTATAATAGCCATCTTTAAATAATAATATTAATAGTATATTGATGTTTATTAAAATGTGTTGTTTTATGTAACAAAACCTATCAATGAAATTAAATTTATTTGAAAAAATTAGTCATTAATCCTTGGGTTGTTAGAGGCTTACAGTTTTTGTATGGTTTTTTGATACCATGAAACACACATACATTTTGTGTATGTGTTTTATCAAATCTAAATGTATGATTTGTTATATAGTGCACCCTTCCATTATAGGGTTCTCTAGGAACATTAGTATAATGAACAAGGTTTGAGATCAATGTTTACAACCATATAGAAAAACATTTTCCGTAATAGATTCTTTATAAATATAACTCTACTTTTTTTCAACCCAACCTATCCTTTCCCATATATCATAATCACCTGCTATTTTCCCTATGTTTTTTCATATAGAAACCATGCAGAGGTCCCCCTCCATATGGCATGAATCCCCATTATCCTCTCTATTTGATCATTTTGTTTTTTGGTTCCTTGGATTTACAAGAACATGCAATCATCGGTCTCCTCGAATCTAATAATATTATAATCAGGTTCACATAATAAGATGATTTGATTCTAGCCTGGTCTAGCATACCATACATCTACATTGGATCTCAAATTTATCTTTTTCAAATGGTCGTATGATTTTTACATGAGACTTGATTTAACCTGCTTTGTGATTTCGGAATGGTTACCTCAACATTTGATTCCCTTCCAAAATACAACTACTCATCATATGTTAGGAAATCTAGTTTGGTGTTGTTTATATTATGATATTCAGAATAGGGAAGTTTTCCATCCCATCTCTCTGTTGTTATATGTTGATATAGATTTGTCAAGTTCACTTATTGATTCATTATAGGTGGTTGTTGGTGAGGATTTCACATATAAAAATCAGTGGTTTTTGAGTTGTGTTATGACTTTTTTACTCAGTTCAATCATATGGGGCATATAATTGAGGATTGAAGGAACCAGAATTCAGATAAGGGATCTTGGTGGATAAAAATCTATTTGGTAAAGTCCTCTGTTGAGATACCTATTGACCATAGTAGAGGATTGGATGCAGATCTCAATGTTCCTCGTGTGAAGTGGGATGTTAGAGCTTATGAGTGAACCAAACAAAATTTTCTTATCTGAATTTCCAATGATTATATTCAAGTTAATATGAATCAATCACAACCGCTACATCTTAAATTGAAGGTTGAGGATATATTTAGTTGATTTATAGGTGATCTAAATAGTATGCACAATCTAGTGGTAGTGTTTCATTAGTAAAATGATATGGGTGTTTATAATGATTCCATTCATATTGTGATGGGAATAGATACAATTAATACATCTATTACAATGTTAAGTAATGCATGTGAAACTCTAGTGATTAAAAGAGATTTCCCTACTAGTGGAGTGAATCTTGATGGGAATGATGCTCATACATGAGAGGTTTTAATGGGAGTGACAAATTAAGAGGATGATACTAGGTTGTGGAAGGATGTTGGTGACAATAATTTAAGGGTGTCTGTATACAAGGAAGACTGTGTGGGCTAGGTAAAGGCAATAGGTGTGGTGAGTCCAAGAATAACAAGTCTAAGGGTTACTATTAGCAATAATTTTTAGGGTCTTGAGGTTGATTCCTCATGACCAAAATTAGAGGATGGTGAGTTGAATGTGGTCCATGTTTCACTTGTTGATGGTGAGGCCACTCTTCCAGGGGACTCTTTATATGTCGGTGACCTCACCTCGGATGATCATCATGCTAACCTCCATAAAGATATTGATGATACAACATAGGATACAAAAGGAAATCAGGTCTGGGCCTCCATTGATGGATGTAAGGGAATCCATAAAGAGATGAATGATTACTCCACATTTCCTCAACCAATGGAGACTCGTTCATTGAGGAATGCGAAGAATATAGAAAACAGTGTAATTTAGATGACGCGATGAATAAATCCTTGGAATTTCTCATGATGTTGGAAGATAATGTGGCTAAAAAAGTTTTGTCTCTCAATGCTACTGAATAAAAAATCTTCCAAAATGATGGGGACCTCTTTAAGGATTCATTTCAATGGGGATAAGTATAACCAAATCAACATGAAGGATCTGATACTAGTTAGTGGATTCAATTATGGGAAGATCAGCCTTGATGAGTATATCTAGTACTGGGACAAGCTAGCCTTTCCATTCTAAGATCATATAATGGATGAACCGGACACATAGGTAAACTGTATATCTTGGAAATTATTCTGGGAGATTAATTCAGGTATACATAAATCTTACTTTAATGACTCGTTTATCTCTTGTTGTGGTTGAACATAGGTTTCTCACTTATCCCTCAAATGTTTTTGATAAATAAAAGGTTAATTTTTAGTCCGAAAAAGATTATGATGGGCAGAGGAATGCCCCATGGTTTTCATTTAGAATGTGATGCTTTCGAAAATTTTCAAACACATTAGAATTTGGTAATCTATGATATAAGAGTGGATTACATGTCTCATTATCAATCATCATACTAATTAAACACTAACACATTGAGAAGATTATTTGAGTAGTGGAAGGGTATCACCACATCACTAAGTCATGTACACCTAGTTTTTGATGGGTGTGGTGTCATGGATAGACATCTCAATGCCACTAGGCCTTGGAAGATTATACTTAATGATTATCATGCACATTGAATATTTATTGATTATATCATGAGACAATAGTATGATTTAAATTGTCACTAACTTTATATGACCTAGGTATTTCTTACATGGATCTAGTTTATGGATTGGATAATTTATGGTGAATTTCTCTATTTTATAGTACTATTAATGTTTCTCACTTTCTTTATTTTATGTTTTTTACAAATAATGGGTCCCATTTTCTTTTTAGTTGTCATATAATTCCATTGTATTTCATTAAATAAATTTTCTATAGATGATGTATTTTTTCAATCTCTTTTAATATTTTTAAATCATTGAAATAAATATGTTTTTTAAAAATAGATTTTGAAAATTTATTTCAAATGGGTATTCAAATAATGGTGGCATTTTACAATGAAATGTTTTATTAATATTTGTATTCATTTTAACGAAATAGAATGATAATATTATGAAGTGATTTTTGATTATATGTGCTTAGGTATGGAAATTTTTTTTGTTAATGTATTTTGAACTATAATTAAACTGATCCTTTATTTAAAGACTGGGTAGGGGTGTTGTTACTTTTTCTTTCCCTACTAATCTCTTTTTCTCATGATTTTCCATTAACTCTAATTTTTATATTTTTTCTTATCTATTTCTGATATCTATAATTCATGCATTATTTTTTTATAATTTAAACTAACTATTATTGGAATTAAAGTCAGATTCCCTATCCATTTGTTTATTATTTTTATTTTTTTCTACTGGAGACACTTGAATATGATCATGTGGAAAATGAAAAAAAAATTGAATGAGGGATGTTTAAGATTCTTTACACTATGAAATGATGTTACATATTCTAAAACCAATATATAGAAGTGTGAATGAAATATTTAATATTGGATGATTATGATTCACAATTAGGAAGGTCTATTCACATAATGATTTCTTCAAAACACGATTTCACATCTTGAGGTATAATATTGAAACATAAATGAAGAAAAATATTCTCTTATGAATCATTTACATCATGACACACACATTCATTTCCTTTGAAGTTCCCTGACCCATTTAGAAACATGAATAGTGCTTCAGGCTGGGTTCTATTAGGCCTTAATATTTCCTCCATAAACACCAAAGGTAGTGGAATAGAAGTGATGTTGTATATAGGTTATAGTGGGGAGACTATTCCCTCTAGAGGTGATATAATATTGTTCTATATAAATATAATTTAATGTAATGAATGACCAATATACTTCACCAGTAACCCACCCATTTTGGAATCGCAAGAAATACCATATATTAGTATAAGCATAATAAAAAATAGTAGTGTAAAAAATAAATAAACCAAACATACCATTTGGAGATAATAATTCATATCAAAATAAGCCATACATATCAATAATTTTAATTTTCAAAAATAGATGACCACATTACATACATGTATAAGAGCATACTGATACAAAAAGAAAAAAAATGAAAAAATCCAACTAAGGAATGAACCATTGATCCCTTGCCTTCCTCCCATGAAAAAATAGCCCAACACTATGGTCCATATCTAGAGCCCAACCCTTTACCTGAATGAAAATCCATTAAATAAATACAGATCTCGAAGGGCCAAAGTGGGGTGAGATAAATAATCTCAGTACCCCCTCCCCCACCACCAATATGTGCCTAACCTACAATTCTGATTTAGCTTCTGTATACTACAAATAAAGAAATAATGTATGTTAATTAATTAAATATAGACTTCCAAAATGCTCAACAACCACCAAGAAGCTTTCAACTTCTTCAGCCATCACTGCGATAATATTGAGGAGAGGATCATTAGCCTAAGAAAAAATCATACCCTGATATAAAATAGCCAACATGAACTCCTAGGTTTTAACTCAAATATAGTCACATGGAACCATGTTCTAACTAGTACCTCATGTCCAAGTCAACTCACCAGCATTCCAAAGGTATTTGTATGAAATAAGATACTGATCCCTTATACCCCTATTCAAAATCACACATCTTTCTTACGTCGGGTATCTTGAGTCACAATGATTGCATCCCTCCATTTGATATCCATTTTTTCTCTGAAGTTGGCATGTCGATGAATGGTGATGTTCTTCCACCCAAATGATCTCGAACAACTGGCATAAGTACGGTGAGCCTAATCCCCTAACCGACAGTCTAATATCTATTATCTAATGTACCCTAATCATATATATAAATATATTTAATAAGAAGCTCTATAAAATTACCTAATATTTATATATCATTGGTCTCTACCCATAGTAGTGGTTAATACCACCTCAATATCTAAGTCATAATGTGTGAACACGAATCCAAAGAGTGCATTGGGCAATATGGGGGGGGGGGATTCACCAACTAAAAATCTAGTCCACATCATCATGAACCTCATTCCCCTATGATCATGTCACTCAATTGTGTGGCCATCTATATCCAATATCATATTTTTCATACACATAACCTAGTAGCCTTGCTTCCACAATTCAATGAACAAGTCACCCAACCAGTGATCAACATCACCCAAGTGCCTAAGGAAAAACTCATCTTGACGTTCATAGCACCTCAATATGGATTGAAAATACAATCTTAATCCCTCATCCGATCCTATCACAATAACATTTATCTCACAAGAAATTCATACATATAATCTAATTCAATTTAAATAAAACAATTCAATTGAAATAAATATAGACACCATGTCTAATCCTTCTTATTTTCCAAACCTCTCACTGGGTCATGTCCATTTGTATACTCAATTGAGCATGCCCGTATTCATCTCATATGGTTCATATGATTATTTAAAGGAATGAATTTATATTATGTTGTATTTCTTGGTCAACACAATGGTGAACTCAAACCTTCAACCCCAAAACACTTCGAAATCACTGAAAAAGGTGAGAACCACCTACCTCATGTTGGTATATGTACAAATATGTGATATTATATTCTAAATTGGACTAATTTGAAAGAAAAAAATTTAGATGAGCCCTCGATATAGATCCAACACCATAAACAAATAAAGTAATGTATATCAGATGTAGAAGTTATCTCACACCATAAAGAAGGAGAAAAAAATTGTGAGGCTCTCTAATGTACATACCCAAATGAGAAGAATTGAGGGAGGAAAAGAAGAAATATGAGAGATGGTAAAATGGTTAATTAACAATATTAATGGGACACAGAATTAGATTACATGGTTTTCCAAACAATGTGACAACTGTGCTTTCACATCTGTGTTCTCCCTCCTGCATGATTTACTGTACCAAGATCAGTTTATCTAGAGGGAACACATTTTCTAATGGGAGGCTACATGGTTTGTCCAAACTGTGCACCCTTACATGTGCACTTTGAAAAGTTGGTATTTTGGCCTCCAATGGACCCAAAACCTATATGAAACCCCAATATAATTTTTGGGCATTATGACAAGTCAAAAAACAAGATCTAGGGTCAAATGAAAACTCATAATTAAGATATATTGATCATGATAATGGTTTCTCTAACCACAAACCTATGAAAATTCAAAAAAGGGAAAGGAATTCAACTTGGTCAAAATCCCTGTACATTAAAATATCCCTATAATAACATATCTAATTCCATACCTATAAAACAAATCCACGATATGGTTCCATACAAACCATCTTAATACAATTAACTAGGAAAACCTAGGTAATGAGTGTAAGTGTCGACTACCTCAAGGGGATCCCTACCATAGGACTTACCTACCTCTGTCGCATCCAAAACAAAAAATAAAATAAAAATATATGGTCCATCAACCATCCCTTGATTCAATGTCATTTCGTGATTCATGGTCACACATGCACCTAATCATGTTCTCGTGTTTCATACCTGACACCAATTAGAATCTCACACTGCATCAGTGTCTACCTCCTTCCAATGGAGCACATGGGACAACTGATGTCTTGCCTCTCATTTTATTCTTAAATAAGTCACAGTACCTCACACCTCAAATAAATCATTCATCATAGTAATTCCAAAATACTTATGTACCTCTATTAATCTTGCATTGAATCAATAACTGGGTTACAATTCACCTCTTATAGGTGATGTATCCATTGATTCTCACATATTAGACCTAGATCCACACACCTCATATATATGTATATATATATATATATATATCTCATCTCATCCAATTACATCCTACTAAACTGCATATTGTTCTCCATCGATACATTCCATGCACCTTATTAACCCAAAACAGTCATTCCTCTAATAAGGACCTCACAAAATAACAAAATTACACGGCTACGCCCTTGGCATACCTCTGACTTTAATCATCTCCCCATTATACTATGTAACCTAGAAGCTCCATGGAATACACTTGTCCTGGAACCTAACAATCTACATCCTAGCATCCATTTTTTCCTACAGCAACCACCAGTCGTTGACCCCACTTTTGGGTCCTTCTATCTCTACCACGACCTCTACATGCGGCTAAAACTAAGCCAACATCATGTGGTACCACTCTCAGTCTGATCTCAAAACCCCAATTCTAGCCTGAGCACTGAATTTTGGTTGTCCAAGAAGTCTTACTAAATAACCTCATGAGTTTCACAACCTATAAATATGACTAGAAGTACTTTGAAGGTTTCTCACACTGAGTACATATATGTCATGGATTCCCACACAGGAAGAAAACCATTGACGACCCACTGTATAGTGGTCTTATTATGTTATTGTCAAGACTACACTACTAAAACTCATCTCATTATCAATTCTTAATATCTAATATGTTAGTACTATCATCACATCAAGTCATGACCCACCTTTAATATGATTTATATTTCATGTTTCCCTCAGGTATGAATGACTACTTCATCACAAATGAGAATGAGGATAAATTGAAGATGTTTATCTCCACCTAAATTTCATTTTGTAAACCATCTTTGATATTAATCACCCTTGAGGTTTCATCACACACCATATCGGGTACAAAATGAGACAACTAGGTGAACTTCGATGCATAGTACATGACGGACATGTCACCGTGTTGTAGTATCAAGAAATCCTAATCATCCTAAACCCTTAGCGTCTCTAGGATGAAGATACTGAATAACCTATCCTAAAAGTCCTTCAAGGAGAGTCCCTCATTTATTTCTACCTAATCCTACATGTCCCACTAGTGTTTTTTCATTCTTTGGAGCATATAGGTAGTCAGATTCACCCTCCACCCTAGAGGAATATCTAACAACTCAAACATCATCTACACTGACTCAATCTAGGTTTCATCTTCTTATGATCCACCCCACCCTAAAAATAGTGCTGCATTCTATGACTATATCTCTAATATTAGGTATTTAATAGAAGGATATACTCATTGAGTTCCCCTTTAAGAACCCTAGATAACATGTACCAAGCTCGCTCTATGCTGCTCATTAACACATGAACCAAAAGATATAAAATAGGGTGGTTTCCCCACCTATAATAGAGATTATGACTAAAAATATACATTTGTATCATGATCATCCTAACCCTTTAGGGCCTTTTACTGACCCTCAATTGTCTCAACCTATTCATGCTCCAATGGAACCCTGTCACTGTTGGCCTGACACTCAATTAGTGCCTGTCTTGGGGGTAACCCACTGAACACCGATAAATTGTCAAAGAAACCTATAATATATATATATAATGAATATAGTGAAATTAGTAATAGTAAGTGTTATCTTAGAATCCTTACTTTCCCATATTAGTTCCCGGTATGACATTTTCCTAGTGCCATGCACATCCTGATGAACCCTATGGCCTCAATATGAAGACCTAGTCAGAAAACCTGGTGATCAACATCACCCTATATCATTATCCCTTACTAATCCTATTAGATCCATACCAATAGATATATATATCACATAACAAATAAATTTAATATAGGAACATGTACATATATTCTTCAATCCTTTTATGTGCCTATAAAAAGTATAAATGACCACAACAAACACCCCTTGAAATTTTGGGCAAATGGACCAAAATCTAATCCCATGTCATAATTGGAAAATGGTCTCATTCAATAATTGATAACAATGGAACATCCAAGTGCACCACTCGAGTTGGAAATAATATGAATTGAAAAATAAGAAAAATAGAACAGAAATTCCCAACCCTGGAAACTTGTTTTGTTCCTAGTGCATTGGGATTTCAGCACTGAAACATGGCATATAAATCTATTTACAACAAAGAGATAATCTATGGACTAAATTATCCCAAATATTATGGCCAATGAAGATGAATAAGATTCTCATATGATACCATTTTTAGTAAACTAACTCATATAACCACCCAGACAGTGCTTTGGGCTGAGTCCCACTTAGCCATAAGTGAACCTACCTAAACTCTAAAGGATTCCAACTAGCAATGAGGGTGTATTGATGTGATATGGGGGAGACTATACCCTCTAAGGATATTATATGTCAGGTATATAAAAATATAATGTATCAAAAATAATGGCCAATAGACTGGACTGGTAACCCAATAATGATGGAAGCACAAGAAATATCATACAGTTGCATAAGCATAATAAAAAATAATGACATAATAAATAAACAAGTCAAACATATCATTTTTATCTAAGAATTCATATCAAAACAAGTCATATATATATCTATATCTACAATCAGTAATCTCTTCAATGGATGACTATAGTACATACATATATATAAGATCATGCTAATATAAAAAGAAAATACAAGAAAAATTAGAGTTGAGACAAGAACCATTACTTTATATCCTTCCACCCCACGCAAAGAATCCGAACACTAATGTAAATCCCCAGAGCCAAAAGTTTTTCGTGAACTATAACCCAAAATATATACATGTGTCCTAAATTTCCCTTTTATGGTGTGAGAAATAATATCAGTAGGAAACAAATATTGTGTTTCTATCCAACATTTGTGATTTAGCATGTGTGCACTATAAATAAAGAATGGTATAACATGAATTTTTCAAACGTAGGCTTCCCTAGTGCTTAACAACCATCCAGAATTTATCGCCTACATCAATCAATGCCAGAATACTGTAGAGGAGAGGATCCTTAGAACAAGACAAATGAATACCCATGTGTAAAATAGTGTAGGCTGACCCTTGGTTTCCAACTCTAATATAGTCACAAGAAACCATGTTCCAACCGACAACTCATGTCTAAGGCAAGTCACCGATATCCTGAAGGCACACTCATGCAATAAGAGACTGGTCCCTGAGACACCTTTATAAAATTCACCCATCACCTCAGAGCCTATCATCATGGGGAACAATGATGTCTTTCCTAAAAATAATATCATTATTGGCTCAATATCCTATGTCCTAGGATGTGACGATGTTTTTCATCTAAAATAATCCTTTCACAATGGCCTCAAGAATGGAGACCGTTAGACACAAATTGATAGTCTCATTATTTTCATCATATTAATCCTCACCATCCTTGTCGAATTAAATGGAATGAAAGACCATATAATTTTTTATGCCACTTCTATAATAGGACTCTACCCTCATGTGTGGTCAATATCAGCAAGTCATCTGAGTATTCCTGCATGCACAAAACTCTAAATGGCACATTGGCCAACATGGGTGAGTGGAAATCACCATATTAAACCCGAAACCACATCATATGGATCCTCTAGCCCTTGTGATCATGTCACTCCATTTTATGGACATCTCCATCAAATATCAAATAATCCTTTCTCAGAACATGAATTCCTTGCTGCCTCAATTTGACAGCCATGTCTCCCAATCGGTGATGAACATCACTCAAGTGCATCTAGCCAAGCCCATGTTGACGATCGCTTCACCTAAACAGAGAAATATGACTCCATCTCAATCATATGGTTTATCCCATCACGATCCCATCAATATCACATGAAATTCATATATATATTTCAATCCAATTTAATTTAAACAATTTAATTGAAATATATATATAAACCCTTTCCCAATTCACCCAAATGTATGAGCCTCTCACCAGGATACAACTATTTTTAGACTTAATTGAGCATGTCCATCAGCATCCCATAAGGTTCAATTGTTTATTTAAATGAAACAATTTAAAATTATAGTTTATTTCTCAGTCAATAAAATGGAGTGCACCAAGTTGTACCCCAAAAACACTCATGAAATCATTAAAAATGATGATAACCACCTAGATAGAGTTTTTAGAAATCCAAACAACTGATAGTAGTTTCCATCATGGGAATATTTAGATGAAAATAGTGTTTTAGGTGAGAACCCAATATAAATGAAATTCCATAGAAGGATCAAATAATAGTTCCCAAATATAGAATTTAGATCACAACTTATAGGAGGAGTAAAAAATTGATAATCTCTCTATTGTGAATATGCGGAGGAGAAGAAGAAAGGGAGGGAAAGAAGAAATAGAATAGAGTGGAAAATAGAAAATTATCACATATAATGGGTTTCATGTTTAGCTCACAATGTACTCCAAACTATGAAGAAACCATGAATATCCTACTATTTATGATCCATACCTCACATGGTTAGCTTGTACGGTTATGTGAAATCGTGATAAGACTGTGTGTAGAAACTTGTAAAGTGACACTAATCGTATGGCTTGAAAAATGTTTTCCCAAACCATTCTGAACACATAAAGACCCCACTATTAAAAACTATAAATTTTCCTAGACAGTCGTGCTCCCCTCCTGCAATATTGACCTAATTTTTCTCATTGTATCCGGAGGGTGCACAATTTCTCTAGGGAGGCTTCATGATTTTTTTAAACATTACGCCCTAGCCTGCACACTTTGAAAACATTGATTTTCTACCTTTGAAATACCTGAAACTCATATGAACCCCTTAAACAATTGATGATCATTAATACTCATCTAAAAACATGGTCAATAGTCAGTAGAAATCTAAGAATTATGTTTTTTAAACCATGAAAAATATTTTTCTACCCACAAAACTCTAAAAATTTTAAAAGGGAAAGGAATTTGACCCACTCAAAAAATGCAGGGTATTATTGCATGAATATTGATATTTTTGTATTAAGAATGGAAACAGTTAAATGGGAGCTTGATTTTGAAGAATAAATATTCATGGTGTAAAATATGACATCACACTATGAATTTAGTCAATAAAATAGTTTAATGTTGAAACTTGTGAAGATATCGATGGGGTTTCATGTTGACTCATCTTTGGACACCTATAATAGATACGAATGATTTAAATGGAATTTATGGAATTATAGTAACCCATATGATATATTTGGGCCTTTAAATAACAAAACATGTAATTACTATAGGGGGGATAGAGATCATACCTAGTTACGAAGTGATACTCATGAAGTGTCTTCATCCAGGATACTCCAACCATTCCATATTTTTTCTCTCTCTTAACTTCTATACCTATCTATCATGAATAGAATGTGGGAATAGTTCTTGAATGTTTTGATCAATGTAAGGAAATGTAATTGAGGTAGTGGAATATAATTTTAATATTCTGTTATATGTTGGGTTTGAAATTCATATTTCAATTTCAATTTCTTTCCTCTTCTAATATCAAGATCATTGGTAATTGAATATGGAATGAACTTTTAATTTCATGAATAATTAACATAAAAAATGTATAAACATGGAAAATTTTAAGTTACTTATTTTTAAAAAATTAATCAAGACATTGAACTTATTAATAAACAAAATTATCCAACCAAATAAATGGGGGATCTCTGGTTAGATATAAGAACCAAGACTAAGTACTTAGCTAGTATCAACTCTGAAAAAATCATATCTAAAAAACATATCACTGTATTCCCATAGAACATGAACAAATAATTAAAATTATTAGTATATTATCTCATGAATATTTTCCAAAATTTAACTTTAATTAATATCATTCTCATTAATCAAATTATTTTACAAGAATTTACCAATATCTACCAAAATTTTCTCATGTGTTCCACATTTAGATATAATTTTTACCACAATAATTTAATTAGAAATTTTTTAGTTATTTGAAAATAATTATTAACATTTGGTATCGGTATAGGAATTAATGAACACTCTATGGGTGATCAATTTCAACACATGGAGAATCGAGTTATTAGTTATTTTTGGGAAATTTTTCATATTTAATATAGGTATTCTTATTGCTTTTTTTATTCTAATTTCCCATATCACATTGATTTTTGTGACTTATAAATGATTTGTTGGGATTGAAATATAGTTTATTAGAACATCTGTTGTGTGTCCCATTAAATTATTTTCTGTTTTCAAAGGTTCCTTTACTACTTTTATTTACTTTATTGGAGGGGAAAATTATATATAGTGGTCTTAGTGTGTATAACACCCTGAAAATTTAAAATATGAACATTTTATTCAATATAATGTATGACACATAAAAAAAAGCATAGAAGGGAAAATAATGCATTGATACATTAAAATATATTTAATATTTGAAATTAATTTTATCATATATATATTACACAATTCATGTATTACTGAGTAACCTTTCATTACACGGAGCAACAACTTTTTTTGATTGCTTTTGCTTCATATATGAATTTATTTTACAAAATACTGTTAATATTATTATTTAAAATAGAAATTATCTCCTAGACATAAAATGTGATGTTATAAATAATATTATCTACCTTATGAAAATATATTGTTTACTCAAACAAAAAATTAATTCATTGGTAATTGATAAATTATAAATAAAACCAATTGTATATAAATAAAATGTTTTTATAAAAAACTTTTCTAATTAACCCATAGGTGTTTTATATTAATAAATTAAATTAAACTTTATTATTTAATGATCATAATAAAATTTAAATATTATCAATTTTTTCACATTCATCCAATATATATGATAGGTAAATGATATGAAAAAATATATAATTTTATGTTTAAAACTATATTTTTCTAAAAGTAGTTATACGCCTTTTAATAGATCACTTGTTTTAAATAAAATTCACTACAATATATTTTATTTTAAAAAATAAGACAATTTTTTTAAATTTTAATTTTAAATTTATCTTTGGGTTATTTACGGTATTTTGTTAGAAGTTTTATTTTTTGTTGAATATTGATAAGTACTAGATTTTACTAAAAAACTAACTTTTTATCTAAATAATTTATAATGTTAAATTATATTTTAAATTAGTTATAAATTAAAAGTATATAAATTATATATATATTAATCCAATTTCGGAAATTTGAATTGTAATGCCCTATGATTCCATGGTACACTTCTTTCTAAATAATGAAAGATCTTGCGCCATACGCGACTACGAGTTCTAACACACCATGACCAATAAAAATAGCCATTATGAATAGTAATACCCACTTTTGGAAATTATATAAATTTTAATTTTTAAAATTAACTTTATTTTTGGATTTGGAATGTCAAACTTAGCTTAGGGTGAATTTCTGGTATTTTTTTAAAGCTTTCAATTATTTATGAATAGTGAACACACTGCGTTATTGTTTAAAATCGAATTTTTATTTAAATAATAATTTATTTTATTTAAATTTATTTTAAGTCACAATAGAAACATAATCTATATATTAGTTTAATTTAATTCATTTTAGTCATTTTATAATTAAATTAGATGTATAAAATTTTATTGTACATTTTAACGTATTTTAGCCACCTTCTAGGCACGTTGGCTAATTTGCATAAAACACAATTTTAACACTTATGTGAATTGAATTTAAAAAAACCAAGATTCACAGTTGACATTAGTAAATAAAATGTGGTTCAACATGAAGAAAATAAGTGATAGTGAATAGTAACTTTTGAATTTTGTTTACCACGGTAAAAAGTAAATTTGGTAATTAAACGTAAAAATGATATTATAATTACCCTAACACATGTAAAAATTCTATTGTATAAGTTTATTACGACAAAAATAATCCTTAGGAATAATATATGATCCTCTTTGATCCACTAGTATTAGATTTGGACATTTAATATTATTTATTATAAAGAAGAGTTAATAGTGTTAAATTCAAATTTTCATAACTAAAACATTTTTAATATAGGGTTATACATAAGAAAAATTCGAGTATAAATATTAATTAGAAATATAAAAATATTTCATACATAATGGTATTTTATTTATTATTTTTAGACACTAAATAGTTTAATTTATTTATGACACAATGATAATGCAGTAATTATATTATTATTGAAAGATTTAAATAATTCACAATATAAATATTAATATAGTTTTAAATTGAGACTTTTGATGTATTACATGAACTTTATAGGTTAATATGACATGTTAGGGTTGATTAAATAAAATATTTTGAAGTGATAAAGTTGTTATGACATTCACAAAAACAAAATACCAAATAGTGTCAAAATTGACAAAAATGGGTTTTTAAAACAAATACTTAATTATTAAATGGATTAATATTCCTAAAAATATAATTATAGGCCAAAAGACATAGATAAGGATACATATATCAATAATTATCCACTTGGGGTTCTCTTGGGCTTTTATTGTATGTTTATTTACCAATTATTATAATAATATAAGAATACATAATAAAAGTTAAACTATTTAACTATGAGTTAAATCTAAAAGATAAGGTAAATATGGTTACCTAAACCTTTATAAAACAAATTGGTTGAGAGGTTTTATACCCAAACCCACTATATCCTCGAAATAAATTTTTTGGAGCCATTAAAAACTGAAAATGATTGTATAATAAAATAATATTTCAAACATTTTCTAATGTGACCCTAACCTCTCTTATAAAAGGGTACTCATCTTATCTCAAAATAACACCTCCAAAGCCATTTGGATCAGCCGACCCCTTCTCAAATATCCTACCAACTACCCTCACTTAATACTAGATGCCTTATGTTGATCATAAAAACAACCTAAAGAGCCCTTTTGATCAAATCAAAACGAAGCACCCGAAAAAGTGGTAATAATTTTATCACCGCTTTCAAAGTTCTTTTCTTCTTCCAGTTCCTCTTTCATTGTTGTTTCTATACCGAAATAAAAAATAACATAACTTATACATACTATTATGTGATTATAAATATGGTACAACCAGATTCATTATTCTATCCATCCTATGAATGAAAAAGTAACCATATGTGCGTATGTAGGGCTTACAGTCTCCATGTCATGGTGTAGTTTGTTATTCAACACATCATTATATGTATGGGTATAATAATGAGTATAATTGATATAAATAATAAATATAATATGTTAATTATTCTGTATATATTATATGTCATCCAATTACATAATATTTCACCATCAATATAATGATATTGTCGCCCATGCGTACATATATATTACCGTCTCCACGAACGCGATGAGACTTATTCCCCATCACAATCATTAAAGAATAATTTTCATTTTTTCATTAAAAATAATGTTTAAGATATTAATAAAATTCTAGATATGAATTAAATATATCCTATCCATAACAAATATGACTTACGTAACAAAACATAAAAAGGAAAATGAACCAGTTAACACATAAAACAATGATACTACTGTAATATTATTAACAAAGAAGTATTAGAAGATCATATATGATATCAAATTTATGTATGTGGTTCTTGTATAATTTAATAACAACTATATATCTATTATACACGAGTTTAACATACCCTTGGTCAAGGAAAATCAAAAGTTAAAGGTTTATTCTACAATATCTTCATTATCTGATGTTGTTTATAAGGGAGTATGTATTGGGACCTCTTTATCATCCACATCTATGTTTCTTAAAAATGTATTTCAAATCATTTTTAATATTTTCTTGACTATGGGATAAATTTTTTCATACCTTTTATTTTAATTTTTTAAAATGTTTATAAAATAATCTTTCCGTCATTTTCCAAACATTGTCTTTTACGACCTTTTCAACAAAATTAAGAAATGAATGTTTTTTAATTTATAAAGAGAGTGCAGATATTTTCCACTGTTATAACACCTTTGAAAATTCCCTTATAATCTTCTAAGAATATTTTAAAAATAAATGTTTTATTTTATAATTATGTTACATTTAAATGATTTCAAAATAGATAGAGATATTTCTCTCATATAGTTTTGGTTTCATCTATGTAAACATCCTTTGATTGATTAACAATTATTCAAAGTTGATTTATGATGATATAATCTTTCATTCTGTATTGATGGTTTTGTAATATTTTTTATTGTGGATGTGTTATTTTAATACCATTCATGGTTTATGGTTTATGTATTAACATTTTTTTTCTATATTTAATACGAATGTTTATGTTATGTTTCAACTTTTTCATATGATGAATGCATTGGACATAGTAAATGATGGTTGGAGCTCGTTATAGCTTCTCAATGCATCGATAGGTCTCATGAGACAAACAAGTTTCTTTGCACAAGGCCTTGACAAAATCATATTTGTATTCTTGGCACGAGGCCTTGACTATGTGGTTATGATGTATGACATAATGCATTACATCATTATGCAATTAGCTATTGATATTAAATGTGATTATTCGAGTATTATAATATCCATTTGAATAAGTAAATGGAATTAATTTATTTATCATTTCCATATTAGGCTGATGTTTTTGTTTAAAATTCTTGTGTTTTTGTTTTATAAATTTCCTTAAATGTTTATGCTTATTTATGAATGTGTCTGCTATATTGTTATCCTTACTAAGAACATGAGCTCACCCCTTTCTATGATTTATTTTTCCCAGGATGTGAAGAACTATATTATGACTCAACTGTAGGGATAGTCTTAGAGAGATTAATGTGTTCAAATGTGACATAATGTTTTTTGTTTATCTTTTCATAATGTAATGTAAAACTAATGTTTGTATCTAGTACTTCCAAGGCTACTAACCTAATTGGTCTTTTGGAACATGATTCCTTTTATCATGAAAATGTTATGTAATAATGCACCAACTCTAGGTAACTGGGGCTGGGATGTTACAATTTGTATCATAGGAAGTTTAGTACAAACCTGGAATGATAGATTTAAAAAAACTCTCATTAAAGAACATTACCCTAGGATATAATTTGTGGAGTAGTATAGAATAACTTCCTAGAATTTTGGTAATGTATATATTTTGTGTATTTTCTAAGAAATACATCCATATCTAAATATGAGAAGGTAGAAGCATCTCTGGAACAGATGTACCAGAGAGTGAAAACTCTGACAAGGAGTTTCAGGCTTGACTTGGGGTATGCTGGTACACGACAACGGGCATTGCTGCACTCTAAGATACAACACTCCAGGGGGATATCCTTAGGATAATTAACATTTACTTTACAAACCATTATGAAGGATTTTTGAGTAAATACTACCTCAAAGTAAACATTTTTTTTATCATTATGGATTATATGCATAAACTGTTCAATTTATATTAGGTATTTTACTAGTCTTGAATTATGTATTGCGATTGATAATCTAATATATTGTATTCCATTGTTTATAAATGGAATCTAGGGGAAGTAATGAAAATGGTATCAATGCACTTAATCCATGTCGGGATTTCCCTCTTACTCAAGATAACTATAGTGGAGTTGGTGATGCAACTGGTGCTGAACAACTTGTAAACATACTGGGAAAACTCACTCGGGTTAGGAATAATAACCTTACCCATATGGAGCACCCTGATCCCCCACACGAAGAATCAATGTTAGACCGCTTCATGAGGCAACAACCACCAAAATTTAATGGGACTATAAATCCATTTGTAGTTCAGCAATGGATAAGTTCCTTGGAGAACATATTTAATGCTTTGTGGAGTAGTGAAAGAAAAAAAATTGTCATGGCAGTTTATCGCCTCACGGGAGATACAGATCAATGGTGGTCATTAATTCAAAACACAAATAAGGATGAATAATTATAAAATATGGAATGGATGGAGTTTAAATAGATTTTCATAGAAAAATACTTTCCTCATGAACATCGAGCGGATATGGAAAGGAAATTACTGATTCTGAGTAATAAGGAGGAGTAGAATGTTGCAAAAGTATGAGGCTAACTTTACAAAGTTAGATAGGCATGCATTAGATTATATATGTTACCCAAGGATTATGATTGATAAATTATTTGATGGGTTAAAACTATTTATTCATTGATCACTATTCTAACAATCCTTCTCATCATTCAAAGATATTATCTCATGAGCTATCAAGACAAAAAAGGAATTCTCTATGTCTTACGACTTTAAATAAAATCAATAGAAGATGAAATTTTTTGAACACTCTAGAAATGGAAATAAACAGAAGAATGGAAAAGTTGAATTTCTATCCTATAGTAAATGTGGTATGAAATACCCTGGTACATTCCTGAAGGGAATATGAGTCTGTTACAAGTATGTTGAAAAAGACCACCAAGCTCGTGATTGAAATGGAATGAAAAAGGCTATCAATGTGGAATAAAGAAATTTTAGTGAAATGGGGAATTGGGAAAATTAATTTCCTAAGTGACAAAGAAACTTACCTCAAAAAAGGACAAGGGAGAAAGGCTAAGTTTATGTGATCACTACTATTGAGGTTGAAGCTCCGAATGACATGGTGGAATGAAATTTAATGGGTTCCCCAACTTTAGCCAATGCTTTATTTAATTTTGGACCATCACATTATTTCATATCTTCCTAGATTGCTATGAAAATTAGATATTTCCAATTTAATTTAACAAGGGAGTTTTCAGCATAAACTCTTAATGGTAGTTTGATTGTAACAATGTTTTGTGAATCAGTTCCCATTATGACATACAAACGTTCTTTATCTTCTGATCTCATCATCATACCCATGATTGAATTTGATATAATTCACAATAAGGATTGGTTTTCGGACCATGATGTGAAAATTTATTGTAACAAGAAGAAGGTTATGTTTTTTCATGATGATGAAGAATACCTTATCATTAGAGTGGAAACATCACCATTTGATTCTTATCTAGATCCACCCACAATAGATCTACTGAATTCAATTATTGGGGAGGAAGAGAGTGAAATAACTATGGGTGGGGAAATGAATGTTTAAATAGGGGATGTACCTGTTGTGAAAGAATATTTTAATGTTTTTTCATATGACTCACATAAACATTCTCTAGAATGATAAATTGAGTTTTCCATTAATTTAAATCCTGGTTCATGGCCCATATCAAAGACCCCTTATAGAATGGCCCTAGTGGAATTAGTGGAACAACATAAAAAACTAGACGAAATTGTGTAATAAAGGATTTATTCTCCCTAGTTTTTCTCCACGGGGATCCCCTATTTTTTTGTTATGAAGAAAGATGGATCTATGAGGTTGTGTGTTGACTCTAGGGAGATCAATGATATAATAATAAAGAACAAGTATCTCATACCTCGCATTGATGATTTATTTGATCAAATTCCTAGAGCTCAAAATTTTTCAAAGATTAACCATCCATCTGGATATCATTAGTTGTGTGTGAAGAAAGAAGACATTCCGAAAATATAATTTTGAACCATGTATGGGCATTAAGAGTTTATAGTAATGCCTTTTGGACTAACTAATGCATTATCTATTTTCTTGGATCTAATGAATAGTGTTTTCAAGTAATATCTTTCGGAATTTGTAGTGGTATTTATTGATGATATCTAGGTTTGATAAAAAGGATACGAAGATCATGAAAATTAATAGCGCACTATTCTAAAGACTGTTAGAAGAAATGAATTATTTGATATGTTTAAAAAGTGTCAATTATGGATTAAAGAGATTTATTTTCTTGTTCATATTATCTCTAAGGATATAATCTTTATTGATCCTTCTAAAACTAGTGCAATACAATAATGTCCAGCTCCGAAGATTATAACTGAGGTGAAAAGTTTTATTTTTTAGCAGGTTATTATAGGCATTTCGTCCAAGATTTTTCCGGATAGGGTAACCCATTAACCAAGATCACACGTAAAGGGGTTAAATTTGTTTGGACAAAAGAGTGTGAAGAATGTTTTGAAGAACTGAAGTGAAGAATAGTCAATGCTCATATCTTGACTCTACCATCAGGGAATGATGGGTTTGTTATTTATAGTAATGATTCAGAGAAAGAACTTGGTTTTTCCCTTATACAGAATGATAGAGTTATTTCCTATGCATCACGACAGCTAAAAATTCATGAACAAAACTATCACACTCATGATCATGATTGGGCAGTTGTAGTATTTGATTTGATGATATGGAGACACTATCTATATGGTGAAAAATGTGAGATACATACTAATAACAAGTGTTTGAATTATATTTTCTCAAAGAACTGACTCTACATGAGGCAAATATGATGGATTGAAATACTCAAGGATTATGATTAAATTATACACTTCCACCCGGGGAAGGAAAATAAGGTGGAAGATGCTTTGAGTATAAAGGATCATGGAGTTCTGAACAAGATGAGAGTTGAAAGGGATCCTATGTTCACAGATCTAGTAAAAATGGATATGGGAATACAAATGGAAGGTGAAAAATTAATAATTTTTCAAATGGTTTCTGAACCATCATTACTTTAAAGGTTAAAATGTTCTCAGACTGACGATGAGGAGATTCAAAAGAAAATTAAAGCTATGAACAATGGGAGATTGATTGACTTCGTATCTGAAGATGGTATTTTGAAATTTGGGAAGAGACTTTGTGTTCCTAACATTCCTGCTCGAAAAATGGAATTTTCAGATGATACTCATAGATCCAATTTCTCTACACACCCTAGTAGAACAAAGATGTATATATATTTGATGTAACATTCTTTGTGGGACAACATGAAGGGGGAGATTGCTGATTATGATTTAAGATGTATTGTTTGTCAATAGGTGAAGGATATAAGACAACATCCTATAAGGGTTATGCAACCTATTCCCATACCTGATTGGAAATGGGATGATATTACGATGGACTTTTTCATGGGGATACAAAAGAATTCTATAAGGAATGATGAAATACGAGTCATTGTTTATTATCTTACCAAGTCAACACATTTTCTTTCTATAAGATAAGATTTACCACTTGATCATTTCGCAAGACTATATATTAATGAAGTTGTAAGACTTCATGGTGTACCCATATCGATTGTTTCTGATCATGATCCCCATTTTGCATCAAGATTCTAGAAAAGTCTTTAGAAGTCCCTACTTACTCAACATCATTTGAGCACTGCCTACAACCCCCAAACTGAATGACAATCAGAATGGACTATTCATACCTTAGAAGACATGTTGAGATCTTGATCACTTGACTTTCAAGGTATGTGGGATTAGTATTTACCTATGGTAGATTTTTACTATTACAATAGATTTTATTTACGTATTCAGATGGCACCATATGATGAGTTATATAGAAAGAGATGTTGCACACCAACTTGTTGGGATGATGTTTGTGAAAGAAAACTCGTAGGCCTAGATCTTGTCAAGGATGAAATGGAAAAGTAGAAGATTATCCAAACCCACATCAAAGTGGCTCAAATTAGGCAAAACATCTATGTCGATGAAAGAAGTAAGGAATTGGAATTTCAAGTAGGGGATCCTGTTTTCTGGAAGGTATTTCCATGGAAAGGTGTTATACGATTCAATAAGAAGGGAAAATTAAGTCCCCGGTACATCGGACCTTCTGAAATTCTGAAATGAATTGGATTTGTAGATTACCATTTGGAAATGCCTCTAAGTCTCTCTAAAGTTCATGATGTGTTCTACTCATCACTATTGAGAAAATACATGCCTGACCCAAAGAATGTACTTACTTAAGAAGAAATAAGAATTGGAACCCGATCTATGTTATTGTGAAGAGCCTCTCAGTATTCTTGTTACCAAAGAACAAGTCCTGAGAAACCAGATGAATCGTCTGGTAAAAGTTCTATGGAGAAACCATAAGAAGGAAGAGGCAACATGGGAACCTAAGAAACTTAAGATGAAGAACCACACGAATATTTTTATGCAGTAGTATTCTAGAAATTTCAAGGATGATATTATTTAAAGGAGGGAAGAATGTAAGACCCCAAGCTTCTATGGTACACTTCTCTTTGAATAATGAAATAGATTGTGATGTATGTAACTTCGAGTTCTAACACACCATGAACAATAAAACTAGCCATTATGTATAGTAATACCCACTTTTTGAAATTTTATTATTTTTATTTTTCAAAATAGACTTCATTTTTGGATTCAGAATATCAAAATTAGTTTAGGGTGTTTTTTTTATTTCAGAAAACTTTCAATTTTTGATGAATAGTGAAAAACATGTGTTATAGTTTAAAACCAACTGTTTATTTTAATAATTATTTATTTTATTTTAATTTATTTTAAGTCAAAATAGATACATAATACCTATATTAGTTCGATTTAATTCTTTGAAGTCATTTATAATAAAATTAGATGTATAAAGTTTAATTGAGCTTTTTAACATCTTTTACCCACCTTCTAGGCACATTAGCAAATCTGCATAAAACAAAATTTTACCTCTTTTGTGAATTGAGTTTCAAAAATATGAGAGACACATTTGACATTAGTAAGTAAAATTTGGTTCAATATGATGAAAATAATTTTTTTTATAAATAGTAACTTTTGAATTTTATTTGCCACTGTTAAAAGTAAATAGGGTAATTAAAGTTAAAAATGATATTATAATTACCCTAACACAAGTCCTATTACTATTGGATAACTTTATTTTTTTAAAAATAAATCCTATGAATAAAATATGATCCTCTTTTATCTACATGTATTAGATTAGGAAATTTATTATTATTTTATTTAAAGAAGAGTTAAAAGTGTTAAATTCAAATTTTCATAATTAAAATTTTTTTAATTTAGGTTTATATATGAGATAAATTCGACTATAAATATTCAGTAGAAAGATACAAATATTTCATACATAATGGTATTTTATTTATAATTGTCAGACATTAAATAATTAAATTTATATATGATACAATGATGATGCAGTAATTACCTTATTATTGAAAGATTAAAATAATTGATATTATAAATATTAATAGAATTTTAAAGTGAGAATTTTGATATATTCCAAGAATTTTATAGTTTAATATTTCATGTTATGTTTTATTAAATAAATTTTCTCAAAGTGATAAAGTTGTTATGACTTTCACAAAAACAAAATACCAAATAGTGTCAAAATTGACATAAATGAGTTTTTAAAATAAATACTATATTATCAAATGATATCACATTACTAAAAATATAAGGTTCAGCCCAAATATTTATATAATGTTAGATATATCAATAATTAACCAATTTAGGTTATCCCTGGATTTTTATAGTATGTTTATTAACCATTTAGTATAACAATACAAAAATATATAGTAAAAGTTAAACGATTTAACTAAGAGTTAAATCTAAATGATAAAGTTAATATTGAGACCTAAACCTGTCTAAAACCTATTGTTTGAGAGGTTTTAAAACAAAGCCTACATATTCCTTCAAATAAATCCTTTTGGGGCCATTATAAACCAAATAGGATTTTATATTATAATAATATTTCTAGATTTTCCTAATGTGACCCTCACCTCTCTTATAAAAGGATACTTCCCCTTATCTCAAAGTCACACCTCCAAAGACATTTGGATCAGCCAAAAAATACTAAAATATACTCCTAACTACCCTCACATAAACCTAGAGGCCTTACTTTGATCATAAACCCATCTTAAAGAGCCCTTTTAATCAAATCAAAATGAAGCACCCGAAGAAGAGGTAATAATTTCATCACCTCTTTCAATGTTATTTTTTTCTTCCACTTCCTCTTTCTTTTTTTTCTATACCAAGATAATAATTCTAGTAACTTATACATACTTTGTTGTTATTATAAATATGGTACAACCATATTCATTATCTTATCTATCCTATGAATGACAAAGTCACCATACGTGGGTACGTACGGGTTACCGTCTCCACATTGTGGTGTAGTTTGTTATTCAACACTTCATTATTTGTATGGGTATAATAATGAGTATAATTGATGAAAATAAAAAATATAACGTGTTAATTATTATTTATATATGATATACCATCCAATTACATATTATTTTCCCATCAATAGAATGATATTTGTTCTCATGCGTACGTACTAATTACCGTCTCCATGAACGCGATGACATTCATTACCCATCATAATAATTCAGGAATAATTTTCATTTTGTAGTTAGAAATAATGTTTAAGAACATAATATAATTATTTATATGAATCAAATACATCCTATCCATAATAAACATGAATTACATAAAAAAACATATAAAGTAAAAGAAATCAGTTAACACCAGAAACAATGATACTACTAAAATATTATTAACAAAACAATATTAGAAGATCATATATGATATCATATTTATGTATGTGGTTCTTGTATAATTTAATAACAACTATTTAGATATTATACATGAGTTTAATGTAACATAGGTCAAAGAAAATTAAAATATAATGGTTAATTCTACAATCTCTTCATTATCTGAGGTTGTTTATACATGAGTATCTACTGGGGCCTCTTTATCATCATTATCTGTGTTTCTTAAAATTGTATTTCAAAACATTTTTTCTATTTCCTAGCATATGGGTTGACGTAATTTATAAACATGTTTTAATTTATATAAATTTTTATAAAGGAATCGTTCTGTCTTTTTCCAAACATAGTCCTTTACAACCTTTTCAATAAAATTGAAGAAAGAATGTTTTTTAACTTATACGGCGAGTGCGACTATTTTACACCATTATAACACCTCTAAAGAATCCATTACAAGATTATATGAATATTATAAAAATTAATTTTTGCTTTTATAATTATGTGACTTTTTTATGATTTCAAAATAGAAAGACATATTTATCTCAAATAGTTTTGATTTCATTTATGTCAACATCCTTTGATGGATTTTACACTTGTTTGAAGTTGATTTATGATGTTAAAATCTTCCATATTGTATTTAATGTTTTCCGATATGTTTGAATATGGATGTTTTATTTTTATACCATTCGTGGTTTATGGTAAAAATATTAACATTTCCTATGCTAGTTTTAATATGAGTTTTTATGTTATGTTTTAACCTTTACATATGAAGAATGCATTGGACATAGTAATTGACCGGTGGAGACTGCTATAGCTCCTCAATGAATCGGTAGGTCTAATGAGAAAAACTAGTGTGTTGTCACAAGGACATGACAAAATATTATTTTTAGTCTTGGAACGAGGCCTTTACTACATGGTTATGATGTCCAGCTTTATGCATTCCATCATTATGAGATTGGATATTGTTATTATATGTGATTATTCGACTATTAGAATAAACATGTGAATAAGTAAATGGAATTAAGTGATTTATTATTAACATAATATGATGATGTTTATGTTTAAGATGATTTTGTCTTAGTCTTCAATGTTTCCTTAAATCTTTATGCTTATTTATAAATGTTTCCTCTATATTGTTATCCTTAATGAGCACTTGAGCTCACCCATTTATATGCTTTTTTATCTGGATACAATGAAGTATATTATGAATGAATTTCAAGGATATTATGAAGGAGATTAATGTGTTCAAAGGAGACACAATGTTGTTGTTTTTCATTTCATAATGTAATGTAAAACATAGGATTGTATCTAGTACTTCCAAGGCTACTAAACTGATCGGTCTTTCAGGTCATGATTCTTTGTATCATGAAAATGTTATGTAATAATGCATCGAATCTGCGTAACTTGGGTTAGGGCATTACAATAATTATAGTTAAATAGATATTTTATAAAAAATCTTAAACTTTTTAACATTTCTAATTTGAAACTCATTTTTCTCGTATTATCTATTAGAATATTTTTAAATTAATTTGGGAAATAAGGTAATTTAAATTTGTCAAATTGTATTCCATATTTTTATTCATCAAAATTTATAAGATATTATTAGTTAAAAATATTTTTTTACAAAAATTATTAGTGAAAACAGTTAAAATTATGTACAATGATTAAGAAAACAATAGTTTATCAAGGGACCAAACATTAAACCTAATGATAAAAATGACCTAAACACTTGTACAAAAACAATTTTTTGGATACATTTAAACTATATATTATATTGGATAAAAAATGGAATATTATTGGAGTCACATTATGTAATGGATACCTCTTAATAATGTATACATTTTGTATTTATAATCATGCCACTCCACATCCACTTTAATAGGGAACTCACTCCCATCACTTATTCAAAGCTCCCTTTCAATTGGCCTCATCAAAACCCTACCAAATTCAAAAAAAAAAATACCTAACCTCATCTAAGAATAATTATATAGGTATGAAATCTAATATTGGAAGGAATTCTTGAAAACCTAAGTAGGATAACCAAACAAGTGGATTTTTTTTTCTTAGAGTGTTTTTATTTTATTTCTATCTTCATCTACCTAAATTATTATTATATCATGTTTATATAATAACATAAATATAATAAATATACTATGTTATTTTTATATTAAGGTTATGACTTAAAACCTTAGAGACAACTATAAAATGAGATATGAAATTATTTTTCGTGTGTATGTTGGACTATGCCCACGCGAACCAATGCTATTCATTCTTCCATTACCGCCTTTCATGGTTGGGAATATTGATGGATTTATAGTTTATATATGATATATGTAATTTTTAAAATTTATTTATTATTATTTAATTATTATATATAACATAATTCTACTGTTTCTATTTTGGTTGAATATGATATCGTCGTTCATCTATATTGTGGACTACCGCCTTTGGAATTAATGTGATTAATTTACACATTACACAAAATGTATTAAGAATTTATTTCATAAAACAAAGTGTGATATATATAAAATAAATATGATACTATAATGAATATATATATATATATATATAACTTAGTTTTCTTTCCTTTAATAAGATAACAAAATGGATGCAGTGCCCATTCTTATGTAATGACTACTGTCTCCATTATTGATGTATTTCATTTCATATCACAAAGTATTATAAATTACTCTAATACATTAAAATAAATATATAAAATACTTACATAATGCTTTACCTTTTATATATGATTAAAGAATTATCTAAGTAATATGGAGAAAAAATAACTTCTCAAAACAATCATGAAAAAAGTAAGTTATTACCTGAAACAACAAAAATAATGAAAGATTATTAATGAACAGGTTATAATATGTTACAAAAGGATCATATATGATATAATAAATATAAATATGGTTCTCCTATAAATTAATAACATGCTTAAAATGACTATATAGGATGGTATAGAAAGTATGACCAAACAGAAATTGTGAGGTAAAGGATTTTATCTCAATTTCATTTCGTTGAAGAATATTATAATATTATGCACCTAATTACATTTATATGGTGTATATAATGAAACATGACATCTATTATAATGAATAATTTATTATTTAAGTAATATTCAATTTTAAATATTCTATTTAATGGGATTTTAATTTGGAGAAAACAAGTGGTAAAAAATTTCATTACCTAATTCTGTTTTATTGGGTTATATTACTTCATTTTTATCATTAATATTCTAAGATTATTTGTGTAATTAATTTTGACAATATATGTTTGTATGTAAAATTTTTTATGTGTGTTTACATTTGATACACATAATAGATTCATTGGTTTATTCTCACTTCAATGTTATGATCTTTCTAAGGGTTTACTTCACAATCCAATTGTATTCTACATTTGTTACACTTGAATTTTAATTGAAGGAAATTAATTTATTGTTGGTTAATGAAACCTGTCATTTTATTATCATTTCATTATTCAATAATATTTTAAATTATTAGTATCATTTTCTAATCACTTTAACCTAAAACATTTATCATTGTTTTTAAGAAAATACAACTTCATTTATATCTTAAGTCGAATATCTATTTTATTATAAAACCATGTTATATAAAAAAATCTAAAAAATTATTTAACATTTAAAAATTATTTATTAAAACTTATTTTTACACATTTTATATTTTTACAAATTTTTTTCAAAGGAATATTTTTGTCTCGTTCTGAATAAGTCATGTTTCTACCCTTTTTCATTACAAAAGTAATGTTGATTTTCACTTTTTACAACATGGATGGAATTACTTGAAATAACTTATTTGAACCATCCACTATATTTTTATATAGATATATTTAATGATAGTGTTTTAAATTTGAATTTTTGATAATGGTATTTTCAAAAGGGATTTCTTAATTATAATGATATTTTCCTCGAGAATGATTTTAAGGAATGTTTTATTTCATAAATGAAAACTACCCTTATTCTTACTTAAATTGGTATAAAACATATTTAAACAATACTTTTTATTCATCGTGATATATTATTATTATTATTTTTACCAATGATTTTATTGACATTAACTTACTTGAATAACGTTTTTCAGTCATTAAATTACCCTTGATTTATTTGTTTTCCAATTACAATTTAACATTAAATTTCCCCTAAATAACCAAAGTATTTACAATGGATATAATTATTTACAACACTATATACCTTATTAACATATGGTGTGTAATTTTATAGTTATTTGAATACTTGTGGATGTATTGAGAAATCTGTATTCCTCACTCAATACAGATATTTGATAAAGAACATTGTCTATGAAGTTAATCAATTAATCATTATAGGAGGGATTATTTGGACAGTTATGACATTGGTTTAGCACGGTTTAATTTATTCCCCATAACACATTAGTTGACTCATGGGATAAATTAGTTTTCCAGCCTTAGTTAATTGGGATTTTACCTTATTACATTTGAAACTATTTTTTGAAAGTTCTTAACGGTAATGTTTCCATGTACTTATGAAACATGGAATACAAGAATTAAGAATTTATCTTATTTATATTTAGTTATTATTATCCTTAACATTTTAACAATGGAAATATATTTAAAATCATTTATTTATGTTTTTATTTTATAAAAGGATTTTTTTTTTGTTATTTAACTTTCTATTTTGATGATTCCTTAGCCAGTTATTTAAATGGAATGTTATTCCAATTATTTATATGATCATAATGATTGTATCTTATCCAGTTATTTATATGGCTTATGTTTTGAGTTATTTATCATTCTATATTCATTATTACTTATCTTGTTATTTAAATTGAATTTGTGTTCAGTTATTTACCTTTCAATATTTAATATTCAGTATTGATTTATGATAACTTCTGTTAAACTTGACCCTTATTAAGTAGTTGAGCTCACCCTTATTTCATTTTTTTCCACGGGAATATAAGAAATTCTCTACAAATTATATGTAGGTATTCTCAATATGGAACAAATATATTCTATAAAAAAATTATGTAATTTTTTAATTATTTATAATAAAAGTCTCATGTATGTATATAGTTAAAAAATATTAATAAACTATTATGTACTTTTGGATGAAATTTCCCTATATTTTATTCCAATTTAATGGTTGAGGAACCCAATTTGGCCTTTTTGTTCATGTCACTATAATTGTAATCAGACCAAGTTTATTATCATCATTGGAAATTTGATTTAGGATAAAATAGATTATGGGAAATAACCCTTTGAAATAATTTGTGGATAATTATATAAGAACATAATAATGTTTTTGGTTAGGTAGAGATTATGTGGTTCATCATATAAATACATACATATCTTGATGCTACAATTAGAATTGGATGTAGAAAAGATATATCTCGGGGTAAGGACTTTGAACATGTTGTGTTAGTCATGACTCAAATGTAAATATGTATGTTTCTATGGTCCCTAGTGTGCACTTGGTTTCACACTTCCCTGGTATATTCTTAGTATAATTCATATTTTATTTTCAAACCACCATGAAGGATTTGAGTAGATAATGAAAATGAATAACCAAGGTTACACCTAAGTTGTTTTAGAATATAAAAAATCGCAAGGATTTTCATATCATATTAATGTTTCTATTGTTTCCTACATATTATTATTGTTTCTACTGTTTTTCTTTTTTCAGTTAATGGAATGAATTCAGAGGAATCATGCTAACAATGAACAAAAATGAAAAGGTTTTCAAAACACAAATCCAAATGAGAATAGTATTACAGTTTATGATATCATGTTTATAACTAAATTGTTTTTCAAAAATATGATTAAAACATATTATATAACCATCTCCCATACATACCAAAGTGGGGAAGGATAGAGCTTTCTTAGAGATCGAGTGGTGGAGACTGTGGAGAAAAGAAGTATTTATTTTGATCGTGTAAAAAATATGGAAGGATACACATAGGAACATGTCTCAATAGAACAAATAAATTATTTACATATGGAAATGATGTGTATAAATAAATACATTTTTTTAAGAAAAATGATGATTATGATGGAAGGAGAAAAATATCATCCATTGGATCCATTTGCAATTTTTTTAATCAAATGTGGGGAATCTGGCCACTATGGATAGACCCTATACCATGTAAGAAACCAAGTGGAAATAAAATGGATGAAGTACATATGTAATGGGATTCAAGAAATAAATTTTTGATGTGTTTTACCAATGCTGTTTTGCCTATAATAATCACAAATCATGTATGGAAAGTTTTAAATTTTAGAAGAGCATGAGTATTCATTAAAATAAGAGTTATTGATAGCATTATGGATAATTATTCTAAGAATTATCATTTGTTCAAAGTCTTAAATCCAACTTATTTGGTTTTATGTGGTATGAGTATACTAATATTAATGATATTTTGGGATATATTTAGTGAAAGTATATATTTTAGTTGAAAATTTATTTGAGGAATAGTTAATTTATATTTTAATGATAAACATTAAAAGTTATTGAAAACATTTTGGTTTAATATGATCCTTAATGAAAATATGACAATATCCAAATAAGATTATTTACCTTTGTTAAAATGGTTTTATTAAAAACCATAGAGAAAAGGTTATTCATTGTTTATATTTCAAGGATGACGACCATTTTTATAAAGAAAATTATAGAAATTATATTAATATGGTTTTAGAAAATGGACAACTTGCATATAGGGTTATAAACTATTGAATCCAACTAGTAAAATGGGCATGAACCCATTACTGAAGGACGATAAGGGTTTCACGCCTACCCCTGACCTATGTGATTTCCTAGTATTTTTGTCATTGTGTTTAGCTAAAAATTTAGAATAATAAATATTAATAATGAACCATTGGTATTACTTTGTAGTTTTTTAGAATAATTTACTAAACATATTGGTTTTCAATACATTTATATGATGGTGAAAAGGATTTTCACTCTTTTTTATAACATATAATCTGTTATAAATTTAATTTTAGTGCTTCAGGAAAAGAATAATGTTGGGATATTCTTTTCTTGGAATGTGTGAAAAAATTGAAATTGTTCATAACATATCCAAATGATGAAATTATTCTTAATAAATAAAAATATATCATGTATATATCCATATATTCTTAGATATTAAACTAATTCATTAAAATTATAAAAAGGCTCTTGAAATAAAATACTATCATGCTACCATCATTTCTAATGATATCAATTACATTTAGACTAATAGTCAATTTATCGTATTGATCCCCTAAAATTTCCATTGATCATTCAATAGTTTTTTATCAATAAACTAAATAACTCCCAATAAATATTTATTTTTTCCCATGTCTATATCTTCACTTTCCCCTCATGTTCACTTTTATAGAATCCTAGTCATGTGTTATTTGATACGAACATCATAACTTTCTATCACTCTTATTGAGAGGTTATTTTATTATCACTTTTATGATGAAGGTTTTTCAAAAATTGTATTTCAAAAATAAAACCTTAGATTATGGCGTTTAATTTTAAATTTCAAGGAAACATTTTATTTATGATGGAAAGAATATAACACCCTAATATTTTATAATATGAGCATTTTATTCAATGGCATGTATATCACACATCCCCAATCATAGAAAGGAATATGAAAACCCTAGAAATTACTATATATTTACTATTTTAAATATATTCATTAAATGATATATCTTTCAATTCATGAGACACTATGTTAGCTTGTGTTACTTATAAAAACAACTTTCTTTGATATCATTTATTACATGAAAGGATGAGTTTCAAACAAATGGTATTATTATTATTTAAAATGAAAAAATATCTCTTAACTAGTAAATTATTTTTTCCGAAAAATATTAACTAAATAATGAAAAAATATGGTTTTCTTAATTTTAAAATTAATTTATTGGTCACTTATATATTACAAATAAAAAACCAAAAGAATATAAAAAAATGATTTTATAAATAACATTTTTATGTTATAAAAGTGGTTTAATCATAATAAATTAAATTAATTACTATCAGTGTATTATATTAATGAAATTTATTTGTTATAAAAAATTTCATTAATAAAATATATCTGATAAGAATAAGAGAATAAAAAATCAAACTTTATGCTTAAAAAGCTGTATTTTCTTAATAAAAACTTTACCTTTTTTTAAAGGAGAAATTGATTTCAATATTAATTTTTACATTTTGATAAATATTATATATGGAATTAAACTTAATTTGTGAAATATGAATATCAAAAGTATATTAGGGTACGTTTTCAAATTTTTCTAAGAAATTTTTATTTTTGGATGAATAATGAAAAATACTAAATTTTAATTGAAAACTAAATTTTCATCTATACAATTTATAATGTAAAATTATATTTTGAAATGATTTTAATGGAAAAATAGATCATTTATAAATCTATTAATCCAAATTCCATCACTGTAATCAATTAAAAATTAAAATTAGATATAAAAACAAAATAAAATTTTGAACTTTTTAACCGTAAATACACTCATTCTCGTTCTATATATATAATTAATTTTAAATTATTTTCATACATTTATGTGATGTAAATTTTTTTAAAAAAATTTTTCATTATTTTTTTAAATAGAATAATTTATAATTTTTTAGAATTTCAACTTAAATTTTTACCAAAATGATTATTGAAAACAAATAAAATTAACCACATTTATTAAGATACAAATGAGTTTTTTAGGGCACTAACCTTTATGATTATGGGGAATAATAACTTAACAACATGTCCAGAACGAATTAATGGTCTATATATCATCCACATTCCTTGTTTTATAATAAATATTTCATTATTGGATGCACATCAGGTATAGGAAATCTATAATAGTGTTTACATTTTGGTATTTACATGAATGCCACTCCTACTTGAATATAATAGGGTACTCAATTACCTTAAATATTTAACCTACCAAGCCATTTTTTTAATAAAAATCATGAAAAAATAACTTAAAAACTTCTATTCCATGATCCCATAATCCTTACCTTAGTAGGAAGGACAACTTGGTAAGGCATTAGTGCAAACCTAAGTGGGATACTCGAAGAAGAGGGAATGTTTTTCTAATGGAATTTTTATTTTATTTTAGTCTCCATATAAATAAATTAATATTATTTCATGATTATATAACAAAACAAGTATATTAAATATAACATGATCTTTTTTGTAAGGGTATGACCTATAACCACTCACATTTTCATAAAATGGGATACACAATCATTATTCATGTGTACGGAAGAATACATCCTTGTAAATCACTGTCTTTTATTCTTTCATTACTACCCTTAAAAATTTATAATTATTATGGATTTATAGTTAATATATTATATATATGATATTTATAATTTATTTATGGGTTTTTAATTATTATAAAATACATACTATCATGATTTCCATTTTTGGGAATGCAATAACATCATTTTTGTGTACAGTGGACTACTACCTCACGAAGTAATATGATTCATTCACATGTTACATGGAATGTATTAAGTATTGATTTAATAAAACATGATATATATATATATATAACATAAATATGAAACTATAATTATAATAAACATTTATATCACTTACTTTTATTTCTTTTAATATGATGAGAAAATAGAAGTAGCATTCATGGTTATGTACGATCTACCATCTCTATGAAAGGTGAATTTCATTTTCTATATTAAAATATAATGGATTAAAATAAATTAATATATACTAATAAATATTATATTTACATCATGTTTAAAATTCTTGAGAATCATAAATTATGATCTATGTAATAGGAGAAAAATAGGAAGTCAAAACATATTCGAAAAGAAAGGTGATTTATTACCCAAAACAATGAAAATAATGAATGATTATTAATGAAAAGGTAATAATATGTTATAAAAGGATCATATATGGGATAATAAATTTTAATATGGTTCTAGTATAAGTTAAAAAAATATTTAAAACCACTACAAAGGATATTAAAGAAAGTACGAACAAAAGAAATGAGCAGGGTGAGGGATTTCATCTCAGTTTTATTTCATTGAGTTATATTATAACATTATGAAAATAATTAATTTTATATGGTGCATATAATAGTGATATACATGTATTATAATTATTGATTCATTATTCATGTTACTTTATGTATCAATTATAATTATTTTATTTAATGGGATTTTAATTATGAGTTACTAAGTGTAATTGGGGTTTGTCTTAGTGGTAAGCACCCCTTAATTCTACATGAAAAATGGGGGTTCAAAACTCATTGTGCGCAGGAACTGTAGCAGTACTGTAGTAGAGATAATACTATAGCAATGGCTGGGGCTGTAACGGTGGCAGGTCACTGTAGCAGTGGTAGAGTATAGTAGCAGCTACGAATACTATGCAGTTCTATAGCAACGCGAAGACTGTAGCAGTACTATTCACAGACTGGAATTTGGGAAAAAAATGTGGGCCTATGGGCCATGTGATGGGCTAAATGCCCATTGGGCCTTTGGGCTATGTAATGGGTCTCCCTCAACCCAGTTAAAGAGGTCTTTGCTTCGCTTTAATAATAAATGAGGCTTCGGCCCCAACCGTTTAATTATGAGTTAGTAAGTGGAAAATAATTGCATAACCTAATTCCTTTTCATTGGGTTATATTACTTTATAGTTATAATAAATATTCCATGATTATGTGTATAATTATATTTGAATATATATTTCATTATTTCAACTTTTTTATGTGGATTTACAGATGTTACTGAAAATTGATTCGATTTTTGATTCCCACTTATAATTTATAATCTTTGTAAGGGTATGCTTCACAATCTCATTTTATTCAAGGTTTTTTAGAAATCAATTTCCATTGAAATAAATTATTTTAAAATTGATAAATAAAACCATTAATTTTTTATCCTATGGGTTTTCATGATTACTTTCATGTAATATAACCATTTTCCCACTCTTTGTTACATAAAATGTTTTATAAAATTTTATAAAGAAAATATGAATTAATTTCACACATTGATTACATATCTTATTTTCTTACAAAGCCATGTTTTCAAAAAATTATTTCAAAAATGTTTTATTAACTTTTTCAAAATAAGTTATTAAAAAAAATTAACCATTTTTTCTTTAAAAATATTTAAATGAATCTTCTTGTCTGTTTCTGAACAAGTCACTTTTATAACTATTTTTAAATTCAAAATGAATGTAATTTTTACCTTGTACAACATGTGTGTAATTAACCAAAATCATTTATTTTTAGATTAACTTGAAATTATTCAAAAATATTTTTAATTAAAAAATTTTATAAATTTTTTTTCAAAGAAGGTTATTTTCTGAATTTTTTCAAAATAAAAAGGATATTTTCCTTTAGAATTTTTTTAAAAATATTTATTTTCATAAAAAACAATAACGATTTATTCATAATCTATTGGGTATAAATCATGTTTATATCATCTATATTCTTCTTTTGGATGTATTATTATTATTTTTACAAAATAATATATTTATATTCACATCCTTGATAAATTTTTTCATTATCTTTCCCTTGATTTATTAACTTTATAGTGACAATTGAGCGTTAAATTTTCTGTAATTTTCAATATTATATATCATTAATGTGATTATTCCCTAAACTATTTACAATTTTTACATTCATTGTTTACATTGATAGTTATTTGATTATATATTTAAGTATCGATAAATCTATATTCTTTACTCAATATAGATATTTTATAATTAATATTTTTTATAAATTAAATTGATTATTATATATGAGAGGATTTATTTGGATTGGTACAATATGGGTTGGGGGCCATTTAAAATAATCCTCTTGATGCATCGGTAGTGTCAGGGGATGATTCCACTATCTTACTATAGTTTAGTAGGTTTGTACCCTGTATATTTTATACCATATTGTGAATGGTCTTGATAGTAAAGGTACCATGTACCTGGGAATCATGGAATTCAATAATTATGTATTTCCTTCATTCGAATTTAGTCATTATTATCCATGAGACTTTCACTGAAAAAAATAAGGATTCCTTTCAATCTCATTTTATTGATTAAATGGAATGTTTTTTCAGTTATTTACCTTTCCATATTGATTATTCCTTATCCAGTTATTTAAAAAGAACGTGTTTTCAGTTATTTATAATTTTATATTGATTATGTTTTATCTAGTTATTTAAATAGAATTTGTTTTTAGTTATTTTCCTTTCCATATTGGTTGTATATTATCCAATTATTTAAATGGCTTGTGTATTCAGTTATTTTCCTTTCTATATTGATAATTAATTTTCGATTCATGATTGATTCTGATATACTTAACCCTTACTGAGTATTTGAGATCACCCTTCTTTTTTTAATTTCATCAGGATTCCAAAAGGTTACCCTAACTGATATGCAGTGATATGGTTTGACAGATAAAGATATTATTGAAAAAAATATTATTTAATTTTTGTAATTAATTGTAATACTGTAATTAGGTTTGTATCTAATTTAAAAAAACCAAACAAATATTTGGTCCTTTGGGATGTTATTTCCTTATATTTTATGCAAATGCATTGGTAGTAGGCACTAACTCTGGGCTTCTAGGTCCGATCGCAATAGTGGCACGTAGTGATATCTAGGTGTGGGAGTTTAGAGGGTGAGGTTATAGAGTAGTTTATATCTGTTTATATTTTTTATTAAATTTATGATATTTTTGTTTTTTTTGGATTTTTTATACGAAGATAGGTCATATTGTTTTGTGTTAGAATTATCCTATTTCTTTTACACTGATTAAAGGTAGAAATCATTTCTATGGTATGTTCTTGATTCACGAAAACTTTTTGGTATCTTGTAGGGATCTGAAACACACTTTGGGCCTATCATGAGAAATATTGAGCACCTGAAGGATAGATTTATAGGTTTTCATTCATGAAATAAATAGTATCATGGTCAAGGTTCGTACATGGGAATATATTATTTATTTTAATTTATTATTTTTGGTTTCTAGATCATTTTAATAGGACTATTAAGACTCAATATTTTGGTTTGAATATATTCTCATGAGATCTTTCTCATTAAAACCCTCATGTTACCATGGTTATAGAGGTTTTGCGTTTTGGGTTTTGATTTTTTTTTCAATTATTTTAGTATCTTTTAAGGATTTTATATTTGGGGATGACAATATTAGTTAAATGTTGGTGCACAATAAGATTGATAGGACTACTAAGACAAGTGGTTATTTATTATACAGTTAGATGTGAATCTTTATTCATGTTTTTGTTATTTTAACATCATTCAATAATCCATTTGGTTAGGCCTTATAGAGAATATCACCCCTTTGAAAAAATGATTATACTTATTTTGTGTATAATTCAGTTTTTATTATGTTATGTTTGTGTTCCTTTCATAAAAAATGAATTTTATTTTAATAATATGGTTTCAAAATTGAGAGTTTTTGGTTTTAAAAGTAATTTTTTCCAAAAAATATTTAAATGAAAAAACTGAATTTTGATTATGAATAAATGGTTTAGAAGTGAAGAATAAATTTTAATTAAAATTCATGTTCGTTTGTTTTCAAAAAGTGGGAGCGATGATAGAAGTTTTTCACAAACCAAAATTCAATTAATTATTGTTTACCTAATAATGTACCATAGTGGCACACTATAGGGTTGAACTCTAAGAGTCCTTATGCACAATCAAATTTTTCAATTGTCGCTATTATATTCTATCTAATATAAAACAAAATTAAATAAACTATAATTCGGGGTTTAAAAATATGGATTAAATATAATTAATATATATCCAAAATTTATGAATAATAACAATTTTGTTAGAATAATTAAATAAGTTAAATTGTCTTTGTTGTTCTTGGTGATTGAAATCATTATTTTAAAAGAATCTCATCATTCAACTCAATGAGGGGATCAAGACCTGTCACACCTCACCTTCTCATTTGAATTGTCATCACCCCCATACTGATTCCTCTATATATAAGGCAATTATCTTCCTTAATTCATATATGATACCTCTTCATTGACCATAACAATATATTCCATGTTCCACTATATGCAGGATACATAATGTGATTGGAATGAAAAATGGTAAATGACAATATGAACCTATAAAATTCAGAAAATAGGTAAACTACTCAATGTAATCATTAAAACAATCACAAAAACTCCTAGAATATAATAAATAAATATTTTATAAAACTAAATAAAACTAAATAAATCTACCTTTAATTATCCCTGATGTTAGTTCACTATTTTTATTTTAGTTTAGAATAGGAAACAGGGTTAGAGATAACATGTAAAATAAGTTAAATTTGAAGAATGAGGTATGAAGAAGAAGACTAATATATTAAAATAATAAAAATTACTAAAACTAAAAAGAAATAAAAAATAATATAAATTAGAAAAGTATACCCCCATGTTTCTATCCAGATGAAAATGAGAGGATACACACTTTTAATGGGAGATGGGTGAAATTTTTGGCTAAAAATCCTTTTACCAAACTACTATTCATGGGAGCCCCATTTAATAGAATAGTGGGAAAATTCTTTATTATAAAAGAATTTATTATGATTTTTCCTCATAAACCCTAACTGGTTTTTCTTGATTGGGTTATAGGTGTATGATTTATAGCATATGTAATCCAAGAAATTAATTATATCCAGGTAACATTTTGTATTCCAATTCTCCAAATTCTTATGAATTAATGACCCTGGTGAAGGATAGATCTAGTGTGTAATACTTCATTAATGTTGTTCCCTAGTACATTCTAAATCTCTTTACAAAATATGATATCCATTGTGTAGGACCACTTCGACATATATGCTGATATATTCTGATATTTAATACAATCCAGATTTGTGTAATGTTTTTCTGGAATGAGAAGTGAAATGATTTTAGGACTCCAAAAGATTGATTGAGCATTGGATGTAGATGGATTAAATTTATCGAAATATTTCAGGAATCCTAAAAGAAGAAATTACTCAATTTTATTCAGTGTATAAAAACTTCTTCCTAAAATAAATAATAAAAATAAAATAGTTAGATCCCAAAATTAGGGCATTCTTTGAAATTAAGATAAAAACATAGAGAAAACAAAATTGTGAAAATTTCCCATTAAATAACACTATGATGGGTTTATAAACATTAAATTATAGTACTGAATTTGTGAAAATATTAGGTTCATCACACCCCTTTAGAACCCCTAAACAACCTAAGAGGGGATGGGTGAATAATGTTGTCAACTTATTCTCTTAATGGGATGAATACTATGCACATGTTGGTATGAAATTGTTGAACAGGTCTTAATAAATCTTGTGGTAACTAAACATTTACATGAAGATAGACAAGCACAAATTTTATATTGTTCACCACTAAGGTATACTCTAAGGATCATACAATAACATTGTGTTAGTCATACCTAAATCCACTAATCTGTACTATTTGTGGAATATATATGTTCAGGAACAATCACTACCTTCCAGGAATAATTCCTTTATAAGATTTTATGGATATCACAATTACTCTTTACGAATGCTTCCATCTACTCACCCTTTCTCACTACATTGTATATTATCCCACTCAGTTTAATGAGTTGAATTTCACTTCAATAGATTGAAATTTAAGGCATTATCCACAGAATACCATGAGACTCTACAGTCTTCAAAGTCATGATTTGATTGACATGAAGTAATTTTTCACTAATACCATGTCTTTAATACTTAAATTCATGAATCCCCTTGATGAAGCTCACTACCAACATGAAGAAAACTTCATTCACAGAAGAAACTACCTTCTAAAATCTCATGGATTCATCACATAATACCTCATATTATAGAAACATTAGTTTCTCGAATACCTAAGAATTGGTCATGACTAAGATAGTATTTTCACAATTATCATGATCACATTGAATAGATTATTCACGTATCTCTGGGACCTCATGAATATAGTTAAATTAAACATTTTCATCATTGTTTTTCATGTCAAATGAAGTGGGGTTATCATCATATATTTGGGACCATCCCTTCACGAAGTTCTCATGCCTCATGTGCATTTTTAGTGAACATAAAAAAACATCATTTCAAATATCATACATTCATGTTACTCAAGTGATATTTTTTTAGTCTTGGAGATTACTATAAACTCATTGCGCATTTAAGATTCTCCACTTCTCAAAGTTTTGGGAGAACACCATCAACTCTTCATGCACTCACGAAGACCCATACCATCACGAAGCATATCCATTGAGAAAATATTTATTTTTGAAACCCATTATTTTATAATATTAATGAAATTTTGATTCCAAAATACATCCTTTAATGATTTAGTCCCATTACTCTATATTTTTTGTGAAAAAACATTTCAAATAATTGTAAAAAAATTCCACAATCAATATTATAGTTAGTTTTTCCTATAAAATCAATTTCCTTGCAAAATCTTTTATCATTCAAATGTGTATTTACAACAAAAAGAAAATAGAATGCTTTTTCAATAAAGAAAAATCATAGTTCCAATATCCTCTAAGGTATAACATTACACTCCTTGGAAATCATCATGCATTCAAATAAAAATCCACAAAACAATCAAAAGTGAGAAACCATCCATGATCTTATCCAAAATATAATAATATCATTTATAATATATAAAAATAAAATCCCTATCATTTTCAATCCAAAAATATATATTTTTCATCCTCAAAACCCCATTTATGAACTAATCCCAACATAGCTTACATTGTATTTTTTTTACACTCCACCCAAGTGAAATTGAATCTATAGTAATTATAATACGTGAAAATAGAATATATCACCATAGGATTGTGACAATTTTTATTTGTACTCAACATGAGACCTGAAAATATTTTCATTAATGAGGACATTTTATAGGTTAATTCTGTCACTTAATGTTTGGGGGAAAATGATTTAAAAATTATACCTGAAAAAAGTTGGTTGGACTCTTAAGTAATAAGCATGAATATTAAAGTGAAAACACATGATGAACTATAATAAATCTCCATTGAAAATGTTAAACATTACAACACCAATTTTTTATACATGTTATATTCAACAAGAAATTAAAAAAATGAATGTTATCGTCTAAATTATCCACCTTTTTTTTCTTATTTTTCGTTTTCTTCTTATAAAGCATTATAAAATAATAGCTTTATATTCTTTTTATTTTATTCTTTCCATAGATAATGAAATAAAAATGAATAAAATGAATTAATGATAATCATTACCTTATTTTTAGTGAGTTACATGGGTCATAAAAGAATGTAAAATGTTAAATTCAATCACATATCAATATTTTCCTTTTTTTCTTTTCTTTATTTTCTTTTTTTGATAGAGAATCGTATTGAAGAAATAATGCAGAATGCAATTTTGACTCTTACCCCATTATTTCATTATCCACTAAACAAAATGATGAAACATAACTCACATTATCCAAAAATGAATCAAATACCATATAATGTGCATGAATGATCCTTCCAGTAATCTCAAACATGAAATATTCATAAAAACAATCCACGAGAGCATGTAGGTAAAGAAAAGTTGGCTTGTAATGTGGATTAAACCAATACGTTCATGTAATCTAATTGAAAACAATGGATACATGTAATGGTAGGCCCTAGGTAAATATGTAGTTATCCAAATAAGTGAATCAATCATGGAAAAGATATTCTATAAAAGCAATTCATCAAAAGAAAAATATCATAAATTCTAGTTCTCAAAACAAATCCATGTTTCTATCAATTAAGGGTGGGTATTAGGAAGAATATATCAAATTGGTTTAGAATAGATAAAATTATTGGGAAAATATTTTGACTTAGTGGGCATGGATTTCAAAAATCTGGAAATCTCATAAAAATTCTTGAAAATCCAAATCAAGAAAAACGTTTTCACATGAAAAATCATTTAAAGTCCATTTTTACAAAATCATTTCAATCATATAAATATCAGTTGATCTGTGAAAAATGATAATAATATTCAGTTAACATAAATTTTCCTATAGGATAAAAAAATGAGAAAATAACACATAAAAACAACTAATAAGGTTGAAACTCTCCCTATAATTAAATTTCACTACCCTCTTTTCAGCTCAATAAAAGAAAAATATAATGTTAGAAAACAATTGGAATGAAAGATTCAACCAGATGTTATTTTTGAAGTAGAATCATTCAGTTAAGATCCTAGATACTAACACTAAGAATATTAATTCTATGAATAAGTAAAAACATAATAAACATAATGGAAAATGAATAGAAATATAAAATAATATAGAACATGGTTTAGACCCCCTATGCAGGTTCTTGGTTTTTACTACCCCATGTTAGGTGGTTGGAGTGGTTTAATCTTATTCCAAAGGGGGTGGTTTTTTTACATAGAAACTAATATAAATCCTTTCATCCATTACTATTAAACATATACAGGTATTGGAGGAAACCATGGATATATTACTTCAGCTCCTCCCCCATTTATATGTGGTATAACATAGAAGATGGGGGAAGAAGAAAGAATGGGTCCTCATTATTTTACGGTATTACTTATGTGGCCTCGTTAAATTCAATATAAAGGGATTTATCATTTGATGATGTATTATAAAATTCCAAAGTGGGTAATTCATAAACAAAATATACATTAATATGATTAAAACATGAAGAATCAATAAATAAATCTTTTTATTCATGTTAGTCATCTTGAAACATAATCTCTTTATGCAAGGCCACTGGGAATTATGTATTAGAAAGGTCATATTAATATTAATATAAATGAATAGATAGGTTTAGATGTATTAATTATTCATTAAAAAATATTGGAGGATTAATAATCTTTTGGTCTTTAACAAATTCTAACAAATTTTCTTCCATGGCATTTTTACCTCCCATAGTTGTATCAGCTAACATGACATATTCATGAACCTCGTAATGATATGGTCAAGGATGGATTTTTGCATCTTCAAGTAGTTTCTTCAGGTCTTCCTTGGTTTTTTCAACGTAATATATAGGTGTAAAAACCATAATCTCTTAGGGTTGAATTTCGTTTTGGTGTTTCTTTTCTGACAATTTTACATTGGATTCTGGAATCAAGGTAGAAAGGTTATTCGATTTAGTTTTCATCCCCTCTATTCTTCTGATGTTATCCTCACTATTTTTTTTCAAAAAATTACCTGATATATATAAATAACCACTAGGAGATGCATATAAAAATTAATAAATGAATACACTTCGTCATAAAAAATTTATATTCAATGATGCCCATATTTAAAATTGTTTTTTAAAATTTGATCTTTCTTAAAAATCATTTTACATAAGCACTTAGCCTCCTAAAAAACAGTGATATATTTATTTCAATGGGTTTTCATTAACCACTATTTAATTAAATTATTATTTACCAAGGAATGAACCACAATGGTACACCCTAAGGTCGATCATAGGGAGGCCTCTTATGCCAATGAATGTTTCTATTTTCACTGTTATATTCTATCTAATATAAAAATTAATTAACTAAACTATAATTGGGGGTTGAAAAGATGCATGAAATATAAAGAATATATATATATATATATATATGAAATTCATTAAAAATATAATAAATAAAAAACATGTTGTTTTGAGGTTGTGGTGATTGAAATCATTGTTCAAAAAGAATCTCATATTCAAGTCAATGAGGTGATCAAGCCCTATCACACCTCACATTCTTTTTTGATTCTTCCACACCCCATACCAAGATCTATTCATATGGGGTAATGTTCATCCTTAATTTAGCTAGTATACCTCTTCAGTTTCCATCATAATCCATTTTCTGCTCCACTATATTCACAACAAAAAAATTAAAGGGATTGAAAAATGGTAAAAGAGATGAAGAATTCAGATGATTCAGAAAATGGAGATATCACTCACCATAGTGATTTTAAACATTGATAATAATCCAATAATTGAATAAAGGGATACAAAATTATGAAAAATAACACTCAATCAAAGCACCATTTCCTCTGTTAAAAACATCCAATGTTATTTCTCTATTTTTATTAGAGTTGAGAAGGGAAATTGGTTAGGAAATACATAAAGTGAAAGAAATGGATGAAGAAAGTATAAATAAAAAGAATAAAATATTAAATAAAAAATAAATTTAAAAAACAAAATAAAGCAATAAAAAGCTACTGTAAATGGACAACAAAGGCTACCCCCATGTTTCCAGCCCTTTGAAAATGAGAGGACACACTCTTTTATAGGGATAAGGACTGAAATAATTTCTTCCAAATACATCTAGCAAAATTATTCAAGGGGTATCATAATTTAATGGAATAAATGTGAACTAGTTATTTGAAAAAGTTGTTCATATTTATTATCCAAATGAATCTTGAAAATTTTAGCTGTATGAGGTGTCATATGTAGGATTTATAGAAAATCTACTCTAGGAAATAAATTAGGTCTAGGAGACTCTTCATATTCCAAATATCCACATTCCCATGAATTAATGATCCTTAATAAGGCAGAATCCCTTGTTAAATCCTTTATGAATGTTGTTCCCAATATCCTTTTATATTATTTGGTTGAATATGTGATTCATTGGGATTGACCAATTCAATATATACTCTAATATTTAATACATTCCTAATTCATTCATAGTTTTTGAGACATGGGTTGTGAGTGGATTTTGGGATCTAAAAGATAGATTGACATTTGGATCCATATGGATAAAATGTATCGTAATATATATGTAATCATACTAAAAAGTAATTTCAAATTTTTATCCTCTTTATAAAATGTTATTACTAAACTATGTAATAAAATTAAAACAATTAAATCACAAATTGACAAATTTTTAGCAATTAAGCTCAAAAAAATTAAACTCCAAATTATTTATTAGCTGACCATAAAATAACACTATGGTGGGTTTATAAAAATTTAATTTAATTATTAAATTTATTAAAATATTATCTCCACCTCTCACCCATACTAAAGCATTGCACTCCCAAACAATCTTCGTATATTAAAATCAAAGTCCACATAACAATAAAAAATAAGAAAAACTAAATTATATTACCTAAACTAAAATTATATCACATCTATTTTATGAAATACAAATCCCCATTATTTAAATTCTATAAATTTTAATTTTATGAACCTCTTAAATCCATCTATAACCTAATCACAACCTACCTCACGTTCGATTTTTTTTTCACCCTTCACTCAAGAAAAAATAAATCTAGAGTTATTCTCATACTTTTAAATTGAGTGTATCACCATAGGATTTTGAAAATTATTATTTATACATATTGAGAGACCTGATAATATTTTCAATCATGGGGTCTTTTTACAAGTTAATTATGTGGATAATGGTTAATGGGACAATTATTTAAAAATTATGACTGAAAAGTGGAGGTAGGACTCTTATGTACATTGGATGAATAATAAAATGAAAAAAAGGTGGACCACACTCAACACCCCTTTAAAATGTGACAAAAAACACCAAAAAATTTTTGTGACATGGTATAAGAGACCATAATTTATTGTAATTAATTATATCATCCAATTCTCCCTCTTTTAGTGTTTTTTTTGTGAAGCTACAGAAAAGAACAACTATATTTGATTTAATTAAAATTTTATTTCTTGGGGGAATGAGATAAAATATGAATAAATTTAAGGAATTATAATAATTCCCATTATTTTAGAGAGTTAAATGAGTAATAAAATAATGTACAATGAAAAATTCAAACTCATATCTATTTTTTCATTTTTAATTATTTCATTTTTTCACTTTTTTGAAGAAGTACCAAACGACATAAATAATTTACAAGGAACTTTTGATTCATTCCATAGTATTCCATTCTCTTTTTCCTGAAATGATGAAATACAACCCAAAATATTAACAAATGAAACACATCCGAAAAAATACACAATAAAGGCCCTTCACCCACTCTCAAACATGAAATATCCTTGCAAAAACACTAAATGCGGGTAGGTTAAGAATACTCTAGTTGTAATGTGGCATAAACTGTAAGGCAATTCATAGCATCTAAGGGATAAATATATATAGATGTATGGTTAGTTAATAGGTATATCTATTTCTATCCAAATAAGTTCCTCAATCATGTAAAAATTATTCCATAAATCCAATGCATCGAAAGAGTAAAATCAAAAATCTTTGGACTCACACAAAATCTTGGTTTCTCTTGAGAATTTGGGTGTTTTAAGAATAATATATCAAAGTGGTTTAGAATAACTAATATTATTAGAAAAGTATTTTGATTTAGTGCTTATTGGTAAGGGTTTGAAAAATATATCAAACTCAGAGAAATACTTGAAAATCGAAAGAAGGGAAAAGGTTTTCACATCAAGAATCATTTAAAATCCATTATTTCAAATCACATTTCAATCAAATCAAAATAAATTAATGCGTAAATGTGATAATAATAATATTTTTATCTAAACATTCTATAAAATTAAAAACAAAATGTAACAACACATGCAAAAACAACTAATTAGGTTCACACTCCTCTAAAAAATAAATTTCACTACCACACATTTCAACTCAACAAAATAATAAATTAAGGGAAAAATAATGAGAACAAAAGATACAACTTGAAATTATTTTTGAACTGGTCTCCTTGCGTTAAAAATATATCTACTAAAAAAATATAATTAGAAAACAAGAAGTAACAAATTATTAAAGTAATTAAAAACAAAGAAAAAAGTAAAATAGGATAAAACATGGTCTGGACCCCTGTGTGGGTACTAGGTTTTTACTTCCCCAAGCCAGAAAATAGTAGTGGTTTAACCCCAATCATAAGGTGGATAGGGTTTCTTAATTATAGACCACCAGAAATACTTTATTCCATAACTTTTCAACTTATATAGGTATTAATGGAAGCTAGGGATAGAGTACATTATCTCCTCCTCCTTTTCCATGTGGTATAGCTACGAAGATGGGGGAAGAATAAAGAATGAGTCCCCTTCATTTCCTTACACTACTTGTATTACCATATTAACTTCATTATCTATGGATTTATCAAGTGGTGTTTTATAATAAAATTATTAAAAGGTGGTTTGAAAAATAATTACACTTGAATATGATTAAAACATGAATTATTAATAAATAAATCTCCCCTTTCATGTATGTCAACTTGAAACATAATATCTTTAGGCAAGGCCACTTTTAATTCTATCTCAGTTGGATTTGTTTTATATTATTCAAATGAAATAGATATGTACCGAGGTACGAATTATTATTCTAAAAATATAGTAGGATATCTTACCTTTTTTTTCAACAAAATCTTCCCAATTCCCATCCTTTGCCTATTTATCTCCCATAGTTGTATCAGATGGCATGAAATATTCATGAACCTCTTCCGTAAATGGCCAAAGGGAGATGTTTGTATCTTCAAGTTTCATTTTAAGGTTTTCTTTGGGTTATCACATATAGAATTTAGGTGGTAGAAGTTTGATAACATCTAGTTAAATTTATTTTTTGTGTTTTGGTTCCGATTATTGGACATTGGATTATTGAAAAAATGTAGAAAGATTATTCAATTTTTTTCATCTCCTCCATTCTTTTAATGTTTTCTTCAACCTTTTTTTAAAAAATTCAACCTTAAACCCAAATAATCACTTTTCAAATATTATTAAGCATCACTAAAAAAAATTTATCATCCTAAAAAATATATTTAATGAAGCTCTTTTTTAAATTGTTTTTAAATATTTTAGTTTTCTAGTTTGAGTAAAATATCATGAGTAAGCACTCGGTCTCCCCTAAAATTTCTCCAAAATGGTGAAAGAGGTTTGTTTAAAACATATATTAAATTAAATTATTTTTTACCATAGAATTCACCATAGTTTAACACCTTTGGGTTAATCTTCTGGAGGCCACTTACATACACAAATTTTTCTACTATCACTATTATATTTTATTACTATAAAAATAAATTAACAAATATAAAATCGGGGATTGAAAATATTCATGAAAAATAAGTAATATATATACGCAATGAACAATAGAAATTTTTAAGATTAAAAAAAGAAGGCCAATGTTCTTGGGAGGTCCTGGTGATTGAAATAATTCTTTAAATAGAATCTTATCATTTAACTCAATGTGTTGATCAAGGATTTCTACACCTCAACCTATCATTTCAAATTTCATCATCCTATACCAAGACCTCATTAGACAAGGTAATTATCTTACTTAAGTCAACTACGATACCACTTCACTGACTATGAAAATTCATTCCATGCTCTACTATATGTGTGACACCAAAAGTAAATGGAAATAAAAAATATAATCAAGAAGAAGAATTTGGACGATAGGGAAAATAGGGTGAATACTCACTGTAATAATTTTAAGCATCCCAAAAACATGAAAAATTTAATAAATTGATATAAAATTAATCCCAATAAAACTCAATAAAATCACCATTCCATCCCTCCAACATGAACTAAGGATTGATCTCCATTTTCATTAGATTCCATAAGGGAAATATTTAGAGAACACATAAAATAAAAGAAATGGAGGAAGTGGTTTTGAAGATAAATACTAAAACATTAAAAAAATTAAGAAAGAAAAGAAATTCCAATATGTGGTAAATTTACAAAATATTATACCTATAATCATCCAACCCTTTTAAAAATGAGAGGAGACACTCTTTTATAGGGATATGGGGTGAAATTTTGGGATCCAAATCATTCTATCGAATGTTTGTGTCTGGGATCTCCATTTAATGAAATAATTTTAAATTTATATCTTATTAAGGATTTCGTATAATTTTTCCATGTTCTCCCTAAAAATATCATCTGGATTGGACACTAGATGTAGTATTTTTATAATATGTACTCTAAGATATTAATTCTATGTAGGTGACTCTATATATTCCAATTCTCCATTTTAAAATGAATTTATGTCCCTGAATAATGCCTAATATCATGTTTCATTCTCTATGAATGTTTTTAACCATCTCCTATAATATCTAAATTATAAATATGAGATCCATTGGGATATACCACTTCAAGATATATACTAATATTTTATACATTTTATAACTATGCACATTTTTTGAGTTCTAGGTTATGAGATGATTTTGGGCCTCTAAAAGATGAATTTAAATTAATCTCTAGATGGATAAAATGTATTTAACTATATCAGGAACCATAATTAAATAATTTCATAATTTTGTTAAGCTCATATGATGTTATTTCTAAAATACCTAATAAAAAATGTTATATCCTCAAAATGGGTCATTTTTAGTAATTAAGATCAGAAAACATAAAAACCAAAAAATGTGACAATTGACCATAGAAACACTAAAGTGGGTTTATAAACATTAAATTTTAGTGTTAATCATATGAAAATTTTATCTTCATGAGGGAGTTATCTTTTAATATTTTATATCTAAATAATAAATAATATTAATTGTAAATGGACACTTCTTAAATTGTAAATTGTTTCATAAAAATCTTTTATAAATACTTTTATATTGGTTTTATAATTAAGGAAAGTGTAGTCTTTGTTTCAAAAAGGGGCCAAGAATTTATGTTGAAATATATTCAAAAAATAATTTTTAATGTACTGGAGTTGGTTTCTGAGAAATAGTATTATGAATTGTGTTAAGGGTATTCTTGGGAGTACCCCTTGATTTTTTTTAATATGTTCTATTTGAATTGTGATATATGAATTAGTTGGGTATATTCTATTTATTAGTTTTCGTAGTCATCTATAATGTTCTAGATGAAACATGTGAGTTTCTTCCCTTTATGATGTATTCATTATGTTATCTTTTATAGATCCTTGGGTCTGTGATGTGTTCCCAACAATCCCACAAGGATGTTAGTCCTGTTCCGGACCTTGTTTCAAGGGGTTTTGAAAAATGGAAATTCGGGATTTGTTCATGGGTAACTTTCATGGGTGATACCTCAGACATTTGTTATACCTAGATAATCCCCTATTTGTTTGGATCAGTTTGATTGGATCTCAGTGATAGGGGTAACATTCTCATGATTATCCCTCTTCCACCTATTTTCTAAAGATATAAATGGTTTCTATTATTTGGACATGTATTATATGATTTATATTTATTCATGCCTTCACTAATTTCATTTTTTTTCTCTAGTTTTGTTGTTTCATTTTTATGTTAGTCCAGAGCTATTGGAGAGGGATTCTTTTTATGCTGGATCTAGGTTTTTGGTAGTCCCCCTTTTGTTTCCTTTATCATTTTATAGCCTTCTCTTTCCTTGTGTAGTTTCCATTTTTTGGGGTGATTTGAATCATTCTTGTTTGATTGAATAATAAATTTTCTTGGAGTATTAGTATATTAGTGGAATTATAAAAAGGTGGTAAGACCATCAAAAGTGTTCCATTATAGATAAAAAATTATTTAATTCTAGTCCTTTTGACCATGTGTGTGTTTTTTCATTTGGGGTTGGTAGATTTTGTTTCATTGGGGACATATTCTATGATTACTTCCCAAAACTCCCACATAATTTAGACATTTCTAACTATGTTCAATTTTTATGCTTTATGATATTTCTTTTAGAAATATTATTGAGATTCATTTGGTTTATTCCATAATTCCCCTTAATTTTATGATAATTCCTGGTGGGTATTCTATTTATTTTGTGTCCTTTATTATTTCTTATTAGAGAAATTTATGATTTTTTTTATTACAGAATTAGAAAATTGTGTTCTATTGTACATATTTACTAATGATGATGTCATCAGTAATCATCAAAAAAAATTTTCACTCTTAATGTTTCGTATCTTATGTCTTTGGTGAGAGTTAGATCCCATTAATTGCTGGGTCATCCGCTTTATCCATGAATTTTAGGCGGATGAATAAAATATGAGGGTAGTTTTGTCACACCTTGACACTCTTTTTCTTCTTTTATTTTTAAAATTTTATTCTCTTTATTTTTATTATTTTTTACTTCAAATTCTATGATGGATTGGTATTTTTTTAATTTTTATTTTTTGGATTTGATGTATGGTTTATTGATGGTTATTGGAAACTTTATAGAAACCATGAATTATTTCTCTAAAACATAACATATACAAACCCATGGATGGCCCATCATTTTTCAAAACATGCACCCTTTTCAAATGGGGTTCTCTGGGTCCTCTAGTATGAGGTTCATATTTGGAATGTATTTTTCCATCGGTTCTGCAAACCTGTGCGCTATTCTAGAACCATTAAAAATAGAAATTTGATATTTACTCCCCCTGTCATATAATTTTAATCCTATATAACAAACCAAATTTCCTATCTATTATCCATATATCATCCAATTTGTGATCACAATCCCTATTTACTATCTTCACCTCTTATTTATACTTTTATTTTCATAGTTCTCGTCATGATTTCAATGGATATATTCCTTGGTTAATGTTTATGCTCTTCATAACCCCTTTCGTTATCTTCTATCTTTATTTCTATTTCTCTTACATCTTCCCCTTGATATTTACCAAACCCTAACTTTATTTGGGTTTTTTTATGACTCACATTTTATGTGGTTAGTGGGGATTGATTTTAGGCATGTTCTAGTTACTTCTGTCGAAGGAAACATGCTTATCCCCGTTTTATGTTTGATGCACCTCAACCTATACATCAAATTTTTTAACCAAGACTACTTTATTGGTTTTGTTTTGGATATAAAATAATTATATTACATATGTTTTAGTCAAAATTTTAAATAATTTAGGTTTTCACTTATTTACAATTAAATTTGATGGTTTTCTATTTTTTATGTAGTAAAATGTCTTATTAAATTTGACACACCAGATGTTCCATAACAAAATACTGAATGGACTTTTCGATAATATTTCACATTTCAAAATATTTAATGAATATTCCACTAGATTTTCAATTGTATATTTGTATTTACTTTTAATTTAAAATAATTACATGATATTTCATGTAACAATTTTTTATTTTTTATTATTTAAATAATGTGGTGATTTTTTAAAATTACACATCTATATTATTTTTTTGTAAAAATATATATAAATAAACATATGTGTGTCTGTGACAATTACCATGACCGTGTGATTATTTTTATATTAAGAGAATCATATTTTCGTGTGTGTGAATGTATTTGCGTATAAAAATATAAGATTAATTTGGGAATTTAATTTGATATTTGAAATTGGTTCCAAATAAAATGATAAAAAACATTTCAAAAATATAATTTATAACCCATGTTGGAATGATTAATTTTCCAGTACATGTTTAAAAATAATTATTTAATTATAAAAACCCATTCTAAGATTGTTTTTTAAGATTTATGATATATCTATTTGGTATTTATAATTATTACTCTTTGATTAAGAAGTGATATGATTTTAATGGGTCATGTGTAATTTTGATGAGTCAAATTTCTAGTGTTGGATTAATAGAAGGACTGTTGTTTTAAAAAAGAACTTTATTCATTAAAAATAGGTAAAGAAACATTGGTCACAAATAATAGAATATGGGAGGCTAGAATAAATATAACTTTGGAATCTACATCACTAAAAAAACAAAAATATTTCTACAATGTTTGAGGTTCTAGATAATGATTTAACAACAATAATGTCCAAGTCTTATACTCATTTTAGGTTCGTATATGTTGCGTAATACATGGACAAATCCAGGAAACTATGTTATAGAATGTCATACTTAGCGGATATAATTTAAATTTAATGTTGACAAATTAAATTATGAGATGATACAATTAGTTATTTTCCTCACTATCCTTATATTATATTTGGATTTCACCATGGTTCTAGTTAATATTTTATACATGATTTTATTTTATAAAATTGTTGAAGTGATGAAATTTCATTTATTTATAAATTTTTCTATGACTGAAACATTTATTATTTAATTTTCTAAATTATGTCATTTCATTTAATTAAATATATTTTATAAGTGTTATATATGATTTCCAAACACCTTTTATGGTTTTTATGTTTCATTATTAATCATTATTGCTATAATGGTTTTGAAAATTGTTTACAAATGTGTTTTCAGATAAGTGTACAGAAGACTGGCCAAATACTTTCCATTAGAGTGTTATCATGAAAGTAAAATAGAAATGACACGTAAATAATGTTATTCTAGATTTTATGTCCACAGAAATGAGGAAAATATATTTGATTGTGTATTTCAAAAATGTATGAAAGGGATCTTTTATTCAATGACTTGATAGGGGCGTTGTTTTTTTTTGTTTTCAGACTATGCACTTTTTCTCATTCATATCTATTACCTTTTAGTTTATGGTTTTATATTATACATTGCCTCTATTATATATTTAATATTTTAGATTAGGATGGGGACTTATAAAATAAACTATAATTATATCTATTGTTTGTTTTTATAAAAGTTTCTATTATTGCAACAATTAAGTTATATTTTCAAATGATTTGGTTGGATTTCCATTTATTTAAATAGAATGTAAAATATGTGTCCCTTTAAATTTTATACATTTTTAAAATAGTACATTATAATTTTTTTTGACCTTATATGTGGATATCGTAATGGATCATAGATATGGCTCGATGAGGGATTTTAAAGGGTGATATAATAGAATAGTTTATATATGTTTATATCAGTCTGTTTATTAATTTTTTCTTATTTGATATTTAATTTTTATCTTATATATGAATTTTTCATGCTATTTGTTTATAATTAAAATACTTATTTATTCTAATTTAATTTTAAAATCATTTCCAATAATTTTTATTGATTTTGAGGTACTTTTTCCATCACATGGTGATTAGAAACACCCTTTAGGTGTATTCTAGGATGGCCTGAGCATCCAACAGATAGAAATAATGAGTTTTGATTGTGACACAAACACCCCAAACTACTTATTGTTTTGATTCCTTCTACACAAAATCTTACAAGAATTCTTGTAAGGATCTTCTCTCATAAAATATATATTCTGAATATAAACACTTATGAAAAAAAACAACTCTCCAAAAGAATTTTGAGAGACCATATTCAACCAGTATTATTCATATTATCACTACTAGGATCATATTATTTCTCTTAATATATCTATATTTTTGGGTATTTATAGATTAATATATTGTTTATTTATCCACCTTTTAAATATATGATTCAAATTATCTCCCTTTGAACTTTCTCAATTTTCTATATCTTAATTTCTTTATTGATGTCCATAATTCTCTATCAAAAATTTGTTTTGAATGTTTTAAACTAATTGACTAGCTAAAATATATGTTCGATAATCATTTAAGTGGACATTATAGTTTAATAATCAGTAAACCGGATGAAACAATGATCACCTTTAGTATTTATATTTCTCATTTCTCTAGAAAAATCAGAATTTATCAACTGAAGAGGTTTAGTTGTATAAATGTCAACTCATTTATACCATCCTTGTGTGATTTTAATTTTATATCATCTCTCATATACTTCATCCATTTCAGTATTAAGGTGAGGAAAGTACCTCATCACATCACTCATATAGATCATTACTAATATCCTATGAAAAATATGACTCAACCATTTGTGCCACATATTATTATCATATTTTGAACTCAAGTAATAATAATTTTTGTAGCATCCAATCTAAAATATATTTCCCTTGGACCTTTCACCTGATTGATAATAATAACATAACTGATTATGTTATTTATTTTTTTATTCCCCTAGAAACAAACTCATTCCAATTATCATATATTTGACTCGATATATGTAATTTCTATTTTATCCCAAAAATAAATAATAAATTTGTAGATTTTAGTTTTGGACTTCACTTTTAGTGCTTATAATACCCATGATATTCAATGATATTTCATTTAATATATTTAAAACTCCACCATCATGTTCGTATATGTATTTTAGGATCTTTATATTCATATCCATATATTATGGGTGTTTATTATTAAAACAAAGGATTTTTGTTTTTATAGGATTTGAGAGCCACCTCAACATTAAGTGACTTCTTCCCTTTGATTTATTTTAGCATCTTTAATTCATTCAAAATTTATTTTATTAAACTTATTTTTGGTTATGTATTATTCTACATGGTGATATTTATGGTTATATATTCCAACACATCTCATAAATCAATTCAAACCTATTTTTCATAACCATCGTATATGAGTTATCATTTTATATTTGACTCCTAAAATATCAATTTATTATATGAGATAAGTATAGGCTCTAAAATGAACAACATATTTGATTCATTGGAAGAAAAATGTTGTTCTAGAAAACCGATTTCTTATGTGAATAATCTCCGCAAGACCAATATTAGCTACTAAAACTGGATCTACATTAAAACTTCTACGTTTTTATAATAAAATATGTCTGTTATCATCAAGTAATATCATCATTGTTTTGCACCGAATTTGAAGAACCATACTTCTTCGGATCACTCTTTGCTACCTTAGTTAAAATATACATCCATTTTATATTTCACTAAATATATATTTTAATAGTTTGGAATTTATAAAATATACTAATAGATTAAATAGTTATAAAATTTTTAAAATGGGTTGGAATTTTATGTGAGATACTGCACATGAGTCCTCAGTACATAGAGAACCCTAATCCATTATAAAAATATAATTTTCTAAAAAGTTATTCATTTTTAAGGGTCTTGTCATACTTATTAAACCTTGATTTATCTTGAGTAAAATATTCATTTTGATCATTCTCCTTCTTCTCAATATATTTCATGTTTTTTTCTTTTTTAAAAAATTTTGATTTCAAGTTATTTATCGCTTCAATGTGATCATTATCTCCATTATGTAGTTTATATTCATTCTTTATCATCTTATCAAATTCCTTTGGAGATTTTTTGACATCATTCTTGTGCTCAATGATCCTTTTAAAATAGACATCAAGTACAGTTCCCAATATGAGGATCAAATTGTCTTTATCTACTTCCTCATCTCCTTTACAACCCATGCAATCTATTTTACTTTAATCATGTTCCAAAAATTTGTTTCCTATTCTAAGATATTGTTATTATGATTCATTGGTTAAAAAATATTGTTTCCCCCTTATTACTTATCATATTCATATATTATTCATTGATATTTTCCTTCTACCTATAATTAATTTCCAATAGACTTTATTAGATTATATTTTATGGTTTCCTTGAAAAATTTCATCAACATCATTAACCATGGATTCAATGTTTTTCTTATTTTTCAAAAAAAAAACTGATGCAATGTTCCCTACTCATCAATATACAAATACTTTTTGTGAAATAATTCCATTATATTTAAATATTTATTTCTTAATACATTCATATATTATTTCCCTAATTTTCTTATATATTTCATCAATCATATAAATTCCATATGAGTAACTGTATACCTCATCATCCTTGTCTTTGATATTTAATTTATTCATCGTTTGAAAATATATTTTCTTTTTATAACATTTTGTAAATATTTGTGTTTTTATGATTTTAAAATTCTATATATTATTGTGGAACTCATCAAGGGATAGAACTTACCTTATTCAATAGACGAATTCATTGGGTCAATTATTTCTAGGATATTCTTCATTAATTTTTTAACCACTATTTTAGTTTCTCTTAAAATTCACTGATATGATTAGAAATATCAAAAACAACTGGTGAAATATATATCTAAAGATTCGTTAATATAAATTCTAACTTCTTTAAACATACCCCTTTAATTATTTTATTTATATTCATTAATCATGACACTCCCTTCATACATGTTCCCAATTTTATCACATATTTGTCAACATATCGTTAATATGTTCACTTTTGTGTAATACTTTTCTAAAAAGGTTGGAAATTTATTATTCCATAATTTACCTTAAATACCAAGGTATCTCATGTTATTCATAGTCATAGGTCCATCATCCAAATTAGGTGAAAATCCCATAGTAACAGCATCTCTAACTTCATAACCATATGAATGTAGATAAGATAGCACATTATTTTTCCATACATAAGATCTTTTCCATAAAAAAAGGGAACGAATATAGTATTCAAAAAATATTTTACATCCTTGATATACTTTAAAAAATATGATTTTAAGAGGTGGATTAGGTCTTGTATACCACTTGTATTAAAAGGATAAATTATTACACCACTGAGTAAGGGGTTTAATTAGTTTAACTTTTTTAAAAAATATTTTGTATTAATAATTGAACCCCTTTAACTTTTTAAATGCCTGAAACACTATTAAAATATAATCCTCACATATATTGAATAAGAATAAGAATCAAGTTTCATATGATAATTTTTCATCATTCGATCTTAATGTGACTTCCTAATCCATTCCAAGTTCAGTTTGGTTTCTTAGACCTAGAATGTCACTACAATAGTATTTATTTTTGGATAAGGGTTTTTTTATATATTTGAATCCTAATGATATTTCATATCTATTAAAATATAATGGCATGTAACATCATGAAACTTATACTAGAATAGAAAAGAAGAATTGTTTATCATAGTAACACTAACCATTTAATATTTTCTAATCTCTTGTAATTGAATTATATCTTCAAAACATGATATCTATCCTTGGAATCAATTAATATATCTTATTCAGGAGAAACATTAACTACCATATAAATAGTAATGTTGTAAACGTAGATTAATCTCCCTCTAAATATTTTATAATTAACAACTCATGTATGAGATCACGCACACATGACATATTCTTTTTTCATAAAAAAAAATAACACATTTAGATCAATGGTGGTTAAAAATATATTGCCAGATACTCTTCAAAAATGAATTAACATAGAATAGTTCAACATTCAACAAATTATCTCTCTGTGATACTGTAATATATGGGAATATCTAAAATTTTCAAAAACTTTTTGCTTTTTCATTTCACCCATTTATATTAAAATTAATTTATAAATTATGTTTCCAAAATGACTATATTAAATCCCATGATTCATTGTTTTATAAATAATATTTTCAGAAAATGTTCTTTGACTTCGAATGATAATTTGACATATATAATTTCAAATCCAATGGGAAATACCAATGATCCTACTTATTTATCCTCATTGAAACTCCCATGAATATTATCTTAAATGAATACTAAGACCAATATATTTTTGAAATAAAATTAAAATAAAGAACCATCAGATAAATTTTCCCTTTTCCTCAGAATTAAAAATTCTAGATACTCAAAATTTTAGATTTACCATATTAATTTTCCCCTTATATAGCTCTCAATAACCATTATATATCTAGAAAACCATCCATTAAATTTAATAATGTTTTGTTGACCATTAAAATGATTACATAATTTCATTGTTTCAATTTTGAATGTCCTGAAATTTACCTTTATATAGGTACTAAATCATATCTACATAGATCACTTATTTTTGAATTTCCTTTATGTAAGGTGAGTATACATTTATGTAGATTTGGATAACATTAATGTAGGTTCTCAAATTCATATGATCAATATTCAAGATTTCTTCCATTTCTCTAAAATAATACACTGAACTAATAATAACATCATGTACATATGAAGAATTATTTTGATATCCAGAGTCTAGAGATAAAGTCTTTTGATGAAGGAAATTAATTCTTCCTAGTCATATGATGAAGTCATTCACTAATTAAATTTTAAACATTGGGATATAATTAATTTTGTACGAAATATGATATCATTTTATTTAAAATATAATTATCATATTAAATACTTATGATGAATTAATATCATTAGACAGATCCATGTAGTGATAAGATATATGTTCATGTTATTTTCCATTTTTCATCTCCAGCTAAATAAATAATAACTTAATTCAAATAAATCAAAACCATGAAAACAATATTAAGTAATCTTATAAAATATTCATAAACACTACCCAATGATCTTAAAAACTATCTGAAATATATTTAATAATAGACAAATGTTCTAAAAAATTCCAAGGGAACTTCATGTTCTTTAAGATTATTGATGTTAGATTTTAACTTATTCATATTGTTCTCTGATTCTAACAATTTTTACAGATGTTATCAAAATTAATTATTCAATTACGATATCATGTAATACATATAATCCTTTAACTTAAAGTCTATATCTAGTTAAATAATTAAATCTTTAATTTACATTAACAATTCAGCATATTTTTTGACACAAACATTATGATCACTATTTGAGGAATTTGATAACTTCTTCGATGTCTTTAATTCCATATATAAAATTGCTTTTCTTTTAATTGAAGAATAATTTAACTCAATTAACAAACGTTCAACATGTAATTCATATTTATTTTAAAATTCATTATTCCCACTTAAATATTAACCTTATTATTCAAATGTATCCATGAATGTCATCTCACAATCATTACTTGAACATTCCAAATCACCTCACTAATTTCATAAATATCCTCAACATATTTAAATATTAATTGTTTTATATCAAACCATAAGAATTTATTTTTATTCTCGCATAATATTATGTATTTTTTTCCCTTTTATCCTCTACTAAAATTTCTTCTACAAGATATAAATTGTAATTCTTCTTATTTACTCTCAAAATATTTTCATTTTCGGATTTTCAATATAAAGGAGAATATTATTCCATTATTAAAATAGAAAAATGAAATCATAATCTTTTATTTAACCTTAAATTCTTCTAATTCATTTGATTAATTGAAATTATTTTCCTTAAATTGGCTAATAAATCTTCCACCTCAGAATCGGTTGAAGAATCATTTATTTTTTTAATCTCTATTTTTTCATGGCCTTAAAAGCTATTTAATTAGAATGTTTGGAATTATTAATCAATAATGGGTTTAATTCCATCTCATAATAAATCAATAAATAATTAATATCATCAACATTAATGTTTTATAATTGAATATATTATAATGTTAACATCTTATCTTCATGATTTTCAAAGAGAGTTTATAAAATATCTTTCACCCACATTTAGTCTCTATGTTTTTAAACATATAATATTATTGAGTGCATAATTTAATTAACCTTATTAAAAATCATTATTAAACTCATAATATATCATTTTATCATCAATAAAATTCATGCAATCAATTTTTAACTTCACCACCTTCACTTTCATCACACTTTCAAAATATTTTTTAATTTATCCCATGTTTATTTATCTACTTTCATCCCTTAACTATTGTGATATAATTTTAAGATATTGATTATTATATAGAATTTTGAGAATATAAATCTTTCAAAAATATTATTACAATTATCATGAGTAATGGAAATTTTAATTTATATTGCATTGAAACCCATTAAAACCTCATCCAAAATATATGATTCTAATGACAGTAAATATGACACTAGTAATTCTTTATAAAAAATATTTTTTTCCATAAAAATTAAGAATACCCATTTGGTTGATTTAATTAATATGATACATGTTGATAATGAAAAATTCATAAGTAATAAGAGTAATAATCTTACATAACATGTTAATATCAAGATATAAAAACTAGAGGAAAACATATAAATCCCTAACTAAAATAACATAGTATTTTGGACACAATAAACCACATGACCTTAAGAGAACCAAACATTATACTTGAGGCATTTCACTATAATTTAGGCCCTCAATCATATATTGGGGAGACTATTCCCTTGATTTCATATTGATAAAATAATGAATAAATAATAAAAATCATCCATAATAGTTAATCATTATACACCTAACTAAAAAAAACATCATATATATAATAAATTAAAATATAGTAATAAATATGTACGAACCAATTGATCATTAATTGGATCAATCACATATAACAAAATAATGATAAATAATAAATTTAAATTGGTTATCCACTACAACCCCTAGCAACACCTCAATTTTATCTCTAAATATAATTGAGATTCACCATCCATAACAACTATGAAACTTGTGCAACGTCCTATAAAAGAGATATAAGTTATTCATGTACTCAAGGGTGCATCTGTACACTGTGAGAAATATATATCAGTAGGGTCCCACAATGTTCCCCTAAATATTCACCATCATAAACATGATTATGGATAAAAAATAAATTAAATTTAAAAATTCTTAGGAACAATCATATTGGGTCTTCATTTTCTAACCAGACCATAATGATACCTGACTATAAATTCTTTGATCTATGATAAAAATTTAGCCACCTACTTAAAAAAATATAGGTCCATATCATATGACATTGGTTTCATCAGAATAGAATTTCATGTCTTATTCTAGGTCATGTGAGGTAGGGACCATACTGAACCTCAACCACATAATACTATACCTCATACCCTACCTTCATTCTTTCGGTAGTTTTCACAACCACATCCTAGAATAATTTATCTTTCTATGAATATATCCTACTAGTAACACGACACATCTGGTGTGTTAAAGCATTAGTTCCCTTTCTGAGTCATATCAACCACTCCCCTCTCTCAGGTTGGGTTGCATAAGGACAATATAGTCTACGTATCTCAGACTTCAGGTTTTCCCAATCAACACCGACATAATTCGGGTGAGGCTACCATCATGTCACTCAATTAAAGAAACAAATAGTTAGGAACATACAAAAAACAATATCATGGAATCATATACTATATTACAGTCTCATAATGAAAACACAACAGAGCCATATCTCTATGTTTTATCTCATTCTATCAACACATCATATCCCCCGATATCCATTTAGTTCAATAATATCAATACCAACCTCAACAATCCATCATGATATACTAAACCTAGTGTAATAACCATATTTCTCATAAGGGTATTTATTGGGTTCTTTAAACCAACCCTATATCTACTCGTCAATATTTACATGCACTCACTGCACCATGTTAACGCTCTACTTAGATTCCCTATATGACCTTAGCCTCAAGTGGATGGGTGTAATCCCTATGAAAATTCCCATAATAAGTGATTATCATGATTCTAATAAATCCTTCCATGATAACTCCATTAGATTCACTTCTAAACTAGTTACCAATCTATTTAGACAGTTCCCATAACCCACTCATGGGTCTCATTTCCTATTTTGTTTAAGATATCCCCTTAAAATTCCAAGAGAAAACCCTCCATAATACCTCACATTTAACCCTAACAGTCTTATCCCATTCATATCACACATTAAGAATATAATCTGGCCTTATGAGGGAATTATTCTTCATGTGTATGATGTATAACTATCGCACACATTATAAAAGCACTAATCACCTCAAGATTCTGTCACAAGAACTAGGAGGTTTAACCTAGCCTATATATAACTCATCCTAACCATGATTGGTACCAAAATCCCCTCATAAACCCAATCTATATCCCCTAGTGATGTGATCTTTTTTTTACATTTCCATAATATCCTTCTAAGAACCCAGAAAAAACCAAGGAGGTTCTGTTCCACTGGACTCTAGCAATTAGGGAAATCATAGTCCCAAAATATTATACCTAAATGTATAATTTCCTATATTCATGCATAATTTTGTATAAAAAAGTATATGGTTATGTATTATAGGGACCATATACCTCAAACATGGATTTTCCATCCTCATGTCATGCTCTAGTCATAGTGTCCAATCCTACGATAAGAAACACCAATGCATGAGCCCCTATATCAGTCATTCCAACTTTATAATTAATTATAAAAAATTATTATTATCTTAAAAATCATACCCAAAGAAATAATTATAAACCTCACCGACTATCTTCTCATATTTAACAAATTGAGAAACTTCAATCTGAAAACCCATGGAATAATTTTGGAAAATCAATGAAGAGAATCATCATCATATAGGGATAATTTCACCATGAATTGGTAGATCATCACTCAAACTCTAAAATTTTTTCACAAGAATTATATGATGGAAAATACATAGTTAAGATGATGATAGTGGAATAAAATTACCCAAAACATTTCAGTAACTCCATCTTTTATCATAATGAACCAAATAGGTTAAATGAGAGAAAAGGACGGGAATGTGATCTCAGCATCCACCTTTTCTTGTGTCCTAGGAATATATAATTATATAGGGGGTCTCTAATTTATAATCCCAAAAAGTCCATAATACCCTTTAATTTTTAAAAACATAAAAACCATCCCTATCATAGTGTAACCCCTATGAATCTTACAATAGTTCCCTCCAAGACACCCATCATTTTTCCCCCTCAGGCCATGGTTTATTCCAACCCTCTCTACCAGAAAAAACATCCAATCCTAAAATTCAATTTTCATGATGTAGAATAACCCTCTTCGTCAAGGTGAAACCATACACCTAGAGAATCCCGATTCTACATACCCCTAAGGACCATCCATGGAATAGCCTACCTATTTTACCATGATCCTTCCCATCGAGAAACCATAATGACATATCCCTAATCCTCGTTATTTCAAAATCAACACTTACAATTTTTAAAAGAATGTAATATTTACATGACAATCCTTAAATATCAATAATTTATGCTTTAGATTTCATAGCAAAACCTTTACTCATTATAACCCTTATATTTCAATGGATCTCATACATACCATCTAGATCAACCCTTATATATTGAATAATTTACCAATTGTATAACTCAAATGTATTATAGTGTGGTCATGACTTAACTATTATTTATCCTAAGGTAAAACATATATACCATGTATTAAGACTTTAATTTTATTAAGGAACCTTACAGATCACTATGAAACCCTTTCAAATCATAGGGTTAACCCATATTTATAATAAGATAGCTTAACACTTATTATCAGTTTTTTGGGAAACCCTCATGAATTTATTTTCCCAAAATAAAACACTATATATTGATATGCATACCTATATGTATAATAATTATAAACAATATGTATCCCATCAATTAAAAATCCCCTACCACATAATCAACTCTTTAAATCTCACATACAAAATTCACCATGTTAAAAGACCCACTCGTTGTGGTTTGACCAGCTACTAATAGCTGAAAATATCATGATGGTCAACACATCACTATGCCAACAATAAACAAAGAACCTAAGACATTGTTTGGGCCCTAAAAACATCAATAAAACATATCCTTCTGATACTTCGACCATTAGAATTGTAATCAAAATAAAACATCCCGAAACATCCTCATTTCTGTGAGAAAAAAAATTAAAATTTCCACATAGAATAATGTCGTGTAAATTTTTTGGTCATTATAAACATCCCATTATAATTATTCTCATCCCTAAAAAATCCCAGACACATCGTCATAATATCAATAACTATATTCAAATCTGATATCATTCCCAATTCATAAATCTAATATGTTTCCACTATCATTGAATGAAATAGGGATATAATATCTTTTCAATGAACATCCCATAAATTATCCCCTAAATATAAAACCACACTAAAAATAGAATGATTTATGTTTATACTGCCTCACTATACAAAATAATACATAATCCATAGCAAGTTGTCCCTTGTCTAACCATTCCCAAAAACTCTCTTTTTTCCCTAACAACACATCAATGCATCACCAAATTAAAATGAATTGACTCTCATATGTATCAGAAAACCAAATCAATAACCACACACATGTTTTAATGGTTGGATACTCAACCAACTAAATCTATTATCCTAATCTGTCAATTTTTACTAATGAACCTATAATTTAACTCAACCTCATGTAATTTCCAATTCCAACCCCTAGAATGATCCTGACACATGGACACTATATAAAATTATATCTGAGTTTAAAATTATATATTATATGAGGACTCATATATAATTGTATCTTACGGCACACTGGTATCTTAGTTCCATCCTAAATATCAACCAACAAGTCTCATTGCATTTGCACCACTTCAAAAATGAGGGTATTGTATTTAATACTTAGAGTTATAATTATAATGAAATCATTGAACCAAAATCAATGAATCTCTGTATCCCATTTCTTAGCCATTAATGAATAAATAACTTAATATGGGAATCCTACTCATATTCATCAACAACCCTAAATACTAATCTCTATCCATTTCAAGCATACAAGGAATGTCCCCTAGCAAACTACCAAAACTGGCATAAAAAGTGGGCCACAACCTGAAATATCCTATTTCTCTCTCCCCATCATTTGGATTCCCTTACACTACTCCCTGAGCACCAACCTAGATAAGTAAATAAAATCACATGTGCATTTATCTTCTTAGTAGGTATTAATGGTACTCAGCACAATTATGTCATTAAAATATTTCATGAATTTCCCAAGAACATGTATAATTACCGATAGATCACTATGAATCCCTTTCAACAAATCCAAAACTAAGGAGGATACAAACATAAAAAATGCATAACTAACTCCTTTAATCTATACATGACTTGAAAAGTACACCAACACCAACTCCCCTAATCCCAAGGAAGAGTGAACCATGAATAACCCTCCCACATTTACTCATCAACTATAAATCTAAATCACATATATACCCAATGGGTTTACACCCATATTTCACTCGATCATATAATTCGACTTGCAATATTATTGGTGACATCCCATCAGACCTCATATCATGTTCTTAAAAAACCGATGATTCATTTAATTTATAGAAATATACTCTATTAAATGTAACCCTTTGTTCTCCCTTTATAACAAGATTGACGAATCCCACTTGTGTTATGTTTGACCACATAATCAATTAAAATGTTTGCATCACTCTAATAAAAAAAATATTTTATCCATTCTCTACCCTTAAAAGAACCAATCATCTAGGATAATTACCCATTATCCCATAAAAACACACACCCCAAATAAACAAGGCTAAGAATCCCACTGATCCCACACTTCAAACTAGACATTGATACCAAAATTAATTGATCTTCCTCACCACTCAAAATTCCAATTCATTCCATTGTTTGAACCAACCCACTTACGGTAACAATATATCCCTTGTAGTATATGAGTATACAGTTAAAACTATAAAATATATCATGATAGTATCTATATAATGTTTCATCATACAATGTATCATTATTCAAACCCATGTTGTATATAAGTATAATTACACCAATATGTTATATATAAAAATATTATATATATTATTTTTGAAACACTAACAAGTTGGATCTTATATCATTAGTAAAATCAACCAAAAAAAACATTAACGTCATGTTAATCCTATGTTCCAAATTTAATGGATATAAAAATTTCTATTTCCACAAAAGTTCATTATTCAAAATAAAAATATCATTTTTAAATAAGAACATCATAATTTAATTTATATCTAAACAATAGAAATGAAAAACAATAACAAAAACCATATAAACCGAATAAATAAGACTTCCCAAGTGACAGATTTCCATGACTAACCATATTTATTTCCATAACAAGATTTAACACATTCCATTAAGTGGATACCAATTACAAATAATAATAAAAATTAATAGATTAATTAAAAAGATATTGTAATTACCTAAGTAAAATACCTCAATGGTATCCTTCTTAGAGATTCACATGACTTATAGAGAGCCCCCACATTCACCAAAGGTTGAAAATAGTATAGGGGGTATGAATAATATATTATAGAGATTATTACCTTGATATAATAACCATCAATAAAAATTACGTAACAAAAAGACAACCACAATAAATGATTATAAATTGAATAATTCAACATTTATTATTTTCAATAAAAATTGATCATTCTTTCATATAGTCATACATCCCAAGAGTTCACATAGTAAGAAAATAAAACAAAAAATTAATAAATAAATAATATCTAGGAGGATCCATTATAACCTGAAGCTACCCAAAAATCCGAGCTCTAAACATTGATTATATGATTTAGACCAAATAACTATTCAATCTATGCTCATAGTTATATAACAGACGTAAATTCTAATCACGTGTCGGTGTTCCTATGTACAATGTGAGAAATAAATATCAGTAGTGTCTCACTAGGGTCCCCTAATATATATCATCATATTCTTATGTATGAATGAGAAAAATAAATAACAAGAATATATTATCTATAAATATGTGGGTTGGTTCATTGTGTGTTAATTTGGCCACCATGATATCCAACCATGACTTCTTTAGCATGTTATTGAAATTTACCACCTCATTCCACAAACCCCTCCACATAACCTATCTGTCAAGTTCTTATGTCCTACCATCTCTCAAGATTTAACCTCTGTATTATGGTAGGGTCTATATCAAACCTTTTCCAAATCATATAATGGATCAACATCAACCCTCTTCCTCTAAGTAGGGTCCCACATACAAATCAAGGACTAACACCCTCTCACTCAAGGAGGTCTACACCAAAAACCCCCTAAAACATTATGATTCCAAGAGTAATACCTCATACCATAGAACTTAAACTACTCACCTATCTCATGATTAGTATCACATGTAAACCATAGACTATTACACTCTCACTCAATGTGGTCCCTTCCAACACCTTCTCACTCAGGGTGAGTCAAGTAACCAAATATCCCCATTAATCATGCACACAATCAGGAACATGAAAAAAGTAATTACATGTAATCATATCCTATATCACAATATCCTAAATCACATGATGTGTCCATTTCACTCATAAAGTCTCTCATAGCATCAATATGTCACATACCCAGATATTCATATAAGATAGTCTCCTCAAGACCAACCCAATCACATTAGAAATATGTGTTAAAACATCAACAATACCATTATTACCATATTGGTATACAAGGGGATCCTTAACCCATAGTGGTATCAACTTTTATATATGAACCCAAAATGTTCACTGAATGATTATCCATTAGCCCTCTAGTCCCATTGTACCCTGGCCTCAAGATATTGGGCTGAATCTTTTTAATAATTCTTCCATCAAATCTCAGTCCTAATATTTTTAAAATATGTCAATACCACCCCATTATGTCCTTTTAGAAACTCATTTATCATCAATTTCTATAATTATCAAGGCCTCTATATCAGACTCTATTGAAAAAAATTACATTACAATAATTTTTGGTACATTTTTTAACAATGAAGTTTAAGGAATATTCAAAAATACTTACCCAGGTGTGTGAAGTTCTGATTTTAAAAACTGTAATATTTTTTTCAAAATATAGGCATGAAGGAATTATATATATGCATAAGATTCTAAAAACCATGCATAATTTAATGAAAGACCACATGACTTCTTAAGGTTGGTAATTGTTCCTATAATTTTGGTGCACATCCTTGTAAGGTAATAATGATTAATAATTATATTATTTTGAATCTTTGTAATGTAATTACACTTCCTTATAAAGTTGGTTTGAATCCCTAAATGTCTGGGATACATAAAAGGTTGGTGTGCATTATTGTATGGTTTGGATAAAACTTTTTATGCTTCAGGCATACCTCTGTATATTTGGTGCGAGCTACCCACATGGTTGGGGAACAACTCTATAATGATTACAGGGAACCTCAAAATGTTTTAGTGAGTATCCCTTACGGGGTTCAAAAGCTTCATAAGGTCCATTGTTAGTTCATGAGGCATTTTATGGTTGCCCAGTGGCAGTTTAAAGTATGTTTTTCAGGTCATAAAATGTAATTATTATTAGGATTGGATTTGATTGGATATAATACTTTCAACATTCAAGGGATTTCTTATCCAAGATATTAAAAATATATTAAGAGATATTAAGGTTGATTTATTGGAACCAACAGTGACCATGTTACACATCATCCAAAGGAATAAAGACAATTTGACGATTACTGATGAACCAGGTTCCATATATTTTTAAATAAATGATTCTAAAGATGAATATAGTTATAATTTAAATCGATTATTTTCTTAATTTTAAACAGATTTTCACATCATTTAAAATAGAAAATTGAAATATATAATTTAAAAATATGTTTCATTAAAAAGGAAGGTACTGATTTCATTGAATAAAATATAGAGATTATTATTATTAAAATAAGTAAAATGTATAGTATATACAATGTGGAGATTTTTTTATTGAGATATATTAACTAATATTGAAAATAATGAGGAGACCTTTGCTAGAAAATATAGTTTCAAGGGAAATATTAATTCTAGATGTAACACTATTAAGAAGGAAAGGTGGAGGAAGGTGATCCAAGAGACCTATAACTAGAAAAAATCTATTACAATATTAAAGTGTAAGAATGTATAGTAAATTGTTACACCATTATTGGAAAAAATTATATAATTCATGGAATAAGATTATAATTATAGTAAGAGTGATTAATTTCATTCTGTAAGGATAGAATTATGTTTTCCATTATTAAGGGTTGTAAACTATGGGGTTTAGTTCACTCACTCTGAAACATTTTAAAAAATATTGGTTAGTATTAGTGATGTAAGTAAATTGACTCATTCCCATGCATGAACATTGGATTTTTTCCTATTTTGGAAAAATAAAGAAAATATTTTTCAAATATATTTATTTCTTTTATTAATTTATATGGATATGCAAAATAGATAAAAGTATAAAATAGAAAATATTAAATTTGGAACAAAAACATTAGAAAGGGAAATTATGGAACATGATATACCCTAATGTACCCTTTTGTATCAAACATATTTGGGAACAAAAAATTGTATCAAAACTGATGGTTTGTGATGAATTTCTCCCTCTAAAGGTAGGGAAAAACATTTTACCCAAAAAATGACCATATTTATTAAAGAAACATCTTCCTTTTATAGAAAAGTAAAATGAAAAATTATTTTTAAATATTGGGAATGGATGTGTATATGGAAAATATTAATGGAATAATGGATATTATAGAAGATATATCTCTATCAAATAGATGATGTAAGGATTTATATATTTATTATAAGTTAATAACTGTTTAGGGGGAATGGAAGACACTATCAAAAGAAATGTTATGTCCTTTAAAACCCCTCATGTCAGGTGGTTGGGACCTCATTAATACATATGACAATGATTCAATGGTTCGAGAAGTAATTTTATAGATATTATTGAAAAAATATAAAAATCTAGTGATATATTTAATGGAATTACTTGATATGTTCATTGATTAGTTGAACATTCAGGTGGAATATTTGCACAGACTAGGAGACAATAATAAATATATCAGATAATTTACAAAAATTTTGGAATATTTCCACCACAAATCAATGGAAATGTTTTTGTTCTTGATGATAACAATCCAATGTAGGTTAAATTAGATAGTTTCCATTTAAATCCAATGTACTATGAAGTGAGCAATAATGATAATGTGTCTATAGAAAAAAGAAAACTGTCAAGATATATCCTTCAATGCAATGAAGAAATTCTCATTTAGAGATAATATAGAGGATGAAAAAGTTGATGAGATTATGTATTTCTTAAACTCAAAATTTAAAAAAGAAAGGGGAAATCTATATGTAGGCTTATAATTTCATTTTTTCAATGCGAAAAATATGTACATGATGAAAGTAGGTCCCTTATGAGGTTTCAATAAAACAATATGGAATAAGAAATCATGAATAAATCCTTAAAAGTCATAAATATGAAAATCATATTGTTGTATAGATTCACCAATACAAAGAACTTGGTATCAAATTAAGATGATTTCATGGATAAAGATGAATTATTGATTATCATATAATTTAGATACATTAGAAAAGAATTCATTTTGTCTTTTTTAGACAAGTAGAAAGTGGTTTATAATAATGATAAAGGTGTTGTAATTGAGGGAATAGTTGATCATGATGATGAACTTAAAATCTTCACTTAAATAAATTTCTATTTTAAGGGATATAAAATTAATTTTAATGTTTTTTAACAGACATCAAGACATTATATTCAGTGAAAATAAGTTGAAAACTCATAACTCGGTGTGGATAATGAATAAGAAAAATATATAATTCACTGTAATTCAGGAAAATAATTTGATTAATGTCACAAAATTGAATACCATACAAAGATTATTGATGTTTTAACCAATATATTAAAATAATGATTCAAATGAATATAGTAACTCAATCGTTAAGTGATAATGTTATGGAAACGCGTGATGATTAATAGAGTCCTATAACTCCCACAATAATGAAAAAAAAAATTGATAAGTGGTTTATTGACGAAGAAATAGAGTTTTAAGGGGAGTCTACTCAAAAAGTTTTAACTTTACCACAAGTATATTACTTTAAGGAAAAAGAGAAATAAATAAAAGTTCTTATAAAAAAATAAGAAATCATTTTTGGTTGATGGTAAACCCCACGAACCCACTCTTTATAATAAATTGATATTGAGTTACTCACAGAGAGCTCAAAAAGGAGTTGTTAGAGAAAATAAAAACAATAACACACCAGTTATTTAGTGTTGTTTTTTGTGAAAATGCGTGTTACACACATTACATGTAATAAAAATAGACAAAATATTTTATGTATCAAGAGAGAAAAAAACATATAAGTGTAATTTCATACTCTTAATATGTGTTTTTGTATATTTTCTCATATTGATAATGTTGTAGACATAAAGAAGTGATTTTAACATAAAAGGTACAATGATGTATTCCCATAGAGACCCGACGAAATAGTATATAATATAAAAAGGAATCATCATATATGATTATAACCCAAAATATATATACAAATTAGCATGATGGGGAAGAAAGTTGGATCATGTGAAGTAATATGTTTTTTCATCATCAAATAAAATTTACCGAATATCTTAGGCTAAGAAAAGTGAATTGGAAAATGAAAGTAGTGTTGATATTTCATTTATTGAATCAATGCGAGATGTAACATTCATTTTAGATAATATAGTAACCTCATATATATATGGAATTAAAAACCTATCACATGGATAAAATATTTCATAGATATAATTGTGGGATTTTGAAATGATGATAAGCTAACAATTATTACCTCTAGGAAAGAAATGATTGATTTAAAATACATAATGCATAGGGATGTACTAATTTTGGATGGTATAAATAAAAAAATATGTTTATGAAATATATTTTACATAGTTCATGTGGTGAATTTTAATAATTAGATTTTCATACATGGAAAAGATGGTAAAATAATTATTTAAGGAAGAAACACCGAAGGAAATACTTTTTCATAAATGGAATGTTGGATATATAATTTCAATCCAATATAGAAAAATATATATTACTTAATAATAGGATTTTCTATTTGATTCAATAATATATAGAACTATTTTTGAAAAATAAAGGACCTTAAAACTCCATATACATATATGGGACTTTAAAAAAATGTGTCGCACTTTTAAAATTTAATATGTTCAAAAACAATTTAAATAAAAATATAATAAAAAAAATATTTCTTGACACTATGCATTAAGATTTATGTGGGGTGATTAAATAAAAATCCATTCAAGTAAAATAGGTATTATTAATTTAAATTAATTATTATAGAAATATTTTACAGTTGATGGTAATTACTCATAAGTATTATGTGTTCTAGAGCATCACTCATTACAGATTATCATCAAAGAAAATACTTTTTTTGAGAATTATAATGTTCCATACTGTTAATGGGATTTATTTCTCCAATAATATATTAGAATTGTACCTTTAAAATAAATTAATATGGAATATAGTGTCAATAATAAGGGCTCTATAATGGAATATATTTATTGATAGGAGGAACTGAATTATCAACAATTTTATTGAACAATGATACATGATTAAAATATAATAAATGAATAATTTAAAGCAGATATTCCAAAATATGTATAAAAATTTCATTGATCATTATTATGTTTTAATGATGATAAGACACTCAATGTGATATGATATGCAAAGTACACAACACCCAATTAATTTAATGTTTTTAGAGGTTATTATTTTATTATCAATAAAGAGAAGAATGGAAAGTTTTAAGATCATGGGTATGAATGTATTTTTATTTTTTATTAATTTAAAATTAGTTTATATAATTAATAAAATAAAAGTCTTGGGAAATTTTTGTGAATAAAATATGTAATAGTAATTGAAAACATATATAGATTTTAATCAGAAATGTATTTTTCCCAAAATACCATGATGAAACTAAGATGAAATGTGATGTTTATGGGATTTAATATAGGGGATCTCATAGGTTTGTAAAAGTATCAAAATATGGCACAAATTAAGATGAAAATCCAGCTTTGTTTTATGTATCATATAGTAAATATATGGAAGAAATCAGTTACAATAATATTACAATTTAGCAGATAGCCTTTGTTTAAAATATGAGAATAATGGATTGGTAGAATACCTCTTATTTGTCTCATGTGGAATGTAAAAACATTTTAGAGCCTACTAACTATGATTGTGGGGTAATGGGTTTTTATGATAAACTTATCAAAATTTAAAATAATTACACTTGGGAAGGTAGTCTAAGGATGAATAATTAAAATGTCTATGGAACCAAGTGGGTCTTTCAAATTAACTCAATGAATAATTAAAGGTGACTCTAAAAAATCATGAGTAGTGAAAATGTATATTTCTAAATAAACATCAATGATTTTGTTTCATTCGTGGAATTTCTTGACACAATAAGACTTTTTTGGAAATCCTAGTGAAATGTTGCTTCAAAGTGTATCAAATAAAGGTAAAATTAGAATTATTTATTGGAGTTCATGAAGAAGTGGGTTATATAAATAAATTTGATGGTTTTCATGATGATGAAGATGAAAAAACAATTATTTGAGTTGATAAAGGCATTTTTTGAATTAAATATTAAAGTCTTGATATTCTCAAATGGATCATTATATAGTGATGCCTTGGATCCAAAGAGGTGGATTGGATTACATCATATAAATTAATATGGAAAGGTGTCAAATTATGTTAGTTCCTACCTTTGGGGTTTAAATAATTTTTTGGAGGAAAAAATATTTCACAATGAAAGCATTTTTCAAAATTCAAGAGATTTTAATTCAATTTTTCTTTGATTTATGATTTGAAATTATTTTTTTGATTATAGGTGGTTCAATGAAATAAATAAATATTTATTTATTATAAAATATATATAAAAATGAAGTGATAATTGTTTTTAATAAAGATGTTTGAATTCTTATTGAAACTCTAGTGGATTCCTAGATGAAATTATGAAATAATGGTAATGGAAAGTAGGTTTATGTGGTTAATATATATATATATATATTATCAATTTTTTGTATCTAACATCCATATCAACTAATATAGATTTTACTACATTCATGGTTTCATATTTGAAAATATTTAGTAAATAAATCCACATGCAACTTTTGAAGAGAATAATATGATAAAATAATAATAATATAATGGATTTTAGGTTTTTCTCTCATAAAACATTAAAGGATAAATTATTTTGATTAACAAATGAATAGTGTGAATTTTCAGCAAATGATAGGAAATCAACATCCAATGGTTCTTTTTATGTTGGATGATATTACCATTAATAAATTATTAATAATAAATAAAAAATTTAATTGATCACTATGGAGTCCAAATATATAGTGGCTACTCAATATTGTACCCAATTTTTATGGGTGAAGAAATAGTAAAATGAAATTGGAGTTGAAGTTAAATATTCCATTGGTATCTTGTTTGAAAACATGAGTGCTTTTAATCATAGAAAATATCCCATGTATAATTTAAGGTAAAATATCCTTTCATAAAATATTAAATTATCTAGATTATGTTTGAACGTTGTCTGGTGAATTTGTAGTATGTGTCTACTAAAAATCATGTTTTTTATATTTTGATAAAGTCACCACCCAATGCTAATTTTGAAAGGAATTGTTTTCCACTTTGAATAAAACCAACTCCCTCCCACTAAATGAGTTTAACGAGGGGCCCCACAACCCCTTCAAAGGTTCATTCAATAGAATGTTATTTATTATCTCATAGACTCATTATTGAATTTGTAATATTACTCTATGGACATTCCCAGATGTCATTATTCAATTCATTGATAATGGGGAGCATATGTTCATGTTTTAATGGGATAAGATGTTCATGGATTGTTATTTCTATTAAAAAAGGGTTTAATTTTTATTATTGTATCATGAATAGGGGAAGACTATTTTATTTTTTAACTAGGAGTATTTTTTGTTGAAGTTGAATGGTTGAAGTGCACGATGTTCAATGATGTGTCTTCAAGAGGATATTTTAATTTAATATTTTTTTCACATCATTCATCACTCATGTGGGATTAGATTTTATGTGAAGTGGATAATTAATACAATATCTGAATGAAATAAGTTTTATTTATGTTTCTATTAAGATAGTATAATTTCAAATATTTTTAATAAATTAAAAGATTAATCTATATGATGTTTCAAACAAAACTAATGGGAGAGATTATTGAAAATATTACACTATGAGATAATGTCACGACCTGTCCTCGGGGCCCGTGTCGTGACTACCCCAAGCCCACCTTCCATAGGCCAGGGGATGGCGACTAGCACCAAGGCGTAAATCCTGGAAAAAAGGGGAAGGAATTGCCTTTGAAAAGTAAACAAGCACCACAGAGTAAGCAAGCAGAAAAGTAAACACTAAGTAAAAACTGTAACAAGCTGTGCTGAAGGTAAAAAGAGGCCAAAAATACAAGCCCAACTGTAAAGTACAACTAAAAGGGGAAAACAGAAACTGAAAAGAAAAGCTGCAGCGTCGAGCCATCCTCTGAAGGTCCCACCTGAAGGGTGGGTACAGATAGCCTCCACAGCTCCTCGGTCCAGCCGTCCGCTCCAAGTACGTCCCGCCCAGTGGTCCACCTCCAGGTACCGTCCTACTCCGCACGCCTCCACCACGATCAGCGTTGTCCGTCGTCTGCAACCAACACAACGAAGTGCGGGCATAACCCGTGCAGGGGTGAGTATAAGCTACTCTGTAGGGACCCCGAGACCCCCGAAGGTCTCCCAGAATCCACAAAGGATAATCCACAAAGTAAAGATACAATCACGAAGTAACATCCGACATAGCTTAGGTATATGCCCATACATATACCTAAGTCGTCAATTCCCGTTCGGCTCCAACATCCGAGCCCAAGCACAACCCAGACCACACAGGAAAGCAAAACGTATACCCACGTAGGATAGGACAACACAATCCACGAAGGAGAGTAAACAGTAAATCCACACAGGATAGTTCAACACAATCCACAAAGGAGAGTAACAGTAGATTCAGCTCACACAGGTATACTTTTTCGGATGACGATAAAGATGATCACTGATCCATCTAAGTCATCGGACCCACAAAGGATCGAAAGGTACTAACCCCCGCAATGACCCACACAGGATCAGACCCAGACAGAATCAATAGGTAACTAACCCCCAAAAAGACCCACACAGGATCGGGCCCACACAGGACCTGTAGGCACTGGCTCCCACAGAACCGCTGAGCGCTGACCCACAAAGGATCGGATCCACACATGATCTGTAGCACTGATCCACGTAGGATTGCTGAGTGTAGTAGTCGTCGCAGTCCAATGAGGATCTCTGCACAGTCGTCATCGCAGTCCACTGAGGATCTCTGCAGAGTCGTCGTCGGAGTCGCAGCCAGCACTAGGGTTCCCGCACACAACAAGCTCATTCGGGAGGGTCCGCTCCACGAGCCGAGAGGCTGATACATCAACTGACACAAAGTCCGAGGTTTATGTATCCAAAAGTTCCGTATCGTCAACAGGAACTCAACATCGCAGACGGCGCGTCAATCGGACACCCGGTCTGAGAGTTATTGGCTTTTTCGTCCTAGGGGCCCGGTTGGTTTTTAAGGAAAAACCTACCCGACCGTACTCCACCTACGTCCAAACCTTGGGCGGAGTGAGCCAAAAGATCCGTCTCACTTAGAGGAATTCAAAAAAGTCGACGACACGTCAATCGGACGTCCGGAGCTCAGGATATGAGCGTTTCTGCTCTGAGGGCCCGGTTGGTTTTGTGTACGAACCAACCCGGCCGAACCCAAAGTATTTCGAAACATTGATTGTAATATACCGAAACGACCGTCTCGATCCAAGGATCATGTTTCCACTAACGGAGCGTCGTTCGGAGGCCCGTAGCTCATGTTACGGGCAAAAGACCGAAACGGTCCGAAGACGGGGGTCTAGGCCCAGGCCGACCCGGCTCGACCCCCCGGTCCGGCTAGGCCAGGGCACGGCCCGGCTCAGCCGGCTGGTCCTGCTCGGCTTGGCTGAGCGGCCGAGCAGTACAGACGCCGCGGGGCGCTGCCCCCACAGGTTGGAGGTGTCGCGGCCCCGCGTGGGGCCGCTCTGGATCAGCAGATGCGTCATGTCGCCGTGTCCCGTGCATGCGATCCGGACCCGCACGGCCGCGGGTCGGCTAGCTGCCGCCGCCTCCGGTGGTCCGATTCCGTTCCCGTCTGTGCCGCTGCTCCTCCTGGGACCCGTTCTTCTCTGCGGAATCATCAAATTTCCTTTGCGGCACATTCCATCGTCGCCTGCCAAATCCACACAACAACGAAGAACGGCGGAGGATTGTCGGGCCGTGTTCGTTTGGCCCGCACCCACCGCGTTAGATGGTATCAATCGGGAGGATAAACAACATATCCAAAAACAATTTTAATAAAATAAAATTGTCCATAAGAATATGGGTTCTTTATTTTAAAAGAAACGATCACGGGAAGAAAAAGTTATTTCCAAAAATAAAATCCCTACCTCGTCAAGTGTCGAACGTGCGTTCTTCGCGAAATTGTTCGTCGCAGAAGGAGGGGATCGTCGCATCATCGCGGAAGGGTGTCGCATCGACAGACTCTGAGGTTCAAGAACAAAAAGATTTAATTAATAATAATTAAATCCGTGCGTTGTTAAAAACCACAAAGGAGTTTTAAAAGAAAACCAAAATCTCTTACCTCAAATAGATGATTGAAGATTTCGTTACAGATGAAGGAATGTCTTAGAAGAATGTCACAGAAGAGGAAACGTCAGCGTCACGACACACGAGGTCGCATTGTCGATTTCCGCGGTATTAGCATTCTTCTTTGGAGGCCGGAGTTCTTCACGTTCTTCGCGTTCATCGCGTTCTTCGCGAAGAAGGGTGAAGGCACAAGAACTTATTTCAAAATCCTCTCCGTATAATCCTCCAAATGTCGACGTTGGTCTTATTTTATTATTACGCCAACGGTTTTCAAACCGGTTAAGAAACGAATAAAATTAATTCATTGAATTAATTTCAATGAATAAACTGCCCAATTAATTCAACGAAGAAAACCGCCCAATTAATGGAGCGTTAAGAAATTAAGAAAATGCGTCAGTTGACTTTCATAATGACGGGTTTTCGCGGGTGCGTTACTTAGCGGAAAGGAAACAATGGGGCTCGTGCGGGCCCCACCTTACAAATATCCTACCAAGAGGGTAGGATATTTTTGGATAGAACCCTATCCGTATCAACTCATCTTAAGCAGCATTAAGTGGCTTCAAGTGGCTTTCAAGTGGCTTAAGTGAAATAAAATAAAGTTTGTTGTACAATTATTTTATTTCTTAACTTTAATCCCTAAAATTAAAAACCACACCCAAGCAAACGCAACTCTGGAAGAGGTGTTTCTAAGCAGGTACCGACACTGTGATTCCATCGGTGCCCTCATAATTCGATTCTGAGCACCGGTTCAAAAGTTAGAAAAACCCGCTCGTCCGTTCACTGAACGTAACCGAGCCATACTTCGGAAAATGATTCCGGGCACACCGGGCCTCGGAATCAGGTTCCGTCAGAAACTGCGTTCTTGTCAAATTCCAAAACAAATTAAGAAAAACATTTCCTTGAAATTTAAGGGTCTTTACATTACTCCCACCTCAGGGCTTTACGTCCCCGTAAAGATACATCACAAACTAGGGAAACAAATGTGGGTACTGAGCACGCATCTGAGCCTCCCGATCCCATGTGCTCTCCGGGAGGTTCCCGTGCTTCCATCTGATGCGCACTAGAGGAATCGATTGTCCATGTAGGACCCGCTTTTGTAGATCCTCTATCTCCACTGGGACCTCCGCAAAAGTCGCCCCATTATCCACGTCTAGCTCCCCATGGTCAATGATATGCGTCGGGTCATGCACGTATCCCCTCAGCTGAGATACGTGCAAGACGTCATGCACCCGGTGCAACTGAGGTGGTAGAGCCAGGCGATAAGACACCTCGCCAATCCTGATGAGGACCTAGAAGGGTCCGATGAAGCGTGGAGACAACTTGTCGCCTCTGCCAAATCTCCGTAATCCACGTCGAGGTGAGACATGCAAGAAGACATGGTCGCCATCCTCGAACTCTAGTGGCCTCCGCCTCCTATCAGCATAAGACTTCTTCCATCTCTGAGCTGTCCTCATACACTCCTGGATGACCTGGACCTTCTATGTCGTGGCCCGGACCATCTCTGGTCCCACAAGTGCTGACTCCCCAGGGTCTGTCCAGCACAAAGGAGATCTGCAAGGTCTGCCGTATAACGCCTCGTATGGTGCCATCCCGATGGTGGAGTGGTAGCTGTTGTTGTACGCGAACTCCACTAAGGGTAGGTGGTCCTCCCAACTGCGACCAAAGTCGAGGACACATGCACGAAGCATGTCCTCGAGAGTCTGAATGGTCCCCTCCGTCTGACCATCCGTCTGAGGGTAAAAGGCGGTGCTCAGACGTAGCCGCGTCCCGAACACCTCCTGCAACCCCTTCCAAAGACGAGAAGTAAAATGAGCATCCTGATAGGAGATGATAGACGATGGAACACCATGAAGTCGTACAATCTCCTGAACATAGAGACACCCCAAGCTCTCCACTGAGCCCTGCTCTCGGATGGGTAAGAAGTGTGCCGACTTGGTGAGTCGGTCAAAAATCACCCAAATGGAGTCGTTACCTCTGGAAGTGCATGGAATTCCAGTCACGAAGTCCATAGATATGCCATCCCACTTCCACTCCGGGACCTCCAAGGGCTGTACCAAGCCTGCTGGTACCTGATGCTCTGCCTTCACCTGCTGGCAGTGAGGCATCGAGAAACGAACTCTACCACAGCCTTCTTCATGCCCGGCCACCAGTGCTGTCGTCTGAGGTCCTGGTACATCTTCGCGACTCAAGGATGTACCGCCAAAGGAGAAGTGTGAAACTCTCTCAGCACCTCCTCTCGTAAAGCAACTGGTACCAAGGTAAGTCCTCTGAAAAGGACGTCGTGCTCTGCTCCAAGGGAGAAACCATCAGGTGCCTGTCCCGAGGATATTTGTGCACACCGCGTCTCACAGTAAGAGTCCACATGCTGTGCCCCTCTGACTCGCTGCAGTAGTGGAGGGGTGACTATGAGATACTGAAGGAAGGCTGCTCCATTCTTATCCACAAAGGATATCTGCAAGGCAGCTAGCTGCTCTGTCGCCTCCTCAAGTAGCTGGATGCCTGTCCTCCTGCTGAGGGCATCGGTTGCCACGTTCCCCTGCCCAGGAGTGTAGACTATCTCAAAGTCATAGTCCTGGAGGAACTCGAGCCATCACCGCTGTTTCATGTTCAGGTCCTTCTGAGAGAACATGTACCTGAGAATCTGGTGGTCAGAAAAGACTATAAAGCGCTCGCCCATCAGATAGTGCCGCCAAGTCTTCAGTGAGAAGACCACTGCTTCTAACTCCAGGTCATTGGTAGCGTAGTTATGCTCATGCGGCCTCAACTGACGTGATCCATAGGCAATCACGGCCCGCTCCTCCATCAGGACACATACGAGTCCGATTCCTGATGCATCGCAGTAGACTACGTATTCAACTCCCTCATCAGACAACCTCAAGATAGGTGCACTGGTCAATCTCTGTCTCAGATCCTAGAAGCTCTGCTGACATCTGTCTGACCACACAAAGGGTTTCCCCTTCTTCATCAAAGCTGAGAGTGGCGCTGCAACTCTGGAGAAGTCTGGCACAAATCTCCAATAGTATCCGTCTAGACCCAAGAAACTCCGCACCTCCGTCACGCTCCTGGGTGGCTCCCAAGCTAGCACTACCTCGATCTTTGCGGGATCCACCGCAACTCTCGCCTCAGAAATGACGTGCCCCAAGAAGTGGACATCACGCAACCAGAACTGGCACTTCGAGAGCTTTCCATAAAGCTGGTACTCTCGGAGCATGTCTAGCACAACCTGCAAGTGGTAGGCGTGCTCCTCCTCCGTGGTTGAGTACACCAAAATGTCGTCGATGAAGACCATGACAAATCGATCGAGGTATGGCCGGAAGATCCTATTCATGAGGCTCATGAACACTGTTGGAGCATTGTTTATGCCGAAAGGCATAACCAAGAACTCATAGTGGCCATACCGACACCTGAAGGCCGTCTTCTGCACGTCCTCGTCTCGAACTCTGAGCTGATGATAGCCTGACCTGAGGTCTATCTTCGAGAACCACCGTGCTCCCTTGAGCTGATCGAAGAGGTTATCAATCCTCGGTAGTAGATAATTGTTCCTCACTGTCACCTGGTTCAGGCGACGATAGTCGACACACAGTCGCAAGCTCCCATCCGCCTTCTTGGCGAACAATATCGGGGAAGCCCAGGGTGAAACACTGGGTCGGATGAACCCTTTGCCCTGCAAGTCCTCCAACTGTACCCGTAGCTCTCGAAGCTCGGCGGGGGCCATCCGATATGCTGGAGTGGATATCGGGGTTGTCCCAGGGTACAGATCAATATAAAAGTCTACCTCTCTGCGAGGAGGTATCCCGGGAACGTCATCGGGAAAGACGTCCGCGTACTGATCCACCACTGCAGGAAAACATGGACTCCGCACGTCAACTGCTCCAAGGATGAGGCTAGCCAACTGATGAGTGATGGGCTGTCCCCTCCTCTGCGAGAGTCCCTCCTGTGCTGCAAAGGCTCCCTTCTCGCCGGTGAAGGTGAACCTGCTCCTGTCGGTGTGCACATATCGCACCTTGCGCCTAAAACAGTCAATCTGAGCATGAACTATAGATAAACAATCCATGCCCAATATGACGTCGTAAGGCCTCGATGCCACTACAAGAAGATCTCAGCTGAAGATATCTCCTCCTAGAGTAAGCTCACACTGCCGGCACCAGTGCGTAATCGTCGAGTCTGCTCCCGTAAGAGTCTCTAGCCATAAGGATCGAGCCAACGGCTCTGTCGGAATCTCTGAGCTCTGAACAAGGGTAGCGACTATGAAAGAGTGACTCACTCCTGTGTCTATAAGAACTGCAGCAAGGGTGGAATAGACACAGATCGTACCTAGAATCATCTCTGGCGCTCCGTGGTCTAAGGCCACCGCTGCCTGGAGCTGTGCCTGTCTCTGCCCGCTAGCTCCCTGTGGTCGAGGCAGACCTCCTGGTGGTGGTGGTGGTAGAGCCTCAAAGAGTCGCCCACCACCTGCTGCTCGGCCAGCTACTCTTCCTCGTCCGACTCCTCCCTGCGGACCGCCACGGTCGACCCTCTGCCTCTGTCTGGGTGGCCCCTCCACTATCTGCTGCTCCTCATCACGTGGGTCGGGCAGTCACGAGCCATGTGGCCCTGCCCGCCGCATGCGTATCACTGCCTACCTCTCGAAAGACTGAATCAGCGTTGTGTGCCCCGCACTGCTGAGCCAGTGTCCTGAGGTCGTTTTCCGGAAGGTCTGGTCTGCCTGGAACCCTGAGTCATCCGTCTTCTACCTACTGCCGAAGACTCCACTACCTGCCGCCCTGCGGTAGGTCTCGCTGTGGACTCAGCTAGAAATCTCTCGATCAGAAGGGCTCGCTCCAGTACTCCTGCCTGGGTCGGGATGCTGAGGGAGATCAGCGATGCCCTGATCTTATGTCTCAATCCCTGCTCGAAGGTCCGGGCCCGGAAGAAGGGGTCACGTACCATATCTGTCGAGTAGTAAGAAAGATCTGTAAACCTTGCCGCGTACTGGGCGACCGTCAAGCAGCCCTGCCGCAACTGAAGAAGCTCCTGGATGAGCACTGCATGGAGGGTGTCTGGGAAAAACTCTGAGCAGAAGAGGCTCTCGTAGTCTGTCCAGAGAAGAGATGCCTCATCGTGCACCTGGAGCATCAAGCTCCACCATCGGCCCGCTGCTGCGTGCAGTAGGCTCGCCACGAGGATCACCATGAGATCTGCAGGTGTCCTCACTAGCCTGAAAACTCGTACAACCGTCTCCAGCCAGTCCTCAGCTGCCTGGGGGTCCATCTCCCCATGAAATCTGGGTGGTCGCTGGCGCTGTAACTCGTACAGAGCTTCGAGGTGACGTGCATCGTCAGCGGTCGGTGCTGGAAGCATCGGGGGCTCGACAGGTAAAGGTACCTCCGGTGCCTCTGCTATCAACGGGCCCTGTACCAAGGCCTCGTCGCTCGGTGGGCTGTTGTCGCGCTCTACTCTCATAACCCTAGCTCGCTGCTCTCGTGGGGCCATCCTGAAAAGGAAACAAGTGCGCCATGGTTAGAACAGTATACCTGGTGAGATGACACAAGTAATGACAAAGAAAACTTGAAACACACATGCAATCAATGTTTTCGTGCATTAAGTCGGAAATCGGAAGTCAGGGTCCTGGTGTACGGATACGTCGGCCGCCGCACCAACACTGGACTCCCTGGACTGATAACCAAACCCAATACGCTAAACACTATTGCTTCACATAGAAGAAAGATCAGAGTCTGCGGTAGAACTGACCACCTTTGATACCAATTTGTCACGACCTGTCCTCGGGGCCCGTGTCGTGACTACCCCAAGCCCGCCTTCCATAGGCCAGGGGCTGGAAACTAGCACCAAGGCGTAAATGCCGGAAAAAAGAGGAAGGCATTTCCTTTGAGAAGTAAACAAGCACCACAGAGTAAGCAAGCAGAAAAGTAAACACTATGTAAAAACTGTAACAAGCTGTGCTGAAGGTAAAAAGGGGCCATAAATACAAGCCCAACTGTAAAGTAAAATTGAAAGGGGAAACAACAATTGAAAAGAAAAGCCGCAGCGTCGAGCCGTTCTCTGAGGGTCCCACCTAAAGGGTGGGTACAGATAGCCTCCACAGCTCCTCGGTCCAGCCGTCCGCTCCGAGTACGTCCCGCCCAGTGGTCCACCTCCAGGTACCGTCCTGCTCCGCACGCCTCCACCACGATCAGCGTTGTCCGTCGTCTGCAACCAACACAACGAAGTGTGGGAATAGCCCGTGCAGGGGTGAGTATAAGCTACTCATTAGGTACCCCAAGACCCCAGAAGGTCTCCCAGAATCCACAAAGGATAATCCACAAAGGAAAGATACAATCACGAAATAACATCTGACACGGCTTAGGTATATGCCTATACATATACCTAAGTCATCAATTCCCGTTCGGCTCCAACATCTGAGCCCAAGCACAACCCAGACCACACAGGAAAGCAAAACGTATACCCACACAGGATAGGACAACACAATCCACGAAGGAGAGTAAACAGTAAATCCACACAAGGTAGTTCAACACAATCCACAAAGTAGAGTAACAGTAGATTCAGCTCACACAGGTATACTTCTTCGGATGACGATAAAGATGATCACTGATCCATCTAAGTCATCGGACCCACAAAGGATATAAAGTTACTAACCCCTGCAATGACCCACATAGGATTAATAGGTAACTAACCCCCGCAAAGACCCACACAGGATCGGGCCCACATAGGACCTGTAGGCGCTGGCTCACACAGAACCGTTGAGCGCTGACCCACACAGGATCAGATTCACACAGGATCTGTAGCACTGATCCATGTAGGATCGCTGAGTGCAGTAGTCATCGCAGTCCACTGAGGATCTCTGCACAGTCGTCGTTGCAGTCCACTGAGGATCTCTGCACAGTCGTCGTCGAAGTCGCAACCAGCACTAGGGTTCCCGCACACAGCAAGCTCGTTCGGGAGGGTCCGCTCCACGAGCTGAGAGGCTGATACATCAACTGACAAAAAGTCTGAGGTTGATGTATCCAAAAGTTCTGTATCGTCAACAGGAACTCAACGTCGCAGACGGCGCGTCAATCAGACGACTAGTCTGAGAGTTATTGGATTTTTCGTCCTAGGGGCCCGGTTGGTTTTTAAGGAAAAACCAACCCGACCGTACTCCACCTGCTTCTAAACCTCGGGCGGAGTGATCCAAAAGATCCTTATCACTTAGAGGAATTCAACAATGTCGACGGCACATCAATCAGATGTCCGGAGCTCAGGATATGAGCGTTTACGCTCCGAGGGCCCGGTTGGTTTTGTGTACGAACCAACCCGGCGGAACCCAAAGTATTCCGAAACCTTGATTGTAATATACCAAAACGACCGTCTCGATACAAGGATCGCGTTTCTGCTGACGGCGCGTCGTTCGGAGGCCCGTAGCTCATGTTACGGGCAAAAGACCGAAACGGTCCAAAGACGGGGGTCTGGGCTCGGGCCGACCCCCCCTGGGTCGGCCAAACCGGGTCGACCTGACCTGGTCCAACCCAGCCAGACCCAGTCCGGCCAGGTCAAGGCGCGACCCGGCTTGGCCGGCCGGTCCGTCTCGGCTCGGTGGAGCGGCCGAGCAGCGCGGACGCCGCGGGGCGCTGCCCCCGCGGGTTGGAGGTGCCGCCGCCCCGCCTGGGGTCGTGCTGGATCAGCGGACGCGGCATGTCACCGCATCCCGTGCGTGCGAGCCGGACCTGCGGGTCCGTGGGTCCACTGGCTACGGCCGCCGCCGTGGCTTCAGCCGCGGCGGCCTCGTCCGGCGGCACAACGGGGTGCCGCCGCCTCCGGCGGCCGGCGCTGCCGGTGGCTTCCGCGGGCCACCGGTGTCGCTCCGGTGGTCCGATTCCGTTCCTGTCTATGCCGCTGCTCCTCCCGGGACCCGTTATTCTCTGCGGAATCATCAAATTTCCTTTGCGGCACATTCCATCATCGCCCGCCAAATCCGCACAACAACGAAGAACGACAGAGGGTTGTTAGGCCGTGTTCGTTTGGCCCGCACCCTCCGCGTTAGACGGTATCAAACGGGAGGATAAACAACATATCCAAAAACAGTTTTAAGAAAATAAAATTGTCCATAAGAATCCGGGTTCTTTATTTTAAAAGAAACGATCACAGGAATAAAAAGGTATTTCCAAAAATAAAATCCCTACCTCGTCAAGTGTCGAACGCGCGTTCTTCGCGGAATTATTCGTCGCGGAAGGAGGGGATTGTCGCGTCGTCGCGGAAGGGTGTCACGTCGACGAAATCGGAGGTTCAATAACAAAAAGATTTAATTAATAATAATTAAATCCGTGCATTATTAAAAACCACAAAGGAGTTTTAAAAGAAAACCAAAATCTCTTACCTCAAATAGATGATTGAAGATTTCGTTGCGAATGAAGGAACATCGGAGAAGAATGTTGCGGAAGAGGAAACGTCAGCATCACGGCACACGAGGTCGCGTTGTCGATTTCAGCGGTTTCGGCGTTCTTCGTCGGAGGCTGGCGTTCTTCACGTTCTTCGCGTTCTTCGCGTTTTTCGTGTTCTTCATGAAGAAGGGTGATGGCACAAGAACTTATGTCAAAAGCCTCTCCATGTAATCCTACAAATGTCGGCGTTGGTCTTATTTTATTATTACACCAACGGATTTCAAACTGGTTAAGAAACAAATGAAATTAATTCATTGAATTAATTTCAACGAATAAACCGCCCAATTAATTCAACGAAGAAAACCGCCCAATTAATTGGTGCATTAAGAAATTAAGAAAACGCGTCAGTTGACTTTCATAATGACGGGTTTTTGCGGGTGCTTTACTTAGCGGAAAGGAAACGGCGGGGCTCGTGCGGGCCCCACCTTACAAATATCCTACCAAGAGGGTAGGATATTTTTGGATAACACCCTATCCGCATCAACTCAGCTTAAGAAGCTTTAAGTGGCTTCAAGTGGATTTCAAGTGGATTAAGTGAAGTAAAATAAAGTTTGTCGTACAATTATTTTATTTCTTAACTTTAAGCCCAAAAATTAAAAATCACACCCGAGCAAACGCAACTCCAGAAGAGGCGTTTCTAAGCAAGTATCGGCGCTACAATTCCATCAGTGCCCTCAGAATTCGATTCCGAGCACCGCTTCAAAAGTTAGAAAAACTCGCTCGTCCGTTCACTGAACGTACCCGAGCCATACTTCGGAAAATGATTCCGGGCACACCGGGCCTCGGAATCAGGTTCCATCAGAAACTAAGTTCTTGTAAAATTCCAAAGAAAATTAAGAAAAAAATTTACTTGAAATTTACGGGTCTTTACAGATAATTTGTGGGTTCTCATTGAGGAAAATGATGTGAAAGGAATATTCCAAACACCTTAATTTTATGTGTGATGTTCATGTTTCTTTATACTAATATTGGTTTGGAGAAATATTTTAAAGGAATGATGGATGTCTGAATATGTGCGGGTGAGACAACATTGTATAAGGTTGAGATAAACTATGGGATCATCTGTATATGGTTGGAAGATATTATTGTATGGAATTTTCATATCCACATATGGTCAGGGTGATACCTAGTATGTTTGGTGAAAATCCTTGTATGGTTAAGATTCTAAATTTTATTTTTAGTTCTTATCCTAATAAGGTTGGGACACTACCACAGGAGGTTGGTGTATGCCCTCCTAAGGTTGGGACACAAATTCATAAGCTCGATTGGAAACATCATAAGGATGATTAAATATACTAGTATAGTTGGGATATGAAATAGTATGGTTGATTTAAACCCTTATAATATTTTTAGAACTTCCCATGTAACACCATCTGTTTTTTAAAATTTAAAGTATGTTTTATAATTTATATGACTTGAAACATAGAGCAAAAATGAACCATGACTATATCAATGTTACCATTATAACCTGTAAATTTAATTTGTGGGTATAAATACGATTAATTAGTTTATAAAATATATGAAAATATATGAAAATATATTAACAAATATAAATTTATTGATAAATTTCTATAAATTATTCACTCAGTTTTTAATGAATATATTTAATTATTTAAAAAATAATTAGTTTTATTCAAAACAGAATTTGTTTACTTTTTTGAGAAAATATTATAATTAATTTCTATAAATTTTATATATTTTATTTTATAAATTTAACATAATTTTTTAAATAATCATTCAAAATTAACAGAGGGTAAATGTTTTTGATTTTTCATAGATGAATGATTTTTTAGAAAATACTAAAAATTATTGATATTTCAAATAATATCATTTCTATTCATTAAAAATATAATTTAAAAATCCCTATATATTTTGGAACTGGTATAAAATATAAATATGAACCATTTAATTTAAAATATTCTAATTATTATCATTTTAATCCTAAATTTTAATTATTTTTTTATAAGTTTATGTTTTTGAATAAAAACACAGTTTTCACAAACATTTTTTACATGAATTTTGTTTACCCATTTTATTTAAATTAAATAACCCCAAGTAAATAAATAATTATGTGAAACTTATAGATTATATATAAAAATATATTAAATAAAATTTATATAGTTATTATTTATAGACATATAGATAATATAAATCACATATAGCTTGAAAAATGAATTCCTAAAAACTCATTTTTCATTGCGTTTTGAGTGTTTAATTTAAAATTAAACATTTAAACTATATGAATTGAATTTGATAAAATGGATTCCATATTTTTAATCTGTATAATTAATAATAGGTAATAATTTATCCTTTATTTTTTATTATAATTAATAGTATAAAAAGTAAAAATTAATTTCTCTATTTAAGATTTAAATGGGGTTTTGTGTGCTACATGTTCCTGTATTAAAAATAATTTTCCACACACACATGTATTTTTTATAATAAAATTGATATTATATTTATAATATATGATTAAATATTATATAATAATGTTTATTTTTCTTTTAGTCTTAATGAAAAAATTACCTAGGTAAAAAACCTTGTTGACGTGGTGAAAACTTAAATGGTAAATTTTTTTAACCTTAAAGGTAAAGGGAATAAAATGATTAAAATATGTTAAAATATTAATTATAGACGTATTTATAGAACTTATATTTCCCCCATTCCATTTATTACCTTTTTTTCATTCACATGGTTTTAGAGTGACTTATAATTACTGAATATATTTGGGTATTTACAAAAAATGCCACTTTCATTCACTTATAAAATGGAACATGTTATCCTTTTATCTTCAAACCACATAATCTATTTGGTTCATAATATACCTTCATAGATAAACTACTCATGTACCTTAACTCATAATAGTGGTATTTTTATATTATAAAACCCTGTAAGGATGTATTTTGGTGCAAATCCAATGATATTATCTGAAGAAGAGGTATAATTCTTGATTGAACATTTTTTTATTTATTTTTTCAACTCCTTAATGTATTATTATATCATTTTTATATAATTACATAAGTATATACCATATAATAATAATTTATTATGTTATTTTTATAACCTATATCCATCTTCTTTTCCATCAAATGGAAAATGAAACCATCGATCGTCTGCATGGAAGACTACTGCCTCGCGAACTCATATAATTTGTTTTTGGTAATCTCCTCTCACGAATGATTATTATGATTTATTTAATGAATATATAATATATTTATGAAATATATATCATTGATTATATTTAATATATCTTATATATTCTTACTTTATCATTCATACAAAAAGGATAAAAACGTTCGTGTGTAGTGTAGATTACCACATTCATGAAGCAATTTGAATTGTTTTTCTCTGTCATGTTACATGGAAGGATTATATAATTTTATTTTAAGAAATAATAAAATATATGATATATATATGATATAATTATTATTAAGTGAATATAAAATAACACTTACCTTCTTTACATCATGATCATTGAGAAATAGTAATGTTACTAAAGCATACGTACGACATACTATCTTCCGGAGTATAACATAGTTCATTTTTCATAATCATATTTCATGGTTAGTTTTAGAAGTATAATTTATTTATAATAATGATGATTATTTCATTATTATTATTCTTTATATGATTTTTTAATAATCACTTTGACCGTATTCATCATATTGAAGTCATTTTTTATAAATGAGCCGAATATTGTGGAAACGTCTAACATGAAATTAATTGATTTAATAATTGAATATTTCATGAAAATAATTAAAATAAAATAAATAATAATCTCTAAAATTTCTCTAAATAAAAAACTAATTATGATTTTATTATTCAAGCATTCGAGTAACACATTTGATGAATCGGGGTCGAGGTAAGGTCTCTCTCTAAACCTAACTTCTATTTGGGTTTTAACCATTATATCTCAAACTAAATTTATATATATATAATTATTATAATGAATATTAATTATATATATATATACATAAAATATATAACTATCTTATTCTTCAATTATTTTATTGGGTAATACATTTCATAATTTATTTTGTAAAAGGAAACCATTTTTTCTATGGGTAATTTTTATGTTTATGCATAAAGATTGATTTACTTTTATGTAACACATAAGAATGTACATTTTTTATGGGTACACCTAGTAATCACACCAATTCATTGGGTAATGTTTTTGTCTCATGATACATCATTTATGGGATTATGGATTAAACCTAATCCATTTTAGATATTTTTCCACCATGTGATATTATATAGGTAGGTAGCCCAGACTAATGTTTATGTCATGTTATATATTGATGCCACATTTACAATATTTCCATGTTATTAGGAATAAAAATTCCTTATTAAATTATTCTATTTTATTACTCATGAGCCTTACCGTTTTTTATATTATTTTTTACCTTTGACCCACACATTATGTTACCTTATGATGTTTAATCCCTTACTGTAATTTTTATGTCACAACATTTGTCTATGTATTCCATAGCTTAACCCATATATTTTTAGGAGATCAATGGGATTTAATATCTCGTTATAGAGATTAAAATAAGGACAATTTATTTTCATGTAAATGTTTTTTGTAACTACTCTTTCAAATACACCAAGGCTTTTAGAAAATGATTGGTATTAATGGATATTTATGTTAAAAGTCAAGAAATAACATTTTTTAAAAAGAATGAAACCTTATAATTTGTATCAGAGGATTTTCTAGTTATTTTAGGGATTATTAATATCATTCCCATGAAATAATCCTTGGTATTTGTCTACATATAAAAACATATCACGAAATTTTGTTGAAGTTTAGAGCCAGTGGTTTTTGTGAAATTTAATTTGTGTCTAGATACAATAATTGGATGTGGATCTGGGGAAATTGTATTTAGGGGGAATAACCATGAAAAGGGTTCATTGTGAATTGAATCTATCATCGCGTATTTCACTACTAAAAGGATTCATTTTACATCAATTTTTTACACTCTCCATGTATATGATTTGGAAAACACACAAATACTTTATCAAACACTATGAAGGACATGAATTAATTATTAGTTAAGAAATCATATAAAAAAAATTACAATAAATAACCGTTATTTAAACATAGAGTCTCATAATTCAATATATTCTTATCATTTATAATTTTTTCCATATATATTCCTAATGTAACATTATTTATGTTAATGTTTTATCATCTTGTTTTTTATTATTTTTATGCAATGGTAGAAAATATGACATATCATGCCAATAACCAATGTAGTAGGAAGTTTGATAATTTCCCTAATGATATGACTAACCTTATAGAAGTGGGAGATAAAAACATGAAATTACTAACATTACTAGATGAATTTATGAATAATAACATGAATCATATGAAATCCCCTTATCCTTCCAAGAATGATAGAGTTACAGTAGAGTGTTGTTTGAGATAAAGGCCTCCTACCTTTAGTGATTTTCCCCTAATCATGGAATAATTAATTAACTCCATTAAAAAGGTTCTCTATATCATCTAATTCTAAAAGAAATATAATTTTGTGTCTCCCATTTAATTCATTTATAGGTAAGTCGATTAGTGGTGGACAGTAATCATGAACATAAGGTTTAGAGCATGTAGATAACATGTTATTTTAATAATTCAATAAAATATTTCCCAATACATATTTCACATGAACTCACCATATTAAATTACATAGGTACTTAATTAGTCTAAAAAATATAAAGATTAATCTATCATTGTATGAGATGAGAACTCCATAATGCTTTAACACTATTCATATGTCTTTTTCATGAACAAAAAATGTAATTTGTTCTTTTTTGAAATGATATTGATATTATTCAGTGAAAATAAATATAAATTCAAAACATTTATAGTTATGAATAGATATTACATTATTATCTCAAGGTTTAAATGGTGATCAGTGACTCTGAGTATTCTTATAGGATATGACAGAAAAATTTAAAATAGATATTTCATCAGGAGTATCAATGGATGAATACCATAGAGGAAATAAAATCCAACTTCAAAATTGAAAAAGTTGTGGGAAGAATCACCTTGTAAAGTATATCAAGCGAAACCAAAGATTTTTAAACTGTGAAAAGGTGGGGTATCTGGCTAATTTTTGTCGATGGGGAATGAATAAACCCACTAATTTGGAAGAAGAAAACATGGTTCAAATCAACACTTAGGCTGAGGTGTAGTATTTTAGATGCATGGAACCCCATAATTATTCAATACATTTCCAGGTGACAAGGGTTCTTGGATATAATCAATGAAAATGACGTCTGTGACCTAGAGTTCAGGGAAAAGAATATATAATCACTTCCACTGTGGTGGTTCCTAAGATAAATGTGTTGAAAGGTATGATAATTTTTAATTACATATTATTGAAGGTAATTTTTATTTTGGTTCTCTGAATTTATTTATATCATGCATATCTAGTATAATTGTTCCAACATCACCATAAAACATGGGAGTTGAGATATCCATGAGAATAGAAAATAGATCTGTTATTTCATTCTAAATATATAAATCCTTTACAATCAATGTTTGTAGAAAAAATCTTTCAGAAAGTCTCATAATACATTGTTTATTGGAGTCTGATTCAATATTTGAAATGGATTTGATGTCATTAAATAAATATAAAATTAATTGTTTATAGAAGTATATCATTGTTCATATCCTATAGAATCCGGTCATTATGTATAATTGTAAGGAGGAGGATTAATCTCTACTGTAATATTCTATTTACGCATGGATATAAATGACATGTGATACGTAATATCTATCATAAATGACTAAGAAAAATGACAGAACCATTCTTAAGATATGACCATTGTATGGGATTATGCTGATGTATTTCATGAAGAGTATGTTTTCCTTATTATTGAATAAGATTTTGAGTTCTCAATCAAACATATACTTGAATCTGTTCTCATATCAAATAATATTTACATAATGTCCACTATTGAGTTGGATAAGCTAAAAAATTTGTTTCAATATAATATGAAAAAAAATGTTTTATATTTTTTGAGTGATTCAAATTAAGTGGTGGTGGTCCGATTTTTCTAGAAGAATAATGAGACGATGTGTCTATGTAATGATTAAAGTAAATTAAAAAAATCATGATAAAGAACAACTATCCCCTATATTGGATAAAGGGTTTGGCTGATTATCTATGTGGGTCCTAGTATTTATCTAAGGTAGACCATCAGTCAAAATATCACCAATTTAGGGTGAAGAAGAAATATATCCATGGAAAATTGGTTCGAACATGGTATGGACATTATGAGTTCATAGTGTATCCCTTCTGACTCAGTAATTATCTAGACATATTTATGGAAATAATAAATAATTTATTTAGTGGATACCTTGAAAAGATCATGGTAGTCTTTATAGATGATATTATTATATATTATAAAAAGTAAGGATGAGCATTAGGAGCCTTTCAGTAATGTGATAAATACTTTTGAAAAGGATAGTATATATACAAATTATAATAAATGTGCATTTTGTATGATGTAAGTATAATTCTTATGGATTGTTATGATAAAAAATGGATATCTATAGACCACCCTAAGAAAATTGTTATTGAGTGCATGCCCAAAACACTATATTTAAGAAATATTCATAGTTTCCGTGTAGTCTCTGTATAATACCAAAAATTTGTGAGAACTTTCCCTTGAATTTCTGACCAGATAACCAAGCTAAATCAAAATGGGGTATACTTTGGTTATATGAGTGACTGATAGGTGATATATAATGATTTGAAAAATAGTCTTATCACTACACCAGTCCTCATTCTTCCTTCATGTGGGGAACAATTCATGGTTTATAATAATGATTTATAGAATTATTTGGATGTGTACCAATGATAAATTATAATGTGATGTATTGTGCCTCAATGATTAAAATTTATTGATTAGAACTATCTAAAACATGAGATAGAGTTTTTAGTTGTTATCATTGTGCTATAAATATGGAGGCATTGTCTCTATGGGTATAAGTGTGAATAACTTATAGATCATGAGAGCCTTTAATATATATTTACATAGAAAGTCTACTGTATGTGCTAGTGAATAAGGATAAATATGTTCAAAGAATTAACAAATCAATACACTACCATCCAAGTAATGAAAAAGATGAAGACTCTCTATGTATAAAAAATCATTAAAATTGATCAATGAGTAGAATTGTGATGGATCCAATATTCTATGAATTTAAAAGGATCTACGTGGGAATAAAAAAATCATAATTATTCTCTAAAACTATTTATCAACCATATTTTTGTAGAAGATAAAGGAATCTAAAATATATGATTTTGAAATTCTGATGAATTTGGGAACTATATAAAAATGGAAATGCTCATAACTCATAATTGATGACGGATGAGATCTAATATTTGTGTCACAAATATGTTTACCATCTATTCATGAGATAATGAATGAGTTTTTGAATGAGTGAAATGGCTTGACCTTCTCCATCCACCTATGGAGTATGAAGATGAATCAAGATATTTATGTGCGTTATTGGTTGGAAATTCAGAAAAAGGACATAGTGGAATATAATTAAATGTGTCTTATATGTTAGAAAATTAAGTTTGTAAGGAAAGCGTATAAGGGGATGATATAACTATTACCCATACAAATATATAAATTGGAAAACATTGATGTATATTTTTTTCATTGGTCCTCCAAATACATCAAGAGGAAATAATTTCATATGGGATGTGGGGAATCATCTTATAGGTACTTCTCACTTAATTTAAATTTTATAGGACTTCTCACTCCATCAACATACATTGATATACATAAAATATGATGTGATGCTATGTGAAAAACCACTACAAATTATATCTGACTTTGATATGAACTTTACCTCCATGTTTGAGAATAGTTTGTAATATGATATAGATAATTAGTTAATCTTTAGTATGGATTATTACCACCATACACATGGACATCATAAGAGGACTATTCATTCCTTGGAAGACATATTGAGATTATAATAAATGTTCATCAAATGAGGATAAGATCAATGAATTCCATTGGTCAAGTTCTCCTTCAATAATATCATCCACTAAATAATCCAAATGTTTCCTTAGAAAGATATTTATGGAATAATATGTATAAAACATTCAAATTTGGATGAATTTAGTGAACTCAAGCTGATGGGAAATGAAATGGTTGAGGAAATGACAGAAATGGCCATGACCATTCAGTAACACATCATTGCTGGTCATAATAGATAGAATAGATATGCTAAAAAATTTCAATGAGGCATAGATATTGAGGTTTAGATAATGGGTTTTATAATATATATATATATATATATATATATATATATATATGTGGGTTTGATTTTTGAGATTTGGAATTATGGGAAAGCTAATACTTAGGTACATCATCCACTCTGATCTTCTCAATTTCATTAGAGCTGTAGATTATCGACAGACACTCCCAGTAACCCTTTCACAAGAATATGACGTATTATAAGTGTAGATTTTGAAGAAGTTCAAAAAAGATGACCCATATTCAATGAATTTAGATGTGTTATAGCTATAAAATTTAAACACTTATTTGGAGAAGCTTTTGAAGATCATATCCCATATATATAATTCGTTTTTAATAAGAAAACTAAACTGGTCAAAGTACTATAGTAAAACCATAGATATGAAGAGGAATTGTGGGAACTAGAGGAACCATGAAGAATAAGTACACTAACCTATTTTCAAATTTGAATATAATGTGAAATTACAATTGCTAAATTCATTAAGGGGAGATTAATGTACCACCCCTTGTTTTTTAAAAAAGTAAACTATATTCAGTGGTGCATACAATAAGCAACACCATGCCTCAATGAACAATGATTAATTAAATATGAATTTTATAATAAATAAATTGAATTGGTTTGTATTGATTAGATTAAATAATTTATAATATATATATAAATATATTAATTGATATAAATTTAATGATAAATTCCCCTGAAAAGGACTAAAATTTTAATGAAGACATTTTATTCTTTAACAAAAATATGTATTCTCTAAAAATTATTTTATTTATTTTTTATGGGAAAGTATTATAATTATTTTCATGATAAATTAGAAATTATATTTTATGAAATGAATTTTTTTTGGAAATATTGATATCAAAACTAATTTTAGGTGAAATTTTATGATCTTTCATAAATGATTGATTTTTCAGTGAATATAATTTTTTTTAATTTTTCAAATATATTCATTTATTTTATAAAAATACAGTAATATAAAAATAAATATATAATTTTTATTCTTTCAAAATGTTAAATATTAAAAAAATAATAAAAATAATAAATTTTATTTCATTTAAATAAAAAAAATCATGATTTTTGTATATATTTATTTTTATGCTTAAAATCATAGTTTTCTACAAACAATTTTTAAGTGCACAATGCATATCAATTTTATTTAATTAAAACGACACATATTTATGTTATAGTTAAATTAAATTTATATATTACACATCAATTTATATGAATTGAAATTTATATAAATACGGTTTCTAGTTATATAGTTAGCCTAAGATGATTTATTGCCTAAAAATTGCATTTTCTTAAAAAAATGTGTTTCATTAGGTTTTGTGGGATTAATATTAAATTAAAATCTCAAATTCATATTAAATTTATATAATAAAATGGATTACATATTTAAAATAATAATAATTAATATTATATATTAATATTCACTTACAGTTTTCTTAATTAATTATTAAAAGAGCAACATTTAATTTTAATTGTTGAAGTTAAAATTGGGTTTTATATGTTACATGTTCTTATGTTGAAATAAATTTTCCACACATTGGATTTTGTTTTAATAAATTTTAATTAATATTATTTTCCAATGGATTCAAATTATCAAATAAGGAAATTTTATTTTTTGGATTATTTCATCAATTACCTTAGTAAATAGACTAGTTATCGTTGTGAAACAAATGGTAATAGTGAGCAACCTTATAGGTAAAGGAAATAAAATGTTTAAATAAGTTTATGTTTTAATGTTGGAGGTGTGTATTGACCATATCCTTATTCCAATAGATTATTTATCAAGTTTTCATTATCCTGATTTGAGAGTTACTTCTCAATATTTAATAGTTTTGGGTATTTAAAAAAACTATTAATCCTTCTCTCCTATAAAAGGGTACCTTCTTTAATATTCCATTCACACCTCAAAATATTTTTTAGCCAATACCTAACAAAATATATTCCCAAATACCCTTGCCAATCCATCGAGGAATTTTTTTACTATAAAATAATCCTATGAAGGATTTTAGTTAAATATAAAAAGGTTTTTCAAAAAATATGTTGTGTTCTCAACCGAGTGTTTTTATTTTATTTTATTTTACACTAATTTAAAATATTATTATACCATGTTGATATAACCAAAATACAATATCCCATATAGAAATAATAAATTTCATTAATTTCTAAACCTACATTTTGACAACCTAGAATTTTATCAATGAAGAAACCCTTCTTATAATTATTCCATATGTTATAAATCACATAAAATTTCATATAAAAGGTAATAAAGATATTATAAATAAAGAATGAATGGAATTTTATCTATTTCTATAAGCTGAGGAACCTCTACCTATGAAATAGTTAAATGATCCTTTGAATAGTAACATAACCATTAGGAATATTAATACAGAAAATAGAATAGTAATATCATATTTGAAAGTATAAATAAAATTTATAAATATTATAAATTACAATATGATATAATTATATCAACGTAGAAGTAAATAAGTATTTTAAAAATTACTAATTATGTGTTGGTATTTTTATAAATATAATTATTTATAATTTTATAATTTATATAATTATTTTAAAAAAATAAATTTCATTAAATGTATTAAAAAATCAGTATTATGTTGTCTTAGGATTATATAATTATTTTATGGGACATTAAGTAATTTTTATGTGTCATAAAATCTATTATAATTTTAAATTAATTATTTTTCAAAAAAAAATATGATTTTATTTAAAGAAAATCGCATATTAGTTAAATTATTTTTATAAAATGAAATTTCATTTTAAATTCTAAACATTGATAAATATTTCGGGTGATTGTTTGGGGATTTTTCTAAAATACATTTTTTTTTTGTTCAATAATAAAAGATGATAATGTAAGATAAAAGCTTAATATATGTGTTTTTGAGTAATTATTGATGTAAGGATGATATAATCCCAAATTATAGAATTATAATTAGTTATTTTAATATATTTAGTGATAATTGTAAAATGATTCATTATCTAGAGAAAAAATTATAAACTAATGAATAAATTATTGGGAAAACACCCCTCTCCTCCCCTATAAATACCATAAATCACTACATTTTCTCCTCAATCATTCAAAGCCTTGAAGGTTGTAAACTTTCTACCCAAACTTATTCCCATTCCCCTTAACCACGTATATGATCCCTTTGTATTAACAAAATTCCCAAACCAATCACCCTAAGGAGTTTCTTAAGATAAGGATTCAAGAAGTAAAATCCTTTTTCTTTTCTTTTAATTTTATTTCAATTTTATTTCTTTTCTTATTCTATCCTCACCCCACCTTATAAAAGTGTAATGATAAATCTAGTATAATATATATACTATATTTATATTATGATAATTAAATAATATATCATCTAACCTCTTCTCTTTTCCCTTTTATTCTTAAAATTGAAACATCATCCATGAGGTGTTGTTTTATCTCCTTTAAGGAAGAGAAGTTTTAATTGTCCTTTAACACCATAAAGGATGGTCATAAAAATATTGTAATTCTGGAAACAAATTTTAAAATTTATTTTATAACCTTATTTTTCTAAAACTAAATTATATAAATAATATTAAATATTAAAACAAAACAAGTTCGTTGTGATCGAAAACCACCAAAATTAATCTGAACAATTATCAATAAATATTTATCTAATGATTCATCCTCAATCCATTTAACAAAATAACATATAATATAATTTAATATTATTTGAGTTCATTAATAACATATAATATTATTTTTGGATAATTATCCCAATTTTAAACAATCTTCCATACAAGTATACAAGTGAACTGATCCTGAAAACCAAGAAAATAAACACTCTAAAATGATGAAATTGAACATTATAAAACCTCATAATCTCCATAAATAAACTTAATGAGATAATAAAAATTAAAATAAATGTATAATAGGTTATTTAATTATTATTAAATGAATCTAATTTGATTATATTGGATATTAAAGTGAATAAAGCATTCAGACATAAGGTAATTAAATCTCGAACCAAATTTCCTTATATGGGTTATTCCTCTTTCATTCCAAATTTTAGTCTTTATGTTATATTAATATTCATATAATATAATTTTTTTAATAAATTCTATTTTCTATAAAATATATGCTTCTAGTAGAATTTTGTGGGAAATTAAAATATATTTCCAAAATAACTTATCCTTCTAAAAACACATCTATTACTTCTTTTGAGATAGTTTCTTCTTTACTAGTGATTAACGATTATTATACTAAGCATGTTATTCCATTTCTATTTTGGTAATGATAAGGTTTATTCATGAAATTATTCTTTATGAAATTATTATGAAACCCATGTTCTTTCTATAGGTATTTATATGAAAAATATTGTTATACGTTACATGTGGAATATATGATTATTTAAATGTTTTGATGTGATGGGTGTGGATAGAATTATATAGAGCTTGAATACATATTGTAATGTGATGTATCTCATGAGATAATGTGAAATAGTTTTTAAAATTATTCTATCTTTTTTCAAAAAAATGATGTTTTGATGATGCACATACGTTATGTGTAAACATGATGCAACCTTTGTTCACCACAATGTGTGGTAGTTGACCACTAAGACATGATGTTTAATTTTTATGCATTGCCACATTCCCTGCATTTATCTATTGTTACTATCATGATTATGATGATATGATGATACTTATGATCACCCATTTTATATTGATTTATTTCTTTATCTATCCTATTTCTCGGCTTCTATCTCACCCCATTATTAAATATATATCCTATAGTTATTACATGTTATAAGGAAGGAAGGAGGTCCAATATGAAGATAGAGAATATGGAATTAAATAAATGTTTGTATTTTATTTTTTAAAATATATGTATGGTCCAAATATTCCAAATACACTAAACCTTTATATAATTGTTTTGTATAAATGTTATGATGTTTATCATTAAAATGATGTAATATTTATGTATAAAAAATAAGGGTCACTATAGTTAGTATTAGATCATGGTTTAGTTAATTTGTGAATAAGGGTTAGAGAACCTTCGTGAATCCTCTTAGTAAGAGACTAAGTATATGAAATCACCTAATAGGCTTTGCTTTATAATATAATAATCACAGCGGTCCCACCAAATGTCCCTTCAATGTTAATTGGGCAAAGGAATAATTTATTTATTCACTAATTATGGAGATATGTTTTGTTCAATGCATTTCAATTTTAGAAAATAGTGGGAAGCAGAAGTAAAAATGCTAAAATTCCTTGTGAGGGACAATGCAACAAATTCTTGAATGACATCCCCAATACCATGGGGGTGGAGTTAGAAATTATATAGTGATTATTACCCACCAGTCTTAGGCATTGAACAATAATCTGAATATTGTGGAGTTTCATCATTCACAAAATAAGGAGAAATTGGATATTTAGTCTTTTATGTCACAACAACCACCAACTTTTAGTGGATCTTATGATCCTAGAGTGACAGAACAATGGGTCAACTCAATAGAGATGATCTTTTTTGTACATTTCTATTCTAATATGGAGAAGGTGATTATAGACATTTACTGTGTATATATATAGGTCTTACAATGGTGGGAATTAATTAAGAACACAAATACGTATGAATAAATTGAAGAGATGGTGTGGGGATACTTTATGATATTTTTCCGATAAAGTACATCCAATGAACTCTTCATACAAATATAGAGACAGAATTCATAAATATAACTCCAACAGAAGGTTAATATTTCATTTCCTATAAATAAAATTTTAAAATGATTGCAAGGTATACATCTGGTTTTTTATTGACAAGGATAGAGAAAAAATATATTCTTTATTGGTTTAAAACATTACCTTTTAATGGCTATATAAATTCAATAGTTAGTAGTTATAAAGAAGTTGGTTTATGTTCTCTCAAAGTGGATATTGGGTTCAAAGAATAGATCCATGGCTATAGAGATATGAAATCAATGATGGAGTTTCAAGCTATTGTATCTAATGAAAAGGTGTAATGAAAACTCAACCATGAATATGTAAAAAAATGGGAATAAGTTTCATGGGAATTTCATCAAAGGGATGGAGAAATAGATCGAGTCTGGGAGAGAAGGCCACTATGCTCATGAATGGAAAATATACATGAGGAAGCTGGAAAATGTGGTGGATGAATAGAGAGAACGGAAATTGGTTCAATTCCTCAACTATAAAGAAAATTCCAATATGCAACCATGTGCACTAAACCTTGACTCATCGAGGGTGATCAGCATCTGCAGTGACCAATGAATAATGAATAATGGAAATCTTATGCCCCCACTAATTCGGCGATAGATCCTAAATATGATGTGGTGAAAGGTTTGATAGTTTTTAATTGAAGAATAGAAAATATACTATTTGATTATTGTTCTGTGCATTCTTTCATATCTTTTATGTTTAGAGGAATAATTCAAACACCACCTCAAAATATTGAGGTTGGGTTATCTGTGAGAACAGTACATGGGGAAATTATTTCATCCAAAGTATATTATTCCTCCCCAGTTAATTTTTGTAGACTAAACCTCCCTGAAAAAAATTCTTTAGTTCCTTTAGTGGAGTTTAATGTATGTTGGAAATGTATTAGATATCTTTATACCAATCCAATATCAAATATCTGTAAATGGAGATCACCCATCACATCCCAAGGCATCCTCGAATTTATTACAAGTGTAAGGAACAAAATGAATCTCATTACGAATGATCATCTCAATTGTGGATATTATTCCATTTTAAGAATGTATATTCAGCTCAAATTATTTAGAAAAATGAGATAATAATTATCAAATACATTCCCATTATGAGGGACCACAATGATGTTTTCCTTGAAAAAAATCCCTAGTATTCCTCCTCACTGTTAGTTTGAGATCTCAATTGAAATTATTCTTGGATCTTTGCTGATATCAAAAAATCCATATAGAATTTCTACTATTGAGTTGGAAGAATTGGAGAATAAGTTACAAGAGAATATGAAAAAAAAATTATGCCTGATTTCATTCCCATGGGGTTCACCAATCCTCTTCATCATGAATAAGGATAGATCAATGAGCCTCTATATTAATTACCACTGGCTAAAAAAAATTATGATAAATAACATGTATCCCCTTCCATGGATTGATGAATTGTTCGATCAATACCTAGGGCCAATTATTTCTATAAGGTGTATCTTCAATCTGGATATCACTAATTAATGGTGTGAAAGCTATATATTCTCAATAAATCCTTTTGAATAAGGTATGGACACCATTATTTCATAGTGATTCCCTCCAGACTCATTAATTCTCTAGAAATATTTTTGGACTTCATGAATGGAGTGTTTAGAGATTTCCTCAATAAATTACTAGTATTCATAATTGATGATATTATAATTTACTCCTAGAGAAAGGGGAAAATGAAGAGCATTTGAAAATTGAGGTAAAGGATTTGTGAAAGGATAAACCTTATGAAAAGTATTGTAAATGTGATTTCCGAATAGATGAAGTATCATTATTGGGATTTGTTATCACTAGTAATGGAATATCTATGGACCCTTATAAGAAAAATAAATTTGAGGATTGGACCATGCCAAAATCTGTCATGAGGATCCATAGTTTTCTTTGTCTATATGGGCATTACAACTGTTTTTTGAAGAACATATAATAATTTTCAAACCCAATTTCCAAGATTATTCAGAAGGAAATCTTTTTTCTATACCAGTGATCGTGAAGACTACATTAGAGAGTTAAAAATCTAATTATCACCACTCTGATACTCACACTTCTGAAAGGTGGGGAACTCTTTATGGTATAAAACGATGTTTTAAATAAATTTTTTTGATCTTTGCTAATGAAAAATGATAAATTGATATTCTAGAACTCAAACTATCGCATGCATGATATGATGTTGGAAGTTGTGATCTTAACTTTAAAAATATGATTTCATTATCTCTATGGGTAGACGTATGAACAATATAATGATCATAAGATCCGTAAATAAATATTCACACATTAGTAGAATAATATGCTCTATTGATTTTGGTTTTTTCTAATCAAGAATTATGACTACCCAATTCACTACTGTCCTAGAAAAGTGAATAAAGTTGAGGATGCTATAATTTTAAATGTTCATTTAACATAATCAATGATAAGAATTGAGAAATAAAATAATAATCATATATTTTCAATGGATGGACATGGGTATCATTAAGTGAGGAATATAAAAAATCTTTTCTCAAATTATTTATAAACCATCCCTTATGGAAAAAATATAGTATGATCAAATAAATGATGTGGGAATTCAGAATAAGAAAGATTCTTTAAGAAAAGAGAAATCCTTAGAGTTCAAAATTAATGAGGAATGAGTTGTACGATTTGGGTTAAAAATATGTTTAAAATAAAATCCAAATATAGAGAAAGATATTCTTAATGATGTACATATCTCAACATTCTATATTTACCCATGGAGCACAATGATGTATCCAAATCTCTAAGTGCACTATTTTTGGTGTAATATGAAGTAGGAGATAAATAAATATACATCAAAGTGCTTTGTATGTCATCAAGAGAAGGCTGAAAATAAAAAATCTCATGGGATGATGAAAATATTAACCATATAAACATGGAAATTGGAAAATATCACCATGACATTATTTCCTGAACATTCATAGACATGTAGAAGAAACAATTCTATCTAGAGTGTTGTGGAGCATCTTACAAAGACAAATCACTTTATCACAAATCAAGAGGAATTCTCACTAGATAAAGATGCATCGATATATATTAGAGAAGTTTTAAGGGTAAATGGAGTACCAATATTTGTTGTATCTGATCAAGATCCTGAATTCATTTCGAAATTCTGGAAAAGTATCTAAAATTATCTAAACACTGAGGTGATATTTAGTGCAGCTTCTCATCCTCAAACTGATGTCCAATTAAATTATACTATTCTGACACTAGAAGACACAATGATGGAATGTTATATGGACTTCAAAGGAAGATGGGACCAACATCTTCCATTGTCTGAGTTCTTTTGCAACAACACATTCCACTAAAGAACCCAAACAAATGTATATGCATCCCTTTATGGGAAAGTTGCGAGAGACCTTCAATATGGGATAAAGTCGATAAAGGTAGGATTCTAGGACAAGAAATAATCATATAAATAGTGGAAAAGGTGAAAAACATTCAACAACCCAAAGCTAACAGAATATATATGTAGAGAATCATCGACTGGACGTAATGTTTGGGGCTATAGATACGGTATTCCTTTGCATATCTCTATTAAAGAGGATCTTGAGAATTGGGAATAAAGGAATGATGAATCCCATGTACATTGATCCCTTCATGATTATAGATCATGTCATAGCTATGACCTTTTGATAGTAACTTCCACCTACCGTGTTTCAAGTACAAAATGTATTCCATGTATCCATCTACATGAAGTACATACTGGATCCTTCACATGTACTAAATCTATAGGTGGTATAGTTGGAAAATGATATCTCTTACGATGAGAAACCAGTAAATATCTTGTATTGTAGGTATAATGTTAACCGTAATGAGACTAATCACCTAGTAAAAGCACTATAGATAAATACTATGTATGAAGAGGCAACATGTGAACTATATGATGCAATCAAGGATAAGTAACCTAACTTATTTCCCCCTTTTTGTGTAAAATTTAATTTCATGGGAGAAAATTCCTAAGGGGAGAAGAATGTAATAAACAAGAATTTTATCCCTACTAATAATTATTAAATATAGTATAAATCACATAAAATCACATATTGGACATAATAAAACTTTATAAATTAATAATAAAAGTAATAAAATCTATTTCTAGAAGTTAAGGAACCTATACTGATCAAATGGTAACTTGACATTGGGAATATTAACATGCCCATTATAAATAGTAATTCTCCAAATAAAATAGTATAATCATCTATAAAATTATAAATAAAATTTAATAATCTAATAAATGAAATTATGATATAATTATATCAATGTATAAGCATCGAAATATTTTAAACATTATTAATTAAGAGTTGGTATTTTAAAAAACATAAATTTCTATTTATAATTTTATAATTAATATAATGACTTAAATGGGAATTTATTTTTATAAATTAAATTCAAAAATTATTATTTATTATTATTATTATTATTATTATATAATTTAATGTGACCTTATGTTATTTTTCAAAGCGTCATAACAACAATTATAATTTTAAAATCAGTATTTTTTTAATAAATGAGTTTTTTTTCAAATAAATTCCTACTATTTAAAAAATTATTTTCATAAAATGGATATAATTATTGAATTATAAATGTTTAAAAATGGTTAGAGTGATTTATTGGGGACTAATCTAAAATACCTGGATTTTTATGAATAGTAAAATACGATAATTTATGATAAATTAAAAATAAATGAATTTTTTTTCATTGTTGATGTAAGGATGTTGTAAGAAACAATATCCTGAAATCATTCATTAGTTTAAAATATTTAGTTATAATGATCAAACTATTAATATTCTTTATCCAATGTAACAAACAAATGAATAAAATAATGAAAAAACACCCCTCTCCTCTATTTTAATTCCACCCCTCAACACCTATTATCCTCACTCCTTACAAGATTTTATGATTGTAATATTTCTACTAAATATTTAGCCCAATCCCTCTATCTGTGTCTTGGATCCTTTGTTCTCAACAAAATCCCAAAACCAATCCCCCTAAGGAGGTTCTCAAGGAGATGGATTCAAGAGGCAAAATCCTCTTCCTTTTCTTTGAATTTCTTTTCAATTTATTTTCACTTCTTATTCTCTCCACACCTACCCTAATCTAAGAGGATTTATAACTATATTATCATGTAAATAATATAATTTTATTAATTTAATTGAATAATATATCATCAAATCTCCTCCCCACTTCCTTTTATTCTAAAAATAAAAATTTCATTCATGAGGTGTTGTTTTATCACCTTCAAGGAAGAAAAGTTTTTATTTTCCATTACCACCTTAAATGATTTTCATAAAACCATTATAATGGTGGAAAAAAATTTAAATTTTATGAAATAACCTTTTTATTTTCTATAACTAATTTTTATACATAATATTAAATAATAAAATAAAATAAGTTCGTTGTGACCAACAACCACCAAAAATAATCTAAACAATTATCATTAACTGTTTATCTAATGATTCATCCTCATAACATATAACAAAATGATATATAATATCATTTAAAATTCAATATGTAAATTAATAACATATAATATCATTTCAATATAATTATAAACATTTTATAACATCTTTATACTTGTATAAATGGGAAATCACCATGAAAACTGACCTGCACTGTCAGTGATGTCAGTCAAAGATTAAAATTTATATTCTTACTAACTACTGTATATGTGGAAAGCAAGGTCAAACCCACAGGGAAGGTAAATTTGGCCATTAATCCTCTAAAGGAACATGGAAGCTCTACTGTTGTCAGCAACAGAGTGAATTTTCTATTTTTCACTTACAATTTTATTTTATTTATTTTTAAGAAACTAAGTGAAAGAACATCACAAATCTTATATCTAAACTAAGTTGAATCTAGAAATAGTAGAAAACAAATATACATAGATATATAGCATGCTGATGAACTCCACCGCTGTGGATGGAGGGAGAAGGATGTTTCCGTCTGAACCGCTGGACTGGAGGGGAGCCGGACCACCATGGGTTTTTCTAGAGAAGCAGAACCCTACCCCCCTTGTTGCACCGATTTGGGTGGGGGAGTTTAAAAATAATAATATGTAATGAACTAAAAAAAGTTTAAATAAAAACTTAAATTGAACAATTTTAATTAAATTAAAACATTAAATAATAAGATAAAAATATTAAACTTAAGATATATAAGAAATATAATTATTAAATTTGTAAAAATAAATAAATTTTATTAAACTAAAATTAATTCATAATAACTTCTAAAATTATATTACAATTAATTAAATTAAGTGTTTCATATTAACTAAGTGTTTTATAATTTAGTAAATAAAATACCAAAAAAATTTATAAATAAAACTAGAATAAAACAAAATTTTTAATAAGATAAAAATTTAATGTTCAAGATAATAATTTATTTAATAATTATTTTGAAATTATTAATTAATTAAAAAAATATCAACTTAATTATCTAATATAATGTTTAGCACTTAAATTTTAACAAATTATAAATTTAAATGCAGTAACTTAATTTAATTCATTAATATTCTATTAGTTACTTTCATTTACAACTAAAATTAACATTTATAAACGAAATAAATTAAGTTAATTACATAATTACTTGATAATAATAATTAATTGTTAATTATGTTTTCAGATTAAATAAATAAATTTTCTAACTAAAGTTTGTTAAGTAATTTAACTATTGTTGTCTTTTCTTTCACTATCTCGTTTAACAGTTGTAACCTTTGTTTTCATGTTCCTACTCTACAGGTTCTTTCAAGAGTCATAAATACATCCAAGTGCACATAACTAACTCATCCGGAGTAAGTTACATGAGTAAAACTGGCGCGATGTGGCAGTCGCGAAAAAACGCACGTGTGCATTATATATGTGAAGAGCTTTTGAAGTCGGTGGAAAATGTTCGGTAGAAAGTAGCAGAAGACAACATGATATTTAAAAAAAGAACATTAGTAGAAATGGGAAAAAAACATTAGAGAAGGTCATTCATTCAACATATCAGAGGATCTACTTCCTAACGGAGGTAGTGTAGAGGGCTAATCGAGAACCACTTCTTGAAGCTAGAAGAGCGTAGGAGTAGAGTATCATTTGGGGAGTTTGACTTCCCTTGTGTTTGAATTCGTGCACTCTGTTTAGTATGTCATCAATTACTATTATGTTAGTATACATTTTTTCTAGCTATGTCTCTAGTTTGGGGATATCTTGAATTGCCACTGATTATGATTAAATTCTCATTTCACTTTTTCCTTTTAATGTATTCAGTTCTGATTGGCAAGATCGATACTAAGTTCATTCGATTGTTTGTGCCATCTAAATTTAGTTTTCAAAATTTCACATTCAATTGGTGAGATTGATCATCTAAACACTTTTCAAAATATGATAAACTCTAAATACTTCAATACATATGGTGAGTTCCTCCCGATGTTAAATTTCAAACTGTTCATAGTTGATTTATTTTAGGGTGGTGAACTCTAGAATAGATTGTCTTGTGTGAATTAACTCTTGGCGAGGGAGGTAATTCATACTATTATGATGGAACTTTGAAATAACTTTTACGTGAATTTAAACACCTCTAAAACCAGTAGAATAAAGATTATTCCCCAGGCATTTTAATTGATTGTTCTCTTATCAGCATGTTATATCTCTGTGTCTCTTTATTTTCTACTGTTTCTAGATTCAATTTAGTTTAAATATAAAATTTGAGATATTCTATCACTTATCTTCATACAAAAAATTAATAGAATATTAAAAGTGAAAATTAGAAAATTCAATCCATTGCTGACAATAGTGGAGCTTCTATGTTTTTTTAGAAGATTAGTGGAAACCTTGACCTTCCATGTGGGTTCAACCTAGCTTTACACATATATAGTAGTTAGTAGGAATATAAATTTTAAACTTTGACTGACTTCAATGACAGTACAGGTCATGTTTTTGGTGCTGTTGTTGGGGACACAACTCTTTAGGAAGCAACATCGGGTCTTCAATTCCCTCGACCGCCTGGATGAAGCGTTCAGTAATGAGTCAGGCTTGATTTACTTCCAGGGAGAGACTTGTTTTCTCCTCCCATGGATTTGATCCTCCTATGGGAAGATGACACTGCAAACCAATGGTGCAACAAATTATATTAAGGGAGGTAACATCAGTATAGTTTTTTAAAGATCTAATCTGGTTTTGGGTTTGTTGTTTCTCATTTCGACAGTGGAACACTCAGCTCCTAAAATCAGGCTTCTTCAAGTAGAGAAAATCCTTTGGATTTAGTTTGGATCCAAAATTATATTATGTAATATTTCTGGCACTGGAAACAGGAAAGGGGCGCAGCGCAGGTATGTGATGGATTTGCATCGGTGAGGTGTAGTGAGAGGTAGCCTAACAGTGAGGTGCAGTAGGAGAGCAGTGAAATAGAGGGGTGCAAGGTCACTGTTGGGCTGAAAATAAAAGCTCACTGGAATACTACATAAAAAATTCACTGTTAGAAAAGGGTCACTGATATGATAATATGAACAAGAGAGATCACCGATGAAATAAAATAAAAATATCAGAAGAGTCACCGTTAGTTAAAAAAATGAGGAGCAACAGCAGGGGGTCATGAATTTCTTAAAAACCCAAAGGATCGCTTTTAGAGAAAATAAAAAGGGCACTGTTACTTTAAAATTAAGGTTACTGAAAGCACAAAATAATGATCACAGTTGGGGATAAAAATGTCACTGGTGAAAACTAAAAGGAAGGATTACTGTTAGAACAAAAATTAATAACTAAAGGTGACCATCAAAAATAAAAAATGCATAAATTGAATTTAATATTAAAAGTTATGTAAAATAAATAAAATATTGAAAATAATTACTTAAAAGAAAACTAAACACCTTGAATTTAAAACATATTTTAATTAAACTTTAGACTTTAAATCCACAACTAAAACTATAAATGGATATCGCTTAAATTAATAACATGATATTTGATAAACTAAATTGATAAATGACCCAAATTAAAATTAATATATAAATTAATTACAGGGTATTAGTGAATGATAAAGGACATCATCAATAACCTAATAGGTTACCGATAGCTCCTGTCTCCCTCACTGGTAGACTAAAAACAAAATTTAATGAATGAATAATAAAACTGCATACATGAGATTAAATATTTAATGTTTTAAAAATCAAAATTAATTAGTCAAATAATAATGTGAATATATAATATTAAAATAAACTATTTTATTTAATTTAAACAAAAATACTTGACTTAATTAACTAGAAGAACAATTAGACAAGTAATTTAACATTGTTAACCAATTATAATGAATCTAAATTAAAAGATAAAACATTAAAATAATGACTAAGTTAATTAAAACAAAAATAAGGATATTAAATGACTAATTATTATTAATTTAAATTTATTAAAAAGTGATAATATAATAATTAACAAAACTAATAATCAAATAATTAAATTAGATAAGCAATGTAAGATTAAAAATTTTAATTTAAAGACTAAAAATAAATAATTAATTATAAAAATTTATTATTTAACAAAATTAATTATGAAAATAAAAAAGTAAAATTCTTTAGTATGAAGTGATTAAATAATTAATGAAATAATTAAAAATTATATAAAAAGATGTGGCCAAACTATGAAAAAATAGTGCCACATCAAATCCCCCCACACTTAAGCATTGTTTGTCCTCAAACAATCTCATGTTTTAATACATTTGAAAAATAGTGAAGTGTTTATTATTTTGCTCAAAATGTAACATCTGCAGCATTTAAAAATAGAGAGAAAAAACTAACAGTAGGATTTTAAAAATTAATTACTCATATGAATCATGCCTATAAAAAATACTCAAGGGTAATTAAGAGAACAATGATCATCCATCAAATAAGATGACATGCCTCATATGTGATAAAACATAGTGACTAACTTCAAACTAGGATTAATTAATTTTATAAGGGTTTATTTTTATTAAACTCCACTATTGTCAGCCCTATCCAGGTTTTCACCAAGAAGGGAGGTTTCATTGTAGTTAAAAATGAAAAAAATGAAGAAGTCCATGTTAGGAAATCCACAAAAATGGAGAGTCTGTATTGATTATAGGAAGCTGAATTGAGCTACTTGGAAGAACCATTTTCCAATTCCCTTCTCGGATCAAATGCTTGAGAGGCTTGCTGGCAATGAGTTTTTCTGTTTTCTGGATGGGTATTCTGGTTACAACCAGATTCTTGTTGATCTAGAGGATCATGAAAAGACCACATTCACATGCCCCATTGGAACATTTTCCTACCAGCGGATTCCCTTTGGGTTGTGTGGAGATCCATCCACTTCTCAAAGGTGTATGATGGTTATCTTTGTAGATATGATTGAAAGAATCATTTAGGTTTTCATGGATTATTTCTCCATTGGGGGTAGTATATTTGATACTTGTCTTTGAAATCTTGAGTTAGTCTTGGAGAGATGCGTTGAAACTAACCTTGTTATTAATTGGGAGAAGTGTCCATTCATGGTTACAGAAGGTATATTGATTTTTCATAAAGTATCAAAAGGAGGTCTAGAAGTTGATACTGCTAAGATTGATGTTATTCAAAGACAGCCTCCTCCTGTAAATGTTAAAGGAGTTAGAAGTTTACTTGGGAATGCAGGTTTTTACTGGAGATTCATAAAATATTTTTTAAAAATAACTATGACATTATGTTCTTTTCTGGTTAAGGATACACCTTTCAATTTTGATGAAAAATGTTTGAAATAATTTAATTTTCTTAAAGAGAAACTCACAACATCACCCATTCTCACTTCTCCTTATTGAAAACTTCCTTTTGAACTTATGTCTGATTATAGTGACATGGATGTAGGTGCTGTCATTGGACAAAGGAAAGATAGAAAGTTAAATGTGTTGTATTATGCTAGTAGACTTCTAGATGAATCCCAAAAGAATTATACCACTACTGAAAAAGAATTTTTATTTGTTGTGTTTTCTCTCCAGAAGTTTAGACAGTACTTCTTAGGTTCAAAAGTTATTGTTTTCACTGATCATTCTACTCTAAAGTATTTGTGTCGAAGAAGGTAACTATGACCAGGCTGATTAGATGGATTTTATGTTACAATAATTTAATTTGGAGATTAGGGATAAGAAGGGAGCTGAAAGTTTAGCTATTGACCACTTATCTAGGCTTCATCTTACTCAATCTGAATCTAAATATTCTAGGGAGATTAACTCTTCCTTTCCCAAAGAAAATATATTTACTGTATCAATAATGCTATCTACATGGTTTGCATATTTTGACAACTTCCTTGTAGTAGGTGTATTTATCATAAATCTGTAAAATAACTAAATAATGAAATATATTTCTGAACATAAATTTTATATTTTGGGTGATCTTTTGTTGTTTAGGATATGTGATGATGGTATTCCTAAAAGGCGTGTACCTTAGGAAGAAATGCTACCTGTCCTAGAGATTTGTCACACCTCACCTTGGGGAGGTCACCATGGTGGTGAGAGAACTACTCATAAAGTCCAACAATATTGTTTTTACTGGCCTAATCTCTTTAAGGATTCTATAAGTTTTGTGTTTGGCTGTGATAGATGTGAGAGGCTAGGTAATGTTGGTAGGAAGCAAGAGTTACCCCAAAAATGAAATTCTGGAAATAGAAATTTTTGATGTCTGGGGTTTTAATTTCATGGTTCTATTTCCATCATCTCATGGGAATGAGAATATTCTTATTGTTGTTGACTATGTTTTGAAATGGGTTGAGGTAGTGCCACTTCCCAATAATCTTGCCAATTCTGTAACAAAATTTGTTAAAAAGAACAAATTTTCGTGATTTGGAGTTCCCAAAGCCTTTATCAATGATAATGGAACACATTTTAAGAATTATAAGTTTAAATCTTTGATGGAGAAATATGGTTGTGTTCCTAAAACTGGTACCCCTTATCATCCAAAGTCCATTGCATAGGTGGACATTCATAACAGGGAACTTAAAAAAATACTTGAGAAATCTGTGTCATCCTCTAGGAAAGGCTGGTCCCTTAAATTTGATGAATCTTTATGGGAATATATAACTACTTTCAAGAGCCCAATAGTTATGTCTCCTTACAGACTGTTGTTTGGGAAATATTTTAATTTACCTGTGGAGTTTCAACAAAATTCTTACTGGGCAGTTAAGGCTCTAAATATTGACTTTGAAAGTGCTGGTGAGAAAAGATTACTTGAGTTGAGTGAACATGATGAGATTTGGAGAGAGAGTTATGATAATTCAAGAATTTATAGAGAGAGGACTAAAATATTTCACGACTCTATCATACAAACCAAATAATTCAAACCTGGATAGAAGGCCCTTATTTTTAATTCTAAACTCAAACGCTTTCCTGGAAAGATGAAGTCCAAGTGGTCTGGAACTTTTAGTGAGAGTTTTGAAGAATAGAGCTGTTGAAATAGTAGGTGAAAATAATAAACCCCTATCAGTCAATGTGTAGAGAGTGAAACTTTATTTTGAGGGATTGCCAAAGGTCTTGGTTGCCTTCACTGTGCTTGGAAACTGATCTTAAATAAAGTATAACTAAAGACTTTAAATTCAGTGCTTCATGGGATTCAACCCAAACTATTTATTTGTTTTCACTTTTTCACTATTTGGTGTTCAATAAAGTGCTTTTGTGATGCTTTTGTGCTTTGTTTTTGGGAAGCCATTGTTACTGTTTGTTCTTAGTATCTAGGTTCTGTCTCAGGATACTGCTTGTGTCATTAAGGGCGTGGAATTCCCAAGCTAAGGAATAATGAAAAACCTAGTCAAGGAAGTATCTTATTGTTAATTTCTGTTTCATTTTTCTGATCCTTAATGTTTTAGAAAACAATTTGCTGAATGTTTTTCTTTCTTTGAAAATTCTTCTTTTATTAGAAAATTATGCAATATGTGTACTGAATATTCTGTTGCATGACTTGAACTATAAAAATATCTTCTTCTTGTTTGTTTCTACTACAAAATTCATTCTACTATAATAAAAATTATGTAGGTTCCTCTTGCTAAAAATTTGAATTCATTAATAAATATTGAAATAATCTCTCATTGTATGAAATTAAGTGTGTGGTTTACATGTTTGTTGGTTGTGGTTTTTTTGTTGAATGTGATTTACTGAGGGGTGTTAGGAATGCTTGCTTTATGTGCTATTGAACATCTAATTCAATCATATTTTCTGAATTCCCTAACACCCAATTCTCTCTGCACCAAAAGGTTTTATGCTAATTTTTGAGCTGCATTGGAAATTATCTACTGAACTTAAATGATAATGCATGTATTTTCTAATGAACCTACTGTTATGTTATTATTTATGGAGAATAATATTTTTGATCTTCAAATAGACTGTTTATACATATCATCAATCTATTCTATTGAAATTATATTTTGAACTTTAACTGTCAAATTGTTTTTCTCCATATTTGGAAGTTAACTTTGGGGATAAAGTAGGGTTTTAAGTATGGGGGAGGGGGTCAATTCATGACTGTGCTAAACTATGCTTTAATTTATTCCCTTCAATTCCCATTTCATTTAAAACTTTTTCCCTTCAATTCCTATTTCACTATGTGAATATATAAAATTAAAAGTGAACTATTTTATTTAATTTAAACTAAAAATCATAACATAATTAACTAGCAGACCGATTAGGCAAGTAATTTAACATTGATAACCTATTATAATGAAACGAAATTAAAAGATAAAATATTAAAATAAATACTAAGTTCATTAAAAATGAATTAAGTATATTAAATAACAAATTATTATTAATTTCACTTTATTAAAAAGTGAACAGATTAGAATTAACACAACTTATAATCAAATAAATAAATTAGATAAGAAAAGTAAGATGAAAATTTTTAATTTAAAGACTAAAAATAGATACTTAATTATAAAAATTGATTAATTAACGAAATTAATTACAAAAATACAAAAGTACAATTCTTTAGTATAAAGTTATTAAATAATTAATTAAGTCATTAAATATTAAGTACAAAATATGTGGAAAAACTATGCAAAAATAGAGCCACATCAAATTCCACCACACTTAAGCATTTTTTGTCCTCAAACAATCTCATGTTTTATTATCTTTGAAAAACAGTGAAGTTTTTATTATTTTCCTCAAAATGTAACATTTCTATCATTTAAAAATAGAGGACAAAAACTAACAGCATGCTTTTAGAAAATGAATTACCCATATGAATCTTACCTATAACAAATACTCAAGGGTAATTAAGAAAACAAAGACCATCCACTAAATAAAATGTTATGCCTCATATGTGATACAACTTACTGACTAACTTCAATCCATGCTTTTGTCCAAAGTCCGAGGGTGAAAAAAGGTAAACATTATGTGGAATTACGAACATAACATTAGGAACATTATACTTTGACTTTTTCACCTAGGTTCAAAAAATAAATATATTTTTTTTGAATCACCACAATGATACAACCTAAATGCCTCTCATATAAACAAATTGACCCCTTCTTCATTTGGCTTTCATCATTCCCCTCACCTTAATTAACTCTTTTCTGACCATAAACACTTTATTTTAATTTTCCCAAGCCATGTATCATTTTCTAAGCACTGTGTATTGAACAAATTAAGAGTGTACAGTGGTCTTATAGTAAAAAGAAACACACCCAACATCTAGGGTCTCAGAGACTCACCGTGGGATCCTAAATGCCAAAATTACTCTCGTTTCAAAATATTTTTATGAAAAATCATTTAAATTGTCTCATTAAGATAATTAATTTAAATAATTAAAAGATTAATGAGGCCCCTAAAATCAGAATCAAACATCTAGTTGTAAGGGTTAAGATGATAACTCTAGTAAGAGATCACCCATTTACCTCTAATAATTATGTCCCTAAACCAAGATATCTATTCAATCACGAAGTAAAACCACTCAGCAATCATTCAATATCATTAATTTAAATTTCAAAGAAATTCTTATCTAATAGAAAGGTAATTTTCCATAGGCAAGACTCATTCAAGAAACAGTGTAAAGCCTAAAATTGTTCCAGAATTTAGAAAAACAATTACCCATTTTTTAACAAAAATAATTAAGTTGCAGTGGAAGTTAATGGGAATTTAATTAATCATATTCAAGAATTCACCCACTCTCCCACTCTTAAAATCCAAAGTTTTCCCCAAATTCGACTTCTGAAGTGGAGAAATACAATTTTACAATTAAAGGTTAAAAACAGATTTTCAATTTAGTAGATTTATGACATGTATAAAGGGTATCAATAAAGTATAGCAATATTGTTTAACACAATGAATAAATAATCCGCAGGTTCATATCCAGATACAAACATTGATATTTAAGTCTAATGACACATATTTTCAATCCAACTCAAAAATAAATGTGAAGTGTAAGAGCACTACGAATTGGGTGAAAGCAAGTTTTTCCGAATTAATTCTGTTGGGTAATGAAGACAATAGACAATGTTCAAGCTAAAGACCCCAACCCAAAGCAGATTCTAAAGACCAGTAGGGTCGAACCCACATGGAAGATAAAATTTTCCACTAATCATCTAAAAAACATGGAAGTAAACTTTGGGGACAAATACACAAGGATAATTATGAAAAGAAAGGCCACTAGTCAGAGAATATGTCATGCCTCATATGTGATATAACTTAGTGACTAACATCAATCTAGGATTAAGTCCAAATTCTGAGAGTGAAAAAAGGTAAAATTTATGTGGAATTAAGAACATAATAGAAAAAACTTTATACTTGGACTTCTTCACCTAGGTTATGTAAATAAATATATTTTTTTGTGAATCACCTCAATGACATGACCTAAATGACTCCCATATAAACAAATTGACCCCTTCGTCATTTAGCGTTCATCATTCCCCTCACATTAATGAACTCGTTTTTAACCCAAGAAACTTTATTTTATTTTTCCCAAGCCATATATCATGTGCTAAGCACTGTACATTTCACTTATTTAGTGTGTGAAGAGGGCTTATATTAAATAGAAACGCACCCAGCATCTAGGGTCTCAGAGACTCACTGCAGGATCCCAGATGCCCAAATTACTCCAGTTTCAAAATATTTTTTTGAAAAATCATTTGCATTATCTCATTAAGAAAACAATTTTAAATAATTAAAAGATGAATGAGGCCTCTAAAATTAGAATCAAACTTCTAGTTCCAAGGGTTAAGATCATAACTCCACTAACAGATCACCCATTTCACTCTCAGAAGTAAGTCCCTAAACCAAGAAATCCATTCAATCACTAAGTAAAACCACTCCGTAATCAGTCAATATAATTAATTTTAGTTTCAAATAAACTCTTAGCTATTATCAAGGTACTTTTCCTTAGGCAAGACACATTCGAGAAATAGTGTAAGGCCTAAAATTGTGCAAGAATTTTGAAAAACAAATTACCCATTTTTTATCAAAAAGAGTTAAGTTCCAGTGGAAATTCATGGGCTTTCAATTAAGCGCATTTTAGGATAGTCAATAATTGACCCACTCCCCCACACTTAAAATCCAACTATGTCCCCAAATTTGACTTCTAAAGTGGAGAAAATCAATTTGACAATTAAAGGTTCGAAATAGATTTTCAATTTAGCAGATTTATGACATGTATAATGGGTCTCAATGAAGTATAATAATATTTTTTTCCACAATGAATAAATAATCAGTAGGTTCATATCCAGATACACACATCAATATTTAAGTCTAATGACACAGATTTTCAATACTGATCAAAAATAAATGTGATGTCTAAGAGCACTGTGAATTTGGTGAAAGCATGTTTAGTATAATTAATTCAGGTGGGTATTCTAAACAATATACAAAGTTCAAGCTAAAGACCCCAACCCAAAGGAGATTCAAAAGACCAGCATCAATTACCCCCGACAGTTAATTTCATACAGTGAAAGATTATATCAATATTTATTAATGAATTCAAATTTAAGCAAGAGGCGCATGTAGAATTTTTCAATTCAACTTAGTGACATACAACAAGAGTTTTTTAGTATGCAAGATACGCAGTAGATTTTTGGAATATATGTAGCAGAATTTCTAATGCAATCATAATTTTTTAATTTAGTAACAACTAGAGTACAATTTTTCATGCAAACATTATCAGTTAAGTACTTCCCTGAAAAAATTTGTCAATTTAATTCAAGTATGGGTATTCCACCCCTTAATGACACAACATTAGCATCAACTAATCCTGAAATAGAACCAGGAGACCAATAATAATAAGTAACAAGGGATTCCCAAAAACAAAGCACAAAAGCATCACATAAGCACTTTATTCAACAAAATATAGTGAAAGTGAAAAAAAAAGAAAGGGTATGGGTTGACTCCCATGAATCACTGAATTTAAGGTCTTCAGTTTGACTTTATTTAATTAAATTTTTTTTAGTGTTTTATTGAAAACAAACAAACCCATGGGTTGCCTCCCATGCAGCGCTAGGTTTAAAGTCCCAAACCAGGCTCACCTAGAAACTAACCATAGTCACTAGGTGGATTTATATTCCTTAATAGGAACCAACACATGTATTTGGCACATTTGTTTAATAGAAATTTGAAATATGTGGGCATACAGACTTAACACAATTGAAACTAAACTCTAATAGCCTAAATTAACCCATGAGAAACACCCTTTAACAGTTGTGAGTATAATGATGTCCACTTCCAAAATTGTTTCATAGTTATCAAGATTTGTGTTCACATAAAGGGATAACATAGAACTTGGTGATTCAAAGAGTGTGGCATTGACCTCATAGTTATATCTTTTAACCTCTACACTAACAGGTTCAAATACAAGGTTTCTTATGGGTGAATACAGAATAGTAGGTTCAAGAGGGGATTCAATAAAGTGATAAAAAGAATCATGTATAATGGAAAATAAGTCTAATTATACCTCTAGAATACTATCAGTATCATGCGAAGGCTTAGAACCCTTCACAGTTGAGGATGGATGTGACAGACAGAGAAGAGAATTTGTTTCGTCACCAAAAGGTTCAAGTCTAATAGTATTGTAAATATCTTCAAAAATATCACTATCTGTTAACTCACACAGAATATCTACTGCTTCTATCAAATTGATTCTTCTTAATTCAATTGTTTTATCAACCTCTACCACAATTTCATGTCCAAAAGGCTCACTTCCTTAAACTATGTCATTTCAGTGTTGTAGAATGTTTAAATCAGGAGGAGTAATGTTTAATTCCACATCAGTAAATTGAGATTCAATATTCATCAAATTTAAACATTAACCCCCTAGATATATTTGCATTGTTTTCAATTTCAAAGAGAAAAGTTTCTGAAAAGAAATTACTATGAGAATGGGGAAATGAAAACTCATTAGTTAGTCTTTCCTCAAATATCATTCCTTCATTCTCATCATCCAACATCATTTCATAATTTCTTGAATACATCATTTTGAAAAGTGTTTCCACGATAAATCTCACCAATTGAAAGTGAAATTTTGAAAATTAAATTTAGATGGAAGAAACAATCAAATGAACTCAGTATCGAACTCACTGATCAAAACGGAATACATTAAAATAAAAAAGTGAAATGAGAATTTAACGATTACCAGTGAAACTTAAATATATCCCCAAACAAGAGACTTAGCTATAAAACATGTATACTAAAATAACCCTAATTGAATACATACGAAACAGAGTGCAGGAATTCAAACACAAGGGAAGTCAATTGGCGATGTTATTCTTGAATACATGCAACCGTGATCCCCCTCCACAGCGGCTAACACCTCCCGATCTGGGAAGATTTTTATTTTGTGTGTAGAACTGATTTTGATTCGAAACGATTTAGAGTTTCTTGATTTTTCGGTATTTGATAAGATATTTTAGTTTAATTTGATTTTATGGTATGATTCTGGTCCATTATTACGATGATGAACAGTGGAGTGAAAATCTAATAGTGGTTAGCTCTGATTCACTGTCTTGTGGTTATGGTGAGAATGTGAAGAACTGATGAATAAGGTGGTAGCGTTAGTGATGGTAAGAAGAAAGAGTGTCACCGGTATGTGTGGTGATGCTGACTGTGAGTATGGAATAGGTGAAGCCGAGGATGAAAGTAGTGTTTGTCAGTAGCAGTGATAAAAAGGGTTGTGAGAAACTGGTAGTAGGAAAGGAGCGTGGCACGAGTTGATGATGGATCTGCATCGGTGAGGTGTAGTGGAGGTAGTCTAACTTTGAGGTAGAAAAACCAACAGTGAGGTGCTTTGGGAAACCGCAGGGTCTCCGAAATGCATAAATTAAAAAAATGAGGTCACCATTAGTTTAAAATTAGAAGGTCCCTATCATTTTAAATTTAGAGAAAAGAGGAGCAGTGGTGCAACAGTGAGGTGCAACGTCACTGTTAGCTTAAAATTAAAGGCAACTGTACAGTATAAAATTAGAAGTTTGATGATAGTTTTAGTAAAATAGACAGGTTACTGATAGTGATAATAAAAGGTCACTGATACTTTAAAATTAAGGGCACCTTTTAGGTAAAAATAGAAGGTTACCAGTAGTTTTAAAAAAATAATTGGGTCATTGTTTGCGGTAAAAAAATAAAGAAGGTCACCGATGGGTTGGGTAGCTGTGGGTTAGGGGGTCACCATTAGAACAAATAAAGGGTCACTATTTCACTGAATATTAAGATTACCAGTAAAAAATGAAATCTCACTGTTACGCAATAATAAATAAAAGGTTCACTAGTACCAATAAGATAAAGAACTAACGGTGACCTTTTAAAAAAAAATTCATAAATCGAACTTAAAATTAAAACATAAATTAACTAAATACAAAATACTAAAAATAATTAATTAAATGAAAGCTACACACCATAAATTTTAAAAAAATATTTTTATTAAACATTAGACTTTAAAATTATTCATTGACAACACTTAAATGATAAACTAAATAATTGTTAAACTAAATTAATAAAATACTGATATTAAAATTAATAAATAACTAATTAAAAGGTAATTAGTAAATGAAGAGGTTAGCATTAGTGACCCAATAAGTCACCGATGGCTCTTGACTACTAGACATATAGACTAAAATCAAAAGAAAATGAATAAATAATTTAACTACATACAAAATATTAAATAATTTATGTATTAAAACAATAAATTAATTAATTAAACAACTTTTTTAATACAAAAAAATAAAAGAAAACTATTTTATTTAATTCAAAATAAAATTCTTAACTTAATTAGTCAACAGGATGATTAGACAAGTAGTTTAACATGGTTAACCTATTCTAATCAAACTAAATGAAAATATAAAATATTAAAATAAGGACTAAGTTAATTAAATAGAATTACGATGATTAAATAATTGTTTATAAAAAATTTTTTTTATTAAAAAGTGAAGTAGATTTAACTTCACCATCCTAATTAAGGAAAAATTAAATTAGTAAACTAAAGTATGAATAAAATTATTAATTTAAGGAATAAAAAGACATAATTAATTATAAACAAATTGATTAATTAAAAAAATTAATTACAAAAATAAAAAAGTACAATTATTTTATATAAAGTGATGATATATTTAATTAAATCATTTAAAATTAAATAAAAACTTGTTGCAAAACTATGCAAAAATATAGGCACATCAACAACCAAGAAAATGAACACTCATAAACGATGAAATTAAACACTATAAAAAATCATAATTTCCATAAGTTAACATAATAAAATTATAATAATTCAAATTCATGTAGAAGTGGTTATTTATTAATTAATTAATTAATATATGTTGATTATCGAGCATATTAAAGTGGAGACAACATTCAGACCTAAGGTAAGGTTCTCTCAACTTCAATTTCCTTTTTTTGAGTTATTCCTCTTTCAAGCAATATTTCAGTATGGGTGTTCTTTTAGTATTACTAAAATATAATTTATTTGTTGAAACCATTAATTTTATGGGATATTCATGTTTCCAAAAAAAATTTATGAAAAAAGATAATATTTTTTAAAAATATCTCTTCCTTTTAAAAATACATATTTTACTTCTCTTGATATTGTTTCTTCATCACTCATGATTGATGATTCTTATAACACGTATGTAATTCCATTTATATATTTTTAGAACCACAAGGTTTATTCATGATAATTTACATTATGAAATTCTCATGAAACCCATTTCCTTTCCATAGGTTATTTTATGACTAATATTGTTATATGTTCCCTATGGGATGCATGATTATGTAAATATTTTTGATGTGATCGGTGTTCTTGTAATTCTATTGTGCTGCAATGTATTCAGTACTGTGATGTATCTCACAAGATAATGTAAAATATGCATGAAAATTATTCTATATTTTTTCACAATGATGATGTTATGGTTACGACCATATTTTATGTGTGAACATGATGATGGATTTGTTCAAAAACATGTGTTGTTGTTTACCACTAAGACATGATGTTTTATTTTTATTCTTTTCCAAATTCCATTACTTTTTATAGTATTCCTATCATTATTATGTTTTTATTATGATTTTTATGCTCACCCATGTTATATGGATTCAAGTATTCAACTATCCACATACTAGGATTTCATCTCACCCCTTTCTTTGATGTATATCATCAGGTGATTACATTTTCTATGAAAAACATTAAGGAAAATAAGAATCTTCGGTTGAAAGAATTAAATACATTTTTTTGTTTTATTATGTAAAATTTATATATGGTACTAATTCCAAATGAACCGATGTAATATTTTTTACATAATTGCCTCTCAATAGTATTTATAATTATTTATTGAGTATATATATATATAATATTCATGATATATTGTTCACTATTTAAAAATAATATATCTTATATATTATTATATTTCCAATTATAGTCAAATTATAACATTGTTTGTGTATACGTATGGATTACCATATCCATGAGGGGATGTGATTCACTTTTCATTATTATGTCACATTAAAGGAAAATATAAGTGTATTTATTAAAATAATATTAAATATATGATATAATTATAATTATAGTAAGAAAAACTAAAACATACCATTTTCATCACAATTGTTGAAAATGGAAATATTACTCTTGTGTATGTATGACCTACCATCTAAATGATTGTAACATAGTTCTTTTCTCATAACTATTTTTTATATATGATTTAAAAATTATATTTTATGTATAAAATTTTTAATTAAATTATTATCATTAATTTTAATATGATTAATTAATTATTAGTTTGACCAAACTCAACCTACCGAATTCATTTTGGATATATCAGTTGAATGTCATCATTATGTCCTATGTGAAATAAATTGATTATGTAGTTGAATATGAAATGGTAATAAATAAAATTTAATGATTAATAAACATGAAAATGGTTCTTTTGAAATTAAATAATTTATATAATTTTATTATTTAGGATGACAAAGAATAAATGTGTCGATTCGGGCACAACGTAAAGGATCTCTCTAATCAACCATTTTCTTCAGGTTAGAACCCTTCTCTATTTAACTATTTTATATCTATCTTTCATGTTATGTAATGATTATGAATTTGTTTTATATTTCTCTCACATATATAATAAGTTTATTATCCCTTCTCTTGGTGATTTAATACACTCAAAAACTTCTTTTCTCAAATGCATCCCATTTCATTACATGTGTAATTTTTTTTATGACTTAACACTGATTCCCATTCATGGAACACATAAATATGTTCATGTTATGCTTGGTGTTCCCATATAGTACTCAATTTCAATAGGTAAAAATTTTATCTCTCGATATATTATGTATTTAATAAGGTAGTAAAACTAATCCATTATGGGAATTTGAATACTATGTGATAATATCTATACAGTTTTCCTTGACTCATATTTGTGTCATGTTATATGTTTCTACAATATTTACTATGTTTCAATGATATTATGATGTTGTGTTCTTTATGTTACACTTTTATGTGATTATGAATTATCTTTCTCATTAATGATATCATTTTATACCTTTGACACACACATTATTTTTTATTATCATTTTTATTCCCTTACTAGTCTTTTTAGCTCACATCCTTTGTCTTTTTATTCCTGAGGTTCTTCCATGAAGTTTTAAAAGCTCAATTGGATTTAAGATCTCAATACATATATCATAACATAGATAGTTTATTTTCCTGTTAAGGTTTTAAATACAATTTCTTCCAAAGACACTAGGCCTTTTTATCCTTATGTTGTATTATTGAATGTCACTATATGTCGAAAATAATTGGGTCACTATATTCCATAAGTATGGGAAAATATTTAAGTTCCATTAATAGTTCCCAAGGCTGCTTGAGGTCATCCACAAATAGTTTAAATAACATTTTCTTATCCCTAAAAATTATTAATCTTGTTAATATGTTTGAGAATATTTTAAGGGAGTTTCATGCCAGGATATTTCAATTACATTAAGGTCAATTGACGTTAATATAATTTAAACGAAAGTTTCCAAATATAAAATAATGGAAAGAGAATGAGGTAATGTGGATAGTTTTATAGTATCATGTTTTATGTACTATTAAATTTTTGATTTGGCCAAATATTATAGATATGGGTTGAAAAGTTTATTTTACTAATTGGGAAGTACATTTTTCAAATTGTTGATTGAAGTAAGTTGAATTTTTTTATTTTAAAATAATTTATTATAAATAAATTATTGTAATCATTTCATTGTGAAATGAAAAGAGAAATTATTTTTAAAATAAGAAGAAAATATTCTATAAATATAGGTTTGTTTATTTTGATAGATATATAGGAACATATCATGAAAATAATGAAGAAGTGTGTACAAGAAAAATATTTTGTTGAAAAAAGTATGTATTAAATTTATCACACTACCAAAATGAAGAATAATAATAGGAAGACCATCCATGAGACTTGAAAATGGAATATTTCCATAAATTTATTCAGGTAAAAGAAAGTAAATCATATTACTACATCATCAGTGTTGTATTTTTCATTTTTTATTCCTCAAAGGAGAAGACAACAACAGTAGTACAAGTTAAATAAAATTTCTATGGAATGTTGTGAGGTTTTCATTGGTCATGTTTGTAAACTATGATGGTCTATGTGGAAACATTGATAATTTTCACTAAAAATATGTTTTCATTAAAATTTATAGTGTATAAGATAATTTCCATGATTGCTTTAGGATTATATGGTTTGATTAAAACAAATTAAATCATTTTTATATGTATCTGGTTGTTATCATTATATCATATAATCTATAATTAAGAGACATGATTCTTGATTAAAAGTGGTAAACGATCACAGGTAAGAGACAATGTTTAAATTACATACTCTAATTCACCCCCAATGTATAAACCATTTTGGGTCTAATAGTATCACCAAAAAAATCTCTTAAGAGAACTCTTAAGCACAATATCTGGTGAAAACCATCCCCACTACCTTGAATCTGTCCATAAAGGACATATAACACTCATATCTCACAAAATGAATCAAATCCACCCTCATGAGTGCATTCTACATCATGCCTGAGACATATGTCCATCTCACCCAACATACCTAGGATAAAGGACCTCATAAATATATCAATTCCCCTAAATTTCCATCTTAGTCTAAACTTTAATAATATTATCCTTAGGTCTTACCCTAGGTCTCTCATAATACTAACTGAAATCTTTACCCCATTGGTGAAATAGTCCCTTTAAATTCTTGAGATGAGTCAACGATCACATATATACATATTATATAATATTACATAATTATTCACTAAATATCCAAAAAATTAATTCCTAAAAACCTTAGTTTTTTTGAGACTATATATGTAATCATATTATTTTTAAAAAGTCCCTCAAAGTATCCCATAAATTACCTTTATGAGTGATACCCATATAAGCTTAATAAATTTTATATTCTTATATATAACTATGGGAATGGAATGAAAATAAAGATTGTGATCTTATATTCAATAATAAGTAAACATAATAGATATTATTCAATGATTATAAGTCAATATTTGATGAAACTGTGTGTTTGAGAACATAATCATGGTATATATAGATGAGATAAAGAAATATTATACAATAAAACAGGGATTATAATTCATAAATTATTTCATAAATATTTATATATAATCACAAGAAAATAAACATAAGAGTGTGTAAATATGAGTTAATAATCATGATATATGAAAAATGGCATTGTATTGTGTCATAATAATGTTAAACATTTATAATCACAAAAAATTACTTCTAATTGTCTTTGATTTATTCCAAGATCATCATCACATAATGAAGATAGACCTATTGTTGATTAGGTTGACTCTTAAGTTCATTACATGTCACCTTGTGATATATAATACTTCACCCAATGCATTATAGGGGTATATATTTTTGGACCCACCCATACTATAGTGGATAAGGCTCCCTCAAAATTATTATAGAGTATATTTTATTTTTGGGTTTAGTCCCCATTCTAAATAATCTCATGAGATATAAACCATTAATCAATACTTTAGATGGATTTACAATTCTGGTCCCACTCACATAGACCGATACCCCTTATATATGTTTGCTACATAAACATGATAACATTCACACTTCCATAAAAACAAAATTAACATATAGGGATTAAATGCTTTTAATTAATATTTTCATAATATATGATCATAATACATCCCTAAAAATAAATTGGATGGTATCATTAGTCAACATTCATATTCCATAATAAGAAACATTAAAGGATGTTAATATATATTAAAATATATATATGATATTTGGAAAATATATCAATAACATTAGAAGAAATATCATTTTCTTAGTTTTATATTTTTTGAAAGGAAATTAGTTAAAAAAATAATTATCTTAAAAAATAATGATAGTGCAAATAAAGGTTACTTTAATTTATGAAGAAAACATAATAGAGATTCTACATAAAGAAACCCAAATAAAAAGGTGAGAGAAACCAACTATGTGGAAAACATTACAAAATATTTCTTTCAAACATTATTAAAAGAATGTTTATTTCATTAGAAAATTACCATAAGAAATAAAAGATATAAGGATAAGAAAATTCATAAAATAATATTTAATAATGGACATTGAGGAGAAATATTTTTAATTTCAAATAACATATATGGCTAACTCTACATACAATAATCCTTTATGTTGAATTTTTAACCAAAGGGAGTTGAAATTTTAACAAGACTTGTAAGGACTACAATTAACCAAAGGAAAAGAAAATATATGGGGTTTTAGAGATAAATAATAAGAAATTCCCCCAATTAAAATTTAAACAAATAAATTCTTGATATAAAAATGAAGATAGAAAAGAAAGAATTATGGGTTATGTAAATTTTGTATCAACTACCCTTTAATGTGATACCTATAGATAGATTTCAAAATCTCTTAATTACATGAAAATTAGGATAAAAACTTCCTTAGGGGGTACAAACACCCCATAGTAGAAAACTTTTGGGGAATATGATTCATATTTTAATTATTATAAATTAATATTAGAAATTCTTACCTAGGATTCTAGCTTTTTCATATGTACTCTAACAACTTTGATGGAATCACTCCTTCATACAATGTATTCCTATATATTGAATTTATTATGCATTATTCTTATAAAAAATGGATAAAAATAACATATTAGAAATACAAAGAGGTATTTTTGTATGGAGTTTGTAGAAAAATAATGTTTAGAAGTTTTTTCTATGGGGTTGAAGAGTGCAAAATTTATAGATGAAATTGAGGGACATTTCCCTAGAAATATGATTTGGTTGAATAGTGTAGATGGAATTATAATGGATCTAGGTGAGTTATGTAAATAAATATTAGTCCGAATATAATGATTGAATCCCACATTAACAAATGGTCTTATAAAATGATTTTATATGATTTTTATTATAAATAATGTAATCCATGTCATCTGACACCATTTTAACCCTTTTTACATTATGTATATATTTATCACGATAATAATTTGGTAATAATAACATAATATAACCCTTATCATATAATAATTATGTGTGTATTAGAAATTTGGAATTAATTTAACCACAATTAATTTATAAATATGATAATTTTATCTTTTAATTAAAAATATTTAATATATTAAAACATTTAACTTCTATTAAAATTTACCTTTTAAATTTTAATTGTTCTTAATCTTTTATATATTAATTTATAATCATTAAATCAATTTTAATAAATTTTTCTATACATAAAATTATTCAATTTTAATAATTTAATCACTAAACAATAATATTACCATTTATAACACATAAAAGTTTTTTAAAAAATTATATATTTACAAATTAAATGATTTCATCCTTATCTCTATTCAATTAATAAGACATAAAATATTTTAATTAATATATATATATATATCTATATATATATATTTAATTCAATTATCGTCATGTAAATGTTAGAAATTTTTTATTTAAAATAAAAATCACACCATATAAAAAAAAATAACATTTTTAAATAAGTCATTTTACATGAAATATGAATAATTAAATTTTTATTCATTATAATTCCATTATTATTTCATGGATTCTCAGTTAATTATTTTACTATTCATACCTCGAATGTTTTATTTCTATTTTATTAAAATAATTCTTTTAGGAAAATAAATTTACTTTACAATGAGTTAAAAAAAATCTTTTACGTAATGTTTTTTTCAATAATTAATTAATATATTATTAAAAATATTTTCTTATGAAATATTGTACATGTAGAAAATTATATAACTCTAACTATAAAATACCTAATATAAAAATTTGATACATATACACTCAATGACAATATATCCAATGAGAATATATGTAATAGTCATATTACTTCTTTATATATCATTATGCTTGTTTCACTAAAATTAATTCATATTATTTTTTTTACTTATCTGTAAATATTTTGAATGTATTTCTATATTTTTCTATTTTCTACATCTATAATCAAATATATGTTATTTGAGGAAAATCATGAGGTTGAATATTTCATGTCCACTATCATTTTATTTTCTTATTATTTTTCTTGTCATGCTGTTTTCATTATGAAATTAAATATTTCATCATCATAATCTATTGGTTTTTATATTTTATTATAATATTTTATCTCATAAATATATATTGAGGTTCATTTTAGTTTAGTGTTCTTTGAGAAACATGAAACACAACATGTTAAAGGGAAAAATGTTTAGTGTTACATTCTTTATCAAAATATTAATACTATTCAGAAAAGAACAAGGGTAATTATGCCTAATTACATATTAAAATTCCCATGTATCATCATCAAACGTATAATTCTTCTAGAGGATGTTAACCAGTTTTTTTTTGTTTTATAGTACTTTATATCTTTCAACGACTTGAAGGCCTAATTTTTTTTATTATTTTGATAGCCCACTTTTGCTTAGTGAAGGCGGAAACCCAGACAGAATTCGTAGACATAAGAAAATTCACACCTAAAGGATGAAAAAATAAATCCAAGATTGACTAAGTAAATGTGCTCCTCCCTATAATTTGATATTGTAAAAGCTCTCCACCATTGCAAGAAAATTTGACGAGTAGGTATCATGTGTCAATGCACCGACCCAATCAGAAGGCGAACACCATACCCTCTCAAAAAGACAAATCCAAAATGTATGTAATGATGAACTGCCAACTCTAAATCCTCCAATGGTCCTTCACCATCTAGTCAAGTCCAGCTGCACTGCCTTCCACCTTAAGGATCCAATCATAAACCATACAAACAAGTTACATCCACTAATCACACAAGAACACCATAAAGAACTAGCAATTCCTTTTCACCACATGTGTAACCCTAACACCCCAAGAACCATGTAACCTTCACTAGTCTCTAGAAAAGAAACTGGAAGGAAACTCTTCCACCATTTGCTGACATCCCCAACAAACCACAAGACGCCAGAGACAGCGGGGAGGATAACCTTCAATGATTAGGATTCTACACAAACCAAAAAACATGAAACATGAAAACCTCAAAAAACACCAGATTGAAGGACCTTCCCCCTTCGATCCTCTCTATATTCATTGACAGCCCACACCTAATTCTCACCATAAATTTTTCTCAGCCACACTGAACCAAACTGAGGAGCTAGAACCATGATGACAGCACAAGATCCGAGCTGAGCCAAACTGATATGATCCACACGGTGAGTCAACGTCTCGGAAGGGACAGGCCACGCCGAACTGAGCAGAGAAACCAGTATTCTACTAAGACGCGATGTCACCAAAAAAGAAGATGGGGACACCATTGACCCAAGACAGAACACCACCAAGTAGACGCCAAGCCACGTCGATGTCTGGCCTCACCGGACCGAACCAAAGAGTCAAATCCCAGATGAAGCTACGAGATCTAAGCTGAGCCAAACCAATACGAGCCACACGATTAGCCGACGTTGACCTACGGACTAGACACATTGAAATAATCAGAGGGACCAGTGTTCTGCTGAGACACGACGATGCCAAAATCGAAGCTGGGGACACCACTGACCGAAGTTGGAACCCCACTATGCAGTCGCCAATCTATGCCTTTGCCGAGATAATATAGAGGGAGATGATGTGAAACCAAGACTTGATTGAGGGATAAGAGGAGATAAGGCCCGAGAGGAACCCTAGCCACCACATTGGGGGTAGAAGAGCAGCTCAATGGAATTCATTGTTGGTCTCGTATTTTTATGTCATGATGTTGGTATGTAATTTATATCTACTATCCAATATCTCTATCTTTTTTTCACATAACATAGATAATGATCTATCTATTTGACCTATGAGTGTACTAAATAAATATATAAGGTATTTCATTTCCAAAAATATATACATGGAACACATCATTCACTTTTTATATGTTTGGTGTAAGTTTCTGTTGATAAGTGATTATCCCAACATGATCGAAGATTTTGAAAGGGCCAAATATCTTGGGATCAGTATTACATTCTTAAAAAAACATTAACCTTAGTCAAGTATGATATTAAAAAGAAATCATTGTCTCCAATTTAAAGTTAAAAACCAAAAAAATAATTATTTTTTATTCCGTTTTATTTATTTTGAATGGTATTAATGTTTTACAGTATGGATTTAATATTCTCAAAAAATCTATTAAAAATATTCTGATCCAAGTGTCTTCCCATATCTCACATTATACCTACATGTTGATGATCTGCACCTATTCCCATATAGTTCGATAGGTTGATTGATTTGAATTCTGTAATGGAAACTACTTTTTATGGGAACTCTATTATGGGATGTTTTCGATCCCAACCACCTTCAAAATCCATCAAGTAGGATATCATCTTATATTTTAGATATTTAATGGTCCTTTAAGATGAATTAAAATTCATAAGATGATATGTAGCAGTAAATATCATCCTTATATCCAATTCATATTGAATACTTCTTTAAAACATATTGGTAAACCATAAAACTGGATTATATAAAATTTAAAGTGGTACTCCCAAATATTATAATTTTTTCACTATCAAGGTTTACTTATAGATTATTCATTACCTTCTTATGTACATCCATAACCTACTTCTGTACCTCCTAGATATTTACATGGATGAATGGTTGAGCAGCCACTGGGGAAAGATAGGATTTCTCCCCCACTATTTTGATTTCAAGTTACATCCTAAATAAATACATGTGAATTATATCTCTTTAAATCATCATCATGGATAAGGTAGCATGTTATTTTCTACTCAGAGCATTATCCACTTTGTTTTTCTTCTTATGATGTTAATGTATAGACTATGGATTGTCCTTGATCAACTCAATCAATATCCTTTAGTGCATGTTCAACTACATCAGTGTAAATATATACTTTAAACTCAGTTGATCATTATATATTTTACATTTTTACAATATCAAGAATTCAACCATATCATTAGTGAAAAAATTTCTATTTCTAGCTCCAAATCATGAATCATGTAATTTTTTTAGGGACCTTTAACTAATAGGAGGAATAAGACTCAACCATGTTATTTTATTAGTGGATACATTCCAATCAATTATTTCATTCAAAATTTTATATCAAAATTCCATACCCATTATAGAGTAGTGTGAGTATAGGTGTGGTAACTACACTTCTCATAAAATACATAAAAGTTTATTCACATTCATCTATTGAGTTGGACATGACTCCCTTACGAATTAACTTCCTTAATGGATTTTATAGTCCGAGAAAGCTCACACCATGAATTTATAGTATCCATAAAATAAATGAAAATTGTTGATCTCTATTGTGGTAGTTCTTATTTTCCATTCATGAATTAACTATTTCATTGAAATACCTATAGATATACCCATTCTTGTTATTACATGACCAAATAATGGTAAATTATATAGGAAAAATCCACACTTTCTAAAATTTTCAAAGCCTTTCTCCATTCAAAAGGTTTTCAAAATATTTCTCAATTTATCTTCATGGTATTCCTTGAATTTGTAATTCTTTTGAATATAATCTATAAAGACTATAATAAATGGATTAAGGTAATCTATAATTATTTCATACATCATATCAATGATGATAGAATGCTTATTTTTCAGTATTAATCAAATCAATGTGAATTCAGTGTTTATTTATAATTTATGGACGGTTTTCTATGATACATCCTCTATTTTAATCCTTAATTCACTATACTAAACAAATTAATATCTTTGAGATGTATTGAGATTCATAATGTTGAATGAATAACTCAACAATATGATAAAGAATAATATTTTTCTTGATCAATCTCTTATTATGTTCATGATAATCAACATATTGATTTATCAATACATCCTTCTTCTTAACTAAGAGAACTGGTGCATTTTATGGTAACTGAACATGGGTTTATAAATCACTTATCCAGGTTCACTTGGATTTTTTTCATCTATTCATTTAATTTAATACGGATCATTCAACATTGAGTATTTGAAATGGGAATAACACCATGTATGAGTTCTATTGTAATATCCACCTCATGATCATTGGGAATACTAGGTAACTCTTAGTAAAAACATCAATGTATTCATTCCTAATGGGTATATAATTAATTGATAGTTTTCTCATCCATTTGATCCATATACCCCTCATTATTGGGAATTAATTAATATTTTTAAATAAATTTCCAATATAATTTCATAGTAAACCATGCAATAAGAGATGATCATATGATTATTTAGGATATGAAATGATTTTTCACTATTTCAATATTGAATATGGAATCTATTTAGATATACCCAATCCATGTCAAAAATTTAATCAAATTCATCTAAAGGGATAATAATAATATTTTTAGGAATCATGTTCTCAAAAAAATTTATCGGATAAAAATTAAAAACTTGTTATTCAATAATCACCCTAAAATATGTTTTCACATAAAAATTAAAATTTATAATTTGGTGATTAAAATTAATATACATAATGAATTATTAAGATATAAAGTGATTCACAAAATTAGTCTTAAAGAAATGTTTTTTCAAAATTAAGTGTACATATCAACTACAAAATTTCATGAATACATATTGAGCCCCTTACTAAAACCTAAATGATTAGAATAATTAGTGGATCATATTCTCATAATAAAATTAGTGTAAAATAAATATTTATTTACAAATAAAAATAATATAACAAAACATGTGACACATTTATTTCAAATTGGGATATGTTAGGCTCAAATATTATCACTCTTTTTTACACTTTTCTTGGGTCCCACCTATGTGTAAATGTATGATGGATTCCTCTTTCCCTATATTACCACATTCCAAAGGAGGGATGCTTTCACCATTTTCATCAGCAATTACTACTCCTTCATCAGAATGGTATGATGGGATTCCATTTCGTCCTTCCATGGATTTCTCCTTGGAGATTGTTACTATGTACGAGTCTCCCTCACATATTATTTCATCTTTGTGGAAATAATTCTTGGTTCCATCTCCTTGTATAAACTAGTTAATTATGCTGCTTTTGTATTAGAAGGGTAGTAACCTTCGGTTAGGAGAGAAGTCATTTTGGGAATTACTAGGAATGTATGCAAATTGGTAACAAAGGTCGCCTGAAAATCCTCTTATTTTGATGGAATCTCATGTGAATCATATTTGGTGTGGAACCCAAGACATCCCATGATGATCATGACGTACATAACAGTAGGGTAATAAGTATTCCAAGTCTTTTTATGTCAAGAATCTCATTTATTCCCGATGTAGGTGTTTTGGTTCATATCACATGTTCTACATCCAAAAGTGATAGATCGAAAAATCTTATTGAGACAGATCATAGAACAAGTTTATCATCTTATGGAGAAGGGTCAAGAAGGTGCGTCCCTAGGAGGGAAAAACTATGTATATTGACATTTTTGTGGATTAAACACCCTATGAGGTGGAGCCCGACGTTTTCTCCCTTCGAGTGAAGATATCACACATATGTTTACAAATGTCTGGATAGAACCTCACGAAGGAATCTTATAGACCCTTTTTAGAATACAGGGATCCAAAACCATGTAGTCCAATATTATATTTTAAGGTCAGGTGATATGACCGATCAATTCTGTTTACTATCATGTGCTAAGAATGCACGTGTTGCGAAAGGTATGTCGATGAGGGACTGTGTGGGGATTAATCATTAAAGCTTACATTCATTAGAGGATTTCTCCAAGTGAAATAGTGTGAGGCTTACATGTTGGAGTTTACCTGTTGATTCTAGAGGAAGTTATGATGTAGGTGGAAATTACACATGATAGTTTCCCTCGGGTGGTGTATTTTACTCCTCTGTGGGTGGATTATACTTATCTGGGGGGGGGGGTGTATTTTACTCCATGATGGGAGATGATGGAATACTATGATTATTGTACATTGGGCATCACATTCCCATCACGAGAGGTAACACTACAGTTTTACATCATGTGTTAAATATTTTTTCAGGCAGTTTAATGTCCAAGGACTACAATATGGAACAAGAAAGTTTTACATCATGTAACTCAGATGTGGGGGGATTCGATCCTCACACTAAGGGATTACGTGATCACCTTTCATAAACCTTTGGGAATGTGAGGGTGTTGGCACCCCCCATGGAGGTGTGGTCAATAATGTGGTCTATGTTACGGTCCCAGTTATTAGATGCTATAGGGGTTATGGTACCAATACCCAGAACAAATATGTTGGTGGGAGGGTTGATCTATACGTGGGGTGAAGCAGGAAGACCTAGGTGGGGGTGGAACTAGTCACATGGTGACTTGTTGTGTAACTGAACTAGTCATGTATTGGTATGGGGTCACATGGAACATAACCTTTGTGAATGGGTGTCAGTAGAAGGGAGGCACCATGAATAATCCCATGAGATGATTTTTATGAATCTTGGGGAATCAAAAAGAGTTTATTCAAGAATCTTAGGTGATTTTTGTAGGTCATGGGGTTCATGATGGAGTATGCTTCATGAAACATGATGTACCTATCTCAGGGTAATGTCTCGGTTCCCATATGGTTCGCTTCATGAAGGCAAAATTCCTCCTAAATCCCTAAATTCCACAAACGTATTTATTCTTCCATAAAAGGCCATTGGTATTCACGAAATTTATCTTCACATGGGGTGTAGGCTATCAAAAATACATGGGAAGTGGCTTAATGACTGTAGGGTGCCTTGAAATATTGATTTATTCTTTACTCGTGAAGCAGCGAGCACCGCAGAATCATTTCTTTTTTGTGGAATCTCAATGTTCACATCCTTTTAAATGTCAAACAGAATGGATATTTATACTCTTGATAAAGGCGGGTGTAGGTTTCATGATGAATGGGTCCTTTCACAAATATTTAAGGGATCACGAGTGTCATGGGATTTGAGATTTCCAATTTTGATTTTTTAGGTACCATCAAGCCGTCACACTCTCATGGAGCGGGGCTCCACACATTGGGGCGGACACTTCATGGTGGTATAGTCCATATTTGTGTGTCTTAGACATTTTCATGTTTTGGTCATTCCTTAATGTGGTGGTCTTTGCAAAATATATTTCTAGGTGATTTTTGGACCGTTTTGTCCTGGAATTTCATTGAACCATCAAGTTATCCCTTTTCATGAATCTGAAACCCTTTATGGGTTCTCTACAATTTCAATCCACAACACTCATGAAGTTATCATTATATGTAATGTTTTTTTGTATATCTATTATTAATGAGCTCCATAAACAGTTCTCTATGTCATCATTCCTTGTTATCTAACATTAATGAACTGGTCTCCATGAATATACCTTCTCAATACATCATTAAGGATATCTCTAAATCTAAAATTAAATGGATGATGAAGGATAAAATGCTTCTTCCACTCTCTCGGATGAAATAGCTATGAATTTGATGATTGGGGTGATATTATAAAGCATGTTGGACCATGAATCACTCAAAACACTACTAAAAAGGCTTAGCTAGACTACCCTATCTATAAGAAACTACTGCTCTGTGGATTTGTGTTTAGGGGTGAGGTATTCAACCCCATCGAATGTAGTGATGAGCTTTCCTACTGGTAATGAAGCACACTGGTGTAGTACTAATAACACATGCCAACTGGGGGACATATCCTTAAGGATTTCATATCTTTGGTGGAACACACCCTCTATACTCACATTAAAAACATCAATAGAGAGAAACTTGAAAATGAGACACCCCCAAAGTAAGAGATTATTTTCAAGGTGTGTTTGGGGGATCTGAAGATGGGATGCCCCGAAAACTGGGATCTATACTAAGGTGTAAATTTCATCGATGAATGGGAATTTTTATACTTGGAATGTGCATTAGTCATTTATTTTTACACATATTTAATGTCGGGGGTCTCTATTGGGTGGCATGTGCCTCACAGTTTCATGTCTACTACCATCTGATCATCACATAGGAGTTACTGAGTAGGTGATCTCTAGGGACCAAAACATACATTTTCATTATGCGAGGTTAGTATTATCCTATGTTATTTTCAATATATTTATTGGATCCTTATTCAACGTTTGATGTATGATGAATTCCTCCCCACAAAGAACATGTGGGAGGACCAGGTGTAGATTCCATCCATTGTAAGGGCATTGTTGAGTTTGGTGAAGGGGATAAGAATTGAAATTATGGGGATGAGGGACATACCTTTCAATACATAGTTTGGGTATGCCTTGAATTAATAAGTAGATAGGATACTGAGGAGTTCATACACATGCATGGGGGAATTCTAGTTGGTCAAGGAGCATACCTATTAGAACATTTTGGAGAATACCTGGTGGTATATTGAGGGGTACAACACCAAGCATGTGTCTTAAGTGGTTAGTATTGATGGGTTTATTTTCATGATAATCTGTGGATGCATGATTCTTGTGAGGGATGAACACATGGGGGTTTGGACAAGAAACTTCATAATGGGGGTGATGTTGTTGATGGAGCAGCACATCAATATGGTTGTTCCCATATTATTAACATTGTATAGGATTCTCAGACACATCAGTTGAGGGGATACGTCACTATATGTGTGTCGGTCCAACCACTAATTTTACATATGGTTTGTGACACACATGGTAAGATATGAGTATCCAAACACCATCTAACATCCTTATATGAAATTATAGGTAAATATTTTCAACATCTTGAAAAGTTTCCCACTCAAGTTAGGACCGATGGATGTGCTGATGAGGATTGGATCAAGAGAGTGATTCATGATCCATTTGTTACCTCTCTTGATTAGGATGGTAACTAATGATTATGTGGGGACAGTCGATCAATGGTCATACCTCCTATCCCTTCAACATGTTGTACTAGAATAAATGGCATACAACCAACTGATCTACGAGCTGTATAACCCAAATTAGTTCAAATATCATTTCTAGTTCCTTCAATGGTTGACTTGTTGGTCTATATAAGTTTTCATGGTGATTTATATCATTAATTATAGTGAAACCTTTGTGTATGTTCACACATGAGGATGGCTAATGATTGTACGAGCATCCACTACCTACTGATGTACATGGGATCACTAATGACAATCCATAATGATAGGAGAGTGTGTATCATATAGAGATGATGAAGTAGTGGGAAAACTATAAAAATGAATGAGTGGGCCTACAATAGTGGTGTTGTGGTTTAGCAGTGATTTGGGAACTTCATGGAACTAGTGCTAGCTCCGTGGGTAGGGTAGGGGCTACATAACAGACAATTCATTTTCTGAATAGGCAGGATCCACATCGAAAGGAGAATCATCAGACTCAAATATCTTGGGAAAGATAAAATGTTTAAAAGGATATCCTCATAGGGTAGATCCAAGGACACTCATACAAGGTACTGTGAAGTTGTTACATTGCGTGGATATACCTAGTGACATCATATTCACCAAATCATATGGTAATATAGATGTCCTCAAGCAGGTCACCAATGCCCATGGCATATGTCAACATCTCAATTGAGATGGGATGTGACTCTCCAAGACTGTTAATTCCATGGATAACTTTCAAGTTCCCTGGTATGAGGTGTAGCGATATGTAGAAGATCTGGAGGACCTACTCAATTATTGATTCACCACACACCGTTTGACCGATCATTTAAAGGTGTTACTGAACATGATATCTCTTAGAAATATTTCAAAAACATATCTGGTTGTTCTCATGCCTCTTCAAGAGGATTCATATGATTCCTAGTACACCATATCCTAGAAAGGATCAGACAGATACAAACGTTCATTGGTAGACTATGTAAACCCTTTGGTCATTGTCTTTTTTCAAACATCACTCATCCTTTTGAACTTACAGATACCTTTTAATTATACATGAATCTAAGAGAATTGAAGAGGGAGAGGTCTGTGACATGCCTCATGAAGAGGGTGAGGAACCTCAAGTTGAAAATGGGTGAGTGTGTTGTCCCTCCCTAATGTTATGTTAATGGTTGGCCAACCACAAGTTGTGGAAACAACAATGACTGGGGTGACAGGTTTCATAGGAACACCCCAAATGTGGTATTTTCCTATGAACCTCCATAAACTTCACAAGGGGTTTTACAGTTAATTTAAAACTATTATACTATTTCATGAATTTCCTATTTTTCTTTTCCTTTCTATATCTAAATGAATTTTAATTGCATGGTTTCTCATGTTCTCTTTAGAGCTCAGTCATCAATGCTGACATATGAGTCAGTGGTCGTACTTGATTTTGAGATGAAAGTGGAAGACATTGATCCTCTGGAACATATATTCAAATAGGATATGGTAGTCAATCCATCAACATATATTCTACTATAAGTGACAACTGATACCATGAACTAAATAATGGGGATTGAGATGGTGACTATGATGGGGTTGGATGAAGAGGCCACAAAGGTGAAGACTATCAAATAGGTGCCAACAAAGTAAGTCATTAGGTCCAAATCAACAATGGAGGATAAAGTAACTGTGGTGGTGGACGAATTCACCGGGGGAGGCTACATTTGTTGTGAAAATAATGTAATTTCCACTTTTACTATCCCTATGAGTGGATTCTTAGATCACGCCATCAATTTGAGTTGCTAAGGTAAGTTGGAAACTTGTGTCCACCTTAAAAGATCCCTATGGTGAAGTGAAGGTATCTACTGCAGGTGAAGGGGGTGATGATGATCGGTTTTTGGGAATAAATCTCTATCTACTTATTCCTCAAGACCACTACATGAAGGATATAGTCAATGGAAGAATGGGAATATTCCCTCCTTATAAGCCTTTACTTCCTGAAGATTTTGAGGATTCTATCTTAGAAAACACCTAAGAGAATCAAATTTTATGTCATAAGGTGTGGAGGTATGTACTGAACTTCATCACCCACACCTAGATAGTTGACCATCCTGGTTATATGGGAAATATTTGCCACTATCTATTTAGCTTATAGAATAGTGGGTTGTATTCAAACATCCTTAACACACCAACGCATGACATTATTCTTGTGCAGGCACATTTTGAATAGAAGCTGGTTGATTTTCCCAAGAAGAGGCACAGGGCTGTGGGATTAAAAATGCTTGAGCTGGCTAAAAGAGATATTTATTTCATGGAGAGGCTAGAACAAGAGAACGCAGAGGTTTCTACTACTCATCCAGTGTTAATTAACAGCCTGAGGACCCAGTTGGTAGTTGTCGTGGATAAGGAAGAATAGGTGATGTCCTTAGTGGATTAGTATCAGGTCGAATAGAACTATTTGTGTATTAGAGATAAAAATGAACATCCTATTGCTGATGAAGAGAAAGAGGGTATAGAAGAGTGACAAAGGACGGTGTAGGCCATTCTGAAGAGGCTGGATGATCTTGAGAACTCAATCATAAAGGCCAATCTTTAAATAAATTTTACAATGTATAGGATCAAATATATGGATGACCCACAAAAAATTTATTTTTCTTGATTAAATATTTTTTGTGCTTGAACATATTTTCTAATATAAATTAACTCACATCAATCACATTTATGAGATAAACAATAACCAATCCCTAAGATCATGTGATTCATAATCGGTGTGAGAAACAAGAAATTACCATATGATTGTTTTGTGGAATGAGAGAGTTAGATAATCATCGAACCATAATGGTCTATATTGGTTCACTAACCACCAAGAATGATTGGGATGAGATGGCATATGGATAGAGAATGAGACTCTCTTGAATTGTTTAATTTCTTTTCCAATGTCTGTTAGTGTATGAATGGGGTAATTCTAGGGGCGTTAAACTCTACGTAAACAATGGTAAATGGATATTTTTAATCATGATAGACAAAATCCAAAACACTAGGGGAGTGGTGTGGTGATACCGGATAATATTTTACCATGTTCAGAACATAAAATCCATTCTATTTATCTAAAATTGGTGAAAAATTGAGGTTTGACATCTGACCATTTTTTTAATAGGTACATCTTCTCTATGTAGCCAAGAAAAGGTTTTTAAATAAAATAAGGATTACATTAGTAAAAAATAAGTTGTTTTATTACAATATTTCTTATATAGAGGGATCAATTCCAAAGGATTATCCCTAAACAAGGTGTGTTCCATGTTGATTTATTTATTAGAAATCCCATCCTCGACAAAGTTGGCATCCTAATACACATAATTAGTGATGTAGTTGATATTAGAGAGGGAGGAAAAAATATTCCATTTAGTAGTAAGCTTTAAAGACAGGCAGATCACTTCCTTTCAAATCACATGCACCATATTCATGGAGACACTTTCCAACCAGAGGTTATTTATGCCTTTGAGGTGAGAAAAGTGGAAGACATGAATGACAGTGAGCATTCATCCTTGATAGAAGTAGAGATGTCACACTTAATGAAGAACAATACCGGTGTGGTCTCTATAAATAGATCCACATCCTTTATGTCTTGGGTTGCCTTTTGATGCACCATCAACATTGGGTTTTAAGAGGTGTCTTCTAAAAGACATCAGAAAACATATTTTTTTACATTGTGCATTGGGGATGATGAATGTTCAGTTTAACAAAATATAGTGAGGTCAAAGGAAACATAGTTTAATTTCATATGATAAGGATGATGCACATGATTTATGGTTGTGATGATTGGACCATGGATTTCAGTTTATGGTCTTAATGTGTGGACCAAGGGAAAATAGATTATGTTCATAATGGTTGGACCATGGATTTTAGTTTATGGTCATGAATCCTGGACTAATACACTCCTTGAATGGAAATCTGTAATGTGGTCAATTTTTCATCCCGATGTGAATGGTGGTCAAAGGAGGCCCAACTCCATAAAACAAAATTTCAAGGATTATTATACATAGTTTAGATTCGTAATGTTTGTACTTGGGTTGTGCTCTTAATTTACGGTCATAGTGTTCTGACCATGGTACTATAGGGTGTCTAGTATAGATTAAACTAGGAGACCCTATGAAAAATAAAACATATTGGGATAGTTGAAAATGATTTGTGGTCCTAAATCATAGACTAAAGGGGGGTACAGTTGTGTCTAGAAAGTGTTGTTTTGTGGCGTATATAGTGATAACTTGATGTGGATGGAGGGTCTAAGGGGCCATCATCCAAAAAACTCGAAAAACCATACCTTGGTTATATATCATGACATTAGAGAAGGAAATGACCCATGGAAATTAAAAAAATGGGTTTGGACCCTACATAAGGAATTCTGGTGTCACTATATATCCCATGTTTATGGGAATCAATATGCGCATAGTTCTAGAACACGACATGGTAAGAGGCCAATGTTGGATGGGGATACCCTCTTAAATGAGTATATTTAATCAAATAATTTGAAACGATGAGACATTGGGAATGTATATGTGGTATGGATACAGTTTAGCATCATACGATTAGGATTTTTTCTCATTCCATATTTTTCATATGAGGAATACTAGCTTGATACAAGGTAAGATCATCTATAATTAAGAGGCATCATAGTCTTGTGTATGGTGAGATTGCAATTTAACATCAAGCGATAAGGATCTTTGATCTTCGAATGTTTTTCATACGAGGCCTATTGGATTGATAGAGGGTAAAATCATCTCTAATTAATAGGTTTCTCAGTCTTTTGTGGTGTAAGATCATTTTTTGACATCATGAATTATGGATGTTTTCTCATCCTCTATTTGGTATATAAGGCATCCTAACATGATAATGCAATAACCCTAACTTTTATCATTTGAATTTATCATTTCTTATAGTAATGTCACATAGTATAAATCACATAAAATCACTTAGAGACAAAAATAAAATCTTTATAAATAAATAATTAATGAAATAAAAATTATTTCTAGAAGATAAGGAATAAATACTGATGAAATAGTAACTTTGCCTTAGGAATAGTAATATGACCCTTATGAATAGTAAAATAGCCAAATGAATAGTAGACTCACCCATAAAATTATAAATAAAATTTTGTAATCATATATGTGAAAATATTATATAATTATATCATAGTATAAGTTAGAAAAAAATTGAAAAAAATTAATTAAGTGTTTTCATTTTTATAAGTTGTAGATATTTAATTGCAATATTCTGATTAATTTATAATTTTAAAGAGAATTGTTTTTCATAAAATATATTAATGAATTAATATTTTGACTTCTTATGATTTTAAGATAATTTGATGATATATTATGTAACTTTTCAAAGCGTTATAAAATAATTTATAATTTTAAAACAGTATTTTTCTGGTAAATGAGGAATTTAACTTAAAATTAAATTAATCATATTTAAAAAAAATTTCATAAAAGGAGGTCATTTTTTATTTAAAAACATTAAAAATTGTTAAAATAATTTTTTTTGGATTTTTCTGAATTACTTGATTTGTTTGGTGAATTGTGAAATATAGTATTTTACGTTATATATACATTATCAGATAAATATATTATTCATTGACTAATCACTGATGTAAGAACCATTGGTTAAAACTACAAAAATATAATTATTTTATTTAGTCTCAAGAATCAACATTATTTCTTATCTTGAGAAAAATAATGAACTAATGAATTAAATAATGTGAAAACACCTCACTCCTCCACTATAAATACCACCCCTCACACCCTCTTCTCATCACACCTCTCAATCAAGGATACTAGAATAGATTCTTCCCAAAAATCTTAATAATCACCTCCCCCACGTCCAATGTTTCTTTGTCTCATCAAAAAACCAATCCTAGGTGCCTTGAGGAGGATCTCAATAGGAGAATTCAAGAGGTAAATCCTCTCTTTTTTCATTTAATTTCATTTCATTTTCAATTTATTTTTTTCTTAACTCATCACCTCCCATCCTAAAAATGTAATGATTACTTCATTACATTACATATAATATAATTATATCATGTTAATGGAATATCTAACATTAAACGCCTTCCTCTCCCTCTTTAATTCTAAAAACAAAATTGTCGCCCGTGATGTGTTAATTCACCGACATTGTGGGCGATGCAATTTCAGTTACATTTTATGCATTCAAGGATGTTAATAAAACCATTATAATGTTTGAAATATATTATAAATATCATTTTACAAATCTATTCATGTTATTGTACTAACATTTACCCATAATACTAAATGATATAACAAAACGAGTTCATTGTGATCGAAAAATCACCAAAAGTAACCTAAAACAATTATCATTAACTTTTATCTAATGATTCATCCACATGGTATATTACCATTTACCTTATAATATAATTAAAATTTCTATTATATCATTAATAACCTATAATAATTACTCTATTTATTTATCCTCATTTTACAGCAACTTTCATTCATGAATACAAGTAAACCGATCATGAAAACCATGAAAATGAAAGATCCCAAAAGATGAAATTAAACTATATAACTCATAAAAATTACAATAAAAGAACATAATAAAACCATAATGAATAATATTCATGTATATAATGTTATTTTATTTTAAATTAATGATTCTAATGTTATTAGAATGGACATTAATGTGAAGGAAGCATTCTGACACAAGGTGCGAGGAATTCACGAACCCAACTCTTTTTCTTTGGGTTTTCCCTTTTTCACCCCATTTTCAGTATGGATATTCAATAAATATAATTTATTCATAATTACCTTACAATTTATATGATATGAATTTTTTCTACATTAGTTTATTACAAATACAATGTTTTCCAAAAAAAACTCTTCTTTCAAAAAAAACACCATTTACTTCTCGTGTTTGTTTCTTCTTCACTCAAGGGTGATGATTGTAATATCATGTATGTTATTACCCCATTAGTTTGGGAATAAAAATTTTATGAATGTATTATTTATGAAATTAATCCCATTCCTTTACTTGATTTATTATATGTTCGATATTAATATATGTTCTATGTGGCATGCCGGATAATGTAAATGTTATGATGTGACGGGTGCACCCAAAATTATATAGCGTAATGTAAATGTTATTATGTGATGGGTGCACCTGGAATTATATAGAACTCCAATGCATTGGGTAAAGTGATTTATCTCCTGATAAAAGTGAAATATCTGTGAACGTAATGCTATATTTGTTTACAACTATGTGTGGTAGTTGACCACTAACACATGATGATTTATTTTTATGCAATTCCACATTCAATGACTACATATAATTCTTTTTCTCATGATTATGATCCAATTTATATGTTATGGTCATAATTATTATTATCAAAATGTGTTATATTTTTCATGTTCTTATCTATCCTCTTAATGGGATTTTATCTCATCCAATTTTTATGTATATCATGTGGTGATTATTTGTACTAAAAAGAATGTGAAGACCTCTAAGAGGCTAGAGAAAAAAATACTTAAATAATAGTTTATGATGTAAATTTCATGTATGGTCCTAATTTTACCAAGACAATAAACCTTTGGATCCACATTGTGTAAGGATTTTCTATTTTTTACATTTAAAAATATGAAATATTATTGTCAGAAAAAGCAGGGTCGCTATAGTTTGTATTAGAGGATGGATTTGTTAGTTTGGGAATTGGGATTAGAGATACATAGTGAAAACCATATTATGATTATAAAGTGAAGATTTAATAAATATAGGGATCCCATAATATATTCTTTTATAGTTAATTTTAAAAAGGGATGGATTGTTGAATAATTGTTGACTTATGTTTTTTCTGACCATTTTGATTTAAGAAAATAGTCGGAACCAGGAAAAACTAGGACAAAAGATAATGCAAGGGGAAATGTAGTGATTGCGTGAATGACATCCCCAATTCATTGATAGGTGTAGTTATAAATTTTATTGATATTCTTACATAGAAATCTTGGGATATTAATAGTAAACTAAATAATGCAGAATGTCCTCCTTTACCAAAAAGGGAGAAACTGACTATCAAGGGATTTATGTGAAAATGACCACCATCATTTAGTGTATCTTCTAATCCACTAGTTTTAGGATAGTGGGATAACTCAATAGAGAAGATATTTCTTTTCTTCACAGTTCTAAGATAGAGAATTTGAATCTGGTTTTTTATTATCTAGATGGATAGGCCGACCAATGGTGGGAATTGATTAAGAACACCAAGCTAATTAATGAAATTCAAGAGATAACGCTAAAGAAAAAGGAAGGAAAATCTTTCATAGCCTACAAATCAAATTTCGCATGGCTTTCAAGGTATGATTTGGGTTTTTTATCAACAATCATAAAAAAATTGAGTGATTATTTATTTTACTAAAACTAAAATGTTGAAAGTACCTTGTAATTTGAGACTTTTTGATTTATTATGTAGTTGTTTGATGTACTCTAAAAGTGTAGATAGAGTTAAGAGAATGGTCCCATGGCTATGGTGATAAGAAATGAAATACATTGTCTCATGTCAGATGATATAATGAAAAAGGTGGAAGGAAAACTCAACCACCCACATGTCAAAAATATGGGAAGACTCATCATGGGAATTACCTCAATGGGATGGGGGAATGTTTCAAGTGTGGGGGAGAAGGCCATGAAGCTGAGGAATGTTGAAAATACATGAGGAATCAAGACAATGTGGAGGATGAATGTAGGGCACCGTCCATGCTTTAATTATACAAATGTTGGGAGCAAGGGCACTGTGAAAGCTAGTGAACTAAACCTTGAGTCCTCGAGGGTAATAAGAACCATCATCCGATAAAGAAATGGGATCAAGGAAATATTATGCCATCCCTACTGTGGAAGTGGGGAAATAAAATGAAGTCATACAAGGTAAACTTCTTATTCATTCAATAATGGAAAACGTCATATTTGATTCTAGTTCTACGCATTCCTTTATATCTTGCATGTTTTCTATAACTATTTAATCGAAGCCCTGAAACATTGAAGTAAAAATATCTATAACAACACCTAGTGGTTTAATCATTACAACCCAAGGGCTAAAATATTATTTTAATGGTGTATGTGGGAAGATTCTATGAGTGAATCTCATAATACATCCCATGGTATAATTTGATTATATACTAGGGATAGATTGGCTCTCGTAAAATAGAGCACATATCAAATGATAGGAAAAGAACATATCGTTTCATATTCTAAACCATTCCATGATCCTCTAAAAATGTAAGAAATATCACAAATCTATTTTTCAAAATCCTTTAATAGTGTGGTTTCTGATTCCCTATGAAGAAGCATACCTCACTAAAATGGTTGAGTGAAAGGAAGTTATCAATCCAATGCAAATTTCCATTGTAAGGGAATACAATGGTGTATTTCCCAAAGAGTTACCCAGTCTTCTCCGGATTGTGTGGTAGAGTTATTAATATAAATCATACATGGAGCTACTCCTATCTCAAAGTTTCCCTATAGGATGGATCCTATAGAATTGGAGGAGTTAAATAAGTATCTACAAGAGAATTAAAACAAAGGGTTCATACACCCTAGTGCATCACCTTGGGCTGCAATAGTGCTATTTGTCAAGAAGAAGGATAGATCAATGCAGTTGTGTATCGATTATTAGGAACACAAAAATATCACCAAAAAGAACAAGTATAATATTAAATGTATTGATGACTTGTTGGATCAGCTATGAGGAGACCATTACTTTTCAAAGGTGGATCTTTGTTCTTGATATCATAATCTAAAGGTGAAGAAGGAAGATATTCCAAATACTATCTTCTGTATAAGGTATGGGCATTATGAGTTTTTGGTGATTTCCTTTAGACATACTTATTCCCATATGAACTTTATGTATTTAAGAAATATATAATTTAGACATTAACTTTAAATTTTTTTTGAAGTGTTTATTTTTGACATAATCATCTACTCAAAGAGTAGGGAGAAACATTAAGAACATTTAAGGATTGTGTTGGGGAAATTGAGGAAGGATAATATGTAATCCATGTTTTGAAAGTGTAGCTTTTGGATGTAGCAGGTCATATTATTTGAAAATGTGATATCAAGTGACGAAAGTTTTATGGACCCTTCAAAAACAAAGGAAATTGAGGAATATACAAAACCCTCTAGTGTCATAGAAACCCATAATTATCATGGATTAGCATGTTACTATCGACATTGTTTTATAAATTTCTCCTGATTATCAAGATAGCTAAATAAGTTAACAAAGAAAGTGGTAAAGTGTAACTGGATAGAAGAATGTGAGGAAAGAATCTAGGATCTAAAGAGAAGTCTTATCACTACACATGTACTCACATTACCAAAAAAGTGTAGAATGTTCTGGGATATAAAATGATACTTTCAAGAAATTATTGGTTTTTGTACTCATGAAAAATGATAATGTTATATCCTACTCCTCATTGTAGTTGAAGATATATGAGCAAAACTACCAGCCGCATGACCTCAAGCTAAAAGATGTGATTTTTGCCTTGAAAATCTAGCAGCACTACCTCTATAGTGTGAATTTTGAAATATATACTGAATATAAAATCCTAATGTATATATGCACACAAATGAAGCTAAACATGTGTCAAAGGATATGTTTAGAGATAATTAAAGACTATGATTTCTCTATTAACTATCATCCCAATAAGAAAAATAATGTAGCTGATTCTCTTAGAAGATAATAACATTATACTATATCCATGTTGCAGATTGAGAAAGTCCCTATATTCATGGATATGGAAAGGATGGATTTAGAAATCATAACAGAAAGGAATATGTATTACCTTGAATAAATGATTTCCCAAACATCTATCTAATAGAATATTAAGGAGGAACAAATGGATGATCTAGAGTTGAAAAATAACGTGAATGCAATAAAGGAAGGGTATCCAAAAGAGTTATATATTGATGGTGATGGTGTGATTCAGTTTGGAATGAGGCTTTGTGTTCCTTCTTCACCTAGGATAAATAAGGATCTAATTGAAAATATGCATAGCTCAACTTTATATATCCATACTAGGAGTAACAAGATGTACTATGATCTCCAAGAACACTTCTGGTGGGACAACATGAAGAAGGAGATTGTGGAATATATATAAAGGTGCTTGATATGTCAGGAAGTTATATTATAGAGATAGAAGTCCAAAGGGATGATGAAAACATTACAAATACCAATTTGGAAATGGGAGAATGTTACTATAGTCTTTGGCATGGGTCTCTATAAGACATCCAAAGGAAATAATGTGATATGGGTTATGGGGGACTGACTCACCAAGATTTACCACTTTTAAACTATTTGGGAAGATATATCACTTGAACAAGTTGCAATGATATATGTGAAGAAAGTGGTCAGACTAGATGCAGTTCCAATATCTATTGCCTCTGATAATGATACTAGTTTCATAATAAAATTCTGGAGGAGTCTTCAATATGCTTTGAGTACTGAATTAAATTTCAACATGTCCTATCACCCCCAAACTAATGGCCAATATAATAGGAATATTCAGATGCTAAATGATATTCTAATAGCCTTATTTTTAGAATTCAATGGAGGATGAGATCAGAATATTTCATTGGTTGAGTTATCATACATCAATATATTTCACTCGAGTATTCAAATGGCTCCATATGAAGCTCTGTATGGAAATTGATGTATATTTCCAACCTTTTATGATGATGTTGGTGAAAGGAATATACTTTGAGCTCATCTTGTGCAAGAAATGATAGAGTTGTTTCACTCCATCTAATAGAATATCAAAGCTGCTCAGGGGAGACAAAAGAGTTATGTTGATAATCCCTAAGGGGACATTGAGATAAACATTGCAGATAAAATAATTCCATTAAATATCACCATTTTAGAGAGTAATTTTTTAGAAATAAAAGGAAGATAATCCCAAGGTACAGTTACCCCTTTGAGATCCTTGATCGCATAAGAGTTTTGATCTATCGACTTCCACTTACAAAAAATATGGCTCATGTTCATGATTTGTTCCATGTATCACTCTTGAGGAAGTACATACCATATCCCTCTCCTGTACTAAACTCAAATGTGGTACAGCTGGAATATGACCCCTCTTATATGGAGAAACCATTAAAGATACTAGACTTTAGAGATAAGGTTCTATGCAATAAGACAAACCACATTTTCAATGTTTTTTGGAGGAACCATATGTATAAAGAAGTAACTTGGGAATAGGAGGAGATAATGAAGGAGAAGTACCCTCACCTATTTTTATAAACCAAAATTTCGGGGGTGAAATTTCAAAAGAGGGAAGAATATAAAAATTGAACAATTATAAATTGAATTCATCCCTTATTATAGAAATGTTACATAGTATAAATAACATAAAATCACTTAGAAAACAAAATAAAAACCTTCTAAATGAATAATTAGTGAAATAAAAAGTATTTCTAGATGTTTAAGAACTAATATCGATAGAATAGTAACATGACCTTATGAATAGTAATATGACCTTTATGAATTGTAAACTGTCAAAATGAAGAGTATACTCACCCATGAAAGGATAAATAAAATTATGGAATAATATAAGTGAAAATATTATATAATTATATCGTAGTATAAGTAAATAAACAATTTAAAAATAATTAATTAAGTATTGGTATATTTATAAGTTGTAAATATTTCATTACAATTTTGTGATCAATTTAATAATTTATAAGAAAATTTATTTTCATAAAATGTATTCATAAGTTAATATTTTGATTACATGTTATTTTAATATAATTTTATGAGACCTGAAGTGATTTTTCAATGATTAATAAAATCATTTATAGTAATAAAATAGGTATTTTCCAAGTAAATGATGATTTTAATTAAAAATTAAATTACTCATATTAAAAAACTATAAAATTGACTTTAATTCTTAATTCTACACATTGAAAAATATTTACGGTGAATTTTTGTGATTTTTCTGAATTAAATGAATTTTTTGGTGAATTGTGAAATAAGATAATTTACGATATATATACATTATAAGCTAAATACACTATTAATTGAGTCATCACTGATGTAAGAACCATTGGTTCAAAATCACATGATATAATTACTATATTTGTTCTCAAGAATCAACAATATTTATTTTCATGATAAAAAAAATAAACTAATTAATTAAATAAGGAGAAAACACCAATCTCCACCACTATAAATACCACCACCACACCCTTTTCTCCTGACACATATCATGATTTGATCCTGGCCCAAATTTTTCCCATAACGTATCTATATCCACTCCCCCACATCCATGAGCTCTTGGCCTCATAAAAAGAACAAGCTATGGTTCCATGAGGAGGATCTCAATAGTAGAATTCAAGAGGTAAATCTTTTATTTTTCCATTTATTTTATTTTCAATTTCAATTTATTTTCTTATTCTCTACTAAACTACCTACATAAAGATGAAATGATAAAAATATAAGCTTAAACATAATATATTTTTATCATGTTAATTTATGATCCAACAGTAAACCCCTCCCTCCCCCTCTTTTATTCAAAAAATGAAATCATCACATATTCTGTGTCAATTCATCGACATCGGGGGTGATGCACTTTCATTTTCCTTTTATACCTTCTAGGATGTTAATAAAACCATTATAATGGTTGAAATATATTTTAAATTGTTTTTTTCAACCCTATATTTGTTCTATGACAAACATTTACACATAACACTAAATGATAAAAAAAACTAGTTCGTTGTGACAGAAAACCGCCAAAATTAACCTAAAACAATTATCATTAACATTTATCTAATGATTAATACTCATAGTATATAACCGAATTAGTTATAAGATATTTTAAACTTATTTAATTTTTCTATTAAAATATAATAAAAATTGTGGTTATTTATCCACATTTTACTTGAACTTCCATTCATGAATACAGGTAAAATGATAATGAAAACCATGATAATGAATGCTCTCACATGATGAAATTAAACTATATAACTTATCAAAATGTACATAAACAAACATAATAAAATAATAATGAATGGAATTCATTTATTAAGATTTATTTAATTGTTAGTTAATGAATATAATGTGATTATACATGACATTAAAGTGATGTAATCATTTGGAAACATAGTGATGGGAATTCTCGAACTGGACTATCTTTCATTGGGTTTTACATATTTCACCACATTTTATATATGTATATTACAGAATTATCATGTATTAATTATTATATTTACTTTATCAAATATAAATGTTTTCAACACGAGGTTATTATAAACATAATGTTTTCCAAAAGAACTATTCTTTCAAAACAAAACACACCTTTTACTTCTCGAGATTGTTTCCTCTTCACTCAAGGTTGATGATTTTAATATCAATTATGTTGTTCCCACATTTATTTGGGAACCCAAATATTATGAATGTTTACTTTATTAAATGAAACACATTCCTTTCCATGGGTGATTATATGTTCAAGATTTATATATGTTCTATGTGGCATGCAAGATAATGTAAATGTTCTGAAGTGACGGGTGCGCCCAGAATTATATAGCACTACATTGCATTGGTTAAAGTGATGTATCCCATGATAAAATTGAAATATGTGTGAATATGATAATATATTTGTTCACAACTATGTTTGGTAGTTGACCACTAAGACAATATGTTTCGTTTCCATGCACTGCCACATTCCATGCCTATATCTAATGCTTATTCTCGTGATTATGGTCCTATGTATATGTTATCATGAAAATTATTATGATTACCCCATGTTAAATTGTTCATGTTCTTATATACCCTTTTATTGGGATTTTAGATAACCTATTTTTGATGTATATCCTTTGTGGATTAGGTGTAATAAATAGAATGTGATGACCTCTAAGAAGCTAAAGAAGAAGAAATTAAATAATTGTTTATGTTGTAAATGTTATGTATGGTCCTAATTTTCAAATGACACTAAACCTTTGTACCCTAATTATGTGATGATTTTATATTGTATGAATTCAAAAATATGTAATAGTAATGTTAGAAAAAAAAGATCCTCTATAGATACAATGTAAAATAATCTCTAATTACGACGCATCCTTGTATTTTTTAGGGTGATATCATAGTTTAATTTCGTTCATGGAGAATTTTGGTGGTATTATATATTAAAATGACAATTCTTCACTTCCAAATATTTTTTTATAAGGGAATATACATCATATTATGGGTCAAGGTAAAAAAGGGATTATAATGGGAAATAATACCAATGGAATCAATTTAGGGTGATAAGAACACAAATGATGGATGTTTTGTGGTGAATCAATAGCTGGTTATGAATATAGAAAGTCCAAGAATCACTATATATCCCACTATGATTGGAATCAAGACACATGTAGTTCTTGGGCACACTGTTTTAAGGTCATATGGTATGGAACATGGAAAACAGTTTAAATTAAAGCTACCTAGACTATGGAGGGAATGTTTTCTACAAGGGTATATGTGTGTTATTAATATGGTAAGAACCGATGTGAATGAAGATAAAGGAGGATTTTGTATGAAACAAACACCTAGAAAAAATAGCATATAGGTCAAGGTCATAATGCTTAGACTATGATAAATAGATTAATTTCATTTTTCTTAGAATGTGGAAGTATTGGTCTCAAGGGAATCATTGTGGCATGGAAGATGTAAGGCCTAACATGAATATAACCAATTGATGCTCACATACCACATGCACACTAGCAGTTGAATTTATCTGGACATGATGGGGGACAGTGGACCAAAGTGGTGATAATTTTGTGTCTAGTCATAGAAATATAAATCTGGGGTGACACTAGGTATCCTAGAAGGATTGTAGTAAACCCACATATAGTTCTAGAACACATCATGGTAGAAGATCAAAACCAATAGGGGAAGTCCTATATGATGAGGGAATTGAAGAATCCCTTGAATTCCCTGGGTAATATAATGTTTGAGGCATGGGGTAAAATTTTTTGTCCATCCTATAATTATTATATGAGGAATCTAGGTTATTGATGGGGTAAACATCATCTATAATTCAGAGGAATCCTGGTTTTATGTATGGTAATTTCATAGATTAAAATCGTGTGTTGTGTAAGTTAGGTTTTCTAGTTTAAATTCATTTAAATCAAAGAATATGGCCTAAAAATAATTTAATATTATAATAAATGGACCTAATGTGAACAACTTATGTTTGTATTGCATGGACCAGAGGGTGGATGTTAGTTTAAAGCCTTAAATCATAGACCATGGGGCTCTTAGTTTACTTTCAAAGAGTCAGGAGCAATGGGGAGCATCCTAAAAGGATATGTGTAGTATGGAATTAGAAGGAACTTGATATAATTTGAGGGACACATATAAAAAATTCGTTCAAACACAATTTGGGGAAAACATAGAAACATTATAACGTCATTTTCCTTGGACTTGGGTTCTTAGATTAAGAACATAGAGTTTAGAACCTCATCTTATGTGAAGTATTACTTGAGATACATGGAATATGAAGAAGTTATGATACACTCTATGTCCATGGTAATCACAAATTATACTCCATTAGAATAGACCTTATAAATATTATATGGTCCTTCCAACATGGGATCCAACATTAGTATCTTCTTTTCGGGTATCATTGGCATTCTGATATACATTACCATGTCACACTAGAGATGGGATTAAAGATATAATTTCTTGTTTAACTCTATCACTATCCTATTTTGGTGCCTCTCTAGATTATACAAGGCCTGGAGCCTATTATATTTAAGGTATTTTAGCTCAATAGGATAAACATTGGAAATATTATAACATCTGATGGTGGTTGAAATTTTTTTAGAGTGATGGAAATTGAACCTCGATGAAAATAACTGCCTCTGTTATATATACTAAGGAATATGGAGTAACTTGGGTGTAATTTCATGTAATTTTCTATTATGCCTAAAGGATTTTGGAATATTATGAATCCAACTCTTATTTTTCTAGCCCACCATTTTCTACAAGAGTTTATAGAGGGTCATTTTCAATGGATCAATTGGTCGATTTGTATGTTCATGGTAGTGAGAAGTATGGTTGAACCATATATTTTACATTTCATATAACTTGTTCATCTCACCAACTTGAAAGTTGGTCCCATTATCATTGATAATGGCGCGAGGAACTCTAAATAGATGAACGATGTGGAGATCATGAACTCAATCATATATTTGGTCTTGACTTCCTTGAGGGTAATCACCTCTTCCCACATAGAGAAGAAATATATCATGGTAAGAATAAAACTACACCGGAAAGTTATAACTAGTAAATACAATCCCTTGAAATTGAGTACACATTCGAAAAAAGGACAAGAATACATGGTGGTGTGGTTAATATTCTATGGTAAATGAACAAATATTGAATTGATATGAGAAACATGAATCCTATTAGAAAATTCAATACATTCATGGACCACAATAGTCAAGATGTAGCCCAACCTATGAATCTAGTGGGAGATCGTCAATCATGCGTGATGGGTTCCATGGGAACTAGCATAGACTTCCTACATAATGTTGGGAATATTTTATCATTAGATGTAATATAGGATAATTCCATAAAACCCACATCTGTAAAGGGTTGATTCAAGGTTAGGCACCTTATAGAGGGTGTAATGTGTCGCACACTAATGGATTTTCTCACACTCAATCTAGTCTAGAAGAAAAATTCAATGTTATAGGTACTCGATTAGAGGAATTTTTCAATTGATTTTTTCCTTTGTTAAGTGGAACCTGAGGTTCCTAATGTAGAAGAACTATTAGCCATCTAGTTTACCTATTGGATTTCATTCTCATCTAAAATGATGTGTGTGATGGCCCTCTAATGTTCCATATAAATGAATTGGTCATCGTGGTAAGGTTATTCAAGGTAGATGACTAGGATTAACATGGAATAATTATGAGAATTATATTACCAGATGATATGAGTCACTTATATTTGAATAATAAATTCAACCATCAACTAGTGGGTGTTACCCAGTAGGAGCAAGGGCTCCAGTTTTCTGATGATGCAGTCACCATTGATCTACTAGATGTCTAACTCAGAAAATCCATTCACATGGAAGTGAGGTACATCAATCTCGAGATACATAACAATACTAGTAATTATATCCTAAAAATAAGACTTATTTTTAGTGAAACCTTTTAAAATAATGAATCAATATGGTAGGAAGACCTCTAATTAGTGCTGTAGATGATCCCTAGACCTACTATGTTGATCTTGGGGTTGTTGATCTTTCTACATGAAAGGATGTGGGAGGAACCATAAAAATGAACATTCCAACATGGAATAGAATAACCCACTATTATTATATCATATTCTATGTAATATAAATCCATTGGTAGCTATTCAGGGGCCGGATGGGGCTACAAAATCATACAATGCCTAAACCTTGATGACTTTCTATGGAACAAACATGATGTTGAACTTATAGAGAATCACTTCCCAATGTTCCAATCATTCTATTAACAAGGGGAAATTTAGGATATACTTTATAAAGTCTTCATGGGACTCTATTTTTATCTCTTGATTATGTACATAATTCTATAACTTCTTCACTACAAAAAAACTATCATGAGAAAACACTTCTCGATGGGGGTGTATCTGGTTTCCATCTCAAGAAGCATGTGACTGAGATAGTATAAACTATTATCTCTAACCTAATTGTTCTTTTGAGAAATAAGGGTTCCAAGAGTCCATTCTAAGGTCATCACAAAGAGTACCATTACCTTACCTAAGATGTTCGACATCCAAAATGATGGTTGCATCCGATATTGATTGATTTCCTCAAACACAGTTAAGAATCCATATTATCACCAGTAGAAAATGACTTTCCTCATGATCCTTGAGAGGCGATTACTTTTTTTGATCATATTTGTTATAAATTATCTAGTATAGGATATTTTTCCTTAGAGGCCTCACATATCTTTAATATTACTCATGGGAGGAATCTGACTAATGTTGTTTTATCTTGTTTGGGTCGATCTCGATGCCATAATATCTTATAATAAAGCAAAAAATATTCTTGGAGGATACCCTAGATTCACACATAAAGGGGTTCATCTTAATGTTACATGAGTGGGAGAAGATGAACAATTTCTCATGGTCTTTGCTATGGTCTTGATGTTGGTGGTGTTTGACCACTAAGTTGTCCAAATATCATTACACCATCCTCTTAAGAATTAGTTTGAATATGTGATGCATGTAAAAATGATATCTAGATCCTATATTCTTCAATATGAAGGTAGTAACTTGATAGAATAAGTTCCATTAGGGAACCTTGAAGGCAGTAAACTCCTCCCATTTAGGGATCCATCTGAATCTAGTTGTACCTTCTCTATCCATACATGAAATATATGACTTAGAATCCTGTTGAAGCACAAATCTAAAACTTTTTCTCTGTAAGGGAAAATAATACTTATAAAGATGGCATTTTAGGTCCTAGAATGTTATTTTATCTCTAGTTTTCCAATTATTCTTCCTAAATAAGATGCTTATGGCTAGCCATTTGGGTCACTGGACTTCTCTAATGAATATGGGATTGATAGTATTTCCATCCTTGGCCTTGACCGCAGCATAATGATAGTGGTGAATCTTCCTGGGAGGTTTCTTTAACCTTTGATAAATTCTTGTGAGACCAAAAGGTTGATGGAAACTTGGGGATCTGTTCCTAGCATGATGTCATAGCTCCCCACAAATAAAACGTGGTGCTTCATCATGAAAGATAGATATTTTTGCTGCTCCTCAAAAGGCATGTCCGCAATGATTAGTGTATGCATTATATGTTTCTCGGTAGCTCAGTTTTCCTGAACCAAAACATTGATGGTGGTGGAGTAAGAATCTTCAAATGTATGAAGAGTATATTATAAATACTCTTCATCTTCCAAGGTTTGAGGATCCATAGGAGAAGACAGTTCATCCAGTCCAATTGACTCGGAGGGAATAAAGGTGCATGGTTGGGTGGATATGAAATCCTCATTAAGTTGTTCTTGCAATGTTGAAACAATTGTGGTAATTATTTTTCATCCAATTCAATCTTTCCATTGACTACAGAGTCCATTCATGATGTTAAATTCATAGTGGTGAGTCATCTTTTATCAATTAAAACATACTTTTTGGATTGATTTATAATTTCATGAAATAGTGTCCATAAGTAAAACCTATTGGTACTTTATATGGGTGTGACTTTATGGAAAACAACTGATGGACTATGAAAATGAAAGCACCATCTAAGTCATACCATGGATTGCATGTGGTGTTTTCCATGTCATTGGTGTGTTCCACCTCAATGGTTTGGATCTAGTTCCCCTATCACTTGTAATAGTCAGCATCTAGATAATGTAATTCAAAGGTGTCTAAGGGAGAATCATCACCATAGAGTACCCATACATGACCATTGATGGTGTTCCTGAGGCACTGGTTATATGAGTAGGGGAATTCCATATGAATATAAAGTCATAACCAACCCAACAACACATTACATGCGTTATCCTTTGAGACAATCATGAATTCAGTGCTCACTATCAATCAACCAAACTGGGTCTTCAACTGAATCATTCCACATGGTTTCTTCCCAATCCTTAATTAAATCTAAATATTTTGGTTTCAGGGAGTTAGATCATCTTTAGTCAACCCCATCTTGTGGATCATTCGGGTAGGGATAAGTTCGATCCTAGAACATGTGTCCATCAGGAAGTGGGGGATATCCTTCATATTGAACTGGATTGTGATTTACAGTGGGTGGACATGCCCTACATGAGGGTGGCCTCATCTTATCCACATGATGAGATGATATATTGTAATTACTCTCATTAAACATCCTCAGTATAGTAGGTCTCTGTGGAATAAACCTCCACTTTGAACAAGATGGTAATTTTCAAGGATTATACAAGGGACTCAAACATTTCTTGAAATAGGTAGACGTCCTAGTAGATCACTATCCTTTAGGGTATTCTATATATGTCCTTAAAAAGTCATAATTATGTGTGGATGAAATATTTTATCACATACGATGACATGATTTCCTGGAATTCCTATCATTAAATTTTTTTATCCTAATAGGTGTTAGTAGAAGATACCTCTACTTTGAACTGGACTATAATTTTCATGGATTCTACAAGGGACTCATGCATTTATTTCAATATGTATATTTCCTAGTAGATCAGTAGCCTTTCAGGTATTCTAGATAGTTCCTTCAAAAAGTCGTACTTCAGCATCGATGACATATTTTTTCCCATAAGGGGAAATACATGGAAGGAGGCACAATGAATTATACTATATGAACTGATAGGTTATATATGGCGAGTGAAATATCCTTCAATTGATCGGATGATTAAATCTGAATCACTACTGGATCACAATCGAATGTCTGAGAAGTGCCTCTAACTATATGTGGGTGATCACGTTTTGGATATGTGTGATTTATTTAGTCATTTAATGTAGTCGGTTATAGTGATGTATCCAACAAAGTGGGATAGGACTAATATGTCTATTGTGTACTAAAAAAATAGTTTTCCAAGTCTTAGTAGCATGCAATAATTAGTTTGAGGTGTTGGCCTATGAAATCTATCAGCAGTCATGTCCCCGACCTTTCCTTCAATGATGTCATCAAGAGACATCCTGGTGGTTTACCTAGTATTCCTCACTGTTGGGAAGTGTGAAATGATCTACCATCTTGATGGATTTTATTTAGCCATGATTTTCTCATCATTATTGAGGACTTCTAAAGATGGGAGGACCCTAGGCACAACTCTCAACTCAAGGGTAATTAAATCAATGGGAGTGTGAGTGGAATTTGGAACTAATGTGGTACTCTGATTTCCCTTATACTATAGGATACATCTCTTATAAAATTTATAAGGATACGATGTGGGTGTATAGGCAGTATCCTGAGAAGTTCTAGTGGTCATATGAGATTATTTCTTGTCTAAACATTCATGGATTACATAATGGTAAAGATACACTACTCTATGATCATATCAATAATCATACATGTAGCTCCAATGGTTGGAAGCCTACCTCCATTCACCAAAGTCCTCATTATAGTTATCGGTGTTGGTGGAGATTAGAGTCACATGCACTGTGGAATCTCCTAACTTGAAGAAACCATGATACACTTGGTCCTGTAGCCAATACTTGAAAAAATATTATTATTTGATGCTATGTTTGAGGACCCTGTGGTGTGGGCTTGGTTGGGATGGTTAGTACATCCATATTCCTATGGATTCATGAACTCGGGAAGTTCTAGAATCCCCTTCTCTATGGAAGCAATTATGTAACCTAGAACCTGTTCTTCATTGAATTAATATGTTTCATTCATTATTTATAGAAATGAGACTCTTAGAGTCTGGTCATGATGAGTGGTTGTAGCTGAATTATCTCATCTAGGTGATTGTATCTTGTTAGGGGGCTTGAGAGTTCTTTTCCACTTGACGTTTTTCTTCATATTGATGAACTTGGAAAGGATTATCTGAAAAAAGAGAAAATTTTACAATCATCGGGCCTCTACCTATACAATGACAGCTATCGCTTCATTGGTAGGACTTCTCACGAGAGTAGGATGAGGAAATGGTTGATACAATCGAACATACTGAAATTTATCTTCCAAATTATGGGTTGTATCAGAAAATTATAGAAACCCACCAGGGATGTTTCAGGTGATGAGGGTAGGGTCTATCTCAGTCTGTAAATTCCCCATTCACATCATTTACAGCTTCTCCATATTCAGTTGTATGTTGGGTGAGTTTTTGAATCCCTTTCACTAGGTGAAAAAATCTTTGACTCACTTATCTAGTGTGTTGTTTCACCTAAATAGGTCAGTAATACATGTCTTCCACATGGTAGAGATGAACTAGAAGATGAACTATCTGTGAAAGTTTTCCCAAAAAGTGTTGGATCTTATGGGTTGCTGACTGTACTAGATGAATACAAGTCCATCCAATGTTTGGAGGAATCACCAAAGCATGTTGTCCCCTAGCTACATTGAGGTCCCCAACATATTTTCACACATTTAGATTAACTAGGATAAATGTATCCACTCATCACCCATCCAATTTAATGTGGTGAAGATTGGGTTCCCAAACTCTAGGGGCTCATATGCCATCCACCCATCCTAGGTATGATTTTCCATTATGTGGGATCACAAGCTGTCACATCTCCAAGTCATGTAATCTTGGGGAGGATCTATATATTGATAGAGTCTGTCATTTTCTAAAATCCCTTTCATAATAATAGAGAATAATTTTGAATAGTATTATTGTGTTACCTTCTATGGCCTTATCTTGATAGTAGTGAATACTATTAATAGAACATGAGGGGATTCTAGAAACCCATCAAGGCCCTTTAATAGATAATTAGTAGTCATAGAAACAATAAAATCCTATGAATATACGCTATGTAATATAATATCATCTTCATCTGATATATACTAAAGCTGGACACATACTGATGTTGCCATCCTTTATTCTATTATTATTGTTGATCATACTAGATACACTTACCTTCTTATACCATGGCCATTAATATTGGTAATGCACTACCATCATGATAATATATTTCTAATATATCTCTTCCTATAAAAATAAAAAAATGATTTCTTGATTATCAAATAAATGTAATACTTCCAATGAAACACATAACATAAGATAAATCCCTATGAATTCAATGTTATAGTTTTTTACTTACATAAAAGTACTTTATTAAGTATTATACACTAAAAATAATCTCAATTCTAGAGACAATTTCATGTGTCCACAGTTAAGAACATCGAAAGAAAATTGAATTATATGGTGTTTCTATTGGTGGGTCGGTACACATTATCTCCTTGACTAGAGATTACTATGTTAGAACAAAATAAGAGGATGTCATTATTCTTATGATCACCCAATAAAAAATGGTTAGAAATCATATGTGTGGTAAGTATGATGTATATTGAAAATATGACATTTTATTATGATTAAAGCCATAGTATCTCAAGATTCTCATTATAGTCTAGGAACAACTATATTATTCGGATTCAAAAAATAATATATTTACATTACCATTTCAATAGTGGGAAAAAATATAAGAATTATTATGGTAATAATACACCATGCATAACTCCCAATAAACATGATATGGTAATAAAAAATTACTATTCGTGTTGGGTCTAGGGGCCCAGTATTACAAAATTCTCACTTGAACATGATACATAATTTTAACTGACATTTTTATCACTCACATGATGAGATCATTATCCTACCACTTTATGCATTAACTCATTCTTCCCACCACATCTCTGATACATACTAATTATACTAACTATAACCTCACCTCATGGAGTAAAACCCCTCAAGAGATGATATCCCTAAGTATATTAACTTTTTACACCGTTAAAACATGACATCTTGGATAGTAAGAGTAAAAGGATTGTTAGGATTTTTATTTTGATAAAACATTACTTACATGGTGTGTTTACACGAACTGCAAACAATTGTTTCATATTTCCACTACATATATACTTGAATCAGAATCTACAATACATTCATTATTTTTATATATGGATACCACTAGTTTGAATGAAATTATATGGAACATTAACTTATCCTGACTGTGATATAATATCATGTTGATCTATGGAAGAATATATTTGTCCTCATAAAACTATTATCCCTTCCTCTCCAAATAAGAGTTACATATCTCTTATACTTTTTTGGGTACAATTGAATAGTTTTAACTATTTCTCATGCAATTATTTTGGATATAACATATGCTTTCCCCCCAAAATTGTTTATTATAAATATCATATCATCTACATATAATTACATATGTGATTGATAAATAGCAAAATTGTTTTAATTCTACTCAAAACTTTAATCTCCTACTATTCCCCATACATGTTTTGTTTGAGATATTTATGAATTGTGACACAAGTAACAATTTTCTCTCGATTTGTTCCAAATTTTATTTTTCAAAAAATTGTAGAAGATGTAATTATAACTTTTTCTAGGAAACCATTAGATCTATATTGGTATATCTTATTCCCTAGATTTTAGGTTTCCACTTGAAGAAAATCTATGGAGAATTACTTCCATTATTGTCTTAAATTATAAGACAAATAGTTGTTTTTCATGTGTTATTAAAATAAGTTTTTAAGGAAAGAAGTTGAGCTCCCACTAACCCCTTATATAAAAATTGAAAAAATTAATTTCAAATGGATATTATATGATAATGTTGTTTACATCAACCCAATAATATATTTCAGAAACATGCACCACTTATTGGCATTCTACGGTGTCACAAACCCTTCTTGTTTTTTGTTGTATTGATGTCATCCAACTCCGGTTGTCTTAACATCTAATTATAAATTTAATGATAAAAAATTTAGCTATTACAATGAAAATTAAAAAATATTTAGAATATTGACTTGTTATAAACAATCAAGACTTTTTGGTAAAACACTTGTACCACCCACATATAGTATCACATCAATACCCATCGTAGTATTCAAAATAATAATTTCATGCACTATGATACATGGAATTCAATATTAAATATAATTATGCTTTATAATTTTAGTTAATTTATATATACTTCTTACTTATAGGATTCATTATTCTTAAATAATAATGTATCATTGGTTGTATTGAACATAAAATAGTTACCATGGTTTTATCCTTCCTATGCAGTATGTGTCTCTAGAACAATCATTATTTGTAATCTCTTGTAGAAATTTTTCTTATGCCAACTAGTTGTGCATTAATGTAATTGACTAAATACAATTTAATAATTCTCTCACTATCTCAAACAGAGATATAAACCCTTTTATATAAATATATTCAAACACATCCCTATAAAATTTTCTGTCGTAGGGATTTTAGTCATATACTTACAAAACTTTTAGATAACTCCAATATATGGGCATTGTATTTTTCTTGATAGAAGTTTGATTTAATCCAAACAAACTATTCTCATGTAAGATAGTTATTACGAAATTGTGGATTTTGTTTTCATATTTTCACATATATGGTATCCATTCTTCAATATAGTTGCTATATGGTTATAGGATTAATATTCTATTTATAAATAATTCCATGAAATATGATGCAAGTTTCTACAATAAAAATTTATCTAAACAATGATTCCCCATTTAATTTCATCATGAATCTGATATGTATTAGGAAATTCATGTTTAGGAATTAGTCCACAATATATTTTTTTGATCAGTTTTTTCATGCGAGATTCATCATTGATCCTTCTTTACTAACATCATAAATTTGTTGTATACAATGCAATGTGTGTTTAATAATTTATTCATGCTATATTTTATTGTTCAATTTTTCATGTTATGCACATCATCGATCCTATATTATTTACATAATAGATTCTATGTGTATAAGGTAATGTGGATTCTGTAATTAATCCACACTAAATTATTATGATCTTTGAATGCTTTGTAAATATCTTATGAAGCACATGGGCCTGAGGTTATGCATATCTTATAAAATTATATATTCCATTAATCACTTTTGAAATCCTTAATTCACTTTAAGTAACAAAAAGATGTATATTTACTACTATTTTAACCTTGGAATAGTTTGTACTCTCTTGCTAAACATATTCAATATGAATTTGGAATTACAATTGTATCTAATGGTTTATTTTTTAAGAAATAACTATGTAATGAGGTCGATAATACCTAATATTATTATCTCTAAATAAGAAAAATACCATACTGTGTTTATCTTTAACATCATCTTAATTTTAACACACCATGAATGTTGAGACTCATGTATTGACTTGTAAGAATTTGAAATATTTTGAAGAATATTTCAAAACCTAGGTGCTGTGTTGGCATAGGAATATGAGGATCAGGGAGCCTCTGTGTGGTGATTTTAAAAATTTTAAATATATTTTATCACGTTTGCATAGTTTCTCATAAAAAGAGGAATAACTCTTGTATAGTCACATATTTGATTTATGAGACTATGCTTGAGTCCATAATGTTTTTTTACCCTAATAATGACATAAAATTATCCACACTAGGACTTTTGGATGGAGGTGAGTTAACAGGGTCATTTTGTGGTGAAATAGTTAATTAAACATGAATTTAAATATTTAATTAAAAACCTAAACTCAATTATCCCTCCCTTATTTCATTGTTTCACCAAACCCAAAGAAGGATGCACCATTAATTTTCCCTTATCCTCTTATATTGGGTCGATGGATTGAAATGAACCAAATCCTTGAAGTGTGGTGTCGTCGATCTACTTATATAATGAAAATCGTCAACATATCGAGAACCAGAATGATCTGGCCACTGTACTTCAATCAAAGATTCATCATTTTTTTTGTCAAGGTATGTGGTTTAGATTTTTAGTCCTGGTCCCATTAATCTTTTCAAGGTTCTAGTGGCCATTTTCAATTTTCATCCCTGATAGGTAGATCTGTGGGTTTTGGGTTGAATTAGGGAAAATTGAGTGTTTTTATAGGAAATCCCCAACTGGAATTACTATCTACATGGTGTGTATTCCAGAGACACACGTCGTGTGGCCCTTACTATTCGAGTAATATGATCATTTGGGACTACACACCATGTAAAAGGGTAGTATGCCATGTAATACCCCAATTTGTGTGGATATGGGACATGGATTGGAATGTCGGGAGAAAACACATGGTCATGTACTAGCAATTATCCAAGTACACTAACACGGGGTCTGGTACACAAACACAGGTAAACTAAAAGGCCAAGGTTTGGTTGAAGAGTAATACACCACATAACTGATGTAAATGACATGTATCCCTACATGGGTTATAAACCATGTAGACTGGATACAGAACTAGGTGCTCAGGTAGGCTCACACACCGTGTGTGCCTCGCTGCACACTGTGTAATCCTTGGGGATCTCCTTTTGATCTTATACCTTCTATACCACCTTCTTTGGGACTCGAATTCATACTTGTGAGTATCCTATACTAATATTTATTCCACCTTTAACACAATGGTGTCCTCTGTTTTAGCCTACGAGGTATGTGGCGGCATGTTTATATCAAGACACTTATGTATCAATTTAAATATTGGGGTAGTGATCATGTTGAATCAATGGGTTGACATTGGGGTCAGTACCGTTCCCTTCTACATTAGGATATGGGTCCCCTAGACTCTTTAGACCAATAAAGTGGTGCTATCATACGATAATATGGTGTGGGTGTCATACCCTCAACTATTTTACTACATGGAGTATAATAAACATAAAACTCCTCTTAGAGGTTGTTGACCAATACTGGAGATTTGTGTGGTTTTGGAAGAGAGATGTAGGGATAGGTACTGCCATGTGGCATTAATGAAAAGGTTTCCCTTTCCTTTTTTATTTACTAGAGACAAGACTCCCAACATTGTGTGAATGAGTTCTTTTACTTATGGGTAGATCATTAGGATGATATGTGGTTTCACAATACATTGGACTCACAAGGAAGATGAAAGGGTTCCCTACTAAGATGCATCCTTGTGACGTGACCTAAAACCGTGTGGGTGAGTTAGTACCAACCAAAGTAGATAGTATCAAGGTGTGATTATTGAGTTCCTTAAACATTGGTATTGATGGTAGACCTTTGAGATGTTGGACATCATTTGTGGACATATGGAACTATCAGTACTTCCCTAATGGGTTAGGGTGCAGCTTCCTTGAATCACTTGTAAAGCTGGAAAGAGATCCCCTTTAATGTTAGGGCACAGACCCTCCATACTTTTTATCCTGATTGTTTAGGAACTCCCCTATTGGACTAGGTTTTCGGTCCTCTATCCATGGATTTAGTACTCCTCTAGAATTCCATGAAGAGATCCTTCTTATATGACATACTCGGTAGGGTTGGTACTCCCCTACCGTAAAAGCGTGTAGGTCCTCTATCCTTGGAGTTAGAACTCCCATGTCATTCTAGGTTGTGGGTCTTCCAAAAGTGATGTTCTGATAGAGTGTGTACTAAAATATCATGATTGGGAGTAGGAAATATAGCCTAGGGTTGGTAGTCCCCTATCGTACCATGTTGCAGGTCCCTCATAGCAAACTTTTGGTAGATTTGTTACTCCCACGTCATACCAGGGTGAAGGTACTCTAGCCACAAAGTGGTACACCCCTACTATGTTAGTGTTCTAGTCCTCTAGACCAGTGTTGGTACTCCCCTATTGTACATAGGGTTTTATTCTCCCAGAGTAAACGAGTTGGATGTATCAGTACTCTCCTATTGTATCAAGGTGTGGGTCTCTTTCCACATAATGGTATTACCCTACCAGGTTAGGGTTCTGGTCCTCTCCTATGGAGTAGTACTCCCCCGTATTTGAGTTACAGTGGTGAGAAGTTTCTTCAATGGAGTTTGTGATCCCTTGGATTTTGAGTATAGTTCCGAGGAGAAGCCCCCTCCACTTGATGTATGTGACACCTAGTTAGTTTTTAGTTCTCCCTCAACAGACTGAGGTACAAAATCATCCATATAGGATAAATAGTGATTTTTATGGTTATATAAGAGCCAGTAATCCCTCAACTGTGAGGTAGTGGCATGGTGTGGGTACCTCTATTCCCTCTCCTAGAGAAGATTCACATGGTTCATGGTTTTGAGTAGTTGTCCCTCGTCTCTAGGGAAGTGGTGAGGATAGGGCCACTCCTATTGGTTTCCTCACTCTTGTGTAGGGACTACGTTAGTGATGGAAGAAAATATGGTGTTGGGAACTAAATATAGACTCTATAGGTTGTTCTTGAAGGATCATGTTGTCTCGAACATACTACTGGGAATGGTAGAGTTGATCCCTTTGGAGTGTATCTGTCACACAGGTTCCATCTGGGATACCAGATCTCAATGAATGTGTTCCCATGATTTTGTGTTTACCTTTAGAGACTCAAGTATAATCATGTTGCTGACTATGATGTCATAACCTCATGAGATGTGAAGCCTAACATGAGTATATTTGGTTGATTTATATGAGACCTTGTAGTTTTTTCACATTCTGGGGTGACAACCCTTGAGGACTGATTATACTTACCACTTATGTACACATACCTTCTTTTTGGTTAATCTCGTTTCATGGGTGCCGAAGACATGAAGGTTATGACTCATGAATTCTGTGTTCATATTCTCATGGTTAGATGAGTACACACTCCAATTATAGGCTGTGATGACTTGATGAGAATTTCATATTCTCACTATGTCGAGATCTTTTTTTGATGAGTTTTATTTTAATATTTTTTTTAGATGAGTTGTGGGATGGAAACCTTTTCCTTTCTCTCTCGTTTGGACTTATTTTGACTTAGATGACTATTAATGTACAACCAAGGATGATTTAATATGTATTTTATCTATCGATGGTGTTCCCTAAAGTTAGGTCGAGTGGACTATCAGCTTTCATTTATTCCTTTTTCTTTTGGGGTTTTGGGTGTCTATTGATTATTTTTATACTCACCTCTACATGGGATTTTCCCATACAAATTTTCTATCTTGTGTAGATCATATGACATTGAAAAGTGTCTATAGAAGACTCGAGGAAGGAAAATCTTAGTGAGATCGACCTATCGAGGTGTTTACCTGAGATGGACTGAGGATCGTAACTGTAATTACATTTGGAAACGAACCCCTACTTCTTAATAGGGCAAACTCTTTTACAGTTTTCTATTGGTGGGTGATTTTTTCCCTTTTCCCTTTAGTACTTCTATTGTATTCTACTTTGGGATAGATGTATGAATACATTTTAGTTCCTTATTTTTGTGTCTATTTACTGTTTTATTAATATGTTTGTGGGTGTGTGAGTACAAGTAAATTAGGAAAAGGTCTCCTCAAGTTTTGTTATGCCTTCGGTTCTTATCGCTAACCTTTGGCCTATATTGGTAGGATTGGGGTAGTTTCGGATCGAGGTTCTACATTTATCAGGTCATGACAGAGTTGTATCAGATTAGTTTCATTCCATAGGAAGTTGTTCAGATATTTACCCTTAAAAATAATATGGTTGGGTTTTATAGATATTTTATTAGGATATTACAAGTTTCTATCTTAGGCTAGATGATCTAGTGTTTGTTTAGTGGTTGAAGTATCCTTTTACTAGGACACTAACAACCTATTTTTGACTCTGTACATTAGATAACTTCTTGCAGAGGAAATAATGGCTCATGCATCATATAGGATTTTGTTTTAGTTTTTTTCATGTACATATTATGTAGGCTCATATGATATAGTCTGTGATTATGGTCCATATAAATTTAATTTTAGGATTACTTTGCGATGAAATCCTGATAGGATTCCATGGTGTGATCGTGATGGCGGTCTGCCCTGTGGTGATGGTTTAGTGTAAGGCACTGGTTTTGAGGTGTTACCTTTGGGTGGTCTGCCACTGAATCACCACCTATTGAGTAGCTAGTTATGCCAAAAATTTAGGCTGAGGATGCATACAGACTGAGTGTGTTTCACAGGTTATATAGGGAGTGACCTTTAAAGTATCGAGGTGATGAAGACCCCATGACGGTGGATGACAGGATTGAGGTAGTCATGTGTGTTTTGCACCTAGTAAGGATACATCCTGATCATATGGTGGTCCTAATGGTGAGACTTCAACTTGGTTAGACCTGTTGATGGTGATGTTTAATGAATCATTCCCAGAACGAGGTGATTATCAAATGTTTAGAGTTCAAGTGATGCTTTAGATAATATTTCTACACAGTCATGATGAGATCAGTACATATCAAGGATCATTTGAAGATTCAAAATGGAATCATGACTGTAACAGAGCTTTTTATAAGGTTCAAAGATCTATGGAGATACTCCTTGGATATGGTTCACGATCCGTTTTCAGAGAACCGACCTTTGTTAAAGCCTTCTTCCAGGAGGTTAGGTCATCTTTGATTTTTTGTACATTCCCACCTATGTTGGAGTACAAGTGTGAGCTCTAGTACTAGAGAGATTCTTGTCGAAGGAACAAGTGGATGTGGCCTGAGGTGGTAGTCATGAGGATGAGGCATCTACAACATCTGGCATAGTAAAGGTGATAGGCCTACAGTGCATGAGGCATACCCATTACCAGACTCATACATGTGGGCCAATTGTCCACAAGCAGCATTCAGGACTAGGTAAACCAAATGAGAGTTGTTTTTATTATTGCGACAATCATGGAAATATTTATAGAGATTTTCCAACCTTCCATGCTACTAGGAGGGGCCTGGATGATGGATAGCCTTGGCAGAGGCAGCTCTTGGAGCAGTGGGTTCTGCATGATTGAAAATTAGGTGGAGGAGTTGGGATAGTGGAAAGCGGTGGTCCATGCTAGGATGAGGGTGCTGAATGACGTGGTTGACGACAAATGCATGTCATAGCAGCCTTTGACCTAGAATCTCCACAGATAAATATAGGTACCCCATGTATCCTTTCTACTTTCTACAATAGTGATCATTAGACAATGTTGTGGGCCCCTTTTTATTTATTCTTCTTTCTCTTGGTTTAAACTAGGGTGACATGGGGTGTCATTAGAACCCTATGTAGGTATTTTTTGACATATCTTCTATTTCACGAGAAAGAGGAGAACTTTCCCCACCAAGATGTGTTTCTATGATTTGGATAAAGCTGTGCAAGTGATTCTGTGCTTCCCAAAGTTGATAATATCAAGGTGCAGTGGAAGATTCCAACTGAATTGTGTGTTCAGGGTGAGTTTGAGCAGTGGTGATCTATTCTTGGAATTGTACTATAGCAGAAGACTTCAAAACTATGATGTTTCCATAGTATATATTGGTTGGATACAATCCGTACTCATTTGGGATGCCACTAATGTGTGTGGAGGTGTGTTCTAGTTTAGTTTAATCTCCTTCCATGAGGGGAAAATACATGTAGGGTATGTGATGTGCTTCCATGTATGGATTCTCAGGTTTGGATGAGTTCACCCTCTTATCTTGTCCATTGATAATCAGACATTCTTGGCATCAAACTTGAAAGAAATACACTAGAGGAGGTCATGATACAGTTCATCCATGGCTGTATGTAAAATGTTGGGTACATTAGTATCTATGTCAGGTTATCAAGGTGGTATACCATTAGACACCATGACTACATATGTACTATGGTGCTTGGTGTTTACAAACCTATCATAGTTGAGGAGACATGTTCTCATCTGTTACATGATGATGGCTTGAGAGAAGCATTAAAAAGAAATGGTTTTCCCTTGGTGATTCCCCTGAGTGTGTTCTTGAATCCTTCATAGGAACCCTTTGAGTGTTTTTTACCGTCGGAGTCCCAGTGTAGAGCTCAACTTCTTTTCATGTTCATATCCTTTTTCTTTTTGAGGATGATAATATTTTAAGGAAGCAAGGATGTGGAGACTCAGGTTTTGACCAATAAGACATTATAATATTTCCATAAAGATTTATGAATCCATGTGATTAGTTGTAATATGAATCCAAGGAATAGGGAGCCTCGATGTGGTGATTTTGAAAATATTAAATATATTTTTTCATGCACGCGTAGTTTCTCTTTAAAAATAATAATAACTCTGGTATATAGTCTCAGATCAGATTTCTCAGACAATGGTTGTGTCCAAAACATTGTCTTTACTATAGGCACAACATAAAATTATCCACGTAAGGAGTTTTGTATGACGGTGACTTATTGAGCTCATTTTGTGCAAAATAATTAATTAAATTATAATTTAATTAAATAATTAAAATACTAAACATAATTACATATTCCCTATCATTTTGGTTTCCTAAACCCAAATAATTTCACATATTTCATTCTCCATTTTCCTCCTCTATTTGGATGATGGACAGAAACAACCCGAATCATCAAAGAGAGGTGCCTTAAAAATCTAATTTTTGAAGAATATCATCACCATATCGAGGACCAAAATTATCCAGGCACTGTTCTTCAATTGAATCTTCGGTGTTTCTCTCTCAAGGTAGAAATTTGTGGTTTATAGTCCTGATCCAATTTTTTGTTTTATTTTAAGGTTCTATATCCCAATTTCCTTTTTTATCATTTCTAGGTAGATTTGTGGGTTTTTGGTTGAATCGGGGAGAAGAATAATTTTTTTAGGTGATTCTTGACTAGAATTACCATATACGTGCCATGTAGTCTATAGATACGCGCCGTGTAGCCCTTCCTATTCAGGTAAGATGATCTTTGGGGACTACACACCATGTAGATGGGTTGTACACCATGTAGTACCCCAATCTATGTGGATACGAGACATGTCTTGCAAATCCATCTGAAAACATATGACCATGTATAAACAGACGACCAAAGTACACTGAATCATGGTCCAGTACATGGACAAGGATAAACTACACTTCTAGGAGCGGATTGAAAAGGGGAATGTAATATACCTCTTGTACACACATTTTACCCCAATATGGATTTGAATCTATGTAGAATAGATACACGTATAGGTGGTTGGGAGGGATCACATGTCTTGTATACCCTAGAGCACACAGTGAACTCCTAAGGAAACTCCTTGAGATCTTCTGCATTTGGTATCTCCTTCTTTGGGACTTTAATTCAATCTTGTTAGTATCCAATATTGAGTGTTGTTTCATGTAGAATGTGATGGTGTCCTAAATTTAAACCTATGATATACGTAGTGGCATGCTTCAGTCAAGATGCTTGTGTAGCATTGAAAATATTGGGCATTGACTATGGTGAATCGCTGGGTTGACATCGGAGTCAGTACCCCTCCCCTCATCTTTAGGATATTTGTCCCCAAAATTCATTAGATGGGTGAAGTGGTTCTCCCCTAATAAAATAAAGAATAGGTTTCTTAACCATTGTATTGTTACTATAAAAATTATAATAAATGTAATTCTCCTATTAGCAGTTATTGACTGATGTTGGAGATCAATGTGGTTCTTGAAGAGAGACGCTAGGACTGGTACTCCCATATGGCATCAAAGAATGGGTTTTTCTTACCTCATTGGTTTAATAGATACATGATTCCCCACACCTTGGTCATGGTTTATTTTACCTCTAGGTATATATTTTTTAAGATATGTGGTTCAAAATTTCCTTGGACTCATGGGGAAGTGGAATAATTTCCCCACTGAGATGCATCCTTGTGACGTGACTAAAAATTGTGCTGGAAATTCAATGCTAGACAAAGAGGATCATATTAAGGTGTGATGATTGAGTTCCTTAGAAATGGGGTTTCATGGTGGACATGTGGGATGTTAGTCATCATTGATGTATATTCGGAACTATTAGTACTCCCTTGATTTGATAGGGAGTGGGCTCCCCATATCTTTCATAAAGTTTGAAAGAGCTCCCCTATTGTGTTAGGGTATGGTCCTACCACACATGTTGGCCAGATAGTGTAGGAACTCCCATGTTTGACTGGGGTGTATGTCCTCTATCCATGGAGTTGGTACTCCCCTGACGTGCCAGGGAGTGGGTCCTCCATATCTGATATACTAGATAGAGTTAGTTCTCCCCTATCTTTATTGGGTGTTGGTCCTTAATCCTTGTAGTGGGAACTTCCTAGTTGTTCCAGGGTGTGGGTGCTCCATAGGTGATGTATTGGTAGAGATGATACTCCCCTTCTGAGCTAGGAAACAGGTCCCCTAGCCAAGTTTTTGTGCACCCCTTTCTTACCATGGTGTGGTTACCTTATAGTAAATGATTAGGTAGATTCAGTACTCCCCTATCATACTAGGGTGTGGGTACTCTATCCATAGATTGGTACTCCCCTATTGTGTTAGGGTGAAGGTCCTCTAGCTCAGGGTTGGTACTCCCCTTTCATATCCAAGGTGTTGTCCACCATATTAAATGATTTGGCAGAGCAAGTACTCCCCTATCGTACCAGGGTGTGGGTCCTCTAGCCCCATGGTGGTACTCCCCTACCAGGTTAGGGTGTGGGTCTCCACCAACATTGTAGTAATCCCATGTATCCACATTTCAGTAGAGAGTGGGTCCTCCATTATATTTTGAGTTCCCTTAGATTTTTAGTGCGGTTTCGAGGAGTGGGACCATCGAATTTATATACGTGATACCTAGTTAGAAGTTAGTTCTCCCTCAATAGTCCGAGGTGTGACCCCCCCCCCCCCCCCCATACACGAGTGACAGAGGTTTCACAAGTTATTCAGTAGCTAGTAATCCCTCAATTACAGGGAAGTTATGAGGTGTGTGTCCCTTCATTACCTCTCACAGATAAAATGGACATGGTGTATGGAGTATATTATGAGTATATCTTGGTGAGTTATGGGAGTCCTTGGCATGTTTTAACATTCTAGGTTGACACCCCTTGAGGACTGAGTATACTTACCATTTATATGCCCATACCTTCTTTTGGGTTACTCTCATTTCATGGTAGTCAATGAAGCATGGGGTATTCAATGTGGTTTCCATGTTTAGATTCTTGTGTTTGGATGAGTACACTCTCCTATTATATGTAGTGAAGACTCAAAAATAAGTTCATATTCTCACCGTGTCAATCTCCTTATGTTTGGATGAGTTTTTTTCCACTCTCTTGTTGAGGATTCTCTTGACTTAGATGAAAAATCATGTATAGATGAGGATGATTCGAGATGGTGTTTCTCTGTTAATGGGGTTCCCTCTTTCTAGGTCAAGTGGACTTTAACCTTTCAGGCTCTCCCTTTTCTTTTTGGTTTTGGGGTCTCCTACTGATAATTTTTATACTCACCCCTACACAGGCCTTTCCCACACAGGTTTTGTGTCTTGTGCAACCCACATGCCTTTAAATGGTGTCCATGGAGGACATGAGGTAGGTAGAGATTATCCAACTTGATTGGATGAGGTGTTTACTAGATCTAGTCCAATGAGCTTTCTAGAAGTTAATTATGGCAGTGATCCCCTCCTTCTAAGTAGGTAAGATGGTTTTATAGTTTTCTTTTAGTGGGCACTTTTTTTTCCTTTTTCCATTAAGTATATCTATTGTACAGTTGTTTGGGATAGATTTATTCCTATATTTTAGTTTCATTTTTGGTATCTCTCTAATATTTCGTTTTAGTGTTTATTGGTGTGTGTGTACATGAACATTGGGAAAAGGCCTCCCTAAGTTTAGTTATGCCTTCCGCACATATCGCTAACCCCGGACCTATGGATGTAGGATTTGGGTAGTTTTGGCTTGAGCCCTAGAATGGTTCGAATCATGAAATAGAATCATTTTACCAAAACTAGGTATAAGGGAGTTCAAAAAGTTTATATTCACTAATCATTTACAAATATTCAATCATTAATGAACCTTTAGTTGAATATTAGAGATCACAAAAAATATTTCATCCAAACTAGAATAATGTATCCATATTTCCAAAGGAAATGTGAGATATATTTTTTGGTTATACTAAATAAAATTTAAACTATAATAACTAATATCAGAAATTTGATGTTGTGTACTTCTCAACACTAACTTAGGAATCACCATTTCTCAGTTTCTTAGAGAATTCACCTTACATCTTATAACATTCTATACATACTTGGTTACTGTATATCAATACACATAAATGAAATACAAATTTTATTTAATACCTGTGAAGTATAAAATAAACATTACAAAAAATTGATGAATATTCCTGAGGAAGAGGTTACTACATTATTGTTCAATTCAATTCCTTTCATTTGTATTCCATAAACATGTCTAATGAAATGAACAAAATATCTACATATATATTTCATTACAAGTATTATTGTTAACAATTCTGAAAAGGATTATTTGGAATTATACATGGAACTATCCTCTTTATCTTGTATATTAACTTTTCACCATAAGAACTAAAGATTAATTGTTCGTTAATTGTATATTTACTAAGTGAAATGTACCAAAAAGGTAATGGATAATTTTCTCCAGACTGTTCATTTTGTAATCTTAAATAAATTATAGTAATTTGTTGGAGTGATATAATAAAGTGATGAATTGAATGACTGCGATACATATTTCAAGTTACACATATCCAATGTAATCATCATTATATTTATATCTCACCACTTTTGCTATGCAAGATTCTTGGAGATGAGAAAACATGTGAAATCATTCATGTATGATTTTTTGTCCCCAAATGAAATTTGATGTTTATGATAAAATTATTATGTAAACATCATATACATAATACATGATTCTCTTATAATAATCATTTACACATTCACTTCTTGAGGAACCTATATAAGTTTTAGGTACTACAACACCATGAATTTACAATGTCATAGTACATTTTGTAAGCGCCTATACTACTATTTTGAAACTTTTGTCTATTTAGACTGGTTCTCTTTCCAACATTGATTTTTTTATTTGGTAATAAAATACATTAATCAAAAAAATAAATCTATCATGTTAGAAATTTTTTCTTTATTACTGATTTTACATTATCGATTAATTTAATCATTAAATGTCTCGCACTATTTTATTGAACACTAATATCCCTCAATACAAGATTCGGAATACATAGTCCTTAGATCATTCTAATGTAAGGATCCTTGTAACCAATATTATTACTCCATGATTTGGCTAAAACACTGCACAAAGAGTTTTAAGGTAGGAATTTCACTAGGCAACAGAACTGACTCATGGATCCTTACTCTGTTGAGTGAATTCCAAGATTCTAGTAGTCATAAACATGATTTACTCAATGATTTTCTTATATATATGAAAAATGAATGTTTTGGATACATATTTGATAACATATTTAGTAAATCCAATCCATTGTTTTAATGATAACTCTCCATAGTAGGAGGCCCCCTCAACTAGGTCTGGTGAAAACACTAACACCCAGTTTTTTTTTCAAATTTGATCGATGGAAGGCCTTTATGAATTAATATTTCTATGATATTTTTTATTAATTTTATTATAAAATAAATAATTTTCATAAAATAATAGAAATATGATCATGTATTCAGCATCACAATTATCACTACAATGATGATCCCTCGGTCCAAGAATAAGAACTTGAATTGGAAGCTCAGATCATAAGCCTCTCTCTCTAGGAAGTGGGAGAGGATATTGTGGTTATCAAACATTGTCCAATGAATATTTCTTCACATGGGAGCATCTACTCAGTTATACATCGAGTTAATATAATTTCATAGAAAAAGGATCCTTAACCCTCGAAGATTTATTAGTCTTTATATAACTCATAAACAACATTATATGACCAACTAAAAAGGTTATAAACATATTTTATATTTTTATCAATTTATTTTAATATATTAAAATAAAATATGTGATAAAATAGTCATTTACTCATCTAGTCATTCTAAAAAATATTAATCAAATACTTGAATATTAAAATGATATTCATTTGAATCATATTCTCCAAAGTATTTACTAAATTCTTGTAAATATATTTAACAAAAAAATTCAATACTAATTATTCTAAACTTGAATAAAATGAATTTATTTATTTTGTGGCGATGATATATCCTTGGACATATCCATAACCCTAGTGTTGGGTCTAATAATAACATAAACTCCTATTCATCAGAATACATCAGAATTTTGAATATTCTTAGTGTGTGACACTCTAGAACCTTTTATCGGTAGTAGTGAATATTTTTCCTAAACCAGGGATGGAGTCTAAAGACCCATCAGTAACCCTAAAGAGATAATGTGTTTTCATTGAAACTAAAACCTTCCTATGAACACAGACAATGTAATAATATCTATTTATCAATTGTTATCTCATAAAGCAGTACATAGACTTTTGCCATCATCCTTTCCTGATTTATTGTTTGTAGACCTTATACGATGGACATATTATCCTCTACCGTGGCCTTGGATTTAGGGAAGGTACAACCATCCCAGTCAACTAGGTCCAATAAATCTCTTCCTATCGGAGGTATCAAATTCATTCCTGATTATTCAATAAATTTTATAATTCTAGTTGTATACCTAATTGATTCTACCTCTCTATGAATTTAATTCCATAGTTTTTTCCTTCAATCAATGTATGCGATCAAATTGTATACACCAATAACTATCTCCAGTAAATAGTACATTTCACTTGATCTCATATATGATCAACCAATGACACCTGAAGCATGTAGTGTTCTTATTGGCGTGTAAGTCATCATGATTCCATCTAGTTTAGATAACCAAGTGAAAACTTTATAAGAATAAGTGACAATTATTTTGATCCCCTAGCACCTGATGGTCAAAAATCCTCTATGTCCAATTAGAATGATATATCAAGACCATATGACATATGTTTATGATTAATGGTATAGTATCTTTAGGTTTACTATATGGCCTTGGAATTTCTAAAACCTTTTGATATGATAAAAAATCCTAGAGAATTTCCATTTATATACCATTAGCATTAATATAAAAACTATTATGGTAAAAATAAAACATTCATAACTCACGATATACATGATGTGTTAATCAAAAATTACTATTCATGTTGGGTCTATGGAACCTTCTATTAAAATATGTTCTACATATTATCTTTAAAACATCTCCCAAATTTATCTTCATTTGAATTCCATTTTTATCCACTTATTGATCTTTAATTACACACATTGTAATTGGATTAAAGACACCCATAAGTAATATTTGACATTTAATATCAAGATCTTATTGAAACTAAAAATATTAAAAAGATATATCCACAATGGAATTATACTAATCCACCACGACATGGCCTTCCGCCATCCTAACCCCTAACTCCAAGATCCACAAGATTAATTTCATTAAACATCTTTTCATTCTATTTTAGTGTCTGAAATAACTATGTATATCAGTCCATTACAATATAGTGTACTCTAGAAAATAGAATAAACAATATACTTCCATCGCAAGATAAAACATTCTGTTTTACAACTAGTTCTATGATATGTGTTCTCATTTTCTTACCAAAACATTTTGTATCACTCCTATTTTACTACTCCACATGGAGAATAAGCATTTTATTATCCACAGTTACATGTGTTATGACATAGGCTAAACTACTTACTCGTTTTGGCCCAACTTCTAAAAACATGACCAACCAACACATCATAGTCAATATGCACTCCCAATTTCAGAATATTAGACATAAATGATGATTATTGTTCCTTAAACTACAATAATCAAAAACCATAAGGCCTTTAACAGTTTTTTATAGAACACATCCAGCTGTATAACATAAACCATCAACCATTTCTAAATATTCATTTTCTGGAATAAATATTTACCACTTTATTTGTAAGCTCCTATGACTTTCAAGGTCAACTCTAATAAAAAAAATGATAGACACCACTATGGAATGGTGTATGAATCCTTTAATAGTATCTCCTCCAAAAACTTTCAATAATCTTTAAAGATTCCCAAAAACTCATATCAAGGAAAATAACACTATAAAAACCTAGTTTTGATCACACAATGGTAACAAACACAGTATAACTCCCACCCATAAGGCAAGGTTCTAACCTTCTCCTCATAGAAAAACATTCGAACTAATATTTTGCCCTTTAAATTTATTGCGAATCCTAGTTAAATTCATGAACAAAAATGACCCAATAAAGAATAAATAGTTATAAAACAACACTATCATAAATCTAAATCTACATGAGAAATAATTAGCATAGAAAGAAAGTGATCGGTAGATAATTAAATTCTTACCATTCATAACTTATACCACCATCTCTATGAAACTACTTTTTGTTTAATTTAAAAACACTATCTTACCCCCCCTTGATGTCATTTAATATTTATCTTCATCCAACGCATCCACATAAATAATATCCCCTCAATATCATATGTGAAAAACTGACCTTCAAGGGAAGACATTTCCCCTTTGAGATTTGATTCCACACGATTACCTTTTAATTTCACTAATTTATCCACCTTTATCAATAAACCAAAAGTTTAATTCTATTAAATAATTGAATATCCATATAATACATTGTAAGATTATGGGGTGTGGGGATTATATGAACCTCATTAATCCAAGGGAGGCATTTTAACACCCAAATTCAACAAATTCCTCTCAAAAAATAAATTAGATAATGATTTTTTGAATGAATTCCACTTTTTCATTTTATCCTACATACTTCATCATGATATTTTCTTACTACACCTTCTCTTTAATGAAATCTTATAAAATTTTGAATTATTTTATTCAACCTTGTTTTACTATATTCTTATCCAATGCAATGACACTCATATTTTCACAATGGAAAAATATTTTTTCCTTCATATATTTTCCAAGATCATGTAGTTTTTCTCCATCCATATAAATTTTCTGCCTACCTTCAAGCAAGAATATTTTCATCGTTATACATACTAATATTTGTTATCTATTTATTTTTCCATATCTATCCAATATATTTATTCTCATTAATGAAATCTCCTCCAATTCTGTTTTCTCTATCTATAAAGTATGAAATATAATCCATATATGAGTATTCAAATAATTTTATTCTTTTCATGTAATATATACTAATCCATGATTATGTTCACGCCAGTAAGATATTATTGTTTTCAATCATATAGAAACCAATCTACCAAATAAGTAACATAAATAGTTTTTTGTCATTTTATTTTCAAGTACAACTACTTTCCATTATTTCCACTATATACAATAGGATCCATTTACATTCTATATTAGTATATCTCAAGTTTGTTTCTAATCATGATTAGATTTAAAATATGTTTCAAAATCATTCATATTTAACTTCTTTAACAACTCCATAACAAATTTTCTTTATAAATAAAAGTATATATATCTTTTTAACTTACGAGTATCTCAATAATATATACAATCTCACCAATCATGGACATATTGAAATTTGAACTAATTAGTTTACAAAACCACTTTATTTATTTCTTGTTAAATATACCAAAATATGATATCATCAATAAATGTGTGTATAATAAATATTTCTTATTTCATTTATTTTATATAAAATATATATTTCACTCCACCTCAGTCAAATTTTGTCATCTTCATGTAATATTCAAATTGATCACACCAGTCTTGATGTTCCTATTTAATCCATATAAATCATTTTTTCAATTTAATCTTTCTTTCCTAATCATAACTAATTTAAAAAACAATTTTGTTTGTTAGTTTACACTTTATCATAGAGCACTCCATTCAATAATTTTTTCTTTATAAACATTTAATACACACTAATCCTCTTTGATTTATTACGACAAAATTTTTCCATATAAAATCAATTATTACCATTAGTATAATAACAACTTCCATTTTAAGAAATTGATTTCAATAGACCTTAAAAACAGATATTTCATTCTTACAAGTCACCTATCATGCTCATTATATTTCAAATACACGTTTTTATGCCATTGTGATCCTCCTTACCTTTTAAAATCTCCCATGTCTAGTTTTTCATTTTTTTACTCCTCATTCATTGATTTAACCCATGAATCATCATGTTTTACAATTTCAAATGTTTCTAAATCCACCTAAGATAATAGAGTACTATTCTCTATAAGTATCATCAACTATGTTTGATTTAGAGTATATTTATCACTAGTAATATTGGATTATTCAATATTTTATTTTCTTCTCTTAATTTGATTAAATAACTAACTCTCATTATATATAACTTATTCTTATAATTTATCCTCGAATACATCATTATTGTTTATGGGTTGAGGTCATACAAAATTTGTGACAAATACTTATTCTTAAAAAATTTACACTATGTATGATTTTCTAATTTTTTATCAATATTTGATTCAATAACATTCACATTATTACAATCTATGATTTTTTAATATCTTATTAAAGTATTTATAATATTCATACATTTTTTAGTAGACTATGAATATTATATCATCAATAGAATTTACATCATTTACATAATTTCCTACTTTATTTTGATTGTGGTACTTTATTCCAAACACACTAAAGTTATACAATGTTGGATTTCTTCTGAGACACATTTCATAAGGTGAATTATCTTCATAGAGACATAATAAAGCCAAAACAATTATATAGAAAACCCACTTGAACCTCTTCCATCCAAAAATGATGTGAAAGTTAAATTCCAGTTAGTAATGTCATTTCCAAATTATTAACTATCTAATTATTCCAATTGAAAGCCATTTTTTTTGTAGACATCATCAATGGGAATTAATTTGTTAATACCATGTTTATCTGCATAATTGTCCACCTTAATTAAGTTATACATTAATTTTTTATTTTATTAAAAAACTTATGTCATCATTATAGTTTTATATTAAACACTCCTACAAGAATATGTGATACATTACATCATATTCATATTTCATTACATAAACATAATACAACCCATCTTGTTTTGGTCATCAATAAATATAATGAAATATCTTTTACCATGGGACTTGAAATTTTTCATTAAAAAAACTCATCAATGTAAACAAATTAAATAATGTCAGATAGCATATTCTTCTTTAATTTATAGGGATTTCTCACAATCTTCCCTCTTATGAATGTGTCAAAAGATCCCCCACTATCTCAATCTAGATTAAAAATGTTTCCCATATCCATCAGAACTAATAGATTCTCCAAATATGTGTACACATATCTATTCACTAGATATAAAATTCAATTCATTATTCAAACATCCACTAAAAAATTTACATATTTTTCTTTTAATACTCACACCTTTTAGTCAAATTTTACTTTGTGTCCCGATTTAAAAAATTAACATGTACTCAAGAGATTATTTATTAGTATATTAATATAAATGAATTTTTTATTTCTAATTGTATTCTCAAAAAATGTATTTTAATCCCACTTCCTTTTGTCTTTAATGCCCTTTCATTTTCAAATTGAATTTTCAAATCAATATAAAATGTCAAATTCTTCAATAGAGTAATGTTATTGGTCCTGTGGGATGATCAATCACTATGAAGTATTCCCATGTTATTTTTTCATTATATCCTTTAAATAGACATGATATATGGGGGACTCATTATTATTTTTTATACATGATATTATTGATTGAGTGAAACCTCTTATGTTCTCACCTCATTCTATTCGTTATCAATCACATATTAATATTCCACTTTTTTCAGTAGAAATTTTCCCCCAATGTAATCATGATAACATTTCTTGAATTAGTTCTCTTTTGAGTTTAATAAGATATTTTTATTATTATCCTTCACCTAAAACTAGTATTGTTTAACCAAAATCTCAATAATAAAATAAAAATACATAAAAATAATTTAATATTATAATTATAGGACATTACCTAATTTTTTATTATTAGATTTGTAGAATCTAAACATCGTGATTGTTTTATTCTTCCATGAAATAGGTCATAATGTTACCTAAGAAGCTAAAAAAGCTAAACTTCATCAATGGAAATATATTTTTATCACTATTAACAATATCTATTATTTCAAAATAGAATTTTAGTCTTTAATATACTCTATATGTTTGATAATTACCTCTAAACATTTGATTCACATTATCTTTCACATTTTATAACTCGATAATAATGGTTTTTTATTTGAAAAAAACTCTATTTTTACCCATGTATTTGGGCCATTGATCAATATAAAACTCATATAGACTTTTTATACCTATATTATACTTTTCCTTTAGATCATCATCCAAAAAAATCAACTGAAACTTCTTCTTAAAACATAATATTTTATATTAGTTTCATATTCCTTCCTCATTTCTAAAAAATTTTCTTTAAGAGATTCAATATTCTTAACTAGATCCTTATTAAAATTATTAAGATTATTGATCACTATAGATTATTCCCAAATTCTCACATTGATATCCAAATCTTCTATAAATTTTTATTTTGAGAATATTTATCATACAAACCATTCTATAACCATGTTTGTTTTATTGAGTTATTCAATGTACTCGAATTATTCCTTCAAAAGTCAACCAATATTTTTTATTATCTTGCATAATATGTCAATAATCATAACATTTCATTCAAGTTCCACCTTGAGATTATCAAAACCATACTATTTATTTTCTTCCTCAGTTATAGATTGATATTTCCCAACAAGTTCTGTCATATCATCCTTCAAATAGTATTTCAAATACATTTTTCCTTCCAAAAATTTAATCACATCATTATTTATAATTTTAATAATATTTGGTTTATTTCAATTCTCCTATTGAATTTATTTACAAACTTGATGTTTTATCTAGGAGTAAAATTACTTCAATTTTTATTTTGGGAAACCCCATAATTTTTATTTCCTCCACTAACAAATTCTATTTATTTGCCTATCCTTTTCAGAATAAAAATAATACAATGTTAATTATCCCTAATATATCTCTTCACCTTTCTAGAATTTGGTGGCCAAAAGTGATAGTAATACCTTAGATATATCCACTTGTCTATCAAAATCATTATGATATCAATCATCTCTTTTTATATAAATGATCTTTTAAAATTCAACACATAGATTACTTTTTTTAATAGGAAAGGATTGTAATATGCTTTTGAGAAGTATGTGAGTAATGATTAATGTTTTCCATTTTCATTTATAAAGGACATTGTTTCTAAGGTTTCTTCCATTGAAGATCCATTTATGAATCATGAATATGTTTGAATAAATATTTTGAATTTGTTTTGATTCCTTGAAAAACATGTGTTGCTATATTAAAGGAGGTATCCCACTAAATGTGATGATTTTTGAAATTTTAGTCATGTTAAAGGAATTAATTTATGATGAGATTATTGTCTAAACATTAACAGAGTTTGGAAGATTCCAATAATTGGGGAGGATAACGACTTGAATTTAATGATAGAAAATGTTATCTTTAAAAAGTATGAAATTATAGCTATTGAAGGAAGGTCATGGGAATTAATTTTGAGGTTCATATGAGCTGATTAAGATGACTTGGACATGGACTGAGGGGTATTTGGTTTTATTTGAGTGAAATATAAAAAATAATATTAACTCTAGATCTATGTAAGAGTGTGAATGAACGATTATTTAAAAATAGATAACCACATAATGAGATTATATGTATGAAGTTTTAAGTAAGTGTATTCACATGAGTGGTCTGCATATTATGATTCATATAAAGGGATTCAAAATAAATGGGTATTTATATTTGTGCCGTCGGATAAATGTGTCTATATAATCGTATTAATAAATGGTTCCCCATGAAAACGGATCCATGTGAAGGGATCTACAAATATATCTTGACATATATAAATCTGTTTTCGATTCAAAGATGCATGCAGACCTATGTATTAATAACTACATCGGATAGGGTGATACTCAAGAGTCATTTACATTTTTAAATTCATCAGAATACAAATCGATTAATATATGAATTTTTAATGAATTTAAATTTTTACTAAATGATGAAAAATCTAGATGAGGAAATCACATTTTCATCAAATATTTATATATCAAAATGATATTGGGATTTGTTTTATTTAAGATTTAAACATAGTATAAAACTAATAGTGGCACTATGAGAAGGTGTTCGGGATAGTTTTATGTCATAGTATGGGAGTGACACATTGTATCACTATTTAATTTGGGAGGATTTCATAGATAATGACTACTTTGGTTTTTGAGTGAAAAATAAAGATTCAATGTCTTTATTATCACTTGATGAAGGAATGAGTCCTAATTATTAAAGGGGGACTTTACTTGATTTCAATGATTATTTGGAATGAGAATTGAAACTAGGAATAATCCTCCATTTTTAATGATGATAATATAATTTTCTCAACATAAGGGAGGTTTCTAGAATTCAAAATGAAAATAGAATTATTAATTCTATTAATATTAAAAATATTGGTGATGAAGAAGAAAGTGTGTGAACCAGGGAACCTAATACTATTGTATCATTTAGAAAATAAATTATGTTTCAAAGGAGAATGAAATAATGCATCCAAAATTGAAAATGTAAGCTATTGAATAAGAAGTATAAATCCAATGCTTCTATTTCAGTTTTGAAGTTGATGAGAATGTAATCAAATTGGAACATCTTACTACATATAATATTATATCATGTGGGGATCCAATAAGAAATTTGAAGTGATTATATAGAAGACCATGATACAAGGACTTAAGAAGAAAAACTATTGTTATCTACAATTGAAGATTAAGTTGAAAACATTTTTAAAAGATGTGTTTTGGAGGATCCTTAGAAAAATTTTGGGAGTATATATAAAGACCCCATTGGGAGGTGGATAAAATATTTTAGAGGGAATTATTTACCAAGTTGGAGCCAGTATAGAGAACCCATCAAGTGGAGGTTGATGTGACAACATTATATAAATAATTTCGTGATATTTTCCAATAGAAATTTTAAGGTATATTTTGTAATTATACTCATGTTGATTCTTATTAGATAAATCAGATATCCAAATTTGAGCAAAAAATAGAAAGGAGTACGATTTCAAGGCCAATCCTTGTAAATAATCTATATTCCAACCCTTATATCACGCATCACTAGAGTTATGTTGAAAGACACAAGAAATAGAATATAATACATTGAAGAGTCAAACAATTTGAATTAAAATGGAAAAATTCATAAAAATATAAGGGATCACTGAATCACCCCTTCCGATCTCAATGATCTCACCAAAATCATGAACAACATGTGGTATTTGGGATTATTCAGGTTGTATATAAAAGATGAAATTAGAAACATGATGAATTTAAACGGTTTTACAAATATATTATTACTTATCATTGATGGAAAATAATTTCATTAATATAATAATATGATGCTTCAATGTTTTTTATCATTAGGGATTGATGTGAGTGATAGTGTAATAGTGAGACTTACTCCACTTGGAAGAGATTCCCATATGGATTATGATCACAGGATAAATCATGAAGTTTATGGGAAATGATATGTCTTGGTTAAGGAATGTCAATATTTTAAGTTTAATAGAATATTTTTTTTATTCATGGGTTTTGGAGGAAGATCAGTAGCTTTTGTATATATTTTTCTCATAATAGTGGCACCAAATGGCCACGGAGAACTAGTGGATTTGGTTAGAGGGAACCAAGGATACATGAGTATAGATTCTATCTAGTGGGGAATCTCATTCTAAAATCAATCCTCATGTAACCAAAAAAAATCTAGTAGGTCTCCACCATCCCATTGGTAAGCCAAGCAGTAGCCACTATACAACACCGATGTCCTTAGGTCATCTAGAGTCATCAGCTTGGGCTAGGTATGTAAGGTCCTTTTTATCAATTTTATTATATTAAAACCCTATTTTAAATATTTTATACATATTTTAAAAACATAATCAGAAAATAGGTCTTATAAATGATTTACATTTGGAATTCTTACCTCAAATAAATTTCTTTGGTTTGTGTTTTTATTTAAGAAATATCATTTATCATAGAATGTATCAATTTTTAATTTTATTTCTATATAATGGATCCTGTTTTTTCATGTGGATTTTTTTTATGTTCCTCCAAATAATTTATTTTTTTACTTTTACTTTTGGTTAATGTAATCCATTTTTATTATCGTGTGAACCAGAATGTTAGGTGGGTTGTTCCATTTATAATATTTATCATTGTGTCTGAATATTTATTTGTACATTTATATTTTAAAATCACAATATACCCTTTATATCTTCCCATATTTATAATATTTAAATTTTAAAATATAGTTTTTATAGGAAGGTATTATATTTTACCAGACATATGAAACAAGTTCTATTAGGTGGATATTAATCAATTACATAAAATGGATGATTACTGAGTATATTGGATATACATGTAAAATTTAATTATAATGGATGCATATAAAGTACATAAAATGTATGGATTATAAATTACATTTAATGATATTTGAAAAATTCAAATGAATCAACTCCGTAGGATGAATATATACAACTTCTACCGAATAAATATTTACTAAGCCTATCAGATGAAGATGTACAATTTTACCAGAAGAAGACTAATCATTTCTACTTAGTTGAACATTAAAGGATTTATTTTGGTCATATATCAAACATACATGTAATGATTCCTTTATAGAATAAGAAGAAGAATGTGTGTTTTGGTTTTTGAAATTGATATGGAGAATTTTCAAATCATACTATTGTAACTTGTTTATAAATAGGACTAAAACCATGAGGGAGAAGAATATTTTACAATACAATGATCTAAATATTAAAACTAAATTATTGTAACACACTGTTATGGATAATGCTTTATTTTAATTATTTAAATAGTTTACTTAATGTTTTTTTGTGATCATACCTTCATAAATTCCTTAATTTATTTATTTTTTAATTATTTTTTATATTTTAGTGGATAGAGGGTATCAAGAATATTGATATAGAGTCTAACCAATTGGTTTGATCTAGGGTTCTTAGGGATATAAAAATTGGTATTTGTATAATTTTTGTTATTGAGGGATTCCAATGCATGGAAGAAGGACCATACGATAGGGATATATTATTGGATACCTTAAGTTAGGTTTATAGGCTTCCTTACCATTTGGGTGAATGTATAGAAAATTTTTATGCGTGGTTCTATTATTTTTTTACATCACTTATAAAAATTTTATTTACTTTTTTCTGTTTGAAAAGCCTTTTATTTTTTTATTTGGATTCAGAGAAGGTAATTTTTTTCTGTATCTTGATTAGAAAAACTGTGTTTATAGAGTAGAGTATTTTATCTTGTCATGTAAATTTTATCCATTAGGGATTTATAGAATCTTAATCCTGGTATACCACTAATCATTAATGTTACTTACTATGATCCCTATAGAGGTATAATGAATACCTTTTTTATAAACACATGTTAAGAAAAATCTCTTATAATGAATTGATGTTATAAGATTCATAAATAGTAATTTATAGCCTTTACTAGGGAAGAAAACATAATATCATATTAGTTTAAATATAATATTAGAAATAAATTTCTCTGATCGAAGATAATAAATTTATATAGTTATATTTCATTATCGGAAACATCAAACAATATGTTGAAAAATATCAAACTTAGTCATTTTGAGTCTTACATTTTTTTTGGAAACTACAAGAGCTATGTTGAGGGTAGATTGTTAGGATTTTGATTTCTTACTAAGAGAATCATTTACTCAGATGAATCCATGTTTCATGACTATAGTGAATAATTTAAATTATCTTTGTGAGAAAGTGTTACTGGATGAGAATTTTATGGAAAATATTATTAACATTATACCGAATGAATGATAAAATTAGAGAATAATGATTGATGATAAGAAAAATATAAAAAATATATGTTTGGATAATATTTTTGGAAATCTCTTTTAGTATGAGAGTATGTTAAATAGATATGAGGGGAAGGAGAATAAAAATTATAGTGTTTATTTTACTTCCACCTCAAGGAAAAAATAGCTAATAAAGTCAAATATTATTAGAGAGTTTATAAATCTTCGACATATAAGAAGAAATATAAGGTTTAGTCAAATACTAGTTCCTCATAAAAATGTGAGAGTGAACATGCTCAGATAGTGATAATAAAGTTAAGGATTGTAAGAAAAAAAGACTTTATTTACAAGTATAATATATTTCAAAATGTTATAGGTGATAATAAAGTTAATTCTAAAATGATTTTTTATGAGTTTAAGAAAGTAGGGAATATAATTTCTGATTTTATGAGGTTAAGTAAGAGATATAAAGGATCAAGAATCTATTATAATAAAAAAAGTAAGAAGAGTTTAATTAATTAGATATGCAGAGTTATTGTGGTTGTTATTCTTCTTTAAAAATATTGTTAGATTATATTATTGACAATATGATGGTTATGGGTTTCTATCCTAGAATAATAAAGAGTAAATAATGTGATATAGAAAATTTATCAAATGAATGTCTTAATAATTTAACCTTTAATTATAATTATCCTAATTCTGATGATGAATATACATCAACTTATTCTGAATAATAAAATATTATTACATTTTATGAAGGTGATACTATACCTAGTTTTTACGAAGTGACTAGATATATTAATTATATTAGGATAAATAAAAATGAAGTTTTAAAATATTTTCATTATTAAAAAATAGAAATTTCTAAAATATATAATAAAATATATAAACTTACCTTTGATATTTCTAATCTTACCACAAAATTATTGAAAAATATAATTCTAACTTAAATCAAGATGATAAGAATCTAGTTGTAAAAATATATTTTAGGGTATTCATTTTAAATATTTCTTTCATCAAATTTTACCACTATAAATGAACATTTTAATAAAAAAATATAAATATATGAGACAACATACAAATACTTATAGGATTGGTTTTACATCAAAAAAAGCACATTTTCACTATAACTACTTTATTCCAAAAGGTTCACCATTTTTTAAAATTGTTACAGTGTTGGGAATTGGAAAAATAATATTTTCTTATAGCAAGTTCAAATATTGAATTTAATAAATATTTTATATGTAAACAATATTTAGCTATTCAAGATAGGAAATTTTAAAGGATTTGGAATCTTAATATTAAATATACTAATAATTCTATACCCAAAATAATTTAGATACCAAAATATTGATGTTTTTATTTTAGTGAGAAAACATAATTGCCAACAAAAAAATATACGGTACATGGATAGTGGTTGTGCCAAAAAATTGATGAATAATATAAACATACTACATAAGATATTAAAGATGAAAGGTGGGGAGGTGAGTTTTTGAGACAAATCACCATGAAGAAAATATGGTTTCGAGGATATAAGATTTTATAGAAGAGCTTTAATTTATAATTTTTTCATATTATATGACTTAATAACAATCTCATTAGCATAAACCTTTTTTTCATTGAATGTTACCTTGAAAATCTAATTCAAGATAAATATTCCATTAAAAAATCAAATCAAGCTTTTTTATTTCTTCTAATTGTAAGGAGAAGGTTTACACCCTAATCATAAAATAATATAGAATACAAGATCTTCCATTCCTATGTGAAATGGAAGATCCATCTTGTTAATTTCATAGAAGGTTAGGATACTGTAATTTAAGATCATCAGCAAAACATTCCAAGAAATGGTTTTGAGAGATATAATAGAGAATAATTTTAGTTCATATAAAGCTTGTGACCCATGTCAATATAGTAATAAAAAAATTTAAAAAATTAAATATATTATTGAATTATCAACTTTTTAATATTTTAGCTATTTCACTCGTATATATTTATTATAACACAATCTAGATATACTTGAACCAATTAAAAAGTATATATAACTGTAGTTAACTATACTATATATATGTGGGTCTATTTTTAATATAAAAACTCAGTAACCACTTTATATTTTAAAACATTATGGCCCATGTTAGAAATGAGATAAACATACCATTGTTTACAATTCATAGCGATCATGGTAGAGACATTGAGATTTTTTATTTACTTATTCTCTACATTAAGAAAGGAATTCCACATAACATTTCATCTCCTATAACGCCTTTTAAATTTAATTAGTTAAAGAAAGAAATATAATTATTTGGTAAATTACCAAAACCAAATTGAGAAAATATTCAGTTACTTACCATTTTGGGATAAATCTATTCATACAAGTTAATATATAATAAATCATGTTTTACACATAACTTTCCTCGATAAATTATTCCTCCTGAATACTAAAGAAAAATTATATAGTTGTTTTAGAATAAGTAAGTCTTATCATGTATTTTATAAATTTGAAAACACCTTTGAGGAAATGGTCCATGTAAAGTTTTTTAAAACTCATCCTTTTGTTTTTAAACATCCATAAACCATATCATCTTATAATGTTTTCAAATATTATATTCAAATAAATTTTGAAAATTATATGTATATAAGAACACATAAGGTATCATATTTGAAATATAAACCTCAAGAATAAATTCAACATGTTTTGAATAAAAGTGTCTACAAACCAAAGGAATCAAAATATCTTAGGGAGTCAACCCAATTTTAATATCATTGGAGATATAAATCACCCACTAAAAACATTTAATTCATTATGAAATAAATTGGGAACATTGTGTATTATTATATCAGTTTGAACCTAAAAATCATGATGATCCTTTAGAAGGTGATGATTAGATAAGGTAAATTCGTGATAAAATTGATGATTTTGAGAGGGACAATGTTTGGACATTGGTAACACAAACTAAATACCTCCCTATGATTAGAGTAAAATGGATATTTCAAAAAAATTTATAAATTATAATTATTGTAATAAATAAGGATGGACTTGTTATTGAGGGTTATATTCAATATGATGTCATATGTTATGTAGAATCTTTTTCACCGGTAGGTAGACATGAAACATTCTTTATAAACCCATAATTTGTTGTATGGTTAAATTTAATCTTTATAAAGTGGATGTAAAGATTGGTTTTATTAACAGATATGTATATGAGGAAGTTTATATATTACAACAACATAGTTTTGAAAATATGAAATCCACAAAATATGTTCATGATCTTACTAAGTATATCTATGGAATTAACCAAGATATTATATCCTAGTATGCTAAAAATTCCATATTTTTAGTTTAGAATTAAGTTTTTCTGGGATTTATTGATCCAAATTTTTTTAACAATATTTTTTTAAGGAAACCCACAATTTTTATGATGATGTTATATTTTTTCATCATAAAAACATATTTCCAACTCTTTTGTGGAACTTATACAATTTATGTTAAAAATAAGAATTCATGGTGAAATTATATTTTTCAATGGTTTTCAAATATCCCAAAAACTAATGGGAACATTCTTAGGTCAAAAAACATATACAAGGAAATTAAATTAAATATATTGTTATGGAAATGATAAATTTATAAGTACTCATATCAGAACCTTAAAAACATTTATTCTTGATGAATTTGGGAAACCAGTTGTTCAAGAATATATTAGATTTATTATTGGATGTTTAATATATCATAAAAAATTTGACCATCTATAGTTTTTTATGGATTATTATTTTGAATATTTGAAAAAAATCCAAACTAATCACTTCTCAAAGTTGTTAAGTGAGTTTTTCATTATCTTAGAGGGACTTTGGATATTATATTAGTTTATTCTTCAAGAAATGATTTTGAAATAAAATGATTTTTAGATACTGAACATTGTTAATGTGAAATGTATGGTAAAAGTTCATCTAGAAAATTTCATTTTTTATGATAATCCTTTGTTTTTTTGTCTAGTGAGGAATAAAATCCACTACAACCTTATACTACTAATGCTTAATAGGTTGTCGTTGTATGTTTTGTACTCATGTGTTGTAGATGTTTCACAAACTTCCGAAATTTTTAATGAGTTTTAATTAAAATCTAATTTTTGGTTATAACAAAAGTTTCATAGCTTTTCCTAAGAACCCATAACATTACTCATGATCAATTAACATAGATATAAAACATCATTTCCTTATGTATCAAAAACAAATTTGATGATGTGAAAAATACCTCAAGGTAACATTGTAGTATTTTTGGGTTGATTGTGTATGTGGAAAAAGTGGGTTTATAAGGTAACTTGTGGAGTCAAGAGATATTATTGACACAATATGTCTAAAAAGATCCAAGATGAAGGAATGAATACCTTATAAGCAGTATAGAAAAGTAAGTACACAACATGACGTTATTTCTTAGTGTTTCCCAAATTTATGGGGTCTAAATTTTTTATTTTTTCTAAACAACATGAAAATTTTATTTCATTGAAGATCTCATAAAAATATGGAAATGGCATTAATTTTTTGAAGATTGGATTTGAGAATAGTGTTTCTTAAAGGATCAAAGAATGATCAAGGTGGTCTCCAGGAACAGAAAAAATCATTGCGAACGATGAAGGTGGGGAGCATCACGAATGGGGAATTACGGCATCGTGAAGGTTTTCTATGCTGTGAAGTCTTGTGGAAAAACACTCCACAATTACGTCAAATATCATGAATGAAAAAGTTTGGTGGAGCTTCGTGAAAAATGGATCACTGTAGTGGAAAATTAAGATCTCTATGAAATGGTGTTCATGTGGCCTAAAAGGTTCTTGAGTTAGTGGAAATGCCTATAAATAGGCATCTACCCCCCCTTCATAATGGTGATTGAGACTCAATGAGAAATCCATGTCTCCGATTCCAAAATGCTGGTTCCCATAAGTTGTTTGCGATGGTGGTTTCAAAAGAAGTTCATAAATAGATCATCTACAAATAGTAGAGGATGCATTAATTAATTAAAATGAAGGGACCAACATGTAAATAAACTGTGATTGGGTCTTTTAAATAAGTAGAAAGCACACATCAATTAAGAGAGTAGTGAGATTTCAAATTCTCTTTGGCTATAAACTAGGAGGGACAATGAGTCCATTCTAAACATTGTAAACAATAGTGATCTTTTAGTGGATTTGTCACATCAACACATTACTGGTGTATGCTCCTTAGATGTAGCCATGTGAGGTTGAACCACATAAAATTATTCTGTCTCATGCATGTTTTAATTGAGGTTCATACTATGTTGTAGGAAAGAGAGAGAAGAGAGTTTTATTAATAGTGAAACAAGATCAAAAGGGGATGTTTTTTTAATCTATTATACCCTAATTCAATCCCAACCCCCTTATGGTATTTGACCTAGTGGACATAACAAAGGAGATATTATTAATGTTTATCAGAATGTAAAAACTATTTGATAATATTTTGGAAAAAACTCTCAATTCTTATAAATTTGAATATATAAAACAGAAGCTTGATATGATCAAAATTATGTGATCATTAATATAATTCTTACTTACCTATCACTTTATGGTGAAAAAATCCAAAAAATGGGAGAAATATATTTTTTTTATTTTTCATGGATTTTTTCTACTTTGTTTAAAAAAAATCATCAAACATAGATTTTTAAGAAACATCTCATGGTTAATCAAAAGGATTTTTGTCTAAAATTTATATTGATAGAATTATTTTATATAATATATTATATGTATCGAAGTTATTTATATACCATAAGAAACATTCATAAAATTTTTTATTTACATATTCTCTAGGTGGTATAATTTCTATATTTAGTTTAAAAAGCATGAAAAAATTAAAATTTTGGTTATAGTAATTCAAGTATTATTAGAATAATATCTGTTCTAATAAAAACAATTCTATAAAAAATTGAAAATTTTCAATATTTTGAAGACTACTCCTTTCATTGACATATTATTTCATCATAATCCTATAGTGAATAATGGGAGTTGGATCTATTTATAACTTGAGATACCATCTAATAATTCGTATGTATAGTAGGAGCAACCTATATATTTTTACTCAACACATGAATGTGATGAGAGATCTTTCTATTTTATTTTTATCCTTTAAATCCTGTTTGATAGATTTTTAGATTATCTTCATTTTTTATTTAATATCCAAAATGTTTTTGAATATTTTTCTGCAAGGTAAGTTATTAAGTAAAATCTAGTAGAAAGAATCTTACACAAGAGGTATGATTCTCTATTAAAATATTCTATTATTTTAGATGGATGGGAAATAATTTTTATGTCAAAATAATATTTTGACATACATTACCCAATCATAAATTTTAAATTTTATATAATCTCAATGTTTAATGAGTTATATGGATTAAAAAATATTTCCTTCAAACTATTTGTAAAATCACATAGTTTGAACATTAAGGAAGTGACTAAACATATATAAATGATTTTAGAAAGAGATTCATATTTTATTAACCAAATGTTTACTGAAGGAATTGTTTCTTTTAAATCATCCCATGATTAGAAATATCTATTTGCTTCCTATAACTATGTAAGTATGTAATCCCATCTTTCACTGAAATCATGAATTGTTTCTTTTTGGGTTCGAAATTATCTTCTTTTGAGTAATAGTTATAGGGAAACCTTAATGGTTTCAGGCATCTTTGTGTTATATATCTTATGATTCATTATAAAGTGAAGAAATATCATGTTTATGTGTAATTATATAGATTATATAAAGATAATAACAGTAAATATAAACTTACTTTAATATCCAATGTTTATTGGTGATGTTTTGGTAATATTCATGGAATAAAAAAAACATCAATAATGAAATCATTTGTATCCATGGTAAGTTTTATTATTCAATTTTTTAAATGATCATAGATATTATGTTATTCGATTTTCCTTTAGAGGTAATGTTCATTAAATATAATATTATTGTTTCATCTACTTATGAAGTTTAATATCTTAATAAAAAATTCATAGATATGTGAAAAGCAAGTGAATCCTATAAAATGTCTTCATAGTTTCCATAAATTTGATTAGAAAATGAACAATAAATATTTCTATAATTTTATTAAGAATAAGAGTGAGAATAATGGTGGAGATCTATGTTTTGAATTGCATATTACTAAGGAAAATGAATTAAAGGATTATGTTTATAATGATTTAAAATAAGAGGCATGAAACAAAAAATCAAATTATGAAAGAAAATAAATATAAAGTTGTGATAAACTAATGAAGTGATGTAAAGTTATCTCATAAATATTTTTAATTGAATAAGGTAGTGGTTTCTTTATCAAATGTTGAGCAAGAGGAACAATCACCTCCCCTTTTCACTACTCCACTATTATTTGATCCTCTGTCAGTTCCTATGATCAATGTTGTAATCATTCCAACTAACGTAAATCCTCTATAATTTGTTATGTGAGAATGTAATAAAGACATAGAATCTATTCTAGTTTTTAATCATGCTTTTAATCATGTTCTTGAGAATGTATTTGAAAAGGAAAATGATGTTATGAATATATTACCTCATCCTGGGGAACAATCTTGAGTAATATGTAAGAGGAATATCTAAAGAATGTTAGATGATATTATTAAAACCATCATGAACACTCTTGAAGTTAATGAATAATTAGATAATATGATGACAACTTTAACCTATCAGTATTAGGAAGTGACCCTCAGTTATCATAAATAACAATCTAAAATAGATGAAAATAAATAATCAGTATAAAATACATAGAAAGACAATAAATCTGATGAAGAAGTAGTTGTTTTCGAGAATTATAAATCTCATTTCATTAATAAATAAGATATTTCACCTCCAAGAGTTAGAGAAACCATTTTTTATATACTTTTATTGATTCTACTAATGATTTCCCATAAAAAATTTCATGTTAACTAAGATAAAAATTAATTAATTCAATGAGGTGAATGAAAGGGTTGAAAGTATTTTGGAATTAGTTCCAAATATCAAAGATCGAAGAGTATAAATTTAAGGAAAATTATATTTACGAAATATCTGTATAAGATACACAACACCTTATTTTGAATTCAAATCCAACCAAAAAATAAATGTTGAGGATATTTAATATTTATTCCTTGATTAGATACACAACACCCTCTTTAACTATGAAATTAGTAAAGCTAGTTTATTCAAAAAGAAAACATAAATGTATATGGGATTTAAATATAAAGAAAATATTATGAAAAGTAATATTGAATTAAATTAAAATTCTATAATTAATGATGTGTGAAGTGAGGTGCAAAATAAATCAATAGACATTATCTCCATGAATATCGGATATGGGAGAGGAAAATAAAAAGGTATGATTCCACTAAAATTATTTAATTATGTAATCATTTTTTATTTTGAAATACATATTCTAAATAATAAATTTGATAAATATAAAAGTGATTATGAACAAGAATACAATTATAATGGAAGATCTATAAAATCTAAAAGAAGATATTCTAAAAAAAATGAATAAGGATTCAATTAAATTTTTAAGGAATTTGATGAGTATTAAAGAAAGATAAGGATTTCTATCATATATTGATTTATATGATTAATAAATATTTTAAAATTCTATAACCCTAATATCTTATGTGTAAAGATAGAAAAAATCATCAATCAGGGATAAGAATGACGAATAAGGCTATATTGAGTATACATTTAAAGCTAAATGGGTAATTATCTTTGAACACATTTACATAATAAAAGTATCTAAAAAGTATAATATAATTTAATATTTTAAGATTAATGATATAATATAGGAGATATGATTTTCTAAGGGAACATTTTAGAAGAATATTAGACATTTGAAGTCTTAAATGAGAAACTAGTATGAAATAAAAATAGCTTTGTAAGGCTCAATATAGATCTATTAAATCATATAAGTCCTTTAATACAAAGATAAATATCAATGATAATACTATAGATATTCAATATGAATCAACCAAAGATTACAAGAAATTTATAAATATAAAAATAAATGATTTTCTACTGATTATTCAGGGGACGCTATTTTATCTGAGATTTTAAAGAAAAATATAGAGATGCATGGACATAATAAAATTAAAAAAACATTACTCATATATTATGGAATGTCATAGTTCACATGGGAAGAGAAATAAAATCAATAAAAAGGAAATGGTTTTATAATATACTAATGTATAAAGAATATTTTCATGGACAGACCAACCAACATTATGGAAAATAAAACATCAGAGGATACTATTTGTGTTCTAGTATGACATTTTTGCTCTTTATTATACATTAATTAATTACTTATTAAATAAGATTACACATAATAAAACCTTTAAGATTGATAAATATATTTTATTTTCTAATTAGGTACATTACATAACAAATATAAAAAGGAATACATCATCTTTACTAAATCATTCCTTAACATGGTCATATTATTCCTTCGAACATGAAGCTGTATGGCATAACCAAGGTCATACATTAGAAATGGGTGAGCTATAAATCTCAGTAAAGGAATAAAATCAAATAAAATGATTAAATTAATACATGTTAAAAATAGGATTATAAATGGGTAATAAAAGGAATGAAAATAAAAAACATTAACAATGAGGAATTATAAAGAATGATAAATAAAGGAATCATTGGAAATGTGGAAACAACTTAAAAAATGCATAATAAACATTGGTAAAGGATAAAATCAAATACATAATTATGGAAAAATTCCCATGAGGTATTAGTTTCACTCCATAATCCCTTTCATGACGTCTCATGAGACTAAAATATTACCCAATGCATTGGAGTGATATATAATTCTAGGCACAATTGTCACAATCATTTCATTCTGATGCTTAGGGGTTCCACATAGATCATAAAACATGGAATAATATATCAAAAAATTTATTCCATGCTCAATGAGTGTGTAATAAAAACATTTTGATTCCAAATAAATGAAGAATATGTTCACAATGATGATCACCAATGATAGGAAATGGGTACAGGTATTCACTACACAATTGTTTGGCATAGAAAAAACATGGTGATGTTTTTGTAGCATAACATGGGATTATAAATGTTCATGTAAGGGATTGATGCGAGTGAGATGGTAATATCATAATTTGTAAATAATATTTACTATAATGGGGATATGTAAAAACAATATCCCTCATTTGTAATTAGAGATTGAATTTATAAGATAATAATGAAACTTTAGTAAAGAGGATAATGAGACTGTCCCTTACCTTGAGAGGGTAATTTTAAATACTTGTGAGGAGCTTATTGGGATATTGGGGCACCTTGGAAGGACTATAGGGATGGGAGGTCAGAGTAAGTACATGGTCCAATGTTTTTGAGTGAAGGGAAATGTTATATTGGGTGGGTTTATCTAGGAAATGGGTGGGTGATTCTTTATTATTTCTCAAACATAGGTTTTGGACTCTATATAATAATGCAATCAAAACCAAAAACCCTCCCATGGAATTTTAACATGGTTTCTGCCAAAGGGGATAGGTTTTCATTTTTTTTATAGAAAATGGATGAACGTATTAAAATATTAACCTTTTTTATGTGGAAGTGTGACATGTCATAAAAAATTGATTTGAAAACAATGAAATATATTTTAAGTTTTGAAGGATTCATAATGGAATTATAAAATTAATGTATTAAAATTATAATCACATTATTTTTAAAGGGTAAACATTTATTTTCCATTTTATTCCCTTAATAGTATTTATTTCACCATTTGTTTGTCATTATGATGTCATAATAGACACCATATATTTAAACATTATTTAAATTTTACCTGAAAATTAGAATCTCTTAGAAAATTAGGAAAATTTATCAATTGGATAATTTCAATGTTGTGATTCCAAAAATAATATTTATTTTATCCAAATAATTTTATAAATATTTTAATTTTTAATTTAAAATAATAATCCATATTTATTGTGAAATGATCAGTTTTTAACTATACTAGTTTTCGAAGAATTATAAAAATTAAATTTCACATCCTAATCACTATATGATAATTTAAAATTAATAAAATTTAATTATTAATAATAAAATAGTGTATTGTAAAAATATCCATTAATTCATAAATCAATTAATTGAATATTAATATTACACAAAAATATAATTTGTTTTTTATGATATCAAAATCAAATATCATTTATAAAGTAACAAAAATTTGGTGAAACTCTATTCATTATTATTCATAATATAAATAATCATATTATTAGGGTCTTGATTAATATCCATTTATCACATCAAAAAATTATCTAATGGTATTGTGTTCAATGGTGATACTTTCATGGGGTGGTTCAACATTCATGTTATTTGTCCTGATCTCGATGATTGTGTACTTTTCTAGTAAACAATTTTCTCTTTCTTAAGTTGTTTGATTTTAGCTTGGGCTTGGTCTAGAGAAAATCCCAAAGATTATACCTCCCCTCAAAATATCTGATAAATGGGCTTCATATGGTATTATCCTACTAGTTTAGACCATGACATCCTTTCTTTGTGTCAATTGGATTTGTGGAATACCCTATATTTATACAAATCATATGATAATTGTTCAATGTGTACATTATCAATAGTAAGGATACTTTACACTGTTTTAAATATGATCAGATATAATAAAACTAAGGAATTTATTATGATTTTCTAAAACCATAATACATAATAAGGCATTTATTTAAATCAAAACAGAACTTTTTTTATAAAAGTTCGGGTCATTATAATCTTCCCACCTTTAGAAAATCTTCCCTCAAACTTTTCATTTCACACACTAAAAAAGACGAGGTTTACTTTATTTCATCACTTCTTACAACTGCCATGCCACCTCCACAAAATGTGAGTTTCTTAATAGTACTTTTACCAGGTTCATTTTCTTTCTCAGTAGAACTATGTCACTATGATATAAGATCTTCACCAACTACTAAAAAGAGGAATGAAAATTATCCAACAGTATTAACTATGGATTGAGTACATGTTATGGGTGTGGTATGTACTTACTCATGAGTGATATCTGGACCAAATCATGTACATGAGATAGTATAGGTGGTTGTGATAGTAGATCGGCCAAAGCTCTGATATGATTTGTGATCCTAGAGTGACTGATGTGTCTTGGAAGAAAATTTTCCTTCACACCAAATTGCATGATTTTCATACATGTATATATGATATGTAATACCTTGTATCCAAACTCAATATCTATTACATGTTGAAAATTTTGAGAATATCAATTTTTCAGATTTAAGTATCCTTCATGTGCTAATGAATGGTCTTAACCATTTACTCTATTTCCTCAACCATTTCAGAACATAATTGATTGTGTTCCCCAACTTCAACCCAACATGAAGGTCTACACCTCTACCCATAAAAGTCATTATAGGGATCCATTGGGATTCTTGATTAGAATCATTTGTTATATTAGAACTTGACTAGGTGAATATGTTGCTCCCACCTAACTTTTAAGTAAATTGAGCATACTCTCAACATGTCCTCGAGTCTTAGGATAGTCTGCTCATATTGGTCACCGGTTTGGGGTGATAAGACATTATAAATTTTAACATAGTACTAAGATAATGTTAGATACCCTTCCATAACATTGAGGTAAATCTTGGGTTATGTCCATATACAATCAATTGTGGTGTTTCATGCAGCCTCACCACTTCTCTTATCTATATCCTTGAATGTTGATCATGTTAGAAGCCCTCTTAAATTTTAATAATGAGAGAATCCTTTATAGTATGATCCAAAATAACCCATATCTCATTATTTCCTCATGATGTTTGCAGAACACCAGTGAAAAATTCTAGGGTGATTTTTTCCCATATACATATAGGTATGGGTAATGGTAGGATTATCCCCTTGAATTTTTCCCTTATTTTTTCCACCTACTAACATGTAATACATCTTGATGTATATTATGTGCTATATTTCATAATATTGTCTTACCAATAGTTCTCTCGGAGAACTAGATTCATCTTTTTGCTTCATGGATGGATAGCGAAAGTCAAAATATATGAATTATCCAACATATCATTCTTTATCTTGTGATTTGATGACACTCATTATCATGACCCAAATCTCACAACCCCTTGTTCAATAAAATTTAACTCCAAATATTTACTATTTCTTATGTCTTTCACATTATTTAGAATTCTCACATCATCTATTTGATGATCCATTATACTATTTATAAGGGATGGTTGAGCAATCATTTGTGAAAGGATTAGTTATATTACTTCCTTTATGATTCCAATGTCTATACTTTTAAAATCTAACAAAATATGATCCTTCTAAATTCTCATCAATTATAAAATATAAGGATACATTCAACTTAAAAAACTTCCACATTATTTTATTCCCTGTGATGGTAGTGGATTGAGAAGTCGTTGTGTTTAATCATCTCTAACCATCTTTATTGGCACATTTTAGCTCTTTATTTGAGAATATATACGCAAGGCATTGATTATTCTTATATATTTCACACTTCTCCCCAAAGATATAATGTCACAAGATTTTTAATTAAAATATCACTAAAACTAACTCCAAATAATGTCTTGGGTAGTTCTATTGGTGATCATTCAATTATCTTGAATAATAGGTTATCAATTTGTCATTATGCCTTAACAGACATCCCAATAACTTCTTTTATTCATCACTATACACTATGAAAAGTTACCCACTTGTGAGAAACATAAGTATAGGTATAGTGATACGCCTATTTTTCGACTCCTTAAATCTCTCTTCACATTGATTATATAAAAAAACTTTTATACCTTTAGATTTAGCTTGGTTAGAGTGTTTTAGAATCATGATAAATTTCTCAAAAATTGATGATAGTACCCAGCTAACCCAAGGGATCTAATGATTACCATCATAAATGATGACCTTAACCCTAATTTAATTTATTCAATATTTGAATGTTCCATATATATCACATTTATTGTGATAACATTCTCTAGTAATGTTACACAGTCTAGGTATAAGTTTTATTATGAACTCGATGAATCATTCATGATGGATACTAGGTAATTCTTTTGGGAAACACATTAGAATATTACCTCACCATGAGAATGTATTTTGGGATGATATTTTCCTTATAATCAGTCATTCGAGAAAGATACGCTTTCTCAAAGAGAAATAATATTCATTCTTGAGATGATTATGCTAATGTAGATTCATCCTCTACCATGAACTTGTACAGAATCAGGGGACAATACACAATATAGAGGGTGATTTTTTCTCAAGACAATTTATATTGGATCTAAATAAGAAAGTATAATCCTTTCCAAGAATTGCATCAAATTCCATTAAATGAAGTGTCACAAGGTTATATGGTATGTTTGACACACAAATATTTGATAGGGGTAGATATATACATGGGATTCAATAATTTTCCTATTCTAAATTTTCACAAACATATCTAATTCCTTGTTTTCTGGCAGTGTCTGAATAATAATACTAAAATTTCAGGATATGAAACAATGTATAGAACTATTGATGATAAATCAACCATTAAATTTTTTATTTTGGTTCTAACTATTTACATTATCCAAAATGGAATTAGGAATGAGTACTTTTAAACTATGAAATTCATGAATGGGAACCTAATAAGAATAAAGGGATAACTTATAAATAATATTTATTCCTTAACATATGAATTTCTAGGATTTAATATATGTTATCCATGATCTATTTTCTAACATAGACACTTATAAGAATTTTTATTCCCTTAATAATTGTTAATAACGAGATTGGAAATCTATGAATTCATATCCCTCAAGAGTGGCAAACTAAGTATGTAGTAAGGCCTGTTTTCTTGCACTTGTTCCTGATCAAGTCTAGCTCAATGTGGCGTTTTTTGGTTTACCCCTTGTTATATCTATGCAGGATCCACATCCACTTGTAGTATCTAGAAACTGATATAATTTCTTGGAAACCAGCTAATCATCACATTAACAAAATTTAAGGATGTTTTCTTATGATTAGTTTTATCAATAAGTATTTCACTATTCTTTTCTAATCTTAATCCCAAAAATAATTTAAAATTTCCTTTTATACCATCTATGACTATACTACTCTTTATTATAACCTAATTCATGATTTATTGCATATGATTACAAATAATACATCCTATAATATTGAGAAGTATAGTTTATTTGGGGATTAGGTACAATAAATAACTACTTAAAATAGGGAATAAATCATCTTTATTAAAAAAATACTTAATGTTGTCATATTATTACTTTGTACATAAAACTACGTCGGATAACGTGGGAACATACATAAGAAATAGATGAGTTGTAAAGACTAGTAATGGAGAAAACATGGAATAACATGATGAATGTAATAAATGTCAAATAATAGGCATATTAAGGGGGAATAAAATGAGTGAAAATTGTAAACATGAATAATGTGGCAGGATATAGCATCTTAATGTAAAAGAAATATGGGAAATGTGGAAACAACATGAAACATTGCATAATAATCATAAGTCAAGGATAACTGCCAAAAAATCATGATGGAAACAAATCTTGTGATGGATTATGTTCATTAACTAATTCCTTGAATGAAATATCATGAGGCTAAAACATTACTCAATGAATTAGATCACTATATAATTCTGGGATATCCCATCACATTCATTCCATTCTCATACTTATGTGTTCCATAAAAAACATAAATCATGTAATAATTTATCATCACATTTTATCCCATGATCAATGAATTTTGAGTGTGTACATTTATGTCCCATATAAAATTAGTATAAGTGCTTAAAGGTTAACACCTTTTCTAGAATATGGGTACGGGTATTCACTACACCATTGTTTGGCATGGAAAAATCATGGTGAAATATTTGCAGCATAATGGAGTTGTATAAATGCTCATTGAAAGGATTAATGAGTACGAAAGGGGTATATCCTCATTTATACATAATATTCACATTAATGGGGACATATAATAACACACACCATCATTAGGTATTTGATTTGAAATATATAAAATATCAATGAAATATATATAAATAAGAGAATGAGAGGATCCTTTACATTGAGAGGGTGATTCCAAATGCTTTAGAGGATCTTCTTGAGAGCTGGGGAACCTCATGAGGACCCTAGATAGTGGATAGAAGACTATGTATGTTATATATGGGTTTTAGGGATGAGAAATTGGATCATGAGTGAGTTTATATATGAAATGAGTGGTTAATTATTTATTATTTCACAAACATATATTTTAGACTATATGTAATAATGTAATCAAAACCACAAAAAATCCCATCGTATTTTCCCATGGATTCTTAAAAAATGGAGTGTTTTAAAATATTTTAAAAGAAAAAATCGAAAAACAATTAAAATATTAACCAAGATGATGTGTAAGTGAGTCATGTACATTAAGAAATGATTTTAAAAACATAAAATATATTATTTTTTCTTTGTGTATTCATAAAGGCTTCATTAAATTAATAAAAATAAAATATATTAACATTATTTTAAATTTTAAACCTTTATTTGTTCATGGATAAAATTAAAAATATTTATTACATCATTTTTGGGTCATTATGATGTAATAATACACACCGTATATTTAAACAAGATATAATTTTTACCCAAAAATTCGACTATCTAGGGAAATTATAAAAAATTTACCTTTGCATAATTTAGAAATTCTGATTACAAAAATAATAATTATTTTATACATGTTACTTTATAAATAGTTGAATCTTCACTTTTTAAATAACAATCAATAATTATTGAAAAAAGTGGGTTTTTTGTAATAACAGATTTCAAACCCTTATAAAAAATATATTTGGATTCATTATGATAACAAGAAAATTTATATTTTATAAATATTAAATATTAATATTAATATATTATCAATTAAAAAAATATATTAATTCATAAATTCATTTATTTAAATTTAATATTACCCAAAAAAATAATTTTCATATTGTATCAATATAAAAAATCATTCATAATGTAACACCAATTTGATGAAAATGTATTCATTATTCTACAAAATATACAAAATAATATTATTAGAATCATGATTAAAATACCATTATGATTCCATAAATCACCCTAATGGTAAGTTTCATGATGTTGAGACTTTTATGGCGTGGTTTGGCATTCATGGTTTGGTTATTGATCTTGACATCTCTCCTAAACGGTTTCACTCGTGATTGAGTTGTTTTATCTCATCTTGGGATTTTTCAAAAGAAAATCCCTATGATTTTATCTCCCACATAATCCCTAATAAATGGTCTTCATAGGGTACAATATTACTAGTTTTGGACATAACTTCTTTTTCCATTTTCAATTGTATTTCTTAAAAAACTATAATTTTACTTATCATATCAAAACTACTAAGCAGTTATATTATCAATGGAAAAGGTACTTAACAAAATTATAAATTAGATAGAATATAATAAAACAAATTAAGTGAATGTGTTTTCTATATCCATAACCCAAAGTATAACATTTAATTAAATCACCACTGGAATTTTATTTAAAAAAAATTAGGTCATTACATGTGGAGCCTTTGAACACAAAAACTATGATTTTTAGTTTAAAATGTCATTCCTATAGAGATGGAATTATAAAAGGTAGATAAATCCATATAATAAAAATAATAATTTTATTAGAAGTATAATCACATTTGGAAGATATAATTTTTAATGGTAGAAAATATATAGGTATCTATATGAAAAATTGATACGACTACCTGGAAGAGATTTTTGAAATCATTGACCAAAATGGTCACAGTGGTACTATATTAATGAGTATCCAAATAGTAAATTTTTTATAATTTTATAATGTAAAAAATTATTTATTGGGATAGAGGACACCTAACCACTCTAGTCGGGGTAAATCTTATCAAAAGATAAAATGTATAGGGTATAATAAATTGATTGTGCTTTATAGAGATTATAAGGCTCAAAAATTAATATTTCTTATATGAAGAATGAGAAACCTAGACATACCTCAAAGAAAGATTAATTAGGGATGAAATATTTGGAAAATGTACAAAAAATTTGTAGTTTAATGTGTTTGGATGAATGTTCATTTATCACTGAAAAAAAGAAGACATTCCCACATAAATAAGGAATTAAATGTAAAAAACGACACCATGTTGCCTTTTTATATACCCAAATAATTTTTTTTGTAAAAGTAAAATAAATAGATATTCAAGAGATAAATATGGAAATAATAAAATATCTTGGTTGATAGAAAACTATCAACCATACCTCTCTTACTAAGGATAAATATAAATAACACATTCCTTTATTTATTTTTCAAAATTAACATACAAGGAAGTAAATTAAACAAATCATTAATAGTTGTAAATGTGTTTTAATAACTATTTATTTTTTTGAAAGTATCCCTCCATCTTGGTTTCATTCTAAAAAATATCAACCAGGCTGAAGAGTTGATGAGTTTTATCTCTTGAGGGGGAGTGAGTATGAAGTGAAGACTTCCAAGTATGTTATTCCATTAAATCTGGATTATATGGATAGTTTGTAAGTAGAGATAAAATTGAGGTATGACTAATATATTTTATAATATTTTCTATATTATAATAAAATAGATCTACAAGGGGGTGATGGTTTATGAAAGGAACAAGATAAGGGGTAGTTATATGTCATGCACATTAATGTTACTAATGTTTTTTTTTGAATATGAGTGTGGAATAAATACTTTTTTATTAATTGGGTAAATATTGATTCTTCTCTCTATAGAAATTAGAGGATATAATTCATATATTAAGAGGTGGATGATGTAATTTTAAAATCATTTAGATTATTTTAGAAGACCCTACATTCCTTTTCATTTATTTTCAAAAAAGGGGATAAAATAAATAATAAAAACAATTTTTTTAAGAAGAGTTTGGTGCTCTTTAAAATGTAAAGACCCAGATTTTCCATGTAATTATATTAATTATATGAAATTATTACGATTCCATGAAAATTAAAATCGTGTGATTTCGAGGCCCAGTCTGTCTGAAATGAATTTAAAAACTTTTTTATATTACGTTCAATAAGCGTGTAGGAGGAAACCGTTGCTCAGATTGAAATCTGAGGGCACCATTAAATCCATAGTGGTGAGATTTTATTATGTGAGGCTTCACTAAGACCACAATATCTTGGGTGAAAAAGTTGATTATACAGACTTCTAAATGATTAATAAAAAACATATTATATTATTTTTTTCTTTTCTTTTTCTCTAGTGGATGAGTGGTGGTGACGGAACCAACGACATGTGAAGCAATTAAATGGATTCACTCCCCTTTATTCTTATAACAACAGCATTAGAATTTGGAAGGTTCATTAATTAAATGATCCACATTAATTCCACATGCGTTACTCACCCATCCTGACTCATATTTATTTGGAGCTTGGAGTTGAGTGTTGGCACGGTTTCACCAAGTGACCAAGCTCTGGAAAATACCATGATGACAACCATGTGGAGGACGATACCAATTTCAGCGAGTGGTGACGAGTGCCACCGAATCACTAACCGATGATAATGAAGAAGGAGGTTTTGTTGACCGTCATTAGCAAATGTCTCTTCTAGGTATGAGGATTGCTTAAAATTTATCTTTGATGTTTTACATTTCTTTTGTTTTCTATCATATTAACGCGGAGGGAATGGGCCAAACGAACAAGGGTTCGACCCTCCTCCACTTCGTTCATGCTCCATTCTTTAAGGAAGGGTTCCTCAGATTGTTGAAAATGAGAAATTGTGGGTCATGCTATGACGGCGGCAGTGCGGGAGAGCCATAGGCGCAGATGGCATAAAAAACAAATGATGAAGAACATCTAGTGACCTGTGGAAGAAACCACCAGTGTGTCATGTCAATGGCAGTCGGCGGTGGCCGGAGGAGACTCGTAGTAACCGGTCATGAGAGGTGGAAGACAGAGCACGACGGTTCACCACGGTGGCCGAAGGCAGCTTTCCCGAGATGACTGGGTAGGACAAGGATGACGCCCGCAGGTGCTACCGACGGTGCGGCCCCACGCCACACTGTTTTGGCCGAATGCGGTCGGCCAAATGGCCGACCATTCAGGCGGTGGGGCAGTGCCCCGCCGACTAGAGAAATCGACCTACAACCACAGAGCCAATAGGACACAACAGTCCGCCTTTGGGCAGACCTAGCTGGACATAGGCTGGCCAAGCGGGCAAGACCCGACCATCAGACCGTACCAACCAGCCAGCCAGCGCGGGTGGGCCGAGCCCCACCCGGCGGGTCGGGGCAACCGTGGAATGGGCCTGATAACCAAACTGAGCCAAACCCAATGGGCCAGAACCAGTGAAATGCACCGAACCTTAAATGCATGGACCTGGGTGGGGTCAGGTCGACCTGGGACCCGTTGTGTTGGGCCGGTCTGACTGAGTCAGACCGGGCCCAGACCTAACCGATCCCCGAATAAAAAGGCGCTTGTAACTGAAAAACCGGGTGTCTGTTAGACACACCATTAGTGTCATTGGGATCACTTTTGGGAATCGGTCCCTTTGGAATATTCCAGTGGGACTTGCCTAGTCGAGCTGGACCGGACCGAGTTGCGAGCACCCCCATTTCACGGAAAGGGATATAACTAACAGACTGAGCATCTGATTGATGTACCAACTATGGTATAAGGACCCTTGTGACAAGGTTGTCCTTTGAAGATACTCTATATAAGTTTTTACAGAGTTTGACGTGCAACCAGAGTTAGATCAAACATGAATCCAACTTGGACCTTTTTACAAAAGTGACCATATCTCACAGAACAGGCATCAGAATGATGCGTCGTCTATCACGTTGGAACCCCTATGATGGGTCCCTTGGGTAATGTTTTTGTGGGAATTAGTACCAGTTTAAATACGATAGATGGATTGAGGAGAGGTTCCCCTAGAATCAAACATGTTATCAGTGGGAATCCAATGGCTGACTATGACATGAAGAAGAATAACGACCAATGCGGGTCAACATCAGAAACTCCAGAGTGGTATGATCTTGTTGTATGACTAATAATCCCTACCTCTGTGCTAGTGACCGGGTGTGGATCAGCATCTAGAAACCCTTTTTGGATCCGTAACATAGTGACCCTATGTGGATCAACATCATGGAGACCCTGTGTGGATCCGCATCATCACGACCGTGTGTGGATCATCATTTTAGCCACCCTATGTGGATCAATATCTAGCAACCCTATGTGGATTACTAGTAGCATGACTTGACGAGGACCCACCATACAGTGGTCCATCGTGTAAGAAGACTCACATTTAAGAGTGGATTGATAATAGAACAACTTATTTTGGATTAGTTATAGAAATTATAAATAGAATAAGATGATATAGCTTAAAACTAATAATCTATATTCCTAATCTCTGAGTTGTATACCTGTTGTGAGTTGACTATTTCATTGTGATTTCAGATTGAGGTATTTCTCTGTGATTTTTCCTTTTTGAAACATTGGTAGGACTTCGAGGGTCTTGGGGTCCCTACTGAGTATTATTATACTCACCCCTGCACAAACTTCGCCAGCACCTAGTTGTGCCTTGTGCAGACGATGAACAGTTGGGTTGAGACTTGAGGGAGCCAGGACTGGGTGGTACACAAAGGATACAAGATGATGTGGAGTGTTGTGGAGATGGTCTATACCTACCCTTTAGGTAGGATCCTCGGTGGATGATCTATGAGTTGTTTTATCTTTTCAGTTTTACTTTTAGATTTCAGTTGTACTTGTACTTTTCAGTTGGGCTTGTATTCCAGCCCCTTTACATTCAGTACAATTTTTACTATAGTAGATTACTTCGTGGTTGTTTCTTGTTGTGTTCTTGGATTGTGTTTTTGTATAGGATTAAGGCAAATTCCTTCCTGTTATAGGGATATGCCTTTTCAGTGCTAGTCTCTAGCCCCTGGCCTATGGAGGGCGGGCATGGGGTAGTCATGGCAGGGACCCTAGGGGACGGGTCATGACAAAGTGGTATGAGAGAAGTCAGTTCTACCAAAGAATAAGGATTTTTATATTTCCAATGGAACTATAGTGTTTAGTGTTTCGAGTGAGGTTTTCAGTTCGGAGAGTCCAGTGTTGGTGTGGCGGCCAACATTTCCATACACCAGGACCCTAAATTCTGATTTCCATCTTGGTGCATGAAAACACTAATTGCATGTGTTTTTGAAATTTTTTACTTTTGATCTCTTTGAGTCAACTCAACATGTATAACTTATGTACCATGGCTCACCTATCAATTTTTTGGATTCCACCGTGTAGACAGCCATCCAAGATTCTGGAGAGAGTACACAATGACGACCGACCAAGCAATGAGGCTTTGATGTAGGGAACTCATACAGAGATAGTAAAATCTGGTGGTGTACCAGCAACACCACTACCCATTGGGTAGTCATTTACACCAACCCCACCAATAGATGAAACATGCTGACTGAGCGTGTTTCATTAGTCCCAGCAATAGTGGCCTCTGACGTTCTGAGGCGAGATAGATCCAAAAGCGGCTGAGGACTACTAGTGGATGTGGCCAGAGTTTTTCTCCTGGTTGGGAAACCAGCCGACCGGATGGTGTTCGTAACTTCTAGTCTTTTCTAGGGAGCATCAGGGAGATGGTGGAGCCTAATACTCTACACACATGATGAGACGACCCTCACCTGGGTATATTTCTAGGGCCTCTTTAGGGTGGAGTTTGTTCCACCAACTCTATGCTCTGTGTTTATGCAGGAGCTGTTTCACTTATAGTAGGGAAGCTTATCAGTTTCCTAGTACACAGTAAGATTCACTAACTCTCATGTTACTCCATTGACATGGTCCAAGACCCTTTCTTCAGGGCTCGTACCATCAATCAGGGACACCGATATTAGATAAGTGCTTCAATGGTATCTCTAGACACCTCGATACATACTAGAGTGTTAGACAGAGCACTCTTGGTGGAGATATTCCTTGCTAAGTAGACATCTGATGGAGAGACACACAACCGGGCGACACATAGTAGAGTCATCTATAGCTGGTATTAGGAAGATGGTATAGATGTCTAAGTAGACCATACCTTATGGTGGAAGACCCCAGGATGTAGGTTCATAGGTGTGAGGCTCACGGGGTAGAGCAGTCTAGAAGAGGAGAAGACTGTACATCACGTGCGGTGGGCAGGGTCACATGGCTCACGACTGCCCGACCAGCCACACAGATGACTAACAAACAATTGAGGGACCACTAAGGTAGAGGTAGAGATTCATGTGAGTAAGTCCATAGGGTTGTAGAAGTGGGAAAGGAGTTTTCTGTGCAAAAAGTGGGGGTGGCAATTCAAGGTTCTACTGCCACCACCTCTAAGTGGTCCACCCCGACCACATGGAGAGGGTGTAAAGGAATAAGCTCAGCATCAGGGAGATGAGTCCTGTGACCACGATCCTCCATAGATGATTAGAGGTATGATCTATGTCTACTCCACCTTAGTTATAGTACTAATAGATGTTGGTGCCTGTCACTCTTTCATTGCCACTACTCTTGTTCGGAGGTTATAGATTTCAGTGGAGCATTTAGTTCAATCCATGCGATTAGAGACTCCTACAGGAGAAGATTCGACGATTACACACTGGTGACAATAATGTTATCCTACTCTAGGAGGCGAGAGCTTTGGATGGGATCTTCTAGTAGCAGCATCAAGGCATTACGACCTCATCTTGGGTATGGACTAGTTATCCATAGTCCATTCTCGGATTGACTATATTAGGTGAGAAGTATGGTGTGTCAATGAGGATGAGACCAGTTTTTCCTTCACAGGACATAAAGGAACCTTAGAAGAACATGATGTACATAGCTGGAGGAGGGGGGTAGCTGATTACACATCAGTTGGATAGCCTAACCCACAGAGAAGTTGTTTTTGAGAGTCCAAGCAATCCTGTAGTGGTGGAACAGTATGTTGATGGCATCCCTGATGATGTTTCGAGAATACCTCCTCGTAGAGAGGTGGACTTCTGTATTGACCTTTACCCCATTACCAAACTGAAATCTACACCAGCATATCAGATGGATCCAGTGGAGCTTCGTGAGTTACGAGTATAGCTGGAGGACTTGTAGGGGAAGGGGTTCATAAGGCCCAGTGTCTCTCCATAGGTAGCCCATATTTGTTTTTCCAAGAAGGCATATGGGAGTTTGAGACTATGTAGATTATCGGTGCCAGACCCAGGTGACCGAGAAGAACCAGTATCCACATCCGAGGATTGATGATCTCTTTGATCAGCTGAAGGGAGCTCATTTGTTTTCGAAGATAGACCTCAGATCCGGATATCATCAGCTTAGGGTACGAGATGAGGATGTGCAGAAGACAGCCTTCATATGTCTATATAGCCACTATGAGTTCTTTTTTATTCCATTTAGCATCACTAATTCCCCTGTATTGTTCATGTCACTAATGCACAAGATATTTTAGCCATACCTCGATCGATTTGTGGTGGTCTCCATCGATGACATCTTGGTGTACTCAGTGACGGAGGAGTATGCCTATCATCTGCATATAGTACCCGATAAACTCCGAGAGAACCCACATTATGGTAAAATCATTAAGTTCAAATTCTGGATATTGGAGGTCCACTTTCTGGGACACGTTATCTTGGAAGATGGAGTTGTAGTGGATCCGGAAAAGAAAGACGTGTTTCCTGCTTGAAATCCACCCAGGAGTGTGACCAAGGTGAGGAGTTTCATAGGGTCAGATGAGTACTACCCTAGATTCGTACTTGACTTTTCCATAGTTGCGGAATCCTTTTCAGCATTGACGAATAAGGGACATCCCTTCATATGGATGGAGAGATGATAGAGGAGTTTTTAGGAGCTAAGGTAGGGACTAATGAGTGGCCCCAACTTGAGGATACTAGAAGAGGGCATTGGGTATGTAGTCTACAGTGACATGTGATGGACTGGACATGGATGTGGCCTGATCTGGGAGCGATAAGTGATCGCTTATGGTTCAAAAAAACTAAGACATCATGAGCATAACTATTCTACCCATGACCTGGAGTTAGAAGTAGAGGTCTCCCCCTTGAGGATGTGGTGACACTACATTATGGGTGAACATTTTATAGTCTACTCTAATCACAAGAGTCTCATGTATATCTTCTCACAGAAGGACCTGAACCTGAGATAGTGATGATGGCTATAGTTCCATCAGGACTATGACGTCGATGTAGTCTATACTACTAGGAATGGAAACATAGTAGAAGATGCACTTAGTAGGAGGTCTAGTCTACATTTTATGAGTATGGTGACAAAGTATCTAGAAACATTACAGATATCCTTTGTGGATAGAGATGGAGAATCTTAACTTCAATCTATGACTGTCACTCCCAAAATTCTTCAGTGAGTATGGGAGGCATAGCTTGGGGAAATTGATGGCGAGGCTCAATGTGATCTGATATACTTAGGATAGGCACCTGATTGATTTTCTGAAGGTGGGAGCACGTCATTCTCTTCAGAGGACGCATAATGGTCCCAGTGGTGCTACAGGAGGATTTGTTGAGGGAGTTCCATACATCCCCTATGGCAGTACAACATAGTGTGGAGAATATCTACCAAGACCTTCGGCATCAGCACTGGTGGCTAGAGATGAAGAAGGCAATGGTAGTGTTTGTTTCACGATGACTCACTTATTAGAAAATGAAGGCCAGGCATCATGTTCTAGTAGGATTAGCGCAACCACTAGAGGAACTAGAGTGGAAGTGGGATGGTATCTCCATGTACTCTATGACAAGGATTCCATGAACATCTAGTATACATGATTCCATCCACCTAATCTTTGACTGACTCACCAGGTCATCCCACTTACTACCCATCTGAGAGCAGGGATCGGTAGAGGGATTGAGACTCCTCTACATATAGGAGGTTGTACAACTTCATGGGGTTACATCGACGATAATGTTTGACCATGACACACTTTCTACATCCCCGTTGTGGAATGGATTTCAGGAGGCATTCGAGAATCCACTACGTTTTAGCACCGCCTTTCATCCACAGAAGGATGGTCAGACATAGTGGACCATTCAGTCACCGGAGGACATCCTTCGTGCTTTTGTCCTAAATTATGGCCAGAGTTGGGAGTATCGATTTCCCTTTCCGGAGTTCCCATAAAATAACAAATATCACTCCACTATCAGTCTGTCACTATTTGAGGCCTTGTACGGTCGACCATGCGGATCACCTTTATGCTAGATAGACCCAGGGAAGTCAGCCCTTATGGGTCCAGAGTTGGTATAGGCTACCCCTGAGAAGGTGAAGATCATCTAGAAGAAGATGTAGACTGCATAGAGTGGACAAAAGTCTTTGGCTAAAAATAAATAGAGACCTTTGGAGTTCGAGGGGGGAGACCATGTCTTACTACGGGTCTCACCTCGATGAGGATTGTAGTGATTTTGATGGGGGGGGGGTGGCAAGGTATCTCTGAGGTTCATCGGACCATTTCAGCTTCTTAGTATAGTTGGTGAGGTGGTGCATTGCATAGCTCTTCCCCCACAATGGAATCATTTGCATGAAATTTTCCACGTGTCGTATCTGAGGAAGTACATGCACGATCCATCACACATTATTAACTGGGAGAGTTGGACAATGATGATGGGGTGACTTTTACGGAGGTTCCAATGGAGATTAAGGATCGAAAGGAGTGGGTCCTTCATGGATGATTGATACTTATGTTGCACATTCACTGGAAGCACAGGGACCTCTAGAAGAGCACATGGGAGTGGGAGGCTTAGATTCGTGCTCTGTACCCCCATTTGTTTCCTTGACATATGTTATGGCTTTCAGAGATGAAAAGCCCTAAGGTGGGGAGAATGTAAAGACCTTGATTTTTCATTTATTGTTTTTAATAATATAGAATTATTAAGAGTCTGTGAAAATTGACGACAAGTGATTTTGATGCCCAGTGTGCCAGGAATGAATTTCTGAACTTTTTTTAAGGTGCGTTCAGTAAACGCATGGGTGGCATTTTCAATGTTTTGAACTAGTACTCAGATTGAAAATATGAGGGCACCATTGGATCTGTAGTGCTAGGATTCTCTTAAGGGATGATTCACTTCGACTATAGTAGGTCGGGTGAAAAAGTTAATTTTAAAGACATTTGAAAGATTAATAAAATAAGATGTTCTGTAATTTTATTTCTTTTCTTTTTCTCCAGCGGATGAGCGGAGGTGCTGGGACCAACAACATCTCAATAAATTAAATGGATTGACTCCCATTTTTTTTGTTACCATGCTGTTAGAATTTAGAAGGTTAATTAAGTAAATGAACCCCATTAATTCCATTTGTGTTACTCACTCTCCCCCTCTCCTGTTTATATTGAGCTCAGGGTGGATTTTTTTCATGACTTTGCAATGAAATGAAGATCAATAAAAGTACAACGATGCCAACCACTTGGAGGATGAGACCAGTTTCAGCAAGCGGTGACGAGTGTGGAAAAATCATGAACCGATGACAACGATGAAGGAGGTTACATTGATCGTCGTCAGAAAACGTCTCTTCCAGGTAGGGGGATTGCTTAAAAGTTATATTTGATGTTTTACCTTTCTTCCTCTTACTATCACATTAACACGGAGGGTGTAGGCCAAACGAACAAGTCGCATACCCTCCTCTGATTCTCTCATGCTCCGTTCATTGAGGATGGTTTCCTCATATTTATGGAAACATGAAATAGTGGGTCACGCTATAACGACGACATCGCGAGAGAGTTTTATTCACAAACAACACCAGGAACCGATACCGGAGCATGTCCGGTGACCTGTAGAAGAAACTGATGGTGCACCTTGTCGGTGGCGGCCTATGGTGGCTAGCGGAGGCCCGTAGAAACTGACCATGGGAGGTGGAAGGCAGCGTGTGACGGTGTGCCACGGTGGTCGAAGGTGTCTGACCCAAGCCGGCTGCATGGGACAAGGGCGACGTAGTGACACGCGGCACCGCATTTGTAGAACCCAGTCGGCCAAACGACAGACCATTCATGCGGTGGGGCAGTGGCCCACTGGCAGGTGAAACAACCCCGCATTTTTCGGGCAAGTGGGACACAACGGTTCGCCTTTAGGCTGACCGAGCCGAATGCAGGCTAGACCCGCCCAGTGGACCGGACTTACTAGTGGGCCAAAATAGACCCGCCCAGTGGTTTGGACCTGCCAGCGGGCCTGGCCAGACCCACCCAGTGGGCCTGACTGGCCAGCGGGCTAGTACGGGTGGGCCGAGCCCCACCCGGTGGGCTAGGCCAATTGCGCCCCAGGCCCGCGAACCGAACCAACCGATCCTGACGGGCCAGACCCATTGAACTGATCGGAACCTTAACAGGCCGGACCCGGGCGGGGTCAGGTAGACCTCCAGACCCGTTGCGTCGGGCTGGTCTGATAGAGTCGAACTGGGCCTAGACCCAACCGGTCCCTGAATAAGGAATCACTCATAACTGACGAACCAGGTGTCCGTTAGACATATTGTTTGTGGCGTTGGAATCTCTTTTGGGAAGTGGTCCCTTTGTATTATTTCGGCAAGCTCGACTGAGCCAGGGTGGACCGAGGTGCGATCACCCTCGTTTCATGGAAAGGGATGTAAATAAAATACCGAGTATTCGATTGATGTGCCAACTATGGTATAAATACCATTGTTACCAGGCAGTCCTTTGGAGATACTCTATGTAAGTCTTGACGAAGTTTGGTGTTCAACCTGGGATGGATCAAACCTCAATCCAATCGGTCCCTTTTTACAAAAGTACCCATATCTCACAGATCGGGCGTCAGAACAATGCACCGTCTATAACATTGGAACCCCTATGACTGGCCGGTCCCTTGGGTATACTTTTTGTGGGACTTCATACTCGTTGAAATATGACCAAAGGATTGAGGAGAAGATCTCCAAGAATCAAGCGTGTTAGAGAAAGAATCCAGTGGCTTGGTGTGACATGAAGAACAATAGCGACCAATGTGGGTCAGTATCAGAAATTCTATAGTGGGATGATCTAGTTGTATGACTAACCATCCATACCACTGTGCTAATGACCCTATGTGGATCAGCATCTAGCGACCCTCTGGGGATAAACAACATAGAGACCATGTACAGATCAGCATCATAGTGTCATTGTGTGGATAAACATCATAGTGACCCTGTGTGGATCAGCATTCTAGCGACCCTGTGCAGATCAACATCTAACTAACCTCTGTGGATTAGGAGTAGCATGCCCCGATGAGGACCCGCCTTACAGTAGACCATCGTGGATCAAATACTCACGACCAAGAGTGTATTTATAATAGAACAACATCTTGTGGATTAGTTGTGGAACTTCTACATGGAATAATATGATATAGCTAAAGATTAATCACATATATTCCTAATCTCTGAGTTGCATAACTATTGTGAGCTGACTATTGTTTCGTTCTTTTTTATTGAGGTCTTACTTTGTGGTTTTTCCTTTTTGGAAATATGGGAGACCTTTAGGGGTCTTGGGGTCTCTACTGAGTATTGTTATAATCACCCATGCATGGCCTTCGCCCGCACCTTATTGTGTCTTGTGCAGACGACGAGGAACTGGGAAGATATTTGAGGGAGCCAGGACCAGGCAGTACACGGAGGGGATGGGCAGATGTAGAGTGTTGTTGAGATGATCTATACCTACCCATTAGGTTGGATCCTCAGTGGATGATCCATGATTTGCTTTCTCTTTTCATTTGTACTTTCATTTTTTAGTTGTACTTTCATTTTTCAGTTGTACTTGTACTTTTTAGTCGGGCTTGTATTCTATCCCCTTTACTTTCAGTACACTTTTTACTATAGTATTTTAAATCATGGTTGTTTCTTATTCTGTTCTTGGATTGTTTGTGTTTGTACAGGTTCAAAGGAAATGCCTTCTCATTATAGGGATACACCTTTTCGGTGCTAGTCGCCAGCCCCTGGCCTATGGAATGCGGGCATGGGTTAGTCATCACATGGTCCCCGAGGGACGGGTCTGGATATAAAAAAAGTAAAATTGAAGAGATTAAAGTTCCCTTGTATGTATAGTTTTTTGTGCCAATAATTTTGTTTCAATATCTTCTTGAGAATAATGGGATTTATGATGACGTTTCTTTAATTTTTATTGGAAAATGAATATTTTATTGTGGTTCCTCCCAATTAAGATCTCTTGATGATTTATAATTATATTGTCAATAAGAGTTAGTAGTTGTGATACTACATTGAAGAAATTATGTGGGTAGATTCAATGAGTATTACCCTTACATGGTATTGTTGATGAATATTTCATCATGTTAAATTCATGTGTTGCTATTGAGAATACTATGTATGATATTTAATAGATTTTGGATGATTCCATTTAGTGGGGAGATTAAAGATCTCATGTTTTAATGAAGAAAATGATATCCTCAAAATATGAGAATATTTATCCAAAAAAGGAAGATCATTTTGTGGATTTCAGAGAATTATGTGAATTGATTAATAATTCTTGGAGATGGATTTATATAGATTTATCTTGAGTTCAGTAAAATATAGAAAAAATGACCAAGTGTACATCCACATAAGAGAATTCACGTAAGGATATTCAGAAATGGGGTAACATGTAAGGTTATTTATCATATATAGATTGACATAATGAGATTCACATGATTAGAAAAATTAAAGGGTTTCATGTAAAGGGAATATATAAGATCACAACAATAAATATTACATAACTAATAGTTTAAATACAATAATTTATTTTCTTACATATGAGTAACTTTACAGTTTAGACTTTTAGAGAATTCATTCTCTATCCTTACTTTAATAAATTTTACATCACGAAATGGAAATTTCCACTTAATATCCATTTTTTCAAAAGAACACATTTAAGATATAATTTTTTTTTCTTTCATGAAATATCGTTACACTTTTCTTCTTAACCTAATCCTTTTCGCTATTCATTCATAAATTCTAATGAAAAGAATTTAAAAATTCAAGATAAACAAAGAAATATCCCAAAGGGATATATGAAATTAATGGAATAAACTATTTAGAACATGAATTGTTATAGTTGGATTTTTTTAATAATTAAACATTTGGCTCAAAATAAATATTTTATCATAGAATAAATAAACTTTTATTTCAAAAATATTTCATAAAATATTTCATAATAAATATTATTGGAAAAATTAATTCTTGTAAAGAGTCATTTATAATTATTAAAATCTTATGAAGACATTTTCTAAAAATTTATTTATTTTACCCTTATAGAGTAGCATATAAATCCATTTACAAACAATATTAGAAGCAATCAGATTGAATAATTACATAAGGAACATGGGATTATAAGATCTTGGATGTAACACTCTGAAATGGTAAAATAACATATCATATTTGATAAAATGTGTGACATAGAACACCAAGCATAGAGAAAAATATTACATCCCTATAATATATGATATGTTTATTTTTAATAGAATCACCCAATTAAATAGATTTTATTACACACAATAGTGATTTAAGCTTGTGTTAGATGAGACATTGAGTTTATCTTGTGTTACACACACCACTAAGATTAAATGAAACGTGATATATTATTAAAATATAAATAGTTATTATAATAGTTATCACATAGATTTTGGAATGGTGGGAATGAATATTACAGAATAAATTATTAAAATTATTGTTACATATTTATTAAAAATAATAGAATAATCATTTAAAATAAAAATATGTTTTTTTTCTGAAAACAATACTTTTTTCTAAAGGATGGATTTGTCACACTTTACAGACATGATTTAAATTATTTTTTAGCACATCGTGGAAATTTATTTGAAAAAATAAATATCATTTATGAAATTGTAAAAACAAAATTTTAAAAGGGTGTACTTTTTTTATTTTTCTATATTGCTTTATTTTTCAAGGAATAGTAAAAATTACAAGATTTTAATTTAAAACTACTATTTTTTAAAACAAATTATAATGTTAAATTATATTTTGAATTCTTTTAAGTATAATTAGATAAATTTTATATCAGTTAATCCAATATAGGTATTTTTATTAATTTTCATATTAAATTTTTATTTAATTTTTTTAAACTATTGAACATTTTCTCTTTCAACCCCCACTTTCTCGTCGCATCTATTGGATTAGTTTTAAATAATATTTTTTTGTTTATTTGAATTGAATTCGGAAAAATGGATTCCAAATTTGGAATAATCATAATATATATTTTCAAAAAAGGTAAACATAAATTTTTACCAAAATGAAGGGTTAAAATATTATAAATTAATTATCATGGTTCGGGTAAAAATGTATTTACCATGGGGTTAAACTAAAATTATATGTTTTAAAATAACCTAAATAATTGTATAAAATCTTTTATATGGAAATATTTGTAAATAATACCTTATATTTTTGATAATGGTATAATTTTGAAGCCTTACAACATGAATAAAACATTTATTGAATTCATTCTTTCCAAATATTACAAGTGTGTCACTCAACTCACTAATAAAAGGCCACTACCTCTCCCCTATTATTAAAAACAGAAAAACAATTTTATTATAATAAATACCCAAATCTATTTAAAAATTACCTCACATTATCCTAGAATACATATTTTGGGTATAGATTAATCCTAATAAGTCTTTGGTGTAAAACTCTAGAAGATACCCATGAAGAGGTCGTGTTCTTCAACGGGTGTTTTTATTTTATTTCCTCCTACACCTCATTCAATTATTTTAAAACCCCAATTATATAATAACCTCTACATATATCATATACTTAGTTGTTTTTATGTCAATTTCATGATCTAAAACCTACTCTACTCCCATTAATTTGGTTGCGAAATCATCAATTAAGTGTATAGAGGACTACCACCTCACGAACCAATGCCTTTAATTCTTCTATAAAAACCTCTTATTGTTGGGTATGATGAAGTATATAAAGAATATATATGATATTTATAACATAATAATACCTTTATTGTCATTATATCATATGTACATATTTACACTCTATTCATTAGGAGACATGATAACGTCACTCGTGTGTACAATAAACTACCTCCCCACAAAGCGATATTATTCATCTTTCACTAACACTTTACATGGAAAGTGATAACGATATATTTAATGATTTTATGTGATATAAATGAAATAATTATGATTTTAATGATATATATATCTTTATAAAAAGATAATATATATCAATTTCATTCTTACCATTTCACTCAATAAAAAATGATAATGTCATTCATGTAGGTGTGGAATACAACCTTCACGAAATAATGTGAATCTTTTCATCTCCACACCAAATAAATGATATATATATATATATGTATATTTAAAATAAATAAATTTTATTTATGATATTATTATTATTCTGGATATATAATATATTACATACCTCCTTTCTATAATGATCGTTGAAAAATTGAAACATTTCTCATGCATATATACAACCTACCATCTCCCTGATCATAACATGCCTCTTTTCTCAAAACAATATTTCATGATTTGTCAAAAACGAATAATATATGTATAAATATTATAATTATTTCATGAATATTATTATTTATATGATGAAAATATATATTATTCACATTAACTGAAACATTCATGACAAAGGAAAAATTATAAAACAATGAAATTAACACCTGAAACCATGAAAATAATGAATGATTTTAATGAACATGGGATATGATGTTATAAGATGATAATATATGATATTATAAAAATTAATATGGTTATATTATACGTTAATAAGCTATTTAACACCTCTATACATGGGGGTAAATCATGTTCAATAAAAATGAGGCATGATGTAAGGTACTTTGTATCAATTACCATTCATTGTGGCATATTGTAATATTAAACAACAATTAAATTTTATATGGAATATGTAGTAACTTTGATTTATAATATTATGATTCATTCATAATTCATTGTATTTTAATTTTCAAGTTGAATTATTTTATCCAAGGGGATTTGAATTCAAAATTTCTAATTCGTAAAAGTTATTATATAGTCACCCATTCTTTTGGGATTGTTAACTTTCGCTTGAAACAATCACTTTTTGGTGAACCTTTTTCATTTTTCATTTAATTTATATTAAATAAAAATATTATTTTTTTAATGTAAATAATTATTTCCTAATCCATATACAAATTTTCCATGCGTTGTATACTTTGAATCATATTTTATTAACTGCGGAAATATTGATAAACTTGTATTCTATACTCAATACCGATATTACATGATAAGGCATACTGACCCATGAATTAAATTAATTGTTCAATATATGATGAATAATTTCAACATATAGTGATGGGTGGGTCTTGGAATAATATTTCCTCTAGATGCATTAGTTGGTCTCATGAAGAAAATAAGTTGGCCAAATTAAACATGTTTCTATCTATAGTTTTAATCTTTCTTGTGAAGGGTCTTGATAGTATAAGTATTCTAATGCCTGATATCATATTATCTAATAACTAATAAATTAATTTATGGTTGATTAATTTATTATTATTTTCTATGATATTTTAAAAATTATATTATCATTGGAGACATTTTAGTCTCATTTTATTGATTAAATGGAATGTGTTTTTAGTTATTTACATTCCCACATTGACCATTCCTTATCTATTCATTCATTCTTGTTATTAAAATGGAATATTTTTTAATTTATTTACCTTTCTATATTTATTATTTATTAATTTATGAAAACATGTGATGTACTTAACCCATACTAAGTATTTGATCTCTCCCTTATCGTTCATACTTTTATGAGATATTATATTCTATTTTATTTTTTAGAAAAAAATAATTGATGGAATAAGGGTATCAATACTCATAGCCAATGTAGATATTACCCTGTGATGGAAGCCTATACAGATGGTATTAGAAATAATCAAATTACATTTGTAGTTGGGTATCTTAATCAGGTTATGAAACATATAATTTCCCTAATAATGAAACCCATTCTATAGTATGAATATCCTATATTGGATCACCTCATGATATATAATCCCACATAAATTAGTAGGACTAAAAATACAATGGTAGTTGAAAAATGGATTAATTATATGGAGATGATATTTATGGCCTTCGGACATGGTGAAAATAAAATGGTTATACATGTAGTGTATTATCTAAAAGGTATTTTTTATCAATGGTGGTTGTTGATCTATAATACATTGGATTAAGATGAAATAGAAATACTGGAATAGAATGATTTCAATGATAAATTCTTTAAAAAATATTTTCCTCATGAGAAACAAACTGAGATGAATAGAAAGTTCCTTATCTTGAAGAAAAAATGACGAAGAAAGTGTTGTGGATTATGAAGCTTCTTTATAATTTTATATCTGTATTATAATCATTACATACACCACATAAATAGAAATATTGATCATTTATTTAAAGATATTATTCCATATTTATGTAGGGAACGGGTCTCTCTATCATTTTATTTAAAGGATGAAATATGTTTTTATCATGATATTGAAATAATTGTCCATTTCTTATTGAATAAAAGGGAAGTAAGATAATAAGATGATATAAGATAAAAATATAGATAAAGGGAAGAAGGTAAAGGAGTCTTTTTCTACTTAGGATTATTTTTGAAAGAAACACCCTATCACTTTATTGAAGGGAATGTGAGTTTTCTAAAAGTTTGGAGAGAAAGTATATTATGCTCATTATTTCAAGGAAATGAATTTTATTTCAAATGTAAAATAATTCCCCTCTAAGGACATCAGGGGCTATAAAAAAAATTCCTAAGGTGTTAAGGGAATATAACTCAAAATAATCTAAGGGATCAAGGTTAGGATTATGCTACTACCAAAAATAAAGAGGAATAATTAATGTGTTTGTTTTTTTATTCAAGAATTATTTCATTTAAGTATATTATCAGGGATATACTATTTATAAGAATTGTGAAATGTATAAGTATTTTACTATGTTAATTTTTCATTATTTATTTGAAAATATAGGTCTAATGGTATAAATTAACAAGAAAATTAAATTAGTGGAAAATTAAAAATAATATAAAACACAAGATTGAGGGAAAGTTAAACCTTAAAATGTTCTTGATTTTTAGATACGGATGTTGGGATAAATAGGAGATTGATATGGATACATTAAATTGGATTGTAATGACTACCTAGGAACATAATAGTTATTTTTTTAAAATGTATTTTATTCTACCATTGATGGATTTTACATCATCTTTGACTGAAAATTATATTTTTATTACTAAATTTATTCTTTGGAGAAGTGGGAAACCTCAAAAATTCCAACTATAAATATATAAAAAAAGTAGGAGAATAAAAAATAATTGAAAGAAAACTTGTAAATATTAAAATTAACCTCCATATATAATTTCATAAAGAGATAAGTTACCTTTTTAGGCAGTTTATATCTGATAAATTCTTCAATGGGATAATCCATCTTGTCCCAATAATGGATGAATTACTCAAAGGTTATATTCTTTTCATTGAATCCACTTGTCAAAATTAGAAATTACTTGTTTATCCAATAAATTTGATCCTTATTTGTGTCCAATTGACTTGGTATCTCTTCTATAATATATGTGTCCTCATCAGAACAATGAATAGTCAATGTCACCTCCATCAATTCTTCCACATAGTATAAGAGAATTTCCCCATAACTTTTTCCTACCTCATTGTCTACTGCTCTTTTTGTGCCATCTGTAAGCTCTATTAGTGAATTTTAATTTGTTTCCTCTTTTCCTAATGACCCCTAAGGAGACATTAGAGAATCCTAATTTATCTCAATAACTCTCTAGGACAAAATATACCTCATGTCACCCATCTTCTCAGAAGCATGTTCCTTATAAACACCACATTCAGACATTACATTAGCACTCAATAGGTTCAAGAAAATATCTTCCACCGTCCCTCTCTTAGAAAGATAACATTATATTAACTTGGACCCAGTATTTTTCCTACATTGTATGCATTGGTTTAGGTAGTTATTATTAATCATTACACCCCTTCGATATTTTAATCTTTCTCACAATAAAGTACCACATATCCTTATTTTCTCTATGCCCCTTCCTCTTCTTTGGACTATAAATACCTCTACCATTCCCTTAATTTTTACTATAATTAGAGACCTGGCCAAAACTATCCCCCAAAACACTTCCCCTGAGAATCATCTCCCACTGTTAGAGTTTTATAGTAGTAATTCTTCTCCCTAGAAATCAAAGTAATTACTCAGGTTTAAACAAAACATAAACCTCCTTCGGTTGGACCCCTTCTTAGTATCCTCCCAAATATTATAACCTCGTATAGTTTTCTCCCAAATTTGAAAACACATAGATCCTACCTATATGTTCAATTATGCTCCACTATTTGGGTAATTCAATTTCCTTATTACACAGCCCCTACATAGGAGCTTGTAAATGAATTGTTGGTAAAAGAAACCAATGTACTGGTATCATTCACCACTAAAATTCCCACTAAACTCAACGTAACATTAAAAATAGGCTTGGCATCATACAAATCATTCCTAAATTTTTTGAAAATTTCCACCACCTTCATTTATCCCTCATTTGATTCACTATAGGCAAACTTTACATTACTTTGATCCATGGGACCACCCAAAAGAATATATTTCATCACAACATCATCCAAACAAGACACTGAACCTTTATCACTTCCTCTTAAATATACTTCAATATTCTAAGGCATGTTCATCCTCCCATTCCTAAAAAATACTATTGAGTGGCCCAAAATAATACATGATGAGAAAAAATAATCCCACGACCCAAAAATAATAATTTTTTTATAATGAACCCCTTCCTTGACTATAATTCAATCATATTCAGCATGCATTCTTGAAGAATTAACCTCCACATAGATTTAGAGAATGATTGGGTGAAAAACTGATTTATTCCTAGTGTCAAAACATAGTTATCTACCCAAGAGATTCCCTAGAATACACAAAATCAATGATTTTGAAAAGATAATGGGATTTCAGGGAAACTAACCCAGATTTATATGGTTGGGGTATCAAACTTCATGTGAGAACTATAAGTCCACCTAAATAATTAAAATTATAAGTTGTTTAATTTGCTGAGGGAACTGGACCAATCCTTAACCAAGTCATTCTATGATACAATCCAAACCCTAATATTCCTATTTTCAAGAATACCCACCATTTTTCCTCTTGTTACTTTCATTTTTGATGATATAAATTACCTTTTTAACACCTCTTGGGATTATGTATTTGTGGCCACTAAATTCCACTTGATCATGTTCTATATCACTCTCCATTAGTATTTGGGTGTCTATTTTATATTCTACGTCTATGTTTTCACTTCCCACGTATGTTATACTATTTCGAAAGTAGTAAGTGTTATTCCATTTTACTTTTGTAATTGTATTTATCTCTTTTTAAAAGGATGTTTTAGTATACCTTTTTATGATGTATGTTTTTGGAAAACAAAATTTCAAATATAAAATCTTCAATTTCTCAGATCATGTTTGAATTTTGAGGATGTAATTTATTTTATGTGGGGAGAATGTAACACCCCAAAATTCTAAAATAATTACCTTTTATTCGATTTTGTGTATGAAATGAAATTCTAAGATTAAAAGAAAATATAACACGCTGTGAATTTTCAAAGTAGTAATTTTTAAATAAATTATATTTTTCAATATATTTTATTATAAGAATCACTGCAGTTAGCTGGAATTACATGTAACATCGAGTTTATCTTGTGTTTCATGTAACATGAAGTTAAAATAAAATTTGGCATATTATTAAAATATTATTATTTAATAAAATAATTATAACTTATCCATTTAAATGGATAATATGAATATTACTAACTAAATTATGAAGATTATGGTTACCTTTTGATTAGAAATAAAATAAGAATCATTCTAATGAAAAAAGTAATTATTTTCTAAAAAAACTATATTTTTTTGAAAGGGTTAATCAGTCATGATTTAAACAAAAAATTTAAAATTAGTTTTTAAAAACATTAGATTATTTATTTGAAAAAATAAAATAAAATTTTGAAATTATAATATCAATGTTAGCTTTTGTTGAATTTTTGGGATTTCTTTTTGAAATGTTTTAGTTTTTGAGGAATTGTGTGAAATACTAAATTTTAATTGAAAAATTCCTTTTCGTTCAAATTATTCATAATATAAAATTATATTTTTAATTTTCATTAAATTAAAATTGGTTAAATTTTATATCCATTAATTTAATTTAGGAAATTATATTAATTTTTGTATTTAATTTTTATATAAAAATGTTGTAAACTTCTGAACATTTTCTCTTTAAAAACTTGATTCCATGTCGGGTCTATGGGGTTAAGTTTAAATTAAAATTTTCCAATTATTTGAAATTAACTTGGAAAAAATATATTCAAAATATATTATAATAATAATTTCTAATTTCTAATATGTTCAACTAAAGTTTCATCTAAAATGGATTGTGTAAACAGTAAATATTAATTTTTGTAATTTAAATGGATTCAATGTGGGTTAAACTAAAAATATAAGTGTTAATATGACCTAAAAATAGTCTACCATATATATTTTGGATATATTTACAATGTAAACCTTAAATTGTATATTATAGTGATTTATTGGATAATCTTTCCATGAATAAAATGTGGGCCAGATTCATTATTTTCAAAAATTACAAGTGGGCCACTCAACTAACTTATAAAAGGCCATTGCATATCCCCTCATTTTCATAAATTCAAAAAAAATTGTTTTAGAATATCCTGGACAAAATCACTTCACATATTTTATAATCCCATCCTAGAATCCTTATTTTGGGAATAAATCTGTTATATGAAAGATTTTGTTCAAACCTAATGATGATATGAAAAAAATTGCAAAATTATTCAATGATATTTGTTTTCTTCTTTTATGTAACTAAATTATATTTAAAAGAATATGATATAATATAATATGTTTATTTTATATGACTATATGTTTTTATGTTAATTTAATGACCTAAAACCCTCTCCACTTCCATCAAATTGGTTACGAAACCATCATTCATGTGTACTGAAGAGTACCACCTCAAGAACTGGTGTCATTTGTTTTTTCATTAACTCCTTTCATTTTTGGGTACGATGATGGATATAAACTATATATATTATATTTATAATATAAATATATCTAACTGAAAATTAATTTTTTATTATTCAAATTTGTTTTAGGAAAATTGGAAAACCATACATGACTTCATGACTTAGGACAATCAAAACATCCTCAAACAAAAGTATAAGGTCAAACAACACCAAGAATATATAGAAGATCCTCTACCTATCAACAAAAACAATAAGATTAGCCTCTTTCTACTCCTCACAGCCAGCTAGCTATCCCATGTATGAGTGCACTGGCCTAGAACTGATGATAAATCCATACCCTCTCAAACATCTGATTCTAGAGTGAAGACTAGATGAAAACCAACTGCTCAAAACCCCGTCAGGAGAAAAAATATTTAAGACGGATACAGAAACCCTCAAACCTCGAACCAGAAGGCCGAAACAATAATACCACCAATTCAATGCATTCGACCAACACCTCCACCAATTCATAGAATTCAAAAAAAATCAAAAATAAAGGCTCAAACCTAAGAGATGTCCCCCAATGTTCATTCACAGCACCTCCATAGAACCTTCACATGGACAGTAAGTTTAACTCCTCTACCTTCACCAACTCAGACTCAGCATCAGAAATCAACAACAAAGAAGTCACCATCCACGACCAGAATCCAAAATCAGAACTGGAATAGGACATCAGAGACTTTAACATCTTGAACAAAATAGCTTCAAGTTGACCTAAACAACACAAAATATATCGAACCAATCTCCCGAATTCAAATTCAAACAAATCCAAAACGCGAACAGTAGATTCATCCAAACAAAATAGAGAAAGAAGAAATCAAGGATCAAGAGACCATCACCTCATCGATGACCATCCAAACACATATCTCACCAGACCCTATGGAAATCCCACACCCAAATCCCATAGCCACATCTGAATGCCTTAGAGACTACAATGGACCTCCCACCACACTCATGAGAGACGAGGAAACAACCCATGGATGCGGAAATAGGATCATGGCTGCAGACCATAACTACGACGCCTTTGGAAACCCTATCCAACATAACTGGAGTGAGGCAAGAATAAGGCCATCAATAGAGAGAAATGTTGAGGTAGCTGATCACATGAAGTTGCACGACGCTGCCATAGAAGGAGGGCTCCGCCACGAGCTCATCATTCAAGCACTAAAGAGGTTCGAGCAGACATGAGACAGAAAGGGAGGAGGTGGAATTGGGGAAACCCTAGCTGCAGAGCACCCCTTATGGTCCCATAAAAGATAATTATATCTATTGAGTCATTATTTCATGTAATTATATACCTCATTAATTTTCATTCCATAGGAGATATGATGATGTCTCTCATGTGTACAACGGACTACTGCCTCATTAAGCAAGGTGATTCATCATTCACTAATGATTTACATGGAAAGTGATAAGGAATATTTTAATGATTATATGTGAAATAAATTAAATAATTATGATATTAATTAAATATTTAACATTATGAAAATATAATATATATCCGTATATTTCTTATCATTTCACTAATTCAAATATGATAATTTCATTTGTGTATGTGTGGAATACCACCGCAACAAAATGATGTGACACTCTTTTAATCGACACAAAAAATGGAATATATATTTACAATATTGAGGATAAATAAAATGGTATTTTAATTTTATGATCCATATTTAATGATAAAATTTTTCTTACCTCATTTCCATAAAGATCATAGAAAAAATTGAATCATTATTCAAGTGTACATACAACTTATCATCTCCATGATTGTAATGTACATCATTTCTCAAAACAATGTTTCATTATTGTTAAAAAATGTTTAATATTAAAATAAAATTCACATGACCCCGATCATTCATGAAAAATCATGAATAAGAAAACTTTGAAATTAACATGTGAAATAGTGAAAATAATGAAATATTTTTAATGAAAGGATGATAAAATGTTATAAGAGAATCTTATATGGTGTTATAAATAGTAATATGGTTCTATTATATGTTAATAATATTTTTAAAACTATTATACAAGAGTTTAATGAACATTAATCCAAAATGAAAAGAGAGGTAAGTGAATTTGTCTCAATTTATCTTCATTGATGAATATTGTAGTATAATGTACCAATTCAATTTTATATGGTGTATATACATAATTTCAAATATAACTATATGATTCATTCATAATTCTTGTTGTTGTTAAGTTTCAATTTGAATCATTTCATCCAATGTGATTTCACTTGAAAATTACCAAGTGGAAAAAGTTATTATATAACCTCACTATCTTTTTGTATTGTTAAATCTCTCATGAAATATTCAAATTTCCAAGATCATTTTTCATTTATAATTTAATTTATATTAAATATACATATTATTTAATAATGGTTATAATTATTTCATTAACCATTTTCCATTTTTACATACGGGGTTAACTTTCAATGACCATTGATTAACTGGGGGAATATTGATAAAATATTGGTAAATTTGTTTTTTTACTCAATATGGATACTTCGTTATAATGAATATTAAATAAATAAATAAATAAATTATTAAATAAATGTTGATTGATTTTGAAAAATAGTGATGGGTGGGTCCCAGTATATTATAGCACCTTGCTGCATTAGTTGGTCTCATGAGACAATTAAGTTGGCCAAACGAAATGGGTTTATTCTTGTGGTTATCTTATGAATGGTCATGAAGGTAGAGGTATCTTGATACTTAAGATCATTTTGTCAAGTAATTAATCATTTCCATTATTTATAATTTATTTATTATTATTGGCCATCAGATTTTCACAATATAATAAAGAAAAACTGGCTCCTTGTTACTAATGTCGATGTTGTTACAAAGGAAACATAATAAATATGGATGATAAAAATATAATCATGATTCATGGAAAACTATAGATACAATATCATATGTTAGAAAAATCCACATAATGTAGTTGTTTTACTCCATAATCCCATACATAACTTCTCTTGAGGAAAAATCATTACCCAATGCATTTGAAAGCTATACAGGCCCACCCATCATACAATTTTAATGATTATTTTTTCCATAAACGAAAAATCAATCATAAGGAATAAAAATTATAAATACCCTTGGAATTAAATGGGTTGTGTTATGTTTACACATATCATATTTAAAATATATTTCAGATTTATGGAATTTTAGAAACGGACATGTGGTTTGTATTACCCCATCAATGGAAGGAAGAATAATCTAGGTATATATGTGAGATAAATATATATATAATTTGTAGTAATTTCATAACATTAAAGAGATATGTAAATTAATATCTGAAAATAAAGATAATATCCAAAATAAAAAATGGTTGTTTAGAGAGATCACTTATACCTATAAGAAAAACATTTACAGATATAAAAAAACTCATTAAACTAAAATTCATTTATAAAAATAATTAGAATAAATGAAAAGTGTGTTTCACTTGAATAAAATAATTATTCCTATAAAGTATTTAAAATATAATATAATGGTTATGTTAGTGGAAAAAAATTCATTGTATACGTTAAAATAAAAAATTACTTTTGTCTTTTATAAAGAATGTGAAAACATTAAATATAAAAAGAATAAAAAGGTACCTTTTGTAAAATGGTAAAAAAATTTAAAAAATATAGACATAATTAACCATAAAATTTAGTAATTTAAATATAAAAAAAATACATAAAATAGTTTTAAGAATATGTACATGGAAGATAAAGACAATGAAAATAAATCTTTAAAACATTGAAAACAATGTTTTAAAATTAATGTGCCCCTTCTGAAAACCCTTAAAAATATACCTTTTTAAAACATATAATGAATGTAAAATATGGTCAAAAATTAACATTAGAAAAAATTTAAATATAAATAATATTTTTATTCAAAATGTTAGAATAACATGGACATGAAAGGGAAAGAGTTGGAAAGGAAAGTTTGAAAGAGGTTTTATTTAAAGAATTTATTTTATGTTGTGTCTGACTTCTCTTGTGCATTATTTATATTCCAAAATAATAAAATTATGTTGATAATTATATTTTTTAATAAAATTTATATATATTATTATTCTTATTTTTTCACTTATCATTTTGGAATGTACAATTATGTAATAAATTAAGTTCACTTCCAATGTTTTGATGAAATTCAGATCATATACCCAAAATGAGTTCGGTATGTTTACTATGGATGAAGAGGTCATTATTATTTCATATATAGATCAATAATAATGATTAAATTATCATTTTTATACATAAATTATATTTTTAAAACCAATCATTAAACATTTTCATGATAAATTAATCGTGTTATAATTTCTGAGATGGTAGGTCATACCCACACATGAGTGGCGTTTCCATTTTTCATCCTTCATTACGAAAATAAGATAAGTATTATTTTTTATTTATAGAATTATAATAGTATAATTAATACCATATTATTTCTTATAATATAATTATATATATCATCCTTGTGATGTGGTGATTAAAAATTAATCACATCGCTTCTTGGAGGTGGTAGTCTAAACGTACCCATGAACCACATTATCATTTTCAGTAAGCCGAGATGTATAAAAGTAAATGATTAATTATATTTTAATAATGATAAATTTTTCAGGAATATTATATATATATATACACTTATTTATTCTTTAAAAACATCCATAATATTAGTTTATAGAAAATAAATTACATCAGTTAGGAAGGTAGTTGCAACATCCCAGGTAAATTAAGAAAATGGAATTATTAAATTTATTAATATTTGAAAATTAAATATTAATTTTAATTTCAATATGATTCTATAGCATACTCAAAATGCAATAAGATGTTTCTTTGAAATCTTACATTGCACACAACTTTGAGTTATACCGAAAAATAATATTATAATTTCATTATTTTAAATGGTAGTTAATGGATAGACATTGTATTGTATGGAATGAAAATAACTAACTAAAATATGATTAAAAAAGTTGGTAAAAAAGTTTTACTTTTATCCAATAAGTTTTAGAGGCTTAAAATAAGAATAAATCCAATTTTTAGCATGAAGAAGTCCAATATTTTTTAAAAGTCGTTTTACCGCCTTTTAATGGGGAACCCTTTTTAAATATAGTTTTTATCACTTTTATATGCTTCATTTGATAAAATAATCTTCTTATTTATTATTGGGACTTCAAAATTTACTTTTGAAAAAAAATTGGATTTTTCTGATAATGTTCATTTTTTATGAATAGTGAAAGATACAACATCTTAATTCAAAATTGACTTTTAATATAATTTATTAATATATTTATATGATAATTTAAATTTGTTTTAAAGTTTAATTGGGTTATATTTTTACCATTTAATCCAATTTTGGTCATTAGAATAAATTTCACATTGAAATTGGATATAAACAGAAGTCAATCATTTGGTATTTTTTACTTATTAAAAGCACGCATTTTGGTTTTGACAATGAGAATTAATTTTAAATTAATTTCTGCAACTTTTGTGTTTTAAATTTGGAAAAATGGGTTTCATATTTAGAATATGGAGGTCCAAACTTTGTAGATAGGTAACTTTTATTACTAGACATTATGAATAGTAACTTTAGTAAATAATATACTTACCATCTTTAAAGCGTAATTCTGGTAAATAAGGGTAGAAAATAATATTACAATAATATTAAATTAACCTAACACGATTCCTAACCCTATTGGGTAGTACATATCCAACCATGGTCATCCTTGGGTCGATTTTGGGACCACCTGGAGCCCCTTGTAAGTGAAAATGACATTTTATAAAAATTAATTTAATGTTAAAGAAAATGTAACATAAACATATATCTTTTAGTAAAATATTTTTTATATGGATTTATATAAGATATATTTTTTACTATAAATATTAATTAGAAATATAAAAATAATTCCTACATCATGTTATTTTTTTTTTAATTTCTATACATTAAATAAATAAATTTAATTATGACAAAATGGTGATTCACTGATTGCTTCATTAATAAAGGATTCATATAAATGTAATTTTATTATTTGGATGTCATAAAAAAATTTGGATGATAGATACAAGGTAACTTTTATATTAATGAATTTTGTTTGAATCAATCAAGTTGTTTTTTATTTTTGTAAAAGTCTTCATATGAATAGTTTATAAATTTACATAAATGAGTTTTTAAAACAATTAAAATTTTATTAAATGATAAAATAATCATAAAAATATATGTTTTCTCCAATTGAAATTTATGATGTTAAAAATGTCATTAATGGTCCATTTTGGGTCTCTAGGAATTTTATAGTAAATATATTAACCATATAGTGTGAATATACAAAAGGACATGGTAAAAGATAAATTAGTTAACTAATGGTTAAAGATAAAAGATAAGGTTAATTTTATACACTAAACTTGTCTAAAACCCATTGGATGATAATATTTCAAAACCATATCACCTTATATTCAAATTAAATGAGTTGGGGACCTTTTGAAATCGAAATTAAATTTATAATAATATAATATTTTCAAACTTCCCTGAAGAGTTCGTCCTCCCCCTTATAAAAGGCCATCACCTCTAACAGTTAATCACATGTGTCAAGCCCCTTGGGTCATCCAACCTATTCAAAATTAATCTCGCAAAATCCCTATCTTCATACTATAATGATTCCCCTAGGAAGAGGGAAATTCAAGAGAGACCTTTGGATCGAATCAAAAGTAGTTACCCGATTTAAATGTAACATCTCCTCTCAAGTTCTTTTCTATTATTTTTCTCCTCCACAGCGTATTCTATTTTTATTATTTGATTACATAAAAACAACAGTATCCTCAATATTCTAGGTTTTTTTATTAGTACTATAACTACACTTACACACACCTCTATCTAATGTGTAACACCACAAGCTTCCACGATACACATCTCTTTCAATAATGTAGTAGTTTACATTGTACGCAAGTTCGAGATTCTAACACACCGCGACCAATCAAAGTAGCTGTTATGAATATATCCACTTTTTGAAATTTTATAAATTTATTAATTCAAAATTGACTTCATTTTTGGTTTCTGAATATCTAAATTAGCTTAGGGTTAAATTTTAGTACTTCTCGGATAACTTTTATATTTTGATGAATAGTGAAAATCACTAAATTTTAATTAAAAACAACTTTTTTAATCGAAATAATTAATAGTGATAAATTATGAATTTGAGTGGTTTTAAAGTATATTTAGAATATATTTTTAATATTTAATAAAATTTCAGTCATTGGACATAATTTCACATTTAAACTAGACATAAGCAAGTGTCAATCTTTTAATAGTTATTATTTCTTAAAAAGAAGCTTTTTTGGTTTTGATAGCAGGAATAATTTTTAAATTAATTACTGGAACTACTATGTTTAGAATTTGGTAAAATAGATTCCATATATGGAATCATAAGGTCTAAATTAGGTAATTAATATGCTTTCGTTTTTTGACATTATGAATAGTAACGATGATAATTATCATTATTTCTCAGGATTAATTAGTAATCGGGTAGTTAAGGGTAATGAAATAATATCATAATAATATAAAATGACCCCAAAATGTGTTCTAATTCTATTTTTTGTGTCATTTCCAACCATGGTATGCCTTGTGCCAACTTAGGGCCCCGATGGAATCAATTTTATGTGATAGTGACATTTTATCATTTTATTTTTAAAGAAAGGAAAATATAACAAAAGTATGTAACATCTGAGTAAAAAAAATTAATTTTGTCTACATAAATGATCTCTTATACTATAAATATTCATTGTAAAGATAAAAAGATTTCATAAATCATGGTATTTGTTTTATAAATTTTTGACATTAAATAAATAAATTTATTTATGACACCAAGATAATTCAATGATTACCTCATTAATGAACGATTTAAATAAAATGAAACGATAAGGTAAAATATAAGACTTAGACTTTTGTAAAGCCTATTGGATGGGTGTATTTCGAACCCTTATCACCTTATCCTCGAAATATATCATTGTGGGGCCTTTAAAATCTGAAAAGCATTTCATAATAAAGTAACATTTCAATCTTTCCAAAAGAGCCCCTCCTCTCCTCTTATAAAAGGCCCCCACATCTACCACCTTATTCACACCTTCAAAGACATTTTTCTCGGCCAAAATCTACCCAAATACCCTCTTATCTTTCCTCCCTTCATTTTATAAGCCTTACCTTAGTCATAAATCTCTTCAAGAAACCCTTTTGGTTCAAACCCAGTGGAGTTACCCGATTTAAAGGTAATGTCTTCTCTTATGTTCTTTTGTTTCATTTTGCTTCTCTAGCCTCTAAACTCTTTTTATTCCTTTATTTTGTAAAAAAACCAGTATCTTCAATAGTAGGATGTTTTTATGAGAAGTATTTGATTTAAACTTACACACACCTCCATCTAATGGTTAAAGAACATATTGTTTATGTGAGTGACGAATTACTGCCTCACGAAACGATGATTGTTCAAACATCTTTTAACACCTTTAATGGTGGCCATTAAGATGTCACTATATTTATATATGGTATAAATTATGTTTATGTTTTCTTTATGCTTCTGTATTTTTCATTTATGGCATACCTTTATGGTTTCCACTATAGGTAAACGAGATAATTTCATTTTCGGAAGTGCGGACTACCGCCCCCTCAAAGTTATTTGAATCGTTAATGCCTTATGTTTGACATATAAAGGATTTAGATAATGATTTTATATATGATGTTATAATATAATTATAATATACCTATGTATCATTATGTTTTCATTCCATTAAAGTGTAAAATAGTAATGAAAATAGCGTTCATACGTATGCACGGCTTACCATCTCCATGAACGGTGCATTTAATTTATTATCTCAAAATTTTATGTATTATTATAAGTGCATATATATAATGGATATATATGATATAAATTACATCTAAATGATTAATATCATTATCGAATTATAATATATATATCTCTCGTTTTGTTTTAATTTCATAAATATGACAATGAAATGAAAGTAGTGTTCATGCGTACGTACGGCCTATCGTCTCTATGAACGGTGCATTTCATTTTTTAGCTCCAAATGTTATGGAATAGTATAAAATGAATATATAAGGGATAAATATGATATTTAAATCATTAATACTACTCTGGAGATGATTTATATATAACTACATGGACAATTCTTTTCAAACAAGTTCATTTTTGACTCAAGTACCAAGGATCAACAAAATGACTATTATTAAATTAAATGATTAAATAATGTTCACAACATGTTAATAAGTAATGTAAAATGAATAACTAACTTAAAAAAGGATCTTAATCAATATAAATTAACTATATTTTATTATTCAGGAGATTAAAGAATGATCGAGTCAAGTCAGACACGAGGTAAGGGACTTTGTCTGAATCTCCTTTCATTGAGGAATATTTCTTTTATACAGTGTATAAACCCCTTTGAGTTTTACTTTTATTCAAAAGGAATCTTTTTAAACGAAGCGATTTTACTAAATGAAAAAAGGAATGTTTTGCCTTATGTATACGGCGATAACAACTTCTCCACAGTCATGACCATTATTTGAGTTTCGGCTTCCTATACAAGCCAAAAATATTTAAATGAAAAATAAATACCATGTTTTACATTTCATTTATTTTGGTATTAAAAATGGTTTTGATAATGTCTTTATTATATCAATGTGTTGTATTGATATCTCATGATGCAAATGTGGAAATGTTATCATTCCTTTATGTATGTTTTATGTGATATGATTATGTTACGGTTCTTGTGCATAGTTTATGATATATTTAAACCTTTTCATGTAAAGAATGAATTGGACTTAATAAGTGATGGGTGGAGGCCTCTATATCTCCTCAATGCATCGATAGGTATCATGAGACAAACTAGTGTCTTGGCATAAGGACTTGAAAAAATCTTATTTGTAGTCTTGGCACAAGGCCTTGACTGTGTGGTTATGATAGTCTTGCATTATGAATTCCATAATTATGAAAGTGGTTATTGATATTGCATGTGGTTATTCGACTAGTAGAATATCCATGTGAATAAGTAAATGGTATTATTTTATTTTATCTTTTCCCTATTATATTTAAGTTCAATTTTAAAAGGATTTTTTCTAGTTATACAATTCCTTAAATGTTTAGGTTTATTTATAAAATTTTATACTATATTGTTATCCTTACTGAGCATCTGATCTCACCCCTTTCAATGTTTTATTTTTCCCAGGATGTGAATAAGTATTTTATTAATGATCTACAGAGATAGTGTGAGGTGATATGAGTGTGGAATATGAAGACTATGTTGTTTTAGTTATTTCAATTAATGATATAATGTAAGACTCTTGAATATATCTAGTGTTTCCAAGGCTACAAAACTAATTGGTCTTTCAAGACCTTATCTTTTGTGATCATAGAAATGCTATGAAATAATGCACCGACTCTGGCTAACTGGGGTCTTGGTGTTACAGTTGGTATTAGAGGCAGTTTAGTACTAACCTTGGAAACTAGATTTAGTTAAACTCTGATTAGAGCACATAGCCCTAAGATAGTCTTTGAGGATTAGTATAGAAGAACATTCTAGAATTTTGGTAAAGTAGATATTTTTTGTATTTTCCAAGAAATAAAATCATGTCTGGATATGAGCAGGTAGAGGCGACTTTGGCACAGATGTACCTAGGTGTGAAAACTCCGACAAGGAGTTTCGGGCTTGACCTGGGGTATCCTGGTACATGAAAACAGGCCTTACTGCACTCTTAGTTACGAAACTCCTGGGGGATATGCTTAGGATAATTCTCATTTTATTTAAAAATCATTATGAAGGGTTTATGAGTATATAATTCCTCAAAGAAAACATTTTTTTAATACGGATTATATCCATAAACTGTTCGATTTATGTTAATTGTTTTGCAAGTTTGTTGTTATGTATTTTGATTCATAAACATAATCTAGTTTATGACATTGTTTAGAAATGGAACCGAGTGGAAGGAATGGAAATTGTATCAATGTACTCACTCCATGTAGGGATTTACCTCCTGCTCAAGATAATTATAGTGGAGATGGTGATGCAACTGGTGCTGACCAGAAAATCACCATATTGGGACAACTCACTCTGGTTATGAATAATAACCTGAGTCGTATGGAACACCCCAATCTGCAGCATGGAAGATCAATATTATACCGCTTCATAAGGGAACAACCACCAACATTTAATGGGGGTACAAATCCATTAGTAGGTGAGGAATGGATAAATTCCCTAGAGAAAATATTTCAGGCTTTAGGGAGTAGTGAAAGGGAAAAAGTTGTCATGGCAGTTTACGACCTCACTATAAATGCTGATCAATGGTGGACATTGATTCAAAATACAAAGGAAGATGAAGAAGTATAAAGTATGTAATAGAGATCGTTTAAGGAAAATTTCTTAGAAAAATACTTTCCTCATGACCATCGAGCGGATATGGAAAGTCAATTTCTGAGTCTGAGGCAAAAGGGGGATGAGAATGTTGAAAAGTATGAGTCTAAATTTACAAGGTTTGAGAGGCATGTGGAAGATTATATACATAACCCATGAAGTAAGATTGATCGTTTCTTTGATGGGTTAAAACCATTTCTCCATCAAGCTTTAGTATCACAATCCTTCTCATCGTACGAAGATATTGTCTCGTGTGCTGTCAAGACAGAAAAGAAAATCTCTAAGTCTTATGACAATAAAGTAAAGAAATTGAATAAGAGAACGGTGGATCAAGAGACATATAAATGGAAAAAGGGAAACAAGGATTTTATATTATGTGATAATTTTGGTAGGGAACACCCTGGTACTTGCTAAAAAGGAATTGGAGATTGTTACAAATGTGGAGAAAAGGTCACCAGACTCATGATTGCAAGGGAAAGAAAGAGGATGTCAATGTTGAATGCAATAATTGTAGATAAAAGGGGAATTATGAAAATGAATTCCCTAAGCGCCAAGGAAAATTACCTTTGAAAAGGCCAAGGGAGAAAGGCCAAGCTTATGATGTTACTATAGATGAGGTTGAATAATTATTGTATTTGTGTTTTTGGACTCAAGAACTATATTAAGGTTATAAAAATAATGTGATATATATATGTATTGTACTACAGTACTTGTTGTTTTCATTAATGTTTTAATATTATGAAGGTAATCATATTTTTAGTATGTGACAATTAGAGAAACTATACTTTGTTTGGGGAATCTGATGTTACAATTGATTTTGGAATTTAGAGACCTTTTAGAGAAAGTATGGACAGAGGTATCTTGGAAAACTATAAAGGTTGGAAAGGATTAAGTTGAACTTTGGATAGTATTGTTTAAGGTTAAAACATTTCTGAATATTATTTTTGGAATATTATAATACTATAGTTTTAGGAAAAGGACAACCTGTAGTTCGGGGGATAACCTATCACGTCGGACAAAGCTGTAGGAATCGAACCCACAACCACAGTGAGACATGCCTTTATTACCTACCACTAGCCTATAGGAAGTCCCTAGTTATTAAAAAATAGTTTTCCTAATCTAAATGGTATGTGTTAATATTTTCAACCATATACAATTAGGATAAATATAATATTTTTGAGTTCTATTGCCTTTTGGAGTGAAAGATGGGTGTGTGGTAAAACTTTATTAAAGAATTAAAGTCTACATGACAAGTAAGTATATTTCCTTATGTTCTTAGTAAATATCCTAAATAAATTCCTCAACTTTATGAAAGTTAAATTAAAACAAAAACGTTTTCGGTTAACTTTTCCTACTGGGGAATCAATGACCGTTTAACCAATCACAATTTTGTGATTTTTTTGTAGTTAACTTTCTCCTAATTTTATTTTCTACAACTCTCCATCAGACCTTGATGGTTTGTTTCTCCTCCATATACATGTTTTTATATAATCCTAGTATGGTCTATCTTGGGTGACCTTTTTACTTCTCTTTCTTTCTTTTAAAGTTATATTTTTATTAACCCTATTTCTGATATGGGTTTTCCACAATGGTATTTTCTATTTTCAAACTTTTATTTTCGAAGAACATTTAAAAATTGTGAGGATGAAATTTATTGAATGAGGGGAGAATGTAACACCCCATGCTTCTACGATACGCTTCTTTTTCAATAATGCAGTATCTTGCATTGTACGCAAGATCGAGATTCTAACACACCATGACCAATCAAAGTAGCCATTATGAATAGTAATAATAACTTTTTGAAATTTTATAAATTTTAGCTTTCAAAATTGACTTCATTTTTGGTTTTGGAATATTGAAATTAGCTTAGGGTAAAATTTTGGAACTTTTCAGGTAACTTTTATATTTTGATGAATAGTGAGAATTACTAAATTTTAATTAAAAACAACTTTTTTATTGAAAATAATCAATATATATAAATAATTAATTTTAGGGGTTTTAAAGAATATTTAGAATATATTTTTACCATTTTATAAAATGTTGTTAATTGGACATAATTTCACATTTAAACCAGACATAAACAAGTGTCAATATTTTGATAGTTATTATTTCTTAAAAAAACGTTTTTTTGGTTTTTGACAATGGGAATAATTTTTAATATAATTAATGAAATATCTGTGTTTATAATTTGGTAAAATGGATTCCATATTTGTAATTAGAAGGTCCAAATTATGTATTTAAGACTCTTTTGTTTTTGGACATTATGAATAGTAACGATGACAACTATCTTTAATTATCATGATTAATTAGTAATCAGTTAGTTAAATGTAATGAAATAATATCATAATAATATAAAATTACCCCAACATGTATCCTAATGATATTTTTTGTGTCATGGAAAACCATGGGATGCCTTGTGCCAACTTATGGACCCCATGGAATCACTTTTGTATGATAGTGACATTTTATCATTTTATTTTTAAAGAAATGAAAATATAACAAAAGTATGTAACAACTAAGTAAAACAATTTTAATTTTGTCTACATAAATTATCTCTTATAATATAAAACGTTATTGGAATGATAAATCTATTTACTACATCATGGTATTTTTTTTATAATTTTTAGACATTATATAAATAAATTTATTTATGACACCATGATGATGCAGTGATTACCTCATTAATGAACGATTTAAATAAAATTCAAAGATAAGGTACAATCTGAGACATAAACTTGTCTAAAGCCAATTTGATGGGTGGATTTCGAACCCTTATCACATTATCCTAGAAATATATCACTGTCGGATCTTTAAAATCTGAAAATAATTTCATAATAAAGTAACATTTTAATCGTTCCAAAGGAGCCCCACCTCTCCTCTTTTAAAAGGCCCCCACCTCTACAACCTTATTCACAACTTATAAGCCATTTTTCTCGGCCAAACTCTGCCCAAATACCCTCTCAACATTCCTCCCTTAATCCTAGAAGCCATACCTTAGGTAGAAAGCTCTTCAAGAAACCCTTTTGGTTCAAACCAAGGGGAGTTACCCAATTTAAAGGTATTGTCTTCTCTTATGTTCTTTTGTTTCATTTTGCTTCTACAACCCTATAAACTCATTTTATTCCTATCTTTGGTAACAACACCAGTATCTTCAATATACTAGGATGTTTTTATGAGAATTATTTGATCTAAACATACACACACCTCTATCTAATGGTTAAAGAATATATTGTTTCTGTGAGTGGCGAATTACTGCCTCACGAAATGTTGATTGTTCAAACTTTTTTTAACACCATTTGTGGAGTCCATTAAGATGTCACTATATTTATATATGGTATATATTATGTTTATTTTTTCTGTATGCTTTTGTATTTTTCATTTCTGTCATACATTTATTGTTTCCACTATGGGTAAATGCGATAATTTTATTTTAGAAAGTGCGGACTACCGCCCCCTCAAAGTGATTTGAATCGTTAATGCCTTATGTGGGAAGTATAAAGGATTGAGATAATGATGTTATATATGATATTATACATTAATTATAATATAAATATGTATCATTATGTTTTAATTCCATTAATTTATGAAATAGAAATAAAAGTAGCGTTTATGCGTACGTACGGCTTACAGCCTCCATGAACGGTGCATTTCATTTCTTATCTCGAAATGTTATGTACTATTATAAGTTCATATATAGAATGGATATATATGATATATATTACATATAAATGATAAATATCATTTTTCAATTATAATATATATATCTCTCATTTAGTTTTAATTCCATTAATATGACAAAGAAATGAAAGTAGCGTTAATGCGTACATACGGCCTACCGTCTCCATGAACGGTGCATTTCATTTTTTATCTCAAAATGTTATGGAATGGTATAAAATGAATATATACTGGATATATATGATATTTAAATCATTGATACCATTCTGGAAATGATGTACTTATAATACATGGACAATTCTTTTCAAACATGTTCATTTTTTACTCAATTACCAAGGATCAACAAAACGAACATTATTAAATTAAATTATTACATAATGTTCACAACATGGTAGTAAGTGATGTAAAAGAAATAATGAACTTGAAAAAGGTTCTTAAGAAAATAGAATTTAACTATAGTTTATTATTCAGGAGATAAATGAACGATCAAGTGAAGTCGGACACAATGTAAAGGACTTCGTCTCAATCTACTTTCATTGAGACATATTTCTTTTATATGATGTATAAACCCCTTTGAATTTTAATTTCATTCAAATGGAATATTTTTATATAAAGTTTTTTTACTAAACGAAAAAAGTAATGTATTTTCTTACATATGCGGTGGCAACGACTTCTCCGCCGCCATGACCATTATTTGAGTTTCGACTTTCTCTATAAGCCATAACTTTTTTAAATGAAAAATAAATACCATGTTTTAATTTTCTTTTATTTTGGAATTGAAAATGTTTTTGATAATTTTTTGATTATATCAATGTGTTGTATTGATATCTTGTGATTGAAATGTGGAAATTTTCGATTTCCTTTATGCATGTTTCATGTGATACGATTATGTTATGGTTCTTGGGAATTGTGTATGATATATTTAAAACTTTTCATATAAGGAATGAATTGGACTTAATAAGTGATGGGTGGAGCCCGCTATAGCTCCTCGATGCATCGGTAGGTCTAATGAGACAAACTAGTGTCTTGGCATAAGGCCTTGACAAAATCTTATTTGTAGTCTTGGCACAAGGCCTTCACTATGTGGTTATGATAGTCTGGAATTATGCATTCCATCATTATGAAAGAGGTTATTGATATTGCATGTGGTTATTCGACTAGTAGAATATCCATGTGAATAAGTAAATGTAATTATTTCATTTTATCTTTTCCCTATTATATTGAATATCATGTTTAAAAGGATTTTGTTTTAGTTATACATTGCCTTAAATGTTTATGTTTATTTATGAACGTTTCTGCTATATTGATATCCTTACTGAGAATATGAGCTCACCCCTTTCCCAGGATGTGAAGAAGTATTTTATGAATGACCTTCATGAATAGTATGAGGGGATATGAGTGTGGACTATGAAGACTATGCTATTTTAGTAATTTTCACTTTATGATGTAATGTAAGACTCTTGAATATATATAGTGTTTCCAAGGCTACTAAAATAATCGGTATATAGAGACTTGATATTTTGTGATCATGCCAATGTTATGTAATAATGCACTGACTCTGGGTAACTGGGGTCGGGGAATTACATAATGGGTATAGAATATACTGTTTCTATGGATGGAAAACTACTGCCTCACGAAATGATGATTGTTCAGTCTTCTCCTTCCACCCCTTTAGGTGGCCATTATGATGGAAATGTAATTATATATGATATTTATTTTATTTATTTTATCTCTTTTCTAATTTTATTCTCTTTTAGAACATACCTTTATGATTTTTATGTTGTATATATACAATAATTTCATTTGAGGAAGTGAGGACTACCGCCCCCTCAAAGTGATATGGCTCGTTCATGCTATACATGGAAGGTATAAAGGATAGAATTAATGTAATTATGTAAATTATATAACCTAGATATTATACTGAAATTATAATATACCTATGTATCATTTATTTTTCATTCCATTAAATATGAAAAATAATTGTAAGTATCGTTCATGCGTACGTACGGCTTACCGCCTGTATGAATGGTGCATTTTATTTCTGAAAACCAAATGTTATGGAATATTCTAAATACATACATACTGAATATATATGATATATATGATATCTAAATCATGAATAAAATTCTTTAGATATTGTAATTTTGACTACATGGACAATTTTTAATTATAACAAGTTCATTATTTTACTCACATTCCGAACATCGATAAAATGTCTGATATTAACTCAAATAATTAACAAATTGTTATATCAAGTTAATAAGTGATATAAAAGGAATAATAAACTTGAAAAAGGTTTTGAAGAAAGTAGAAATTGACATAAGTTTATTATTCAGGAAATTAAATAATGAACGAGTCAAGTTAGACATGAGGTAAGGGACTTCATCTCAATCTCCTCTCATTGAGTCATACTTCGATTTATACACAAATTTATTTTATAAAATTTAAAATAAACCTCTGTGACTATAAATTTCATTCAAAGAGAATCTTCTCTATACTAATTGTTTTACTAGATGATAAAAAGAATGTTTCTTTTTATTGTACGTGGTGACAATGAAATTTCCGCCACCGTGAGCATTCATTCATATTTGTCTTCCTTAACAAGCAGAAATGTTTTAAAAAGGAAAATAAATACTATATATTCTCTTTTATGTATTTTGGTATTGAAAATGGTTTTGAGAATTGATTGATTATGTTAATATATTTAAATTTTATATTGTTATTTAAATATTTATATTTTATATTTCCTTTATGTTTTCTCTTGTGTTATGATTATTTTATGGTTTTTGGGAATTATTTATTCATACGGGTGGTTCTAAGATAAACCTGGGGAAGGTGGGCCCTAGAGAACCCCCCCAATACTCTGGGTAAGATAAAAATGGTTAATGTTAATGTTTCTCCTAACAGATTTAAGGAATATACTATGATGGGTATTCAAAACGTAACTCCCTGTTTAGTTGTGAAATCTACAATGTAAGTATGTTATAGATACCACAAGTCACCTTTATGATTTATTATTTCTATGTGTTATTCATCAACCTTATAATTTCATGAGTTGTGTTAAAGAGATTATTTTTTTATGTATTTATGGACTAATGATTTCTTTCATTATTTTATAACCCTTACTAATATTTTTATGCTCATCCCATGTTTTTGAAATATTTATCATATGGGTATAAAGAAGGGTAAGAGAAAGGAAGAATTAAAGAAGATTTATATGAAGAAAATAATTATTGTTTTCTTTTAAGAGTTTTCATTTTATGAAAAAAATTGGTACTGCGTATAAGTGTCTGCTTGGTAATATTTGAGATGTAATTGAATAGTTATTGCCTAATTCTCTAAAACACTAATCCGAAAAAGATCCTCAATGTTATTTCTTGACTTAACTCAATATTATGTAATCTTTATGGATGGGGCCTTATAGTTGGTATCAAGGGTTTGTTTATATAAATTTAGAGGTTAGGGTGTCATTTAAATATAAGTGACTTTACCATAACAGTTATCATATTAGAAAGAGTCATATTTATTTTAGATAAATTGAATGGGTTTAATATTAAATGAATATGTGTATCTTAGTGTTTACCCACCTCATAATATATTTTATGATGATTTTACTGATATACTCACACTGATCTTTTTGGTTTTAGTAAATGGATAGATCTACCAGGAACCCAAGTTATAGTGGATGTGAGGAAAATTGTGATGGTTTTCAGATTAAGAAACTGAATGAAATGGGAGCTTCAATGAGTAATCTTGTGGTTACTCTCAACCAACTATCCAGAGTATTGCTTGAACACCTGAACTTTGGTTCTTTTTATAAGGCATCACATATGTTAAAAACAAATCCCTATGTAAGTTCAGGTAGTAATCATGAAGGTAAGTATATTTAGAAACCTATGTGTCAAGGATATAGAAAGAAACACCTATGAAAATGATTAAAATGGATGATAAGATGCTATAGATGTGGTAATGAACGTCATAAAGCAAGAAACTACTGTGGAAAAAAGGAACCATCCAGTTTAATCTGGGAAAGGGAAAGAAGTTCTTTTTGAGGGATCAATTGAATGTTTTAAATGTGGAGTGCATTGCCATTATACAAATATATGTCCTATGAAGAAGGTTTTTGAATGTAATCATAAGGATCATACAAATATATGTTTACTTATTCCTAATTCCATTCCAATTTAGGATGAGGAAACTAACAATGACTAATGAAAGGTGTGGATTATTTCTTAGCTGATTTTTTGACATTATTGAATCTTAAGATATGATTCTTGATTTTTTGTAGAAAATAAGTATTATAGAATAAATTTGAAAATAATGGTTAATGGATAATGAAGAACATTTAATGTGTAATAGGTATACATATAATGGATTCAAGATTTATGGTATATTTTTGGATGATGAAATGTTTAAAAGTATTAAGGCTCTTTTGATGATGAAATTACTTTGGAATAATTTTTCTAGTATTTGTATCCCTAAAGATTGATATTTGAAAATGTTATTCATTAAAGAATTATATTTTCTTTTGTTTATATAGTTATAATGAACCATTTGGGTTTATACGATTCTTGAATTTGAGGCAAATTACTTTTTGGGAAGAAAATGCGAAGTATGAGATAAAATTTGTGTTTAAAATATGTTATGGTAATTTTTGAGGAATTTATCTAATTTTTTGGTAATGTTATAAAATTATATAGTATTTGAAAAGGGACACCACACAGACCGTGTGACAACCAGTTGTGTCAGACAAAGCTGTGAGAATTAAACCCACAACCAATGTGCGATTGAGATTTATCACCTACCACTGGCCTACATGGAGTCGTTTTTTAGTATAACTAATTATTTTTGGTTAAATGATTTTATTGATAAATAATAAGTTTATTTGGGATATTATGTTTTATCAAATAGATATCCTTTGTATAAGAAAATGAATTTGTGATTAAGTGATAAAGGTTATTTTGGATGACGTTTTCTCTTTTGGGAACAGTATATGCCTAAGGAAAATAGAATACTTTGGGATTTCAATTGAGGAGTAATGGTGAAATTATATTTTGGAATAATCAATGTTATTATTATGGATTTATAAAAATTTGGGTTATTTATGGAAATTATTAACCTATCATAGAGAAACTTTGATTAGGTTAATTACTTTTAAGTATGTGACATTAAAAGCAGTCGATGTTATTTGGAGATAAATGTAATGATTTATCATTGAAGACTATGTGATCAAATAATTATGAATTTTGGGTTTCAAACTTAGTTTGGTTGATTTAAAAGTATTTTAAGGACAATTGTTTGTTGAATGGTATTTGTTTAACATTGGGCACTATTTGTTGAATTTTGGAGATTAAGATTAGTATTTCTTTACCCTTTTGGGATTATCTAATCTCGTACTAACCATTTTGGTTTTGGTTAATGTATAAAGATATGTAAAATATATAGTTAATATTTGTTTGATTATTTTATTCTCTAGAAGTTGATTCTATAACTTTTTATGTGACCAATTAATCTTGAATACTCATCATTTGGACAAAAGGTGAGTTTTTGGTAGAAAATTATTAAAGGATGAAATTCTACTTGAAAAGTAAGTATATTTCCTTATGTTATTATTCAATATCATAAATAAAATATCCAATTTTTTTAAAGGGAACCTAAAACAATTTTTCTTTGTCATTTTTATTTTTCTATTGGGTAATCAAATACAGTTTAACCAATCACAAGTTTGTGTTTTTTTGACGGTTAACTTTCTCTTGATCATGTTTTCTATAACTCTCCATCAAAACATGACACTTAGTTTTTCCTCCATATCCATGTTTTAATACATGTAATCCAAGTATGGGTTATCTAAAGTGACCTTTTTACTTCTCTTTGATTATTTTAAAGTGATAGTTTTATTGACTCTTTTTCCGATGTGTGACTTTTAATTATGTTTCTGAGCCTAATTTTAAAATTACAAGGACGCAATTCCCAAAAGGGGGTAAGGATGTAACATCCATGGAAAATAAAGACTATAAAATTTTCATATTTTTTAATATTTTTTAATTAAATATTAATTTTAATTTCAAGGGGATGTTAGATGATACTCCACACGCAACAACGGGTTCTTTGAAATCTTATATTGCACAAAACATTGGGTTATACCGAAAAATAATATAGTAATATTATTATTTTAAATGGTAGTTTACACCTAGAAAATATATTGTTGGTAATGAATTTAACTAACTAAAATATGATTAAACATGTTTTTTAAATGTTTTTACTTTTATCCAATAAGTTTTAGAGGCTTAAAATAAGAATGAATCCAATTTTAAGCACAGAAAACTCTAATATTTTTTAAAATATATTTTACTACCTTTTAATGGATAACCCGTTTAAAATCTAGTTTCAATTAATTTTATATGATACATATGAAAAAATAAAATTCTTCATTAGAATTGGGACTTCAAAATTAACTTTGGGTAAAATTTTGGTATTTTTCTGATAAATTTTATTTTTTATGAATAGTCAAAAATATTATATTTTAATTCAAAACTACCTTTTAATATAATTTATTTATACAGTTATATTGTACTTTAATTTTTTTTATGTGTAATCGGGTTATATTTTTACCTTTTATTCCAATTTTGTTTGTTATAAGTAATTTCACATTGACATTGGACATAAATATATGTCAGTATTTTGGTAGTTTTAACTTATTAAATACACGCTTTTTGATTTTGACAATGAGAATTAATTTTATATTAATTTCTACAACATATATGTTTTGAATTTGGAAAAATTATTTCCATATTTGGAATGAGGCATTACAAATTTTTTATGTAGGTAACTTTTATTTTTAGACATTTTGAATAGTAATTACAGTAAATATTTTATTTACCATGGTTAAAGGGTAAATTTGGTGAATAGGGGTAAACAATAATATTATAATAATATGAAATTTCTATTAAAAGTTTCCTAACACTATTGGCTGATACATGTTTGACTATGGGAATCCTTGGGTTAATTTTTTAACCCCATGGATCGACTTGTAAGTGAAAATGACATTTTATTAAAATTAATTTTATGTTTAAGAAAATGTAACATAAACAAATATCTTTTAGTAAAACAATTTTATATGGGTTTATATAAGTACTATTTTCTACTATAAATATTCATAATAAATATAAAAATATTTCATACATCATGTAATTTTATTTATAATTTTCTAAAATTAATGAAATAAATTTAATTACGACACAATGGTGATGCAATGAATGCTTCATTAAAAAGGATTCAAATAAATGATATTATGAAGGCTAAAATAAATGTAATTTTGTTATTTTTATGTGATCCACAAATATTTTGGATGATATATACATGTTATGTCACGACCCGTCCTCAGGGCCCGTGCTGTGACAACCCCAAGCCCACCTTCCATAGGCCAGGGGCTGGCGACTAGCACCAAAGGCGTAATTTCTGATAACTGGGAAGGCATTGCCTTTATAAAAGTAGACAAAACACCATAGAGTACAAGTAGAAGAATACACTAAGTACAAAAGGAAGTGCTGAAAAGTGAATGGGCCAGAATACAAACTCAATCGAAAGTACAACTACAACTGAACAAAAGTACAACAGAAAAAGAAGAACAGCTGGAAGAATGGAAGCATCTCCTGGGTCGTCCTCCTCGAATCCTACCTGAAGGGTAGGTACAGATAGAGAAGCTCCTGGATTGTCCACCACGGATCCTACCTGAAGGGTAGGTACAGATAGACTCCAAAATTCTCTCACCCGTCAACCACCTCTGTGTGTCATCTCATCGTGAAGTCCACCTCCGGATACCAACTCATCGTGAGGTCCACCTCCGGGTACCATCCAGTCCTCAAACACTCGGCCTCTGACAGCGCTGCCCGACGTCTGCAACCAACACAACGAATTGAGGGCATAGCCTATGCAGGGCTGAGTATACGATACTCAGTAGGGACCCCAAGACCCTCAAGGTATCACTAAATCCAACAAGGATAACCACAAAGTTGGATCTCAACAGATAACCCTTAATTAGGTATAAGCCCATACTTATATCTAAGTTATCAAGTAACCCATCTCAATCATGAGGAAACACAGAGGTTATAGACTCAGCTCAAACCAGGATTTTATTCATGATGTCGAAACCACATTTGCTGGAGAACTCCTCCTATGTCGTGTACGGTGGTCCTGCCGTTACAACCAATCACTTCCCACTAACCTTAGACTACTGAGGTACTCCACCTGTCGAGTAATATGGGCCTGCTGCTACAACCAAGCGCTTCCCACCATGGGTCTGCCACTACAACCCTGCACACCCCTCATAGCCTATAGAGGTACTCCTTCTTTCAAGTACCATGGGTCTGCCACTACAACTAAGCGCTCATCTTCCATGGGTCTACTGCTACAAACAAGCGCACCCCACTGGGCCATATGAATCACTCCGAGTCGATCGATCAGCAGTCGTCAAGTCTCAGCCAGCTACTAGGTCTCCACACTTTGTACGCTCGTCTTCAGGATGGTCTGCTCCACGATCTAATGCTCGATACTTCCAAGTGTCATGTAATCTCACGTGGAAGTATCTCAAAGGACCGCCTCATCATAGGGGTCTCAACGCAACAGACGACACGTCAATCAGACGCCCGGTCTATGAGTTATTAACATTTCTGTTCCAAGGGCCCGGTTGGATTTCGGGTACAATCCAACCTGGTCATGCTCAAACCACATCCAAAACTAGTGTATATTATTCCAAAAGAACTTTCTCATCAAGAGGAATCCAACATAGTCGACAGCAAATCAATCGGACGTCCGGTCCTTAAGTTACAAGCGTTTTCGCTCCGAGGGCCTGGTTGGTTTTGGGTTCGAACCAAACCGGCCATACAAACAATTCGCAAAAACCTTGAGTTTAATATACATAAATGACTGTCTCGATCCAAGGATTCCTACGCAACTAACGGTGCGTCGATCAGAGGTCTGTAGCTCAAGTTATGGGTGCTTAAACGAATCTGGACTGAAAAGGGGGGTCTGGGCCTGGTCTGACCCCACCCAACCCACCCTGGGACGGTCCGAACTGGGTTTACCTAACTCGGGTCCAAGCCCGGCCCAGCCGGCGTGGCCTGGCCTGCCCCACATGACCCACCTCGTCCCGGATGGGGGGGGAGGCGCTGGCTTCGGCCATCTAGCGCGGCTCAATCCGCCGCCCCCCAAATCCGGAATGGCTGAGCCGTTCCAGTTTTGTCCACCGCCGCGGTTCCGCCGCAGTGGACTATTCCAGTGGCGCGCCGCCGCTGCCTTCCGCGGACCACCGGACGTACTTCGGTGGTCCATTTTTCCCACCGTCTGCTCCAGTGGCTCTCCCGGGACACGCTCTTCACTATGACGGCTTCAAATCTCCATTGCAGCCTTGTTTCATTGTCACCCATCAATCAGCGCACAAACAAACAACCAACGGTGGGTCGTTGGGCCGTGTTTGTTCGGCCCACGCCCTCCGCGTTAGGCGTTATGAATTGGCCAAAGATAATCATGGTTTCACGTAGAACGAATAACAATTTTATTCAAATAAAATTGAAGCAATCCACCGTATAATTCCCCCGCAAATAACTATTCACAACCCGCAAAAGAAAACATCTGCGGATCAACATGATAATGAGTTGATCCGGGTTCTTTGTTTTAGAAGGGAAGAACATGTGAATATAAACATACTCAAATTAAACCCCTACCTCATCTAAATCGTTGAGTGAAGGTTCGTCGTGGCATTTATCGTCATGGAAGAAGGCGTCACGGAAGGAGAGGGTCGTTGGTGTCGCGGTACACGGCGTCGCATAGTCGATCTCTGAGGATTGGGCGTTCTTCGTCGGAGATCGGTGCGTTCTTTGAATTTTTCGTGTTCTTCGCGTTCTTCGAGTTCTTCAACAAAGAAGAAGAAATTCAAGATTCCCCCTTTTCTCCCAATCCCCTCTCAACACAACAAGCTCCAACCAAAAATAAAATAGGTGCTTCACTTATTTTATTACTCATGACTTAAGTTTGAAATTCAATAATTGAATTAAAACACTTAATTAATTAAGTGAGTTGTCATGATTTAAGAAGTGAGATAGGAGGTGAGTGGTGTCACATTAAAGGGGGGTTAAGGAGTTAAGGAATATGAGAGGTCACCCACTTAATGGGGGAGTTAGAGTAGGTTTAAGTGATGTGAAGGGGTGGTGTTCGTGTGGGCCCCACCTCACATTTAACCTCACTTAGGTAGTTACATTCGCCCAACCTCCATCCTTAGGTTTTAACCACTTTAAAGAAATAAAATTAGTTGCACAAATTTTATTTCTCGAAAGTATTTATCCACAAAACTAAACAACTCTTCCTGAGAAAATGCAACTCTGGAAAAGGTATTTTTATGAAATTACCGACGCTGCGGTTCCATCGGTGCCCTCAGATTTCGATTCCGAGCACCGGTTCAAAAGATAGAAAAATGTGCTCGTTCGCTCACTGAATGTACCCGAGCTAAACTTCGGAAATTGATTCTGGGCACACCTGGCCTCGGAATCAGGTGTCGTTAGAAACTGCGTTCTCATAAAATTCCAAAGAAATTAAGAAAACAAATTCCTTGAAATTCCAGGTCTTTACATTACTCCCACCTCAGGGATTTATGTCCCTGTAAAGCTTTAACACAAACTAGGGATACTAAAGTGGTACTGATCACGTATCTGAGCCTTCCGCTCCCATGTTCCCAGCTAGAGGTTCACGTGCTGCCAACGAAATCACATAAGAGAAATCGATTGTCCTCGTAGGACCTGCTCCTGTCAATCCTCAACCTCTACTGGAAACCCAAAAAAGTCACCCCATCGCCAATGTCTCCCCATCTTCGACGTCCTACTTCTAGAGTTCGATGATGTGGGAAGAGTCGTGCACGTATATCCTTAGTTGAGATACATGGAAGTCATCGTGCGCCTGGTGAAACTGAGGTGGATGGGTCAAGTGGTAAACCACCTCCCCTACCCTGCTGAGGACTTGAAAAGGTCCGCTGAACCTCGGATATTACTTGCCGCCTCAGCCACATCTCCATATACCTCATTGAGGTGAGACCCTTAAGAAAACATGGTCGCCGTCCTCAAAACCCAGTGGTTCTATCTCCTATCAACATAAGAATTATTGTCAACTCGGAGCTGTCCTCATCCGCTCCTGGATGACCTGGACCTTCTCTGTCGTGGCCTGGACCATCTCTAGTCCCACAAGAGATGCTAATATTTCTTCTTTGCCGATAAGAGAAATCTGGTATCATCCCCTGAATGAACCATGTTCTTTGCCTAAAATATTCAATCCTACCATGAATGGCACTAATCCATGCCATGGATGACATCGTAAGGCCTTGACGCTACTACCAAGAGATCCAACTGTTACTCTCGCCTCTAAGGGTTGAGTCACACTGTCGGAATCAATGTGTGGTTACTAGGTATCCTCTAGTATGAATCTCAAAAGTGAGGGTCATGTCAACAGTTTTTAACCGGAACCTCTTAGTATCAATTATACCAAAAAGGGAAGGAAATTGAACGTCACAAAGATAAGTGACTTTTATTACTACAGCTCGTAGTACAAGACACACAAAAACCACAAAAAAACAACAACAACAAGGAAGCTGGTAGCACCAAGATCAAAGGCCTCTATGCCTGGAACTATTCTAATCCTGATTAGAACTGAAACTCAAAACTCATGCTGCAACATGGGTGAAGTTGCCGATTCAAGAGTGATCAGCTACACCTTCCTATGCAAGAGTTAATCCTGTGCTGCCTAGGGTTTCCTTTTTACCCACCAAGGAAAACCCATCCCGACGTTTTCCTAATACCGTCAATTTGTGTATGAACTGTGGATCCAATCCATACTCAGACCAACGTCGTAAGGCCTCGATGCTACCACCAAGAGATTCCAACTGAAACTCTCGCCTCGTGGGTCATATCACACTGTCGGCATAAGTGTGATTATCGAGACTCCTCCCAAGGTATATCCAGACATGAGGGTCAAGTCTACAGCTTACCGAAAACACTAGGTCTGGGACAAGATTCGTAGAAGGAAGGAATGATTCATATCTATGTCTGTTACTACAATAGCTAGTAGTGGACACAGACTATACCTATAATCATTCTTAGAGCCATTGGGTCACACTCCTTGACCGCATGCAGCTACTCTCTTCCCCTGCCCTCCATCTCCCTGAGCCTAGCAGGTACTATAAAGGCGGTTGATTGTAACATGTCGAAAAGTACACCACCCCATGCTGCTCTCCTAGCTCTACTTCCACGTCTGCTACTCTGCATATTCATCCTTCCTTGACACTTCCTCTTCTTGAAACATTTTACACGTCCAGGTCTCTGGGACTGACGCCAGTTCGCATCTTCCCACTGCTAACATTCACTGGCTATAACCGATCAGCCAAAGAAGATTCAACCACAAAGGTTCTCTCTAGCACCCTAACATAAGTAGGAATGCATAGAGGAAAGAGTGATTACTAAGATATCCTTTAAAAACACCTCGATCTGAGATCTGAGCTCTAAAGAACTGATCATATTGTAGTCATGAAGTACCAAGAATGATTGGTATGCCCCGATGAATTCTCAGCTACCGACATGTCATCCTGTCGAAGCTGTATAAGCTCTAGAAAACTCTCAGCCACTTCCTCAAGAGAGTAATCATCCGCATATGAGTCGGGCTCACCTCGGAACAAGAGGGTATCTGATGTTGGAACACGTGTAAGGAAGTAAGTCTACATGTGTCACATACTAGTACCGCTGGTTGTAACTACTGACCAAAAGGTAGTGATGTATAGCTTGCACACTACCCGAAGGCACTATCTCAGGCATCGGTCCACATACCGAAGCCTCATCACTATGCGGACCATCCTCATGGTCATTCACTATAAAAAACTAGTATCCATGTCCACCATCCTCTCTACTGATGTCTCAGCTAGGCAGAAAACTCTAGAAATCGCCTCAAGCCAGTGCTCTGCTGTCTTGAAATCTGCCTCGCCTCGTAACCTCGGAGGCCTCTACTGTTGAAACTCGTGCAACGTGCTCTGCCAGCGTGCATAGTTCACTAGTATGGCTAGTGGAATCTGCTTCCCAATAGGTGGTGGTGCTGCTGGTACACCACCTGAGGGTGACAACATAGTAAAAGGGGCCCCGCACCGGAGCCTCGTCACATGGTGGGCCGTCATCGTGTACTATCTCAGAACACCAACTGACTGTCTTCGTGGAGACATCCTGAACAGATGTGACACATTCAAACGATTTATACCTGATGATCTGAACTAGTTTGAGCTGACTTGTAAACGTTTTGGAAACACACACACGATCAGTGTTTTCATGCAAAAAGTCAGAAATCAGTATTCAGTGTCCTGGTGTATGGATACGTCGGCCGCCACACCAACACTGGAATCCCTGAACTGAAGACCACACTCGGTACACTTAACACTATTTCTTCATAGAAAAGAAAGATCAGAGTCCTATGTTCTGCGGTAGAACCGACTCTTTTGATACCAATTTTTCATGACCCGACATCAGGGCCCATGTCGTGACTACCCCAAGGCCGCCTTCCATAGGACAGGGGCTGGCGACTAGCACCAAAGTGGTAATTCCAAATAACTAGAAAGTCATTTCCTTTATAAAAGTAGACAAAACACCACATAGTACAACCGGAAGAATACACTAAGTACAAAAGGAAGTGCTGAAAAGTAAATGGGATAGAATACAAACTTAATCGAAAGTACAACTACAACTGAACAAAAGTATAACAGAAAAATACAAACAGCTGCAAGAATGGAGGCAGCTCCTGGGTCATCCTCCTCAGATCCTACCTGAAGGATAGGTATAGATAGCGCAACTCTTGGATCATCCACCACAGATCCTGCCTGAAGGGTAGGTACAGATAGCCTCCACAACACTCTCGCCCATCAACCTCCTCTGTGTTTCATCTCATCATGAAGTCCACCTCCGGATACTGACTCGTCGTATGGTCCCCCTCCGGGTACCATCCAGTCCTCAAACACTCGGCCTCTGACAGCGCTGCCCAACATCTGCAACCAACACAACAAAGTGCGGTCATATCCCATGCAGGGGTGAGTATACGATACTCAGTAGGGACCCCGAGACCCTCAAGGTCTCACTAAATCTAACAAGGATAACCACAAAGATGGATCTCAACTAATAACCCTTACTTAGGTATAAGACCATACTTATACATAAGTTATCAAGTAACCCATCTCAATCATGAGGAAACACAAAGGTTATAGACTCAAATCAAACCAGGATTTTATTCATGATGTCGAAACCACGGCTGCTGGAGAACTCATCCTCTTTCGAGTACAGTGGGTCTGCCACTACAACCAAGCGCTTCCCACTAACCTTGGACTGCTGAGGAACTCCACCTGTCGAGTACTATGGGCCTGCTGCTATAACCATGCGCTTCCCACCATGCGTTTGACGCTACAAACAAGCGCACCCCCTCATAGCCTATAGTGGTGCTCCTTCTTTCGAGTACCACGGGTATGCTGCTACAACCAAGCGCTCCTCCTCCGTGGGTCTGCTGCTACAACCAAGCGCACCCCACTGGGCCATACGAATCACTCTGAGTCGATCGATCAACAGTCGTCAACTCTCAGCCAACTACTAGGTCTCCTCACTCCGTACGCTTATCTCCGGGAGGGTCCTCTCCACGAGCTAATGCATGATACTTTCAAGTGTCATGTAATCTCACATGGAAGTACCTCAATGGACTGCCTCATCATATTGGTCTCAACGCAACAGACGACACATCAATCGGACGCCCGGTCTGTGAGTTATTAGCATTTTCGTTCCAAGGACCCGGTTGGATTTCGGGTACAATCCAACCTCATCATGCTCAAACCACATCCAAAACCAGTGTATAGTATGCCAAAAGAACTGTCTCATCAAGAGGAATCCAACATAGTCGACAGAACATCAATCGGACGACCGGTCCTTATGTTATATGCCTTTTCGCTCCGAGGGCTCGGCTGGTTTTGGGTTCGAACCAACCCAGACATACACAAAATTCGCCAAAAACTTGAGTGTAATATACCTAAATGACCGTCTCCTTCCAAGGATTCCTACGCAACTTACGGTGCATCGATCAGAGGTCCGTAGCTCATGTTATGGGCATTTAAACGAATCTGGACCGAAAAAGTGGGGGTCTAGGCCAGGTCTGACCCCACCCAACCAACCCTGGGACGGTCCGAACCGGGTCAACCTGACTCGGGTCCGGGCCCAGCCCGGCCGACGTGGCCTGCCCCACGTGACTCGCCCTGGCCCAGCCGGGGGGGGGGGGCTGGCTTCGGCCAGCTAGCGCGGCTCAATCTCGCGCCCCCCAAATCCGGAAAGGTTGAGCCGTTCCGGTTTCGTCCGCCGCCGCGGTCTGTTATGGCGGCGCGCCGCCGCCTCCTTCCACGAACCACCGGACACGCTCCGGTGGTCCGTTTTTTCCACCGTCTGCGCCAATGGCTCTCCCGGGACACTCTCTTCACTGTGACGGCTTTAAATTGCTGTTGCGGCCTTGTTTCATCATCGCCCATCAATCTGCGCACAAACAAACAACCAACTGAGGGTGGTCGGGCTGTGTTTATTTGGCTCGTGCCCTCCTCATTAGGCATTATTAATTGTCCAAAGATAATCATTGTTTCACATAGAACGAATAACAATTTTATTCAATTAAAATTGAAGCAATCCACCCTACAATTCCCCCACAAATAACTATTCTCAACCTGAAAAAGAAAACGTCCACGGATAAACTTGATAATGAGTTGATCCATGTTCATTGTTTTAGAATGGAAGAACATGTGAATATAAACATACTCAAATTAAACCCCTACCTCGTCGAATTCGTTGAGAGAAGGTTCGTTGCGGAATTTATCATCACGGAAGAAGGCGTCGCGAAAGGAGAGGGTCGTTGGTGTCGCGGTACACGGCGTCGTGTAATCGATCTATGAGGATTCAGCGTTCTTCATCTGAGGTCGGTGCGTTCTTCGTGTTCTTCAATGAAGAAGAAGAACTTCAAGACTCCCCTTTTTCTCCCAATCCCCTCTCAACACAACAAGCTCCAACCAAAAATAATATAAGTGCTTCACTTATTTTACTACTCATGACTTATGTTTGAAATTAAAAAATTGAATTAAACCACTAAATTAATTAAGTAAGTGGGCATGATTTAAGAAGTGAGAGAGGAGGTGAGTGGTGTCACATTAAAGGGCGGTTAATGAGTTAAAGAAATATGAGAGGTCACCCAATTAATAGGGGAGTTAGAGTAGGTTTAAGGAATGTGAAGGGGTGGGGTTCGTGTGGGCCCCAACTCACATTTAACCTCACTTAGGTAGTTAGTTTCACCCAACCTCCATCCATAGGTTTTTACCACTTTAATGAAATAAATTTAGTTGCACAAATTTTATTTCTCGGAAGTCTTTATCCACAAAACTAAACAACTCTTCCCGAGAAAACGCAACTCTAGAAAAGGTCTTTTTAAGAAATTACTAGAGCTGGGGTTCCATCGGTGCCCTCGGATTTTGATTCTGAGCACCGGTTCAAAAGATAGAAAAACCCTCTCGCTTGCTCACTGAACGTACCCAATCTAAACTTCGAAAATTAATTCCGGGCCCACCGGGCCTCGGAATTAGGCGTCTTCAGAAACTGCGTTCTCGTAAAATTAAAAAGAAATTAAGAAAATACAATTCCTCAAAATTTCTGGGTCATTACATGTTATATTTTTATTAATAAAGTTTTTTTTGAAAAAATCAAGTTGTTTTGGATTTTTTTAAAATTCTTCATTTGAATAGTTTATAAATTGAAATAAATGAGTTATTAAAACAATTAATAATTTATTAAATGTTAAATAATCCTAAACATATATTATTCATACAACTGACATATATTATGTTACAGTTTTCATTAATTATCCATTTTTGGGTAACTTGTAATTTTATAGTAAATATATAAACCATATAGTATGAATATACAAGAGGATATCGTAAGAGTTAAATTTGTTAACTAAGGGTGAAAGCTAAAAGGTAATTTTAATTTTAGGCCATAAACTTGTATGAAACACATTGGATGAGTTTATTTTGAAAAATACTCACATTATATTCGAATTAAATGAGTTTGCGACCTTTTAAAATCGAAATAATGTTTATAATAAAATAATACTTTCAAACATTCCTAAAGAGTCATCCCCCCTTATAAAAGGCCATCACCTCTAACCCTAACTCTCACATCTCAAGTCCCTTGGATCATCCACAATATACCAAAATAATCTCCCAACATTCCTTTATTCCTCCTAGAAGACTTCCCTTAGGAATAAGGCATTTCAAGAGAGCCCTTTTGCTCAAATCAAAAGGAGTTATCCAATTTAAAGGTAATGTATCCTCCCAAGCTATTTTATTTTATTTTCCTTCTCCACTACCTATTCTAATATTATTATTTGATTGAATAAAAACACCACTATCCTCAATATTCTATGTTGTTTTTTTTAGATTTATTATAACTACACTTACACACACCTCTATTTAATGGGTATAAAACATACTATTTTTGTGGACGATAATCTAGTGCCTCACGAAACGATGATTGCTCAATATTCTACTACCATCTATTATGGTGGCCATTATGATTTCACTTTAATTATGTATGATATATTTTTTATATTTATGCTTATGTAATTATATTTTATAACATACCCTTATGCTTTTCATATTGTATATATACGATAATTTCATTTGAGGAAGTGCAGACTACCACCCCCTTAATGTGATGTGACTTGTTCATGGTATACATGGAATGTATAAAAAATAGAATTAATGAAATTATTTAACATATATAAAATAGATATTATAATGAAATTATAATATACCTCTATATCATTTAGTTTTGATTCCTTTAAATATGAAAATGAATTGAAAGTAGCGTTCAAGCGTACGTACGACTTACCGTCTCCATGAATGGTGCATTTCATTTCTTATATACAAATTTTATGGACTATTATAGATATATATTGGATATATATGATATCTAAATATTGAGAATAATTCTTGAGATAATGTAATTTTTACCACATGGACAATTTCTAATTATAACAGGGTCATTTTTTTTTCTCAAGTTCCGAACATCGACAAAATGTATTATATAAACTCATATAATTAACTAATTTTAAAGCAAGGTAATTAGTGGTATAAAAAGAATAATTGTAACGCCCCGACCCCAGTTACCCAGAGTCGGTGCATTATTACCTAACATTGGCATGATCACAAGAACTATCATGTCTTGAAAGACTGGTCAGTTTAATAGCCTTGGAATAACTAGATATGTTAATAAAGTTTTACATTACATCACAAAAATGAAAACTACAACAACATAGTCTCAATAGTCCACACTCTTATCCCCTCATACTATCTATGCAGGTCATTCATAATTTACTTCTTCATATCCTGGGAAAAATAAAACATAGAAAAATGGGTGAGCTCAAATGCCCAGTAAAGATAACAATATAGCAGAAACTTTCATAAATAAGAATAAGCATTTAAGGCAGTGTATAACTAAAACAAAATCCTTTTAAAATTGAACTTCAACATAGTATGGAAAAAATAAAATGAAATAATTCCATTTACTTATTCACATGGATATTCAACTAATCAAATAATCACATGCAATATCAACAACCCCTTTCATAATGATGGAATGCATAATGTCAGACTATCATAACCACATAACCAAGGCCTCGTACCAAGACTACAAATAATATTTTGCCAAGGCCTTGTGCCAAGACACTAGTTTGTCTCATGAGACCTACCGATGAATCGAGGAGCTATAGCGGGCTCCACTCATCACATATTAAGTCCAATGCATTCCCATATGAAAAGGTTTAAACATAACATAAACATTCATATTAAAACTAGCATACGAAATGTAAATACTTAATCCATAAACCATGAATGGTATAAAAATAACACATCCACAGTCAAACATATCACAAAACCTTCAATACAATATAGAAGTTTTTTATCATAATAAATCATCTTCAAATAAGCGTAAAATCCATCAAAGGATGTTGACATAGATGAAATCAAAACTCTTTTTAGAGAAATATCTGTTTTTATTTTGAAATAATTTAAGAGTCATTTATTTATAAAATAAAACTTTTTCTTTGAAAATATTATTATAATCTTGTAGAGTAAGCTTAGACTATTTTATAATGGCAGAAAATAGCCACACTCGCTGTATAAGTTTTAAAAAAACATTCTTCCCTTAATTCTGTCGAAAAGGTTAAAAAGGACCTTGTTTGGAAAATGACGGAAAGATTCCATTATAAACTTCTTATAAAAATTCAAACAATGGTATAAATGACTTTAACCCATATTCTGTAAAATAGTAAGAATGTTTTGAAATACATTTTTAAGAAACATGGATGTGGATGATAAAGAAGTCCTAGTAGATTATTACTTATAAGCAACCTCGGATAATGAAGAGATTGTGAAATAAACCCTTACCTTATACTTTTTTGTGGTTGGGGTAGGTTAACCTCCTGTATAATTATTAAATAATTGTTATTAAATTATAAAAGAATCATATATATTAATATGATATCATATATGATCTTTTAACATTGCTTTGTAAATAATATTTTAGAATTATCGTTGTTTCGGGTGTTAACTTACTCGTTTTCTTTTATATGTTTTGTTACATAAGCCCTGTTTTTCATGGATAGGTTAATCATATCCAGAATGATATCAAGTCCTTAGATACTATTATTAATCATCAATTGAGAATTAGACTTGAGTGGATACGATGGAGAATGAATGCCATCGCGTTCGTGGAGACGGTAGTCCGTACGTACGCACGAGCGACAATATCATTCTTTTGATATTAAAATAATATATAATTGGATGGTATATCATATATACAGAATAATTATCATGTTATATTTATTATTTACATGAATTAAAAATCATTATTATACCCATCAAAATAATAATTTATTGAACAACAAATACACCACGACGTGGAGATGGTAAGCCGTACGTCCGCACGTATGGTGACATGTTATTCAAATGATGGATAGAAAACTGAATATGGTTGTACCAAATTTATAATAACATCACTGTCTATATAAGATACTGGATTTATTATATATAATGTTAATAACAAAGAAAGAAGAAGTGGAAGAAGAAAGGAACTTGGAAAAGGGTGGTGAAATCCTTACCTCTTCTTTGGGTTCTTCCTTTTGATTTGATCAAAAGGGCTCCTTAGGTTGGCTTTCTGATAAAAGGAAGGCATATAGGATGAATTGAGGGAATTTGAGAGAGTATTTGGGCAGGGTTTGTCTGATTGAAAAGGCTTTTAAGGTGTGAATTAATGAGAAGGAGTGCCCTTTTATAAGAGGGGTGAGTGGCACCTTTGGAAAAGCTAGAAATATTATTTTATAATAAATTCATATTCGGTTTCTAATGGCTCTAAAGTAGATTATTTAAAGGTTAAGGTGGGGATGGTTAAAAAACCACTCAAGAAATAGGATTTATACAGGTTTGGATTACTATATTAACCTTATCTTTAAGTATTAACTCTTAGTTAATTAGTTTCACTTTTACAATGTCTCTTTGTATTTTTATATTATATGGTTAATAAACATACTATATACATCCATTCGACCCCCCAAGTTTACCATTAATGATACACCTATCATGATATAAGTCTCATTCCCTAACCTTAGATTTTTAGGAATTTAATGTCAATTAATAATATAATATTTGTTTTAAAAACTCTTTTATGTCAATTTTGACACTATTCAATAGTTGATTTTTTTTTAAAATCATAATAGAATGATTACTTCTAAAAAAGTTAATTAAATCATTCCTAACATGTCATATTAACCAATAAAATTAGTGTAATTCATAAAAAGTCTCAAATTATATTTATTTGGGTATTTATAATATCAATTATATTAATTTGTCACTATTATGGTAATTACTGCATCATCATTGTGTCAAAAATAAATTAAATTATTTAATGTCTAAAAATTATAAATAAAATATAATTATGTATTAAATAATTTTATCTTTCCAATGAATATGTATAGTTGAAAATCCAACATATATAACACTATGTAAAAATTGTTTTTCTAAAGGATATATGCGTATGTAATTTTTCTATTTATTTTAACTTAATTAAAATAATGTGTCCCTATCACCTACAAGTGGCTCCATGGAGTCCCGAAATCGACCCAAGGATGCCCATGGTCAGACATGTATCCACAAATAATTTTAGGACACGTTCTAGGGTAATTTAGTATTATTATTATATTATTTTTTAACCCTTATTTACTGGATTTTCTCTTTAACCGTGGTAAATAAAATATTTACCGAAGTAATTATTCAAAATGTATAAAAATAAAAGCTACCTATTTACACAATTTGGACATCCTGATTCCAAATATGGAATCCATTTTTCCAAATTCAAAACACAGAAGTGGCAGAAATTAATTTAAAATTAATTCCCGCTGTCAAAACAAAAAACATGTTTTTAAGATATAATAACTATCAAAAGATTGGTACTTGTTTATGTCCGGTTTAATTGTGAAATTATGTCCAATGACCAACATTGTATTATATGGTAAAAATATATTCTAAATATACTTTAAAACCACCCAAATACATAATTTATCACAATTAATTATTTTTATTAAAAAAGTTGTTTTTAATTAAAATTTAGTAATTTTTAATATTAATCAAAATATTAAAGTTATCAGAAAAGTACCAAAATATTACCTTAGGCTAAATTCGATACTACGAATCCAAAAATGATGTCCATTTTTGAGAGATAAAATTTCTAAAATGTTAAAAATTATGTCTTACTATTCATAACGGCTAGTTTGATGGGTTGTGGTGTGTGTTAGAACTCGATGTTGCGTACAACACACACTATTGAATTATTAAAAGGGAAACGTACCGTAGAAGCGTGGGGTGTTACATTCTCACCTAATTAAAATAATTTCATCCTTGAAAGTTCTAGAATACTACCACATGAAATGACTCGGGTGGTTCTTCATCATAAGTTCCTCGGGTTCTCACGTTGCCTCTTCCATCTTATGGTTTCTCCATAAGATTTTTACCAGACGAGTCGTCCGGTTTCTCAGTACTTGTTCTCTCATATCAAGAATCTTGACGGGCTCTTCACAATAAGACAGATCAGGTTCCAGTTCTAATTCCTCATATGTGGGTACATGCGTTGGGTCAGGCATGTATTTACTCAATAGAGATACGTGGAACACATCATGAACTTTGGAGAGACTTGGCGGCATTGCCAATCGGTAAGCTACAGCCCCAATTTGTTCTAGAATTTTGAAAGGTTCGATGTACCTGGGACTCAATTTACTTTTCTTACCAAAACGTATGACTCCCTTCCATGGAGATACCTTCAGGAAAACATGATCACCTACTTGAAATTCCAAATCATACCTTTAATTATCGGCATAGCTCTTCTGCCTACTTTGAGCTGCTTTGATATGGTTTGGGATTACCTTTACCTTTTCCATCATTTCCTCCTCTAGTTCTGGGCCTATAAGTTTTCTTTCATGAATGTCATCCCAACAGGTTGGTGTGCGACATCTCTTTCCGTATAACGCTTCATATGGTGCCATCTGAATACTCGAATGGAAGCTATTATTATAGGAAAATTCAACCAGAGGTAAATATTGATCCCACATACCCTGAAAGTCAAGTGAGCAGGATCTCAACATGTCTTCCAAGGTTTGAATAGTTCATTCTGATTGTTCATCTGTTTGAGGGTGGTAGGCAGTGCTCAAATGAAGTTCAGTATCCAAGGATTTCTGAAGACTTTTCTAGAATAATGAAGTAAAACGGGGATCACGATCAGAAACAATCGATAGGGGTACTCCATGAAGTCTCACATCTTCATCAATATATAGTATTTATAGACGTTCCAGTGGTATTTCTTCTATTATAGCAAGAAAATGTTCTGGCTTGGTAAGAAAATCAACAATAACACATATTGCAACGTTCCTTCTAGGAGTCTTTGGTAGTCCTATGACAAAGTCCATCATGATATTATCCCATTTCCACTCAGGTATGGGAAGAGGTTGCAATACTCCACCAGGTTGTTGCCTTCCAGCTTTCACTTGTTGACAAACCATACATCTTGACACAAAATCAGCAATCTCCCTCTTCATGTTGTCCCACCAAAAATGTTCCTTCAAATCTCTATACATTTTGGTGCTCCCAGGGTGTATAGAAATATTAGAACTATGAGCATCATCCAGAAATTCCCTTTTTAGATCAGGTATATCGGGAACACAAAGTCTCTTCCCAAATTTCAAAATTATATCTTCATACACAATGTCTCTCAATCTCCCATCATTCATAGCTTAAATCTTCTTTTGAAATTCTTCATCATCGGTCTGAGAACTCTTAATCCTTTCTAGTAAATATGGTTTGGAAACCATTTGAAAAAGCATTGATGTTTCACCTTCCATGGTTTTTCCCATGTCCTTCTTCACTAGATCCATGTAAATTGGATCCCTTTCAATTATCATATTATTCAAAACTCCATGATCTTTTCTGCTCAAAGCATCTGCAACCTTGTTTGCCTTCCCCAGGTGGTAGTGTATCGTTCAATCATAATCCTTGATTAATTCAAGCCATCTCCTTTGCCTCATGTTGAGTTCTTTTTGTGGGAAAATATACTTCAAACTTTTGTGATCAGTATAAATCTCACATTTTTCACCATAGAGGTAGTGCCTCAATATCTTTAAAAAAATGATCACAGCTGCTAACTAGAGATCATGAGTAGGATAGTTTTATTCATGAATTTTCAACTGTCGTGATGCATAGGAAATAACCCTATCATTATGCATAAGGACACAACCAAGTCCTTTCGTCGATGAATCACTATAAATAACGAACCCATCATTCCCCGATGATAGAGTCAATATAGGAGCATTGACTAATATTTTCTTCAGTTCTTCAAAACATTCTTCACACTCTTTTGTACAAACAAATTTAACCCCTTTACTTGTGAGATGTGTTATTGGGTTAGCCCACCGGGCTAAATTCGGGACGAAACGTCGATAATAACATACTGAACTAATAAAACGGTGTACCTCAATTATACTCGTAGGTGCTGGCCATTATTGGATTGTGTTGGTCTTAGAAGGATCATCAGAGATTTCATATTTAGAGATAATATGTCCAAGAAAAGAAATCTCATGAATCCAGAATTCACACTTGCTACACTTCCCATATAATTCATGTCTTCTCATAGTCTTCAGGATAATGCGCAAGTGATTTTCATGATCCTCGTAGCTTTTGGAGTATACCAAGATATCATCAATAAATACCACCACAAATTCATCGAGATATTCCTTTAAAACTCTATTCATTAGATCCATGAATACAGAGGGTGAATTAGTCAATCCAAAAGGAATTACTATAAACTCGTAATGCACGTACCTGGTTCGAAATGATGTCTTCGGAATGTCTTCCTTATTCACACACAACTGATGGTATCCAGATTGAAGATCAATCTTTGAAAAGTATTGAGATCCATGTAGTTGGTCAAATAAATCATCAATGTTAGGTAGGGGATACTTGTTCTTTATTGTTATATCATTGATCTCTCTATAGTCGATACATAACCTCATAGATCCATATTTCTTTTTAACAAAAAGAACAGGGGCTCCTCATGGAGAAACACTCGGGCGAATAAATCACTTATTACTCAATTCCTCTAGTTGTATCTTTAGTTAAACTAATTCTACAGTGGCCATTCTATAAGGGGTCTTCGATATAGGCCTTGATCCAGGAATTAAATCAATGGAAATCTCAACTTCTCGTTCTGGAGGATGTCCAGATAAATCTTCCGGAAACACATCTACATATTCATTCACAATAGGTACATCCTCTATTTGAACATTCCTTTCCTCACCCACTGTAATTTCATCCTCTTCCTCCCCAATAATTGAATTTAGTTGAGCTACTGGGGGTGGATCTAGATAAGAATTAGGTGGTGAAGATTCTCCTCTAAAGAAAAGGTGTTCCTTATCATCATCATCAAAAAGCATAACCCCCTTCTTCTAACAATAAATCATCCCATCATGGTCCGAAAGCCAATCCATGCCGAGGATTATATCAAACTCAATAATAGGTATGACGATGAGATCAGCGGATAAAGAACATTTATGTGCTCGAATGGGGACTGATTCACAATACTTTGTTGCAATGATACTTCCCTTAGGAGTTTTAACTGACAACTAATTTGTTAAATCAAATTGGAAATATCTAATTTTCTTAGAAAACTGGGAAGATATAAAACAATTAAATTAAATGAGGAAACCATTTTCTAAACTTGAGGAAACCATGAAATTACCTGCCACCACGTCTTTCGGAGCTTCTATCTCAGCAGTAGTGATATCATTAGCTTGGCCTTGATCCCTTGGAATTTTCTGAGGTAAGTTCCCCTGACGCTTAGGACATTCATTTTCATAATGTCCCATCTCCCTGCAATTGTGGCACTGAACATTGGTAGCTTCCTTCTTCCCTTTGCAATCACGAGTTTGGTGGCCTTTTCACTACACTTGTAACAGACACCAATTCCCTTCAAGCAAGTACCAGGGTGTTTCATCCCACATTTATCACAGGATGGATATTCAAAATTTCCCTTCTTCCCCTTATTTCCATTTCCAGATTGATCAGTAGATCTCTTCTTCTGTTTCTTTGCTTTTAAAGTCATAAGACTTAGAGAATTCTTTTTCTGTCTTGATAGCACATGAGACAATGTCTTTGTACAATGAGAAGGATTGTGAGACTGATGCTTGAAGGAGAAATGGTTTTAACCCATCAACAAAATGATCAATCTTACTTCTTGGGTTATGTATATAATCTATAGTATACCTTGATAACCTTGTAAAGATAGCCTCATACTTTGTGACATTCGCATCCTCCTTTTGTCTCAGAATCATAATTTGCCTTTCCATATCTACTCGATGGTCACGAGGAAAGTATTTTTATAAAAATAGATATTTGAACTCCCTCTATTCCATATTTGATACGTCATCATCTTCCTTCATGTTTTGAATCAATGACCACCATTGATCAGCATCTCTAGTGAGGTGGTAAACTGCCATGATAACTTTTTCCCTTTCACTACTTCCCAAAGCCTGAAATATTTTATCTAGGGAACTTATCCATTTTCAGCTACCAATGGATTTGTACTCCTATTGAACGTTGGTGGTTGTTTCCTCATTAAGCGATCTAACATTGATCCTCCACGCTGCGGATCAGGGTGCTCCATACGGGTAAGGTTATTATTCATAACCTGAGTGAGTTGTCCCAGTATGGTGATTAGTTGATCAGCACCAGTTGCGTCACCAGCTCCACTATATTTATCTTGAGAAGGAGGGAAATCCCTAGATGGAGTGCGTGCATTGATACGGTTTCCATTTCTTCCACTATGTTCCATTTATAAACAATGGCATAAACTAGATCAGTTTATGAATCAAAATACATAATTCCATACTTATAAAACTCTTAACCTAAATTTAACTATTTATGGATATAATCCATAATCATAAAAATGTTTTCCTTAAGAAATTATATACTCATAAACCCTTCATAATGATTTTTAAATAAAATGAGAGTTATCCTAAGCATATCCCCCAAGAGTGTCGTAACCAAGAGTGCAGCAAGGCCCGTTGTCGTGCACCAGTTCCCGTTCGAGTCTAGCTCAAAGTGGTGTTTTTAGGTTTTACACCTAGGTACATCTGTGCCAGAGCCGCCTCAACCTACTTGTATCCAGACAGGGATGTATTGCTCGAAAAACTCACAAAATATCTACAATACCAAAATTCTAGGAAGTTATTCTATACTAATCCTCAAAGTCCATCATAGGTCCATGTGCTCTCATCAAAGTTTATCTAAATATAGCTTCCAAGGTTTGAACTAAACTTCCTCTGATACCAACTGTAATACCCCAACCCCAGTTACCCAGAGTCGGTGCATTATTACATAACATTGGAATGATCACAAGAAAGATGAAGTCTCGAAATACCGATTAGTTTAGTAGCCTTGGAATAAGTAGATACATTAATAATGTTTTACATTACATCATAAAAATTAAAACTACAACAACATAGTCTCCATAGTCCACAATCTTATCCCCTCATACTATCCCTGCAGGTCATTCATAATTTACTTCTTCACATCCTGGGAAAAATAAAACATAGAAAAAGGGTTGAGCTCAATTGCCCAGTAGGGATAACAATATAGTAGAAACTTTCATAAATAATAATAAACATTTAAGGCAATGTATAACTAAAAAAATCCTTTTAAACTTGAACTCCAACATAGTATGGAAAAAATAAAATGAACTAATGACATTTACTTTTTCACATGGATATTCTACTAATCGAATAATCACATGCAATATCAATAACCCCTTTCATAATGATGGAATGAATAATGCCAGACTATCATAACCACATAGCCAAGGCCTCGTGCCAAGACTACGAATAAGATTTTGCCAAGGCCTTGTGCCAAGACACTAGTATGTCTCATGAGACCTACCGATGCATCGAGGAGCTATAGCAGGCTCCACCGGTCACATATTAAGTCCAATACATTCCCATATGAAAAGGTTTAAACATAACATAAACATTCGTATTAAAACTAGCATAAGAAATGTAAATACTTCATCCATAAACCATGAATGTTATAAAAATAACAAATCCACAGTAAAACATATCACAAAACCTTCAATACAACATAGAAGTTTTGTATCATAATAAATCAACTTCAAATAAGCGTAAAATCCATCAATGGATATTGACATAGATAAAATCAAAACTCTTTTTAGAGAAATATCTCTATTTATTTTGAAACCATTTAAGAGTAATATATTTATAAAATAAAATATTTTATTTGAAAATATTCTTATAATCTTGTAAGGGAAGCTTTGACGATTTTATAACGGCGGAAAATAGCCGCACCCACCGTATAAGTTAAAAAAACATTCTTACCTTAATTCTGTCGAAAAGGTTAAAAAGGATCTTGTTTGGAAAATGACGGAATGATTCCTTTATAAACTTCTTATAAAAAGTAAAACAATGGTATAAATTACTTTAACCCATATTCTGTAAAATATTAAGAATGTTTTGAAATACATTTTTAAGAATCATGGATGTGGATGATAAAGAAGTCCCAGTACATTATTACGTTTAAACAACCTCGGGTAATGAAGAGATTGCGAAATAAACCTTTACCTTGTACTTTTACTTGGTTGGGGTAGGTTAACCTTCTGTATAATGGTGAAATAATTTTTAATAAATTATACAAGAATCATATATATTAATATGATATCATATATGATCTTTTAACATTGCTTTGTTAATAATATTTTAGAATTATCGTTGTTTCGGGTGTTAACTTACTAGTTTTCTTTTATATGTTTTGTTACATAAGCCGTGTTTTTCATGGATAGGTTAATCATATCCAGAATGATATCAAGTCCTTAGATACTATTATTAATCATCAAATGAGAATTAGACTTGAATGGATACGATGGAGAATGAATCTCATCGCGTTCGTGGAGACGGTAGTCCGTACGTACGCACGAGCGACAATATCATTCTTTAGATATTAAAATAATATATAATTGGATAGTATATCATATATACAGAATCATTATCATGTTATATTTATTATTTACAATAATTAAACATCATTATTATACCCATCCAAATAATAATTTATTGAATAACAATTACACCACGACGTGGAGATGGTAAGCTGTACGTACGCACGTATGGTGACATGTTATTCAAAGGATTGATAGAATACTGAATATGGTTGTACCATATTTATAATAACATCATAGTTTATATAAGATACTGGAGTTATTATTTTATAATGGTAATAACAAAGATAGAAGAAGTGGAAGAATAAAGGAACTTGAAAAAGGGTGGTGAAATCATTACCTCTTCTTCGGGTTCTTCCTTTTGATTTGATAAAAAGGGCTCCATAGGTTGGCTTTATGAATAAAGGAAGGACTCTAGGATGAAGTGAGGGAAGTTGAGAGAGTATTTGGGTAGGTTCTGGCCGAACCAAAAGGCTATGAAGGTGTGAATTAATGAGAAGCAGGAGTGCCCTTTTATAAGAGGGGTGAGGGGCACCTTTGGAAAAGATAGAAATAGTATTTTATAATAAATTAATATTCGGTTTCTAATGGCTCCAAAGTGTATAATTTAAAGGTTAAGGTGGGGATGGGTCGAAAAAAACTAAACCAATAGGATTTAGATAGGGTTGGGTTACTATATTAACCTTATCTTTAAGTATTAAAATCTAGTTAATTAGTTTCACTTTTACAATGTCTCTTTGTATTTTTATATTATATGGTTAATAAACATACAATATACATCCAAGATACCCCCAAGTGGTCCATTAATGATACACCTATAGTGATATAATTCTCTTGGCAGAACATTAGGTTTTTAGGAATTTAATATCAATTAATAATATAATATTTCTTTAAAAAACTCTTTTATGTCAATTTTGACACTATTCAATAGTTGATTTTTTGTAAAACTCATAACAGAATGATTACTTCGAAAATGGTTATTTAAATCATCTCTAACATGTCATATTACCCTATAAAATGTGTTTAATTCATAAAAAGTCTCAAATTATATTTATTTGGTTATTTATAATATCCATTAGTTTAATTTTTCACTATTATGGTAATTACTGCATCATCATTCTGTCATAAATAAATTAACTTAGTTAATATCTAAAAATTATAAATAAAATATCATTATGTATTAAATGTTTTTATCATTCTAATGAATATTTATAGTCAAAAATCCAACATATATAACCCTACATAAAAATTGTTTTGCTAAATGATATATGCTTATGTCATTTTTGTATTTATTTTTACATAATTAAAATAATGTGTCCCTATCACCTACAAGTGGCTCCATGGGGTCCCAAAATCTACACAAATATTACCATGGTTGGACATGTATCCACCAATAATTTTAGGACACATTTTAGGGTAATTTATTATTATTATAATATTATTTTGTAACCCTTATTTACCGGATTTACCCTTTAACCGTGGTAAATAAAATATTTACGGAAGTAATTATTCAAAATGTATAAAAATAAAAGTTACCTATTTACACAATTTGGACATACTGATTCCAAATATGGAATCCATTTTTCCACATTCAAAACATATAAGTGGCAGAAATTAATTTAAAATTAATTCCCTCTGTCAAAACCAAAGGCGTGTTTTTAACATATAATAACTTTCAAAAGATTGGTACTTGTTTATGTCCGGTTTAATTGTAAAATTATATCCAATTACCAAAATTTTATTAAATGGTAAACATATATTCTAAATATACTTTAAAACCACTCAAATTCATAATTTATCACTATTAATTATTTTGATTAAAAAAGTTGTTTTTAATTAAAATTTAGTAATTTTCACTATTCATCAAAATATTAAAGTTATCCAAAAAGTACCAAAATATCAACTTAGGCTAAATTCGATACTCCAAATCCAAAAATGAGTCCATTTTGAGAGATAAAATTTCTAAACTTTTAAAAAGTAGGTATTACTATTCATAACAGCTAGTTTGATCGGTTGTGGTGTGTGTTAGAACTTGATGTTGCATACAAAACACGCTATTGCATTATTCAAAGGGAACCGTACCGTAGAAGCTTGGGGTGTTACGATAATAAACTTAAAAAAGGTTATGAAGAAATTATAAATTAACTTTAGTTTATTATTCATGAATTTAAAGAACAAACGAGTCAAGTCGGACACGGGGTAAGGGACTTCGTCTCACTCTCCTTTCATTAAGGCGTATTTCGATATATACACGAATTTCTTTTATACGCTTTATAATAAAATACATTGACTTTTAATTTCATTGAAAGGGAATATTTTATCTACTAATAGTTTTACTAAATGATAAAAATAATGTTTCTTTTTATACTATGCGGTGACAATTACCTTTCTGCTATCGTGAGCATTATTTCATATTTGTCTTCCTCAATAAGCCGAAATGTTTTTAAGAGGAAAATAAATACCATATATTAAGTTTACATATTTTGGTATATAAAATGGTTTTGAATATGGTTTAAATGAGGATTGATAATATATAAAATGAAAACACATTATTAAGAACTATACTTTTTTTGGACAACCTCTGAGGGTTTATATAAAATTCCTCCCATTAATGGTTTTCTAAAAAAACCTAAATTATATTTTGAAATATGTTATGAATGAATTTTGTTAGGTTTTAGATGATATAAAATTATAGTGATGTTTAAATAAAATATGAGTGGAGATTTCATTTTATAAGTGATGGAAGACCCTCTCCGGGAATTTAATGAAGTATTAAATTAATATAAATTAATTTTCATATCAAAATAGATATGAATTGAAAATATTATAATATAATATGGTTGTATGTAAAATTTATATAATAAAATAGAAATCATAAAATTTTATGAGACTTTTTGACCCTTATCTTTTTAGTTTAACCTGTATTAACCCTTCTTTTCAATTATTGTTCTAACAAAGAGTTTACTCATTTGGGATCAATATAGTCATTATAAATGGAAAATTGGTCCATGAATAGAAAATTATTAATATTTTTAAAAATATAAGAACCACATGACTGATTATAGTGTATCTATGAATTTTATATCATTTAATAAAATATAATTTCTTATAAAATAATATGATTACCAATTTTTACACTATTCAATTAATTTAAATTTAAAACCATCAAAAAATAGTTGGAATTATAATTTTTTATTTTAAACTAGTATAAAATTTACGTTTATCAACAAAATTCATTTCAAAAAATAATTTAATAAATTTATACAACTTTTAATGTTTTTTAACTGAAAAAAAATTATTAGAAATAAATAACCATTTGACTTAATTATATATTTATTAAAAACAAGAAATAAATTACCTTAATTAAAATAATTATATTATTCTAAAAAAACCATTAATATTCTTTCAAAACATTATTTTTTCTTTATATGAAAACCTAAAAGATATTTAAAAGATAGAGAGTGATATTTTTCTATTTTCTTTACTTAAATTATTTTACATGTCACTTTCACTGAAACGTGTCCAATAAAAAATAAATATAGTTAATAATGTTATAAGGGTAAAAATACCTTAATTAAATAATATCTTAGATGAAAATGGTGCACTTATCACTTAGTTTTAACCAAACCTGATTTACCTTTTTACTGAGGTGATGAATTTTTACCATTTTTACTATTCATTATGAATGAAAACGTAAGAATACTTGTTAAATATTATTTAATTTTCTATTTAGAAAAGTAGAATCCTTTTTACCAGTTTAACTATCTATAACTGATTGAAATTCAACATAGAAGAATCTCGTAAAGCGTGGAGAAAATCATGTTTTTTGAAAAATTTAAATGTTTATGAAATGTATGATATTATTTTAAATATATGACTATAAATGATCATTATATTAATTTAAATTAGTATAAATAGATATATAATATATGAAATTAATTTAAATATTTCCATATTAGGATTTATTTTATTAAATTAAAATCAATAAATTGTATTCAGATAAAAACTGTTCCAGCAAACTATATTTTTAAGCATAAAAATGAATTTATACCAAAATCATGGAAATTGTTGATTTAAATTAAATTAATTATATTATTATAAATAAAATGTTTTATATGTAACTTAAAGACTAATAAAAAAATATAATGAGTATTTTATATAACTGAATTAATGAAAATAAGTTACATTATTTGAAATATCAGTAGTTTTCAATATTCACTAAAAAATAAAAAATTCCAAAAAAATAATAAACATTCACCCTAAGATAATGTTGATATTATATATCAAAAAATTATTTATTATTTTATCAAATATATTTTCTTATATTTTATGAAATTAATTAAACTATTTTCTCACAAAAAATAATTATATCCTTTTTGAAGAAAATGCATTTCTAAAGAATAAAATGACTTTACTAAAATTTGTGTTATTATTTACTAAGAATTTATCAATTATATTATAATTATTATTACCTTTATATATATATATATATATGAAAAATGTATTCTAATTTAGAACCAACCAATTTAATTTCTATGTTTTAAATGATGTATTTAAATAAAAATATATCCCAATTCGTTTAGGCTCGTTGTCGCATGTTGTATACGCTATTGAACATAGTTTTATTTTTTAAAATCCCCATGTGTTAAAACATCACCACATAATGGGATTAACATATAAGACACCATATATAAAGATCCATAACAAATTTATTCACAAACATATCTACATGTATTGGGGTCCGTAAAAAGTGCATGACATAAAGAGATTTACCTCTGATTCATTGAAACACAGGGATACACATATGAGTAAATATATATTACAGGGTTCTAAATACCAGTCATGTGCTTTGTGAAATTATTATAATATTGATCCATGAATATATAATGTCTTTTTGAATTAATATTTTTACAATATAATAAATCATTTAGATGATTTAAATCATTGTTCTCAAAGATTTTTATGTCAAAGCGAGATTGTGATTCATTATGACTCAATATAAGCATTTAGTGTCAAACCAATGGTGATGTTGAGATAATATGTTTAGGATCATTTCATGTCATTATAGGGTAGTTCTATATTTCTACGCTATTCATACATGGGGGATATAATAAGGAATAAAAGCTCTATACTTTTAGGAAAAAATAAAGATGTGATATTTATGTTATTACATGAAGAAGGAAGGAGGCTCAGATCTTTAGGGGGGGCCTTAACATTATTTTAATGAGGATTAAAAATGATAATTAAAACTAGGAATAGTCCATCAATTTGAATCAATATAATATTGATACCATAAAATAAGGGATGTTTGAATAATTATAAATAGATATAATATTCAAAACTATATGAATATTAAATATATAGGTAGTGAAGAAGAAGAATGTGTGATAACATGAGAACATTATAATGTTGTATCTTTTAGAGAATATATTGTGTATCATATGGGTAGGGGTATAAATATCTAGTAGTTCACCTATGTGTTGAATAAGAATAAGAAGAAGAAGAAGAAGAAAAGCCATAATTATTATACAAATGTTGATTCCAATAGAAAAATTAGAAAGAGGAACCTCATGTTAACTAAGATATTACATTTTTAGAAGAACCATTGAGGAAGTTCAAGAAATACATTCTATTACTAGCACACAACAACTTAAGTAAAAAAATATATATTGACTATAAATAAAGAAGAAGATTTATAACTCTTCAAAGTATGATTTTATGAGGATAATTGAAGAACTGCCTAGAGATAGTATAAATACCACACTAAAATATTTTAATAAGATTTTTGGAAAAAAAGAATTTACTAGATGGATATAATATAAATAACACATCGGGTTTTTTTTTATTGTGATCACTTTGGGCCATAAATTTTGAGAGATTTTCTAAAATAATTTTTAGGATAATGTTTTTACTTGTCCGCATGCAGATTCATATGTGAGAAACATGTTCTTAGAATTTGACACAAACTTTAACTGAGTACGATTTCATGTCCAAAACATTTAAATCACATTTTAACAACCTCTATTTATTACGTCACTCGAGTATGTTGAAGACAAATAATTAAAAGGTAATTAGACACTAACTAATCATATAGGTTAAATAAACATAAGAAAATTAATAAAAATAAAAGGGATAATTGTTTCAAGTCCTCCCCCTCTTAGTGATCCCACAAGACTTGGACACTACACCATATTCATGGAATAATGATTCTTTGTTTCTTCCAACTTCTCATATATCACATATTACACCATGTTTAATTTTAGATCATTAAAAAAGTATAAAGGATTACCTTCTTCTAGAGCTAACATATTTTAATTATATAATGGGGGTAATCTCCCCTTAATTTTATTGATTATATTCACATTCAGAGAGTCATTAATAAAACCCTAGATATATCCAATCAAAATAATGAAATTTAAGAATCGAATAATATTCTAATTCAATTATATCTATAAAAATAAAATATATCAAGTCACACCAACAACTTCACCCCATTAACATTTTTTTCAACTTCACATTTATTGGAAAATATTTCCTATATAAACATTATGGATATGTAACTCGTTAATTTTATAGTAATATAATATAAAAAAGATCCAAAGAAGGTATTTTTGGCCTTTATGTCATAGTTATAAAACTTAATATCTTTATTAGTCAATGGAAACACTATAGAATCACTATTATGTATCCAATGTATATGTTGTGTTAGAACCCCTGATCAGAAAGTTATCCCCTAGAATCATAAAAATAGAAAAAGGATCATATATTCCAAAATATAATATACCTTATGTTAACGACCAAACTATTGAACTATGATCTATAATCTTTATACTTAATTATCACACAATCAGACAAGAAATCCATAAGAAAAATTTATAGAAATAATAATGAAATAAATAAAACAAAAAATGGAATAATTTAGATTACACATTCCCATACTATACTGGAAGAACATTGAAATCTTTACATTAATAGATAAAACCTTCATGTTATAAGATCCATAAAAAACTATAACACTTCCAAAAAATAGATGAATACATATAAGGTGTTTAAGTTCTATAAAATTAACCCCATAAATATTTTTAAAGATGAATCTATCTTCACCAACCAATTCCACCACCATCTAATCATTATAGTCAACTGTAACCCTATTGATACAACCATAAGAATCCCCATGATTACACCAGCTCATCTTGTAGTACATGATGAATAGTGAAAACTTTGAAAATCAACCATCATCTTCATTCTCACTTATATAAATTTTCTTTCATTACTACATGGTTTTGTATTAAGAGGATACTACACCTACCTCCATATATTTTCACAACATAATGTCAAGAATCAATCCCCCTAGAAGTTTATTACACTTATCTATAAAATTGTGTTTTCATCGATAATATTAAAAATAAGTCATGTGAATTATATGATATAGGGTTCAACATGTTCTATAAATTACATATTTTCATTCTCACTTCCTCACATCCATATTAGAACCATGGTCACAAAATATAGTTCTAGTTATCCAATCCCTACTTAAGAATTTCAAAATCCTAAAAAATTGAACTATGATCATAAGAATTATATCCAAGGGATTTAAACATCCATGATCCTTTCAAAGATCTGAATCTCTCTCCTCTTTCAACTTCATGATGGAGTGATACATTAGTTGGATAGTATTTGTCTATGAGAAAAACATAATATTCTTCATGAAATGTATCACACAATGATTATAATAGAATAAAGAACTATTTTCTGGCCAGTTTTCAATTCCTATAATTGTCTCTTTTCCATATCCTTCCTAGATTAAATTATTTTCATATACACATCATTAATTCTATATAGTGAAACTACTAGTTGAATCCTTTTTATTTTACTCGCACCTATTTTTCTAAAATTAAACACATATCCAATGGTACTTCTAAATCTATTCTAATGTATGAATCAAAAACCCATTTAATCAATCATCGATTCTAGGTTAGAGTTACATGTAAACTGAAACATTGATGTATCTATGTTTCCACTTAACCAATTCCAAATTATCATTTCTTTGATTTATTGTGAACCTGGTGAAGACACCCATTTCATATAACATTTCTATCCTCATTAAATTCTTGAAAGAAATAAATATATTGACCAAAATTTTATATTAAACCAATTCCATATACTCAACAACTATTTCAATTATCAATCCCTTCTATTTTGATAACATGAAGTTTCTATCTAGGACAGAGGTTACGGGATTAAATTCAATCACTCTCAATCATTCCAAAATTTTCTATATAAATTCAAATTATATTGAAAAATATGTCTATATTTTAGGTCCATTCATATTTTAATCCCCAAAATTTTCATTATATAATCAAGATCATTCATATCAAATCTTCTAAAAAGTTCATATTTTATCTACGCAATATGATCTCTCATTAGAACAATGAGAATAATATCATCTACATATATAAGAATTTTCATGAAGATACCATCGAAAAACACCTTATTATATTAAAAAATGTCTTAATTAATTTTACAAACATAGTCTTAGATATAAATTTATTAAATTTCCAATTAAAATTCCATAATTCCTTTTTCATTATAAATTTATTTTGTTTAAGATTATAAAAATACATTATGTTTTTCATGAAACCATTCAAATTCACCATGAATATTTCCTCTTTAAATAAGACATACTAAAATATAGTCTTCATAACTAACTGATCAATAGATAATCCCTCCATAGTAACTACTCTATAAACGGTTCATATTATTTAATTCTTTACAATAGTGAAAACTATTTTTCAGAAAACCTTTTATTTTTTAGAATACCATAATGAAAAGACTTTCCTTTTTCCACTTCCTAATATATATGTTTTTTCTTTCAACAGTATTCCAATTTTTTCCTATAATACCCTTTTCCCAATAGGAGGTTTTATTAGTTCTCGTATTCATGACACATGAGATGAATCCATCTCTCCCTTTATCACTAAGCCAAAAAGTATTGAGTAATTGAAACATATTTATTCTTTAGGATCTCATATTCTCAATCTACTATAAGAAGCAATATGTTCAGTTTTTTTCCAAAATCTAGAAATAGGAACAATGAATTTTATATTTCATTAAAACAATTTGAGGTTCTAGTTTTTCTATAACCACATATTTTGTAACATTGCCATTTCGATCCCTACCCTGAAAAATAATAGTCATTAAGAAATTAGGTTTATAATTCTCTATTGAAACCAAGATAAGCTGACATCCACCTAAAAATGTATTTCCTAACATTATGTTACCTATAAAACTGATGAACTTATTAAAAAACTAAAAATTCTATAATTCCAACAAGATGAACTCTAAATTTTGGAAACTTTTTATTCTTGAATACTTTATCAGACAGGTTTGGATACTTCCACGAGATCACCTAATTAAAGAGATCATTTTATCTTATAATTAACTTCTATATGTTGTCATTGCTGAGGTGGAAAATAAAGACTTCATCATTACACCCTATAAAGAAACATGTCTGGAAATTTTCCACTAGATTATACCTCTCCCTAGGATTGACATGGATCTTGGTGAAACTTCAAAAAACATTGAGATAATATTTATTAACCATCATTCCAAACCAATTTTATTGTATAAATTATTTCACCAACATAGTGGAAGGAATTAAATTCCCAAGATAGGTCACATAGTTTACAGCCTCCACCATGAAAGCCTTGGGGTAACCAAAATAAAAACTCAGGATTTTGGCTATATCATTCAATGTATAATTCATTCTTTAAATGAAACTACTCTATTTTGTTGTTCCTTGTATATATTTCTCAAACATTATTCATTTACACCATCACAACCTTTGAAACTCTCAACTTTCATTTCATCCCTCATCTACCATAACTCAAGAATTTCAACTTTGTTTGGGACTCCATTTCATCCTTGGATCTCCTTATGATGATAGTTTTGAAAACCAAAGACATTTTCTTCAAAAATAACACCCACACATTTTGTGTCACATCATTTATGATTATACACTAGTATAATGACCATCCATGAAAACAAACTCAGGTTGGACCCCATATATCTATATGAACCAACACTAGATTTTGATTATTTGTTAAATTTTTTCCATATTAAAGGAAAAATTATACTATATCGCAATGATAAACTCCTCTAATGTTCTATGCACCATGAATATGAGTTTCAGTATACATTTCCCAACTAGTAAACCTATACCTTTCTCACCCATGTGACTAAGATTCTCATGCAATAACCTCACTGAACCAAAATATTAATGTTCGTCATGCATTGTGAATTTTTTAATCTTAGTAAGATATAATATTCCATCCTTCACCCATTTTACCACCACCATGAAATGATGTCTGACATTCCATAATTAATTTATAAACATAGTACATAAACCCATATCTTGTAGTTACACTTCTATGATAATTTTCTTCCATATATAATTTATGTGTCTCACCCATTGAAACTCCACCAAACATCTATTCATAGTATGATAAAAACATAACCCTTTCCCATAATATTGGTAGTTTCATTATATATAAGGTGAACCCTACTGAATATTATGAAAACACATTTTATCATGACCCCCACTCATATATATATTTAAAAGAACTCATATATTCAATTATCTATTACAAAATATGACTTATGACACTTAGAACCAAACTACTATTATTTTCAAGAATGTGATATGTTAATGAAATTTTAGAACAATACCTTTTGTAATTGATATTTTAATACCTATAAAAATTATTAAAATTTACATTATTCCACCTAGTATATGATCACTAGCTTAGTATATTACCACAACTTAGATCCCTTCTTTATTTCACCTTTTTAAAAGTCATCCATTTGTTAATATTTCTCTACCTTTTACAGAAAAGTAATTTTCTGTGACACCATAGACAAAATTCCACTAAATATCCTTATTTATAATAAGGTCCAATATATCCACAATCATTAAGTAAGACTTAATACTATAACTTATCTCCATGATTACTATCACATACCATGATTCCAGAATTGATTATTAAAAGATAAATTCCCACCCTTCCATAGAAAACGTTACACCCATTTTTTCAATCTTACCCAATTTTTTTTTATGTTGTTGACATGTTATTCCACTAACATTCCTATTAGAATTTTCATGTCAAACATTCATCTATAAGATAAAAAATCTTCATGGTGTTTGGATTATCATATATATTGGAATGTGTAGTCATTAACTAAGTAATCATCTCAACCTCATATATATTAGATGCTACATTACAAACTAAAAGAAACCTAACTACTCCCAGTGATTTATTATCATGCCTTTCAAATTATTTATTTAACAATTATCCAGGTTTTAATCCCTTTAATGGAGCCTCTAGATATCTCTATAATAGATAATCTTATATTCTATCCTCTAAATTTGAAATTATGACTTGTTCAATTTATTAATTCGCATATTACCCTCTTCTATTTCCATTATTTTGCAATCAATGAACATGTATTAAATATTTAAAACAAAAAAGGATCAATAACAACATAATAGAATTAAATAATAATTCCATTAATGAAATGCATATATTTATAGTGTATTAGACTCTTTCCTAGGACCTACCCACTAGAAACCCTACAAATTTTCTATGATACAAATTATTGTGCCCAAAACCTATGATAAAAAATATATTTCTAGAGAACCATAAAATATGGAAAAAGGTTCCGAATATTTAATGAAAAACACTTGATTATCGAAACAGAACTACAAAACATGGATTCACAAATTATATATAGAATAATCTCTTAATAAGACAATAAATTATTAAGGAAAAAAATATAAAAAATAAAGAAATAAATTAAAAAACAACACATGGAATAAAGGGGTTCAGGAATTACCATACCCCTTGTGAGGAATAACGAAACCTTTTTATTAAGAGATATATATTTCATATTATAATATTCATAAAATTTAAAAACTATAAATTTAAATATAATAAGGATTATGAATAATTCAATTATTGCAAAATTGACCTTACCCTACATTTTATAAACAAGTCCAGCTAGATCCACCATCATTGAATCTGTGTGGCCAACTACCTCTTGATTAAGACAACGACCATTGGATCCTTGATTATACTAATATATCTTAAAACATCAAGTGAATAGTTCACTCTTTAGAATGCATACCTCTTTTTCTTCTTCACTTCCATAAATTTATATTATTTACTACCTGGTTATAGATCTTGGTAATGCTATGCGAAACTATTTCAGATTTCATAACATAACTTCTAAAATCACTCCTCATAAATGTTTTTATTAATTAATATGAAAATACATTCTTTTAATCCCCTCCTAATAGTTTATAAATAGAGAAAACATTAAGTCCTAGGGAATTTAGATGTGACCTCATTTGGTTTTTCTACATTTGGTAATCGCATCCATTGAACAACAGACCTCCATTTTCATTTATTGGGTAATCCATATCAATAATATTCAAACGATTGAAATTCCAACAATAATATTGTATCTTTAAATGAACTTTTCACAACCATAGGGTCCAAACATACCCTATGAGTGGGTTGAATTTGGTTTTGATATTTTTCATCCTTTATTCTAATGGATAATTTTATATTGATTGATAGAACAATATGAACTTATTATAATAATCCATGTATAAAAAGAATCTAAGAATGGAAATTAAAATTTAAAACATAGATATTTAACTTGGTTCACCACTAAGGGATTCTTTAAGAAGAATACACTGATGATTCCTCAATATGAATGAGAAATCAAATGTCAATATTTTTATTACATGAGTTTAGGAAAGACTCACCACATATCGATGGATCACTACCTCACCTTATCTCTCTACATAAAACATCAAGAAAAGGGACATAAGAAAAATACACACCATGGTAACTCATAATAAAGACACATAATATGAAAAAACAAAAAAAATGATTGTTTTATCAATAAACTTAAATCAACTTGAATAAAAATATATATTTAACACATTTTTTACCAAAAATATCCTCTAACAATTATAAATTATTCATTAATCTCCGCTTATTAAAAATTACATCTTCCTCTATTAAGTCTCTTCCATAATTAATTTTTTTATTGAATGATTTAGAAGATTATTATAAGAAATAAATGTTTGTAAAGGATGTCAAAATAATTAAAAAATAATAGTGTTACATATAAGTTCCTTTTCACATTGAATATATAGATCAATCCAAATCAAAAGTTTTTCAAAATTACTAAATAGAAGGGAATAATCCTTATCCATCATAACGTCTCCTTAATCTAGATTTTATATTGACTAATAGAACCCATTATCCATATTTAAAATACTCATCATTTTTTTGTCATTTATATTTTTGAAGTAAATTCATATCTCAAACTCTTACAGGGTTTTTTACTCAAATCCTTGACAAATACTATATATAACTATATCAAAATTAAACTATAATCTTTTTAGATTAATCTAAAAAATGTATGCCCTATTTTACAACTGAAATAGATTGTATCATTCCCATTTTACACATCCTCATTCTACATAGGGATTTTATGAACAACCATGTATTGCACTATGAAACAGGCTAAACCATATCTTTATTTCAAGATATTTTTAAAACAATGACTAACCAACACATCATAGTCAACATGAGCCCCTTGTTTCCCAATATTATCAAATAACCATGATTATTGATCCTTTATCTAAAAGGATCAACCAAAATAATGTATTTAATATTTTTTAGTACAATATTTCCACCTCTTTAACAGAAACCATTACCCTGAGGCTAAAATGGATTTCATGAAATAAAAAAACTAACACCATGGTTTCAAATTCTTTTCATTCTCTTGGTAAGATCTATTGCATAGTGGTACAGACTATGATGATGTATTATATAAAATTTTCAAAATATATCTTAATATATGGTAAATGATACTATGATAATCTTCTAGACTCAAACCAATTAAAACAACACTTCAAACACCTACCACTCACCCATGATTTATAATAAAAAACAAAATTTTCCAATTGGTCTATGTTCCAAAATTCTCTTCACATAAAAATATAGAAACAAGAAATAATAAATAATATTATTAATATTTAAAATCAACTTAAAAATAGTCACATAAATACCTTTTATATAGTTTAATCAATAAAATAAACATTTTATTTTTCTTTATATTAGGTTTTACTATGTTTCAAAAACAAAACATATAATAATCCTTCTATTTATTACACATTAACATCTGACTTATTAGATCATATTTCAGTTAATACAATCTGGAATATCAACAAGTCTAGTGTATTTTGGAATTTGGAATACTACATAAAATCTTATAATAGGAAAAACATTATTTTTATTGGAAACATCCCCAACATTCTCGCACTCAAACCTGTATGGTTTAACCTAGGGACATACATAAGAAAGGTGTGATCAATAAATCACAATAAGGGAAAAAACATAGAAAAAGATAAATAGAGTAATACATGTTAAAAAATAGGCATATAAATGTGGAATAAAATGAGTGGGAATCATAAAATTGAATAATGAAACTGATATAGCAATATAATCATAAAGACAACATGGGAAATGTGGTAAAAACATAAAAAACTGCATCATAAACATAGTTTAAGGATAACTGTTAGGGAAATAAGATGTTAAAAGTACCATAAATAAATCATGATTACTGTTTATCTAAACATGACTTCTCATGATAAGAAACATTAAACAATGCATTAGAGTGTAATATAATTCTAGGCAAACCTATCACTTAAATTTCATTCTCATGCATAAGTGCCCCACATAGATCATACAACATTGATTCATTCATAATAATATTTTATTACATGATAAAAGAGTTTGGAATAAATTCATTTAAGTTATTAATAAATAAGAATATGTGCATAAAGGTGAACACTCTTGATAAGAAATGGGTACGGTACCTACTACACAATTGTTTTGGCATGGAAAATCGAGGTGAAATTTTGTCACCATAACGTCATCACTTAAATATTTAGAAAATGGTTTTATAATAGAGATAGGGTTATCTAATTATTTTAACATAAAATGGAAAATAATATGGTCTTTTGAAAAAATTTAAAAAAAAATATTATTTAGAAAAATGTGTCCTGATACAATGAATAAACATTAATAATGATGAGAAGAAAAAGAACCATTACCTGAGCTTGTGACTTCAAATCTTAGGATGAGATTATTGAGAGATTGGGTGAACCTTTGGAGGAATTTAAATAGGTCAGGGAAGAGTGTGGTAGTGGTAAAAGTATTTTTTTTAAAGTTGAATTGGTGGTTGTGTGGTTTTATATATGCAATGAGTGGTGATTACTTTATCATTTCTCAAACATAGGATTTGGACTCTATATAACAAAATAACTAAAACAACAAACCCTCTCATGGGTTTTCCCATATTTTTAACCAAATGGGACTAGTTTTCATTATTGTATAAGGATATTGTCTGAACATAATAAAATAATAGACTTTCTGATGTAGATGTGATTCATAATCTTAAAGAAATGATTTTAAAACCTGGAAATGTATTAATTTTTTTGGAGGATTCATAAAGGATTTATAAAATTTAAAAAATAAACATAAAATAATATTATTTTAAAGTACATAGTTATATTTTTTTTATAACCTTAATACTACTTATTACATCACTTTTGGGTCATTATGACATCACAATGCACATCGTATATTAATACAGTATTTAATTGTTACCCAAAAATTTTTCAATCTCAGAAAATTTTGAAAAATTAACCATTGGATAATTTTGATGATTAGATTCCAAAAATAACATTCATTTTAAAAAAATAATTTTCTACATATTTTTATTTTCACTTTTATAATCAGAATCAACATTTTTTAGAAATCATGGGTTTTTTTACAATAACAGTTCCCCAACCCTTATAAAAATTACATTAGACTTATAAAAATTAGATGATCGTTTATATTTTATATAAATTATTTAATAATAATATTTTATATAAAAAATATTTATTTAAAAAATCCATCAATTAAACAAATTAAATTACTTATTTCAGTTTAAATATTTCCCAAAAATATTATTGGTGTTTTATTGTATCAAAATAAAAATAAATTATAAAGTGAATATAATAAGATGAAAAATTTATTCATTATTATATAAAAAAATAATGTACATAATCATATTTCTAGGGACTTGATTTATGTCCCTTTTATACACTATAAAATGTTGTAAGTTTATGGTGTATTAAAATGCGACTTTCATGGGGTAGTTCAACAAACATGGTTTGGGTCGTGATCTCGATGATCTAGAACTTCTCAAGTAAATGGGTCCGATCATGCTTAATTTGTTGGAATATATATTGGCCTTGGTCAAGGGAAAATAAAAGTGATTCTATCTCCCTCATATGATCTGATAAATGGCCATCATAATGTACGATCCTACTTGTTGAGGAAATCACGTCATTTTTCTGTTCTAAAGGATTTTTTTAAAAGCCTATATGAATACTAACCATGTGATTACTATTCACCAGTAATATTATAAATGAATATAATGATTAAAATTCATTTAAATCGATAGGATTTTATAAAACCAAATAATTTCATGTGGTTTCTATATCCATATTACATAATAATACATTTACTTAAATCACAAGGGGAATTTTATTTATAATTATTTAGGTCATTACAGTATTCTCTCAAATACAAATTTCAGTCTAAATATTTTCATTTCCAACACTAAAATAGATGAGGGTAATTCTATTTTATCACATCCTCTGGTTCCCACATCACTTCTTCAAATATGAAGTTTCTCCATAACACTTTAGACATGTGCATTGTCTAATTAAATAGAATTGTGTCTCTATGATAAAGGATATTCAACAGACTCTCCTCAAATGAAAGATAATTCTCCAATAGTACCACCTATATATTGAGTATATATGGGGGGTCTAATATGTACTTCCTTGAGTGGGATACTTGGAATACATCATGTCATTTTCATAGGTTAGGTGGAAGTTATAGTCGATAGGCCACCACTCTAATGCGACCATGTATCTTAAAGGGGTCGATGTGTCTTGGAATATGCTTTCCCTTATTCCCAAATCAATTGACTTTATTCCATGGAGTATGTGGAGGAATACCACGTTTCCAATATCAAAATATATGTATCCTAAAATATTTCTATAATACCTATTTTTTCAACTATATGTATCCTTGATGTGGTGTTGAATGGTCTCGACCTTTTATTCCATTTCTTCATCCATTTAAGTACCTATTATTTTGCATTACCCAAATTCATCCCAACATGTAGGTGTTCTGCACCACTTCCCATAAATATATTTATAGTGGTCCATTTGGATTCATGAGTGGAAACTAATATTATATGAGAACTCAACCTTTGGAAGATGTTGGTATCATCCTTTTTTTATGTTAATTGAGCATACTATCAACATATCCTCAAGAGTCTAGATAGTCTTCTCAGATTGTCAAAACTTTTGTGGGTGATATGTCATGATGAAGTTCAAATCATTAATTAGAGCATGTTGGAGGCTCTTCCAGAACACTAAGGTATGTCTTTCATCTCAATCATATAAAATTGATAGAGGTGTTCCATACAACCTCACCACTTCTTTGATGTATATCCTTATATGTTGATCGAGTGAGAAGTCCTCTCAAATATAAATAAAGTGTGAAATCATTATAAGATGATCTAAACCATCATATATATCATTAATTCCTCTTGATGTCTTTAGAATATTTGTGACAAAGATCACGGTTATGTTTTCCCATTTACATGTAGCTATGTGTAATGGTTTCATAATCCCCTTGTATTTTTTCATTTCCACCATCAAATTCTGACATACATCACATCTTGATGTATATTCAAAGATCTCAATCTTCCTATTTTTCCACTAATAGTTCTATCAGATAACTCGATAAATCTTACGATATTAAGGGTGATAGAGGAGATTGACCTATGTGAATCATCTAATAATTTATTCTTTAATTCAGTATTTAATGGCACACATCATCGTAAACCAAATATCACAACACATTATTCATTAACATTGATTTCCTATGATTTATCTTTTCTTCTAGTTTTCTCATTATTCTGATTTCCCATATAATTTCATTGAGAATCTGTTATCCTCTCCAGAAGGGATAGTTAAGAAATAATTTTTGAAATGATTAATGATGTTCCTTCCTTTAAGATTCCCATGTCCATAATTTTCAAATCTAATGATATCATATTATTTTTAATTCTTATCAATGATAAAATTGTTGGATCCATTCTACTTAGAGAATCTACCACTTTATTATCTTTTTCAGGATAGTTGTTAATTGATATTTCATAGTCCTATATCTACTCTGACGATCTTTGTTGGTGTGTATTCAACTCCTTCTATGTGAATATATATTTGAGAATTTTTTTAATCCATATATATTTTACAATTCCCCCCACATAGATAATGTTTTAACATTTACAAATGTTAGATCACTGTAGAAAACTCTAGATCATGTGTTTAATTGTTTTTTTTGTGAATTTTGAACTGTCTTGAACCATAAAATATCACTTTGTCATTTTATATTAACACATAGCCCAATCCATTCTTTGAAGCATCACTTATTACCCAAAAATATTCTCCACTTGTGGGTAGTGTTCGTAAATGTGTATTTATAAGCCTCCTTTTCTACACCTTGAATCTCTATTCACATTCATAATTCTAAGAAAACATGACTCCCTTCTAAGTTATCTTGGTTGTTGGGTTTGACAATCACGATATATTTCCTATAAATTAAATATGGTACATAGTTAATCAAAGGAAACAACTGATATCTGTCACATATGTTGGCCTCATCCATCCTTCAATTGATTTTACCTTTTAAGGGACCAACAATATCCCATTACTTATGATGATATTCCCAAAGAATGATATTTCCTTCAATAAGAACTCACATTTTTTGTACAGGTCATAACGCTTCCCCGTTATTAAGTTCTTCATCACAGTGCACAGATGATCCTCTTGCTCATCCGTACTTTTAGAGTATATTAGAGTATCATCTATAAATAGTATGAGAAATTTTTCTAGGTAATATATAAAGACTATATTCATCAATTCCATGATTATTTTTTGATTTTTAGTGTCTCCGTATGACATTACTAGGAACACATAGTGCATGTACCTTGTATATGAAGTAGTCTTGGGTATATCCACCTTATTCACCCAAACTTAGTAATATACCAATTAAAGATCCACATTGGAGATGTATTTTGGTCCATCTAGCTGATCGAACAATTCATTTTTCCTGTAAGAGGATACTTTTTCTTTATCACGATCTTACTATGCTCACGATAATCAATGCAAAGTCACATTGACTCATATTTTTAATTGATGAAGAGGACTGGTGTACACCATATTGAATAACATGGGAATATGAAACCTTTATCCAGATTCCCACGTAGTTGTTTCTTCCACTCCTCAAGTTTCCAAAACATCCATATTATATGGAGAGTCATATAATGGTAAGGCCCCATGAATAATATTTATTGAAAATTCAACCTCTCTACTGGGATGAAGACCAAGAATTTTTTTGGGAAACACATCATCATATTCCCATATAATGGGCATTCCCTCAAGGATAATTCGTACCTTATACTAAATAATTTGACCAATATATTATTTATCTTAGGGAAATAATATCCATGTTAGAGATATTGGTGTTAAAGATGATTCATCGTCCACCTTGAACTTATATCGAATCTTATCATGGACATTTGTGTTGGATCAATAAAGGGAAATCTAATCCATACCAAATATTGTATAAAATTAAACCAAAGGGTGTATGAAAAGGTTTTTTTAGAAGTTCAACCCATGAAATGTATCAACGGAGAAGGTATATACATGGGATGCCACAATTTCCCCATTTTCCATTTTCTTAGACAACACTACTTCCAGGGTTTGTAGTTGGGTTTTAAGAGTTATATTATACTTTCATGATATGAAGGAATTCTTAGAACTAGAATCAATAATTATGTTCTCTATTCGTGAATGAATAATTATTGTACCTAAAACTAATTCATTGTCGGGATCCACCTCAACAATTGTGATGTAAGAAATCACTTTATTTCTTCCTTGGAGTTTTTTTTTGTATATGAAAACCCTTGGATTAGAGAATTTTTTTTCAAAGTTCCTAGGATCATGAAGATGAAGAAATGAACAAAGAGATGAGGGTTTATTGGATAATTTCTTTCCTCTATCACATTTTTGGGTTTCTCCTATAAATAATATCTAGCTACATTCCCTTACTTCTCACACCTAAAACATTCCCTCATCACCCTTAGGCAATTTATCGGGTACTTATATCATCACCTTTGATAATTGGGTTGTTAAACATTATTGGAACCATTATATTTTACCATTGGATGACCAAAATTAAACTCCACTTCCAGCTTCTTGTCCCAATTATACCCTAGAGATCACCAATATCCATTTTGACATTGAGGTTACAGAAGAAAATCAATTTACAGCTATCAAAAGTCTTTGATTTTTGGGTCTTCTCATAGACTTTGTTTTATCCCATCAAAGATACAACCAACCATGTATTTTGGGGGTAATGAAAAGTAATAGGTGTATTATGAATATCTTATGAAGTTTTCCTCGTACATCCCCGATATATTCTTTGTATTTTTTCTTTAGAGAAAGAAAATACCTTTCCATTTTAAGTCAGAGAGTGTTAGAAAAATATTTATCAAAAACCATTTTCCTAAATTCCTTCCACCAAATCACCTTGGTCTCTTCCTTAGGCTTCATATTATTTATCAATGTCCACCACTGATCATTTTCTCCCTCGATGCAATCAAAAAAAGTAAAAATTCTCTTTATAAAAACATTTAAGGATAGAGAAGATCATCTCAAGGGATTTGATCCATTATTCTATTATTAAGGTATCATATGATCCATTAGAAATCAGAGGCCTTTGTTGTATAATGATATAAATTAATGCTTATAATTTTGAAGGGAGATTTAGGTTCTCTTCATAATCCTTGTTTCTATTTAGAACCTGATATTATTAATAGTGTATCACCCTAAAGTTCATGATTCCTACCCCCATCATGTTTGGCATCTCATTGGGGCAGTCATCACATTGCAGGTCGCATTGATTATTTACTCGATTCCACTATTTATGGTCATTGTCTTGAATTAAATGAAAATTTAGGGATTATTATTTTTGAAGTATTAAATGCATATAATGGAATCAAATGATGGTAAATGGATAACATATAAATGAAATTTATTTATTTACTTATTAATTTCTAGGATTCTATCTATATTTTCCATCATCCATGTCCTAACATATAATGTTATGGGAATTTTTGTTCTCATGATAATGGTTCGTAATTAGATTATGAATTAACTAAATAATGTACCATAGGAGTGTCAATCTAGGTGTGTAGGAAGGCTCTTTTTTGTATTCCATTTATCCATCGAGTCAAGCTCAACGCAATGTTTTGGGCTTTTACCCAAATGTACATTTATACCATATCCACATCCACTTATGGTATCCATATATGGATGTATTTTATTGATTGACCACATATTCTATACTTACAAAAATTTGGGATGTTTTCTTACACTTTGTTTTATCCCTATGGCTTTCCCTATAGTTTTCTAATCATAATCCCAAAAATAATTTAACTTTTTCTTTTATTACAATTGTAAAAACCCTTCTCTTTATTACACTTCTACACAAGATTTATCTTCCAAGTTCCATCACTTATGTCATCATGGATATTATTTTACGGTTTCAACAAAAAAATACTCCTTAGTGGATTCTCTATGTATCTTTTCACATTGTTCTATTCTGAATGTCAATATCTTTAACATCCCGGAGTAAGCGTTCATATGTGAATTTGTTTTTAAGGGCACTTATATTATTCACTCCTTTGTTTATGACAAGAATAGATATCAAGAAATAAGGCCCCTCTGCGATGATCTTACTTATCTAGGTACTGACATCAACGCACCTTGGTTAGTTATTAGAGATTTAAATACTATTCTCAATTCAAATGAGAAAACCTATGTTTCACATGCTACGATCTCCATGAGAGAATTCAAATCCACTATTGAAGAAAAAATCTCATTGAATAAAATCACACGGGTTCCAAATACATTTTTCATATGAATCACTACAATATGTTGATTGAATCTAAACTGGATAGATCCTTCACGAATATTCCTTCTTTCGATCTCCAGAACACCTTTAATAGAACCACACTTCACAAGATTCACTCTATTCACCATCCTATTTTAGTCATTGTCTCTATCGACACTGTAAAATATTCAATTCCTTTTATATTTTATATTTCATGGTTTACTAATACTGAATGCACTGACATCATTAAAACTTTTTGGCTTTCCATGGCTCATTTCAATGATTCCTTTTCTTGCTCTATCTAACTAATGTCTCTTGAATATATGTTCAAAGGATGGTGTAGCTTTCATGCCAAACAAATCCAAAAGGATATACTCATCCTTTAGAATTAGCTTAATCAACTCCAATACCATTGTACAAACTTTGATTTTAGCATTGATCCAAATCACGATATCAACACTTTGATAAATCTCAAATCTCTCCTCACATTTACAAAAAAGATGAGGAAAAAATATTTCAAAGTGAAATGGATTTTTGATGGTGAAAGAAACACTATGTTCTATAAATCCCTACAAAGAGATTGAAATTCTTGTAAGCCTCTTGCCTCTTTAAATTATGGAGACAACATCATAGAAAATGAAGATGACATTTTTATTCATATTGTCTCTTACTTTGAATCTATATTTAATGGCCTTGATAACAATAAGGAGCTCTTACCTGGGATCATTCCGATGATGGTCAATGAAGAAGATAATATCTTTCTTCTTAACACTCCTTTAGATCATGAAATTAAAGATAGTGTCTTTAGTTTAAATCCTGATAGTGTTCCAAGACTTGATGGCTTTAATAATGGTTTCTTCTAGCACTATTGGGATATTATTTAATTTTATGTCTGCAATTTTGTCAAATATTTCTTCTCCAATGGTGTTATTCCATAAGAAATAAATGCCCAATTTCATTCTCTAATCCCAAAAGTGGAAAATCCTTCTGATATCCACTTTCTTAGGCCCATTTCTCTCATCAACACCCATTATAAAATCATCATGAAAATAATTTCCAATAGGATTTCATCCATCACTAACAAAAAATGTCTCTTTTAATAAATTTGTGTTTATCAAGGTTAGATCCATCCAAAACTGCAATTTTCTTGCTTTAGAGTGTTTTAAAACTTAGAAAAAATCAATAGAGAAGGTACTATTTCCATTAATCATGACATTAGAAAATATTTTGATACCATGGACTGGAGTTTTATTTTCAACGTGATTCAATCTTTTGGTTTTAGTAATGCCTTTATCACTCCTATCAAAACATTATTCAACTCGGCTTCCATTTCCATTCTGATCAATGGTTCCCTGAGAGGATACTTCAAATTCACCAAAGGTGTATGAAAATAGGATCCTTTCTCCTCCATCTTATTTTCTATTATGGAGGATTATCATAGATTTTTTCTCACATGTTTATGTTGATCAAAATACACTCAAGCCCATTATGTTTTGAAAAATTTGACTACTCCCACTCACCTATTGTATGCTGATGATATAATTATTTTTCTACAAGGTGATAAAAGAAATATCTAAAACCTCAAAAATTCACTTTCTCATTATGAGGAGATATCTGGTCAAGTGATTAGCTAGAAAAAATCTTCTATATTCTTTGGTAAAATTTTCCCACTATTAGAAAATGAATAATTATAAGTGACTTAGGTATAAATGAGGGATATCCTCCTTTTAAATACCTATGTGTCCCCATAATTGGGGGAAGACACAAATCGTCTCATTTCTATGTTATTTATAATCAAGTTATAAGTCAACTTTCTTCATGGAAGGGTAAATATCTCTCTATGGCAGGAATAATATATCTTTTTAAATCTATCATTGTATCTAAAATGGTTTATTCTATTATGGTCTACAAGTGACATGTTGGTCTTATTAAGGAAATAAAAACCTCTATTAAACATTTTGTTTGTAAAGATAGAACGGTGGAAAGTAAACTTGTTACCATACCTTGGTTAACATTATTCATGCCCATTGACAAAGGTTGCATTGGAATTTAAAATATTAAATACTTTAATTAAGATCTTCAAGCCAGGATCACTTGGGATCTTCTTCATAATAAATCTAATTCATTAATCTTCCTTAAAAATAAATTTCTTGAAAAACTCAAGAAAGGGATCTAAAATTTTCTTTCCTTCTCTATTTGGCATTCCATAAAACAATATTTCTCCTCCATTATGAATAATGCCAGATGGATGGTCTCTAGGACCACCACAATGAATATTGTGTTGGATAACAAGACTGGAACTCATTTAATTTCTAGAATTTCTTTTGACCAACATCCTGAGAACACAAATGTCTTTATCAAAGATGTCCTCTTCTAACACAATTATCATCTTCCTGATAACATCATGAATTTCATTTATACATATTGTTTCTCTATCACCGAGGAGTTCTTAGTCTAGGAACCTACTGATAATTCCATGCTTAATTAAAAAAACTATTACAACCACTATTTTTGTAACTCTGATAGTGATTTTAGGTGGATACAGATCTTTGAAAAATAATGGATAAAACCATCATGACATATAGTTATCTGGAGACTTGCTCACAACAGGATCCCCACATATGAACACCTTCAATCATATGGTATTCAACTTTGTTCTAAATGCGGTCTCTACAAACAACATAGAGAAGATACCAATCATCTATTTCTTTCTTATGCCACAGCTTCTTCTATTTGGAATTATATTTTTGAACTTTTTGACTATAGGTGGTTGACACATGACTCTGTCAAATCTCAACTAAAGAGATGTGTGGATATGGACAATTTTCATCATATTAATTAATTTTCCATTTTGCTATCACTGAGCTTCACCATTTGATCTGGTATGATAGAAATACTCTTATTCATAATAAATTATCATTCAGTCATAATGTTGGATAAATTCAGATTCTCATTTCCATGCATGAAGTTGATTTGATCCAAAATGGACTTTGAAACAATAAGGTGCACAACATTGGAATTCTGTGACAACTCTTTATTGACGGAAATTACTGCCAGCCTATCTGTACTCTTTATGTCTTTTGGTGCACACATCTCCCCAGTTGGGTTAAATTTAATGTGGATGGTGCTTCCAAAGGAAATCTGGGCCATTCTGGGTTTGGTGTAATTTTTAGGAATTATGCTAGTCAGATCATAGGATGATTTTATAGTAGCTATGGCATTGCCTCTTCATTGGAAGATGAAATGATGAGTATGGTTCATGCTGTTTATTTTTCCAAACAACATAGTTGGGGAAACCTTTGGATTGAGAGTGACTTGACCACCATTGTGCAAGTAATTTGGAATGGTGTGATGCATCTTACATGTCCGATCACCCCCGCTGGATGGGCTGCACCCACAATCTTCTCGACATCAACTACATCATCACTCATACATATCGAGAATCTAACATGGTTGCTGATGGCCTTGTGAAGAAGGGGTTAATCATGATATTACCTAGATTTATGATCCTTCTACTGATCTACTTCCCTTTCATAACAATGATTGTAATATTTTTCCATCTTTTAAACTCTTGCAATCTCTTTTTTAAAATAATTTTTCCTTCATTTTCCGGAAAAGCACCACCTTATTCTAAAAAAATGAGAAGGAAAAGAACCCTTATTTTAGTGTGGGATTCCAAATTCCAGAGAGGAGAATCTTGAGAGCATGGGGGAACCTTGGGAGGACTCTAGGGAGGGATGGGTAGAGTAAGTATGAACTCAAAGGTTTTTTAGTGAAGATAAATGGGATCTTGGGTGGGTTTATATAGAAAACATGTGGGGATTTATTTATCATTTCTCAAACATAGGTTTTGGAATCTATATAAAAGTTAACCAAAACCACAAACCATGGCATGTTTTTTGCCCATAGTTTCTTTAAAATGGGATTATTATTCATTATTTAATATGTTTAAGGGTCAAATTAATAAAATAATAACTTTTCTGATGTGGAAGTGATTCACACTCTTAATGAAATTATTTTAAAATGAAAAAATATATTAATGGTTCAAGAGGATTCATAAAGGATTTATAAAAGTCATCAAATAAAAATAAAATCTTATTAATTTAAATGTAAAACATATATTTGGTCATTTATACACATTATATTATTTATTGCATCACTTTTCAGCAATTAAGAGGTTATAACACACACCGTATATTTATATGGTATTTAATATTTTATCCTAAAATTTTATTATCTCAAAAAATTATAAAAAATTAACCATGGGTTATTTTTTTTTAATGATTCCAAAATTTATATTAATTTTATAAAAATAATTTTCGAGATATGTGTGTTTTCATTTTTAAAATCAGAATCGACATTTATTGAGAAATGATGAGTTATATTTCAATAAAATTTTTTGAACCCTTATGAAAATTACATTTAACATCATAAAAAATTATATGATCATTTATATTTGATAAAAATTATTTAATAATAATATTTTTTAAAATTTTATTAATTTTGAAAAATATATTTATTTAACCGAATAAATTTCTTAAAATTTGAATATTATGAAATAAACTATTTGTGCTTTAATGAAACTAAATAAAAAACATTAATAAAGTAAAAATAATATCATAAAAATTTATTTATTATTCTATAAAAAATAATGTACACAATCATATTTATAGAGTCTTCATACATTTCCCATTAATACACCAACAAACTTCCTAAGATTAAGGTGCCTGGTGGTGAGACATTTATTGGGTGGTTTGGCGTACATGGTTTGGGTCCTGATATCAATGAGCTAGAGCTTCTCCTATAAATAGTTTCACTCATGCTTATGTTATTGGATTTCATCTTGGTATTGGTCAAGGGAAAATCCTTGGGATGATATCTCCATTGGAAGCTCTGATAATCAAGCTTCCTAAGTAATGGACCTTCTATTCGAGGTTATCACTTTCTTTGCCTATTCTAATTGGATTAGTTAAAACCAAATTTTTATACTAATTATGTGATCATTGTTTTAAAAATACATTATCAATGATAATTATGATTGATAGTAATTCAAATCTAATATCATGTAATCAAACCAATAAAGTGAATGTGTTTTATATATCCAAATTACATAATAGTAAATTTAATTAAATCACAAGGGGAATTTTTTTATAATTGTTTAGGTTATTATAAAATATTATTCCTTATTCATCTAGTCCCATATTGGAGACCATTATTATTGACTTTATTTTTTTTAAGATACAAAAATATTAACAAATTGATCATGGTACTAGTTAAGTACATCATACACCATCGTTAAATTTATTTCTCAAATTTTTATGGATTTAAATAATATTTTAAAATTCAAAAAAACATATAAAACATAAAAAAAACTATATTTTCATTTTTTTAGCAAGTTAATGATAAATTGAGAACACATATATTGATCCCCATGTATATGCTACTTCAATATTGTGTCATCAAAATTTTAAAACAAACAATCCATTAACATTCACAAATATTCCATGTAAGTAAAATATTTTTGTTTTTCTTATGAAATGTAAAATCAAATACATAATAAAATAAATTAATATTAAGGATATCTATATATAACTATATTCCAAGTATTCAAAAAAATTATAGAATAAACATGTTTTGTATTTTCGAGTGCATTAATCAATTGGAAGGTCATGTTATTGGTTTTGTACTTGAATCAACCCATAGTGTACCATTTTTTTAGAATTTATCTTCTTTTATTTATTTCACAAATAGACATGGATTCTTTGGATATATAAAATATTTATATTAGAAGTTCATAGAAATAACAACATTTGAGTAGCCTATACTATAGAGGTTTATAGGAATATTGAAGAGGGAGATAAATTCATCTATTGTAATGTTGAATAAACCTCTAACATTTGATATTATATAAGTAGATCCATAACCATCAACATCTTCATTATACTATACTACTAATACCCTTGCTATTCAGTCCTAGTACACTATATATACAATAAGATCTAGACCAAAGAAAACTATTACACATCCCTGCATAGTTCATAAGAAGAGTATCCTTATTAGTTCATTCATGGGTAATCCAAATTACATCTCATATATATTACTAACTAACTTATAGACATGACCATTCCTGAGTCATTATGAATTTTATCTGGGATGACCTCTATCATTGATTGCATGCATCTGTTTAAAATATTCCAAGTGATTACTCCGACTTACTATTATATCTTTATTGTGTTTGGGGTCACATTAAAGTTTTATGGTACCATATATAAATCATATCCAATTGACCCAAATCCCCTTATCCATTCATTCCTAGGTCATATATCATGTACACTCATTATGAGTGAATTTGGACATGGTTTGGGTTTCTCCCCGTCTTTGTTATCCATTCACCTCATTTATTCTCTTGAAAAACATATAATCCATTATATAATATTTATTTTATAGGAACATATATTCCCTTAGGTAAGATAAACTCATGCCTTATAGTAAATAAAGACAATCATTTTCTACGTCTACTGCCTTACACATCATTGTCTTAAAACCATTGTTTTTCCATTTTATCATAAATATGGTTTCGTCTCTAGTTGTGATACAGAAATTATTTTATGTCTTCATCATACAATCTACACTACCCTCACTTATTTTATTGTATAAAAATTTAACTCAATATTTTCTATATATCACTGTAACCTAGATGGTATATTATATGTTACCTGGTTAGGATATAACTTAAGAGTTTTTTACATCTTCTAACCCCATAAACATAATTTTTATCCCTAACTGATTGATTTTATCATGATTTACTAGATTAATATAGTCCAAATGTGGTGACACATTTATATTATCATAAGGTATCATCATGTATTGTTGGTGTCAACACCTAGAAAAGTAAACATGTCTATCTATGCTTCAAATCAGACAATTGAATGACCTGATAGTCGTTCTTGATCCCCATGGGATAGGAACTAGCACATAATATTCAGACAACAACAAGATGGAATGGCTTATATAAACCTGAAACAAGATACCTGTCATATATACATGTGAAAACAATAAATAGAAAATAACTATTTCATAAAAAATGAGTAAAAATTTTTACAAGAGAAAAACCAGTATATATGTATTCAATACGATAAAAATAAATTACAACAAAAAAATATCCACTACTACTCAATGTGATATGTATGAAACATCCCACTACTTCATAATAAGATACCCTGAACCACATGACCAAAAAACCTTCCATCATGCAGTGATGATTTTCCCTTTCATATTATAGATAAAATAAGGCATTCACACCCCCAAGGGAGTATGAAGGATGCAAGCTTAATAGTCTTTATAGGATCATACTGATGTTTTATATAAAAATTATTTATATAAAAATACCAATATGATCAATTTAAAATTAAAATGGAATGATATGTAGTTACATATTCTTTTGTAAAAAGTAAGTAAAAATGTTCCTTTTTACAAATATTTCACAAAATAGTTGATATGGTTTCAAAGAACAATTTCTATAAACCATTTACATTTCTCAAAGAATTTAGTATGAAATATAAAATCCCAAAATTAAATATTTTAATGAAAAATGTTAAAAAAACCATAGGATAACAATGTTCGGGAATGATGGTTCACTCATTCTTCAATAACTAATCCATGAAAAGTGCTCACTTGTTTCATAAGTTCAATATATCCTTAAATGGGGAAGGGAGAACACACCAAAAATTAAACCCCATATAAATACAATGTAAGAGGACCAATACTAAACCCTCCTTCTAGTTAGACAAGGCTCCCATGTGTGGCTTATATCAAAGAAATTTTAAATGGATTATCACATTGCATAAGAAATTATATGAAAACATTTATTCATAAAAAACATTATTTGAAAAGAGATTTCAAAATCCATTTCACAATATAATGAAAACAATATTTATTTTACCAGAAAATGGGAATACCACCATTTATCAAGAACCCTTTTACAAACACAAATAAATAAATCCTGAATCATTCCAATTATTTTAGAGAATTAATTAATATGTCAAGAGAATTAATTGTTCATATAAAATAGGCTAGATATAGAACTACCTACCTCAATATCAGGTTGCACATAAACTACAATGATATCAACACACACCAGAACGAAATGAATGCAAGAAAAATGAACTAAGGCCCTATAATTGATTCTAAAATCATAGAATCTTCTTAGGAAAAGAAAAATAGAATGGGATATAGTGACCAAATTTTTCTAACATTTCTGCTAAATCATTTTTATGAGAAACAACATAATATCAAAAAAAATCTAGGATTTGAAGTCTTTGTATCATATGAATATTAGGCTAATACATCATTTTTAAAAAATAAATATTAAATATTTATTTATAATACTTATTCTTTATCATTATAATGATATTATGTTATATTTAGTATATATATTCACAAAATGATATACATCACAGAAAATAGAGATGTAAAATCCTAGTGAGGAGACAAGTAAGGGACATGAATCAAGAGTAAAAGGGTAATAATAGTCAATATCATCATATCATAAACATAAGAGCATCATAGTAATCATGAATTTAAAATTTGATAAAGGGATGAAATTTTTCCTATACAGAACAATGAAACATCATAATATAGTGCAAAAAAACCACACATAGTTTTGAACAAATATATCATATGGTTCCCATAAAACAATGAAACATTATATCATAGTGGTCAAATACCACACATAGTTTTGAACAAATCTATCATCTGGTTCTCACCAAACATATGTGTATAAACAGAAAATCATTGTTTTGATCAAAGATAGAATAGTATTCAGTCATAAAATTCATAACAAAATGCGATAAGACACATTACACAATGAATTATGGGGATATATAATTCAAGGACCCTTTTTCATAACTTATTATTCTTAAAATCATTCATGCCACATGCAATGTACAATAATCATAGTCATGAAATAAACCCACAAAAAGGGATGGTATTAAATAGCATTTCGTAAATCATATTTTAATAAAAAAAAGTTATGTGGTTATAAAATAAATAAGGTAGATAATATTTTTAAATAAAATAACATCATTGTTAATTGGATTAGAAACAAATCAATAGGAGTTAATGATATTTTTGGATATTAACGCATTTTCGGGAAAAAATGTTACAAATCGCTTGGAATATTTTTTTGAAAGGACTGAATCATGTATATCCCAAAAAATAAGATGTAATTCATAGGGGAAGGAAATTTTTATTATATTTTAGGAATTTATATACTAATAAATTTTTTTAAATATAATATAACCAAAAATGGAGTTGAGTAAGAGAATTGACCATACATTAAATCCTGCTTTATTTTTCCTCTTTTACATCTCATGAATAATAAACATAGGTTCATTAAAACATATAAAAATAAGAAAAAAAATTTAATTTATATGACTATTTAAAAATTATAATAATTTTAATATATTTCTTAATTCCATTTAATAAAAGGGATACATTCTAATTTCTTGCTTTCATTAAAATAATTCTAATTTTTCTTCGATTTTCCTATTTTGTTCACATTTATTTACACATGGGTAGAATTAATTATAGAATATTAAAATACATATATTTATAAATTTACATATCGTAAATAATTTAATATAACAGTCTATATGTTTTGTGATAATGAAATAATTGGAAACATCCTCATTAGTTGTTAAATAGCCTTTAACTGGATACTCATTGAAGAGGACTCGTGTGATGTAAAACATTTTTTATATTAAAATTAAAATTATTACAGTACATTATAATTTTAAATATTATATTAACATAAAATTTAATTTATTTAATAAATTTTAAATTATAAAAGATAATGAAGATATGAAATTAGAAAATGAAAATTAAATAAAACAATGAAAGGAAAATACCTATTTCTTAAAGTGGATTCTTATCCATGTCCCCTGAAATCTTTAAAGATTAGATATTGATTACTTAATAACAACCCTAAGAATTATTTGATTACTATTATAGGGTTTGTGCAGATATTTGTATTTTTTTAATTAAGGTTTAATTGGTTTTCTAATTAGAGGGAGATGGGTTATTTATACTTGATGAGAGGAGTATTTTTATAATATAATATTGAATAAAATAATATATCCACATTAAAACCTATAATAGTAAATAGTTTTACAATATAAATCAAATATAAATAAAAAAATGTATTCAGGACTTTATACTCCTTCATAATTAGAATTGAATGTTTTATTAAACTGGAATATGGGAAAAATCATATTTTATGAAAACACATGACTTTAGACTTTAGAAAGAACATTATAGGTTTAGAAATTATATTTATTGTTTCTAAGTGACCTAATTATATTATTAATTTTTTTTGGATTTCAATAACCAATTTATTTTATTATTTCATAATCATTCTGTGATAAAACATGCGGTACTTGAAAAAGAGTATTTTTACTATTAATATAAAAAAATTACATTTTTTAGAAAATGACCAATAAATGCCCCTTGAATATAATTTATGTGATCTTTTCAAGAATGAAATTAATTTTATCAAAATAATTTTCTATAATTGGTTGTGTTAAATTAAAAATTAAAAATTATGATTTCTACAAAATATATTAAAATAAATTTTTGTAAAAAAGTGATTATATTATATTTGAGTTTTTTATCATGATATATATTTTCAATAATTATAATATTTATATAATTTTAAATTAATCATGACAAATGTTATTTATATTATATTTTATTATTTTCAGGTCAAATTACTATTCTAATAGTAAGGTAACAATTCCCAATTTTCACGTAACTATTCCCAACAGGTAAGTTTCTATTTCATCTATAAATTTACTATTATAAAGACTCATTAAATCCCGAAAATAAAAATTCATTCCATCATTCATTATTTACCTCAATTCATCTTAATATTATACATTTCCATTTTCTATATTTTTTTGGGTTTACTAATATTCTATTTTTTATGTTCTTCTTTGTGGTGGTGATTATTTTAGATGATTGTGGTTGTCCATATTTTCTTATTCATGTTTTTCTATTTTATATTTTTTTATCCCCTTATAATGTTCAGATATTTCACGGGTACTGTTTGACTAATATAATGATTTAAATCAATACAATAATATGTTTTTGATTTCATTATGTGTTATATGTGTATAACACCATATAATATAATATTACCCACATTTATTTAGGATACAAATATCACATATAAAATCTAGGTTGTTACATTATTCTCCATTTTAGAAATTTCATCCCTGTAATTTCAACTCATATTCTCAGTTAATATAAGGTGAGGGAACATCTACTTTGTTGTTTCCTCTAGTTCTCAGTTTCCTATTCATAGTTAAGGTTCCACAATACCTCATTTACTTGGTGTTTTATCTTGTTTCATTGAAAATTTTCTTTATAATCCAATATATTCACCCACTTCTCCACATAATAGAGGTAATTAAACAATTTTTACACATCCATATTAATCCCATATTAGGGATCATGTATGTACCTCATCAAGAGAGATATATGGAATAAATCATGTACTTCGGCCATATTTAGTGGAAGTTTCTATTTATATACCATTGATCCTATGCAATAAATGATCTAAAAGTGGAAATGTAACTAGATATAATTATCCATTTCTTTCCAAATAGAATTAATCTCTTCCATGGTGATATCTTAATGAAAATTTTGTCTCGAACTTCAAACTCAAATTCCCTATGATGGTGGTTAGCATAACTCTTCTGCCAAATCTGAGAATATTTTATATGTTTATTGTGTAAAAACTTCTGTAATGAGAGAATATGACTTTTCATATTTTTCAATATTTATGAATAATATAATAATTTTTAATTAAAAAGAGAGACTATGTTCGATAGTTTATATGGAAAAACTATTTTTATGGTTATTTTTTTTATTAAAAATTACTTTTTATAACCTTTTAATGATGATCTTGTTTTAAAAGTAAATATTTTAAAATTTTTGTAAATTATACTTTAAAAATAAAAATAATTTTTTAAAGATAAATATTAAAATTTACTTTGGTTAAAATTTTGGAATTTTTAGAAAAGTTTTATTTACAAATGAATAGTGAAAAAATACTACATTTTAATTTCTTCTAAATAATTTATAATTTTACATTATATTTTAATTTTTTTTTCAAGTATAATTAGATATATTATATATTATTTAATCTAATTTAGGTAATTGGAATCAATTTCACATTGAATTTTGATGTAGTAACATTTCAATCTTTGGATGATTTCAATTTAATATCCTATTTTCTCACCCCATCAACGAGGATAATTTTAAATTAATTTTATCCACTTATGGTTTTAGGAATAATTAAATATGGATTCCTAATTTTGGATCATAATTTTCATAATTATTTAATTGGTACCTTTTATTTTTGAACAATATGAATAGTAATATTAGTGTGTTTCATTACAATGGTTAAGGGTAAATACGGTAACTACAGCTAAAATAACAATATAAATATTGAAACATTTCCTTAAAGCTTGTAAAAAAATTATTTCATGACTTAAATTAGACCAAAATCCTCCTTCGACTGATTTTATGACCTCTTGTAGCCACATAGACGATTGTAATCCCCTTATAGTATTGTATTTTAAGGAAAACAAAAAAGATACCATACTTTTGTTTTTAATGACTATAACATTACTAATATAGAGTTAATAAGAATATATCATTAAGTTTAAATAGTATTTTTAAATCTAAAATGATTATATTCATCTTTTTAATTTATTCTAAATTTTTAGGAGAGAAATAATTACCTTTTAGGCTTTTACAATGATATTGTAGTGATAGTTTAATTAATGGAAAAATAAAATAAATGATAATAAAAATACTAAAAATAATATAATTTTAAATAATTAATATCATAAAAGAATCTTTTTAGATGAATTTTATTTTTTAAAGATGTATTAAATGAGTTTTTGGGAATATATTATGTTTCTATGTTATTTTTCAAAATATTAATTAATAAATTATATCAAAATTTATATTAATGATATTTAAAAAATAAATTTTTTATATTAAATGATATAAAATTCATAAAAATAATATATTTTTATAATTTAATTTTATAAGGCTTTAGAGGTCAAAAATTACTCATTTATTTGTATTTTGTAATTTTATAGTAATTATATTAACCCTCAAATTATAAATTACATTTTATCATGGATAGAGTTAAAGGGGTTAATTAAGGGTTAAAACAAAAGGAAAAGAATTAAAAAATAATAAAAACATGTATAATTTACAATTTATGGATTTTTTTAGATCCATAATCGTCTTATATATGAAATATGTTAGCTTAGATATATTTGGAATATAAAATTAAATTAAATTAAATTAATATTTTGAAGAATTCCAAGAGTACCCCTACACTCTATTATAAAAGGGACCCACTTATTACAATTTATTCACACATAAAATCATATTTGGTTCATCCAAGATATACAAAAATAACTTTCTAGAATACCTCACCACATTCTAGTGATACTATTTTAGGAAAAACACTAACCTTCGAGGTCGTAAGCTGTTAAGTAAAGGAGGTCGTCCAAGGAAGAGATATTATTTTTAATCAAGTATTTCTATATTATTTCTAAATAAAATTCAGTAAAATCTTCATAAAACCTGATCAAATAATAAATAAATTATCCTAAAAAATTATATGTTATTATGGAAATATCATCAACTAAATCCATATCTACGTCCATCAATTGGGGATAGAATTTATCATTCTTCTATATGGAAATATTTTTTTCCATCACCATCTATAAAAAAGGGTCATAATGATAGTGTTAATTATTATATATGATATTCATGAACTATTTTTCAATATTAAATAATAATATATCACTAAAATTCTTACCTTTCCATGAACATAAAAATGATAATGTTGTTTGTGCATACATGTATACTATCACCTCCATGAAGTGATGTGATTATTTTTTCATCACAACATCACAAGGATAATATATATAAGTATATAAAAAGGATTAATATCATATCATTTAAAATATTATAATTATTTAAATATAAAATAATTCTTACCTTCAATCCATAATGAGCATTTAAAAATTGAAATGTTAATTATGTGTACGTGCGACTTACCGTCTCCATAATAGTAATGTTGGTTTTTTTCACAACCATATTCATTGATTTGTTTTAAAAGAATATTTGATTTATAAATATGATGATTATGTAATTAATATTATTCTAAATCTGATGGAATAATGATTACATTACTATTAACATTATACAAAATTTATTTTGGATTCAAGTATATAATATTATTAAAAAACAATACACAAATATAAATAATCAATTAATAGTTATAACATGATAATAAGTTATATAAAAAGAATAATAAAAATTCAAAAGGTTAAAAATAAAGTAAATAATTATTCTCTGTTTATTTTTTAGGAATATAATGATTTTATCTGATGAGTTAGACTAAAGTTATGAGACTTTCTTTTTTAAACCCCTTTTAATGTTACTTTTTCTACTATTTATTTACAAAATCCAAAAGAAATGTTTTTAAAATATATTAAATGAACATAATTTCCCAAATTCATTTATCTTTAATGACTTGATTCTTCCTCTATAAGTTTTCAATTTTATTTTCAAATAAGTTGTATTCTTTTATGAGTGTGAAGCTTTAAAAAATAAAAAGTGATTTCATAGTAGATATGTTATTTTTATTTTATGAATGATTTATTTATTATGATTGGGTAATGGTTATTGGGGATTTTTTTGAGTATGAATGGTTTTGTGATAAAAAAAAAGGGTTGATGAGGATGATATATCGCTCCAATGCATTGGGCAATGAGACAGAGTTAACCGGTTAGGTTTCCCCAAGGAGACTAAGGGAATAAACTAAAATGGTTATTCTAAATGTAACCATAAATCTTACACCATATATAGTTTTGAGAGAAAAATTAAACATAAGGGTGATATTGATATTATTCTAAAAGTTACCATTATTATTAATTTAATATAAGTGGTTTTATTGGTAGATTATTATTTCATGAGGTATATAAAGAGATTATGTTTTATAGGTAAAAAGTATATCTTTATGAAAATTATTTCATAGGGTTATAAGTATTCATAGACTAACAACTTAATTAATTCTTTTATTCCCCGTGCTATGTTTTTTTCTCACCCCAAGATTTAATTTTTTTTATAAGATATAAGTACACGTAAGAGAAAAGATGATGTCAAGTTGAAAGTTATGAATATTTTTCATAAACAATAAATCATGTTTCATTTTAAAAGTTTTATGTTATATAGAAAATGGATGCCATTTTAGTAGTGTTCACTTTCTATGAATTTTGTATGATATGTAAGAATTATGAACTAATTTTTTAAAACTATGAAAAATAAAATTTTCCTTAGGGTGATAGAAAGTAAATTTTTATCTAAAACTCAATATAATGTAATATTTATGGTCAGGTCATTATAGTTGGTATCATAGGTCAGTTTAGACTAAATTAGGGGTTAGGATATGGTTAATGAAATGTCCATAAATGATTTTTTTACTTTATTATTAATTTTAAATTATATATAATTTGAATATTACCATGTTGCCTCATATAAGATATTTTAGTTCAACATTTTTTTCCGTAGAGGAAACTAGGCAGTTGTAGTGGGAAGGTGTCGAGAGGAAAACACCTATCCAAATCAGTATCTTGAGATAGTGGGAATTAGAATTTAATATTTTGTTACAAAGTTGACTTAGTTGAAATAGGATATAAATTATTTTGGAATCAAAGCACGAGATCAACCAGATCAACAAAAGAAGAATATGTCTTTGGTGGAGAATTTTATAAGGCAATATCCTCTTGTGTTTAGTGAATATTCTTACCCTGTTGTAGCTGAAGGCTGGATTAATGATCTTGAAAACATTTCCTATATATTGGGGTGTTCATAAAATCAAACGGTTAGACTTTATATTTATCTATTTTATAGTGAATCTAACTAGTGGTGGTTGATAATTATGAATATTAGGGACAGTGTGAATCTTGATGCACAGGAATGGGATGAATTCAAAAATATATTTCTTTAGAAAAATTTTCCTAAGGATATTGTACTTAGGATTGAAAAAAAATTATTGGAATTGAGGAAGTATGAGAATTTAATGTCTATATATGAAGAAAAATTCACTTGATTGGAAATGTACACTCTAAATTTCAACTATTATCTTGATTGTAAAGTCAATTATTTTTACTTATGATTTATCCCAAAATATGAAAGGGAATAAGATTATTATTAATTTAAAAGTGAGCAAAGACTTGTTCGATGTTCAGATATTGTGGATATAGAGTTTTTTATGATAATTGTTTCTTTGATATCTAGTAGAAAAATAGTTCTAGGTGGCGGGAAAGGGGAAGAATTCATCAAAGATGTTTGATTGTAAGAAAATTAAATTTACAATTTTTGAGATTTGTGTCTGGAAACATAATATGGACTGTTTTTGGAATTCTGTTATTTGATTATGATGTGGTAATATTTGGTATAGTTCTTGTAAATACAAAGAAAATTATCATTTTAGTAGTAAGAACAATTCTGATATACATTCATTAAAATATTTTAAATGTAATGAGATGGGTCATTATGCAAATGAGTGTTTGAAGGGGAAACAAATGATTGAATGCAAACATACTATAACCAGAAAGGTGTGGTCAAATATTTTCCAATTACATCAGTAGATATTGAGACATAAATTGAATAGGTGTAAAGTATATTGTCTATTTTAATATTATGTTAATGTATTGTTTGGTACGGGGTCTACATATTCATTCATTTCTATGAAATTTTATGGTAAAATAGAAATTACACCTTAAAAATGAAGATAGATCTTATGGTAAAAACAAATAGGGAAAACATTCAAAAAGGGAAATTAAAAGTGTTTTCCTATCTTTGACTATGGATGGAATTTACCTGCAAAACGTTTTTCCCTAAGAAGAGTTTGATGTTACTACGACTATGGTTTGGATTTCTATTTACCATGATATGATTTATTGTAAAGAAAAAGAAGTTATATTTCACAATGAGTTTCATAAAATATACATGAATGAAGCCATACCATTGATAAAATTTTAGGAAGCTGTGAAAATGTTAAAAGATGGAAATGAAAGTTATCTTACACATATTGTTGAAAAAGATAAACTGTTTAGATTAATGAATTCTTGGTGGTAAATGACTATCGGGTTTTTTTACTAATAATTATCCTAGTATTATACCTTCATAGGGAGTCAAATTTACTATTTACTTACTTCCTCAGTCTAATCCAAATTCTAAACCCCCTTTTATAATGTCTCAAGTAGAACTTATAGAATTATAAAATCACTTACATGAATTATTAGATAATGGTCTCATCTGACCTAGAACTTAACCATAGGATTACCTTGTCTTGTTTTTAAAAGGAAATATGGTTCCATGATACTTCCCATTAATTATAAATCCTTGAATAACATCATTATTAAGAAAAATAATCATTTTACTCATATTAATGATTTTATTGATCAGCTACATGGTGTACAATATTTTTGAAGGCTTACCTGAGATTGACGTACCATCATTTTAATGTAAATGAAAAATACATTGTGAAGACTACACTTTTGACTTGATTTGGTCATTATGAATTTTTAGTTATATTGTTTGGGTTATCTAAAAAATATTTTTTATTCACAGATCTTAGGAGTATAATATTTCATGAGTTCTTGGATATGTTTGTGGTTAATTTTATTGATAAAATTTTGGTATATTTAAAAATTAAAGAAAAAAATGAAAGAAATATAATGGTTGTTTTGAAAACCAAAAAAGAAAATATATTTTTTGGAAAATTTAGAAAGTGTGAATTTTTGGTACAAAAAATTTCATTCCTTGGTCACATTGTTTCTAGATATGGAATTACTATTGATCCTTCTAAAAACAGTTGTTGATAAATGGACCAGACCCACCAAAATAACCAATATTTATAGCTTTCTTGGTTTAGAAGGATATTTTAAGAAGGTTATTGAAACAAATTCATGGTTATCTTGCACACTAACTATGTTAACTTTGAAAGTGTTAAGCTCATCTATACAAAAGAATGCGATGATTTTTTTTGGAATTGAAATGAAGATTGGTGAATGATTTAGTTCTACCTCTTACTTCCATAAATCTTGAATTTTTAATCTACAATGATGATTCATTGAAAAGACATGGTTGTTTCCTAATATAGAATGATCATGTAATTTCATACTCTTTATATTAGTTAAAACCTCATGAGTTAAATTACCCAACACATAATTTGTAGTTTGATGTTGTTGTTTTAAATTAAAAATATGGAGGCATAATTTGTAAGGAGTAAAGTGTGAAATACATACTAATCACAAAATTTTTAAGTATATATTCAATCATAATGAATTTAATATGAAATAGAAGAGATGTATATAACTAATAAATGATTATTATTTCATAATTAATTATCATCCTGGAATAGAAAACAAAATGGATGATTCTTTCATCCAAAAAAATATTTCTTAATTAACCATGTTTCCTTTGGAATGTGATCATTTATTTAACAATTTAAGGAATTTTGTATGGAATTTTTGGATGCAAGGACGTACACTATTTTTCTATAGGTATAAGTGTAGTCAATGTTTTTAGAACAAATTTAGAGATATCAAGAGGTTGATCAATCATTTCAAGAATATGTATAATATGTTAAGGAGTGAACACTTCCTAATTTTAATATTGATTAAGATGGTGTCATATGATTTTTAAAAAGATTATTTGGGCCATGTGACTCCCAGTTGAGGAATGATTTTTCAAATAAAGATCATATTTATTCATTTTTTCTTCCACATGGGTGTAGTAATGTATAAAGTGTTCTTCGAAAGTATTACTGGTGGGATTGAATAAAAAGAGGTATTCTGAACTATACCACGAATTGTTTTACATATTAGTAAGTAAAATAAGAATGATAGTTACTAATGGGGATGATTCAGCCTTTTCCAATACTAGAATGGAAATTGAAGATTTTATTAACTGAATTAAAAGTGGTATTAATAAATATTTCTTGAGATAATAATGTGATCTAGGAAATTATTGATCGATTAAGTAAATCTGCACATTTTCTTTTCATTCAAGACAGACTATCTCTAGATCAACATTGTTATTTTCATCTTAATGATATAGTCAAGTTATATAGAGTTCCCCTATCTATTGTATATGATCGTGATAATAAGTTTACTTCTAATTTTCATAAAGTCCTATATAAGTCATTGGAAACAAAATTAAATTTCATAACAAACTTTCATTCTCATTTTGATGTACAGTAAGAATAAAAAATTCAGAACATGAAGGATATGATATGTTCTTCTTTAATGGATTACTAGGGAAGTTGGAATCAACATAATTATTTGGTTGATTTTTCTTATAATAAAATTTTTTGTTCTAGTATACAGATGGATCCATTTGGGGGCATTGTAAGAAAATATTTGTTAAACTCCATCATTTTGGGAAGAAGTAGGTCAAAGGAAGTTGATGGGACAACAATTGGTAGAGGAAATGGTAGATAAAGTTTAGTTTATTCAGTGACACATGAGGATATCTCCAAGTAGGTTGAAACATATGTGGATAACTACATGAAGGATAATTCTTTGGAGGTAGGTGATCATGTTGTTCTCCAAGTTCTCCATTGAAAAGGATTATGTGGTTTAGTAAGAATGGTAAGGTGAGTCCATGGTTAAATAGACCATATGAATTCTTATAGAAAGTTCGATCAATTTCTAATCGGGTGGATATGACTCCAATTTTATCCAAGGTACACAACATATTTTTTGTTTCAATGTTAACGGAATATGTTCCAGATTCAACTCATTTTTTCATCCATGAAGTAGTTTGATTGGAAGAGAGTCCTTATTACGAGGAACAACTAGTTTAGGTTCCTGAATATAGAGATAAACTGTTGATGAATAAGGTGATTAATTGGGTTATACTTTCTTTGGAAAAATCATATGGTAGAAGTGGAAACATGGGAATCTAAAAATACTACGAGGTAACGGTATCCACACTGATTAAGTGAATAAAATTGTGGGGAAGAAACTTTTAAAAATGGGGGGAAAAATATAACAACTCAGGTAATGATAGAATATTTATTCTTTCTATTTATTAATATATAAAAATTATATAGTAATTCTTAATTAAAAATGGATACTATGTTTAATATCAAATAGGATAGTCCTAGTTTTGTGGTTAAAAACTGCATTTTCTAAAAAGTAATTTTATCAACTCTTAATGGGGGCATGTTTCAAAAATAAATTTTTTCACTTTTATAAATAATATTTGAAAAATGAACAAGATTTTTTAAACTATAATATCAAAACATAATTTCATTAAATTTTATGTATTTTTTGGAAAAGTATTATTTTTTTAATGAATAGTGAAATAATACTGCATTTTAATTAAAAGTAGCTTTTTCTTATAAATAATAAATAGTGTTAAATTATATTTTTGATTGGTTTTAAAGTATAATTAAATAAATTTATTATATTTTAATAAAATATTTGTTATTGTAATCAATTTTACAATAAATTTGGATATAAAAACATTTACACATTTTGAATATTTTCACTTTAATAACATGTTTTCTCACCACATCAGTGAAATTGATTTCAAGGTAATTTTAGTGACATCAGTGTTTTGAATTTTAGAAAATGGATTCCATATTTTGCATATGGAGTTCCAAATTTTTTAAATAGGTTCCTTTTATGTTTGGTTAGTATGAATATTAAATTTAGTAATTTTTTCACCACCGTTATGGGTAAATCAGGTAATTAAGGGTAGAAATAATATAATAAATATTATAAAATTACTTTAATACTTGTCTTAATTTTATTGTATGAGTTAGTATCGACCAAAGTCATCCTCGGGGTGATTTTATTCCCTCTAGGAGCCACTTCTATTACATTAATCACTATATTGTATTCTATTTTAATGAATGGTCAAAGATTTCATACTAATGTTTTTAATAAATATAAAATTTATAAAATAATTTTAATAATATTATATATTATAATATAAAAATTATTTTTAATTGAAAAATGTTTTACTTCTTCGTTGTAATTTATTTTTAATTTTTTTGAGAGAAACAATTTATTTAAAGGCTTTCACAATAATTATGCATTAATTGTTTGATTAATGTAAATATCAAATAAATGATATTAAAAATTTTAAAATATATATAATTTGTGATAATTAATGTCATAAAATAATTTTTATATATTCCTTGGATATTTTATTCATGTTTTAAAAGATTTTCATTAAATATATCTTGTTGTTTTGATATTTTTAAAAAGTCATGTAATGAATAGCATAAAATTCACATTAATGATATTTAAAGATAAATAATATTATATTAAATGATATAAAATTCATAAAAATAAAAAATTTAGCCAACATATTGCGATAAGGATTAAAATTTAATTATCGACTCTTTTATTTGTTTTTTATCATTTTAGTTTAATTTTATTGTGCCTCAAATTATAAATTACGTGATATCATGGTGAGAGTTAAAGTGGTTAAATAAAGGTTCAAACAAAAAATATAAGGATTAAAAAAATAAAAACATTTCTAAGTTTAATTTTATGAATTTATTTGGACCCAAAATCATCCTATATTATAAATAAATATGTTTGGACCCATTCAGAATAGATAATTAAATGAAATTACATTAATATTTTAAAGAATTCTAAGAGTGACACTCCCCTCTATTATAAAAGGAAGCACTTCATATCATTTATTTAAACATAAAAACCTATTTGGTTTGGAGAATATCATGCCATGTACCTTCCAATAATCCCTAATCAAATTCTATATATCGTATTTTTTGTTGAACACCATCCTTACCAGTATTAAGGTGTTACGAAAAGGAGGTGGTCTGAGGAAGAGGTATCATTTTTAGTCTTGTATTTAAATTTTATTTATCCTTCCACTTCCTTCAAATCATCTTCACCAATGATAAAATAATAAATCTTTTATTCTCAAATAAAATTGGAAAATAATTAATCATTTGTGTCTTTCGTGGAATACCACCTTGCGAACTGATATAATTACTTTTCCATCACCATCTCTCAAGATATGTGATAACGATAGAATTAATATATATTTATTATATTCCTGACATATTAATAATTATTAAATAATAATATATCATTTATGTTCTTAAATTTCTATGCACGTAAAAATTATAATTTTTTTCAACCCTACATGTGAGTTATTGCCTTCACAAAGAAATGTGATTCGTTTTTCATTACCACATAAAATGAATGATATATATATATATATAACAATATTTAAATTATTAATATCATATTAATGAATTTATTATCATTTTGGAAAGATAAAATAACACTTACCGTTTTCAATAACGATCACTGAAAAATGGAAATGTTATTCATGTACACATATGACTTACGGTGTCCCTGATCGTAACATTAGATTTTTTCCATAACCATATCTGACTATTGGTTTTAAAATAATAAATTATGTATAAATATTATGATTATATCATGAATATTTTTCTAAATATTATATAATAATGACAAATTTTACTTTTGGCATCATACCAAATTCATTTAGGACTCAAGAACCGAATATCTTCAAAATGTTTGACATGAACATAAATAATTAAGTAATTGTCATTACATGATAATAAGGGATATGAAAGGAATAATAAAATTTAAAAAATTTCTAAATAAATTAAATTATTTACCTAAGTTTATTATTTGGGATGATAAATAATTTACTTGATGAGTCAGACTCAAGGTAAGGGGCTTTCTTTTAAATACATATTTTAATGTTACTTTTTAACTATTTTTCACAAAAGAAAAAAGGAATGTTTTTTACCATATATAAAATTAAATAAATTTCACACCTTCATGTATCTCTAATTTTTTTATTCTTTATTTACAAGTATACAATTTTATTTTTAAATAAAATGTATTCATTTATGACTGCGGGTCTTTGTAATAATTAAAAGTGATTTCGAAGTGGAAAAGTTATTTTTATTTTATGAAACATTTATGTTTTATTAGTTTGTTATGGCCATTTGGACATTTAATGAGTATTTTTGGTTCCATTATAAATTGAGGGTGGGTGATCCTTTTATATCTCTCCAATGGATTGGTTAATGAGACAAAGTTATTCTATAGGGTTTCTCTTAATAGATTAAGGGAATAGACTATAGTGGTTATTCAAAATGTAACCATGAAGTTTACTCCTAGTTTATCCATGAGTGATACATTAAATGTAATATTGATATTGACATGATTCCACAAGTTACCTTTAAGATATTTTTCTATCTAGTATTATAATAAACTTATGATTTCAGGAGTTAAGATAAAGAGCATAGTTTTTATGGGTGATAAGTAAAAACATTATGAAAATGTTTTCATGGGTTTATAAGTATTCATGGACTAATGGGTTCTTTTTTTTATATCCTAATTACCATTTTATGATCATCCTAATTTTTAAAATGTTTTAGATAGGGTATAAAAATACATATTATAAAGGAGTAAGTCAATGTGAATTTTATGAAGATTGTTCATGAAAAGAAATAATTTTTTATGTAAAAAAGTTAAATATTATAGAAAAACGTATATCTTTTAGCATCATAAACTTTTTATTAATTTGGGATTATATGAATTAATTATGAACTAATTCTCTAAAACTCTAAATGTTAAAATATACTCAATGTGAGAAAAGGTAATTCATGACTAAAACTCATTATTATGTAATGTTTAGGTTTGGGTCCTTATAATTAGATTCCTTGAACCTTATTTTCAATTTCTTGAACAAGATCATGTACATGTATCTTTCCTTTACCAACTACATCCAAAAAATTATACATTCAAATTTACTTCCAATATAGAGCTTCATTTGGATCTATTTCAGTACATTATTTTAAGATGTTTTTGTATAAGAACTCGTCTAATGGGAGATTTTTCTCCCATCCTCATTTAAATTTCATTTTGTAGGTTCTCATCATGTCCTCGAGATATTCTATGATCCTTTAATATTATCCATTATTTTATAGGTGATATGACATACTAGAATTCAGTTAACTATTAAATTATTGTTTAATACTTCTCCATAATTTAGAATTGATCATTAGATAACGGTGTATGACAATAAAAGGTGGTTCCCCTATTTCTTAAAAACATCCTTTAAATTTATCTTTTTTAGTTGTTCAAGTGATAAATTTTATTAGATAGTGATAAAGTGGGAAGAATTGGTGAGTTCATTCAGTGTATCCTATATCAAATTACTTCATTTAGATATCATTGAGATAATAGTAACAAAGTTTGTAGTGATTCTTTACCAATTCCATGTGGTTATGGGAAATGGTTTAATCATCCCATTTTACTTACTTCACTCTACTTTAGCTTAATGGAATATTAATTAATTAATGGTGTTCTCAGTGATCTACTTCTTCATGTTATCCCAACATAAGTTCTCTTGAAGATCATCGTATATCATGGTACTTACTAGATGGACAAGAAAATTATAGATATACACATTATCTAATAGATCCTTCATTCTTTTAGGTGATAAAGGGACAAAAATCCTATTTCCAAATATAATGACATAATCTTCATCAATGTGCAACTCATGAATCTTCCCTTCCATTACTTCTTTTACATTATTTTGAAGTACAAAATCAACCCTTTTTTCCTCCTTGGTATTCTCTTGATATATGGTTGGGAAATAATTTTGAATAATTAGGATATCCTCTATACCAATATGATTTATAGATCCATACTTTACATATCCACAATGATATGGTATTTTTATCTATATCATGGGTAGTGTAGAATGTTCTTTTCTTCTAAGATCTTCAGCTACCTTGTTCACCATTCCTGGGTGGAAGTGAATCGAGAAACCATAGTCCTTGATTAGCTCTATCCATATTCAATGATTCATATTTAGTTCCTTCTATGTGAATATTTATATTATACTCTTCTAATCTACATATATGTCACACTTCTCACCATAGATGTAGTGTCACCAAGTCGTTAAGGAGGATATAACATATGATAAATCCATATCACATTGAAGATAGTTTTCCTTATAAATAAAAAATTGTAGTGAATCAAAGGCTATCACATTATCATTATTAATTATTACACAATAAAAAACATTATTTTAATCATCACTATATATCACAAAACCTTATCCACTTGAAGTTAGTGTAGTGCAAGTGTAGCGATTAGCATCCCCTTAAGACCCTTAAATCTTTTATCAAATTATTTTGTCTAGATATATATTCCACTTTCCATTTTAATATAGTTAGAAGGATATAATATCATGATTAATTTCTCAAAAAACATAGGTGTAACCCTATTAATCCATGAAAACTATGGATTTCCATGACATTAATAGGTGTGGACCATTATTCAATTTTCTTCTTTTTTGAACCGTATACAGAAATTACCTCACTTGTGATCACGTAGACTAATAATGTGACCGTACCCATAAAACAATTCATACTTTATGAACTTATATTACATTTAATCCTTTCAAAAATTCTCATATACAATAATCAAATTATCTTCATGTACATTTTTCTCTTAGATTAAATAATAATATCATCAATAAATACCACCAAAAAATTGTCGATGTAGTTTCTAATGACTCTATCCATCAAATCGATTAATATTTTAAGGAAATTATTATTTTTATATGCAAAAAATATTAAAATATATTTACCATACCTTATATAAAAATATTCCTTTTGAATGTAATATGTCTTCCCCTTCAGCTGGTGATATCTAAAATTAAGATCCACCCTTTAGAAGCACTGATAACATCTTAGTGACTAATTCATCAATCCTTGGTATGGATACTTTTTATTTATAGAAATATTATAGAGCTCCTAATACTCTATTGAAAAATACATTCATCGATATTTTTTCTTTACAAATATCCCTATTTCACCCCAAGGAAATTCTATATGGCATATAAACCCTCTGTCCAAATGATCCTAATGTTTCTTCTTTTACCCCTCCAGTTCCATCTGTTAAATCTTATGGGAACAATTTGACATAACAATGTCTCCAATTATAATATCTATTGATAAATATTTCTAATAATCTGGTGGAAAAAAATGAATCTCTGTAGTAAATACTTCAGTGTATTCCCTAAAAATAGAGAATACTATAAAGATTATTATTTCAATTTACTCAACTATTTGGGAAACATATGTGTTTTCTCATTTTAAAATCACCCACACCATTGAGGGATTATCTAAAGGATATACAAGATATTAATTCAATTTTTATAGTAACATAGAATGGTTAATAATATGAAATGATATTTACTTTTATTGATAGTTGATATGGGAAATATATAATGATATCCATTCCATGCCCAGTATAGAGTCAAAATCCACTTAGTGAAGTATTACAAGATTTTATAAAATAATCTTCCAAAAATTCTAACATAACATGAATCCAACACTTGGGTTGCATTGATCACACCATTGGGTATTTTATGGATATCTATACTTAATGATATTTGGGTTTGGATTCAATGATTCAAGAAAAAATTCAGGATATAATGTAATTCATGGGACCAAAATCAAAAACATCATTTTTAATTCTTGAATGAATAGGAAGTGTCCCATATATAAATTCATATTCATGGTACACATAAACATTCATGATGAAATAATATTTCTATTTCTCCTTCTACATTGGTGGTTGTTGATGTGGAATACCATCAATGGACTGTGGTTTATGCACATTATTATATAGTTCCCTTTCTCCCTACATTTGAAGCATTAAACCATTGGTATATCCTTCTTTCCCTCCATCATGTTGTTCAGATTATTCATTTAGCATCAATATATAAGATCTTGGTGTCCTCTCACACACTTCAATCATTCCCATATCCCTTTTAGGTAATTACCATGATTCTTCTTTCCATATTTTTGACATGTGGTTGATTGAATATTCATTCCTCTTTATCATTTCTTCCACCAGTATGAAACTCTAGCATTCATTTCTTACCTCCATAAAAATGTGACTATTCACTAGTCCCCATAAATATTTTTATATCACTTATAAAAAATTATTCATAACTCCAAAAGTCTTGTATATCTAAATCCTTTCAGAAGTTCAGTTTTAAAAAAACTAAGGGATCTATATATTTTATTTTCATTGTTGAAAAAATTACAACATGTATCTTTCAAGCCTTGTAAAATTTTTATCATAACTCAGGATAGATTCTCCATATTTTTTCATAAGATCATGAAATTATCTCTCTATATTTGTTTGAAGATATTAAGAGAAATACTTCTTAAAAATTATTTTTATAAATAATTATTAATCCATGTCACCCATCTCATCCTTTAGTTTTTTATTTTTTATTAAGGCCCACCATAGTTAAACCTCTCCATAAAAATGAAAAATTTCTAGAGTAACATTTTCCCTATTAGATAATTGGAGCATAGAAAATATCTTCTCTATGGGTTTTTCCCACTATTTATTGACAATTTTATTGGAAGACCCCCTGAGATTCGATAGTCATTACTACATAAAAGACTCAAAAATAAGTTTCTCCTTTTTGGGGAAAGAAGATGTTCCACATGATTTTTTTTATTGTTCATAACTAGAAAAACAAGATAAGAATCATCATAAAGTATTCAATTCCATATCCTATTGTAATGGGACTATAATTTGGCCAATTGTTGTTTTTTTCTCCTATAATTTGTTTTTCCATTTTATCATGGTTCCCACAATTTTCTAAAATATAACAGGTTTGGCCAAAATGAGAATTAAAAAATATTTAATAAATAATTTATTATTATATTAAAATTAATTAAAATTCATATCTTATGGGATACCTATGTTTATCTGTTTTCTCAAATGATGATTCTAGGATCATGTTCTTTAATCCTTATCTATCTTTAATAGGAATAATTACACTAGTTATTTATCCTTTATAATGGTTTATATATATTTTTTGATTAACCAAAACGTATATCCTTCAAATTTCAAAACAAGGGTCCTATAAAGATCATTTTGATGCACCTGGACATGATTGATTCAAATCCCAATGTTCCCTTTTCGAGGTTATTACCATTATGGTAATATGTGCCATATCCACAACAACTTGTAGTTTCAAGATAGGGATTTCATTACATGGAAACTATACACATTCATAGTTTACCAAAACATAGAATGTTTCGATTAAAACATAGGTTTACTCAAAGTGTTTTCCTAACATTTTCTAATATTAATTCCAAAATTAACTAAACCGTGATTTGATTCCAAATGGTGTGATATAACTTTTTTACTACATGATTATTACATCATTTTTAAGATAAATAACATAATAGAGACACAATCCATGATCAAAGTGTTTATTTTAGAAAATTTGATTATACGTCACTTGTACAAAATAATATATAAATATTTATTTACAATCCTTATTATTTATCCTTATAAATACATCACGTTCACCTTATTAAATATAATCACATGAGGATATACATCAATGAAAGGGGTGAACTAATAGCCCTGTAAAAGGTGGAATAAGGAACATGAATCAATAGTACATGGGTGTGAATAATCAACATCATCATATAATAAGAATAAGCTATCAAGATTATCATGAGCGTAGCAATTGATAAATGCATGGAATGTGTCATATGCACAATAATGAAATATCATAACATAATGGTCAAATAGCAAACATTGTTGTGATCAAAGCTTGCATCATTTTCACTCATAACGTATTTCCATAATCATAATATCATTATTGTGAACAAATATAGAATCATTTTAATGCCTAATATATATATAATATCTTGATATATATCACATTAACCAATGCATTGGAGGGCTATATAATTATAGGCCCACCCATCAACATAGAAAATTATAATAATCACACATTCTATATGGTATGTATAACAATCATAGTCATGAAACAAACCCATGAAAAGGGATGGGTTTCATAATGATTTCATATGTTATATTTTTCGATAAAAACTATTTGGGTGTAATGACTCATATTTTCCTCCAATTTATTTTAATAAATTAATTTGTAAAATATTAAGATAGTATGTTGACACGGTATGAGATTCCAAGGCCTGGTGTGCCCATAATAAATTTAAGAATAAATTTCAATTTTTAATTTAAAACACCAATGGGTAACATTAAAAATTAATAAATGTTAAACGGGTTCACAAATAAAAATATTTTGGGCACCGTTGCGGCTGGAAAAAAAACTTTACATTAGACAGGGCCTAACATCGTTAGGTGTGGGATGGGAAAAAAGTTATATTTTAGATGTAATTCCCTTTGTATATTTTAATTAAAATATTTTATTGACGCCTTTTTCTATTAAACCTAGAGGCAGGGGTCCATGGTCATAATTCACAACCATGAAAATTCCATGAGAACAATTGAGATAAATAACCTAGGATGAATGCAATGAAAAATGCCGATGGATCGACTCTATCGTGAATCAAGGATCAATGATTCAGAGAATTCTTCAATAGATCGTGAAAAATGATAAATTCTCCCTCTATTAATGAATAATCCCATCCAAATTAGGGGATATTTTACTTCATGATTTCCTTCTCCATTCTTTGGTTTCCAGGAGGAAAGTGGATTAGCCAAAGAACAAGCCAATCCATGGTTCAGGCGTATGTGGGTTGTTTTTTCTTTTGGAGGATGTTTATTAGGTTGATTCATTTTAATAATTTCCTATTATTTCCCTGTTCTTCATGCTTCTCCATTTAACCCCTATGGTCATGACTCGATGATTTCCGGGTGGTTTTGTATGTGATTGGACCCCCAAATCAAAGGCTTTTAGACCACAGAGACCATATTAGTCTAAATCAGGAACCGAAGATCCCAGATCTACGTATAGATGAATTTTTTGACCAATGATGAAGGAATGGTAGCCAGAGGAAGAAACGGTGGCGCAGGTTTTCACAGACACCCAGTAGCAGACGACTGGAGGTGGAGGACCCTACGGTAGCGCGTCCATGGGTGATGGTGACACGCTGTGGTAGGAGGCCCAACAGTATAGGGATGAAACTCTGACGAGCCACATCGGAAGGGAGACCCACTCATCAGACGAGGGTGTGTGTGGGCATGTGGCCCTATGGAATTCAGGTAGCAGAAGCAGTTGGCCAACTACAAGACGTATTGACTGGGAGAGTACGTGACAACCTCCATGTCTTGGAGAGACGATATAGCACTTTCGAGTAGGCCGGGATGGGAAAACCAGGCTAGCCAGTGGGACGGACCCATGGCCCAATGGTCAAGGTCGACCTTATGGGTCGGGTCAGGCCCGAATGGTCCAGTCAGTTTGGTGGACCCAGGGCTGGGTTGGGTTGGGTTGGTCTGGCCGTGTCGAACTGGGCTCAAGCACTAACAGGTCAATTTTATGAAAAACCTCATAACTTTCAAACTGTAAGTCTGTTTGATGAGACTTCGGTGGCGTTGGGACCCTTGTGAGGAAAAGGTCATTTTTAAATGGATTTGTGAGACTTTAGTGATGTACAATATAAGTGAGGATATTTTAACTTTGGTTCTTTTCGTGAGGGTTTGGTACGATATTGCACAGCAATCCCTTTGAGAGATAGAGTCACAGATAGAGTTATGTAATCCACCTTGGGATTGGAGTGATACTCTAACACCCCTGATAGATTTCATTGGGTATTGACATGACCTATGAGAAAAGGGAATTAATCCTTTATCTAGTGGGCCATACTAATAGGGTTCATGGTATTCTTCATAATCCCCAACGTTATGAGCTGTATCATTAGGGTTCGTAGTATTCTCTAAGAATCCCCTAAATTGAGGGGTAATACAGATTGGGTTCATGGCATTCTCTTAGATAAACCCTCTCTGTATAACATAATCCTAACTAGTGATGACATCAACGATCGAGGGGTGATTCCTCCCTGAATGAGCATGCCTAGAGTGGAATCTTGTGGCAGAAGTTTGGCTGTAACCTATACTTTTTACCTTATGGATGGTATTTGAGTATATATTGATATCCTTGGTATATTTATGGGTTTATACATGTGTATATTTGAATTTTCGTTCTTGTAGTGGCTTCCCCATTGTGGTTTTGGGGTGTTCTACTGAGTACAATTTTACTCACCCCTACACGGGATTTTCCCACACATGTCATGTACTAGGAAAATGACTAATGTTTTGATGGATTCCTAGGAGAAGTAGGACTAGGATCAGGACCAGATGGTGCCTTTTGAGACAAGATGGATCATGGGTTTTCCAAAATTTTCTATTGTATCTTCAGTACCCATGTTTTTAGGTTGTAATTTTCAGTTGTCTTTATTTTTGGTGGGATTTTATTCTTACATGGTTTTAATTTAATACATTACTTATGTCGTACTTTGTTGTTCGGTTTTAGTGGTATTCATTATTTTCTTTCGTTAATATTTCTTTTTAACATTCCAATATCTTTGGCTTCAAATTGTGTGTGTGTGTGTGTGGGTTCATAGAAAAATGCCTCCCATTAGTTTGGGATATGCTTACTTAGTTTCAGTCGCCATCCCCAGGGCTATGGGAGGCGGGTTTGGGGTATTCACGGTATGGGCCCTCAGGGACAGGTTGTGATAGAGTGTTGTTATAGGGTGGCTGGTTCCACATTGGGACCTAGAGTCTGTGAGATTGGTTTAGGGCCACAATGTTATGTGTTTTGTGTTCATCTTTCAGTCCAGGGAATAAAGTGTTGGTGCATCAAGTGATGTATCCTTGCAATGGTACTATTGGTACATTTTTTTAACTCAGTACATGAAATCACTAGTTTTAGGGAAACAAATGGCATGTGCATCATATATGAATGGGTTTTTTCCATGTCATTCTTAAGTCAGGTCTCCAGATTTACTCAATTGATAGTGGTTCATCTTGATCTATTTTAGGATGCCTCCACACAGACAGCCAGCCAGGATCCCAATGCACAATAATGAGGATGATACGCTTAGTCAAGAGGGTTAATTATAGGTTCCTATTTCATACATGGCACCACCTAGGTGGTTTTCCTAATGTAGTGCCACCTATTGAGTAGTAGTTTTCACTAGCGCTAAGGTCAGGGATGGACACAAGATCAGTGAATTGCATGAGTTCTAGAGGAAGAGACTGGCTAGGATTAGGGGTGGGACTGACCCCCAGGTAGCTCAGGATTGGATGGAGGTAGTTACTCACATATTATTCTTTGTGAGTACATCACTTGATCAGATGTCAGTCTTAGCTGAGATCCTTCTACTGGGCTCAATAGGATGGTGGTGGAGCTTAGTGATCCAGACACATGAGTAGGTGATGCTATCATGGAAATACTTAGAGGTCCTCTTCAAGTAGGACATCATTCCAACTATGTTAGACTCTGTGCATATACATGAGCTAATACACCTACAGCAGGGCGCAAGTCAATAGTAGAGTACTCAGTAAGGTTCACATATCCTTCTCACTACTCCACCGACATGGTGCGAGACCCATTCTTCAGGGCTCTTACCTTTGTGTAGGGACTATTCTAGGAGATCAGGGTGTCCATGGTGTGTCTTAGAATCCCTACTTTGTATGGGTATTGGATTGATCTCTTCTTGTAGAGAGCTTCCTAGAGGAATAGGCACCAACAACAAGAGCTACCAATAGACATCAGGTTGTAGAGTCCTTAGTATTGGGTAGTAGGCAGTAGGCAAAGGGGACCAAATGTGAAAGGTCCTTTAGGGGAAATCCCCATGATACAATATCAATTGTGTGAGGATCCCATGGTAGAGTGGGATAGCCGAATTAAAGACTCTGTTTCACGTGTATTGGTTAGGGACACATAGCTTGTTATTACCCGACACACAATGCAGACTATTTTTCGATGTTTTCTTTGGAGAGCGCTTTCATCTATTGGAGGATGAAAGGCGCTATTTTTTGCCCCTCATTTTTTCTTTCCAATGGAAGGTGGAATCCGTTCCTTATTTAGGGATGTTTTCTCCTTAATCTAAATGGGATGATGGGATGTCGGTTCTTCCTTCTGTGGATTCCTCTTTGGAACTCGTCACCTAGTCAGGGTCTCCCTTATAGATTTAAAAAAAATTTCATGAAAAACTTCCTAGATACATATCTTCATAGACACCGGTTAATTACATTGCTTCTATCGGGACATTCCAAAGGGTCTAGTTAGGGTAGCAACATTCAGTCTGGGGAGTAGTCACGTTGGGAATCACTGGCATGTCTAGATGCTGGAACACAGGTGCATTTGGGTTTTCCCCATATTATAGGTCTTCTCGAGGGCACATAAGCTTGAGTAATCCCACATCGCATGTGGGGAATTATATCCCATGGGCATGTCTCTAAGGTTTTCCTCAACATCCTATTATTAACATAGGGTATACTGTGAGTTTAAAATCTAGAAGAGAAGCATTGGACCAATCAGAACACTAACTAGAGTGGATAAAAAAGATGTATCCCCTTGTGGGAACACTGATTTTGGGACTAACACGTGGTTAGTTACCCAGTTACTTCTTGGAGCAGCAAAGAGGTGGATTGGCATGATCTTACTGGAATGTGGTGGCCCATGTATGAATCGGGATGGATGATGGGTGGTTAAGTGAAGTGGTGGAGAATGTTATGGAGTCGACTCGGGGTGACGATGGTGGTGGACTTATTCCTCGAAGAGACTTCCTACGTATCCCCATGGCAGGGAAGAAACGTCCGCGTAGTTCAGTGGGACGATGGGACACCCGAGGAGGTGGCCTGGTAAAATGGATGCATGGATGGGACCTAGAATAATTGGAACCTTCTGGTTGGGGTATGATATTCCCAGAACACATGGGATTAGGGGATAGATCAGGATAAGACATGAGTGATGATCTTGAACCTATAGGAGGATTCCTACGTATCCACATGGCAGGGAATCAAGGTCAATGTAGTTCATCTTGACAATGTCTTACCACTGATTGGGGTTCCAACGGCCTACTGCTGAAAGAGGGTGACAATGGCGTACTGCTAAAAGGGGGTTCACAACAGCTTACTACTGAAAGGGGGGCTGACAATGGCTTACCGCTGAATGGGGGATAACAATGGATTACCGTTGGTTGGGGCTAAACCTCAGGGAGGCTTCTTACGTACCATGTCTAGGAGACCGGGATCGAAACCCATGTAGTTCAGGTATGGGTGAGGGTTAACTAATGTAAAGGACAGAATGATCGGGTGTTGGGATTAGACCACATGGGGGCTTCCTACGTACCTTGCCTTGGAAAGGTTCAATGTCCACGTAGTTCAGGATGGGTTTGGTGAACCGACGTAAAGATGGTTGGGACCAATGGTCATTGGGCTTGCACCTTGTGGAGGCTTCCTACGTACCTCGCAATAGAAAGGATCAAATACCATGTAGTTTAGGTGGTGGGAACCGATGTGAAGGTGGTCAGAACCAATGGGGTGTTGGGCATGAACCTCAGAGAGGCTTCCTACATTCCTCACCTTGGCGAAGATCAATGTATACGTAGTTCGATATGGGTGTGGGGCTTACACTCAGGGCTTCCTGAAGATGATTTCATGGTCGATGCTTACTCTAAGCCCACGTGAGTCATGCTCGGTGTGATAAAAAAGAGGCAGTGAAGACCTGACGATCACATCAACGAAGTTGCGTCCATGGGAAGTGGAGTGGGGCTAACACATGGTTAGCATCCCATGGAGAGAAAAATTGGGACTTACTCTTGGATGGAGGCCTGTATGGTGACAAATCCCAAAGGGAGAGGGATTTGGCACTGAATAAAAGAGGGATCTGGTGCCCATCCCCCCTCTCTAGTCTTCATCTAGGAAGAAGTCAGGAGGAGCAGGGGTGATACCTCCTACAAGAAAATCTAGGGGCTTAAACCAAGATGGGTTCCCTTTCGACGCGTAGGATTAATGGGGAGAAGTCACAGTTTAACATCATGTACTGAGGATGAGGGTGCTTGGAAGTTTAATGTCTTGCAGCTCGGACGAGGTGGGTTCTCTCCGCACCCTGAGGACTTACATAACCGGAACCCTCTACACCTTGGTGAAGAGAAGGGATAGGAAACACCATGGCTAGGGGGTGTCGTGAGGTGATCCCATTGGAGGTCCATGTTAGCGTGGCTATTAAAAGAATCAATAGTCATTAGCATTCCTATGAGAAGAAGCATGATGAAAATCAACACAATGGGAAGTGGTGTATAGGGGACTTTGAAATCACTTCGTGAAAACCTGGAGGGTCATACGTGAATGGGAATTAAAAATCATAGGGGTTTAGAGGCCGGGGCCTTGTGAATATTTGGTGATCCACATAGTGGAGGGAACTTGCAAAGGGGTGTGCTTCATGAAGTGGACTGTCCCAGCATAAGCATAAGGTTGTGGTGCATATTAAAGGTGCTTCTCGAAGTGGAAAGTCATTTATAGAGCACTACCTCATGATGCAAAGGTGCCTTACGAAGCAAGCTATTGTGAAGAAATGTTCTTTCCGAAGTACAGTGAACCTGTCTTAGCATGTGGATCGTGTGTACATGAGGGGTGCTTCGCGAAGCATAAATGCTCCGTGACAACCCGGCCCCCCTTGGGGATCCCCTTTCTTCATAGAGGCCTGCAGGCTCCGTGAAAGGCAACCCTCTCTAATGTGGGGAAGAAAACAAGGAAAAGGGGAGGCACTTCGCAGAGAAAAAGTTCCTCGCATAGCTCATTGTTCGCAAAGAAGAGGGTGCTTCACGATTCGGTAGAAAGGATGTTTAATGGTCAGATGATCTACCCTCTGGAAATGGGGGGAGGCTGGTATTTATTGGCAAGAGGCATCGCGAAGCAGACCTCTCTCGACCCGAAGATATATTTTGTTGCTCTGCGGCAGGCTCGTGAACGTCAAATTTGTTGGTGGAGCATCCGGCCTACTTCCTCTGTGGCGAGCTCACAAACGTCAAATGTTTTCATGGATTATATTGTCTCCTTGATCTATGGTAGGCTCTCAAACATCAAATTTATTCCTAGATAATCATGCACCCTTGGTCCATGGCAGGCTCACGAACATCAATGGCGTTCATGGAGCATCCCGCCTCTTTACTCTGTAGTGGTCGCAGGACTAGGGGGACTCCATGAAGGGGCTTCGTGAGGTGGCCATTATGGATTTTCATTTATTCTTATTCTTCCCAAATTTTGGTGCCAACAAATTCCCCCACTCAGACTTGGAGATAAGGTGAAATGAAGGGCCAAAGTCCGAGGTTCAATCGCCAAAATCCCTCGGCCATTCGTGATGTTTTCTCGCGAAGAGGGCTCACAAGGCGAATAGGTGACGTGTAGGCCGAGCGCGCTGTGATGATCAGCATGATATGGATGTGCCAAAAAGATCCAAAGGTCTTCACCTATAAATAAGAGAGCTGACCTCTCTTTTTTCCTTTCTTCTCTCCATGAATTTGGCCTTTAGTGATATCGATTCACGAAGCTCCGCGTACTCCGCGATTTCTCTCTGCGAATCAGGTCTTCTGCTCCATGTCGCATAGCGAGTCTTCTACTCTACGAAAACACTTTGAGATTGTGCACTAGAATGCTGAGGTAGGGCTTTGCGAATAGACTTCACAAATGAGCTCCATGAATGAGCTCTGCGAACAATATTATCCAAACAAACCTGAAAATTGTGCAAATTTTAAAACTGAATTTCTTATCAAGAAGCTTCCCAGGGGGTCCTTGTAGATGCTGCCCGGAGGGATGAGATGGACAATAGTCTGGGTCTATAAGAGTTAATTCGGAGCCACTCTGAACATGGATCATTGGTGGCGTTGCTATCGGACATCCAGAAAAACTTTCCACAGTGTAAGAGGTTGCCTTTGTATGGATTCAGGCCGAGGGATGATGTCTTCATCCTAGAAGGAAGTCGGGACGAACCTGCTTACTGGTTCAGGAGCACGCCGTACTAGCTCCAATAGTTTAGTGTGGCTGACGGCCATTCCCAGGAGGATTTCACACCTATCATCGCTGACTTCTTATACAACCACCTGAATAATGTCGACGAGATGGAATTACAACTGGAGACGTACCCCCCCCCCCCCACTATCTACCAGAAAATATTGAAGGCAGCTTTGAGGAACCCAAGGAATGGGTGGTCTAAGAAGTGGGACATGATCTAGGGTGACAACTTCACAAATGATTGGGCCTAAGCCTACTGGTTAGGTGCCTCATGTGAGGAGTTCGGGGTAGATCTAATAAGGGTGGGTATGTATGATGTGGCTTGGGCCTCCCAATTCCACATCTACCAAATAAAATATTTGATGCCGGAGCTGTTTAGAAAATGGTTATTGAGGATGAATACCTTCTACTTACACCACAGGGAGGTCTGTATCCGCTTGTGAGATGTCCACTAGAATTCATCATTCCCGATACTGGGGGCAATTTACGATGAATTTCTCCTCATCATGAGTACATGGGAGGATCTAGAGAAAATGCTGCTATTAGTGATGGAATTGATGGAGTTGGTGCTGGGAGAGGACAAAGAAGCAGTTAGAGATGACCACTTCAGGTGATGGTTCAAGAAATTTATGAATTTTCAGGAAGAGAGACAGTTTTCGGTGAGGCCTCGAACCTGCCCGAAGGGGGATCAACGGGGCACAGAGCACTCGTACTGGCGGCTCTGGGAGGACAGCTAGTGGAAGACATGGGGGTTCAGCGTCTGCACTGAGAAACAACTGATAGTCAGGCTGGCAGTGTTTATCGTAGCTCTTATATGTGGTTGGATCCTTGTGGTGAGAGATACCAACATGGGATTGAAACCAAGCACATTTATCATGGCGCCCACGTTGGTAACAAGATGGAGAGTTAACCATGGGATCCCGATCCTCACCAAATTATATAATATGTTGTGTCATATGGGTGAGAGGAAGAGGATGTAGAAGATATATGGGCCATTCCACCTCATATATGGGTGGATAGTGGCACACTTCAGGGGGGTTTATGAGTACCCAAACCCCATCTCACCTATAGGCTCAAACATCAACCCATCAATTCTGAATGTCGTTGGAAGTTTTCCAGCCAAGCTGACCACACTGTTGGTACTGAACCGAGTGTGGAAGGTGGAGGAATTCAATTTCCACCCATTTTCGTTGTCGATGGGGGTATTCACTAATGATGGATAGGTAATGGAAGAACACCGGGCCTATCTCCTGGCCTTTTGAGGTGGAGTCCAGGTGGCAAGGGTTGACCATGAGCCCCTCTATGATCTGTACACCCCACACCTATTTGCAATGAAATTATGGTGCATGCTGCGACTGACCTCGTGGGTCTATCAGGAGGTCCGCCATAAGGGACACCCATGTGTGATGAGGTAGATGTGGCTCATGTTCACACGGGAGGACAGGAAAATCCAGAATGAGCTGCCTCCACCCACAGCCATCTTCAGGCTAGTGAAGGAATATGCCAAGAGCTGGGAGGCGGCCTACCCAGGGGAGATGCTAAAGCATCCAACCATTCGAGTTGGTGATGGTAATCTTTCCCAACCTCGGGGTCGGGGCCTAAAGGCGGAAATTGTATCTTATGGTGGTGGGGATTTTATGGGAGCAAGGCTCACACCAGTTGAGGGTGAGGCAATAGTGAGAGACCCAACAACGGTAGAAGACCAGGCGATTCCAGAAGGATAGAGTCACCTAGAGTGGAGGCCACCAAGGGGATTCCAATGAATACCTACTCAGGCTCTGGGGAAGAAGCTGACCAACATTTATGTGCCAGAGGATGTTGTCTTCCTGGAGGCCTAGGACATATGGGATATCCACAAGAAATTCCAAGGCTCGTCAGAGATGTGGCAACACCTGAACCATCTCGGGATGGATTTTCTAGGGATAGTCCCTATCATGGATGGCTTTGCGGTGTCCCATGCTGAGGGGGAATAGTATCTGACTAAGATGGAGGACTCCATGCACTCATGGGGTGATACTCATCTAATAAAAGATCGAGTCAAGGTGTTGCTCGATCGCACTACTCCCCCGCAGTTGTCGGCTGCTGATTTAAGGGAACAGTTCCCTCTATTGGATGAATCAAAAGAGTCCTCATGGAGGGGACGAGGCCAGGATAGGGAGCCCATTCTATGAGGGAGAAGTTGAAGATCAAGACTCATATCTTGAAGAGTTTTCAGAGGCCTTTGAGGGAAAAATCTAAAACCCCCTTCTTCAAGGATTTCTTTGAGGTCGTTCTGGATTCTTTGCTAACATCTAAACTGTGCAGGAGAGTCTCATAAAATGAACTTGTTCTCTTCTCTCAATGGATGCAGATGCAGGACCTTTGGGATCTACACCTTCTGCTTGATCTATTGCTACATCCAGCCGGGCTAGGACCCCTGAGGCGACCCCTCCAGAGATTTCAAATCTTCCGACAATATATGGGGGGCCACCTCAAGTGGTCTTAATGGCGTCAACCCAAGAACGAGACCAGTAATTTGATATCTGTAAGTCTCCTCTACTAAAATTATGATTTTCACCCACTAACCATGTTAACTGACATCCAATCCCCTTTTTGGTGCGCACAGTTCTTCAAATGGCATGGTCCGCCTTGTCGAGGTTGGTCGGGGCTTCTGGTGGCATCCTTCCCCAGGGAATATTGGTGGTCGTGGAGGTGAAGGTCCAAACTGACCTAACTATGGATCTCCCGATCACTGGTGGGACTGTCAGTAGGGTTGCACCTAAGATTATTGAGGTGGGATCTGATGGTGAGGATCAATCAGATATCCCAGGTCCTGCTACGCCTAACCGAATGCCAGATGTGGACCCTGCTGTGGAGTTCCTAAAGAAATTCCTTATATATAAGCCTACCAACCGCACCGAATGGGATGAGACGACGCCCTATGAAGAGGATAGAAAAATAGTTTGTCACCGATTGTGGAAGCTGATCAAGTGATTCATTGATGACATCCCCATGCACTATGGCTGGACGAAATGGATAGACTTTGCTCGCGGATGCATGATCTGTGTGCTGGGGGAGTGGATGCCCAACTTCCTCACATGCTCGTCCGAGATCTAATGGCAGAGAAGATTCAGGAGTATGACCGTGGTCTTTGTGTGGGTTGGTAGTAGAGGAAAGAAGTGAACATAAAAATGCTCCAGGAATCTGAAAATGAGGTTCAGTGATTGTAGAGCTGGGCAGACAAGCACTCAGCCTCCCTCAACATGCAATATGAGATGGTATTGCGTTTGAAGGCCTAGTTGGCTGAGGCTGAAGAGTGTCTCGATCATTGAATAGATGGTCTTCATATAGACCTTCATAGAGTGTGCCTGTGTTGTGGCTGACGAGCTGTTCCCCATCGCTGCCAAGGAGGAGTAGGAGCTAAATAGGCAGCAGTGAATCCTAGACTCCACAAGCCATAGGGTGGCGGAGCTGTAATGCTCTTTTTTCGGGGTCAACCTGACCATGGGAGGGGTTGATCCTAGGGTGTTTTAATGCATGTAAATTTTCAAAATACTTTCATTATTTGATTGCTTTATTCCAATTTAAGGAATGAGATCCATTATTTGCGTTGGTTTATGGCATCCTTGTGACATTCGTGGGCTGTCCAGTGATCATTCCCTAAGCTCACGTGGGTCGGGCCCGATGTGAGAAACAAGGGCTGACCACCTTTTTACTTCATTAAAATGTGGGAGTGCAAACCAAAATTTGGCCATCTGGGGGTTTGAACAACCATCCCGGATTCTTGGAAAGAGACGGGAGAGAACTAACTAGAGAATGAAGCTCTTAGAACAGTTGAATTACAGTTTTCCCGTCATACTCTTGTGCACAAATGAGGTAATGCTAGGGTCACTGGAATAAATCTGAATAGAGGAATGGACTGTGTAAATTACCATACCCAAGATTCGGAACACTGTAGTGATGGAATGAAAATTAAGAATGACTGTTGACCGCATTTGAAACACAGTATCCTTATTGTGTTAGCCTAAAATTTGGAAAACAAATGAGGGTCGACCACTAACCATGTTCGAAACACTAGGACTGACTCAAAATGTCATCCATTTGTCTTCCAGAACTTTATCCCAGGACAGTAGGTGGGCTATAGGCCATTCATTTGTACTGTTAGGGGGTTCCTCTAGATGTGAAAGAGGGTGAGGAACTGAATAAATGGAATGCAAAGCATGGATAGCGGAGTGATGGGTTGTTCAACTAGAGTCTAACACTCTAGAAATTATGCCACCATAGTCGAAATGCATTAGGTGGATACACCGACCTGATCAAGGATCTAACATAATTCTTGAATAGGACCTCTCTAGCAAGGAAACAGTCACCTCCCAACATTTATCATGGGGAATCCTGAACTTGTTCAGGGTAAAGCTGCAATTTCATGGTTCCCGAAAGATCTCAGGTCAAGGGACTGAAAAAAGAGGGGGAAACAAGAATTACGATTCCTAGGGATAGACCCAGAGACATGATGTCTGGGGGTTCCTATATATCCTATGAGAATTGGGATCAATATAAATGTAGTTCTTGGGGCACAGTGTGGTAAGAGACCAACAATGGTAAGAATAATTCTTTCTAGAGAGGAAACTGACGCATCCCATGATTAACATAGGGCATCCCGAACTTGTACTAGGTAGAACCATAGTTTAGTGTCATGCATTGAGTACATATGAACTAAGGTAATTTATTTTCATAAGATGGGATGGGGAGTGAAAGGGAAGATCCCTGGAAGGGATTATTTGGCGCGGTAGCTATCAACCAGATATGAATGAAGACTTGGAGTCTAGATCGCACCATGTTTCCCCGGAAGAAACTCATCAGGTCAAGGGACCTAGAGTGAGAATTATGTTGGGACCAAATCAAAATGTTTGTAACTTCCTATGTACCCCCATGAGGATGGTAATCAAGCCATATGTAGTTATGAGATCGCATTTTATTGTCATGCGGGACAAGGAAAGGCATGTGTGGCAATGGTTGTGCTAGTACACATCCTACCAGAACTACTAAGGCCACGTGAGTTGTGCTCGATATGGGAAACAAGAAGTAATGATGGAACTTTCCTTGAACAGGGAGGTACACGTTAGGGACAATGGGGCATTAGATGACTTACATCCCACTGATGTGGACCTGGCTATATAATGCACCAAGATGCGCTGAAGAGTAAATCCGACCATGTTGGAATTCCACTTCAACATAGGGGAGTGAAAACATGTGAATCATTATGATCAAGATCTGGACCGAAATGATGGTGGCGTGACAATAGGGGATAACCATTTACCATGTTGGAAACACAGCATCCATATCATGTTAGCCTAGATTGGGGACAGAAAAATGAGGTTCAACTGTTGACCGTGTTCGAGACACATGACCTTTCGCAAATGTCGTCTGAGGTCTTCAGGGACGTTGGCCCAGGATGGTAGGTTTGCCAGTGTGGTATGAGACAGGGCCGCAAAGGGAGGTCCCTTCAAACATGGAAGAGGATGAGGATCCAAATGGTGGTCTCATGAAGCTTGGACATGGAACGAGGGGAATGTCCCTGTGAAAATTCCATACTTCGGGATCTTTGCCTAAACACATTTGAATACGACTAGCAGATGTATCAGAAGCAGGGTTTTGAGTCCCCTCCAAAGGACAAGGGTCATGGGGCCACACACTTCCGGCTTATGGTCCTAGGGTGGACCATTAAGGGGGGAATTATTTAATGGACTATGCACAGGGTGGAAAAATATCCAAATGTGACACCCATTTCCCATAGGAAGATCCCAGTTTTAGGTTATAGAACTTGGACAATGCTGTGGAAATATATGGGAAGCACATGGTGTGGCTATTGAAAACCCCGACATGAGAGAGAACCTAGGAAGTAATCACCACACCACATGTTCCCAAATAAGTTTGGACTAAGGGGCCGGAAAAAGAAGGGAAAAGATTTGTAAATTCTTGGTGCTGGACCCGGAGACCAAAAAAATGCCTGGGCATTCCTATGTATCCCATGAGGATGGGAATCAATCCAAACAAATTTATAAGGATGGAATGGTAATATACCGGTTCCATAGATAAAAATGTTGCGTGGTTCTGGACCTTGCACCAAAAGAAGTGGTATTTGATATATCTTGTTTTTCCTTTTTGATGAATGGTTTCTTTTCTGAAGCGATGGACCTGGGATGGAAGGTCCAGGTATCACCACAGTAATCAAGCCATATACAGGCATTCACAAATGTTATGGTGTGTTCCTGATAGAAAACCTGATGTCCCCTCGGGTGAGGACATCACAATGTAGTGTCGTTTTTCATTGTGCGGCCTGGATGATAATATCATAGTTTAGGGTCATGAGATGGTACCAAACATGCACTTTTAATGTTGTGCAGGACAGACGCAATAGTTTAAAGTCATGTGGGACTAGGCATCGTAGTTTAACGTCATATAGATTGAATATATATAGGAGAGACGAGGTTCCAAATGGGATGCATGCAACGTGATAAATCGTATCCGATGTGAATGAGGATAAGGGCCACACCTTAGTGTGTGCAATTCTAAGAAGAAAACCTCAGGTTGAGGGGCTGGGAAAGATTAGAGGAAAAAGGGGGGAAGGAGAAACTATCTCCAAACTAAACTGGTTCCGAAAATGAGACGTCCGGGTGTTCCTACGTATCCAATAAGGATGGGAAGCAAGCCTCATGTGTTTCTAAAATAGATCTTAGTTTATAGTCTTAGAGCTCGGACCCTAGTGGGGTGGAATCCTTCCAAGTAAATGTAGACCTCAACCTAATCCCTAAGCCCATGTGAGCAGTGCTCAGTGTGGGAAACAAGGGCAGATGAGGTTCTTTTTCAGTACCTGTAATGAAATCCAAAGAGAAATTGGTGTGGAGCCCCGAATGATGTCTTTACCATGGAGTTTTCCTCCTAACGTGCCCATGTGCACTGACGAATAGTGTCAGGAGTGTCAAAAATCCATTTGGACGTGATGGGGTGGACATTTATGTGAATCATGTAACCAACATTCAAGGCTTAAAGGGGTTTGCATGATGATGGAGGATGAATGTTGACCGTGTTCAAAACATAGCACCCATATCTAGTTAAACTGTAATGCGGACAACAAATGAGTGTCGACCACTGACCATATTCGCAACGCGGGACTGGTATCATTTTGTTGTTTGAAACCCTCGAGGATGTTGGCCTGTGATGGTAGGAGATCCCTTAGTCCTAGCATTCATTCCATTTGGGGGTCCCTTCGGGTGTGGAATATTAAGGAATCCCAAATGAAGGGGAACACGAAGCCTGAAAAATGGGCTAAATCATGTCCACGTAAAATCCAACACTCTAAACTCTGAACTAGAGTACTCCTAGACACATTAGTGAATCACCAAATATGGTGGATGAGGGTGCTCAATTTGAGAGTAACTGATTTGAAGAGTTTAGTATAGAATAAAGGGATAGATAACTCTTATGAGGGAGAGGTACATGGCGTAGTCATCACAATACCGGTGTGAATGAGGACATAGTCCCATACCACACCATATACTCCCCTCCCTGGGAGAGGGTAGACCAAAGGGCCAAGGTTAATGGGATATTTCTACGAGATGGGGTTGGACCTGAAGTCTAGACTTTTGGGCGGTCTTATGTATCCCATGAGGATGGGAATCAAGCCACACATAGTTCTTGAAGGGAGTAATGTGCAGTTTATCATCATGAAGTAAGGACACAAATGGCTAAGATACCCCACGTACAGGAGGTGTATGGCGTGACAAGTAACCCGACGTGAATGGGAACATAATACCATACTTCATGGTACAACCCAACATGAGAACCTAGGTTGGGGCCCTAAAAGGCCATGGGGAAAGAGGCTAGGCCTCGGACGAAAAGGCCCAACCAGTTTGCAGTTTAACGTCTTGTAATGAGGATGAATAAAGGGGTAAGATACCTCAAACAAGGGAGGTGTATGGCCTGGCGAGTAACCTGATGTGAATGAGGACATAATCTCGTACCACACCGTACAATCCCGTAAGAGTTAATACATGGGCCGGGGGGCCGAAATTGGGCACACGAAGCACAATAGGGCATGTTCTCGCAGTATGAATGATAAATGAAAGGAGGTGTATATCAAGGGTATATGTGTGACATGGCCAAATAGTCCGACGCGAATGAGGACTTAAGTCCGCTCCGCACCACACAACCCTAAATGAGAACATAGGCCAGGGGCTAGAAAATTCCAAGGGGGCTGAGGCTGGGCGTCTCGACCAATTGTATCCATACAACCTCTTGTGCGGTTATCGCCTCATCACTGCTCCTTCGCCCACATGAGCAGTTCTTGGTGTGGGAAACAAGGAGTCATACTCGAATCTCTTGATCATATAGTGGTCTAATAGCTGGAATCGCCTGAAAGGAGTTTGTCGCTTTTAGATAAAATTAAGAAGAATGAACCACTACACTTAATGTTAGGGACATCTTGGGGTGGCTCTAACGAAAAAGGATAGCTGTTGACCGTGTTCGAAACATAGTGTCCCTATAGTGACCAGGACTGGGAACAACAAATGGGCATCGACCGTTGACCATCTTGCAACGTGGGACATGTATCTCTTTGTTTCTCAACATCCTTGAGTATGTTTCCCCAATTAATTAGAAGAGCCCTTGGTCCTAGCATCCTTTCCATTCAGGGGATCTTTTGTATGGGAAAGATGGTGGAGTCCCAATCAAAGGAGTGGGTGAAGCATAGATGTACCAATTTTTGAAAGAGGTGAACACCTCCACAGAGTGGGATGTATGGTTGGATCAATATGAGATCGATGTGAATTGGGGAAAAATTCTTCACCACACCATATGTCTTGACCTGAGGAAAGATTTTGGCATTTGGGCTGGGCTAACATAAGAAATTTCCAGGCATTCCTACGTATCCCATGAAAATGGGAATCAAGTCGTACATAGTTCTTGAAGGCCATGTGGATTAGTGTTGTACTGTAAGGACGTGGGAGGATAGAAGAATGGGGAGTGGGAACATGGTGCGATCATCGTAATATTGACATGATTGGGGCTAAGGAATCCTATACCATATCATGTAAGGACCATCCGAGAAAAATATACCCAGGTGGATAGTTGTTTCAGACGCTTTCGCCGGGGCACGCGCGCATCCATCCGTCACACGGAGGAGGACACGTGGCTCTGTTTCCCCTCATTCCCTCTTTCCAAAGGCGGGCGACATTCGTTCCTTGTTCAGGTATGTCTACTCCTTGATCAAAACGGGATGATGGGATGTCAGTTCTTGCTTCTGGGGATTCCTCCTCAGAACTCGTCACCTAGTCCGGGTCTCCCTCATAGATTTCATACGTAGTTCGTGAAACTCTTCCCAGTGCCTTGTTTCCATGGACGTCAATTAATTACACTGCTTCTGTTAGGACATTTCAAAGGGTCTGGTCAGGGCAGCAACCTTCAGTCGGGGGAGTAGTCACGTTGAGGCATCAGTAGCATGTTTGGATGCTGGAGAACCTGGCATGTCTGTCTGTTGTCCCTGGTCACAAGGCTTCTCGAGGCCGTGGAATCCCGAGGCATCCCACATCGAGCGCGGGGAAGTATATGTCATAGACACATATCTGAGGTTTTCCTCAGCTTCCCGTGTTTAAAACAGGGTACGCCGCGAGTTTAATGTCTAGCAGAGACGGATCAACCCAACCAGAGCATTAGCTAGGATAGATCGGATTGAGGGATTTCCCTTGAAGGGATGCCAATACCGGGGCCAGCCCATGGGAGGCTGTGAAGAAGAACATACCGACATGGTCTCATCGAGATATGACGGTCCGGGCAAGAATCGGGATGGGTGATGGATGGATGAATGAAGTGGAGGGGGAATGAAATGGGACCATCGTAGGGGAAACAGTGAAGTTGGGCTTGAGCCTTGAAGAGGCTTCCTACATATCCCCGTGGTAGGGAATCAAAGTCCGCGTAGTTCGGGATGGCACCGACGAACCAACGTGAAGGTGGACCTTGGTCTGATGGACATCGTCAGCGTACCGATGTGAAGGTGGACCTTGGTCCGATAGACGTCGTCAATGAACCGATGTTAAAGTAGACATGTGGGTCCACTAGTGGTGGGCTTGAACCTTGGGAAGGTTTCCTACGTACCACTTCTTGACAAGGATCAAAGACCTCGTAGTTCAAAGGATTGATGGAATACAGTTTAACGTCCTACGAGATGGTAGTGAACCCTGACGTGAATAAACGACGGGCGGTGGGTGTCGGCGAACCGACGTAAATGAGGGACCTTGGTCCGATGGGAGATGGGCTTGAACCTCTAGGAGGATTCCTACGTACCATGCCATGACATGGATCAAAGTCCTCGTAGTTCGGGTTGTGGAATACAGTTTAACGTCATGCAGGACGGGGGTGAACCGACGTGAATGAGGTCGGAACGACCGGATGGTGGGTGGGCTTGAACCTCGTGGAGGCTTCCTACGTACCACGCCTTGACATGGATCAAAGACCTCGTAGTTCAGGTGGGGCTTTGTCGGAGAACCGACGTGAAAGTGGACCTTGGTCCAATGAGTGGTGGGCTTGAACCTCTGGAAGGCTTCCTTCATACCATGCCTTGACATGGATCAAAGACCTCGTAGTTCAGGTGGGAATGGGTGTGCGGTTTAATGTCATGCGGGACAAAGGGAGGGGTATACAGTTTAACGTCATGCTGGACGAGGGCGAAACTCGACATGAATGAATGACCGAGAAATGTGGCTTGAACCTAATGGAGGATTCCTACGTACCATGCCTTGACATGGATCAAAGTCCTCATAGTTCGGGTGGGAATGGGTCGCAACGACTTACCACTGGACCAGAATGCAGTTTAACGTTGTTCTGGATGGGAATGGGACCCGACGTGAGTGGATGACAGGTGGGATTGAACCTCATGGAGGCTTCCTACGTACCATGCCTTGACATGGATCAAATACCTCGTAGTTCAAACAGGTTCGTCAGTGAACCAACGTGAAAGAAGACCCGGGGTCCACTATTGGTGGGATTAAACCTCGTGAGGGCTTCCTACGTACCATGCCTTGACATGGATCAAAGTCCTCATAGTTCGGGTGGAATGTGCAGTTTAACGTCATGCTGGACGGGGATGAGACCCGACATGGATAAATGACGGGTGGGCTTGAACCTCATGGAGGCTTCCTACGTACCGTGCCTTGATATGGATCAAAGACCTTGTAGTTAAGATTGAATGGGGGTCAGGGTCGGTGCTCACTCTAATCCCACATGAGTCATGCTCGGTGTGAGAAACAAGAGGTTGCAAGGACCTGACGATCACGTCACGAAGGGTGCATCCGTGAGAAGCGAAGAGGGTCTTACGTGTTAGGCGGCCCATGGTGTTGGGACTTACTCCAGGATGGAGGCCCATGGTGCGACAAAGCGCGGTGAAAGAGGGATTTGGGACCAATGGTGGGAGGTGCCTCATTCCCTATCACGCCCTCCACTGACCTTGGTAGTGGGGAAGTACGGAGATGCAGAGGTGCAGTCATCCGTTGGGGAACTAGGGTCGCCCTTCTCCTATGAACATACGTCACTCCAATAAGGAGGATATAGTCCCTTGTGGATGGTTATTCCATTCCTATGGAGACAAGTGGTGTAAAGAATGTTCGAGCTGGGGGGACCCTTCATGAGAGACACGAGGTCGGGTCACAGTTTAACGTCATGTGTTGAGGACGTGGTGCTTGGCAGTTTAACGTCCTGCAGCTTGGATGAGGTGGGTTCACTCTGCACCCCTGGGACTTACATAACCGGTACCCTCTGGTCCTTGGGGGAGGGAAGGTACTGATAAGGGCATGGTCAAGGGGGGTTGTGGAATGAACCATCAAGGGGTCCACGTTAGTGTGGCTATGCGAAGAAGCAATAGCCATTAGCGTGCCTATGCGAAGAAGCATTAGGCGAAACAACGCTATGAGTGGTATTGTCCATGGGACTTTGAAATCACATCATGCAAACCTGGAGGGTCGCACGGGAAGTGGAATCGCTAAGAAAAGGAGTGTGCATCGCGAAGTGGAGTGCCTTGGACTTGGCATGGGGCATAGGTGTGAGTGGAAGGTGCTTTGCAAAGCGGAACAGTGTTCACGGAGCACTGCCTCACGAAGAAGGGGTGTCTTGCGAAGCAGGATCCTGCGAAGCAGTGTGCTTCGCGATGTGAAGCGATCCTACCTTAGCATAAGGATCACTAGTATGGGTTGGGTGTTTCGCGAAGCATAAGTGCTCCGCGGCTGCCCGGGTTCCCTTGGGAATCCCCTTCCTTCGCGAATGCCCTTGAGCTTCGCGAAGGGCATCCCTCTCGGAAGAGGGGCTCAAAACGATACAAAGCAGAGTCGTCTCGCGAAGTAGAAATACCTCACAGAGCTCATGATTCTTGGGGCAAAGAGTGCTTTGCGATTCGGGAGAGGAGAAGCCCAAAGGTCTGATTGTCCATCTTCGAGACTCAGGGGGAGTCCAGTATTTATAGGGAAGGGGCGCCGCGAAGCATAACTCACGCGCCACCTCCGATGCTTCGCGGCGCGCTCGCGAACGTCAACGTCGTCCGTGGAGCATCACCGCCTCTGGAGCTTCGCGGTGGATCGCAAACTTCAAATGTGTTCGCGGAGCATCACCGCCTCTGGAGCTTCGCGGCGGCTCGTGAACGTCAAACGCGTTCGCGGAGCATCACCGCCTCTGGAGCTTCTCGGCGGCTCGCGAACGTCAAACGCGTTCGCGAAGCATCACCGCCTCTGGAGCTTCGCGGAGGCTCGCGAATTTCAAATGCGTTCGCGGAGCATCACCGCCTCTGGAGCTTCGCGAGGCCGCGATGGTCGGGGCGCTTCGCGGCGGGGCTTCGCGTGGGTGTTTCGTGTCGGTGCTTCGCGGGGCAGCACGCCAGCCGTCCTTTTCGTTCCTTTCTTTCGGGCCATATTTTGGCGCCATAAAATGCCCCCCCTCAGACTTGGAGCTGCAGAGGGCGAAGGGTCAATGTCTGAGGGAAAGTCGCCAAAATCATCGGTGGTTCGCGATGCCGCTGCGCTTAGGAGCCCCGCGGTGCTCATCGGGGCCACAGATCCGGGCGCGCCGCGATGCTCCGCGCAGGTGAGGCGCGCCGCGATGCTCCGGGGTCGCCGCCTATAAATAGGGGGGTCGACCTCTTTTGTCTTCACGTGACTTCCTTGTATTTTTGTGCTCTCAACTTCGCGAAGCTCCACGTACTCCGCGACAGCCCTCCGCGAATCGAGCTTCGCGGCGAACCGCGGGTCTCCGGCTCCGCGTCCGCACCAAGAGAACCTCTGCTTGTCGGCCTCAGCCAGACTTCGCGGCTTGGTCTCGCGACTGATCTTCGTGATCCGGCTTCGCGATTCAGCTTCGCGGTCGAGCTTCGCGATCCAGCTGAAAAAAATTCTTTTCTGAGGGCCAGAGTTAAAATGGCCCATCAAGAGGCTGTATTGGGGGTGCTTGCAGATGCTGCTCGTCGAGTTGAGATGGCCAACCGTCCAGGCCTGGGGGAGATGGTCCGAAGCCACTCGGACCACACTTCTTTGACAGATCTGCTATCGGAGGGTCAGAAGGATTATCCACAGTGCAAGAAACTGCCATTGTACGGCTTCGGGTTGGGGGATGACGTCTTCATCCAGGAGGCGAGTAGGGACGAACCAGCTTACTGGTTCAGGAGCACACCATGCCAGCACCAATGGTTCAGGGCGGCCGATGGTCATGCGCGGGAGGACTTCACGCCCGTCACCGCTGACTGTCTCTACAACCATGTGAACGATATCGATGGGAGGCCATTGAAACCGGAGACGTCCCCTCCTCTCTTCCGTACCATGCTGAAGGCGGCCTTGCAGGATTCGAAGAAGGGATGGTCCGATGAGTGGGACCTACGCCAGGGCGGCAACTTTATTGATGACTGGGCCTGGGCCTACTGGGTAGGCGCCTCGTGCGAGGAGTTTGGGGCCAAGCTGAGGAGAGTGGGGTTGTATGAGGCGGCATGGGCCTCCCAATTCTACATTTACCAACCGAAGCAACTGATGCCAGAGCTGCTGAGCAGATGGTCGTCTAGGACCAACACTTTTCACCTGCATCACGGGGAGGTGGCCATCAGCCTGTGGGATGTCCACCAGATTTCTGGGGTTCCGATCTTGGGAGCCATGTATGACGAATTCCTCCCGTAATCAGCACGTGGGAGGATACAGAGCAAATGACGTGACTGGCGTCAGCGCTGATGGCACTCGTCCTTGGAAAGGACAAGGAGGCAGTGAGGGATGTCCATTTTAGGAGATGGTTCAAATGCTTCCTGAATTTCCCAGAGAATCGAGAGTTCCCTCCGAGGCCTCGAACTTGTCCAAAGGCGGCCCAACGGGGCAAGGGGCACTCGTATTAGCGGGTCTTGGAGGACAGCCAATGGAAGACTTGGGGTTTCAGTGTCAGCACTAAACAACAGCCGATAGTCAGGCTGGTGGCTTTCATCGTGGCTCTCATTTGTGGCTGGATCCTACCAGTCAGAGATACAATCATGGGGGTGCGGCCCAGCTCGTTTATCATGGCGTCGATGTTGGCCATGGGGCAACGTATCAATCTGGGGATTCCGATGCTCACCAAATTGTACAGAATGCTAGAGCATATTAGCGAGGGAAAGAATCTTCCAAGGATATGCGGGCCCTTCCACCTCCTGTATGGATGGATCACAGCGCATATCAGGGGGATTTACGAGTATCCAAACCCCATTTCTCCACCGGGATCGAACTTCCACCCCTCCATCCTGAACATGGTCGGGAGCTTCCCGTTCATACTGGCCATTCCGATGGTACTGAATCGGGTGTGGAGGGCGGACGAGTTGAATTTTCACCCCTTCCCCTTGCCGACAGGGATACTTACTGATGACGGGCGGGGAACGGAAGAACATCGGGCTTACCTCATGGCCTTTCGAGGTAGAGTTTTGGTGGCACGGATAGATCGTGAGCCACTCTGCGAACCGTACACCCCACATCGGTTTGCGAGGCAGTTCCGGTGCCTCCAGCGGCTGACCCCGCAGGTCTACTGGGAGGTGCGACACGAGGAGCACCAGTGTGTGATGAGGCAACTATGGCTCATGTTCACATGGGAAGATGGGAAGATGCGGATTGCATTGCCTCCATCCACCGCCGCTTTCGGATTGGTGAAGGAGTACGCCATCAGTTGGGAGGCTGCTTACCCAGGGGAGATGCTGAAGCAACCAACTATCCAGGTCGGTGATGGTGGGCCTCCTCTATCTCGAGGTCGGGGTCAGAGGTCAGCTAGGTCCGCTCGCGGTAGCGGGGCTGCCATGGAGGCGAGACCCGCGCCGGCTGAGGGTATGGCAACAGTGGTAGATCTGGTGATTCCGGAAGAGCAGGGTAATCTAGAGGGGCGGCCACCGAGGGGATTTCGTAGGATATCCACTCAGGCTCCGGGGAAGCGTCTGCGTCATATTGACATGGCAGAGGACACCGTCTTCCCGGAAGCTTGGGACATTTGGGATGTCAACCGGAAATTCCTCAGCCCACCTGAGATATGGGCCCACCTAAATCACCTCGGGATGGAATTACAGGGCATAGGCCCAGTTTGGGCTGGATTCATGGCGTCTTCAGCGGAGGCAGAACAGTACCTGGATGAGCTGGAGGATTACGTCCACTCCAGTGGTGTCCCTCGCCCAATGACAGACCGGGTGAGGGTAATGTTGAATCAGACAGTCCCCACATAGTTATCAGCTGCCGATCTGAGGGAGCGCTTCCCCTTGCCGGAGGAATCAGAGGACTCCTCTCGGGAGGATGAGGCTGGAGGAGGGAGCCCATTGGAGGAGGGTGAGGTCGGAGACTGAGGCTCAGAATCCGATGACTTTGCGGAGGCTCTCAAGGTAGCATTCCGAACTTCTCTCCTTGCGATCTGTTCTTGGGTCTCTATGGACTTCTCACCAATGTTTGAGACATGCAGGAGAAACTTGTTCGCAGGCCTCGTTCTCGCTCCTTGGCGGGTGATGATGCGGGACCTTCAGAACCCACACCTATGGCTGCGTCAAGTTCCACGTCTGGTGGGACTAGGGAGCCCAAGGTGGCTCCTCCGGAATCTTCAGACCTTCCAACAGTATACGAAGGGCCTCGCCTCAGGGTCCCATCAGTACCAGCTCAAGAGCAGCGCCTGGAGGTCGATCTCCATAAGTCTCCTCTACCGGTCTCCTCGTTGTCACATGTAGGCCATTCCAACTAACGTTTATGTCCCTCTCTGTCATACCGTACAGTTCTTCGACTGGCGTGGGCTGCTGCGGCAAGACTGGTCGGGATGTCTGGTGGCGCCCGTCCTAGGGGCATGCCGGTGATGGTGGCGATAGTCCCCCCATCTCCTCAGGTTGCGACACACACCATCACTGGCGGGACCATCAGCAGGGTCGTACCCGAAGTCATTGAGGTGGACTCCGAGGTAGAGGATCAACCGGTCGGTCCCAGTCCTGTTGCGCCTGCTTTGGCGCCAAGTGTCATACTGGATTCAACACCAGATGTAGATCCTGCCGAGGATTTCCTACAGGTGTACCCCGCGTACGAGCCTGCCAATCGCGCAGAATGGGACGAAATGGCATCCGATGAGGAAGACAACAGCATAGTCCGCCACCGGTCATGGAAGCTGATCACGCGCTTTATCAAGGACACCCCCAAGCGCAATGGCTGGCCGAAATGGATAGACTCTGCTCGCGATTGCGCGAACTGTGTGCTGGGGGAGTGGATTCCCAACGTCCTCATGCACTCATCCGAGATCTTATGGCTGAGAAGATCCGGGAGCATGATTGTGGGATCAGCGTGGGCTGGCAGCGGAGGAAGGCGGCCAGCATTAAGAAGCTCCAGGAGGCTGAAGGCGAGGTCCAACAGATGCAGACCCGGGTAGACGAGATTTCAGCCTCTCTTGATGCACAATCTGAGCTAGTCTCACGGTTGAAGGCCTAGCTGGCAGAGGCAGAAGAGCATATGAGGCAGCTGTCTGGAAAGATGGCTGCCGTTCAAGCTGACGTAGAGAGGGCCAAAGCCAAGATTGATGAACTGTTCCCCGCCACTGCTGAGGAGGAGCGGGAGCTGATTCAGCGGCAGCAAGCCTTGGACGCCGCGAGTCAACGGGTGGCGGAGCTGCAACGCTCTTTTGACGGGGTCAACCCGTCCATGGGGGGAGTCAACCCCCGGGTATTGTAACAAACCCAAAACCCTTTTATTGGTACTTTCGTGCTTTAATTTCTTTCCTTTGTTTGTTTTGAATGTTGTAGCGCGCACGATTTCCACTGTTTGAATTGCCTTGTTACATCCCTACAATGATTTCGGGACATTCAGCGATAATTCTCCAAGCCAGTCCAGATTCCCGAAATATGGGGGAGGCTTGATCGGAGGAGGAACTTCCAGGATAGCCGAATTACAGTTTCTCTCACGTGCTTTCATGCACGAACGGGGCAACGCCAGGGGCACTGAAATCGGTCCGAACAGATGAAAATGGGAAGTGTGAATCACGATACCCAAGATTCGGAACACTGTGGGGATGGCGTGACAATAAGGGACAACTGTTAACCTTGGAGGAGAAGCAGTATCCTTACTGCGTTAGCCTGTAATGGGGACAACAAATGAGGGTCGACCATTGACCATGTTCGAAACACGGGACCATGTCACAAATGTTGTCGATCAATCCTTCGGGGTGTTGGACCAGGACAGTTGGCGGACCATAGGTCAGACATCCATACTGTTAGGGGGTCCTTCCAGACATCACCCGTCTCCCAAAACGTTGGCCCAGGACGGTAGGTGAGCCGATGCAGCATGAGACCAGGCCGTTAGGGGGTTCCTTCAGACATGAAAGGGGACAAGGGTCCGAATAAGGGGTACGAAAAGCGTGGAATACAGAGTGATGGTTTGTCCGAACAGAATCCAACACTTAGGTAGTTACACCACCGTGGTGGGAGCACACCAGATGAGCGCATCGGTCTGATCATGGATCATTACTTCTTTGGGACAGGGCCTCTCTGACAAGGGGATCTGTCACTTCCCAGTGGGATCTTGGGGCATCCTGAACTTGTTCAGGGTAGAACCGCAGTTTAGTGTCATGTGTTGAGGGCACACAGACTCCTATAGTTTAAAGTCATACGATAAGACGTGGAGCAAAAGGAAATATCCCAGCGAGCGTGTGGCACGGTAGATATGAAACCGACATGAATGAGGACTTGGAGTCCAAATCATACCACATACCCCCGGAGGAAACTCTTCAGGTCAAGGGACCAAGAGTGAGGATTGGGCTGGGCCTGAAGCAGAGTGGTCGGGCATTCCTACGTACCCCATGAGGATGGGAATCAAGCCATACGTAGTTCTGGAAGCGTAGTTTAACGTCATGCGGGATGATGAAAAGCCTGGCCATGTTGGTACACATCCTTCCAAAACTACTAAGCCCACTTGAGTCGTGCTCGGTGTGGGAAACAAGCAGTCGTGGTGGGAATTTCCCGACACAAAAAGGGGCAGGTTAGGGAAAAGGGATGCTCGGTGAATACCGGCCCAATGAAACTAACACGATCATTTAGCACACCTAGATGCGCAAAGAGAAAGAGACGAGTATGATGGAATTCCACTTGAACATGAGGGAGTGGAAATGTGTGAATCATGTTGCTTGAGATTCAGATCACGATGATGGTGGCGTGACGATGGAGGATAACTGCTGACCATGTTCACAACACAACATCCTGTCACATTAGCCTAGAATGGGGACAAACAAATGAGGGTTGACCGTTGACCATGTTCGAAACACGGGACCATGTCACAAATGTTGTCAAATATCCGTAGGGACGTTGGCCCGAAACGATTAGAGGGCCCTTAGGTCCAGCATTCATGGAGAGATCTTAATCCTAGTATCCATGTCGTCCGAGGGTCCTTTTGGATGTGGAGGAATATGAGGATCCAAATAGCGAGTTCACGAAGCTTGGTCATGGGACGAGAGGAATGTCCCCATGAAAATCCCATACTTCGGGCTCTTGGTCAAAACACATCTGAATACGACAATGAGACGTATTAGAGAGAGGGAGCGGATTCCTTTCCCATAGGGAGATCTTAGTTTAGGGTCGTAGAATTCGGACCATGGATGGGTAAGGGGAGCAGGGGATACATGGCGAGGTGGTCACAAAACCCGATGTGAATGAGGACCTAAGCCCTACTTACCATGCATTCTCTGGGGAAATTCTCGAGTCGAGTCGAGGGACCGAACACGATGGATAGGCTGGGCCCGCGGGGAAGTTCCCTGGTGCTCCTACATATCTCATAAGGATGAGAATCAATCCATACATAGTTCTGAAGGGTGGTAGGGTAGGGTACCAGCGCCAGGGGAAAAGGGGAGTGCGGGCGTGGCCCTTACACTAAAAGAAGCAGAATTTGATGAATCTTGTTTGTTCTTTAAGGTGGATGGTTCTTTTTGTGAAGCGACATACCTAGAGTAGTAGGCTGTGGTGTCGCCACAAGGATCAAGCCGTGACGGGCGTTGAAAAATGGCATGGTACGTGACCAATACCCAACGTGATGTCCTCTACAACGAGGTCATCACAATGCAGTGCCGTTTTTCGTCGTGTAGCTAGGAAGATAATGTCACAGTTTATGGTCATATGATAGGACCATGCATGCATTTTATCGTCATGCAGCGCAGACGTAGCAGAGACTATGCTAGGCGGGAAATGTGCGCAGTGTCATGAGACAACCGATGGAGACATGATCCCACATCACACTATGTGCCACTCGAAGAGGGAGACCTCAGGCCAAGGGGCCTATATAAAGGTAAGAGGTGAAACAGGGGGGAAGACTGGTTCCCCATATGGGTTGTACCCGATGACAGGGCGTCCGGGCGGTCCTACGTATCCCCTGAAGATGGGAATCAAGCCACACGTAGTTCTAAAGGGTGCCTTTTAATGTCGTACTGGACAAGGAATGGGAGGGCTAACTCTCAGAATGGGGGTGTGCGTGGTGCAGCCTTTTCAAACCTGACATGAATGAGGACATAATCCCTCACTACGCCACGTGGTCCCGTAGTCGGGGTCCTGAAGGCATGACCAGAGAGGTGAATTTGCTGAACTCAAGCTGGGCCCAGAGACAAGGGGTCTGGGCATTCCTACGTATCCTATCGAGACAGGAATCAAGCAGAACGTATTTCCAGATGAGAATCTTAGTTTATGGTCTTAGAGCTCGGACCATGGATGGTGACAACATCCCGAGTAAGCACAGATGTCAACCCGATCCCTAAACCCACATGAGCTAAACTCGGTGTGGGAAACAAGGGGGGTATCCTCATCGCAATACTTGGGGGGAGTCAAACGGGAGTTGGTAGAGAGCCCCGAAGGACACCTTCGGCACAGCTTGTTTCCCCAACATGAAGTCATGCACGGAGGAAAAGTACCAAGAGTTTCAAAACTCTACTTGGACACGATGAAGTGATGAAAGGAGTGAATTGTGCACCCGACATTTTGGGCCTAATGGGTTGGCGTGGCGAGAGAGGAAAACTGTTAACCATGGTGGAAACGTAGCGTCCATATCGCGCTAGCCTGAGGTGGGAACAACAAACGAGCATCGACTGCTGACCATATTCGCAATGCGGGATTTTATCGATTTTCTGTCCAAAACCCTCAGGGGCGTTCGCCCGTAATGGTAGGAGATCCCTTGGGCATAGTATCCAGACCATTCTTGGGGGTCCCTCCGGGTGTGAAGGATGATGAAAGCCCTGATTCAGGGATACACAAAGCCTGGAAGGCGGGTGTGGACGTGTCCGAGTAAAGCTTGGCATTCCAGGTAATGAACCAGAGTACTCCCAGGCACATCGGTGGACCGCCAGAAAGGGATCGACGAAACAGCTCAGTAGGGAGTGGTACATGGCAGTCATTATGAGACTGATGTGAATGAGGACATAATCCCACACCACACCATATATTCCTCTCATGATGTAAGGGTAGGCCAAGGGGCCAAGATGGGATGAAGATTCCCGAGGGATGGGGCTGGACCTGAATCCTAGACATTCGGGTGGTCCTACGTATCCCATTAGGATGGGAATCAAACCACACGTAGTTCTCCAAATGTAGTTTAACATCATACGGGACGAGGAGGGGAATAATATACCCCTATAAAAGGGAGGTGTACGGTATGGAGAAGAAGCCGTCGTGAATGAGGACATAGTCCCACACCACACTATACACTCCTATGAGGGAGGACCTGGGCCATGGCCCGGAAAGGCCAAGGGGCCTGATGGTCAGGTATTGGTCAGGAAGGCCTGACCTACTTGTAGTTTAATGTCTTGCAATTTGGACGAGGGTCGAGGACCCGAGGAGGCCAAGGGGCCTGAGGCTGGGCCTCAGTCAGGAAGGCCTGACTAGCTTGCAGTTTAACGTCTTGCAAAAAGGACGAGGGTCGGGGACCCGAGGAGGCCAAGGGGCCTGAGGCTGGGCCTCGTAATGGGAGGGCGTACGGCATGGGACATGATCCCGACGTGAATGAGGACGTAGTCCTACACCACACCGTACACCCCGGGTAAGAGATTGGGCGGAGGGGCCCGAGAAGGCCGAGGGGCCTAAGGTAAGGCATCAGTCAGGAAGGCCTGACTGGTTTGCATTTTAACGTCTTACATGAGGACGAGGGTCGAGGACCCGAGGAGGCCAAGCGGCCTGAGGCTGGGCCTCAGTCAGGAAGGCCTGACTGGTTTGCAGTTTAACGTCTTGCAAAGAGGACGAGGGTCGGGGACCCGAGGAGGCCAAGGGGCCTGAGGCTGGGCCTCGTAAAGGGAGGGAGTACGGCATGGTATATGATCTCGAAGTGAATGAGGACATAGTCCTACACCGCACCGTACACCCCTATGGGGAATCAGGGCCGCGAGCCCGATTGCTAGCACCACCCGGGGGGAAGTTTGTCACTTCGGGATGGGGAAGAATGAATCACTGCACTCGATGTCTGGGACATCTCAGGGTGGACCCGAAGATCCAGGACACTGTTGACCATGTTCAAAACACAGCGTTCCTATGGTGACCCGATATGGGAGAAACAAATGAGCATCGAATGCTGACCAAATTCGCAACGTGGGATTGTATCGGCTTGTTGCTTAAAAACCCTCAGGGGCATTGGCCCATATCGGTAGGAGAGCCCTTGGGCGTAGTATCCAGGCCGTTCTTGGGGATCCCTCTAGGTGTGAAAAAATGATAGAATCCCAATAAAAGAGTGGGTGAAGCATAGATGTATCCATACATGAAAGAGGCAAACATCTCCAGGGGGGATGTGCAGCAGGGTCAAGGCTTGCTCAATGTGAGTTGGGGCAAAAGTGTGCACCCTGCCATGTCTTGACCGGAGGGGAAGATTTTGGCTTTCGGGCTGGGCCAATGGACAAAATGTCCGGGAGTTCCTACGTATTTCATGAGGATGATAATCAAGCCATACGTAGTTCTTGAAGGCCATTCAGTTTAGCGTCGTGCGGTGAGGACGTGGGAGGATAGAAGAACGGGAGTGGGCACATGATATGACCCTTAAAATCCTTGTGCGAGCGGGGTTGTGTGAGCGGGGCTAAGAAAGCCTACTCCCTGCTACACAAAGGTCCTCCAAGGAAACTACCCCCAGGGGGGGATAGTGGAAGAGAAATGCTTGGGGCTGGGCTCAAGACGAGGCGTCCGAGCATTCCTATGTATCCCATGAAGATGGGAATCAAACCACACGTAGTTCTTGACATGCAGTTTAACATCATGCGGGACGAGGATCATCTCATTTGGGGATGTGTACAGTGCGGTACGTAATCTGACGTGAATGAGGACATAGTCCTACACCAGACCGTACGATCCCGTAAGAGGGTAAGTCGGGGAAAAAACAAAGGGGCCTGGGGCCAGACCGCGGTCGGGGAGACCTGACCAGCTTGTGGTTTAATGTCTCGCTGTGAAGAAGAGGGGCCAGGGTCCCAAGGAGGCCAAGGGGCCTGGGGCTGAGCCTCAGTTAGGAAGGCCTGACTGGCTTGCAGTTTAACGTCTTGCAGTAAGGACAAGGGGCAGGGGCCCAAGGAGGCCAAGGGGCCTGAGGCTGAGCCTCAGTCAGGAAGGCCTGACTGGATTGCAGTTTAACGTCTTGAAGTAAGGACGGGGGGCCAGGGGCCCATGGAGGCCAAGGGGCTTGAGGCTGAGACTCGGTTAAGAAGGCCTGACTGGCTTGCAGGTTAACGTCTTGCAGTAAGGACAGGGATGCAGTTTAAGGTCGTGCGGGACCATCTCACAGTTTAGGGTCGTGCAGGACCCTTTTGCCCTAGGAAAAGTATCGCTTGAGGAATTTGGCATTGGTGGGAGGGGTTATACGCTCTCCATATGTGGTCACCAAGGAGTATGCTCCATTGGGATACACCTTATGGATGATATAAGGCCCTTCCCATTTAGGTTCTAATTTGGGATGTTTCCTACCGGGAATCATTGGCGCTCAAAGGGACAGTACCTGGTCGCCCTGTAGAAAAGATCAAAGACGAACCTTCTTGTCGAAGGCCCTCACTATCTTGTCCTGATGCCTTTCCAGATTGTGCAGGGCACGAAGCCGGTTCTCGTCCAGTGCTTCCAATTCAGCTAGACGGATCTCGGCTACCTCATCTGATGTCTGGTGATCATAAACTGCAGTGCGTAGCGATGGCAGCTGGATCTCAATGGGTAGGACGGCCTCAGCTCCATACACCAGGGAATATGGGGTCGCCTGGGTGGAGTTGAGAGTCGTCATCTGGTAAGCCCAGAGGGCGTTGGGGAGTTTGTCCAGCAAAATTTTCTTGTTCTGACCAACCATCTTCTACAGAATGTTAGAGAGGGTCTTATTGAACGCCTCAATCTGTCCATTCGCCTGCGCGTGGTAGCGGGAGTTATGGTTCGACCGGATGTCGTACTTGGAGTACAATATCTTTAATTCAGCTGCTCGGAAGTTGGTGTCGTTATCGGTGAGGACGGTGTGAGGTACCCCAAACTGATGGATAATGTTGGAGCTCACAAAGTCAATGATGGAACAGGCCTTGACCTCTTTGAGCGGAACTGCCTCTGCCCACTTGGAGAAGAAATCTGTAGCAGTCAGGATGAACCTACACTGGCGGGATGTTGCCGGTGGATACGGTCCCACTACATCAAGCCCCCATACCACAAATGGACAAGAGTACTTGGTGGGGTGGAGGGGCTCTGGCGGCCGATGCAGGAAGTTGGTGTGAACTTGGCACGCGCGACATCTCTTGGCATACCCAATACAATCGTGGATCATAGAGGGCCAAAAGTACCCTATCCTCCGAATTTGATGGGACAGCTTCGGCCCAACTTGATGGGCGCCGTAGGAACCGGCATGAACCTCTTGCATAACTTGAGGTATCTCTACTCCTTGGATGCAACAGAGGATGACACCATCGAAGCTCCACTTATAAAGGATCTGTTCAAGACTGGGGCCGCTTTGGAGGGTAAATTGCAGTGCGCGACGTCAGATTCGCTCGCGCTCGGCCCGGTCGTCCGGGAGGCGACCATTTTGGAGATACTCGACAAAAGGTGCCCTCCAGTCGGGAGTGGCTTCAATCACTACGTCTGGAGAACCCGGGACCCCTGACGTAGAGGGTCCAGCAGTGAGATGACTCACCCGCAGGCCGTCATTGTCCTCTTGGGTGACGGGGGCAATGACTCTCCGGTGTGCCACTTGTATGATCAAATAATCTTGCTTGGGTTCCGCGAGCAATGCGGCTAAACCAGCCAGGGCGTCTGCTTGCCGTTCTGCGACCGTGGGACATGGGTAACCTCTGGTCGAGAAGAGAATTGGGCCATTAGGAGGAGGGTGTACTCTAGCAACGGTGCAAGCTCTGGCTTCCTGACGTCGTAGTCGCCATTAACCCGTCTGATTACCAGCTCGGAATCTCCCTTCACATGTAGATGGGGAACATGGATCTCAAGGGCCAATTCGAGGCCGGTGATGAGAGCCTGGTACTCTGCCTCGTTGTTTGTACAACCTTCTGACAACAGGAATGAGTATGGAAGGACGGCCCGTGCCGGAGTAATGAAGACAATACCCAGGCCCACTCTGTTGAGCTTGGGATCATTGAGCCTCCTACCGGTGGGGCTCCGTGAGGCACCATCGAAATGCATTTGCCAACACGGGACAACATGATCGACTGAGAGGATCGTCTCATCAGGGAAATCTAGGTCCAGGGATTGATCCATGGAGGTTGGATGGGCACTAAAAAGTCTGCCAATGCCTGTCCCTTAATGGCCTTCTGAGGTACAAACCTGATATCAAACTGCTGGAGAATCACCACCCACCGTGCTAGTCGGCCAGTAAGCATGGGGCGGTTCAGGATGTACTTTAGTGGGTCCACCCGGGAGACCAATTTCACCTCATGGTGCTGCAGGTAATGTCGCAACTTCTTCATTGTGAATACGAGCGCAAGACAGCTCTTTTCAATGGGGGAGTATATGACCTCCGTATTGAGAAGCATGCGGCTGAGATAGTATAGACTGTTCTCAGTACCCTCGTTATTCTTCTGGGCGAGCAGCGCACCGAGGGATCTCTCCAGGGCGGTCACATAAAGGACCAGTGGCTTTCTGGAGATGGTTGGCATCAAGACTGGAGGTTGGAGCAGATATTGCTTGATTTCCTCGAAGGCGGTCCGGTACTCCTCATCCCATTCGTAAGCGGCACCCTTCTTCATGATCCGGGAAAAGGTCTTACACTTACTGGCCATATTCGCGATGAATCGGCGTATATAGGCTAAGTGGCCTTGAAGGCCTCGAAGCTCCCGAATTTTTCTTGGGTGAGGCATTTGGATGATGGCCTTGATCTTCTCCGGGTCGATCTCGATACCTCGGTATCTGACAACAAAGCCCAGAAACTTCCCGGAGGTGACTCCGAAGGCACACTTCAGCGGGTTCATCTTCAGGTGACAGGAACGGAGGAAACTGAACACTTTCTCTAGGTCTTTGAGATGGTCCTGGTGCTGACATGATTTGACTACGAAGTCATCCACGTAGCATTCCACCAATGTCCCGAGGATCGGTTTGAATATGCGATGCATGGCCCTCTGATAGTGGCACCTGCATTTTTCAAACCGAATGGCATAACCTGGTAGAAAAAGGTACCTTGGGGAGCCCTGAAGGCAGTGGACTCCTCGTCTTCGGGGGCCATCCGGATCTGGTTGTACTCGGAATACCCATCCATGAAAGAGAGAGCCTGGAACCCGGATGTGGTGTCAATCAACAATTCTGTCACCGGGAGTGGGAAGTCATCCTTTGGGAAGTGGCGATTAAGATCACGGAAGTCTATGCAGACTCTGATCTGCCCATTCTTCTTCCTGACTGGCACAATGTTGGCAAGTCACTTGGGGTACTGGACCTCCTTAACGAAGTTGGCTTTGATTAGCTTATCAACTTCGGCCTCAACCATAGCACCATGATAAGGGTGCATCTTCCTGGGAGGCTACTTAAACCCATGATGTTTTGCCGGGAGGCCCAAACGGTGGACGACCACTTGGGGATCTAGCCCTGACATCTCGTTGTAATTCCAGGAAAACACATCACGGTGCTGTTTGAGGAAGTCTACATACTGCTGCCGCTCCTCGAGGGACATGGCTGCACTGATCAATGTGGGTCTCGGATCTGCCTTGCTACCAAGGTTCATCTGTACCAGTTCATCAACCGTGGTAGAGACGCCTTCTTCAAAGGCGGAGGGAGCCTCCTCCAGGTCTTCCTCCCCACCCGTGGGGGAACTTCCTGCAACGAGATATGCTTCTAGGCTATCAAAATTTGAGGGGCGACTGGTGCCGGCTCGGGTAGCAATGGTCATCACATCGGGAGACTCACTTGCTGTTGAGATCATAGCAATGAAGGCAGTCGATCTTATACCATCTGGCCTTAATCCTAAGGGGCCCTGTTTGATGATATCCAAGTAGTGGTGACGTGTCGGCCTGAGTCGGTTAATTCCATCCCAGCGGAAGAGACACGTATGGCGCACCGCGGTTGTCATAAGCTTGACGCCCCGGAACCGTACATGGCTAGGAGGTTCTGGGATCACCTGAGCCTGGTTGATGTAGGAGTACGAGGTGATTTCCCGTCGTCGCTTGGACACGAGAACATGCCTTCCTTGCGTACCCGAAACAACAAAACATTGCCCCATGTCAGGGGTCGTGGCCTCCAATCGGTGGATCGGGAGGATGTAGGCATCATCCATGCTTGCTCAGGGATCACTTGTGACCAGGGCAGGTTCATCCTCGCTTAATAGGATCTGTTTCTCCTTACTTTTGTAATAACTCACTTCCAGGTAGCGGGCCTCACAAGAAGCAAAAGGGGACGCGTCTCCTTGGAGCATGCCTACTCGACCGTTGAGCGAGTACTTGAGGCCTTGGTGATACGACGAAGGGACCGCCGCATGCAGATGGAGCCATGGCCTACCCATCAACGCGTAGTAGGCGGTGTCCTGAGAGACGACCATGAACTCGGTGCTGGAAAGTAAGACACCGAACTGAGTCTTCAGGTGGATCTTTCCGACTGGGGTTTGCTCGGTCCTGTCATACCCCTGGATCCTGAGGTCAGAGGGAGTTAAATCACCTTCAGAAAGACCTAGCTTTCGCAACGTCCGGGTCGGAATTAGATTGATTTTGGAACCCGTGTCAACGAGGAAGCGGTGGATTTCCACGCCATTGAAGTGGCCAGTGATGTACAGCGGGCGAATGTGCCCCTGTATAGGAGGGTCCTCATCTTCACCAGAGAACGAGATAACCGCCAAACATTCGGCGTTTTCAATCGCCTCGGTATGGAAGGCTTCTGCAGCTGCCACCTCCGTCTCAAACTGGAGGGGGATAATTAGGGCCTCGGAAGGGCCTCGCGCATTTCGGATGACAGGCGAAGGGCCTCAAGGATGGAGAGCCTCGCCGGAATGCTGGCCAGGTGCTTCAGGACATCATACTTTTGTGCCAAACACGAACCTCTATTTGCAGGAGGTCGCTCGGCACTTGGAGGCACAGTGGGTCCTGCCGGTTGAACCGGCGATCGGATAGTACTAGGCACATCCTGCTGCCTACTAGTAGAAGCCTGGAGAGTAGTCACCGGATTAGGATTGGATGACGGAGGCTGGCCTATGGCCGGGAAAGACTGACTGTGATGCGAACGAGGCAGCACTCCCCGATCTAGTAGCACGAACGACGGTGGAGGTAGAGCCGAGGGCGTTAGATGAGGTTGCACGTGCTGAGCTCTGCGCTAAGCCTGCTGCCTAGTCTCAGTAGTGTGCACGACTTGGGCAGAAGTGCCTGCTGACGTACCTCGATGACCGGCGCGGTTGCGACTCCGCTGACGTTGACGTCGGCTGGGAACGTTGGGGAGGTCTGCCTGGCTCCGCTGACGTTGACGTCGGCTGGGAACGTTGGGGAGGTCTGCCTGGCGTTCCCCCTCGTCGGGGGCCATATAGGGATTTACCAGCTCCACGGTGTTAACCGAAGCGTACCCCTGGCTGTCGCTCGAGAAGTCATCCACCGCTGGGTGGATTCTGGGAGGAATCCCCATTTCAGGGGGCATAAAATCGCCGAGAGTGCGGGATGACGACGGCACCGGCGGTGCGCGTTGCTTCTTCTTGCGTCGCCGCTGCTTGACCTTTTGGGAAGAGGCCGACTGTGAAGATGATGAGGAGGAACTGGCTACTTCTTCTGAAGGTTCTGGCTGCTTCAGGCGCGCCCGGATGATACCTTGGGCACGAACGACGGTTTTTCGAGCCATCCAGTCGTCGTATTTCCGGGATCCACGGCTGGGGACCTGCTGCCACTCGCCTTCACTGTCGCTACCGATCTATGATCCTGCAAAGACACCCGCCACTTGGGTTGGTGCTGGACCCAACTTGACTATGTTGTTATTGAGCTGGTCTTGAAGCCAGTCTTTAAACACATAGCATTGCTTGAGGGTGTGCCCCAGAATCCGATGATAAGGGTAGTAGTTGGGGTGACAGGTGAGATTTGCCTCTGCCGGCCTTCTTCACTCGGACAGGCGCACGATCCCTTGCTCTAGAGAACTTCAGAAATAGCCAGGGACCTGATTTTCGTTAAACGAATAAGTCCGGTGCCTTTTTTCCAGATAGGGGGCCCTGGGGGCCTGGACGTGACGAGGGGCCGGAGGGACCTGCCGAGGAGGCGGCGCCTGATTGTCTCGCCTAGGTGGTGGTGGAGCATTGCATGGGGGAACCTGTCGGTTCTGAGGCAGTCACTGCTGGGCAGGAGCCTGTGCTTGAGGTGGAGGACCTCTGTGGGGTTGCGGGGGTGGTGCCACCAATAGCAACTCCAGCTGCCTCGGGGCTTCTATTTGGGCCACTGCGGTGGGTTCAGCCCTGGCGGTCCTCCTGGCTGGGATCATAGGGGGCAACAAATGTGCCTGACTGGCCTGTTGCAGGGCTTCCTCAAGGCGCTGAGCCTTATCTGAGAAATCTCCGAACCCTCCAGGGTAGTTCTGGGTGATTAAGGAGGGTACCGGCTCTGTATTGACGTTCCCCACACACATCGTCAGTAATTTCTCTTGATTCAGTGGAATATCGAGGGAATACGTAAGCCCCTTCCACCAGGTGATGAAATCTGCGACTCGCTCATCAGGCCTCTGCTTGCACTTGAAGAGGTCCGCAATGCTGGTCTTGCACGTGGTGGAGCTGAACTGGTACAAGAACTATCAGCGGAGGTCCTCCCAACAGATCACCGATCCGATAGGGAGATGGCTGTACCAAACGAATGCCGGACCTTCCAATGTCTGTACGAAACATCGGAGTTTGGCGGCTTCCTGCTGGGCCGGGGTCCCCAGCATGGGGCCAGACCTAGAAGGGAAATGAGCCAAGTGCTGGGGCGGGTCCCATGTCCTGTTGAAGGGTGAAAAAGTGGGGTTCCCAAAACCCGGAGGTGCGGGAATATCATCCAACCACGCGGGATAAGGCTTGCCATCCGGTGGGACCGCCACCTGCCGCATTTCTAACGCTTCAAGGCGGGCTGTGAGCGCCGCAATAAGATCATCTGGGCGGGGGTCCCTGTCTTGACGGGGATCCCTAACCACAAGTGCATTGCCAGGTTCTTCAACACGGTAGACGACTTCGGCCGCTCGTGGGTCAACTGGCTGGACGACCTGCGGGGCGACTGGGGGAACCCAGACTGGATTCTTCAGATTGCCCCGTCGCTTGGGGGGATTCGGCGAGACATATCATGCCCTCTTGCCATACGTTCCGGCTTCTGCCCTATCTGCGGTAGTAGCATGATCAGGGATTCCTGGAGGTATCTCACCGGGGTGAAATTGTTCCTGCCCCTGCTGCCCCGGCCTGAGATCACCATAGTCGGGTCGCCGCTCTGCGGCGCGCTCATCCAAGAGTTCGTCAACCAGCCTCTTCTGCTCAGCAAGTTGTTGGTGTAACGTGGCCTTCTCAGGATCCTCGTCCGTTTTCTGCACATAGGCGGATAGGTCGGAGTGCTTGACAGTTCTGACATGCTCCTTACCCTTGCCGGTGTTTCGACTGAGTACCAGCGAGTCGGTGGATACGAGGAGTCCTAGCAGGTTCCTCTGCTGACGGGTAACTCTCTCTGATGGGTCCAGTAGTGGCGGTACGCCCTCGACGGGTAAGTCTCCATCAAGGAATTCAAGCTCATCTTCTTTTTCCACGACGTCAACCATGTGGACCGAGACTCCTCTCGAGGGCATTTCCTCGATATCACATAATGAATCGGGCTGCCATCGGATAGGGTCGAAGAGTAGAGCGGCATAGTGTCCCCAACCACGAACTTGCACATGGGGGGTGTCTTCCCTGACGATCCTGCGAAGTGCTTTAAAACTCTGAACGCATTTTCATTGAAGGGCGCTCTGGCGGCCTGGTGACTTAGGGTGCTGGGCCACAAGGAGTGCGGCTTCATCGATCAGGCGGCACTGCTCGCCGATTTCTTCGAAGTGCTCTCGACTTCTAGGGTACACCACCCGTTCGTAGCGGATGTGGAAGTGTGTCACCCATAGGGTTCGACAAAAGCACCTCACTTCTTCAGGGGTAAGAGACTCCGGTACACGAAAATTCAGTGCCGCCGTCGGCCAGAACTTTTCCAGGAAGTAATCCGCTGCGAGAATACTCCAGAAGATCCTGGGTTCGGACTCGGGGTCCGACCCTGTGTTGCCCCACTCGTCAACCGGGGGCGGCTGAGGGACCGGTAGCGGTACCGAGGCGGACCTCTGGGACAATAAACTCGGCATTGGAGAATATGGTGAACGAGCTGACTGGCCGCCGAATTCCCGGCCATCCTCCGAAGAGTGAGGTGACCTGGCCACGATGTCACGGTACGATGGGCTGATAGCCACAGCTTCCGGCACAGGAATCGCAGCTGCCAGCGACCAGTCATGTCGTCATTTTACCGTCGCTGGCCCCCAAAACAGCTCTTCGTGATCTCTGGTGGAGGTAGAGGGCGCTTCTGGTGACGATGGCGATGATTGCGCGGTCGAGACCTACAGAACTCCCAAGATTTCTTCCTCCTGGATGTACCTGCGGAGAGAGACGAGAATCTGGTGGACTTCACATTCTGGTAGAATGAGGCTAACGCGTCTCATTCCTGCCCCAGTACTTGATACGGAGGAGCGGGGAGAAGGTTTCATCGCTGAATCGCATTCTGCTTCAGAGTCGGAGAAGTGGGCGGGTTTGATCTCCACCCGGGCTTTCCCAGGACTCTTCTTGTGGCAGCGACAACCTGCTCTCCTGCCCTGGGGTGGCTCTTCGGGACAGGGTTGATCCCTATCATGGAGTCTCGGGGCGGTGCTGGCGCCATGGCGGAGAGGGCCCCCAGTCGAGATAGCCGAGGTGCGAGGGGCACCGGGGCAAATGTCGAAGGGTACACGGGGAGGACCTCCATAAACAGCACTCATGTAGGCGGGGCCTCTGTTGGAATTGGTAGGAGCATGGGGAGGACCTCCATGGTCGATGCGAGTGGAGCGAGGCTGACCTTCACTCCTCGAGTTGTTGGGGCGAGGAAGACCTTCGCCAGTTGCAGAGAGGACATAGGGTGGGCCCCCACATTGGAGAAGGACCGGATGGACGGTGCCTTCAGGTTGGAGGCCGGGGTCAGGAGGATGGACTCTATACCCTGTATAGTGGGCGCCGGAAAGATTTCCACACTGAGCGTCACTACCGTGGGGTATGTCTTCCTTTGGGATGGGGGTAGCACGAGGCATGCCTCCATGACGAACTTCGGAGCGGGGGAGGCCCATGCTCTGTGGAGTAGTGGTACGGGGAGGACCTCCATACGGGGTGACATCACTGCGGGTTAGTTCGCGGCGATCACCACTTGGGCCTGCAACCCGGAGAGTCAACCCAGCCTGCCCGTGGGGCGGTTGGGGTCTCGATCTTGGTTGGGTAAAAGAGTGCCCCTGCTCAGTGTATGCGGGGGCTTCATAATGCATGTCGGTGGTGGCTCGGGCTACTATAGCTGTCAACGTTCGACGCGCCTGGGCGAGCGTCCTCAGCCCGGGCCCGGCGTTGACATCGGGTCAAGCGAGCTGGTGCAGGGGCATGGCCTGCCTGCTCTTCCTGCGGAGCCGGATGGCGGCGCTGACGCAGCCGGGAGGGATCTCTCGCCTGGATCCCTTGGGTCGGGACCCTGAGCGGGCTGAGCCGGACGGTGCCCGCCTCTTCGGCATAAGGCGAGGAGTCGTCAAGGCGTTCCGGGGACAGGCTCCCGAAACGGTTGAACGTTGGGGTGGGGAGCAAGGGCTCCCTGTGCGGCCTGTTAGGGCGGCGTTGACGGCGGGGCCTGGACGCCTCCAGGTCCAGGCGGGCCATATCCCGAGTTGGGATGACCCCTTCCTCCTCGTACCTGCGCACGAGGTTATTAATCACCCTTCGCTGGATGACCTCTGATGGGGAAAGGGGACGTGGGCACCCCGTATTCTGCGATGTGGCAGCCATTGTGGCGGTAGAGGTGCCATGTGGGGTGGTTGTGGCTACGTTGCCCTTACCCTTGCCTAGGCTAGCGGGCGGTGATCGCGTCTTCGTAACAGCAACCTGGTTCCTGGGAAACGAAGGGATCAACTCATCAGTACTGAGAGGGAAAAGGATTGACAACCAGTGCCCTAGTGTCCTTCCATTCTCCACGTCTGTAAGAAGGATCCACACCAACATGCTGCAGAACAGAGTGCCTCATGTTCTACTGCCCCGACTTTCGATGAGTTTCACGACAGGCCCACTATTTTCTTTGCGGGACCAGGTGCCGGATATCTGGATCCGGTGACACGTCAATCTACTGGTGTCTCCAATGCTACTAATCTCCATATTGAGGAGAAGACATTCACATCGGGTTCACCATTTCTGTTTCCGACGCTTTTGCCGGGGCACGCGCGCATCTGTCCATCACGTGGAGGAGGACGCGCGGCTCTGTTTCCCCGCATTCCCGCTTTCCAAAGGCGGGCGACATTCGTTCCTTGTTCAGGTACATCTGCTCCTTGATCGAAACGGGATGATGGGATGTCAGTTCTTCCTTCTGGGGGTTCCTCCTCAGAACTCGTCACCTAGTCCGGGTCTCCCTCATAGATTTCATACGTAGTTCGTGAAACTCTTCCTAGTGCCATGTTTCGATGGATGTCGGTTAATTACACTGCTTCTGTCAGGACATTCCAAAGGGTCCGGTCAGGGCAGCAACCTTCAGTCGGGGGAGTAGTCATGTTGAGGCATCAGTAGCATGTCTGGATGCTGGGGAACCTGGCATGTCTGTCTGTTGTCCCTGGTCACAGGGCTTCTCGAGGGCGTGGAAGCCCGAGGCATCCCAGATCGAGCGCGGGGAATTATATGTCATAGACACATATCTGAGGTTTTCCTCAGCTTCCCATGTTTAACACAGGGTACGCCACGAGTTTAACGTCTAGCAGAGACGGATCAACCCAACCAGAGCATTAGCTAGGATAGATCGGATTGAGGGATTGCCCTTGAAGGGATGCCAATACCAGGGCTAGCCCATGGGCGATTGTGAAGAAGAACATACCGACATGGTCTCACCGAGATATGACGGTTCGGGCGAGAATCGGGATGGGTGATGGATGGATGAATGAAGTGGAGGGGGGATGAAATGGGACCATCATAGGGGCGACAGTGAAGTTGGGATTGAGCCTTGAAGAGGCTTCCTACGTATCCCTGTGGCAGGGAATCAAATTCCGCGTAGTTCGGGATGGCGCCGGTGAATCAACATGAAGGTGGACCTTGGTCCGATGGACATCATTAGCGTACCGACGTGATGGTGGACCTTGGTCCAATAGACATCGTCAACGAACCGACGTGAAAGTAGACCCGTGGGTCCACTAGTGTTGGGCTTGAACCTTGGGAAGGTTTTCTACGTACCACGCCTTGACACGGATCAAACACCTCATAGTTCAAAGGATTGATGGGATACAGTTTAACGTCCTGTGGGGTGGTAGTGAACCCTGAAGTGAATAAACGACGGGCGGTGGGTGTCGGAGAACCGACGTAAATGAGGGACCTTGGTCTGATGGGAGATGAGCTTGAACCTCTGGGAGGATTCCTACGTACCATGCCTTGACATGGATCAAAGTCCTCGTAGTTCAGGTTGTGGAATACAGTTTAACGTCATGCAGGACGGGGGTAAACCGACGTGAATGAGGTCGGAACGACCAGATGGTGGGTGGGCACGAACCTCGTGGAGGCTTCCTACGTACCACGCCATGACAAGGATCAAAGACCTCGTAGTTCAGGTGGGGCTTTGTCGGCGAACCGACATGAAAGTGGACCTTGGTCCAATGAGTGGTGGGATTGAACCTCTGGAAGGCTTCCTATATACCATGCCTTGACATGGATCAAAGACCTCGTAGTTCAGGTGGGAATGGGTGTGCGGTTTAATGTCATGCGGGACAAAGGGAGGGGCATACAGTTTAACGTCATGCTGGACGAAGGTGAAACTCGACGTGAATGAACGACCGAGCAATGTGGCTTGAACCTCATGGAGGATTCCTATGTACCATGCCTTGACATGGATCAAATTCCTCATAGTTCAGGTGGGAATGGGTCACAACGGCTTACCACTGGACGAGAATGCAGTTTAATGTCGCGCTGGACGGGAATGGGACCCGACGTGAATGGATGACCGGTGGGCTTGAACCTCATGGAGGCTTCCTACGTACCATGCCTTGACATGGATCAAAGACCTCGTAGTTCAAACAGGTTCGTCGGTGAACCGATGTGAAAGCAGACCCGGGGGTCTACTATTGGTGGGCTTGAACCTCGTGAAGGCTTCCTACATACCATGCCTTGACATGGATCAAAGTCCTCGTAGTTCGGGTGGAATGTGCAGTTTAACGTCATGCTGGATGGGGATGAGACCCGACGTGGTTAAATGACGGGTGGGCTTGAACCTCATGGAGGCTTCCTACGTACCATGCCTTGACATGGATCAAAGACCTCATAGTTCAGATTGAATGGGGGTCAGGGTCGGTGCAAACTCTAAGCCCACGTGAGTCATTCTCGGTGTGAGAAACAAGAGGTTGCAAGAACCTGACGATCACATCGCAAAGGGTGCATCCGTGAGAAGCGAAGAGGGGCTTACGCGTTAGGTGGCCTATGGTGTTGGGACTTACTCCAGGATGGAGGCCCATGGTGGGACAAAGCGCGGCGAAAGAGGGATTTGGGACCAATGGTGGGAGGTGCCTCGTTCCCTATCACGCCCTCCACTGACCTTGGTAGTGGGGAAGTACGGAGATGTAGAGGTGCAGTCATCCGTTGGGGAACTAGGGCCGCCCTTCTCCTATGAACATACGCCACTCCAATAAGGAGGATATCATCCCTTGTGGATGGGTGATTCCATTCCTATGTAGACAAGTGGTGTAAAGAATGTTCGAGCTGGGGGGACCCTTCGTGAGAGACACGATGTCGGGTCCCAGTTTAACATCATGTGTTGAGGACGTGGTGCTTGGCAGTTTAACGTCCTGCAGCTTGGACGAGGTGGGTTCATTCCGCACCCCTGGGACTTACATAACCGGTACCCTCTGGTCCTTGGGGGAGGGAAGGTACCAGTAAGGTCATTGTCAAGGGGGGTTGCGGAACGAACCATCAAGGGGTCCACGTTAGCGTGGCTATGCGAAGAAGCAATAGTCGTTAGCGTGCCTATGAGAAGAATCATTAGGCAAAGCAACGCTATGAGTGGTATTGTCCATGGGACTTTGAAATCACATCGTGCAAACCTGGAGGGTCGCACGGGAAGTGGAATCGCTAAGCAAAGGAGTGTGCTTTGCGAAGTGGAGTGCCTTGGCCTTGGCATGGGGAATAGGTGTGGGTGGAAGGTGCTTCGTGAAGCGGAACAGTGTTCGCGGAGCACTGCCTCACGAAGAAGGGGTGTCTCGCGAAGCAGGATCCTGCGAAGCAGTGTGCTTCGCGATGTGAAGCGATCCTGCCTTAGCATAAGGATCACTAGTATGGGTTGGGTGTTTTGCGAAGCATAAGTGCTCCGCAGCTGCCCGGGTTCCCTTAGGAATCCCCTTCCTTCGCGAATGCCCTTGAGCTTTGCGAAGGCCATCCCTCTCGGATGAGGGGCTCAAAACGAGACAAAGCAGAGTCGTCTCGCGAAGTAGAAATACCTCACGGAGCTCATGATTCCCGGGGCAAAGAGTGGTTCGCGATTCGGGAGAGGAGAAGCCGAAAGGTCGGATTGTCTGTCTTCAGGACTCAGGGTGAGTCCAGTATTTATAGGGAAGGGGCGCCGCGAAGCAGAACTCATGCACCGCCTCCGGTGCTTCGTGGTGCGCTCGCGAACGTCAACGTCGTCCGCGGAGCATCACCGCCTATGGAGCTTCGCGGCTGCTCGCGAACGTCAAATGCATTCGCAGAGCATCACCGCCTCTTGAGCTTCGCGGCGGCTCGCGAACGTCAAACACGTTCGCAGAGAATCACTGCCTCTGGAGCTTCGCGGCGGCTCATGAACATCAAAAGCGTGCGTGGAGCATCACCGCCTCTGGTGCTTCGCAGCGGCTCGCGAACGTCAAATGCGTTCGCGGAGCATCACCGCCTCTGGAGCTTCGCGAGGCCACGATGGTCGGGGCTCTTTGCGGCGGGGCTTCGCGTGGGTGCTTCGCGTCGGTGCTTCACGGGGAAGCGCGCCAGCCGTCCTTTTCGTTCCTTTCTTTCGGGCCATATTTTGGCGCCAAAAATAGTCAAAGAGAAGAGTTTGGGGGATTAGATCAAGACAAAATGCTTGATAATACCTACATATCCAATGCAAATGGAAATCAAGCCACAAGTAGTTATAAGGGTGATGTTTAACATCTTGTCGGATGACATACAGTTTAATGTCATGCAGGAAGTTCTATATTTTATAGTCATGTAGGACCAAATATTTTAGGTTCATGAAGGACCGAATATTTTAAAGTCATGCCAGACCATCAGGCTCATGCAAAGTATTTCTTGAGAAACATGGCATTGGTGGGAGGAGTTATATGATCACCATCCACAGTCACCAGGGATTATGCACCATTGGGGTAAACCCTTGGATTATATAAGGTCTTTCCAATTTGGGCGCCAACGTGGGTGGTTTCCAGCCAGGAATAATTGTTGTCTAAAAGGCCAATACCAAGTCACCTTTAAGGAAAGAGAGGAGGCGGACCTTTTTGTTGAAGGCTCTAGCTACCTTTTTCTGATGCCTTTCTAGATCGTGCATGGTACGAACACTATTCTTGTCAAGTTCTTCCAATTCAGCCAGACGAATTTCGGATACCTTATCTGACGCCTTCCAATCATAGACCGCTATGCATAATGAAGGCAGCTGGATCTCGATGGGTAGGATGACCTCAGCTCTATACACCAGATAATTTGGGGTCACCTAGGTGGAACTACGAGCTGTTGTCCAATAAGCCCATAGGGCGTTTGGGAGCTTGTTTGGAAAACTCTTCTTATTCTGACCAATCATTTTCTAAAAAATGTTAGAGAGGGTTTTGTTGAATTCCTAGATCTATCCATTTTCCTGTCCGTGATAGTGGGTGGTATGGTTCGAACAGATGTTTTACTTGGTGTACAACTTCTTCAACGCAATTGCACGAAAGTCGGTTTCATTATTTGTGAGGACAGTGTGAGGGACTCCAAACCGGTAGATGATATTGGAGCTCACGAAGTCAACAATAGAATGGGCCTTGACCTCCTTTATAGGAACTCCCTTTTCCAACTTGGAAAAGAAATCTGTAGCAGTTAGGATAAACTTGCACTGGTGAGCTGTCCCCACTGGATATGGTCCCATGACATTGAGTCCCCACACCGCAAACAACCAATAGTACTTGGTGGAGTGGATATGTTCTGGAGGCCGATGCATGAAGTTAGCATGAATTTGGATCATGTGACAATTATTGGTGAACTCGTAGCAATCATGGACCATGGAGGACCAAAAATACCCCAGGATATGTGTAACGCCCCGACCCTAGTTACCCAGAGTCGGTGCATTATTACATAACATTGGCATGATCACAAGAAAGATCAAATCTCGAAATACCGATTGGTTTAGTAGTCTTGGAAACAATAGATATATTCATAAGTCTTACATTACATCATAAAATGAAAAACTAATACAACAACATATTGTCTCCATAAACCACACTCATATCACCACATAATATCCCTGCAGGTCATTCATAATTTACTTCTTCACTTCCTGGGAAAAATAAAACATAGAAAAGCGGTGAGCTCAAATTCCCAGTAAGGATAACAATATACCGGAAACTTTCATAAATAAGAATAAACATTTAAGGCTATGTATAACTAAAACAAAAGCCTTTTAAACTTGAACTTCAACATAGTATGGCAAAAGTAAAATGAAATAATGCCATTTACTTGTTCACATGGATATTCTACTAATCAAATAATCACATGCAATATCAATAACCACTTTCATAATGTTGGAATGCATAATGCCAGACTATCATAACCACATAGCCAAGGCCTCGTGCCAAGACTACAAATAAGATTTTGCCAAGGCCTTGTGTCAAGACACTAGTTTGTCTCATGAGACCTACCAATACATCTAGGAGCTATAGCGGGCTCCACCCATCACATATTAAGTCCAATGAATTCCCATATGAAAAGGTTTAAACATAACATAAACATTTGTATTAAAACTAGCATACGAAATGTCAATAATTTCACTATAAACTATGAATGGTATAAAAATAGCACATCCACAGTCAAACATATCACAAAACCTTCAATACAATATAGAAGTTTTGTATCATAATAAATCAACTTCAAATAAGCGTAAAATTCATCAAAGGATGTTTACATAGATGAAATCAAAACACTTTTTAGAGAAATATCTCTTTCTATTTTTGAAATCATTTAAGAGCCATATAAAATAAAACATTTTCTTGAAAATATTCTTATAAGATTTTAAGGAAAGCTTTGAAGATTTTATATCGGCGGAAAATAACTGCACCCGCCGTATAAGTTAAAAAAAACATTCTTACCTTAATTCTGTCGAAAAGGTTAAAAAGGACCTTGTTTTGAAAACGACGGAAATATTTCCTCTTATAAAAAGTCAAACAAGGGTATAAATGAATTTAACCCATATTCTTGTAAATAATAAAAATTTTTTGAAATACATTTTGAAGAAACATGGATGTGGATGATAAAGAGATCCCAGTAGATTATTACGTATAAACAACCTCGGATAATAAAGAGATTGTGAAATAACCCTTACCTTGTACTTTTCCTTGGTTGGGGTAGGTTAACCTCCTATATAATGGTGAAATAATTGTTATTAAATTATACAAGAATCATATACATTAATATGATATCATATATGATCTTTTAATATTGATTTGATAATAATATCTTAGTATTATCATTGTTTCGGGTGTTAACTTACTTGTTTTCTTTTATATGTTTTGTTACGTAAGACATGTTTGTAAAGGTTAGGTTGTATATTATTCATATCCAGAATTATATCAAGTCCTTAAGCATCATTTTTTAAATCATCAAATGATAATTATACTTGAATGGATATGATGGAGAATGAATCTCATCGCGTTCGTGGAGACGGTAGTCCGTACGTACGCACGAGCGAAAATATCATTCTTTTGATATTAAAATAATATATAAATGGATGGTATATCATATATACTGAATAATTAACATGTTATATTTATTATTTACATGATTTACACATCATTATTATACCCATCCAAATAATATTATATTTAATAACAATTACACCACGACGTGGAGACGGTAAGCCGAACGTACGCACGTATGGTGACATGTTTTTCAAAGGGTGGATAGAATAATGAATATGGATGTACCATATTTATAATAACATCACAGTATATATATGATACTGGAGTTATTATTTTAGAATGGTAACAACAAAGGAAGAAGAAGTGGAAGAATTAACGAACTTGGAAAAAGGGTGGTGAAATCATTACCTCTTCTTCAGGTTCTTCCTTTTGATTTGATCAAAAGGGCTGCTTAGGATGGCTTTCGGATCAAACTGAGGCCTCTAGGTTGTAGTGAGGGAAGTTGGGAGAGTATTTGGGAAGAGTTTGGCTGAACCAAAAGGCTCTGAAGGTGTGAAGAAATGAGAAGGAGGAGTGCCCTTTTATAAGAGGGGTGAGGGGCACCTTTGGAAAAGCTAGAGATATTAGTTTATAATAAATTCATATTCGGTTTCTAATGGATCCGGAGTTGACTATTCAGAGGTTAAGGTGGGGATGGGTCTAAAACAACTCAAAAAATATAATTTAGACTGGTTTGGGTACTTATATTAACCTTATCTTTAAGTAATAACTCTAAGTTAATTAGTTTCACTTTTACAATGTCTCTTTGTATTTTTATATAATATGGTTAATAAACTCACTATATACATCCAAGAGACCCCCAAGTGGTCCATTAATGATACACCTATAATTATATAAGTTTCTTGGCCGAACCGTAGATTTTTAGGAATTTAATATCAATTAATAATATAATATTTGTTTTAAAAACTCTTTTATGTCAATTTTGACACTATTCAATAGTTGATTTTTGTGAAACTCACAACAGAATGATTACTTCGAACAAAGTTAATTAACTCAATCATAATTTGTCATATTATCCTAAAAATTAGTGTAATTCATTAAAAGGTTCATATTATATTTATTTGGGTATTTATAATATCAAGTATTTTGATTTTTCACTATTATAGTAATTACTGCATCATCATTGTGTCATAAATAAATTAACTTATTTAATGTCTAAAAATTATAAATAAAATATCATTATGTAGGAAAACTTTTTATCGTTCTAAGGAATATTTATAATCTAAAATCCAACGTATATAACCCTATGTACAAATTGTTTTTCTAAAAGATATATGCTTGTGTCATTTTTGTATTCATTTTAACTTAATTAAAATAAAGTGTCCCTATCACCTACAAGTGGCACCATGGGGTCCCCAAATCGACCCAAAGATGCCTATGGTCTAACATGTATCAACCAATAAGGCTATTACATGTTTTAGGGTAATTTAGTATTATTATAATATTATTTTTTAACCCTTATTTACCGGATTTACCCTTAACCATGGTAAATAAAATATTTACCGCAGTAATTATTCAAAATGTCTATAAATAAAAGTTACCTATTTACACAATTTGAACATCCTGATTCCAAATATGGAATCCATTTTTCTAAATTCAAACCATAGAAGTGGCAGAAATTAATTTAAAATTAATTCCCGCTGTCAAAACAAAAAGTGTGTTTTTAAAGAGATAATAACTATCAATAGATTGACACTTGTTTATGTTCGGTTTAATTGTAAAATTATGTTCAATGACCAACATTATAATAAATGGTAAAAATATATTCTAAATATACTTTAAAAACACTCAAATTCATAATTTATCACTATTAATTATTTTGATTAAAAAAGTTGTTTTTAATTAAAATTTAGTAATTTTCACTATTCATCAAAATATGAAAGTTATCTGAAAAGTACCAAAATTTCACCTTAGGCTAAATTAGATACTCTGAATCCAAAAATGAAGTCCATTTTTAAATATAAAATATATATAATTTCAAAAAGTAGGTATTACTATTCATAACGGCTAGTTTGATTGGTTGTGGTGTGTTAGAACTCGAAGTTGCGTACAACACACGCTACTGTATTATTCAAAGGAAAGCGTACCATGGAAGCTTGGGATGTTTCATTTTAAATTTTTTGATGTCCTCATTTAGTCAAAAAGTATAAAATATTGTATTTAAAAATGTTTCACTATTAAAAGTTGATAAAAGTGCAATACTGAAAATGAATCTGTTCTTGCATTATGTCTAAGAAACTCATAATATGGATTCTAAAATTATAAGGATTATATAAAGTTTAAAATTTAGTTAATACTATTCATAACCTCTTTTTAATGGCCTTTTGTTTTTGGTAAGTCATGGTTTGATTGAACTCGGTGTTGCGTGTAGTGCAAGTTATTGAATTATTTTGAAGAAATAACACACTATGAAATCTTGGGGTGTTACATTCTCCCCTCCTTCAATAAATTGCGTCCTCACAATTTGAAATTGTTCTTCGAAAATAAAAGGTTGAAAATAGAAAATATATTTGTGGGAAAACCCACATCAGAAATTGGGTTACTAAAATATAGTCTTAATATGAGGAAAAGAGAAATGAAAGGGTCACCACCAAATTTTGATCTCGATTAGGAGAACATTGGTGGAAATTAGAGACATATAATTGGAGGGAAAACATAAATATTTATAGGTAGTGATTGAGGTCATCAATCACAAACAATTATAAAATTGAGGTCCTTAAACTCATCAATCTATGATGATTTGAAATACCATCGGTTCAACGAAACATAGGGTATTGGGATAACACATTTTTGACGTTTCGAAATATCTTAGTTGAAATCCCACATCGAAAAATGAATTAATGAGGCCTCTATTTAAAATAAAGAGTGGAAGGTATGAAGATTACCGAAAATAACACATACTATGGTTCCATGTAGGAAAATATGGATATGGAAGAGAAATCTAACCATCAATTATCTGATGGAGAGTGGTAGAGAACATGGCTATGAAAAGGCCAACAATCCCAAAGCCATAAATTAGTGATGATTTAAGGTACCATCTAGGACATCATTTTTGTTCTAAGTTCCTTTTATTAATGCTGAGGAATGTATTTATGAGATTGGCTAAGATCATAAGGAGATATACTTTATAATTAGAGTTTTATCCATTAATAAATTTCTACCACAAACTCATCTTTCACTCTAAAAGATAATAGAACGTAATTTTTTTTTTCTATTTATACTATTCGTACAGGGTTCCAAAATAAATGAATTTATAATTCATCTACCAGATCTTTTAAAAAAAACTACATTATTTAATCCAGGACATCTCGTGGGCTAGTGGTAGGTGATACACCCTTGTCGCCCTTCGGTTGCAGGTTCAAGTCTCGCGGCCTTGCCGGTCGCGACAGGTTGCCGCCCGACCTCCGGGTTGTCCTTTTATGGAAATCCAAAATAATACAAACTAGAACTATCCAAAATACTTCTATCCAAACTCACAGTCCAACATTTATAAGGAAGGTAAACATAATTTAGATCCTTTTTACCCCGTAATAGCATATGAATACCTTCATCATGTATTCTTTTAATACACCGAAACATCCTGAATTACCATATTCTTTATTGATTACATTCATGATCCCTTATTCTATATAGAGTGCTGGATATACTTCATCAATCCAAAAATGTTTTAAACCCCAACAATGATGGAATATAAAAATCATTAATCAGTTCCAAGGTAGTCAAGAATATCCAATATAATTTATCCAAAACAATCATGTATTATTCCAAAATCACTACCTCGATATCAGAACTATATTATGTTTTATCATTCTCTCAACCATATATTTTCCAAAAATGTATCCTGGTATTGAGTCACTTTTCTTTGTTCCACACAATCTCAAGTCCTTAATGAAATATTACTGCAGTACAATCCTTATATACTCCATAATTATTATAACAAGTACATTGTTGATACAACACTCAATTGACATAATCAACATAAGAACTCTAATCATTCTTCTTCATCTGTGGTAGTATCATAACTTGATTATTATACAATAGCATCATTTGCGGAATAGTCTGATGACTGAGACATAAGTTTGCGTAGTGTCCAAACTCATTGCAAATGAAGCATTGTACATTTGAAACCATTTTCTTACCCTTGCAGTCACGTACTTTGTGCCCTTTTCCTCCACACTTATAACAAACTCTCATTCCTTTCAGGAAAGTTCCAGGGTGTTTCTTCCCACAGTTATCACATATGGGAAAATTCATCTTTTTCCTCTTCCCTTTATCCATCTTCTCTCTTCCATCATTTACTTCTCTTGCTTCCCTTCAAATCCATAGGACTCAGTAAACTCTTTACTTATCTTATCAACACATGATATTATTTCTTCATATGATGATAATACATGTGAGACTATTTCTCTTATAAATTCTGGCTTAAGACCATGAAATATATGATCCTTCTTTCTCTTTGTATCATGTGCATTTCTGGAGTTCTCATTCCTTCTACTATGCGCCATTTCTAAACAATGGCATAAACTAGATCATTTTATGAATCAAAATACACAATCCCATATTTATAAAAAACTTAACATAAATTGAACTATTTATGGATATAATCCATAATAATAAAAATGCTTCCATTGAGGATTTATATACTCATAAACCCTTCACAATGGTTTGTAAAGAAAATGAGAATTATCCTAAGCATATCCCCCGGGAGTGTTGTAACCAAGAGTGCAGCAAGGCCCGTTTTCGTGCACCAGTTCCCGTTCGAGTCTAGCTCAAAGTGGTGTTTTCAGGTTTTACCCCTAGGTACATCTGTTCCAAAGCCGCCTCTACCTGCTTGTATCCAGACAGGGATGTATTGCTTGGAAAACTCACAAAATCTCTACAATACCAAAATTCTAGAAAGTTCTTCTATACTAATCCTCAAAGTTCATCTTAGGTCTAAGTTCTCTAATCAGATTTTATCTAAATCTAGCTTCCAAGGTTTGTACTAAACTTCCTCTGATACCAACTGTAACGCCCCGACCCTAGTTACCCAGAGTCGGTGCATTATTACATAACATTGGTATGATCACAAGAAAGATCAAATCTCGAAAGACCGATTGGTTTAGTAGCCTTGGAAACACTAGATATATTCATAAGTCTTAAATTACATCATAAAATGAAAAACTACTATAACAACATATTGTATCCATAAACCACACTCATATCCCCACATAATATCCCTACAGGTCATTCATAATTTACTTCTTCACTTCCTGAGAAAAATAAAACATAGAAAAGGGGTGAGCTCAAATGCCCAGTAAGGATAACAATATACCAGAAACTTTCATAAATAAGAATAAACATTTAAGGCTATGTATAACTAAAACAAAAGCCTTTTAAACTTGAACTTCAACATAGTATGAAAAAATTAAAATTAAATAATGCCATTTACTTGTTCACATGGATATTCTACTAATCGAATAATCACATGCAATATCAATGACCACTTTCATAATGTTGGAATGCATAATGCCAGACTATCATAACCACATAGCCAAGGCCTCGTGCCAAGACTACAAATAAGATTTTTCCAAGGCCTTGTGCCAAGACACTAGTTTGTCTCATGAGACCTACCGATGCATCGAGGAGCTATAACGGGCTCCACCTGTCACATATTAAGTCCAATTCATTCCCATATGAAAAGGTTTAAACATAACATAAACATTTTTATTAAAACTAGCATACGAAATGTCAATAATTTCACCATAAACTATGAATGGTATAAAAATAACACATCCACAGTCAATCATATCACAAAACCTTCAATACAATATAGAAGTTTTGTATCATCATAAATCATCTTCAAATAAGCGTAAAATTCATCAAAGGATGTTTGCATAGATGAAATCAAAACACTTTTTAGAGAAATATCTCTTTCTATTTTTGAAATCATTTAAGAGCCATATAAAATAAAACATTTTCTTGAAAATATTCTTATAAGCTTGTAAGGAAAGCTTTGAAGATTTTATAATGGCAGAAAATAACTGCACCCGTCGTATAAGTTAAAAAAACATTCTTACCTTAATTCTTTCGAAAAGGTTAAAAAGGACCTTGTTTTGAAAACGACGGAAAGATTTCCTCTTATAAAAAGTCAAACAAGGGTATAAATGACTTTAACCCATATTCTTTTAAATAATAAAAATGTTTTGAAATAAATTTTTAAGAAACATGGATGTGGATGATAAAGAGATCCCAGTAGATTATTATGTATAAACAACCTCAGATAATGAAGAGATTGTGAAATAACCCTTACCTTGTACTTTTCCTTGGTTGGGGTAGGTTAACCTACTGTATAATGGTGAAGTAATTGTTATTAAATTATACAAGAATAATATACATTAATATGATATCATATATGATCTTTTAATATTGATTTGATAATAATATCTTAGTATTATCATTGTTTCAGGTGTTAACTTACTTGTTTTCTTTTATATGTTTTGTTACGTAAGACATGTTTGTAAAGGATAGGTTCTATATTATTCATATCCAGAATGATATCAAGTCCTTAAACATAATTTTTTAAATCATCAAATGATAATTATACTTGAATGGATACGATGGAGAATGAATCTCATCGCATTCGTGGAGACGGTAGTCCGTACGTACGCACAAGTGACAATATCATTCTCTTGATATTAAAATAATATATAAATGGATGGTATATCATATATACTGAATCATTAACATGTTATATTTATTATTTACATGAGTTACACATCATTATTATACCCATCTAAATAATATTATATTGAATAACAATTACACCACGACGTGGAGACGGTAAGCCGTACGTACGCACGTATGGTGACATGTTATTCAAAGGGTGGATAGAATACTGAATATAGTTGTACCATATTTATAATAACATCAAAGTATATATATGATACTGGATTTATTATTTTAGGATGGTAACAACAAAGGAAGAAGAAGTGTAAGAAGTAATGAACTTGGAAAAAGGGTGGTGAAATCATTACCTCTTCTTCGGGTTCTTCCTTTTGATTTGATCAAAAGGGCTGCTTAGGATGGATTTCTGATCAAACTAAGGCCTCTAGGTTGTATTGAGGGAAGTTGGGAGAGTATTTGGGCAGAGTTTGTCCAAACCAAAAGGCTTTGAAGGCGTGAATAAATGAGAAGGAGGAGTTCCCTTTTATAAGAGGGGTGAGGGGCACCTTTGGAAAAGCTAGAGATATTAGTTTATAATAAATTCCTATTCGGTTTCTAATGGCTACAAAGTTTACTATTAAACGGTTAAGGTGGGGATGGGTCGAAAACAACTCAAACAATAGAATTTAGACAGGTTTGGGTAATTATATTAACCTTATCTTTAAGTATTAACTCTAAGTTAATTAGTTTCACTTTTACAATGTCTCTTTGTATTTTTATATAATATGGTTAATAAACTCCCTATATACATCCAAGCGACCCCCAAGGGGTCCATTAATGATACACCTATCATGATATAAGTCTCTTGGCCGAACCTTATATTTTTAGGAATTTAATATCAATTAATAATATAATATTTGTTTTAAAAACTCTTTTATGTCAATTTTGACACTATTCAATAGTTGATTTTTGTGAAACTCACAACAGAATTATTACTTCAAACAAAGTTAATTAAATCAATCCTAATATGTCATATTATCCGAGAAAATTAGTGTAATTCATTAAAAGGTTCATATTATATTTATTTGGGTATTTATAATATCAATTAGTTTGATTTTTCACTATTATAGTAATTACTGCATCATCATTGTGTCATAAATAAATTACATTATTTAATGTCTAAAAATTATAAATAAAAAATAATTATGTAGGAAAACTTTTTATCGTTCTAAGGAATATTTATAATCTAAAATCCAACATATATAACCCTATGTACAAATTGTTTTTCTAAAAGATATATGCTTGTGTCATTTTTGTATTCATTTTAACTTAATTAAAATAAAGTGTCCCTATCACCTACAAGTGGCACCATGGGGTCCCCAAATCGACCCAAAGATGCCTATGGTCGAACATCTATCAACCAATAAGTCTAGGACACGTTTTAGGGTAATTTAGTATTATTATAATATTATTTGTTAACCCTTATTTACCGGATTTACCCTTAACCATGGTAAATAAAATATTTACCGCAGTAATTATTCAAATTGTCTAAAAATAAAAGTTACCTATTTATACAATTTGAACATACTGATTCCAAATATGGAATCCATTTTTCTAAATTCAAACCACAGAAGTGGCAGAAATTAATTTAAAATTAATTCCCGCTGTCAAAACTAAAAGCGTGTTTTTAAAGAGATAATAACTATCAATAGATTGACACTTGTTTATGTTCGGTTTAATTGTAAAATTATGTTCAATGACCAACATTATAATAAATGGTAAAAATATATTCTAAATATACTTTAAAAACATTCAAATTCATAATTTATCACTATTAATTATTTTGATTAAAAAAGTTGTTTTTAATTAAAATTTAGTAATTTTCACTATTCATCAAAATATGAAAGTTATCCGAAAAGTACCAAAATTTCACCTTAGGCTAAATTCGATACTCCGAATCCAAAAATGAAGTCCATTTTTAAATATAAAATATATATAATTTCAAAAAGTAGGTATTACTATTCATAACGGCTAGTTTGATTGGTTGTGGTGTGTTAGAACTCGAAGATGCGTACAACACACGCTTCTGTATTATTCAAAGGAAAGCGTACCATGGAAGCTTGGGATGTTTCATTTTAAATTTTTTGATGTCCTCATTTAGTCAAAATGTTTAAAATATTGTATTTAAAAATTTTTCACTATTAAAAGTTTCTAAAAGTGCAATACTGAAAATGAATATGTTCTTGCATTATGTCTAAGAAACTCATAATATGGATTATAAAATTATAAGGATTATATAAAGTTTAAAATTTAGTTAATACTATTCATAACCTCTTTTTAATGGCCTTTTATTTTGGTAAGTCATGGTGTGGTTGAACTCGGTGTTGCGTGTAGTGCAAGTTATTGAATTATTTTGAAGAAATAACACACTATCAAATCTTGGGGTGTTACAATATGGATCTGGTGAGATAGATTCAGCCCAGTCTTGTTGGTGCCATAGGAACTGGCATGAACCTCTTACATGAACTGAGAAATCTCGAATCCCAAGATGCAACAGGGGAGGACACCATCAACCCCATGCTTTTATATGATATTCTCTAGAATAGGACCACTCTGGAGGTTAAACTGTAGTGCACGACATCGGATTCTCTCGCGCTCAGCCTGATCAGCTAGGAGGTAACCATTTTTGAGACACTCGATAAAGTGGTCTCTCTAGTCGAGATTCACTTAAACCACTACATCTGAGGAACCTGGGGGTCTTGACGTGGATGCTCCAGTGGTAAGATAAATTACCTTCAGGACGTCATCATTATCTGGGGTGACAGTATCAATGAATCTCTAATGTGCCATGTGTATAATCAGATCATCCTTCTTGGGTTCTACAAGTGATGTAGCCAGGACAGCATGGGCAACCGATTGACCATTCTTAGATCGAGGGATATGATTAACTTCCAGCCGAGATGGGAACTGGGCCATTAGCTGGAGAGTAATCTCCAATGATGTTACAAGATCTAGATTTCTAACGACATATTCATTGTTGATTTTCTTGATGTCTAGTTTAGAATCCCCTTTCACAAGAAAATGGGTAACATCGATCTCAAGGGCCAGCTCAAGGGAACTGATAAGAGCATGATACTCTTCTTCATTGTTGGTGTAGCCTTCTAACCACATGAATGAGTACGAAAGAATGGATTGTGCCGGAGTAATAAAGACAATACCCAGTCCTACCCTATTGAGCATGGGATCATTGAGCCTCCTGCCGATGGGGCTTCGGGAATCACCATCAAAGTGAATCTACCAACACAGGATGACATGATCTACTAAGATGATTGCCTCATCAGAAAAAATGAGACCCAAGGACTAGTCAGTAGGAGATGGATGGGAGGCAAGGAAGTATTCCAATTCTTACCCTCTAATAGATTTCTGAGGGACAAAACTGATATCAAACTACTGAAGAATCACTTCCCCCAGAGATAGATGGTCATTCAACATGGGTCGGTTTAGAACGTACTTCAGTGGGTCTACATGAGACACCAGCTATACCTTGTGGTTCTACAAGTAATACCACAATTTTTGTACTGTGAATTCTAGTGCAAGGCAGCTCTTCTCGATGGTGGTGTATCTGGTCTTCGTATCATGGAACTTGTTGATGAGGTAGTAAAGGATATTTTATGTCCCCTCATTGTTCTTCTGGGAAAGAAGGGCACTAAGAGATCATTATAGGGTGGTCACATAAAGGACCAATGGCTTTCGTGATACGAGTGGCATCAAGACTGGAGGCTGGAGAAGATACTTCTTGATTTCCTTGAACGCAGTCTGGCATTCTTCTTCTCATTCATAAGCAATGCCTTTCTTCATGTGATAAGAAAAGGGCTTACACTTTCCTGTCATATTCACAATGAATCGGTATATGTAGGCATAGTGGTCTTGGAAGCCTCGATGTTCCTGAATATTCCCCGGGGGTGGCATCTAGCTGATGGCCTTGATCTTCTCTGGGTTGATCTCAATAACCCGGTACCTGACAACAAATCCAAGGAAGTTCACAGAGGTGACCCTGAAGGCACATTTTAATGGGTTCATCTTCAGGTGGCTAGAATGGAGGAAACCAAACAGTTTTTCGGGGTCCTTGAGATGGTCCTGGCACTGGCGAGATTTAACCACATGATCGACCACATATAATTCCACCAATGTCTCGAGTATTGACTTGAATATGTGATGCATGGCCTGCTGATAGGTGGCACCTGCATTCTTTAAGATGAAGGTCATGACCTGGTAACAACAAGTACCTTTTGGAACCCTAAAAACTATGGAATCCTCATCCTCGGGGCCATCCGGATCTGATTATATCCGGAGTACATGTCCAAGAATTAAAGGGCTTGGAACTCCGTCATAGCATCGATCTGCAAATTCATCATAGGAAGGGGAAAATCATCCTTCAGAAAATGACGTTTGAGATCCCAGAAGTCGATGAAGACTCTAATCTATCTGTTCTTATTCTTGATTGGCATAATGATGGCTAGGCACTTGGGGTACTGTACCTCCTTGATGATGTTGGCTCTGATGAGCTTTTCAACTTCGGCCGCGACCATGGCACTGTGAGAAGGGCGCATCTTTCTAGGAGTTTTCTTGAACCCATGATGATTTGTCGGAAGACCAAGGCAGTGAAAAAATACCTAAGGATATTGTCCTGGCATCTCATCGTAACTCCAGGAAAAAATGTCACGGTGCTATTTAAGGAAGTCCACGTACCATTATTGCTCCTCGGGGGGCATGGCGGCACTGTTCTATGTGGGTCTTGGGTCCACCTCGCTACCGAGGTTCATGAGTACCAATCCATCTACAGTGGTGGTGATGCCCTCTTTAAAGGTAGGGGAGCATCCCATAGATCCTCTTCTTTAATTACAGAGGAGGGATCCCCGTCGAGAGGATCTTTCTCTGGGTCAGAAGATTTCGACGGGAGGCTGGTTCCAGCCTGAGTTGCAGCGGTCACTGCATCAGGATATTATGACACTGTCGAATCCAAATCAACAATGGTTTTCAATCTGATCCCATCTGGTATTTATCGCACGAGGACACGCTTAATGATTTCAAAGCAGTAGTGGCGCGTTGGCTTGAGCCAGTTAATTCCCACTCGACAAAATAGGCATGTATGATGCACTGTCGTTTCCATGGGGAGGACATCCTGATACCTTATGGGGGTAGGGGATCATGGATCACCGAGGACTGATTCGTATAATAATATGAAGTGATATCCCGACATTTCTTAGATATGGTAATGTGGTTCCCTCTTATCCCAGAGACAACACATCTTTTCCCCATATCGAGGGTTGTGGCCTCCAACCGATGGATTGGGAAGATGTAGGCATCATCTAGATCTTTCCATGGGTCGGTCGCGGCCATGACATGCTCGACCTCATTGGTCTGAATCTTCGTGTCTTTGCTCGTATAGAAGTTGGCATCTAGATAGTGGGCTTCACAAGAGTCAAAGGTAGATGTGTCGCCTTGAAGCACACCCACCTGACCACTGATGGAGTACTTTAAGGCACTAGTGACAATATGAGGGAACAGTCGCGTGCAGGTGGAACATTGTCTGCCCATCAATGCATTGTAGCTGGTGTCCTGAGAGACAACCATAAACTTGGTGATAGCAACTAGGCCACCGAATGGGGTCTTCAAGGGAATCCTTCTGACTAGTGCATGTTTCATCCTGTCATATCCTTGGATTGTTATGTTATAGGGGCTTAGATCATCTTCATACAACATCAATTTTCACAGTGTATAGGTTGAGATTAGATTGATCCCAGAACTAATGTCAAAAAGAGAACGACGAACCTCCATGCCGTTAAATTGGATGGTAATGTACATTTGGTGGAGGTTCCCCTGTATGGAAGAGCCTTCATCTTCTCCAGAGAACAAAATGATGGCCTAACATTTAGCATTCTCGATCGCTTCAGCATGAAAGGCTTCTAAAGATACTATCTCCATCTCATACTGGAGGGGGATTTTTAAATCCTCAATGAGTGCCTCATGCATATTTGATAATAGGAGAAGGGCCTAGAGGATGGAAAGAATTGTTGGGATGCTGAAAAGATGTTTGAGGACATCGTACTTCCGTTCCAGGCACGAGCTTCTGCTTATAGGGGGTCACTCTATGACAAGAGGTATGGTGGACCTTGCCTGCTGGATCAGTGGCTAACTAGAGCTGGGAAGGTCTTGTTGTTCACTAGTAGAAGCATTTTTAGTGACTTTTGGAGGGGAACCTGATGACTGCAATTGGTTCATGGGGAAGTGTGCATGATCACAAAGAGGTATGGGTGACTCTTCCTGATCTAGTAGTAATAATGGCGGTGAAGTCAGAATTGTTTTCACCAGATGAGAAGGTTTTATTTGATATGATCTATGATGATAATGTTTTCTGGTTTCAGTGGCATGCACGGAAAGGCCAGAGGTTCCAACTGATGTGCCTCAATGACCCATATAATCACAGCTCTGCCGATGCTGGCATCGCCTGGGGACGTTGGAGAGATCCTCCTGGAGCTCCCCGTCGTTAGGAGTCATGTAGGGGTTTACCAACTCTATGGTGTTAACCAATGCATACCCTTAACTTTCACTCAAAGAGTTTTCCACTACTGGGAAACTCCTAGGAGGAATCCCCATCTCCGGGGGCATGAAGTTGTTGAGAGTACGAGACAACGATGGAATCAGCGAGATGTGTTGCTTCACCTTGCACCACTGATTCTTACTCTTCTGGGAAGAGGACAGATGAGATGAGGATATAGAAGTAGTGGATGCGGATTCTGAAGGCTCCAGTTGATTCTGGCATGAACGGATGACACCATGGTCATGGTAAATTTTTTTGCGAGCCATCCATCATTGTAATTCTGGGACCCTCAGTTAGAAATCTGCTGCCACTCGCCCTCATTGTCGCTACTGATGTCTGGCCTTACGAAGACGAATGACACTTGTGCTGGAGCCGGGCCCATACTGACTATGTTGTTATAGACCGCGTCTTGAATCCAGTATTTGAACACCTAACACTATATAAGGGTGTTCCCCAGGATCCGATGATAGGGGCAGTAGTTTGGGCGATTGTTTCTTCTAGAAATGGGGATTACCTTGTTTGTTTAAGGTTCAAACATTCCAATCAGTTTCTAACGGGTTTATTCATAGAAATGGAAATACCCAATGATTCTATATCCATTTGTACCTACTTTCCAAAGTTTGGTTCTCATTAGTTGTGGACTGATGAGGCTTAAGAATTTTTATTGGTCGAGAGGATGGGAGGTCAGGCTCATCACACCTTTTTTTAGGGGAATTATTGCCTACTCCGAGACTATATTATAGATTTAAGTTATGTTCACAAATTCTTATTAATTTAACAAGCATGAAAATGAGTTTTCCTTTAGATTTGACAATCGATGATTGATATGTATGGGATTGAGAGAATCTTTTATATGTATTTGAGGTTCTTCATCGATGGAGAATCAATCTTATATACTAGAGATCCTTAGTCAATAGTATCCTTCAATAAATTATATAGAAATCTCTTGGTCATTATGATGACCATACTGGTCTTAAGGTCACTCAATGGGGCACTTGAAGTTTATTTTCATTCAAAACGATTGGGATTATTTTAGAGTTGGGATCATACCCGCAGATAGGCTACCTACATATCCTTGTTAAAAAGGAATCAGAACCCACGTAGTTCGATAAGAAGGATATAGTTTAACGTCATAGGGGACAAAAAATATTTAATGAATTATGGTATTGAACCTTATAAAGGCTTCCTACATACTCTACTTTTAAGGTAGAGATCAAAGTCCACATAGTTCAGGTAAAGAACACTACTAGAAATTCGGGCTATAACCACGGTTTAAAACTATGGATATAGGTCCTCAAATTATGGATATGTTTGGCATGGAAATAGGCCTAGACTTATAGCCAGGGTTTGGAACCGTGGCTATAGGTCTAGAGCCACGGTTCAAACCGTGGCTATAGGTCTAGAGCCACGGTCAAACCGTGGCTATAGGTATACATTCATGGTTCAAACCGTGGTAATATCTCTATAGCCACGGTTTTGAATCGTGTCTATACTAGAGGAGGGCCAAAATTTATTACCATGATTAGAAACTGTGGAATTTCACCCTATATCCATGATGAGAAACTGTGGCATGAGACCCTATATCCATGGTTAAAAACTATGGATATAGGGTCTAAAAACCCATAAAATAATTGCCCCCACCCCCTTGCACAGCCCCCCCTGCAGTAGCCTACCCCCTTAAGACCCCTCTCTCCTAGACACTGGACACCCCCACCCTACATAACCCCCCCCCCCCCACTGGACATGCCCCACCCCCTGCAAAGCCCCCCTCCTGGACAAACTCTAGACACCTCCCCCCTCCAGACCCAAGACACCCCCCAGACAGACCCTGGACACCCCCTAGACAGACCCTGGACACCCCCCCCCCGACCCTGGACAGATCCCCCTGGATAGCCCAGACCTCCAATCCCCTAGGCATACCCCCCCCCCCCCTCCTGGACAGACCCTGGAACCCCCCTAGAACCTGGACACCCCCAGACCCTAGACACCCCCATACCCTAGACAAATCCCCCTAGACAGCCCAGTCCTCCACTCCTTGGACAGCCACCCCCACCCTCCTAGACAGACCCTGGAACCCCCCCCCCCCCCCCCCCCCAAAAAAAACCTGGAAACCCCCCAGACAGACCCTAGACACCTCCCCCCAGACCCTGTACACCCACCCAGACAGACCCTAGACACCCCCCGAAGAGACCCTAGACACCCCCCAAACAGACCCAGGACACCCCCAGACCCTAGACACCGCCGGACCCTGGATAGATCCCCCTATACAGCCCATACCTCCACTCCCCTAGAAAACCATCCCCACCCTCTTGAACAGACTTAGGAACCCCCCCACCCCCCACCCAGAACCTAGACAGCCCCAGACCCTGGACACCCCCCATACCCTGGACAGATCCCCCTGGACAGCCCAAACTTCCACTCCCTAGACAGCCACCCCCCACCCTCCTGGAAAGACCCTGGACCACCCCCAGAAGCTATACACCCCTAGTCCTACCCCCCCCCCCCCCTTGCCCGATTCCCCTCCCCCTTACCCCTGTCAGCCCCCACTTGCACCCCTACCAACCCCCACTTGTACCCCCCCTTCCAGGCCGATGCCCCTCCTACCAGTCCCATTCAAATTAAATTATACACGAAATCTACTTACAGAATAAGAATTAAACAAATCCAAATATAAAAAAACACATAAATATAGTTATATATGTCTCCCTATAAGAAAAACAATCAAAGAAGTCTGGAACCAACTCAAAAAGTACCTACAACACAAGGTATAACATAATAGTTATCATCCCCTACAATTATGGTAAAACAAAACATCTTATAATATTCACCAAGAATATAACTCAATAAACAAGAATAGTACACCCCCCCCCCCTTGTTGGACCCCCCTGGACAGCATCCCCCCTGCTAGAGCCCCCTTGATAGAAGCCTCCCCTACTGGACCCCCTGGACAACAGTGCCCCCTACTGAACCCCCCTGGATAGTAGCCCCCACCCCCATGTTGGACCCCCCCTGGACAGCAGCCCCAACCCCCCTAGACAGCAGCCCCCCCCCCCCCCCGCTGGACCCCCTTGGACAGCCCCCCTGGACAGCCCCCCTACTGGATAGCACCCCCCCCCCACACACACACACATCCCCTACAAATATCCTGGAGCATCCCATGTGTTATCATCTTGTTAAAGAGAAAATATCACATGAGGAGGGATGAATTAAATCCATGCTTCCCAAGGCTTCTTCAAAATCCAGAAGTGCATGCATGATGATTCCATCCGACTTGGAGATAAATTGGAAAAGAAAAACTGGTTGGGAAAATTTTCCCAACCCAACAGCTCACATTTATAAGCAAGTAAATCCACCATAATCCTTAATTATTTATATTTTTTGTGTTATTAGTGTGCCATACAATGTAGGGAGTTGAAGGTGAAACTAGTTCTCTAGAGGAGAGAAAATGGCGGGAAGTAGGATAGAATAACAACTCCATATCTAAAACAATTCCCCATTTTGTTATGATATATCAAATGGTATTCCAAAGAACATCAGAATTAATGATCATCCTTGATGGAGTGAAGATAGTGTGTCTCCTTGATGGGGAGATGAGTGGAGAGGACCCTTGAAAAGATGACAGACTTATTTATTCGCTGTAAATCTGGAATTTCTGGAAAGTGCACACACCCCATGCACACCCCACCCCTGCCCCCCATGCACACAACCCCTTCCCCCCTACACACCACACCCCTCCCCCTGCACACCCCACCCCTAACCCCGACACATCCCACCCCTGCCCCCTGCACACCCCACCCCTGCCCCAGCACATCTTGGTATGATTTGTCAAATGGTATTCAAAAGATCATCAGGAGGAAATATCTGCCTTAATAGAGTAAATATAGTGTGTGTCCTTGATGGGGAGATGAGTGGAGAAGAACCTTGAGAAGCTTTTTGACTTACTTATTCCATGAAAATCTGGAATTTCTAGAAAGTTCATGAAATAATAATGGATGAGGTATGCATTTCTCTCATCCCTATTATTGACCGCATAAGGACTAATATTAAGGGGGAGAAATTGAATTAATAAATGACAAGAAGTTGAGGAAATTTGAGATATCAAGGCTGATTTATAAAACCTTCTACATGTAATTGAATGTTTTCAACATGTTTATTGAGATGAGTGCAAGATCTCAGGTTGTAATTCCAAAAAGAATGAAGATATCAATTGGCATCATTTGGTTTCAACTTGATGACATCTGAACAGCCCCTAAATGAGTCATTGGAATTAGAATCAATTGATATCATGTTCACACTCCTTCCCCCCTGCACACCCCACCCCTGCCCCCTGTGCACACACCCCCTGCCCCCTGCACCACCCACCCCTTCCCCCCTGCACACCCCACCCCTTCCCCCCTACACATCTTGGTATGATTTATCAAATGGAATTACAAATAACATTAGAAGGAAATATTTTCCTTGATGGAGTGAAGATAGTGTGTCTCCTCGATGGGGAGATGAGTGGAGAAGACCCTTCAGAAGCTGCCAAACTTATTTATTCCATGAAAATATGGAATTTCTGGGATGTTCATGAAAAAATAATTGATGAGTTATGCATTTCACTCATCTCTGTTAATGATTGAATAAATTATGATATTAAGGGGGAGAAATTGAATTAATTAATGACATGAAGTTGAAGAAATTTGAGATCTCAAGGAGGATTTCTAAAACCTTCTACATGTACTTGAATTTTTTCAACATGTGTATTGAGATGAGTACAAGATATCAGGTTGTAATTCCAAAAATAATGAAGATATCAATTGGCATCATTTTGTTTCAACAGAGGAAATTTGAACAACCCCTAAATGAGTCATTGGATTTAGAATCAGTTGGTATCATGCACACACCCCCTTCCCCCCTGCACACCCCACCCCTGCCCCCCTGCACACCCCACCCCTGCCCCCTTGCACACCCCACCCCTGCCCCCCTGCACACCCCACCTTGCCCCCCTGTACACCCTAACATTGCAAAGAACATCATAAGGAAAGATCTTCCTTGATGGAGTAAAGATAGTGTTTTTCCTAAATGGGGAGATGAGTGTAGAAGACCCTTGAAAAGATTCCAGACTTATTTATTACATGGCTACTTTTTAGGGAAAAGAGGGTTCAGGAAAAGTGATTCGATTTCACCTTTCCATTTTGTGATTTTCATGGAGTTTTTCACACACATCCTGGAAATAAGGAGGATGGGGACTTGTATGGTGGCTGGTGCTAGTTGGAGTGGCTGGTTCGGGCGAAAAGGCAGGTGGCAGGGGGATGGAAGAGGGCTGCTGCGGGATGGAATAGGTGGCAGGGGCTGGTGTGGGCTGGATTTCAGGTGGGTGGGGGCTATTGGGCATGTGGCAGGGGATGGTCTAGACTGGGTTGTCGGAGGCCGGGGGTTGGTGAGGGCTGGAACTGGTGGTTGGGGTTGTTTTGCAGGTGGCCGAGGGAGATCATGAGTGTTTTGCAGGAGGCTGGGGGGTGGTGGCTGGTGTGGTGGCTGGTGCGGGTTGGATTGCAGGTGGCTGGGGGCTGGTGCAAGCTCTAATGTAGGTGGAAGGGGGATAGAATGTTGGTGGATGGGGGCTGGTTGTAGGTGCTGGGGGGGTGGTGCAGGCTGATTCGAAGGTGGAAAGGGGGCTGGTGCGGGCTGGAATGATGGTGGCAGCGGGCTGAAATGAAGATGAAAGGGGGATGGTGTGGGCTGGATGTGGCTGGAGCAGAGAAAAATCATGGCATTACCGTGGTGTGACCGCAGCGGGACCGCGACGTAACTGCGGCGTGACCGTGGCGTAACCGCAGTGTGACCGTAGCGTGACCACGGTGTGCTGGCCCGGTCCAGTGACATCCGCGTGGCAGTATCTTCCAGCCAAAAGCAATGGGAGCTGGAGGAGACGGAAAAACATTCCATCCATCGCCCCACCAAGGGAAATTGTGATTACTCAGTCTCATCATTGATCATAAGACTCATGGAATACTATCACTGTGAACCATCGTGGGCTGTCATCCTAGAGCAGGGCCAAATCACAGCATTAGCGTGCATGACCGCGGGGTGACCGCGACATGACTGTGGATTGATGGACTGGTCCAGCAACATCTGCTGGGTAGCATCTTCCGGTCAGGAGCGAAGGGAGAGGGAGGAGGTAGGGAAATATTCCGGTCGTCGCCCCGCCAATAGAAATTTTGATTAGTCAGTCTCAACATTAATCACTAGACTCGTGGAATACTATCACTTTGAACTATCACAGGTTGTCCTCCTAGAGCAGGGCCAAATCACAGCGTGACCGTGGCGTGACCACGACGTGACTATGGCGTGACCGCGCCGTGACCGCAGCGTGTCGGCCCGATCCAGCGACATCTGTAGGGTAGCATCATTCGTCCATGAATGAAGGGAGCGGGAGGAGGTGGAGAAACATTTCAGTCGTCTCCCCACTGGAAAAAATTGTGCTTAGTCTGTCTCAACATTAATCACAGGACTCGTGGAATACTATCACTGCGAACTGTCGCGGGTTGTCGTCCTGGAGCAGAGCCAAATCACAGTGTGACCGCAGTGTGACCGCGGCATGACCGCGGCGTGTTGGCCTGGTCTAGAGACATCTGTGGGGAATCATATTCCGGCTAGGAGGGAAGGGAGCAAGAGGAGGTGGGGAAACCTTACGGTTGTTTCCCTACTGACATAAATTGTGATTAGTCAGTCTCAACATTAATCACAAGACTCATGGAATACTATCAATGTGAACGACCGTGAGTTTTCGTCCTGGAGAAGGGCCAAATCACGGAATTACCACGGCGTGACTGCGGCGTGACGGTGGCGTGATCGCAGCGTGACCACGGTGTGACCGCAACATGACCACGACAGGACCGCGGCGTGACTGTGGCGTGACCGCTGCATGATCGCGGTGTGTTGGCCCTATCCAGTGACATTACCGCGGCGTGATGGTGGCGTGACAGCGGCGTGACTACAGCTTGACCGTGTCGTGACCATGGAGTGACCGCGGCAGGACCGCGGTGTGACCATGGCGTCTTGGCCATGTCCAGCGACATCCGCAGGGCAGCATCTTCCAGCTAGGAGCGAAGGGAGTGGGAGGAGGCGGGGAAATATTATAGTCATCGCCCCGCCAGTAGAAATTGTGATTATTTAGTCTCAAAATTGATCACTAGACTCATGGAATACTATCACTATGATCTGTCATGGTGTTTCATCCTGGAGTAGGGCCAAATCACGGCGTGACTGCGGCGTGACCGCGGCGTGACCGCGGCATGACCTCGGCGTGACCGCGGCATGACCGCGGCGTGACCGTGGCGTGACTGCGGCTTGACCGTGACTTGACCGCGACATGACCATGGGAGGCTTGACCGCGGCGTGACCACGGAGTGACTGTGGTGTGACCGCGGCGTGTTGTCCTGGTCCAACAACATCCAAAGGGGAACATCTGCCGGCCAAGAGCGAAGGGAGTGGGAGGAGGCGGGGAAACATTCCGACTATCTCCCTGATGACATATGATAGAATAGATCAACTATTTAATATGCTATAACAAGGGATCACCAGAGAAGGTTGTAGAGAGAGGCACAATGATGCATCGTCTAAAGGGAAACAAAATGATGGAAAAGAATCATACACCCTACACAAACCATTTACAAATTAATTCACTTTGCCTAAATAAGGAAATTTTATTTATAATATTCAATGTGTGAAAAGGAACGTGTCATAGTCAAGGAATATGCCTACTTAGGTAATGTAATTGGATTTAAATGAGTATGATAAGCCAATTTATATTATTTAAAGGAAACAAAAACTAACTATTCATAAAAAAACTCCAACAAGAGGCATATGAATGACTCAAAACAAATCTAAACATGATACAAATACCTATCACTACTCCTTGGTTTAGAAGATAATGCACCTTCGTTGGAGAGGTTTTATTATAAAAATCATGGAATTTCTTTGTCACACAATTAATTTAAATGTATTTTACATTTATTCTAAAAATCATTCATCACAAATCCAATGCAACTATTTAAGAAACTAGATCAACATATCTATCACTGTGAGTTTTCGCAGACAGGGAACCTCCGTTGGAGGGGTTTTATTATAAATACATGACTTTACTTATAATGTGAATCAATTATATTACAGAAAACTTATTAAAGATATTTAATTCAATATAATTAAGCAGAATTAAGAAAGTAGCTACATCCAATTTAAAGCTTTTTGAATTAAAGAGGATAGAAGAGGGATCCTACCTCATGGTGGTACCAAACCATCCACTTCGGCTCTTGGAGCTTCTAACTAAAAGTTTCTGCTCCCCCACTGGGTATACGCACCATCACACACTTGCAAGGACACCTAGCCACTATGTACACACCCGCATGACCATGAGCATGTGCAAGGGGATCCTTGCACATATGCTTATATGCCTTTACCAGTCTCCACTCACCTACGTATTCATTTATGTATATATATGGTCAAATATCATATTTAAAACTAGTAAAAGAAAATATTAACTGAGAAACAAAAAATGACTCACTGCTTGAAAATATACCCTTTCTCCAGTCTTCCATGATGTTGTATTCCTCCAAAATCGAGTGTTACTCCATCATGTCACCTTGTAAGCAGGATCAAAAACCTTTATGAATATTAATTATACTAAATATATTGAAAACATAAATATGTGGTACAAACTATTTCAATAAAGTGTTAAAAAAATTACAAATTATTTTAAACACTACCTATAATTATCTGTGTGTGGGTCTGTATTAGCTGAGATAGAAATGTCAGCTTATGAAAAGTCACTATGTATAATTATCTTCATTGCACATGACTTGTGTGACATTAACATTAGGATAATCATATGTGTTATGTGGTTAGACCTTGTAATAATCATTAAGCACCAATTATAATGTCATAATACCAACTACTACATCTTGTAGTCATATTTACCAATATGTACCATATCTCTTATAATACAAGGTGCTCTATTTTTCAGCAACATGAACGATTCCTACAATTTCATTATTTTAGAACATGATCTTATGAATCAAGCACACAACATAGGTCTAATACCGCTAAGGGGGTTGAAAAGATCAAAAGACCCTAATTTATCTTATAAGAAATAATTAGAATCCCAAAATTCTAAGAACACCATGCATGAAACCCAACACTATGATGTATATTAAATAAAGAACTGATCTGTATACCTTTCAGTGGATGATACTTATAAAAAATTCACCATTCATATTTTTAATGAATAACCCTCCAAAGTATTCCATAGAACCTCCCTCTACAGAGTGTATCTGTGGGCCAACATAAATAACTCAATTATCAAGAAATATTTTCCAACATTCCACAATAAAGTGTTAAGAAGTTACAAATAATTTTAGTACATATGTAAAAGATGATTATTTAAGGATTGATATAGTAATTTTTAAAACAAACCAACCAAAGATATTTTGTTAAAAAGTCACAACCTGTTTAACAAATTAGTGCACAATGTGCATGTAGTCCAGCCAAATAAGTGTTGTTTATGGGGTAATTAGAGGGAATGTCTCCATGTAAAATTTTTATAATCTCAATCACAAATGATCTTTTCATCTTCACTATAGTTTTCATAGCAGCTATCCCATATTGGGTGTCTGTAGACCTGTCTTAAATATGGGGTGATAATTAATCTAATTAGCAAATTCACCAATTAGCAATTGATTTATCTCAACTCCTTTCAATTTGATGGAAAATTTGATTTGGATAATTACTGCTATACATGAATCAAATATGTACTAAATGGCGGTGTCTTTGACTACAAGAGTAGTTGCAACTATAAGCTGCTTCAAAATTTCCAGATCCCTACATGGAGAGAGGAAGGACCACATTATTGCTGGTTAAACACATATAGAACCTCTATTTACCTATAGTAAAATCACACTAAAAGAGAATTCAGGTGAGAATATGACCACACCAAATATGATTCTTTATTAGATGGAGACAAGCTAGGGAATCCACTAGAACCTCTATATCCTAATTGTAATATACAATAAGAAAAGGAAGGGTCAAAACTATAATGATATGTATATGTGAGAATATAAAGAATATACATATCATACCTGAAACTATCTCAAGCAGTACCTAATCATATCCACCCCTTTTAGGCATCATCATATGTTCCCCAAAAATGGCACCATGAGTTTGGAATAGACTACCTATAGCAGGTGGTGGGATTGGATTGAAACCTTATCCATCTAGAGCTCTTATTAATCTTTCAGCATCTCCTACTCCTCAAATGAATCCACCTCTTGAAGGAAAATGAATTAAAATAGAGGGATACCCCTAACTAAAGTGATGCCTTTATAATAGGGGTCCATCCATAATACTACCATAGTGAAATTGAATAATTATATTGGTTGCGAAAGTTGGAACCATATCTTATTTAAAAATAGATGCATTTAATTTCCAACATCCCTACTATATTAATCTGTACATAGATATTATGTAAATTTCTGGAATAAAGTTAAATATATGTTTATAGAAATTAAACAATATCTGTAAAAATGTATTAAAATGTACACATTATGGACAATCAATCTCTATACAAATATATGGTTCTGAAGCCCCCTAACATGCAAGCATCATTTAAGTTTTTTTCAGGAAAATAGTATAATATTTCTTGGTGTCAGTTGCTTCATGTTCCTGATAGAAAATGAACTCTTATAGCCTATCATGATTTATATTGTTTGAAATCAATTAATATAAAATTTCAGACCCAATGTAATAAATGTACAAACAAAATAAGTGAGCTAACCAGAAGATGTATTGAAAATAGGTATAAATTTCAGATTTCTGGGCACATCTTGATGTGTTTCTTGAATGGAATATCAAAGTGAAATCATTAAAGAAATTAAAATTTTAATAACTTATACTATTCTTAATCACAAGAAAAAATTATAAAAAACACAATTGAATAACAATGCTAATAAAAACATTGATAAAAAATGATCAAACTTAAATCATAAAATTTTGAATCAAAATATAACTTTGGGCTAATTCAACTTCATTGGAATTTCAATTAAATTTAGCAACATATAACATTCTAATGATTTTTCGAAAAATAATAATGAAGATAGAAAATTCCAATTGAGGACATGTATCAAGAAGAGATAAAACCAAAAAGTCAAGAGGGAAAAATATAGCCATGTATACACATTTAAATCGTGACTGTTTCCTAGAACATCTTTATAATTAATATAGAGTTTATAAACTATGAATAAATAAATTTTATTGAATGAATGGGGTTATTAACCTTTGTGTTTAATGAAATAAGAAAAAAAAACTAACATAGGTGACACAATAGTCTTTTATATAAAAATGATAATTTACAGAAAACAAAATACAGGAAAACAAAAACAGAAAATAGGTAACTAAATGAAAAATAATGTATATAAATGAATAATTTGAATAATTAAACATGAAAATTATAGATTTCATAAATGAAATAAATTAAAATGGATTTGAAAAAAAATAGTAAATGTATCCTAGAGAATTTTGACAATATTAATGAATGTGATGGATAATATTAAAATAAATATTAATTGTTAATTGAGAAATATTTGAACTACATAATTTTTATAAAATTCTACCCATGTAACCATTTTGTAAGTCACATTGCAATAGCATTGTCAATACTATATCCAATGATGCTTGTCCTGAAAGAATAAATCACATTAGTGAAATGATAACTATACCATGTGATCATTAATTACAAGAGTATACATGTTAATTTTAATATAGAAAATAAGATGATATAGAAATTTCACCCTTTTCAATGCCATTGATGTTGGAAGATGAGGTAGAATCACCTAAACTGGAGAATTAAACCTGAAAATTATAGATTTCATAAATGAAATCAATTAAAATGGAATTGGAAAATTTAAAACATTTAATTAATCTAAAATAAATTTGACAATTTTAATGATTTAAATGGATAAAATTAAAATAAATAGTAATTGATAATTGATAAAAAGTCGAACAACATAGCTTTCATAAAATTCTCCCCACCCAACCCTTTTGTAAGGCACATTGCAATGTTGTTGTCGATACTATTTGTAATGATGCCTGACCTGAAAGCATAAATCAAATTAATGAAATGATAACAATATAATGTGTTCATTAATTACAAGAGTATACATATTAATTCTAATCTTGAAAATAAGATGATATCGCAATTTTACCCTTTTCAATGCCATTGATGTTGGAAGATGAATCAAAATCACCTAAACTGGAGATTTCACCCATACATTGGAAACATTAAACAACAAAACATGAAACTGTATCATATTATAAAATTGTGATTATGGGGTTAAATTGCATATTTGAGAATGAAGTTGAGAAAAAAAGAAAACTTGTAATGATGTAAAAAATGGTGTGGTAAAACCATACCTTTGGCGACGGTGGATAAGATGACACTGTTATAGAGGGCGTGGGGCAGCATATCGGATGAAAGTCGATTTACCAGAAATAGATGGCTATTGAACATGTTAGAGGAGGGTGTGGAGTAGTAGTAAAACTCCAGTGAGTGTCGTAGCAAGTCCGGTTGAAAATCATGAGTCAGAGATGCCGAAGTAGGGCATGGAGTATATGGAAGATAAAAATAGTAGTTGGTACCATAGAAGTACCCGATGTAAATCGTGATAGCAAAATATACTAATTCATGGAGTGGATGGAAACAACACTAATCAGTAAGTCAACTATGCATTATATGCATGAATAAAACAATTAAAATTATGTATTGAATGAAACCATGTAGGCATAACAAAATTGCATGACACTCAGATGCAGTGCCTGCACAAACCCTGCCCCCTTTCACACCCCCCCCCCCGGCCCCAACTTCCCCCTTGCACACCCCACCCCTGCCCTCCCCCCCCAGCCCCCATTGCCCCCTTGCACACCCCCTACCCCCCTACCCCATTGTAATGGAATTGAAAATTTAGAACCCTAAAAAACAATTTATAACAGGATTTATATGAAACACCAATAAAAACACAACAAATGGTTAATAATGTCTTGAAAAAAATGGTATAAAATAACCATTACCTCCTGAATTTTATATTCAAATCAATCCCAATTGCAAGTCATGGGAGAAAATCAATTGCATCGACTATGTTTTCTTGTTGGTTCTCTGCATAGCATGAATCCCTATCCTGCACACCAATACAAGTCATCAAACTCACAATATGATCAGTGAAACTAATAGAGGGGCCTCCTCAAGAAAAAAAATGGAAAATTGGACTACATACCATCAGAGATATGCTGGAGGAGATAGAGGGGATGCCTCAGAGTAGCGTCATCAAGGAGGTACGATGGTCACATCGGAGGAGGGTACAATTCAATATAATAATAATAAAACATAACAACTACATAAACAATATGTAGAAACAGTCAGAAACACCACAATACAATTCAGTATTAAAATAATAAAACCTCACTGCATAAAAAAATTACACATATTAACAATAAAAAAATACAATTCACATCAATATTGAGTCTCAATATCAGTTTCATCAGATTCATGATAACCCTCATCCACACCTCCATCAGAAACACCATCACCACCTCTCACGCCAGCAGCATCATCATCGACATCATCATCGGTACCGGCACCGACACTAGGACCAGCTTCGGCTATAGCTCCACCTCCAGCTCCAGCACCAGCTATAGCTCCATCTCCAGCTATAGCTCCGGCTCCACCAGTAGAACTCATCGACAACAAACATGCGTCAACCGTTGTAGCTACTTCTGGTGAAAATGTAGAAAAAATGGCATACATAACATTCTTTATATTTGAAAATATCGCTTTTTCTACTTTTTGAGTTGCATCTTTGATTACAGAATTCATCTGTTCCACTGTGAACAAACCAGAACCAGTACTCGAAAAAAACGTTGTCAGTAGAATAGTATCATGATGGTAAAATCTTATTCCCAGGTCAACAACGCACTCTGCCCTGATGCTCATCTCCTAATACCTGGTGTAGATGATCGTTCAGGACCAAATTGTCAGGCTCTTTTTCAACCAATGTCTCCAAAGCATTTTGTTGATTTATTTATGACATAAATTAAAATTATAAAATTATATAAGGAATTTAATTCAGTGAAAATAAAATAAATGGAAATATACTTACAATCACCTTCTCGGTGTCAGTATTTGGCACAATTTCATCTTTCTTTTTTCTGCTTATACAAAACAAAGTAGAGCGAGGAACACAACCCTAGATATTCAATTCTTTTTTTTGGAAAAAACAAATAAATAAATAAAAATTTTAAGTCAAAAAAATTACACAAAATGATGCTAAATATTTTAAATATTAAATTATCTATGATTGCTCAAGATCTGGGAGTGAAGTGTGTCCACGAGTATAAACATGTTTTATTCCTCTCTTATTTATTTTATTTTTTTATGATTTCTCCTATAAAAAAATAATTATATTATTTCATTAACATTAATAAAACTCATTTTTAAATAAATAAATGAATATGTATATAAAATTAACAAATACCTTAAACTCCTGACTCTTCTAATAGTCAATCATCTCTTTGTATTGTGATATTGGACAATCATGAATCAATGGTACTTCATTAAGCTCTATGCCAACTCTCTTTTTCCAACAAAGATATAAGTCATACTTGTATGCTCACCAAATTTCATCTAAATCAATTAAACTTTCTGCATTAGCATTTTCTCAATCAGTAAAATTATATCGGAGCTACAATGGGCAAACTATTTGTTAAGAAAATATAATAAATTTATATATATATAAGGTGATTAACATTACTTACCCAGATCACTGCCCAGGCTTTGTCCTTTATTTCTTCTCCAACTTCCCTCCAACTTATTGGTTGAACCAGAATGATATCGTTGTGTCTAAAAAGTTTTCCCATAAAGCTTTTACATTCTGTACCTTTTTTAATTATATCTTTGTCCTCATTGTATTCAACCATGATTTGCGTGTGTTGATTCCAAACCTCTCTCATTTCTATGCAGCCTTGTCATCTGGTTGAGACTGGAGCTAATAATGAAAAAAGGTAAAGATGTATAATAATATAAACGATTTTATCATTAATCACTAACAGTAATGTGTAAACACATACCAGTAGATAGGGGATCTGTTGACCCCTGAAGTGCAGCATCTAGCGGGGGAGTATCCTCTGTGGTAGGTGGGATATCTACAGTAGGAGTACTCTATACAGTAGATGGATAACCCTATACAGATGAGGGTGGATATGGATATGGATATGGAAGTGGGATATATGGGGGCGCAGAGCCCTATACAGTGGATGGAGGGAATGGAAAATAATGAGGGATGGGAGTCTGAGAACTACCATCCGATGTGGGTGCGGGAATAAAGGGGTATAGAAAATATGGGAATGGATAATATGGAGGTGGCATAATGGGAGGATGACCTTATAGTGACTCCAGAAGCATAGTAGTAGGCTGAACTGTAGAATCAATACCCCTCACCATACTATCAGCCTCGGTAGTATAATCCCACCGCCTCCTTTATGAAGTAGCATAAAATAACATAAATGAGAAAATTAAACGAATTTTAACAAGATAAATAATACGAAAGACCATATTATTCAAACATAAATTACACTTACAGTGTTTTCCAGATGAGACAAATGTTGTTTATTTCTTCGTATTCTTCTATTTCTTCTAATATCTTCATATTCAGACATTTTGATGTGGAAATTTAAATTTATATTCTCAAATAAATATAAATAATGCAAAATTTTAAATAATACAATTGTATCATAAAACAATGAGATAAATTTTCAATGTGATATTAATATTGATAAAATATACTAGTTAATTTCATATCATGTATGGAAGTTTAAAAAAACACATACAATATTACAATAATGTTAGGTAAATACTTACAAATGTATCAATGTTTTTTCTGGTCTATTACAATTTTTGATTCACAATATTTTCTTGCAATTGAGTCATTTGTGTCATCAAATGCAGCATTCGAATAAATACCGACAGGTTCATCCACAACATCATTGTCATCCATTTCATCGTAAAAAATATGTCTAGGAATGACATCAACAATAACACCAAATTGTTGTTGTAATGGGTTAGTTACATAAAACACAAGTCTATCCTGTGATGCAAGAATATAAGGTTCATCGGTGTGAAGCTGGCGATTCATATCAATCCCTAGAAATCCATAATTATCAATATGAATTCCTTGTTGTGTCATTGAATAAAACCACTTACATTTCATCATTGTGACATGACCATGTTCGTTGTAATCTAATAAAATGATTCTTTCAACAACACCATAATATGATATATTTTCTGATCGAGGTTGTCTATCTGATGCACTCACATAACAATATTTTGTGGTGCTTATTGTCACACCATTATGCAGTGTTGCCATTTTTTGTACAGATATTTATAACAAATTTAAATCCATTGACAACCATTGCTTTACAATCACATACCACATCGTTTGGACCAAAGGATAACGCTCTTAACTCATTTGACACTTTATTCATTGGTAGAGTTAAAACCTACAAGATACCAACATTGAATATTAAACAGAGACATGTGATTATGTTATAAGAAGAAAAAAAATCTTTTACCTTTGACTTTAACCAAGCAGCAAATTATTTGGTGTGCAGTTGTTCCATCCTCTTAATAGATAGAGAGTGATGTCTCTTTTTTATAATTTCTAAATGTTCTCTACAAATATGAAAGCTTAAAAATTTCAGAAGATATAAAAAAATAACCTAATGAAAAAAATTCATATTTATTAGTTTACTTAGTTGATATAATCACCAAGCACAACACAGTTGAGTAATATTGTACGATGAGCCATTTTCCACTCTTCCCTTCTTAAAGTACACAACGAGTACAATCCAGATATCCCCCTATTTGGGGAAGTGAAGGAAATGCAGGATCAATGTGATCATATTACTCATCTTCATTTCTCATTATTCGATTAGACCTCATGGTGATGTTAGCCAAGTACTATGAATAGAAATCCATGCATTCTTATGCTAAATAACATTTCATAATAGTTCTTTCATGGTGATATTTATTTCTCACACAAGATTTCAATGTAAACATCATTTTTTCTGTAGGATACATCCACCAAATCGAAACATGACCACCAAAAAGAACTTTTGTGAGAAGATGCACAGTTAGATGTAACATACATGTGAAAAATGATGGTGGGAAAATTTTATCCAAGTCACAAAGAATAATCGGTGCATCTCTCTGCAATTTTTGAATAACACTTCTTCTTAGTCTTTTGGCACAAAGGTCTCATTAAAAATGACATAACTTAATCACAACAACTCTAACATTATGTGAAATTAAATGTTGAATGGAAATAGGAATCAACTCATGTAACACAACATGGTAATCATGGGTTTTAAGAGATTTTAGTTTCACATCTTATGTATTCACCCTTTTTGAAATATTGCATGAATAACCATCTGGACCTTCAAACATTCCAAGACATGAAGAAATTGTTTCTTCTCCACATTTTTCATCAAATAATAGGCAATAGGGACTTTCCACTTATTTTGACCAATTAAATCATGATGAAGATTCACTCTTATACCCCAATCCATCAAATCATGATGAGACTGAAAATCATCTTTTGTTTTGACTTTACCATTTTAAATAGAAGCAAGTAACATCCCACAAATGTTTTTCTCGGTAAGAATTACATCCAAACAATGATGCAATAAATTCGATGACCAATATGGAAACTCAAAGAATATTCTTTTCTTTCTCCAATTGTTATTTGAATTCAAATTAACATGTTTTCATTTTCTGATATTTGATTGAATTTAGCGAAGAACATAATCCAAATCATCATGTTCTTTAACAATATCATTCCCAGACATTCGTTGAGGTGTCTCATCTGTCTCGATGACATTATCGAACTGTCTTCGATTTTTCCGGTATGGATGATCCATCGGTAGAAATCATTGATGCCCTATGAAGCTGAAAGTTTGTCGGAACTTTAATCTTCAGAAACGTGTATTTTTCATACAAATAGGGAAGGATAATTTCCCTTAAGTGATAAAACCATACATCATTTCGTAGGCAAGGAATCATTTATTGTCCATAAAAAAGCAGCATAAAACATAAATTACTCCTTCCTGAATGCATCGTACGCCTATGCAAAAACAATCCAAAGATCCCTTAACACCTATATTAATGGCTGTAAATATAGCAATATCATTTCTAGGATAACTGGGTCCAGATATCAATATACTCATGATAGTAAATGGTTTCTTCATAAACATCCATGAAGTAAAGTTATAAATGTGAATGAAAACAAACCAAGTCTTGTGTGCTGTATGCATTTGGAGAAATAGGTTGAAACCATCACAGGATAATCCCAATATAACATTTCGTGGGTTAGCTACAAAATCAGGATGTAACCTATCTAATTGATTCCAAGCCAACCCGTCTACAGGATGCAATATTTTATCATTATCTTTATTTCTTTCATCTTCAATGAATCTCATATTACTTTCCATTTTTTTTGACCAGAAAATTCCTTGAATCCTAGAAATTAAAGGGATGTGCCACATCACTTTATCTGGTATGAAATATTGTGTTCCGTCTTTATTAGTCTTCCACCTTGATGTGCCACACTGTTTTCACTGACTTAACTATACATTTTCCTTCCAGAACAGACCACAATATTTTGGGAAAGAATGAATCTTAATAGATAAAAATCCAAATTTTTCAACCATTTTTGATGCCATGTAATTATTTTCTGGAATACATGAATCATCTTGCAGTAAATCCTTAATAAATGTAAGGATATAGTTGACAATAGTATTACTAAATCCACACATTACTTTTCCATGATATAATCGCATTAAAAACTCAAGTTTGCTCATTTTTTCACATGCCTGATATGCTGGAGTATTTGCATCTTCCATCAGCTTTCTAACACTCTCAACGTCATCATCCTGATTAATAGACAAAATCTATACTCCATTATTCATTTCCTCTTGCACTGGTTTACATGAGGATATGTTTTCATAAAAAGAAAGGAAACTGATCGGAAATTAGATTTTTCATACCAATCCATTCTAATGAATCGATGTCATTCACCACTTTCTATTTTTCTCCATTGTGGTACCACACATGATAATTTTATTTGGAATCCTTGTTTAGTGATATAATAACTCACTTACTCATGAGTTATCCATGGTCTTCCAACACAATCAAAACACGGGCATCAAATCAATCCGCCATCTAAATCATTAGTGAATGAAAAGTCCAAGAAATGTCGTAACTCCTTTTGAAATTCATTAGTGATCCGATCAACGTTGTACATCCAATATCTATCCATTATAAGGCATGTAAACATACATTAAATAAATAACCAAGAAAATGACTTAAATTTATATGTATTGTTTCATAAGATAATATGTAACCATCAATAACATGTCGATAAAAAATGCTAACAAATATTATGGTTATCTGAATTCATAAATGTTTCAAATTATAAAAAATCATGAATAGTCACACCTTTCTATGACCACATAATATTATTTTGGTTTACCTTCAACACCCACATTAAAACCTAGATGTTTTAACAATGACCTATTAAGTTTCTTATAGAATTATCTGATGGGAACCACCCTCCAGGACACCGCTCCCCCCTCCTTCTTGGACCCACCTTGACACCCCCTCCCTCCAAGATAGCCCCCCCGACCCCCCCTGGATAGACCCCCTACCCCTACACCCCCACACCCCTTTCACCCTCACTTCCCCCTAAACATTGCTCCCCCAGACCCCTTCACCCCCCTCCTAGAGAGCCCCCCTCCCCTTGCACCACCTGCCACTCATTGCCAAGCAAGTTTTCCCTATCCTTTAAAAAGTTTAACGACCTACAAGCCTTCCGAGTTCATTGAAGAGAGTTATAGAATTTGTTATTTTCTTCACTATCAGTTAACCATTTAATTTTAAATGCTTGTTTTCTCATATTTTCTTTGAACATGAGAAAAGAGTTGAGTTTGACTATAGTGTTTAGTTATTGAGTAGGATCAGTGATGAGGTTGGAGCTGGTGTTTATGTTTTGCAGAGAATTAAAAACATTATCAAGAATCATTATGTCATTGTTAACTTGTTTGGCTTTAGAACTGCACCATGTTTTTAGAGTCTGTTTGACATGTTTCAATTTGAGGTTTTAGGCAAATTCATCATTGTTATGAGAAATTGAAGACCAATAGTTCTATATGATATGGGTGAAATCATCATCAGAGAACCACGTATTGTTAACTATAAAAGTCAATTAGGGTTTCTTGACATTTTAGGAGACATTGACCAAGATGCTATGATGATCAAAATTCAGATTGTGAAGAGTGGTGCTAGAGATAGTGTCCCATCAATCTATAGCACAGACATTCATGAAGTCTCTATTCAATTGGGAGGCAACCACATTGTTGTAATGACTTCTATACCAAGTGTATATTACACCAGTGAGATTAATTTCAATGATATTAGTGTCTTCAATCGAGGTTTTAAATTATTTCATTGAAATGGAAGCATGATAAGGTCCAATTTTCTCTCTTGAGTTAATAATGTCATTAAAGTCGCCAATTAGAAAACAGGGGTGGTTATGTTTGTGCCTAGGGATGAGAGATCATTCCAAAAAGTTCTTATTTATTGGTATCTATTTTTAGAATTGACAAAGGAGTAGAAAGTATGTGTTCCATTAATATTAAAGTTTCAAGTAGATATCTAGACATGGATATTGAAAACACTAACATTGTGTAAATAATAGTGTGAAAAAATCAATAAAGAACTAGCATTGAGTGTATTATTTATTGCCCCAGTAAAAACATAATTATGTTGGCATAAATGTTATTATATAGAGGAAAAAAGAATTTTCTCTTTTGCGATGGAAAATAACATAGGATGATGGTTGTTAACCATTATTTTTAAAACAATGATCATGTCATAGTTAGCGATACCCTAAAACTTGCAAACGGGGGTCATCATTTAAACCTTAATTTGGAATTAGACCACCCTTTTCTCTTTATTCTATAGCCTTTTTTTCTAGTAGTACTTCTTAGAACTAGGTTATTTTTAGTGGCATGTTCTTGTTCATTCCTAGATGTGACTAGAATCTTCATTGTAGGTTTCCTAATTGGATCATTCATAGGTGAGTCTGTAGAATTCTTAAAACAGATCGACAAATAATTGATATTATGATTAGAATTAAAGTTTCCATATTTCATAGAGAAATCATCATTAATTATAGATGTAGAAATTGGAGTACCTGAAAACATTGAAGTATCCACTATCTGTTGTTAGGATGTATCCAGATCTTTTGGATGGTACAGATTCAATCGAAAGGAAATATTACATGCCTACATATGTTTAGGGTCCAGTACTGGGGATGTTCAATTAGGTTTGACAGGTTATACATCATTTTTAATTTTTTTTTGAAGTCATGGTATGTGTCTTAGTTGAAACAACCTTAAAAATACTCATCTGACTCCCTGATTCTACATAACTGGTAATAGATTTAGAGTGTGCAAGGGGAGAAGGAGCTAAATCCTTCTCTAAAGTTTTGGTTACCAAATTCATTTCAAGAGTATTATTATTATTATTATATATGATAGAGAAGTGATTAACATATATCTTAGCAGCATGAGTTAATGATGTTTTAATGGTTGGGTCTGTAGGATTAAAATTACAAAGCATCAGAGAACTAATGACTTCAACACTATTATCAGGTTATGAACCATGAAAAGAGTATAAAGTAGAAGAAGAAGTTGTAACTAGATCCTTTTTTCTCCACCCCATTATCCTCCATGGGCTGAATCTTTTTAATGGATCCAACGAGATCCTGCATTTTAGTCACTTGTACCGAGGGTGTACTTACCTTCATTGATTAAATAGTTTTCAAATCCATGGAAACTGTTGCAGTCGTCCTACTAGTATGTGTGATATCCTAGGCATATTTTGGGATAGACAATAGATTCAAAAAACCTATATAATGTCTAGTTGAAACTATAGTTTTAGAGAAATTATCAGGAATATTTGTTTTACTTTTGGTCTGAATATTTGTCCCCAATGAAATAGTGACATTTAATAGGGAGAGTTCCTCAAATTTTTCAATTACATAAAGATGAAGAGTGATCATCCACAGATTGAACAGGAAATGATCTAGTGCACACATAGTTATGAGTGGTTGTAGTGTATGAATTGTATTTATTGCACTTCAAGTTTTTTAGCTGGGATATGTTCAGAATTTTGGTTATATTATGAAATTTGTTCAGCTTAACATGTATTAGATTCATCCTCATTGGATATCCTAGAAGTTTCTAACTCCAAAATTTCAATTTCTTATAAGACACCTTTATCTTTAATAGAGTTTTCTTCTTATTCATCCATATCAACCAAGTTAGTACTTGAGTTATCCCCTATGTGTATCACTTTGTTTGACTATTTCATCAAAGTTTTAGATATCTTTGATGGCGGTACAACTATATCTATCATAGGGGATTTATCCTTTTTATTTCTCATAATTTCCTTCCAATCATTTTCAACTGGTTGTGTTACTTATTTTATAATTACTCTAATGTTGAAAATTGTATGACCAATGATCTTAAAATGTTCACCAAATGGAGGTTTCCTCTCATATTTAATTCTAATTTCAGTTTTTTAGTCATTTGAATTGAAATTAATTGTGGTGGGAAGCTTTGAATCATCTTTAATTTCCACCATAACTCTAGAAAAGAGACATAAGTCAGCCATTAATGTTATGTGATCAATTTTTAGGGGAGTTCCTATAGAGGAGACAATGTCATTCAGAGTTTTTGGGTGCCAAAAAAACCAATTAGGACTTTGTAGTTTGACCCAGACATTAGCAAATGTATTCTTATGTGTGTGCAGATTTAAGTTAGAGTCCCAATTAGAAATTATGAGTAAACCGAGTTTAAGATTGAGGTTTACAGTCCTCCAAAATCACCATAGATCCTCTTGATATTTCAAAAAGATATGAAAATATCCTTTTCCTATTGGAATTAATTTCTAGTTTGAAGAATTCAAGCAGAGATAAATAAGTGTATGTAATTCTGATAAAGGCCAAGATGATCAACTTGACATATGAGAGGTGATATGTTACCAAGAAGGAGACTGGGTTTCCTAGTTTGGTGATAGCGACAGGCGGTGTCGCGAGGGGGACGAGGATGGGGTAGCATCATGAAGGCCGTCAACTGCCGGAGGATGAGGATCAGGGTGAGGAAATATTTCCAAGTTCGTCAGGGAAGAAGGATCGCCGCTGAAAGGAGAGGTTTCCACCGAGAGGAGAGGTCGCTGCGGCGAGTAGAGGTCGCCACTGAGAGAGGAGAATTTGCGAGGGTGTATGAGGTCGGCCGAATGGAAAAGTCTTGTAGAGAAGACAGGGTCGCATTCGCGGGTATAAGGTGGGTCATAAGGGGTCAGTAGAGGAGAGGAATTGCATGTGGGGAGGAGGAGACCGATTGATGGTAAAAAAACATAGATACAGAATTTTTTAAGCGTGGCTATAAACAATGATTTGGCCACAATTTTAATAGAAGTGTGGCTATAAACAAATCTATAACCACTGACTTACAAAACATTGGCTATAGGTTCGTGGCTATAGCCTTGTTTTCTAGTAGTGTAAATATGGGTTTTATGCATGGTTAATGGCCCAAAAAAAGATGTCATGATTACATTCACCCTCTAAGCTCACGTGAGTCATGATCGATGTGAGAAACAAGAGGGATTCGTAAACATGATGATGGTGCCATGAAAGATGCAGTCATGAGAAATGATGTGGGGCTTACGTATGTTTGACGGCCCAAGTAAATGAATACCAGGACATAGGAAAGAAAACCAAGAGCAGGGTCCATAAAGGTATTTGAACTTTATGGAGATTTGGAATTTAACCCAGGACTTACTCTTGAAAAGGAATCCCAAATTAAGAAGGACTTACGATTGGATTTTATTCCTGAGAAGGAATCCAAGTGTTTAAGGAAACTAGGATTGGGGCTTACTCCTGAGAAGGAGACCCAAGTTAAGGGGACTTGTAACTTGGGGATTACTCTTGAGAAGGAGGCCCAAATAGAAATGTATTCTCATCTCAAATGATGAGGTTATATAGGAAACCCCTAACCGTGGTGATATAATGCTTGTATGTCGCGAGTTTTTGGGAGAGGTTCTCAAAGAATTCCTTTTAGATAAGGAATCCAACAAAGGAACCATACCATAAATGGCTCTAAATAGGGTTTTGAAGGCTACTTCTTGAATAGGAAAGGTGGATTTTAGTAAAGGAGGTGATTAGGAAGGAGGCATTCAAGTATTGTTCTGGCGTGCAATTCCGGGTTTCGCAAGTAGACTTGCGCGACATGAGTCGGCTTGGGTGACAAAAACTAAATAGGGTAATACTAGGGAGACTTTGAACTAAATCCCTTAGTATAAAACCTAGAGGCTTCCAGAAGGGTGGCATGCAAGTTCACTTGAGAGTGCAAGGCGGCGCACAAGTGTCTTCATTTCCCTTAAGGGCTGGACACTTAGGAGCACAAGTATTGATGTGTTCTAACACTTATTCCTTATTCTTCCTCTTTAGAGCTTCCTTTCTAGGTAAAGAATTACCTTAGAAGTGTTCGGATGATGTCAGACAAAGACTTGGGCGACCAGAGCTTGAATCTGAGTTTTGAAAAATTGGTCCTCGAAATGGGGGGCCCACAAGGGCTATTTATAGAGCACTGGGAACCTTGGGAGAAAAAAATAATAGGGCACGCAAGTGACTTGTACAAACCCCAGGTGGTGTGCAAGTGACTTGTGTGGCATGCAGGAAACGTGCACGACTCCCTCCAAATGAGTTCCTAGTCCATGCCTTTGTCAATTTTCAATGTTCTTCAAAGGGTGACCCTCATTGTACTTAGGGTATTCCCCTTTTCCATTAGTTGGAATCTATGACATAAAGGAGCGTCAACAAAAGTCCCCCCTTAGAGTTGGATCCGAAAAAGGAAAGAGGATTTGACTCTGAGGAAAATAAGAAACTAGGGTTCAACGGTGCACAGGTTTTAGGCGCGCAGATTGCGGCACACAGGTTCCGGTGTGCAATGTTGTGGGATTGCCTATATATATGGGTTTCACTTCGAGAACAACATCCTTCCTCCAATGCTTTTGATCTCTCATCGTGCAAGTGTGTTCTTTTCTCGATCAATCTCTCTTCTGTGTGTCGTGCTTCTCCAGTAAGGATTTTGACTTGCGTGCCATCCTTAGTGTGACATTACTTGCATGGCAAAACATGCACAACAAAACTTGCGCACCTTAATGCATTAGCCATTTTTTTGTTTTTTTTGAAAATATTTCATAAAAACAGACATACTTAAAAGTTAACTATTTAATCTTTGTGCAGATTCAATGGCTCTTAAAATAATTGGATCAGCTAATGAGTTGTCCATCAAGAGAATAGATTACATGATGAATGTCATTGGCCATGATTATTATGATATCTGCAACAACACTCTCCCCGATTTGGCTATGTACATTGATAAAATATCATGCCGATTTCCCACATAGCATCTAATTGCCTTTATATGTCCATGGTCATATGCAAAGAGTCAACGTTCCAGAGGAAAAGAATTGTATTCCTCATTTCTGGTTTCAGACTTACACAAATTTCACTTCGGTAAATGTCTCAGTTGAAAGATCATTTTTCAATGCTGGAATAGTGTATAAGGCATTCATAATGCATCATAGCCCATGTGCTCGAGATCTCAAGCCTCACAAGCCTGAGCTGTAGCCGCATTGATATCTCTCTATTTTCTGAAATTCTCAGATGGACTAATCCAAGAGATGGAAAAAGAGTTTGGATTTCCATTCTGGAGGAGGTGTGAAGATGACATAGATGTGGGCTTATTGGGTGAGATAAACCTATGGAATTTTTGTTTATGATTTGAAATGAGCTGCAATATATGATGTTTTCGAGGATGGGCAGACATATGTTTACAGGAATGACAATTTCGTTCCAGATTTAATCAGTCGTTGGAGCATGAAAACAAATTCCTTTCATCTAACTCATGGAGAAGTAGGAACCAGTTTATGGGATGTCTAAAAGATTTTAGGGGCTATAATTTTGGGAGATACGTATGATGAATTCATCCCCCCAAGGTTACCTAGAATTATTCGGAGAAAACACCGGCTTTGGCTTGAGATTTATTAACCTTTTTCCAGAAGATTAAGAATACCAAGTCCACCAAAACTCATTCTATAAAGGATAGTCATCTAGAGGAGTGGATGGATATGTTTCTCATCAAGAAGAAGGAGAAAGGGGCCCACCTGTACTCATCCTACCAGCTGCCCCAGATAAGAGAAGCAGGGTGCTCCTGGCACATTATGGCCAACTCTGGAAGTAGGAGATCTTGAAAAATGGGGGTATGAAGTGGATCAATGAATCCCAAAGAAGATCCATCTAGTGGGATTCTTAGCCTTGTGTCTCAACATTTATCTTCTTCCAGTTAGGGTTTCGAAGGAAGGAGTCAGGCCAGGGACCTTCGTTGTTGCAGCCAAGTTGGCTGAGAGAAAAATGGTTGGGTTGGACACCCCGGTTTTGGAGAAGATTCACAAGAGATTACTCCATGTCTATATGGGTAAGTCTTCTTTGAGAATTGTGGGTCCATTCCAAGTGTTTTGTCGATGGATCGCCACTCACTTCAGGACATACACTATACAGAGCGGATAGGTTCCTGTAAGTTATTTTAGTCCATTAGTTCTGGAATTTTCTAGAATTTCTCCATTGTGCCTCAATTCCAATGATCTGAAGGTGAGGCTGAGCATGTTCAAGGAATTTCATTTCTTTCCTTATAGAAACCCGCCAACCGGGCGGTTTTCTGACGATGGAACAACTAGCCTAGAATTGAGGTCATATATGATGGATTGAAAAGATGGTGTATTGGATACCAGAATTGACAGAGAGATTGTATGTGAGGCATATGCTCCATATAGATTTGCATTCCAATTCAAGTGTCTGCAGCAGATTGTTGTATCCCCTCCCGTGCATGTCAGGTCAGAGCAGCATCCAATGGTTTCCTGATAACTATAGTTGCTGATAGCTATGGAGATAACCGAGGTAGTGTATGATCTACCAGTTGCTGGAGAAGTGAGTCAATTGACTAAATGGTATGCCGAGAACTGGGTAGCATCATACCCGACAGGGGTATTGAATCTAATTATCCCCTGGGAGGGGAGTAAAAAAGATGTTTCAGGAAAGAAATATTTCATATGGAAGGTAAATCTTCCTCACCCAAAGTTGATTCATCGATTTCTTCACCCGGGGGTGATTCACTGGATTCCCAGGATAGGGATGATGGGGAAAGACATGCGTTAAAATGGCCTTGTTCTAGATATAATCCTCCTGTCAGAGTCAAGAGACCTACTCCATTGACTCATGGTGAGTTTTATCATTGTGGCAGTTTAGTCGCTATTATTTTATAGAGCAGCAAGTTTCATTTTCTTATCCTTTAGCTATGATTGCAGGAACTAGGAATAAGTTGAAGTCTCATATTGTAAGACCCTCCTCGCAGCCTTCTAGTGCACATTATGAATATTTACGACTAGAGGTTGTCCATACATGGCGGGGTTTATATTGTAATGCTGAAACTACCTGGATGGACTTATGTGAAGGGAAACATATCCCTGGAGTGGGGGATCTCTGGGCTTCTACTGAATTCCGCTTTATGGATAACCCCGGTGATGTGCGGTCTTTCATCCGAGATATAGAAATTCCCATATATTCCACTAATGATTCCATTCCTATCACCGAGCGGGTTAAGGAAATGATGTATTGTGGCACCACTGAGGGGATTGGTGATTCAGTAGACAAGGAGTGGCATGATGACGTGGATCCTGAAGATGTAAATTTCTTTCCTTATTTGCTTTGAAACTTGATTTCAGTCAAAGATTCGTTACTCATGGAAATTACTTTCTTCATCCTGCGACTTGTTAATGAAGGAACTACTGAGGTCCCTTCACCATAGTACATCCATGGCGGAACTGCTCTTGGAGTCTATGAATCTCCTCATGAGCCAGGAAAAGTATCTCTAGGCCAGTATATCATGGACGAGAAGTTTGATAGGGATTTACACTCTCTAATACATGTATTTGGAAGTGACGATGTCAAAACACCCAAAAAGTAAAAGAAGAAAATGCATCGAATGAAGAATTACACAGCTAAACGCTTCATCCGAAGTGGTATGTTATTCGGATAGTCATGAATCCTAACTCATGAAAAGGTTTCTCATAATTCTTGGGATTTCCGGGGCTTCTTAGATTTCCCTATTGAGGGTGAGAACTGACCCTCCTCTGAGGAAGACAGAGGGTGATGGTGAACAGTCACAAATTCATGCTGACATGGCTTCTCTTGAAGAAACGATGAGAGAAGAAGAACCAGGGTCTATTCCCAGTACTGCTCCTATTGCTGCTGCAAGGAGAGAAGATCCTTCCTCTGGTAAATTGACAATACTTCATAGAACGTTGAATGAAAATATCAACTAACTTCCATTCTGTGATGCTTTAGGTTCAACACCTACACGAAAACATTTGGAGACCACTACAACTAACTTTGCAATTTTCACTAAGGATGTTATCCGGGGTCAGAGGTCATGGGAGGAGGGTCACTAAGAAGACATGTCAAATGCTTCCACTGGTGAGACTAACCATAAATATGGGATATCACTGGATGAAATGATGGAACTTGGCGCGTCTTTTCAAGAAATTTAAGATCATGTTAAATAACCTTGTGATTTAGAAGATTTTGGATGTGAGTGTTATCCTTCGTCCTGTTAAAATTTTTTATTACATCTCTGACCATGACTGGTTGAAATGTGCAGTTCTTTATGAGAAAGCTGCTGATCGTTTAATGCCTAAAGTGGGTATAGACAACCTTATTATTGTAGAGACGCTAGCTCACGTGGAGCTTAACCCGGTAGAGCTTCCTGAATCCCGTCCTGAAAATCCTATTGAAGTTAAATAAGACTGGGAGGAGCCTTCCCATGCTGCTGATCTACCATTGGGTAAAAGATGATAATATTTGTGGCTTTACTTAATTTGAAATACATCTAATCAACTTTTGTTATCCTTTGAAACTAACCAAATATTTCAATTTAATATGTAGGGCTATCAACTTTAGTGGATAGATCCAGAGGTGAAGCCTCAGCCTCAACCCCAACTGGATTAGAAAGCGAAGTACCAAGGGTCAGGGGGGAAGGAGCAGAATAGGGCACTTCCTTAAGTGAATTAATCCCAGACTATATTCACCCTTGTGATAGCGATGTTGAATCATACCCACAAGTGAAAAATTCATTTTAATTCTCACGTTTCAAGTCATGACAGAATATATGGAAGATAATATCTGAAGTGCCTCTTGAAGAGATGTGTCTGAAGGTCCCACGACTGTCATCCTTGTTTTTTATGCTGGGACTTGGAGGTATTGGATGTTAAAAGATCCATACCGCAGTGAAATAAGTCATCTTAAGGAGGGAGTAGGAGAAATGGTGCCATCAAGATCTGATCAGAGCAAGAATACTAACCAATATCAGTGAATTCGAGGTTACAGTGTCCCGAGCTAAGGCTGATCATTATACAAAGCTGATGGAGCTAAAGCATCAGATCATGGAGAAAGTTTTCCAACAGATGCACCTTAAGTAATAGCTAGATGCCATTACTGGGGAACTTGAACAGATTAACAATACATTGGAAGGAGTCCAAACAGATGGTATGAAAGCCATCGCAGATGCCAAGAAAGAACTCCATCAAGTTGAAAAACGTAAAGCTGGTTGAGTGAATGAATTTCAAGTGGCTGCTGATGAAGATCGGGATGTCGTAAATAAAATTAAAGGTTATGTTAAAAGCCTATTGTAATTCTTGAAAAAGAGAAGAAAATCCAATCTAGGGATGTTCTTCTAATCTTGTGCATCAATGAAAAACTCATTTCATCTTTAATCATTTGTACCTGCATTCTCTAGCTAACTACTTAATTTTGTTTTACCTAAGCCAATGTGCCTAGTAAGCGTAGTTTGATTTTTTCTAGGATTATACAAACAACCCCACAAATTTTGTGTCTTTTTGTTGATCAATATTCCCTAAATCATAAAAAAAATGTACATTTAGCAAACTAGGACTTGACTATTTTTCAAAGTTCCTTTTACAGGATCCCAATTTAATGAGTACCCTATATTTTGATGGCAGTTTAAAGTCGTGCATGTTGGACATAAAAAGGATAATGTTTAAGGTCGAATAGCTTTGACCGAATGGATTAAAATTGACTCAATTCCTTTATAATTTTATTGAAGACATATTACTACATTCATGTATAGGGGAAAAATGTAAACTATGACTTAATAAATTTTTAATCTAAGTGATGATATGAAAAATGATCTAAAAATAATTATAAGAAGTATTTCCTAAGAGTGAAGTTACAACTATTTGAAAAACTTGTTAAGGGGTTGAATTATGTAGGGCCACTTAAGCGCATTGGATGCATAGTCAAATAATAGCATATTTTGGCTAACAGGTCTATTATGTATACTACTTATGCAAGGCCACCTATGGGAACATTCTACATAGTCAGGAAAAAGGAATCTCAGAAATTTCAATTTTCTATTTCTAAAATCTAGTAAATGTTTCGGGAGATTCAAATTTCCCAAAGAATAGAGTCTAATATATGGAGAGAGGCACTTGAATACGGAGAGGATATTCCCAATCACGATTATCAAAGAATTGGATGAATGTCACTCCTATGAAGGGCTGATCCAAACGTAGGGAAGGAAAATATAAACCATAGACTTGAATACTTTCATATCATAAAAAAGTGTATGGGACAAATATGATAAGGATGGATGTTTTTGAGGATCCCTATATATCATCATTAAGACCAATAAATACAAAAGAGTTTTTTCCCCCAGGAATGAAGTTACCACTATTTGACAAACCTGTTAGGGGGGTTGAATTATGCAGGTTTACCTAAGGGCAACGGCTGCATAGTCAAATAATAGCATCTTGTGGATGACAGGTCTGTTATGTAGACTATTTATGCAAGGCCACCTAAGGGAACATGATGCATGGTTAGGCAAAAGAATTCCTAGGAATTAGACATTTTATGACCAGAAGTCAAGAAAAGGTTTATGGAGATCTGAATGTATTTAATGTTAGGAGTATGATACATGAAAATGGGTATTTTTCAATGCATGAAGGAGATACATAGACCAATGATTACCATAATCATGTTGTGGATGGGTATTGAATTGAGATGATGGACTTCACTACATATCTCCTTAAGATGAGAAGCAAGCCATACATAGTTCTTGAAATACAGTTTATCGTCATGTTAGACGAGAGCGTAGGAGATATTAGTGTAGAGTTGTAGAGCTCAGACCATAATGAGGGAGGAACATTGTGTGTTTGTTATAAACCTGATGTGAATAAATACCAGGGTTTTCATACCACATTAATGTACTCGCAGGGGGACATTTCATCCAAGGGACTGAAAGTGGAGTTTGGTGTTAGGCCCAAAGACTTGGGGCTGGATTTGAGGGTTTCTCGAACGTTCCTACGTATCCCATATGGATGGTAATCAATCCATACATAGTTCTTGAAATATCCTTTGTACAGATTTGGTTCGTACATGTGAAGGGTGAAAGGGGACTTTAGTGCAATGATGGTTGGACCCAATATTAAAGGATTGGGCATTGCCATGTATGCATTTAGTCCTTGGAATATGACATGATTGGAGGTCAATGTCAATAATGATTCCTTCTCAGGTGAGCATGCCAGAGACTGTTGTAGTTTATTGTCAAACAGGACAAAAGTGAGAATAGTTTAAGGTCATATGAATGGATCGGTGCTGCACAGTTTAGTGTCATTTAGCTAGGACATATTGCTATGCAGTTTAATGTCTTGCATCGAGGACAATGGGGAACTGTATAATTTAACGTCATATATCTAGGATGATGGTGCTGCATAGTTTAGGGTCATGTAGTAGGGAAAAAAGGAACGTACATAGTTTAACGTCATGTAGGATGATATTGAACCAATGTGAAGATATTGGTTTCAGGGGGGGTCACGGATCAACAGCGTATGAGATGGAGGTGAACCGACATGAAGATATTAGTTTTGGGCATGAACCTTGGGAGGATTCCTACATACCCAGCCTAGAAGGAAAGGATCAAAGTCCATGTAGTTTGATTGAGAATGAATTGGTGATCGAGTTGTACTTGAGGATAAAAACACGAAAATTGTGTTGGGACTTACGCGTGGTTAGCAGCCCAGAGAGGGAATTATGGTTGAAGCTTACTCTAAGCTCACATGAGTCATGCTCAGTGTGAGAAACAAGAGGTAGCAACAACCCTAACGATGCATAGTTTAATGTCATGTGGGACAAAGGGTGTTGTATAGTTTAGCTCCATGTAGATAGGATGTATTGTTGTGCAGTTTAACATCTTGCATGACATGTTCATAGTTTAACGTCATGTAGGAAATATTAAGGGACTTTTTCACAGTTTAACATCATGCAGGACAAACATGTATATTTTAACATCATGTAGGACATAAAGGGATTTTTACAGTTTAACGCCATGTAGCATGATGAAGGGAACACAATTTAACATCATGTTGGACGATAGAGGGTCTATGCAGTTTAATGTCCTGCAGTAGGACAATGGGATGTATTTGTTTTACACAAAATACTTCTTTAAGAATTTTTAATTAGTTAGAGTCGTGATGAGTTCTCAATTCATTGAAATAAAATAATAAGCTCCATTGGAGTACACATTATGTAATGAATAATGTCCTTCCCACTTTGGCTCAAGCTTTGGAGGTTTATTTCCTGGTATCATTGGTGTTCTAGGGAACAATACTAATTCTCCTTGAATGAATGAATGAAGACAAACTTTTTTATTAAAAGCTCATGCTATTCGATTCTGATAGACTTCCAAGTGGTGCAGGGTGCACAATATTTTTTCATCTAATCATTCCAATTCATCAAATATCTTATGATATTGTCCGTCTGTGGATGAATGATCACAAATGGCTACTCTGAGCGAAGGTAATTGAACCCCAATGGCAAAGACTTCTTCTATTCCATATACCAATCAATATGGAGTTGACCGTGTAGCAGTGCGGGTGGTGGACTGACAGGCCCATAAAGCATGAAAAAGGTTATCAGTCCATGATTTCATATCTTTATCCAATATCTTCTGTAGAATGTTTGAAAGAGTCTTATTAAAGGCCACTATTTGAACATTGGTTTCTGTATGATACTGAGATGAATGGTTGGATTTGATGTTGTATTCTTGATACAACTTTCTCACCTCGAATGAGCAGAAGTTGGTTCCACTGTTCGTCAATATGGTATGAGGGACACTAAATATGGTAATGATGTTAGACTTACCAAAGCTGAAAATGCTTTTACAACTAACTTCTTTGAGAGGTATTTCCTCTGCCCATTTGGAAAAGAATTCAACAGGAGTATGAATATACTTAAACTGCTTGGATATAGCCAGAGGATAGGGTCCTAATACATTTATTCCCCATGTGGCAGATGGACATTAGTATTTAGATATATAAAGCAACTCTGGGGGTTGATGAATGAAGTTGGCACATACTTGGCAAGAATGAAACTTCTTAGTGAAATCAACACAATCTTGCATCATTGAAGGCCAGAAGTATCGAAGCCTTGAAATTTGACCAGAATGACTTTTTCTAGACTTCTGGGCACCACAAACCTTTGCATGAACTTCACTCATGATAGCCATTGTTTCTTCACCATAAATACATATGAAGAGAATTCCGTCAAAACCTATCTTGTGGAGAATGTTTTAGTGATCTGGGCTATCATAAAGAGTAAAATTGACCACATGTTGCTGGACTTGTTCTTTCCCAGCTCTATCAGGTGGGAGTGTTCCATTTTGAAGGTATTCCCTGATAGGTGTCATTCATCCTATCGTATGACCATATGGTTCAGAAATGGGATTTATTTCATTGATTCCCTCTATTCTAATTTGAAAAAATGTTGAAACTACATGACGGTGGGAAATACTGAGGATTATTTCATCCCGGTTTGGATCTGCCAGGGTTGTGGCTATATTAGCCAGTGCATCATCTTGGGCGTTTTGTGATCGCGGGACATAAAAAAATATCGATTCTAAAGGAAATTCCGCCATTAACTCTATAACATAATCACACAAAGGGATTAACTCTTACTTTATGATGGAATAATACCCATTGATTTGTTTGATTACGAAATCTGAATCACCTTTTACCTTCAAGTGATTCACCTGTGCCTGAAGCGCCAATTCCAAGCCTATGAAGAGAGCTTGATATTCTGCTTCATTGTTTGTACTGCCTTCCAACAATAAGAAAGAATAGGGTCACACTACCTTTTCTGGGGAAATAAGCACGATTCATAATCCAACACTGTTGAATTTAGGATCTTCAATTTTCTTCCCTATTGGACTTCTAGAGGCACCATCAAAATACATTTCCCAGGTTTGAGGATTATCTTGAATAGAGAAGAATTCCTCATCAAGAAGTTCATTATTTAAAGATTTATCTTCTACAGATGGGTGTTCATCAAGGAAATCGTCCAGATCTTGGCCCATTATTTCCTTTTGAGACACATACTGGATATCAAACTGCTGCTAAATAACTTCCCACCTTTCCAGATGTCCAATAAGCATTGGATGACTAAGGATAAATTTGAGCGGGTTTTTGCGAGATACCAATTAGACCTCATGATGTTGCAGGTAGTGTCTCAATTTCTAAACTGCAAAGATTAATGCTTGGCAGAACTTTTCAATACTTTAATATCGAGTTTATGCCTCAAGCATAGTCTGACTGAGTTAGTAAAGGTTGTTTTCACTCTCAGCATCATTCTATTGGGAAAAGAAGGCACCCAATGTTTTCTCTAAAGCTGTCACATAGAGAATAAGTTGTCTTCCTTCAACAGGTGGCATTAATACCGGCAGACTCAATAGATATTTCTTGAGGATATCAAATTCTTCTTGACATTCTTCAGTCCACTGGTAGGTGACTCCCTTCTTCATTAGTGAAGGGTAAACACTTGCCTGCCAAATTGGCAATGAAACGCCGAATATAGGCTAAGTTTCCTTGAAGTCCTCTTGATTCCTTAAAATTTCTAGTAGGTGACATGTTAATGATTGATCTTGTCTTCTTAGGATCAACTTCGATACCATGATGGCGTACAAAAATGCCAAGAAATTTTCATAAGGTTACCCCAACAGCACATTTCAAGGGGTTCATCTTAAAATTGTGTTGTCGAAGTTTGTTGAATATGATTTCCAGATCATTCAAGTGATCAAAACTGTGTCTATATTTTACCACCAAATAATCCATATAACATTCAACAAATTTCTCTAAAATGGATTTGAAGATATGGTGCGTGGCATGTTGATACGTTGCACCTGCATTCTTCAGGCCAAAGGGAATTACCCGATAAAAAAACACACCTTGAGGAGCTCTGAAGGCTGTAGAATCTTCATCATCTGGGGTATTTTGTATTTTATTGTACCCAGAATAACCATCCATGAAAGAATGAGCTTCGTAGCTAGCTGTTAGATCAATTAATAGTTCTGTTATCATAACTGGAAAATCATCCTTGGGACAATGACGATTAATATATCTGAATTTATTGAAAACTCTAATTTTTCCATTATTCTTTTTCACAGGGACAATATTGTCCAGCCATTTGGGATATTGAAATTCTCTGAAGAAGTTATCCTTGATAATCTTATCAACTTCAGATTCAATTTTGGAGGCATAAGTTGGATGTGTTATTCTTGCTACTTGCTTGAATCCTCGATGTTCGTCTATCAAACCCAAATGATGAGTGGCAACATTGGGATAAATACCTATCATTTCTATATAATTCCAAGAAAATACATCTTGATTTTTCTTTAAAAATTAAGTATACATTTCTTACTCTTCAAGAGTCATGGCTTCATGAATTAAAGTGGTCGTGGATCTTCTTTTGTACCCAAATTAATTTCTCCGAGTTCATCCACTGTGGTTGACATACCCTCTTCAAATACTGGAGGAGAATCCCTGAGATCTTCCTCTTCTTCTTCAATATATTTTACTTCTTCTATTTCTACTTGCATAGTTCATGACGAAGCAGAATTTCCATGGTCAGGGGAGAAGTTAAAATTTGAACATCTTGGTAAAGTGGCTGCCATTTTTGACACTATTGATGATGAAGGGTCTTTCTTGGGTGATAGAGAGGATATGATGGAATTAAAATTGACATCATTGTTTTCCTTTGGTATTGTTATATCTTTTTCTGGTATGGTTGATGAAGTATAGAATTGATGGATTTCAGTGGATGAAGTGAATACATATCCATTTAAGCCTTCATCACTACTTGGCGAATCAACATATTCTCCCATTCTATCTGGCTCGATTGCCATAACTGACATTATGGAAGTTTCCATAAGAGTGTTTGGATTTAGGTCTATCCTGTCAGTTTTACTGATAGGAAACACATAATCTGTACTCACATGTATGAATGGGTTTAATGGAATCTTTTCCAAACCACTTGGAGCATTAATTTTGGTAACCTTCTTTGCCATGGATTTTTCCTTTCCCTCCATGTGATAAAATTCTGCCTCAATGTATTGAGATTCACATGTTTTTAATGATACTTTGTCACCATACAATGTCCCAATTTTACCATTGAAACAATATTTGAGACATTGATGGTATGATGAAGGCACGACCTCATGTTGATGTAGCCAAGGTCTTCTAAGAAAAAGTTTGAGGGTTGTGTCCTGAAGAACAACCATGAAATCTAAATTAGACACAAGTTGCCCAAACTGAATTCTGAGTTTAATCTCACCCAGAGGTATTTGTTCATTATTATCATATCCTTGCAACATCAAAGTAAAAGGAGATAAATCGGATTTGGTGAGGCCCAATCGACGAAGTGTACAAATAGGAATGAGATTGACTATTGAGCCATTTTCAATGAAAGCTCGTTAGATGTCTATGTCATTGACTTTTCCAGGTAGGTACAAAGGTTTGATATGTACATGTACAACATCATCTTCATCTTCATCTATAAAAGATATCACTATATGGAATTTTGTAGGATCATTCTCTATATGGTAGACCTCAGCCGCATTAATTTTAGTTTCGAATTCTTGAGGACTTGACAAAGCCTCAATAAGCACCTCCCGGAGATCTTTTGATAGATTCAAGGCATCCATAATTGATAACTTGTCCGGTACATGGGAAAAATATTTCAAGACATCATTCTTTTGGACCAAAGGTCGGTGTTTCCCATCAAGAAAATGTGGTTTTTCAGGTGTATGTGCCGGTTTAAAGGTGGTCACCACATTTGGTTGGTGAGCTTATTTTGATGCAGTCAGATGAGCCTGCTGACTAGATGATGATTTACAAACAGGTGTATGTGCCTCCCTATAGTACTCCGCTAGAATTGCCTAGTGGGATTGGTTTGTTACTTCCAAACGAGTCTGGTGGGCAGTAAAATCAGGAAGGACAGGTGTATATGACCTCTCTTTGTTTTCCATCAAGTTATATTGATGGACTTATCCGTAGGGGGCAGAGGTACGAACCTAATCCCTATTGGACGAATTTCACCTCTGATGGATCTTCTTCCATGCTCGGGTCTGAGGGACCTGAGCCGAACATCTAGAGGTGATACCCTCATCATGTTGAAGGTCCACTACCACATGAGTCTGATTGTGATTATTGGTGAGAGTCCTCAATAAGGGCTCCTATCTTCTTGAACTGAGTCCTTGAGTGACCTCTTCATTTACCACCCTATAATATGGGAGGGACTGGTTGTTTCGTTCTGGGGATAACGACCTGAAATGGTTGGAAACGGTGGTTGGCACCACCTACTTTTTAACCACTGGTCATCACTGTCTGGAAAACCAGGGTGAGTTGTTAACTTGGAGGGCTTGTCGAGTGGCCTCCAAAGTCGGGATGGTACCATGTTGACAGTATTCCCTCACCAGTGCATTCGATACCCAAAATTGAAGACACTGAGCAGGTGATGTCATTGCCAGAGCGGACGAGGATCTAGAATGAGTAGCGGTCGAGGCATTCACAGTAGTGAACTTTAAATAAGACATTCTTTGTTGAAGAGAGATCTTGGAAAAGAGTTCATGTTTGATATAGTAGACATAATCAAGATAGGTTTGGCCAGACTACATCTTTTGGATGACACATATGTGTTTGATTGCTTTGTTGGCCCTCATATTGAGGTCAATAGGGGACTAACAAATAATTAAAACATAATTTAACTTGGTTAAGGATTCACGTTGGGTTCACCAATTTTGTTTCTTCTAGAAATGGGGATGACCATGTTTGTTTAAGGTTAAAACCTTCCAATTGGTTTCTAATGGGTCTATTTATATATCCAAAAACACCCAATTATTCTATATCCATTTGGACCTACATTCCAAAGGTAGGTGCTCATTAGTTGTGGACCGATGAGGCTTAAGAATTTTCATTGGTCGAGAGGATGGGAAGTCAGGCTCATCACACCTTTTTGGGGAGAATTATGGCCTACTCCATGACTCTCTTATAGATTTATGTTATGATCATGAATCCTTATTAATTCACCAACCATGAAAATGAGGTTTCCATTAGCTTTGGCAGTCGATGATTGATATGTATGGGATTTAGAAAATCTTTTATATGTATTTGGGGTTCTTCATATTTAGAGAATCATCTGTATATACTAGAGATCCTTAGTCAATGGTATCCTTCAAAAAATTATATATAAATCTCTTGGTCATTATGATGACGATACTAGTTTTAAAGCCACGCGGTGGGGTACTTGAAGTTTATTTTCATTTAGAAATATAGTGATTATTTTAGAGTTGGGATCATACTCGCAGATAGGATACTTACGTATCCTTGTTAAAAAGTAATTAGAACCCTCGTAGTTTGTTAATAAGGATATAGTTTAACGTCATATGTAATAGAAACAAATTAATGAAAGATGGGCTTGAACCTTATAAATTATTCCTACATACTCTACTTTTGAGGAAAAGATCAAATTCCACGTATTTCAGGTAAATAAATATGGAGTTTATGCATGGTTAATGGCCCAAAAAGAGATGTCATGATTACATTGAGACTCTAAGCTCACGTGAGTCATGATCGGTGTGAGAAACAATAGATATCAATAAACGTGATGATGGTTCCATGAAATATGCAGTCATGAGAAATAATGTGGGGCTTACGTATGTATGAAGGCCAATGTAATTGAAGACCAGGGCTTAGGAATGAATCCCAAGAGATGGGTCCATAAAGGTATTTGTACTTTATGGAGATCTGGAATTTTAACCCATCACTTACTCCTGAAAAGGATTCTCAAATTAAGAGGGACTTATGATTGGGTTTTATTCCTGATGCCCAAGTTAAGGGGACTTGTAAATTGGGGCTTCCTCCTAAGAAGGAGGCCCAAAGAAAAATATCTTCTCATCTCAAAGGATGAGGTTATATAAGAAACCCCTAACCATAGTGACATAAATCTTATAAGTCATGAGGTTTTGGGAGAGGTTCTCATATAATTCCTTTTAGATAAGGAATTCAACAAAGTAACCATGCCAAAAATGGATCTAAAGAGGTTTTTGAAGGCTATGTCTTGAAGAGGAGAGGTGGATTTGAGGAAACGAAGTGTCTAGGAAGGATGTGCAGAAGTATTGTTCTCTCTCACAAGTCCAATTCGTGCAAGTAGACTTGCGCGACATGAGTCACCTTGGGTGATGAAAATCTATATGGTAATACTTGGGTGACTTTGAACTCAAGCCCTTAGTATCATCCCTATAGGCTTCCAGAAGGGTGGCACGCAAGTTCCCTTTAAGGGTAGGAAACTTAGTCATGCATGTATTGATTAGTTCTAACACTTAAACCTTATTCTTCCTCTTTAGAGATTCCCTTCTAGGTAAAGAACTACCTTAGAAGTATTCGAAAGACGTCAGACAAAGACCTAGGTGACCAGAGCTTGAATATGAGTTTTGGAAAATTCTTCCTCGAAATGGGGGGCCCACATGGGCTATTTATAGGCCTCTATTCACCTTGGGTGAAAAAATAATAGGACACTCAATTGACTTGCACGACCCATAGGTGGCTCACAAGTGACTTGTGTGGTGCACAAGAAAGTTGCACGACTCCCTCCAAATGGGTTCCTAGCCCATGTGTTTTTCAATTTTTGATGTTTTTCAATGTGTGACCCTCATTATACTTAAGGTATTCCCCTTTTACATTCATTAGACTTTGTGATGGAAAGGAGCGTCAACAGCGATCAGTGAGGTTTGCCTCTTCTAGCCTTCTGCACTCATGAAAACACACAATCCCTTGTTCCAAGGAACTTCAGAAATAGCCGGGGACCTGATTGTTGTTGAATGACTAGGTCTGGATTCTTCTATCTAGAAAGGGGGACTTGGAGCCTGGCCCTGATGAGGAGTTGGAGGAGCATGTCGAGAAGGCAGAGCCTGGTTGTCACGCCTAGGCGGTGGCGATGCATTTCGCGGGGGCACCTGCCGATTCGGAGGTGGGCGCTGCTAGGCCGGAGGCTGCGACTGAGGTGGAGGGCCTCTGTGAGGCTGAAGGACCGGTGTTACTGGAAACAATTCTAGTTTCCTAGGGGACTCTATTTGGGCTACTGCAATGGGCTCGGCTCTAGAATCCCTTCTCGTATGAATTATAGGAGGCAACAAACATGTTTGGGAATCCTGTTGGAATGTTTTCTCTAGGCGCTGGGCCTTATTAGAGAAGTCTTGGAATCTCCCATGGTATTTTTGGGTTATCAACAAGGGAACCAGTTCAGTCTTGATGTTCCCTACACACATCATCAATAGTTCCTCCTGAGTGAGTGGCATGTCAAGAGAGTTAGTGAGCCTTTTCCACCGGGTGACAAAATATGCAACGCGGTCATCAGGCCTATTTTTGCATTTGAGGAGCTCTGAGATACTCGTCTTCAAGGTTGTAGAACTGAACTGGTAGAGGAATTAACTCTAGAGTTCTTCCCAATTGGCTATTGACCCGATGCGGAGCTGGCTGTACCAGACGAACGTCGGTACCTTTAACGTTTGCACAAAGAACCAAATTTTGGTAGCTTCTTGTTGTTCTGGAGTCCCCAACATGGGATCGCACCTTCAGATGAAGTGGAAAAAGTGCTATGTTGGGTCTCCTATCCCATTGAAAGGGGAAAAGGTGGGATTTCAAAAACCTGGTGGTGCTATCATATCATCCACACATGCTAGGTATGGCTTTCCATCAGGTGGGAGTGCCATCTGCCATGTTTCCAACGCCTCAAGGCGGGAAATGAGTGTCTCAATTGGAACATCTGGGCGGGGGTCCCTATCCTGACGGGAATCCCTGACCACCAGTGCGTTGTCGAGTTCTTTAACACGGTAAGTAGGCTCATCGGCTGGTGGAGCGGCTGGCGGAAGGACCAGTTTGGAAGCTGAGGGAACCCGAGCTGGTTTCCAGGGGTTGTTACGCCACTCAGGAGGATTTGGCATAATGTTCCACACCTTCCTACCATAGGCCTTAGCCTCAACCCTGTCCACGGGAGTAGCATGGTCAGGGTTACCTAGAGGTACTCACCGAGGGTAAGTTGTTCATGCCCCTGTAGTACTGGTCAAGGATTGTCATAGTCTGGCTATCGCTCTGTAGCGCATTCATCCAGGAGGCCATCGACCAACTCCTTCTGCTCGGAAAGTTGTTGGTGCAATATAGACTTCTCAGGGTCCTCCTCTGTCTTCTGTACTGAGGCGGATGGTTCGGAGTGTTTGGAAGCTATGACGTTCTCTTTACCCTTACCAGAATTCCAGCCGAGAACTAATGCCCTGGGGGCGGAGGGAGACACAGCAGATTCTTTTGCTGGCGAGTAACTCTTCCTGATGGGTCTAATAGTGGTGGCATGCCCTCAGGGGTAATATCACTGTCAATAAGATCCAACTCATCCTCCTCGTCCACTATGTCGGCCATGTTAATCGTGACCCTTCTTGGGAGCATATCCTCGATATCACCTAGTGAGTCGGACTGCTGCCAGATAGGACTGAAAATGAGGACAGCATACCGCCCCAACCAAAAATTTGGTCATGGGGAGAATCCTCCATGATAACCTTGCGGAGTACCTTGAAAGTTTGAACGCATTGTTGTTGGAGGGCCTTACGGTAGCCTGATGACTCTGGGTGCTGGGCCACATGAATTGTGTTCAAATCAACTAGACGGAATTGCTTTCCAATGTCTTCAAAATGTGCATGGATCCTAGGATAAATCACTCCCTGATGATGAAGGAGGAAGTCTGTCACCTATATGGTTTGGCGGAAACACTCAATTTCCCCAAGGGTGAGGGATTCTGGGGAACAGAAATTCGGCGTTTCCACGGGCCAGAACATCATGGTGAAGTGGTCAGATGTGGGGATTTTCCATAATATCCTCATCTAAAATTCAATTTCTTTCCCTTAAATACCCCACTGATCAACCAGAGGTGGCTGAGGAACTGGCAGCGACACTGAGGCAGACCGCTGGGGCAGAAGGCTGGCCGGTGGAGAGTATGGCGAGGGGACTGACTGGCTGCTGAATCTCGGACTGTCCTCCGAAGAGTGTTGTGACCTGGCCACTACATCACGATATGATAGGATGATATCCACAATTCCTAGATCATGGGATATGGCTACTGGTGATATTCCGGGATGATGCATGCCCGCCATTGGTCCCGAAAATAGCTCTTCGTGATATCTTTTCGAGGTGGAGAGCGTTTCTGGTGACGACGGTGGTGATTGTAAAATCGTGACCTATGGGGTTGCTATATTTTCATCCTCGTAGATATAAATATGAAGGGAGTATGGAATCCTATGAATTTATATTTCCGATAGCATGAGGCTGATGTGCCTCATTTCTACCCCATCCCTTGACAATGAGGACCAAGGGGAGGGTTCCATCGTTGAGTCATAATCTTCTTTATAATCTGAGAAGCATACAAATTTTAACTCACTCTGATTATTATCTATGCTCTTTTTATGGAGGTGATGACCCTTTTTCCTTCCCTAGGATGGTTCTTCAATACTGGGTCGATTTCTGGCATGAGGAGGTCCTTTGGTCGTCCTCGTACGGGGGCGGAGATGGTTTCCACCGGAGTAAGCTGGGGTGTGATGAGCTCCTGTGAAGATATAAAAGGGGACACGGGGAGGACCTTTGTGGATAGTGATAGAGTGGTTAGGACCTCTACTAAAGCTGACATAAGCACGAGTAGGGCCTCCATGCTTGTTCCCTCTAGCGACATCCATATGAGGAAGGTCCTCCTACTAGTCAGGTCGAACATGGGTAGGACCTCCGTGCTGGGTGCTGATGAAGTGAAGTTTCTCCCCATACCTATGATTACCATGGTGAGAAGGATGTTATCCTGCTGCTACAAGAACATGGGGAGGACCCCCATGTTGGAGAGTGACTGGATGCACAACGTCCCAGCCCCGACGATCATCAGCAGGAGGAATGACTCAGTACCTGGTGTAGTCAGCACGAGAGAGATTCCCATACTGAGTGTTGTCGTTAGGGGGGGGGGGGGACCCCATCAAAGTTGACGGTGTAATGGGGAAGACCTCCATTATGAGCTTGGATGTGGGGAAGACCCGCATTCTCCATGGTAGTGGTATGGGGAGGTCCTCCGTACTAGGTGACATTATTGTGGGTTAGTCCACGGTATCCACTACCTGAGCCAGTGACTAAGAGAGTTGACCCAGCCAACCCTTGGGGTGGTTGGGGCCTCGATCTAGGTCAGGCATATAACTACCGCTGCTCATAAAATATAGGGAGTTGATGATATGCGTCAGCTGTGCCTCAGGCCACAGTTGATGGTGACACTGACGCCCCTTTCCGGGCATCCTCTTCAATTTGCGCCCAACGCTGGTGTCGGGGTGGATGGACCAAAGATGGTGGTGCACACACGTGGCTCACCTACTCCTTGGCTGGTAAGACTGGGCAGCTGTGCTGACACGGCCTGGTGGGAGCCTTCACCGGGAGTCCCTGGAATGGGACTCTTACCAGGATGTCCTAGATAACGCCTAGCTCGTCGGCGTAGGGAAGGGAGTCGTCGAAGACTTTTGGGGACACGCTCCCAAAATGATTATATATTGGGGTGGGGAACAACGACTCCTTTCACGTCCCTCAGGGGCGGTGTTGATGATGAGGCACAGACGCCCCTAAATCCTAGAAGGCCATGTACCTCGTCAGAATGATCCCCTCCTCCTCGTACCGGTGTATGAGGTCATTAATCACCCTTCATTGGATGACTTATAAGGAGGATATGGGGGTGGGGGTCCAGTGGTCATGGCCATTAAGACCATTATGGAAGAGGTATAACTACGCGGGATTGCGGCGTTGGCATTTCCCCTGCCCCTATGTTAGTGGGTGGGCTGTAATCGGTTTCTGGATACAACCACTTGGATCCTAGAAGCAGGGGGATTAACTCATTATTGCTGAAAAAAGGAATCGATGACCAGTTCCCCAGTGTCATTCAGTCTTCCATGATCAGTAAGATGGATCCACGCTGACAACATCGCAGATCGAGATTCCCAACGTTTTGACTACCCCAACTTCTGGTGAGTTTCACGTAAGGCCCTCTATTTTCTTAGCGGGTCCCAGCACGGGATAACTGGATCCAGTACCATGCTAATCCATTGATTCGGAAAATGCTACTAGTCTCTATGTTAAAGAGAAGATCATCTTGACGTTGGGTTCACCATTTATGTTTCCGACGATTTCGTCGGGGCGCGCACGCTCATCTGTTGGAGGACAAAAGGAGTTGTTTGTTTCCCCGCATTCCCACTATCGAAAGGTGGGCGACATCCGTTCTTTATTCAGGGACATTTTCTCCTTAATCGAAATGGGATGATTGGATGTCGATTCTTCCTTCCGTGGATTCCTCCTCGGAACTCGTCACCTTTTCTGAGTCTCCTTTATAGATTTAATATGTTGTTCGTGAAACTCTTCCCAGTGCCATATCTTATTGGACACCATTTAATTACGCTTCTTATATCAGGAAATTCCAAAGGGTCCAGTTAGGGCAGTAGCGTTCGGTCAGGGAAGTAGTCACGTTGGGCATCACTGGCATGTCTGGATGCTGGAACACTAGCGCATCTGGGTTTCTTTGCCATATTATATGGATTCTCAAGGGAGCGAAATCCTGATTCATCCCACTTCACATGCGGGGATTCTTATATCGTGGCATGTCTCTGAGATTTTCCTCAACTTTCTATGTTTAACACTGGGTATGCCACGAGTTTAACATCTAACGGAGATGGATTGGACCGATTAGAACACATACTGAAGTGGATCATATAGATGTAGCCCCTTGAGGGAACTCTGATGTCGGGACTAACATGTGGTTAGTTACCTAGTTACTACTAGGAGCATCGAATAGGTGGATTTCCATGATCTTACCAGAATGTGGCGGCCTGGGTAAGAATCTGGATGGACGATGGGTGGTTAAGTGAAGTGGGTGGAGAATTTTATGGAGTCGACTCATGGCGATGAAGGAGGTGGTATTGAGCCTTAAAGAGACTTTCTACATATCCCCACGGTAGGGAATCATAGTCCACATAGTTCGGTGGGACGATTGGATACCTCAGGAGGTGTCCTATGAAAATGGACGCATGGATGGGACCCAGAGGAAGCAGAACCTCCTGGTTGGGGAATGATCTTCCAAGAACACCTGGGATCAAGGGGTAGATTAGGATGAGACATTAGTGATGGTCTTGAACCTCCGGGAGGCATCCTATGTATCCCTGTGGCAGGGAATCCAAGTTAACAGAGTTCATCTTGATAATAGATTACCGCTGATTGGGGTTCCAACAGCCTACCACTGAAAGAGAGTGACAACAGCTTACTGCAAAAGGGGGGGGGTGACAATGGCTTATTGCTGAAAGGGGGGCTATCAACTAATTACCGCTGAAAGGGGGGGATGACAACAGCTTACCACTGGTTGGGGATAAACCTCAGGGGGGATTCTTATGTACCCTGTTGGGGAGACAGGGATTGAAACCCACATTTTTTGGAAATGGGTGTGGTTGAACTGACGTGAAGGAAATGGAACGACCGTGTGTTGGGCATGAACCTCATAGGGGCATCCTATGTACCTTTCCATGGCATGGATCAATGTACACATAGTTCAGGATGGGTTTGGTGAACTGAAGTGAAGATGGTCGGGACCAATGGTTATGGGGCTTGCACCTCATGCGGGCTTCCTACATACCTCACCTTATCAAGGATCAAAGACCACGTAGTTCAGGTGGTGGGAACCGTCATGAAGGTCGTTAGAACCAATGGGGTGTTGGGCTTGAACCTTAGGGAGGCTTCCAACATACCTCATCTTGGCAAGGATCAAAGTCCACATAGTGTGGTATGGGTGTGGGGATTACACTTTGGGATGCCCAAAGAGGATGTCATGGTCGATGCTTACTCTAAGACCACATGAGTCATGCTCAGTGTGAGAAACAAGAGGCAGCGAAGACCTGATGATCATGTCACGGAAGGTGCATCCGTGGGATGCGGAGTGGGTCTTACACATAGTTAGCAGCCTAGGGAGAGAATTATTGGTACTTACTCCAGGATGTATGCCTGGATAGCGACAAATACCAAAGGGAGAGGGATTTGGAACCGAAGAAAGGTGGGCTTTGGTGCCCATCCCCTACTCTTTGGTCTTTGTCCAAGATAAAGTCATGAGGATCAGGGGTTCTACCTCCTATATGAAAATCTAGGGGCTTACACCAAGATGGTTTCCCTTTCCCCGCGTAGGATGCATGAGAGGAATTCAAAGTTTAACGTCGTATGCTGAGGATGAGGGTTCTTGGTAGTTTAACGTCCTACGACTCAGACGAGGTGGGTTCTCTCATCACCCCTAGGAAATACATAACTGGTACACTCTTCACCATGGTGAAGATAAGGGATAGGAAATGTCATGGCTAGGGGGTGTCATGAGGTGATCACATTGGGGGTCCATGTTAGCGTGGCTATGCGAAGAAGCAATAGTCGTTAGCATGCCTATACGAAGAAGCATGAGGTGAAGCAACGCAATTGGAAGTGGTGTCTAGGGGACTTTAAAATCACTTCATGCAAACCTGGAGAGTCACATGGGAAAGGGAATTGCAATGTAGATGGGTTCAGAGGCAGGGGACTTGTGAAGCTCTAGTGCTCCATGTAGTAAAGGGCCCTTGCGAAGGGGTGTGCTTCGCGAAGTGGAGTGTCCCAACCTAATCATAGGGTAGAGGTGAATATAGGAGGTGCTTCGCAAAGTGGAAAGGAATTATCATAGCACTTCATTGTGAAGCAAAGGTGCCTCGTGAAGCAAGCTGTTGTGAAGAAATGTGCTTCACGAAGTACAGTGACCCTGCCTTAGCAAGTGGATAACATGTACATGAGGGGTGATTCGTGAAGCATAAATGACCTGTAATGACTCAGGTCCCCTTGGGGATCCCCTTACATCGTGGAGTCCCATAGGCTCTACGAAACACATCCCTCTCCAATGATGGGAAGAAAACAAGGCAACAGGGAGGCACTTCACAGAGAAAAAGTACCTCACGTAGCTCATGGTTCGTAGAGCAGAGGGTGATTCACTATTTGGGATCTAGGAAGTTGAAAGGTCGGATGATCCACCCTCTGGACTTGTGGGGAGGCCAGTATTTATAGGCAAGAGGCACCATGAACTAGAGCTCGCTCAGCACAAATATGGATTTCATTGCTATGCGGCGGGTTCACGAACGTCAAATTTGTTCATAGAGTATCCTTCCTCCTTTCTCCGCAGTAGGCTTGTGAACGTTAAATTTGTTCATGGAGCATCCTGCCTCATTGCTCTCTGGAGGGATGACGAATGTCAAATTCGTTCTTGGAGAATCCCACCTCCTTGCTACGTGGTAGGCTCGTGAATTTCAATGGAATTCGTGGAGCATCCCACCTCCTTGCTCTGTGGCGGCCATGGGGCCTGGGGGACTCCGCGAAGGGGCTTGGTGAGGCAGCCATTTGGAATTTTTGTTTCTTCTTCTTCTTCCACCATTTTGGAGCCAACATAGATAATCAGTAGATGGTCAAGGGACCACCAAGGTAGCAGCAGAGGTTTATGCATGGTGGTCCATAGGGTGGTGGATATGGTAAGGGGGGAGGTAGAATAGTTGGTAGTGGCTAAAGCTTCGAGGTACTACCACCACCACCCCATGGCGGTCCACCATGGGCTCAAGGTGCCGATGGATAGGGGTGGGGATAGCTTTAGGTGATATAGGATTATGACCTCAGTTCTCCAGATAAAATAATAGGTACGATCTATGTATTCTACACCCTAGGTGTAGTTCTGATAGGCACGTGTTCTAGTTACACCTTCATTACTATGAACCTTGTTCGGATCTTGGAGATTATAGTAGATCTGTTGGATCAATACTTAGATTTAGAGACTCCTACTGGAGAGGATTAAACAATCACACACTTCTTCTGGTAGTGTGAGCTTACTCATGGAGGTGAGATCATCAGCTGGGATCTCCTAGTAGAAGCATCGAGCCCTTATGATGACATTATGGGTATAGACTGGTTATCTATAGTCAATGATCATATTGAATATTTTAGGCGCATAGTGTGGTGTTTCCACTTAGGTGAGACCAGGTTATCCTATAAAAAAGAAAAAAAATTAATGCTACATAGGTTGGACTTTTTAGATAATGGTGAAACCGATCAATCACCAATTGTCTAGCCTCACCCTCTATGTGGTAGAGGAGAGTAGTCCCCAATTTCCTATAGTGGTGGATGAGTAAAAAGTAATCTTCCCCAAGAATGTTCTAGGATTAATCCCCCATAAGGAAGATGACTTATACATTGATCTATACCCTATGAAAGTACTGATATCCACACCCACATATTGGATGGTTCCCAAAGATCTTTGGGAGTTGAGGTTTGTGATGGAGGATTTTCATTAGAAGGGCTTCATGAGGCCCATCATCTCACCCTAGGTAGCCCATGTTCTATTTTCCTAGATGGAAAATGGTAGTTTGAGGCTATGAGTTGATTTCAGGTGCCTGAATCAGGTGACCATGAAGAACAAGTATCTGCTACTGAGAATTGAAAACCTCTTCGACCAGTTCAAGGGAGAAATGTGGTTCTCGAAGATAGACCTGAGATCGGTCTATCATCACCTCTGTGTATTGGATAAAGATGTACCGACGAAAACCTTCATATGTCGGTATGGACACTAAGATTACATGGTTATTCCATTTGGTTTAACCAATTCTCCAATAGTGTTTACGAGACTCATGAGCTAGATCTTCCAGCCATACCTTAACTGGTTCATCGTGGTCTTCATTGACGACATTCTGGTGTTCTCATCGTCTGAGGATGAGAACTTTATAGACATGAGGATGGTCCTAGACACATTCTAAGATCATCATCTATATGGGAATCTCTCGAAGTTTTAGTTTTGGATTCCGGAGGTCCACTTTATATGACATGTCTTTTCAGAGGATAGAGTTGTGGTAGATCCGGAGAAGATAGAGGTGGTTCTTTCTTGGGAGCAACCCAAGAATGTTATTGAGGTGCCGAGTTTACTTAGTTCGGTTGGGTACTATTAGAGGTTTTTTCCTGACTTTTACATATTAGCAATATCCATGACATCCTTGACACAAAAGGGAAAACCTTTCATCTTGACAGAGAAGTGTCAGGAGAGCTTTCAGTAGCTGAGATAGAGCTTGAAGAGCATTCCATCCAAGAGATTTTTAGATGAGGGTTTTGAGTATGTGGTGTACTTTAACGTGTTAGGAACTGGACAAGGATATGTTTTGAAGTAAGGGAATGTAGTGACTACCTATGGTTCATAGCATTTGAGACCACATTAGCAGAACTACGTGACCCACAAACATGAGTTTGTGGTGGTAGTATTCGCATTGAAGATATGGGGAAACTATCTTATGGGTGAGAAGTTTATCATCTACTCATACCACAAATGTCTTAGGTATAACTTTTCTATGAAGGGTCTATGATTGAGAAAATGGTGTTGGTTGGAGTTCCTCCATGAATATGACTTCGAAACAGTCTATACTCCTATGTAGGAGAACATGGTGGCAGATTCTCTCAGCCGGAGATCGAGTTCACAACTACTGAAATAGGCTTTAGAGAAGTTTCCCTCACTTTAGATATCCTTAATAGATAGAGATAGATAATCTTATCTTTAGTCAATAGTAGTTATCCCTCCACTCACACAGTGAGTTTGGGAGGCATATCTCGGAGATACCAGCTACAAGACTACACATGCTTAGATGTCTATAGGGAATGCCCTTGATGGTTGTTAGATAGGTGGGAAGAACATAGTTCTTTTCAGAGGGAGCACTGTTGTTCCAGTAGATTTGTGAGTGGAGGTTATGAGGGAGTTCCACAAATCCCCTTTGGTGGTACATTAATGTGTGGTGAAAATGTTTTAGGACCTTTGATGCCAGTTCCAGTGGCCATGTATTTAAAACGACGTGGTAGAGTTCATTTCATGGTATCCCAATTGTTAGTAAGTGAAGGCAGAGCACCATATTCACGTAGGCATGACTTATCCAATCGACTTGCTAGAGTATAAGTGGGATGAGATATTAATAGACTTCATGATAGTTTTACAATAGAAGTCCAGGGGAAACGACTCATTCCGGGTGATATTTGACTGACTCACTATGTTGTCCCACATCCAACCCATCTGAGAGTAGGGTTCCGTAGAGAGCTTGGGATGCCTCTAAGATCAGGATATTGTTCAACTTTATGGGTTGCATTTGATGATCATTTCAGATCATGATGCTTGATTCAGTTCCCGACTATGGAAGGGTTTTTAGGAGGCTTTTGGGACACATTTTTGATTGATCATATTTTTTCACCCCTATATGGATGGTTAGATGGAGAAAACCATCTAGATGATATAGGAAATTCTTTGTGCATGAATCTTGGACTTTGGTTGTAGTTGGGAGGACCAATTTCCTCTGGTGGAGTTTTTGTACAACAATAGAAACCACTCCACCATTACTATTCAATTGTTTGAGGCCTTGTATGGTCGACCATATAGATCACCGTTATGCTTGACTGACCCAGGGGTGTCAGCACTTTTGGGCCCAGAGTTGGTGTGGGCTACCAATGAGAAGGTGAAGATCATCTAGGAGTGGACGAGGAATCCACAAAGATAAAATAATTCGCTTGTTGATAGAACACAGGGACCCTTGGAGTTTGAGGAGGGAGACAATGTCTTCCTCTGGGTCTCACCTTTATAGGGTTTGCAAAGCTTTGGTTGGTGTAGCAAGTTGTCTTCGATGTTCATTGACCACTTTCAGATTATGAGTATAGATGGTGATGCGGTGTAAAACATTGATATACCCCCACAATGTTTTTGGGTGCATGATGTCTTTTACATGTCACATTGAGGAGGTGCGTGCATGAACCATCACATAGTATCTACTGGGGAGAGCTGAACATTGATGATGGGGTGATGTTTGGAGAGTTCCCAGCAGAGATCCAGGATCGGCAAGAGCATACCCTTCATGGGAGGTCGATTCCTCTAGTGCGTGTTTAGTGGCAGTACATGAACCTCTAAAAGAGCACCTGGGAGTAGGAGGATTAGTTACGTTCTTAGAACCATCATATTTTTGTTGATTATCCATAGTATTGACTTTCTTGGACATAAATACCTAAGGTGGGGAAATGTAATGACTCGGATTTTCTTCCGTTTGTTTAATAAATTAACCGGTAAAATAATGAGACCATGCGCTAAGATGACATGAGATTCCAAGGCTTGATGTGCCTTGAAAATTTTTTCAAATAAAGTTCCTTTTTTAGATAAAATCACATGGTAGATAACTTTGAAATTTAATAACATATAAAAGGTTTCTTGAATTGAACATTTAAGGGAACCATTACTTCAAGAACATCATATTTACCTTAGGAAGGACCTAAAATCATCTGTAACAGGCCAGATTAAAAGGTTAGATTCTGGACTTAACCATCATTAAATATTTTAATAAAAATATTTTAATGATGCAACATATTTTGTTTCCTTTCTATTAAACATAGACGTAAAGTTCCAAGGTTAGAATTGGCAGCCAAGAAAATTCCTCGAGAACTCTTGAGGGAAGGAACCTCAGAAGAAGGCATTGGCGAACGACGAAGAATCGACACAGTATCGAATCAAGGATTGATGATTGAGAGAGTTATTCAACAGATTGTCAATGATGAAGAATTATACCTCTATCAAAAAAATCTCCCTCTCTCAATGAATTATCCAATCCCAACTGTCGTCCTCATTGAATGGGAGAGGACGCGGAAACTGGTGTGTCTGGGAGAGATGAGCCGACGTGCTCAAGCAGCCAGGGCTGGGAAAACCTAGTTGCTCAGTGGGTCAAACTTGTGACCTAACGGGATAGACCTATGGGTTAGTGGGATAGGTCTAGAATATCGGGTTAGGCCCGAAAGGTTAGGTCGGGTCTGCGTGTCAACTCAGGTCGAGTCGGTCTGACTAGGTCGGACTGGGCACGAACCCTACAGTCCCCTTTTTTTTAAAAAACACGGTAACATTAAAACTGTAAGTCTGTTTGATAATCCTTCTATGGAATTAGGAACCTTACAATGAGGAGGTCCTTTTGAGATGGATTTTTAAGACCATAGTTAGAGATAGTGTAGGTGTGGAGCATTTCCCCTTAGTCTTTTCCACAAGGGTTCAGTATGGCGTTGCATTGAAATCCCCTAGAGAGACAAATTCCCTGATAGAGTTATCTATTCATCATTAAAACATGGGTGATACTCTGTCAACCATGCGGGAGTTATTTGGTTATTTAGGTAAACTTTTAGAAAAGGGAATTTATCCTCCATCTAGTGGGACTTATCAGTAGGGTTCATTGTATTCTTCAGAATCCCCTATGTTACGAGTCGTATCATTAGGGCTCATAGTATTCTACGAGAATCCCTTATTTTTCGGGGTAATGCAGATTGGATTTGAGGTATTCTCTGAGATAATCCCCTCTCTATATAACATAATATTTTCTAGATATGACAGCAAGGCTTGAGGAGTGATTCCTCCCAGAATAAGTATGCCTCAAGCGGAATCTTGTGGCAGATGTTTGGCGGTAACATATCGTTTCTGCCTTGTGGCTAGTATTTGAGTATATCTGGATATCCTTGTATTATTTATGGGTGTATACCTATGTATATATAACTACACTTTTTGTGGATTTTCCATTGTGGTTTTTTGGTGTACTACTGAGTATTGTTTTACTCACCCCTACACAGGCTTTGCTCGCACATGTCGTGTCTTGTGCAAACGACCAATGTTTCTATAGAGTCCTTGGAAGAGAAGGACTAGGTCCAGAACCAGACTGTTTCTTGTGAGATCAGTAAGACTGAGGTGTTTCTACCAGCTTTCTACTACAACATCAGTACCCTTTTTTGTTGGTCAGAATTTGAAGTTATCTTTCGTTTCGGTGGGCTAGTATTCTGGTCCGGTAGTACTTTACTACTTTACTTTTTTCATACTCTTTTGTTGGGTTGTTGTGGTATGTATGATTCATTTTCATTATTCAAATTTTTTCGCATTCTAATATCTTTAGCTCTGTTTTGTGTGAATGTGTACAAGTTCTTAGTAAAATTCCACCCATTATTTTCAGATATGCCTACTCTGAGGTAGTTTCTAGCCTTTAGACTTTGGGAGGTGGGTTTGGGTAGACACAGCATGGGCCCCGGGGGATGGGTCATGAAATTTGGTTCAAAAATATATAGGAGAACATAAATTTGAAAAATCAACATCATTGTTGGGTGGAAAACAAAAAACTCCAGAAGAGTCAAAGATAAATTTTATAAGTAAAGGTCCTTGCTAAAAAGATTTTTAAATTGAATATATTTTTTAACGGTAGAACCAAGTATATTCTAGAAAATAGAAATAAAAGAATACTAGAAGGAAATTTTGATGATATTAGTGGAATTTTCATATTGAAAATAGTGTGAAATATAATATAACATAAAATGGAGTTGGGTTAAATAATTCCCATTACCATAAATCCTTTTTTATATTTTTACTCTTCAATCAACCCAAAAATAATCATTGGTTCATTAATAAATTGAATAATAAGTGAATTATATTCATTATTTCACTATTTATCAATTAGAATCATTGGATAATATTTCTTAATTGTATTCTTTAAAGTGGAAACATTTTGATATCATGTTTTGATAAAAAAAATTGTTTTTCTTCAATGATTCTATTTTTTCCAAGGTCATTTATACACAAGTAGTGTTATATATAGAATATTATAATTAATATATTTATACATTTATATATCCCAAATAATTTATTTTAACCATCAACAATTCTGGTTTAAATAAAAAATTACAAACGTCCACATTAGCAGTTAAATGACCATTAATGAGATATTATTTTAAGAGGAAGTGCAAGATGTATAATATATGATTATATAGAAAATAGAATTTTATAGTATTTTAAAATTATCAAGACCATTTTATCATACTGTATAATTTCATTAGGAATATTTTAATTATAAAATATTAGGATGATATTAACTTAGAAAAGGAAAATAAAATAAAAGGATAAAAATAAATTACCTATTTTTTTGAAGTGGTTCCTTTTTATTACCCTTATCTTCTTGAAAGATTGGATTTTGATTACTCTAAAACATACCTATAGATTATAAGGTTTCTAATATATGTGGTTTAGGAGGACTTTTGACTTTGTTAAGTATTGTAGGAGTGGTTTCCCATGAGGAGGAAGAGGTGTTATTTATAATTGAGGAGAGGGGTGTTTTTATAATAATATATTAGAAACTATACTTTATCCAAGGTAAATATTTTAATAGTGATTTTTTTTGAAACTGTTGGTTATTTATCAATGAAATAAAATTTATTTAAATATTTACATGCCTTAATAATTATAATTCAATATTTTATTAATAAATTATGTATTTAATATTATAACCAAAAACAATAACCCTTGGACAATTTTGACTTGATGATTTAAATTAACAAAAATAATTTTATCAAAATAACTTTTTAACATAGGTTATTTAAATTTTTAATAAAACAATAGAGATATTTTACATACCTTAAAATACAATATATTAAAATAAGCCCTTATAGTTTTTTGATTTGTTAATCTTGATATTTATTTTATGGAATTTTAATAATTATATATTCATAAATTAATACTGATAAATATAGTGTATATAAAATTTTAATATTTTTAGGATAAATTACACTTCCAATAGGAAGGTTACTATACCCAATGATCCTGTTATTATTCCCATTGGTCTTGTTACTATTCTGTTGGTCATATTACTATTCCAATGATCACAATAACTCATATAAATACCACATCATTCCTTAATTATTTATTTACCTCAGTTACCCTCAATGTTATACATTTCTATTTTCTAGAATGTGAATTTGTTTACCAATATTTGGTTTCTTTTCTATGGTGTTGTTTGTGGGGGTGATGATTCTTGCAGACATGGGTGATCCATATTTTTCGATTGTAGTTTTTCTATTTTTTATTCATTATCCCCTTGTAGTGTTTGGAATTATCATGGGTTTAGTTATGGGATAATTTATTGATATTCATTAATTAAATAATTTTGTTTATTTCACCATGTGTTTTACATGTATAATACTATCTAATATAATATAAAACCATTTTTTGTGAATAAATATCATATAAAAACCCTGGGTTATTATAGAGGGATGTCTGATCATCACATACCTAAATATTCCCATGTCCCACAACACTAAAAACATGTGAATCATCCTCATAAATATAAGCATTGAACAAATCTTGACAGTATTATAGGATAATCATAACATGATCAATAGATTTCCAAATTTTATCCCAACACCAGTTATATTTTCATTTAAATAATGAAAAAAATGATGGAATGGATGCCAAAAAAACATGACCCTGAAGCATAAATAGTTATTCATACTTTTATTTGACTGGTCATTGATCCCAAATAGTTTTACGGATCGAAATTTATGGTCATTCAAAGTTAGAATTTTGAAAACGGCTAGCTGGGGAAATTCTTGAGTGATGTATGGAATCATGTGAAACACTCAAAAAGTGAATAAGACTCATTCATGGTCACAAAACTATATTGTGTGATAAAGGATATGTAAAAAATAAAAACTCCATGCATATGAAAGACCACATACAAAAACCAAGGCATTTTCACACAACTATATAATGTTTTGTGACACATCCCAAAAGTTTCATGACACACTCTAAGTTACATGACACAACAAAAATTACTATAAATATGGAAGCAACCCCTCATTTGGGGTAAGACCTATATGATTTGAGTGTAGGAGATCTCACTCATGCAACCTGAGTTTATGTTCTTTGTGAAATAAAAATGTATGGAACTCATGTGCAATTACCTTGGGGAACCCCCTCAAGGAATGGTCTTCTACTAATACATTTTCACACAATTTTATCAATTGGAAAAATAACTTTGCACAATGTACTATATTTCTCAAAAATCTATTTTCATGAAAATTCAATGTTTTATGAATTTTTTTTTTCAAAACCATGCTTGTAGGTCGTTCCTCACACGAACAACCTGTTTGCATGAAATAATATTGTAGAGACACATAGTGAAAATATTCATGACCAATTACATAGTTGTATGACCAAGTGAAAAAATTGTGTGAAAAAGTGTTCAGGAATGACCACTATTCGATACCATGGGGATCTGCTCCTAAACCCACTATTCGGATCTCTAACAGATATATTTTTAGACCCTCTAGCCCAGTCCCTTCACTACTATCACTGACCCCTATGAAAAATGTAATGTCACACCATAATATTTTCAGGCTTGGTCAAGAACATTTTTTATGTTTTCCTACACATACCCAAAATCCACCACACTCAATACCATGAGTCGATATCCTTCTCTACACTCCATGAAATACCTTTCATTAATATGCTCATTTTGGTTCCTTTATCATGTCATGAGTTGATATTAATCTCAATAATTCCCTTAGTTCCTTAAGTCGAAGACCTCCCCATGAAGCTCTTAAAACCCTATCATCTGACTCCCAATCTAGATCAAACCTAAAAGGGCCTCTCTTATGTAAGTCACACACTATCTATTTCTTGGAATATTTAACATCTTAGTCCTCTCTACATGACGTTAAACTATAGTATAGACTATATGAAAGGAATATGATTCCTCTTTTGAAAAAAACATGATTCCTTATTTTTCAAATAAAATATTCCACATGCCATTATTCCGAGATGGCCCCCTTGGTCCTCACTACATGAGTTTACACTATAATATACATTATATGATAAAATTTTGATGCCTCTTATTAAAAGAATGAGATGACATATTGATCAAGTTAAATATGACTCATGTAGTGATTATGAAATAGACACCAAGAATCCACTATAAGACTCATCCTCTTGTGTAATACACAAAAGATATCCCTTGACCCATCAAAAAGTCAACATTACCTTATGAATTTTCATGAGGAATATGAATGGGAATACCTACTATGGAAGCCCCACATGTATCCCTACTCCTCTGAATAATCCCCCATGGGACAACTCATTAGGTGTAATCCTAAATCCTATTCCTGAAACCACTAGAGGTTTGAGATGTACTCTTAACAATATATGAGGAAGAAATTATGGTTAGCTCAATACACAATCCCTACACACCAGATCATCTCAAGTGATGTTAAATTGGAACCATACCTTATTCCAAGAACATGGGATGCCATCTTGACTAGACATGATGAAAAATGGATGGGCATATCAATAAAATATCCCCACACACCATGTCCTCTCACATGATGTTATATTGTATCCTCACCATATGTATGCAACATGGGATACCCTCTTGACTAGAAATTATGAAGAAAGGGTGGGAAACTCAATGCATAATCTCCACACACCACCTCCATTCACATGACGTTAAACTCTAACCATACCCTATGCTAGAAACATGTGATTCCAACTTGACCAGACATGAGGAAGAAAGTATGGGTAGATTATTGATTAAGCTCCACACCCCATGTCCTTTCACATTATGTTAAACCAAAACCATACCCTATTTCAAGACACGAGATACCCTCTTGATCAGAGAAGAGGATGAAAGGAAGGGGATCCCAATGGATAATCCATGCACACCACATCCTTTTGCATGATGTTAAACTGTAACCTTATCAAATTCAAGGAATGTGTGATGGGCTATGTGATAAGTGTATTATGCATCTTATGAGAATAATGAGATTCCTCATGTGATATTCATGAGACGATACCCTCATGACCTGGGTAGATCACAAGCATAATCCCCATTTACACAATTGTTTCTCTGTAGGATCACCTGGTTAGCTCCCAAAAGTAAGCCACATTCACATCATTACTTCTCTATAGTGACACCATGGTATCTCCCACATGTAATCCCCATTTATATAAATAATTCACTATAGTTTCCCCTGAGATAATCCCACATGTAATCCCCATTCACATCATCACTTCTCTTTACAACACACAAGAAACTTCCATGTTTAAGCACTACACAATCCATCATTTTCACACCTTTGGTGACATAAGTGTCCTTACTGAAAGATGCTAAACTACAAAAACTGATCATATTACATGAATTAAAACTAATACATCAGACTACATGGGTTTTGATCCCTGTTTACTAATAGGGTACTTAGGATGCCTCTATGAATTTCAATCATGAAAACCATCCGAGTGTGAAATGATCCCCCTTTGGGGACACACTGTTTAAAATACAAGTGTGAAATCATCCCCCTTGGGGGAAACACTCCATCAAATACATTTGTGAAATATTATACCTAATTTGGGGAAACACTACACCATCCCAGTGAGAAATTATCCATATTGGGGGGACACACTCCATCAACTTTAGTGTGAAATTATCCCCCTTTAATAGGACACACTCCATAAATCCCAATGTGAAATTATCATCCTTGTTGGAACCATGAAATCATCCTGGTGTGTAATATTTCCCCCTTATGGATTCCCTCTATTAGTCTAAGTATTATTTCTCTCCCCCCCCCATGTGAAAAAATAATCCATCTATATCCACTACATGTAAAAAATGTGACCCCATCTATCTCCATAAGATATTAAACTTGTGACCTGATCTGTCTCCACTAGACATAGAAATTTTGAACTGATGCATATCCATGAGGCATTACTCTTCTATAATAGTCTATAATTCCTACCCCAAATAATAAACCTTGGATTCCTTAGTGAAAATATTTAGAATACATACACATATAGAATCTACTACATCATGGTGAACATGATATTCATTAGGTACCATGCCTATGATTACTGACACATGAGATTCCCCCAAATTCAAATGGATAAGTATATATAGGTTCCAAACACACCTAACATCCATATATTCTAAGACATGCCTCATGTTACTATATACGTCAACTAAAGGTTGTTTCCCTATTGAGAACAAAGTTGTGTAATTAATTTGTGTCCACCTCAATATGGACAAATAAATGAGTTTCATAAACATGGATCAAATATATAAGTGATACCTTGAATATGAGATGACCTCTAAAGAAGAATCCATTTATGTAATAACTAACACCACATTATCCCATATCAATGAAGGAGGAAAATCACCATTCACAGTGATAGAGGCTGATGACATGTAAAAAACAGTAATACGGGGCCATAAATGTGAATCACTATGATGATTCACACCCTTGATATGAATGCACTGTAAATAACATCCAATTCCAATAGAAACATAGAAAATGATAAGAGTGTGATCAAACCTACAAAAAAAGTGTATGAAACAACCAACATGTAGATCAAAGCACCAAATAGAGAACTCTAAAGAGTTTAACTCACCCAAAATCTCTTGGATAGGATCTAGGGTTCAAAAAATATGGCAATATCCAAATGATAGGGAATTTGTATTTGAAAAATATTTAATTCACTACAATAGACATAATTCATAGAGTGAATTTTGAATTCTTAAATTTGAACTTTTGGTATAACTAATGTGTTGAAAATCACATCTCCTCAACATAAAATTAGAAATTCTCTATTCGTGATGTGATTTTTGGATCACATCATTAATGGTTCTCTTTTCTTGAAAAAGAATAATGGATTCTGCCTAAACTCATTAAAGGAAAGAATATATGACTCACATTGTGATGTGGCTCAGGTATCCAACAATCCTCCCAAGTCCTTTAGAAAACTCCCAGATCACCTCTCACACCACTCGAACCCAATATACAACCTATTAATAATAAAATAGTGAATACCTGTAATATGATATAAAACTTATTCTTATTATAGAACATTATAGCCCAAAAGATTCAGGTAGAAGATGGTTCTCTGAAAATAGGTGATTCCTCAACTCCCTCATCGATGATTTATTCTCCCATGTATCTTGATAATTCAATATGTACCACCATAAAACATCAACCAACACAATCGATTTCACATGAAATATTTTAATATTTGAATAAATGATATCCCTTGGTTTATTCATAATAGATACACCTGGATCCAACTCAAACTACTCTCAACTAAAAACATTGGATGGATCAGTGTCCTACTTATTGAGTTGAGAAATGTGGAAAAAATCATGAATACATGTCAAATGAGAAGGTAAGACCAATCTATAAGAAAATTTACTAAGACACTTAGTGATCTAAAATGTTCTAAGATATTATAGAGACATATTACCACATTTATTAAGTTGATAGTGACCCAATAAATGATAAACATTCAAGAAGACCTGGTAACCTGTGTAAAACTCCACATGATGGAATCGATGAACCACATAGGATCTATGTTGACTCTGATTTTTAATCAATTGTAGAAATATGTCTTCAGTGAGACTCAGTCTCATGATAGAGGCCTCACCCACATATTTCCAATAAAGTAGTGACCTACATGGATAACTATGAATAGCCTCAAAGGGATCCATTCTTTTAAATGAATTGTAACTATTATTATAAGTTAACTCAAGCATTTCCAAATGGTTTTACAAAATTTAATAAGAATACATGATGTAGGCACGTAGAATATCATACATAATTCTTATAGCATGCCCCATCTAACCATATTTCTTTGGATGATAAGTTGTAATCAATATAACCTAATCCCACATCACTTCTTGGAGACTCTTCCCAAATCAGGTGGTAAACTGGGGATCCCTTCTAAACACAATGGTAGAGGGTACCACACAAAACCTCAAAGTATATTTCACATATATCTTACTAAGATATTTATCGATGTTAGTATCCATGATCTAAATAAAATGAGTTGACTTCAATAACTGATCAATATCCACACATAATAAATCCCTCTTAGAGTCCATTTTAATCCAATAATGGGGTTCGTTGACACCTCATCCCATATCCAAACATCTACTATATGAGGATGGTGTATACCAAAAGACTTTAGGTGGTGTTCCTTTATCTTCTTGTAGGTTTAATATAAGGACACATAATTAGAAGTATCATGATTCATACCCAACCACCATAAATGCCATCTTATTAAAAAATACATATTTATAGTTCAAGGTTGATATTCCCATGAAGAACTATGTAAAAAATGGAACACAAAAATCCTTATAAATTTTGAGATGAAAAAATAATCCCCAAATATAATAATACCATCATAAGGGAGAGACAAACCATAAAAAATCTCCCCACTATATAATATTTCTCTGACTCCTTTAAACACGTAGTCATGTTGTTGTTCTTGAATGATATACCTAATGAGATATGATGATAACCAAACACTAGTCAAAACCATACTTGAATCACCATTTTATGCATCTGAATGTAACTGAGAAAAAATCCCTATAAGGTTCCACACTTCCTTCAATTACAATATAGTATACTTTTGAAATTTCCTGTTGAGAGAATCAACAATTGGATTACCCTTCCCTAGGGTGTAAGTGATGTTGAATTTGAACATCAGGAAATATTACACCAACCTCCTATACCTGAGATTAATTTCCTTTTGAGAAATGATATACATCATCATCTTATGATTATCAAATACTATGAACCTCTCCTAAAATTTATAGTTTCCCAGAAAATTAGGTGCATATATAACAACAATGGACTACAAATCATGAGTTGGGAAATTTTTCTCATGTAATTGATGCTATCGAAAACTATAGGATGAAATTTTGTCTTTATATATAATCACACAACCAAGAAAAGTACTAGATGAATCAAATTATACCACATACCCCTTATTGTTCTTAGGGAAGATCAAAATATTGATGATGATAGAATCCATTTAAATTTATAAAAATTACTTTGACACTTAGAATAACAACTAAATATTATTCACTTTATTGGAAAGTAAAGTCAAAGGTTATGGTGACTTTGAAATATAAATGATGAACTACTAACAGTATCTAGACAGACCTTTGAAACTACTTGTCTAAATGATATTTTTGTGTTCCTCCAATGAGAATACATCCTTCACCTTCTTTGGATTTATTGAAATATCATGTTCTAAAATATTATTACCATGAACAAAAATTATTGGGTCCTTAAATTTCATTTTGATAGATTCCCATATAGGCAATGACTCCCCAAAATTTCCAATCCAATATTTAGTTTTTTCTCAGGATCTTGGTCATATCTCAAATAAACCAATACATAATCAACAAATACCAAGTAAAATGTGACTATATATTGATGTAATATCTAGTTCATAAAATCTATAGAACTGTAGGACTATTATTTAGATTAAAATTAAGTATAAGATATTAATAATGGCCATACCTACTTCTAAAAAGGGTCTTTGGGATAAAATAATCCTGAAACTTAAGTTAAATATCACCTGATCCAATATTAAATCATTTCTACCCCAATAACATATCAAACTTTTCATCCATATAGAAAAAGAATTATTATTCATAACAGTCACCAATTTTAAAGTTGGATAGTCTATACAGAGGTGAAATTATCCTTCAGAAATCTTATAAAAGAGAACATATTCTTACCATAGTGAAAAACTTGGTGAAATGAATCCTTCCCACATCAAATCATCCCATGGGATTATGAGCCCCTTCTGATCAATGACTTCCATATGATAAGAGGGTATGTAAATCAGTATTGTACCTAGAATAAAAGCAATCATTAACTCTACCACCCATCTTTTGGAAGACCAAAAAATTCATTACTAAAAATATCGGGGATGTTCCTAACAAAGATGGGAAAATCCCCAAGAGAGGGAACATCATCATGGTCAATTGAATCAATGGAAAAAATATTCATGATCTCTTCATAGGAAGATCACGTATGACTAGTCCTTGGGTACCACTATCCTTGAAACACCCAATATCTACCAATTATATTAGAAAATAGAAATTTTCATTGACATTAAAAAATATCATCACGATAATAAACTATCCAATAAATCCCAATTATTATATTGAATAGATAAATATCGAGAACTCAAAAATCTTAGACTAACTCTGTATCAGTTATCGATAGAGAGAACAAAGAAAAATTAAACCCATGCTCTCATAACATTCCAAGATCCATCCCCAAATCCATAAAAAAGTTAATGAGATGCATCATAAGTTTTATATTTTCAAACAAATAGGGAGATATAAACAAGGGTGATGAACCTGTATCAAATAGGGAAGTTTCAATAAAATATACAATAAAGATGGTACTTACCACTATAATTGGGCCTCTGTAAACCTCCAATAAAAACTCATCCACTATGTGAAGGTTCTTCAATCATGAGGCATATGACTATATCCTTATGGATTTTGACGATTTTTCCTATGTAACATTTTACTTTTGTGATAAAGAACCATTAATATATTAAGGTGTATAATTATCTTGGAAGAACCTTTGTAAATGGAATTTCTATAAAAAACAAAAAATATTCACATGTGAATGGAAATAAAATTGGATATTCATACCATTTCACCTTGATAGTATGTGATGGGTGGACTCTTGATGGTTTATAGGAGTCCCACCACCGAGAACCATGTCCACAACCCTAGCAATTATTGTGTAACTTCTCTTCATTGCATGTGGACCACTGAAACTATCACTGGGTGATAGTGAAGAGCTAGATATTCCAATATTTTGCCACATGACCATTTCTTTAATCATATCCCTATCATCAATGTCCCATATGTCTTAAATTTTTTTATATATACTTATGATTGAATGTCTGGTTTTACGACCTATAGGTATTTTTGTGCTTTTAGCTGATCATTAGTTGGCACCACTAGAAAAAACAAACAATCTTTACAAAATGCTTTGTGTAATCTTACAATGATATATCTACCTACTATAAAAAGGGAAAATATAAGGGCTTATCTATCGTTAGAAATTTTTTGTATACTTTTTGAAAGAACTGGGTGATGAATTGATTCCACTCCAAGCCCACATGATGGTTTTACTGACACATGGAATCCCACCACATCTTGATATGACCCACAATTATGAAATTCGGACAATTCAACTTTATTAAATAATGTATCTTCAAATATTTAAAGACATTATTTATATTTTCCATCTAATTCTCAACCTCTGGGAATTCATTTATGCTCTTAAAAGATAAGGTCTTATCATATAAGAACTCCCAAGATCGATATTTGTCTCATCCATATATGGTTTCCCCTCAATATATTGGATCTAAATTCCCAATACATTTTGTTAAATTATATGAACCTCCCATAAGATGTCCTCTATAATATTATGACCCATATTAGTATTCACTTGGGGAGAATCTCACACTACACCCTCCTATGGAATCTGTGGAAGATGTCTTGGAGGCATGTTACTGTGAATAACAAACTATAAAAAATGATCATATAATAGGATAATAATTGTTTTAAAAGGAAAATAAGAAAAAACTGAGATCAATATCAAAACATAATACAAGAAACACAAATGCCAATGACCTGTGGTGACTCAAGGATTGTCATGGATGGATATTTCCATGAACGTACTCCAACCAAACCATGAAGTGCCAAAATTACTATCTCTTTTATAATAACATCCCATGACTAATAATAACCTATATTAGATGAAATATTATCACAGATGACCCAACAACCCAATCCATCTAGGCACTAAACCATACCTTAGAAAGACTATAAGGGCATACCAAATCTTCATGAGCTAGAGACTAGCACCAGATCATCCAACAACAACCAAAGGGAATTATTTTTCCCAAATTGAAACAAGTTTCATTGAATATATACAATCATAAAGAAAAAACATAAAATGAAAATTCCATAATCAAAAGATAAAGAATATTATTGATATATTGACCATGGTATATGTCCACTAAACAACCAAATGAAAGGAAATACAAAAACTATCTACTGCAACTCTGTGTGATATGTGGGAAGAATTCCACTAAATAAACATTAGATATCAATTAATAGATGACCCAAAACCTCATAACCTCACTATGGAGACGTTCCTTTTCTTTTATTAGAAAATCTAAGGTCAACACACCCCCAATGAGTGTATAGGGTGTTGTCTAAACATGCATACTAAGATCCTATTTAGGTGTTCCATAATGAGTCTCTGTATAATAATGACAATGTTATCAATTTAAAGGAAAACATGTCATGATAATTAGTTACAAATTATTATATCAAAATCACAGTGAATAGTTCCCTATTTTAAAAATATTTTAAAAAAGAGTTGATACGGTTTCAATTAATAATTACAAAAATGCATTCCAATTTATCTAATCACATAATATATCATATAAAATAATAAATAGAACAAAAGGAAAACAAAATCGTAAACATCGCTAGGATAAAACAATTTTAGATTATTACATCACTAGTACGTCAATAACCCATCAATTAATAGTTTGAACTCATGTACCAAGATTTAATGCATACACAAACAAGCGATAAAGGAACATCATATAAGAGAAACCCCTGAAAACATAATGGATAAGGCCCAATATTAAACCACCTACCTAGGTTCCCAAGTATCCCATTTTTGGAATATATCAAATTGGTTTCACATGTATTATCATATTTCACAAGAAATTCCAAAAAAATGCATTATTCATCTAAAACATTCTCTGAAAAACAATTCTACAATATAGTTTTCATTTCTTGAGAAATAAAAATTATTTTACCAAAAGGAATGGAAAAAATATTTTCTTAATAACCATTTTATAAGCACAAATAAATCAATAAGTAATTATAAAAATTAATTTGTAAAAGCATTTAATAATTCAATTGCATCCATGGTTAATTGACCATATGCTAGAGATGAAACCACCTTCCTCAAACATGGGTTTCACACCATCAAAAATAAGATCCGCATACACTAGATCAAAAATAATTACATAATAATGAACAAAGTCCCTAGCATCGATTCTCAGACAATAAAATCATGTTTACAATAGAAAATTGGTTGATGGATGAGTTATATCATCACATTCCCTAATATTATCACAGGCAACACAACTACCAACACAAGACCCAGCCTCTGAAAGGCAAGCCTAAAATAGATCTAGAAAGGATTAGAGAAGAATCATAACATAATAAATAGATCTTGTAAACATATCCCAACAATACTTCCAATTACATTATAAATAGATAGCCGTAAAATAAGATGATCACAATTACCAAAAGATGAGTAACTAACCAACATGAAGATCAAATTACCAAATGGAGAAGCTTGGAAGAGAATAATTGACCTAAAATCACATTGAGAGAACATAGAGTTTAAAGAAGAAGGTTTAAGATGAATCATACAAGAGTTGGATATGAAAAAAATTTGTAGAATATATATAATTGTCATAGTGAATTGTGAATTCATGAAGTGAACTTTTAGAATGACCATACATAGAAATATGTGTCACCTCCACTTAAAATACAAAAATTTGGATTCATTATGTGAATATCATGTCCCTTCATTAATGGTTATCACATCCAAAAATAGTAATGATTGATTCTTCTTAGAATCCATTCACATCATGAAGATATGATTCCTAATATGAACATAATCCTATAGATATATTTTATCCCAAGTCCATTAGAAAACCCATGTATCTCTTATAACATCACTCAAACATGAAAAATAGCTTCTTAAACCTTAAAAATATATTATATATGAACATGGATGTAATAGGTTTAGAACTAGATAGATCATATAATCATTGGCGATGTTGTTAATTTTATACCTCTACCCCAACACCATAGAACTATTTAAACAACATCAACCCCTTAAAACATGGTTTTGTCCATTCCCTCATGCATTCATGTTGTTGTTTTTTTGAGATATAAACCTTCTCTCCAAAGGAATGTGATTGTTGGAATACTCCAACAATGATTCAAATCATTCATTGAGGTCAACATGATCAGATATTATCTCGTTCAATATGTGTTCATATTGGCTAGTATGGGAATCTCTTTTATATTTAATACATATTCATGTAATCCTTCATTTTAATAATACATATTACCTTATTCATGATATGAATCAATTGATTCCATGCATCTACGTGAAAAACTTCAGAAAGTGGAGGCTCTATGTATTTCATAGAGTCGTATATTACACTATGTTTAAATGGGAAGAAGTTGGGAACCCTTGAATTTATCTTCATCTAGAGAGGTGGTAGGTGTTGTGGTGTTAGGATCCTTCCCATCATAGGGGATCCCTATATATCCTTAATAATGAAATGAGAATCCATTTTTTTGTGAAATAGAACCTTATATGTTATTCCTTTTAAGTTCATATGAAAAGTAACAATGTGGTTCCTTTTATGGGTATGATGCCCTAACCAATGATGTACTTTTTGAGGTTATGTCACAAGGTTCAATGATATAACTTTTATGGTTGTAGAACCAGGATAATGGATTTTTGTAGATTAAATTTTTAGGATAAGGTCTTATTCTAATAATTTTTTGATCAAAAGAATAGACTCTATTATATAATATTCAATGTCCTGATACTATAAATTCGTTGTGAAATGTTACTAGGAATGATTTATGTGGGACTTAGGTATTAAAAACCCTCATTGGGTCATCCTATGTATTGATAACTAAAAAGGAGAGGGTATAGAAGGTAATTTACTCTTAATAGGATACCCCGGGTATATAAAGATCATTGAAAAGTAGAAGGGATGAGTCTTACAATGTTCTACCTCCGAGGTGGAGCATTTACAGGAGGTGAAAAAATTTAATGAAGAGGATCTTCATTTGACCCTTTTTCTATAAAGATGGGTTCTCGTTGAATTAACCATTCCTTTTGTTTTAACATGTTCAACGTCATTATCCTTTAAAGAAGGTTGAATTAACCCTGCAGGAAATGTTGGTCCCAACAGGTGATTACATGGGGGTCAAGCACTTGTGAAATTGGTCCTCATCATATATAACTTCCTCGGATGGTCTCCAATAGGTTTATTCATGGATCCAATAACACCAAATATCCGTGGTATCCATTATTCATGGACCTTCTTTCCAAAGGTAGGCGCTCATTGACCGATGATTAAACCAATGACAGTTAAGGACTCCATTGGTCGATAGGATGGGAGGTCAGGCTCACTTCACCCATCAGAGGGAGGATTTTTGCCTCTTTTGGTACTGTCTTATAGATTTATGTTGGGTTCATTTGATCGTGAATACTTGGTTCATTCCCAAAGAGTGTGTCCACGAGCTACCCTTGGTTTGCAAGATCGTCGTAAGCATGCATATATTTGATTCTTCAAAATCGATAATGAATTGATTCATATTATAAGGTGCTATGATGTTTATCATCATCTAGGGGGTGGAAGGTTACTTGATGTTGTGATTGGTCCAACAAGGAGGGCTTCCAACATATCCTCATGAGAGGAATCAGAAAACATGTAGTTCGGAAGGTGTGGGTCATTTTCCTAAGAGTTGCACAGTTGAGGTACATGATTGGGTGGACCCTTTTGGATGGGAACGCTTATGAGTTTGGTCATCCTTGTAGGCATCCAACATATCCGGATTTCGTAGGGGATCAGAGTTCACGTACTTCAGAAGGTGTGGGGATTAAAAATGGGAGCTTCTTAGTTAAGGGAAATGATTTGGTGGACCTTTTAGGATGGGAACCCTTTTGAGCTCATCCATTTAGGTATGCATACTATGTATCCTGATTTAGTCATAAATCAAAGTTCTCATAGTTTAGATTGGGTTGGGACATACACAAGGAAGCCTCTCATTTGATAGACATTATTGGGTGGACCCTTTTAGAATGGGCACCCGTTTGAGCTCGGGCCTTCTGGTAGGCGTCCTATGTATCATGATTTGGTCAGGAATCAGATTTCTCATAGTTCAGATTCATGTGGACGTTGTAATCATCTCGAGCCTTCACGAACATGTGATTCTTACATGGTGTGAGAAACAAGGGGATGAGAAAGATTCAACAATGAACATGCCTCCTCCCCTGTTGGTAGGGGAGGGAGAGCCCATGGCGGAAGAGGACGGGGCGACCATTGGCGAGGGTGCAGAGCAATGAACCCTTTAATGTGAGAAGACATTAATGGTCAGGCGACCCTTCCTTAGAAAATTTGGGACATACCTCAGTGTCTGGGCCACAGAGAAGGTGATGGGAAGTGGAGGAGTTTCATCCTCCTCAAAGGGGAGAGTGATCATTACCCCTTCGACTGATCACTATTACTCACTGAATGGAAAAGCTAGTGATCAACCATAATCCTTAAAATGGGTCAGTTCATATCAGTATCCCAAGTTTGGGGTCCGGGATATCATGGGAATGTATCCTCACATGCATTCTTGAATCCCACACCGGTGTGGGGAGGGACTTCGTGAATCCTCTTAATGTGGGTATGTAGACTCAATGGGGCGCGATGATGCTTCCGATCATCTGATCATACGGGTCTGGTGGCTTTATAAGAGGATTTTTCTTAATTAAAAAGGAATGGTTAGTGGAGAGATCATGGAGGACTGGATGGTTGTGTAGGGGTTAGGTTGGAAGTGTAAGAACAATACCCAAAACACCCCATTCCGTGTACTGACTTTTTATGCGGGATGAGGGAGGCTCTGCATACCGCAGTGGTATGTGGGCATAGGGGTCATCTGTTCACCAATGTGTTATGTAGGCATGGGTATAGGTAATAGTGTTCCATAGTGGTACACATAGCATCATGCCACTTTGGGTTCCATCCGTGTACTAAGGTAGTACGTGGCGCTGGGTTAAGTCTGTGTAGCAGTACACTACGTGGAGAACCTTTTTGAAGGGGGGTATGAGGGATCATCATTCACGGGGAGTTCATCCGCTAGAATCCCTTGGTTTTTATTTCACTAGTTAGGTTCATGGTTTTATTGTTATTATTATTCAATTCCCCCATTTTCTAGTTCACAGCCGGCTATACCCATGGAGGGAGTGGTTCATGGTTTGTGCTTCGCTTATGAAATAAGACAGAAGCCAGAGTGCAACCTCTAAATCTCCCTCAACCTTTATCCATCAATCCTTACCTCTTTCTGTCTCCCCTTCTCAGTGTGTGTCCCATCCATACGTCTATTGTGATTATTTTAGAGAGTATCAGAGAAATCGTATCTATTGGGAACAAGATACCATTTGCAGAGGCCCATAGAAGCAATGATCTGAACTGTAGAAGACTTAGTCAACCAGGGTTTACAGAGGATTTGGTTTAGTATAATGGGTCATGGAAACCATTTGATTAGCTTTTTTAATGAACTGATGAGTTCACGGCACAATACACGGATGCTCCTCATGTTTTTTAATCCATAAATGACATGGCTCACGGTCTTCCTTGCTCGCTGGCCATCACCTCAGGGCCCAGCGGTCCACGGATCATTCTGCATACCTGGTGGTTCGCGGTCAAGATGCTCCTCATATCATTCACAGTGATGGTACATGGGCCACTTAAAAGCCTTGAAAACTTGAATTCCTTCACGTTCCTCCCATGAATTGCAACTCAATTGGAGTCCATTCACCTTGCTAGACATATAGAAGTACTTGATTCCTTCTGCAAAAGATTCTTGGGGGTATTTTCTTCCCTTGGAGGAATTTTAAAGACCCTAAAAATGCCCCCATCGAAATGGTGTCTCTTTGGAATGAAAAGGTGACTATTCTGATGTAGAAGCGGTCTTGAACTGAAATGGTTAGCGGTATAATTGGTGGACCCTGTAGGAGGGGACCACAACTATATATAGGGGCCCACGTCATTTGACTTTTACCATTTCTCACGAAAAACATCACTCTCGGTTTCCCTTACTTCCCTTACTCTCACGTACAGTGCTCCTTGCCAAAATCGCATCCACGAACAAATTTTATGTTCCACGAACCGATCTTCTCACAATTTTTCTGTCTGCGTACCATGTTTTGGATTTCAAGAAGAGTTTTGTGGGATTTTAAGACATAAAATCTGGATTCCTTGTAGGAGGATGCGATGCAGATGGTTTGTCCGCATACCGCACTTGGATTAGCAAACTGGACTTTTAATAATATTAACGATCTTAACATAAACATTAATCCTCCATTCTGAAATAAGAATTTAATCAAGGCCTAGGTTCATGGGATCTTATTTCCACGAACCTTTCTATTCACCGTCCAATGATCTACGGGACAACGCATTGCAGATGGTTCATGTACCATGGTTTACGTGGTAGAATGTGACCGCGTACCGTATCTGTAGGTGTGGTTACTTCTACGTATCATGCATTATGCGATATGTGGCTACCGTTTACCATTTTTGGAATCCATACGCAGAGCGTCATGTGGAAATATTTTGAGTCCTTCAACCATTTTTTCAAATCCTTTATCCTACAATTTTTTATTGTACTAGATTCTCATTGGCTTATGGATCATTCTATGTAGGCTACAATGGATGATTCATAGGCTGCTGCTAAATCAACAAAGACAAGAGAAACCATGGAGAAGAATATCGATGATCATCTTCAATCCCACATCATTTCATGTTATAGATTATTGAAGGTCTTCTTGATTCCATATCTCTTAGCTTATCCGTTATTCGTACTATTTCCCCTCTAAGACTTTGATATTTTTTCCGACGTGCCTCTATCGTTTTCTAACCCTGACATCCCTTTCATCCTCTTATAGGCACTGCGAGGTCATGACAATGCCAACATTTCCCAAGTAGGAAAATTCATTGCCACTCTGTCTCAGGTGAACGTCTCCAGACATCGTGGAATGACATGGACTAAGTGGAACCGTGAGTGCTGCTACGGTGTCCCGATACTAGACGCTAAATAATACCCATCCATTATCAGTCTCTCCTGAGAAAATCCTAGCAGCCTGTGGAGCACCAAGTGGGACTTGAGGGCTGAAGCGTGTTTTTCCAATGAGTGGGCCTAGGCGTTCTGGGTGCATCATACCAGTTTGGAGTCCCCCAACAAATTGGAGGTAGTGGGTTTATACCAAGAATAATGGGTTTCCCAGTTTGTAATGTTTTCTCCAGGAACAATCCTTCCGAAATTGCTGAGCCGCTAGTGTTCGAGCACCAACACCTTCCACATACTGCATAGGGATGGGATAATTAATTTGTGGGATATATACCATCTTTGAGGGATCAACATCCTTGGGGAAATGTATGAAAAATTCCACTAGGTATCCACCACATATAATGACACCGGTCACATGTCTCCTTTGATAAGTAGATTACTGGTCATGGCAGTGGGATCACAAGATCATCCCCTTGAGGCTCATTCCCTCATTCCATTCAAATCATGGATCAGGTTATTCCTACAGACGAACTGGTCCAAGATGAGGGCTCGCCATAGTCGAACGCATCCCACTCTCTAGTCCCACTAAACTCTAGAGTCATATTGTGCTACCCTTAAAGAATAGTGATATACCACATGGGGATATGAGCTTCGATCAGACATTTCACCAATGCATAGACTAGAAGGTTTCTTTTCCATGTTTTTAAGAGTATGGCTCTTCCCGTATCACAACCTATATTCTAGGGTTAGGAACTAGACTTTGATGATGGAGACCATACAAGAAGAGTGTCTCCACATTAATTTTTCCCTCCGTACCATTTCCCAGCTTTATGAATTGTTGGGAAAGATATAGGAAGGTAGGCCTCTGCATTGTCTCAGTGGGCCATTCCAATTCCTGTATGGGTGGATGACAGAACACTTCCCCTGTTATGAATACTCGCACACCGCACGGGTTCCCCATTATGACTTTCATCCTACTCTTCTCAACATTATTTCTATTTATCCTAGGACTCTGAGTGTTACCGATGTGATTGGGATGTTGAATTACACCTCCCATTTATCGTTTTCACCCCATCCCACCCTTGATGAGTCATTGAGAGGTGAAAAGGGAGGTTCCTGGGAGTAATTCTCATACCTCATCAACCTTTGGGATGCGATTATCACTGCTCATATAGACTGAGTACTCGTTTGTGATCCATACCTCCCCTATCGATTTACCAGGCAATTCAGATGCCATCGGCGGACTACGCTACTTCTGGGGGTTCAATTAAGGGGAGAATCTCATCTTGTGGTTCTCCACCAATTGTGGCTCATGATGATTCATGAATGTAATACTAAGGATATTATCATTCCTAACACAATGGGGCCTACCTTTTTATCACTAGAGTGTGTCCAACTATGGGAATATTGTTACCCTAATGAGATGCTGAAAGAACCAGTTCGGTGGTTGCAGAAACCCTTGACCATTTCCTACCCTTTCATCGCCCCAATGACAATGTTACACATTACTTATACCGTGAATAGTTCAACATATACACCTTATAACTCCATCCCAATAGCAGCCATAATGGATACACCTCCTGCTCCTTCTCTTGTGGTATGAAGGAATTCGTTCCACCATCAAAAGCCTTTGGGAGGGGTTTCATCAGCACAACCCATTTCAGTGTTATGTGATTCAAACTACTCCCCTCATGTGAATATTTCCAAAGATCTTAATGAGAATGGAAGTAGTCAAATATCAATGATAAACCCAGATGTCATGGTTTTTCTTCCACACCCGGCTCTAGTGGCTGGGCCATATGAGGGAAAAGGGAGTCCCCCGTCTTGGGTGACCTGCCTTAGGTCCCTCCACACTCCTATGGCAATGATTCTTACTTACATACATGTGGAAGAAGGGGAGGATAAATTAACTAGTTATGTGGTATGGCACCAGGCTATGCGAAACGATTCATGGTTCTAGTTATGTTATCTTTCCACGAAGACACCCCCTGATAATTTGTCGGACCCGAGTGACAATTTTCAGTGTTTATTCCCTTAGCTGGGTTCTGATGGCTATAATTAAAGCACTTACACCTCCTTATTTACCAAATCATCATTTCCTGAGAAGACCTCACCTATTTTGAGGACAAGCAATCTAGGTTCAATTCTTCTCATCACCAGGTGGTGACCTTTAGATATGTTTTGGAATAATTTGATCATTTCACGGCTGAAGATATGAAGGCCCAAGATTTGGTGGAGACCTAAGTGGAAGAGCTGTGGGAGTGAGAATCCCATGAAGTAAGGTTTATGGAACAACTAGGTTCCTCGCATGGCAACTATGAAGCTTTCTAGAAGAACGGGAAATACATTAAAGTTGTTCTGGAGCAGGTGGGTCTGATAATCAAGGCTGAAATGGAGGAAAGAGATTCTTTGGAGCAGACTGTCGATGGACCGTGGAAATCACTCACCATCCTTTTGGAAAGTTAAAACCAAGACCTGTTGTATTCCTGTCAGAAATACTGATATGTACTCCCCCCCTTTCGATACACTAGAGAGACTCTGAATAGGGGATGTTCATCCATTATTTTCTGAACTCAATGACGCTGATTTGGCATTTAAATATCTCTCTTTTAAATTTTTTTTGTCTCAACATAATTTTAACCAGGCATTAATTTCGAACCATGACTTGAAATCAGTAAACATATATAATTGAATCAAGCTCTAATTTTATCCTGATCCGCGAGACTCAGAGAGCATAGTTCTAATATTATTTGGGTTTCAGGGAAAACCTCACAAACATTTTTTTCCTTTTCATTATTACCCTAGTGTTTTACTAAGCCTACTTGGTACAGGCTTAGTAGGAATAAAATGTACTTGGCATAACTTGGTTTTTTTATAGGCCACCCTTCGTGGGTTTTTGACCTAACAAACTTCATGCCTTTTCTGATTGCTCAATGTTTCCATTTTTTAATGAGCTGATATATGTCTTTTTCTTAGAATTTCCCCTTATGGATTTTTTCTCAAGAAATTATGGCATCGCTTTCACTATAAGTTCATATCCCTGATAATAAAACTTATTAATGATGTTTTAGGTCTAACTACTTTGACCAGACTTAACACGACAGGGCCCTGACATGGGACTGTTAGCTGGGAATGATCTAACAACCTTCATACATAGATTATAGATTATTCTTGAACCTAGATTTGTGGATTCTGCACATGCATGATGCTCCGGAGCTACTTTAGGCATACATAGGTATGAAAGGTCTCTCCTAGGGATGAATTTTCCTTTGACTGATGACCATTTTTCTAGGAAACAAATTCAGAGTCACCAGGGAATATTGAGCATAGTCAAGCAAAGGTGTCACTAGGACCCTGGCCTTCCATTTCTAAGAGCCTTGTGGGATTTGCCACATTTGGAATTTATTTTGATGTTAGGGGCAACAATGGGTGGTTTGACTGAGTAGTATTTTCTAAAAACATTATGAACATTCATATCAGCTTTGAGTGGGAAAAGTTTCCCACACATTTCTCACTTTTGTGAGGGAGAGATGGCCTTCCGTCTTTGATGGATAGTATCTTATCATGGGGGAGTGGCCGGTTTAGGTAACAAGTCAGGTCCTTCCATCTAGAAATGAAGTCTGAGACTCTTTAGTTCCCTTTCTATTAGAAGTTCATGAGATCACTGATTGTCATCTTAGGAAGCGTTGAACTGAACTGGAAGAGAAACTATCACTTGAGGTCATCCCTGTCTATAATTGAATTAGTTGGGAGGCTAGTATACCATACAAAAGATGATCCCTACTGGGTTTGAATTTAGCACCTGAATTTTACAACATCTTATTGCTCTCGAGTTCCCATCATGGGATCACAGTAAGAGTTATAGTGTGTCAAATTCTATTCTAGGTCCCCTGAGCCATTGAATACTAGGAATACAGGGTTCCCGAAGTTTGGTGGTGGCATAAAATTAATCACCCAATTGGGGTATGGTTTATGCTCTAGTTGTATAGGAACACACAACTCCTCCTTGTCTTCTAGTCGATCTGTTAGCTACATGAAGGTGTTTAAGAGCCCTTGATGCATAGCCTGGCGGGCGTGATCTTGAGCTAGTGTGGCAGTGGTCAAGACTGGGCATGCCAGCGCTACTAGAATTTGGGGTTGATACCCAACAAGAGGTATCATTTGTGGGTTTACCTGGATATATTCTGGTTTCCTTCCCAGTGGGGGGAAGTCTTGATTTCCATTCTGGGCTAGGTTGAACGGTCATTTGAGCATGGATTAATTCACTAGGATGAGTGCTTCTGGCATGGGAACCACTTCTAGGAGAACCTGCTGACGTTCTGTGTGTGGGGGTGGGACATCCAATGAGATAGCTCCCTCTACGTGGCTCAAAATTAATTCACTTGATCTCATTAATTTCATGTGTCTAGGACTAAGACTCGTAGTTTATGGTCTTAGAGTTTGGATAATGGCATTATAGGGATTGTTATAACTCATACTTTAGGGTCATAGATCTTGGACCATTGAATTGGTATTTCTATTACTCATATTTTAAGGTCTTAGAGCTTGTACCTTGGTAATATGGTGGCTATTATAACTCACATTTTTGGGTTATAGAGCTTAGACCTTGACATTGGAGGCATTTTTAGTCATTATGAAAAGTATTTCTTCAAGAAAATCACATTTTTTGGGAGCTGTGATGAGATTTCTATCTATCTATATCAAGGAATATGCTTCATTTGAATAGACCCTATGTACGACATATAATCCATCCTAATTTGTTTCATGCTTTGGGGGCTTCTTTCTGAGTATCATCAGGGTTATGAAGACTAAAACCATTTCTCCTTCGAGGAAAGATTGATGAAGAACCTTTTTATTGAATGCTCGTGCAATTCTGACTGAAAATTATCATTTTTATAAATTAGACCACAATACACAAAAGAAAGTCACGGTGGTCTGAAGTACTGCAAACCCAGAGCATCATTAACCACGAACTTCATCCCCTCACCTGGAAACGACCCCAAATGCTCGTACAATTCAGTTTTTGTAGAATTCCAAATGGTGCAGAGTGTCTGTCACTAAGGGGGGAATCATGACATGACTTTAATGTCAATCTTCTAGGACCAAATTCCTGGACTATTTTTCCATAATGACTTGGTGGATCTCTTTCTAAAATCCATAAGCTCACGTGAGCCATGATCGTTGTGAGAAACAAGGGATTACAAGTATTTTGTGTCATTTATTAGGAATAGAATAAACAAAATTAGAGGGAATTTTTGGTCTTAAACCATCGTTATGCAGTTTGACATCATACAACAAGGATGCTTTTGGAATTTTATATTACCACCATGCGGTGAGGACATGATGCTATGCAGTTTAGATTCATGCATCGAAGAATATTTTGGCCCTCTAGTTTTAACGTCGTGTGGTGAGGACATGATGCTATTCAGTTTAGAGTCATGCAGTGAAGAAGACATTGGCCTTGCAGTTTAATGTCGTGTGGTGAGGACGTGATGCTATACAGTTTAAAGTCATGTAATAATGACAATTTTGGCCTTCCAGTTTAACATCGTCCAGTGAGGATGTGATGCTGTGTAGTTTAGGGTCATTCGGTGAGGAAGAATATACTATCCTAAATATCCTCAATAGATTTAGGTTTATCGAAACCAGGATGTTCTGATGTTCCTTATACATGAGTGATGACAGTAGGTGTAAACAATAGTATCAGGGGAAAACTTGAATCAGGAGGGATGATATGCAGCTTGGGAGCCATTAGGCATACTGAGATAGGAGAAGACTATCCTTGGGACAAATTTTCCTTTGATTGATGGACATTTTTGTGGGCAACATATGCAGAGCCACCATGGCATGATTTTCATAGTCAAGCAAAGGTGTCTGTAGGACACTAGCCTTCCATCTTAGATGGCCTTTAATGATTATGGGGATCCAAGTTCGCTCGGATTATACGACATGTGACTTTTGGTGAGGGGTGAACCTGAGAATCAAAAGGGGAATTTTAACTGATCTTCTTCGGGGAAACCCGAAAATGAGTGGGGGCACTCTTATTTTGTATACAGATCAACTTCACACATACAGATGGAATATTTTTAGAAACCTCAAAAGAGACAAAAGATGAATCAAACCCGTATGTTCCAATATATCCAAGATAAGTGTATGGAGGAAAGTGTAAACCATTATTATGAGGTCCCTTGAATTAGGAGGGATGGGACAAGTCTTGGAAGTTATTGGGCGTACCGAGATAGGAGAGGACTCCCCCAGGGACGAATTTGTCTTTGATTAATGATCATTTTTGTGGGAAACATATGGAGATCCACCAGGGAATAATGTGCATAGTCAAGAAAAGGTGTCCACAGAACATTGGACTTCCATTCTAGATGTCCTTGGAGGGTTATGTAGATTCAAGATCACTTGGAGCATTGAGTCTGAAATATGGCAGGAGTGTATCCGAACATATTCAGGACATTTGGGATGGGATTTACTCAAGTAATCGGGTGTCCATTGTGTATATAGGACTCATACATAGGGTGAGGTCCTCTTGGGGTTGGGCCAAGATCGAGGATCGAGACGTCACTACGTATCCTGCAAGGGATAGAATCAAGCTCTACGTAGTTTTGTATGTATCCTATACTGGTTTGGCATGGTATAAGGGGTAGAGGCATTATTTTCAATCCATTATGATTTCTAGGTCTACCAGGTTACTCTATAGTTGGATTTCGTCAAAGAATCCCTACCACTAATCCTAAACTCATGGCAGTTATACTTGATATGAGAAACAACGATTGATAAGGGTTTCCCTTACGAACGTGGGTAGATAGGGGGCGTGATGGAGGCATTTTTTAATGGTGGTTGGGTCAGGATCGAGGGTCGAGGCATCTCTACATATCCCGTGAGGGCATCAATCATGCCATACATAGTTCTATCAGAGATTATGTAGTTTATTATCATGCGATTAGTACATTTTGTGCCATGTAGTTTTCCATCCCATGATGAGGACATGAGTCACAGTTTAACATCATGTTTCAGGGATGAGTTCCTTGTAGTTTAATGCCACATGTCCAGGATAAAAACTCATAATTTAAGGTCTAATAGTTTAGACCATGGAATTTTAGTTTAACATCGTGTTTCATGTACTAATACAATACATTTTAATGCTATGTGTCTATGATGAGTGAGGAATACCATCATAACTTGATATCTGACTGTAGGGAGAATTTCTACAGTGAACATCTTGGGGAGGGCCTTTCGGATGTACTAAAATGAGGGGAGGACCTTCTCATTGCTTGATGTTACTATGGGGAGGGACATCATAAAAACTACCATTGTGGGGAGGGTCTCTGTAATGAATGTAATTATGGAAAGGACTACCATCATGACTTTATGTCTGACTACATGGAGAAGCATATATGCAGCATATACCTAGGGGAGGACCATTAGGGTTGATGATATAAAGGGGAGGACCTTCTTACTGCCTGATATTCAGGTCAAGTCACTGGATACCCCGATTCACATTAGGAGGTAAACTCTTGTGGTCGATCATTATTGACCCATAGAGTAATCACCCATCGGTGTTCTATAGAGGACCTTATGAGAAGCAGGTAGCGACATTGCAGGGAGGACCTTCATAACTATTACAACCACTTCCATAATTTGGTAATAGAGTGAAAGGTTCTTAAGCCTCTGTCAATATATGTTTGAGGGAATCAAGAACCCCAAATTCTAGCAGATCATGATCATGTATGTGCCCTTCATTTTCAGGTTGCCTTAGGCACTTTTCATTTTTGGGTACTCTCTTGCAGGTATCTGGGGTCAACTTCTGTAGGTAATGTCCTTCATATATAGGTCCCTATCTTGTTGGGTCCTGTGATTTCATCAGGATATGTAGATGGGCATATCAAGTTTTGGTAGGGACATATGCCTTCACTGAAGTGACCACCATGTTAGACCGACATCCCCCAGTTGGAACGTGTATTTGTTCCTGATTTGGTTGTCCGTATGTCACAGGATATTGTCGTAGACCCTCCTGGACTAGAGAAGGAATGCATAACTTCTATAGAGTGACTAACTCATTTTGCGAGTGAGTCATTCCATTCGAGGAAACTGGGTTGTGGGCCTGCTTTTTCACCTTTTATGCTGGTTCTATGATATGTTGGAATGTTTGGAGGATATGGTCTGGATCGATGCCTGATCTTACATCATTTCCAAAATGTTCCGAGATACATCTTTGGATGGAATAGGTATGATGGCCCATTCTGATGTCAGAGTAAAAGTATGTGACTGCTCTGATCCTCCATGAGTTTCCAGTAGGTACTTGTAGTTATCTTGTGTCGGGACAGAATAATGAGTCTATCGCCGGATGTCTTCTCTGGTTTCCACCATTTTGGAGAGGTTTTATCCATATTCACAAGCCGATATTTTTATCCGCTCTCTTTCCACTGTATTTGTCTCATGGTCTCTGAATACATCCCCAGTAATTGGACACTTCTTGTATTTGGTTGATGCCCTATTTAGATGGAAGGCTCGAAATGCATCAGCAGGTGTTTGTGCCTATATGTAGCTGAGTGATTCACTATTTCGATGTAGGTCTTGAAATGAATTAGTAGGTGTTTGTGCATGCGTGTAGTTGAGTGCCACCCTATTTTGATAGTGGGATTGAAATGCATCAGCAGTTGTTTGTACCTGCGTGTAGTTGAGTGCCGCCCAATTTGGATCCCCACCCTATTTGGATAGCGGTCTTGTTGTTTCTCAACATATGTCTACATTTTCTTGTAGTTTTATGCTCTATCAGCCGGGCAGGACTGGAGAGCACCAATAAGAATGTGTGTGTTCTCCTATTGTGACACCATATTTCTATGGAGGGATTGAGTGGAGGGGGAGAGGACATAGGTCTTCCCATTGAATTCCACTGCGTTTGTGTGATATATCTACTCCTCAAGAATGAGGGTGATTGCGTATTCTTGATTTCATATTCTCTACCCTTGGTAGGTAGCCTGAGGGGCCCGTGTCTCCTGGACTTTGGCAGGTGCCCTCGGCATAAGGTCCTCCTTGGTGGGAGGAGGCCTGGTTGTCCGGTGTCGATGGCGACGCTCTATAGTGGAGGACCGTGGGTAGGACCCCTACACAGTTAAGATGAAGTCTCTAGAACTGACTTCATCGGCCTCCAAGAGATAAGGGTAGTACTCAATGTCATGTTCCAGGGATAGGCTTCTGAAATAGTTGGAGATGACCCTTGGGGCCTCCTAGTGTTGGGGTGCAGACAGCATCTGAAGATGAACCTATTGGACCTTTGCCGAATTGAGGGATTGTCTTGGAGCCTCAAGCGTGGGGAGGGTACCATTTTGGTAGTACTCCCTGATTAGTGTGTTGGACACCCAGTGTTAAAGACGTTGGGTAGGAAAGGGGGTCCTTCCCTTCATTGGGCCACCAGCTGCCTACGAGATTGTTGATGTGCATGTATGCAAGGGTCTTTGGGATGTCATTTAGATCAATGGTCATTCTGTGGGAACCTACAATATATATATATATATATATGAAATACATACCAAACAACCTCTTCAAAGTATCATTCCTCTAAAAATATGCATATTTTGTGATTCAGTCTAGTCCCCTTCCCCTTTACTTTTGCTGCGAGGTGAAGGGGCCTATGTGGGGTTAGACTGCCACCTTGGTTAAGGATTCACGTCGGGTTCACCGTTTTTGTTCCGCCACTAAGGTGGTGCATTTTTCACATACTGGGCTGAACAAAATTGTCCGATGTGCATTACCCTTTGGCCATTTATCATTAGCGTAGAACCACCACCTTGGTTAAGGATTCACTTCAGTTTAACCATTTTTGTTCCTCATTTGAGGTGGTGCATTTTTTGTGTATCAGGGAAAAAACTGGTCTAACGTGCAGTATCCTTTTTTCTTTTATCATTAGGGTAGAACCTCCACCTTGGTTAAGAATTCACGTCGGGTTCACAATTTTTGTTCCGCCTTTGGGGTGGCATTTTTTTCACATACTGGGGCGAACAAAATGGTCCAATGTGCAGTATCCTTTTGTCTATTATCATTGGGGAAGAACAACCACCTTGGTTAAAGATTCATGTCGGGTTCACCATCTTTGTTGCTCCTTTAAGTTGGATCATTTTGCGCATATCAAGGTGAAAAATAGTCTGACGTGTAGTATCCTTTTATCTTTTATCATTAGGGTAGAAATTCCACCTTGGTTAAGGATTCACATCAGGTTCACCATTTTTGTTACCCCTCTTAGGTGGTGTTTTTTGTGTGTACTGGGGAGAACAAAATGATCCGACGTACAATATCCTTTTGTATTTTATCATTGGGTTGAACCACCACCTTGGTTAAGGATTCACGTTATGTTCACCATTTTTGTTCTGCCTTTGAGGTGGCATGTTTATGGGAAGTGTGGAAATGGACAGATGAGGATCATTACCCGTCCCTTTTTCTACAGAGACAGGTTCTCGTCAAATTTACCATTCCTTTTTTTTTCGACCCGTTCAGCATCATTATCCTTTGAAGAAGGTTGAATTAACCCTACGCGAACTGTTGGTCACAACGGGTGATTGCGTTGGGGTCAAGCACTTGCACATTCGGTCCTTCTATGATATACCATCCTCAGAAGGTCTCCAATGGGATTATTCATGGATCCAAGTATTCAAAATGAACTAGGTATTCAGGATTCATGAGCCTGATTTCCAAAGGCAGGCGCTGGTTGACTAATGATTCAACCAACGACACTTAAAGACTCCATTGGTCGAGAGGATGGGAAGTCAGGCTTACTGCTCCCATCTGGGGGGGATTTTTGTCTATTCTGATATTCTCTTATAGATTTATGTCGTGTTCATATGTTCATGAAATCTTGGTTCATTCTTGAAGAGTGTGTCCATGGGATACCCTTGGTTTAAAATATTATTGTAAGCATGCGCATATTTGATGTTACGGAAGTGATGCTGAATGGATCCATATTATTAGGATCTTTTGATTTTATCATCATCAAGGGGGGATGGATGGTGACATGATGTTGGCATCGGGACCACAAAAAGGGTTTCCTACATATCCTTGGGAGAGGAATCGGAACCCATGTAGTTCGGAAGGTGTGGGGCTTATGTATGGGAGCTACCTAGTTGATGGACATGATTGGGTGGAACCTTTTTTATGGACACCCATTTGAGATATAGCCTTCTAGTAGGCATCTTATGTATCCTAATTTGGTCTGGAATTAGAGTTCACATAGTTCTGAAGGTGTGGGTATTATGCATGGGAGCTACCCTGTCGAGGGACCTGATTGGGTGGACCCTTTTGGATGGTCTCCCTTTGAGCTCGGGCCTTCTAGAAGGCATCCTACATATCCTGATTTGGTTAGAAATTAGTGTCCTTGTAGTTCGGTTTGGGTTGGGACTTACACATTGAATCCACAAATTTGATAGACATGATTGGGTGGAACCTTTCAGAATGGGCACCCTTTTGAGCTCTGGCCTTCTGGTAGGCATCCTACGTATCCTGATTTGGTCAAGAATCAAATTTCCTGTAGTTTAGATTCATGTTGATGTTGTAATCCCCCCAAGACACTAGGCCCACATGAGTCATGCTCTGTGTGGGAAATAAGAGGATATGAATGATTCAGCAATTCAAATGCCTCCTCCCCTATTAGTGGGGGAGGGATAGATCATGGTGGAAGAGGGAAGGGAAACTATGGGTGAGGGCACGGAGCAAAGAACCCTTTAATGTGAGATGACTTTAAAGGTCATGTAACCTTACCTTATAAAATTGGGGACTTACCTTAGTGGTAGGGCCCCAAAGAACATTCTGGGAAGGGGATGAGTTTCTTACTCATCAAATGGGGGAGTGAACATAACCCCTTTGAATGATCACTATTCCTCATTGAATGGGAAATCAAGTGATCACCCTCAATCACTATAGTAGGGAGGTTCACTTCATAATCCCATTGTAGGGATCCATGTTACCATGGTAATGTATCCTCACATTCATTCTCGAAACCCGCACTATTATGGGGAGGGCCTTCATGACTCCTCTTATTGTGGGTATATAGACTCAATGGGGCGCACTGATGCACATGATGGTCTAATCATATCAATATGATATATTTGGATGAGTCTTTGGCCTAATGTCGGAGGATAGGTCGGTGGATGGATCATGGAGGACTAGACGATAGTGGAGGGGTGAAGTTGGAACAAGAAGAAACAATACCCAAAACACCCCATTCTGCATACTGACTTTTTATGCGGGATGGGGGAGGCTCTACATACAATTGTGGTATGCAGGAAGAGGGGTTGTCTGCACACCAACGTGGTTCGCAGGCATGAGTATAAGAAACTATGTGCCATAGTGGTATGCGGCCCATCATGCCACATTGGGTTCCATCCATGTACCAAGGTAATATGTGGCACTGGGTTCAGTCCGCATAGCGGTACGTTAACTGAAGAATCATATTGAAGGGGGACTGGGTGATCATCATTCGTGGGGGGTTTATCCATCATAATCCCTTGGTTCATAGTTCACCAGTTAGGTTCATTATTCTATTATAATTATTCAATTCGCCAGTATTATGGTTCACAACCAGCTATTCCTTCAGAGGGATTGGTTTCTGGTTCTTGCTTCGCTGAAGAAACAAGACAGGAGCTCGAGGGAAACCTCTAAGTCTACCTCATGCTTTCATCATCTATAATTCTCTCAATCTATCTACTCTTCTCCATGTTTGTTCCCTTTGTACTTCTATTGTTATCCTTTTATATAGAATCAGAGCAATCGTATCTATTGGACACGTGACACCATTTATAGAGGCTCATTGAAGCAATATCCTGACCCGTAGAAGGCTCGGTCAATCGGTGTTTTTGGAGGCGTCAGTTTGTGATAATGGTTTGTAGAACCCTAATGATTCCCTTCATTCATGAACTAATGAGTTTGCGACATGGTGATTAGATGGTCCTCATGTATATGAATCCATGAGTAACTTGGTTCATGGTCTGCCTTGCTCGCTGGCCATCATCTCACGGGCCAGTTGTTCGCGGATCGTTCCATGTACCTGGTGGTTCATGTTCAAGCTGCACCGTGCACCTTTCTTGGTGATGGTACGCGGGCCACATAAAAACCTTGAAACATGAATTCCTTCATGTTCCTTCCAATAATTTCAACTCAATTTGAGTCCATTCATCTTGTTAGACTTGTATAATTACTTTTTTCCTTCTGTAAAGTGTTCATGGGGGTATTTTCTTCACTTGTAATAATTTTCATGACCATACATAAACATAGTATAAGGAATATGTAGATGTAACACAATAATGGGTTTATTTGGGATAGAGAGTGATAGAATGGTCTTTTGTGTGTCTTTAACTAAATTAAAAGGACCTAGGAAAATATGGATCTTAGGTGGGATTCATCCTAGATTGTAATCAATAACTAGTAATATTAGTGATTAATATAGAATTCATATGTAAATATTTTTGAAAGCATGAGCAGGGGGTAAATAATTAATTAAAAAGAATATATAATCATAACAACTTTTTATCAGTCATGTTACAAGAATATATATAATTTAAAGTATCATCATGGAAGAATTAAATATACCACAAAAAAATAATATGGAATCATGGGATAATAATTATGATCCATAGGTAATAACATAGACATGTGGCACAAATACAAGAATAATAATTCATAACATAGTGAACATAGCTTACTGTAATAATTTATATGTAGAAAGTTGTTAGCATATTTAACCACTATTATTCTCAATCATAAATTTGTGAAAATTACTAAACACAATCATATACATGAAAAATATAATAATCAAAGAAAAGTACGATAATATTTACACACAACAACATTTTCTCAAGAGATATATAGTTTCACAGAATGCATTGGATGAGAATTTGAACCCACCAATCATATAGGAATAAATCATACACAATGGGTTCACGTGAAATCAATCATACATCTTAACAAGAAAACCCCATGGAATTAATATGTTCCATATAACATATTCAAAAATTACCACATAAAATAACGTCACGAATTGAATCAATTGATTCCAAAATGTTAATTAACCAAAATAGCTATATCATAATATCATTTAGTGGGTGATTCATAAAATATAACACTTTTAGATATAGTAATTATTTATATGAATATGAAAATAAATTTGAAATAATAAATATAAGTTTCTTATATATCTTATATCATTGTCATAAGAATATAGATTTTATATTACATTAAAAATTATTTTAACCAAAATGGATGTTTGGAAGATTTTTAAATCCTAAAAGAGAGTATATATTCTGAAACCTTAAAATGAAGTGAATGTAATGAATAATAAATTTTGAGTAAAAGATAAAAAATATATGAAACTAAAAAATAAATAAATAAAATATTTTAAACAAGTTTTAATGGAACCCTCATCGATTAAAGAGTTATATAATTTCCTTTTTAAAAATAGATAAAAAATAATATAAAGTGTAGATAAGATAAACTTATTTATATTTAAAAATAAAAAAATAAAAAATTTTGGGTAAGAAATAATATATACATAAAGGATAAAGATCCAATAGAGAGGATGTGAATTATACTTAACGGTGTTATATATATATGAAGAATGAAATCCATAAAATAATAATATTTTAACATGAAAATTTAATTTTTTTTATAGATAATTAGGAGATAAAATTTTAAAAATCGAGTGTAATATTATATTAATCAAATATTAACATGTTCAAATAATAGAGATTATAACTCAAGGAAGAGATAAGAGCCAAGAAGAACAATTAATTTTGATTCTAACTTATTCTAACATTCTATATCCACATGTATAATCAATTTACATTTATTATTAATCTATATTATAATCAAATTTATATTTTTTCTCTTTGGACCACAAATTTATAGATTTTTATTAACTATTTATAAATAATAATTTGATAAAATTATTATTCAGGTGTTAATTTTCTGGTTTGTTCTGTGCTAGCTTTGGAATGGTGGTTCTGGTCCTTGATCCTTGATATTGTTTTCATCAAATTTAGAATTTTCATGGAGGTTTAATATTTTTTTTTTAAATATATCAAAATTCCAGTAGTAATTTTATGGATTTTGTGGTGAAGGTTCATAAACAGTGGTTAAACTCTCCATTTTTTTGAATTTTGATTCCTTAAGAAGAATTGAGTTTATTAATTAATATGCTTATATATATTACGATTATATAGTTATTAAATATTCTAAAATTCATTATTATTAAACCATTTTACTAATATTTAATTTTTAATAACCATTCTTGATATAACTGTAATAACATCATTCATGTGGTTGGAAGAACCAACATAAAAAAGAACATGTTATAATGGATGAATATATAATAACATGTCATTTTATAGCTATAATATCCAATTTATATAATTATAATGATTTTAAAACTGTATTATTAAAATTATATACTATATTGAATAATATTTTTATAAGAATTATAAAAAAATAATTTAGGAGAAGATAACACTTACATCGATGACTTGTATCTTCTCATAGAGACCCAATAGGAAATAAAAGATGTGGGACACCTTATTATAGCTATATTTTACCAAATTTGAGATATTTTTGTTAAAAATAGAATATAGTTAGGTATTTAGTTGGAAATATAAAGAGATTAATGCTTGAGGTCATTAGAAAAGGATTCCTTTTATTGGTGAGTGAGACTAGAATTTTCACAAAGTCTCATTACCTAATAAATAAATAAGGTAATTTATCATTAAATGTGGATCCAAAGTGGAAAAATAATTGATATAGGATATGTTAAGGTATATCCATCATACAAACATTTAATTATTGTATTATGTTTTTTCATATTTTTGTTTACTTTACCCATTAATTTAATCCTTCCACCTCATTTTACTATTATCGTGGTAACTCAATTTTTATCTCAATAACATATTTTTATACCTATAAATAAAAATGAATTTAATAAATAATTTGAAATCATAATTTCAAATATTAAATTCATGTTATTTTAATTTATTTAAGAAAAGTAATAAAAATAATTTTAATATAATAATAGTTAACAAATGTAAAATAATTTTTATAAAAATGTATTTTTAAGCGTAAAACAAATTTTTTTCTAATTCATTTCAATGTATTAATAATAATATTTAATATAATTGTATTATATATATAATATCAATAAATTTATTTAAAATAATTATTTATTTGTGACTAATTTCATTTAGGTAGATAATATGTTATGAATAAAAATATTCTCTTAACAAACCCTCTTTTATATTTAATGATTTTACACTTAATTATTTAAAATTAATTATGAGTTCAAAGGTTGAAGTGAGAAAAAACCTCCAAAATTGATAACTCATTTTAGGAAACAATTCATCACTCTATTAAGGTATCTTCCCATCTAGAATAATTGGAATGTAATCCTACCAATAGAATATAGAGTAAGCATCACAGTATGCAGATAACTTTATTTTGTGTATCCTAATACAAAATATAATAATTATATCAAGATGTAATATTTAGTTATGATTATATAAATCTATCATGACTAACCTATCATACAAATTACAATGCATTCTTGAAATTAATGGTACGATTGAATCTTTCAAGGACTAATTCTGCGTACATGGATTGAGTGATCATCTCAATAAGCTCATTTCTATTATTATTGCACCTTGATGATTCTATACCAAGAATGCGATAAATAACTATGTATTATAAGGAAATTATAATATCTATGGATATGTTATTTCCTCCATTTTTAAATACATTCTAATTTCATCCATGATCATAGATTTTAGTATATAAATCAAATTGGAATATTTCATTACTATAAAGCTTCTCGGGATCTCCTACATTGTTAGAAATATTATTCATGCTAAATATATAATATGCCTGTCAACATGGATTTTATATACTAAATGTTTCAACGATAGTGATTTTTTGGGTTTTGATAGCCTAGCTAGGTATGGTGAAATCTTTAAAAGCTACAAGGGATTCATTAAGGGATCCTTCTTGATATTTCATGGAAACATAACATCCTTTAAAATAGAATATTGACCCACTGTTTATTCAATAAATGTAACAACCTGAGATTTTATGAGAAGTATTATTTTTAATTTATTTAATGTCTTGTTTTGTATGCTACACCATGATTATATTGCGCTATACACAACACCGTATTATCTTGCAGTATACGCAACACAATTCTTGGATCGTGTTATATACAATTTCAAGTTCATTTGATAGAAGTTATTCTACGCAACATTGAGTGTATATATATATATATTCAATGTATAAATGAAATATTGTTGGATTATATTATACGCAACAACAAAGCAGTCTTGCACTACACGCAACCTTGACTTGGCTTTCATTACACGCAATCGCAACCTTCCTCGGTAGCTTGCGTCGTACGCAATACCGAGTTTCACTAAACACCGATATGCTATTAAAATATTATTAAAACTAGCCGTTATGAATAGTAATACCCACTTTTTGAAATTTTGAAAATTTTATTTTTCAAAATGGACTTCATTTTTGGATTTGAAATATCAAAATTATCTTAGGGTGAAATTTTGGTATTTTTCTGAAAACATTCAATTTTTGATGAATAGTGAAAACACCGGGTTACTATTTAAAAACCGAATTTTTATTTAAATATTTTTTTATTTTATTTAAATTTATTTTAGGTCAAAATTGAAACATAATACCTATATAAGTTCAATTAAATTCATTGGATTCATTTTATCATAATTTTAGATATATAAAAATTTTATTGAACTTTTCGCCGTCTTTTACCCACCTCCTCGGAGAATTTCCAAATTCACATAAAACTTAATTTTACCGCTTCTGTGAGTGGAATTTCGAATATCCGGGAGACACGGTTAATATCAAGGACTAAAATGTGGTTCAATGAGATGAAAATAATTTTTGGTGAATAGAAATTTTTTACTTTTTTTTTACCACGGTTAAAAGTAAATACGGTAATTAAGGGTAAAAATGATATTATTATTACCCTAAAACATGTCATAATTCTATTTGATAAGTTTAATTCAACCAAAAACAACCTTTGGAATAAAATATGACCATTTAGTCCCACTTGGATTAGATTAGGACATTTATTATTAATTTATTTAAAGAAGGGTTAAAATAGTTATAATCAATGTTTAATAACTAAATCATTTTTAATATAGGGTTATACATAAGATAAATTCGACTATAAATATTCATTAGTAATAAGAAAATATTTCCTACATAATGGTATTTTATTTGTAATTTTTGGATTTAAAATAATTTAATTTATTTATGACACAAAGATGATGCAATAATTATCTTCTTAATGAAATATTGACATAATTGATGTTATAAAAACCAAAATAAATGTAATTTGAGACTTTTTATGAATTCCAATAATTTTCTATGTTACTATAACATGTTAGTATTGATTTATTTAACGTTTTTATAACTAATAATTTTGTTGTGATTTTCAAAAAAATCAATTACCAAATAGTGCCAAAATTGACATAAAATAGTTTTTAAAACAAATATTTTATTATTAATTGTTATTATATTCCTAAAAATCTAAGGCTCAGCCAATATACTTATATCATGATAGGTGTATCATTAATGGGACACTTAATGGTCTCTTGGATGTATATGGTATGTTTATTAACTATATAATATAAAAATACAAAGTGGCATGGTAAATGTCAATTAAATTAACTAAGAGTTAAAACTAAAGATAATGTTAATATAATGACCTAAACTTGTATAAATTCTATTGGATGAGAGACTTTTGACCCATACCCACCTTATCTTATAAATAAATCAATTTGGATCTATTGATACCGAATATGTCTTTATAATAAAATAATAGGTTTAGTTTTTCCAAAGGTCCCCCTCTCCTCACTTATAAAAGGGTACCTCCTCCCTCTCTTCCTCACACCACATTGAGCCTTCAATCTTGGAAAACCCCTGGAATATTCTCTTCTCCACTTCCTTAGAAACATCCTAGAGGCCCTGGTCGTCTTCAAAGACAAATTTTGGTGCCCTAAGTGGAGGTCTCCAAGAGGCACTTCAAAGAAGAGGTAATGTCTGTTACCGATTCTTTCAACTTTATTTCTTCTTCCACTTCTTATTTAGTTGTTTCATTATAAAGTTATAAAATAAGTATCACTAATATACTTATATGTTATTATATGTATGAAACAACCCTATTTCACCATCTATCCATCCTACAGAAAATGAAATCACCGCACGTGTGTACGTACGGAATACCGTCTCCACGCCGTGGTGTAATCTGTTTTTGACCACCACCTTACTTGGATGGGTATAATGGTGTAAATAGATAACTATATATGATTTTTGTAAAGTGATATTTATTCTAAAATATTATACATACACTTCAACACAATTCCACAATCATGGTAATGATATCATTGCTCGTGCGTACGTACGGACTACTGTCTCCACGATGCGATGAAATTCATTCTTCATGTTAACCATTCCTTAATGATTATAAAGTATATATAATAAGTAATCATGAAATATATGACATAATAATGATACTTGATTTATGTATATATATATATATTTATTTATTTCATCTACTTAATTCCATTCAATTCAATAAGGAAACAAAAATAGCGATCATGCGTACGTACGGCCTACCGTCTCCATGAACGGTGTATTTCATTCCATTTATCGATCTATAATATATATATATGTATATTATGAATATATATTACATATAAATCATTTTTTACATTCTGTAATTATGTAAATCATGTTATAATTAATAATATCAAGAACAACAAGTCCAAATATGTACGATAAATAAAACGATTTTACCCAAAACGCTACTTTAACATGGAACTTACAAAAGAACGGGTAATATAAAGTCATAAGTGAACCATATATGATATCATAACAATGAATATGATTCTGTAATAAGTCAATGACATTATTTAAATCATTATACATGAGGTTCAGATATGTATGAAGCATATCGAACATAAGGTAAGGGATTATTTTGCAAATCTCATTTTTATCCGAGATTACTTATTCGTAAGTATTTTTTTGGGTTATTTATATCATCCATGTCCATGTTTTATAAAAGTGTTTTCATGTATCTTTAAAGTCCTTTTTACCCATTTTTTACTTTTACTATATGGTATGTAAGGAATCTTTCTTTTGTTTACGTTACGAGGTACTTTTTTGACTTTTCCGGAAAAATTACGAGAAGAATGTTTTTTAACTTATACGACATGAAAGGATTTTTATGATTTTATAAAGCCTTATTTTCACGAAGCTTCCTCCAAAAGATTTCATGACTATTTTCAAAAAAATCCTTTTCTTTTAAAATTGTATGACATTTTGTGGAAATAGAATTATTTTGAAGAAGAAAATATATTTTCCTCAAGAATTCATTTCAAGTGTTTTATCAAAACAATTTTTCATCTAAGATGACATTATTTCAGATGTGTATGTTTCAAGTATAATGTCTCTATGATTTACATGGTTTCACTCTTATTATTATGAATTGATATCCATTTATTTTATATGGATTATTTGATGATGGGATGATGTTTGTGAAACCCATTTTATTCATTGGGTTATTATGAATGATGTATGTTTATTTTGTGGCACAAGTAAGAATGATTTAATTATGAGATTGGTGGGACCTATATCTCCCTACAATGAATTGGGTAAAGATTTATATCTCATGATATAGACATGGCTAGAATGGTAAGTTAATCTGGTTCCATGTTACAGGACTGAAACGAGGAGTGAACTCGATTCATAAAGGGAATTTATCCACTAAGATGGTCTTGGCAGTAATGTCTTGGCTACTATGGAAATCATAACAAGTTCTGAATGGTTTCCACAATTACATGTTTTATTACCATTATATTTTATCATGGTTTATGTTCCATTAGGATATATGCCTTACGTACTTCCATGATTTATGTCTTTGCTCAAGATTTTGATGTTTAAATTTCATGTTCAAGTTTTTGCTTCCATGTGTTTATGGAATGTTTTATGTTCTCTATGTTTTCCCTTACAGAGAATTTGAGCTCAACCTTTTTATGTTTTATATTCCACAGGAAATAAATAAAGGTTTTAGGTAAGGAAACAAAAAGGGGAAGATCTTTATGGGAGATGTTGAAGATCATTCACCACGATTAGAAATTTTTTTTTCCGAGTTTCCAAAGACACTAAACTATTACATTCCTTATGTGTGTGTTTTTGTTATGTCTTAAGTATTCCGTAAAAGTAATGTAATTTCCATGTATGTAAATCTTCGAGTCTCTACAATTGGTATCAGAGGAAAGGTTTAGTTAACCTTTGGAAACTAGGATGCGAAAACTTTAGTGAGATCCCTAGAGATATTTCTAATGTATTTCTAGGGATGTCCCTAAGGTTATGTACACATATAGGTTAGAGTCCTAGAATTATTTTGACGATCATGAATAACCTAGGGTAAACCTAAGGTGTCATGGATTAAATAATTTTTGATAAGTTAGACATCCCATAAGTTACTTTTTATGATTATGTGGTTCCTCATTATTTTAACTGTTTCTTACACAATAGTTTCTGGTTTTAGTTAATGGAGGGAACCAGAAAGAATTGGGTTGAAATTGAATCTGATGGACAAATTTGTGACTATAAGCAGCGAAATTTTGTAATTCCTAGAGAGAAAGATATTATGATTATGTCGAATCATACGTTGCAATATATGATTAACAAGGTGAACATTAGTGGTATTCCCAATTCATCAAATAAGAGGAAGATGGACTTTTATGCATGTTCGCATGTTGAGGAGCATAAAGAAAGAAAGATTGATATTTCTAAAGAAGGGAAGAAGAACCTTGATTAATACATCAAATGGAGGAGAATATGTTATCTGTGTGGAGAGAAAGGACATAGAGTGACAGACAATTATAGAGTTCAATGTCTTATCTGTGGAGAACATGAGCATTACCCAACTCAATGCCCTAACCTAAGAGGTTACTTCTAAATCAAGGAAGGAATTATTCCATGAAAAACATTGAAAAGGATGGTTGGAAGTGAATATGTATTGGTATTCAAGAATAATGTTGTTGAGGTACTTTTATGGTATATTGGAATACCTATATTTTGGTCAATTGTGGTTTTCTATAAGAGTATGGCATGGGTAACCATGAAAAGTGATTGAAATATTTTTGGAAACTAGATGATATGCGCATAATGAAGGGATAAAGAGAAAATAATATTTTTGATTGTATTCATGAGCTCATGACTAAAATAAGGACAAAGTGATATCATTGTTTGAGTATATTGAATTTTTTGGATTTTTGGTATGTGGAAAGAGTTAACTTTTGACAGCATTCATGTTTTTACTAAGGTTCAATGGGTATTAATTTTCAAGAGAATACATGATTAAGGTATTCACATGATTGGAATGTGATCAACAAGATATATCTGGGATAAATGATGGTATTCACATACTCAGTAGATGAAATTCCTAGTAATTTTTTTCATTATACCATAAGCTTGGATAGACGTATTTTGGATAAGCCTAAATATTTGAAATCGATTATGTTGTACATAAGTTAGTATTGTTTAAGGCTAGAACTGTTTTTGATATTATCGATGGAATGTCATAATGATGTAATTTTAGAAAAAGGACAACCTACAGGAGGGGTGATAACCCGTCACGTCGGACAAGGCTGTGGGAATCGAACCCATAACCGAAGTGCGACATGCCTTTATTTCTTACAACTGGCCTACAGGAAGTCCCTGATTAGTAGAAACTAGTTTTATTTTATTAATCGGTATGTTAAATCAAGTATAAGTCCATTTTTGGAACCATATACGATTAATATCATCATAAGATAGATTTATAACTATTGCTAACCTTCTGTTTGAAACAAATGGAATGACCCATCATTCTATCACATGATCTGCTAACGCTTCTTGAATAACAAATTCAACTACATTTCTTTAAGAGATGAAGTGTAAATTGTTCAATTCACGAACAACAGTGAGATTGTACCAAAATCTTGCAAGTATTTCTTTTAATTAATTAACATTAGGGAAATGATCTTGAAAACCAAAAATGTTGTCCTAGTGACCTTATATCTGATGAATCAGATGGTACCCTAGATCATCACAAATTTATAGCTTTGTGATTGTTGGATTTTTCATAGCCATGTTCACTACCACTCTCCATCAGAACATGACAGTTAGATTTCTCTTCCATATCCATATTTTCACCTATGTTCTCCTATGTGGTAACCCAGTGATTAGTTAATTTGGGTAACCATTTTGTTTCATACTTTAGTATTTAAAGTCATGTTTTGGTATTCCTTTTTATGATGTGGGTTTCCATTAAAAAACATTCAAGTAGAAAACCATTTATAATCCCGACGAATTTCGAGGAAGAAATTCATTTTAAGTGGGGTAGAATGTAACAACCCAAGATTTTATGAGAAGTATTATTTTTAATTTATTTAATGTCTTGTGTTGTATGCTACACCAAGATTATCTTGGGCTATACGCAACACCGTATTATCTTGCAGTATACGCAACACAATTCTTGGATCGTGTTATACACAATTTTCAAGTTAATTTGTTAGAAGTTATTCTACGCAACAATGAGTGTATATATATATATATTCAATGTATAAATGAAATATGGTTGTATTCTATTATACGCAACAACAAAGGAGTCTTGCACTACACGCAACCCTGACTTGGCTTTCATTACACGCAATCGCAACCTTCCTCGATAGCTTGCATCGTACGCAATACCGAGTTTCACTAAACAACGATATGCTATTAAAATGTTATTAAAACTAGTCGTTATGAATAGTAATACCCACTTTTTGACATATTGAAAATTTTATTTTTCAAAATGGACTTTATTTTTGGATTTGGAATATCAAAATTAGCCTAGGGTGAAATTTTGGTATTTTTCTGAAAACATTCAATTTTTGATGAATAGTGAAAACAACGGGTTACTATTTAAAAACCGACTTTTTATTTAAAAAATTATTTATTTTATTTAAATTTATTTTAGGTCAAAATTGATACATAATACCTATATATGTTCAATGAAATTCATTTGAGTCATTTTATAATAATTTTAGATATATAAAAATTTTATTGAACTTTTCACCGTGTTTTACCCACCTCCTAAGAGAATTTCTAAATTCACATAAAACTTAATTTTACCGCTTCTGTGAGTGGAATTTAAAAAATCTGGGAGACACGGTTAATATCAAGGACTGAAATGTGGTTCAATGAGATGAAAATAATTTTTGGTGAATAGTAACGTTTTACTTTTTTTTACCACGGTTAAAAGTAAATATGGTAATTAAGGGTAAAAATGATATTATTATTACCCTAACACATGTACTAATTCTATTTGATAAGTGTAATTCGACCAAAAATAACCTTAGGAATAAAATATGACCATTTAGGCCCACTTGGATTAGATTAGGACATTTATTATTAATTTATTTAAAGAAGGGTTAAAATAGTTAAAATCAAAGATTAATAACTAAATCATTTTTAATATAGGGTTATACATAAGATAAATTTGACTATAAATATTCATTATAAAGATAAAAATATTTTCTACATAATTGTATTTTTTTTAATTTTTATATATAAAATAAATTAATTTATTTATGACACAATGATGATGTAGAAATTATCTTATTAATGATATATTGACACAATTGATGTTATAAATACCCAAATATATGTAATTTGAGACTTTTATTAATTAAAATACTTTTATATGTTAATATCACATGTTATTATTGATTTAATTAACTTTATTTGAACAAATAATTCTGTTCTGATTTTCACAAAAATCAATTACCAAATAGTGTCAAAATTGACATAAAATAGTTTTTAAAACAAATATTTTATTATTAATTGTTATTATATTCCTAAAAATCTAAGGTTCGGCAAAGATACTTATATCATGATATGTTTATCATTAATGGACCACTTGGGGGGATCTTGGATGTATATGGTATGTTTATTAACTATATAATATAAAAATACAATGTGACATGGTAAATGTCAATCTAAGTAACTAAGAGTTAAAACTAAAAGGTAAGTTTAATATAATGACCTAAACTTTTCTAAATTATATTTTATGAGATAATTTCGACCCATCCCCACATTAGATTTGAAATAAATCAATTTGGAGCTATTAAAAACCAAATATGGCTTTATAATAAAATAATTGTTTTAGTTTTTCCAAAGGTGCCCCTCTCCTCCCTTATAAAAGGGCACCTCCTCCCTCTCTTCCTCACAACACTTTGAGCCTTCAATCTCGGTCAAGACCTGAAAAAGTATCTTATCCACTTCCATATAAACATCCTAGAGGTCCTGGTATTCTTCAAAGACCAATGTTAGTGCCCTAAGAGGAGGTCTTAAAGAGGCGCTTCAAAGAAGAGGTAATGTCTGTTACCGATTTATTCACCTTTATTTCTTGTTCCACTCTTCTTCTTTAGTTGTTTCATTATGAAGTAATAACATAAGTATCACTAATATACAGATATGTTATTATAATTATGAAACAACCCTATTTCACCTTCTATCCATCCTACGGAAAATGAAATCACCGCGCGTGCGTACGTACGGAATACCGTCTCCACGCCGTGTTGTAGTCTGTTTTCGACCACCACCTTACTTGAATGGGTATAATGGTGTAAATAGATAACTATATATGATTATTGTAAAGTGATATGGATTCTGAAATATTATACATACACTTCAATACAATTCCATGATCATGGGAATGATATAATCGCTCGTGCGTACGTACAGACTACCGTCTCCACAACGCGATGAGATTCATTCTCCATGTTAACCATTCATTAATGATTATAAAGTATATATAATAACTAATAATGAAATATATGACATAATAATTATACTGTATTTATGTATATATTTATTTATGTCATCAACTTAATTCCATTCAATTCAACAATTAAAGTAAAATAGCGTTCATGCGTACGTACGGCCTACCGTCTCTATGAACAGTGTATTTCATTCCATTTATCGATCTATCATATATATATATATATATGTATATTCTGAATATATATTACATATAAACCATGTTTTACATTCTGGAATTATTTAAATCAGGTTATAATTAATAATATCAAGAACAACAAGTCCAAACATGTACGAAAAATAAAACGATTTTACCCAAAACGCTACTTTATCATGGAACTTACAAAAGAACGGGTAATATAAAGTCATAAGTGAACCATATATGATATCATAACAATGAATATGATTCTTTAATAAATAAATGACATTATTTAAATCATTATACAGGAGTTTCGGATAAGTACGATGCATATCAAAGAAAAGGTAAGGGATTATTTTTCAAATCTCATTTTTATCCGAGATTTCTTATTCGAAAGTATTTACTGGGGTTATTTATATCATCCATGTCCATGTTTTATAAAATTGTTTTATTGTATGTTTAAAGTCCTTTTTACCCTTTTTTTAATTTTTCTACACGGTATGTAAGGAATCTTTCTTTTGCTTATGTTACGAGGTACTTTTTTGACATTTCCGGCAAAAGTACGAGAAGAATATTTTTTTAACTTATACGACATGAAAGGATTTTTATTATTTTATAAAGCCTTATTTTCATGAAGCTTCCTCCAAAATATTTCATGACTATTTTCAAAAAAATCCTTTTATTTTAAAATTTCATGACATTTTGTGGAAAGAGAATGATTTTGAAGAAGAAAGGATATTTTCCTCAATAATTCTTTTCAAGTGTTTTATCAAAACCATTTTTCATCTAAGATGGCATTATTTCATATGTTTATGTTTCAAGTATAATGTCTCTATGATTTACATGGTTTTACACTTCTTATTATGAATTGATATCCATTTATTTTATATGGATTATGTGATGATGGGATGATGTTTATGAAACCCATTTTATTCGTTGGGTTATAATGAATGATATATGTTTATTTTGTGGCACAAGTAAGAATGATTTCATTATGAGATGGGTGGGACATATATCTCCCTCCAATGAATTGGGTAAAGATTTATATCTCATGAGATAGACATGGCTGGAATGGTAAGTTAATCCAGTTCAGTGTTACAGGACTGAAATGAGGAGTCAACTCGATTCAGAAAGGGACTTTGTCCACTAAGATGGTCTTGGCAGCAATGCCTTGGCTACTAGGGAAATCATAACTTGTGTTGAATGGTTTCCACAATTACATGTTTTATTCCCATTATATTTTAGCATGGTTTATGTTCCATTATGATATATTCCTTACGTACTTCCACGATTTATGTCTTTGCTCAAGATTTTGATGTTTAAATTTCATGTTCATGTTTTTGCTTCAAATGTTTATGGAATGTTTTATGTTCTCTATGTTTGCCCTTACTGAGAATTTGAGCTCACCCTTTTTATGTTTTATTTTCCCCAGGAAATATATAATGTTTTATGTAAGGAATCAAAAAGGGGAAGATCTTTATGGGATATATTGAAGATCTTTCACCAAGATTAGAAGATTATTTTTCCGAGTTTCCAAAGACACTAAACTATTACGGTCCTTGTGTGTCTATTTTTGTTATGTATTAAGTATTCTGAAAAAGTAATGTAATGTCCATGTACGTAAAGCTTCATGTATCTATAAAAAATTCTACTTGAAATTATGGGAGAAAAAATATATAGTTTTAATGTGATTCAATTTTGGGTTTTAACATAGAAAAATGAAATCCTACTCTAGTTCCCTAGTATCTCTACATGGAATGGATGAAGTATAATGATTAAATTGGAATCATTCAATGTGTTTTTCCTACACCAATAGATATGGAATCATTGGTGTTGATTCTATTTCAAATTTTCCCATAAAAGAATGTTACACTATCAACTCTTATAGTCTAGATGTACGCTTTTTTCATTCATATAATTTCAATGTTTTAGGGGATATTTATACCATCTTTAGCCCTGAATCTTCTACTTATCTCTCTATTTCTTATTAAATTTTGTGGGTAGGAGAATTTTGGTCTACTAACCCTACCTTCATTAATTTGTTTAATTTTGTCAACACATTTGTATCAAAATAAACCAATTTATTTAATTAAATTTATTCTTTAAAAGTTAATATTTTAGAAATTAAAAGTATATAAAACTACATGTAATAAATATTGATATATATATATATATATCATTTATTAAAATAGTTATTTAATATATATATCATCCAAAATTATACATAAAGAATACATCAATATATTCAAATAGAAACTTAGGTTAATATAACCAATGGTGGAATTTTAGGGTGGTGACTTCATCTAACTCGGATATCACGGTGATTTGAAGGAGCTTAAATGTGATTCCACATACATGTACTCCAAGATATAGAGTTAAAAACAATACTTTACACATATAAATTGATACCAAGTGAGATGAACTAATCTAAAAATAAATTTATTTTACATCATTTCCATAAGATAAACATTACATATCACAAATAATCACATAGTCCCAAGAATGTAAGGTTTAGTGTCATTGGGGATCAACTACATAAGAAACTTATTTAATGATACTTGTGATCGTTTATGCATAATAAAATCACATGATACCCTCTTCTAGAATCCTCATCGGTTATACTCATCTTCACAAACTATTGAATGTAAACATAAGAAATTGGTAATCCCAAATTCTTATTGATGAAAAAATTATAAATATTTCATTAAGGGTTAGATAATAATCATAGAAGAAAACAGGATAACGTGGGAAATATCTTATTAAAAATCATGTTGAATAATATGATTTATCCATAAGTAATAAAAGAAGGAAAATTTATCTCAACTAAAAACATTATCGGTCGATAAGAGTATGAGATAATAAGCATTAGTTGTGGATCATAATCCTAGGAATATTTTATAAAAACAAGGAATAATAATAGGTATAGAAAGTGATAATATTTTAAAAAACATAAGATCAATAACATCACTGTAAAATTAGTTGAATGAATAAAAATTAAATTCAATCGATGAATAACCATTTCAATATATATTTATGTGATCATTTACATTCACCATCTTGTGAAAAAATCAATAGGTGATCTTGTCGACACCCTATCATTTGAAAACAATCTATATACTTTAATTTTTAGATGACATAATATGAATAAATAATAATTAAATATTTTCTATTCCATCCTAGTGAAAATAAACAGTGTAAAAATTTATACTTATAACCTTGTGAATAAAGAATAACACAATCATGTCTATACGCAACCCTATGAAAAAAGAATAATGTAATGATGCACACACACATCAATCTTATTTGATGAGATATAAAAAATTAAAAAAATTAAGTTTTAAATATATAATACCCAAACCATCATCATCCATGCATATTTGTGATTAAATATATCAATTACTCAATATATCATGAAAACCCTTACGATGAAAATGCGTTTCATATCATTTTGAAAATGGAATAGCATTAATTTATATAAAATTTCAATGAATTAAAGCAAAAATTTCTATCACACAAAATTCATATTTAATCCAGGAATTTATAATTTTATTTATAAAATACAACATCATAAAGTGACTTGACGATCATCATTCAAGAAATTTGGAACAACGTAACTCATTTAGCTTGGTCGATTACTACCCATTGGATGGAATGCAACCGATTGCTCATTGACTTAAACTACATCATCAAACATGTTTATTGGGAAGAAAACATGGTTCCGGATGCCTTGGCCAGCTTGGGAGTTATTCAAGACATTTCCTGGTGATAAGACCTCCAAGCTCCTCTCATTCCCTTTCATGAAAAAGATTGTAATATGATATTGTAAATTAGACTTTTGTAAACTTTCTTTTAATAAAATTTGTGCTTTGGTCATTTTTTCCAAGGAATTAACTTTAAAAAATAGATATTTTAAAGATTAAAATTGATGAAAAACCATGAAAAATAGATTTTGGAAAACATCTCACAAAAACTTTGTAAAGAGAAAAAATAAAATATTTCATTCAAAAATCATTTTCAATAAGGTAACAAAAAAATATTTTAAAAAATAACTCCAAAATAAATCAAAATAATATATCCTTGAAATATAAATAATTATTTTCTAAGGTAAATGGGGAGTAATATATTAAAATTTTAATTGGAAAAGGAATTATATTTTTGATAATTGGAAAATACATTTTTTTAAACCAAATCATAAAATAAGTGAAGAATTATTTTCTAAAAATATGTAAATATAATTTTCAACATCACTAGAATAAAATATATTCGTGTTTCTAAATAATAAAGGAGAACATTGTGAGGGAGGGCGAATAAGGATGTGGACGAAAAATAGCTCATTTAGAGAAAGTGATCATTATTCTTAACATCATTAAAATTTTTCAAGAAAGAATTACACAAGTTTAATTCCATAAAAATGATTGAGGAAAGGAATTATATTATCATCATATTGTAGAATATAATGGACTTTTAATGGAATAGAAAAATATAAATAATTTTGGATCATGAAAGGATACTTAATCAATAAAACCCTTTATGATTATCATAATCATTGAAGTACGAATACATTATAATAGTGTTCATTGGAGAGAGTTATAAATCCAAAACAAATAATGTGTAATTATAAAATTATAATATAATAGGATAAAATAAAATAAATTATATCAATCAGTTATAATAATAAACATAAATACTCAAAAAAATAAAATTTAGTAATGGAATGACCTTACAAATTGGGTAATAAATGAATCAAAACAATTGGAAGGATGGATTCATGATAAAAAATGATTGAAACATTTATAATAATGATAAAATCCAATTGGGAATTAGTAAAAAATATAAAATAAGAATAAGAATAAAATAAAAATATATTCCTAAATGAATAGAAATTGGGGTGGAACGCCTTACATTTTTCTCTTAAAATCCATCAAAAATCATTAAAATTCGATATAATATACATAAAAATAAAAATAATATATTTTAAAACCTTATGAATTTATGTTTTTTAGTATATTATTCCTTGATAATCGTAAATTACAAATTAATTAGTTAGTTATAACTTATTTTTATCATTGGATTTTAACAAATTTTATTGAATTTCAGATGATTTGAAGTATCTATAACAATCCCCATTATTTAATACCTAGTTAATAATTCATATATTATTTAAGGTATAGGAATGTACTTTCTATAATTAGTTATAATGTCTTATTTTTTCAATGAGGGTTTTAGTTATAACTTGGGAGGATTAAATAGATGATGAACTTGTTTCATAAATTTTAATTAAAAAATTGGCATCTTCATTTATAAGTTAAATATTAAAATTTTCTTTTGAGAAAAAAAATATTTAGATAATAATATATTATTTTTTCAATACATATATTCTTATAAACATCTATGTAGTGTGGTGATGAAATATGAAATACATTTCTCGTTGGAGGTGTTAATCTACAAACACACCCGAATGATATTTTCATTTTTTCATATATTTAGAGCAAGGAAGGAAATCAGTTATCTTTTATATAACTCAATTAATGTTTTGAAAAAATATTAATTCATTAAATAATCCCTTTAATTATACATGTAAGGTGTTTAATAAAAATTAAACATGTCATTTGTGGAGGCAGTAGTCTGCACGTACTGTAGTACAAAATTTTATTTTTTCATTTTTGGGGGAAATTTAGTAAATGGTTTATATTTTAAAAATCATAACCATATTATAAATATACTATTTATTTGGTTAACTAACTTTCCTAACCATCAATGAATATTGGTTAAGAAAATGATATATGTTACTTCATGGAGGTGAAATTATATACACATACACAAATGATGTTATCATTTTTCTAATGGAAGAGGGGAAAGGTTTATAATGATTAATACCTAAACATAATAAAATTTATTATGATGTCATTATATATAAATAGAAAAAAATAGAATAGAAAATATGTCAGGGAATATATTTTAATTTGGTTGAGAATATTATCTTTTCCTTAGTGAAATTCATTTGAATAATGGGTGTATGATTTTACATATATTAAAGGGTTTTAAATAATGGGAGATGAGATATGTATAGTAATAAGGGAAGTGGTTCAAGAGGAATTCGAAATAACATTGGAATTGAAGGGTGGTGGAAGTATCCTTTTATAACTGAGGAGTGTGTAATTTTTATAATAATATGAAGGAAAATTCATTATTAAATAGTGGAAATTATCTAATAATTGAAAATAATGGAGTGGGGGAATGGGTAAGGTTGATCATTCCTAAACCATTCATTTCAAAGCATGTTTTTATTATATTTTTATTCAATTTTCACCAATGTAATTTTTTTATATACATAGAAATTAATTATGCATTACTACATAATTTGGGACAAATGATTCCAAATTTGAAATCTATTTTTTTAAAATAAAATTTCTAAGGTTTATAAAAAATAATTTTAATATTAGAACATGTGAAGAGTACAAAACATTTTTTGAAAAACTATATTTTTATAGTCAATTTTTTTATAAAGATTAAATTACCAATGTTTTTGATTTATTTGATCTTAATTGGATTATTATTAGCTATATAAGAGTTGTGAATTTAAAAGTAATCAAAAATTGAAATATAACATGTGAAGACATAATCTAAAGAAATTGATGAAAACATGTTTCTCTATCTAAATAAAAAAAATACTTATGTTTCAATATGTTGAAAATGGGTTTTTTAAATTCAACATAATATTTTTAAATAAATAATTCTAGTCCTTAAATTCAACAATTTTCATGAAAATTATTTATAAAACTTTTAATTCATTATTATATAATAATATAGTAAAAAACTCTACGGTATTAATATAAATTATATTATCAATATTTACCAAAATTTAAAACATTTAACAAAACATCAAAAAATCAACCTAAAATATTTTTAATATTATAAAAACTAATATGAAATTAATTAGGAAAAATTAATTATTTTATATTTTATAAATTAAATTTTTATTAGAATATAATTATATAATAAAAATTATTTTCATAACCAAATAACATTTTGAAATTTAATTGTTCTTCTTATTATATCTTATCAATTACTAATTATATTAGTTTTAATATATTATTCATATGAATGATACATTTTATCAAATATATTTTTCATTTTCATAAAATAATGAACATAACAATCCAATTTTAGATAATATACCTTGTTACCTATATTATTTTTTGAACTAAATTAATTGAGTTTTATCGATTCATTATAATTAAAAATAATAGTACATTTTATTTAAATGTAAAAATAAGAAATGTATAAAATATATGTGTAATATAAATTATTTATTTTAAGGAAAATTAAATGTTTATATCAAGTAAATTTATTATTAAATAACCCCAATATCTTCATGTAATATTTATGAATAGGATATTTTCTAGTGGAAGTTATGTGTGGTGTTTCAACTAAAATGGATCTCATTAATATTTACATAAGATTGCATTAAAATCATATATGATTTCAATGATACCTTAATAATTAGAGTATAGATTTATCTAAGTTAATTGAAAACCCTCATGACACCACGAAATTTACAATAATAGAAAGGTGAGCCTCATAAGGAATACTAGTACTGCCCGATTCCATTATTTATCATTTAAAAATAGTATTCATAGTGTCGTTAATTTGAGTTATAACTGTTAAATTAACTAATACATTATAATAGTTTAATATAATAATTTAATTTTAAATTTTCATGGTTTTATTTTATTATGATGATGCATGGAAAGTATGTAATTTTGAATTCTGTTTGTTTTAAGATTATATTAATACTAAAATATTGAGGTGTTACCTTCTCCCCCTTAAATTAATTATTTACTTACAATTTTAGTTATCATTCATTAATGAAAGAATCGATGAGATACCTAAGAAATAAAAGACATTGTATCTACTTAGATATCAATATTTTCATCATAGATTCTTAGATACTTGTCATTTATCCAATAATAATATTAAAATAAAATTTCCTATTGTATCATAAATTTATACCAAAAATGATTCCTTAGTTAGTTATAGATTTTTCTAGGGATATATATTTCACTACATCATTTTTATGATCCTATTTCAGAAACAATAATAAAAAAATTATTTTGATAGTATCCTATATGATCATATCAATAGATCATATAAATATGAAAACTCAATTCTAATATACCTTCTCTAATGACACCATCATTTCAACCTATGATATTTTTGAATTATGTATTATATATTTGGATCAACCTATAACTCCTTTAGTTTAACATAGTTTTTCTATAGTTGTATTACTATTAGGTACTCAAACCTCTTTTAGGTATGTATTACATCCTCAAATTCCATTTAAATCCTTTATAATGGTTCATAAATAGAATAGAAATTGACCAAATCATATCCTTTAGTAGTTTCTATCCATGTTTATTGTCTTAATAACAATAAACATTCACTAAGTGAAGATTTAGTGGATACTCAACAAGACCTTTTCTCCTAGATTACCCCTAGGGGCATCCATTCTGCATCCACATCCACTTTCCATTATCCATACTAAGATTAAATTCCAATGAAACTACAAAGTCTCTAATTTACAAAACCTTTAGGTTGTTTTTATACACACACTCACTCATCCTTAAGGGTTTTTTTTAAAAAAATTATATATAATTAATAACCTCAAATAACTAATCCAATCAAATATTAATATTTAAAAAAATCAATAAAAAATTCTCTGATACCAACTACGACACCATATACTTATACTCTTGGATCTGGTTTTAAAAACACACACTTTACACACATTAATTATATAAAGTGTCATGAACCCATGAAAAATATACCATTTTTTATATTATTTCCATAAGTTCAACATTTTTACTCTAAAATAGTCACAAAATATCAATAATAGAATTATTATTGCCTTTTTAGATTACCTAAACAAAAAACATATATTTACAATACATCTGAACATTTCCCCACAATCAAACCACACTTGACAACATTATAGACTACTCATTGGCTATACTCATCTTTATTAACTATGTAAAAGAAACATAAGAAATGGGTGAGCTGAAATTATTAGTAAGGGATAAATTATCAACATATCATCAAGTATTAGATCATAATATTATGAGAAAAAATAAACAAGGGGGAAATATCTTATTATAAAGAACATGTAACAATAGTATTTGTCTATAAGTAATAGTAGTAGGACATTTTATATAAATGGAAAAAACATGTACAATGGTATAAGAGTGTGTGATAATAAATATGAGTCATAGAGCATACTCAGAGAAATATGATGGAAAAATATAGTATATTCATATGTATAAGAAATAATAATATTTTGAAACAAAGTTAAAAGAGATCATATCCTGAAACAATATTGTAAATATAGAAAAAATGGTTATGTCCATATAAAATCATATGACCAAAGTTATATGTCATCATGTCCAGACACCATTATTTTAATAAATCTACATGTGATCATCTTCATGAACCATCTTGTGAACAAAGTTATATGTGATCATATTTTTACATAATCATATGAATAATGCTCTATGTGATCATATCTATGCAACATCATCTGAAAAAAGCATAACATGATCGTGAAAATTCATTATCATGTGATGAAATAATAAAATGATAATGACTCTGTGCATCCTTCTAAAGAAATCAAAATTTAATCTTGTTTATGTAATACATTGTGAACAAAATATAACATGATCAATTATACGCACAAAATTCATAGATCGTGATATATAAAACCTTCAAAATGCATTTTGGGTGATATACAACCCCACCCATAATTATCCATACATATGTATTCCATAATATATCAATCAATCAACATGTTAAGAAAAACATGAGAAGCAAATTGATTTCATATCATTTCTAGATGGTATCACAATACATGATATAAAAAGTTGATCAATTGATATGGAAATATAAATCACCCAAAAGGATTATTTCATCAAGGTATTTAAAATTTAATCCTTATAAAATAAATCTATAGGATTTAGATATTTTGATGACAAATATAGAATCAAAACCATAAAAATAAATATCCTTTAAGAAACATTTCTTAACATCACTGTAAAGATATGAATTGATAAATCAGATTAAAAAATTTGTTTCGAGAAGGAAAGATGAAAAAATTTAAAACAAAACTTTAAAATAAATCTAAATAATGGATCCTTGAAATATAAATAAAATTTTCCATGAGAAACTTCAAGTGGAAGATAAAAATATGAAATTGAAAGGTAAACCCTTTTTGATATTTTTAAATTAACTTTATTGAAACACACATCGTAAAAATATTCATAAATAATACTTTTTAAAATAGGTAAAGACAAAATTTAATATCACCTGAATGAAATCATATTTTTTTACAAAATAATAATGAAGATCATTTTGGATAAGAGAGAATATAAATATGGAAGAAAAAGAGATCATTTAATGAAATAAGAATTATTTTTAACATCATCAAGTTTTATGAAGAAATAAATCCATCAATGCAATTACCCAAAAATAAGGAGGAGATGAATTATAATATCATTATAGAATATAATAGAACCATACTATAAAATTATATTCAAAACAGAATAATTATGACTCAATAAAATAAGTTGAGTTAATAAAACCCCTTATGAATATCATAATCATTAAAGTAATAATCCAGTATAAAAGATTTGTCGAGAAGGAATTATAAATCTACACAAAAGAAAATATAATTACAATTTTATAAAATCATATGATAAATTGAATGAATTTATAAGAATGTATTTTAATAACATTTATTGGAATTCATAGAAATGAAATTATGTTATTAAAACCCCAATTAAACATAGTATCAATTGAATTCAAAAAATTATATGGATGTATTTATATTTATACTCAAACTTTATAATAATTACATTTATATGTTATTTAGAGTTTAATTTCACCATCGTATTCTTGTGATTTTTCTTGATTTAGGCATGCATTAAAAATTTTCTATTGATCTCCATTATTCAATACCTAGTTCATCATTCATAGATTATTTAATTTACAAGAATATATGTTCCATAATTATTTATATAAAGTCCTTGGTTATTCCAATTAGAGTTTTAATTATACCGTGTGAAGATGAAATCAATGATGATATTATTTTTTCAATTTTTGAAGAACATAATTAAGATCATGATTAATAAGTAAAATATTAATATTTCTTTAAATGTACCAAAAAATAATTATTTATATAATAATATCATAATTGTTCATGAATTGTATTCTTAAACTCATCCATGTATGGTAGTGATAAAAAAAACTATGTCACTTTAGGGAAGTGATTGTCTGTACATACACACGAATGACATTTTTAGTCTATTTTCATAGTATGAGATAAATGTAGGAGATGATATTTCTTTTCAAAAACATAATTACAACTTAAATAACTTCTTATTACATAAAATTAATTTTTAATCAGCTCTGTATGGTGGTTATGGAAAAATAAACTCATCACTTTGTGGAGACTATTGTCTACATGAAAAACAATTGACATTTTCATTTTTTGCATAGTTGGGAGAAACTTAGGCAACATTTTATATTTTCAAAATCAAAATCATTTTATAAACAACATAATGTATAATTTTTTTGGGTTAAGATGAATTTATTAGTAAAATAAAAGTAGGAACACTGAGATAGGAATATAGTCATACCAAACATAACATTACCCCATTGATGAATAAAAATACCTCAGAGATCATAATCTATATAAATATTGTCCTCATAGACCCTCTCCCAAAGTGAATCGTCTTCTAAATAGGTGAAATATTTAGACCATAGCTTCCACCAATTAGCAAGATGTTTCAACCCAGTTCCCATAGTGGTATTGATATGGGAGTAATCTCTCCTCAGCCTAGAAATACTTATAGGAACTGATGAGAATCCTTCATCATCTTTTATCATGCCCTTAACAACTTAATTCCTATAAGAGATCTTGGTGACAGAGTATCATCTTCTCTATCTACTCATTTCCCTTCTATATTTTTCAATTTCCATTTACTTTTCAATTCCTATATGATTTGAGTGCATATATGATTGAGTTCACAATCTTCAATTTCATGTTGAGTAGCAATACTCACATATCCATGTCTACCTTACTTCAATGGTTCCCTTTATTCCTCCCCTTGAGGGTATTACTCTAGATATCAGCCTAGGTTTTCCTTGTTAATGTTGTCAACAACCACTAATATATTCGCCTATATAGTTTCACTTTCCAATCTCAAAGCAGTAACACACTGATAATCTGAAGTTTAAGACCCTGTAGTATGGATACCCAATTCCCGAACTTGTATATTACCCTACAACACACAAGATTTCTTAACAGGAAGTCTAGAAACCTCCCCCAAATAGTCCTTACATGATAAATTTTTTAATCCCTACATAATTACATAAGAATGGGTATTCCTCTATTGATAAAAATAAATCATATCATTGAATCCCATTGATCCTAGGACTTTGATTTCTTGAGTATCCCTTGAAGGAATCTAGTTCAAATAAACATAATTATTTAAAGACTCCATCTCAAAGTGTTTAGGATCTAGATCTTGACACTGTCACCAAAAACTCTAACATTATAAATCAATTTTGATGATATATTCTTATAGAAATTTTCCTCATCAACATGTGACTTCCATTCAATATTTTTATTTTGGATATACTATGATCCTGAAATGATGGAAGTAGTCATGAACTTCTCATATATAATTATAAGATTTAACTAACCATCATATATATCCAAATTATCATTCTATGTTAGAAATTAACTGAGAGATACATCACCTAAAAACCAAGAAAAGTTCCCAAAACTAGATTTATTTTCCTATGTATATACTTTAATGGATATTCCAACAAAAGAAGCAATATCATACAAAATTTTAGGATTCAACATTACTTAATTAAAACTTCATATTTTGACCCAGACTTGAGTATAATATTTTTTAATCTCAAAAAGTTTGATCCTAAAACTTTATTCCTGAATAAAAATTAAACATAGTTTAAGATAAATGAAACCATGGACCAAATATATTTTTTTCATGTTCTTTTCTATGGAAAAGGACTTGAAAGTAACCATGACCAATTTGAATGGAAAACCATTTCATGAATCTCCAAATCAATGATAAATGATAAAATATATCATTAATATTCCATGAATTCATACATTTATAAAGGGACACCCATCCTATGATAGAGTTATGTTATAAAACTAATCATTTTATGATAATTTTTGACCTCATATAGACCTGGGTAAAAAATCCTTTTTTAAAAATCCTTCTAGAATCAAAATCCTAATGGGTTGAAAACAATTTTCATAATGAATCCCCCACTATTGGGTTCAATTTCATCTTTTTAATTACATTTTTGGGCTTCTATTCTAATAGTGTCAATATTATATTTTTCTCCCCTCTCACAATAGAGGAAACCTCCATTAAAGAGGCGCTCAACTTGAACAACATCATCTCTTAAAAATTACATTGATCTCATGAAACCCTAATCACTCATCGTTTCACCATTATTGGAGCCCACTTGGACCCCCATCATTTTTTATAAATATAATATTTATTCATAACATTTCCTTTTAAAACCTCCAATTTAATGTGGTTATAAAAATTAAAAAAATTATTCATGCAGGTTGTATTCTATACGTATGCATGAATGACATTCTAATTTTTCTTATAGAAATGGGAAAATATTTATAATAATTATTTACTCATAGTAATAAAATATAGTATATAAACAAAACTAATTTCATCATATAAGAATGGGGAAATTTTATTAGGAATATAAATATATAAATGGAAACATGATAATAAATTATTAGAACTCACTTTGAGAATTCAAGGTTCCCCATAGTGGACTTATTTGAAATGGATCAATTTGGGATATTCTTTGGATCAAGGAGATACCAAACATGGGAGATTGATATGGGGGATAAATGTGCATTAGTAAAAATGGTAGATGTTTAAGAGTAATTCAAAATTATAGTAGACTTGAAGGGGTGGTATAAGTATCATTTTATATATGAGGTGAGTGTATTGGTTTAATAATATAAATGACATGTCACTATTTAAGGGTAAAAAGGATCCGATGGTGGAAATTAATAGATTGGGGAAAGTTTAAAGGTAGATAATTCCTCTTCCATTCATTTCCACACATGGTTTGAACATCTTTTATATCTTTTATATCTATATTTTCCGCTTTTACCACAATGTTTTTTACCATAGTAGTTAATTTTTCACCTATAGACTTTATTTTTATGTAGAATAATTAAATTTTTATTCTTATTTAAATTGGAAATAATAACATATTACAGGAGTTTCAAAAGGTAGAACATGAGTTTTCTAAATTCAACCTATTATTTTAAAATGGTTCATTTTATTCATTAAAAACATTCATGGACATAAAAAATTACAATGATTTTAAGTGCTTCTTAGGAAAAGATAATATTGAAAATTACCTGGTATTTATAAGATATGTATTTTTAAATATTCACCAAAAAATAAATATATTCATAAAAGTAGAAAAAATTAATCTTATGGTTTTTTTCATAAATAAAAAAATGAATTTAATTTGGAAAAATTAAATTTCTAAACTTTTATAAATTATTTGAAATAAATAAATAAAATTATATTTGAAACTATTTTCATAGGAAAAAGACTTTAAAATATTAAGTTTTACTAATCATTTTTCCAATAAGTTGCTAATTAATTTTATATTACAATATTATTTTATCAACAATATTTTTTTCATGATATAATTTTTTTATTAAAATCAAAAAAATGAAATTATAATTTTTAATAAAATACTTTTTAAGAATAATATTAATTTAAGTATATTAATTGAGTCTTATCAATTAATTAATATTAAAAATGAACATTTTTTCTTTATAAGTAAATGTAAAATGTATATAACAAATTTAATATGAAAATAATTTATTATATTGAGAATTCCACATTTATATCATCTTAATTTATAATTACATATCCCCTTGAGATCTAGGTTTATGATCTAAGAATAATATTCTCTCTAGGGGTAGTCGTGGGTGGAGATTCAGATAGCATTGATCTTGTGTAAATTTCTACAATCTAGAACTTATCTCAAATATTATTTTTCTCATACCATGATTTTTGGTGTTCTGATTGGGCTTTGTGTAGACGAAACCCTAGTGAAACCACCTCATTTTCAAGCTTATATAGGTTAGTCACATCAAGAATACATGTAATTATTAATAAAATTATTTATGTTACCTACATAGTTTTCACTGTGTGATGAATATAATTTTTACTATTAACTTAGTAGTTGTATTATAATGTTCAAAAATAATAATTGTATTTTAAAGTATCATGTTTTCATTTTAGTTATGCATTGTGTGTGAAGTATGTTACAAATAATAGTATTTATTTTAATAGTAAATTAGCAGTAAAACATCATGGCGTGACATTCTTCCACTTAAATAAAATTAATCCTTGATATTTAACTAAGTTTTCACTATTGAAATAATATAAGGCATCCATAATAAACTCAAGAGTTATTTTCTACTCATATATCATCCAATCCATATTAAATACCATAATAATTATTATTTTCCATGAAATAATATTGAATTTATATTTCCTTTTATCTCAAAAATTTATAGAAAATTATGATTCTTCTTTTGGTTATAGGCGTTTCTAACGACATACATTTCATATATTCATTTTTATGATCATGTTTCCAATCAGATACTAAAATCAAAATGGTTAGGATAATATCTTATAAAATCTTATGAAATATAATTTGAATATGAATCCCAATATTAATATGAACTCTATAATGAATCCATTATTTCAACTTATGAAAATTTTTGTTCAAGTATAAAATAACTTGATCAACCAATCATTTCATCAATTTAACATAGGATTTATATGTTTATTTACCTATTAGGTCATCTTAAATTACTAGGTGTATATTACATCCTCAAATTCCATTTAAAAATATCATAATGGTCTGTAAAGATATTGTAAATTAACCAAATAATTTTCCCTGAGAGTGTCTAAAAAAATGTGTAGTCTTATGCCCACTCATCGAGCAAAAACTGAGGATCCGATTGATACTCGACCATTATTTTTCAAGGTGATTACCCTATGGTGAATCTATGTTGTTGATACATCCACTTTATAGTATATAAATAAGTACATAATTGTTAGTAAATAATCCAATATCAACTTTATCAAAACATTAGGATGTTATCCTATACATATACTCACTCATAGGCTTTTCAATTTAGATCACTAGTTATAATCCACAAAAATAATGAAACAAAGGATTAAAATTAACTAAACCTATCCAAATAATTAATGAAATATTTCTATGATACCATATATGGTTCCCCAGATCCACCATCCCAATTCCATTATTGAAAACACATACATTACACATAAGTTTTGATAGCATTAGATATAAATGAAGCTAAAAATACCTTTATTATTTCTTTAAGATAAGCATTACATCTAAAAAATAATCAAATGATCCTATGAATGGAATTTTTAAGGTCATTGAGGATTAAATGTTTAAGAAACCTATATTATGATAATTGTGAACATTTATCCATAATTTGATCACACTAGACCCCATTTGTGACTATTAATAGGTTTTATTATTCTTCGTAACCTGAGGAATTGAAATATAATAAAGGAGTGAGATCAAATGATCAGTAAGGGAAAACTTATCAATATGACACCTAGAGTTAAATCATAAGAATATAATAAAATTTGATAAATGAAGAAGATTATTATTAAAAAAATATAGAATAAAAACAGTTTTACATAAGTTATAATATCAGGATATTTTATCTCAATTGAAAAAAGGTATAACATAGAATTAGATTGTGAGATAGTAAACATGAACCATATAAAATTTTCATATGAATATGTTTATAAAATATATAATATGCACAAGCATAATAAATATTATTATTTTAAAAAAAGTAAATATAAATCACATTCATTAATAATATGGAGAGAAAACAAATCAAATAATTCACTTTCCCAATCATGTGAACAAAGATATATGTGATTATTTCATGAACCATCATGTGAATAAAGCTATATGTGATCATTTCCACACACTATAACCTGATTAAATCTTCATGTTATAATGTCTTCAAACCATATTGTCAAAAAATAAAAATATTAACTTGTCTATTCACCATCATAGGAACAAATAATTACATAATTATGTCCATGAAAACTATGTGAACAAATCATAACACAACCATTTCCAAGGAAATACTTTTTAATAGAGAATAACATGATCATTTCCACACACAAAATCCTTATCCATGAGATATAAAAACCCAAAAAATGGATTTAAGGACAATATAAAACACCACACATCATCACTAATACATACATGTTCTAGTAGATACCGATCCTTAAACATATCATGAAAATTCATGGGAAGAAAATGGGTTTCATATCATTTACAAATGGTATAACATAATATGAAATCAAAAGTTAGTTTGTTAATACCAAACTTTAAACCACAAAAAATGAATATTTAACTGAGTCATTTCTATTTTTATTAAATAAGCATAAATCCATAAAATTAATATATTTTAAGTAGGAAATGTTATCAATCCATGAAAACTATATTTTATAAAACATTTCGTAACATCACCCAAAAAGAGTTGAATTTAAAAATTGATTTTAAAATTTAGTTTCAATAATGTAAAATGATATCTTTATAAATTAAAAAATTTAAATAAATCAAAATAATATATCCATTAAATTGAAATAGTATTGATCATCATAAATTTCATGTATAAGCTAAAAATACGAACTTGAAAGGGATTTTTTTTGATATTTTGAAAATACCTTTATTAAAACTCTCATAATAAAAGGAGTTAAAAATAATAATTTTAAAAATAGAAAAGATAATATTTAAAATAAATGGAATAAAATTTATTTTTATATCAAAATATAGAAGAATAACATTAGTGGTAAGAGTTAATATGTACATGGATGAAAGGTAACTCATTTTATGAAAATGGGAATTATTCTTAACATCATGAAATTTTATAAAGAGAGAATTATATTAATGTAATTCCATATAAATATGTAGTAAGGGAAATATAATATAATCATATAACATTTTATAATCATCTTGGAAAATCATATTCAAAGATAAATAATTATGACTTATAAAAGGAAGTTGAGTTGAGAAAACCGCTTATGAATATCATAATCATTGAAGTAATAATCCTTAGGAAAGGAGTTTATGAGAAAGATTTATAATTAAATATAAAATAAAATGTAATTAAAATATTATAAAATAATTTGAAAAAATAAATCAAATTATAAGAAAATGTTTTAAGAATAATCATTAAAATTCAAAGAAAGGAAATTGAGTTATGAAAAACCCATTATAAATTTGATTAATTCAGAGTTAAATGGATTAGAAGGAGGGATTAATAAAAATTATTTCAAATCACATTTAAAAAAGGTTATAATACTAATCATTTCTATTGGGGTATTAATTATATAGTAAAAAAATCAGAGGTTCGTAATATGAAAACATGCCTCAATTAATGGAAATTGAGATGGAAAACCATATATTTTTCTACAGAAATCCACAAAAGTTGTTTAACATCACATATAATAAAAAATAATAAAAACATAATTTATAACATTATTCATTCATATTTCCATATATACTATTCTTTTATAATCATCTGATATTCATTTTTTAGTTATTTATAGTTTATTTTCATCCTTATATGTTATCGATTTTGATTATTTCATGCATGATTTAATGTGTCGATGTCGATCCTAAATATTTGATAACTAGATGGTAATTAATAGATTATTTATGGTACTGTAATAGAGTTTTCTTAATTATTTTTAATTTATTTTTTTCATTTCAACAGTTTTTTAGTTGCAACTTTTGAGGATTAAATCAACGATGAACTTGTTATAATAAAATTTTATGAACAAAAGTGGTATCTTAATTAAAAAAAATGCAATTTTCCTTATTTTAACCAATAAAAAATTATTTTCATAACAATATCATATTAATTCATTTCAAATATTCATAAAAACATCCATGTAGGGTGGTGATAAAAAAGGAATAGCGTCGCTCTATGTAGGTGGTAGTCTGCATGTACACACGGAGAATGTTTCCACTTTTTAGAATGAGGGAAAGGTAAGAAATTGTATATTATTTATATAATATTAATCATAAGATAAATATTATATTATTTCATTCCATTAAATATTTATCCAACTGTGTTAGGTGGTTAAGTAAAATGAAACACGTCACTTTGAGGTAGTGGTAGTCCACACGTAACACAATAATCATTTTCATTTATAGCATAATTTATAGGAAGGTAGAAAGTGGAGTATCTTTTAAAAATAATTAAAATGTATAAAATGTCATATTTATTCATTATATTACCCAGTAAAACCATCTATGTAAGGTGGATATGATAATGAAATGTGTTTCAATAGAAATAATATTATTATGTTAAAAAAATATAGATTTAATTATTTACTAATTAGATAATTATATTTGGAAGATAAACATATAAAATAAATATGGTTAGGGAATGATTAGTACTCACATTGATAACTAGATAATTCCCTTGCTGGAATTTTTAGAAATAGAGGAATTAATTTTTTTACAATGATAAATGTGATGAAAAACATGGTATATGTCTCCAAGGTGACTAATACAGCAATGTTTCAAGATGAATTTGAATCTATTGATGCTTTTATAATGTGATGAAAGTGTATTTTTATAAGTGAAGATAGTGGAATTTTGTAATAACATAATGGAAAAGTCACTATTTGATGGTCAATAGGATATAATAGTGGAAAATAATGGAGTGGGTGAATGGGTATCGTTGATCATCCCCAAAAAATTCATTTTTATGTAATATTTATTTTTTTACACCTAGATTTTAGCTTTTACCAATTTTTTTTATCGTAGTAATTAAAATTTCACCTAGGTAATTTATTTTTATACATATAAATCTGACGGTTCTTATTATATAACTTGGATGTAGTGATTCAAAAAAACATTAAATAAAATTTATAATAATAAAGGAAACTAATATTAATATTATTCCACATGACACATAAAAGCCTTTTTTTATAAAAACAATCATTTTAATGCTCATAAATTATGATAAATATAAAATTATCAATGTTTTTAATTATATGAAATTAATTGTTTTATTATTAAAAAAATAACATTTATTTTTGTTGAAAATTAACTCCTAATATAATTATACCTTTTGGAAAAATATTATAATAGTTTTTTTTATCATAATACAAGATTAGTTATTTTTCAAAATTTTAAAATCTTGTTTTATAAATATAACATATATTTGTTAAATGACACATTTTACTCTATAAAAAATTTTATGATCATGAAAAAAATGAGGAATTTTTTCATTTATTCATAGATCCTGATAAACTCAAAAATGAAATGGTACTAATAAGATTGTATGTTTCAGAATTTGCTAAAAAATATTTTAAAAAAATAAAAAAATCAGAATATTATTTTTAATTAAAAATAAAAATATTAAGTTAATTTTTTCAGATTAAATTTAAAAACAAATATAATTTTACATTGAAATTAAAACATAAAATTTTGATGAAATTTTTTAATGGAAAAATAATATATAAAAATATTATTCATTCTTATTCATATTTCTTATTAATTAATAACTAAAATGGTGGTAATATATTATTCATATAAAATATATATTTTATCCATGATATATTTATTTTCTTAAAACAAATCAGATAAAATAAATATTTTAGATAGAATTAATTCTTATCAAAACAAGTTATTTAAAACAATTAGTTGAATTTTATCAATGAATTACTAATAAAAATTAAATTTATTTTTTTAAAGAAAAAAATTTGAAAAATATAAAATATGTGTTATTTATAAATAATTTATTATTTTAATAATTACATTTTTATATCATCTTAATTTCTACTAATATGAAACCTCAACATCTCTACAAAAGATTTAAGAGTAAGATATGCTCTACTAGAAGTCGTGGTGTCAGTTTAACTACCTTGAATCTCATTATGATTTCCTAAATCTTGAACATCCCCCACATAATATTTCACTCATACTATAATTATTGGAGTCTAGATTAGGATTTTTCTATAAAAACCCCAAGTGATGCCACAAGTTTTCAAGCTCATACATGTGGGCCTCATAAGGAATAACTGTACTTTTGATGCATTATTTCTCCTTCCTACACAATTTTCATATTTTGGGTACTGTAATATTTAACCCATAATCTAACATTTATATTATAATACTAAAATTTATTGACTTTATATTAATGTATAAATTTTTAACTTCATTTTTGTATTTTATGTGATATAATCTATTGGTAATAGTTTTTATTTTAAAGGGAAATTAATTCTAAAACAAGGGGAGTTACATTGAACTTCTCGATTAGATGATTTATCTGAAGCAATATATATTTAATTTTATTTATGTCTTGTTCTTCGGAAAACCCTTGTGATGATACCTAAATTATATGTTTGAAAAAAAAATCCTCATAAAAACATTTCTACTACTTTATGTCACCATTTCTACTTTCTACATAAATTTCATTAAGTGATTAGTTCTATTTATATCGACTAATTATTGAGTTATGTTATAAAAAAACATTTTTTAAAAAATAGTAATTTTAATAAACCTAACAATTATTTATATTTATAATTATGGTATTATAGTTAAAGAATACCAAATATCATATAATCCCAATGACCATATATTATGAGTATTCATATAGGCCCATCGGTTATATTTATAATGTTAATATTACATTCATATATATAACCATATATACATTATCCAAATCACTCATCTCATTCTGTCAATTAATTTCAATTTATTTTTATCATATTTTAAATTATTTATACTCTTTTTATAATTATTATCAATAGTGTAATCATTAAGTTAGATTGGGATAAATAATATATCAATATTGTTGTATTTTTATTTACTTCTGGTTTTATTAATTATTCAATTTTTATAATTATGTTTCATTTTTCAATCTTGTATTTTATTTCATTTTAAATTTTAAAAATTTTCATTAATAAAATAAATTAATGTGTATTTTTGTCCAATTATTCTTTTAAAACAATTCATTATTGCTTTAAAATGATATTTAACGGTATATGATTGGGGTTGTACATTTTACTATCTTAAATGAATTTTCCCTTGAAATTTCAACAATCAAGTGACAAAAAACGAGGGTGATTTTTCCTTATTTCTATTGGAGTTGGTTTTTTGGAACAAACTATATTTATGCTTGATTATATGTATATTCATATATTTTAATATTAATAAAAACATTTTATAACATATTATCATTATTCAGTGTATATTTGATTTCCTAATGTACTATGGTATATGTCACATTTATAATATCGTAGCGGTTCCCTACTATGATGTAAACCTTGTAATTCCATTAGAATATTGTTAAATACATTTAAATGGGAATATACCATTGTATGACCGGGAATATAGTAAGTTTATTGTCTTTTGTGGGTACTCATAAGAGGATGAGAATTCATCTCATGAAGTTTTCACTTGACCATATCCAAGATAAGAGATTATGAGAATAGACCATCATATATCAATTCCATATGACTATGTGTCATCATAAATTTTATTTGTGTGAATTTTCCATGTTCCTTAAATATTAACTATTTCATTTATGCATGTTAATAAATGCACTCTATGATTTACTGGCCAAAATATTGACCCCACATGTTCATGAGAAGTAAGTTACAATGGGTTCATCATGAATGTATTTTTATTAATGGATAAGTTGAGAAAGGATTTATTCCATCCATTTTTATGAACGTTGATATCATGGCCCATTTATTAGAATGAATCTATAACTTATAATTCTATTTTCATGGTGTAATGTTGTGTTTATTTCATATAGTCAAAGAAAGATGTATCAATCATTTAGGCTAATAGCAAAAATATCCATCCTTAATGATCAGATATTGTGATGAAGGTATTATATTAGACATTGAGCGCGCATATGTGGTTATCAACGTTGAGATAATAATTTTTTTCTCTTGTTTACATTGACTCATTTCTCGATTGTATTCTTTTAATTTCATAATTCTTTCCTAATGAAATTATGAATTAATCCTAGAGGGCCACGCAGTAATCGTTTTTATTGAACTTTATTAAATTTTATTTTTTTAATTAATAGAATAAATCTTATTATTAAGGTTGGGTAATAATGTAACACCCCGACCCCTAGTTACCCATAGTTGGTGAATTATTTTAATACATTGTCATGATTACAAGGAATCAAGTCCCGAAGGACCGATCGATTAAGCAGTCTTAGAAAATAGATTACATACATGAATGTTACATTACATACAAAACAACATAAACATTCCTTCATAAACGCTATTATTCCCTTGTCTTAACACTGCATATCAATCACAATAAACTTCTTGTAATCCTGTGAAAATAAAACATATAAAGGGGTGAGCTCAAACACTCAGTAAGGGTAAGAAATATAGCAGAAACTTTCAAAAATAAGCATAAATATTCAAGGCAATGTATAAAACTAAAACAAAATCCTTTTACACATGAAATTCAACATAATATGGTAGAAATAAAATGAAATAATGGCATTTAATTATTCACATGTATATTATACTAATATAATAATCACATGCAACATCAATAACCACTTTCATAATGATGGAATGCAGAATGTCGAACTTTAATTTTTGTGTCAAGGCCTCGTGCCATGACCTAAGGGATAACTGTAATCGGAACCCAACCCGGAGAGCCTCTATAACCGAACTCCAACCCGGAGTGCCTCTAATAACCGGACACCAACCCAGAGTGCCTCTAATAACCGGACAAAAAATTGGAGGGCATACATTTACCGGTCCCCAACCCGGAACATACTAGTCCAACACATTCATCTTAAGAAGAGGATGAAATATAACATAAAAATTTGTATTAAAACTAGCATACAGAATGCCAAAACATTAATCATAAACCATTAATGGAATTAAAATAACTCCTCCATAGTCAAACATATCAAATAATCTTATATAAAATATGGATGCTTTGTATCATAATAACTCAAACTCAAATAAGCTTAAAATCCATCCAAGAATGTTGACATAGATGAAATCAAAACTATTTTAGAGAAATATCTCTTTTTTGAAATCATTTAAAAGTCACATAATTATAAAAGAAGACATTTTCTTTAAAAAAATTCTTATAATCTTGTAAAGGAAGCTTCGACAAGTTTATAACGGTAGAAAATAGTCGCACCCTCTGTATAAGTTAAAAAAACATTCTTACCATAAATTTGTTGAAAAGGTCAAAAAGTACCTTGTTTGGAAAATGATGAAAAGATTCCTTTCAAAACACATAATGGTATAAATGACTTTAACCCATTGTCTAGTAAATAGTAAAAATTCATTGAAATATATTTTTATGAAACATGGATGTGGATGATAAAGAGGTCCCAATAGATAATTACGTATAAACAACCTCAGATAATGAAGATATTGTGAAATAAACCCTTACCAATTTGGTAACATACGAAACATACACCCCAAGAAAGAGGTATCATACAATTAATATGTAAATACACATTAATTAAAGTGTATTAGACAAAGAATAAAATTATGGGTAGTACCTACACCACATAAAAGGTAATAGTGGAAATATGGCATGATTCTCATGAGAATAAGGAGTGAGATGAAAACCCCTTACCTTGCACTTTCCTTTAGTCGAGGGTACATTTAGCCTCCGGTATGAAGACTATAGTATGTTATTAAATTATACCAGAACCATATTAATATTAATTATATCAGAAATTATTCATTTATGACTTTATACTACATATTTAATAATAATTTCTATGTTATATTAATATTTCGTGTAATAATCAGTTTCTTTATCGTACGTGTTTTAACTTGTTACTCTTGATTGTATCACTTAGATAATGATATAAATACTTCAAGAATATAAAAAATTATTTATTTATCATATATATTAGAATATAAAAATTTATAATAGATGTGTATATTAAATGGAAAACACCGTTTATGGAGATGGTAGTCCGTACGTACACATAAACGTTGTTTCCGCTTTCATATAGTATTGAACGGATGTAAGTGAATAAGATATTTGTAAGTACATAAATACTTATATATATAAATATATATTTCTCTAGTATAATTATTAGGTCATATATTACATTTTTTTAGTAATATATATTTTTATAATCGTCGATGAATGGTGAACTTGGAAATGAATATCATCGCGTCGTGGAGACGGTAATCCGTACGTATGCACGAGCGAAAATATCATTCTTTTGATATTAATATAACATATAATTGGATGTTATATAATATATACAGAATCCTTATCATGTTATATTTATTATTTACATCAAATAGACATCATTATTATACCCATCCAAATAATAATGTATTGAATCACAATTACACCACGACGTGGAGACGGTAAGCCGTACGTACGCACTTATAGTGACTTATCATTCAAAGGGTGGATAGAATAATGAATTTCGTTGTTCCATAATTATAAAAACATAATTTTATATAGAATATACTGGATTTATTATTTTAGAATGGAAACAAAAAAGAAAAGTGAAGTGGAAGAAGAAAGGAACTTGAAAGAGGGTGGTGAAATCATTACCTCTTCTTCGGGTTCTTCCTTTTGATTTGATCAAAAGGGCTCCATAAGTTTGATTTATGATCAATCTTAGGACTCTAGGATGAAGGGAGGATATTTCAGAGGGTATTTGGGCAGGGTTTGGCCGATCCAAAAGGATTTGAAGGTGTAAAGAATTGGTTAGAAGTGGTGTCCTTCTATAAGTTGGAGGAGGGGCTCTTTAGAAAAAACATAAAGTATTATTTTATATTAATTCATATTCGGTTTATAATGGCTAAAAAGTGTATTATTAAAAGTATAAGATGGGGATGGGTCTAAATCCTTTCAACCAATAGATTTTAGACAGGTTTGGGTCATTATATTAACCTTATCTTTTTGTTTTAACTCTTAGTTAATTAGTTTGACACTTACCATGTCAATTTGTATTTTTATATTATATAGATAATAAACTTACTATATATATCCAAGAGAACCCCAAGTGGTACATTAAGGATACATATATCATGATATAATCCCTTTTCCAGAACCTTATATTTTTAGAAATAGAATATCAGTTAATAATATAATATTTCTTTTAAAAACGCTTTTATGTCAATTTTGACACTATTGGATATTTTGTTTTTGATAAATTTATAACTGCATTTTTAATTCAAAAAAATAATATAACTGGTCCTAATATGGTATATTAACCTAGAAAATTAGTGTAATTCATAAAAAGTTTAAAATTATATTTATTTTGATATTTATAATATCAATTATTTTAATATTTCATTTATTAGGTAATTATTTCATCACCATTGTGTCATAAATAAATTAATTATTTAATGTATAAAAATTATAAATAAAATAAAATTATTTAAGAAATCTTTTTATATTTATAATTATTATTTATAATCTAATTTATCTTATGTATAACCCTATATTAAAAATGTTTTTGTAATTAAACTTTGATTTTAACTCTTTTAACTCTTCTTTGAATTAAATATTAAAAAATGTCCTAATCTTATCCAAGTGTACCTAAATGAAAATATTTTATTCCTAAGGTTGTTTTTGGTCGAGATAAACTTGTCCAATATAATTAAGACACGTTTTAGGGTAATATTAATATCAATTTGACCCTTGATTTCCCTATTTACGTTTAACCGTGGTAAATAAAAGTAAAAAGATACTATTCACCAAAAATTATTTTTATCCTATTGAACCAAATTTTAGTCCTTTATATTAACCATGTCTTTAGGATTTTCAAAATTCCACTCACAGAAGTGGTAAAATTATGTTTTACGTGAATTTTCAAATTCTCCTAGGAGGGGGGTAAAAGACGGTGAAAAGTTCCACAGATTTTTATATATCTAAAATTATTATAAACTGACTCCAATGAATTACAATGAACCTATATAATTATTATGTATCTATTTTTACATAAATTAATTAAAATAAAATAAATATTTATTTAAATAAAAATTTAGTTTTAAACTATAACTCAGTGTTTTTCACTATTCATCAAAAATTGAATGTTTTCAGAAAAATACAGAAAATTCACCCTAAGATAATTTTGATATTCCGAATTCAAAATTGAAGTATATTTTAACAAATTCAAAATATAGAAGTTTCATTTATTAATTTAAAATTAATTCTCGTTGTCAAAACCAAAAGGCATATTTTTTATGAAATATTAACTATCAAAAGATTGACACTTGTTTATGTCCATTTTCAAAGTGAAATTACATACAATGACCAGAATTGGATTAAATGGTAAAAATATAATATATATATACTTCCAAACCATTAAAATTTATAATTTAACACTATAAATTATTTTGATTAAAAAAGTTGTTTTTAATTAAAATATAGTATTTTTTCACAATTCACCCAAATATGATAGTTATCAGAAAAACACCAAAAAAATTTTGAAACTAAATTCTTATGTCCTGATTCTAAAGAAAGAGTTTATTTTGTCAAATAAAATATATAAATGTTTCAAATATTGGATTTAAAAAGGGTTCACCATTAAAAGATGGTAAAAGTGCATTTTTTGAAAAATATTTCTTTTATCTGAAAAAAATGAATTAGTTCTTACATTATGTCTAAGAAGCTCATGATATGAATTCTAAAATTATAAGGATTATATAAAGATTAAAATTCAGTTAATACTATTCATAAACGCTTTTAAATGGCTAGTTTGGTAATCTTGTGGTGCGCTTGAACTCAGTGTTGCGTATAGTGCAAGTTATTGAATTACTTTGAAAAAAATAACATACTATGAAATATTGGGGTGTTACATTCTTCCCTCCTTCAATAAATTTTGTCCTCGCAATTTGAAATTGTTCATCAAAAATAAAAGGTTGAAAATATAAAATACCTTTCTGGGGAAACCCACATCAGGAATTGGGTTAATAAAATTTAGTCTTAATAAGAGGAAAATGGGAATGAAGAAGTCACCGCCAAATTATGAACTCCATTAGGAGAACATTGGTGGAAATTAGTTCACATAATTGGAGGAAAAACGTAAATATTTATAGGGAGTGATTTAGGTTATAAATCCCAAACAATTGTAGAATTGAGGGCCTCAAAGCCATCAATCTATGATGAATTAAAATATCATCGGTTCCACAAAACATAATGTATTAGGATAAGACATTTTTAGTTTTAATATCCCTTACCTAAAGTTTAAGAATTATTTTATTCATAGAATAAGTAAAGAAATATATATATATATATATATACTTGACAAGTATAGTTCTATCATTTAACTAATTCCTAACAAAAACTCATCTTTCACTCTAAAAGATAATAGAACTTAAAAATAATATTCTATTTATCCTATTCATATAGGGTTCAAAAAATTGAATCTATAATTCATCTACGAGAATTTTTTAAAAAAGACTACATTATTCAATCCAGGACATCATGTGGGCCAGTGGTAGGTGATGCACCCTTTTCGCCCTTCGGTTGCGGGTTCAAGTCTTGTGGCATTGCCGGACCCGACGGGTTGCCACCAGACATTTGGGTTGTCCTTTTATGGAAATAAAAAAATAATCTCAAACTATAATTATCCAAAATAATTCTGTCCAAACTCATAGTCCAAAATTTATAAGGAAGGTAAACACAATGATGATCTTTTTTCCACGTAATAATATGTGAACACCTTCATCATGTATTCTTTTAAAATGCTGCAATATCCTGAATTACCATATAACCTTATTTATTACATTCATGATCCCTTATTCCTTATAGAATATTGGATATACTTATTCTATCCAAAAATGTTGTGAACTCCAACAATGATGGAATATACCAATCTTTAATCAGTTTCAAGGCAGTCAAGAATATCCAATATAATTTACCCAAATCAGCCATATCTTCTTTTAAAACCAGTACCTCAATATTAGGACCATATTATGGTTTATCATTCCTTCAACCATGTAATTTTTAAAAAGCTTAACTTGTTGTAGGGTCACTTTTCTTAGTACCATAAAATCTCAAATCCTCAATGAAATGGTACTGCAGTACAGAAATTATTTATTTACAGTCCATCATTGATGCAACACTTCAATAAAATAATTCCAAAATAACAACATCATAACACTAGTCAGTCCTATTCATCTATGGTAGTAGAATAACTTGATTATTATCCAATAGCATCATTTGCGGCATAGTCTGATGAATGGGACATTGGTTCGCATAGTGTCCAAAATCCTTTCAGATGAAGCATTGTACATTTGAAACCTTTTTCTTACCCTTGCATTCACATACTTGGTGTCCTTCTTCTCTACAATTATAACATACTCCCATTCCCATCAAGAAGTTTCCATGGTTATTCTTTCCATAGTTATCACATATGGGAAAATCCTTCTTTACCTTATTCCCTTTATATGTCCTTCTCTCTACCATCCTTTCCTTCTCTAGCTTCCCTTCAAAGATGTAGGACTCTGAGAATTATTTACTTATCTTATCAACACATGATATTATTTCTTCATAGGATGATAATATGTGGGAAACTATTTCCCTTCTAAATTCCGGCTTAAGACCATGAAAGATATGATCCTTCTTACTCTTTAGATCATGTGTATTGCTGAAGTTCTCATTCCTTCTACTTGGTGCCACTTCTAAACAATGGAATACACTAGATTAGTTTATGAACAACAATGCCAAATACCAGACTTTTAAAACAACTAACATAAATTAAAAAGTTTATCGATATAATCCATAATCATAAAAATGTTTTCTTTGAGTAAGTACATACTCATAATCCCTTTATAATGGTTTGTAAAGAAAATGATAATTATCCTAAGCATATCTCCCAGGAGTGTCGTAACCAAGAGTGCAACAAGGCCCGTTGTCGTGCATCAGTTCCTATTAGAGTCTATCTCAAAGAGGTGTTTTCGGGTTTTACACCTAGGTACATCTGTGCCAGATCCGCCTCTACCTACTCGTATCCAGACAGGGATATAGTTTCTTGGAAAACTCATGAAATCTCTACATTACCAAAATTATAGGAAGTTCTTATATACTAATCCTCAAAGTCTATCTTAGGGTAATGTTCTCTAATCATAGTTTTTATCTAGTTTCCAAATTTATTTCTAAACATCCTCTGATAAAAACTATAACACCCTGATCCCTAGTTACCCAGAGTTGGTGCATTATTTTAATACATTGGCATGATTACAAGGAATCATGTCCCAAAGGACCGATCGGTTTATTAGTCTTGGAAAATAGATTACATACATGAATGATACATTACATACAAACAACATAAATAATCCTTTATAAATGCCATTATTCCCTTGGATTAACCCTGCATATCAATCACAATACACTTCTTGGAATCCTATGAAAAACAAACATAGAAAGGGGTGAGCTCAAACACTTAGTAAGGGTATGAAATACAATGGAAACTTTCAAAAATAAGCATAAACATTTAAGGCAATGTATAAAACTAAAACAAAAGTCTTTTAAACATGAACTTAAGAAAAATATGGTAGAAATAAAATGAAATAATTCCATTTAATTATTCGCATGGATATACTACTAATTGAATAATCACAAGCAATATCAATAACCACTTTCATAACGATGGAATGCATAATGTCGAATTTAATTTTTGTGTCAATGCCTCATGCCAATACCTAAGGGATAACTATAACCGGAACCCGACCCAGAGAGCCTCTGTAACTGGACTCCAACCCGTAGTGCCTCTAATAACCAGAAACCAACTTGGAGTGCCTCTAATAACTGGACACCAAACCAGAGGTCTTACCTTTACTGGTCCCCAACCCAGAACATACTATTCCAACACATTCATCTTAAGAAGAGGATGAAATATAACATAAACATTCGTATTAAAACTAGCATACGGAATGCCAAAACATTAATCATAAACCATTAATGGCATAAAAATAACTCATCCATAGTCAAACATATCACAAAACCTTAAATACAATATTGATGATTTGTATCATAATAACTCAACCTCAAATAAGCTTAAAATCCATCAAAGGATGTTGACATAGATGAAATCCAAACTATTTGAGAGAAATATATATTTTTTTAAATCATTTTAAAGCCACATAATTATAAAAGAAAAAAATTAATTTAAAAATATTCTTATAAGCTTGTAAGGGAAGCTTTTACAAGTTTATAATGGTAGAAAATAGTCACACCCACCGTATAAGTTAAAAATACATTCTTACCATAAATTTGTCGAAAAGGTCAAGAAGTACCTTGTTTGGAAAACGACAGAAAGATTCCTTTCAAAACACATAAGGGTATAAATGACTTTAACCCATTGACTACTAAATAGTATAAAAAATTAAATATATTTTTATGAAACATAGATGTGGATGATAAAGTGGTCCCAATAGATAATTACATTTAAACAACCTCGGACAATGAAGAGATTTTGAAATAAACCCTTACAAATTTGGTATCTTACGAAACATACACCCCATGAAAGAGGTATCATACAATGAATATGTAAATACACATAAATTAATGTTTATTAGGCAATGAATACAATTATGGGTAGTACCTACATCACACAAAATGTAATAGTGGCGATATGGCATGATTCTCATGAGACTAAGGAGTGAGATGAAAACCACTTACCTTGCACTTTCCTTTAGTCGAGGGTACGTTTAGCCTCCTGTATGAAGACCATATTATGTTATTAAATTATACCAGAACCATATTAATATTTATGATATCATACATTATTCATTTATGACTTTATACTACCCATTTAATAATAATGTCCATGTTATATTAATATTTTAGGTAATAATCGCTTTCTTTATCGTATGTGTTTTAACATGTTACTCTTGATTGTATCACATGGATCATGATTTAAATGCTTAAGGAATATAAAACAAGATATATTTATCATATATATTAGAATATAAAAATTCATAATAGATGTATATATGAAATGGAAAACACCATTTATGGAGACGGTAGTCCGTACATACGCATAAACACTGCTTCCGTTTTCATATAGTATTGAATGAAAGTAAGTGAATAAGATATATGTAAGTACATAAATATATATCTCCAGTAGAATTATTATTTCATATATTACATACTTATTAGTAATATATATTTTTATAATCACGATGAATGGTGAACTTGGAAATGAATATCATTGCGTCGTGGAGACGGTAATCCGTACGTACGCACGAGTGAAAATATCATTCTTTTGATATTAATATAATATATAATTGGTTGGTGTATAATATATACATAATCATTATCATTTTATATTTATTATATTCATCAAATACAAATCATTATTATAACCATCCAAATAATATCATATTGAATCACAATTACACCGCGACGTGGAGACGGTAAGCCGTACGTACGCACGTATGGTGACTTGTCATTAAAAGGGTGGATAGAATAATGAATTTGGTTGTAACATAATTATACTAACATCACAGTATTTAGAATATACTGGATTTATTATTTTATAATGGAATCAAGAAAGAAAAAGGAAGTGGAAGAAGAAAGGAACTTGAAAGAGGGTGGTGAAATCATTACCTCTTCTTCGGGTTCTTCCTTTTGATTTGATCAAAAGGTCTCCTTAGGTTGGATTTATGATCAAAAAAAGGCCTCTAGGATGAAGGGAGGATATTTTAGAGGGTATTTGGGTAGGGGTTGGCCGAGCCAAAAAACTTTGAAGGTGTGAATAATTGGTTAGAAGTGGTGTCTTTTTATAAGGGGGGGGGAGGGGCTCTTTAGGAAACACTTAAAGTATTATTTTATAATGAATTCATATTCCGTTTATAATGGATCCAAAGTGGATTATTCAAAGTATATGGTGGGTATGGGTCTAAATAATTTCAACCAATAGATTTTAGATAGGTTTAAAGCATTATATTAACCTTATCTTTTAGTTTGTACTCTTGGTTAAATAGTTTGACACTTACCATGTCACTTTGTATTTTTATATTATATAGTTAATAAACTTACTATATACATCCAATCGACCCACCAAGTGGTCCATTAATGATACACCTATCATGATATAAGTCCTTTGGCCGAACCATATATTTTTATAAATAGAATATCAGTTAATAATATAATATTTGTTTTAAAAACTCTTTTATGTCAATTTTGACACTATTGGGTATTTTGTTTTTGATAAATTTATGACATAATTATTTATTCGAACCAAATTCATATAACCCGTACTAATATGTCATATTAACCTATAAAATAAGTGTAATTCATAGAATATTTCAAATTAAATTTCGTTTGATATTGATAATATCAATTATTTTAATATTTCATTAATTAGGTAATTATTGCATCACCATTGTGTCATAAATAAATTAAATTATTTACTATCTAAAAATTATAAATAAAATACAATTATGTAGGAAATATGTTTAGGTTTCTAATGAATATTTATAATCGAGTTTATATTATGTATAACCCTATATTAAAAATGTTTTAGTAATTAAACTTTGATTTTAACTCTTTTAACTCTTATTTGAATTAAAAAATAATAATTGTCCTAATCTAATCCAAGTGGTCCTAAATGATAATATGTTATTCCTAAGGTTGTTTTTGGTCGAGATACACTTTTCCAATAGAATTAAGATATGTGTTAGGGTAATATTAATATCATTTTTACCCTTAATTACTCTATTTACTTTAAACCGTGGTAAATAAAAGTAAAACGTTTCTATTCACAAAAAATTATTTTTATCTTATTGAACCACATTTTAGTCATTGATATTAACTATTTCTCTCGGAATTTCTAAATTCCACTCACAGAAGTGGTAAAATTAAGTTTTACGTGAATTTGCAAATTCTCCTAGGAGGTGGGAAAAAGACGGTGAAAAGTTCGACAAAAATTTTCTATATCTAAAATTATTATAAACTAACACCAATTAATTAAAATGAACTTATATAAGTATTATATATCTATTTTTATGTAAATGAATTTAAATAAATGAATAATTATTTAAATAAAAATTCGGTTTTAAACTATAACTCAGTGTTTTCATTATTCATCAAAAATTGAAAGTTTTCAGAAAAATACACGAAATTCACCCAAATCTAATTTTGATATTCCAAATTCAAAAATTAAGTCTATTTTACCAAATTAAACACAAAGAAGTTGCATTTATTAATTTAAAATTAATACCCATTGTCAAAACCAAAAGGCGTATTTTTTAAGAAATAATAACTATCAAATGATTGACACTTGTTTATATCCAATTTCAAAGTGAAATTACTTACAATGACCAGAATTGGATTAAATGGTAAAAATATTTTCTATTTATACTTCCAAACCATTAAAATGTATAAATTAACACTACAAATTATTTCAATTAAAGGATTAGTGTTTAATTAAAATATAGTATTTTTTCACAATTCCCCCAAATATGATAGTTATCAGAAAAACACCAAAAATTTATTGCTACTAAATTCTTATATCCTGATTCTAAAGAAGATGTTTATTTTGTAAAATTGAATATGTAAATGTTTCAAGTATTGGATTTAAAAAGGGCTCACCATTAAAAGATGGTAAAAGTGAATTTTTTGAAAAATAGTTCTTTTATCTGAAAAAATGAATTAGTTCTTACATTATGTCTAAGAAACTCATAATATGAATTCTAAAATTATAAGGATTATATAATGTTCAAAAATAATTTAATACTATTCATAACCACTTTTGAATGGCTAGTTTGGGAATCTTGTGGTGCGCTTGAACTCGGTGTTGCGTGTAGTGCAAGTTATTGAATTAATATGAAAAAAATAACATACTATGAAATATTGGGGTGTTACAAATAATTTCATTCATGTTTTCTCCATCGTAAATTTTAAAAAAATATTTATTTTATAGACAAGGAAAAAAATATTTATTATCATTACTGAATATTTAATAAATACTTTTACATCATATTTTGTATAAAATATTAATTTGTATATTCAATAAATTTCAAGGAAGATGAGTGTAACAAGATCATGTTTTTGATAAATATTTATTTTCAATATAGTGAAATAATATTTTTAGTTACACTTGTTAGTGCATGCCATAAAATAATATTATTATTATTTTTATATATAATTGGGAAAGAATAGGTTTACTATATTATTTAAGGTATGGTGTGTAATCAAATAATACTTAAAATTAAACTATAAATCTATAATATATATGTTTAAGTCTATTATGTAAGGTTAATATTGAATAAATAATCATTTCACACAATATATTTCTATTTTAAATTCCACCTTCTATCCTCCTCTTATGAATAATAAGAAAAAGAGGGGATCCTTATGCCTGATGGAACTAGAAGTGATCATGACAAAAAATCAAGATGGTATATTCACCATGATAGCACCCATCAATCAATCTGTGTCATTCAAAGATCAAAATAGAATATTTAGATCATTTATAGGTATATTTTTCACATGTATTCTACAAGCATAGTGAAGGTAATCTAAAAATACTTTTGGATAATCAAAATATTCATCAATAAAATATCATTACACTAGGTATTATTTCTTCAGATCTATTTAAATTAATTATAAATTTGACATGAAAATATCCTCCCTATAGGTTTTTAGATTTTCTATGTCAATTTTAAATGGGAAAATTTATTGTTTGTTAAATATATAGATTCTAAATTTGGTGGATGATCAATAGAATCATATAAAAACTTTTTTTATTCTCTCACCAGGCGCTTCCACTATGATCGAGACCAAAAAGTTGTATTAGTGGGGTCATGCTTAAAATTATATGTATTCACATGAATTTTTATCAACTATGTAAAATAGTGGTTAGATCATTCATTTATCAATTATTTATTCTTTAATCAGAGGTTTAATTACCTTGTTTTTTATATTTTCATTATTTCATTCAAGATTCAAATTTTCGTAAAGATATAAGAATAAATAATGAATGATTTAAGATTTCATTATGAAGTTATAAGGATTTTGTCCTTTGAGACTAGGTTACATGGTGTGTAGCCATAGTACACACCATGTACCCAAGTGCATTGCACCTATATGTGTTGTTGGATACATTACACATCGATAAGTTATTACACGCTATAAATTTATTGCATATCATTTATAGATCAGCCCAGCTTGGAACATGGATTTTTGAATTACATGATGTGTATATGGACTACACATTATGTAGTCAACTGTATTTAGTAGGGAGATTCATGCAAACAGTGTGGTCAAAAACGTAGTTACTAATTACATGAGATGATAATTCTATGTAATTAATGACACACATAGTGTATAGCCGGTGTACATGGTGTCTAGTTCATTAATTTGTACATCCAAAATACACATTGAGTTATTTATCCTTTAAGGAGGACACAATAAAATAAAGATACATTGTGTGTAGTTGGTTAGTATTTGTTTAGTAGTCTCACATCCCAAGAATAGGTAGAGTCATTTTGTGGGTTGCACAGACACATTCAAAGTGAGATACATTGTGTGCTTCCAATTAGTACACAATATGTAGTCCCACATCTGAAGAACATGCTATGTCATTCAGATAGTTGTGTGGGCACAAATAAAGTGTGATACATGGTGTGTAGCTATTTAGTACGCACCATGTATTCTTGTCAAGGTACACAAAAAATCCCATGTTTCTTATCATCAATTGACAGAAAAGGAGGAAAATAGTGTGTCTCCCTCTAAAACACATTATGTACTCTTTTAATAAAGTAAAAAAACTTTAATTATATTTAATATTTAATTGCATCATTAAATCCTATTTACACTGATTGTAACTGGATGTGGTTTATTATGTAATAAAGGATTTAAATAATTAAAAATTTCTCAATTAATTTATTATAACTATATGTAATTATTGTTTATTACATTTATTTTACATAAATAATTTTATGATGGATATAACAAATAGAATTAATATGGTCATTGATATAAAATGTAATTTATTAATTAATTAATTAATTAATGAAATCAAAATTATCTTAATAATCAACAAAAAATATAAATAAATACTATCCAATTTAATTTTGTGTATTTTATTTATGTGTTTGATTGTTCATATGCTTCGGAAAATCCTATTTAGTTGTTAGTTTTATTTCATTTAATTTTTTGAATGGTTTGAAATTATTTAATATTAAATTTAATATAATGGAATTATAGTCATCTCTCTCTCCTTAATTTTGTAGAATCTATGTGGCCAACATTATTTATGTAATTCCCATTAACCAATCATTTGGTTCCCATCACCTGCATATGAGTTACAATAATATGAAATAAAAATAGAATCTAAAGGTGTGTAGAGTCCGTTCAAGATAGAACAATGATGATACCATCCCAGCTGATACACAGGTTGATCGGTGGAATGCACCAACTTATTCCATGTTTGGAATAGTGAGTTTTACCATAAGCCTTATGTTGATTTCTTATGCACTCAATAAACCAACCATTGGATAAACTCATTATCGGTTCATTTATTTATTTATTTATTTATTTTCATATGAATTTTATATTATATAGATGCAGGACCATTATCGCACAAATAAATGGATTAATATTCAAAGGAGCTAAAATAAATTGATTATGTGTAATACTTTTATCAAAACATGGTTAATCACTTATGTAAAATACAAAAAATATTAACAAGTAATGTAAAAGAATAAAAAAGAAAATTTTATACTTAATAAAAAAATACCACAACATAATATTATGTCAGACTTGGAATTCCATAAAGTTATTATGAACGAATGTCACAGTCTGAATATTGAAAGACTGAATTTTGAAATTGGGTTGATGGGGTCACTTTAGTTAATCTGATTTTGGGTTTTCATTCTATGTTAATGGAATTTGGGTTCCCACTTTCCCCCTTAAAATTTATTTAAATTGAAAATACCAAAAACATATGTTTGGAAGTCAATGAATATCACATAACTATGTGTTTGACCAACCCTCATTGGTACACATACATTTATCATGGATTTATTATGAAAGATTTGGAATGATTTAACAAATTTACATAACAAGAAGTAGACCTCTGAATATTTTCTATAACATGGAGGAATATATTGAAAAAATATGAATTATGTTTTTTAGATTGGGGAGACCACTCAGTGGATCAAGAAGCTATAACCCCATAGCTAGAAAAGATAATCCTACCTAAATAACTTCATGTAATTGAAAAATCCCTCACTTAGGGTATGATAAGGGGGATATAGATCCTTTCAACAAGAATTTCTAAGAGACTATAATTTCTATGCCTATTGAATAGGGTTATTGGTGAAGGTATTAGGGCACTTAGTAGAAGCATATGTGCCATGTATTTAAAAATATCTTCATCGACCAATGTGACTACATCATCTACATCAATGTGAATCCAAGTAGGAAATATAAAGATCCCATGTGTATTAATTTATTATAAAAATTAAATAGTAAAAATACCTCGTTTAATCTGATGTCATGGTCAACATCCACTCATCAACATTAATCATTTCTTGAAGGAATCAAATATGGATCCCACTATATCATCCAAATGATCATCTAAAGTTAATCAGAATTCCATTATTCAAATTCCAAGTGATAATGTAATCATTTAATTAATTAATTGAAATCCCCATGATCATTGATACATTGTTCCATTGATACGGGAAAGAGATCTTTGATAGATCTCTTGGAACAACTAATTCACTATCTATGAAGTGTAATTCCTGAGATACATTCTCTCAATCTCATAATATAAATAGTTTCAGGAGTGGGAGCCTCCTCTTACTTTTATAGTGATGTAAATAATATATGTAAATTCCCGTTAGACCTTATTTATATATTTTCTACTATATAATCTATAAAAGACAAATTAGGATGGATATAATGAGTTATAAATATCATTTATATTTTTATCAATTACATTTAATATAATAAATATATTATGCAACCAAGAGATCCATTAACTTGACTCATTATTCTCACAAATATTAAATAAAACTTTTTTTATTATAATAACATTTGTTCATATAATAAGTTTCCATGTATTAACCTAATATCTTTTGAATAATTTGAATAAATAAAGTAAATAAAAATTATTCTAATATTGAATAATATGAATTTATTTACTTCATGGAGATCTTATATTATCAGGTATCACTCAGGCATAGTGGTGGGGTATAGTTTGTCTTAAACTCTTATCCATTCAAACAGGACAAAATTTTGTATATTATGTGCATGTAACCATCTAGACCCTTATCCCAATAGAATTAAATATTATTAACATACTAGTAGGAGAGTCTAGAAACCCATCACAACCCCTAAAGAGATAAGGAAATGTAATATCTACAACAACCACTTCTATGGACACAAATCATGTTATATTATATACTTGTTTTTTGATATCTCATAAATAATGATGAAAACATCATGGAATCATCCATTATTGATTTATAACTTATTTTCTACATACACATTAAAAAGTGACATTTAGAAACAAAAAAGTACCGACAGATAATATATGTTGGTAAAGATTCTTAATTCCAACTGATATCAAATTCTGTTGATATTAACTATATGTAGAAACAATTTTTTACCAATAGATATATCTTATTACATTAGTAGTTCTATAACAACAAATCCTTTACCAATATTTATATTTGTTACCTTATCATAATAATACCAACAATTGATTTACCAATAAATTAATATGTTGTTATGAATTATTATTACCATAAAATCTGTTCCCATTATAAAAATCCATCGCTTTAAATTATTTAATAGTATCAAATATTTTATAAAAAATGAATATATATATATAACCCATTACAAACATATCATTTTTATAATAATAATATTTGATTAATTAAAATATTCATAATTTAGTAATTTTTATTGATAATTTATATATACACACAAAATACTTAAATCAATATATATATAATTTATTATAAATAGTATATATAAATTCATCACTTTATTAATTATATATATGAAAACAAAACATTAAACATAATGTGCGACACCCCCTCCCCCCTCGTTCCCCTCGACCCCCTCCCCCAATCCGACATCCTGTTCCCGCCGGGATTCCTTAAAGAATAACCTCTCTGTTCCCACTGGCGTTCCGTGTAGATTGTAAAAACACCACTCTATTCCCGGTCGACATTCCTCACTAAATTATTTGGAAGAACCCCCACTCTATTCCCGACCATCTTTCCCTATCGACATCATCGCATGAACCCCCTCCCTATTCATGGACAACATCCTCACGTGAAACCCTTCATAGACCATGCCATCCTAGGTGTTCCAATCTGCCGTACCCACTCAATGATGTTAAATGATGTAAAATACACAATATTTCAGTTTATTATTATTTTTATTTTATTATATGATAGTTATAAATCTTACATTCAAGTCTATAAACACAGTAAATTACCAATGTTTGAAATTTGTATTCATTCAGATTGGAAATTCATGACAAGACAAAATACTATCTTGTTTTATTTTATTTTGTTTTATTTTTCATTTAACATGACTTATTGAAATGATATTTCTTTATCATGTTTATGTTATTAATATCATATTTGGTTTACTGTTTCATGGACTTCGATATGACATATCTATATTTGAAAATTTTTCATTTCATTTCTACATTGAGTGTTCTTACTCAAGACATAAGTTATTTATATGTTTTCCTAATTATTTATTATTTTTTATATGTAGTTTTAAAATTCATTTTATGATTTTTATGTTATTGTGCTTAATTGTTTAAACTAGTTAGAAGGTGCTACAGAATAGGATGTGAAGGTCAGTATCTATCTTAAGTGAGTTTTTTTGTTTATGATTTTTGGATATTTACATGTTATATATGTTCTAAAGTTGAAATATAATCTTATGTGGGTATTTTGTTTATGATTCTAGGAAATATCCATGATATATATGTTTCTTACTGAAGGCCTTTAGAAAATTAGTTAATGTGATTAAGAAAATATTTTTTTCTTGAGGGAATCATTAAATCCACACATCAACAATTCACTAATAATTTTTTTAACAAAACATTATTCATGAATTTATATAACATAATTAATAAAAAATCACTACAAAAATACAACACCAAATGGATTTATGGAATCCATATGATAAATTGATAAGAGAAATTGAAAACTAGTTCATTCAGATGTATCAAAAAGACAAGTCCAAAAATCCATTATCAAATCCCAACCTCCTTACAATACTACAAAAATGGGCTTTATCAGTGATGAAAATATGCGTTAAAAGCACTAAAAAAGAATTGTAAAGCTAAGTGCTGAAAGGGGGTCCCATTTATCTATAATGGCCTGGGGTTTTGGTGTGTTCTGGGTGGTCTAGATGGTCATCCCATCTTCTCAGTGATGCTTAAGACTCCTTGCGGTGGCCTGGGCCTACCGGTAGCCTCGGCTTACCTGTAGCCACGGCCTACTGGTAGCCTTGGCCTACCAGTAGCCTCAGCCTACTGGTAGGTTGGTCTACTGGTAGCCCTATGCTACCGGTTACCTTGGGGTACCGGTAGCTCTCGCCTACCGGTGGCTTTGGTGTAGCACCTCCTTTTTTCGCGAATTGGTTTTTAAACCGTGTTTTGATCCCTTTAATCCTGTTTTAAAGCCCATTAATGGCGTTTAATTAAATCATTGGTGAGGGAAACTCCTTACATGAAAAACCATGCGTTTTGGTCATGCCTTTAACCGCGTTTTCAAAAGAACTCCTATAGCACATCCTGTGAGGAGTCCTTCCTTGGTTGAGGAGGTGTGCATCAGTTTTAACTGCCCAAAGGGAGGGGAACTTTTATGTTGGACGTGTGGGGTGGCCCAGCCTCGTGGTAAACCCATAACCCCGCTTCTTCCGCGACTTTGAGTTTTTCTCCATATCTTAACTATCCCGGGAATGGTGTATCTCAGCCTTTATAACCAAAAGTCTTTTTTTCTGCCTGGGTTTCTTTTTCTATCACCCTGCGCTCAGAGTACCCTTCCTCCTGATGAATTGTACCCTCTTGCAGTTATCCTTGATCGCATTCTGTGGAGTTCCTTCTACTCCTGATTTCCAGCTTCCATGCGAGGACTTAACATTGATCCTTGATCAATCAGCTAAGGATCTTACCTTTGTCTCTCATCCTTTTGTATCATGCGGGATGGGTGTTCTATTGTTCCCACGAGGTAGTTAATCATTTATGTAATGAATTTAATAACTGGTTAAATAACGGGGATGAGGAATTTTGTTAATGTTGATACATGTTTTTACCCATGATTTCCCTATGATGTTGTTATGAATTGAATGGGATTAGGCCTACTGAAAATCAGGGCCGTTGGGGGACTTTGTTTGTGCACATATGCTATGCTCTGTTTTACGCTTTGTTTGGTGAAAGTGAATCATATATGAATCAGTTAAACAGTTAAACTCAGCTGTTGAATATGAATTCCCATAACCTTTTGTGATCACCCCGGTTGAACTAAATAATATAAAAGAAGGAATTTTGAACGTTGGGATGGTTCATTTATGGAATGGGTGAAGGGGTGAATGTGTTTTGTTATGGATGGGCGAATAGTGGGGCTGTGAATGGTGTGGTTGGAATGGCATGAGTTTTTGTGTGGCTGTGGTGGTGTTTGGAAGTAGGGCTGCAGGTTGGGTTGTGAACATTAATAAGAGTGGAAAGTTAATAATGAACGGGGTGGAATGGTAATGAATTAATGTGGGGATAACCAATGGTTTTCTATTTTTTTCTTAGGTTCAAGTTATTCGAGGGATCCCACTAATCCCACTGTGATGTTATTATTTACAAGAGAACCGGGTGTGAATGCTTAATTTTTCCCGATAGTTTTCCTTTCTGATTTAATTGTTGTTTTATCTATGATTGTTCATATTAGTTTCCCAGTAGTGAAGGGATTAACTCATACTGAACTGTTATGAAATGATTACTTGAATAGGGAAACTGGAAACTATTTGTTGTGTGCCTGTTTTCTAAGGCAGCAGTGCTTGGACACCTTCTTGTATCAGTTTGAGGAGCCATAAGTTGGGTTGTCTGTTGGTATATATATGTGTAACTGTATGTTTTGTGTTTAGTCTCACCCCACCCACATTGGGCACATAGTGTCGGACACCCCATCTCATGCGGAAGGGTGTTTCCCCTAGTTACCCTCCTCCTCCCTATTCCCTAGGATGTTATGGATAGAGGCGACCTTACACCCAAGGCTCTTCGGGTAGGTTTCGATTGGTGTGTTGTTAGCCCAGGACACTTCGGGGAAGTTGTTTTCCCAGGTGTCTTAGGGATGAGGCCCAGGTGTGTGCAGGAAGGGATGTGTGGTTATGGGGCCTAGTTGTTTGTGTGCTGGGATGTTTGGTTGTGAGGCCCAGGTGTGTGCGGGTAGGGATGTGGATGGTTGTGAGGCCCAGGTGTGTGCGGGGCAGGAAGAGCATAGTAGCTTTAAGACATTTTCTGTTAGGGATGAGCAGCTATCTAGTGGGGGAAATGGTGGTGCGGGGTTGTGTTATTTGGTGAGTGTGGCTGGTGAGGTGGGATGGATAGATTCTTTGATAGATGATGTTTCTTCTGCTTCTCATGGGACATTAGGATGTCTCACCACTTGTTCATGAGATCATTAGGTTTTCCTACTGAGTATACTTTGTATTCTCACCCTACGTTTACTTTTAGGTTTCCAGGAGGGCTTCGGAGGCCGTGCGGGACCTTACTAGTCTGGACGTTGGAGTTGCTATTGGTCTTTGTTGGATTCTACTTGGCCTTTTTCCTTTTACTGTTTGGTATTATACTTTGGAGTTCTTGTACTTTGTTCAGTTTTATTATTAAAACGTGCATGTAGTTTGGTTTTTACTCTAATTTTCTATACATGGGGGTGTTTGGTGTTGATTCATCCTTTCTCCCAATCCTGGTTAACTAAAAAGGGTAATGCCTCCCATATTGTGGAAATGTTGTACCCTTGGTGCTAGTCGCCACTCTGGGGCCAACTAGAGGCAGGACTAAGGGGTCATTATCTCATCTTCGACTAGAGGAAGGAAGGGTGGGGATCTTTGTTCCCCCTTCCATCGTTTTGCAGAAGGTGGGTTGTAAAAGAATGGTATCAGAGGGAAGTTGATGGAGAGGATGGAGTCTGGAGTTAGTCACAGTGAGGATTGCATGGGATGGTAGGGAAACAATGTTAGGTGATATTGGTTCTGGAAAGAGACCGGGGAGGACCGGCTAAGACACCGGATTTTAGGGCCACCCGTTATCCGATGCAAGGACTCTATGCCTATCAAACGACCAAGTGATACTATATTTATTGTAGGGTAGAGACCCTAGGTAAGGTAAATGCATCTTACTGATTGTGTTTTTAATTGATTTGGAGAATCTTGGGGAGAAAATTTTAATAAAAATACTAAATAGAAAAAAACAAAAACAAAAAAAAAATCCCCTTGCTACTCAGGCATATGCATTCTTTGCTTACCTTGCAGCTATGGCACCCGGACGTTATCCGCGAGTGACTCGGGCTGTTGAGGCCCAGTGGATCGAGGTAGTTGACTAGTATAGGGTTGACCGAGATGAGGAGGATGACTTGTGGCAGGGGACTCTGCGCTCCTTCCAGCAACAAACCCTCAAGAAGTACGAGGGTAGTGTTTCTTACTCAGGGATGGAGGGATGGCTCGAAGATCTATCCATAACATTCTCTTTGATCCATGATCTGAGGGAGTACTAGTTTACATTGGCCATCAGTCAGCTGAGAGGAGCAGTGCATTAGTGGTGGACGCTTTTCCTGGGAGAGATGACAGAGGGAGAGGTTTCTTGGTCCAGTTTCGAGAAGGAATATTGTGATGAGTTCCTCTCCTCTACGGTAAAGGCTGAGAAGAGATTGGAGTTTCTCTCCCTTCAGCAGGGAAGCATGTTAGTGAGAGAGCTGGGGATCAAGTTCAAAGATCTCTCGAGCTTTCCCCGGATCTCTTTTCGGATGAGGAGTCTCAGCCAAGTCAGTTAGAGGAGGCACTCCGTCCTTCTCTTCAGTACGTTCTCACTCCCTTCACCCTTCCGACGTACCTAGCAGTACAGAAGAACTCCGAGATAGTAGAGAGGATGCACTCCAAGGTAGCCATGCAACGAGAGGGTAACCAGCTGGGTTCTTCAAAGGGGAAGGCGGTTAGCAGTAGGTCTCCAGCTATATGGCCTTCCAAGTTTCGATAAGTATGGAGTAGGCCTCATCAGTTCCAGTTCTGAGAATCTGGCCCTCGTCCCTTTTTTCACAGGGTCAGGACCGAAGTGTTTCTCTTGTGGAGTTTTCAGGCACATCCAGAGCAGGTGTCCAACTAGAGCTCCACATGGTGAAGGTGGACAGTTTCAGCACCCACCTCAGCAGCATCCATTGCCAGTGAGGCCTCTCCAGTAGCAGAAGCAGGCCCCTAGCCCTCCGAGGGATGACTTTTCAGGAGGAGACCTACAATAGGGTGCTCCTCAAGGACCTCGACCAGCACGTGGTCGGGGAGGTGGTCGATAGTAGTGAGGCAGAGGAGCTAGGCATGGACAATTGCACGTGGCAGATTTAGTAGCTCTGGAAGAACCAGAGGTCCTTCGAGGTTTGATCATTTTATTCAGCACTGTTGTTTCTGCATTGTTTGATTCGGGAGCTTCTCACTCCTTTATTATGCCTGAATTAGCCCATGATTTGGGTCTGGATTCCGAGATAATTTTTGGGCCCCTAGTGTTGAGAACACCTGTTGGGGGTCAGACCATCATATCTTACTTTTTCCTGGGATGTAGACAGATGTTGGGACCACATCAGTCCAATGGAGACCTTCTTTCATTGTTGATACAACAATATAATGTCATTCTAGGCATCGACTGGTTATTCTCCGTGCATGCCATCATCGACTGCTATCGAAGAAGGATTAAATTATCCAATGAGGATGGACGGCGTGTGGCTTTTGTTGGGGAGCAGAGTTATCAGGTGGGGAGTCAACATGTGGAGCCACTTCTTTCTATGTTGTACGGGGTTTCAATGGAGTCGGCAGACGTAGGGATGATGGATGTCCCAGAAGTCATAAGAGAATTCCATGATGTCTTTCCCAATGAGGTTGTGACTCTACCCCCCTCGATGTGACGTTGAGTTTGGGATAGACTTAGAGCTTGGTGCCCGAACGATCTTGATGTCTCCTTATCGGATGGCACCTTCTGAGTTGCGGGAGTTCCAGATTCAGATTGATGATCTGATGAAGAAGGGCTTTGTTCGACCCAATGTTTCATCGTGGGGTGCTCCAGTTTTGTTCATAAAGAATGTAGATAGTATTCTATGGCTATGCGTAGACTATCGGAGGTTGAATCAAGCGACAATCAAGAATCCTTACCCCCTCCTAAGGATAGACGATCTATTCGACCAACTAGGAGGAGTAGGTTGGTTCTCTACGATCGATCATTGGTCTGGATACCATCAGTTGAGATTGAAGGAAGGTGATTTCTCGAAGATGAATTTCAGGTGCAGATATGGCCACTTTGAGTTCTTGGCCATGTCGTTTAGTGTTACGAATGCACCGGCTATGTTCATGAACCTCATGAACTCTGTCTTCCAAGAGTTTCTAGACAAGTTCGTTGTGGTGTTCATCGACGACATCCTTTTCTACTCAGGATCAGAGGAAGAGCACGTTGAGCATCTTAGGGTAGTTTTGGGAGTTCTTCAACACCACCATCTTTATGGGAAGCTTTCTAAGTGCAAGTTATTGACATGAGAAGTACATTTCCTTGGACATGTAGTGTCTTAGAAGGGAATAATAGTAGACCTGTCGAAGGTGGAGGCAGTGGTTTCATGGGAAGCACCCAAGAATGTTACAGAAGTTCGTAGTTTCCTAGGTTTGGTAGGCTATTACTGGATGATTGTTCCCAAATTCTCTCGAGTTGTAGCTCTATTGATAGCTTTTACTAGGAAGGACCAGGCCTTCGTATGGAGTGACCAATGCCAGACGGTTTTTGGCTACCTAAAGGAGAAGCTGGTTAGCGCTTCAGTGCTCAGATTACCAGAGAAAGGGGTGTTGTTTGAAGTGTTCTGTGATGCTTCTGGCCTTGGTTTGGGATGTGTGCTGATGCAACAAAGAGGAGTGATCTCTTATGGATCTAGGTAGTTACGTCCTCGTGAATATAACTATGCCACCCACGATCTAGAGCTTGCAGCCATGGTGTTCGCATTGAAGTTGTGGCGGCATTATCTCATCGGAGAGCGCTTTGTGGTCTTCTCAGATCATAAGATCTTGCGTTATTTCTTTTCCCAGTGGGATCTGAACTTGCGGAAGCAGATATGGGTTGGGTTCCTGTAATACTACAGCTTCGAGATCTCTTAGACAGAGGGAAATGGTAATGTTGTGGCTGATTCCCTGATCAGGAAATCACAGAAGGAAGTAGTTCGGGAATCGGCAGATTCTTGGAGAGCGATGGAAGAGTAGAGAAATTGCATTTGGATGCAAGGGTGGAAGGTGTAAGAGGCTGTTTGTTGAAGATGACTGCAGGTTCTTATTTAGTGGTGCAGGTGGAAGAGTCTCAATGGGGCGCATGGGAGGTAGAAGATATGAGAGATCATGTTTATTAGGGAAATGCTCCTAAGGGATGGTCAGAGGATGGTCAGCATCAGATGCTTTTCTATGGAAGGCTTTTTAATCCAGATATGATGCGTAAAGGAGTTCTCTATGAGTTCCATGGCTCAGATTTAGCGGTAAATCCTGGGGTCTCAAATATGTACCAAGGCCTGAGGAGACAGTTTTGGTGGCTTGGGGTAAAGCAGGCGGTGTTAGTGTTTGTAGCTAAGTGCCTAGTGTGTCAGCAAGTGAAGGTTGAACACCATATTCCTGGAGGGTTTTTACAACCTTTAGATGTTCCTGAGTGGAAGTGGGATGACATCTCAATGGACTTCATCACAGGGCTACCCATGGCTCAGGGAGGGTATGATACCTTCTGGGTAGTGGTGGATCGGTTGAAAAAATCAGCTCACTTCTTGGCGTTTAAGGAGTCGAACATAGGGAGTACCTTAGCATAGAGGTACGTCGATGAGGTGGTGCATTTTCATGGGATTCTGAGATCTATTGTCTCTAGTCGAGACATGCAGTTTACCTCACGAGTCTGGAGGGGATTACAGCATGCCTTTGGAACCCAGCTATGACTTAGCACTACTTTCCACCCTCAGACAGATGGGCGGACAGAATGAATGATCCAGATGTTGGAAGACATGTTGCGGGCATGTGTTTTGGATTTTGGGGGATCATGGGTTTGACACTTTCCTTTGGTAATGTTTTCTTATAAAAATAACTTCCACTCCACTATCGGCATGACACGGATTGAGGCCTCGTATTGAAGGCCATTTCGTTCACCTGTTTACTCGATAGAGATTGGGGAAGCAGCTATTCTTGGGCCAAAAGTGGTATAGGGAACCACTAAGAAGGATCAGATCATGCGTGAGAGGAAGAAGGAAGCCTAGGATCGGCATAAGTCTTATGTCAATCGTAGGAGGATACCCTTGGAGTTCGAGGTTCAAAATCATGTATTCTTGTAGGTTTCCCCTCGACGTGGGTAGTGAAGGTTTGGGAAGGGGATTAAGCTCTCCCCTAGGTTCATCAGACCATTCAAGGTGCTGGGATGAGATGGTGAGGTGGCATATCAGCTGGAATTTCCACCTCAGTTGGATAAAGTTCACAATGTCCTTCCTGTCTCCCAGCTTCGTCGATATCTACACGACGACTCCCATGTCATCGATTGGGGAGAGTTAGATGTCTAAAACGACGCGACCTTCATAGAAAGACTGATCAAGATCTAGGATCGTAAAGAGAAAGTGCTTCGTGGATGAACCATCACCTTGGATCGTGTGTTGTGGAGGCATGGTGGCCTCGAGGAGAGCACTTGGGAGCGGGAGGACTAGTTGCACATTCAGTACCCAGAGCTATTTTGACTTTCTTAGTTGTTTTTGTTCTGAGTTTTGTTGAGATGTTTTACCTTGTGCTTTACTATATGAAATGATTGTTTTGCTTAGCTATGAGATGATATGTTCCCTGTTCTCTATGGGAAAACCTGACTGCTAATCAGGACACATTAATGTGGATGCGATTAAACCCGTGTGGGTGAGTCAGTTCCACCCAAAGCGAATAATATCCTGACATGTAGGAAGGGACTCCCTGGCTCTTGTGTTGGACAGTGTGATCTTTGTGCTTATTGTGGATGTTTGGGGTTGATAACACTTGGGGGAGTATTATTGGATGTAGGGGGGTTTGGTTCTAGATTTCGAACAACTCAGGGGGTTTCCCCTGAGATGTATCTTTAGAGGGTGGTTGTTTGGACCCATCTTTATTTTTCTCATTTCTGGGTTGTTCTTATATTCTCTGGGTCGAGAATAGTTTGAGAAGTATATCATGTAATGGCCCGGGGTTTTGGGGTCCATTACTTGGTGAAACTATGATGCTTGGGGTGTTCTGGGTGGTTAGGAAGGCCATCCCAGCTTCTCGGTGATGCTTATGACTCCTAGCAGTGGCCTCGGCCTACCGGTAGCCTCAGCCTACTGGTAGCCTCAGCCTACCGGTAGCCCTGGCCTATCGGTAGCCCAGGCCTACCGGTAGCCGCGACCTATTGGTAGCTACGTCCTACCGGTAGACCCGGCCTATCGGTAGCCTCGGCCTACCCGTATCTTGGTCTACCGGTAGGCCGTGGCTACCGGTGACCTTGGGGTACCGATAGCTCTCGCCTATCGGTGGCCTTGGTGTAGCGCCTCCTTTTTGTGCGAATTGGTTTTTAAACCGCGTTTTGACCCCTTTAAGCCTGTTTTAAATCCCATTAATAGAATTTAATTCAATGATTGGTGAGGTAGCTTCCTTAAATGAAAAACCATGTGTTTTGGTTATTCCTTTAACCGTGTTTAAAAAAACGCATGTAGCGCATCCTGTGATGATTCCTTCCTTGGTTCAAGATGTGTACGTTGGTTTTTACTGCCCCAAAGGGCGGGGACCTTTTATGTTGGATGTGTGGCATGGCCCAGCAGCATGGTCAACCCACGATCCCGCTTCTTCCGCGGCTTCGATTTTTTCTCCATATCTTAATCATCCCAGGAATGGTGTATCTCAGCCTTTATAACCTCAAGGCTCTTCTTCTCCCTGGGTTTCTTTTTCTATCACCCTCTTCTTGGAGTACCCTTACTCCCGATGAATTGTACCCCATTGCAGTTTTCCTTGATCACTTTCTGTGGAGTTCCTACAACTCCTGATTTCCAGTTTCCACATGAGGACCTAACGTCGATCCTTGATTAATCAAGTAGGGATCTTACCTTTGTCTCTCCTCCTTGTGTATCATGCGGAGTGGGTGTTCTATTGTTCCCATGAGGTAGTTAATCATTTCTGTAATGAAGATAATAACCGGTTAAATAACGGGGATGAGGATGTTTGTTAATGTTGTTACATGTTTTTACACATGCTTTCCATATGATGTTGTTCTGAATTGAATGGGCTTAGCCCTACTAAAAATTACGGCCGTTCGGGGCCTTTGTTTTCACACCTATTCAATGCTCTGTTTTATGCTTTGTCAGGTGAATGGGAATCATGTACGAGTCGATTAAACACTTAAACTTGACTGTTGAATATGAATGCCCATAACCTTGTGTGATCACCCCGGTTGAACTAAATAATATAAAAGAATGAATTATGAACGTTGGGATGGTTCAGTTATGGAATGGGTTAAGGGGTGAATGTGTTTTTTATGGATGGGCGAACAACGGGGCTATTAATGGTGTGGTTGGAATGGCATGAGTTGTTATGTGGCTGTGGTGGTGTTTGGAAGAAGGGCTGCAGGTTGGGTTGTGAACATGAATAAAAGTGGAAAGTTAATAATAAACGGGATGGAATGGTAATGAATTAATGTGGGGATAACCAATGGTTTTCTGGTTTTTTCATTGGTTCCAGTTTTTCGAGGGATCCCACTGATCCCACTTTGATGTTATTATTTACAAGAGAACCGGGTGTGAATGATTAAATTTTCTTGATAGTTTTCCTTCGTACTTTAATCCTTGTTCCATATGTGATTGTGCCTATTAGTTTCCCAGTAGTGAAGGGATTAACTCATACTAAACCGTTATGAAATGATAACATGAATAGGGAAACTGGGAATTGTTTTTTGTGTGCATGTTTTTTGAGGCAGCAGTGCTTGGGAACCTGGTTGTATCTGTTTGAGGAGCCATAGGTTGGGCTGTGTGTTGGTATATATATATGGAACTGTATGTTTTGTGTTTAGTCTCACCCCACCCCGCGTTGGGAACATAGTGTCGGACACCCCATCTCATGGGGAAGGGTGTGTACCCTAGTTACTCTCCTTCCTGCTCCCTCTTCCCTAGGTTGTGATGGTTGGAGGTCACCTTACACCCAAGGCTCTTCGGGTAGGTTTTGATTTGTGTGTTGTCAGCCCAGGACTCTTTGGGCAGGTTGTTTTCCCAGGTGTCTTCGGGATGAGGTCCAGGTGTGTGCGGACAGGGATGTGTGGTTGTGAGGCCCAGGTGTGTGCGGGCAGGGATGTGTGGTTGTGAGGCCCAGGTGTGTGCGGGCAGGGATGTGGATGGTTGTGAGGCCCAGGTGTGTTCGGGCAGGAAGAGCATGGTAGCGTCAGGACGTTTTCCATTAGGGATGAGCAGCTAACTAGTGGGGGAAATTGTGGTGTGGGGTAACCAAATGTTTTGTTCTTTACTATTACCTTAATGCTTGTGTTATTTGGTGAGCATGGCCGGTGAGGAGGGATGGATAGATTCCTTGATAGATGATGTTTCTTCTACTTCTCACGGGACTTTAGGAAGTCTCCCCACTTTTTAAAGAGAGCTTTAGGTTTTCCTTCTGAGTATACTTTGTATGCTCACCCTATGTTTACTTTCATGTTTCCAGGTGGACTTCGGAGGCCATGCGGGACCTTACTAGTCTGGATGTTGGAGTTGTTATTGGTCATTGTTGGATTCTTCTTAGCCTTTTTCCATTTACTATTTGGTATTTTACTTTTTAGTTCTTGTTCTTTGTTCAGTTTTATTATTAAAACATGCATCTAGTTTGGTTTTTACTCGAATTTTCTATACATGGTGGTGTTTTGTGTTGACTTATCCTTTCTCCCAATCCTGGTTAACTAAAAAGGGTAATGCCTCCCATATTGTGGAAATTTTTTACCCATGGTGCTAGTCGCCACTCCCGGGCCTACTGGAGGCGGGACTCGGGGGGTCATTATCTCGTCTAAGTCTAGAGGAAGGAAGGGTAGGGATCTTTGCCGCCCCTTCCATTGTATTGCCAAAGGCGGGTTGTGATATTATCTGTGCTAAAAAATCACAGATAAAGGTAGCCTTTATTGGTGCTAAAAAATCACTGATAAAGGTATCCTTTTAAGTGCTAAAAATGCACTGATAAAGGAATATTTTATCAGTACTAAAAAAGCACTGATAAATTCCCTTCCTACTGTAACATAAAATTCTACAACAGAACACCCAAACTAGACCAGAAAAAAATCAGCATATCAACACGTATATCCATAAAAAATTAAGACACAATTCATAAGGTAATTACTTTAGGTATACACATAAAACAAGTATACCCATACAACCCATACAACATGTATACCCACACACCATTAATGCATAATTCATAAGCTAATTAAATACATAAAGAATTAAATTCTGAATTCATGGGGTTGGGGGTGTTCAGGAGTATAATGTGGATGTGCAATGGGGTAGCGGGTGTCCAGGGGGGTGGGGGTGTCCAGGGGCTGGGGTTATCCATGGGGGTGAGGGTGTCCGGGGGGCTGGGGGTATCCAGGTGGTGGGGGTGTCTAAGGTGGGGGGGGGGGGGCTATCCATGGTGGGGTCTAGAAATGTGGGGTTGTGTAAGGGAGGATGGGGGGGGGCTTTCCTGGGGTGGGGGTGTCCAGGGGGTGCAGGTGTCCAGGGGGTGGGGGTGGCTGGCCATGGGGGTGGGGGTGTCTAGGGGGTGGGGGTGTCCAGGGGGTGGGGTGGTGTCTTGGAGGGGTGGGGGTCCATCTTGTGGGTGGGGGATATCCAGGGGGTGGGGGGCTATCCAGGGTGGTGGGGGGTAGTCCATGGGGGTGTCCAGGGGCTGGGGTGGTGTCCAGGGAGGGTGGGGTGGTGTCCAGGTGGTGGGGAGGATTTATTGGTATTAATGGAATGAATTTCACAGATTTTAAGATCATTGGTATTTTTAAAATAGTTTTGGAATAGTGATTATTTCAATAGTATTTGTTTCTTTGGGAATAAATGAATTCTTTTAGTGTGTATGGTAGGAAGGGTGTTTTCAGTATGTCAGTTTTTGTTTTCACATAAAATTCTGTCAATTTTAAACAAAATAGAGACACTTTGAGTGATAGCGGACACACCGTGCCTCTAACTGAGGCTCGGTTGACTCTTACACATTACCCACAACCCTTGGATTGTTCTCCTAAATTATCAAAAAAATATAAATGTGTCTGGTCATATTTTCTTACATCAGTTGTTTTTTTCACTTAAAATTATGTCCATTTTAAACAAAAGAGAGACACTTTGAATGACACTAGCCACACCATGACTAGTATTGAGGCAGGAATGAATTATACATGTCACACATGACCCATGGATTTTTATCCTAATATATCAACACAATCCTAATTCATTTGGTCAGATTTCTGTACGTTAGTTTTTGTTTTCACTTAAAATTATGTCCATTTTAAACAAAAGAGAGACACTTTGAGTGACCCAGGCCACACTGTCACTCATATTGAGGTGGATTTTATCATAAAAATCACAAATGACCCGTGGATTGTTATCCTAATGTATCAACACAATATTAATGCTTTTGGTTGGATTTCTGTACGTCAGTTGTTGTTTTCACTTAAAATTGTGTCCATTTTAACAAAAGAGAAACACATTGAGTGATACCGTCCAAACCATGCCTCATATTAATGTGTAGTTGAATCTTAAACATCCCACATGACCCATGGATAGTTATCCTAAATTATCAACACAATTCCAATGTGTTTGTTTGGTTTTCCGTACGTCAGTTGTTTTTTTCACTTAAAATTCTGTCCATTTGGAACAAAAGAGAGACACTTTGAGTGATACCGGCCAGACTGTGCCTCGTATTGAGGAGGGAATGACTCTTAAATTTCACACATGACCTATGTATTGTTCTCCTAAAGTATCAAAAAAATCCGAATGTGTTTGGTCAATTGTTCGTATGTTAGTTTTTGTTTTCACTTAAAATTCTGTCCATTTTTAAGAAAACAGAGATACCTTGAGTGATACCGGCCACACGGTGCCTCAGATAGAGATGTGGTTGACTCGTACACATCACACATGACCCATGGATAAATATCATAATTTATCAACAAATTCTGAATGTTTTTGGTTGGTTTTCCTTACGTTAGTTGTTGTTTTCACATAACATTCTGTCAATTTTAAACAAAATAGAGACACTTTGAGTGATACCGGCCACACCGTGCCTCGTATTGCGGCGGGGATGACTCTTACATTTCAAACATGACCCATGTATCTTTTCCCTAAAGTATAAACACAATATGAATGCATATGGTCAGAATTATTTATGTCAGTCGTTGTTCTCACATAAAATTATGTCCATTTTAATCAGAAGAGAGACACTTTGAGTGACACCAGCTACACTGTGCCTCGAATTGAGGCTAGGTTGACTCGTACAAATCACACATGACCCATGAATCGTTTCTTAATTTATCAAAAAAATTATAATGTTTTCGTTTGGATTTCTATATGTCAGCTATTGTTTTCACCTAATATTCTGTCCATTTTAAACAAAAGAGAGACACTTTGAGTGATACCAGCCAAGTCATGCCTCAGATTGAGGTGGGGTTAACTCGTACACATCACACATGACCCACGAATATTTCTCCTAAAGTATCGACACAATCTGAATGTGTTTGGTTAGATATGAATGTATTTTGGAGATCTTACTAGTTTTTCTTATCCAAAGCCCAAAGAAAAGTGGTTCATCATTCATGCATGTTGCTGGTGAATTTAATATGTTAAAATGGATAAATGAATCATCGTAGAAAGCATTTCTTATTTAATAACAATTAAAATTTTCCTAAGAACATTTATATACAATAATGTTTCATCTTTTGATCTCCTCAACCCCTCTAAAAAAGTGGTCGCCAATTATACACATCCCAAAGTCAGATCTTCATGCTATTTGTGCACAATATTCCATCAGGTATGTGGCCCACTCATTTATGAAAAAATATATGTCGTCTTGTGAATATGAGGCATTTATTGATGGTTGTTGGACATCAACACTAGGAGAAGCAACATGTTCATAAACTTGTTATTGCACTACACTATGATCCACAGCAACAGCTTAAGAGACTTGTTCAGCCTCGAGGTTAGAAGCACCAGAACATGTAGAAGTCATTATCTTAAAATGTGTTTGAAAGGTTAATTTAGATTACATAAATTTAATAATGATAATATAACAAATGAGATAACAAGATCTATATTACAAAAAAAACTTATTTGTTGAACTCTCTTTCTTTTTTCAAAGGCTGAAGGAATTTGACACCTCTATAGATTATCCAAATACAATTCATTGTGGTCTCCTATAACATACAAAACATCATCTACATTGAGACCACTGCAAAATTATTGCAATGTACCATTGAATGTATCAACCTCAAATGAATTTTCATCGGACCCTTCAGTAGTTTTGGGTGATAACAGAATAATCGACCACTTTCATTTTGTAGGATCTGAAAGATAAAATACTTGTACTGCTTGTGATTCCATTATAAACTATTGGTCTTTGTAACCTTATTTAGTAAAATCAACTTTCACTAATCTAAATTGATCTATTTTAACACCAATTTTTTTATAAACCCATTTTCATTGAAAAATGGGAAATTGGAAAGTCGTATAATCCAACTCCTATATTTTTTGGATAATGCCAAATTATGAAATATTCACATAAATTGCATTTGTTTCCTTAATACGAGAAACATGCATTGCTTCAGCCACAAGTCTAACTCCACAATTTTTCATGGTACTGTCTTCATCATGTTCATCTTTATATAATGTATAACCATTAATTACATAACCATTGTAAGATAATACATACACACTTCGTCTGATGGCTATCCATCAGAGTAGTTCTGAAATTGAATTCATATTTTCAGCTAACTTCTTAAAAATATGGTCTCGAAACCATCCTATAATCTAGTGATTATGTGTATTTGATATCCATTTTTCACCACTTGATGGATTCAACTTCCAAAGAATTTGTTTTTGTGTTTCAATATATATAGATATCTCCAAACTGTTATAAAAAACATAATGGTTGGCCTACTCCGGATCTGTAATATTGATTGTCATGACATCCCTTCTATAAATTCTCTCTCCCTCAATGAATCCAGTGTGATGAGATTTCAGGAGACCAATACTTTTCACATCAGATAAGTATTCGGTACAAAATTCAATGGCTTCTTCAACAATATATCTCTCCCCAATACAACCCTCTGGATGACTTTAATTTTTTACATACCCTTTCAAAATCTTCATATACAGTTCAACAAGGTACATCCATCTATAGTGCACAGGACCACAAATTCAAATCTCAATCACCAAGTAAACCATCAAATGAACCATTATATCAAAGAATTATAGTGGGAAGAACATTTCAAATTCACATAAAATGATGAAAATTTTTCTTTCCATAGCTGGAAATTTCACCAGGTCTAAAACATTGCAGCCTATATCTTTGAAAAAGAAAAAATGTTTGGTTAACTTATGATGCACATTCTTGGTAAAAATGAAATGTAAATATATAGGAATTAAATCATGCATCAAAACATGGCATTCATGTGATTTCAAATGTTTTAACTTCAAATCATTCATTGACACAATGTTCTTGATATTTGATGAATACCCCTATGGAACCTTTACATCATTGAAGAAGTTTCAAAACTAATATATCTTCTCCCTAGATAGAGTGTATACAGCTGGAGGAAGAAACATTCGATTTTGACCCTTCACGGGAGCTAACTCTTCTCATATTCCCATGTCAACCATGTGCAACCTTGCCTTAATTCCATCCTTTGTTTTTCCAGGGGAATTTAGCAACACTACGATAACACTGTCACATACATTTTTTTCACATGCATCACATCAAGAAAATTTCTGACATACAAACAATTCCAGTATGGTAATTAAATAAACTAATATCTTTTTTCAACTGATATTCATATGGATTTTTGGAAATGGTTTTCCAAAAATTGTGTTCTCCTATTTTACTTTCTCAAACAGCTCATCACTTATTAGTGGAGATGGTGTTGTGCATTGTTTTGACCTTCCATTGAATGATGTCGTCCAAGATCAGTACTTATGCCAACGAGGTAGAAATTTATGATGTCCTAGAAACACAGATTTAAATGAATGGATCAACCAAATTTATTCTGTATCTTCATCGTACACGGGACACCATTATTTTCCTTTAATGTTATAGCCTAAAAAATTTCCATAAGTAGGGAAATCATTTATCATCCCATACAACCTCGCTCTTAATGTGAAGTATTCACTTTTATAAGCATCATAAAACATAACAACTGAATCCCACAATAAATTAAAATCCTCAATAAAAGGAGAAAAATAAACATCAATATCATTACCTGGTTATTTTGGTCCTAATATAAGCTTAGATAACATGATGAATTTCTATTTCATGCATTACCAGGTTGGAAAGTTATAATTTACCAACATAACATTCCATGTACTATGAGTGCTGGTTTGAAAACAAAAATGATTCACTCCATCTGTAGATAATGAAAGACACAGGTTTCTTGGCGCATTTCCAAATTCAGGATATTCCTGATCAATTCTATTCCATTGAGGAGAGTCGGTTAGGTGACGTAATTTCCCATTTTATTTCCTTTCTCAACATGCCACAACAATTGTCTTGCAGTTTCTTCACTTCCATATAGACGGATAAACCTTGGAATGATTGGAAAGTACCACACAACATTCGTAGGATTGGATTCATCATTTTGGTATTGAGAAGCACCACACTTTGGGCATTGTGTAAGTGATTTTTTCTCATCGAGAAAGAATATACAGTCTTCCGGGAAGGCGTGTATTCTTTCATAAATCATACCCCTCGAGTGTAGCATTCATTTAGCTTCATATGTCTGGCTTGGGATCTCATTATCCTCTAGGAGCATGCCATTCAAGAGGGCAATTAGGTCCATAAAATTGATATCACTATATCCTTTTCCAGCTTTTAATTTATAAAACTTCAATACATCTGACAATGTTGTATATTTAGTGCAACCAGCATATAATGGCGTCTTTTCATAACTCTTTATCTTCTCAAACAATTTTGTGAAATCACGGAGTTTATCTTTAACTGTCCTTTTCATTTCTTAAATACAATATTCATCATCATTGACATCTATAATCACATCCTCCATATTGTCTTCTCATTATCTATATATGTAATCATTGATGATCCATAAAACGCAGTTTTATCCTTTCTTGTAGCTACATTATCTTTTTCTCCATGTTTATTCCAACATTTATAACTCTAATCTATTATGTCGCATATCTGATGTTCCTCCAACTCCTATGGAGTAATTAGTCTATAATAACATTAATGTAAACATGGAAAAGGGATTTGAGAAGGATCCTTTGCATGATCCTTTGTAACTTGATGAACTCTTTCACTCCATTCTCATACTCTATAGTCAAAAGATTAACATTTATTCAATCTTTATTCATCTCCATCCTATTTGAATCTGAAATATTATTATTTGTGATTAGAATACAAAAAACAAGACTTCCAAATATAGTAGAAGAGAACCACTTATAAAAATATAGATGAATAGTGTCTAACCATTTCCAATAAAGATTTAGATATCAATAGAACCAAGATAGACCCCCATCAAAATCAATACACATTCCTGCCCCCTTACCAATAGTTCTAGCACCCACCACCCTTACTGCAAAACATTACACATCCTTTTAACCACCCCTACCAGCTACCTCATTCATAATAAAATAATCACATTAAACAACCCCAAACTAGTGACTAAACTCAAATAAAATGAAAACAAGGATACAATTTTGATGAGAAAACTAATATATTAGATACATTTCAAAACACATGACCTTTAGATTAGAAAAATTTCAATCTAATTAGGTAAAATAGAAATATGATTCCTTTTTTATTATGAATCATTAAATTTGGACAAACACACTAAACAACTAAATGAAATTCTTATTTTCATAGGAATTTGAAGGTAAATAGAGATAAATAATTCCATTGAAAATAATTCAACTGAATATTTTAGTATCAATTGAAAGAGGGTATTGGTTAATTAAGGGATGAGGTCAATAACTCAGGATATAATCATGCCTAGACACTCAAACCAAACTCATCACATCCAAAAATTTTATCAACTAAAACACGACAATATGACTAAATAAAAGTACACCATATTGAATATTAGCATAAGAACAAAAGGAAACAGATGAGGATGAGCAAAGAAATCACCAAAGATCAAATATGGGAAGCTGAGAATATACCCTCGTCGAATGGAATCTTAAACACTAGATTTAGGGTTCGCGAGGAGTAGGGTCCAACAGGGTGGATGATAAGCATGGTTCATGGGGAGTAGGATCCGCAGAAGGGGTTTGAGGGGGAGGATAGTGAGTAGGGAGAGCGGCGGTGGACTGGTAGTGGTGGCGGAGTGGCAGTGACAACAAATAACAGATCGGGGGGGAGTTGTCGTAGGGGTACAGTCCCGCGAGAGCTTAAAGGAACTATAAACCAAGGCCTCTATGTAACCTATTTTATAAAATGGGACTATGGTTTTATCATCACTAGAAAAGGGCTAATAAAGGATATCTTTATCAGCGCTGAAATTTTAGTACTGATAAAAGGTGCCTTTATCAGTACTTTTGTAGGGTTGATAAAGGGTGATCTTTATAAGTGCTATAAAAGCACTGATAATGTTCACCCTTTATCAGCACTAAAATTTTAGCACTGATAAAGAGTTACCTTTATCATTGCTTTTTTCTTAGCGTTGATAAAAGGCGGTGCTTCCCTTGCCCGTTTTTGTAGTAGTGTTAGATCATTAAGAAATAATCCCCTCTCAACCTTTTAATATGAAATTTATATATCAACATTATCCATAACATTTCTACCCAGTACATTTTAATATAGTACTATCAATATCTCTTATGATAATACTACCATTTCATAAATACCAATACCTTTAAGAACAACATATTGTTCCTCGGAGATAATAAGGTGATGAAGATAAACTATCATATCATTATGGAGTTTAATAATGATTTTATATGATATGTTACATAGCTTATTATAATGATAAACTCTAGAAAGATGTAGTTGGGTAGTATTGGGATCGAAGACAAGAGATGTTACTTTTGTAACTATGGGTATATAGCCACCACAAAAGAAATTCAGAATTGATTTAATCAGATAATTTTTTATTGTCTCTCATTATTTTACATTAAAATATCATATATACCCATCTGGGCCCTGTGCATATTAGATTCATAGAATATTTAATTATTCTAATATTACCACCTCATCAAAAATATTAACCATACATGCATTTGCATGTTCAGTTTCTTCCATCCCACTCATCAAAGGTTCATTAATGATAAACCATTTTACCCTATAAAATAGGTGTTCAAAAAGAAATCTAGAAGTCTTGGAATCATCTTCACCTCTCTAGATCTATGATTAAAGGCCACCATTGAATGTTTATTAAGGATGGGCATTTTCAGTACATAATGCATTCAATTATAAAAAAGGTGGGTTTTTTGTGTTTTAAACTTAGTTGTTATGAGCTTCTATTTGTTTAGATTCTTGTTTCACTGAACAACATACACTGGATCTACCTAATTCACTATTTTAGTATCAATTTTTAGAAGTTTTTTCCTTTTCTAAAAACCTTTGTATGATTGTTTTCTAAACTATTTTATCTCTCTTCTATTTTTTGCAACTTTTTAAAATACCATGTGGGAATGATGTAGCAATAGTCTTATCTCCAAATGTAATTTATCTCTCTAGACATAAACCATCCACCATAATCTAGGGTGATAGTAATTTTGGTATATCATGTGGCTTTATAGGGAGGAGGTCTATTATTCTATCACGTGGGTTTTATTAATATTTGGCATTATTTTCTTTCATGTACTATTCTATTTTTGTTTTCCTCCAATAGTTGAGTGTGTCATCCAGTTTTTATCATTACTTGGTTGTTCCCATTTGGATTTCTTCTTGCATCGATTATGTTATGCTTGATAATAGTTTCATTCATGACCCTTATTGGTACTAGAAAAGGAGTGTCCCATTGGAAAAAAATTATTTTTGTTCTGTGAAGTTCGGTACAAATTTTAATATTATAGTCACTGAGAACAAACTAAAAAATGTGAAGAATTAACTTTGGACAAACAAAACAGACATTGTGAAAATCGCAGTGCAAAAACCACTGAGGCTAATGCAGTTCTGACCTTTCTTCATAAAAATAGAATGGGGGGAGTGCTTTGTTTAAAAATCAGTTCCAACAGAGAATCACAATAATTACATGGAAAACCATGGTGCCAAATATAGCTAAATCCTATACCATTTCACTTGAAAATAATAACTATTGTTATTATAATTGACCTATGACCACTTTCCCTACATGGGTGTGCACCAGTCCCCTACACTGCCCATCATCCATGTAATTGACTGGTAATCCCTTTATCTGATACCCCCCGGAAATATGTTAATATCTTCACAAATTTCTTGATTAGACAGTGATGCAAACCCAGACAGTATATCCTTCTAAAAATCCTTCAGTCTCCTCCCCCTCCTAAACTTAAACCCAAACCCTCCCTCCCATTCACCTCCAATAGGCATGATGATGTCACAAGGAGGTCATCCCCACTGCACTCTATAAGCCTAAGCGTCATCATCTCAAAGGAATCGTCATAAAAATCATGCAGTACCACCAAAAAATAGTTATGGTGAGGAGCCTAAATTTTCAATGAGATGTGTACAAGAGATTCAGTTGGCTTTGGGATCATATCATCCACCCAATTTGATTCTTCTTCACCATTTTCATTGTTTTTATAGACTCCATCATCAACTCCACTGCTATTTGATGAACATGGGTAAAATATTATCTTGGGTTTCCTCTTCTGGTCCCCATTTTCCACATTGAGGTATGTATGGAGTAACGATTCTAATAGAAGGAGGGGATTTTTGTACCTCAATTTAGATACTATTATTGGAAACTTTTGTGCACTCCTTGGTGCAAGTTCCCTCTATAGTGATCAAGGAAATATTTGACACATATGAATTGGAAAAGTCACTAGAAACAAGAAATCACTGAATTTTAGGGGATTTGGTAGAGTATTAAAGAAATTAAACCCCCCTTTCAGCATGTTTCTACCAACTTGAGCAATGTATTGATCAGTAGGGAGTTGAAGGTCGATACAATGCAGTTCATGTTTGGACCGATTTCCGAGGTTTTGGTTTCTTCTCAAAAATATTTTGTTCTGGAAATGTGGGTTTCCCTGAAGGAGACATTCCATCATTATTATGACAAATTTTATTTTTATGAAAATGTATGGTTTCTATTATATGAGAAATTACATCATTACTACGAAAGTTTTTCTTCTTATGAAAAAGCATATGATATCTTAGTTTTTTATAAGATGGTTCTTGCCTTAGATATACTCACATTGGTATTCCATAATGCTTTCAAAATTGACTAATTCTCTTATGAGACAGTACTGTTGTTGTGGAAATTTAGAGATGGCTTGTTTACATAAGACCTTGCCTCTTTTTAAGCTGGAATTAATGTATATGGAAGTTCAAAAGAGAGTTACGGGTTTTGATACAACCTCCACACATCCACCACATTGAGGCTTATATAGAATGAATTGTGTTTTAGATCATCATGAATATTATGGAGTTTAATGACGTAGAATCATTCTAAATTGATCAGGTACCGACAAGTACATGATTGAAAAGTATACATGAAGTGAAAAAAATTAATCATATTTTCCTTGTGTTGTAGTCTTAAATTTCTTGGTTTCTACACCTACAAAAATATCCTCCAGATCTGACTCAAAATCAATATCTTCAATCCCATTGTTTCTAAACCATAAGTTTTATGACATAATTTTGGTTCCATGATATCCAATATCGTTAAACTAACTCAGAAGCTCAGTATTAGTTGAATAGGGAGAAAACTGAAGTAGTAATGAAATATTAGAATTAAAATGTTCTCTTCCATACAGAAGAAAGGGTTTGAATTGGTTGGGTGATGTACTACAATTCTATCGTAACCTTCTTGTGTCAAAAATGTGTGAGAGAGTAGACCAATGATTTGAGGTACTCTCTTATTATTCAGGTCGTAGATGAAAACAATAACATATTCCCCCAATCTCATGGAGCTTGTCTGGAAACCATTTCCATATCTCCCAATTACTGAGTTTTATTTCTTATCTAAAAATCCAAAAATCATACATCCATACCACCACCATCATCTTGAATTAATAATGATGATTTTTCATCCCTTATATTATTGAATTTTACAAGTACAAGTGAGGCTCCATTTTAGATAATGGGTAGTTTTGGATACTGGTTATGGGGTTATTTTCAGTGATTGTTGGTTTTCTCTTTCTATTCTAGGTTTTTTAGGTGGCATCATATATTATTTCTCATCCTTGGGAACAACATTTGATGTTAGAAAGGTTGGAGAAGCTGGATGGTAAAGGTATCTGATGTTGGTGATTGATGGAAGTTGGTGTTGAAAGCTAGAGGTCATGGAGAGATGGTGCTAAAGGTTAGAGGAGTTGGTTCCTTTGCGTGGCTATTTAGCTTTTTATTTTACAGTGTCTCAGTGTTTCTATTTACATTCCTCCTTTTTTTATTTTGGATGTTGTGCTTTGGTTCGTGTTTCATATTTCAAGAATGTTCTTTATAATGCTTCCCACTTCAGCATAAAGTGTATTTATTTTGAAAAATACCTATAAAAAGATTTTTAGGATAGGTACAGTTTAGGATGTTGTTGGAATCTTTTTGGAAAAACCATGCCTATATTTGAGTCATTTGGACCACCAATCCATGATATTTCAATAGGGATGATGAAAATTTCTCACTATGAAAATCATTTCGTATACTTCCATTTATTTCAATTTTGGGTTAAATTCATGTACATAGTTTGCACTGATTTTGGGGTATGTTTTTTGGTTGTCTGTGATGTATACTTTTGGGCTAGAGCTGGCTCGCTGGCATGGATGGGGGTGCTGCTGGAGCTGACATTCCAACATTGATGGGTCGCTGGTAATCACGGGTCATTGGAGTGGGAGCTGGATTGCTAGCATAGATGATCTATTGTTATTCTATCATGGCATGGATGGGTCGCTATTGCTACTCGCTGGTCACTTTTGTGGAAGGTGGCTCACCGGTGTGGATGGGAATGGATGGGTTGGGGGTGTGATGGATCATGCTATATTAAAATTTATTATTAATATAATTATTTCTTTCTATGTTTTAACATGTGTTAAAATTGCCTTAGTTTAATAATTCAAGAAAATGTATTATATATGATAAATAAATAAATATTATATGAAATTTTACCAACAATGAAAATTTATAATTTTAATTCAATTGTAATTTATGGTACATTGCTTCGTCTGTTGGTAATCCAATTAGGTTGGATAAGCAGACTGACAACCCCTCCTTTGGTCATTATTCTGGGATTTTGGTTGCGGTTGATAAGTTTTTCACTCTTGTGGATGAAGTGGTGTTGACCACTAAGGATGATAATCTTACTCTTGGGATCATTTTTCAGAGGAAGCCCATGTTTTGTTCGAATTGTCAGTTATATGGACATGTGGTCTCGGATTACAATAGACATAAAATTTGTAGTCACTATAAAATCAGAGGGCATGAGGTCTGGAACTATAGGAGAAATAAGGGAAGGGTTGTTAGACCTGATACCTCTGAAGTACAAGGTGGAATAGGTAATCAGAATGATAGGGTCGCTCAATTGGGGGATCCAGTTCCTATGGGGGATCCCAATCAGGTTAAAGAGTCTGCTACATCATCTGCACATGTGGCAATTAAAGATTCAGATCTTTTGGCTCTTTCAGGGCCTTCTCATCTTGCTCCCCTCACTGTTAGTGATCGGTAGGACCTATTGAATGATGAGAAGGTTTCTAATAAATGTGATGATGTAACAAATCTGGTAATTCCTTTGGAACCGGTGTCTCGTGATGTTGTGTTCAATAAGGAAAACTCTAATGATGCCTCAATGGATCTTCTCCTTCCTTCTAGTGATGGTGGTGATGCAGAAGTAGTTCTGAATGTTGGGAAGCAACCTAGAGAATTTATCCAGGTACATCCAGATAAAGAAAAACCTTATGATGTCTCAAATTTTTTCCCCTCCCATCCAGTGGTGGTGGGGATGCAGGAGCAGATCAGAATTTTGGAAAGCATCCTAGAGAATTCCTTCAGGTACATCCGAATAAGGTTGGGAAAAGAAAACTTTCTGCCACTTTTCTTGACCCTATTGAATCCTTGAATAGATTATCATCACTTAGTCTTGAGACTTCTTGTGAATATAGTGATGAAATATCCACTCTGAATCGAGATTCAGGTGATCCTACCCATGCTAAACTGGATACTGCTATAGATATTGAAAACATGGAAAAAGATGATGGTGGGCCTAGCACTAGGCTCCGATCAAAAAAATGAAGATCTTATTTTTGGAAATTTCAAGGGATTGGGAATTCTCCCATGGTCAAGTCCTGTAGGCACCTCATCTTGTCCAATAAGACTCTTTTGTTTGGTATTTCTGAGCCAAAAATGACATTTGAAAGTTGGTCTTCTTTTAAGTGGTCCTCGTTGGGATATTCTAATGTTGCTAATAATAAAGTGGGTGATAATTCTGAATCATTATGGGTTTTGAAGCATCATAGTGTTCTGGTTAGCACATTCATTAATGACATGCAATCTGTGACTATCTCCTATAGCATAAACTATCTCAATCTCTCTGTTACTTTTGTTTATGATTTTAATTTGTATACAAGGAGAAGAACATTGTGGAGGAATCTTGAGGATCCCTCTGAAAATACCAGTAATATTTGGATTCTTCTTGGTGATTTTAACACAGTTTTGAGTCCAAATGAAAAGACATGAGAGAATTTTTGTTGTGCTTCAGCCTCTGAGTTTTCTGCTTGCATTGACAAGTGTGTTTTGGTTCAGGTTCCTATGTTTAGAGCTGATTTTACATGGAGCAGGTTACCATAAATGGAAGGCAGGAAAGTAAACTGGATATATGTTTTGTACAAGTGGATAAATGCACTAGTTCAATGGATGTGTATGGAATCTCTTTTCCAAGAATACATTCTGATCACAATCCTATTCTTTTTGAGGTTTGTGATAGTAGAATAAGGTCATCCCCGATCCCCTTCAAGTTCAATAATGCCTGGCTGGTCATTTCGGATTCAGGGAGATTGTTTTGGATGTTTGGAATTCTCACTTCTTGGGAAGCCCCTCCCATATCGTCTGTTCTAAATTAAAGGAAGTCAACTCCAGATTAAGGAAATGGATCAAAGCATCATTTTCTTCCCTTGATAATGACATTAAGCAGGCAGAATTTTTCTTGCTGAATCATTAGAATGTTAATATCCTTCATGAAGTGCCCTCTCTGGAGGAGATCCAAGCTACTTCAAACCTGGACAATCTATTGACTCTTAAAGAGATATTAGATCAGAATCAGATCAATTTGATATGGTTAAAGGAGGGTGATAGTAATTTTAAGTTATTTCATTGTTTACATAATGAAAAGAGAGAAAAAGGAGCCTCAATGCCATTTATATTGATGGAAATATGTACTCTTCTGAAAGAGAAATTGTTGAAGTTGTCATGGGTTACTTTGAGATGCTTTATTCTGATAATGGAGCTAATCACACTGACAAAATTATACACTGTTTTGAACCCTCTATTTCTGATATACAGAAAAATAGGCTCACCAAAATTCCCAATGCTAAGGAGATTTATGATTCTCTTTTATCTTTAAATATTGATAGTGTGGATGGTCCCAATGTATTCACCAACAAGGTTTTTTATGTCCTACTGTGATATTATAAATCTGGATGTTACAAATGCAGTAAGGGATTTCTATAGGTCCTCTTATATGCCTTTTGGTATGAATTCTAATTTTATTGCCCTGATTTCTAAGAAGGAATGTGCCCTTGATATTGAAGACTTCCGACGAGTGGCTATTGGGAACACCATAACTAATATTATCAGTAAGATCATGACTCATAGATTGGGTGAAGTTTCTAAGGGGCTTATTTCTAGTAATCAGTTTGGTTATGTACTAGGAAAAAATATTCAAAATTGACTTTTCACTACTTATGAATGTGTCAACTCCATGAAGAGGAGGAAAAATGTTGGTGACATGGCATTTAAGATTGATATCTCCAAGGTGTTTAACACTCTTAGGTGGAGTTTTCATTTTACTGTTCTTCAAATTCATGGGTTTTTGCAGAGATTTCTGGGTCTTGTTGGCTCTATCCTGGGCAGTGTGAGACTCTCTGTTCTAATTAATGGATCCCCTTAGAGTTTCTTTCGATGTAAATGATGGGTAAGGCAAGGAGACCCACTCTCTGGTCTACTTTTTGCGATTTCTAAGAATTATTTGAGTTGGTGTCTCAATGATCTTTCTAATTTTGGTTGGTTCCAGAAGATAAAAATTAGAAGGAACCTTCTTGCTACCTCTCACTTGTTATATACTGATGACATTCTGCTTTTTAGAAAGGAGTAAAAAGGGACCATTTCCTATATCAAAGGGATATTTTCACATTATGAGCAGGTTTTAGGGCAGGTTATTAGTTAGCATTAGTATTCGGTTATGTTTGGGGAAGGTATCATAATCTCAAAATAGAACAAAATTTCTATGAAACTTGGTATGAAGAGGGGAAATCTACCTTTTAAATATCTTGGTGTACCTATGTATTGGGGAAGAGTGAAGCGGTGCTATCTTGAGGAAATTGTTGTGAAAATTTCTAATCAATCAGCAAACTGGAAAGGGAAGAATATGTCTCAAGCTAGAAGAATTTTCATGGTTAATTTCATGATTACCTAAATGTTTGTCTACTCCTTCTCTCTGTAAAGATGGCCAAGGGAACTTTCTAAATACGTGATGAGAGAGATTAGAAATTTCATATGTATTAGATCAATTAATTAGTGAAATCTCATTACCATGGACTAGAAAGATTGTGTTAAATTTACCCAAATGCGGGGAATGGGGGTGAAGGACCTGAGGGTCTTTAATTATGATTTTCTTAAGAAGTTTTTATGGAATCTGTTGTCCAGATCTGACCCCTCTGCAGATTTTCTCTATTTGAGGTTTGTTGACAAGCTACAGCATGGGTACAATTCTTACATGACTTCCTCTGTTTGGCTTGCCATTAAGAAGGCCTATAGTGGTTTGATGGAAATTTCGAGATGGGTGGTTTGTGAGAACTCCTCTATGAATCTCTGGAAAATTCCTTGGTTGTCCCAACCCATCTATTATGATATTTCTGTTCCTGCACCCCTGATGGACTATGCTGTTGCTGATTTCTGTGGTATTATCAATACGAATGAGCTATTACCTGATCACCTCCATGTGCAGATTTCAAGATACAATTTTGTTGACTCTGATACTCTTGTCTGGATTCCAAATCTAAATGGAATATTTTCCACCAAGGAGTGCTATGGGCTATCTTGTGGCCCTTCCCTGAATCCAACCTCCTGGATTAAAGGTATTCGTGTTGGGCGCCTTCCTGGTTGGCGCACTGGGCAACGCCTCCTCAAATGGTGCACATGCGGTATCTGTTTTAATGTGGTGTTTTAATGCGGGCCAAGACCGCGTGAATTAATTCACGCGGTGACACTCTTTTGACGCGGCGACATTATTTGGACGCTGATTCTTTTCCTATATAAGGAGGCAGAGGCAAGGCATTTCATCATCACCGGCAGCAACAACACCGAGAGCAAATCCCATTTGGTGATCGCCTTTCTTTGACGATCATCTTTCTTGCTCTCCACCTTTTGATCCATACTTTTATTCTTGAGTATTACTTTTGAGATCCCTTCCATTTTGGGGAGTCTCTACCGTGTACTTCTTGATTTTAGTGGATCCCTCTTTCTGGACTAGGTTACGTGGTTTTTCCCTTTCGGGTTTTCCACGTAAAAATTTCCGGTGTCAAATTTATTTTTTCTGCACATTTAATTTTGTCGCTTCACATCCGCTTCTATTTGGGGGGAAAGATTCAATTTCCTCTGCGCGTTCGCTTTTTCTTTTGTTTGCGCGTTCGTCGCTTTCCCGTCTTTCCCAACATCTGGTATCAGAGGGTTTGGTTCTTTTCTTTTCATATTTATTATGGAGGCCAACTATAGTCGGATGATTTTGTTAAATGGTACCAACTACCATATGTGGCGACTTAAAATGAAGGATCTTCTTTTTGTCAAGCGAATGCATCTTCCAGTGTTTAGTACCCAGAAGCCAGAGAGAATGTCAGACGAAGAATGGGAATTCGAGCATGAGATGGTTTGCGGTTTCATTCGTCAATGGGTCGAAGACAACGTGATGAACCACATTGTCAACATCTCTCACGCCAGAACTTTGTGGGAGAAGCTTGAGACGACCTACGCTTCGAAGACGGGAAACAATAAACTGTTTCTTCTCAAGCAAATGATGAACTTGAGGTACAGAGAAGGTACGTCTATTTCTGATTATTTAAGTGAATATCAAGGATGTTTTGATCAGTTGTCTGGCATGGGTATCAATTTTGAAGATAAGGTTTTAGCTCTTTTGCTTCTTAACACTTTACCCGATTCTTGGGAAAATTTACGTGTTACTCTAACCGGTTCTGCTCCTAATGGTGCTGTGACATTTAGTTTTGTCAAGTCTACTATTTTAAATGAAGAGGTCAGGAGACGTACTCAGGAGAAATATTCTTCCGAGCTTTTGGTCACAGAGAACAGGGGGAGAAGCCAGGACCGGGGGCAGAGCAGTCGAGATAAGAGCAGAGGCAGAAGCAAATCCAGACTGAAGCAGAGAGATTTTGAATGTCATCATTGTGGTAAGAAGGGGCATGTTAAGAAGTTTTGTTATCAGCTGAAAAGAGAGAACAGATTGAAGGAAAATCAACAGAAGAAAAATGGCGATGGAGAGGATCATGTTGCCGCTGCTACAGGGGGTGATCTTGTTATTGTTTATGATTCCATTAACATTGCTTCTGATGATTCTTGCTGGGTTGTTGATAGTGGTACCTGTTTTCACGTGACATCGAAGAAGGAGTTCTTTACATCTTACAGCCCAGGTAATTTTGGGATTTTGAAGATGGGAAATGATGGACATGCTGACGTTGTAGGCATCGAGACTGTTTGTTTAAAGACCAGTACAGGAAGTAAGCTGATTTTGAAGAATGTCCGACATGCACCCGAGGTTCGTTTGAATATTATCTCTACCAGCGTTCTTGATGATGAAGGGTTTATCAGCACTTTCGGTGATTGCCAATGGAAGCTTTCCAAGGGCTCTTTGATTGTGGCTAGAGGGAAGAAGCAATCAGGTTTGTACTGGACTAGAGCTTCTATTTCTTGTGATACTGCTTGTGTTGTTGAGTGCAGTTTTTCGTCCAAGTTGTGGCATAAGAGGCTCAGTCACATCAGTGAGAAAGGTCTCGGTTGTTTGGCCAAGAGAAATCATCTTCCAGATTTGAAGAGTGTCAAGTTGGACACATGTGATCATTGCATGGCTGGAAAACAGAGCAGAGTGAGTTTCAGCAGTCATCCTCCACACAGGAAGTCACAGGTACTTGAATTGGTACATTCTGACGTTTGTGGTCCTTTGAAATCAAAGACCTTTAGTGGCGGTCTTTATTTTGTTACATTTATTGATGACTACTCACGAAAGCTCTGGGTTTATGTTTTGAAAGCCAAAAGTCAGGTGCTCAGTGTTTTTAAGCAATTTCATGTTTCTGCTGAGAGAGAATCAGGAAAGAAATTAAAATGTATTCGCACTGACAATGGGGGAGAGTATTGTGGTCCGTTTGATCAGTATTGTAGGCAGGAAGGTATTCGGCATCAGAAGACGCCGCCCAAGACACCTCAGCTGAATGGTGTAGCTGAGCGGATGAACAGAACTTTGCTGGAAAGAGTTCGTTGTTTTCTTTCAGAAGCAAAGTTGCCTGGACATTTTTGGGGTGAGGCTTTACTTACTGCTGCTTATATTATCAATTTGTCACATGCGGTTGCTTTGCAGACAGACACTCCCGACAAATTTTGGTATGGCAAAGAGATCAGGTACGATCACTTGCGTGTTTTTGGTTGCAAGGCTTTTGTTCATGTGCCTAGAGATGAGAGATCCAAGCTGGATGGTAAGACACGCCAGTGTATTTTTATTGGTTATGGACACGATGAGTTTGGGTACAGGTTCTATGATCCTGTTTTGAGGAAACTTGTCAGAAGTTGCGATGCAGTGTTTAAGGAGGATCAGACTATTGCAGACATTGATAAGGGAGAACAAGATGCTTCTCCAACTTCTGATGGTTTTGTCAGTCTTGAGCCAGGTTCTAATTCACATTTACCTCATGTTGTTGATTCTGATGATCATGTTGATGTACAGAATGATGCTCAAGGTGAACAGGTTGGAGTTGAAGTTTCCGATGCACCTTTTGTTTCTGATGATCCGGTTCCAGGGGTTATTAATGAACCCGCAGTTCCACTCCGGAGGTCATCTCGGCATCGCACCGTTTCTACTCGATATTCACCTGATGAGTATGTGCTCCTCGCTGAAGGGGGAGAACCAGAATCGTTTGATGAGGCAATGGAGAGTGAACAGAAGGATAGATGGGTTGCGGCAATGGATGACGAGATGAAATCATTGCACGAAAACCACACTTTTGAGCTGGTGAAGTTACCGACAGGGAAGAGAGCTTTGCAAAATCGGTGGATTTATCGGATTAAGAATGAAGAATCCAGTTCTGTTCCACGATACAAGGCAAGGTTAGTTGTCAAAGGCTTCCGTCAGAAGAAAGGTATTGATTTTGATGAGATTTTCTCACTTGTTGTCAAAATGTCTTCCATTCGGGTTGTTCTTGGTTTGGCTGTCAGTTTAGATCTGCAGATTCAGCAGATGGATGTGAAGACAGCTTTCCTCCATGGAGATTTAGAGGAGGAGATTTATATGGAGCAACCAGAGGGTTTTGTTGAAACAGGTAAAGAAAATCATGTCTGCAAGTTGAAGAAGAGATTGTATGGTTTGAAACAAGCTCCGAGGCAGTGGTATAAGAAGTTTGAATCTGTCATTTCTCATCAGGGTTTCAGGAAGACATCTTCTGATCATTGTGTTTTTGTTCAGAGATTTACTGATGATGATTTTATTATACTGTTGCTTTATGTTGATGATATGCTCATTGTTGGCCATGATACTTCTAGAATTGACAGATTGAAGAAGGATCTTTGTCAGTCTTTTGCGATGAAAGACTTGGGGCCAGCACAGCAGATTCTTGGCATGACGATCTCCCGTGACAGGAAGGCAAAGAAGTTGTGGTTATCTCAGGAGAGATACATTGAGAAGGTTCTTCAGAGATTTTCTATGGATAGAGCGAAAGTGGTTAGTACTCCTCTTGCTTTACATTTTAAGCTCAGTTCCAGTCAGTCACCTTCTACTGATGAAGAGAGAGAGGAGATGCAACACATACCTTATTCATCTGCTGTTGGATGTTTGATGTATGCAATGGTATGTACTAGACCTGATATAGCTCATGCAGTTGGTGTGGTCAGTCGTTTTCTATCAAATCCAGGTAGAGAGCATTGGAGAGCATTGAAGTACATTTTTCGTTATCTTCGTGGTACTTCTGATCTGAGATTGTGTTTTGGCAAAGGGGAACCTATGCTTTGTGGCTTTACAGATTCAGATATGGCAGGAGATATCGATTCGAGGAAGTCTACTTCAGGCTATTTGATCACTTTTGCAGGGGGAGCTGTATCTTGGCAGTCTAGATTGCAGAGATGTGTTGCTTTATCTACCACAGAGTCAGGGTTTATTGCAGCTACTGAGGCGTGCAAAGAATTTTTGTGGATGAAAACATTTATTCGAGAGCTCAATTTAAATCAGGACAGGTATGTTTTATTTTGTGATAGTCAGAGTGCTATTTGTTTGGGAAATAATTCTACTTTTCATGGCAGGTCGAAACATATCGATGTTCGATATCATTGGATTCGCAACGTCCTTGATTCGAGACAGTTAGAGCTTGAGAAGATCCACACTGATGACAACGGGTCAGACATGTTGACCAAGAGTTTACCCAGAGGAAAATTTGAGACTTGCCGACAGATTGCAGGGTTGGCGGTGATCCCCACTTGAGTCGGAGGGGGAGATTGTTGGGCGCCTTCCTGGTTGGCGCACTGGGCAACGCCTCCTCAAATGGTGCACATGCGGTATCTGTTTTAATGTGGTGTTTTAATGCGGGCCAAGACCGCGTGAATTAATTCACGCGGTGACACTCTTTTGACGCGGCGACATTATTTGGACGCTGATTCTTTTCCTATATAAGGAGGAAGAGGCAAGGCATTTCATCATCACCGGCAGCAACAACACCGAGAGAAAATCCCATTTGGTGATCGCCTTTCTTTGACGATCATCTTTCTTGCTCTCCACCTTTTGATCCATACTTTTATTCTTGAGTATTACTTTTGAGATCCCTTCCATTTTGGGGAGTCTCTACCGTGTACTTCTTGATTTTAGTGGATCCCTCTTTCTGGACTAGGTCCCGTGGTTTTTCCCTTTCGGGTTTTCCACGTAAAAATTTCCGGTGTCAAATTTATTTTTTCTGCACATTTAATTTTGTCGCTGCACATCCGCTTCTATTTGGGGGGAAAGATTCAATTTCCGCTGCGCGTTCGCTTTTTCTTTTGTTTGCGCGTTCGTCGCTTTCCCGTCTTTCCCAACAATTCGGACTGCCTTTATTCCACCTGCAGCAACACTTATCATCTAACAAATTTGAAAACAACGCCTCCCAGTACAACATCTGCTGCAGTGCACCGGAGTGCAGTTGGCCCCTGCTTGTTGTCTCTGTCTTGATGCCACTAAAACACATCAGCATTTGTTTATCTCATGCAGATTCACAAACAGGTTTTGGATGTATTTGTAGGATATTTTCAGGTATTGATTTGATCTTCAATCTTTGGGGGATATTTTGCAGTCCATTTGCAGGAAAGATTGCAGTGAATAGATTTATTCCCTCAGGTTGGTTGCTGCTGTGAGTGTCTTCTCCTTAATTTGGAAAGAGAGGAATGATTTAGCTTTTAAAAACATTAAACCATCCTTCCATAATGGTGTATTATTAATCTGTTGTGAAATTTGTACTTCCTCACTTATACAAACAGGTTCTATGAATAATGATGTTAATGATCTTGTGCTTTTATGATTTCTTGGTGTGCATGGTAGGTCCAAGAAACCGATAATGATGAAGTATGTTTGGTGGATACCGCCTATCCCTAGTTGGGTCAAAGTCAATGTTGATGGAGCAGCTTCGGGTTCCCTGGGTCCTGTTGGGTGCGGTGGCGTTTTCCAAACTTACTGTGGATTTGTGAAAGGATGGTTCTTCCATTTTATTGGAAACGGTCTTGAAATTGAAGCAGAACTTTGGGCTATGATTAAAGCAATCAAATATGTTGTTCAATTTAATTGGAACCAATTATGGTTAGAGTCCGACTCGACTATTGCTATTCAAATTCTTCGTGATCGATCCTGAAATGTACCATGGAAGATCATGCCAAACTAGAATGAATGTCTGTGGCTTGTGGAGGTAATGTCTCTTAAAGTAACACGTGTTTATCGTGAGGCCAATCGGGTTGTTGATGCTCTATCTAAGAGAGAGAGTTTAGAGGTTAGTTCCAACTGTTCCTGCATCTCGCCTGATTTTTGTAATAACCTTGTCCAGGCTGATATGTGTGGTGTGGTTTATTCCCGTCTTTCTTGATCGGTTCTGTGACTTTGTTTTCCTGTGTACTATTACTTTTGTTTAATATATTTTTTAGGATCAGGTTTTTTTCTGTCTCCTAGATTTTTGGGTAATTTATAAATATATATTATATATTGGTAATATTATTTCCAATAAAAAAATTTCATTAGAACCTATTGAAAAATAATATAACCAACATATATATTATCTGTTGGTATTATTGTAATTGTAATGAAACTATTTTATCTGCCACAAAAACATTTAGCAATAAAGTTTTTACTGATAGTTTAGTGATAGGGACATATATGTTGGTAAAACGTTTTACAAATAGAAAATGTACTTTTACCAATACATATGCCCCCGTTAGAAAAAGTGAAATATTTTATAGTGATAGGATATACTTACCATATTCTATCACAGCCTTGGATTTTGTAAAAGTATTTTCATCCTTATCAACAAGTCATAATATATTAATTCCATTTATAAGTGAATATTTCTATCTTGATTATTTAATTAATTCCATACCACCAATGGTGCAACAAATTAAATCTACCTCACCATGACATAAATGCCACCGTTTTTTACTAGTATGAAAGTATATGATCAAATAGTATACATTGATAATAATCTGAATATGATAGAATATTACATGGGTTTGAAGATAGGGACTACCAATGACACCTAAACAATAAAGACTTCCTTTTTAATTTATGTCCTTATGACCCCATTTACTCAAGATCATCAAGTGTGAACATTATGGGAAGAAGTATTGAGGATTATGAGCCCTCAATACCCGATGGCCTAAAATTAACTATGTCCAATCAGTATGATGTATCATTACCATTGGAAATATGTTTAAGATAAATTCTATAGTATCTCAAGATTCCATTCATTTTCTTGGAACTGTTATAACAGTATGATATGACATATAATCAATGTAAATTACCATTTAAATATGGGATGTAGAAATATAAACATTATTTTTGAATTTTTTTTCCTCAAATATAACTCACTATATACATGATATTGTAATGAAAAGGTACACATCTTTTTTGGTTTAGGGAACTCATTTTACAAAAATAGGGACTTAATAAAATAGTGGGAGGATTAATAAAATAAAAATACATTATGTCCAGCATAAATTGTAATCAGATTAAGTACTTATAATCTTATCTTTTGAAATTTAAGAATAAAATTGAATGTTCATCATCCACATTAACCCTGTGAACTATCTTGGATAAATACTATCCCTTTACTGGTAGTGACATCCAAGAATGGTTTTCAGGCCTTTGGGGTTTGCTGTTCCACGAATGGAAATCTTATGTTCTAGAATTCTATCTGTCTTAACCACCTATATAGGATGATAGTGTTTAAGAGTTTGTTTTTTCTTATAAAAACATGATTGATGCAGTTGATGTTTGGTGTTTAATGATATTATCCATGTCTTGAAAACTCATGAAGTCTCATGAACACATGGTTTATTATAGCATGCCCATGTATCTCTATGTCCTATATCAGGAGAGATTTGGATAGGAACATTTTGAGATTTCTATGGTGCTCTTTCAAATTAAGAATGGATAGGGTGTGCCAGATCAACCTCATGTAGTCAAACATATTGGATACATTGAGCATCTTGATGTTTTAAAGTCTAACTTTCCCAAAGAACTCAGTATTAGTCTTATTATTATATCACTCCCCTAGATATTTCCCATATTTGTTTTTAATTTCAATAAAATGTTCTTTTAAAATTCTCTCCTATATTATCTTACACTACTTTATAAAGTTTACAAGTATAAGAATTTTGAAAAGAATTATGTTCTTATGGTAAATAAAATGAAATTATATATGAAGATCTATATATCCAAATCATCATTGTAGGTCCCTTATAAAAAAATAAATATCATGTTCAAAGTACATGAATAGGATTTTATCTAAATCACATGTGTCTAGAAGGTCGACTGAAAGAAAAACTATACCAATAAAAAGAAGCAAGGGGAAGTTTCAGACGGGTTTGTTATGGGGTTAAATCTATTTGTTCCTAAAAATTTAGTATTATAAACAATTTGGGGTGCCCACACACACACACACAGAGATATATATATATATATATATATATATATATATATTTCTTCATTAATAGTAACATGTAGATTTAAAAAGATCACACGAGGGAAGGTTGATCTATGATAATCCAATGAAGTCATACTTACTGTTATAGCTATTATGGATTTCCACCTCATGTTGTAGATAATAATGATCATGGTTTTAAAAGGTTTTTTTATTATATATCATATGTTACCAAAAAAATTATTTTTTTATCTAGATTCAGTTCATATTGATTTATTTTTATTTTTACGAATACAATTTTCTTCTTTTATATTAATAGAATGTGTTATGGTAAGGGACATTTTAATAAAAATCTGTATGTTTTGGATTACATGAACCATGTAATGGAAATTGATAACCAAACTGCGTAATCACATGCTAGGTCAAGTAAATGAAAATAATTTGGAAAAATTACACTAAGTAGAATATTTACTATCTATTTAACAAAAACCACTTGGTATATGGCAAATATATTTACAAGGGAAAATGACCAAATCCCCATTTAGTGGAAAATGTGAAATGGTAAAATAGATCATCGAATTAGTTTATAAAAAAAAGTGTGGACTATTTATTTTTTATGAAAGGGGTGGGTACTCATAGTTCATAAATTTTACAAATGATTTTAATAGATATAGAGACTTATACTTGATAAGATATAAGTCATATTCCTTTGAGATATTCATGGAATACAATAATGAAGTTGAGAAACTTCTTGGTATGATGATTAAAAAACTCTTGTTCAACCATGATAGAAAATATCTTAATCAAGACTTTATTGATAATTTACGAGAGTTTGTGATTCAATCTCAACTCACTCCTCCGTATACAACTCAATTTAATGGTGTAAGAAAAATAAGGAACTACACCATGTTGGACATGGTGAGATTAATGATGATTCATTTTAGTATTCATTTATACTTTTGAGGAGACACATTATAGACAGTAGAGAAAATACTAAATCAAGTGACAAATAATGTAGCAGCCAGAATACCATACTAATTTTTGAGTATAAATAATCATGAGTTGTTATATTTACATGTGTGGGGTTCTAAATAATTTTTAAGGCCTCTTAATGTAACAAACATGCACCTTGATTCCCAATGTGTACCTTAAAAGGATACCTCAAGAAAAAATGGGATATTACCTATATGACACCTTAGATAAAAAGGTGATAGTCTAAATACACAATATATCCCATGAGAGGGATAACATACCTAAAAACGATAGTTGGTGAGTGATAGACTTCAATGAAGTCTAGAACCAAGGAATGTAAGGGTTGAAAGAGAAACAAAATCCATAATGACATGTGGAAGAAGATGTTATTGGGACAAAATTCCTATATATATGTTCTATAGAGTTTATATAACTTGAATTGTATATATGTATAGTCACAGAGGATGGATACTCATTATTAGTTGATAATAATGATCATATAACAAAAAAGAAATTATTAGGTGGAAAAAATTTACCAAGTAGAAAAAATAATGGAATTCAGAAAATGATATCATATACCAAAAACAAAATATTTCTACTGGTAGATCCTCTATTGGATGTAAATCTCACTCTTTGTAAGTGGGTATTAAAGAAGAAACTGGAAATGGATAGTAATTTTGATAATTATAAGGAATAACCGGTTGCCAAATGGTATCAACAACACCCAAACATAGTCTATGTTAAATCGTATTCATCCATTTCAATACTAAAATCCATCATAATTATAATTTCAATTATGACATACAATTACTTTGAGTTTATGAAAATTGATGTCTATATGAAACTAGCATAAGTTATTGTGACTCCAACAATTTTTAAAAAAAGTATAAAAATTATAAAGATCCATTTATGGATTAGTATCTTGGTTATGAAATATTAGATTTGATTATGCTATAATGGAATATTGGTTTCATATATAATGAATGTGATCCTTGTGTCTATAATCATTTTTGTGAGAGTGTGGTAATTTTATTTTTAGTGTATATTGCATAAGTTTTAATTAGTGGGAATGAAATACCAGTCATACAATTTGTTAAATTTTGGTTGAATAAAATTTAAGCTACAAAGTACATAGAAAAAGAATCATATATTCTTGGGATCAATATCTATCATGCTATATTCTGGAGGAATATCATCCTATGTAAAATTATATTTATTGATAAGATTTTGAATAGACTTAGTGTGGAAAATACAAGAGGGGATTGTTGACATGTTCATGTGGAATTCATCTTTCCAAGAAACATTTCCCTCTAACACATGTGGAAATAAAATAGAAGATAAGTATTTTATAAACATATTTGATTTGGTCAGTCATGTAAGTTATTCTATATACTTGGATCGATAATTATTATACCTTATGTGTGGTTGTAATATGTCAAACTAACCCCAGTGACCATATTTTTGTACAATTTAAGACTATCGTTAATTATATGAGTTATAGGGAGGATATGTTTCAAGTCTACGGAGGAGATGAGAAACTATTAATCATAGGATATACAGATTATAGTTTCCAAACATATCAAGATGATTGAAAATCAGAAATAGGATACATATTCACTAGGAATTTAGGTATTGAGATCTAACATATCTTATAGAAATATATGGTCACTAATTCTACAGAAGAATTCATGTATAATCCAGCTTTTGAGGTAGCTACAGAAGAAGTTTAGATACCGAAATTTTTCTAATATCTTTCTAGGATAACTGGTAGTAAAGACCCTATCACACTATATTGATAATACTATAATGGTGGATCTCACTAAGAACCCAACGTCACATTTATGGATGAATCATATACACTGTAAGTATCATATATTGAGGTATTTTTCATAGAGAGGTGAAGTTGTAATCAGTAGAATATCCATGAATGAAAATGTGGTAGACCCCTAGACTAGATCTTTAACTCAGTAGAAAAATGATCATCATGTGAATTTAAGGTAAATCGAAGTCATACACAATTTTCCGTAGTCCAAGGTGGATTTTGATGATTTTTTCATTCCAGAAAAAACTATTTTTACTTTTGATTACATGTATATTCAATTATTTGAATTTTTATAAAAAACATTGTATTATATATTTTTCATTGTTCTTCATGAATTTGATGTAATAATTTCCTAGTTTATTTCATAAATAGATAAGTTCATAGTAGTTCCCCACTATGATTGAACCTTAAAATTCCAGGAATACATTCTTAAATATAGTCTTATTTTGAGATAACATTCTATAACAGGGCACATAGTATGACAACTATCAAGTGAGTGTAGAGACCCAAACGTAATGTACATGGACATTACATTACTTTTGAGAAATACGTAATACATAACAAAAACAAACACACAAGGACTATAATAGTTTAGTTTCTTTGGAAACTCAGAAAAATAATATTCTAATCATGGTGAAATATCTTCAACATCTCCCATAAAGATCTTACCATTTTTTTTCTTACCTAAAACCTTTCTTTATATCATCGGGAAAAGAAAACATAAAAAAGGTGATCTCAAATGCTCAGTAAGGGTAATCATAGAAAACATAAAACAATCCATAAACATTTGAATGCAAAAAAACTTGAACAAAAAATCTAAACATAAAAATCTTGAGCAAAGACATAAATCTTGGTAGTACGTAAGGAATATATCATAAAAGAACATCAATCATGATAAAATAGCATGGGAATAAAACGTGTAATTGTGGAAAAACATTATGCACATGATATGATTTCCATAGTAGCCAAGGCATTGCTTCGAAGAACATCTTAGTGGACAAAGTCCCTTTCTGAATTGAGTTCACTCCTCGTTCCAGTCCTGTATCACTGAACTGGATTAACTTACCATTCCAGCAATGTCCATCTCATGAGATATAAATCTTTACCCAATGAATTGGAGGGAGATATAGTTCCCACCCTTCTCATAATGAAATCATTCTTACGTGTGCCACAACATAAACATAAATCATTCATCATAACCCAATGAAGAAAATGGGTTTGATAAACATCATCCCATTATAACATAATCCATATAAAAAAATGGATATAATTTCATCATAAGAAAATTGAAACCATATAAATCATAGAGACATTATACATGAAACATAATCATACAAAATAATGTCATCATAGATGGAAAATAGTTTTGGAAAAACACTAGAAATGAATTTTTGAGTAAAATATCCTTTCTTCTTCAAAATCATTTTCTTTTCAAAAAATGCAATGATATTTTAAAAGAAAGGGATTTTTTTGAAAATAATCATGAAATATTGTTGAGTAAATTTCATGGAAATAATTAATTATAAAACCGTAAAAATATGTTCAATTTGTATAAGTTAAAAAACAATTCTCCTCGTACTTTTGTCAGAAATGTCAAAAATTACCGCGTATGGTAAAAAAATAATGATTCCTTCCATAACACAAAGTAAAAGTCAATGAGGGGTAAACATGACTTTAAACATACATGGAAGAATATTAAAAACTTTATGAAAAATATTTTTATGGAAATGGATGAAAAATATAACCCCATTAAATACTTATGTATAAGAAGTCTTGAATAAAAAATTTCCCCTTACCTTAGGTCTGATATGCTTCGTACGTATCTGAACTTCCTATTCTTCGAAGCACCTCTTTTAAGCTTCCAATTAAGGGACTAGAGTTGGTATTTTGAGGAGACCAGAACCTCTATAATTATTATAGGTAAGTTGATAAGGTAAATGGGCAGGGGTTGGCTGATCTTGGAGGCTCAAAATAGTGTGAAGAGAATAGGGAGGAGGTCCCCTTTTATAAGGGAGGAGAGGGGAACTTTAGGAAATACTTAACATATTATTTTATAATAAAGTCATATTCGGTTTATAATGGATCCAATGTGACTTATTATGAATATAAAGTTGGGATGGGTCGAAATCCTCTCAAACAATAGGTTTTAGACAAGTTTAGGTTACCATTTTAACCTTATTATTGAGATTTAACTCTAAGTTAGATAATTTAACTTTTACCGAGTCTTTTTGTTTTCTTACACAATATGGTTAATAAACATACTATAACAAGACAAAAGAACCTGAAGTGGTTCATTATTAATATATATAACCTTATCTAAGTCATTTGGCCAAACCTCAGGTTTTTAGGAATAGAATAACAATTAATAATATAATATTTGTTTTAGAAACTATTTTATGCCAATTTTGACACTATTTGGTAATTGTTTTTTGCGAAAATTATAACAGCATGATTAGTTCAAAAAAAGTTAGTTAAATAAATATTAACATGTCATATTAACCTATAAAATTAGTGTAATTAATAAAAAGTCTCAAATTACATTTATTTGGGTATTTATAATATCAATTATGCTAATATTTCATTAACATGGTTATTACTGCATCATTATTGTGTCATAAACATCGTACAATATTTATTGTCTAAAAATTATAAATAAAATATAATTATATAGGAAATATTTATATCTTTATAATTGATATTTATAGTTTAATTTATCTTTTTTATAACCCTATATTAAATATGTTTTAGTTATTAAACTTTAATATTAACTATTTTAACTCTTCTTTAAATAAAATAATAATCTGTCCTAATCTAATCCAAGTGGACCTAAAGTGTAATATTTTATTCGTAAGGTTGTTTTAGGCCGAATTACACTTATCCAATAGAATTAGTACATGTGTTAGGGTAATAATAATATGATTTTTACCATTAATTACCCTATTTACATTTAACCGTGGAAAAAAAAGTAGAAAATTACTATTCACCAAACATTATTTTTATCTTGTTGAATCAAATTTTACTCCTTGATTTTAACCATGTCTCTCAGATTTTCTAAATTCAACTCACAGAAATGGTAAAATTATGTTTTATGTAAATTTTCAAATTCTCCTAGGAGGTGGGTAAAAGATGGTGAAAAGTTCAATAAAATTTTTATATATATAAAATTATTATAAAATGACTCCAATGAATAACATTGAACTTATATAGGTATTATGAATCAGTTTTTTCCTAAAATAAATTTAAATAAAATAATTAATTATTGAAATAAAAAGTTAGTTTTTAAATACTAACCTAGTGTTTTCACTATTCATCAAAAATTGAAAGTTTTCAGAAAAATACCAAAAATTCACTCTAGGATAATTTCGATATTCAGAATCCAAAAATGAAGTCCATTTTGAAAGTTAAATTTTTTAAAATTTCAAACAGTGGGTATTACTATTCATAACGGCTAGTTTATATAATATTTTAATAACATATCATTGTTTAGCGAAACTCGGTATTGTGTACAACACACGCTATCGAGAAAGGTCGTGATTTCCTGTAATGCAAGAAAAGTCAGAGTTGTGTGTAGTGCAAGATTCTTTTGCTATTTTGTATAACAGAATCCAACCATATTTCATTTGTACATTGAATATCTATATATATATATTTATACGCTCAATGTTGCATAGAATAACTTCCATCAAAAGAACTTGAAATTGTGTGTAACACGATCCATGAATAGTGTTGTGTATACTGCAAGCTAATACGGCGTTGTATATAACACAAGATAATCTTAGTGTAGCATACAACACAAGACATCAAATAAATTAAAAAGAATACTTCTCATAAAATCTTGGGGTATTACATTCTACCCCCCTTAAAATGAATTTCTCCCTCAAATTTCGTCGGGGTTATAAATGGTTTTCTACTTGAAAGTTTCATTCATAGAAACCCACGTCATAAAAAGGAATATGAAATAATCATTTTAAAAAGGAACATTAGAAACATAATGGATACCCAAGGTAACTCATCACTGGGTTTCCACATAAGATAATATAGGTGAAAATAGGGATATGGAAGAGAAATCTAACCATCATGTTCTGATGGAGAGTGGTAGAAAACAAGGCTATGAAAAAGACAACAATCACAAAGCCATATATTTTTGATGATCTATGGTACCATTTGATTCATCAGATATGAGGGCACTAGGAAAACCTTTTTGGTATTCAATATCATTTCCCTAATGTTGATGAATTTTTGAATTAAAAGAAATACTTACTTGATTTTGGTACAATCTCACCGTTGTTCGTGCGTTGAACAATTTCCACTTCATCTCTTAAAGAAATGAAGTTGAATTTTTCATTCGTGAAGTGTTAGCAGATCATGTGATTGAACGGTGGGTCATTCTATCTATCTCAAATGAAAGGTTAGAAAAAGTTATTAAATATACATAAGTCCATCTATGGTGATATTAATCGTATATGGTGTCTAAAATGGACTTATACTTCATCTATCATACCTCTTAATAAAATAAAACTAGTTTTTACAAACCAGGGAATTTCTATAGGAAAGTGGTAGGCGATAAAGTCCTGTCCCACTTTGGTTGTGGGTTCGATTTCCCGTAATATTGTCTAACGCGATGGGTTGTCGCCCGTCCTGACGGTTGTCATTTTTCTAAAACTACATTATTATAACATTTCATCAATAATATTGAAAAAAAGTACTGGCCTTAAACAATACTGACTTATGTCCAACATAATCCATTCCAATATTTAGGCTTATCCGAAATTCATCTGTCCAGTCTCATAGTATAAAGAAAATGATTACTGGAAAGGTCACCTAACAAGCATGTGAATACCAACATTTATCCCCCATATATCATAAGATATATCTTTTTTATCGCATTCCAAACATGTTAATACCTTAATCATGTATTCTCTTGAAAAATGAATACCCATTGAACATTAGTGAAAACATGAATGCTGTCAAAAGTTAACTTTTTCCACATACCAAAATCCCAAAATTTCTATATACTCAAACAATGATATAACGCTTTCCTTATATTAGTCATGAGCTCATTAATATTGTCAAAAATTTTATTTTTTCCCTATCCCTTCATTATGTGCATATCATCTATTTTCCAAAAATATTTCAATAACATTTCATGGATACCGGTACCATACAATTATTGAAAACCAATACATAGATATTCCAAAATTCCACGATACCATAAATGAGATTCAATGATAGTATTTTGAAATCCCATTACATAAACACTTATTCATTCCGCAACATCATTATCATACTCAACATCAAAAATAGTGACCGCATGTGACTTACATTTATCCTTTTCCTTAAGAGGTTTCTCACGTCGATCATCATTAACCCTTGGATTTTAAAATTGATTAGAATAATATCCCATTTCCTTGCACTTGAAGCATTTAAGTGTTGGTGGAGCATTCTCTGTAGTCTTTTCTCTATTCACATCATTAGCTACCTTTTTCCTATTACTTCAAGACTCAGCTACTTGATGACCTTATTTTCCACACTTAAAACATTTTCTAGTACGTTTTAGACAATCTCCACCATGCTTATTTCCACACTTTGTGCATAAAGAAACATTCATCTTCTTTTTACCATTGTTCTGAGATTTTTCCTTGAACTCCATATTTTGGTTATTATCAAAACCATGAGATGGATATGTAACACCAAATTCCGGTTCTACCTTGATAGCACAACGCACAATTTCTTCATAGCTACTGAAGTCTCTTATAGATAATTCCCTTCAAAGATTTGGTTTTAAGCCACTGAAGAATCGATCAACTTTAATTTCAGATTGGATGATAAAGCCATATGCATACCTTTCAATACTTGAAAAATATTCCTCATATATACCAACAGATTCATAATCGTTTTTCTTAAGCTCAAGGAACTCCTTTTCCATCATTGTTCGAAGAATACGATGGAAGTACTTATTGAAAAATAAGTTCTTGAACTAGTCCCATTCCATGGATTCAATTTCACCTTGAGGCCTTGTATTCTTTATTGGAGTCCACCACTGGTCTGCTTCACCTTCTAGATAGTAAACATCCAGAATGACTTTTTCATGTTCTGAACATTGAAGTATGGAAAATATCTTTTCAATGGTACTGATCCATTGTTCAGCAACAAGTGGATCAGAAGACCCACTGAAAGAAGGTGGACGTTTCCTTATGAAGGACTCAATAGAATAATGTTCCCTTCACTGCTCATTTGGAAGTCCATAATGATTCATATGTTGTGTATGTATAGCAATAAGATTTTTCACTCTATTTCCAATCAAATTTGGTTGTTCAAAAGGACAATCATTGCATTTTCCATTACATTGATCAACATGGTTCCTTCAGGTACTATCCATCATCTAAAACCCAAAATAATAGTGTGAGGAAAAAATCATGCTAGGAAAACAACATAATAAAGGGGGAGTACCGTCAATATATAACATCTTATGTTTAATTCTAAGATTTTTACTGTAATTCTAGGACAATAACCTATACTTATACTTATCCTTAGGGACATCCCTAGACATACCTTATAAATATCTATAGGGATCTCACTAAAGTTTTCACATCCTAGTTTCCAAAGGTTAACTAAACCATTCCTCTGATACAAACTGTAGAGACCCCAACTTGACGTACATGTACATTGCATTACTTTTCCAGAATACTTAATACATAACAAAAATAAACACACAAGGACTGTAATAGTTTAGTGTATTTGGAAACTCGGAAAAATAATCTTCTAATCATGGTGAAATATCTTCAACATCTCCCATAAAGATCTTCCCCTTTTGTTTTCTTACCTAAAACCATTCATTATATCAAGGGGAAAAGAAAACATAAAAAGGGTGATCTCAAATGCTCAGTAAGGGTAAACATAGAGAATAGAACACAATCCATAAATATTTGAATGCAAAAAAAACTTGAACATAAAATCTAAACATCAAAATCTTGAGCAAAGACCTAAATCTTGGAAGTACGTAAGGTATATATCATAAAATAACATCAATCGTGATAAAATAGCATGGGAATAAAATGTGTAATTGTGGAAAACCATTAATCACATGATATTATTTCCATAGTAGCCAAGGCATTGCTACCAAGACCATCTTAGTGGACAAAGTCCCTTTTTGAATCGAGTTCACTCCTCGTTCCAGTCCTGTATCACTGAACTGGATTAACATACCATTCCAGCTATGTCTATTTCATGAGATATAAATCTATACCCAATGAACTGGAGGGAGATATAGATCCCACCCATCTCATAATGAAATCATTCTTATGTTTGCCACAACATAAACATAAATCATTCATCATAACCCAATGAATAAAATGGGTTTCATAAACATCATCCCATCATAACATATTCCATATAAAAAAAATGGATATCATTTCATCATAAGAAAAGTGAAACCATGTAAATCATAGAGACATTATACTTGAAATATAATCATACAAAATAATCTCATCTTAGATGGAAAATAGTTTTGACAAAACACTTGAAATGAATTCTTGAGGAAAATATACTTTCTTCTTCAAAATCATTTTCTTTTCCAAAAATGCAATGAAATTTTAAAAGAAAAGGATTTTGTTGAAAATAATCACGAAATATTATAGAGGAAGTTTCATAGAAATAATTCATTATGAAACCGTAAAAATCCATTCATGCTGTATAAGTTAAACTAAAATTCTCCACGTACTTTTGTCAAAAAAGTCAAAAAGTACCACGTATGGTAAAAAAAGAAATATTCCTTCCATAACACAAAGTAAAAGTCAAAGAGGGGTAAACATGACTTTAAACATACATGGAAGAATATTAAACACTTTATGAAAAACATTTTTATAGTCATGGATGAAAAATATAACCCCATTAAATACTTATGTATAAGAAATCTCGAGTAAAAATGATATTGAAAAATTATCCCTTACCTTAGGTCTGATATTCTTTGTACGTATCCAAACCTCCTCTTCTTTGACGCACCTCATTTAAGATTCCTATTAAGGAACTAGAGTTGGTCATTTGGGGATACCAAAACCTCTATAATGTTTCTAGGGAATTTGAGAAGATAAATGGGCAGGGGTTGGCCGAGCTTGAAAGCTCAAAATTGTGTGAAGAGAAGAGGGAGGAGGTGACATTTAATAAGGGAGGAGAGAGGCACTTTAGGACAATCTTAAAATATTATTTTATAATTAAGTCATATTGGGTTTATAATGGCTCCAAAGTCAATTTTTTCGAAGATAAAGTAGGGATGGGTAGAAATCGTCTCAACCAATTGGTTTTAGACAAGTTTAGGTTACCATTTTAACCTTATCATTTAGATTAAACTCTAAGTTAAATAATTTGACTTTTATCGTGTCTTCTAGTTTTCTTACACTATATAGTTAATAAACTTAATATAATAAGACAAAAGAACCCCAAGTGGTTCATTATTAATATATATAACCTTATCTATGTCATTTTGCAGAACCTTATATTTTTAGGAATAGAATAACAAAAATTAATATAATATTTGTTTTAAAAACTATTTTATGTCAATTTTGACACTATTTGGTAATTGATTTTTGTGAAATCATAGCAGCATGATTAGTTCAAAAAAATTTAGTTACATCAATATTAACATGTCATATTAACCTATAAAATTAGTGTAATTCATAAAAAGTCTCAAATTACATTTATTTGGGTATTTATAATATCAATTATGTTAATATTTCATTAATAAGGTAATTATCGCATTATCATTGTGTCATAAAAAACATGCATTACGTAATGTCTAAAAATTATAAATAAGATATCATTATGTAGTAAATAGTTTTATCTTTCTAATGAATATTTATAGTCGAATTTATCTTATGTATAACCCTATATTATAAATGTTTTAGTTATTAAACTTTGATTTTAACTCTTTTAACTCTTCTTTAAATAAAAAACTAATAAGTGTCCGAATCTAATCCAAATGGACCTAAAGGGTAATATTTTATTCCTAAGGTTGTTTTTGGTTGAATTACACTTATCAAATAGAATTATTACATGTGTTAGGGTAATAATAATATCATTTTTACCCTTAATTACCCTATTTACTTTTAACCGTGGAAAATAAAAGAAAAAGGTTACTATTCACCAAAAATTATTTTTATCTTATTGAACCAAATTTTACTCCTTGATATTAACCATTTCTCTCAGATTTTAAAAATTCTACTCAAACAATCGGTAAAATTATGTTTTATGTAAATTTTCAAATTCTCCTAGGAAGTGGGTAAAAGACGGTGAAAAGTTCAATAAACTTTTTATATATCTAAAATTATTATAAAATGACTCCAATTAATTAAATTGAACTTATATAGGTATTATGTATCAATTTTGACCTAAAATAAATTTAAATAAAATAAATAATTATTTAAATAAAAATTATGTTTTTAAATTGTAACCTAGTGTTTTCACTATTCATCAAAAAATAGAAAGTTTTCAGAAAAATTCCAAAAATTCACCTTTGGCTAATTTCGATATTCCGAATCCAAAATTGAATTCCATTTTTAAGGATAAAATTTATAAAATTTCAAAAAGTGGGTATTACTATTCATTATAGCTAGTTTATATAATATTTTAATAACATATCGTTGTTTAGAGAAACTCGGTATTGCGTACAACACACGTTATCGAGAAAGGTTGTGGTTGCGTGTAATGAAAGCCAAGTATGGGGTGCGAGTAGTGCATGATTTCTTTTTTTGTTGCGTATAATAGAATCCAACCATATTTCATTTATACATTGAATATATATATACACACTCAATGTTTCATACAATAACTTTCATCAAACGAACATGAAATTGTGTGTAACACGATCAAAGAATAGTGTTGCGTATACTGCATGCTAATACGGTGTTGCATATAGCGCAAGATAATCTTGGTGTAGCATACAATAAAAGACATAAAATAAATTAAAAAGAATACTTCTCATAAAATCACGGGGTGTTACAGTGAGAGTACTCAAAAGTAGATGATACTTTATCTCCTGATGTTCACACGTGGTAATCACAAAGATAAAATATTTTTAAAGTAGTCCCAAAAATATGAATTATGCTGGTTTTTATGCCATAATATATTCTAATTTCGGAGCATGTGTAATGATCATTTGACATTAAAATTATCAACATTACATGTAATGAATCAACCATATATCTATACTGACCAAAATAATGACATTATACGTTCATGGGAAGTGGAGTATCTTAGGTGTTCCATCTATGACATGTTATTAATGGATAATTTGTGGAAGTATTTTCCCCTTCAATCCTTAATGATGTTGATATATTTGTTTATTTATTGGAATTTAATCGTCTACTTGTATTCCAAGTCCATGGTTTATGGACATGTTTATTTCTAATAGTCATAGAATTTCATTTCAAGTATATAGGTTGATGACACAAATATAAAAACTACATGATAAGATATTATGAAAAAGGTATTATATTTCACATTAAGAGATCATATGTGGTTTTTAACAAAGAAACATTATGTTCTTTATCAAGGGTTCTATTACAATTTCTAGATAGTAATCTTGGACTTTAGGAAAGTCTGCCTAAGGACAAAAATAAATAATCCTATAAGGTCACACAGAATGTGTTTTGGTTATTATTGAATAAATTCTTTTTATGTTTAATTAGTTAAATATATATTACTCTCAAGATGAAGGAATATTTTTTTCATATATTTTCAATAAAAAATATTAAAAAATATTTATTCACCAGGCTTTGAATAGAATACTTAATTTATTTATTAAACATTTAATAAATATTTTTCCCAAAAATTTGAATTAAAAATTTAATTAAATATTTATTCATGTATTCAATAAATGATGAGGAAGACAAGTGGAATAAGATCATGTATGGTGATTAATAATAATTTTCAATCTAATAAAATTAAATTTATCATTGCACCGGTTAGTGCATGAAATAAAATAAAAATATGATTTTCTTTTTATGGAATGAGATAATATTGGGGTTTCTTTATTATTTAATTTTTTCCTAAAATTAATTAATCTTTTATACTAAAATGTAAGTATATAAATTTATGGTTATGTCTATTGTTTGGGGATAATCAAAAATTGGTTATCATTGTGCATAATGAATTTATCTCCCACATTCCTCATTCTCTTCGCATATTGAAAATGAGAAGATAAAGAGAGATTCCTTTATGCCCGAAGGAACTAGAATCAATCATGTCCAACAAAAAAATATTGTAGATCCACTATGCTATCACTCAGTAATAAATTGATGTCATTCAGAATTAAATTTATAACATATAGATCAATACTATCGGGATTTTATGTTTGGATCCTATAAGAAAAAAAAAGTTAATCTGAAAATGTTTTTGGAAGATCAACAACTTTGTTAAATAATGTTCCTCAAACTGAGTATTCATTATACATATCTATTCAAATTAATTATAAATTTTACATAAATTTAATCTCTCTAATTTATAGGATTTTCAATATTAGTATTAAATGGAAAATTTTTGTTGGTCATAACATTTACTTCATGAACAATTGGTGAATGATAAATTGAATAAGAAAAAACCTTTTTGGTTGTTAAAACAAGATACTGTTGTTGTGTTCAGAACCTTCAATTACATCTTTAGTTTCCCACATATCTTCCTCTAACATATGATTTCAAAATATAACATTTACTAGGTGTGTGTCCTTTTTCACAACACTTTATCCTTATAATATATGATCTCCAATGGTTATTACTCATAAGATAGATCACATTATTAGGGAATATCTTATAAATTTAATACAATTAATGTATCTAGTATGTAATTACTCAAATATGGTACATGGAACACATAATGAACCTCTGATAGATTATATTGATGTTCTAAGTGATAACCTATTTTACCTACATGGGCATGAATCTCAAAGCGAGTGATGAAACATAGTTTAGCATCCCCTTCTTCCTAAATCTCAAAATGCTATTCCAAAGTGATTTTTTAATATATTATTTTTTACCAAACAAAAAATCTATATAATCTCAATGATTATAAATATAGCTCTTCTATATTACTTATTCTACAATGATATTTCACTTAATATGTTGAACATTATCTATCATATCTGTAATAGGATCTTGTCCCAATAGCTTCCTCACTCAAACTTGATTGAAACATGTTGGAGTTATATATCTCTTCCCATATTAAACCACATATGGTATTATTAGGATTCTATAATGGATATTGTTCTTATATGAGAACACCAATTAAAGAAACAATTTATCCCAAATTCTTTTGAAATCCATTAAGATAATTATTAACATATCTTCTAATTCTTGAACGTTCCTTTTATATTGGTTATTGAAGAGTATTATTTTCATATAATTTTTTAAGATGGTTTATTAAATTTTTGAATCAAATTAAGAATTTTACATGTGTTTTATACCATGTTTTGGTAAAATATCAGTTTTATGTATATTTTATTAGCTTTTATGGTTTTAAATAATTATTAATCACATTATGGAATAGTTACAAAATTATAGAATAGTCTCATTGAGCATGTTTGTTGAATAAAAGGGGATAAAAAGAGACCTTAGTATAGTTGTGGTCCAAAATATCTTAATTTCCAAACAACAGATAACTCTCTAATATATTTTAAAGACTTATATCTCAGTGGTGACCTTTATACTGATGAATTTTCAAGGATTAAGAATTTTAGGATGGCCAATGAGAAACTTTAATTTTTTATTGCTTCAAGTTAATGTGTACAAATTCCTAAATAGTTTAACACATTTCAAAAATTATTCAAAACTATAAAAAAACCATAGAGGATCAGACCATCCATGATGTGGGTCATCAATCAACTATATTACCATTTAAATGTAATATCATGGGGGGACATTGGATCATGTTAAATACAATTCAGGTGCTAGATATCACACATGCGTACAAAGGAACACCTAGTGTGCGATAACACTATGAAAGAGTAGTAGTGTGAGGATACACCAGAGTTGAAAACTATTTGGTGTCCTCTAAATTCTATGTAATAAGGGACCCCCATAATTCATGAAAAATTTATGTTTGAAAATGATATAAATATTTATTCTATAGAACATCATACCACATCATAAAATATTTTATGATTTGCAACATAGTTAAGGCTACTAAGGTAATCCTTAACCAACTTTCCTTGAAAATGCACTCACTATTACATAGGATGTATAAATATTCAATTCCATTTATATATCTCACATGTAACCATTATGAAGCTTTAGTATTTCACAAGTAACCCTTACATAACATTATTATGTTTTTAGTTTCCATTATACAAGTCATCCACATAGAATGTTTACCATTATACAACTTCACCTCTCGATACTTCCATCATTTCCTATGTCACAATCATATAACTAATTCATAGATGGTTGATATTGAGTTGAGACACCAAACCAAGGTCACTTGAGAGATACACTATAGACACCTGGTTATACCATACTCCCCTTGAAGAAAACTTTATCTGGTCAGACCATGGGATTAAAACACAAGAATCTGTATCATGATATTCATATTTTTAAAATTTTGACATGATAATAAATTTTTTATTTTACTCAAACCAAAGTGTTTTTGTAGTTATGGCTGGAATATAAAATTTTTTACAACATAACAAAATTCAATAGGAGGTTTTTTTGTTATATTTTACTATTTAAATAATGAGATGGAGAAAATGTTGGGAGTGGATTTCAAAAACACCAATTGAGAGGAGAACAACTAGTGAACAAGAAAACATGGAATGGAAATACATTTGGGATATTTTAATATTTCACAGAGTAACTTTAATTATAAATTATTATTCATGGATTGTGATTTTGTACATACATTCATGTAACATTTTCCTCCTACCATTTTATGGTTTCTTTCCTACTTCATTCTATGCACATGGATATTTTATCCCTTAATTATAATTCTTCATTCATGATAGATAAAAAATTCATCAAGGTTAAGTAGTACCTTAAGAGATGGTATATTATGAGTAGGAGGGATAATGTTTAAAAGGGAATGAATAATCCAAATTATGAATTCTTTTCAATGACCAATATCATGTTGGGAATTATTTCAATCTAATTACCTAACCACCTAGTGAGAGTGATAATGGTGAGTGGATGAATATCAATGTGTTTTTGGGGATTGGAAGAGTGAGAGATGGCATTAATCCACCTCTAACTCTAATATTAAAGTTAATGTACTAAGGTTTACTTCACTACATCATCCAAAATAGTTAAATAGATTTAGATAAATTTACCATCCTAAGAGGTGAGCTAGTTTCCCTAAGATGTATTGTAATTAGTTATCACTGTTATTTTTAAAGTTGAACAAGTTATAATCCCCATGAATGTTTCCTTTAAAACTAGTCCACCATTCTTATTTATAATTTTTTTTATTCTATAATCATCATTTCCTGAATAGATTGTATTTTGAGTCTCCTTTTCCCTAGGTGTTGCTTTAAAATTTCATTTTTCATTCTCTTTGAAATAAGGATCGACATTATTTAGTTAAGTAAGCCTCCTCATATTTCATGAGGTTCGACCTTAGGACTTTGATTACATATGATATTATTTTATGGTTTTTTAGTGATTTTTGAATTTTGATTCTTGACGTTTTACAACATTCATGGTATATGACTATGCACATAAGAATGTCAAGTCTTTGGCATCAGTTGTGGGGAAAAGTGTATAATTAATTTCAAATATTAGTATTGATTAATATTTTATTCTTGTACTATCTATTACTATTTTAGTTTTTCATTGTTATTTTTTGTGAATGGGTGTTAAAATTATTATATTTATAGTTCATCGGTCTATGATCCACATTAATTATATATGATCACAATGTTTTGATTGAGGAAACCCTATAGCTACATTTAAGATTGAGTTCCACATTTCAAATAACTATAGATAAACAGTGTAAAAGAATTATGGCACTTGAGCAACCCATGAAGAAAATTCCAATACTAATGGTACTGGATAGATAGTACACTATGAGATAAAATTGAAGGAAAATATCCTTCCATATATTGTTGGATCAGTACCAAGAATTGTGAAACCCCAAATTCAATGTAACTATTTTTTGTTGAAGCAGATTGTGTTCCATATGAACCAAAATACAAGAACATTTAGTGTCATGTAAAGAGTTGAACCTTTTGGTGACCATTATAATTTTTTATAAAATTTCAAAATAATCATGAATAACAGTGTTTAAGATGATTTTATCTGGTTATTATAATTTCCATTCTTATTGACAACATGTGCCAAAGAATGCTTGTATTCATAGGAACCTGGATCTATTATAACATGGTAGGAACCTGAATGAAAGTTTTTAGAAAAGTAATTCTCACTAAAACAAATTGTGAAACTCTATAGAGAATTCGAAAAAAAATTACAACAGTATGGAGATTTAACCTATAAAATGAGGGATCACTTAAAGGATCTATTGAAAACATTTTAATGCCCAGACCCTAGTTACCCAGAGTCGGTGCATTATTACATAACATTGGCATGATCACAAGAATGATCAAGTCTCGAAATACCGATTAGTTTAGTTGCCTTGGAAGAACTAGATACATTAATAAAGTTTTACATTACATCATAAAAATGAAAACTACAACAACACAGTATCCATAGTCCACAATCTTATCACCTCATGCTATCCCTACAGGTCATTCATAATTTACTTCTTCACATCCTGGGAAAAATAAAACATAGAAAAAGGGATGAGCTCAAATTCCCAGTAAGGATAACAATATAGAAGAAACTTTCATAAATAAGAATAAACATTTATGGAAATGTATAACTAAACCAAAAGCCTTTTAAACTTGATCTTCAAAATAGTAAGGCAAAAATAAAATCAAATAATTTCATTTACTTATTCACACTGATATTCTACTAATAGAATAATCACATGCAATATCAATAACCCCTTTCGTAATGACGGAATGCATATTTCCAGACTATCATAACCAAATAGCCAAGGCCTCATGCCAAGACTACAAATAAATTTTTCCAAGGCCTTGTGCCAAGACACTAGTTTGTCTCATGAGACCTATCGATGCATCGAGGAGCTATAGCGGGCTCCACCCGTCACATATTACGTCCAATTCATTCCCATATGAAAAGGCCTAAAAATAACATAAACATTTGTATTAAAAATAGCATACGAAATGTAAATACTTCATCCATAAACCATGAATGGTATAAAAATAACACATCCACAGTCAAACATATCACAAAACCTTCAATACAATATAGAAGTTTTGTATCATAATAAATCAACTTCAAATAAGCGTAAAATCCATCAAAGGATGTTGACATAGATGAAATCAAAACTCTTTTTAGAGAAATATCTCTTTTTATTTTGAAATCATTTAAGAGTCATATATTTATAAAATAAAACATTTTCTTTGAAAATATTCTTATAATCTTGTAAGGAAAGTTTCGACGATTTTATAATGGGGGAAAATAGCCGCACCTGCTGTATAAGTTAAAAAAACATTTTTACCATAATTCTGTCGAAAAGGTTAAAAAGGACCTTGTTTGGAAAACGACGGAAATATTACTTTATAAACTTCTTATAAAGAGTCAAAAAAGGGTATAAATGAATTTAACCCATATTCTGTAAAATAGTAATAATGTTTTGAAATACATTTTTAAGAAACATGGATGTGGATGATAAAGAAGTCCCAGTAGATTATTACGTATAGACAACCTCGGATAATGAAGAGATTGCGAAATAAACCCATACCTTGTACTTTTCCTTGGTTGGGGTAGGTTAAACTCCTGTATAATGGTGAAATAATTTTTATTAAATTATTAAATAATCATATATATTAATTTGATATCATATATGATCTTTTATCAGTGCATTGTTAATAATATTATAGAATTATCGTTGTTTCGGGTGTTAACTTACTCGTTTTCTTTTATATGTTTTGTTACATAAGAAGTGTTTGTCATGGATAGTTTAATAATATCAAGAATGATATCAAGTACTTATATACTGTTATTAATCATCAAATGATAATTATACTTGAATGGATATGATGGAGAATGAAGGTCATCGCGTTCGTGGAGACGGTAGTCCGTACGTACGCACGAGCGACAATATCATTCTTTTGATATTAAAATAATATATCATTGGATGGTATATCATATATAAATAATATTTATCATGTTATATTTATTATTTACATGAATTACACATCATTATTATACCCATCCAAATAATAATTTATTGAATAACAATTACACCACGAAGTGGAGACGGTAAGCCGTACGTACGCAAGTATGGTGACATGTTATTCAAAGGATGGATAGAATACTGAATATGGTTGTACCATATTTATAATAACATCATAGTATATATAATATACCAAAGTTATTAATTTAGAATGTTAATACCAAAGAAAGAATAAGTGGATGAAGAAAGGAACTTGAAAAGGGGTGGTGATATCATTACCTCTTCTTCGGGTTCTTCCTTTTCATTTGATCAAAGGGGCTCATTAGGTTGGCTTTCTGACTAAAGGAAGGCCTCTAGGATGAATATAGGGAAGAGGAGAGAGTATATGGGAAGGGGTTGGCAGAACCAAAAGGCATTGATGGTGTGAATTAATGTGAAGGAGGAGTGCCCTTTTTATAAGAGGGGTAAGGGGCACCTTTGGAAAAGCTAGAAATATTATTTTATAATAAATTCATATTCGGTTTATAATGGCTCCAAAGTGGATTATTTAAAGTTTAAGGTGGGTATGGGTAGAAAACCACTCAATAAATAGGATTTAGACAGGTTTGGGTTACAATATTAACCTTATCTTTAAGTATTAACTCTTAGTTAATTAGTTTTACTTTAACAATGTCTCTTTGTAGTTTTATATTATATGGTTAATAAACATACTATATACATCCAAGAGACCCCCAAGTGGTCAATTAATGATACACCTATCATGAAATAAGTCTCTTTGATGAACCTTAGATTTTTGGAAATTTAATATCAATTAATAATATAATAGTTGTTTTAAAAACTCTTCTATGTCAATTTTGACACTATTCAATAGTTGATTTTTGTAAAAATCATAACAGAATGATTACTTCGAAAAATGTTAATTAAATCAGTCCTAACATGTCATATTAACCTAGAAAAATAGTTTAATTCATAAAAAGTCTCCAATTATATTTATTTGGGTATTTATAATATCAATTATTTTAATTTTTCACTATTATTGTAATTACTCCATCATCATTGTGTCATAAATAAAATAAATTATTTAATGTCTAAAAATTATAAATAAAATATAATTATGTATTAAATATTTTTATCTTTCTAATGAATATTTATAGTCTAAAATAAAACATATATAACCCTATGTAAAAATTGTTTTCCTAAAAGATACATGCTTATGTAATTTTTGTATGTATTTTAACTTAATCAAAATAATGTGTCCCTATCACCTACAAGTGGTTCCATGGGGTCCCAAAATCTACCCAAAGATGCCCATGGTTGGACATGTATCCACAAATAATGTTAGAACACGTTTTGGGGTAATTTAGTATTATTATAATTTTATTTGTTAACCCTTATTTACCGGATTTACCTTTTAACCGTGGAAAATAAAATATTTACCGAATTAATTATTCAAAATGTATAAAAATAAAAGTTAACTATTTACAGAATTTGGACATACAGATTCCAAATATGGAATCCATTTTTCCAAATTCAAAACACAGAAGTGGCAGAAATTAATTTAAAATTAATTCCCGCTGTCAAAACAAAAAGTGCATTTTTAAGATAAAATAACTATCAAAAGATTGGTACTTTTTTATGTCCGGTTTAATTGTGAAATTATGTCCAATGACCTAAATTGTATTAAATGCCAAAAATATATTCTAAATAAACTTTAAAACCACTCAAATTCATAATTTATCACTCTTAATTATTTTTATTAAAAAAGTAATTTTTAATTAAAATTTATTAATTTTCACTATTCATCAAAATATTAAAGTTATCTGAAAAGTACCAAAATTTCATCTTAGGCTAAATTATATACTCCGAATCCAAATATGAAGTCCATTTTGAGAGGTAAAATTTCTAAAATTTTAAAAGGTAGGTATTACTATTCATAACTGCTAGTTTGATCGGTTGTGGTGTGTGTTAGAACTCAATGTTGAGTACAATACAAGCTATTGCATTATTCAAAGGAAAACATACCTTAGAAGCTTGGGGTGTAACATTCTCCCCTCCTTCAAATAATTTTGTCCTCAAAATTTCTAGAATACTACAGCATGAAAAGACTTGGGTGGTTCTTTATCTTAAGTTCCTCGGGTTCCCACGTTGCCTCTTCCATCTTATGGTTTCTCCACAAGATTTTTACCAGACGAGTCATCCGGTTTCTCAGTACCTGTTCTCTCATATCAAGAATCTTGATGGGCTCTTCGCAATAAGACAGATCAGGTTTCAGTTCTAATTCCTCATAGGTGAGTACATGCGTTGGGTCAGGAATGTATTTCCTTAATAGAGATATGTGGAACACATCATGAACTTTGGAGAGACTTGGTAGAATTTCCAATCGGTAAGTTACAGCCCCAATTCGTTCTAGAATTTCGAAAGGTCTGATGTACCTGGGACTCAATTTACCTTTCTTACCAAAACGTATGACTCCCTTCCATGGAGATACCTTCAGGAAAACATGATCACCGACTTGAAATTCCAAATCCATACTTTGATTATCAGCATAGCTCTTCTGTATACTTTGAGCGGCTTTGATATGGTTTTGGATTACCTTCACCTTTTCCATCGTTTCATCCACCAGTTCTGGGACTACATGTTTTCTTTCACCAACGTCATCCCAACAGGTTGGTGTGCGAGATCTCTTTCCGTATAACGCTTCATATGGTGCCATATGAATACTATAATGGAAGCTATTGATATAGGAAAATTCTACAAGAGGTAAATATTGATCCCACATACCCTGAAAGTCAAGTAAGCAAGATCTCAACATGTCTTCCTAGGTTTAAATAGTTCATTCTGATTGTCTATCTATTTGAGGGTGGTAGGCAGTGCTCAAATTAAGTTCAGTATCCAAGGATTTCTGAAGACTTTTCCAGAATCATGAAGTAAAATGGGGATCATGATCAGAAACAATCGATAGGGGTACTCCATGAAGTCTCACAACTTCATCATTATATAGTCTTGCTAGACGTTCCAGTGGTAGATCTTCTCTTATAGCAAGAAAATGTGCTGACTTGTTAAGACGATCAACAATATCCCATATTTTATCATTCCTTCTAGGATTCTTTGGTAGTCCTATGACAAAGTCCATCATGATATTATCCCATTTCTACTCAGGTATGGGAAGAGGTTGCAACACTCCACCAGGCTGTTGCCTTCCAGCTTTCACTTGTTCACAAACCATACATATTGACACAAAATCAACAATACCCCTCTTCATGTTATCCCACCAAAAATGTTCCTTCAAATCTCTATACATTTTGGTGCTCCTAGGGTGTATAGAGTAATTGGAACTATGAGCATCATCCAGTAATTCCCTTTTTAGATCAGGTATATCAGGAAAACAAAGTCTCTTCCCAAATTTCAAAATTCCATCTTCATACACAAAGTCTCTCAATCTCCCATCATTCACAGCTTTAATCTTCTTTTGAAATTCTTCATCATCGGTCTGAGAACTCTTAATCCTTTCTAGTAAAGATGGTTTAGAAACCATTTGAAAAATCATTGATGCTTCACCTTCCCTAGTTATTCTCATGTCCATCTTCACTAGATCCATGAAAATTGGATCCCTTTCAATTATCATATTATTCAAAACTCCATGATCTTTTCTTCTCAAAGCATCTGCCACCTTGTTTTCCTTCCCCAAGTGGTATTGTATCGAGAAATCATAATCCTTGAGTAATTCAATCCATCTCATTTGCCTCATGTTGAGTTCTTTTTATGAGATAATATACTTCAAACTCTTGTGATCAGTATAAATCTCACATGTTTCACCATAGAGGTAGTGCATGTATATCTTCAAAGAAAAGATCATAGCTTCTAACCCGAGATCATGAGTAGGATAGTTTTGTTCCTGAATTTTCAACTGTCATGATGCATAGTTAATAACCTTATCATTCTACATAAGGACACAACCAAGTCCTTAATTTGATGCATCACTATAAATAACGAACCCATAATTCCCCGATGGTAGAGTCAATATAGGAGCATTGACTAATATTTTCTTCAGTTCTTCAAAACATTCTTCACACTATTTTGTCCAAAAAAATTTAACCACTTTACGTGTGATATTTGTTAATGGGTTAGCCAACTGGGAAACATTCTGGAAGAAACGTCGATAATAACCTGCTAAACCAATAAAACTGCATACCACAGTTATACTCATAGGTGCTGGCCATTCTTGGATTGCCTTGGTCTTAGAAGGATCAATAGAGATTCCATCTTTAGAGAAAATATGGCCAAGAAAAGAAATCTCATGAATCCATAATTCACACATGCTAAACTTCCCATATAATTTATGTCTTCTCAGAGTCTTAAGGGTAATGCGCAAGTGATTTTCATGATCCTTATAGCTTTTGAAGTATACCAAGATATCATAAAAAAATACGACCATAAATTCATCGAGATCCTCCTTGAAAACTCTATTCATTAGATCCATAAATACAGAGGGTGGATTAGTCAATCCAAAAGGCATTACAGTAAACTCGTAATGAACGTACCTGGTTCGAAATGTTGTCTTCAGAATGTCTTCCTTCTTCACACACAACTGATGGTATCCAGATCGAAGATCAATCTTTGAAAAGTATTGAGTTCCATGAAGTTGGTCAAATAAATCATCAATGCGAGGTAGGGGATACTTGTTCTTTATTGTTATTGCATTGATCACCCTATAGTCGATACATAACCTCATAGATCCATATTTCTTTTTAACAAAAAAGAATAGGGTCTCCCCATAGAGAAACACTAGGGAGAATAAATCCTTTATTACTCAATTCCTCTTGTTGTTTGTTTAGTTCAACTAATTCTACAGTGTCCATTCTATAAGGGGTCTTCGATAAAGGCATTTATCCAGGAATTAAATCGATGGAAAACTCAACATCTCGTTCTGGAGGATGTCCAGGTAAATCTTCCGGAAACACATCTACATATTCATTCACAATAGGTACATCCTCTATTTGAACATTACTTTCCTTACCCACTATAATTTCATCCTATTCCTCCCCAATAATTGAATTTAGTTGAGCTACTGGGGGTGGATCTAGATAAGAATTAGGTCGTGATGATTCTGCTCTAAAGATAAGGTGTTCCTTATCATCATCATCAAAAATCGTAACCTCCTTCTTCTTATAATAAATCTTCTCATCATGGTCTGAAAGCCAATCCATGCTGAGGATTATATCAAACTCAATCATAGGTATGACGATGAGATCAGTGGATAAAGAACATTTATGTGCTCTAATGGGGACTGATTCACAAAACTCTATTGCAATGATACTTCCCTTAGGAGTTTTAACTGATAACTCCCTTGTTAAATCAAATTGGAAATATCTAATTTACTTAGCAAACTTGGAAGATATGAAACAATGCGATGATCCAGAATCAAATAATTTATTTTCTAAACTTGAGGAAACCATTGAATTACCTGCCACCACGTCTTTCGGTGCTTCTATCTCAGCAGTAGTGATAACATAAGCTTGACCTTGATCCCTTGGCCTTTTTCGAGGTAAGTTATCTTGATGCTTAAGAAATTCATTTTCATAATGTCCCATCTCCCTGCAATTGTAGCACTAAACATTGGTAGCTTCCTTATTCCCTTTGCAATCACGAGCTTGGTGTCCTTTTTCACCACACTTGTAACAGACACCCATTCCCTTCAAGAAAGTACCAGGGTGTTTCTTCCCACATTTACCACAGGATGGATATTCAACCTTTCCCTTCTTCCCCTTATTTCCATTCCCATATTGATCAGAAGATCTCTTCTTCTCTTACTTTGCTTTAAAGTCATAAGACTTAGAGAATTCCTTTTCTGTCTTGATAGAACATGAGACAATGTCTTCATACGATGAGAAGGATTGTGAGACTAATGCTCAATAGAGAAATGGTTTTAAACCATCAAAGAAATGATCAATCTTACTTCTTGGGTTACTTATATAATCTCCAGCATACCTTCCTAACCTTGTAAAGTTAACCTCATACTTTGCGACATTATCATCCTCCTTTTGTCTAAGACTCAGAAATTGTCTTTCCATATCTTCTCGATGGTCACGAGGAAAGTATTTTTCTAAAAATAGATCTTTAAACTCCCTCCATTCCATTTTTGATACTTCATCATATTCCTTCATGTTTTGAATCAATGACCACCATTGATCAGCATCTCCAGTGAGGCAGTAAACTGCCATGACAACTTTTTCCACTTCACTACTTCCCAAAGACTGAAATATTTTCTCTAGGGAACTTATCCATTGCTCAGCTACCAATGGATTTGTACTCCCACTGAACTTTGGAGGTTGTTGCCTCATGAATAGATCTAACATTGATCCTCCATGCTGCGGATCAGGGTGCTCTATACGGGTAAGGTTATTATTCATAACCTTAGTGAGTTGTCCCAGTATGGTTATTAGTTGATCAGCACTAGTTGCATCACCAGCTCCACTATAATTATCTTGAGAAGGAGGGAAATCCCTACATGGAGTGCATGCATTGATACGATTTCCATTTAATCCACTAGGTGCCATTTCTAAACAATGGCATAAACTAGACCAGTTTATGAATCAAAATACATAATTCCATACTTATAAAACACTTAACATAAATTGAACTATTTATGGATATAATCCATAATCATAAAAATGTTTTCTTTGAGGAAGTATATACTCATAAACCCTTCAAAATGATTTGTAAAAAATATATATTTATCCTAAGAATATCCCCCGGGAGTGTCGTAACCAAGAGTGAAGCAAGGCCCATTATCGTGCACCAGTTCCCGTTCGAGTCTAGCTCAAAGTGGTGTTTTCAGGTTTTACCCCTAGGTACATCTGTGCCAGAGCCGCCTCTACCTGCTCGTATCTAGACAGGGATGTATTGCTCATAAAACTCACAAAATCTCTACAATACCAAAATTCTAGGAAGTTCTTCTATACTAATTCTCAAAGTCCATCTTAGGTCTATGTGATCTAATCAGAGTTTATCTAAATCTAGCTTCCAAGGTTTGTAATAAACCTCCTATGATACCAACTGTAATGCCCCGACCCCAGTTACCCAGAGTCGGTGCATTATTACATAACATTGGCATGATCACAAGAAAGATCAAGTCTCGAAAGACCGATTAGTTTAGTAGCCTTGGAATAACTAGATACATTAATAATGTTTTACATTACATCATAAAAATGAAAACTACAACAACATAGTCACCATAGTCCACACTATTATCCCCTCATACTATCCCTGTAGGTCATTCATAATTTACTTCTTCACATCCTGAAAAAAATAAAACATAGAAAAAGGGGTGAGCTCAAATGCCCAGTAAGGATAACAATATAGCAGAAAAATTCATAAATAAGAATAAACATTTAAGGCAATGTATAACTAAAACAAAATCCTTTTAAACATGAACTTCAACATAGTATGGAAAAAATAAAATGAAATAATGCCATTTACTTATTCACACAGATATTCTACTAATCAAATAATCACATGTAATATTAATAACCCCTTTCATAATGATAGAATGCATAATGCCAGACTATCATAACCACATAGCCAAGGCCTCGTGCCAAGTCTACAAATACGATTTTTCCAAGGACTTGTTCCAAGACACTAGTTTGTCTCATCTGACCTACCAATGCATCGAGAAGCTATATCGAGCTCCACCCATCACACATTAAGTCCAATGTATTCCCATATGAAAATGTTTAAACATAACATAAACATTCGTATTAAAACTATCATACGAAATGTAAATACTTCATCCATAAACCATGAATGGTATAAAAATAACACATCCACAGTCAAACATATCACAAAACCTTTAATACAATATAGAAGTTTTGTATCATAATAAATCGACTTCAAATAAGAGTAAAATCCATCAAAGGATGTTGACATAGATGAAATCAAAACTCTTTTTAGAGAAATATCTCTTTTTATTTTGAAATAATTTAAGAATCATATATTTATAAAATAAAACATTTTCTTTGAAAATATTCTTATAAGCTTGTAAGGGAAGCTTCAACTATTTTATAAAGGCGGAAAATAGCCGCACCCACCGTATAAGTTAAAAAAACATTCTTACCTTAATTCTATCGAAAAGGATAAAAATGACCTTGTTTGGAAAACAACGGAAAGATTCCTTTATAAACTTCTTCTAAAAATTCAATCAAAGGTATAAATGACTTTAACCAATATTCTTTAAAATAGTAAGAATGTTTTGAAATAAATTTTTAAGAAACCTGGATGTGGATGATAAAGAAGTCCCAGTAGATCATTACGTATAAACAACCTCAGATAATGAAGAGATTGCGAAAGAAACTCTTACCTTGTACTTTTACTTGGTTGGGGTAGGTTAACCTTCTATATAATGGTGAAATAATTTTTATTAAATTATAAAATAATCGTATATATTAATATGATATCATATATGATCTTTTAACATTTCTTTGTTAATAATATTTTAGAATTATCGTTGTTTCGGGTGTTAACTTACACATTTTCTTTTATATGTTTTGTTACATAAGACGTGTTTTTCATGGATAGGTTAATCATATCCAGAATGATATCAAGTCCTTATATACTACTATTAATCATCAAATGAGAATTAGACTTGAATGTATACTATGGAGAATGAATCTCATCGCATTCGTGGAGACGGTAGTCTGTACGTACGCACTAGTGACAATATCATTCTTTTGTTATTAAAATAACATAAAACTGGATGGTATATCATATATAAAGAATCATTATCATGTTTTATTTATTATTTACATGAATTAATCATCATTATTATACCATCCATATAATAATTTATTGAATAACAATTACACCACAACGTGGGGACGATTAGCCTTACGTACGCACGTACGGTGACATGTTATTCAAAGGATAAATAGAATACTGAATATGGTTGTAACATATTTATAATAACATTAAAATATATATAACATACTGGAGTTATTATTTTATAATGGTAATAACAAAGAAAGAAGAAGTGTAAGAAGAAAGGAACTTGAAAAAGGGTGGTGAACTCACTACCTCTTCTTCGGGTTCTTCCTTTTGATTTGATCAAAAGGGATCCTTAGGATGGATTTATGACTAAATGAAGGACTCTAGGATTAAGTGAGGGAATTTTATAGGGTATTTGGGCAGGGGTTGGCCGATCCAAAAGGCTTTGATGGTGTGAATTAATGAGAAGGAGGAGTTCCCTTTTTATAAGAGGGGTGAGGGGCACCTTTGGAAAAGCTAGAAATATTATTTTATAATAAATTCATATTCGGTTTCTAATGGCTCAAAAGTAGATTATTTAAAGGCTAAGGTGGGGATGGGTCGAACACCACTCAACCAATAAGATTTATACAGGTTTGGGTTAGTATATTAACCTTATCATAAAGTATTAACTATTAGTTAATTAGTTTCACTTTTACAATGTCTATTTGTATTTTTATATTATATGGTTAATAAACATACTATATACATCAAAGAGACCCCCAAGTGGTCCATTAATGATAAAACTATCATGATATAAGTCTCTATGACGAACCTCATATTTTTATGAATTTAATATCAATTAATAATATAATATTTGTTTTCAAAACTCTTTTATGTCAATTTTGATACTATTCAATAGTTGATTTTTGTAAAACTCAAAAAAGAATGATTACTTCGAAAAAATTTAATTAAATCATTCCTAACATTTCATATTAACCTATAATATTAGTGTATTTTATAAAAAGTCTCAAATTATATTTATTTGGGTATTTATAATATCAATTATGTTAATTTTTCCCTATTATGGTAATTACTGCATCATCATTGTGTCATAAATAAATCAAATTATTTAATATATAAAAATTATAAATAAAATATCATTATTTAGTAAATATTTGTATCTTTATAATGAATATTTATAGTCTAAAATCCATCATATATAACCCTATGTAAAAATTATTTTTCTAAAAGATATATGCGTATGTCATTTTTGTATTTATTTTAACTTAATTAAAATAATGTGTCCCTATCACCTACAAGTGGCTCCATGGGGTCCCAAAATAGACCCAAAGATGAAAATGGTCGGAAATGTATCCACCAATAATGTTAGGACATGTTTTAGGGTAATTTAGTATTATTATAATATTATTTTTTAACCCTTATTTACTGGATTTACCTTTTAACCGCAATAAATAAAATATTTACCGAAGTAATTATTAAAAATGTATAAAAAGAAAAGTTACCTATTTAAACAATTTGGACATCCTGATTCCAAATATGTAATCCATTTTTCCAAATTCAAATCACAGAAGTGGCAGAAATTAATTTAAAATTAATTCCTACTGTCAAAACAAAAAGCGTGTTTTTAAGATATAATAACTATCAAAATATTGGTACTTGTTTATGTCCGGTTTAATTGTGAAATTAGGTCCAATGACCAACATTGTATTAAATGGTAAAACTATATTCTAAATATACTTTAAAATCACTCAAATTCATAATTTATCACTATTAATTATTTTGATTAAAAAAGTTGTTTTTAATTAAAATTAGTAATTTTCACTAATCATCAAAATAATAAAGTTATCTGAAAAGTACCAAAATTCCACCTTAGGCTAAATTCGATACTACGAATCCAAAAATGATGTCCATTTTGAGAGATAAAATTTCCAAAATTTTAAAAAGTAGGTATTACTATTCATAACGGCTAATTTGATCGGTTGTGGTGTGTGTTAGAACTCGATGTTGCGTACAACACACACTATTCCATTATTCAAAGGGAAATGTACCGTAGAAGCTTGGGGTGTTACAAAAATACCCCCATTAAAGGTTGAATTTATTAATTTAAATTTACACTTTTTATTATCGATTGAAAAAAATAATGGATCATGAATGGTTATGATGCTGGAGGAGGATTGAAGTAGAAAAACACATATAATCCCAATCCTTCCATGATATCCTAACCAACATTATCTCACAATGAAAAGAAATAGAGGACAATGTTGCATAGGTTTCCATATGATTGATGAGAATACCAATCTAGTATCCCAACTTACTGATATATCTATCCAAAAATAGTCACTCTTAAATCTCTATAATGCATGATCATCCATCAATCCACCTATGGTGCTATCATGTGAGATGTGTAGAGTTCCTCGCATATTTCAATATTATGAAGGTAGAGTATAAGACCCCTTAATAGTTGAAGATAATTTCTAAAATTAAAACTGGAATCAAATCAAACTACCAAAATCAGGATCACTATGGAGTGATACTAGTTCAAAAAAATCATGTTTGGTGAGCCAGTTTGGAAAAGAAATTCATCATAAATATAGTTCCTCAAAATTTATACAATGTAAAACAATATTTTAGACCCACTGAAAAAAAAATTCATAACCAATGACCACAATTTTAATAGCATTATAATTATTTTTCATAGATACCATTTGAATATCATCCCTATTTTGAGGATATAATGAAAAATTATATCGAAAATATCAATAATGGATTAAAATGGTGGTAATAACTATATAAAAGACTGATAATTACTTACCAAGTAACCAATTCTCACTAAGAAACATTTTGTTAGATATGGGTTAATTTTATTTAAAAATAATGATGTATCCCCTTTTAGTTTCTCAATGTAAAAATGAATTTCCTCAAGGGGAAAGAATGAAATTATATTGTGTAGCACATAAGAAATACTAGAGAAAGATGAACCTAGAGGGAATGATCATAGATAAAAACAACATCCTAAAAGATAAGTGGAAACACAAATAATAAAGGAAACCAAGAATAAGATTCAAGAACTTGAATAAGACTAGAAAGTGAAGAATCCATAGGTATATCCTTACCAGCCACCCATTTAATTTCTAGAGAGAATTCATAGTGGAAAATTGATGGAACAATACAAGAAATTTATGTAAATCCAAAGGAAATTTCATATAAACATACCCTTCCTGGAGAAAATATCAAAAATTCCAACTTATTTAAAATTTATAAAATATTTTGGTTATAATTAGAAGATGTTGGTGGATTTGTGAGTAATTTATCTAAATGAAAAATATTAAATTTAGTACAAAGTAATCTCCCACTAATGTTACAAGACTCGAGTAGTTTTTTCATCCCATGTACTATTAGGTTTTTTATTTTTGTAAAATATCTTTATGACAATGGAGAGTGTGTGAACTTTATTCCCCTTAATATCTTAAAGAAACATTAATTGAGTTACCTAAAACAAACAAGGGTATCAATATAATTGGAAAACAAATCGGTAAATTATACAACTGAAATTTTAAAATATGTTATTATAAAATTGTTTAAATTCACCTTTCCTACCAACATTCACATTATTAATATAGAAGAGAAAGGATAATCCCTAATTATCTTGTGAAGACCATTCCTTTCTAACTGAAAAGAAATTACTCATGTTAATCAATGCTTTTTAATTTTTTTATTGGTATAATAGAAATTAAAATTCAATATGGAAAAAGTATTTTGGTATAGTGATGTACTAAATGTTTGAAACATTTACACCACCATGGATGGTATTATAACATTTTAGCATGTTCAATTTTCACTAGAAGAACATACCAAATAATAATATCAGAGGGAAGAATATGATAGTGAAGAGATGAAATATGGAGATGATTTTCAAGTTTGTGCTTAGTTTTTAAGAGAATATTTTCCTAAATGGAACTCATCTGTCTTGAGGTCATCAAATCTAGAACTCAAACAACCACTACTACAAAATAATATATTAATCGAACTAGAAAAGTCCTTTATCCATGATAAAAAAATCATTGATAATCAAAGCATAGTTAAAAGACAGAAACTTTTAATAGTGCTAAAGAAGCACTGTTAAAGGTGTCCTTTAACAGCACTTTTTTAGCACAGTTAAAAGACCCACTAATAAAGGGTGTATAATGTTTTCTCGACGCACCTCACATATCAATGACTCCCACCCCCACCCCTTTAGCAGTGATTTTGATTATCCCACCCTCCCCCACATTCCCCTTCCTCTAGTGAGTTTCGAACCTCAGACCTCCAACTTATACATGAGTGCCTTTATCACTCCCTTATACTATTTTTCTACATTTTATGATATATCTATATATTTATATGTATTTTTACACATTTGTTATCCATATATTTATGTATATGTTTATATATTTGTTTATATATTAATAAATATATTTTATTTGTAAATATATTTAATTATTTACTCATAATATTAATTTTTTTATGTCAATATATAAAAAATATTTATATATTATTATATATTTGATTATAAGTAAAATTATGTTATCAAAAAATGATCCAATTTGGTATCCATAATATCAATATGAATGTAATCCCTAAGAATAAATTCAGTTCCCACTAAAAAAGGGAAAAAAGACACCCATTAATAAGGCTTAAAATGCATCAAAAGATAAAAAATTGGGGTACCCAAACTAAAAACTCTGTTCTGGAGGCCATATCAGCCTTTTTGTCCTCAAAAGGGATAAAGAAGATTACTAGTGTCACGGGGAGCATATTTCTCATCGTAGTCTTTGATTTGATATGTGGTAGAGCCCAAATGGACACCTGGATAAAAATTAATGGCTATTTGAAGTTTGAGTAAAAATTTTAACTTGTATTAGATATTTTATTATTTTTTTGATTTTTTGTACTCAAATTTATATTAAATTACAATTAAATAGTAATAATAATAAAATTATTAATTAATAAATATTTAAAATTATTTTATAATCCATTTCCCCTAAATATATTATATATTATGTGTAAATTCATATTTATCTCACCTAAAACATATTTCAAAAAATAAATATTAATATATTATTTTTAATGAAATATAATGTTTTTATGACATATAATTTTATCAATGCTTTTAAAAAAATCACTAATAAAGGGGGGGTCTTTATCAGCGCTTCTAAAAAAGCCATGATTAAAAGACCCCTTCAATAGCACTTTTTTACAAGGGCTGATAAAAGACCCCATTTATCATCTCTTGTGAAAAATTCATTGATAAAGTTTCACCTTTAACAATTCTTTTTTTATCAGTGTTAAAGACCCCCTTTAACAGTGCTAAAATGTGTTGTTAAATACCACCATTAATAGTTGTTTTTTATCACTGACAAAGGGGTCTTTAACAATGTTTTTAACTAGCAGTTTCAAATCCATAGTGCTGGATAAAACCATTTTTTTAACAGTGAACTAGCTTGTATTATTGTTTCTATTTTACTAAGTAATATTGGGGATTTATCAGTGAGTGTCAATGATTCCTTGTTTAAGGATAAAAATAAATGACTAATTTAAGTCTTGAAACAATGGAATAATGATATTTCATGGAGAATTGCAGACATCAAGGGAATTAACCCTTCAATTTTTACCCAGGAAGTTAATTTGTATGAAGGAAATAAGCATCAAAGATATCTGTAAAGAGAGAAAACCCCATAGATGAAGGAAATGTAAGGAATAAATTCTTGATGCTCTTGAATGCCAATATAATTTACCACATTTAAGAATTTGAATTAGTGATCAAGCTATCTGTTATAAAAAATAAAGGTAGCGTGAATGTTGTAAAGAATTTGATCAATTTGTCTATACCCAAATGGTGACAGATGGAATGTTTGTTTGGATTATAAGAAGATAAATGACACCACATAGAAGGAATGTTTTATAATTTTTATTATTGATAAAATGCTTATGAAGTGAGAGGGACATGATTATTTCTATTTTTTAGATGGTTAGTTTGGATATAATAAGATTAAAATGGCCCTAGAAGACCATGACAAGAGAACATTCCCATATACTTACAAAATATTCTCATAACGATGCATTCCCTTTGGTGTGTACAATGCACCTTCCATCATTTATTGGTGAATCATGTAACTTTTCTCAAGGGATATAGGAGTTCCTATATATTTTTATTGATGATTTATCAGTCTACAACACATCATTCAATGTCTACCTAATGAATCTCCAATATTTCCTTGAAACATGTGACATGACATGCCTCATGCTGAATTTGTAGAAACTCAACTTCAGGGTAACTCATGTCATTATGATTTTCACCAAATCTCTAAGGATTGAATCTATGGTAATCCCACTAAAATTAAGGTAATTAATGATTTAAATTATTCAATAACTTTGTGGGATATTCTATATTTTTTTACCATGTTAGGTTCTATCAACTATTTTTAAAATAAAATTGATAGTTACTCACCCACTTACATAATTACTTGTGAATGATGATGATTTCAATTTGGATATAAAATGTAAAGATGATTTTGGTGAGTTAATGATGTGAACAATCCATGCCCCCATATTTCACCCTCTAAATAAGGAGTATCCTTGTTTTCTTATGTTTGATTTCTATAATAGTACAATAGGTCCAGTCCTTGGGAAGAAGAAGTATATATTTTCTAGATTATACAATATAAAAATGATCATCGATGGAGTACATGATCAATTAATTCACAATTGATATAGAATTACTCATTACGGTATTTTCATTTAAAAATGGTAGTTTATACCTTGTTCTCTTAAAGGTAGTGGTTCATACTAACCATACATATTTATAATACTTGTAATTGAAGAAATATATTTATCTGAGTTTGATCAGCTATATTTTATTACTACGATAGTTTTAGAAAAAAATGGCTTCAATAATGTGGTTATAGATAATATATAAAATTTAAATCTATGTCTAATATCTAGAGAATAAGACGTCATGATTCGCGTTGAATTTCTGGATGAGTGTCTCTTTATAGAAGATCCTTGGAATAGACCCTTTTTTAGATTTTACAAGATACATGGACAGTAGATTTATGTACCACAAATTATCATATAAAAAATGGGAGAAATTTCTAATTAATGTTTGAAACTGCATCCTGTTTGATCCATTCAATTTCATGAAATTTGGGGATATGATAATTTTAAGGTGTGTACTTGAAAGAGTGATTATAACCATGTTGGAATTTTTTCATTAGGAACCAATGAGAGGTCATAATGGAAAAAAAATGACTATCACTAATATATTTCAATGTGGATTATTTTTTATCAATATTACACCATTATACTAGATATTTTATAAATCTTGGGTTCCTTATCAATAAAAAATGACTATTAGAAGGAGATATAGACTACCCCAACAACCTATCATGGAAGTGGTTTTTTTATTTATAGGGAATCAACATATTGGGACTATTTATAAATTCCTTGGTCCATTGATATATTATAGTTTGTGTTCATTATGTCTCTAAATATATTGATGTATATTATTTGACATTTAGCACAGTGAAACTAGTGATAAAATTATGATTGAAAATATTTTTTCTCAGTTCAGATTTCCAATGTTGTTGAAAAATGATAGTGGAACATAATTTATTAATTATATATTATTAGAAGTAATAAATAATAATGAGTTCTAATAAAACATTAGAACATCATACTACCTTAATAAAAGTTGGTAGGTTGAAATTTAAGGTTGAGATGGTCCAACTCATTTATGGTTATCCATGTATTCCCTCATGGAGCTATAGAAATCCAAAAGAATGTGGAACCACCCTTATAGGTAAACAGACATTGTCTTAAATACTATATTATTCATGTTTATGTGGGAGGAAACCTCTTTATATATTTCAACTAATATGATGCAAGAAGTTGTGTCAATATTTAAACTTTAAATAAAGTGATAACTTAGAGGAAACTAAAATATGTCAGATTTTTAGTTTTGATTCATTTCATGGACATTTTTTCGATGTTTTTTTGAGTTGATAAGATATCATAAGACTCCAAAAAGTGTTTCCCTTAGACTATATTTGAGATCCTTCAACCTTTCCATGAAAAGATCAGTAAAAAATAAAAATTGGAATGAAATAAAAATTTTAGTTACATGGGGAAAAGTTTTTCTTTCTGTATAATATGAATACCTCCCCATAATTATTGAATTTGTTAAAGATATGATGGTTTAATAAAATATATCATGTCTTATGGACCATTAGTTTCATTATAGGAAAATGTCGATAGTGAAAGATTGGATACCCCATGGTTTTTAACATCCAGGCTGCACCACATAGCCCAGGACCATGGGAATTTTATTCAAACTATCCCAATGAGAAATTTGGTATCCCAATGAAAAAATAAGATGACTACACTATACCCTGTACTCAATGAGGATGAATATTAAAATTGTCTATTTTTAATATTTGAAACCTTATTTTTGTATCCACGGATTGGGGAAAAAAATTATGATGTTTTAAATTCCAAATTATATAGTCCATATTACAATTCAAGGGAATTAACCACACCTACAGGGACACTGTAACACCCCAAACTTCCACGGTACGTTTCCCTTCGAATAATCGATAGCGTGTGTTGTACGCAACCTCAAATTCTAACACACACCACAACTAATTAAACTAGCCGTTGTGAATAGTAATACCTACTTTTTGAAATCATATATATTTTATATTTCAAAATGGACTTGATTTTTGGATTCGGAATATCGAAATTATCCTAGGGTGAAATTTTGGTACTTTTCGGATAACTTTTATATTTTGATGAATAGTGAAAATTACTAAATTTTAATTAAAAACAACTTTTTTAATCAAAATAAGTAATAGTGATAAAATATGAATTTGAGTGGTTTTAAAGTATATTTAGAATATATTTTTACCATTTAATATAATGTTGGTAATTGGACATAATTTTACAATTAAACCGAACATAAACAAGTGTCAATCTTTTGATAGTTATTATCTCTTAAAAACACGCTTTTTGTTTTGACAGCGGGAATTAATTTTAAATTAATTTCTGCCACTTCTGTGTTTTGAATTTAGGAAAATGGATTCCATATTTAGAATCAGGATGTTCAAATTGTGTAAATAGGTAACTTTTATTTTTAGACATTTTGAATAATTACTGCGGTAAATATTTTATTTACCATGGTTAAAGGGTAAATCCGGTAAATAAGGGTTAAAAAAATAATATTATAATAATACAAAATTACCCTAAAACGTGTCCTAACCTTATTGGTGGACACATTCCCGACCATGGGCATCCTTGGGTCAATTTGGGGACCCCTTGGAGCCACTTGTATGTGGTAGGGACACATTATATTAATAAAGTTAAAATAAAAATAAAAATGGCATAAGCTTACATCTTTTAGAAGAACAATTTTTACATAGGGTTATACATGTTGGATTTTCGATTATAAATATTAATTAGAAAGATAATAAGATTTCCTACATAATGATATTTTATTTATAATTTTTAGACATTATATAATTTATTTTATTTATGACACAATGATGATGCAGTAATTACTAAAATAGGGAAAAATAAAAATAATTGATCTTATAAATACCCAAATAATTATAATATGAAACTTTTAATGAATTAAACTAATTTTCTATGATAATAGGATATATTAGGATTGATTTAATTGACTTTTTTCGAAGTAATCAATCTGTTAGGAGTTTCACAAAAATCAACTATTGAATAGTGTCAAAATTGACATAAAAGAGTTCTTAAAACAAATATTATATTATTAATTGACATTAAATTCCTAAAAATCTAAGTTTCGGCCAAGAGACTTGTATTATGATAGGTTCCTCATTAATGGACCACTTGGGGGTCGCTTGGATGTATATAGTAAGTTTATTAACCATATTATATAAAAATACAAAGAGACATTGTAAAAGTGAAACTAATTAACTTAGAGTTAATACTTAAAGATAAGGTTAATATAAGTACCCAAACCTGTCTAAATTCTATTGGATGAGTTGTTTTCGACCTATCCCCACCTAAGCCTTTTAATAGTCAACTTTGGAGCCTTTGTAAACCGAATATGAATTTATTATAAATTAATATTTCTAACTTTTCCAAAGGTGCCCCTCACCCCTCTTATAAAAGGGCACTCCTCCTTCTCTTTTCTTCACACCTTCAAAGCCTTTTGTTTCGGCCAAACTCTGCCCAAATATTCTCCCAACATCCCTCACTACAACCTAGAGGCCTTAGTTTGATCCGAAAGCCAACCTAAGGATCCCTTTTGATCAAATCAAAAGGAAGAACCCGAAGAAGAGGTAATGATTTCACCACCCTTTTCCAAGTTCATTTCTTCTTCCACTTCTTCTTCCTTTGTTCTTACCATTCTAAAATAATAACTCCAGTATCTCACATATACTGTGATGTTATTATAAGTATGGTACAACCATATTCAGTATTCTATCCACCCTTTGAATAACATGTCACCATACGTGCGTACGTACGGCTTACCGTCTCCACGTCGTGGTGTAATTGTTATTCAATATAATATTATTTGGATGGGTATAATAATGATGTGTAACTCATGTAAATAATAAATATAACATGTTAATGATTCTGTATATATGATATACCATTCATTTATATATTATTTTAATATCAAAAGAATGATATTGTCGCTCGTGCGTACGTACGGACTACCGTCTCCACGAACGCGATGAGATTCATTCTCCATCGTATCTATTCAAGTATAATTATCATTTTATGATTTAAAAATGATGTTTAAGGACTTGATATCATTCTGGATATGAATAAGATACAACAAACATGGCTTATGTAACAAAACATATAAAAGAAAATGAGTAAGTTAACACCCAAAACGATGATAATTCTAAGATATTATTAATAAATCAATGTTAAAAGATCATATATGATATCATATTAATATATATGATTCTTGTATAATTTAATAACAATTATTTCACCATTATACAGGAGGTTAACCTACCCCAACCAAGGAAAAGTACAAGGTAAGGGTTATTTCACAATCTCTTCATTATCCGAGGTTGTTTATACGTAATAATCTACTGGGATTTCTTTATCATCCACATCCATGTTTCTTCGAAATGTATTTCAAAACATATTTATTATTTACAAGAATATGGGTTAAATTCATTTATACCCTTGTTTGACTTTTTGTAAGAGGTTTATAAAAGAATCTTTCCGTCGTTTTCAAAACAAGGTCCTTTTTAACCTTTTCGACAGAATTAAGATAAGAATGTTTTTTTTACTTATACGGCGGGTGCGGTTATTTTCCGCCGTTATAAAATCGTCAAAGCTTTCCTTACAATCTTACAAGAATATTTTCAAGAAAATGTTTTATTTTATATGGCTCTTAAATGATTTCAAAAATAGAAAGAGATATTTCTCTAAAAAGTGTTTTGATTTCATCTATGTCAACATCCTTTAATGGATTTTACGCTTATTTGAAGTTGATTTATTATAATACAAAACTTCTATATTGTATTGAAGGTTTTGTGATATGTTTGACTGTGGATGTGCTATTTTATACCATTCATAGTTTATGGTGAAACTATTGACATTTCGTATGCTAGTTTTAATCCGAATGTTTATGTTATATTTCAAACTTTTCTTCAGATGAATGTGCTAAACAAGTATGTTCCGGGTTGGGGACCGGTAAAAGTAAGCCCTCCAGGTTGGGGACTGGTTAAAGTAAGCCCTCCAGGTTAGGGACTGGTAAAAGTATGCCCTCCGGGTTGGTGTCCGGTTATTAGAGGCACTCCGGGTTGGTGTCCGGTTATTAGAGGCACTTCGGGTTGGGTTCCGGTTAGAAGTAACCCCTAGGTCTTGGGATGAGGCCTAGACAAAGAAATTAACGTTTAGCATTATGCATTCCAACATTATGAAAGTGGTTATTGATATTGCATGTGATTATTCGATTAGTAGAATATCCATGTGAATAAGTAAATGGCATTATTTCATTTTACTTTTGCCATACTATGTTGAAGTTCAATTTTAAAAGGCTTTTGTTTTAGTAATTCATTGCCTTAAATGTTTATGATTATTTTGAATGTTCCGCTATATTGTTATCCTTACTGGGCATTTGAGCTCACCCCTTTTCTATGTTTTATTTTTCCCAGGTAGTGAAGAAGTAAATTATGAATGACTTGCAGGGATATTATGAGGGGTTAATAGTGTGGATATGAAGACTTTGTTGTTGTAGTAGTTTTTCACTTTGAAATGTAATGTAAAACTTTATGATTATATCTAGTGTTTCCAAGGCTACTAAACCAATCGGTCTTTCGGGATTTGATCTTTCTTGTGATCATGCCAATGTTATGTAATAATGCACCGACTCTGGGTAGCTGGGGTCGGGGCGTTACAGTTGGTATCAGAGGAAGTTTAGTACAAACCTTGGAAGCTAGATTTAGATAAACTCTGATTAGAGCACATAGACCTAAGATGAACTTTGAGGATTAGTATAGAAGAACTTCCTAGAATTTTGGTATTGTAGAGACTTTGTGAGTTTTCCGAGCAATACATCCCTGTCTGGATACGAGCAGGTAGAGGCGGCTCTGGCACAGATGTACCTAGGGGTAAAACCCGAAAACACCGCTTTGAGCTAGACTCGAACGGGAACTGGTGCACGACAACGGGCCTTGCTGCACTCTTGGTTACGACACTCCCGGGGGATATGCTTAGGATAACTCTCACTTTCTTTACAAATCATTATGAAGGGTTTATGAGTATATACTTCCTCAAAGAAAACATATTTATGATTATGGATTATATCCATAGATAGTTCAATTTATGTTTAGTGTTTTATAAGTATGGGATTATGTATTTTGATGCATAAACTGATCTAGTTTATGCCATTTTTTAGAAATGGCGCCTAGTGGAAGAAATGGAAACCGTATCAATGCACGCACTCCATGTAGGGATTGCCCTCCTGCTCAAGATAATTATAGTGGGGCTGGTGATGCAACTGGTGCTGATCAGCTAATCACCGTACTGGGACAACTTACTCAGGTTATGAATAATAACCTTACCTGTATGGAGCACCCTGATCCGCAGCGTGGAGGATCAATGTTAGATCGATTCATGAGACAACAACCACCAATGTTAAATGGGAGTACAAATCCCTTAGTAGCTGAGCAATGGATATTTTCCCTAGAGAAAATATTTCAGGCTTTGGGGAGTAGCGAAAGGGAAAAAGTTACCATGGCAGTTTACCGCCTCACTGGAGATGCTGATCAATGGTGGTCATTGATTCAAAACATGAAGGAAGATGATGAAGTATCAAACATGGAATGGAGGGAGTTCAAAGATCTGTTTTTAGAAAAATACTTCCCTCGCGACCATCGAGCAGATATGGAAAGGCAATTTCTGAGTCTGAGACAAAAGGAGGACGAGAATGTCACAAAGTATGAGGCTAACTTTACAAGGTTAGCGAGGTACGCTGTAGATTATATTCGCAACCCAAGAAGTAAGATTGATCGTTTCTTTGATGGGTTAAAACCATTTCTCCGTCGAGCATTAGTCTCACAATCCTTTTCATCGTACGAAGACATTGTCTCATGTGCTATCAAGATTGAAAAGGAATTCTCTAAGTCTTATGACTTTAAAGCAAAGCAAGAGAAGAAGAGACCTGCTGATCAATCTGGGAATGGAAATAAGGGGAAGAAGGGAAAGGTTGAATATCCATCTTGTGGTAAGTGCGGGAAGAAACACCCCGATGCTTGCCTGAAGGGAATGGGAGTATGTTAGAAGTGTGGTGAAAAAGGCCACCAAGCTCATGATTGCAAGGGGAAGAAGGAAGCTACCAACGTTCAGTGCTACAATTGCAGGGAGATGGGGCATTATGCAAATGCATGTCCTAAGCGTCAGGAGAACTTACCTCAGAAAAGGCCAAGGGATCAAGGCCAGGCTTATGCTATCACAACTGCTGAGGTAGAAACTCCGAAAGACGTGGTGGCAGGTAATTTAATGGTTTCCTCAAGTTTAGCAAATGCATTATTTGATTCTGGATCATCGCATTGTTTCATATCTTCCCAGTTTGCTAAGAAAATTAGATATTTCCAATTTGATTTAATAAGGGAGTTGTCAGTTAAAACTCCTAAGGGAAGTATCGTTGCAACAAAGTTTTGTGAATCAGTCCCCATTAGAGCACATAAATTTTCTTTATCTGCTGATTTCATCGTCATACCTATGATTGAGTTTGATATAATCCTCGGGATGGACTGGCTTTCGGACTATGATGCGAAAATTTATTGTAAGAAGAAAGAGGTTACGATTCTTGATGATAATGATAAGGAACACCTTATTTTTAGAGCAGAATCGTCACCACCTAATTCTTATTTAGACCCACCCCCAGTAGCTCAACTTAATTCAATTATTGGGGAGGAAGAGAATGAAGTAACTATCGGTGAGGAAAGGAATGTTCAAATAGAGGGTGTACCTGTTGTGAAAGAATTTGTAGATGTATTTCCGGAAGATTTACCTGGACATCCTCCAGAACGAGAAGTTGAGTTTTCCATTGATTTGATTCCTGGATCAAGGCCTATATCGAAGACCCCTTATAGAATGGCCACTGTAGAGTTAGCCGAACTAAAGAAACAACTAGAGGAATTGAGTAATAAGGGATTTATTCGCCCTAGTGTTTCTCCATGGGGAGCCCCTGTTCTTTTTGTTAAAAAGAAAGATGGATCTATGAGGTTATGTATCGACTACAGGGAGATCAATGCTATAACGATAAAGTACAAGTATCCCCTACCTCGTATTGATGATTTATTTGACCAACTGCATGGAGCTCAATACTTTTCAAAGATTGACCTTCGATCTGGATACCATCAGTTGTGTGTGAAGAAGGAAGACATTCCGAAAACTGCATTTCGAACCAGGTACGGGCATTACGAGTTTACTGTAATGCCGTTTGGATTGACTAATGCGCCCTCTGTATTCATGGATCTGATGAATAGAGTTTTCAAGGAGTATCTCGATGAATTTGTGGTGGTATTTATTGATGATATCTTGGTATACTCCAAAACCTACAAAGATCATGAAAATCACTTGCGCATTATCTTGAAGACTCTGAGGAGGCATGAATTATATGGGAAGTTTAGCAAGTGTGAATTCTGGCTTCAGGAGATTTCTTTTCTTGGCCATATTGTCTCTAAAGATGGAATCTCTGTTGATCCTTCTAAGACCAAGGCAATCCAAGAATGGCCAGCACCTACGAGTATAACTGAGGTACGTAGTTTTATTGGTTTGGCAGGTTATTATCGACGTTTCGTCCAGAATTTTGCCCGATTGGCTAACCCATTAACGAAGCTCACACGTAAAGGGGTTAAATTTGTTTGGACAAAACAGTGTGAAGAATGTTTCGAAGAACCGAAGAGAAGATTAGTCAATTCTCCTATATTGACTCTACCATCGGGGAATGATGGGTTCGTTATTTATAGTGATGCATCAAAGAAAGGACTTGGCTGTGTCCTTATGCAGAATGATAGAGTTATTGCCTATGCATCACGACAGTTGAAAATTCATGAACAAAACTATCCTACTCATGATCTTGAGTTAGTAGCTGTGATCTTTGCTTTGAAGATATGGAGGCACTACCTCTATGGTGAAAATGTGAGATTTATACTGATCACAAGAGTTTGAAGTATATTTTCTCACAAAAAGAACTCAACATGAGGCAAAGGAGATGGCTTGAATTACTCAAGGATTATGATTGCACGATACACTACCACCCAGGGAAGGCAAACAAGGTGGCAGATGCTTTGAGTAGAAAAGACCATGGAGTTTTGAACAATATGAGAATTGAAAGGGATCCAATTTTCATGGAGCTAGTGAAGATGGACATGGGAATAACCAGGGAAGGTGAAACATCAATGCTTTTTCAAATGGTTGCTAAACCATCTTTACTAGAAAGGATTAAGAGTTCTCAGACTGATGATGAAGAATTCCAAAAGAAGATTAAAGCTGTGAATGATGGGAGATTGAGAGACTTTGTGTATGAAGATGGAATTTTGAAATTCGGGAAGAGACTTTGTGTTCCCAATATACCTAATCTAAAAAGGGAATTGCTGGATGATGCTCATAGTTCCAATTTCTCTATACACCCTGGGAGCACCAAAATGTATAGAGATTTGAAGGAACATTTTTCGCTGGGACAACATGAAGAGGGAGATTGCTGATTTTGTGTCAAGATGTATGGTTTGTCAACAAGTGAAAGCTGGAAGGCAACATCCTGGAGGAGTCATGCAACCTCTTCCCATACCGGAGTGGAAATGGGACAATATTACAATGGACTTTGTCATGGGGCTACCAAAGACTCCTAGAAGGAACGATGCAATATGGGTTATTGTTGATCGTCTTACCAAGTCAGCACATTTTATTGCTATAAGAGAAGATCTACCCCTGGAACGTCTAGCAAGACTATATATTAATGAAGTTGTGAGACTTCATGGAGTACCCTTATCAATTGTTTCTGATCGTGATCCCCGTTTTACTTCAAGATTTTGGAAAAGTCTTCAGAAATCCCTGGATACTGAACTTCATTTGAGCACTGCTTACCACCCTCAGACAGATGGACAATCAGAACGGACTATTCAAACCTTAGAAGACATGTTGAGATCTTGCTCACTTGATTTTCAGGGTATGTGGGATCAATATTTACCTCTGGTAGAATTTTCCTATAACAATAGCTTCCATACGAGTATTCAGATGGCACCATATGAAGCGTTATACGGAAAGAGATGTCGTACACCAACCTGTTGGGATGACGTTGGTGAAAGAAAACTTGTAGGCCCAGAACTGGTGGAGGAAACGGTGGAAAAGGTGAAGGTAATCCAAAATCACATTAAAGCAGCTCAAAGTAGGCAGAAGAGCTATGCCGATAATCGAAGGAAGGATTTGGAATTTCAAGTCGGTGATCATGTTTTCCTGAAGGTATCTCCATGGAAGGGAGTCATACGTTTTGGTAAGAAAGGCAAATTGAGTCCCAGGTACATCGGACCTTTCGAAATTCTAGAACGAATTGGGGCTGTAGCTTACCGATTGGCAATGCCGCCAAGTCTCTCCAAAGTTCACGATGTGTTCCACGTATCTCTGTTGAGAAAATACATGCCTGACCTAACGCATGTACTCACCTATGAGGAATTAGAACTGGAACCCGATCTGTCTTATTGCGAAGAGCCCGTCAGGATTCTTGATACAAGAGAACAAGTGATGAGAAACCGGACGACGCGTCTGGTAAAAGTTTTGTGGAGAAATCATAAGATGGAAGAGGCAACGTGGGAACCCGAGGAACTTATGATGAAGAACCACCCGGGTCTTTTTATGCAGTAATACCCTAGAAATTGCGAGGACGCAATTATTTGAAGGAGGGGAGAATGTAACACCCCAAACTTTCACGGTACGTTTCCCTTCGAATAATCGATAGCGTGTGTTGTACGCAACCTCGAGTTCTAACACACACCACAACTAATTAAACTAGCCGTTGTGAATAGTAATACCTACTTTTTGAAATCATATATATTTTATATTTCAAAATGGACTTCATTTTTGGATTCGGAATATCGAAATTATCCTAGGGTGAAATTTTGGTACTTTTCGGATAACTTTTATATTTTGATGAATAGTGAAAATTACTAAATTTTAATTAAAAACAACTTTTTTAATCAAAATAAGTAATAGTGATAAAATATGAATTTGAGTGGTTTTAAAGTATATTTAGAATATATTTTTACCATTTAATATAATGTTGTTCATTGGACATAATTTTACAATTAAACCGAACATAAACAAGTGTCAATCTTTTGATAGTTATTATCTCTTAAAAACACGCTTTTTGTTTTGACAGCGGGAATTAATTTTAAATTAATTTCTGCCACTTCTGTGTTTTGAATTTAGGAAAATGGATTCCATATTTGGAATCAGGATGTTCAAATTGTGTAAATAGGTAACTTTTATTTTTAGACATTTTGAATAATTACTGCGGTAAATATTTTATTTACCATGGTTAAAGGGTAAATCCGGTAAATAAGGGTTAAAAAAATAACGTTTCAATAATACAAAATTACCCTAAAACGTGTCCTAACCTTATTGGTGGACACATGCCCGACCATGGGCATCCTTGGGTCAATTTGGGGACCCCTTGGAGCCACTTGTATGTGGTAGGGACACATTATATTAATAAAGTTAAAATAAAAATAAAAATGGCATAAGCTTACATCTTTTAGAAGAACAATTTTTACATAGGGTTATACATGTTGGATTTTCGATTATAAATATTCATTAGAAAGATAAAAAGATTTCCTACATAATGATATTTTATTTATAATTTTTAGACATTATATAATATATTTTATTTATGACACAATGATGATGCAGTAATTACTAAAATAGTGAAAAATAAAAATAATTGATCTTATAAATACCCAAATAATTATAATATGAAACTTTTAATGAATTAAACTAATTTTCTATGATAATATGATATATTAGGATTGCTTTAATTGACTTTTTTCGAAGTAATCAATCTGTTAGGAGTTTCACAAAAATCAACTATTGAATAGTGTCAAAATTGACATAAAAGAGTTCTTAAAACAAATATTATATTATTAATTGACATTAAATTCCTAAAAATCTAAGGTTCGGCCAAGAGACTTATATTATGATAGGTTCCTCATTAATGGACCACTTGGGGGTCGCTTGGATGTATATAGTAAGTTTATTAACCATATTATATAAAAATACAAAGAGACATTGTAAAAGTGAAACTAATTAACTTAGAGTTAATACTTAAAGATAAGGTTAATATAAGTACCCAAACCTGTCTAAATTCTATTGGATGCGTTGTTTTAGACCTATCCCCACCTCATCCTTTGAATAGTCAACTTTGGAGCCTTTGTAAACCGAATATGAATTTATTATAAATTAATATTTCTAACTTTTCCAAAGGTGCCCCTCACCCCTCTTATAAAAGGGCACTCCTCCTTCTCTTTTCTTCACACCTTCAAAGCCTTTTGTTTCGGCCAAACTCTGCCCAAATATTCTCCCAACATCCCTCACTACAACCTAGAGGCCTTAGTTTGATCAGAAAGCCAACCTAAGGATCCCTTTTGATCAAATCAAAAGGAAGAACCCGAAGAAGAGGTAATGATTTCACCACCCTTTTCCAAGTTCATTTCTTCTTCCACTTCTTCTTCCTTTGTTCTTACCATTCTAAAATAATAACTCCAGTATCTCACATATACTGTGATGTTATTATAAGTATGGTACAACCATATTCAGTATTCTATCCACCCTTTGAATAACATGTCACCATACGTGCGTACGTACGGCTTACCGTCTCCACGTCGTGGTGTAATTGTTATTCAATATAATATTATTTGGATGGGTATAATAATGATGTGTAACTCATGTAAATAATAATATAACATGTTAATGATTCTGTATATATGATATACCATTCATTTATATATTATTTTAATATCAAAAGAATGATATTGTCGCTCGTGCGTACGTACGGACTACCGTCTCCACGAACGCGATGAGATTCATTCTCCATCGTATCCATTCAAGTATAATTATCATTTTATGATTTAAAAATGATGTTTAAGGACTTGATATCATTCTGGATATGAATAAGATACAACAAACATGGCTTATGTAACAAAACATATAAAAGAAAATGAGTAAGTTAACACCCGAAACGATGATAATTCTAAGATATTATTAATAAATCAATGTTAAAAGATCATATATGATATCATATTAATATATATGATTCTTGTATAATTTAATAACAATTATTTCACCATTATACAGGAGGTTAACCTACCCCAACCAAGGAAAAGTACAAGGTAAGGGTTATTTCACAATCTCTTCATTATCCGAGGTTGTTTATACGTAATAATCTACTGGGATTTCTTTATCATCCACATCCATGTTTCTTCGAAATGTATTTCAAAACATATTTATTATTTACAAGAATATGGGTTAAATTCATTTATACCCTTGTTTGACTTTTTGTAAGAGGTTTATAAAGGAATCTTTCCGTCGTTTTCAAAACAAGGTCCTTTTTAACCTTTTCGACAGAATTAAGATAAGAATGTTTTTTTTTACTTATACGGCGGGTGCGGTTATTTTCCGCCGTTATAAAATCGTCAAATCTTTCCTTACAAGCTTACAAGAATATTTTCAAGAAAATGTTTTATTTTATATGGCTCTTAAATGATTTCAAAAATAGAAAGAGATATTTCTCTGAAAAGTGTTTTGATTTCATCTATGTCAACATCCTTTAATGGATTTTACGCTTATTTGAAGTTGATTTATTATAATACAAAACTTCTATATTGTATTGAAGGTTTTGTGATATGTTTGACTGTGGATGTGCTATTTTATACCATTCATAGTTTATGGTGAAACTATTGACATTTCGTATGCTAGTTTTAATCCGAATGTTTATGTTATATTTCAAACTTTTCTTCAGATGAATGTGCTAAACAAGTATGTTCCGGGTTGGGGACCGGTAAAAGTAAGCCCTCCAGGTTGGGGACTGGTTAAAGTAAGCCCTCCAGGTTAGGGACTGGTAAAAGTATGCCCTTCGGGTTGGTGTCCGGTTATTAGAGGCACTCCGGGTTGGTGTCCGGTTATTAGAGGCACTCCGGGTTGGGTTCCGGTTAGAAGTAACCCCTAGGTCTTGGGATGAGGCCTAGACAAAGAAATTAACGTTTAGCATTATGCATTCCAACATTATGAAAGTGGTTATTGATATTGCATGTGATTATTCGATTAGTAGAATATCCATGTGAATAAGTAAATGGCATTATTTCATTTTACTTTTGCCATACTATGTTGAAGTTCAATTTTAAAAGGCTTTTGTTTTAGTAATTCATTGCCTTAAATGTTTATGATTATTTTGAATGTTCCGCTATATTTTTATCCTTACTGGGCATTTGAGCTCACCCCTTTTCTATGTTTTATTTTTCCCAGGTAGTGAAGAAGTAAATTATGAATGACTTGCAGGGATATTATGAGGGGTTAATAGTGTGGATATGAAGACTTTGTTGTTGTAGTAGTTTTTCACTTTGAAATGTAATGTAAAACTTTATGATTATATCTAGTGTTTCCAAGGCTACTAAACCAATCGGTCTTTCGGGATTTGATCTTTCTTGTGATCATGCCAATGTTATGTAATAATGCACCGACTCTGGGTAGCTGGGGTCGGAGCGTTACAGACACATTCTATTTAAATTCAACCTGAAACACAAAAACACATTGTACCTCCCTCTCACATATTATTTCACATAGAATTCTCTCAAATACACTATAGAGTGCATGGTGATTCTTACAATGACTCAATCAAGGTAAAACCCATATGTAATAGCCTTTGTTATTATTAATTCTATTCCCTAGACATTTTCCCTTTCATCTCCCCCACTCCATTCCCCGAACGAGCATAACTTATAGAGAACCAACCCCAGAAGCCTTAAGTTGGTTCCTTTTACCATTACATTGGCAGAAGATACAATGAAGTATTCTCCCAATGACCATATAGTTTCATAGTTTTAGTAAATTAGATACATGCATGAGTATTTTATTACAATTTTATTAAAAAAATTAAAATATTTTTTTTAGAATAACTTTATTCCATTTAGTCTATCCCTGTATATCTTCCATAATAAACGTCATGGAATCCTATGTAAATATAATAAAATAAGGGTGGGATAAAATAACTAGTAAGGGTTATGTAAAACATATGTTATCATGAATAAATAATGAATAATCAATATGGAAATATAAATAATTATACACAATTTCAATTAAATAACAGGATGAGAAAAAATCAATAATGAAACGTAAATAACAAAAAATAGATTCAATTAAAATAAATAGATAAAAAATAAGAAATATAGCAAGGTAAATAACTAAAAACATGTTCCATTTTAATAACTGAACAAATAATAATCATTATGGAATGGAGAATAACCTAAAACCATGACATTTAGTCAATAAACTAATAATGAAATGCAACTATATATATTTCCACGGTGAAAATTTCATGTATAATTATAATTGAATCAACATAAAAGAAATGCATAATTATTGGATGATATGGTTCCTACATACATGGTACCTTTACTATGAGGACGTTTCATCAGACAATTTAAAAATACAGGGTAAAACCCACATAACTATGGCTAACAAACATATTCATCCTATGAGACTACTAATGCATCGGGGGATCACTATGAATAGTCCCCAACCATGTTATTAATGAGTTTTAGGTGTTATGATAGCATATAATAATATTAATTAGAATAGAAAAAATATTTCCATGTGTTGTGATGATTGACTATTAAAGATGTGTCACCGCTCAACAATACTCACCATCAGGATTAGAATTTTACAAAGTGTTGAAAGAACCTACCATCAGAGATGAGTCACCACCAGAATAAAAATGAAGCTATTTATAGAAAATACATACTGGCAGCAATGAGTCGCAATCAGGATATAAAATTGAATAAGTTTGTGAAAGGTTCATTGATAAAGGATCACTCACCGTGGAAACTTATTCACATCCAAATTTGGAAAAGTGTGGAGATAACCGAAAACTAAGAAGACTCCCTACTGAGATAAGTCAACATTGTTATGACTCACTACAGATCTAAGTAACCACCAAAGTTAGGTCACCACTGAGAAGTGTCGCTGCCACTTTTTTTATTTTGAATTTAATATTTATAACGACTATATTATGGAATTTATTTCCATAATTTATTTTAATTATTTTTCTTTAAATATTGCAGAGAGATGTTCATTCCAGTCATCTAATACAAGGAGAGGAGGATTTGTATTATTATTCATGAATGATTCTATTAAAATAAGTAGAAGACTCCCTCATGTGGAGACATATAGAGATAACATTAAAGTTAATCGGGGGATATATTCACACACATTTTAAGAGAGATAGAATAGAATTTCAAGTTAAAGAGAGTGATTTGAAGTGTACCCTACATAATTAACCCTTACATGTGATCATCTATAGAAGATTTATGCACATTAAAACTCCAGTTTCTTCCCACAATCATAAAAAATGAGGTCACGACACTCTTTTTTACAGATATTTTCATAAAAAGGACTCGAGACCCTATTCAGGATACATCGAATGAGTCATAAGATTTAGAACCCATCAGATAAAGAAATAATATCTTTTTTACATATTTTTTTCCCTCTTCTATTTTATTATCTTCACATTATGATCAATTTTCCTTTACACTATATTTTAAGAATTTACACTATCTCATGTAATTTAATGGGGAGATACTTGATATCTTTAAAATCTATTTACATCTATTTTCCCATATGTTGTGGAAGAGGTCCATGTTTGGCCTGGTATTTTTTTTATTCCCACTATTTTTGTGGAAGTGGTCATGTGTGGCTAAGATTGCTAGTTTTCTATTTTATGTCTGATCCATGTTTTGGATCAATGATTATTTTATATATTATAATTTGAAGAAGTTGACTTCCAAGTAGAGATGATTATGTCTCAGTATGAGACTAAACCTCTTTTTTTATTCTAGTATGTGTTTTTGAAATGGTTTAAACTAAATATAATTTATACTATAAACAAAAAAATTGCCTTGATATTTAGTCTCAATTAGTGTTTTTATAAGTTTTAATTAAGTAAATTTATTTCAAAATTTAATGTAATTTCCCTATTTTTAACTGTGATTTAATAAATATTTGAAAAATATTTTAAAATATCATAACATACAGTGATATACTATTTTGATTAACATGGCTATTTTAATTATTTTTGGGGCTTTATTTCAACGATATTTTGAATTGAAATTTTGATTTTGAACTTAATTAAACCCCTCATAGGATACTCATGATGACCAACATTGTTAATTATAGGGGTCTTCAAAATATTTTCAACTGTGATTTTAGTTGTGTTTTAAAGAACCTAAATTTCTGTCAATTATAAATTTAGTTCTTTAAATGGATAATAGACAAGAAGTTTTAGCTTCCAAAATACCTCTTTTATTTAATGGAAATAACTATTCTTAATGGAAAATAAAAATCAATATTCATATTGAATGTATGGGTATTGATATTTGGTTTTCTATAGAGGATGAATATGAATTACCTTCCACTGCTAGATCCACATGGGATGATGCTACTAAAATTCCATACAATAAAAATTTCAAAAATATGAATGACCTTTGTTATACCTTAGGGGATGAATAATTTAATAGGATATATTCTTGTAAAACCTTTTAACAAATTAGGGATACATTAGCTATTTATCATGAAAGAACAACTAATGTTAAAGAAAAGGGATTGAACACTTATACAATCAAATATTATATAATTATGATGAAAACTGATAATCTAATTTTTGATATGTATCCCAGGTTCAATGATATAGTAAACAGAATTTTCACCTTGGGAAATCTAGTGTCATAAAAATATGAAATCTTGTGACTGCTAAGATGTCTTCCAAAGAGATAGAGAGCAACATCTGTTTCAAAAATGGAATTGTGTGAAATCTGTAATCTACCTATCAAGGAATTAATTGGTAAGTTAATGATGTTTGTCGTAGATATTAAAGTTAACTATAAAGAGAATAGTGAACCAAAAAATAAATCTATTGCCATCAAGATTACTGTATCAAATATAAATACAAAGAAAAGGTACAAGATTAAATATCTAGTGATGATGAATCACCAGCTGATAGTGATGAGGAAATGGCCCATTTAGCCAGATAGTTTAAGAAATTATACAAGAAGAATAAATTCATTTGGAAACCAAACTATAAGGAAACGTATTATAGTAGAGTTAATTAGAAAAAGAAATAAAAAAGAGATGAAAATTAAAATTATATTACCAGTTATGAGTTTAAAATAAAAGGACATGTTAAGGATGATTTTCCTAATTTCATGTACAAATAAAAGTATGAGGATAAGGATTTAAAGTATAATAAATCCATGAAATCAACATATATTTCCTATGAGGACAACTCTATATAATGTAAATCACCTCATAAATAGAATCCTGATAGAGAAATATGTAATCCATGAAAACAAATATCAGATGTATCTATTTTATTTCTTTTAATTAATTATGATAATTTTGAATATGAACATAATGATTATGAAATGTCAAGAGAGGAAATGTTTTAGTACTTTAGTATGGTTGAAGATAATTTTAGTTAACTAAAATTGAAATATACAGTTCTAAATAGATGACGTGATTTATCTTCTATTGTTTGAACTAATCTTACTATATAGAAAAGGAAAATGATAAATTTTTAATATAAAAAACTAAACTAAAATTTTCAAATGAACAACTAAATAGAGATATAAATAGGTTCATTAATAGAATATAAAATATCACTCAAATAGTTAGAAAAAAATTCCTCATAAATATATTATTGGTCTTGGTAACGAACCACTGAATAGACTGGTTTCTAAGTGAACTTTTGTTCCTAACTCTACATTTGGAAATTCAAAGTATATTTTTATTCATGTGGACCTAATAATGCTTTTATTTAAAATAGTTTACGATGTACTTATAGGAACCCAATTAAGAAATATTAGGTTCCTAAGGCTATAATTACAAACATATATGGACCCAAGAAAATATGGGTATCAAAATCATTCATTGTAGAAAATTTGTTCTTGTGGAAATATACTTGATGAGATACTTTAGTAATCTATGGTACATGAACCATGGATGTTCCAGATATATGATATGAGATTAATCGAGCTTTAATAACCTCATCATGTTTGATAGTGGACATGTAACCTTTTGTGAAAATGATAAAGGAAATATCATTGGCCCTGTCCAATTAAGTAACACTAAATTATTTTTAATTTTTAAAGTAATTTTTTGTCATGGTTTGAAATATAATTAGATTCGTATCTTACAAATATGTGATGGTGGTTTTTAATGTAATTTTTTTAAAAAAAATCTTGCAATGATTTTAATTCTAAAAATTCATTAGTTTTTACTGCTTTGAGAAATGAGAATGTGTGTGATGTTAATCTTGATTCCATAATTTCTAAAAATATTCTTTACATAAGTGCCTACCATAGAGAATATTTTCTTTGGAATAGAAGAATAAGAAATTGTGACATCAACTCACTTATATAGATTAATGGTAAAGGGTTAGTTAGTGGTCTAGACAAAGATGAATTCCCAAATGACAAAGTTTTTAACCCATTTCAAAAAAGAGAAAAAGGAAAGATATATTTGAAATTATATAGAGATGTTTCAAATTCTCATTTTATTGAGTTAGTTCACATGGAATTGTTTGGGACATATATATTTTATTGTTTAAATGGAAATAACTAAGTCTATGTACTTATATATCACTTTTCTTGGTATAAGTGGGTATTTTTTTATCACACAAGAGTAAAAATTGTTCTTATTTTACGAGGTATTCTAAATATATAAAAAATATAAGTGGACACAGAATTAAGACCTTAATAAGTTACCATGGCTATGAGTTTTAAAATTAATATTTTAATCTATTTTCACCCAAAATAGCTATAAATATAACTTCTTTTCTCTTTAGACCCATCAGTGGAATAGAGTTGTAAAAATAATATTTATAAAACTTCGATAGATGTCTCATACAATGCTTAATGAATATGACATACATGTTTACTTTTGGAAAGAGGCTATGAACACAACCTGCTATATAATTACTAGAGTTTTAATTAGACATATTTTAAAGGAAACCGCTTATGAACTTTTTAATACTATAATGAATTAGTTTAATTACTGTAGAGTTTTTAGTTTCAAATTCTTTATTATTAATACTAAGGATAATATTCACATATTTTCCTCCAAAACTGATAAAGTAATTTACATTGGATATTCAAATTCATGTAAATCATATCAATTTTTTAATAAAAGAATCAAGACTATATATGGGTCTTTCCATGTCATGTTTGATAAGATATATCTACATGAGTCTAAGACTCCTTTAGAAAACCTAGAGGATGATTTATCTACCTTGAAATTTAATTACAAACCTTCTGTTTATACTATAAAACATATATAATTATTATCCATCCATGAGGAACTTCTAGGACATAAACATGTGAAAGACCCTGAAGTGACAAACCCTTCCTTTTCTAGAGATGTTAGGACTCTTAAATATCATCCCATAGATATTGTTGCTGGAAACATAGATATAGATATACAAACTAGATATTATATAAGAAACGAGGTTGAACATCAATATTTCTTGTCACGTATTTAACCTAAGAACATCAATGATGCAATAAATGTTGAGTTATGGGTAGTGTGTATAAAATATAAACTTAATAAAATTAATAAAAATAATGTTTGATAACTTTTTGATAGACCCAAAGACACCTTGACTATAGGAACTAAATGATTATTTATAAAAAAATATTGATAAATCTTGAAAAATAGTGAAAAATAATGCTAGTCTAGTTGCACAAGGGTATAGTCAAGAATAGGGCATAAACTATGAAAAAAACATTGCACATGTATCCGACATGAATCCATTAAAATACGACTTGACTATGCTGCCAATCTAGATTGAAAACTATATCAAATGGATTCCCAAATTTCATTCTTAAATTGGTATATAAATGAGGATATATCATTTTAACAACCCCATGGATTTAAAAATCCTTATTTTCGAAATCATGATTTCAAGTAAAAAAAATTATATGGATTTAAAAAATATCCTAAAATTTGGTATGATAGGCTAATCTCATTTCTTATTTCAAACTGATTTTAAAAAGTTATAGTTGATCCTACACTATTTAAAATGAAATTTTCAAAAGATTATTTAGTTGGTCAAATATATGACGATGATATTATTTTTGAATTTTATAAAAATTATTTATGAACTTATTTTTCAAAAATTATTTTAAAATAAATTTAAAATGAGTTTAAAGGGTAAACTAAAATTATTTCTTAGTTTAAAAAATTTTCAAATTAAATAAAGAATTATTTTAGATCAGAGAAATTACAATAAAGAAATTTTGATAGGAAATTTTCAAAATGGTCATATAAATCTTGAATATATTGGTATATAGAATCATATTACTTATATTTTCAGTAAGGATTTGAATTTTTTGATAATTAACTACATCAAATTTGAATTAGGTATGATTAATTATGGTTAATTCCAATTTTATGGAAACCACCATTGATTTTTACCCAATATTGAGTTTTACCTAGAACTGAGTTTTACCCACCATTGAGTTTTACCCACCATTGAATTTTACCCACCATTGAGTTTTACCCATTATTGAGTTTTACCTATTTTGAAAAAAAGTTTCCTTTGTGAATTTATTTCTATTGGTTTTTAAGACGTTTTTTATAATTTCTTTTTAGGAGTTATTTATTTAATTCTTATAATATTTACATTTTATTTTAGTTTTTAATTTTTTATTTACAAATTCATAAATAACTAAATGATATACAATTATAAACCAATCTAATTATCAATGCTCTTAATCCCTCATTCCTTATTTCTTGAACCCTTCCACTACCCTTTTCCATCTTAACTATTGGAATTCCCTATAATTCATCGAAACTCTTCGAGCTGATATCTATAGTAAGAGTTAAGAGAGACACTAAATCATATCTTAATGAGTTGTTTCCTAAACATACATAGAATATGGAATCCAATAGTTTAGCTACTATTAACCTAGTGAATTTGGATATTATGAAGAGGGTAGTGGAACATTAAAAGGATGTTCATGATGAATGGTTGATGTCAATCAAGTCTTTGGTGTTTATATTTCTAAAAGCCATGGATAGGGGAATTATTTTATTCTAACAATAGACATTTCTATCCAAGGTTAGTGCACCAATTTTATAAATATATCAAGTTAAGTTTTACAGAAGATGAATACTATGTACGAAGCCTAATAAATTGAAATAAGGTTATTTACTCTTCAAGATAGTGGTTTGATGTTTGAGAGTACCTCATAAAAGACTTTCAAATTACTATTAATGAAATGTTCAGGATAAGAGTGACAACTTTGTATATGACGATGCCTTGGCAGTTTTGATCATAGATGGGATAGTGATAAGACCTGTTGCTACTGATCTTGAGGGATAATGTCACTTTCTTTTCATGTTTATCAAACCAATGGTGTGCCTAAGTAAAGGTTATTTCTCAACAACGAGGTATCAATAAGTTTATCATTGGTGTCTTATGAAGATATTAAAAAATATTAATCTCTATTGATATATGATGACTAATATCATGAAAATGTGCAATCCATATTTGAAATAAAATTATCTTATTTATCCCATGTTCACCTCGACCATGCTGGACTCCAATAGATTTTTCAAGCAAGGATATTAAACTATAGTTAAATGCAGATGTATTTTCATTAAGATTTTCATTTGAAAAAGGATGAAAAAAAGCTATAATCCAGGGAAAAAAATGGATTTATAACGATGACAGGAATTATGATGATTTTAACCTAGTTGATCATCCAACTGTACCATAGAATCTTATGGATCATATCTTAGATCTAGATAAGAATATTGAATATTTATATAAGTAAGTATAGGAGGTTTCTGCCACAATATATATGGAATATATGATTTCAATGGATGAGGGTAGTGACCCAGATCTTCCTTAGAGATCCCCAATAATTACTTATGACGCTCTTAGTCCACCTATGTCTCTATATGTCTGAGATACTATCTTGAAATAATTGAGTGTAGAATAATAAATCAAGGTTTTTGGTGAAAATAAATTCAAGAGAACTTCTAATTATTTTAAATAAAATGTAAATGGAGATAACAGTGATGATAAAGATTTAGAAAAAGGAGGTGGAGGAAGAGAGTCTGAGGAAAATAGAGGTGGAGATTGAGATCAAGATAAAAATTATAGAGGTTCCTACTAGTATGGTCATAGTTGTGGAATTATAGATGAGAATGTTGAGATGAATTTGGAACTTATTTATTTTATAGGTTTATCAGTTGCCTCTATATCTTAAGACAGAACGATCATAGTTGATGATATTGATAGAACAACCCGAGATTAGAAGGAAGCATCTGTTAATAATAATTGATCCTAAAGACAAAAAAGTTAACTTCTGGATTCTATAAATGGTGTTCATAGTGAGACTGGAACTATTGTACATATGGTTGCTAAGAAAGATATTATTGAATAGTTAGTTTATGTAAAAATAGAGTTTGAGCCGTCTTTTATTATCAAATTGCTAATGTCTTGATATATTCTGATAAGTTGGATGTTTTACCTACCGTTGTTGAGTCTATAATTGTAGAACATTAAATTTTTAAGACTTATGAAATGCCTTATATCATATTAATGGACCTAGTTATTGGGGATTAAGATAGGATTCTAGGGTATGTCATACTCAGTCTAGAATAAACTGGTTCTTATGATGAGAGGTATGATATTTGAGATGAAGTGGATCCTAAGGTTTTATTAGTTTCACAGGTTGATGATATTTGGGAATTGTATGCATTTTATTCTATTGTTCCATCAATAACTATTTTCTCTAAATTCATGTTTTCACCTCTTTTTTTTTCTTTATTACTTGCTGATGATATTATTATATCTGATTTAAAAAAATTCAGGGAGAGTTTTCTCGTTGACATTGGTTAGTTATGAAAAAAAATGGAACCTCATGTCACCAAGATGAGTGAATGAGATGAAAGGTATATGTTTGCTCTTATGGTCCATCATATCTAACCTAATATGATGCATCACATTCAATAAGTTGAAATGGACAATATGCAGTTATCCAATGAGTTGTACACATTGAGATATATAGTGGATGAGATGAGATATTTATTTGAAAATTCTATGGATATTTTTCAAGCGAGGGAGGATAATAATACTTAATTGGTATCTACTTCCAATTCTCCACCTCCTACTCTTGATATTGAATTGACAAAGAAAGTTTTCAGGAATGATCTTTGTGATACTTTGACGGATTTACCTAACAAACCATAGGAACACTTGGAAAAAATAATACATAATAGTGATCATGACCATATTATTGTTAGAGAGTATATAAAGGATATTAAAGATAATATTGAGACAATTACAAAGTCTATAAAGTATTATCTATCTTGGATTTAGACTGAGAATGAGTTGAATGTTCATTTAAGGTTTCAAGCTGAAAATATAGGAATGACTCCATTTTCTAAATCTTTTAAAGAGAAACTAAATCAGTTGATGGTGATAAAACTAGTGATCAAGATATTTGTTTAATAAAATAAATACTTCTCAATGCTATGGAAATGGGTGTAACTATTATTATTTATATCATAAAATTTATTAAACCCTTTCTCTATGTTTTTTGGAATTGTAGTGGTGGATCATGATTCCATTCCTCTTTCTACCAATCTAACACCACCATCTTCAGATCTATAGTTCTTCAGGACATGTGTAACCATATATCCAAATTCACCCTTTCCTTCTCGTTTCCATCCCTTCAGTCTCACTCTAAGAGAATCATCCCAACATCTCAAACCAATCATTATCTAGGAGACTCCTTCTCTAAATTTTATTCCTATATTTATCCCTATTATTACCTAATCCCCAACTAATACATCTTTAGGTTCTGAAATAAATAATGGAAAATCTCCACTTCAAATTTCAGGAAATCCTGAAAAGCATTGATATAAGATTTTGAGAATTTTATGGGGATTATTTTTTAGGACTTTTTATTGTCTCTTTTTCACTGTAATTCAATTAAAATGTTCAAGGACAATTAAATTATTAATCCTGATTTCTTTTATTAAATTTCTTATTTTATTATCACTTTTTGATAATCCCAAAATGGGATAATGAATATATGGAATTTATTTTCTATCATTTTTCAATAGTGTTCCTTTAATACCATTCTATTTTAACTATCCTTGATATCATATGTATTTCAATTTCTTCCTTTGATACCATTTACTTTCTACTTAAAATCTTTGATACCTTTATAGATTTTTAATGTTCTATAATGATCTATTTTTACACCATTGTTTATTATATTACTTTTCTATAAAATTGCATGACTTTAGATTATCAAAAGAGGGAATATTGTTGGAACACTTATTTTAGTGATAAAAAAAATCGTGTTTATAATGTAATTAATGAGTGTTATGGGTTATTTTAGTATTTTATATTATATGGAAGATTAGAAAAAATCAACTTAAGTATTTGAGAGACTCACTATTGAAGATGAGTCACCACCATACATGACTCAAAATTGAGGATGACTCACCATTGGGATAATAATTTTACAAAGTGTTCTAAAAAACATATAGTTCTAGATGAGTTAACACATGAATAAAATTTGGGCTAATTATAGAAAAGACCTACCATCAAAAATGAGTCTCCATCAAAACATAGTTACTATAAAAGAAAATTGGATAAGTATAGGAAGGACATATCCCCATAGGATGAATGAACATCAGAACTTAGTTACCTCTAAATTAGTGAAAGTGATGAGATGGCCTACAAGTGAGAAGACTCATTATTGATCTGAGTCACTGTTGGATTGAATCAAAACCAATATAATTCCCTACCAAAGTTATATCACCATTAATAAGAGTCATCATTATTATTCATTTATTTTTATTTAAATATTTTAACAACTATATTATGGAATTTAATACCAATCGTTATTTTTCAGATTGTTCTTAAACTACTATAGATATGTTTTACTGTTTGTGCCAATTGTCCAGTATGAGGAGTAGAGGATCTGGATGATTCTCTATGCATGATGCTATTAACATAAGTACAATACTATATTATGTGGAGACATGTTGAGCTAGAATTCAAGTGAATATAGATAGGTATTCATGATCACGAGAAGGGAGAGATAAATAAATTTCATTAACAAGAGACTGTTGTGAAGTGTGATAAACATGAATCATATTTACTTGTGATCATCTGTGGAATATTAAATCATATTGAACATATTTTTCCTTCCTACAAGAAGAAAAAAATAATTAAAAACAATCTATTTTAATAGTAATTTTTGAAACAATACTCTAGCTATTGTTCTAGCTACATCCAATGAGTCCGAAGATTTAGAACACACCAGACCAAGAAATAATCTCATCTTTACATATTTCATTTTCTATATCTATTAATTATATTCTTATAACAAGAATTCTGTTCTTACTTTGTATTTTAACCATGAAAATTGTAACCTATACATTAACTAGTAGATACAAGACATATTATCAATCCCTTTACATCTATTTTCCCATGTGTTGTAGAAGACTTCCTTGTGTGTCTTGTTTTGTTTTATTCCCACGATTGTTGTGGAAGAGGTAATGTGTGGCTAAAATGGCTAGTTTTATGGTGTATTCCCAATGTAGGTTATGGATCAAAGATTATTTTATATAATATTCTTGGTATTGTATAATTATTATGTGGAGAGTGTAGCACCCTGAGATTTTGTGAAATTGTTTTTTTAATTAATTTAATGTTTTTTGATATTTTTCATTTCATAGAATACTAAATATAGTCTATTTTATTGCATTATGTTTGGATTGTGTTATATGAAACACCAATTAAATAATTCATTACACACATTATGCTATTTATATTTCCCTAAATAGAAAATTTATGTTATCTAATGTTACACAAAATATTTACTTTCTTAGATGTCTTTCGTAACATTCAAAACTGAGTTTTACCAAATAATGAAATATTATTAAAATATTAGTTAATATAATAAGTTATAACCTAGCCATTAAATTACTATTTTCTAAAGGGGTTAAATAACATATGGAAATAAATGTTTTATAGAAAAATAGAACAAATTCATTGGTTACAATTTATTTATAAATGAATATGAACACCAATTTAATATAAAGGAAAATATTATTATTTTTATGCTATCAAAGTTGTTTAATCATAGAAAATTAATGTAATTATAGTTTCTAAGTGATATTACTGTAATATATATATATAAATATATATTATATTCAATAAAATATTTTTTTATATTCTTCCATTATATTTTATAGAATTAAGATAAAAACAAACCTTATTTTATGCATAAAATACAATATTTTTATTAAGACAATTTAATCTCCTTTTAACAGAGAACCTAATTTAAATAAAAATTTAACACATTTATAGATCTTATATCTAAAAATAAACATAATAATTTAAATATAAATATAAAAACTAACTTATGGTGAATATTTGGTATTTTTCTTTGATGTTTCATTTTTTAATGAATTTTAAAAACTAAAGAATTTTAATTCAAAACTGCTTTACATCTAATTTATTTATAAGGATAAATTATATTTTAACTTGGTTTAAAAGATTAATTATATCATATTTTTATATATTAATAAATTTTAGGCCCTTTTTATAAAGTTCACTTTGAAATTTGTTATAAAATCTCAACAAATGTTTTGTCGTTTTTACATTAAATCCCAAAATTGTGGCCCTATATGTGGGATTGAATTTAAATTAATTTATAACACTTAAATTATTTGAATTTGGAAAATTCTACTCAATATTTTAAATAATAATAATTTATAACTGATAATAATTTTAACTTAGTTTTTGAACAAAAATCTTAGGGAAAGTAATTAATATTAATTATAATGAATAACATAAAATTAAGCTCAATAAAGGGATAAACCTTATTCTTAAGGGCCAAAATGACTGAAACACTAGTTCAAGATCCATTGGATAGATATATTTAGACCCTATACTAACTTTTATTGAATTTTTCCCATTATGGGATCCTATTTCCACTGTAAAATGTGGGTGACATTCCCTTTCCCAAAATTTACAAGAGTGACAATCCTCCCTCATAATAAAAAAGCCTCCTCTCCTCCCACTTCCTCACACATAAAAAGACACATTGGATTAAAATATATATATAAAAATAGATCCTAATAATCCCTAATCTAATACTATAAGTCAAAAATTTATAATAAATCCATCTCAAGAATCTCTTTGGTGCAAATCAAAATAAATTGCCAAAATAAGAGGTATCAACCTTCTTCAAGCTCATTCCTTTTATTTTCTTTATCCACCACCTAAAATATATATATTCCATGATTATATAGAATACAATTATCATAAATATACTGATATTTTGTTATTATATGTTTTCTACTTTCACACATTTCCATTAAATAGTAATGAACATAATGTTTTTCTATACGATGAAGTACAACCACACGAAACAATGATTGTTTATTTTTTTCTTTTACCATGATTAATCATTGGTAATTATGATATAAAATATATTTATATAATATATATATATATATATTTATATATTATTTCTTTATTATTCTATAATTCTTTTATGACACATTCCTTTATAATTTCCATCTTATGTAAATATGATAACATCGTTTTCAGATATGTGGACTACAGAATCCTCAAAGCGACGTGATTCATAAAAACTCTATGTGGAATGTATTAAGGATGGGTATAGTGAAATTATATGATATATATGATATAATAATTCTAATTAAATAATTATATATATATAGATAATTCATTTACAATCTTTATTTCAATACGATAATAAAACTGAAACAACGTTCATGCACACATGTGACCTATTGTCTCCATGAACGGTGTATTCCATTTCATACATCTATATTATATGGATTACTATAATAAAAATATAATGAATAAAATTTATATTTATATCATAGTTTAGATTCTTTAAATAATGATATAAGTATAAGGAACAAATATATAACAAATTAAGACATATGTAAAGAAGAAAGCTGATATTACCCAAAGTGAAATAGTAACATAGAATTGTTAACAAGCGGGTAATATACTACCATAATAGAGCTATATATTTTATTATATATAACAATATGGTTCTTTTATAGATTTATAATAAACTTATACTTATTATAATTTATTTTTTTATGAGTATGATGAGAGTCAAGTCACAAGGTAAGGGAATTTCATCTCACTTTTTATTTTTGTGAGATACATGACTTATTCACCAATAACTTATTTTTTTGTGGTTTATATATTTTTCATAAGTTTATTCCATGTATATTATAATTAAAGTTATGGTTATTTACATATCATTTTTATTAACTTTATTTCATATTTTTTATGTTTCAAAAGTCACATAATCAGTAATGTAAATTTGTCTCAATTTTACTTCATTGAGACACTTTCCATGTTATTCACCTATATTTTTTTATAAGGTGTATATACTGACATTGAATTGTTATATCATGAATATAATTATTTTCATGATATTTAAATATTAATTTAATTCCATTTTCTTACATAGGTAGTATGGTTCAAAGTTACCATGTAATAAGATTTTATTGAGACAATCTCATCAATTTCCAAGATTTTTTACGGCTATGCTTACTTTATTGATATTTTATGTTCCATATTTAAAGAACACTCATGAATTATAGTACACTATATTTTTTATGATATATACATGTATTAGTAATATTATTCTACTATTTTTTAGTTAATATATCAAAGAAAAATATTTTTATGCTTGTCAGGATTTATTTCTCCTTTTGGTCAAAAATCCATGTTTTTCAAAATGGTGATTTCGAAAAAAAAATTGAAAAGTGATTTAATATTATCCTATTATGTTAAAGAGCATTGTTTACACATCATTTTACTTTTAAAAATAGTTCTAGAAGGAATATTGTTTCTATTTTTTGTATGATGAAATTTTTTGGAACTTTTAAGGTAAAAATGGAATGTTTGGAATATATGGACATACCCATAATCATGACGGACATTCACTTAAATATCCCTTTACAAGATTAAAAGTTATTTTTCAAATTAAATTTTTTTCTTGATATTCAATAAATTAATTGTTTTAAATTTCATTTCAAAGAAATGGTTTTAAATTACTTATCAAAATTATTTATTATGATTTCAAGGGAAAAGGGTTTTCAAAAGGTTTTCAACATTTAATTATGTATTTTCAAGGTATTTTTAAATAAATGGTTTTAAAAAAATTATCAATATTTATTTATAAGTTTTTAAATTATTTTCGATCAAATGGTTTTCAAAAAAATTTCAACCTTTGTTTATATGTTTTCAATATATTTTCCATGAAATGGTTTAAAAAAAGTTTTCAAGATTATTGGACAAGTTTTCAAGTAAAATAGTTTTCAAAACATTCTCAATACTTATTTATATTTTTTAAAAAGTATTTTAAAATAATTTTTTTTTAAAAACATTTTCATGTTTCTTTTATATGTTTTTAAGGAAAATGGTTTTCCAATGGATTTCTGTTTTAAGAATAATTTTTGAATAAGGATAATTTCATGATAATTTTTTTAAAAGATCATTAAAAATTATTTCCCATATTTGATGGAATATGTTGATGTCTTTCATGCCTTTCTGGGGAAATTATTCAATGATTCCATTCACATTCTTTCTCTAAATGTTTAATTTTTTTATGGCATGTTTTTTATGAAACTCTTTTCTCTTTTATGAGTTTTATGCTTATGAACACACTTCTTTTCACAGTTTCTGTTTTTATGAAATGATTAGGAAAACTTTCTTTTTTCATAGATTAATATACTATTATATGTTTATGATACCCAATTTATTTCATAGGTTATGATATAATTTTTTATTATCTTGTGGAACATGTATGTATTATTTCATTATGATATGGGTGGGACCTATATCTTCCTCCAGTGAATTGGGTAAATATTTATATCTCATGAGATAGACTAAGATGGTATTGAGAGGAACCATGATTACTAAGATGACTACGGGAGTGAACCATGACAATCAAGATTGTATGTGGAGTGGAATCATACTACTAAGATAGCCATGGGAGTGAACTATGACTACAAAGATGGTACCGGGAGTGAACCCATACTACTAAGATTTCCTTGGCTCCAATGCCTTCATTACTATGGAAATCTTATTATATGCTTCTGTGTCTTCCACAATTTCATGTATTATTTCTAATATATGATTTCATGTAATATTTTTTTAATTCATTTTGATTTATGTATTATGAACTACCAAGATTTATTCCATGATTCATGTTTATGATCTTATGACATATATTTTAAGATATTCTAATGTTATGATCATGTTCACATACCTCTATGATTATGTTTATGCTCACATGTCTCCCTTTATTACCCTTACTGAGAATCTAAGCTCACATATTTTATGATTCCTTATTTCTAAAGGCACTAAACTAATATAGTCTTTAGGAATATATTTGTATAATTTTTTAAGTATTCCTAAAAAGTGATGTTGTGTTAGTGTATGAAAATAGAGGGTTGTTATAGAGAGGATTAAGTATCAAATTGAGATTGAACCTCGATTTTTTATGTCACAATGTGTTTTCTTTTGTTTTATTTCTATGATTTAAACTAAATCTATTTTAGATAATAAAAACACTACTTTCATAGTTAGTAATAATTAGTGTTTTATAATGATTTTGATTAAGTAAATTGATTTCATAAGTTAATTTAATTTTCATAATTATTTTAACTTAGGCTTAATCACGCATTGAGAAATCTTTTAAAAGATAAAAATATATATAGATCTATAATTTTTATAAATTGAGATTTTTTAATTAATTTGGTGATTTTATTTAAACCATATCTTGAAAATATAGTTTTATTGGGTACTCATTCCACCCCCCCCCCCCCTCTTGAGATGTTGACTCAGGCCAACAATAAAAAATATTCATTATAAAAAATCGATATCAAGTGAAGATTAAGGATTTTTCAAAATATCTTGAGGTAATCAATTAACTTTCAAAGTAATAACCATAGGTTAAAATGGTATAATTTTCAAGAAATAATCTTATCCATGATTAATAATATGGATATTTAGTGAAAATTTAATGTTCAATGGTCACTACAAAGTGAATAACTCAAGGGGAAGTTAATGACTAAAAAATTTATTCAAGGAAGTAAATTTAAGTTTTATACTTTGTCAAAAAAGTCATAATTCTTACCAAAGAAGAATATTGATGGTACCAATATAACATATTCTAATTAGAGTAAGAATAATGGTTATTCTTGATGATAAAATAAAAATATCTTTAAAAAAATTCATCAGGAAAGTAACAATTTCATTTTGAAAATATGTTTCCTTGAAAATAAATTTTAAACACATTTTCATTCATAATTTCTTTTTAAAAATTCAATGGAATATTCAAATAATTTATTGTACATGTTAAGAATCGTATTCCTTTTGAAATGAGATAAGGTTAGAAAATTACATTATTCAAAAAGAGACAAGCAGTTTCCTTTGAAAACATTTTTTAAAGAAAACAATTTGTAAAAATGAATATTAATAAATCATTATAAATAATATAAGAAATTTTTTTGAAATAAAATAGAAAATATTGTTTTTAAGAAAATGGATTTCCTACAAATGAGATAAATGAAGTCATATTTTCTTAGAACCATTTTATAAGAAATTTTAAGTACCAAAGATTAAAAAAATGGTACTATTTCATAAATATAATAATAAATAATCATAGGTGGATAAAAGTAAAAGGATTATTAATCAATTATAATATAATTTCCTTCATTGGAAATTGATGTGTAAACAATCTTGAATAGAAATATAATGTTAAGTAACCCCTTACAATGATCATAACATTAATGTGAGAATCAAGTAATTAATTGATTATGTTTATAAACATTAAAAACATGTAAAATAAGTGGGAATAAAACAATATAGATTCAAAATTAATTACCAATGTAATCTTATAATGTTAACGACAATGAGGAAGTAATATAACCCAATGAAAAGAAATTGGGTTATGAAATTCATTTCCATTTGGTAACTCATAATTCAAATCTACTTAAATTAAATAATTCAAATTGAAACTAAAAATTATATACAACTAATTATTTATGATATTACATGTAAATGTGAAATATATAAACCTTATAAAACTAATTAGGTTCATTATACTATAATATGCCTCAATGAAATGAAATTGAGATGAAATCCCTTACCTTTCACATTTATTTTTTCATACATGATTTAACCTCTAGTATAGTGGTTTTAAACATGTAATTAAATTATTAACAAAAAGTTTTTATATTTAATTTATCATATATTATCCTTTTATAACATATTATTACCTATTCGTTAATAATATTTTATTTTTTTCATTGTTTAGGGTAATAACATTCTTTGACTTTCCAGTTTGTTTTGACATGTTATTTTTTCTACCTATTAATTTGATCATGATTTACTAAAATAATGAATCAAAAACATGATTTAATATTCATATATGTCCATTATATATGTTTTTTTGAGTAATAAATAATTTTCAGGGATCATAAATGAAATGCACCATTCAGGGAGAATGGTAGGCCTTACATAGGCAAAAACACTGCTACCATTTTATTATCATATTAATAGAAAATAATTAAGTTATATTTATTTATATTATCATTAAAATATCATAATTATTTTATATATATCATATGTTTTTATTAAACTCATCCCTAAGACATTCCATGTAAATTTTTGACAAATCACATCGCTTCGTGAGGAGGTAGTCCACCATATACACAAACGAAATGATTGTATTACCACAAATGTAAAAAATTATGGTATGTTTTATTTAATAAGTCAATAAGTATAAATACATTATAAATATAATATATATAATATATAAAATATAATTTCATCATTATTCCCAAACATGAAATGTGGTAATGTAAGAATGAACATTATCGGTTTGCGAGGCGGTAGTCTTCCATAAACGAGAATGATGATTATGTATCCCATATGAGGGACATGTTTGTGGTTTTAGATAATAACATAACATAAAAACATATAATTATATTTAATGTATTATTTTATTACATAATAATTATATAATAATAATTTTGGGAGTATGAGAAAGAATTAAAATAAAAGATGTTATTTGAAAAACATAACCTCTTCTTCGGGTATCCTCCTTAGATTTTCACTAATACATTTATAAGCTAGATTAATTCCTAATATAAAGATTATAGGTCTATTATAGGTAATTTAGGAAGTTAATTGGGTAAATTTTATTTGATAAAAATATATTTTCATGTGTCAATAAGTGAGGGAAGTAAGTTCCCTTTTATAATGCAGGAGGAGTGGCATTCTTGTAAAAACCTAAAACTAAACACTATCTAGAGGTCTACCAAACCACATGTTCCACCTATAATGATACATTTTCAATACACTATGGTATATTATCTAACTAGTTACATCCAAGTTGTGTTGGAAAATATTCGAGCTTATATGTCACCCTAAGATTAATGTTTTGTCCCTTGATAAACTCATTTTTCTCTTAACCACTGTAATTAATTTTAATTGTTTTCACAAATAATTTATGAAAGAAAAATTAGTTGAACCTATTATAAATTATAAATAATTTTTATTTCAAATAATTAATACATTTTTTCAAATTCAATTCACATAATTTTTATAAATTAATTGAAAATTAATCCTGCAAATAGAATGGGAAAACATGGTTTTAATGTGAAAATGTTCAAACGTTTACTATGTTTTTTATCTAAATTTGTTATAAAAATGATTCCAATAAATTAAATTGAATTAATATATGTATAATTGATTATTTTTTTATTTAAAAATAATTCATGATATAATTTTACATTTTAAATTATTTAGATGAAAAGTCAATTTTTAATTAAAACTCATTATTTTTTACTATTCATGAAAAATGAAACATCTAAGAAAAATAAAAAATATTCACCCTAATATAATTTAGACCATAAAAATTAAAAAAAAAGAGTATTTTTTTAATTTATTTTTAAAGTTTAAACATTTTATTTTTAAAACAAGTGGGTCAATAAAAGGCGGTAAAACTACATTTAAAAAAATACAACTTTTTAAGAATAAAATTGAAAATTTTTCTTATCTTGTTCCTATCAGGTATATTAGATTAATGTAAAAAATGATAATATATAAATTTCATTAGTATAATTTAATTATAATAATTTATTTAATTTATTAGGATAAAACACCTTTTGGGTCATAAAAATATTTTTTAAATAGAATCGTTTCCTTTATATTCAATTGATTTTTTATTTATAATTACTTGGTAACCAATGAATTCATTTTATATTTTAGTACACAAAATATTTTAATAATTTAATTAATCCTATTAATAACATAATTTTTAATATCAACAAGATAATTTTCATTTCAAATAATATTGTTAATAATATTTTGTAAATCTCTATCTTTCTTGTAACACATGATATCAAAGAAAGTAATTATTGTGCATAACACAAGAGAACTCGGTGTTTAAAGAATTGAAAAATATATCATTTATTGAATTTATTTAAAATAGTAAATATATTTTATGTATCCAGATTTTATATTCCCTTTTATTCTTGGTATTATGTTGCAAACATGCTATTGAATAGAATATTCATATTTTAAAATATCAGGGTGTTACATTCTCTTCAAATTAAATTAATTGTATCCTCACAATTAAAACTATAACATGGTAATATAGGGTATAATGTTTTAAAATACCATTTATTAAAAATCCATATCTTAAAAGGGTAAACAAAATATACTCTCAATTGGAGAGATAAGGATGTACAAAGGTCATCTTGAATAACACTTGACTAGGATTCTATATTGGAGAACCTTAGTGGAATGTGAGGATATGGACTTAAAGTAAACATATAAATATTTATTGGGATTAATTGAGGTAATTGATCAAAATAAAGTGAATGACTAAAAGAATGTTTAAGGTCACAAAACCGTAAATATAATAGTCTTTTAATGTTTGGTGATATCATTAGAAATCATCGTAATAAGATAGCATTATATTTCTATATCTTTTTTCAAAAGTTGAGGAATTATTTTCCATCTAATAATATAAGGACATATAATTAATCAATATTTTTTTTAATAACAATAATTTATTCCTTTGTTTTTTCTTTTGTCAATTTCATTTGATAACTTACTCCACTAAATAAATATCCACAAATGATTTTTTCCCTTATGTACTGAAATTTAATTTTAATAGATCATATTATGCATAAAAGGGGAAAACATATTTCTATCTACCTGTAAATGTCTAATGAATCCAATATGTTTCACATAATAATCTCTGAACCTCAAAATTAATACCGCTGTTTTATCAATAATATTTATTCATCAAATGTTTCATCTAAAAACAATGACGCATTAACCAGGACAACACATAGGCCATCAGTAGGTGTGAAACCATTATCTTACTTCATTCATGGGTTCAAGCCCAACTTCCTTGAAATATGTTATGGGGTTTTACCTAGCATGTGGGTTTTTCTATTTCTAGAAACATATTATTCTAATTCCTATAATGTTTCCAATAAAATTCATATATATTCTTGAAATTTATTCATTAAATAACCTTTTCTATATGGTTTTCAATACAAACTATTTTTTTGAAAGTATAATAATGTTATTTTAATATTAATATACTAAATTTAATGATCATATTAGCCAATAATATTATCAAAAAATTTAATATTATTTCTATAAAATTTAAATTCATTATTCCTTAACAAACTTTTCCACTAAAATATATACTTGCGTTAAATTTCCCCCCAATGCCCTTAATCATGGTAAACTCCCATCACATAAAACCCAAAAGGGGGTTTTAATACATTCAAAATATGTTAAATATTAACCTCATTAATAATGATGGTATCTATAACTATCATTTTAATGAATGCACATGTACTTTTAAAACATAATACAATAATTATATTCTTTAGGATCTTATAATAAGAATACCATTGGTAAAACACTTCAACAATTTATTTATTTATTCACAATACATAAGTACTTTATCTATTTTATTTTCACATGAGTCCTTCCATGGTCAAGTGTTTTCCCTTTAGATTATGATATTGACTTCATTAGTTCCAAGGTTCCCCAAATTTAAGGCATCAAACTATAAATGGATCCTTAGTATAAGATTTATTATCATTAATAGTACTATTCATTTCTCATTAGAAAATTATTTTCTTTATGTCCTTTTCCATACAAATAAAGAATCTACTCATTCCATTGAGACAAGTTCTTGGTTGTCTCATTCTATATGAAATGAATTATGGAAATGGAACCTTCTTTTCTCTGTGTTCTCCATAACTCACGATCTCAACAAATTCCATCATACTCTTCATTGGTGAGCCTATGATTTGGTGAAGTTATATATTGTTAAACATGTTTTGGAAAAAATGAATAAGAATAAACATGAATTCTTCCACTCCAATAATCATCTCATTTGGTTACACATTTTAACTACATTTTTATTCATTTTAAATGTTAATATTATTATTTTAGATTATACCCATTGATTGAAACCATAAAGCATAGTGAGAGAAAAACTAATCATAGTGAGAAAACAACATAATAATTTCTAGGATGTCTTAAACATGATAATTTATTTTCAATCTAAAACACATTAGTTTTAACCCAGGTTATCCATTTTCAACTTCTATTCAACTCCTTTATATTGTTTTGTATATAAAATGTGAATTTTCTTAAGCATATCCCCTAGATGTTTCAAACCAGGTGCATAGTAAGTTTCTTTTTGATGTACTAGGTTACACTTGAGTTAGGACCGATGTTCCCTTTTTGGAATTTTTACCCATATGTACATCTATACTAGAAATTTTTCCACTTGTATTATCTAGATAGATGTGTATTTCTTGGAATAACCACATAATAGTTTCCTTATCAAAAAATTATGATCTTATTATTTACATATCCTTAAATTCAATAAATGATTTAAATCCCTAATCTATGTTTTCCTAAATATATTTTATAATGTTTCTACTAAACATGGAATGATTAAAAAATATATTTAACTGAATAAAAAAGCTTCGATTTTGTTCCTCAAACCATTAAATTATCATAAGATACAAGAAATACCTTCCCAAATGACAAAATATTTTTATAGTATTGGTAAACTAGACACAAATATTAGTCTTGTATTATAATTGAATAAAAAAATAGTCTTTTTTCATGAATAGAATTATTCCTTTTCACATATCACTGTATATTAGACATAGTAAACATCATTAAATACTATGTAAATAAAAAATAAGGGTGATTTCCAATGCATAATAAGGGTCAAGTAAAGTGTAATATATAATGAATCAATAATGACTATTCAATAGAGAATGGAAAATAACTGTACACAGGTTCCATTTAAATAACTGGATAAGAGAAAATAAATATAGAAATATGAATAACTAGAAACAAATTCCATTTAAATAACTATATAAGAAAGAATCAATATGAGAAGGTATATAATTGTCAAGACCTGACATTTAAATGAATGTATAAGGAATAATTAATATAGAAAGGTATATATGTGAAACCCATTGCATTTAATAAGTAAAATGATAATGAAATGAATCAATTGTTTTTATTCATAGTGAAAATATCATGGAAAATAATAACTAAATTTGAATGAAGGAAATTATTAATTATTGTACACCATGTTTCCTAGGTACATAGTACCTGTACTATCAAGACTTTTCACGAGGTAGTTTAAAAATACAAGGTAAAACCCCACATAACTAATTTTATAAAATGAATTCTTCTCATGAGACTACCGATGTATCGAGGGGCATGGTTAAAAAGGTTCCCATCCCATGTCATATCAGTCCAAATCATTCCTCATATATTGAATAATTTATTAAATTACTAAAAATGTGACTTATCAGAAATTCAAATTGAATGAAGAATATTGATTTATCAATATTTCCCCAGATAATCAAATAACTATCAAAGAAAATATTGTACGTTAAAATATTTTATATTTACTAAATAATCATGTCCTTGATAAATAATGTGAATATTGAGGGTTAATTTAATGATCAATGGTCACTAGAAAGTGAAAAACTCATGGGGAAGTTCATGGTTGAAAACATTTTCAAGAAAGTGAATGTTAATACTATCCTTGTTCAACATAATCATAATAAATCCAAAATATTAATAAGAATGGTATAAATATGACATATACCCATCGGATTAAGAATAATAGTTTTTTCATTTATGAAATTAAATGATCTTTAAAAACACTCTTGATGAAAATATCCTTTTAATTTTGAAAATAATTTTTTTTGAAAATAAACATTAAAAAACATTAATTTAAAATACCATCGTAAACATGAAAAATAAGCTTCAAATAAATTACATCATGTAATTACATATATGATGTATAATTTAAAAAAAATCATTCCTTTTTCATTGAGAAAATGATAAATAAGTGACTTGTTCATAAAGAGGAAATAATATTTATTTGAAAACATTATTAAAAATTAAAATGGGAAAAATTTTAATTTAATTTATAATTTTTAAAAGGATAAGAAAAAATATTGAAAACCTTTTTAGAAAGAATGGTTTATTTAGAAAATATATTTCTGACCGAAGATGGAAATGAATTTAGCTTTTGGTAAAACAATTTATAAAATATTTTAAGTAGAAAAGTGTGGTAAAATGGTATTATTTCATGAAAATAATCATGAATTACTAGAGGATAAAAAAATTAAAGGTTTTATTAATCAATAATAAAATAATTTCCTTCAATGGAAATTCAAGTGTAAATATACCCGAATAAATTAAGATTGCGAATTAAACCCTTAAAAAGATCATCACATTGATGTGATAATCAACCAATTAATAGATTATTTGTATCCACATTAAATAAAAATATAAAATGAGTAAATAAAAAACCATATATTCAAAATTTATTAAACATATAATCTTAAAATATTAATGAAAACAAGGATGTAATATGAACCAATGAAAATGAATTTGGTTATGACATTCTTTACCACTTGGTAACTCTTAATACAAATCCCCTTAAATGAAATAATTTAAATTGAAACTCAAAATACCATTAATATTGAATTATAAATTATAAAAAATTACAATGGGCAGTATATACCGCATATAAATATAATTTGGTGGCTAATATTAAAATATACCTTAATGAAATGATATTGAGAAGAAATACCTTACCTCAAATATTCCTTTTGGTTGTACTTAATTCAACCATCTATATAGTGGTTTTATGAATTTTTTTAACTTATAATATAACCATATTAAAATTTATAATATCATATATGATCCTTTTATAACATATTATTATCCATTCAATGTTAATATTTCATTATTTTCATTGTTTTGGGTAACACATTGCTTGGTTTTTTAGTAATTTTTGGTTGGATATTTGTTTGTTCCAATTAATTTGATTATGATTTAATAATATCCATAATTTTAAATGTTATTTAAATATAATTTACATAATTTATATATTTATTTAGGATAATCCATAATATTTTGTGATAAGAAATTAATTGCACAGTTCATGGAGATGGTAGGTCATACGTACTCATGAACACCGCTTCCATTTTGTTGTCATATTAAATGATAGAAGAGTAATTGATATATGTTTATATTATATTTCAAGTATAATATTTATGTTATATATATATATAATTTCATTATTAAACCCATCTGTAATATATTCCATGTAATGTGTGAATGAATCACATGGATTCGCAAGGCATTAGTAAGTCATACGCATGAAGGACTTTATCATATTCCTGTAAAATCGAAAGCATGAAGGTGTGTGTTATATAGAAATTAAAAAATCATATAAACATTATAAATATAATATATATAATATTTAGACTATATATTTATCATTATTCATAACCATTAAATGTGGTAATTAAATAATGGATGATATTGGTTCATGAGGCGGTAGTCCGCCATACACACGAACAATGAATGTGTATCCCGTTTGATGGAAGTGTGTGGGGTTATGGGTTGTAACAATAAAATAAAAATTTATAATTATATTTAATATAAATAGATTATAATATAATCATTATATAATAATAATTTAGTGATTTTGAGAAGTAAATAAAATAAAAACACTTATAAAGAAATATTACCTCATCTATGGGTATCCTCTTTAGGTTTGTGTTAATTCCTTCATACGTTTTCCTTATGAAAAATATATTTCTTCTAGAATGAGTTGAGGTAAATTTGGAACTTAATTTTAATGATTTTTGATAATCCATATGTCTTGGTAGGTGTGAATAATGGAGGGAGTGAGTTCCCTTTTGTTGTAAAGGATGTGTGACATTAATGTAAATACCGAAAAGTAAACAATATTGAGAGGTTTACTTTATATGACTTTCATCGAATAATGAACATGATTTTAGATAATCAGATATATGTAAGATATATATCCATAAAATGTTTCTAAATATGTTTCTAGGTCATTTCCATATTAATTTTAATGTTTAATCCGTTGATAAACTCTTTTTCTCTTAATCATTGTTATTAATTTTAACTCTCTTCACTAATAATTTTGCTCAAAAATTAAGTTAAAATTGTTATAAATTATAAATGATGTTTATTACATATATTTAATCCATTTTTACAAATTTAAATCAAAAAAATTTTAGGAATTAATTTAAAATTAATCTTGTATATGGAATGAGAAAGCGAGTTTTGAAAGTAAAAATGTTCAAAGGTTTACTATATTTTTATATCTACATTTATAATAAAAAATAATTAAAATGACCTTTATTGGATTAATATATATATAATTGAACTATTCTGATAATAAAACTAAATTAAAATGTAATTTAACATTATAAATTATTTAGATGAAAGGTCAGTATTCAATTAAAATTTGATATTTTTCACTATTCATCAAAAACTAAAAGTTTTCAGAAAAATAAAAAAATCACACTATGATTTTTTTTATATTAAAATAAAGAAAATGAAGTTTAAATTTTTCAAAAAAATATTATTAAATTGTTAAAGATATTTTAAAAACAGTATCTCTGTTAAAAGGTTGTAAAACATCATTTAGAAACTTATAAATTTTGAAGTGTAAAATTGGATTTGCTCTTTTCTTATGCCCAACAAATCTATTTTAGGAATGTAAAAACAATTTTTGATATAAAAATTTTATTTATATCATTAAATATTAGTAATTAATTTAAATTATATGTATAAAACTCCATTGGATGCATAAAAATATTTTTTTATAAAAATACTTCTTTTATATTCAATTGGATTTTAATTTCAAATTAATTGGTTACCGATGAATTAATTTTATATTTGAGTGAACCATATATTTTCATAATTTAGTTACTAATATTCATAGATATATATTTTATGTCTAGGAGATAATTTAAAATTTAAACAATATTATTAATATTAGTTGGTAAAACTCGTTATTTATTTTAACGCAGTCTATTGAAGAAAGTCATTGATTCGTGTAATAAAATCTAACTCAGAATTGTGTTTATTTCATCATAAATCATTAATTTAAATTATTTAAAATAGAAAATATATTGAAAGGCTTGTGATTTTTTTCCTCCTATATGCTTAGTGTTTTGTGTCATAAATGCTATTGAATAAAATGTTCATAATTTAAAAATTTGGGTTGTTACATAACATATATCCAAAACCATTTCCTCTATTTCAATTTCCCACATTGACCCTTCATAACCCCATAAACTTCCTTGATGCTTTAAATGATTCCAAATCTTCTTGATTGACATTTTTTTATTAATCTACTCCTTCATTTAGAAATAATAATTCACCTACACGAACATCCACAACACGATTATCTAAAAAGAAATCCAAAACCCAACACCCTTTCAAAACCAAATCAATAAAAAATAGGAATACAAATAAATGGACTACAACCACTATAGATAAAAAAATCATCCAAATATAAAACATTATCTAGGAAATAAGTACCACCTTCTAAAAATTCATTCTTTCAATGAAAGAATGAACCAAACACTGACCCATAATCTCACACCACACCTAAACCTACACCATATCTATTTTCCTATAAACTCCATTCCACTAATAAAACTCAATAATAAGACACCCATATACATATTTTACTCACATTTATAGGTGATATACATATTATGATGTTGTAATGGATCAATAAAAAACCTTTTCATGTCAACAAGTCATTGTACAAGTCCACGATGAGAACTATTAGGATGGAGGCCCATGTTCATGAGTCAATGGAAACTAGGGCCCTAGAGGGTATCCTTCAGGATAGGGAAAAATATTTTAATTAATTATTATTTTTATTACCTCAAAAAATTAGTTACCAACATATAATATATTAGTTTTTCACTGGGTTGTAAATAATTGAAGTTTAGACTTGCGGATTTGGTGTTGGCCTTGGAATGTATAGGGATGAATTTTTGGAAACACCTAATTATGATTCCTTGGTGCTTGAACCAAGTAGGATTAATTCATAATATAATTAGTTGTTTTTTACATTAATATTAATACTATATATAACACTAAATACACTAAGATCACACAATTTAAGATATCCCTCCTACACATCATTCATTGAGCACATATACTTACCTGGTTGAGCAACCCATGGATCGGTGATCCAATTATATTTCTTCATAAAGTATTATATTTATATCCCAAAAAACAAACTCTCACATTAATTCACATTATAAATTAAGAATAGTATGGAAAAACAAAAAAAGGGATCCCCATGGGAGGCTCATTCATCACTCACTTGGAAAAGCACTAAAAGGTTATTCTTACAGGTTTTCCCCTCTCCTTTCTTATGATATTCGATTTGATTGATCTCCCTTTTTTTGTTTATAATGAGGATATTATACAATGATAGGTACCTATATAAGTGGATAATGGAGAACATCATGAAGACCATAGAGGTTGAGGGGGAGGTTATCCAGTTCCATGCCACATCTAGTCCAAGGTATTCACCCATGTAGTTTTGAACCATATTTGGAATAATCAATATCCAAGAATACATTTCTAGGATAATGGACTCAATTTTATGGATATTAATTTTAGTTCATTTTCACTACACTGAGTAATATGTGTGATTTAATGGTAATTGAATTTTCCACACCACTGGATGTTACAAATTCATTAAAAGAATCACATAAACTTTTCAGTCCATTAGACCTAGTAGAGCCTTCAAACCCCTTAGACCAAGATACTTAAAAGATCCCCAATAGTTCTACTAGAGTGTACCTTCTAATGAGTGCATAGAAAATGTCCAAAATTTACTTCCTAGTAAAATGGAAAGGGTTTTTGTATATGGAACTTCTTGTAATTACATTTATTGACCCCTACCAACTATCCCACAACTTTGATTCAAATTTGGGAGGCCCCTCAACCATTGGATATAAAGACCCAAAATGATATTACAGTTGATATTGTTTGTACTGAGACCCGTATGGGAATAACATCAATGATAGTATTTAATTTTCCCCCTCAATTTTCCCCAAATTTCCAAGTATCAATAAAGGATTACCATCCTCAAGGGGATACTACATATCACATGGAAGAGTATTATGATTCTCTTTCCCCTTCATCTCACAATTATATATAACTTTAACAATGATTTCCTATATAATATTTGTTTTAATAATGTATTTTCATGGTTTAATTCTATAACATAAATGAACATATTGTGGTTCTATTATTTTTTCTATAAATTTCACTACAATAGTACTTTGGATCTAAAACTACAATGAGTGAATCCTTTTTATTTAAACAATCCCATTTTCACTCTTTTCCGGTTCCTAGTGATCCTTCTAGCTTCCCACATTATCAACTATTTATTTTTTAGAGATATCTCTTATCTTTGAGTCTTTTTTCAATTAACCCCTTTAATCATTTTACTTTTATAATTATCTTACTAGATTTCACTACTTCATGTCATCCTCCATACTGTTTTAGTTCTACTTTGGGGAAAATATGTAATTGAAGTGTGGGTGAGGCCGTAATGTCCCATTATTTATTTTTGAACTTGATTTTCCTTGGAAATGTAGTCCAAATCATGAAAAAAAATTATGTTTTGGGAAATTTTATTATCATATTCATAAATAATGGTTATATGGGTAAGATTGTGATATGTTTTTCCCCATTTAAAATTTTAATTTGTTTGAAAATAAAGACATGATTTATTTATATTAGTGGTGTTAATTAATGGAATGCTTTATTTATGAGATTAATTTCTAGTACTCATTTCATGAGTGATTTCCCAATTCACCTGTTTCATATTCCAATGAAAATTATAGACCTAATTTTTTAAAAGTTTTCTGATAAATTTCTTTTGAGACATTGGGACATTTTTTTAAAGAACATTTTATGTATCTAATAAATGGTTTTTAAAATTATTGATTTGTCTTTTATTTTTATACCAGTATCCTTGTGACCTGATATTGCATTTTATCCTTCTTGAAGCTAGTAGAATCCATGTATGTCTTATCTAATAAATAGACACCTTATAAGCATATTATTTCCTTCATACCCCTACTCTTGATTTTTTATGTGATATTAAATGGTTTAACTATGGATTAAAAAATTTTCTAGTGGAATGGGTTCTGCCTCATTGAGGAAAGGGTGTGAGGCATTATTTTGGGGTGTTGATAAAATTTTCTGGATTAATAATTCATTCTATTCTATTTTTACCACTCCTAGAAAATAAAAAATTTAAGAAAATTTTGATTATGTATTTTTTACATAAATAATTAACCTTAGTATAACCAATGATCATGTTATAACAATAATAATTAGTGTAGTGAGGTAATAAAATTAGGTTTGGGTGAGGATTGTGATATTTTCCAAATGTAAAACATTAAAAAAATTTAAAAACTAGAAATAGAAAAAAAAAAGAGGTCAACCTTCCTTTGTATTCATTATTTTTTTAGAATTTACCATAATATTAGGAAAGTGAGGTGGTGTTCCTTGGAAAAGAAGTATTTTCTCTAAGATTTAAATTTATTTATCATTTATAGAACATAAGAGTTAACTATACTTTTGATATTGTATTGTTTTACATCAATTACTAAGCCACTTAAAGCCTCCAAGTCACATGATCCTCAATGTGATTCCTCATTATTATATTTGATATATGCCTTCCTATAGTGGATATTTGAAATAATTTTGAATATTATGGTAGGAATAATACTTTCTAGCTATGAGAATAACTTTTAATAAAGTTATACTATTAATGATGAGAGAAAATTCATGTGAGGAAGGTTATTAATAGCCTAATATTTAAAAATAATTTGATACATGTAAGTAAAAAAGAAGATTTATTGGGGTCCAATTGGATTGGAAGTATTATTTGACACTTTTTAATTGTGCAGTTTGTATGGTTTTTTGTTTTCAGTCATGAATTGATGATTATGAGTATGAGAATCAAGATTTTTTCTATGTTGTAGTGTGAGATTTTGTTGATATGATTTATGATGTTTTCTTGCAGAAATGTAAATATTCAATTGTGGGGGGATTTTTATTACTCTTATTTTCATATATTATTTTATACAATTTATTAGATTTTGTGGATAAAATTAGGAATTTTTCATTTTTTATAATTATTTATGGTCAAATTGATGTTTTGTATTGATTTTAGTGCTTATTGTTTATTTTAAAAAATTATGACTCACATTATAGTGTAGTTAATACATTAAATCATAGACTTATTGATCTTGGTGGAAAAATATTAGGGGATTAAAAGAGACCATGGTGCATCTTTGGAACCATACTATATAAGTTCCAATATAAAAAAAATTCTAATACCATTTAGTGTATTTTTTAATGGTTGTGACTTTTTTACCAAAAAATATCAGTGGATGAATCATTTTTGGAAGATCAGAATATAACATTGATTTCATACAACATTATTTAAAACCATATGACTTTAAAATCAATTCAATACTTTATAAAAAATAATCTAAACTATGGGAAATTCATCATGAGATTGGGACATCCATGAAGTTATCTAATCATTAATAATAGTATATCCCATAGGTTGTTCCAAGAGGGAAAACATGAGATATTTGAGCATGGGTTATATCATAGGATGTATTAATGGGTATAAAGGATAACCCAACATAGTGAGGCATTAGGAAAGAGTATCCATGTAGGGTGGTTTGGTGTTGTTATCTAGTTAGTGTACTCTAAATTGTAGTGTAAAATTTCAAATGATCCACAATAATGTAAATTCCATGGATACACACTTTACACAAATCCACATTATATTGAACTAACCATTATATGTCATTCAAAAATCAAGTATCATTTTTAAAAATCTCACATTTTAGCCTAACATAGGTTCATCTTTTCAAAAGTTTCCATTATATGGATTTAGTGTGTTTTGAGTTACTATTACATAGGTCATTTGTGGTTCCTATTTACACTTACATAGATTTACCTATATATGTGGCCATCAATTCTTGTATTGTAGTTTTCATAATCTTCCATGGATAGTTGAAATTGAGTGATACATGTGTCCCAATTCTCTTGAGCTCTAAGCAGTAGACACTTGGTTGTACCACAGTCCCCTAAAAAGAAATATTTTCTCGTGAAACAATTGGTGGAAACATATATAAGATCTATCTTAGTATTTAAGAGTGTATTTTTTTAAAGAATATAATTTTTTCCAAATAATATTACTTAATGTTCCACTATAGTCTTTGTTAACATCCTAAATTATTAATCACAACACTCTATAATTCTATTTGTTTAATCATAATGTTCATTCACTTTTTGAAAGCATGAGATTTTGGTATTACCTGGGATTTTGTTTTAAACTCAAACATGGAGAGTAGAATAATATGTGTCCAAAAAAACATGGATAGGTGAACCATTGAGGTTATTTGAACATTTATTGGATAAAATGTGATGCTCAATTCATGATCATAGATTGTGATTTTTCCCTAGATACTGGTGATATTTTATGCTTCATTTTCTATTCTTTCTCTCTGGTTTCTTTTTATTCACATGTATCATCCATCCCATGAGTCCATGATTTTATTCATGATAAACTAATAATTCATCAGAAGTTGGTATTTATTTTGGAGATTGGGGATTAGAAGTAGGAGGACTATTGTTTTCAAAGTAATGACTAATTCAACATGATGGAGAGACCATAATTTGGAACAAATCCTTCATGGTCTTCTGGGAAGGTATTTCAATTGGCAGACAGAATAGGATAACCTAACGACTTAGGGTCAAAAGGGGTTATATCACCTTTAACTATCTTTTTTCCCCCTATTTTAGGTTATGGTAAAGAGGTGGTATTTGGATGGCATATATTCTGGTATTTGTAACCAAATAGTAACGTGGAAAGGGAAGGAAATGTACCATACTAGAAGAGGTTTTCTTTTTAACCCTATCATCACATACAAGTTTGTTAATTATTTAACAATCTATATATGGACCATATATAATACTAAGATTTTTTGGAGCCTGATTAGGAACTTCATATAGAATGGATCAGTCCATGAAAATAAATTGATTGTCGTTTCATGGAAGGAATGCATTAATCATGGGGAATTGGGTGGCCTTGGGATCAAAGACCTTTAGATTTTTAACGCTGGCCTTATCTAGAAATTTACATAGAACATTATTTCCCGTGATTCACCTAGTCACTTCCTTGTGAGAAGGATTAAATAGACACTATTTAATGGATATAAATATTATCTTTCCTCATCTAGATGTCCTTCCATCAAGAAATCATCTAATATGATCATGTGTGATACTAAATGGCTCGTTATCTTGGGATCCAATCTCCGTTTTTGGACCACTGAATGTCTTGATCATCCACTACTGTGATACATGTGTATTCAACCTACTAAAATAAACATGTTGATTAATGGATTTTTATCACAGCTTCACACCAATAGCAGTATGATCCCATCATAGGTTCAACTGTCTATTAAAAACTACACATTCATGGACTATGTGACCCTAGTATGGAAACCAAACTGAGTTAAGAAATACAGCAAAAAAGAGTTATAAAAAATGTAATATGGGATATCTAATCAACCACCAGCTTGGCTGATGTATTTCTACACCAATTTTATATTACCATCTCAGTATATTCTTCTTTGGGTGATCTGGAAAAACTGCTTGCCCACCCAAGATCAACTAAAAGGATATGGTATTTAGCTTTGTTCTGCATTCATCATATGCATTATCACTGATGAAAGTGTAAAAAACATGTCACTATCATGTAGTCATGCAAAAAAAACTATGGATATATATTGTATACTTTTTTTGTATGAACCTTGACATAGGTATACAGTTGCATGTTTTAATGGAAATGCTTTGAAATGATGATTGTAGTACACAGGTCCACAACCTGATGTTGGAAATAGCCACTACTATTCTTGCAACTATATAGAGAGCCTATAATGAAATGATGTTTGAGGCGAATAACACCACTCAATATTTGGGAATTCTCTCTATCCATCAATATTTTTATGCTATAACTTTAGTTAAAAATAGAATCATGAATAACAACTTGACTGACGTGAATATACTTCAACTCCATGGTGTATCAGTCCTGGAAAGAACACAAAAAAGGGTCATGTACATTCATTGGATACATCTAATCAACCAATGTCTCAATGTGAATGTATATGGGGAAAAATCTAGCATAATAGTGTCGCCAAGTTGTGGAGGTGTCTTCCGATCATATCGTGGTTTTGTAAAAGGGTTATTCTACCACTACACTAGAGTTGGGGTTGCTTATGAAGTTGAGTCATGGGAGATGATATATACAGTTGAATATGCTTCCCAATATAAATAAAATTATTATGGATTGAATATAACTCTGAAATTGTGGTGGAGGATTTAAAAACCAGAACATGAAATGTTCATGGGAGTATCCTACCTCATTAGGTTGAATGTATCAATAAGGTGAATCATATTAACTTGGTTGTCTCAAATGATTATAGGGATAAAATCATGTAGCATATGTCCTGTCAAATAAATCAATTATCGGTATGGCCATGATGTGGTCCTTCACGGCCCCAAAATATTGTTCCCCAATGTTGGAGTCTGGCATTTGTGGTAAAGTCCAATCACGTATTTTTAATAATCTATTATAATTACTGAATCATCCTTATATTTTATATATACTTTTTAGGAACAATTTCAACAGAATCCTTAATTTTCTAGTATTTCACCCCATTAGTTTATGAAATCTGAGGGAAAGCTAACCATTAGTTTATGTATGATAATTCATTATAATGTTAAGTTTTTTATCCAACACTTGTTGTAAATTTATCAAGAACTATAATGTGATCCTTGGATCTTGATAGGATACAATTGAAAGTAGTAATTTGTGAAACCATTCCAATTAACTTTTTATGACTTATCCAGTTAAAATAGTGACAAATATTCTTGAATGGAAGTGATGTTTTTCAACATCAGATATCAATCAACAATAATGAAAATATAAATATAACATTTATAGTTACTTGTAAGACCCATAATGAAATCCATGGTGGTGTTCTCTTATTTCTATATTGTTTTTTGGAATGATTCCATCATCCACTGAGATTTATAATATTCATTCATTACATTCTTCCATTCCAAGAATCAAGATATATACTCTACAATATCTCTATTTATGTTTTACCAAAAAGTAATGCTTAAGATCCCTATACATCTTTTTTCTTAATGGGAGAATATTGAAGGATGATATTTTTACATAATATAGAATTTACATCAATTTTGGATTGAAAGGGATGATATATTTCTAGAATCTTATAATGATTCAATTTTTAGGATTAAACTCAGTTGAAATATATATCATCCTCTATAGAATAATATATTCCTTCTATGATTCTTTGATCATATGATGGATGGATAGTTTTGAAATAATTTGAGAAAGTTAGGATTTCATCAATTCCTTTTTTAATTTCAAAATCCATCATTTGAAAAAAATAGTATTAAGTCAATTTCAATCAACATAATAGATAAATTGGTGTTATCCTTCCTACTTATATAATCATCCACCCCATTTTTCATCCCCTAATTATAATGTATTGAGAAATGATTGTGTTTGATCATATCTAACTATATTATTTGTTGCATATTCAACTATTTTTATGTGAATAAATAATTTTATTTATTATGATCAATTTATATAAAAATATAAAAAATTTAACCATAGAGATAATTCATTAATATATGTAATCAAAAAAAATATTTTATATATCTAGATCAAGTGCTAGGTTATTTTTCCATTAGTCATTAATTGAAGTGTGTCATATGCTATAATCTTTTAATTTCACATAAGTAAAATTCCAAAGCATTTATTTGATGCATCATTTTATATAAAAAACATTATAAACAATATGTTAGAGTTGGTATAGGTGTCCAACCTATTCTTAACCTCGTTGAAGTTTTCTCCATATTCAATTATCCATAGGAACTTTATTTCCTTTTATATCAACATGGTTAGTTTATATGAAAGTAATGATAAATTTGTCATAAATAATTGATAATATCTAACTAATCAAAAGAAGCCATAAATTATATTGCTATTATTGGTCATTTCCATTATTTAATCAACTTTTTATTTGAAGGATCCACTAATATACCTAATGTTTTGATTACATGACCCAATAAAGATTCTTTTTGTATCCATAATTCATAGTTTAGAAACAATGAATATAGTTCCTCATTTTATATGGTATTTTGAAAAATAATTAAATATTTTTTATGTTCTTATATTCACTTAAAGTAAATTAAAAAATAAAAAATAAATACTACCATTAATTTTTCAAGGTAATCTATAAACACTGTAATTCTCAAATCCATGATGATTGTAGGGTAATTTTTAAGTTCAAATAGAATCAATACGAATTTAGAGACTTAGTTTATTTTATTTAATGTCTTATTAGGTATATATTCTCTATTTACCCAAAGTTAATGATACCTGGTTTTAATATCAAACAATGATAATTATTGATCCCCTCTAATTTGATTGTAAATAACATTAATTTGTTGAATATGATAAATATTTTGGATTATCATCTTATTACGTTCATGATAATAAATTCAAATATTCATTAACACATCCCTATTCTTTAATAATATAATTTTTCACCCCATATAAGGGTACTTTGGAATATGAAACACTTATCTATATTCTCTTTTGGATGTTTCTTTAATTCTTATAATTAAATGGGGTATTATCTAAGGACTCATCAATATTACAATTGAACAATATACAAGTTCAATTTAAAACATAAAATTTCATTATAGGGTAATTCCAAGAAGTTATTTTAGAAATAAATAATATATTATCATAAAATTACATTTTATTGAATGTTGAGTTCCTTCAAAACAATTTAGTCAAGTATCACTCACTATTCGATATTAAGACCCGTATTGAGGAATTTGTTTCTAAAGGGATTTAATCATTATACATTCCTTAATATTTAATCATGTGATGGTTATGGATATAAAATAAGATTTACCTATCCCAAAAATGGTTATTATATCTATATTAGGAGAGTTAATACATTTCCAATATTATATCAAATTCTACTATTGGATGAATAACAAAATTTGTTGGAATTTTATTCCACAAATCTCAGGAAGTTTATATTTATATTCCATTGATGATATAATCCCAGTAATAGGCCTTTTCACTAATATTTCAATATCCAATGATTGAGATGATGAATCAATATTTATATAAAACCTTCATCATATGAGTGAATAAAATTAATCTAGAATGATACAAGACATTCACATATATAAATTGTATAATAATTATACCTTTCACCACTTCATTCTCTAGATCCACATCAATGGTATTTATTTCATAATACCTTATATGTTCCACTGGACTTGATGGTTTTTGGTGACTACTCTCCTTGTTATCCCTCGGATGGTCCCTTGATTTAAATAATATGTAATGTCACGGACCACTCTGGTCTATTACTTTGTGAAAATCAGGTATTTGAAGTGTTTTGGAAAATCAAGGTGATACATTTAATCACTTGCGGAATTTTACAAGTTTCCAAAGTTTTTCAATGGTGGCTCACATTAATGGTCACTCACTGGTGGTGGCTCACTGGTGGTGACTCTCGGGTAGTGACTTGTTAGTGGTGACTTTCTAGTAATGGCTCCCTAGCGGTTGGTCACCCAGTGGTGCCTTTTCCAGCGGTGCCTCACCAAACAGTAGCTCACTAGTCATTGCCTCACCGAATGGTGACTCATGAGAGATGCCTCACCAAGTGGTGCCTCACCTAATGTAGACTCTTTAGAGGTGACTCTCCGAGTGGTGACTCATCAAACAGTGAATCGTGAGTGGATCCTCATCGATTGGTTAGTTATCCAACGGTGACTCATTTATAGTGTTTCCAGCTTCCCCAAATTTTATAATTTTTACATTTTCATTGATGTAAAATTATTCTCAGTACTTTCTTAAACGTATTTGATGTCAAATCAAAGCCCATAAATTCTATCATAATTTTCCTAAGGGTCAAAGAGCTTTTACGTAGTCAAAACATGTTGTCTTTGCAAAATCTGCCTAGAATGTAAAATCTAAAATCTATCTAAAATGATTCCCTATTTAAATTTTCCAAAGGCCAAGATATCTTGTTCCTTTGTTATTATTTATTATTTTCCCATATTACAAGATGCTTGGAACCCATCTTCCAATAAGATTCATGCAGTGGTGCTATAACGTTTTGTTTGATATTTCCCCTATTGTTTTTCTGCTTTATGTCCACTCCTATTTTGGCGCAATAATAAAGTGTTGATCGTCACTTATTCAAAGAATGTTTCCTTCATCCCTATCTTGTTTTTTCCTCATTTTGGGTGAGTTTATGAATGTTTCTTTTGATAAAATAATTGAATTCAGATGAAAAAAGATAATTAAGCCAGCTAAAATCCATCTGTCAGGTCTAGGAAAAGTAAATATTATTCTTGCCATGTCTATAGGTTTTCCAATTGGTATTGTGATTTTAATGGGATAATTTCCAATTGGAACTAATTGCCATTATGGGTCATTGGTTTCCCAAAAAATGATTATGGATTCATTTTTTTCTTCTTCTCATTAAACAAATGCATGGAATCGGCTAATCATCTATATTTGGATAAAATAAATGGATCTCCCAGGATTAAGTGGTTTATATGATAATAGCCTAAATTAATTAATATTGAATGAGAAATTACCTACTAAATATGAATGTATGTTTTATTATGTTATGTTTTGGAACTTTGTTATGAGAATAGTTGTGTGTTGCAGGTTAGATATGGTGTTGTGCATGATCGAATATTCATGTATAGTGCTATGTAGGGATAGTATATAAAATGTTTTGTGCCATGGGGATGTGATGGTCTTCACGAAACAGTGGTGTAGTGGGGATGAAATGGTGGGTGTGATAAGGTTATGTAGTGGTGCTATGAAACTGAATGTGTCTATAAGGAGATGTGGATGTATAATTTGGATATAGTGTCATGCTTGTGAGTTAGGGGTTGGTTTTGTTGAACCATGGATCGAGTTGGATGAGTTTGAAGAATTGTGGTAGAGGTTGGTATGGGTTATTTCCCATTGATGGCAATCATAGAGCTTCCATCATTCCAAGAAAATTCTAGGGGAGGTGTGCCTTTATGGTGAAGTGGGTTAATTTTCCATGGTTCTTCATCTCATGAGTGGTTTTTACCATGTTACTTCATAGTTTTCTGCATTTTAGTTGCCTGGGTAGTAATGGGATGAATAGAGGAGTTTTTAAATTAAGTATGGAACTGTTTGGGATGGTTTGGATAACAGAATTGAAATAGTAAACATGAAAACTTGAATATCTATTAAACATGGAATAAATGTAAAGTGACATTAGTTTATAAGGCTCTTATCCTTATAAATTTTTTTATGCATTTTAATGAATTTAAGAGGTAGAAGTATGAATGTGGTGGCTATGAGTTAGGTTTTTTTCATGAACCTATAGGATTATATTGAGTGTTTTGTATCATATATCTATATACTTTTATTTTACTAGTGATTTAAATACGCACCCCATACTAGTAGAGAACTATCTATTGAACACCACCATAGTCACAGGTGATAGTGTCTTTCCCAAACATCCTAATGGGAGTATGGATCACTAGCGATCCACTCTTCTCTGCTACATATTGCAAGAGATGGTAGACCAAGATTCATCGGGTAGGTTGTGGTTTGTTAGGCCCAAGTTTGTGCGGGCGTGCTGTGATTCCCAAGTTTCTTCAGGATGAGATGACATGTTCTTCCATTGTTTCTTCGAGATGATATGTGTTTTGATTCATTGACGTATTCAGGATGATATATGATGTGGTTTGTGGATCACGTGTCTGCGAGCGGGATGTGATGTGGTTTGTGGACTAGGTGTCCACATGGCTGATTTTATGTTGTTTATGGACTAGGTCTCTCTGGGTGGGATGTGATGTCGATCGAGGCCCAAGTAAAGGGATGGGATGTGGTTTGTAGGGCCCATGTGTGTTCAGGTGTGTTGTGACATGGTTCTTTCAAAAGGGGTGGGTGAGCGATGAAATTATCCATTAGGAAAGAGTGGGTAAACTAGTGGGAAGTTGTGTGGGGTCCCCAAATAATCGATGGGATTACAATATTTTTTACATGACTTATTTTTCTTGGAGAGTGTGTAGTGGTGAAGTTAGGATGTATAGTATTCCTTGTTAGGTGTTGTAAATTTATAATATTTTCTCACAGGGGAATTAGTATTCTTCTCTCACTTTTGCATGAGAGACTTTGGTTTTTCAACAAAGTATACTCTTATGATTTTAATACATATTTAAAAACTACTTTTAGGTTTCTAGTAGGACTACATGGATTGTTATGGACCTTACTAGCTTGGAAATTGGTACAATTATTATGTTGTCTCTTAGCCTTAATTTTGGTACATTAGAGTTTTTATTGTAATTTTATTAGTTTTATTTTAAAATTGAATGTGGGATGGATTTGGATTTCTTATATATATATATATATATATCATAGAGTTGTTTTGGGATGAACCATATTATCTCCTAATATAGTTTCTTTAAAAAGGGAAATTATTCCCATTTTGCGAGATTGTATACCCTTGGTGCTAGTCACCACATCGAGGACTATTGGAGGTGAGACTTAGGGGTCATTATCTCCCTTTCTCCATTACCATCCCAAGAGAGGCATCTTTTAAGGAAGAGGGTCAAGATAAATTGGTATCAGAGGTGATGGATGATAGATAGGATGGATTTTGGAGTTATTCACATTGAGGATTCTATGGTTTGGTAGTTAAATAGTGTTAGGTGATCTTGGTACGTGACATATTCCAGAAAATAATGGCTAGGACATGAGATTTTAGGACCCCCCCATAATCTTATGTAAGGACCCTAAGCCTACCGAATGACCATGTGGGGTTATACTCTTTGTAGGTTAGAGACCCTAGGAAAGGTACAAGAATCCTAATGACTTGTGTTCTCATTATAATTAAGTGTTTTGGGAAATTAGAAATGGGTAATGAAATGAGGTAATAAGTTAAAAAATATCAAATAGAATTACATACTAATCAGGATTTGGAAATCCTTTTTTACATTTTATCTAGGGGACTCCATCATCTTCCTCATGTGAATCAAGTAGTTGAGGCCTAACAGGATGATTCGGTTGATCGATGGAGGGTTGATCTGTGGGAGAGGACAACCAGTGGAAGAGGATGTTATGTTATTTCCAACAGTTTCCCTTGGGAAAGTATAAGTGAACTGTTTCAGATATGGAGATAGAGATGGAGCCCGAGATCTTGAGATCACCCGCAGTTTGATCTAGGATCTAATATAGTATTGAGTTCCTTTGGCTGTGAGTCAGATGCGGGGAGTTGCACGTCAGTGGTGGACATTGATCTTGAGGGGGAGGAAGGAGGATGATGTTTTGTGGGTTGATTTCGTGAAGGAGTTCCAATCAGAATTCATTTCATTAACTATGATGGCTAAGAAGAGTCCATAGATACTCTCCCTCCAGTAGGGGAGTATGTTGGTATGAGATTTAGGGATCAAATTCAAAGATATCTTTATTTTTTTCTCTGATAATTTCTCGTATTAGGAGTCTCATGTGATATGTCTAGAGGAGGCACTTCATTATTCTATATAGTACATGGTTACTCCCTTTAAGTTTCTAATGTACATGGAGGTTCAGAAGAAGGTAGAGGTTATTTAGAGGATTCACTTGTAAGTAGGTCTACCATGAGAGGTGAGACAGTAATGTTCTTTGAACGGAAATGTTACTAGGAGAAGGTCTTTGGTGTTAGGTACTTTGATTTTTTGAGCATTAGGGAGTCAACTTCAGCAATTTATTTTCTGACCTTCCAGTGCCAGTTGTCCTCATGCCTTTCCAATGATTTTAGGAAAAACATGTTTTATATTTTAAGTTCATCACCACCTTTAGAATTAGTCTCTCGTGGCCATTCAAGATTAGTATGATAGAGGTTCATAGGTTCTACACTAGCCTCAGTAGTAGTTTTCAGTTAGGTCATTTTATTAGTAGGGACAACAGGCTCATGCACCACTGAGGGGATATAGAGAATGTAGAGGTCAGCCATAGGATGTTTCTTAGGGACCTTGAACCTGTTGTGGTCATGGAGGTAGTCATTAGAAGAGGGGAAGAGGAGATGGTTGTGGTCAACTATTCACATATAAGGCATTAGTTCTAGAAGGTCTTAAAATAGTTATAGGTATGATCAGCTTGTTTAGTACCCTTGGTTGTAATTTTTTTGATTCAGAATATTCTCACTCCTCTATTGCACCCACTCTAGCCCATGCTCTAAGAATAGACATAGAGATGATTCCCATGACTTTGGTGTTTCGTACACTAGTAAGAGGATAGACCTGCTTGTTTGATGTGTGCTGGGGATGTAGATTGATGATGGGATGACATCAGTCCCATGAGGATCTCTTCTTGCTACTGATGAAGCCATATGATTTCATCCTCTATATAAACTAGTTATATTCCATGCATTCCATTATCGACTACTTCTAGAGAAGTTTCATGTATCTATATATGGATAGTTGATGAGTGGTTTTCATTGGTGAGTGGAGATGTGAGGTGGCAAGTCAGCATTGTGGTATTCATATTTTTTTGTCGGCTGATTTTTCAATGGAATCAATAGATGTTGAGATGGTGGGAGTTCCCATTTTTGTTGGGATGTTCTTGGATGTTTTCACCAAGGATGTTGTGGTGCTACCGCCTTGACGTGAAGTTGAGTTCAATGTAGGCCTGTAGCATGGTGCTTCAATGATTTTGATGGATCCTTATGAGATGAAACCCTATATGTTGTGGGAGTTGAATTTTCAGATAGATGATATGATGGAGAAGTGTTTTATCATTCCCGGTGTGTCAAAGTGGGATGCTACAGTGTTGTTCTCTGAGAAGGATTATGGTGGTCTGAGGTTGTTCATAGACTATTAGAGGTTGAATCAGGTGATGTTAAAGAACCATTAACCTCTTCTAAGAATATAAAATCTTTTCGATCATTTGAGAGGGGAGATTCGGTTTACTATGATTGATATGTGGTCAAGATACCACCTGTTAATGGTGAAGGAAGGTGATATCTTGAAAAATTCATTCAGATTAATGTATGGGAACTTCATGTTTTTCGTCATGATTTTTAGTGTTATGAATGCACAATCCATGTTCATGGGGATTATGAGCTCTAAATTTGTTGAGTTTTTAGACTGGTTCATCGTCGTGTTCATCGATGATATCATGATCTTCTCAAAGTCAGTGGAGGAGCATATCGAGCATCTTGGAACTATCTTTCTAGTTTTTAGATTCCACCAACTCAATGTAATGTTTTCAAAGAGTATGTTTTGGACACGAGAGGTACACCTCCTTGAGCATGTGGTGTCTCATCAATGTGTCAAAGTGGAGCATTGAAGGTTGAAGCAGTTGTTTCTTGGGCAGCACCCATGAATGTGTCATGGTTTCATACTCTTCTTAGTCATTTATGCTATTATAGAGGTGTTTAATTAGTTTCTCACGATTCGTAGCCCCATTGATATATTTGACTAGAAAGTATCATATTTTTTTGTGTAGTGATTAGTGTTAGGTAGCATTTGGTTTTCTGAAGGGGAAGTTAGTTAGTGATCTAGTGGTTTGATTTCCTGACGAAGGAGTGATGTTTGAGTTGTTTTGTAATACTTACCATATAGGATTAGGATGAGTCTTTATGTAGAAGAATTTGGTGATCTTTTATAGTTATAGGAAGTTACACCCCACGAGTGTAACTGTGCGATCCATGATCTGGAGCTAGCAGCAGTCGTGTTTGTATTGAATTTCTGGCAGCATTACCTTATTGGGGAGAACGTTATGGTCTTCAAAAATAACAATAGTTTGAGTTATATCTTATCCCAATGATATATGAACTTTCTACTGAAGAGATTGATAGAGTTTCTTTAGGACAACAATTTCAGGATCTCTTACACCTCTGGGAAGGAAAATGTAGTAGCTGATTCTTTGATGAAAAGGATTCAAAAGGAAGTTGTTCAAGAATTTATGGATTCTTGGAATGAAAAAGGAGGAATTGTAATCCTTATAGTTATATGAGAGAATGGATGGTGATAGAGGCTATTTTTTCCAGATCATAGTGTAGTCTTCTCTGATACAGCCGGTGGAGGAGTCTTAGTTGGGAGGCTCATAGGTTGAGTTGTTGCATGACCAAGTTGGCTATGGTGGCCCTCAAGGGGGATGGTTGGAGGATTTTTGGAATTGAATTTTATTCCATGGAAAGTTGTTTTCTATAATGGTGATGCATTATGTATTCCTTCATGAGTTCCATAACTCAACTTTATCAGTACACCCAATATTTTCTAAAATGTACAGTGGATTTAAGATGTAGTTCTAGTGGCCCATAATTAAGCGGGTAGTAGTAGTGTTTTTGAAAATATGCTTGGTTTGCTCGTAGGTAAAGTCTGAGCACCATGTTCCCAATGGTTTTTTTCATCCCTTCGATATCCCGAAGTGGAAGTGGGATAACAATTCCATGGATTTCGTCATAGGGTTTCCCAGATTTCAAGGAGGCTACAATGCTATCTAGGTAACAGTGGATAAGTTGATAAAATTAGATCACTTTATAGATATTAAGGAATCAGGAACAGTGGATGGATTGGAAAATAGGTATGTGGATGAGGTGGTTTGGTTACATGGAGTTATGAGGTCCATTGGCTCAGATCCGGATACACATTTTACTTCGTCAGTCTGGGGAGGATTGAATTACTGATTTTGGAACCCAGTTATTCCTCACTACTACCTTCCACCCTTAAAAAATTGCCAGATAGAATAGACTATCCCTAATTTGGATGATATGTTGTTGTAATTCATTTGGGACTTTGGTGGATCTTACAGGCGACACATTCCCTTAGTATATTTTACATACAATAATAGCTATCACTCTTCCTTCGACATGGATACATTTTAGGTGTTGTATAAAGGAGTGTTTCGTTCACCTTTTTTATGTACAGAGGTTGGGGATATAACTATTCATGGTCTCTAGGTAGTGCAAACCACAACAGATAAGGTTTAGATTGATTGTGAGAGGATGAAGGAAACACTAGACTCATTGAAGTCTTATGGAATTCCCATGATGATGCCCTTGGAGTTCAAGGTTGCTGACCACGTGTACTTGAAGGTTTCCCATTAATATGAGAAGTGGTTTTTTGGAAGTTGGAGAAAGCTTTATCCCATGTTTCTTGGACCCTTTTAAGGGTTGGGTCGAGTTGGAGAAGTGGCATACTAGTTGGAATTGCCACCATGGTTGTAGAGGATCCGTGAGTTCTTCAACATCTCTTAACTTCAACTATATCTTCATAATGACTCCCATATCCTTTAATGGGGATAGTTGGATATTTAGGATGACCTGACATTTATGGAGTGTTCAGTAGAGATTTTGGATCATCAGGATAGGTGTTTTGTAGACGAACCATTCATTTGGTTCGTGTGTTGTGGATGCATGGTGGACTGGAGGAGATTACTTGTGAGTGAGAATCATAGATGTGTTCCTAGTACCTAGTGTTGTTTTGAGTTTTTATTGTTATGTTTTTCCTTTTGAAGTAATGTTTAAACCTTGTTTTATGATATAATTTTTATTCCATTGAGTTAGCATGTGTGTGGTGAAATTTGTGACAAAGTCCTGACATGTGAAAAGGAGAAAAAAAAATTCCTAATCGATACACATTAATTGCAACATGATTAACCCTGTGTGGGAAAGTTTGTGACACACAGAAAAAAAATATTTAATTGACATGGAAGGAAAAATTACATGATCCGTGTGTTCAAGATTGCTTGGTTTTTATTCTTTCATGGTGTGTTTTTGACCATTTAGGTTGGCATGTTTAGCTAGTGGTACTGTTTGGGGTGTGAGGAGAGTCTAGAGAGGTATCTAACATAGTGGTTGTTCGGACCCCTTTTCCCTCCAGGGTTTGGTTTTCAATTCTCAAGGAAGATAATAGTTTGAGAGGTATCTAATGTAATGGACCAGACCTCTATATTCTATTACATTGTAAAAATCATGTGTTTTAAGTGTTCTGGTCAATCAAGGCAACTCATTTCATCACTTTATGAAATTTCCAAGTTTTACATGTTTTACAATGATGGCTCACCTAGGAAGTTGCTCGCCAGTAGGAACTCGCTAGTAGTGACTCGATGGAGGTGACTCGCTGGTGGTGACTTGCTGGTGGTGGCTCGCTGGTGGTGGCTTGCTAATGGTGATTCGCTGGAGGTACCTTGCTAGATATGACTCGCTGGCAGTGACTCACTAGTGGTGACTCACTATTAGTGACTCGTTGGTAGTCTCTCACCGGGTGGTGCCTTTTCTATCGGTGACTCATCTAAAGGTAGCTCGCTGAGCTGTGTCATTCCTTATGGTGACTCATGAGAGGTGCCTCACCTAATAGTGACTCACAAGCGGTGACTCTCCGAGTAGTGACTCACCAAATGTTGACTCACAAGTGCTGCCTCGTCGAACATTGATTCATCTAATGGTGACTAATGTACACCATTTCTTACATCCTCAAGTTTTTACAATTTTATATTTTCTTTGATGTAATGTGATATCAAATACCTATTTGAATGGATTTGAGGTTTATTCAAAACATATAAAACATATCTTAATATCCTAAGGGTTTTGGAGCTTTTAATTAGTCAAACTGCATTTTCTTGACCGGATCTACATATAATAAGAAATCTAAAACATATCTAAATGACTACTATGTTTAGATTTTCCAAAGGGTGAGATATATTATTCATTTTTTCTTCCTTCTTTTTCCCCTGGTAAAAAAATCTTTAAACCCTTATTCTAGTAGAATTCGTGTGGTGGTGTTGCAACATTCGGTTCATGTTTTCCCCTTGGTGTTTTTTGCTGCATGCACACTACTATTTTGGCATGATAAGAATGTTCTAGCCAACACTTTTTCCATGAAGGTTTTCCTTAATATATATACTGTTTGTACAACATGTGGGGTGGGTTTATAAATGTTTCTTCTGAGAAGATAGTTTAATTCGTATTTTCAAATATAATTAGAATATCTAAAATCAATGTGTGGGGTATGGGAAAAGTGAATTTTGTTCTTCCTGTGTTTTTATTTTTTCTTATTTAAAGTTTGATTTTTATGGGTTAATTACCTATTGAAAATTGTGGATATTAGGGGTACTTTGTTGTGCAAAAAATATTATGGATGCATGTTTTACTACTAATAATTAAAAAAATTCATGGAATCAGATAACTATGTATATTCAGCGAAAAAAATGGATTCCCCAGGATTAAGTATCTTCTATGATAACACCCTAAATTATGTGAAATTGAATGAGGAATTACCATCTAAATCTAAAAGTATGTTTTTATGTGTTTTAACGTGGTTTTGATCATGGTTATGTGTTGCGGGTTGGATCTAAAGATGTTCTGGATGTAATATACTTGTGTTGTGTTATGTGGGGGTAGTGGATGAAATGTTTTTTCCTTGGGGTTGTGATGGTTGTCGTGATATAGTGATGCAGTGGGGCTATGATAGTTGGAGTGATATGGTTTTGTAGTGGAGATGTGAAACTTTTTGAGGATATACGGAGATGTGGATGAGGAATTTGTTTGTGGTATTATGCCTGTGATATGGGGATTGGTTCTGTTTATATGTGGCTTGAGCAGGAATATTTTTAAGACTGATTTTAGTGGTTGGTATGAGTTCTTTACAATTGATAGAATGTAGAAACCTTCCTGTAATCATGAAAAATCATGGGGTAGGTGTGATGTTACTATGAAGTTAGTTAATTTACCATGCTTCTTCATCTCATATTTTCTTGTTACTGTGTTACTTTCTATTTTTTTTATTAGTTTCCCAGGCAGTAATGTGATGAATAAATGAGTTTTTTAATAAATTATGGAATAGTTTGGGCTGATTTGGATAAAATAATGTAAGTTGTAAACAAAATCACATGAATGGGTGTCAAAACTGGAATAAATGTGAAGATACATTATTTTATCAGGTTATTTGAATTCTGAAATATTGGTTGTCTGTTGTTGTGCATTCTAGAGGTACTAGCATGAAGTTGGTTGTTATATGTTGGTTTTTATAACATGAACCCATAGGATGGTCTTGAGTGTTTGTTTCATATATGTATATACATGTATTTTCCTTGTGATTTCTATATGCACCCCACCCATGTTGAGAACTATGTGTCGAACACCCCCATTTCCATGGTTGGAGGGTGTATTTCCCAAACATCTAGGTGGGAGTATGGATGACTAGAGACTCGCTCTTCCCACCTCCCTCTTCAAGGAATTGGTAGCCCAAAATTCTTCAAGAGGGTTGTGGTTTGTGAGGCCCAGGTGTGTGCATTTTATTTTTGATTCTCAGGTGTCTTCAGGATGTTATGTGATTTGGTTTTTATTCTAGGTGTCTATGGGTGGAATTTGATGTGGCTTGTGGCCTAAGTGTCTTTGAGAGGGATATGATGTGGTTTGTGGACCAGGTGTCTATGGGTGGGATGTGATGTGGCTCATGGCCTAAGTGACTGGATAATATGGGGTTTTTAGAGCCCATCTATGTGTGGGAGGGTTGTGACGCAGTTCATTTAGATGTGGTGGGAAAGTGATGACCTTTTTCATGAGGCAAGAGTGGATAATGTAGTGGGATGTAGTGTGGGGTACACAAATCATCAATTTTAATTCTATATTACGTTACATAACTTGTGTTACGGTTGAAAATTCCATGGTGAGGTTGGGATAGCTAGTATACTGTGTTAGGTGCTGTTGGGGTATGTTGTTTTCCCACAAGGGCGTTGGTATACTTCTCTCACTTGTGCACAAGAGACATCGGTTTTTCTACTGAGTATACTTATATGATAACCCTACATATATAAAAACTACTTTGAAGTTTCTATGAGGACTATATTGTCTATGGTGAACCTTAATATCCTAGAAATTGGGATAGTTGTTGGGTCACTGATTTGCCTTACTTTTGGTACATTGTATTTTTTATTATAATTGTAACAGTTCTATTTTAAATATTAATGTTGGAGGGATTTTTATTTCTTATATATTTATATATCTTATATTTTTTTGGATGAACCACATTATCTCCTGATATTATTCAATTAAAAAGGGAAATGCCCTTGATATTGTGAGACTTGTAAATCCTTGGTGATGGTCACCACCTCATGCCCTACTAAAGGCAGGACTTGCAGGTCATTATCTCCCTTTCTTCATTTCCAACCCCGGAGGGGGTCATGAAATAATTCCAAAAATCTTTACATTTGTAGAATTAATGTATAAGAGGTTAATTATGTTGCAATTTCTCAGCCTATATTTTATTGTTGGGATATTCATATCTATGTGAAAATTATGAGCTTCATTTCTGAGCATTCTAAACTTGAAAAATTTTCCAATTATTTTTAGGAAATTGTCTCGGTTCTTTCTCCCACAATTTTTAGCTTGTAGGTGGGTGAGCACTCATTCCTACATAAAATTTATCACTATAGTTTCCCTAATAATCCATTTTATTTTTCTTATCCCCAAATACATGAGAATTATAGGAGTATTTGGTTTATATTTCCAACTTAAATTCACACCAAACAACTTCATTCATAGCTACCAAACTCCCTTATTATTAATTCCAGTTAATGTTTTAGGCCACTCTAGAAATTATTGATCTTTATTTCATGGTCAATAATAAATCTACAAGCAAAATTTGTTATTATCATAATATTTATTTCATAAAAACAAGTGGAATTTAAATTTTTAATAAAAATTGGATTCAACCTGAACATAAAAAAATTATTCATCCTCTTTTTTTAAATCAATGAATTGTCACTCCACTTTAATGTGAATTGTTCTGAGTAAATATTTAGTCATGAATACATTCCTAAACTCCCCTCATTCAAAAGAGACATCTTCTATCAATTTTCTCTTGTTTTTTTATCAAATTACACAATGTTTTTTTCACCTTCCAACCTATAAATAGAAAATCTTACTTCTTTAAATTATAACAATTTTTGAATAGTAAATATCATTTCTATCATGATAATATATTTATAATCAATTATTGGATCTGAATATCCGCAATAATATTTTGTTCACTGATGTATGAATAACTCTATTCCATGTTACTACTTCTTATATTGATCTCTAGGTTCAACGTGATTCGATTTATTTTTTGTAGCTTAATAAAACATATCCATGATGCTCTACACACCATCTTCCATAATGTTTATTTCTCATTTGGGAAATCACTTCATTGTCCATTGTAAATGTTGTTAACACTGTTCTTCCTAGTTTGAGACTTTTATAAACAAAAGTGTTAATCTGAGTAATAAATAATGATATATAAATGAAATCATAGTAAATAACCACATAATGTTTTTACTCTATGAAACCATAATTTTAAGAAATGTTAATTCGGATTAAACCATTGTTATTCTATGTTGGTTTTTATTATACTTCTTTATATAATAAAAATAAATAACTAATCCTCACATTGATACCGAGTAAGACCAACCAAATATAAAATGAATATATTCTTCATTTACATAATTTAAACATTAACTTTTTAATAAAACACAAAATCCTTAAATTCTAAGGTTTATATTCATTTTATGATTAGACATATAAATGGATTATTCAAAATTATTTCATCAAAAACCCCAAATAAGTATTCTATACATGTCTTCCTCGTAAACATATTCTTGTTTATAGTTTCTTTGGTAAATGGGAAAATACAACAAGGATTGATCTAAAATACTCTTTATTGGAAAAAAATATCAATGTTTCATAAATAATTAGACTATAAGCATGCGATAAAACATGAACATGGTAAAATACCTAATTAAAAAACATCTAATCAAAAGATTTATCCATAAGAAATAATATAAGCACATATAACCGCAAAAGAATAACCATGAAAAAAATTCATATAATGTGTCATATGAATAGGGAAACATAAGATAATAATACTCATACATATATAAAAACATAGTCCTATAGAATAAATATAATAATATGAAGTTATAACATTGTGATAATTTCCATGATTAATGTTTTAACCGTAGATAATGAAAATCAGTACAATGTATAAATCATTATAGATAGAAAACAAAAATAATGTCCATATATAATATCTTGAACATAGAAAACTATAATCATGTCCACATATAACATAATTTTAAAATAAGATATAAATCTTTACCCAATGAATTAGATTGTTTGTAACGCCCTGACCCTAGTTACCCAGAGTCGGTGCATTATTACATAACACTGGCATGATCACAAGAAAGATCAAATCTTGAAAGACCGATTGGTTTAGTAGCCTTAGAAACAGTAGATATATTCATAAGTTTTACATTACATCATAAAATGAAAAACTACTACAACAACATAATGTCTCCACAATCCACACTATTATCCCCTCATAATATCCCTGCAGGTCATTCATAACTTACTTCTTCACATCCTGCGAAAAAATAAAACATAGAAAAGGGGTGAGCTCAAATGCCCAGTAAGGATAAAAATATAGCGGAACATTCAAAATAAGAATAAACATTTAAGGCAATGCATTACTAAAAAAAGCCTTTTAAACTTGAACTTCAACATAGTATGGTAAAAGTAAAATGAAATAATTCCATTTACTTGTTCACATGGATATTCTACTAATCGAATAATCACATGCAATATCAATAACCACTTTCATAATGTTGGAATGCATAATGCCAGACTATCATAACCACATAGACAAGGCCTCGTGCCAAGAATACAAATAAGATTTTGTCAAGGCCTTGTGCCAAGACACTAGTTTGTCTCATGAGACCTACCGATGCATCGAGGAGCTATAGTGGGCTCCACCCGTCACATATTAAGTCCAATGCATTCCCATATGAAAAGGTTTAAACATAACATAAACATTCGTATTAAAACTAGCATACGAAATGTAAATAATTTCACCATAAACTATGAATGGTATAAAAATATCACATCCATAGTCAAACATATCACAAAACCTTCAATACAATATAGAAGTTTTGTATCATAATAAATCAATTTCAAATAAGCGTAAAATCCATCAAAGGATGTTGACATAGATGAAATCAAAACACTTTTTAGAGAAATATCTCTTTCTATTTTTGAAATAATTTAAGATACATATAAAATAAATCATTTTCTTGAAAATATTCTTATAATCCTGTAAGGAAAGCTTTGAAGATTTTATAACGGCGGAAAATAACCGCACCCGCCGTATAAGTTAAAAAAAAACATTCTTACCTTAATTCGGTCGAAAAGGTTAAAAAGGACCTTGTTTTGAAAACGACGGAAATATTACTCTTATAAAAATTAAAACAAGAGTATAAATGACTTTAACCCATATTCTTGTAAATAATAAAAATGTTTTGAAATACATTTTGAAGAAACATGGATGTGGATGATAAAGAGATCCCAGTAGTTTATTACGTACAAACAACCTCAGATAATGAAGAGATTGTGAAATAACCCTTACCTTGTACTTTTCCTTGGTTGGGGTAGGCTAACCTCCTGTATAATGGTGAAATAATAGTTATTAAATTTTACAATAATCATATACATTATTATGATATCATATATGATCTTTTAATATTGATTTGATAATAATATCTTAGTATTATCGTTGTTTCGGGTGTTAACTTACTTGTTTTCTTTTATATGTTTTGCTACGTAAGACATGTTTGTAAAGGATATGTTTTATATTATTCATATCCAGAATGATATCAAGTCCTTAAACATCATTTTTAAATCATCAAATGATAATTATACTTTAATGGTTACGATGGAGAATGAATCTCATCACGTTCGTGGAGACAGTAGTCTGTACGTACGCACGAGCGACAATATCATTCTTTTGATATTAAAATAATATATAAATGGATGGTATATCATATATATAGAATCATTAACATGTTATATTTATTATTTACATGAGTTACACATCATTATTATACCCATCCAAATAATAATATATTGAATAACAATTACACCACGACGTGGAGACGGTAAGCCGTACGTACGCACGTATGGTGACATGTTATTCAAAGGGTGGATAGAATACTTAATATGGTTGTACCATTTTTATAATAACATCACAGTATATATATGATACTGGAGTTATTATTTTAGAATGGTAACAACAAAGGAAGAAGAAGTGGAAGAAGAAATGAACTCGGAAAAGGGTGGTGAAATCATAACCTCTTCTTCGGGTTCTTCCCTTTGATTTGATCAAAAGGGCTCCTTAGGATGGCTTTCTGATCAAACTAAGGCCTCTAGGTTGTAGTGAGGGAAGTTAGGAGAGTATTTGGGTAGAGTTTTTCCGAACCTAAAGGCTCTGAAGGTGTGAAGAAATGAGAAGGAGGAGTGCCCTTTTACAAGAGGGGTGAGGGGCATCTTTGGAAAAGCTAGAGATATTAGTTTATAATAAAAACATATTCGGTTTCAAATGGCTCCAAAGTTCATTATTCAAAGGTTAAGGTGGGGATGGGTCGATAACAACTCAACCAATAGAATTTAGATAGGTTTTGGTACTTATATTAACCTTATCTTTAAGTATTAACTCTAAATTAATTAGTTTCACTTTTATAATGTCTCTTTGTATTTTTAAATAATATGGTTAATAAACATACTATATACATCCAAGCGACCCCCAAGTGGTCCATTAATGATGAACCTATCATGATATAGGTCTCTTTGTCCTAAGCATAGATTTTTAGGAATTTAATATCAATTAATAATATAATATTTGTTTTAAGAACTCTTTTATGTCAATTTTGACACTATTCAATAGTTGATTTTTTTGAAACTCATAACAGATTTATTACTTATAAAAAAGTCAATAAAATAAATCCTAATATATCATATTATGCTAGAAAATTAGTTTAATTCATTAAAATTTTCATATTATATTTATTTGGGTATTTATAATATCAATTATTTTAATTTTTCACTATTATAGTAATTACTACATCATCATTGTGTCATAAATAAATTAAATTTTTTAATGTCTAAAAATTATCAATAAAATATCATTATGTAGGAAAGCTTTTTATATTTCTAATGAATATTTATAATCTAAAATCAAACATATATAACCCTATGTAAAAATTTTTGTTCTAAAAGATGTATGCTTGTGTCATTTTTGTATTCATTTTAACTTAATTAAAAAAAGTGTCCCTATCACCTACAAGTGGCACCATGGAGTCCCAAAATCGACCCAAAGATGCCTATGGTCGAACATGTATCAACCAATAATGCTAGGACACGTTTTAGGGTAATTTCGTATTATTATAATATTAATTTTAACCCTTATTTACCAGATTTAGCCTTAACCATGGTAAATAAAATATTTACCACAGTAATTATTCAAAATGTCTAAAAATAAAAGTTACCTATTTACACAATTTTGACATCCTGATTCCAAATATGGAATCCATTTTTCTAAATTCAAAACATAGAAGTGGCAGAAATTAATTTAAAATTAATTCCCGCTATCAAAACAAAAAGCGTGTTTTTAAGAGATAATATCTATCAAAAGATTGACACTTGTTTATGTTCGGTTTAATTGTAAAATTATGTCCAATGACCAAAATTATATTAAATGGTAAAAATATATTCAAAATATAATTTAAAACCACTCAAATTCATAATTTATCACTATTAATTATTTTTATTAAAAAAGTTGTTTCTAATTAAAATTTAGTAATTTTCACTATTCATCAAAATATGAAAGTTATCCGAAAAGTACCGAAATTTCATCTTAGGCTAAATTCTATATTCCAAATCCAAAAATGAAGTCCATTTTGAAATATAAAATATATATAATTTCAAAAAGTAGGTATTTCTATTCATAACGGCTAGTTTGATTGGTTATGGTGTGTTAGAACTCGGTGTTGCGTACAACACACGCTATCACATTATTCAAAGAGAAGCGTACCATAGAAGCTTGGGGTGTTAAATTCTCCCCTCCTTCAAATAATTTCATCCTCGAAATTTCTAGAATATGTATCACATGAAAAGACTCGGGTGGTTCTTCATCATAAGTTCCTCGGGTTCCCACATTGCCTCTTCCATCTTATGGTTTCTCCACAAAACTTTTACCAGACGGGTCGTCCGGTTTCTCAGTACTTGTTCTCTCGTATCAAGAATCCTGACGGGCTCTTCACAATAGGAAAGATCGGGTTCCAGTTATAATTCCTCATAGGTGAGTACATGCGTTGGGTCAGGCATGTATTTCCTCAACAGAGATACGTGGAACACATCGTGAACTTTGGAGAGACTTGGCGGCATTGCCAATCGGTAAGCCACAACCCCAATTCGTTCTAGAATTTTGAAAGGTCCGATGTACCTGGGACTCAATTTACCTTTCTTACCAAAACGTATGACTCCCTTCCATGGTGATACCTTCAGGAAAACATGATCACCGACTTGAAATTACAAATCCTTCCTTCGATTATCGGTATAGCTCTTCTGCCTACTTTGAGCTGCTTTGATGTGGTTTTGGATTACCTTCACCTTTTCCACCGTTTCCTCCACCAATTCTGGGCCTACAAGTTTTCTTTCACCAACGTCATCCCAACAGGTTGGTGTACGACTTCTCTTCCCGTATAACGCTTCATATGGTTCTATATAAATACTCGAATGGAAGCTATTGTTATAGGAAAATTCTACCAGTGGTAAATATTTATCCCACATACCCTGAAAGTCAAGTGAGCAAGATCTAAACATGTCTTCTAAGGTCTGAATAGTCCATTCTGATTGTCCGTCTGTCTGAGTGTGGTAAGTAGTGCTCAAATGAAGTTCAGTATCCAGGGATTTCTGAAGACTTTTCCAAAATCTTGAAGTAAAACAGGGATCACGATCATAAACAATCGATAGGGGTACTCCATGAAGTCTCACAACTTCATTAATATATAGTCTCTCTAGACGTTCTAGGGGTAGATATTCTCTTATAGCAAGAAAATGTGCTGACTTGGTAAGACGATCAACAATAACCCATATTGCATCATTCCTTCTAGGAGTCTTTGGTTGCCCCATGACAAAGTCCATCGTAATATTGTCCCATTTCCACTCCGGTATGGGAAGAGGTTGCCTGACTCCTCCAGGCTGTTGCCTTCCAGCTTTCACTTGTTGACAAACCATACATCTTGACAAAAAATCAGCAATCTCCCTCTTCATGTTGTCCCACCAAAAATGTTCCTTCAAATCTCTATACATTTTGGTGCTCCCATGGTGTATAGAGAAATTGGAACTATGATCATCATCCAACAATTCCCTTTTTAGATTAGGTATATCGTGAACACAAAGTCTCTTCCCGAATTTCAAAATTCCATCTTCATACACAAAGTATCTCAATCTCCCATCATTCACAGCTTTAATCTTCTTTTAAAATTCTTCCTCATCGGTCTGAGAACTCTTAATCCTTTCTAGTAAAGATGGTTTGGCAACCATTTGAAAAATCATTGATGTTTCACCCTCCCTGGTTATTCCCATGTCCATCTTTACTAGATCCATGAAAATTGGATCCCTTTCAATTCTCATATTGTTCAAAACTCCATGGTCTTTTCTACTCAAAGCATCTTCCACCTTGTTTGCTTTCCCCGGGTGGTAGTGTATCGTGTAATCATAATCCTGGAGTAATTCAAGCCATCTCCTTTGCCTTATGTTGAGTTCTTTTTGTGAAAAAATATACTTCAAATTCTTGTGATCAGTATAAATCTCACATTTTTTGCCATAGAGGTAGTGCCTCCATATCTTCAAAGCAAAGATCACAGCTTCTAACTCAAGATCATGAGTAGGATAGTTTTGTTCATGAATTTTCAACTGTCGTGATGCATAGGCAATAACTCTATCATTCTGCATAAGGACACAACCAAGTCCTTTCTTTGATGCATCACTATAAATAACGAACCCATCATTCCCCGATGGTAGAGTCAATATATGAGCATTGACTAATCTTCTCTTCAGTTCTTCGAAAATTCTTCACACTCTTTTGTCCAAATAAATTTAACCCCTTTACGTGTGAGCTTCGTTAATGGGTTAGCCAATCGGGCAAAATTTTGGACGAAACGTCAATAATAACCTGCCAAACCAATAAAACTACGTACCTCAGTTATACTCGTAGGTGCTGGCCATTATTGGATTGCCTTGGTCTTAGAAGGATCAACAGAGATTCCATCTTTAGAGACAATATGGCCAAGAAAAGAAATCTCATGAAGCCAGAATTCACACTTGCTAAACTTCCCATATGATTCATGCCTCCTCAGAGTCTTCAAGATAATGCGCAAGTGATTTTCATGATCTTCGTAGCTTTTAGAGTATACTAAGATATCATCAATAAATACCACCACAAATTCATCGAGATACTCCTTGAAAACTCTATTCATCATATCCATGAATACAGAGGGTGCATTAGTCAATCCAAACGGCATTATAGTAAACTCGTAATTCCCATACCTGGTTCAAAATGCTATATTCGGAATGTCTTCCTTCTTAACACACAACTGATGGTATCCAGATCGAAGGTCAATCTTTGAAAAGTATTGAGCTCCATGCAGTTGGTCAAATAAATCATCAATGCGAGGTAGGGGATACTTGTTCTTTATCGTTATAGCATTGATCACCCTGTAGTCGATACATAACCTCATAGATCCGTCTTTCTTTTTAACAAAAAGAACAGGGGCTCCCCATGGAGAAACACTAGGGCAAATAAATCCCTTATTACTCAATACCTCTAGTTGTTTCTTTAGTTCGACTAATTCTACAGGGGCCATTCTATAAGGGGTCTTCGATATAGTCCTTGATCCAGGAATCAAATCAATGGAAAACTCAACTTCTCGTTCTGGAGGATGTCCAGGTAAATCTTCCGGAAATACATCTACAAATTCTTTCAAGACAGGTACATCCTCTATTTGAACTTTCCTTTCCTCACCGACAGTTATTTCATTCTCTTCCTCCCCAATAATTGAATTTAGTTGAGCTATTGAGGGTGGATCTAAATAAGAATTAGGTGGTGACGATTCTTCTCTAAAGATAAGGTGTTCGTTATCATTATCATCAAGAATCGTAACCTCTTTCTTCTAACAATAAATCTTCACATCATAGTCCGAAAGCCAATCCATACCGAGTATTATATCAAACTCAATAATAGGTATGATGATGAGATCAGCAGATAAAGAACATTTATGTGCTCTAATGGGGACTGATTCACAAAACTTTGTTGCAATGATACTTCCCTTAAGAGTTTTAACTGACAACTCCATTATTAAATCAAATTGGAAATATCTAATTTTCTTAGCAAATTGGGAAGATATGAAACAATGCGATGATCCAGAATCAAATAATGCATTTGCTAAACTTGAGGAAACCATTAAATTACCTGCCACCACGTCTTTCGGAGCTTCTACCTCAGCAGTAGTGATAGCATAAGCCTGGCCTTGATCCCTTGTCCTTTTCTGAGGTAAGTTCTCCTGACACTTAGGACATTCATTTTCATAATGACCCATCTCCTGCAATTGTAGCACTGAAAATTGGTAGCTTCCTTCTTCCCTTTGCAAACACGAGCTTGGTGGCCTTTTTCACCACATTTGTAACAGACTCCCATTCCCTTCAAGCAAGTACCGGGATGTTTCATCCCGCATTTACCACAAGATGGATATTCAACCTTTCCCTTCTTCCCCTTATTTCCATTCCCAGATTGATCATCAGGTCTCTTCTTCTCTTTCTTTGCTTTAAATTCATAAGATTTAGAGAATTCCTTTTTGGTCTTGTTAGCACATGAGACAATGTCTTCGTACGAAGAAAAGGATTGTGAGACTAATGCTCGATGAAGAAATGGTTTTAACCCATCAAATAAACAATCAATCTTACTTCTTGGGTTATGTATATAATCTACAGAATACCTTGCTAACCTTGTAAAGTTAGCCTCATACTTTGTGACATTCTCATCCTCCTTTTGTCTCAGACTCAGAAATTGCCTTTCCATATCAGCTTGATGGTTGCGAGGAAAGTATTTTTCTAAAAACAGATCTTTGAACTCCCTCCATTCCATATTTGATACTTCATCATCTTCCTTCATGTTTTGAATCAATGACCACCATTGATCAGCATCTCCAGTGAGGCGGTAAACTTCCATGATAACTTTTCCATTTTCACTGCTCCCCAAAGCCTGAAATATTTTCTCTAGGGAATTTATCCATTGCTCAGCTACTAAGGGATTTGTACTCCCATTGAACATTGGTGGTTGTTGCCTCATGAATCGATCTAACATTGATCCTCCACGCTGTGGATCAGGGTGCTCCATACGGGTAAGGTTATTATTCATAACCTGAGTAAGTTGTCCTAGTATGGTGATTAGATGATCGGCACCAGTTGCATCACCAGTCCCACTATAATTATCTTGAGCAGGAGGGAAATCCCTACATGGAGTTCGTGCATTGATACGGTTTCCATTTCTTCCACAAGGCGCCATTTCTAAACAATGGCATAAACTAGATCAGTTTATGAATCAAAATACATAATCTCATAATTATAAAACACTTTACATAAATTGAACTATTTATGGATATAATCCATAATCATAAAAATGTTTTCTTTGAGGAAGTATATACTCATAAACCCTTCATAATTATTTCTAAAGAAAATGAGAGTTATCCTAAGCATATCCCCCAGGAGTGTCGTAACCAAGAGTGCAGCAAGGCCCGTTGTCGTGCACCAGTTCCCGTTCGAGTCTATCTTAAAGCGGTGTTTTAGGGTTTTACCCCTAGGTACATCTGTGCCAGAGCCGCCTCTACCTGCTCGTATCCAGATAGGGATGTATTGCTCGAAAAACTCACAAAGTCTCTACAATACCAAAATTCTAGGAAGTTCTTCTATACTAATCCTCAAAGTTCATCTTAGGTCTACGTGCTCTAATCAGAGTTTATCTAAATCTAGCTTCCAAGGTTTGTACTAAACTTCCTCTGATACCAACTGTAACGCCCCAACCCTAGTTACCCAGAGTCGGTGCATTATTACATTACATTGGCATGATCACAAGAAAGATCAAATCTCGAAAGACCGATTGGTTTAGTAGCCTTAGAAACACTAGATATATTCATAAGTTTTACATTACATCATAAAATGAAAAACTACTACAACAACATAATGTCTCCACAGTCCACACTATTATCCCCTCATAATATCCCTGCAGGTCATTCATAACTTACTTCTTCACATCCTGGGAAAAAATAAAACATAGAAAAAGGGTGAGCTCAAATGCCCAGTAAGGATAACAATATAGCGGAACATTCAAAATAAGCATAAAAATTTAAGGCAATGCATTACTAAAACAAAAGTCTTTTAAACTTGAACTTCAACATAGTTTAGAAAAAGTAAAATGAAATAATGTCATTTACTTGTTCACATGGATATTCTACTAATCGAATAATCACATTCAATATCAATAACCACTTTCATAATATTGGAATGCATAATGCCAGACTATCATAACCACATAGCCAAGGCCTCGTGCCAAGACTACAAATAAGATTTTGTCAAGGCCTTGTGCCAAGACACTAGTTTGTCTCATGATACCTACCGATGCATCGAGGAGTTATAGCGGGCTCCACCCGTCACATATTAAGTCCAATGCATTCCCATATGAAAAGGTTTAAACCTAACATAAACATTCATATTAAAACTAGAATACAAAATGTCAATAATTTCACCATAAACTATGAATGGTATAAAAATAGCACATCCACAGTCAAACATATCACAAAACCTTCAATACAATATAGATGATTTGTATCATAATAAATCAACTTCAAATAAGCGTAAAATCCATCAAAGGATGTTGACATAGATGAAATCAAAACACTTTTTAGAGAAATATCTCTTTCTATTTTTGAAATCATTTAAGAGACATATAAAATAAAACATTTTCTAGAAAATATTCTTATAATCTTGTAAGTAAAGCTTTGAAGATTTTATAATGGCGGAAAATAACCGCACCCACCATATAAGTTAAAAAAACATTCTTACCTTAATTCTGTCGAAAAGGTTAAAAAGGACATTGTTTTGAAAATGACGGAAAGATTCCTCTTATAAAAAGTCAAACAAGGGTATAAATGACTTTAACACATATTCTTGTAAATAATAAAAATGTTTTGAAATACATTTTTAAGAAACATGGATGTGGATGATAAAGAGATCCCAGTAGTTTATTACGTATAAACAACCTCGGATAATGAAGAGATTGTGAAATAACCCTTACCTTGTACTTTTCCTTGGTTGGGGTAGGATAACCTCCTGTATAATGGTGAAATAATTGTTAGTAAATTGTACAATAATCATATACATTATTATGATATCATATATGATCTTTTAATATTGATTTGATAATAATATCTTAGTATTATCGTTGTTTCGGGTGTTAACTTACTTGTTTTCTTTTATATGTTTTGCTACGTAAGACATGTTTTTAAAGGATAGTTTGTATATTATTCATATCCAGAATGATATCAAGTCCTTAAACATCATTTTTAAATCATAAAATTATAATTATACTTTAATGGTTACGATGGAGAATGAATCTCATCACGTTCGTGGAGACGGTAGTCTGTACGTACGCACGAGCGACAATATCATTCTTTTGATATTAAAATAATACATAAATGGATTGTATATCATATATACAGAATCATTAACATGTTATATTTATTATTTACATGAGTTGCACATCATTATTATACCCATCAAAATTATAATATATTGAATAACAATTACACCACGACGTGAAGACGGTAAGCCGTACGTACACACGTATGGTGACATGTTATTCAGAGGGTGGATAGAATACTGAATATGGTTGTACCATATTTATAATAACATCACAGTATATATATGATACTGGAGTTATTATTTTAGAATGGTAACAACAAAGGAAAAGAAGTGGAAGAAGAAATGAACTTGGAAAAGGGTGGTGAAATCATTACCTCTTCTTCGGGTTCTTCCTTTTGATTTGATCAAAAGGGCTCCTTAGGATGGCTTTCGGATCAAAATAAGGCCTCTAGGTTGTATTGAGGGAATTTGGGAGAGTATTTGGGTAGATTTTGTCCGAACCAAAAGGCTTTTATGGTGTGAAGAAATGAGAAGGAGGAGTGACCTTTTATAAGAGGGGTGAGGGGCATCTTTGGAAAAGCTAGAGATATTAGTTTATAATAAATAAATATTCAGTTTCCAATGGCTCAAAAGATGATTATTCAAAGGTTAAGGTCGGTATGGGTCAAACAAAACTCAACCAATAGAATTTAGACAGGTTTGGGTACTTATATTAACCTTATCTTTAAGTATTAACTATAAATTAATTAGTTTCACTTTTACAATGTCTCTTTGTATTTTTTATATAATATGTTTAATAAACTTACTATATACATCCAAGAGACCCCCAAGTGGTCCATTAATGATGACCCTATCATGATATAGGTCTCTTGGCCGAACCTTAGATTTTTAGGAATTTAATATCAATTAATAATATAATTTTTGTTTTAAGAACTCTATTATGTCAATTTTGACACTATTCAATAGTTGATTTTTTTGAAACTAATAACAGATTGATTACTTCGAACAAAGTCAATTAAATCAATACTAATATATCATATTATCCTAGAAAATTAGTTTAATTCATTAAAAGTTTCATATTATATTTATTTGGGTATTTATAATATCAATTATTTTAATTTTTTCACTATTATAGTAATTACTACATCATCATTGTGTCATCAATAAATTACATTTTTTAATGTCTAAAAATTATAAATAAAATATAATTATGTAGGAAATCGTTTTATCTTTATAATTAATATTTATAATCTAAAATCCAACATTTATAACCCTATGTATAAATTGTTGTTCTAAAAGATATATGCTTGTGTCATTTTTGTATTCATTTTAACTTAATTAAAAAAAGTGTCCCTATCACCTACAAGTGGCACCATGGGGTCCCAAAATCGACCCAAAGATGCCTATGGTCGAACATGTTTCAACCAATAAGTCTAGGACATGTTTTAGGGTAATTTAGTATTATTATAATGTTATTCTTTAACCCTTATTTACCAGATTTACCCTTAACCATGGTAAATAAAATATTTACCACAGTAATTATTCAAAATGTCTAAAAATAAAAGTTACCTATTTACACAATTTGGAAATCCTGATTACAAATATGGAATCCATTTTTCTAAATTCAAAACACAGAAGCGGCAGAAATTAATTTAAAATTAATTCCCGCTGTCAAAACAAAAAGCGTGTTTTTAAGAGACAATAACTATCAAAAGATTGACACTTGTTTATGTTCGGTTTAATTGTAAAATTATGTCCAATGACCAAAATTATATTAAATGGTTAAAATATATTCTAAATATACTTTAAAACCACTTAGATTCATAATTTATCACTATTAATTATTTTGATTAAAAAAGTTGTTTTTAATTAAAATTTAGTAATTTTCACTATTCATCAAAATATGAAAGTTATCCGAAAAGTACCGAAATTTCATCTTAGGCTAAATGCTATATTCCGAATCCAAAAATGAAGTCCATTTTGAAATATAAAATATATATAATTTCGAAAAGTAGGTATTACTATTCATAACGGCTAGTTTGATTGGTTATGGTGTGTTAGAACTCGGTGTTGCGTACAACACACGCTATCACATTATTCAAAGAGAAGCGTACCGTAGAAGCTTGGGGTGTTACAGTGTTATATTGGACCCACCCATCACATAGTGCTAAAACCTACATATATATTCCCTATAAAATCAAGTAAACATATTATAAATAAAGTAACATGAAAATAAGATAAGATACATAACATTTTTAAATGGTATAACATAAAATTACATGAAAAATTCAGTTGGTTGAAACCAAAAAGTAAATAAACTAAAATAATTATATTATAATGGGGTTTAAAGGGTGATTTATGAAATATAACTCCATATAGAAAAGATAATTTGGGAAAATATATGACAATTGAAGATAAATCAAAACATATATTAGGAATTTTATAACATTGTTGTAAAAATAATATTTAATTCACATTCAATGTAGTTTTGTGTAAAAGTGTTGTCAAGAAGAAATTTAAAATATTAAAATTATCCCAAATAATGAATCCACGAAATTAAATGAAGGTAAAAAAGAATAAATATGGATTGGGGGATAAAAAATTCATAAAGTGATAGGAAATACCTTTTTATTCATTTTGTAAATTTTTAAACAACCCAATATTGATGAAAGTGTTAAGAAATATCTTTTTTGAAATACAATAAAGAAAAATATAAAGAGTAAGAAAATATAATACATATTTTTATTTCAAAATAGGAAAATAAGGAATTTTTTTTCTTAGGTAATATGTATTAATAGTGTAAATATTTAATTTATAGAAGGGGAAAATACCATTTTAAGAATTGAACTTAATATTATATTAATCATATAATAATATAGCCTTATAAGAGATATTATGAGATAAGGAATAGAGATATTTTGGAAAATAATTGTTACTTTGGATTCCTGCTTGGTCTGACATTCTCTAACCTCATATATAATGAATTTAGGTTTATTATTCATATATAGAGAACCCATACTTTTATTGATTTTACTTCAGAACATACATTTATAATTTTAATATTTCCTATTTATTAATTTTTATTTTTTTAATTAATATTAATGTGTTAATTTCCACATTTATTATATTCAAGATTTAATATCGAAGTTTTGGTCCTTGATCCTCTCTCGTGTTTTCATCACCAATAAAATTTCAATATACATTACATTGGTATGTTTTACATTTTTCTGAAGTCGAATATTAATTTTATAGATGTTTTGGTAACTATTCATATAAAGAATTTAAAATATCCTCTTGGAGAAATTTGAATCGATATAATGAATTGATTTTATTGATGAATATATATATAATAAAATTTTTTAATTATAAAAACTATTAAATTCATAATTATTAAATCAGATTATCAATATTTGTTTCTTAATAATTTAAAAAAATTACAATTGTTTCATCATTCATGTGAGTAGTAGAACCAAACCAAACCAGAATGAAATCTATAAAATTAATGAATGAGAACATATTAATTTAAGCTACAATATCAACTTTACATAATTTTAATTCATTAAAAATAATATTACAGAACTGATAAATTTGATAGGAAAAGTGGTGTATAAAAAGGATAAAAATGAATGTAGAGAGGATGAAACATACATTGAATACATGAATCAAACATTAGAGATCCTATGTGAAATTAAGTAATTGGGACTCCTTATTCATTACATGTTTTAACAGACATGAGATATTCATGTTAGGAAGATAATTTGGGTAGGGAATCTATAACACCCTAAGATTTAATAATATGTATGACAACCTTTCTCTTTATTAAATATTAATTCATGATTCATTATATAAGATTACATATAATATACCCTGAAAGATAATGAATTATAGTTTATTTTTGAATTAACTACTTCACATAACAAATAAAATTAGGAATTAAATCATCTTTATTGAAAACTTTCTTAACATGCCCTTAAAACCGCATGGGATAACCTGGGGACATACATAAGAAAGGGGTGACCTATAATGCCTAGTAAGGGAATATACATGAAATAAAATGAAGAAGTTAATACCAATAAGTATATAAATTGGTCATAAAAGGGCTTAAAATAAGAAACATGAAAAATAATACATTATATAACATTGTAACATAAAGTAAAATTAGAAATGTGGAAAAACATAAAACACAGCTTCATAAATATAGCTCAAGGATAACCACCAAGACATCATGATAGAAAAAGTTCCATGATGGATTAGGTTCACTCCCTAATCCCTTTAATGATGTATCATTATACTAAAATATTACCCAATTCATTGGTGCTCAATATAATTCCAGGCGCACCTATCACTTTCATTTCCTTCTAATTCTTAAGCGGGCCACAAATATCATACAACATGGATTCATTAAAAATCCTATTTTATTGAATGAAAAAGGATTATGGAATAAATAATTGTAATTCCCTAATAATATATTAATATGTTCATAAATTTTAACACACGTTATATGAATTGGGTATGGGTATTCAATACACATTTGTTTATAATAGAAAATCACGGTGAGATGTTTTTATCATAACAACATCCCTTAAAGATTCATAAAAATTTGTTGATGAGAGAAAAATATTTATATAATAATTTGTACATAAAATGGATAGTAATATATACATGAAAATATATACCCCAACAATAGGAATTTGAAATAGAGGACATAACATAATGAAGATACTTGAATAAAGTGGAGAATGAAATGAACGCTTACTTTTAGAGTCTTACTTTAAATGCTTTGGACAAGATTCTTGAGAGATTGGAGTCATCTTGTGGGAAATCTATAGAAGAGAGGGAAGAGTAAGTGAATTCTCCAAGGAATTAATGTTTTGTTAAAAGGGATATTGGGTGGGTTTATATGTGAAATTTGAAGGTTATTTGTTATCAATTCTGGAAATTAGTTTCTGGACTCTATAAAATAAAATAACAAAAACCACAAACCTTCATAGGGTTTTTCCAATGGTATCTTCCAATGTGGAGTGGTTTTAATTTTTTTATAAGGCCAGGGGTTGAAAGTATAAAAATTATATACTTTTTGATGTGGAAGTGATTCATACTCTTAAAATGTTGATTTAAAAACCTAAAAATATATTATATGTTTTGGAGGATTCTTAATGGCTTTATAAAATTAATCAAATAAAAAAAATATTACAATAATTTAATGGGGGGAAATATATTTTGTCATTGATACCCATTATAGTATTTATAAAACAGAATTTGGGTCATTATGATGTCATAATACACACCGTATATTTATACGATATTTACTTTTTACCAGAAATTTTGATTATCTCAAAAAATTATTAAATACACACCATTTTGTAAGTTGGATGTTAGAATTCATAAAATAATTTTCATTTTATCTAAAAAATTTATAAATATTTAAATTTTCAATTTTAAAATGATAATTGATATTTATTGAGAAATGTTGGATTTTTTGAAAATAATAGTTTTCGAATCCTTATAAAAATTAAATTTTAATTTATAAAAATTATATGATAATTTATATTTAATAAAAAATATTTGAGAATAATATTTTTTTAAAATTTTATATTTTTAAAAAATGAATCAATTCAAAAATATAAATGCATTAATTGAATATGAAAGACAATTTTTGTTTCATTATACAAAAATCAAAATCAATTATAAAGTAATAATAATAAAATGAAAATATATTAATTATTATATACATTATAAATATTCATATTATTATATTTTTGATAAATATCCTTTTAACACACTATAAAACTCACAAAGAGTAAGGTGTGCGATGGATAGTCTTTCATGGGTTGCTTCGGAGTACATGGTTTGGGTCATGACCTCGATAAGATTGAACTTCTCTAATAAACAGGTTTTCTCATGCTTAAGTTCTTGGATATTATCATGGGCCTGGTCAAGGGAAAATCCCAGAGATGTTATCTCCTATAGAAGCTCTAATATTTGTGATTTATAGGGTATGAACCAACTAGTTGAGAATATTGCTTCCTTTGATTGTGTTAATTGGAGTTTTTACAACCCTATATTTATACTAACAATATGATCAATATTCAATGGCTATATTATCAACATTAAATATTCTTAATGGTAATTTAAATATGATAGAATATATTAAAACCAAATAAGAACATATGTTTTCTATAAGCATAAAATATAATAAGAAATTTAATTAAATTTCAATGGTAATTTTATTTATAATATTTTGGGTTGTTTTACTATGTATGCTTTTAAATAAATTTAATCTCTTTGATAGATTACTTTGCATAGAACACTAAGCACAAATAAACTCCAAAATATTATTATTTTAACAAGACCATTACAAACTGACCATTAAATTGGACGGAATGAGTAGTATTAAAAAAATTCTGAAATATATTATTTTCTGAATCATTGTTAATATAATTGTCAATTATTTTTGAATATGTACACAATTTTTTGTAAATGCATTTTATTCTTCAAATAATTGATTTCTTCTAAAAAATTGTTTTTATTATATTCTAATAGAAAAATATAACTAATTTTTGACACTTTTATAAAATCAATTTAATAAAATAAAAATCACTTTTTATTCTTCATATAAAATTTATCCTTGGATGAATTATTGAGAATTTTATTAACAATTTAATTTTTGAGTAAATAGTAAAAAATACATATTATTATAAAACTATAATTTTATTTTTATTTAAAAGTTATTATATAATTTTAATTTGATATAAAGTTAACATAATTAATTTTGAGTTACATATAATGTAATTAATTACATTTAAAAAATATTTATACCTTATTTTGGTATAAGTGCATTTTTTGGTTTAAAACACTTTTTTCAAATAAAACTGTTTTTCATTATGTTTTGAGAGTTTAATTTTAAATATGGTTTTTCAAATTATATGTTTTAAATTTTTAAAAATCGATTCTATATTCTAAATCAATATGTTTATATTATTTTATATTTTTATTTTCATTTTAGGCATAAAAATGGTTACTGTGGGAAAAAAATATTTACCTCAATATAGGTAAAATAATTTAGTTGGATAATGTTAAAAGTAAAAATCTTAAAATACATAAAAACTAAAACATTAAATGTGTATTCGATGTGTTTTCAGACATTAAATATCCTTTAAAAATTATTAAGAACTAAACTTTCAAGAATTAATTCTCTCCAAATGTGGTTGGCTTTAAATATAATAGAATCAATATTTAGTCATTTAAAACCAACCCACCTCAAGTATAAATTCAACTCCTCCCCGCAATCATTGTACAAAAAATATTTTAAGATTTTAAAATATATGAAAAACCCCATCATCCCCACTATTCCAACATCCATGTTTTGTTGGTCTCACCCAAATACCTATTCCATATTTCTTTAGGGGTCCTTTAAGGAGGTGATATTTAAGAGGTAACTTTCTTAAACAATCTCTATTCATTTAGTTTCTATTTCTATCTTCTTTTAACCTCCATCATCCATAACATAATAATAAGTCCATTATAATTTATATAATAAAATTTTATATTTCTAATAGAATATCTTATATCTACCCCTTTTCTTTTTTCCTCACATACAATGAAAAGAAACCATTTTCCAAATTGAGATGGCTAACCGTCTCCATTGATAACAATTTTATTCCATTACCAACTTCAAGGATGGTTATAAAATTGTAATTCTGGTAAAATTATATCTATATATTTATATTATAACCCAATTCATGTTTTGGAACTAATATATAGACATAATATTAAATAAAATGAAACTAGTCAATGAAGGTTGGGAAAAAACTTCAAAAGAAACTAAACAATTATCATTTATATTTTTTCAAATTAATCATCCTCAAGTCAGAAATAAAAATGATATACGTGAACTTTTAAGAATATAGAAGTTCATTAATTCCATTTTATATCACATTTCTTGTTTTATTTCCATATTACAAAAACATTATGCATAAATGAAGTGATCAATGGACCATAAAATGAACACACATAAAATAATGAAAACAGTGATATATTTTAAATTAACTGGTGTTAATATATTTTAAATGTATTATATAAAGTTAGATAAATATTATTATAGTTTTTTAAGTAATAAATATTTTCATGAAACACTCCCCACAATGATACGACAACGAGGGGAGAGAGAAGGTGACTTCCAAAGCCCCACCTCTAGTAGGCCCCAGGTTGGCAACTAGCACTAAGGGTATGTCAAACATGTATATGGGAGGAATTAAAATATAAAATAAACATGAGTAAGAGTGAGATAATAAGTATACAAAAACCAAAACCTACACAAACATATATATATATATATAATAAAACCCAAGTGTAGACATGAAATTAAATACAATACTAAATAACTAAAATGAAAATACATGTACTTAAAAGTTAAGGATGATAATGACCATGTAGTCCAAATAGCTCATATTATACTCCTAGATAGTAATATCCTTCATGACCAGAATCCTACTCTAAATACCCTAGAAAACAGTTTATATATATGTTGGGTGAGAATAACAATATACTCAGTAGGATCCTACCTAGATCATATCTTGTAAAAGATAACGGAGCATGATAAGTCATAGTGAACATTAGTGAAACAAACTCAACACCTAAAAAGGTATACTATGTTTCCATTCTCACCATGTCTAACTCTGACCACATAATTTATAAATGAGATGACGTAATATAATAATGACCATAAATGGTACCCCTCTCCTGCTTCCCCTCTTAGTTTGACACTCTATCCCACATTGCATATCCTGAGTATCTCTCTCCAAATGTAAGATAGACCAAAAAAACCTAGGAAAGACATAACAACATGCACCTCACGCATCACATCCTAACATAATCCCATCCACATGTTCATATATTGTAACCAATTAGTATCCATGATCCACCTCAACTCATATGATGTGTATCATACATCAGGTATTATACCTCAATCCACTACATTCCATACACCGAGTAAGTACCTCGGTCCATCATATCATATACCCATCAAGAACTATAATAATCCTTTGGATAGTATATCTAATAATATATGTGTGTTAAATAATAGCAATCCATCACAACCCTCAATAAAAATATATAGGAAAATGAAGAGAGGTGCATACCAGCACAAGTAACTACCCAGAGAAGAGATTAGGGCCAAAGGGGATAGTCAGCCATCCTTCCACCCACTAGGATGTTAGAAAAAACTCCCACCTATAATCAATTAGGTTTTAGTTACCCCAACTGACATGGTTGGCGTAAAATATAAAATCACAAAATATATATGATATTTTATAACTCACAACCACACTATTAGCATAACCTAGTGTCTTAATCAAATAAAGGTAACATTTATCGAACTCTTGGCTACCACTACTAAGACTGTATATCCTATAATCACAAAAGTAAATAAAAGAGATACATTAATTACTTCCTTTATTTTTAAACCATTTCTTCTTTTTAATCATTCCATACCCATTAAAATTATTAGACATTACATTAAATTACAATATATTACATTATATATTATAGTAATGTCCATTACCTCTAGGTAGAATCCAAACCAAGCCATTGTTTATCGAGATTAACATATTTTAATAATTTTTATTTAATCATCAACCCACTTTGTGGGTTAAACAATTATTCATTATTAGAATCATTCCATATCCAAAAACTCTAGTAAAACCATACTAATCTACCACAAAGTGGAAACATGAAACCTATAACCTCTGGTTGCCACAATTACTAGGGAACAAAAGGTAGATAAAATAAATAACCCAATCATCATTCTTTAAACTAATTCAAAAATGATCATACCAGCTCTCTGCATCTCTTCAATAGGTAAGACCAACATTAAACCATTTCATTACCTTTGGTGTTATACCCAACACCCACATACATATACCAATACATCCAACCAACAAATTTTTCACGTGATGCCTTATCACTCTGGCCTCTATGCCAACATATCACAACATACATCCCAATCTCATCCATCCTAGGCTAACCTCACATCCACCCACCCCACCCCATATCACACATCATCCCTCAAGGCTCATCCATACCAGGATAATATCACAAGACTCTTACCTAGAGTGAATCTCCAAATGAATAGAAAAAAAATAAATAAATAGGGAAATTGGGTCCTCAAAACAACGAATTTATCCTTATTATACAAATTATCTCTCATTGCTCCAATGTAAGACCATAAGGGTTATCAAGAAAATGGGATACTCAGGCTTTGTCAAACATCTTTATCACATAACTGGTTCTTATTCCATATTGAATTAATCTATTCATTTATTAATATGTTCAAACTAAGTGAAACCAAAGCCATAATTCTTTAACAAGCTATCAAAGTCAAAACAAGCTCTTAGTATTTGTTTTTCAAAAAACATAGAGAATTACCATTACAAATTAACATGCCTTTTATATATTAGTAACAATAAGCATAAAAATACATCACATTATTTTTCAATTCTATTAATCATATAGAAGATTATTTTTAATTAAACATGCACATTGTATCAATTTTATTAACATCAAATTAAATTAGCCAACAGATTAAAAGCATGCCTCCTATTTAGTTTCTCAATTAAATTAATTAACAATTAATTATAGATTTAAATTATTTTCCAATTTTATGTTAATAAAAACATTTTAATTAATATAATAAACAAATTTGTTAACAAATAATGGAATATATATCACATTATCTAGAAAATAATTAGGAAAGCAACTATCATGGTATGGTGTAATAACATCAACAACATGTGATCACAATCCAGATCTTAATCTGGTTCAATATTTATTAGCATAATTTCATTTCCATCCAAATAGATAAATCATGGATAGTTTATGATTTCATGTAAATAAAAATTGAAGAAAAGAATCCCCTACCTCAAAATCAATCAATAGTCTTCTCATGATAACACACTACGTTACGAATCGTTGATCACCTCTACTATAAGAATGACAACCATCCAAGTATTTTGTGGAACAACCACAAATAAAACTAAGAATAACCCATTAGAAACATGGTAGATCATATGATATCACATATGAATAAGGAAAGGGGGAAACAAGATAAAATTGGGAGAAGCTTATATAAAACAAAAAAGGAACACAGATTCGATCAACTCGGGTCACCACAGATTCAAGAAGGAAGCCAAGAACTGATCCTCGTTTAAAGGGATCTCAAACACCAAGTAATGGAGACACTGGTATCCTATAATTATAGAGGGTGTAACTATAACTATAGTGTTTTTTTAAACACTAGAGAGGTTTTACCCCTTAAAATATGTGTTCTATAGGGGATTTACCTGGTGTGTAAACCATTTACACATTATGTAAATATAGGGAGTCATATATCACAAAACAATGAATATACTTATTATTATTTAACCCAAAAATTTTAAACATCATGAAATATCCCTAAAAATATATGAAACTCATTTAAACTTCATGTAAATATTACACAATAGGTAATCTCCCAGTTTCTAGAATTTTCAGCAGAAACACCTCCAGACATATTCTAACCATCCTCTAAGAACTAAAATCCTTGGAAACTCAAAATGGATTGTAATTATTGTATCTAATTCATTATATTAAATTCTAATCAAAACATTCTCATCCTCGAGAATCCAAACCATACACCATAGAGGAAAAAAAGGGGTTATCCGGACAACCACCCGCAAGATACCTCTTAAGGATCAGTCAATCATATGAGCTCAACCACCTTATTATAGGAACAATTAAAAAACTACAAAATAACGATGAACAACTCTTAAACACTCTCTATATGTAGATACATCTCATTTGAAAGTATGTAAACAACAAGAAATAAAGGAAAACCATTTCATAAAATGGAAAGGACATAATCCACAAAATTAAAATGTTACAAGGGAAGAGATATACATAAAACATTCATGGTACTAAGTGTGTATCTATCACTCACATTCCAGGATAAATTCCTACATGCCACTATTCTCTAAAATACAAGAACCCAGTGAATAGATCACCTCAACAACGCCTTCTCCTAGAGGTCCTTGATCTCTACAGTTCTCTCCTCAAAGGTCACACCATCATCATTATTGATCTATCCCCAATCAGTGACATAAGAGACGTAATTATGATAACGATAGAGTTGAGACACTTGAAAAAGATCATGTGTTCGGATAATATATGGGGGAATTTCTATCTGATATTCCATGGTTGTGACATGATCCAACACCTCAAAAGGAAAAACAATCCACGAGGAAATCATACACCCATGACTAAACCTTTTCTACCCATGATGAGGAGTCTCATTCAAGGACACTTGATATACAATGTCAAATAATAGGGGTCTCCTCTTATGGTCGAAATATGATTTATTATGATCATTAACTTATTCCATCCTCTTAATAATTACTTAAACCATCTCTATCATATTCGGTACCAAATCCAGCCTGAAAATTGCTACCACTCTAACTCCAATCTAGAAAAACAATGATCAATAAGGTATTCTATAATAATCTTTAAAAAGTACCATAACAAAGGTGGAGTGAAAACTATATTTTAATAAAACTCAACCAAGTGAAGTTGAATCATCCATGAACCTCCAAAATCTGGGACACAAGAAAACAAAATGTGTTCAAGAGTCTAGATAACAAAATTTTTCTAACCATCTGTCTATGGGTGAAATGTAGTGAATAGTCATAATTGTGTACCATAAGAATGTTGGATAACTCTCCACACCATGGAGGAAGAACATGGTTCTTGATTATAAATGATCATCTTCAGGACTCCATGGATCTCACCACCTCCTCCAGGTACTACCTTGAAAAAACCACTGTGGAGCTTTACTCCCTAATCACTATTAAGTGGGATGATTTCATCAAACAATCCACTATCAATAATATAGAATCATAGCCTCCCTAAGGTTGAGGTAAAATAGTGAAAAAGTACATCGATATGTACTCTCACTTCCACTAGAGAACATATAATGGCTAGACCAAACCCTTGGGAACATGGTGCTCATTTCTCACCTTCTAGACTACTAGAAATTATGAGAATAACTCTGAAAATTCATGCTTCAAACCAGGAAACAAAAATTAGACTCTGAAATCAAATAATTTTTTTGTCACTCTAGGATGTACCTCAAATGGTGAACTATGGAACTCAGGGATTACCATATTGCACATCGCTAATGAAATGAAAAGACATCCCTAGAAATAAAAACCCAGAGATGTATATCCTCATAACAACTATCAGGGGAATCACTAAAAACAACTTGGTCCCTCCATACCACTACCTTAGAATCCACCAACTTGGACTCCTCTACTTATAACACCAAAGATGATTGCACAATCATTTTGAAAAAAGAACATCTTCCCATAATCTATCCCATAACTATATTCATCACAAAGAGTTATTCAATCACTCTATATGAATTCACATATTCAGAAAAGACAGCACTACTTGACTTCTTTTTCAATACATCATCTAAAACATTTCTATTTCTTGGAATATATAAAATTTTAAAGTCATAATCTTTCAAGAATACCATTCACTGACATTGAATCATGTTTAAGTCTCAATGGGATAATAAATAACTCAAACTCTTGTGGTTAGAAAAAACCACAAAATTTTCGGTAATGAGGTAGTGTCACCACAAATTTAAAGAAAACGCCACTAAAACCAACTTGAGACCATGGGTGAAATAGTTACTCTCATGGGAACGTAACTATTAGGACCCATAAAAAAACTGATCTTTTCTGAATTAGAACATATACCAAGCTAATTCATGAATCCTAAAAGAAAAACTCAAAATGAACTCCCTCGGTAGGAAAACAGAGGACCAGATAACTTACCAACTTATTCTTATTCAGGTACACGGAAGTTGTTTTACACTGGTTAGTCCACAAGAATGTCGGATCCTTTTGATTCAATGAAATAATTGGACTCAAATCCTGAGATAAATTGGATTAGAACCACATGTAATAGTCTACCAGACCTAGGGAACTCTACCCATCTACCACTATCTTGGGGGATTCCCAAGAAACAACTGTATCTATCTTTAAAAGATCAATAACTACTCTCTACCAGGACACAACAAGGTCCAAGGAATAGAATTCACGATCCTAGAACTCACACTTTGAAAACATAATGAATAGTTGATCATGATAAAGAACACCAAAAAATGGCCTGAAGATACTATGTATGACCTTCCTCTGATATAGTGTACACAAGGATGTCATCGGTGAAAACAACCATGAACTAATCTAGGAACTCCTTGGACACTTCATTCATCAACCCCATGAACACAAATAGAGTATTTATCACAACGAATGACATCACTGAAAACTCATAATTCCCATAAAGATAATGGAATAAAAATTTCATAATATCAACATTCCTCACCCCCATATTATGATATCTATAAAAAAATATCTTTGAGAAACAACATTGTCCCTTAATCTGATTGAATAAATCATCAATCCCTCGAAGATGATAACATATCTTTAATGTCACTTGGATTAAGAGCTGATAATTGATATAAAGCTAAAAAATCTAATCATCATTCCTCGTGAAAAAATAGGTGCACCCCAAGGTGACACACTTGGTAGAATAAGACCGCACTATAATAGATCATCAAGCTATACATACAACTATCATAACTTAGAAGGTTCCATACAAGAGTGAGACATCAAGATAGGATACATTCCATGTTGTAGCTCAATACCAAACTAAATATCCCATCTAGGGAGTAACACTATGACCTCCTTAAGAAAGACATCAGGTTACTATTCCACAACCCTGAGGAAATTCTAACTATTGAACCTGTGAAAAAACCAGCATCTACTCAACCATTAAAGAAGAAAATTATGAAACATTACTCTAACCCATCCAAGAGTCTATCTCTCCAAGAAACATATATGGCTCTTCATTAGTATCAAAAAATAGAACCTCCCACTTGAATCAATCCATGATATCATGCCCTAAATATAACCAACTCATGCCATGGAAAATTGTATATGGTTATACCCACCAACATTGGATGTTTCCCCAAGAGAGATGATTCCCCTCCACTAGTTCACAGTCTTTACATACTTCATACTAGTAATCTTAACCTCCAATTGGATTAGTCAACAACAGGGGCACTATAAGGCCCTCTACCTCAATTCAAAAAATCATGGATGAGGGTAGTTTCTATAAAGTTGTGTGTTTCTCTAGACTAAAATAAATCATACACAAAATAAAAAAAACATCGGGTACCTTGAAAGATGTATATCTTTCTTGTCACTAGTAATGCTAAAACACGAAGATGGCCAATATCTTCTCCATGGCCTCTTTGTCCCTGTTGATTACCACCTCTATGTTCATGCTATGCTCTATGAGGAACAGGATAATCTTAGGGTTTCTCGATACCTTCCCTATTTCCTCTCTATTAATCCCAAAATAGAGTAGTATTGTGCTATTGAATTAGCTAAAACTGCCACAATGGTGTAATATAAAGTGGAAAAACTGGAACATGCTAACTGGTCAGAATGTTTGGGCACTCTCATTGCTGATAACCTCGTCCTCCATAAGAAAAACATGTGTATGATCCCTTTGAATTTGTTTGAGATCCACTAACCTCGTAGAAATGAGATGACGAGGGATGAAACCTCCCCTCGGCTGACCAAAATTATTTATGTACTGACAAATGTGAAATCCAGACCACAACTATGCTTTGTGAGGAATCATGGTGACTCCCCTCTTGTGACGATCTGGTTATGTCTATCATCCTCTCAAAAATATATATTATCACTAGAACCTTGAGATACATCTTTAGCCTAAATGGGATGGATCAATGATGGATCTATGGATGCCATTCCTTATTAAAAATTCCCCACCCATGTCTATTAATCTGGGAACACGTCTAAAATATATCGCATAAGGTACCTGAAACCAATTCAAAACTATTGCACACTTGAACTCCCTTACCATAGGGGTAGAATCCCGTGTATATTGGCCACCTTCATGGACAATGAAAGAAACTCCAATATAAACTGGTCTTGTAACTTCTCTCTTGATACTATTGAATCATTTCAATTACTAAGGGAAAAAACCCACTACTACCTCACTGTACCACTTGGGATCGTCACATCCATTGTTACCCACATCTCCTTACAAGAATGGATTAAACTATAATATATCTCAACCTCCTCCAACCAGTCTTCCATGACTGAGTCTGAATCAGATACCTCATACTTATGAAAACTCTGGTGCTGAAAATCTCAAAGTTTCCTCCTCAAAGAGTCATTGTCATAAACATTGACACTACAGTGGTCTATTATCACATCCTCCTAAACATATTTGGTGGAAAACAGATGAGGTAATCGACCTGAATAAATGCCTATAAAAAACTCTTAGATATCCTAAACCTATAATATGTAATATTTAACATTATTTAATTAACTAATTAATTAATTAATTATCTTGTTACAGTTTTAAGCTATCTTAAAGTCTACCCATTTCAAACATAAACATAATTAACAATGATGCATGATCCTTTCCTAGTCTTCTACACCGTAACCAATATTACATTATTTAGTATGCTCAGTAAACATAATGCTTCATGCATTAGATCACTGGGGGATAAATACCTTTGTCTCATCCAGTCTTCCATGTATACATCGCTTACTAGACCTAGCTAACAAGTATTTATATACCAACCTATACAACATCACATGTGCCTAACTCTAAACACCATCTTATCCTTAAAACCTTAATCTTTCAAACTAATTTGTAACCAACCCTCCCAAAAAAGTTATTTCAACGTGGAAAGATAAATGGTGATTTTCTGAGTCCCACCTCCAATAGGCCCCAGGTTAGCGAATAGTACTGAGGGTATGGTAAACATGCATATGGGAGGCATTACCCTATAATAGAAACATGAAGAAGAGATAGATAAGAAGGATTCAATAACCAAAAACTTCTCATACATATATAAATAAATATATATATATATATAAGTGAAAACCCATGTGTAAACATGAAATTACAAATGATAATAAGAATCTAATAAGAAACTATAAGTACTGAAAAGTTAAATATTAAAATCACCACAAATCCAAAATAGATCTTTCTATACACTGAAAAACTAATATCCTACCTGATCACCATTTATTTATGCCCTCCAAATGAGTACCTTCAAAAAAACACAAAGGAAGAGATACCAAAACATGGGAATCATCTTTCCCATGAAAGGAAGGGAGAAGAGGTTAGTCAATGATTTGTATGGATTTTAAAAGGCTTGCAATCATGTGAACACCTCAAGGTCACATGAAGTCTCCCTACATGGATCTTTGCCCATGGAAAATGTAACACCTCGACCCTAGTTACCCAGATTCGGTGCCTTATTACATAACATTGGCATGATCACAAGAAAGATCAAATCTCGAAAGACCGATTGGTTTAGTAGCCTTGGAAACACTAGATATATTCATAAGTCTTACATTACATAATAAAATGAAAAACTACTACAACAACATAATGTCTTCATAATCCACAGTCATATCCCCTCATAATATCCCTGCAGGTCATTCATAATTTACTTCTTCACTTACTGGGAAAAATAAAACATAGAAAAGGGGTGATCTCAAATGCCCAGTAAGGATAACAATATAGCGGAAACTTTCATAAATAAGAATAAACATTTAAGGCAATGTATAACTAAAACAAAAGCCTTTCAAACTTGAACTTTCAACATGGTATGGCATAAATAAAATGAAATAATTCCATTTACTAATTCACATGGATATTCTACTAATCGAATAATCACATACAAAAATAAATAACCACTTTCATAATGTTGGAATGCATAATGCCATACTATCATAACCACATAGACAAGGCCTCATGCCAAGACTACAAATACGATTTTGTCAAGGCCTTGTGACAATACACTAGTTTGTCTCATGAGACCTACTGATGCATCGAGGAGCTATTGAGGGCTCCACCCGTCACATATTAAGTCCAATGCATTCCCATATGAAAAGGTTTAAACATAACATAAACATTCGTATTAAAACTACCATATGAAATGTCAATAATTTCACCATAAACTATGAATGGTATAAAAATAGCACATCCACAGTCAAACATATCACAAAACCTTCAATACAATATAGAAGTTTTTTATCATAATAAATCAACTTCAAATAAGCGTAAAATCCATCAAAGAATGTTGACATAGATGAAATCAAAACACTTTTTAGAGAAATATCTCTTTCTATTTTTGAAATCATTTAAGATCCATATAAAATAAAACATTTTCTTGAAAATATTCTTATAAGCTTGTAAGGAAAGCTTTGAAGATTTTATAACGGTGGAAAATAACCGCACCCGCCGTATAAGTTAAAAAAAACATTCTTACCTTAATTCTGTCGAAAAGGTTAAAAAAGACCTTGTTTTGAAAACGACGGAAAGATTCCTCTCAAAAAAATTCAAACAAGGGTATAAATGACTTTAACCCATATTATTGTAAATAATAAAAAAAAATTTGAAATACATTTTGAAGAAACATGGATGCGGGTGATAAAGAGATCCCAGTAGATTATTATGTATAAACAACCTCGAATAATGAAGAGATTGTGAAATAAACCTTACCTTGTACTTTTCCTTGGTTGGGGTAGGTTAACCTCCTGTATAATGGTGAAATAAATGTTATTAAATTATACAAGAATCATATACATTATTATGATATCATATATGATATTTTAATATTGATTTGATAATAATATCTTAGTATTATCGTTGTTTCGGGTGTTAACTTACTTGTCTTTTATATGTTCTGTTACGTAAGACATGTTTGTAAAGGATAGGTTGTATATTATTCATATCCAGAATGATATCAAGTCCTTAAACATCATTTTTAAATCAACAAATTATAATTATACTTTAATGGTTACGATGGAGAATGAATCTCATCGCGTTCGTGGAGACGGTTGTCCGTACGTACGCACGAGCAACAATATCATTTTTTGATATTAAAATAATATATAAATGGATGATATATCATATATAAAGAATAATTAACATGTTTTATTTATTATTTACATGAGTTAGACATCATTATTATACCCATCCAAATAATAATATATTGAATAACAATTACACCACGATGTGGAGACGGTAAGCCGTACGTACGCATGTATGGTGACATGTTATTCAAAGGGTGGATAGAATACTGAATATGGTTGTACCATATTTATAATAACATCACAGTATATATATGATACTGGAGTTATTATTTTATAATGGTAACAACAAAGGAAGAAGAAGTGGAATAAGAAATGAACTTGGAAAAGGGTGGTGAAATCATTACCTCTTTTTCGGGTTCTTCCTTTTGATTTGATCAAAAGGGATCCTTAGGTTGGCTTTCTGATCAAACTAAGGCCTCTAGATTGTAGTTAGGGATGTTGGGAGAGTATTTGGGCAGAGTTTTTCCTAACCAAAAGGCTTTTACGGTGTAAAGAAATGAGAAGGAGGAGTGCACTTTTATAAGAGGGGTGAGGGGCACCTTTGGAAAAGCTAGAAATATTAGTTTATAATAAATTCATATTCGGTTTCCAATGGCTACAAATATGATTATTTAAATTTTAAGGTTGGGATAGGTCGAAAAAAACTGAACCAATATAATTTAGACAGGTTTGGGTACTTATATTAACCTTATCTTTAAGTATTAACTCTAAATTAATTAGTTTCACTTTTACAATGTCTCTTTGAATTTTAATATAATATGGTTAATAAACTTACTTTATACATCCAAGAGACCCCCAAGTGGTCCATTAATGATGAACCTATCATAATATAGGTCTCTTTACTGAACCTTAGATTTTTAGGAATTTAATATCAATTAATAATATAATATTTGTTTTAAGAACTCTTTTATGTCAATTTTGACACTATTCAATAGTTGATTTTTTTGAAACTCATAACAGATTGATTCCTTCGAAAAAAGTCAATTAAATCAATCCTAATATATAATATTATCCTAGAAAATTTGTTTAATTCATTAAAAGTTTCATATTATATTTATTTGGGTATTTATAATATCAATTACTTTAATTTTTCAATATTATAGTAATTACTACATCATCATTGTGTCATAACTAAATTAACTTATTTAATGTCTAAAAATTATAAATAAAATATCATTATGTATGAAATCGCTTTATCTTTCTAATGAATATTTAAAATCTAAAAGCAAACATATATAACCCTATGGAAGAATTGTTTTTCTAAAAGATATATTCTTGTGTCATTTTTGTATTCATTTTAACTTAATTAAAAAAAGTGTCCCTATCACCTACAAGTGGCACCATGGGTTCCCAAGATCGACACAAAGATGCCTATGGTCGAACATGTATCAACCAATAAGGCTAGGACACGTTTTAGGGTAATTTAGTATTATTATAATATTAATTTGTAACCCTTATTTACCAGATTTACCCTTAACCATGGTTAATAAAATATTTACCACAGTAATTATTCAAAATGTATAAAAATAGAAGTTACCTATTTTCACAATTTTGATATCCTAATTCCAAATATGGAATCTATTTTTCTAAATTAGAAACACAGAAGTGGCAGAAATTAATTTAAAATTAATTCCCGCTGTCAAAACAAAAAGCATGTTTTTAAGAGATAATAACTATCAAAAGATTGACACTTGTTTATGTTCAGTTTAATTGTAAATTTATGTCCAATGAACAACATTATATTAAATGGTAAAAATATATTATAAATATACTTTAAAACCACTCAAATTCATAATTTATCACTATTAATTATTTTTATTAAAAAAGTTGTTTTTAATTAAAATTTAGTAATTTTCACTATTCATCAAAATATGAAAGTTATCCGAAAAGTACCGAAATTTCATCTTAGGATAAATTCTATATTCCGAATACAAAAATGAAGTCCATTTTGAAATATAAAATAAATATAATTTCAAAAAGTAGGTATTACTATTCATAACAGCTAGTTTGATTGGTTATGGTGTGTTAGAACTCGGTGTTGCGTACAACACACGCTATCACATTATTCCAAGAGAAGCGTACCGTAGAAGCTTGGGGTGTTACATTCTCCCCTCCTTCAAATAATTTCATCCTCGAAATTTCTAGAATACTTATCACATGAAAAGACTCGGGTGGTTCTTCATCAGTAGTTCCTCGGGTTCCCACGTTGCCTCTTCCATCTTATGGTTTCTCCACAAAACGTTTACCAGACGCGTCGTCCGGTTTCTCAGTACTTGTTCTCTCGTATCAAGAATCCTGACGGGCTCTTCACATTAGGAAAGTTCGGGTTCCAGTTCTAATTCCTCATAGGTGAGTACATGCGTTGGGTCTGGCATGTATTTCCTCAACAGAGATACATGGAACACATCGTGAACTTTGGAGAGACTTGGAGGCATTGCCAATCGGTAAGCCACAACCCCAATTCGTTCTAGAATTTCGAAAGGTACGATGTACCTGGGACTCAATTTACCTTTCTTACCAAAACGTATGACTCCCTTCCATGGTGATACCTTCAGGAAAACATGATCACCGACTTGAAATTCCAAATCCTTCCTTAGATTATCGGCATAGCTCTTCTGCCTACTTTGAGCTGCTTTGATGTGATTTTGGATTACCTTCACCTTTTCCACCATTTCCTCCACCAATTCTGGGCCTACAAGTTTTCTTTCACCAACGTCATCCCAACAGGTTGGTGTACGACATCTCTTCCCGTATAACGCTTCATATGGTGCCATCTGAATACTCGAATGGAAGCTATTGTTATAGAAAAATTCTAACAGTGGTAAATATTGATCCCACATACCCTGAAAGTCAAGTGATCAAGATCTCAACATGTCTTCTAAGGTCTGAATAGTCTGTTCTGATTGTCCGTCTGTCTGAGGGTGGTAAGTAGTGCTCAAATGAAGTTTAGTATCCAGGGATTTTTGAAGACTTTTCCAAAATCTTGAAGTAAAACGGGGATCACGATCAGAAACAGTCGATAGGGGTACTCCATGAAGTCTCAAAACTTCATTAATATATAGTCTTGCTAGACGTTCCAGGGGTAGATCTTCTCTTATAGCAAGAAAATGTGCTGACTTGGTAAGACGATCAACAATAACCCATATTGCATTATTCCTTCTAGGAGTCTTTGGTAGCCCCATGAAAAAGTCCATCGTAATATTGTCCCATTTCCACTCCGGTATGGGAAGAGGTTGCATGACTCCTCCAGGCTGTTTCCTTCCAGCTTTCACTTGTTGACAAACCATAAATCTTGACACAAAATCAGCAATCTCCCTCTTCATGTTGTCCCACCAAAAATGTTCCTTCAAATCTCTATACATTTTGGTGCTCCCAGGGTGTATAGAGAAATTGGAACTATCAGAATCATCCAAAAATTGCCTTTTTAGGTCAGGTATATCGGTAACACAATGTCTCTTCCCGAATTTCAAAATTCCATCTTCATACACAAAGTCTCTCAATCTCACATCATTCACAGCTTTAATCTTCTTTTGAAATTCATCATCATCGGTCTGAGAACTCTTAATCATTTCTAATAAAGATGGTTTGGCAACCATTTGAAAAAGCATTGATGTTTCACCTTCCCTGGTTATTCCCATGTCCATCTTCACTAGATCCATGAAAATTGGATCCCTTTCAATTCTCATATTGTTCAAAACTCCATGGTCTTTTCTACTCAAAGCATCTGCCACCTTGTTTGCTTTCCCCGGGTGGTAGTGTATCGTGCAATCATAATCCTTGATTAATTCAAGCCATCTCCTTTGCCCCATGTTGAGTTCTTTTTGTGAAAAAAATATACTTCAAACTCTTGTGATCAGTATAAATCTCACATTTTTCACCATAGAGGTAGTTCCTCTATATCTTCAAAGCAAAGATCACAGCTGCAAACTCGAGATCATGAGTAGGATAGTTTTGTTCATGAATTTTCAACTGTCGTGATGCACAGGCAATAACTCTATCATTCTGCATAAGGAAAAAACCAAGTCCTTTCTTTGATGCGTCACTATAAATAACGAACCCATCATTCCCCGATGGTAGAGTCAATATAGGAGTATTGACTAATCTTCTCTTCAGTTCTTCGAAACATACTTCACACTATTTTGTCCAAACAAATTTAACCCCTTTACGTGTGAGCTTCGTTAATGGGTTAGCCAATCGGGCAAAATTCTGGACGAAACGTCGATAATAACCTGCCAAACCAATAAAACTACATACCTCAGTTATACTCGTAGGTGCTGGCCATTCTTGGATTGCCTTGGTCTTAGAAGGATCAACAGAGATTCTATCTTTAGAGACAATATGGCCAAGAAAAGAAATATCCTAAATCTAGAATTCACACTTGCTAAACTTCCCATATATTTCATGCCTCCTCAGAGTCTTTAAGATAATGCGGAAGTGATTTTCATGATCTTCGTAGCTTTTAGAGTATACTAAGATATCATCAATAAATAACACAACAAATTCATCAAGATACTCCTTGAAAACTCTATTCATCAGATCCACGAATACAGAGGGTGCATTAGTCAATCCAAAAGGCATTACAGTAAACCCGTAATGCCCGTACCTGGTTTGAAATGCTGTCTTTGGAATGTATTCCTTCTTTACACAAAACTGATGGTATCCAGATCAAAGGTCAATCTTTGAAAAGTATTGAGCGCCATGTAGTTGGTCAAATAAATCATCAATACGAGGTAGGGGATACTTGTTCTTTATCATTATAACATTGATCCCCCTGTAGTCGATACATAACCTCATAGATCCATCTTTCTTTTTAACAAAAAGAACAGGGGCTCCCCATGGAGAAACACTAGGGAGAATAAATCCCTTATTACTCAATTCCTCTAGTTTTTTCTTTAGTTCAACTAATTCTACAGTGGCCATTCTATAAGGGGTCTTCGATATAGGCCTTGATCCAGGAATCAAATCAATGGAAAACTCAACTTCTCGTTCTGGAGGATGTCCAGGTAAATCTTCCGGAAATACATCTACAAATTATTTCACAACAGGTACATCCTCTATTTGAACATTCCTTTCCTCACTGACAGTTATTTCATTCTCTTCCTCCCCAATAATTGAATTAAGTTGAGATACTGGGGGTGGATCTAAATAAGAATTATGTGGTGACGATTCTGCTCTAAAGATAAGGTGTTCCTTATCATTATCATCAAGAATCGTAACCTCTTTCTTCTTACAATAAATCTTTGCATCATAGTCTGAAAGCCAGTCCATACCGAGGATTATAACAAACTCAATAATCGGTATGACGATGAGATCAGCAGATAAATAACATTTATGTGCTCTAATGGGGACTGATTCACAAAACTTTGTTGCAATGATACTTCCCTTATGAGTTTTAATTAACAACTCCCTTATTAAATCAAATTGGAAATATCTAATTTTCATAGCAAACTGGGAAGATATGAAACAATGCAATGATCCAGAATCAAATAATGAATTTGCTAAACTTGAGGAAACCATTAAATTACCTGCCACCATGTCTTTCGGAGCTTCTACCTCAGCAGTAGTGATAGCATAAGCCTTGCCTTGATCCCTTTTCCTTTTCTGAGGTAAGTTCTCCTGACGCTTAGGACATTCATTTGTATAATTCCCCATCTCCCTTCAATTGTAGCACTGAATGTTGGCAGCTTCCTTCTCCCCCTTGCAATCACGAGCTTGGTGGCCTTTTTCACCACACTTGTAACAGACTCCCATTCCCTTCAAGCAAGTACCAGGATGCTTCTTCTCGCATTTACCACAAGATGGATATTCAACCTTTCCCTTCTTCCCCTTATTTCCATTCCCAGATTGATCAGCATGTCTCTTCTTCTCTTTCTTTTCTTTAAAGTCATAAGACTTATAGAATTCCTTTTCGGTCTTGATAGCACATGAGACAATGTCTTCGTACGACGAAAAGGATTGTGAGACTAATGCTCGACGAAGAAACATTTTTAACCCATCAAAGAAACAATCAATCTTACTTATTGGGTTACGTATATAATCTCCAACATACCTTTCTAACCTTGTAAAGTTAGCCTCATACTTTGTGACATTCTCATCCTCCTTTTGTCTCAGACTCAGAAATTGCCTTTCCATGTCTTCTCGATGGGCGCGTGCGGCTTGTGGTCCCACAGTCCCGCTTTCCAAAGGCGGGTGGCATCCATCCCTTATTCAGGGGCGTCTGCTCCTTGATCGAAACCGGGATGATGGGATGTCGGCTCCTCCTTCCGTGGACGTCTCCTCGGAACTCGTTGCCTAATCCGGGTCTCCCTCATAGATTTAAGAATGTTCGTGAATCTCGTTCCCAGCGCCATATCTTCATGGACACCGGTTAATTACGCTGCTTCCGCCCGGACGTTCCAAGGAGTCTGGTCGGGGCAGCAACCTGCGGTGAGGAGACCGGGTGGCTCTGGGTGTTGGGGGCGTGTCTTAGCACTATGACTCTGCATGTCTGTCTTTCGTCCCTAATAGGGATTCTCGAAGGCGTGATGGCCTGAGGCATCCTGCGTTGGGTGCGGGGAACTGCGTTACCTGAGGTTTTCCTCAGCTTCCCATGTTTAACACGGGGTATGCCGCAAGTTTAACATCCAGCGGGGACGACATCAGACTGATCAACACGAGGAGTGGATCAGATGACAGAACCCCTTGCGGGGAACCTCCAATGCTGGGGCCAGCACATGGGCGGCTTCCCGAGTGAAGTGGAGTGGAATGAAATGGCATGACCCCACCGGGATGTGGCGACCCGGGTAAGGATCAGGGTGGGTGACGGAGTGAAGAGCTTGGACCCCGTAGAGGCTTCCTACGTACCGCGCGTTAGCGCGGATCAAAGTCAGCGTAGTTCGGATATACAGTTTAACGTCATGCTGGACGTCGGCAAGCTGACTCACGAAGAGATCGAGGCCGCCGGGCGGAGGATTGAACCGAACCACCTCACACAGAGGGGGATGGAACGGCCGGGTGGATCACAGTTTCACGTCATGCTGGACGCTGGCAAGCCGACTCACGAAGAGATCGAGGCCGTCGGGTGGAGGATTGAACCGAACCACCTCACACAGAGGGGGATGGAATGGCCGGGTGGATCACAGTTTCACGTCATGATGGACGTTGGCAAGCCGACTCACAAGGAGATCGAGGCTGCCTGGAGAAGGATTGAACCAAACCACCTTGCACAGAGGGGGATGGAACGGCCGGGTGAATCACAGTTTCACGTCGTGCTGGACGCTGAAGGGAGAAATAGGAAAAGGCAGTGGGGAAGTGCAATGGAGATACACATGTGCAGTCCCCCACAAGAGCGGATTCATAGGTGAATTGACGCGAATGTGAACCCGGGAGGGGTCCACGGATGGACGAACCGACGTGAATACGACTGGGACGACCAGGTGGTGGGCTTGAACCTCGGAGAGGCTTCCTACGTACCCTGTTTAGAAGACAGGGATCAAAGTCCATGTAGTTCGTTCTGTTTGTAACACTCTACCCCCGTGGGCGAAGGCCACTCCAATCCCGACATCCCTGCAGAGACGAGCGGGTGGGGGCCACATCAAAACCGGGAGGACCCTGCGTGCGGGGCACGGGATCGGGTGATGCGGACGGTTTAACGTCTTGCCTGACGAAGTACAGTTTAACGTCGTGTGTTGAGGATGAAGCGGACGGTTTAACGTCTTGTCGGACGAAGTACAGTTTAACGTCGTGTGTTGAGGACAAAGATGCTTGGCAGTTTAACGTCTTACAGCGCGGACGAGGATGCTTGGCAGTTTAACGTCTTGTCGCGCGGACGTGGTACAGTTTAGCGTCATGTTGGACGAATGCTGAACAGTTTAACGTCTTATAGCTCGGACGAGGATGCTTGGCAGTTTAACGTCTTGCCGCGCGGACGATGGAGGCTAGGCAGTTTAGCGTCGTGCAGCTTGGATGTATGCAGTTTAACGTCGTGCAGGACGTTGAAGCCGCCGATAGGTCCGTGTCACTTCGCGCAAGCCTAAGGGGCCGCACGGGAAGACAATGCACGGTGCAGGCACCCAGGATGAAGATCATCGGGCGCCACGCCGGCGGGTACCCTCAGGGGGTCAAAAGGGGGCGACCCCGGCGGGTTGCGCGCAAAAGGGGATCTTGGCGCGCAATACCGCGGGTCGGCGCGCAAATGGGCGGGCTGGCGCGCAATTGGGCCAGCGCTTTGCGCGCAGAAGATAGAGATTGCGCGCACCGGGCTTCGGATAGCGCACGGGGGCAACAGCTCATTCTTTAATGAATGGCCACTTTGAAAATGGGGGGTGCGCGCAATCGGGCTGGATTGCGCGCACCCGGGGGCAATTGCGCGCAAGAGGCTTCTTTTGCGCGCGAAAGCCTTTGGGTGGATAATTATTTCAAAGGAAAGGGGCCAAGGGGATTGCGCGCGAAGGCGAACCCCGAGGCTTTCTTGCGCGAAAGAAAAGAGGTTACCTGAAGATCGGCATTGCGCGCGGAAGGGGTTGGATTGCGCGCACGAGAGACCTTTCGAATTCTAGCAACCTTCAAAACGTCGGGGGTCGCCTTATATTTATAGGCAACCCCGGGCGCGTAATCCGGTTCGCGGGCGCGGAATTCTCTTCACGGGTGCGGAATCGGGCCCGGCGCACAAGGGAGTCGCGCGGGCCACTGGCGCGCAAAATTGCGCGCCGGCCCAGCGCATTGCGCGCATCCCGGGAGATTTGCGCGCGGCTCAGCAACTTTGCGTGCGGGTCTCCAAAATTCCGCGCAAGGCCTCTGGGCCCTCCGAAACATGCTTCCGACTCCAAATATGACCTCGCTTTCCGCATCCGGAGCTTTATTTGGGAACAACAGACTTTTCCGGCGTCTACAAAAGCCCCCCCTCGGAATCTGATCGGCGAGAGGTTGCAACGATCGGGTTCCGAGGGAGACGCCGGAAAGCCAAAGTCCTGGGTGGCGCGGGACTGTGGCGCGCAAAAAAGGGCGTCGGGCGCGAAATTCGCCGGTGCGGTCGCGCAAAGCGCTTTCCGTGCAGCGCGGACTCCCGGCTTTGCCTATAAATAGGGGCCCTGGGTCCCCCGCACCGTACACTAGCCTTCCGCGCGATAAGCATTTGAGCTCTCGTGTGCGAAATTTCCCTTTCCGGCGCGGAATTCACCCATTCGTCGCGCAAACCTGTCCGGAATTCGGCCTGCTTTTGCGCGAACACCCGGGGTTTTACGCAACGGAGTTCCCGATTGCGCGCCGTCCACTAGGATTGCGCGCCAACTCTCAAACATCTCTACCAGCCTCATCTGATCCCGCACGCTTCATCCCTTTACCCGCACGACTCCCGGAGCTTCTGAGATGGCCGCGAATCAAGGAAATGAGGGGGATGCCGCCACTCGCAGAGCTGAGATGGCGACGAACGAGGAGGTCTTCAGAGCCAAGGAGATTGTTTCCAACAATCAATCCTTGTTCGACTTGCTGACGCCGGCCCAGAAGACATATCCGCTGTCGGACAACCTGCCGATCTGGAACATCGGCATCCTAGATGAGGTTTCGGTGCCAGGGTTCGAGGTTGATGCGCCATGGACCTGGGTGACTCGGGAGGACGAGCTTCCCCGCTATAACATCACCAACAATGGGCATCCTGCCAGGGAGACCAGACACTTGGATGTCTATGTCCTGAACCCGAGGACGCGAACCATCGTCGGGGGTGAGCCTACTGCGGAGAACTCTCCAGCCCTCTACTCGAGCACATATCGCCAGAGTGTCACCGACGACACCAAGGGCTGGCTGAAGGACTGGGACTTGCGGTCTGGGGGCAATTTCACCAGTGAGTGGGCCTGGGCGTTCTGGGTACGTCACACTTGCGATCACTTCGCGGAGTAGCTGCGGTACATCGGCCTGTTTGAGGCGGTGTGGATGTCGCAGTTCCACTTCTACCAGCAGTCCGAGCTCGGGCCGGAGCTGTTCACCCGCTGGTCCCCGGATACCAACACCTTCCATCTTCACCATGGGTAGGTCGGCATCGGTCTCTGGGACATCCACTGCATCAGAGGTATCCCACTGGAGGGTTACCAGTACGATGAGTTCCTGCCTCCGAAGAACACCTGGGAAGACAGGTCACGGACTCCCATTCGGACATGGCATCTACTTGAACTGGCTACGCAGCGGCTCGGGATCAAGGACTTCCAGAAGGACATAGCCTATAAGGAATGGTTTGGCCAGTTCTTGGAGCATGACCCAGCGGTCAAGATGCCAGGCAGGGGGAATCGGTGCCCGACCGCGGCTCAGAGGAGCCGGAACGGGTCGTACTGGCGGGTCCTGGAGACGGGCGACTACCGCTCATGGGGGTACCGCGTCATCGAGGCCCGGGACCCAAATGTCCGGAACGCGGCGTTCCTGGCCGCCTTTCTGAGTGGGTGGCTCCTGCCAGTGCGGGATGCGAGAATGGGCGTCCGCCCGGCAACACTGGCGATGGCGGGCGCTATGGCCGCCAACAAAAGATACAACCTCGGGGTCCCAGTACTGGCGAAGCTATATGCCATCCTGGGACGCATCTCACGAGGGGGGTCGCCATGAAGGATCTGCGGGCCCTTCCAATTCTTCCACGGCTGGGTGGCTGCACACCTTGGTGGGTACACGTTTCCGAACGCCATCATTCCTCCGGGCAACGGCCTGCGACCCTCCCTGCTGAACATTGCGGGGGTCGCTCCGATGACCCTAAATGAGGAGGGCGTGAGGATTCAGATTGGAAATCATGCCAATTTCAACTTCAGCCCGTTCCCCACTCCCGTTGGCCAGATGATCGACAACGGGCAGGGTCCGCTGGAGCAGCACGAGTACTTCCTGAACATGTGGGGCGGGGTGCTCGTGGCTCGGATCGACGGGAAGGTGATCTGCGAGCCCTACGTGCCAACCCGGTTCGCCAGGCAGTTCGGGTGCCTTCAACGGATGCCGAAGAGGGTATTCACTGCTGTCCGGGAGGACACGAACCCTGGCGTCCTTCGCCAGATGTGGCTGATGTTCGCCGCCTTTGGCTCTGGCGACGCCATCACTCTCCCTCCTACCGGGGTCGACGCAGGCTTGGCAACCGAGTACGCCGAACACTGGGCCATCGCGTACCCCTAGGGGCTTCTACGGAAGCCAGTTCGGTGGCTCGAGGTCACCCGTGCGGAGACCGGGCGTCAAGGAAGGAGGCGAAGCGCCGCCACACGGGGGAGAATGGAGGCGCGCCAAGCAGCGGAGCCGGCGCGGGCAGGGACTTCGGCGGCGGGCACATCGCAAGCTGTCGCCACGACTTCAGCGCCCGGAGAGGGGGCACATGCGGTGGTCGGGGAGCGGCCCGGGAAGCAGGTAAGGCGTCTGCTCGAACCCTCCCATGATGTAGTCTTCCCGGCACTGTGGTCGGCCTGGATGACCCTGCGGCAGTCACTGAGGACCGAAGCCATCTGGCGAAAGATACTCAGAGAAGGAATCCATCTGCCAGAGGTCGGGCGCCTCCAGATCGCCGACAGGGTGAACTTCAACCGGCAGTATGCGTATCTGACGGCCATGGACGAGTACGCGCGCCAACGTGGTCAGCGTGCGGAGCCATCCCTTCTGGTGAAGGTGATGCTCGGTCTAGAACCCGCTCCAGAATAGATGCCGCCGGAAGAAGAGGACAGTAGCAACGACTCCGAGGAAGAGGAGGAGATGGGAGAGGATGAAGGCTCCGAGGGAAGATCCCATCAGGGGAGCCTGCGGGAGAGCGGCGAGGTGGCCGACTCTGACAATGTTGATGTCACTGAGCTCCTCGAGGTCCGCTTCTATCCCTACTCAGCCTGTTTCATCCATTCTCTTATGCAGCTTCTAACCCATTTCTCCACATTTCTCAGGAGCACACGGATGTTGGTCAGGCGTCCTCAGCGGGAGTAGGAGAGGCGCCAGCAGGACAAGGCGGGGGCCAGACACCCATTATTGAATTGACAAGCACGGAAGGGTCCCCTGCTGTAATTGTTCCTGTGGCGGCCGGGATAGCGGATGATGACGCTCTGAACTCCCGTAAGTCTCCTTACTTTACTGCTGGTGCTTGCCGTTGATGATCCGTGACTAACCACGGCATGCCCTGCGCAGTGATCTCAACGCTGGAGGCTCGTCGGGTTGCCGAACCCGGGCCATCCACGAGTGGACCGGTGGCAGACATGCCGCCTGCTCCGGAACAAACTTCCCACACCGAGCCGGCCCCACCAACTGCTGATCAAGGGGCTGCGGACGCCGGCGGTGCTGCCATCGGAGAGAGGTCGGGGGCTGACGAGGGTGTTAACGTCGCTGGGGAGAGAGAAGAAGGTCGCCCAGATGTTGGGGAACCTATCCCCCATGAGGACATCCCAGGGGCGGACCCCGCAGCAGACCTGCTGGCTACCTTCCCTGCCTACCAGCCTGCCGACCCCGAGGAGATGGACGACTCGGATGCAGAGGCGGTCGAGGAGAGCTGGATAACGCGATGCAGGGGGTGGAAGTGCATCCAGCGCTTCCTCAAGCGAGACCCATCAGAGTGGCTGGGGCGCATAGGATCACTTCAAACCTGGCTGCGCTTCCTGTGCGCCGGGGGAGCTGATGCTCAACGCCTCCATCTGACGGTCCGTGATTTCATGGCTGAAAAGATGCGCGAGAGCCGCCGGCGTGCCGACGTCGCACAATGTCGGGACATGTCGGAGAGCACGTGGGCGCTCCTCGTGGCGGAGCAGGAAGTCCGGCGTCTCGAAGGGCAGGCGGCAGAGAAGGAGGCCTTCGTCGCAGCATGTACTGAGCTTGTGGAGGAACTGACGGCCCAGCTGGATGACGCCCAGGTACAGCTGACGGAGGCGGTCCAACATATGGTCACACTTCAAGTCGAGCGGGAGCGTGCACAGGCCAGGATCGACGAACTGCGTGCTGCGACTGCCGACGAAGAGAGGGCATGCAGAGAGCGAGAAGCAGCCCTGGAGGCTGCCATCCAAAGGGTAGCGGCGTTAGAGAGACTTACCTAGCACGCTAATCCCTAGGGGCTTTGTTTTTGCCACTCCCAGAACATTTGCTTCCGCTACTCAATATTTCGATCCACTTGTATGAATCACCATATTTATCTGCATCTTTTGGCTTAACATGATCAACCACAATTCATTGTCTTGCGGGAGCGTCAACCAAGCTTCAGGCATCCATAATTGGGCCTGGATTTCTAAAGAAAAGAGGGAGGTCATTCCTAGGAAAGGAGACCTCAGACCTAATCAATGTACCATCCCCCCAACTTGTTCCAACACACGAGCGGGACAAAGCTAGGGGCGTTGAGATTTTATCCGAACATAGGGAAATGAGAAAGGGTGAATCGCGTGTCCCGAATTCAGAAATCCACAACGGTCGGCCTTCCAGGAAATGCCCAAGACGGCAAGCGGACAATGGATCAATCGACCATACTACTGCAATAGACGGACCGAAGGTCATCATTCATATTGCAGGAGGAGGATCACATGTCATCATCAATGCTGATTTGGGGGTTCCTTCAGGCACAAGGGTGGAAATCCAGATCAACAGGGCATGCGAAGCGTGGGGCGAAGTGATGATTTGTTCGGACAGAATCCAACGCTCCCAAAATTGCGCCACCGTGGGGAAAGCGTATTAGGCGGATGCACTAATCTGGCCGTGAATCACCCCAATTCTCAGACAAAACTTCTTTGACGAGGAAACTGTCGCTTCCCATCATTGCGATGGGGCATCCCGAGCTGAATCGGGGAGACTATCACAACTGCACCACTCTACCCGAAGTCAGGCCAGACGGCCGACGACGAGGAGGGGCGGGACTTAGCGATCCCTGAGGCTGGGCCCGAGTCGAGATGCCCGGGCGTTCCTACGTACTCCATCAGGCTGGAGATCAAGCCACACGTAGTTCTGAAAGTGCAGTTTAACGTCATGCAGTACGTAGAACCCCGTTTGGGGAGATCTTAGTTTAAAGTCTTAGAGCTCGGACCATAGGGGCATATCTTAGTTTAAGGTCTTAGAGCTCGGACCATAGGGGCTGATCTTAGTTTAATGTCTTAGAGCTCGGACCATAGGGGCAGATCTTAGTTTAAAGTCTTAGAGCTTGGACCATAAGAACCTCAAAGTACGCCACATCGTGGTCCTTTCCCCTGGATATGCGAAGATGCACTGAGGGATAGCGTCAAGAGTGTCGAGGTTTCGCCTGGTCAGAATGGGAGGTGGAGAATGTAATGTGAATCATGCGGCCATTCACTCAAGAACTGGGGGCACCTGCGTAACGATATAGGAGTACTGCCGACCGTGGCGGAAAAGCAGCATCAATATCGCACTAACCGTTGATGGAATGAGGCAGCAAACGAGCATCGACCGCTCAATCGCAGGATTCATATCGATTTGCTGCCCGAGGCCATTGGGGGCACCGACCCGAGTCGGTGGGAGAGCACTGAGGCATTGTGTCCAAACCGTTCACGGGGGCTCCACCCATGGCGTAGGCGATGGGTCCGAATGAAAGGGAGCACGAAGCCTGAAAATGGAAGGAACCTGACCAAGCTGAACCTGACCCTCCTGGCAATAAACCATAGTACTCTTGACACCAGTGGACCACTGCAAGGGGTCGAGGGACACGCCTGGAGGGTGGCCTGAAGGCGGCGGATTCCCCAGAGAAGGGGGAATCTCTAAGAGGTGGGGGGCTGGACCCAAAGTTTCAAACATCCGGGCGTTCCTACGTATCCCATAAGGATGGGAATCAAGCCACACGTAGTTCTTGAAGCGCGGCGCAACACAATCGGGCACCAGCGCAAGGAGGGGTGCGGGTCTGACCCTCGCACACAGAAGAAGCGGTATTTGATATTTCTTGTTTTTCCTTAAAGATGGATGGTTTTTCTTTGTGCAGCGACATGCCCGTGATTAAGAAATCCCTGGCGTCGCCACAATAATCAAGCCATGAAAGGCATTGATGAATGGCGTGGTTATTAACCAGCGCCCAACGTGAGTGTCCCCTGAGGAGAACATCATGATGCAGTGCCGTTTCTCATCGGGTGGCCAAGACGATCACAGTTTACGGTCGTGTGGTAGGACCAGACAACACAGTTTAAGGTCGTGTGGCTCAGACCATGGAGGAATCCGCTTATCGCGATACGGAGGACTCAGCGGAGGTGGGAACATACCCAGCCCTGCGGTCACGCACGATTCCAGGAGAAGGATCCTGGGATAGGGTCCTGCGTATGTCCATCACCCGAGGGGCAGAGATGCTAGCCTCCAGCTATACTGGGCCCAGAACGCGATTATTCGGGCGACTCCTTCCTCCTTATGGGGACGAGGGTCCAGCTACACATGGCCCTTAGGGAGGACATCAGCATATATCCTTGGTGCTCAGATCGTGGGAGCCTCGACAGACACCATTACCCTGGTTGGCCTGCCTAACGTGTAAAGGTGTACTGAAGGTCAGTATGAAGAGAGTGTCGAGATTCCACTACAATGCACAAAGGCGGAGTGTGATGAGGACCGCGCAACCAATGTTCGGAGCCTGAAAGTGCCGACATGGCGATCAAGGATGTCACTGACCATATTCGCAACACAACATCCGATCGCGTCAGCCTAGGACGGGGCAAGCAAACGAGCATCAACCACTCAAGCGCAGGATTCATATCGATTTGCGGCCCAGGACCCGCCGGTAAATCGACCCGGAGCGGTAGGAGAGCACTGAGGCATCGTACCCAAACCGCTAACAAGGATCCCTTTGAGTGAAGGCTCGAACAAGAGGAAGCGCGCGGCCCGACAAGCAACACAGGACTTGTTGGGATTGGATCCGACACCACGGGTCATAGACCGAAGTACCCAAAACATGTTAACAGATCACCAGAAAGGGTCGGAGGACTCATCCTGAGAGCAATCCAAAAGACAGCAGGTCCCCGTGATCAACCAAGAGATGGGGCTGGACCTGAAACACAAGCGTCCAGGCGGTCCTACGTATCCCATAATGATGGGAATCAAGCCATACGTAGTTCTTGGGAGGCAGTTTAACATCATGCAGGACGATGAGGGGTGTGAGGTAGTCCCACACACGGGGGAGGCGTATGGCGCGGTCAGTAGACCGATGTGAATGAGGACATAATCCCCCGCTCACGCGTTACGGCTCGCACAAAAAGGAGGGGAACTGGGGCCAGAGGCCCAACGCGGGATAGAGATTCCCGGGAAATGGGGCTGGGCCAGAAACATGAATGTCCAGGCGGTCCTACGTATCCCATAAGGATGGGAATCAAGCCGCACGTAGTTCTTGAAGTGCAGTTTAACGTCATGCAGGACGAATGCTGAACAGTTTAACGTCTTGTAGCTCGGACGTGGTGCAGTTTAGCGTCATGCAGGACGAAGATGCTTGGCAGTTTAACGTCTTGCAGCGCGGACGTGGTACAGTTTAACGTCATGTTGGACGAATGCTGAACAGTTTAACGTCTTGTAGCTTGGACGAAGATGCTTGGCAGTTTAACGTCTTGCCGCGCAGACGATGTGCACTCAGGCAAAATACTGCTTGAGAAACCTAGCGTTGGTGGGAGGAGTGACACGCTCACCATCCATAGTTGCTAGGGAGTACGCGCCATTGGGATAGACTTTGTGGACGACAAGAGGTCCCTCCCACTTGGGCTCCAACTTGGGTGGCTTCCTGCCGGGGATCATCGGTGCTCTTAGGGCTAATACTAGGTCACCTTGCAGGAAGGAGCGGAGGCGAACCTTCTTATTGAAAGCTCGAGCCATTCTGCTTTGATGCCTCTCCAAGTTGTGCAAAGCGCGAAGCCTATTCTCATCCAGTGCTTCCAACTCGACTAGACGGGCTTCAGCAGCTCTGTTCGGCGCTTGCTGGTCGTAGACCGCAGTGCGCAAGGACGGTAACTGGATCTCGATGGGTAGGAGGGCCTCAGCTCCATACACCAGGGAATAAGGGGTCATCTGGGTGGAATTGCGAGTCGTCGTCCGATAAGCCCAGAGGGCATTGGGGAGCTTGTCCGGCCAACTCTTCTTGTTCTGACCAACCATCTTTTGTAGAATGTTAGAGAGGGTCTTTTTAAACGCCTCAATCTTTCCATTCGCCTGCTCATGATAGCGAGATGTATGGTTCGAGCGAATGTTATACTTGGCGTACAACTTCTTCAACTCGGCTGCTCGGAAATTGGCTCCGTTATCCGTGAGGATAGCGTGAGGCACCCCAAATCGATGAATGATGTTGGAGGTCACGAAGTCAGCGATCGAACAGGATTTGACCTCTCTAAGCGGAATCGCATCTGCCCATTTGGAGAAGAAGTCCGTGGCGGTCAGAATGAACCGGCACTGGCGAGCCGTCGCCGGCGGGTAAGGTCCCACAACGTCCATCCCCCAGACTGCAAAGGGCCAAGAATACCTGGTGGTATGGAGAGGCTCCGGCGGCCGATGCACAAAGTTCGCATGAACCTGGCACGCATGGCACCTCCTGGCATACTCGATGCAGTCATGGTTCATGGAGGGCCAGAAGTATCCCAACCTCCGAATCTGGTGGGACAGCTTCGGCCCAGTCTGATGGGCACCGCATGAACTAGCATGAACCTCTTGCATGACTCGTGGGATCTCAACTCCCTGAAGGCAACGAAGGAGAACACCATCAAATCCGCGTCTATAGAGGATCTGCTCCAGGCCGGGACTGCTTTGGAGGACAAACTGCGATGCGCGGTGTCGAACTCACTCGCGCTCGGCCCGATCCGGCGGGAGAATGCCATGTTGGAGGTAGTCAACCAAAGGCGTCCTCCAATCAGGGGCTGGTTCGACTGCCATATCTGGGGTACTCGGGGCTCCGGGCATAGGGGCAACCGTGGTGAGATTACTTACCGAAGGGCCGCGATCTCCCTCCGGGATAACGGGAGCGATGAGCCTGCGGCGCGTCACGCGGATGATCAGGTTGTCCTGTTCAGGCTCTGCAAGTGACGCATCAAGGCTGGCCAAAGCATCTGCTCGACCGTTCTGCGACCGGGGAATATGGACAATTTCTGGCCGAGAAGGGAACCAGGACATCAGAAGGAGGGTGCACTCCAGCAACGGCACAAGTTCCGGCTTCCTGACAACATAGTCGCCATTGATCTGCTTAACGACCAGCTCGGAATCCCCTTTCATGCACAGATGGGGCACGTCGAACTCGAGAGCCAACTCGAGGCCGGTGATGAAGGCATGGTATTCCGCCTCATTGTTGGTACAGCCCTCTGACAACAGGAAAGAGTATGGCAGCACGGCTTGCTCCGGGATAATGAAGACGATACCCAATCCCACTCTGTTGAGCTTAGGATTATCGAGTCTTCTACCGGTGGGGCTCCGGGAGGCACCGTAAAAGTGCATCTGCCAGCATGGACCGACATGATCGACCGAGAGAATGGCCTCATCAGGAAAGCCTAGATCCAGCGGCTGATCCGCGGAGGTTGGGTGAGCAGCCAGAAAGTCTGCCAATTCTTTCCCTTTGATGGCCTTCTGAGACACATACCTGATGTCAAACTGCTGGAGAATCACAGCCCACCGCTCTAGACGGCCAGTCAACATAGGCCGGCTCAGGATATATTTCAACGGGTCTACCCGAGAAACCAACTGTACCTCATGGTGTAGCAAGTAGTGCCGTAATTTCTGTACGGCAAATACGAGCGCCAGGCAGCTCTTCTCGATGGGGGAATACCTAACTTCCGCATCGAGGAGCATGCGACTGAGGTAATAGAGGCTATTCTCTGTTCCCTCGTTGTTCTTCTGGGCGAGAAGGGCACCCAGGGACCGTTCCAAGGCGGTCACATAGAGGACCAGCGGCTTCCCGGATACAGGCGGCATCAGAACCGGAGGTTGCAGCAAGTACTGCTTGATTTCCTCGAAAGTGGTCTGACACTCTTTATCCCATACATAGGTGGCACCTTTCTTCATGAGCCGAGAAAAGGGCTTACACTTGCCGGCCAGATTCGCAATGAATCGGCGTATATAGGCTAAGTGGCCTTGGAACCCTTGCAGTTCCCGGATGTTACCTGGGGGAGGCATCTGGATAATCGCCCTGATCTTCTATGGGTCGATCTCAATACCCCGGTATCTTACCACAAATCCAAGGAACTTTCCGGAGGTGACCCCGAAGGCACACTTCAACGGGTTCATCTTCAGGCAGCGAGACCGGAGGAAGCCGAACACTTTCTCAAGATCTTTGAGATGGTCCTAACGCTGGCGCGATTTGACCACCAAGTTTTCGACATAGCATTCCGCCAGTGTGCCGAGGATTGGCTTGAATATGCGGTGCATCGCCCGTTGATAGGTGGCACCTGCATTCTTCAGGCCGAAGGGCATGACCCGGTAACAAAAGGTACCTTGGGGGTCCCTGAAGGCAGTGAACTCCTCATCCTCAGGGGCCATCCGGATTTGGTTGTATCTGGAGTATCCATCCATAAAGGAGAGGGCTTGGAATCCTGGCGTGGCGTCAATCAACAACTCTGTCACTGGAAGGGGAAAATCATCCTTCGGACAGTGGCGGTTGAGATCGCGGAAGTCGATGCAGACTCTGATCTGCCCGTTCTTCTTCCTGACCGGCACAATGTTGGCCAGCCATTTGGGGTACTGAACTTCCCTCACGAAGTTGGCTTTGATAAGCTTGTCAACTTCGGCCTCAACCATGGAACCGTGGAATGGGTGCATCTTCCTGGGAGGCTGCTTGAACCCGCGATGGTTCGTCGGGAGACCAAGGCGGTGGACGGCTACCTGAGGATCTAGCCCCGGCATCTCGTCATAGCCCCAAGCGAACACGTCACGGTGCTGCCTGAGAAAGTCCACGTACTGCTGCCGCTCCTCGGAGGGCATGGCGGCACTGACCAATGTGGGTCTTGGATCTGCTTCGGTTCCAAGGTTCACCTGTACTAACTCATCGTCCGTGGCGGAGACGCCCTCCTCAAAGGCTGGGGGTGCGTCTTCCACATCCTCTCCACTCGGGGAGGGATCGTCCATGGGAGAGACTGCGTTGGAAACTGCACTGGGGCCACCAGATCCTGCTGGGCTACTGGTGCTGGCATGGGCGGTCGCGGTCATCTCATCAGGAGACTCGCAGGCCGTCGAGACCATGGCTACGTCCAACCGTTGAATCGGGAGGACGTAAGCATCATCCAAGCTTGCCCAGGGATCTCTTGGAACAGCGACAGGCTCAACCTCACCTTCCAGGATCTACTTGTCCTTGCTTTTGTAATAGTCCACGTCCAGATAACGGGCTTCACATGAGGCAAAAGGAGAGACATCTCCCTGAAGCACGCCCACTCGACCATTAAGGGAGTATTTGAGGCATTGGTGGTATGGCGAGGGAACCGCCGCATGAAGGTGGAGCCATGGCCTGCCCATCAATGCGTTGTACGCATTGTCTTGAGAGACTACCATGAATTCGGTGTTGGAAACCAAGTCACCGAACTGGGTCTTCAAACGTATCTTGCCGACCGGGGTTTGCTCGGTGCGGTCGTACCCCTGGATCCTGAGGTCGGAGGGAATCAAGTCATCCTCAGACAACCCCAATCTCTGGAGCGTCCGAGTTGGAATCCGGTTAATCCCGGAACCCGTGTCGACAAGACAGCACCGGACTTCAAGGCCATTGAACTGGCCAGTAACATACAGCGGACGAATGTTCCCCTGTATAGGAGGGTCTTCATCCTTACCATAGAACGAGATAACTGCCTGACATTCGGCGTCCTCGATCATTTCGGCGTGAAAGGCCTCTGCAGCCGCAACCTCTGTCTCAAACTGGAGGGGGCTCTTCAGGGCTTCAGCGAGTGCCTCGCGCATCTCAGATGACATGCTCAGAGCCTCAAGGATGGAGAGCCTTGCTGGGATGTCGGCCAAGTGCTTCAGGACATCATACTTTTTGGCCAAGCGCGAGCCCCTGGTTGCAGGAGGTTGCTCTGCGGTTGGTGGCATGACGGGCCTTGCCGGTTGGACCGGCGGCCGACTGGTGCTTGGCGCATCTCGCTGTTCATTGGTTGAAGCCCGGGAAATGGTCACCGTACTGGGGTCAGGAGGCCGGGATGGACTCGTGGCAGGGCGGAGCTGATCGCGACGCGGCTAAGGCGGTTCTGCCTGGTCCCACACCACAAACAGTGGCGGGGGCGAATCCGTCATCCCCGGATGGGGGGGCTGCGCATGCTGAGCTCGGTTTTGAGCCTGCTGCCTGGTCTCAGTGGCGTGCACGGCCTGGCTGGAGGTACCAACTGTCGTGCCCCAGCGGCTCCTGTTGTTGCGGTTTCTTCGAAAGTGGCGACGACCGGGGACACTAGGGAGGTCCACCTGGTGTTCCTCAGCGTCGGGAACCGAAAAGGGATTTACCAGCTCGACGGTATTAACCGAAGCGTACCCAACGCTATCATCGGACGAATCATTCACCACTGGGCGGATCCGAGGAGGGATCCCCATCTCCGGGGGCATGAAATCTCCGAGAGTGCGGGATAGTGGCGGAACTGGCGGGGCGCGCTCTTCCTTCTTGCGCTGCTGCCGTTTGCTCTTCTCGGAAGAGGCAGGCTGGGATGATGATGCCGAAGCAGCACCCGCAGGTTCTGGGGGCTCCGGCTGATTCAAGCGCGCACGGATGATTCCATGGGCGCGAATGATCGTCTTGCGGTCCATCCAGTTATTATAATTCTGGGATCCGCGGTCGGAGACCAGCTGCCATTTTCCCTCATTGCCACTATCGTCATCTGATCCTACGAACACACCTGCCACTTGTGCTGGAGCTAGGCCCAACCTGATTACATTGTTGTTAATCTGGTCTTGGAGCCAATCCTTAAACACATAGCACCGCTGGATGGTGTGCCCCAGGGCCCGATGGTAAGGGCAGTAGCGGGGGTTATCCGTGAGATGTGCCTCCTCTGGCCTCCAACACTCAGGCAGTCGCACAATCCTCTGCTCCAGGGCGCTCCAGAAATAACCGGGAACCTGATCCTCGTGAAATGAGTAAGTCAGGTATCGCGGGCCCCTGGGAGCGTGGTCTTGACGAGGGGATGGAGGGGCCTGCCGAGGAGGTGGACCCTGATTATCTCGCCTGGGTTGCGGCGGTACATTACGCGGAGGGGCCGGCCGGTTCTGGGGCTGCTGCTGCTGGGCCGGGAACTGGGCCCATGGAGGCGGATTCCTGTGAGGCTGTGGAGCTGGCCTCACTGGCAGCAGCTCCAACGGCCTGGGAGCCTCTATCTGGGCAACAGCAGCGGGCTCAGCCCTGCTGACTCTCCTCGCAGGAATCATAGGAGGCAGCGGGTGTGCCTGACTGGCCTGTTGCAGGGCTTCCTCAAGATGTTGAGCTTTGTCTGAGAAGTCCCTGAACCCTCCGGGGTAATTCTGAGTGATCAAGGAAGGGACCAGCTCGGTCTTGACGTTCCCGACGCACATTGTCAGCAACTGCTCCTGAGTCAATGGCATGTCAAGGGAATACGTGAGACCCTTCCATCGGGCGACGAAGTCCGTGACTCGCTCATCAGGCCTCTGCTTGCACTTGAAGAGGTCTACGATACTCGTCTTCTGGGTCGTGGAACTGAACTGGTAGAGGAATTGTCTACGAAGGTCCTCCCAGCTAGTTATCGACCCGACGGGGAGCTGGCTGTACCATACAAATGCTGGCCCTTCCAGTGTCTGGACAAAGCAGCGAAGCTTAGCGGCCTCCTGCTGCGCCGGAGTCCCCAACATAGGCCCGCACCTCGAGTTGAAATGGGCCAAATGTTGTGGCGGATCTCCAGTTCCGTTGAAGGGGGCGAAAGTGGGATTCCCGAATCCCGGAGGTGCCGTCATGTCATCCACCCATGCTGGGTATGGCTTGCCGTCCGGTGGGATCGCCACTTGCCGAGTCTCCAAGGCCTCCAAGCGGGCGATGAGTGCCGCCATCGGATCGTCCGGACATGGGTTCCAGTCCTGGCGAGGATCTCTAACCACGAGCGCATTGCACGACCCTTCAATCGGGTCGTCGACCGGGTCGTCGAACTCGGCAGCGCGTGGGATGGCGGGCAGAGCGGCCCTTGGGGCAGTGGGAGGAATCCGAGCGGGGTCTCTCAGGTAGTCACGCCGCTCGGGAGGGTGTGGTGAAACATACTGCGCCCTCTTTCCATAGGCGATGGCCTCTCTCCTGTCGGCGAACACGGCATAATCACGGCTGCCCGGGAGAGCCTCATCGAGGGGTGGTCGTTCCTGTCCCTGCTGTCCTGGCCTAGGATCACCGTAGTCAGGCCGCCGTTCTGCAGCGCGCTCGGCGAGGAGCTGGTCAACCAGCTTCTTCTGCTCGGCGAGCTGTTGACGTAGCGTAGCCTTCTCGGGATCCTCGTCTGCCCTCTGCATGGAGGTGGATGGGTCGGCGGGCTTTATAGCCCCGCCGTGCTCATTACCTTTGCTGACGTTTCGGCTCAACGTCAGTGCTTCAGTGGGTGCGGGGAGTCCCAGGAGGTTCCTCTGATGACGAGTAACTCTCACCGATGGATCCAACGACGGCTTTTCTTCGGGGGAAGATCCCCCGTCGAGAAGTTCCAAGTCGTTCCCCTCTCCCAACAGGTCTGCCATATTGACCGTTTCCGTCCCTGGGGATATACCCTCAGGGCCACCCAGTGAATCGGGCTGTCGGCGAATCACACTGAAGCATAGGGCAGCATACTGCCCCCATCCACGGATATACACGTGGGGAGTGGCTTCCTCGATAACCTTGCGGAGTACTTGAAAACACTCAACGCATCGTCGTTGGAGGGCCTCGTGGTGCCCAAATGACCCGGGGTGCCGAACCGCGGGGAGCGTGGCAAGGTCAATTTGACGGCACTGCTCACCAATATCCTCCAGGTGCACTTGACTCCCGGGATATGGAATTTGTAGGCGGTGAAGACGGGAGTGAGTCTCCCGGAGAGTTCGGCGGAAGCATTCGAACTCATCCGGGGTGAGCGATTCGGGTGCATCAAAGTCCGGTCCTACGACTGGCCAAAACTTCTCAGGGAAGTGGCCCTCTACAAGGACGGTCCAGAAGATCCACGACTCAATCTCGGGACCCAGGTCTCCTTGGTCCTCTTCAACGACTAGGAATGGACGGGGAACCGGAAGTGGTGCCGAGGCGGGCCGCCGGGCCGACGGGCTGGCCGGCGGTGAATACGGCGAGCATGCCGATTGGCCTCCATGCCCCGGGCCGCCCTCTGAGGGGGGCGGTGCCCTGGATACCACATCACGATAGGACGGGCCGGCGAGCGAACATCCTGCCGTAGCGTCGGTGCTCGCCGAGGGTGCACTAGATCGTGGTTCGACCGTCGGTCCCCAGAAAAGATCTCCGGCTTCTCCGATCGAGGCAGAAGGCGCTTCCAGAGGGGCCGGTACCAACCGCAAGCTCGATCCTTGGGGGTCTACCAGGCCCTCGCTACTCCGGATATACCTTCGAAGAGAAGCGGGGATCATATCGATCTCGCTCTCGGGAAGTACGAGGCTGACGTGCCGCATTCCTACCCCTGCCCCTGACTGGCGGGACCGGGGAGAGGGCTCCGTCGCCGAATCATACTCCGCCTCTGTATCAGAGAAACGAACCGGTCAGATCTCTGTCCGGAATTCTGCAACATTCTTCCCTCGGCGTCGACGCCTCGCCTTCCTGCCCCTGGGTGGTTCTTCGGGGCATGGCTGATCTCTATCTGGCGTCCTCCGGCCGCACTGGTGCTGGGGCCAAGAGTACTGGAAACCAAGGTGCGAGGAGCACCGGGACAGATATCAAAGGGGACGCGGGGAGAGATGATTCAGGGCAGGCCTCCGGGCCGGGATCGGAAGGCGGGGTGACCCATGCCTCTTGGATCGGCCACACGGAGTAGACCCTGTCGGTGAATAACACTACCGCGAGGTGGTCCGCGGTGGCTATTGCCTGTACCAGCAACCGGGAGAGTCAACCCAACCTGCCTTTGGGGCGGTCGGGGCCTCAATCCAGGTCGGGCATAGACGTGCCCCCACTCAGGATGCGCAGGGGCCTGGTGACTGGAGCCAGCAGTGGCATGAGCCAACGCGGCCTTTGTTTCTAGGGCCCCAAGGTGGGAATCCTCTTCCGCTCGAGCCCGACGTTGGCGTCGGGACAAACGAGTCGGGATGAGCGGCGCGGGCAGGTGGAGAGCCCGTTCTTCGACTTGAGGGGCCTGGCGGCGGTGTCGCCGTGGCCTGACAGGAGCCCTTATCGCGGATCCCTGGAGAGAATCTCGGATAGGGTAGTCCCGGGCATCTTCCACCTCATCCGCATAGGGGAAGGAACTATCGGAGCGGTCCGGGGATAAACTCCTGAAACGGTTGGACGTCGAGGTAGGCAGCGGTGCCTCCCTGCGCGGCCCTCGAGGGCGGCGTTGGTGGCGAGGTGCAGCTTCCTCGAGGTCTAGGCGAGCCATGTCCCTGGTGGGGATGACTCCCTCTTCCTCATATCTCCGCACCAAGTTGTTGATCACCCTTCTCTAGATGACCTACGAGGGGGAGAGAGGGCGTGGTTGTCCCGCAATTGCGGCTGCTGGGACGGCTGTGGAACGGGCGGGACCGCGCGGAGTAGCCGCATCGATGTTTCCCCTACCCCTGCGCCAGTGGGCGGGCGGCGATCGGGCACTGGATTGGGCGACCTGATTTCTGAAAGAAGGGAGAAGAACCCATTAACACTGATAGGAAAAGGAATCGACAACCAACCATTAGTGCCACGACGCCTTCCGTGGGGGGGACCCTGGCCATCGACGTCGCGAGACGGAGCGCCCGATTTCCCTTCCCCATCCCCTGGCGGGTAAAACTGAATGCTCGGTCGAGCAGCATGCTGGTCTTCCAACACCTCTGAAAGCCATCGGTCTTCGTATTGAGGAGAAGAGATTCACGTCGGGTTCACCATTTTTCTGTTTCGGTGCGGATGTGCGTCGGGTTTCTGTTCCGACGCTGTTCCGCCAGGACGCGTTCGCGCGTGCACCCGTCGACCCGAGGGGATGGGCGCGCGCGGCTTGTGGTCCCGCAGTCCCGCTTTCCAAAGGCGGGCGGCATCCGTCCCTTATTCAGAGGCGTCTGCTCCTTGATCGAAACCGGGATGATGGGATGTCGGCTCCTCCTTCCGTGGACGTCTCCTCGGAACTTGTTGCCTAATCCGGGTCTCCCTCATAGATTTAAGAATGTTCGTGAATCTCGTTCCCAGCGCCATATCTTCATGGACACCGGTTAATTACGCTGCTTCCGCCCGGACGTTCCAAGGAGTCTTGTCGGGGCAGCAACCTGCGGTGAGGAGACCGGGTGGCTCTGGGTGTTGGGGGTGTGTCTTAGCACTGCGACTCTGCATGTCTGTCTTCCGTCCCTAATAGGGCTTCTCGAAGGCGTGATGGCCTGAGGCATCCTGCGCTGGGTGCGGGGAACTGCGTTACCTGAGGTTTTCCTCAGCTTCCCATGTTTAACACGGGGTATGTCGCGAGTTTAACGTCCAGCGGGGATGGCATCAGACTGATCAACACGAGGAGTGGATCAGATGACAGAACCCCTCGCGGGGAACCTCCAATGCTGGGGCCAGCACATGGGCGGCTTCCCGAGTGAAGTGGAGTGGAATGAAATGGCATGACCCCACCGGGATGTGGCGGCCCGGGTAAGGATCAGGATGGGTGACGGAGTGAAGAGCTTGGACCCCGTAGAGGCTTCCTACGTACCGCACGTTAGCGCGGATCAAAGTCAGCGTAGTTTGGATATACAGTTTAACGTCATGCTGGACGTCGGCAAGCCGACTCACGAAGAGATCGAGGCAGCCGGGCGGAGGATTGAACCGAACCACCTCACACAGAGGGGGATGGAACGGCCGGGTGGATCACAGTTTCACGTCATGCTGGACGATGGAAAGCCGACTCACGAAGAGATCGAGGCCGCCGGGTGGAGGATTGAACCGAACCACCTCACGCAGAGGGGGATGGAACGGCCGGGTGGATCACAGTTTCACGTCATGCTGGACGTTGGCAAGCCGACTCACAAGGAGATCGAGGCTGCCTGGAGAAGGATTGAACCGAACCACCTCGCACAGAGGGGGATGGAACGGCCGGGTGAATCACAGTTTCACGTCGTGCTGGACGCTGAAGGGAGAAATAGGAAAAGGCAGTGGGGAAGTGCAATGGAGATACACATGTGCAGTCCCCCACAAGAGCGGATTCATAGGTGAATCGACGCGAATGTGAACCCGGGAGGGGTCCACGGATGGACGAACCGACGTGAATACGACCGGGACGACCAGGTGGTGGGATTGAACCTCGGAGAGGCTTCCTACGTACCCTGTTTAGAAGACAGGGATCAAAGTCCACGTAGTTCGTTCTGTTTGTAACACTCTACCCCCGTGGGCGAAGGCCACTCCAATCCCGACATCCCTGCAGAGACGAGCGGGTGGGGGCCACATCCAAACCGGGAGGACCCTGCGTGCGGGGCACGAGATCGGGTGATGCGGACGGTTTAACGTCTTGCCGGACGAAGTACAGTTTAACGTCGTGTGTTGAGGACGAAGCGGACGGTTTAACGTCTTGCCAGATGAATTACAGTTTAACGTCGTGTGTTGAGGACGAAGATGCTTGGCAGTTTAACGTCTTACAGCGCGGACGAGGATGCTTGGCAGTTTAACGTCTTGTCGCGCGGACGTGGTACAGTTTAGCGTCATGTTGGACGAATGCTGAATAGTTTAACGTCTTGTAGCTCGGACGAGGATGCTTGGCAGTTTAACGTCTTGCCGCGCGGACGATGGAGGCTAGGCAGTTTAGCGTCGTGCAGCTTGGACGTATGTAGTTTAACATCGTGCAGGACGTTGAAGCCGCCGATAGGTCCGTGTCACTTCGCGCAAGCCTAGGGGGGCCGCACGGGAAGACAATGCACGGTGCGGGCACCCAGGATGAAGATCATCGGGCTCCACGCCGGCGGGTACCCTCAGGGGGTAAAAAGGGGGCGACCCCGGCGGGTTGCGCGCAAAAGGGGATCTTGGCGCACAGTACCGCGGGTCGGCGCGCAAATGGGCGGGCTGGCGCGCAATTGGGCCAGCGCTTTGCACGCAGAAGATAGAGATTGCGCGCACCGGGCTTCGGATAGCGCACGGGGGCAACGGCTCATTCTTTAATGAATGGCCACTTTGAAAATTGGGGGTGCGCGCAATCGGGCTGGATTGCGTGCACCCGGGGGAAATTGCGCGCAAGAGGCTTCTTTTGCGCGTGAAAGCCTTTGGGTGGAGAATTATTTCGAAGGAAAGGGGCCAAGTGGATTGCGCGCGAAGGCGAACCCTGAGGCTTTCTTGCGCGAAAGAAAAGAGGTTACCTGAAGATCGGCATTGCGCGCGGAAGGGGTTGGATTGCGCGCATGAGAGACCTTTCGAATTCTGGCAACCTTCAAAACGTCGGGGGTCGCCTTATATTTATAGGCAACCCCGGCTGCGGAATCCGGTTCGCGGGCGCAGAATTCTCTTCGCGGGCGCGGAATCGGGCCCGGCGCGCAAGGGAGTCGCGCGGGCCACTGGCGCGCAAAATTGCGCGCCGGCCCAGCGCATTGCGCGCATCCCGGGAGGTTTGCGCGCGGCTCAGCAACTTTGCGCGCGGGTCTCCAAAATTCCGCACAAGGCCTCCGGGCCCTCCGAAACATGCTTCCGACTCCAAATATGACCTCTCTTTCCACATTCGGAGCTTTGTTTGGGAACAATGGACTTTTCCGGCATCTACAACCATTGATCAGCATCTCCAGTGAGGTGGTAAAATGCTATGATAACTTTTTCCCTTTCACTGCTCCCCAAAGCCTGAAATATTTTCTCTAGGGAATTTATCCATTGATCAGCTACTAAGGGATTTTTACTCCCATTGAACGTTGGTGGTTGTTGCCTCTTGAATCGATCTAACATTGATCCTCTACACTGTGGATCAGGGTGCTCCATACGGGTAAGGTTATTATTCATAACCTGAGTAAGTTGTCCCAGTATGGTGATTAGTTGATCGGCACCAGTTGCATCACCAGCCCCACTATAATTATCTTGAGTAGGAGGGAAATTCCTACATGGAGTGCGTGCATTGATACGATTTCCATTTCTTCCACTAGGTGCCATTTCTAAACAATGGCATAAACTAGATCAGTTTATGAATCAAAATACATAATCACATACTTATAAAACACTTAACATAAATTGAACTATTTATGGATATAACCGATAATCATAAAAATGTTTTCTTTAAGAAAGTATATAATCATAAACCCTTCATAATGATTTGTAAATAAAATGAGAGTTATCCTAAGCATATCCCCCGGGAGTGTCGTAACCAAGAGTGCAGCAAGGCCCGTTGTCGTGCACCAGTTCCCGTTCGAGTCTAGCTCAAAGCGGTGTTTTCGGGTTTTACCCCTAGGTACATATGTGATAGAGCCGCCTCTACCTGCTCGTATCCAGACAGGGATGTATTGCTCGGAAAACACACAAAATCTCTACAATACCAAAATTCTAGGAAGTTCTTCTATACTAATCCTCAAAGTTCATCTTAGGTCTACGTTCTCTAATCAGAGTTTATCTAAATCTAGCTTCCAAGGTTTGTACTAAACTTCCTCTGATACCAACTCTAACGCCCCGACCCTAGTTACCCAGAGTCGGTGCATTATTACATAACATTGGCATGATCACAAGAAAGATCAAATATCGAAAGACCGATTGGTTTAATAGCCTTGGAAACACTAGATATATTCATAAATCTTACATTACATCATAAAATGAAAAACTACTACAACAACATAATGTCTTCATAATCCACACTCATATCTCCTAATAATATCCCTGCAGGTCATTCATAATTTACTTCTTCACTTCCTGGGAAAAATAAAACATAGAAAAGGGGTGAGCTCAAATGCCCAGTAAGGATAACAATATTGTGGAAACTTTCATAAATAAGAATAAACATTTTAGGCAATGTATAACTAAAACAAAAGCCTTTCAAACTTGAACTTTCAACATGGTATGGCATAAATAAAATGAAATAATTCCATTTAATTTTTCACATGGATATTCTACTAATCGAATAATCACATGAAAAAATCAATAACCACTTTCATAATGTTGGAATGCATAATGCCAGACTATCATAACCACATAGCCAAGGCCTCGAGCCAAGACTACAAATAAGATTTTGTCAAGACCTTGTTCCAAGACACTAGTTTGTCTCATGAGTCCTACCGATGCATCGAGGAGCTATTGCGGGCTCCACCCGTCACATATTAAGTCCAATGCATTCCCATATGAAAAGGTTTAAACATAACATAAACATTCGTATTAAAACTAGCATACAAAATGTCAATAATTTCATCATAAACTATGAATGGTATAAAAATAGCACATCCACAGTCAAACATATCACAAAACCTTCAATACAATATAGAAGTTTTGTATCATAACAAATCAACTTCAAATAAGTGTAAAGTCCATCAAAGGATGTTGACATAGATGAAATCAAAACACTTTTTAGAGAAATATTTCTTTCTATTTTTGAAATCATTTAAGAGCCATATAAAATAAAACATTTTCATGAAAATATTCTTATAAGCTTGTAAGGAAAGCTTTAAAGATTTTATAACTGCGGAAAATAACCGCACCCGTCGTATAAGTTAAAAAAACATTCTTACCTTAATTCTGTCGAAAAGGTTAAAAAGGACCTTGTTTTGAAAATGACGAAAAGAATACTCTTATAAAAAGTCAAACAAGGGTATAAATGACTTTATCCCATATTCTTGTAAATAATAAAAATGTTTTGAAATACATTTTGAAGAAACATGGATGTGGATGATTAAGAGATCCCAGTAGATTATTACGTATAAACAACCTCGGATAATGAAGAGATTGTGGAATAACCCTTACCGTGTACTTTTCCTTGGTTGGGGTAGGTTAACCTCCTTTATAATGGTGAAATAATTGTTATTAAATTATACAAGAATCATATACATTAATATGATGTCATATATGATCTTTTAATATTGATTTGATAATAATATCTTAGTATTATCGTTGTTTCGGGTGTTAACTTACTTGTCTTTTATATGTTTTGTTATTTAAGACATGTTTGTAAAGGATAGGTTGTATATTATTCATATCCAGAATGATATCAAGTCCTTAAACATCATTTTTAAATCATCAAATGATAATTATACTTTAATGGTTACGATGGAGAATGAATCTCATCGCGTTCGTGGAGACGGTAGTCCGTACGTACGCACGAGCGACAATATCATTATTTTGATATTAAAATAATATATAAATGGATGGTATATCATATATACATAATCATTAACATGATATATTTATTATTTACATGAGTTACACATCATTATTATACCCATCCAAATAATAATACATTGAATTACAATTACACCACGACGTGGAGACGGTAAGTCGTACGTACGCACGTATGGTGACATGTTATTCAAAGGGTGGATAGAATACTGAATATGGTTGTACCATATTTATAATAACATCACAGTATATATATGATACTGGAGTTGTTATTTTAGAATGGTAACAACAAAGGAAGAAGAAGTGGAAGAAGAAATGAACTTGGAAAAGGGTGGTGAAATCATTACCTCTTCTTTGGGTTCTTCCTTTTGATTTGATCAAAAGGGCTCCTTAGGTTGGCTTTCTGATCAAACTAAGGCCTCTAGATTGTAGTGAGGGAAGTTGGGAGAGTATTCGGTTAGAGTTTGGCCAAACCGAAAGGCTTTGAAGGTGTTAAGAAATGAGAAGGAGGTGTGCCATTTTATAAGAGGGGTGAGGGCACCTTTGGAAAAGCTAGAAATATTAGTTTATAATAAATTAATATTCGGTTTCCAATGGCTCCAAAGATGATTATTTAAATTTTGAGGTTGGGATAGGTAGAAAACAACTCAACCAATAGAATTTAGTCAGGTTTGGGTATATATATTAACCTTATCTTTAAGTATTAACTCTAAATTAATTAGTTTCACTTTTACAATGTCTCTTTGTATTTTTATATAATATGTTTAATAAACTTACTAGATACATCCTAGAGACCCCCAAGTGGTCCATTAATGATTAACCTATCATGATATAGGTCTCTTGGATGAACCTTATATTTTTAGGAATTTAATATCAATTAATAATATAATATTTGTTTTAAGAACTATTTTATGTCAATTTTGACACTATTCAATAGTTGATTTTTTTGAAACTCATAACAGATTGATTACTTCGAAAAACTTCAATTAAATCAATCCTAATATATAATATTATCCTATAAAATTATTTTAATTCATTAAAGGTTTCATATTATATTTATTTGGGTATTTATAATATCAATTACTTTAATTTTTCACTATTATAGTAATTACTACATCATCATTGTGTCATATATAAATTAAATTATTTAATGTCTAAAAATTATAAATAAAATATAACTATGTAGTAAATCGTTTTATCTTTCTAACTAATATTTATAATCTAAAATCCAACAGATATAACCCTATGTAAAAATTGTTTTTCTAAAAGATATATGCTTGTGTCATTTTTGTATTCATTTTAACTTAATTAAAAAAAGTGTCCCTATCACCTACAAGTGGCACCATGGGGTCCCAAAATCGACCCAAGGATGCCTATGGTCGAACATGTATCAACCAATAAGTCTAGGAAACGTTTTAGGGTAATTTAGTATTATTATAATATTATTTTTTAACCCTTATTTACCAGATTTACTCTTAACCATGGTAAATAAAATATTTACCACAGTAATTATTCAAAATTTCTAAAAATAAAAGTTACCTATTTACACAATTTGGACATCCTGATTCCAAATATGGAATCCATTTTTCTAAATTCAAAACATATAAGTGGAAGAATTTAATTTAAAATTAATTCCCGCTGTCAAAACAAAAAGCGTGTTTTTAAGAGATAATAACTATCAAAAGATTGACACTTGTTTATGTTCGGTTTAATTGTAAAATTATGTCCAATGACCAAAATTATATTAAATGGTAAAAATATATTCTAAATATACTTTAAAACCACTCAAATTCATAATTTATCACTATTAATTATTTTGATTAAAAAAGTTGTTTTTAATTAAAATTTAGTAATTTTCACTATTCATCAAAATATGAAAGTTATCCGAAAAGTACCGAAATTTCAACTTAGGCTAAATTCTATATTCCGAATCCAAAAATGAAGTCCAATTTGAAATATAAAATATATATAATTTCAAAAAGTAGGTATTACTATTTGTAACGGCTAGTTTGATTGGTTATGGTGTGTTAGAACTCGGTGTTGCGTACAACACACGCTATCACATTATTCAAAGAGAAGCATACCGTAGAAGCTTGGGGTGTTAAAGAAAACCCTTTGAAACCCTCCTTAGTAAGCACCCTTGCTCACCAATGATCAAACAGTGAAGGTCAGATGACCATCCCCCAAGGTTGCGCAGTTTTTCGTTGGTATGTTCCAAAAAACCATCTGAAAGCCCCTGAAAATCATGTGAAGAAACATCCCATGGAATAGACTCATTGTAGTCACAAATATCATGCCTCAAAGCATCATTGGGAAAAATAAAATCTCTACATGATGTCTCTGACACCTTTTGAGACCTACGAGCCTCTATCACATAGAACTAAAGAAATAATGAATAGGGTGTGAGAGGGGACTTCCATCACCGGAGGACATGTGGTGCCTCCCTAAAGACACGACACACCCCGACCTAAAAGGTGCATCTCGCGGAGCCCCTTCGACTCGTCAACCACGTCGCATGGGAACCGCTAGACAACTCTATATCACTATAAGGAAAAATGTATATTTTTTTCAACAATAATTTCACATTATTATATTATCCACATTTTTTATGTGATACACCACTAGAGAATGAGAAACAATAATGGATATTACCTGAGAAAACTCCCATACCTCCAAAACCTTTTTAGATAAATCAAATGGGGTCAAAAACGAGTAGGTGAGTGGTGTTTGCAGTCGCTGAAATACATGTGACACATGCCACGAGTGACCCATGAGACACCATAAGACCGCAGTTTCATAACCATGTCACCATTCAATGCCCCTATGGCTTGTCAATTTTACTGCACAAAAGAACTAGATCATTTCCAAATAACCCTACGATGCTCTAAAGATGAAATGATAGATTTTCCTAGGAAATAACCATGCAACACCATATGACCCAAATCAGTCACTCGGATCATCTATGAAAAATATAGGAAATACCTTCAGTTCCATACAAGAAATCATGTATAATTCCCAACCATTGTCGGATAAAATGAAGGAGGTGGAAAAGAGGGAGGCGAGCAAGGTTCATGGTTGCTGAAGGACACACAACACATCCAATGCACCCTTGGCACAAACCATGAGACCCTAAGATAGGTAATTAAAGGACTCAAAAGTTCCCTTCGATAGGCACTTTGATCTCTTGAAGACCAATGAACATGTCTATGAGGGGCCTTCGGTAGGGGGAACCAATCTCACCTAGTATCTTCATACTGGCTCAGGACATTCTTGACTGCCTCATTAACTAGGGAATTCCCAATGGAGGCATACTACCCTACAGAAGAAAGATGAACTTTCCATCAATTTCCCATCTGATGAGAATGGTTGACATGGTTATCTTTACGAATGGAGGCAGGGGATATGTATGAGATGTTAAGAAGATACTGGAAGATTATTGTTTCTGGAGTGGGGAAGTTATCAGCACCTCAAAGAGTCACTTTTTCATAACTCACAAATGTACTCCCATACATGTTTCCTCTCTATGAAGCCGTCTGGATATATGGAATGGAATTTTCCCCATGTAATAATTGGGTTTTCCTATTTCCTTAGGTAATCTTTGAGTTTGAGACTTTGATTAATTAGTGTATAGGAGTACAAGTTGTTTCCTAAACTGGGAGAACCACTTCCTTTTATTTGGGGGTCGCATCGCCCTGGTTAATAGCATCTTATCTGCAATGAATTTCCACATGATGGCATCCACCTTCATCTCGTGGGGAGTTATTCATACCATTGATAAGGTTTTATGTAGATTCATCTGGGATGCAGTGTCGGAAGGTAAAAGGAACTAGGACTCGTGGGGTAGGTTGGCGAGATCTATGAATTCTAGGGGACTCAACTTGAGGATCCTTCATTGTATGTTACACTGCTTGCATGCCAAGATTGCATAGGAGATCTTGGAGGAGCACACGCTTTGGGGTACGACCATGCATCTCATCTATGGAAGAACTGTAGAGGCTATGAGAGGGCATTCTTATCCTTTCTGTTCTATCATTCTCCCTCTCCATTAGACTCTCCACCACAACTCTTGCTGGCTAGTTGGTAGAGGGGACATATCCTTCTAGAACAATAACTGCGAAGGCTTAGTTCTCACGTTCCCTGGCTATCTGGCTCCCCAGATTACAGTGAATGATGTGATTATCTGCCCATGTTTTATGATGGTGGTCCTGGATGGGAAAAAATAGGAACTCCTCAATTCAATTGAGTTTAATACAGAGCCAGATAAATGTGTGTTTTTTCCTACATCCTCGGGAAATTTCTCCACCAGATATTTTTGTAGGATGTTTTCTACGCAGAGCCCACGGGATGGCTGGAAGGATGAATTGTGGTGTAACAAGATACTAGTTAAGTTCAACTTCATGTCCCAATGAATAATGAACAATGCCATATCCATGGAAGATAACATCAAGAAGGTGGGAATTTTTCTATTTCAAGGTGCCATTGTTGTAACTCGGGGCAGGAAGAGAGTTCACATAAACCTTTCTATGAAGGGGAATCAGCTCAGGAAATGTGGACTACATTTGGTGTCCTTACTTCTTTCACTTTGACTAACCTAAGGGGTGCTCCTTTCATTGTTAGACAGTTCTAAGGATCGTAGGACTCTGGACTAGAGTGGATGGATCAAGCTGGGATATTTAGTGACATGTGCTAGTGTCTGTGGCATGCAAGGAACTAGGCATGCTTCGGTGTCTAGGCTCCTTCGATGCAGTGCAAGATGGCGAGGACTCACTTCTTGCTAGTGGACATGTAGTTTCATTTCTCAGACTGGAGAGGGGCTCTTTCTCTCAGGATTCTGCATGTCAGGAACTCTCCCTCATGACCTTCCTCATTTCTTGGGTGATGGGTCTATAGGCATCCTCCAGCTAACATCCCCATGTTTAATTTAGATGGGTCGTGCAAAATGGGCACCAGGAGTGGCGGGGGGTTGTTCATGGATTAGGGGGGAAGTTGGTTTTGGAATTCACTTCATTCTATAGCAGTGGTTGTAACACCCCAAGCTTCTTCGGTATGTTTCCTTTCGAATAATGCAATGACGTGCATTGTACGCAACTTCGAGATTTTAACACACCACAACCAATCAAACTAGCCATTATGAATAGTAATACCTACTTTTTGAAATTATATATATTTTATATTTCAAAATGGACTTCATTTTTGGATTTGGAATATCGAATTTAGCCTAGGGTTAAATTTTGGTACTTTTCGGATAACTTTTGTATTTTTATGAATAGTGAAAATTACTAAATTTTAATTAAAAACAACTTTTTTAATAAAAATAATTAATAGTGATAAATTGTGAATTTGAGTGGTTTTAAAGTATATTTAGAATATATTTTTACCATTTAATATAATGTTGGTCATTGGACATAATTTTACAATTAAACCGAACATAAACAAGTGTCAATCTTTTGATAGTTATTATCTCTTAAAAACACGCTTTTTGTTTTGACAGCGGGAATTAATTTTAAATTAATTTCTGCCACTTCTGTGTTTTTAATTTAGAAAAATGGATTCCATATTTGGAATCAGGATGTCCAAATTGTGTAAATAGGTAACTTTTATTTTTAGACATTTTGAATAATTACTGCGGTAAATATTTTATTTACCATGGTTAAGGGTAAATCCGGTAAATAAGGGTTAAAAAAAATAATATTATAATAATACTAAATTACCCTAAAATGTGTCTTAACCCTATTGGTTGATACATGGTCGACCATGGGCATCTTTGGGTCATTTTTGGGACCCCATGGATGTAACACCCCAAGCTTCTACGGTACGTTTCCCTTCGAATAATGCGATAGCGTGTGTTGTACGCAACCTCGAGTTCTAACACACACCACAACTAATTAAACTAGCCGTTGTGAATAGTAATACCTACTTTTTGAAATCATATATATTCTATATTTCAAAATGGAGTTCATTTTTGGATTCGGAATATCAAAATTAGCCTAGGGTGAAATTTTGGTACATTTCGGATAACTTTCATATTTTGATGAATAGTGAAAATTTCTAAATTTTAATTAAAAACAACTTTTTTAATCAAAATAATTAATAGTGATAAATTATGAATTTGAGTGGTTTTAAAGTATATTTAGAATATATTTTTACCATTCAATTTAATGTTTATCATTGGACATAATTTTACAGTTAAACCGAACATAAACAAGTGTCAATCTTTTGATAGTTATTATCTCTTAAAAACACGCTTTTTGTTTTGACAGCGGGAATTAATTTTCAATTAATTTCTGCCACTTCTGTGTTTTGAATTTAGGAAAATGGATTCCATATTTGGAATCAGGATGTTCAAATTGTGTAAATAGGTAACTTTTATTTTTAGACATTTTGAATAATTACTGCGGTAAATATTTTATTTACCATGGTTAAAGGGTAAATCCGGTAAATAAGGGTTAAAAAAATAATATTATAATAATACAAAATTACCCTAAAACGTGTCCTAACCTTATTGGTGGACACATACCCGACCATGAGCATCCTTGGGTCAATTTGGGGACCCCTTGGAGCCACTTGTATGTGGTAGGGACACATTATATTAATAAAGTTAAAATAAAAATAAAAATGGCATAAGCTTACATCTTTTAGAAGAACAATTTTTACATAGGGTTATACATGTTGGATTTTCGATTATAAATATTCATTAGAAAGTTAAAACGATTTACTACATAATGATATTTTATTTATAATTTTTAGACATTATATAATTTATTTTATTTATGACACAATGATGATGCAGTAATTACTAAAATAGTGAAAAATAAAAATAATTGATCTTATAAATACCCAAATAATTATAATATGAAACTTTTAATGAATTAAACTAATTTTCTATGATAATATGATATATTAGGATTGATTTAATTGACTTTGTTCGAAGTAATCAATCTGTTATGAGTTTCACAAAAATCAACTATTGAATAGTGTCAAAATTGACATAAAAGAGTTCTTAAAACAAATATTATATTATTAATTGATATTAAATTCCTAAAAATCTAAGGATCGGCCAAGAGACTTATATTATTATAGGTTCCTCATTAATGGACCACTTGGGGGTCGCTTGGATGTATATAGTAAGTTTATTAACCATATTATATAAAAATACAAAGAGACATTGTAAAAGTGAAACTAATTAACTTAGAGTTAATACTTAAAGATAAGGTTAATATAAGTACCCAAACCTGTCTAAATTCTATTGGATGAGTTGTTTTCGACCTATCCCCACCTCATCCTTTGAATAGTCAACTTTGGAGCCTTTAGAAACCGAATATGAATTTATTATAAATTAATATTTCTAGCTTTTCCAAAGGTGCCCCTCACCCCCTTATAAAAGGGCACTCCTCCTTCTCATTTCTTCACACCTTAAAAGCCTTTTGGTTCGGCCAAACTCTGCCCAAATACTCTCCCAACATCCCTCACTACAACCTAGAGACCTTAGTTTGATCAGAAAGCCAACCTAAGGAGCCCTTTTGATCAAATCAAAAGGAAGAACCCGAAGAAGAGGTAATGATTTCACCACCCTTCTCCAAGTTCATTTCTTCTTCCACTTCTTCTTCCTTTGTTCTTACCATTCTAAAATAATAACTCCAGTATCTCACATATACTGTGATGTTATTATAAGTATGGTACAACCATATTCAGTATTCTATCCACCCTTTGAATAACATGTCACCATACGTGCGTACGTACGGCTTACCGTCTCCACGTCGTGGTGTAATTGTTATTCAATATAATATTATTTGGATGGGTATAATAATGATGTGTAACTCATGTAAATAATAAATATAACATGTTAATGATTCTGTATATTTGATATACTATCCATTTATATATTATTTTAATATCAAAAGAATGATATTGTCGCTCGTGCGTACGTACGGACTACCGTCTCCACGAACGCGATGAGATTCATTCTCCATCGTAACCATTAAAGTATAATTATCATTTGATGATTTAAAAATGATGTTTAAGGACTTGATATAATTCTGGATATGAATAATATACAACCTATCCTTTACAAAGATGTCTTACGTAACAAAACATATGAAAGAAAACAAGTAAGTTAACACCCGAAACAACGATAATACTAAGATATCAATATTAAAAGATCATATATGATATCATATTAATGTATATGATTCTTGTATAATTTAATAACAATTATTTCACCATTATACAGGAGGTTAACCTACCCCAACCAAGGAAAAGTACAAGGTAAGGGTTATTTCACAATCTCTTCATTATCCGAGGTTGTTTATACGTAATAATCTACTGGGATATCTTTATCATCCACATCCATGTTTCTTAAAAATGTATTTCAAAACATTTTTACTATTTATAAGAATATGGGTTAAAGTCATTTATACCCTTGTTTGACTTTTTATAAGAGGTTTATAAAGGAATCTTTCCGTCGTTTTCGAAACAAGGTCCTTTTTAACCTTTTCGACAGAATTGAGGTAAGAATGTTTTTTTTAACTTATACGGCGGGTGCGGTTATTTTACGCCATTATAAAATCTTCAAAGCTTTCCTTACAAGCTTATAAGAATATTTTCAAAGAAAATGTTTTATTTTATATGGATCTTAAATGATTTCAAAATAAAAGGAGATATTTCTTTAAAAAGAATTTTGATTTCATCTATGTCAACATCCTTTGATGGATTTTAAGATTATTTGAAGTTGATTTATTATGATACAAAACTTCTATATTGTATTGAAGTTTTTGTGATATGTTTGACTGTGGATGTGCTATTTTTATACCATTCATAGTTTATGGTGAAATTATTGACATTTCGTATGCTAGTTTTAATACGAATGTTTATGTTATGTTTAAACCTTTTCATATGGGAATGCATTGGACTTAATAAGTGACGGGTGGAGCCCGCTATAGCTCCTCGATGCATCGGTAGGTCTCATGAGACAAACTAGTGTCTTGGCACAAGGCCTTGACAAAATCTTATTTGTAGTCTTGGCACGAGGCCTTGGCTATGTGGTTATGATAGTCTGGCATTATGCATTCCAACATTATGAAAGTGGTTATTGATTTTTGCATGTGATTATTCATTTAGTAGAATATCCATGTGAATAAGTAAATGGCATTATTTCATTTTATTTATGCCATACTATGTTAAATGTTCAAGTTTAAAAGGCTTTTGTTTTAATTATACATTGCCTTAAATGTTTATTTTTATTTATGAAAGTTTCCTCTATATTGTTATCCTTACTGGGCATTTGAGCTCACCCCTTTTCTATGTTTTATTTTTCCCAGGTAGTGAAGAAGTAAATTATGAATGACTTGCAGGGATATTATGAGGGGTTAATAGTGTGGATTATGGAGACATTATGTTATTGTAGTAGTTTTTCATTTTATGATGTAATGTAAAACTTATGAATATATCTAGTGTTTCCAAGGCTACTAAACCAATCGGTCTTTCGAGATTTGATCTTTCTTGTGATCATTCCAATGTTACGAACTAATGCACCGACTCTGGGTAGCTGGGGTCGGGGCGTTACAGTTGGTATCAGAGGAGGTTTAGTACAAACCTTGGAAGCTGGATTTAGATAAACTCTGATTAGAGCACGTAGACTTAAGATGAACTTTGAGGATTAGTATAGAAGAACTTCCTAGAATTTTGGTATTGTAGAGATTTTGTGAGTTTTCCGAGCAATACATCCCTGTCTGGATACGAGCAGGTAGAGGCGGCTCTGGCACAGATGTACCTAGGGGTAAAACCCGAAAACACCGCTTTGAGCTAGACTCGAACGGGAACTGGTGCACGACAACGGGCCTTGCTGCACTCTTGGTTACGACACTCCCGGGGGATATGCTTAGGATAACTCTCATTATATTTACAAATCATTATGAAGGGTTTATGAGTATATACTTCCTCAAAGAAAAACATTTTTATGATTATGGATTATATCCATAAATAGTTCAATTTATGTTAAGTGTTTTATAAGTATGGGATTATGTATTTTGATTCATAAACTGATCTAGTTTATGCCATTGTTTAGAAATGGCGCCTAGTGGAAGAAATGGAAACCGTATCAATACGCGCACTCCATGTAGGGATTGCCCTCCTGCTCAAGATAATTATAGTGGGGCTGGTGATGCAACTGGTGCCGATCAGCTAATCACCATACTGGGACAACTTACTCAGGTTATGAATAATAACCTTACCCGTATGGAGCACCCTGATCCGCAGCGTGGAGGATCAATGTTAGATCGATTCATGAGACAACAACCACCAACGTTCAATGGGAGTACAAATCCCTTAGTAGCTGAGCAATGGATATTTTCCCTAGAGAAAATATTTCAGGCTTTGGGGAGTAGTGAAAGGGAAAAAGTTACCATGGCAGTTTACCGCCTCACTGGAGATGCTGATCAATGGTGGTCATTGATTCAAAACATGAAGGAAGATGATGAAGTATCAAACATGGAATGGAGGGAGTTCAAAGATCTGTTTTTAGAAAAATACTTTCCTCGCGACCATCGAGCAGATATGGAAAGACAATTTCTGAGTCTGAGACAAAAGGAGGATGAGAATGTCACAAAGTATGAGGCTAACTTTACAAGGTTAGCGAGGTACACTGGTGATTATATTCGCAACCCAAGAAGTAAGATTGATCGTTTCTTTGATGGGTTAAAACCATTTCTCCGTCGAGCATTAGTCTCACAATCCTTTTCATCGTACGAAGACATTGTCTCATGTGCTATCAAGACCGAAAAGGAATTCTCTAAGTCTTATGACTTTAAAGCAAAGCAAGAGAAGAAGAGACCTGCTGATCAATCTGGGAATGGAAATAAGGGGAAGAAGGGAAAGGTTGAATATCCATCTTGTGGTAAGTGCGGGAAGAAACACCCCGGTGCTTGCCTGAAGGGAATGGGAGTCTGTTATAAGTGTGGTGAAAAAGGCCACCAAGCTCATGATTGCAAGGGGAAGAAGGAAGCTACCAACGTTCAGTGCTACAATTGCAGGGAGATGGGGCATTATGCAAATGCATGTCCTAAGCGTCAGGAGAACTTACCTCAGAAAAGGCCAAGGGATCAAGGCCAGGCTTATGCTATCACTACTGCTGAGGTAGAAACTCCGAAAGACGTGGTGGCAGGTAATTTAATGGTTTCCTCAAGTTTAGCAAATGCATTATTTGATTCTGGATCATCGCATTGTTTCATATCTTCCCAGTTTGCTAAGAAAATTAGATATTTCCAATTTGATTTAATAAGGGAGTTGTCAGTTAAAACTCCTAAGGGAAGTATCGTTGCAACAAAGTTTTGTGAATCAGTCCCCATTAGAGCACATAAATTTTCTTTATCTGCTGATTTCATCGTCATACCTATGATTGAGTTTGATATAATCCTCGGTATGGACTGGCTTTCGGACTATGATGCGAAGATTTATTGTAAGAAGAAAGAGGTTACGATTCATGATGATAATGGTAAGGAGCACCTTATTTTTAGAGCAGAATCGTCACCACCTAATTCTTATTTAGACCCACCCCCAGTAGCTCAACTTAATTCAATTATTGGGGAGGAAGAGAATGAAGTAACTATCGGTGAGGAAAGGAATGTTCAAATAGAGGATGTACCTGTTGTGAAAGAGTTTGTAGATGTATTTCCGGAAGATTTACCTGGACATCCACCAGAACGAGAAGTAGAGTTTTCCATTGATTTGATTCCTGGATCAAGGCCTATATCGAAGACCCCTTATAGAATGTCTACTGTAGAGTTAGTCGAACTAAAGAAACAACTAGAGGAATTGAGTAATAAGGGATTTATTCGCCCTAGTGTTTCTCCATGGGGAGCCCCTGTTCTTTTTGTTAAAAAGAAAGATGGATCTATGAGGTTATGTATCGACTACAGGGAGATCAATGCTATAACGATAAAGAACAAGTATCCCCTACCTCGTATTGATGATTTATTTGACCAACTGCATGGAGCTCAATACTTTTCAAAGAAGGACCTTCGATCTGGATACCATCAGTTGTGTGTGAAGAAGGAAGACATTCCGAAAACAGCATTTCGAACCAGGTACGGGCATTACGAGTTTACTGTAACGCCGTTTGGATTGACTAATGCACCCTCTGTATTCATGGATCTAATGAATAGAGTTTTCAAGGAGTATCTCGATGAATTTGTGGTGGTATTTATTGATGATATCTTGGTATACTCCAAAACCTACGAAGATCATGAAAATCACTTGCGCATTATCTTGAAGACTCTGAGGAGGCATGAATTATATGGAAAGTTTAGCAAGTGTGAATTCTGGCTTCAGGAGATTTCTTTTCTTGGCCATATTGTCTCAAAAGATGGAATCTCTGTTGATCCTTCTAAGACCAAGGCAATCCAAGAATGGCCAGCACCTACGAGTATAACTGAGGTACGTAGTTTTATTGGCTTGGCAGGTTATTATCGACGTTTCGTCCAGAATTTTGCCCGATTGGCTAACCCATTAACGAAGCTCACACGTAAAGGGGTTAAATTTGTTTGGACAAAAGAGTGTGAAGAATGTTTCGAAGAACTGAAGAGAAGATTAGTCAATGCTCCTATATTGACTCTACCATCGGGGAATGATGGGTTCGTTATTTATAGTGATGCGTCAAAGAAAGGACTTGGTTGTGTCCTTATGCAGAATGATAGAGTTATTGCCTATGCATCACGACAGTTGAAAATTCATGAACAAAACTATCCTACTCATGATCTTGAGTTAGCAGCTGTGATCTTTGCTTTGAAGATATGGAGGCACTACCTCTATGGTGAAAAATGTGAGATTTATACTGATCACAAGAGTTTGAAGTATATTTTCTCACAAAAAGAACTCAACATGAGGCAAAGGAGATGGCTTGAATTACTCAAGGATTATGATTGTACGATACACTACCACCCGGGGAAGGCAAACAAGGTGGAAGATGCTTTGAGCAGAAAAAACCATGGATTTCTGAACATGATGAGAATTGAAAGGGATCCAATTTTCATGGATCTAGTGAAGATGGACATGGGAATAACCAGGGAAGGTGAAACATCAATGCTTTTTCAAATGGTTGCCAAACCATCTTTACTAGAAAGGATTAAGAGTTCCCAGACCGATGATGAAGAATTTCAGAAGAAGATTAAAGCTGTGAATGATGGGAGATTGAGAGACTTTGTGTATGAAGATGGAATTTTGAAATTCGGGAAGAGACTTTGTGTTCCCAATATACCTGATCTAAAAAGGGAATTGCTGGATGATGGTCATAGTTCCAATTTCTCTATACACCCTGGGAGCACCAAAATGTATAGAGATTTGAAGGAACATTTTTGGTGGGACAACATGAAGAGGGAGATTGCTGATTTTGTGTCAAGATGTATGGTTTGTCAACAAGTGAAAGCTGGAAGGCAACAGCCTGGAGGAGTCATGCAACCGCTTCCCATACCGGAGTGGAAATGGGACAATATTACAATGGACTTTGTCATGGGGCTACCAAAGACTCCTAGAAGGAACGATGCAATATGGGTTATTATTGATCGTCTTACCAAGTCAGCACATTTTCTTGCTATAAGAGAAGATCTACCCCTGGAACGTCTAGCAAGACTATACATTAATGAAGTTGTGAGACTTCATGGAGTACCCTTATCAATTGTTTCGGATCGTGATCCCCGTTTTACTTCAAGGTTTTGGAAAAGTCTTCAGAAATCCCTGGATACTGAACTTCATTTGAGCACTGCTTACCACCCTCAGACAGACGGACAGTCAGAACGGACTATTCAAACCTTAGAAGACATGTTGAGATCTTGCTCACTTGACTTTCAGGGTATGTGGGATCAATATTTACCTCTGGTAGAATTTTCCTATAACAATAGCTTCCATTCGAGTATTCAGATGGCACCATATGAAGCGTTATACGGAAAGAGATGTCATACACCAACCTGTTGGGATGACGTCGGTGAAAGAAAACTTGTAGGTCTAGAACTGGTGGAGGAAACGATGGAAAAGGTAAAGGTAATCCAAAATCACATTAAAGCAGCTCAAAGTAGGCAGAAGAGCTATGCCGATAATCGAAGGAAGGATTTGGAATTTCAAGTCGGTGATCATGTTTTCCTAAAGGTATCTCCGTGGAAGGGAGTCATACGTTTTGGTAAGAAAGGTAAATTGAGTCCCAGGTACATCGGACCTTTCGAAATTCTAGAACGAATTGGGGCTGTAGCTTACCGATTGGCAATGCCGCCAAGCCTCTCCAAAGTTCACGATGTGTTCCACGTATCTCTGTTGAGAAAATACATGCCTGACCCAACGCATGTACTCACCTATGAGGAATTAGAACTGGAACCCGATCTGTCTTATTGCGAAGAGCCCGTCAGGATTCTTGATACAAGAGAACAAGTACTGAGAAACCGGACGACGCGTCTGGTAAAAGTTTTGTGGAGGAATCATAAGATGGAAGAGGCAACGTGGGAACCCGAGGAACTTATGATGAAGAACCACCCGAGTCTTTTTATGCAGTAATACCCTAGAAATTGCGAGGACGCAATTATTTGAAGGAGGGGAGAATGTAACACCCCAAGCTTCTACGGTACGTTTCCCTTCGAATAATGGGATAGCGTGTGTTGTACGCAACCTCGAGTTCTAACACACACCACAACTAATTAAACTAGCCGTTGTGAATAGTAATACCTACTTTTTGAAATCATATATATTCTATATTTCAAAATGGACTTCATTTTTGGATTCGGAATATCAAAATTAGCCTAGGGTGAAATTTTGGTACATTTCGGATAACTTTCATATTTTGATGAATAGTGAAAATTTCTAAATTTTAATTAAAAACAACTTTTTTAATCAAAATAATTAATAGTGATAAATTATGAATTTGAGTGGTTTTAAAGTATATTTAGAATATATTTTTACCATTCAATTTAATGTTTATCATTGGACATAATTTTACAATTAAACCGAACATAAACAAGTGTCAATCTTTTGATAGTTATTATCTCTTAAAAACACGCTTTTTGTTTTGACAGCGGGAATTAATTTTAAATTAATTTCTGCCACTTCTGTGTTTTGAATTTAGGAAAATGGATTCCATATTTGGAATCAGGATGTTCAAATTGTGTAAATAGGTAACTTTTATTTTTAGACATTTTGAATAATTACTGCGGTAAATATTTTATTTACCATGGTTAAAGGGTAAATCCGGTAAATAAGGGTTAAAAAAATAATATTATAATAATACAAAATTACCCTAAAACGTGTCCTAACCTTATTGGTGGACACATACCCGACCATGAGCATCCTTGGGTCAATTTGGGGACCCCTTGGAGCCACTTGTATGTGGTAGGGACACATTATATTAATAAAGTTAAAATAAAAATAAAAATGGCATAAGCTTACATCTTTTAGAAGAACAATTTTTACATAGGGTTATACATGTTGGATTTTCGATTATAAATATTCATTAGAAAGCTAAAAGGATTTCCTACATAATGATATTTTATTGATAATTTTTAGACATTATATAATTTATTTTATTTATGACACAATGATGATGCAGTAATTACTAAAATAGTGAAAAATAAAAATAATTGATCTTATAAATACCCAAATAATTATAATATGAAACTTTTAATGAATTAAACTAATTTTCTATGATAATATGATATATTATGATTGATTTAATTGACTTTGTTCGAAGTAATCAATCTGTTATGAGTTTCACAAAAATCAACTATTGAATAGTGTCAAAATTGACATAAAAGAGTTCTTAAAACAAATATTATATTATTAATTGATATTAAATTCCTAAAAATCTAAGGATCGGCCAAGAGACTTATATTATTATAGGTTCCTCATTAATGGACCACTTGGGGGTCGCTTGGATGTATATAGTAAGTTTATTAACCATATTATATAAAAATAAAAAGAGACATTGTAAAAGTGAAACTAATTAACTTAGAGTTAATACTTAATGATAAGGTTAATATAAGTACCCAAACCTGTCTAAATTCTATTGGATGAGTTGTTTTCGACCTATCCCCACCTCATCCTTTGAATAGTCAACTTTGGAGCCTTTAGAAACCGAATATGAATTTATTATAAATTAATATTTCTAGCTTTTCCAAAGGTGCCCCTCACCCCCTTATAAAAGGGCACTCCTCCTTCTCATTTCTTCACACCTTAAAAGCCTTTTGGTTCGGCCAAACTCTACCCAAATACTCTCCCAACATCCCTCACTACAACCTAGAGACCTTAGTTTGATCAGAAAGCCAACCTAAGGAGCCCTTTTGATCAAATCAAAAGGAAGAACCCGAAGAAGAGGTAATGATTTCACCACCCTTCTCCAAGTTCATTTCTTCTTCCACTTCTTCTTCCTTTGTTCTTACCATTCTAAAATAATAACTCCAGTATCTCACATATACTGTGATGTTATTATAAGTATGGTACAACCATATTCAGTATTCTATCCACCCTTTGAATAACATGTCACCATACGTGCGTACGTACGGCTTACCGTCTCCACGTCGTGGTGTAATTGTTATTCAATATAATATTATTTGGATGGGTATAATAATGATGTGTAACTCATGTAAATAATAAATATAACATGTTAATGATTCTGTATATTTGATATACTATCCATTTATATATTATTTTAATATCAAAAGAATGATATTGTCGCTCGTGCGTACGTACGGACTACCGTCTCCACGAACGCGATGAGATTCATTCTCCATCGTAACCATTAAAGTATAATTATCATTTGATGATTTAAAAATGATGTTTAAGGACTTGATATCATTCTGGATATGAATAATATACAACCTATCCTTTACAAAGATGTCTTACGTAACAAAACATATGAAAGAAAACAAGTAAGTTAACACCCGAAACAACGATAATACTAAGATATCAATATTAAAAGATCATATATGATATCATATTAATGTATATGATTCTTGTATAATTTAATAACAATTATTTCACCATTATACAGGAGGTTAACCTACCCCAACCAAGGAAAAGTACAAGGTAAGGGTTATTTCACAATCTCTTCATTATCCGAGGTTGTTTATACGTAATAATCTACTGGGATATCTTTATCATCCACATCCATGTTTCTTAAAAATGTATTTCAAAACATTTTTACTATTTATAAGAATATGGGTTAAAGTCATTTATACCCTTGTTTGACTTTTTATAAGAGGTTTATAAAGGAATCTTTCCGTCGTTTTCGAAACAAGGTCCTTTTTAACCTTTTCGACAGAATTGAGGTAAGAATGTTTTTTTTAACTTATACGGCGGGTGCGGTTATTTTACGCCGTTATAAAATCTTCAAAGCTTTCCTTACAAGCTTATAAGAATATTTTCAAAGAAAATGTTTTATTTTATATGGATCTTAAATGATTTCAAAATAAAAGGAGATATTTCTTTAAAAAGAATTTTGATTTCATCTATGTCAACATCCTTTGATGGATTTTAAGATTATTTGAAGTTGATTTATTATGATACAAAACTTCTATATTGTATTGAAGTTTTTGTGATATGTTTGACTGTGGATGTGCTATTTTTATACCATTCATAGTTTATGGTGAAATTATTGACATTTCGTATGCTAGTTTTAATACGAATGTTTATGTTATGTTTAAACCTTTTCATATGGGAATGCATTGGACTTAATAAGTGACGGGTGGAGCCCGCTATAGCTCCTCGATGCATCGGTAGGTCTCATGAGACAAACTAGTGTCTTGGCACAAGGCCTTGACAAAATCTTATTTGTAGTCTTGGCACGAGGCCTTGGCTATGTGGTTATGATAGTCTGGCATTATGCATTCCAACATTATGAAAGTGGTTATTGATTTTTGCATGTGATTATTCATTTAGTAGAATATCCATGTGAATAAGTAAATGGCATTATTTCATTTTATTTATGCCATACTATGTTAAATGTTCAAGTTTAAAAGGCTTTTGTTTTAATTATACATTGCCTTAAATGTTTATTTTTATTTATGAAAGTTTCCTCTATATTGTTATCCTTACTGGGCATTTGAGCTCACCCCTTTTCTATGTTTTATTTTTCCCAGGTAGTGAAGAAGTAAATTTTGAATGACTTGCAGGGATATTATGAGGGGTTAATAGTGTGGATTATGGAGACATTATGTTATTGTAGTAGTTTTTCATTTTATGATGTAATGTAAAACTTATGAATATATCTAGTGTTTCCAAGGCTACTAAACCAATCGGTCTTTCGAGATTTGATCTTTCTTGTGATCATGCCAATGTTACGAACTAATGCACCGAATCTGGGTAGCTGGGGTCGGGGCGTTACAATGGATCCACTTGTAAGTGATAATGACACTTTATATTAATTAAGTTAAAATGAATACAAAAATGACACAAGCATATATCTTTTAGAAAAATAATTGTTACATAGGGTTATATATGTTGGATTTTAGATTATAAATATTCATTAGAAAGCTAAAAAGATTTCCTACATAATGATATTTTATTTATACTTTTTAAACATCAAATAATGTAAAATATTAATGACACAATGATGATGCAGTAATTACTATAATAGTGAAAAATTAAAATAACTGATTTTATAAATACCCAAATAAATATAATATGACACTTTTAATGAATTAAACTAATTTTGTAGGATACTATAATATATTAGGATTGATTTAATTGACTTTTTTCGAAATAATCAATCTGTTATGAGTTTCACAAAAATCAACTAATGAATAGTGTCAAAATTGACATAAAAGAATTCTTAAAACAAATATTATATTATTAATTGATATTAAATTCCTAAAAATCTAAGGTTCGGCCAAGAGACTTATATAATGATAGGTTAATCATTAATGGACCACTTGGGGGTCTTTTGGATGTATATAGTAAGTTTAGTAACCATATTATATAAAAATACAAAGAGACATTGTAAAAGTGAAACTAATTAAGTTAGAGTTAATACTTAAAGATAAGGTTAATATAAGTACCCAAACCTGTCTAAATTCTATTGGATGAGTTGTTTTCGACCTATCCCCACCTCATACTTTGAATAGTCAACTTTGGAGCCTTTGGAAACCGAATATGAATTTATTATAAATTAATATTTCTAGCTTTTCCAAAGGTGCCCCTCACCCCTCTTATAAAAGGGCACTCCTCCTTCTCTTTTCCTCACACCTCTCAAGCCACTTGGCTCGTCCAAACTCTGCCCAACTAAGCTCCCCACATCCCTCTCCTCCTCCTTGAAGCTTCCCCTTAGGCATAAAGCATTTCAACAAGTCCTTTGGATCCAACCAAAGTGAGTTACCTAAATTAAAGGTAACGATTTCTCTTAAATTATTTTCATTTATTTTGCTTCTTCAACCCCCAAACTCTTTTTATTTCCCTTCTTTTGTAACAGAACCAGTATCCTCAATATACTAGGATGTTGTTATAAGAAGTATTCAAACTACACATACACACAACTCCATCTAATGGATGATGAACATAATGTTTCTGTGGATGGCAAACTAACGCCTCACGAAACGATGATTGTTCAAAAACATCTTACCGCCTCTCATGGTGGCCATTATGATGGCACTGTAATTAAATATGATATTAATGATATATATTTTATATATAAGCTTCTGTAATTCCATTTTATTTCATACCATTATTCGTTTCATGTCGTATATACATACGATAATTTCATTTGAGGAAGTGCGGACTACCGCCCCCTTAAAATGATATGACTCGTTCATACCACACATGGAACGTATAAAGGATGGTGTTAATGAACTTAAGTAACATATATAAAATATTATATTATACTGGAATAGTAATATACCTATGTATCATTTGGATTCGATTCTTTTAAAATAAAAAATTAAATGGAAGTAGCGTTCGTGCGTACGTACGGACTACCGTCTCCACGAACGCGATGAGATTCATTATCCATCGTATCCATTCAAGTATAATTATCATTTAATGATTTAAAAATGATGTTTAAGGACTTGATATCATTCTGGATATGAATAAGATACAACAAACATGACTTATGTAACAAAACATATAAAAGAAAATGAGTAAGTTAACACCCGAAACGGCGTTAATACTAAGATATTATTAACAAATCAATGTTAAAAGATCATATATGATATCATATTAAAGTAAATGATTCTTTTATTATTCAATAACAATTATTTCACCATTATACAGGAGGTAAACCTACCATCGACCAAGGAAAAAGTACAAAGTAAGGGATTTTCTTATCTCACTTTTAATTCCGTGAGAATTCCATTGATCACCACTTAATTATTGCATGTGGTGTATGTGTACTGCCCATGATTGTATTCATTGTGTTATATACTTTTATTTATGGGTATTTACATCATCATGGTATGATAATTCTTTCATGGGTGTATGTTTCTTAAGTTACCTAATCAATAAGGGAATTTGAGATTTCAACTTCCACTCATTTGGCTTTACGCATATTTCATTGATTATATTACCCCAAGATTATGTGTGGAATCACTATTCATTTGATTATTTCATAATTTACACTCCCATTCCTGTGGATATAAGTTTGATACACATAATCACTCCATTGATAATTCTCAAGTCATTGATATGAATTTGATAAGAGTAATTTTAACTCATTCTCCATTTATTGAGTTAAACATCCAATTCGTTGGTATTGTTTTTACAAGAATATGTGTGAATATACTTTGATTGATTTACACTGAATATCCAATCATATTTAGTGTATTTATATTTGTCACACATAATTATGTCGTTTATTTATCCTTAACCTAAGGATACAAACTTTATGAGAGATTTCATCTCAATTTACATTCCATTGAGACTTCTTTGATGATATACACCAAATCACTTTTATGTGGTGTATATAATGTACTTTGACATAGTATATCATGAATTCCTTTATTCTCATGATATTACAATGTTTTGATTACCTCAATTATTTGTATTCAAGTGTCTCTCTTTTGGTTAGAAACTCTAACCAAAATACCATTTTAAAATGTTTTAAAGAATTATTCTTCTAAATCATGCTCATTAATGTCCATATTTTAAAAATGGTTTTAAGGATTTATTTATATGGACATTAAAGTCTTAAAATTAAAAATCCTTTTAAAAAGTTTCAAAGTGGTATGGGACACTTTGATTCAAAAATCTATTTTTAAATGGCTTTTTGACAAATAGTGTGACTTTTAAATGATTTCAAGAAAAGGGGGATATTTCTCTCAAATAGTTTTGATGATTATTTTCATCTATGTCAACATCCTTCATTATTCTTGATTGAGGTTAATGTGATACAATACAATCTTCCATATTGTATCGAATGAGTTATGTTTGACTGTGGATGTGCTATTTTTATACCATTCAAGGTTTGTGGTAAAAGTATTGACATTTCGTATGCTAGTTTCAATACGAATGTTTATGTTATGTTTAAACTTGTTCATATGAGGAATGCATTGGACTTAATAAGTGACGGGTGGAGCCCGATATAGCTCCTCGATGCATCGGTAGGTCTCATGAGACAAACTAGTGTCTTGGCACAAGGCCTTGGCAAAATCTTATTTGTAGTCTTGGCACGAGGCCTTGGCTATGTGGTTATGATAGTCTGGCATTATGCATTCCATCATTATGAAAGTGGTTATTGATATTGCATGTGATCATTCGACTAGTAGAATATCCATGTGAGTAAGTAAATGGCATTATTTCATTTTACTTTTGCCATACTATGTTGAAGTTCAATTTTAAAAGGCTTTTGTTTTAGTTATAAATTGCCTTAAGTGTTTATGCTTATTTATGAAAGCTTCTGCTATAATGTTATCCTTACTGAGCATCCGAGCTCACCCCTTTCAATGTTTTATTTTTCCCAGGATTATGAAGAAGTAATTTATGAATGACCTGCAGGGATAGTATGAGGGGATATGAAGACAAGATGTTTTTTTTATGATGTAATGTAAAAATTTATGGATGTATCTAGTTATTCCAAGGCTACTAAACTAATCGGTCTTTCGAGACTTGATCTTTCTCATGATCATGCCAATGTTATGTAATAATGCACCGACTCTAGGTAATTAGGGTCGGGGCGTTACAGTTGGTATCAGAGGAAGTTTAGTACAAACCTTGGTAGCTAGATTTAGATAAACTCTGATTAGAGCACGTAGACCTAAGATGAACTTTGAGGATTAGTATAAAAGAACTTCCTAGAATTTTGGTATTGTAGAGATTTTGTGAGTTTTCCGAGCAATACATCCCTGTCTGGATACGAGCAGGTAGAGGCGGCTCTGGCACAGATGTACCTAGGGGTAAAACCCGAAAACACCACTTTGAGCTAGACTCGAACGGGAACTGGTGCACGACAACGGGCCTTGCTGCACTCTTGGTTACGACACTCCTGGGGGATATGCTTAGGATAATTTACATTTTCTTTACAAACCAATTTAAGTAATATATACATAAGATGAGAGTAAATGACCTTGGTTAATCCTAATATGTTTCAAATTGAGAATATGGTGACATTTTAATCTCTAAATGATTTTACGACTACTATTACTCACACAATGCTTTCTGGTTTTAGTCAATGGCTGGATTCCAAGGAAGTCATAGTGACTTTGAGAATGATGTACAAGGTGGGAACGGTGGTGGCAATGAGCAACAAAATGGAATGTTGATAGGCGTAAAAGATATCGTCTTTATGCCAAATCAGTTTTCCAAAAATATGATCAACAACATATATATTAACCAACTCCCAGACTCAACAAGGAAGAGAAAGGTGATAAATGATAAGAGCTCCAGCAATGGAGACCATGGAGAAAAGAACCCTCAATTTTCATCATGCAGGAAATGTGGAAAGAGACACCCAGGAAAGTGTCTCAATGGGACAACGAAATGTTTTACGTGCGGGAAGGAAGGACATAAAGTAAAGAATTGCCGAAGAAAAATGAAGAGTACTATGGAAGAAGATAAAAATGGTCCCAAGAGTCCATTTACAGTCATTTGCCGTAAATGTAGGGGAACTGGTCATTACCCGAGTGAATGTCCTATTCTATAGGATATTTTCTTGGTCAAAGAAGAAGCTATGTTGGAATAAATGGTTGGAGAAATGTTTAAAAAGTATTAGCACTCCTTGTTGATGGGTTTACTATGGAATAATTTTCTCTTGTATTTGTAACCCCGCAGTTTGCCATGTGAGAATGATATTTGAGGAAGAATTGTCTCTTCTGTTGTGGATATGGGTATAAATAACCATTTGGATTTATATGATCATTGGGGTTTGAGAGAATTATAAGTTATTCTAATTTGGGATGAAGATTCAAGGTATGATATAACATTTGTGGTTAAATTTATGATATAGTATTTTGAGGAATTTATCTCATTTTGGCAATATTATAAAATATAGTTTTTGAAAAAGGACAACACGTAGACCGTGTGACAACCCGTCGCGTCGGACAAAGCTATGGGAATCGAACCCACAACCAAAGTGCGATTGGGATTTATCGCCTACCACTGGACTACGTGAAGTCCCTGGTTAGTGTGACTTTTTTTTTAGTTAAATGATTTTATTGATCAATAATAAGTTGATTTGGGAAAATGATTTGGTGATTAAGTGATAAATGTTTTTTTGGAAGATGTTCGCTTTGTTGGGAACACTATATGCCCAAGGAAAATAGAATACTATGGGGTTTCATTTGTGGAGTAATGATAGATTTTTATCTACGTTTTTATTGTGGATTTATAGTGATTTGGGTTATTTATGGAAATGATTAACCTATAATAGAGAATATGTGATTAGGTTAATTACTTTTGAGTATGTGACTTTAAGAGTATCTGATGTCATTTGGAGATACAATTTAACATGGGAGACTACATAATCAAATTCTTCTATGTTTTGGGTTTCAATATTAGTTTGGATTATATTAAAGGATTTTAAGGACAATTGGTTATTGGATGGTATCTATTTAACTTTGGGGTATTGTTGGTTTAATTTTAGAAATTAAGATTAGTGCATATTTATCTCAATGAATATCCTTTTGGGGGATCATTAGATCATTCACTGACCATTTTGGTTTTGATTAATCTTCAAAGACAATGTAAATATATGGTTTATCCTTCATGGATCATGTGATTCTATAGAAGTTTATTCTCTCTCTTCCAGTGTGACCAAGTCTTCTTGAATACTCATCGTTTAAAAAAAATGAGTTAGTGGTGGAAATTTATTAAAGAATGAAAATCTACTTAAAATGTAAGTATATCTCATAATGTTCTTAGTCAATATCATAAATGAATTACTCTTCCTTATGTAATGTAACTTAAAAAAAATGTTGTCCGTTTACTTTCCTACTAGGAGACTAATGGTCGTTTGTCCCAACACAAGTTTGTGGTTTTATCATTGTTAACTTTCTCCTGATCATGATTTCTATCCCTCTCCATCAGAACTTGACACTTAGTTTATCATCCATATCCATGTTTTCTTACATGGAATCCTAGTATGGGTTATCTTGGATGACCCTTATACCTCTCTTTCTTTCTTTTAAAGTGATAGTTTTATTGACTCTTTTTCCGATGTGGGACTTTCCATTATATTCCCAAGTAAAATTTTAAAAATTGTGAGGATGCAATTTATTGAAGGAGGGGAGAATGTAACACCCCAAGCTTCTTCGGTATGTTTCCTTTCGAATAATGCAATGACGTGCATTGTACGCAACTTCGAGATTTTAACACACCACAACCAATCAAACTAGCCGTTATGAATAGTAATACCTACTTTTTGAAATTATATATATTTTATATTTCAAAATGGACTTCATTTTTCGATTTGGAATATCGAATTTAGCCTAGGGTTAAATTTTGGTACTTTTCGGATAACTTTTGTATTTTGATGAATAGTGAAAATTACTAAATTTTAATTAAAAACAACTTTTTTAATCAAAATAATTAATAGTGATAAATTGTGAATTTGAGTGGTTTTAAAGTATATTTAGAATATATTTTTACCATTTAATATAATGTTGGTCATTGGACATAATTTTACAATTAAACCGAACATAAACAAGTGTCAATCTTTTGATAGTTATTATCTCTTAAAAACACGCTTTTTGTTTTGACAGCGGGAATTAATTTTAAATTAATTTCTGCCACTTCTGTGTTTTGAATTTAGAAAAATGGATTCCATATTTGGAATCAGGATGTCCAAATTGTGTAAATAGGTAACTTTTATTTTTAGACATTTTGAATAATTACTGCGGTAAATATTTTATTTACCATGGTTAAGGGTAAATCCGGTAAATAAGGGTTAAAAAAAATAATATTATAATAATACTAAATTACCCTAAAATGTGTCTTAACCCTATTGGTTGATACATGGTCGACCATGGGCATATTTGGGTCAATTTTGGGACCCCATGGATCCACTTGTAAGTGATAATGACACTTTATATTAATTAAGTTAAAATGAATACAAAAATGACACAAGCATATATCTTTTAGAAATATAATTGTTACATAGGGTTATATATGTTGGATTTTAGATTATAAATATTCATTAGAAAGCTAAAAAGATTTCCTACATAATGATATTTTATTTATACTTTTTAGACATCAAATAATGTAAAATATTAATGACACAATGATGATGCAGTAATTACTATAATAGTGAAAAATTAAAATAACTGATTTTATAAATACCCAAATAAATATAATATGACACTTTTAATGAATTAAACTAATTTTGTAGGATAATATAATATATTAGGATTGATTTAATTGACTTTTTTCGAAATAATCAATCTGTTATGAGTTTCACAAAAATCAACTAATGAATAGTGTCAAAATTGACATAAAAGAATTCTTAAAACAAATATTATATTATTAATTGATATTAAATTCCTAAAAATCTAAGGTTCTGCCAAGAGACTTATATAATGATAGGTTAAGCATTAATGGACCACTTGGGGGTCTTTTGGATGTATATAGTAAGTTTAGTAACCATATTATATAAAAATACAAAGAGACATTGTAAAAGTGAAACTAATTAACTTAGAGTTAATACTTAAAGATAAGGTTAATATAAGTACCCAAACCTGTCTAAATTCTATTGGATGAGTTGTTTTCGACCTATCCCCACCTCATACTTTGAATAGTCAACTTTGGAGCCTTTGGAAACCGAATATGAATTTATTATAAATTAATATTTCTAGCTTTTCCAAAGGTGCCCCTCACCCCTCTTTTAAAAGGGCACTCCTCCTTCTCTTTTCCTCACACCTCTCAAGCCACTTGGCTCGTCCAAACTCTGCCCAAATAAGCTCCCCATATCCCTCTCCTCCTCCTTGAAGCTTCCCCTTAGGCAGAAAGCATTTCAACAAGTCCTTTGGTTCCAACCAAAGTGAGTTACCTAAATTAAAGGTAACGATTTCTCTTAAATTATTTTCATTTATTTTGCTTCTTCAACCCCCAAACTCTTTTTATTTCCCTTCTTTTGTAACAGCACCAGTATCCTCAATATACTAGGATGTTGTTATAAGAAGTATTCAAACTACACATACACACAACTCCATCTAATGGATGATGAACATAATGTTTCTGTGGATGGCAAACTAACGCCTCACGAAACGATGATTGTTCAAAAACATCTTACCGCCTCTCATGGTGGCCATTATGATGGCACTGTAATTAAATATGATATTAATGATATATATTTTATATATAAGCTTCTGTAATTCCATTTTATTTCATACCATTATTCGTTTCATGTCGTATATACATACGATAATTTCATTTGAGGAAGTGCGGACTACCGCCCCCTTAAAATGATATGACTCGTTCATAACACACATGGAACGTATAAAGGATGGTGTTAATGAACTTAAGTAACATATATAAAATATTATATTATACTGGAATAGTAATATACCTATGTATCATTTGGATTCGATTCTTTTAAAATAAAAAATTAAATGGAAGTAGCGTTCGTGCGTACGTACGGACTACCGTCTCCACGAACGCGATGAGATTCATTATCCATCGTATCCATTCAAGTATAATTATCATTTAATGATTTAAAAATGATGTTTAAGGACTTGATATCATTCTGGATATGAATAAGATACAACAAACATGACTTATGTAACAAAACATATAAAAGAAAATGAGTAAGTTAACACCCGAAACGGCGTTAATACTAAGATATTATTAACAAATCAATGTTAAAAGATCATATATGATATCATATTAAAGTAAATGATTCTTTTATTATTCAATAACAATTATTTCACCATTATACAGGAGGTAAACCTACCATCGACCAAGGAAAAAGTACAAAGTAAGGGATTTTCTTATCTCACTTTTAATTCCGTGAGAATTCCATTGATCACCACTTAATTATTGCATGTGGTGTATGTGTACTGCCCATGATTGTATTCATTGTGTTATATACTTTTATTTATGGGTATTTACATCATCATGGTATGATAATTCTTTCATGGGTGTATGTTTCTTAAGTTACCTAATCAATAAGGGAATTTGAGATTTCAACTTCCACTCATTTGGCTTTACGCATATTTCATTGATTATATTACCCCAAGATTATGTGTGGAATCACTATTCATTTGATTATTTCATAATTTACACTCCCATTCCTGTGGATATAAGTTTGATACACATAATCACTCCATTGATAATTCTCAAGTCATTGATATGAATTTGATAAGAGTAATTTTAACTCATTCTCCATTTATTGAGTTAAACATCCAATTCGTTGGTATTGTTTTTACAAGAATATGTGTGAATATACTTTGATTGATTTACACTGAATATCCAATCATATTTAGTGTATTTATATTTGTCACACATAATTATGTCGTTTATTTATCCTTAACCTAAGGATACAAACTTTATGAGAGATTTCATCTCAATTTACATTCCATTGAGACTTCTTTGATGATATACACCAAATCACTTTTATGTGGTGTATATAATGTACTTTGACATAGTATATCATGAATTCCTTTATTCTCATGATATTACAATGTTTTGATTACCTCAATTATTTGTATTCAAGTGTCTCTCTTTTGGTTAGAAACTCTAACCAAAATACCATTTTAAAATGTTTTAAAGAATTATTCTTCTAAATCATGCTCATTAATGTCCATATTTTAAAAATGGTTTTAAGGATTTATTTATATGGAAATTAAAGTCTTAAAATTAAAAATCCTTTTAAAAAGTTTCAAAGTGGTATGGGACACTTTGATTCAAAAATCTATTTTTAAATGGCTTTTTGACAAATAGTGTGACTTTTAAATGATTTCAAGAAAAGGGGGATATTTCTCTCAAATAGTTTTGATGATTATTTTCATCTATGTCAACATCCTTCATTATTCTTGATTGAGGTTAATGTGATACAATACAATCTTCCATATTGTATCGAATGAGTTATGTTTGACTGTGGATGTGCTATTTTTATACCATTCAAGGTTTGTGGTAAAAGTATTGACATTTCGTATGCTAGTTTCAATACGAATGTTTATGTTATGTTTAAACTTGTTCATATGAGGAATGCATTGGACTTAATAAGTGACGGGTGGAGCCCGATATAGCTCCTCGATGCATCGGTAGGTCTCATGAGACAAACTAGTGTCTTGGCACAAGGCCTTGGCAAAATCTTATTTGTAGTCTTGGCACGAGGCCTTGGCTATGTGGTTATGATAGTCTGGCATTATGCATTCCATCATTATGAAAGTGGTTATTGATATTGCATGTGATCATTCGACTAGTAGAATATCCATGTGAGTAAGTAAATGGCATTATTTCATTTTACTTTTGCCATACTATGTTGAAGTTCAATTTTAAAAGGCTTTTGTTTTAGTTATAAATTGCCTTAAGTGTTTATGCTTATTTATGAAAGCTTCTGCTATAATGTTATCCTTACTGAGCATCCGAGCTCACCCCTTTCAATGTTTTATTTTTCCCAGGATTATGAAGAAGTAATTTATGAATGACCTGCAGGGATAGTATGAGGGGATATGAAGACAAGATGTTTTTTTTATGATGTAATGTAAAAATTTATGGATGTATCTAGTTATTCCAAGGCTACTAAACTAATCGGTCTTTCGAGACTTGATCTTTCTCATGATCATGCCAATGTTATGTAATAATGCACCGACTCTAGGTAATTAGGGTCGGGGCGTTACAGTGGTACACCCGTCTTGGTTGAGGCCAAAGAGATGCTTAAGGGACTCTTCCTCTGCATGCAGAAGAATCTTGGCATCACTCAGGTGGAGACCGACTCTACTACCCTCCATGACTCCCTTCATGGAAAAGGATCACTTCCTTGGACCACATCTTATATTGTTCGCAAGTGTAGAGCTCTTCTCGAGGACAATATTTATCTAACCCATACTTTTCATGAGGGGAACAGGGTGGCGGAAAATATGGCCTCTTTAGCGAACCACAATTACATTGGAACTTTCCTCCTCTCTAATAACATCTGAAACCCATAGGGTGTGGAGTTGGTCATAGGGGATTCCCTCGGCATGCCCCGTTTTAGGCCCCCTTAGGTCTTTTGTCTTTTTTTATCTTTCTTTCTCAAATAAAAATCTAATTTAAAGGAAGGATCAAGTGATCAACCATCTTTCTACCATGTAATTCATTAGAAGACCACTATGGTATTCATGTTCCAAGAATAAAGTCCTTCACATGATCAATAAAAGATCATGCAAAGGATTCCTTGTGACACATGCGAATTCCATAATGAATGTCTTCTAGATCACGCGGTACCCAAAAAAAATAACACTGAACCAAGATGAGGAACCCACGATACAATGAAAGAAACTATGATTCAAAAGTGGAAAACTCAAGAATAGGACATGGTCATTGACCTATGTGGGATTTCTGTGTGCCATCCAAATACGTGGACATAGCCAACTCGCACCCCCCAAATCTCATGAAATCCATTTTTCATGACATCTAGGACTGGGGAATGCCCAGGATATGTCGGGATAGGTCTTGAGAACCTTCTGTGAGCACCACCCAGATCGCACCAACCCTTTGGGTTTGTCACCCTGGACATGTGACGTCCTTTGGAAGCATCTCCTAACTCATATGAAGATGCTTACTCATGTCAGCTGAGTCTTGTCGACACATCTGAACATAGAGACCTAGCTCTCACAGCGCGCCCCTTGGACGAGTCATATGAGACCTGAGACACCTCTGGACATGCTAGAAAAGGCTCGTGATGAATCATTGATGTGTCATCCAAGACATGTGGCACAACTCTAGACATGTCGGCCTACAATCGCGATGTATCCTTGAGGTGTCATCCAAGACACGAGACACCCCCCAGACTAGGTCACCATGGCTCTCATGACACCCCCCCTGCATGTGTCGAGCCAGGTCACACGATGAACCCCAGGCTATGCCAACAGGATCACGAGACACCTTCCAGATATGAAGGCCCATTTATTAGGGTAACCTCGGTGTGTAATCCCCAACCTCAATGAACTAAGAGTTCTTTGATTCCCACCATAACTGGGATTTGTAAGACACCTCCTTAAAGGCCTGAGCTCTGCATAAAATTTCTTAAGGACTTCCCCAATATGAGGATCCCACATCCACATTCCATGAGGCTGATCATGCACTCCCTCTTGTTTCTCTCGACGAGCATTTCTCTCATGGGCTTCGAGGGATGCAACGAGCACCTCATTATGAATTGTAAATAGGGAAGACTCAGTGTGTAAGCCCCAACCCAAAAGAACTATGAGGACTCTGATTCTTTCCATAATTGGGATATGTAGTATGCCTCCTTAATGGATCAAACTTCACATCAAATATCTGAAGGGTAGCCCTAACATGCAGATCCCATATTCACATTCCATGAGGTTGGTCATTCACACCCTCTTATTTGTAATAAAAATAATGGCTCATGTTGTCTTATGGTAATGCAATGAACACCTCATTAGGCATAATAAATAGGGAAACTATAGTGTGTGAGTCCCAATTCCAATCAAACTACATGGGTTTTGATTCCTGCAATAACCAGAATATATTGGATGCCTTAATATGGATCAATCTCATCCTTGCAATATCAACCACCTCTACACATCAGAGCATATATTGAAGCATTTGGTCATGTGACTTCAGCACATATGTGATGTCCCGCTATCAAAAAATTATGGATAACCTTAAATACATACAGATGAATCTTGGTCTATTGTACATAAAAGATAATAAACCCATAGCCATTTTTTATAGGTAACTGGTCCCATATCAAGATTAGGGGATATTCATGAACATGTCTTAAATGTATAAGAGAGTCTAAAAGTAGGAAACAATTCCCCCCAAAAGGGAGTGATGAGCCTGACCTCCCATACTCTTGAATAATGTGAGTCCCTAAGATTCATTGGGCCTCAAAACCCAAATGACCACTGGCATTTGGAATGAAGGTCTATAATCAGCTATGGATGGGGAAACCATTGGGAGTTTCAGGTAAAAGTGAAATGGTAATGTGACTATAAAAACTAATTCCACGCAATGAAATCTCAATGAAACAAAAATAGTGAACCAAACATGAATCATTGAAATAAAAAAACGATCATTTTATAATCCATTTATCCATTTTTCTTTCCCCTCACAAGAGAACAACATTCATAGTCTCAATGTGAAACTCTTGGTCAAATATTTTTTGTAATTTATATAAAAATAAAATTAATAATACCACCATAAACTGGGATTCTGAAAATTCCATCCTCGTGATGATGATTCTATGAGATCATAAAGAATGGAAAGGGAATATAGAAAAATTGTGTTAACCATGTATATCTGATTGAGAATTATCATACCTATGACATGGAACTGCCCGGTGACCTCATTCTTTATTGTCTTCTAGATTTCAGACTCCTAATCTATGAAAATATCTTCATCTTCTAGCACTCATCCCAACACTTCATCTGCTGTCATGACCCCTACTTGCTGCAAAACAGTCTCACCTACCAAATAGTTGTAGCAGTAGGTTGTAAATACGATGATTCTGGAGTACCGCTGATATAGCCTGATTCTAACTATGGAAGATGCTCAAGAAATTCTTCAAGCATGACAGCCGATGTGTCCATATCACTCAAAGAATGTCTCTGCTAGGCCAGTGGTCCTCACCATCATAACCTATCACATTAGAATCCAATCCCCAGAGCATGACAACCTCCACCTTTCTTACCTTAGGAATGTGGATCAAGAGGCCTGATCTGGCTCTCCTAATGTCTAGAAACCACTGAGGAGGGAACCTACTAATCATTGTTGCTAGAAACATCATTCTAAAACCTATCAGCAGCCCACTGAGGGCACCTTTTTACATACATCCATATCAGACGCCCATGCATGGGAACCAATGATAAGGACTCATTAAAAGAACATGACTTTAGATACCCAAGAGGGAGAAAATATCCCCACTCATTCTTACAATGCCCGCAAGCATACTCTGGTTAGGACCATCCAGCCATCTCATATTCCTGTTAGCCTTGAAAATTTATATTGGAATGTTCCTACCACAAACATGGGGGAGGCTCATAATCCTAATCCAATGCATGAAGCCCATGGAAATGTCCCGATGGAACTTAGAGGACAGAAGTGGATTCATATTCCTTCTTCAATAGAATATATCTATCCACAAGTTATGGAAATGGAGGATGTTCATGCTTATATTCCTTCACACACTATTCTAAAGTTCCAATACGTTTTAGCAAAAGCTGGATAACTCCACCAGCATATTCTGGCACTATTGAAGATTAAGAGATAGACACATACTCTTATATCTAGAGAAAGAACACATTATTTCTCCCTCCCCGGAGGATTATTGACATATCATGATGATGGGAAAGGCATCAGTCTGGGCTCAAAATCCAATTCCAACCAAGGCCAAGTAGGTGAGAGTAGCACATGCCTCCAGAAAGGGGAACTTGCCTTTCGAAAAAGTCATGTGGCTTGATCCTAAGGCCCATGATCAGGCCCATATCCCCATTCTGGCTGAGGCTAACCAATTGAGAGTGGCACAAGCCTCATGAAATGACCATATTCCTATCAGTTAACATGCCTGACATACTCCAGTAGGGAACAAAATCAAGGCACATATTCTTTATTCTTCCAATGAATGATTGTTCCAGCATCGTTCTAAAGAAATAAATGATTAGGATCATAATATTTATCCAATTCCAGAGGTCCATTGGAATATTCTAGTGGGAATACATATTTTTACTAGGCATATATTCTTGATCCAACTAAGGCTAGCCCAATGAGATTGGAACACGCCTTAGTATAGGCTTATATCCTTGTTAACAACAAGGCAGTGCGTCGATATATTCAGACAGCTCCTCAGTAATGGGATCATATCCTTCTCATTGCTAGTTTCCTTGAAGTTTATCGAGACCCAATCTCAACACTTCAATGGTCCATAAAATCTTCTATCAAAGCAGAATCTGGAGATGTTCATTACCACGATAGTCCTCCTCTTGGTAATGAGGAAATGGATCATAGAGACTCTACTCGTGACATCCACTTTGTTCACCCTCCCCAAAACGATATCTCCCATGGGAAAGTTAGTCCTCCCATTGTCCAAAAACCTCTATATAGATATTTAATCAAACTATGACACCTTGATATAGAGAGGTTCCCAAATTGTTAGAAACATCTGTATATAGTTCCCCATCAGCATCCAATAACACTTCACCACCATCAACATGCAACCATCAGATTAATCTTCTATGGTATGACTAGATGGAGGAATATTAGTCTAAAGAAGAAGAGTATGACATTGAAATATAGAGAAAGATATCTAGAAATAGCCTCCCAGTCATGTTCTATCCCCTCCCTACATCCATAAATGATATTTCTGGTGAGCAAGAAAACGTGTTCAATCTTTATCTTTTCTAGAATATGTGGGCCACTCATCAGTAACTGAAGGGTTGGAATATATCTTATATAGGATATGAGAGTCACCTCTAGATCATCAGTATAATCTATTTCCAACTCGACTTAGATACTATATCCATGGTCCGAGATCCAAAACTGGAAAAGCACAGTGCAAATTTGCAACACGCTTTTCACCATTGCATCATGACACTTTAGAAGTTGATCTCCAAAGACACATCAGGCATCCAAATTCGATAATGGGGAAAATATGGATCATTACACTTTTTCTCTCCCCATGAATAGTAGATCCCCTTTAACATATAATCCAACAGTGTTATGGCCTCCGGTGAAGTTAGAGGACCGGGGAATTCTCAAGCTAGTTTGTCGCTAAACAGAATACCCCTACTCCGACATTGACCTGACATCACAGATGGTGGAAGAGGATTCCCAAAAGACTCCAAATTGGTCCCCTCCATAAAATTAGAGGACTTTCAGGGCATACTGATCAATGTTTTGATCACCCTAACAACTACCCATAAGGATAGATCCTCATCATGGCTGCCATCCCACCCAACTCTCATGCAAGTACAATTGTGCAACATCACAGAGACCGAAGTGGTAGATACTATGGTAGACATCCATGAGTGGGTTCATCTCCATGGGTTAGGAGAATATTTCCCACTACCTCAACCTCTTGGGTCATTATTCCATGATAAAATTTTGGACATGTTTTTAGTAGTAATAGGAAAACCCCATCCCACCCGGCTAGCAGAATTTATATCTTAATCACCAACACCAAATTCATCATCACATGAAAGGACCTAGGAGACATCACTGGTGATTTTAGATCAACCCCATCCCATAGGAATATGAGTATTTTTATCATCATCACCACTACTGAAGGAATAAAAATTATCTAGGTTGGGAGGAAAAGATCAACGGTTAGAATCCCACTATTTTCTCATGTTGCAAGACAACCCTCTCTTGTTTGGTGCTCATTTAGAAACCCCAAATGGAAATTCACTCAAGTTCACTATTCATTAAACAAGAGGAGAGGAGAGTAAAGTGGAATCAATTAAGCCTCATCGGGGCTACAAGCCAAAATGGATCAATAAGGCCAACAGATCGAGTACTGACAGTAATGAAAGTCTTGCATAGCCAGATTTCCATGTGGAAAGAAATGGTACAATAACCATTGATCAATATGAAATTGTTAACACCTTCAATGTTGTGGAAATTGATCAAGATCTAGATGTAGAGGATCACAATAGGGAAGACATACCCCTAGAGGAGGGTGATTTAGATGCACCAAATGAGGGTGCACGCACCCCGAATCAGACAAGGCTCTTGAATTTGGCACCACTAAATATTAAGTCTCTAGATCCTCAATAGAACACATCAAAATATAAATTTAATTATGTGACCATGTACAGGTTTCCATATTTGGAAGAGAAATTTTCACAATATGAGAGTGAGATATCAGGTCTCTGACATCTCAATGAGGATATACTCTGGGTAAATATTATCATTTGGTATCGTCTCTAGATAGAGGCTGATATTCCCCCTCCAATAAATTACCCTCCAAATAGATAGGCATATAGATATTAGACTGGATCCAGATCTATACAACCCATAAAAATAAATGTGGAAGTCAGAAATGATTAGGAATTCCCTCTGCTACGGCGACAGCCTCTCCATCACTAGGGTAACTCTTCAGTCAGAGTACAGTTAGAGGATCAGTGGGAGATGAAGGTGGGACCAAATCAATGGTCCCCACCATCTCTTTAAGGATGGGAAGCAGCTCAGATGGCAGTTCCCTAGAGCTACTCCCTACCATTGAATCCCTAGCTACCCGAATGGAAAACATGGAAGGTAGACGCGCTCCAGTGCAACTTTCAAAGAATTCATACCCCAAATGGGTAGATCATACCCTGACACCGCGCAATTTAGGAAATCCTACCTCCTCTACCTTCAATTATTAAGGGGGTACTTAGTAACATCTCACAAATTTTCTGTCTCGATGTGGGCCAATGATGGGTCCTCAGGGTCAAGAGGAGGTGACCAAAATGAGGAGTTTCGTACAAACATTGACAGGGCCAGCCTCCATCTGGTATAGCTATCTGTCCATAGGGTATATAACAAGATGTTAAGACCTTCATCATATATTCATTTACCAATTTAGTTCAATGCTGTAGAAGAATACCATCATCGAACTTATGAACAACAAGCAACGTGGGAATGAGAGGGTGTTTGACTTCATATCATGGTGGTAGGGTCTGACCTATTCGCCCAGTATCCCTCTCTGGAATGTAAAACTGTTGGAACTATATGCTAAAAATTTTATGGATGAGCTGAAGACACCCTTAATCCCCCTGAAATATCCTGGTGGATTTAGAGAATTTTTTGAAACTGAAAAGATTCTCAATGAATCTATCCAGCAAACCTGATCCATGTCTCAGTTTACATCTGTAGCACAATGAAAAAATATATGAAAAGTGGAATCTGCAGTTTTCTCCCTCAATCCCACAAAGGTTCAAACAACCATAGAAACTTTGAACCACCCATCACCCCCTGCTGACCAGTAGAAACTGTAGAATCACCATCATCTACATGCACAAAGACCCCAGGTCTGCTCTATATTCTGAGATTAAATGAATAAGGCATACTCCTTCCAAAATGAGCAAGTCTTGGGATACTTATTTGAAAACATGTACAACAACATTCTCACGCTTCCAAAACCCAGGAAGTCCAATGAATTCAATCTCACCAATCATCCTAATTATTTCCCTTTCCATAAAAGGTAGGGTTGTAATATGCAGAACTGTTTCTTATTTATAAACATCCTTCAAGGTATGATCCATTATGTACTGGTGAAATTAGATGATTATCCATAACATGTGGATTTCATAACCATTTCATAGTTAGAGGAAGAGGATGGATGGAAAAAAATTCCTAACAAGGAAGCAAAGAAGTTAGAAAATTGGATGACTTGTAAAATAGTTCATTGAGCCCATGATTCCCTCAAGGCATAGTTGTGCAAACTTGAAACTGTTCCACCACCCAAAAAGGACAAGTCTGATGTACCACCATATAGTGACCACCGGATGTAGGAATAAATTGAGGAGGGTGAGTCATATTATACTCCAAATCAGGCTCTAACTCTCACATGCTTCTTCCTTACAACATCTATAGCATAGGAACCACCCCACAAAATGAAATCATCATCAGGCGAATAACTCATATTCAGTTATGAAAACATGATACATAAGAAAAACCCCTTCTTTGATGATGAGTACGCCCTCGAATATGGGTTTCCTACAAATAACAGGGGAATGTGAGGCCACATACACGGAAGACGAGGATACAAGGGACAACATAGATATGGTCGGAGACACTATCTAAGCCATATCCCTACAGAGGACTCATATCCAGTAGAGACTCACGGTCAAGGGCTCTAGTGGGCTTGACGAAGGAAGGGTGGTGCCTCAAAACCCTCCAGTAGCCTCCTTCATCCGATTATCTTATGTGACCATTTATGAGGGGTTCAACCTAATAAATCCAAGCCATAGAAAAGGCCATCACAACCTATGCCACTTGTGGTGGATATGCCCTCAACCTTCACATTGGCCCTATGTCCATCAAGCTCAGCTGTTCCAGATCCTCAACCACATTCCCTAGAGTAGCTCCATATTGGGAGGTAGTGACCTCTTCCACAGGTTTATGATGTTATGAAACAACTACCTACATTCCCATCCAATATCTCAATCCATGATTCCCTTCTCGTTTCTAATGAACTCAGGGAGCCACTTGTTTAAGCCTGCCATATCCCATGGGAATTTGAGAAAAAACTTGTTCCATCCAAGGTCTATCGAGCTGAAGCATTGTCCTTAGGATGTCATGTCAACATTTCATTCACTAACCATGATCGGGAAAATTCCATCAAGGGAAACATCAGATCCTCTTACATCTTAGGTAGACTCAATATAGTCGATGTCCAAAGGGTGTTGAAAGATAATGGATTTGAGATAAATCTCATCCCAGCCTAGACCCTTTGACATTTTGGGTATAGCGAAGAGGACCTATCCCCAAACAATCATACAATCCAGGGGTATGATAAGAATGATAAAACTCCCCTTGAAAGTATTCATCTAGAGTCCCAATTTGGGGAACTCCCGTGTGATATCGAGTTCAAGGTTATCCATTAAGACACCACATACAAAGTCTTGCTTGGAAGGATCTAGCTCCACAGAAACTCATTATTCCCATTTAAATTTCATCAATTTTTGAATTAACTCATCAATGGAAAGGTTGTAATACTCCATGGGGACAATGGCCCCTTTTAAACCTATAGAGCCATATGTGTTGATGCAGACATTGACAAGAAGGGAGGAAAAATCCAACAGTGAATGATGTCTTATAGGTTTCCACGCCCAATGCCTTGGGGACCACCCCTTTAAATACCTAGATCTTGCTTGATGAGGAAGATGTGCTCCCCATTAACATGGTTCTAATAGAGGGTCCGGTCACAGAGGTCCAACCCTCTCTAGTCCTCAGAAATAGTCACCCTTATCATCTCTCTTCTAAAACCCATATGATGGGAGATGATGCCATTTCTCCTAATAATCTCCCTCACCCTGATTGTGATTGAGAGCCCCCCAAACTTCTATCTTCAAAAATAGTTTTCCCCATGGATTTGGGAATATAAGAGGATGAGGATGTGATTAGTCACTAAAAGTGGATAATATTCATTGTTAAGATTTTAATATTAATGTTTTTAAAAGTTCATAAACATCAATTTTAGTCCAATTCAGAAATTGAACTTCATTTCCCATCATTGTGCAATTCATGCTTAAAATGTCAATTTGGGCCCACTCAATAATTTGCTTGTGGAAATTACAATAATCATCATTTTAATTTGCAATTTTGGGATATGATTGATCACTTTGTTTGGAACATTTTATCTTTTAGGTCCGATGGATGAATCCCAAAGGAAGATGGAGAATTTTGCGCCTGAAGGCAGAAACATGCTGGAAAAATCATAATGGGCCTAAGGCCCATCAAACAAATGTGGGGCCCAGAAACCAAGCCCAATGAAGCTCATATTTATACAGTAGAAAGATAAAAATATGAGGATCATTTTATTCAACTGAAGCCGGAGCTAATTCTGATGTTTTCATGATGCTAAAGGGATCTGAAGTTGAGATTTAAATGGTGGACTTGTCATTAATGCACAGAAATCCGTCCCACCATTTCGACCATAACATTCAAACGGATGATCCAAATGTCCTGAACTTTTGAGAGATTCTAGAATACACATGGAAGAAGATATTTTATATTTATGACACCTTCGGATTCGGCCATATGAAGTGTCAAACGCACACGTCAAAATGGAGGACGAATCTGGACAGTTTTCCGGGTCAACTTCGAAACGTCAATTTGCTTTTGATTCTTCACCCTCCTTTTGACTCTCTTAATTGTTGGGGGGTGAATTTATTGTTGGGGGTGGACATAAGGCTCCTAATATTCCTATATAAGGAGCTGGTGGTGAAGGGAATAATCATCTAACATTTTTCCTTGAATCTAACATTTTTCTTTTAATCCATATTTTCCTTTCAATTGTAATTTTCTGCTTTCATTTTGTAATCGTATCGTCAATTTTTCCCATGTAAGTTTTTCTTTCACGTTGAGTATCTTAATAAAATTTGTTCTTCTTCTTTATTTTTTCTTTTTATTTTATTCACACGTTGATACCGTTGAATCTAGGTGTGAATTTATTCACACCCGCACTTGTGAATTCATCACACAACGGTGGAGTGTTCGTTCTTTTAATAATTTTCTTCTTCTTCAATTCCGCCCCCATAAGTCTACATCCCGCTTCCATTGGTAGAATAGCATCAATGGAGGGCTAACCTCTTAAGGGTTGATCCAAGGGAGTAGCAAGGTCATGGATTGAATGTTATTTCATGTACTTAATATTTAAATCTATTCGTTATTTTAGGATTTCCATTTGATGAGTTACATTCTTTCTCATCTTTGCCAACTTTAACGATAACACATTTTGAGTGCTAGTACAATCTATTTCCTTTGAGTGCTCATTAAAGTGATCCTTAAAGTGAATTAGTGATTGGCCTTGGAATTGTGTAGGGATTAAATTGGTGAATGATTTGAAAGAATTATCTCATTGTTTGGATATGTCTTGAATTAATGACATGAAATTTTCTAAGAAAAGAAATTCATCCAATCCACCCCAAGAAAAACCATAAGATCAACCCACCATCAATAATTGTTTAGTTCACATAATTTTTATTGGTTTTGTTCTTTAAATTAAATAAATATTTCTTCAAATTAATCAACACCATAGTTGGCCACTTCATAGCCAATCCCGCATCTAATCAAAGTGTCTCAAGGTTTCTTCTTCGGTCCCTGTGGACTCGACCCCTACCTGTACTACAACGACCGCATACCTGTAGGGTAAATTTGGGCGCAACCAAATTTTGGCGCCGTTGCCGGGAACCCAAGTAAGTACCTTAGACACTCATCTTCTTTTCTCACCCCAAATTCTCTATTCTCACCCAAATTTCTCTTCTCTTTTTCCCTTTCTGTTCCTGTGTGTCCAATGAATCCCAAAAACAATTTTCAATCAACTCCAATGGATTATCTTCAACAATATCCCTTCACAAACTCAGGATGGAATCTATTTGAAAATCCACATTGGGAATCACCAACCTTTTTTAATCAACCTTTGAATGAATACCCCATACCTGATAACATGAATGAAATTTGTAACGATGAAGGTTTAAAAGATCAATTTCCATACCTATCAAGAATGATTGAAAAGATGAATAATGAGGAAGTCCATGATGTCGAAACATCTATCAATACTAATCCTGAAACAATTCTTCAAAAATTGTGTGAACAAATGGAAAAAATGAATTCAGAGGTATCAAGTTTTAGACAAGAACTACAAAGCATTGAGACTTATGAAGAACCCATTCCCACTCAGGATGTCCTTTCCACTTCACTTATAGAAGAATCTTGTTTCCCACATAACTCATGTGAATTTAGTAAACAACCCACTTTAAAATCTTGGAATACAGAGTTGGATAATGAAGAAATTTGGTCAGGTAATGTTGAAATTCAAGATAAAGAACATGAAGAAATTGTTAATGAGTATTTAAATCAGGATGAAATTGATTTCATGAATTCACAAGAGGGAAATTATTATTTAAGGATTGAATGTCCAGAATATTACACCAAAAATGATTTTTTAGAATCACCAATATCTGAAAAATTGGGAGAAATACCAAACATTGAGCCCATACACACTCCTGAAATTCAACTAGACACTTTTGGGGATGAATCATATTTTCAAAAGGAACCAATTCTTTCTAAAATTTTCGGGGAAGAAACCAACTTTCATTCAAATTGCCAATCTTCATTAGGAAAATGCAATCAACCAAAACTCAAAATCATCATCCTTCATTCCCCAAACAAGAATTACATCATAGGTGATACCCACGACCATAATTTATTCATTCATTCTTCTCATGAAAGAAATAATGTTAGATTAAACCTTGACGTCTTAGGCAAGACAAAAAATGCAACTAGATCAACCATTTCTGACATTCCTTGTATCTTCAGATTTATTTTAGAACATGGATTTATACAAGGAAAAGATTCTAAAAAAACAATCAATCTCAATCAAGTTGAAGTGGAAAAAGATGGGTTAATTAAAATGCTTAAAGTTGGAATTGGATAAGTTGGGGGGTAAAAGTCGAGCCAACGACGTTAAACAAAAGCGCTACATGGGAGGCAACCCATGGTTTTCATGTTTTCTAATCATTTTGAATCATTTTCATTTTCATATAATAAATTACCATAAGTTGTTGACCTGTTCTTCTTTTATGAGTAAGGATGGGTATGAAAGGGGAGCGCCATATTCATCCGTGTCACGTGGTGTGATCTCTGAGTAATACCTTACCCAGAAAATATAAAGAAGACAATGTATCATCAGTTTATTTTGTTTTGTTTTATTTTTATGTTTTTATAGGTTTAAAAAAATAAACGGACATGTCGTAAGCCATAAGAAAAATCCATTCACCACCATCAAAGTTGCTGAGACTCGAACCCAGGATTAAAGGGAGACTATGGAATGCGCTATCATCATCAACCACGAGGTGACTTCATTCCATGATTTTCATTTTAAATTTCTTTTTTGAACTCCTATCCTACCCCCTTCTAGCTTTTCTTTTCTTTAAACACTAGGGACATTGTTATTCTAAGTTGGAGGGGGGGATAAAAATGATTTTTTTCAATAAAAACATGCATGAAAAGAAAAATTCCATTAACCTTAAACATGAAAAACACACATTGAAAAATCTAAAATTGGATATCAAATAAATTTTGAATGCCTTGATTCTGATTTTAATGCAAGTTTAAGTTCATGAGCATAGTTTTTGGAAAGTGCGGTTGTCCAATGTGATTTTTCAAAGTTTACATTTTCATCCTCTTAATAAAAATGCCACAATGCACGTCTTTTGGATTGTGGGTGTAAATTTGAGTTCTTGGGTCCCTTTCATTATAGCATAGGGTTCTGGGGTCACTTTTAGTTTAATTTGAGTATCCAAAAAAAAAACAAAAACAAAACAAAACAAAAAAATGACCACATAGAGCAATGTTTTGTCCAAATGCGTGGCGTCCGGCACTTGGGGATCGTGACTCCATAGTTGTCTTGCCCAGAGTTAGGCTTTATATCTCTATTGTAGAGCATGGAATTGACAATATGTGTGGCGTCCGGCACTTGGGGATCGTGACTCCATAGTTGTCTTGCCCAGAGTTAGACTTTTCATATCTATTGTGGTTAAAAAAAATAAAAATAAAAATAAAAAAAAATAAAAAAAAAATGGATACTCATTTTAAGGTTTAATGTGATTCCCACCTAGCGCTTCCATTTTTTCCCCTTGAACAATAAAATGGGCCCCATATCTTTTATGATGCACAACACTTTATCATGCTTAATTGGAATTGGATGAAATGTGGAAATGAATTTGAACAAAGGAATGGGCTTGGGCTTGGGATATGATTATGGACCTAGCTTGTTTTAAATTATTTTGATGGGTTTTCATAATTTTTTTGGTATTAGATATTTGGGTGAGTAATGTGTATTTAAATGTTTTTGGAAAATGGGATTTGGATTTCATATTTGTAATTTATTTTGCTCGGGACTAGCAAAACTCAAGTTGGGGGTGTGATTAGTCACTAAAAGTGGACAATATTCATTGTTAAGATTTTAATATTAATGTTTTTAAAAGTTCATAAACATCAATTTTAGTCCAATTCAGAAATTGAACTTCATTTCCCATCATTGTGCAATTCATGCTTAAAATGTTAATTTGGGCCCACTCAATAATTTGCTTGTGGAAATTACAATAATCATCATTTTAATTTGAAATTTTGGGATATGATTGATCACTTTGTTTGGAACATTTTATCTTTTAGGTCCGATGGATGAATCCCAAAGGAAGATGAAGAATTTTGCGCCTGAAGGCAGAAACATGCTGGAAAAATCATAATGGGCCTAAGGCCCATCAAACAAATGTGGGGCCCAGAAACCAAGCCCAATGAAGCTAAAATTTATACAGTATAAAGATAAAAATATGAGGATCATTTTATTCAACTGAAGCCGGAGCTAATTCTGATGTTTTCATGATGATAAAGGGATCCGAAGTTGAGATTTAAATGGTGGACTTGTCATTAATGCACAGAAATCCGTCCCACCATTTCGACCATAACATTCAAACGGCTGAGCCAAATGTCCTGAACTTTTGAGAGCTTCTAGAAGACACATGGAAGAAGATATGTTATATTTATGACACCTTCTGATTCGGCCATATGAAGTGTCAAACGCACACGTCAAAATGGAGGACGAATCTGGACAGTTTTCCGGGTCAACTTCGAAACGTCAATTTCCTTTTGATTCTTCACCCTCCTTTTGACTCTCTTAATTGTTGGGGGTGAATTTATTGTTGGGGGTGGACATAAGGCTCCTAATATTCCTATATAAGGAGCTGGTGGTGAAGGGAATAATCATCTAACATTTTTCCTTGAATCTAACATTTTTCTTTGAATCCATATTTTCCTTTCAATTGTAATTTTCTGCTTTCATTTTGTAATCGTATCGTCAATTTTTCCCATGTAAGTTTTTCTTTCACATTGAGTATCTTAATAAAATTTGTTCTTCTTATTTATTTTTTCTTTTTATTTTATTCACACGTTGATACCGTTGAATCTAGGTGTGAATTTATTCACACCCGCACTTGTGAATTCATCACACAACGGTGGAGTGTTCGTTCTTTTAATAATTTTCTTCTTCTTCAATTCCGCCCCCATAAGTCTACATCCTGCTTCCATTGGTAGAATAGCATCAATGGAGGGCTAACCTCTTAAGGGTTGATCCAAGGGAGTAGCAAGGTCATGGATTGAATGTTATTTCATGTACTTAATATTTAAATCTATTCGTTATTTTAGGATTTCCATTTGATGAGTTACATTCTTTCTCATCTTTGCCAACTTTAACGATAACACATTTTGAGTGCTAGTACAATCTATTTCCTTTGAGTGCTCATTAAAGTGATCCTTAAAGTGAATTAGTTATTGTCCTTGGAATTGTGTAGGGATTAAATTGGTGAATGATTTGAAAGAATTATCTCATTGTTTGGATATGTCTTGAATTAATGACATGAAATTTTCTAAGAAAAGAAATTCATCCAATACACCCCAAGAAAAACCATAAGATCAACCCACCATCAATAATTGTTTAGTTCACATAATTTTTATTGGTTTTGTTCTTTAAATTAAATAAATATTTCTTCAAATTAATCAACACCATAGTTGGCCACTTCATAGCCAATCCCGCATCTAATCAAAGTGTCTCAAGGTTTCTTCTTCGGTCCCTGTGGACTCGACCCCTACCTGTACTACAACGACCGCATACCTGTAGGGTAAATTTGGGCGCAACCAGGATGATCTGAGAAAAACACCTTCAACATTTGAGGAAGGTGGTTACACCACTATAGATGAGATTCACAGATAAACATGGGGACAAAAGAAGATCCACAACCTACATTGATTAGCCCCGTGATGCCTCTCGATGAGCATAAGATGTATATCACATTCTTGAAGCATCACTGATATTTGTTTTCCTAGAACAATAGAGAAATTCAGGAATTGAATTTAGATATAGCAATGCACCATATTGGACTACTCAAAGATCATCAAGGCATCAAGTAGGAATCCAGAAAAATGAATCCATCCCATGACACAAATGTAGAGGAAGAGGTCAACAAGTTGATCAAATTCAACTTCTTCATAGAGGTAAAATACCCATAATGGATTTCCAACATTATCCCTATCAAGAACAAGAATGGGAATTTCTGGGTCTGTATTGATTTTAGAGACCTTAATTGGCATTTACTAAAAGAAAATTTTCCATTTCTAATAACATAACTATTGATCAACCCAACTACTGACTTCCAATACATTTCCTTCTTGGATGGATACTCTGGGTATAATCAAATAAAAATGGCCCCTAAGGATAATGTTGACAATGCAATCAGGGAACCCCATGCGATCATCTGCTACCAGGTCATGCCCTTTATATTAAAGAATGTTGGTACCATATATTAGCGAATCATGCATCCCAACTTTAATCCATTATTGGGGAAGATATTCAAGTGTTATTTTTATGACTTGGTCATCAAATCTTGACAATGATGTTATCACTTCAAGGATCTCCATGAAATCATTGGAAAATTGCAACAACATTATCTGAAGATGGATCAGCTGAAGTGAACTTTTGGGGAAACATCATGAATGTTCCTTGGATTTTCTATACACCACTATGGCATTGTGGTTGACCCAAAGAAGACCAGTGCCATCTTAGATATTTCTCCCTCCATGAACCTCATAGAACTAAGTGTTCTCCAAGGGAACCTGACCTATATTTGGTGATTCATAGCCAACCTTGTCGAAAAATCCCTCCCCTTCATGATGCTGATGAAGAAGGTAGTCACCTACCAATGGGATGATGATTTCTAGAAAGCCTTTAAGAATATCTGGAATCATTTTCCGCACCCACCAGTTTGGATTCCTTTGGTGGAGGGGAGGCCACCCATCTTATATGGGGACACCTTGTAATGCTCACTGGGCACCCTGCTTGCTCAAAATAATGATGTGGGGAGTGATAATAGTCTCTAATACCTCATACAAACTATGAAGGGTGTCAAGAAAAGATATTATGATGTTGAAAATACCTTCCTTTCTCTAATCTTCATAGTGAAAAAGTTGGGGCATTACTTGTAGCACTGTGAGATCCACCATGTATCTCATATCTACCTTCTCAAGTACATCCTTTTTCTCCCTATGTTGACCGAGTGTTCATCTCATTGGGAAATAATCCTACATCGATACAACATCCAGTTCATATCCTAGAAGGCAGTAAAATGGAAAGCCTTCACTATCTTCCTCACGACACATCTTGCTCTAGAAAATGAACCAGAGGACACCGAACTCCCAAATGAAGAGGTTTTATATACCCATGACACTCCCCAGGCATGGGAGATGTATTTTTATTTCACCTCTCAGATTCCTATCAGAAAAATAATAGAGACACAAAAAATCAGCTGGGTTGTCCTAGGTGACATATTTATCTACCCAGATAAAGAAGTTATGTCCTATTCTCTCTCACTATCTGAATGCTACACAAATAATTAGGATGAGTACCAATCCCTATTTGCTGGGTTGGAACTAGCATTACAGTTGCAAATAACCTACCAGAACATCAATGGAGATTTAGATCTAGTGATAATGAAGAACAAAATTGAATATTCTATCAAAAATAAGAAATAGACCCTCTCAATGGCTATGTTATAAAACTAATGGAACAATTCCCCATCGCACCTGCATTGCATTATATCCCTAGATTGCAGAATGCTCGTGCCGATGCACTGGCTAATGTAGTAGATATATTGGGACACCCTAATCAGGAGAAGCAACCTTCCACATAACACATCGACGAATGGTTTCATCGATCATCATGTGTGATATGAAATCAATCAATCAGATCAGTACCACCCTACATCGTAAAAAACGAGTGGCCACCTATAGATGGATGAAACCCATAATTAGTTATCTTTAAGATAAGGCTCTCCCAATGAATTGAGATGGAAATGAACAGATCCAGTGTTGAGTGAAAATATTCCCCTTACTGGATGGTCCAAATGATCATAAAATCCTATACAAGTGTGGCTTCAATGGAATTATCCTCAAATGCATAGTAGAAGGATAAATTCTTGCCACCATGGAAGAAGTCCATGCAAGATCTTGTAGTGCCCAACAATATAGAACTAGTCTCTCCCACTAGATTAAAAGATTGGGGTATTACCGAAAAACAATGATATGAGAATATGTGGAATTCACAAGAAAATGTCATGCATTCCAGTTTCCTAAAAACTTAATCCATCATCCCCTATAATTACTGCACATAACAAAATACTTCGGGTTATTCTCTATTTGGGGGATGGATGTTGTGGGGCCATATCCACTGGCCACAACCAAGCAATTCAAGTACATCCATACTACTACCAACCTCTTCTCCAAATGGGTTAAGAAGATACCCCTCAAGGAAGTTGGGATGAATAATATCATCTATTTTGTAAATCACCACATAATAAATAGGTTTAGAGTATCTCACATGATATTGATAGACAAAGGCACCAACTTCTATTTTATAGAGTTGAAAAAAGTTATATCAAGAGTATAAAATCGTATCCAATAATGCATTATGCTATCATGTAGTGGAAAATGGAAAGATAAAGGACTTCAATAAGGCTCTATCAAATATACATCAGAATATGGTGAACAGGGGAAAAATTTATTATATGAAAAAACTCCTCCATGATTTATGGTCCTACTGTACCACCACACGTATTTATACACAATAAATACCATACTCTTCGTGTACGGGTTTGAGGTGATTCTACCCATAGAGGTAAAACTTTCCTCCCTTTGAATAGTCATTTTCAGGAAACTCTAAGATGATGAAAAATCTAAAAACGGATGGATGAGTTGGAGCGGCAAGATGATAAGAGGTTCTACACACTACCCAACTAGGAAATCCACTAAAATAGGATAACATGTGCCTTTAATAAAAAGGTTTTCCTCTATTAATTTCTCCTCGAAGAATTTATTCAAGCTCTCAGAACCCCGATGATATCAAGGAATAATCCTCCAGAGTTGGAACCCAATTAGGGGGAACCCTATGTCATATATAGGTTCTAAAGTAATAGATCATATTCGCTAGTCACTATGGATGAGGAGTGTGTCTGACCACCCACTAATATGATATTTCCCAAGAAATACTTTGCATAATTTCCAACAATTGGTAATATATATTGGTGTAAGTACCATACTTTTCCTTTTTGTATGATTCTAAATATCCTAGAATGTCTCACACTCAATAGTTAACTTTTCTGATATGTTCTCTTCATATGACGTTCAACTACACGGTCTCTCTAGAACTATGTACAACTTGATTTTCATTCTTGATGAGATGAATAGTGACTCCTTGATCCTATATCTTTTCCCAACCATCACATGATAGAAAATACTCCCATACTATCCTCAATGCCTCTAAATAGTGGTATGGGTCATTGTCATTCCTTGTTTCTTTCATTGATCATTGCTCACATTGGCTAAGGAATTTTGAAAATGGTTTCCTCACAAAAAACAGGGTGTGAAGGCTGAGGATGAACCCATTATAATCCTAAATATAGGAAGATAAGTACAATTTCATGAGTCCCCACCGAATGACGTTAAACCTCATGGTCTATGTCCCCTACACAACATGTAACCATATTCTTCTGTAGACCTCAACTGATAGGAACACCATCACTGGTGTCGATCTCCTACCATGCCAGCATTTCATGAACTACATAATGCATGATTCTAATTTTCAATGAGATACGTAGTGATGCTTTAATCCCTACTTATGGCCCCATCCATATGATTATATTCCTTTCACATTGAGTGATCCAATGAACTTATGACATGAAATAAAACTGCACGAACCCATGTAATCCATCCCAATCACTTATGGTGTCCTTTCTCCTCCTCGAAAGACATTTAAATGCATAGAATGTCAATAACTAAATTTGGCTTGATTCCCATCCTTATGGGATACTGACTAACATTTGGGTATTTTTTATGGGGCCAGCCCTAGGCCTCTTTTACATTTCCTGACCCTTTGTCCTATGTCCTTTTCTAGGAGTGCATAGTGTGGTGTGGACTACATTGTTCCTAGTTCATGTCAGTTTTGTCTTACCATGTCATGTGAATCCTGTTTGGGAAACTACCTCCCTTTGTTGTCCTAAACATGTGATAATAAATTGTGTTGGCATCCTTCGTCCTTACTACATGAAATTAGACTGTATGGAATGGTTTGGTTCCCTTGAGCTCTCATTCAGGTCGGTTCTACGTTCATTAAAATGCATGGATTATAAAGAATTATGTGTGGCTGTATTTATACCCTTGCAGGATATGTAGGACCACCCAAACATTTTGTCTTCGGGTCCATCCCCACACAACACAAATCATTCCATCTCCATTTTATCCTTTTGACTCATGTCCTCCTATGATGTTCACATGGTGTGGTGTGGACCTCTTTTGTCCTCATTCACATCGGGTATATTCTACAACACCATATATGGTCTTCATTCAACAGTTATCCTTTTGTTATCCTAGCTGTATGAATATAAAATGCACTGTTACATACCTCCTCTCTGCATTATTTTAAACGGCATGGTTATCCAAGACCTACATGTACTTTGATTCATAACTAGTTGGGATACATAGAAAGCCCCCCCCCCCCCTAAGGTTCGAGCCCGATACTTCATGGACCTCTTACATTTCTATTTCATCATGTCGGTATGCCATCATCCTTACATCGTGACATTAAACTGCATGGAAGTGAGCCCTCACTTCAAGATGTTAAACTATATAGAATCACATCCCAGTACATGATGATAAACTATGTAGGTCATCATTCACAACCCCTCCTTATCAAAGGACCACAAGAGCCTTACCATGGCCAACCAGATAATAGAGTTGTTCCATCTTCTTTTTAGGAACCCTAACCCATGCCCCACACTTAATGTCTCGAGAATCTATGGTCATTTCAAGCCTTCCCCCTACCCCTATTAAAGAAAAAAATATTTATCTTCTTTTCCATGGTATTGATACGATGGATCAGACCCACTAATCAGAGTAATCTTACCCCAGTGTAAATGGATTTTTGATTCTTGTGAGCCTGACATCACTAAGGTGGAACTCAACACCCCATTATGTTTTAGGTTACCCCTCAAATGATTGTCCCATATCCTCACTCAAGACCGGAGTACCTTGATCCATGATTTACAATGTCTCCACTGCCTACTCAATTGGATGTTAGAGTACTCTTGACCCTGAGTATCCTAATAATCCTCTTGTGTATCATCCCATATAACAGTTCAATGTGGCCTAACCATAAAATCCTCACACCTTGGTCAAAGGTGTACAACCATAAACTCTATCACATAATGGTCCAAATCTCAATACCTTAAGCTGATAATGAAATAGAAAAAAAGATTATTAGGTTTAAAACATGTAAATTGAAACCTGAGAATAATTTGAGTCTCCTCCCGCTAAACTCGTCATTTCCAGAGTTTAAGAAAAATTACGGCACAAATAAATAAGTTATAAATCTCATAGAGTCTATTTTGTAGCCCTATTAAAATCAAATATTTTCTCACTGGAATCCACCCCCCCCCCTCGGTCCAAAAGAAAGATAAATGATTCGTCACATATCCTCACCATGAGAATATGTTCGACCAGTGGGGGCAAAAATTTTAGGGTACTTGAACCCTTCTTGGATCTTACATTTTCAATATATCTCACTTCATGATATAGAAACTCTCAGGACACCACAAATCTTTCATTTACCCAGAAGAGGAAAAGAGGTATGTCTACCTGGCCATGCTATTGATACAAGGGATCAGACCCACCAACAAGGGAAATCTTGTAAAGGTGTAAATGGAATTCTAATTCTTGTGAGATTTACATCACCAAGGTGGAACCCAACACCCCATTGTGTTATAGGATACCCCAGTATAACTGTCCCGTATCTTCCTCAAGACCTGAATTCTTTGGACTATGATTTACAGTCTCCATACCAGACTCTCCAAGAATATCTCATACCCTAAAAATTGCATCAACATTTTTTGTACCCATTCTCAATGTCAAAATGTGACCCTTAATTCTTGAAACCTTTTATAGATCACACCTTGTGGTTTGAAACCACAAGTCATAGGGCTCGGTCTGTTAAATTAAGAGACCAGTTTCACTAGGGCGCCATAACTCTTTCTGGATATCCTTCCTTTCATATCCAACTACATCATCTATATGTTTGTGCATTCATAAATATTTCACAACCCTTGGAAAGGAATATAGATCTCTATACATAGACATTCTATTGATGCAAAGGCTAAGACCCACAAACTGGAAACATTTTGGCCTGTTATAAAAGGCCTCCTAATATTTGTGAGCCTCAACAACATCATGGAAGAACCATACACCCCAATAGTTTTAAGGGACATACCAAGTATGTGTACCCCATTCCATATCACCCGAATTAAACATTTGGATTATGACTTACATCACCATCATTCCAACTATCAAAGTCGGTCTAGATTCCCTAGTACTTTTCCATAATCATGTTCTCCCCACAAACCATCAATAGCCCTTGAAACTCTTATCCTCCTGAGCCCTATTAATATCATGGATGAACTTAGGATCCCATAATATTTTGAATCATTTTTGGCATGTTGTCCTCATATCCAATAGATCATCTGAGCTAAAATATCCTAAACTAAATAAATATATGGTCCAAGCGAAAGGACCCTAAACTAAAGAAACAGATGGTCTGAGCTAAAAGACCCTAAACTAAAGAAATAGATGTTTCAATCTAAAATACCCTAAACTAAAGCAATAGATGGTCTAATATAAAAGAACATAAACTAATGTAATAGATAGTACAAGCTAAAATTCCCTAAACTAAATCATGTGACAGTTTTTGTAAGGCTTGTTATACGACCTTATCATTCTCAAGATTCTCTCCAAGGATATGCAAATCACCCATCGTTCAGAACACATATCATTCCCTGATGATATCCTTGCACATCAAACATTCATGCTCGTATATCATAATGAAATAAATAGACATATACAATGATTCTTAATTCAATGGAATCATAAATTATTATACATAGAAGAGGATTTGATATTAGGCCAAGTCATCCATTCATTGTAGGAAAAAGGGGGAGGAATCTCCACATTTTGGAGTATCTCCAAAAAACTTCAACAAAAAATAGGGTGTACTGAAACAATGTAGAATTCATTAAAAGGAAACTGAATTAGAGAAAAATATGTTCAGTAGTGTCTGAAATATTAGAAAGGGTGTAGTGGGAGGCGTCTATTGGGTGCTGAAGTGTCACACTCCCTACTTCCTCCACCTCTTCCATAGGATGAAGAACTTTTACTAGAGTAGTCAGCTCCTCAGCCCTCTTTTGATCAATGGTCAATGATGTTGATGATGTTGAGAGATTAGACATTATCTGAGTAATCATCTCTCTGTACATACATATATGTGACTTCCAAACAACCATCAGATCTTGTAATTCAGATGATAGTGGGTGACCCTTCTCGAGGGCCTCTATCGTCTCTTCCATTTGGTTGGCAATGGATGCCTCATTTCCAAAATCATGCATGCTTCACTATTGTTCAACCAAGCCCCTTCAGAAAAGGACGATCTATTTCAAAAAAATTAGTAGAGGATGCCGATCAAAACCTCCTACCCCCATCTTGTGGAATAAATGGAAAGATTCTCTCCTTGATGATGGAAGTATCCTAGAGGGGTCTCAGAAATTAAGGCTTGGATGCACTCCCATACCAGCCTATATTGCGACTGAGCCTTAGTAGCTGACGAAGTAGGATTGGTAGAAGAATCATCAACCAAGAGAATAAATGTTGAAATATGATAGCAGAATCTAATTTCCCCCCTTTAAATAGTAAAATAATTTATAGCGCATAAGGGATAAATGAGTTCCTCAATGGAATATGGTTCGTTATCCTAACATCTATCATTAGAATGAGGATTTTTTTAGACTCCTATCCCACATCCTCAATTTGGTTCATTAATAATATGGATAGAGGATTAGACAATGTAAGAGGAATTTCCACACAATAAACCAGCTATCCCAACACACCATCAGGATATTCCATCATCCAAGACCGAGCATAATATTGGGTGAGGTAGGTAGGTGAATCTACTGGTGGAAATATAATCACAGCCCTGGTGTCTTCAAGAGATAGCATCTTCCAAAATTAAAGGATGAATCTAGGAAGTCATTCCCCAAAGACACGGGACAAGGGAATGGGGGAAACCCTCTACTCACAGCCAAATATTTGAACAAACTGATGTGGTGAATAAAGTTCACAGATAAAAAGATTTTACACCTTGGAAGCTAGGACCCCATCTGTAAGGAAGACTATATAAGATATCTTGTCAAGGGATCCGATTGAATCATCCATGATTAAACCAATCGGTATTCATGAAATAAAAAAGTCAAAAATGTCAGACCTGCATAGCACACCTTTAACCTCTGCAAGGGTTAGGGTCATAGGACCAACTCCAGAGATGTATAGCAGTCTGTGGTGGGATATGGGATCTAGAATCTAGGATGTATTTTATCACTCATAGCTATGAAAGTGTTCCCCTATCCAACCAAACAATAATTGAAGAGAAACAACAATTCTCTAGGGAGTGTTTCCTTACTAGATATGGATCAACATCTGGTAAAGGCGTGACCCGTACCAACCAATTGAGGTGTATTCTCTCTTCAAGTCCTGTTTCCATCACTAGGGTGCTAATGCAGATACTGAATCATAGATCACCAATTTGGAAGAGCCTTCTATTTAAGGACATAACAAGAACACCCACTAGACTAAGGTGTGCAGAAACTTCTAGGTTCACTTGATATCCCTATGAAGTATAGTCCACAGTTTCCATAATGGATGAATATGATCTAGAATCCTCGTGAACCTATTGGGAGGGACTCCGACAAGGGTGAATAATTCTTGATTTAACCCCATTGCTACAAAGGAATTTTTTGATCCAATTAGTGTAGGAAATGATCAAACACACTGTTATATCTCTCCCTAGCTTCATCATTGAAAGGATGAGCAACTATTTTTTTGAAGCTAGAGTCTGTAGGGGATCATCTCAAATGCTTTCAATAGGGAGAAAATCATTATAAATATCATCGAGAGAAGTAATACTACCCAATAAATGGATATCCCACAGGCTGATGCCCACGTCACCATGGGGATGATGGAATGTGTTAGTCCCAGGGTACTAACGACTAATCATTTAAAAAAGGAATCCAGGCTAGAGGTTGACGATGAACTTATAAATCCACACAGATTCATGAAAATTAACCCTATATAAGTCATTGGTGAATTCTGGACAGCTCTGTCATACCCTGAATGTCCATTCCTGATCAATGGATAAATTTCTGCTGGGTCAAAGGTCCCACTTAAAATACCACCCGCCTCCTGGAACGTAATGATAAGTGGAAAATATTATTGTATAGATTCAGATGATAGGATTTTAAATGATATTCTGGCCATCCAGGTTCCTGGGGGAGTTTTACACAAGATAGGAAAAACCCTAAGGTTCGATAATTTCCAAATGGACATCCTCGATAATCAACATCTAAACGAAGTCAGAGGAATCGAATAACCAATGATAAGGAATATTTAATCCCTGGGAGGGAATAGCTATGTCATCCATCAGACCCAACCCATAAAATGGGTTTTGGTTAGATATGGGATAATCTTAGAGGCTAGGTGAAAGGAACTTCCACAAATTATTCATATCGGAATGCACACAATAGCGAGGGTCGAGATTGTGATTCCTAGAAATTAGTTCCCTTTGATTATTTTCAAATGAAGAACCATGATGGGATCTAGATGGCATCTAAAAAATATGTAAGTGGCACATGTTAGAAAAAACGATATAACGTACTGAAAAAAAGTAAAAGCATGAAAATATCCCTATAGAATCAGGTTCATCGCATAACTCAGCCAAGGGTTTGTGAACCACAATGAGGAGCACACGAACCATGTAGACATTATAGGACTCACGGGGAGAACATCCCCTAGGAGGAGTGAAGTTCATTGAATGACCTCCTTGAAGGCTCAAAATCGCAAGACCTGGACATGGTCACATGAACCGATCGAGAGGCAGAGCCGGTGAAAGCTGCTAAGTCCTCATGACATCCACCTAACTCTGAGAAATTACTAAAGTTTAATCTATGGATGAGATAGACAAGTGTATGAGCATGAAGTAGTCTTGTGAAAGATTAGGGATAGTGGTCAAGACTTAGGATGGATACTCATGAACTGTGATTGTGATTGGGGTTCGCGACAAAGGATTGCGATAGGGTAGTAGTAGGAGTGATATTAAGGAGGCTGGTGGAATGAAATGTCCCCCTCTACATAGGTGTCTTGTGGAATACCAAAGGACACCTGATGAACAGAAAATCAAGCGAAAACCCTAGTTTTTGACAACACCGAGCACTCTAGCGGCCATCCAGTTTCCCCAGGACCATGTCCTTTTCCCCTCAGATGTTGCTCCTGAGGAGGGGGGCATTTGTTGACACCCACCAAATGAGAACAAGTAAAAAAATCACACAGAGATACCTGAACATGGGTATCATTTTTTCCATGAAATCAAGGGAGAATAGGATGATCAAATTCTTGTGGAGCCCCTAAAAGGATCATGATTGAATGGCCACCTCAAGCTCACATGAAGTATCCATAAAAGGGGATTATCCCATGACAAGCCCCGTGAAACCCTCCTAAACAAATTCCCTTGCTCTCTAGTGACCTAATGGTGAAGGATGAATGAGCGTCCACTGAGGCTTCATAGTTTTTCATTGGAAAGTTCATGACAAACCATATAAAATCCCCCGAAAATAAAGGGAAGTGACATCCCAAGGAAAGGACCCCTAATTGTCACAAAGACCACCCACCAAAGCATCATTAGGAATAATTAAATCCCAAGATGATGTCTAAGACATCTCATGAGACCTCTGAGCCTCCGTCAAAAAATAATTTAAGTGATAAATTAGAGGAGGAAAGAGGGTTATGTAGTCGCTGGAGGACATGTGGTGCACCCCTGAAGACCCGAAACACACCCCAACCTATTCGGTGCGTCTCGGTGAGACCCTTCGTCTCATCAACCGCATCACATGGGAACCACTAGACAACTCTACTATACTATAAGGACAAATACATAGTTTTTCACACAATACATTAACACAATCATATAATCCACATTGTTCATATTAGACACCACTAAAAAATTGAGTAAAAATTATTCATATTACCCCAAAAAACATGAGTTTCTCCCAAAAAATATCAGATAAAACAAAGTGGCTCAAATGGGAGGAGTAGAGTGGTGTCCATGGTCACTGAAATACATATGACGTGCACCCCAAGTGACCCACAAGACACCATGGGACCTCAGTTTCATGATCGCCTCACCTCGCGAGGTCCCTCTAGATTGTTATTTTCACATCATGAAATACCTAGCACATGTACAGAAAACCCTACAGTGTTCTAAGGATGAACCAATCGGGTTTTCCATTAAATACTCATGCATCACCATGTGACCCATATTGGTCACGCGACTCATCTCTGAAAATAGAGGAAATACCCTCAGTTCCATACATTCAATTTCACCTAACTCCCAACCTTCATCAAATAAAATGAAAGGGATAGGAAATTAATAGGCGATTAGGGTTCACGGTCATTTAAGGATACGTGACACGTCCATTGCACCCTCAGCATAGACCACGAGACCCTGATATAGGCCACCCAAGGACTTGAGAGTTCCCTTTGATAGGCACTTGGATCTCTCAAATACCCTTGGACAAGTTTGCATAAAGTCATGGAATCCATCAAAGGTGAGAGTCTTCAATAATCTTAAATAATATGATAAAGGATGGATGGGTTTTCAACCATTAAAAATCACGCAGTGCCCCAGATGCAGTCCATTGTAGATACTCATGAAACCGCGCAACTCCTGACCCCACATCAACTCCAGCTTGGACTCATGTTAAATTCCCCACACAAACCAATGATTATACCGGATGGTTGTGCCAATAAATTATATACTCCAACTCAAAAAAATATTCTTTTGGATAATTGGTTGGTGCCTTAGTGAATTTACTAGATTCTAGAGGGTACACACATCGACGATCATATCTCTGGCTTCTGCGCACATCCAATCAAATGGTCGACCAAATTTCCTCCAGGTAATACACTGATGGACCACTAGAGTATTCATGCACTAAGAATAATGTCATTTATGTGATCAATAAAAGATAACGTAAAGGACTTCTAGCAAGACATGTGAATTCCACAACGCATGTCTTCCAGATCAAGTGAGACCCAAACAAACTGACAGGGATCCAAGACAAGGCACTCTCAATACAAGGGAAAATAAAATATTCAAAGTGGAAAACTAAAGAAGAGGACATGATCAGAGACCTCTTTGGGATTCACATGTTCAATATGAAGACATATGAAACCACCAAGTCATGACACCTAGATCTCATGACATCCCTTCATCATTACTTCTAGGACATACAGAATGCTCCTAACATGTTGAGATAGGTACTGCAAACCTTCTATGAGAACAAATCAGATCCCACAAACCCTATGAGTCGGTGAACCTACACATGTGATGTCCTTAAAATGCACCGCCTAACTCATATGATGATGCCTACTCTCATTAGTTGAGTCTCATAGACACATCTGGACATGGCGACCCTGATCTCATGGTGTGCCCCCCTGAACGAGTCATCTGAGACCCACGACACCTCTGGACATGCTGGACTGGACTCGCGGTGTCTCCCTAAGGTGTTCTCCATGACATGAGGAACCCCTATGGTCATGTTGTCCTGGACTTAGGATGTCTCCCTGAGGTGTCGGTCAAGACATGTGACACCCCCAAACCATGTCACGATGGCTCTTGTGACACCCCCACATGTGTCGATCCATGTAAGCTGATGAATCCCAAGGTATGTTGACAGGATCATGAGACACCTTCCAAGTATGAAGGCCCATTCATCTGAGATTCGACCATGTGTAAGCCTTATCCTTAATGAAATATGAGGACTCTGAATCCCTCTATAACTGGGATACGTAGGAAGCCTCCTTAAATGCTTTATCTCCACATCAAATATCTCAAGGACTTCCCCAATATGAAGATCCAAATCCACATTCCATGAGTCTAATCATTCACTCCCTCTGGTTTCTCACAACATGTGTGGATCACATGGGCTTAGGGGGATGCAAAGAGAACCTCATTATGCATCATAAATATGGAATACTCAGTGTGTAATCCCCAAACATAAATAACTATAAGGAATTTGATTCCATCTGTAACTGGGATATTAAGATTCCTCCTTAATGGATTGATCTCCACATAAAATATCTCAAGGACCCCCCCCCCATATAAAGATCCCATATTCACATGCTATGAGGCTAATCATGCACTCCATATTGTTTTTCACAATGATCATGGATCAAATTTGATTAGGGGGGTGCAATGAACACCTCATTAGACATCATTAATAGGGAAACCTCAGAGTGTATGTCTCAATTCCAATCGAACTATGTGGGTTTTGATTCTTTAAATAACTGAGATGTGTAGGAATCCTCTTAATGGATCAATCCCATCCCCAGAATATCAACTTCCTCCAAACATAATAACAAATCCCAAAGCACTTGGTCATGTTACATCAACACATAAGTTATTTCCCACTATCCGAAAATGATGGAGAACCTCAAATATATACATTTGAATCTTCGTATATTTTACATAAAATAGAATCGACCCATATCCATTTTGTTAGTGTAACTGGTCCCATTTCAGGATTAAGGATAGATTCATGAACATGACATAAATCTATAACAGAGTCTCAAAGTAGGAAAAACTCTGCCCAAAAGGGTGTGATGAGACAGACTGTAACGACCCAAACTTTTACTAATGAAAATTCCCCTTGATCTAATTTAATGTATTATTTTCTAAAATGGTTATATTAAACATATTAACCTCCTTAGTTTTTTGTTTTTGGATTTTAAAATAGTATTAAGAATTGTTACCATTACTAATATAATCGTTGAACAGTGATCACATGATTTGTATAAATATAGGACTATAAAAAATCCAATTTACTCAGACAAGGGTAGAGATAGCCTCATCCAATAGAATTCCACCATACGAAGACCATTTTTCAAAGCTTGTAAAGGAGGTGTCACTACTGGGATTCTCTCTTGACCACCCCGTGAGTCTGTCACAATCGCAAACATTACCCTTAGGTCATATGCATGTGTTATAAGGTGTTATGTAACAAGCCCATATCATTATTATTATGTGTATTATTTTTTTAAAAATAATGAATACATATCCATTTTATTATGGCTACTTTTTAAATAGATTTTAAAGCACAAATTGTATTTTTAGTCAATATTAAATTAAAAATATATTTTAATTAATTAATGTATTTTTATATTAAATTAGATTTTAATAAAATATTAATTCTAAATTACTTTTTATTAAATATAAATTATCGTATAATTTTTAGGAATACAATTGTAATTTTTATTATGGGTTGAAAGTTTTCTTTCATTCAAAACCCATGAATTTTCGATAAATGTATGCTTTTAATTTAAAACTAAAACTCACATATTAAGAAAATTATTTAGATAAAACAAATATTATTTTTGGAATCAAGATGTCAAAATTATCAAATGGTGAATTCTTCATAATTTTCTGAGATAGTCTAACTTTTGGGAAAAAATTAAATACCATTTAAATATATAATGTGTTTTATGACATCATAATGGCCCAATAGCAATGTAATGAACTACTAAAAATGGGATGTTCATCCAATATATGTTTTACCATTATTATAATATGATTTTATGTTTGATTGATTTATTTTACAAATCCTTAGTTGACCCTCCAAGACTTATAAAACATTTTAACATTTTCAAAATGATTTACTTGAGAGTGTGACCCACCTCCACATAATCAAGACTGATATTTTAATAATTTTAAAAATTGGACATTTAAAATAGTTTTTTACACTCCAATTTGGAAAAATCCATGGACAAAAACCAAGGGATGGTTTGTGTTTTTGATTAAATTAATGTGTGGTGTCCAAAACCAAAATAATAAAGAATTCCCTATCCTTTCCTATAAAAACATACTCAATATCCCATTCCTCTTCACGCAAACCATTTTGAGATCGACCAACCCCTGCCCTTATCTCTCTAAAATCCTCCCAAGGCTCCCCAATCTCCCAAGAAGCCCATCTCTGGCCTCTCCCAAGCCTTTGGGATCCCACTTCCAAGTAAGGGATTTCTTCCTTTCTCATTTTATTAAAATTTATTTATGTTGTTATACCCTTATATGTTCAATTAAAAATGTTGGGGTTAGATTTTTCACCTCCCCAATACATCCCTCTTTATTTTTAAATGATGAGATACCTATTTCTCTCTCATTAATGCCTCCCATTGACACCTGTTTCCATGCTGAAATTCTATAAGGAATTTCCGTCTTCTCATTTGCATTCAAACAATTATTTTGTATTATGAATATAAATTTCATTAAATATGTTGAGATATTATACTCCATAACCCCCTTACTATCCATTTCATGTATAAATTATGAGAGGCCTCTTTCTCTCTCATCAACCCATTTTAAGGTTTCAATTTGACGTTGTTATGCTGCAGAAGTTACACCAAAATTTTCTATGAAACAATCATCATGTAGGTGAATACTATACCCATTTCTCTATCAATGGTATTCACCTTAAGGAAAATGTACATTTTGGTTGAGGTATAACATTTATTTATTCCACATCTCTTATTAATGGAATAAATTATGACATTTAATGAATCCATGTTTTATGATCTATGTGGAACACTTACGCATGAAATGAAATGATTAAGAAGGGTGTGCCCTGATAGTGCTCCAATACACTGGGTAAAGATTATTATCATGAAACGTCAAGTGAAATTAGGGTTTAATCATGCTAATTCAAGTGAAATGGGGGTTTACTCATGATCTATGTTCAATAATCCTTGGATAATTCTAATATCATGTTAAATGTTATTGCCACATTTCCATGTTATGATAATCATGCTATATTATGCCTCCATGTACATGTTTCACTTTTGCATCATTGATATTCCTATTTCCTAACATGTAATATATTCTTCATGTTATGACTCATTTACTCCCTTACTGGGATTTATATCTCACCATTTTATTATGCATGTCCTTAGGTTATCCCATACAATGCTATGTATGAAAGAATGTTGTGGTCCTGTAAAAGAATTTTTCAATAAAGATGTTGGGTTTTATATCCCATGTTGTTATGTAATGTTCCTAATTTACCCATACACTAGACCTCTTGATCCTCAGAGTTATCTTAAGTTCAAGTTTATGTCCTAAATCATCTTTACATGTGTAATAAAGAGCATGGTTGTTATAATTGGAATCAGATGATAGGTTTAGTTATTTTTGGGATTAGGACTAGAAAACCCTAGTGAAAAACTTGAGGATAAAGCTAGGTATAATAAAAACATCCCTAAATTTTCGTGATTATTGAGAAATTGGTTTATCAATAAAATAAATCCATATCTGGATACGAGTAGGTAGAGGCAGCTCTGGTACAGATGTATCAGGTTGTAAAACCCGAAAACACCGCTTTCAGCTAAACATGAATGGGAACTAGTGCACAACAATGGTCCTTACTGCACTATTAGTTATGACACTCCTGGGGGATATGCTAAGTTAAATTCATAATCATAGTATGAACCATTATTAATGAAATTAGAAAAATACCCCTAATAATATATGTTGGGAAGTAGAACGTGGATAACATAGATTGAAGCCTATAAATTCATATGTTAAAGAAATAAATGTAATTTATAAGTTATCACTTTTGGAATTTGGATTCCACTTTCTGTGTCACAAAAACAATCATTTTATTCAATCCAATGGCCAGTAATAAGAGAACTCGGACTGACAACCGATATGAAGATCAATGTGATGACTATTCTAATGAGATACCCAATCCAATGAGAACTGGAATCACAAAATTGCCCATGATACTCTCTCAGTTAACTCATGTTTTGAATAAAAACATGGGTCAAGAGGAATGTTCAACCCCACTATAAAAGAACAAGCCGAAATAGAGAGCATCATGAGATAAAGGCCTCCTAATTTAAATGGATCATCTGATCCCTCAATCACCGAACAAGGGATCAACTCCATTTAAAGGATTTTATGCATCATTCAATGTTCCGAATAATAGATGGTTCTTATGGATTCTTATCATATGGAGTGTGAAGTTGATCAATGGTGAACATTATTCAAAAATACAAAGCCTGAGGAAGATATTGAGGCATTGGAATGGAAGGATTTTCAGAAAATGTTTTTTGAAAAATATTTTCCTCGCACCCTACGACTTAAGAAGAAAAGGGACTTACTTTCCCTTAAGAAAAAAGGCAAAAATCCATAGGAGCATACATAGAAAACTTCGTAGGGATTGAATGATATGCCTCTGGCTTTGTCATTTCCCCCTAATGAAAGGTTTAACACTTCATTGGTGGGTGAAAACCTAGCCTACGGAAAGCCCTAGTGGTCCATGACTTCGAGAGCAATGAGGAAATTGTATGATGTTCCCATAAAGACGAAATTAATATCAGATAACATCAGGGGTATCATATAGATAACAAGCATAAGGTGGAATTAAATTATAGCTATTTGATTGATAAATCCAATAGTACTAAGAAATTTCATCACCACACTTTCCAAATGTGTGGAAAGAAGCACCCAGGAAAATGCCTGAAGGGGATGAGGAAATTCTTTAGGTGTGGAAGAGAAGGGAACCTGGCTATTAACCACTAAAATGAAAACCCATCTATTGAGACAAAGGAGAGGAACAATCCATTTGACCCTCAATGCATTGTTCATTACTTCAACTACAATGAACCAGGGCACGTTGCAAACTAGTTCCCTAAGCCAAGGTTTTTCAGAGGCAACTAACAAATTCCAAGGCAACAAGGGAGAGCTTTTTCCATCACTACCACTGAAGCCAACCCCTACAACGAAGTGGTTATAGGTACACTAGTGTTTCATTCAAGAATAGAAAATTTACTTCTTGATTCTGGTTCTACACATTCTTTTATTTCCCAAATGTCCAGTAAAACTATACCAACTCCAACACAAATCATGGAAGTAGAGATGTTAGTAATAAAAAATTTGTAAATCATTGCATCCCATGAATATAACTCATCCCCGATTACATTTGTTTGTTTGAACTTCTCATCGAACCTCATCATACTCCCACTAGTGGAATTTGAAGAAATTCTTGGCATGAATTGGATTTCATTATATAGAGCCAACATAAATATCTGTGAGAGGAAAATCACTCTCTATATGGAGAATCGACCCCCAATTATGTACAAGTGCAAAGAGGAAGATGAATATTCTTTAGAACCACCATCTCAAGCATGGATATTACTACCCTATGAGAATAAGTATCTTTCTCAAATGATTGAGTCTAAGGAAGTAACCGTCCTTGACGACATGCCTATTTTGAGAGAATTCACTAAAGTGTTTCACGAGGAATTTCCATGTCTTCTTCTTAGAAGAGATGTTAAATTCTCGATTTATATTATACGTGGGGCACTTCTAATATCCAAGACTCTGTATATAATGGATATTATGGAGCTTGAGGAGATAAAGAAACAACTACTTGACAATCTAGATAAAGTGTTTATATGCCCAAGTACTTCACCATGGGGTGCTTCTATCCTCTTTTTCAATAAGAAGGATGGATCAATGAACCTTTGAATTGATTAACGTGAGCCCAAAGAAATAATAGTAAAGAACAAGTATATTATACCCCAAATTGATGAATTTTTCGATCAGCTATGTGGAGAAAAATACTTCTCTAAGGTGGATTTGCGGTCGGGATCTTACCAAGTAAGCGTGAAGAAAGAGGATATCCCCAAGACTACATTTCATACAAGGTATGGGAACTATGAATTCATAGTAATGCCTTTTCTACTCATTAATGCTCCATCAATCTTCATGGACTTGATGAATAGAGTCTTTAGAGAATACCTTGATAAATTCGTTGTAGTATTTATAGATGATAATCTAATATACTCCAAAACCATGGAGGATCATGAGGAGAATCTAAGCACTGTACTAGAGACCTTGAGAAAGGATAACCTCTATGAAATGTACAACCAGTGTGAGTTCTGGTTGAAGGAAGTCTCATTCTTGGGGAATATAATCAGAAGAAATGGGATATCTATGGATCCCTCTAAGACAACCGCAATTGAGGGATGGTTGAGTCCAAAATTGGTGATAGATATCCATAGCTTCCTGGGGTTAGCTTAATATTATCACTGATTTGTGAGAAATTTCTCATGATTGTCAAACCCTCTTTCCAAGTTAACTCGGAAGGGAGTTAAGTTTGTATGGAGTGATGAATGTGAGGAGATCTTCAAGGAGTTGAAAATGAGGCTTATCACTACTCTTGTGCTCACACTACCCCCAAGTGGAGAACTTTTTGTGGTATTCAAAGATGCTTTGAAGAAGTGTAGGGGTTGTGTGTTGATGAAAAATTACAAGTCAATTGACTATGATTCAATGAAATTGAATGTTCATGAGTAAATCTATCGAACAAATGATCTAGAGTTGGATAAAATAATACTTTCTTTAAACTTTTGGTGACATTACCACTTTGGGAGATGTTTGAAATATATACTAATCAAAAAATCCTCAAGTATATATTCACATAGAAAGAGATGAATATGCACCAACAAAGATGGTTAGTGATGATCAAAGACTGTGACGGATAAATCCATTACCACCCTAGGAAATAGGACAAGGTGGCAGATGATCTAAGTTGAAAGGACCAAGTGATTATATCATATATGGGAATTTAAAAGGATCCAATCTTCGTAGATTTTATGAATATGGACATGGTAATCTTATAGAATTGAAAATCATCAATCCTTTCAAAATTGATTACTCAAACATATCTTTTGGAAGATTTAAAGGGTGATCAAAAGGATGATGTGGAAATTAATAAGAAAGTGGAAACTTTCAGAAAAATAAATCCTCATAGTTCAATGTTAATGAAGAAGGAATTGTTTGATTTGGCTCAAGACTATGCTTTCCATAAAATATAAAGTTAAATAAACATCTTTTGGATGATGCACATAGTTTGAATTTAACCATTCACCCAGGAAACAAAAAGATGTATCGCAATATCCGAGAGCATTATTAGTGGGATAACATGAAGAAGAAGATCACTGAGTATACACTAATGTGCCTGGTATGTCAGAAGGTGAAGGATGAGAGGTAGATGACTAAGGGGATGATCCAACCATTACCCATCCCAATATGGAAATGGTAAAACATCACCATGGACTTTGTCACCAGACATTCAAATACATCCAAATGAAACAATGCTATCTGGGTCTTTGTGGATCATCTTACAAAGACTGCACACTTCATTGTAATTTTAGAGGATTTATCATTGGATAAACTATAACGGATATACATCAGAGAAGTGGTGAGGCTGCATGGAGTTACACTATATATTATATATGATCGATATCAAAAATTCACCCTAATGTTCTGGAAGAGTCTCTAATAATATCTAAATACTGATAGAACATCAGTATGACTTATCATTCTCAAACTAAGGGCCAATTTGAGAAGACAATCCAAATACATTAGGACCTGTTGAGAGCATGATCGATGTACATAAAAGGAGGGTGGAACCAATATCTTTTCTAGTTGAGTTCTCTCACAATAATAGTTTCCAGTCATGCATCCAAATGGCTTTTTATGAAGCCCTTTATGGGAAGAGGTGCAGAACACAAGCATGTTGGGTTGAAATTGGGGAACAAAAACTCCTAGGTCCAGAAATGGTCGAAGAAAAGGAATAGAAGTTTGAGACCAACAAACGACACATAAAAGAGTCTCAGATTCGACAAAAGAGCTATGTTGATAATCATTGACGATACCTATATTTTGATGTTGGAGACATGGTGTTCCTCCACATTTTGTTTTGTTAGAGAGTTATGAAGTTTGGGAAGAAGGTAAATCTTAGTCAAATGTAAATCAACCCTTTTGAGATCCTTGATCTCATTGGAGTAGTGGCCTATCGAATAGAACTCTCAACGAACCTATCTCAAGTACCTGATATATTTAAGGTATCACTCTTGAGGAAGTACATACCTAACCCATCACATGTAATCAATCCAGATGTGGTAACATTGGATAATGACCTCTCCTATGAAGAGAAGCCAGTGAAGATCTTAGATCACAGAAAAAAGTTCTATGAAATAAGACAATTCCGCTCGTCAAGGTGTTTTGGCGAAATGAAAAGTTTGAGGAAGCAATGTGGGAATCAGAGGAAGTGATGCAGTAGAGTTACCCTCATCTGTTTTAGTGTGGGAAAAGGAAATTTTGAGGGAAAACATTCCTAATGGGGGATGATTTTAATCTCCCAAAATTTTACTAATGAAAATTAATCTTGATCTGATTAAATGTATTATTATGTAAAATGATTATATAAAACATATGCACTTATTTGGTTTTTTATTTTGGGATTTTAAAATACCGTTAATAATTGTTACAATTTCTAATATATCCGTTAAATAGTGATCACATGATTAGTATAAATACATGACTTTAACAAATCCAATTTATTCAGAAAAAGGAAGAGATGACCTCATCCAGTAGAGTTACTCCATACGAAGCCCATTTTTCCGATCTTTGAAAGGAGGTGGCGTCACTGGGATTCACTTATGACCAATCCCAATCCAAGATTCAACACGTTAAACTTGGACGGAACCTCCAACAGGAGAAGTGGAAGTTTATAGAGATTACCACTTGAGCGATATTATCCGAGCCACCCCAAGAGTATATCACCATCGCACACCTTTCACTTAGGTCATATGTGGGTGTTATAAGTGATTATGTAACAAAACCCTAGCACTATAATAATGTGCATTATTTTTTATAGAATAATGAATATACATCCATTTTATTATTGTAACTTTGTAAATAGTTTTTAAAGCACAAATAGTATTTTAAGTTAATATTCAATTAAAAAATCTATTTTGATGAATTAATGGATTTTTAAATTAAATATTATTTTAATAATATATTACGACTAAATTAATTTTTATTAAATATTAATTATCGTATAATTTTTAGGAATACAATTGTAATTTTTATTAAGGTTCGCAAGTTGTTTTTTTAACCCGTGAATTTTAATAAATGTCAATTTTTGTTTTAAAAGTAAAAAATTCACATATTAATAAAATTATTTAGATAAAATGACTATTATTTTTGGAATAAGGATTTCAAAATTATCCAAAAGTGAATTTTTCATAATTTTCGGAGATAGTCGAATATTTGGGTAAAAATTAAATACTGATAAAATATATAATGTGTTTTGTGACATCATAATGACCCAATAGTGATGTAATAAAATACTAAAAAGCCTTTTTAGTCCAATATATGTTTTACCTTTAAAATAATGTTATTTTAAGTTTGTTTGATATATTTTTCAAAGCCTTAGTGGACCCTCTAAGACATATAAAACATTTAAACATTTTAAAAATGATTTCCTTGAAAGTGTGACTCACCTCAGAATATACAAGCCTAATATTTTAATAAGTTCATAAATTTGACTTATAAAATAATTATTCCACTCTATTTTGGAAAAAACCAAGGGCTGAACCGTGGGATGGTTTGTGGTTTTGATTAATTTAATGTATGGTGTCCAAAAACAAAATAATAAAGAATTCCTTCTCATGTCTTATATAAACCCACTCAATCTCCCATTCCAATTCACTAAAACCATTTGGAGCTCAACTAACCCCTTCCCTCCTCTATCTATAATCCTCTCAAGCATCCCCAATCTCCAAAGAAGCCCCTCTCAAGCCTCTCCCAAGCCTCTGGGATCACACTTCCAAGTAAGGGATTTCTTCCTTTCTCATTTTTTTCCAAATTTCATTATATTGTTATAACCATTTGTTTTCAATCAAAAATTATGGGGTATGGTTTTTCACCTAACCCATACTTCCCTCATTATTTTTGAATTATAAGATACATCTTTATCACTCATTAATTCCACCCATGTACACCTATTACCATGACGAAATTCCGTAAGGAATTCCTCTCTTCTCATTTACATTCAAGAAATTATTTTTTATTATGCATCCAAATTACATTAAATATGTTGTGATATTAAGTTCCATGACCCACCTTACTATCCATTTATTGTATAAATGATTATACACCATGTTTTCTCTCATAAACCCGTTTTATGGTTTCTATTTGACGTCATTATGTTGCCGAAGTTACACCCTAATTTCCCATGCCAAAATCATCGTGTAAGTGAATACCATATCCATTTCTCTATCAAGGGTACACAACTTTATGAACATATAATTTTTGGTTGAGGAATTACATATATGTATTCCACATCTCTTATTCATGGAATATATTATGATTTTTAATGAATCCAGGTTGTATGATCTATGTGGAACACTTATGCATGAAACGAAATGATTAAGAAGGGTGTTCCATGATAGCGCTCCAATGCATTGGGTAAAGATTAGTATCATGATACGTTAAGTTCAATGAGGTTTTACTCATGATAATTCATGTAAAATGAAGGATTACTAATGATCCATGTGCAATGATCCTTGGCTCATGACAATATCCGATTAAATGTTATTTCCACATTTGAATGTTGTGATAATCATGCTATATAATGACTTTATGTACATGTTTCTCTTATGCTCCATTGATACGCCTATTACCAAACTTGTATTATATTATTCATGTTATTTATCATTTAATCCCTTACTGGGCTTTATAGACCATTTTCTTATGTGTGTCCTCAGGTTATCCCATGCAATGCTAAGTATGTAGGAATGTTGTGGTCATGTAAAATATGTTTTCAATAATGAGGTTGGATTTTATTTTCTAAGTTGTTATGTAATATTCCTAATTTCCCAAGACTCTAGACCTCTCGATCCTCAATGATTTCATAAGTGAATGTTTATATAATAAGTCATTTTTATGTTTGTAATAAAGAGTATAGTTGTTATACCAACCTCTCATCCTCTCGACCAATGAGATACCCTAAGAATCACTAGGCCTAAAAACCCAGATGACCTCTATCCTTTGTAAGGAAGTTCTGTACTTAGATATAAATGGGGGAACCATAGGGAGTTTCAAGGAATATTGAAACGGTAACATGGTGAGAAAAACCCATTCCAGGCCATGAAATCCTGATAAAACACAAACCTACAATGTATGACTTGAAAAATATTTTTTATATATTTATTATGGCCATAATAATATACTCATACTGTTCCTTCCTGGATGCTCTCATTAAAAATAAAAATAAAACATGCTAAAGAGAATAGATAGACCTCACCTAGTAATGAATAAAAGAGATAATATAATATAATGATGAACATAAAGAGTATATCGCACCCACTTCCACACTGGTTTAGTGGTCTACCTCATGTTTCATGTCCTAGGAATCTCTCTGCAATAGTAATCTAGCTTGAAAACACCTGGGAAAGGTATCACATCATACACCTCATGCATCACATCCTTACATTCTCCCATCCACATATCCATATATTGTACCCATGTAGGTTCTAGGATCCACCTCAACCCATATAATTTATATCATACATTGTCTATCCTACATCAAGCCATTGTGGCCTATACACTGAGTAAGTTCCTCAATGCATTAAAAAATATACTCATTATACATATAATAATACTTTGGATACTATATCTAGTAATAAATTTGATTGAAATAACTACAACCCATCACAATTCTCTACACACATATATGGAAAAAATAACCACCATGAATACTAGCATAAGTAACTGCCAAGAGAAGAGAGAAGGGAAAAAGGGCGTAGTCAGCCATCCATCCTCCCACTGGGATATTGGGGAAGACACCATCCCATAGTCCATAGGGTGTCAGTCTCCATAACTGACATGGGTGGGGAAGCATATGAAATCACATAATATAAATGATATAATAAATCTTAAAACCCCACTATGGGAATGACCTACTCTCCAACTCAACTATAGATAAGATCACTCGAACACCCAGCTGCCACATCTAAGACTGGATATCCTATAATAACACAAGCATATAAAAGTGATATATTAATTACATCCATTATTTTTTGAACCATTTATTCACATTAATTAATTAATTATCCATTAATTAACAAATAATATTATTCTAGATTATATTAAATCAAAATACATTACAGTAAATATCATAGTAAATTCCTTCTCCTCCATGCGTAATTGAAACCAATTCCATGGTTTATCAAGATTAACATCTTTTGAAGAATTTAATTCCATTATCATCAAACCATAGGGATTAAAAATTTATTCATAATTATATATCCAGATACTATAGAGAAACCATTATAATATATCACCAAGTGGAAATAGAAAACCAAGAACCTCCAGCTACCTGAATTAGCGGGGAAGGGAAAGTAGATAAAATAAGCAACCCATCCATCGACCTTTAAACAATTCAAAAGATAACATACCATATCCATATATATCAACAATAGGTATGACCATATTTAACACTTTACATAACCTATGGTGACATAATCTACACCAAAACGCATATACCGATGCGTCTCATGAAAAACATGGGTCATTTTTTACCTCAACACATGGGCCTCCCTACCCAGATGTCTTAGCAGCCATCTTAGGCTTATCTTCCATAGGATCACCTCACATTCAGAGCTCCTTGACCCATATCTCACATAATCCTTCCAATATCAATCATAACATACTCATATTTTGTGGATCGTATCTAGAGCACATCAAAAAATCAGTTGGAAACAAACAGGTCGTCAACATGGAAACTGGGACCTCAGAATAAGGAATTTAGCCTTCTTATTCAAATGTGCTCTTGTTTCAAAATGAGGAACTTGTACATCTCAAAAAATATGCAACTTAAGAACTATAAAACATTTTAATCACATAACTGTTTCCTACTACATATTGAACTAATCGATTCATTTATTAACAAGTTTCAACTATTGGAAACATAAGGCATCAAGCAATAATAAGCTATCAAAGGAAAAATATACTCTTAGAATTTATTCTAGTTTCAATAGACTCAGTGAAGTAACATTCTCAATTAACATGTATTTTATTTATTATCAACAATAACCATAAATATGTATTAAAATATTTATCATTTCCATTAATTATATGGAATATCAATTTCAATTAAACATGATCATAACAGCACTCTGATTAACATTAAATTTCATTAACCACCATATTAAAAACATTCCACTTATGTAATTTCTCAAGAAAATAAATTATCATTTATTTATTTATTTTTCTTCTTCACTAATTTCCATACTAAAAAAACAATATATTTCATATCATAAAAAAATGCTGACAAAGAACGGTATTGATTTCATACTGTCTAGAAAATCATAAAGAAAATTGTAGTCATGGTATAAAGCAACAACATCAGAAATATGTGATTGCAATACAATTTTTAATCCAATTAAATATTTATTAATTTAATTTAATCTCCATAGAAAGGGATAAATCATGATAAATTTTCAATTTCACATAAATAATAAGAGACTAAAAAAATCCCCTACCAAAAAATTCTTCAACATTCTTTGCATGAGAACGGACCATGTTACGGATCGCTGATCACCTCACCCGTAGGAACTATATCTCTCCATGGATACCACGGAACAACCTGACAAAAAACATATAAAATACAATAACGTAAAAGGGATATCATACTCCATTACATGGATAGAAGGGATGGGAGGAAACAATATCAAACCAATAGAAATTACTAGAAGACGAAGAAATAACGCACTATGGATCAACTATGTTCACCATCATCGATGTTAAAATACAAGAATCAATCCCTTATTAAATGGATATAAAAATGATAAGGAATGTATTGAATAGCTTCCTATAATTAGAGAGGTTCAAACTATAGACATAGTGTTTGTGAAATTCCAAAGCGTTTTCACCGAGTTAAGGATGTGTTGCACAGGGGATTTACATGTCTTGTAAACCCTTTACATGTGGGGTAAATTTATATAGTAGGGTCTCACCAAAAAAATGTGTTTCCTTTTAATAAATTAACCCCAAAAATCTAAATTTTTTGAAATAAACCTATGAAATTCATGAAAATGTCTTACACAACGTGTAAAGACAACACAACATGTAATCTCCATATTCCATTATTTTCAGTAGCCAACACATTCGTGATTATTCATAGCCTCTTCCGAGCACTACGATCCATGGAAACTAACAAAGGATCAGACTTATAGGATCTGGGACTTTACAAATTATGTTATTTAAAACTTTATATTATAGGTTAAACTACTCAACACTAAATTGAATCATGAGGTAAGGGTTTCTCATATCACTTTTACTTCTGTGAGATATATACCTTATTCAACTATTATTATTTTTTTGTGGCGTAAATACTTCCATTTGATATGTAATATCATGAATATCATTATCTTAATTATACAAATTGTTTCCTTTGATAATTATTACTTTTATGGGGCACACGATTTGACGGATTACAAGTAGCATGAGATTTCCTATCTCAATTTCCAATCATTAGGTAAAAATTCTACTTAATTGATTATGACATGTTAATATTATCTATGATATGAATTTTTATTATATTATGCTTTATTTAAATTTTTTATTTGTATTTATGGATGACAAACATTATAGATTCATTTTATTAATTCTCACTTCAATGATAGTATATTCTTAAGTAATGTTCTTTTCAAAACTAAAATTTTAAGGTTTCCCTTATAAATCTATTTTTTCTTCCATGTCCAAGTTTTATTAAATATTTTTTGATTTTTATTACTACTATATTACAATTGGTTGGGATAATGTTTATTAATGTGTGATTTTTTACAAAATGGTTTGAAAGGAATCTTTTTTTGTTTCTAAACAATATTTTTTTGTGAATTTTCCAACAAAAATATGAATGGAATATTGTTTTAACTTGTACAGAATTAGAAGGTTTTTCTTCTACAATATCATCTTAATTAATTAATGTTTTTATTAAAAGATTTAAAATTAGTTTACAAAGAAAATGGTTTCTTTTATAATTCATGGATCATTAAAAATAAATGATTTAAAAATGAAAATGGAAATTTTTCAATATTTTTTTCAGCTAATCTTTCAAAATTATTATCCATTTGAAGATTACATTATTTTATTTTAAATAAAATTTATTAGGTATATTATTAAATGATACTATCCATTTTATTTTTATATTTGGTTTATGTTTAATTTATCATGATATTTATGAAGCCAGCTTCTTTTCCATGGGTTATGATATGCTGAAATGTTTATGAAACCCATTTCTATCCATGAGTTCTAATACAATGAATGATTTATGATCCGATGGAACACATATTTATGGTTTTAATTAAGTTATGGGTGTGACCTATATCAACCTCTAATGAATTGGGTGAAAATTTATATCTTGTGATATAACAATGGGAAACAAGTTATTGGGCTTGATCCACTATGGCATATAGGTGTGTCTTGATCCATGATGCACCTGATTTGTGTATACATTTCCACATACTTTATTGAAAATAAGAACATGTATTCAAAAAAACCTACTAATTAGAAGAAAAATACTTTTATTTCGGGGACCTTGTTCATTTTCATGTGATTTAAGGCCAAACACAAAAATTGGGGGAAAACTAAGCAAAATTTACAACAACATGGCATGTACTTATATACACACTATTTACTATGAGACTCATACATAGATTGAATTGGACCAGTACAAGACCAATTTATCAGGAGCATGTACACGCCATGTACGAAAACTACACACCGTGTATAGTATTCTAGATGTGGTTGGTTGTTGAGAAGAAGTCTACACGCCCATGTTGTCGGCTAACATTGACACGCCGTGTACGTAATCTATACGCTGTGTCTGGCCTTCTAGAAGTAGTTAGTGGTTGATAAAAGAGATTATACACCATGTATGAAGGTGCTATACGCCATGTATACCCACCTATTAAGAGACACTGTGTTCCAAGTCAAAGATGGCATGTTAGGCCACCTACCGGTGGAGAAAAAGATGACAAAAGCGCGTTATCAAAAGAACATGGCATGTACTTTTACCACATGCCATGTACTTTTATTTTCTATTAATTGAGGCTTTAGCCTCCAGTTCAAAGAAGAGGAAGAGGGGGTAACGAATCGAAGGAAAGAAGCCATGCTGTTGTGCTACCATCATTCATCTACTTCTCCATTCTACCATTCTACTAAAGAGCTAATCTTCCCTTGAAGTTTTTGTGATGATCACATCAGGTATAGAGATTTCTATTTTTATCTATTATTCTATGTGTAACTAAATACCCAGTGTGTTGGGGTTGTGGGAGATGAAAGAGTTGTAATTTTGATTAGTTGTTATTAATGTGTTTGTTCTATTAACCGCTTATTATTCTTCTTCAATCACTTCATTATATCATGAAAACTTCTGAGCCAGACTATGGGATGAATTTTCAGGGATTCAAAATAAGAATAACGATGAGTACTTTCATGATCATTGGAAGTATTCATCGACTAAAAAATGGAATAAGCCAAATAAAGAACTATGAAACACTGACAACCAGACCAAGGATTCAGTTTCCTTATCTCTAGACATATGTTTACCGGACCAAGGAAACCTTGTTATAAATTAAAACCCATAGTTTTGGGTTATTATGAACAACAAAACAGTATAGGCTTTTTTATTTAATAAACAACCTCTTAATTATCCACAACCCCAACACATTTTCTTATATATTTGCATCAAAAAAATTTCCAATATTTTCTTTTATCCATTTAGTAATTTGCTAATGAAATTTTAATCCAATTACCTTGTTATCCAAACATTAAAAATTGAATCTAAATTCAGTACACTTCACTAAGATGAAAATACAAAGTAGATAAGCAAGAAAAAAATAACTTCTTTTTACATATGGATTGACCACTTACTAGTACTATAATAATTAGTGTAAAACAATTTGGGATACCAAGAACATACCCTCAGTAAATTCACTCTCTAAATTTTGGCACCATTTCTGGGGAACTAAAAAGTTAATTTTTTCCTTGTTTTAATTAAATTTGTATCAAATTTTAGTGGAAACAAAAAATAATAAATTCCCAAAAATCTCTTACCTAATCTCATTTCTATTTATCTTTATTCTTCCTCATTTATTCCTGGTGTGTTTAGTATTGTGTTGGTCCATAAGTGTATAATCGACCCCCACACTCATTCAAAGAACCCTGAGTCATCGGGGTTTTTCTCAGTTGACCTAGAAATTGAATGAGCACTATTGAGGTACCAACAAGAACTCATGGATGAGCACAACCAAAAAAATCTAATGGTGAAAAACGAAAAATGAAATCAAGCCGCCATCCAAGGATCTGGACAACTGTTTGGTCTGGATGACAACTAGAACCAGTAGGCTCCACATGTTTCAGGGTATGGCCTGCAGCAGCTCCAACAGTACCAACTGGAGAGGATACCATTTTTATAGCGAGGTCAAGGGCCGTACTTTTCCCCTTAGTAACAACAATACATTCCTTCTCCACTCTCCTAGCTGCCACCTCCACCCCATACTCTTATGGAGTATGGCTTTCCATCTATTCAAAGAGTTGACACAGGTATCATCCGTCACCTGGTGGAGGCCCAACACTTCAAGATAAATCATTCCATTATGCACCTAATCCAGAATATTGTTTAGTTTGGTGACCTACACAGCGTGGACCACAATGCCCATCTCTCCAATTTTTTGGAGGTCTACCACATGTTTCTCTACCAAGGAGTGTCCACGGACACCATTTATCTTCTCCTCTTTCCCTTCTACATAAGGGATAAAGTGAAAGACTGGATTAACGGTTTTCCACAATGATCCATCCTCACCTTGTAAGAGCTAGCCTAGGCGTTCTTGTCTAAATACTTCCCACCCTCGAAGATGGTGACTCTGCGATATGAAATACACAACATCCAATAGCACGACTGAAAGTCATTTTACGAATAATGGGATCGCTTTAAAGAGATGTTGCGCAAGTTCCCACACCATGGAATCCCATATTCGATGCAAGTCTAAACCTTTTACTACAAACTGACAATGAATACAAATTCTGTGTTGGATGTTGCTGCTAGGGGTACAGTTATGAGGAAGTCTCCCGAAGAGCTTTTCGAACTACTAGAAGACATGTTAGCCAACAGATTCTAGTGAAATTCTGAGTGGGGCACAAAAAAACGAGGTATGCATAATATTGATGCCAATAATATGAGAGCTACATAGTTGGATGATGTGTCCAAAAAGATCAACGTGTTCAATATGAAGGGTTCATCCCAAGTACAGGCGGCAAAGCATCCAGCATGCAACGAATGTGGTGATAACCACATTATGGGAGAATGACCAGGACCCATAGGTGGCCCTTTGATGAGCAATGTGAGATGTGTTGGCCAAAACTGAGGGCCAAACTAGTACCAGCAGTACCAGAATCCGTCATGGCGTGATCAACAAAACATAGGCTGGGGATGACAATAGCAGAATCCTCCGCCCCAGCGACTGCCCAACTACGGTCACACTCCTTATCAGAACCAGTACTTGTGGTAACAACAGACTTAGTAGAGATCATATCAGCAGCAAGGGTATCAAAACCCTTTCCTGTAGCAGTCGAGGCTGCCACCATCTCCACCAATTGCATAGCCACCTCAGTAAAAGAATACCTCAAGGTTAGAGTATCTCATGAATTAATTTATATCTACTGTTGAGACCAGATTTGAAAATCAAGAGGCTTCCATTTGAGGCCTGAAAAACAAAATTGGAGAGCTAAAAAACCAAGCCTCAGGGAGGCAACCTAGTACATTATTGGGCAACACTTAGAAGAATCTGAGGGAGGAGGCCCATACCGTCACACTACTGAGTGTATGAGAGCTACAACAGAACTAACACTACTGGAAAAAACCCTTTACCAATGGTTTGGAACCATTGGTATAGGCCTCCAAACCGTTGGTATAGCCTATACCAATGGTTTGGAGAACCATGGTCAAGTAAGTCGTTAGGATAGGTCTATACCAACGGTTTTAGGAAAACCGTTGGTATAAGTAATAAGAAAATCTATACCAATAGTTCCATAAAACCGTTGGTATATGTATTTCAAAAAAACCATTCTGTGGGATTTGATCATAGGACCTCTAGTTTATCTTTCAAAGACCTAACCACTAACCTAACATGAATTTTTTGAACATAATTTCATATATATATATATATATACATTATCATAATTATTTTAAACTTTTATTTATATAATGTTCTCGGTAAGAAGATTCGATAAAAAATCAATGGACCTACACCAAAGGTTGTCAAAATCGTTGGTATAGACCTATACCAACGGTTTTGACAACTGTTTGTATAAGTCCTCTGAGTTTGGGACTGTTCCCAACATTTTGGCCAAACCTTTGGGAAAAGTGGCCACAAAGAACCATTTCCCAACGGTTTGGCCAAACTGTTAGGAAAACCATACCCTTTCCCAATGGTTTTGGAAAACCATTGGGAAAAGTGAACTTAAAGTGGGCTTTCCCAACGGTTTGGCCAAACTGTTGGGAAAGGGGACCTATACCAATAGTTTTTACAAACCATTGGTATATAAGCGTTGGGAAAGGTGAGATTTCCAATAGTGATAACCAGCCCAACCAGAGGTACCTACACCCCTACTGATAAAAAAGGTACAGTTATAGACCCCTACTCATCTAAAATCCCACTAAAGGAGGCTTCACAAATTAAAGTAAAGGAGGTTGTCAAACCATTTGATCCTACCTTACCCTACCGAGATAGGATTAGCATAGAACACTAGACCACCAGTTCAAAAAATTCATGGATGTGTTCAATAAGTTTCACATCAACATTCCATTTATAGAGGCACTAACGTAGATGCCCACTTTTGGGAAATTCATGAAGTAGATCCTCTCCAACAAAAGAAAGATGGAGGATCGGGGCAACATTACACTGACTAAGGAGTTCTCATCGGTCATCTAGCATTCGATTCCTCCCAAACTCTAGGATCTAGGTAGATTCACTATTCTATGCATTATTGGACCATGTGTGTTTGGGAAGGCCCTCTATGACTTAGAGGCCAGTGTCAACCTCAATCCCCTCAGAGTTTTTAAGAATCTTGGGATCAACGATCTGAAGCCTACCCGAGTAGCCCTTTAGTTTGCAGAGTGATCCATCAATATTTTAAGGGGCTATTGGAGTACATGTTGGTCAACGTGGGTAGGTTAATCCTCCCCATAGATTACATCATCCTCGACATGGGGGAAGACCAAGAGGCACCTCTCATTTTTTGAAGGCCTTTCTTGGCCACTAGAAAGGTACTGATAGACGTGCACCAGGGGGAGCTAATTTTTCGAGTAGGATAAGAGAGAGTCTCCTATAATGTCCTAAAATCCGTCAAGCATACATCATTGTCAGAGCACGAGGGTTGTTATGAGGTGACCACTGTGGTTGATCACTTGAGAGGAGAAGGGGATGATATGGTATATTCTTTTTCCTCAGAAGACTTGGTTATTCCATACATTCAACCATATGAAGCACCGTACGACTTGCAATTACTAGAAGGCCAGGGTGGCCACTACTAGGAATGTGCAGTTATACATGATATTCTAGAGTGGGGAAAAGTGAAACCACTTGTACCTTTGATTATAAATCCACCTGAACTCGAACTGAAGCATCTTCCATCTTCATTGAAGTATGGGTATTTGAGAAACAATCAAACATTACTTTTCATACTTAGTGCAGCACTATCACAGGAGTTGGAGGATACACTTCTGCAGGTTTTGAAACTGCCCAACCATGCAATTGGGTGGACAATTGCAGATTTGAAAGGCATCAGCCCTACCATTTTCACCCACAAGGTGCTGCTTGAAGAAGGTGTGAAGCAATCTCAACAACTACAAAAATGCCTACCCCCCCCCCATTAAGGAAGTTGTAAAAAACGTGGTAATTAAGTTGTTGGATGAGGGCATCATTTATCCCATCTCGGATAGTCTGTGGGTGAGTCCCCTAAATGTGGTACACAAAAAGGGGGTATCACTGTGATTTTAAATGATAAGAATGAGCTCATTCCCACATTAACTATCACGGGATGGAGAGTCTGTGTGGATTATAGGAAGACGAATGATACCATGAGGAAATATCATTTCTCCATGCCCTTCATGGATCAGATGCTATAGAGACAAGTAGGCCCCAACTATTGTTGCTTTCTTCGAGTTCGATGGGCCCGGGTACATGGCGACCCCCAACATGTGGTCTTGGTGGTCCAGTTTTGGATAGGCGGATGACCCATCTCCCTTACTATGACAGAGTTTTGAAGAGGGTGTGATTTCAATCCTCATCCCATCACCAAACCCCATGTCCCCACCCTGAGCCGCCCTGAGCTCTTTGAGCTCATTGCCATTCGGTGGCATATCGCTAGTCCTGACCACCTATACACCCTTAATTCCCAGAAGAGTACCCTTATTTCTGACCCTATCCTCACCTTCGCCCACCGGTTCTTTAGCACCGTCCTTTTTCCCCACCACAAGGATATGGTGGTTGTGACCAGCTGTGACATGGAGCTCCTCACCTGTGTCAACTGGCAGGACTACCCAGACCTCCCTTACCTTGTCTCCTCCTATTTCCACTCCATGTTTACCAGCCGCTATGGAAACCTAAATGGTGGGTTTTATTCCAACCACATTGCACACCACCTTGGGGTTTTTGAGCCTTCCCTTCCCTAGGACCGGTTAAGTTACCCCCAATGGATGGAATTTATCATGCTTATTCACATGGGATTGATCTGAAAGTAGGGGCGCTTACATCCTTGCCAAGGAACCACCCCGACCACCTGCCGACCCTCTTTCCCCGGTCGATGTACCTGCTCCTCCTTCCCCACCCCTTCTAGCTTCCCCACCCCACCCCCTTATTCCAACCTTCCTTATTCTATTCCATTTACTGCACCTGCCTCTGAACCCTTGGTCGATCTCTTATTTTCTCTCGTCCTAGTCATGATGGAGAAGCACTTGGTTCATCTCGATCAACGTTAGGATGGACTCGATCAGATGTCGGGGCTTCTTCTTCAGTATCATGGTATTCCACTACCGCCATAACCTGCCCCTACCTCGGCTCCCATCCCTTCTTCCACAGCTCCACCACCGTTTACCGCACTGGCCACGAATTTAATTCTTATCTTCACTACGGCCCTAGATGATACCCCTACTGATACTAGTACAGGGATCACTATTGAGCCTTCTCTACCAGGCCCAACTCCTACAACTTCCCTTATGAGTGCAGATTCTGATCCTTCAGTTTTCACGTCTCCTGAACCTTCTCTCTCAGCTATTTCTGTACTGGATGATGCCTCTTCTGAGGCAATCCCCTGACTGTTTTTTGGACACATGTTTACCATAATATATTTTTTTTTGATATCATGTGGTTGTGTATGTTGTGTATGCTTGCATTTTTCTTTCTCCAAGACCGTCACATGTACTCTGGCATGCTTTGGTCTATACTTATCCACCACTTCCGGTCTTTCTTCACCTAAACATGAGGGGAGTATTGTTTTTTTCATGTATTCTGTTGTTTTCTTTTTCTTTCTCGATATCCTTCTTTTCTTACTTCCCCACATTATGGTCCACTATTGTGTCCCCACATTCCCTTCTCCACCTTTATATGGCACTTGGTAGACCATGTTCAATTTTAAGTATGGGGGAGCATCTCTCGACCACCTTAGTCATTGCCTTTATCATCATTTAGGAGACATCATTATTGGAACATATATTTGAAAATGTGAAGAAATTTTGTTTAATCATATTTCTAAATAATAAATCTAAAAGGGGAAAATTTTTAAACGTTTCATTCATTTTTTGGTTCTTAAATTGTTTTAAAATGATTTCTGATATAGTTTAAATTTCAACTTTTAATCCTTTGATAAATACATTGTTTAGGATAATCATCTATATGAAAGTCACAACCTAATTTTAACTTTATTTTTTCCCCACTCTTGAGATGTATTCCAAACCCTTTGTCATATTCTTTTTGTTACCCTTTTTTGAGAGATTATTAGGGTAAACATAACTACTAGAATTGTTAAATTTTCTTTTCAAAACATGAAAAATTTATGAATTACATTAAAATTATTGAGGCATTAGATTGTTTGAACCCCTTTTATCTTGAGACCTACCCTACATATGATCTTCCTGAAGACCCTAGAAACCATGAACTACCTTTATAGAATGCCATATTACAAGATTAATTCTATTCCTACCCTATTTTTTAAATAATTGTGCATGATTATTCACTTGAGCTTAAGAGAAGGAATTGGTATTACATGGAATATTTTTGTGAATTGTCATGAAATTAAGTATGTGGGAGAGCCTCTTGATCATTTGAGGTAAAAAGTTGTTTTAAACCCCTATTTGTGGAATTTATAAAAGGTTATATTTTTTCCAAAAAAAGAAGAAGAAATTATAATACGGATGAAGGAATCGTATACTCAGTTATTGGTTTGTGAACCCTACCTTACTAAAGGAGATGGTGGTGATGAAATCATTTAACAGAGTTTCTTAAGGATACTTTTACACTAAGACTAATTTTGAATATCATGCACTGTTATTTAAAGAATATAGCCTCTTTTTTCAATCCTTTGAGTTATTTTTCACATCTTTATCTACCAACCCTTAGCCACAGAGACATATGACCTTTATTGAAAAGCCCTCATGATTTTTGTAAATCTTTTTTCGGAAGTAGATAAATAGATTAATTGAAAACCTATGGATAGAGTGTATATATCATTGATTCATAATAAATTTTATTTAAAATGTCTTGAGTGTTGATTGTGTTATTGGTGAGGTAGATCATCAAGTGTCTTACTTAATTTTGAAAGGATTAAACACGTGTTTAGAGGAGGATGAAAGTAATTTATTGAATTGTATATGAATAATAATTAGAATATCTTATGAATTGAATCAATTTTGTACCTTTTTAGAATTTTCTACCTTGAATGTATCATTTAAAATTATGATTAATTTAATTCCTTCCTTTTTAAAATATAGACTCTTTTAATTAGATGTAGATATTTTATTGAGGGAAAGGAGAAGAATGTGTATTTGGGAGTTTGATGCACTCTATTTTTGTATACATTTCCTTATAAATTATTAAAAATAAGAACATTTATTCAGAAAAAACCTTCTACTTAGTCGAAAAATACATTGAATTCGGTGATCTTGTTCATTTTCATGTGATTTTAGGCCAAACATGCAAACTGGGGGAAAAATAAGCAACATTTACAACTACACGGCATGTATACACGCCGTGTACAGTCAGACTCAGACACAGATTGGATTAGAAAAGTACATGGCCAAGTTACCAGAAGAATGTACACGCTGTTTACGACAACTACACACCATCTATTGTATTCTAGAAGCGGTTGGTTGTTGATATGATGTCTACATGCCTATGTGGCTGGATGACGTTGAAACGATGTGTACATCATCTATGCGTAGTGTTGGACCTTATAGAAGTGTTTGGTGGCTGATAAAAGAGTGTACACACCGTGTATGGTAGTGCTACACCCCGTGTATACCCATCTACCATGCAGCGCCGTGTTCCAATTCAAAGACGGCATTTTAGGCCACCTGCTGGCGGAGAAAAAGATGACAAAAGCGTGTCGACAAAAGTACCCTGTGTGTACATTTGCCACACGTCTTGTACTTTTATTTCCTATAAATAGAGGCCTTAGACTCCGGTTAAAAGAAGAAGATGAGGGGGTGAAGGTTCGAGGGAAATAATCTCTTATGTCATGATACTATCATTCAACTACCTCGACATTCTACCATTCTACCAAAGAGCCTATCTCCCCTTAAAGTTTCTGCAATGATCACATCAAGTATGGAGGGTTCATTTTTTTATCTTTTCTTCTATGTGTAACTAAATACCCAGTGTGTTGGGTTTGTGGGAGATGAAAGAGTTTTAATTTTGATTAGTTTTCATTAATGTGTTTTTTATATTATCCTCTTCTTATTCTTCTTTAATCACTTCATTTTATCACTGAAAAATTTGATCCAGAATAAGGGAAAAATTTTCAAGGAATCAAAAGAAGAGTAACGATGAGTACTTTTAGGATCATTTGAAGTATTCATCGACTCAAAAATTGAATAATACAAATTAAGAATAGTGAAACAATAACTACCAGACCAAGGAGTTGGTTTCCTCAGCTCTATACAGAAGTTTACCGGACCAAGGAAACCTTGATACAAATTGAAACCCAGAGTGTTGGGTTATTAAGAACAACATAACCTCATAATATATTTTATTTAATAAAAAACCTCTTAAGAATCCAAATCCCCAATGCATTTTCCTCCATATTTGCATAAAAACCAATTTCCCATATTTTCCTTTATCCGTTAGGTAATTTACTAAATAAATTTAAATCCAATTACCTTTTTATCCAAACATTGAAAATCAACTCTAAATTCAGTACACTTCACTAAGTCGAAAATAAAAACTAGATAAGAAAGACCAAAATAACTTATTTTTCCCTATGGATCAACCCCTTATTAGCACTATACTCATTAGGGTAAAACAATTTGGGATACCGATAACATACCTTTGGTAAAATGACTCGCCAATACACTATGGGAAATAGATGTGTCATGATCCTTGATGTTGATGGTATTTTTTGTTAATAGTGATATATTAAATTTATTTCAATATTTATAATGTTTCCACACTTTTAAGAAATGATATTATTGATCATTATTGATTTTGGATGATGTCTCACTCTTTTGGCCATGTTTTTTGAAATGATAATGTTTATTCCATGAATCGTTTTTATGATCAATGATAATTTGGGTAGGAACTTCATAAGTTATGATAATGATAACATAACCTTATTCATATCTTATGGATTCATATGATCATGGATTGATACCCCCTATGTTTATCCTTACTAAGAATCTGAGATTCCCCTTTTCTTATATTTATTTTCCTTAGGACATGAAGAAATGTGATAAGTATGATATTTACAAAACACTTCTAATTATGAAGGAATAAGCAAGAGACGATGTAAATGTTTTATAAACTGGTTTTTTATGTTTCATTTTTTTCATAGATACTAAACCCATAAGGTTATGCAATAGATATAATTTGTTATATAATAATTATTCATCTGTTTATGAACCATATTTATGTATGAAGTGAATGGGTTATTATATTTGGAATCAGTGTAAGTTTTAGTTTACCTTTGAAAAATAGGACATCAAAGCCTTAACTAAGATCCTTATGGATCAGTATATGAATAGGGTTTAATACTATTATTTTGGTAAAAATCATTAATAACCTATGATTAAACCAATGGTGTCATAGATTAGAGTTTTTTAATTACTTTTTCTTGATTATATGGTTTCCCACTATGATTATTTTCCCTCACACTAAGATTTTTGGGTTTTAGAAAATGTCATGAACTAGGAGGAATCATGATAATGGGGAATGTGATATACAATGGAAGGAGCATCTCCATAAGAAACCAAGTTAAGTTGTAGTAAAAATTTGAAACCTTGTTATTATTCCAAATCATCAATCTCATAATATGATCAATACTCCCAATATTTCTTGTGTTTCTTGACCCATCTAATATGAGAAATATGAGTATTTATTATGACCACATAGAAAATGTATTTTAATTTTTTCTTGTAAAACATATGGGAAGAGGCATCAAGGAGAATGTTACGAAGGAACAATAATATAATTTGGGTGTGGAAAATTAGGACATGAAGAAATTAATTGAAAAAAAAGTGATAATTAAATTAACGTAATGGATAAGAATAATGTTATTCTTAAGGAACCAATGTTAGTTAAATGTTTTAATTATGGAATGTATAGGGATTATGGGAATAAATTCCCTAGTGGGAAAGCTTGTGAAGAGGATCAACAATTTTTTTTAGTAAAGGGTATATTTATGATGATGAAGAGACTACGAATGACATATGAGATGAAAAAGTGTTAAGGAATAAAATTTATAATTTTAGTTAGTGGTCTAAGAAGGATGTATAATGATGGAGTGTTAATTGGAATTTAATTACAATGTTGTATAATTATTATTATGTGATTATGGAATAATAAAACATTTTATTATTGTTCTATTATTGTTTGTCATTGGGTTTTTAAAAATATATATAATTGTAATCCATGAGAAGTAATTCGGGTGGTAAGGTAATATTTTTTGAGAACCATGGTTAAAGGAAATACAACCCTTAATATCTTCATGATGATGGTAGAATAGTGAGATAAAGATATTTTTTAATGTAATAAAATAAATGGTATAATATTGATGACCTTTGAAGTGAATGTTAATCTGATGAAAAGTTGGTTCAATGGTGAAGTTTATAGAGTTTTGGGATTCATGGAATGATTAAAGAGTTAATTTTTTAAATCAATCATGTTTTAAATAAGAATTTATGGTAATTCTTGGCATTACCATGTTTCCAGTGAATAAAAGATAATTATATTACAATTTTAGGTGTGTTAATGTTAAGAGCTACATCAAGTTGTTTGGGGATTAATGATATGTTGATTTTAATAATTTAGCGATCGTCATGCAAATGCTTTGGCTTTTAATCTTTTGTAAGGTTCATAAGGGTAACTATTTATGAAATTTCATATGTTGAACTTTGGGAGAGGCTTTGGAGATCGGTGTATTACATAACTATATGAACATTTATTTGCATTGGATAACCTTTCTGACCATTTTTATATGATGATAACTAGATATATGAGGTATAACTTCTCATACCATCATGGATCTTATGATCCACAAGTTCTTCATGAATTAAAATTTAATCTTTATTTTATAGATTAAGAGATGAATCAAAAATTGATCAAGGCATAACCAAAGTGTTAGATTGTACGTATGAAATAAAATCAAGTAAGTATATCTTATTACATGATATTGAAATAAATTGTTACCCAATTATCATCATTTTATATGATTTCAATGAAATTTTTCATACCTATTTGGTTTATGATTTTATGTTCGTTAACCTTATCTGGTCCACGTTATCTATCATTATCTATCAGAATTGGATAGTTCTTATTCTCTTTCATTTCCATATTTTCAATTTACAGTAATGTACTCCTAATCATGATCCTAGTTTTGTGGTGACCATCACCTTTTATATCCCACTTTTTAAGTGGAAGTTTTATTGACTGTTCTTTATGATGCGGGTTTCCCATAAAGTAATTTGAAAATATGCACTTATGTTTTTTGAAGTGTAATTTGAAATTGTGAGGGTGTAAGTTTTTTAAATTATTGATAATATAGGTATTGTATCTTATAGATTGGTGCTTCCACCAAATCCATCTCATATACATTATATGTTCCATGTATCTCTCATGAGGAAGTAAATATTTGATCATTCACATATACTAAAATAATAGGTTGTACCACTAGATTAAGGTATTTGTTATGAAGAGAAATTGGTAGAGATTTTTGATTGTGTAGATAAATTTCTACAAAACAAGACCACCAACCTAGTTAATGTTTTGGGGTGAACCAACCAATTTATTGAAGCTATGTAGGAACATGAGGATAAGATGAGGTAGTGGAATGCTAATATTATTTTATCTGAGTGATGAATTTTGAGGTAGAAAATCATTTTGAGAGGGTTATAATATAGCACCCCAAGATTTAATTTTATTTCTCTTAAATTAAATTTAATCTCTTCGGTATCTTATTTTCATAGAACACCGAGCTCAAATAAACTCCAAATTAAAATTATTTTGACATGACCATTATAAACAAGATGTTTAATTGGTGATAATGGATAGTATTAACCACAATATTACATATATCATTTTCCAACTCATTGATAATTTATTAATTAATTCTTTCTGAATATTCACATAATTTTCAGAAAAGTCATTTTATTCTTCCAATACATGTTTTCTTTAAAAGATGAATTTTATCACTTTCTATGGGAAAATAAATATATTTAATTATGGAAAAAAATTAATATTTATTTGATAAAATAAGAATCATTTTTTGATTCATCATGTGAAAATTATCTTATTATTAATTTTTATTAATTTTCAAAAATGTTTAATTTTTTAGTGAATATTAAAGAACACTAATTAATAATAAACTATAATTATTCTTTTTATTTAATGTCATTTTATTATTTTAAATTTATCTCAAAGTAAGGTAAGTTTTTTTTAGTAAGATATAATTTGATTGATTAAATTTAAAAAATCTTTTTACCTTATTTTGGTAAAAGTACATTTTTCGTCTTCAATAGAAATTTTTCTAAAATGAACTATTTTTCATTACGTTTTCACAGTTTAATTTTAAATGTAATTTTTCAACTTCTATGTTTCAAATTTTTTAAAACATATTCTGTATTTATAATCAGGCGATTCAGAATATTTTATAAGTTAATTTTCATTTTCATGAACAAAAAAAGTTACCATGGTAAAACAATTATTTTCCATATTATAGGTAAAATAATGTAGGAGGTTAGAGTTAGAAGGTACAATATTAAAATAAAAAAAATAAAAAAAAATTAAATGGGTGGTTTATATATTGATAAAACATACCCAACCTTTAAAATTATTATTGTAAACAAAAATTATTTCAAATTAATTCTATTAAAATACTATTGGCTTTAAATGTAAAATTATCATTTTTAATCACATAAAACCACCTTTCTTCAAGTATAAATACCACTCATCACCAGCTAATTTATCTTAAACAGACTTTAATATCTTAAAATATATTCCTAAAACTCTCATCTACTTACTCTCTAAATCTATATTCATTTGGTCTCACCCGAGGACCAATTTTGAGATCCTTATAGGGTCTTTCAAAGAGGTGATATTCAAGAGGTAACATTATCAAACAACCTCTCTTCATTTCTTTTATTTTTCAACATTATATTCACCTCATTAATCTATAATAGAATAAAAAATATAGTAAAATTTATATAATTTAATGTTATATTTTTTATTTAATATATTATATCCACTGTTTTTCTTATCTCCTCCTATTCAATGAAACAGAACCATTGTCCAAATTATTTTGGTTAACCATCTCCATGGATTATGATCTTTTTTTATCTATTACCACCTTCAAGGCTGGTCATAAAAGTGTAATTATGGTTAAAAAGATTTAAATGGTTATATTATAACCTATTTCGTGTTTTGGAACTAATATATAGACATAATATTAAATAAAAAGAAACTATTTCAATATTTTCAGATAAAAACATCGAAAATAAACAAAACTTTTATCATTTCCAATTTATCAAATGAATCATCCTCATGTAAAAATAAATAAAATGATATATGGAACCAGTTCAAAAATAATTAATTTAATAGATACAATTTATTTCACTTCTAGAGTTTTATTTTCATTTTATATGAAAATCCATAATTATACACAAATAAAATGATCATGAAACCTTGAAACGAATACACCTGAAACAATGAATATAATGAAATATTATTAATGAAAGTGTGGTAAGATGTTATAATATTCCAATATAAGGTATAATAAATATGATTATATTTCTTTAATTAATTAATAACATTATCTAATCCTTCATAGAGTATTTTAAAGTACTCAAAACTAAAGGAAAGACTGAGGTAAGGGTTTCTCATCTCATATTTACTTCTGTGAGATATATTCCTTATCCACCACCTATTTATTTTTATGGTGTGTAAATAATACCAATTGATATATCATATCATGAGTCTAATTGTATTAATTATATTAAATGTTTAATTTTCTAATTATTACTTTTATGGGGCATATGACATGTCTAATTACAAGTTGGAAGGGTTTTCCAAACTAAATTTCTATTAATTGGGTTAAGCTTCTACTTCATTGATTTTTCTAGGTTAAAATTATGTGTCAAATTAATTTTGATAATATTTTATTTTTTTGCTTATATTATGTGGATTTACTACTCATATACATAATCTATTAATTTTACAAATGCTCACATGAATAACATGATATTTATAGGGGTATTTATTTTAAAAATTATCTTTTAAAAGTTTAACTTAAAATTATTTTTTTCCATGTACATATTTTATTAGTTTTTTTGAAAATGTTTTTAATATTATATTATGGTTTTTTAAATTCATTTTTACTCATGTTTTTTTATAAAATAGCTTTAAAGGATTATTTTTCCCATTTTCTAAACAGGGTTATTTGTGAATACTTTTACAAAAATATAGAAGGAATGTTTTTAGCATATACAACATGAGATGATTTTAAATCCATCATGAAATATTAAATATTTAATGTTTCATTTTTAAATTGAGAATCTTTTTTTTAAATAAATTTTTATTATTTATAATTAATCATATCTTTAAGAATAGATGATTTTAAAATGGAAATGTTATTTTTAATGAATTATTTCAAGTGATCATTTAAAATTATTTTCCTTGTCATATAACATTATTTGATGTTACTTATGATTTACTTAGGATATTAATCAAGGATACTGACTTTATTCTTTTTATGGTTGGTTTATTTTTATAATTGTGTGATATTTATGAAACCAATTTATTTTCCATGGGTTATGCTATGATGAAATGTTTATGAAACCCATTTCTTTTCATAGGTTCTAATATGATGAATGATTTATGATATTGTGGCTCACATATGTATGGTTTTCATTACATGATGGTTAGAACCTATATCTCCCTGAAATTCATTAGGTAAATCATGATATCTCATTTTATAACAATGAAAAACAAGTCAATGGGATTGATCCACTATGGGAAATAGGATTTTCTAGAACCACTATGGGAAACTGGTGTGTTCTGATTTACTATATTGATGGTATTGGTAGTTAACCTTGATATATGAAATGGTTTTATATATTTAGGGTAGTTACACACTTTTATGACATTATCTTATAGATCATGAATTATTTATAATGATTTCTCAATCATTTGGTCCATGTTTTCTGATATGATGTTTTTTATTCCATGAATCATGTTCATGATTTATAACAGATTGGGTTTGAACATTGTAAGTTATGATAATGATTGCATAACCTTATTCTTATCTTATTCTTTCATATGATCATGCACTGATATATCCTATGTTCATCCTTAAAAAGTATCATATCTCACCCTTTTATTTTGTTTCATTTCACCTGGACATGAATAAAGGGATAATGTTTCATATGTCAAAAGGGTTCTAGTTATAGAGGAATAAGTGGGAGATGATGTAGATGTTTTATAAACCAGTGTTTTATGTTTCCATGTTTCCAAAGACACTAAACCCACATGGTTCTGGTGTGGTTATGTTATGCTATGTAAATATTCATCTATTTAGTTTTAATATCTATAAATGAAATGAATAAGTCATTATAGAATCAATATGAAATATAATGAAAGATATGCTTTAAGGTGAGTTAAAAATGGGTCTCCAAATTAGTGATATTGAGTGAAAGTTTCACATATACCCATTTCTTAAGGAATAAGTAATAAAATTTCTCATAGAAAGTTGATCCAAAGTATATAAATACTGTCAACAAGGTAAGAGGAGGTCAATAATTCCCTCATACACACATTTAGTAATTTTTTTTTATATTTTATGACTTTCCTTAAATTAAAAAATTTACCTCATTATACCTTTAATGTGGTAACATGATTTTTTAACCAAATAAAAAAATTATGCATCAAAATTAAATTAAACTTATTCAAAAAAATATAATTCCTTATTCCAAATATGAAATCCATTTTAATGTATTTAATTTATAAAAGATATAAAAAATTATTGTTATATAAAATTCCATAATGAATAAAAATATTTTTTGAAAAAATATTTTTTTAAGAATGAATTACATGATAAATAATAATATTTAAATGAAAATTTATTGGTTTATTTTTATATATTATTAATAATATTTATTAAAAAATTATTTATTAATAATTAATTTTATTAAATTTAAAAAATACATTATCAATAAAAAACAATTCTTTGAAAAATAAGTCTTTTAGCATTAGTTGGTTTTTCCTAATTATTTAAAATTTATTATTTATTTACTAAAAATAAAAAAAATTATGAATAGGTTTTTAATTAAAAACCCGTTCTAATTTAATTGAATTAATTATTCGAAATTAAATTTTATAAAAATTATAAAAAATCACATAGAAACTAAAATAAAATTTATTAGATAAATAATTACTTTTTTAGATAATCATAACTTCTACTTACATATCCAATCAATTCAATAATATAAGTAATTATGGTTAGATATGAACTGATTCCAACCACGAGTGGTGATTCACCTAGCAGGGGTATCATAATGATTTTCATGATCCTGAACTTCTCTCATAGAATATTTCACTAAAGTTGTACTTCTTGAAGTTCAAATTAGTAATGGTGTATGAAAACCCCTAGTGATTGTACCTCATTTCTATTCTTATATAAATTTTTTATATATGGAGGATATATAATACATGATGTTATCATTTATCTTCATACTTTGATTTAATAATGCATCTACATATATTTGTACTTTCCAATTAAACTTACATGTTATAAAATATTCATTTTAATACAATATTACTTTAGATAAAAATATTAAATATTATTATAACCAATGACCATGATAATATCCATATAATCTCAATGAAAAAATAATCCAAAAGGCCATACAATCCTAATCGCTATAAAATTATAGTGAACATATAATGCCAATGACCATATATGTAATGGTAATATTATATTCATATATTTAACCTTGAACAGATCATCCAAATCATGTATCGCATTCTCTCATTTTCTTTCTCTTTTTATCATGTTTTTATCATGTTTTATTCTATCCATAATCATTATTAGTGGTATGATCTTCATATAGGATTGAGAAAAGGAATAGTCCCATATTATTATATTTGTATTTACTTATGGTTTTATTTTTTATGTTCTAATTATATATTATTAGTCAATATTATAGTGTATTTTGTTTTTAATTGTAATTTGTAATTTAATAAAAAATGAATATTCAATTTAGTCTAATAATGAATGTAATATAACTTATCATAACTATAATAAGATATTTAGAACTATATGTTTGTGTTGTTACACAAGAAAATGGGGTCATAGTAGAGATGAGCTTGGGTATCTTTGTAAAATGGTTCCATAATAGGGTTAATCTATATGGATTGGGTGAATGGAACCGAATTAGGTCGGATATAGGTTGAAAAGGGTTAATAGTTTCCTAACAAGGGTCATCAAGGTGGTTTGGGTGAACAGAACCCTAACAGGGCTCTATGAATGTGGGGTTACATCACCCTAATCTATAGTGGAAGTGGTACTGCAAAAATATTGTGTGTTCAATCTATCATATTATTCAATTTACCTACTTTTTCATTATTTTAATTTTTTATAGAGTTTCCTAAATGATGAATAATAGACTTGATTTTTCACATGAATGAAGTTGGGTCTCACTTCCTTGGGTTTGGTTTGGATATCTTCCCCTCTATCAAATGAGAAGCATGGATCCTTTTTATATAAAAATTTGGATAGGGTATGAAGTTGATGAATACAACCTCCCATAAATACTTATCATTCCCTAGTTTGGTTGTAGTGACCTAGGTTTTTACTAATTGAGAAATAGATCAATTTTTTTTACTCTCAATACTTCCATAATAATGAAATTATAAATATATCCTACCAAAAAAGATCAAAAAAATATAGGGTTCCATTGATTTAGGGGTGTGGATTTTACCCCAAGTCTAAGCTGGTATAGAATTTCAGGTGTGACGGAGCCTCAAAAAAATATATTATGTATGAAAATATTAGTTTTCACCCCCATATGTGGATTCTTTAAAATTACACTCTTACATATAAATGGAGCATCATATGGACAAATGACACCTCAGTTACACTTAAAATCTGTATTTAACCCAAGGTGTGGTATAAAATTTATTCACATTAGGGGCCCAATGGGTTTTTCATCATTGGCGGACTAAAATATTGACTACTAATTTAATGGTAATTATAGTATATATACCTATATTTTAGGGATATTAAACCCTCCTTAGACTCAAATCATAATGGTTGTATTAATAAAGCTGGGGATTTCGTAGTGACACCGATAAAGGATTGTCTTTGAAAGAAATTCAGGGAATTCAACGAATTGATGAATAGAATTACACAATGTTTTCACCAATGGGAACTGACATGGACATGATACTCATCAATGAATTATCATAACCTAATATAGGACTTTATTTTATTTCTAAACATTCCACATTCATTGATTCATTCCCATAACCAAAAATGTTAATGTATATTAAAAGTAAAAATGATTTATAAATTTTTTTTATTTATTTATAAATCTAGATTGATTGATCTCATAACACGTGTTGAAATGGATTTATTTTAGATTAGAATAATTATAATCAATATTATCGTTTTCCCCTGTGTAGTTTATGTATATTCAACAATAAATTATGGAGACTAAAATTATAACAACTATATTCATCAATTTTTAATTTATTAAGATCCACTAAACCCCTAACTGAAATACACTTATTTAGAACACCATAATCTTATATCCTAATCATTAATTTACTATAATTAATATTCCAAAACTAAACATGTGTTAATGTTGAGTGAAAGAATATACAATGATCTCACATATTATAATAGGGTTTCACACTTGTTGATATTAGTAGTTTGATGGAGGATTCTCAAAAAAATTAATTTTCATTAAATAAGGAGATATGGTGGGGAAAATGACTCCCAGTGGTAGACAGTGACATCGGCTCTAGTGATAGAGGAAATGGATAGAGGCATCATGATCTGGGCGGTTGTGTAAGATGGAGAGGATAAAATCAAAAAAAAAGGTATCATGGTGTGGTGGTAATGATGGTTTTATCCACATCTATGGATACTAAAAATGTGGTTTAAAACACTAAAAAAATAATCCACAACAATTCGGAGGTGGCGAGACATCACGTACTTAGGGTCACAACATGGTTTCTAAAATGTGGTGGGAAGCTGCCACGTAGAGGGGAGTTGGGTAGTTCCCCCTATCCCAGATATCTGATCCCAAGGGGTTAGAATGTAAAATAATCTACCTAATGGAAATTGGGATAGATAGGTAAGAACCAACTATGAAGTTTGGAATGCTTCCAAAATGGTTTGGGTCTTCCTGAACTAGCCTTAGGATATGGGGGAAACATGTGGTACACATTGGAATTGGGTGATCATTCACATTCCTATTCATATATCATGACCCAACCATCTAATAATTCCTATAAACCACCAATGTTATATGTAGTGTGCTCAAAGTTTATCGCATGGCCAACTAACCCCATGTGGGGTGTCTTCTATGGAAGCATGTTTGGGTGGTTGTTATGGGAAATAGTCTATCCAGAGAATTTGTCTTTGTAAATTGGAATGGTGTGGACCATTCAGCCAACTAATGTAGTTTCAAATGTTATATAAAAAAATTAAAAAAAAATATAGTGCCAAAGACAAGATTTTAGGATTCTGATAGAATCGTTATCATTCCATGGGTAGGAATAGAAATTTACCCTGTATACTCAAGATACAAGATCCCCTATCTACAGATTGATTTACAGGTTGGTTCATGTATACCCACCATATTCCCAAGTCATGGGATCTTTAATCTTATCATGTAGGGTTAGGTATCTCGCACATATACCCAGGGTGTTGGATTATCTATCTTCATTCAAGGTTTATAATAAGTTCATGAATTCCACCTTTACATCCAGGGTATGTGATTCCATATCTTACCCTATAATTTTCATCAACTATTACCCCATGTTTGTAACACCCCAAGCTTCCATGGTACACTTCTCTTTGAATAATACAGTAGCGTGTATTGTACGCAACTTCTAATTCTAACACAAACCACAACCAATAAAACTAGCCATTATGAATATTAATACCCACTTTTTGTAATTGTATAAATTTTATCTTTAAAAATGGAATTCATTTTTGGATTCAGAATATCGAAATTATGTTAGGGTGAATTTTTGGTATTTTTATGAAAACATTCAATTTGATGAATAGTGAAAAGCATTGAGTTATAGTTTAAAACTGAATTTTTATTTAAATAATTATTTATTTAATTTAAATTTATTTATTGTCAAAATAGATAAATAATACCTATATAACTTCAATTTAATTCATTGGAGTCAGTTTATAATAATTTTAGATATATAAAAATTTTATTGAACTTTTCACCGTCTTTTGCCCACCTCCTAGAAGAAATTGCAAAGTCACATAAAACATAATTTTACTACTTCTGTTAGTGGAATTTCAAAAATCCGAGAGACATGGTTAATATCAAGGTGTAAAATGTTATTGAATAAGATAAAAATAATTTTTTGTGAATTGTAACCTTTTACTTTTATTTACCATAGTTAAAAGTAAATAGGGTAATTAAGTGTAAAAATGGTATTATTATTACCCTAACACATGTGATAATTCGATAGTCTATGTATAAATAGACCAAAAACAACCTTAGGAATTAAATATGAACCTATTTGGTCCACTTGAATTAGTTTAGAACATTTATTATTATTTAATTCAAAGAAGAGTTAAAAGAGTTAAAATCAAAGATTAATAACTAAAACATTTTTAATATATGGTTATACTTAAGATAAAATCTATTATAAATATTAATTAGAAAGTTAAAAAGAGTTCCTAAATAATGGTATTTTATTTATAAATTTTAGTCATTATATAATTTAATTTATTTATGACACAATGGTGATGCAGTAATTACCTAATAAATGAAATATTAAAATAATTGATATTATAAATATCCAAATAAATTTAATTTGAGACTTTTATGAATTAAACTAATTTTCTAGGTTAATTTTACATATTATGGTGGTTAGATTAGTTTTTTCGAAGTAATAATGCTATTATGAATTTAGAAAAAACAAAATACCAAATAGTGTCAGAATTGACATAAAAGAGTTTTTAAAATAAATATTATATTATTAATTGATATTATATTCCTAAAAATCTAAGGATCAGAAAAAATACTTATATAATGATAGGTTTATCATTAATTAACTTCTTGGGGTTTTATTGGAAGTATATAGTAAGTTTATTGACCCTATAATATAAAAATACAAAGAGACATGGTAAATGTCAAACTATTTAACTAAGAGTAAAATATAAAAGATAAAGTTAATATAGTGACCCAAAACTGTCTAAAACCTATTTGTTGAGTGGTTTTAGACCTATACCCACCTTATACGTTCAATAATACCTTTTTGAACCATTAGAAATCAGAAATTATTTTATTATATAATAATATATCTAGATTTTTCTATGGTGCCCCTAACCCCTCTTATAAAAGGGAACTCCACCTTCTCTCTAATTCACACCTTAAAAGCCTTTGGGATCGGAGAACCCCTACCCAAATATACTCTAAACTTACCTCAACCTATCCTAGAGGACTTCGTTTAGTCAAAAATCCAACCTAAGGATCTCTTTTGATCAAATCAAAAGGAAGAACCCGGACAAGAGGTAAATATCTCACCACCTCTTTCAAGTTCCTTTCTTCTTCCACTTATTCATTATTTATTATTTCCATTCTAAAATAATAACTCTAGTATCTTCTATATACTGTGATGTTATTATAAATATGTTACAACCAAATTCATTATTCTATCCATCCTTTGAATGACATGTCACCATACGTGCGTACGTACGGATTACCGTCTCCATGTCGTGGTGTAATAGTTATTCAATACATTATTATTTGGATGGGTATAATTATGATGTTTAATTCATGTAAATAATAAATATAACATGATAATGATTATGTATATATGATATAACATCCAATTATATATTATTTTAATATCAAAATAATGATATTGTCGCTCGTTCGTACGTACGGATTACCATCTCCACGAACATGATGAGATTCATTCCCCATCGTATCCATTCAATAATAATTTTAATTTTATGGTTAAAAATAATGTTTAAGGACTTGATATCATTTTTTATATGAATAATATACAACCTACCCATAACAAACATGGCTTATGTAACAAAACAGATAAAACAAAATGAGTAATTTAACACCCGAAATGACGATAATAATAAGATATTATTAAACAAGAAATGTTAAAAAATAATATATGATATGATTATTGTATAATTTAATAACAATTATTTCACCATTGTACAGGAGTTTAACCAACCCTCAACCAAGGAAAAGTACAAGGTAAGGGTTAATTCTACAATCTCTTCATTATCCGAGGTTGTTTACACATAATTATCTACTGGGACCTCTTTATCCTCCACATCCATGTTTCTTAAAAATGTATTTCAAAACATTTTTACAATTTACAAGACTATGGGTTAAATTCATTGATACCCTGTTTTGACTTTTTATAAAATTATTTGATAGGAATATTTCTGTCTTTTTTCAAACAAGGTACTTTTTGACCTTTTTGACATAATTAAGTTAAGAATGGTTTTTAATTTATACCTCGAGGGAGGCTATTTTCTGCCATTATATCATTAAACCTCCCCTTAAAAGCTTATAATAATATTTTCAAGATAAATGTCTTATATATAATTTTGTGACTATTAAATGATTTCAAAATATAAAGCAATATTTCTCTAAAAAGGGTTTTGATTTCATCTATGTCAACATCCTTTGATGGATTTTATGTTTATTTGAAGTTGATTTATTATGATACAAAACTTCTATATTTTATTGAAGGTTTTGTGATATGTTTGACTATGGATGTGCTATTTTTATAGCATTTATGGTTTATGGTTAAAGTATTGACATTTCGTATGGTAGTTTTAATTCGAATGTTTATTATATGTTTTACCTTTTCATATGAGGAGTGTATTGGAGTTAGTAATTGATGGGTGGAGCCCGCTATAGCTCCTCGATGCATCGGTTGGTCTCATGAGACAACTAGACATGGAATTGGCTGAGGCCCTTTCCCATTTTGATATATGGTTTTGGCTGAGGCCTTAATTATTTTTAGACGTCTTGGCCGAGGCCTTGAAAAATTTTTCCAGAATGTCTGCCATTATATATTTCCTCACTATGGAAATAATATTGATAGTTAATGTGGTCATCCGTCTTGTAGAATACCCATGATTATGTTTCATTATGACATTATTTACTCAGCTCATATTCCTACCATAAAAGTATTCATGTTTATTATTGGTAAAGGCAAGTGGTTTCAATTATTCATCATGCTTAATATTTATGTTATCTTACGCTGTATTGCATACCCTTACTAAGTTTTTGAGCTCACCCATTTCTTATGTTTCATTTTCCCAGTATATGAAGAAGTTAGTTATGAGTGACTTTCAGGAATAATCTAGGAGGCTTGGATGTTTCTAATTAAATATATCCGTGTTGTATTTCTCTTCAAGTTGTAAATTTGAACTTATGTATGAATCTTGTTTCCAATAATACTAAACGGATCGGTCTTTTGACACATGATATCCTTGTGATCAGAACAATTTTATGTAATAATGCACCAAATCTATGTAACTGGGGTTGGGGCGTTACATTTGGTATCAGAGGAAGTTTATTACAATCCTTGGAAACTAGATTTAGATAAACTCTAATTAGAGCACATAGCCCTAAGATAGACTTTGAAGATTAGTATAGAAGAACTTCGTAGAATTTTGGTATTGTAGAGATTTTGTGAGTTTTCCAAGCAATACATCCCTTTCTGTATATGATTAGGTAGAGGTGGCTCTAGCACAGATGTACCTATGGGTAAAACCCAAAAACACCGTTTTGAGCTAGACTCGAATGAGAACTGGTGCACGATAATGGGCCTTACTACACTCTTGGTTATGACACTCCCAGGGATATGCTTAGGATAATTCTCATTTTCTTCACAAAAAATTTTGAAGGGTTTATGAGTATATACTTCCTCAAAGAAAACATTTTTTTGATTATGGATTATATCCATAAACTGTTCAATTTATGTTAAGTGTTTTACATGTTTGTATTTATGTATTGTGATTCATAAACTAATCTATTGTATGCCATTATTTAGAAATGGTTCCTAGTGGAAGGAAAGGAAACCGTATCAATGGACGCACTCCATGTAGGGATTTCTCTCATGTTCAAGATAATTATAGTGGAGCTGGTGATGCAACTGGTGCTGATCAGCTTATCACCATACTGGGACAACTCGCTCAAGTTATGAATAATAACCTTACCCATATAGAGCACTGTAATCCACAGTGTGGAGGACCAATGTTAGACCACTTCATTAGGCAACAACCACCAAAATTAAATAGGAGTACAAATCCGTTAGTAGCTGAGCAATGGATAAATTCCTTAGAGAAAATATTCCATGCATTGGGGAGTAGTGAAAGGGAAAATGTTATCATGGAAGTTTACCGCCTCACTGGAGATGTTGATCAATGGTGGTCATTGATTCAAAACACAAATGAAGATGATGAAGTATCAAATATTTAATGGAGGAAGTTTAAATAGATTTTCTTAGAAAAATACTTTCCTCATTACCATCGAGAAGATATGGAAATGCAATTTTTGAGTTTGAGGCAAAAGGAGGATGAGAATGTCGCAAAGTATGAGGCTAACTTTACATGGTTAGTGAGGCATGCTGCAGATTATATACATAACCAAAGAAGTTAGATTGATCGTTTTATTGATGGGTTAAAACCATTTCTCCTCCGAGAATTAGTATCATAATCCTTCTCATCATACGAAGATATTGTATCTTGTGATATCAAGATAGAAAAGGAATTCTCTAAGTCTTATGACTTTAAATCAAAGTAAAAGAAGAAGAGATATGCTGAACAATCTAGGAAATGAAATAAGGAAATAGAAAAGAAGGGATTAATTAAATTTCCTCGCTGTGATAATTGTGGAAGGAAGCACCCTGGTGCTTGTCTAAAAGGAAAGGGGGTATGCTACAAGTGTGGATAGAAAGGCCATCTAGCTAGTGATTGTAAGGGAAAGAAAGACGCTACCAATGTTCAATGCTATAATTGCAGGGAGATGGGACATTATGTAAATGAATGTCCTAAGTGTCAGAGAAACTTACCTCAGAAAAGTCCAAGGGTTCAAGGCCAAGATTATTCGATCACTACTGCTGAGGTTGAATCCCCGACAGACGTGGTGGCAGGTAATTTAATGGTTTCCTCAAGTTTAGAAAATGCTTTTTTTGATTCTGGAACATCACATTGTTTCATATATTCCGAGTTTGCTATGAAAATTAGATATTTCCAATTTTATTTAACAAGGGAGTTTTCAGTAAAAACTCCAAAGGGAAGTATCATCGCAATAATGTTTTTTGAATTAGTCCCCATTAGAGCATATAAATGTTCTTTATCTGCTGATCTCATTGTCATACCCATGATTTAATTTGATATAATCCTCGATACGGATTGGCTTTCAGACCATGATTCATAAAATTATTCTAAGAAGAATGAGGTTTCTATTTTTGATGATGATGATAAAGAACACCATATCTTTAGAGAAGAATCACCACCACCTGATTCTTATCTAGAACCACCCACAGTAGCTCAACTAAATTCAATTATTGGGGAGGAATAGAATGAAATAACTATGGGTGAGGAAAGGAATGTTAAAATATAGGATATACCTATCGTGAAAGAATATGTTGATGTGTTTCCAGAATATTTACCTAGACATCCTCCAGAATGAGAAATTGAGTTTTCCATTGATTTAATTCCTAGTTCAAGGACCATATCGAAGACCCCTTATAGAATGGCCACTGTGGAATTAGTGGAATTAAAGAAACAACTAGAGGAATTGAGTAATAAAGGGATTTATTCTCCCTAGTGTTTTTCCATGGGGAGCCCTTGTACTTTTTTGTTAAGAAGTAAGATGGATCTATGAGGTTGTTCACTGACTACAGGGAGATCAATGCTATAACGATAAAGAACATATATCTCCTAACTCGCATTGATGATTTATTCTACCAACTTCATGGAGCACAATAATTTTCAAATATTGACCTTCGATCTGGATACCATCAGTTGTGAGTGAAGAAGGAAGACATTCCGAAGAAAACATTTTGAACCAGGTACGGGCATTATGAGTTTACAGTAATGCCTTTTGGGCTGACTAATGAACCCTCTATTTTCATAGATTTAATAAATAGAGTTTTCAAGGAATATCTTGATGGATTTGTATTGGTATTTATTGATGATATCTTGTTATACTCCAAAAGCTACTAAGATCATGAAAATCACTTGCGTATTTATCCTGAAGACTCTAAGAAGACATTAATTAAATGAGAAGTTTAGAAAGTGTTAATTATGGACTCCAGATATTTATTTTCTTGGATATATTATCTCTATGGATGGAATCTCTATTGATCCTTCTAAGACAAGAGCAATCCAGGAATGGCCAGCACCAACGAGTATAACCGAGATACGCAGTTATATTGGTTTAGCAGGTTATTATCGACATTTCGTCTAGAATTGTTCCTGGTTGTATAACCAATTAACCAAGCTCACACATAAAGGGGTTAAATTTGTTTTTACAAAAGAGTTTGAATAATGTTTTGAAGAACTGAAGAAAATATTGGTCAATGCTTCTATATTGACGCTACCATCGGGAGATGATGGGTTTGTTATTTATAATGATGCTTCAAATAAAGGACTTGGTTCTGTCCTTATGCAAAATGATAGGGTTATAGAATATGCATCACAACAGCTAAAAATTCATGAAAAAAACTATCGTACTCTTGATCTTGAGTTATCAGCTATAATATTTGCTTTGAAGATATGAAGACACTATCTCTATGGTGAAAAATGTGAGATATATACTGATCACAAGAGTTTGAAGTATATTTTCTCATATAAATAACTCAATATGAGGAAAATGTGATGTCTTGAACTACTCAAGGATTATGATTTCACTATACACTACCACACTGGGAAGGTAAATAAGGTTGCAGATGCTTTGAGTAGAAAGGATCATGGAGTTTTAAACAAGATGAGAGTTGAAAATGATCCTATATACATGGATCTAGTATGGATGGATAATGGAATAACCATGGAAGGTGAAACATAAATTATTTTTCAAATGATTGAAAAACCATCTTTACTAGGAAGGATAAAGAGTTCTCAGACCGGTGATGAAGAGTTTCAAAAAAAATTAAAGCTGTGAATAATGGGAGATTGAGTGACTTTGTGTATGAAGATGGAATTTTAATGTTTGGGAAGAGACTTTGTGTTCCCAATATACCTGATCTAAAAAGGGAATTGTTGGATGATGCTCATAGTTCCAATTTCACTATACACCCTGGGGGCACCAAAATGTATAGAGATTTGAAGGAACATTTTTGGTGGGACAACATGAAGAGGGAGATTGCTGATTTTGTGTCAAGATATATGGTTTGTCAATAAGTGAAATCTAGAAGGAAACAGCCTGGAGGAGTCATCCAACCTCTTCCAATACCTGAGTGGAAATGGGATAATATTACGATGGACTCTATCATGGGACTACCAAAGACTCCTAGGAGGAACGATGTGATTTGGGTCATTGTTGATCGTCTTACCAAGTAAGAACATTTTCTTGCTATAAGAGAAGATTTACCACTTGAACGATTAGAAAGACTATATATTAATGAAGTTGTTAGAATTTATGGAGTACCACTATCGATTGTTTCTGATCGTGATCCAGGTTTTACATCAAGATTATAGAAAATTATTCATAAATCCCTGGATACTGAACTTCGTTTGAGCACAGCCTACCACCCCCAAACTGATAGACAAACCGAATAGACTATTCAAACCTTATAAGACATATTGAGATCTTTCTCACTTGACGTTCAGGGTATGTGGGATAAATATTTACCTCCAGTAGAATTTTCTTATAACAATAGCTTCCATTCAGGTATTTAGATGGCACCATATGAAGTGTTATACGAAAAGAGATGTCACGCACCAACCTGTTGGGATGATGTTGGTGAAAGAAAACTTGTAGGCCTAGAACTGGTGGAGGAAACGATAGAAAAGGTGAAGGTAATCCAAAACCACATCAATGTAGCTCAAAGTCGGTAGAAGAGATATGCAGATAACCAAAGGATTTATAATTTCATGTAGGAGATAATGTTTTCATGAAGGTATCTCCATGGAAGGGTGTTATACATTTCGGTAAGAAGGGAAAATTGAGTCCTAGGTACATCGGACCTTTTGAAATTCTAGAATGAATTGGGGCTATAGATTATCGTTTGAAAATGCCGCCAAATCTCTCCAAAGTTCACGATGTGTTCCATGGATCACTATTGAAAAAATTCATGCCTGTCTCAATGAATGTACTCACCTTTGAGGAACTAGAACCGGAACCCGATCTATCTTATTGCGAAGATCCTTTCAAAGTTCTTGATACAAGAGATCAAGTTCTAAGAAACTGGACGACTCTTCTGGTAAAAGTTCTATGGAGAAACCATAAGATGGAAGAGGCAACATGGGAACCCGAGGAACTTATGATGAAGAACCACCCGAGTCTTTTCATGCAGTAGTATTCTAGAAATTTCAAGGAAAAAATTATTTGAAGGAGAGGATAATGTAACACCCCAATCTTTCATGGAACGCTTCTCTTTCAATAATACAGTAGCGTGTATTTTACGCAACTTTGAGTTCTAACACACACCACAACCAATCAAACTAGCCGTAATGAGTAGTAATACACACTTTTTTAAATTTTATAAATTTTATCATTCAAAATGGACTTCATTTTTGGATTCGGAATATCGAAATGATCTTAGGGTTAATTTTTGTTGTTTTTGTGAAAACATTTAATTTGATGAATAGTGAAAAACACGGAGTTATCGTTTAAAACCGAATTTTCCTTTAAAAAATTATTTATTTTATTTAAATTTATTTAGGGTCAAAATAGATACATAATACATATATAAGTTCAATTTAACTCATTGGAGTCATTTTATAATAATTTGAGATATATAAAAATTTTATTGAACTTTTCACCGTCTTTTACCCACCTCCTAGGAGAATTTTCAAATTCACATAAAACATAAGTTTACCTCTTTTGTGAGTGGAATTTAAAAAATTTGAGAGACATGGTTAATATCACGGAGTAAAATGTGATTCAATAATATAAAAATATTATTTGGTGAATAGTAATGTTTTACTTTTATTTACCACGGTTAAAAGTAAATAGGGTAATTAAGGGTAAAAATGATTTTATTATTACCCTAATACATGTCCTAATTCTATTTAATATGTATAAGTCGACCAAAAACAACCTTAGGAATAATATATGAACCTCTTTGGTCCACTTGGATTAGATTAGGACATATATTTTTATTTAATTCAAAGAAGATTTAAAAGAATTAAAATCAAAGATTAATAACTAAAACATTTTTAATATAGGTTTATACATAAGATAAATTCGATTATAAATATTCATTAGAAATATAAAACGATTTCCTACATAATGGTATTTTATTTATAATTTTTAGACATTAAATAATTTAATTTATTTATGACACAATGGTGATGCAGTAATTACCTAATTAATGAATTATTATGATAATTGATATTATAAATATCTAAATAAATGCAATTTGAGACTTTTTATGAATTAAAAAAAATTTCTAGGTTAATATGACATATTAGGGTTGTTTCGGTGAATTTTTTTGAAGTAATAATGTTGTTATGAATTTAGGAAAAACAAAATACCAAATAGTGTCAAAATTGACATAAAAGAGTTTTTAAAACAAATATTATATTATTAATGGATAATATATTCCTAAATATCTAAGTTTCGGCCAAAGGACTTATATAATGATAGGTGTTTCATTAATTAACTACTTGGGGTTATCTTGGAAGTATATAGTATGTTTATTAACCATGTAATATAAAAATACAAAGAGACATGTTAAATGTCAAACTATTTAACTAAGAGTTAAATCTAAAAGATAAAGATAATATAGTGACCCAAACCTGTATAAAACCTATTGGTTGAGTGTTTATTGACCCATACCCACCTTATAATTTTAATAATCCTTTTTGGATCCATTATTAATTGAAAATGATTTTATTATAAAATAATATTTTTACCTTTTCCTAAGGTGCCCCTCACCCCTCTTATAAAAGGGCACTCACCCTTCTATCTAATTCACACATTCAAAGACTTTTGGGTCGGCCAACCCCTAAAAAAATATCCTATAAACTTCCCTCACTTAATCCTGGAGGCCTTTCGTTAGTCAGAAAGCCTACCTAAGGATCCCTTTTGATTAAAGCAAAAGGAAGATCTCGAAGAAGAGATAAATATCTCACCACCACTTTCAAGTTCCTTTCTTCATCCACTTCTTCTTTCTTTTTTATTTCCATTCTAAAATAATAGCTCTAGTATCTTCTATATACTGTTATTTTATTATAAATATGGTACAACCAAATTCATTATTCTATCCATCCTTTGAATGACATGTCACCATAGGTGCGTACGTACAGATTACCGTCTCCAGGTCGTGGTGTAATTATATATTCAATACATTATTATTTGGATGGGTATAATAATATTGTTAAATTCATGTAAATAATAAATATAAAATTATAATGATTATATATATATGATATACCATCCAATTATATATTATTTTAATATTAAAATAATGATATTGTCGCTCGTGTGTACCTAAGGATTACCGTTTCCACGAACGCGATGAGATTCATTCCCCATCGTATCCATTCAAGACTAATTTTCATTTGATGATTAAAAAAAATGTTTAAGGACTTGATATCATTCTGGATATGAATAATATACAACCTACCCATAACAAACATGGCTTATGTAACAAAACATATAAAAGAAAACGAGTAAGTTAACACCCGAAACGACGATAAAACTAAGATATTATTAACAAAGCAATGTTAAAAGATCATATATGATATGATTATTGTATAATTTAATAAAACTTATTTCACCATTATACAGGAGGTTAACCTACCCTCTACCAAGTAAAATTACAAGGTAAGGGTTAACTCTACAATCTCTTCATTATCCGAGGTTGTTTACACGTAATTATCTACTGGGAGCTCTTTATCATCCACATCCATGTTTCTTAAAAATGTATTTCAAAACATTTTTACAATTTACTAGACTAAGGGTTAAAGTCATTTATACCCTCTTTTGACTTTTTATAAAATGTTTTGAAAGGAATATTTTTGTCATTTTCCAAACAAGGTACTTTTTGACCTTCTCCTCAAATTTAAGGTAAGAATGTTTTTTTAACTTATATGGGGGGTGCGGCTATTTTCCGCCATTATAACATCATTAAACCTTCGCTTACAAGCTTATAAGAATATTTTCAAGATAAATATTTTATTTATAATTATGTGACTCTTAAATTATTTCAAAATATAAAGAGATATTTCTCTAAAAAGGGTTTTGATTTCATCTATGTCAACATCCTTTGATGGATTTTAAGTTTATTTGAAGTTGATTTATTATGATACAAAACTTCCATATTTTATTTATGGTTTTGTGATATGTTTGATAGTGTATGTGCTATTTTTATACCATTCATGGTTTATGGTTAAATTATTGACATTTCGTATGCTATTTTTAATACGAATGTTTATGATATGTTCAATCATTTTCATATGAAGAATGTTTTGGACTTAGTAAGAGATGGGTGGAGCTCGCTATAGCTCCTAGATGCATCGGTAGGTCTCAGGAGACAACTAGATGTGGAATTGGATGATTCCCTTTCCCATTTTTATATATGGTTTTGGCCAAGGCCTTAATCATTTTTATACGTCTTGGCTGAGGCCTTGACAAAATGTTTCAGAATATCTGACATTATACATTTCCTCATTATGGAAATAATATTGATAGTTCATGTGGTAATTTGTCTAGTAGAATACCCATGATTATGTATTATTATGGAATTATTTACTCAAATAATATTCCTACCATAAAATTATTCATGTTTATTATTGGTAAATCCATGTGGTTTCAATTATTTACCATGATTAATATTTATGTTATCTCTCACTGTATTGATTACCCTTACTGAGCATTTGAGCTCACCCCATTCTTATGTTTCATTTTCCCAGTATATAAAGAAGTTTGTTATGAGTTACTTGCATGCATAATCTAGGAGGCTTGGATTTTTCGAATTAAATATATTCGTGTTGTATTTCTCTTCAAGTTGTAAAGTTAAACTTGTGAATGAATCTTGTTTTAAATAATACTAAACTGATTGGTCTTTCGAGACATTATTTCCTTGTGATCATGAAAATGTTATTTAATAATGCACCGACTCTAGGTAACTAGGTTCGGGGTGTTACAATGTTCCCCCAAATAATGGGTTTATCTATTTGTGGGTAATACTCCCTCAACTAAGTGTCTCTCAAATAGGGTCAACAATTTTTTGTCTGGTGACATATATTCCTCATACATTATTTTTTATGATAATAGGGGTCATTATTACCTTGCCTTATGTCAATTCACTTCCAAGGAATGGTTTACTCTATAGGATAGTAAATTATTAACATAGATATGGTGGGTTTTATGGTGTGTATTTTTCATTGACTGACACTCTTACCTCAGTGGGGAGAGGGTAACCATTTTTTGATTCCCAATGGAGATGTTGGTGTCTGATATGTGAAAAAAGTGTATACTTTCAAACTTATGAATTCTTTGTAAGAACATGGTAACCCCATAGAGACAACATGTAGATAGATATTGACTTTAAAATTTCTAGGATATTTGGTACTCTGAGTTCCCCAAGTTTCTCTTGAGTTTTAGACCTTCATGGGATGGGAGAAAATGAATTGGAATTCTATGTTCCTACGAATTATAGTTATATATTTTTTGGGAGTATTCCTCATTAATCTTATTTGGTTACATTCCCACATAATATTTTGAGCTTATTTGTTCTTTTTTTCTCACAACTTCTCATTGGTACTTGGTGAATCGATTTGGCCTATTGTTCTATATTTTGTTTAATGTTTTTTGGGAATCCTACTGAGTATGTTTATACTCAAATATTTATATACTGCCTACCTTCCCATTTTCTATCTATTAAGATGATGCACAACATTGGAGATGGTCCAGATAGATTTGGAGTTGGTGTGGCTTATTCATAGCCGAAAACTAGGAATTCCAAAGGGAAATTTACTGATCTTGGTAATCATTGATGGTTGTAGTAAGCATTGAGGTTGAAGATCCAGAAGTGTATAGACTAAGAAGATTATTTTCTTTGACCTGTATTAGTATAATTTAGATGCATTTCTGTTATGTAGTTCCATTATATTTTCCTTTGTGGTGATTTATTTGTACATTGTTTCTCATACTTTTGATGTATAAATTTCTATATATTATATATATATATCATCCTTTTAATGAATCTAATTATTTTATATGTTGGAAATTTTGGTTTTATTATAGGTTTTCATAGGCTATGGACTCTTATTTTTTTGGATTCTATACTTGGTTCTTGTCACAGTACCATGTACATTTTATGTGGTCTTGGCATGGCACACTTGACCCACCACCATCCTAGGTGGGGTCCCGATGGATCATATCTTATTATAGTGGTATTAGAAATATTTCCCCCAATAGAGTTTGGAGTTCGTATTCATGCGAAGAATGTTTGGGAATATTAGTTAATCATGTAAAATTGGTCTTCCATTATATTATCTAACTAAAGAAACTTGAATTGGCATGGTGTATGATTTATCATTTATCCAAGAGTCTACTAACCAGTTGTTAGAATTGGAGCCTTATGGCATTGATTGTGGGGGTAAAAAATTCTTACAGGAATCATATAGTGTTTTATTATGATCTCTCATTTCCTTATTATGTTATCCCATTCATATATTCTCTAACCCATTTGGTTTCATTAAATAAGTTGTAGGGTGATACTGATTGATATCCATACTGTATGTAGAGGTGGGTTTGTGATGAGCCTATTCTTGTATACTGGATTATTTCCACTGGATATTGAAGAATTATGGGTTGTTTTCAAATTCCCGATTGAGTATTATTCTAATCCCAGGATCTAAGGTAGTTTATCTCCCCATTTCACATAGTTCAGATATTTCTTGAAGGGTGGATGGTAGTTTTTAGTGAGTTAGTTAAGACCACCTATAGACTAAGTATGATGGGAGTATTCCAATTTTAGTGGCCTCATGAGTTTATGAGCAATGTATTTATATCATCCTGACTTTTTTCACATAAAATTTCATTACATTTTACAAAACCGAGGATCTTTATGGTTTAGTGTCTTGGAAACCAGGAACATAAAACATGAGGATATAAAACATTCTTCTTAAACACTTGAAAGGCTTATCCTTATGTTCACCCTAGGTTCATTATTGCATCTCATAACCTAGGGACATATATCAAAAGAAAGGGTGAGCAGAATTCCCAGTAAGGGAAACAAGGGGAAACATTTAACATGTGAACTTGAGATACATCAACAATGTCATGAAAAAGAACTTTAAGGAATGAGAAAAAATCACGAGGAATATCATAATAAAAATAACGTATTTCAAAAATTGAAGATGTGGATACAACATTTAATATTGAAAATCATTTCCGTTTCACCAAGTTCCATCCCCAAGGTGTCATTAAAAATTACCAAGGTTATTCACCAAGGTGTCGTTAAATATGGTCATCTCTAGAGATTAAGTCTTTACCCAATCCATTGGAGAACTATCAGGGAGAACCCTTAATTTGTATTTATTATCATGTGAGACACAGATATCATCATCAATAATTTCATAAACAACCCATATAGCATAAAAGAAATGGGTTTCATTTCATAATCATAACGTTTTAAAAACTGCTTTAAAGACAAGATTTTTATGTCACTTTAAACCCACGGAAAAGGAAAACGGGTTTCATGTATGTAAATACCAGAATTTAAAATAGAAAATTTTGATATATATTTGAATACCTCTATAGAAGAAAGATCTTTGAGTTTTCACTTAATAAAATAAATGAATTTGAGAATAAGAGAGAGACATTTTGAGACGGAAATTCTGTAGCATAACGGCTATGTTACGAGGTTTTAGAAAACATTGAAAAAAGAGGGGACATGGGTCACCCACTCATAAATAATTCATAAAACTGTAGGGGGTTGAATATTAAGGATTTAAGAACATGGTAATGAAATTTTAAAGATATACCATATGAAATGAAGAAAATTAAAGGAAGACAAAAATAAGATTTCTCTTACGAAAATTCAGCAGCCTAACAGCGTCACTTAAACTTCAAAAAGAGAATTGATGAGATAAATTAGGGACTCTCATCATATGAACATAAAAGATCAGTATGATAGATATAGAGATAATACCCCAACATAATAAAAAGGAACTTGAAAGACTTGAGAAGAAAATAGAACTTGAAAACGAGAATGGTGAGAAGAATCTCTTAAAAATTCGGCAGTCTAACGACGCCAGTTAAAACATAAAAATACTAAATTGATAAGATAAAATAGGGTCTCTAATAATATGAACATAAAAGATCTGTATGATAGATTTAGAGGTCATACCCCAGAATAATAAAAAGGAACTTGAAAGAGTTGACAAGAAAATAGAACTTGAAAATGAGAATGGTGAAAGAATCTCTTAAAAATTCGACAGCCTAACAGCGCCACTTAAGACATAAAAATACTGAATTGAAGATATAAAATAGGGTCTCTCATCATATTAACATAAAATATCTGTATTATAGATCTGGAGATCATACCCCAACATAATAAAAAGGAACTTGAAAGACTTGACAAGAAAATAGAACTTGAAAATGAGAAGGGTGAAAGAATCCGTTACAAAAATTTCGGCAGCTTAACGGCGCCACTTAAACATTCTTAAAACGAATTGATGAGAGCAAGAGGGGGTCTCTCATTGATAAAACACTATTTTATTGAATATTTTATTGATAATAAATGATATAATTTCCTCACATTGTGTTAAATATGTTTATTTATAAAATATTTGGGATTTGATCATTCATTTGAAAATTTGGTGAAAATTCCAGTTTTACCCTTAATAGTGCACTGTATTATTTCGAAGATAAATATTTTTATATTTATTATTTGAATTTTAAATTTTGTAACAGTGTTCCTAACTTAATTATCTACAACTTTTATTCAGGACACTAAAGCTAAAGAGTTAATTTGTTTGTTGAAATTGGGCCATGAAGTCAAAGTTGGGCTGGGCTCGCCAGAATGGAGAAGGTTCTGTATTTGGGCCATATCCTCTACATACGGGCTTTTATTGAGCCCAAATTTTGAGGAAATCTCGGGGACATGATGTGGAACAAATCATCCTTCTGGAAGCCCGGTCAATTCACGCGTTTTGGAGGTCAAATGGGCGGTTCAAGTTTCATTAAAATATTTGGCCGAGATTTTGTATTCACACTTGAAACCACTTTAAACCTAGCCTCCCCTCCACTCTATAAATTAGTGATTTTCTCATTTGGAGAGGTTGGTTCGTGCATTGGGAGATTGGAGGCAGAGGAGAATTGGTTTCAACCAAATTCTCCAACCATTGTAAGAGAGGTAGCTCTTGAAGCAAGGATCCTCTCATCGAAGCCTCCTTCTCTCCTTCATGTTGTAATTGTTTTGTTTGTGTAATAAACTTCTTTGTTCTTCTTTTATTTCTTCTCTTTTCCTCTGTTTTATTTAAATTTATTCTTCTCTTAATCTTCCTCTTGGGGCTGGAATTCTTGAGTAGAAGCGATATTGGGTTATACCCATTATAAACCTTTGCACATGCAAAACGCTTCTACGATGATTACGCCACCCATGGAAGAGTAATTTTTAGTGATCGATCTATCTTCTACCCTCTTCATTTAATTATTTTGAATCATTGAGCCTACTGTAATTCACTTAATATGATCCATGAATTATGTTTTTAAATTTTAAGAAACTAAGCAAGCAATTGAACAATTAATACAAAAACACGCGAGGTCGAGATTTTGTGTAAATTGTGAGAGTGCGAGCTTAATCGGTAATACAAGACCACTTGGGATAAATTTGTAGAGTTCAAATATAATCCCTAAACACAACTCATACTCATTTCCAGAATGGATTTGTGCTCTAATTAACCACTGACCATAAGCTAACCTTATAACAACAATCAAAGCAGGGTTCTGCGATTGCATGTTCCGAAGCTAGCCTAGGGTTTAAGTAATTCCATCTTTGTGGTTAAGTTAACTCTTGTAGGGTTCGAGGGTTAACAAATTAGAGGATCATAATTAAGTGGATATTCATTTAAATGATAATGATTAATATGTAAATGAAGAGGTAGAGTTAGATCGATTACGCCTTTTAAAATATTTTCTAAAAAAAAAAACATCTTCTTGTTGTGTTATTTTAATCGGAATTCATTTCAAAACTAAAAACAAAAAAAATACAATCTTCTTCCAGCAAACTTCTTCTAGATTCATAAACTATAAACAACCCCCATCCTTTTCTAGTAGTGTTTTTATTCTCTTTTATTTTATTTTTAGAATACCTCTAATAAGATGTTTTAATTCACTTCCTCCTTTGAGAGACGACCATGGTTAGCCCCCTATGCTACACCAAGTAAACTAAACATTAGCTTCATAGAGTGTTGTGCTTGGAGTTTTATCCAACGTAACTCACTTTTGAAGTTCTTTTGAGAGCGCGTGCGACAACGCTCTTTCACTCATCATATGAAAATTTAAAGGGAAGTAATAGGAATATAAAAGAACATCCTCCGACATATGAACATGGAGCATAAAGGAATTGACATAAAAGAGAGTATTTGAGAAGAAACAGAGAGTTTGGATCCTTTACCTTAAAATGTGACTCTTAAAACTCAATGGTTGGGACCTTGAGGGCTTGAGGGCACCTTGGGAGGACTCCATGGGAGGTAATGAGACCAGAGCTTCGTTGGGGGAGAGTTGGGTGTCGAATGGATAAGAGGATGGCTTGGTATTTATAGGGAAAGTGAGGGGACAAGACATTAATGGCCAAGGGACACCTCATTGGTGGTTCTGGCAAAACCATGGGCTTGCCCATAGTATTTTCCCATGGTGTTGGACACTTAGGACACCTCATACCTTATCTTACTATTCATAAGTCTACCATATTGATTAAATACTTAATACATCATTTAATGATGTCATTAAACACCCGTAACTTAAAAACTGTATTTTCACTATTCATCAAAAATTCAACTTTCTCAGAAAAATCCCAAAATTTCACCTTAACCAAATATCGATGCTCTAATTTCAAAAATGAACTCCATTTTATAAAAATTATTTTCTAAATATTTTTAATTTAATTTTTAAATAAATACACTATTCACCGAAAATTCGTTTTTTTCAAAAAAAATCCCCAAAAATTACCTTAACATAATATCGATGCTCTGAGTTCAAAAAATGAAATCCATTTTATAAAAATAAGTTTCTAAATATTTTTAATTTAATTTTTTATTAAAAAACACTATTCACCCAAAAAAACTAATACTTTACTAATAATTTATGAAACCGTTATTTAGCAATTTTATTGAATCACAATACTTAATCAAGGTGCCTATATTATATTAATATTTTCTTTAAGTGAGATTACTAATCCATTTGGTCACATTACTAATCCTAAGCATAAAATCACTATTCATACTTTACTATTCATCAAAAATTATGTTGATCTTATTAGACTTTAAATTTTGTACTGAACATAATTGTAGAAGACCATTTTTTGAAAATCATTACACATTTTTAATTATTTAAGGTTTACATAAACATTTTTTTTAAATATCATTTATCTAAGACTCACCAAAAATATGCATACTATATTTATTCGGACATTTGAAGACTCATAAACATCATCATAAAAAAAATCACAATTTTTATTTAAGACAAAGGATTACAGAAGGCAGTTACGATCTCCTTACATAGCCCCTTATCACACCAGCATAGAACCTAAGTGTATGGTGTTCTAAGGTGATAGAATCTGAGGGAGGCTCGGCCAACATCGCACGAGTAGTAATTTCTATGAGTTTGTACTTCTCACGAAGGCGATTTCGTTCTAGCTTCACACGATAAGGTTCATCTTGGGTTTGGTCCAACGCAAAGCCCAGTGGTGATACCTCCTTCCCAAGTTCTGTTAGATGGGCTTCAATCGGGCCAAGACAACTAGGTGAGGACATCGAATCTTCTTTCTATATTAATTAACCAAGATCACATGTATTTAGAGACAAATATCGAAAAGTTTAGTTTCCAGCGGTCATATTGACCAATGGTCATATAACAGTCAAAACCCAACAGTCTCATTTTAATTATAATTATGTTATCAAATGAAACAAGTTTTGTTGAGTATAAAAAATAAAATAACACACAAAATTAAGAAACAAGATTTATTCAAAATTTCGGGTCATTACAGCATGTTCCATGAGTGGTACATTATTGGCTGGATTTTTTACTATAATTTCCAAGTAGTCCAAACACTCAACAATTAAATGAAAATTATTCTATTAAGTCCCCTACATGGAATAATGATTCATAAGTTGGTGATCATTTTCTTAAACATGCGATGGGGATGATCAAACCTATATAGGGCCCAATCACTAGTCCATGATAGAGTTTCATCTGAGAATGTGGGACCCTATATAAATTAGTGTGACCTTGTTTGAGTATATATCAAGGGGCACAAACCGTATGATGTGTTCTATATGCATTTTTTCAGTGTAATTGTTCAGTCTCACTGATTTGGATCGATAATCTAGAGGAATAATTTTTGAGATTTGTTTTTGTTTTCCCAAAACACTACCTATGTTAGAGAACCCTAAGTGAGTGTTGAAATATTTTGAATTATGGGAAGTAATGAACCTTGGATTCTAGAGAATGATTAAATTTTTCTTCAAAATAACCAGAATAGCTCCATGGAAATGACTCTATATTGGAAATAGTGATAATATAATGTATCTCATTTCAACGGTACCTATTGGATATCAAGGACTAAATTACTAATGGTTCAGGTGGTGTCAGAGAATTCTTAGATAGAATATTCATTAATCCACTCCCTAAAAAACTACATTGGGTTATTTAATGTCATGCACATAATGTTAAATGTCTAAAATATGTGTGCAATAGATTATATAATATTGAGATATTCATTCTATATCATTTGTTTAAGAGTTAGATATTTTCGTATGACCCCTATCTAGGCCATTGTCAACTAGATTATTTTTACTTATGGTGACCATATTTCACTCAACCATTACAGTGAAGTAATATCATTATATTTTGGTACTAGGTTAGAAATTCAGGGTTTACTATATTTTTAAACATCTAACTCGACCAGATAAAATAAGAATATAAGTTCCTTGATGAGAAGTGATTTATGATCTTTTTGGTGAGATTTCTATCCCGATGATTGTAGTGACTAGATCCAAACCATTTGAATATTTTTTCTATTAACCATAAAATAGTATAAATAGATCTATACACTAGGCGCATGGGTGTGAAATTCACTTCCAGTGAATGTGTGATAAGGCATGAATTCTTCTAATGGTTGAACAATGCTTTTACCTTTGTATGAGATCTATATATACATTGAATTTCATTCTAGAAAAGGTGTTTTGTATTTATGACTATACTGGTGAGAACGCCTATATATTCTATAGTCTACGAGGAATGAAACCTCTTAGGTATCAGTTCATAGAGGTTATTGTTTTATAATCAAGTAATTTTCCCCTATCCTGCCATGAGAGTGTTACCTGTATAGTAAGCACTTGTATAATGGGTTCTAGATTCATTTGGTTGCTTCAGTCTTTAAAGAGTTGAGTAAATGGAAGTTGATGAGAATTTTGTGGTACAAAAGCTTTGTGGTATTTTATGGGTTTTTATTAGAACTTTGTTTCTGGACAATGGAGGAGTAACATGCTAATATAGATTTATGGTTTTTATTATTTCGTTGAATGAGGGATAAATTTATCACTATCAATAGGTGGTGGGGGTCCCACATGATTCTCATGTGGGAGAGGGGACCATGGTGGTATTGTTTACATAGTGTTCATGTGTGTCTAGATTTTCACTAGTGATAGACATTAATAGTTTCCCTAATGGTGTGGAGCATGTTTCCCACTCTCCATGCTTGATAGTTGTAATATTTTAGTGTTTATATTAAAAATTGGGATTGAAATACTAAGTGGAGACCACATGTGACATACTACAAGTGACATGTATCAATTCATTTGACTTTTTTATTTCATTTCATTTTTACCTTTTTGGTGTCTAGGGTAAGAAAGTTATAAAACATAAAAAAATTACCTCACGAACAGTTAAAACTCGATTAGTGCTAACCATATATCCATTCATGGGAGAGGGGAATAGGGTGTCTAGTGATACTTTTTTACCAAACTACCCTTGTATTTTTTTCAAGGTTTTATTTTATGACAACTCAAATAGGGGTTCTCAATTGATGCTTGGAGGACGTTCATGGATTCATGTTAATCTACCCTTACAATGAAGTGCTTCAATGATGTTGAAGAAGATATCTGTCAGGACAGCTGGAGAGATGTCATAAATCCTACCTCACTCCATATGTTTTATTTTCATGGGAACATCAGTGACATAGTATAGTCAATTACATCGTAGAAGAGATCGTGGAAGACTACAAAAGGTCACTTTAAAGTTTTTATAATCCATAGTCTCCCTTATTTAACCTTAATGAAGGGTGGAAATTCTCAAAAATATGGCTAGATATAATCAATTACAACACTTTATAATCCTCTATAAAAGCTTATGGTTGATCCTAGGAACCACATATCTAAATTTTTTGACAAGGATCATGTTCATGTGAGCACATATCCATGTACTAACAGGTCCATGTGAAGGAATTTCATGGTATCGGGTGGCACCATGGTGGAGTGGTTGTTCCATGGGTCTATACTAGAGGTGAATTATGGAATAATTCTAGGTAAATATAGTTGATATGGATCTAGTTTTTCGAAATAAATTTCAGATGTGTGATTTTATGTTTATAGACCACACCATAGTCAAATGAACAATAGCTAAGGTGTCATTTAGAGGAAGTGTTAATGACTTTTGGTGTGACTAGAAAATTTAGTGTGTCTATGTCATGGATATCTGGATATAGTAATGTATTATTGCATATAATATTAATCCATGCTAAAGTGGAATAATATATCCCATAGTGTGTTTGGTGACTCAATATTTGTTAAGGAAGTCATGTCGAGATCACTGTTGAATTAAAGGGGATATTGTTTTATGAATCTGGTCAACTTTTGGTATTTACATCTTTATATCATAACCCATGACATAATAAACTAAAGAAAAGGATGTTTCAACCATGGTGAAGGTAACTACAAAATATTATATGTAAAAAATTATAATGTTATTCCATAGAACCAAGTACTATTCCATAGTCAGAATGTTTAGTTCAGTTGGAAATTTTGGATAGGAATTGAGGGAGGGTCATATTGTTTAGTTCTATATATGTATAATTTATATTTTATGGGACATTATAATCTAACTGATCATGAGTTACACTTATAAAAATACTAGGATAATTAAATTAAATACTAAATATTATATTAAAAATAGAAGAGAGGAGATATTTTAGAGAGTATAATAAGGTTATTAATAGAACATATAAAGTGAGGTAGAATGAGAAATTTCTAGGAGCTTCATTCATCTAGAACCTCATTAGAGGTTGTGTAAGAGAAACATAGTGTTAGTTTATTTATTCAAATCTTAATCTTTAGAATAATATATAGAAGGATATAAGGTGAGTATTTATTTCATCTCTTTTTCTTATGGTATTGAGATTTATCATCTTATTTGAACAGTGAGTTCAAAGGGTCAGTGATTCCAATCCATTGTCTAAACCAAATAATGCAATGTGGTTTACTTTTTTCAACATGTATTTCATTATCCTAGGACTATACTAGTTAGGTATAACCATGCAAAATAATTTGTCTTCCATTTATTAATTTTATTGATTATCAAGAGAAAATAAGAAAAATAAAAGGGTTATTCCTTATATCGATAGAAATATTACATTATCAAGGGATTAAAGGGATAAAATCTATGTTACCATGATTCACTCACACACCCACACCCATGGGTGACTCATGTGATAATATAAAAACAATAGGTATCAAACGTAATGTTTTTGGGGTGAAATTTTATATCATAGAATAATGTAGGTACTAATAATGGTGAATTATAATGGTACAACAATTTTATAAGGTGAGAAATTATAGTTAACAAAGAATATAATATTGGACTAATTAAATTTTTTTGGGAAGGGATGTGTATGCAGTAGTTATTCCTAGAGTTATAGAAATCCTGGAAAGTGGACCCTTATCATAAATAGACCACAAAAAACTATAAGTCGATGCAAAGGTGATCACTAAATTAGGGGTAGCCTTATCCAACCCTATAAACACTATGGTAATGTCCAAAAATATATTTGGAAAAATCTCTTGAATATTTTTAAAGGTGACTCCAATGTTATTGGTACAAATCGGTATGTGATGAGAAATAAATATGAATACCTAAGGATATGTTCAAATGAAACTGTTGATGTATTTTTAATCAAATTAATTCTCTTTTTGAATTCATGTGAGTTATTAGAGAATATATTTATTATAAAATATTCATGGAACAAATTTCTAGGATACACCCCCCATATTCTAATGTGTAAGTGTATATACTTGAAGATAGGGATCCAAAGGATGTATCACTAGACAACTTTCATAGCAAACTTGTCATATATGAAATGATAAATGATGATGATGTGTCTAGAGAAAAGGAAAACTCATATGAAGTTTCTTTCAATATAATGAGGACTCTCTCTATTAATATAGATTCAGACAACGCTGTGTTTGATGGTGTGATGACCTTAATTTCCTCTTACCTTTAGAGGGTAAAATGAATTTTTAATGTAAATCTTCCTCTTTCTTCATTCAAATGTTGAAAGATATGTCATCTTGTTAATTGTGTTTTAAAAACCCTCAAGATGAAGTGGATGAGATATAAGTGAAGATATAATTTGAAGCTAATAAATGTGGGACAGAACCACATTGAACACTCTTTATGAGAATAGTCGTTAACACATGAAGATGCATGTTTATATGGGTCCAATGCAGAAGAAGTTGAAAATTTTAGGGACCATGACGATGATACTTGGATGGTTGTTATCAAAATAAAAAAATTAATATTAGTGATGTTAAAGATGATGATGTTGCGGGAGATATGATCTGAAATTTCAGCTTTAGGTATTCCATGAAGAAAATGATAAATAGAAGGATAAGAAATGATGTAAAATGAAGTTGTTCAGGACTCAAAGTTATATAACCAAGAATAACGGGAAAATAATTTATAAATGAAATTGAATACTGAAATCATGAAATCATGAATCTTATGGAACTTGTGAATGCAAGTAGAGATCAAATATATTGTTGAATGAGAAGTATGAATCGTTGAATTCGTGGCCAATATGATGAAAGAAAATGTCAATAAGAGTGCGTAAATTGAAGAAGAAGTCATGGTTTTATGGTGAGATAGTAAGGAAAAATAAATACCCCTTAAAATTGACATTATATCTGCTTTCTTAAAGAAACCATCCTAGTTGATTCTAAAGAATTTGTGAGTGTAACCACTTAATAGTGTATTCTCAATCCAATTGTTCAACACTTTAAAAATAATGGGAAATTAATTATAGATCATGATCAAACAAATAAGATAGTCACAACCCAATAAATAACACAAAAATGATACCCCTAATGTAATTCAAATCTAGAAGAAAGTTAAAACCCTACAAATGAAGCCATATAAAATGGAATAATAAAATAAAAATTAGGTATTTTACAGTGGAAAATTAGGATACATTAAATACTTATGATTCTTTATAGAAATATTTTTTAGGGGGATGCAACAACAATAAATTGTTTGTTGTTTTCCTATATATTATTATTATTTTAACAGTTAATGTATTTCTTGTGAAGTATATGGACACTAGATGCCCTATTATTCCTCAAGGGTATAACAAGAAGTGACTTTGGTGACCCAAAAAAGATGATATTAGTAGCTGAGAACATTGATCACTTTATTGATACATGAAAATGTATTTTTATTTACATAGTATTAAAGGGAGAGTTTTAAACCAAATTATTAATAGGGTTATAAATATTTAGAAAACATTTCTCAACATTCATGGAAGAAAACGAAATGTTATAAGAAGAAAAATATCACTGATGTTTCTTTCAAAGAAACAGACTGTTTTAGCTTATTGGATTTGTACAGTATATGCACCTCACACATGACCCGAAATAAAATTCTTATTATCTATATCAAATATGATAAAGGTGTCATAGTTTGGTTTGTAAATAATGAAATACTCAAAATCATTAACTCTAGGAAGGAAAAATAGAGTGTAAAATATGTGTAAAAGATATATATTCTCTTTTTTAAAAGAATTAGCTATAATTTCATATGTTTTATCCAATTGTGTTATGTTGAACATGTTATGGAATTCAGAAATAATGGGTCATATTGTAAATAAAATTATTACTCACTTATTATATACGGATAAAAACCCCAAGGAAATGTCTACATTATCAGTGACTAATTTTTTTTCAAGTTTTCTAATGATTATGAAAAATTATATGTAATTAGCTACTTGGAAACTTAATCTAAAGATCATTATAAAATTTGGTAAAGTATTAGGGTGTGTATGACTATCTTGTGCTCAAATGCAATAAAACAATTACATATGACAATGGAAAAAGGGGGAAAACCTAAAATATTTACAATTTAGATATAGGAATTTCATTGAGAGTATAAGAACTTGTTTATGTGGATGTTTTCTAGAAAATTGATCTTTAATCATTTGATGGAAAATGGTAATATTTTTATTATTATTTATTTTAATTATATTTCTTAGATTATGTATATTACACATTAGACTAAATAATAAAAGTGAATCATGTGATATTAAGGCAAATCTAAAATAATTTTTAGGGTGAAAATTTAAAATATTTTCAGATGTAATGGTATGAAATTCACCAATTCCATAGTTAACATATGATTCAACATCATGTTTCAATAGTGATAACTCCTCAACATAATGAATTTATTAAAAAAATAAGTCACATCATTAACTATGTGGCTCAAATTATTCTCATTGAAAAATATGTACATGAGATGTATTGGAAGAAAATAGTCTTTACTATTGTGTTAATCTCCAATTGGTTATTTATATGTCTAAATAAAGATATAACTCCATATGAAATCTTGTATAGAAAGAAACCCACACATAAATAATTCCAAGCATTTGGACATAAGTGATTTATATTGACTAAGGAGAAAAATATAAAGTTTGAATAATATGGTGATGAAGGGATAGTTCATGTATATTCATCCAAGAATAAGTCATATCAATGCAACATCAAATGTTAGGGAATATTGTAGAAGGTTCTAATGTGACAGTAACTGAAAATGAGTATATTTTGAATTCTGGAGAGCATGTTTCACCTTTATGTAAGTATAATTGTAACAAATTTAGTCAAGATTATGAATTGGATTGTAATGATGATGTTCCCATATTTCGGGTAGATTGAAGGGTAGAATAAAACTATGATGAGAGATTTGATGATGAGGAAGATGAAGTATTAATAGCTGTTGAAATTAAATATTCTAGGGGAGCATAAATCACTTATAGAAACATTTTGGGTGACTAGACTTCCTAGGTACAAATGGAAAGGATGAAATAAAATCAAAAAAATCATTATTATCTTAGGTGGAACAAAAATCATTTGATTATACAACTCTAGATTCAAGTTGGGTCAATGTTGTGAATAACAAGCTTGACCAAATTGAAAAAATATATACATGGCATGTTGTCTCAAGGATGGAAAAAAAATGGTTATAAACAAATGATTTTTCTAAAACAAATTCAATGAATATAGAAATTTTATGAATAATAAGTCATGTAATATGCAAAAAGTATATTCCCATATTGAATGGATCAATTTGATGAAATGTTTTTCTAGTGTCCTGGCTTTATGCCATTAAATAATTTCTTTTAACGGCCATGATTAAGGGTTTTAAATTATATCAAATGTACATAAAATCATCTTTTTTTTAATGAAGTCCTTGAAGAAGAAGATTATTTATATAGAAAATATAGGGTTTTCAATGATTATGATTATATAACATTCTTTTGATTGAGGAAGGTTATATACAATCAAAAACTAGAAAACTGGGCATGATACTCAATGTTGGATCAGTACCTATAGAATCTAGGTTATCAAAGAGGAGGTATTAATAAATAACTCCACATTAAAAATGAGTAAGGGTAACTAATTGTGGTATATATATATATAAATATATTGATGATAGTATATTTAGTGACTTATATGGAATCCAATGAAAGTGATTTTCATATTTAATGAGGTGAGAATTTGAAATGTATTTACTTTTTGAATTTTAATTCTTATATTGATTGAGGTTGATTCCAAATAAGTATTCGAGGTTTATTTACCAAACTAAATATTCCAAATAGGTATTGAAATGATTTTAAATGGGTGATTATAATCTAATGGTAACTCCAATGGATACCCAAATGTAATTCTCTAATTATGGTGAACATAAGAATGTGGATGTGATGTCGTATAGGTAAATTATTAGAATACTACATTACATGAAAGATACTCATATAGAAATTTTGTTTTACACATATCAAGATAAAATATATCATAGTTTTCCCAATGAAATTCATATGAAATATAAGACACATATACTTTATTATATCACCCTAATAGTTGATATGGACTATATTAATAATAATATCTTAGCAATAATTAGTGGGCTATGTGGGTGCCGATTGGGAGGGTTCGGTGGATGACTGAAATATACCTCATGAGGTGTATCCTATATTAGTTTCTATTTCACTTCTTAAAAAATTATTAATTAAGATTATATATCCTTTAATACTTAGAGACCGAATATGTTCTTGAAACACAAGCATGTAATCGATTGATATAGATACAAAAACATTTTTATGTTATTGGTATTAATGTGGTATCTTCAATTATAATTATTTGTGAAAGATATAGTGTTGTAAAAATTGATAAAAATCACATTAAATACTTGAAGATGAAGAAAAATAAAATAAATTACAATTTATTGAATGATAAGGTGGAGGAATAAGTTCTCAAGATGGATTGTGTGTCGATATGAGATTAAGTTGTGGATTTCAAGAAAAAAAATTATACTCAGACTAGATTTTGAAGGATATCAGTTGGCTTTGCAAGTCTAATCAAATCCACTCCATTAAATGGACTTAGAGATATGACCCCCACTCCCCCTTATGAAACAATTCAAGAGATAGATATTCATTATTCACTTTGAATAACCTTATGGGTTTCTAAATATCATTTGGGAATATTTAAGGAAGTGATATTTTGGTTTATTAAAAAAGGGGTAGAAGATATGCTTGACAGAGGGGGAGAATTACCATGTAGGGGATAGTGTTTTTTATATTTATGGGTTGAAGGCATGTGATGTAGGTTTTAAACTTGAAAAACAAAAATTTGTAATCATATTAGAATTATTTTATTTAAATCTTGTCTCTCGCATTGAGAATTGTAATAGAGTATTGATCAATAAATCATTGGTGCACATTTTGAAGGAAAAGGATATTCAAGTTGTTCAAATTTGTTTTTTTTTCAATTAAAAAATTGATGTGATATTTTTTTGTTCATAATTGTCAACAAACCCAAATGGGGAGATTTTTGGACAACCCCCCCCCCCAATGTTTTGTGTGGGTTGTGCCTGTTGAAAAGTTAAATAATGATTCTCAAGTGATTCTCAAAATATTTTTATGATTTCATATTAATCTAACCTTGATCAAATGTTCTTGGAATCTGTTGAAGGAGGGATATGTATACAAGAAAGAACCACATTGTAGACCCTAACTCATGTCATAGGATGTATTTTCTTTTGGAATTATATGTCATAGTGTATTCATCTTTCTGACAGTGGAAATCATTATAGACTACGAAGGGTTAAATGAAATATTTTCCACATTTTAGTCTACTGGGTTATGCCGTAATGAAGGGTGGAAGGTTCTAAAATACGTCCAATCCCACTCAAGGATAGCACCAGAGAAACCTCAAGAAAAGATTTTGGATAACCTTAGACAACACATATCCAAGCGGGATGGTAAGGGCTGTGTTCATGTGACCATTTCCATGTGTAGACACCATTGTATGTGAAGGAAGGCCATGTCATAGGAAGACACTATGGTGGAGTAGTCATATAATGGGTCACTACTGTAGTATATTATAGGATGAAACTAGGTAAAGGTAGTTTTTATGTCACTAGTTTTCAAAAATAATTTCTAGTATTGGATCATACAATTTTCATCCATGCCATAGTAAAATAAACCACAGTGTAGGGAATTTTCAATGGAATTATTGATGAGTTTTAGTGCTAGTAAAAAAATCAAGGTGTCCACATCATGGATAGATGGATACATCATAGTAATGTAGAAGAGAAGAAGAATCCATTCCACAGTGTACATGTTTATACCTGAATGTGTTTGGTGATTAAATAGGATTTAAGGAAGATGTGCATAAATAATGGGTGAATTAATGGATGAATGGTTTCTGTAGATCTGGTCAAATACTTATACCCATGCTGTAGTGCCGTAGACCATGACATAAAAAGTCTGAGTAAATTATGGATTGACCATATTGGAGGTGACCACAATATAGTATATGAAAAACTGATAATGGTACAACATATAACATATGACGATTTCATTGCTTGGTAGATTCAGTCGTCTTGTAGTTTCACCCTAAAACTGAAAGAGGGAAATATTTCATAGATCTCTAAATGTATAATTTGGATTTTATGGATCATTGTGTTCCCATTAATCATGGTGGGAACATTGAAAAATACTATTCATGGGATATTCAATCCTAACCATTGCTAGGAAAACAAAAGAGAGGGTTTATGTTAGAGGAGGTCTCAAAGTTTTTTATAGAAGACATAGATCAAGGTAGAAGGAGGAATTTCCGAGAGATTAATATCACTCTAAAATAATCCAAGGGATACAAACTATTTTAGGTGAATTATTCAAATATTAATCTATTTAATAAGGTTAATAAGGTTATAAAGAGTTAAGTGATCTCATCTCTTTGTCAAGAGGTAGTGAGTTTCCTCATCTTGTTTAAATAGTGAGTTCAGGGGGATTGTGAGACCACTCAACATTATAAACCAAATAAAGTAGTGGAATCTATTATTTTATTTCATTAGCACAAAATATATTGTATTATCCTTGGATTATACATGTTAGGGTGAAACATGTAAAATTATTTTTATTTCATTTCATTCATTCAACTCTTACCAAGTGAAAATAAGGAAAGGAAAAGGAGTGTTCCTCATATCTAGAGAATAAAATCTTAATAATAGGATTCTATGGTCAACATCAATTCTACTATAATTCACCCCACCCCAACCCAAGATTAATCCACCTACTTAGAGACCAAAAATATTTTCTCTAATTTATCATGATTAATGAAATCATGGATAGTCGCCAAAAAACTGGTTAGTGTGATTTTAACGGAAAGGATAACCCACACGGTTGGTGTATATTTTTTATAAAATATGTACTAAAACCACATAAATTTTCTTATGAACATTAAATCATAAATATACTATAATTATCAAAACGGTTTTAAATCCCTTTTATATTGATTCTCTCTCCCTTAATTGGCCTTTCTCCCCCTCTAGCCACGAATTTTTATCCCCTCTATTATTCTTGGTCATTCATTCTAGATTAGGTGTATTTATCAAAGGAATGGCTTTATTCCTATGGTTTTTTTCTATAATCCCCATCTAATGAATTATTCTTTATTATTTGAATTTTTAAACACTAGGTGTTTATTAGGTTAGAACCTGGGTTTAGGGGTGATAAACTAATGAAAATTCTTGGTTGTGTAGGTATGTGAGGGTCTATTCATCCAGTTTATTTTGGTTTATGATGATGGAAATGAGATTAACTCTAATTAAAAGGTTTTTATATCTTATGAATGGTACTTCCCAATTATATACCTTCTTTTCATGAATTTACTTTGGCTCAATTTATTTATTTTTGTGATTTTTTGTGAGTTTTTTGTGACTATTGATGTGTCTATTAGAATGTGTTATTTAAAATAGTGATTTCAAGTTATTTTTTTAAAAAATAAAATTTTTTCTTGATTTTGTTTTATAAAATGTTTAGAAGGTATTTTTGATGCCAAATTTGATTAAAATAATTTTTTGAAATCTAAAAAATGATTTCTATGAAGTTTATTTTTATATCAAAAATGAATTTTTTGAAGTTTCCAAAGGGAGGTGTAGACTCCAAGGACATTTCAAATAATTATTTTAAATATGGGATTTTCCATTGATTGGTGACTTATTGATATAATAATAATTTTTAATTTTAATTTTATTAGTTATGGGTTGGTTATTAGTTACACATGGGATAGCTTGGATATATGGATGAGTGGATAGTTTCATCCCTAAATTTAGGAATAATGCCAGCTTGGGGTAATTTTTGGTCACCTTGAGAGGAAAAGATAGTATTAATTATATAGGATCACATAATCCAACTAGAATTATATGAGAATGTCCTAATTAATTTTGAACTAATAGGTCAGATCTCCCCCATACTGCTTCTGTTATGATCATGAAGATATAGAGATGGTGTTAGTTGATATGTGCTACTATTTATTTCCTATTTAATGAGCTTCAAATTTTTTATATAGTGATGCCCTTCAGTTTACATATGATTATATTTCATGTGTTTTTTAATGAAAATTGGGTCAATTTTATTAATACATAATGGATTTTATAAAATAATTTTTACTTGAAAAATAGATTTCACTTATTAATTTCAAGAATTGATTAATGGTTTTTATAGATAAATACATTTTGTAGATTCATGGTGTTATCCTAATAAGATACAAGCCTAATTCCCTATATATTATATTGGGGGTATGTATAATATCTTTATAGGATAAAGTTAGTGAAATTAGTTAAATGTGTATGGTTAATCCTATTGAAGAATGTAGTCCTTCTTCAGTATATCCTATTAATGATCAACTATCACACAATTTTTGGGATCTTGTGAATTGTTTGGGATCCCCATTGTGGATTTGGGTTATTATTTATTTCCCTATCCAACATAACATACTTTTTGATTTATTTGGTATGTAGATTTGAATTTAAAAGCAATTTATAATCGTTTTGTGATGATTATGAGTTTTGATTAATTATTGTGGTTGAAGTAAACTTTTATTGATTGTTACTATATTTTGAAACTTTTTATTCGATGGAATGAACATCCAAATTTTAGATAGGTCGTACCAGAATCTTGGAGGAATATATAAGAATTGTTCATTAGAATATTATGGTGAAACCATTCCCAAATAAGTACACTTTGATGCCCTGGTGTTTTTTTCTAGCATGTGGTTATGGGTAAGGTGCTTTGGGCCTTGTGGCAGAGCAATATGGGAGGAAGTTCAGGTCGAATCATGTTAGTTTGTTATACATCCATATTAAAGAACAACCCTTGTTGTCTTATATTTGTTAGATCTTCTTGGGAGTACCCATCACATGGAAAATATTGATATATAGTAGAGGAGAATGTTTTCTCATAATTTTGTTGATTTTGGTTACTCTAGGAGGTATTCTCTTGGGGTCTGGAGCTGATAGAGTAGGGTTATCTAAATGGTCAAAATCATTCACTTTTGGTTATGGAATATTGGAATATTAGATGGCTAGTAGTGAATTGTTGATTACTGGATTTAGTTGTTTTTGTTTTTTATATGATCAATCCAAGATTTCATGAAATATTGATGATGATAAAAACAAATTATATTTGATAGTGTGTGTAACCCTATTAGAGACCATACTGTGGATAGAGGATTTATATTAATTTTTAGTGTATGAGGCTCTTATTTCCCTCATTACACAAGATAGGGATATTGGTGTAGATTTATTAGTAGAAGTATAAGAAAGATAAGTCGATCTTGATCTTGAAAATCATGCATCTTAGTGCCTCTTCTGATGTCAGTATGAAATTTGGTAAAGTACTCGATATTGGGGTTCATTGTGGATGTATTTTCCTCATGGAAAAACTGCCTAAAAATATATTTAATGCTAGGAGTGGGAAACTCCCAGCATATATGATTTTTTAATAAATAATTCTATACTTAAATCAGAGGTTCATATATTTATTTTATCCCATATATTAGAAAAACGTTTTTTATGAAAAATATATTGTGGTGTAGAGGAATTGAAAGAATAATATGAAGTTCCCAATCATGATCTAAGTATTATAGAGAGGGGGAGGGGTTCAATCAGTGATATCTTTTTCTTTTTATGTTTTTTATTTTTGAAACAACCTTTCCATAATGTTAAAGAGTTTATTCTCTACTGAATACACACAACCACAAGAACACATGATTTACAAGGTTCACTAGTCCACAAGAGTAGCTACGTCTTAGTTATGGTACGGAAATAATCCGGTACCACACAACCCACTAGAAAATAATAATTTGATGTGGAATACAATGAGTAGGATATACTCTTACACTTTTGTATCACTTGGAAAACAATACACAAGTGTGTGTGCACCCTATTACCACAAATAGGGAATTACAGTATTTTAGTGCTTCTTTACAATTGAACAGGTGTATTCTATGAAGTATAAGCCTTCACTTTCTTACCCATAAGCTGATAATAACTATATTACGCACAATTGAATATTTGGGAAGAACCCAAATCATTCACACACCCTTTTAGGTGACTTTCACAAAACCTTTATGCCACACGCACAAGATTTGACTTTTTTTGCAGAAGACCTCTTGTGCGCAACTCTCATCTTGTGTGCAACTCTCTTCTTGCGTGCAACTCTCTTCTTGCATGAAAATTATACTTCTTGCATGCAACTCTATTTTTTTCATGCACTCTCATTTTCATAATATTTTTCCACACCTCAGAGCTTAGGATTTCTCTAATTGTCGATCATACAAAATGTGAGGGGCCACCTCTTATTTAAAGACCTCATCAACCCCAGGGAGCAAGATATTGACGCGTCTTGCAAAACCACAATTGACATCATATTGGGCACGTAAGTCTCTTTCAGGCCAACCTCATCTTTCACACACTTCTTGTATATTTCGTGCACCTCATTCTTTTTTCATTTTTCAATGTTTAGAAGTCGAACCATGCCTTGCGTGCAAGATTCCAAACTCCCTTAAATCTTGCGTGAAAAAACCAATCTTGCATGCAAACACCAATCCTTCATGCAAGCCTCTCCTTTAACATATTTCTATGTTCATATCATGAAACTCCACTTGGGCTCTACCTACCAGGCCATCTTCAAACTTGGGAGCATCACCCTTTTCCAAAAACACATTTCTTCATCTCCAGATTTTCAGGCCCTAAAATTTGGAAAACACTAGAAAACAGTCCCAAATTAAAATGTTCTCTTATGTCACCTCCAGATTGTATGTTCCTTTATCATTACTCTCTTCACATCATCCCATAACCATTATTCATCTTTCATCATGAAATCCAGTATCATGGTATGTATCCTTTGATCGAACAGCTTTGGTATCTTCAGATTTACTATGGGATGTACTGGAACTTCCTTATCTTCCAGCAACATCATTCCTTCCAATCAAAACTATATATGATTGGCATCATAATTTCTCCCCATTTACTTCATAAGCATTTCATCCCAAGTTCTCTTAACTTATGATATTTTTGAAATACATATCATCAATTCATCATCTGATTTTGATACAATCTGAAATGGATGGCTACCTCATAATTCCAAGCCCTTCCACATTCTCTCTTCTTCTTCAACCATCATTCTACACTTAATACAAATCATATAATTCTATTATTAAAGTAAGATATTTAATGGTTTTCATGAAATCAAGAATAATTTAATGGTCTTCTTCAAATCCTCATTCTTCTTCAATCATCCTCAAATGGATTATACCTCGCTATTATTCCTCTTTGTAAACAATGTGTCACTTTTGGCATAAGTTCTTTGAAATTAGGATCAGTTCAACAATCATCTAATTTACATTTCCTTTGCAAAGAGAACTGATTTAACCTTTTTTACCACAAAAGATAACAGTATATACCATTAGACTCTTCTTACTTTCTTCTTCATCCATCTTGGTCCCAACATAATATAAAAAAGATTAATTTTTTCCATTCAATTATTTCTTCAAGATGGGATTGATTTGATAACATTGGTGATGAAAGATTGTGTTCCTTTATTTGGTGGTGGTAATCAATTTTTATCTTATATTGCATACTTATGTAGAAAAATGAAGTTCGTACAAAGGTGTATTGTTTTATATGAGAAGTTATTTTTTGATATTCCTTGCTAAATCCCTAGTTTTATACTTTTAGGCTTGAAGTATTCTTAACTAGGGGAGTATGTAGGGACCAGGTTTTTCCTGATTGTTTCTTAGCTCAATTTTGTGTTTTAGTTTCTCAGGACCTCCCTAGAGATGAAATTTAAAATTTATCATATTTGATGACCAAGGAAAAAATATATGAGGGTTACATCGATTTTTGGGTGTGATGTTTACACTCAGGATGATTTGTCATGGAATTTGAGGCATGATGAAGCCACCATAAAAATATATTATGTTTAAAAATATTATTTTAATCCCCAAACATTGAATTATGTAGAATTATTATTTTCTTTCTAAATATAGCATTAAATGGAAAAATCATCATCACAATTGCATCAAAATTAAGTTTCTTCCCTTGAGGGTATAACTTCTATTTGTATCGATGACCTAAAATGTTGTCAATCGTTTATGGATTAAATTATAATTCAAAAGGGGAAAATTTTAAAATAATCACTATTACATAAATGGTAATTAAAATATGTAAATATATGTTTTATTAATGTTTAAACCACCGTATCAGTAAATCATATAGTTATCCACATGAATCCTATGATTTTGGAGTTCTAACAATAGAGAAGAGAATTTGGGGACATCTGGGGAAGTTAAAGACCTAAAGAATACAATTTATCAGTAGAGTCACCAATAAAGACTAACACTAACATTATCCTCAAAAATATGATCATAACATAATATAGGAGTTTATATGGTTTATTAACCTCCCTTGTTCTTTTATTCATCACCACTATCATAACACTTCTAGTTTCATATGATGGAAACATCATTTATAAATTTTAACCATAAATAAAATAACCACAACAGTTAATTTATATTAAAAGTGAGAACGACTCATATGACTATTTTTTGTTTTATAAATATCTATTGATTATTCAGGTAACCCATATGATCATAGATTTATTTTAGATTAAAATTATTGGAATCAATTTCTTCATTTTCTCACCCTTTGTTTTTGAATATTAAATTATAAATTATAGAGTCTAAAATGAAAATAGTTATCTTTATCGGTTTTAAAATTTTAAGAACCAGTGAACCCTCATTATATCATTATTTTAAAAACCCAAAAAAGTTACCATTATCCTTTTTATTACACTTATCATGCCCAAACCAACCATGGGAAATATTGGGAAGAAGAACATCAACTGGTCCGACAAGTGGGATTAGTGTTTCATTCCCATTGATAGAAATGGTTTTATTTCAGTTTATTGATCATGTCAAGGGTATTGAAGTGGGATAGAAGGCAGGAGTGGAACAACTAGTGGTGGATGGTGAAAATTCCTTGAGTAGTTATAATAAGGACACAAGGTGGTGCTTCCATGGGTGGTGGTATGAGATGGAGAAGACATGGTCAATAGCTCAGGGGTGTGTAATGGTAGTCATGATAGTATCCAGTCACATATGTAGTTAGTGGTGATGCGGTGATGACCACCATAGTAGTCATTCGTGATAGTGTTGAGGTAGTTGGAGGTCATTTTCATACAATTATTGTGAGGTATCTGGAACATAGTATGAGGATCCATTGAGGGGGGAGATACACAAGGTTGTGCTCCCTCCCCTAAACATCTGATCCTAAGGGGAGAAAACAATGACCCACTAAACAAATGACATGTAAGTGGATAATGTTAGACCCTTCTATATAGCCTCGTGGGAAAGCAAACCAATTCAAGTTTAACTTGTATAACACTAGCATGTAGAAAAAATATGTTGTGTGTACGGGAACTAGGACCTCACCCACATATATATGCATGGATCATGATCCACCAAGCTATGTATTCATATAAATCACCAAAAACCCACATAGAATGATTTAATTCCCCCATGTGGTGTGTTCAGGTCAACCATCTAAGGCTATTCATGGGGTTATGGATGTATAATGTTTATTTGGATCTATAGGGTTAGTGAAGAGGTTTTAATATAATGACTGGAGTTTTATCATTCATTAGGTAAGGTCTGTTATTCCCCCAATATATTTATGGTCTAAGATCCTCTATCTATTGAATTATTTATAGGTATTATAAGTTATTATCCCTGTATTTTCTGGATGTGGGATCCTCTATCATTTCCTAAATATAAGTTTAGGTATCCCCCTATATATTTGGGAAATGGGATCCACTCTTAGGGGGACATGTTATAGATAGTTAAAGTAATTTCCACATATACCTCTAGTACGGGACCCTAGTATCATCCAATGGGTAGGGTATGGTATTCCTCATATTCATTGGGGCCATGGTATCCTCTATATTTGGTTTACTCCCTTGAATGGTGTTTCTTCTAGTGAGGCTTAGTCGATTTTCATGAGGTGAGATGGATTTCTCATTATTGGGTGGTTGTGATGGTGTGGTTTAATATTCCCTTGAATAAGATCAATATTGGTCAATGAATGATTTCCATTATGGGATTATATAGCGATGACCTGGATATGCTGGGATGTATAGTGTGTATTTTCTTATACTAACACACCTAGCTCATCAAGTAGTAGGTACCCATTTTCATTATTTAGAATGTTGGTGTGGGTGTTAGAGGGGTAGAGAAGATTGGATACTTTGAGACTTCTCACTTCTTAGGAACCTCTTAGTTTCCATCAAGATCTCCCACGTGGTTGGCTGTCGAATTCAAACTTTATAGGGTTTTTTATACTATGAACACCCTAACATTCTTGCGAATTTCATACATTCATGGGATAGCGTTGAGATGATTGGGACGTTTTTTTATTGATAATTCAAGTTTTAGAGTATATATAGAACATTATTCATTGATAACATTTAGTTACTTTCTAACCCCATATCATGAAGTAATTTTTTCTTTCTCTTCCTCATGGTTTCTTGTTAGTATTTAGGTCATTAGGATGATATATTTATCAATATTTTCTTTGTAATTTTTATGTTCATCCTAATGAGTATATTTAAACTCACCCCACTTATGGGAATTCTTCCCACACATGTTATGTCTTTAAAAATGTAGTACATATTTAAATTTGGTATATGTAGACATATAGTTAGAGCTGCTTGTTCAGAGTTGACACCTAGTGAGGCTTTTGGATGCATGATTTTTCTTAGTGATCTTTAGTGGTGATGGAAACCATTTTGACTAGATATCTAAGAGTACACATATTGAAAAGGATCTTTCCTCTGACACGTATCTATTGGATTCAAAGTATTTTAAATTATATATTTCCTTCTTACTATAATTTAGTGTGATATATGTATACATGATGTCTCATTGTTGTGTAATATATAGTTTAGTTTATTATATAGGTGTCATTATTTTGGAATTGCTGATTCATTTATGAATTGGAGATATGTTTATTTTAGTGGTAGATATAGGATAATGCCTTGAATTTTTTGTTCTTTTATTTATCATTTCTAGTCTCTAGACTCTAGAATATTAGAGGTGAGATTGGGGTGGAACACATGACATATTACTATATCAAGTGGGACCATGGTGGATCAGATCATGTAAATGGTGATCAAACTCAGTATAAGGATACGTGGGAATTTGAGGCCAAAAAAGGAAGGTATGATGAACATAATATCCATGTATATAGAGAGTTGGGTTCTAGAGGCCAACTATGTAATGGATCACAAAATTATATCTTGGTGCAAGTATCTTGAGCATAGATGAGCTTGTGTAAGGAGACCTAGGCATGAAATCCAAAGGTGTAGAGCCTCTCATGTAAGGAAACCATGAAAAAAAAAGTACATGACACCCCTTATATAATAAAATCTCAGTGCAGAATAAAACCATTAAAATATCCACTATAGAGACGTAGGGAAAGAATCTTTGTGTAGAGAACCAATTGTGTAAAGAGACTTGGGTGCAACACCCAATCCATCCACTAAAAATCCCTTTCATCTGACTGTATTTTACAATCATAGAAATTATGATCTAAAAAATATCATCCATAATGAATTGGATTTCATTGAAATAAGGATTAAAAAATACTAATGTAAATATAACCCCAGTACGAATATGGAATTAAATAGGGTAGTGTTTACCTGGGTTAGCGAAAAGGGCACAAGATACAACCAAATAGAGAACACAGTCTGTGTTGACAAATAGTTGTGGTATATGGCTCCACATATATAAATAGAGACCACTTCATCATTGTGAACCTCTCTACCTTAGTGAATCATGAATATTTGACTCTCTATTTTCATCTAAGTTATATACTCTGTTCATAGTGAGTTCAAGTGTAATCATTTCCTTTTATTTCTCTAGACTTTCAGTGCTATGTACCACATTATAGTCTTTGTGTGTTAACCAATCTTTGATTAGCTAATATAATATGAGATTATCACAATATTATGGTACCCCTTCTTACGAATGTTTACTAGGGAAAAGGGTTAACTGAAATGACATGGGTGAAATTTTTACATTTACAAAAAAATTTCACAATTGTATTTAACCTTCCATTATTATTAATATTCTTATAAATTCACTTCTTATGTTTATAATTGATATAATTTTGAACTTTATTTTATAAATATAATAGAATGTCTTTTGAATACCTTTCCAAACCCCAAATTAGCTACTTGTATTGGTCAGCTAGTGGAAATGATCAATAGTTTAAACAATACCTGTCAGTACTAGTAGTGGTCATGCAGGTGTGTCATTATATATTCCTTACATTATATGTTTTTCATAATATATGGTCATGAATTTTTAACTAATGTAAAAACCCCAATGTTTGAGGAAAAACTACTCAAGTCTTGGTTCATAGAGTACCCAGATCTGGGGAGATCCAACATTTCATCAAGAAGATCCTATATAAATGAGTTGTAGACTATCCTTCAAAATATTTTTCATCTTATAAGGACACCCTAAACAACCATAAATACATATCAATGCCCTAGGCACATTTTTATTCTTCGAAAAAAATTTATTAGCTATTGAAAAACCCTCAATGATGGAATGAGGATTGGGACATATATCTAAAAGGTGTTTTCAAACCTAAATGGATGCAGGTGTAAAAGATTTGACATACATATACCAAGTTTAGAAAATAAATTGAAATTAGTGGTGATCTATGGTTATGTTATCATTGATGTTATTTCAAAACGATTGAGCTGATATATTATATAGATAAGAACATTCCACTTGACACCTAAAGAAGTGAAAATCTTAATATTGGATGACTATAATATCTCTTGAATATAAATACTCAGAGAAATGTATAAAATATTTCTACCTCCATGATCCATATAGAGAAATTTATAAGAATGAACCATAAGACTGTGCATTGCTATAAGAGATTGAAAATTCCACAAAGAAGGAACCATACCCATAAAAATATTTTAGTTTTGACCCATGGATAAAGATCATCATAATCTCATATAGGGATGATCCAAACTCAAAAATCGTGATGGGGTGTCCCTCAATGCAGAATAAGAGAGTCCCAAGCATATATTTTCCTAAAAGGGAAAGTGGTTAGGATGATAAGTTCTGATACAATGTTAATCTAGATATCTCCCCCCTCAATATTTCACTGTAGGCTCTCTATCTATGTGGATCAGTGGATACATGCTCATTGACTGGGACTCACATAAAAGCATGAGGTTGAGTGTGTAAGAACCCGACTTTTCACTCGGGTTTGGATCATTTAAATTTTGGTCTAAATCCCTACTTTGGATCTAATATGGATTCCTTCTCAGTTAGTAAAGGTCTCAGGGGTGTTCGGGGAAATTTCAAAGCCCAGAACATTCTTTTTTGGAAAATTCGACAAGTCTCGTGGTTAGCGCATGGTTGGTGCACAGTTTGGCTAATCGTGTAGATTGAAATTTTCAGATAGAACTAATTTTCACAGTTTTCACAAGGTTATGTGGTCTAGCCAAGCAAAGTGACCTTATTCCTAGGTAACCTTTCATGGTTTGCACACGGTTTTTGAAAACACGAACCTTGCACATGCCCCTTTTAGGGTAATTTTTCAGTTTTTCTCTTAATGATCGAATTTGAACCCCTCTTCCTCTCTAATATATATTTCAACGGGATTAACCAAAATTGAATTTTTTTTAGCCCTTTGATGATATAGGGTAGGAATAAAGAGATCACTTTTATCTGGGATCCAATTGAGATTTTTTTTTCACGTTGGAGGCACAACGGTAAGTACTTGAGTCTGTTTAAGTCTTTCTCCTTCTCTCTTGCTCTTGACCAAGTTATCTGGGTATGACTATTTTCCTCTTTTTTATAGATATACTTCTATTCAAGTGAAATAAAGGGTCAATATCTAGGGTGGATAGTTGTACAAGCCTAAGGTGGGTGGTCTATAACTCATCCCTCGAGTTTGTTGATTTTTGGAATTATCATGTGGGGCCCACCGATTTCATTTGGGTCCATTTATAGAATTTATATTCCATTATTATAATAATTATAACCATATGGATATACTAATTCCATATATGTGATTGATTTTTTTGTTACACCCACAAATCCATTCATCTAATGTAGGATATTATGCCACAATTGTCATTTTAGTGTTTTGACATGTTTGAGCCACCATTTGGGTGTGACATGGCTTGACCCACCTATGGGTGTATGTTTCTATATTAAATGGATTTTTTATATTATGAATTTAATAATAGAGAGTACCATATATGGTCACCCCTTGACCCACCTATGGTAAGCACTTCAATTTTACAATAAAATGTGAAATGTGAATTGGTAAGTATTATGAGTATATGACTTGGCCTTAAATGTAAATGAATATTAGGTTGTGTATCCATAGAACCCCTTGAAACATTAATGGTAGGTAGAGGAATGAACCTTTAATAGAGAATGTGATTTAAATGGATTAAATTAATGGTTACATGCTACATGGCCTTGTCACACTAATGAAAGAAAAGGATTGAACCAAATGACTTGATTATATGGTTTTATGCTACATGACCTTATCACACAAATGAAAGGAAAGAATTGAACTAAATGAAATAATACTTGTCTTAATAATAAAATAAGAAGAATTAACTCAATATCACCATGGATTCTGATCGGAGAATTCCCTGAACACTCAGGAACCCAAAAATGATTCAAGGATATGACTTGCATAGGTTGATACACACCTAGATCCTGATCCTTGTCTATTATTTGGATGATCATTATGAAATCTTAGGATCCCTTACATATCATCATAGGATGCTTTATATACACTTGTTTTATCCAACAATGTCAAGTAGGTTCCACGGTTACAACCCATAGAGCCCTTTACCTACTTAGCCCCTTTTTTACCATATATGATCACCATGGATTTGGTAAACACCTCATTATTTAATTCCATAGACTAGGCTCCATGGATTATACTATTAGACATGCTAGAATATAGTTATTACTTATTTTGTGACCCTTGATATTTAAATCACCATGATTATTACCTTGGGACATAACTATTTGATATCATTATCGGTCACCTTGTTACATCTTAGAACCTTTGCAGTTTATAACGTGTGACTTATTTATAAAATGGTAATAATAAAATAGTGAATTGTTTACATGTTCAAACCTCTGTTGAGGGATAAAGTTTGTACTGGGGTATTTAGTTACGTTGTACAAATTTACTTTATATATGCATTCATCCACACTGTTACATTTCTATTACATGGGTCAGATGTTATAGACATCATTGGTGGTGGCCCACAGAGATTATCTCACACCCTCTCTAGGATACATTTGGTACCTGAGGAATATTACATGGTTGAAGGTGTTTAAAAAGGGAACCATACATCTTCAAACACTTGGCTGATTGCTGTTTAGTATAAATCTTGAGACTAGTTGACCAAGCTGGAGCTTGGGATGCTTTTGATAGTCTTTTGATTCCTTTATACTTTTGTGGAACATGTTATGCCTGATGTCTTGTAACCATGTTTTCTAGTTTTCTAGTGACATAAAATATCATCAGTTGTTGAATTATATTCCATTTATTTCAATTATTGTTATTCTTCTCTCTATTTTTCCATTGTGCATTCTGTTTACTTATATTTATTATGTTATTTAACTATCTTTACTTTCATCCTCTATGCTACACTTTGGCAATGAGGGCATAGTGTCCCCATGGGCACACCCTAGGCCCTCACTAATATTCGGCAGCCTTTTTCATTAAGGGGGATGTTCTTGAGGCCATGTGGGCCACCGGGGTCAGGGCACCCATTATGTGGCATCCCAGTCCAGGATGTCACAAAGTGGTATTAGAGGGAGGTTCTTTTCTTCCTTTACTATTTGGAGATAATATATCAATGATTAAGAATTCTTGGGACTTGGTCATAAGTCATGATTGGGCATCACAAACCCATGTTTGAGGTAAAATCCAAGTTACCCAAAATAAATTTTTTTTTATGATTTTTCCTATTGTAGTTGATATTATTTCACCATTGGGCGATTCACATGATGTGTGCGGTTATTTATTATTACTTAGTTTGTGGGTTTTCTTTCAACCCTGACATGATGATATGAGGGAAAGGATAATTGTTACATGCATCATTATGGGAACCTAGAATTCACATGTCACACATATTTCTAGGACATATTTTTTCATTTCATGGTCTTTTAATGATTGATTTTACAGTTATTGTTTGGATGATGTTGTGATAGTTATCTTATTCTTTAATTATTGTTGGTTTCACTTGAGTGATTTCATATCTCAATTCATGACGTGTATGGTCCCTCATGGGTTGGGATGGGTAATTTACTGAGTTGAGCCATTATACTATAGATAAATGGGTGTCCTTTCCAATGATAGGTGTATGGGAGCAAATTAATTGGAAATGTAAATCCATTATAAAGTGAATAATGACATATAAAATGAATTGGTTTCACATCCTTATCCTGCCTTGTAATGTTTATGAAATGTAACTCAGTGAACCAGGTAATTGAATGTAATCGTAAATGAAACATATACATGAGTACTTACCGATACATGTCCATTTAAGAAGGTAGTTGGGAGAATATGCCTTGGGTAGTGAGTTTTCATATATTTAGCTTCCTCTAGTGATTCTATATTTATACTTAAGATTTTTATGAAATGAGTGCATGTAATTGTAGATCAATGCTTCCATGAAATCCTTGTATCATGCACCATAAATATGGTAAGAACCATGATCAAAACATGGTGGGCCTAAGCTACCAATCATACCTCTAGGAGTAAAACTCGAGGCACCGCCTGCTGTACCTGCTCTTCTCATCGATGCTCCTGATCATGTTAGTTTCTAACATTTAATGTCTTCCATGCATGGTGCTCCATGGCTTGCACCTACAATAGGTTATCTGACTCGTGAGTTCCAGCAGCTGCACCCTCCTACTTTCTTAGTGGATGGTGGTCCACAAGCTGTTGAATCTTGGCTACAGGTCACCTAGTCTATATTTGAGCATCTAAATACACCTCCATAGTGGAGGGTCAAACTAGATACTTACATGCTTTGATACCCATCCAAGAATTGCTGGGATGTGATTACTCAGGCCGGTCATCATCACGGAATGTTATGGGTTGATTTTCAGACTTCCTTCTTTTATCAATTCTTTTGTTAGATGTTGAGATTTAATAGATCCAGAGAGTTATGAATCTTGAGTAGGGTTATATGTAAGTTATAGAGTATTCAACATGTTTCATGGAGTTATAGTTCTTTTCAGCCCTTATAGTCGGTGATGACCTTTCGTGTGATTGAAATTTCAAGGATGGGCTCCATTATGCCATCTGTACACAGGTAAATGTATATCTTCTACCTACCTTTTCTAAAATAGTCAATAAGGCTCTTCTCACAGTGTCTAACCTGAGGGATAACAATAGTACCAGGTATAGAGGATTAGATTCACACTAGGAAATTAGTTATTATGGTGGAAGGAAGCATTCTCTCGGGGTTTCTCATCTGGTAATGATAACCAAAGTTCCTTGTTAGATAGCTTTATAGAGTTCCATCGATGTGGATGCTGGGAACACAAGAAGACTCAATGTGATATAGACCCAATGGATTTCTAGTCTTGTGGACATATAGGGCATATCTAGCATTTTTGTTTGAACTTTCCACCAACTTCGAGTAGAAAAGTTTCAACACAAGCTCCACCTTTAGGAGTGAGTTCTGTTACGCAACATCAAGAAAAGAATTTGAATAACACTGGTAGGTCTGGATGAGGAGGAGGACACATTCGTGGTAGCCAGCTCCCTGATTACCAAAAGAAACAATAGTCCAGTTATGATCATGGTAGTCCATCTATTGTATAGGACCGTGGATCAGGTTAGTTGCATGCACTAGATCCAATACCTGAGGATCAGGTTGCGAGACCATCTACATTATGAAGTTTTATTCTTGTGGCATCCACCATAGTATCTAGCTTATTTGAGATAGGTTCTTTAAACTCTTTTATCTATGTACCTATCATGGAGAGTCTCAAACTATAGATAATGTATTACTATGTTATATTTATCCTAGATACACCGTTAATGGTAATAACAGAGGGAATACACCAATGTAGATATTTTCCACTTGAGGTAGGTAGTTACCCTTTCTTATGGAACATATTTGTTCTCAAGATGATGGGTTTTGATGTTATAAATGGTATGGAATGGTTGGTTCACTATCAAGATTTTGTAGACTAGTGTCAATGTAGGGTATCATTTACATCACCAGAGGGTAGAATTTATCTACATAAGGTTTACTGGGATTTTCAAAATGATAGATCGGAACCAAATCATCATGGTCTAGGATGATTGATCACCCAGATTGATAATCTCTTCATGGAGGATCAGGGTTTAAGTCAGGATATTTTCCATCTAGTAGTGGATCGTTTCATGGATGTCTTTCCTAAACAATTTTCTAGATTACCTCTTCTGAGAGAGGTAGAGCTTAAAATCAATATTGTTCCAAGGGAAATCCTAGTTTCTATTACTCCAAACAGGATAGAACCTACAGATCATCGAGATCTCATGATGAAGTCAAATTATTTAGAGGCCAATGGATTTATATAGAAAAGTGTATCCTCTTAGAGTTCGCCTATACTTTTTTCAAGGAGGATGGAACCTTATGTATTCATGTAGATTATAGGCGGTTGAACCATATTATAGTCAAGAACCAGTATCCACTTCCTCTAATTGAATATCTCTTCGACCATATCTGAGGAGCAAATGTCTTCTCCAAGATCAACTTGAGATCGTGTTATCATTATGTACGAGTCAGGCCATTAGACATACCTCATATAGATTTATAAAGTATGTATGGTATGTATGAGTACCTTTTTATGTTGTTAGGTCTTATAAACTTGCCCATAATTTTCATGGTTCTGATTAATAGGGTGTTCCACCTTTATATGGATTCTTTTATTATAGTCTTTTTGGAATACATCTTGGTGTATTATCACACTCGTAGTGACCATGGAAAATATATTGATATCATTCTGAGTATACTAAGAGATCATCCACTTTATTCCAAGCTTTCTAAGTTCCACTTCTGGATAGATAAAGATAAATTCTGGGGTCATATTATTTCAAAAATAGGCATATATGTTTACCCAAAAAAGGTTAGTTATGTAGTTTCCTTGGATTATTCCAAGAACGTGTTTGAAATATGAATTTTCTTAGGGATGGCTAGATATGACAATAATTTCATATAAGACTTCTCATTTCTTGATTCACCTCTTACATGTCTTACAAAGGAAGGTGTGAAGTTTAAATGGTCATAAACATGTGAGAAATCCTTTTAGGAGATGAAATGTAGTCTTGTTTCATCACCTATGATGAATCTTCTAGAGCTAGGTATAGGTTATACCATATTCTATGATACATCAGGAATTGGCCCAGCAGTATTTCTGATGTAGGGGTAGAGATTCATTTCATATGGATCTTGATAATTGAGGCCTCGTGAGAGAAACTACCCAACAGATGACCTTTATCTAAAAGCATTTGTACATGCCTTATATTTCTGGAGACATTATCTTTTGGGTGAGTGATTTGGGGTGTACAATGACCAAAAGAACCTCAAATACATATTCTCTCTACGTGACTTGAACCTCAGACAGTGTATATGGGTTGAATATCTATGATCCTTTGATTTTGAGATTGCCTTTATGTATGGTAACAACAATGTGGTTATAGATAAACTGATTTAGAAAACTCGAGCACAAGACATACAGGAAGAAAAAGATGAATGGAAGTTAATGGCCCTCTTCTCTAAGCTGTATCTAGAGGTTCATGATAGTCATGAGAAGTATTACCTCTTAACTTTGGTAGTTACCTCTTCCCTCCATGAGAAGGTGAAGGGTAGATAGTTTTTAGATCCTGAATGCTTGGTTCTCTATGATAGTAGATAAGGAGATAATCTGCGTCCATAATGGTCTTTGGAAAAAGAAAATTCCCTTTATCTATGTTGATGTATCTAAGTTCCAGTAGATATGAGAGAGGAGTTGATGAAAGAGTCCCACGCTTCTCATTGGGTAGTTTATCTAGGCATCTCGATGATGCGTCAAGATATGTGACACTAGTATTGGTGTCCTGGGATGGAACTTCATATATTAGGCTTTATCACTAGGTGTTCCACCTATTAGTAAGTAAATTCAAAGAACAAGAGACTTGCGAGCTTACTACAGTAGATTCCAATCCTATAATGGAAATGAAAAGATGTTACCATAGATTTTGTATTTGTATTACCTAGGTAATCGAGGGGGAGCGAAGAGATATGGGTATTCATTGACCAACTAACAAAATCACCCCACTTCATTCCTATTTAAGAAATTTTATAAGTTGATGAGTAGGGAAAACTATATGTCTGTGAGATTATAGAACCCCATGCGGTCCCTCATACTATCATTTGAGACAGGGATGCTAATTTCACATCATGGTTCTTATAGCGACCCTAGAATTTTACATATATCATTACATGATATTATTCATATTAAAACATCATATTACTATCCAAGGATATGAAGTCTAGTTTCTTAGAAGACTAAGTACACAAAAATGAAAACATGGGACTTATTAAAATATTTAATTTTTTAATATTAAAAAAGAAAACCTAACCTATATTGTTCTCATATATATTAATAGGGTCGCCTTGGGATAACATGGACAAAGGGATGAGCTAAAATCCTAGTAAGGGAAAAAGTACACTAATAAATCTTTATAAGATGGGTTAGAATGCATGGAATAATGAAATAAAAATGCATGGAGCATGTGAGATCATAACATATAAACATGGGTTCATATAAACATGGAGTCATAATAGTATTCCAACAACAAAAAACATGACTTTAGAATGAGTTAAGGCTCGTTTCACATAGATGATCATAGGTCAAGGTTAACCATCAAGACTGTTCCACATGGTAGCACAAGTCAAGGATAACCGCCAGATCGTTGCACATAATGTCTCATGAGACTCAACTTTACCCAATGAATTGGAGCGTTATCTTGGAACAACCATATTAACATGTTCATGAATATTTTTTCCACATTAATAATCAAATATAATCAATCATACATAAACATAAGGGTACCCATGGAATGAAATGGGTATCATAATCATGTCCTAAAGCATAATGAATGGGTGTATCATAGAAATGTCCATGAAAGAAAGATATATAAACATACATGGACATTAATAAAGTCACATAATCATATATCATTTTATTTTATGTAAAAATGAATTCGAAACATGAATGAAGAGTATTTAAAGAATTTTATCATTAAAACATTTCAGTGCGATTTTAAGGAAAATACAAACGCGCATTTAAAATAGAAAAGGGAATAATATTTTATATGAAAACAGAAGTGATCCAAGAAGGTTTTCACAATAAAAACATTGGTTTTATAAAAAAGGTGGCTTAGAACATATGGTAAAGTTCACATTAAATTGGGTATGAATTCAGGATGTTCCATTAAAACATGTTTGCTTGTCGGGAAGTGTTGAGGAGAGAATCACTTAAAAGCATGTATATCCATGAAATATAATGATGAATGGATTTTGATACATGAGTTTTAACATATAAATATAAATTTTATGATTTTCATAAATATAATATAGTATTTCATTTGGGTATAAAGAGAGTAAGAATAAACTGAAGAAGATGTTCAGATAGAATCTCATACCTTAAGTCTGATGGTGTTCTCCACTTGATATTAATGACCTGAATAATAAAATTATGTTTATTAATTAAACATTACAGAGCCTCCATTACATTTTATTGATTTATTATAACCTTATTAAGTTTATTGAATTCCTTTTTGATGAGTTAAGATTTTGAGTTTCATTGTTTGGGAGCGTTTGCTTCCTTGGTTTTGTAGATCAGTTCACTTACATTCATGTTCGGATAAACATGTAGCATGAGAATGGTTGTCCAGAATTGATGTTATATGAAATTAGTGAACATAAAAAAATATTACATAGTTATAAAATTCATTTGGTAATTTATAGTGATGGTGAATCATTATATAAAATATTAATGATAAACACTTCGATTAATTTGGTGATTTTTCTCACCAATAACTTGTTTTGTATTATTATTTTACATATTGTGTTAAAAAGGATTCGAGAAGATAAAATCAGACAACCTGAATTGATGCTGGTAAATTCAATAGTCTAGTTCAACCTTAACAATGGTTTTGCAACCAGAATTGATGCTGGTAATAGAAATTGATAACCTGTCATCCTTGAATGAGAAAAATTAACACATCTCAGATGGTGTTTTCATTTAATATATAAAAAGGGGGAAAGGAGAGATGATAATGAATTATCCCATTATCATAACAATATTCCTTTACATTTATGGTAATATGTTTTTCATACCATTTGTATGAGGATAGGTTAGGAAAGAAAAGAGAACAAAGGAACATGAAAAAGAAAAGGAAAGAGAAGAAAAGAGGAATTTACCTCTTGATTTAAGATTCCATGAGAGCCTTTTAATGGGAGGGAATTTTGTCTTCTGAGGAGACCAAGGGATTCTAGATGCGGGGGAGGATCTTTTGGAGATATTTAGAAGAATTTAGGGGATGGAGAAGGCTTGATAGTAGTTCAGAGAATAGTGGAGTGTGGATGGTTTTTATAGTGGAGGGGAGGAGGGTTTTCTTAATATTTTAGTCATTACTTTATTAATTTTCAAAAGACAAGCATTAGTAATGATTATTATGACCAAAAATAGTAATATGTTCTTGTGAGTTTGAACCAAAGGTGATTACATCATCCATGACTCAATAAATAGTGTATTTAACATATATTGTATATATACGATAAATTACTGTATTTTACTATTTATAAAAATTCAAGTATTTTAGAAAAATTCCAAAAAATCACCCTAACCATTTTGCAAATTTTAAAATAAAAAAATGAAATAATTTTTTCAAAAATATTTTTCTAAATATGATTACTTTATTTTTTAATTAAAATCATAATTTACTTGAAAATAAATTTTCTTTTAATTAATTAATTAATTTTATTTAATTATTTATGACTTACAAAAATACCAATTCCTTTACTATGGTCATATTATCACTTATAAGACTCCTAAATTTTATTTATACATTCAAGGGTGAGGTTAATATTCTTTTTGGTCTATTTACTACTCATAAGGGTCATATTACTATTTATAAGGGTAACATTACTATTCATAAGGGACATTTACTATTCACCAAAAATTAATTTTGTTTTATCAGACTCCAAACATCTTACTAATCGCAACTGTGTATGTTAGATTTTCGAAATTCAAGACAAAGAAGTGGTAATATTTTTTTTAAAGGTCACGTAGGACTTAGTAGTTCATTGTGTTGTGATTTCATGTGATTATAAGACATAATTATAAGAAGGTAATCTCAATTGATAAAACATTTTTTCATTACAGATCTGGTAGGGATTATAGAAGGCTATAGGAACATAGGTTCTTCTAAGCATATCCTTTCACCCTCATAACAATGAACAATCAGAATAGACAGTAGAGGTTCTAGAGGACATGCTTCAGGCATGTGTCCTTGGTTTTGGTGGTTGTAGGGAAATGTATATCCCTCTCATCGAGTTCGCTTATTATAATATCTTCCAAGAGAGAATTCAAATGGCTCCATTTGAGGCCTTATATGGTAGGCCATTCCATTCACCACTATACTGGCTAGAGGCATTTGAGGTAAATCTACTAGGTCCTTGTCTCATTCAGGATACTTCTGAGTAAGTTCAGATGATCAGAAAGTGTATGACTACTGCTTAGTCTAAAAACAAAACTTATGTCAGAAATCATTGATGACATCTTGAGTTCAATTTTGGGGATCGTTTCTTCCATTGGGTATCACTCAATATAGGGCATAGAGAGATACGAAATTAGGGAAAGTTGTTGCCTCATTTTGTATGGCCTCTTGAAATTCTAGATTTATTCGGGCTACTATCCTATCAGTTTATTTTACCTCATAGGTACCAGGACTTGCACAATGTCTTCCATTTTTCATAGCTTTTCCATTATAATGCTGATTCATCTCATATATTTGATCCTGAGGAGGTTTAGTTAGATGCAGATGTGACCTTTTAGAAATATCCAATTTGCATCATTTACCGGAGCATGAAGGTTCTCTGAGGTCGGTATGTCACTGTAGTGTGGGTGATAAAGTAATACAGTCGAGTACAGGATGTAAATTGGGAGAGGGAATCCGATGTACATTCCTAATGGGTAGTGTTTTTCTCAGATGGTGTTTCTCTACCCGTGGATGGTGAACTCGTAGACGAGTTCCTTTAAGGGGGTGGGGGAAGACTATAGGAACCCGGTTTTTCTTTCAGGTATGGATCCTTTAAATTTCAGTCTAAATATATAACTTGGATCTAATATGGATGAATATTGAGTTAGAGAAGGTCTCATGGGTTTCTAGGGAATGTTCAAAGCCCAGAATGGATTTATTTTTTGAAACTAGACAAGTTTCACCGTTGGTGCATGGTTTGGCTAATTGTGCAAATTGAAATTTCCAGACAGAACCACTTCATACAGTTTGAGCATGGTCATGCAGCCTAACTTGGAAAGAGCCCTTCTACCTAGGTAACATATTCGGTTTGTGCACATTTTTTCCAACCATGTGAAAAAAATATGCACATTCCTTTTTCTAGGGGAATTTATCTTCTTTTGCCCTTAATGGCTATATTTGAACCCCTCTTCCTACCTAATCTATATTTCAGTATGATTAACCTAAATTTCACTATTTTTTATCCCATTGAAGATCTAGGGTAGGAATCAAGAGATATCCTTCGCCCATGATCTATTCTAGATTTTTTTTGTCACGTTGGATGTGGAATGGTATATACTCATGTCTGTTTAAGCCTTTATCCTTCTCTCTTCCTCTCAACCTAGTTATCAAGGTATGATAATTTTTCCCTCTTTATCAATGATCTACTCTGATCTAATCCAAATCAAGGACCAATAGTAGAGTAGGTCTGTCGTACAACCATGAGGTGGGTATTATATAACTCATCCCTCAAGTTCATTGATTTTGTAATTTTCATGTGGGGCCCACCGATTTCATCAGGTGCCATTTATAGAATTTATATGACATGATTATAATAATTATAACAATATGGATATTATATTTCCATATATGGGACTAATTATTAGAGGTTACTCCCAAAATTCCATTCATCCCATGTATAATGTTATGTCGTAATTTTTGTTTTAGTGTTTTGACATGTTTGATCCATTGTTCAGGTGTGACTTGGCTTCAATTACCTAGGGGTAAGCATTTATATATTAGATGGATTATTTATATTTTTAATTGTATAATTGAAAGTACTATGTATTCCCACTACATGACCCACCTAATGTAAGTGCTTCAATTTGACAATAAAATGTGAAATGTGAATAGGAAAGTATACTAAGTATATGACATGGCCTTAAAAATGTAAATGAATAGTATGTTTCATATATGTACCACTCATTACCACATTAATGGAAGTTAGTGTAACGATCCTTGATTATGGAATGTGCTTTAATTGTATTAAATGAATGGTTGCATGCTACTTGGCCTTATCACACTATTGAAAGGCAAGGCTTGAACAAAATGACTTGATTAAAAAGATCCATGCTATTTGACCTTATCACACTAATGAAAGGAAAGGATTTAACTAAATGAAATTTTACATGACTTAATAATCAAATAGGAATGGATAAACTTGATCATGCTTTGGATTTTGATCGGACAATTCCATGAGCACTTTGGATCCCAATTCTGATTCATGGATACGACTTGCATAGGTTGATACCCACCTACATCTTGATCCTTGTACATTATTTAGATTCCTGGTATGACACTGTAGGATCCATTTTATATCATCAAATTATTCCTAATATGAACTCCTTAGATCTAGAATTGATATGTAGTTTCCATGGTAATGGCCTATAGGGCCTAATCTCTACATGGCCCCTTTTAAGTTGGACAACCACCTTGTATTCGGTAGGAACTTCATTGTGTAATGTCTTGGACTAGGATCCTTGTATTACACGCTTACCCATGCCAGGATACAATTATTACTAAGTTTGCGACCCTTGGGTTCTACATCGCCTTGATTATTTCCTTGGGACTTCACTATTTTATATCATTACAGGTTGCCTTGTTACATCCTGGAGCCCTTGGAATTTCTAACATGTGACTTATTTATAAATTGGTAATAATAAAATAATTAATTGTTTACATATTCAGACACTAGATGAGTGCTGAAGTAGGTACTTGGGTATTTAGTTACATTTTACTTCATTACTTTATATATGAATTCTTTCAAACTATTACATCTCCATTACACAGGACGAATGTTATAGACACCATTGGTTTTAGCCCACTGAAATTTATATCACACCCTCACCGAGAAATGTTTGGTACGCAAGGTTGATTACATGGTTGTATGTGTTGATAAAGGGATGCATACAACTTCAAACACTTGACTTCTTACTGTCTATTGGGGAGCTTGATAGCAGATGAACGAGATGGATCTTGGGATGCTTGGAATATTCTTTTGATTTATTTATGATTTTGTGGATCATGTTATACCTACTATCTTGTATCCTTGTATTCAATTTTTCTAGGGACACGATATATCATTAGTTGTTGAATGATATTCCAGTTGTTTCACTTATTATCATTTTTGTTTATATTTTTCCATTTGGACTTCTGTTTACTTATATTTCTTTCGCTATTTACCTGTGCTAACTTTCATATGTTGCGCTACACTTTGGTAATGGGGAATAGTCTCCCAATGGACGCACCCTAGGCCCTCTCTATTATTCAGAATCCTTTGGAATTTGGGGATATGTGCTTGAGGACATTTGACCCACCAGGCTCGGGGCACCCATTAAGTGGCATCTGGGTCTGGGACATCCTAGAGTGCCTTTGTGATGATAGTTGGGATGGTAAATAAAAAACCAATTATCATTAAAGTACTGATGTTGGATAATATCTCTCGGTGTTTGTTTCAAATATATAGTAAAAATTATTAGTTACACATATCAAGACTATTTTAAGAGATGTGGGGCTAGATAGTGGCACATTTCAACACATATGGGAGTTAAAACGAAGATTAAAATCCCAATATGTGAATTTAGATCATTCATCTATATTATTTATGATATCAAGACATTTTCATTGATGATTGTAAAGGACCTATAGATCCTAACTATGAAATTAGGGTTTATTCTATTCCCATATATTGAATCGTCCACTATGAGAATCGTAGATAATGATCCTGATATCTAGAAATTTCAATCATATAATATAACCTAATAGACTTTATTTTCTCATCCTAGATTGATTGTTACATTTTCTTTAAATACTATATAGAATAGATATTTGTCTATCAATTTCAAAGCATATAAAAACAAGTATTATCATTATTTACACATCTCGAATGGAGGATAATCTAATGGTAGTGTGATAGTTGTTGTGATGAAATCCAAATAGAATACTCAAGTCGAGATGATATTGCCTTCCACAAATGCATTCATTGGCCTAAAACGTGGATACTTATATGATTATATGTCTTTATTTCCTTATGTGATACTATCAAGAATCATCCCTAAGAACTCTACATCCTTCGCCTTAGAGAAAAGGGATTGGGCCACTATAGATCCTTAGAATAAGGTTAATAATAATGCGGAACCTATGAATCTGGATGAACCCCTCTCACAAGCCCCTAAATAACTCCAACGAAAAGAACAATTACATCATGATTTAGAGAATATATATTTTATTTATTCAAAATAGTGTAGTGTCTCAATTTAACATGAGTGGATATGATAATGGTTAGAAATTAATGGATCTGATGCCTCTTAGAAACATAGAGGGTAACCTACTGATACCTCTTTGATTATTTATATCATGAGGTCTTTCATTTTGTAGAGGTTTCTGAAATCTTAATACATCATGGATTTATATAGAAACCTTCAATATCGAACCTATATTTCATAACTAATTTTTTTTATAGAATTATATGATTAAAACGTTAAAAGTAATTCCAATGAATATGGAAAGTATCTCAGGGGGTATAAACACTTGTACTTAAGATGGATGAAAATTTCCATTATGATATTAGTACAATATATGATGTATTAAAGATCCATCGAAGTGGTAATTAATCAACCTATTGGTAAGGAGTTAGATCTTCCCATTGACCCTCAATATATATATCAATAATTAATTGAAAATATTGTCTTTAATTTTAAACAATATTTGATATGACATTTTTTATTCTTATAAAAGGTAGAGGTGGAATAGGCACCAAAAAAGTATTCTATGGACACTGAGTGTGGAACCCCAGTGGAAAGTACTATAGTTTTAGACACTCCAGAAAAAATTTGGAGGGATGAGACCTACTCTGTACCTTCTAAATTCTGGGATTCTATGACCTATATATAGAATTGGAAATTCCACCATCATTGATTAGGAACCAGTGAAATGATGAAATATTCACCAATCACAATTACACAAGTGAAAGAGGTTAGTTTTTTAGCCTCATCCTAATCTTCTCATCTGGATATCAATATCACACACCATTGGTTATAGAATATTTCAAAGGGATCCTAATTAACTAATACTAAAGGGAGATAAAGGAGAACTCCAAGATGCACTCATTCCTACTATTGGAGAAAAACACTATATATGGTAGAGGAAATATTATTGATGGTCATCCTTACTAAAACTAAATGATTCGATGTCTCAGGTAAAACCATTAACCATAATTATTGAAATCTATATCACTTTATGATTTTATTTCTCATTATATGTCGCACATTGATTTTAAAATCCATAACCACGGTGAAGGATATTCTATAAGTGATAGGTTTCCTCTCATATATTTCCAAATTTAATGACTTCAATAATGAACTAGATAAACATAAGTCTTTGTTTCTTACATCAATCCATTTATGTTTCTATATTTCATGATAAATCAGAATCCAATATTATATAGATTTTTTACAGAATCACCAGGATAATCCACGAATGGAATATTTGAACTACCATGCCTCTTTGAGTGGAGCACTCAAAAATATAAGACATGGATAAAATAAACCCATTAAATCTTTTCGAGATGGATCATGATGTCCTCTTAGAGGTTGTTTCTCATTAGAATATCTTTTATATAAAAAATAATGAGGTGAGCACTATGGGAGGTGAAAGAATACATTGTCCAATAAAAACATCCCAAGAGATGAGAATATCCTTGCCACATTATATGGTTATATGGTGAAGACGAACAATGAATTAACAATCATTGTAAATGGAAAATTTATAATCTAAGTGGATAAATAAGTTTCTCCACATAAGATGGCTTCCACATTTGATTAACATGATGCATTGGAGGGAGTTGGTGCATATTAATAATACATCAAATTAACTTTGGCACTCACTAAATGACGTACATTCCATCTATGTACCTTATACTAAGGTCATTACAAATAGAAGGACTAGTCAAGGATATTATTATCTCAAAACTCCAACTACTAGATCACATAGAGAATGAGGATATTTTGGTGATAATGGATTTGGGTGATAAGTCAATGATCCCTTTTTGCGAATTGGACCCATAATATTTAATATTCTCTAGGATATACTTTGATTCAGACCTAAATTCTATAAATTTCAAACAAATGTTATGGTATTATATATGGAATAACATTATGAATATTCTTTAAAAAACTCTTATGGAGGGTCTGTGGGAGAACTTACATAGGATCTAAATAATTTTCACCACCCTAGGATATAGTAGGTTTTAATATCAAACCATCTTTACTATCATGATCAAAATTATCAGTGAATAGGACCATGAGGAAACGTCATAATTGATCTTATCTTAGGTAGAATACGCAACACAATCCACAACTCTCAAGGATTATGTAAGTCAAGAATGATCTCATTACATGGAGTTGAAATTAGAGAATCAATATTTAACTACTGAATAAAAAACTCAAATAATACACCTTCATCAAGAACTAATTGTGGTTGTATGAAGACTAAAAAACATAAAAATCTAAATAAAAATGTAAAAAGTGGAGAGGAATATGTTGCTAACAAATCAGAGAGGATTCACACTAATGAAGAAGTTAAAGATGCATAGTTAGTTTAGAATCAATATAATATATATGAATTTAGGTGATCAATTGATCACATAAATTCATCGATAGAGATTAACATATAATGGAAAATCATTTGTAGCTCTCTTTTTTTATGAAAAAGTAATGGGAGACTCTAGCTTGTGTCCATTGTTCTTCTTTAAATTAATAAATGAAAATTAATTTTTTTTGTCTAAATTATTGATCTATATTGTCATATAAATTATCAATTAATGTTAATTTATGAAACTCTCAAATGGGAGTATGACAATATTTAATCCATCTAAATATTTTATAAAAATGGATTGAATAAATAATAATTTTTAAAAAATCATTGGTGAAATTGAAAAATAAATCCATTATCTTTTAGGTATGTTCCTAGGAAATATTTATATGTATATAAAATACCATCACTATAATCCGATGAAATTTTGTGAAAAAGTGGACTATAAAGTTGTATTACCTGTTATACTTGTTCTCTTATTTTGATATAGGTAAGCTATATACGGGGAATTATTTCCATTGATTTATCACAAGGTAGTCATGTTTAGATATGAGAGTGATAAATGATTTAGAATCCTATAAACTTATACTTTTGGAAATATATATTCTGACTTGATATGTGGAACATTTACAATTAATATAATCCCAAGTTAGATTATTCGAATATGATATAATGAATGACTAAATAAAATATATATTATATGGGGGGTATTTCCTTTGGAATTTCAATTCTCTAAAGGGATCAGGTACCTTAAAATTACATCGTTGTGCATTCGATATAGATAGTTTAAACCAATATATACAAGGAACATAAAGTATCTCTATATTTTATTTAATTTGATGGACCTAAAGAATATAGATTGACTTTTTCTAGGTTGAAATAGTGGTTTTTACAAGATTAATATTTTTTATTATAGATTATTTTTTATTAATCCCTAAAAGGGGGAGTATTAGTGGGAATAAACTCGTGTTTTTTTAAGATACCCTTTGAAGAATTTTAACCTGATGTAATTTATTCCTTTTCCCTTTTTAAACAATCAAAATTATTCCATGGATACACAAGGTACATCCCTTGGGATTAGAGTCTAAACTTTTACATAGGATTTTATTTACAAGTTTTCAAATTAGTGAGTACCATTTCTCTTTATTTTTACTATTTATGGTCTTGAAAGTTATACTAATAATGATGATGCGTAAGGTTAGATAGAATTGAAAAAAAATTAAGGGTTTAAGATTGAACATCTTTGACCAAAGAATGAGATGGTCTATACAACAGGGGTAAAGGTAAACCCAACACAATTTTATATCCTAACGATAATATAGAAATCCTAAAATATTGTTACACATGGTTTAATGTCATGGTTCATGGACCAATCATTTTTAAGGATTATGGTTGTACATCTTTGACTAATGTGTGAGATAGTCTATATGGCAATAAGGGAAATGAATACATGACATGAGTCAGTAGGGGCCATATTGGTATATCAAATCCATAAAAAGGAATATGTGCTTAGTTAAAGGTCATAATTCTTGGAATAATGACGCATAATATCTAAATCATATATCATTGACTAATAATTAAGATTCACATTAGTTGGTTATGGTAAAATTGACCATAAATTAATGATGAATCCAACACCAATATGAGAAACCAATGGTATATCGGTAGAAAATAATGCACATAGTTTAAGGTTGTGTTTCAAGGACCGGGAAAGGTGTTGTGTGGAATCCCAAATCGGGTTTGAGAACTCAGAGTGTTCCAATACCTTTGAACAAGGAATGTGAAAAATGTAAATTATATCTTAAGTTATCTAAATTAGGATGAAATAAAATTGGATAAACATGTTGAGGATGATTTTTGAGAAAATCTAAATTATGGTTACCACCATTGTATTATTGAGTGAACATGGGGTTATTAGAGATTCTTTTCATGATGAAAATATTAATCAAGTGAACATGCTGAATATGTGAATAAGATGACATTACTATGCATAGGGATCCTTTAGTAATTAGATACACTCATTTTCAATATCCATAATAGGATCATAGTTATTTAAACACTTAAGTGGAATTTTCTTGAATATGGTAATAGGATATTGAGAGACTAATTGGAACACTCTAGTCCAAAACAATACAATGTTAGGAAATTATAGAATGTTCAAGGGGTATTAGAAGTTGAAAATTATTTTTTACTATGACTGAGATATATGATTTAAGAATAACTATTTATCCTATAATAATAATAGAAATCAAGGAATACATATTTCTCATAAAATATATCTATATAGATCTAAATGATATGTAGGGGAGATAATGATGGATTCATCATAATGTATGGTTTTCGAAGAACCCAATTTGGGTGAGGGGATACAAATAAACTGATAGAGAGGGGAATAAATATTGATGGGATTTTCTTATCCAAATGCATGGTAAATGAGGGAAAACATGGCATGGATTAGGGGACCCAAATTTTAGGGTGGTGTGGAAAATGGGTATGGAATGATATTTTTTGCTGAGTCCAAGATTGATAGTCCATACATCACAAATATACTAAAATAATAGGAATCATGCCACATATAGTTATAAATAATTCTTAACATAGATCTAGCCCTTGTACTGGGAACATAGTGGTTAATATAGATTATTATCATGTTGTAAAAAGGGTGAAAATATGAATTGAATGGGGAATTATCACTAAGATAAGACTCAATGGATCTATCATAATGTATGTTTATGGGAATACTGGGCTCTAGTGAAGTGAAGTCCTGATTAGATGAAATATGATTCCAAAGGTTAATGTTCATCCTATTATATTAAAACTATGATAATATTCATGGATAGTCCTAGGATAGTGGATCTAGATATCCATATGAAGTGACCTCATGTATTCCAACTATTGAAAACAATATGTGATTGTGGAGATAATACAAAAAGAGAAATTTTATGAGGTAAAAAAAGTGGGTCTGTGAAAAATGATCTGGACATCAATATTTCTATAATGATAATATAAATAAATATGCATATAGTTAATGGTAGGGGTCTCTATATAGATATGAATCATGTACTAGAGAAAACAATATGGTTTTATTCTAGTGTGGGGATATTGGGGGAGATAAAACATTAAATGGTGAGCCCATAAATTAGGAAATCTTATGTAGATATAGATAATGTGTAAGGGAATTTGGTCATATAGAATTGACTATTGTTAGTAGTTTAATGAAATATAGGGAAGACCATCATGTCATGGGGTTTTTTATCACATCATCTGAACCATATATCCAGTGTAAATTTACCTAGTGTAGAATCTCAACTTGAGGATTTTGATATCCTAGTGAAAGGTTAATAGAGGGAAACCCATCATGAACTATCAATGTCTTAGACTATAGGTTGAGGTGTGAGTTTGATAGGTAAAATATTAATATTTGTCTTCAAGATAAATGTTATTAATGTCACTGTGTATCTTTGGATACCATAAATCCAGACTCATGTTGTTGTTGATAATAATATATTATCCTCATATATATTATAATAAATAGAATTGATGTGAATTATAAGATAATATTTTGAGAGGAGGTTTGATGTTGATGAGTTTTATGTCTAGGTCCAAAATGGTATATCTAAGCATAAGATCTTAATATTTTATGGTTTTATCTTAGTGAAAGTGATATTAAAGGAAACCATACATGAATTGTTATATCCTATGGTCTAGTTTGGAATAAATTGTTTTATGAAAATGTGGTTTTATGGATATTTCTATCATAAAATATATAGTTTTCAATATTTATCTAGTATTGATAGGAATCAAGTTATACATAGTTCTAGGAAAGGATATCAAAATATATATGTCCAATGTAAAGGACAGGGATGGATAAATTTATTGGTTCTCTGGTTAGAGAAAGAAGAATATAATCTGACATGAATTTGGAATGTCCTCATACCTTGGAAAAACTTGGCATGGAAATGGAATCTACAGTTTCTATAATGATAATAGATCTACACATCACTATATATCATGTGAGAATAGGAATCATGACATACATTGTTCTAGGTTAGGGATCTATAAATATATATATTGTATTTGTAAGAACCCGGATCTTCATTTCAGTTATGTCCTTCCTTTTTCTGGATTTTTTGAGAAAAATAATGTTTCTGGAAATTTTTGAAGTACATGTTGTGTACATTCAGAGTACACGCCATGTACTCTTTTAATGCTCGAAACCGTGTACTAGCTGTGTCCGGGACACACACACGGTGTGTAGGGGTGACGTGGAGGCCGATTTTGGCGGATTACTGAAAACCCACTACACGCCGTGTACTCTAAAAGTACACGTCGTGTACTTTTTTTTCATGAAACGGGCCGGGGATGTGCCCGAACTCCATAAAAATCTTCTTCTAGGTCATGTTCATCCTTTAGGGCTGGGAATCCACAGATCTTTGACGAGCCACTGTTCCTCCATCCGTTCTCTAATTCGAGAACCATCGATTGCGTTGGAATCGCAGCGGTGAGTTATCCCTTCTGATTGAGTCTTTTCTTCCAATTCTTCCTCTATCTCTAGTTATCATGGTTTGAACGTTTTGGAGGTTTTCTCAGATCTACGATGTTCAAGGGAGAATCAGTTGATGTGGTTCAATTATATCGATCTCCTAGGATCTAGGTGGGTGGTTTGTGCCTTACCGTTCAATGTATTTGAGTTTTATGCGCAAATTTCACCAATACCTATGAACGAGGTATTTCGTGTTTACTGTCTTGCCCTAATTGTTTTCCTGACTTACTTGTTTGCATGTGTAGAGGTAAATTTATCATGTTAGAGGATAATTTTTTGTGCTTGGATGTTTTTCCCATTCTTTGTTTTGTTTACGACCTTTGGGGTCTCTTTTGCCTTTGGCTGTTACACCTATTTCGATGCCTTGTGATTATAGGTTGGAGTGAAATTCATAACATGATTGTTTCCATGTAGATTGTTTAGCCAAGTATCTCTATAGGTGTACTTTGGTTATCCAAGTAGCTCTATAGGTGTACTTTGGACTTATAGCATTATTATGCACTGATTGGCACGTGACTGAGAGAACCTTGTGCTATAGACTATAAGGGATAGACCGAGTGAGCTTCCCAGAAATTCTTAGATATTATAAACTATAGGAGGGTAGATCGAGAGAGATTCCTCATAGAGTCTTGGACATTATAGACTATAGGGGATGGACCGAGCGAGCTCCCAGAGAGTCTTGGATATTATAGACTACAGGAGGGTATACCGAGTGAGCTTCCTCGGAGAGTCTTACATTGTTTGAATATTTTTATGAACCTTCCCATGCCATAAGAGGAATTGACCGAGTGATCTTCCTCAGAGGGTTTGTGGTATACCTGAGGATATAGGAGGAATTGACCGAGATAGCTTCCTCAGAGAGTCTTTAGACCATATGGCTAAGAGGGTGAGACCGTGTGATCTTCCTCAGAGAGTCCCTGACTACACTAGACTATAAGGGGAATTGACCGAGTGTGCTTCCCCAGAGAGTCTCATAAATTTGTATGACCAAACCAGAGGGGTTAGTCTGAGTGCACTACCCATGGGGTTGTGGTACTGCTTGGATAGGACTAGATGGGATGGCAACAATTACTTCCTAGAGGGTTTCCTACTTGTTAGTTGTTTGATTCACTAATGTTGTGGTTATGGATTGATTACTGTTATGTATCATCCTGCTTTACCGCTTACTGTTTACTGCCTACTGCTTTACTGTTGCTGTTTACTACTTATTGTACTTTTACCTGCCATATACTCACTGACTGTTAGGCACAGATCTTCGGGTGAATACTTACTGGGATTTAGTCTCGCACCCTATTTGGGTCAACCTTTTGGGCCCAAACAAACTATGTTGTTGCAGGTATAGACAAGGGAAAGAGCCCTTCGACTTCTAGTACTTGATTGCTTTAGAGTAGGAGGGAATGAATCCAATCTATGACTTGCGATGCTGAGGAGTTTATCTGTTACCTTTCTTTTATACATTGGTTTGGTACTATTGTATTTTCCAGCATTGTGACTTGTTTGGAAGATTTCCTTGATATATGTATCATGCATCATTTCATATATATTTGTGTGATTCAGTTGGTTATTGCTTTATTCTTCCACTGTTTACTTGTGTACGGATTGTTCTATTTCCTCTGTTTCTTATTGTTTACTTCTTCTGTGTACTCTTCCAATGACGGCATAGTTTCCCCACTATCTTACCCAAGGCCCTCACTGCTAGTCGGCAGCCTCTGGCGTTTGGGGAAATGAGCTTGAGGCTGTGTGACCAATCGGGTATGGGGCGCCTCTAGGTGTCTTCTGGAACAGGGACGTTACAAAGTGGTATCAAAGGAGTTTCTTTTCACTTGATTTACTATTTGGAGACTTTATCCAGGGATAAGACGAATTCAGTACTTGGTAATAAGTTTTTCCCGGGAGTAGCTAACCTGTGTACAGGGAAAATCCATACTACCTTGTTATTGCATTTTTCTGGTTTTTAGATTTTACGGTTGATATGATTTTACCTAGAGTTATTCACATGATTCATGCTGTTATTGTTTCGATATTACAGTTCTATTTCTGTCATAACTCGATGAGATGAGGGTATGCCATCTCATGCATCATATAGGCACTTGTTAGAAATCACATGCCATGCATTCTTGTCATGCCATCTAGGGTGCATTAGCGATTTCATGTTGTTCTAATAGACTTTGTGTAGATTATGTATGTTGTTCTGATAGATGTTTGATAGAATTTCTGTAGTCTGATAAGTAAACTGTTTGTTTTATACATTGTTTAAAATGAATGCAAAGTTTCAGTTATTGAGGTGTTATGGGACCTCTTGAATCGGAAATTAGTGGATCATTGACCTGTTTTTTCTTATATATGACTGTAGGAGATTACAATATTTGATTCATGGGAAGTATGGGCCCTTGGGTGTCAGAATTCGGCACCCCTTGCCTTGTTTTCTGTGTTTTCTGGGCTTCTACGTAGTTTCTGAGCTACTGCCCAGAAAAACCCAGAATACACGGCGTGTACTTTCTCAGTAAAGGTCGTGTAGTTTTCAGGCCGTGTTGCTGACCGTGTGAGCAGAAACACAGTGTCGCAAAAAATGACTTCAGGAACACGCCGTGTACGTTATGTACATGCTGTGTCGTTTAGAGTCATGTACCCCGTTGTGTCACTAACAACATGGGATGAGGAATCCCGAGTAGAACACACCGTGTTGGTGAGGAGCACGCCATGTAGTTTTTTCCCAGGTACCCAGCCGTGTCATGAACAACACGGGTCGGTGTTATATTCTCTTATACAAGTCGTTTTTGTTTGGAACACGCCGTTTAAGGGTCAGCTGTGTAGACGGCCGTGTAACGAACAACACGGGCCACCGAGACTGTGTCTAGTACACGCCGTGTCATTAGGGAACATGCCGTGTAGTCTGGGGTTAGTTCAGACCGTGTGGGTTAGCCGTGTAAGGAGACTCGGGTAGGGGTTTAGAGTTCAAGTACACACCGTGTGTGGGGATGACACGCCGTGTGGTTTGGGGTGTTACACGCCCAGTAGTGGAAGGAGTACACACCCATTTTAATGGATTTAATGGACACACCGTGTAGTCTTGTTTCATAAAACTTGATTGTTTCTTCCCATGTTCCTGTTTTGTACTACTGTGTTTATGTCCTTGTTAATCATGATCTAAGGGGTTATTTTGATCTTTCAGAGCTATTCCACCAAGACGTCCTCTAGTTGTACGTCAGTTTCCAGAAGGTGACCATACACCGGATATGGCCAATCAGGGACCTCCTGTAGATCCTCCTACTATGCTAGCCTTGGCACCAGTAGTTATACCAATCGCAGGCGCCGATGCGCAGTTGAGGGAGGATTTCCAGAGGATGATGCAGACTTTTCAGGGAGCGCCACCTCTTTCCCCGCCAATGGATGAGTTGATGAGGGGTTTTCAGTAGTAGCATGCTCCTATTTTCTCAGGGGATAGAGGACCCCAGACTGCAGAGTCGTGGTTCAAGGCCACCCTGACTATCTTTGAGCACTTAGAGATACCTCAGGGGAAAAGGATAAATCTGGCTACTTATATGATCCGGGACATCGCCAAGAGGTGGTGGGAGGTGATCTCATAGTCAGTGCACCAGCAAGGTATGTCATGGGATGAGTTTCGGCATACTTTCTATGACTAATTCTATCTGGAGACCCTGAGGGCCAATCGAGCTCGGGAGTTTATGAGTCTAGAGAAGGGTAATCTTTCTGTCATGGAGTACTTGTCCCATTTTACTAAACTGCATTGTTTCACACCGATCCCAGCAGGTGATGAGTTGTTTCTTTCTAGGAAGTTCGAGGATGGTCTTAGGCAGGAGATCCGTTCCCAGGTGAATATCTTCCAGCTGACTTCTATATCCTCCATAGTCAACCCGGCTCTAATTACTGAGCGCAATCTGAGAGATTCTGGAGTAGTGGGCCTGGGCAGTTTGATATCCAGAGCTGGTGTTCCTCCTATGGACAGTAGGAAGCATCGCAGAGAGTATTATCGAGGAGATCAATGTTCGCAGGATACGTCTTTTGGTAGCCAGGTTGTGTTCTACCAGTGCATTAAAAGTGATTACACTAGGACTTAGTGCCAGAGAGATCCGATGGAGTGACGATCTTGCGGCAAGATGGGCCATCTTCAATGCTTCTGTCATATCTTCTCACCTTTAGCTGGTGTTAGGGGTTCCTCTATGACCCCGTGTTCTGGAGATGCTTTTCCAATTTCCCACCAGTCTAGGAACTGGAGTTCTTCTGGCCGTTCGGGCCGAGGTGGAGGTCACGGTCGTGGGGGTCAGTCACCAGGTCATGAGCGACAGTAGGGTGGATCAGCTCAGAGCAGCCAGCCAGGGGCCCAGGGCCGTGGTATAGGCCAGTATATTTCTGTGGATCAGACCTACCAAGAGCAGGATCCTGAACCTTCTATAGTTTGAGGTCATCTAGCGTATGTCAGTGCAGGGAGTTCCCTCTTGAGTTTGCGGGGTGTCACTTCTTATGGGACCTCTATGTCCTAGAGATGTCATGCTATTACATAATTCTCGGTATGGACTGGTTGGTTGCCTTCCAGGAAGTCATCAATTGTTATCACCGTAGGGTGAGTTTCATATCACCAGAGGGTGGATCTTTCCTTCATAGAGGCGAGTGGGATGTCCAGGTGGGTAGAGCTTGACCAGAGCATCATGGGCTTGGGGAAGTTACAGCATAGATTTCCAGTCTCTATCTGGATGATCAGGGGACTTCACAGTTAGAGTTTCCCCTAGTGTTGGATCGTTTCATGGATGTCTTTCCAGAGGACTTCTCAGGTTTACCTCTGGAGCGTGAGGTAGACTTCTCGATCGAGCTCATGCCAGGAGAGGTACCAGTGTCCATTCATCCTTATATGATGGCTACACCTGAGTTGCAGGAGCTCACGAAGTAGCTGGAGGAGTTGCAGGCAAAGGGTTTCATCTGGCCCAGTACTTCTCCTTGGGGTTCGACTATCCTATTTTCAAAGAAGACAGATGGTACCCTTCAACTTTGTGTGGATTATCGGAAGCTGAACCAGTTGATGGTCTAGAACTGATATCCCTCGCTGCGGATGGATGACCTCTTTGATCAGCTTCGAGGAGCCCAGGTGTTCTCAAAGATCAATTTGTGGTCCGGTTATCATCAGTTGTGTGTTTGACCACCTGATATACCTCTTACAGCCTTTCGGAGAAACTATGGTCTATACGAATATATAGTCATGTCGTTCAGTCTCACGAATGCTCCTGCAGTTTTCATGGCATTGATGAACCAAGTGTTCCATCTATACTTGGACTCCTTCGTCATGGTCTTCGTGGACGATATCTGGGTGTACTCTCACACTCGACACGACCATGCCACACATCATGATATAGTTTTGAGTACACAGAGAGAGCATTTACTGTATTCTAAACTCTTGAAGTGCCACTTTTGGATGGATTAGATTCACTTCTTGGGTCACGTCATCTCAGAGGTTAGAGTATCTATGGACCCAGATAAAGTGAGAGATGTAGATTCCTGGGAGTAGCCGAAGAATGTCCTTGAGGTACGGAGATTCCTAGGGCTTGAGGGATACTACATATGCTTCATTCAGGACTTCTCTCACCTAGAAGCACCATTGATAGGTCTGACCAAGAAAGGGGAAATGTTTTTATGGTCAACTTCTTGTGAGTCATCCTTTCACGAGATGAAGGGGAGGTTTACGTTAGCACCGATACTAGTCTGGCCAGAGCTGGGCAAGGGCTACACTGTTTACTGTAATGCTTTGGGTATCAGGTTGGGAGCTTTGCTTATTCACAGAGATGGAGTCTTTGCGTATGGGTCTCAGCAGTTGAGGCCACACAAGAGGAATTACCCTATGCACGATCTAGAGTTTCCAGCTGTTGTTCATGCCTTACGCTATTGGAGACACTACTTTCTGGGAGAGCACTTTGTGGTTTTCACCGACCACAAGAGTCTCAATTATATCTTCACTCAGCGTGTTCTGAATCTGAGACAGCATAGGTGGGTTGATAACTTTCAGTCCTTTGACTTTGAGCTCACCTATATGCTGGGAAAGGGCAATGCAGTAGCAGATGTGTTGATCAGACGAACTCAGATTCAGGCAGTTCAAGAGGCAAGTAGTGAGTGGAACCTTATGGCTCAGTTCTCTGAGATGCACTTGGAAGTGAAAAACAGGTAGGGACAGACTGTCCTATCTTCTATAGCTGTTACCTCTACAATTCTTGATCATGTATGGATGAGGTAGCTATTAGATTCATAGGCCTTAGTCCTGCAGGAAAGTGTGTCGGGAGGGGACCCTCTTGCTGGATAGATAGTGGGCGAGGATGAGATCTTGCGTTTCCAGGGACGTGTATGGGTGCCAGCAGACATACGCGAGGAGCTGATGTGGGATTTTCATTCCTCAGTTTGTTAAGTTCATCCTGGCATTACCCTGATCTATCATGATCTACACCGCTAGTACCGGTGGCCAGGTATGAAGAAAGATGTTGCTGGTTTTGTCATGAGATGTTCCACTTGTCAGTAGGTGAAAGCAGAGCATCAGCGACCAGCGGGGCTTTTGCAGTAGTTACCCATTCCTGAGTGGAAGTGGAACGATGTCACGATGGACTTCGTGACTGGGTTGTCGAGGTCGCCTCGGGGAAATGATGTTGTTTGGGTTTTCCATGACAGACTCACGAAGGTCGCACACTTCTTACCGATCAAGGAGACCTTCAGTGTTGGTGATCTGGGACTGTTGTAAATCCAAGATATTGTACGTCTATGTGGAGTTCCATACTACATTTTTTCAGACATGGATGCACGCTTTACTTCTCAGTTATGGCAGGGGCTTCATAAGGCTTTGGGTACACATGTACTTTTTTGTACAGCATACCATCCCCAGAAATATGGCCAGTCTGAGCGCATGATCTAGTTTCTTGAGGATATGCTTCGAGCTTTCATTCTAGACTTTGGCGGTTCATGGGAGAAGAATATTCCTCTTGTGGATTTCACCTACAATAATAGTTTTTAGGAGACAATTCAGATGGAACCATACGAGGCTCTGTATGGTAGGCCATGCCAATCACCCTTATGCTGGCTCGAGGCAGGAGAGGCAGTTCTGCTGGGACCTCATCTTGTTCAGGAGACTTCAGAACATATAGTGTTGTTTCAAAAGAGGATGGTTAAAGCACAATCTTGACAGAAGTCTTATGCTGACCAGCAGAGATGACCTTTGGAGTTCGAGGTCGGGGATCAGGTTTTCCTGCATGTCGCACCAAGGTTGGGACATAAGAGGATTTAGAGACAGTGTAAACTTTCATCGCGGTACGACGGTCCATTTGAGGTTATGTAAATAGTTGGGCCGGTTGCCTATCAGTTGCAGTTACCTCAGAGGTACCGGGCCATGCACGACGTCTTCCACGTCTCTTAGCTCTGACGTTACTTTTCAGACCCATCACATGTCTTTCAGCCCGAGGAGGTTGAGCTCAAAGCGGATGCATCATTTGAGGAGCATCCCATCCGGATTGTCAATCGCAGTACGAAGGTTCTCTGAGGCTGGTCTATTCTTATGGTACGGGTTCTTTGGCAGCACAGGCGAGTATAGGACGGGACTTAGGAGAGGGAGGCAGAGGTTCAATCGCAGTGGCCGGAGCTGTTTGGGGTTTCTTCTTCTATACCTATCTAGGGAAATTCGGGGACAAATGTCTTTAAGGGGGGAAGTTTGTAAGAACCTAGATCTTCGTTTTAGGTATGTCCTTCATTTTTATGGAGTTTTTTGAGAAATATAATGTTTCTGGAAATTTTTGAAGTACTCATCGTGTTTTTTTAGTACACACCGTGTATGCTTTTCCCACTCAAAACCATGTACTGGCCATGTCTGGGCCACACACATGTTGTGTAGGGGTGACGTGGAGGCCGATTTTGGTGGAGTACAGAAAAACCAACTACACGCCGTGTACTCTAAAAGTACACGCCATGTAATTTCTTTTTTTCATTAAATGGACCGGGGTCACGCCCGAACGCCATAAACGTCTTCTTCTAGGTCATGTTCGTCCGAGAGAACTAGGAATCCACGGATCTTCGATGAGCCACTGTTCCTCCGTACGTTCTCCGATTCAATCACCGTCGATTGCGTTGGAATCGAAGTGGTGAGTTCTCCCTTCTTCTTGAGTCTTGTTTTCCAATTCTTCATATTTCTCATGTTATTATGGTTTGACTATTTTGGACGTTTTCTCAGATCTACGACATTAAAGGGAGAACCAATCGATGTGGTTTAAGTATATCAATCTCCTAGGATCGAGGTAGGTGGTTTGTTCCTTACCGTTCAAAGTCTTTGAGTGTTATGCACAAATGTCACCAATACCCATGAACAGGGTATTGCGTGTTTACTTTCTTTCCATTGTTGTTTTACTGCCTTTCTTGTTTTCTTGAATAGAGGTAAATTTATCATGTTAGAGGATACTTTGTTCTTCTTGGATGTTTTTCCCATGCTTTGTTCTCTTTACGACCTTTGGGGTCTCATTTTCCTTTGGCTGTTACACCAGTTTCTATGCCTTGTGATTATAGGTTGGAGTGAAATTCATAACATGATTGTTGCCCTATAGACTGTTTATCCAACTATCTCTATAGGTGTACTTTGGTTAGCCAAGTAGCTCTATAGGTGTACTTTGGCCTTATAGCATTATTATGCACTGACTGGAACGAGATTGAGAGAACCTGGTGCTATAGACTATAAGAGATAGACTGAGTGAGCTTCCCAGAAAGTATTAGATATTATAGACTACAGGAGGGTAGACCAAGAGAGCTTCCTCAGAGATTCTTAAACATTATATACTACAGGGGATGGACGGAGTGATCTCCCAGAGAGTCTTAGATATTATAGACTACAGGAGGGTAGACCAAGTGAACTTCCTCAGAGAGTCTTACTTTGTTTGAATCTTTTTAGGAACCTTCCCAGGCTAGAGGAGGAATTGACCGAGTGAGCTTCCTCAGAGGGTCTGTGGTATACCTGAGGCTATATGAGGAATTGACCGAGATAGCTTCGTCAGAGAGTCTCTAGACCTTGGGGATAAGAGGGTTTGACCACGTGATCTTCCTCAGAGATCCCCTGACTACCCTAGACTATATGGGGAATTGACCGAGTGTGCTTCCCCAGAGAGTCTCATAAATTCGTATGAAAAAAACAGTGGGGTTAGGCTGAGTGCACTGCCCATGGGGTTGTGTTACTTCTTGGATAGGACCAGAGGGGATGGCTGTGAGTACTTCCCATAGGGTTTCCTACTTGTTAGCTATTTTCTTCACTGCTGTTATGGTTGTGGATTGATTACTGTTGTGTATCAGCCTGATTTACCACTTACTATTTATTACATATTTCTTTGTTGTTTTTGTTTACTACTTATTGTACTTTTACCTACCATATACTCACTGACTATTAGGCACAAATCTTTGAGTTAATGCCTACCGATATTTAGTCTCACACCCTGTTTGGGTCATTATTTTGGGCCCAAACAGACTATGTTGTTGCAGGTATAGACAAGGTCAAGAACCCTTCGACTTCTGGTACTTGATTGCTTTGGATTAGGAGAGCATAGGGCCAAGCTATGGCTTGCAATGTTGAGGAGTTTATCTGTTACCATTCTTTTGTACTTTGGTTTGGTACTATTGTATTTTCCAGCATTGTGACTTGTTTGGAAGCTTTCCTAGACATATTTATCATGCATAATTTCAAATATATATATGTGTGCTCCAGTTGGTTATTGCTTTAGTCTTCTGTTGTTTACTTGTGTATGGATTTTTCTGTTTCTGCTATTTCTTATTGTTTACATCCACTGTATACTCTTCCAATGAGGGCATAGTTTCCCCACTATCACACCCAAGGTCCTCACTGCTGGCCGGCAGCCTCTGGCATTTGGGGAAATGCGTTTGAGGCCATGTGACCAACCGGTTATGGGGTGCCTCTGGGTGGCTTCCGAAACTAGGAAATTACAGTATTTCAGGTGAATGTGTGGTAGCATCATACGATCTCTATGATATTGTTATAGAACTGATGTTAATTAGTATGATTATGATCATTATGATTAAATTTTATGGGTTAACATCATGAAACAACTCACTCTATAATAACCAAATCATTTCATTATGTGACCCCATAAGTTCCTCCATTTATGTAAAAAACTACTTACTAGTAGTGAGGGTCTAAGTTGAAAATGTGGGGAGACTATACCTTCATATCATAGTTGAGTAAAACATTGGAAATAATATATAATCAATCATTTTTATATCCAATTATTATAAAATAACACCATAGTAAATATAAAAAAAATAAAAAAACATACCCATTCTATATGTAATATAAATTATCCAACATGTCACATGGATTTGGTAGAAAATACCAATATTTGACATGGGAATATCATATACAATCCAAACCAAAATATGAAATATATAAAAACAACCACTATTTGGTCTCAATTCCTAACATGGGTTACTCTCCTAACTCTGTCCCGTCCATATAGATGATCTAAAAAATTGGTCGTTTACCATACTTATACCCGCAATCTTGATGTATTCTCAAGAACCAAATTTCCAACGACTCTTGAGCAGGGTGTTATTAAAACATAGTGGGTCTCCACCAATGGTTTCCTAACATAACCATTATATATAGGGTTTATATAATATGATATGATCAATTTGCTAAAATAAAATATGGAAGTGAAATGAAATAATAACCATCAATATTTTGATTCTAAGGTGATACTAAAGGTCATACATACCTATGATGGACGGTGTTAGATGTCTCTCAAAAAGTCACATAACTATACCAAGGGTCGAATAAACACCTACCTATAACATCATAATATATCTATCATTATATAATAATTGGAGGAAATTGTACTAGATTTATTATACCTTATAATCATAAACCTAAGGGGTATGGTGTCCCACCCAAGAATGTATCATTATTATACACCAAGGTGGGAAATTACTATTTCCTAGAACATCTCATTATCAGAAACCATAGGTGAATAATAATACACCTTGAAATATCTCAAAATAATTCACCTAAGGGGAAAAGAAACCATGGTCCGAAACATCAATATCTGATAATCAGGGGGAATATTTCTCACCCCTTGTATCTCTATATATCATAATTTATCATATTGATACACCACTCACATATTATATATTCAAATTTTATAATCTGGGGTAATAACGGCCACCTCGTATATCTCCATATATCATAAGTCACCATGGGTATACACACCTCACCTACTATATCTTAATATAACATAATTACGTAAATAACACCAACCCATTAATACACATCATACATAAAAATACTTAGGTGGGATTCATCACAACCCGTAATACCATTATAATCATACACCCAGGGGGAAGGAAACACCACCCCCTAACAACTCATATAACATATATCACATTCAAATGGGGTTTGTAACTCACCCAAACTCCAAAAATAACACCTTGGTTTACCTATCAAGATAACATCCTATTTCGGACGGTACATACATATTTTCCATCGCAATTCTATATTCCATGTACTAATCCTCTCAAGATTCAACGTTGAACTAGGGAACCCACTATGGTCCCCTATGTCAATTCTCGGTCCAAACACCCAACAAAACTACCTTTATCTCCTTCCCAACTATAGGTCCAAAACATATCACTCAAAGGAAATAATACCCATCAACATGAACTTGATCACAACATGGAACTATCAACCACACTTTTAATATAATATAATAATCACAAAAAATAGATGGAATAAATCCAATATCTCTTCCAATATCAAGATAGTTCAGTCCTCTAACACACAACTTATACATAAATCCATTCTATGGTATCCCCACTTGGAGAGAATCACATAAAGGTGGAGTATGAACACTCTCACCATACCCAAAAACAATATATCCTATAGGCTCTAAGATATATAAAACTTCCAAATTTCCCATTAATAGGACAAACATTCCCAATCCATAATTCAATCCTACTTAGATAAATCTTAGGTAACCTATCAATAGGTAAACTATGTTACAATTAACCCATTTATACCTCTATAGGATCATTATATGACATGAAATAGGTTTATAGGTAGTTACTCAACCATGGGTGACTAAGACATCAAGCTAGTGTTCAAGGGTCCATTGTAGGCCAAGACACTTCATTTATTTCCATGGATTTTTTAAAAGGACCAATTCATTTTCAATTTATTGGTTGGACACACACAAATTTCAAGTCCACATATCACATTCTATATACCAAAAATCATAAAACTAAGGTAGATGTTTAAGTATCATTGTTTCTGACACACAACATGCCTCCATTTTAGTTTGAGTGGATGAGAACAATATTTCCAAAGGTAGGTGGTCACTGGGACATTACTAGTGTCAGTGTGTTTCTGAAGTGGCCAAGATAATGGTATTTCGATCTGAACACACCCTTTAGGGGGGAAATTGTCACATACTATAGGAATATTTTATAGATTGAACATGTATTCCTAAATCATTCATGAATCTCAGTTTATGGTTAGTTATCCAAATTTAAATGATATGATTGAAACCAATACCCAATGTGTACATATTCATATTTCACAGGCCCTAAATCCTTCTCTTATTTATTAGTGATGTTAACATCTATATAAATGGTTTATATCTCTATAATTTATCATAGTAAAGGGTCAATTAAAGTGTTGTGGGGTTAGGATTGGGCCCTTAACAGGGGATTCCTATATTTCCTTGCGAATAGACTCAAAACCCACATAATTTTATACTATTCAATGAGACATTCATACCCCCTATGTTTATGTGATAAGGAATATAGTGGTGAATTTTAAGGTTGTGTGGTCATAAACAATTTATATACCTTTTTACTTCAAGCATCCATAACCTATTCCATGCAATTTAATGTTATTAGAAATGGTGTACCTGATTAAAGGTATCTAAAAATGATTTGTGTTCTCTAGTTACATATATTTTTTTTGATAATCCATCATTTTAACATGGTTGAGACAGAACCATTACATGACTTGGAGGACTATTATAGATGTCATAAAGGCATAGAGGCATAAAATGCATACACATATGACTAAATGGAACTAAATAACCACTCCCTACTACCTATCCAATGTTTCCACCAAGCTCACTATTTAAGGATACAATAATCTTGTCCTTGATATATATAGATTTGTATATGTCCTTAACCTAATTATTTGTATTCCTTATCCCTAAAATTTCTTATGTTTGGTGAGCTCTACCTAGTGACTACTACTAATCTTATCCATCATCCAAAGGATACTCCACTATAGTCAAATCACTCTATAATAATGGTCTATATGGATAGTGTCTTCCAATCCTTGTGGATTGAAGGCACAATACATGGCATGAATGCTAAATTCAGGTGAATAATACTAATTCTATTGTAACCTTCTATAGTAACACCCTACTATAAATGGATTGTGTGGGACTTATTCATGATTTTCCCTATCCAGGTCATCTCATTTTTTAGTAAAACAATATTTCAGGGTATGGTTGGGGACTATATGTAGTAAGGGTCCCATATATAGTATCTAATTGGTGTATCTTGACTCAAGGTAAATATGAGGAATCCAAGATGACTGTGTTAACTCATTATATAAAATGAAAAAATGGTTCATCTTATTATTGTCACATAAGGAATCCTACACTCGTCACATAGGTAAATGAATGCTTTGGGGTGTTGGGAATGAACCTCATAGAGGTATCCTACCTATCTTGGTTAATATGAATCAAATCTCATGCAGTTCGAGGTGCATAGTTTATGGTTATGCGTTGAGAATTGTCTCTCCATTTTCATGTCATATGATAAGGATGTTATTGTGTAGTTGTACATTATACAACAATAATAGATGATATAAAGTTTCAGGACATAAATCTATAATATAGTGTTCCCTAATTTTAATTATATAAATATTAATCATACTAATAAAGAATAAAACAAAATCCTCTACTCTCACATGATTCATGATTTGTATGGGTAACCAGAGATGATATAGGATCAATCATTTTATATGAGAGCGAACAATGGGTGATTGAGTTGGGATCACGCATTGGGATTTCCTTTTTAGTCTACTTTATTATATGATCCACGAAAAGGTATTTTTAGAAACCAAGGGGAATATCTCAATGCAAGGAATATGAAGGAGCCTAGAGGAGTATATTTAATCAACTAGATTATGTGGGGATTTTTCATATGTTTTAACAATTTAGGTCCAACTTATATATTGATAACTATATATGAAAAAACATATATTAGCATTATGGATTACACCGGGTAGGATGCCCACATATGAGGAAACTAAGAAGAGTATCTCAAATCAAGGTTCTCTAAGGAAACCAAAAGGATTATCTCAACTTAGGGTAAATTTTAAGAAACCAAGAAGAGTGTCACAATGAAAATTATGAACGAGGAAGCTAAGAGAGTATCAAAAAATAGTGAATATGTGGAGACTGAGATTAGTATCCTAACTCGTGGTATTATTGTGGTAAATATCGGGGTTATATGTATTACAAAACAAATATGGTTTGAAAAAATGAAAAAATATCATGATATCACGCTTGATTTTTTGTAGGGGTTGGTGATGGAAGATATGTGACCAATCCATATGATCGAGACTACATCCCACCAAGGATCTTGACTAGGGATGAAAGTAAGGATACCCTATAGTATGTATCCTTGTAAAGAGACCAATATATAATTTTCAAATCCCCACAACACATATAATTAAGAATCTATACCAGGGAGATTTTGGTTTTCATAAGGTATGTATTAAGGGTGGATTATGTCAGAGCATATATGTAGTGGTGTTCATTTAGGGATTTTCATGTAGGGGATTATTCTTAAGTTCTTCCTAAATTGATCGATGTGTATGGGCCACTGAGTTATTCCTTCATGAAGGGATTATTTTTTTGGGGCATATTCATAGGTTCTTCAAGGTGTTATATCCATATAGGGGCCTCTACATAGGTCCATATAAAATTTATGGCCATGTAGGTGGATTGTTTTAGGTGCTTTATGAAGGTATGTTTTTAAAGTTACTTTATAAATGTCCTTTATAGAGTTTTCTTCAAGAAAGGGCCTTCATGGGGTATTATTATCAAATGGGAATTCACCATATTCCTTTCCGACACCCTCCAATGACCTCATACTAAAATAAATAATTACCTATTAGGCTCTTCCTTAATGGATACATCTATGTGTGTGCTTGTATGTCTCTTATTTTTAAAGAAGATATGGGTATTTGTATGTAATAGTTGGTAACTACCTTTCTAAAATGGTCATTTGGATAGGATTTATGTTGTTTTGTAAAACATTTTCCACTGAAAAAGAACTACATGTCCATGTAGTGTGTCTTTTATTCAGCCATGTATGGAGACTCTTTCTAAAGGGACTAGATGAAACCCTAGAAGACACCGCCATCACATAGAAAGTTATGAATCTCTATAAATAGCTATAGTTTTTTCAAAATGAATACTTCTCAAATAGTGGCATGATTCAGGAATTTTTTCTTACATACAAAAAATTGGTGGGTTTCGTGATGAAGAACGATCTTTATTTATATAATAATTTAGTTTTTTATTTCATTTTTCCTTATAATGGTTTCTAGATTGAAATTCCTATTACATTTGTCATGTACATCTATTTTAGATCTATGATAAGTAAAATAAAATCCTATAAAATAAACTACCCCTTTGGATTCATGGTACCCTCATAATAGGTGTGTTTTTAGACAAAACAGTTCCTAAAATACCCTAAAAATGGGTTTTGGGTCTCTAAAACCCCTTCTATCTACAATATTTGAAATCTATATCCTCTTCCTAGTGGGGGGGTCTCTCAACCACATGAATAGATTAGAAATTTTTTTGTAATATTCATCCCTCAATGTGTTAGAAATCATGTAGCACATGGGGATCTCATTTTGTTTTTCTTTGATTATAGAGATATTTCTTTCTATTAAGACCGATATTTGATTAATGGAGTAGGTACCATAGAATGGATTCCATAGAGAAGTGTGTTTCACATGGTTTTTGGTTCCATAAAAACACCCACCAAGAATCAGATTCACTAAAAATGTAAAAAATTATTATAAGGAATTCGAGGGGACCTTTTCACATCACATGTATATCTTGGAGGATTCTAAAGATGAATCACTAGTGAGAGGAATTGTAGCCAAATGTGGATCTCATCTCAATGAGTTTGTGGTTTTTCCATTAGAAATAATATAATCAAGGCTTTTGATGCCCTAAATAGAAAAATATCAAATTTTGAGGATAATATAGGGAATGGGGTGAAAGTAGAATTTGGATCTCGATCCAAAATATGAGATCTGGATGTAACATTAAATCCTATGAGAAAAGGAACCAATCCACACATAGTTCTAAAAATTATATTGACATGGATTTAGCTTACATATAGAGTAGTTTATATAATCCTATATTTATATTGGGGATATGTGATTTTTTATTTAATATAGGACCATAGGTAAGGGTCTATACGTCATCAAACCCTAAAATAGATCTAACTCTCATATAAAATGATTGGTTCTTAAAAAAACTACTAATTAATTAAATATCCATACAGTATAGAACATATGTTGTATAGTTTTATGTCATGTGATAAAGACTTTATACCCTCAAAACATAATATTTTTCTAAATTTTTTCTAACCTAATTGACATAAAATGAATAGTTTATTTTTTCTAGATCCAAATAGTTATTCCCCTCAAGATTTATCGCTTCTAATTTTTTTCCCATAAAAGTTTCCTTTTTTGATGATGAATATGACTAAAAGGAAATAACTTGTCTTTTTTAGGCCTCAAATTGTAGGTTTTTTATGTAACAATTTTTTCCCTTTCTTTGTTTTTTGGAATAGTAAAATTTTATCTCAAGAAATATAAGGCAAAATTATACTGGGAAGACTCTTGAACTATTCCCAGGATTCCCCTGGTGGATTTGAAACCTACTGAGCACTAAATTTCTTTCTATATGATGTTTTGGGTGTTTTTAACTGGACCAACATGGATTATTTTTAATGTTATAAATCGTTGACCAAAAGATAAGGTATCCTACTTATCAATAAATTTGGGGTCAATAAAATGTGAATATATAACTCAGTATCACTAATATAAGCATCCTAAAGGAATGGAACATATAGTTTACATTCATGGTGATTAAACCAATGTTTTTATGTTTAATTGCATATATTTTTTACCAAAATGGGTGAGATAGTGTATCAAAAAATGAAAAGATAACTGAATTCGAATAGATAAATCAGAACTAGTATAGAATATCTCATGGATTTGTTTACATAGATTAAGGTCAAAGTTATATGACTATTATATCATGAGGATTACAGTCATGTGATAAGGAAAAATTACCCAATGGGAATTTTATATGAATCCTAGTTCAAGGAATTTGGAACATCATAGGAGTGGCATACTTGAATATTAAAAGTGAAAAGTATAGAATATCATAATCTTGATTTGATAATGGGTATGATCCCTGAGTGGTGTAACATAAATAATATTTTAATCCAATTGAATAGGTGGGTTTTGTAAAAGGTTAAATCTAAACATAAGATGTATGAGTCAATTGTAAATGGGTATTGGTGGGAGTAGGTCAACCATTATAAATGGGAGAAATTGATGTTGTATAATGATAAAATAGAGCATAGAGTTAAGGGGTACCTTTAATTTGGGATCAAAACTTACCCTATTGGTTACTTACCACCTCAAAGGAAACTATGCTATTCACCATCAATTTTTAGTGGTAATTTTTAGATTAGTCAATAACTCAGTTACCAATATTGCTATAAAATATGGAAAATAGAGGAATAACAGAATCAATGTTATGTCACTCTAATAAGAGTATCTAAACTCATGTAATTAGGTTTGTGATGATTTAGATATCAAATATATGAAGTAGCTTCAAATATATTGAGTTATTTAATTAGTGTTCTATAATAATAAAGGTTACTCCAACATGTAATGAACACATTCTATGGGTGAGTAGAAACAACATGAAATTATTGAGTAAAAAATCACTTAAATGGGTGGTCTAATAAGTTTTAAGTGGTGTTCTTTAAATGAAAAAAACATTACACATAGAATTAATTAAACTCTCTTAAAAGGGTAAATGGATATCTACTCTAACATTTTCCTAGACCTGTTGGTTCAACCTATGATATAATGAATATTTATGGGGATAGTTTAGTTCACAAAAATATTTTTCACTCATTCATTATTCAGTCAAATGTTTTTTCTTTACCATGAAATGAAATGTATTAGTGAGTAGGGAATTGACTTTTTCCCAGACCTCTATTTATGGGTTTTCAACCAGACAAAACATTGTGTCTCTTTTAATTTTAGAATTTATGGAATTTTAATTTGGATCATCACATCCTAATGTTTAAGTCCATACATGTATGAGTAAATGTTATTAGGGTTTAATGTAACATAACATTGACCAAAAGGTGAGATGGTATATGAACAAAAGTGTGATATAGACCCAATGTGAAGAAGATTCCCTTCTAGTATTATAGAACTTATCATCAAGGGTGCACATATTTTATGGTTATAGTTATTTTTTTGAAGAATGGGATGTAAAATTATATGTTTTACTAGAATTTAATATCCATGAATCACTATATATCTTGAGGTATCAGTAATCAATAAAAATTTAGTTCATATAATATATTCGATGTAGAAGTTTTTATAACATATAGGTATTTGTAATTTTTATTCTTGTATAATATTGAAACCATACAAATATTTGTTGATAATTTCAAGGATTGTATATATGGGTTGCCTTTAGAATAGTGTATTCAACATTATATTATATTAACATATAATGAATATACACCTAGTATCCTTACATGGTTCTGACTCTCATGTAAGTGATGGTTTACATTGGATGGATTACTCTAAGTAGTTAAATGTCTTTTAGGAAACACCATATTTCAGGCATTTTAACATGATGCGATACGTACTAAGATTCAATGTAGTTTAGGTCTACATGAAGAGTACCTATATATTTGTCACTTCACAATGATCTGGATAATGTGAAAAAATAAACTGGTTTGCCTAAATTCTGAACCCACGATGGGAAGTCCTACATGAATAAGAACACCATACATAGGGAGGGTTAAATTTACTGAATTTTTGAGTTGTCCCAAAATAAGTGATATGGGAATCACAAAATATTTCATGGTATGGGAATAAATCCACGTGTACTTCTTGGAAATATAATTTCTTTATATATATGGCTCATTTATAGGTGAAATATTTGAAATTTATAGGTGCCTTGGTGAGACTAGGATGAAAATAATATGTGAATTAGGTAAGGCCACCACACTAGAGAAGAAGCATGTATTGAAATAGAAGTTACATCTCGGCTTGGGGTAAGAGATACAGTTCTAACTACATATCCTAAGTTAGTATGAATAAATCCAAATATAGTTCTTATAGGGCTGAATTTTGGTCGTAGGTTTGGTGAACCATTATATTATGGTCATCTATTATAGAAATGTCTATTAAATCCTTGTAACTGGATAAGGAAATCTTATGTTGATTGAGCTCTTACATAGGAGATGTGTATTTTTTATTTGGGGAATATGGAGAATCCCATTCCATGTAGTTTAGGTTCATGTTTGATGTAAAACTATAAAAAGTTTTATTTTATGTTTTATCGACTATATGCCAGGTAGTTTAACATCATGTGACAAGGAAGATGGTGTAACACAGATTATTCTAATGAAATTTTTTATCAATCCTAAAATAAATAAGGTTATAAAACAAATATATATTTCTATTTCATTTGAACATAAGTATTTATAATGTTATAAATTTTATCTTCATATTTCATAATTATAGATTATTAATTAGAGATTAGTGGAATTGGGTTAATCATTAGTAATAAAAAGATCAATATCATGTCGTTAAGGATGGTGGGATTATATTCACCATTAGTATTTAAGAGACATACAACTCTCTATTAAGTAATAGTGTATGGGGTAAATGGGTACCTTTCTTGTGGGACTAAAAATACCCTAGGGGTTACTTAGTGACTCCAAGGAAACATTTTTTTAAAATAAATTACAATAGGGGTCCATTCAGAGTAGTCAAAGGTACTGTAAGAAATTCCCATGAGGGGGAAAACTAAGAGGACTGAATTAAGGTTCAATGGATTTTAATAGTATTATCATTACTCATAGAATAGGGATTTTACGAATATGGTAAAACTGTTACAAATTAGGTTGTATGGAATATGTTGTTTCCAAAAGGTTTTGGAATACTCTATGGCGATAAGGTAATGTGTTAGAAATGTAATTTGAGTAAGAGTAATAGATCTGAAATGAATAAGAGAGTAAAATGAACTTCAGAATGAATGTTTTGAGGATTCAATATGTAATAGGGGAATATTTAACATTTATTAAGATCATTTATGATTAACCTTTCTCAGTAATTTATGTTTTGACATGATAGGTTGTTTAGTACATTGTTTAAGTTCATATGGTAAGGACTTCACAACATGTGATTTAAATCCTTACAACTAATACATAATACTTTTAAATTCAGAATAATGAATCTAGGACATAGGATTCATAAATATTATGTTTATATGACAAGAATATCATGTTTTGTAGTTTAGTGTTTTGTATCTAGGATATATGTGTTATACATTTTATGTTCATACAACTAAGACCTATATCTGAATGAATTTATGCGGATCTATCACATGTGAAAGAGGTATATATAGCCTCATTTAAATATAGAAATGATACAGAAACTATATTGAATAAAGGTACACCCAAACACCACAATATAATAATGTCTAATGGGGAAATTTAATTCATAGTCTAGAGTGAAGAGTCGATTATGGAAAGACCCACCATGAATGGTAGAAGGTAAAAATATTAGGGATGTATTATTTAACATGTTTTATTTTTATATAAGTATATTTTTGTAGATAAAGAACAATATTATGTTATGAATTGGATAGATTTGGCTCATATGTAAGATATTTGTTTCACATGGAGGGGACCTCTCTAAGCATTTTAAGGTCTTTCAAATTGAAACTTTCCAAAATAGTTTAGTGTCATGTGTAGGGTATTTCATGTTATATTGTTTATATCCATGTAAATATGACTTAGATCTCTGAAAAATTTATTATAATGCATCAAAATTGTTTTAATCAAGATAATCAACCAAAACACATTATATCACATTAGTCGAGCTTAGTGTAAGAAAAAAAGTGTCATCAGAAAGTTTCTCGTATTGAAAAAATTTGTGTAATAAGGAAGGAAGGTCCATAATCGAAATTTCACACCAACTAGCATAATAGAACATGTAATTATGATTAAATTTGGTTTTTGGGACCAAGGTAAGTGACCTAAGAATCACTATGTATACCAAAATGACAAGAATAAAACCCTACATATTTTAGAAATAAGTCATTTCATTATTTTCATAAATCTACATAATATGTAGTGAATTTACAATGAAATAGATTGGTGTCATTGAATTTGAATGAAGGAAAATAAACTTTAATGCGGGATCAGTTTCATGAAAAGGTTAGAAATGTTTTTCCATGTAAATTGTGGTTTAAGAAAACTCAACCTGAGCTATTAAACCTATACATTGGAAACCTTGTACATAGATCTTGATAATAAATAAAAGAAAGGCATATAGAATGACCAAATTTCATGTAGATTAATTACCTTTGATCCAGTTTAAATTAGATCATTTTAGAGTAATGTAGAATGCACTTGGAATATACAGTTTAAATTTATTATCCTAGGATGGTATACTATATAGTTTAGGGTTGGAAAGCTAAGACTATGGCCATGTAGTTTAACATTGTGAATTGTGGGAATTGAAATAATGTGATCTATCAGACATGATGATTACCTATTGTAGTGAGACACATACATGTTTCTTGCATATTAGGTTCCTATGACTTTATCAGGACTTCGTAGTCCTACTTTTTGAGCCGATGATTAAATATAAGGAATCCGTCAATCTTTTTTCATAAATTTTGATGGTGTAGATAATAATTAGGATGATCATTCCAAAATAAATCCCAAGGTATCTTGATCTTAAGAAGATAAAGAAGGTAATGATCTAATAAATAGTTGATACATGTTTTAATGGGATCTGTATTAAATTAATAGTCCTTGTTTTATATATTTTCAAGTGATGGACAACACTAAATCCTTTACACGTGTTCTGCTTCTGGTTCAGGGTGTTCGAATGACCAAAGAAAAAATTTGGGTGTCATTAGCTCCACTATCTTCTAATTTATCATATTTTTAATCCCATATTTAAAGTAAATGAAACAGTAAAATTTATAAACTATTTTTTTTAGGATATGTAATTTTTATTCTCACTTTATAACACCTAGATATTTGAGAATATACTTTCATTTAAACAAAAATTATATCTATAACATGTTTCTCATGCAACATTGACCTAAGATGATATACGGAATATTATATAAATATTATTATGAACATTTAAGAATAATAAAATGAATATTATATAAAAATATTTTAATCATTTTTAAATTCATTCAAAATAAGATTTATAATACATAATGTTTTTAAAAAGAAATTTTTCAATATAAGAGGTTTTCATTTATATATTTTATTTTTATTTGAAAAATAAATTTATTAAATTAAAATTTTGAATTTTAAAAAATTATTTTTTTATAAATCATATCAATATTATATTTGGATTAATTTTCAATATTTTTCTAAAATAATTGATTTTTAGGTGAATACGGAAAACAAATTCCTAATAGAATAACTTTTTTAACATTATAATAAATCAAGAAGGGATTATTACTTTTTGAAATAGTTCTTAAATAAACATATATATTTATAATGTAAGATAAATTATTTAAATTTACTATATACCCCATTTTTAATGTTTTGGAAACATGTGTAATATTTTACTCTAAGAAAATATTTTTATTCACTTATTTTATAAATTAATTTTCATTAATTATAGAAATTAAATATAAAAAATTTATTTTTTATTTTTTATTTTCGTGTTAATATTATATAATAATGTTAATTTCATTCCTATGTGTAAATTTATGACTTATATTATTAATTTTAAATATTGTGATAATGGTAAAATTGTAATTTTATAAGAATTTTTTATAAATTTTTTATAAATGTTTTCAAATAAAATAACTTTATATATTATAAAATTTGTACTTAATATAATTCTTAATCCAATATATAAATATATTAATACTCATTTAATTATTAATGAACACTAAGTAAGATTAGGAGCACTTAATGAAAGATCCAAATGTGGTTCGTGGTGGGACGCCCCTGATAATGTTGTTAAATGCTCTTTATCTCTTTAAAAAGAGTATAATATAGTTTTTTTTTCATATAATGGGTTATATTGTACATGTTAAGGATGATGTGGATGAAATATTTAAGCATACAAAACTTTTTTATCATTACATTATTGATAGAATCATTATTTCAATGGGTCCAAATCTATGGAGAGATTAGGATCTTTTCTACCGACTATCAGATGTCTGTGGATTTATAACTTAGAAATGTATTTATATGGCTGTTGGATTTTTCCATATTATTTTCCCCATAGAGGAACTTAAGATGAAGGAATGGTTTCTTGGTTTTATTTCCCCCAAACATGGTTTTCTATATATTTTTAAATGGGGTCCAAACTTTATCCCAATCATGATACACAATTCCTCAAATCAAATATGGGTTAAATTATTCGATTTAAATGGGATTTTACTGATTCCTATGATATTTTATGAAATTTAAGTGGAGATCTGTATACCTATAAAAATGGGAAGATAAATAGTAAATTCACTAACTAGAAATTTTTCCCAACTGTTAGTGGAGGTAGATCCTTGCTCACCATGGTCGACATATTCATTCCTTTTATTGATACAAATAACATTGAATTGAAAATTGAGTTTGAGAAAGTTACAGAGTTATATTCTTAATTACGTATTATTGTCTATGATTCATTGAATTTAATTAGAACCTTTGTTTGTTCTTTATTCTTGGATCATGGACATGAAGACAACTCATGTGGTAATAAATCTAGGCTTCAATATATGCCTCAAAGTTTTAATGATTTTCAAAAGAAGATGAAATTTGTAGAAATACACTCAAAAAGATTTGTAGGGGACTGGAATTGGAATTGAGCATTGTATTTTATAAAAGTAGGTGGTTTTTCTTTCTATATCCCAAATTATAGGAAGGGATGGTTATTCTCCTCTACTGAGGTGATGTATTGATACAGTTGCATCACATTACTTCCGATGATCTGAAATTGTAAATTTAATTCCCTATTTCTGATATCTCTTATTGTAAGGTGTATTGAATCATTTTAATGATCATATGGGTTTTTAATTATATTTAGATGCTTAATTAAAAGTTTATTCTCAAGTTGATAATGATCAACATATTTCAGAAGTAGTAAAGGAAAAATAAAAAGGTATTCTTCATTGATAGGGAAGAAGATAGATTATCAAGGATTCAATGAAATAGAATCTCATGGGAACTCAGTAATGAAATAGTATATAGATCATTATTCCTCAGATAAATATATGGGTGACGAGAAACCACTATTGTTGATCATGGATATTCCCCTACCTGGGCTCTACTGGACTTAGATGATTATAAAATTAGTCTTATTAATATTTTGAACATGTTTAATAGAAAAGAGTTTCTCTGGGAAGAATTTTTAAATTATCATGGACTAACTCATGTTTAAGGGAATGCTTCAAGAGAATCTGGTCTAGTTGGAGAGTGGTTCCCTTATCATAGTGTGGATCTAATCCCACCAGATGATCGTACTATGTCTCATCTTGAGGAAAAAAGCATGGAAGCAACATAAAAATTGAGAAGGTCCAATAATATGATAGGTAGGGGTGTTATATGACTTTATAGATGACTTAATTTCTTATATATATTGTCTTTTCACTTTCTTCATCTCATATCATTCATTGTACACTATGGGTTCTATTTTAATAAAATTAGGAACCATGGGATAAAATCCATGGTTCGTGTTGTTTGGTTATAATTGTATAATATTAATGAATTTAATTGTGTTAAATGGGGATGATATTAATATTCATAAAATAAACAATTAGGATGTGTTATTTTATATTTTTATTAAATCATAAACTATTTCGTAAAAAACTAGTTTCCATGATAAAAACAAAAAAAAAGTAAAATTAAAAAATCTAAAATATAATTTTCTTCAAACATGTTTAGAACATGTGTGGAAATAATTGATTGAGGAATTATTGACCCAATACCACACAAAACTCTATTATTTATCACATTTTTATCCATTTACCTTTTAATGTTTTCAATCCATTAATGAATAATTAACGGTTATTTACAAGAGGGTCATTTTCCTCACCTATAAAAGTGGATCACTTCCACCACTTTTCTTCACCCATTCCAATGGATTATCTCTACCAAACTTATTACATAGTCTCTCAAAAACCATATAACCATGTATTCTGTTATAATATATTCCCAAAAGACCATTATAAGGGTCTTTAATGTGTTCCCCAATGGAGAACATCCATTGGAAGAGGTAATGCTCTCATAAGAGATATATTAGTTCTTATCTTCTGCTGCCTTTTAAAAAAAATTATATCCATTAATATATGATAACATATATATTATTAATATTATGAATAATTTTATACTAATTTAATATCACTTTTTATATCCTCCCCCTCCTATTATTTAAAGAATGAATGTGTCATCCCTATGTACGTGCGGAGTACCGCCTCCATGGGACGATGATATTATTTCAATTACCTCCTAAAATGGATGGATTTAAAAATGTATTAAACAAATAAAAATAATATCAATGAAAATATTAATATCAAACAAATATAATATTGTACAATGTATAAGGGACATTAACAATAAATAATCATTGTAATCTTAACCTTCTAAAATGAACATATCAAGTCACCTTTCTTATTTTGGTCCCATTTTGGAAAAAACATATGGGAATATAGAATATTTTTGATAATGGAATAATAAAATAAATAAATATATAAAATTATTGATATTACGAAGCTATTACATATGGTCAATATACCAATAATAATTATGAGAAATTAACTTAACCACCTCATTTAAACATCATAAGAGACAACTATTAAAAAATAAATAATTTGCGATTATAAATTGATCATATAAAATGAATTATATGTGTAAAAGGTTCTTAATAAAGTTTTAAATAAAAATAATTTGATTTTTTTAGATGTTATTCACAATTTCAGAACGAAACAGGGCCTAATGAAAGGGTTATTTGAATTTATTTTTAATTTTATGAGACATATTTGATATTGAAGACCATAATTTATTTTATATAGTTTATTAAAATTGATATTTCCATAAATTATAATTAATATATTTTAATTAATTATATTTTAATTTCAATTTTATGTAAACCGCCTATTTTCTTTTTGATTCTTATTTTACCATTATTTTAAGGTTTTTTGGATCTCACCATTATTTTATTGAGATATGATTCATATTCCCCACTTGTTTCTTTAAATAGTGTATATATTATACATGGATTTATAAAATTTTATGATTTTTAATGAAAAATAAGTAATTTAAAAATTCATCACATTTTCTACCCTTTTTGAGTTTGAATTATAAATATATTGATGATGTATGGGGGTTTTCACTCAAATTAAATTTCCTAGGACTTATTCGTAATTCTATACCATGATATCTTATATATTATGTTATTTTAAACTAGTGAATTTATTTTACCATATTCATGTAATTAATCAGCTTTTACATTTCCCCTAAAAATATAATTTCCATTTGACTCATATTTTACCTGCAGTGTTTCTTATAAGTGAAATTAAACTCATCTCTTATTTTCTGTCAAGAACATACCTTTTTCATATCTGTATTCATTGGATTCTATTACTAATAGCCTTATATATGCCTCTATAATTTATTTAGGTCATTTTAAAATAATTTTATATTCATTAAAAAAATTTATAAAATTAATACATTCTATATGTATTTTTTAAATCAAAATTAGAAAATAATATCTTTTTAACATTTTTTCATGTGAAAACATCTTTCCACCATTCAGTCTTTTTATATAAAACTTCATCTCTGTGCAATCATGGATTATAAAAGAAATTATGATCCTTCATGTAATATAAGATATCGACTTTTTAAATAAATATTTTTAAAAGTTAAGCGATATTCCTTGTTTCCAAAGTAACCTTTTCTAATACTCTTAATGAGTTTTTTACCTACATCAACATCATTTGAAGTATTTAGTTCTGGATCAGGGATATTCTTCAAATGTTACTATCCACCTTTTTATCTATATTTCTTATGAAATGTTCTTTTATATCAGAGGAGTGATCTATCATTTCCTTTTTCTTCAATAACCATACACTATGAATAGGCATAACATTTCTTCTAATATATTTCCTTTTTGAATACCTTATTTCCCATTTCATTGATTAAATGGTGTTAACCTAGATGTCGAACATCAATTGATTTGTTATATTATTAACTTAATCATATAAATTTTATATACATGAATTAAATACTATATACTTCATTTAATAGTGTATACTTATAAATTTATTTAGTGTCATTGGATACCCATTTATATTATATGGGATTATTATGTTATTTGATTGAATTATGAATGTTTTACTTATATAATTCCATTTCAAATGGATATGAAAATCATTTTATTTTCATTGGTTCATTATGGTATTATTATTATTGATTTTATATAGCACGCATGTGTATGAAAGATGAAACAGAGTCATATATCAACCTCAAATTATATAATTAAATCTCAAGAGATATTTCTATGTAGGCACAATTTAGTTGAATTCAATCATACAAGAATGTATGTGACTCAAAAAGGTGATGTATATTAGAGTTCAATTTTGTTTTTTCATAAGCATGGGTACATTTATGTGACTCATGAATCTTATGTTTCCTTTTGTCATATGTTTATTCCAAAATTCTCAAGTATTCCTTATTTTGATGATATAAATTACTCTTGTAATATATTATTATGTTATTATATTTTTATACCATGATTTATAATCAATGTTTTATTGGGTATGACTTTCTAATATTATCACCTTTTCCCCACTTATGATCTTTGATTGTTATCATTTTTGTTTACCATTACTAATCATTGTATCTCACCACTTTTCTTATGTTTCCTTTACCCTTGTTATGAAGATGTCTATAAATTATGAGAATTCTAGAAGGTATTATATTTTGGATCAATTATGGAGAAATGTTCACAATTATTATAAAATATGTTTCCTATGTATGCAGTCCTAAAAGACACAAATACATATTTTTTTTCATTTTCTGTTTATTTTTGAGATATAATGGTTAATTTATTAAAATTATATGAAATAAAACTTGTAAAAGCTAAATTTTTATAAAGATAGTGTTTAATGTAACGTTGTTTTAGCACCTGATTTGGGATTGTGGGTATATAGATCCTTAATTGGTATCAAATAAAGCTTTAGTTATTTTCTATGATTAGTTTAGTAATTTTTTTAAGAATATTTTTTTTTTCTTTTGAGAATAAAGATATGAGAACATTACTGAAAATCATAAGGATAAGTCTAAGGGAGAAGTCTATGTACAGGATAACATCGTGAAATATTTATAAAGTAATGATTATGTGGTTTTATTAGTAATATAATTTATGTATTGATTCTATAATTTGATTAAATGTATGGTATAGATGTACGAAGGGGTAGTAACCCTGAAATGGGATTATTGGATATTAACCAAATTATCACCAAGTTCATGAAAAACAGTCCTAACTGCACACATGATTTGAAATTCCTAGGGGATATGCTCTGGTTAATTCATATTCTCTTTACAAACCACTATTAATGATTTGAATATATTTATATTAGAAAACATAATAGGGAATGAATAAAAACTATTTAGATTAAAATACATAGGTTAATGAGTTTAACTATATATTAATTAATATGTGATTTTATAGAAAAAGGGTAATTCAAACACTAAGAAAATAGATTTCAATTACTTTATTATTTTGAATATTTTAATAACATTTCACGATAATTTTAGTGTAGTAATTTTGACGATTAAGATGAAATTTATAATAGAATGCATGTTAAAAAATATAGATAAAACTAAAAGTATAAATGGATGATGTGAATGTATCATTTGAGAAGACATATTAGGATTATGTTTTCATATTAATATTATTATTTAATCATAATTTGATTGACAACGATTTTGTTTATTAGTATTTGGTTGGAAACCAGATCTTGAAAATGATGTTGGGAATGATATTTCCCTAAAAACTCCAAAAGAAGCATATTTGGGACAAATAGTTTTTTAGTTCTACCAAGGATAGTGAGGTGGATACATCAATGCAAATTTTGTCTTGATAGATGCCTATCTTTGATGAACCATTTACTATTCTTATTATTAAAATATTAATACAATAGTGAGGTTTTAATATATTTATCGGGTGATAATGTAACACCCCAAAATTTTGGAATATATTTCCCATTAAATAAATTTTTATCAATATAATTTTCCAAACAAACACTAGGATAAAATTATCCATAACATATTATAATAATATAATTAATAAGATTAAAAAATAATAATACCTATGATAAATAAAAATATTATAATCAATTAGAAATTTATAAAAAATAGAATTAATAACACGTAATGTTTTAAAAGGGAATTTTTGAATAAAAGTAATTTTCTATTACATAATGTATTTTCAATGAGAGAATAAATTTTATTATTTTATAATTTTAATTTTTTTAAATTAATATATTTTTTGGATTCATCATTTCAATATTATATTAAGATGAATTTTTGGTATTTTTTAAAAATAATTGATTTTTAGGTGGATGGTGAAAAAAAGTCCAATTTTTCTAATTGTGTCACATTTATGAAATTATCATAAAAAATAATGAATTTTCTTATATATTTTTTTCTATCATAATAAAAATAAATTAATTAAAAAAATCATTTAATAATTTTATAAAACTTAGGTTTAAAACTTTAGAAACATAAGTAATATTTTACACTAAAAACAATTTTTATTCAGTTATATAAAAAAAATTCATAAATTAAAGAAATTAAATCTAAAAAATGTAGTTAATATTTTATATCAAAATTCTCATTTTAAGTAATAATTTTAATTTCATTTTTTAATTAATTTTTTGATAAATAGGATTAACGTTAAATATCGGCATAATGATAAAACTATTTATATTTAAGAATTTATTTATTAGAATCATTAACTTTTATCCATTTAAATAAATTAATTTATTATAAAAACTACCCAAATTAAACTTTTGAACATATATATAAATATGTTTACACTCATTTAATTATTAATCGATACTAACAAAGGTTAGGAACACTTAATGTACAAGACGTTATTTTTCAATAAAATCATTTTTCAATACATTATATATTTTATTTTGAAATTAACTTTTCTCATATTTAGGAATTTAATTATATTAAATTAGGAAAAAAATAATATTAATATGTGTGTTTTTTTTACATCATAAATGATTTGGTTGAAAACTAGATACCACAACTAAAAATGTATAAACGAAAAATATCTAAAACTAAATGACTTAAAACATGTGTGTAAATTATTGGATGAGACTTTGTGACACACGATCACCCTAAAATACATTATTTATCACATTTGGAGAAATTAAACCTTGAAAAGTTTCATTAACATTTTGAGAAATTAATGGGTATTTAAAAAAGTTCCATTTTCTAAACTTATAAAAGGGGATCACTTTCACCACTTTTCTCTACCACTTTGAATGTTTTTTCTCTAAGAAAACTCTTTTGTATTATATTATAGAAGCGTATCCATGTTCAATTAAACTTATTTATTTCAAAAATTACATGATATGGAGCCTTAAGGTGTTACCCCAGGGAGAACGTCCGAAGGAAGAGGTAATTCCCTCAACTGTGCTCTCATAGTTATTCTCTTCTTCTGCCCTCCCAAATATTTTATGTTCATAAAATTAAAATAGAACAAATATTTTTAATATTATAAATTTTTTTATAAAATTTAAATATATATTTTAATATCCTCCCCCTAAATTTCTATTAAAAATGATTTCATCAGTTATGATTACGTGTGGGTTGCCTCCTCCACGGAATGATATATTTAATTTTACATTAATATCTATGATGGATGAATTTTAAAATTTATTCACATTATAAAAATGAGTTTTATGAAACTATTAATATTATAAAGATGAAATAATTTAAATTCTATACATGATATTAATAACAAACTCCCATAGAAAATTAAACCTCCTAAAATTAACATATTAACGATCCTTTCTTAATCTGAGACCATTTTGGAAAAAACAATAGAACTATATGATTTTTTTAAAAATGGAATAATAAAATACATACTCCTAGATTAATATGGAGATTATAAATCTATTCTATAACACTTTTACCATGATCAATATTCTATGAATTTTTCAAGAAAATCGACTAAACCACCTCAAGTAACATCAAAAATTGTAAACTATTTAAGAAATAAATAGCATATGATAATACATTTACCTCATAAAATTAAATATAGATGATAAAAGTTATTAGAAAATATTTTAATAAACATAATTTTATTTTTTAGAATGTTATTTTAATGCATATAATGAATCCAGAGCTAGGGCTAGGATTATTTTTCACTATTCAGATGTTTTTCATGTTTGATATTGCATACTATAATTTCTTTTAGATGGTGTATTCATTAAACCATTTAATAATGGTATAATGAATATTTTCCATATCATGATATTTGAATGTCAATTTCATTTAAACCTTCTAATTTTCTATTGATTCTTATTTTACCCTTATAGAAAGGGTTTTTAGATCTTGACTTCATTTTATTGAGATGTGATTCGTATTCACCACTTGTTTTTTTATATTGTATATATATTATACATGGAATTATATTTTTTATATATTTTCATGAAATATATATAAAATTTTAAAATCTATATCATGTTTACCTATCATGAGTTTTTAATTTGAAAGATAACAACTAGATAAAGGGTTCTTTGTTTGAAATTTAATTTCATGAGATATAATTCTTATTGTACAGCATGAAAGATTTGATATGGTATCTTTATTACATAACGAAATTATTTCGCCATATTCATGAAATTCATGGGGTTTTATATGTCCTCTTAAAATTACATTTCTCCTTGACTCAAATTTTACCCAAAGTGTTTCTTGTAATTGAAACTGACCTCATCTCTTCGTTTTAGTCAGAAATAACCTTTTTCTATTTCTATATTAATTTAATTATTTTTTAATATCCTTATTTATGATGAAATAATTGATAAAGGTTATTTCATATTATTTTTATTTTTATTTAAAAGTTATAAATTAATTTTTAACATTTATTTTATGGGTCTTTTTCATTAACATGTCAAAATATTCATTTTTTATGTTTTACATTAGAACAAAACTTTCTAGTATTTTGGGTTTTTTAAAACATCATACCTACAAATTCTTGGATTTTAAAATAAATTTTAATCCTCCATGTTTTATAAGATATTCATTTTTTAATAATAAATATTTTTAAAATTTTAATGTTAATCTTTGATTCAAATGTGATTTTTTCTAACAAAGCTCAAAAGTGTCCTTTTACCAATATATACATTTTTTGACATATTTTATGTTGCATCAAAGATTTTATTAAAATGTTACCATCCCAATTTTTTTTTCTCTGGATAGCTTATGAAATTTAATTTTCTATCAAAGGATTGACCTATCACTACATTGTTTTGGTCTAACCATCCACTATGAATATGAATCACTTTTATTCTAATGTTTTTATTTTGTGAATACCCTCTTTTCCATTCCATTGATTAAAGAATGTAGAAATATATTCTATACATTAATTAATTGGGACTTTATTGACTTAAACTTATAAATTTTATCTATATGGTGTAAATACCATATACTTCATTGAATGGTATCTAATGATAATGTTTTTACTATCATTAGAGACCCATTTATATTTGATGTGTTTATCATGTTAATTAATGGAATTGTTAATTTTTCCTTATATGATTCCATTTAAAAGGGATATGAGACACATTTTCTATCTATGCGTTCTTTATGAAATGATTACAATCAATTTTATGTGGCGCACATAAATTTGGATAATGATGGGTCGGGTCCTATATGGACCTCAAATGCATTGGTCAAATATCACTATATATGTACACATGGGAACAATTTATTTTCTATTGGGAATTACTGAAAATGTGTGACTGCTTATGATGATGTATACATGGGTAAAACTATGTTTTCTCACAAACATGGGTTCAAGTGTTTGACTCAAAATGGTAATACTTCCCTACTCTTATGGTTGTGCAACAATTCTTAGGTATTATTTTTTTCTATTATATTTAGTATTCACCCAATATATTATTATTTTATTCCATGACTTATTGTAAGATTTGTGATCTATTTTTGTGGGTATGATTTTATTATGTATCCTGAATATACCAATACACTAATCTAATGATCACTTATGATCTTTTATTATTATCAATTATGTTTACACTTACTAAGAATTTGAACTCACCATTTTTTTTATAATTACTTTTCCCATGTTATAAAGATGATTATAAATTATAAGATGTCTATAAGTGAGTATATTTTGTCTCAGATATAGGTAAATGTTCATAAGTGTTGTAAAATAAGTTTCTTATGTAATTTTTTCTTCAAAGACACTAGAATTCCAATTCTTGGAATTTTTTATTTATTTTTATATGTAATTATTAAATTATGGAAATGATATAAAATAAAACATGATAAATATGTCTTTGTATCAAGATAGTGCTTAAAGTTAGGTTTTTTTTCACTTAGTCTAGGATTGTGGGTCTAGTGTATGTCAATATCAAATCTACCTTATTTGGTCTTTGTATCCTTGGGAACTCAATCAAAGTACTCTCCAAGACAATGGAGAAGTAACCAGAAACTTTATTTGGTTGGAAGTATTACACTTTACTTCATATATCATTAATAGATAGAAGAAGATTTTTTCCCCTCATTATTCAAATATTCATTTATCAGCATGGGAAAATGGTTAAAATTTTGATCTGGGTGGTGGTGCCTTAAAATTAATCAACTCATGAGAATATGAATAATCCATTGAAGAATGTTTCATCAATAGTGACACCCCCTTGATTAGACTACTCCAAATATCATTGGGAATTCTAGTCTATCATCGAGCTTGAAAATTTTCAGGAATGTACCTAATAATGGGTTGAAAATTATAAAAAAATCTACATTCCCTGTGGTCTAGGGTAATTTGTTGAAAGTATGACCTCTATTACAGGATACAAACATTTCACCATTAAAAAAATGGAATGGTTAACTAAAAGGGTAATTTTATTTATAATTCATGGGTAATTCCATTTATGGTGAAATGGAATGGTTAACTACAAGGGTAACTACAAGGGTAATTCCATTTATAATTCATCCCAAGAACATATGAGGTGATTTGGTTCAATGAACAATTATATAACAATTTTTTATTTTATTTATAATCCAATATTATTGATTATAAAATGTTTTGGTCAATTAGAAATTTAATTATAAAAGGTAATTTCAAGTTAGCACACCTAAGGGATTTCCATGATCAAGGTTGACTTCCCCTATTTATATTTAACTAATTAATATGATTATTACAAGGTGTGTGTATCCATTTATAATAAAGAAATACATTTTGTTGAAATGAATCCTCATTTTATGGAGGCCTTATATTCGAAGTAGATTGGAAGAAATAGAATAAATGGTACAACGCGCTAAAAATATAGAAAATGATCTTACGCATAAACAGTGAAAAGGATATAAATATCAACTTATAATGGAATGGAGAGGAATCAAGAGAATACATGTATCTATCCAACACCTTTGACGGATCTTGTTTTAGAGTCCAGACATAGGATAAATCGATGAACTTAGGTGGGAGAAGAAAAGTACTCATGGGGGGAGGGAGCCTACTCATCTACTGAAATCAATAGGCGAAAAAGTAAAATTAGGATTAAAATTTTCATTAAGGAAAAAATAGTAATTTCACCCTAAAATATAAGAGTGCATAGTTTGGACACATGGTTTGGCCAAGCTAGGCACAATTCGTGCCAGCCTAACTACTTAAGGAAAGAACCTATATATTTAATATGCATAGTTTCCATAACTGTGGAAAAACCAGGAAAAAATCCACTATAAAAAACTAAATATGGCCTAAAATGTCTTGGACCTGGAGTCACATGATTGTAGAAAAACTATACAACCCCAAATTCTATTTTTCCACACCCTTCACGGTTTGTAGAGACCATGTGGGAGGGGATGTATAGTTTCTACTAACCGTGAAACCCAATATGTTTTTCAAATTTCATGGGTTTTGGGCTCCAAAAATGGCCCAGAAACCCTCGAATTCAATGTGAATCCATTATGTATAATCATAAGGTTCTTTTAAATTAATTTGAAACAAAAAAATGAGTCATACTTTAGTGAAAAGAAAGGTCATTACAACCTTTCTCCATAAAGCAAGAAATCCCTGAGTTAGGCTTATAAGGGTAAAGAGTATCATTAGAAAATATTTGTGTACCCTAACCTTGTATATTAGATCCATGTTCCTAAGTCTCTTATTATAATCCTCTATTCTTCCATAGACCTTATATAAAAGTAAATTACCTACACTGGAGTGTCTTCATGCTCTGGTCTACAATACAAACTAGATACTTCTCAAAAGTGGAATCTACATCCAATTCATCCTCATCAGGATAAAAGACGTGTGACGAGTATGGATAATTACAGTGAATCTGATATACTTGAAAAACATCATGTATAGACTAGTATCTATTAAGGAGTGATATCGGTTAATCCAATAGTCTGATATGCTTCACTACCTCAAAAGTACCAACAATTCTAAGTGAGACCTTACCTTGCCTCTAAATACATATGTGGCCCATCTTCAATGAGACTCAAAATAAAAACCAAATCTCTAACCTCAATCTCAAGATTTCATCAATGTCGGTTTTCAGATGACAACTATCTAGAATGAGGTATCATCATGCGCTTTCTAATCAACAAGACCTACTTTGTAGTCTCTTGAACCGGACAAGGTCCAAGTGAAGATGCCTCCCCTACCTCTATCTAGCACAGAGGTGGATGACAAGGCCATCCATCTAAGTCTTTATAAGGATCCATCTAAATGTTATCATGAAATATGTTATTATAAAATAACTCAATGAGGGGGATGTGTTTCCCCCAAGAACCCCAAAGTCCTGAAAACATGCCCAAAACATGTCCTCTAACACCTAAAACATGCACTCATTCCTTCCATCAATCTGTGGGTGATAGGTTGTGGTCAGAGTCCCCTGTTTACCCTAAAACTTCTACAAAACCTAATAGAACCATGATGTGAAGATTGCATCTCTATAAAAATGATATAACAAGGAGTTCAATGAATATGTAAAACATTTTTGTTATAAACTCCATAGATCATCGACTGAGAAGGTATCTCAAAAAGGATAGAAATGTGCGACCTTCATCAAAAGATCAATGACAACCCACATTTAATCATTTCCTCATGGTGATTTGTGTAAAATAGTTATGAAATCCATCAAAACATCATCCCATTTCCAATTGGTAATGGACAATATCTATACAAGTCCTACCAAATATTGATGTTCAGACTTCCCATGTTTATAGGTGTAATACCAAGTGATAGATTCAGAAATCTACCATTTCATACCTGGCCACAAATACTGGAATAAAAAATATTGATACATATTGGGGAAACCGGGATAAAATGCACAAGCTTAGGCTTGAAATTTTCACATAAAATCCTCTCTAATATCAATTGGGACCCATATACACCCATGGAATCATACAGTATCATCCCCAACCATAGTAAAACCTTAAGATGTGTCATCATCTAAGACTCTTTACCTAATTTAAAGTCCCTCACGATCAGATAGTTGCCTCATTATTACATATTCTAGAGGTCACTTATAAGGCTATGAGTAGGGTTTGAATATGTTCCTCTAAAACCTAAATGTGAATCTTTGAGAATAAAGCCATGATATTTCATTTTACACTGGCCGTATAAACTACATTTGTCTGATTCTTTTGTCTTTGATCACCGACTACTACATTTCCTTTACTAGGAATATATGTATGCTCAAAATCTTATTATTGTAGGTACTAAACCCACCTGTGCTACCCGAGTTTCAAATTGTGCTATATAAATATGTATTTCAGGATTTTGTGATTAGTGAATATGAAAAAATTCTCACCATGTATATAGTTCCTCCAAAATATTAGATCATCAAATATAGCATCTAGATCAAGGTTTTGATTTTGCTAATTCCACTCGTGAGGCCACAACTGATGAGACCCATATTTGACAACTTTCTCACCCTACTCTAGAATAGATCCAAGACTAATACATGATTCATCACAGTAGACTGTATAATAGCTACCTTGCTCTAGAAAAATCATTATCTGTGCTGAATTCAATCCACCCTTGAACTCCTGAAAGGATTATTCAAAGTCATCTGACCATACGAATTGAAAACATTTCATTGTCAAGCCCATATGTTGGGTTGCATGGAATGAAAAATCTTGGATGAAGCATCTATAATATTTTTCTCTCCCCAAGAAACATCATATGTAAAATATGTTCGTAGGATGATCCTAGGAAATTAAGGATCTCACATTATCTAGTTCTATCGAAACTCTTGACTCTGAGAAAATATCACCCAAGAATTGATCATTATCAATCCAAAAGATTCATTTACAAACCTTAGAATAGAGCTGATACTCTCTCAGTTTATTCATCATAGTATCAAGATTATTTTCATGGTCATGTGTAAAATGGTAATATACTATGATATCTTCAACAAAGAAAAACACAAATGAAATCTTATGTGGGTGGAAAACACGATTCATTATATCCTTGAATATTGTAGGTTCATTCATGAGTCTAAATAGCATAAAAATGTACTCATATAGACCATACCTTCTCTTAAAAGATTTTCAATGTATATATGATGACCTGACATGAACCTGATGATATCCCAACCTCCAATCTATCTTGGAAAACACTTTCCCACCTTGGGTTCGATCAAATAGGTCATCTATTCAAGGAAGTAGAAACCAATTCTTTTCCATGAGTTGGTCCAATCAATGGTAATCCGTGAAAATCCTAAAATTAATTCCCACACTCTTTGAAAAAAAGGACATGTGAACACCAATGAAAAGTGTTGATATCTATGAAGACTTTACCCTTCATATCCTCAAATTTAATCTTCAGTTCCAAAAGTTCCTTAGGTTCCATTATATAAGGAAGAATGGTCATTTCACTACTCCTAGAACTAGAACAATGTTGAAATATACCTATTTCATTGGTTGTAGTATAGATAACTCATCAAGAAAGAATTCCGTGAATTTCTCCACTATATGAGGAAAACTAGTGGGTCATGACCCTAAGTCATCTCATAAAATACTGGTGATTTAAGCTATCACACAACCCATCATGAACTTCTCATGTCTATCTTGAGCTGCATGAATGTCCAATTTTCTGTTATTCACATTCCTAACACCCCCTGGTGATGTAAAATTCACCCTTCTATAATAGAATCCTATGTGGGGTCGATAAGGAACTAACCATCCTATCATAATGATTATGTCAAAAAACATCATATCAAAGACCAATATATTTCATATAAAGAGGTATTCATATATATCATGGGAACAACCATTATAATGGTGAATTCCCACTAATCTGATACCTAATAGGGTATAAATCATCATAACTCTATAGAAGTGTTCGATCTTGAGGCCCCTATTCTTCACGATTTCCTAAATTATAAATTATGGAGACACACATGGGTTAAGTAAAGAAGTCACTAAATTTGAGGCTATTAGAATTGTACCTTAAATGGTATATGATTTGGTACTCTTATCCTATAGAATATGTTGGACCACATGTAACTTTCATGTACCCCGACCTTGAGTCACTACTCGACTTCCCTAAGCAAGCCTGATCTACTAGCGCTAAGAATCAAGATTATGACTACCTCTGTCTCGACCTCCACCTCACCCTAAATGTATGATGGAATTACAACTGCCTACTTGGAGATACCCAGCTGGACCCACTCAAGAAAAAGTGATAGGAGTATATCCATACATTTTTTCAATAATGGAAAGGTCATGTAGAAGGTTTGGATATTCCCCATCCAACAACAGCCTCTAAATTCCACTAGATTCCCTAAGAACTAATATTTTTTATGTCCTAGATTCCTGCAATGTGACATATTAAGAAATCATCTACATGGGGACCATTACTAATGCTACCCCCATGAGAAACCTTGAAGTGGTAGTTGGGTATTCTAGAAGAACCGCTGATATATTGAGGTTCCAATCCACCCGAACTCCCTCCATAATCTTCCCTTAGATTCTAATCTATAATAAGGGACTAGTTGAGAATATTTTAAATTTTATTTAACCAAAACACATTGATATGTGATCGAATGGAACATAATAGACCATCCCCAAATCACAAATCAATCATAAGATCACCACCCTCTAGAGTTAGTGTGAACCATTATACCTCAATATTGAAAGAAGAATACCCTATGACAAACATAGATCCTTGATACGTGTTCATAAACTCTATATCTTTCTCATCCATCAGTGTCTATGAAATAACGTGTCATAGAATATAGTCATTAAATCCTCCCAGAATATATTATGATGTAGATCTACCTGGGTAATAACATCCCACCATAACTTCATAGAATCCTGTAGCATATAAGCTTCAAGATTGAACATACACTCTTAAGGTGTCTCTAGATTTTCAAATATTGAAATAATATCTTAAAGCCTATAATTATCACCATGAGGTCCGCCATCCCCTGAAAAGGTGGGATGTTGTTGCTATGGGAACTCCCAAGTTAACTATACCATATTCGGGGTAGGTCGAGCAATGCATTTCATATATTTAATCATGAGAATAAATCCCTCATTGTACTAGGTGTCAGTTAACATATCAAATAGAGTAAATGGTTCCACATGAGGAAATGTAGGAGAAATCACTGGTGGATTAAGGCCCACCACCTCTGGTATATGGTCTTCATTGCCTTCAGGGCGTAGGACTGGAGGATTTAATATAGGAATTATGTTATAATCACAAATGCACACCACAAAATATATCTTAACAATTGAAAATATTGTAGGTAGAATACTAGGATAGGTATATATCCTTACTATAGGCAGATCATATCCCTCTACCTACTCCTAAATCCAAAACTCGATAATTGATAAATACCATAGTAGGCCATAGGAATGTAAGATTCACACCAACTACCAACTAATAAGGATGGGTTTAGGTCTAGGTCTCTGATTTACATGTCTAAGATGATAGTTTTCACATTAAAAGTCATACTCATTAAATATTTCTAATTATTTAAATATTTAAGTCTCATTTAATGATTTAGTTAGATGGATAACTATTTCAAATTCACAAGGTTCCATACTCATGAAAAAAATATGGAATCCACTTAACCCATACAATAACATGTTATAGACTATGCGACCAATGGAATATGGCTCAACATGAAATAATTGACTTCTTAAGGTGTATAATTTAACCTATTCATGAAAATATTATTAGATAAGGATGAAACTTTTATTATCAATTATGTTTTCTCAGTACTTCAAGGAAAATTATCACCTTTCCATATAATAATCAAGGCACCAATAATATACAATAGGTAATTGCATGATGAAAGTAGGCATGACATGGATAAATGAATGGAATATTACTCCCATTGTGCCTATAATGATTCATGTAATGAAATTACCTCATTTTATTAGTCCTAGGTGAGTTAAAAAATCATTTCAATAATACTTATGTCAATAACATTATAAGACATGTGTGTAACCCAACGGTGATGTATTATGAACAATAAATGGAATAATCAATAACTATAATGACCCATCCTAGATGATGTGGGTTTCCCAAGTACACAGGTTAGCTACGTCCAGGCACAAGGTCAATTCAAAATCACATTACCTTCTAATATCCTACTTAATACCCAAATTTTAAGATAAATGAAAAATAAAGCTTTGATACCACTTTTTAACATCCCGACCCAAGATCCACTTAACATGTTCCATGAGCTGGTGGGTGACATGGAATTAAGTGTTAATCCTTATATTCCATAGGCTTTTGACTAGTAGTAAGGGTATTAAAGTGGTATGGTGTGAGATTATACCCTATTATCAGAGTATCATTATGAATGTAACAACATTAAAAAACTGAAAATAGCAGAAGCATAAGTTAGGAAGACACTAAAGATAGGACCAATAACCACCATTGATAAAATTAGAATATAAAATATATTGTAAACAAGTGAAGAAGTGTAAATAACTGAACTACTAAATAATAATATCAAAATCCACTAGACAGTGTCATATACAAGAATTCATGGTTTGAAGATGTACAAAAGGGAACATGGGATAGGAATATACAATCATGTAATAAAAACTAAAAAAATACAAAATGTTGTTCTACTAGAATCCTGAGCATTTTTTCGATAAAGAGATCCTATGTTCCAACTATAAGTAAATCATATCCAAAATCTGTAGTAGGGTGCTTACCCTTATCGGCACATGTAGACATGTAATCTACTCAAGTATCAAAGGTGGGTTGATTAGGGTGTGAGATAAAATCCCATGATGCCACCTACAATGGTGTCTAGATGTAATATAAGTAGTGTATATAGATAAAAAATAGTTTTCAGGTATATAGAATAATCGAAAATACTGAATAGATAAATACTAATCCACTCAAGGTCCTAAAGTCCACCTAGCAGCTCTACCTTCTTTGGCATCAGTTGAAATGAACATCTAATAAGTCACTATATATATAGATAATATAAATAGTATATTTATTTATTTCATTGATCTATATATACTAAGTACTTGTGTAAGTAAATATCAATATTCCTAGAATACTATGTGTTGGATGGACCATGATATAACTCAGAAAACCATAACTAGTCTAAATGATCCTATAAGCTCAAGAAAAAGGGTACATTCCCTAAATCTCATGATTAATGAGAGATTTCATGCTCATTACTTGATATGGTGGGTGTTTCTTCATTCCATTACCTGAAACATGGGATGTGGTGCATCATGCCCACCATCAAAATAGTGTTAATAGTGTGAGATGTCATGCTCAACACCTAATGCAAGGTAGATTGAATTTCCATGATCAACAATTCCTTTAACCATCATTTCACATCCCCTATAAATGATTTAATAATAATAGTACTAATATCTATGAGGCATTACCTATCATGTATTCCATTCATCAGACCCAAATATATCCAAGGGAATTTTAATTCTTATTAAATAAAAATATAAAAATATTTTTTACCTTTCCATCCATATATAAACCATTCCAGTTAATCCATTTAATTCATTTAATCATACAACCCATCATCAAACAATACATTCCACTTAATCAATCCAAATAATTTATCAAAACATGGAAATTAACTTTACATGGCTTGATGAAGCAGTTAGAGGGTTCCATGGTCAACTTGGGAAATTACCAATAATTCTAATTCCTTTTGTAAGTGAATTCAAGCACTTCGGAGGTTCTTTGGATAAATAAATAATTATATAAAAATTTGAAATTAGATATATAATCCAAGAGGAATGCGTATAATATGTTTTGGGAATTTAAACAATTAATTGTAAAAGGAGTTTTCAAGATGGCACTCCAAGGGGTTTCTATGATCCAGTTTGACTTCCTATATTTATAGAACAATGGTCAATAGAATTATAATAATGTGTGTGTATCAATTTATAATGAAGAAATACATTATGTGGGAAATGCACAGAAAAGGCTGGTGTGCATAAAAATGGTGCATCAATGAAAGCACAAAACCATTTTTTGAAAATAATTAGAACACCTACCTCATGTACATTGATGAATCCTCATCTAATGGCATCCTCATATTCAAAGTAGATTGGAAGAAATTGAATAAATGACATAATTCCATGAAAATTGAAAAAATGAGCTTGTACCTGAATAGAGAAGCAGATGTGAAAATAAAATTAGAATAGAAGGTTTAAGAAACGATATTATACCTATATCTACCCAAATTCATTGACGTATATTGTTTTAAAGTTTGGATGCAACATAAATCAAAGAACCTATGTGGGAGAAGAAAAGTGCTCATGGGAGGAGGGAGCATGCTCATCCACTGGAATAAAGAGGGAGGAAAGAATTTTTTTTAAAATAAATAATTAAGGGAAAAATATTAATTTCACCATTAAATATAGGGTTTTATGGTTTTTCCACATGATTTGGGTGAACCGTACATAAATAATTAAATCCTTGCACATTAAGGAAAGACCCTACATGATTAAGGTTCACAGTTCCCCAAATCATGAAAACAACCACTATCAAAATCTTTAGATGGCCCATATGGTTGTGAACATATGGTTTCATGGTTTCAAATAAATTTTTTGTCCCCCAACTATCTTATATCAAACCTCTCATGTTTTGGAGAGACTGTGTGTACTGGGATGTACAGTTTCAACTAACCATACGGCCAAGTTGTGTTTTTTCGAATCACTGAGGATCTAGGCTCTAGTCAAGCATCAAAAACTCTTTTAACCTTCTTGAATCCATTAGTTAACATAATATGTGTAAATTAAATGGTTTGGGACCCAAAAATTATTCATAACATAGTGAATGGATGATTTTTGACATACATAAGGATCATTGATATTAAAGAGAACTAGTCATTGATCTTTTTTCTTATAAATATTGGTTGAGGAAAAGTAGTACAATAATAAAAAATGGATGATACATGAAGATATAGAATTTCTATTCAAAATAATAAGTTCTATTAGTTTCATTTCTAAAAATTTTACACAATATTATTCCAAAAAATTTATGTTGTTTTGGTTCTCTCATAACTTCAAATTCTTTACTTATATAAAGGTATGAAGACGATTGTATTCAACACCAAAATTCCCCTATAATTATATCTTCCATTCTGATATATTGTTTCGTATTGTAATGTTTATATTAATTATTTACACAACTCACACAATGTTGTGTATCCATTAAAATAATGTTTCTTAAAAAGGAGGATTTCACCGGTTATATGAACCAAATCTACAAATAATTCATAGGGTTGATATGTCTTTGTAATAGACATGGTTCTTCTTATACCTGTGAAATATAGTGATAAAGGGTGTGTCTAATTCTTTGTAAAAATATCTATATTATAATGGATTCCACTTCTCTTGAATAGTTATGCATATGCTGAAGATTAGATGTATGATGGCAGGGTTAATTTTTTATCACACTATGAAATACGAGATGTCATTGATGATATATGATTTAATCACAAAAATCCTGAGATACATCACTGGCTTATCTAAATAATCCCTCTTCCAACTTGAGCCTCGGTATGTGGCCTATTTACCAAAATAAGTGGCGCATATATAGGTAATGGGACATCTATACCCCCCAGACATTTATAAAAGACACATAGAAATAATAACAATGTGGGGAGAGGAGGTATTTTTTTATCAGAGGAATCATGTGATTTATAGGGATTCTTCTTTTTGAAACTGCATGAGTATCTTATAAAAAATTAAAGAAGGATGAGTAATATTTGTATAAGTAATGGTCACATAATAGTCCCAAATCACATGGTTATAGGATAACTTTTTGTTCATGATATCATGAGATGGTCATACAGTCATGAGATTGACTCTTGGACAAGTGACCCATCCATGTGATCACACAAACCAATATTAGTTATGTGAATGCATGGACCTCATGCCATTTCCTTCCAATGATACTCCACTACCTTCATATATATCACTTGACCTCACCTTTATCAGTTGGATCACATAACACCACAACATTCATGAAACCACCAATCCATTAAGAGTTCAACTCATACTCTATCGATTCCTTATCCCATAAGGTTATACCCCATAATAGCCTACAACAATCCCTATCTCATGGGGATATAATCCTTATGAGTTCAGTATATCCTAATATCCCATAAGTGGTCAAGAGTCAAAATGAACTATAAGGAATCTTATTCTTATAGTAAATAGTATATATTTTATTCCTTTCCTAAGGTTTGACCCCCAATATTCAATTTATTTCTTCAAAATTAGCCTTTTATGAGGGAATATTTCCTATAAAGGCCACATTTCTCCGTTTGGATTCCATATATGAAATACTTCTTGTAAAATCCTATACCTTTCCCTATATATCCATATCCTCATGGGGCCTATAATCACATTCTTATAGAGAAACCTTAGTGTATAAGAATTTTACCCATATGAAACATGTACAATCTCTTAATATCTCTTATTTATCATATTGAGCATGAATCACATGGGCTTGGAGGTTATAATGATCATCTTTCTAACATAATAAAAATCCATTTTTATGGTTATCCTACTTAGGCATAAGTCACAACCATACTTTTCTTTCCATCAAAGGGACATACTCTTGATGAATAATCTTAGGGAAGGATTATATGCATAAGTATAAATCAAACGTCTGTTATTGAATCTTTTATAACATAGATGCATCTACTATATGAACTTTGAGGACACTGATTCATTTTTTAATATGGATATATAAGACACATTTATATGGTATGTTCTCTATAACATAGTACCTCCATGAATTTTTTTCACATTATAGTATTCCTTAGGGGAGCTCATGTCCTCTCTCATAGAGATATATCCTCTATGAGAATCATAATCTACTTCTCATAGAGAAGCCTCATTGTGTATTCCCTATAAAAAGATACCCCCAATATAATACTCTCCTAAAAAATATTCCATTTTTTATCAGGTCTATATTCCCTAATGGGACATATTTTATTACTCCATATTACTAATAAATTCACCCTCCAATCTGGAGGGATATATTCCTTTGGGGTCACTATAATATTCTCATTATTCCATTTTCCTAATGAGTATCATCTTTATGAATCCATAATCCTTGTGAAATCAATTAAAATTAATTTATGTATATTCTCTTTGAAGAATATCCAAAAAAGGTGTTCTCATTCATAATTCTGACACCAACCATTTTTATAACCCATTCTCCTAGATTTACATATTGTGTGACATTAAAATGTATGGATTTGTCATTACTAGATAAAACTAAAAGGAATAACATATCTTGTTAAATGGAAATAAACTATGTTGGTTCTAATTATATTCTTAATGATACATAGGAATCCATATTTATGGGATTGAAATAAATACTACAATCACCTACTACTTCCCTTGATGGAAATAAATCCTAGAGTACCCGACAGTGTTGATTTAAAACATAGAAACCCATGAACCATTATTTTTTGTTAATAATGGGTAAAAAGATGAAGATAATATTATATATACATATGGTTACATCAATGGGATACCTATGAGGTAAACATATTCTCTCATCGGTGGTCAATAACTAGTTCTAAAATGTTAGGGTATCCATTCATGTATTTAGATCATGTAAATATTCACTAATATATATTAAATATAAAAGAGAGTATCGAAGTTCGAAATAATCCCCCCTAGTAGGGTATGATGATCCTGACATCCCATCTTCTTAAAAAATGTGAGTTCATAAGAATTATTGGAAAAAAATCACAATAAACACTTTCCATAGGGAATAAGGCATGTAACCCATTATGGATACAGAATTTGATGGGTGTTTCTGGTTCCATGAAGAATCCCTATTGGGAATCAACTAAATAAAAGGTGAACCAAATGTAATAAAATATGAAACTACACTAAGACACTAATATTAAATTTTTTAATTGATTTAGACACCTGTTGGGTCAAAAAAAAGGTGAACCCAACATCAATATTTAGTTAGGAAAAAGATTCCTAGACTACACATCAGACCATTTTGTATTGTGTATCCTATAAAAAAGGTGGAAATGATTTTAATATTTAATTAATTAATTTTCATAAAGAATATCATTCATCAATCCATTTTTTTACATTTTCTACAATAAAAATGGGGGAACTGAATATAAGAATAAACAAATGTGTAACATGTGAAAAGCTAATTATGTATGTTTATTACATATGATGATACACTGATCGGTGGACTTATTTATTTTTGTCATTTTAAAAAAGGATACCATTCTTATAAATCTCACCTTAGCCCAAGGAAATATAACCATAAATAAATTTTTCTAATAATTCATCTGCAACAACAACCTCCATGGACTTTAGAACAACATCACATACCCAATTCATTCAGCATCATGTAGACAATAAGATTGTCATGGATTGAAATCAGAGTAGTGCAATACTAACCCTATAATATTCACATGATTTTCTTCGGGTACTATGGTTTATAGGTCCTCTTAGTTCAAGAATGTGGTAATGATACTGGCGACACCTTTCTCTGCTACTAAATACTTTGGGATTATATCTCTGGATCACATTAATATGTACCTTACTTACCTTAGGAAGGTAGATAAATGAGTCAATCATAGATCCATTTTGGTTCATGAGTCTCCCAAGAGAGATCCTATCAATCATTTGTAGTTCATGTGATAATATCCATTCAATCACCTAATGATGGTACTGCCCAGTATTTCATCTCCCTAAACACCCAGATCTGGTCACTAAGGAGATCTCATTGGGTACAAACGTTTTTGATCACTAGGTGGAGGAAAATATTCTCCCTTCCATTAAAAAATCCTTTAGTCATATTCTAATAGAAAAAATTGAAATGCCTCATATCCCTACATGTGTATACCGATTCTTCCTATATATTATGGAAATGAATAGAGGGAATATGAAAATTACTTCCCCAACATAAGAAGCTCATCGACATATTCCAATGGGAAATAGAAGATAGGAGTCGACATATATCCCCACATCAATTGAAGACTTCTAACATTATGTCATAAAAAAACGAATTTATATGCCTATATTCTTCTCAATACCCTTCTAAAGTTCCAATATATTCATGAAGCGTTGGAGGATCTTCATTGGAATATTTCAATGATGATACGGAAATAGGAATATATTCACGTTCTAGCTTCCAGAGATTCATATTAGCATGTCCAACATGATAAAATGGATACTCCATGTAAAACAAATACTCATTCTCCCATCTATGAGGATTATCATCACATTATGATAGAGGATGAGACATGGGATCGGGCTCATATACTCATTCTCACTGGGATTCATCAACCAAAATTAACTATCCCATTGAAACTGGTGCATTTTTATATCGAACAAGGTTGGTGGGATATTAAAATATCCAAATATTATTGGACCCATATTCCCACTCCAAATTTGGTTGATCAACATATACCAAAAATCACTTTAGTTTCATCCCATATCCTTAGAAAAATATATTATCGACATATTCCAACAGCTTACAGGAGCCATGTGCATATTCCTACTGCTACCAATGAAATAATGCACCAGCATCCTTCAAAGGTTGTATAGAAGGAGTATAATATTCCTTCCCCCATTCCAAAGGTCTGACAATATATTTTATTGGGGAATGCATAGATGAATCAGGATCATATTTCCACTTCAAATCATTTTGATTATTATATCCCAACAACCACCCAAAGGAAGTCTTATATTCTAGCCCCCAACATAGAATATCGCCAGTGTACTCTATTAACATCTCAATAAAGGAATGAAATTATGATGGAAATAGATAGTCATCATTATAATCTAGAGAGTTCATGTGTCCATCTATTACTCCTTCTTAACCAAAAACTACAGGTCTGTATATTTCAAACATGACATAAGAGCATGATAATTTCCATACCTTGATCAATTAAAAAAATCCTTGAGTCTATATAGCATATATCTAAAGTGTCTCAAGGACCCTCCAACTCTTCAACTGAATTAGAAGGATATACATACCATGAAATTCCTCATCACAATAGAATAAAGATTGATCATGGGGATCATAATATTAACATCTTCTATGGATAGGCTCCACATGATAAGATCTCTCCCAAAAAAAGAAAATCATCTTATTTTATAGGCACATTTGTATAGAGAGGTACTCAAAACAATTTAGTTAACTATATATATTTCCCTATAAACCACTGTCAGCACCCCTCCATGGTGAGCTGTTGACCCATAATGGAAACCATAGTCCCACTCTTCCATAAGTCATTAGCCATTATCTATAGAGAAGTATCCTTGGTGGTCTGACCAGATAGAGGAATATCCCTCTGATGAGGAACAATATTTCATGGAAATGTAGGAATATTTGTTTGAGAAAAACCTCTCAATTATTATTTATCCCATCACTTCCTCTAGTTATGATTTCCCACATGACCTAAAAATAGAATGTGTACCTTAATTACATCTAATATTTTTGGAAATAATCAATTTTTAAAGGCTAATAACCTATTGTTTCATGGTTATGAATGTTATATTCCATCATTGGATATTCTTTACCTATAGATAAACCTTTATTACTTATTTTGTGCCTTGAGATATAAGGTCAAAAAAGAACTATGAGAGCCCACAACATGCTTGCTTCCATATTCTAACTACCCTTTAGTAAATGATCATTGAAACCTTAATGTAAATTTGTATTTCTGGATGAAGAAAGTATGGATCATTTCACGTTAAACAATCCACAATGCAGTAGGGTCTTCTAGAAACATTTCATAAAATTTCATCGATGCATGAGATACCATGGGGCTAGAAAAAATAAAATCCAGTTGGAAAATAGAGAGAAATTATCCTGTTTAAAAGATGAAAAAGCACTGTGATCCGAGGGAGAGGGTCGCTGGTTAGATATTGAACTATTCATCTTAACAAGATAATAGCATAACTCAATGGATAAAACCAAGATCTTTGTTTTCACAATAGTTTACCAAGGAAACTAGATCATATCTCTATCAACTACTATAATTATCCCGTGCATAAGTAAAACTATACTTTAATAATGAAGACCTTGATTTCATTCATTATGATAAACCTCATTCCATATGGATGTGGGGTTTTTTTCCAGCACCTCCAAACATAGGTTTATTAAATCCCATAAGGGTATAAAATAAGTTAGTGGTGACTCTAAATCAAGCCCAACCTACAAGGCTGGGTGAATTTTTACCATGAATATTATCTAGGATCATCAAATCCTCAACAGGTTTAGAAATTATCAGTGGGGTCACATCAATCAACCATATCCATGAGGTTTAATTTGGTTATTACCATACCCATTGAGAATATCGATCTACAACAAACTAAAATATGTCCACCAATAGACAAAATCCCAGTTGTTTCCCCTATCACACTAAAAACCATTCATTCAGATCTCTATGAGTAATAACAGATGATGAATCCATCAATTTCACTATTCTTAGACAGAGATTATGGGGGAATTCAAAAAAATCAATCCTTGCAAGGGTATCAAGCCAAAACAGCCCAATGAGAGGAAGGGTTTGAGGTTAGACCATGATATAACTCTTAAAGGTAAAGTGGGAAGTGCATAATTTACTTATTTCTTGAAGAATTATGAGAAGATTACTACTACCTAATATTCCTCAATGAACATATTCACCATCAATCTAGTAGATGGTTTGGTTTGAGATATAGATGTTGAGGGATGAAATATGAAAATAGTACTCTAATAGGTCAGTTGCACTGATGCATAAACCAAGTCATTACACACCTGAAATCATAGGATGATCCATAACTTGGTACCTCTTAATTATGATCTTCCACCCCTTGAGGTTATTCTATGAGGGATAATGTGAAATATGATTATATTTACCACTATCCATTAATAATGTTAGAAATAACCTCTATGAAAAAGAGGCTTAAATAACATGAGAATGAAATATGACACCTCAAACCACACATTGAGGAATTTATTAATGGAAATATTCCCACTAAGTATCATCTCTCAATAGAAGTCTTTGCCTATACTCTCACCCATTAGGAAGAAGTTAACATACCTTTAGGAAATAAATTTGAGCATAAGGATGACTCTAGATCTAGATATTTGGTTCATCCAAACATATGAATTTTGGAATACCAACGTTTTCCACCATTCCAATGGAAACCTAAACTATATGAGTAAGATCACCTAGTCATATAATGGATTGGGAATCCATAGTCGATAAATGCAGTGTGACTGCATCAAGGTTTGCCCACTTCCTACACTCAGAAGCTAGTTCAAACTATAGATCCCACAAAGATTATCAACACTATCAATACTATTTCATCTCGAATAGAAGATGTGGAAGTGAATTTCACACTTATATAGCCTTAAAAGAAGATTTATCATGAATGGGTAGATTTGACTCTAACAATACCTAATTTTGAGAACTCTATTTTCTTGACCTTTTAGGACATTGTAGAAATGAAGAAACACATCTCAAACCCAGTTTCCAGATTTGGACCCCTAATGGGCCCAAGAGACCAAAAAGAGGGAATCATTTGATGTAATTTTTGCATTGTTTTGTGGGGGCATATTTCTTCAAGTATAGTAGTCACCTAGAAGGGTCTATAATAGGATGAAAGGACTTTCACCATCAATTCCATTCAGAATTTATCTCTACGCTAAGGAAAATGATTTTTATCAACCTCAAAAACTACAAATGGCAAGAGAATTAAATGGACACAAACTTTATCACCGGATGTAAAATGTTTTCTACATTTTTATCTATCTTCTATAGGAGCTATCACTGAAGTTGTGTGTGGAAAACCTCTACAATGAGCTGCAAAAACCTCTAAACTCATTTAAAAACTCAGTCTCTTTCTAAGAGTTTACTAACACTACAAAATATTTGGAGGATGTCATTTGGTGAATTAATGAAAAATATTTACCCATGCCTGTGACATAAGGAAAGTTGTTAGGTATGGACTAAAATTCCACTATCACACTTAAATTAGTGAAAGATCCTATTGAAGAACCAAAGAAAGATATACCTCTCATAGTGCCTCCTATCGAGTAACAATAGTAGTAAAACTTCCATAGAATGGAGGTAAATATAGATTAGGGTCAACCATGATTATAGAAATGAAAAAACCATGTCCAATATTATTTTAATGAAATGTTTAATGGATTTTCTTCATAGCCATGAAAAATAATTTCCTCAATCTTCCTCATCTAAGGAAACCGGGTGTAATTTTTCTCTTTGATCATCCTGATTATTAAACTTTTCATTATAGGCTGCTCCACACCATACATGGCTCAATTTTCTTCAAGTATATCCTACAACTTTGATTGATTATAGATAAATGACATTAGGAAAATCTATAGTGCAAGTAGTCCATGTATCAACCACCTAATCAGAAGAAGGAAATAACTGGCAAGAAGTTATGGCCAATCATTAATAACATTTTGATAACTGGATGACAAAAAATAGAGTTAAAAAAGATCCTTCTATCCATAAAGAACAAATTTATTGACTTATTATGGATTCAGCACCTCTCAAATCATCCAAATGGATTTCATTAGACTCTCCCTCTGGAGGTAGATATAATCCTCAGAAGTAGTATATGGAATATTAAAAACATTCTCATCTAACTATAAAACTAGATCTACTCCCATGAATTTACTTACCTAATAATCTAGATCATTGTAACAACCATGCCAAAGGGAACCCTCGTCAGATAGAAATATTACCTTTGGTCCTGTTAATATTTTTTGGAACAAAAAAATGCATCCAAAAATGCTCTAAATTCCATGTAACCTGATCAAAAATCATATATCATTACACAGTCTTTTATTTGACTTATTGTATAGCCATAATGGAGCTACATATCATAAGTTTTGAAGTTGAACAAAAGTCCATCACGGATGATTCCATGGAAAATTATGGATTTGCATGAAACATTCCAAAAAAGTGTGCACAAGTCCTTCATGATCATGCAAGTGAGTTACGTGCAAAAGGCTTTGAGAATTTTCTCATATTCCCCTTAGTCTGCATGTGTGCCCAAATCCCATTTTTGTAAGAAATCATATTTGGGTGAAAGACAGGAATATTTCATGTGAACCCTTTTGTACACCCATGATTTTCCATTTCAAACGTGCCATCAAATAGATAATTTCGACACAGATGTGAGCCACCTCAAAATAAAAAGTAATTTGTGCATAGCTCCATTTTGTTTCATGCTAACGCCAAACATTGGGTGTCAAAGAGGCACTTGCATTACAAATGAAAACATGAATTACCCCACAGATATTCCTATAAATACAGTATTAACCTCCCCCCCCCAAATTGAAAGAGGACCTATAGAAAGAGCTCTCACATGGGCAACTTTTACTTGAAAAAATCATGCAAACACCTCAGGTATGAAATCTACCCAAAACTACCTAGGAATAGTCCCACAAATTATCGTCTCTTTCTAAGAAATATACACACAACAATTTCCATATGAGAACCCATTTTTGTTAAATGTACCATATTTTGTTCACCCCTCTTCACATGAAAAGACCAATATTTTTCACAACCCACTTTACGTGCAAATCCCAAAAAAAATTTCATCCCTCTTCATGTGAAAAGAACAATAATCTTTATATCCCTATTGGCATGAAAATTCCTGTATTTCATGAAACATCACCTAGGAATGTGCCCTCTGGTCTATACCATGGGTCCTACACCCCCACACCCCCTGTCCAGATTAGTGATGAGTTGAGGTCTCAGGCCTCTAGGGTGATTAAATTTTTGGTTGTTCCCTTTTACAGCCCCAACGTCCACCCCGCATTTATCATGATTTGATATACTCCTCTACACCCCAAAATTACTTGAGTTGACCCAATACACTTAGTCTCATTAACATTTCACAAGTTTATATTCTCATCTGGGATTCCTTGAGTAACTTGATTCGAACCATTCCTCAAGCATCTCCTCAAAACTCGTCACATGGATCCTATGTCAGGTGGATCCAGAAAGGGCCTATCTTGCATAAATTATACACCATACATTTCTTGGAATCATCCACCCTATATTCCAAACTACGTGACTTTAAACTATATCATACCCTATCATTCAAGAATATGATGTCTTATGTGTTAATAATAAGATGTGTCATTCCATGATCATGAGAATACATTATGTATTCCTCACTAAAAGACTTTAAACTACATCAGGCCCTAAAATTCAAGAATATTATGCCTTATGTATCAAGAATAAGATTTATCATGCCATGATCTTGAGAATACATTTGGTGGTCCTCCCTATAGTACTTTAAACTATATAATACCCTATCATTCAAGAATAGGATTCCATTTCTGTCAAACATAAGATGCATCATACCAAGATCTTGAGATTAGATTATATAGTATTCACTAATTTTGGGCCCTGAATACATTTCAAGGGAAATTGAAATTATCCTATGGATTTGGAAATGAAGGAAAACAACTTTAAAAAATACTTTAAGTGAAAATGCTTAAAGGAGTGAAAATTGAAAAGGAAAACATTGGGCCATCAATTAAAAAACATTCATGGACTGCCACTCCACATAATGGTCTGCTTCACGAGACACCCATGAACTAGATGATTTGAGGGAGGAAGACGATGATGCTATTTCTCAGTAAATGAAATCATTTGAGGGAAGGAGGAGGAAATATCCACCCGGCACAAAACATCCCCATTGAACTGCAAAGGTTCATGGGCATGGGGAAACAGACGGCTTACCACAAACAAAACAAACTTGTTCATGGGTCCAGGGTGGTGATTCTCACCTCTAAAGATGACAACCATATTCCTCCACAAACCTTCTCATATTTGGGTAGGGTTTCTTCTATGGGGTTTTGTAAAAGAGGGATTGTGGATCCCCATAGACAACTAGATACATGGGTATCTAGTTCCTTTGACTCTCTATAAAAGAACCCTTATGGGGACCAAAGTAGAGGATAGAGCTTTTGAAAAAGTCATAAAAGAATATAACACTACAAAATATGGACTCTTTGATGATTCTATGTAGGTAAATCCTGCCGTATAACATTAAGGAGGAAAAACTAAATTAGTTGGTGAACTACGAACCCAACATCCTTTACAGATGCGTTCACCATGAGGCAATAATATAATTTCACATGTTCAATTATGAATCCTTCATAGAAAATATCTTAATGGGTAGAACCCTACAATTTATAGCGAAGCACTTGGAAGATGGGACTTTGTCCCATGTAGAATTATGCTATGTGAATGGAACCTAGCCCTGTGTATAAAATCACTATGCCGGCTGATCCTAGGACCACATTCCTCCCCGACACGTGGATGATTCCTTTATCTTCATAGCAACATGATATAATAAGGAAAACCTATCCCACGTAGGGATATTGTATGAGGAATGGGGTATTCAAGTGAGTCATACCCCATGTTCCAATCAAATCCTATTGTTTCCATCTTATCTTCTACAGTCCCTCCGCAAGCCAGTCCAACAACATCAGGCCAAAGCTTCTCCCAAAGCCACCAAAAAGTTAAGATGATACCATTAGGTTCATCAGTGTGACCTTATGAGTTTACATATCCATGGTATGTGGATTCATGTGGGTAAACCCTACAATAGGGTGGAACCCAATAATGTCCCTATGTTTACATTCCCAAGGTAACTCCGGTCCCAACCCTAGGAATTCTCATGTGAACATTCATGTTCTAGGGATTAAGGGGAATCATTGGACTTTTCATTTGACAAGGGTTGATATCATACAAAGGAGATCATGCTTTTGTTTCCTCCTGATAGTGAACAACAATCCTCCCCTTTCCCAAAACCAACTTCGGGGCACTCCTATTGAGGTGATTTCTTATATATTCTTATAGGGGTGGCATTCTTGCTCCTCTTTGCCTCAGAATGGGATATATTCTGAAAGATCACCAAAAATGAATATCCTAGATATGAAAACAATAGAGTAAATAGGCACACTCAAATCCCCACCTCTCTCCCCCTTTGGGCTCCGACACCATCCATCAGCAGATGAGGAGGGTAGTGCGATCATCATATCTACTAGATTCTCTTGTTTCACACACCATGAATGACTCACGTTGGATTATATATTAGGGGTGATCACCTAATCCACATGACCCTAGAATTCAAATGTTACTTCTCTAAAAATATAAGTCCCAATCATATGGGCATCTCCCATGCATAATCCCCACATCAAATCTGACCAAGAGAAATCCTCTTATGGTGGAACGTCTCTACAGATGTAATCCCCAACATTAAATAAAATATTCTACTTCCATGATTAAGTCCAAACCACATCATTCCCCCTTTATTTCCAACTTCCATGCGTAATCCCCAGCTTTTAGAATTATGTGGACTTTGATTCCCAATTATCTAGGATACATAGGAAAACTCTTCAAGGTTCAAGCCTAACACCATAATTCATCCTAACTGCATGAGGTTAAACTGTATGGGTCACTGAAAAACATGATTTATGGTTCCTATCATAATGATACATAGGAATCCCATATTATCAGTTGGATCCCAAGATTGAAATAATTCTTGCCCCCTCGATAAGGATAAACTCTAGAGCACCTCATCACATGCCTCAAACTAGCATTGTATTAGTAAACAATTAAAGATTTCATAGTCTATCATTAAAATGGTAACATTGGTGATGAAATGATCATACATACAAATATCTTCATTGATGGAGAACCTCATATACATTTAGATAATTTTAAACCCATGCATATTTTTAATCCACCTTAGGTAAAATTCGGGAACACATGCTTGGGAATGAACTATGGATTCAAAAACATACGAACGTGGATTAAATCTATAAGAGAGCCTTATATTTGGAAATAGTTCCCCAAAAATTTGTGTGAAGAGCCTGGGTTACCATCCTCTCTAATAGTGTGAGTTCTTATGGGTCATTTGCCAAATCATCCAAAGAGACTATGTCATGGGAAAACAGGTCCATGAATCATGGATGCGAGAACCATTGGGTGTTTCTAGCTCTACAAAAAAAATTTGGATACCATTCGAAGGTGTTCTACGTAACACCAGTGATTTCACACCATTCAACCCCTACAATCAATCGATATGGGAATATACCCATATTTTTTGGAAACTAAATAGTGAACTTGACATAAATGACTTCACTGTGGCATGTCCTTCCTAAGAAATAAAGGGACACACTGCCCAATCCCCATTTTAATATTCCATTCTGGGTACACAAACACCTTTGAGAAAAATAAAAAATGTGAAACCAACATGAATCCTTAACCAATGTGGCAGTGTTTCGCCATATATAAGCCTTTCACATTCAAAAAAGAAGAGGGTCAAACAAGATCATCAATTATACATGTGGTCAGTGATGCTACATTGATGGGGGGGTTTGTCTTTACTTTTCAAATATATTTCTGGTGTTCTTTAAATATTCCTCCAATACAATGGCATCCCTAAATCTTTCACAGACACATGTGTTAATAATCGCACTAGTCGGTCCCTCCACAAAGAAGAGGACATCATCACCCACCCAATGTCTCCAACACTGGGTCTAAAATACACTAATCTGGGAGAAATATCATAAAGGTGCTCTCCTAACACTGGAGTCATAATGAAATTTCCTCCAATTAATTAAATATAACCATCCTCTCACTCATTAGTGGCTAGCGATCAAGAACCAGGCGGATTTTTTGGCCACCTCTAATCACTTTGAGAGCATGCCCGTGAAACATGATAAGGAGTACCTATAGAGAACTTGCTTTCTATTACATATCTTATTACATAATTTTAAATAAAAACAACATAAAATCATTACCCAATGTGAATCAAAAAGGTTTGGTGTCTTGGTAAATTAGGACCATACATAATATTTACAAAATAAAACATGAACATTAATTTAATTCCTTCTTTTCTAGCTTCTTATTGGCCATTGGAATCACCTTAGTACATGTAATCACCTGAGGAAATACATCAAAAAGGGGTGATATAAAATACCTTTAATAGGATAGATAATAACACGAAGAAATATAACATGGGTTGAATAAAATCTTTATCATCATTATGAGATGAAGCTTTATGAAAAGGCATGGAATGTGGCATTTCATAAAAATGAAATATCATGTCTTAATGGTCAACTACAACACATATTTGTAAAAATTGATAGCCTCATGTTCATAAATATTTAACTTTTATTAATAATATAAATCACATTACCCAATGAATTAGAGAACTATATATTTCCTCATGAACCCATCACATCATAACATTTACATTGCAGTATATAATTCCATCTGCACCCATAAAATCATAATATTTACATTATCATGCATGCCAAATAGAACATATATGAATCTTGAACATAAAATAAACCATTTAAATGAATGGGTTTCATTTCATAATCATACATTCATAAATATTGGGTTCCCAAATGAACTATGGAATAACAAAGTTGAATCATCAACTTTGAAGATACAATCTGGAGAAGTAAGAGGTGCGTTTTTTGAAATGAAGAGTTCTTTTGGAAAACATTGAATGTATCATTAACCTAATTAGAAATCAATTATATCCTATAAAATTTATTATAATGGTTAAATAATTATATATATGGAATATCTATACTAAAATGGGGTGAAAGAGGGAAAACCCAATGAAAGTAGGTTGGGTTCCAGAATTCTCCTTACCTTGTGTCTGAACACTCCCTTCATATTAATGTCATATATAATCACATTATATATATTAAATAAAAAATAAATAACCTTTAATACATTAATATAATTCATTATGGATTTATTAAGATCATTTATGGATCTTTTGAGGAGTAATAGAGTTTAATTTCATCATTTGGGTGCATTCATTTTCATAGTTTTTAAGATCGGTTCACTTGTATTCAAGAATGGTAGTTTGTGTAAAATGAGGATACATATAAATAATTTTTATTATATGTTATTAATTATATTACAAAATTTAAAAGTATATTATAAATAATTTGGTTATATTCCATTATATGAATCAATATATTCAAGTTGATGATGACCGTTTTAGGTTAATTTTAGCGATCTTTCAGTCACAATGAATACATGTCATTTTATTATTTAGTATTATGTGTATAAGTTAGTTAAAGAACATAAATAGGGTTTTAAAATAAAAATTAAAATATTTTTTAAACCATTTTATGGTTTTAGTAACATATTTTAAGGACTATAAGTAAAATGAAAGTGCATCTCCCACGATATCGGTAAATTAACACATCACAAGTGATGATTTAATTTTTTTTAATAATAGATTATGAGGGAGGGTTTTAATGATGGATAATACATTAATAATATATAATTACATTATATGTAATGTAATGGAGTTAACATGTCATTTGGATCAAGGGTGGTTTGGATAGAATAATAACAAAAATGAAATTAAAAGGAAATTGAAAGAAAAAAAGAGAGGATTTGCCTCTTGATTTCTCATCTTGAGATCCTCCTCAAGGAACCTAGGCATGGTATTATGATGATAGAAATAGATAATGTATTTGGGGTATAAGATAGTAAATATTTTATGGTATATTCTTTTCTAGGAAAACATTTTGACAGGTGTGAGGAGAAGAGGGTATGAGGGGTGGTATTTATAGTGGAGGAGAGGGGTGTTTTCTCATGATTTAATTTATTGGTTTATTATTTTTCTCAAGAAAACAAATGTTGTTGATTATTGAGAATAAATATATTAATTAGATAATTTGAGTTCTAACCAATGGTGCTTACATCAGTAATGATATAATGAATAGTGTATTTAGCTTATAATATACATACCATCAATTACTGTATTTCACTATTCACTAAAAATTCATATAATTCATAAAAATACAAAAAATTAACCCTAACCATTTTAAAACATGTAGAATTTAAAAATTAACTCCATTTTATGAAAAAAAATCTAAATATGAGTAATTTAATTTTAAATTAAAATCATCATTTACTTGGAAAATAAGGATTTTAAAATTATAACTGATTTTATAACACATTTGAGAAATTAATTATTGTCTCATAAAATTATATTCATATAAAAAATAAATAAAAATATTAATTTATAAAATAAATTTTATCAGAATAAATTTTATTTTAAATTATTAAATTAATCATAAAAATGAAATTAAATATTTATGACTTACAAAAACTCCAACACTTAATTATTAATTTTTATAATATTTATTTACTTAGACTATGTTATAATTATACCATACTTTCATTTATAATATTCCTAAATTATATTTATACATTCATGGGTGAGGTTGCTATTCATTTTGATGGTTTACTATTCCTAAGGGTCATATTACTATTCCTAAGGTCAAGTTACTATTTCATAGGTATAGGTTCCTTAACTTCTAGAAATAGTTATTTTTTTATTAATTATTAATTTAAAATGTTATTATTTTTTTGATAAGTGATTATATGAGATTTATACTATATGAAATTACTATAAGAATGGATAAATTCTATTGATAAAAGTTTGGGTTGTCACGTTCTTCCCCCATTTTGAAAATTCTCCCTCGGAATTTTATTTTACATAAACAGGTGAGGGTACTTCTCCTTTATCACCTCCTTTGGTTCCCAATTTTCATCCTCATACTTATGGTTCCTACACAACACTTTAAGAAGGTGGGTTTTATTTTTGTGTAGAACCGTATCTCTCCAGTACAGAATCTTTACTAGCTTCTCTTCATAAGGGAGATAATCTTCCAGTTGTACAACCTCTAGGTTCAGTACATGTGAGGGATCAGGTAACAACATTTTCAGAAGCAATACGTGGAACATATCATGAACTTATGCCATATTTGGTGTAAGTTCATTATTACAGGCCACAAATCCTATGTGATCAAGGATCTAAAAGGGGAAAATATACCTTGGTCTTAGCTTTCATTGCTTTCCAAACTTCAGGACCTTCTTATATGGTGATATTTGAAGGAATAATTTATCTCCAACATTGGTCTCCAAGACCCTTTGATGGTTGTTAGAATTGATTTTTTTTGACTCTGAGAAGATTTGATATATTTTGGGATGGCTTGAACCTTCTCTATCATCTCTTACACAAGATCTGGTCCAAGTAGCTTTATTTCACCAACTTCATCCCAATAGTTTGGAGTTCTACATCTCTTCCCATACAGAGATTCATATGGAGCCATCTAATTACTTGTGTACAAGATATTTTTGTATGGTAATGAAACCCATGGGATATGATGATCCAATCCAACTTTGAATTATAAATATAAGTATCTTATCATATCTTCAAGTTATGGAATATTCCATTCATATTTTTTATCAGTTTGGGGGTTATAGGTCATGTTGGAATTTAATTCAGTACTCAAAGCATGTGGAAGACTCCTCCAAAATCTAGATGTGAACTTGGGATCACAATTAGAGACAATCGAGAGTGTAACTCAATGAAGTCTCACCACTTCCTTTTCATATATCTTTTAAAGTTGTTCAAGTGGAAAATCTTCCCAAATATTGATAAAGTGGGAATTCTTGCTGAGTCAGTCCACCACAACCCATATAGTATTATTTTTAGATGTCTTTGGGAGACCCTTAATAATGTCCATAGTGACATTCTCCCATTTTCACATGGGTATAGTCAGTGGCTGCATCATCCCTTTGGACTTTTGTCACTCAAATTTAACTTCATGACATATAAAGAACCTTTAGATATACTCAGAAATATCCTTCTTTATGTTATCCCACCAGAATTTTTCTCAGATATCACAATACATATTGGTACCCCCGAGATGGATAGAAAACGTTGATCTATATTCATTATCAAATAGCTCATTTTTTATCCCACGTGATGATAGCACATAAAACCTTGTTCCAAATCAAATCACTCCTTCATCATTGATGTAAAACACATTTTTCTTCCCTTACATTACTATATTCACCTTCTTTTGTAACTCCAGATCACCCCTCTATACCTCCGTAATCTTCTCTTGGATAGATGGTTGGGAAATAATTTGGGAATGGTAGGATGTATTCCCTACCGTTATCATTTCCAAATCTATCCTTTATACATCTATGAATATAGAGGCTTTCTCAACCCACAACATGGATAGAGTAGTGGGTTCCTTTCAGTTAAGAGCCTCAGCTGCCTTGTTTGCCTTGCCAGAGTGATCATGAATAGAGTAATCATAGTCTTTTATTAGCTCTGACTATATCCATTGACACATGTTGATCTCCTTTTGTATGAATATATAATTTAGGCTCTTTTGATCAGTATATATGTCACACTTCTCACCATAGAGGTAATACTACCATATTTTCAAGGAAAAAAATCCATGCTTCTAGCTCCAGACCATGCATCAGGTAGTTCTTCTCATGGATCGTCAACTACTATAAAGAGTAGGCTATCACATTATCATTTTCCATGTGTACACAACCCAATACTTTATTGGAAGCTTCATATTAAATCAAAAAACTTTCTCCAATATTCAGTAATGTGAGTACAAGTGTAGTGATTGGCCTCTTCTTTAGATCCTTGAAGATTTCCTCACATTCTTCTATCCAGACATACTTTACCCCTTTCCTTGTTAACTTAGTTAGTGGTCTTGACAATCATGAGAAATTTCTCAAAAACCTCAATAATACCCTAATAAACTAATAATACTATGGATTTATGTGACACTAGAAGGTCTGATCCATTCCTCAGTCACCATTTTTTTGAGTGGTCCAAAAAAATTCCCTCACTTATGATCACATGTCCCAAGAATGTGACTTTCTGCATCCAAAAGTCACACTTGTTGAACTTGTAATACAACTTATCCATCCTTAATGTTTCCCACACAAGACATAGATGTTCTTTATGTTCCTCGATGCTCTTAGAGTATATGAGAATATCATCAACAAAAACTACCAATTTAATTTTGAGGTAATGTTTAATGACTATATTCATTAAATCCATGAAGAATTTAGGGGAATTAGTAAGTCTTAAAGGGAATCACCAAAAACTCATAGTTCTCATACCTTTTATGGAAGGTAGTCTTCTAAATATCTTTCTTCTTCTGCTTTAGATGAGGATATCCAGAATGAATATACACCTTTGATAATTACTAAGTTCCACATAGCTGATCGAACAAGTCGTCTATCCTTAGAAGAGGATACTTGTTCTTTAATGTGGTCTCCTTGTTCTTGAAAAAGAGCACTGGCGCACCCCAGGGTGATGCAATTGGGAATATAAACCCTTTTTTCAAATGATTTTATAGTTGCTTCTTTAAATACTCTAGTTCAACATGATCTATACTATAGGGACACTTTTAGATAGGAGTAGCTCTAGGTACAAGTTCTATTGAGAAATCTACCTCAAAATCTGGAGCATGTCTGGGTAACTCTTCAGTAAATACATCATTATATACCCTCATAATGGGAATTTCCACTAGGTTGATACCTTCCACGACTCATCTATTTGTGTAAAGTATTCAAATTTATAGAGAATCAATGCCCACACAATTGAAGAATTTTACAAACGATATTAATGATCTTCCATTCATTTGTATAGGAGATTGGGATGATTCAAATTATGAAAAGATATTTACTTTTCTTGGAAATTGATATGTTCTCTATATAACAAGAGCCAATGCATCCCCAGTATAATGTCTAATTCCACCAAAGGTAGTATTACGATATTCGTTGGAGGTATATTCCCACAAACATCATTAAGAGAAGATTCCAACGTTTGGGTTTCAATGATTTCACCACTTGGTGTTTTTACACATATATATATACTCCAAGGTTTCTGGGATTTTATTCAATAGTTCAAGAAAAATTAAAAGATATAAATCAATGCGTAGAACCAGAATCAAATAATAGTTTTTCCATTCTTGAGCGAATAAGATGTGTACCTTATATGACATAATTTTATCTCTCCACTTATATAGTAGTGATGGAATAATCCTTCCCTTACTCCATTAGATTAGTGGATGATGACACTGATTACCCTCGAGGACTCAAGGTTTAGTTCACTTTCTTACATAGTGCCCTTTATCCCTATAGTGGTAGCATTGGACTATGGGTGGTTCTCTCCTTTCTTCCACCACATTATCCTTCTTCCTCATTTCCATTCAACATTCATGATCTTGGTGATCTTATCTCCCACACTTGAAGATTTTACCCATCCCCTTGATATAGATCCCATGAGGCTTCTTTCCACATTTTTGACATATGGGTGGTGGATTTTTCTTTCCACATTTCTCTTTAGATTCTCTGGATTGAAAATCCATATTTCATTTCTCATCACAATAACCATGGGACCATTATCCAAACTCTATCTCCACTTTGAGAGATCATTTATTAACTTCTTCATAACTCCCAATGTTTCTAATTTCAATATCCTTTCAAAGATGTTGTTTTAAACAACTAATGAATCTATTAATTATGATATAATTATTGATAAAAACCTGAAGTATACCTTCAAATCCATATAGAATTTCATTACTAGGACATGATAGATTCACATTATTTTTTCTTAATCTCTATGAATTCTCTCCCCATCTTTGTGTGAAGAGTTTGAGGGAAATTCTTGTTAATGAACATTATCTTAAAGTCTTCCCACTCCATATCTTCAATTTCTTCAGTTGTCGTGGTGTTCTAAATCATAGACTACCATTGATCGACCTATCCATGTAGATGATAAACTACTTGATTCACCTTCTCGATATCATGAATAATGAATAACGGAACATATATTCTTCACTTAGTTGACCCACTATTTTGTGACTAGTTGATCTAAATATCTACTAAACATCAGTGGTTACTTCAATATAAAACACTCAATAGCCAGTTGCTCCCTCTTAGGTAATGGAGAATGTTACACATTATTCTGGATATTGGTCATAACCTGAAAAAACTAGGTAATCATTTAAATGAAATTATGAACTCCACATCCCAAAAAATTGGGGATGTCTTTCGAACAATGTCTTCATTTTCCCTCACACAGGTTATTGGCATGGTTTCTTTTGGTTCCCTACATTTTCTAAAATTGAAAATGTTAAAACAAAACATAAGTCAACAAGTAATGAATAAAATTGTCCTTTGTGAAATTAATTATAATGGTATATCTTGTCAGATCCCAATATTTAGAACTTCCTAAAATAAATTTTATTCGGTTATTACATACTTAATTTCATACTAAGGTATTTCATCTAAGATCCTATAATCCTAATTCCCAGATTAAATAAACCTCCATCTGATACCAACTTTAGTGACCCCTATTTTTCTTAAATATATTATTATGTCATTTTAAAGACAAACAATTTTAAAATAATTACACAAAAATGATCCAAAAGGTTTACTGTCTTGGTAAAATTAGGAACGTAGATTACATTTACAAAATAAAACATGAACATTTATCTAATTATTTTTTCTATATCTTCTTATTGGCCCTTAAATCTCCCTTAGTACATGTAATCACCTGATGATATATATCAAAAAGGGGTGAGATAAAATCCTATAAATAGGATAGATAATAACAAGAAATACTATAACACGGGGTGAGCATAATCATTATCACCACTATGAGGGGAAGCACTATGAAAAGGCATTGAATACGTCAATGCAGAAAAATGAAACATCTTGTATTGGTGTTAAACAACCACAAATAGTTGTGAAAAATGATATCATTATGTTCCTTCATATTTCACTTTAACTCATGAAATACATCACATTAAACAATTCATTGGAGTGATATATAATTCAAGGTTCACCCATCAGATCATAACATTTACATTATGCTATATAATTTTGGGCGCACCCATCACATCATTATAATTATATTATCATGCATGCCACATAGAACATATATCAATATTGAAAATAAAATAACACATGTAAAGGAATGGGTTTAATTTCTAAATCATACATTATTAAACTTTGGTTCCCCAAATGAAATTTTGTATAATATACATTAATCATCAGCTTTGAAGAAACAATATTGAGAAGTAAAATATGTGCTTTTTTGAAAGAAGAGTTCATTTGGAAAACATTATTTTTGTCCTAAAATCATGAAAAAACATTTATATCCCAAAAAAGGTGATATAATTATGAATAAATTATATTTAATTAATATCCATACTGAAAATGGGGTAAAAGAGGGAAACCCATGGAAACAGAGTTTGGTTCGGGAAATCCCCTTACCTTGTGTCAAAAAACATGCATCACCTTAATGTCATGTATAATCACATTATATTACTTAATTATAAATTTAAAACCCTTTTATACATGAATATTATTCATTGTGGTTTTATTTTTTTCATTTATGGGCCTTTCTATGAGATATAGAGTTCAATTTCATTGTTCTACAACATTCATTTTCTTAGTTTTCACGATCAGTTCACTTGTAATCATGAATGCAAGTTCATGTAAAATGTGGATAAATATCCAGAATTTTTATTCAATTTTTTAATGATATTACATAATCTTATACGATATTATAAAGTATTTGGTTATATTTCATGAGGAATAATCCTTATATACAAGTTGATGATGATTTTTTAGGTTAATTTTGTCAGTTTTTCGATCACAATGAATTTATTTTATTTTATCATTTAGTATTATGTGTATAAGTTTGTTTAAGAACAAAAATAGGGTTTTAAAATAGACATTAAAATATTTTTTAAACCATTTAATATTTTTATTAAAATCCATGAAGGATATTAAGGGAAATAAAAGTGCATATCCCACGATGTCGATAAATTGACACAGCACGAGTGACAATTTCATTTTTTTTAATAAAAGAGTGATAGTGAGTAATTTAATGATGGATATTCCATTAACATGATATAATTCCACTATATTTAATTTACTAGAGTTATATTTTCATTTTTATAAAGTGTGGTGTGGAGATAATAAGAATCAAAATGAAATTGAAAGGGAATTCAAAGAAAAAGAGAGGATTTACCTCTTGAATTCTCCTCTTAAGATCCTCCTCAAGGCACCTAGGCTTTGTCTTTTAATGATAACAATATATTTTGAACGTGGGGGAGGGGATAGGGAAGATTTTTTTATAAATTTTGGTCAAGGATAAAATTTTGAGAGGTGTGAGGAGAAGAGGGTGTGAGGGGTGATTTTTATGGTGGAGGAGAGGGATGTTTTCTCCTTATTTAATTATTTAATTTTATCAAGTTAAGAAATATTGTTGATTATTGATAAAATATATAGTAATTATCTCATGTGAGTTTGAACAAATGGTTCTTACATCAGTGATGACTCAATGAATATTTTATTTATCTTATAATGTATATATATCGTAAATTACCATATTTCACTATTCACTAATAATTCAAGTGATTCAGAAAAATCCCAAAAATTCACCATATCCATTTCTCGGCATGAATAATTAAAAATGAACTCAATGTTTTGAAAATAATTTCCCAAATTTGAGTACTTTAATTTTTAACTAAAATCATCATTCACTTAGAAAATAATGATTTTTAAATTTTAACTGATTTTATAACACTTTGAAAAATTACATAAGATCTCATAAAATTATCTTAAAATTGTAATAAATAAAAATATTTATTTATGTAATACATTTTTTAAAAAAACATTTTTTTTAAATTATTTAATTAATCATAAAAATTTAATTAAAAACTTATGACTTACAAAAATGCAAACACTAAATTAATAGTTTTTAAAACATTTATTTACGTAGACTATAATATAATTTTACCATTTTTTCATTTATAAGATGCCTAAATAATATTGATACTTTCATTGGTGGGGTTAATATTCATTTGGATAGTTTATTATTCATAAGGGTAATATTTCTATTCTGAATGTCAGGTTACTATTTCATCAGTATTAGTTCTTTAACCTCTAGAAATACTTATTACTTAATAATTTCTTCATTTATAATGTTTTTATTATGTTCAATAAGTGATTATATGATATTTTTATTATAGGAAAATACTATAAGAATGGATAAATTCTTTTGATAAATGCTTGGGTCATTATAGTACCTCCCTTATCTGAGGGAGGAAGATGAATTCATTGTCAATGAATTTTTCCCTACTGCACAAGGGTTCCACTTAAAGAACCCCACTACATAACATCACTTCCAACACCACATGGCCAAATATCGTCATTCTCAAGAGGATATTACACTAAGAATTCCTTCTAAAGTTCAACAAACAAAAGTCTCTCGGGCTTCCCACTGTGGACAATGAACATATAATTAAGAATAGGTCATCACCCAAGTTTCTGATGAGTATATCCATCATGAAAATACCACAGAAAATTATAGAAGGAATACACTCTTTATCACTCTTCCAAAGACTACCATGAATATATGTTGGGATATTAGAATTAAGTACAAATTTCAACCAATGCTCGCCAAGGTCGTTGTGAAAACAAGGTGGTGAATTATAGTCAGATAAAAATATCCTCCATTCTGTGTGAATCCCATCATCAAAATGGGGTGAAAACATATAGACAGACACATATCCCTACCAATTAATATGAATTATACCAGTTCAATATGGTGGAAATCATATATAACCAGATCCAAATTCTTTGGGATACATATCGTTCCCTTCAGAAAAATATATTGGAAAATTACCAGATAAAAATCCCTGCTCGGAAATATGAATTACATTAGTCAAATACAATGAAAACCATAGAAAATAGCTGGCATATCCTAGATATAAATTAGGGGCAGACTCTTTCCTCTTCCTTGACACAGGAGAACTACCAGTACCCACAGGAAAAAAATAGAGGACTGGAGCTGGTCCATAATCTTTCACCAACATTGGAATAGGAATATATACCTATTCTATATATACATGTATCTCAACACATCCTGTAAATGATGGAGTACCACATGTTAATTCTTGATCATATCCTCCATACCTGTCTACATATCATTATTTCTGTGGAAATAGAAAGGAGTCAAGCACAAACCCCCATATCCCCAACTAGGGTGACTCTTCCACAAGATAAGATAGTCACTCTGGATCATACATTCATCCATTCTCTTGTCAAGGTCAGTCTTCAAACATATTATGTGATAAATGGACAAACTGATTGGGAAAAAATACATGTTCTAACTAGGGGATACTGGTCCACCACATTGGCCACTCTAGGTCTTGCATATATCCCTTATAAAACATAATATGCTCTTCTTCATATCTCATAAGCATCATAGTAACCACTGAAACCGGAACCCATATATGATGTTCGTTACCAACAACAGGTGACCCCAGTCTCCCACAAGAGAGTGCCCAAAAATAAATTGTGCTGAAGGAAAATGGAAAATTAAGATCATATTCCCGACTCGACTCTAGTGGAAGTTATATTTCTTGATTCCATCAAATACCTATCAATAGAGGCTCATGATCCTATCAATCCATTAACAAATTAGGGAAGTGGTAGTAGTAGTTACAAAGGTCATCCCCACAATTTTGTTACCAATAGCTCTGAATGTACTCCTTAGATCACCCATGAAGCCTTACTTCGTGGGAAAGAAATGATCGATCATGGGTGTTTATATCATGATGAGTTTTTTGGGAGCCCTCCTCATGTCTAGAAGATCAAACCACAAGAAGGTCCTTGACTTTATTTTTTCCACCCTAATGGTCCTCCCTAGGGTGTACACTATATAAATTCCCCTTGAAGTCTAACATCAAGACATGACAGTAGCCCACACCATGATGGAATCCACTACAAAGACCATCCCTACATTGACATAAAAAAGAAAGAAGGCCCCACCTTTGTTTTAGTACATCTTATAGGTCCCCCCAAGGGTTCACACCACAAGAATTTTTCCTTAAAGATGGACATCAAGAAATGATGGTAGTCCTCACCATGATGGCAGTCACTACAAAGGCCCTCACCATGGCGACATCAAGTAGCAAGAAGATCCTCCCCCTTATTGCAGTCCATCCTGAAGGTCCTCCCAAGGATAAAAACAATAGATATTCTCCCAACATATGGAGACTAAGTCATGATAGTAGTCATAACCATCATGAAGTCAATTTAGGAGGCCCTCCCCACTTCCAAATTTTACACCGGCAACTAAGTCCTCCCCGCAGTGAGTCAAATACAAGAAATCCCTCATATTATGAGGTTCTTAGAAAGATGCATTCAGAAATTTTGGATAGTATATCAATGATAAGAAAAATATTTTCTCATCCAAAAGATAGATTAGGTATACGTTCAACTTCTATGCCACCTCCATACCGTTCACATATCAATGAGATCCCTACTAACCCCGCTACTTAGGACGAAATCATCAAAAATCATTCAACATGGGTAGACCAATTAGAGGAGACTCTAGTGAAATAACAAATTTATATGTTACTCGTGAGAAGAAAATTAGACAAGGAAGACATATCAGTTATTTTATGGCCAACAGCTACATCTCAGTTCGATATACCAAGATACTTGTTACAATAATTCATACATAATATCCATATCAATATCTGGACAACTCTCTACTACCTAAAAGAAAAATTATTTCCCTATGATGGTTATGTAGACCATATTGAAATACTGGGAGAGATTCTCTACCAAATAAACTCGAAATATCTTCTGTTTATATGGAAACCACCATAAGAGAGAAAAAATAAGTATCTTTAATTGACTTGACTCCATGTGCTATATAAGTTGTGTTGCCTTATTAGAGATTCCTTGTCTGGTGTTCAAATATGGTGACAGTGAGATCATGGAGTTTTTAACTTCACTTCATGTCCCATAAAGAAAAATCCACTATAAATTACATCATATAACATTTTTATCCTAATACGGAGATCAAATGAAATCCTTGTTCAGGAAAGGCTAAATTCTCAACAAGAATCTTCCATGAGAAAGTCTTAAAATTGTCAAGCCCTTTACACTCCAACCCCACTAGACCTGAGCCGCTGCATTACATGTTATATTGGCATGGTTATATGAATTAAAATCTCTAAGGAACGATAATTTTAGTAGTCTTGAAGAAACTAGATACATAGATGTAACTCAAATTACATTGGAAAATGTTACAAAATACATAGCATAACAAAAACTAAAAACTGCATCCACAGAAACTCAATAAATGATCTCATATTCATCACATTTTAAAGGTAAAAAATTGAAAGGGGTGAGACCAAATGCTCAGTAGGGATTAAAAATAGTGTCCGCATGAATTAATAATAAATAAATCATAAACAATTTGACATATCAATATGGCATGGTGAATAAATAAAAACTCATGTCATTAATAAACTGACAATGAAACTGCATCCATATATTTTTTCATAGTGAATATCTCATGGATAGTAATAACTGGTAATGAATAAAGAGAATTCTAGATCATTGTATTTCATGTATCTATAACATGGTACCATAATACCATTAAAATGGTTTAGTTAGGTTGGTAGAAACCCATCTGATTTTGGGAAACAAACTTGAAGGGTTTGTTGCCAACTAATTTGTCTCATGAGACCTGTCCATGAATCGAGGGGATATTGTGGGACCCAACCACCACTGAAAATCCAAATCATTCCGTATACATCAATTTAATACAAGATCAATATGCCATTTCAATATCTTTATAGAGTAGAGAATATTGATTCATCAATATTTGCACAGTTAAAATAACTTTCCAAATATACACCATATGTAAAATGTTATACGGTTTAGAAAATAAAAATAAACATGATATGAGGTTATGTATATTTAATATAAATATAATTTTAAATGAAAATTTATCTCAAATGGTGATCATGTACACCACATAAGGATTATTAGGTGCACAAAACAAAGTAAGTTACAATGAAATGGAAAATTGACACAAAGCCCACTACCTCATTGTAATCAATCGTTTGGTGTGAACAAGAATTAATAATTATAAAATGAATAATTGAATACCATTAAAATATATAGAATCATGATATTATATATCAAATTAAAGTACACATGTACCACATTCAAGAAATAATTGGGGAACAATGGAAATCTCACAGAATTAAAAGTGAGATGAGAAACCCCTTACCTTATGCTCGAGTGGGTTATTTGTTTGTTTTAATGACCTTAATAATAAAATTTATCTTCACTAATTAATAATTCTATAAAATAATATACATTTAATTGGTTTATTATAACCTTTTTAGGTTCATTCAGATCCCTTTATGGGTTTAAGAGGTTCAATTTTATTTTTTTCGAAGCATTTTCTTCCTTTGTTTTCACGATTCGTTTACTTGCATTCAAGAGTGGAAGTTCTTTTGAAATGTGGTTAAACATACATAATTTTTAATATATATTATGAGTGAAATTAAAGAGATATAAATGATCTTATAATAATTTCGGGTTATATACTTGAGGATGAATCTTTTGTTAAAAGTTATTGATAAACGCTTGGATTTAGCTTGGCAAATTTGTGTACAATAAACTTGTTTTGTATAGCTATTCCATATTATGAGTGTATAGAGATTACAAAACATTAATGAGATTAAATACATATATTCGGATCTTTTTCAACCATAAAAATGGTTTCAGGGCCAGAATTAAATATGCTAATGAAAATTGAGAACATGTCGTCCTTGAATTTGATAAATTAACACATCTCAAACGGTGTTTTTATTTTTAGTATAACAGGAGGGGGAAAGGGATATGATGATGAAATATTCCAATAGAATAATATGATTAAATTTAAATTATTTTAATGGAATTATCATAGCATTTGGATGAGGGGATATGGGGAAAGTATTAAATAAAGGAACTCAAAATAAGAGAAAACAATGAGAAATCTCTTATAAAAATTCTGCAGCCTAACGATGTCTCTTAAAATTTAATAAAATAATTTGATGATAGAATGGGGGTATCTAATAAATATTAAATAATATGGGAATTAAAAGTAATATGGTATGAAATATCCCCACATAATCCAATTGAAAATTTAAGAGGAAACATAAAATGAAATCATTAAGAAAAGAGAAGGGTGGTTGATTCTCATACCTTGTAGAGTAACTCCCAAAACATGAAGGTTGGGACCTTGGGGATTTGAGGAAACCTTGAGAGGACTCCTAGGGAGGTAATACCACCAAATAATTGAGGATAATGTGTTTGGAATGAAGGAAAACGAAGGGGTTGAGTGGGTAGTTATAGTAATTAAGAGGGAGTTTAATATTAATTAAAGGGGACACCACATTAGTGGTTTTTGCAAAACCATGCGCTTCCCCATGGTTTTTGCCCATGGTTTTTTCCACATGGGACACCTCATGTCATGTGTTACTGTACACAAGTCGAACAGATTTTTATATTTAATTATTACATCATTTTGATGTCATTAAACTACCGAAAACTCAAAACTGTATTTTTACTATTCACGAAAAATTCAAGTATTTTAGAAAAAACACAAAAATTCACACTATCCATTTTTTGACATGTAGAATTCGAAAATGAACTCCATTTTTTGAAAATAATTTTTAATGTATTTTTAATTTAATTTTTAAATAAAATCATAGTTAATTCAAAAAATAACCATTTTAATGATATAATTTTTCTTATATCACATTGAAAATTTAATTAAGATATCATTATCTTACTACCTTAAGAAAATAAAATTTGATCATTATTTACTATTTATAAGGGTCATATTACTATTCATATTACAATTCATATGAGGTTTGTTGCTATTCATCAAAAAAACTATTTGGTTCTATAAGACTCCAAATGACTTACTAGTCAGAAATCTAGATGACCGTTTTTCAAAATTCAAAACATAGAAGTGGAAAATTTATGTTTAATGGCGAGGTTTTGACTATCTCTAAAATAAAAAAGTGGTGTTTCAAAGAAACACAATGATTTATGAAATATAGGATATTAATAGAATTTATTAAAGAAAGGCATACCATAAAATGTTTGCAGTGTTATATTATTCCCTCCTTCGGAAATTTCATCCTCAAAATTTATGTATAAATCCCACTAAAACGATATGGGTGGTTCTTCTTCATAACATCCTCGGGTTCCCATGTTTCTTTTTCCATATTTGGGTTTCTCCAAAGATCCTTTACTAGAAGAGTCATCTGATTTCTCAATACCTGGTCTCTTGTGTCAAGGATCTCGATAGGCTCTTCAAAGTATGACAAATTAGGTTTCAATTCTATTTCTTCATAGGTGAGTACATGCATTGGGTATAGCATGTATTTCTTCAACAATGACACATGGAATACATCATGGACTTTGGAGATACATGGTAGCATCTCAAAATGGTAATCTATAGCTCTAATTATTTCCAGAATTACAAATGGTCCAATGTACCTGGGGCTCAGTTTCCCTTTCTTACCAAACCTTAAGACACTATTCCATTGATATACTTTTATAAATACATGATCTCCCACTTGGAATTCAAAATCCTTTCTTCGGTTGTTAGCTTAACTCTTCTTCCTACTTTGGAATACTTTAATATGGGATTGGATTGCCTTTAACTTGGTTTTGGTCTCTTCAATAAGTTCTAGGCCTATAAGTTTCCTCTCACCAACTTCTTCCCAACAAGTTGGAGTTCGACATCTCTTTCCATATAATGCTTCATATGGAGCCATTTGAATACTAGAATGGAAACCATTGTTGTATGAAAATTTCTCCGAAGGCATGTATAAATCCCACATGCCTTGGAAGTCAATAGATCATGACCACATCATGTCTTCTAGAGTTTTAATAGTCCTTTCAGACTATCCATCCGTTTGGGGGTGATAATCAGTACTCATACGAAGCTTAGTATTCAAAGCCTTCAAAAGAAATTTCTATAATTTTTATGTAAACCAGGGATCTCGATTTGACACAATCGATATAGGTACACCATGAAGTCTTAAAACTTCATTTATATAAAGTCTTGATAGGGGATCAAGTGGTAAATCTTCTCTTATATTAAAGAAATGTGCTGATTTTTTGAGAAGATCAACAATTACTGATATTACATCATTATTTCTAGGTGTCCTTGGTAGTCCAGGGAAAAAATCCATCATAATGTTATCCCACTTCCACATAGTAATGGGTATAGGTTTTATCACTCATCTAGTATGTTTTCTCTCTGCCTTCACTTGTTGAAAAACTAGACACCTTGATGCGTTGTCAGCAATTTCCCACTTCATATTATCCCACCAGAAATATTCATTCAGAACTCCATACATCATTGTGATACCTGAGTGCAGAGAGAAAATTGAGCTATGAGAATCATTTAATAGTTCCCTTTTTAGATCAGGTACTGATGGAATGCATAACCTCTTCCCAAACATCAGAACTCCTTCCTCATACCCGAAGTCTTCCAATCTCCCATCATTAACAGCAATAATTTTCATGTGTATATTTTCATCATCATATTGAGATCTTTTAATCTTATCTATTAAAGATGGTTTACAAATCATTTGAAAGAGGAAAGATGTTTCCCCTTTCTTAACAATTCCCATATCTATCTTTAGTAGATCCATGAATATAGGATCTCTCTCAATCCTCATTTGAGTCTGAAATCCATGATCTTATCTACTTAATGTATCTGCCACCTTATTTTCCTTTCCTAGGTGGTAATGTATTGAACAATCATAATATCTGATTAACTCGATCCATCTCTTTTGCCTCATGTTTATATTTTTTTGTGTGAAAATGTATTCCAAACTCTTTTGATCTGTGTATATCTCACATTTTTCATGATAAAGATAATGTCTCTATATCTTCATAGAAAATATTATAGCTGCTAACTCAAGATCATATGTAGGATAATTTTGATCATGAGTATTCAACTGCCTTGATGCATAAGAAATAACTTTACCATTTTTCATAAGGATGCAACCCAACCCATTCTTTGATGCATCACTATATATTAGAAATCCATCACTTCAAGATGGAAGATTCAAAATTGGATCATTGACCAATATTTTTTTTATTCAAAGAATTATGTACATTCGTTGTTCCACACAAACATAAATCCTTTACATGTGAGCTTGGTTAGCGGGTTAGCCATTTGGGAAAAATTCTGAACGAAATGTCAATAGTAACCTGCTATGCCATTAAAACTACATACCTCGATTATGTTTGTTGGCATGGGCCAATCTTGGATTGCCTTTGCCTTGACAGGATCAACTAGGATTCCATCCTTAGAGTCAATATGGCCTAGAAAAGAAACTGATTGAATCCAAAATTCTCACTTTCTTAACTTACTATATAATTCATATCTTCTAATATTTTTCATAGTAAACCAAAATGGAGCCTCATGATATTCATATATTTTTTAGTATACTAGGATATCATCAATAAATACCACAAAGAAGTTATCAGTATATTCCTTGAAAACTCTATTCATTAAATCCATGAAAACAGAGGGTGCATTAGTCAGTCCAAATGGCGTCACTGTAAACTCATAATGCCCATACGTGGTTTGAAATGCTGTCTTAGGAATATCTTCCTTCCTCACATGCAGCAGATTATATCCGGATCGAAGGTTAATCTTTGAAACGTATTAAGCTCCATGAAGTTGATCATATAAATCATCAATATGAGGCAAAGGATACTTATTATTTATTGTAATAACATTGATTTCTCTGTAATCAATGCATAGCCTCATGGATCCATCTTACTTTTTGACAAAGAAGACTGGGCCTCCCCATGGAGAAAAACTAGGTTGAATAAATCCATTTCCACTCAACACTTATAGTTATTTCTTTAGCTCCACTACATCCACAGTGGTTATTCTATAGGGGGTCTTTGATATAGGTCTTTCACTAGGAATTAAGTCAATGGAAAACTCAATTTCCCGCTAAGAAGGATGTCTAGGTAAATTCTTTAGAAACACATCAATGTATTCTTCCACTATATACACATCTTCAATTTGAAGATTTCTTTCCTCATCCATAGATATTGGGTTCTCTTCCTCTCCAAAAATTGCATTCAATAGAGCTACTAGGGGTGGGTCTAGAAAATAATCAAATGGTGAGGACTCTACTTTAATGATAATAGATTATACACCATTTTCAAAACATTTAACTTCCTTTTTATTGAAATAAATCATTGAATCATAGTTTGAAAGCCAATTTATACTAAGAATTATATCAAAGTCAGTCATTGGTATGATGATAAGATTATCAAATAAATCATGTTTATGTGTCATGAGGGGGACTAGTTGACATACCTTTATTACAATGATGCATCCCCTATAATTTTTGATAGATAACTCCTTTATTAAATCAAATTGGACATGTCTAATATTCATGGAAAATTGGGAAGATATAAATGAATATGGTGATCCCTAATAAAATAATCTATTGGCTATGTTTGAGGGAATAATTAAAGTACCTACCACCGCATCATTAGGAACTTCAACTTCCATGGTAGTAATCACATAAGGTCTCCCTTGATCTATTAGATTTTTCTAAGGAATGTTTCTTTAGAACTTAGGATACTCATTTTCAAAGTGTCCCATATCTATATAATTGTAATATTGAACATCATCAAATTGATTCTTCCCCTTGCATTCATGAGATAGATGACCCTTTTCTCCACACTTGTAGCAGACACCAATGCCTTTCAAGCATTTCCCGAGATGATTCCTTCCACAGTTCTCACATAATGGGAATTTCTTTGTTCCCTTGTTCTTCTTTGGCGCTTCACCGTTACCTTGGTTATCAGAGTACCGATTATTATCTTTGTTTCCCTTGAACAAATTTGATCTAGAAACTTCTTTCTCTGTTTTGATGGCACTTGAGACAATTTCATCATATGAAGAAAATGTTTGAGAAGCCATTTACCTTCGTATAATTGGATTAAGACCTTCAACAAAATGATCAATCTTGTCTGCTGGGTAACGTATGTAATCTACAACATACCTGGATAGACTTGTGAAGGTATCCTCATACTCTACAACACTGTCTTCTTCCCTTTTCTTTATGACAAGGAATTTATTCTTCATTCCAGTTTGCTTCTCATGAGGGAAATATTTTTCAAATAATATTTCCTTAAAATTCCTCTAATAGATATATTAAATTTATTCTTCCTCCATGGTATTCTGAATCAAGGATCACTATTGATCAGTGTCTCCCTTGAGAAAATATACTTTTAGTACTACCTTTTCATTTTCATTGCTTCTTAATTCCATGAATATCTTTTAAAGGGACTTTATCCATTGCTTAGAAACCACTAGATTCATAGTCCCACTAAATGATGGGGGCTTCTACCTCATGAAATTATCCAAAAAAGGTGTGTAATGGTTATTTTTTACAACCTGCGTAAGTTGTCCCAATATAGTCATGATCTGATTTTCTCCAACATTGACTGTTTTGACTTTCTCAGTGGGGAGATACCTATATTTCCTACAATTATTGATTTCACATCTTCCATTATATGTAATTTCTAAATAATTACACACACTATCTTTGGGTATGAATCATAATTTATAATCTTAACTTAACAAAATACTTATCATAAATTGAGATCCAATGCTTGGCTAATCCCATATTTCAAAAAATGGTTTCTTTGAGGAATAATTTACATTTCAATCCTTCATAATGGATTTTAAATAAAATATGAATTACCCTAAGAAAATTCCCTAGGAGTGTCATATCCAAGAGTGCAGCATGGCCCATTTTTTTGTACCAGGTTACCCTGGTTCAATCCCATAACTCCTTGTCGGAGCTTTCACTCCTAGGTACAGAAGTGCCAGAGCCACCTCTACGTGCTCATATCCAGACAGGGATGTATTTTCTTGAAGGATTCACATAATTTATTCCTTAAAAATATACTTGGATATTATTTTACTTTTATCCCCAAATACTATCTTAGGTCTGTGTTCCCTGTTATACATTTCCTACTCTAATTTCCAAGTTTCCTACTAAACTTCCTCTGATACCAACTGTAACACCCCAACCCCTCTAGACAAGATTCTATGCATTACTTGTCATATTGGAAAGGTTATAAGGAATGAAAATTTTAATGAATTATCAGTTTAGTAGTCTTGAAGAAGCTAGATACATATATGTAACTCAAATTACACTGGAAAAGGTTACAGTATACAAAACATAATAAAAACTTAAAATTGCATCCACCGAAACTCAATAAATTATCTCCTCTTCATCACCTTTTATAGGTAAAAAATTGAAAGGGGTGATCTCAAATGCTCAGTAAGGGTTACAAATATCATAATCATGAATCAATAATAACTGAATCATAGACAATTTAATATATCAATATGTCATGGTGAATAAATAAAAACTCATGCCATTAATAAACTGAGAATGAAACTGCATCCATATATTTTGTCTTTGTAAATATCTCATGGATAGTAATAACTAATAATGAATAAAAATAATGATTTATAATTGGACGTCATGTATCTAGAACAAGATACCATAATACCATTAAACGATTTAGTTATGTGGGTATAAACCCATCTAATTTTGGGAAGCAAACTCAAAGGGTTTGTCATCAAATGATTTGTCTCCTGAGACCTGTTGATGCATAGAGGGGATATATAGGGCCCCACCCACCACTGAAAGTCCAAATAATTATGTATATATTGATTTAATACAATATAAATTTTACTTTTCAATATCCGTATAGATTAGAGAATACAGATTCATCAATATTTCCATAGTTAAAATAACTTTCCAAATATACATTGTATGTAAAATGGTATAAGTTTAGAAAATAAACATATCCATGAGATGATATTATGGATATTTAATTGAAATATAATTTTGAATGAAAAGTGATCTCAAATGGTCAGTAGGTACACCACATAAGTATTATTAGGTTCACAAAACAAAGTATGTCACAACAAAATGGAAAATTGACACAAATCCCATTACCACATTGTAATAAATCATTTTGTCTGACCAAGAATTAATAATTATAAAATGAATAATTGAATACCATGAAAATTTAGAGAATAATTATATTATATATCAAATGGTATTACACATATACCACAAGAAAGAAATAAGTGGTGAACAATGGAAATCTCACAGAATTAAAAGTGAGATGAGAAACCCCTTAACTTATGCTCGAGTGTGTTCTTCATTTGTTTTAATGACCTTAATATTAAAATTTATCTTGGTTAATTAATTTTTCCAGAACCTACTATACATGTAATTGGTTTAGTATAACCTTATTAGGTTCATTCACAGCCCTTTTTATGGGTTTAATAGGTTTGATTTTATTGTTTTAGAAGCGTTTTCTTCCTTGGTTTTCATGATTTGTTTACTTGCATTCATGAATGTAAGTTCATTTTAAATGTGTTTAAACATATATAATTGTTAATATATATTATTAGTGAAATTAAAGAGATATAAAATATCTTATAATTATTATTGTTTATATACTTTAGGATGAATCATTAGTTAAAAGTTATTGATAAACGCTTGGATTTTGCTTGGTAGTTTTGTGTACAATGAACTTGTTTTGTATTATTATTCCATATTATGAGTGTGTAGGGATTAAAGAACATTAATGATATTAAATAAATATATTATAATCTTTTTCAACCATAAAAATGGTTTAATGACCTGAATAAATGATTTTCACGAAAATTGAGAACTCGTCATCCTTGAATGTGATGAATTAACACATCTCGGATGGTGTTTTTATTTTTAGTATAAGATGAGGGGGAAAGAGAGATGATGATGAACTATTCCATTAGAATAATATTATTTCAGTTCATTTAAGGTACTGGAATTATCATAGCATTTGGATGAGGGGAGATGAGGAAATAAGTGTAAAAGAAAGGAACTCAAAATAGAGTAACTCCCAAAACTGAAGGATGAGACCTTGGGGATTTGAGGAAACCTTGGGGGGACTGATAGGGAGGTAATACCACCAGATATTTGAGGATAATGAGTTTGTAATGAATGAAAATGAAGGGGGTGAGTGGGTATTTATAGTAATTAAGAGGGAGTTTTTTATTAATTAAAAGGGGCACCTCATTAGTGGTTTTTACAAAACCATGGACTTGCCCATGGTATTTGCCAATGGTTTTGGCCACTTGGGACACCTCATGTCATAGGTTACTATAAATAAGTCTACTAGACTTTTATATTAAATTATTACATCATTATGATTTCATTAAACTACTGAAAACTCAAATCTGTATTTTTACTATTCACGAAAAAATTCAAGTACTTTATAAAAACCCCAAAAATTCACCCTAAATTTTTTTCGATGACTAGAATTCAAAAATTAACTACATTTTTTGAAAGTAACTTTCAATGTATTTTAAATTTAATTTTTAAATAAAATCACAGTTATTTCGAAAAATAACAATTTTTAAGATATAATTAGTTCTATATCACATTGAATAATTAATTAAGATCTAATTATCTTATTAACTTAATAAAATAAAATATTATCATTATTTACTATTTATAAGGGTCATATTACTATTCATATTACTATTCATAGGGGTATGTTACTATTCATCCAAAAAATAAGTTGGTTCTATCGGACTCCAAATGACTTACTGGTCACAACTCTAGATGACCATTTTTCGAAATTCAAAACATAGAAGTGGAAAATTTTTGATTAATGGCCACGTTTTGACACTCTTAAAAAAAATTTGTTGTTTCAAAGGAACATGGTGCTTTATGAAATATAGGCTATGAATAGAATTTATTTAAGAGAAGCATACCATAAAGTGTTTGGGGTGTTATAATCCCAATGAGATAAAACCATTTAAAAACCCTTATACCAAGAAACTGAGAACATTGCGTAGGCTTATCACCTAAGAAAAGACAATCAGAAAGAATTTATCATTTCCTTGGAAAAAATAATTTACCTGCATAACTGGCACCACATACGACTCAAATTTGAATGGGAATACACAAGATCAATAAAGAGGAAATAACAACAACAACAACCATTATATGGGATCAACCTTGTCTTGTAGGTATAGGAGGATTTTTAACACAAAATTCCCTTGTAAGACAAATAAATATGGGATGAGTCACAATAAAAAGGGAATGGGAGCAACCCTGACCCACCGGGCTGGGGGAATTACTACCTCAACTATCTGACTTGTGGAAATATATCTTTTACCACTTTGGGAGGACTAAAACAAGAGAGGTCACCTGTAACACCCCGAGATTTTATGAAAAATATTCTTTTAATTTCATTAATGTCTTGCGTTGTATTCTACACCAAGATTACCTTGCGCTATACGCAACACCGTATTAGCTTGCAGTATACGCAACACTATTCTTGGATTGTGTTACACACAATTTTGATAATAGTTATTCTAGGCAACATTGAGTATATATATATATATATATTCAATGTATAAATGAAATATGGTTGGATTATGTTATACGAAACAACGAAGGATTCTTTCACAACACGAAACCCTGACTTGGCTTGCATTACACGCAATCGCGACCTTCCTCGATAGCGTGTGTTGTACGCAATACCGGGTTTTAATAAACAATGATATATTATTATAATATTGTCATGAACTAGCCGTTATGAATATTATTAACTAAAATTTGAATTTTATAACATTATTATTCATCTTACACATTTTCTATAACATGGAATAAGAACAAAATAAATTTTTCAGGTAAAATAAGTATTTTTCAAAAAATGCAGTTTTGTCGCCTTTTGAGGGAACACCCACTATAAATCTAGTTTTTGACATGTTTATATGTTCAATTTTACAAAATAAAATTCTTCTTTTGAATCAGGATATAAAAATTTACATTAGATAAAGTTTTTATATTTTTCCGATAACTTTTATATTTTAATGAATATTAAAAACACGCAATATTTTAATTAAAAACAACTTTTTTCATTGTAATATCTTATGTGGTTAAATTATAATCTTTAATGGTTTAAAATTATAAATAGAATATATTTTTACCATTTAATATAATTAATGTAATTAACATTTATTTTACCTTGAATTCGTAGGTTAAATCAATTCAATCTTTTGCAATGTTTTAAACAAAAACACGTTTTTATTCGACAACAGGATTAATTTTAATTTAATTTCTGCAACTTCTGTGTATTGAATTTTAAAAAATGGATTCCATATTTGGAATCAGTGGGTCAAAATTATGTTAATAGGCTACTTTTTATTTTTGGGAATTATCAATAGTAACTACGGTAAATTTTATTTACCATAGTTAAAGGTAAATCGGGTAATTAAGGGTAAATATTATATTTTACAATTACCATAACAAATGTCAAAATCCTATTGGATGACTAAAAGTCGACCCATATCACCTAAGGGTCGGATTAGATTAATTTAATTAAATCTTTTCGGTGAAAAAAATTTAATTATTATTAAAACCAAAGAATGTGACAACATGTCACTTTCTTAAATCTTATAAGTATAATAATTTTAATCTAGTGATAAACTTCATGAAACTTCTAACATGAATATTCTACAGAAATCTAATACAATTATCTACATCATAGGAATTTATTTAGAATTTTTAGGGATTAAATAATTATCATTTATTATGACACAAAGATGATGCAGTAATTGTCTTATTAATGAAATATTGACATAATTGATGTTATAAATGCCCAAATAAATGTAATTTGAGACTTTTTATGACTTAAACTAATTTTATAGGTTAATATTACATGTTATTGTGTATTTTAGTAACTTGGTTCGAACCTATCATTCTGTTATAAATTTCATAAAAATCATGTACCAAACAGTGTCAAAATTGACATAAATTAGTTTTTAAAGAAAATATTATATTATTTATTGTTATTTTATTCCTAAAAATCAAGGATTGGCCAAATGACTTATATACGAATATATATATTAATAATAAACAACTTGGGGTTCTTTTGGCTTGATATAGTAAGTTTATTAACCATATAGTGTAAGAAAACAAAAAGACACGGTAAAAGATAAATTATTTAACTTAGAGTTAAATCTAATTGATAAGGTTAAAATAATAACCTAAACTTGTCTAAATCCTATTGGATGAGATTATTTCGACCCATCCCTACCTTAACCTAGAAATAAATCAATTTGGAGCTATTTAAAACCGAACTTGACTTTATAATAAAATAATATTTTTAGTTATTCCAAAGGTTCCCCTATCCTCCCTTATAAAAGGGCACCTCCTCCCTCTCTTCCTCACACAACTTTGTGCCTTAAAGCTCCGCCAAACCCTTCCAAATTCTCTCTCAACTTCCCTAGGAACATCCTAGAGGTTCTGGTCTTCCTCAAAGACCAATGTTAGTGCCCTAAGAGGAGGTCTCAAAGAGGAACTTCAAAGAAGAGGTAATTTCCGTTACTGATTCTTTCACCTTTATTTCTTCTTCCACTTATTCTTCATAGGTTGTTTCATTATGAAGTAATAACATCAGTATCACTCATATACGGATATGTTATTATAAGTATGAAACATTCCTATTTCACCATCTATCCATCCTACGGAAAATGAAATCACCGCGCGTGCGTACGTACGGAATTCTGTCTCCATGCCATGGTGAAATCTATTTTCCACCACCACCTTACTTGGATGGGTATAATGGTGTAAATAATAACTATATATTATTATTTTAAAGTGATATTGATTCTGAAATAGTATACATACACTCCAATACAGTCCCACGATCATGAGAATGATATCATCGCTCGTGCGTACGTACGGACTACCGTCTCCACGACGCGATGAGATTCATTCTCCACTTTAACCATTCATGAATGATTATAAAGTATATATAATAAGTAATCATGAAATATATGACATAATAATGATACTGGATTTATGTGTATATATATGTATGTCATCTACTTAATTCCATTCAACTCAATAAGGAAACGAAAACAGCGTTCATCCGTACGTACGACCTACCGTCTCCATGAACGGTGTATTTCTTTCCATTTACTGATTTATTATATATATGTATATTCTGAATATAAATATATATATATATATATATATATATCATGTTTTATATTCTGGAATTAAGTAATCATGATCTAAGTAATCATATGAATAATTACAAGTCAAAACACGGACAACAAATGAAACAATTTTACACAAAACGCTCTTTAACATGGAATTTACAAAAGTACGGGTAATATAAAGTCATAAGTGAACCATATATGATATCATAACAATGAATATGATTCTGTAATAAGTCAATGACATTATTTAAATCATTATACAGGAGGTTTGGACACTTACTAAGCAAATCAGACCTAAGGTAAGGGAAATATCACAATCTCATTTTTATCTGAGATTGTTTATACTTTAGTATTTACTGGGGTGTATTTTATCATCCACATCCATGTTTCCTGAATATGTAATATTATTTACATCCACCTAAAATTTTTTAAATCCAATTTTACCCTTCGGTGAGTTTTTAGTAAAGAATATGAAAGGAATCTTTTGTCATTTTTCGTACGAGGAACTTTTTGACTTTTCCGACAAAAGTACAAAGAATGTTTTTTTTAACATATACGGAATGAATGGATTTTTAAAACATTATTTCCAAGAAGCTTCCTTTAAAAGTTTCCATGTTTATTTTTAATCAACTTATTTTAGTTTAAAATTGTATGACATGTTAAGGAAGGAAAACTGTTTTTGAAGTAGAAATGATATTTTCCTCAAGAATGGAGTTCAAGTGTTTTATCAAAATTATTTTCCATCTAAGATAATATAGTGTTTTGTTTCTATCCCTATTATTACATTGATTTGATTATGTTGTGATGGAATTATTTTATTAATTCCTTTATCTTATATGAATTGTTTTATGATGTCACGATGTTTAAGATTCCCATTTTTATTAAATGGGTTATGCAATGATGTATGATTTATGATTTTGTGGCACACATAAGAATGGTATAATTATGAGATGGGTGGGACCTATATCTCCCTCCAATGAATTGGGTAAAGATTTTATATCTCATGAGATAGACCTGGATGGAACGGTAGGTTATACCGGTTCAGTGAAACAGGACAGAAATGAGGGTGACTCGGTTCAGAAAGGGACTTTGGCCACTAAGATAGTCTTGGCAATGAGTCGTGACTAACAAGAAATGATTCTCTATGATTATGTGTGAATGCCACAAAGTTTCATGTTTTAAGTTATGATTATTGTGATTACATTTCACTGCCACGATTTACCCCATGTTATGAAATTATGATCTCTTTTGCAGGTTAAGATTTCCAAAAGTTATGTGCTTATGTATATGATGTGATTGATATTTGTTTTGTTTACCCTTACTGAGCATTTGAGCTCACCCATTTATGTTTTCTTTTCCCTGGGATATAAAAAAATGTTTTAGGTATAAAAAAAAGGAAGATCTTTATGGGAGATGTTGAAGATCTTTCACCAGGATTAGAAGATTATATTATGAGTTTCCAAAGACACTAAACTATTACAATCCTTGTGTGTGTGTTTTTATTATGTACTAAGTATTCCGCAAATGTAATGTAATGTCAGTGTACGTCAAGATTCGGGTCTCTACAGTTGGTATCAGAGGAAAATTTTAGTCATCCTTTGGAAACTAGGATGCGAAAACGTTAGTGAGATCCCTAGAGATATTTCTAAGGTATGTCTAGGGATGTCTCTATGGTTATATATACGTATAGGTAATAGTCCTAGAATTGCGCTAAAGATATTATGATTTAACCTAAGATGTTATATATTAAGTTTACTCCCTCTTTTATTATGTTGTTTTCCCTAGCATGATTTTTGAATCTCACACTATTCTTTTTGGGTTTTAGAAAATGGCTGGAAACAAGATGATTCACGATAATGGAGGATATGATGGACAATGGAATGATATTCTTCATGAGCAATCAAATTAAATGGGATTTGGAAGTCCAGACATAATTATTATGCCGAATCAGCAATCTCATAATATGATCAATAAAGTAAAATTTGGTAAGTTTCCTGACTCATCCAATAAGAGAAAGATGGAGTTTCATGATGATCATAGAGGGAAGAAAGTTCAATTTCCCCTATGTAAATCATGTGGGAAGAGGCATCAAGGAGAATTTTTCAAAGGAACTGGAAGATGCTTTGGGTGTGGAAAAGAAGGACACAAAGCCAGTAAGTGCAAAGGAAAAGGTTCAGTTAACACCAGGGATGAGGATAATGGTATTTCTACGACATCAACAATGGTTAAATGTTTTAAATGTGGAATGTACGGGCATTATGCAAACCAATGCCCTAAGGTAAAGTCTCATGAAGAAAATCAGTATGGTCGTATGGGTGGTATTAATGTTGATGATGATGAAGAGACTACAAATTATATTTGAGATGAAAGAATTGTTGAAGCCCGATCAATGGTTTAAGAATGTAGTGGAATGATTACATGTTTATCATGTGTAATGTTGTATAAGTAATCTCATGGTACTATGGAATAAAGAGACATATAAGGATTGTTACACTATTGCCCCTCCTTGAGTTTTGAAAGTGTATGATTAATGTTACCAGTATCCATGAAAGGTTATTCAGATATTTTTGGAATGTAGATGATATGTGCATAATGAAGGGATAAGGAGAAAATTAAATGTTTGATAGTATTCATGAGCTCGTGACTGATATAAGGAGAAGGTTATATCATGGTTTGAGTATATAGAATTTTGAGGATTTTGGTATGTGGAAATGGTTAACTTTTAACAGCACTCATGTTTTCAATAAGGTTCAATGGGTATTCAAGAGAGTACATGATTAAGGCCTTTGAATGTTTGGAATGTGACAAACAAGATATATCTTATGATATATGGGGATAAACGATGGTATTAAATCTCTGAGAGTGGACTGCAGTATTATGGATAAGCCTAAAGATTGGAATGGATTATGTTAGACATAAGTTAGTATTGTTTGTTTTTCGATATTATTGATGGGATGTTATAGTAATATAGTTTTAGAAAAAGGACAACCTGCAGGACGGGCGACAGCCCATCGTGTCGGACAAGGCTGTGGGAATCGAACCCACAACCGAAGTGCGACTGGCCTTTATCACCTACCACTGGCCTACAGGAAGTCCCTGGTTAGTATAAACTAGTTTTATTTTATTAAGCGGTATGATATATGAATTATAAGTTCATTTTTGGAACTATATATGATTAATCTAACCATAAGATGGACTTATAACTTTTTCTAACCTTTTGTTTGAAAGAGATGGAATGACCCATCATTCTATCACATGATCTGCTAACACATCACGAATAACAAATTCAACTTCATTTCTTTAAGGGATGAAGTGGAAATTGTTCAATTCACGAACAACAGTGAGATTGTACCAAAATCAAGTAAGTATTTCTTCTAATTCAAAATTTTCAACTTTAGAGAAATGATATTGAAAACCAAAAATGTTGTCCTAGTGATCTTATATCTGATGAATCAGATGGTACCCTAGATGATCACAAATCAATAACTTTGTGATTGTTGGCTTTTTCATAGCCATGTTCTCTACCACTCTCCATCAGAACATGATGGTTAGATTTTTCTTCCATATCCATATTTTCACCTATGTTATCCTATGTGGAAACCCAGTGATGAGTTAATTTGGGTAACCGTTACATTTCATACTTTAGTTTTTAAAGCCATGTTTTGGTATTCCTTTTTACGATGTGGGTTTCTATTAAACAATCTTTCGAGTAGTAAACCATTTATAACCCCGACGTATTTCGAGGGAGAAATTCATTTTAAGGGGGGTAGAATGTAACACCCCTAGATTTTATGAAAAATATTCTTTTAATTTCATTAATGTCTTGTGTTGTATTCTACACCAGGATTACCTTGCGCTATACACAACACCGTATTAGCTTGCAGTATACGCAACACTATTCTTGGATCGTGTTACACACAATTTAGATAATAGTTATTCTATGCAACATTGAGTATATATATATATATATATATATTCAATGTATAAATGAAATATGGTTGGATTATGTTATACGAAACAATGAAGGATTATTTCACAACACGCAACCCTGACTTGGCTTGCATTACACGCAATGGCGACCTTCCTCGATAGCGTGTGTTGTACGCAATACCGGGTTTTAATAAACAACGATATATTATTATAATATTATCATGAAGTAGACGTTATGAATAGTATTAACTAAATTTTTAATTTTATAACATTATTATTCATCTTACACATTTTCTAGAACATGGTATAAGAACAAAATAAATTTTTCGGGTAAAATAAGTATTTTTCAAAAAATGCAGTTTTGCCGCCTTTTGATGGCACACCCACTTTAAATCTAGTTTTTGACATTTTTATATGTTGAATTTGACAAAATATAATTCTTCTTTTGAATCAGGATATAAAAATTTACATTAGATAAAGTTTTGATATTTTTCCAATAACTTTCATATTTTAATGAATAGTAAAAACACGCTATATTTTAATTAAAAACAACTTTTTTCATCGTAATATCTTATGTGGTTAAATTATAATATCTAATGGTTTTAAAGTATAAATAGAATATATTTTTACCATTTAATATAATGAATGTCATTAGCATTGATTTTACCTTGAATTCATAGGTTAAATCAATTCAATCTTTTGCAATGTTTTAAACAAAAACCCATTTTTATTCGACAACGGGATTAATTTTAATTTAATTTCTGCAACTTCTGTGTATTAAATTTTAAAAAATGGATTCCATATTTGGAATAAGTGGGTCCAAATTATTTTAATAGGCTACTTTTTATTTTTGGGAATTATGAATAGTAACTACGGTAAATTTTATTTACCATAGTTAAAGGTAAATCGGGTAATTAAGGGTAAATATAATATTTTCAAATTACCCTAAAAAATGTCAAAATCCTATTGGATGACTAAAAGTCGACCCATATCACCTAAGGGTCAGATTAGATTCATTTAATTAAATTTTTTCAATGAAAATAATTTAATTATTATTAAAACCAAAGAATGTGACAACATGTCACTTTCTTAAATCTTATAAGTATAATAATTTTAATCTAGTGATAAACTTCATGAAACTTCGAACATGAATAGTATCCATAAATCTAATACAATTATCTACATAATAGGAATTTACTTATAATTTTTAGGGATTAAATAATTATCATTTATTATGACACAAAGATGATGCAGTAATTGTCTTATTAATGAAATATTGACATAATTGATGTTATAAATGCCCAAATAAATGTAATTTGAGACTTTTTATGACTTAAACTAATTTTATAGGTTAATATGACATGATATTGTGGATTTAAGTAACTTGGTATGAACTTATCATTCTATTATTAATTTCATAAAAATCATGTACCAAATACTGTCAAAATTGACATAAATTAGTTTTTAAAACAAATATTATATTATTTATTGTTATTTTATTCCTAAAAATCAATGTTCAGCCAAATGACTTAGATAAGATTATATATATTAATAATAAACAACTTGGGTTTCTTTTGGCTTGATATAGTATGTTTATTAACCATATAGTGTAAGAAAACAAAAAGACATGGTAAAATTTAAATTTTTTAACTTAGAGTTAAATCTAATTGATAAGGTTACAATAAAAACCTAAACTTGTCTGAATCCTATTGGATAAGAGTATATAGACCCATGCCCACCTTAGCCTCGAAATAAATCAATTTGGAGCTATTTAAAACCGAACTTGACTTTATAATAAAATAATATTTTTAGTTATTCCAAAGGTGCCCCTATCCTCCCTTATAAAAGGGCACCTCCTCCCTCTCTTCCTCACACAACTTTGAGCCTTCAAGCTCGTCCAAACCCTGCCAAATTCTCTTCTTCACTTCCCTAGAAACATCCTAGAGGTTCTGGTCTTCCTCCAAGACCAATTTTAGTGCCCTAAGAGGAGGTCTCAAAGAGGCGCTTCAAAGAAGAAGTAATTTCCGTTACTGATTCTTTCACCTTTATTTCTTCTTCCACTTCTTCTTATTAGGTTGTTTCATTATGAAGTAATAACATCAGTATCACTCATATACTGATATGTTATTATATGTATGAAACAATCCTATTTCACAATCTATCCATCCTACGGAAAACAAAATCACCGCGCGTGCGTACGTACGGAATACCGTCTCTATGCCATGGTGAAATCTATTTTCCACCACCACCTTACTTGGATGGGTATAATGGTGTAAATAAAAACTATATATTATTATTTTAAAGTGATATTGATTCTGAAATAGTATACATACACTCCAATACAGTCCCACGATCATGAGAACGATATCATCGCTCGTGCGTACGTACGGACTACCGTCTCCACGACGCGATGAGATTCATTATCCACTTTATCCATTCATGAATGATTATAAAGTATGTATAATAAGTAATCATGAAATATATGACATAATAATGATACTGGATTTATGTGTATATATATGTATGTCATCTACTTAATTCCGTTCAACTCAATAAGGAAAGGAAAACAGCTTTCATGCGTACGTACGGCCTACCATCTCCATGAACGGTGTATTTATTTCCATTTAATGATTTATTATATATATGTATATTCTTAATATATATATATATATCATGTTTTATATTCTGGAATTATGTAATCATGATCTAAGTAATCATATCAATAATTACAAGTCAAAACACGGACGACAAATGAAACAATTTTACCCAAAACGCTCTTTAACTTGGAATTTACAAAAGTACGGGTAATATAAAGCCATAAGTGAACCATATATGATATCATAACAATGAATATGATTCTGTAATAAGTCAATGACATTATTTAAATCATTATACAGGAGGTTCAGACACTTACGAAGCAAATCGGACCTAAGGTAAGGGAAATATCACAATCTCATTTTTATCCGAGATTGTTTATACTTTAGTATTTACTGGGGTGTATTTTATCATCCACATCCATGTTTCCTGAATATTTAATATTATTTCCATCCACCTACAATTTTTTAAATCCAATTTTACCCTTCGGTGAGTTTTTAGTAAAGAATATGAAAGGAATCTTTTGTCATTTTTCGTACGGGGTACTTTTTGACTTTTCCGACAAAAGTACAAAGAATGTTTTTTTTAACATATATGGCATGAATGGATTTTTAAAACATTATCTCCAGGAATATTCCTTTAAAAGTTTCCAAGTTTATTTTTAATCAACTTGTTTTAGTTTAAAATTGTATGACATGTTAAGGAAGGAAAACTGTTTTTGAAGTAGAAAGGATATTTTCCTCAAGAATGGAGTTCAAGTGTTTTATCAAAATTATTTTTCATCTAAGATAATATAGGGTTTTGTTTCTATCCCTATTATTAAATTGATTTTATTATGTTGTGATGTCATTATTTCATGAATTCCTTTATCTTATATGAATTGTTTTAGGATGTCATGATGTTTAAGATTCCCATTTTTATTACATGGGTTATGCAATGATGTATGATTTATGATTTTGTGGCACACATAAGAATGGTATCATTATGAGATGGGTGGGACCTATATCTCCCTCCAATGCATTGTGTAAAGATTTTATATCTCATGAGATAGACATGGCTGGAACCGTAGGTTATACCGGTTCAGTGAAACAGGACTGAAACGAGGGTGACTCAGTTAAGAAAGGGACTTTGTCCACTAAGATAGTCTTGGAAATGATTCTTGACTAACAAGGAATGATTCTCTATGATTATGTGTGAATGCCACAAAGTTTCATGTTTTATGTTATGATTATTGTGATTACATTTCACTGCCATGATTTACCCCATGTTATGAAATTATGATCTCTTTTGCAGGTTAAGATTTCCAAAATTTATGTGCTTATGTATGTGATGTTATTGATATTTCTTTTGTTTACCCTTACTGAGCATTTGAGATCACCCTTTTATGTTTTATTTTCCCCAGGATATAAAGAAAGGTTTTAGGTAAAAAAAAGGAAGATCTTTATGGGAGATGTTGAAGATCTTTCACCAGGATTAGAAGAATTTATTACGAGTTTCCAAAGACACTAAACTATTACGATACTTGTGTGTGTGTTTTTGTTATGTACTAAGTATTCCGCAAATGTAATGTAATGTCAATGTACGTCAAGCTTTGGGTCTCTACATCACCCATTCTATCCAATCTTTTGATTCATTTCCCCCATAAGGGAGTTATACGAAAGGTCTATATAAAGGTTCTCTCTGAGTTACCCTTCACCAAGGAACTCGAAGAGGATCCCAAAATGTAAGGATTAAATCCAAAAAATGATGCATAGATCCCTCCTACCATTAAATAGCTTGTATGGAACCAGAAATAAGTTATGTATTAGTGAATTTCATGGATGTAAATCATACATAACTCACTATAAATGATGCAAATAAAGACGAACAGGGAGAGGATGGTTCCACCATGAATCTGATCTACACCAAACCTAGAGGTGTGCATACCCAAAATCAAAGAGCCGCCCTAAATTTGGGTTCTCCCTTGGTCAATACCTCATTACCACCTTTAAAAATCCCCAAAATATAGATGAACAAAAAAAAAGTTGCACATGACCCACCTCCTCCAAGTCAAAATGAGTCCCTAATTCTTGAATATATATTAGATCGATTGAAAGAATACATGAAAGAGTTGAGGTGAATCAATGATGGTCTAATCCAAGGAAGGTGTCCTATCTAATATAATCCTTAGGAAGAGCCTCAACATACACTTGTAGCTATTGTACCTCAGCCACAAAGGAATAACTAAAAAAATGATGCAAGTCCCTAATACTCATCTAAGACTAAACCCAGACCATCATTATACCTAAATCCAATCATGAAAGGATATAAATATTTCCCCCTTTAATGAAACAACCCAAAAATATTCTGTCAAGTCTATAAAGGCTTCCCCAGGTTGGTTATCTGCCTCAAGTACCAGAAAAACCATCACATCCAATCATACCCCCTAATGTGTCTTCCCATGCTTAGGTTTAATAAGACACACATCAAGTGATCATCATTACCATATAATCATTGTCATCTCGATTAGAATACATGGAAGGAAGGCATGCTCCGATACAACTGGAATAGAATCCTTGCTCAGACTGGGTGAGTAACATTCCACTACCACAAAATTTCAGGAACCCCTATTTCCAATATTCAATAGCTCAGGTGACCCATAACAACATCTGATGCATTATGCATCTTATTATGATCCTAGGGTAGGAATCCAAGAGAATGAAAAAACATTAAATCTGAGATGCTTCATGCAAACTCTAGAAGGTTAATAAGTTGAATGGTATTCCATTTTTTAGCTCAGTCGATAATAGGATTGGAGGATCTTTGGTGATACTTCCATTTCCAGTTCAGCTAAACATTTCCAAAAACAATAGTCAGCAACCACATGAACTGAAAATAGTTGTAAAATGAGAGAGTCTCATAGTTCATTTCTAGATGGAAGGGTCTAACTTAATATTTGAACTAACCACTTCCCCAAGATGATATTCTTGCTATGTTCATCTATAACCTCAATGACGCGCTAAAAACACAACTCATCATGGTGAAATATACAAGTGGGATTCAAGATTTATCTACCATTTCTCAAAGAATATAATATTCCATAAATTAGACAAACCTAAAGTCCCGGGTAGCCCCACCGACCCCAGGAAAATTATCCGTAATAGTTGAAGTGTCCTCAATTACACTTGAGCAAACCATTGCACCTAGTCTATCTCCCAGGCCTACAAAAAGTCATGCAGGGCCCCCTGGATTTCAACAAACACCCCCACCTTGACAAGATATATAGATAGAACATAACTTGAATCAATCTGACGAATGAAGGAATAAAATTTACTCATTCTAAGATTACCAATTCCATGGATACTTTGTCACCACCATGAATTGAAACTTTCTCCATCTACTAGATCTAAAGGTCGATGATGAAGTAGGTCACTGTTACCAGCCATATTATTGTCCCTTCCACTGGATACTGGGAAATACAATCTAGGAATGCTTCGTCTTTGAATACATCCTATAAATAATGATAGATTTTGGGCAAGTCTAGCTGGTACCACAACCAACAAAAGTGACATATGTTTCCACCACTAACTTGAATGAAGGAGAGGAGTGTAAAAAAATTAGTAAAATGGAGAACACGTGTGATAGTTATAGGTCATAGAAAATAGTCAATCCAGCTCATGGAATACTCTAATCATAGTTAAAGTAACCAATTATTCCTCCAATGACCCCTAATGCAATTAAATTGACATCATTGTCCCCAAAATCCTCTAAAAATATTTTGGACCAATTAAGTAAATATGAAACCGTGTCTAGTCCAATGTTATATTTAATACTCTCAGATTTATTACAGTTAGATCTGAATGCACAAGCACTACCCCAACCATATGGCACTAGAAGAAGTAGTCGATCAGACAAACTCATTGTGAGATACTGAATTGATCTTCATCCCCATTAATTTCATTCTCTTAATGGATATTTTCTCTGATAATGAGTATGGATATAAACCCAAGTTTCCTACACCCATCTGAGGAACTATAGGAAGAGGTCACAGAAGCTGGAGATTCCAAGGAAGATGCAGCGATGGCATGAACCAAATTTCGGGTTGCACCCTAACTCAAACTGTCAATGTCGCAAAAACTCCTGGAAGAGCCCTTTGGTGGACCAAATAGACAAAGAAAAATCCCATGTCCATAATTGAATACACTCTATCCCAATAATGAAAGAATATCCATCAGAATAAGAACAAATGTCCAATCACTTATGGTGTGTAGGTAGACCTACTCGAACTAATTCAAAAAGTTCCAAAGAACCATCATCTCTTGCCTCAGGATCAAGTACACCCAAATCAAATGCTCAATCCCTAAATATCTTATCTATTGGCACCCCCAAGATTGGAAGAATCAGCCTTTTGAATAGGAATATGATATTCAAATTAATTGGCTTCGGTACCAACCATGTTTTCTGTCCCGGATGCCCTAAATCTATTAAAAGACCTCAAGAAAGCACTTAAAGAAGATTTACTAAGACCCCCAAGAGTTTGATGCCAATTTTGTCAATAATAAAGCATATCTGACAGAGGTCGATCATAAAAAATGAAATGATATTATCTTGTTAATTGATCGATATGAAGATTACATTATGAAAGGACACATCAATACATTATATGTGTCCAGAAGGATAAATGGTATTGATGTCTGAAGAGTCTTTATTGATAATGGCTCTAGAGTTAATCTCTTCTTATTGTGGACAATTCGACGGTAGGGATACAATGAATATAAAATAACACAATGTTCCAAAACCTTGTTGGGATATGAAAAAATTGAATTGAAGTATTTAGGCCAGATTAAGATAAAACATAGATTTGGAGACTTCTTAGACCACTCATACATTATGGTGGTCTTGTGTAAAACGACCTTTTAATTTCCTACTAGGAAGTCCCTAGTTGCATCAGCATATAGAAATTACCTCATAATACCATTAGTGCATCAAAAATTTCATTAATGGTCAAAATGGGACATTTCACACTGACAAGTCCCAATTGGAATCCTATGAGTCACACTATATCGATGCAGGATTCTATGGCTAGAAATGGAATCAACTATTAGTCTTTAGGATTGATTGTTTCATCGCTTTGAACTTTTTGGAAATGGTCCATAATGACCCATTCAAAAATATTAGTGAAGAATATGTCATACCCATTAATGAGGTTTTGTGCTGGAGTCCATGTTCAGACACCTATTCAGCAGTCCCCATGATTGGAGTCATGTCTACCAAGCCTAACAGGGTTAAAAACTCCACTCCCCTTAGAATAATGTCGAATCCCAAACAGAAATTCCCTCAATACATCCTTATATCTCCAAATAATCCCTTCCTCACACAATAATGTAGTATATAAAGAAGACAATGGTCATTCCCTCACTCGAGACTCTCCAAAAAATTCCTCATTGTCAGTCGGGTCAGAAGAAGTCACCTTAGCCTCTGAATGCCAAAATTGAGACTCTAATCTCAAATCAGGAGAGGTGATATTAATAATTGTTTTCTCATAAAGAGAATAATAAGATAAGTAGAATGTGTAAGAGGGAGAGGAATAAAAACTTCAGTACACCCCACCAAAATTCTAGGATGGTGTCTCTACCACTATTAATGAACTCAGGGAAATAAACCTGGGTACCGAAGAAGTCCTTCGACCCACCCAGATTAGTGAGGACATGTCTTTTGAAGAGAAAGATTTATATACATACTTAACAAGGAATAATAAATATGTTTTCACCAATAAGTATATAGAAATGCTATGCCTCGATCTTGAAGTGGCCACTTGCCACTTACACCTTCCAGAAGATCATCTGGGCTACATGAAAGCCACCTGATGGACACATTTGATGCATGAAACCAAGATATAGGCTGAATTTGACAAGATCATCAGAGAAAACATCATTTAGTAGGTCCAAAATCCCGTTTAGATGGATAAAATAATCCCCATGAAAATCAAGAACAGACCGATCAAAGTTTGCATCAATTTCAAGGATCTCAATTGACACTTCCTGAAAGATAACTTCCTGATCCTGAACATATAATTGATTATTGATACAACTGCCACATACCATTATCTCTCTTTCATCGATAATTTTTTGGATGTAAATAAATATGAATGAAATTAAAAGATAAATAATATACCACCTTCAAGGCCCCTGGGGATTAGTTTTCTACAAGGTAATGACCTTTAGTCAGAATAATGTTGGGTCCAAATATCAATGTTCCATGCAATTCATCTTTAATATCTTCCTGAGAAATTGTTTTGAATGCTATGTTGATTACCTAGTGGTTAAATCCAGACAACTCTAAGACCATCTATCAGATCATGAAGTCATCTTAAAAAATCTATGATAGCATAGACTGAAGATGAACCCCTTAAAATGTTCTTTTGATGTTACCTTAATGAAATTTATCCACTTCATAATATTCCATCATGGTATCAATTTCATCCCCAATAAGAAAAATTATATCCTTAATATGTCAGATTATCACAACCTAACAGAGTCGAGAGGGATTTAAGGACACTTGGCCAACATTCAATGCTTCATAGTGACACCAAGATTATTTATCCTATTTCAAACCACAATTTTAACACCCCCACCCACCCCTCTACATATGATTTAGATATACATAGAATGCATTCTTTGAAAATATTATGTGTGGCTTGATTTCTACCCTCATGAGATGCATAGTAAAACCCAAGGGAAGTCCAAAAATAAAAATTGTGCATGCCCCCCAACTCATCTACATGACTACTCAATTCATCTATCATTTGTATTGTTACTTTTACATTATCAACAACCAGATAAGTTTCTTTCTTAGGCATGAAACCCTATGAAATATAATATGGGTTATTCTCTACTCACCTCTTATTTCTCAAAACAATCATGACTCATGTGATCTAAGTGGTTTTGGTCAGTTACTTGATTATAAGTATCATGACTAAATATGGGATGCATTGATAGTCCAAATTGAAATATAAAAAAAATTATTAAGAATGGATTCATCATAAAAATTCACATTACACATATTAGTTAAATCTATATAATCATTTCTTACATACAAGTCATATTTGTGGAATGATTCCCCATTACAAGGTTATTTACCCATAATCTCATGTGGGGATGAAAATATCTCCAAAACTCAAGTTCCCCTTAACTAATAGAAGGTGTATATAATGATAATTTCATGATTCTCATGTCAATTCACAACATACTGGTCGGAAAATTTTTATCTATATGACCATTTTCCTATTTGTATGACATTAAATTGTGTAGAATGAGGTCCTTATCACATGAACCTAAATTATGAACACCTGTGTCCTTATTAAAGGATGTTAAACTATATAATGGTTCCATCCTTGATTCATGAAATTATATATCAAAAACTAATATCCACTATCACTCATTATCAAAGGGACATAAGAGCCTAGCTAGGGTCAAGAATGGTTTGGGGTGATTCCATTTTCTTTCTGACCACCTGAATATGCAAAACAAAATTCCTGTATTGAGTGTAATGGGTTGTTGAAAACCATCCACAACCCTTGGTAAGGAGCTTTTCCAACTCCAAGGGACCCCTATACTTGAACATTCATGAGTTTTATTATCATAAAGACCCTTGACCCATCAAACAGAGTCATTTTTGCATTTTGAGAAGGTTCTTCGATCCCTCTAATCCCTAAGAACGTTAAACAAAATGAGTTTTTTACGTTATAGTTATTTGTGTTCATACCTTCCATGTTTTCCCCAAATAATAACTCATTATCTGAGAACCTTGATCCATGTTTTACATCACCCTCATCCCCTTTTCCATGTGGTTTTGGAGTACTCATGACCTTTAGAAGTTAAATTGGGTTATTTTATAATGCTACCATTATACATGGTATATGAATCATGACCTTAAACTATATGTACCTTAGTCATAGTTATGAAACAATAAACTCTATCCCTTGATGTTTTACATTGTATGACCCTAAACTACTAATGAAATTGAAAAAAATATTATCAGATTGAAACCCCTCAAAGGGTGGAATATGAAAAATTAATATTTTTCACTCACTAAGAAATTAGTATTCAAAATATTGGATAAAGTTATATTATAGATAAAAAGGAACAAATCTCTTTTAGTCAATCTTGTAACCCTGGAAAAAGAATAACCAAGCTCACTGAAACCTTATGGTCTATAGAAAATTTTGTACAATGTTTTACCATATCCATTTACCCCAAAAATGAATTAAATGCATGTTGTCATAACCATTAGGTTTCTTGAACCGTTCTTTAATATTACATTTTTCATGAACTAAATTCATGTATTTGAGATATGATTTAATACCAACCAATTCCTTTAGATGATAAACTTTACTTGTAATCTCATAAGCTTGATTCATTCCCCTTGATTGACTAGTATAGAACAATTTATATAAAGGTAACCTACTAGGATTCATTGGTGAAAAACACAATGCCTCAAATCATGTGACCTAGGGTATGGTTTGGTCCTAGAGGAAAGGTCGCCCTTAAAACCAGGAGTTATTTTCCTGACCATGTGTGATACTCATTGCATCCATTACTAATCTTCAACCAACTCCCACCAGTCTCCACTTCACATTGAATCATATATTCCACTATAATTACTTACATGTTTATAAGAAAACTATTTAAGTGGATTATAAGTCCAATATTTCACGTCTCCATTTACCATAAATATTATGAAAGCTAGGATAAGGCACCACATTATTCAACCATTTCGTGTTCCTCATCATGTGACCCTAAACTACATGATATATAGTCCAAGCTTCATAACCATAACCTAAAAGTTCCCTTTTATGAGATATTCTACAAATTATCTCTATGGTGATATAACCCTCTTTTGGTAGCTTCTTCTCCATAACCTACTTCATTTATTGGGTTTTTGAACCTATGAATATATTCCAAAGACCTTGAAAGGGACCAAGGACCCCTCTGTTTTACTATTCATGAGTAATATCAACATAATGTCCCTTGAACCATCGACTAGAGGCACATTTTCTTTGAAACAATACCTCTAATCCAAATTATACTTGGAATCATCATAGTAGAACACAAAAACTCATTGTGTTTTTTGATCATCCCTTACATGATTTCCCCATCTCATAATCCTCAGTTCAAACCCCTTGGGAGTGATTTACCAAACCCATATTCCAACCATCCATGTCAATTTGATATCCTTGACGTAATGTCAAAATCTACCAAAAATATATTGGAAACAATGATGCAGAGTGATAAAACCCTTCTGGAATACTCATCTTCTATGAATTATGCAAGGATGCATCATTTAAGATCCCTTATTGAATATTTTTCCTCCATAACTAAAGCATTGATGTGGGGTTCCAGAACCCTTATTGAAAATTCATCCACCATGACCCAATTAATTTCTCAGGTTCCTAAATTCCCTATAAAATATTCCATTTTCCTTGGAAATAACAATTTAAGGCTACAATGTGGAACTCTACATGAAAATTCATGATTTTAATCTACATAAAGGCCCTTAACTCATCAAACATAGGTGTATTTACCTTATGAAAAGGTCCATTGAACCTTGTGAACCCTGATACCATTACAGAGGAGCTTGTCACCTCATAGTGATTTGTGATTATCCCCGACATGTCAATCCAATATCATAATCCTCAATTCTATCTCATTGAGACATGATTCCCTTTTTTTGATGAATCCAATACTCAAGAAGTGATATTTTTCTCAGATGAATTTATAAGTTATATGACCTTAAAATAGAATAATAAAAGGCCTAATTTATATAAAATTAAGCTAAAGAAACAAGATTACAAAGATATATGATTATAAAATATAGAAAACTATGGTCCAAGATTTTTTTAAATGATCTTTATGAATTCATAGATCAAGGTTATTCAAGCACAAACATCAGTTATATTGGTCTCACTTTAATGACCTTAAACTCTCCATGGGGAGAGATATAATACTCTCTAGGATAAAACCCTGCAAAGGGTCATCTGAGAAAAGAACTGGTCTATAGTAGCTATATACACCCTTTTCATAATATTTGAAACATTTATCATTATAAAAAGATATGTAAAACTTGTAAGGTCAAAACCCTACAAGTTCCATTCTAATAAAAAGTCATGTATAGGCCTGTCAGGCCTTCCTTATAGGAATATTACATAAAATTAAGGGTTCTAAAAGAAAAATACACCAAGCTTGTAGGGACTGTCATATGGACATATTAATAGTCAACCTATTATTTCTATTCCCCTGTATTTTTAAAAATTTGTAAAACTTTATCTTTGTGACACATTCACCCAAGTCATCCATTTGAACCATAAAATTTAATAAATATTTTCACTCATACATCAATAATGGTGTTTATACTGATGTTCTTTCAATATCCATCAACAAGAAGAACCCATTATGTATTGATTGTTTTTGTTCATATTTGGGTTCATTAGGTGTTATAAAAAATATCGATGTGTTTAATGATCTATATAGAACTTGGTCATTAAGATATCATGATAAAAAAAGAGGCTTCATAGCAATATAAGAAGCTCAAGAGATTCTTTACATTGATAAGAATAAATGGAGGTAAGAATCTCAATGACCTAAATCATATCCCAGAATACATAAAAAATGACGGCTCCTAGAAATAAAAACCTACTAAATAATATACTCAGAAGATCCCTTGAGCTCTACTAGCATCAACACTAGGGAAGATTTTGATTGGCACAGTTGATCTACCGACTCAGTATCCATCTCTACAGCCTATTCCAATTCCTTCCCACTTGAAACAGTGAAAACCCTAGCCTTCTCTAACATGTAAATGAGTCCATACTACTCTCTAACCATCTTATTTATCCATTTTAGAATGTATTGTATATGAGACTAGAAGGACCAGTTTGAGATATACTAACCAATAAAAGGGGGTGAATCAGTGTCAGGTCATTTTAACCTTTATATTTTTTTATCCCTTTACCTATATAACCTGTTAGGATCTCAATTATCATATCCTATATTCCAAATCACATGAAATTATATGAAAGTATTAAATGTCAAAACATTGTATTTTTACTAGGTTCACTACTTGATTAGAGTAGCTAGTCCCTATCTTATATGGTTATGACTAGTACATGGATTGTCAGCTATAATTTAGTATCAGTTTACAGTGGAATTTCTATAGAATAATACTTATCCATGTGTGAGTCTATCCACTATAAGTGGTGTAAATGTAACAATTATTCTTCCCTGGAATAGTGATGACCTATTCCAACTTGTTACTACTTTCTAGTTCTTTATACTCCCTCTAAATATAGTCGTCATCATCTTTTCTAAGGTACTTTATAACACCAAAAAAGTTTTCCACTTTATGAGTCTTCAATTAGATTTCATACTGTTACTTTTTTCTTCCACTAATATATAATTCACTTGGTTACTTACACAACAATAGGCAAGAGACCCTTGTCCTTCTTCACAACAGTAAACTATAAGCTCCACATTATTCATCTTCTATCAGTCACAATAATATGAATATTTTTTTCAATGATAAATAAAATTATCCCTAACCCAAAGAATAATCAACTAAATATTGATTGTCTAGTAACTTCTTCTATCTATGATATATGAAACATAATAATATTGAATCATAAATTGTAGTGTACTGATCTCTTTCTTCATCAGTGAAAAACTGAATACACTAAATCACCTTCTTCAAATCTATCTACAATAAAAAATATCCTTTTTATTAGTAAAATAATTAAGTTCATATTCTCTTATAATCTTATAAATAATTTCTCATTGATACAAAGTCATAAGTGAATTCATTATCGGTTCACAATTGTTTTTCTTAGTGTAGAAAATATTTACTCAACTAAATTGTACTGAACTTGCAATATTAATTTCACAAAGAATGATATTGCACAAAAATAATACACTGATAAATCATATATGAATTATTATTATATTCTACTCAACTTGAGTTTTTATATCATTTTACACTACTCATGAAGAGTATATCACATGGGCATTTCTTAATCTTCATGCATGTGTAATATAATAAATGGTCATTCTCCAAGTTACATACCTTAGAACATATAAGATATTTTCATATTAATTTATGTGATTTTTATATTCATGAAAGTATTCATCTTATGGAAAATCCCTTCACACAAACAAGTTTTACACAGTTCACTTCTATATGAAACAACTTCATGCAATCAGACTATCTTTTCAAAAAATTAGATTTTTTTACTTCAAATCATTCATATGGGTGAATGTGTGTAATGAATACATGCACTAACCATTTTTTCTCATAATATTTATATATACTAAGAGAGTGTGGCTCTTGATCATGAAAATAGGAGCACAATATCTCAGTGTTCTTTGTGAAAGTCCTTCATGTAAGGTTATATACATGGTTACCTCTTCTTTATACAACACAATAGTGTGAGAAATCATTACTATCCATCATGTATCAATATAATATACACATGGTTTTATATTATCAAAACATAGTGTGGGTGAGAAAAAATCAAATACTTGTTCGCGGCTCTATTTATCTTCACAGAGAATAAAGAGTGTGTTTTAACACCAGTAATGTGCAGATCTTCTTCACATAGTGTGTGACTAATATCCCTTCACATAACAGATGTGTAGAACACCCCACATCATGATGCTTAGGAGGCTTTTGGATCTCTGATTCCTCTTCATGTAAGTATAATCTGGAGATGATCTGTTTTTATGAAAACAGGAGCTCTCGAAAGAATACATGACCAGTTGTTCATTTCTCGGCCTTTGCGCTTCTTATTTTATAGATGTGGATAAAAAACATTTCACCACCTCTATTTCATGATAAAAACTGCATGAGATCCAAAAAATAAGACATGCCAAATACTCATTCAAATTTCTAAACATATCGTCTTTGAATTCTACAAATGTACACTCTAAAAATCATGGTGTTTTTTCTTCATGATATCAAATTCTCATATCAGGGATTATTATATTCATGTGATCAAAAACATGTGTTATTTCATGGCTCAAACTCAACTTTGAATATTGGGTACACAACATTTCCTTTGAAACTATTTTTCCCTTCATCTGAGGAGACTTCATTGAACTCTCGTTTTCATGAAATGAATGTCATGCATGCATATCGACATGAGGACAGTTTTTTATTTGTTAAATCACTAGACTTGATATTTGATGCATGGTTTCATCAGCAGTGGTGGTCAAATATTATAGAGAATAAGTCACAGAGCTCTCATGTCAGGAGGTAGGGGTGACTGCATGGAGGCTCGATGACTTTCATATCACCTCGAATAAAATGGACATGATATGTCAATTTTATTAAGAAGTTGAATAGTACAACCACATCATGTGTCCCACATTTACCAGGAACTCTATTTACTGATTCTAAATAAAAGATCTTTTTCCCAAAAATTATTTGCTTTGGAACAGATTTTGACACATAGATACACATCATAGCACACCCACATAGGTCGTGCCCCACTGCATGGTCTGTGGGATTCCTTATGGGCCTAATCTATAATATCTTATATGTGACTTCAACATAGTGATATACAATCCTTATACATATACTGACCACATCATGTGGACACTATGCACATACCTCATCTACCACCATGAATGGTGGTCCAAGTTGATGTCTTCCCATGTGGTTGACCCCCTAGGTACCACCTCTATAGATTAAAATCTCCTTGGTTGAATGACTAATGGTTGGCATAATTTTTTTTCAAAAAAATAGTATAATCAAAGTAAAAAAATTACATCATATAATAAGAAAGGACATCTTCACATTTATGGAAAACTATTCTTCAAAGAATCTTAAATTCAATTTATTCTTCTCATTTTGGAATACTCATCCAAATAACACTTCATTATACAAATCAAGAAACCATTAGATGGATAAACATTCTTCTTGTTTTTTGTAAACAATCATCTCCCTATTCTTCAATATATCTTCAATTATTTCTATTCTACTATTTTTGGAATACATATCCAAATAACTCTTTATCATCCATGTCAAGATACCATTGCATGAATCATATTCCTTCCTCTTCTTTTTTAATCAATGTGTCACTATTGATATAAGTTATTTGAACATTGAACCAATACAAAAATAATAAGAGTTACTAGGAAAATTATTCAACCCTAAAATCCAATTTCATTTAATGATTACTTAATAATTCTCTAGGAATCACCTTTAAAATTTAATTTTGTCAAACCATTTATAGGTTTCTTTAAATTATAGGACTTCTGTACTTTATCCAAGTTCAATAACAATTTGAAATTCTTCATTATATTGACTTCAATGAAAAAAAATTTATAACCAATGATAATAATTGAAAAAAAAAATTATACATGAAGTGGGATCTTCAATCTCCCCTTGGAATTTTTCTGAAATACCTTTAATTTTATTTCCAAATGAATATTCCAATATGTGAATCATTATCGTCTCTCTCCCCTTTATGTTTCTAAATTCCATTTCCCTTTATCTCCCCCTTAGTGACAATAAATACAATATTCACGGGAAAAGGGTATTATTACGTACTTAATAAATGATTCATTCATCATTTCACTATGTTTACTTGATTCATTCTTAGTTTATAAAAGCTTATTATTTGATCAAGACAACAAATTTTTTCCATTACAAATTGATCTTGATACCTCATGAAATGAGAACTCATATACATGTCTTCAAGTGTTTCCACTTTCATCCAATTTGAACATACTTAAATTAGATAAGAAACATTTTTAAAAAATATATATCTACAACCCATAAAATCAATTTAAAAATAGATAAAAAAATTAAAGTGAAACATGAATGATAAGTACCCTTGAGGCATTATCATTACTTATACATGTCTATTCCATTTTTTAATTCAATAATATCCTTTTGTAAACTAATTTTTTATCTTGAGTGACCATGGATGAGAGATTAATAGAGACATAAATTTTCCAATGACATGATCTTCATTAACATTACAGAATAATTATATTTGATACTTATTGAAATAATGATAGTGGATACTTCTTCACCTTTCTTAATTACCCCCCCCCCCTAAAGGAAACTCATCTGAACAACTTCATAATGGTGAATCGCTTCAAGAATGATTTTCAAGATGTTCCAATTTAGAGGAAACCCCAAAATGGATCATAAACTTTTGATTGTCTAGATTGTAAAACACATTATTTAACCTCATAGAAGATGGTCCTCCGTCATATTATTTTTTGAATATAAATTGAGGAATCGTTCAGGGATGATTACTTCTTCATCATTTATAACAATAATTGAAAATTCTCACTACTTCTTAGTTTATACACCTGAGAACTTACATCAACTGTAATTACTGGCATTATAAGTATAAATAAAATACAAAAAGATTTATGGGAATAAGGTAGATCTTTACTTGCTTTTCAATTTGAATAGCAAGGTTGAGATAGTTTTCTCAACCAAGTTGCCCAATTTTCTCTTGTATTCATGTTTCCACATATGCACTTCTTTTATGATATATACCGAGGTATAATGGATATTATCCAAAATATCTTATTCTTTTTGTGGATAAATTGTCTTACTAACAATATTCATGGATGACATGTTGTTAATCCAATTAATTAATGATTATTTCTATATTTTAATTATTAAACAACCTTTTTCAATGTGTCCACATTTCTTACATCTATCACAAAGAACTTATTTAACACATCATTTGTATTTTCTTAAAACAATATTATGAAAATTCTCTTCACCATGTGGAATATTTCTTTTTCTTTTTCAATACCCTTATATTGTTTATTTTTCATCATCTTTATCCTTTCCAAATATTCTAGTGAGAAAACAAACAATTCATTTGGAATTGTAAAAGAATGTTTGGATCTTCTACAAGGGTTATTATGAGTTCCATACTTTTTATTTGTTCTTTTTGTTGAATCAATTTCCTTTAACAAATTGGACTTGGAATCCAGCGTCTTCTTAGCTTCCTTAAATTAAATATTATTGGGTGAATTTATGTTCACAATATTATTTTTATTTCTTCCCTATGTAGCTTCTTCATTCCTATTCAGCTTATGTGGTCTTATTTGCTTTTCAACTTTCGATACATGTTGTGATGAGAATATAATAGACTTATGACCAACACCATTTCATGGATCACATATTTTTTAAGGCTTTCTAAATCTATTTAATGTGTAAATATTTTTCTGATCCTAGGAATGTTTCTTCATCATCTTTTTCTTACTTCCCCTTGACATGGGAATTATTTGTGATTAATAATTTAGAGTATTGTACCAAAAAACATTTCAATAATTCCCTAATACAATAAAGAACTAACATTGACACACAAATATTGATATTTTAAATTATTCTATATTATGTTTTTGGGTTTTATTCAAATATTTATTGGATCTTCATGGGGAACCAGATTCCACTCTTTTTCTAATCCACTATTGTCATGGTGGTAGGATTCCCATCACCTTTATTCATCCATACTTGTCCAAATTTTTTTCCAACTAGAAATGTTCATGAACACATATTTAGAATCATTAATACAAGTTGTTATGGATTGTACTGGTATCTTCTTAAATTCTTGAGATATATCCTCAAAATATGTAATGTTATTATTTGCACATGTTAGAGATATTTTATCATTAGACTCATCTCATGATCATTGTTTACCAGTACCAACAATCTCTTTCTATTATAAAGACTCAATATGTGTCTTCTCCAGATTGTCCAACTGAACTACAAATTTGAGATATTTTATATTGAGGATGATTTTATGATATTTAATCATAATAACCTTCTCTTCATAATCTTTATTCATTAATTAAACCTCATATTCATTAAACTTAAATCTATTCTCGATTAAAAAATTCAAGTTCCTTGATCTTCCTAGATGTTATTTTAAATTTTGAATCCTTGACATCAACATTGTTTCTCAATTTTTATTCAAAGGAATGGGTCTATTCTTCAAGAGTGTTCATGACTCCCTCTTTCTATTAAAATACTTTGATCCATTTTGAATAAATTACATCAAGTTACCTATATATTATTTTGATGTCTCCAATATGTATAGAGAGATTTAAACATTCAAGAATATTTTTCTTTCAATCCCTTCTCCAAAACATCATTTTATCCATCCTCCTGAGTGATATTTTCTTGCAAATATTGAAATACTATAAGAACAAGGGATTATATTTCTTTTATAATACCATGTATAATATTTCATAATATATCAATAGATATTTCTTGAAAAATTTTATATTTATCATCATCACTACTTTTGCTAGGATCTTCATTTTGAGGATAATATTCAATAGAACTAACACATACCATCTGATCAATTGAATATCTTGATTTACATTAGGTTTGAAGGTTTTTATTATATTTAGTGGAAAATTGAGCCACACTCTCCTTACATTAAAATCTTCATATATACTCATTATTTCAAAATCATGGAGATACTAATATTTTCTCTTATTTAGATAAGAGAGACATGTTCTTCATATTTATTTTCTCTTTCATTATCTTATTCATCATGGTCTTATTATAAATATAATTCTTCTTAGAGATAACTAAATCTTTTAAAAAATCTTCATTTCATGGTAAACATAAGAAATAACCTCAAATATTTAAAAGGAGAATATCTTTAACATGTAAAATAAAACATAGGTGAACTAGCCCTTTGATACCACTTAAAGAACTATTTTTGGATATTCTTAACACTGAGAGGGGGTGATTCAATGTTGGGGGATTTTTAACCTTTTACAAATTTTTATCCATTTACCTCTTTGACCTATTTGTATCACAATTATCTTATCAAATTTTCATTGTTTCATTACAATATATGAAAGTAGTAAAAAAACGAACAAGAGTTTTTACAAGGTTCACTACTCAACGAGAGTAGCTAATCCATCTCATGTATGATTTTGACCAGTACACAAATTATACCCTATAATGTTGTATTAATTTATAGTGGAGTAGCTAGGGAATACTAATTTCCATCTTTGTGTCCCAACACATTAATAGGTGGAATGAAACGTTTCTTCTTCCCTAGACTGGTGATGACCCAGTCCAACATGCATCTCCTCACTGGTTCTCTATACTGCCTCTATAGATAGTCATCACCTTATTTTTTAAACACATTTATAACAAAAAAAATACATTCCATCCAATGAGATGTTTTTTATATATCATGGTGACTCTTATTTATTCAAATAACTTCTTCTTCACTTGGTTAATTGCATATAAGAAGGAAAGCAACCATTTTTATTCTTAACAGCATAAAAATTCAAGTTTCACTTTAATATTATTCTTCCATTCACAATAACATAAATAGGTTTTGTACTGATAAAAAAAATCTCCCTAGCCCAATTATATTCAACTTAATATAGATTTTCAATCCACTTCTTCTGTCCCTAGTTGTTGAAACATAATAATATTCAATGATATATTGCAGTGTCTTGATCTCTTTCTTCATCATTGTAAAATCGACTACACAAAATCACTTTATACTAGACTTTCTAGAATCAATGAACTCATTTGTGATTATGTAAACAATAATGTTCCTCTCAACTTAGAATCATAATAATTATTTCACTTTAAAATGATGACAATAGTGAATATAGTATTGGTTCACAATTATTCTTCTTAGAGCATCAAATATTTACTCAACTAAATTTCACTACAGCTTCAATATTAATTAATGTAAGAAATTTCATATGAAATCCTTACTCAATGATATGTATATAAAATGTACACACACAATTTTATCCTCACGTAACATAATGTGAGCGAACAAATCAAACACTAATTTGTGGCTCTTTTATATATTTTTGAAGCATAACAAGGGTTTGTTAACACAAATCGTGTGTCTACAACTCTTCTTCCATTAGTGTGTGGCTCTTCTTCATTCATGAAATAGATGTGTGAAAAAAAAGCCTTCAAAATTCTAAGTAGTATCATAGAACTACGATTTGTATATGAATTATTTTAATCTAGAAATTCTCTATTTTTCTAATAACCGGGTCTTTTTAATATTAAACGAGCGGGAAAAACTTTCTCAGCCGTAGTACTTCTCATTTTGTGGGCATGGTCACAAAATTTGCACCAAAATATATTTTTTCATAAATGAAACATGAGATCTAAAAAATAATCCATGATGGAGACTGTTTCAAATAGAAGAACATATCGGCTTTGAATTCTTCAAATTTATATGCAAAACAATCTTAGCATATTTTCTTCGTGATCTTGTCTTGTCCTATCGATGAGTATCATTTGCATGTAATAAAAAACACATGTCCATATATTCATAAAAATAGTCCATGAATATTGGATACATTACAAATCCTCTGAAATTTCATTTTTCATTTGACTGAGGAAACTTATTTGAACAATTTTTTTCATTCAAATCATAGCATGCATGTACGTCTGCTGATATTCGTCATTAATGATATTTTTCTTTTCTCAAAAAAAATCATATCATGCATTTGTATCAACCCAAAGATCGTTCATACTTGATTCGATCACTGGACATGATATTCGGTTCATGGTTTCATCATTTTTGGTGGCCAATATTTGAAGGGATATAGTTGAGAAGATCTCATGTTGTGAGGTAGGGGTTGGAGGCATAGAGGCTTGGTGACCATTGGATCAACTTGGATAAAATTTATATGATATGTCCCTGTATTTTTAAGAGGGTTAACATCACCCTCGTGTCTAATGTCCCACATCGATGGAGCACTCTGTCGAGTGCTTCTTAATAATAGATCATGTTCTCAATTTTGTTTTGATTTGGAACCAAGGTTGGCACCTGAATACACAACACATTACTCCATCATGGGTTGTCCCCACTGTGTGGTCCATGTCCATTTGTCTGGGCCCAATATGGCCTAACCTATGTGCACCTTTAAGTGTGTTCTCTACATTCCTTATACATAGGCCCAACCACATCAAGTAGCCACTATAAACATCACTCATATGCTTCCATGGAAGGATAGCCATGTTGAGGTCTTCTAAGGTAGTTGACCCTAAGAGTCCCACCACTATGGTTGAAGATCTCCTTAGTTAGCTCACTCATGGATGGCCTGATTTTTTTTAACACATAAAACAATCTAAGTGAATATTTACATCATATAATAAGAAAGTACAACTTAAAATGAATGGCCATATATTACTAAATGTATCTATAATTCATTTTATTCTTCTCTTTTTACAATACACTTCCAAATAACTCTTCATCACACAAATCAATAAACCATTGGATGGATCAAATTCCTTCTTCATTGTTGTAAAAAAATTTCCACCACTTATTTAAAGTATCGTAAATTCATTTTATTCTTATATTTTTATAATATACATCCAAAGAACTCTTCATAATCCAAATCAAAAGACTATTGGACTAATCATATTCCTTCTTATTTTTTGTAAACAATTTTTCACCATTGAAATAAGTTTTTTGATCTTAGAATAAGTTTTACAATCATACGAGTTACTAGGATAATTATTAAATAAATACAATCCATTTCATTTAATGAATCCATAACCATTCTATAGGAATCAGATTAGAAACTCATAGTATTCAAACCATTTATAGATTTCTTCATATTATAATACTTGATCAGTTTTTACAAGCTCTATCAAATTTTTAACATCTTCATTATATTTACATTAATGAACAACCTTTGAAAACCAATGATAGTCATTTAAAAAAATAAATTAGACACAAAGTAACCAATTTTGGGATAACTCCTACTAGATCCTTTCAATCTCATCCATCCAAGAATTTACTAGATCTTAGGGGCATTCTATTTTTATTCTTTGTTTAGATGATTTTTAGGTCCTCATTTAAAAAAATACTAGTAGAAGATAAGGAATACACTATCAATATTTTTTCTTAAGGGTGTTCTGCTACCCCCTCGCAGTAACCACATCCTTTACCATGGTATGAAGACATTTATAGTTGAACTTTACCAAACCAATGGTGGTTGACATGTATTAGTTCTGGTCCAACCAATCTTCTAGGCCATCAAAGGGTCCACCCATGATCAATCTCTAAATGTCCCCCACACCTGGTACCTCAAATTTTGATGAAATAATACATGATATGAGCCTTAAATCAGGCCTAATCAAGGAAAAAAGATGTACTTTAGGTCTAGGTCACTATTTGAGGGGCCCATGTGTAACACCCCAAGCTTCCACAGTACACTTCTCTTTGAATAATACAGTAGCGTGTGTTGTACGCAACTTAAAGTTCTAACACACACCACAACCAATCAAAGTAGCCATTATGAATAGTAATACCTAATTTTTGAAATATTATAAATTTTATCTTTCCAAATGGACTTAGTTTTTGTATTTGTAATACCAAAATTATCCTAAGTTGAATTTTTTGTAATTTTCTGAGAACTTCCAATTTTTTATGAATAGTGAAAAATACTAAAAAACAACTTTTTTAATAAAAATAATTTATATTGATAAATTATACTAATGAGTGGTTTTAAATTTTAATTATAATATATTTTTACCATTTTATTCAATGGTGGTCATTATAATTAATTTCACTTTGAAATTGGACAAAAACAATTGTCAATCTTTTGATATATATTGTTTCTTAAAAACACGCTATTTGTTGTGACAACAGAAATTAATTATAAAATTAATTAATGAAAATTATATGTTTGTAATTTTGTAAAATAGACATCATTTTTGAATTCATAATATCAATTATAGCTTAGGGTGAAATTTTGGCATTGTTCTGAAAAACTCCAATTTTTGATGAATAGTGAAACCACTAAGTGGTAGTTAAATAACGGATTTTTCATTTAAATGAAACATTACCACTTCTATGATTTGATTTTCAAAAATCCAACATACATGGTTGTCATTAGTAAGTAAAATTTGGTTCAATGGGATTAAAATAATGTTTTGGTGAATAGTAACTTTTAAGTTTAATTAATCGCGATTAAAGGTAATTAGTGAAATTTAAGGTAAAAATGGTATTATAAAAATATGGAATGACCTTTACACTTGTCCTAACACTATTGGATGTGTCATGGCCGACCAAGACAATCCATGGGTCAACTTGGCGACCCCATGGAGCCACTTTGGTAGGAAAATGACATAAATAACCTTTTATTTAATGTTAAAATAAAAATGTCACAAACAAGAGTTTTTTTACTAAAATATTTTTTAAATGTGGCTATACAAGTCATATTTTTGACTATAAATATTAATTAGAAATATATAAATATTTACTACATCATGATATTTTTTTTTATAATTTTTAGACATTAAATAAATTAAATTATTTATGACACCATGATGATGCAATGATTACCTCATTAATTAACGATTTAAATAAAATGAAAAGATAATGTAAAATATAAGCCATAAACTTGTTAAAAACCCATTGGATGAGTATATTTCGGTCCCTTATCACCTTATCCTCTAAATATATAAGTGTGGGACCTTTATAATCCGAAAAAAGCATTTCATAATAATGTAACATTTCAATCTTTCCAAGAGTGCCCCTTCTCTCCTCTTATAAAAGGCCCCCACCACTACCACCTTACTCACACCTTCAAAGCCTTTTGGCTCAGCCAAAATCTTCCCAAATACTCTCTCAACTTCCCTCCCTTACTCCTAGAAGCCTCACTTTTTTCAAAAGTCTTCCCAAGGAAGCCTTTGGCTCAAATCAAAAAGAGTTACCCGATTTTAATGTAATGTCTTCTCTAATGTTGTTTTGTTTTATTTTGCTTCTCCAACCCCTTAAACTCTTTTTATTCCTTTATTTTGTAACAACTCCATTATCTAAAATATACTATGATGTTTTTATGATAAGTATTTGGTTTACACGTAAACACACCTTCGTCTAATGGTTAAAGAACATACTGTTTCTGTGGGTGGTGAAATACTGCCTCACGAAATTATGATTGTTCAATATTTTTTAACATCTCTAATGGTTGCCATTTTTGTAACACCCCAGGATTTCATAGTGTGTTATTTCTTAAAAATAATTCAATAACTTGCACTACACGCAACACCGAGTTCAATCACACCATGACGTACACAAAAAAAAAAGCCATTAAAAGAGGTCATGAATAGTATTAACAACATTTTGAACATTATATAATCCTTATAATTTTAGAATCCCTATTATGAGTTTCTTAGTCATAATGCAAGAACAGATTCATTTTCAGTATTGCACTTTTATCAACTTTAATAGTGAAACCTTTTTAAATAAAATATTTTAAACTATCTGAATAAATTGGGACATCAACAAAATTTAAAATGAAACATCCCAAGCTTCCACGGTACGCTTTCCTTTGAATAAAATAGTAGCGTGTGTTGTACGCAACCTTGAGTTTTAACACACGCCACAACCAATCAAACTAGCCGTTATGAATAGTAATACCTAAATTTTGAAATTATATATATTTTATATTTTAAAATGGACTTCATTTTTGGATTCGGAATATCGAATTTAGCCTAAGGTGAAATTTTGGTACTTTTCGGATAACTTTTATATATTGATGAATAGTGAAAATTACTAAATTTTAATTAAAAACAACTTTTTTAATCAAAATAATTAATAGTGATAAATTGTGAATTTGAGTGGTTTTAAAGTATATTTAGAATATATTTTTACCATTTAATATAATGTTGGTCATTGGACATAATTTTACAATTAAACCGAACATAAACAAGTGTCAATCTTTTGATAGTTATTACCTCTTAAAAACACGCTTTTTGTTTTGACAGTGGGAATTAATTTTAAATTAATTTCTGCCAGTTCTGTGTTTTGAATTTAGAAAAATGGATTCCATATTTGGAATCAGGATGTCCAAATTTTGTAAATAGGTAACTTTTATTTTTAGACATTTTGAATAATTACTGTGGTAAATATTTTATTTACCATGGTTAAGGGTAAATCCGGTAAATAAGGGTTAAAAAATAATATTATAATAATACAAAATTACCCTAAAACGTGTCCTAACCTTATTGGTAGACACATACCCGACCATTAACATCCTTGGGTCAATTTGGGGACCCCTTGGAGCCACTTGTATGTGGTAGGGACACTTTATATTAATAAAGTTAAAATAAAAATAAAAATGGCATAAGCTTACATCTTTTAGAAGAACACTTTTTACATAGGGTTATACACATTGGATTTTCGATTATAAATATTCATTAGAAAGCTAAAAAGATTTCCTACATAATGATATTTTATTTATAATTTTTAGACATCAAATAAGTTAAATTATTAATGACACAATAGTGATGCAATGTTTACCTCATTAATAAATCATTTAAATAAATAAGATTATAATGATTAAAATATTATCTAAAACCTGTCCAATTCTTATTGGTTGATGTTATTTAGAAAAGGAGTCATCTTATCTTCGACCTCAATGATTTTTGGACCATTATAAACCGAATATAATTATATTATAAAGTAATACTTTCACTCTTTCCTAAAGAGCCCCTCCTCTCCCTTATAAAAGGAGACCACTTCTACTCATTCCTCACACCTCTCAAGCCACTTGGATCGTCCAAACCCTGCCCAAATAAGCTACCCACATCCCTCTCCTCCTCCTTGAAGCTTCCCCTTAGGCAGAAATCATTTCAATAAGTCCTTTGGTTCCAACCAAAGCGAGTTACCTAAATTAAAGGTAACGATTTCTCTTAAATTATTTTCATTTATTTTGCTTCTCCAACCCCCAAAATCTTTTTATTTCCTTTCTTTTGTAACAACACCAGTATCCTCAATATACTAGGATGTTGTTATAAGAAGTATTCAAACTACACATACACACAACTCCATCTAATGGATGATGAACATAATGTTTCTGTGGATGGAAAACTAACGCCTCACGAAACGATGATTGTTCAAATACATCTTACCGCCTCTCATGGTGGCCATTATGATGGCACTATAATTAAATATGATATTAATGATATATATTTTGTATATAAGCTTCTGTAATTCCATTTTATTTCATACCATTATTCGTTTCATGTTGTATATACATATGATAATTTCATTTGAGGAAGTGCGGACTACCGCCCCCTTAAAATGATATGACTCGTTGATACCACACATGGAACGTATAAAGGATGGTGTTAATGAACTTAAGTAACATATATAAAATATTATATTATACTGGAATAATAATATACCTATGTATTATTTGGATTCAATTCTTTTAAAATGAAAAATTAAATGGAAGTAGCGTTCGTGCGTAAGTGCGGACTACCGTCTCCACGAACGCGATGAGATTCATTGTCCATAATATCCATTCAAGTATAATTATAATTTGATGATTTAAAAATAGTATCTAAGGACTTTATATCATTCTGGATATGAATAATATACATCCCATTAATAACGAATATGGCTCACATAACAAAGAATATAAAGTAAAATGAACCCGTTAACACCCGAAATGACGATAATTCTAAGATATTATTAACAAATCAATGTTAAAAGATCATATATGATATCATATTAAAGTAAATGATTCTTGTATTATTCAATAACAATTATTTAACCATTATACAGGAGGTAAACCTACCATCTACCAAGGAAAAATTACAAAGTAAGGGATTTTCTTATCTCACTTTCAATTCCGTGAGATTTCCATGGTTCACCACACAATTATTGCATGTGGTGTACTGCCCATGATTGTATTCATTGTGTAATATACTTTAATTTATGGGTATTTACATCATCATGTTATGATACTTCTTTCATGGGTGTATGTTTCGTAAGTTACCTAATCGATAAGGGAATTTGAGATTTCAATTTCCACTCATCTGGCTTTACACACATTTCATTGATTATATTACTCCAAGATTATGTGTGGAATCGCTATTCATTTGGTTATGCCTTAATTTTCACTCCCCTTTCTGTGGATATACTTTTTATACACATAATCACTCCATTGATAAATTCTCAAGTGATCGGTATGAACTTGATAAGAGTAATTTTAACTCAATCTCTATTTGTTGAGTTAAATATCCAATTCGTTGGTGTTGTTTCTACAAGAATATGTGTGAATATCCTTTGATTGTTTTACACTGAATATTCAATCATATTTAGTGTATTTATATTTTTCACACATAATTATGTCGTTGATTTATCCTTAACCTAAGGATACGGCCTTTATGAGAGATTTCATCTCAATTTACATTGAACTGAGACTTCTTTGTTGATATACACCAAATCACTTTTATGCGGTGTATATAATGTACTTGACATAGTATATCATTAATCCCTTTATTCTCATGATATTACAAAGTTTTTATTACCTCAATTATTTGTATTCAAGTGTCTCTCTTTTGGTTAGAACCTCTGACCAAAATACCATTTTAAAATGTTTTAAAGACTTATTCTTCTATATCTTGCTCATCAATGTCCATGTTTTAAAAATGGTTTTAAGGATTTATTTATATGGACATTAAAGTTTTAAAATTAAAATTCCTTTTAAAAGTTTCAAAGTGGTATGGGACACTTTGATTCAAAAGTCTACTTTTAAATGGCTTCTTGACAAATAGTGTGACTTTTAAATGTTTTCAAGAAAAGGGGGATATTTCTCTCAAATAGTTTTGATGATTATTTTCATCTATGTAAACATCCTTCATTATTCATGATTGAGGTTAATGTGATACAATACAATCTTCCATATTGTATCAAATGAGTTATGTTTGACTGTGGATGTTCTATTTTTATACCATTCATGGTTTTTGGTTAAAGTATTGATATTTCGTATGCTAGTTTTAATACGAATGTTTATGTTATGTTTAATCCTTTTCATATGGGAATGCATTGGACTTACTAAGTGACGGGTGGAGCCCGCTATAGCTCCTCAATGCATCGGTAGGTCTCATGAGACAAACTAGTGTCTTGGCACAAGGCCTTGACAAAATATTATTTGTAGTCTTGGCACGAGGCCTTGACTATGTGGTTATGATAGTCTGGCATTATGCATTCCAACATTATGAAAGTGGTTATTGATTTTTGCATGTGATTATTCGATTAGTAGAATATCCATGTGAGTAAGTAAATGGCATTATTTCATTTTATTTATGCCATACCATGTTGAAAGTTCATGTTTGAAAGGCTTTTGTTTTAGTTATACATTTCCTTAAAAGTTTATTCTTATTTATGAAAGTTTCCGCTATATTGTTATCCTTACTGGGCATTTGAGCTCACCCCTTTTCTATGTTTTATTTTTCCCAGGAAGTGAAGAAGTAAGTTATGAATGACCTGCAGGGATATTATGTGGGGATATGAGTGTGGATTATGGAGACATTATGTTGTTGTAGTAGTTTTTCATTTTATGATGTAATGTAAGACTTATGAATATATCTAGTGTTTCCAAGGATACTAAACCAATCGGTCTTTCGAGATTTGATCTTTCTCGTGATCATGCCAATGTTACGAAGTAATGCACCGACTCTGGGTAGCTGGGGTCGGGGTGTTACAGTTGGTATCAGAGGAAGTTTAGTACAAACCTTGGAAGCTAGATTTAGATAAACTCTGATTAGAGCACGTAGACCTAAGATGAACTTTGAGGATTAGTATAGAAGAACTTCCTAGAATTTTGGTATTGTAGATATTTTGTGAGTTTTCCGAGCAATACATCCCTGTCTGGATACGAGCAGGTAGAGGCGGCTCTGGCACAGATGTACCTAGGGGTAAAACCCGAAAACACCGCTTTGAGCTAGACTCGAACGGGAACTGGTGCACGACAACGGGCCTTGCTGCACTCTTGGTTACGACACTCCCGGGGGATATGCTTAGGATAACTCTAATTTTCTTTACAAATCATTATGAAGGGTTTATGAGTATATACTTCCTCAAAGAAAACATTTTTATGATTATGGGTTATATCCATAAATAGTTCAATTTATGTTATGTGTTTTATAAGTATGGGATTATGTATTTTGATTCATAAACTGATCTAGTTTATGCCATTGTTTAGAAATGGCGCCCAGTAGAAGGAATGAGAACTCCAGAAATGCACATGATCCAAAGAGAAGGAAGGATCATATCTTTCATGGTCTTAAGCTAGAATTTATAAGAGAAATAGTCTCCCATGTATTATCATCATATGAAGAAATAATATCATGTGTTGATAAGATAAGTAAAGAGTTTACTGAGTCCTATGGATTTGAAGAGAAGCAAGAGAAGAAAAGAATGGAAGAGAGAAAGATGGATAAAGGGAAGAGGAAAAAGATGAATTTTCCCATATGTGACAACTTTGGGAAGAAACACCCTGGAAATTGCCTGAAAGGAATGGGAGTTTGTTATAAGTGTGGAGGAAAAGGGCACAAAGTACTTGACTGCAAGGGTGAGAAAATGGTTTCAAATGTACAATGCTTCATTTGCAAGGAGTTTGGACACTACGCGAACCTATGCCCCAGTCATCAGACTATGCCGCAAATGATGCTATTGGATAATAATCAAGTTATGATACTACCACAGATGAAGAGGAATGATTAGATTTCTTATGTTGATTATGTCAATTGAGTGTTGTATCAACAATGTACTTGTTATAATAATTATGGAGTATATAAGGATTGTACTGCAGTACTATTTCATTAAGGACTTGAGATTGTGTGGAACAAAGAAAAGTGACTCAATAGCAGGATAAATTTTTGGAAAATATATGGTTGAGAGAAAGATAAACCATAATATGGTTCTGATACCGAGTTAGTGATTTTAGAATAATACATGATTGATTTGGATAAATTATATTGGATATTCTTGACTACCTTGAAACTGATTAATGATTTGTATATTCCATCATTTTTTTTGGGGTTTAAAACATTTTTGGATTGATGAAGTATATCCAGCATTCTATATGGAATAGGGGAGCATGAATGTAATCAATAAGGAATATGGTAATTCAAGATGTTTCAGTTTATTAAAAGAATACAAGATGAAGGTATTCATATGCTATTACGGGGTAAAAAGGATCTATATTATGTTTACCTTCCTTATAAATGTTGGATTGTGAGTTTGGACAGAAGTATTTTGGATAGTTATAGTTTGGATTATTTTGGATTACCATAAAAGGACAACCCGGAGGTCGGGCGGCAACCCGTCTCGTCCGGCAAGGCTGCGAGACTTGAACCCGCAACCGAAGGGCGACAAGGGTGTATCACCTACCACTGGCCCACGAGATGTCCTGGATTAAATAATGTTGTTTTTCTTAAAGATCCGGTAGATGAATTATAAATTCATTTATTTTGGAACCCTGTACGAATAGTATAAATAAAAAAATTACATTCTATTATCTTTTAGAGTGAAAGATGAGTTTGTGGTAGAAATTTATTAATGGATAAAACTCTAATTATAAAGTAAGTATATCTCCTTATGATCTTAGCCAATCTCATAAATATATTCCTCAACATTAATAAAAGGAACTTAGAACAAAAATGTTGTCCTAGATGGTACCTTAAATCATCACTAATTCATGGCTTTGGGATTGTTGGCCTTTTCATAGTCATGTTCTCTACCACTCTCCATCAGATAATTGATGGTTAGATTTCTCTTCCATATCCATATTTTCCTACATGGAACCCTAGTATGTGTTATTTTCGGTAATCTTCATACTTTCCACTCTTTATTTTAAATAGAGGCCTCGTTAATTCATTTTTCGATGTGGGATTTCAACTATGATATTTTGAAACGTCAAAAATGTGTTATCCTAATACCCTATGTTTTGTTGAACCGATGGTATTTCAAATCATCATAGATTGATGAATTTAAGGACCTCAATTATACACTTGTTTGTGATTGATGATCTCAATCACTACCTATAAATATTTACGTTTTTCCTCCAATTATATGTCTCTAATTGCCACCAATGTTCTCCTAATCGAGATCATAATTTGGTGGTGACTCTTTCATTTCTCTTTTCCTCATATTAAGACTAAATTTTAGTAACCTAATTTCCGATGTGGGTTTTCCCACAAAGATATTTTCTATTTTCAACCTTTTATTTTCGAAGAACAATTTCAAATTGCGAGGATGCAATTTATTGAAGGAGGGGAGAATGTAACACCCCAGGATTTCATAGTGTGTTATTTCTTAAAAATAATTCAATAACTTGCACTACACGCAACACCGAGTTCAATCACACCATGACGTACACAAAAAAAAAGCCATTAAAAGAGGTCATGAATAGTATTAACAACATTTTGAACTTTATATAATCCTTATAATTTTAGAATCCCTATTATGAGTTTCTTAGTCATAATGCAAGAACAGATTCATTTTCAGTATTGCACTTTTATCAACTTTAATAGTGAAACCTTTTTAAATAAAATATTTTAAACTATCTGAATAAATTGGGACATCAAAAAAATTTAAAATGAAACATCCCAAGCTTCCACGGTACGCTTTCCTTTGAATAAAATAGTAGCGTGTGTTGTACGCAACCTTGAGTTTTAACACACGCCACAACCAATCAAACTAGCCGTTATGAATAGTAATACCTAAATTTTGAAATTATATATATTTTATATTTTAAAATGGACTTCATTTTTGGATTCGGAATATCGAATTTAGCCTAAGGTGAAATTTTGGTACTTTTCAGATAACTTTTATATTTTGATGAATAGTGAAAATTACTAAATTTTAATTAAAAACAACTTTTTTAATCAAAATAATTAATAGTGATAAATTGTGAATTTGAGTGGTTTTAAAGTATATTTAGAATATAGTTTTACCATTTAATATAATGTTGGTCATTGGACATAATTTTACAATTAAACCGAACATAAACAAGTGTCAATCTTTAGATAGTTATTACCTCTTAAAAACACGCTTTTTGTTTTGACAGCGGGAATTAATTTTAAATTAATTTCTGCCACTTCTGTGTTTTGAATTTAGAAAAATGGATTCCATATTTGGAATCAGGATTTACAAATTGTGTAAATAGGTAACTTTTATTTTTAGACATTTTGAATAATTACTGTGGTAAATATTTTATTTACCATGGTTAAGGGTAAATCCGGTAAATAAGGGTTAAAAATAATATTATAATAATACCAAATTACCCTAAAACGTGTCCTAACCTTATTGGTGGACACATAACCGACCATGCGCATCCTTGGGTCAATTTGGGGACCCCTTGGAGCCACTTGTATGTGGTAGGGACACTTTATATTAATAAAGTTAAAATAAAAATAAAAATGGCATAAGCTTACATCTTTTAGAAGAACAATTTTTAAATAGGGTTATACATGTTGGATTTTCGATTATAAATATTCCTTAGAAAGCTAAAAAGATTTCCTACATAATTATATTTTATTTATAATTTTTAGACATCAAATAAGTTAAATTATTAATGACACAATAGTGATGCAATGTTTACCTCATTAATAAATCATTTAAATAAATAAGATTATAATGATTAAAATATTATCTAAAACCTGTCAAATTCTTATTGGTTGATGTTATTTAGAAAATGAGTCATCTTATATTCGACCTCAATGATTTTTTTACCATTATAAACCGAATATAATTATATTATGAAGTAATACTTTCACTCTTTCCTAAAGAGCCCCTCCTCTCCCTTATAAAAGGAGACCACTTCTACTCATTACTCACACCTCTCAAGCCACTTGGCTCGTCCAAACCCTGCCCAAATAATCTCCCCACATCCCTATCCTCCTCCTTGAAGCTTCCCCTTAGGCAGAAAGCAATTCAAGAAGTCCTTTGGTTCCAACCAAAGCGAGTTACCTAAATTAAAGGTAACGATTTCTCTTAAATTATTTTCATTTATTTTGCTTCTCCAACCCCCAAACTCTTTTTATTTACTTTCTTTTGTAACAACACCAGTATCCTCAATATACTAGGATGTTGTTATAAGAAGGATTCAAACTACACATACACACAACTCCATCTAATGGATGATGAACATAATGTTTCTGTGGATGGCAAACTAACGCCTCACGAAACGATGATTGTTCAAATACATCTTACCGCCTCTCATGGTGGCCATTATGATGGCACTATAATTAAATATGATATTAATGATATATATTTTATATATAATCTTCTGTAATTCCATTTTATTTCATACCATTATTCGTTTCATGTTGTATATACATACGATAATTTCATTTGAGGAAGTGCGGACTACCGCCCCCTTAAAATGATATGACTCGTTCATACCACACATGGAACGTATAAAGGATGGTGTTAATGAACTTAAGTAACATATATAAAATATTATATTATACTGGAATAATAATATACCTATGTATCATTTGGATTCAATTCTTTTAAAATGAAAAATTAAATGGATGTAGCGTTCGTGCGTACGTGCGGACTACCGTCTCCACGAACGCGATGAGATTCATTGTCCATCATATCCATTCAAGTATAATTATAATTTGATGATTTAAAAATAGTATCTAAGGACTTTATATCATTCTGGATATGAATAATATACATCCCATTAATAACGAATATGGCTCACATAACAAAGAATATAAAGTAAAATGAACCCGTTAACACCCGAAATGACGATAATTCTAAGATATTATTAACAAATCAATGTTAAAAGATCATATATGATATCATATTAAAGTAAATGATTCTTGTATTATTCAATAACAATTATTTCACCATTATATAGGAGGTAAACCTACCATCGACCAAGGAAAAATTACAAAGTAAGGGATTTTCTTATCTCACTTTCAATTCCGTGAGATTTCCATTGTTCACCACTCAATTATTGCATGTGGTGTACTGCCCATGATTGTATTCGTTGTGTAATATACTTTAATTTATGGGTATTTACATCATCATGTTATGATACTTCTTTCATGGGTGTATGTTTCGTAAGTTACCTAATCGATAAGGGAATTTGAGATTTCAATTTCCACTCATTTGGATTTACACATATTTCATTGATTATATTACTCCAAAATTATGTGTGGAATCGCTATTCATTTGATTATGCCTTAATTTCCACTCCCCTTTCTGTGGATATACTTTTGATACACATAATCACACCATTGATAAATTCTCAAGTGATCGGTATGAACTTGATAAGAGTAATTTTAACTCAATCTCCATTTGTTGAGTTAAATATCCAATTCGTTGGTGTTGTTTCTACAAGAATATGTGTGAATATCCTTTGATTGTTTTACACTGAATATTCAATCATATTTAGTGTACTTATATTTTTCACACATAATTATGTCGTTGATTTATCCTTAACCTAAGGATACGGCCTTTATGAGAGATTTCATCTCAATTTACATTGAACTGAGACTTCTTTGTTGATATACACCAAATAACTTTTATGCGGTGTATATAATGTACTTGACATAGTATATCATGAATCCCTTTATTCTCAGGATATTACAAAGTTTTTATTACCTCAATTATTTGTATTCAAGTGTCTCTCTTTTGGTTAGAACCTCTAACCAAAATACCATTTTAAAATGTTTTAAAGACTTATTCTTTTATATCTTGCTCATTAATGTCCATGTTTTAAAAAAGGTTTTAAGGATTTATTTATATGGACATTAAAGTTTTAAAATTAAAATTCATTTTAAAAGTTTCAAAGTGGTATGGGACACTTTGATTCAAAAGTCTACTTTTAAATGGCTTCTTGACAAATAATGTGACTTTTAAATGTTTTCAAGAAAAGGGGGATATTTCTCTCAAATAGTTTTGATGATTATTTTCATCTATGTCAACATCCTTCATTATTCATGATTGAGGTTAATGTGATACAATACAATCTTCCATATTGTATCAAATGAGTTATGTTTGACTGTGGATGTTCTATTTTTATACCATTCATGGTTTGTGGTTAAAGTATTGACATTTCGTATTCTAGTTTTAATACGAATGTTTCTGTTATGTTTAAACCTTTTCATACGGGAATGCATTGGACTTAGTAAGTGACGGGTGGAGCCCGCTATAGCTCCTCGATGCATCGGTAGGTCTCATGAGACAAACTAGTGTCTTGGCACAAGGCCTTGACAAAATATTATTTGTAGTCTTGGCACAAGGCCTTGACTATGTGGTTATGATAGTCTGGCATTATGCATTCCAACATTATGAAAGTGGTTATTGATTTTTGCATGTGATTATTCGATTAGTAGAATATCCATGTGAGTAAGTAAATGGCATTATTTCATTTTATTTATGCCATACCATGTTGAAAGTTCATGTTTGAAAGGCTTTTGTTTTAGTTATACATTTCCTTAAAAGTTTATTCTTATTTATGAAAGTTTCCGCTATATTTTTATCCTTACTGGGCATTTGAGCTCACCCCTTTTCTATGTTTTATTTTTCCCAGGAAGTGAAGAAGTAAGTTATGAATGACTTGCAGGGATATTATGTGGGGATATGAGTGTGGATTATGGAGACATTATGTTGTTGTAGTAGTTTTTCATTTTATGATGTAATGTAAGACTTATGAATATATCTAGTGTTTCCAAGGCTACTAAACCAATCGGTCTTTCGAGATTTGATCTTTCTCGTGATCATGCCAATGTTACGAAGTAATGCACCGACTCTGGGTAGCTGGGGTCGGGGTGTTACAATTTTTATGACACTATTTTCATATATGATATATATATTATGTTCATGTTTTCATTATGCTTCTTTATTTCTCATTTATTGCATACTTTATGGTTTCCATTATGGGTAAACGCGATAATTTCATTTTAGGAAGTGCGGACTACCGCCCCCTCAAAGTGATTTGAATCGTTAATGCCATATGTGGGATGTACAAAGGATGGAGTAAATGGTATTATACATTATATTATAATGGAATTATATTATAATTTTATATAATCACATCATCGTTCCATTAAATATGAAATGGAAATGAAAGTAGCGTTCATGCATATGTACGGCTTACTGTCTCCATGAACGGTGCATTTCATTTCTTACCTCTAAATGTTATGTAATATTATAAATGAATGTATATACTGGACATATATGATATATATGATATATAAATCATGAATATAATTATGGATATAATGGATATTTTACCACATGAACAACTTTTAATTTTAAGAAGTTTATTTTTGACTCAAGTACCAAAGATCGACAAAACGATTGTTATTAACATAAATAATTACATAATGTTCATAAAATGGTAATAAGTGATATAAAATGAATTATGAACTTGAAAAAGGTTCTTAATAAGGTATATATTAACTCTAGTTTATTATTCAGGAGGTTAAAGAGTGGTCGCGTCAAGTCGGACACGAGGTAAGGTAACTTCTTAACCTAATTTCCATTCTTTGGGTTAATCTCCTGCTTTCAAATTATGTCATGATATTATTATGTCATATCTTGAATTTGTACTTTATTTATGTTTACTTATAGTAAATACACATAATAGATCTATTTTATTTAAAAAAATGTATCTTTTTATACGAAGAGTTTTTACTAAATGACAATAGGAATGGTTTGTCTTACGTATGCGGCGACAATGAATTCTCTGACGCCGTGACCATTATATGAGTTTCAGCTTCCTCTACAAGCCATTACTTTTATTAAATGATTTCAAAATAGAGAGAGAGAGAGATTTATCTAAAATATATGAAAATCCAATGCAAATGTATACGTATTTAACGCAATCTTAAAAATGTTTTCAGAAAACCCAACTCTCGAGTGTGGTAGACAGGAAGGGATTGGGCGTGGACCCATCATGGCCTGTAATTAGTCGAGCAGTCTCAGAATTAGTTATTTTGTTTTCATAAGCTTGCATAATTTTTTCAGAAAAACACTGGAGTATATTTGAAAAATTTTAAAAGTAAGTATCTTCTAAAAAATTGCATCGGTAGGTCTCATGAGACAAAATAGTGTCTTGGCATGAGGCCTTGACAAAATCGTATTTGTGGTCTTGGCACGAGGCCTTGGCTACGTGGTTATGATAGTCTGGCATTATGCATTCCATCATTATGAAAGTGGTTGTTGATATTTCATGTGATTATTCGACTAGTAGAATATCCATGTGAGTAAGTAAATGGAATTATTTAATTTTATTTTTTCCATATTATGCTGAAGTTCAAGTTTAAAAAGGCTTTTGTTTTAGTTATACATTGCCTTAAATGTTAATGTTTATTTATGAAAGCTTCCGCTATATTGTTTTCCTTACTGAGTATCTGAGCTCACCCCTTTCGATGTTTTAATTTTTCCAGGATGTGAAGAGGTATTTTAGGAATAACCTGCATGGGATTATCTGAAGGGGATATGAGTGTGGAAAATGGAGACTATGTTATTGTAGTTTTTCACTTTATGATGTAATGTAACATTTATGAATGTATCTAGTGTTTCCAAGGCTACTAAACTAATCGGTCTTTCGAGACTTGATCTTTTTTTATCATTCCAATGTTACGCAATAATGCACCGACTCTGGGTAACTGGGGTCGGGGCGTTACACCATGACTACATCCCTTAGTGACATTGGTGTAGAACAGTCCTATTATTTAGTTGATTTTGGTAGGTGTGATGATAAAGTAAATGAATTTTAGACCTTGAAGGCATGTTCCCTAGAAACAATTACTATTGTCACCTCAACCATATTTGAAGGGAAAAAGTGACAATTTTATGTGTTTCATGACTTTGGGGCTCATAATATTTACAATATATCAGTATATTAGTTTGATTTACACCATAAATGTTTATAGGAATAAAAGGACATTAGATGACATGAAACAAATCCAATTATGTATTTAATTTATCAATATGTACTTACGTTATCCAAGTGATGCATCCATCATGGCTAGGTTAGTGGAAGAATATCTACCAGCATCAGCATATTCTAGGAGAACATTATCCATTGATGGGTCAAAGGTAATAAGAGATTTTCGATTAGAAGTATACATTGGGTCTGGCCATTCTTGGACCTCAGCCACGTCCAACTCTCCATGAACATCTTCTAATGTTGGAGGTATTTCTTGATGGATGGAAGGTGTGTCTTATTCCCTGGATACAAATGTCCATATTTTATATTATACTTCGAAAGGAACAGAACAATAAAACATGTCAAGATAATATACTGGAGCTTCCGAAAAAAGGTGGAAGATTCTAAAAAATATATAACATACTTATTAATTACGGGTGAGAATGTTTCATGGACACGACCTGCTTACATTTCATTACTTTATTTGAGGGAGGGCCTTCAAAGGGGACCAACACTAGAGGTGATAAAGGTGAAACCAACAAAGCCATTGGAATTGTTGCTTTAGGATCAATAAACATTGCCTCAATTATTTCTATTTGACCAAGGGAGACAACTTCATCATCCTCTTAATAACCATCTGTGTCTAGCTTAGCTATCACACCCCAAGATAAATATAAAGAGGATATAAGAGATAACTGAATATTTCCATATTGCTACAATATCTAATGTAATATAGAAACATTAACACAAGTTTTATGATAATCCAATCATGTTAGGATAATGATAAATTTGTTCCTACCTATTTACTAGATCCATATTGGTTTCTTTAATCCTTAGAAACCACAATTGTGTTGTGAATTATCATTTTCTATGCTCAAGATGAATAGTGTATTTAACCCTTCACGTAAGGAATCACTACATGGAGTTCTTCGGGGAAATTCATTGACATAATTTATCTATTGTTGGAAGTAAATTATCTTATTGGTGATAACATTTCCAAAACCCTCCAGCTTCAACTCTACCTGGCATAGTATTTTCCATGCCTCAGGGATTGAGTTCACATTTCTCGAATATTCCTATTTTTTCACCAATGGGGAAGGAAAGAAAAGTAATTTTGGGTGCTTCACTAGTTGGTACATCACTAACATACATCTTTCTTTATATTTTGGATTATATAGGTACCTTTCTCAATGATAGCACTAACTCCAAGTAGCTCACCTACTTCAAGGGAATTTTTAGAGCCACTAGCCTATTGGATAAAAGTTTTCACTATGAAATTATTTTTTTTCTCCAAAAAAGGATCTATAATACCACCCTTAACCCTTTTTTAATACTTTGTATCCTTTCTACAAATATAGTCAGTCTCCCAGTTGGGTACAATTGAATCTAACCATCAGTATAGGATGAAAAAATACCAATGTCTATGTCATTCAAAGAGATAGTCTCTCAAAAATGAGTCTCATCCCAAGAAACAATTATCTAGAATTTTCAAGCCACCATCAGATTTGTTTCTGACTGAACATGAGGAGGATCCGGCCACCTTATTTTTAAACAATTAAACTTCCACCTGAATTGGCATGGTTTATGCCATTTAAAAAAGATATTGGCATCGTTTGAGTGGATATGATTCCCCCATGAATAGATATTGGATTGGATTGGGACTCAAGATCAAAAATTTTGTTATTGGTGAAAGTTAAATTGGGAACCATATATGGTATAATGACAAAACGGTCATACTAGTTCATACTTATCCTTATTTTCTAGTTCATTCATGTGGTGGGTCTGACCCCACTAATTCTTTGAAAAACAGCCTGAACTGGGTTATTGGGAAGTTTTGTGAAATAAAAAACTCATATACACCCATATGGGCCCCAATAAAAGACCATATTTTATATAAGGGGGTGAATATTCTATAAAAGGAACTTCTGCTATACATGTGGCATACCTAGTGGTATAGTTTATCTAGAATGGGAATGGAAAAACAAATATGTCTACCCTTAGCTTTATCTCCACCATTAATAAGGTGAAAACCCTAACTCCACCCTTCACCCAGAATTGTAGGAAGTACTTGTTAAGGTACATTAACAGAAATCATTACAACTTAACAAGTTGGTAGGTATGAAAAATCAACTTTGACCCCTAGTCATTTAATTATAATTCTTCAATATTTGGTCTCTAGTAACTATATTCATAATGAAATTCTCATGATGGAAGTTTTTGGGTGTCTTTATTGATGGATTTTCACAATTATTATCAATGAAAATATCAATCCATTTTTTTACAAGATGTCCTCCCCAAATAAGGGTCCTTCTAAAGAGAATTCTTATCCAAGAAAATAAACTCTTTTTCAATAGGATAGATCTATTCTACATCATACAAAGTGAATTGCGGAGGGATAAATTTGTCATAAATTTCTCCTAAAATTGGTTCACTTATGATTTTATCAAAATCTCACAGATTGATGTTGAAATCTTCATGATTAGGTGGAATGTGTTTACATCTATAAATCATCAACTAACCATTTTTATCATCATACATCTGTTGCAATATGCGAGTTCTTTAGAATCCTAGAAAACTTTTATATAGTAATATTTTCTCTAGATCAGTGAAATATTTTCGGGAAGTATGTTGTACCTAGAAGGGCTAACCACAGAACATTATTATACTCCCTCTTTATTGGATATCATAGTAGGATAACCATCAGAACCTCTTACTAGATATGGACTTGAGCATTATCAAATAGTAGATGTGGATTTCAGGCTCAGAATCATATTGATACCCTTTAAAATCCTTTAGTATAGGTTTTGGAATATGTTTTTCAGAGCATTCATCCTCATAAAAGAGATGACCTACATATTAGATGTTCACCCAGAATTTATATTGAGTCTTCATAATCCCGGAAGTTGTCATAATCCCTTTCTTTGGGGAAAGAATTAGGGAATCATTCTAGAGGAAGAATCCTTTCAGGGGTAACCAATCTAAAAATTTATACTCTAGAAAATTTTTCCCCATAAAACATTTAAGGTTATCTTGAGTAGATTGATCAATTAATATCTTTTCTATATCTTTACTGTTAACCATAGATTCAATAAAAAATGAATATTTAGTTTCAATATAAATAGATAAGTGATTAGGATTGAATGTGTTCCTTGAAAAAAGGAAATATATGACTTGGGAAACATCTCATGGAGTGTCTGAACTATAAAAAGTTACATGAATAGTTTGACTATAATAGGGTCATGCGAACCATATAAATTCCCAAGGGACATCATGAATGTCATAGCCAACCAAATATGTGTGAATCATAATTTGATTTAGTTATTATTGATTAGTTACTAGATTTTTTATATGATAGTGGTCACACTATGAAAAAATGTGATCTAATCACATGAAGCAGTCATGCGGAGGAATCTTGTGAAGTGATCATGCAAATGAAAAAGTTATAAGAGATTTGGAAGTTTGGAATGTGAGTGAAGTGGCATGATCCTTTATCTCCTACTTAAAGTATGTATCATGTATTTAAAAGGTTCACTCAAAAGACCAAATTTCACCCAAAATACCAATATGTGATAGCCCAAGGGACTCTAGTGAAAATTTAATTCCATGAAACAGAGTCTTTCCTCCTTCTCTTAGACTTCACTTCTAAGGGTGGGGGTATTTTTTATGCCCACTAGATAAAAGTTTGAAAAATTAGATTTATTAAAATACCCAAAAAAACAAGTAAAATTTTGTTTTAAAGGAAATAAATATATAGCATGAGCCCTTTAAGGTCTTATATTTGGTTTACATGAATATACCTTAAAGGGACATGTGATTTCATAACCCACCTCAGATTCATGAGACACATAAAATAAAATTGAGGAAATTATTTGTCATAGAGCTCACATGAAATCATGTGACCAAGGTCTGCTCATGTCATGTCCCAAATAAATTTGGTGACTAAATGAAAATGTACTAAAGTTACCATGGTTCTCTAGGATGTGTCCTTCACATGGTTGTTGCTTCTTAAACAATTCTCCATTAGTCATGCGATCGACCTAATGATGAACGGATTGCATGACTTAGCTAGGAAGGGATATCTATGAAATTACATTCTTTTGATCATTGTTTTTCACTTTATGAACTAAGAGACATCAATAATGACATTTTATTTAGTCTTGTGAATCCCATGATATAGTGTTGACTTACCCAAAAACATCCCCCGGATGACTTGATCCTAGGTATGTGGATTATCTACCATGAAAAGTTGCATTGATATAGGGTATGGGGAAAGATATGCCCCCTAATATTTGAAAATGACATGTAGAGATAAAAATGATATATGGATTGGATAATGGGAAGGATTTATCTGGGGTTGAGGTATTACGGGATCTCAAGGTCTTCAAATTAATAAAACTCAATGAGTATATTTTTTAAAATTGAAGAATATGGAGTGATATTTGTGAAATAGTTGGATGTGTAATAACCCCAAATAACATGATCACATGATGAATTCTTGTTCATTTGATTGTGATATGGTAATATAATCATGAGATTGCCTCTTGGTCATGCGGCTAGGCCATGTGATCACCCAGTCCCATAACATTTATGTGATTTCATGGCCCTCATGCCCTTACATGCTTCTGTAACTCTACAACCTATATGTAAAGTGCATGAACTCCCCTTATTCATGTGAAGTTGCTGACCCAATGACATTCATGTGATCTATTATCCCTCATGGGTGAAACTCAAACTCACCTTGTTCTTTCTTATCCTATAAGGCTATACCACTTAACATCGTCAAACACTTCCTAACTCAATGGGTAATAAACCTTATGAGTCTAATCCATACCCTTTCTTATCATTTATCAAGGGTCCATATTAACTATGAAGACTCTAGTTATAATTATAAAAAAAGATTTCAGATGCCTTCCTAAGGCTCAATCCCCCATATTCAATGAATATCTTTATAATCGGTCTTTATATGTGGGAATATTCACCACAAAGACCATGGTTTTCAATATAGACTCCACATTTTCAACATTTATTTTGAATGAATATTTTTTTAGGGATAAATATCCTACATGGGGCCAATAAACAAATTCCATTATGGTTTCCTCAGTGTGTAGGCCCCACACCCATATGAAATATGTCGGATCTCCTAATATCCCTTATTTCTCACACTGAGAAATAATTTCATAGGTAAAGAGACATGTAGTGACCATGTAATTAGTACAATAAAAATAAACCATTATGATAATAATCCTTAGGTTTAATGTTTTACCATATTTGCCTTTCCTTAAAAGGTACATACTCCTAATGGAGCATCCTAGGAAAGTCCTATATGCATAAGCCCCACTCAAACATCTATTATCACACTTTTTTTTGACACAAACACCTTTATTTTAAGAACTAAAAGGCCTCTGATTACTGTTATAGTTAGGATTCATTGTAATCCTTTCTATGGATTGACATTTATATCATATTACCCTCATAAATATTTTTATATTGCAATATTCCTTATGAAAGATCATTCATTTTCTCATAGTTCCATATCCTCCACAAGACTAGTAATCATACTTATCTTAAGGTAGCCTTAGTTTGTAATCCCTATAAGAAGATACACCTAATATGATTATCCAAATAAGGTGTAAAACCTAATTGTATCACAATTTCTATCATGGAAAAATTCCCTATGGAACCTCTTTTTTCAATTATTTTCTTGATAAAGTCAAACTCTCATTCGTAGTGTTTTATTCCTTGAAGGTATCTCTTTAATATCCCCATTGGGTCATATTACTGGTGGGGATCATATTCAGAAATAAATAATCCTTGTGATATAAATTCACCCTCATTGATATATATTCTATTCAAGGAAAATTTGAAAGGGCCTTTCATGTATAAGATAGATACCAACCATTAATAGGAACATTTCACCCAGAATCCTCACAACATGTAATTAAACTACACGGATTGAACCTTTCTATGTAACTTTAATAGGTATAATGTGTCAAGTTAAGTGGAACCAAACTATATGGGTTTGTTGAGTCTTGAAAACTTTTTAAGGGAAATAGAAATTATCCTACGGATTTTGAATAGAAAGGAAAACAATATAATGAAAGAGTTGAAGGAAGCATGTTTAATGTATATAAAATGGGAAAGTAAACAAGTCAGGATACGTGGGATAAACCCTACGTGGACTTCCACTCTTTATGGTGATCTTCTTCATAAGATATCCATGAATTAAAAATATCAAGGGAAGGAGATAGTAGTGTCTTCCAAGAAAATTAATGTAAATCCTTTTGGGGGGAAGAGGAGGAATAATACGCATTCCACATGGCATCCCCAATGATCTCAAATGGTTCGCGGGCAAGGTGAAGCTGTCAGTTCCCCATTAATGCAACAAATTCATTCGCGGGACTGAGGCAGTGATCCTTACTACTACAGACAATGACCTTCTTCCCCCTATGTCCAAGTCATTCATAGGCAAAGTTGCTTCTGTGGGCTTCTGAAAAAGAAGTATCACACCCTCATCTTAGACAATAGGCTACACTAGTATCAAATTCCCCGCTGCTCTATTAAAAGAGTTTTGGGGGACTTTCTGAGTGGAATTTAGAAATTTGATCAATGAAGGCATGGAAGAAGAGATCACTGCAAATGATGGAACACATTGACAATTCCCTATAGGTAAAACCAACCACATAGCATTATGGAGAAGAAAAATAAAATAGTAGAAAAAACATGTACCTCCCATGAGGATATATTTCTTGGGGGTATAGAATGAATTCCCCATTTTCAATCAGTCATCCCACATAGAAAAGATCTATGCAGGTGGAGCCCTGTCCCATGTTGAGAATTTCTACATAGATGGAATTCAACACCATATAGAATCATGCTACATGGATGGAACCTTACTCTGCATTGAAAATCAATATGTAGAACAAACCTAGGTCTGCATACCACCATGGTACATGGACAGTCCCCCTACCCACATATAAATATTCTATGTGGAGGAAACCTCATACCACATAAGGATTTTTTATGTAGAATGAGGTATCCTATAGATTCCCCCTATTTCTAGTCATTTCCATCACATAATTGGAAGTCCCTTAACAAACTAGTCCAATGATATCCAGACAAAGTCTCTTCCAAAGGAACAAAACATGTATTATGTGACCATCGAACACATCAACGTGACCCTCTGAGTTTACATACCCATGGTATGAAGAGTCACGTGGGTAATACCCTCAACAGTGCGGACCCCCAGAATGTCCCTAAGGTTACATTCCTAGGTAACCTGGGTTCCAACCCTGGGGATTCTCATGCGAACCTCTCCATTGTAGGGATTAAGGGGAATCGCTGGAATTACCCTTTAACAAGGTTCATTATTAAACAAATGATGTCATTCCTGGGTTTCCATTTGACAAGGAATGATGCTCCTCCCTTTCCCAAAACCAATTTTAGGGAAATCCCACTAAGTTAAGCCTCTAGATTTTCTAGTAGGAGGAAGCTCTCTTTATCTTCTTTTACCCAGCCTTAGATATATCTGAATAGATCCTCAAACATGAATATCAAAGATATTAAAACAACCGAGTAAATGGGCACACTCAAATCCCTTATATCTCCCCTATGGTATCTAGTTCCATCCATCAGTAGATGGGGAGGGTTGTGTGATCATCAGATCTATCACTTTGTCTTGTTTCTCACTCCGATCATGACTCGTGTTGGATTAGAGATTAGTGGTTATCATGAAATCTTTATGACCCCATGTTCAAAAATGGACCTTCCCTATAGATGTAACCCCCAATCCTAAATCAAATAGGTTGCTTCCATGCATAAGTCACAATCATATCATTCCCGATTTAATGGGAATATTCCTTGTATAAGCCCCAACTTTCAAAACTATGTAGATTTTGATTCCGAATTAACTTGGTATCTAGAGAAACTCCCCATGGCTCAATATTGACACCATAATTTTCACATCGATTCACTCTCGTCCTGACAACATGATGATAAACTACACAGGTCATTGAACTATGTGGGTTATGATTCTTCTCTCTTGGATAAATAGGAAGTCCATATTACAGGTTCAATCCCAACATTAAAACAATTTGCATCCCATAGAAGACAATAAACTTTAGAGAACCTCATCACATGGATTGAACTAGTGTTGTCTCAGTGAAAGATTAAAAAATCCTTGATCTATCCAAAAAAGGGTAACATAAGTGAAGAAACTTAGATACATATAGATATCTTCATTGATGGAGAACCTCAGATACATATAGATAATTCTGAATCCATAGGCATTTGTGATCGACCTTACATAGGGGTAATCAACAGACACATTTTTTGGAATGAACAAAGGATTGATGAACATATAAACATTGCTTAAATCTATAAGAGAGTCCCGAAATAGGAAATAGTTCATCCCAAAAGGTTGTGATGATCCTGAATTCCCATCCTATCGACCAATGTGAGTTCTTAAGTGTTATTGGACAAATCATCCAACGAGCGCTTGTATTTGGAAAGAAGGTCCATGAATATTGGTTGCAAGAACCGTTGGGTGTTTCTGGATCTACTAATAAAATCTTTGAGACCATTCGAAGATATTTCATTTGAAATTAGAGATTTCACAAAACTCAACCCCCTAAAATCAATTGTAAAACACAACATTTTATTCGAAGATAAAAATATTGAATATGAGATTAATGAGACTTTGAATGTGGCCCCTCCTTCATAAGATAAAAAGGATATATTTCCTAGTCCCCATTAAAATATTCTACTCTATGTCAATGGAATATTTGTCAGAAAAAAAAATGGTAAACCCAAGGTGTATCGTTAACCAAGGTGGTGGTGTTACCCTTCCTTAGGCCCATTTTACACTCAAAACAGAAGAGGGCCAAGAGAGATCATCAATTATACATGTGTTCATGACATGATACTTTGATGGGGGTTTGTTATCTGTACATTTAAAATATGTTGAATTTTTTTTTCATATCTTCCTTTAATACAATGGAATATTGTAAGATTTCATACACATGCATATCAACAATCTCACCAGCTGATCCCTCTACAAATCAGTGGACTATGTCACGTACCCAGCATCTCCAACATTGGGTATCAAATTCACAAATCTGGGACTACCATTTGAATGATACTATCCCATCATTGGAGGATGCATGAAAGGCCCACCAGTCGATGAAATCCCACCATCCACCCACTCAGCATCGACCAGTCGTCCAGAACCATGCGACTCCACTAGCCATCTCTAATTTTTTTGGGGCCCTGTCCGTATAACATGGAAATGAGTAACTAACTTATCTTAAGGAGGCAGATGAAGTCATCACCAATGAATTCTCCCAAACATCCAAAAGGTTTCCCCACAATGGCCCCTACCAGAAGACATAACTTCCAACACCATGCAGCCTAGTATCCTCACCCTGAAGAGGATACAACATTGAGGGCTTCTACTGAATTTCAATGAACAGAGCTCCCACTATCTACACGCTAAGTGAGAAAAACACATAATCAAATATAGTTCCTCACACTGGTTCTTGAGGAAGAGATCATTCAGGCATATAAAACAAAAAACTATGGACATGCATATGTTCCAGAAACCTCTTCTAAAGCCTGCCCTAAAAATATGGCAGCATGTTCCGAGCTAGTGCAGATTCCCACCAATGCTCGCCAAGGATTCCATGAAAATAAGGAGTAAAATTACATGTAGATAAAAATATCTACCTAGGGACACATATCCCATCACCCAAATAGTGTGGAAAACAACTATGAGCATATGAAAATTCTTATTGATGTATAACAAGCCCATCATCCAAATAGGATAGCAAGCTATAGGAAAAAACAAACCCCATCCAAAGACTATGAATCCCACCAGTCAAATATGGTGGCAATCAAATAGGGGGAGATTCAAATTACTACGGATTCATATCTTTCTTTTCAGAAAAATACAGTGGTAAATAAGAAGACTCAAATCCCTACTAATAAATACATAGCCCATAAGCCTAATATGATGGAAAATAGAGAAAATATCTAGTGTATCCCAGCTATAATTCATGGGAATACTCGTTGCTCTTGCATGACATAAGAGACCATATAGTACCCATTGGAAAATAATAGAGTACTAGAGCAAGCACATATTCCTACCCTAACATTGGAATGGGAATATATCCCCATTATAACCAAACACTTATCTCAACACATCCATGAAATAATGGATGATCATACATAAATTCATGTTAATATCTTCCAACCTATCAATATGTAATCATGTCCATGGAAATAGAAATAATTTTAGCCCACAACCCCATCTCCCAAAGTGGGATGACTCATCCAAAAGATAAGATTGTCACTCTAGTGCAGACCTACATCCATGATCCAGTCCAAGAGGGTCTTTGGCTATATTCCATGACAAATAGACAACCAGATCAGGGAAAGGTACACATTCCAACTATGGGACACTGGCACACCATGGTGGCCACTCTAGGGAAGGTATATAACCCTTCCAGAACTCAAGATACTCATCATCATGTCTTTCCAGCATCATAGGAACCACATAAATAGTAACTTGTTTATGATGGTTGTTACCAATAGTAGGCATCCCTAGTTTCCCGTAAGAGAGAGCCCAAAAATAAATTGTGCCAAAGGAAACTATAAAATGAAGAGTATATTCATGACCCTACACTGTTGGTAGTAAGAGTTATTGATTCCATCAAACAACTATAAATAGAGTCTTAGGATCCTGTCAATCCATTACCAAATTATGGTAGTGGTAGTAGTAGTTGTGAAGGTCCTTACAGCAATGTTGTTACCAGCTAATCTCAAGGTCCTCCTAAGAATACCACAGAAGGCTTACTTCATGGTAAATAAATGATGAACCTTGAGAGCCTATCTCCTGATGAGTTTCATGGTATCCCCGATTATGGCTGTAAGATCAAACAATAAGAAGTCCCTCCACTTGCTTTCGTCCACCCTGATGGCCATCCCCATGGTATTGGCTATAGAAATTATCCCTACAGTCAGATATCAATCCATGATGGTAGTCCACGTGATGATGGAAGTCACTATGAAGGCCCTCCTCACATTGGTATCAAGTAGAAAGAATTTATTACACATGTTGTAGTCTATATTTAAGGTCCTCCCCATGATTCACAACATTGATATTCTCCCTATGGATGGACATCAAGTCGTGATGGTATCCCTCACCATCACGATTTCGGTTTCATAGGCCCTCGCCACTACCAAATTTCATACTTGTAAGATGGTCTTCCCCTCGGTGATTTAAGTATGATAAGGCTCTCATATTCTAAGGCACTTGGAAAGATGGGTTAAGACATGTTGGATAATATGTCAATGAAAAAAACATCTTTTCATAGCTATAAGACAACCCCAGGCCATGTTCATTTTCTAAGACACCTCTATACCATTCACATATCAATGAGACCCATACTAACCCCATTTTTTTGGAAAAAATTAATCAAAAAATCATCCAAATTAGGAAGACCTAGTTGAGTAATCTCTGATGGAAGAAAAAATGGACATATTGATCATGAGAAGACAACTAGATCGGGTTGATATACTAGTTATGTTATTTCCCACAACCACTTCTTAGTTTTCCAAACCTTGAGAATTTTCTAAATAATGCATACATAACATTAATCTCAATATTTTGACAAATCTCATCATGTTAAAAGAAAACAAATCCCTATGAAGCGTAAAAATACCGTATCATAATAATTAGAGATCTTTGACATCAAATTGAGTCAGAATCCCTTATGTCTGTGCAGAGACCACAATCATAGATGTGAAATAATGATCTTGAATTGAATTTCCCCCATTCACTGCACAATTTTAATTGACTTATCAATGATTCCCCATCTATTTTTCATATTTAGGAATGGTGAGAGCATGCAGATTTGAACTTCACCCTACTCCTCATTCAGTATAACCCATTATAAATGACTTCCTGTAATTTCATTGTCCCAAGACGGAAATCAAATAAAATCCTTGTTCGGGAAAGGAGGAATGATTGACAAGAAACGGCCTTGGGTAAGTCTCAAAATCCTCAATCCTGAAGATAGGGATCCATTTAATAAATCCTAAACCTGGAAACCAAGAATATTTAGTAGGCTTCTCATATAAGAGAATCCACTCAAAAATCATTTCTCATGTCCTCGGAAACAAATAACTCATATACAGACCTAACACTATATCTATCTCACACCCAAATGAGAATATGAAAGATCAAGAAAGCAGCGATAGTATTGGAAATGATGGAAATATGAGATTAGCTACAACCCATGGGGAAGGGGGAATTTTTAACACAAATTTCCCCCATAAGACCAATGAATTTGGGTCAAGGCACATAAACAAAGTAATGGTATCATCCTCATCCAATAGGGCTTGGAGAATTTTCACCTCAACTACCCGCACATAAGACATCAGTTGTTTCCATATTAGGGAGGGAAACAAAAATGGAGGTCTCTTATTCTATCCTATCACATGATTCCTTTACCCTATAAGGGTGGCATATATTAAGGTTATATAATGGTTCCCTCCAAGTTACCCTTCACCAAGAAACTCAAAAATAATCCCAAAATGGAAGGAAAAGATCCAAAAAAGGACATAGAAATCTTTTCCACCACTCAATATCCAGTATTCCACCCCTAAGGCATCATGTAATTCTGAATGTCATGGAAATAAATCCTACGGAACACAATGAAAATAATGTAAATACAAAATAACAAGTAGAGGATGTTTCTTCCCAGAATACGACCCACATTGAAATCGATGGTTAGCATACCCGGAACCAAAGGACCACCCTAAATACGGGCACTAATTTTATCAATCTTTCATTACCTCCTTCATGAATCCATAATAACTAGAAGAGACAAAATCAGGGTATATATGATCCACCTTCACCTCCAAATGATAATGATTCCTTGATACTAGAGGAGAGATTCGCTCGGTAGGTGGAAGAAATAAAAGAGTTGACATTAATCAACACCAAGCTACTCCAACTAACAGATACTATAGAATATTCTCCTCATGTTCCTTAGGTAGAGCCTTAATGTACACTTATAGTATATGTATCTCAGTCACAAGGGTTTATCCCAAAAAATAAAGTAAGGCTAGAATGGTTTTTCAACATACCATTAGGACCATCAATCAACATTAATCCAATCCCAGAAGGATATCAATATTTCCCTCTATTAAGGTAACAAATATAATAGATTTAGGAAAATCCACAAAAGGTTTCCCCTGGTTAGGTTTCTACCTCAAGTACCAGCAACACCTGTACGACCAATGTTTTTCCTGATACACCCGCACATGCTCATGTTAAATAGAACTTGCATTGAGTCCTCATTAATATCATAAATTAATTGGAAGCTTGATTGGAAGACATGGAATGATGTCGTGCTCTGATACAAATGGAATGGAAATCTTATCACAACTAGGTGTGTATTGTTCTACCACTACCAAATTTCACGAACCCCATGTTCCTAATATTAAATGGATTGGGTGACCCAAAAAAATATGATGCATTATGAATCCTATTGTGATCCTATGATGGGAACCCCTAAAAAAAATAATCAGTGAAACTCATATGCTTTGTGCACACACTACAAGGTTCAACCTTTGTATGGTATACTAATTTTCCAGCTCATCCGATAACAGGGTGGGAGGATCTTAGATGGAAGTTCATTTTCCAATTCATCTCAAAATTGTCCAATCCATTAGTCAATGACCTAATGAATTGAAAAAATAGGGAGAATTAAAGACTCTTATAATTCATTTCTCGATTGAAGGGTCTGACCTACTCTTTGAATTAGCTACTTCCCCAAAATGAGATGTTTTTAAGTGCATCAATAACCTCAGCAACAAGATGAAAACACCCCTCAGCCCATGGAAATATACAAGTGGGTTTTGGGGTTTCTCTACCATTTCCCATAGAATAGAAGACTCTTTACAGTGTACTATCCTCAGTCCTGGGTAGCCTCACTAGCCCCAAAAAAGGAGTGGGAAGAGCTGAAGTAGCCTTTGTTACGATTAAGCCACACACTGCATCTGCTCTAGCTCCCAGGCCTACATCAAATCATGTGGGGCCCCTTGGACATCCAGAGCCACCCCAAACTCAACAAGATTAGTCTAGGGGACCTAGGAGGAATCAATTAGAGGAATATAGGAATAAAATTTATTCATTAAAAGATGACCAAGTATGTGGCTAATTTGTAGCCTCCATGACTTGAAACTTTCTCCATATACTAGGGCCAAAGAGGGCTGATGAAATAGGTCTTGAAGATCGAACAAATTATTGTCCCTTACATCAGATACTATGATATACCATCCGATAATGCTTTATCTTCGAATACCACTTACAAATAATGATAGATTCTAGGAAAGTCCAGTCGGCACCACCACCAACAAAAGTGGCATATATTTCCACCACTGGAATGAATGAAAGATATGAGGGGGAAAAGTTTTTAGTAAAAGGGGTTAGAATTTCTATATTTATATGAATTGGAAAACAGACAATTGAACTTGTGGTATACTCTATGCACAGTTGAAGCAATAGAATGTACCCCCCAATAGCTCATAAAGCAATACAACCAAAATCCTCGGCCCCAAAATCCTCCCAGAGTCCACTTCCAATAAGAAATTTGACCATAAACGCAGATAAAAAGTGAAAAAGATGAACCCATGCCAATTCAAAAGTTATCATTGAAACTATTAGATTTTATGCCATTAGATCTAAAATAATGGGCACCGCACCTCCAATCAAAACAACTAGAAGTAGTCGATCAAGGAGACTCATCATCAGATGAGGAACAGATCTTCAGCTCCATCAATTTCATTCACTTAATGAATCCCATCCCTGATGAAGAGTATCGATATGAACCAAAGTTCACTACACCCAATCGGTGAACTAGAGGAAGAGGCTTCAAAATATGAGGAAACCAAGGAAGACACATTCATGGAAAAAACTAAATTTCAATCCACATGATGGATTAAACAATCAATGTTGAAAAAACTCAAAAAGATCCCTTCATTAGACCCTACAAGAATATGAGAATTCCCCTACCCTTATTGGAATCCACTCTGGCCTAATCATCCTTGAATATCTTCTATAAGGGGAAAAATTTCTAATATCCCATGGAATGTAGTAAAACCTACTCCTCCAAATTCACAACATAAAGAAGCACCACCATCTCCTATCTTGAGGGATGACCCAACTTCATCGAATGATAAATCCCATAAAACAATTGTGAAAGATCATCCTCAAGTCAGGAAGAACCAGATTCCAAAATAGAAGTATTCTATTATGAAGCAATTTGCTTAAGTACTAGCCAAACTATTAATCCAAAATGCCCAAAATTTATCAAAATATTTCAAGGAATCACTTATCTAATATTTGATAATCCCCCCCCCCCCTGGAGAGATTGAGTCCAATGTGACTGCCACTGAATTCTATGAGACAGAGAATGATCTTGTAGAATTCCACACTATTGTCTCCTTCACGAATCAAGAGAAATACTACATTATGAAAGGACACCTCAAACCCTTATATGTGTCCAAGAAGGATAAATGGTATCAATAACTGAAACTTCATTATTGAAAATGGCTAAGGATTAAATCTAATCCCACTATGGACACTTCATCAGTTTGGCTGCAATAAAGATAATTTGAAATCCAGAACCACAACCCTATTGGGATATGACATGAGTGAACAGAATCCATTAGGCCAAATCATGATAAAAAATCAGTTTGAAGACCTCATAGGTGACTCATAATTTCTTATGGTTAAGAAAAACACAACCTTCAACATCATGCTGGTAAGGCCCTGGTTGCATCCACAAGAAGCGAATCACTCAACATTCCATCAGTGCATCAAATATTTCATTAATGAAAAAATGGGACATTGTACACTGATAAAAGACCCATTCTAATATTTTTAGTCATACTATATCAATGGAGGATTCTATGATTAGATAGGGAATCAGTCCTCTGTAGATGGTATTGATTGGGTCATCACTTCAAATAGTTTAGAGATGGTCCCCAATGACCCCTTCTAGTATCTCAGTGAATAAATTGTACTACCCATCAATAAGGTGGAGTTTAGATTACTTTATTCAGACACGTATTTAGCAGTAGTCATGATTTCATTCATGGCCACCAAGTCTATCAGTGTAGAAAATCCCACAACCCTCATGATAATGCTGAATAATTGAATGGAAATGTGCTCAATACATCCTCAGAGCTCTAGATAATCCATTCCTTACCTTCTATGGTATAATATAAAGAAGGCACTTTTCATTCGCTCACTCCACCCTCTCCAAAAAAATACCCACTATCAGTTTAGTCAAAAAAAGTATCCTTATCCTCCGAGTGCCAAATTTTTTAATCTTCTCTCAGCTCTGAAGAGATAATCTCAATAATTGTTTCCCCATCAGAAGAATTTGAGGATTAGGAGGATGTGGAATAATAATAGGAAGATGAAATTAAGGATCCCCCTCCAGTATTTGATGAGTGTGTCTCTACCACCATCGATGAACTTAGGGAAATAAACATGGGTATTGAGGAAGACATGAAACCCACTTTGATTAGTGTGGCCATGTATTTAAATGAGAATTAATTATAAACCTCTTTCATAAGGTAACATCTAGATATTATTTCATGGAACTACCTAGAAATTCTAGGCCTCAATATGGAAGTGGTCGTTCACAACATGGACCTACCAAAAGATCATCGTGGCTATAAGCATGCCACCAAGAGAATGCACCCTAGAAATTCTATCAAAATAGAGGCCAAAGTCGAAAATATCATTATAGAAAAATTAATTTGGGACATCCAACATCTCATATGGTTGGCTAGTATAATCCCCGTCAAAAATAAGAATGAAAAAATTAGAGTTTGTTTCGATTTTAGGGATCTCAATTGGCACTAACTACAAGATAACTTCTTAGTCCCGATCATAGAATTGAGGATTGATGAAACTTCTGGATATCATGTTATCACTTTTGTGGATGGATATTCATGATATAAAAAAATTTGGATGGCCTTAGAGGATGAAGAAGCTCTTGCCTTCAGGGCCCCCATAGAGTATTTTTCTACTAGGTAATATCCATCGGTCTGAAAAATAATGGTGCCACATATCACTGTTTCTTGCATTATATCTTTAAAACATTCCCAAGAAATTTCTTTGAATGATATGTTGGTGACCTGGTTGTTAAATAACAATAAAGTTAGGGCCACCTGTCTTATATTGAAATCATGTTCAACAAATTGCCACAAAAAATCATAAAAATGAACCCCCTGAAACGTGATTTCAATGTCACCTCAGGGAAATTACATAGATTTTTCCTACACCATCTTGGCATCAAAGTATGCCCCATGAAGACAAATTTCATCTTTGTAATGTATCCACCTTGAAACCTCATATAGTTGATATATATTCAAGGATATATATTATACAATCAGTGCTTCATATCCAACCTCATAAGGAAAATGTTTTTCCTTCACCGAGTTGATGAAAAGGGGGTTGTGTTTCAATGGACTAATGATTATCAAGAATAAATAGAGAGTATTAAAAAGTACCTCTTAATTCCACTAGTGTAAATGTCACCTGTCGAAGGAATACCAATGATACTATATGTGATGGTGTTAGAACGGCAACTATGTGCCTTCCTTACATAGAAGAATGATTCCAGTAGGGAAAAATCCTATATTATCCCACTTGTACTATGATTTATGTTGAGACCCATTATTAAAATATCAAGAAGAGAATAAGGGCACTAATATTAATTTTCCAGATGTTGTGACACTATCTATGACACCATGAGGTCCATTTGTTCTCGTGCAGTAACCTGGTCTAGTATACTCTCAGTCATCCAATGTTAACAAGACATCTGTCATGGTGGGTGGTCATCCAAAAGTGGTTTGATATATGGTTTATTCTTTAGAAATCCATAAAAGTCCATACATTATAATATTTTATAATAGAACACCCCTCAAAATAAATGATTCTATTGAATTCTAAACTATGCAATAATGTGGTTTCTCTGTTCAAGAGGACACCCAAACATTGGGGATTCATTTTGACTCTGCATCGATAATCCTGAAAGGAAAAAAAGATGGAGGACCCCAAGCTCAACAAAGTGGGTCTAAGATTCATACTCATATCTCTAGAAAAGGTATTCCTTTATTACTCCTTCATGTTGTTAGATGGGTGCACAAAAAAATAATTAGAGTGTCAGGCTCTCATTGTAAACCTGAAGATAGCCCTTTAAGGACAAGTAAAACATTTTTGGATAAAAGGTGATTCAGAACTATTTATCAAGAAATTAAATGGTGGCTATGCTATCAAAATAGAATATATAATCATCATTTTTGATCTTATAAAAGGGTTTATGGAGGAATTACCTTCAGCACTAATGTTAACTCATGTCCCTTGGTCATAAAATTTTCATATTGATGTATTACCAAATATAGAAACAACTCTGGATGATCCAGACTAGGACAAAATAGACATCATCATTTCCCACCATCATATGTACTTATCATTTTTTTCCTACAAAGAAGAAATCGATGATATTAGTATCATCCCTAATGTTGTATGGTCCTACCACTAGTTGGATGACTCTAAATTAGGATTACCTTCGAAAGAGAGAACTCCCACCAGATAGGGCCAGAAGAGAGAAAATCTTGAGACGAGAAAATAATTTTGTTCTGTATGATCAATCAAATCAACAATAGTTTCTCTATAATCGGGGTCTTGATGGAATCCTTATTTGATGAATTGATGAAGAATATATGATCACTGTTATGAAGAAAGTACACATTAGAGTGTGTGGTGAACATTAATCACGATCCAAGCTTTCCCACAAGATTTAGAGGATTGGATATTACTAGCCCACTATAATGGATGATTATAATATATTCACCAATAAGTGTCACTCTTATCAATTCCATGAAAATTTAATCCATCAACCCCTGTGTTTATTCCCAAATCCAAGTAATATTTTCCATTTTAAATACAGGGAATAGATTTCATGGGACCATTTCCCCCCTCTACATCTAGTAATTTCAAGTATATATTCTCAAAAAAATTGACTTATTTTCATAATGGGAAAAGGATATACCCATCAAAGAGGTTAGTATACGAATCATTATCATCTTTGGGAAAGAAAATATCATCACTAGATTTAGTTTCCCTCGTTCAATACTAACAGATAATGAAACCAATTTCTATTATGCTAAATTTGGGAAATTATATCAGGAGTATGGTATCAAGGCAAATTTTCCATCCTGTTACAATGAAGTGGCTAATGAATAGATAGATACCTTTAACAAGACCTTATCAAACATAATCCAAAATATGGTAGACAAGGAAAATAAATCATGACCGGAAAATCTCCTCCATGATTTTTGGGCTTACTAGACCATGACCTACACTTCCACCCAAGAAACCTTTTACTCATTGGTGTACATGATAGAGGTATTTCTCTCCTTAAAGTTCCAATTAACCTCTCCCTACATTACCATTTGTGATCAGCTATACATAAATGGGAAAACCAAAAAAAATTGATGATTTGGAGTGGATGGATGAGAGGAGATTACATACCTTGTACAATTTGAAGACTTACCAAAATCGGATTTCACTAACCTTCAACAAAAAGGTTTGCCTTTGGTATTTTCTTGAATGAGAATTGGTGTTGGTCCTCATAACTCTATTGATACTCAGAAAGAAAACTCAAAAATTGGAGCCAAAATGGGTGGGGCCATATGTCATACACAAGGTCAACTTCAATGGAGAATATTCTTTCATTTCAATGGATGGGAAGCTTATTAAACCTCCTAAAAATTCAATGTTATTTCATAGATAATTTATATAGCTGAAAAATTTTCGGGTCACAAGACATTAAACACTAGATAAGACGTCTTAATCGCATGATGGTAAACTGAAGGATAATAATTCCTCGATGTATGATGTTAAACTATATAGTAAGCATTATTCTCACTGTATGACATTAAACTAAATTGAATAATAGTGTTCCAATCTGAGAGGACATTACCTCCAGCGTTGTTCACTTACCATACCGCATTTTAAAACTATATGTGTCTTGATTCCTACCCTCGCAGGATATATAGGGATGCCTAGAATTAGAGTCTTGGGCCCAGTTACTATAAAATAAATTCACCCCTCCTTTCATATAGACCAAACAGATGTAGTGATATTTCTTCAAAGAACTATCTATGAAATGATTCTCATTTCCCATGTGATATGTAGGGACACCTCGATCCTACATCCTGGTCCATCCACTACACGATACAAAAATTCCTCGGATGTTCCCTCAACTGTCTCTGTATTGTGATAGAAATCATTATTATTCCTTATTTCTCACCCCAATAATAGCTCATGTGAGCTTTGGAATCGCATGTGAGGGTTTTTCCCTGCATAAACAAAGAGTAAAAATTACATGACAAGTCTATCTCAATAGAATGTTTAAGCATTCCCCCGCTCTGTGCATGGGTCAGATCTGTACAGGGAATACACCTATAAAACTATGTGTCCCTTGATTCTTTCCCTGGTGGATATGTAGTGATGCTCGGATTCTATGTCTTCGCCCAACCTCCATCATCAAAAAATGGCCCTTCCCTACGTATGGGTCACACATGTGTAGGGAAGTTCATAGAACTGCATCTAGATTGATTCTCATTCTATTAAGAGGCATAGTAGCATAAAGATATCTAAATCTATGACCGACCACAAAAAAAGTATCAAAATAAAAATTCCCCATCCTTGGTAATGTTGTCCCTACATAGTGAAATAATAATGTGAAATCCCTTATTTTTAACTCCAAGCACAGCTTATGTGGGCTTAGGAGATTCGTTATGGGATTCCCCACAAGGCCAAGGTATACCAATATGCATCATAGATTCTATGGTCCTAGCAGTAAGACTTAAAAAGGAACACTATGTATTTACCCTTTATAGTAAGGGAACCTACATCCTGGTCATATGATGTTAAACTTCATGGTATGTCAAGACCTACATGTAGCTTGATTCACATTTCCAATTAGATATATAGTGATACCTAGGCCATGTGCCTGGGTCTAGCCACGTAAATAAAAATACCCAAATCTCATACACATAAATTCAAATATATGATGTAGATCCCAAACCCTAGATCCCACATAAAGGGAATATCAATAATCATTTACCCCTACATACAAGACAGATCTATGCCAGGAATCCCGTACCTCATGACTAATTATGGTATGGATTTCTTTCATGTCTGGTTACATTCTTTCCATTTTTCAAATTTGATATTCAAACAATCTCAGATCTTCATGGACCTCCCTATCCATTGGAGATGGAAGTTCGGTGACTTTAGGACACCATTGTTTTACTATGCTCAATATTCCCCAATGGTTCTATATAAGTTTACCTCAAAAAACTCTATTAACCAAAGGAAAATGTGTCCTTAGGAGAGTATTTTCAAACCTCTATGTGCTTAATGGATTCCAAGACCAGTATCATTTCTCTTGATCCATAAATTCACAAAACCGTGGTTTACATTTCCTTTCCCTCTTTTTTTTAATGGTTGGGGCTGAAGCCTCAATTTATTATCAAAGAAAAGACCACTTTAAGTTGGGGTAGAGGGAGAACCATTACATATCCCAAAGGCCCAAGGCCAAGTGGCCTGAATACAATACTTGAAAGCCCATTTTTTGGCCCAAAGGACCCCTGGGTGAACAGCACTGCTACAGTACCTACGCCGCTACAGTACCTTCCATAGTACCACAACCGCTATAGTACCTGCTACAGTGCTACCACAGATACAGTCCCTCCACTACTACAGTGCTGCTACAATACCCCTCGGAAATTCTTCCCTTCCTGGATTTGATCCTGCGTCTTTTGGATGCCAAGCAGGAGCCTGTACTACTTGGGTACATGCTCGTTGGCTTAAATTTCCTTTCCCATTTTCACCCAAGTTATACCAGAATATCCTAGCCCGATTACCCCTTACTCACTCATGGTTCCTATAAAAATTTGTCCCTACAACATGAAAATAAACTATACTACCAGTTTATTCACAACATGATATTAAAATTTATGTCCAAAACATCATCACCGCATGACATTAAACTACATGGACAAAATTTCCTTATTTCATGACATTAAACTGTATGGAACTAGTCATAAAAGAATGACGTTAAACTGTATAATAAAATATCCTTATTGTATGATGTGAAACTGCACAACATCACAATGTTCTCACATGATAGGACATTGCCTCCATCATTGTTCACCTACCATGCTATATCCAAATAACTACTATGGATTTATTTTTTTCTACCAAGGATATGTAGAGATGCCAATATTTCATATATAGGTCCATCCATCTCTCCCAAAAACAACAAAAATTCCCCTTCCCTGCGTATGGATCAAACCTATGATGGTAACTTCAACAACTACGTACAACTTGATTCCTGCCTAGGAAGGATACGTAGTGACGCCCAAATTCTCATCCAAGTCCAGCCACCATAAAAGTAAGATATCCTCCCTTGTTAATGGTTTATACTTACATGGGGTCCATTATTTATAGAACTACATGTTCCTTGATTCCCATCTTAGAGTATATGTAGTGATGCCCGAATCCCCTGACCCGGACATAGCCACATACTCTAATACAATATCCCCTCCTCTGCCTACTAAATTAGTCAAAGTAGTAGTCTCTTAAATATTCCCTAATTGTAGGAAGACTTTAAGAATAAGCATATTCCCCCTCAATCATGTCGAGTCATCTATGTCCTTTTCATAAAATTTTAAACTGTACATAAATCGTTCTTATCATATGAAAGTGAACTACATGATAAAAATTCTTTTTTGTACAATGTTAAACTATAAAAAATTAGATTGTTCTCACCTTAGAGAAAGTTTCCTTTGGCATTGGTCACCTACCATTCTATAATATAGATCTAGTATGGCTTGATTCCTATCTATAAAAGATACGTAGAGATGCCCGAATTGCACATCTTGGTCCGACCACCCCAACAAAAATGGTTAAAATACATGTTTTCATCTATGTATAGGTTATACCTCTATGGAAAAGTTAACCTTAATAAATATGTATGACTTTATTCATGTTACATCCAGATACATAGTAACACCCAGATCATCAAACCTACATCCAGCTGTAACAATGGAATCAAAATCCCCCGACATAAAATTGATATCTATGAAGTAAATTCACAACTCAATGGGTGATCATGCCCTGAATGTTTCTAATATGTCTAAGCACATCCATTCCATTTATCAAAATCCATTCCCTATGAAATTTCATATCTTCATAAACTTCTATGACTATCATAAGTGGATAGTCAGTGTCTTGAGAAAACCTTTGGTTGGCTACGCACAATATTCCATAGTGGCTCTCCATAAGTTTCCCCAAACAAAAGAGGGATTCTAACTAAAGGAAAGTGCATCCTCAAGAGAGGATTTTCTTAACTCTATGTTCCAGAATGGCTTCCTTTCCCCAATCCTTTCTCCTAACCCAATAATCCCCAAAACTATGGTTTACACTCTCCTTCCCCTCCACGTCTCAGGCATGTTAGGACATCTGGGTCTATATATACTCTCGTTAATTAGGTGTTTTATCTCAATATCCCAATCCGAAGACATCAAAATTACATCATAGTCAATACCCAATGTTCATCTTGGGGCCCATCAAAGTAATGATTGAAAATATCACTCCCCAACATATGAAACAGACCAGCGTAGAAAATTTCCAGACACAACAAGGAAAATTTTCCCGTCAAGTTCCTATGCCTGAAATAAATCGACATAGGAAAGTACAATATGATCTTATCCTCATTGTTGAGCTCATATACAAGATGGAAATGCCTAATTTCTATGTGTGAAATAAATCTGAATATGTAGGAACCTTAAGAGAACAACATCCAGATTGATTCTTATAATAATATGATATGTAGTGACACTCGAATCTCATATCTCAAGTCCATCCATGAGACCAAATTTCCTCTTACTTTCCTATGAATGGGTCAGACCAACATAGGGAACCTCCCTATAACTATATGGGGAGAACGTCTCTACCTATTCATGAGAAATTTTTTATTGAAATGACATTTTCATGTTTAGGCACTCTTTTTTTGTAAACCATAATATGGGTCTGAAAAGGTTTGAATCCCCATGACCATCCTTATCCATAAAAATATATGGTTAGTGTCCTATGAATACCTTTTTTTGGCCATGTACAATACGCCCCGGTGTATATGCATAAGTTTCCTACAACAATGCATGTTAACCAAAGGAAAATTCATCCTCATGAGAGTATTTTTCAACCTCTGTACGCCTCTAGGAATTTTACATCCCACCTCACTTCTTGGTTTCGGAAACCCCTCAAATGATTGCTTAAATATTTTCTCCATTTTCTTTTTTGAAAATTATAGAACATTCCAGGTCAGACAATCATGAAAAGGGATAATTATTTACCCCAGATTCAGAGAAAAATATCTTTAAATTATTGTTTCACACGGATTTCGGGGATGACCTCCGGTACGGGAGATTCAAACGTTCTGAATGGTTTCTAGCGGGTTTGTTCGTAGAACCGGAAACATCCAGTGATTCCACATCCGTTTGGACCTACTTTCGAAAGGTAGGCACTCATTAGCTTGTGGACTGATGAGGCTTAGGAATTTGCATTGGTCGAGAGGATGGGAGGTCGAACTCATCACACCTTTTTGAGGGGAATTATTGTCTACTCTAGGAATCTCTTTATAGATTTAAGTTATGTTCATGAATCCTTATTACATTACCAAGTATAAAATGATCTTTCCTTTAGTTTTAACAATCAATGATTAAATATGTATGAAATTTAGAGAATCTTTTATATGTATTCGAGGTTCTTCATCAATAGAGAATCATCTCTATCTATTTAGAGATTCTTGGTCAATGGTATCCTTCAAAACATTTATATAAAAGTCTCTTGGTCATTATGATGACTAGGCTGGTTTAATGCCACTCAGTGGGGCACTTGAAGTTTATCGTCATTCAGAAGGACATGGATTATTTCAAAGTTGGGATCAAACCCATAAATGGGCTACATACGTATCCTTTGTTTTGGAAAAGGAATCAAAACCCACATAGTTCGAGTAATGGGGTATGACATTTATGATTGATGGCTCAAAGAAGAATGTCATAATTAATTTTACACTCTAAGCTCACATGAGTCATGATCGGTGTGAGAAACAAGAGGTATTGGTAAAAATTAGACAATTGTGCCATGAAAGATGCAATCATAAGAAATTGTTTGGGGCTTATGTATGTATGACTGCCCAGATAGATGAAGATTTAGGATTCACTTTTAGGGAGAAAATCCAGGAACAGGGTCCATAAAGGTATATGTGCTTTATGGAGATTTGAATACTCTAAATTGGGACTTATTCCTGAAAAGGAAACCCAAATTAGGAGAGGATTTATAATTGGGTTTTACTCCTGAGAAGGAATCCCATATCAAACGTAATTTAGAACTAGTTAAGAGAAATTAAGGGACTTGGGGTTTACTCCTGAAGAGGATGCCCATAATTATGACTGGGACTTACTCCTGAAAAGGAGGCCCAGGTTAGGGGACTTGGGGCTTACTCCTGAAAAGGAATCCCAAGATTATAACTGAGTCTTATTCCTGAAAAGGAGACCCAGGTTAGGGATTAAGGTTTGGGGCTTACTCTTGAGAAGGATGCCCATATTTGAGATTGGGGCTTACTCCTAAGAAGGATGCCCAAAATTAGAGGACTTGGGGCTTACTCCTAAGAAGGATGCCCATATTTGATATTGGGGCTTACTCCTAAGAAGGATGCCCATATTAAAGGATTATGATTGGGTCTTACTCTTGAGGAGGATGCCCAAGTTAAGGAATTAAGGTTTGGGGCTTACTCCTGAGGAGGATGCCCAAGTTTGGGAACTTTAAGAATTTGGGGCTTACTCCTGAGGAAGATGCCCAGATTAAAGGACTTATAACTGGGGATTATTCCTGAAAAGGAGACCCAGGTTAAGGATTCTCTCATCTTAAAGGATGAGGTTTAATGAATGAACTCTCAATCTTTGGTGACATAAAGATATATAAATCACTAGGTTTTGAGAGATATTCCACTGAATTCCTTTCAGATAAGGAAGTCAAATCAAGAAATCATTCCATAAATGTCTTTGAAGAGTATCTTGAAGACTGAATCTTGAATAGGAAAGGTGAAATGGCCTAAGAGGGGTAAAATGGGCAAGATGGGCACCCAAAAAGGTAGGGGCGCGCAAGTCTTGAAAGGCGCGCAAGTCATGCGTGGGCGTGCAAGTATTGGTCGTGCAGGTATACCTGCGCGACATGTGGGGTACTTGTGCGATTTTCAACCAGCATTAAAATACTTGAGCGGCTCTTTATTAAACCCTTTAGAATCCTCTTGAGGATCTCCCAGAAAAGAGACGTGCAAGTTCTATTGAAGGAATAAGGCAGCGCGCAAGTGTGACCAGTTCGCTTAAGGGCTGGCCATTCAGGTGCGCAAGTGTTGATGAGTTTCAACACTTAGGCCTTCCTCCCTCCCTTTAGATCTTCCGTTCTAGGTAATAAATTACCTTAGAAGTGTTCCAGAAGCTTTGAGAAGAGACTTGGGCGTCGGGAGCTTCAATCCGAGTTTCTGGAAAAATAGCCTCTCGAATGGGGGGCCCACAGGGTCTATTTATAGGCAAAAGAAGGCCCTAGGCAGTTACCGGGCGGTTACCACATAGGTCGCGCAAGTCACTTGCGCAACCAAGGTCGTCGCGCAAGTGTACTTGCGCGACAGAGAGATAACTTGCACGGTGCAGTTTCTTTTGATCCTGTGTTCCTGCCTTTGTCTATTTTTGATGTTTTCTTCAAAGGATGAATCACTTTGAGCTCAGATATTCCCCTTTTCCGATCTTTCGATTCTGTGACGAAAGGAGCGTCAACAAAAGTCCCCCCTCAGAGTTGGATCCGGAGAGAAATGAGGATTTGACTCTGAGGAAATCGAATCCATCCAAAGGAAAAAGGGGGGCGTGCAAGTCTTCAGCGCACAGAGGGCGGCGCGCAAGTTTGTGTCGTGCAGGCCTTAAGCGCACTGGGTGTGGCGCGCACATAGGCCTCCTGGCCTATAAATACATGGAATCACCTCCGTACAAGTATCCGGATTTCTAGACTTCATACCTTCGAGCTCTCGCCGCGCAGGTCACCTTATCCGCGCAGGTTGCTCTATTTTCTAGTGTTTTCCTTGATGTCACGCTACTGTAAAGGTATCTGTACTTGCACGGTTTCTACTTGCACATCAAAAACTAGCGCGGCACATGAATACTTGTGCGCCATTGTTTAGACTTGCGCGACTTAATGCCTTATCCATTTTTCAGATTTCTTTCACAAATTTTATGAAAAATAAACCTATTTAAGAGTTAGTTTATTCATCTTTTGTGCAGATTCAGTGGTTCCCAAGGGAATTGGAACAGCTGATGAACTGGCTAGCAAGCGGATTGATGACATGATGAACATCATTGGCCATGATTACTATGATATCTGCGACAGCACTTTCCCAGATTTGGATAAGTACTTGAAGAAATATCATCTTAACTTTCCACAGAGCATCTACCTGTCTCAATGTGGTCATGGTCACCTGCAAGGAGTCAATGTTCTAGATGCAAAGAACTATACACCTGAAATGCATCTGCGCTGCTACTCCTTCATTTCGGTTATGATGTGCATTAAGAGCAACAACAATGGTGTGAACTTTCAAATTCTTCCTCCATGTTATTTCCTTGCAGATATGAAAATGGCAAACCCATGGGCTGAAAGTTTTTCCACTACCGGTTGGTGGAGAGAAGACAAACATGGTATTAGAGCAATATTTGAAAAGAGTACTCCCTCCAAATGGATCTTTACTTCCAATGCTCCATTCTCAAATCCATGTATCCATCTTCCAAGTCTCTTGGACAGAAACAGAGTCACTGTTTGATCAGCAGAAAATTTTCTCAAACCGCACTCAAGAACATCCTCTTACAATTGTTCCAAGAAGAGCTGGTATCATTGCATCTCTTTTTGTATCCAGTTGAATGAATGAATTCCAGGTGGTTGCTGATGAAGCTCGGGATGCCGTAAATCAAATGAAGTGTTATGTTGAAAGCCTCTTGTAATTCTTGAAAAAGATAAGAGACTCCAGTCTGTGGATGTCCTTCTAACTCTTGTGTATCAATGAAAAATACTTTTGTCTTCAATCATTTTTACCTGCATTCTTTCATTACCTGCTTCAATTTTACTTAAGCCAATGGGCCTGGTAAGCATAGTTTGATTTTTACTAGGATTGTTACAAATAATCCTACAAACTTTGAACCTTTTAATTTCTCAATATTACCTAAATCATACAAAAATGTATATTTAGTGAGTTGGAACTTGACTTTTATTCAGAGTTCCTTTGTCTTTTGTGGGCAGTTTAAATTCATGCATGCCGGACATAAAGGGGATAATGTTTAAGGTGGAAATAGCTTTGACCGAAATGTACAGAATTGACACAATTCCTTGACAATTTATCTGAAAATATATTACCATACTCAAGTATGAGAGAGAAGAAAAAAATGTAAACTATGGCTTAAGAATATTTGAATCTGAGAAATGATATGAAAAAGAGCTAAAAGGCATTAGAAGAAGTAGTTACCAAGAATGAAGTTACTATTCTTTAACAAAACCCGTTAGGGGGTTGAAATATGCAGGGCCACCTAAGGGCATTGGCTGCATGGTTAAATAAATAGCATCTTTTGGCTGACAAGTCTGTTATGTGGACTGTTTATGCAAGGCCACCTATGGGCACGTGCTGCATAGTTAGGCGAAAGAACTCTTAGAAATTTACTTTCCTAGTGCTAAAATCCAGTGAAAGTTTATGGAGATTCAAATTTTCTAAAGTATAGAGTTTGTTGTATGGAAAGAGGGACTTGAATATGGAGAAGATATTTCCATACAATATTATCGAAGAACTGGGTGAATATCACTCCCACGAAGGTCTGACCCAAACGTAGGGAAGAAGAATAAACCATATACTTGAATACTTTCAGATCATGAAGAAGGATATGGGACAAATATGTTAAGGATGGGTATTTTTTGCGGATCCCTACATACTGTCGTTTAACACAAATAAGGAAAAAAGAGGCATTCTTCCCAAGAATGAAGTTACCATCATTTAACAAACCCGTTAGGGGGTTGAATTATGCAGGGCCACCTAAGGGAATTGGCTGCATAGTTAAATAAAATAGTATCTTTCAGCTGACAAGTCTGTTATGTGGACTATTTATGCAAGGCCACCTATGGGCACGTGCTGCATAGTCAGGAAAAAGAATTCTCAGAAGTTTGACATTTTTGTGACTAGAAGTCATGAAAAGGGTTATGAAGATCTTAAAATATTTAAGGTTAGGATTATAACACATAAAGATGGGTATTGTCTAATGTATATAGAGATACATAGGTCAATGATAACCATAATCATGTTGTGGCTGGGTCCTGAATTGAAATTTTGGACTTCACTACGTATCTCATAAGAATGAGAATCAAGGCATACGTAGTTCTTGAAATGCAGTTTAACGTCGTACAGGACGAAAGTATGAGAAATCTTAGTTTAGGGTCATAAAATTCGGACTATAATAATGAATACACAGTGTCTGTTTTCATGAGGATTTTTCAGCCAAGGGACTGAAAGTGAAATTTGGGGTTAGGCCCAAAAGGCATGGGGATGGATTCGAGGGATACTCGAACGTTCCTACGTATCCCATAAGGATGGGAATCAAGCCCACGTAGTTCTAGAACTAACCTTTGTACAAATTTGGTTCGTACATGTGAAGGGTGAAAGGGGACTTTATTGCAATGATGGTTTAACCTGAGATAAAAAATTTAGGCATTACCATGTATGCACGTAGTCTTTTTGAAATGAAACATGATTGAAAAATCAATGTCAATAATAGTTCTCTCTCAAATGAGGAGATCAAAGAATATTGTAGTTTATTGTCGTACCGGACAAAAGTGTTGTATAGTTTAACGTCGTATAACAAGGACGAAAGTGAATCAATGTAAAAATATTGATTCTAGGGGCGGTTTCACAAATCAACATCATATGAGATGGTGGTGAACCGATGTGAAGAGATTGTTTTTGGGCTTGAACACTGGGAGGTTTCCTACATACCCAGCCTAGAGGGCAAGGATCAAAGTCCGTGTAGTTCAATTAAAGAATGAATTAATGATCAAGTTTTTCTTGGGGACAACGATCTAATAAAAAATGTTGTTGGGACCTACACATGGTTAGCGGACCAAAGAGAGTGTTATGGTTGAGGTTTTCTCTAAGCTCACGTAAGTCATACTCGGTGTGAGAAATAAGAGGTAACAACAACCTTACCGATGCACAGTTTAATGTCATTTAGGACATATCAAGGGACTATTCAGTTTAAAGTCTTCCAGTTAGGACTATTGGTGCTGCACAGTTTAGTGTCATGTAGCAGGGACAAAATACAGTTTAATGTCATGTAGGACATATTATGAATTTTCTGTACAGTTTAGCGTCATGTAGTTAGGACGATGGGAATAATAGAGTTTAATGTCATATTGGACGAAAGGGGGACTGTGCAGTTTTAATGTCATGCAGTGAGGACAGAAGAGTGCATCATTTTAACATCATGTTGGATGCATTGGGGATTTTTTTCACAGTTTAATGTCATGTTGGACGAAAGTGCGAATAGTTTAAGGTCATATGCATGGACCGTGGATGGTGCAGTTTAATGTCATGTTTGACCTTCGATGATTATATAGTTTAACGTCTTTCTGGACGTAAGGGATTTTTATACAGTTTAGCGTCATATAGTTAGGACGTCACAGTTTAACGTCTTGCTGGATGTAAGGGATTTGCAAATATTTTATGGTCATATACATGGACCAGGGATGATGCAGTTTAAGGTCATGCTGGACGGTTTAGGGAACTTTTTCACAGTTTAATGTCGTGTGGGACGAAGTTGCAGTTTAAGGTCATACTGGACCATTGCAGTATAGTTTAACGTCATATAGCAAGGATGAACTGGTGCTGCACAGTTTAATGTCATGTTGCGGGGACAAGTTCTTTTCTACAGTTTAACGTCATGTTGGACGAAATTGCAAATAGTTTAAGGTCATATGCATAGACCATGGATGATGATGCGGTTTAATGTCATACTGGACTATTGTTGTATGAACCACTTGTAAGAATCTTGGTTCTGGGAACCATATTTTGTGTTTATACAAAATATTTCTTCGGAAATCTGGGATTGGTTGGAGTCGTGATGAGTTCTCCATCCATTGAGATTAATGAATAAGCTCCATTGGAGTAGACCTTATGTATTGAATAAGGTCCTTCCCATTTTGGTTGAAGCTTGGGAGGCTTCTTTCCTGGTATCATTGGTGCTCTGAGAACCAATACTAATTCTCCCTGAATGAATGAACGAAGACGAACTTTTTTGTTAAAAGCTCGTGCTATTCGATTCTGATAGATTTCCAAGTGGTGCAAAGTGCACAATCTTTTCTCATCTAACTGTTCCAATTCATTCAATCGCTTTTGGGATTTCTCATATGTAGATAACTAATCACAAATGGCTATTATGAGTGAGGGAAATTGAACTTCCATTGGCAAGACTGCTTCTGTTCCATATACCAACGAATATGGAGTTGACCGCGTGGCATTGCGAGTGGTAATCCGATAAGCCCATAAAGCATGAAAGAGTTTATCAGGCCATGACCTCTTATCTTTATCCACCATAATTTGCAGTATATTTGAAAGAGTCTTGTTAAAGGCTTCTATTTTACCATTGGTCGCCGCATGATACCGAGATGAATGGTTGGATTTAATGTTGTATTCTTGATACAATTTCTTCACCTCAGAAGAACAGAAGTTGGTGTCGTTGTTCGTCAATATGGTATGAGGGACACCAAATCTAGTTATGATGTTAGACTTGATGAAGCTAACAATGCATTTAGAACTGACTTCTTTGGGAGGTACTGCCTCTTCCCATTTGGAAAAGAAATCAGTAGAAGTAAGAATGTACTTAAACTGCTTGACCATAGCTGAAGGGTAAGGTCCCACCACATCCATTCCCCATGTGGCAAATGGCCACGAGTATTTAGCTGTATGAAGAAACTCTGGAGGTTGATGAATGAAGTTGGCATATACTTGGAATGAATGACACTTCTTTGTGAAATTAACACAATCTTGTATCATTGAAGGCCAAAAGTATCCAAGCCTTAGAATTTGATCAGACAGTCTATATCCAGACTGGTGGGCACCACAGACTCCTGCATGCACTTCTTTTATGACAGCCATTGTCTCTTCACCATCAATACATCTGAAGAGAACTCCATCCAAACCACATTTGTAGAGAATTTTCTCTAGGTGGTTTGGACTATCATAAAGAGTAAAATTGACCACACGTCGCCGAATTTGTTCTTTCTCGGCTCTATCAGGTGGAAGTGTTCCATTTTGAAGGTATTCCCTGATAGGTGACATCCATCGTGTAGTATGGCCATACGGTTTAGGAATCGGACTAATTTCATTAATTTCCTCTGTTCTGACTTGAACATAAGGTGAAATTGCACGACGGTGGGAAATACTGATGGTTGTCTCATCCCGATTTGGATCTGCTAAAGCTATGGCTATATTAGACAGTGCATCAGCTTGAGCATTTTGTGATCTTGGGACATAAGAAAATGTCGGTTCTGAAGGGAATTCCGACATTAACTCTCTGACGTAATCATACAAAGGGATTAATTCTTCTTTTCTGATGGCATAATCCCCATTGACTTGTTTGATTACCAGGTCTGAATCACCTTTCACCTTTAAGTGATTCACTTGTGCTTGAAGCGCTAACTCCAAGCCTGTAATGAGAGCTTGGTATTCAGCTTCATTATTGGTACCACCTTCCCACAATAAAAAGGAATAAGGTAACACTGCCTTATATGGAGAAATGAGCACAATTCCTAAACCCACTTTGTTGAATTTAGGATTTTCCATTTTCTTCCTTGTTGGACTTCTAGAAGCACCATCAAAATACATTTCCCATGTTTGAGGACTCTCTTGAATAGAGAAAACTTCCTCATCAGGGAGTTCAATATCTGAAGATGTGTCTTCCACTAAAGGATGTTCAGCCAGGAAATCAGCCAGATCTTGGCCCTTAATTGCCTTTTGAGACACATACTGAATGTCTAATTGCTGCAAAATAACTGCCCACCTTGTTAGACGTCCTGTAAGCATTGGAAGACTAAGGATGAATTTGAGCGGATTATTGCGAGATACCAATTGGACCTCATGATGTTGCAGGTAGTGTCTCAGTTTCTAAACTGCAAAGATTAATGCCAGGAAGCACTTCTCAATACTTGAATACCGGGTTTCTGCTTCAAGCATAGTTCTACTGAGATAGTAGAGGCTATTTTCATTCCCAGCATCATTCTTTTGAGTGAGAAAGGCACCCACTGATCGCTCTAGAGATGTCACATAGAGGATAAGCGGTCTACCCTCAACAGGTGGCATGAGTACTGGTGGACTCAAGAGGTATTTCTTGAGAACATCAAATGCTTTTTGACATTCTTCAGTCCACTAGTAAGTGACTCATTTCTTCAATAATTTGGTAAAGGGTAAACTTTTTCCTGCCAAATTGGCGATGAAACGCCGAATATAGGCTTAGTGTCCTTGAAGTCCTCTTAATTATTTCAAGTTCTGAGGAGGTTACATACCAAGGATTGATTTGGTCTTCTCAGGATCGACTTCAATACCACGATGGCGTATAACAAAGCCGAGTAATTTTCCTGAGGTTACCCCAAAATCACATTTTAAGGGGTTCATCTTCAAATTATGTTGTCGAAGCTTGTGGAATATGACTTCCAAATCAGCCAAGTGATTAGAACGTTGTTTGGATTTAACCACCAAATCATCTACATATCATTCAACAAACTTCCCTAAAAGAGGTTTGAAGATACGATGCATGGCGCGTTGATATGTTGCACCTGCATTCTTTAAACCAAAGGGCATCACCCGGTAACAAAACACACCTTGAGGGGCTCTGAAGGCTGTAAATTCCTCATCTTCTGGGGCCATTCAGATCTGATTATATTCGGAATATCCATCCATGAAGGAAAGTACTTCATAGCCAGCCGTCGCATCAATTAAGAGTTCTGTAATCAGAACTGGGAAATCATCTTTAGGAAAATACCGATTAAGATCTCTGAAATCGATGCAAACCCTAATTTGTCCATTCTTCTTCTTTACAGGGACAATATTAGCCAACCACTTGGGATATTGAACTTCTCTGACGAAGTTGGCTTTGATCAACTTATCCACTTCAGCTTCAATTTTGGATACATAGGTTGGGTGTGTTCTTCTCGCGGCTTTCTTAAATCCTCGATGTTCTTTTGGTAAACCCAAATGATGAGTAGCAACATCAGGATCAAGCCCAGGCATTTCTGTATAATTCCAAGCAAAAATATCTTTATTTTTCTTTAGAAAAGATATATACATCTCTTGCTCTTCAAGGGTCATGGCCACACTAATTAAAGTGGGGCGTGGATCTTTCTCTGTACCCAGATTTACTTCTCTGAGTTCATCCACAGTGGTAGAGATACCCTCTTCAAATGTTGGAGGAGCATCTCTAAGATCTTCCTCTTCCTCTTCATCACGTGCTATTTCTTTCGTTTCTACTTGAAAAGTAGATGACAAAACGAAATTCTCATGATCATAAGAGATGTCAAAATTTTCACATTTTGAAGATGAAGCTTCCATTTCCGACCCTATTGATGATAAAGGGTCTTCTTTGGGAAATAAAGAGGAGATGATGGATTGAGAATCAACATCATTATTCACCTCTGGTGTTGCTATAACTTCTTCTGGCCTGATTAGAGAAGTATAGACTTGTTGGACTTCAGCAGATGAAATGAAAACGTCACCACTTATGCTTTCATCACTGCTTGGTAGGTTACCAATTTCTCCCATGTTGTCTGGCTCGATTGCCGTAATTGACACTATGGATCATTCCATAAGAGTATTTTGATTTGGGCCAATTTTGTCAATTTTACTGATAGGTAACACATAATCTGTACTCACATGTGTAAATGGATTTATTGTAATTTTCTCCAAACCATATGGAGCATTAACTTTGGTAATTTCCTTCATTGTAGATTTTTCTCTTCCCTTCATGTGATAAAATTCCACCTCAATGTATTGAGACTCACATGTCTTGAACGGGGACTTATCACCATACAATGTTCCAACTTGACCATTGAAACAGTATTTAAGACATTGATGGCATGATGAAGGAATAGCTGCATGCTGATGTAGCCAGGGTCTTCCAAGCAAGATATTGAAAGCTGAGTCTTGATCAACAATCATGAAATCCTAATTGGATACAAGATCTCCAAACTGAGTTCTGAGTGTAACTTCTCCCAGTGGTTCTTGTTCATTTTTATCATATCCTTGTAACATCATGGTAGAAGGAGATAAATCAGATTCCGTGATGCCCAATCGACGAAGTGTACGAATGGGCATGAGGTTGACTCCTGAACCATTGTCAATGAAAGCTCTTCGAATATCTACACCATTGACTTTTCCAGATAAGTACAAAGGTTTTATGTGCCCATGCACAACATCATCTTCATCTTTATCAGTAAAATATATCACTGCATGGAATTCTTCAGGATTATTCTCTATGTGATAGACTTCAGCTGCAGCAATTTCAGCTTCAAACTCCTAAGGACTTGACAAATCTTCGATGAGTGCTTCCTGAAGATCTTTTGACAGATTCAAAGCATCCAAAATTGATAACTTGGCTAGTACTTGGGCCAAGTGTTTTAATATATCATACTTTTGATCTATAGGTCTGTGTTTCCCAACAGGAATATTTGGTTTAGCAGGTACCTTGGAAGCAGATGCTTTGGAAGCTGATGCATCTTGTATTGAAGTTGGCAACATCCTTGGTTTTGGAAGATTAGACTGATTAGATCCATTTACTTGCTGAGATAAAGAAGATGGAACCTTTAATCGGTCTTCCAAAATAACTGTGTCAAAACTGAGTTGGCCATTGGCAGAAGAACTTGCTTATTCTTTTTGAGCTCGCTGAAGGGCTCTACCACGAGTTTCTGCTGCATATACAGTGCTAGCAGGGGTACAATTAGAGTAGTGGATTCGGAAAGATCCATGTCTTCCCCTATATCCTGAACCTCTAGAACTTCCTTTGATTCCCTTATTTGATATAGGGAATTCAGGCTCATCAAGACTGGAATATGGATCTGTTAATTGAATCATATTAACAGAACCAAAGATTAACTCTTCGTCTGATAAAGACTCTGCCGGGTTAGCCTATTTAGGCTGTGCCGTTTGGTGGGGCGGTTCCAGTTGCTTTGAAGTAGATGGCATGAAATCTGCCAGAGTCAAAGACAACTTAGGCCCCGATACATACTCATCTTCTTCTGATTCCTCTTTCTTCTTTTAATTGCGCTGCCCTTTTGAGGATTTGTCTTTTGATGGAGGCTTCACTACAGCTTTTGTAGGAGACACAATTGGCTTCTTCAATTGTGTTCGTAAAATGGAATGGGTCTGATTGATTGTCTTTCTGACCATCCAATCATCATATTTTTGCGCAGTTTTGCTTTTGACTTCCTGCCACTCGCCTCCTTCCTCTGGATCTGTAGCGGTAATACACGCTACATGAGCTGAAGAACCCTTCAATTTGACTTGTCCCAAGTCGACCATCTTTGGCAGGAGGTCTTTAAGAAAAAACACTTCTGGATGGGATGCCCCAACATTTGATGAAAGGGACAATAATTGGGATGGTCTTCATCTCCTTCCTTGTTTGGCCTCTTGGGCACTGGTAATTGAACCAAATTATTTTCCAGAGCTGAAATGAAGTAACCAGGAACTTGCTCACTTTGGAAAGAGTATGTTTTACTCTTCAAATCCTCAAATTGTTTTCGTCATTGATCTCTTTGATCATTTGGATGAAATGGACTTTGTTTTTGGCGTTCAAGAGGTGGATCCCTTCGAGAAGATGAAGGTTTTGAAGTAGAAATAGGTACAAGTGCTTGTTTAAGCATAACTGTAGCAGTTTCCGCTTTACCCATTCTCATTCCTGGAACTGATGGAATTACACGATATTTAACCTTAGCCTGTATAAGGGAATATTCAATCTATTGAGCGATTGAAGTAAGGTCTCGAAACCCTCCTGTGTATTTCACAGGGATCAATGGAATGCGTAATTTGTCACACAAATTTGCCACACAGATTGGCAACAGTTCCTCCTGAGGGAGTTCTAAACTCAGGGAATATGTTAATCCCTTCCAACGAGCAATGAAATCAGAGACTCTTTCATTCTCCCTTTGCTTTCAGTTTGTAAGATCGAAAACTGTCGTTTTTGGAAAAGTTGAGCTGAACTAAAGAAGGAATTTTTGATGATGATCCTCCCATCTGATGATTGACCGAGATTGCAAGCTTGTATACCAGACAAAAGCTGGTTCTTGCAAGGTTCGGACGAATTATCTGAGTTTCACTGCTTCTTGATGCTCTGGAGTTCCCATAATAGGATCACAACAAGACACGTAATGCGTCAAATGTTGTTCAGGGTCGCTTGATCCATTGAAAGTAGGGAAAACAAGGTTTCCAAAACTGGATGGAGGAGAAATTGAATCTACCCATTCAGGGAAAACTTTCTTTTATAGTTGAACTTGCGCCTGTTTCCCTTCCATAGTTTCTAACCGAGCTGTTAATGACTCAATATTAGTTATTAACTTTTGAGAAACATCAGGCTGAACTTGGTTTCGGGTAGGTGCAATGAATGGAGCTTGGACAGATGTGGTGGTTGGTGCTGCAACTGATGGTAGTGCTGCCAACCGTTGTTGCGTTTGACCCGTAGGATTAGACCTCTGAGGGTGTACTGATAAAGGAGGATATTCCTGATCCATCTTAGTAGTTACAACAAATTCCTTCGGCTGTCGGACTTCATCATTCTTAAGAAGAAGACAACTCTGAAGTAGTTATGCATTCAACCTTCTTAATTCTTTCAATTCTTCCTCCTGTTGTGCAAACCATTGCTCTAATGAGAGCGATTGACCTTCTTCAGAGGAAGGATATGTAACCTGATTCATTCCCTTCCCTTTGTTGGATACCTTTTGGAGGGAGGGAAGTGGATTACCTAGGTTCTGAGTAATCCTTTGACTTCGTGTACGTACACCTTCTACATTTGTATCGGTGCGTACATTTTCTTGAGCAGGACGCTCTTCATCTGAGTCCCCTGAGTGAGTCTCCTCTGGTGGATTAGAAACAACGGCATTGATGACATTGATTGATGCATAATGCATCAAATCCCTTCTATCAGTATTTCTGTGATATTTTCTTCTTTCATGTCTTTGACGAGACATTTCCTTTTGTTGATTCAATCTTTTAGGAACTTCTTGATGAGCTATAACTTGGAGGGAATCTCCTGATAATTTGGCTCTTCGTTCCTCTTGTGTCTTCTTCCCCAATCGAGAAAAGACCGACATTCTCTGAGGAGGGGATTGATGATTTGAAAGAGTCCCCAGTCTCGAGAACTGGGGATGTTCCTGCTACTTCCGCTCAACTCCTCGAATCCCATTTGTTGACTTTGAGGGTTGATTTAGAGAAGTCCCCAGTCTGACAAGCTGGGGTGTCTCTTGACATGCTATGTCTGAGATCTTCTTAAAATCTCTCCTGATCTTGCAAATCTTAGTTCGGAAATTAGCTGAATGCATTAACCTATATCCACTTTTATCACCTGGTTCAACAGACCGTTGGATGATTTCCGAAACTCCTGTCATTTGATGACGTGTTTGCTCCATACGAGAGGCTTGTGCAATATTCTCGCCTGCTTGATGTAGGAGAAATTCAACAACTTGTTCTTTATATGCTTGATTTTGAGAGGAACTAGTTGAAGCATGTTCTTGAGCAAGCCTTTGATTATGAACAAAGCCCATTGACTGTGGCCGGCCATGGGAAATAACATTGCATGAGACCATTTTCGGTGGGCTTTGCTGACTGGAAAGCACTGTGAAATGTAGTGCTCCGTGAACACCCCATCCTCTGATATGAACATCAGATGGAGCATTGGAAATTAACTGACGCAATTTTCTTAGTGCGCCAAGGCATGAACGTTGAAGGGTTCTCTGTTGCTTTTCAGCCTTTGGATACCGAGAGACTGATAGAGATTCCAAATAAATCTGACGTTGTAGCCCTTCTATTATCTTAAGATGATTTTCATATTCATCATAAGATAATACCTTCTTCTTCAATTGACAAAGAGTTTTCCATATGTTGAGACGAATATCATGGATTCCATCATCCGTCAACATATTTGGAATGTCGTACTGGGAGTCAGCCAAAGGCCAAAACATGACTGGTACCTCACCTTTTGCCAGTTTTTTCCTCATGTTCAGCATTTCCTCTTTGTCATTAAATGAAGATTTTTCTACCTGTTTTGACCAGAGTTGGCGTTTCCTTGTTGCTTCATCGGATTCAACAAGATTGGTAGAGAGATCATTGATCAAACTAGAAGATGCATGACTTAGGGGTGGTTCGTAGAATGACCTACACCCTGGGCTATCTTCTGATTGAGAAAGTATTTTACTTGTTAGCGATAAAGCATCAGACATGACTGGTTTCGCATTTGCAAGTGCCTCAAGATAAGAGGGCTTTCTCGGCACTACATTATCCACTGGAGTATTTTCCAGGTAATGTGAATCACTACTGCGGAGAAGACTTTCGCAGCGAAGTTCATCATCATGGGGAGGACCACCATAATGGGTTACAGCAAAAGATGAGATCTCTTGCTCCTTGGTCTTCTGACCACACAGAGGGTTCCTGTGGCTCTCATCTGAAGAAGAAACTTCAAGATTGACCGAATTTTCATGAAGCAAGCCTTCATGAGGAAGTGTCTGTTGAAGACCTTCAGAATTAATGTTCCCGTTATTGGGAACTGAGGGAGTATAATCTTGAATTCCGACAGATAAATGTCTGAGGGCTTCAAAAAATCCAGCATCGAGCAAGGCCTTGTTGTAGATTGGCCTTTGATCTCCTGACTGTGCTGGGCTGATCTTTTTCTTAGATTCCTTCTTACTCACTTTGGAAACCACTTGTTGATGAAAGTGGTTACTCTGAGAAGGTGTATGTGCCTGATCAGGAAAGATGGCCAGGTTAGGCTGACGATCTCTACTCCAATCTGGTGTATGTGCCTGACTTGGTTGTCCGTATGATATGTGGGAGTATGCCCCATAACCCTCTTGGACTGGAACAGATGTGTGTGTCTGTTCCGGAGTGAATCGTTGATGTGTCACTCCACTGCTAGGGATAGATTTAAGTGTCTGTCCCTGAGATGATACTGAAGCTCTTATGATATCCTGGCAAGCATCCAGAATATGGGCAGGAATTTGCTTCTGCTCTTTCACCATTGACAAAATATGCTTGGTGACTTCAGCCGCCGGAACGGGGATATACGTCCATTCCGGGCTTGGAGTAGGTGTATGTTCCTGCTCCTGTCCTCCTTTTCCTGTCAGTGAATCCTGAAAGTACTCAAGTGTGGAGGCAGAGATTTGAGTCTGCCTTCTGTTTGTCGTCGGGGCTTTCCGACTGACTTCTTCGTGCACTACCAAGCGAGACTGTTGGTAGGCTTGATTAGTATTAGCAAGTGTATGTGCCTGCTGATTACACTTCTCCAAACGCGGTTGACGAGATCTATCATATGTATTCAGGCGAGCCTGCTGACTAACTGATGATGCATAAGCAGGTGTATGTTCCTACCTATAGTACTCCGCCGGAATTGCCTGGCGGGATTGGCTTGATGCTACCAGACGAGTCTGCTGGACAGCGGAATTAAAACGGGCAGGTGTGTATGCCTGCTCATTGTTCTCCGCCAAGTTAGGTTGGTGGACTCCATAATATGTAGTCAGGCGAGCCTGCTGACTAACTGATGATGCATAAGCAGGTGTATGTTCCTGCCTATAGTACTCCGCTGGAATTGCCTGGCGGGATTGGCTTGATGCTGCCAGACGAGTCTGCCGGACAGCGGAATTAAAACGGGCAGGTGTGTATGCCTGCTCGTTGTTCGCCACCAAGTTAGGTTGGTGGACTTCTCCGGAGATAGCAGAGATGATAACCTGCCTATTGTTAACTGGATTCCGTCTCTGGCGGTTCATCTTGCTTGCTCGGGTTCGAGGAACCTGAGCTGAATGCCTGGAGTCGGTACCCTCATCATGTTGAGGGCGCACTACCGCACGAGTCTGGCGGCGATTGTTGATGGGAGCCCTCGGGAAGGACTCCTGTCTTTTTGAATTAAGTCCCTGAGGGACCTTCTCATTCACTTCCTCAGAGTAAGGGAGTGAATGTAAATTGCGTTCCGGGGATAACGACCCGAAACGGTTGGAGACGGTAGTCAGCACCGCCTGCTTCTTGATCGCTGGCCACCGTTGTCTGGACGACCAGGTAGAGTTGTTAACTTGGAGGGCTTGACGAGCGGCCTCCAGAGTTGGGATAGTACCGTTGCGACGGTACTCCTTAACTAGTGCATTAGAAACCCAGCGTTGAAGACGCTGAGTTGGTGATGTCATCCTCAGAGCGGACGACATTCCAACAGGAGTAGCAGCATTGGTTTTCACAGCAGCAGACCTCACAATAGAGGTGTTCACAGCAGCAATATTCATAGGGGTGAATTTAAGGAAATCCATTTTGCAGAAGATCATGAGAAAAGAGTTCATGTTCCATATAACAGACATAATCAAGATGAATCTGGTCACTGCATCTTTTGGATGAGCACATCTCAATGATTGCTTTGTTGGCCCAAGGGGCCTAACAAATAAGAAGAACATCACATTAACTTGGTTAAGGATTCACTTCGGGTTCACCATTTTTGTTTCGCACGGATTTCGGGGATGACCTCCTGGACGGGAGATTCAAACGTTCCAATCAATTTCTAGCGGGTTTGTTCGTAGAACCGGAAACATCCAATGATTCCACATCCGTTTGGACCTACTTTCCAAAGGTAGGCACTCATTAGCTTGTGGACTGATGAGGCTTAGGAATTTGCATTGGTCGAGAGGATGGGAGGTCGAACTCATCACACCTTTTTGGGGGGAATTATTGTCTACTCCGGGACTCTCTTTATAGATTTAAGTTATGTTCGTGAATCCTTATTACATTACCAAGTATAAAATGATCTTTCCTTTAGTTTTAACAATCAATGATTAAATATGTAAGAAATTTAGAGAGTCCTTTATATGTATTCCAGGTTCTTCATCAATAGAGAATCTTCTGTATCTATTTAGATATTCTTGGTCAATGGTATCCTTCAAAACATTTATATAAAAGTCTCTTGGTCATTATGATGATCAGGCTGGTTTTAAAGCCACTTAGTGGGGCACTTGAAGTTTATCGTCATTCAGAAGGACATGGATTATTTCAAAGTTGGGATCGAACCCATAAATGGGCTACCTACGTATCCTTTGTTTTGGAAAAGGAATCAGAACCCACATAGTTCGAGCAATCGAGTATGAAGATTATGATTGATGTCTCAAAGAAGAATGTCATAATTACTTTTACACTCTAAGCTCACATGAGTCATGCTCGGTGTGAGAAACAAGAGGTATTGGTAAAATTTAGACAATTTTGCCATGAAAGATGAAATCATAAGAAATGTTTTGGGGCTTATGTATGTATGACTGCCCAGATAGATGAAGATTTAGGATTTACTTTTAGGGAGAAAATCCAGGAACAGGGTCCATAAAGGTATATGTGCTTTATGGAGATTTGAATACTCTAACTTCGGACTTATTCCTAAAAAGGAAACCCAAATTATGAGAGTATTGATAATTGGGTTTTACTCCTGAGAAGGAATCCCATATCAAACGTAATTTAGAACTGGTTAAGAGAAATTAAGGGACTTGGGGTTTACTCCTGAAGAGGATGCCCATAATTATGACTGGGACTTACTCTTGAAAAGGAGGCCCAGGTTAGGGGACATGGGGCTTACTTCTGAAAAGGAAGCCCAAGATTATAACTGAGTCTTATTCCTAAAAAGGAGACCCAGGTTAGGGATTAAGGTTTGGGGCTTACTCCCGAGAAGGATTCCCATATTTGAGATTGGGGCTTACTCCTAAGAAAGATGCCCAAAATTAGAGGACTTGGGGATTACTCCTAAGAAGGATGCCCATATTTGAGATTGGGGCTTACTCCTAAGAAGGATGCCCATATTAAAGGATTATGATTGGGGCTTACTCCTGAGGAGGATGCCCAAGTTAAGGAATTAAGGTTTGGGGCTTACTCCTGAGGAGGATGCCCAAGTTTGGGAACTTTAAGAATTTGGGGCTTACTCCTAATGAAGATGCCCAAATTAAAGGACTTATAACTGGGGATTATTCCTGAAAAGGAGACCCAGGTTAAGTATTCTCTCATCTTAAAGGATGAGGTTGAATGAATGAACTCTCAATATTTGGTGACATAAAGATGTATAAATCACTAGGTTTTGAGAGATATTCCACCGAATTCCTTTCAGATAAGGAAGTCAAATCAAGAAATCATGCCATAAATGGCTTTGAAGAGTATCTTGAAGACTGAATCTTGAATAGGAAAGGTGAAATGGCTTAAGAGGGGTAAAATGGGAAAGATGGGCACCCAAAAAGGTAGGGGCGCGCAAGTCTTGAAAGGCACGCAAGTCATGCGTGGGCGCGTAAGTATTGGTCGCGCAGGTATACCTGCGCGGCATGTGGGGTACTTGCGCGATTTTCAACCAGCATTAAAATACTTGAGCGACTCTTTATTAAACCCTTCCGAATCCTCTTGAGGTTCTCCTAGAAAAGGGACACGCAAGTTCTATTGAAGGAATAAGGCAGCGCGCAAGTGTGACCAGTTCCCTTAAAGGCAGGCCATTCAGGTGCGCAACTGTTGATGAGTTTCAACACTTAGGCCTTCCTCCCTCCCTTTTGATCTTCCGTTCTGGATAATAAATTACCTTAGAAGTGTTCCGAAAGTTTTGAGAAGAGACTTGGGCGTCGGGAGCTTCAATCCGAGTTTCTGGAAAATGATCCTCTCGAATGGGGGGCCCATAGGGTCTATTTATAGGCAAAAGAAGGCCCTGGGCGGTTACAGGGTGGTTACCACTTAGGTCTCGCAAGTGTACTTGCGCGACAGTGAGATAACTTGCGCGGTGTAGTTGCTTTTGATCCTGTGTTCCTGCCTTTGTCGATTTTTGATGTTTTCTTCAAAGGATGAATCATTTTGAGCTTAGATATTCCCCTTTTCTGATCTTTCGATTCTGTGATGAAAGGAGCGTCAACAATTATAAGTCTTAAATATCCTAGTTGTACAACATTAAACTGCACTAAGATCCAAACCACCATTACACAAGCTAAAAACATGTAATAGGGGTCTCTCATTCACAATAACAATTGATAAAAATTCCCTCTTACTTTTTAGGAACTACTAATTTGAAAATCCACCCCTGGTAGTCTTGAGATATCTAAATTCCACAAAAATTACCTTTCCATCGATTGTGGAAGTTTAGTGTCCTGATGTCTCCTTTGTTTGAATGTGCATAATATTTCCTAGAGGCTATGGATAAGTTTCCCATAAGAAAAACCCATTAATGAAAGTCAAATTAATCCTCCGGAGAATCTTTTCCTACTTTCTTATGCCCCAATGGATATTATTCCCCATATCATGTCCCGCGTCATTAAATAAAAAATCAGGGTCAAGAAAAATCCCTCTTATATGTCTAAAATTTTTTAGGGAATTATCATCTAATAAATCCTATTGGGCCCTTGACCAATAATTTATTGTCAAAGATATTTGACCTAAACATCAATAATGTTAGTTTGGGTTAGGAGGACTCTATACTGCCCAAGAAAGACAAGACACAAACCTCAATAGGTTTAAAACCAACAAAGGAAACCCTAGAAAAAAATTCGATTACTAGATCTCTAAACATATGATTTATATAGTTTAGGGAAAATATCTAGCACTTGAGAAACAAAAAATAAAAAAATATTATTAGTTCTAAAAATCCTTTTAGATATTTTAAAATACCATTATTGAAAACCCGCATTGTGAAAGGAGAAATAAATATTAATTTTGAAAATAGGTAAAGTAGAAAATGAATTACACTATATATTACACAAATTTGAGTCTTAAAATAATAATAAATCAAATTTGTTGGAATATATAAAATGGATATAGAAGACAAAGATCTTACATAGGAAGGATGCACATGACTCTCAACAAAATTTATACTTTATGAGAAAGAAATTCATCATGGAAGGTGATTTAAATTAAAATTTAATTCATACCCAAATAATAAGAAAAAATACCAAATAAAAAATTAATGTATTAACTCAATCATGTAATAAATCAATTCAATAATAAACATCATAATTCAAGGAGATAAGTTTTGAGTTAACAATATCCTTTACGGCTTTGGTATCACCTGAATCGAAAGACCATGAAAATAGAACTTGAGAGAGTTTCTTAAGTAAATTTACTTTAAGGAAAATAATTATAAAATGAATTCATATATAATTATACACTACATACAATGATAAAAAAATTGTGAATATAGAATATGTTTCAAAGAAAGAAATTTATGACGAGAAAATACCTTACCCTTACTCTTAACTTCCATAAAAATAATTTAACTTCCGTTATAATAAAATAAACCACTTGATAACTTATTTAAGAACATTATTAATATATATTTCCTAACATAATATTCAAATATATTTATTTATTATAAATTTATTGGTTATTTGTAATTTATTTTCATCATTGGATGTTAACAAATTATATTTTTTCATGCTATCTTAAAAAAGTATATGTTGATATTGTTGTTTGATAATAAGATAATAATTAATATATTATTTAAGTTCTATAATATATCTTCCAATATATTTTATTATATTTTTATTCTATTCCATGAGAGTTTTAGTTATGATTTGTGAACACAGAATCAGGGATGAAGATGTTTTGGTAATTTTTTATGAACAAAAGTGGTATCTCATTTAATCAGTTAAATAACAATAATAACATTATAGAACGAAAAAGGCCATAATTTTCTTTTTAAAATACACTATCACTATTAAAATGTTTTCATAGTGATCCATGATATAAATTTAAAGCATAATTTATGTAGGTGGTTAAACCTACCAAAACAATAAGATGATATAAATAATGGTGAGTATGATTACGAAAGTGAGTATTTTGGAATAATTTCATTAATACATAAGAATAATTATATTATTTATATGTTTTTGAGGTATTTAATCAGATTTTTATAGATATATATATAAATAATAAAATACTAGAGAAATGTAAAATGAAATACGTCACTTTGGGGAGGCACTAGTCCGTTTTTACCCACGGATGGTGTTTATATTTTCCATAGAATGATAGATGGGAAAGAAATGATTTATATTTTTATATTTTTAATAATATATATATATATATATATAATATTCATTAAATACCAATTTTTAACCATTCATGTAAATCAGTGAAGGGAAACAAAATGTGTCACTTCATGGAGGTGGTAATCTGCACATATGCACGAACGATGTTTTCATTTTTCAATTGAAAATGGAAAAGGTGGATAATGATTATTACCTAATAATAATAAAATTAATTATACTAATAATAATTATTTCATTATATAGTAATGGTAAAATTTTATTTATAAGATAAAGGTATAAATAAAAGAGTTTAGTGATTGATATGTACTTAAATTGAGAGATTGAGCTTTTCTTTAGATGGATTCTTAAAAATGAATGACTCATGGAAATTTATTGTAGCCATTGGCTAAGGAAGGTGAAATAGGATTATAGTATAAGTGAAATGGGTAGTTTTTAAAGAGGAATTAACGGGTTGTTGAAGACCCCTATTATAAAAGGAGGGGTTGGTATTTTTTAAAAATATAACTTCTCAATATAAAAGGAACACCTGTTTCACATGGAGAGTGGACTAAAAAATAGAATATAAATAATAGGATATATTATTTGGTCGATAAAAATCAAAAAAAAAAATTATTTGAATGTATTTTTTAACATTTCCCATCTCTTTCACTTGTATTTAAATTCTTTTTACATTAATTTACCTCTTACATGGCAACTGCATTTTTAACATCGGTAAAAATATTTAATGAACTAAAAATGATAAGATCCTTATTAACTAATTTATAAATTTTGATTTCAAATATGGAACCACTTTTTAACATAAAATAACTATGTTTGTGGAAAATTAATTTTAATATTAGTGCATCATTCATAAAACCCATTCATAGAAACTATTAATTTTAGAGCATAAAAATAATGTTTAGTATAAATTATCAATGTTGTTGAATTAATAGAAATTAATTGCTTTCTTATTAACTAAATAAGAGTTGTGTGTCAATAAATGTAGTCCAAAACATAATCCATTATTATAAAAAATTAATTTTAAGAAAAAGATGAAAAACTGTTTTTATTATAATAATATATTATTGCGTTTTGAAATGCTAAACATGGGTTTTCTAAATTGAATATAGTATTTTATAAATGAATCATTTTACCCCATAAAAACATTAATTTTCACACAAAAAATCTTTTATAAAATTTTTAATTCATTCTTAGATCATGATAAAGTCAAAAACACTACGATATTAATAAAAGCTATATTTTTAATTATTCACCTAAAAATCAATATTTGAAAAAAACAAAAAATTAACCCTATAATAATTTTTACACAATGAATTTAAAAATTAATATCATTTAATGAAATAAAAATTTATAAATTTATAAATTTATAAATTTATTTTTTAAATATGAATATATAATATAATGAAAAACTATTTTTATAGAAAAATAAACTTTTAAAAATTAAATGTTCTTATTATTATTTACTATTATTTTTTAACTAAATAAGTATCAATAAATCTATTTTAATTATTAATTGTTATTAAAAACATCTTTTATAAGTGAATAAATTAATTTATTTGGTAAAATACACATCACTTTAAAAATAGTTCTTTGAATGTTATCACTTTTTTAACATTTAATCATATTAATCACATTTCACTAATTATTTATCATATAACCCCTAAATTTATTTAATAAATAAATAATTTATTTAATAATATTAATAATATTAATATATAAGTAATTTTAATATATATTTTTTATAGTAATTCAATTTGTTTTATTTTTATTTATATAAGTATTTATTGTTATTGGAATTTTCTTCTTGATGTTTCACATAATATTGCATTATTTTAATAAGGTATGTCATGTTTTGTCTTAGTTTTTTGTTTCATGTGAATAAAACTATCGAACAAGTCATATTTATTTAAAAGAAATATGTATAGTAAAATATGATTATGATACAAGCCTTCTTAAGATCATCCCATGTGTTTAATTATCCATGTTACAAGCTATACATTCACTCATTATGTGATCCTTATAAAGAGAATGGAATGGACTTATAGTAGATTTAAGCCATAAGAACCCCCTAGGGTTAATTTTGTTTGATAAATCCCAAAATTTCTTAAAGTTTCTATTGTGCCCATATTCTGATAAACTATGAAATTTAATCAATAATTATATTATTTCAATTCTAAACTCACAATATTGTTGATTATTTTATTCAGAATTCAGTTATTATTTTTAATGTTAGGATTTTTATAGTTCACTGAGTTTTATATTCAGATTATCAAAATTATCCTCCATATTTTCATTATCAAAATGGGATCTCTTTGAGGAAGAATAGAATCATAAGGAATATGTCAGTGGTATTGTAACAAACTTTATTTCCTCATGATTAATGATCATAATATTTATAATTCTTTCCAATATAATTCTTCCCACCTCTAGATCAAAACCAATGATGTGATTTTAAATAGTCTTATACATGTATCAAAATCACTTTAAATGAAGAAAAATATTAAAATAATAAACACACCTTACAATAATGCTTCCCAGGAAATGGAACTAGGTTGATGAGAAGTAAGTCATGGGGTTCTCAACAAACAATTTTGAACTGAACTAAAATACAGTAAAATAGTGGGACTCATGTTCTCTATTGATAAGATGGTTTTTGGGTTTATATTATATTTATTTAATTGATACAGTGTGATATAAAAAAATATGTTGTGTGATTGGAGTTAAGAAACACGTATTGGGAAATTAGTTTTAAATAGTTTTGGTCCAACCTTGGATTATCTCCTCACTTACCTATTAGAAAATTCTTTAATTTTACCCTCTTACTCTCTCTAATTATATGATACCTCACCTAATTGTTTAGACTTTAATAAATAAATATAATAACCATTGTACTCTTTATCCTTTCATAGATGAGTGATTGTTTTCTACACTCCTGAATCTACCCATTACACTCCATCAAAAGTAGAGAAGAAGATTTAGGTAGCATGTTTTTTTTCTGGGAAAGAGAGAAGAAGATTTCAAAAGTATAGAATAATAGAAATTCCCTATAGTATATAATAATAAAACACTTCTATAGAAGTTAATTGAATTGTGTTATAAATTAAAATTCAAATTCATCAATAGAGATAATGATTATCTCCTCGTCTTGACCATAAAGGGTTCAGTGTGTAATCACAAGATGGATCATAACAATAGAAATGAAAATAAATACAATAATATATTAGATTCAATCAGTCGATTAATGGAATCCCCCCTCCTCTTGAGTGAATAGTTTTAATTATTATTAAATTATTTAGTGTTCCTCGCATGCTTCAACAGCTTCATCCCCTTCGCGAATAGTACAAGCTCATTTTTTCTTCCTCTAATGATTCTTATGCCTTTAAAGCATTCACAAAATCTAGTTCCTCACTTGACTATCTTTATTGGATTCCATGTGTAGAACCAAAGGTTGAAAAATTCTTTAGGGGGTGCTCTCTAATATTCTACTACTCAAAATTAATTCCTATTATTTCCATCATCATCTTCAATTAGATGAGTGCCACTTGGAGGTTCCATATTAATCGTTCTCAATTTGGGAGTAATAGGTAAATGATTTTCAATTTTGGGCCATGTCCCTTTTTAATTTAGTAATTTTTAGTTTTTATCTCTACATACAGACTATTGGTGAAGTGTAAAATTCATGAATTCCTGGGTAATTCATGATATGCTTCTTAAAATTCTAATTATGTATATTAAATTCAAACAAAATTAGTTATAGTCGTATTGTATGACTTTGATGTTATGTATTGACTTCAATTCCAATAGTGGTGGATAAATTTTTAGGATGAATTCACACAATATAAATTAATGAAGTCATACAATGAAGTTTTATACTTAGAAACAATGTATAATGCTTGGAATAAAGTTGTATAATAACTGGTGAGGTCATATTGGGGAGTCATATGGTGAACTTGTATACTAACTGACCAAATTCATATGATCCTAGGATGTTATATGATTGGTTTGAATAAGGTTTGATGATAAATTCATATTCTCATGCCTTTTCCATTTTTCATCCAACTCCAAAGTCATATTATGAGAGTAAATTCTGAGGATCTTGTGGAAACTCTATGCTCTATTCTATAGTCATACGATTGGACTCTTAAAGTCATAAGATGTATCCCTTATCATGTTTCCCAGTTTAAGAACTACAAATCATGAAGATTAAAACATTTAGTGGAGTTTTATTCCTAGATTAATTAAAATTTTCTATAAACCATGAAAATAAAAATTCAAATAATTAAAATAATTAAATTTAATAATCAATTATCAATGTATGGATTCATAATTAATCAAAAAATGAGTGAAATGATTAAAACCCATGATTTGATCCATTTAAAAAATAAATTCCATATTTACTAAAGAAACAAATATGATATGATTACTAAGGTTTTATCTAAATTATGGGGTAATTTTTTCTTAAAAATTAATATTTTGAAAAAATTGGCTCTTATCATAGAGGAATCCATGTTTCTATGCAATATGCTCAACCCTTCCATCTTTTCATAAAATCGGTGACTCTATCATTCCTTCATTTTTTAATTATTATTGTTGAGCATAGTCATTTTACTCAATTTTGAACTAAATTTGAAGAGAAATTGTTGATATATATCTTTCCGAGTTGTAATACACCTAGTAGAAAGGTTATCATACTAAGAAAGTGTATGACCTTCAAAGGCCTATATAAAAAATCTCAACTTTGATACCTATTTTTATTCTAGGGATTCCAATATCAGATCGTATTATAAATATAAATGGGTTAGACGATTCTATGGATCACCCATTCCATAGAATTTAGACAAATCTAGATTACCAAATTTGGGTGGAGGAGTAAAATCCACCATTATGGATACATATTTCTCTCTATTCGTACCATTGCACACTATCGTTCAATAAAATCGATCAATGTATTGATAGAATCATGTAATACCTAAGATAACACCTATTAATTCTTCGTGACTTGAAATTCCAAAACGGGTATCCAATGTTCCCCCAAAAGTGGGAAACATTGAAAATCAGTTGGTGTTTCAGTAAAAAGGGATGATTAGTATAATCTCAAGTTGTTGGAGAAGAATAAATCTACCATTATGAGATGTGAAATCTACTTCTATTTAAGATGGTCAATGGAATAATTCATGGAAGATTCAACCTGATGACTGTACTTAATGGGTATTTTTCCTTGAGAAATTTATCATTAATATACTCAAGTTACACTATTTTTTCTTTGAAATATGAAATCTCCTATTTTCCTAAGATTGTCTCCCCAAATTTGGGTGGTTGGTGGGTAATGGATGGAGCAATATTTGTTTATTTTTCTATAGTATAGTGGATTATAATTTTATTAGGATAATGGTGATTAAATTTAATAATTAGGAACATTATTTAGGGAAAAAATTCCTATTGGAATTATATTCATGACATAGTTATATTTAGGACCAATGATACAAGAGATTACAATGAGGTTAATAATTACATAATCATTGTGGGATGGGATTTCCCCTTGGATATTATATTAACTGTGTTTGACTGTGATGAAGTCTAAATCCTATTTATAATGGTGATTTGGGATTTTCCTTGTGCCCATATCAGGATATACTGATATGTTTTAGCGATGATGGTGGTAGCATGTATATAGGTTTACTCTTGGGTTGGAGGCACAGATTCTCTTGGTGGGATCTTCTTTTGGATGACCTAGTATAGATTATTATAGTAGATGCAACTCTCTCTATAACTTCTTATATAATTTGGGTCACACATTTGTAATGATTAATATGGGGTATAGGATGCTATTTACACCAATATTTGTTTATTTCACACTTTTCAATCAAATATTTGAGGACCATGTAAAACATTAGAGAAATACTTGAGAAAGGAATACATAAAGGCATGGGGTTTAAGGATATACACTTTGGACCCTTAAATCTAACTTGGAATATTATTCTAAGTGGTGAAGTAATTTTATTACCTTAATTTTCCAATAATTATGTCCATCACACTTGCCATTCGGGCCAATTTGAACATAAGCTCGGTGGGACAAAACTCATGGGGGTATGTGTTGTATAAGGTATTGGTGTCGACCCCATTGTTATCTTAATAGGAATAAGTCACATAGTAGATTATATTCCTAGAGGTAAGTGAGGTTGGAGTTTGATGTGGGATGTGATATTTTCATGGTGATCTAAATTGAAATATTCGATAGCACCCACTGCTGATAGAAGCCATCCGATCTGATCTTGCACCTCATGAACTCAAATGAAAATCATCTCGTGCATCATAAATTCAAACTCATCTAATCCTGTGTAGTGTGATACCTCCATATTCAACCTCTTGATGCCCTGGTTCGATGTCCTGAGGCATGCTTGACACTCATTCTATTTCACTACCATCTCTATGGTACTTCACTAATATCCAAGCAAGTTTAAGAACACCATAGTGATCCATCATGATATCAGAACCATAACCTCCAATGGCCTTCAATGATAGCCCACTCTAGTGCTAAAAACCATCACATTATCATCCTTTTATCATCCAAACAATGTTAGGATAATCAATAGAGGTTTTGCGAAAAGTTTTTGACCGTGAACCCTTCTGCCTCTGATGTATTTTTCATCCAATTTAAATCGAATTTACCTGATCTCATGACACCACAATAAGAAACTAAATCATCTCATCATCAAATGAAATGATCATGTGTTGAATAATAGGTGGTCATGTGGTGTCTTTCTGGAAAATCCCCACGGCTTTAACTGAAATGTGCATCATCCGTCCTGAACAAATTGATGTCATGATCGGCCTCCCCCATTATATATATACCTTTATCCCTTACCAAAAAACACATGAAAATGGGGAGGAAGTGGATCTATAGGAAATAAGTAATATTGGAGGAACACCATAGAAACACAGGGGTTGGCCACCACCTTCAAAGATATTCTCTAAGTAATCTAGAGGGGCTCACCATGAGAATTCATCGTAAGTATGTCACTATAATATTTTATCATATGATTATTTGAATATAACATGATTTCATGGTAGAATAACACCATCTACGGTCTTCATAAAATGGAGTCTCCATTCAGATAGGAATCCCTTGAACCTGTTCAAAAGATCCCTTGAAATATCTTCCTATGATAATGCGGTCAAAAAAGGATATAACCTGATGTGATACAATAAATCATACGCTTACACCTAATGTTTGGGACATCAATTATGGAGTTCGTATATATGAATTAGTATATAGGCTATTGAATAAATTGAGAACACTCAGCCTCGTAGTGCTCCTTTTCTCGGACTTGTGTTGTAGACTTGAGATATTTTTCCCCTCCTAAGTCATGAAGCCTTCTTCATCAGGTAGCATGATTCTTCATCCATGTATGTGAAGTCGTCATTGGGAACCCCCCATTAATAATTATATAGCCTTCAATGAGACCCCTTTAGGATCATGCGAATAACATGAAACCAAATATCAGTAGAAATGCACAAACCCTCTGTTTTACAATCCCTAAACATGGTCTCATAAGCAGTGAAATTAGTGGGGAATGGATAGTGAGTCTCTTTTCATGTATAGAAATTACCAAGGATGTGAAATCCATCCCTGAAGGTGCACATATTATCCTCGATCGAGATCCCCTGTGTGTATATGAGGGAATAGAATATATTCCCAGTGTTCATCTGTAGAATCCATCACATGATCCTTTGTCGATAACACACTCGTATGTTGATCGTGTGACCATACAGTGCATAAGAGAAGATTTGAATACCTTCAATCATATGGTAATCCCTTGAAACTGTTCACAAGATCTCTTGAAATATCTTCCTATGATAACGTGATCAAAAAAGGATATAACCTGATCTGATGAAATAAATCATACCCTTCCACATAATATTTGGGACATCAATTATGGTGTCCGAATATATGAATTAGTATATAGGCTATTGAATAAATTGAGAACACCCAGCCTCGTAGTGCTCCTTTTCTCAGCCTTGTTTTGTAGACTTGAGATATTGTGCCCCTCCTAAGTCATGAAGCCTCCTTCATCAGGTAGCACGAGTCTTCATCCATGCATGTGAAGTTGTCATTGGGCACCCCCCATTTATAATTATATATCCTCCCATAAGACCACTTTAGGATCATGTGAATAAAATGAACCAAAATATCAATAGACATGCGCAAACCCTCGGTTTTACAATGCCTAAACATGGTCTCAGAAGCAGTGACTTTAGTGGGGAATGGATCGTGAGTCTCTATTCATGTGGATTAATTACCAAGGATGTGAAATCCATGCCTGAAGGTGAACATATTTTCCACAACTGAGATCCCTTGTGTGTATATGTGACACTAGAATAAATTCCCAGTGTGCATCTACAAAATTCATCATGTGATCCTTTGTAGATAACACACACGTATGTTGACTGTGTGATCATTAAGTGAATAAGAGAAGATTGATCAAGAACCTCATTTACATAATCTAATAACCCAAGCTTTACGTACATGGAAATTAAATTTATTTTTTGGAATACTTAATAAATTACACAAATAAATTCCTAAAGACCGTATTAGTTTAGTGTCTTTGGGAACTGGGAAACATAATAAACTGGTTCATAAAATATCTACATCATCTCCTACTTTATCCTTCATAACTAAGACCCCATTTTAATACATCCTACTTAAAACCCTTCTTGATATATGGGGTAAAACATAAAAAGGGGTCTGCTCTGATTCTTAGTAAGCATAAATATGGGTGATATGTAAACATAAACATGAGAATAAAGTTTATGAGAATGTGATCATTACATTACAAGATCATGACATGTATATCAATGGAAAACATGAATCATAAGAAAGATCAAATATCATAATAAATAAGATCATAACTATAACATAATACATGAAATTGTGGCAGATTCTTAATATTTTACCACTTTGAACTTGTATAAATAGTAATAGGTCCACTCATTAAATTATATACATGAAACTAGGCTCTTTCTTAAACATATAGACATAGGTCCACTCATAAAATTATGGACATGAAAACCAGGTCCACTCATAGAATTTTGAACATGAAATTGGGTTCACGCATAACATATATACATCATGAGTTATCCATCATTACCTAATCCATAGGAGGGAGATATAGGTCCCAACTTTCTTATATTTTACTCATTCTTACGTGTTCCAGAAAAACATAAATTATTCATTGTAGCATAACCCAAGAGATTAAAATGGATTTCTTAAACATTATCTCCTCATAACATAATCCATGTAAAATAAATAGATTTCATACATATAATTACATTGTAATTATAATAAAACCATAATAATAATAGGGGTAGTATACTTGAAAAATATCTTTAATCTTATATGGAAAATAATTTTGATAAAACCCTGCAAATTAATTCTCACGGAAAATATCCTTTCTTCTTCAAAAACATTTTCTTTTCTTAAACTTCCATGTAATATTTAAAGAAAATAATTTAATTGAAAATATAATTGAAATTTTGTAACGTAATATTCTTGGAAGTAAAGAGTTATGATGAAATAATAATCTGAGCATGTCATATATGCTAAAAAACCATTTCCTAATACTTTTTCTAGAAAACTCATAAAGTACCTCATATAGAATAAAAAAATTTATTCATTTCATACCATTTAATAAAAATCACCAAAGGGTGAAATTAATATTAAACCATTGTATAATAATAGAAATAATATTACATATTTAAGAAACATGAACTTGGTTGAAAAATATAATTCAGTAAATACTAACATAAAAACAATCTTGGATAATAATGAGACTGCAAAAATTATCCCTTACCATAAGTATGATATCCTTCTTGTGCATCCAAATCTGATGTATAATGATTTAAATAATTTTATTTAATTATTATAGAATCATATACATTTTTATTATATCATATATTATCATATTATCATTTGTTTGTAAATAATATTTCATTATTACTTGTTATTTGGGTAAAAACTACCTCATTTTTTAGGCATGTTTTTCTAAATAAGATTTGGTTATCCTTATTAGGTCATATTTATATCATTAAAAATGATATTAACATAATATATATCATATTTATTCATTTTTTACATTTATATATTCATTTGGTAATGGATATCTTGTAGAATAAGTCACATCGCATCGTGGAGATGGTAAGTCATACGTACTCACGAGTGACAATATCATTCTAATAATTGTGAGATGGTATGGAAGTGTATGGTATATATGTTGTTCCAGAATCCATATAATTGTATAATAATTATATATAGTTATTATTTCCATCATTATATCCATCCATGTAAGGTGGCAGTGAAAAACATATTACACCACGACGTAGAGACGGTAACTCGTGCGTACGCACGCATGGTGATTTCATTTTTTTTCAAGAGATGGATAGAAGGTGGAATATTGTTGTTTAATAATTATAATAAAATATCAGTATATAATTGATACTGGATTTATTACATTATAATTAAAAAATCATTAAGAGGAAGTAGAAGAAGGAATAAGTTTGAAATAACTGATAGAGGAAATTACCTCTTCTTTTACATGCTTCCACTAAATCTCCTCTTAGAGTACTAGAGTTGGACTATAAAGAATATCAAAACCTATATAATGTAACTAGGGATGTTACAAAAATAAAGGGGTATGGTATGACCGTGCTTTAAGGATCAATTTGATGTGAATAAGTGAGGGAGATGTGCCCTTTTATAATTGAGGTGAGGGGAACCCTTGGAAGTTCTTAAAATATTAATTTTATATAAATTACATTTTTATAAAAAATCATCCAAATATAAATATTCAAAATATATGTTGACGATAGTTAAAAATCCTTTCATACAATAATTTTTATACGCATATTTGTTTTATTTAAAAACTTATCTTTTTGGTTTACCCTAAATCTTCTATTTTAATTTTAATTGGGTTAACAACATTTTAATTATTAATAGGATAATAATTTTATTTATATGGGTTTAATTTTCCATAATTGGACACTTAATAAAATTTTAGACCTAATCCTAGTTACTTTGGTATTTTAAATGATTTTTATGATTCTTAAATAATTTAATAAATATTATTTTTATAAAATATCAATTCTGTCAATTTCGAAACTATTCATTTAATTTTATTTATATAAAATCCAAACATAGGGATAACATCAAAAAAATATTGAATAGTCTTATAAAATGTCACATTCACCATGAAAATATTTAATGGCATAAATTCTTTTATACATTATTTATTTAAATATTTCTAATAACATTTATTTGATATTTATCTTAATAATATAATTATCGTATCAATGTTGTGTCAATAGTTATGGTAATTATTTAATATCTAAAAATTCTAAACAAATTAACATGATGTATATAATTTCACTAGATTTATGGAAACTAATTATTTTCATAGTTTCAACATGTTTATCTCTATATAAAAAAAAATAATACTAATAAGAGTTAAGATAGTGACATGTTGTAACTTTCTTTTGTTTTAATAATAATTTTATAACTTTCATTGAAAATAGCCCATTAAACACATGAATTTTTATCCTTAGGTGTTAATAGTTGAGTTTTATTAATAAAATAGAACTTTTCCATGTGTTAGGGTAATTTTATTATCCTTATCATATTATTTGTTACCCTAATTTACCTGATTTACCTTTAACCATGGTAAATAAAAATTATCGTAGTTATTATTCATCATGTCCAAAAAAATAAAAGGGGCGTATTTAAATAATTTGAACCTAATAATTCCAAATATGGAATCCATTTCTCCATCTTAAAAATATATAAATTTCAGTAATTAATTTAAAATTAATTCTTGTTTTCAAAGCGATAAAACTTATATTTTTAAGTAAAACCCATCAAAAGATAGACATGTGTTTATATCAAATTTCAACATGGAATTACTTCCAATGAAAAACATTTTAAGAATGGATAAAAAAATAATATAAATATAATTTAAAACAAATTCGAAAAATAATCTAACTATATAAATAAATTTAACAAAAATGTAGTATTGAATTAAAATTCATTATTTTCCATTATTAATTAAAAATGAATTTTATCAGAAAAATACCAAAATTTAAACCAAAATAAATATTAATTTCCTAATTCCAAATAAGAATATTAATTTTTCAAAAATAACTTATAAAAGTTTTAAAAAAATGTATTTGAAATAGGTTCTCCATCAAAAGGCAGTGAAACTGTATTTTTTTAAAAAATGAATTTTGAAAAAATGAATTTATTCTTATATCATGCATAGAAAATATTTATAATTAATTTTAAACATTAAATTGAATATATTACATATATATTCCATTAACAAAATTCATAAAGGGTGATTTTATTGTTTTATAAACTCACTTATTTTATAATCTCACTTATTTTTTATCTAATCTCAACATTGGTCATGCCTTGAACAATTTATATATCATATATTATTCAAAGAAATGAAGTTTAATTTGTCATTATTGATGTGTTAGCAGATCATGTGATCCATAAATTTAATGATAGTTCATTCCATATATCTTTATCGCAAAAAGGTTAGCACAAGTTATTAAAAATTCATAAGTCCATATATGGTGAGATAATAATTTATTCTAACAAACTTTCTCTAATGTTTAACTTAAACTTTAAAAATATTTGATAACCATAAATTCCTTATAAAAGATAAAAATATAAAACTATAGAAAAATGTTTGCAAAATCTTCTAGACATGTATCCCCCATATATCATAAGATATATCTGGTTAGTCACATTACAAAAATCTGAACAACTTCATCATGTATTCTCTTGAGTTATGGTAACAACCAAGATAAACAGATATCCTTAGTGAAAACATGAATTTTTTATTATTCCAAAACTTATTGGATATATTCCTTACGTCCCAAATGGTTGTATACTTCATCCATGATAGCATAACCCTCTTTCCAAGAACTCTATAATTATTTCCCATGAAACTAGTAACATCCAATTTACTTATTCAAATCCAAAATATCTTTATCAAAACATCATTATCTTAACATAATGGGAATATTAAGGGTTATCATTACCTTAATCATGTGTTATATAAGTATATCACCTTACCCTTAAATCACTTTTTTGGATCCTTATAACTATTCAACATATCATTTCAAATCCTTAATGAAAGAATTATACTGAAAACACTTATATATTTCATGATCCATATACTATAATCTTTTAAGTCTGAAACATATAAACCTGAATCATCCAAATTTATTCTTAAACCATTAATCAAGATCCATTATATTCAACTTTCCTACAATATGAATCACGCCTTGAGGTTTCTCAACCTCAATATTCTTAGGTTTAATGTAAACAATATTGTAGGAACATCACATACCTTTCACATGTCATTTACAATCACTGTACCATCAACATTATGACCAATACCCATACCATCATCATGATTCTCTTCATGATATTTCAACTTAGGAAATCAATCATCATAATTCCCACAATTTCTGCATCTGAAACATTCAATGGTTAACTATATTCTATGTGGGTTGGGATATTGACTAAGTTAAGAAAGAAAAGTAATTGAAATACATATTAGAGATTATAAACACAAGGTAAATTACTTATAAGATTTCAATTTATTATATATTTTGTTTAGGCCTAGGTTAGTCATGATAATCGCGATAATCCTCGGATTGTAACATATACTTGGACATATCCTTAGGATATCCCTATATATATCCTTATAAATATCTCTAGGGATCTCACTAAAGTTTTCTCATCCTAGTTTCCAAGGGTTGACTAAATATTCGTTCTGACACCAACTCTAACAAACCAAGAATGACATACATAGACATTACATTTCTATTGAGTAATAAAAAATATATTAAATATATACATGCCCAAAGACCATATCAGTATAGTGTATTTGGAAATAAGTAAACATAATAAACTAGTTCATAAAATATCTACATCATCTCCTGCTTTATCCTTCATAACTAGGACCCATTTTTAACACATCTTACTTAATACCCTTCTTCAAATCCTGGGGAAAATAAACATAAAATGGGTGAGCTCAAATGCCTAGTAAGGGTAAATAAGAGTGATATGTAAAAATAAACATGATCATAATGATAATATGATCATAACATTAGAATATCATTCCCTATATATCAATGGAAAACATGAATCCAAAAGAAAATCAAAGATCATAATACATAAGATGATAAAAATAACATAACATATGAAATTGTGAGAAACACATAATCTTATAACTTTTTGAACATTTATAAATAGTAACAGGTTCCCTCATTAAATTATGGACATGAAAGAAGTCCCTTTCATAAACATATGGACATGGAAACTAGGCCCACTCATAAAATTGTGGACATGAAAACTAGGTCCACGCATAGAATTGTGAACATGAAATCAGGTTTACACAAAACATATATACATAATGAGTTATCCATCATTACCTAATTAACATGAGTGGGATATAGGTCCCAGCCATCTAATAATGAAATCATTCTTACATGTTTCACAAAAAGCAAAATTATTCATCATATCATAACCCAAAGAATTAAAATGGGTTTCTTAGACACCATTGCATCATAATATAATCCATTTAAAACAAATATATTTCGAAAATAGAATTCCATCATAAAAATAATGGAACCATAAGCATAATAGGGGTATTATATTTAAAAAATATCCTTAATCTTAGATGGAAAATAATTTTGATAAAACACTTCAAATTAATTCTTAAGCAAAATATCATTTCTTATTCAAAAAAAATTCTTTTCTAAAAAGGCCATGAAATCATAAAAGAAAAAAAAATTAATTGAAAATAAACTTCAAATCATGTAATTGAATCTTCTTGAAAATAACTCATTATGAAAATGAAAAAATCGAATCATACCGTATATGTTAAAAAAACATTCTCCTTATACTTTTGCATGGAAAATTCAAAAAATTACCTCGTATCGAATAATAAAAAATAATTCCTCTCATACCATTTAATAAAAATTAACCAAAGGGTAAAATTAAATATAAACCATTATAGAAGAATAGAAGTAAAATTACATTATTATGAAACAAGTATTGGAATAATAAATATAACAATGTATTTACTTATGTATAAACAATATCAGATAATAATGAGATTGAAAAATTATCCCTTACAATAAGATTGATATCCTTAGTATGTATCCAAACCTCCTGTATAATTATTTAAATAATGTTATTTACTTATTCAAGATTCATATTCATTATTCTGATATCATATATGATCATATTATCATCTGTTTGGTAATAAAATTTCATTATTACTCTTTATTTGCGTAAATACTACCTAATTTTCTTTTGGATGTTTTTTTGAATAAGATCCGGTTATCCTTATTAGGTCATATTTATATCAGTAAAAATTATATTAATATAATATATATTTTATTTATTAATTATTTACATTTTTATAGTTATTTTTTAATAGATATCTTGTAGAATGAATCACATCGCATCGTTGAGACTGTAGGTCGTACATACGCACGAGCGATGATATCATTCTGATAATTATGAGATGGTATGGAAGTGGATGGTATATATGTTGTTAAAAAATCCATATCATGTTAAAATAATCATATATGGTTATTATTTCCATCATTATATCTATCCAAGTAAGGTGGCAGTGAAAAACAGATTACACTACAGTTTGGAGACGGTAAGTCGTATGTACGCATGGACGGTGATTTCATTTTTTCATAGGATGGATAGACAGTAGAGTATTGTTGTTTAATAATTATAATAAATTATCATTATATAATTTATATTGGATTTATTACTTTATAATGAAACAAAACCTGAAGAAGAAGTCTAAAAAGAAATATGTTCGAAAGAATTTGTAGAGGAAATTTCCTCTTCTTTGACGTGCTTCCTCAAAATATCTTCTTAGAGTACTAGAGTTGGACTTTTAAGAATACTAAAACCTATATAATGTTACTAGGTAAGTTTATAATGAAAATCAGTAGGGTATTTTCGATATTTAAGGCTCAAATTGTTGGGAAGAAGTGAGGGATGAGGTGCCCTTTTATAATTGAGGTGAGGGGCACCCTTGGAAATTCTTAAAATATTAAAATAATATAAATTAATTATTGAATAAAAAATATTTCAAATTTGAATAAGTAAAATATAATATGAGTTTAGTTCTAAATCCTCTCATCCAAAAAAATTTTAGACAATTATTGATTTTATTTTAAACCTTATCTTTTCGGTTTAACCTTAAGTTTTCTCTTTTAATTTTATTTGTGGTGACAACATTTTAATTATTGATAGGCTATTAATTTTACTCATATGGGGTTTATTTTCCATAATTAAAAACATAATGAAATTTTAGACCTGATAATATTCACTTTGTGATTTTAAATTATTTTTATTATTATTATATAATTTAATGAAATATTTTTTTTATAAAATCTCAATAGTCCCAATTTTTACACTATTCATTTCATTGAATTTAAATAAAATCCAAAAAGAGGTATAACTTAAAAAAAATATTTTAATAATATTATAACATGTCATATTCACTTATAAAATTTTTTATAACATTAATTATTTCATATATTATTTATTTTAATATTTATAATAACATTTATTTGATATTTCTATTAATAAAATAATTATTGTATCACAGTTGAGTCAATATTTATGGTAATTATTTAATATCTAAATTTTTTAAATAAATTTACATGATGTATATAATTTCCCTAGATATATATATGCTACTTATTTTCATAGTTTAATCATGTTTTTCACTACATTAAAATTTTTATACTTATAAGAGATAGGGGAGAGACATGTCGTCACTTTATTTTGTTTTAATGATAATTATATAAATTTTATTGACAAAATACCATTAAATAAATCAATTTTTATCCTTATGTGTTAAGAGTCAACATTTTTCTTCCAATAGGTTTTATTTAAATGTGTTAGGGTAATTTTATTATCCTTATCATATTATTGTTTGCCCTAATTTGGCTTATTTAACTTTAACCATAGTAAATAAAAATTATTGTAGTTACTATTCATCCTCTCCAAAAAAATAAAAGGGGAATATTAATATAATTTGGAACTGATTATTCCAAATTTTGAATCCATTTTTTCAAATTCAAAACACAAAAAATTCAGTAATTAATTTAAAATCACTTCTTGTTGTCAGTGTGAGGAAACAGGTTTTTTAAAAATAAAAACCATCAAAAGATTGACTTGTGTTTAAATCAATTTTCAATGTGAAATTACTTCCAATTACCAAAATTATTTTAATTATAAATATATAATATAAATATAATTTTAAAAAATCAAATGATAATCTAACAATATAAATAAATTAGACAAAAAGGCATTTTTGAATTAAAATGTAGTATTTTTCCCTATTCATTAAAATATGAATTTTGTTATAAAAAAAGAAATATTTCTGCCAAAATAAATTATTATTTCATGATTCTAAAATAGAAGATTATTTTTTCAAAGATAACTTATAAAAGTGTAAAAACTAGATTTAAAATGGGTTCTCCATCAAAAGGTTGTAAAATTGTATTTTTTTGAAAACTAATACATTTTTATCCAATAAATAGAATTTGTTTTTATATCATGTCTAGATAAAATATATGATTAATGTTGAACATTAAATTGAATATATTTCATTAATAAAATCCATAAAACTAGATTTTATTATTTTTTAAACTCACTTATTTTCATTTAAATAGTTTTTCATAAAAAGATTTCTTTTTAATTTAAAAATGTTTAGTTTTCATTTATAAATAATTGCCCAAAAAATAATTAATTAAATACACGTGTAATCGCTACTTTCTTAAATAAATTAATATTGTTCATTCCCACCATTTAAATAGCTAGGTTATTAGGTAACATAATAATATTTAGTTGTTCACTTATACTTGGTCTTACGTGAAATGAATTATATTAAAAGAACATGAACTTGTGTATAATAGAAGACAAGCGTAGCATTGAATATACCATAAGATAAGTTGACGTTGTGTATTTCACAAGTTTTTCTTAGTGTAGAAAACAAAAAAAGACATCCTAGAAATTAAAAAACTTTATCTCATAAAAATATTGGGGTCTTACACATAAAGAGTTAAGGAGCCACACCCTGAGGCTCGTGATGGAACCCTTGCTCGACCTAACGATATAGGGTTTGGGATATCCACCATTCCTCTTAACTATAAAATGTCTATTCTGACCCATTCATACAAATGATTTGATACATGGCCCCTATGCATGATCATATCATCCCCCGTGATAATTCATTAAGGTCATGTAAATTGTGTGGAGGATGTAGTTTCGTATGAATCCTTCATATGGATATTCTTCAGCATGCTTTTGGCCTCAACCCATTGGAAATTTCCTGGGAAGACCCTTAAATAACCATGCATCCCCTACCTATTAATATATTTCCTATATAGACGTATGGAATAATCCCATTGGTTAAATATTTATGGCACTCCAAAAAAAGAAAGATCCTAAACATATCTAAAATCATCTGGCGTGTGAATGGATTAAGGTCACACGATCATAGGAGTCCTTATAAGACTCACGGTTCCATTAGGAATCTTTTTACATGTCACTTTTATCATTATACAGGCCTCATATGAGTTAAAAAACTCTTTCAAGAACCCATTGACATGTCACCATTGTCATGCGACGACCCAGGGTTAACCCGGGCTGATTAGGACACAGCCCTTTATCATGTATGCTTCAGTCAAGAAAAGACATATGAAACAAGTAATTGGATCATAAGAGTGACCCCAGACATGTCTTCGTTGATCAGTCGATAACCCTTTTACATGTCCACGCTGCCACTAGATGTTTTCTAGACAATGTAATTTAATCATGCGAAGTATTCAATAACATGTTAGCATGATTATGAAATTTTCTATAGACATGTCTGCATAGACATGTGACAATACAAAGGTAAGGTAGGATGATAATGAGATAGAACATGGCCATACCAACTTTGATCATGTTAATGACCACATACAATACTCATTTTGTTATACGAAACACCTTGGGCATGTCCACTTCACTCATGCAAAGGTATCCAAGATAATTCAGTTGACCATGCGAGGGATCTTGGATACATTTACTTAGATCATGTGGAGATATCGAAGGCATGATGATCAATTAGGAAGACAAACTTGAATATGTTTTCCATGTTAGATTGTTACCCCAACATATCGATTAGACAATAAATATATGCCCACTAGACAGTCGGGACATGTTAGACAGGTCTCCTAGAAAATGTTAACCTTGTCTGGTAGACCCACTTGAACTCATACTATGTGGGTACCATCCTATAACCTTCTGTTGTATTCCCCTTTTTAGAAGGGAAGTGTCCTTTATGAGCTAAGGTTACATGCTCATGCAACCCTATCAATTTCATTCCCTTGGATAGGCCCCTCTTGGATGTCATCAACTATCTTTAATCCACCAAAGGATAAATGATGAGTATACCAATTCGGAAGCCTTAGTTTGTAAGCCCCAATTATGGGCAGCCTAAGTTCGTAAGCCCCAATTACTAAGATAATATAATATGTCCCCGACCAATGTGATTCCTCAGTGTGTAAGCCCCAATCATGGGTAGTCTCAGTGCATAATCCTTGAGTCATGACATAACATAATGTGTCCTCACCAACGAGAAACCTCAAAGTGTAATCCCCTACTAACATCTCCATCCTCAGTGTGTAAGACCCAATTACCGACATAATATAACATGTCCTTGATTAACAGGGCATCCATTTGGGTATAATCCCCATGCATTCCTATAAAATGAGGGATAAAATTGATGTCTCTAAGTATGATCATCCACATTAGTCCATCGGTGGGTTAAAGGATAAGTGAACTATGATAACTCTGATTCTAGCTATAAATGGGATACGTAGGACACCTTCTTGAGGTCTGATCTCCAACGTGAATCCACTTCACTTTAAGTCCCTTCATACACCAATTATTCTAAAACAAATTGGATTAACTTCTCCCATAGGTCTTCTATTCATCCCCATATATCAGTGGATGAGAAGAAGACTCATACACAGTCATCATTTTATGTATAATCCCTGATTATTTCCTTAAGTTCCGAAAACATATTAGTGGGTTTTGGACAAAGTGAACTACGAGAAATCTGATTCTCGTTATATCTGGGGATTTGTGGTTTGACTTCCATAATCCTAATATCTATACCATATCCTCTATGTGATGGAATATTTACCCCTCAAAGGGAACTTTAATGTGTAACCTCATATAAATATGCTCACATGAAATGTGTCTTATCTACCACTATCTCTTGTTTCTCACACCGTGATTGGATCATGTGATATTAGAGACCAGTGGTGATTATACCAATAGCATGATAAGAATTATCACAGAAAGGAATCACCATTGGGATGTAATCCCATTACATCTCATCTCTGCTCAAAGGGATATATTCACTAAGAAGCAATCTAGGGTAGTCTCATATGCATAACTCCCACCTAGGGCCTCTAATTTTATATCTCTCATGACATAGATTCCCTCCATAAGAAATATGGACTCTGATTCCTATCTTAAGTAGGATATGTTTGATGTCTTAGTGAGGTCTGATCCTGATATTCATGTCCTTACCATATGAAATTAAACTATATTGATGGGTCTAGTCATATGACCTTAGGCTATGTCAAAATACCTATGTGGGTTTTGATTATTATTTGGTGAGATATGTAGGATGCCTCATATAGGTTCAATCCTATCTCCAAGACACCAACTTGTTCCTTGGAAGGCAATAAACTTCATTGTGCTTGAACATGTCCATAACCAAAAGCATCATAAATAAATAAGAGAGCGATAGAGAATTCGTGATATACACGCAATTGTTTCTATCAATGAATGTCCACAATAATGTCACTGAAATTGGGGTAACCAGTCTTGTATTGAGTTCTGGGAAAGATTTTACTAACATATCTTAAATCTATAATAGTTTCCAAGAGTAATTAATTATTTCTCTCAAAAGGCTGCAATAAGCCAGACCACCCATCCTCTTGACCAATGTGAGTCCCCAATAGTTGATGGGATTAAAAAACTAGATGATAGTCGGCCTTTGGAAAGTAGGTTTATACCTATATATAGATCTTGAAACTATTGGGAGTTTCTAGGAAAAGTGATAATGGTAGCCCAATGCTCATTATTTTTCAAAACATATCTCCCCACAGTAAAACCATCAAGAAAAACCCATTCCATACCTTAAAACCCGAAGAAACAAAATTAGAGAACCTGAAGTAAAATTCATTAACTGTGTCATCCCTTTCACGGATAAAAATTGATATGTTGTACAGTTCTCATCATGAAAATTTATTTTGTTCTCATTTCACAAAAAAACGGCTAACCAAACAAGTTTCTTTTAACCACACATAGTCTTGTGTAAAAAGAAAAAACTACCTCTTCTTCATTTAACTATGAAATTTATTGATCAAACACGTACTCTTATATATTATTCTAGAATAATAAGGTGTTTTGTTTCCTTCCCTATGAATTCTCAAGATTCATTGCAATCAAAATGACATCATAAAATGTGCCAATGGATTTCGAGATTGTTGGACAAGTTGCCTTGATCATGATGCCTCAAGATACATTGTCACCTACACACTACATCTAGTAACAACTGATGGAAATCTTGGTCCAAGAATACCATATAAATAAATTCATCCCGACTATGGAATAGACCCATGAAATCCTTCATCGATGGTTTCATACCAACCGTCTTTCCCACAATAGGTTGTAGGAGGAGAAGTGGCCTTTATTGCCACATTCAACCGCATTAGGAGCATATCCCTAGAGATTAAAAATTCATACATTCCCTACCTCAAGGGTGTAAAAGAGGATAGTCAACAATACAACTCAATCACTCAGGAGAAACCTTGGATGGATCAAATCTATTTTTTCATCATCCTCAACCTATGACTGTGATTCTAGAAGGAGCCATAGAGGATCTTGTGGTCACACCAACTGTCAATGTTGGGATACTCGGCAGGAGAACCCGCCAAGGGTATCCAAAAAATGTTGCTCCAGAGGAGGCTCATACCCCTGCTATCACTGATCTGTCTAAGGCCCATCATTTAACACCCCAAGCTTCCACAGTATGCTTCTCTTTGAATAATACAGTTGCATGTATTGTATGCAAATTCAAGTTCTAACACACACCACAACCAATCAAACTAGCTGTTATGAATAGTAATACCCACTTTTTGAAATTTTAAAAATTTTATCTTTCAAATTGGACTTCATTTTTTCATTCGGAATATCAAATTTAGCTTAGGGTGAATATTTGGTATTTTTATGAAAACATTCAATTTGATGAATAGTGAAAAACGCTATGTTATAGTTTAAAACTGAATTTTTATTTAAATAATTATTTATTTTCTTTTAATTTATTTAGGGTCAAAATAGATACATAATACCTATATAAGTTTAATGTAATTCATTGGAGTCAGTTTATAATAATTTTAGATATATAAAAATTTTATTAAACTTTTCACCGTCTTTTACCCACCTCCTATGAGAATTTGAAAATTCACATAAAACATAATTTTAATGCTTTTGTGAGTGGAATTTCAAAAATATGAGACAAAAAGTTAATATGAAAGAGTAAAATGTGGTTCAATAAGATAAAAATAATTTTTGGCGAATCGTAACTTTTAACTTTTATTTACCACGGTTAAAAGTAAATAGGGTAATTAAGGGTAAAAATGACATTATTATTACCCTAAAACATGTCCTAATTCTATTGGATAAGTATAATTAGACCAAAAACAAACTTAGGAATAAAATATTATCCTCTTTTGTCCACTTGGATTAGATTAGGAAATTTATTATTATTTAATTCAAAGAAGAGTTAAAAGAGTTAAAATCAAAGATTAATAACTAAAACATTTTTAATATAGGGTTATACATAAGATAAATAAGTTTATATATATTCACCAGTAATATAAAAATATTTCCTACATAATGGTATTTTATTTATAATTTTTAGACATTAAATAAATTAATTTATTTATGACACAATGGTGATGTAGTAATTACCTAATTAATGAAATATTAAAATAATTGATATTATAAATATCCAAATAAATGTAATTTGAGTCTTTTTATGAATTACACTAATTTTATAGGTTAATATAACATATTTGTGTTGGTTAGATGATTTTTTTTCGAAGTAATAATTCTGTAATGAATTTAGAAAAAACAAAATACAAAATAGTGTCAAAATTGACATAAAAGAGTTTTTAAAACAAATATTATATTATTAATTGATATTCTATTCCTAAAAATCTAAGGTTCCTCCAAAGGACTTATATAATTATAGTTTTATCATTAATTAACCACTTGGGGTTCTCTTGGAATTATATAGTAAGTTTATTAACCATATAATATAAAAATACAAAAATACTTGGTAAATGTCAAACTATTTAACTAAGAGTTAAATCTATAAGCTAAAGTTAATATAGTGACCCAAACCTGTATAAAACCTATTGGTTGAGTGTTTGTCGACCCATACTCACCTTTGACTTTAAATAATCCCTTTTGTAGCCATTATAAACCGAAAATTATTTTATTATAAAATAATACTTCTAGCTTCTCCTAAGGTGCCCCTAACCCCTCTTATAAAAGGGCACTCCACATTCTCTCTAATTCACACCTTCAAAGACTATTAGCTCGGCCTAACCCTACCCAAATATCCTCTAAACTTCTCTCACTTTATCTTGGAGGCCTTCCTTTAGTCATAAATCCAACCTAAGGATCCCTTTTGATCAAATCGAAAGGAAGAACCCGAAGAAGAGGTAAATATCTCACCACCACTTTCAAGTTCCTTTCTTCTTCAACTACTTCTTTATTTGTTATTTCCATTATAAAATAATAAATCTAATATCTTATATATACTATTATGTTATTATAAATATGGTACAACTAAATTCATTATTCTATCCATCCTTTGAATGACATGTCACCATACGTGCGTACGTACAGATTACCATCTCCACATCGTGGTGTAATTGTTATTCAATACATTATTATTTGGATGGGTATAATAATGATGTTTAATTATTGTAAATAATAAATATAACTTGATAATTATTTTTTATATATGATATACCATTCAATTATATATTATTTTAATATTAAAATAATGATATTGTCGCTTGTGCGTACGTATGGATTACCATCTCCATGAACGCGATGAGATTCATTCCCCATCATTTTCATTCAAGACTAATTTTAATTTGATGATTAAATATAATGTTTAATGACTTGATATCATTATGTATATTAATAATATACAACCTACCCATAACAAACATGGCTTATGTAACAAAACATATAAAAGAAAACGAGTAAGTTAACACCCGAAATGACGATAATACTAAGATATTATTAACAAAGCAATGTTAAAAGATCATATATGATATGATTCTTGTATAATTTAATAACAATTATTTCACCATTATACAGAAGGTTAACCTACCCTCAACCAAGGAAAAGTACAAGGTAAGAGTTAATTTCACAATCTCTTTATTATCTGAGGTTGTTTTTACGTAAGTATCTACTGGGACCACTTTATCGTCCACATCCATGTTTCTTAAAAATGTATTTCAAAATATTCTTACTATTTTAAATACTATGGTTTAAATTCATTTTTAACCTTTTTTTACTTTTTATAAGATTTTTGTAATGGGATGTTTCTGTCATTTTCCAAACAATGTCCTTTTTAAACTTTCAACAAAATTAAGGTAAGAATGTCTTTTTTAAACTTATATGGTGGGTGCAGCTATTTTCCACCGTTATAAAATCGCCGAAGATTCCCTTACAAGATTATAAAAATATTTTAAAAATAAATGTCTTCATTGTAATTATGTGACTCTTAAATGAATTCAAAATAGTAAGAGATATTTCTCTAAAAAGGATTTTGATTTCATCTATGTCAACATCCTTCGATGGATTTTAAGATTATTTGAAGTTGATTTATTATGATACAAAACTTTAATATTGTATTGAAAGATTTGTGATATGTTTGACTGTGGATGTGCTATTTTTATAACATTCATGGTTTATGGTTAAATTATTGACATTTCGTATGCATGTTTTAATACGGATGTTTATGACATGTTTAAACCTTTTCATATGACGAATGTATTGGACTTAGTAAGTGATGGGTGGAGCCTGCTATAGCTCCTTGATGCATTGGTAGGTCTCATGAGACAACTAGATGTGGAATTAGTCGAGGCCCTTCCCAATTTGATATATGGTTTTAGCGGAGGCCTTAATCATTTTTAGACGTCTTGGTCGAGGCCTTGACAAAAGATTCAGAATGTCCGGCATTATACATTCCCTCATTATGGAAATAATTTTGATGGGTCATGTGGTCATTCTTTTAGTAGAATACCCATGATTATTTTTTATTATGGCATTATTTACTCATCTTGTATTCCTTCCATAAAAGTATTCATTTTTATTATTGGTAAAGGAATGTGGTTTCAATTATTCACCATGCTTAATATTTATGTTATCTTCCACTATATTTCTTACCCTTACTGAGCGTTTCAGCTCACCCCTTTCTTATGCTTTATTTTCCCAAGATATGAATATATTAGTTATGAGTGACTTTTAAAAATAATCTAGGAGGCTTGGATGTTTCTAATTAAATATATTTGTGTTGTATCTATCTTCAAGTTGTAAAGTTGAACTTATGTATGAATCTTGTTTCCAATAATACTAAACGGATCGGTCTTTCGAGACATGATTTCCTTGTGATCATGAAAATGTTATGTAATAAGGAACAAACTCTAGGTAACTAGGTATGGGGCGTTATAGTTGGTATCATAGGATGTTAAGTACAAACCTTGGAAACTAGATTTAGATAAACTCTGATTTGAGCACATAGCCTGAAGATAGACTTCGAGGATTAGTATAGAATAACTTCCTAGAATATTGGTATTTGTAGATATTTTGTGATTATTCCAAGAAATACATCCCTGTTTGGATACGAGAAGGTAGAGGCGGCTCTGGCATAGATGTAACTAGGGGTAAAACCCGAAAACACCTCTTTGAGCTAGACTTGAACGGGAACTGGTGCACGGCAATGGGCCTTGCTAAACTCTTGGTTATGACACTCCTGGGGGATATGATTAGGATAATTATCATTTTATTTACCAAAAATTATGAAAGGTTTATGAGTATATACTTCCTCAAATATTTTTTTATTATTATTATGGATTATATCCATAAACTATTCAATTTATGTTAAGTGTTTTACAAGTTTGGATTTATGTATTTAAATTCATAAACTAATCTAGTGTATGATATTGATTAGAAATGGCACCAAGTGGAAGGAATGGAAACCATATAAATGCATGCACTCCATGTAGGGATTGTCCTCCTATTCAAGATTATTATGGTGCACCTGGTGATACTACTGGTGCTGATAATCTTATCACCATACTGGGAAAACTCACTCAGGTTATGAATAATAACCTTACCAGTATGGAGCACCCTGATACACATCATGGAGGATCGATGTTAGACCGCTTCATGAGGAAACAACCACCAACATTAAAAGGGAGTACAAATCCATTAGTACCTGAGCAATGGATTAATTTCTTATAGAAAATAATCCATGCCTTGGGGAGTAGTGAAAGGGAAAAAGTTATCATGGCAGTTTACCTCCTCACTGGAGATGCTGATCAATGGTGGTCATTGATTCAAAACACAAAGGAAGAAGATGAAGTATAAAATATGGAATAGATGAAGTTTAAAGATATTTTCTTAGAAAAATACATTCCTCGTGACCATCGAGTAGATATGGAAATGTAATTTGTGAGTCTGAGGAAAAAGGAGTACGAGAATGTCTCAACGTATGAGGCTAACTTTACAAGGTTAGTGAGGCATGATGCAGATTATATACGTAACCCAAGAAGTAATATTGATCATTTTTTTGATGGGTTAAAACCATTTATCTGTTGAGAATTAGTATCACAATCCTTCTCATCATACGAAGATATTGTCTCGTGTGCTATCAAGACAAAAAAACAGGAATTCTCTAAGTCTTATGAATTTAAATCAAAGCAAGAGAAGAAGAGATCTGCTGAACACTCTGGGAAAGGAAATAAGGAAACAGGGAAGAAGGGAAGAATTAGATTTCCACCCAGTGATAATTGTGGAAGTAAGCACCCTGGTTCCTGTCTAAAAGGAAAATGAGTATGCTACAAATGTCGACAGAAATGTCATCTATTTGGTGATTTTAAGGGAAAGAAAGATGCTACCAATGTTCAATGCTACAATTGTAGGGAGATGGGACATTATTCAAATAAATGTCCTAAGCATCAGAGAAACTTACCTCAGAAAAGTCCAAGGGATCAAGGACAAGCTTATGTGATCACTACTGCTGAGGTTGAAGCCCCTAAAGACGTGGTGGCAGGTAATTTAATGGATTCCTAAAGTTTAGAAAATGCTTTATTTTATTCTAGATCATCACATTGTTTCAAATATTCCTAGTTTTCTAAGAAAATTAGATATTTCCAATTTGATTTTATAAGGGAGTTTTCACTCAAAACTCTTAAGGGAAGTATCATCGCAACAAATTCTTGTGAATCAGTCACCATTGGAGCTTATAAATGTTCTTTATCTGCTGATCTCTTCATCATAACCATGATTAAATTTGATATAATCCTTGATATGGATTGGCTTTCATACCATGATGAAAAAAATTTATTGTAAGAAGAAGGAGGTTACTATTTTTTATGGAGATGATAAAGAACACCTTATCTTTAGAGCAGAATCATCACGACCTGATTCTTATCTAGAACCACCCCTAGTAGCTCAACTAAATTCAATTATTGGGGTGGAAGAGAATGAAATAATTGTGGGTGAGGAAAGGAATTTTCAAATAGAGTATGTACCTATTGTGAAATAATATGTTGATGTGTTTCTAGAAGATTTACCTAGACATCCTCCAGAACAAGAAATTGAGTTTTCCATTGATTGAATTCTTAGTTCAAGGCCCATATCGAAGACCCCTTATAGGATGGACACTATGGAATTAATGGAATTAAATAAACAACTAGAGGAACCACCCCTAGTGTTTCTGCATGGGGATCCCCTGTAATTTTTGTTAAGAAGAATGATTGATCTATGAGGATATGCATTGACTATAAGAAGATCAATGCTATAATGATAAAGTAAAAGTATCCCCTACCTCGCATTAATGATTTATTCGACCAAATTAATGGATCTTAATACTTTTAAAAGATTGACCTTCAATATAGATACCATCAATTGTGCATGAAGAAAGAAGACATTCAAAAGACAGCATTTTGAACTAGGTACGGGCATTATGATTTTATAGTAATGCCTTTTGGGCTGACTAATGCACCCTCTGTTTTCATGGTTATAATGAACAGATATTTCAAGGAATATCTTGATGAATTTTTAGTGGTATTTATTGATGATATCTTGGTATACTCCAAAATCTATGAAGATCATGAAAATCAATTGCGCATTATCCTGAAGACTCTAAGAAGAGATGAATTATTTGGGAATTTTAGCAAGTGTGAATTCTGGTTTCAAAAGAATTCTTTTCTTGGCTATATTTTCGATGGAATCTCTATTGATCCTTCTGAGACAAGAGAAATCTAAGAATTGACATAACCAATGAGTACAACCGAGGTAAGCAGTTTTATTGGTTTAGCAGGTTATTATCGATGTTTCATCCATAATTTTGCCCGGTTGGCTAACTCATTAACCAAGCTCACACATAAAGGGGTTAAATATTTTTGGATAAAAGAGTGTGAAGAATTTTTAGAAAACCTGAATAAAATATTATTCAATTATCTTATATTGACTCTACCATCGAGGAATGATGGGTTTGTTATTTATAGTGATGCTTCAAAGAACGGACATGGTTGTGTCCTTATGCAGAATGATTGGGTTATTTCTTATGCATCACAACAGCTAAAAATTCATGATCAAAACTATCCTACTCATGATCTTGAGTTAGCAACTATAATATTTGCTTTGAAGATATGGAGACACTATCTCTATAGTGAAAAATGAGAGATATATACTGATCACAAGAGTTTGAAGTATATTTTCTCGCTGAAAGAACTCAATATGAGGAAAAGGCGATGGATTGAACTACTCAAGGATTATGATTGCACTATACACTACCACCTAGGGAAGGCAAATAAGGTGGAAGATACTTTGATTAGAAAGGATCATGGAGTTTTGAACAAGATGAGAGTTGAAAAGGATCCTATATACATGGATATAGGAAATATGGATATGGAAATAACCATGGAAGGTGAAACATCAATGCTTTTTCAAATGATTGCCAAACCATCTTTACTAGAAAAGATACAGAGTTCTCAGACGGGTGATGAAGAGTTTCAAAATAAAATTAAATCTGTGAATGATGGGAGATTGAGTGACTTTGTGTATGAAGATTAAATTTTGAAGTTTGGGAAGATACTTTGTGTTCCTAATATACCTGATCTAAAAAGGGAATTGTTGGATGATGCTTATAGTTTTAATTTCTCTATACACCCTGGGAGCACCAAAATGTATAGATATTTTAAGGAACATTTTTGGTGGGACAACATGAAGAGGGAGATTTCTGATTTTGTGTTAAGATGTATGGTTTTTCAACAAGTGAAATTTGGAAGAAAATAGCCTCGAGGAGTCATACAACCTCTTCCCATACCTGAGTGGAAATGGGATAATATTACAATGGACTTTGTCATGGAACTAACAAAGACTCTTAAGAGGAATGATGCGATTTAGATCATTGTTGATCGTCTTACCAGGTCAACACATTTTCTTGCTATAAGAGAAGATTTACCACTTGAAAGATTGGCAAGACTATATATTAATGAAGTTGTTAGACTTCATGGAGTACCACTATCGATTGTTTCTGATCATGATCCACGTTTTACATCAAGATTCTGGAAAAGTATTCAGAAATCCCTGGATACTGAACTTCATTTGAGCACTACCTACCACCCCCAAATTGATGGACAATAAGAATGGACTATTCAAACCTTAAAAGACATGTTGAGATCTTGCTCACATGACTTTCAGGGCATATGGGATCAATATTTACCTCTGGTAAAATTTCCCTATAATAATAGCTTTCATTCAAGTATTCATATGGCACCATATGAAGTGTTATACGGAAAGAGATGTTGCACACCAACCTTTTGGGATGATGTTGGTGAAATAAAACTCGTAGGCCCAGAACTGGTGGAGGAAATTATGGAAAAGATGAAGGTAATCCAAAACCACATCAAAGTAGTTCAAAGTAGGCAAAAGAGCTATGCGAATAACTGAATGAATGATTTAGAATTTTAGGTAGGAGATCATGTTTTCTTGAAGGTATCTCTATGGAAGGGTGTTATACGTTTCGGTAAGAAGGGAAAATTGAGTCCTAGGTACATCGGACCTTTCGAAATTATAGAAATAATTTGGGTTGTATCTTATCATTTGGAAATGCTGCCAAATCTCTCCAAAGTTCATGATGTATTCCACGTATCACTATTGATAAAATACATGCATGACCCAATGCATGTACTCAACTGTGAGGAATTAGAACTGGAACCTGATCTTTCTTATTGCAAAGATCCTATCAAGGTTATTGATACAAGAGAGCAAGTTCTGAGAAACCGGATGACTCGTCTGGTAAAATTTCTATGGAGAAACCATAAGATGGAAGAGGCAACGTGGGAACCTGAGAAACTTATGATGAAGAACCACCCAAGTGTTTTCATGTGGTATTATTCTATAAATTTTGAGGATGAAATTATTTGAAGCAGGGGAGAATGTAACACCCCAATCTTCCACAATACGCTTCTCTTTGAATAATACAGTACCGTGTATTGTACGCAACTTCGAGTTCTAACACACACCACAACCAATCAAACTATTTGTTAGGAATAGTAATACCAACATTTTGAAATTCTATAAATTTAATCTTTCAAATTGGACTTTATTTTTGGATTTGGAATATCGAAATTAGCTTAGGGTTAATTTTTGGTATTTTTCTAAAAACGTTCAATTTGATGAATAGTGAAAAACAATGAGTAATAGTTTAAAACCGAGTTTTTATTTAAATAATTATTTATTTTATTTAAATTTATTTAGGGTAAAATTAGATACATAATACATATATAAGTTCAATGGAATTCATTGGAGTCAGTTTATAATAATTTTAGATATATAAAAATTTTATTGAAGTTTTCACCGTCTTTTACCCACCTCCTAGGAGAATTTCCAAATTCACATAAAACTTAATTTTACCGTTTCTATGAGTGGAATTTCAAAAATTTGAGAGACAAGGTTAATATAAAGGATTAAAATGTGGTTCAATAAGATAAAAGTAATTTTTGGTGAATAGTAACTTTTTTACTTTTATTTACCACGGTTAAAAATAAATAGGGTAATTAAGGTTAAAAATGATATTATTATTACCCTAAAACATGTTCTAATTCTATTTTCTAATTATAATTTGACCAAAAACAACCTTAGTAATAAAATATGAACCTCTTTGGTCAACTTGGATTAGATTAGGACATTTATTATTATTTAATTCAAAGAAGAGTTAAAAGAGTTAAAATCAAAGATTAATAACTAAAACATTTTTAATATAGGGTAATAGATAAGATAAATTAGATTATAAATATTAATTAGAAAGATAAAATAAGTTCCTAAATAATGGTATTTTCTTTATTATTTTTAGACATTAAATAAGTTAATTTATTTATGACACAATGGTGATTTAGTAATTACCTAATTAATGAAATATTAAAATAATTGATATTATAAATATCCATATAAATGTAATTGGAGACGTTTTATAAATTAAACTAATTTTCTAGGTTAATATGACATATTAGGGTTTGTTAGATGAATGTTTTAGAAGTAATATTTCTGTTATGAATTTAGAAAAAACACAATACCAAATTGTATCAAAATTGACATAAAAGAGTTTTTAAAAAAAATATTATATTATTAATTGATATTCTATTCCAAAAAAATCTAAGGTTAGGAGAAAGAACTTATATAATGATATTTGAATCATTAATGAACCACTTGGGGTTCTTTTGGAAGTATATACTATGTTTATTAACCATGTAATATAAAAATACAAAGAGACATGGTAAATGTCAAACTATTTAACTAAGAGTTAAATCTAAAAGATAAAGTTAATATAGTGACCCAAACCTATCTAAAACCTATTGGTTGAGTGGTTTTAGACCCATACTCACCTTACCCTTTAATCAATTCCCTTTTAATCAATTAGAAATGGAAAATGATTTTATTATAAAATAATATTTCTAGGTTTTCCTTAGGTGCCCCTCACCCCTCTTATAAAAGGGAACTCTCCATTATCTCTAATTCACACCTTCAAAGCATTTTGGATCATTCAAACCCAGACCAAATATCCTCTAAACTTCCCTCCATTCATCCTGGAGGCCTTCCTTTAGTTATAAAGCCAACCTAAAGAGACCTTTTTACCAAATCAAAAGGAAGAACCCGAAGAAGAGGTAAATATCTCACCACCTCTTTCATGTTCATTTTTTCTTCCACTTCTTCATTCTCTGTTATTTCCATTATAAAATAATAACTCTAGTATATTCTATATAATTTGATGTTATTATAAATATGGTACAACCAACTTCATTATTTTGTCCATCCTTTGAATGACATGTCACCATACGTGCGTACGTATAGATTACCATCTCCACGTCGTGGTGTAATTGTTATTCAATAAATTATTATTTGGATGGGTGTAATAATGATTTTTAATTCATGTAAATAATAAATATAACATGATAATTATTCTGTATATATGATATAACATCCAATTATGTAATATTTTAATATCCAAATAATGATATTGTCGCTCGTTCGTACGTACGGGTTACCGTCTCCACGAACGCGATGAAATTCATTCCACGTCGTGTCCATTCAAGACTAATTTTCATTTTATGATTAAAAATAATTTTTAAGGACTTGATATCATTATGGATATGAATAATATACAACCTACCCATAACAAACATGGCTTATGTAACAAAACATATAATAGAAAATGAGTAAGTTAACACACGAAACGATGATAATACTAAGATATTATCAACAAAGCATTGTTAAAAGATCACATATGATATGATTCTTGTATAATCTAATAACAATTATTTCACCATAATACAGGAGGTTAACCTACCCTCTACTAAGTAAAAGTACAAGGTAAGGGTTAATTTCAGAATCTATTTATTATCCGAGGTTGTTTTTACGTAAGTATCTACTAGGACCTCTTTATCATCCACATCCATGTTTCTTAAAAAATTATTTCAAAACATTATTACTATTTTATAGACTGTTTTAAAGTCAATTATACCCTTGCTTGACTTTTTATAAGACATTTATAAAAGAATCTTTCTGTCGTTTTCCAAACAAGCTGCTTTTTAATTTTTCGACAAAATTAAGGTAAGAATGTATTTTTTTAACTTATATGGTGGGTGCAGCTATTTTCCGCCATTATAAAATTGTTGAATAATCCCTTAAAATATTATAAGAATATTTTAAAAATAAATTTTTTCATTATAATTATGTGACTCTTAAATGATTTCAAAATAGAAAGAGATATTTCTCTAAAAAGGGTCTTGATTTCATCTATGTCAACATCCTTTGATGGATTTTAAGTTTATTTGAAGTTGATTTATTATGATAAAAAACTTCCATATTGTATTGAAGGTTTTGTGATATTTTTTTTTAGATGTGATATTTTTATACCATTCATGGTTTATGGTTAAAGTATTGACATTTCTTATACTAGTTTTAATACAGATGTTTATGATATGTTTAAACCTTTTCATATGAGGAATGTGTTGGACTTAGTAAGTGACAGGTGGAGCCCGATTTATCTCCTTGATGCATCAGTAGGTCTCATGAGACAACTAGATGTGGAATTGTCCAAGGCCTTTCCCAATTTGATATATGGTTTTGGCGGAGGCCTTAATCATTTTTAGACATCTTGGCCGAGGCCTTGACAAAAGTTTCAGAATTTTCAGCATTATATATTCCCTCATTATGGAAATAATATTGATGGTTCATGTGGTCATTAATTTAGTAGAATACCCATGATTATGTTTTATTATGGAATTATTTACTCAGATCATTTTCCTTCCATAAAAGTATCCATGTTTATTATTTGTAAAGCCATGTGGTTTCGATTATTCACCATGCTGAATATTTATGTTATCTTCCACAGTATTGCTTACCCTTACTAAGGATTTGATCTCACCCCTTTCTTTATGTTTCATTTTCCCATGATATGAAGAAGTTATTTATGAGTGAATTGTAGGCATAATCTAGGAGGCTTGTATGTTTCTAAATAAATATATTCGTGTTGTATTTCTCATAAATTTGTAAAGTTGAACTTATGTATGAATCTTGTTTCCAATAATACTAAACTGATCAGTCTTTTGAGACATGATTTCCTTGTGATAATGACAATGTTATGTAATAATGCACCTACTATAGCTAACTAGGGTCAGGGCATTACTCATCGGCATATCATGATTAAGGTCAAAAAGAAATTCTTGATCATTTCTAGTTAGGATCCTATATCTTCATCATAACTAGCCTCGGTGACTGAAAAATTCTAGGGAGCACCCCATCCCGTAGGTCTGGATGAATTTTCTCCATATTTCATCCTAGAGTCATTTCATCATGGGAATTGACCCCTCAAACAATACCATGGTCACTAACTCATAAATGGTACCATGGGAACCGACCCCTAAAATGGTACCTTGGGCACTAAACCGCCAAATGGGATACTCTATCGAGGAGGAGAATCTGCCCATTTTTTCCTTATTCATATAATTTCAATGGGATCTGAAGACTACTCATAAAATCTATGCAATAAAACTCCTGAAGAGTATATTCATGCATTACGACAATCATCAAATCCACATCAATTTGGCTTACCTCCTTCCGCTTTCATAGGAAAACAAAGGCCCAACAGTGTCTTTCAGGCATCCATAGAGGTGTTACTGATCATGTTAGTATTTTATAGGGTAATGATAATAGAGGATTTGAATTCTGGAAGTAGTGGATTATTTCCCTAGGGTATACATCAGTACTCTAATTATCATCCACTCACCCTACCACCAACAAAGGAGAAGGAGTTTTCAGGGATCCTGCCATCCATCCCCTAAAGGATGACAAGGAAATTTATGTAGAAGAACAGATCATTCAACTCTGAAAATAGAATTGAGATATTTGAGAGATAATTGTGGGAATAATCTTGATATCTCTACCTTGGGATGATGTTCCCATGTATGCTTATAGAATCCCAAATTTCTATGATGTTCCCCAGCCCACATGGCTAAATGAATTTTTATATTTTTCATCCCCTCCTCGGGAAAAACTGAAACATCATTCCACCTCACCCCACCCCGAAGTTCTAGGGAAATTTACATATTTTAAAACTCCTTCAAATAGAAATTATAGAAACTATATACATCCATATGTCGAAAAATACTCTAGGGGAGTCGGTATCTCTTGATCAATGGGAAGCGTCTACATCATCCCAGACCCCCAATGATCTATCACCTACCCTAGGACCAATAATGACCTGGTCTCTATACCCTGAGCTCCAAAATCAACCATTCACTCATGAGAAGGGTGGTATATAAAAAATATAGGAAAATCATAATTCTCACCCATCGTATGAAAACATATGGCGGAAAGTGTATTCCTTACAGTCAAGACATGTTCCTAGGTATTCCAACTATGCCATGGAAATGGATTAATAGAGCTATTGTTGATGAGAACGCCAGATGACTCAGGGATGGTAGGCCATTAAAATCATTTCCCCTACCATTGATGTCTTGAACACATGATAAAAGGTTTCATTTTCCAATAAGGACTGGTTTTATGTGAAGATGTACATGGTGATATTAAAACCACCAACACTTGAATCCCCGCAATAATCATCTGATCACTCTGAATAGAACGCCCCATATTTGGAGTGGAGCATGAGCACCAATCCTCCTAAGTATAAGGGAACATCATTCAAATCATAATTAAACAAATCCTATTATTTACAAATAAAATATGTCCCTGGGTATTTTGACTATGCCATTGAAAATATTTTAATGGAACTTCCAACAATAAATAATTTAAAAGAGGCCGGATTGACAAACCATGAAAATCATTTACCCTACCATTTTCATCTCAAACACACAATAGAAAATTGTTTTTCCATCATAGATTGGTTGGAAGAGTAGGTATCTAAAAGATTGATAAATTTTAATGATCCTAAAACTCGTGCAATATTCATAAGAGTTATCAAAGTCCCATCATATGTGATTCTCTTCGGATAGGTTATTGACCATCATCCTTACCGTAAGACAATAAACGCACTAAATCATCCTTACCAAAATATGTTAAACTACATGGACAATGTCCTCACCATAAGATGTTAAACTTCATGTATCACATCCTTATCACATGATGTTAAAACTGCATGGAAAAAATCCTTACTGTGTGATGTTAAACTACAAAACATATATCCTTAAAACATGACGTTAAAACTTCATAACATACATCCTTACCGCAAGACGTTAAACTTCATGGGTATTCTAGAACTATGTAAGGCTTGATTCTCATTTTCAATGAGATATTAGGGATTCCTCGATCCTATGTCTTGGTCTAACCACCACAAGATATAGAATACTCCTATCGTATCCTTCATTTCCCTTGCATAGTGAAAGATACCTTTTCATTATTTGTTTCTCACACTGATCCTAGCTCACGTGAGCTTAGGAATTTTATTACAGTTTTACCTAAAAAATCAAGTAAAGGATGATTGTGATAGTCTCATTATGATTCTGAATTAAATAACATAAAACATGTACCATGAGTCCTCACCACATGACATTAAACTGTACAGTTAAAGTCCCTTGCACAAAATAAAACTATACATTCTTTGGGACCTTCTAGAGAGGACCATTATTGAAAGTGTTGGTATCCTAACACACCTACATTAAATAAATTTATACAACTAGATTATTATTCTAAATTATATATGTAATGATTCTTGGATCCTATATCTTGACCTATCAACCTATATTCACGTCCTTAACATAAGATGTTAAAATGCACAGTTCATATTCTTTACACCTAATATTAATCTTCATGTGTTTTCTATAACTATGTGTGGCTAGATTCCCATCCTAATGAGATATGTAGGGATTCCAAGATCCTATATCTTGGCACATTTACCCATATTCACATCCTTACTATATGATGATAAACTACACAGAACACATCTTGGTTAGAGGATGATAAATATTGTGTCATCTTAATCTCTGTGATACATCATTGGAATCATATGCGGAGGTCGGCATACTATAATATGACAACTCCCCATTTGTGTCCTATAGATACACATATACTAAACCATATTTCTATAAAAATTAAGGTAAGAAACTAGTGGTTGATAATGATATACATATTTTAGGTCCCAATGGATTGGGGAACATTCCTGTAAATCCCTAGAGTATGATCGACATCAACTATGTGATCCCTATTGATTTGGTTGAGGTTGAAAATATAATACCGGGAGTCCAAGACCCTCTTGTCCTCGGTGACATCATTAAGGACAATCGGTTGTGACATCTCTCTCTAATGACTAAGGAAAAGGGGGATGATAATGTCTCTTCTTATGGCCTCTCTCACCCTGATTGTGACAGAGAAGCCCCCATATTTCTATATTTATCTATAAATGTTTCCACATGCTCATAAATGGTGGAAGATGAGGATGATATCAGGAACTCCCTTCCATAATTTGTGGAAGGTGTCTCCACCATCAAAGATGTATCTTCCCGGTTCCGGAAGCCACCCAGAGGCGCCCCGTACCTGGTTGGTCACATTACCTCAAGCACATTTCCCTGAATGCCAGAGGTTGCTGACTAGAAGCGAGGGCCTTGGGTGTGATAGTGGGTAAACTATGCCCTCATTGGATGTACACAAATACATACAGTAGCGGAAACAGTAAATACCAAACAACAGTAACAACGAAAAACTGATGAAGGAATCACCTGGAGAAGATATATATATATATTATGTATGATATATATATGTCTAGGAAAACATCCAAACAAGTCATAATGATGGAATAAAACAGTGCTAAACCAATGTGAAAAAGAAAATAGATAAACTCCTCAGCATCACAAGCCATAGATTGGTCACCTACTCTCCCGCCTCACAATAATCAAGAACCTGAAGTCGAAGGGCACTTGCCCTTATCTATACCTACAACAATATAATCTGTTTGGGCCCAAAAGCATGACCCAAATAGGGTGTGAGACTAAATCCCAGTAGGAAACCACCTGAAGATATGTGCCTAACAGTTAGTGAATATATGGCAGGTAAACATACAGAAAGAAGTAAACAAGAAAGTACTAATCAGCAAACAAACCACAGTTTCTAGAATATAATTTACAACAAGTAAGAACCCACTCAAGCAAGTAGAATAAACAAGAAACCCTTTGGGTAGTTCCCACAGCCTAACCACTATGGTTCAACCAAAATGTACTAGCAACCCTCTGGGAGGCACACACAGTCTCACCCCTCTGGTTCAATTAAGAATAGACTCTCTGGGGAAGCACTCTCCGTCCATTCCCCCTGTAGTCTCATATCATACTAATGGTGCTCTGGGGAAGCACTCAACGTCTCATTCCCCCCGTGTCCCGTGTCGAGGAACTACGGACACTCTGAGGAAGAACTCAACTTCAATTCCCCCTGTGGTCTTGCATCGTATTATAAAGAAACTCTGGAGAAGCCCTTATGTCCATTTTACCTATGGTCTACTACATTAAGTTCCCACAGCCTTGTGTTAAGTCAGCAAGTATCTCATCGCGTAACGGACAAAGTGAACCTCAAGAACTACTTGGCTATAAATCTACAACAAAAAAACATGGAAGAATAGTCGCACTATCCTACCAACTAGGCATGGAACTAGAAAATAATGTAACATGAAAAATTAGACCAAATGGTCATAAATAGGAAAAATGCAGGGGAAAAACATCCAAAGCATAGTAAAATTACCCTATTCACAAAAAATATCCTCTACTCAGGCATATAAGCAAATTAGGCAAACAACAAGGGCAAAGCAGAAAACATGCAATACTCAGTTCAAGGGTATTGGTAGAATTTGCACAAATAACTCAAAGACTTTCTACAGAAAGGAAAAAACCACCTACCTTGATGTTATGAGATCTATATAATTAAACCAAAGGGCTTTAATCGCTTTAGAATGTCGAAGATCTAAAAAAAGTCTAAAATTTTCAACCCACGACAACTTGGAAAATAGAATCAATTGGGAAACAATGCTCTAGGAGAAGAGAGAAATCACCACTACAATTCCAATACACTCACCGGTGTTATAGTTGGAGGAAATACAGAGGTTCTAGGGCTCATCAAAGATCTATGGATGCTCGGCGCTCTCGAACGATGATAACATAAATAAGTCTGTTCTAGTGATTAGACGCGACCTTAGGGCATTTAATGAAAACAAGTACACGACGTGTAATTTTGGAGTACATGGCATGTACTCACCTTTTCTGTACTCCACTTTAGGTGGCCTCCAAGTCACCCCTAGATGGTCATGTGTGTAGCCATGACACGGCCATCACATGTCCTCCAGCAGCATCACAGTACATGGCATGTACTTATAAAGTACATGGCGTGTACTTCGAAAATTTTCAGATTTTCCTCTTTTTCCCAAAAATGATCAGAAACGGAAAAACATACCTGAAAGGGAGATCCAGGTTCTTACAAAATATGATATCCGACAAATAATCATGGGGACAGTAGAAGACCTATGGCCTACTTTGATTTGTGCCACCATAACCCTCAATTGGAAATAGATGTATATCACATTCCTAAAACAACACCAATATGTGTTCATGTAGAACCACACAGAAATTCCTATTCTAGATCAAGATATGGCTACAAACCATCTCAGACTACCCAATGATCATCGAGGCTTTAAGTGGGTAGCTAGGAGGATGCACCCCTCTCATGCCACCTAAGTAGAGGTAGATGTTGACAAGTTAATAAAAGTCAACTATTTAGGATATGTACAATACCCGATATGTCTTTCCAACATCGTCCATGTTAAGATATGATGATTACTATCAAAAAAACCTTATAAAGTCTCAAGCAATACCTACTACACCCACTAGTTCTAATGCCTCTAGTTGAAGGTAGTACACTCATCTTATATGTTTCTATCTTCTAAATATCACTCAACACATCTGGATGATCCTAGGTACTAAGACTAGGTATTCTAATTTGGAGAAGAACTACATTTCACTCATCTTCAAATTGAAAAGGCCAAGGAATTAAATATAGCACTATGAAGTCCATTTAGTCTCTCATATTGATTGGTTCAAGTACATCCTTGGCTACCCTATGATGGTTGGAAAACTATCCCAATGGGATGTCATTCATCAATAATAAAAAATTCAGTTCATATCCCTTATGCCAGTGAATGGATAAGCCCTGACAAAATTCCTCATAGCACAACCTACCTTGAAAAATACACTTGTGGACACCGAGGATTCAGATGATGAATTTTTCTATTCCCATGACAATCCCTAGACATGAGAGACGTTCTTTGATGGTTCTTCCTAAAGTCCTATTAGTACAAGGATTGAAAATTTGAAGCTCTATTAGGTTGGTATAGGGATTGTATTTGTGTCTTCAGAAAAAAGTAGTTTTTTCTGTACACTTTCTCATTATCCAAAGGATGCATGAATAATGTGGAGAAATATCCAACCCTAAATGATATATTATAACTAGTACTATAGATACATATAGCCTACCTAAACATCAAAGGGGGGTCAGAATTGATGATAAATTAGGTCAACGGTGAGTATTCCATTGAAAAGGGAAACTGTCCCCCCTTATTGACTACATCATAGGACTGAAGAAAGGGTTCCCTTATGAAACCACATTGCATTAATCCTAACCAAATGACTTTAACCTGTATGGATTTTGTCCTGGTTACATGACGTTAAACTATAAAAAATATGTCCTAGTTACATGATTTTAAACTATATAAACTAGTCATCACCGCATGACAGTAAATCGCATAGCATATTCCCTTACTGCATGAGGTTAAAATTCATGGTTCATAAAGAAATACAAAAGTATTCATTCCCATTATCAATGGATATTTAGTGAACCCAAAACATTTGTTTTTGGGCCCAATCACAACAATCCTTCACTATAGGTGACACTCGTCCTTACCACATGTCACTAAAATACACGGATCCATAACATCCATCTTCATTCATGTCGAGTCACCCACATCATTACCAAATGACCTTAAACTGTATGACCCTTCTAGAACTACATATGGATTGATTCTCATTTCTAATGAGATAATAAGGGATTACATGATCTTATATCTTGGTCTAGCAGCTACATGATACAAAATTTCCTTATTGTCCCCTCAATTGTCTCTACATTGTAAGGAAAATCCTTACTATTATTTTTTTCTCACACCAAACATAGCTCACATGAGCATAGGAATTGTGTAAGGGGATTACCCACATGACAAAGGCATATAAGTACACAACTAGTCCATAATGGTCCTGAATGGAATACTATAAAGGGAACTCCATGAGTCCTCTCTTCATGACGTTAAACTACATAGTCAATGTCATTACCGCATGACACTAAAACACATGGTTCATAATGAACTATATAGGGTTTGATTCTCATTCTCATGAGATATGTAGTGATACCCAAACTTCTATCCATGGGCTCAACTACAACATTTCCATTTATTCTTTTCTGTTCACCTTTATCCTCACTGGATGATGTTTAACTTCATAGAACTTCAAGAACTATGTGTAACTTAATTCTTTTAATCACAGGATACGTAGTGACACTAGGATCCCCAGTCATGGTTCCAACTGCATTAGTCAATGAAAATAATTCCCACCTCTATATATGGGTCAGACCTACGTAGATTATTTCACTTTCAATAACTACATGTGACTTGATTCCTTCCCTCACAGGATATGTAGTGGCGCCTGAATTTCTATCTATGATCCCATTCACAACAAACAAATATAATAAATTTACCCTCCTTTTGTATGGTCTAGACCTTCATATCATACTTCATTTAAAACTACATGTGGCTTGATTCTCAGTTTCATGGGATACATAGTGAGCCCAGACAACCATATTTGGGTTGAGCCACAACATTTCTTCACACTCACGTCAATTCATCTATGTCCTTACCACATGATGCTAAACTGTATGTGATTCTAATAAATACATATGTCTTGATTCCAATTGACATATAATATGTATTCATGATCATATTTCCATGCTTGAGTCTAGCCCCCACTCCCATTTTAAAATCATTTCCCACATACTTACCACATGATGTCAAATTTCATGTAAGAACATCCTTACCAAATGATAATAAACTACATAGAACACATCCTTACCACATGAGGTCAAAATTAATGTAATAACATCTTTACAACATGATAATAAATTGAATGTAATGCATCCTTACCACATGACTTTAAACTACATGGAAGTATGTCCCAATCGAATGATGAAAAACTACACAGGTTTACGTCCTAACTGCATGATATTAAATTTCACTTATTCAAGTACGTCCCCACTACATGACGTTAAACTATTCAAGCAATAACTCATCATAATTCCTTATCAAAGGACCATAAGAGACTTACCCCAGTCAACTATAGAATGGTGTTCTTAAATAATCTTTTAATCACCTCAATACATACATAAAACTTCTTGCCTCGACTACCTCAGGTTACCTCAAACCTATCATTGCCCATGAAAAAGAAAATAGATATCTCTGATTGTCCATACTATTGATGCAGAAGGTCCTAGAACCAGAAACTAGAGACATCTTTACATAGTATAAAGGGATTTCTAATTCTCGTGATCCTAACATCACCACAGCGGAATCCATATCATCACACATGGTGTGAGAACCCTGATCCGTGATTTACAACACTTTCACCTATCTTTAATAAGGTTGTTTGAGTAATTTTAATCCTAGGAATCCATATAAACTATTATATAAAATCTCCCATATTAGGTCTATAAGTGTCATGACCTTAAACTTCTCACACTTTTTTCAAAGGTGTGTGACCTTAAACTATAACCTATAATGGTCCAAATCACAAGACCTTAAAATGTTAGTGAAAGAGACACAAAACCTTTCCAATTGAAAATCCACGAATGGGATCCTAATCAGAAGTCATGTCTTCGCTTGATAAACTATTCAACTCTTGAGTTTATGCAAAATTTAGGCTACAAATAAAAGGAATAAAACTCATATGGTCTACTCTATAGCCCTATTAAAAGAAATTCTATGATCATTGGACCCCCTGGTATAAGAAAAAGTTAAATTAATGATATTTCACATTTCCTCACCATGAAAATATGTTTGTTAGGTGGTGACACAACTTTTAGGGTGCTCTAACCCTTCTGGAATCTTACATTTTCCATAAATCACACTTCATGATTTAGAGTGACTTGAGTCATCACAAACCATTCATAGCCCTTGGAAAATAAAATATATCTCACTAATTTTCCATGATATTGATGCATAAGGGATTAGACCCATCAACCTGAGATATCTTGGCCTAGTATAAAGGTATTTCTAATCATCATGATCCTATCGTCACCACGGTGGAAGTTAACACCCCATTTTGTTTTAGGTTATCCCTATAATTATTATCATGTATCATTACACCTTACCCAAGAACCTTGAAATATGATTTAAAATATCTATACCTGACTATTCAAGAAGATTCGGCACCCTCAACATTATGTCACTATGTCTTATACCCTTTCTCAAAGTTAGAATGAAACACTCTTTTCCTAAACCTTTGATGGCCCATGCCTCATGATTCAAAACCACAGGTCATTGGGATAAATCTTTTAAATTAGAGCTAAATTTCCCTAGGGTACCAAAACCCTTCATGGATAGACTTCCTTCCATACCCAACTTCATCATCTAGACACTTGAGTATTCAAAAATATTTCATATCCCCTGGAAATGAAAATATATCTCTATGTTCGACCATGATACTAACATAGAGGGGCACAAACAGACCAACTGGAGACATATTTTCCCAGTATAAAGGGCCTCCTAATCTTTGTGAGCCTTAGCGAAATAGTGATAGAACCTAACACCTCACAGTGTTAAGGGACATACTAGGCATGTCTAACCCATCCCACATTACATAGCTCAGACTTTTAGATTATGACATACATCACCCATATTCCAATAATCCAGGTATCCCTAGCTTCCCTATTATTTCTCCCTCGACCATGTTATCCCCATAAATTATTCATAGCCCTTGGAAAGGAGTGTATACCATTTTTTTATTGGCCATGATATCAATGCATAATGGATTTAATTAACCAACTAAATGCATCTCCTCCTTGCAATAAAGGAACCCCAATCCTTATGAGTTCTGGAGACACCACAATAGAACTTAGCACCATATAGTGTTTTGAGTCATCCATAGTTTTTCGTCCCTATATTCCATAAAGTCATGGTAGTAAGAGTTTAAACTACATATAATATCAATGGTATGAGGTAGAAGACCTTAAACTACAACACATAAAAGGTTTGAGGTAGACGATCTTAAACTATAGTACCCCAAAGGTCCAAGCTCAAAGCCCCTAAAATACATCATGTGAAAGGTCCAACCTAAGACCATAAACTACAGAAAAGTGATTATCAAGATTGAAGGACCTCAAAAAATTAAGAGATGTGATGCTCATCAAGATGAAAACCCAATAATAGAATCCTAGGAAACAATTGAGTCTCCTTTAACTGGATATGCGCTTTGTGTGATCTAGGAAATATTGAGAATTTATAAAATTGAATAGGCATAGACACCTGTCATGTTCAACACCTGTAAGAAGGAGACCTGATAAAAGTCCAAGTCCATGTCTATTAATTCTTCCTCCATGTGAATCTTATGAAAAAGATGTGGAAAATAAAATATATAGATACAAATCTTGTGAGTCCCCCCATATGTCCTTAACAAAAATAAAGTTATTCTCTCTAAGCCCAATGACATAGGAAGAAGTTAAAAAAGTTACCCTTAGGAAGGGTATCTTGCTCAAATTTTTCTTATAAATTAGAAAATATTAAGACTATTAAACTATGTACATTAATGAAGAATTTCATGTTAGTGGGAATTCATGAAAATTTCTCAAATATAAACCTATTTTACATCAAGCACTCAAATCTCGGAAATTAGATCTGCTTGGTGTTACAGTCAAAGGATGAGAATTGTGCGTGACCCGATCAATATCTCCACCACAACATGGGAATTTAACCATGATTTTTTCATAAAACAATGGAATTCTACCCCCCCCCCACATATGAGATAGATCTATGTAAGGAAATTTATCATTTATTTATTTATCTATGAACCCATGTTCCCAATGCAATATTTTTATCGACATGGTGGTATATTTCAGAACAATGTTCATCTTTATTCCCATCCTCATAGGATATGTAAAGGCATCTAAAAACTTTACTTTAGATCCAGTCACAAGTTCCATTCCACCCAATACATAATTTATTATGGAATTCATATAAATTACAATTTTAGGGTATCCATGCCCCACGTCAAAGAAACTACCTATATTGGATTCATCTAAGCATTTGTGGCTACATGTATCATCTTTATAACACTTGAGAGTTCCTTAGACATACTCAATATAGATCCTATCAAGAAGATCAGTATCATGGATCATCATACATTTAAATATGCAAAAAAGTGATCTATTTTTACCTTAGAATCATATTATTTTCATTCTGACAAATCCCATTCTAAGTGGGGACATTTTGTTAGCACCAATAATTTTGCATTTCACAATTTTATATTGAATATTTGAGGACCATGATAAAAAATGGAGTAATACTTGGTAATGTAATACATGAAGGCTTTGGGTTTAAGGAGATACACCTTGGACCCTTAAATCTTTCTTTGAATTTTATTCTAAGGGGTTAAGGAGGTTTTATTACTTTCTTTCTCTAAAAATTATGGCCTCCACACTATCAAGTCGAACCAATTTAACCATAATCCCATGTGGGTCCATAGGTTGAATACGCATAGTGGGAGTCCACATTATCTTTCCAGTGGACCAATAGAGGATCATAGCTCCCTCAACAGGAAAGCAGGCCTAGGTATATGTCTTGAGGTTCTCGATCCTCAGGGCAAGCGTACCTCTAACCATAAGCTCAATTCTCTAAAGCCAAGGGGTGGAATTGATTCATATGATATGCGTGTTGACCTCTGACCGCGTTGTCATGACATGTCAAATTGATTATGATTTTAAGGTTGGTTTTTAGTCTAGGTAATACCCTAGGTCATCTCTCAAGGAGCGTTGATAGGTTTAGAGTGTGTATTTTTAATTAAGTCTACAAAAAAAGGGTGGTGACTTTGAAAACCGCTTAAAGAAAGTAACTTAATCAAAATAGTTTAAAAGGTGAAGGACCAAGTGGATTTAGAAAAATATGAGATAAAAGGGTCGATGTGATTTGACTACACACATATCAGGTTCATTGTTCTTAGAGATTTATTTTAGGTTTAGAGTAATTCTTTCGTTGGAATTAATTGGAATCCTGATTAATTCCTAAGCTCATATTTCAATGCTTGAAGAACCAAAACTTGACATAACAATCATATTTCCAAGGTCCAAAACTTATGCATGGAATAAGAGCTTCCAAATCATATTGAAATCTCAATAATGTGGGGAAGAAAATGATTCTTGTTTTGTCCAATCGGAACAACACAAGTCACGCAATCAAAACCTCACACCGATTGGTTAGAAATTAGGAGCATAACACTCACATGCATCAATTCATGCATTCAAATCTGAAATAAAATAAGATAAATGAAATTAAATGTTTAAACACTCAAATTATACCAAACTAGTAGCTAGTGTATGCATCGGAACTCCCTTGACATGTGTGTAGCTCCCTCACAACGAACATCCAACTTTTAGCTTGACATCGGGAGGAGGAGAAAGCTCGGGTGGAACAACTTATTCATCCTTGATTCCCCTATGAGGATAGGGGCCTCCAGAACCTAAAAGGTGATTAAGAGACTCCTATAGGACTTTGAAATGGTAGTTTATAGCTTCTGGTTCGAAATTTCAAATGGGGATCCCAAGGTGGCATTTTATAGGAAAATTGGAAGGTGGTTTTAGGAACACAGATTTCTTCAATCCACTTGTACCACGTGCTTCGGCCTTCAGACAGCCTTATATCTCTTTGGAGAAAATATAAATGTTGTATACCCACCTCTTGGCTAGCTCCACTGAATGTTTGGCACCATTTGGACAACTAAAGATCTAGATATTAATAAAATACAGAACACCACATTTGACTTGGTCCATATTCAGTGGCTTGAACATATCAGTTCAAATGCGCCCCTTAGAAGCCGAATCAGGATTGGGTTCCTTAATATTAAATGTATACTATTAAAATTTTGACAAGACCACAAAATTTCATCCCATTTTAATGCACGAATTTCGTGTACTATGAAAAAAAGTGGACAGATGTTCATGGATCCATGCAATTTTGGCCCATTTTTCTTCCACTTCATCAACGTCCCTCCAAATCACCTCCACCTACTTTGAAATAATAAAAACAAGTAACATTTCCCATTATAATATTGATTAAAATTAATTGATTGATTCAAACATAAAATAAAATTTATTATTATATTTGGAATATTCATTACAAAACTAGTTTAAAACAGCGGTGTAAGGGTGGAATATAAAAGTGAATCATGGTACGATCACATCCCCACACTAAACATTTTCACTCCTGGAAAAAGTCACATATATGAATAAAATGATGCATATATATATTTCCAACATCATGAAGATTTAATAATTGAGGAAATTTTAATTCACCAAAGTAATGTGATGAGTGCATGAACCACACCAAGGAGTTCTTCCTAGTAAAAATAGAAAAAGATGTCTCATAAATCTTATCATTGTGAAATTCAAAAAGATTCATGATACCAAATTGAGCAAGGAATTAAAAATTCAACCATGAAACTAACTCTCCATGTGTGTGTGTGTAATCAATTCCATGCTATTCTTTCTACTTGTTATCCAATAAATATAGGTTATTTAAACATTTTTCAGCTTAAATGATTTTGTCCACCGAACCTGTCTTATATCCTTTGGAATCATATTTCATGACCCACTCGCTTAAGCATTCCCAAAATTCAAACCATAAGCTCATGACCTAGATATCCCCATATGTTTCACATTTCATCACTCCCCTCATTTATTGTATTTTTTTTTTGAAGTTGCATTTGGAACAAATCTCACACTCATCTCTCAACCCTTGTTTGATCTCCTCACGAAACTAATTGCAATAGTTATAACAAGATCAAACGTTGAAGAGTGGTGGTTTTTGACCTGCCCAAGACATAACCAAATGTTTTTTAGGGCATAAAACAATCGGAAATTAGGTACACACGCATAGGTCAATCTGGTACAGTAATGAAATAGATCAGATAAGGAAGGAACGTATGGAAATATCATTTAAAGGTGAAAACTATTAACCCAAAAATAGGTTATACCATCATCTCTATTCACCGGCTTCTCAGTATACACAACCCTTGTAGGCCTCACCAAATCAAGATTATCTCCAGAAACATCATCATATGGTTTGGGGTCCCTACTATCATATTTTGGGATAGTAAAAAGGCCATCGGTGGTGGGAGTAGGTTCCTATAGTTTATAAGGTAGATTTGAAATATCATAAGTAATAGAATTAATTGATCTCTATATGACACCTTATGATGTGATTCCGACATTACTACGATACTCTCCCTCACTACAATAATGCAAACATATGTGGCTTCACCTCTGGGTACATCTCCTATCAAAGGAAAGGAATCATCGGTGAAAGTCTATGCCTCATATAGAATGTCCACCTAAGTCCTTGAAGGATTGGTGCTAGACCTCTTGAGTGAAGAAATTTAATAAGATCCTTCAATGTGTGGTCCTGATAAGATGGGTATTTCAAGTGAGTTATAGGAATGGGTGAAATTATAAAGACTTAATATGGTGCATACGTATGACCAAATTCATTCCCCTTTTTTGTTTCTTCACCTGAAATAGTAAAGGGACCTTATCAGTCTTCTAAAATATAGAAATCATATTTTTAAATGCCCCTCGCCCCCTTCCATCTTATTTTCTATTAAACTCTTACATGGAGATAAATCTTCAAGCTCAAGGGTAAATCCCTCAACCCTGTCTGAAGTGTCCGTTGAGGTTTATCTTGGGGAGGATAGTTCATGTTATACCACCTTCAATAAGTCAAAGAGGTTACTTATTAAAAGATCCTCTACTTAAAAATTATTTTGGATATAAATTATAAAATAAAGAATCTTACATCACAAACATTAATTAATTCATCCCATTCATCATCAAATTGGCTATATATTCCCTTAGTGGAACCTTGAGCCAGAATATCAGTTACATGCATTATTGTTGGGATCTGATCATCAGTTTCATATACCAACATCTCCATATCCCAAATATATTACCCATCCTTACCAAATTCGACATCAGGGTGATGATCAAAGGGTGCTTGAATATCCCTTAGTTATGAGATATGTGTGTTATCCTAGAGAAATACCCATAAATCTATGATTTCATGAATTATGAATTTATAAGATTATATTTCTATAGTCTACACATAATCTAATAATGATGTAGCTATCTATGAGGAAGACCTAACCTCTTTTGACCTTAAGGTCCTTTCCGACCTCTCTACTCTTGTAGGAGGCTAGGAAAATAGATCTTGGGTATCCTCTTGATGATGATGATTGTATTACCTAATATAATAAGATATAGCCTTTTCAAATCTATCCTATACTATGGAACATGTATGATATTATTTTGGAGACTTTGCAGCTTCGCCATCATCACCCCAAGTTGATCCTTTCAACCACACTTGCTATATCCAACTGTTATTATGGCCTAAACTCAAGGAACACTTATTTATAATTCCCCATGAGTGTAGGAATAAATTTAAGAACTAGAGTACCAAGATTTTAAATCGATGTATACACCTAGTAGAGGTGGATTGATCGATTCTTAGGATACTTCTAATGCCATGAGGATTAAAAATTGTTAGGAAAACATCGGGTGTTTCTCAAAACGAATACATGGGAGGGGATAAATTTGGTTGTTCCAGAAACATGAGTTGGTGGGAAAATTGATATGGATCAAATCCTTCACATATGATCTCACTATGAATACGGGCTACCAACACACTGTCTCTAAATTTAATCATGAATGACCTTAAATCATTATCACCTTGTCCATTGTCAGGGAACTTTCTAGTGGACAGATCATCGTATAGGTATAATTAAAACTCTCCCAGTACATTCAGATTCTTCAATGCTTCACCATATTATAGAGATAATGTATAAATACCAGAAACATCCTCAATGAAGATATGAAACTAACATAGTGTAGTAATAGAAGTGTTCCATAATCCACCCCCACAACACTTTAAATGGCCCTAAAATTTAGTAGGGGGCCTTCCATATGTATAATTTTAGTATGTATTGGTAACTATTTTCTTAGATAAAGGAAACTAACTGTATTTTCTTCCCTTATACTGGTTTTTTCCACTCTAACAAAATTCCCCAGCCTCTCACCACAATTTGATTCATAAACTGCTAGTAGACAGGTGCATGACTACATCACCAGAAATCCATCTAGGTGGGTACTTGTAGGGAAGTTAGATGTAAATGTATATCCCCACCAGTCATACTTTCCTTGCTCTAACATAATCGGGAATTTTCAAGTAATTCTTTTATTATCGAATGAATGGGATCCTATAGCAAATTTAAAGGTAGTACCTTCTCCTTTTGACTCAAGTAATTCCTTTATCAATGATTTGGAATGGAGTTATTCCCTTGTGTAAGGGTCTTCCATCTTTATCTTCTAGGAAAAATTTAATATCGTGTACCTTAAATATAGTTTTCTTTTAGTGTTATCCCATGTTTCTTTAAATGAGATAAATTCATCATACCTAACTCTGAAAATGGGTGCTCCTTAGATCATGCAAATTTCAAATACATTATTTTCAAATTCTCCATGTGTTAAATATAAACTATTCATTTGGGGGATTAAATGACTTAGAAACTCTGGTATGATGTTCAAATTCATGTATAAATTTTTTTGGTCCACCTAGACTACTTCATAGATTCTTAATTCTTTAAGCTAAGTCTTAAATTCTATGCAGTTTTGGTGAACCTAGTATACCCACATCCACTCAGGCTTGACTCCCACTATAGAATGAAATTCCCAATCCTCCTTGTATCCTTGTTATTGATTTTTTAAGAATCGTAGAAGATTTAATAGCAATAATATGGTTTTTATTTGATGGTGTTAGGCTTCAGAACTGGGGTAAAGCAGATGTGATTAATAATTCATGTGGAGGGTATTGTTCCTTTATAGATGAATGCACCCTTGTAGGAGATGTTGGAAGTGGAAAAGATGGTGTACTCAATGAACTGTGATTTCATAAAGTAACCACGTGGATTCCAGTTGAATGTGTCTCTCATAATACCATGGTCATAAAATGGTAGTTGATCACTTTGTGGGTACTCACACTGACACTTCTTTAAGTATTTTTCTAAGTCCAAAAAGGTGGATTCTCACATATCGTAATAATCCAGCCTGATGATTTTGAGCATCTCACTAACATGAGCAGTGTCTTGGTCATCAAAACCCATTTGATTTACTATTGTATATATATAAATAATACATTATATTTTTCATTAGCATTAAGTCCTTAGTTTGATGTTTTCTTAAAAAAAGATAGAAATTTAACAAAGGAGTGCCCACAAGTAGGCCAGTCATTCAAGTGGCCTCACACAGGTCAGTCTCTCAAGTGGCCTCATGTAGGTCAATCTCTCAAGAGGACTCAAGAAGGTCACTTTCTCAGGTGGCCTCATGTAGGTCAGCCACTTGAGTGCCCTCACAAAGGTCACTCACTTAAGAGTTTAGCATACATACCAAGGTACACAAGAGGAGAAGCACAAACAAGCAATGTGAATAAATATGCCTAAATTAATTGAATTATGAGAGAAAAAATAGTGGTGAGAATAAAATTTTTAGATAGGTGGCCTTATTTATTAATTCTTGGTCACCTTTGTGGATGACATATGCAGCTGACCTATGCGTCTAACCTATGTGAACTACCTGCACAACCTACCTGAGTGACTGATCCTCATGGTGGACATCCATACTCGATATACAATCTATCACTTTTTTACTAAGGGAAGTAATGTTTGATGTAGGACTGAGGGTATATAAGAACATTTGGAGTCCAATGAATTATGGTTTCAGCAACATCTATATTAATCTACCTCTGCATTATACCCTATTTTTCAGATCATATCAAATCATGTGGGGGGATGTCTTCACACTCCCTTTTAACATAGCGATGTAAATATTAAATAAAAAATATCTCAAATTGGTAATGGAGAGAAGGGTAGTTAAGAAACTCTCCCAGGTAAACCTACATTCGCCCCACCTGTGCATTAATAGGCTCACTCAAGCCCTGCCTACACGACCCAACAGGAATGGTCAATGCATGTGTGAAGGTCCTATGTTTGATACCTATGTGATAGACCTATGTGAGTGGCCTATTCTACCTAGGGTCTATATTTTTTTCTATAAATAAGACCATAGGTATCCTCATTCTATATGACTGATTTACGAATATAGCACTTTAAGCTATTCTCACCCAAGTCTCTCTCCCATGACCTCTAAACCCATAGTTAGTGACTCAAGCCTATAAAATATGGGAAAATTAGTTGAAATCAATGGATTGAGGTCCCTAAAGGTCTAGAATAACAAGAACCATAAGGAGAAACACTCCCACTATTAAAAAAAACTAGGACATATTACCTTTCCACTACTCAAAACATTACTGCTGGCCATCTAAAGATGCATGAGGAGTCCCTTATAGCATAGAGAAAGGCCTCACCCAAGTGTTATTTCATAGGTTTTCCATCACTCAAAGTCACCTTCACCTCATCCAATTATACCATGCATGATAATTTTAATCTCTCATAGGCCACACATTTACAAGACACCTTTATCTTGCCTATACCTTCCCAGCACAAGCCACCTTTTTCTCACCCATCCCTCACTTGCATGATCTGTCCTTCTTCCCACTCTTCCCTCACCTACATGATCCCTCCATTAATACCTATTTCTTACCACATATGGTAGGTTACTTATTTTCTAGGATCCCTAATTTTAGGGGGGAAAGTGAAGTAATCCTCTATAGTATCTAGATATGTGTGATCAGAGTACAAGGCACATTAGTGTGTCCTCTAGATCATTGATTTTGGTGGTAAATGAGGTCATTTGGTAAACCTACCTAATAAGGTGAATCCTATAAATTTTATCAATTACCCATTCCTATTGTAATGAGGATCCCAAACTAATGTATGGTGATAGGTGGCTCCTCAAGCGAGTTGGCCACATCTATGGCCCATACGCCCACCCTCTTCCTCTCATGCACCAGTCGAAAGGGGATGAGGGGAGGGTCTTCGATAGTGAATCATTCTTGGAGTAAGACCCTATTATTTCTTTAGAGTTATTATCCCACACCTTCCATATCATTGCAATCATCCACCAACATATAAAGGAGATCATGTGGTTTCCCATATCTTTCACTTCTTCTTGTTTCTCACATAGATCATGAGTCGCATGGGATTAGAGGTTAGTGACAATCAAAACATCTACCTGATCAAATACCTATATCGGGAGGATATTCCCTTTCCTAGTCTTCCTCTCAGCTTTACTCATGGATTCATATTCAGTTTAATCCCCAAAAATATGTTATCACTGCCGCAAAGGGCCATATTCACAATGAGACAACCTCTTGGGCTTCCTGATTGCCACACCTCCATAGTATGTTTTACACAATTTCTAACTTAGAGGTGCATGAGAAGTGAATATGTAATCCCTAAAAGTTTCATAACCAAGGGAATAACTTAACTATCTTAGAAAATAATCTTTTTACATATATTCCTCTCTTCTTGACATGTTCCTCCTTCAAAGGTGTAAGCCCCAACATTCTAAACTACATGGGATTTGATTCTAGTCCAAAAGGGATACACAGGAAGCCTCCATGGGGTTCAAACCCAACTCCTTAAACTCACATTAATATTATTTATTCCATATTCCTAGTACCCTCATATCTAACCCAAGAGGATACATCCCTTACAAGTACCCTAATCTGCTACAGTGTATGTCCTGCACCATCCCTTAACTAGGCACATTTATCCTAGAGGTCGTTAATGCATAACATTAAACTACGCGGTTTGATCCTCATCGCATGACCTTAAAATGTATGATGTTTCCTATTAATTGGAACCAAACTATGTAGGTTTTTATCCCTTTCATAATTATAATTTGGAAACCCATCTCATGGGCCTGATCTTGACATCAAAGCTAGTCTTATCTTCTTAAATGAAGATAAACTCCATAGCGTCTCACTATGTAACTTGAAACTAGCATCATAAAAATAAATGACATAAAAATATCTAATCATTTTAAAAAAAATTACCATATATGGAAAACCTTGGATACATATATATTTCTCCATCAATGTAAAATCTCAGATACATACAGATGGTTCTAAAGAAAATACATACTAGTAATTGATTTTTATTGTTCGGGTGATGCGTTAAATATTTGGGACTTAATAAAGGTTTCATTAATATGTCTCGAATATATAAAAGAGTCTTGAAGTAGGTAATAATTCCCCTAAAAATGGTTTGACAAACCTGACCTCCCATCCTCTCAACCAATGTGGGTCCCTATGCGTTATTAGAGTCATTTCCTAATGAACACCTGCCTTTGGAAAGTAGGTTCATGAAACACTCCAAGTAAAGGAATCATTGGGTGTTTATAGTTACATGAATAAAATTCATTGTAAAATTACTATAAAGTACATGTCAATATGTGGCTGACATGAATGGTTGTTCCACCACCACTAAAAAACATCATTCAAACCCCATGTAGTTTTTTGGGGACAAAACAATCATAAGCCCCATGAAAGGAATAACTTAAAATTAAAATTTAAATAAAATTAATTTATTTATATTCATGTTACAACATATAATAGTGGTATTATATACACCACAAAAGAGAAATGAGTTTTGAATATGGAATATGTCTCACAGAATTAAAAATGAGACCAGAAACCCTTACCTTAGGTTCGATTTCCTTTGAACATGTCCATACCTCCATAATTATAAATACATATTTATTATATATATATATATATTAAATAATCATACACATATATTTTATACCATATGTGATTTACTTATATCTTTTTATAACCCATTTATTAACAATTCTTTGTTAAAATCACTATCTTGGGTGGCAATTGATCGTTTTTCATGAATTGTTTGGTCCATTAATTTTTGTCCTTTTACTTTGATCATAATACCATAATCACCATAATGTAAAAAATGATATAAATATAATATATAATCATTATATATGTATTTATAATATATTATAAATGTTAGATATGGGGAAATTATTTACACCATTCATCGAGGCGGTAGGTTGTACATACGCATTAACGTTGTTTACATTTCCTCAACGGATTGAATGTAATAAAGGTAAAAAATATTTAAACATTACAGAACCATTAATATATCAAATATTTTATTTATATTCATTAAACATATCCTTATTACCGTCCATGTCAAAATAAAACTAAAAACATTTCACATCGATATGTGGAGGCGGTAGTCCACTCGTACACACGAGCGACGTTATTGTTTTCCAACGGCTTGGAAGGTAAGAATTTATATGAGATATTATAGTTAAAAAGATATATTAAGGTCATAAATAACATATAAAAATTTTAAATCCAACATTATATCTATTCTTTAGAGTTGGTGATGAAAAATGAAATACATCAGTTCGCGAGGCACTAGTCTGTCGCACACATTATCGAAGGTTTCATTTCCCATTTAATGGAAGAAGGGATGGAAATTGGTTATTATATTAACATAATGACATATAAGTATATATTATTTACTATTTATATGTTTTTTATAATATTTGTAGAATATTTGAAAGAGTTATAAGAATAAGTAAAATTGAAATGCATGGTAAAGAACTTTACATCTTCATCTGACAACCTCTATTGGTTTATACTTAAATCCTTCCTAGATTATATTTCAAAACAAAGAAAGTATTCCATGATGTCGATAGGTGTGTTAGTAAGAGACTTTTTTATGTTTTGTCTACACCAAAGGGATTTGGAAGTGTGAAGAGGAGATAATATGGGCGGCCTTTTATGAGTGGGGGAGGGCACACACTTGGCATTTTTGAAAATAAAAAGTGATAAACACATTTTAAACAGGCCATGAGGAAAACAATGGATCATTATAAAACCATGGATAATATAAGTTTAATATATAGCCATAAATATGAATTGGACAATTTTTTAGGTCATTTCAACCCCTATCATTTAACGTTATCTCCCGGTAAAGTTGTTTAAACCACAACCGCAGTAATTAATTTTTACTATTCATTGTGACAAAAAATTAAGTTCAACTTATTATATAATATTATTTATGGTGATTAAAAATATTAAATCCATTTTTTCAAATTTAATTCACATAATTTTCATAATTAAATTTAAAATTATTCCTATAGACCAGGCATAAATTTTTTTTATCAAATAAAATGTTTTCATGAGAATAAAACTTTTTAATATAAAACTTCAATATTAAATTTATTCCAATGAACTAAATTTTATTGATTGTAAAATAATTTAACTAATGTTTATTTTATAAAAAAATAATAAAATTGATATTTTAAATTCTTAGAACAAAAAACGTAATTTTCAATAAAACCCATTATTTTTTACTATTCATTGAAAAATTAATCTTTTCAAACAATTATCAAAAATTCCATATAAGTAAATTTAGAAAATATTATTTAATAAATAAATTTCATATTATAAAATAAATTTTCAAAAAATAGAAAAAATTAATTTTAATGTATGTGTGCAAAGAGCAACGAAACTACCTTTTAGAAAATATAGTTTTCCAAAAACCATTTATTTTTCATTGAAATAATTTTTATTTTATTTATAATAAATAGATAAACATAAAATTTAATTTATACATGTATAAACCATATTATTATCACAATTTTTTTAATCTTATTCATACCTTCTAATTTAACTTCTAGGTTAAAATGGTATACTATATTAAAATTCATTTAAACTCAGGTTTTCATATACTACAAGCTATCAAAGAGATTAAATTTAAATAAATATATTTCACAGGTCATTTAAGGTTATTTTTAAATGTTTTATACACTATCATAAATAATTATACTATTTATATAATATTTTTGAGTTATATTTTCCCCGTAATCAATAAAATGCATCCTCTAAATTTAAACATCTCTCTTCGAAATCAAAGTTTTTCAATCTGATAATACCTTTATTGAAAACCCATGTCATAAAAAGGGTTAAATAACTTTCTCTTAAAAGATATAAATTGAAATTTATAGTTTATATGGAATAACACATAACTAGGTTTCCAAAACGGAGAACATTTATGGTATGTTAAAATATGGACATGGAAGAAATGCATAAATAATTATGTAGAGTTATAGAGATCATTGATCACAAGAAAGTGGATGATCAAGAGAAAGTTAACAACCAAAAACCATCAATCTGTGATAAGTTAAAAGGCCATTAATTCATCTAATACTATGTTAATTGGATAATATTTTTGTTTCAATATCATTTTTTGAGATTTGAGGGATTATTTTACTATTATTATAGAGAACACCAGCAAATATACTTTCTATTTCATTAATTTGATGTGTTTTGATAAATTTAATCAAAATTTTTTACTCTAGGAAATGACTATCCAAGATTTATTTTTTATTCTTAATGAACTAAAATTAACTTTTATGGGATAATAATATCCATAAAATAGTGACAATTCCTTCAGTATAACGTTAAATACTTACAAAACCCAAAATGGTTTGCAAGATTTAACCAATATAATAGATTAATCTCTAAACCACGATAACAACATTAAAAGTTAAACTTAATCCATTCCATAATTATTTATATATCAAATCATTTAATTTAAAAAAAATTCATACTATCTATAATACTATATAGGTCATTCGTAGACATTGTACCCCTGTCAGCCTTTGGTTGTGGGTTCAAACCCCACAACCTTACCGGATGTGATGGGATATCACCCAATATGTGGGTTGTAAATTGTACAAAACCATATTAATATAATTGAATTAACATTTCCAAAAAATTGATTAATATCCTCCAAAATAACATTGGTCATCAAAAAAAAATTTAACCACAAGGGTTTTAAATATGGCTTATTGTTTTCATTAAAATATAATAATCGTAATTTTCTATTATTACCATAACATAACTGATCATATTGACCCTGAAGGTTATTGATATATTTGATATTTTTTCCACAAAATATAAAGGCATTATTAATTAAATAATATTTTCCCGGAAACATATACTAAACCAATGGGTTGTATTTCTATAAACATCTCCCAAATATCCATAATATTTATAATCCCCCATCATATAAATCCTCAAAAATGGGTGTTTATTACATTGAACTTATGATCAAAGATAAACTAATAAACCCATTATGGTATCCATAACTATTAAGTTATTGATAAATTAAGGCATATATGATTTAAAATTAATATAATAATTCTATAAACTAATTATTACATCCAAATACAAAATCACATTTTCATTCAACTTTAACGGTGTTAATAGAACAAGCTTAACTATGAATCCTTAACTTATTCTGCGGCATATTCCCTTTATGCTTTGGGAATTCATATGTGTAGTTCCCAATCTCCTTATAGTTGAAATACTAAAAAATATAATTTTATTTTCTACCCTTGAAATAATGAGCCCAGTATCCTCTCTATATACTTGAAGAAAACACTAATTTCCTTTTAGAATGTACTAGGTTATTTCTATCCATAATTATCACATTTGTAAAAATACTTCTTTCCCTTCTCCCCCTTATCCATTTATTTCTCTACCATCCTCTTCTTCTCTTAATTCCCTTTGAAACCATAATACATGGAGAATTATATCACTATCTTGATAGCTCGTGATATTATTTCCTCATGTGATGATAATTTTTATGATACTAATTCCCTTAAAAGGATTGTATTTAATCGATTAAAGAAATGGTCAAACATACTCTTTGGTTTACGTATATAGTTTGCATCATTCCTATATATCCTTGTAAAGTTAGATTCATATTTATCAACATTTTCCTCTTCCTTTTGTATTACAATCAATAATTATCTCTCTATATATTCTTATTGTTCATGAGAAAAATATTTTCCCAAGAATATTACCTTAAAATCCTACCATTCCATGTTTTCTATTTCTTACCCATCCTTAGTTTTTTGAATAAATGATAACAATTGTTCTAAATCCCATAAGATATGATAAAATTCCATGACAACCTTCTCCCTTTCATTACTTATGAGAGAGAGAAATATCTTCTATAATGAACTTATCCATTACTCAAATAAAAATTTATTTTTCATCCCATTTAATGATGGAGTTTTCTAATGCATAAAAATGTATAACATTATTAAATAGTGTGATGGATCAGAATGTTGTTCCATATGGGATATATCAGTGCCTATAACCTGATTCAGCTTCCCAAATATGGTAATAATTTTTTTTGTTATATATTTAGATCCATCTCCGGTTTCATTAGTTTTCCCATATGGGAAATCCCAACATTGATTACGTTCATTGATACGGTTCTCATTCCTTCTTCTGGGCAACGTTTCTAAAAACTTCCATAAACTAGATTAGATCATAAAATTATGGAACATAATTTATAATCCCAAAACTAGTGAAACATTTAACATAAATTAAATATTTATTAATATCTAATCTCATAAACATAAACATGGTTTCTTTGGGAAAGTTCTCGAATCATAAAAATATTTTCAAATACATGAGAATGGTTTGTATAGAAAATTTTAACCATCCCATGAATATCCCAAAATAGTGTCAAATTAGGTGTGTAGTAAGGTATATTGTCATGAACCAAGTTAAAATAAATTTAAATACCGATTCATCATTTTTAGAGTTATTCCCTCTAAGTACAACTATTCCAAAACCACATCCACTTATAGTATCTAGACAGATATTTATTTCAAGGAAAAATTACATAAGCTATTTTTCAAAAACCATTAAGATATTCTTATATAATTATCCTCTAAGTAAATAATATTTTTATGTTCCATAGTAAATGTTTTTCAAAATATATATCCCAAGGTTTCCTCTAAAATCCCTCTGATACCAACTATAAATACCTTGACCCTAGTAGCCCATAGTTGGTGATTTATTACATTAAAACAAGATATTATGAATCACATCCTGAAGGATCGAATAGTTTATTAGTCTTGGTAAAGTAGATATTTACATGAATCTCACATTATAATTGAAAACATAAAAATATTATTTTCTTTGAGTACACAATTATTCCCTCTATCATATTCATACATATCAATCATAAAACACTTCTTGTCATCCTAGTGAAAATAAACATAAGAGAAGGGGTGAGCTATAATGCTCAATAAGGGTATGCATATAGTGGAATTTTTCAAGAATAAATAAGGAATAATCAATATGTTAAGGTAAATAACTAAAACATATCCCATTTAATCAATAACAAGAATAAGAAAAATAATACGAAAGGAATAAATATCGATCAAATAGTTCCATATAAATAATTAAATGGGATTTAAAACTACCAAAGGATATTCTAACTAATAGAATAATCACATGGAAATCAATAAATAATATCATAATTAGGTAATTAATAATTATATAAATCATAAATATACTATCAATGCCTCATCCTAAGGTATCTTACCTAAATGGGTAAGGCCTCGGCCAAATACCCAAGCTAGTTTGTCTCATGGTTAAAAAGTACCTCATTCAGAAAATTATAAGAAAAGTCATTTAAAACATTTTATAAAAATTAAAACATGGGTAAAAAACTATTTAATGAATAATTTAAATAATTATAAAAATATTTTTGAAACATTATTTAGAATACATATAAATGGAGGAAAAGTATTTTCGACCAAAGAGATAAATCAAGTCTTTTTTCTTAAAACTCTTTCTTAATCATTTTAATTACCCAAGAGAGGAAAATGGAAATTTTACTTGAATATTTAATGAATAATAATATTTCAAGGAAATACTTATTATATATATAAATGTCAAATAATTCCCCCAAGGGATACTTAAACATAAACAATCCCAAATAATGATGAAATTGTAAAATAAACCCATTATTCTTTGGTAAATTTTGAATCGTAAGCCCTAAGAAATGAATAAACTAAAATAAAACATTAGATTTCATAAATATAAATAAATTAATAATAAAACATATCAAATGTTAATTTTATTCAACACAAAATATAAATAAGTGGTGAATATGACATATGTCTCACGGAAGTGAAAGTGAGATTGGAAAACCATACTTAAGGTTTGATAAACATTTTATGTGTATGAACCTCTTATATGATAAATATATACTAAAAATATATATTATATATCTATAATCATATATTTCATACCATATATTATATAATTATATTATTTTATAACCCATATATTAAAAATTATTTGTTAAAATCATTGTTTTGGGTGATAAATTTTTCAAGTATGTTTTGGTTCAGTAATTTTGATATATTTACTTTTATAATGGTTAAATAATATTCATAATGTTAACCTTGATATTTATATCATATATAATCACTATATAAGTATTTATAATATTCCATATAATTTATATATCAAAAAATGAGTTATAATGTTCATTGAGACGGTAGGTCGCACGTACGCAGTACATTATTTCTATTTTTCCAAAAAATTAAAGAAAGAAGGATAAATAATATTCCACCTATCTATAATTATTATTATATAAAATATTTAATTAATATTCATTAAATATATACTTATTACACCATCCTTGTTAAAATAAAATGAAAAACAATTCACATTCTACGTGGAGGTGTTACACCTATGCGAGAGAGACATTATTATTTTCCAAAGGATTGGTTGGTAAGAAGGTATAGGTGATATTATAAATTAAATAGTATATTAATATCATTAATATAATATTTATATGTTAAATAAATAATTATATCTATCTGTGATATGCAGTGATGTAAAACGAATTACATCGGTACATGAGCCGACAGTCCACCGTCCACATGATCGACAGTTTTGTTTCCAATTTGATGTAAGAGTAGATGGATATTTGTTATTAAATTACCATAATGAAATATATTTATATAATATATAATATTTTTATTACTTAATTATAGTTTTATAATTTTTAAAGGATTTATAAGAAGAAGTAAAACAAAAACACAAGGTTAAGAACATTACCTCATCTTCAGACAACCTCTTTAGGTTTATAATTAAAGACTTCCCATATTGGATTTATAATCAAAAAAGAAAAATATAATGTGTGGATGTATGTATGTAATAAATTTTTTCAGTTTTTTAATAGGAAAAAGGCTTTAAAAGTGTTAATGGGAGAGGAAATTGGGTGGCCTTTCAAAAGTGGGGGAGAGGGCAAACATGGAATTTCTGAAAATAAAATGTGATACCCACATTTTTCATATTCCAAAAAAATAAAAATTTAATCATTATCGACCCATGGATGAAATAATGTCATAATATGTCCATAAAATATAACTTTTACATGTTTATTGTAAGGACCCAGCCCCAGTTACCCAGAGTCGGTACCTTATTTGATTAAGTTGGCATACATACAAGGAAAATGAATCCCAGAGGACCGAGTAGTTTAGTATTATTGGAATCAAGTTACATACATAAGTTCAAATTTACATATGGAATGGAAAAACGACACTAAATTATTCCACTAGCAACATCATGTCTCCTAGATTATGCTTGCATGTCATTCATAATTTACTTCTTCATATCCTGATAAAAATGAAACATAATAAAGGGTGAGCTCAAACGCTCAGTAAGAGTAAGCAATACAGCGGAAGATAATATAAAAATTAGACATGGTGAATTATTGAAAACACATGCCTTTAATAATAAACTTGAACATATTATGGAGGGAATATGAGCTGAGTAAATATTAACATAATAAAACATAATCAAGGGTATTATACTAGTCGAATATCCACATGAAATTTCAATTACTAGCTTCATAATGAGGGAAGTGCATATTCTGGACATTCTGAATCATTTTGTCATGGCCTCGTCCAAGACATCTAGTGATTAAGTCCTCTTCCAAAATCCATATCACATTGGGAAAGGCCTTGACCAATTCCATGTATATTTGTCTCGTGAGACCTACCGATTAATCGAGGGGATATAGAGGGCCCCAACCATCACATAATAATTCCAATGCATAAACAACATTTACATTCATATTGAAACTATCATATGAAATGTTACAAACATTCCCCAATTATTGAACATAAACACTAACCATTCGAATTAATATGGTGAATAGTTTTAGGACAGATCATCCACAATAAAGTTAGTCATAAACCATTAAATAAAATATGTTAGATGACTTCATAAATTATTAAACCCAATAATACCATGGAATCAACAAGAGTGTTGAATTAAATGAAAACACTCTTATAAAATCAATAAGCAATTCTAGAGATAAATACTCTTTTATTTTGAAAAGAAGAGTTCTTTTGGAAAAATAATTTTATAAAACCAGAAGTGAGTCAAGACAGTATTTTCATATTAAAATGAGTGATTTTATAAAGATAAAGGTTTCCAAAAATAGTTCATAGAGTGCCCTTGAAAATAGGAAAGAATTTGAGAAATTCCCTTGAATCGGGCTTGTATTTTGGAAACAACTTTGAAAGTTCCTTTAAAAATGTGTAACTATCCATAAAATAAGGAATGGTTATGGTTTTTACACATATATATATATATATGATACTCACAGAGAACATATTATGATTACATAACAATAAATAATAATTTCATTGAGGTAATTAGACAATGAAAGTATCCCGAATGAAAATGGAAGTTCGGGTGGAAAAACCCTGACCTTAACTCCAAACATGTTCCAATATTGTACTTAAGCTCCTAGAATATGAAATTATACTTGTTTATAAATTATTTAAGAACCTATTAGATATTTATTTAGCTTACCATAATTATATTTAGCTCATTTATGTATTTATTGACAAGTTATTGTATTGAATTTCATCGTTCTAGAGTGTTCGTTTCCTTTATTTTCAAATTCGGTTCACTTGATTTTAAGTAATGAAATGGAATGGATGTAAATCTCAATAATTAAATTTAAATATTATTTATGAATATCCAGAATTTTTAATGTCCATTTATTTCATTTGATCACATGGAATGAGGATGAATCATTAGATGACCACCACTTCGATTATTCGGCGGTATTTGGAATATTATGAACTAGTTTTGTCATATAACTTAATTATATGTACATATTCTGGTTCCTAAATATTAATTAGGTTATAACACATATATTATAGTCTAGTTCAACCATGAATATTCTTTCATGACCAGTAATAAAGAAGAAATTGAAGAACAAAACTTCATTGTCCCCAAAGGTTATAAATCGGAACCTCATGGATGTCAATTTCGTTTATAAAATAAAAGGGAGGGAGTAAGAATATTTATGATGGTTCTTCCATTAACATGATATAAATCCAGTATATATATGTTACTGGAGTTATCATGATCATTTGGACAGAGGAGGTGAGGAGAGTATAACAAAAGTAGATGAATTGAAATAAAACTAAATGAGAAAGAAGTGTGCTTTACCTCTTGAAATAACAACCTTGAGAAACTCCTTAAGAGAAGTTTTTTTGATCCTTTGGTAAGGCCAAAAGCTTCTTGGAAGTGTGGAGATACTAGGGAAGGGTAATTGGGCATAACTTTGAGGAGATTCAAGGCTTAGAGGAGTGAAGAGAAGAGGGAGTGGTGAGGGGTTTTTATAGTGGAGGAGAGGAGTAAATTTTGAATATTTAATTCATTATTTTATTATTTCCATCAAGACAACCAATAGTATTGTTTCATGTGACCCCTAATAGTAATTATGGCATGTGAGTTCGAAACAAGTGTACTTACATCACATATGATGTCATAATTAGTGTATTTAACTGATAATTTGTATATATGGTATTTTATCGTATTTCACTATTCATAAAAAATTCAAGAATTTCAGAAAAATCCTAAAAATTCACCCCTATTATTTTTCAACATGTAGAATTCAAAAGAAAAATCCATTTTTCAAAAATAATTTTCTAAATATTAATTTTTAATTTTTAAATAAGGCCATAGTTAATTAAAAAAATAACAGTCTTCAAGTGCAATTAGTTTTATGTCACATTGAAAAATTAATTAATATCCCATTATCATATTTCCTTAATAAAATAAAATAATATTATTATTTACTATTCAAGGGGAATATTACTATTCATAAGGGTATGTTACTATTCACCAAAAATCATGTTCGTTCTATTAGACTTCAAATGACTTACTGAAAATAACTCTAGATGACCATTTTTTTAAATCCAAAACATAGAAGAGGAAAAGTTGTGTTTATAAAATTGAATTCTATATTTATTTTCAAAACCATGGGTTGTTACATTCTCCCCTCCTTACAAAAGTTTAATCCTTGAAATTCATTGAATATTACCTAAAAATATTCGGGTATTTCTTTAACATAAGCTCCTCAGGCTCTAATGTTGCTTCCTCCATCTTATGGTTCCTCCATAGAACCTTCACCAGGAGAGTCGTCTGATTCCTCAATACTTGTTCTCTAGTATCAAGAATCTTGATAGGCTCTTCAAAATAAGATAGATTGGGCTCAAGTTCCACTTCATCATAAGTGAGTACATGTGTTGGGTCTGGCATGTAATTTCTTAACATTGACACATGAAACACATTAGGAACCTTGGAGAGACTTGGCGGCATTGCCAAATGGTAATCTACGACTCTAATTCGTTCCAGAATTTGAAAATGTCCGATGTACCTGGGACTTAATTTTCCCTTCTTACCGAATCATATAATACCCTTCCATGGAGATACCTTTAAGAAAACATGATCACCTTCTTGAAATTAAAAATCCTTACTTATGTTATCTACATAGATCTTTTGACTACTTTGGGCTATTTTGATATGGTTCTGGATAATATTCACCTTTTCCATTGTTTTTCAACAAATTCTGGGCCCACGAGCTTTCTTTCACCAACATCATCCCAGCAAGTTGGTGTACGACATCACATCCCATATAATGCATCATAGGGTGCCATCTGTATACTTGAATGGAAGCTATTATTGTAGGAAAATTCTACGAGAGGTAAATACTGATCCCATATGCCTTGAAAATAAAGTGATCAAGACCTCAACATGTCTTCCAATGTTTGAAATGTCCATTCCTATTGTCCATAAGTTTGTGGGTGGTAGGCAGTGCTCAAACGAAGATCAGTATCTAGGGCCTTCTGTAGATTTTTCCAGAATGTTGATATAAAACATGGATCACAATCAGAAACAATCGATAGGGGTACTCCATGAAGTCTCACAACTTCATTAATATATATTCTTGCTAGACATTCAAGTGGTAGATTTTCTCTTATGGCATGAAAATGTGTTGAATTCATAAGATGATAGACAATGACCCATATTTCATTGTTCCTTCTAGGAGTCATTGGTAGTCCCATGAAAAAGTCCATCATGATATTATCCCATTTCCACTCAGGTATGGGAAGGGGTTGCAATACTCCTCTAGGCTGTTGCCTTCCAGCTTTCACTTATTGACAAACCATACATCTTGATGCAAAATCAGCAATCTATCTCTTCATGTTGTCCCACCAGAAATGTTCCTTCAAATCTCTATACATATTAGTGCTACCAGGGTGTATAGAGAAATTTGAACTATGAGCATCATTGAACAATTCCCTTTTTAGATCAGGTATATTGGGAACACAAAGTCTCTTCCCAAATTTCAAAATTCCATCTTCATATAAAAATTCACTCAATCTCTCATCATTCATAGCTTTAATCCTCTTTTGAAACTCCTCATCATCAGCCTGCAAACTTTTTATCCTTTATAGTAAAGATGGTTTGGAAACCATTTGAAAAGGCATTGATGTTTGACCTTCCATGGTTATTCCCATATCCATATTTACTAGATCCATGAAAATAGGATCCCTTTTCGACTCTCATCTTGTTAAAAACTCCATGATCCTTTCTGCTCAAAGAATCTGCCACCTTATTTTCCTTCCTCGGGTGGTAGTGTATCGTGAAATAATAATCTTTGAGTAGCTCAAGCCATCTCCTTTGCCTCATGTTGAGTTCTTTCAGTGAGAAAATATACTTCAAACTCTTGTGATCAGTATAAATCTCACATTTTTCACCATAGAGATAGTTTCTCCATATCTTCAAAGAAAATATTACAACAGCTAACTCAAGATCATGAGTATGATAGTTTTGCTCATGAATTTTTAGATATCATGATGCATAATCAATAACTGTATCATTTTGTATAAGGACACAACCAAGTCCTTTATTTGAATCATCACTATAAATAAAAAACCCTTCATTCCCTGATGGTATAGTAAATATAGGAGGATTTACTAATCTTCTCTTCAGTTCTTTGAAAAATTATTTACAATCTATTGTCCAAAAAAGATTAACCCCTTTCTGTTAGAGATTCGTTGGCAGGTTAGCCAGTCGGGCAAAAGTATGTACTAAACGCCAACAATAACCTGTTAAGACAATAAAACTGCATACCTCAGTTATGTTTGTTGGTGTGTGCCAATCTTGGATTGCCTTTGTCTTCTCAAGATCAACTAGGATTCCATCCTTAGAAACAATATGGCCAAGAAAAGAAATATCCTGAAGCTAGAATTCACACTTGCTAAACTTCTCATATAATTCATGTCTTTTAAGAGTCTTCAGGATAATGCGCAAGTGGTTTTCATGATCTTCGTAGCTTTTGAAGTATACCAAGGTATCATTAATAAACACCACAAAAAAATCATTGAGATATTCCTTGAAAACTCTGTTCATTAGATCCATGAAGATAGAGGGTGCATTAGTCAATCCAAAAGGTATTACTGTAAACTAGTAATGCTCGTACCTGGTTCAAAACGCTATTTTTGGAATGTCTTCCTTCTTCACACCCAACTGATGATATCCAGATCGAAGTTCAATCTTTGAAAAGTATTCAGCTCTATGCAGTTGCTCAAATAAATCATCAATGTGTGGTAGAGTATTCTTATTCTTTATTGGAAAGAATTGATTTCCCTGTAATCAATATAAAGCCTCATGGATCCATCTTTCTTCTTGACAAAGAGGATTGGGGCTCCCCATAGAGAAACACTAGGTCGAATAAATCATTTTTCACTCTAATACTCTAGCTGTTTATTTAGATCCACTAATTCCACAGTGTCCATTCTATAAGGGGTCTTCGATATGGGCCTTGAACCAGGAATTAAATCAATAGAAAACTCAATTTCTCATTCTGGAGGATGTCTAGGTAAATCTTCTGGAAACACATCAACATATTCTCTCACAATGGGTACATCCTCTATTTGAACATTACTTTCCTCAGACAAAGTTATTTCATTCTCTTCCTCCACAATAATTTAATTTAGTTGAGCTACTGGGGGTGAATCTAGATAAGAATCAGGTGGTGACGATTCTCCTCTAAGGATAAGGTGTTGTTTATCATCATCATCAAAAATTGTAACCTCCTTCTTCTAACAATAAATTTTTGCATCATGGTCTAAAATCCAATCCATACCGAGGATTATATCAAATTAAATCATGGGTATTATGATGAGATCAACAGATAAAGAACATTTGTATGCCATATTGGGAACTGATTCACAGAACTTTGTAGCAATGATGCTTCCCTTAAGAGTTTTTACTGACAACTCCCTTGTTAAATCAAATTGGAAATATCTAATTTCCATAAAAAACTAGGAAGATATGAAACAATTCAATGATCCAGAATCAAATAAATCATTGGATAAACTTGAGGAAACAATTATAGTACCTGCCACCACATCATTAGGAACTTCAGCCTCTATAGTTGTGATTTCATAATCTTGTCCCTGATCCCTTTCCCTTTTCTGTTGCATATTTCCTTGATGTTTTGGACAATCATTAGCATAGTGTCCCGTATCCCGACAACTATAGCATTGAACATCACTGGATTCCTTCTTCCCTTGCAATCAACAGCAAGATGGCCTTTCTGACCACATTTGTAACATACTCATTTTCTTTTTAAGAATGCACCAGGGTGCTTCCTTCCACAATTGTCACATGGTGGAAATTCGACTCTTCCCTTCTTCCCCATTTCCTTATTTACTTTCCTAGGGTTTTCAGCAGCCCTCTTCTTTTCCTGATTTCACTTAATGTAATAAGACTTAGAGAATTTTTTTCCTGTGTTGATGGAACATGAAACTATATTCTCATATAATGAAAAACTTTGAGAGACCAGTGACCATCGGAGGAATGGATTTAGGCCATCAAAGAATCGATCAATTTTTCTCCTTAGATTTCGTATATAGTCCACAACATGTCTTGCTAACCTTGTGAAGTTGGCTTCATACTTGGCAAAATTTGCATCCTCCTTCTGCCTCAGATTCAAGAATTGTCTCTCCATATCTGCTTGCTGCTCAAAATGAAAATATTTTTCTAAGAAGATTTCCTTAAAATCCCTCCATTCCATCTCTTCTATCTCTTCCTCCTCCTTTATGTTTTGGATTAATGACCACCACTAATCTGCATCTCCTAATATACTATATACTGCCACGGAAACCTTCTCTTTTTAATTACATCCCAAAGCAAGAAATATCTTCTCAAGGGAACATATCCACTACTCTATTACAAACGGGTTTCTAGTCCTGTTGAATGATGGAGGTTGTTGCTGCATAAAGTGATCTATCATGGCTCCTCCACGTGGTGGATATGGATGCTCCATACGGGTAAGGTTATTATTCACAACCATAGTAAGTTGTCCTAGTATAGTTATGAGTTTCTCAACACTAATCACAGCACCAGAACCAACATCATTATCTTGCATCGGAGGAAAATCCCTACAGGGAACACGTGCATTCGTGTGATTTCCATTCCTTCCACTATGCGCCATATCTGGGTAATGGCATATACTATATTAGGTTATGCATCATAATGTATAATCTTAACATAAAATACTCAGAAAAATTGAGATCCTATGCATGGATAATCCTATATTCACAAAAATGGTTTCATTGAGGAATATTTACATTTAACTATTTCATAATGGCTTGAAAAGAAAATTTGAATTATCCTAAGCATATCCCCCGGGAGTGTCGTAACCAAGAGTGCAGAAAGGCCCATTGTCGTGCACCAGTTCCCGTTTGATTCTAGCTCATAGCGGTGTTTTTGGGTTTTACCCCAAGATACATATGTGCCAGAGCTGCCTCTACCTGCTCGTATCCAGATAGGGATGTATTGCTTAAATGATCCACGTAATCTATTCCTTACCAAAATACCAGGATGTTCTTGTATGTTTATCCTCGAAGACTATCTTAGGAACTCTTCCCTAATTCTACCTTTTCTAAATCTAGTTTCCAAGTATTCTACTAAACTTCCTCTGATACCAACTGTAAGGACCCAGTACTAGTTTCCCATAGTGGGTGCCTTATTTGATTAAGTTGGCATACATACAAGGAAAACGAATCCCGAAGGACCAAGTAGTTTAGTATTATTGTAAACAAGTTAAATACATAAGTTCAAATTTACATATGTAAAGGAAAAACAACACTAAATTATTCCACTAGCAACATCATGTCTCCTAGATTATGCTTGCATGTCATTCATAATTTACATCCTCATATCCTGAGAAAAATGAAACATAAGAAAGGGTGAGCTCAAATTCTTAGTAAGAGTAAGCAATAGAGCAGAAGATAATATAAACATTAGACATGGTGAATTATTGAAAACACATTCCTTTAATAATAAACTAGAACATATTATGGTAGGAATATGAGCTGAGTAAATATTAACATAATGAAACATAATCAAGGGTATTCTACTAGTCGAATATCCACATGAATGTTCAATTACTAGATTTATAATGAGGGAAGTGCATATTTTGGACATTCTGAACCATTTTTTCATGGCCTTGACCAAGACATCTAGTGATTAAGGCCTCGGCCAAAATCCATATCACGTTGGGAAAGGCCTCGGCCAATTCCACGTCTATTTGTCTCATGAGACCTACCGATGCATCGAGGGGCTATATCGGGCCCCATACATCACATAATAAGTCAAATGCCTTCCTCATATGAGCAGGGATAAACATAAACAACATATACATTCATATTGAAACTATCATATGAAATGTAACAAACTTTCCCCAATTATTGAACATAAACACTAACCATTCGAATTAATATGGTGAATAGTTTTAGGATAGATCATCCAAAATAGAGTTAGTCAAAAACCATTACATAAACTATGGCAGATTACTTCATAAATTATTAAACCAAATAATACCATGGAATCAACAGGAGTGTTGAATTAGACGAAAACACTCTTATAAAATCATTAAGCAATTCTTGAGATAAATACTCTTTTATTTTGAAAAGAGGAGTTCTTTTGGAAAAATCATTGTATAAAACAAGATGTGACGTAAGATAGTATTTTCATAATAAAATTAGTGATTTTATAAAGATTAAGGTTTCCAAAAACAGATCATAGAGTACACTTGAAAATAGGAAATAATTTGAGAAATTCCCTTTGATCGGGCTTGTATTTTGGAAACAACTTTGAAAGTTCCTTAAAAAATGAGTAACTATCCATAAAATAAGGAAGGATTCTAGTTTGTACAAATATATATGATACTCATATAGAATATATGACGAGTACATTACAATTCATAAAAATTTCATTGAGGTAATTAGACAATGAATGTATCACGAATAAAAATGGATATTCGGGTGGAAAAACCCTTACCTTAACTCCAAACGCGTTCCGATCTTGTACTTAAGATCCTGGAATATGAAATTATACTTGTTAATAAATTATTTCAAAACTATTAGACATTTCTTTAGTTTACAATAATTCTGGTTAGTTCATTTATGACTTTATTGACAAGTTATTGTATTGAATTTCGTCGTTCTAGAGTGTTCGTTTCCTTTATTTTCATATTCGGTTCACTTGCTTATAAGTAATGAAGTGGTATAGATGTAAATCTCCAGAATTGAACTTAAATATTATTTATGAACATCCATAATTATTAATGTCCATTTCTATCATTTGGTTACATGGAATGAGGATGAATAATTAGATGACCACCACTTCGATTATTCAGCGGTATTAAGAATATTATGAACTAGTTTTTTCATATAACTTAATTATATGTACATATTATAGTTCATGAATATTAATTAGGTTATAACACATATATTATAGTCTGGTTAAACCATGAATATGGTTTCATGACCAGTAATTAAGAAGAAATTGAAGAACGAAACTTCGTCGTCTATGAAGGTTATAAACTAGAACCTCATGGATGTCAATTTAGTTTATAAAATAAAAGGGAGGGAGTAAGAATATTTATGATGGTTCTTCCATTAACATGATAAAAATATAGTATATAGATGTTACTAGATTTATCATGATCATTTGGACAGAAAAGGTTAGGATAGGATAACAAAAGTAGATAAATTGAAATAAAACCAAATGAGAAAGATGGGTGCTTTACCTCTTGAAATAACCTCCTTGAGAAACTCCTTAAGAGAAGGGGTTTTGGTCTTTTGGAAAGAACAAAAGCTTCTTGTACATGGGGAGATACTAGGGAAGGTTAATTGGGTAGAACATTGAGGAGCTTCAAGGCTTATAAGAGTGAAGAAAAGAGGGAGTGGTGAGGGGTTTTTATATTGGAGGAGAGGAGTAAATTTTGAATATTTAATTCATTATTTTATTATTTCCATCGATAAAACCAATAGTATTGTTTCATGTGACCCCTAACAGTAATGATGTAATGTTAGTTCGAACCAAGTGGCCTTACATCACATATGATGTCATAATTAGTGTATTTAACTGATAATTTGTATATACGGTATTTTATCAATTTCACTATTCATAAAAAATTCTAGAATTTCAAAAAAATCCCAAAAATTCACCCCTACCATTTTTCGACGTGTATAATTCAAAAGTGAAATAAATTATTCAAAAATAATTTTCTAAGTATTAATAATATAATTTTTAAATAAGTCCATAGTTAATTTGAAAAATAACAATCTTTAAATGCAATTAGTTTTATGTGACATTGAAAAATTAATTAAGATCCCATTATCACATTGCCTTAACAAAATAAAATAATAATAATATTTACTATTCAAGGGGCATATTACGATTCATATTACTATTCATATTACTATTCATAAGGGTATGTTACTATTCACCGAAAATCAAGTTTGTTCTATCAGACTCCAAATGACTTACTCAACACAACTCTAGATGACCAATTTTTGAAATTCAAAACATAGGAGAGGAAAAGTTGTGTTTATAAAATTTCATTCTATATTTATTTTCAAAACCTTTGGGTGTTACATTTATAGTTCATTTTAACCAATATCATTTTAGTTTAACTGCTCGGTAAACCCATTTTAACCTTAACAGTGATAACTAATTTTTACTGTTTTTATTATTCATTATGAAAAAAATTAAGTTTACATTTTTATATAATATTAACTATTCTAATTCCAAATATAGAATATATTTTCTAAAATTCAATTCATATAATTGGAATAATTTAAATTAAAATTAATCTTACATTTGAGATAAAAAAGCAGTTTTTGAAAGAAAGGGTATCCATGATTGTAGAATGTTTTAACATAAAACTTCAATATGAAAATTATTAAAATGAAATATATTCGAACTAATTTTACCTTTAAATAAATTTAAAAAAAATATTAAACTTTTAAATGCTTTAAACAAAAAGGTAGTTCAAAATAAAAATCGTTATTTTTCATTGTTCATCTAAAAATTAATATTTTAATAAAATTCTCAAAAATTAACTCAAATGTGATTTTAACAGGATAATTTTAAAAATTAATGTAACTTTTTTAAAAAAATCTAAAATTTGTAAAGAATAATTAGGTAGTATGTGTGAAAATCATGATGAAATCACCTTTTAGAAAAATATAGTTTTTTAGAAAGCATTTCTTTTTCTTTTAAATGATTATTATTTTATTTATAATTAGTAAATAAGAATATAATTTATCATATAAATGTTAAAACAAAAAAATTTCATAATTTAGTGAGTTATATTCATACACACCAATTTAATGTCTAGGTTATAAAGGTATACAATTTTATAATTCATTTAGACTGACGGTTGTGTATATATTGAGATATCAAAGAGAGTGAAATTAATGAAATATATTTAAAATGTTTTTTAAGGTAATTTTTTTGATGTCTTGAATGCTATAAAAAATAATTATATTATTTTTAAAATCACAGGGTGTTACAGGTTTCTTCTTCTCTTGCATTTCGTTAATCGGGTCATTCATTACCTTTCAACATTCATGGGATTTATGACCTACCCATCCTCATTTAAAAAACTTCCCAATTACATTCAAGAAGTTCTATTTATATTCCTTCCCAAATTTATGTAATTTATATGGATATAATTTCTTTCCACCGTATTATTTATTCTAATTTTCATGAGACTCAAACATCTTTTCCCTATCAAAACCATGTCAACTATGGGATTCTCCCATTTCTATTTCAAACTTGAGTTTGCATAGAATGATTTATTCATAGATACTAAATTATATTATATATAATTCCATTAAAAGACTTTTTGTTATGAAACCAATGAATCACTCAAAATTAATTCTAGGATAGATGATAATACCAAAATCATACCTCATAAGTCTTGTAAAATTTATCTCATAGGTACCAATGTATTCATCATACATCTATTTCAACTCAAGAAATTACTTGTCCATTTTTTTATAAAGAATACCAAGAAATTACTTATTCAAAAATAAGATCTTAAACTCATCCCACTCTATAGAATCAAATTTTTCATGTTCCCTCATATTCTTTATAAGCGTTCACTACTAATATTATTGTCCTTAGAAATGATAAATAACCAAAATGAATTTTTCATGATCTAAATATTGGATAATGGAAAATATATTTTTAGTGTAAATAGTCCATTTTTCAATAACTATTGTATCATAGAAACCACTAAAAGAAGTTTGGTGTTTTCTCATGAAGGACTCAACAACACATTTTTCCTCCTTCGCTCATTTCAAAGTTCAGCATGATTAATATCTTCAGAAAGTTATGAGAGAATAAAAATGATATTTTTTATTCCATATCCCATAACATTTAGTTGCTCAGGGGGGGAAATCATTTCATTTCCCATCAAATTCAACCTTAACATGGTTCCTTCAAGTTCCATTCATTTAATAAAACCAAAAATCAAATTGTAAACTACAATAATCATAGTGTTAAACCACATAATCATGAAAAATAATTTATAGAGTTTCTAAATCATGAAAAATTAGTTTAGTCTAATACATCTTAGTTTTATCCTAGGTTATTCATGGTCATCATCTATTAAAATAATTCATGATGTTTTGTAAAGATTTTGTGAATTTCCAAAGTACATCCCCTTGGAGTGTCACACTAGGTGTGTAATAAGGCCCGTTAGCATGTACCAGGTGATGATCAAGTCATGTTCAATTCACCCTTTTTGGACTTATTTACCATAAGTTAAACTGTACAAGATCAAAATCCATTTGTAGTATCTAGAAAATGATTTAATTTCTTGGAAACCACTCGCTCTATCCTTTACCAAAATTCTTGGTCATTTTATTATTCATTTACTTATCTATAGAATTATCTTTATACATATCCCTAGAGATCATACTGTGGTTTTCTCATCCTAGTTTCAAATGGTTACCTAAAAATATCCTTTAATACTAACTTTAGTGACCCAGGCTTTTCATACATAAATATTACATCTTTTTAGATAAATATTCAATACATTTCCCAAATACATGCTTAAAGATCATAAAGGTTTAGTGTCTCTGGGGATTGGTTATATAATATTCTAATTTTGTAAGTTTTTTCAATATATCCTGTAAATATATTCTTAGTTAGTAATCTTTATAAATATACCCTAATTAAACATTTTCTTATAACCTAGGTAAAAGAAACATAAGAAAGGGTGAGCTCAGGTTCTTAGTAAGAGTAAACATGGAAGATATAAAATAATGATAATATGAAACAATTAGATAATAATTAGAGTATGAAACTATTAATATAAATTAAAATGTTTACACCCAATCTATTAGTGATCATAATAATTATCCATGGCATAAAACATTATCATTTCAGAATACATGAACAATAAGAAGGAGAAATCATCATAAATAAATCATGAACTATAAGTTTATATCATATAATTATGTCACCATAATATGTATATAAACCATTTTATATGTCTAAATTAACATCTGTGACTATAAAATCATAAGGGATCCTACTTAAACATGTATTTTTCATTTTATACAAGATTGGTAATCATCACTTGTTTCCTATAATGGATCAATCCCATTGACCATCTTCCAATAGTGGATTAAGCTCATCGGCTTCTTTTCTATAAATATCTCATGAGATATAAAAATTTACCCAATGTATTAGTGGTAGATATAGGTCGTACTCATCATATAATCTATACAATTGTGTGCCATGATATCATAAAAAATTAAACACAATATAACCCAAATAAAGTAAATGGTTTTTATAAACATTTCACCATATCATAACCCAAAGAAAGGAAATGGGTTTCATAATCATCTCATTGATTAATTATAGTATAACCTATGGAAAAAGAAAGGCTTTTATAAAATATATTAATAATAATCACAAATCATCCATATAAATAATATGTATTGTTCAATCTGATCATATTCTTAGTAAAAAATAAGCAACACCAAAGGTTTTTTCCCTTGATGAATAGAAATTCCATATAAAGATCATTAAAACATTATTGAGGAAAATATTTATTCAAAATTGAAATAACATATTTAAAATCTAAAAAAATACATTATATTAATGAAATATTTTATTTGAAAATAACCTTGTATAATTTTAATAGAATATTTAAATCATTGAGAGGTCATTATGGTGAGAAATACCATTCATGTCACAGATGTTAAAACAAAGATTCCTTTCACATTTTTAGTAAAACATTAAAAAGATCCTTGTTCAAAAAACAAAAATAAGATTCATTTTAAACCCTTTTTTTAAAATAAAAAGGGATATAATTATTTTAAAATTTTATTTTATAACATTAAAAACATTCTCTAAAACGTTTTTGTAAAAATAGTCATATTGAACAAAGGGATTTCAACAGAAGACACAAACAAAATTAGTTTTTCTTAAACATAATTTTAGAATGTTGAGTACATAAAGAGTGTAAAAATAAAATGAAAACATGTTATTTTAAGAAATAACCATTGAATAAGAAAATTTATGAGTTTATTTAAAGTTAAATTGTATGATCTCATCATTGGAATCATATCAAAAACAATCCCCATAAACAATGAGATTGTAACATTAAACCATTACCAATTTGGTAACTTTTTAATAATAAGTCTCATGAATGAAATAAAATTATATGGATATTTATATCCCATAATTATCATTATAGATATAATAAAAAATTAATGGCAAGTATATACACTACATAAATGAAACTAGTGGTGTATAAGGAACGTGTCCCACAGAAATAAATGTGAGACGAAAATTCCTTACCACTATGGAACATTTGAATCATAAGCCTAAATAAATAATAATATCAAATAAAACATTAAATTTAATTATTGTAATTATATTAATGATATAAATTTTCAATTTTTCATTATATACACCACAAAAAATAAATCAGTGTTGAATATGGACTATGTGTGAGAAACAAAAGAGAGACTAGAAATTCCTTACCTTAAGTGTCAACTTTATTTGTACACATTTTATACTCTTTTATAATAAATACTAGTTTATTATACTTATTTTAAATAAACATGCTCATATTTATCATATCATTTATTATTTTCTTATTACATTTTTTACATATTTATTAATAATTTCCTATTAAAATCACATTTTTGGTAATAACTGCATCATTTTTCATGTATGTTTTTACTTGGTATTTTTTTCCCTTAAAATTTTATCATGGTTAAATAATATTTTGAATTTTAAAAATTATATTAATCTCATATATATTCATTATATAATTATTTATATTAATCCATTAAAGTTATATATAGAGAATGACTTATATCATTCATGGAAATGGTAGGTTGTAAGTATGCTTGAATGCTATTTACATTTTCTAAATGGATGAAATGAAATAAAGATTAATATTAAATTAACTTTATAGAATAATTTTATGTCATATATGTCACATATTTTCATTAAACCTATCCTAATTACCTTCCATGTAATGTTTATGTTAATAAAAAATCTCATCGCTTCGGGAGGTGGTAGTTTGTTGTACACATGAGCAGCATTATCTTGTTCCCGCATAATGGTAATTAAGAAGTAATATGAGATATTATAGTTTAAGAAGTATAATTATGTCATAAATATCATATAAATATGTTAAATACATCATTATATTCATTCATTAGAGGTGGTTATGTAAAATGAATTACATCAGTTCATGAGGCGGTAGTCCGTCGTACACACGATCGACGGTTTTGCTTCCCAATTTATAGAAGGGGATATAGATATAGGTTATTAAATTAACATAATAACATGTAATTATATGGTATATAAATATTTTATTATATCAATATGGTTGAATAATATTTTAATGAGTTATAGGAATAAATAAAATGAAAATTCATGGTTAAAGACTATACCTCTTCTCCGAAGATCCCCTTTAGGTTTATCCATATAGCCTTACTAGGGGGATTCCCTAATAAAACATAGGAAAATATGATGTGGGTATGGAATTAAGGAAATTATTTAGTAATTTAATGTAAAAACCAAATGTTTTTGGAAGTGTGAAGAAGATAGGTGAGTGTGTAGCCTTTTATAAGTGGGGGAGAGGACACCCTTGGGATTTTTAAAATGAAAAAGATGTATCTATTTTTTAAACATGCCAAAAGGATCCAAAATAACTCATTATAAAAACATAGATAATATAATGTCAATATATGGCAATAAAATGGTATTTTGAAAATTTTATATTTCATTTTCCCCCTAATCATTTTAGTTTGACCCCCCCCCCCCAGTAAACCTATTTTAACTTTTACAGTGACAATTAATTTATAAAATTTTTACTATTCATTTTGACCAAACCATAAGTGGAAGTCCTCATAAAATATTAATAATGATTATTATAAATATTTAATATATTTTTAAAAATTATATTTAAATAAGTGGAAAATTTTAATTCAAAATTAAACCCACAGATACAATGAAAAAGTGGTTTTCTAAAGGGAAAGTTTCCATAAGTATATAATTTTTTAATATAAAACTTAAATATGAAATTGATTATAATAAAAATAATTGGATTAATAAAAATAAAATTGAATTAATTTTACTTTTAAACATATCTTAAAATAAAATGGATCTTCAATATACATTAAATTAAAAGGTAGTTTTTAATAAAAACAATTTTTACTATTCATCAAAAAATAATTTTTTTTAGAAAATTGTCAAAAAAATCGAAGATAATTTTTAATTTTAGATTTTAAAAATTAATTTTGTTTTTTAAAATAAATTTTAGAAGTGTCAAAATTTATATTTAATATTTTTTCACAAAAATCATTAATAACCTTTTTGAGAAAATAGTTTTTTCAAAATATATAAAAACATTACTAAAAATTAATTACTTTTTTAAAAATATATTTTATTTATATAAAAACATAATTATTAATTTTTGAAATTTGGTTATTACTATTAATATCAAAATGTTTGAAGATAATGTTATAATAATCATGTTTAAATAATATTATTAATAGTATATTATGGTTTGTTAAAATTCGTTATTTGGTTTATTGAAAGCTATCGAAGAAATTAAATTTATTTGTAAAAACACAAAATATTATGGTGTTATATGAAATGTTCCCATGATTCATTTTTAGTTAATCTGGACCATCTTTCCAAAGTTATGTGGTCATTGTTACAATACCAATGAAACTTAGGTTATGCATTGACCAAGAGGATAGGAGTTTTTGATCATCACACCCTTGATGGGGTAATTATTTCCTACTTTGGGACTCTATAGTAAGTATAATATGTATTCATGAATCTTTCCTAAATACAAGTGAAAGATCAGTTACCCCTATGTCAACTATATAATTGAAACCAAGTGTCTATTTGAATATATATACATATTAAAGGCCTTCTATACTGATTTTGGGGTTTATATTTTCAATGGGGTACTCCGAAATTTATCATTATTTAAGGAAGCATTAGATGTTATAGAGTTAGGATAAATCCCTTGAAATGGGCATCCTATGTATCCCTGCGAAGGTAATCAGAACCCATGTAGTTCGATGCCTCTTAATGAGACATGTTTTTCCTTTTAAGGTCATGTGACAAGGAATGTAATGGTTCCTTTTAGGGTCATATAACCATGACCAAGTTAAGTTACTTTTTAGGACATGTATTTAGGACCACTTCCCTATAATTTAACTTCTTTTATAATAGAAAAATATAAGAAAGATAACTTCTAATGGTATTTATGGTACTTATGGTTGAGGAGACCTTTATGGATCATCTCATTCATTGATAATAAAATAAGTGATGGTATGGTTAGCGATTAAACCTAGTAGGAGACCCAGATATAGTAACCAAGAGGATTATGAATCAAAGTATATATGAGGAAACCAAGAGGAGGGTCTTGACTCAAGGTAAAGTTAGAAAAATATAGTCATCTTATGGTCATAACATAAGAAATCTTATGCTCATCACATAGGGAAGGTATGTTTGAGGATATTATTATTTATCCTCAAATAAGAATTCTACAATTCTTGTTTAGTAAAAATAAAAAACCCAATATTTTAAGGTCTAAAGTCTAAGTTCATGTTTCAAGAAATTTCCAGGTAGTTTATCCTCTTGTGGTAAAGATATTGATGTGTGGTTTTACACAATACAACAATGATTTATTGTATAAAGTTTAATTTCATGTAGCTTGGACTTAGTGTTCCCATATATTATTTGATGTTTACCAATAATACTAATGAAATGATCAACTAAGAACCACTAAATGTGTGCATCTATAAGTCTCTCCCTCTTGAGAGCGTTTTCTCCTAAGATTTCCTTGGGTTAGAGTTCCTCTGGCTGATTAGCTTTAGAGGCTTCGTCTTCTTCTGTGCATCCCGCTTCAGCTCTTCGTTTTCCTCACCTTCTTTGGATCTGGAGACAGGGGCTTGGCTTCCCAGTTGTTTTCCATTTCCTGACTCCTCTGTGATGCAGATCCTGGTTTTCAACATCGTCCAGAAATTTTCCCATCACCGTCTCCCTATGCATGTGCCAGATCTGGGATAGAGAGGGCGGTCCAGGTCCCAAATCTCAAACCCTTATTCAGCAAACAGTTTTGAGCACTCATCTTCTCAAAAAAACTCCTAGAGTTCGAGGAAGCATCGTACCCCTTTTTCAAATTCTCACTGTTTCGTGAAGATCAGCAGCGACCTGTGGGCGGCGGGCTTTGCCTTCCCCGTGGGATAGCGGTTCTTCAAGAGGGATCAGGGCCGGGTTTTTTTCTGGCTTTTGAATCCATCACCTCCTACTCTCATTCGTCGTCATGAAGATTTCTGGATTCTATCGACCGTCTAGAATATCAGATCTTGAGGGCTAGGACCGGTTCTCATTTCTGTTTCACAAATAATGGAGGTTGATTTTCTGAGCAGGGATCGGTGTGATGTTTTCTGGTTCTTAGTGATCCTGGAATCGACTGTGATTCCTCTGGTGAGTGTGGTGACCGAACCGTGAAGACCTAGCCAAGACGGGAGTCTCTAAAGATTCCACCGGCTGAGCCACCCCGTGGTGGCTGAAGTGCTTCACAGAGAGTGGTGTGAAGAATTCTAATTCGTGGTGGTCGTAGTGCTTTGCGTAGAGTGGTGTGAAGGAACTGGTTCGCAGTGGCCAAAGTGCTTCGCGGAGAGTGGTGTGAAGAAAAATGGGTTCGCAGTGGCCTTAGGAACAAAAGTGTTTTCTTTTGCAAAGGTTGTGACTGTCTCGTGAAGCGAAACTGTGAGACCCCGCCATAGTGAACCATTACGCGCAGGCGGTTTTGCTTCGCGGAGTGCTTGTGTGAAGTGTGAGAGGTCCGCGGAGCATTTACTGCGGAGACTTTACCACGGAGCCTCTCAATGGAAGATTATCCACCAAGGCTTTTCCCACGTAGCCACTTCGTGGAAAGAGGCCGCAGAGTGTGGTGCTTGGCCCGGTCGTTTGTGCTAATAGATTATTACGTGTTAACCCAAGGTGTGCGGATCACCGGGCCTCTTCGGAGATCTTCCCCATCCCGCATGCACTAAAATATGGGGGCGGATATTGTGAACCTCTAGAAGAGTATTTCCTTGACGGATAAAGAGAAAGCGACTATCGAGGCTCGGAGAAACAAAGATACACTCTTGAAAAAACGCATGTCCTTGCTGGTTGTTGGAAAGTTTGTGGAAAATATTTCATTCAACTAGGGGGCACTTAAAAACACCCTCCAAAATCTTTGGAAATTAGAAGCTGGTGTGGCCATTCAAGAAGCGGGGAACAATTGCATTGTCTTTGAGTTCTTCAACGAAAGGGATAGAGATAAAATCCTCAGAGGCAGGTCGTGGTCCTTTGACAATGAACTTCTCCTCATGGAAGAATTCAGAGGGGGGATGATATCTAGAACATTAAGCTAACCCGCTCCCCTTTCTGGATACGCATCAAAGTAATTCCCCTCCACGCACGAACGGAACTTGTTAGGAGAGAAATTGGGGGAAACATTGGACAATTCATTGAATGGGACTGCTCGTACCCTATCCAATGGGGACCCGAGGTTCGGATTAGAGCCGAAATTGATGTTTCAGAGCTGCTGATGAGGGGAATGTTCTTGAAAATCGATGACATAGACAATTGGATTTCATTCGAATTTGAGAAACTCTAAATCTCTTTCTTCTATTGTAGATGTCTCGACCATCTGGAAAGAGCGTGTGTCTCAAATCAAGAGATGGTATCCGACAATATCGTTCTATAATATGGCCCATGGCTCTGGGCCAAAATGACTAGATATTTCTTCATCCCTGAATCGGAAAAACAAAAGGATCGTGAACGTCTCACGGTGGCCCACACAAGATAGGTGGGAACCGAGCAGGGAAATACCATCATGCTTGGACCTCCAGAATTCCCTAAAGAGGGATCAACCAATCAGAGGAAAATAGCATCTATCCCTCCCCCTGAAGGACACCGCCCCAACACTTATAGAGCCAGAAAATTCACCAAAAGGTCTTGCAGAACAAAGAGCATGACCAAAGCAGATTCACACTGAACCACCAGATCTCGACCTTGACCTAGAACTGAACATGGTAGACACCCTAAAACAGGATAAAGATGGAAATATAGGAGCTTCACCACCAGGCCCAATCACACGTCGATCCTAGAAAAGGGTGCAACGTGAAGTTAGTGATGGTAAAATGGAGGAACATAAACCTGGGGATATGAAAAGACGAAGTGAAATATTCCAGACAATGGGAAACTCCTCAAAGAGAGGAAAAACTACAGATAGAAAAACAAGTTCCGAGAACTCAAAGGCGGAGGCGGGTACGACCCAGCCCCACCTAGATCAATGATTGTCTTATGCTGAAACTGTCGTGGGCTTGGAAACCCACGAACAGTTTTCATGCTCCAGTGAAATTGCGCCCAATGTCGCCCCGATATGTTTTTTCTGTCTGAAACCATACTGGAAAACAAGAACACCACTAGCATTTCTCTGAAATGCGACTTCCAAGGCTGTCTCCCGGTCTCCATAAAAGATCACTATGGGGGACTCTGTCTCCTATGGAAGGATCATTTCGACATCAAGATTTTTTCCTTCTCCTCGCACCATGTGGCTGCGACTATTCAGGCGGACCACACCCCGCCATGGACCTTTGTGGGATTCTATGGATGGTCATCCCATAATGAGAAGGGGAAATCCTAGGACCTTCTCTGCAAGCTTCATCACGATCTCCCAAGCCCTATTCTCTTCGGTGGGGACTTCAATGAGATTATGTTCCACAGGTAAAAACAAGGAGGAAACGTCCGACATCCTGTGTCAATGTCAAATTTTAAGGATGCGGTCACTAAGGTGGACCTGGTCGATTTGGGATACACGGGTAATCCCTTCACATGGTTATGAGGTAATACGGAGGTAACACGTATTACTGAACGACTTGATAGATTTCAGGGCTCAACAGATTGGATAAACCTCTTTAGCATGTTCCACATCGACCACATGACGTTCAACTGTTCAGACCACTACCCAATATTCATTGACTGCACTCAAGGTGACCGCAACAAACAACCCAGTAGACCCTTCAGATTTGAAAGGTTCTGGTCAAAGGACCAGGAATACAAAGAGGTTGTCTGATGAAGCTGGAACAGTACTCACGAAGATGTTGGCCTTAATCTTCAACAGGTCGCCTTCGATCTGAGGTCTTGGAGCAACAAAAAATTCCATCATTCGGAGATGTACTGTGATTTCCTTGAAAAGAAACTTCACAACCTACTCAAGCAACCCCCATCCATTTTCAATATTTCATTGATTGGTTCCACACAAAGAGAGCCGGAAGCGACCCTGCACGTTAAGGAAAGCTTCTGGGCTATACGGGCATGGGATACCCACATTACAGAAGGGGATGCCAATACCTGGTACTTTCACCAGAAAGCTTCAGCGAGGCACTGGAAAAATTCTATCAATTTCATCGCACAACCAGATGGGAGCATAGTCTCTAACACTTGTGGAATTCATGAAAAATTGACACGCTACTTCCAGAACCACTTCAATACAGAAACCCCTTTCATTTATGTTGAAGTGGAATAATGTATCCTACCAATGATCACCGATGAGATCAATTGGTAGCTCACCAAAGATGTGACGGATGAAGATATATGCATGGATCTGAAATATATTAACCCCACTAAAGCTCTGGGACCAGACGGGTTCCATGCCCTATTTTTTAAGAAATACTGGCGATTCGTCAATCCCGACATATGAAAAATGATAAGGAATATTTGGGCCGGGAGAAAAATAATTTCCACCATCAATTAAAATTTCCTCATCCTCATTCCAAAAATCAAGAAACCCATGGTGGTCCCTAACTTCAAGCCTATCAGCCCATGCAATGTCTCCTACAAGATCTTCTCAAAGATCCCTGTTAACCGGCTATGACCGTGGTTATCTGATATTATCTCGGAAAACCAGAGAGCCTTCGTGGCCAAGAGGCTAATGACTGATAATGCAATTGTGTCCCATGAAGTATTTCAATCGATGAAAACATGCTCCATCGTGAAAAGAGGAACCATGGCCTGGAAACTGGATATTTCCAAGGCCTAGGATAAGGTGGAATGGCACTTCCTCAAAGTTGTGATGCTGAAAATGGGTTTCTTCACTAAGTGGACAGATATGGTCATGCAATGCATCTTGACCGTCTCCTTAAAAATCCGGGTCAATGGGGAGCTCACTCGTAGATTCGTTCCATCCTGAGGCCTTCGTTAGGGAGATCCCCTCTCCCCTTTTCTCTTCATCTTGGTGGCTGATGTTTTTTATAACCTTATTTTCAGGGCTGCATCCGCTAAATCTATTCATGGGGAAAAGGTATTCCATGTAATTCCACCAGTGTCGCATCTCTTTTTCTCCAACGATTGCCTCCTCTTCTCTATAGAAACTATCAATGAATGTCGGGTGATCAGCCAAGCGATCCACTGGTATGAGAGGGCGTCTGGCCAGTCAATCAATCATGAGAAATCAAAAATCTCCTTCAGTACAGGGGTACCTCGTTCCAGGAGATATTAACTCTGTGCAGCAGTTGGCATACATATGGTTGAAAAATACCAAAATTATCTCGGGCTACCCATGGGGATTGGCCGATCCAAAAAAGAAATATTCGCATCTCTGGTGGAGAGGATTGAGACCCAAATTCAAGGCTGGACCCCAAAGAAATTTCAAAATCAGGCAAAGACACCCTCATTAATGTTGTCATCCAGTATATCCCTAGCTACTTTATGTCCCTGTTTAAGCTCCTGGTGACCATTTTCAACCAAATCCACACACATACAGCCAACTTCTGGTGGTGGAAAATGATGGAAGGAATAGACCCCACTGGATGTCCTGGGAGAAACTTTGCATACCCAAGTCAGAGGGAGGGATGGGATTTAGAAATCTTCTTCTCTTCAATAAAGCATTTTTAGACAACAAAGGATAGCGCCTTATTAACTGAACGTCATCTCTCTCTGCATGGGTTCTTCGAGCTAAGTACTTTCCCCACACGGACTTCCATGTTTCCTCTCTTGGCCCTTATCCTAGCTTCCTTTGGAGAAGAATTTGAGGGGACCGAACGCTCCTGGAAAAAGGGATGGGCTGGAAGATTGGGGGTGGCTCATCTATCAATATCTGGACTGATCCCTGGCTGATCAATTCAGAAGGTATGCAAGATACTTCCCACGCCTAACCAGGATTTGAAAACGCCACTTTCAGGTGCTTACTTTCTGACCAAGGGATGGGGTGGTGTTTGGATAAGATTCATTAATGGTTTAACAAAAGAGACCAAAGACTTATCTTAAGAATCACCTGGATCCCAGACACAGGACTCAACCATCTCTTCTAGAGCAATGATTTTTCAGGTAATACATGGTGAGATACAGATACAGACTTGCTCTTGGCAACCACCCACTCGACCGGAATGAGGGACCATGGAAATCACTCTTTAAGCTCAATGGCCCCCCAATAATATGACACTTCTGGTGGCAAGAGTGCATGGAAACCCTCCCTACCATGATCCTTCTCGTCTACCGACATATGTCCAGTTCCATTGCCTACCCTTTCTTCCTAAATATCCCAGATACTCCTTTGCACGCAATCATTCAATGCCCCTGATCTAAGAAAATTTGGAACAAATGGGCCTTGGATCTAGATGCATCTCTGGTCATGGTTTCTAGCGTTCCCTCTCTCCTGATGCACTGGTGCTCCTCTCTCTCATCAGATAATGCAAGCTCACTCAGCACCCTGGCCTGGATCATCTGGGTCCAGCATAACGATGTAGTTTTCCATCACGTTCATAAACCTCCTAAATTTTGGATTGAATGGGCCACTTTATGGATTGAGGGCTGGAAACACCACAACAGACATCACAGGATAGATATTCCTCCCTCCTATCCTCCTCATTGGAACCCCCCAATGGAAGGAACTCTTAAGATCAACGTGGATGCGTCTCTCCCCAAGGATGGACTTGTCTCCCTCGGTTTCCTTGCCCGAAATCATCTGGGGAAAATCATTGCTGCAAAATACGAATCACATCATGTCTTTTGGGAACCTACTATAGTTGAGGCTAACGCTATCCTGGTAGGTATGATGCTTGCTAGGGAACATGGATGGCTTGGTATCAACATTGAGTCTGACTGCCTCACCGTGATCGATGTCATTAACCACAACGACGGAGGACTCTAGTCATTTGGCCTCATCATCAGGAGAATTCTCTCGCTCCACCAATTCTTTTCATTCTGCACCATCTCCTTTACCAAAAGGGAAGGAAAAAATACAGCCCATCATTTGGCGGCATCAGGGCCCTTCGATACCAACTAGCTCTGGCTGGAAAATTTCCCTTCATAGCTTTGCATATGTACGTTTGATGATCTTAATCATAAATGATATCTGGCTTTTCTCAAAAACAATAAACACTAGTACAATGTGATTCATGCTCGTTGTGATAAATAAGAGATAATAAAATATTGGTCTTATTGCATGAGAGAACACAATGGTGGATTGATTAGGGCTTATAAATTGGTTATTATTTTTTATTCTCCACTGGATAATGATCTAGGAAAAGTTATTTTGAGAACCCAAGTGGTGTATCTCAACTCAATTCATATAAGGGAACTAATAGGAGTATCTCAACTCAATGATTCTGTAGGGATTATGGATGTGTGCTTATCTTTTAGGTTCAACCTATCTATTGATAACTAAATAAGGGAACATGTATATTATAATAGGGGATTAAACCTAGTAAGAGGCCCATATATGATGAAACTTTGAGGATTATCTCAACTCAAGGTGTATTTAAGAAAAACAAAAGGAGTATCTCAACTCAAAGATAATTTGAAGAAACCAAGAGGAGTATCTCAAGTCAAGGTGGAAATGAGGAATCCAATATGAGTATATAAACTTAATTCATATGAGGAGGAGGTTAATAGTATTTCGGCACAAATAATTTATGTTAAAAATGAAAGGATTATCTCAACTCAAAGTATTTTGGAAATTAATATTGGGATTTTAGGTATTTCAAACCAAATATGGTCTTCCCTATCATGAACAGATCCCAATGTAATACACAGTTTTTCATCAGGGCATTAAGAAAATAAAAGTGGTAAGTCTGAAGGTCCAAGAAAACATCCCAAAATGATCCTAATTAGGGGTGTAGGGGAAGATCTCTTGCAGTATGTACCTTTGAAAAAAGGTGAATGTATTCTCTATGAATCACCCACTTCTCATAGCATTAGGGTTCTACATGAGGGATTTTTATGTTTGTATATGTAATGGATCAAGGGTTTCTCTCATAAAATCATTTGCATAGATGTTTCTAAATAGGGACTTCCACAAAGGGACCATTGTGTAGGTTCTTCCTAATGGAATTTCCATATAGGTTCCTCTAAATATGTGCTTTATGAAGGTCCCTATGATAATTTGATTTCAAAAGGGATGGTTACATAGGGTCCTCTAAGAAGGTGATTTCCAAAGGTATAGATGAATAGGGGCCTCTTCATAGGTTTTTTAAGAAGGGATGGTCGTATAGAGGCCTCCACCTAGGTTCTCCTTAAAGGTATGGCCACGTAGGGGCCTTTTAATTTTTTATCCATTAAGTGATGGTCGCATAGGGACATCCTAAAGGGGTTTCCTTGAAGTTACTTTCCCAACATACTCTTTGAAGTTTGTTTTCTAAAGGGTCCTTTGTGGGGTTTGCCTTGCGAAGGATAAGGGATGGGATTCCTTGTAAAGTACCTCTAATCACCTTATATTGAACTAAAGAATTTCATGAGATCTTCTTCCTTAATGGATCTATCTGATTATGTCCATATTAATCTACTTTTTTTAAGTTATTTCAGGTATATATAGATGGTGGTTCGTAACTACATTCCCAAAAATGGTTGGCCTTTTAGGGGGTACGTGGCCATGTAGGACATCTTCTAGAGTAAAGGAACTATATGGGTGTGTATTTCATCTATTTCAAGACCATATATAGTGAATCTTCTTGAATATAACATGCAACATCATAGAAAACACCTCCTCTAAGGGAAAATAGATTCTTTATATACATGGCTAGAGTTCTTCATCAATGACCCCTTCAAAAGCTATATCCTACTTCATGAATGGTGGATTTCTTCAAAATAAATATATATTCTTCCTGAATTAGGGGATTTATTTACAAATCATGGGATTCTTCAAAAATGTTAGGATTATTGATGAATAATTTATCTCTTTGTGATAAAATTTCCTTTTCTAATTTTATTTATGGTTAAAATGGAGTCCTCCTTAAAATGAACATAATATTTTATCTGTAATTCCATTTTAGATCCATGAGTATAAAAATTAATGCCTAAAAAATGAAATACACACCTGGATACTGTGTTCCCTCATAGAAATTATATTTCATATACAATCATTTCTTAGAATACCCTTAAATATATTTTATGCCACTCACACCCCTTTTTTATCAATTTATGAAATCAATGAACTACTTTTAGTGGTATTTTCTAAATGAAACTTCACAAAATTGGGAAAAATTGAGGAATATTCATCACTTGGTGTGTGGGAAATAATGTGGCATATAGGGATCTCACTTTATTATTCTTTAGGTGTGGATTTAATTCATTATATTCAATCCCAAATTTTGTTTTATTAGTGAGGAACACGTCATGGATTTCACATAAAAGTGTGTGGCACATTGATTCTAATTCCAACAACCACATACTTTATTTAGATTTATTCCCATAGTGTGAATCTTAAACACTATTTTAAAATATCATCCAATACTCACCAAACATCTCCCATTAACACAAGGACCAGATTCCATCAATGTTGTCTCAAATGAATAAAAAATAATTATAATCAAATTACATAACAAATCAATATTATTTACATAGTCCAAACTCATAGAATTACCAAGGATTCACTTACCGAGTGCTCTATGGTGATCAAATCCATTATCATAGGGGCATCAATACCCCATGGAGTCTTACCAGAAATATTTCATAGAAAATACCCAATTTTATATCTCCATGAATTCATCAATTTCATATAAATAGATTGAAATACATCAATAAATGAAATTTTGACATGCCTCAATCAAATCATATGAAATATAGTGTTTTCATTCTATCAGGATCACCATTATCCAAACTGACCACAATCACCCCTATATAGGCTCAATGAAACCATGAATTTGTGGAAACAACATCAAACCCAAACCTAAACCCTGAAAAATAATTAGTAACTCGTGAGGAATAAAATCTAATTAAAAAAAAAGAAAAAATATCCATTAAATGATGATGAAGCCCACCTCTTAACTCTATGAATCTATGAGAATGAATGATGAAGGGAGGTGTATAGGGTTTATCCTCCCCCAACTAACATGACTATAAATAGGGGAAACTATAAGGGGTTTCTAATTTTAATTCCCAAAAAATTGTTCATCCATTTTATTAATGGGAAACAAGAAGATATTGTACCATGGTGTGACCCTCGCCCTTATGGTGTGGAACACTTATCTTAGCTAGATCCAAATGCATGTGCTTTCCCCTCTCTATAGTACAGCCTATTGTGGGCCTCTCCTTCTGGTAAACTAACCATGGTGTGGCCCCTTTGGTCACAACACAGTGCTACTTCCTCAGTTAGAAACAAAATCATCTTGGGCTAGAAATTCATAGTGTGACTTCTTTATTCATGATGTTTCATCCTACTTATAGGTCAAGCATAATCTCTCATGGCTAGGACATCATGTTTTACCCATCACCCTCACAAAATATCCCTTAGTTTAATATTTGGATAAGTCTAGATATTATTTTAACCTTTATGTGTCACCAAGATTTTCATAAAGCTATATGTTTTTTATTTTTCTGAATTTTTATTTTGGATATTTTCCATCCAAAAAATCCCCTTCATAAATTCTATTCAAACTCCAAGAAATTATTTATCTATTCTTAGAGAACTAAATTTTTATAAGTTTTGTAAAATCCCAATAAACATTTATGTATCATTAGATCAACTTTTATTCATCCTAATGTTTCTCAACACTTAGTTAACTTAATTTCATTCCAAGAACCTTTTGTATCTTGGGTACCTTAAAAATGTATCACATAGTACTCATATTTTTCAAAACATCCAAAAAGTAACTTCTGGAATTAAACTTTAGACCACAACATTATTATATTTTATCTTCTAAACATCAAAATCCTAATTATCTTAAAAATCCTTAACTTTTGAACTCTATAATATAACATATATTAGTAATCCCATCAACTCTCAGCCACAACTTATGGAACACTCAGAAATAACTTTTAAGTCACTAATATTTGATCAATATTTAAAATTACTATTCCAATATCAATAGAATCTATAATGGTCTATGAATTTACTAAATTCCCAACCCACCCATCATAGGAGACCTTATGTATCATAGGGGGACTCAGAGTTACTTTTGTGTTCCCCAATAATTTACCATTTCATTCCTTCATGTATCAAAGTAACATTTTTTTTATTTCATGGTATTTAAATACTTAATAAATTCATTTGTTAAAATAATCTTCTATGTTGTTAACTTATAGAGAACTTCTTATCAACTTTGGAATGTACTTATGGATTCCCTTAAACTCAACATCCATGACTCATCCCATCATAGTGGCATACAACTTATATAATCCACACCTGATTACCATTATGTTTCACTCATGACTAATTTTATGTATCAAACAGTTTGAATTTTATTCATATATGGATTTTATCATTTTTTAACCTAGTATATTAGAATTATCCTTACATATAAAGGGTAGATTATAACTTCACTAATTTTACAATGTATAGAAACCATTACTAACTTCTGGACTTCTAATTCTAGAACATCCTCTATTCCCCTTCTATGGTAACTTCTATAATTCCAGTACTTAGTTATGTTATGGATGATCTTTTACCCTTACACATACATACCCTGTGTATATAGGGTTTGCTAACACTTTTACAATTTTTCATCATAGGGTAATCCTTATGCATTTCAAGGTTCCTATCATTATGAAAGTTAAGGTTTCTTAAGCTAAGTTATGATGCCTAAATATATAGGGTGGCCTTCATAAACCCACACTTATTTGATTTTCCATAAATCTATAACTCTCATAATCCTAGTAATATCCTTTGATATACTACTCATATCCAATAATTAAAAATTTATATTTTTCCTAAATTTCACATAATAATTATCCATCATTTGACCGAAAATTGGACTTTTAATTATTATAGAAGGAAAATAGGAAAACAAATCATGGAGGCTGGAAATGGTGGAGACACAAGGCATCTCCCCTGATAATGAGATTACAGACACTAGGAAGTGGCCCTATAGTAAAGAATAATATTAGAGTATCATTCAGGCCAGATATGTTTGCTAATGTATCAACCAAAAAGTTACCTTCTCTCCATGTATACTCAACCTTTTCTCCATTATCCACTAAAAGCTTCCTCTTACTGATTAGATAAGTCATCCTCCATGGAGACTTCTCACTCCCATGAATCATCCCAACCATAACTTTGGACTCAGATTCCACTTACTTGAGAAAAATATTGTACAATTTTAAAATCTGTATACCACTGATTACTACTCTATCCTCCACTCCCAATAAAGAACATGTTCCATTGAAGGCACTGAACCCCAGAACAATTGATCCCCTTCCATCTCTAACGATCCATCCACCCCTCATGATACCAGCAAAGCATGACCCATCAAATTTTAATTTCATTCCATTTGTGGGAGTACTCCATCATACCCAGGACTCCATGATACGCCTTAAACCCTATACTATAGTAATCACCACCCGAGGGATGAGTTTACAAATAGAAGGAGAATCAAACCCCTGAGGGTGAAGGCCCCCAATATCAGGGATTTTTCATCTCTCAAATTCCCATTCTAAATCCCAATTCTCAAAACATCTCATGTCCTATAAACAAAATCAAACTCTCCCTAATTTTACCAAACCATAACCATATGACCATTATATATGGGATTCTTGGATAGAAAAAAATGGGGAATCCAACCATCACTACAGATCCTATAGTAATAGAAATTAAGCCACATATAATTCTTAAAATGTATCTATATAGATATTTCTATTTTATATGGGGGGTATAATGATTTAATCTCAATTTTTATCTATGAAAGTTAAAACTTGGTATGATTTAAGAAGGCCTAAACAATATGGTATGATTCATAAAAATGGATAGAATGTTTTCTTAATGTTATTTTTTTAGATAAAGAATCATATGTTATGGACTCTTACATGGATATACATCTCTTGTGAGGATATCATTTTATATATTATAGACAGATCAAAGTAATTTTAATGTATTATAGGGTGTAATATATGTCACATAGTTCAATTTAATTTGGGAAGATCTAGGATTCCATGTAGTTTTTAGTCATGTGACATAGACCTTAATGACATGTATTTTAGGATCATTTGACTAGTACCATATCTAAGTAGTTCAAATTCACATAGATTGTAATTTTATGATCCTAATAAGATAATATGATAAAAAAAATTAGAAACATTTCATTAGTGGAATGAGTGATACACTCTCCATTGATTGTAATTACAGAGTGAGATTTGTTGTAATAGACCTTTTATATAGTGTAAGTTTCTTCCCACTTATTCTCAAGATTAAGAGATTTTTTTCGAGGTATAATAGTAGTTGTCAGATTTAATACTCACTATCCTTATATTAATTAGAAAAGGATAAAAAATTAATTGAATAATTTTGAAACACAAATTTGATAGATCTTGAGGATGTGTAGTGTGTGTTACCCTTTCTCATTATGTTTTTCCAATTCATCAAGTTGTATCTAAAACTATTTTTCTTTTGATATTTGATCATATATGGTGATTTAATGTATGGGAAACTAAACCTCAATGGATATAACCACATTTATTCCATACACAATAGAGTAATGGGTTTTCTAGGTGGTGGTATAGTTCACGGTGAGATAATCCAACAGAGTATATAATTTATTACTTAGCCAAGGATTCTTATCTATTTCCACCATATTCTAGAGGATATTATATAGAGGTTTTTTATAGGAATCCATCTATCTATTATCCAATTCAATATAGTGGGATGAATTGTTATAATGGATATTATACTCCTAATATATCCTTTTTAATTTGAAATTATGTAAATTGGTGTTGTTTTTTATCAATATTGTGAGAGGGGATCCAAATTTTATATTAATATTGGACTTCATAAAAAGAAAAATATATTCTATTTATAATTAAGAACACATAATTATAAAATTTGGAATAGAAGTTAGTGATAGTGGGATCAAACTTGAACTTTCTATCTTGGGATGGAGGGTGTATACCCTTAAAATTTATCCTCCATTTTTGAAAATGGAATAGAATTTTTTGAAATGTAGAACAACACCAGGGATTGATGAATATAGAAAAACACCAGGGATTGATGAATATGGTTTTCATATATTTAGTAATCATGTAAATTCATCATGAATTATTTAAAGATCTATATCATCAATGTCCATAAGTATCATAGTCTCTTGGTTTAACGGAGAGCTTGGTTCCTGACTGGTGGGAGCCACAGGTTCCAGTTTGGACATCCTTCATAACAATAAGAGTATACCCTTCTTCAATGCACTTGAGGAGGAACCCATCAATGTATAAGTTTTAAAATGTCTTCTAAAAACTTGGTCTATCATAAAAGATAATATTTTATTCTTTTCAGAGGATTTTTTCCTTGTTGGCTTAATCTTATGAGGGATTACCATTTTAAAGATACTCTACTATGGGAGGCATCCAACCGATTATGGATTTATATAGAAATAGTATGGGGCAAACTTTTTTAATGGTTCTATTGATTTCATTGATCTATTGCATTCCATTATTGGTAAATAGAGTGACCAACCTGCAATATGTGATGTTAATAACCATATCATCCTAAAATGGAACTTCTAGGGTTATAGTTGAATTGACTAATGTATTCTCTTACGTATTCCTCAAATGAAAGAAGTGTGATAATGTTGGTTCTATAGAGAACTTATCCATCAACCATTCAACATAATCAATAAAGGGAATTGACTCTTCCGTTTTTATAGAATAATTCCCATTAATTTTCTTTAATACTATGTTTGAAACACCAATGATATATAATTGTTCGATTGGTATCTGTATATCCAATTTCAATCCCATAATGAGAGATTGGTATTATGCCACATTTTTGGTATATCCATTCAATATCTATAAGAAGTAAGGTAGAAACAATTTTTTTAGATAGATGATCAAAATCCCAAAGATGACCCTATTTATTTTTTTAGTTTTCTATGATTCTACTTGTTGATCTCTTAGAGGCACCATTAAAGTACATCCACTATTATTAAGAGATTTCATGGATGGAAAAGACTTTATCATCTAGGATATTAGAGTCTAATAATGACTTCTTGGGGATATGATATACCTTGAGGAATTATGTTAATTTTTTACACTTAATCTCATTTTGAGACATTACTTGGATTTCAAATTATTGAAAAATGACTAAAAACCATCTTAGTCACCCAATTAACATAATATGATTAGAGAAATATCTGAATATACTGAAACATGATACTAGGTGGAGCACATGGGGTTGAAAATAATATCTTATAATATACACTATGAAAACTATTGTAAGGCCATTCTTCTCAATATTAGAATATATAGCCTCAAAATAAAAAACTGTTCGTTTGATATAATATAGAATATTCTCTTTATATAAATAATTATTATAATAGATGAGGGTTCCAAGTGATTGTTCCATAGTTTCCATATACAAGATGATTGGCTACACTTATATAGGAAACATAATGACTGGTGGGTGTAGAAGATACTACTTGAGGTCATTTAAGGTTTTCTGGTAATTCTTATCCCACTAATAATTTACCCCTTCCATAAATAGATTCTTAAAGGTGAAAAACATATAATAAATATTGGCTATTAAGAACCGGATGTGAGTGAGGATACCATAGAGTCTAATTATATTATTATGTTTTTTGGGAAGGGGTATATCAAGTATTAACTTTGAATTTTTAGGGACGACCTCAAATCCATGATGGAATACTATGCATCTAAGGAATTTTCATGATGATACCCTTTAAGAAACTTTTTGTGTGTTAATCATTAAGATATGTTGATATAATTTACTAAAACTAACTCAATATTGGTGACATGGTCATGGAGTTATTGAAATTTGACCAATAAAACATCCACATTAAATTTTACGCCCTTCCATAAAAAGGAAATAAAAATATAATACATGGAACATTGGTAGGTAACACTAATATTCTTCAAACCAAACGGAATTATGTATTAATTGTATATGGATTAAAGAGTACTAAATTATACTCCTCATATTTAGGGTCCATTCAAATCTAGTTATATCAATACTACCCATCCATGAAGAAGAGGTCCCAGAATAAATTTTGTGAATCGATTAGTAGCTTTGTGATCGGGACTGAGAAATCATTCATTAGAAAGTGATAGCTGAGATCCATAAAATAAATTAAAACTAAAATTTTCTCATCAATTTTCTAGATTGTGATAATTTATTGATCCATTTCATGTATTGAACTTCCCAAATAACATTATTGTTGATCATCTTGTCCACTCCAGATTCAGCCATAGAAATATGGGTCAAATTCAGTCTCCTTGTTGTATGTTTGTAGCCATGTTTGTTTCCTTATATATCCAAATGATGAGAATCTACATAAGGATAAAAACTAATAATTTTCATGTAATACCATGTGAATACATCTCAATGTTTCTTCAAGAAATAGATGTATATCTCTGGTTATTTTGATTCTTGGAATAACATATTATCATGGGTCATGGATCATCTTTAATACCTAGATTCACTAACCTGAGTTCATTAACAATTCTCGATACAGATTCCTTAAATATTAGAGGAGAATACATGATATCTCCCTCCTTGTATTCCCTATTTTTTGGAGTATAAGAGTGGTTGGTTCCTTGAAATTTAGGATATGATACTGGGGAATCATTATTTATATTGATATCACATCCATCTATCAAATAATTGTTTCTATATAGAATATTTTACATCATGATAAAAAAGCAAATCAATCCTAAACCCCATGATCTTCATATAGGGATTATTTTTTGTCAATCTAAAATCCTTGGCTATGTCACCCGTACATTATTCAAACCCATATTTTAAGAAATTTTCTTAGAGTAATTATTGATATGCATGGACAATATAGTGATTTATTCCTCTTTTAGTGGTGGGTGATCAAAATAAATATCTACTAGACCATTATATGAGAGGAATATAAATGAATTATATATGTAATTGGAAAAAATATCCCATTAGTTATATAGATCATGAACTATTTTAACAATGTAGTTGATTGGAAACATGTAATATTTATTAATTTCACTCCATGGATTGATCGGGGCTATTTCCAGACCATTAAGAGTAGAAATATGTGTAGATTTATTTACCAACAACTGTTGTACTCAATTTTTTAATAGAAAAAATCTATGTATATATATTCATAAGACTCAAAAGAGGGTATATGAATATGAATTAACCTTACTTTCCCATTTATATAGAATTTTAGACATTGGTTGTATAGAAAGGGAACTACTGTATACATATGAATCAATGGAATTACCTAAAATACATTTAAAGTCATGTCTTGGTGAACAAACATGAAATAAAATTTAGAATTGGGGTCTCTAAAAAATATTATGAGATTTATTATTCCATGTTTTTCTTCTCCACCCTTGTCATACCCCAAAATATTCATGTTGGAGGGAGAGAAGTTAGCTTTTAAATATCCTTGATGTTAGAGGTCCTGGATGAGGATAAATTTGATCCAAAAACCATTAACAACTTTGGATTGATGGATATTTGTATCACCAGACTTTATAGATATATATAGAGAGGCAATATGTTCCATTGTATGATAGCTTCTTGACCTTATTCAGTGAAAGAAATGACTATGTGATGGTTTATGGATCTAGTATTTGTGAGGTATGTTTCATCCAATACCACTTCATCCAAAACTTCTTGAGGACTTGAAATATCCTTACTAAGGGCTTCCATTAGTTATTTTAAAATATGAAGGGAATCCAAGAAGGATAGGCTGCCAAGGATGGTATCAATATACATTATAATGATTTACTTTATGACCAGGGGCCTATAATTCCTACCATAAAATTTCCTACTAGGTTGTGGATTAGGGGAAAAATATAACTCATTTCCTTGACCAAAATCAGGGTACATCAATTCCATCTTCAAGTTGGGGTTTACCTAACTCCCCATATTTTGATATTGACCAAACAACTATTTTTATTCTGGTCGACCTTCTAATATAATTGGGTTTGAATAATACCTATAGATTATAAAATCATATTCATATTCCCATTGAGAACATTGGATTTCCTAACTTTTGGTTTTTCTTTTATATATAGATTCATCAAAACAGATGTCTGACCATTAGGGTCCTTAACAATTTCATCTTCACTAACCTCTACAACCCATTACTGGATTATATATGAAGAAATTGGGTTTATATGATTTCTACTCATTAGAGAAGGGGTCAGTTAGGTAGATTAAATTCACCTAGAAATATTGTGACTCTTCATTCGATGAAACATCCATTTGGTGGGATAGTTCCCATCTTTTCAATTATAGAGGTAATAAATCCAAAAGCACCCATATGAGCTTGGGTACATATGGGGGATCATTATATTTTTATATTTTCTTCTATTTATGATTAATTCATATCTTGTAATATTGTGATGATTAATATTCCATATTTTATATCATATAAAAGAATTAGGGTCATAGATGGTTGATTTATTCATTCCAGGTCTAGCTGGACGATTTCTAGGCCATTTAGTCATTAATTTTCTTTGTGCTTCTATTTGGGATTCCTTTCCACTATCCTTTTACTCTTAGTAGTTTGGTTGGGATATATGTAATTTATTCCATGGGGTTTCCAAACATCACAATCCCAAATTCAATAATATTATAAATTATTTCCTTGAAGATAAAAAATTTATTAGATATCATTCAATAATATTTGATGGAAGGGGTAGTAATGTAACACCCTGAGATTTTATGAGAAATATTTTGTTTTTATGTATTATGTTATACACAACACCAAAGGAATAGTTTACTACACACAACACTGTCTTGGCTTGCGTTACACACAAGAGCAACCTTCATCGATAGCTTGCGTTGTACGTAATACCAAGTTTCACTAAACAATGATATGCTATTAAAATATTATATAAACTAGCCATTATAAATAGTAGTGCCTAATTTTTGAAATTTTATAAATTTTATCTTTTAAAATGGACTTTATTTTTGGTTTCAGAATATCGAAATTAGCTTAGGGTGAAATTTTGGTATTTTTTTGAACACTTTCAATTTTTGATGAATAGTGAAAGACGCTGAGTTATAGTTTAAAACCGAATTAATATTTAAATAATTATTTATTTTATTTAAATTTATTTTATTTCAAAATAGATACATAATACCTGTATAAGTTCAATTTAATTCATTAGAGTCAATTTATAATAATTTTTGATACTTTTACCCACCTCCTAGGAGAATTTGCAAATTTACATAAAACATAATTTTACAGCTTCTGTGAGTTGAATTTCGAAAATCCGAGAGACATGGTTAATATCCAGGATTAAAATGTGGTTCAATAAGATAAAAATATTTTTTGGTGAATAGTAACTTTTTACTTTTATGTACCACGATTAAAAGTAAATAGGGTAATTAAGGGTAAAAATGATATTATTATTAACCTAACACATATCCTAATTCTATTGGATAAGTGTAATTATACCAAAAACAACCTTAGGAATAAAATATGACCATTTAGGTCCACTTGGATTAGATTTGGACTTTTATTATTATTTAATTCAAAGAAGAGTTAAAAGAATTAAAATCAAAGTTTAATAAGTAAAAAATTCTTAATATAGGGTTATACATAAGATAAATTCAACTATAAGTATTCATTAGAAAGATAAAAAGATTTAATACATAATGGTATTTTATTTATAATTTTTAGACATTAAATAATTTAATTTATTTATGACACAATGATGATGCAGTAACTTCCTTATTAATGAATAATTGATATTATAAATACTCAAATAAATGCAATTTGAGGCTTTTTATGAATTTCACTAATTTTATAGGTTAATATAACATATTAGGGTTAGTTAGATAAATTTTGTTCGAATTAATAATGATGTTATAAATTTAACAAAAACAAAATACCAAATAGTGTCAAAATTGACATAAAAGAGTTTTTAAAACAAATAATTGATATTCTATTCTTGAAAATCTAAGGTTTGGACAAAAGAATTATATAATAATATATATGAAATTAAGAAACCAATTGGGGTTAGATGGTAAGTTTATAGAAAGTTTATTAACCATATAGTGTAAGAATACAAGAAGACATCGTAAAAGTTAAATTATTTAACTTAGAGTTAAATCTAAATGATAAGGTTAAACTGGTAACCTAAACTTTTCTAAAACCTATTGGTTGAGAATATTTTGACCCATAACCACCCTATCCTCTAAATAAGTCACTTTGGAGCCATTATAAACCGAATATGTATTTATTATAAAATAATATTTTAAGTTTTTCCTAAGGTGCCCCTCACCCCTCTTATAAAAGGGCACTCCCCCTTCTCTCTAATTCATACCTACAAAGCCATTTTGCTCGACAAAACCCCGCCCAAATACCCTCTCAACTGTCCTCCATTTATCCTAGAGGCCTTACTTTAGTCATAAAGCCAACCTAAAGAGCCCTTTTGATCAAATCAAATGGAAGAACCCGAGGAAGAGGTAAATATCTCACCACATATTTCAAGATCCTTTCTTCTTACACTTACTCCTTCTTTTTTGTTTCCATTATAAAATAATAACTCCATTATATTATATATACTGTGATGTTATTATAAATGGTACAATCATATTAGTTATTTTATGCATCCTGTGAATGAAAAAGTCACCACATGTGCGTACGTACGGCTTACCGTCTCCACGTCGTGGTGTAGTTTGTTATTCAAACATTTCATCATTTGGATGGGTATGATAATGAGTATAAATTATATAAATAATAAATAAAGAATTATTATGATTCTTTATATATGATATACCATCCAATTATATACGATTTTATTATTAAAAGAATGATATCATCGCTCGTGCGTACATACGGCCTACCGTCTCCACGATGTGATGCGACTCGTTCTACATGATCTTCATTGAATAATGATTATATAAATTGAATTAATAAATTTGATATATATTACTCTAATACCATTCTTTTAATGAGTTATCTATAACCTAAAACGAGGAATAATAAATTATTCGACAAAACATGCATAAGAATAAAAAGCAATGAACAACCGAATTATAAGTAGCAATGAAATATTACTAATAAGAAGATAAGAATATGACCATATATGATATCATAACAGTAAATATGATTCTATAATAAGTCAAATACATTATTTAAATTATTATACAGGAGTTTCGGATACGTACGAAGCATATCGGAACTAAGGTAATGGAAAATCTCACAATCTCATTTTTATCCGAGATTGTTTATACTTCCGAATTTACTGGGGAATATTTATCATCCAAATCCAAGTTTCCTCAATATGTAATATTATTTCTATCCTCCCACATTTGTTTAAATAAAATTTTACCTACTGGTGAATTTTTATAAAAATATATGAAAGGAATCTTTTGTCATTTTCTTGTACAAGATACTTATTTACTTTTCCGGCTAATGTACGAGAAGAATGTTTTTAAACTTATACGGAATGAATGGATTTTTATGATTTCATATAACATTATTTCCATGAAGCTTCTGTTACAAGTTTTCAAGTTTATTTTTAACTAACTTCTTTTAGTTTAAAATTTTATGACATGTTAAGAAAGGAAAAATGTTTTTGAAGTAAAAAGGATATTTTCCTCAAGAATGGAGTTCATGTTTTTACCAAAATTATTTTCCATATAAGATAATATAGGGTTCTGTTTCTATCCCTATTTTTTACTTTGATTTGATTATGTTATGATGGAATTATTTTTATGAATTCCTTTTAGCTTTTATGGTTTATGTTATGATGGAATGATGTTTAAGAATCCCATTTTTATTACATGGGTTATGCTATGATATATGATTTATGATTTTGTGGCACACATTAGAATGGTGTCATTATGAGATGGGTGGGACCTATATCTCCCTCCAATAAATTGGGTAAAGATTTATATCTCATGATATAGACATGGCTGGAACGAAAAGTTAATCTCGTTCAGTGATACTGGACTGGAACGAGGAGTGAACTCAGTTCAGAAATGGACTTTGTCCACTATGATAATCTTGGAAATGAGTCTTGAATAATAAGAAATGATTTTCTATGATTATGTGTGTATTACAAAAAGTTTAATGTTTTATGTTATGATTATTGGGATTACATTTCACTGCTATGATTTATCCCATGTTATGATATTATGATCTCTTTTGCAGGTTAAGATTTTAAAAATGTTATGTTCTTATGAATATGATATGATTTACATTTCCTTTGTTTACCCTTACTGAGCATTTGAGCTCACCCATTTGTATGTTTTCTTTTCCCCAGGTCAATAAGAAGGGTATTAAGTAGGATATTCCAAAAGAAACTCTATATATGATGAAATAAATGGGAGACAATGTAGATTCTTTATGAACCAGTTGTTTATGTTTCTCAGTTTCTAAAAACACTATACCTATATGGTCATATCATGGTTTTGTTATATGTTGTAATAAGTATGCTTCAATTCTAAATTAATAACAATGTATGTAAAGTATGGGTCGTTATATTTGGTATCAGAGGAAATGTACAGTCAATCTTTAGAAACTAGGATGTGAAAGCCTTAGTAAGAACCCTAAGGATATGTCTAAGCATAGAATAAAATATTAATGATTTAGAAATGGACAGGAATAACCTATGATAAGGCCTTAAGTGTGAAATTTTATTCTTGATTATGTGGTTTTCCTATTATGATTAGTGTTTCTCACACTATGCTTATTGATTTTATTCAATGGTTGGAACCCGAAGGAACCATGTTAATACTGAATGTGACGGGTAATGCAATGATTGTCCCCCTGAGCAACCAAACGTTATGGGAGCTGAAATGAAAAATATTGTAGCCATTCTCACACAACATTCTCAAGATATGAATGTAATATCCCAAGTAATTAATGAATAATAGATATTCTTATCTATGTCTATTTATGAATTAGATAGTCTTTTAGAGGCTTAAAATGAGAATAAATCAAATCTTAAGCATGGAATACACTAATATTTTTAAAAGATTGTTTTACTGCCTTTTGATAGAAAACCATTTTTAAATCAACATTTTGACAATTTTATAAGCTCTATTTGTCAAAATAAACTTATTATATATGATTGGGACATTTAAATTTACTTTGGATAAATTTTTGGTTTGTTTCTGACAATGTTCATTTTTTAATGAGTAGTGAAAAATACTGCATTTTACATCAAAACTATTTATTCATATAATTTAATTATACGGTTAGATTATATTTTTAATTGGTTTTAAAGTGTAATTAGAATATATTTTTACCATTTAATCTAATTTTGTTCATTAGGATTAATTTCACTTTGAAATTGGACATAAAACATTCTCAAACTTTTGATAGAAATTGTTTCTAAAAAACCCGCTATTTGTTTTGACAACAGGAATTATTTTTAAATTAATTATTGAAATTTCTATGTTTTGAATTTGGTAAAATTTATTCCATATTTGGAATAATAACGTCTAAATTATGTAATTATGACTCTTTTATTTTTAGACATTGTAACGCCCCGACCCCAGCTACCCAGAGTCGGTGCATTACTTCGTAACATTGGCATGATCACATGAAAGATCAAATCTCGAAAGACCGATTGGTTTAGTAGCCTTGGAAACACTAGATATATTCATAGGTTTTACATTACATCATAAAATGAAAAACTACTAAAACAACATAATGTCTCCATAATACATACTATTAACCCCTCATAAAATCCCAGCAGGTCATTCATAACTTACTTCTTCACATCCTGGGAAAAATAAAACATAAAAAAGGGGTGAGCTCAAATGCCCAGTAAGGATAACAATATAGCGGAAACTTTCATAAATAAGAATAAACATTTAAGGAAGTGTATAACTAAAACAAAAGCCTTTTAAATATGAACTTTCAACATGGTATGGCATAAATAAAATGAAATAATTCCATTTACTTATTCACATGGATATTCTACTAATCGAATAATCACATGCAAAAATTAATAACCACTTTCATAATGTTGGAATGCATAATGCCAGACTATCATAACCACATAGCCAAGGCCTCGTGCCAAGACTACAAATAAGATTTTGTCAAGGCCTTGTGCCAAGACACTAGTTTGTCTCATGAGACCTACCGATGCATCGAGGAGCTATAGCGGGCTCCACCCGTCACTTATTAAGTCCAATGCATTCCCATATGAAAAGGTTTAAACATAACATAAACATTCGTATTAAAAATAGCATACGAAATGTCAATACTTTCACAATAAACTATGAATGGTATAAAAATAGCACATCCACAGTCAAACATATCACAAAACCTTCAATACAATATAGAAGTTTTGTATCATAATAAATCAACTTCAAATAATCTTAAAATCCATCAAAGGATGTTGACATAGATGAAATCAAAATTCTTTTTAAAGAAATATCTCCTTTTATTTTTAAATCATTTAAGATCCATATAAAATAAAACATTTTCTTTGAAAATATTCTTATAAGCTTGTAAGGAAAGCTTTGAAGATTTTATAACGGCGTAAAATAACCGCACCCGCCGTATAAGTTAAAAAAAAACATTCTTACCTCAATTCTGTCGAAAAGGTTAAAAAGGACCTTGTTTTGAAAATGACGGAAAGATTCCTTTATAAACCTCTTATAAAAAGTCAAAAAAGGGTATAAATGACTTTAACCCATATTCTTGTAAATAGTAAAAATGTTTTGAAATACATTTTTAAGAAACATGGATGTGGATGATAAAGAGATCCCAGTAGATTATTACATATAAACAACCTCGGATAATGAAGAGATTGTGAAATAACCCTTACCTTGTACTTTTCATTGGTTGGGGTAGGTTAACCTCCTGTATAATGGTGAAATAATTGTTTTTAAATTATACAAGAATCATATATATTAATATGATATCATATATGATCTTTTAATATTTATTTGATAATAATATCTTAGTATTATCGTTGTTTCGGGTGTTAACTTACTTGTTTTCCTTCATATGTTTTGTTACGTAAGACATGTTTGTAAAGGATAGGTTGTATATTATTCATATCCAGAATGATATCAAGTCCTTAAACATCATTTTTAAATCATAAAATGATAATTATACTTTAATGGTTACGATGGAGAATGAATCTCATCGCGTTCGTGGAGACGGTAGTCCGTACGTACGCACGAGCGACAATATCATTCTTTTGATATTAAAATAATATATAAATGGATGGTATATCATATATACAGAATCATTAATATGTTATATTTATTATTTACATGAGTTACACATCATTATTATACCCATCCAAATAATATTATATTGAATAACAATTACACCACGACGTGGAGACGGTAGTCCATACGTACGCACGTATGGTGACATGTTATTCAAAGGGTGGATAGAATACTGAATATGGTTGTACCATATTTATAATAACATCACAGTATATGTGAGATACTGGAGTTATTATTTTATAATGGTAAGAACAAAGGAAGAAGAAGTGGAAGAAGAAATGAACTTGGAGAAGGGTGGTGAAATCATTACCTCTTCTTCGGGTTCTTCCTTTTGATTTGATCAAAAGGGCTCCTTAGGTTGGCTTTCTGATCAAACTAAGGCCTCTAGGTTGTATTGAGGGATGTTGGGAGAGTATTTGGGCAGAGTTTGGCCGAACCAAAAGGCTTTGAAGGTGTGAAGAAATGAGAAGGAGGAGTGCCCTTTTATAAGAGGGGTGAGGGGCACCTTTGGAAAAGCTAGAAATATTAATTTATAATAAATTCATATTCGGTTTCTAATGGCTCGAAAGTTGACTATTCAAAGGTTAAGGTGGGGATAGGTCGAAAACCACTCAACCAATAGAATTTAGACAGGTTTGGGTACTTATATTAACCTTATCTTTAAGTATTAACTCTAAGTTAATTAGTTTCACTTTTACAATGTCTCTTTGTATTTTTATATAATATGGTTATTAAACTTACTATATACATCCAAGCGACCCCCAAGTGGTCCATTAATGATTAACCTATCATAATATAAGTCTCTTGGCCGAACCTTAGATTTTTAGGAATTTAATATCAATTAATAATATAATATTTTTGTTTTAAGAACTCTTTTATGTCAATTTTGACACTATTCAATAGTTGATTTTTGTGAAACTCATAACAGATTGATTACTTCGAACAAAGTCCATTAAATCAATCCTAATATATCATATTATCCTAGAAAATTAGTTTAATTCATTAAAAGTTTCATATTATATTTATTTGGGTATTTATAATATCAATTATTTTAATTTTTCACTATTATAGTAATTACTGCATCATCATTGTGTCATAAATAAAATAACTTATTTAATGTCTAAAAATTATAAATAAAATATCATTATGTAGGAAATATTTTTATCTTTCTAATGAATATTTATAATTGAAAATCCAACATGCATAACCCTATGTAAAAATTGTTGTTCTAAAAGATATATGCTTGTGTCATTTTTGTATTCATTTTGACTTAATTAAAATAAAGTGTCATTATCACTTACAAGTGGATCCATGGGGTCCCAAAATAGACCCAAAGATGCCCATGGTCGACTATGTATCAACCAATAGGGTTAAGACACGTTTTAGGGTAATTTAGTATTATTATAATATTATTTTGTTAACCCTTATTTACCGGATTTACCCTTAACCATGGTAAATAAAATATTTACCGCAGTAATTATTCAAAATGTCTAAAAATAAAAGTTACCTATTTACACAATTTGAACATCCTGATTCCAAATATGGAATCCATTTTTCTAAATTCAAAACACAGAAGTGGCAGAAATTAATTTAAAATTAATTCCCGCTGTCAAAACAAAAAGCGTGTTTTTAAGAGATAATAACTACCAAAAGATTGACACTTGTTTATGTTCGGTTTAATTGTAAAATTATGTCCAATGACCAACATTATATTAAATGGTAAAAATATATTCTAAATATACTTTAAAACCACTCAAATTCATAATTTATCACTATTACTTATTTTGATTAAAAAAGTTGTTTTTAATTAAAATTTAGTAATTTTCACTATTCATCAAAATATAAAAGTTATCCGAAAAGTACCAAAATTTCACCCTAGGATAATTTCGATATTCCGAATCCAAAAATGAAGTCCATTTTGAAATATCAAATATATATGATTTCAAAAAGTAGGTATCACTATTTACAACGGCTAGTTTAATTAGTTGTGGTGTGTGTTAGAACTCGAGGTTGCGTACAACACACGCTATCGCATTATTCGAAGGGAAACGTACCGTAGAAGCTTGGGGTGTTACATTCTCCCCTCCTTCAAATAATTGCGTCCTCACAATTTCTAGGGTATTACTGCATAAAAAGACTCGGGTGGTTCTTCATCATAAGTTCCTCGGGTTCCCACGTTGCCTCTTCCATCTTATGATTTCTCCACAAAACTTTTACCAGACGCGTCGTCCGGTTTCTCAGTACTTGTTCTCTTGTATCAAGAATCCTGACGGGCTCTTCACAATAGGAAAGATCGGGTTCCAGTTCTAATTCCTCATAGGTGAGTACATGTGTTGGGTCAGGCATGTATTTCCTCGACAGAGATACGTGGAACACATCGTGAACTTTGGAGAGACTTGGCGGCATTGCCAATCGGTAAGCTACAGCCCCAATTCATTCTAGAATTTCGAAAGGTCCGATGTACCTGGGACTCAATTTACCTTTCTTACCAAAATGTATGACTCCCTTCCACGGAGATACCTTCAGGAAAACATGATCACCGACTTGAAATTCCAAATCCTTCCTTCGATTATCGGCATAGCTCTTCTGCCTACTTTGAGCTGCTTTAATGTGATTTTGGATTACCTTCACCTTTTCCACCGTTTCCTCCACCAGTTCTGGGCCTACAAGTTTTCTTTCACCAACGTCATCCCAACAGGTTGGTGTACGACATCTCTTTCCATATAACGCTTCATATGGTGCCATCTGAATACTCGAATGGAAGCTATTGTTATAGGAAAATTCTACTAGTGGTAAATATTGATCCCACATACCCTGAAAATCAAGTGAGCAAGATCTCAACATGTCTTCTAAGGTCTGAATAGTCCGTTCTGATTGTCCGTCTGTCTGAGGGTGGTAAGCAGTGCTCAAATGAAGTTCAGTATCCAGGGATTTCTGAAGACTTTTCCAAAATCTTGAAGTAAAACGGGGATCACGATCAGAAACAATCGATAGGGGTACTCCATGAAGTCTCACAACTTCATTAATATATAGTCTTGCTAGACGTTCCAGGGGTAGATCTTCTCTTATAGCAAGAAAATGTGCTGACTTGGTAAGACGATCAACAATAACCCATATTGCATCGTTCCTTCTAGGAGTCTTTGGTAGCCCCATGACAAAGTCCATCGTAATATTGTCCCATTTCCACTCCGGTATGGGAAGAGGTTGCATGACTCCTCCAGGCTGTTGCCTTCCAGCTTTCACTTGTTGACAAACCATACATCTTGATACAAAATCAGCAATCTCCCTCTTCATGTTGTCCCACCAAAAATGTTCCTTCAAATCTCTATACATTTTGGTGCTCCCAAGGTGTATAGAGAAATTGGAACTATGAGCATCATCCAGCAATTCCCTTTTTAGATCAGGTATATTGGGAACACAAAGTCTCTTCCCGAATTTCAAAATTCCACCTTCATACGCAAAGTCTCTCAATCTCCCATCATTCACAGCTTTAATCTTCTTTTGGAATTCTTCATCATCAGTCTGAGAACTCTTAATCCTTTCTAGTAAAGATGGTTTGGCAACCATTTGAAAAAGCATTGATGTTTCACCTTCCCTGGTTATTCCCATGTCCATCTTCACTAGCTCCATGAAAATTGGATCCCTTTCAATTCTCATATTGTTAAAAACTCCATGGTCTTTTCTACTCAAAGCATCTGCCACCTTGTTTGCCTTCCCTGGGTGGTAGTGTATCGTACAATCATAATCCTTGAGTAATTCAAGCCATCTCCTTTGCCTCATGTTGAGTTCTTTTTGTGAGAAAATATACTTCAAACTCTTGTGATCAGTATAAATCTCACATTTTTCACCATAGAGGTAGTACCTCCATATTTTCAAAGCAAAGATCACTGCTGCTAATTCGAGATCATGAGTAGGATAGTTTTGTTCATGAATTTTCAACTGCCGTGATGCATAGGCAATAACTCTATCATTCTGCATAAGGACACAGCCAAGTCCTTTCTTTGATGCATCACTATAAATAACGAACCCATCATTCCCCGATGGTAGAGTCAATATAGGAGCATTGACTAATCTTCTCTTCAGTTCTTCGAAACATTCTTCACACTCTTTTGTCCAAACAAATTTAACCCCTTTACGTGTGAGCTTCGTTAATGGGTTAGCCAATCGGGCAAAATTCTGGATGAAACGTCGATAATAACCTGCCAAACCAATAAAACTACGTACCTCAGTTATACTCGTAGGTGCTGGCCATTCTTGGATTGCCTTGGTCTTAGAAGGATCAACAGAGATTCCATCTTTAGAGACAATATGGCCAAGAAAAGAAATCTCCTGAAGCCAGAATTCACACTTGCTAAACTTCCCATATAATTCATGCCTCCTTAGAGTCTTCAAGATAATGCGCAAGTGATATTCATGATCTTCGTAGGTTTTGGAGTATACCAAGATATCATCAATAAATACCACCCCAAATTCATCGAGATACTCCTTGAAAACTCTATTCATCAGATCCATGAAAACAGAGGGTGCATTAGTCAATCCAAACGGCATTACAGTAAACTCATAATGCCCGTACCTGGTTCGAAATGCTGTTTTCGGAATGTCTTCCTTCTTTACACACAACTGATGGTATCCAGATCGAAGGTCAATCTTTGAAAAGTATTGAGCTCCATGCAGTTGGTCAAATAAATCATCAATACGAGGTAGGGGATACTTGTTCTTTATCGTTATAGCATTGATCTCCCTGTAATCGATACATAACCTCATAGATCCATCTTTCTTTTTAACAAAAAGAACAGGGGCTCCCCATGGAGAAACGCTAGGGCGAATAAATCCCTTATTACTCAATTCCTCTAGTTGTTTCTTTAGTTCGACTAGCTCTACAGTGGCCATTCTATAAGGGGTCTTCGATATAGGCCTTGATCCAGGAATCAAATCAATAGAAAACTCAACTTCTCGTTCTGGAGGATGTCCAGGTAAATCTTCCGAAAATACATCTACAAATTCTTTCACAATAGGTACATCCTCTATTTGAACATTCCTTTCCTCACCGAAAGTTATTTCATTCTATTCCTCCCCGATAATTGAATTAAGTTGAGCTACAGGGGGTGGATCTAAATAAGAATTAGGTGGTGACGATTCTGCTCTAAAAATAAGGTGCTCCTTATCATTATCATCAAGAATCGTAACCTCTTTCTTCTTACAATAAATCTTCGCATCATAGTCCGAAAGCCAGTCCATACCGAGGATTATATCAAACTCAATCATAGGTATGACGATGAAATCAGCAGATAAAGAAAATTTATGTGCTCTAATGGGGACTGATTCACAAAACTTTGTTGCAACGATACTTCCCTTAGGAGTTTTAACTGACAACTCCCTTATTAAATCAAATTGGAAATATCTAATTTTCTTAGCAAACTGGGAAGATATGAAACAATGCGATGATCCAGAATCAAATAATGCATTTTCTAAACTTGAGGAAACCATTAAATTACCTGCCACCACGTCTTTCGGAGCTTCTACCTTAGCAGTAGTGATAGCATAAGCCTGGCCTTGATCCCTTGGCCTTTTCTGAGGTAAGTTCTCCTGACGCTTAGGACATGCATTTGCATAATGCCCCATCTCCCTGCAATTGTAGCACTGAACATTGGTAGCTTCCTTCTTCCCCTTGCAATCATGAGCTTGGTGGCCTTTTTCACCACACTTGTAACAGACTCCCATTCCCTTCAAGCAAGTACCAGGATGTTTCTTCCCGCATTTACCACAAGATGGATATTCAACCTTTCCCTTCTTCCCCTTATTTCCATTCCCAGATTGATCAGAAGGTCTCTTCTTCTCTTGCTTTGCTTTAAAGTCATAAGACTTAGAGAATTCCTTTTCGGTCTTGATAGCACATGAGACAATGTCTTCGTACGATGAAAAGGATTGTGAGACTAACGCTCGACGGAGAAATGGTTTTAACCCATCAAAGAAACGATCAATCTTACTTCTTGGATTGCGAATATAATCTCCAGCATACCTCGCTAACCTTGTAAAGTTAGCCTCATACTTTGTGACATTCTCATCCTCCTTCTGTCTCAGACTCAGAAATTGCCTTTCCATATCCGCTCGATGGTCGCGAGGGAAGTATTTTTCTAAAAACAGATCTTTGAACTCCCTCCATTCCATATTTGATACTTCATCATCTTCCTTCATGTTCTGAATCAATGACCACCATTGATCAGCATCTCCAGTGAGGCGGTAAACTGCCATGATAACTTTTTCCCTTTCACTGCTCCCCAAAGCCTGAAATATTTTCTCTAGGGAAAATATCCATTACTCAGCTACTAAGGGATTTGTACTCCCATTGAACGTTGGTGGTTGTTGTCTCATGAATCGATCTAACATTGATCCTCCACGCTGCGGATCAGGGTGCTCCATACGGGTAAGGTTATTATTCATAACCTGAGTAAGTTGTCCCAGTACGGTGATTAGCTGATCAGCACCAGTTGCATCACCAGCCCCACTATAATTATCTTGAGCGGGAGGGAAATCCCTACATGGAGTGCGTGCATTGATACGGTTTCCATTTCTTCCACTAGGCGCCATTTCTAAACAATGTCATAAACTAGATCAGTTTATGAATCAAAATACATAATCCCATACTTATAAAACACTAAACATAAATTGAACTATCTATGGATATAATCCATAATCATAAATATGTTTTCTTTGAGGAAGTATATACTCATAAACCCTTCATAATGATTTGTAAAGAAAGTGAGAGTTATCCTAAGCATATCCCCCGGGAGTGTCGTAACCAAGAGTGCAGCAAGGCCCGTTGTCGTGCACCAGTTCCCGTTCGAGTCTAGCTCAAAGCGGTGTTTTCGGGTTTTACCCCTAGGTACATCTGTGCCAGAGCCGCCTCTACCTGCTCGTATCCAGACAGGGATGTATTGCTCGGAAAACTCACAAAGTCTCTACAATACCAAAATTCTAGTAAGTTCTTCTATACTAATCCTCAAAGTTCATCTTAGGTCTACGTGCTCTAATCAGAGTTTATCTAAATCTAGGTTCCAAGATTTGTACTAAACTTCCTCTGATACCAACTGTAACGCCCCGACCCCAGCTACCCAGAGTCGGTGCATTACTTCGTAACATTGGCATGATCACATGAAAGATCAAATCTCGAAAGACCGATTGGTTTAGTAGCCTTGGAAACACTAGATATATTCATAGGTTTTACATTACATCATAAAATGAAAAACTACTACAACAACATAATGTCTCCATAATACATACTATTAACCCCTCATAAAATCCCTGCAGGTCATTCATAACTTACTTCTTCACATCCTGGGAAAAATAAAACATAAAAAAGGGGTGAGCTCAAATGCCCAGTAAGGATAACAATATAGCGGAAACTTTCATAAATAAGAATAAACATTTAAGGCAGTGTATAACTAAAACAAAAGCCTTTTAAATATGAACTTTCAACATGGTATGGCATAAATAAAATGAAATAATGCCATTTACTTATTCACATGGATATTCTACTAATCGAATAATCACATGCAAAAATTAATAACCACTTTCATAATGTTGGAATGCATAATGCCAGACTATCATAACCACATAGCCAAGGCCTCGTGCCAAGACTACAAATAAGATTTTGTCAAGGCCTTGTGCCAAGACACTAGTTTGTCTCATGAGACCTACCGATGCATCGAGGAGCTATAGCGGGCTCCACCCGTCACTTATTAAGTCCAATGCATTCCCATATGAAAAGGTTTAAACATAACATAAACATTCGTATTAAAAATAGCATACGAAATGTCAATACTTTCACAATAAACTATGAATGGTATAAAAATAGCACATCCACAGTCAAACATATCACAAAACCTTCAATACAATATAGAAGTTTTGTATCATAATAAATCAACTTCAAATAATCTTAAAATCCATCAAAGGATGTTGACATAGATGAAATCAAAATTCTTTTTAAAGAAATATCTCCTTTTATTTTGAAATCATTTAAGATCCATATAAAATAAAACATTTTCTTTGAAAATATTCTTATAAGCTTGTAAGGAAAGCTTTGAAGATTTTATAACGGCGTAAAATAACCGCACCCGCCGTATAAGTTAAAAAAAACATTCTTACCTCAATTCTGTCGAAAAGGTTAAAAAGGACCTTGTTTTGAAAACGACGGAAAGATTCCTTTATAAACCTCTTATAAAAAGTCAAAAAAGGGTATAAATGACTTTAACCCATATTCTTGTAAATAGTAAAAATGTTTTGAAATACATTTTTAAGAAACATGGATGTGGATGATAAAGAGATCCCAGTAGATTATTACATATAAACAACATCGGATAATGAAGAGATTGTGAAATAACCCTTACCTTGTACTTTTCCTTGGTTGGGGTAGGTTAACCTCCTGTATAATGGTGAAATAATTGTTATTAAATTATACAAGAATCATATATATTAATATGATATCATATATGATCTTTTAATATTGATTTCATAATAATATCTTAGTATTATCGTTGTTTCGGGTGTTAACTTACTTGTTTTCTTTCATATGTTTTGTTACGTAAGACATGTTTGTCAAGGATAGGTTGTATATTATTCATATCCAGAATGATATCAAGTCCTTAAACATCATTTTTAAATCATAAAATGATAATTATACTTTAATGGTTACGATGGAGAATGAATCTCATCGCGTTCGTGGAGACGGTAGTCCGTACGTACGCACGAGCGACAATATCATTCTTTTGATATTAAAATAATATATAAATGGATGGTATATCATATATACAGAATCATTAATATGTTATATTTATTATTTACATGAGTTACACATCATTATTATACCCATCCAAATAATATTATATTGAATAACAATTACACCACGACGTGGAGACGGTAGTCCGTACGTACGCACGTATGGTGACATGTTATTCAAAGGGTGGATAGAATACTGAATATGGTTGTACCATATTTATAATAACATCACAGTATATGTGAGATACTGGAGTTTTTATTTTAGAATGGTAAGAACAAAGGAAGAAGAAGTGGAAGAAGAAATGAACTTGGAGAAGGGTGGTGAAATCATTACCTCTTCTTCGGGTTCTTCCTTTTGATTTGATCAAAAGGGCTCCTTAGGTTGGCTTTCTGATCAAACTAAGGCCTCTAGGTTGTATTGAGGGATGTTGGGAGAGTATTTGGGCAGAGTTTGGCCGAACCAAAAGGCTTTGAAGGTGTGAAGAAATGAGAAGGAGGAGTGCCCTTTTATAAGAGGGGTGAGGGGCACCTTTGGAAAAGCTAGAAATATTAATTTATAATAAATTCATATTCGGTTTCTAATGGCTCCAAAGTTGACTATTCAAAGGTTAAGGTGGGGATAGGTCTAAAACCACTCAACCAATAGAATTTAGACAGGTTTGGGTACTTATATTAACCTTATCTTTAAGTATTAACTCTAAGTTAATTAGTTTCACTTTTACAATGTCTCTTTGTATTTTTATATAATATGGTTAATAAACTTACTATATACATCCAAGCGACCCCCAAGTGGTCCATTAATGATTAACCTATCATAATATAAGTCTCTTGGCCGAACCTTAGATTTTTAGGAATTTAATATCAATTAATAATATAATATTTGTTTTAAGCACTCTTTTATGTCAATTTTGACACTATTCAATAGTTGATTTTTGTGAAACTCATAACAGATTGATTACTTCGAACAAAGTCCATTAAATCAATACTAATATATCATATTAGCCTAGAAAATTAGTTTAATTCATTAAAAGTTTCATATTATATTTATTTGGGTATTTATAATATCAATTATTTTAATTTTTCACTATTATAGTAATTACTGCATCATCATTGTGTCATAAATAAAATAACCTATTTAATGTCTAAAAATTATAAATAAAATATCATTATGTAGGAAATCTTTTTATCTTTCTAATTAATATTTATAATCGAAAATCCAACATGTATAACCCTATGTAAAAATTGTTGTTCTAAAAGATATATGCTTGTGTCATTTTTGTATTCATTTTGACTTAATTAAAATAAAGTGTCATTATCACTTACAAGTGGATCCATGGGGTCCCAAAATAGACCCAAAGATGCCCATGGTCGGCTATGTATCAACCAATAGGGTTAAGACACGTTTTAGGGTAATTTAGTATTATTATAATATTATTTTTTTAACCCTTATTTACCGGATTTACCCTTAACCATGGTAAATAAAATATTTACCGCAGTAATTATTCAAAATGTCTAAAAATAAAAGTTACCTATTTACACAATTTGAACATACTGATTCCAAATATGGAATCCATTTTTCTAAATTCAAAACACAGAAGTGGCAGAAATTAATTTAAAATTAATTCCCGCTGTCAAAACAAAAAGCGTGTTTTTAAGAGATAATAACTACCAAAAGATTGACACTTGTTTATGTTCGGTTTAATTGTAAAATTATGTCCAATGACCAACATTATATTAAATGGTAAAAATATATTCTAAATATACTTTAAAACCACTCAAATTCATAATTTATCACTATTACTTATTTTGATTAAAAAAGTTGTTTTTAATTAAAATTTAGTAATTTTCACTATTCATCAAAATATAAAAGTTATCCGAAAAGTACCAAAATTTCACCCTAGGATAATTTCGATATTCCGAATCCAAAAATGAAGTCCATTTTGAAATATAAAATATATATGATTTCAAAAAGTAGGTATCACTATTTACAACGGCTAGTTTAATTAGTTGTGGTGTGTGTTAGAACTCGAGGTTGCGGACAACACACACTATCGCATTATTCGAAGGGAAACGTACCGTAGAAGCTTGGGGTGTTACAGACATTATGAATACTAACAATGATAATTATCTTTAATTATCGTGATTAATTAGTAATCTGGTAGTTAAGGATAATAAAATAATATCATAATAATAACAAATAACCCCAAAATGTGTCCTAATTATACTTGTTGTATCCTTTACTACCATGGTATTCTTTGTGACAAACTTTGGGACCCCATATAATCACTTTTGGGTGAAAGTGACACTTTATCATTTTATTTTTAATGAAAGGAGAATATCAATAAAGAGTGTATCACCTGAGTAAAACATTTTTAGTATTGTCTATGTAAATGATATCTTAGATTATAAATACTAATTGGAAGTATAAAACTATTTCCTACATCATAGTATATTTTTATGATTTTTAGACATTAAATAAATTAATTTATTTATGACATCATGATGATGCTGCGATTATGTCATTAATGAACGATTTAAATAAAATGAAAAGATAATGTAAAATCTAAGACTTAAATTTGTCAAAAACTTATTGTATGAGTATATTTAGAACCCTTGTCACCTTAGCCTAGAAATATATCAATGTGGGACCTTTTAAATCTGAAACTAATTTTAAAATAGAGTAACATTTCTTGGCATTCCAAGGGTGCCCCTCCTACCTCTTATAAAAGGCCCCCACCTCTACCTCCTTACCCACAACTCTCAAGCCATTGGATCAGCCAAGATCTGATCATTTTATCTCTAAAAATCCTTCTCTTCATCCTAGAATCCTTACCTTATGCAGAAATATCTTCAAGAAACCCTTTTGGTACAAACCAAGAGGAGTTACCCGATTTAAAGGTAAAATCTTCTCTAATGTTCTTTTGTTTTATTTTGCTTCTCCAACCCCCTAAACTCTTTTTATTCATTTCTTTTGTAACAACACCAGTATCTTAAATATACTATGATTTTTTTATAAGCTTTATTCGAGCTACACTTACACACACATACATCTAATGGTTAAAGAGCATACTGTTTCCGTGGATGGCGAATTTCTGCCTCACGAAACGATTATTGTTCAATATTCTTATAACACCTTCAAAGGTGGCCATTATGATGTCAATATATTTATAGATGATATATAATATGTTTATGTTTTCCATAAGCTTCTGTATTTTTCATTTATGGAATACCTTTATGGTTTCCATTATGGGTAAACGCGATATCTTCATTTTAGGAAGTGCGCACTACCGCCCCCTCAAAGTGATTTGATTCGTTAATGTCATATGTGGTAAATATAAAGGATGGAGTTAATGATATTATATATGATATTATACTGGAATTATAATATACCTCTATTTCATTATGATTTCATTCCATAAAATACGAAATAGAAATGAAAGTAGTGTTCATGCGAACGTACGGCTTACCGTCTCCATGAACGGTGCATTTAATTTCTTACCTCTAAATGTTATGTAATATTATAAATGAATATATATACTGTATATATATGATATATAGGATATCTAAATCATGAACATAATTCTAGATATAATGGATACATGAACAACTTGTAATTATAAAGAGTTTATTTTTGACTCAAGTACCAATGATCGACAAAACGACCATTATTAACTTAAATAATTACATAGTGTTCATAACATGGTAATAAGTGATATAAAAGGAATAATGAACTTTAAAAAGGTTATTAAACAATTATAAATTAACTCATGTTTATTATTCAGGAGATTAAAGAACGATCGAGTCAAGTCGGACACGAGGTATGGGAATTCATCTCAATCTCCTTTCATTGAGGCATATTTTGTTTTATACAAAACTTTCTTTTATACGGTGTATAAACCCCTTTGAATTTTACATCTATTCAAGAGGAATATTTTTTATACAAATTGTTTTACTAAATGATAAGAGGAATGTTTTTTTGTCGTACGTATGCGGTGACAATGACTTCTTCGCCACCATGACTATTATTTGAGTTTCGGCTTCCTCTACAAGCCATAACTTTTTTTAAAATAAAAACTAAATACCACGTTTTGCTTTTAATTTATTTTGGTATTGAAAATGGTTTTCATAATGTTTTTATTATATCAATGTGTGGTATTGATATCTTGTGATTGAAATGTGGAAATTTTATGTTTCCTTTATGCATGGTTTATGTGATATGATTATGTTATGGTTCTTGGGCATTGTTTTGAAGACTGGTGGTTCCGTGATAAACTATGGGTGGGTGAGCCCAATATAGCTCTCTAATGCATTGGGTAACACAAAGGGGTTAAACGTTAAGGTTTCTCCTAATAGATTTAGGGATTATACTATGATGGGTATTCCAAACGTAACCATGAGGGTTACTCCCTACATAAGAATGTTATGAATGCCTCAAGTTACCTTTATGTATTATGATTTCCATGAGTTATTCATAAATCTTATGATTTCATGAGGTATGTTAACGTTCTTATGTTTTATGACTTAAGTATGATTTCATTTATTCTTATGTATACATGTACTAATGTTTCCTTTCCATACTTTTATATCCCTTACTGATCTTTTTATGCTCATCCCATGTTTTTGAAATTTTTTTCACGGGTCAAGGGAAAGGTACATTATGTGATGATAGTGTCAAGGAAGTGTCAAGAAAGAGTCCATGTTTTATTCTAAATATGTTTATGTTGATCGGAAAAATGAGTACTATCTTTTATATAACCACTTTGTTTAAATGTGGAATGTATTGCATGATTTATGATCTAATTCTCTAAAACTCTAAACCTGAAAAGATCCTCAACGTGTATTCTTGAAATAACTCAAGATTAAGTAATGTTTAAGGATGGGCCTTATAATGAATCATGCAGGATATAGAATCATGCCTTTTTAATACATAACTTTTCATTACATTTTACATACAGAGGATGTTTAAAGTCTAGTGACATGAAAATCAGGAACAACAAAACATGAAAACAACATAAAAAATCTTCTAAACCACTTTTAAGGCTTCATAAAAGGTTCATCCTATGTACATTTACTACATCTCATATCCTGGATACAGACATCAAAGGAATGGGTGAGCAGAAGGCCCAGTAAGTGTAAGCAAGGGAGTCAATGCACTTGTGGTATCAATAAGAACTTGAATAAAAACATCAAGACATGAGAAATAGAAGGATATGCATATCATAAAGAAAATAACATGGAACATAACTTGACTGTGTGGCTACAAAATTTAAAATATATAATCATTTCCATATCACCAAGGTCCATCCCCAAGGTGTCATTAAAAAAATTGCCAAGGTTATTCACCAAGGTGTCGTTAAAATGGTCATCTCTAGAGATTAAGTCTTTACGCAATGCATTGGAGTGCTATAAGGGTGCACCCTTAATTTGACTTTATTATCATGTGATTCAAATATATCATCATCAAACATTTCTTAAATAACCCATATAGGATAAAATAAATGGGTTTCATTTCATAATCATAACGTTTTAAAAACAGCTTTTAAGACATGATCTTTAGGTCATTTTAAACCCACGGAAAAGGAAAGCGGGTTTCATGTATGTAAATCCCAGAATTAAAATATAACATTTTTATATATATTTGAATATCCCTGTAGGATAAATTTATTTGAGTATTCACTTAATAAAATAAAAGAATTTGAGAAAAAGAGAAAGACATTTTGAGATGAAAATTCTACAGCATAATGGCTATGTTACAGGGTTTTAGAAAACATTTAAAAGAGAGGAGACATGGGTTACCCACACATAAATGATCCACAAAACAGTATAGGGACATAATATAAAGGATATAATAACATGTTAATGAAATTTTAAAGACATACCATATGAAATCAAAAACATGAAAGGAAGACAAAAATAAGATTTCTCTTATAAAATTCGGCAGCCTAACAGCGTCACTTAAAACTTTTAAAAAATAAATTGATGAGATAAAATAGGGTCTCTCATCATATGAACATAAAATAACACTATTATGGATATAGATATCATACCCAAACATAAGAAAAAGGAACTTTGAATACTTGACATGATAATAGAACTTTGAAAATGAGAAGGGTGAAAGAATCCCTTATAAAAAATTCGGCAGCCTAACGGCGTCACATAAAACATCAAAAAAATGAATTGATGAGATTAAATAGGGTCTCTAATCATGTGAACATAAAAGTAAAGTATGATTAATATAGATATAGTACACCAAAATGGAAAAAGGTAACTTGAAAGACTTGACATGAAAGTAGAACTTCGAAAATGGGAAGAGTGAAAGAATCCCTTACAAAACTTCGACAGCCTAACAACGCCACTTAAACATTATTAAAATAAATTAATGAGAGAAAGAGGTGGTATCTCATCATTTTAAAATGAAAAGGACAGTAGGATGAATATAAAAGAACATCCCCAACATAATAACATGGAGCTTAAAATAAATGACATAAAGGAGAATACATGAAAAGAAAGAGAGAGGTAGGATCCCTTAACTTGAAAAGTAACTTCGAAATCATGAATTTTGGGACATTGGGAGGCTTGAGGAAACCTTGGGAGGACTCTTAGGGAGGTAAGGAGACCATAACTTCATTGAGGAGGATTTTTAATGGAAAGTATGAGATAATGGATTGGTATTTATAAGGGAAGTGAGGGGACAAGGCATTAATGGCCAAGGGACACCTCATTGGTGGTATTGGAAAAACCATGGGCGTTCCCATTGTATTTTCCCATGTTATTGGACACTTGGGACACATCATACCTTATCTTACTATTAATAAGTCAACCCAAATTATTACATAATTATTACATCCTTAATGATTCCATTAAACACCCGAAACTCTAAACTGAAAATTCACTATTCACAGAAAATTCAACTTTCTTAGAAAAATCCCAAAATATCACCTTAACCAAATATCAATTCTCTAATTTCAAAAATGAACTTCATTTTATGAAAATAATTTTCTAAATATTTTTAATTTAATTTTTAATTAAAAACACTATTCACTAAAAATTCAACGGTTTCAGAAAAATCCCAAAAATTCACCTTAACCAAATATCGATGCTCTAATTTAAAAAATGAACTCCATTTTATGAAAATAATTTTCTGAATATTTTTAATTTAATTTTAAAATAAAAAACACTATTCACCTGAAAAAAACTAATACTTAACCAATAATTTCTGAAACAATTATTTTCCTATTTTATTGAATCACATTACTTAATCAAGGTGCATAAATTATATTAATACTTTCTTTAAGTGAGATTACTAATCCATTTGGTCACATTACTAATCCTAAGAGTAAAATCACTATTCATAATTTACTATTCATAAAAAAAATAAGTTGATCTTATTAGATTCTAAATTTCATACTGGACACATTTCAAGAATACCATTTTTTGAAAATCATTACACATCATTAATTATTTAAGGTTTACATAAATATTTTAAAGTATCCCCTTTTTCCAAAATTCAACAAAAATAAGCATACTATATTTATCCAGAACTTTGGAAATTCAAAAACTTCACCATAAGAAGAAATCACAATTTTTATTTAAATCAAAGGATTACACAAGGCAGTTACGGTCTCGTCACATAGCCCCTTACAGCACCATCATCGGACCTAAGAGTAAGGTGTGATAGGGTGATAGAATCTTGGGGCGCCTCGGTGAACATTACCCGAGTAGTTATTTCTATCAGCTTGAACTTATCCCAAAGGCGATCCCATTCCAACTTCACAGGATGAAGTTTGGCTTGGGTTTGGTCCAGAGCAAAGCCCAAAGGTGCTACCTCCTTCCCAAGTTCTGTCAAATGGGCTTCGATCGGCCCGAGACTACTGGATGGGGACATCAAATCTTGTTTCTATATTAATTAATCAAGATCACTTATATTTATGGACAATAATCACAACTTTTAGTTTCCAACAGTCATATTGACCAATGGTCATATAACAGTCGAAACACAATGGTCATATTTTAATTATACTCATTTCATTAAACGAAATAGTTTTGTTGAGTATAAAAATAAAATAACACACAAAGTGAGAAAAAAATTATTCAAAATTTTGGGTCGTTACAATCTTCCCCCCTTAAGAAATTGCATCCTCACAATTTTAAAATTGGGCTTGAAAATTTCATTGAAAGTCCCACATCGGAAAAAGAGTCTGTAAAACTATTACTTTAAAAGAAAGGAAGGGAAGTACAAAGGTCACCTGAGTTAACCCATACTAGGATTCCATGTAGGAAAACATAGATATGGAAGAGAAAACAAAGGGTCATGTTCTGATGGAGAGTGATAGAAACATGGTTAGGAGAAAATTAACCACAAGAATATCACAAACTTAAGATGTGTTAAATGTTCTTTGATTACCCAGTAGGAAACGTAAACCAACAAAATTTTTGTTTTACATTCATTTTCATAATTTTGAGGAATTAATTTACTACATACAAAAAAAACATAAGGAAATATACTTACCTTGAAGTAGAGTTTCATCCCTTAATAAGTTTCCACCAATACTAATCTTTTCTCTAAACAATGAGCATTCAAAATGACTTGGTCTCATAAAAAGCACAAGAATCATCTTCTAGAGAATCACATAATCCACAAAAGAATAACTATATTTTTCCCTTGTCTTTAGTCATCAACTAAAACTAAAAGGTTAGTACGAGATCATATAATCCCTCAAAAGGATAAACCTTTATAAATGGAAATATGATTATTAATCTCCAAAATTCAAGAAAAGTACCCAATGTTCCAGAAAGACCATTCAGTACACAACCACCCTTAAAATTCTTCAGAATAATCCAAACTAGGATTGGAACCCAAAACTCAGAAGGATTTAATCACATAGTCTTCCCCAATAAATCTTAACATTTATCTCCAAATAACAGCGACTACTATTAAAGACTCATACTAAAGTGTAATTAACCTAATCACAAATTATCTATGCTAGGTTACTCATTTTCCAGAAATAACCCAAATCACCATATGTCCGTAATAAATACATAAATTCTTAAAAAAAATTCAGCCATTCCATCTCAATTTAAATCCTGTAGTATTTTATTTCCCTTAGGCATATAGTACTCCAAAAGATAAAACATCGTCCAAAATAACCTTTATCAATTAATCACCAAATCATTTTCCTATACAAAGGATATCCATTTGACAAAACATAAGTTTCCAAAATCAACTTATTCTTGATCCATAAAAATAGCAGGTGAATTAGTCAGTCTGAAGGGAATAACAACAAACTCATAATGCCCATATCTTGATTGGAAGGCAGTTTTTGGAATATCATCATTCATCACCCTCAATTTATGATAACCAGAACGAAGATAAATCTTAGAGAAGAATTGTGTCCCACGAAGTTGGTCAAATAAGTCATCAATTCTTGGAAGAGATTATTTGTTCTTCACTGTGATCCCTTTCAGTTCTCTATAATCAATGCATAGCTGTATCGATCCATTCTTCTTCTTCAAAAAGAAAACTGGTGCTCCCCATGGAGACACACTTGGTCGGATAATCCCATTCTCCAAAAGATCTTGGAGTTGATTCCTTAATTCCTCTAGCTCCACATTTTCCATCCTATAGGGGGTCTTTGACATCAGATGAGATCCAGGTATGAGTTCAATAGAGAACTCTACCTCTATTTCTGGGGAGGTCCGAGTAACTCAGGAAACACATCAATATATTCCTAGATGATGGGGACATTTTCTAAAAGAATAAATCCTTCTTGAGAAACTTATTTCATTTATGAATCTTTTAACTAAAAATGATTTTATGTCTTAAAACTTCATGATTAGACAATTACATTTTTCTATAATTCCTTCATAATGATTCATAAAAAGATTGTGATTAACCAAACATATCCCATGGGAGTGTCGTAACCAAGAGTATAGCAAGGCCTGTTTTCATGTACCAGTTCCTGTTCGAGTCTAGCTCAAAGCGGTGTTTTCAGGTTTTACCCCTATGTACATCTGTGCCAGAACCACCTCTACCTACTCATATCCAGACAGGGATATATTTTATTGATAAACCACTTACTCAATACTCACCAAAATACCAGGAAGATTTCCTATATTTAAACTTTTCTATAAGGTTATTCCTAATGTTTTCATATCCTAATTTCCATAAATAACTAAATTATCCTTTAATAAAAACTATATCATCCCACATTTTTAATACATAGCTTTTCATTACATTTTACATACATAGGATCTTTAAAGTCTAGTGTCTTGGAAATAAAGAACAAAAAAACTAGAAAACAACATAAACATTCTTCTAAACCACTTGTAAGGATTCATCAAAGGTTCATCCTATGTACATTTACTGCATCTCATATCTTGGAGACAGACATCAAATGAAAGGGTGAGCAGAAGGCCCAGTAAGGGTAAACAAGGGATTCAGTGTACTTGTGGTATCAATAAGAACTTGTATAAAAAATGCAGACATAAGCAATGGGAGGATAGGCATATCATAAAGGAAAGAACTTGGAACATAACTTGAATATGTGGCTATAACATTTAACATATAAAATCATTTCTGTATCACCAAGGTCTGTCCTGAAGGTGTCATTAAAAAAATTACCAAGGTTATTCACCAAGGTATCATTAAAATGGTCATCTCTAGAGATTAAGTCTTTACCCAATGCATTGGAGCGCTATCAGGGCGCACCCTTAATTTTTCTTCGTTATCATTAGATACACATATATCATCATCAAACATTTCATATATAACCTATATAGCATAAAAGAAATGGTTTTCATTTCATAATCATAACGTTTTAAAAACTGCTTTTAAGAGGTGATCTTTATGTCATTTTAAACCCACGGAAAAGGAAAGTGGGTTTCATGTATGTAAATCACAGAATTAAAATATAAGATTTTGATATATATGTGAATACCCCTATAGGTGAAAGATATTTGAGTATTCACTTAATAAAATAAATGAATTTGAGAAAGAGAGAGAGACATTTTGAGAAGAAGATTCTGCAGCATAACAGCTTTGTTGTTGGGTTTTAGAAAACATTTAAAAGAGAGGGGACATGGGTTACCCACTCATAAATGATCCAAAAAATAGTAAAGGTACATAATATAAAGGATATAAGAACATGTTAATGAAATTTTAAAGACATTCCATATGAAAAGAAAAACATGAAAGGAAGACAAAAATAAGATTTCTCTTATAAAAATTTGGCAGCCTAACAACGTCATTTAATACTTCTAAAAATGAATTGATGAGATAAAATACGGTCTCTCATCATATGAAAATAAACGAATATTATAATGGATATATAGATCATACCCCAAAATAAGAAAAAGGAACTTGGAAGACTTGACATGAAAATAGAACTTTGAAAATGAGAAGGGTGAAAGAATCCCTTATAAAAAATTCGGCAGCCTAACGGCGTCACTTAAAACATCAAAACAATTAATTGATGAGATTAAATAGGGTCTATAATCATGTGAAAATAAAATTAAAGTATGATGAATATAGAAATAATACCCCAACATGGAAAAAAGGAACTTGAAAGACTTTATATGAAAGTAGAACTTTGAAAATTGGAAGAGTGAAAGAATCCCTTACAAAAATTCGGCAGCCTAAGGGCGCCACTTAAACAATCTTTAACTGAATTGATGAGAAAAATATTGGGTATCTCATCATATGAACATGAAAAATAATGTATGATGAATATAAAATAACATCCCCAACATAAGAACATGGAGATTAAAATAAATGACATAAAGGATAATACATGAAAAGAAAGAGAGAGGTAGGATCCCTTACCCTGAAGAGTAACTTCGAAATCATAATGTTTGAAACCTTGGGAGGCTTGAGGGCACCTTGGGAGGACTCCTTGGGAGGTAAGGAGACCAGAACTTAATTGAGGAGGATTTTGGAATGGAAAGGATGAGATAATGGATTGGTATTTATAGGGGAAGTGAGGGGACAAGGCATTAATGGCCAAGGGACACCTCATTGGTGGTATTGGAAAAACCATGGGCTTTCCCATTGTGTTTTACCACGGTGTTGGCCAACTAGGAAACCTCATACCTTATCTTACTATTCATAAGTCGACCAAAATTATTACATAATTATTACATCCTTAATGATGTCATTAAACACCAGAAACTCTAAACTGGAAATTCATTATTCACTGAAAATTCAACTTTCTCAGAAAAATACCAAAATTTCACCTTAACTAAATATCGATGCTCTGATTTCAAAAATGAACTCCATTTTATGAAAATAATTTTAATAATATTTTTAATTTAATTTTTAAATAAAAACACTATTCACTGAAAATTCAACTGTTTTAGAAAACCCCCAAAAATTCACCTTAACCAAAGATCGATGGTCTGATTTCAAAAATGAACTCCATTTTATGAAAATAATTTTCTAAATATTTTTAATTTAATTTTTAATTAAAAAACACTATTAATCTAAAAAAACAAATACTTAATCAATAATTTATGAACCAGTTATTTACCTATTTTATTGAATCACATTACTTAATCAAGGTGCCTAAATTATTTTAATACTTTATTTAAGAGAGATTACTAATCCATTTGGTCACATTACTAATCCTAAGCGTAAAATCACTATTCATAATTTACTATTCACAAAAAAATAATTCGATCTTATTAGATTCTAAATTTCATACTGAACACATTTCCAGAAGACCATTTTTTGAAAATCATTACACATCATTAATTATTTAAGGTTTACATAAATATTTTAAAATATCCCCTTTTTCCAAAATTGAACAATAATATGCATACTATATTTATCCAGACATTTGAAAATTCACAAACTTTACCATAAGAAGAAATCAAATTTTTTATTTAAATCAAAAGATTAAACAAGGAATTTACGGTCTCGTTACATATCCCCTTATAACACCAGCATGGGACCTAAGAGTAAGGTGTGCTAGGGAGATAGAATCTTGGTGTGGCTCGAACAGCATTTTCGGAGTAGTGATTTCTATCAGCTTGAACTTCTCGCGAAGGCGATCCCGTTCCAAATTCACACGATGAAGTTCAGCTTGGTTTTGGTCCAGAGCAAAGCCCAAAAGTGCTTCCTCCTTCCCGAGTTCCGTCAGATGGGCTTCGATCGGCCCGATACTACTGTATGGGGCCATCAAATCTTTTTTTTATATTAATTAATCAAGATCACTTATATTTATAGACAATAATCACAACTTTTAGTTTCCAACAGTCATATTGACCAACGGTCATATAACATTCAAAACCAAATGGTCTTATTTTAAATATACACATTTTATTAAATGAAATAGTTTTGTTGAGTATTAAAATAAAATAACACACAAAGTGAGGAAATAAAATTTATTCAAAATTTCGGGTCGTTAGATAGGCCTTCCAAACTAGCAAAGGAAGGAGAAACATTTTGTTGAATCCTTTATGAGGCAGCGTCCACCCTCATTTAGCGGGTCTACTGATCCATTAGTGGCTGAACAATGGATCAGTACCACTGAAAATATATTTTCATTTCTTCAATGTGATGAACATGATAAAGTCATCTTAGCAGTATATCGTTTGGAAGGTGATACTGATCAATGGTGGAATCTTATCAAGAATACAAGGCAAAGAGGCGAAATTGACTCCATAGAATGGGATGAGTTCAAGAACATATTTTTCAATAAGTACTTCCCTCGTATTCTTCGAACAAAGATGGAGAAGGAGTTTCTTGAACTAAAGAAAAAGGATAATGAATCTGTTGGTACCTACGAAGCAAATTTTATAGGACATACAAGGTATGCTTCCGTAATTATTATCCAACCTGAGAGTAAGATCGATTAATACTTTAGTGGCTTAAAACCAAGTCTTCGAAGGGTGTTATCCATAAGGGAGTTCAATAGCTATGAAAAAATTGTTCGATGTGCTCTCAAGGTTGAGATGGAGATTGGAGTAACCCATCACTCGTATGGGTTTGATAAGATTAGGAGAATGGAATTCAAAGGGAAATCTAAATACCACACTAAAAAAAGATGAGTTTTCCCTTATACTCAAGGTGTGGAAAGAAACATGGAGGTAATTGTCTTAAAGGGACAAGTAAATGTTTCAAATGTGGAAAAGAAGGTCATCGAGAATTTTAATTCCTCAATGATGGGAAAAAGATGTCTAGTGATGCGAACAAATAAAAGGCTATACAGAATGCACCTCCTACACTTCAATGTTACATGTGCAAGGAAATGGGGAATTATGTTAATCAATTACCTAATCCAAGGGTTTTTTATGATGATCGACGTCAAAAAACTCTTAAGGCCAAAGACAAAGGAAAGTTACATGAAATTTATATCGGTGATGTGGAGTACGATAACGAAGTGGTGAAAGGTACACTTACCATACACTCTAAAGTAGAAAATGTTTTATTTGATTATGGATCCACCCACTCTTTTATTTCTGAAGAATTTTCCAATGGTATCGTCATACTACCTCAACAATTGGCTGTTGAGTTAGCTGTGATAACTCATAATGGCACAACAGTTGCATCAAAAGTTTATAATTCTTCTCCAATTGAAGTTTGTGGGAAATTGCTTCCTGCAAATCTTGTGATCCTTCGTACAGTGGAATTTGATGTGATTATTGGCATGTATTGGATTCCCTTATATGTAGATCATATAGTTTTCCAAAGAAGGGAAGTCACATTTCATATTCTTGATCAATCTATAATCATTTATCGATACAAGGATGAATATAACCTTAGAGTGGAAATTTCATCCATCTTATGGGTCTTGATTCCAATAAAAGAAGGTTATTTTTCTCAAATGGTTGGAGAGAAACTCACGATTAAGAATAATCCCATTTTACAGGAGTTTGATGATGTCTTTCTAGAGGAATTGCCAGGTCTTCCACCAAATCGTGAAGTTGAGTTTTCAATAGAACTCATACCAGGTGCTATGCCCATTTCAAAGAAACCTTATAGAATGGACCCAATTGAGTTGCAGGAATTGAAGATTAAACTCCAATAGAATCATGATAAGGGATTCATATTCCCTAGTGCATCACATTGGGGAGCACCTGTTCTGTTTATTAAGAAGAAAGATGGATCAATGAGACTCTGCATTGATTATTGAGAACTTAACAAGATCACTATCAAGAAAAAATATCCTCTCCCATGAATTGATGATTTATTTGACCAACTACGTGGATCTCAATACTTTTCCAAGATTTATCTTCATTCAGGGTATCATCAATTAAGGTTCAAAAGGTAGGATATACCAAAGACAGCTTTCCGTACAAGGTATGGACACTATGAATTTATAGTGATTACATTTGGTCTTACTAATGCCCCTTCTATCTTCATGGATCTAATGAATAGAGTCTTTAGAGACTATCTTGATCAGTTTGTGGTAGTCTTTATAGATGATATTATTGTCTATTCAAAGAGCAAGGAAGAAAATAAAGGTCACTTGAGAATTGTATTAAAGACCCTAAGAAAGGAGAAGCTTTATGCCAAATTTATGAAGTGTGAATTTTGGCTTCAAAAAGTTTCATTTTTGGGTCACATAATCTCAAAAGAGGGGATATCTATGGATCTATAAAAAATAGAGGTTATCGAAAGATGATTGAGACCAACAATAGTAACTGAGATCCTAGGTTTTCTTGGTTTGGCTGGATATTATCGACGTTTTGTGAAAGCTTTTTCACGATTATCAAATCCACTCACCCAGGTTGACACGAAAAGGAGTTAAGTTTGTTTGGACAGATGAGTGTGAAGATAATTTCAAGGAGTTAAAAATAAGGTCATCCAGTGCACTTGTGCTCACACTACCTTGTAGTGGAGAAAGGTTTGTGATCTACAGTGATGCATCCAAGAATGGATTGGGGTGTGTTCTCCTGTAAAACGATATGGTGATATCTTATGCCTCACGACAGTTGAAAATCCATGAGAAAAATTACCCAACTCATGATTTGGAATTAGATGTAGTAATCTTTGCATTAAATATTTGGATGAATTATCTTTATGGTGAAAGGTATGATATTTATGCTGATCATAAAAGTTTAAAGTATATTTTCACACAAAAGAAGCTGAATATGCACCAAAGAAGATGGTTGGAGCTGATTAAGGATCACGACTGCTCAATTCATTACCAACCTGGAAAGGCAAACAAGGTGGAAGACGCATTAAGTCGACAAGATCATGCTAGCTTATCCATGATGAGGATCAAAAAAATATCCAATATTTATGGATTTACAAAGGATGGATCTTGGAATTATAATGGAAGGGTAAAAATCTTATCTTTCTCAAATGAATGTTCAAACACTTATACATGTGAAGATTAAAGAGGAACAGAAAGAATATGTAGAGTTACAAAAAAAGGTGAGAAATGTTCCTGAATTCCACATTGATTGTGATGAAATAATAAGGTTCAGCAATCGGGTTTGTGTTCCTCCCGTCCCATAATTAAAGAATGAAATATTGGATGAAGCTCATAGATCTTCATTCTCTATTCACCCTGGAAGCACAAAGATGTATAGGGACCTGAAGGAGTACTTCTGGTGGGACGGCATGAAAAGAGATGTTGCTAAATATATCTCTCGATGCTCAGTTTTTCTGCAAGTTAAAGCTGAGAGATAGAAGTCTAAGGGGGTGTTAAAACCTTTACCCATACCAAAATGGAAATGGGAAAACATCACTATGGACTTTGTCACTAGACTTCCTAAAACATCCAAAGGCAATAATGTTATCTGGGTTATAATTGATCGTCTTACGAAGTCATCACACTTCATTGCTATTAGAGAAGATTTCTCTCTTGATCAGTTTGCCAGGATATATGTGAAAGAAGTGGTAAAATTTCATGGAGTACTACTTTCCATTATATCTGATCGGGATCCAAGTTTTACCTAAATGTTTTGGAGAAGTCTTTAGAATACTCTAGATACAGAGTTGAGTTTCAGCACTACTTATCATCCTCAGACCGACGGTTAGTCTAAGAGGAGAATTCAAAATCTATAAGACATGTTGAGATATTGCTCTATGGATTTCAAAGGTTGTTGGGATAAACACCTACCTTTGGTGGAATTTTCTTATAATAATAGCTTTCAATTCAGTATTCAGATGGCTCATTATGAAGATATTTATGGAAAGAAATGCAAAACTCCAACTTTCTAAGATGAAGTTGGGGAAAGAAAGCTATTAGAACCTGATCTTGTTGATGAGATGGAAAGTAATGTAAGATCTATTCAACAACACATAAGAGCAGGTCAGAGTCGACAAAAATGTTATGTTGACAACCGAAAAAAATACCTAGAGTTTGAAGTGGGTGATAAATTGTTCTTACGAATTTCTCCTTGGAAGAGAGTAACGAGATTTGGAAATAAGGGAAACTAATCCCTAAGTATATTGGTCCTTTTGAGATACTGGATCGTGTTGGGAAGGTATCTTACCAATTGGCGCTTCCACCAAATCACTCTCAAGTTCATGATGTGTTCCATGTATCTCTCCTGAGAAAGTACATACCTGATCCTTCACATTTTCTAAGCTCAGAAGTTGTACCACTGGAGAAAGATCATTCTTATGAATAACAGCCAATAGAGATTCTGGATTGTAGTGAAAAAGTTCTACGAAACAAGACCACTCGTTTGGTTAAATATTTATAGAGGAACCACCAATTAGAAGAAGCTACATGGGAACTTGAGGATATAATGAGGGAGAGGTATCCTCATCTGTTTGTGACGAAGTGACAAATTTCGAGGGAAAAGTTCTTTTTAAGGGGGGTAGAATCTAACACCCCGAGATTTTATGAGAAATAATTTGTTTTTATATATTATGTTATACTCAACACCAAAGGAATCTTTCAATACACACAATACTTTCTTGGCTTGCGTTACATGCAAGAGAAACCTTCCTCGATAGCTTGCGTTGTACGTAATACTGAGTTTCACTAAACAACGATATGATATTAAAATATTATATAAACTAGCTGTTATGAATATTAATACCCACTTTTTGAAATTTTATAAATTTTATCTTTTAAAATGGACTTCATTTTTGGATTCAGAATATCGAAATTAGCTTACGGTGAATTTTTTTATTTTTCTGAAAAAATTTAATTTTTGATGAATAGTGAAAAACACTCAGTTATAGTTTAAAACTGAATTTTTATTTAAATAATTATTTATTTTATTTAAATTTATTTTTGGTAAAAATAGATACATAATACCTATATAAGTTCAATGTAATTCATTGGAGTCATTTTATAATAATTTTAGATACTTTTACCCACCTCCTAGGAGAATTTATAAATTTACATAAAACTTAATTTTACCGCTTCTATGAGTTGAATTTTGAAAATCAGAGAGACATGGTCAATATCAAGGAGTAAAATTTGGTTCAATAAGATAAAAATAATTTTTAGTGAATAGTAACTTTTTACTTTTATTTACCGCGGTTAAAAGTAAATAGGTTAATTAAGGGTAAAAATGATATTATTATTACACTAAAACATGTCCTAATTCTATTGGATAAGTGTAATTCGACCAAAAATAACCTTAGGAATAAAATATGACCATTTAGGTCCACTTTAATTAGATTAGGACATTTATTATTATTTAATTCAAAGAAGAGTTAAAAGAATTAAAATCAATGTTTAATAAGTAAAACATTTTTAATATAGGGTTATACATAAGATAAATTCGACTATAAATATTCATTAGAAAGATAAGAATATTTACTACATAATAATATTTTATTTATAATTTTTAGACATTAAATAATTTAATTTATTCATGACACAATGATGATTAAGTAATTACCTTATTGATGAAATATTAACATAATTGATATTATAAATACCCAAATAAATGTAATTTGAAACGTTTTATGAATTAAACTAATTTTATAGGTTAATATAACATATTAGGGTTGGTTAGATGAATTTTATTCTAAGTAATAATGCTGTTATGAATTTATAAAAAAACAAAATACCAAATAGTGTCAAAATTGACATAAAAGAGTTTTTAAAACAAATAATTGATATTCTATTCCAAAAAATATAATGTTCAGTCAAAAGACTTATATAATAATATATATGACATTAACGAACCAACTGGGGTTCTATTGGTAGTTTATAGTAAGTTGTTTAACCATATAGTGTAAGAATACAAGAAGACACGGTAAAAGTTAAATTATTTAACTTAGAGTTAAATCTAAATGATAAGGTTAAAATGGTAACATAAACTTGTATAAAACCTATTGGTTGAGATGGTTTAGACCCATCCCCACCCTATCCTATAAATAAGTCACTTTGGAGCCATTATAAACCCAATATTAATTTATTATAAAATAATATTTTAAGTTTTTCCTAAGGTGCCCATCACCCCTCTTATAAAAGGGCACTCCCCCTTATCTATAATTCACACCTCCAAAGCCATTTGGCTCGACCAAAACCTGCTCAAATACCCCCTCAACTATCCTCCCTTCATCCTAGAGGCCTTCCTTTAGTCATAAATCCAACCTATGGATCCCTTTTGATCAAATCAAAAGGAAGAACCCGAGGAAGAGGTAAATATCTCACCGCCTATTTCAAGATCCTTTCTTCTTCTGCTTCCTCCTTCTTTGTTGTTTCCATTCTAAAATAATAACTCCAGTATCTTCTATATACTATGATGTTATTATAAATGGTAACCATATTAGTTATTTTATCCATCCTATGAATGAAAAAGTCACTACACGTGCGTACGTACGGCTTACTGTCTCCACGTCGTGGTGTAGTTTGTTATTCAAACATTTCATCATTTGGATGGGTATGATAATGAGTATAAATGATATAAATAATAAATATAACATTATTATGATTCTGTATATATGATATACCATCTAATTATATAGTATTTCAATATCAGAAGAATGATATCATCGCTCATGCGTACGTACGGCCTACCGTCTCCACGATGTGATGCGACTCGTTCTACATGATCTTCATTTAATAATGATTATATAAATTGAATGAATAAATATGATATATATTACACTAATACCATTATGTAAATTAGGTATCTATAACCTAAAAATAGGAATAAGAATTTATTCGACAAAACATGCATAAGAACATAAAGCAATGAACACCCGAATAACAAGTAGCAATGAAATATTACTAATAATAAGATACGAATATGACCATATATGATATCATAAAAATGAATATTATTCTGTAATAAGTCAATGAAATTATTTAAATCATTATACAGGGGGTTCGGATACGTACGAATCATATCGGATCTAAGGTAAGGGAAAATATCACAATCTCATTTTTATCCGAGATTGTTTATACTTCAGAATTTACTAGGGCATATTTATCATCCACATCCATGTTTCATCAATATGTAATATTATTTATACGCTCCCACAATTGTTTAAATCCAATTTTACCTATTGGTTAATCTTTAGTAAAATATATTAAAGGAATCTTTTGTCGTTTTCAATACGAGGTACTTTTTGAATTTTCCGGCCAAAGTACAAGAAGACTGTTTTTTTAACTTATACGACATGAATGGATTTTTATGATTTCATAGAACATTATTTCCATGAAGCTTCCATTATAAGTTTTCAAGTTTATTTTTAATTAACTTCTTTAAGTTCAAAATTTTATGGAATTTTAAGGAAGGATAAATGTTTTTGAAGTAGAAAGGATATTTTCCTCAAGAATGGAGTTAAAGTGTTTTATAAAAATTATTTTACATATAATATAATATAGGGTTCAATTTTTATCACTATTTTTACATTGATTTGATTATTTTATGATGGAATTATTTTTATGAAGTCCTTTTATCTTATATGGTTTATGTTATGATGGCATGATGTTTTAGAATCTCATTTTTATTACATGGGTTATGATATGATATATGATTTATGATTTTGTGGAACAAATAAGAATGGTTTCATTATGAGATGGTTGGGACCTATATCTCCCTCCAATGCATTGGGTAAAGATTTATATCTCATGAGATAGACATGGATGGAATGAAAAGTTAATCTGGTTCAGTGATACAGGACTGGAACAAGGAGTGAACTCGGTTCAGAAATGAACTTTTTCCACTATGATAGTCTTGGAAATGAGTCTTGACTAATAAGAAATGATTTCATAGGATTATGTGTGTATGCCACAAAGTTTCATGTTTTAAGTTATGATTATTGGGATTACATTTCACTTCTATTATTTATCTCATGTTATGATATTATGATCTCTTTTGTAGGTTATGATTTTGAAAATGTTATGTTCTTATGAATATGATATGATCGACATTTCCTTTGTTTACCCTTATTGAGCATTTAAGCTCACCCTTTTGTATGTTTTCTTTTCCCTAGGTCCGGAATAAGGGTATTAAGTAGGATATGCCAAAAGGGACTCTAGATATGATGAAATAAATGAGAGACAATGTAGATGCTTTATAAACCAGTTTTTTATGTTTCCTAGTTTCTAAAGACACTATAACTATACAGTCCTATCATTGTTTTGTTATATGTTGTAATAAGTATGATTCAATTATAAAGTAATAACAATGTATGTAAAGTATGGGTCATTATAAGTAATCCCATTCATACTAATGTTATTTGTTCTCTTGATCCTTGTAAATTTTAATAAGTTCTTATCTAGGATGATGAAGAAAAAACCTATAATTTCTCACTTCAGAAGTAATAAACTTTATTCTTCTAGTCCAAAAATTTTGGGAGACTTTTCTCCTTTTCTATCATGATGAGAAAAAAAATTATTTTCATCATTTTGATGGATTCACTACAAGACAGTGAGAATTTTTATGGGTTAGATCTACAAATCAACACTATTTTGAATGTAATGGTCATATTTTATACTTTACCAAATTTCTTCCCCTCTGTTGATGGATTTGGATTTGTTTTGTCTTTAGAACACCAAATTAAATATTTTATTCATTTTTATACTTCTATAAACTCTCAAAACCCACTAGAGTATTTTCAAGGTAATGAGTGCAGTTTTAAACTCATATTGAAGATTTTCTATTCATATATTCAATAGATAATATTATACTAGTTGTATATTTATGGAGTAGGTTAGGTATTTCCACCAAAATCTTAATTTTTAAACACATGATTTTCATTTTTCTTAAAATTTGAGTGGAAAAGGATATTTTTTCTTAGTTGTGACTATAATGAAAAAGGAACTATCATCCAAGATCTTACCATCCAAGATCGTACCAATTTTTGATAGACCCAACTAGTAGATTTTTGTACCATTAAAACATAATTCCTTCCAATTTTTACATTAAACATCGAAGTTTGACTACCGCTTATTGATTTGTTCTTCCCATAATAGGGCCACATCATGATGAAAAGTGGGTAAGACAATACTTTAGTTCTCCAATGGGATTGAATATTGGAAAAGTGGGGTTCCTAAATTTAGGTGGATGATAAGGGAAGTTTACACACTCATGATATGGTTTCCTCAGAAACATTACTAGTAAGTGGAACCCTTTAATGGATTCCATCGATGTATTAAGGTACTCAATGGAGTCAAATAATTCAAGTGAAATTGTTTCTTGATCCAATTCCTGAGTAGAAGTTGTGGGTAAAACCAAATATGTCTAGCTCAGTTGTACCTATTTTTGATGACCAATTTAATTCATTCTAAGGAAACATTCATAAAATGGTGTTAGTTGTTTCCCTAGGGGAAGGAATTCCCAATAATCCATATCTACCAAGGTTAAATAGATTGGTCTTATGGGTATTGGGTTAGCAAGATGATGGGAATCAACTCTTATTGGTCAAGTGATTCCTTCTTGAAAATTATTCAATAAAAGAGATATATTATCCATATCCTAGGATTTACAATACTTAGATATATTTCATCTATAAAATTCAGCCTTGAGTTACCTTTGTTTCACTATCTCAACTTTATACATGGAAATTTTATCCTCAATAATCATAGGATCACTTTATCAGGTGGTGGGTAGGTAATAGATATAGACACACCTTTCCCATTATTGTGGACTAAATCTAGTTGGTTAGGTGCAAATTTAATGTTTAGGGGAGGTTCTAAATCATGATTCATCCTCTGGTGTCAGGTTTTCACACCCTCTTCATGCATTTTTAGGTGAACCTAATTTTGAAGTGATTCCTCCTCTTCATATTATTTTACATTGATGTCATGCTCCATGATATCTATAGGATTGGAATAAATAGAATTTATTATGGTAAACCATGTTGTGGAAATAAAATCCTCACATGAATCAAAGTAATAAGGGGATTTTTCATCCTTATAATATCCTTAAATGGGTGATTCATAATCCTTTTAAACATTTTATTTCTCAAAGGATAGTTTTGACTTGTTTCTCTTATGAGGTTTTACTTACTCTAATCAATGATCCTCTAGAAGTGGTTTTTGGAAGGTAATATTAAGGTAGTCCCCAACATCATTCATTGAACGTGCTCTTTATGGAGGAAATTCTAAAACTTCAGTGGAGGAAACTATAAGGGTGCTTCATTTGAATCATCTCCCAGTCTGGAAAAGGATAGCTTTATAATAGGGTGCTAAGGTAATAATTCCCACAATCCTTATGGGATGGGGATTATTTTTCTTTGATACCATCATATTCATTCTCTCTTATGTATTTTATGATCAAAATAGGGTTTATAGTGGGGGAACTTTATCCAAACATATAGTTCAAGGATTCTTATATACTACCACTAGGAATGTATTTGTGTCCATTTTGACCTTTTATCTTCTTATCTTAGAAAGAGAAGGTTTTTAACATTTCTTAGTGAGAGATTATCTTCATCAAAATTTTCTATATGATCTTATATTTTTTTCCTCAAATGGGAATCTTGTTTAAACTTCTTAGTGTATTGATAAAATAATCATGTTAATGGACCACTCATGTAGAGTATACCTTTTATGATATTTATGAATAAATGGATTTCATTGGATGGAATAAATAGAATATGTAGATATATTACCTAATACTTTTCCAAAAGTGATGACATGGAAATTTTATTTCCTAGAAAAACCATGTTTTCCTATGAGTGGAGTAAATTTAAAAGATATGTTCTTAACCCACCCTATGATATGCACATCAGGTGGGGTCTCATGTGGCCATTTGGAAGAACATCATAAAACTACTAAGAAACATGTGTTGTATATAGTCGTATTGTGTCCCTGACATGGGATTTCATACCACTAAAAATGATTCCAGTTAAATATGGATGAAAATATCATTCATTTTTTAGAGATTTTTAGTGTACTCCCTAGAATGATGGTATCTTGGAATTGAGATGATGGATATACACCCATAAGTTGTGATGAATATATGGCTTTAATTCCACTTTTAATGTCATAGTAATTTCATATTAAAAAGTATCCATGGTCTAGAACATGACTAGTATTCTATTTTTTTCATTTATTCCCACACCACCATGGATTTTTATTCATCCTTAAATAAGGGTTATTTAAGCTTATATAACCATAATGTTTTATTCATTAATACTTTTCCTAGGGGGTGGGATCATTCCTAAATTCATCAGATATATCAAAGGGTGAATGGTCTAGGGGAGACATATATAATGATCATTTCCTTAGACTTCCCATTGACTAGGATGAGACATAATTAATTGATAATAAGTGATGGTGCTTTGGGTAGTGGGAGCTTCTTCCCTCGATGATGGCCTATAGGGTTTTTCCATGGACATCCCTCACTACCTCGATTTAAACCTCCTCCCCCCCATAGGTGCAGCATTGGAGGATTTCCTAGTATGTGATCCCCAGTGTTTGGATGCTCCCTGCAACCCTACAGATGCGCCGAAGACCTACGACCTTGCATGTACTTGTTTGGATTCAAATCTACCGAATTTATCTGATCATGCACTGTATGACCCATGACATTTTGGGAATACCCGCAACCCTATTGATATGATGAGTAATCGCATCTCAGCCTATCCTCAGTTGTCTTCTGATCCACTAGTTTGATATAGTGATGCACTACAAAGTTCGACTCCAGATCTCTTTGTGATATCTGAGGATGTGTAGCATAGGTTTTCCGATGGTGTGATTCCAAACCATGGTGATTCATGTATGTCATCTAGTAAGAAGGAGAGTGTTTCACTATGGAATACTAGGGTGGATCAAACCAGGGGTAATGATTTTCCTTAACAATCTTATGTGGCTGCTTTAAAGAATAAAAATTCAGGGCCGAAGTTGAATAGAGTTTTCTCTTTGGGTATGATCAGGGATTCATGCCCTGGTAGAATCCTTTGTAAGGGTTCAGATGATCATGTTTAAGCTAACCCTGCAGTGCTCTATAAGATAATGGGATTTTGGAAAAACTCTTTAATTGCAAGATTTATTTTACCCAAAGGTGAAAAAACATGGAATATTGACGATTTGATTTACATAACCTCAATCTAATGGGTTTCTCTAACTGAAAATTCATCTCTCTTGGTCGTATTTTTTTTATTTCCTATTTCCATCAGATGATTTTAAGCTTTGTGCATAGATATTTGTGAATCTTTTATTGAGACCTGGTTGTCTTCACTTACTTGAATGGTCTTTGGAATTTAATGTCTTGTGAGCAATAAATTCCTTTTCTCAGGTCTGGTTTTGACTTCACGATCTCAATTGGGTCTTTTGGCATCTGATTATTTTGTAGGATATTACCATAGAAACTGGGAATCCTATTCATCTTTCCAAGGAGATTGAGGATGTCTGGTTTGGTCACTATTTCATGATGTTGGTGGAGTTTGAACTATGATTTATCTTGATTGAAAATTTAACTCTTTCTACTCCTTCTGTTAACATTCAAATTGATGTTGAGTATGAAAAAAAACCTCTTTTCTGCAATGAATGTATGGTTGTGGGAAATGCTCTAGAGACATTTCGGATGCATGTTTCATGTAATAAATGTGAGTGGATGTGTCATTCTAAAAATCTATGTCGAAATAAGTTATAGAAGAGTGATTTGGCTTTGTCAAAGCCCATCATTCATGATTATGATGCCCTCAAGGAGCCAACTTCCATTGTGGGTGATGTGATGACTTTTGGGAAATCTGACTCTCGGGTATCTAAGTGTGAAGGTAAGATTTTACTAGTGTATGTGTCTCCAGATAGAGCACATAATGTCCCCTCAGGCCCTCAGGTTGATTTGTTTAAAGAGGTTACTTCATCTAGGGAAACCCCTTCATGGTCTTCAGGATTGATGATCCATGATCACTCTCAGGTTGATGTCTCCAAGAATATTGATGCACAGCAGTTTGTTGATTGTCACCAGGAAATCTAGAAGCTCTTTCAATTTTCTGAATTATCTGTGAAATGGGGGAAGGTTTCTGATGATTAAAGGGGGAATGTTACCCCTATTAAGGCTTCGGCAGTGGTAGTTGTTCTTCATTTAAGGAATTAGTCTTTACTAGAAAGGAAAAGATGACTGATAGTGAGGGATTTACCTATGTTCTCAAAAAGAGGCGACAATGCAAGGATTATTATAACCTTACTAGGAAAGTTTCTACCAGATCATCTTCCAATATGGATAAGAAGGTGGACACAAACCTTATTATGATTTTCAATCAGGATAAATCTCAATCTGAATGGGATTCTGGTAGTGACTCTGATTATGGAAATGATTTGTCGTATTGTGATATTTAGACCTGTTGTTTGGTGGATGAGGACATTTCTATTTGTTTAATTCCATTCTCATTATATATACTTTCTATTTATTATTAATAAATGGTTAGAAGCATTACTCTCGCTCGACTTGTTGGTAATTGACAATGAGGTGTCTAGTGTTATGAGCCTCAATTTTTCAAGTGCCTCTCGATATGAGGGCCACTTTTAAGAAACATCAACTTGGAGAGGACCTTCATGTTGAAAATATATATCATTATGAGAAGGGGATTTATAATAATCGTCATGGGGAGAACCTCCATGGTTGATTATTTATTTTCCATTATGTGGAGGACTTATATTCTCATTCAATGCTTTATCATATAAAGGATCTCTATAAAACATTCCCTATAGAGGAACTACATGATTGTTATCTTAGTTCCCATAGGGAGGGCACTCATGGATACCATTTCCTTGGTTGTATTCATGTAGATAACCTTCATATATGTTGTTTTCTTTATTCATAAGTTTAAATTTATTAAATATTTTCTAGGAAGAACAAATAGAGTTATTAGATATGGTACCATGGGGAGGACCTCCATAAACATTGTCTATTAATGATTCAGTGAGAATAGGACCTCTTTATTGGTCATTTTTGTGCTATGGGGAGGAATTCAAAAAATATCATTATGAGATGGACCTTTTTTACTAGACTTCATATTATTGCAGGAAGGACCTCCACGATGGGTTCTCTAGGGAAGAGCTCTAGATATTCTTGGTTTCATTTAACCATGTGTATGACCTCTATGGGTGATGATCTTATTTTTTATACATTAAGGATAAAATTTATGGAAAATATGTTAAGTTTAGTGGAGAGGGACTTCACGGTGGGTGGTTTTGAGGAAGAAAGTTAGAGATATTGATCATGTTTCTACATGGATGACCTTTATGGTAAATAATTTGGGAGAGATATCCAAAGTATGTTATTATAGTGCTACGAGGCAGACCTCCAAGTTCGTAGTCGCATTCACCAACTGATGTGGATTTAGTGGATCCTTAGTCGATTATCATGATATTTCATTGAACTATGTAGATATTAGTGTCAACCAAGGTGTGGACCTATCCTCGGATCATGTATTTTCCTTGGTGATCCCTCTTGCTGGATTCTTTCAGCTGAGTGAATAAGGTTGGAACCCTGATCATAATTAGGGTCATACAATGTGGGTAGTGACCTTCATGGGTAGGATCCCACTTAATTGGATCCTTGTATAACAATGGAATACACTAATTGGATACTTTATCATGAACTAGAACATGGTTATGGACTTCTCTAGAGCTTTGTCACCATATTCTTCTATAATTTAATCCTTCTAGGTGCCTTGTTTTGGGAAATCAGGGTTGGAATATCCCAGATGGATTCCTTAGTATATTCATGAAATTACAGGGTTTTACAGTGCATGAATTTATGTAAACTAGTACGCTCTGTCCTAGATAGATCATTTATAGTAGAAAGGATGCAGCTGACATCCTTATCCACCAACCTAAGTTAAGGGATATATGTATTTTTGTTCTCCAAGGATATTATACCGAAGAGATAAGATGAGGAAACAGGGGTTAGCTAATTCACTTTTTCCTATCATTAGTAGGATTACCTACAAGTATTTGACTTCTAAAGGGTTTAATGTTCTTCCTCCAATGTCAGTATGGATCCATTGAAATAGTATTCCCACAGTAGGGAATTCATCGAATAACATTGGAGGCTCTAGGTTAGTAAAAATATTATATGAAACTACTCAGTTATGGAATTTATCACAACTAAATCTTACATCTAGTGAATCATTTGTTTGTGTGTAGCATCATAGACTGTCCTATGTTTAACACCATTATAGAATCTTGTTAACATTTTCAAGTACCTCTTGATTCTTATTTTGATTCCCCTTTTGGTTGGGTGTATTTTGGACCTTTTGAGGATGGAGTTATTTTGATGGGGAAAATGACCTAAATTATGGAGATGTATGTTTGTTTAAATTAATGGAGTACAGGTAAAAAAATCAAAGGATTTAGAGTATTTTCTTTGGGTTCAGGTAGAGTGGTATGCATTTCTATGTTTTCTCCACATGTTCTGGTTGTGTACTATCTACTGGAAAGATTTATGATGTAAATTTATTTCATGATATGATTCAGTATCTTGGAAGAAGCTATGAAATAATTTATTACATGAAATATATATAATTTTTTAATGGATTTAATGATGTGAAATGGTCAGGATTGGGATTTTTAACCCATGGTGATGCCTTTTCAGCATATATTCCACCCAGTATATTCACAACATGAATCAAGGATTCATGTCATTAATTCCCCAGGTTCTTCTTTTTTGTATAGTGATTCCTAAAAAATATTTATTTTTTCATTCAACCTCTTATCTAAATCCCTAGGGTAACTCCATGTGATTTTGAATTGATTTATTCATTTCTAGACATCTCGGTTTGGCATTTGATCTTTGGTGAGTTCCCTCACTTTGGTTTTCTCCTTCTCTTTTCTGCCCCTATTATGTAGTGGTATGGTCTAATGTTTGACTATGGAATTGGATTTTTATCATGATTTTTATGATCTAGTATTTTATTTTTAGTCTCTTTCTCCTTCATTATTCATTATTGTTTTCCCCATTATATGTGTTTATTTTATCGCTAATAAAATGTAGGCGGTTACATATTATTTTCCCTATAATTGAAATATTTAATTTCTTGATTGATTTGAAATGTTTTTATAATGATTTAAACCCCAAAATTTGTGACAATTTATGGTTGATTTCGAAAAATTATGTAGATTATGAAAAACCCTCAATTTCAATGGAATTTTAATTTTTTTGTAGATTTAAGTAAATTGATGGCTTGGTTTGAAAATTTATTTGATAAAATAATTTTACATGGATTAAATTGAAATTTGATTTGAAAATTTCTGAATTTATGAAAACCAATTATTTTTTAAAATTATAAATTCATTTGTAAAACTGGATGTGGGAAATTTTGTTTTGAAATTAATGATTTCCCATTATTTGTTTGATTTATTTACTGAAAAACATGTGATTATATGTTTTTATTAGGTAATTAGGACAAAAATTCTAGGATATATCCCCCTAGAACTATAGTGATAATGATGAAACTTTCTTAAACATACTATGGAATGATTTTTACCTCGAAGGGGAGTTGATTTTTAATAGCTTGAGTCATGAAACATATCCACACATTGATTCTAGATAACTAATGAGTGGTGTGAGGATACTATTACTAGAAAATAGTATACCTAAGGGATTTGATACATTGCTCTATGATATGATTTATTTTATCATTACATGTCATTGATTTATAGAACTACTTTTTCATTCTACTTTATTTATAGAAATTTTTATATATAAAATGCTCATTTAATCCTATTTTGATATATCTTCCATATATTTGGAATGAAATCATGTTTTTTAAAATATATAAATTCCATTTCATTACTTTTTTTATTTAAAATTTTAGAATACGTGGTTTAATTTTTATTTAATAGATTTTGGAACACTTAGTGAGACTGGTCTTTATAACTCACACCCTAAACTTTCCTTTGGGTGTTTATAGATTTTATTATAAAAGTTCCAAGATAGGGTAAGAGTACCACTTAGAGGTGGTGTATGTTTATCATCCTTCGGACCCAGAGTGATAGAGGTGACTAGTGGATATGTTATACACTTGTTCCATGGGTTTTTTATTTCTTATCTTAAAATAAATTGGGTCTTTTTATGATGTATTGTATGGGTACTATTTTACTTATTTGATTTTGGTAATTTTACCCTTTGGAGTGTTGATCATACTAACTTTTATCTTTTATATTTATTGGTTTTTTGGAAAAATTTATTCCCTTGTGATTCTTATATGATGTCACATGCTAGTTTCCAGCCTATGGGGATCGGGAACACCCTTTATTATATGTTAGAGTCGGATCAGGTATTAAGGTTCTAGGGTATCTGGTCTGGTTCACGACAACCATCCTATCAAAAAATATTGATATTAGAAGTTTCACATGATTATTCTATTTATATTTTATGGGAGATACTAAAATGGAAACCCCAAACATGAAACATTTCATTTTGGGATCATAAGAAAAATTCTATGGTAAATCGATCACTTTCATTAATAAAGTATTTTACAATGGTTACACTAATTTTGTTCCCCAAAACATTCATTATGATTGTTTTTTATAAGATGTGGAACTAATTTCCAAATTTATGTAGACATTGGGATATGCTAATGATGATTGTAATTACATGTTTATGTCAAGTGGATGGTAGGATTGATCATCCCTTAAGGAATCTTATTTCCTAACCTAGGTTTGTCATGTTTATTTAAGACATGTTCTGGAAATACTTCCAAGAAAAAATAAGGTTTACCTTGTTCATTAGAGTAATTAATTGATACCATACATTGATATGAACATATGTATATATATAAGGTTTTCCATATTTATTCTAGTGGTTTATTACACTCTCTTTTGGATCAACATAGGCATGAAATATGGAATTTATCACTATCCCAAAAGGTGGTAGCTATTTTGGAGTTAGGATCATTCCTATGATAGGGGATTTGAATATATACCTATGATTGGAATAAAAACCCACACATTCTAATGTCACTTAATGAAATGTGTACTACCTTTTAATGTCATGTGATAAGAACCAATATGGTAAATTCTATAGTCATTCAGATATAACCAATGATGTTTCTTTTGAAGTCATGTAACTAGGACCAATGATACACCTTTAAAGGTCGTGAAACTAGGATAGTGGTGTCTAATATTTTAAGGTAACATGATAAGGACCTGTTATGATAATTTTATCATCATTTGAAATTAGAAATATGATACACAATTTATATTCATGTACTAAAAACTACAAGGTGAAAGGAACCTAATTGTGGTTTATATGATGTATGCATGAACATAGGAACCTAACAGTGGTTTATATTCATTTTGTTTGTTGGTAACTAAATAAAATAGTTTGTTTATATGAATTTACACCTAATAGGTGTCCCATGGTATATATAGATCATTGAAATGTTACAAGTATTAATCAGTTAATGAGAAAAAAGTTTCATGATTTCATGTAGTTAGAGGCTCGGGTAAATGAAACATAATAACAAATTGATTTGGGATAAAGAGTCAAAAAAATAGTATTTTTGGATTATTTTTTTATCCTAATTTAAACAACCTAGGTGAAAGGGTAACCCATGTATCCTTCATGATATATTGTTATTGGGAATTAGTTGAATATAACTTGAGTGGAAGGCCTGGTAAAATGGAACCCCAGTAAGGGTGGCCTGAAAAAATGGCACCCAAACTAGGATGATCCATGGTAATAAGAGAAAATAGAACCCTAAAAAGTCTATTATAGGTTTCCTAGGAAAATATAACCCTAGTATGGTTGATTCAGGGTGACCTGGGTGAATATCTCCCCAATAGGGATGCTCTAGTTGGAATGGGTGATTGGTTCCCTAGTAAGGCTCTTCAGAAGTGGGTTTCCTTCACCCTAGTCTATATAAAAAGTGGTATTCCAAGAAATTTTGGTGTCAGAAACATCATATTACACATTCATAACTTTTTATATTTATTTTCCCTATTCTTATAGAGTTTTATGAAGGATTAATGGGACACATCAACACATGAAATCATGAATTTAGGTGTCACTTCAATGGGACTGGTCTTAATCTCTCTCTATCTAACAAATGAGATGAAGGGGAAGATTTTATAGGAAAAAAGTGGGAGAGTAGATTATCTAAGGGAGTTAATCACCCATAGTGTCTTCTTACACCCTAGTATGGTGGTCAAGCACCATGTAAGGATACATAATCATGGGAGGAAAAGTATGGAAGTTAAGTTATAAGGTCTTGGATTCTTAATACTCTTCCCATTTTGTTTTCTCAAGGATTTGAGGTATCGTTTGGGAGTTTAAAGGTGTTATGGCGTTTAGGAAAAAAACAAATTTGGCCTTTTATGGTAACCATGTCATGGTTGAAAGTGTGGTGATGGCTGTTTTGAAACATACATAGTGACCTAAGCATATGGTGGGATATTTTGGCCTTTGGTATTCATATTTAGTCCATGTTTTTGTTTTTTTCGTGTTGGAGTACACCAAAGTGAGTGAAACATATATTCATGTAATTTTAAAAAGTTTTTTCCTTAGGGTTTCTCCTATGAGAAATAAGGATGGGGAAATTACTTTGGAAATACTTTTTGAGGAAATCTAGTAGAGTGTGGCACTTGGTGAGTCTCACTGTAAAAATTGAGTAGCCTAAAGCTCACCAGTTTAGAGTAATGAGTGTGGAAGGGTTAAAATGGCTTAGATTTATATACCAAAGTGTGGTGGAGGATGTGGTGGTAGTCATAATAGTTTTATATGGGGTTTAAAGGAACTTGATATGTAGGATTCAGATGCCATGAAAACCAAATCATGCTTTAACCATAGCACCATAGGTATTTTTAGGATTTCACCACATTGTGGTAAATGATTTTGGGAATCCTTTATAAATAGAAGACTTAAGCTCCCTTGGTTCAAATTTTTACTCCCTATCACGAAACCTATCTTACCCATACTTCTCTCATCACCCTCCATCCATGAATTTAAGAGTCTAAACCCCTTCGATCAATGAATTAGAAGCTCAGATCAAGGTATCACCTATCTTCTAAATTCATCCTTGTATCACCTTTCATTATTATTTTTAGAAATTTATTCTACTATAATTCCCTGATTAACGGTTGAGGTTTCAATAACATGTTCATGGTGGTTTTTTTCTTAGGTTTTGAGGTCATTTCCATTCATTTTGGTAGAGAAGCCTTCAGTATTTATTGTTTTTTGATTATAGGTTCTTTTTTAGAGAACATTGAGAATATAATCGAGGTAGGGGATTTTTTACTCCACCTATCTTTATGTGTAAGTGTGAATTAATCATGATTTATATACTTATATAAATAGGTTTTATTAATCACAATAAGATAATAATCCAAAATGGAATCATGTTTCGAATGATTAATAAATAATTGTGAATATTATAAATTGAATAATAATTATTCCATGCTTTTGTTTAATTAATTAATTGGAATTAATTACTTTTTATGGAATAATGTTGTTTTTTTAATCAAGATTTGAATTAGAACATGAATTAAATATTTTATCATAAAAGTTTAATATAATTTAAAACTATAAATTAAAATAATAAAGAATTTTTGGCATGTTGTAGTGTTATCTTCATTTTTATCATTTAATGAGGATTGTTTAAAATACTAGAAATTAATGAGTTAAAATAGGAATTATCACATGTTTATGATAATTTAATAATTCATGTGGGGAATTAAATTAATGGTTGGGTTTCAAAAATACATGTGGTTTTTGTTTTTATGATTCCTCTTGATGTTTACTATGATAGTGTGATATATTTTTGGAAGTTATTTTTTAAGTATGGTTGATTTTTTGAAGCTAAAACAAAATAAATATAAATGATGATAATTAAATTGAGAGGTATGATTAGTTTGTTTGATTATAATCTTGGGATTGATTATATGAATTAATTCTTGGAAGCATGTTTGTAGTTGGATATGGTTAGCTAATTCCCTTAGTTTCCATGTCTGGATAACCTATGTATAATGAACTAGTTAATTAGAATTTGAATTAAAAATGGTTGTTTATTAAATAATAAATGTTTTGAACTAAGTGATCTTGTTCCTTTTGGGGGGAGGGTTAGATTCATCAATTACGTATCCTTAGTTCTTTTATCTATGCACAATAAATACTTTTGAAATGCATGTGTTCTCTTGGGATAAAGAGCCTTGCTTGTCTTTTTGTTAAAAAAAATTGTGAACCTTGATGATCAATGAGATGGAGGCTCGAGGTTATGTTGTTGGATGATGATTTGATGAGTGATGGATTGGGTTTCATAACTTTGGTGTTGGTTGATATCGATGACAGTAAAATAGATTATGTTATATTTAATGGTGTGGAAACTGGGTATATAGGATGATTTTAGAGAGGGTGTTACTCATTGATATGTTTAATTTTATATATTATTTCTCAATACTTACTTGATATCTTTCTAGTTAGATTATTTTTACTATATAAATATCTAATTGCTTGACACAGCCTATTGTTATGCACTATGAGTTCATTTTTAACGGGTGAATTAGGCTAAGTCCTAGATTACATGTATGATTCATGAAATGATAAATGAACTAATAAATGAATGGGTTTGGTTTTTGGTGTTCACAAATGATTATTACATACATGAGAATATAATAAAGATAAATAATAGTTCCATCATGTTTTTTCTTAATAGGATCAAAATTTCAATATTATAAAATGTTAATGTAAATTAAATTAATGTTTAATTAATTAATTAATAATAAACATGATGCTTTTATGCTTTATTGATATCTAGTCTTTATTAGTGGTAGTAGAGGGTTTTTTTGGATGATATTAGTATATGAGTCTAAGGATTGGTATATTCCCTTGGTGTGGTTGTGTGTACTATTATTCTAGATTTTCTAATTTCATATGATACCACACCCAAAATGTTAGGGTAATCGATACCAAAATGTTTTGGGAGATTTTTTCTCTAACATATAATATGGTGAGGTAATGGAAGGATGAATTATCTCCCCCCCACTCTCCCTCTATACGTAGATGAGTATTCATATCTCATATGATAATAGCTAGTAGTATAAGGTTTGTTCCTACTAGGTCTATGATGGATCATGTTTTACCATACATTTATGTATTGTTTGTAATGGATTGAGTTATAGTGCATACTTTTATCTAGTCATGGTGGCTCCAACTTCCCATGGGGGTACATTCATGGGATGTGATGGATTGAGGTATAATGCATTTAAACTGGATATAGTGTCTTCTATACATGCACTTGGTTATAGATGGGAATATTTTGATGATAACATGGATGTGTGGATAGATTCCAACTTGAGATATTGGGATTGTGTGGAAATAAGGTTGGTATGGTTGAGGCCAAACTTGAATAAGGTATGAAAACAAATTTAGGAGGTATGAGCACAAGACATAGTTGTTGGAGTGTAGGAGTAGAAAATTATTGGAGAAGTAGAATCAAGGTACCTTCATATATATTTTTTTGTGTTTATGTTTGTGTGTGTTTGTGTTTGTAGATATAGAATGTTTTACTACTGTGTAATACATAGTGAGAGAGTCATTGTAGAAATAGGAAACTAGTATTATCTATTTAGCTGATAAGCTAGTTTCATTTATTTATTCACTACGTTTTACTATGTTTTTCACATTTTTCACAAGTGGTTTTAGGGAGGATCCTACTAAGTATATATTTTATTCTTACTCTATGTATGTATATGCACTACATTTAATTTAGTAGGAGTAGGTTGGTGAATAGGCTAGATGTTACTAGCACAGAGGAGTTGTTGAGTAGCTACCATGTGCTAGTAGGTTTCATGGTCACTACCTACTCTTAAATTTGTTACTTTAAATTATTCAATTAGTTTATGTATTACATTAAATTCATTGGTATATCTTCTAGTTTGTGTTCGGTGTGGGTTTTTGGTTTATCCTTATTATATATAACTACTTAAATTTATAAAGGTTAATGTATCCTATGTTTTTTGGTGATATTCCTTCATTTATAGTCACCATCCCATGGTCTATTAGAAAAATGTTTTAGGAAAAATTATCTCTCTTTCTTCATTATCAGCCAAGGAGGGATACCTTTTGGAGGGAAGGGGTCATGACAGAGTGTTATGAAGTGTTGTGGTTGAGAGGAAGGATGGAGTTTGGAGTAAAGAACTGGTGAAGATGCATTTGTTTTTAGGAAAAAAAAATATTATATGGGATTATTATGTGCTATAGACATGGGATACTCTCAAATACATGAGATTTTATGGCCACAAATGATCTGACATAAGGACCTTTATGTTTACTGAACATACTATATGAATTGATGTTTCTTGCAAGGTAGAGACATGTGTACGGGTCATATATCATGATGTTTTGTTCTTGTGATTAAAATTTGGTAAAAAATGTGAAATATGTTAAAATAAATTATTGAATGAATTATTCAACCTTAGAATTCTCTTTTTCAACAGTTTTAGGAGTAGTGATTGTTTTTCTTTTACAAATATGACACCAGGTAAACATCCTTATTGGTTTCATATAGAATATGTTTAGTGGGATGTTCTAGTGGATTCTTGAGGAGTGGAGGTCAATGATGGATAAAATTAGAGTAGGATACTCAGATAGTTTTATCACCAAGATCTAAAAAAGTATGAGGGATTTCGTTCAAATCGTGAGAAAGGCGATTGGTTGGAGGAGGAGGTGATAGACTTTAGTTTGATTCATCCTTAGTGGGATCACTAGGTTTCTCTAGATGTGATAATTTTGTGTGTTTCAATTCAAAATTGATGGATTTTATACCTTAAGGATCTTAAATAATTGTTTTTTTAATCTAGAGATAAGTTCGTGAATTGGTTTTAGGATGAGTTTCTATCTTCGACCAGTATGGAGGGTTTTTGGTAGGATATCCTTACCCTTTTATAAGAGAGTTAAAATAATATTGATTCCATTATATGATATAAGAATCTCATATGTTATTCTTAAACCCTTTTCTCAGATGATTAGTCTTGGTTGAGTCATTAAAGTAGGGTTTACACCCAATGATCTAGTTTTAGGTTATCATGTTTATGTTGAAGCCAAATACTAAGGTAGTGGAAAGGGTGGAGGTCATTGAGATGAAATTAGCTGAGACTGAGTCACATAAGATTGGAGACTCTAAGACATTATATTGAGTATATTTATGACTAGGAGTTCTCAATTTTCTAGAAATAATAAGAAGTTTCAGTCAATGGGGGAATGTTTTATCATTCTTTGACTAGTTTCACTAGATCAAGTAGTTCTCAGACACCTTATGCTGGGTCATGCGTAGTTTGTTTAACTTGTGCAGGTTGTGGCAATTAAAAGTGAGATATTATGAATTTAATTATTAGTTAGTGATTTGATAGTGTCCCATTTTAGTCCCATCAATTTCAGTAGTTTCATATGATGTAACAATAATTGAAGGAGGAACAGGCAGGTAGAGGATAACCTTATGATACCCCTCATCCATAGCTATAGTGAACATGAAATGAATTTGTAGGTGGTCTCCATTAGGTTTAAAGAGGATATAGATCATGACGTGCTCAGATACATGCTTTAACACTCATATCTCTAGGAATTTTATATGTCATATGAGTTTCTATCTTCCTACTTTCTACTTGGGTTTACACATTTATTGATTTTTGATCTATTCACTCCTTTGTTTTCTGGCATTAGTCTATGCGTTGAGAATTTAGGTGTAACACCATAAGGATTTATAAATAAATGCATTAAACACTGAGTCTCCACAAAACACCACTTTTTTATAACCTAGCCAGTAAACATGATTTTTCCACCTCTTTGTTTTGAATTTTTAAAAAGATACATACACGATTGCGTTCAATGAGATGTTTAGAGTCTAATAAGGCAAAATTAATTTTTGGTGAATAGTAACACAAACTTATAAATAGTAATATGAACCTTATTAATAGTAAATCATATTATTATTTTATTTTATTAAGGTTATAAGATAATGAGATCTTGATTAATTTTTCAAAGTGATATAAAACGAATTATCGTTTTAAAATTGTTATTTATTGAATAAAATATGGTTTTATTTAAAAACTAAATTAATCATATTTAGAAAAATATTTTTAAAAAATCGATTTCTTTTTTGAATTTCACACTTTGAAAAATGTTTAGGGTGAATTTTTGGTATTTTTCTAAAATACTCGATTTTTTGATGAATAGTAAAATATGGTAATCTATCGTGTTTATACATTATTAGTTAAATTCAATATTTCTAGCATCACGGATGATGTAAGCACACTTGGTTCGAACTCACATTCACATATTAATATTCTTAGTGACAATAATCAATACTATTGGTTGTATTTGGAAAAATAATAAAATAATGGGAAAAATAATGGGAAACCCTCCTCTCCTCCACTATAAAACCCCCCCTCACACCCTTCTTTTAACTCCTATCAAACCTTGTACCTTGTCTAAATTCATCTCAAATATCCTCCCAATATCCTACCCCATGTCTAGAAGCCTTTGGTCTGATAAAAAACCAAACCCTCTCCCCTAAAGAGGCTCCCATGGAAGATTACTTCAAGAGGTAAATTCTTCTTTTCATTTCTTTTATTTAAAGTTCCTTTCTTTTCTTTTCCTTTCCACACCTCCTTTCATCCAAATTTTGTGATTAATACAATACCTTACATGTACTAAAATTTTTTATTATAAATTAATAATTCTTCATGATCTCTCTTTTACCTTTCTTTAATAATAGAAGTGAAAACGCCATACGAGATGAGTTAATTTATCACATTCAAGGATGATGAGTTTTCAATTTCTGTTACTGTCTACAATTCTAGTCATGAAACCTTTTTGATGTTTGAACCAGACTATAATATATATATATATATATATATATTATAACTTATTATAGGTTTTTTAATCCTTTTTTAAACATGATACTAATTTATAAAACAAAATGAGTTTGTTGTGATCAAAAACCTCCAACTAACCCAAATAATTTTCATTAAATTTTTATATTATGATTCATATTCACTCCCAATAACCAAATTAATTTTGTAACCATGTAATATTCTGTTTTTTCTCTAATAACATACAATTTTTATTCTGTACAACCATTCTCGTTCTTCACGTTTATTTACACCCGAATATAAGTAAATCGATCATGAAAACTAAGGAAGAAAACACTCCCAAACAATGAAATTGAATCTCTTAACCCATAAAAAAGCCATTAATAAACCTAAATAAGGTGATAATAAATATTTTACATGTCTATGAGGTTTTAGAATAATTAATTTATGATCCTAAATTCTATTATTCAAGACATTAAGATCAAGTGAGGAACACCTTCGGACTTAAGGTAAGGGTTTTCTACCCGAACCTCCATTTTCATTCGGGTTACTCTTATTGGGTACATAACTCAATTAAATTCTTATTTATTCAACTTTAATCTGAATATATTCGGTGATAATGATATATTTGTGAACTAACCAGAATCCTACTTTTATTTATGGGGATTTATATGTTTTAAAAGGGTATTTCAAAAATTCTTCCTGAAATACAAGCCAGATTCAATGGAATTTCTCAAATTCTTACCTATTTTCAAGGGAACTATATAATCTGTTTTTAGCAACCATTATATTTTTAAAAACACTCATTTTATTATTAAAATACTATCTTACTTCACTTCTGGTTTTATACAAACACTTTTCCAAAATAACTCTTCTTTTCAAAGTAAAAGAGTGTTTATCTCAAGAATTACTCGATGATTTTATAAAATTATCTTCACCTATTTCAACACTCTTGTTGATTATTATGTATTATTGGGATTAATATTTTATGATATAATATAAAATATTTAAATGAATTTTTTATTATTATTTTTACTATGTATGTGCTATCTTAAAACCATTCACCAATTTACTCTGAATGGTTAGTGTTTATGCTAAATGTTCAGGGAACATTATTGACATTTCATATGTTAGTTTCAATATGAATGTATATGTTGTTTATGTATATCCCCATTCATATAGGTAATAAATTGGACATAGTAAGTTATGTGTGTGGACTACTATATCCTCTCAATGCATTAGAGGGTCTCATGAGACAAGATATGGTCTTGGCACAAGGCCTTGAAAAATTGATTATTTAGGGTCTTGGCACGAGGCATTGAAGGTATGGTTATGATGTCTAGAATTATGTATTCCCTCATTATGAAACTAGTAATTGAAACTTTATGAGGTTATTAGACTAGTATAATACCCAATAATATGCTTTATTATGTCATTTTTATTCATCTCTTATTCCTTTCTTGATGTGTTCAAGTTCATTTTTAAAGACATGTGTTTTTTAGTTATTCATCATACCTAATGTTTATATTTATGATATCTTCCTCTATATTTCTTACCCATACTAATACTCTGAGCTCACCCATTTCATATGTTTTATTTTCCTAGGACATAAAGAGGTATATTATAAAAGACATGCAGAAATAACCCAGGATTTATAGACATTTTCAAAGGAGTTTTGAAATTGTTTTCTGTTTCAAGTTGTAATAATGAACTTATGTATGTATCTTGTTTCCAAATATACTAAACTACTTGGTCCTTCAGGATACATATTTTTTGTATATATTCCAATGTAATAATATAAGGCACCGGCTCTGAGAAACTAGTTTTGGGTCCTTACGATTGGTATCAAAGGAAGTTTATGTGAAAACATGGAAACTAGATTTAGAAAATGTAGATTAGAGAAAAAAAACCATAATATAGTCTTTGAGGATAAACATAGACGAACATCCAAGATTTTTTTTATAATTAATAGATTATGTGGATATTTCTAGAAAATAAATCCTTATTCAGTTACTACAAGTAGACGTGGTTCTGGCACAGATGTACTTAGAAGTGAAAACTCCAATAAGGAGTTTTGGGCTTGACCTGAGGTGTCCTAGTACCTAAAAACGGTCCTTACCGCACACCTATTTTGACACTCCCAAGGGATATTCTTAGTATAATTCATATTTTTCTTTACATTCATTATGAGAGATTTAAATGTAAAATTTTCCTCAAAAAACCCATGTTTATGATTATGATATTTACTAGGTATAGAATTTCAATTTATTATTACTATTTTTCTACGTTTATATAATACATTGTTATTTATAACCCAATATAGTATATTCCATTATTTAGAAATGGTCCCATGTAGAAGGAATGTAAACTGAATGAATGCATGTGTCCCATGTAGGAATTTTCTTATGATGCAAGATAATGATTTGGTCTTTGATGCTGTGACTAGTGATTAGAAATTTATAACTATACTAGGACAGTTGACTCGGGTTATGAATAATAACCTTAACTGTATAGAGAATCTTGATCAACAATGTGGGGGAGCTATGTTAGATCACTTTATGTGACAACAGCCTCTATCATTTAATGGGACTACAAACCCATTCTTAGAGGAGCAATGGATAAGCTCATTAAAGAAGATATTTCTTACATTGGGATGTAACAAAAGAGATAAGTTATTCATGGTAGTTTATCAACTATCGGGATGTGTGGATTAGTGGTGGTATTTAATCCAAAACACAAAGGAGGAGGAAGAAATAGAATAAATTGAATAGAGGTATTTTAATGAAATATTCTTAAAAAATACTTCCCTCGTGAATAGCGAACAAATATGGAAAGGAAGTTTCTGAATCTAAGGAAAAAAGATAATGATAATATTGAAAAGTATGATGCTAAATTCATAAGGTTAGAAATACATGTCTCAGACTACATATGTAATCTAAGGAGAAAGATTGATCAATTCTTAGATGGTTTAAAACCATTCCTCTGAAGGGTTCTAGTCTCCCATAGTTTCTCATCATATAAAGGTATAGTCTCAAGTGTCATCAAGATGAAAAAGGAATTCTCTAAGTCTTATGACTTTAAGGGAAAGAAAGAGAAGAAGGAGTCTTCTAAGAACTCTTGAAAAGGAAATAAGGAAATGGGGAAGAAGGGAATAGTTGACCTTCAACCCTGTGATAATTGTGGGAAGAGACACCCTGGTACTTGCCTAATGGGCATGGGTGTTTGTTAAAAGTGTGGAGAGAAAGTCCACCTATATAAGGATTACAAGGGGAAGAAAAAATCTATCAATGTTAAATTATACAATTTCAAGAAAATGGGACATTATGAAAATGATTATCCTAGGAATCAAGGAAGCTTTCCCCAAAGAAGGCCAAGGGAGCAAGGCCAAGCTTATGCGATCACAACTACTTCTTTTGATGTTTCTAATAATATGGAGGTAGGTAATTTAATTGTTTCATCAAACTGATCCAATGCTTTATTTATTTCTGGATCATCAATTTCTTTCATATCTTCCTATTTTTTTGCCAAATTATATATTTCCAATTTGATTTAATAAGGTATTTTTCAGTCAAAACATTAAAGGGATGTATCATTGCAACAATGTTATGCCAGGAAGTCCTTATTATGGTATATAAACATACTTTGTATACTGATTTTATTATCATAACCATGAATTAATTTGATATAATCCTTAGTGTGGATTGTATTTCGAACCATGATGAAAAAACTTATTGTAAGAAGAAGGAGGTTACAATTTTTTAGGATGATGAGGAATCCCTTATCTTTAGGGAAGAAAAATCACCATCTAATTCTCATCTAGATCCAACCACATTAGATCTACTGTATTCAATTATTAGGGAGGAAGGGAATGAAATAACTATGAGTGAGGAAAATAATGTTCAAATAGAGGATGTAACTATTGTTAAATAATATGATGATGTATTTCCAGAGGATTTACCTAAACATCCTCCAGAGTGGGAAATTGAGTTGTCCATTGACTTAATTCCTAATTCAAGGCCCATATCAAAGACCCCATATAGAATGGACACTATGGAATCAGTGGAACATGATAAAAAACTAGAGGAATTGAGTGATAATAGATTTATTCTCCCTAGTGTTTCTCTATGGGTATCCCTTATCCTTTCATTAAGAAGAAATATGGATCTATGAGGTTATGCATTGACTACTGGGATATCAATGCTATAACAAAAAGAACAAGTATTCCCTACCTAATATTGATGATTTATTTGATCAAATTCATGGAACTAGATACTTTTTTAAGATTTAACTTTGATCTGGATATCATTAGTTGTGAGTAAGGAAGGAAGACATTCCAAAGACAAAATTTCGAACCAGGTATGGGCATTATGAGTTTACAGTAATGCCTTTTGTACTGACTAATGAACCCTATGTCTTCATGGGTCTAATGAATAGGTTTTTCAAGGAATATCTTGATAAATTTTTGGTGGTATTTATTAAGGATATCTTGGTATACTAGAAATGCTACGAAGATCATGAAAATAACTTGTACACTATTCTGAAGAATCTTAAAAGAAATGAATTATATGAGAATTTTAGCAAGTGTGAATTTTGGATAAAATCAGTTTCCTTTTGTGGAAACATTTTCTCTAAGGATGGAATATATATTGTTCTTTCAAAGAAAAATTCTTTTAAATAATGGACTACTCAAACGAACATAACTGTGGTACGTAGTTTTATTAGTTTAGCAGGTTATTATCAGTGTTTTGATCTGAACATCGCTTGTTTATCTAACCCAATGACCAAGCTTACACATAAATGGGTTAAGTTCATATGGAAAAAAGAATGTGAGGACTATTTCCAATAATTGAATAAGATATTAGTAAATTATTTAATCCTAACTCTACCATTGGGGAATGATGGATTTTTGATCTATAGTGATGCATCAAATAAAGGACTTGGTTGTGTCCTTATGCATAATGATAGAGTTATTTCCTATGAATCAAGGTAGATAAACACTCATGAACAAAACTATCCTACTCATGATCTTAAATTATCACTTGTAATGTTTTCTCTGAACATATAATGACATTATATCTATGGATAAAAATATGATATATATACCGATCATAAGAGTTTGAAATATATCTTCTCATAGAAAGAACTCAACATGAGGAAAAGGATATGTATTGAACTACTCAATGACTATGATTATACCATACACTACAACCCAATAAAGGAAAATAAGGTAGATGATGCATTGAGAATGAAGGATCATGGAGTTCTCAACAAAAAGAGGATTGAAAAGGATCCTTTGTACATAGATCTAGTGAGGATGGATATGGGAATTATCAAAGAAGGTGAAACATCACTAATTTTTCGAATGGTTGACCAACCAACTTTATTGGAAGGAATTAAATCTTCACATTATGATGACAATAATATTCTAATTAAAATTATTTCTATGAAAGATGGTAAGTTGGTCGACCTCATGTGTGAAGATGGAATTCTAAAATTTGGGAAGATGATGTGTGTTCCCTCTTTACCCAAGCTGAAAATGGATTTATTGGATGATTCCCATAGCTCAAATTTCTCTATACACAATATTATCACTAAAATGTATATATATTTGAAATAAAACTTTTGGTGGGATAACATGATGAGGTAAATTGTTGATTATGTATCAAGATGTTTATTTTTCCAACAAGGAAAGGTAGAATGACCACATCCTATAGGATTCAAGAAACCTATACCTATTCCTACATGGAAATGGGATGAAATAACTATGTATTTTTTCACTAGAGTACCCAAAACTCTGAGAAATATTGATTCAATATGGGTAATTGTGGATCAACTTATTAAATATTCACATTTCCTCGTTATAAGGGAGGATTTGCCATTGGAGATCCTTGCACAACTCTATATCAATGAAGCTGTGAGACTTCATGCAACACCTCCCTCAATTGTGTCTGTCATTGATCCAAGATTTACATCTAAAGTATGGAAAAGTCTTTATAAATCCCTGGATATTAAGCTTTAATTGAGTACTACTTATCACCCTCAAACTAATGGGAAATCAGAATAATGATCCAAACTTTAGAAGACATGTGAGATCACACTAACTTGATTTTCAAGGTATGTCGGATCATTATTTACCTTTGGTGGACTTTTCCTACAATAATAGTATCCATTCCATTATTCAAATGGAACCATATGAAGCATTGTACAGAAAGAGATTTCGTAAACCAACATGTTGGGATAAAGTAGGTGAAAGTATCTAGTGGGCCCAAAGCTTGTGGAGGAAACAACAGTGGAGGTAAAGAATATTCAAGGCCATATCAAACCAACTCAAACCATTAAAACAATCTATGTTGATAATCAAAGGATTAATTTGGAATTTCATGTGGGAGATAATGTTTTATAAATGTATCTCCATGGAACAATGTTATAAGATTTTGTAAGAAAGAGAAACTAATCCCCGGGTACATAATCCCTATTGAAAGTATAGAGATAATTAGAGTTGTTTCATATCATTTGGCTATGCTGCATAGCCTATATAAAGTATACAATTTGTTTCATATCTCATTGCTGAGTAAGTACATTCCAGACCCAATGCATATCCTAACTTATGAATGTATAGAATTGGAACCTGGCCTATCTAACTATGAAGAGCCTATCATGATTCTAGATACTAAAGAACATGTGTTGAGGAATCATATGAACATGTTGGTAAATATAAATTGGAAAAATAATAAAATAAAAGAGGTCGAAGGGGTCCTGAGAAGCATATGTTGAATAACTACCAAAATCGTTTTGTGAGGTAATATTTTGGTAATTTTGAGGATGAAGTTTTTGTGAGGGGATAATGTAACACCAAAGGATTTATTAATAAATCCATGAAATACGAAGTCTCCACAAAGCACCACTTTGTTATAACATATCCAGTAAACATAATTTTTCCACCTCTATGTTTTGAATTTCAAAAAACTGACATACACGGTTGCTTTCAGTAAGATATTTAGAGTCTGAGAAGACAAACATAATTTTTAGTGAATAGTAATGTACCCTTATGAAAAATAATATGAATTTTAATATGACCCTTATGAATATTAAATCATAATATTATTTTAATTTCATAAGGTTATAATATAATGAGATCTTGATTAATTTTTCAAAGTGATATAAATAGAATTATAGTTTTAAAATTATTATTTTTTGAATAAATAATGATTTTATTTGAAAAATAAATTAATCATATTTTGAAAATTATTTTCAAAAATAGAGTTCATTTTTTAATTTTATGCGTTGAAAAATGGTTAGGGTGATTTTTTAGTATTTTTTTGAAATACTCGAATTTTTTGATGAATAGTAAAATACGGTAATCTTTCGTATATATACATTATCAGTTAAATTAACTATTTATAGCATCATGGATGATGTAAGCATGCTTGGTTCAAAATAACATTCACCTTTTACTATTCTTGGTCACAATAATCAATACTATTGGTTGTCTTCGGCAAAATAATAAAATAATGGGAAAATCCTCTTCTCCTCAACTATAACCCCCCCCCCCTCACTCCATCTTTTTATCACTCTTCTCAATACTTTTTCCTTGTATAAATTCTGATAAAATATCCTCCCAAGATCCTAACCCATTTCTATCATCCCTTTGTCTCATAAAAATTCCAAAACCTCTCCCCTAATGAAGCTCTCAGGGAAGATTACTTCAAGAGGTAAATTCCTATTTTCATTTATTTTATTTCAAGTTCCTTTCTTTTATTTTTCTTTCCTCACCTCCTTTAATTAAAATGTTGTGATGACTCGAGTACATTATATGTACTGGAATGTTTTTATCATAAAGAAATAATTCTTCATCATCTCCCATTTCCCCTTCTTTTATACTAGAAATGAAAACATCATCCGAGATGTGTTAATTTATCAAATTCAAGGATGACGGGTTTTCAATATCTATTATCATCTACAATTCTAGACATGAAACCATTTTTATGATTTAAAAAGACTATAATATATGTATTAAAACTTATTTATGGTTATATAATCCTTATTTAAACATTATACTAATTTATAAATCAAAATGAGTTAGTTGTGATCATGAATCTCTAATTTACACAAACAATTATCATTACTTTTTCATATTACAATTCATCTTAACTCCCAATAACCCAATGAATTTTATAACCATGTAATATTATGTTTGTTTACTAATAACATAAAACTTATATTATGTAAAACCATTCTCATTGTACATGTTTATTCATATATGAATTTAAGTAAATCGATTATGAAAACCAAGGAAGAAAACACTCCCAAACAATGAAATTGAATCTCTTGATCCATAAAAAGGGAATTAATGAACCTAAAAAAGTTATAATAAATCAATTAGATGTTTACTATGTTATTGAATCACTAATATATGAACCTAAATTCTATTATTCAGGTCATTAATATCAAGTGAGGAACACCTTCATACTTAAGGTAAGGGTGTTCTACCCAAACCTCCATTTTCATTCGGGTTACTCTTATTGTCTACTTACCTTAATTAAATTCTTATTTATTCATATGTACTACAAATATATTATGTTATAATTTTATATATATATGATAAACAACTACAATCCAACTTTCATTTAGGGGTATTTATATATTTTAAAAGGGTCTTTCAAAAATTCTTCCTGAAATAAAAGCCAGATACAAGGGAATTTATCAAATTCTTACCTATTTCTAAGGACACTCTATAATATATTTTTAAAAATAATTATATTTATAAAAAAACATTTTATTATGAAAATACTATATTACTACTCTTTTGGTTTTATACAATGTCTTTTCTAAAACAGCTCTTCTTTTTAATGTAGAAGACTATTTACCTCATTAATTACTCGATGATTTTATAAAAGTATATTCACCTATTTCAACAAACTTGTTGATTATTATGTATTATTAGGATTAATATTTTATGATATCATATACCATATTTTAATTAATATTTTATGATTAGTTTGACTCTTGATGTGTTATCTTAAAACCATTCACCTGTTTTCTATGAATGGTTAGTGTTTATGCTTAATGTTTAGGGAACATTTTTGACATTTCATATGTTAGTTTCAATATGAATGTAGAAGTTTTTTATGTTTATCCCCATTCATATCAGTAATGCATTGGACTTAGTAAGTGATGGGTGGGGCCTTCTATAGCCCATTGATGCATTAGTATGTCTCATGAGACAAACTATGGTCTTGGCATAAGGCCTTGACAAAATGATTATTTATGGTGACTAGTAATTGAAAGTTGATGTTATTTGACTATTATAATACCCCCGATTATGCTTTATTATGGAATTTTTATTCATCTCTTGTTCCTTCCATAATGTTTTCAAGTTCATTTTAAAATTCATGCATTTTTTAGTAATTCTTCAATCCTAATGTTTATGTTTATGATATCTACTATTGTATTGCTTACCTATACTGAGCATTTGAGTTCACCCCTTTCTTATGTTTCATTTTCCTTGGACATGAAGAGGTATATTATTAATGAAATGCAGAAATGACCTAGTAATTATGGATTTTTTCAATGGAGTTTATAAATTATCTTTTGTTTCATTTTTTTTATCTTGAACATATGTAAGTATCTTGTTTCTAAAGCTACTAAACTACTCAGTCCTTATGGATTCATATTCCTTGTTTATATGCCAATGTAATAAAATAAGGAACCAGCTCCGAGAAACTGGGTTGGGTCCTTACATTAGGTGGAAATGATTCTAGTACCATGGGCATTTACTGATCTAGTTATAGTTCATTCTAGCATGTTTTAAGTTTTCAAATGCTATTATTGGGTTCTAGGGAAACACCATTCTTAGGGATATTTCCTCTGTTTATAGACACATCCAAAGAAAATAATCCTCAGTAATAATTGTTTGTATTTAATATAGAATATCAAGTATTTATTCATTATTTTTTCTATATTATATTATGTTGAGGGATAAGAAGTGGTTATAATTAATAAATTATACCCTTCAATGGTTTAGAAGAAATTTGAGTCACTATCTTTTTTATTATTTGGTCTAATCATGAGTTTTGTAGAGGATAATTTGATGGTGTTTCCCATAGTTATTGAATATTACCCTATTTTTTCATAAATATTTTTCATCACTACCCCCTTAATGAGGGATCATTTTTGGGATATAGTTATAGCTAGGATTTTCTTTGATATAGATATCACCATATCATATATCCACTTATAATTTTAAGGATCTGCAGATTCAGGTTGGTGACCTGGTAAAAAGAGGATTCATTAGACCTAGTGTGTCAGTTTGGGGAGATCTAATTATTTTATGAATAAGAAAGATAGTAATTTTTGGTTGTGTGTCGATTATTTCTCTTTGAATCAGGTAATGGTAAAGAATGACTAACTTATCCTATAGATTTATGATTTATTTGATCAATTTGAAGAAGAAAATTGGTTCTATAAGATTGAAATACGGTCTGGATATGATCAGATGTAAGTAAATGATAAGGATATCCCAAAGACTCATTTCAATTGTCCTTATAGTCATTAAAAGTTCATTGTGATGTATTTTAGTGTGATGAATTCTCCAGATATGTTAATGGGTTAAATTTATTTAGTATTCCATGTGTTCCTAGATCTATTTTAGGTGGTCCTTATCAATTAAATCGATGTGTTCTCAGCATCCAGGGTGGATCACACAGAGCATATGTAGGCCATTTTGGGAGTTCTTTGGTTTCATTATCAATTAAATAAGTTGTCAAAGTGTGATTTCTGGGACCTTGATTTCCATTTCCTAGGGAATTTTATGTATCAATTGGGATTATTCATATATACTTTAAAGGTTGATGTGGTGGTTTCATGGGTATCTCTCTAGAATGTTTCAATGGTGCATAGTTTCCTTGGTCTTTCTAGATATTATAGGAGGTTCATACTTAACTTATCTTAGATTGTTACTCCTAAGACACAATTTACTTGAAAGGATTAGGTTTTATTTTTTTACTAACCATTTTCATGTTTTTTTCAATTATTTTAAGCAAAATTCATTTATTCTTCTTATTCTTTGTCTACTTGAGGAGGGTGTTGTTTTTTATGTTTATCATAATGCTTCATGTATTGGTTTGGGTTGAATATTAATGTAATAAAGGGAAGTTATCTCTTATATTACTTAGTAGTTATTATCTAATGAATGTAATTATGTAACCCATGATCTTGATCTTGTAGTAGTAGCAATTTCCTTGAATTTTTGGTGGTACTATCTTATTAATGAATGTTTTGTGGTCTTTTTGGATCATAAATCATGAAGTATTTCTTCTCCCAGTGTGACATGAATATTATAAATTATTTTTTATGGATTTATTATGGGAATATTACTTTTAGTTTTATTTTACACCTTATAAATAAAATGTTATTGTGGATTCCATAAGCAAGAAGTTGTGTGGTGATGTTTTGTGTGAGTTTGGAAACTCTTAGGGCTAATGGAAGAGTTTAAAGTGATTCATATATGAAAGAGGATATCTCTATCAAATTATAGTGCATTCATAATTATTTTAGAATGGATAATAATAACATCTTAGAGATTCTAAGGCATAGGTTTTTCATGATCGATTTGTCTATAGAGATGCTCCTGAGGGTCGGACTGAGGATGGAAAATATTGAGTATTATTCCAGGGAAATATTTTCATTCCTTCAGTGATTTGAGATGTGGATCTACATGAGTTTCATAGTTATCCCTTAGTGGTATATACTAGTTTTTAATAGATGTATCATGCACTAAGAGGTTAGTTTTAGTGGTCTAATTTGAATAAGTTAGTTGTTAATTTTTTCTCTTAGTGTTTATCTTTCCAAAAGGTGAAGGCTAATCACTATGACTGTTTTATTAAACCACTTTAATCTCCTTAGTGTAAGTGGGGGGACATTTTTATTTTATTACTCACTAGTTTTCCCATAACTCTAGGTAGTAATGATTCTATATTTGTGATCATGGATCATCTAAAAAAGACAGATCACTTTGTAGTGATAAAGGATTCGATATCGATAAAGGTGATATTGAGGTAGTATATGGAGGAGATAGTGAGGCTTCATGGATTTATGAATATGTTCATATTTGATCATGATCTGTGTTTTAATTATAAGGCATGGAGAGGTCTCCAATGTTATTTTTTCTCTTATTTATTCTTTATCACCACTTTTAACCCATAAATAGATGGTCGGATAGATTAGACCATCCATACACTATAAGACATGTCATGTCTGTGTATTTTAGAATTTTGAGGTTCTCGAATGAGGTAACTTACCTTAGTCATGTTTTCCTACAAAAACAGTTATCACTCTACAATTGGTATGGCCCCATTTTAAGCTATGTATTTTCAACCTTCCATATCTCCATTATGTTGGACCGAGGTCAAATATTTATCTATTTAGGGACTGAAATTGGTGAAAAGTATAACAGAGAAGTTAAAGGTGATTCATGGGTGAATAAAGGTGGAATATGATCATAAAAAATCATATGTTGATAAAAGTATGAGACCATTATATTTCGAAATCGAAGGTCACTTGTTCCTGTAGGTGTATCCTTATTGTGATCAGCGATGGTTTTCTTGTGGGATTAATCTTTATCCAAGGTTCATTGATTCTTTTTAGGTGTTGTGTCAAGTTATATTCATTTATTATTAGTTATAACTACCTCTAAAAATAATTTAGATTCATGATGTCTTCTAGGTATCATAGATCTAGTGAGATCTTCATGAAGATTCTCACATCATCGATTTGGTTGAAATAGATGTTGAATATGGTACAAATTTTGTGGAGATTCCTATCAAGATTTAAGACTATCAAGAGATGGTAAAGAATGGTCATGTTAAACATTTGGTTCAAGCCTAGTAGTGATGCATTTTCTTAGTAGAAAACACTTGGGAGGGTGATACATAGATGTGTACCCAATGCACCAAGTTGTTCTAAGGCCTTGTTTTTTTTCATTTTTTTAGACATTATGTTTGATCTTGTGTTGATATAATTATTTTTTCCCTTCCACATTTGGGGGGTTTTTTTACCCTCTTTCCTCGTGTTTTTTTTTTCCAGTTGTAGAAAGATCCTTTAGAGGTATCTTATGGTTGGGTTATTTAAACCCCAATTATATTACTTTTAGGCCGTGTTTTAAATTTATAAGGATGGTAATTTTTTGAGAGGTATCTAATGTAAGGTTTTAAATTTATCAGGATCCTCCCTTTGAATTTTTCATGGATCAAAGGTGTTATGATGGATTTTGAAGGAGTTTTGGAGGTTTTAAAAGAGTTTTTATCATTTTTAAGGGTCACCACACTGTGTTGGTAGGCACGGTGTTGGATATTTTAGAACTTTCTTAGAGTCTTAAGTATAGGGAAGGTTTTTTTAGCCTCGAGTGTTCAAATTTAGGGTATGGTGTTGCCCGTTTGTTGTTAGAGTGCACCATGATGAGTGAAATAGATCATCTAGACATTTTATAATGAATTCTTCTTTGGGGAAGTTCCTATGAGAAATGGGCATTGGGAAACAGATTGGAAATCCATTTTGGGGAAGGATGGAAGGTTGTTATTCTTAGTGAGTCCCACTCTTGGAATTTGGTAGTAGGTAACTCACCACATAATAGTACTAAGAATAAATAGGGTAAAACTTCTTATGTTTCTACACCACACCATGGTAGAGCCTATGGTGGAGGTCAAAATAGTTTGATGTTGGTTTTAGAGGTATGCAGTCATTGGGATACAAATGCCTTAAAATTGGATCACACTTTGACTAAAGTCACCATGTGTGTTTTTGGGATTTCACCATGACATGGTGAAGGATGTTGGGATTCCACTACAAATGGAAGTAATGATCTCCCTTTATTCATATTTTTAATCCCACTTTCAAACCCTATATGACCCTTACACCTCTCATCACACTCCATACAAAACATGATGTGTCTAAACTCCTTGGATTGAAAGATCAAAGTCTCAAATCATTATATCCTTCCATTTCTCCTTTTATCGTCATTTATCCTATCCTTTTTCTTTTGGTAAATAAATTTTGATAGGATTCCTCTATTTTGGGTTCTGGTTTTCAACAAGTGTTGGTGGTAGTTTTTTTTCTTAGGTTATTGTGTAATGTTATTTTATTTTTCTAGAATATCCTTTAGTGGTGTTTGTTTCTCAATTATTCATTCTAGCTTGGTGAAAATTGAGATTTTAAATGATCTAGGGAATCTATTAATTCTTCTTTAATTATTTTCAAGTGTGAATTAATAATGATTTAGATTATTTTATAAATGGGTTTGATTAACCTTAAAAAAATCTAGAAATGGAATAATATGTTTAATGATTAATCTATTTTCGGGAAAATTATAAGGAGAATAAGATTTATTTAATGGTTTTTTTAATTTATTTCTTGGAATTTATCACATTCTAGGGAATAATATTGTTTTTATTAATTCATGAATTGAATTATAACTTGAATCACATGTTGCAGCTTAAATGAATAAGCTTCTTGAAATCCAAAAATTAAAATAAAAAAGATGTTATCACATGATACAATGTTATCTACCTTTTTTCAATTAATGATAATTATTTGAAATTCTATAAATTAATGAATTGAAATGGGAATTATCTCATGTTTAATAAAATTAACTATTTAATGTGTGTAATTAACTAAATGGTTGTGTTTTGATAATAAATTTGGTTTGTGTTTTCATGCTACCACTTAATGTTTTAAAAGATAGTGTGATATATTTTTGGCAGTGTTTTTTTTTGTTTTTTTAGCATGTTCAGTTACTTGAAGGTATAACTATGTAAACCCAAATGATGATAATTAATGTAAGAGGCATGAGTAATTTGTATGATTCTCATCTTGGAATTGATTATATGAAATAATTCTTGGAATTGTGTTTATGTTTAGATATGGTAGGATAATATCATTAGGTTCCCCTATGTGGAGAACCTATGAATAATGAACCAATTAATTCAAATTGTAATTATGAAACAATTATTAAATAATAAATTTCTGGGGTTAAGAGATACTATTTCTTATTATGGGAATCATAAATCTTCAATTACATAGACTTAGTACCTTCACCTGTGTGCATAAAATAAATTGTAAATTCATGTGTTCTCTAGAAATTTAGAGGATTGATTTTTTATGACTTTTTTGTGGTTGTGAATCATGAAGAGAATTGGGAAAGAGGCTTTGGTATATGTCATTTGATGATTTATTTGTCGAGCGGTGGGTTGGGAACCCATGTGATAGTGATAGTTGATGCCAATGATGGTGGGATGGATTATTTTATGCATAATTTTGTGGGACATTGGGAGAATAATATGATTTTATAGAGGGGCTTACTCATCGATCTGTATAAACTTTCTAGTTGATTTTTTTGATTCTTTCTTTATTTCCCAATGGTTATATGATGTTTACATGATTAGTATCCAACCTCTTGAAGTTGTTTGTTTCTATATACTATGATTTTATTATAGAAGAGGCAACTTAGGCTGAGTCTTAGAGTACCAATATTATTTATGAAATGATAACTAAACTAATAAATGAATGGGTTTGGTTCATGGTGTTCACAAATAATGGTGACTTAGTTATGAACATATGAAATAGAATTAATAGTTTCATTAGAACATAGATTAATAAGATCCAAATTTCATACTTGTAAGATGTTAATGTATATTAATTAAAAGTTAATTAATTAATAAGTAATGAACATGATGCTTGTATTCTTGTTTGATATCTAGATCATAGTTATAGTAGATGGGGGTCCTATATGATGATAAAAATATATGATTCTAAGGCTAAGGAGTTTCGCATAGAGTGGTTGTATGTGATATTATTCAATATATTAAGATTTCATATTCTAACCCATCCATGTTGGTAGGTAAATTTACACAAAAATATTTTGGGGATGTTTTATCCAACATCCAAGATGTCAAGGGAATAGATGGTTTACTTCTCTATCACCCCCACTCTCCCTCAATACATAGATGAGTAGGAATATCTCGAGTTATAATGGTTACAGTATAGGGTGTGTTTCTATAAATTCTATGATGGATCATAGTTTACCATAAATTTATATAGGGTTTTTAATTGATTTAGGTATAGAAAATACTTATATCTGGTCATGGTGTCTCTAGTTTCCCATGGTTGGGTTCTTGAATGGGCTATATTATCTTGATTTATAATGTATTTATACAGGCTATAGTGGATTACGAACATACACTTGGTTATATATGGGGTGATGTGGATGATGAGATGGATATTTCAACTAATTAAAACATAATATATTGGTCCATATGTGGGATTAAGGTATGCAGGGTTGAGGCTTTACTCACATCGAGGATAAAAAATGATTTAGGAGAGATGAGAATAGGACGTAACCATTGGGAAATGAGAGAGAAAAAAGAGTATATAAGTTAAAGTTAGGAGTTATTAATTATAAATATTTTATTTTTATATAAAATAGTTTACTTCTATGTGATACTTGATTATATTTCTATAGTGAAAATAGAAAAATAGTATTACTTTTTTAGATGATGAGTTAGGTTTATTTTTTTATTCACTGGGCTTTAGTATGATTATTTCACATTTTTTATGAGAGGTTTCAAGGAGGATCCTACAAAGTATACATGTTATGCTCACCATACACATATATGAACTATTTTTCAAATCATTAGAAGTAGTTTGGTGATTGGGTTGGATGTTACTAGCTTAGAAGAGTTTTTGAGTATCTATTGGGAGTTTCTAGAGTTCATGGTTACTACTTAATATTAATTTTTGTACTTTAAGTTTTATTTTAAAATCATGTATAAAATAACATGTATGGGGATTTATTCTATTTTGTACTTGGTTTTGATTTTTGGTTTATCCTTCATATCCATTACTCCTTAAACATATATAGGGTGATTCCTCCCATGTGTTTGACTAATATAACCTCGGTGATATCCACCTACCCATGGACTATTGGAGGTATTTTGTGGGTGTTATTATCTCTCTTTATTCATTTTCAATCACATAGGGGTTCCTTTATAGGAAGGGGTCATGAAAAAAAACATAAAAAACATCCCCTTTTATAGATATCTAAACGTAAGTGGTCAAACATAGGAAGGGATCACATAAGGATACTTGTGCACTAGTAGCTTGATTATGGAAGAGCTCATGTAAACTGATTTGGGTGCATATTCCAAGAAGACGGTACCCCTTATATAAGGGTATATGGGTATGTAAGCTAATTATGTGACACCCATGGAATAAAGATACCTAAGAATAGAAGCCAAACATGAAATAGCATGAGTGAGGAGACCTGGGCATAAACGATAAGCACATAGAACCCCTCACATAAGGATACATTTATTCCAAACATAATATTTCATCTAAAAAATCCTGATCCTAAAAATGTATCCTAAAACCAAAGAAAAAGATATAATAGAAACCATCATCTTCAACCACACTTCCTCCACTGTTTTATTGTCCATCTACTACTTCAAAAATGGTTGGGAATACATATATATCATGTAGGTTGGATATTATGGATAAATACCCAGACCAGATAGAAGTAGCAATTGGGTATTTGGATTTCCTGATCAAGAAACATGAAAAACATTTGTCTATGGTAAAATATAATCCCCATCTGTTATATAAACATACCCCATTATTGGATCCCATGTCATAGAGATGCATGTTCTCACTCTAGGATTTATATTGGACTTGGGTGACTAATATTGTTGATACATATCCATCTTATATGAAGTAAATTAAAATTTTCCTAAGAACTTCTCATGTTAACGGTTTCACACATTCCATAGTACTAGAGGTAACTCCCATTGTTTCATAAGAGGAAACATGGTAACTAAAATTAACATACTATAATTCGATAATAAATTATATATATCTATATTATGTATTTTAATATTATATTTGTGTGATGATTATGATTCATTCATATTCCTTTTAACCAAGAACTATCAGTCACCTCCACACCTAGGAAGTATTTCCCACATCACATTTTTCTCTTTCTCTATTTCTAACATGCACCAACCTTTTTCTTTCACATATTTTTAGATAATCCTAACCTACATTAACCCATGGTAATTATTTTTATTCTAAACTTCCATCCCCATAATTTTAAAATTAATGTTAACATTTTCTCCAACCCTGTGAATAAATTTTTCTTATAAATAGTTTTTATTCTATATTTTATATTTATTTTAATTAAATTGGTTTTATATTTATGTTTTTTTATGATTTTGAAATGAAACAACACACTCATACCGTGATAGTGTTTTTGGAATCAAATTCATTGAGAATTCATTTTTTTTATTATAATTCTAAACATGTATCTGGAAATTTCATCTAAATTTTGTTACAAATTTTCCCCATTGAAAAATAAAACAAAAATGATACAATCTATATTTGTTTTTAAATTTATCACCTCTATATTTACTTTCATCCCAGCTTACATTATTTATCCCCTGAAAGAAATCTTTGAGTCAGGAAAAATCCTACTTATTTTAAACTTATTTTAATATTAAATCATTCATAATTATTTCTTTTAAAAAATTAAAGAATTTTTTTAGGGGGTATACCATCTTCGTATGTTTTACATGGGGATGTATATAAATATTTTGTGGGGGGAAGTTAGTCTTCCTATAAATTGATTTTCTATTTTATTTTTAAAAAATTAAACCTACCATTGTACTGAATTTTCAAAGGAGGGTAACCCTTGTAAAAATATATTTCAAATGATTATTCTTGAAACACAAAAATAATAATTTGTATATATATATAAAATAAAAAAATAAAAAATAAATTACAATTATGAAAAACAAGTTTAATAGATAGTGAGAATAGTTATTTTTCAATCAATCATTTAATTATTTTTGTAAATAACCAACTCCTTTTCAAATATAATTTTATAAACATTTATCTAAAATTCCATAACATTAAAAATTATAGTAAAATTACTATTGATTTAACTAATTATTGTATAATTTTAAGGAGAAAATATATAAAATGAAAACCTATATAAATGTGTTTGGTAAATTGGTTTTCTAAAAATACTCTAGAAAACTATCATGAGTGGTATTGAATATATGATAAGGGATAAGTTTAAATAAACGTACTCTTAATGAAATAAATATAGAATAAATATAAGAAATATATAATTACCTCGACCTTAGTAGCCTAGAGTTGGTGCCTAATTTCATCACATTGGTATATGATTTAAATAATCTCTTCTTGAAGGACCTATCAATTTAAAAGTTTTGGTAAACAACATACATATATGATTCTTACATTAAATTTGAAAACATGAATTAAAAAACAATATTTTTCCAAGAATAAATTTATTCTATATAGAAATCCCTACATATCAGTCATAGTAAACTTTATAGAGTATTTGCGAGATGAACCAAAATAAGGGTGCGCTCAAATACTCATTATGGTTTAAGTATAGAAAAATATATCATGTATCAATAAGAATAAAAATATGTAAATGTGAATAATTGAAAATACATTCCATTTAAAAAACTTAACTAACATGGTAAGATAATGTGGAATAAATTTGGAAAGGTAAATAACTGAGAAATTATTCCATTTAACCAATAATATGAGGACTAAATGAATTCATAGATTATAACATATCAAAAATAACATGTATAATGATAACTAAATTTTGAATAAAGGCAATGATTAATTATTGGATATCATGTTTCCTAAGGACATGATACCTTTACCATAAAGATATATCCTAATGAAATTTTAAAACATATTGGGTAAAATCCCATATGATATGTCTCAATACCTTTTGTAAGACACTTACTATCAATATTAAACCTCTAGAAATTTTAAAACTACTTGGTTAAAAATGTAAAGGTTTATGGCCAACTGATTTTGTCTCATTAAATTACCAATGAATCTAGAGGATTACATTAAGAACTCCCAAACCCATGTATTTAATGTCCAAATAATTCACATATATCAAATAATCAATTAAATTCATAAACAATTGTTGTTATCATAAAATATTCATATTGATTAAAGGATATGGATTTATTAATATTTCCCAAGTTAATCAAATAAAATTAAAAGTAAAAACCATATGTGAAAATGGTATATAGTTTAGGAAATAATCATATCTATCACAAAATAATATAGATATTTAATGTAAATTTTATTTCTGATGAAAATTTTTTACAAAAAAGTTATTGTTTCAAGATAAAGTTAGTAATCAAAAAAAGAATGTGAGATTGCATAATAACTATTACCATTTAGTAATTTTCAAGTCAAATCCAGTTAGATGAAATAATTAAAATTGAAACATAAAATACCATGAATTATAAATTATACATGATATTACATGTAAAATGGTATGTATATACACCACATAAAATTTTATTGGTGCATAATAACAAATAATTCACAATGAAATGTAAATTGAGACGAAAACTATAAACTTGTGCTTCCTTTTGTTTGAACATGATTTAATATAATATATAGTGGTTTTAAAAAATTCATTAACTTACACAAAATACATATTAATATTTATAAAATCATATATTATCCTTTTATAACATCCTATTATCCATTCATTAATAATCATTGCTTATTTTCATCGTTTCGGATGTTAGTTTCCTTGTTTTCTTATGCCTGTTTTGTCATTTAAGATCTCATACTTCCACATATTATAGATTTAAATAATATAAAAAATAATAATCATGAAATAATTATCATATGTTGACATAAATTTTAATTTTAAAACTAATCATGAATGATGGTTATGTAAATTAATTTTGTTACGATCATGGAGAAGGTAGGTCGTACGTACGCATGAGTAATGTTTCCTTTTTCAATGATCATTTCTTAAATAGGGTAATTGATATTTAATCTTTAAATCATTATCATAATATAAAATATAACATGTTATATAATTATATATTCCATCCATATTGTGTGATGATGAAAAGAGAGTCATGTATCTTTGTGAAGGCAGTAGTCCACACATACATGAATGATGTTATCGTCTTTACTTGAGTGAAAATGAAAGAAAGAAAATGATATATGTTATATTTAAATAATTAAAAAAATTAATTAGTATAAAAATTATTAATTTATATAACATATAATCATTAATTTTATCTTTATTACATTCCACGTGAATTATTAGAGAAAGACGAATCACGTCCCTTTGCAAGGTAGTAGTCTTCCATACACACAAGCGAGGTTATCGTATCTCCTACATATTGGTGGGTGAAAATATGTTTATTATATAGTGAATAAAAAGGTATTATTATATAATAAATATCATATATTAAATTTAGATCCATCATCATACCCAACCTTGTGAAATATTCATGGAAAAATGAATGACACCGATTTTTGAGTCGGTAGTCCATCGTACACATGAATGATGGTTTCATAACACATTTAACAGAAGTGTGTCTGGTTCTAGGTTGTATCCTTAAAATAAAAATGTATAAATATATCTAATATATTGAGGTTATTATATCATAATGATTTGAATTTTTTTGAATGATTTGGAGAAGGAAATAAAATGAAGACGCTTGTTTAAGAATATTACCTCTCTTTCGGGTAGCCTCACTAGGTTTGCACTAAATCCTTTAAAGGATGGATTTTTTCCTAATATAAGGATTAGAGGATTATGTTAGAGGGTTTTGAAGTTATTTGTGTAGGTTTTTTATGATCCAAATGGCTTTAGATGTGTGGATAAGTAGGGGTGATTTCCCTTTTATATTTGAGGAGGAGTGGAACTTATGTAAATAACCAAAAGTATTCACTATTGGTAGGTCAATATGACCTCATGTTACTCCAATATTGAAAATTAATGGTTTTTAAGGATTATATGGTCGATAAAAACCTCCACGATACAATAAAACACATTTTTAGATATATTTTTTCTTAACTTTAGAGTTTCCTTATTTTTGACATTTTTTGTTTTTCACTATAGTAACTAGTTTTATAACCATGGTAATTTATCCATAAAGAATAAATTAAAGTGATACCTATATGATAATTTGGAACTAATGATTCTAATTGTTAAATCATATTTATCAATAAAAAATTATTATGTGTGTTGAACATTTATTTTTACACAAGCACATATGTCTGTAAAAACATTGTTTAAACCTTAACTGTACTAAGAGGGTTTTTTACAATTTTGGGGTTAATATAGTCATTATAAGAGAACAATTGGTACATTAATGGAACATAGTTGATATTTATTAACATTTAAAAATCACTTGGTAGGAGATAAGATTTTTATTAATTTTAAATAATTTAATAAACTATTCTTCATTATTAAATAACATTTATGAAAATTTTGACATTATTCATTTAATTTTAATTTAAAAATACAGATATAATGAAATAATTAGAATATATTAATTTAACACCCTTATAACATGATATATTCATTCAAAAAATAATAATTTGATAAATAATTCATTCAATTTAATTCACTTTTAATATTTTTAGTATAATTAATTTTATTTAATTATTGACTAAATAATAACTATATTGGTATTTCATAAGAATTTAATGTAATTATATTATCTCTAAAAATTAATGATAAATTATTGTTATAAAAATAATATTTATATTTCAAAACAAAAAGTTTAACTGAACCAATGTTTTTCTTATCCCAAGGCATTATAGATATTAAAAGCAAAGAAGGTTCTTTTTTTTCTTTTTCTTTACTTAACATATTATATAGGTCACCATGACGGAATAGTATCCAGATAACTCATAAAAATAGATAATAAGGTTAAATTTGTGAACATATTTCCATAAAATGGGTTTTGGATATGTTGATAGGTCAGTTTACCCTTATGTAATATGTATAATCCCCCAATAAACACATTTTTACCTTAATCATGGTAATTAATCTTAACTTTTTTCACTAATAATTATGGTCAAAAAATAATTTCACATTATTAAATAATATAAATTATTATTATTTCAAAAATTGAATCCATTTTTTTAAATTAAACTCATAGAAGTGGCGTAATTTAATTTAAAATTAATTCTAGAGATGCGAAGAGAAAGACGGATTTTAAAGTGAAAATGTTCAAAAGTTTACAATGTCTTTATATCACAATAAAATATAAAGATGATTTCAATGACCTAAATTGGATTAATAGAAAAAAAAAATTAATTAATTATACTTTAAAACTAATTAAAAATATAATTTATCCTTATAAATTATTCCAACAAAAATGAGGTTTTTAATTAAAATTCAACATTTTTCACTATTCACGAAAAAAATGAATCTTCTCGGAAAAATCCCAAAAATTCACCCTAAGATAATTTTTGTATTATTATTTCATAAATTAATTTCATTTTTCATATAATTTTTATAATAGTTTTAAAAAAAATTAAATTATTTGTGCATAGTGTGACTAATTTTTCATTTAGAAAAATATAGTTTTTAGAAAACATTTCTTTTTCTTTTAAACAGTTATTATTTTATTTATAACCAATAGATACTATATATTTTCAAAAGTTAGTTAATATTATTTTTACCCTCTATTTCAATAAAAATGAAATAATTTTCATATTAAATAAAAATATTACTAATATATTTTTGTTTGGTCAAACTCAGTCTTGTGAGTAACAAAAGCTTTTGAAGGAACTTGTTGTTGTGTGTAACACAAGCTAAACATAGTATTATATGTAACACAATATAAAATAAATTTTTCATGTAGTATATTATATTAAATAAAATTTTATTATTTTAAAATTTTTATAGTGTTAAAAAATATGTTGAAGGTATATAATAACTTGCATTATATGTTTGATCTTATTTTAGAAGAAAAAGAACAACTCTATGGTCATATGCATGTCATTTATAATTAGGAAACACATTTTTTTATAAGGATATACCAAGATAATTTTTCCCATGAGTATAAAAGTTCTATTTTTGGGGGATTTTTTTATCCTCGATTTATGCTTGATTTTAAATTGATTTCCATTTAAAATATGATTGAATTTACCCCTAATCTTAGTATTTTGAGGATATTTTAGTGAAATTCATAGAAATTGATTAAATTTAGTGTTTTCAAGAAAGGGATTATAAATTAATAATTATATAGAGCTTAATATTTGAAAAATAATACAATATAAAAAATAAATTCATTTTTTGTACTTTCATAATGATACATTTTGTACAAAGTTGAATATATGTCAAAAAATGGGAAGACTACATGTTTAAGGATTTTCTAGGACTATAAACCTTGTTAGCAGAAGGGGAAACATTTTTTCATCATCTTCTAATCAATAATTATCTATTAAAAATGACACTACATGTCATATGGGTGGAGGTTAACATTCTATATACCACTTACCCCACCAACTATCGATGATCAATAGTCATTTATTGGTGAATAGCCATGTGTAAAATTGAAAAAAAAAGTGATCACGGACTGGATACAAATAATATAATTATGTACACATTATGTTGTTATAATCCACTATAAATAGAGGCCTTATGTAATTTATTAGGAAGATAATAAGAAGTTGGAAAAAATATCTATTTACTATTCATTCAGTTTTGTATTGTTTTTAGTGTAATTTATTTTTTCTTTTTTCTTTTTTTTCTCATATCATATCCAACCTTACATAGAAATATATTCTACCCATGGGTAGTAGTAAGTAAATAATCATCATATTTATTACTCTCATGGACATGCGATACTAATAAGTAAAGTGTTGGTGTTATGGAATTATAATTTATTTTAATAAGTGAAATTTATTCTTTTATTTTATTGTTTATAATAACTAATTATTGAATTTCCATCAAACCATATTTAAAAACCTTTTCACTATATATGTTTACCATGTTTATTTATAGAGTATGAAACTATAATATTTCTTAATATAAAACTATGTGAGAATCATAATGACATTCCATTCATTTCTTAATACAAATGCATAACCAATCCATTATTTAATTAATGTTTAACCAAAATTTAGTTAAATATTGAATTATCATATGATTGTTTAATCATTTTATTCATATGTTCATTTCAATATTTATAGTAATAATGGTTTATCTCGATTTAGCTAAGAAAAATATCAATTCATTATCATTTACTTCATTTTAATTCCAATGACCCTACACATTTTTATTAAATAATTTTTACAATAGTGTTACACTATGTTTTCACTATTTAATATTAATAAATCTATTATGATAACTAAACTAAACATCACTAACTGACAACATAAAGGTCCATATATTTGTGTATCCAAACTCTTAATACCACTTTCTACCAAGTTAGTAGGTTTTTTAATAAAAAATATAAATTTTAATTTTTTTAAATACATATTAAAATTTGTAATAGCTTATAATGGGTTTGATGCCCTTGATCTTTTGTGAATATCCATAAATAAAATCAAAATATTGTTTACCACAAAATAGACCCTAATAAAAAGATTTAAACATTAAGTTATCAGTCTCAATGTATTCATGGAAGATATTAAATTCAAACCATAGAGGGAAGGAGGGTGGGTAATGTTTGACTAAATAACTTGTGTGTCAAATGAATATGAATCTTTATGACTTAAAGGGGTAGTAATAATATAAAAGGAGGGTTACTTTGATATATATTGGAATGAAACAATCAATCAATCATCAATCAAGGACCTCTCCCAAAACTAAAACAAATTAACCATTTTTTTTTGTACTCAAACATCTCTTAATTAACTCTAGAAAATCACTAATAAAGTCAGTTCTATGAAATTGGATCCTTTCTCAATGCTAAAAACCCATTGATAAAAGAATCCTTTCCATATTATTTTTTATAAATAATAAATGGATCATTTTTCAACACTTTTATAGCACTAAAAAGGGATTCTTTTCTCAACCTTTTTTATCATTGTGAAAGTTATTTTTCACAGTGTAAAAAACATTGAGGAAATCCATGATACAGATATATAGCTACTTAGATCACTACAAAAACCCCAAAAATGAAACTAATTAAAATACTTATAAACATACTAGAATTGAAAAAATTCCATCATAATCAATATAAGACATAATAAAATTTATATAATATATATAATATATAAATATAATTATTTCACCACATAATCATGAATAAAGTTATTTATAATAATTTTGTAAATATAAAAACATCTTATCCATGGTTTAACATTGAATAAACAATATTATAACTTTTAATCAACCTAAAAAATGTTCCAATAATTGAAATAAGAAACATATATATATATATAAGTAAAAATAATTTACATCTATTTTATTGATAACACTTAATAAATTTAAATCTATTTTAAAATTAGAGTATATACATTCAGTCGTATCATCTACCCTGAACATCAAAATAAGGATTGGTTATTTCCTACATGTCACAAATGATTCAATCATCATTTTTATTAAGTTTAATGACAATAATAGTTTATTTAATTTTTTGAGTACGTGATTCACGTTTCGAACATATTTAACAATTAAAAAAGAAAAATACACTATTGGTTATTCTGACTACAACATTAATTAGAATATTGTGAGGATTATTATTATGTGTCACAAATGAATATAAGATCATTTTAATATATTTTTATAATAATACAAGATTATTTGATCTGTTTTGAGAATATTAAACATTTTTTGAACTAAAATATCATTTTTATATTGAAAACATGCACTTTCAGTCATACCATCCACACCACACATTGTAATGATTTGTAGTTAACTATTACATTTCACAAATTTATCAATGATAATTGTTATATATATTCACAAACATTTTAGTGTGTTTTCAATATTTTGAGTATGTAACACACATTTATAACTTATTGAACATATAAAATGAAAAATTCATGTTAGGTTACTAAACTACATTACTCATAAAAATAAAGTGTGGCTAATTATTATATGTCACAAATGAATCAACTATCATTATCTTGGAGTTTCATGAAAATTAGAGCAGGTTTCCATAGTTTTGAGTATTCAATGATAATTTTGAACTAATATATCAATTGTTTATTAAAAATAACCAATTTCAGTCACACCAGCTATCCTGCATGTCAGAATGATGTGAGGTTAATTTATACATGTCAAGAATGAATTAAAAAATATTATCATATACTTTTATGACAATCTGAGTGTGTTTGATTATTTTTGAGTATGTAATATTCATTTTGAACTTATTTAAGACTTAAAATGGAAAAATACACATTAGTTCATTCTGAATAAGGGATGTGTTAGAATAATGTTAGTTTTCTTTCTATAGGTCAAAAATAAATAGAATGTCATTTTACTAGATTTTGAAAATAATATGAGCATATTTTATCAATTTAGAGTATAGTATGCATGTTTTTAATAAAAATATCATTTTTATATTGAAAATAGTAACATTGAATCACACCATCCACCTTATGTGTTAGGATGACATGTTATTAGTTCCAACATGTCGTAAATGAATCAACAATCATTGTTGAATATTCTGATATCAATAAGAGAGTGTTTGATTAGTGTTTATTATGTAATGCATGTTTTAAACTTTTTTATCACTTAAAATAGAAAAAATATAATAGAGGTCATTCTGATTACACCATACATTATAATGGAATGGTATTCATTTCAATAGGTTATAAATGAATTGAAATTTTTTATTTCGGAGTTTCCAAAAAATATAAGAATTTTTTTATTGTTAGTATGTGATGAAAATTTTGAAAAAAAATATAATTTTTTATATTATAAACATTCACTTTAAATCATACAACTAACACACACTTCAAAATGACATGTGGTTAATTCTTATATATCCAAAATAAATCAATGATCATTTTCATAATGTTTTATAAAACTATATCTTCCTCGGTTTTCTGTATCTGATAGGAATTATGAATATATTTAACACCAAAATAGAAAAATAATTTTTAGTTCATTCTGATCACTCTATGAATCTGAATGATGTGTGGCTTATTATTACTTGTTATAAATAAATCAACAATCATTTTCTTAGAGTTTCAGGAATAACTTAGATTCTTTTCTCCATTTTAAGTATTTTACACATGTTTTGAACAAAAATATCATTCTTATACTCAAAACATTCACATTCAATGGATGAAGATAAAATAAAGAAGAAAAAATGATGATGTATACCTTTTTAAGAATGAATATGGGGACATAAAATCTGAAAATGATTTTCAATTTTTATAGAAAATATATAATTAGTATATAATTTTTTATAATAAAAATAAAACTATTAAAACTATAATATCAATAGTATATTAATTATAAAATAATAATTAATGGATCTTATATATATATATATGACTATATTAACTTATTGTTCTAGTATCATATTGTTAATAACTAACTCGTAGTTTTTGTCAAATCTAACCCTCACACCAGCGCAATTATATATACCCTTTCTATAGAAACATATCTATTTTATTTGTGTAATTCATTACATATTGAAGGAAATATTATAATATTTCTATCACATGTAAATAAAATAAATATAAAAAATAATGAGAGTTAAATATAATAAAAATGAATAAATAAACTGTTAAAATTTCATATTCAATAAAATTATTTATCAAGGAGGGTAGCATCTTTTAGAAAATAAGTGATTGTTTGCCTCATAAATTAGACAAAAAATTCATAATATTTAAGCTTCTTATTGAATAAAAATCATATGAATATAACACATATTATATATAAAATTCAAGTTGTAACTTGCATATATTTTATAATTTTCATTTTTCTTTTAATGGTTGATGTTTTTTACCACTTTGTTAATTATCCAAATTCCCTATTTCTGGTCATCTCTAACATACGAGATATCATCTCCACTGGTTCATATACAAAATGTTTACCATATTCCAAGGAAAGTGTAATCCTATAATGAATTTAAAATTGATTATGTATTTTATTTTATTTATAAAATCATAGTGGAATATTATTTTAGAGGATCATGGGTATAAAAAAATATTCACTTTATTATGTTATTATAAAGGGATCATCTCCATATCCTTCTTTACTAAAATTCACTTTTATAAATCCAAAGTTATCAAAACTTACTACCATTATATTATCAACCCATCTATGTTAAGAAATTAGCACATTAAATTTCATATATAAAAGAACACATATTTTACCAATGATTCCAAAGTAATATATAATCATATAAATTGGATTTATTTCTTTAAAACCTGATACATTCATCAATTTATCCATAATAGTTACTCTAAGATTTTGAACTATATTATATTTGTTGGGTTATTTTTTATAAAACATATAAGCATTAATTTTGTATCCATTATAGAATAATATATAAACACTTGGTTCTTTGTATAACCCTAAAATTTAACCATGTATGGACTTAGTATTTTTAAACAAATATTTGTAAATGTGGTCATAAAACAAAGTAAATAAATATTGGTTGTGTGTGTTAAATATCCAACCTTTGGCCCTTGTGTAATTAAAATTTTAAATAATTTCCTTATGAGTTTGAATGTATGGTAAAACCTCCATAATATTATGTAAAACGGAGAAGTTTTCATGTTTCTAATATAAGATGGATATTGTCAGAATATCTATTCTTGAATTTTCTTTACCATCAATGTACCTATCATAGTGAGATTTTAGAAGACCAATGTTATCTACATTATTTAGGTATTCAAAAAATGATTTAATGGATAATTATTCAATATAATTCTAAAAGATAAAACCATATTTATGGATTTTATTTTTTTACATACTCATCCAATGTATTTATATAAAATATGTACCCTTTAAATATCTTCATGTATCATTCAATGAGTTATATCTATCTGAAATATATAGAGATACAATATAGAATCTCACATAAAAAATTAATATATAAGTGAACGATGATATTAAATAATGATAGTGGGAAGAAAATCCCTCATTCATATAAATTGACATCAATATATTTTTTCATTGATGAAAACATTTCTAGATCAATAGATTTCCTATATATTTATTTGAAAAAAACATAGATTAGTTGTTGTGTGTTGAATATTTTTTTGAAATATGAATCATATTGAAACAGGTATAGAATATTGAATAAAACATTAAAGTAAAGTGATTTTAATTAATTTAACATCAATTAATTGTTTTATATAACATTATTAATATTCTATTAATATCCCTATGGGACTATTACACCACTTAAAAAATTATAGAACTAAAATCACTCTTTCCTAGAAAGAGTGTGAGCTTCTAGAGGAAGAAAAGTTCATTTAAACTCATTCACTATTAAAAAAATTTCCCTAGTTAGGATTTTAATGATGTCTAACATAGCCTTAAATCCATTTTGGTCTTCCCTTGAATATTTATTAATGATATTTTTACACTGTCACATACATTTTTCCCTATGTGTACGACATCTGGAAAACTCCCAATATATAAACTCTTCTAGTAATGTGGTTTAGAAAAATTTGTTCTGCTTTTCCAACCCATTATTGGAATGTTTTTAGAGAATGATTTACCAAATAAATTTACCATATCCTTTACCTTTATAAGTATTTCTTTCACTATTAATTGATAATATGACAAACCATATTTTGGGTTCACTTAAAATGTCTTCATCCGTAACCAATATCAATGTATTCAATTTAGAACCCTTTAATGTCCAAGGTATATAATATTCATCCAATGTTTCAACGTAATTTAATTTGTACATTATTTACATATATGACACCCTAACACCCATTTAATATTGTAACATGAAAATTTTTCATAATAAGAGAATTCATTAATCATACCAAATAACATGTCTCTCAAAAAAATATTTTCTTTGTGAGCATCACACACTATAACACTTTTATGCCATATAAACATAAAATATTTAATAAATGGATCTAAATAAATTTAAATATAATTACCTCAATTTTGTAGTCCAAAAATAAGAAACAAAAACATAATGTATTTGGGATTCATGAATTTCCATGGTTTTAAACTATAATTTGAAAACATAACTATCCATGTGTTGTGATTGATTCTATGAACACCATAAGGATTAATGAAATCTACAGATAATGCGAGATGAAAGTTTTGTGACTCATTCCCAAATTCAAGATAATAATTATTAATTTTTTTCAATTTAGGAGAATATATTGGTTGTCATAGTTTACTATCCTTAATTAATATATCTACATACCATGTCAACTAACATGTAGTCTCCAAAAAATCCTACAAGAATCAAAATATAAAAATAATAGAAATTAACATATAATTTTTGATAAAATTTATTTATTATATCAATAATGATCACACTTAATACATTTTTGTATAGATGAATACTCTTTCAAATATAATATTCAATCATTATAGTAGGAATTTATTTTTTTACAGCTCATTTTCATTGATCAAATTTTTTTTTAATATTCTACATTTGATAATGATTCTCTTTTTTATTTGGAATAATATCCATCAATGGAGATAATGGATTTATCAGTAGTATTTGGAAGTTTTGATAAAAAAATTAAAGTTATTTATAATCTTAAGTGTTAATTTTCATTTGTTTTCAGTGATTATTAGTTAATTCAATATTTAAAAATTCAGACATTTTGGATAAGCCCAAAAATCTATGTACTTTGTAGGATTTCCAACTGTGTGGAGTACATTTTCAAATCATAGAGTTATGTACTAGGTAGAATTATATTTTTGTAAATAGATTTAACTCTACACTAAACTTTTTAAGTTTTAATGGAACAATATAGATTTTTTCTAATCCAATATAGATTTTAAATCAAGATTTAATAGATTTTATTGAATACATTTAGTTTAAGAATTCATAAAGTTAATAAAGTTCATATAATTTAGCCCTATGTAAAAATTGAATTTTATAGTGTAAGGAAGAATGTTATAGATTTCATAGACTACATCGATTTCAAGATGTTTGTAGATTTCAAATAACCTTAAAAACCATGAGGATTACCAAAACTTTATGAAGATAGAAAGCATTTTTGGGGAACTTTATACGGTTCACTCATTTCTCAACAATATAGTAGATCAAATCCATATATTATATTTCAAATAACATTATGAAATGACAAATATTAGAATAAATAATATGATAAATGAAAATAAATTCATTCAATGCTTCACTGGAATTTATTTCTTAAAATATCATTGATTATTGGTCAAATCTATGATTATTTATAAGATTCAAGGGGGTCTTAATGGGGTTTTAATGGGGTTTAAATTGGGATTAAATGATACAATCATGGGTATATTTTCAAGAATATTTCGAATTAGAATATTTGAAACTATTACCCTTGTTCAAATCTACTATTTAACAAAAAATTTACTTAAAACTTCGAATAAATGGAATTTTCCATATTCTATTATGGAAATGGTATTCATGAATTTATGTGGATAAAAAAGGAAAAAATAATGATTAAATGGGTGCTTGAGAATTAAAAACTAGTGAGGATGATACTATACTCCATTGAGGATTGATTGTATTGAATACATAGAAGTACTGAAGGGGATTGGGATATGCTACATCTATTATTACTAAAGACATTGAGGTTAGAAGCTTTTATTTTTAATTATTCAAATTATTTTTGTTGATCGGGAAGAAATTCATCACATGTATTCATTGTTTAATGTATAATTTGATCATTCTAAATACATGATAGGAAGGATGACCTACTTCAATTGAGTGGATATTATCCTGGCAGTCTAATGCCTTTTAAAAGAAGATCTTTTCATTATTTTCAAAGTATTTGTTGGTGTTTTGATGATATTTTTCATAATAAAGATTGATTAGTATCTTGAATAACTTGTGGTTCCAATCAAAATAATTACATACATCATTTATGGGAAGTGGATAATACCTTACCCTTTTGGTAATTTGATAATACCAACTCAAACATTGTATGAAACTTGTATATAATTTTTTATCACAAGAAATTGTAGTGATAATAAATTTTGTATCTCAATAAAGGGTTGAATAAGGTGAATAGAAGGCTATCACATAGAGTTCTAACCTTATAAAAATTTATTATGTGGTGTTTGATTATTCTTATTTTTACATATGGATGAGGAATATCCCATAAAATCCCTTTATTTATATTTTCAAAATCCACTTTAGGATGATTGGTCACCGTACAGATTTCGAGAAAGTAGAAAATTCAAAATACAACACTAAAATATTAAAAACATAGGCGAAAAATTCAAAATAAAACCATAAAAGTAGATGCAAGGATTAACATCACTACCGAATGAGAACAAAGTATTGTATTCAATTTTCAAATTTCAAATGATAAACAGTAGAAAACATTACTGCCTTGGTTGATGAGCCTCCTCGTAACCCGTACCCTCACCACTATCATCACATCGCCTACATCAGTCACATCATCTCCAACTGATGTCATCATCTTTCCAGATCCTAAAACAACCACATCTTCATAGGTTGATTTTTATTCATCGTCCACCTCCCTGCGCCACTTGTTTAGACTCACATCCCAAAGACCATTGAAGGCCACCACATAGATCCACCTCAGAGAGAACGGTGGAATCTGGTTCTAGTGCAGAGAAAAGAGCGTGCTTTTGCAAGGAACAGCGGCAAGAAACTCAAAACCATCGATGTCGAGGAGATCCAATACCGTTGACGCCATCACAGACAACCTCCTAACTAATCCATGATATTCAAGTTGTTTCAATGTAAACTAGGTCCCCATGAGATTCTACTCTTTTTATAGTGAATCTTGGATAGTTTGAACTTAGTTAATATTATAGTATTCCACATTTTTTATGAGAATAACTTTCATGGGTGGAATAATGATATGTTTTCTTATATTATTTTAAAAGGATAAGAGGTTAAGTATATTTTTACTATGGTTTTTCTACATCTTACAAGAGATTATCCTATTATTTTTATTGATAAGATAAATTTAAAGGTATATGGTAAGGGTATAAATGTTATTTTCTCATACATTCTTGTAAAAGTATACACAAAATTGATTGGTATCACAATATCCAAGGAAATGTGATAGAAACTAAAAAAACATGTATGATGGAATCATAAATATTAAGGAATTAAAATTATAGATTCGTAGAGACAAATTTGAAGATACCATGTTGGATAAAGATTAAAATTTTGATTATTATTTCACCAATGTGAATTAAATAGTTAGTCATATTAGATGACTTGGAGAAAATCTATAATATTCTACAATTGTTTAAAAAAAATTGAGATTGTTTCCTGGAAAATTTGATCCAAGGTTATAACGTCCCGGCCCAGCTCACCAACAAACTGGTGGCCGGACCGGTCGCCACATGGCCTCAAGCGCATCTCCCCGTACGCCAGAGGCTGCCGACTAGAAGAAAGGGTCTCAGAGGTGATATTGGGGAGACTATACCCTCATTTCAGAGTAATGAAATGGTGTCTCAGAGTAAATAACATTAAATAGCGAAAGCAGTAACAGATAAACAATGAACAAACATCAGCGGAAGACAAATAATGATCATTTTTATAAAAGGTGTCCAAAGCCAATTTACACGATATAGGGATGATGAATGATACAATTTGAAAGCAGTAAACAATACAACATTCTTACAATACAATATAAAAGAATAAAGAAAGGATAGCAAGGCCCGACAGGCGTTCTCCTGAGCACCTTGAGCTCCCGCTCGGTCCTTTTCTCCTATCCCCAGGTACAAGAAACACAACAACCAACCTAGGTCCTGCAAAAAAGAAAGGTCTACTTGGGTACCCCATTGAAATGGCGGCTCGAGTAGGGTGTGAGATATATATCTTAGTAGGTCGGCACCACCGGTGTCTAACCCAGACCAAACATTGTAATATTAATTAAAGCAGTAAGAAGGTGTATCATGATTCAATAAGAAAATCCAAATGGAATAACAACACTTGTCCAGGTTTCCCAAGGAAACCTGACGGCTATACTATCTTTGGCTCGTTGCCGGGATATCAGTCTGATCATGCCACTACAGTAACATGTACATATTTATAAAAGATGGTATGGGGTAAGCATTCCTCCCACCCATTAGCTGAAGATAGAGGGCATGAGGTATGAATGCCTCTCACCCCTATAGGCCAACTGTAAAGGGGTATGAATGCCTCCCTTCCCTCATTCGTGATTAGTGGGCATGAGGTAAGAATGCCTCTCGTCCCTATCAGTCAACTGACAAGGGGTATGAATGCCTCCCATCTATAAACATATAGAGAATATCGGGCAAGAGGTAAGAATGCCTCTAGTCCCTGTAAGTCAACTAGCAAGGGGTATAAATTCCTCCCTTCCATACATGTATAGAGATAGCATCTAGTGTGGGGTAGACATGCCTCCCACCCATACTCAGGTAAGCTTACATGGGGTATGCATGCCTCCCATCCATAACTGTTCAAAGTAGATGGAATGGGGTATGAATGCCTCCCATCCATAACCACACACATTTATTATCAGCATTATATTACAATGTATAAGGCAGTACCTCTTATGAATTTCAAATAGACATTCCGCATTCACAAACACCCATAATAAATTATGGTACTCATTCACAATCATAACAATAAACACTAGGGTCATGCTCTAACCCTATCTAGTGTGCTATTCAGTTAACCATCATTCATACTTATCAAACAACACATAAGGCATTACCTCTTATGCACTCCAATTAACCATATAAAATTCACAACCCAACCCATTAAACTATGTCACTCAGTGCACTTTCCCTATTCAAGGTCATTTTATCCAATTTTCCTAAACATGGAAAATTGGGCAAGGGTTCCTTATGAGGGTTATTCCATCTAGTTTCCTAAACCTGGAAGGACGATTAATAATCCAAGCATAATATTCATTTTACCTAGTTACCACCATTTCATTTAATTTGTTCTAATAAAATTCATTTAACCCCCTTATCTCAAGGGCAATTACAGTACAAGGGTTCAAGTGCAAAGTGAGGCATTATGGAAACATAGAATTTTCCCACTTGGGAAAATTCTACAAAGAAGAAACAAGCAGCCAAACATACCATTCAGTAATTATCACAAAGGCAAGGTAAAGCAGGCAAGCATAAATGTCTACTTCGTACTTTTTATCTTGAAGACAGCGCACCTATGATCGAGGGGTTTTATTAATAAATCATTAGTTTAGTTAGCACGCATCCCTTTTTATCTTGTTCCTGTAATGCAAATGGTTTTCACAGAAGCATTTACTCAAGACTAACTTGCAGAATTAAAGTACTAAGGTAGTGCATTAATTAACTCATTTAAACTTCACTTTAAATAAAAAGGCAGGAGAGGGACCCTACCTCAAGGTGGATCCATCCATCCACTCCGGCTCTTGGTGCTTTCTAACTAAAGCTGTCGCTACTCCCCCACAAGGCATATGTGATTTCACATATGTATAAGGACACCTAGCCTCTATGAACATGCTCCTCATGGCCATGAGCGTGTGCAAGAGGATCCTTACACATATGCTTATACACATATACCTATCTCTGCTCACCTGTGCATGCACTTTTATACATGCAATGGGGAAAACTATCCCCGTACGTGTATATTCTCTTCCATTCATGAATATACGCATACCGGGGGAACCCAAAAACATATAAATACATACCCATTCCCACGCAGGCGAGTCGCCTAAGCTCCGACAACCAGAAACAAGACCAAAACTCCACAGCACTAAACTAACAACACCAGGGACACTTTAGAACCACTAAAGCACTTATTTAGATGCTGTGAATACAATAAACGGGAAAAACCCTGACCTCGGAATCAATCCAGCGGACCAAAACGACCTCAATTCTCCTCGCCTTCGGCAGCATACATCATACGCGCACCCATAAGGTCCCGAGGGACCTTCCGCACGAACCTGGAACAAAGAGAAACCAAAAGTCAGATCACCCTAAACCCTAGGGCATTCGGCCGAATCTCACCGGGCAACGAATACGCCGAAATCGGCTTGGAACAAGTAGGATAGGGAGGAGAAGGACTTACCATGCAGATTTGAAGAATAAAACTCCAAGAATGGAGGACGAATGAAAGAGGAAGTAGGTGTGGTCGAGGGGGCTTGCGTGCAAGGTCGGCGGCTCCAAGGGGGAGGGGATTCATGCGGGTTCTATGAGGAAGAGGGGAGAGGTGTGTTTAGATTAGGTTTTAATTTTAATTCATTTTATTTTCAATTTCATTTAAAAATACCTAACACACCCAAACCGCACGGTTTAACCCACACAGTTTTCCAAACCGGGCACAAACCGTGCGGGGTCTACTGCCTCCAAGACACCCGTTGCACGGGCTAGGCACACGGTTTGGGAAACCATGCACAGCCCGTGCGCAAGACACTTCCCACCTAACCTGGGCCGCATGGTTTAGGCCACACAGCTTGGTCAGCCCAAGCACCAACCGTGCACCCTCTACATCTCTTTAAAAACTGGGGTCTGGCGCTTCCGAAACCCCTCGGGCAACCCGAGAAACTTAACGGGCCTTCTCCCATGCCCAAAAACATAAAATGGAAGGGTTCCAACCTTCAAAATCTCATTCTGAAGCCCAGTTCTAAAAATGACTGATTCAGTAATTGAAAAAGTTCAATTTCCCCTACTTTTTATCCCTGTTCAAAACGCTAGTCATTACAACCTTCCCAACTTAGAACTTATTGTCCTCGATAATCCCTCGGGAACAACGTCCACCTCATTCGAAGGGTCGTGAAGCTTCATTCAATGATCGCGTTACATTTCCAAACGTTCAACGCTCCACGATCATCCACTTAAGTCCACGACACTTAACTCATCAACACCCGATCCAACGCTCGTTTTCCAACCGAAACACCCAGGAGACTCTTACCTGAGCCCGCCATACCAGAGACACCATATCACTATCGTCTCATAAAGAAACCAAACAAATGTACTTCCCACCTTATACTTTTCAAGTTAAACGGCCAAGACTCAAACCACAGCTCCACCACCTTTTGAACTATCTTTCAAAAGCACGAGCTAAGTGTTCCAACAACGCAGCTAGCGTGATTTTGAAATGATCAAACGGTCGATTTCCCCATCGACCTCTAAACCCATTTCGAAAAGATTCAAGCCACTCTGGATGACTATTCCAGATGACGCCCGGCTTAGGCGGTCGGCACTTTACAAGCTGAACAACGATGCCATCTCCCAAGGCATCCCACATTCACCACGAGAATATTAACTAAAAAGGTCATATCCGACTCTCAGTGACGTCTCAAAGATCAAACCACGAATGAAACCACACATGCAGTGTGCAACGCCGAAAAGGAACAACCAACCAAGATCAACAGCTTTTTAAAACTTTAGTGCGGCATAAGACCGACGCTCTCTTAGCGCATCCAGGATGAAAGAAAGATAGGGTACAAGCTCGTTGAGTAGCAGAGTAGACTAAGATGATTGAAAACGGATTCCAGTTATTTATACCCAAAAACTGTAAAGGAGATCAGACGAACCACCCCTGGTGGACTCTAAAGAAGAAACTCAGCTTCACCTACTGACACATCAAGATTTCAACCGATCATGATACCTCTTCCCACACGAGGCATTCGTCGATCAACCTCACCACCAAAACCCAAAAGCATTCGAGAAAAACCCGACCATTTTCCAAGATGGTCCTTCATGGCGTGTCCCTTCTTTCCAGAAGGACATGCTTTACTCAACTGGCATGACACTTCCCACCTTAGAAGGGTCGACATCATCAAAAGCTGAAAGACAAGCTGCTCATAAGAAGACTTGTCCATAATTAACTGAACAGACGTGCATTGCTCCTCTGATCCACGATCACCACGTCAAACGTACAAGGAAATCAAAGCAACAAGACCAGCGTGTCAACCACTCGAGCCTTCAGAAAATCATCGCGAGCATTGGGACAACTTGATTCTCAAACGCTCAGGTCACTCTACTACGAAGATGACCCAAGACCGTACATAGCAGTGCAAGAGATATATCCAGACATCGTATTTCCCCATACGACCATTCAGTTGGATGATGACATGGAAAGTCATCCCTTACTGCGCAAAAGGAAAGGGTCAAATGACCAACAAGGCGACTGACCATGCCCGAGGCATGTCCAACCAACTGATACAGAGCATTACTCGATGCTCAAACCCTTAACAAGATCAAAAGAAGCATAACCACCTATCCGAAAAAGGGTGTCATTAGAAACTGAAAAATCCTACACTAGACAACGGTACCCGAACAGTACCAAACTTTAGAAAGTTCACCGAACAATCCAACCACATAAGCTCTAAGGGTTCTACCTACCACATGCTAGCCCCTCACGAAAAACAAGCATCGACCCAGGCACTTGGTCACGCCCAACAAAAGTCATCGGGATCAAGCCTAACATTCAAGTCATTGCTAAAGGAAAACAGCCTATGAAACACTTGTAAGGTTTTGTTCCAAGGCACTCATAAGAAAGATTTAACCTACCCACACATGGGGTCTCAATAGAGGACACCACTACAGGTTCCTTTTTCCAAGACCTTTATAATTATTTAAATTTATCATTTAATCACATTAAAAGATTAAATTCAAAATTTCAAGTAACCTTTCAAAACCAAAAATCACAAGGCACTTGATCATTTTTAACAAACAGCTCAAAGCTCAAAGCATAATAGGAAAGTTTCAACCAACTTCCTTTTAACCACTAGGAGACCTACGAGGGTCCCAATAAGCCAAAACATTTCATATCAAAATCAAACAGCTTTTACACATATAAACATCCCATAAATAATCCTTCCATTACATTCCTTATGGGTTTCCATTTCCCAATCCATGAAGCGCCCATACAATCTATAAATTGAAAATTGGCTCCCATTAAAAAAATAGATCACATTTCAGAAATTAACATGCTAAAATACAATGATCCAATCATAAGGTTGGACACCTTACCAATCTGTAAAGTTCCCATACCCTTTACAGTTTGGAATTTGGCTCCCTTAAATTGAAACCAATCCCATCTTACAATTAAACTTTAGCAGCCCTTTTTCAGAAATCTGATTACACAGGTTACCCTTTCCCAGCTATAAGGCAGTCATACAAATTACAACTGAAAATTGGCTCCCATCGTTATTTCAATCATTTAATTTGGTCAAAGAAACTGATTCCCTATTTACTGAACCTAGCATGTTATTGAAAGTAGTAACACAGAAACATGCTATATCACAGAAGCATGGAATAACTACCACAACACCTATCACAGCAGCAGGCGTCAACTAATGCATCCTAGATGGCATGGAATGTGATTTCTATCAATGTGCCTAAATGATGCATGAGATGGCATACCCTCGTATCATTGGGTCGCAACAGAAATGGAACCCAAAATTGAATCAACAGTATCAACAGAAAACATGTGCGTCACCCAACGATGAAATCAAATCAACTGTAACAATCAAAATCATTAAAATAATAATTGCATTCGAGGCAATTTGGCTTTTCCCTGTGCACGGGGTGGCCAATCCTAGACACAACTCATTACCAAATTCCAACTCCTTCCTATCCCTATCTAATCTCTCTAAACAGTAAAACAATCAGAAGAGAAAACTCCTATGATACCACTTTGTAACGTCCCGGCCTGGCTCACCAAAAAACTGGTGGCAGTACCAGTCGCCACAAGGCCTCAAGCGCATCTCCTCGTACACCAGAGGTGGACGACTAGCTGCGAGGGTCTCGGAGTTGATAGTAGGGAGACTATACCCTCATGTCCGAGTAATGCAGCAGTGTCTCAGAGTAAATAACATTCAATAGCGGAAGCAGTAATAGATATACAATAAACAAACAGCAGCGGAAGATAAATAGTGATCGTTTTTATAAAAGGTGGCCAAATCCAGTTTACACGATATAGGGATGATGAATGATACAATGTGAAAATAGGAAACAATACAGAATGCTTACAATATAATGTAAAAGAATAAAGAAAGGACAGCAAGGCCCAACGGGCGTTCTCCGGAGCATCTCGAGCTCCCGCTCGGTCCTTTGCTCCTATCCCTAGGTACAAGCAACACAGCAACCAACCTAGGTCCTGCAAACAAGAAAGGTCTACTTGGGTACCCCAGTGCAATGGCGGCCCGAGTAGGCTGTGAGATATGTATCTCAGTAGGCCGGCACCACCAGTGTCTAACCCAGACCAGACATTGTAATATTAATTAAATCAGTAAGTAGGATTCAATAAGCAGAACAAAATGGAATAACAACACCTGTCCAGGTTTCCCAAGGAAACCTGACGGCTATACTAGCTTCGGCTCGTTGTCGGGATATCAGTCTGATCATGACACTACAGTCACATGTACATATTTATAAAAGATGGTGTGGGGTAAGCATGCCTCCCACCCATCAGCTGAAGATAGCGGGCATGTGGTATGAATGCCTCTCGTCCCTATAAGCCAACTATCAAGGGGTATGAATTCCTCCCTTCTATCATTCGTGACTAGTGGGCACGAGGTAAGAATGCCTCTCATCCCTATCGGTCAACTGTAAAGGGGTATGAATGCCTCCCTTCCATAAATGTATAGAGAATATCAGGCACGATGTAAGAATGCCTCTCATCCCTATAAGTCAACTGGAAAGGGGTATAAATGCCTCCCTTCCATACACATATAGAGATCGCATTTGGCGTGGGGTAGACATGCATCCCACCCATACTCAAGTAAGCTGGCATGGGGTATGCATGCCTCCCATACATAACCGTTCAATGTATATGGCATGGGGTATGAATGCCTCCCATCCAAAACCAAACACATTCATTATCAGCATTATATTAAAATGCATAAGGAAATACCTCTTATGCGTTTCAAATAGACATTCCACATTCACAAACACCCATAATCAATTATGGTACTCATTCACAATCATAATAATAAACACTAGGGTCATGCTCTAACCCTCCCTAGTGTGATATTTAGTTAAACCATCATTCATACTTATCAAAAAACACATAAGGAATTACCTCTTATGCACTCCAATTAACCATATCAAATTCACAACCCAATCCATTAAACTATGTCACTCAGCGCACTTTCCCTATTCAACATCATTTTATCCAATTTTCCTAAACAAGGAAAATTGGGCAAGGGTTCCCCATGAGGTTCATTCCATATAGTTTCCTAAACCAGGTAGGACGATTAATAATGCAAGCGTCATAGTCATTGCACCTAGTTTCCACCATCTCATTTAATCCATTATAATCAAATTCATTTAACCCACTTATCTCAAGGGAAATTACAGTCCAAGGGTTCAAGTGCAAAGTAAGGCGTTATGGAAACATAGCATTTTCCCACTTGGGAAAATTCTACAAAGAAGAAACAAGAAGCCAAACCTATCATTCAGTAATTATCACAAAGGCAAGGCAAAGCAGGCAAGCATAAATGTCTACTTTCTACTTTTTATCTTGAAGACAATGCTCCTCTGATCGAGGGGTTTTATTAATAAATCATTATTTTAGTTAGCACGAAACCCTTTTTATCTTGTTCCTATAATTCACATGGTTTTCACAGAAGCATTTACTGAAGACTAACTTCCATAATTAAACTACTAAGGCAGTGCATAAATTAACTCATTTAAACTTCACTTTAAATAAAAAGGCAGGAGAGGGACCCTACCTCAAGGTGGATCCATCTGTCCACTTTGGCTCTTGGCACTTTCTAACTAAAGCTGTCGATACTCCCCCACAAGGCATATGTGATTTCACATATATATAAGGACACCAAGCCTCTATGCAGATGCTCTGCATGGCCATGAGTGTGCGCAAGAGGATCCTTACACATATGCTTATACACATATACCTATCTTCGATCACCTGGGAAGGCACTTTTATATATGTAATGGGGACAACTAGCCCCGTACGTGTATATCCACTGCCATGCATGAATATATGCATATCGGGGGAACCCACATATATATAAATACATACCTATGCCCACACAGGCGAGTTTCCTGAGCTCCGGCAACCTAAAACACGACCAAAACTCCACAGCACTAAACCAATAACACCAGGAACACTTTAGAACCACTAAAGCACTTATTTAGATGCTGCAAAAACAATAAACGGGCAAAACCCTTACCTTAGAATAAAACTGGAGGTCCAAAACGACCTCAATCCGCCTCGCCTTCGGCGGCGAACATCATACGCGCACCCACGAGGTCCCGAGGGACCTTCTGTATAAACCTGGAACAAAGAGAAACCAAAAGTCAGATCACCCTAAACCCTAGGGCGTTCGGCCGAATCTCACTATACGATGAATATGGAGAAAAACGGCTTGGAACAAGGACGAGAGGGAGGATAAGGACCTACCATGGAGTTTGAAGAATAAAACACCAAGAATGGAGGAGGAAGGAAGGAGGAAGGAGGTGTGGCCGAGGGGGCTTGCGCGCGAGTCCGGCGGCTCCAAGGGGGATGGGATTCTTGCGGGTTCTATGATGAAGAGGGGAGAGGTGTGTTTAGAGTAGGATTTAATTTTAATTCATTTTATTTTCAATTTCATTTAAAAATACCTAACACACCCAAACTGCACGGTTTAACCCACATGGTTTTCCAACCCGTGCGCAAACCGTGCGGGGTCTACTACCTCCAAGACACCCGTTGCACAGGCTAGGTGCACGGTTTGGGAAACTGAGCATAGCCCGTGCGCAAGCCACTGCCCACCTAACTTGGGCCGCACGGTTTAGGCCGCACGACTTGGTCAGCCCGTGCGCCCTCTATAGCTCTTCAAAAACTAGGGTCTGGCGCTTCCGAAACCCCTTGGGCCACCCGAGAAACTTAACAGGCCTTCTCCCATGCCAAAAAACATAAAAAGGAAGGGTTCTAACCTTCATAATCTCATTCCTAATCCTGGTTATAAAAACAACTGGTTCAGTAATTGAAAAAGTTCAATTTCCCCCACTTTTTAAGCCGTTTCAAAACGCAATTCATTACAAAGGGTCTCATATATTAAAGATTGATAAGATTATTCCCTTGATGAGTTAAACAATACTATTATTTGTTTTAAATTTATAAAATATTTAGTTTTTAATAATAATTATAAATAGAATATGTAATTTAAATCCATGAACAAGTTGAATATCAAATAAGGGGAGGTTAGATATTTATGTGGATTTAAATAATATAATGAGAGTGATAAAATTCAAAAAAGGTTAATGTATTTTATCTCTAAAAAATTAAAATAGGTAATTCAAAATACAAAGGAAAACAACCACTCAAATTATTTAAGTGTGGAGGAGGAGGTCACTTTGTATATGGATTCCCAATAAGAAACAATATTGTATGGTATGATAAAAAAGAAGATGAAAATAATTCTCAAATAATAACTAAATGAAAATCATCCAAAAAAGTGGTCCGATGAATATAGAAGTAGACTATAAATAATAATGAAGAGAATAATTTTGAGAAAAGTGGTTGAATATTTTTATTTTTAAATATGTGACTCAGAGTAATATTTTACTAGAAAAAATACAAATTTCATATAAAATGATGAGAGAAAATAAAACAGCATAGGCAGTGAAGAAAAATAAGGATAAGAAACCTATATGGTTCACATATTGAGAATTGAACATGAAGTGTTCCTAAAGAGAAACACAAAACATAAGAAATAAATAAAATATGTCAATAAGTAGGTCAGTTAACTAAAGAAATATAAAGATGAGTTTCACAATAGGTAGATTGAAGACATTGAGGAAATACATCTTCTCAAAGTGAAAGTTGATGAGCTATAAAGAATCATATAATAATTTTAAATGAATATGAATCTTAAATAATAATAAGCTGACAAAGATATATCAAGGTTTTGAAAGGATAATAAAACCCAATGAAGGATGAGTCATATCAAAGTGCTGAAAATTATGGTACTCAAATTCAGGTAAATGTTAGACCTAAAACTTATGAAAATGTGATGACAGTTTAATATAATTGTGTAGATTATAAATGCCAAAATGGGAAAAAATAGGTTACTAAAAACTCTAATAACAATATATCTATAGAAAAGTAATTTTATAAATGTTATTATTAGGGGGTGTTTCAAAACCTAAGAAAAATTATTCTAAAACTATTTCGATATTACCAACACATTTTTAGACATATATTAAAACAAATTCTAACAGAACTGGATTCAAATGATATTGTCTATATTGTGGTATTTTTTATATAAACCATAATTTTTTTGGTAAAATATGTCTCTCCCATGTAATTAGAGAATGTTATAATTTAGTTGAAGTTATCCAGAGAACAATAGTAGGAAATTAATGAAGAACGTGGATAAATAAAAAATCACGACCTTGGTACTAGTTCAGAAACAAACATGCCTTGAGATGATCTATGGAATGTGAATCCAGAAAAGATTCTATACATAGGAGTTTATAAACATACATTTAGGTTAATAAAAATAAACATCAAGAGTAAAAATGCACAAAAATATTAATATGATAGAAAAGTCATTTGTTATGGACATAGCACTCAAAGATAGAAAGATGAGAAATCTAGGGATCCTTAATTATGGATAATCATTATATATTATAGGTTATATCAAGGTCTTGAACAATATTTAATATAGTAATGGTTTTTCTATAACCTTTGGTAATAATTTCTCCCTGAATATTAAGTTGATTGGGTCAGTTAAAATTGAGTCTCACTGGTTAAAATCGTATGATTTTTTGTTTTTGGATAGACTCAAGCACAAACTATTTAGTTTGATTTAGTTTTTTAATAAAAGTAAAAATTTATTTTAAAAATAAACCCTTAACTTATTAAAATATTCAAATATTGAAGAGTCCTAATAAAATGGAAAGAATTTGTGGGAATTTGTTTTAAATTGGGGAACCAAGTGATTCCTACTATCTCAATGCCAAGAAAGAAAATATTGTTTATCATGGAAGTTTTTTACATATTGAACCAAAAAAGTTAAGAAAAATATAAATATATAATGGTGTGAGGGATATACCCTAGTTGGTTAGAGATAGTGATTTCATTTGTACAACTTTTTATAAGGGTATATGGTTTAAGGAAAGAATACAAGAGTAGATATAGAATAAATTAGAACACCTGAGTGGATTCTCTCAGATCTACATGGAACCATGATACACTAGCACACTAGATTTTACTTATATTAAATTACATTAATATATAAATATACAATACTTTTAAGAGTTTTTTATAAAATACAAGTAACTTGTTGTAAAAAATGATTTAAATATTTAAATGAGAAGATAAAACAGTGATTGGTGTTAAAATAAAAAAGGTGAGAACTGATAATGGGAAGCAGTTTATTGGGAGTGAATTTAAATATTATCTTAATAAATATGGAATTAAACACTATTACAGTACCTCTTATAGTCCTCTAAAAAATGGTTTTTCAAAAATAATGAATATAAACATTATGAAAATGTGAAGAATAGTGTTACCTAAGTTTGAAAGGTAAAAATTTTGGAGGGAAGTTATCTAGATAGATATAAATATTCAGAACCATTGATTACAAATAAAAAATTCAAATCTATCCTCATATAAAATTTGGTGTAAACAATCCAAAAGTGATCTATTTTAGTGTCTTTAGTATCCCTTTCTTTATTAAAATTAAAGACTCAAATATTGTAATATTTTATGATAAAGTCAAGGATGGTATCTTTCTTTGATACCTATCAAATGGAGGGGATAAAAAAACGATAATAAAACCCTTCATAAAGTGGTTGATTTTTATAATCTGAAATTTTTTTAAAATAAACTTGAAAATGGTTTTCAAAATGTAATATATTTTTAATGTTCTATTGTATTTGGTGAGTAGATTTATAAGAACAAATGTAATGAATAATATATAGTTAAAAAATAATAAATTCATCTCAAAACTGAAAAATGATGAAGATAATACTATTGATAATAAAAAATAGAAGTACTAAAGGATGAAAAAACATGTATAGGTAGAAAATATCATTGGAAGTCATTATACACCTATAAAAACTAGAAGAAAATGGGATGTGACAAACAAAAACTATAATATCTCAATAGAACAACAAATGATCGATAAATCTATCAATAATGAAGAGATTATTAGAACTATGAATGAGTAGATAGACTAAATAGAAAACAATGTATCTTGGGATCATGAACCTAGAATAAATGACAAGAATGTTATTGGGAATAGGTGGGTGTTTAGAAACAAATTAAATGATAATGGTAAAGTCACAAGGAATAAGGTTAGAGTTTTTTTCAAGGGATACTATCAAGTTTAAGGTATTTATGATGAATATACCTTTTCTATAGTTTTAATTTTGGATACTATTACAATTTTATTAGAATTTTCATCTCATAGGGAGTATAATATTTATAAAAATGAATTCCAAATCTACCTTCTTGAAAGGTGAGTTAGAAGAATAAATGTACATTGATCATCCTAATGTATTTATTCTTTAAAACTATTGTATTTTAGTGTGAAAATGGAAGAAGTATTTATATGGATTGAATAATTCCCATGAGGCCTAGTATTCCAAGCTATATGGATGCTTGAAATTTTTAAATTCAAAAAATTCAAAGTGGGTAAAAATTTGTAAATAAAATAAATGAAGGAAGGTACTATCATAGTGATTGTATATGCTGATGAAAACATTTTTATAGTTGATAAAGTGAGTTAATTTAAGTATTTTTATAAATAGAGGAATAAATACTTTGATATTTCCATGTCAGGAGAGATGAGGTATATCTTAGAATTACAAGTGATGAAAGCAGAAAATGTCATTTTTCAAGCCCATGAAAAATAAGCAAGTGATTTTTTTAAGAAGTTATAGATGGATAAATCAAAGCTAAAATACAAACCTATAAAAAATGGGTTGAAACTATCCATGGATTTTTATGGTGTGAGTGAAGGTTAAAATTAATCCCAAAGATTGATGGCAAGCATTCTTTATCTCACTTCATCTATACTAGATATTTCATTTGTGATGAGTTTGTGTTCTAGATATCAATGTTATCCTTATAAATCACACTTAATGTTTATTTAGAGGGTACTTAAATACATAAAATAGATATTTATATATATGATACTATATATGGAGGGAAATAACCTGAATATATCTGGTTATACTGATGCATATTAGGTAAGAGATTGTGATGATAGGAATTTCTATTTAGGTGGAATTTTTCTATTGGTAGAAATTTGTGTTAGCTCGCATGAAAAGAATAAACACTCTATTACTTTAAGTACCACAAAATATGAATATGTGGCTACTAAAATTTCTTACACCTTGATGATATAGATGAAGGTACATCTTGAAGGCATGAGAATGTATATTTAAATACCAGATAAACTTTTATATAGAATGAAATGTTTTATTTAACTTTTTAAAATTCCTATGCAACACTAAAGGTCTAAGAACATGGATATAATGTTTCACTTCATAATATAGATAGTATCCAATGGTGATAAATAATTGTAATTCATTCCAAATAGAGGCCAACTTACTGGTATATTTACTAATGCAATTCTTAAAGATAGGTTTGATACTCTAAGGTTTAACAGGAATGTCCATCCCTTTTCTCTCTCTTTAGGGAATTGGGAAGTCAAACCCTCACATAAATTTTGATTTTTTATAAAAAGGGGATAATATAGGAACAAATATTTTTCATAAAGTTAGATAATAAGTCACTTTATTATCTATTTTTATTAAAAATCTAGTAGATACTGTTATTGTGAAAAGGGGGTGAAATTTAAGAAGATAGTGTGTGGATTAAAGAGGGATATATTCAAATTACTTTGAAAAATATTTCTTCTTATCAAGGGATGAAATTATCTCAAAGTCACTATATTATCCTATGGTGTACTATCAATATACATCTCATGTGAGATAATTTATGATTTAATGACTCTTATATGATTTTTTGAGTTTTGGAAATTCTTTCACAAAGATGAAAACATATCCAAATTTGGTATTAGAGCCCCCATTGGAATTGTTATTTTATATTTTATATGTTTTTAACTAGATATATGAGTTATTTAGAAACATTGAGAATTTTTTGGAGTTGATATGGATCTAAGTTGATTTATAGGTGTTTTGATTAATACTAAATTAATTTTTTTCTATAAAAATCAATAATTTCATATAAGTACTATACTCTACGCACTTTCCAGGTTTTCTAGACTGTGTAGAGTCTATTTTTACATAATAAATATTCACACTCGACATAAGTCTATTTTATTAAATATGTATGAACTCTATATTGAAACTTGTAAGGGTCACTATGACTTGTAGAGTAAATCTAATCCAACATAGTGCTAAACTGAATACTTCATTGGGATGAAAAAATGAGCTATTTTCATTAATAATAGAGTTGAAAGAGTTTTTAGAGTTAAAAACTATGAAAAAAATTGATGTTTTTTGGATATAACAATAACTTCATAGAGTCCATACACAGTGTCAAGTTTAAGAGGTTGGTAGAGTTTAAACAATGATATAAAAACCATAAGGTTTACTAAACCCTTATAAAGATGAAAAAATAAACAAGGTAACTTCATAGAAATCCCTCCATTATGAAAACTACAGTGGATAAACATTATATAGTATATTTCAAATAACTATTTGAAATGAGAAAATTCAGAATAAATATTTTAATAAATGGAGATAAATTCAAATGATGCTTCGTTGGACTGTATTTCTCAAAATATCCTTAATTATTGGTCAAATTCAGGATTCTAATAGAAATTAAATGGAGTTTTAATGGTATTTAAATAGGGATTAAATTAAAGGATCATGGGGTTATTTTCATTTAGATATAAAATTAAGATTTTTGAAACTATTGTCCATGGTGAGAGCTATTATTCTTTAGGAAAATTACATGCATCTAAGAGTGAAGGGAAGTTTTCATATTCTATTATATAAATAATATCCATGGGTTTATGTGAATATAAAATTAATTAATAATAAAATAGATTTTGAGAATTTAGAACATTGTAGTTTGATACTATTCTACATTGAAGAATGATTATATCAGAGATAGAGAATAACCGAAGGAGATCTAACTTTGTTGTATCTATGATCAGTGTATATTTTGTGGATAGTGACTTTGATTTATGATCATTCAAACACAAGATGTTTTGAAGGAAGAAGTTTTAGTTCTAGGGTTCTTTTGGTAATTGGGGAGATTATTAGTATTGGAGTATTTTTTTAATTGTAAGTTTTGAATAATACAATACCTCACAATTACATTGTTTACTAAATTTATAATTTGATAATAATAATTTCTTATAGAATTGTTTAATTTTTATTTATATTTTTTTCATGTTGTTTATTATTTTTTAAATATTTAATTTTTATTGTGGGAAGTGTAAGTATGTGATTTGAAGTTAAATTCTACTATTTTAAGTTTTAAAGTTTTTGTGACAATATGAATATACTAATTTAACCCTATATAAACATAAAATGAGTTTTCAAAGTCATGTGAAAAATTTTCAAAGTCATATAAGATTTATAAAAAGTCTTAAAAAAATTATTCAAATTAAAATGAAATTATTCAAGTTCATACGAAAATTTTCAAATTCATATATTTTCATCTAAAGTATTAAGAAATGTTTTATGAAGTCTTGTGATTTTGGAAATACTTTTGAATATTACTTGAAGTATTATGAGATAAATTTCAACTCATATAAAGATTTAAAACACTTGTACACAATCTAAAAAATGACACATACATGGATTTTTAAAATAACATTTATGATGTTTTTCTCATACATAGTTTTCTTTATTTGAAAATCATTTTTATGATACACTTTTTCCTATAATTTTTCATATTTTTATTTACTATTACATGGTTTATGTTATTTATTTTATTCCTTTATAAATAACTTATAAATATTGATGAAAATATTATTAGTGTTTTGAATTGGTTTATAAAGTAATATCATGGGAATTATTTTTTATAATATTCTGAATATTTATATATAAAAGTTATGATATTTTTTATATGTTTAGGTTTTTTTTCTAATTTTTTCTAGTTTTGAGTATTTTTTAAGAAAACCCCAAATTATCATGAATATAATGGAGTATATTTCAAGTGTAATGGCTATTGAATAATTTTTTTTATAACTTTTAATTTAGGTGACTCACTAAACATGAGTTACAAAAACTAAATTATGATGTTATGAGATTTTTATACTATAAATTTCATTCCTATTATGTTCATAAGAGAGATAAAATATTTGATACTTTACTAAAGTGATTGAAGCTACATTGAGCTACATAATCTTTGACTTTATTTTCTTATTTTATTTTGTATTTTAAATGTTCTATTCATTTAATATTCTATTTTTTTATTTTTGGTTTATATTTTTCAAATAAAAAACATTATTTTTATTGGTTACACATCCTAAAAAAAGGTATGCCAATTTGGGTTGTGAATCCCATACAAAATTCTGGTTTTCTTGGATGTTCATTTGTCTATAGAAAGGTAGGGATATTTTGGATTGCATATCTATGTGAGAAAAAGGTAGTTCTTATAAAAGGTTATCATATCCTTTCAAAAGTGATGCTTTTTTTGTGGGGTCTGTTTCACTCAAAGAGAATTGGGGAGTGAAGAGTATATTTAGGATAATTTTGATCTAAACTAATATAAAAAAATTATGTTCATTATTATTTTTTTCCATTTCATTATTTTTAATGCTTATTATAATTCATGGTTTGAAACTTCACTTGATTTTTTTATTCTAATAATTTTATATACAACACTATTTTTTTAATATATTTAATCTTATTAGAAGGTATATTCACCCTCTCCCTTCTAGACCTATTTGGCATCATACAATACGCCAAGAATTTTTATAAGATATTAGCTTTTTTGGATAGAGGTTATGTTTCTTATATTTTTATTATGATAAATTTTTCTAAGAATAAACATTATGAATAAATTATTGTTGATATTTCAAGAATGAATGTGAATAATTGTTAGATTCACTATAATTCACAATAATTTGGTGGAAATGACTATGGTTATTGGAAATCTAGGATGAAGGAAAATATCAATCATTTGAGTGTTGATCACTGGATGATAAATTTGAAACCATATAATCTACCAGATGTTAATATGGATACACATGTAGGTAATGATATAATAAAGTATGTTTTGAATTAGAAATTAATGAATAAATTATATTGTGTTATTAGTATCAAGGTGGTTATCTATGTCTCATCATGTAAGATGGCTCCAGACATATGAATAATTCTTGAAATAACACATTTTGGTTTATAAAAGCATAAAATTACAATATTGGGAATGTTACATGTGGATTAATATGATTTTAGAATGGGATGAGATGAATTTGTGAACCAAATGTTCTATATATTTACAAATATCATCAATGGGGTGAGTACATTAGGAGATATTTTGAACAATATAGTATTGGTTGAAAGGGTGCTATGATCACTACCTAAGAAGTGACATGTAAATAAAGTTTTAATGGATGAGAGAATAAATTTTAAATATTATACATTAAATAAACATATTGGACCATTGCTTTAGTGTGAGTCGGATTTAATTAATATTGCGAAGCAAGAAACTTCAAAGAAGAAAGGTATTGTGTTTAAATGAAATATAATTGTTTCAATTAATTCTTTATATTCTTATCTATATGAAAGTGATAAATATTAAATATAATACTTTACTAATATAGTTTATAAAAATGTGAAAATAAAGATAGAATCTAAGAATTTATCCAGAATAGATCATCGAAAGGATGATCAAAAGGGAAGTAAGAAATGTAATAGTAGTAAATTTAATGATATAAGAGAATGAACATACTATTAGTTCATAAAAAAGGAAATATCATATAAAATTTTCCAAATATAAGAATTAAGGTAAAGATACAAAATATAAGAATGAATATAAGTGAGTATTTTTGGCTGAATAGAGTTGCACTGAGGAGTCAAACTCAAGTAATGATAACTCTAATAGTTATCTATAATAAAAAAATCTATACTTGATGGAAAAAAGTATTCATAAGGTTATTGATTATTTTGATTCTATTTTAGGTTATAAATTTTATTCTCAGACATAATTTGAAGAGTTAATAAGAAAAAGTAAAAGTTTTACAAGGATTTTCTAAGAATAGATTAAATATATTTAGAGTTACAAGTGGAAAATATGAATATTTTTAAACAAAATATTAAAACTTCTCTAGAAAATAAAAATCATAAGATTATATCATTTAAAGAAAACGTTTTTTTCTTCAGAAAATTCGAATTTAGAAATATAAATTGTAGAACTACAATATGAGAGTGATTGGATAAAATATTAAATATATATATATATATATATAATGAAGGGGAAGAAGATAAATTAAATAAGTTATCTATTTATATAACAAAAATTGGTAAATAATAAAAGAATCTTAAACAACAAAATAAAAAACAAATAAATACATGTTCATGTTCAAATGAGAATGTATGTTATGACTTACAAGCTACTCAAAAAAGATAATGATAATCATAAGAAATATATTTATAGTTTTAAATAAATTTTATCTATTTTTATTCAAGGTAAATAAAAATTTGACAAGATTATGGCTATAAATAATCTTAATATATATAGAATAGGTTTTGGATACAATAGTTAAATACCTAGTTTGTATAGGAATTAATTTTTTAAAATCTATAAAGGAAATGTTTCTGGTGTTACATGCTTTAGATTTAATTTTAAAGGTCATTTTGAAAATGAATTATTGTTGAGATTTACTAAATATTATGTTAAAAATGAGATTTTTATTTCAAATAATTTATCTTCTATATTAGCTAACAATAAATTTAACTAATCTATATGAGAACCTAGTAATTTTATTACAAATCTTGTTGTACCCAAAATATCATGGGTACTAAAATAATCTAATACTAAATCTATTTTCTTAGAAATATACCTTAAAATTATCAATGGAACATTTTACATGGATAGTGTCTACTCCATAAATTTGAATCAGGACCCATTTAATTCTATAACTGTTAATCATTCTGATGGAGTCTTAGTTACAATCATAGACAATTATAAAGTCAAGGATAAAGGTTATAGAGAAGTATGTATATTTAAATATTCTATAATTTAAAATAAATTATATATTAAAGGTATTAATAATAACTCAATTATAATCTCATAGCTTTGTGATGATGGAATGAGTGTTAAATTTAAATATAACAAGTTTTTAGTCTTTAAAGACTGTTTTTATAATTTTATAAAAATATAAAATATAATATTTAATAAATTATTTTTTATGAGCTAACCAAGAAAAATGTTAACTATCTTCGTGCTATAGAAATGGTTTATTTTTCTTTGTTATAAATGGATGAGACATGTTCATTTTTTGAGACTGTATAATCTATCCAAAATTGATAGGATCTTAAACTTACCAAGAATAAGTTTAATATGTATTTTTTGTGATTCTTATTTAAAAGGTAATAAATGTAATGAAACACTCGAATCTGTTAATAATTTTAATATATATAGATCATTAAAATTAATGCTTATTTATGTTTTCAAACCTTTAAAAACTATTTTTTTAGATGGTAAGAAGTATTTTTTGTAATTGTTGATGATTTCAGTAGGTTTACTTGAACTAATTTCTTAACTCATAAAAGTGAAACTTTAACTAATTTTATGGATTTTTGTGAACTAGTTAAAAATAAAAAAAAAAGAAAATAAATAATTTAATTTATAAGTGATAAAGGATTCGAGTTTTCTAAACTATAATTTGAAAAAATATATGATGATAATAGATATTTCAATAATTTCTCTACTCCTACAACACCAGAGTGAAATGTTATTTTAGAAAAGAAAAATAGTACTATTTTAGAAATGTCTAGAACCATTCAAATGAATATAAAATAAAAAATATATTTTTAGAAAAAATATTTAACACTGATTATTATATTATACCATCATTAAAGAAAAATACTTATAAATAATATAAATAAAATAAACTCAAGGTTTTCCATTTTAGAGTTTTTAGGTGAATAGATTTTATTTTGAATACTAAATAAAATTTAGATAAATTTGATTCTATAATTGAAAAAGGTATTTTATAGGATATTATAGTAATTGTAAATTTTATAGAGTTTTTAATAATCGATATATTATAATTGAAGAATTTATGCTTGTAAAATTTAATGAAAATAATGAAAAACCAAAATCTGGTTTAAAGAAATATGAATAAGAAATCAATGATTTTAACTTTAGTAAAGAAGAATATAATAAAAACAATGCATCAGTTGAGAGGGTGTATTATCCTTATCAATATAATATTAGAATTTAGATAATTCATAAATATCATTCTTTATAAAATTGAATTTAAAATATTGAATCTGGAATTAAAAATAGAAATTTAGTTTTAAAATTTTGTTCTAATTCTTATTTTTTTTAAATCTATACCCAATAATATTAATAAAAATTTAAAATATACTAATTGGATAGATTCTATGTGATATTAGCTTAACAAAATTTATAGAAATAATTTTTGGGATTTATTTGAACCCCCTAATGAAAAACAGACTAGAGAAACCAGATAATTTCTCATAAATATGATAGATGAATGTGGTCAAATAGTTAAAAATAAAGATAAAGTTACTTCTTAAAGATTTATTCAAGGGGAAGGAATATATTTTTGAAGAATATTTTGATCATGTTTATAGGATTGATCTATTATGATTTTATTATATTTTTCTTCTTTTAAAAGTTTTAAATTATTTCAAATGGATGTTAAAAGTTTTTGTTTAAATGGTTTTATTTATGAGGAAGTTTTTGTTAATACACCACCTATATTTAAACATGAAAATTTTATAAATTATGTTTTAAACTATCAAAATATCTATATGTTCTTAGGAAATGTAACATCACTAACCTATAAGACACTAACTGGTGCCCCAAACTGGGTCTCCACATGACCTCAAGTGTGCCTCCACATATACCAGAGGTTGATAACTAGTAGAAATGGTGTAATGGATCATGTGGGGAAACTATATAGTTTCTATTTGGTCTAAAAGGGGCCTAGATACCCGGAGAGGGTGTGAATCTGGGTATGGATATTATTTTTAAAATTATTCCTACCCCACTAGATCATGACCTCTTTGTTATAAGGGTCACTTTGTTTTATCTTTGGTGTTTATATGGATCGTAACCTTTCCAATTTTATCTGATGATAATGCACTTGAAGAAAGAAATAATACAAGAACAAAGACACAAATATTTTTACTTGGTTCACCCTCTTTGGGATACATCCAAGGAGAATATAATGAAAATGTTTTGATTGTAATAAATTCACTAAGGCTCACTGAAAATAATGATGTTCAGGCTAAAATACTTTTATGCCCAGGTTCACTGCCTTTAAAATGTTTAGGGTCAGCTCACTTATTTTACAAGGGTCACTACCTATATATATTTCTCTTTATAATTTCCAGTGGAAAGGATCATCGTCTTCCTATTCCTTTTATCACTTATCTTGGAAGTAATCCACTCATAGTTTATGGACTTGTAGGTCCATTTATTTTCGTGAATGCATGCATCCTCAACTGTAGATAGATGATTTGTTGAAGTCCATTTTTCATCCATAGATGAAATACACTTTTTTTTGAACTATTAGTTTGCATAAAATAATTTTTATAACTATTTTAGTGCCTTTAAAATCTTCATTTAATCCTCTATGAACAACTTTCTTCCTCTATGAACTGCGCTGCACTCTGTGGTGTGAGTTCTTCGCAGACCACATCTTCTTCTACAGACTGCCTTCACTTATGAGGATCGTCTCTCCATCTTCGAATGGATGATGTATCGTAGACTGCCTCTCCTCCATGGACCCTTCTTCCTTTGTGGTCTACAGTTCCTTGTAAAACATCTTTCATGGATTGATCCCATTAACTACTTCACCCATCATGGAAATCTCCATCGTGAACCACTTATCCTTTGTGAACTCTTTCAGACTAAGCTGAATTACTCCCAGATATATGTTCATTTATAATATGATTATCCCTTTTTAATGATGGGATTAGAATTCCTTATATAGTAAAATAGATCCTCAAATTATGTTAATATTTTTTACTCAAATCTTCGATGCAGTACAGCTGTCACAACGGATGGTGTTATTCGATCCGCATAACACATTTCTTCCTTCATGGAGGCTGATCTCTTCTATGAAAGAATCCATTTTCAGCTCTTAAAATCACTTCCGCTTAGATAATAACAATTTATATCTTGTGAATGAAACACCACCTCACAATCTCAAGCGATGACCTTTGTGCAAATAAAATTCCTCCCACGAACTAATTTTCATCTATGAACTATTTTTCATTTTTGGATTGCATAGAACCCTTTGCAGTCTACATGTAACTGCTATGAGGAAATCATGTCTTTTCCAATTTCCTTTTTCATTCCTTGTATATCCTTTGCAGTTGTCAAACTATGCTTTGTGGTATTCAAACCATGCTTTGCAGAATAATTTTCATAAAACATTTGTTTTACAAAATAATAAAATTCTAATTTTCAGGCCAAACAAATTGGGAAACACTGGGAAAATGTTCCAGATTAAACACCTATTTTGTAAAACACCAACCATACTCATTATCGGTCATCAAGATTTGTCAACAAACAGAATCTCACCCAAAAAACCAAGAGGAGAAAATGAGGGATTTTTTCCCAATGCTCTATATGAGAGTATACCATAGCAGGTAACATATAAAATAAAGGGAACAATAAAAAATTAACCTGAATCATTCATTAATAACTATTTCCCCAATTGGGTATAAACCACAACCAAAAAGTATAAATGACATCTTTCTAAAAGTAACAAAACTGAAGGAAACCCAAAATAATGTCAAATAGTTTAATCCTAAAAATGGGTCCTGAGTCTAAGTCTAAATCATCATACATGCATATCCCAAGCCTAATTGAACTACCTAGAATAGATCCATTGCCCAAAGTCATAGCCTAAAACCTTGAAATCTGCTCGAGTACCCAATGGCAGCCTGAATAGGGTCTGAGTACAACTTTGTAGGCCACCACAAATGGTGTATACAAAATATCCAATATAAAATAAATAGTTCATTAAAGTACTAAACAAATGACATGATAAATAAAATTCAACTCAGGTTTTGTTAGGTAACCATATTTACTTTAGTTGATTTCATCATTTGTTTCATTGGTTAGGCATTTAAATAATATACACAACAGCCTAAGCCAATCAATTACCAAGAATGGAGAATAAGTCAAGTTCCCTATCTTTTTAGGGAAATTTATTTCAAAAACATTTACATCACACTTACCTCAGAGAATAAATCCATATAGTTTCATCCAATGAAACCATTATGGTCTATAGCATCATTCTGGCACCCTAAATCATGCATTCTAGGGGTGGGTCCGAGCATTAGTCCAATCCAGACCGTATAAGGAGCCTCAGTCATTTATCCCACACCACCAAGAGATTTTCACATTATTGTTCATCCATTTACCATATATAACATATCACAAACCATATACAATCAATACACATAACATTTAGAATTATCATTTCATTCAACTAAGGAATCATTATTAATATTTAACCCATTAACACATTTACCACTTACTTGGAATATCCCATTTGACCCATTAACATATTTCTACTATTCGATGGTAATTCATAAGCCATTAGCACAACCACTTTAATTCTTCCAATCCATTTTATAAATCCAGACAATCCCTTATACCATTATCAAAGTATAGACACAAAATTCCCTTTACAATTTAAATAAAAAATCTTACATGTTCATCATGGGTTCTACATTATCACAAATCTATTTCATTGTCAACATTATCATTTTCCATGTTTGGGAAATAATGGCACACCCCATGGGTGTCCCTCAACCAGTTAAATCAACTTCAACACATCCCTTAGGGATCTTGATGAGTTCAATTCATCATTTATCTAACCAATATACCAAATATCCCTAAATGAATCAAAAGCACCCAAAGAGGGAAGAAATATCACAACTACACATGAAAAAAATTGAAAATAATATTATGGGACATAACTTGTAGACCACGTACCTCAAATCTGAAGACAAACATATGATTGACCTTAACCTTAGTTCTGTATTCAAGCACCCCTTGAATTCTAAACCTAAGATCCACTAAAAATCAGGTGTTTTAAGTATTTGGAATAATAAAAATGAAACCATAATCCCTAGTCCAGAAAAGAGAAGCATGGGGAGTTTTAGACTTACCCAGAGCTTTGATCCACAACCAATATCACTCCAAATGTCCTAGAATTGAAATAGATCCACCCTTGGGTAGATTTGGGAGCTCGAGTTTATCACTAAGAATATAGAAGGAAGAAATGGGGAGAAATTGGATGAGATATGTAAAATCCCAAGGGGTATTTTAGTAAATTCACACTTATTAATGGGGTGCATGGTTTTACCGCACAGTTTGGAAAATCATGCAGAAATCATGCACTTGTATCTATCTAAGAAGGGTTAAGTTTCACATTTCCTTGGGGAGGCTGAAACAGTTTGAAAAACTATGCACCAACCATATGGAACACCTCCATCCATGGTTGCACAGTTTGTCTCTCCCCCTCACATTATTTTTCTTAACCATGCACCTCATCCTCCTAGCTAGCATGATTTGGTCAAACGGTTATCTCTAACCATGATCCAACCATGCAATATGCACTGGATGGCCAAAATCCATTTTCTTTCATATCCTGAACCCTCATAACACCCCCAAACATCCTCATACAACTGATGAAAATTCCATTAACCAAAATTAATATATTTAAAAAAATACACAAGTACATACATATATGAACTATGGGATCATAAAAACTCCCCACCATGTAATGAATCATCCTCGATCCACACTTCCAAGTCTCATTGAGCTTCTGAAGAAAAGAGATCAGGCCACTGTGCCCATATATCTGACTCCCTTTCCCAAGTTTCTTCTTATGAATTACCATGTTTCCATAAAATTAAAACCAAGGGAACATTATTTCCCTATAATATTTTCTAAATATGGTCCACAATATGAATCATATTCTCCTCAAATGATGCATCAGCCTCAAGCTCCACATCCTCAATGTTAAACACATGATATGAGTCAGATTGATATTACTGAAGTTGTGAACATGAAAAAAAAATCAATACCCCTATAACTTTGGGAAGATCCAATCAATATTCCACTAGTACAATCCACTACAAGATATCAAAGAGCCTCATGAACCTGGGTGCCAACTTACTATAATTATGAATCTAATAGTGACCCAACATAGGTAACACTTGAAGAAACACATGATCACCCCCCATGAACTCAAGAAGTCTATGAAGTAAAACTTCATATGACTTTTTTCTACTCTGACCTGTATATATAAACTTATGAATCAACTGAACCTGTTCTAACGAATCCTACATGAGACTCAGTCCCAGTAACTCTGATTCCCCAGCCTTCAACCAACACAACAGAGATCTACATGGTCTACCATAGTGCACCAAAAATGGTTCCATCGAAATCATAGGTTAAGAACTGTTTTTGTAGGAAAACTCAACCATCATTATAATCTTTTCCCATAATCCACCGAAATTTAGGACATAATCTTTCAACATGACCACTATTACTTGAATAGTAGGTTGTGAATACCCATTTTTCTATCGTTGGATGGCCATAATCTGAATCACCTAGGTTCCAAGTAACATTTGTAATCCCAACCAGAATTATGAAGTGAAATTCATATCATGATCTGAAACTACATTATTTTTTACCCCATTCAACTTCACTACCTCTAGAACATACAGATCTCTCAACTGGTCCATGGTGAAAGTCTCTCAAATTGGAAAGAAATAAGCTACCTTAGTCAACTGATCCAAAAATACCCAAATAGAATCATTCTTTTGAGGCGTCCTTGAGATGCCCACCAAGAAATCCATCATCACATCATCCCATTTTATTTCTAGAATAGGTCATCCCTTCACAAAACCACCCACCTATTGATTCTAAACATTCACTACCTGAAAGATTAGCCATCACACCATGAAACATGAAACCTATTTCTTCATCCTTGGCCACCAATACTTCCTACAAAGATCACGATACATTTTGGTAAAACCTTGATGAACTAACCACTTTGATGCATGGAAATCACACATTAACTCTTCTCGCATTCATATTTACACAAAAACATGAACAAAAACAAAAATTACATCACCATCAATAATGGTCCAACCAATAGGTGACTCCCCACCTTTAATAATTTCCCTTAAATCCAAAAACTTTGAATCCTCATGTTATTTCTCCTTGATCCTACTCTGAAGCGTAGAATAAACTCTCAAGGATGCAAGGTTCATCCACCCTTGGCCATCCTACATCTCCACATGCATCTCATTGAATAGATATATCATCCCCCACTTTTAAATTGTTTCCTAAACCTCTTGGTTTTGTGTCTTTTGAATCAAATATTCCTTAATATTGTTTCCCTTTCCCATTGTTTAAACCATCTCAAAGTCAAAAGATTATATGTATTCAACCCAACTTCACTACCGAAGATTCAGATCATGTTATGTGAAATTTACTTAATGATCTTATGATCGGTATACATCGTAAACCATTCCCCCGACAAGTAGTGCCACCAAAACTTCAAATCATACACCATTGTAGCCAACATATATTCATTCATAGGGTAATTCCTTTCATGAGGCCTCAACGGTTGTGAACCATACACAACCACCAGATCATCCTACATCAACATTACCCCAAGACCAACACTAAATGCATCAAAAAAACAAGGTATAAACCTTACATGGATATGGAAAGATCAAAATCATCATGATTTTTAATCGCTTATTTAACTCCTAAAAGTTAATCTCACATAACTCAGACCACTCAAACTTGATTCCCTTCTTGGTCAAGCTTAAGAGTGGAGCTTCCAAATCGGAAAAATCTTTGATGCACCTTCATTAATAACCAGACAAACCCCAAAACCTTTAGACATTAGAAATATTCTTGGGAATCTGCTAGGATACAATTTCCTATAATATATTTGGGTCCACTAACACACCTTCATTAGAGATAATGTGACCCAATAAATGGACCCTCTCGATCCAGAAATGACATTTGGATAGCTCGGCGTATAGCCTATACTCTCTAAGTGTTTCGATGATGATGTCAAGATGTTTGGAATGATCTATAAGGGTCTTTAAGTACAAAAAGATGTCATCAAAAAATACCAACACAAATTAATCTAGGTAAGGGTGAAATATTCAGTTCATTAGGTCTATAAACATTGTTGGTGTATTAGCTAGTCCGAACAGCATAAAAACTCATACAACTCATACCTACTCTTGAAGGCATTCCTTGGTATATCATAAGGTCTCACACTCAACTAATGATACCCTGATATCAAACCAATATTCAAAAACACTAAAGAAAATATTATCTGATCAAATAGATTCTTAATTCTCGAAAACGGTATTTGTTCTTAATCGTCATATGATTCTGATTTTTATAATAAACGCACAACTGCAATGATCTAATAGGTTTCATGGAAAACAGAAGTGTAGATCCCCAAGGTGACATACTAGGATGAATAAACCATTTATTATCTAATTCCTCAAACTAAGTTTTAAGTCCCTAGAGTTCTGTTAGTTCCATCCTGTATGAAGGAATGGAAACTAGTTCTTCTCTAGGCAACAACTCTATCATGAACTCTACATCTCTCTCGAGAGGTGTCCCTAGAATTCCCTAAGAAACACATCCTAAAATCAATCCACCATAGTATTAAAGTCAATATTCTCTCCTCCTCCATCATCAAGCATGATACATTCCACTTATTCTATGAGTTCACCCAAAAGTTGAAAAACTAGCCCTGCACGGCCTGCCCAGACATCCCATTCACCATGATGGACATAAATGTATCCTTCAAGATACGTGAATGTGACCCTATGATGGTAATAGTAATTGTGTCCCTAGTACAACACTAACCATTCTATTCCCAAAATCAAATAAAAACCTGACATCTCAAGCATGAACGAATCCCATAGAAAATGGTATCCACCAAACATGAGAGAACACCCCTTACATTGCATGTTATTTTCTATTCGCATCCCTAATAGTGTATCAATTGACATAACCCCATATATACAATCCACAACTAATCCCTACAAAAACAAAAACTAAGCATAAATAAAAGAACAAGATATACTTGTATCGAATAGAGTACAACAAGCAAGGAATCTACAAGGATTGTGCCTCGAATAGCTGATAGTTTAGCCTTGTCACCTCCAGGTGTAGGATGAAATACATGAAGATGAAATTTCCATTTTCTCAAGTCCCCAGTATGATTTCCTATTGCTTCACTACTCTACCTATATAGGCTCTCCTACCCTGGAATACCATGTCAACCACCTCAACTAGTACAGCCACTCAAGCTCCAGTTGCCTTTCTAATATGGGTTAATCAACCCCTACCTACAATCAACATCTACATCTTACCTCATTTGTGTCCACCTATCGAGTGTTCCTACATAACCTCTACACATTCCCAATTATAATATATGTTTGGAACTCAACTGGTGGTTGAGTACACTAATAATGAATATACCCTGTCTTGCCACGCTGATAGATGTAAACTCGATTACTATCCTGAGAGACTGGTTCCTTCCTTTAACTACCCTTTCAACCACCACCCTGGTGTAAACTCGCAAAATAGATCTTCCTACCACTGAAAGTTTCACCACTGGATTTCTCAACTAGAACTGTGTACCCATCACCAAAAGCCTCCTTGAGGTTCCCTTCTGAAATAAAGGCATCAACCACTACTTCAAAAACTCTCTTCAAATAGAATATATTCACCGATGACTTTATCTCATGTCATATTCCATCCAATAAACATCTTTCCAAATCTACCTCATCACCCACTAACACCAGAAGAAAGCATTGAAAATTAGTGTAGAGGTTAGAATACACCATCACTGACATAGATCTATGGGTCAACCTCATTAACTCTTCAGCCTTCTCCTTCCTCAAGGTCTCCAGATAGAAATGTTCTATAAACTTTTCTTAAAAGTCATATCATTCCATACCATCATCCTAATTTTTCTAGACCAAAACATCCCACTATCTCTTTTCCTAAACTCACAACATATAAGCTTCCAACTCACTCTCCTCTTTGGATGATTCTCTAAGTGATCAAGAATTGTTTTTATGGACACTATCCAGAATTCAGATGTATCAGGTATACCCTATACCAAAAAAGTTGGAGGGTGTTGTAGTTGAAAATATCTATTCAACTCAAACATACTCAAAATAACGCACCTTGGGTCTCATTCCATCATCTACATAAAACAAGAAAACTTCTCACTGAACTACTCTTCACCCCTATTACCCTAAATAACATAGTTATCATGCTCTACCTCTCGAGGATCATTCTTGGTGATATCATCTTATCATCCAACTGAAACACAACATCTTGGTGGAATCTTCCTACAATGCCAAGAGCACATCTCAAAAACACATATATAAGGATTTCATAATTTACATTGAATAAGTCTCTCTAATATCCATAGACAACCCATTTCACATACACTATCTTAACGGACATCGTCGCGCATAGAACACTAACCTCTACCATCCCTACTAAGGTCATGGATAACATGGGGTAAACTAATATTCATAGTCACAAATATTTCATTATACACCTTTTTAAAACCATTTCCACATTAAAAATTTAATTCCTCTCTCTTAGGAACATTTACCATTTCAATACTTGTTGCAATCAATATTTTAACTCACTAACACCTTTCATTAACCAGAATTATTTAACCATTCTTTAACTTTTTTTTATATAACCATATTCACTATCATTATTATACACCATTTTCTTAAAATTTTCAAGTAATTTAAATGCATTCTTCTCTTTATTCCTCACACCCATTCTGTGTGCGCCTATCATAATGTATGCCACCTATATTCCTAGGTTTATAAAATGATACATGAATGCACAACCTTATTCCATTCCATCCATTATAAAAATGTCATTAAACTATCACATCACACCAAGAGTTCATCACCCTATGGTGAAATATCATTAAACAATAACAACGCACATGAAGAAAAATAATTCCTACCCAGAAGAACTTGGGTTTTCCATCATACATGGGCTAGATACTCCCGTATACAAGATCATTGTTAGGCCCAGAAACATCCTAACCTCTCATCTACAAACCCATATATTAAGGCACAGAAATTACAACCTCTAATACTACTTTGTAACATCCCCAACCTAGAAGCCACTAACTGGTGCCCCAAGCTGGGTCTCTAAATGACATCAAGCATGCCTCCACGTACACCAGAGGTTTCTCACAAGTAGTGATGGTCTAATGGATCATGTGGGGAGACTATAACATCTTTATCCAAGTATTCCATAACAATTAATATATAAAATAATTTGAACAATAAACAATTTACTATAATAATTCATTATTAACCATTTCCCTAATAGGGTATAAACCACAACCAAATAGTAAAAATGCCATGTCATGCTAATAGTACCAAAATTGAAGGACACCCAAAATAAATACATCCATCTGAATCCCAAAAATGGGTCCTGAGTACATATATGGATCCTCATCTATACACAATCCAGGCCAAACTCAACTCCCAAGAATAGTTCCCCTTCCCTTGTCCTGAATAGTAACCATGAAATATTCTTGGGTACCTAGTGGCATCCTGAGAAGAGTGTGAGTAAAACACAGTATTCCCCCACCAATGGCATCAAAAAATATCCATTATAAAACATATATTGCATGAAAGTACTAAATAAATGACATGATAACAAAAGTCAACTCGATTGTCTTTAGGTTACAATATTTACTTTAGCTACTTTCATCATTTTTTTCATGGGTTTGGCATTTAAATCATTTACATGGTAGCCCAAGAAAATTAATTACCAAGTACAAGGAATAGTTCAAGTTCCCTATCTTTCTAGGTAAATCCATTACACAAAAATTTACATCACACATTCCTCGAAGCATCAATCCTGGTAGTTATATCCAAGGAAACCATTAGGGCCTAGAGCATCAGTCTGGCACCCTGACTTGTGCATTATAGGTCTGGGTCGAAGCATCAGTCCAACCTGGACTATGAGAGGAGCCTCAGGCCTTTATCCCACACCATCAATCCATGTGCACATGCTTATTCATTCATTTACCACATATACCATATCATAAACCATACACAATTAATACACATAACATTTACAATTCTCATTTTATTCAAATCATGAATCATTATAGAGACTTAACACATTTACCACTTACTTGGAATATCTCATTTAACTCATTAACACATTTATGATATTTGAGGGTAATTAATAATCCATTAGCACAACAAATTTAATTCGCACAACCCATTTTATAAAATCCAACAAATACCTGGTTCCATTATCAAAGTATAGACACAAAATTTCCTTTAAAATTAAACTAACAAACCAATATGTTCATAATGGGATCTACTATATCAAAAATTTATTTCATTCTTAACATTGTCATTTTCAATGTTTGGGAAATAATGGAACACCCTATGAGTGGCTCTAAATTGATTAAATGGACCTCAATGCATCCTTCAGGGATCATGGGGGGTTTAATTCATCACTTATACAACCAATATACCAAATATATTTAAGTGCATAAAAAATATCCCAAGAAGAAATAAATAGCACAACCACACATGCACAAATAAAATATGATATTATGGGATATAACTTTTAGACCACCTACCTCAAATCTTAAGATGAACGCACGTATGGACTTATCCTTAGATTCGGATTCAAGAACCACTTGAATTTCAAACCTAATATACACTTGAAAATAAGGGTTCAAGGATTCAAAAGAATAAGAATGAAACCACAAGTTCTAATCTAGAAAATAGAAGAAGGACGAGCATTACCCATAGCTTTGATCTGCAACCAACATCACTTCAAATGGCCTAGAATCGAATGAGATCCACCCTTAGGAATATTTTGGAGCTTGAGTTCATCCCTAGGGATATAGGAGGAAGAAATGGAGAGAAAATAGATGAGAGACTTAAAATACAAAAAGTTTAGTTTAGTAAATTCACACTTTTTAATGGATTTCATGGTTTGGTTGCATAGTTTTCCAAACCATGTGATAAATATGTGTATGACACTTTCCAAGAGGGGTTAAGTCACAAGTTTTCTTGGGGTTCCCCACACAGTTTTACAAATCATGTGAAATTTCTCTGTCTAAGGTTTCACAGTTTTGATCTCACCCTCTCTAAATTTTTCTTAATCATGCACCCCCTCCTCTTGGCTACCACGGTTTGGGAATAGGGTTGTCTCTAACCGTGCGCCAACTATGAAAAATGCACTATATTTCCAAAATCCTTTTTCATTAGTGTATCGAAGCCCTAAAACACCCCCAAACATCATTATATAACTAATTAACAGTACATTAACCAAAATTAAGATATTTAAACCAAAATTTACACAAGGACATACCTTCCAAAAGTTTGGGATCTTAAAAGGAATCTTTAAGAAATTGGTATGATTCAATTTATTTATTTATATTGAATAATTTTTAATAATGGAAATGTTTATCCAACTCTTTTTATTGATAATTGTTTTAGTGATATTATGATCTTGAAAATATATGTTGATGATATTTTTGTGTATTTCAAGTGTTATTTTATGTATTTAATTTTCTAAGATGATGACTTGTAAATTTGATTTGAGATTAAAGGGTGAATTAAAAAATTTTCTTAGTCTTCAAATTCTCAAAGAATAAATTATATCTTTTTTAATAAAATTAATCATGCCATAGAGATAGTTAAAAACCTTAAATTGATTCATGTAATCATATTAGAACTCCTATAAGTGATAATTCTAAATTATATTTGGATAAATCTAGAAAATATATAGATAATAAATTATTTAGAGGTTTGATAGGAATTCTAGTGTATTTGAATACTTCTAGAGCTGATATCATGTTTATTTTTGGGTCCAGTATTGAATATGTTGCCAATGATGGTTAATATGTGCTTGGTGAGTCGATAGTGAGAAGTTTTGATGATTGGATAATTTTTTTGGATGCATTGAATGACATTATATTTAATTTTTGAGAAATTTTCCTTATAAATATAACTACTTTTTATCTACTCTTAATTTATAAATACATGTGAAAAAGGAATTAGAAGAATCGGAAACGTTTGAGACAAGTTACCATCCATTATTTGGGTAAAGACAAATTGAATATGTCTATAAAATATTCATTAGAATTATTTCATGAGGTTTTTTACCTGTATATCTAGAAAATATTCATTTTAGGAAGAACTTTTAATGAAATATAATTATAAAGTCCCTAAAAACATTATATATTTTATCATGATGAGTTATGATGAATTGGGTATTTAAGTAAGTGGAAATTCTATAATTAGTAATTATACTAAGTACATGTTGGGAATTACATAAAAAATGTCCCAACCATTGACTATATAACCAATCCATCTTTAATATGCTCATATAGGAGAAAGGATTAACAAGGAATAGGAACCATCCTAGTTGTCTAGCCTTGGAAACATGGGTGATGATGAGCACCTACAAAGGAAGATAGGGGAGTTATTTGGTGCATAGCTCCCATAGGGTGAAAATGATGGTGTGCAAAGGGAAAGTAGGTCAAACCATCCCATATGAGAGTGTTAAGTGTTTTAGGTGTTTAACCCCACTATCATCTCAAGTGGTGATTAGTGTAGGATTATTTATTAAGAGATCCCTAATAAACCAGGTTTCTTATGTGGGAATCTTTATTGTGTGGACACTATAACACTACTTAAAAAGTTATATAAATAACAACGTACATCTCGTATATATAATCTCCACCATCTGATCTCTTTTAAAGATCATCTTCAGCCTCAGTCACCCAAGGGTTTTCTAGTTTCACTAGAGTATGTCACCAAGCTCAGGAAAAAAAATAGCCACATGTTGACCATGCCCACTGATCAAACCAAAGGGAAGAATAAATGCTCAATATCCCAAAGCCATGAATGAAGCTTTTTATTAAAGGAATTTAATTATTTTAAGAACCAATATATTGTATGAACATACGGTCATGAGAGGTAATCACATAAAACTATTGGGTGATGATCTATGAATCACATAATCATATAGTGATAATCAATTGAAGCAGTATAAAATCACCAGTAGCATTGTATGGACATCAATATATTACATGATGTTATCTTCCAAAGAATGTGTAACCTCTATCACGTGAAGATTTTATCATTTATAGATTCTATCATTTGAAAATTTTGGTGATTTTGAATCAAGTTTCTACTAATATGTATCATGAATAAAATCTGATCAAATGAAGCCCCAAGGTGGCACATGATCAAGAGAAGTGATCATGTGATCCCATGATCACCTAGGTGTGGCAGGATGATGCAAAGAGTTTTGGTGTTTCAAAATGAATAATATAACAATATATGAAAGTATTTAAATGAAACTTTAATCACCTTATAATTCATAGAATATGTGTTGAATCCTCCTCTATAAATATCTAGGTAAGGGGAAATAAATATTATGTTACTACTATTTGATATATCTGGAGAGAGAGAGAGAGAGTTCTCATTTTAGAAAATAGATCATCCATATGAAATCTTTATGGAAAGGTAGTAAGAATCTATGTAATATATTCAATTGAAGAATAAGACTCCCATGGAAAACCCTTGTCTTGAAAAAAATGACTAAAGAGGTTCTAATGATCCATTCACATGAAACCATTTTATGAAGAACCCTCAAGGCATTGTGTGATATCCTTAAACAAATGAAGGAGAAGCACCCATGAGATTTACCTAGATTTTGAGAAGGAAGTATTATTTAATTAAGATAGTTCACATGAACCCTAACTTATCAAATAAAGAAAATATAAGATAAAATTTTCATGAAATCCATACATTCCATACACCCTATGTGTCAAAATTGGAATACTTTGATAGCTTGGAAGGAAAATACAAGGAGAATATTAAAAGTTTGTTAAGATATTTTGAGGTTAAATAATTGAATTAAAATGTGCATAAAATATTGAGAATTATCAAGGATTATCTTCAATGTCAATTCACTGTGAATTATTTCATGCTTGCATGAATTTAATTGATAATTCAATAATATAGTGAGTTTTCATTGTTTGAGATATTTCTTTCATAAAATATTATAGAATAATTTGTATACACCACTTGCAAAAAATTTATTATGTTCAAGAATTCATCACACCGAAGAAAGAATATTTTCCCAATCATTTTTATTGGCTGAGGAAGACCTGATCATCTACTAATGATCAAAAAAACTTGATCGAGACTAACAAAACTGATTACCAGCTACAAAGCATCTTTAAGTGTACACAAGTGGTCCATTTGGTCCAGTAATCTTATAGATAAGGATCAGTATCCATTCGTTTAAAGGCTACTAGGAGAAGGAGATATTTCTATCAAACATTCAAAACCAAGAAGAATAATGATCTTCTGACTAGGTGGTATAACAATTTATTAAATAGGTAAGAGGAGAATAAAATATGTTTGGAGGGTATAACCAACTGTGGAAAAAGATTTGTTTTACTAGGGGGTATAACCATGATCAACCATATGATCAAATATTGGGGTGTATAACTAGTTCCTATCTTATCCATTTTAATCATTGATAATATTATAGTATATAATCCATATTGGGGGAATAACCAACATGTCAAGAAGTATGTCTTTGTATCGAAACTTCTAAATACTATGTGTCGTGTTCTCTCTTATCATTTCTAAATACTAAGTGAGACTTTGATATATCACTGAGTAGATCAAGAACCTTAACAAGTTCAAGAGTTCTAATTTACAATAAAGAATTTATAAAAAGTAAATAACTAATTAATCCACCCCCCCCCCCCCTCAGTGGTCAATCTGACATGGGGTTCAGCATTTATTTTTAATATGTGTTCAAGTTTTCAATATAATCCTAAATAAATTCTTATAAATTATATTAAAAAATTATTATATATTTTATAGTATATTATAAAACTTGTTCACTTTATTTTAATCAAAATTATTTTGATTTTATATTTTATTTTGATTCTGATTTTGGAATTTGTAGGGTTGACATGAAAGTATATTTGGTATATATCATTTAATTAGTAAAAGTATAATTTCATGGATCTCTAAAACAAAATTATTAGTTTCTTTATCCATAGTTGGGGATTATTATATAGATGTAGCTAATTATTATACTCAAAGTCATTGGATAAGACAAACCATATCCGGTTTTAATGATTATTTTGATAAAATTACCATTTATTGCAATATAACCCTTTAATTACAATTTCAAAGAATCCTTTAACCAATTCAAGAATAAAAAATACTTATTAGAGATTAATTTTATAAAATATCATTTTAATAAAGGATATGTAATTTTGGAATTTTTTTCTATATAAAATCAACTTACAGATATTTTTACTAAACCTCTTAATACTTTAAGGTTTTCAAAAAATAAAATTTGAACTTGGTATGAAGGAATTATAGTGTCAAATTGTTGAAATTGGAAACATTTATTTAAGTTTATTGCTTATAATTATACTATTTTTTTATCTATTTTGAGGAATAGAATTATATTGTTAAAGTTATTTTGTTTATTTTCTATTGAATCTATATGTAAATAAAAATTTTAAATTTATATTTAATTTTAAATTTTTTTCTGAATATGTTCACAGTGGGTTTAAATTTTTTACAAATGCTCTGATTTTATTATCTACATTATTCTTTTTTTCATTTAACAAAAAATGGAAAAAAGTTAAATAAATTATTTTTTTATGTTTTAACTTTTTGATAAATTTCAAAAAGGTTGTGTATTTTTATAGATTTATTTGGTTTTATAATTTATAAAAAGGGGTATATTATTAAATCTAGGGTTGATTTTTTATTTGGGGAGATTATTAGTGTTAAATTTTATTTTTATTTTATGTTTTTAATATCGAAATACCTAATAATTACATTCTTTATTAAATTCATTATTATATAATTATAATTTCTCACAATATTTTTTAATTTATATATATATATATTTATCACATTTCTTATTATTTTTTAAATATTTAATTTTTATTTTGTAATTTTTAAGTATATAATTTGAAGTTTAATTCTACTATGTTGTATTCTTTTATAACTAACTATCATTCCCTTATTAATATACTATGTTTGACTTATGTAAACATAAAATGAGTATTCAAAGTCATGATAAATTTTTCAAATGAAAACAAAATTCTTTAAATTCATAAATTTTGTTTTCAAATTCATAAAAATATTATTCAAAGCCGTATATTTTCTAGAAAATTCCTTTGAAATTTTTTATAAAGTATTATGATTTTTGAAAGACATATGAAGTATATTTAATGTTTTAGAAGATAGATTTAACCTCTAACAATAATTTAAAATACTCATACATAATCTATAAAAAGACTCATACATGGATTTCTGAAATAACACGTATAAGATTTTAATTATGTGTAGAATAAATTGTTTCAAAATCATTCTTATAATATGTTGTTTCATATCATTTTGTATATTTAAATTTTGTGTAATATTTATATGGTTTTTTATATATTTTATTAATTTTAAAATTACTTATAAACTAAAAAATGAAATTGGAAGTTTTTTTAAATTTTTTAATGATTTAAAAAAAGAATAATTATTCATAATATGCATTATATTTTAATACACATGTACTGATATTGTTTCCATATTTATATTTTTTTTAATTGTAGGTATATATGATTACTTTTCAATAAAGACCCGATTGATCATGAAGATTGTGTATTTTAAGACAAGTTAATTATCCATTGAAGAATTTTTTTGTAACTTATAATCATGGGAACTCACTAAATATGAGTTGAACAAACTAAATTATAAAGTGATAATATTTTGATAATACAAATTCCATTCATAATATAATCACAATATAGCTTCAACATTTGATTCTTTTTTATTGAATTGATCAAATAAACATAAAGTGACATTATCTTCCACATTTTGTTCTTATTTTATTTTTTGGTTTAAATTTTTTGTTATTTTTATTATATTTTTATATTTTATTCATTTTCATTGTTTTCCAAAACAATAACACATTTATTGTTGGTTATAAAATGGTACATCTATTTGGGTTGTGTATCTCAAACAGAATTTAGGTTTTATTTGTTTATGACTTTATCAATAGAAAGGTAGGGATACCCTGGGTTGTGCCTCCTTGTGAGAAAAAGGTAATCCATGTAAAGTTTTATCACATCCTTTCAAATTGAGGATTATTTTAGTGGTTACCATTCATCTCAAGGATAATAGGAGAGTGAAGATTATATGTATAATCATTTGGATGTGAAAAAATATAAAAATATGGTGTTCTTTGTTTCTATTTTTCTACTTCATTATCTTTATTTCATATTCCTATATATTTTTAAAATTACCACTAATTTTTAATGTTCTAATAATTTTATATTTAACACTTTTCATTTAATCTATTTAAATTTTTAATAAGTTTTATTCACTCATCTATAAACCTATTCCGCATCTTACATTAGAATAACAATAAGTTCAACTCATGTGTACATGAACTCATTCATGAGTTAATCATTTAGAATATAATAAAGGAATGTTGACTTATTGTTGCTACATATATATTGACTTGGAAGTCAAATAACATTTATAAGAAGATATTTTCATTGATACTGAATCATCCAAAGTCATTTTGAATATCTAATTCACATTCAAGGTCAATGAGGATATTGAATAACTGATTGATTTAGTTTAAATAACATCATGCTCCATTTTTTGGGAGTGGAAGATATATTCCCCTTTCAGAAAGTGTAAAATACATGATCAAACATTCTATTCAACTTATACTTCATTTTTTATCACAAAAACATTATACTGATAATAAAATATATGGCACAACAAAAGGCTGAAGACAGATAGGAGTATTCCCTAACACTGAGTTAAAACCTTTTTAAAATTTCCTATGTGTTATATAATTCTATTTATTTGTTAATATGAGTGAGGAATAGATTCTAGTTAGTGAATTTTGACTTTAACAAGTAATAGTGGTTCAATTCAAAATATTGAATTTTGTAAAACCCGATACCATCAATTCACCCCTACTAGTATCCTAATTGATTTATGATATTAATATCCACTGTTTTCTTTCTAATTATATAGTTTTAATAGTACTAGTAGGGTTTTATATTTTTTATAATCATCAAATAATGACATATATTTAAAATTATTCAATTTGTCAAACATTTTTATTCAACCTTTAAATTCATATTCAATTATTTTTGTCATTTCCTCAATACAATATAAATAGTAATAAACAATTGTAAAAATATATAATGATTCATAAATTATATTCCACTTTTACTTGTTAGATATAATCACTACTAAGGTTTTGGTCCAACATTTGTATCTTCAATCAATTCTATAACAGGTTAAATTGTTTTAAATTAAGTTAGCCTGGTTTTATTTGAATAACAATAACACATATGTACACATATGATTAAATAAGGTTCAATTTAATTTTCTATTGTAAATCAGATGAAATATTTAATAGCTTCTTCATACTCTCTAGTCATGCGATTAATATCCATTCATTTTTTACTCATATTCATCATATTTTGGTAAACAAAGCATAAAACGTTTTAATATAGCTAACATAAAAATTTATAATTATATCTAAATTTTTTATCCAATTAAATTCAAAAACATTGATGTGGATATGTCATGGTATTATAGAATACAAGGTATTGGTAAATATTCTATAAGTAAAAAAAATTTATGTGCTCAATCCATGGTATTACTAAAGTGATTTTATTAGAGAATTTTTTTTGGATTGGTCGATTATGGATACTATTAGAGTTGATGACCTAAAACAAAATACTAAATACTTTTAATTAAATGATATTCTAAGACAACGATATTAATTATCTTATCACATTATGATTTTTCTTTTGTATAACATCAATTTGATAATGTCCTTAGAGTATCTACTACATAGAAAGGTTATCAAATATCTCTGCTAAGTTGAGTACCATGATGTTCAATTATGATATTCTTAAATATATATTCTATGGTTGGATAAAACCATATTAATAGGAATATATGATATAAGATATCATGGGTAGGAGGATCATAAGGCTTTGATACATTCCCTTATGAGGGTCACCCTTGCTAATCTCCAAGAAAGGAGATTATGAGAATGGACCCACCAATAGAAATTTTACTTATTATGTTTCATTGAGTATTTCAATCTGTGAACATGCATAATGATCCTTATACATTATGATTACTATTAATAAATATCATGACACACATATTTTTATGCATTAACCAAAACTATGATGGAATGTGTTTGTGGGAAGTTGGATACGTTATGTGAATTGCAAATGATATGTTATTAATGAATAATTCAATAAAGGATTTGTCTCTTCTATCATTATATAAGTTCATATATAAATATTTTTATTGAAATGGAACTATTAAACTAAATTTAATGGCCATGGTATATTTATGGTATAATTTTAGATAGTCAAAGAAAGACATATCAAGCATGTAGTTTGATGACATGAGTATAAAACCTTGTTGATGAGATATCAGGAAAAATGGATTATATTATATGGTGAGAATTTGTATGTGGTTTTTTTTCATTCTAATGTTAACTTCTTACACTATGGATTTCATTATGTGTTGTTAAATACTCATAATGGAATTTAGGTGAGCCAAACTAGTTCCACTGAAGAAGATACCTAGAGGGTCACATATTTAGTGTTTCCATGAATCTTAGTTAAATTCTATTTGAATTTAATACTTGGAATATATAATAATTTATAGAGGGTAGGATAATATATATCAAGTATTTTGTTGATCTTAAATATTAAATCACTAGTTATTTAAGAATGAGAAAATATATGTGAGTTGAATGGTTATTCATAAGGTAATAAATAATATTTATTTAGTTATGTTAATATTAAAAAAATATTTATTTTCTTATTATATGAATAAAATATTTATTTATTTCTCGTAATTATTCCCATGGTAATAAATAAATATTTATACTTTTTTGTTTTGTGAATATTTATTTATCGAATAAATAATATTTATTTATTAAATATTTATTATTCATGGTTTGATGAATTCTGAGGAGTTTGGTTAGGTTAAGAAGGTCCTAGTGATGAGAATGATATATGTGTTGAATATCATTAAATAAATATTAATTTATTTATTCAAAAAAATGATATTTAATAATTATACAAGTTAGTGTATTCCATTAAATAATATAATTATTATTATTCTCATGGAGAATATATTAGATTTAATATTCTATGTTGGTCCTATGTTCAATTTTCAATATTAAACCTTTGAATTATATGTTTCAATCATATATCATTTGTACGGGGTAATACATATTGTTATTCACAACAACTTAACCCATGATAATTTTCTCAAGAACATATAGAGGGTTATCTTTAAACTAAGAGGATTCTCCACACTCTTCCTCTCTTTCAAGACCACAAGAACAAGAGTTGTTATCTTTATATTGAATTATCACCTATTTCAATCAACATGGATGGTGCAAGATGATTGATACCACGACATGAGAACCTATAGATTCATTGTTGATGTTCTGAGATCAAGGATCATGTGTGTGTCACCACTAGAAGAATTATACTCCAGGTCTTCATATTGCATGACAGTATATCCTAAACGGGGTTTGAACGATCAAAATATTCTTCGAAAAAAGAATTCCAAGAGTGAGGTAATTAATTTCATTAAATTCATAATAATTTAAATGTTAAAATATCATTTATCTATTGTTTTTAGGATTATTTCATAATGTTTCATCAGGTTTATTAATGATACCTGATAATTCATTGTCATGTTCTTATGGATTATTCATTAGAAATAATGAAAAATCATCATTAGGCATGGTTATAACTAGATTCCAAAGCACTCAAAACCTTCAAGTGGTGTCATAGTGGTTATGTTTAAATTTATAATTATTTAATTCTTTATTGATAATTATCACATCTCTGTTATTAGTTTTTTATTTTGGTTTTAGTTCTTTAATCTGAAAGATGAGATATATTGTTCAGTCACCTTTATATGACTAACAATAGATAAGGAATAAATTAATAACATATTAATAACATTCAATGATCCCATCAAGATATACCAGATATTCTAGTTGGAAATCATGGGATTACATGTTATCCTAACTAGGTTGAATACCCTGAGAGGGGGGTGAATCAGGGTATGACAGATTAAAATAACTTCCCCTTCAGATCTTATATTGTTTTAAAACAAAATATTATTCTCTATATTTTTCATAGAAATGTATGAATAGAAATAAAATCTTTCATGAGACACAATGATTTTACTTGGTTCTCCCTCACTAGGCTATGTGCAAGGAGCATACAATGGCAATGTGTCGATTTACCAAATCAATTAAGGCTCACTGCCAAAATACAATGTTCATGCTAGATCACTTCTATTCTCTGACTCACTACCATTAAAATATTTGGAGTGGACTCTCTATCCCTCTTATTTTAAAACTAATTACAATTTGAAAGCTCATTGATCTCTCTATTGAAGTGTGATAACTTCACCTCCATAATAATCTTTTATTTTTCTGAATCATCTCATAATTGTTTCACACATATATGAGTGTTCCATGAAGTCCCATTTTTACACAGTATATGAAATACACTTTTCCGCATACTGTTATCTTGTGGAAATTTCTTTCCCAAGTTGTTTTAGACACTTCATAAACTTCCCTTCTCCCTCCATGAAATTTCATTCATCCTCCATGAAATACCTTGAATCCTCTACGAACTGTGTTACAATGCATGGCGAGAGTGCTTCGTGATTGCCTTTCTCTTTGCTAACCACCCCTACTTCATGGATGGTTGATGCCTCATAGACTGCATCGGATACATGATCCCATTTCATTTATGAGCTACTGATACTTGTAAACCCCTTTTGGTAACTCACAAACTTTCCTCGTGAATTGTCACCTTCACCGAATTGATTCCGCATGAACTACTTCCTCCTTCACAGAATCCTCCCATGCAAAATACTTTGGTTTTACCTTAATTATTCTAATTATTATCTTCTCTAGTGAAATTATCTCTATCTAATGATGCTATGATATTCCTTTATATAGAAAAATAAATCCCACAAAACCCACTTATCAAAAAAAAACCCAAAACTCTGGTGTGGTATAGCCTTCACAACGAACTGATATGTGGTTTGTATAGCATATTAATCCTCTATGAAGGCGATTTAATCCACACAAAAAAAAACCACTTTGCAGCTCCTGAAATCCCTACATCTATTCTGAAAATGATGAGACTCATGTGAATGAAGAGCCTCCTATGAACTAATTTTGCTATGTGGTTCGCATGGTACACTTCACAGCCTGCATAGCAATGCTATGCAGAAACTATTCCTTATATAATTTTCCTTCCCCATTCCACATACCTCTTTTTGTGTCCACATAGTGTAGCTATTCTACTACATGGTTTGTTACTCTATGATTCAAGGTCTATGAATGGTATTCCACAAACTTCTTTGCAGAAAACCTTCCTTTTCCATAAAACAAACTCCTGATTTTGAGGCCCAAAATTTTAGAAAACACTAGGAAATTACGCTACCTTAAACATCTTCTTCATCAATACCAACTATACTAAAACATAGTCATTTGGATTTTTCAACAAAAAAAATCACCCCAAAAACATCGAGATAACACCTTGAGGGATTTTTCCCCAAAAATATCCCCCTTTGGGTTTTTTGACAACTCTTCACATTTTGATATCTCATTAAAAATTATTCCATATTTTTCCACAATTTTCTTCTTTTGTTTCAGATAGCGATCAAAGATTTACTCAACACATACTATACACCCATATGAACCATGCTCGGTGTGAGAAACAAGAGTAGAATAAAAATGTCATCAATGAATCACTTCACTCAAAACATATCAACTACTTTCATCATGAATCTTATCTGTCATGATTTATAATCTTTGATCGATAATATTTAGCGTCATCAAATTTAAAACTCCCCCTACTTCATTTCTCCCCTATAAGATTCTCCCTCTATCTTCATTAAGTCATTTTCTCCCCTTTTATAGCCACAATTTATACCCCTTTTTCAATAAAATTGAATGACACTTTGTTCTGGTACACAATAGGGTTAAAAACACATATCATCACATAAGGTAAAAATACTTCATATCTTGGGGAGAGGGGACCCACATAAACACCTTTTCATGTGTGGGGAGCTGAATAGACTCAAAGATCCATTGAATTCCTTTGAAATTATTCTTTGGATAAATCCTTCATAATAATATCTACAACCTATAGATCTATAGGCAAATACTCAAACATCACGAGCTCTTTATCCACCTTCTCCTTGATAAACTGATACTTGATTTCAATGTTATTTTTTCTTGAATGATGGACTGGATTTTTTCTAAGATTTATATAACTTAAATTATTGTAATAAATTCTGACTGGATACTTCTCTTGAAATCCAATATCATCAACCTACTTCTTCATCCACAATTATTTTGTGCACGCTTGGCTAGCCTCTATATATTTAGCTAATTCGGGGCTCAATGAAATGAAATCATGTTTATTGCTTAGCTAGGAAATAAAAAACCCACCAAGATAGAATGCACCACTTGATATTTATTTTCTATCTTCTGCTAATCTGGACCAATCTGTATCTGTATAGACCAAAAACTATTGATGAGATTTTTCATTATATAATAAATCAAAATCCAACATGGACATGATATATGGAAGTATTATTTTCACTATAAGTATGTGTATTTATTTGGGATTGCTTTGATATCTTGCTAAATTGCATGTGGAAAAAATAATATTAGGTCATCTCAATGTCAATTACAAAGGACTGCTAATAATTTTCCTGAATTCTATGAAATTAACTTCATTTACTTAATCATCTCATGACAGTTTCATCTAGGTAACCACCATAGTTGTCATCACCTTGGAATTATCCCATAAATATATTCTCCAAACCTCATGGGAATGTTTATATTGAGAAATTAATGTTCCATTATTTCCTTGTTTCACCTGTAAACCAAGGAAAAATGTCAGTTCATCAATCATTGACATTTCAAATTCACTTTTCAAGAATTCTGTGAACTATCTACATTTTACTTCATCTGATCCACCCAATCTGTATCTAGTCTTGAATATCATGCACTTGGTTCTTGATTCAAACCATATAGCACCTTATTCATCCAACAAACTCTGCTCTCATTTTTCTGAATGAGAAAACCATATGGATACTCAATATAAACTTCTTCTTCTAGAACTCCATTCAAAAATTATGACTTGACAACCATCTGGAAAACTTTGAACTTTCTTTGTACTATTATGTAAAAGACTAATGTAATTGTCTATATCCTTAAAATGGGTGAATATTTTTCATCAACATCAATACCCTCTATCTTGGAGTACCCTTTGCACACTGGTCATGCTTTATTTAGAATCACTAAATCATCTTCATTCCTCTTATTACAAAAGACACATTTAGTCCCAATGACATTCTTATCTATTTTCATCAAAAAAAAATATCATGTCTAGTTATTATCAATTTGGTCAAGCTAATAATTCATAGCCCGGATCTAGTTTTCATTTCTAGCTACTATTTTAATATATTTAGGCTCTACTTGTGATAAGAACAGTTCTTATTATAGATTCTTCATCGTCTTTATTTGCAATGGCACTGTCTGACCACCAATTGTGTTTGGTCTACCAATTTTGACTCTTATCTTTAGTCTTTGTGTAGATACCGGTTTCTGGTCATCTTTTTCATTATCTAAATATTATTTTGAATCATTCTCTAAAACTATAACATCCCCTGAGCTACATATCTCTTCATCACTATCCTCCTAATATTGATCATGTATTTGATGAAGATTTTTCTCATTCACTATTATAGTTACATCATTTATTTCAACTACCTTTCCCATCCAATTATTGAAACTTTTATATTATTTTATTTTATTGAGTATCCAAATAATATCCCCTCATCTCTGTGATATTAAAACTTCCTATGTTTCTCTTTATTGATAATTAAGCACTAACTACTAAAGACTTGAAAGTACTTCAACCATGACTTCATTCCATACCATAGCTCATATGGAGTCTTCTCTTTTTCTGTACATAATAAATCTCTATTTTATGTTTTGATTTATTTCATCACTACTCCTTTCCCAAACCTTTTTGGAAGGGATTTCTCAATAAGGATTCTTCTAGTCATATTGTTGATAATTTGATTTCTTCTCTTAACTAATCCATTTTTTTATGGAGTTCTTACTACTAAAACTTAGTGTCTTATTCCATGTTTTTCAATATAATCCTTCACTTGGATATTTTTGAACTTTTTTCCATTATCTATTTGGATATTCAGGATTATTTGACCAAATATATTTTCAACTTCCCTTAGATAAGTTCTTATACAAACAAACACCTTAGATTAATGAGAGATGGCTGAAAACCATACCATTATGATAAAATCATCAATGAAGTGAACATAATATCTCTTCCCATCAAAATATCCTGGTGAAATAGGTCATCGCACATTAATATAAACTATATCAAGCACTTTTTTTTTGACCTTTTCTATATTTCCTTATATGTCTTTTTAATGATCATCCCTTGTTGAAAAGAATCACATGTATGGGTACAATTACGTGATAACCTACAGAGGTCTTGAGCAGCATAACATTTCACCTGATTTTCCAATGATTTCAGGATAAAATGAAATGGGAATTTATTCAATAAATTTTTTTATTATTACTTGGAAAAAGATACATATCTTCTTCTCCACTTAAAAGGTATAGATCCCCCATTATATTATTTACCTATAAAAAACTACACCATATTTTTCCATGAAGATACATAATTTATTTTAAAATCTTATGGAATGTCTTGAGTCACATAGTTGTCCTAAACTTAGAATGGTGTGACTGAAACCTTCAATAACCAAGACAATTTCATGTCTCATGTCTTTTCCCTCAAACTTGGATTTCCCTAAGTCAATAATTTTCCAGCCTTCATCATTACCAAATATTACAGCACCTTATTTTTCATATCTGGTTTCTATCACCAGTTCCTTATTCCCTACCATATGGGAGGTGTATCCACTAACAATGATCCATATTCCAGTGTGATATGATGCTTTGAAATTATTCTAGGAAACCACTACATGTTCATCTCTTTTATTTCTAATCCATGATTCTGACTTCATACCTGATATGAATTGAAAAACTTAATCTTCTTCAAAGTATGATGGATCAAGTTCATCTTAAAGAGCTGAAAATCAATTTTTCATTTTCAACTCATTTGATGATGCATTTCAATGATGCTTATGACCATATTCAGACTACTTTAGAAAATTACTCTTTATTGATGATGAGGAATATCTTACCATGTTTCTAAATCCTCTACACCTGAAATAATTACCATTAAATGATATCCAAGAATATTAAGTTTTGTAAGGATTCCTTTGTTGGTCTTGTTCCCATTGATACCTTTTGGATATGGAGCAGATATTTTATGAGTGTCACATATTTTAACAACAATAGTATCTAGCTCATAGTGAATTCTTGTGTGTCGCTACTACACTACAGGTTTTCCCTTAGGCTCTATGAATCTTCTAGTTATGATTCGTACCCAAATAAATCTTCAATCTCAGGGTAGGCTCTTGTGGTCTGACTTCAACCATCACTGCTTTTTTTTATCAATCCCCATACCAGTTGTATTGTTCAGATCTATTATTTTCTTCTCCTAACAATAATTCATTAATTTCACTAGATATTTTAACACAACCTTCCCATTTTCAAATTCCTTTGTGATATACTTTGCTGGATTCAATAGTTTTTCTTGATCTTTCACTTTCCTTTGTAGGATATCAACCTCCTCCTCAATATTTTTGATGAATTTTTCTTGATTTGTTTTGTATTATTTAAACCATAAATCACCCTTTTCTATTCTTCAACTTTAATCTTGTTCTCACCAATAGTATCTGAGTTCTATCACTTTAAATACATAATCTTTCCTATTTTATCAAACACCATAGTATTGTATTTTTCCTTCTCCTACCTAAAGAGTTTTTCATCATGAATAGCCCTTTTGGATTTCTTTTTTTAGCTATATAAACATCTATATCTTCAAGTGAAGCTTCTAATTTGTTATGAAGTCCAACTCATCCTTCAAATTCTCCTTTGATATTTTCACTTTATTCCTTTTTTGGGTATTTCATACAACTGCCACCATAGAATTTTATTCAAGAACTTTGTAGTCCTCTAACTCTTTTGACTCATTTTCTTCTTAACTGACATCTTTTTTTGAAAAAAAAATATTGTTTTGAATAAATATTTCTTAAAATTTGTCTTACTGTTCACATTGGATGCAGACTTCTTCATGGGAATTTCAACTTCATGCTCATCATCTTATTGAAAATTATTGTGGTACCTTGTTACAATATGTCCAACCTTTACACATCTAAAGCATTGGAGTTGGAGTTTTCCTTTTAAATTTTCTATTCCTCTTTGAATATTTGAGGAAATTAATGACATGAATTCATCTATCTCTTCTTCTTCCTACCCATATTCAATAGTGAGATTCATCATGGACTTAGATTCCACTTTGTTAGACTTACCTTTTACCACAGACTCATTATCATCATTTATAATCTTGTTTCAAATAATACTATTATATAAGATATCAATTGTTAGCTCCAATGGATCTTTTTATTAAAATATAGAAACATTCAGATTGAACATCAAAGGAAGTATTCTCAATATACACTTGAAGATCTTTACATATTCAATAACTTCATCAGGACAATGTACGTATTTCACAACAATATTCACCCAGTCAACGAATGCATTAACAGACTCATTAGTTTGCATTCTGAGATCCTCATACTTCTTCCACATAACCTATATTTTATCTTCTCTAACATTTGGGACTCCTTCATAAATATTCAAAAACTTTTCCCACATACCATGGGATGAATTAAATGACATCACCTTTTTGTATATTTCATTGGATAGGGATCCCCCTAAAGTATCGATTCATTTAGAATCAGTATCCAATTCCCTAAAGTCAGCTTTTGATAAAGAACCGCATTTTGGCCAAAATTCCAGGAATTTTTGTGGTAAACACTTCCATTCCTAATGATCAGAAGTAGTTCTATATCTTATTCTTCCATAATTGAAAATTTTTTCCACCAAAAATTGGAATACCTTTATGATTGAAAACCTCCATTGAAACCATTGAGGGAGAAATATTGATATTAACATTTTTATTTGATACCAATTATTAGTCGAACTAGGTTAAATACCCTATGAGGGGGTGAATTAGGGTATGATATATTATGACAAATGCCCCTTTGGATTTTGTTTCATTGTTAAACAAATTAGTTTTCTTACTATTTTATATAGTAATGTATAAATAGAAATTAAATCAGGCATGAGACTTTGTGATTTTACTGGGTTCACCCTTACTAGGCTATATACAAGGAGCATACAATAGAAATGTGCTAATGTACCAAATCCACTAAGACTCATTTCTAAAATAAAATGTTTGAGCTAGATCAATTCTATGCCCAGGCTCACTACCTTTACAATGTTGGAGTAGAATCACTATCCCTCCCAGTTTACTACCAATCACAATTTGAAATATCACTACTCTCTCAACTAAAGTGCAATCACTCCTCCAAAATAATCTCTTATATTTCTGAGTCACCTCAAAAAAATTTCACACATATATGAGTGTTCCATGAAGTCCAATTCTCACCCGGTAGATGAAATCCACTTTTACACATACTGTTAGCTTACAAAAATTACTTTCACAAACAATTTTAGTCCCATCACAAACTTCCATTCTCCCTCTATGAACTGTCTTGCATACTTCATGAACTACATTGAATCCTCCAAAAACTACATTGCACAATGTAGTGTGAGTACTTCATGGTCACCTTTTTCTTCATAGACTTCCCCTACTTCATGGATAGATGATGGCTTCTATACTTCTTATTATATGCAATACATTTTCATTAATGAGCTACCAAGCCTTGAAAACCCCTTTCATGAACTTTTCTCATGAACTGTCTCCTTTTCCAAATTGATCGTCCCTGAAGTACTTCCTCCTTCATGGAATCCTCCCTTATGAACTACTTCGAACTTCCCAAAATTCTTCTAATGATTATAATCTATAGTGAAATTATTAATATCAAATGATGTGATTAGGTTCCTTTATATTGGAAAATAGAACCCAAAAATCCCACTAATCACAAATACCAAAAACTTTGATGTGGTATAGTCTTCACCGCGAACTGCTATGCAGTCTGCACAGTGCCTTAATCTTTTACGAAATCCAATGTCATCCACACAAAAAAAAATCATTCACAGATCATTAAATCGCCACCTATATTCCAAAAACTATGATCCTCACCTAAATAACAATCCACACATGAACTGATTTTGATATGTGGTTCGTATAGCGCACTTCGCAGTCTGCATAGCGCTGCTATGCAGAAACTCTTCCTTTTTTGATTTTGCTTCACAATTCCACATACATCATTTTTTGTCTCCATATCACAACTACACTACTATGTGGTTCATAAACTCCTTTATTTGTGGTCCACAAACTACATTTTTTGGTATCCATTGTGGAAAACCTTCTTTTACCATAAACCAAACTCCTGATTTTTAGGCCCAAAAATTTGAAAAACACTGGGAAACTGCATCACCTTAAACATCTGCTTCAGCAACACCAACCATACTGAAACACAGTCCTTTGGATTTTTCAACAAACATAATCACCCCAAGAACACCAAGATGACACCTTTATGGATTTTTTCCCAATATTACACAACATCTATCCAAAAATTAAAAATCCATGTATCCTAGTTTACCACACCAGGACGAGTTGTTCATATCAAGACATGTCATTTGGTAATGGAACATTGTTTAATTATATAACCACTTGTTGACTAGGATGAACCGGCACACAGTTTTAGGGATTACACATTGTGTAACATGTTTATATGTTGTGTATTCCTTCATAATCATACCTACAAATTTCATTGAAACTGTGTGGTAAAATATTCATTGTGCATTTATTTCATTTCTTATAAGAACTTAAAGCCAAGAAACATGGAAAAAATTTGATTACATAGCATGTTACTATAATAAATTTTGTGTAATCAAATATTATCCCATGTGTATAACATGCCTATCCCATAGTTTTGTAAATAGTGATTGGAATAAGGTAGTTAAACTCCATATAACTTCCTACATGTTTACATAGAATACATGTTGATCTGGACTGTACACCATGTAAAATAATTTATGTAGAAATAAAATTAATTATGTAATTAAACTAAGCTACACTATTTGTAGCTAGAACACGCATCATATAAAGGTTATAAATAATATTAAAATTCTAATTATTTTCAATGTGAAATTAAGAACTATACATCATGTGCTTATTGTACATCTAATGTATGTTAGACTAGAATTTAAATTCATCCACACAGCATAGGTTAAACATGTGTTGTGTATCAAGACAATTTGAGTTAAAAACCCGACATGACACATGAAACTATATTCCATGTAACTACATGGAATTCCATGTATTCTATATTCTATGTGAATACACTATACATGACCACAAAAGGAGTTGGGTAGTTTAAATGGGCACACATCACGTTGCCTTCAAGTGCATGTTTTGTACTTATGTAATTTAAATTAAAATTAGTTAATTTAATATATTTTAAAATTACAGTGGATGGGGATCTTATGTGTCTCTGGAACTATTTGGATTAATAATTAAGATAAATAATTCATTAATTAAAAAATAGTAATTCTTAATTCAAGAGAAATTTATCTTAATTAATTAGATTGGTTTGAAATAAATGTCGTCTTGTATGAATGTGATGTCATTTCATATATGCGATTGATAATGAGATTTTACTGACCAATGTATGTGTTGGTTTATATTTAATTTAATATTATTGCATCGGTTTTATAATGTAATAAAGTTTTATTAAATTAAATAGTATAGTCTTTATGTCATCCCTCTCACCTTTATTATATGGGACAAGTGTTTCTAGGGTTTATATATATCTCATACCCCTAGTTCCCATCACCAATGTGTGAGTATAAAACATGTAAAGGATGGAGCACTAAGGAGAGGAGGCAATTTGGAACCTGAGATGAGGTGAAACTGTCCAATAAGATACACTAGTCAATATAGGAATACTACAACTCGATCCAAGACTGACTCAAGGAGTTTTTCCCCTATGGAATTATGTTAATATATTGTATACTCTATAAATAAGCAATTAGAAAGATCATGTTCAAATAACTTTATTTATTTTATTTTGAAAAATGCATCTTTATTTTTTTATTTTATTCTTGGATGCAATCACATTAAACAAATAAAAAAACAAGACATGGAAGATGAAATGAAATAATTGGATTATGTACAAAATATTTATTAGAACATGATTAACAAATTATGTAAAATCCATATATTATTAAAAATCTATATAAAAGTATAATACAAAAAAGTAATTCGTAAAAAAATACCTCGAGTAAATATTAAGTCATTTATTCTTACCAAAACATGATCAATAATGAAACCATATAACTAAGTGTTGGTCTTACCATTATCAAGACAATTACTTTTTTGGGGAGTACTTATGAGAGTATTTTATTAACTTTACAAATATAACATCAAGAAAAGTTCCTCTCTCCATACATAAAGTATCTTGGAGGATATTATTAAGGAAATATTATAACAACCTAAGATTTTTATGAGATGCGTATCTTTAAATAATTTAATTTCTTTGATAACTTGTGTTTCAAGAAACAACAAGTTTAGATAAACTATGTAACATTTTCAAAATATTTTTTTTTCTCCTAGGCATTGGATTAATGGTTATTAATAGTAGTAAGTAAATTATGAAAATATAAAGTCTATACATTTATAAAATTAAATCATTTTTTATCAAATTATTAGAAATAAAAACAAAAAATATTAGAAAATAAAAGTGTTTTCTTTCTAAAAAATTGTTTTTATATGCGCAATGTATATTCATATTAATAAATTAAATCAATCACTATTTGTGAATGATTTAAATGAAATTTATATATTATTTACTTGATCAAATGTTTTAAATGTTCAACAAATATTTTTCTAGGCTAAGGATAAGAATAAATTCATCTTTATGCTTAAAATGTATTTTTTCTAAAAAGACACTTTTGGCACACTTAAAATAAAATTAATGGATAACATTTATAGGTATTGAATTAGATAAAATTAATTAAATATTTATTATTATGGTTTTTAAATTTGGTAAATAGACCCCTTTTATTTTTTATTAATATGAATAGTAACTTTGGTGAAATTTATCACCTTGGTAAAGGGTAAATCAGGTTAATATAAATTAAAAATAAGTGATAAGGCCATATTTTTCATCATAATTATTATTGGATGAATTTAATTTGACCATGATCACATAATTCTGGAAATGTATTATTTTAATAGGAAAATGTTCATGAAAATTATTTATATATTATTTAAATCAATGAAAATTACAAAATGTCACTCTCTTAGTTTTAAATATCATGTATATGGTAATAGAGGGAAAACAACTATCTATAAAAAGATATTAATTGTAATTTTTTGAATACTTAAATTATATTCATGATTTTAACTTATTATATAATTTTTAGGAGTTATATAATTACATTAAATACTTACACAAAACCAAAATAGTATTAATTCTATTTATGGAAAAATAAAATAAATTATTTTGAAAATATAAAAGTGGTAGACTTTTATTAAGTTATAGTGTTCTTATTGGAACCAATTATATTATTTGATAGAAATGGAGTATGATTTGTGTTTGTTGTCAATACATATCAGGTTGATCAAGGAGTTTACAAGACAAGGACTCTCACAATACATGCCAAAGTTGATGTTTAAGGTGGCCTAGTTTCTCAATGTTTTCAAAATTTTTGGGCCCCAAAATTAGAAGCTTGGTTTTTGAATAAGGGAGATTTTCTGAGTAGGAGTGGATAGTACATGGATGATGAAGCATAGTTTGTGGATTTCAAAGGACGTACATGGTAATGGTTCACCGAAGGTAAACGGTGCATGGGCCGCATAAGAGGAACGGTTCACAGAGTGAAGGAGGTTCGCCGGAAGGCTGGAGGTTTGCGAAAGGCAATCGATTCACAGGATGGAATGTTGTTTGAAAAAACAAAGGTTTAGAAGTTCACTAAAGAGATGGTTCAAGGGATGGAATATCATTAGTGGAAATGATGTGTAGATCGGTTCGTGGTAGAGTTTAGATATTGAGAAGGAAAAGGCGGTATGCAGACCACATAGGAAGAAATGGTTCATGGGAGATGCACGGTATGTGGTAAATGTGATTCCATGTTAAAGATTTGGTAAATCTCAGTTTAGTAGATTATGAGGATATATTTCCCAATATAATGAACGTTAATCCATTCATTAGAGATAAACACTAAGATTCAAAGTCTGAGAGTAATTCGACAAAGTGTAGAAGTGGTTCTTGGGAAGACAAACTGACAAAGGATACTTTGATTATAAATACAGGAGGAATTTAGTAAGTCAAAAATAGTTCATGAAAGATAGTTCGTAGAAGTTATTTCTTGGAATATGGTTCACCGAAGATAGTTTATAGAAGAGGATTTGGTCTGTATGAGGATTTGGTCAACAGAGTAGAAGCAGTATGTGGATGAGGTTTAAAAAGGCAGTATGTGGACTCAATTTAAAAAGGTAGTACGCGGTCATAGTTTTTAGAGGTAGTACACAGAGGTGGTATGCATACCACTTCAATACATGGAAGAAGAAGACCATTTTGTGGAGGAAAAGTTCACAAATGAATAGTATGCAGAAAATTATATTATATCTACAGGGAAAATGGTACTTCAGTAATGCATTTATCCATGGTTGAGGATGAATGATTTAATTTCAATCCATTGAAGCGACCTTCAAGTTAATAAACAGAGTTCAGATTCTTCCCAACACTGTGAGAAAGGGGGTCACTAGATGCGATCTGAGGTATGCAGTGTGCTACCCCTAAAAACATGTACAACAAGTGTTCCTGGCATAGCGTGACTATTATAAACTTTTTTAATCCTAACATGGTGAAGCTTAGTGGACTTTGGTATGACCGAAAACCAATCATTGTATTCTCCTTGGATGTAGCCCTTAGTGGTGAACCAGATAAAATTGCTTTGTCTTCTCTTTTCATGTGATTTTTTTTTCTTCATTTTCTCAACGGATAGGTTTAACTGGTTCCTACTAATGTGGGAATAAGATCCATCAAATTAAAAGAAAAAGTTGACATCTGGATTTACCCCTCTCCTCTCAGGGTGTTCTAGGGTCCTTTAGTTCCATGAATTTTATGGATTAATATAGAAAATTTCGATTGTGATAAATATTATATTTGAATTCCAACTTTTTATTTATGTATTTTAAGTCAAATTAAATGTAGTTTCAAAATTCACAATAATGATATTTTATGAATATAATATTTTATTATATTATTTAAAAATCATAAAAATATTGAAATAAGACAATATGAATATGATATGGTTAAAAATTTATAAAATTGTCCATTTATGGTCTGATTATCATCTTATAAGTAAAAAATACAACCCCTTAATATTGAAAAATATGTAACCATAATTAAAATTAAACTTTTTTAAATAAGGGATAATCAAAATGATAAGTTTTAAAATGATACAAAAATTTGTCTAAATTATATTGGTTGATGGGGTTACGACCTTATCCTACCATATCATTAAATATCAATCCATTTCTATGAATTCTTAATGATAATAAATTTATAAAAATGTAATATATTTTTTAAATTCTAAAATTTCCCCTCACATAAATCATAAAAGGTAACCTCCTCTTTCACCTATTGACACCGCATTAAGCCTTCTATCTTGACCAACCTCTGCCAATTTCTATTCTCAAGTTCTCTAGACACATTCTATAGGTTCTGGTCCTTTCAAAATACCAACCCTAGATCCCTATTGATGATATCTAAAGTATCCATTTAAAATAAGATGATGTTAGAGTGCTTTCGATGCAAGGTGAACTCGAGGTAAGGGGTTTTTGTCACAATATCATTGTTTATCAGTATTGATTATTAATATACATCCAATGATGAAATCTTATGATATACCACTCAAGAAACTTATGAATTTTCTTCTCCTCTAATTATTTCTTTCAAATATATGTTTTCCTTCCATTTTACTCATCTTATTTACTCAAGAAACAAAAAATATTTTTTTAAGTAGAATCAACTTAATTTATATCCTTGGTAAAAAAACATTTTTCTTCCATATTTTCTAAACATGTTTTAAATAAGGTTTTTATTATTATCCTATGATTTTTTAAATTCATTTTTACCCAGGTTTTACTTTTTACACAATAAATTAAAAGGAATATTTTTTTCATTTTCTAAAAAATTCTAACAAATGTATGGAAAGAATGTTTGGTAACTTAAATAGCATGAAATGAATTTACCACCATAATTTATGCTCAATGTTTTGAAGATTCATTTAAAATTTATCATGGTTATTTTCAAATAAAATTTCCCCCTAATGTTTTTAATATTTTTTGATTTTAAATAAATGATTTCAAAATTTCAAGGTTGTTTTCCTAAATAATTTTTTCATGATATTTATACTTATAAATGATGAAAACCTTCAATGTTTCTTATAATTTATTAGGAATATAATCTAGGTATATCATTCTTATTCTTTCTCTGGATGGTTTATATATATGATGTCATGATGTTTATGAAACTTGTTCCTTTTCCAAGGGTCATTCTGTAATGAAATATTGATGAAACCCATTTATTTTAATGGATTATAATATGAGGAATGTGTTATGATGTTGTGTCACACATATATATTATTTTCACTAAGTTATGGTTGGGACATATATCTTCGTCCAATGCATATGGTAAATATTGATATCTCGTGAAATAAATAGGACTGGAATGGGGAGTGAACCCAGTTTAGTAAGGGACTTTGTCCACTATGATAGTCTAGTGAGTGAACCTTGACTACTATGATAGATTCAAGAGTGAACCCATTCCACAATGATAGTATTGGAAAAGAGACTTGAATACTTAATAAATAATTATCTATACATCTATATATTCCATAATTCTAAATCTTATGACAACATTATGATCTCATGGATCATTTTATTTGACTCCTTTATGATTAATTTATTATACACTACCAAAATTTATTCCATGGATCAATATTATAATCTATGATATGCAGGGTATCATTTTAAAATGTTAAAATCATGTTATCATACCCTTTTATCATGTTATTTTTATATGATCATTGATATCTCCCTTTTTATCCTTACTAAGCATCATATCTCACCATTTCTTATGTTTTATTTCATAGTTAATGAAGAATTGTTTTATGATATGTCTAAGAAGGGTGATAGTCATGAAGATCTGTTTGGAATAAACTTTCCAAATATACTAGACCTATATGATTTTGGTGTAAATTTTTATGTTATGTAAATAATATTCATGTAATATCTATTTATAAAAAATATGGGTCACTATTATTGGTATCAAAGAAAGTTTTAGTTAACCTTTTTAAACTAGGATAAGAAAACTTTAGTAAGAACCCTAGGGATAAGTCTAATTATAGGATAAAACCCTAATGTTTTGGTAATTATCATGAAAGAACTAGGTTAAACATAAGGTTTCCTATAATAATGTTTCATGTTTTAGACATTCTAAAAATGATTTTTCATGATTATGTGGTTTCCTACCATGATTACTATTTCCCACACTATATTTTTTGGTTTTAGTCAATAGATGGAACCCAATGGAATAATGTTAATGTTGAATGGGATGGAAAATATAATGATTCTAATCCTAAGAAATATAATGTTATGGGAACTATAATGAAAAATATTATGATTATGCTCACACAAATTTCTCAAGCAATAAATCATGCTGAGATTTCAAACAAGGAAAGGAGGGAACTTTTGGAACCAAGAATTTTCATAGCTGGAAACGGTGTGTTTTTGTGTTTATTGTCAATCCGCACTGGGTTGATCAAGGAGTTTGCAAGAGAAATATTTTTATGGAATTGATGGATTGGATGTTGAAGGTGGAATTTTTTTTCAATGTTTTCCAGATTTTTGGGATCTATAATTTAGAGGATGGAGAGATTTTTTTAGCAAAGAAAGGTTTTGCGTGTAAAGGAAAAAAGTTTCTAGCAAGGTAAAGTTGTTTCAAAATGTTGCAAGAAACTAAAGTTTTAGGAAAATCATATGAAAATAAGTAAAATTCAATTGTAGCATACAAGATTTTTAATTTCACAAAATATGGGTTTGAACGACATAGGAATATTTAGTCATATCCTTGAAATATAGATAGAGTTGTATGCACAGTGGAAGGTGCATAATGAAATTACGTGCTAAAGGAAATATAAAAATGATAATTTCAGTGCAAGATGAATTTATCATGTAATATATAATTCATGAAAGGAACTTATTAATAGGCTCATCCGATTCTATAAATAGGAAGCTCCCACTTTCATTAGAATTAAATTTTCCAACGAAGATCCAGTGCCTCTATTTCACAAAAGACTTGTGTGTCGTAGTGTTCCTAAAAGAAAATTTCACACATAATTTTCCTTGTGTCTATGAAGACCAAGTGAAATCCATTATTTATTTTGATGAAATTTAGAGTGGAACTTAAGTGCTTGAGTTGAGCATCAATCAAGTTTTCATTATCTGGTTTAATTAATTAGTTCTTTCAAGTGCATCAATTCAGTACTATAGTGAATGCGGTGTCTCGTTCTAACCAAGGACAAATACTTAAATTCCCAAATTGTTGAAGTGACCTTCAAGTCATTAAACTGAGTAATACTTCACCCAAGTTAGTGAGCGAGGGGGATTCGATGAATGTTTTTGGAGGTAGGCAATGTGTTATTCCTAAAATTCTTGTAAAGGCAGTTTGCCTAAAACAGAGTGATTATGTCTGATATTATATTTTCCAAAATAACTAGTGAATCTTAGTGAATTTAGGTAATACCAAAAAAATTAGAATATTCCACTTGGAATATCCCTTAGTGTTGAACCATGTAAAACTTTTGCATTATCTCTATATATATGAATGTTTAATTACTGCATGATTCCATTAGATAGGTTTAACAAGTTACTTCTAAAATGGTAACAAGATCTATAACATTAAAAGAAAAACATAGACACCATGATTCACCCCTCTCCTCTTATGGTGTTCTAGGGTCCTAAAAGTGGTATCCGAGTGTATAAGTTTTTTGAGTTAAATCTATCCACTTTTTTTCGTTGAGATTTCATTGAATATTAGGGGATTCCCCCTCTTTGATGGATGAAACTGCTAGATTTCGAAGAATGGTAAGAGATCACATATGATATCCCTTGGTATGGAAGTTATTTTTTCCACTACTAAGGTCATTCAGGTCACTAATGAGGCAGGTCATTCTATGACTGAAATAGATAGTAAAATTCTCAATGCAGATTCCAAATCTCAAAATGATATTACAGTAGCATTATATAGTCAAATATATATATGAATTTGATTACTTTCACTGCATCCAAGTTCATATAGGAGAAATTGGAAAATATTTATTAATTTGATAACAAATTAAAGGAGGCTAACCATCAATTCTAGCACAATCAGTTCAATTATCTTAAAAAGCATCCAGATGAAAACGTAGATAGCTTATTTAATCACACTAATAATGTTTTTTGATCTATTAAATGACTTGGGGAATAAATTAAGGATGTTAAAATTGTTGATAAAATCCATATAAGTCTCTCATCTATTTAGAATCTAAAAAATTATCTCTTGAGTAAATATATTTGTCTAAGATCTCTCTTGATGGTCTGTTAAGCAGTCTGGTGGATTATGAAATGAGAGTCAAAACAGAAGATTCTTCCACTCAAGTAAGAAAGAAATGGAATTAAAGTCCATTTAAAAACATGGTATTTCTAGATTCAGTGATGATGAGGAAGAATAACTTCATTCTCTATTTGATAAGAAATTCAAGAGAGATAAAATGGATATTTGAATGAAATCATTTATTGTCTTGTTTTTAGTGTGGTAAAGTATGATACATTTCTTCTTGATTACTAAGGAAATTTGATGATGTTGAAAGTGAAGAATAAATCAGTTTGAAGACTTAGAATAGGTTCTCTAACAAAGGAGTCTTAAAATATGGAAAGAAATTTAAGAGAAATATTTTCATCTACAAATAAGAACAACATGATAATGACTTCTTGGACGATGTTGAACCATAGTTTTTATCTGAGCCTAAAGTGTCCATGAAGGATACAGTTGAAAAGTTAGAACCTATAAGAGATCAATATAATCAGTTTCTTGGGTTTATTTATATAAAGGCATAACTTTATGGTTCACATGATGAGATATAAAATAAAAGAAAGAGAAAACAATTGAGAGTTGTGTTGAAAGAGTCATCAGAGTGTGTTGATCAGCTTGAAGTGTAAATTGATCGAATGGAATAAGAGGTAAAAAATCATGTGACATATATTGAAAGATCAGAATATAATGTGGAATTTAAATTCATAATTTAAGAGAACGTAAAATTCATCAATGAAATTACGTTGAGACTGGAGGAAAATGCTAAGATAGTTGAAGTACTTGAAGTAGAAGTTATTACTATAAGGAGTAAACTGAAAGCTGAATCAAAATCAAGGGAAACAAAGAAGAAATTAATTTTTTTAAGATTCCCAGATACAAAGATTTTAGATATAGATAAACATGGTTCTGAAGGATTAGATAAGGCCTGAATATATTAGATATCAACAATAATGGGAAAAGTACAATTAGATGTCATGCAGAAACATCAAAGGCTAGAAACAGGATGATCCAAATAAAGGGAAGCAGAAATTTGGACATATCAAAAAGCCACCAAATGTCCCAACAAGGAATGCTCCAAACCAAATAGAAAATATAGCTAAAAATAATCCTAAAATATCCAAAAAACTTCTCCATTTAAATACCATTACAAAATAATGGGACATGTGCAGGAATGAAAATTAGAATATTTTCCCCCTTAGGAAGTGTCAACTCTATAGATTTATGGTCCATACAAAGTCTTACTAAGAAGAGGCTATGAGCTATTTGAATTTGGAATCTCCTTGAAGTAAACAAAGAATAATTAAACCATATCCTTCATAATATAGAATAAATAGTTTCTATGGATATTATTTTCACTATTCTAACAATGGCTATAAATCAATTCAATCCAAGAAGAGGACGGTGGTAACAATTACTATACAACTCTGAGGAAATTCAATACCAATTAACCAAGAATAATAACCCTTGAAAATATATATTCACCTCTAGAAGTAGAATATGATTATGATGAACCCATGAATACTGAAAAGATATTGTAAATGCCATATTTTGACACCACTCAATCTTGTATCACATGGAAGGAAAAGAAGAAAATCAAGAAATATGATCTTTCATAAATAACGCTCAAAGCTACAAAGAACAGTATCACAGTGATTATTTAGAGTGGATACTCATCCCACAAGATAGAAAATCAAATTTTTTCGAATAATGTTATGAAAAGGGTTGATGGAATAGTGAGATTCAGTAGTGACAGTTCTTTAAAGATCAAATGCAGTGGAAATACAGAAATAGAAACTGATGATCTAAGGAAAAATAAATTTCTCTTTATAAATAGATTGCATCATAATAAACAAAGTTTGATTATACTATGTTAATCATGACTGATAGTGAGATTTAATTAGAATGGGTGCACTATCAAAGGAAAGATAAGTAATTCTCTCACAAAAGGATACATAATTGATGACAATTTATGTTAGGTTGATATTAAATAGAACATTTGATACTTGAAATTTGAAGAAGAAAACAATTTGTGGTGCTGGATTTTGGGTCATATTAATCAAAATATCATCGAATATATATCTAATATTAAGATAGTTGTTGACATTTTCAATCTGAAGCATGATCGAGAAAAGGCATGTGATGTATGAATGCGAGGAAATATAGTCAGAATTTTATATCAATCGAAGAAAAAAATGGAATAAAATCTACTTGATCTTATCCACATAGATGTATGTGGTCCAATGAGTAAAGATGGAACACAAAGATAGAGGTACTTAATTATTTTATTGATGATTATAGTAAAACAAATGGTTTAATTTCTATGCATAGGAAATTGAAAGTGATTAATTCCATGAAGAGTTATCATTGAATAAATGAGAATGAAAGTGGCCACATGATCAAGAATATATAATCAAAAAATGGAGTAGAATACATATCTATTGAATTTGAAAATTACCTCAAAAAACACGAGATAATGCATGAGGTGTTTTTAGCGAAAACACATAAATAACATTGTGTTTTTGAATGTAGAAATTGATAGATGAATAGTAGGGATAAAACTATACTGATTGAGATTCATATTTTTTATCATTATGGAAAATAGGTTATTCAAGTATAAGTGTAAACTCAAAATCATATAGAGATTTTTATAGGAGAAAACAAGACATCAAATGAAATATAGTATGTATATAATCCCTCTCTGAAGTATTTTTGTGTGTTTGGAAGTAAATGTTTCATTCGAAAAAAATAAGGAAATCAAGGTGAGTATGGTGATACTGTAGATGAGGGAATATTCTTTGGATAATTAATAAAGAGTAAAGCCTAAAATTTATATAATAATCACCTTATAAATATTTTTCATAGTGGTGATGTCAAGATCATTGAGGATAAAACCATAAATACCTCGAGGATCTCATATGATGATATAATTGAAGATGAAGAAGAAAATGAATAGGGGGCATATTCAAATTTAGAAATAGTGTAAGGATTGAAAAATATTCAGTGCTCACAAAATGATGATGATTCATAAGAAGAATCAAAAGAGGAAACCATTGCTAAAGAAAATTTTTCCGAACCACATAGGAGAAATAGAAGGTAATAAATTCATCAATCCAATATCATTAGAGATTTGACTGCACCTACACAGACAAAAATAATAAGGAAAAAATTGAATTATACCTTCCTATCAATTTTGGAACCAACCTTATTTGAAAATTAGTGAATGATGAATCATGGGTTATGGCCACAAATGAAGAACTAGATTAGATTAACAAGAATCAAATATGTGGTCTTATTAAAAGACCTTAAAATGAAAATGTGATTAGAATAATGTGGATTTTTTAAAATAAATTTGACAAGAATGGGAATGTGATTAGAAACAAGGAATTCTTGGTGTGTAAAGACTATGCACATATTGAAGGCATTGATATTGAAGAACCATTTTCTTCAGTAGATAGACTGGAGTCGATCAGGATCTTTCTTCCCATGGAAATTCAAAGAGGGTATGAATTTTACCAGATTGATGTCAAACTGGCATTCTTAAATGGTTTTCTTGAATAAGAAGTGTACCTTGAACAAACAGTGGGATTTCATATTAGAAATGATGAGATGAAGATTTTTAGATTAAATCAGGCTCTCTATAGTCTCCATTAGGTACCCCGAGCATGGTATTCTTGACTGGATGCATATATGAAGAAGATATAATTAAAAATTGGAGGCTTAGGCCATAACCTCTATGTGAATAATTCTAATAAATATAAATTTATGGTGCATGTGTATGTGGAAGATATTATTTTTTACTATAGAGGGTAGGGATTAGTGGAAGAATTTTATAATCATAGGAAATATTTATTTCAAATGTCCATGATTGGTTAACTCATATACTTATTTAGGATATAGTTGATTTAAAATAATGGTTGCACCTTCATTTATTAAGAAAAATATAAAAAACAAATATTATTAATAAATTCAAAATTCATGACTCCAAACCAATTTTGACTCTAATTGAGATTGGGAAAAAACATAGAAGTCACAAGGATGATACATCTGTGGATCCCACCCTATATAGGATAATCATTGGAAGATTATTATACATGACTATAACATGGACAGATATCTTCTTTGAATAAATTTTAAATTTCCAATTTCAAAGTAATTCGAAGGAAGATAATTTCGTAGTAGTTGAGTGAATAAGGAGTTATATTAAAGGTATACTTAATTTTAGCTTATAATTTGCATCAGAAAAAGATAATGAATTATTATCATTTTTTATTCTAACTAGGCAAGAGATGTGGTGGATATGAAGACCACAAGTGGTAGATAATTATTTATTGGAAACAAATTTAGGATCTGGTTAAGAATGAAATAATAAATCACTTCTCTTAGTATGGTTAAAGAAAAGTATATCTATGCTAAAATGGACTTCAATCAGCTATTTTGGATGAATCAAAAACTGAAAAACATTAGTGATGAGGTGAAATAGTCGATGGTGATTCACTATGACAATCAGAGCATGATTTATCTAACAAGAATCTGATTCCGCACTCTCATACCAAAAATATTGAGATAATATATCTCTTCATAAAATAAAAATTTGAACAAGGTTTCATTAAAATGGATCATTTTGGAACTAATAACCAAGTTTTTTACATTCTAAATAAGAATTTGGTTGCACAAATTTTCGAGAAAAATTGATTTAACCTAGGTGTTCAGCCACCTCCCTATGAATGAGGAGGTTTTAGTTCATCCCCTCTTCTTATTTTTGTTAACTATTTTAATCTATTTGTGGAAGTGATACGGTTTTATGTGGAGATACAATATAGGGTGAGTTTTTTTATCACTAAGAGTAAAAATATAGGTTCCTTGGGTTTAATTTCAAAGGATGAGAAAAAGGTAAATTCAATGAGTGTTGGATTTTCAAGATTAGTCTGTGGTCTATGGTAGTATAAAATTATATTTTTCCATTCTTTTTTTCTACACCAAGATTTTATAATATAGAAATAAAGTGATGGATGAGTTATTTCTTGTCTATCATGTTCTTTTTTGAGGCCAGTGATTTATATAATTTATCTAAAAATTTCCAATAAATCCAAATGGGGGGATTTTTGGAAACAAGGTTTTTCACAGCTAGAAATGGTGTTTATTTTTGTTTGTTGTTAATAAAAACTAGGTTAATTAAGGAGTTTTCAAAAAAGTGTTTTTATGGTGTAGCTTTATTTATTTTTCAAGGTGGTGTTTTTTCCCAATGCTTTCCAATTTTGTGGGGACAAAAATTTGGAGGATGTTGAAAGTTGTTTTAGAAAGGGAATGTTTTTCACATAAAGTTAAAAGGTTGTATGCTATGAAAAAGTTTTTTGCAATGTTACACGAAAAAGAATTTTCTAGAATTCCAATTCAAAATAATAAAAAATCTAGAGTTGTGTACAAGATTTTTAATTTCATGAAATATTCATTTTTGTGACATAGGAAGAGTTGTGTGTGCCTGATAAATAGAAATGGAGTTGCATGCATAGTGGAAGGCGCACCAGAATCTTATGTAGAAAAGGTTACGTCAAAATGAGAATTTCAATGCAGGAGGAATTTTGTACAAACCATAAAAGGTATGAAAGTAACTTGCACATAGGGTCATTCAAGTATATTAATAGGTTTCCACCCCCATCATTTGAAGTAACTTTTCCAATAAATATTTAGTGCCTCTGATGAGTGAAATACTTTCATGTCGTGGTCTTCCATAAAAGAAACTTGTGCGTAGAATTTTTCTCAGTTCTATAAATACCAAGTCAAACTCATGAGTTGTTTTCATGAAATTTAGAGCTTCATGCAAGTTAAACATGCATGAAAAATAAAAAATTTGTGTGCAAGTGCTCGAGTTGTGCATCAAATGGGTTTTGATTATCTGGTTTGATTGATCAGTGCTTTCATGTGCATCAATTCAGGACTATATTTCAATAATTTTATCATTCTAATAAGGCAAAAATGATTAAATTCCTAAACATTTGAAGTGAACTTCAAGTCATTAAACTGATTAAGACTTTACCCAAGGTAGTGAGCTGGGGAGAGTCTACAGAAGTGTTATAATTGAGGCATTATTTTATTCCTAAAATTATTGTAAAGGCAGTTCTCTTGGCATATATTAATTGTGTTTGATCTCTTATTTACCAATATAAATAGTGAATATTAGTGGATTTTGGTATGTCTGACACACTATTGACGTATACCCATTGGACTATACCTTAGTGGTGATCCAAGTAAAACTATTGTGTTGTATTTATCAATTTAAATGTTTAATTACTACATGATTATATCAAATAGGTTTAACAAGTTCCTAATAATATGGTTACAGGATATGTCCCTTTAAAAGAATAATCTGACACCCTGATTCACCCCTCCCCTCTCAAGGTATTCTGGGGTCCTATAGGAACAAGTTTATGTTGGGTCCTTCATGAGTAAATTTTCACCTTCTTTTAGTGGGTCTCCTAAACCATTAATTAATAAGAAGTGAATTTATAACACTAAAAATATATTTTATGTTATTCAATGTTCTAAACATTATAATGTTATTTTGGTTGTTTATCATTTGGAATAAAAATTAGAATAGTGGTGAAATATTATCAAGAACACAAAATAAATGGATGAAATTGAATCTATGGAGTGGGTGAATTTAAAAGGTTATTTTTAAATAATTACTTTCCTCATGTTATTCATATGAAAATAAAGAAATAAATCCTTGAGTTAAAGTAGAAGGATGATCAATTTGTTAGTAATTATGAAGAAAATTTCATAAGACTTGTGAGGTTTGATTCTAGTGTTATCATCCAACCTAAAAGTAAGGTTGGTCGATTATTCTATGTCTTAAAACCAAGTCTTTGAATGGTATTATACATAAGTAACTTTAGTATATATGAATAAATTGTTTAATGTGATCTCAAGGTGGGGATGTAGATTGGAGACAGCCATCAATCTCATGGTTTTAATATGAAAAGAAAAATGGAATTCCAAAGAAATTATAATAACTATAGATAAAAGAAGATGATCCTTCCTTTATGATCAAAGTGATGAGTTTAACAAGAAGGAAATTACCTTAAGGGAACTTATAAATGTTTCAAGTTTGTAAAATAATCTCTTTAGGTAATCTACTATCAAATTGATGGGAAAAAGTTATCTAATGATGTGAATAAAGAGAAATATCCATAGAAGGAACCACCCACACTCTAGTTTTTTAAATGCAATGTGTGTAGGTATTATGCTAACTAGTTCCCATATCTAAAGGTTAATGATGATGATCAATGTCAACAACCTCTTAAGCCTAAATAAAATTGTAAAACACCTGGTATTTCTATTTCTAATGAGGGTTTAGATAACAATGTGGTGAAAGGTACACTTAAAATCCAATCTAGAACTAATAATGTATTATTTGATTCTAGATCTAGTCACTCTTTTATATATAAATAATTTTTTAAGGGTATCATAGTACAACTGAAAAAATTAATTGTTAAGTTAGCAGTAAAATTCCCTAATGGAATGATGTTCACATCCCAAGTCTATGATTCTTCTCTGGTTGAAGTTTATGGGAATATGTTTCCTAAAAATATTATAATTTTTAATCTAGTTCAATATGATGTAATTTTGGGAATAGATTGTATTTATTTAGATAAATACCACATCAATTTGTAAGGAAGGGAAGTTATATTTTATATTCTGAACTAACCCATGATCTCCTATTAGTGTGATGAAAAAAAACGAACTTCCAATGGAAATCGCATTCATCATATGGGTTATGATTCCTATTGAAAATATGCATTTATCTCAGAATGTTGGGGAGAAACTCAACATTGAATATATTTTTATTATGTGGGATTTTATTGATGTCTTTATAGAAGAGTTTCCTGGACTTCCACCGAATTGTGAAGTTGAGTTTTCAATATAACTCATATATCATGTTACATCTATTTCCAAGATTCTATATAGAATAGACCTGATTGTGTTTCAAGAACTAGAAAATCAACTCCATGAGAACCTTGAAAAGGTATTCATTCATCTAAGTGCATAACCTTGGGTTTTACATGTTATATTTGTTAATAATAAATATGGATCATTGTGAATCGATATTTATTATCAAGTACTTAACAAGATCACTATAAAGAACAACTATCATATACCCTGTATTGATGGATTTTTTTATCAACTGCATGGATATCACTACTTTTCAAAGATTAATTTGTATCCTGTATATTATTATTGATGGTCAAGAAGGTTAATATACCGAAAAAATCATTCCATACAATGTATGGACACAATTAATTTATAGTTATTCCATTTGGTCTTACTAATTCCCACACTATCTTCATGGATTTAATTAATAGATCTTTTAGAGATTACTTTAAACAATTTTTAGTAGTCTTTATAGAAGATATTTTTATTTATTCAAAGATAAAGGTAGAACATAAAGATCATTTTAGAATTTTTCTAAAGACCCTAAGGAATAAGAAGCCTTAAACAAAATTTACCATCATTGAATTTTGGATTTGAAAAGTTTTATTCACGGTTTATATAATCTCAAGGGTATATCATTATACCCTTCGATGATATATGTTATTGACCATTAGCCCAGACCAACCTATGTGAATGGGATCCATAGTTTTCTTAGTTTGGATGGATATTATTGATACTTTATAGAGAATGTTTCATGGATATAGAATCGACTAACCTTGTTAACTAAGAATGGATCCAAGTTCCTTTGTATGGATGGATGTGGGGAATGTTTTAATGAACTGAAGAGAATGATAATTAGTACACTTGTTCTTATACTACCCAACTATGGAGAAGGGTTTTTAATCTATAGTGATGCATCAAAAAAGGTACTAAGATAAATCCCTATGATTAATTATATGATTATAGCTTATGTCTCATGATAATTGAAGGCCCATGATAAAAATTACCCAACTCATGATTTGAAGTTATCTGTAGTAATTTTTTTATTAAAGATATAGAGGAATTATATCTCTGGAGAAAGGTGTGGCATATATAATGATCACAAAATTTTAAAGTATATTTTCACCAAAAAAATATATAAACATGAACCAAATAATATTGTTGGAGATTATTAAATATTATCTCTCCTCAATATATTACCACCCTTTGAAAGAAAATTAGGTAGAAGATTCTATGAGTCTATAGGATAATTCTATATTATCTATGGTGAGTATCATAAAATATATAATATTTATAAACATAAAAAGTATTGATCTTTAAATATCAAAGGAAGGGTATAAATATTCTCTTTCTAAAATGATTGTTCAGTCATCTCTCTGCTTGAAGATTAAATTGGCGTAGAATGAATATGTAGAACTAAAAAAGAAGTTGAGAAATGTTCCTGAGATCAACCTTGATCATGATGGGATAATAATTTTCTAGAAACATGTATGTTTCACTTTGGTACTATATTTTAAGAAGGGGCTAATGGATAAATCTTGTAGTTATTTTTTCTCAATTCATCCTACAAGTATGACAATGTATATATATTTAAAGGAGTATTTCTGATGGGATGGAATGAAGGGAGATATTCTATAATTTGTTTCTTAGTGATTTATATATCATACAGTTATGTCTTAGAGACATAAGTCTAAGGGGATGTTACAATCATTACCCTTTCTATAATGGAAATGGGATAACATCACCATATATTTTTTCATCAAACTCTGCAAAAAAATAAAAAGGGCATAATGTTAGTTAGGTTGTAGTCTATCACCTTACGAAGTCAGCATACTTAATTTCAATTATATAATATATTTATCCTGATCAACTTAAATGGTTATACATTAAGTGTCAAGATTTTATAGTATACGTTATCAATTGAATATGATCAGGATCCGAGGATAACCTCAAAATTTTGGAGAAGTATTCCACAAGATTTAGATATAGAGATGTGTTTTAGCACTGCTTATCATCCTTAGATAGATGGTCGGTTTAAGAGGAAAATTAAAACTCTAGAATAAATGTTGAGAACTTTCTATATAGATTTTAAAGTTGATTGGGATCAATACATTCCTTTGGTGTAATCTTCTTCCAACAATAGATTTCCCTCCATCATTCTGATGGCTCATTATGAATTCCTCTATGGTACGAAGTGTAGAACTCCAATATTCTAGAATGATGTTGGAGAAATAAGATATTGGGACCTGATATAGTTAAGTAAATATAAGAAAAGTGTATATCCATTCAACATCACATAAGAGCTTCTCATAGTTGATAGAAAAGTTATCTTGATAATCATCGGAAAGATATAGAGTCTGAAGTTAGTGACAATGGATTTATATTAATATCTCTTAGGATGAGAGTGATGAGATTTGGATAAAAGGGAAGTATAATCCCTGATTATATCAATACTTTTTAAATTATTGATCTTATTGGGATGGTGGATTATTTATTGGAACTTCCATTGAATCTCTCTCAATATCATGATGTGTTCCACATATCTCTCTTGAGAAAGTACATAAATAATTATTCACATATAATAAACTCATAGGTCATACCACTAGAGAAATGTATTTATTATGATGAATATTCAATAATGATTTTATATTATAGAGAGAAATTACTAAGAAACAAGACCACTTACCTAGTCAAAGTTTTTGGTGAAACCACCAATTTAAGGAAGCTACATGGGAACCTGAGGATGTGATGAGGAAAAATTATCCTCATTTATTTGTATCAGAGTGAAAAATTTTGAGGGAGAAATTAATTTTTAAGTGGGGTAGAATATAACATCCTGATATTTTTATGAAATATTTCTCCTTAAAAAAATTATTTTTTCAATAGCCTAGGTTACGTGCAACAACGAGTTTAGAACAACCATGTAACATTACTAAAATAGTATGTGTCTCTTATCACATAGTTGTTATATTGGTGTGTATAAATAAAAATAACTAAATTATAAAAAATATATTTTATATACATTAATAAATTTAATTCATTAGTTATTAAATTGTTTTACATTTAAAAAAAAATTATTTGAAAATAAAAGTGTTGTTTTTTTCGGAAAATTTGTTTTTATGTGCACAATGTATTATTGTATTAATAAATTAAATTAATCACTATTGGTGAATGATTTTAATTAAATTTATATATTATTTAATTGATAAAAAAATTAAACATTAATAAAATATCTTTCTAGGTAAAGGATATGAATAGATTTAGTTTTATTGAAAAAAATGTATTTTTTCTAAAAAGCGGTTTTTATCACATTTTGTGAAGTTTCTTTAAAATTAATTTCATAAATTTATAGGTATTAAGTCAGATAAAATTAATTAAATATTTATAATTAGGAGGTTCAAATTTGGTAAACATTCCCCTTTTATTTTTATCCAATATGAATAAGAACTGTGGTAAAATTTAAAACCTTGGTAAAGTGTAAATCAGGTCGATCTAGATTAAAAATTAGAGATAAGGCCTTATTTTTTAATCCTAATTTTTATTGGATAAATTTAATTCATCCCTTTTCAACATAGGCTCAAATTTCATTATTTAATGGATAAATATCTATGAAAATGATATATATATATATATATATATATATGTTATTTTAATCAAATAAAGTTACAAAATATCACTCTCTATGTTTTAAAAAACCTTTACATATTCACATAGGGAAAAATGTAGTTATAAATGAATATTAATATTAATTTTTTGAATAATGAAATTATATTAATTGTGATAATTTAATTATAATTTTTAGGTATCATATAATTATCTTAAATTCTTATGTAATGCCAAAACAATATTTATTCCATTAATGGAAAAAATAAATGATTTTGAAAATAATAAAACTGATATAAGTTGAGTAAGTTATAGTGTTTCAAGAATTTTATATGATAATATGACATATTAGTGTCATATTCAAATATTATATTTTAATTCCAACTTTTTTTATGCCTTTTAAGTCAAATTAAATGAATAGTGTCACAATTGGCAATAATGACATTTTATCAATATCATATTTTATTAAATTATTTAAAAATTATAAAATTTTGAAATAAGAAAAGGTGGATATTATATTGTTTAAAATGTCATAATTCTTCCATTTATAGTATAATTTTCAAATTATAAGTAAAAATTATATACCTTTAATATTAAAAAAGTTGTTACCACAGTTAAAAACTAAAATTGGTTAACTAAGTGTTAATCAAAATGAAAAGGTCTAAAATGACAAAACAACTGTCTAGATTATATTTTTGATGAGATTAAAACCATATCCTACATTTTATTTTTATACTACCAATTTGGATTCATTTTTATTGAGAATTAATTTATTATAATTTAATCTTTTGAAAATTTTCAAAAGGTCCCCTCACCTCAATTATAAAATGGAACTTCCTCCCTCACTTACTCAGATCACTTTGAATATTGTATCTCAACCAACATCTTCCAATTTCAATTAAAAACTTCCATATAAACATTCTATATGTTTTTTTTTCATCCCAAAAGTCCAACCCTATAGCCCTTTAGAGGATATCTGAAGAATTTATTCAAACAATTGAAGGTTAGAGTGCTTTCCAAGCAAGGCGAACTCAAGGTAAAGGTTTATGTCGCAATCTCATTTTTTATAGAGATTGATTATGAATATGACTCAGTTGATGAAATCTTATGATCTAAATATATAGAAACTTATATAGTTTCCTCTACATTAGTTATTTATTTAAAATACATGTTTTCCTTCCATTTTTTCATCTTATATACTCAAGAAACATAAAAGATATTTTTAAGGAAATTAAACTTAATTTCCCTCTTTTATTGAAAAACCATTTTTCTATATAACTATATTTTTAAAAAAAAATAAAGAATCTTCTTACTATTATAGTATGATTTCTTAAATTCATTTTTATCCATGTTTTATTTTTTACAAATAGGTTTGAGATGAATATTCTTTTCATTTTTCAAATGAGGTACTTTATGACTTTTTTAACAAAAGTGTAAAAGGAATGTTTTTTTAAACTTGTAAAACATGAATGAAATTTATCTACATCATGGATAACAAAAAAATTTCAAGATTAATTTACAATTTCCCATGGTAGTTTTAAAATAAAATTTATTTCATAATATTTGTGAAATTTTTAGGTTTTAAAGAAGTGATTTCGTAATAGAAAGGTTTTTTCCCTCAAAAATGTTTTAATGATATTTTGATTCATCAATGACAAAAACATCAAATATTTCTTATTATTTACTAAGAATATGATCCAAGGATACCATACTTTTTATTTCTTTATATGGTTTAGGATTATGATGTTATGATTTTTATGAAACCTCTTTCTTTTCCATGGGTTATTCTTTATTAAAAATTTTATGAAACCCAATTATTTTCATGGGTTATGATTTGATGAATGATTTATGATCTTATGGAATAAATATGTATGATTATTATTATGTGATGTTTGGAACCTATATCTACCTCCAATGAATTTATTAAAGATTGATATGGGGAGTGAACCCAGTTCAGTAAGGAAATTTTTCCACTATGATAGTCTTGGGAGTGAACCATGACTACTACGATAGTTTGGGTAGTGAACCCATTAAACTATGTTAGTCTTATAAAATATCCTTTAATAATAAGGAAATGAATTTTCTATGCTTATGTGTATGAAAAATTTTCAAATGTTATGAAAATGTTATGATCTCATGACTCGTGTTCTTTGATTCCATTATGATTCATGTCTTATAAATTACAAATATTTACACCATGACTCTATATTCTAGTCTATGATAAACATGGTGTGGTTTTCAAATGTTAATCTCATTTTATTATACCATTTTTATCATGTTATTATTATAGGTTCATTAATATCTCCATGTTGTATCATTATTGAGAATCAGAGCTCACCCTTTCTTATGTATCCTTTATCAAGTTATAAAGATAGGTTTTATGGATGATATCTCTTAGAAGGGAAATTATTATGAAGATCTATGTGGGAGATGATATAGAATAATTAAGAACTATTTTTTTATGTTTATAAGTTTACAAAGATACTATACCTATACGATTCTATAATTGATCATTTTTTAAAGGTTGGGGCTGAAGCCTCAATTTATTATTTAAAGCAAAGACCTCTTTAGACTGGGTAGAGGGAGACCCATTACATAGCCCGAAGGAGCAAGGCCAAGTGGCCTGAATACAAGGCTTGAAAGCCCATTTTTTGGCCCAAAGGACCCCCTCAGTGAACAATACTTCTATATTACCTATGCTGCTATAGTACCTGCTACAGCAATAATAATAAAAAGCACAACAAAAACAACAAACTTCCCCCCTGAGCAAAATTCAAATTCAAACAGGAAAAATCACATTGATTCATGCACAAAAAACACTCATGGGGCTATGAGATCTAAAACTGCGAGACACCTTGAGCCATGCACCTTCACAATGAGACACAGTACCTCACCCACGAGAATCCACCAGCAGTCAATCAATGGAAGAAAAACCCACATCAACAACACACAAAATCAGCATAAAATAGGTCATTTCTAGCATCTCATAACCACTAGCCATCGATGTTAGAGGAACACCGTCACACCACTGATAGCCACCATCTTCTTCACCACATCTACCAGAAAAAACAAAGCCACAAAATTACCAAAACAGGATCCATAACATCTATTTCCAACTGTGGAATGGGAAAATGCTACCACAAGACGTGCCTCCTATAAAACCCCATCTCTCCTGCAAACAAATCCCAAAACCTCCTGGGATCCATCGCACCTAGACAACCTAGGATGGAGCAAAGGGCCTGGAAGCCAGAGCATCGAAAGAGTGAATGGGACCTCCACAGTAAGCCACGATTGAGCGAGCACTATCATCCCTTACATAAAGCATCATCAGAAGACATCACCAGAGAAATAGAGACCAACGCGATAAAAATTGAAATAGAAAAACTGAGAACTCCCCAAGATCCAGCATCGGATATGAGGACCAAGATAATTGAATATGGAAGGAAGAATAAGGTGAAAAGATTAAAACCTAGGTCACAAAAGAGATTTTCCCATCCGAGAATGAAACTCAACATCGAGAAACCTGGAAGTGAACAAAGAGGCAAGTAAGGGGGAGAAGAAGCATGAATAGAAAGTGAATGAAGAGGTAGGAAAGGTGGAGAAGAAGTATCAATGGAAAGCTACAAATAGGAAGGGAGGTATTGCTGCGAGAGGCAGGGGTGAGAGAAGGTACAAAACCTAAACTGCTGATAGAGATTGTAAATAAGGGGAAAGAGGAGCGTCGTAGATGAATATGAGGAAGAGAAGGCAGAAAAACTGACCACCGAGAAGAAATGGAATGGAGATAGAGAGAAAGAGGGCTACGATAGGCAAGGAAGAAGAAGGCGAGGAGAGGGAAAACCTAGATACTTAGACCTCCGTCCGAAAAGGTGTCCATCCTATAAATCTAATCTATGATTTATAGACTTTGGAGTTTACTCAATGGATCTAGAAGATGCAAGCCCATAGATTTTAATACCACTTATCTAAATACCTTCAATAAATTGAACAATACCTCACTTTCTTTATAAAAAGGTAGATATAGATTCTCACTATAAAAATTATAACTCTAGTAACCTAAATTTGGTGTTTAATTTATTGCATCAGTGTAATATGAAAGGGATCGTAACATGAAGCACCGATTATTTTAGTAGTTCAAGGATCGTAGATATATACATGATTTCTATATTACATTGTAAAAATAAAAAATATCATGAAAAACTTTCTTTCTTTTATAAAAATCATTCAATGATTCCTTCTTCGTATTCTTTGGAAAGTAAAACATAATAAAGAGTGAGCTCAAATTCTCGGTAATGGAAAACGTAAAATGGAATTTGTCATGACTAGATAAGGCATGAACAATATGGCATAGTGGATAACTAATAAAAATTTCATTTAATCAATAATATTTGTTTCAAAATATATCTATGTAAAATATCTGCATAACAATCACATGGATAATGATAACTGAATTATAAATGAAAAAAATGTACAAGGCCCGATGTCATGATCTTTCCACTAAGGCCTCATGCCAATACATCATAAACCTTACCATTATGGACTTGTTCCAGGTAATTTAACATACTACCAAGGACTTTTTCCAAGACATTTTATATAATTTTAAGGCCTTGTTCCAATGCATTTTCATTGTATGGTTCATCATACAGTGAGCAATCCCTATTCTTTTTTACCTCATGAAACTTGTCAATGCAAAGAAGGGCTATCTAAAATTGGTACCCACCTACCATGTACATGTTTCCAATGAATTACTCATATATTAAATTAAATCAATAAGAAATTTCAATAAATAGGTATCTATATATAATCAATGATACAAAACTTCATTATTTCCCCAGTAAATAAAGTAACTTTCTTAATATGATTGCTTTATATAACACCACATATTGAAATAGTATATGTTTAAGAAAATATCAAAGTAATAGAAATGATATTGAATACATCCATAATACTGAAAATATAGACATGAAGGAGAAATTAATTTCCAATGAATAGTGGAGAGGGATAGTGAACATAAGTAAGTGAATACTCACAAAATATGGTATAGACCATAAATCTGTAAAGGATGATAGAAGACCATAAAATCATTAGAAATTAAGGTTTTAAATAAATTAAATTATTTTGATAATTAGAAAGGAAAATGTAAGATGAAAATTAAAAATAACTTTCCTTCAATATTTTATAACCTTGTTGTAAAAATGAAGTTAAAATTTATTTCCAAAATTCTTTTCAAAATTTTTGAAAATAATTTCTTTTTCTTTTAAGATAAAAGATAAAAAATCATGGAATAATGAAGAAATATTTTCTTTAAGAATCCATATAAACTATTATATAAATCTAAATAATGAATAATGTAGATGCGGTAAAGTTTTTTACACCGTATACATTAAAAATAACATTCCTTTCACGCTTTTGTAAAAATTTAAAAAATGAATTTTTCAAAAAAAACATTAAAAATATTCATTTAAAACCTTTTCTAATAAATTAAAAGTTATTATGAAATTAAATTTACCAATAATTTAAAAGTATATAAAAACTTCCATAAAATATTTTTATGAATATAGAAATGGAAGAGAAATATTCCCAACTAAAAAGAGAAAAGAAAATCGATTTTTCTTAAAAACATTATTTTAGTCTTTGAGTACCAAATAGAGTAAAAGTTGGTTAAAAAATATTTATATCCTATAAATAACCATATTATAATAAAATATAATGGGTTTAATAATATAAACTATATTTAATTCTTTTAATATAAATTTAAATATGAATAATCCCGAAAAAGAGTGATATTGAAAAATAAACTCTTACAACTTTAATAACTTTTGAATAAAAACAAATTTAAAGTTAAAATATTATTTAAAAAATTATATACCATGAATAAATATGAATTCATGATATAATATTTCCAATGGGATGTATATAAAACATATAAAATAAATTAGGTGTCTAATAAAAAATAGGTCTCACGAAAGTGAAATTGAGACGAAAACCCCTTACCTTGGATTCATGCTTGGTTGTATGCATTATATACTCCTGGATAATGAATTTAAATTTATTAAATACATTATTATGAACCTTCTTAATGTGTATTAAATTTTTTATTGTCCTTGTATAGTCATTTTACATGCATTCATTGAATAGTTCTTTCTTTCACTTAACACTTAGTGTTGCTTGGTCAATTTATATAAAATTACTTCAGTATATTAACCATGGTTAAAGGTGTTATGACATGATTAAATATGTCACGACCCATCCCCCAGGGGACATGTTGTGACTACCCCAATCTCGCCTTCCATAGGCCAAGGGCTGGCGGCTAGCACCGAAAGGCGTATTCCTTAAAACAGGAAGGAATTGCCTTTAACCCTTTACAAACTCATGGTCTGAGAACACAACAAGAAGCAATTATAAAGTAAAATGCTGGAGTAAAAGAGTGCTGAAAGTAAAGGGGCCAGAATACAAACCTAACTAAATGTATAAGTGCAAATAAAAAGTACAAATACAACTGAAAGGAACAATACAACTGAGAAAAGTAAAACAGCTACTAAGTCTTCCTCCAAAGGTCCTACCTGAAGGGTCGGTACATATCGCCTCCATAGAACTCCACGCCCACCTGTCTCCTCCATGCACCACCTAGTCCTATCTCCTTCAAACCTCATCCCAGCTACTCATCGTCTGCACAAGACAAAACAAGGTGTGGGTGTTTCCCGTGTAGGGGTGAGTACAACGATACTTAGTAGGGACCCCAAGACTCCCAAAGGTCTCTCACAATTACACAAGGAAAAACACAAAGCATGATCCCAATCACAAATCAAAAAAGCAATATACACATCTCAATTAGAGTCTCAGCTCAAACCATGTTTTTAGTGAAGAATAGAAGTGCAGATGATTAGTCGTGAAGCTAGATCATCTTATTCTGTCAAGAGGTACTGCTGCTCATTATATGGAGTCTGACCCACACAAGATTGATAGGAACTAACCCACGCAATGACCTACACAGGATCTAACTTGACTGGAGTCGATAGGTAATAACCCCCACAATGACCCACATAGGATCTGACCCACACAGGATCGATATGCGCTGACCCACACAGGATTGTTGAGCGCTGACCCACAAAAGATCAGTATGCGCTGACCCATATAGGATCATTGAGTGCTAAACCACATAGGATCTAACCCATATAGGATCAGTGTTGACCCACATAGGATCGCTCTGTACTAACCTCCGTATGATCTGTCTTTAACCTCTGCCTCACTACCATCTACGAGATTCATGCTAATAGCACGTTTGGGTGAACCGCACCCCAAACCATTTTTCATACATCAACCATCACTAATTTCCAATAAGAAGTATCCCAATGGTTTTTTATTTCATAAGGGACCCAATTCAATATACGGCGCGTCAATAGAACGCCCGGTTTGTATGTTATTAGTATTTCTGCTCTGAGGGCCCGGTTGGATTCGGGGTTCAATCCAACCTATCCATACTCCAACTTTATCCAATACTCTAGTGTAGTATACCAAAAGGAACATCTTGATCCAAGGATCCTATTTCCATAGACAGTTCATCAAACAGATGTCTGGTTCCCATGATATGACCACAATGGCATATCTCGGTCTAGAGGGGTCTGGGTCTGGTCCGACCCAGTCAAACTGACCCAGGCCGACCGGGTCTGGGCTGACCCGACCCGGTTCGGGTCTACCCAGCCCGGTCTGGGTCTGGCCCAGTTTCCCTGGGCTGTGGTGGGCCCGGCCCACTGGGCCATGGTTCGGCCTGGCCCACGAAGGGGCGGCCCAGCCCACTGGGCATGACCCGGCCCAGACAGCTAGGTGGTCCGCCCTAGCCGACACCTGGGGGGAAGCCCCCCCCCCCCCCCCCCCCCCGTATCCCAAACGGTCTATTGGACCGTTTGGCAGGTGTGATGCTGGGTTGGCATGCGGGACCCACTGGGCGGTCCCACTTGACGTGGTCAGCCGGAAGTCTGGCTAGTCCTCCTCCCAATGGCGTGACGGCGCCACTTTCCACCTGCGGCCAGCCAGGTGTCAGCCGCCCTCTAGTCTCCATCACGGCCCAGCAGTCGCAGTCTCTTACTCTGGTGGCACGGACGCACGCCGCCGCTTCACCATGCAGCTGGTCGGCATGTCGGCAGCCATCTATTTCTCCGCCACAGCTGACAGGCCACAACCTCGTATTCCGGCAGCGCGGACACATGCTTCCCTCCTTCCACGCGGTCGGTCGGGTGTCGTCCTCTGGATTCTTCCACAATCCATTATAGTTTTGTTCAAAGCCCAAAAATTATGACATTCACATATTCACAATCCTCGGGTTGAAGGCTCTGTGTACATACATCGCACTCAACAAAACATTGTGTTTCCAGCGTCATTAATTATTTGTTGTTAAAGAATGCATGAAGAATGCACGAAGAACGAAAGAAAAGGGTCAATGTATAAGTGTGTAATGATGGTTATGTTTGTTTGGATGTCGTAATTGAGAATCAAGAATATGAATAATCAACAAAAATATTTAATCATACTTCAAATTAAAACCCCTACCATGTTTCTCGTTTGAGACGATGCGAGGATAGAGATGAACATGATGAAGTCGCCGGCGTTCGTCAGTCTTGCAACAAGCTCCAAATTCGGTTCCTCGTTCTTGATTCGGAGAACATTATTCGTTGGAGAGATTCTTCATTTGGAGGATGTTTTTCCAAAGGCTCTCCTTTACCGATCCTTTCTCCCGTGAGAGGTGAGGTGCCAAATAAATAAGTTAAGTTAATTAAACTAATTAATGTTGGCACATTTAAGTAGGGAAATTTTAAGGGTTAAATCACATTAAAGAGGGATTTCAAGGGTCGGGTGGTCCCCGCCACTAAATTCAAATGGGAGGTTTCAAGATCGGGTGGTCCCCACCATTAAATTCAAAAAGGATGTTTCACAAATAAAAATAAAATGTTGATGTCTTATTTTATTTTATTTTTTTTTAACTCTCCCATGAAAATCCGAAAAACTAACATTCACCCTCAACCTACTGCAGTCGAGGTGAAGGTATCCTTAAGTGAAAATCAGTGATGCGAGTTCAACGGTGTCCTCAGATTTTAATTCTGAGCACCAATTCAAATGTTACAAAAAACTCGCTCACACGTTTACTGAACGTACCTAAAAAAGTTCATAAAATTAATAACAGTCACCCTCCACCTACGTCGGTCGAGGTTAGGCTCTGCCTAAGTGAAACAGGCCCCAACGAACCCAATAGTACTCTCGGATTTCCAATCCAAGTTACCGTATAAAAGTTATGAATTTTAAAATAAAATAATTGTCACTTAATTAATTTAAATACGACAAAAAACTAACTTTCACTGGTGTCATGAGCCGTCCAATGTTAGTATCTACCTAAAGAAACATACCCTCACGAGTTCATCTGTGGTCTTGGATTTTTAATCTGAGTAACCTTTTGTGAGTTATAATCATTTGAAAAATAATATAACGTTATTTAATTATTTTATTTATGGTTATTTCATTTTCAGGTTTTCTCATAGGAGGCCCACGCTGACTAAACTTAAGTCGCACCTAGGGTAAACTCTCCATCCTGAGCATAACGGTGCCCTCATATTTCTACTCCGAGTAACCGTTTAAGAGTTGTTCTACTTTTTTAGGAAAACTGCTTATGCATGATAATTAGATCTTAACAAAACTTTAATAGATCATTTCGGGCACTCCGGGAATCGAATCATGCGCCGTTAGATTTCACTATCTCAAAATAATTTCATATAATTAAAAAATTTATATGGAATTTCTGAGACATTACATTCTCCCAACCTTATTGATTTACATCCCTGAAAGCCAAAACATAGACTAAGGAAACAAATGGGGGTACTAATCATGGATCTGAGCCTCCCACACCCATGTGCTCTCCTGGAGGTTCTCGTGCTACAAGAGAATGTGTACCAAAGGTATCGACCGCCCGTGAAGGAGCTGCTCCTGTCAATCCCCAATCTCTATTGGAACCTCCGTAAACGTCACCTCATCATCTAAGTCCAAATCTCCATGGTTGATGACTTGAGAAGGGTCATACACGTATCTCCCCATCTGGGATATGTGGAAAACTTCGTGCACCCACTCCAACCATGGTGGAAGTTCCAAGCGGGAACCAGTTGTTACATTTGGTATCAAAGCGGAACTATGGCCATTTTTTCTTGGCCATCGTCATTGAGAATCAAGAATATGAAGAATCAACAAATAGATTTAATCATACTTCAAATTAAAACCCCTACCTTGTTGCTCGTTGGAGATGGTTCGAGGAAGGAGATGAAGATGATGAAGTCGCTGACATCCTTCACTCCCGAAACATGATCCAAAGTCGATTCCTCGTTCTTGATCTGAATAATGTTCTTCGGTGGAGATATTCTTTGTTTAGAGGATAATTCTCCCAAGGTTCTCTATTTCCAATCCTTTCTCCCATGAGAGGTGAGGTTCCAAATTAATAAGTTAAGTTAATTAAACCAATTAATGTTGGAAAATTTAATTGGGGAAATTTTTAGAGTTAACACACATTAAAGAGGGAGTTCAAGGGTCATGTGGTCCCCACCACTAAATTCCAAGGGGAGGTTTCAAGCTCAGGTGGTCCCCACCACAAAATTCAAAAAGGAGGTTTCACAAAGAAAAATTAAATGTTGTTGTCTTATTTAATTTTTATTTCTTTAACTCTCCCATGAAAATCCAAAAAACTAACTTTCACCCTAGACCTAATGAGGTTGAGGTGAAGGTATCCTTAAGCAAAAATCGGCACTGCGAGTTTAACATTGTCCTCAGATTTCCATTCTGAGCACTGGTTCAAAAGTTATAAAAAAATCTGCTCGCACGTTTACTGAACATACCTAAAAAAAGTTCAGAAAATTAATAACAGTCACCCTCAACCTGCACTGGTCGAGGTTAGGCTCTACCTAAGTGAAACACACCACAATGAACACAACGGTACTCTCAGATTTCCAATCTGAGTTACCATTTAAATGTTATGAATTTTACAATAAAATAATTGTCACTTAATTATTTTATTTACAACAAAAAACTAACTTTCACAGGTGGCTTGCGCTGGAAAATGTTAGAATCTGACTAAAGAAAGTATACCCACATGAGTTCAGCAGTGGTCTCATATTTTTAATCTAATTTACCATTTGTGAGTTATAAGCATTTGAAAAATAAATAACTTTATTTAATTATTTTATTTACGGTTATTCCATTTTTGGGTTTTCCTATAGGAGTTCTGTGCTGACTAAACATAAGTCGCAGCTAGGGTAAACCCGCCATCATAAGTGCAACGGTGCCCTCATATTTCTGATACAAGTAACTATTTAAGAGTTATTCCAATTTTTAGGAAAACTGCTTACAAGTGCTATTTAAAGCTTAACAAAACTTCGACGGGTCATTCCAGGCACCCTGGGCCTCAGAATCGTGCGCCATTAGATTTCGTAGTCTCAAAATAATTCCATATAATTAAAAAAATGATATGTAATTTTTGGGACATTACATTCTCCCCAACTTAGGGCTTTACATCCCTTAAATTTACAACATAGACTAAGGAAGCAAATGGGGGTACTGAGCATGGATCTGAGCCTCCCACTCCCATGTTCTCTCTTGGAGGTTCTCATTCTACCAGCAAATGCACCCCAGAGGTATCGACCACCTGCGAATGACCCGCTCCTATCAATCCTAAATCTCTACAGGAACCTCCGTAAATTTTGTCCCATCGTCTAAGCCCATCTCTCCATAGTCGATGACTTGAGAAGGGTCATGCACATATCACCCCAGCTGGGATAGGTGGAAGATGTCATGCACCCACTCCAACCATGGTGGTAGTGCCAAGCGGGACCCATTTGTTACATTTTGTATCAGAGTATAATGATGTCCATGTTTGTTTGGTCATAATCATTGAGAATCAATAATAAGAAGAATCAACAAATAGATTTAATTATACTTCAAATTAAAACCCCTACCTTGTTTCTCGTTGGAGACGGCGTGAGTAAGAAGATGAAGACGATTAATTCACTGACGTTTATCTCTCCTGAAACTAGCTCCAAAGTTGGTTCCTCATTCTTGATCCGGATAACGTTCTTTGTTGGAAATATTCTTTGTTTGGAGGATTTTTCTACAAAGGCTCTCCTTTTCCAATCCTTTCTCTCGCAAGAGGTGAGGTTCCAAATTAATAAGTTAAATTAATTAAACCAATTAATGTTGGAACATTTAATTGGGGAAAATATATGGGTTAACTCACATTAAATAGGGAGTTCAAGGGTAGGGTGGTCCCCACCACTAAAGTCAATTGGGAGATTTCAAGCTCGGGTGGTCCCCACCACTAAATTCCAAAAGGATGTTTCAAAAATAAAAAAAAATGTTGTTGTATTATTTTATATTTATTCTTTTAACTCTCCCATAAAAATCTGGAAAACTAACTTTCACCCTCGACCTACTATGGTTGAGGTGAAGGTCTCCTTAAGCGAAAATCGGTGCTGCGAGTTCAACGGTGTCCTCATATTTCAATTCCAAGCACTAGTTCAAAAGTTATAAAAACCCTCTTGCACATTTACAGAATGTACCTAAAAAAAGTTTATAAAATTAATAACAATCACCCTCAACCCGCACCGGTTGAGGTTAGGCTCTGGCTAAGTGAAACATTCCCCAAGGAACCCAACGGTACTCTCAGTTTTCTAATCTGTGTTACTGTTTAAAAGTTATGAATTTTATAATAAAATAATTGTCACTTAATTATTTTATTTATGGTAAAAAACTAACTTTCACTAGTGGCTTGTGCCATCCAATGTTAGTATCTTCCTAAAGAAAGCATACCCAAACGCGTTCAGCGGTGGTATCAGATTTTTAATCCAAGTTACTATTTGTGAGTTATAAGCATTTGAAAAATAAAATAACTTTATTTAATTATTTTATTTACAATTATGTCATTTTTGGGTTTTATCACAGGAGTCTCATGTTGACTAAACTTAAGTCGCACCTAGGGTAAACCCGCCATCTTGAGCACAATAGTGCCCTCTGATTTAATATCTAAGTAACCTTTTAAGAGTTATTCCACTTTTTTAGGAAAACTGCTTACGCGCACTATTTAAAACTTAACAGAACTTTGGCGGATCATTCTGGGCACTCCGGGCATTGGAATCGCACGCCGTCACATTTTGTGGTCTCGAAATAATTCCATATAATTAAAAAATATATAAGGAATTTTCAGTACATTTCAAATCATAAAAAAAATTAATAATTACATGAATATAATTTTTATTCAATATATACAATTTTAGAATCACACGTGGAAGTTGGTAACATAAAAATGAATCATATTACTTCTTGAAGGTGGTAGTCCCCACACACACAAAAAGATGTTATCATTTACCAAGCGATTGAAGGGTAATAAGGTATATGATATATTATATTTATAGAATCATAATTATGTCATAAATGTTATATATATTCATTAATTTCATCTTTATAACCATCCAAGTGAAGAAGTTATGAAAAACAAATTACACTTCTATGTGGAGATGGTAGTTCATATATACACACGAGAAATATTTCATTTTCCATAGGAGGGAAAGGATAAATAAAATTAATGTATAATTGATATAAAAATATAAACATATATTAAAAATAATTATTTAAATATTTTAATATCATTATTGAATATTTTGAGGATGTTTAAAAATAAAGAAACTTGAAAAATCTTGGTAAGAACATATAACTCTTCTTTTGGTAATCACCTTTCGATTCCACATTAAGACTTCTTGAAGTGGTTTTTAGGAAGACCCAAAAATATATAATGTGTATAAGGATGTTGAGAATATTTTGATCTAGTAATTTTTTTTATATAATTAGCACAAGAAATGTGGAGAAATGAGAGGAGGAGGTGTCTTTTATAAGTGAGGTGGGTGGAAAACTTGTAAATACTTAAAACATTATTATATATCATACAACTTACTCAAGTTAATTGGATAAAAATTTTAATTTTGAATAATATGATAAGGTTAAGGTCTAAATACAACCAACCAATGATATTTAAGAATTTTTTTTATGTTAACTGGAAGCCTTGTCCCTTTATTTTAACCCTTTTAACTAATTTTACCCATAATCTTGGTGATAAATATTTACCATGGTTACTATTAATTAGGACCAAAACTTAAGATGACCTTATTACCTAACAAGAATTATCATACTTCCAAATATGTAATTTTTTTAAATGATTCAATTACCATAATTGGTAAAAATTACTTTTGTTATAAGTTCACACAACTCAATGAAAAAACAATTTTATAAAAATGATCATTTTAAGAAAAATAATAATTGTATACCAAAATCATGTATAATATTGACTCCCATTGAATTAACTAAATTAAGTTAAATCAAAGGAGACTTATTTTAATTTAAAACCAAGAAAAAACTGAAAGGATCCTTATGAGTACATGATAAAGAGAGAAAAACTAAAAAATGTTTTTATTTAAATAAAACATTACGTAGATTTCAAAAATGTCAAAAAAAATATTTCTAAGTTCAAAATGATATTTTTAAATTAATTAAATTACTTCTTAAATATATATTTTATCTAAAAAATGTTTCATAAAATTTTAATTCATTTTATATCCCAATAATGTCATAAAAGTGATAGTATTTGTAAAATCTATATTTTTCACTATTCACCCAAAAATTCATCTATTTCAAAAAAATCACCAAAAAATCACCCTAAGATAATTTTGATAAGATGATATTCAAAATAAAAAATATTTTATCAAATAAATTCAAAAATTAGTAGAAAATAATTCTTATATCCTCACACAAAACACATGAAATTCATTTTTATAATAGTTTCTTTTTTAATCATAAAATAGGTTTATTCCCATTACTTAACTAGTAACAACCATTAGATTATTTTTTAATTTATTTGATTTAATATATTATCAATAAATTTCTTTAAAATAATTTATTGAGATAAAAATACATTGCACAATTAAAAATAGTTTTTAGAAAAAATATCTATTTTAACATAAAATGGTTTTATCTTCATTTCTAAAAAAATGTTAAATAAACTATTAATGATTATTAAATAGATTAAATGAATAAAAAATAATTTTTCAAAAATTTAATACTATGAATAAGATATATTTAGTAAAATACATATAAAAACTTATTATATAGAAAAATAAACCTCTTTATTTTATTTCATTTACCAATGATTGTTAATTTATTTACATTATATGAAACATAGTACTTATTTAAAGATAAAACATAATAAAATTGAGGGGTGTTATATCCCACCTAAAAAAATTGCATCCTCACAATTTTATTTTGTTCTTACCATAATTAATTTTTATTTACATAATATAATCTTGTATATAGATTTTATCTTCATAAGTATTTCATAAATTACAACTAAGAATATTCTTATTTATTAATTAAATATTTATTAAACCATGTTTCTACCATTATAAGACCCATACTTGTGAATTAGTTTCTTGAGGCATACCTTGACCCCTGAGAGATATTTCTACAATAAGACTTGATAATTTATCTTCTTCTTATTGGAGTATAAAGAATTATTTTACATCCCTTAATAGTATTCCAATTAGTTTTCCATCTTTTCTTTATCTCGCATTCTAAATGATGAATAACCATGATGGATTTTTATGTCTGAAACACAAAAAAACAAATTTCAATTGATCATCAGATCCATAAAATAAAGATAAGTTATTCCTCGTGTATTTATCTACATACTAAAACAAAAAATGTGAGTGTGATTAAAAATAACATTCAATGAAATGTAAAATTTTAAGTCCATTATTATAAACAGTTCTAATAATTAGACATAAATTATTTTATACCTTTTATATTAGTTCATTAATCCTAAAAACTAATTAAACCTCCAAAAATTAGGATTATTTTTGACTTAATCATAGGTATAAAAACTATATTTGAAATAAGAGAAAATTGTTTCATCTTAACAATGACCCCCCAAAACATTAATATTGAAACTAAATTTCCATTAGGTATCTAAACTTACTAATACATTCTCAGAGTATCAAGTGATAATTCAATATCCATGAAAAAATATAAAAGAGTACATAGATATATAATCAATTAAAGTTTGAGTCTATGCTAAAAGTACTTGAAATCATAATTTAAGGGACTTAAACTACAGTTGTACTAATTTCATAAGATTTTCATTTCTCTTTAGGTATATTATAAGGCAATTTACCTTGATTATTTTTGTATTTATTCAAATGGTTCCCCATATCTTTAATGTTGAAACACTGAATATTAGTGATTTATTTCATTCCCTTGAATTCATGAGCTATATGGCCCTTATATATACACTTATAAAAAACAACCATTCCATTTATGTATTTACTAGGATATTTCTTTCTATAATTATAACTTATTTGAAGTTTCACCCTTCCCTTATTATCCATTACCTCATTTATTTTTCCTTATATCTTAGTTATCATTTTATTCTCTTGATTTCATTTTAAAATATATAACTTGGAGAATTCTTTATTTATCTTGATGACACATGAAACCATATCATCTTATGATAAAAAATATTGAGATACTAGTACACTATGGAGTCTTATCATAAATCCATTAAAGAAACAATGAATCCAAATTTTTCATATTGAAAACATAGTCTGTATAATTCCTTAATAATATCATAAATTTGACCTCATACTCAACAACTCTTTCCTCGACCTTTGATCATAAATTAAGGACTTTTATTTTCATATCAAATTGTTTCTCTCAATGAAAATATTTATCAAATAAAATTACCTTAAAGGTTTTCCATTTCATTCCCTTAATTTTGTCCTTTACCTTAGTATTATAAATAAATTACCACCATTAATTAGTATCTTATTTTAAAAAATATACTTCCAAAATTAAAATTTTCCTTTCATTACATCCCAAAGCTATAAATATCTTTTCAAAGGACTTGATCCATTTCTCATCTACCAATGGATTAGCAGTCCCATTGAAATATAGAGGATTGTTTCATAAGAAGCTATCTACCATCATTTTACTATGCTAATAAGTAAGTGGTTTCTCTATATGATAGATTTTATTATACATAACTTGAGACAACTTCCTAATATATTCATAATCTATTCAGCTACAACATTAATCGTCTTGACATTATCTGGTGGTAAATCTCTATATTGACCATGAGTGTTAATATGATTTTAATTCCTTCTACTAGGATCCATCTCTAAACAATGTAACACACATATTCAACCTATAATCATCGTGAATACTAATCCATGTAATTAAAAAATCTATGAAGATAAAATTTCTCAAATATTCTAAGGATTATCATAATTCTTGTTCTAGTTATGTTATTTTAAAATCTAGTTCTTAAGGGTCCTAATAAACTTCATTTGATACCAAATATAACAACCCAGGCACTAATAACCAAAATTCAGCTTTTAATTTATCATATTGGTATAAGATACAAGGGATCCCAACATAGAGTATCAATCAGTTTAATAATATTGGGAGACTAGATACATACATGTTTTCCATATTTCATTGAAAAAATAAAACATTGTATGAAAAAATTTCTTATGTCCTTGAAATTCATTCAAATAATTCTTATTAATATCATGGGAAAGGAAAATATGATAAAGAGTTATCTCAAATGATCATTAAAGGAAAGTGTACAATGAAAGTTATCATAAGTAAAAAAAGGCGTAAATAATATGGAAGAGTGGATAATAAATAAAAATTTATTTAATTAATAACATGAGTTTAAAAAAATAAACATGGAAAATATCAAAAAAACAATAACATTGATGATAATAATAACTAAATTCCCAATAAATTAAATGAGTAATGTCGAACGTCATGATCTTTTTGTCAAAGCCTCATGCCAATACATCAGAAACGTTACTAATAGATCATTATGCCAATACAGTTTACATATTTTTGGGGCCTTATAGAAATAAATTTTACATACCTTTAAAGCCTTGTTCCAAAACATTTTCATTGTATGGATCGGAAAACATCGAGCAACACCTATTATATTTTGTCTCATTAGACCTCTCGATACATCGAGGGTCTATCTATAACTGGGTTCCACCCATAACTTACATTTTTAAAATAAATTCCTTATATATTGAGTCAAAAATATAATATATAATCAATATGTATTATTAATAAATAAATATATATATTAAATCAATAATAATAAACATTGATATTTCCCTAATAAATAAAAAAACATTTTTAATAAGTACCCTAAAAGAAACAATGTATATTGAAAAGGTATATGATTCATAAAATATAAAATTAGTAGAAATGAAACAAAATACATCGATGATATTGAAAATATAGACATGGAGGATAAAAATAACATCCAATTAATCATAGAGAGTTATATAGAACATGATCGAATGAAATTGAATGATAAAAAAATAAGTTAAAATTCATAAATCAATAATGGGTGATAGAAGACCATTAATTCATTATAAATTAGGGTTTTAAATAAAAGAAATTATTTTGATAATTAGAGAATAAAAAGGAATTGAAAATTCAAAAATAACTTTCCTTACAGATTTTGTAAATTTATTGTAAAAATGAAGTTATAAATCATTTTTAAAATTTTGTTCCACCATTTATAAAATAATGCTTTTTATTTTAATATCAAAGCTAAAAATTCATAAAAATATGAAAAAAAAAATTTGAAAATATATATACACTTTTAGATAAATATAAATAACAAATAATGGTCATGGAATTTGGAAGATCAATGTACGTTGAAAATGTTAAAAATAATATTCCTTTCATAATTTTGTAAAAATTCAAAAACCGACTTGTTTAAAAAGATATAAAAAGATTCATTTAAAACCTTTGATAAGAAATCAAAATTTAGTTGAAAAAAACTTTTATGATCATTTAAAATTATATAAAAACTTTTATAAAACAATTTGAATAATAAAGATATTGAAGAGAAATATTCTCATCCAAAAGAGGAAATATGGTCAATTTTTCTTAAAAACATTCATTTGGTCCTTAAGCACCAAATAGAGAAAAATTTGGAAAAAATATAGAAACCAAATAAATAAATAAAATTAATTTATGAAAATATAATTTTTTTAAGAAGATAAAGAGAATATAATTCTTCCAACATAAATTTAAATATTAACTATCTAGAAAAAGAGTTAGATAGTAAAAAAACAATTATAGCTTAAATAAATTTTAAATAAAAACCTATTAGAAGATAAAATATGAATTTAAACTTTAAATAAGATACAAAATATAAATTAAGGATATAATATTTCAAACGGTAAATTTATACACCATATAAAATAAATTAGGTTCATAATATTGAATATATCTCAGTGGAGTGGAATTGTGATGAAAAAAAATAACCTTGGATTCATGTTTTGTAAGACGAATTATATAATCTTTAATAATGAATTTAAATTTATTAAATAATTTATTAATAACATATTTCATATAAATTAAAAAAAATTAAGGTCATTTTATAATAATTTTACATCCATTTATTGAATAGTTATTACTTGTGTCGACTACTTACGGTTTTTTGGTGAATTTATCAAAAAATAATTTAGTATGTTGACTATGGTAAAATGTGATATAAAATAGTTCCATAATATCCAAAAATTTACTAATTTCATGAATTTAATTTTTATTCATTATATAAATTTTTATAATTATCCATGTGATTTGGTAATAGAAAATAAATAATCACATCTCTTCATTGAGGTGGTAGTCCATACGTACGAATGAACAACATTATCATTTTCTAATATAATGAAAGGTAAGAAGGTATATGGTATATTTTATTTCAAAAATTATAATTATTTCATAACTATAATATATATTCATTAATTTAATCTTTATAAATATCCAAGTGAAGGGATGATGAAAAACAAATTATACTCTATGCAGAGAAGGTAATCTACACATACTCACGAGTGATGTTTTTATTTTCCATAGAATGGAAAGAAGATATAAAATGGGTGTATAATTATCATATAAACATTTAAGTATAATAAATATACTAATTTAAATATTTTATTTTGGTTATTGAATATTTTTAGGAGTTTTAATAAGAAATGAACTTGAAAAATCTCAATAATAATATATACCTCTTCTTTTGGTAATCTTATTTGGATTACACCTTAAGCATTATTAAAGTGATTTTTGAGAAGACCAAAACCACTAGGATTTATCTAAGTATGTTAAGAAGACATTTTTCTAGGTATTTGTGATATAAGTTTCTCAATAAGTGTTAATAAATGAGGGAAGGATGTTCCCTTTAATAACTAAGTTGTGTTGTGAACTTATAAATACTTGAAACTTTATTATATAATATTTTATCTTACTAAAGTCATGTGGCTCAAAATTTTAATATTTTATAAACTTACAATGGAAAGGTTTAAATAGAATCTATAAATTATAATTAACTTTGTTTTGTTATAATGAAGACTTATCCCTTTATTTTAACCCTTTTAACTCATTTTACAGTTAACTGTGGTGATAAATATTTATCATGATTAATATTTTTTATGAAAAAAAAAATTAATTATTAAATAATATTAATTATGATGATTCTAAATATGGAATCTATTTTACATGATTCATTTCCTAGATTTGTTGAAAAATTCTTTTTATATAAGTTAACAAAACTCAACGAAAAATCATTTTTAGAAAAATGCATGTTTTATGTATAAGAATGATTTTATACAAAAATAATGTATAATGTTTATTAACATGGAATTAATTAAATTATGTTAAATAAAATGATATATATTTTACTTTAAAACCAAACCAAAAATGAAAAAAAAAAGCTTGGGAATTATTGATTAAAAGAGTAGAACCAAAAATAGCTTTTATTTAGATAAAAACATTATTTAGATTTTCAAGATGTCAAATATGGATTTATAAGTTCAAAATTATATTTTTAAAATACTTTTATTACTTATTAAATATATATATATATATTATAAAAAATTCCACAATCTTTAAATTCATTATTGTATCCTGATAATGTTATAAAAGTGGCAGTAACTGTAAAATCGATATTTCTCATTATTCATCCAAAAATCATCTATTTCAAAACAAATCACAAAATAATATTGAAATAATTTTTATATGATTATATAAAAATGAATTATATTTTTATAAATAAAATTTCTAAAATTTTCATAAAATAATTCTTATATCTGTGCACAAAACATGTAAAACCCATTCTTAGAAAAAAAATGTTTTGAAGTATAAAATGTGTTTATACCTATTCCATGTGGAGTAAGAACCATTTGATGATTATTTATTTAATGAAATAACTATAATTTCAACACATTTCATTAAAATCATTTATTAAGAAAAAAATATAGTGTGTACTTAAAAATAGTTTTCGGAAAATTATCACTTTTTACCATCAAATGGTTTTATCTTTATTTATAAAAAAATTTAAATTATTGTATTAATGATTATTAGTTATTTTAAATATAAAAGAAATAATTTTTAAATATATTTAATACTCTAAATAAGATTTATTTATCAAAATATAAAGAAAACCTAATTTTATAGAAAAATGACCCTCTTTATTTTATATCAATTACTAATGAGTGTTAATTTATTTGTTTTAACATTGTATATTCACAGTGGATTGTTGTTTGATTTTAATTTTAAATAATTTATTATTCACTTCAGTTCATTGCTGCATAGATCGCATACTAATTAAACATATTATTTATTTAAAGGAAAACATTTTCTAAAATGTTGGGGTGTTATACTAGCCATAAGAATGACCACGCGATGTGACATTTCAAGTCCAATGGTGAAGAATATTAGGACTTGATAAAATAGTGGAAGATTAATAATTAAATTTTTTTCATCTCAAATGTTTTGATAGTCGAGGTAAATTACTTGTAATATGTTTTAATTATTATATAAAAGAAAATAGAAATTTCATCAACCATGATGTCCTTCTAGTTATTTCCATACAAAGACCATGTCTTCACCTGCATGAACATACAAGAGTGGTAAAGTCACATATACTTTGAGGTACTACTAAAAGGTTTATTTTATATTTTTGAATCTCTTGTTCCTATTCTACAACCTCACCAAGTGATCAAAGGTGAAAATAATGTTTTTTATATATTTATATAGGATGCATCTTATATTCATTGCATTATACTATTAGATATGTATAGAGAAATGATAATAAAACATAAGGGTGTGGGAGATTACACCATTATATCACATATCCTATCACATTATAAGGATAAGAAAAGGCTATATATAAATTATATTATCATTTCACCATATTAGTGTAAATTTAAAGAGGGGTACTTAGTTAGTGATCATAGATTCAATATACTGAGTATAATAACCGATTAGATAATTTTGGATTCTACTTAGATGAGACATTGTCCATTAGCCTCAAATTATCATCCTTACTATTGAGGTGATTGTAATTTTTTATGAATTATAGGATGAACAATATTGATATGCCACTTAGGAATATTTTTATTATACTTTACCAAGTGGATAATTATTGGTGAGAACATGGTTACTCACCCCTTAGGGCAAATAGAATGAAAATAGTGGTTGAAAAGACCATTCCCAATATAAATACAATGGTTTCTTTACAATTTTCTTCAAGGAGAAAAAATATTCCAAGTGATATCATTAAACTAGTGGCTATTTTTGTCAAGACCACCTCCCACCAAAGATGCCCCTCCTGAGCTGGCAATGGTGAAAGGGATATAATGACCCCCGAGTCTCACCTCCAGTAGGCCCCGGGGTGGCGACTAGCACCAAGGGTATGAGTTTTCAAAAATATAGAAGGCATTACCCTTTTTATTATTTAGGATCGGAAAATAGGACAAGTCAACCACCAAAAAGGAAAAGAACAAGTGTATATAAATAAACCTAAACCAAGCCCACATGCATGTTTAAACAATTTTATAACAAGGTACAAGTATAAGAAAGCTCAAAGTACAATACCAAAAGAAACAAGTGTACAGCAACAGCAACAACTCCAATTGTCCGACAATTAGGGTCCTGCACGGCCCTGGTAGTCCTCCTGGAAACCTGAAAGTAAATGTAGGGTGAGAATACAGGTATACTCAGTAGGGAAACCTAAATCTCTTGTGCAAAAGTGGGGAGACATCCTAATGTCCCATGAGAACAACAGAAGAAACCTAGCAAGGAATTCTATACACCCAACCTCACCAGCCACACTGACCAAAAACACAATCACAACAGGTAGTAGTATATAAGAAAAAATAGTATTGGGTACCCTGCACCATTTCCCAGTAGTTAGCTACTCTTCCTAATGGCGAACGTCCTGACGCTGCCACACTCTCCCAACCCGCAAACACCTGGGCCTCACAAACCACACATCCCACCCGCACAAACCTGGTCCTCACAACCACGTATCCCGCCCGCACACACATGGGCCTCACAACCACGTATCCCGCCCGCACACACCTGTGCCTCGCAACCACGTATCCTTCCCGCACAAACCTGGGCCTCACAACCATGTATCCCACCCACACACACCTGGGCCTAACAACCATGTATCCCGCCTGCATGCACCTGGGCCTCATCCCGAAGATTCTTGGGAAACAGTAGAACCTGCCTGAAGAGTCTTGGGCTAAAACCACCCCGATCGAAACCTATCCAAAGAGTCTTAGGTGTAAGGTCGCCTCAATCCATCATAGCCTAGGGGAGAATTAGTAGGAAAGAGCTAGTAACTGAGGGAAAAACACTCTCTCCCATGAAATGGTAGTGTTCGGCACTAAGTGCTCAACATGGGTGGGGTGCGATAAAACACAAAAGATACCGATATATATATGTATAACAAACACACAGCCCAACCTATGGCTTCTAAACAGAGAAACTAAGCACATGCCTCGGCACTGCTACTATGAAGCATGCATACAACAAACAACCCCAACCCCATTTAGGTTTTCACGTTTCGGCAGAATTATTTTATTTAGTTCCTTAACAACTGGGAAACTATCCACAACCAACCACATCGATTGTTCATAAAACATATCTCTGCCATCCACAAATCAAGTTAGGAAAACAAAAGCAACACAACCAATTCCTTCTTATCAACCAACCAACCCATTGATTATTAATCCTGTTCCATTACCATGACCCACCATTCATTAACTCTTCCACTTTTTTATTTAATATTCACAACCCATAGTCCGTTCACATTCAAACCCATCCCTGCAGCCCTGCTTCTAACCACAATCACACCGAAACCCATACATAATTATCCCTTTAAAACCATTTATCACAGCCCCGCTGCCCGTCACCAACATAACATTCACACCAACCCACAACCAAGTCAACTGCAGCCCCGCTGCTCACCCGATCCACAACAACCCACAAAACACCCCCACCACATGCCACGTATCCCAACACCCACATGTTCATTATTCCATTTTGTTTAACCGGGGTGATCACACAAGGGTTCCATATTTTAAACAGCCAACTTTACATGATTAACAAAATTCCACATTCAACAAAGTTCCATTCACAAAAAATTTTCTAGAAGATAGGGAAACATTTAATTGCGCAAGAAAAGGCCCCCAACGACTATGATTTTCAGCAGTCATAAGCCTATTCAATTCACAACATAATATCACAAGATATAAAGATAAACATAACAACTTCCCCATCCCCGTTATTTAACCAGTTATTATCTTTATTTAAAGGTTCAACTGTTTCTCATGAAAACAGGAGGATACCCACCTCGTATGATTCACAAGTTAGAGAAACGAAGGTAAGATCCCTACCTCAACAGGCTCTAATTGCAACGCTCTCCCGGATCAACCTTAGAAGACTTCAGTCGGAGCCCATCACTTCTGTTGGGTCCCGGAAAAACCCTCCTCGGGTGGAAGTCGGAAAGTAAAGGCCGAAGGAGAGACAACAGATCCAATCTCAGAAGTTCCGCCTCGTCGATACGATCCTGTGGCCTCTGACAGATCGTAAATCAGAGCTCGGACGAAGAAGTTATGGAATAAAAGGAGCCTTCGAGTCTCTTGGGAGAGCTCTTCTCAGAGGAAAGGGGAGGAGAGGAGTGAGTTGAAAAGGAGGAGGGGACCCCTCCTTTTATAGGTGAGAAAAGAAAAAGTACACGACGTGTACTTTATAGTACACGGCGTGTACTCGGTTATTTCACACGGTCTCCACGCAGCTTCCAACATGGCTCTACGGCCTTTGGCTGGTCAACACACGGTTTGAGGGTAACGCGTACGCGGGGAAGGACTACATGGCATGTAGTACTGGACGCATGGCGTGTACCCATTTATTGCACACGGCAAGGACACGGCTCCAACACAGCACACGGTCGTTGACTGGTAACGCGTACGTGGGGAAGGACTACACGGCGTGTAGTACTGGACACACGGCATGTACCCATTTATTTCACACAGCAAGGACACGACCTTCAACACGGGGTATACCCAGTGAGGGGGTACACGGCGTGTACCCACACTACACAGTATGTAGTTTCAAAATTCTGGAAAGTGTGGGAAAAGTCCATTTTACCCTCCAAAACACTTTGTGGCCTTCTTTTTGACAAATAAATGGGCCGGAGAGGTCTGGGCCATTACATCAGACACCTCTTAAAACATTCTCGTCCCTGAGAATTCAAAAGCCAACCCAGAGGAACCCAACAATATACCTCTTAGGGTTCTTGTTATAATAGGAACCCGACCAACAACCCTAATCATATGTGTTAGGAATTCCTTCTCCTATGTCGAGATATTATCCGCTTTAGGCGGCACTGACTCACCTGCACGGGTTTAATCGCATCCTCATTAATGCATCTCGATTAAGAATTGGGTCTTCCCACCTTCATACATTAGGATTTTCCAACTTACACTACCCATAACACCATACAACCCACACATTGCCCGAACACGTGGTTTGGGGAAAATTCCTTCTTCTATGTCGAGATATTATCCGCTTTAGGTGGAACTGACTCACCCGCACGGGTTCAATCTCATCCTCATTAATGCGTCTCGATTAAGAGTCAGGTTTTTCCCTTTCCCCACACATTTGAACATGCTACACACTTCTAGAGAACAAGGAAACAATAGGTATCACAACCGACAAGCCAAGCATTCCATATATCAAATTTACAGAGTACAACATCAACAAAAATCTCAGAAGAACAAGGGAAAACTCAAGTCAAAACAACTCCGGGTAATGAGCGTGCATCTAGGTCTCCCACTCCCAAGTTCTCTCCTCGAGGCCGCCATGCCTCCACAACACATGAACTAATGGAATGGTTCGTCCACAAAGAACCTTCTCTTTACAATCCTCGATTCTGACTGGTTGTTCCTCAAAGGTCACGTCGTCTCCCATATCTAACTCTCCCCAGTCAATAACGTGGGATTTTTCATGTAAGTACCGATGAAGCTGGGAGACGTGGAAGACGTCATGAACCTTATCCAACTAAGGTGACAGGGCCAGCTGATATGCCACCTCGCCGACTCGCCTCAGCACCTCAAAAGGTCTGATGAACCAAGGGGAGAGCTTGCTCCCTTTCCCAAACCTTTGTTGCCCCCATCGAGGGGAAACCTTCAAGAACACATGATCTCCTACCACGAACTCCAAGGGACTCCTCCGATGATCAACATAAGACTTATGTCGGTTCTGAGCCGCTCTCATCCTCTCACGTACAATCTGGACTTTCTCTATGGTGCTCTACACTACCTCTGGCCCAAGAGCACCTGTCTCAACAACCTCTGCCCAGCAAATGGGTGAACGACATGGTATTCCATAAAAAGCCTCAAACAGTGCCATGCCAATAGTAGAGTGGAAGCTGTTGTTATAGGCAAACTCTACTAAAGGAAAGTTTCATACCCGTGATCCTCCGAAATCCAGAACGCATGCTCGCAGCATGTACTCCAACGTCTGGATAGTCCGCTCCGTCTTCCCATCGGTCTGGGGGTGGAAAGCAGTGCTAAGGCATAACAGGGTGCCAAAAGAATGTTGTAACCCCCTCTAGGCTCGTGAGGTAAACCGAGTATCCCGGTCTGAGATGATAGTCTTTGGGACTCCATGAAACCGCACAACCTTGTCTACGTACCTCTGTGCTTAGGTACTCACCAGGCCTAACTCCTTAATTTCTAAGAAGTGATCTGATTTTGTCAGTCGATACACCACTACCCAGATAGCATCATAACAACCCTGAGCTCTGGGTAGTCATGTGACGAAGTCCATTGAGATGTCATCCCACTTCCACTCGGGTACATCTAAAGGATGCAACAAAGCACTGGGAACATGGTGTTCAGCCTTCACTTACTGACACACTAGACATTTAGCCACAAAATCTACCACTTCCCGTTTCACCCTGGGCCACCAAAACTATTCCCTCGGACCTTAGTACATTTTTGAAAGTCCTGGATGTACCGCCAAGGCTGAGCAATGGAACTCACAGAGAACTCCCTCACGCATAGCCTTCGGAACAAACAACCTTCCATGGAAAAGCATCTGATGTCGGTTGTCCTCTGACCATCCTTCTAGAGCATTTCCCCGATAGACATGATCCCGCATCAATTCTGCCTCGGAGTCCCCCCACTGAGACTCTTCCACCTGCTGCAAAAAGGAGGATTGCACTGTTATCTGAAACAAACAGCCTCTAACACCTTCTACCCTGGCATCGTAGTGCAAGGAATCCAACTCTCCCATCGCCTTCCAAGCATTAGTGGATTCCTGAACCACTTACTTTTGTGACTTCCTGCTCAGGGCATCAGCCACAACGTTGCCCTTACCTTCAGTGTAAGAGATCTCAAAGTCATAGTCTTGGAGAAACTCGAACCATCTCCACTGCCACAGGTTCAGGTCACGCTGGGAGAAGATATAATGTAGGCTCTTGTGATCTGAGAAGACCACAAATCTCTCCCCAAAGAGGTAATATTTCCACAACTTTAGTGCGAACACTACTGCTGCCAGCTCTAGGTCATGGGTGGCATAGTTACGCTCGTGAGGGCGTAACTGCCTAGACCCATAACAGATCACTCCCTTCTTCTACATCAGCACGCACCCCAGACCAAGGCCAGAAGCATCACAAAACACCTCATATAACAACCCTTCCTCTGGAAACCTGGGTACGGGAGCACTGATCAACTTCTCCTTTAGGTAGTCAAAGGCCTTATGACATTGCCCGCTCTATAGAAAGACCTGGTTCTTCCTAGTCAAAGCTGTCAATGGAGCAGAAACTCGAGAGAAGTCCAAAACGAACCTCCGATAGTAACCTGCTAACCCCAGGAAACTACGAACTTCTGCCACGCTCTTGGGTGCTTCCCAAGAAACAACTGCCTCCACCTTCGACGGGTCCACTAATACTCCATGCTGAGACACCACGTGCCCAAGGAAGTGTACTTCTTGTGTCAAGAACTTACACTTCGACAATTTCCCGTAAAGCTGGTGGTGTCGAAGGACTTCCAAGACTGCCCTGAGATACTCAACATGCTCCTCCTCTGATCTTGAGTAGATCAAGATGTCATCGATAAATACAACAACAAATCGGTCTAGAAACTCTCGGAAGACAAAGTTCATAAGTCCCATGAACACAGCCGGTGTATTCATAACTCCTAACAGTATCACTAAAAACTCGAAGTTCCCATACCTGCACCTGAAATCCGTCTTCAAGATTTCATTGTCCGTTACCCTCAGCTGATGATATCCAGATTGTAGATTAATCTTGTAAAACCAACCTGTTCCCCTCAGTTGGTCGAAGAGAACATCTATCCTTGGAATGGGATAGCGGTTCTTGACCGTTACCTGGTTCAACCTTCAGAAGTCTATGCATAGCCTGAGACCACAATCTTCCTTCTTCACGAAAAAAACTGGAGCACCCCATGGTGATACATTGGGTCGAACAAAACCCTTATCCATCAGATCGTCAATCTGAATTCGCAACTCCCGCAACTCTGAAGGTGCCATCCGATAAGGGGCCATCGAAATCGGATGGGCACCAGGCTGTAAGTCTATCCCGAACTCAACGTCACGTCGGGGGGGGGGGGGGGGTAGAGTCACAACCTCATTAGGAAAAACATAGAGGAACTCCCCAACAGCCTCTGGGACATCCATCATATCTGTACCAGCTAGAACCACTGATAACCCTCCTAACAAGGAAAGGAGAGGCTCCAGATGTCGGCTTCCCACCTGATAGCTCCTATCGCCAACAAAAGATACGCACTGGCCATCCACGTCGGAGAACACGACTCTTCTCCGGAATCAGTCGATAACGGCACTAATAGAAAAAAACTAGTCGATGCCTAAGATGACATCGTATGGTTGCATCTGTAATAGAAGAAGGTCCCCACTAGATCGATGTGGTCCTAACGTCAGCCCACATCCCCGGCAAACACAAGATATGCTAGTATGGCCTCCAACTGGTGTACTCAGCACCAGTGGTATAGAAAGTCTCTCTATATCTAGTCCCAAAGCATGGGCTAGACCAGGTGAAACAAAGGAGTGCGAAGCTCCCGAATCAAACAAAGCCGAAACGAGAGTGCTGAACAAACAAATCGTACCTCACACCACCTCTGGTCCCACTGGAGCTGTCAACTCTGATGCGTGCAACTATCCACGCCCAGCTCCTCTGGCTCTCTGATGTCATCGACCTCCCTGACCATGCCCTGGTTAAGGTCCCTGAGGAGCACCCTGAGGTCGGCCTCCTCCCGCAAAGTTTTACCTCAGAGGAGCATGTTCCTGCTGCAGCTGGAATGGCCTCACTGGAAACTGGTGCTGCTGAGGTGGGCGCTGAACCTACCCACCTCCACCATACTGAGTTCAGGTCAGGCACCGACTCTAAATGTGCACAAAACCTCCACAATAAAAACACTTCGGTCCTGGGCTTGTGAAAAAGGGGATGAGGACCTGAAGATCTGAACTGGAACTGCTGGGGCCTACTCCCCAGTGGCCTGAACCTGGAAGGTCACGTCGCAGGAGACCTGCTACTGACTGCCTTCCCCTTCGACGAGCCCGGTTGGATCCCCTCTCAGGGTGCACCTCCCAGAGAGTGCATCCTCTCTACAACCTCTTCCTTCTTCTGTACCGCCAAGTACGTCGGAAGGGTGAAGGGGGTGATATCATACTGGAGCGAAGGACGAAGTGCCTCCTCCAAACGTCTCACCTGAGACTCCTCATCCGGAAAGAGATCCAGAGCAAAGCGCAAGATATCCTTGAACTTGATCCCCAACTCTCGTACTAAAATACTCCCATGCTGAAGGGAGAGTAACTCCTGCCGCTTCTCCACCTTGATCATGGAAGAAAGGAATTCCTCTCGGAATTCCTTCTCAAAGTCAGCCCATGGAACCTCTGCCTCTATCCTCTCTTCGAGGTAGAGTGTCCACCACTATCACGCCGCACCTCTTAGCTGACTGACTGCTAGGGGAACCCAGTACTACCTCGGAGCACGAATCAAGGTAAAAGCGATCCCTATCTCCTCAAGCCACCCCTCTGTCTCCGTATCCAAAGTACTACCCTCGTACTTATTGAGGTTATGTCGCTGAAAAGAACAAAGAGTCTTCTGCCACTGGCTATCTTCTTCCTCTCAGTCAATCCTCACCTGATCGACCGCCTGAATCTGCTGGGCCTCGGCCATCTGAGCCACCCGGGGACGACGTCCAGTTTCCATAGATGTATGGTAAACAAAGATCGCCTAAGCCCAAGTAGTAAGGAAATTTATCAAGGTTTTATTTTATCATTTTATTTCAATTTCTTTCCCAGAACACCCAAATCAACTAAAACACAGTCATGATGATGCATGTACCTTCCCTAGGGTCTCTACCTTGCAATCAATGTAGTGTCAATTGGTTGTTCGGTAGGCTCAGAGTCCTTGCATCGGATCACGGGGGGCACTAAAATCTCGTGTCCTAGCCGGTCTTCCCTGGCTTACGTCACTCACCAAGATTAACCAACACTGTTGCCCTACCATCCCATGTAATCCTCACTGTTCCTAACTCCAGAATCCATCCTATCTCTCAACCATCACCTCTGATACCATTCTGTCACGACCCCTCCCACCAAAGATGCCCCTCCTGAGCTGGCAATGGTGAAAGGGAGATAATGACCCCTGAGTCCCACCTCCAGTAGGCCACGGGGTGGCGACTAGCACCAAGGGTATGAGTTTTCACAAATATGGGAGGCATTACCCTTTTTATTATTTAGGATCAGGAAATAGGACAATTCAACCACCAAAAAGGAAAAGAACAAGTGTATAGAAATAAACCCAAACCAAGCCCACAAGCATGTTTAAAAAATTTTATAATAAGGTGCAATTACAAGAAAGCTCAAAGTACAATACCAAAAGAAACAAGTGTATAGCAACATCAAAAATTCCAACTGTCCGATTAGTAGGGTCCCGCATGGCCCTGGTAGTCCTCCTGGAAACCTGAAAGTAAACGTAGGGTGAGCATACAAGTATACTCAGTAGGGAAACCTAAATCTCTCGTGCACAAGTGGGGAGACATCCTAATGTCCCTTTAGAACAACAGAATAAACCTAGAAAGGAATTATATCCACCCAACCTCACCAACCACACTCACCAAAAACACAATCACAACAGGTAGTAGTATATAAGAAACAAGAGTATTGGGTACCCCGCACCATTTCCCAGTAGTTAGCTGCTCTTCCTAATGGAGAACGTTCTGACACTGCCACACTCTCCCCGCCTGCACACACCTGGGCCTCACAACCACGTATCCCGCCCACACACACCTGGGCCTTGCAACCATGTATCCCTCTCGCACACACCAGGGCCTCACAACCACGTATCCCACCCGCACACACCTGGGCCTCACAACCACGTATCCCGGCCGCACGCACCTGGGCCTCATCCCAAAGATTCTTGGGAAATAGTAGAACCTGCCCGAAGATTCTTGGGCTAAAACCACCCCAATCGAAACCTACCTGAAGATTCTTAGGTGTACGGTCGCCTCAAGCCATCATAGCCTAGGGGATAAGGAGTAGGAAGGAGCTAGTAACTAAGGGAAAACACCCTATCCCATGAAATGGGAGTGTTCTTCACTAAGTGCTCAACATGGGTGGGGTGAGATAAAACATAAAGGATGTAGATATATATATGTATACCAAACACACAGCCCAACCTATGGCTTCTAAACAGAGAAACTGAGCACATGTCTCGGCACTGCTACTATGAAGCATGCATACAACAAATAACCCCAACCCCATTTAGGTTTTCACGTTTCGGCAGAATTAGTTTATTTAGTTACTTAACTACTGGGCAACTATCCACAACCAACCACATCGATCGTTCTTAAAACATATCCCTGCCATCCAAAAATCAAGTTAGGAAAACACAAGAAACACAACCAATTCCTTCTTATCAACCAACCAACCAATTGATTATTAATCCTGTTCCATTACCATGACCCACCATTCATTAACTCTTACACTTTTTTATTTATTATTCATAACCCATAGTATGTTCACATTCAAACCCATCCCTATAGCCCCGCTTCCAACCACAATCACACTGAAACCCATACATCATTATCTCTTTAATACCATTTATTGTATCCCCGCTGGCCGTCACCAACATAACATTCACACCAACCCACAACCAAGTTAACTACAGCCCCGCTGCTCACCCGATCCACAACAACCCACAAAACACCCCCACCACATGCCACATGTCCAAGCCAACACCCAAATGTTCATTATTCCATTTTGTTTAACCGTGGTGATCACACAAGCATTCCAGATTTTAAACAGCCAACTTTACGTGATTAACAAAATTCCACATTCAACAAAGTTCCATTCACAAAAATGGTCTAGAAGATAGGGAAACATTTAATTGTGCAAGCAAAGGCCCCTAATGACCGTCATTTTCAATAGGCATAAGACTATTCAATTCACAACATAATATCACAGGATATAAAGATAAACATAACAAATTCCCCATCCCCGTTCTTTAACTAGTTATTATCTTTATTTAATGGTTCAACTGTTTCTCATGAAAACAAGAGGATACCCACCCCTCTTGATGAAAAATTTAGAGAGACGAAGGTAAGATTCCTACCTTAACAGGTTCTGACCGCAATGCTCCCCCGAATCAACCTTAGAAGTCGTCCTTCGGCGTCCGTCACTTCTGTCGGGTCCCGGAAAAACCCTCCTCATGTGGAAGTCAGGATGGAAAGGCCAAAGGAGAGATAAAGGATGCAATCTCAGAAGTTCTGCCTCATCGTTACAATCTCGTGGCCGCTGACGAATCGTAAATCGGAGCTCGGACGAAGAAGTTATGGAAGAAAAGGAGCATTTGAGTCTCTTGGGAGAGCTCTGCTCAGAGGATAGGGGAGGAGAGGAGTGAGTTGAAAAGGAGGAGGGGACCCCTCCTTTTATAGGTGAGAAAAGAAAAATTACATGGCGTGTACTTTATGGTACACTGCGTGTACTTTATGGTACACGGCATGTACTCATTTATTTCACACGATATCCACATGGCTTCCAACATGGCTCTGCGGCCGTTGACTGGTCAACACACGGTTTGAGGGTAACGCATACGCGGGGAAGGACAACGTGGCGTGTAGTACTAGAAACATGGCGTGTAGCCATTTATTGCACACGGCAAGGACATGGCTACAACACGGCACACGGCCGTTGACTAGTAATGCGTACGTGGGGAAGGACTAGACAGTGTGTAGTACTGGACACACGTCGTGTACCCAATTATTTCACACAGAAAGGACACGGCATTCAACACGGGGTATACCCGGTGAGGGGGTATACGGTGTGTACCCACACTACACGGCGTGTAGTTTCAAAATTCTGGAAAGTGTGGGAAAAGTCCATTTAACCCTCCAGAACACTTTGTGGCCTTCTTTTTGACAAAGGAATGGGTCGTAGAGGTCCGAGCCATTACAATTTTATTTTCATGTGGCATGAAAAGGTAATTAGAATAAAAACTACATTCAATTAACAAAGTTAAAAATAGTTTTATCTACTTTAGGTATGATTTATGCTCCAATTATTGGGTATTAAAGTATAATATTACTATCCACATATTTTTATTCAAATACAGTATCAAATAAAGAAAATAATGTTAGTGTATTCCCTAAAAACTGAAGAAATTTGATTCATAGATCACTATAGAGATGATCATGACTTTAAGATAGTTTGATGTATTCAAGTTAAACTATTTTTTTGTATTTATTATTAATAAGAAATTTATATCTATCTCTATTTCGATATGGTGAGCCATTATTTCATATTTTAATTTAATTTGGTTGTAGCACTTCATACTTAAATAATAATTTTGAAATTCTTAAATCACACATATCCATATTCAATAATTAGTAATGAATATAAATAATACTAAGATTAATTGATTATAGAAAGGTATTCTTTATCAAATTAAATTGATAGAAATTGAAACATTTATATCGATAATGTTGTTTTCGTTCTTTTTGTGCTAAAACACTATGTATATAGACAAAACTTCTATAAAGTTTTAGAAAAATGAACCTTTATAAATAAAGGTACTCTGCAAATATTCTTGAGTTAGTTTATAAATAATTCATCAAAAAATTAAATTTAATGAAATAAGTGAATTAATACTTCGTGAGATTAATTTTTTAGGTTTTCTAGATAAATTATTTAATGAGATTATTAAATTATATAAGATGCATATGGGATGGCTTTTCAGTTCATATCTTAACCAAGTATTCATTGATCATTTATATATAGAGTAAAGGTATTCCTAAAATTACATTACAATTTACATAAAATTACTAATTTCAGTAAAATGGATTGATGAAAATTCTTATATATATTTAAAATGTCCTATGTTTTCTTCTAAGGAATGATTTCCCAAATAGTAAGTGCAACATCTGACTAATATTCCTAGTAAAATGTAAAATAGTATTCCATAAGAAATTTGGTTTAGAAATAAGTTTATGTTATTATATATATACAATTATGGGGTTGTGAACCATTTGGTAAGTATATAATTGGAAAAAAACTTACACCCAAAGTCACTAAGTATATCTCTATAGGATATCATATAGAAACTAAAGGGTATAACCTATATGATCCCTTGGATAAAATAATCATGTTTAATAGATGAAACAATTTTGTTTAGAGGTATCACATCTCCAAAAGAGGTAGTTTGAGAAAGAAATTTTCTAAATAATTCAAGGCTCAGGATGGACAAAAGTTTTCATAGGAACACTAGACTCTGCTTAGTATAGTGGGAAAAGTTTTTCCATAAACACGTGGTTTTTCTTAGAGTTAAAACCAAAATGTGGTTTTAATATTCATTGCGGTGAGTCATATATTATTTTTTAATATTAAAAGAATTTTCATGGAATGAGTGATTGAAAATAATCTAAAATTGAAAATTTTGATTCTAATTTAATAATGGATTCCACAGAAAAAAATTTAAGGGTTTCGTATTTTGGTTTTTTTCTGGATTTAATACTATCAATGGGTATTCAAGAAAAAAAAACAGGACATGGATGTTCAATATCATACCAATATTGTATGATTGATTATTAAAAAATTTTATTGATGTCTATACATGGTCGATATCAAAAAAATTATACTAATCATCCTGAAAAATCCATTTTGATTTTAATTGTCATATATTTTATATGATCATTATATTGGGAGTTTGGATGTCAGACGAGTTTACTTAATAGTAACCCTAAAGAAGATTTCTATATTTAATAACTACAAGGTTTGGTGACACCAATTAATTTTAATAATGATATAAAAATTGAAAAAATCTATTTATTGATAGTATCAAGCATAGTGAAAATTTAATATTAATTTTGAATAAAGGAGTGAAATGTGTCTATAAGAGATCAGTGGGAGAAATATTTTTTTCCAAGATAAATTTGTTCATAATATATGGAAAATAATTACTTATTATTACCAATAGGTAAGACTATGGAATATATTTCTCCATTTATGAATTAAAGTAGATACAAAATTTATCGGGACCATGATCTATTGATATAAATATATGGGTTTCTAAATCTAGTCATAATATATATATGTTGAAAATTTATTGATGAAATACTAGACAAAATAATTATTAATTGAATTATTTTCCATGCCACATGGTATGAAAACTCTCTATAATAACAGGTGTGGGCATAGGAGTTGATTATGAATAAAATATAACAATATCAATTATTAGGAAACTATCTCATATTACAAGATATTAATGTGTGTTTGATAATTCTTATGTGAAAAGTATAATTGGATGATATCAAGAATAACTCAGATTAAATACATAGACTTTTAGTAAGAAGTATCTGATGGAACTTGAGAAAATATATTTAGATAATTTCTTTATAAATGGAGTAATTGGAAAACTAGTGATAAATGGTATATGACAATAGTCTTCTTTCTTATCTAAGATCACAGTAAGGATAAGGTATATATGACAAAAATATTTCATCATATGGTTTCCATATCTCTAATAATCGAGTGCGTTTTGTCTTCTAATGTAGTTTAATAAGAATTTTCGCAATGAAATATTCCATATTTTGAGTTATACGAATAGTAAGAGTATTTTCATTTTTATGATAAGATTTTACTTTGGTATTAACCAATATGTTAGATTTCTTATAAGGAAACGAATTGTGGATACTAAAGAATATCACTTGTTAAATGATTTTCTCAAGGTAGTGAGGTATTAGTAAGAATATTTTCCACAAATACAAGTGTAAAACCAAGATTAATCATAGAAGAATGTAGTAGTACTGATAATTATATCCATTCTTAGTAAAATAATTATTAACATGTGAGAAATAATAATATATTTTGAAGTTGGCATTGGTGTAAGTGTATGTTTATTGGATTTTGTGATCTAGAACCAACTAATTTGTGTATTCAATTATAGTGATATTCTAAGACAAAAATATTAATTATCTTATTAGATTATTATTTTTTCTCTCCATAACATCAATGTGATATTTTCCTCAGAGTATTTATTGAATTGAAAGGTCATAGTAGTTCTCCACTATGATAAAAACCTTTAAGTATTATGAAAATATTCTTATATACGTGTTTTATAATTGGATAATGTTAGTATACTAGATACTAAGGACATAGGTTGTCAGGGGTAGGATGCTCATGAGACATTCAAACTTCTTTGTATATACTTTTCCCTTGGTAATCTCTAATAAAACAGGTTATGCAAATAGATACTTCAATAGGAATTTCATATGTTTCATGTCATTGGATTTTCTTATATACAAATGTGGTTAATTATACTTAAACATTAACATTATTATTAATACATATATTAACTTGTGTACTTTGATATATAGATAAAAACCATATTGAAATTTTTTCATAAGACGTTGGATGTGTTGGGTGAATCAAAAATGATATGTTATTCAGGAATAAGTCAAGAAAAGATTTTTCCCTTTCATCTTCATGAAATTTGACATCTTGGGGATTTTATAGGAATGGAACTCTCAAACTGAAATCCATAGCCATAGTGTATTTATGAGTTCTTTTTAGATATTCAAAGAAATGCATATCAAGTATATAGGTTGATGAAATTAGTATACAACATTTTTTATGAGATATCGAGAAAAAGGGGTTGTATTTCATGGTGACCATTCGTATGTGGTTGTTTTCATTGTGAAATTAATGTTTTCCTATATTGGTTCCTTTATGTGTTGTTAAATGATGATATTAAACATTAATAGATATTGCCTAATTATACTAAGGAAAAGGCCTAGAGGTACAAACATAGTGTTTACACTAATCTTAGTTAAATTATATTTGAATTAAATAATTGGAATAAATAATATTCTCATAAGAAAGTAATAAAATTTATTTAGTATTTTACTTATCATAAATATTCATTCACCAGTTAAATTTTAATTAGAATATATATGTGAGTTGAATGCTTATTCACAAGTTAATAAATAATATGTATATATTAAATATTTATTTAGTTGTGTGAAAATTAATATAGATATTTATTCTCAGATTTTTTGAATAAAATATTTATTTTTCTCTTGTAATTATTTAATAGATATTTGTATATTTTTAGTTATATGAATATGTATTTACCAAATGAATAATATTTATTTATTAAGTATTTATTATTGAAAATTCTATAAATTTTTAGGAAGTTGGTCGAGACAAGAAGGGTATGATGATGAGAATGATGTAATAATTGAATATTATTAAATAAATATAATTTATTTATTTGATAAAAATTATATTTAACAAACATGTAAGTTGGTGTATTCCATGAAATTTTATTATTTTTATAATTTGAATGTAGAATGTGTTAGATTTAATATTTGATGTTAGTATTATGTGTAATTATCAAAATTAAACCCTAGAATTATATATTCATATCTTATATCATTTGGATGGAGGGAATACATATTGTTGTGCACAATAACTTAACCCTATATAATTCTCTCAATAACATATCTAGGGTTCTCCCGTGATAGAGAGGATTATCTACCCTCCTCCTCCCTATTTGGATAAAGAGAATAAGATTTATGATATTCATATCAAAGTATCACCTATTAATACTAACATGAATGATGTATGTTGATTAATACCTCTATTTTAGCACTTGATTATTCATCAGTGTGTTTCCAAGATCAAGGATCCCGTATGGATCACCGCTTAAGGGATTAAATTTCTGATGTTCATAGTGAAACTATGGTACATAATGAATGTGGTTCAAATAATTAACATCTTATTTAACTAAATAATTCAATGACTGGGGTAATTCTTTTCATTAAACTAATTATAAGTTTAACATGAAAAGATCCTCTCTATGGTGTTTCAATATTCTTTTCTAATGTTTGTTTAGGTTTATTCATGATACTTGATGATTCATCATCATGTTTTTATGGATTATTCATTATAAATGATTAAAATCCATCATTGGGCATGGGCCTCACCAGCTACCGTTGTTCTCAGAACCTTCAGATTCTCTATTCACTTATAAGTGTTTTTTACTATTTTATGGTGAAAAGATAACCACGATATTTGAAATATAATATCATGGGGAGATTGGGAAACCACACCTGGTATTATTGGTTCAACAATGTGGTTTTTATGTAATAAAGGTACTAAAATATTTAGTAGGAAATGTCACTCCCAAGGATATGATGTATTTTTTAGGATTTTATAAATAATAAGCATAAGAATTCTCCCTATATTAAAAAATTATTAAATTAAAAAAATTATGTATTTTTTATGGAATGTGAGATAGTTCCAACAAAATTAATGGAAATGCCATTATGTTCATACAAATCTATATCATGATGAACATTGAAATATCATTTTAGAGGGAAAATTCATTTAAATATGAATAATTTAATTATATGAAAGATGGTGTTACTTAAAAAGGAAGAAAATTGCATGGTTGGTGGTACCATATCATTTTTTTTTGAATTTGAAAACATAGAAAATATATTTTATAAAACATATATATAGATATATATATATATATATATATATATATGTTAACATGCATATAAACATAATTATATGGTGGATAATTGTATATATATTAGAAAAAAAATGTATAATTATATATACATATATATATAACATATAAAAACCATATTAATTATATAATATATTTACATAAACACTATGAACACATGCACACACATAACACACATATAAAATTTATATGTGTGTGTGTGTATACTATATAAAACATAAATATTTGTACAATACAAAAAATATATATAGTAATTCCCCAACCTGAATCACTCAGTCTAGGCTGGAGTTCCACATAACTTCATACACACCTCTTTATATGCAAGAGGTTGTCAACTAGCAGTGAGGATCTAAGTTTGTCAGGGGGAGACTATACCCTTGGTAATCACATCCATACACCAAAAATATAACCCCCAAAAATAAAAGTGGAAGTAAAAGATAAATAACCGTACCATAGAAAATTTCACATCATCACACAAAAGTAATGAGGATACCTAGAGGGGAAGGCCAAACCCAAGTTTATAAGGTCATGAAGATAAAATAAAAAATTATGATAATATTACAGAGTCTATCCTGGTACCATTCCAACTTATTTCTCCAACAAATTAGCTATTTAATGTGGGCCCCTTTCTCTTACTTGGATCCCTAATCATGAAATTTATACACTCACCAAGATTATCATGCGGGGAGTGAGTAATGAAACCCATTATAACAACATTGATGCATCCTTAACATAAGTACACATGTATAATAAGTGTATTCTATGAAAATATTAAACGATCAATAAGTGATAACCAAACAATCAATCATTATCTGAGAATCCATGTGATAATTAAGATTCTATAAATCCCATATGTACATGCTTTGGCTCAATTCTAGAAAATATTGTCCTAAGGATGTCGAATCATCAGTTATCCACAAGACCAATGGATTTCCTATAGCAGTTTCAAGGTATGTGATCAAGGTTAGGCTATAAATCCATCATTACCTATCACTATCATAGACTAGGATAAATGCCATCATAATTTTTGGTATTCACAGGTCAAGACTCAATGTTTTCATATCCTGGTTATGAACCAAGTCATGCCAAAATATTATAATTCCCCACTACCACTGTTATGGGTCTAGCCTCAAATCTATAATTCTCATTCCCAATGTCTAAATCCATTATCGCAGTTATTTCAAACCTTTCACACTCCCACTATAAGGGGTATTCATATCATGATGGTCCACCTATTGTCAAATACAATAAAAAAACCTCTAAATTAAATATGATATATCACACAATAGGTAAGAGAATATGTATTGACAGAACATATCAAATCATCGTGAGTTATAGTATCTATATGTACACACATTTGATCAATAAGTCAAACAAGTTCTATTAGGATACCTAAGTATTATCATGGAATCAATCATTATATAATGGTATCACATTTATGCACACACACATGTGATCATAATCAAGAAAATAGAATGTGATGAGCCTATGTAAGAACCTTCTTAACGAAACAAGGGTGGTAAAAGGCCTTATATGGTAAGAAACTTCCTACCGAAACCTTGTTGAAAAAGTTCTCAAATATTCATCAAAGGATCGAATCTTGAAACCCATTGTACACTAATATAAAATTAGTTCACACATAAAGGATTCCTATATCTAGTTCTGGATCATCAAATAAGAGGTTTATAAAAAGAACCCCAAGGAAATTCACCAGATCCATTATAGATTGAAGAATAGATCAATAATTCCATATTGAATCTAGAATATAATCTTAGTTCTATTAAATAAACATTAATAATCATCAACACTTCATTATAATAGAAATCCAAGATGAGATCCAAGAATAAGAAGATCTCAAGAATATTGATCTACGATAACTTACTCAAAATAATCCACTATTCATGATAGATCTAGCTCTGGTAAAGGGGATGCCATTGACATCTCAATTCCACCATCAAACTACTAAAGGATCATAAAAGTCGCATTAGATCTAGAATAAGGACTCAGATATTTCCAAAATATTATAGTTCAATCATCAATCATCCACTAAGAATAGGTTTGGGAAGGAGATCCATAATCACACAGCTGTAAGATGTCTATAGTTGAAGGTGGATCTAGATATGATCAAGAGATGTCATCATTTCACTATATATATTATTGATCTATGAATTAGGAAAAAATTCATCATTATATCCACATATAATTCATATAACTATCATATATCCATACATGTATCTCAATGAAGAATAGGAATTTGGTGTAAATATAAAGAAAAATTAATGATATAACATCACTAAATTGATCCAACATCATAAGTATAAGGGAATATGAATGGGAGAGCTCAAGAGTTACTGGAGAAGGTATATGGTTTAAAATATTGGTGGTTATGGTCACATTTGTATATTAAACACGTAATAAAATGAGTGTAATTTAAAATGTATTGGTTTCATTTAATACATGCTTGGACAGGATCCATCTGTGGGAAAGTGGCTAGCCCTTGGTTGGCCGGTGTGCAAGGAAGAACCACCTAGGCTCTTCTGGAACCACTAGTGGACTGCTGGTGTATGTAGTTTTCAACAGACCTTCTGTAACCCCACCAGCAGGACAATGGACTCCACTGGTTAGCATGTGGTAGTTTTTCAGCCACCAAACAACCTATCCCCAACTCATCTCTCCATCCTCAATTCTCGGGCCCTTTTGACTAAAAACCAACCTCTAAAACACCCACTAAATAGATAAGCCAAAATATACATAGATAATTTAATAAACATAAAACATCTCATACCTTTAATTAAGAGCGGATGTTACAATTCTCCTCCTCTAATTACTTCTCATCCTTGATAAGTATTGTCAATGGTTTTTCTCAAACAATTCATTCCATTGTGCTCGACATTTTACTCCCACTCCCCAACCTCCTCCTAGATCCATCCATAATGTCAAAGAATCTGGAAAAGTGGAATTATTTTCCCTCATAAAACATTCTCACTATTTTAAACTCTATAAATTAGTCTCTCCTCATATGATCAATCTAGCTCCATTTCTACATCCTCATAGTAAATCCCATGTGTAGAGTCAATAATGTACCTCTGAGGATGGGATATATAAAACACATCATGAATAAATTGGTAGTGAGAAGGAAGATTCAGACGGTATGCCAGTGTTCCAATATTCTCATTCATCTATAATCATCCAACATGACATGGTTTTATCTTCCCTTGCCTTATCAAATATTGAATTTCTAAATTATGAGTCACTCTTAGAAAAACCCACCCACCTATAGAAAACAATAAAGGTCTCCTCCTATGGTTGGAATAATATTTTTGTCTATTATGATCCATGATCAACCTCTTATGGAATATATGAACTCTCTCCACCGGCTTTTGTTCCATACTAGTTCCCAAGCTACTTCTACACCAACCTCTTGCCAATAAAGCAGTGAATGACATGGAGTACTATAAAGAGCCTCATAAGGTTTCATCTAAACCAAATCTGGGAAACTATTTCTTTATGAAAACTCAACCAAGGGTTTTGGATCATCACAAGATCCTAAAAAATCTAAAACATAGGATCAAAGAACATCCTCTAATGTACAAAACATCTGATCTAATTTTACATCTGTCTAGGGATGGTACACTATGCCCTATATCATTTGACTCCTTAAGGCCTTCTGCAGACCCTTTCAAAACCATGATGTAAAATGTGAATCTATGTTAGATATAATTCTCAAGGTAACTCTATGAAAACGTATAATATCATGTATATACATATATCCTGAATTGTATATTGATTGAGTTTAATGGATTGATAATAAATCAGTAAATTTCATTAGTCAATCAACAATCCCCCAAATAGCATTACGGATCCTTGAGGTCCTAGGTAACCCCTTCATAAAGTCCATCATAACATCCTTCTACATCAAAATGGGTACAATAAGTGGTTAGATAAAACCACCATGACACTAGTTCTTGTACTTTATCATCTAGAATATAGTCATTGGGAAATATACCCAACAATTTGCCTCTAAATATTTTTCCCACATCAGGTTCCATTGATCCTTATAATTCCATCCACCAAACTCCTGATATACCTATATCTTAGGGTCAAGAGCATCGACAATGAAATTACCTTTACCTGGTGAATAGATCATCTCAAAATCAAATTTATCCAAGTACTTTACCTAATTCAAATACCTTAAATTTATATCCCAGTACGAGAATATATAGTAGAGTCTCTTGTGGACCATGTAGAAAAAAACTCTTTCCAAAGAGATAATGTCACCAATACCTCAAAGCGTGGACAACTACTACTAAATCTAAGTCATGGGTAGGATAGTTACACTCATGGGTTTGTAACTGAAGTGACCCACAAGCTACTACCTGATTCATATACATCAAAACTATCCCCTAAACCAACTCTTAATGCATCATAATATTTTGAAAACTCCATCCCATGATCAAGAATAATAAACATATGAGTTTTATTCAACCTCATATTCAGCTCAAGAAAGGCCTCTTCGCTCTAATACAACCACTAATATTTCACCCCTTTCTTCATAAGTGTAGTTCTAAGTACTGAAAATGGGTTAATTTTTAGATAGAATTATAATAGTACCTCATTAGATAAAAAAAATCTCTTGATAGCAAACACATTCTAGGAACATGACCCGGATATCACCACCTCTATTTTCTCTAGATCCATTGATATTCCATCCTTAGAAACCATATTCCCTAAGAATTTCACCTCATTAATCCAAAAGTAACACTTTCATAGCTTGGAATAAAGCTAATGTGCATGAAGTGTACCCAGAACTATCTCTATATATCTGGCTTGTTGTTATGGGATTGGTGATTAAATAAGGATATTGTCGATGAACATCATGATGAATAATTCAAGGTATGGGTGGAATATCATGTTAATAAGATCCATGAACAATTTTGGAAAAAAATTTAATACAAACAGCATTAACAAGTACTCATATAGCTCATATATTCTCTTAATCACTATCTTCGGGATGTCCCCCTCTATAACCTGCAACTGGTGATAGTTTGATCATAGATAAATCTTATAGAACCAAAGGGCTCCCCATTATTGGTCAAATAGATCTTTGATCTTGGGAGAAGGGTAAATATTCTTCACTATCACCGGATTTAGATTATAGTAATCAATTTAGAGTCCAAGAATTTTGTCTAGCTTCTTAGAAAGAAAAACAAGTACACCCTATATTGATATACTCATCTTGATAAAACTATTTTGTTCTAATTCTTCAAACTATACTTTGAGATCCTTTAACTCATTTGTAACCATTTGATAAAGGGTTATCAAAATGGCCTATGAATATAGCATGATTTATATTTCAAACTCAACTCTTCTATAAGTGGGGAGACCTATTAAGTCATATGAGAATACTTCCTGATAGATATCCACAACTTGAGGAATAGAGGGAGTTTATATAATGGGATCTTCTAGAAGATATAATCCAACCACTTGTGTCATGATGGATCTAATATAGCTCACATTAAATCCCATTATGCTAGCCTCAATGTCCCACTCACCGTTCAATATGAAACTTTCTCCCTCTAGTGAAGTAAAAGATACATGTCTCTTATAGAAATCTATGTGGGATCTATAAATTATAATCCATTTTATTCCAAGAATCACATTGAGTCTCATTATCTCCAGAATCATGAATTAACATAGATTTCTAGAATTGATATTGACTATAGGTCACTCTGAGAATCATAGAATATGGCCTAATTTCTTTCCCAGTGGTTTATCAAGGGCAATGAACTCAAAAGAAACTTCACAGGTAAGTCAAGTCCAAAAAAATTTGTGTATATATAAAGGAATGGGTAGAACCAGTATCATAAAAAGTAGTAGATATTATAGAAGTGATCAAGATTGTGCCTCTAATAGTAGGTTTTCCTTCACCACCATCTGGTGGATCCTCATCTACTACATATACTCGGCCTACCTCTACTCTATGACCATGTCCTTGAGGTACGTAACTCATCTGATCCATCATCATTTTAACCAACTACTAAGGACCCTGTTCAGATTCTTGGTTCCCTTACTACATCTTCCTTGAACCCCTATGGAATCCTCAGATCATTTATCTTGAATAGAACTCTTGGAGGTGTCCCATATTTCCAAATTTTTGTCACGTTATCTAAGTTTCTTATCAAAATATATGGAAGTGACTAACCTTTATACATTTGAAACATAGTGAATATCTTCCATAAGTGGTATAAAAATGTAAGGACCTATGATTTTTCTGATAGTAATTTTTGAGCATAAATTTGAATTTTTTCCTTCAGATCATATAAGGGGTAAAATGGTATTTTACCCCTAGTATATGATCTTGGATAATTTTTCTAACCACTCTATTTCTCCTGGAATTGGGTGGTTACCATAGGATATGATATTTCTATAATTTCGAGCCATTTGAATTTAAGAAATATAATTAATATCTAATATTTAATTAATTAAATGTTAATGTATTCATGCAGGTTTCTTCAGCCATGTATTTTGAAAAGAGATTTAGATTAATATTTCTTCTCCGCTATAGATTCTAAAATAGGTAGTTTTTTCTAGGAAGACCATGAATTCATGTCAGGCATTGGGGCTGAATCGAGCCCCCTTTTTCTTATTATTTTCTTTTCTCTATTTCTTCCTTTTTCTTTTTCTTTTCTTATTTTTCCTTCCCTGGATTCTCATGTATGACCCCATAGGGGTCCTCCTTCATGTGATCGTGATATAAGAGGGAGTTTTAGAGAGATAAATATAGGTATAAGAATATTGGTACCACTGTAGATCTCGAGACGAGTCAGATCATCTTGCGGTGGTCGTGGAGTGTGGAAATAGGAGATGCTTCGGTAGATTCCATCCAAAGGTAGTTTTTTAATTTTTTTTATGTAAATACCCATAGTTTTATCTTTTAAATGTTTTAAATCCCTATTATTCCTTCTTAGGACCCCTTTTGGGTCGATCTATTTGGGGGGGTTCAGGCGATTTGGTGGTTTTCTGTTCAGGAAAACCTATGTACATGAGATGTGGTATAGAGAAAACACGTTGTGTGTTCTAATTTTTTTGGAAGATGGCATTCTATAATTACATATCGTGTATGGGATATTCACACTATATACTAGGACTCAGTCCTGTAACTGAGTACTCAGCCAGACAACCCGTGTAGGGGCACATGGTCTTGTAGAGTACACGATCAGACCACATGTGGGTTGCACGACATATAGAAGTACATGGCTAGGAGAATTACATGTCCAGGACTTGTGATTTACACAATAAGGTACCCCATATAGGTTAAATTCCATATACATGATTAACATGCTAGGTACATGGGCTTTGGTACGCCTTTTCGGGTTTAAGTACACACCCAAGTAGGTCATGAGGATACACGCCATGTGCTAGGGCTGACATATCGTGTACTCCATTGTTACCATTTTTATGAGTTTTCCTATTTTTCATATCTTGACTCCAATTATTTATATTTGGACACATGATTAGTCCATTATGAGTAGTTTTCCACATAGATCGCGATGGTGAAACAGATTGGGTGATTTGAAGACTCGTAGGAAACATTTTGGGATTTCTCTTAAACGAAGAGGTTCTTCCTCCAGTAACTAAATTCATATGTCTCCTAAGAGTGAGACCTTAATATGATATAATCTATAATTTATATCCCTTGTACAATGGTTTTTTATATCTTCCTTTGAGGACGTCTCCCTTTCACCCTTCTGGCCTATGAGGCTGTGAGATTATTTGTTCCTAAGGATCCCATGTAGGATGCTTCTACTTAAGTTTTGACCTCAAGGATCCCATGTAGGATGCTTCTATTTACTTACCATTAAAGGATCCCATGTAGGATTCCTCTATTTACCTTCAATATTGAGGATCCCTAGTTGTATTCCTCTCTTGTGTTATAACTTGAGGGACCCAGTGTGTGCCCCGATGTTTGACAAGCCCAAAGTTAGTACATTGATTTTTGGTATGGATGGTAGTGTTTGTCACCATAGAACCTATACCAATCATGTAATCTCATGTATCTTTTGAATTAATGGTGGTTTGGGCATTCTTCCACCCTCACTCCTTGCTTATGCTTTCACTTTTCTACTATTAATGTAGCAATGATGGCAAGAGGTGCTTCCTAGTTTATGGTTGATGAGCCATGTGAGAAGTGAAATTTATCATTGGGATGCCTAGATGTGTTCTCTAGGATCTAGAATCTAGGCCTTATTAATTTTGGATGCCCAGATGCACTTCCAAGGATCCGGTTGTTGACATGTTTGATTATTATATTATCATGGATGCCCAGAGGTACTTCTTGGGATCTAGCTGTTGAGCCTATATTTAGATTGTTATATTATCAGGGATTCCCATAGGTACTTCCTAGGATACATCTATTAATCCTTACATGATGGTAATCCTTGTACATTTCCACTCCTTAGATCTGGCCCGTGGTTTTTGAAATTAGATTCCTTGGAAATTTCTACTCTATAGATATGGATTATTTTTAATTATAAGGAATTTGCTACTCCTTGGATCTAAATTTCTTTGAACACCTATAAAATTATCTATGGACATGATCCTAGGGCTCCACCCAAGTCATTACCAAGTTTCTATGGAGATACACCTAGTAATCAAGGGGATTCATTTTTCATTTCTACCTTGGATTCGTCCCATGTAGGCCTGACATGTTGAGAATGCCATTGTCATTTCTACACCTTGGATCCGACTTGCACGGACTGCCTTGGAAATACTCTACGGGCTCTGACCAATCCATTAATGAGTTTCTATATAGATGCTCCTATGAATCCAGGGGATTCCTTGGTCATTTATACCTTGGATATGTAACATGTAGGCCCGATACATTGAGGATTGATTGGTCATTTTTACACCTTGGATCTGGCCCACGTAGTATTAACACTTGATACATCCAGTATAGTCCACAGTTGATGTGGTTTCATCTTTATAGGATTTTCCCTTGGTATATATAATCCTTTATTATAGTGATTTTAGGTGAGTATGGGTGAACCCAGGGTTAGGACATGTATTCCCCTATGGTGACTTATATTTCTCAAAGATATATTTGGCATTGGTTGAAGTAGGATTGTCAATTAGGATAACGGACCTAGAGATCGACTTAATGATACATGGATTGAGTGGTAAAATATCCAATTCAATGCCCTTTATAGGATGTCTAGTTGATTGGATCAGGGGTCCAAAGATATTTTTCAGATTGAGTTGTTTATGATTTTATTCATTGTGTGTATAAGTATGTGTATGTGCACATGCATATATATATATATATGGAAATGTATATATATCCAAGCATACATGTACTCATATAAGATGGTGTTGTGTCCATACGATTGGGGTCATAGACCCAAGAATCAGTTGTGGACATGATTCTATAATTTATATTTTTTATTTTATCCTTTATAACTATCTCTACTGGGCTGAGCATATTGTAAGATCATGCGCTTTTGACAGTATATTTATTGGTTCATCATTGGGTGTCCTACTAAGATTATATTATCACCCTTGTACATGCACCTGGGTGTGCATGCAGCCCTTATGTCTTCATTTTAGGATAATCATAGTTTCATGGTGGATAGGGCCTCGGCCTAGGTTTTCATGATCGAACAGATCCACTCATGTGGATTCTTACTATTATGATAGTGTAGTTTGATAGTGTCTGGAGATCGAGTATGTGGTCTGGCTCAGAGTTATAAGGAGATCCATGTACTTTTATTTCAGTTTATTTTATATAATCCTCTATGTATGGTCAGCCTAGTGGGTGACTGGTGTTGTATGTATGATATGGTTGTTTGGTATTTTATAGAATTTCATTTATTATTATACCATGTTCTATTTTAGTTTATTTATTTCTCCCACACTCTATTTATTTACTGCATGGATTATATCTAGTTATTTTTGTTTTTTTACTATGATGTGATGGAATAGTCTCTCCACGGACACACTAGAGGCCCTCATTTCTAGTTGGAAGCATATATAGTATAGATAGGTGTGCTTAAGGCCTCATAAGGAACCATCTATAGGCACCGATTTAGTGTTATCCGAGTCAAGACATTACAAAATGGTATCATATTTGTTTCTTTTCCTGTTGTATTACTATTTGGGATATGTTAAACATTAGTATTAGAAATGTTTCAAAACCTATGATGGATATCGAATTGGTGAATCAAGAATACCTATTCTAATGATATTTCTTGGTTTCTAGGGTTATGGGATTGTTCTTATGATCTATGATGTTTTAGTTGTCTATAATTATTGTATTTTATGATTTATTAGGGATTACAGGCTCTTGGCCATTGACAAGGGGCTATTGATTGATTTTGATTCTTGTCTGGAAAGGGAAATATGTGTCTCATGCATCATATTTTTCACGTATTATTCACATGTTATAGGCCTTCTAGTGTGTGATTTTACTGACTACAGAATCCAATTATTTAATGTGTCAACAAAAACCTAAACAGTGGTTTCCTTATAGGTTTTGGTGACCTTATACTCAATTTTCCCAACTTATATGCATATTACCTTATGATGGAAGGTCGTGTGAATCTATGTTGAGGTGTTTTTGTATTGAGGCTTATGACATAGTTCTCATGCATGGGAGGTGAATCAACCCTAATAGGATGACAGGGAATGTGATTCCCATGTGTTATAACCCTTCTAGGGTGTTGTTTCCTAGGTGAAATTATTTAATGTTTTAATAACAATTTATACAGTGTTTTCCAATATAGATTGGAATGACATTATACTTAACCGACCTTTATTTATGGTTATCTACTCAGATCACTAAGTACGATGTTGATAGGTACCAAGACATTTCTTGTGAACTAGACCTTGAGGGGGTATTACTATATACAAATGGCTAGTGAGTTTCAATTCATTATCTATTCTATATTGGTATAATGACCTTCATGGAGAATTTTCTTATAATTATGCTTAGTGAAGATCAGGACCTTGTAGACCATGTTTATAGTTTTGACCCTCATAGTTCACTATTATCATCACCTCCCTTGGAGAGATTTGATCTTTTGGGATAGGTGGTTAGACCTTGTGACCTAGTTCTGAGACTTGACCGGTAGGGCTAGGTGGGGGACTTAGAGACCCTTAGTTTTGACTCATACACTTGTAGGAAAACATTAATTTTGATCGAGTAAAACTTACATGATAGATTGGCCTGGGTTTATGGATTTCTTTTTAGGTAGTGATCTTGGTTACATGATTTTTTTGAGATCGATTCATGTTAGGTGCTCGAGTTTTATGATATATGCATGTTAATGCCTTCATCTTTTGACAAAGAACTTAGGGTCCTTTGGCATCAATATTAGCTTTAATGGATAGGTTTGTTCATGTTTCTAGCCCAGTAAAATAGTGTTTCCACTATTTATAATATATTTAGAGTGTGGGTAGATTCTTGTGACTAGATTGATGTTAGATGATGGGCTGTCATGGAATAAATCATGGCATGAGTGAGGTGCATAATTTTAATGATGAGTTCCAAGGGAGATTCCAGATTAATGAGACTAACATGCTACATAGAACAGTCGTCTTAGACATGTCTTGGATGACTCGCAGAAGCCTGAGTTGGGTGGTATAGGTATGTGCTGCTTGCGTGTGGTACCAATTAAAATCATAAATTAATTATTGTCCATATGCAAGATGATCACCAATGTTTTCAATAATTTTTTTGATCGCGGTCTCCTGGTAGTTGTGGTTAAGTGAAAAATGTACTTTCGTGGTAGAGTAGACATAAAGGATAATTAGGTTTTGTGAGATGGTTGACCTATGGTGGGACCTAGACATGAATTTTCAAGATACATGGTGTTAGGTGTTGGTTAATGGTAAGTATATACTATTTTGATTTGAGAAGTGCTTAAATAGATATATATACATACTTTGATGGAATCTTATGATCCTCCTAGTTAGATGGGACCATTCCCTATATTGACATCATCCTAAGTACACTGAGAGAGCATCAGATCTACGTCGATCTTTTTTTATTTTCAAATATCCATCTTGGTTAATGATGAAACCTGTTGATGTTGCACTCATGAAGCAGTATATGGTAAGAAATATGGTGGGGAGTGAACTATTATATATTTTGGGGTGGTGAACCTTATTTTTAGTTTAAATTTGGAATTTTCTATGAGTTTTTGAGCTCGATTTTTGGTTTTTAGATGAATATATGGGTATTCCTATGGTGGGGAGTACCAGATTGGTCGCAATTAACATCTCTTGTGTAGGAGATAGTTCTTAACAATGTGAGACAGTTCATTGGATAGCCAAGAGAGTATATTTTGTGCAAATTCTTCTTATGAGATCAAGTTTGTTGTTTTACCACCAAGTCTTCTTAGGGATGAGAAGGTTTATGGTGGAAAGATTTTAAGGACCCGTGTTTTTTCAGATGGGAATTTTGAGTATAGATTTTAATTTTAACCTTTGGGTGATTATAAAGGGAAAATAGTCCTTTAACTCTAGTTGATGATCTCAGATATTTCTTTTGACCACTCCATTGGTTTTTTAATAAGATTATTACCCTAGGATATGATTTTGGTAAATTTATTATTCATTTGAATTTTGGTGGAATAATTAATAATTAATATTTAATTAATTAATTATTAATTTATTTGTGCTGGTTTGTTCAGCCATATATTTTGGAAATAGCATTGGAGTAAGATTCCATCTCTTTTTTTGAGTCCATAATGGGTAGTTTTTTCTATGTGATGTATAAACTCAGGTCGAGTATTAGGGTCGGCCTAGGCCCCCTTTGTCTTTTTCATTTCTTTTCACTTTTTCTTCCTTTTCTTTTTTTTTCCTTCCATGGATTCTTGTGTACATCCCCAGGGGGATCCTCCTTTTTTGACCAAGATAGAAGATACATATGGAGAGATATAAATAGAGGAATAGAAAGAGTGGTACCTCTATGAAGCTCGATATGGGTCGGGTCATCATGTGGTGGTCGTGGAGCATGGAAACTGGCGAAGCTTCAGTGGATTCCACCCAAAGGTAGGTTTTTTTATGTTTTTACCATAGATCGCCATATTTGTTTTCAAGTTTGAAACCCCTGTTATACCTTCTTGGGACCCGTTATGTGTCGATCTGTTTTTTTTTTGGGGGGGGAAATAGGGTTTTAGGTGATTTTACGGATTTTTGTTTGGGAAAACCCATTTGCACGGCGTGTGGTTCATAGAAAACACACCGTGTGTTCTTCTTGTTTGAGGAATATTATATTTTTTAAGTAAAAGACATATATATACTATAAATTCCATGTATTGGGACTTAGTTTTATAGCTGAGTGACCATCCAGATAGCCCATGTAGGGACACATGTCCATATAGAGTACATGGCCAGACCTTGTATGGGTTGCACGTCATGTAAAGGTACATGACTGGGATAAGTACATGGTTAGGCCATGTGAGGTACGTGAGTAGGTACCCCGTGTAGGTTACATGTTGTGTACATGATGAAAACATCATGTACATGGTCATTTACACACCATGTCTGGCTAAAGTACATGCCCAAGTGGGGTCGTGAGGGTAAATGTCATGTGTTAGGGATGACATGTCGTGTACTCCTCCTTTGCAACCCCTTTTAGGGATTTCCTTTTTTTTAGTATCTTGATGCCCATGAGTCAGATTCGGACACATGAATAGTCTATTCTGATTATTTTTCTACATAGATCTCAATGGTGAAACCCGTGAGGTGATTTGAATAATTCTAGGTGTAATTTTAGGCTTTCTCTTAAACAGAGAGGTTCTTCCTATGGTAATAAAATTTAGTTGTCTATTAATAGTGAGACCTTAATTTTAGATGATACATGATCTATCTCCCTTGACTGATGATTTTTTATCTCTTACATTGAGGATTTATCCCTTTCAAGATGTTCCCTTATAGCCTATGAGGTTGTGAGATAAATTGTTCCCAAGGATCCCCTATAAGATTCCACTACTTATGTTTGATCCTTTAGAATCCTATATAGTATGAATCTATTTATTTATCATTAGAGGATCCCATGTAGGATTCCTCATTTTACATTAACTACTAAGGATCCAAAGTAGGATTCTTATCTTGTGTTATGAGTTGAGGTTCCCGTTAGGTGCCTCAATGATTAATCGATCCTGATTTAGTACTTTGAGTTTGGTTATAGATGGTAGTAGGTGTCACATTAGTACATGTACCAATCATGTAAGCCCACGAGGCTTGGTGGTAGTGGTGGGTTCGGAATTTGGACACCCTAACTTCTTTTTTATGATTTAAATTGTTTATTGTTGATGAAATGATGATATCCAGAGGTGTTTCCTAGTTTGTGGCTGATGATCCTGATGTATTCCCTTATAGTGATGTAGTTTTCTTAGGGATATTTTCAATGTTGTATGAAGTAGGCATTGTCAATTGAAACCATAGACCTAGATATCTACTTAATGATACAAATCTTGAGTAGTATTACATCCAACTTTATTCCCTTTTACAAGATTTCCAGTTGATTAGATCATGGGTCAAGATATCTTTTTTTGGATTGAGTTGCTTATGATTTTATTCCTTGATTATATAAGTATGTGTATGAGAACATGCAAATATATATTTATGGGAATGTATATATATCTATGAATACATGTACTCATATAATATGGTGTCGTTTCTAGATGATTGGGGTCACAAACCCAGGAATCAGTTGTGGAATTGTTTCTATTATTTATATTTTATGTTTTATCCTTTACAGTGGTCTCAACTAGGTTGATCATATTGCATGATCATGCACTTATGATAGAAGATTTATAGTTTCATCATTAGGGTGGCCTAATGAGATTATATTCTTACCCATTTATGTGAACCTCAGGGTACATGTAGTCCTTATGTATGATTTTTAGGTTGATCACATTTTTATGATGGATAAAAAAATTTCCTAGGGTTGTATGATCAAGTAGAGCCACTCATGTGGATTCTTATGATTAGGCTGGTGAAATTTGATAGTGTTTTGAGAATGGTTATGTGGTCTGGATCAGAGTTAGTAGTATATTACTATACTTAAATTTCATTTTATTTTATATAATCTTATATATTATGGTCAATCTAATTGGTGACTAGTATTTTGTGTATGACATGGTTGTTTAGGATTTTATAGCATTTCATTTTTTATTACAGCATGTTCTATTTTAGTTTGTTTATTTATTCTACACTCTATTTATTTACTTTTTGGATTATATATATATATATATTCCCACTATTTCTTACTCATATATGAGGGCATATTCTCTACAAAAACACACCCTAGGAACTTGATACAAGTCGAAAGCCTCTGGTGTATTGAGATGTGCGCTTGAGGACTCGTCATAAACCTATTCAGATCACTAGTTTAGTGTCATCTAGGTTGAGACATTACAATAAAACTCTTTTATACTTGGTTTGTATATAGAGACCCTGGTACATTTATTCTCCTTTCCCCTTTCTACATCCATAGGAGACACTCACCAAAACTACAGGAGGGTTTCTCACATAAATATTTAAGCATGGTAGAAGTCTCGTTGTGTGGTCCAAATATAAGACCTTGTCCATATTCAAATAATTATGCAAAACCTCAGAATAAGTTTCTGAATCAAAGCCCCTAACTAGGTATCTCAACTCTGGATGAAGTCCAATCTGAAACTTATTGTCCTTATATTCCTCATCACTGGCTGGAAGGGAGTAAAAAGTAGTAGCTCTATGAAACTGGTAGAGTATACTTGCACCATCATGGGTCCCTATTGTAGCTTCCTGAACTCCCATGCTCAGTCTAGCTTTAGTATTTTGAGAAAAATTTCCTCAAATAACAATTCCTTTAATTCCTCCCATGTGATACCCTCACATGTACCATCCTATCCCATCATACCCCACCATATCTTTACAGGTCCCAGAATAATGAACTATGCTAGCTTCACCTTTCTATACTTAGGAATCTCAAGGAGGTAAAAGATACCCTTGATGATATCTATCAAGTTCTATACATAATGTGGACCTATAGTTCCCTAAAAGGGTGGTGAATTTTTTATCTAGAAGTATCTGGTATAGTCAATAAAAGACCTCAGTGCCCCTTTTAACTGGGTAGGCACAATTGGGAGGAATCCTCGGTAAGGTGGATCTACTCCTTGTTCCACCAGATCAGGTGCGGGTTCATGCTCTACTACACCCTTTTGCATCAAAGGTAGTGGAATGGGGGTGTCTTCCCTAGTGGTTGAATCCTAGGCCATATTGGTTGGTGGTGCTATCAGTATCCTTTGAGGTGGTATCTTCTAAAATGAAAAATAAACATGTAGATAATCTATTAAAAATTTTTTAAGGAATCAACCTAATAATATAATAGACATAAACATGGGATTCCTATAGTGGGATCAAAATTAATAGGATATCCATATCCCAAGGAATAATCTATCTAGCACTACCCGTGGTTGAATCCAAGTTCCCCATCCCTACATGTCAGTCAAGTTCATACATATGATAAAAAATAATCATAATACATTTCAATTAACTCTAATGTCAAACACTAAGGTGTCATAAAGGCATTGATAAATCACAAAATTAAATCATGGAATTAACTAATGGAACCTCATGAAAAAAATAAATATATAAATATATGACATATAACCTAATGTTCAAACTTGGTTCATGAATGCACCCAAATACCATAAACTATAATAGATATCTTTTCAATGGTAACTCAGAGGTCTGTTAAACATGAGTGATCCAGGAACACAGAAACTCCCCTACCCAAGTTCCATGTATCCTATATCCTTTCTAACATGTACCATAATAACTAAGATGAAAATAAAGAAAACTTAGGCTCTAATTACATTTTGTAACACCCTATAACAAATCACCCAGTCTAGTAAAGAGTGCCACATAACTTCAATATTCTTTATGAATTAATCTAATATTCATCAAAGGTTTGAAGCCTAAAACACATTGCACAAATATGGAAAAATTATTTCACACATCAAGGATGACTATATCAGGTTCTAGTTCACCAAATAAGTGGTTTAGAAAAAGAAACTTGAGGATATTATATTCTAATAAGGGTAGTTCTAGAATCACATACCTCACGAAGTCCATCAACAAAAGTAGTTCTCAGATATATTGAATAATAGGATTCCAATTCACTAGATCCATTACTGATTAAAGAGATGATTATGAATTCTTAATTGAATCTAGAAGAGGACCTCGAGACTAGTCAATATACATCGATCACCATCAATCTATCATCATAATAGAGATCCGAGATGAGATACAAGAAGAAGATGGTATTAAGATGATCAAACCATGATAACATACCTAGAATCATCCACCATTCATGAGAGATATATCTTTGGTTAAGGGGATTTTATTGATAGATCTAATCCACCATCAATCTACCAAAGGATCATCAACTCCATATTAGATCTGGAATAATCACTAAGATCTAGAAAAAGTATTATAGTTCTATCATCAATCTGCCATCAAGAAAAGGCCTTGGAAGGATATCTATAATCACATACCCTTAAGATACTCGTAGTCAATGGTAGATCTAGATATGATCAATAAACATCATTGAATCACTATATCCATCAACAATATATGAAGTGGGTAATAAATCCTCATTAGATCCACATATAATTCACAAATCCATCATAGATCCATGCACATCTCTCAATAAAGAAGATGAATTTGGTGTAAATATAGAGAAAAATTAGCAATATAACATCACCTGATTGATCTAATTTAAAAAGGGAAAGGGGGTATGAATATGACATCTTAAGAGTAAAGGGAGAAGGTATCTAGTTTGAAATTGAGGGTTAGGGTGAAATTTGGTATTAAATGATGAAAATTCTTGGAATTAAAAAGTTGAGGGGATTATTTAATGCACACTCGACCAAGATCCACCAGCGAGCTAGTGGGCCTCTCGGGTTAGTTAAAGGTTGGCCCCCAGCTAGCCGATGTGTAAGGTAGAACCACCTAGGTTCGTCTAGTGCCACAAGTTGGCTGGTGGTGTCTACATTTTTTGGTAGAGTGACTGTAACCCCACCAGCAGGCTGGTAGACTCCACTGGAAATCTATTGGTAATTTTATATCCACCATGAAACCAAGCCTTAAATCATCTCTCTACTTCAATTCTTGAACACTTTTAACTAAAAAAACCTACAAAACACCCCTTATAGAGATGAACCAAATGAGAAATAGAGAATTTGATATATTTAAAATATATTATACCATGAATTAACTTAGGATGATACATATATGAATATTTATTTATATATATATATATATTATAAATATCATTATACAATAAATATATATACATATACTATAAAAATAGTAAACATTCATGCATGAACATATAAATCATAAATAAAAACATTAATTAGTTAACTTTGTACATAAAAATTGTGAAAAAAATATAATTATATCAAAAAAATTATATAATTATAGAACACATAAAAATATATATTATAAACCAAATATAAATTATAAACCAAATGTTAACATACATAATTAATGTAAATATAAAAATTATATATATACATATGTATAATTATAAGGGCATAGGTTTTTTCAAACCCTTTCTATTATTGGGTAGTTGGAGTTGTCTCGGAGAGGATAGAGGAAGAAAGGGGTAGATTTTTATCTATGATTTCAATTATAAATAGGATGTTTTGGTGTGATATTATATAATACATCATGGTGTGGTTTTGGAGGTGGACCTTATGACTTGGACATAGTCCTTGAGAAGTGGTGGGTCAATATGGTGGGTCTGGTGATTCTACCTTCTAAGAGGTATTTGAAATGACCCAAACTTTTACTAATGAAAATTACTATTAATGTGATTAAATGTATTATTATGTAATATTGTTATATAACACATATTCACTTCCTTGGTTTTATGTTTTTGGATTTTAAAATACCATTAATAATTGTTACTATTGAAAATATAGTTGTTGAACATTGACCACATGATTAGTATAAATATAAGGCTTTAACAAATTCAATTTACTCAAAAAAAAGGAAGTGATGGCATTATCCAATAGAATTACTCCATACAAATACCATTTTTCAGAGCCCAGAAAGGAGGTGTCGTCACTGGGCTTCACTCTTGACCAAGCATAATATGATCTTCAACGTGTTAAGCTTGAACAGAACTGCCTATGGGAGAAGTGGAAGTTGATAGAGATTACCACCCGAGCAATGTTATCCGAGCCACCCCAAGAGTTTGTCATCATCGCACACATTAACCTTAGGTCATATGCAGGTGTTATAAGGGCTTATGTAACAATACCCTATCACTATGATTATGTGCGTTATTTTTTTATAGAATAAAGAATATATATTCATTTTATTATTGTTACTTTGTAAATAGTTTTTAAATAAAAAATAGTATTTTTTTAGTTAATATACAATTAAGAAATATATTTTGATGAATTAATGTATTTTTGAATTATATAATATTTTAATAAAATATTATTAGTTAATTAATTTTTATGAAATATAAATGATCATATAATTTTATGAATACAATCTTAATTTTTATTAAGGTTTGAAATTTGTTTTTGTCAAAACCCAAGAATTTTCAATACATGTTGGTTTTTATTTTAAAAGTAAAATTTTTAAAAAAATAACATTATTTAGATAAAATTAATATTATTTTTATAATTAGGATGTCGAAATTATCCAATGGTAAATTTTTCATAATTTTCTAAGACAGTCAAATTTTTGGGTAAAAATTAAATAATGTTTAAATATATAATGTGTTTTATGACATCATAATGACAAAATGGTGATGTAATAAAACACTATAAAAATTTGTTCGGACAATATATGTTTTACCTTTAAAATAATGTGATTTTATTTTGGTTTGATTAATTTTATAGTGCCTCAGTGGACCCTCCAAGACTTATAAACCATTTTAACTTTTAAAATGATTTCTTTGAGAGTGTGACTCACCTCCACATAAGCAAGCCTAATATTTTAAGAAGTTCGTCCATTGGACTTATAAAATAATTTCTTCCACTCCCCTTTGGAAAAAACCATGTGCAAAACCATGATTTGGTTTGTGGTTTTGATTAGTTTAATGTGTAGTGTCCAAAACCTAAATAATAATGAATTCCCTCTCTTTTCCTATATAAACCCACCCAAACTATCACTTCCTATTCACTAAAAACCTTTGTATCTAGACCAAAATATTCCTTCATCTCTATAGAATCCTCCCAAGGCACCCCAATATCTCAAGAAGTTTCTCTCAATCCTCTCCTAAGCCTTTGGGATCACACTTCCAAGTAAGGGATTTTCTCCTTTCTCATTTTTGTCTGAATTTCTTTATATTGTTATACCCTTTTGTTTTCAATTAAAAATGTTGGGGTATTTTTTATAACCTCCCACATACTTCCATACTTATTTTTTAATGATGTGATACCCTTTTCTCTCTCATTAATTCCACCCATGTACACCTGTAACCATGTCAAAATTCCGTAAGGGGTTTATCTCTCCTCATTTATAGAAAAGAAATTATTTTGTATTATGAATCTAAATTACATTAAATATGTTGGGACACGTTTCTATATGACCCACTTACTATCCATTTAATGTTTATATGATGAGACACCCCTTTCTCTCTCATCAACCATTTTTGTGAATTTTTATGTCATGCTGTTATGATGCCGAAATTGCATCGTGATTTTCCAAGCCAAAGTCATCATGTAGTGAATACCATGCCCATTTCTCTATCAAGGGTATTCACCTTTAGATACATTTACATATTGATTATATATTTTCATGTATTTATTCTGCATTCCTTTATCATGGAATAAATTATGATGTTTAATGAATCCATGTTATATGATCCATGTGGCACACTTATGCATGAAATGAAATGATTATGAAGGGTGTGACCTAATAGTGCTGCAATTCATTGGATAAGGATTAGTATCATGATACATCAAGTGAAATGAGGGTTAACTCATGCTCCATGTGAAATGGACCTTATATCATGCTAATATCATGTTAAATTTTGTCACCACATTTCCATGTTATGATAATCATTCTATATCATGCCTTTATGTTCGTGTTTCTCTTATGATCCATTGATATGCCTATTGCCTAACATGTATTGCATTATTAATGTTATGACTTTTTCACCCCCTTACTGAGATTTATAGCTCACCCTTTTCTTATGCAGTTCCTCAGTTTATCCTATGAAATTCTAAGTACGAAGGAATGTGTGTGTTCATGCAAAAGAAGTTTTCAATAAATATGTGTATTTAATGTTTTAAGTTGGTATTTAATGTTCCTAAACCCCAAAGACACTAGACCAATCGATCTTATATGTTTTATCAAGTACTGATTTTATGTAATAAATTATTTTTATGTGTAAAATAAAGAGCATGTTTTTTATAATTGGTATCAGAGGGAGTTTTAGTTATTTTTGGGATTATGATTAGAAAACCCTAGTGAAAGCCTTAGGGATAAGACTAAGTATAATAAAAACATTCCTAAATTTTGGTGAGGATTGAGTAAGTGGTTTTTCAAGAAAATACATCCATGTCTGGATACGAGCAGGTAGAGGTGGCTCTGGCATAGATGTATCTAGGGGTAAAACCCGAAAACACCGCTTTGAGCTAGACTCGAACAAGAATAGGTGCATTACAACTGGCCTTACTACACTCTTCGTTACGACACTCCCAGGGGATATTATTTGCTAAATCCATAAGCTTAGTATAAACCATTATTAATGGAATAAAAAAATTCCCCTAATAATATATGTTGGGAAGTAGTTCATGGATAACATAGATTGAAGCCTATAAATTCATAAGTTAAGGAAATAAAAGTAATTTATAAGTCATCCATTTTTTTTCTTTTGGATTACCCTTTATGTGTTACCCCTAACTTTCCTTGTATTCCAACCAATGGATGGTAATAGGAGGACTCGAGCTAACAACTGATGTGAAGATCAATGTAACGACTATTCTAATGAGATGCCCAATATAATGGGAGTGGGAATCATGAACTTTATCATGATACTCTCTTAGTTAACTCAAGTTTTGAATGGAAACATGGCTCAATAGGAACGTTCAACCCCCCTTAATAAAGAATAATTCATAATGGAGAGCTTCATGAGACAAAGGCCTCTTACTTTTAATAGATCATCTGATCTGTCAATTTACGAACAATGGATCAACTCCATTGAAAAGATCTTCTATATCCTTAAATGTTACTAACAATAGAAGGTTCTTAGGGATGCTTATCATATGAAGGGTGAAGGTGATCAATGGTGGACATTGATCAAAAATACAAAGCTTGAGGAGTAGATCAAGGCATTGAATGAAGGGATTTCTAGAAAATGTTTTTTGATAAATATTTTCCTTACACCCACTAACTTAAGATGGAAAGGTATTTCCTTTACCTCAAGAAAAAATAAGAAGAATCCATCAGAGCATATGAAATAAAATTCACAAGACTTGCACGATATGCATTCGGCTTTGTCATCACCCCTGAATTCCAGGTTGACCACTTCTTTTGTGGGCTAAAACCTAGCCTGCGGAAAGACCTGGTGATCCATGACTTCGAGAGCTATGAGAAAATTGTCTGATGTGCCCTCAAAGTCAAAATGTAGATTAGAGAATCTCAGGGGTATAATGGGGATAAGAAGTGTAAGGTGTAATTTAACTCTAGCAGTCTGATGGATAAATCCAATGGTGCTAAGAAAATATAGCACCCCACTTCCAAAGGTGTGAAATTAATAACCTCAAAAATTGCCTGAAGGGGATGAGAAAATGCTTTTAGGTGTGGAAGAGAAGGGAACCTAACCATTAACTGCCGATAAGAAAAACCTACAGCTGCGATAGAGGAGAGGAATGTTTAGTTTGACCCTCAATAAATTTTTCATTGCTTAAAATGTGAATAACCAGGGCACTTTTCAAACTAGTATCCTAAGCCAAGAGTTTTTAGATTTAACCAACAATCTCCAAGGTATCAAGGGTGATATGTTTCCATCACTACTACCGAAGTGAACCCCGAAAACGAAGTGGTGATAGGTACACTAATTATTCATTAAAGAATAGAAAATTTACTTTTTGATTCTATTTCTACACATTCCTTTATATCCCGAAAGTTTAGTATAACAATCCCAACACCACCACAAATCATGGACATAAAGATGTCGGTGAGAACAGAAAACGGGAAAATCATTGCAACCCGTGAATATAACTCCTCCCTTGTCACAATTTGTGGATTGAACTTACCAGTGAACCACATCATACTCCCTATAGTAGAATTTTATGTAAGTATTAGCATGGATTGGCTTTCCCTATATGGAGCCAACATAAATTTCTGTGAGAGGGAAATCACTTTCCATATGGAAAATCGACCCCTAATTCTATATAGGTGCAAGGAAGAAGATGAATATTCTTTAGCACCATCATCTCAAGCATGGATATTACTACCCTATGAGAACACATATCTTGCTCGGATGATTGATTATAAGGAAGAAACCATCATTGAATACATTCCTATTGTGAGGGAATTATTTGAAGTCGTTCCCAAGGAATTCCCTAGTATTATTCTTAGAAGAGATGTTGAATTCTCAATTTATCTTTTACCTGGGGCATTTACAATATCAAATATTCTGTATAGAATGGTTGTTGTGGAGCTTGAGGAGCTAGAGAAAAAACTACAGGAGAATCTGGATAAAGGGTTTATACACCCAAATGCTTCACCATGGGGTGAACCAGTCATCTTCATCAAGAAGAAGGATGGGTCAATGCTCCTTTGTATTGATTATCATGAGCTCAAAAAATCACGATAAAGAAAAATTATCCCCTGCCTCTAATTGATTACTTGTTTTATCAGCTACGTGGAACACAATACTTCTTAAAGGTAGATTTCTGGTTGGTATATTACCAAGTAAGGGTGAATAAGGAGGATATCCCCAAGACTTCTTTTCATACAAGGTATGAGCATTATGAATTCATAGTAATTCATTTTGGACTAACTAATGCTCCAGAAATATTCATGGACTTGATGAATAGAGTCTTTAGATATTACCTCAACATATTTGTAGTAGTATTTATATATGATATTCTAATATACTCCAAAACCAAGGAGGAGAATGAGGAGCATCTAATCACTATACTAGGGACCTTGTGAAAGGAGAAGCTCTGTGAAAAGTACAGAAAGTGTGAGTTCTGGTTGAAGGAGGTCTCATTCTTGGGTCATATTATCACAATCAATGGGATATCTGTGGATCCCTCCAAGATAGATGTAATTAAAGGAAGGTCGAGTAAAATATCAGTAAAAGATATATGTAGCTTTCTGTGGTTAGCTGGATATTATATCCAATTTGTGGGAAATTTCTCATGATTTTCCAACCCTCTTACCAAGCTAACTTTGAAGGGAGTAAAGTTTTCTTGGAGTGATGAATGTGAAGAGAGCTTCAAGAATTTGAAAATGAGTCTTATCATTTTGCATGTGCTCACACTACCCACAAGTGGAGAACTTTTTGTGGTATTTAGTGATGCTTTGAAGAGGTTTATGGGCTATGTGTTGATGAAAAATGACAAAGTAATTGCCTATGCTTCAAGTCAATTTAAAGTTCATGAGAAAAAAATCCAACACATGATCTAGAGTTGGTTGTAGTGATCTTCTCTTTAAAATTTTGGTGAAATTGCCTCTTTGGAGAGAAGTGTAAAATATATACGAACCAAAAAAGCCTCAAGTATATATTCACATAGAAAGAGTTGAATATGCACCAATGAATATGGTTAGAGGTGATCAAAGACAATGACTGCTCAATCCATTAACACCCTTGGAAGGTGAACAAGGTGGAAGATGCTCTAAGTAGAAATGACCCAGCAATTATATCATTGATGAGAATTGAAAATGATACAATCTTCTTATATTTGAAAAAAAATGGATATGGGGATCATAAAGAAGGGAACATCATCAATTCTTTCACAAATAATTTCCCAACCATCTCTTTTGGAAAGGTTAAAGGATGCTCAAAAGGATGGTGTGGGACTTAAGAAGAAATTGGAAACTATTAGAAAAGGGAAATTCTCAGAGTTCAATGTTAATTAATTAGGAATTGTGATATTTGGGACAAGACTATGTGTTCCATCAAATCTAGAGTTAAATAATGAACTTTTTCATAATGCACATAGTTTGAATGTCTCCATTCACCCAGGAAACACAAAGATGTATTGAGATTCTCCAAGAGCATTATTGGTGGGATAACATGAAGAAGGAGATTGATGTGTATACATAAAAGTGATTAGTATGTTAGTAAGTGAAGGCTGAGAGGTATAAGTATAAGGGGGTGATGTAACCATTACCCATACCAGTATGTAAATGGGAGAACATCACCATGGAATTTGTCACCGGAATTCTGAAGGCATCCAAAGGAAAAAATGCTATCTGGGTTGTTGTGGATCATCTAATAAATACTTCACACTTCATTGAAATTCGAGAGGATTTCTCATTGGATCAACTAGAACAGATATACATTAGAGACATGGTAAGGCTTCATAGAGTACAACTATCAATTGTATTTGATCGAGATCCAAGAATCACCCCTAAGTTTTGGAAGAGTCTTCAACATGTTCTAAATACTAAGCTGAACATTAGTATGGCTTATCATCCTCAAACCGATGTCCAATCTGAGTAGACTATCCAAACACTTGAAGACATGTTAAGAGCATGCTCAATGGACTTCAAACGAGGATGGGATCAACATCTTCCTTTGGTTTAGTTATCTTACAATAATAGTTTCCACTCAAGCATCCAAATGGCTCCTTATGAATCCCTTTATGGGAAGAGGTGCAGAACAACGGCATGTTGGGATGAAGTTGGGGAACAAAAACTCCTAGGTCTATAAATGGTCAAAGAAATGGTGGAGAAGGTTAAGACCATCTAGCAGCACATTAAAGCTACTCAAATTTGACAAAATAGATATGATGATAATCATCAATAAGATCTAGAGTTTGATGTAAGAGACGTGGTATTTCTCTACATATCACTGTGGAAGAGAGTTATGAGATTTGAGAAGAAGGGAAAAATTATTCCAAGGTACATTGGCCCTTTTGAGATCCTTGATTGCATTGGAGTAGTGGCCTATCGACTAGAACTCCCATCGAACCTATCTCAAGTACATGGTGTATTCCATGTATCACTCTTGAGGAAGTACATATTTGAACCATCGCATGTACTCAATCCAGAGGTGGAAACATTGTAGAATGACCTCTCCTATGAAGAGAATTCAGTGAAAATCTTAGATCATAGAGAAAAAGTTCTACAAAATAAGACAATGCCACTTTTAAAAGTGTTGTAGAGAAACCACAAGTTTGAAGAAGCAATGTGGGAACTGGAGGAAGTGATGAAGCAGAGTTACCATCATCTGTTTTAGTGTGGGAAAAGAAAATTTTGATGGTGAAATTTCTTAAGGGGTTAAGATTGTAACGAAAACTACTGTAAATATGGACTTTATTTGTGCTATAAAAGGGAGTTAACAATGCTAGAAAAGTGTTGTTAATCAAGGAGAAGATAAAGGGGGGTTCCTTTTATCGGTGCTTCAAAAAGCCCTGATAAAGGCCCTTTTTATCAGCCCTAAAAAAAGCAATGATAAAAGGTGTATTTTATCAGCGCTAAAAAAAGTGCTGATAAAAAGGTCCTTTATCTGTGCTTTTTTTAGTGCTGACAAAAGACCCCTGTTATCAGTTCTTTTTTTAAGCACTGATAAAAGTCAAAAAAAAATTAAAAAGAATTAAAAATAATATATAATTTGAGGGAGATTTTAACAGTGCTTGACCCCCCCCCCTTATCATCACTAGACAGAGCCCCCTCCCTCTCACTGCACGCTGCCCTTGCCCACACAACCCCCTCCCACTTATGCATGCGTGCCCTTACTTCCACCAAAAATTAAACCCAAGACCTCCCCCCATGCACGTCGACACCTTTACCACTAAACCATATTTTTTCCTTTATTTAGTGATATATCTATTTATTTATATATATATATATATATATTGTTATATTTATTCGTATATTAATATAGATTCATATTTATATAAATATATTTAGTTATATTAATACATATATATTTATTCATATATTAATATACATATATATTTATTCTTATATTAATATATATTTATATCTATTTATATATATATTTTTAGTTATAAATTTTTATCTGTATATTTATTTGTATATTATATATATTTATAAGATTAGTTTTAAATGCATTTATAAAATATATTTTTTTACCTGTTTTTATAAATAAATAAATACATACATACATACATATATACAACACACACACACACACATAGACACAAACACACAAAAATATATATTTTTACGAATAAATACATATATATGTGTATCTAAAAAGTCATTGAGTGTTAAAACGACCATAAATTATAATCAAGAAGTCTGTTTAAACTCCACAACCAGTCAAATCAAATAACATGAAATGATATTTGATATGATATGTGGTACCAGCCTAATGGACAACCGGATCAAAAGTTATAGTTGTTTGAATGTTAAAAAACCGAGGTATCCTGACTAAAAAATCAGTTTTGGAGGCCTTTTGGGACTTTTTGGCCTCGAAAAATGTGACAGAAGGTTCCCTTCAATCACAAACATGTAGATTTTGTCACAGGATTCGATTTGATATGTTGTAGAGCTCAAATGGACACCCACATAAAAATTTATATCCATTTCAAGTTTGAGTTACATTTTCAACTTATTTTATATCTTTTATTAATTTTTTTGATTTTTTGTCTCTTTAAATTGTTATTAAAATATTATTAGTCGATGATAATTAGAAAATTATAAATTAATAATTTTTTAAAAAATATTTTAAATCCATTTTCACTAAATTTCTTATATATTAAATGTAATAGTCTATTTACACTTATCTACAACATATTTAAAAAATATATATTATATTTATATCAATATAAATAGACTTATATATCAATATATTATTTTTCATGAAAAATTATTTTTTTTGAAATATATACTTTATCAGTGCTAGGAAAAAGTGTTGATAAAGCCCCCCATTTACCATCACTACTAAAAAAAGTGCTGATAAAGGGGGTGCCTTTATCAGCGCTAAAAAAAGCACTGATAATGGGTCACTTTTAACAATGATTTTTTTAGCACTATTAAATGTGCCCTTTAACAACACTTTTTTTGGCATTGATAATGTTACCCCCTTTATCAGGGATTTTTTTAGCACTGATAATAGGTGGCACTGCGGATACCCAGTTTTGTGGTAGTAGACCCAAACTTTTACTAATAAAAATTCATCTTAATATGATTAAATTTATTATTATATGATTTGGTTATATAAAACATATACACTTCCTTGGTTTTATGTTTTTGGATTTTAAAATACCGTTAAATATTGTTACCATTGCTAATATAGTTGTTGAATAGTGACCACAAGATTAGTATAAATATAGGGCTTTAACAAATCCAATTTACTCAAACAAAGGAAGTGAAGGCCTCATCCAGTATAATTTCTCTGTATGAAGCCCATTTTTTGGAGCTCATAAAGGAGGTGGTATCATTGGGCTTTCCTCTTGACCAAGCCCAAGCCGAGATTCAACATGTTAAGCTCAAACAGAACCACCTACAGGAGAAGTGGAAGTTGATAGAGATTATCACCCAAGCGATGTTATCTAAGCCACCCTAAGAGTCTAACACCATCACACACCTTACCATTAGGTCATATGGGGGTGTTATAAGGGTTTATGTAACAAGACCCTAGCACTATGATTATGTGCATCATTTTTGTATATAATAAAGAATATACATTCATTTTATTATTGTTACTTTGTAAATAGTTTTTAAAGCACAAATAGTATTTCTTAGTTAATATTAAATTAAGAAATATATTTTGATGAATTAATGTATTTTTTAATTAAATAATATTTTAATAAAATATTATTACTAAATTAATTTTTATTAAATATAAATGATCGTATAATTTTATGAATATAATTGTAATTTTTATTAATGTTTTTCAAAACCCATGAATTTTTGATAAATGTCATTTTTTATTTTAAAAGTAAAAATTCACACATCTATAAAATTATTTAGATAAAATGAATATTATTTTTTTAATCATGATGTCGAAATTATCCAATAGTAAATTTCTCATAATTTTTTGAGACAGTCGAATTTTTGGGTAAAAATTAAATACTGTTTAAACATATAATGTGTTTTATGACATCATAATGACCAAATAGTGATGTAATAAAATACTATAAAAATTATGTTCAGAAAATATATGTTTTACATTAAAAATAATTTTATTTTAGTTTTGTTTGATTAATTTTATGGTTCCTTAGTGGACCCTCCCAGACTTATAAAACATTTTAACTTTTAAAATGATTTCCTTGAGAGTGTGACTCAGCTCCACATAAGAAACCCTAATATTTTAAGAAGTTCAGACATTGGACTTATAAAATAATTTTTTCCACTACCCTTTAGAAAAAATCGTGGTTTGGTTTGTGGTTTTTTTAGTTTAATATGTAGTGTCAAAAACCTAAATAATAAAGAATTCCCTCTCTTCCTATACAAACCCACCCAAGATCCCACTTCATCTTCACTCAAAACCTTTGTAGCTAGACCAACCTCAACCCTCATCTTTCTAGAATCCTCTCAAGGTTCCCTAAGCTCCCAATAATCCTTTCTCAAGCCTCTCCCAAGCCTTTGGGATCACACTTCCAAGTAAGTGATTTCTTCCTTTCTCATTTTTGTCCGAATTTCTTTATGTTGTTATACCCTTATATTTTAAATTAAAAATATTAGGGTATGATTTAGAATATCCCCCATACATTCCTCCTTATGTTTGAATTATTATATACCCCTTTCTCTCTCATTAATTTCTCCCATGTACACATGTTACCATACTGAAATTACCTAAGGGATTTCTCTCTCCTCATTTACATACAAGAAATTATTTTGTATTATGAATCTAAATTCCATTACATGTGTTGGGAAATGTTTCTATATGACCCCCTTTATATCCATTTCATTTAAATATGATGATACACACCTTTCTCTCTCATCAACCATTTTTATGAATTCTTATCACGCCATTATTCTACCAAAATTGCACTGTGATTTTCCAAGCCAAAGTCATCATGTAGTGAATAGCATGCCCATTTCTCTATCAAGGTTATTCACCTTTATGAACATTTACATACTGATTATATAGTTTCATGTATGAATTCCACATTCCTTTATCATGGAATAAATTATGGCGTTTAATGAATCCATGTTATATGATTCATGTGGCACACTTATGCATGAAATGAAATGATTATGAAGGGTAAACCCTGATAGTGCTCCAATGCATTGGGTAAAGATTAGTATCATGATACATCATGTGTAATGAGGGTTTACTCATGATAATTCAAGTTCAATGAGGGTTTACTCTTTCTAATTCAATTTCAATGAGGGTTTACTCATGCTCTATGTACAATGGGCCTTAGATCATGCTAATATCATGTCAAATGTTGTTTCCACATTTCCATGTTATGATAATCATGTTATATCATGCCTTTATGTTCATGTTTCCCTTATTATCCATTGATATGACTATTTCCTAACATGTACTATATTCTTCATGTTATTCCTTTTTTACTCTCTTACTGGGCTTTATAGCTCACCCTTTTCTTATGCATGTCCTCAGGTTATCCCATGAAATGATAAGTATGAAGGAATGTGTGTGGTCATGTAAAATAAGTTTTCAATAAAATGTTAATTTCATGTTTTAAGTTGTTATTTAATGTTCCTAATCCCCAAATACACTATACCTCTCTATCATCTATGTTGTATCAAATGAATATTTTATGTAATAAATTATGTTTAAGTGTAAAATAAAGAGAAAGGTTGTTATAGTATTTGTGTAATAGTTCTTAAGGATACATCATGGGACTCTAGGGGTTAGGTTTTATATCCCTACCTATTGATGGGTCAATTAAAGGTGGATATAGGAAACTTCATGGGGTCCCGGAAGGTCGAGTCCTTATCTCTACTTATTTAGGGGTAGTTGTAGTGTGGATCTTTTGGTTGTGGTGTAGCCTTATCCTAGGTTTGTAGGATATGGGGATATAAGTAGGGATTTAAATGTTTATTATAAATGTTTTCTTTGTATTTGAACCTTTATGGTGTATCCTTCCTTGTTATTCCAAAATTTTGGTGGAAACACTACCTATTATAGCATGGTTAAGGGAGTGCACCATGGTCTTTGGTTTTAACCAACCCATATAAATTTGGATATCAAATCAGATTTATCTTTTTTTATACCTTATCCTATGAATCCTCAGTGAACTGAGAGCTGATTTTAGATACTTTAATCCCTCTTTTATCGGGTTAACACCTAGCTTCTATAGATAATTTGTTAGTGATCTGAGGTGAGTGTCTTTTTCTTTGATTGATTTTGTTCTCTCTCATTCTCTCCATCTATTCTATGGTAGTTGGTTCCATTGAATTCTCATGGAGTTTATATTAGTGTTTGATGGTATATCCAAGGTTTTTTTTCCTTAGGAGTCACAGGATTCCTTGTATGAGAGTAAATTGGATATCTATGTTTGACCTTCTATTCTTTCTCAGATAATGTTGAATGTTCCATATGAATGTAGGGTATTCCTAAACTTTCTATTGTTATGTGAAAGTGTGGAATTAACATGATTTAGTTTATTTGTCTAAAGGTGGAATTGACCCAAAGGAATATAATAAGTATAAATGGGAACTGTCACCAATAAAATGAAAAATATATACGTCTCTCCAGCGTGAGAGTATCTCTCTCCTAGGGCTTCCTAGGTTTCAGTCTCCATGTCCATCTGTTTTCTGGTAGTGTCGTCTCCCTCCACCCCCCGATCCATGTCTACGTTGTACTCCCTTCCTCATATACAGTGCCTAGGGTTCATTTTCCTCCTTTTTGTGTCTCTCCCCGACCCTCCGTGGTGAAGAATCCACGTTCTTCACCTTACTGTTCTCATTACCCAGTTCCCAAATCACGTCTGATTTGTTCCAGTTGAGTCGTGGTTCTTCTTATTTTTGCTCGACCTCATCATCAGGCGCTATCCCTTGCTCCTCTGGGGCCTTGGAGTTCCTTCCGGCCACCATCCCTCATCGTCGTCAGATCTGGGTGAAGGAACGTGGTTCCAGTCTTTCATTCTCCATTTTCCTTATTCTTCGGCTTGTCAGATCCCCTTCAGATCTGAACCCTCAGAGGATCGAAGCTTACTTGTGTCCGAGGATTCCTTTTCTTCCTTTGGTTTCCCCTGCTTCTGAGAAGTCTGGTGGTGGTCGGATGGCAGAAGCCGATTCCCTATTTCGTGAAGTCTCCGCCGCGATGTGGTTGGCTCGTGAAGCTCCTTCCGCGATGTTTCACCGCGCTGAGGGATCACGAAGCAGCCGACGCGAAGTGGATTGACCTGCGAAGCACCTTCTGCATGGTTTCATCGCGTTGTGAGATCGCGAAGCAGCTCCTGGATAGATTCAGCTTCAGTGTGGGGTTTCGTGATGGTGGGGTGTGAGTCGTGTTGATGATGGTGACTTGTGGGTGGGAGGCTTTCTCCTAATTACCTAGAAGCTCAGTTGCGAAGTAGTTTGGTGCGGACCTATTTGACATTGTGTTTCCACAAAGAACTTGTGGTGTTGTGAAGCCATGTTGGCCCGCCAGGGGTGGTGCTACGTGAAGACTGGTGTGTGTTGCGGTGTGGGTTCTTGGGCGTGACCACTTAAGGGGCACGTTTGACTGTGAAGGCCGTTGAGGACTGCAAAATCTTTTTTTCACTATGGATGCGGATTTGGTTAATCAATTGAAGAGGTTTCCCCTGACAGACAAAGAAAATGCGATGATTGAGGCACGAATAAATGATGATGAACTATTAGAAAAGAACTTGTCTCTACTCGTGGTGGGATAGTTTGTGGAGAACATATCGGTAAATCAGGGGGCCTTCAGAAACACCCTACAGCACATCTAAAAACTTGATGCAGGAGTGGCTATTCGGGAAGCGGGGACCAATCTCTTCGTCTTTGAGTTCTTTAATAAGAAAGATGGAGACAAAATCATGCGTGGTAGACCATGGTCCTTCAAAAATCAACTCCTCCTTATAGAAGAATTCAAAGGGGGGATGATTTCCAACAAGTGAATTTAACCTGTTCCCCCTTCTGGATACGAATTAAAGGAATCCCCTTTCATACAAGGATGGAACGTACTATGAGGGTAATTGGGGACAGTTTAGGTCTATTTCTTGACTGGGATAGTTCAGACCCAATACAATGGGGCCTTGAGGTTCGAATCAAGGTGGATATTGAAGTGTCAGATCCACTGATGAGGGGAATGTTCCTAAAGATGGATGATACCAACACTTGGATATCATTCGAGTTCGAAAAACTTCCAATCTTTTGCTTTTACTGTGGTCACCTTGGCCATCTGGAAATAACATGCACCACTAAACACAAGAGTGGTGCGGGTAACATTACCCTTCACTACGGCCCTTGGCTCTATGCCAAAATGAATAAATATTCTTTCATCCCTGAGACAGAAAAACAAAAGGACCGTGACTGGCTCACTTTGGCACATTCCAATCCAACAAAACCCACACCCGAAAAAGTCTTAATTCTTGGACCAATGGATTTCCCAAAGGCTATCCCTCCCACTCATAGATAAGCTGACACTCAGAGAGAAGATGGAACTCACCCTAAACCCATGAAGGACATTACTCGAACATCGACAACATTGGTGACGATGCAACAAGAATCACCGTCACATTGCACAAATCCAATGTCGATGCACGTCGAACCACCGGATCCGGATCCTGACCCACAATCAACTGCACCAGGCATTCTAATAATGGAGGACCTTGGAATGTTGAGATCTTCAATACTAGGCCTAATCGCCTGCTGCACATGGAAAAGGGTGCAACGAGGAGAGAGTGATGGGTACGCAGAAAACCAAAAACTCGGGGTTCGGAAAAGACAAATGAAACATGTCAATCTGGGAGGAACATCACTAAAAGAGGGAAAACGACAAATAGAGAAGAAAGTTCGGAGGAACCAAAGGCGATGGAGGGTGATACCCAGCCCTTCCTAGAGAAATGATTGCCTTATGCTGGAACTTTCGAGGGATTGCCAACCCTCAGACGGTTCGCATGCTTCAGTGCAATTGCGCTCAAAGTTGCCCCGATATGGTTTTCCTGTCTGAACCCATACTGGAAAACAAGGATACCAATGGTATTTCTCTGAAGTGTGGATTCCAAGGCTACTTTCCAGTTCCTAGACAAGGCCATTCCGAGGGACTCTATCTTCTTTCGAAGGACAATATCGACGTCAAAATTTTGTCTTTTTCCTCGCACCATGTGGCAGTGACTATTCAAACAGACTTTCACCCACCCTGTACTTTTTTGGGTTTCTGTGGCTGGACATCCCATATTGACAAGGTGAAGTCATGGGATATTTTATGAAAGCTATGATACTACTTACTGAGCCCTATTCTATTTGGAGGAGACTTCAATGAGATTATGTTCCATAAGGAAAAGAGGGGTGGAACCATCTAACCTTCAGCTTCAATGTCACACTTCAGGAATGCAATCTCTAGAGTGGACCTGGTCGATCTGGGGTACTCTAGAAATCCGTTTACATAGTTCTGTGGAAATACAGAAGGCACCCATATTTCGGAGCGTCTTGAAAGATTTCGGGGCTCTACTGATTGGATTAATATGTTCAGCATGTTTCATATCAACCACATGGCCCTCAACTGCTCAGACCACTATCTAATTCTCATTGACTGTACACAAGGAGAACAAAATAGACAGTTCATCAAACCCTTCAGATTTGAGATATTCTGGTCAAAAGATTAGGAATGTGAAGAGGTGATTCGGTCAAGCTGGAAAAGTACTCACGAGGATGTTTGCCTCAAACTCCAACAGGTCGCATTCGATCTAAGGTCTTGGAGTAATAAGAAATTCTGACACCCCAACCGGCATTGTGGAGTCCTTGAAAAGAGACTGAACAATCTCCTCAAACAACCCACATCCAATTACAATCTCTCAAAGATTAGATCCATACAAAGAGAGCCGGACACGGATCTACGTATCAAGGAAATCTTCTGGGTTATGCATGCACGGGACAACCATATTAAATAAGGGGATGCTAACACCCGGTATTTTCACCAAAAAGCATCAGCCAGGCATCGGAAAAACTCTATTACTTGTATCTCACAAACTGATGGAAGCAAAGTTTCTGACACCAATGGTATCCACGAGGCCTTGATAGGCTTTTTCCAGAATATCTTCTCTATAGGAACCCCTTTCATGTCTGCTGAGGTGGAAGACTACATCAGACCGGTGATCACCGAATAGATTAATAGGAAGCTCACCAAAGATGTGACAGATGACGAGATACGCCTGTCTCTAAAACATCTTCATCCCACCAAGGCTCCGGGACCGGATGGGTTCTATGCCCTATTTTTCAAGCAATACTGGCACATAATCGGTCCTGACATCTGCAACATGATTAAAAATATCTGGGAAGGTAATACCATCATTGTGGCCATCAATGAAACTATCCTCATCCTCATCCCCAAAATTAAGAAACCTATGGCGATCCCTGACTTTCGACCTATCAGCCTATGCAATTTCTCTTACAAGATCTTCTCAAATATTCTTGTCAATCGGCTGCGACCTTGGCAACCTGATATTATCTCTGAAAATAAGATCACCTTCATTGCTAAGAGACTAATCACTAATAATGTGATTGTGGTCCATGAAGTGTTTCATTCTATGAAATCACGCTCCACTACGAAAATAGGAACCATGGCCTAGAAATTGGATATGACCAAGGCCTACTATAGAGTTGAATGGCACTTCTTAAGAGTCGTTATGTAGAAAATGGGTTTTTGCGCTAAATGGATAGATATGGTCATGCACTGTGTCTCGACTATCTCTTTCAAAATCACGGTCAATGGGGATACCCTTTTCTCTTCATTCTGGTGGCTGACATTTTTTCTAATCTTATTTCCATGGTTGTTTCTTCTAAGTCTATTCATGGGGAAAAAGTCTATCGAGCTATCCCTCCAGTGTCGCATCTCTTCTTCACTGACAACTGCCTCCTTTTTTCCAGAGCAACAATTAATAAATGTCGGGTGATATGCCAAGCGATTCATTAGTATGAGAGGGTGTCTGGCCAAATAATCAATCATGGAAAATCGGAAATTTCCTTCAGTGCAGGGGTGCCTCTTGATAAGAGGGATGAACTTTACGCATCAGCTGGCATCCATATGGTTGATAAACATCAGAAGTATCTTGGGCTCCCCACGGTGATTGGCTGGTCCAAAAAATAAATCTTTGCATCCCTTGTGGACAGGATTGAGGCAAAAATTCAAGGATGGGCCCCAAAAATAATTTCTATAGCTGGCAAAGAGACCCTCATAAAAGTTTTCATCCAATCTATCCCAATATACTTTATGTCCCTTTTTAAGATCACGGCGGCCATCGTTGACCAGATCCACACACGTACTTCCAATTTCTGTTTTGGGAAGAACAATGAAAGGAATCGACCCCACTGGATGGCCTGAGAGAAACTCTGAAAACCCAAATCAGAGGGTGGGATGGGGTTTTGGAATCTTCATCTCTTCAACGACGCGCTTCTAGATAAGCAAGGATGGTGCCTTATTAACCGTCCATCATCTCTTTTTGCGTGAGTTCTACGAGCTAAGTACTTTCCCCACATGGACTTTCATGCTTCCTCTCTTGGTCCCCGCCCTAGATTCCTCTGGAGAAGCATTTGGGGGGATAAAAAGCTCCTGGATAAAGGACTGGGCTGGAGGATTGGGAATGGCTCATCTGTCAAAATCTGGATTGATCCATGGCTCATTGAAAAGGATGGTCTACGGGCTACATCCCCCACCCAACCAGGTCTTAAAGATGCCACTATCAGCTGTATCCTTTCCAACCAGGGATAGGGGTGGGGTTTGGAAAAGATCCTTGATTGGTTTAACTAAAGAGATCAAAGAATTATCCTTAGCATTCCCTGGGTACCAGATTCAGGCCCCAACCATCTCTTCTAGATCAATGACAGCTCGGGCGAATACACGGTGATATCTAGCTACAGACTTTCTCTTGGAATCCACTCAGTCGGTCATGATGAGGGACCTTGGAAATCGATTTGGAAGCTCAACGTCCCCCCAAAAATTCATCAATTTTGGTGGTAGGTTTTCACGGGCACTCTCCCAAAAATGATCCTTCTCGTTTACCGACATATTTCCAGTACCGTTTTTTCCCTTTCTTCCTAAACACTCCAGAAACTCCTCTATATGCTATCATTTTCTTCCTAAGAGCGAAGGAAATTTGGAATCAATGGGACCCGGTTTCAGTTGCTTCGCTTGCATTGGCCTCTGACCTTCCCAATCTGCTGATGCGTTGGTGCTCCTCTCTCTCTTCGACATATGTGGGCTCATTTTTCACTTTGTCTTGGATTATTTGGTTTTGGCATAATGATTTTTTTTTTAATCAAGCTCACATACCCCCCAAATTCTGGATTGATCAGACCACTTCTTGGATTGAGGGTTGGAAAGGCCACAACGGACATTCTATGCCGGGTGTTTCCCCTTCCCATCCCTCTCATTGGAATCCCCCAGCAAAAGGGATCCTCAAGATTAATGTGGATGTGTCTCTTCCAAAGGATGGGCTTGTTTCCCTCGGCCTCCTTACCAGAAATCATCTGGGGCATATCCTTGCTGCTAAATATAAACCACATTAGGCATTCTGGGAACTGGAAGTTGATAAGGCCACGGCCATACTTTCTGGTTTGATGCTCTCTTTGGAATGTGGATGGGGTGATATCATCATTGAGTCTGACTATCTCACCATGATCGATGATATTAATCACAACAACGGCAGACTCCAGTCTTTTGGCATCATCATCAGGAGAATTCTCTCATTTCTCCAATGTTTCTCATTTTTTAATTTCTCCTTCACCAAAAGGGAAGGAAACAACATGGCCCATCATCTTACGGCCTCAGGCCCTTTCGATTCTAACCAGTTCTGGTTGGACAATTTTTCTTCATGGATTTGCACATGTACTTCTGCTGATCTTTGTCATTAATGTTATGTGCCTTTTTCAAAAAAAAGTATAATTGGGAATTATTTGAAAGGTTATTATGATTTCATGGGATGATTCTATATTGATGATGCATGTTGATATTTTCTAGATAGTTTTAAATCTAATGATTATGATCATTGTTGATTTTTATCATGTTTGATATATTAAAATTGGATAAAAAATGAAAATTTGGTAAAGATGAAGTTATTAATGAAATAGGTATGTGAATATAATTTTTTTTCTTCATTTAAAATTTTTTAATATGAAATATTGATTGAATTAGGTTTATGGTTAACTTTTAGCTTTTGATAGTTTTTGATGTTAGTTTTCTTGTTTTTGAAACCTATTCAAAATGAATAAGTTAATTAAATATGGTAATAATAATTTTTTTGGTTGTAGATAATTATTTGGAGTTATTAGAGTTCATACTTTTCTTTCAAAGGCTTGTATGCCTTGGTGTTATGGGCTTGGTTTCCCCTTGAGTTTGTTGTGTTGGAAATAAATTTAGTTTCCATGAATATGTGCTCTAGGATGGAAGATCCTTTTTTTATTATTGTAAAAATTATATGGTTGGGATATTAGTAAAGGGGTGTTTAGCACAAGTTTGGAGGAGATATTTCTTATTTCTCATTTGTTGATATGAGGATTATGTTGGATTGGGTGGTGTAGGTTGAGAGTTAATATTTCTTACCAATGTATTTTTGTGTTTGGTTATTGGTTGGTTAGTGTGCATTGAGATCTAGGCTTTCCCATCTTGCTTGATGTTTGGTTTTGATGTTTGGTTTTCTTCATGGTTGTTTTTATAGTTTATAATTACCTACTATAGTTAGCTTATTCACCAAGAGTGAATTTCTCCTTATGGTATTTCAGGTCAAGTCTTATAATACCTAGATTATGGAATGGTAAATAAATTAATAATGGAATCTTGGGATGGTTGTTTATGTTATTAATATTAAATAAAACAAAGTATGGTATGGTTGGTTTTATGCTCTAAGGATAATGGGATGGAAATATAGAATTATAATATGAATTATAAATAATATTGTCTTGTAATGAAAAGAAATGATTAATGATGTTGATTCTTGATGCTTGTGTGCTTATATTAATCTAGTTTCCTAAGACTTGGTGGTGGAATTTGAGTGTCATGTGGGATAATAGGTGTAGTTTAGTCTAATGATAGGTGGATAACCTTGATTTGGTTATGTGCTATATCTATTTTGATATATTTTTTATTTCATATGCTCTACTACCCAAGTTGATTTGGAATTAAAACCACAAATATTTTGGGTTTTGTTTTTTATTTCCAACATCCAAGTTATTGAGGGAATGGATGGATAAATTCCACCCTCTTTACCACTATCCCTTTAGACATAGCATGATGTATAGGTGTATCCAGGTTTAAATGTATTAAGGAATAAGTAACACGTCTAAATTGGTTGTAATGGATCTTAGTTTTACTATGCATATGTGTGTGGGCTACATTGGCTTGGGTTATAGTACATACTTTTATTTTTTCATAGTGATTATGGTTTCCTATAGGTGTGCTTTTATGGGCTATGTTGTATTGATGTATAATTCATGTTGCATGGGTTATAGTGGCTTTTAGAATTACTAATTAGTAGTGTATGACATGATGATTTTGAGGTTGTCAAAAGATTTATATGATGTAGGATGAGAAGTGGTATGAATGTATGAGATGTAAGATAAATTATGGAAGGTATTTTAGAACAATACATTTGGCATAGGGTGTGGGAGAAAAAAACTAGTGTGGAAGTAGAATTAGGGTAACTTTATTATTTATTTGGTATGCATTTTCTTACTTGTATGTGTTAGTTAGTGAGTGATCCTTGGTAAATATAGGATATAGTTTTACCTATTTAGGTAATTAGTTGGTTTCATTTGTTTATTCACTTGTATTTAGTATAATTCTTTCACATTTTCATGATAGGTTCTAAAAATGGTCCTACTGTAACATCCCAAGTAAGTAATGAATAATAGATATTTTATCTATGTCTATTAATGAATTAGATAGTGTTTTAGAGTCTTAAAATGAAAATAAATCCAATCTTAAGCATGGAATACACTAATATTTTTAAAAGATTGTTTTACTGCCTTTTATGGAAAAACAATTTTGAATCTATCTTTTAACAATTTTATGAACTATGTTTTTCAAAATAAACTTATTCTTTATGATTATGACATCAAAATTTACTTTGTGTGAATTTTTGGTATTTTTCTGACAATGTACATTTTTTAATAAATAGTGGAAAATACTGCATTTTACATCAAAACTGATTTTTAATCTAATTTATTTATATGATTAGATTATCTTTTGAATTGGTTTTGAGGTTAAATTAGAATATATTTTTACCATTTAATCCAATGGTGGTCATTGGAATCAATTTCACTTTGAAATTGGACTTAAACTGGTGTCAATCTTTTGATACTTATTGTTTCATAAAAACATGCTATTTGTCATAACAGCGGGAATTAATTATTAAATTAATTAATGTGACTTATATATTTTGAATTTTGTAAAATAGACTTCATTTTTGAATTCGGAATATCAAATATAGCTTAGGGTGAATTTTTGGTAATTTTCTGAAAAACTTCAATTTTTGATGAATAGTGAAACCACTAAGTGGTAGTTAAAGAAACTGATTTTTCGTTTAAATGAAACTTTGCCACTTTTGTTTTCTGAATTTCAAAAATCCGACATACATGGTTGTCATTAGTATGTAAAATGTGGTTCAATGGGATGAAAATAATTTTTTGGTGAATAGTAACTTTTTTTCATTAATCGCGATTAGAGGTAATTAGTGTAATTTAAGGTAAAAATGATATTATAAAAATGTGAAAACACCATGACACTTGTCCTACACCTATTGGGTGAGTCATGGCCGACCAAGACAACCCATGGGTCGATTTAGGGGACCCCATTGAGCCACTTGGGTGAGATAATGACTTTAATGCATTTTTTTTAAATAAAGGTGAAAATGACACTAACATAAATTGTTTTACTAAAACAATTTTTAGAAGGGGTTATACTAATCATAGTTTTGTCTATAAATATTAATTATAAATATAAAAAGATTTCCTACATCATATTATTTTTTTTATAATTTTTAGACATTAAATAAATTAAATTATTTATGACATCATGATGATGCAGCGATGACCTCATTATTTAACGATTTAAATAAAATGGAAAGATAATGTAATATCTAAGACCTACACTTGTCCAAAAACTATTGGATGGGAATATGTAGACGCCTTATCATCTTATCTTAGAAATATATCAATGTGGGACCTTAGAAGTTCGAAACACTTGAAAATAAAATAATAGTTCCATGATTTCCAAAAGTGCCCCTCCTCTCCTCTTATAAAAGGCCCCCACCTCTACCTCATTTCACACACTCCTCAAGCCTTTGGATCGACCATACCCTGCCCATTTACTCTCTCCACATCCCTATCCTCATCCTATAGGATTCCCTTTGGGCAGAATCCTTTCAAAGGAAGCCTTTAGGCTCAAATCAAAAGGAGTTACACTTTTAAAGGTAATTCTTTCTCTCATGTTCATTTGTTTTATTTTGCTTCTCCAACCCCCTAAACTCTTTTTATTTACTTATTTTGTAACAAAAACAGTATATTCAATATACTAGGATGTTTTTATAAGATTTATTCGAGCTACACTCTCACACAGCTACATCAAATGGTTAAAGAACATACGGTTTCCGTGGATGGAGAAATTCTGCCTCCCGAAATGATGATTGTTCAATACTCATCTAACACCTTCAATGGTGGCCATTATGATGTCACTATTTTTATATATGATATATAATATGTTTATTATTTCCTTAAGCTTCTGTATTTTTCATTTATGGCATACCACTATTGTTTCCATTATGGGTAAACACGATATCTTCATTTTAGGAAGTGCGGACTACCGCCCCCTGAAAGTGATTTGATTCGTTAATACCATATGTGGGATGTGTAAAGGATAAATTTAATTATATTATATATGTTATTATACTGTAATTATAATATACTGTTATATCATTATGATTCCATTCCAGAAAATACAAAATAGAAATGGATGTAGCGTTCATGCGTACGTACGGCTTACCATCTCCATGAACGGTGCATTTCATTTCTTACCTCTAAATGTGATGTAATATTATAAATACATGTATATGCTGAATATATATGATATATATTTTATCCAAATCATTAATATCATTCTGGATATAACGAACCTTTGACCAAATTAACAACATGTAAGTGTAAGAAGTCTATTTTTGACTTTAGAACCAAATACCGACAAAATGAACATTATTAACTTAAATGATTACATGATATTCATAACATGGTATAAAAGGAATAATGAACTTGAAAAAGGTTCTTAATAAAGTAGAGATTAACTCAAGTTTATTATTCTGGAGATTAAAGAACGGTCGGGTCAAGTCGGATACGAGGTATGGGACTTTGTCTCAGTCTCCTTTCATTGAGGCATATTTTATTTTATACACAACCTTCTTTTATATGGTGTATAAACCCATTTGACTTTTATGCTTATTCAAAAGGAATATTTTTTATACGAAGAGTTTTACTAAACGACAAAAGGGAATGTTTTTCTTGTCGTACGTATGCGGCGACAACGACTTATTCGCCGTCGTGACCATTATTTGAGTTTCGGCTTCCTCTACAAGTCATACCTTTTTTTTAAATGAAAAATAAATACCATGTTTTACTTTGGTATTGAAAATGGTTATCATAATGTTTTTATATCAATGTGTTGTATTGATATCTTGTGATTGAAAGTTGGAAATGTTATGTTTCCTTTATGCATGTTTTATGTGATAAGATTATGTTATGGTTCTTGGGCATTATTATGAAGACGGGTGGTTCCGTGATAAACTAAGGGCAGGTGAGCCCGATATAGCTCTCCAATGCATTGGGTAACGTGAAGGAGTGAAACATTAAAGTTTCTCTGAAGCGATTTAGGTAATATACTCTGATGGGTATTCCAAACGTAACCAAGAGGGTTACTCCCTACGTAAGAATGTTATGAATGCCTCAAGTTACCTTTATGTCTTATGATTTCTATGATTGATTTTATGAGGTATGTTAAAGTGCCTATGTTTTATGGGTAAAGTATGACTTCATTCTTATGTATATATGAACTCATGTTTCTTTTCCATGTTTTTTTTATAACCCATACTGAGTTTTTATGCTCATCCCAAGTTTTTGAAATGTTTTTCACAGGTCACGGGAAAGGTACATGATAAGATGATAGTGTCAAGGAAGTGTCAAGAAAGAATCCACGTTTTATTTTCAATAAGTTTCCATTGATGGGAAAATAAATACTACCTTTTATTGTAACCACTTTGTTTAAATGTGGGTTGTAATGCATGTTTTAAGATCTAATTCTCTAAAACTCTAAACCTGAAAAGATCTTCAACGTGTAATCTTGTGATAACTCAAGATTATGTAAGGTTTAAGGCTAGGGCCTTATAGTTGGTATCAAAGGTCGGTTTAGATAACTTTAGGAGTTAGAATTCTATTAAATTATTATCCAAAAATATTTTTTTTTATGGTCAAATTGAAATGATATAGAATTTGAATATTACCATGTTGCTTCATCTAAGACATGTTTGTTCAGAATGGTTTTCCGCAGAGGAAACAGGGAAGTAGTGCTAGGAAGGCATACAGAAGGAAATAACCTTCTGAATCAGCATCCTGAGATGGTCGGAATTGGAACTGAACAGTTTTTTGCAGTGATGGAACAGTTGAATCAAGATATAAATGGTGGTGGTATCCATGCACGAGATCAGCCAGATCAACCGCAGAGGAACATGTCAGTGGTGGAACATTTCATGAGGCAACACCCCCCATCATTCAGAGGATCATCTGACCCTGTGTTAGATGAAGGGTGGATTAAAGCACTGGAGAAGATTTTCGATGTCATGGGGTGTTCAGACAATCAAAAGGTTAGTCTTGCTATTTACCGTTTGGAGGGTGAGGCAGATCAGTGGTGGTCGATGGTTAAAAATATCAGGGACGCTGATGAGATTGATGCTCTCGATTGGGATGAATTCAAAGGTATTTTTCTTGAGAAGTATTTTCCTAAGGCTGTTCGACTTAGGATGGAAAATCAATTCTTGGAATTGAGGCAAGAGGAAGACTCAGTGGCTACCTATGAAGAAAGGTTCACTCGATTGGAAAGGTATGCTCCAAATTTTATCCGAGACCTTGATAGTAAAATCAATCATTTCTACTCAGGATTAAAGCCAAAATATCGAAGGGCATTAGCTTCTCGTGAGTTTAAAAGTTATGAAAATCTTGTTCGATGTGCTGAGAAGGTGGAAATGGAGTTTGCCGATGACCAAGTGTTCTATAACAACCAGCAGAAGAAGAGACCGAGGTGGTAGGAGAAAGGTAAGAATTCTTCAAAAAAGTCTGATGGTAAGAAAACTAAGTTTCCAGTTTGTGATAAATGTGGAAAAAGGCATGCTGGGGAATGTCTTCTGAATTTTGGAAAGTGCTACTGATGTGGTAAGATGGGACATAAGGCTCGTGATTGCACTGAAAAGGATCAAGGTGAAGGTAAGACCAAATTTGATTTAAAGTTAGTGAAATGTTATAAGTGCAATGAGATGGGTCACTATGCAAATGAGTGTTCGACAAAGAGCTTGAGTGATGGGAAGCAGTTAGACTACAAGCAGAAAGGGGTGGTGAAATCCTTTGTAACTACTTCAGCAGATGTCGGGCCATCAAATGAAGTTGTATCAGGTACTTTGTTTGTTTTTTCAGATTATGTCAGTGTGTTGTTTGATTCAGGGTCTACACATTCTTTCATCTCTGAAACCTTTTCTAGTAAAATGGGAATACCATCTCAAGAAATGACTCCTGAACTTTTGGTAAAAACACCTGTGGGAAATGTTGAGGCAAAAAGAATTTATAAGAATCTTCCTATCCTTATCTGTGGAAAGAACCTACTTGCAAATCTTATTGTTCTACCTCTAGTAGAGTTTGATGTTATCCTGGGTATGGATTGTCTCTCTATTTACCATGCTAAGATTGACTATAGAGCTAAAGAAGTTTCTCTTCAGAAAAACTTTCAGTTTGTGTACAAGAATGAACCCTTACTGTTGATAACTTATCAAGAGGCCGAGAAACTTGTAAAAGATGGAAATGAATGTTACCTTGTACACATCGTTGAAAATAAAGGAACTGTTCAGATTAATTATGTGCCAGTGGTAAATGAGTATCCTGATGTTTTTCCTGATGAGTTGCCTGGAATAATACCAGATCGGAAAGTTGAGTTTACTGTTGACTTAGTTCCTGATGCTAAGCCAATTTCAAAACCTCCTTATCGAATGACTCAAATTGAACTTTTAGAGTTGAAGGATCAATTGCAAGATTTATTAGAGAAAGGTTTCATTCGACCTAGCACATCACCATGGGGTGCTCCTGTTTTATTTGTTAAAAATAAAGATGGTTCTATGAGACTTTGCATTGATTATAGAGCCTTGAATAATATCACTATTAAGAACAAGTATCCTTTGCCTCATATTGATGATTTGTTTAATCAGCTCCAGGGAGCTCAGTTTTTTTCAAAGATTGACTTGAGATCGGGGTACCATCAGCTGAAGGTAAAAGAGGCAGATATTCCGAAGACCACGTTCCGTATGAGATATAGCCATTATGAATTTGTAGTAATGCCTTTTGGGCTAACCAATGCACCTGCTGTATTCATGGACTTAATGAATAGAATTTTCCATGAGTTCTTGGATAAGTTTGTGGTGGTTTTCATTGATGATATTTTGGTGTTTTCTAAAAGTAAATAGGATCATGAAAGACATTTAAGGGTTATCTTGCAAACATTAAAAGAAAAGAAACTGTATGGAAAATTCAGCAAGTGTGAGTTTTGGTTGCAACAAATTTCTTTCCTTGGTCATATTGTTTCTAAAGATGGAATAACTATTGATCCTGCAAAAACAAAAGTTGTGGAAGAATGGCCAAGACCCACAAATGTAACCGAGATTCGTAGATTCCTTGTTTGGCAGGCTATTACCGAAGGTTTGTTAGAAATTTTTCACGATTATCTAGTCCAATGACTAAGCTAACTCGGAAGGGTGTTAAGTTTATCTGGATAAAAGAATGTGATGATTGTTTTCAGGAATTGAAAAGAAGATTGGTGAATGCTCCAGTTTGGGCACTACCTTCCAGGAATGGTGATTTTGTTATATATAGTGATGCTTCATTGAAAGGACTTGGTTGCGTCCTAATGCAGAATGATCAGGTAATTGCTTATGCTTCACGATAGTTGAAAACTCATGAGGTATATTACCCTACACATGATTTGGAATTAGCTGCTGTTATTTTCTCTTTGAAAATTTGGAGGCATCATTTGTATGGAGTAAAGTGTGAAATATATACCGGTCACAAAAGTTTAAAGTATATATTCACTTAGAAAGAGTTAAACATGAGACAGAGGAGATGGCTGGAATTAATCAAGGATTATGATTTTACAATTCATTACCATCCGAGAAAAGCAAATAAAGTGGTTGATGCTTTGAGTCGAAAAAGTAATGCTTCATTAGCAATGTTGCGTTTGGAACGTGATCCTTTGGTTAAGGATTTGATGAACTTTGGCATAGAAGTTGTTGGTGCAGGAAGTTATTATGTTTTGTTTCAGGTATCAGTGAGATCTTCTCTATCAGGCAGAATCAAGCAAGCACAGAAGCAAGACAGTGAGTTTCAGAAAAAGGTAGAGCTAGTTCAGAAAGGTAAGTTGCCTGAATTCAACATTGACAGTGATTGTGTTTTGAGATTTGGGAAGAGAACCTATCTTATGAGGAACAATCGGTCCATATTCTTGACCACAGGGAGCAATTGTTACGGAATAAGGTGATTCACCAGGTAAAGGTTTTGTGGAAAAACCACATGATTGAAGAGGCAACAAGGGAATCTGAAAATGCAATGAGGGATAAGTACCCTCATTTATTCGATAAGTAAATAAATTGTGGGGACGCAATTTTCTAAAGGGGGGAAGGATGTAACATCCCAAGTAAGTAATGAATAATAGATATTTTATCTATGTCTATTAATGAATTAGATAGTGTTTTAGAGACTTAAAATGAAAATAAATCCAATCTTAAGCATGGAATACACTAATATTTTTAAAAGATTGTTTTACTGCCTTTGATGGAAAAACAATTTTGAATCTATCTTTTAACAATTTTATGAACTATGTTTGTCAAAATAAACTTATTCTTTATGATTGGGACATCAAAATTTACTTTGTGTTAATTTTTGGTATTTTTCTAACAATGTTCATTTTTTAATGAATAGTGGAAAATACTGCATTTTACATCAAAACTGCTTTTAATCTAATTTATTTATATGATTAGATTATCTTTTGAATTGGTTTTGAGGTGAAATTAGAAAATATTTTTACCATTTAATCCAATGGTGGTCATTGGAATCAATTTCACTTCGAAATTGGACTTAAACTGGTGTCAATCTTTTGATACTTACTGTTTCATAAAAACACACTATTTGTCATAACAGCGGGAATTAATTATTAAATTAATTAATGTGAATTATATGTTTTGAATTTTGTAAAATAGACTTCATTTTTGAATTCGGAATATCAAATATAGCTTAGGATGAATTTTTGGTAATTTTCTGAAAAATTTAAATTTTTGATGAATAGTGAAACCACTAAGTGGTAGTTAAAGAAACTGATTTTTCGTTTAAATGAAACTTTGCCACTTTTGTGTTCTGAATTTCAAAAATCCGACATACATGGTTGTCATTAGTATGTAAAATGTGGTTTAATGGGATGAAAATAATTTTTTTGTGAATAGTAACTTTTTTTCATTAATCGCGATTAGAGGTAATTAGTGTAATTTAAGGTAAAAATGATATTATAAAAATGTGAAAACACCATGACACTTGTCCTACACCTATTGGGTGAGTCATGGCTGACCAAGACAACCCATGGGTCTATTTAGGGGACTCCATGGATCCACTTGGGTGAGATAATGACTTTAATGCCTTTTTTTAAATAAAGGTGAAAATGACACTAACATAAATTGTTTTAGTAAAACAATTTTTATAAGGGGTTATACTAATCATATTTTTGTCTATAAATATTCATTAGAAATATAAAACGATTTCCTACATCATATTAGTTTTTTTATAATTTTTAGACATTAAATAAAGTAAATTATTTATGACATCATGATGATGCAGCGATGACCTCATTATTTAACGATTTAAATAAAATGGAAAGATAATGTAATATCTAAGACCTAAACTTGTCCAAAAACTATTGGATGGGAATATTTAGAAGACTTATCATCTTATATTAGAAATATATCAATGTGGGACCTTATAAATTAGAAACACTTTTGAAAATAAAATAATAGTTTCATGATTTCCAAAAGTGCCCCTCCTCTCCTCTTATAAAAGGCCCCCACCTCTACCTCATTTCACACACTCCTCAAGCCTTTGGCTCGGCCATCCCCTGCCCATTTACTCTCTCCAAATACCTCTTCTCATCCTAGAGGATTTCCTTTGGGCATAATCCTTTCAAAGTAAGCCTTTAGGCTCAAATCAAAAGGAGTTACTCTTTTAAAGGTAATTCTTTCTCTCATGTTCATTTGTTTTATTTTTCTTCTCCAACCCCCTAAACTCTTTTTATTTACTTATTTTATAACAAAACCAGTATATTAAATATACTAGTATGTTGTTATAAGATTTATTCGAGCTACACTCTCACACAACTACATCAAATGGTTAAAGAACATACGGTTTCCGTGGATGGCGAAATTCTGCCTCCCGAAACGATGATTGTTCAATACTCATATAACACCTTCAAAGGTGGCCATTATGATGTCACTATTTTTATATATGATATATAATATGTTTATTCTTTCCTTAAGCTTCTGTATGTTTCATTTATGGCATACCACTATTGTTTCCATTATGGGTAAACACGATATCTTCATTTTAGGAAGTGCGGACTACCGCCCCCTGAAAGTGATTTGATTCGTTAATACCATATGTGGGATGTGTAAAGGATAAAGTTAATGATATTATATATGTTATTATATTGGAATTATAATATACTCTTATATAATTATGATTCCATTCCAGAAAATACGAAATAGAAATGGATTTAGCGTTCATGCGTACGTACGGCTTACCGTCTCCATGAACGGTGCATTTCATTTCTTACCTCTAAATGTGATGTAATATTATAAATACATGTATATGCTGAATATATATGATATATATGTTATCCAAATCATTAATATCATTCTGGATATAACGAACCTTTGACCAAATTAACAACATGTAAGTGTAAGAAATCTATTTTTGACTTTAGAACCAAATACCGACAAAATGAACATTATTAACTTAAATGATTACATGATATTCATAACATGGTATAAAAGGAATAATGAACTTGAAAAAGGTTCTTAAGCAAGTAGAGATTAACTCAAGTTTATTATTCAGGAGATTAAAGAACGGTCGGGTCAAGTCGGATACGAGGTATGGGACTTTGTCTCAATCTCCTTTCATTGAGGCATATTTTATTTTATACACAACCTTCTTTTATACGGTGTATAAACCCATTTGACTTTTATGCTTATTCAAAAGGAATCTTTTTTATACGAAGCGTTTTACTAAACGACAAAAGGGAATGTTTTTCTTGTCGTACGTATACGGCGACAACGACTTATCTGCCACCGTAACCATTATTTGAGTTTCGGCTTCCTCTACAAGCCATACCCTTTTTTTAAATGAAAAATAAATACCATGTTTTACTTTAGTATTGAAAATGGTTTTCATAATGTTTTTATATCAATGTGTTGTATTGATATCTTGTGATTGAAATGTGGAAATGTTATGTTTCCTTTATGCATGTTTTATGTGATAAGATTATGTTATGGTTCTTGGGCATTATTATGAAGACGGGTGGTTCCGTGATAAACTAAGGGCGGGTGAGCCCGATATAGCTCTCCAATGCATTGGGTAACGCCAAGGAGTGAAACTTTAAGGTTTCTCCGAAGAGATTTAGGGAATATACTGTGATGGGTATTCCAAACGTAACTAAGAGGGTTACTCACTACGTAAGAATGTTATGAATGCCTCAAGTTACCTTTATGTCTTATGATTTCTATGATTGATTTTATGAGGTATGTTAAAGTTCCTATGTTTTATGGGTAAAGTATGATTTCATTCTTATGTATATATGAACTCATGTTTCCTTTCCATGTTTTTTTTATAACCCATACTGAGTTTTTATGCTCATCCCAAGTTTTTGAAATGTTTTTCACAGGTCACGGGAAAGGTACATGATAAGATGATAGTGTCAAGGAAGTGTCATGAAAGAATCCATGTTTTATTTTCAATATGTTTTCATTGATGGGAAAAAAGAATACTACCTTTTATTGTAACCACTTTCTTTAAATGTGGGTTGTAATGCATTTTTTAAGATCTAATTCTCTAAAACTCTAAACCTGAAAAGATCCTCAACGTGTAATCTTGTGATAACTCAAGATTATGTAAGGTTTAAGGCTTGGGACTTATACCTACTATGTATACCTGTATGCTCAACCGATATATATAAATTATTTTTCAGGTATGCAAGAGTTGGTTAGTAATTGAGATAGGAATATCTAGACTAGAGTGGTTGTTTAGAAGCTATTGGAGTTTTTGGTCACTTCCTATGATTTTTTTGGTATTTCCAGTTATATTTTTTTCATGGAATTTCATTTATGTATTTGGATTTGTTTTATTTTATCTATGTGATTTTGTTTATTAGTGGATATCCTCTTATCTCTGGTAATTAAATTATATAAAGAGGGTAATTCCTCCCCATTTTTATGTATTATATACCATCATTTTAATGATTAACCTATTTTCTATTAGAGGTGGGCTTCGTAGGTTACACCCATCTTCACCATCGGCCCAGTAGTGGTACCAATGGGGGTTCATGACAGAGTGATATTAGAGTTTATGGACCATATATGGGGTAGAGCTTGGGGATAAGCACTTGTGAGGACTACATTGGTTGGTAAGGAAATAGTATCAGCTAGACATAGTGTGTGATGTAAAAAAGTGAGGCTAGTTGGGACATAGGTATTTAGGGCCCCTAGTGATTTGATTAAAGGATCTTTAAATTTACTAAACATTCTAGGATAACTGAAGTTTCTTATAGGGTAAAGACATAAGTATGGATCATGCATCATGATGTTATACACTTATGTTTGAATTGGGTATAAAATGGATAAAATATGTCAAAATGAATTAATTTATTAGCCTTAAAATGTTATTTTTTCCCTAATATATGATTTCATAAAATTTATTATTTTACATATATGGATCTAGGTCGACATCCTCATCATGTTCATACTGAATAGGTTTATTAGGATATTCTATTGGATCTTTATAGAGTGGAAGTTGATGATGATAAAAATCAGAAGATGAAGCTTCTAGAGTTCTATTTCTAGGGTCTACATAAGTACAAGAGCTCTTTTTCACATTGATGGATAGATAAATGGCTAGGGTAGTGGATTTATCCTTTAGTTCAATTCATTCTCAAAAAGAGCATTGGGTTTCTTTACCTGTGGCGTTGTTGTGTGGGTAAGCTCAGTAGTGGTGTATTTTTTTCCTTGTTGATTGTATGAAGTCAGATGTTAAGTGGGATAAGTTTAGGGATCAATTTCGGGATGATGTTTTATCTTTGACTGATAAGGTGCCTTGTTGGTATTAGATCATTGTTATATGATATGGGGTCCAATGTTCAATAGTTCAAAATATGATACAAGAACCTCCAACAATATTCTTCAGACCTTATATTAGATAAGGAAATTAGGGTGAGGTATTTCAAGGAGGCTTTGCATCCAAAGATCCAGCACCAGGTCCCCATGTTTATATTGAAGTCCTTTCTTGTGAAGGTAGAAAAGGTGGAGGTCATTGAGAGGATGTTGACTCTAACCAGATCATCATGGGATGGGATCTATCAAGTTATTATTAGGATTAGTGATGTGATCAATTCTCAGTTTCCTAGAAAGAATAATAATTCTTAGATATCATGGGGAAGGTTTCAACCTTCTTCAACTCATTTCACTGGAGCTATAAGTTCTATAACCCTACCAATGGTTCATTCATAGTTTTATTTTATTTCATGTTTTATGGACTTTATAAGAGAGAGTTTTTGACCTTTCTTAGCAATCAGTGTATGGTTGGTGGACTATTTCGGGCCTAGAATTTATAGCAGTTTCATCCAAGGCAATAGTAATATATCCTTCTAGATTATGATCAATAGAGATAGGATGAGGAATTAAAAGGGAATCCTTGTTCTATTACTCATCATAAAGTAAAAAATGAAGAGAATATCCATGGATATGGTCTCCATTAGGGCCTAAGAGTTCATGGAAATGGATTTGGTTAGATGTATACCTTATCTTTTCTAGAACTAGGTGATACAGACATTATGAGAGTTATATATGCCTATTTTCTACTTGGGTTTATTCCTTTTTTGATTCAGGAGCTACGTACTCATTTATTTCACCCACTCTAGTCCATTATTTAGACATTGATGTGGAGAGACTTCCAATTACCTTACTTTAACTATTCTAGTTAAAGGTCAAGATAGCTTGTATGGTGTATCTAGATATTGTGAGTTGGTTTTAGGGCATCACTGCTCCTGTAGATATTTCCTATGTTTACAGATACAACCATATGTCATAATAAATATCATTGATTGGATTTATTTTGTGACCTCTATATTGGATTTCTTATATAGTAATTCCATATTATATAATTTTGATAGAGACCAAGTGGTGTTTATTGGTGATCGAGACCCTCAGATGGGTTAATGATGAGTTGAGTCTCTATCTACCTTATTGGACACGATAATGTTAGGTTTCATGGATGATCATCAAGTAGTGTTTCCTAGGGTTTTTAATGGGAACCCTAATATCTTCCTTAAAGTGATTTTTACACTACCCCCTTGATGGTAGATTGTTTTTGGTACAAATCTATAACCATGAATTTCTCTTATATTGATGTACTCATATAGGATGGTCACTTTTGAGTTATGGGAGATGTAGATTTAGGTTCAGGTTAGGGCAGTGCAGGGAAGTTATGGGACTCCTTGGTACCTGACCTACATTATTTGAAGGTGTAAGGAAGAAACTCAACATGGAAGATTTATTCATCATAACTGGAGAGAAGCTAATTTTGCAGCTGACTCCCTGGCTCATTTGGGCAGACAGGAGGATTCTCTTATTGTTTATGATAGTCTTCAATCCCTTCCCCTGGAGTGTTTATGTGTGGTTCAAGGGGATGCCCTGGGACTTCACCATTTTAGGACCCCTTGAAGGGATTTCCTTGTTTGCCCTCGTTTTTATTTTAAAATATTAATAAAAAATAACTTTCAGACCAGTATTACCTTGGGGATCTCCGATTCTATTTTCAAATAAGTTAGATGGAATTCTGTGATTGTGTATCACTAATCATCATTATAATCTAGTGATAGTGAAGAATTTTTATCCAATCCTATAGATTGATGACTTATTTGATCAATTAAAGGGTGCTTATTGATTCTCAAAGATTGAATTTCAATATGGATATCATTATATGTAAGTTAAGGATGAGTATATCTGTAATAATTCTTTTAAATATCATTACATAGATTATGAGTTTTTTGTGATGATGTTCAAAATTATAAATTCTCTAGTTGTGTTCAAGGGATTGATGAATATAGTGTTTTTTTATTTTCTAGACCAGCTCATGGCAGTCTTTATAGATGATATACTTATGTTATTTAATTAATAGGAGGAGCACATAGATCATCTATGATATGTGTTGTTAATTCTTTAGTTTTATCTATTTTTTGGGAAGTTGTTGAAGTGTGAGTTCTGGGATCATGTTGTCAGTTTCTTGAGGTGGTGGTCTCTTGGGTATCCCTCAAGAATCTTACATAGGTATAAATTTTCCTTGGTCTTTCCAGTTACTAAAGGATTTTTGTACTTGACTTCTCTTAGAATGTGACTCCTATAATAGCATTGACTGGAAAGGATTTCATGTGGAATGACTAGTGATAGGATGATTTCAATTATTTATAGGAGAATTTAGTCAATCCCCTTGTTCATTATCTCCTAGAGGAGGACGTTGCATTCAAGGTTTACTATAATTCCTCACATTTTTTCTTGGGTTCCGTATTGATGCAGTGGAGGGTGGTTATCTCTTCTAGGTCCTGATAGTTATGACCTCATAAATATAACTATTCCACCTATTATATTGAACTTAATGAAGTGGTGTTCACTTTGAATTTGTGGAAGTATTATCTTATTGGTTAACAATTTTTTGTCTTCAAATATCACAAGAGTCTAAATTATGTCTTCTCTCATCATGAATTGAATCAATGATAGTAAATGTTGATGGAGTTGTTGTAGAAATATGACTTCAATATTTTCTTTACACTAGGTAAATGGAATTTATGTGATGTATACCTTGAGCAAGAATTTATGTAGAGGTATTTTGTGTGAGTTTGGAGACTCTTGAAGAGTGATAGAAGACTTTTAAGGGGTTTTATTTATTAGATGATGATCATAGATTCATACTTATTATATCAACTAGATAATTCCCAACTAGGGGATTCCAAGGCATAGGTTTAGTGTGATTGTGTTTTTTTTTATGATGATCCTAAGGGATAGTCAGAGGTGAGAAATCATTGGGTGTTTTCTTAAGGAAATATTTTTGTTCCCTCAACAATGTGTGTTGTGGTTCTTTATGAATTTCATATTTTTCCTTTGGAAGTACATCTAGGGGTGTAAAATATATATCATGATTTGAGGAGTCATTTTTGGTCATCTGACCAAAATTATTATTTTATAGAGTTTTTCTCTTGATGTTTGGTTTTCCATAGGGTGAAGGCTAAGCATTATGTTTCCAATGGTTTTATTCAGCCACTTGATGTTCTATAGTTAAAGTTGGAGGGAATTTTGATGGGATTCATCACTAGTTTACCTAGAGATTAGGATAGTTATGGTTCTATATGGGTGATCATGGATTTCTTGTTGATGTTAGCTCAATTATTAGTTATTAAGGAGTTGATCTAAGAGGATGTTTTATCATGGAAGTGTTTGGAGGAGGTTTTAAGGATTTATAGGATTACTAAGATGAGTATCTTTGATTTTGATCCTTATTTTAGATCTATGGTGTTGAGAGGTATCAGATGTGATTATGGATCTCAGTTATGCTTCAGCCTCACTTTTTATCTAAAAATAGATGGCTAGGAAGAGAAGAATATCCATACTTTTAAGATCATTTTGTATGCAGGAATTCTAGATTTTATATTTTTTTTGGGTGATTCGCCTACCCTTGGTTAAGTTTTCTTAAAACAATAGTTATCACTCCACTATTTGTATGGATCAATTCAAATCATTGTATATTTGGCCTTATCAATACCCATTGTAGTTGATTTATGTCGAAGAGTCAGTTGTTCTGGGATTATAATTAGTGCATATTATGATAGACAAGGCACAGGGGATCCATGAGAAAATGAATTCAACACAAGATCATTATAATTCCAATGTTAATCATAAGATGAGGCCTCTGGAGTTTTATGTTGGAGATCGTGTGTTCTTGAAAGTGCCTCCACATCATGTGGAATAGAGTTTCGATTGTGGGAGTAAGTTTAATCTAAGGTTTTTTTGGCATTTTAAGGTGTTTAAATTCATTAAAGCTTTGGCGTATCAGTTATAACTACCCCTATAGATGATCTTAATTCATAATATCTTTTAATTATCACATATTCAATGATATCTCCATGAAAATTCTCACATCATCGATTGTGGTGATATGGATATTGAATATGGTATGACCTTCATGGAACGCCCTGTTGATATTAAAAACCATTAATAAAAACTGTTTTTCACGCATTTTATTCCTTTGGTTTTTGTCTTATAGTTTCATGGTGTCTTAGAGGATAGAATATGGGAGTGGGAGTCACATATTCCCACTCAATTTGTCAAGTTATTTTGAAGATTTTTTTATACTTATTTAGATGATGTTTTTGATATTATTGTTTTATGGGATTGATTCTCCTCCCTAATGTGATGTTTATTTATGGTTTTTCCTTTGTTTGAGAGGTATCTCTCCTAGGAGTGTATTTTGATATTTTTTGTTGATGTTGTCTGATTATGTGCTTTTTTCCTCTTATGGGATGGTTGATTTCTTATTATAGAGAGATCCTTGAGAGGTACCTCATTAGGTTATTATTCAAACCCCATTATTTTCTTACAGGTTTTGTTTTAAATTATCAAGGATGATATTTGTTTTATAGGTATTTGATATAAGGTCTTAGTTTTCAAAAACCCTTAATATTTATTTTTTCTAATGTTTATAGGTGTTGAGAGGGTGTCAGAACCCTTTTGATAATTAATTTATAGGTTTAATTATTGAAAGTTTTTTTATTACCATTATATAGAACTCCCTAACTGTGTAAACATAATCCTACTTACCCTTATGTTGGGGTTGTTTTTGGGCTCTCTATAAAGGTAACAACTTTTTTATATAGGCCATGGATGGGTAAAATGGTTCTATGAAAAGGTAAGTTAGAATTTTTACTATATACATAATGGTAACATATATTTTCTATCTACTACATGAAGGTAACCTAAGAATTTTCAAAGTTATGGAAGGGTAAGTTTAGTATTCTAAGACTCTTATAAAGATAGCATGATCCTCATGTCAGGGTAGGCTGGGATTTCTTACTCTCACATGTGAGTAACCTTTCATGTATGATTCATTGATATTAACCTATCATGGAATGCCCCTCCTACATATGGGTAATATATTTTTTCTAGGATTTCCTCTTTCCTTACCAAATTTATTTGTAATGTCTTCTAATAGGAAATAAATTTCAAAATAGAAGGATTTTACATTTTTTAAGAAGATTGGATCTGTTCTTTGACATCCATGTATTTAGGAAATTTCAAATATGTCTATGTAAGGAATTAAATGGAAACATAATTAAATATGAATTAAATGGAAATTTTTATGATAAAATTAGAAGTATTTCGGGAATTATCTATTCTTTTCTAAAACCAGATAATCACCCTCCCTCATTTGAGTTTCTTCCTTTCTCTTGAGTCTAAGAAATCTAACCTTGTTTTTTAGGTCTTATGAGCCTTCTACAAATCATCTGAGCTCTCCTGTGTTTTTTCAGAACTGCATGCATCTCTCTCTCCCTACCTCTCTCTCTCTCTCACTCTCTTTCTTGGTGTATCATGATTTTTAAGCTTATCTTTCCAAGTATGGGATCTGAGTATTCGCTTCTATTTTTTATGAATTTTTGATCATATCATGATTTAGATCCTTTGTTTAACAGGATTAGATTAACCCTAATTAGGTAAAAATATATAAATTTTTAAAATAAGGATAATATGTTGATATCATATGTATAATAATGACTATTATTATTCAAGAAATATAAATATTACCATGTGAAGTATAAATAATATTTGATAATCTATAAATATAATATTTCTTAGAACTATTTTTTTTCAAAATAATCTCATGTTTTGGATGATATTCTTCCCTTGATAATAAAACCATATGGTGGATTAATATTATTAATTTTAATATGAAAATAATATTTTTTAAATTAAATAATTAAGCATTATATTCTAGGAATTTTCTTGGAGAGAGAAAATGGATAATCGCATGTTACTGAAAATTGTTTATTTGATAAGAATTGTTCTATAATTATGGATGTTAGATGATGGAAATGGGAATTATCACATGATAAAGATAATCAATCTTTCATGTATGGATATTGAATAAATGGATGGGATTGAAATCACATGAGTTTCCATGATTTCTTGACACTTCCCTTTTGTTATTCTATTAGATAGTGTGTTATCTATTTGGTAGTGTTTTCATTATTATTTTTTATTATGGTTGATTTCTTAAAATAGTTAAACAATGTAAATATGGTAAAGTTAAAAATATATAGTGAAATAGGATTATAATTAATTAGTGTTTCATTGTTGAAACTATTGAGCATGGAAATAATTCTTAGAGCCTATTAATGTTGTTTCATAGTTATTGTCAGCTACTTCCTTAAGTTTCCATATTATAGAAATTATATAAAGAATAAACCAATTAATCCAAGATATAATTAAAATGGTTTTTTCTAAATATAAATGTTTTGTACTTAACGAGTCCATTATTTCTTTTGTTAGGCTTGAAATCCTTGATGTTTTTCCCTTACTGAACTTTCTTATGTGTGGAAAACATATAGTTAATATTTATGTGATCTGTAGATTGATTAGAGCCTTGTTGTTACTTGATATGTTGTTGATAAACATTATATGGTTGGTAACCATTGATGAGAAATGGTATGGGATCCCATGGATGTAGAAATTGTCGTTGTTGGGGATGAAGGGATAGATTTTACTATGCATAATGGTGTGGGAATGACACCAGGGTTCTTGGGATGTGTTCAGAGTGGGGATTCTATATTGATATATTTCATCTTTCTTGATAGTCATATGGTTGGATGTAATTTATATAATTGATGTCCAACTTATTGATTCATTTTAAATCTATGAAATATATGTGTTTCCTTGTTTTGGTAGATTAGTATGAGTCCTAGAGTACTCAGATAATCATGAAATGATAGATGAATTAATAGAAGAACGGGGTTGGTTCTTAATTTTTAAATGATAATGACAAAATTAAGAATATATCCAAGAGTGATTATAGTGACAAAGGAACTAGTATAAAATATTAAAGCATTAATATCATAAATGAATGTGGAATAATATTAATTAATGGTAAATAAATAAATTAATGTTTAACTTTAATGATTTTATGCATGTTTGGGATCAAGACCTTAGTGGTGGCATCCAAGTGTCCTATGTAATGATAGTAATAGATTATTCTAAGGCTATGTAATTTCCCTTAGTATGGATTTTGTTGGACTCCTCATGTATTAATCATGTTTTAATGATCATAAATCTTATTCAATCTATAAACCATGTTAACATTATGTTATCTATCTCACATCAAATGCACAGTTGTTTAGTAAAAGCTATCCAAAGCTCTTAGGTGTTATACACTCAGTTTGGTTACTATACATTATCTTTTGATTCACATTATAATGATTTCTTTGACAAATGATTAAGTTTAATTAATTTCATAAATATCACTTCTTAAGTATGAATACAAATATTTTCCTAAGTCTGAAACACTGTGACATCCAGACACTGGGACATCTAGACACCGTGACATCCAGACACCGTCACATCGAGACGCCATGAACTAGAAATTGTGACAACAAGACATCGTGACATCGAGACACCATGAACCAGACACCGTGACATCAAGACACCATGAACCAGACACTGTGACCTCGAGACAATGTGAACCAGACACTGTGACAACCAGACACTGTGAATAAGACACCATGAACAAGACACCGTGACATCGAGACACCGTGAATAAGACATTGTGACATCGAGACACCATGAACCAGACACCGTGAACCAGACACCCTGAAGGAGACACCATTTCCATGACATACTGTGACATTGTTTCTTAATATGTTTTGTCGACATTCAATTTAATCTCTAATGGTCATATTTGAAGATTTTAAATGCACTGACATAATTAATATTTCTTTGTAGACATGTCATCTGACAGTATGAGGTACGAGGTGTACAATACATGCAACCTGTTGGCTCAAACACGTGCACTCCAAGATAAAAGAGTGATTAGGCCCAGGAAAAATAGGAATTGTGGAACGATACTGAAAAGTAAAATAAGCTGGTGGTTGTGAGCATGGAAACAAAATACACTTAGAGAATTCTTAAAGAAATAATTGTCTCATGAAACTCAATGCTACTGGAGAACACACGAAGCTCAATTGAATCCCAGAATCGAGAACATCTTTGCACTGTCAAACATCACGAAAAACACAAGTCAGATCTTTCTAACTTGTGACACTCTATTTTCCATACGAGGACTTGATTTTTGAATCTGCTTTATCTCAAAATTCTAGAGTTGCAAAGATTAAACTCAGATCACTTCTAAACCTATCTCAATATTTCTTCTCTTTTGTGTATAATTTTATTAACTTTCGAGTAGTGTGTGTATATGTATAACAACACACTATATTTCTTGCATTAAACTGAAGGATACAAGATATCCTTACTCAAACATCTTTTTTATATTTGTATACCCACGGATAAGTGTGGAAGAGGTCCTTGTGTGGCCTGGTTGTTTGTTCCCACGAAGAACTGTGGAAGAGGTCCCTGTGCGACCTGTATAGTCTTGTGTACTATTGTTAACCCTAATCCAGGGTGTTGATCAAGTTTATTTATATAAACTCCTTGGTGGAATGTGATCACCAAGTGGAGTGGATTAGGACTCAACCTAAGACTGAACCACTTGTTTCATATCCGTTGTGCTGCTTAATTTAGCCTTCTCTATTTTACTGATTTACTGTATAATTCAGATATCACTAAATTCACTTTGATAGTTAATCTTGTAAAGAAGTTATAATTATCTTTTCTTAGTAGAATAGCTTCAAAAGTAATATTAATAACTAGCATTAAGATTACTGAGAACTAATCAATCTTCTAAGAAGTTATTTAAATAGTCAAAATCTTATAATAGTATAACCTTGATTAACTGGGTTGTATTTAACCTTTTGGGGAAACCTTTTTAATAATAATTTTCAACCAAAATTTTTATAGATACTCAATACACCACCACCCCTCTTGAGTAATCTACTCTGACCAAAATTTGGTATCAGAGGTTGTTTATTAAGACTTTGTTTAACATTATTCAACTATGATTAAAGTTGTACTTTGAAGATATGTAAGTTTCTGTTAATTCTAAATTTCTAGCTCTCTCAAAATATTTCTGTATTATGGATAATAGAATGGAAGGTGCTGCAAAAAATAGACCACCATTCTTTAATGAAACTAACTATGATCAATGGAAAATTAAAATGAAAATTCATTTATAGAGTATGGGTTTTGAAATTTGGTCTTCCATTATAGATGAATATAAGATTCCTACTACTGATAGAATCACATGGGACGAACCTGTCAAAACTGCCTACAATAACAATTTCAAATATATGGATGCTTTATACTACACCTTAGGAGATGAAGAATTCAATATGATTTCTGCTTGTAAAATTACCCATGAAATTTGGGATACCCTATCTGTCTCAAATGAAGAAACATCTAGTGTAAACTAAATGAGACTTAATACTTATACTATTAAATATGATAACTTTAAAATGAAACCTGATGACCCTATCTCTGACATGTATCTTAGGTTCAATGAGATTTTCAACACAATGATTTCTCTTTTAAGAGAAGTCACTTCCAAGGAACAGATCATGAGAATTCTCAGATGTCTTCCTAACAGATGGAGAGGAACCTCTATCTCTATTAGAGAATCATGCGATATCAGCAAGATACATGTGAAAGAACTCATTATGAAAATGATGATGTATGAAGAAGATCTGAAAGTCAATAAGGAAGAGGAGGATGAACCAAAAAGGAAATTTGTTTCATTCAAGACCACCACCTCTAAACACAAAGACAAAGGGAAATTGGAAGCTTCTGTAGAAATTTCCAGTAGTGACCAATCATCACCTAACAGTGATAAGGAGATGGCTCAATTAGCCATAAGATTAAAGAAATTTTACAAGAAGAAGAACTTTTTATGAAATCCTAACTTCAAGGGAAAATATGACCAAAAAGGATGTTGGAAGAAGGATTGGAAAAGAAGTGACAAGACTGATGAGATTTTCTGCTATGAATGTAAGTGCAAAGGACATATCAAGGTTTACTGTCCAAAGATCAAGTAAAAAAAGAGATATGAGAATAGGGACAGGAAGTATAAAAAGGCCATGAAAGCAACTTGTAGTGCTTCTAAGGATAGTTCAAGAGACTTAGAAACATCACATGATGAACAAGATAACAAATCCAATATGTGTTTTATGACAGACACATCTGAGGTAACATTGGACTCTCCTATACATAATTCATAATATTCTAGAGATGATAGTGACTTTGAAAATATGAATAATGATGAAATGTTTGAATACTGTAACATTCTTGAAGAAACATGCAATGAAATAAAAGAAAAATATAAATCATTGAAGAAATGGTATTCTCTTACTGTGACTGTTAAATCTGAACTCACAACTAAAAAAGAGAAAAATGCTCAACTGCTCAAAGATAACAATGAGTTAAAAATGTCTAATGAGAAATTGAAGAATGACCTATAAAAGTTTACCAATGGGAAAAATACCCTTACTCAAATTCTAGGAAAACAAGTTAACCCTAAATATAACACTGGTATTGGTTATCAACTTGGAAAAAGAAATCTTGGTAGAACAAATTTTGTTTCTAAATCTAGGATATATAGTTTTACTCCCAGTTATGGACACAAATCAACTAATTCAATTTATGATACACTTTATACTATTTCAAGTTTTTATGTACCAAATAGAGTTTATTTTTCAAATAATTTACTTAATGATTATAGTAAACCTATGAGGAAGATATGGGTTCCTAAAGAACTTATTACTAATATTACTGGACCCAAAACAAGTATGGGTACCAAAATCTTTTTTTGCTTAATCATTTTGTAGGATAGCTGCTTAAAGATTTCCTTTAAATGTTTATGGTACTTGGATAGTGGATGTCCAAGAAACATGACAGGAGACTACTCATTCTTCAAGAACCTAATAAAAATATATAGAGGATATGTCATATTTGGTGACAATGCCAAAGGAATATTGGCCTCGGCCAAAACGGTAACTCTAACTCAGTTTTAATATCTAAAGTACTATTTGTTGATGGATTAAAATATAATCTTCTTATTATCTCAAAATTATGTGATGATGGATTTCATGTTAGATTTGAAAATTATTCTTTCAATGTCTTTAATTATAAATAAGAATTAGTATTTTCTACATTAAGAAATGAAATGTGTACTCTGTTAACATAGATTCCTTAGCTTCTCAAAATGCTTCATGTTTTAAGTGTATTTCATAAAGAGTCTTGGCTCTCGCATAGAAGACAAGGACACTATAATATTCACCCCCTTAGAAAGCTAACTATAAAAATCTTAGTTAAAGACTTACCCAAACTTGAGTTTCCAAATGAAAAAGTGTGTAATCCCTGTCAAAAGGGAAAACAACACAAAATTTCCTTTAATCCAAAGAAAGAAGTGTCCACTTCTCAACCTCTTGAACTAGTTCACATGGATTTTTTTTGGACCATCTAGAGTTTCTAGTTTAAATGGGAAGCACTATGTTTATTTTCTTGTAGATAACTTTTCTAGATATACTTGGACCTTCTTTATGGCTCACAAAAATGAATCCTTCTCTTATTTTACTAAATATGACAAGTCTGTGGAAAATCTTAGTGGACTTAGAATTAAAGCCTTAAGAATTGATCATGGCTGTGAGTTTGAAAATCAAGATTTTGAATCCTTTTTCTCACTAAATGGTTATAGTCACAATTTCTCTGCCCCTAGAACACCTTAACAAAATGGAATTGTAGAAAGAAGAAATATAACCCTGCAAGTGATTGCTAGAAAAATGCTTAGTGAATATGACCTACCTATTTATTTTTGGTCCAAAGCTGTCAATATAGCATGATACATAATCAATAGAGTTTTAATTAGAACTATTCTTAAAAGGGCTCCTTATGAGTCATGGAACAATCAAAAACCCAATGTTAACTACTTCATGGTTTTTTGTTACAAAGTATATATTCTTAATATTAAGGTTAATCTTGACAAATTTGCATCCAAGAGTGATGAAGGTGTCTTTTTAGGATATTCCATGTCCAGTAAAGCCTATAGAGTGTTCAATAAAAGAACTAAATGTGTGGAATAATATGTCCATGTCAAATTTGATGAAGCAGATCCACATGAGTCTAAAACCATTCTAGAAAACCTGTAGGATGATGTATCAAATCTGAAAATTAATCTAAAATCCTTAAACCATTCTGTGAAAGAATCTATGAAAACTTCTAGTTCTAGAAATTCCTTAGACTCAAGTCACAATGAACCTGAACCTATTGATGAACCTAAAATCACTAGTCCCTCCTTTTCTAGAGTTGTTAGAGCTCTTAAGAACCATCCTTTAGATGTTGTTGTAGGATACCTAGACAAAGGAACTAAAACTAGAGCTTCTCTTAGAAATCAGGTTGAACATCAAGTCTTATTGTCACAACTTGAACCTAAAAACATTAATTATGCTATCAATGATGAATTTTGGGTGATGGATATGCAATAAGAACTTAATCAGTTTGAAAGGAAAAAAGTTTGTAAACTTTTTGAAATACCGAAGGACACATTCACTATAGGTACTAAATGGGTATTTAGAAATAAGGTAGATGAATCGAGTAACATAGTTAGAAACAAGGCTAGATTGGTTTCACAAGGCTATAGTCAAGAAGAAGGAATTGACTATGAGGAGACCTTTGCACCAGTAGCTAGACTTGAATCCATCAGAATCCTGCTTTCTTATGCTGCACATCCGAATTTCAAACTATATCAAATGGAAGTTAAGATTGCATTCTTAAATGGGTATATAGCTGAGGATGTCTTTGTTGAACAACCCCTGGCATTTCAAACCCCCATTTTCCAAATCATATTTTTAAATTATCAAAAGCTTTATATGGTTTAAAACAAGTTCCAAGAGGTTTGTATGATAGGTTGAGTAATTTTCTTATTTCCAAAGGTTTTACAAAAGGATTAGTTGATCCTACCCTATTTATAAAACAAATTTCTAATGATGTTTTAGTTGTTCAAATCTATGAAGATGGCATTATCTTTGGATCTTCAAGAAATTCTTTATGTGCTGATTTTTCTAAAATGATGCAAAATGAATTTGAAATGAGTTTAATGGGTGAACTAATTTTTTTTCTTGGATTTCAAATATTTCAAAATAATGATGGTTTTATTTTCACTCAAAGTAAATATACTAGAGATATTCTAAAACATGTTGGATTGGATAGCACTAAAAGTAGTGACACTCCCATGAGTACTACTTGTAAGTTGGATGTTGGTGAAGATGGAAAATCTATTGATCAAACCACTTATAGAGGAATGATTGGAATTTTACTCTACTTAACTGCTAGTTTACCTAACATTATGTTTAGTGTGTGTATGTGTGCTCATTTTCAAGAAAATCATAAGGAATATCATTTAAATGTTGTAAAGAGATTTTTCAAATACCTTAAGCATACACCCAATCTAGGACTATTCTATCCCAGAGGAAAATCATTTGAATTAGTTAGTTATTCTGTTGCTGACTTCGGTGGTTGTAATTCAGATAGAAAAAGCACCTCTGGAACATGTCACTTTTTAGGAAAGTCACTAGTATCATGGTGTAGTAAGAAACAAGATTATGCTGCATTATCTACTGCAGAAGTTGAATATATAGTTTCTGGCAGTTGTTGTGCACAAATCTTGTGGATGAAACACACATTACTAGATTATGGATATCAATTCAGGCATGTACCTATAAATTGTGACAACACAATTCTATTAACATTTCAAAAAATCTTGTTTCACATTCTAGGACAAAGCATATTGATGTAAGACATCAATTTTTGAAAGATAATTATCAAAAGGGTTATATAACTTTGGTATTTGTTGGTATTGAGTATCAGCTTGCTGATATATTTACCAAACCATTAAATTCTATAAGAATATACTACATCATACATGAATTAGGCCTGATAAATCTTAAGTAAATATCTTACTATTTTATATATTACTATTTTATATCTTACTATTTCATGTTTATAGTCTCACAGTTAGTATTTCGTGATTACTGTCGGATAATCATTGTCTCACCGTAAGGATCAATCACAGTCTCACCGTAAAATTCATTCACTTTCTCTCCATAAAGACTGGATATGGTCTCACCGTAAATATTTTTTATGATTTTTATTTACAAATTAAAGACTTTATCATGGTAATTGTAACGACCCAAAGTTTCATTAATGGAAAATCCCTCTTGATCCAGTTAAATGTTTCTTTATGAAAAATGTTTCTATAAGATGTCAACTTCTTTAGTTTTACGTTAAGATTTGTGACCGTTACTTTTATAGTCGTTGAACAGTGATCATCTGAGTAGTATAAATATAAGGCTTTAACAAACCCTTTTCTACTCAGACAAAGGAAGTGATGGCCTCATCTAGTAGAATTTCCCCTTATGAAGCCCATTTTTCGGAGCTCGGAAAAGAGGTGGAGTCTTTGGGCTTCACCCTTGACCAAGCCCAAGCTGAGCTTCATTATGTCAAGCTTGAACGGGACCGTCTACGGGAAAAGTGGAAGTTGATAGAGATTACCACTCGAGCGATGTTATCTGAGCCGCCCCAAGAGTCTGTCACCATCGCACACCTTACCCTTAGGTCTTATGCAACTATTTTAAGTGGTTATGTAACAAATAAGTAGCACCATGTTCATGTACATTATTTTTTTATATAATAATGAATATAATTTCTAGTCATTTTTGATACATTGTAATTAGTTTTTAAAGTACAAATGGTGTTTTTAGTTATTATTTAATTAAGAATTATATTTTATTAAATTAAAGGATGTTTGAATTAAATAATATTTTAATAAAATATTATTATTAATATTAAATTAATTTTTATTAAATATAAATTATCTTATAATTTTATGAATGCAATTAAAATTTTTATTAAGGTTTGAAAGCCATTTCTATCAAAACCCATTAATTTATTATAAATGTCGGTTTTTATTTTAAAAGTGAAAATTCACATATTTAGAAAATTATTTAGATAAAATAAATATTATTTTTGGAATCAGGACGTTGAAATTATCCAACGGTGAATTTTTCATAATTTTCTGAGACAGTCAAATTTTTGGGTAAAAATTAAATACCATTTAAATATATAATGTGTTTTATGACATCATAATGACCCAGTGGTGATGTAATAAAATACCATAATACTTATCTTCGGCCAATATGTGTTTTATCATTAAAATAATTAGGTTTTGGGTTTGTTTGACTTACTTTTCAAAGCATTAATGGAGCCCTCAAGACTTATTCAACACTTTGCCTTTTTAAATTAATTTCCATGGGAGTGTGACTCACCTCCACATAAGCAACCCTAATTTTTTAATAAGTTCGGACCTTGGCCTTGTAAAATATTGTTTTCCTATTTCCTTTTACAGAAACCATGGGAAAATACCATGGGATGGTTTGTGTTTTGGATTATTTTAATATAAGGGGTCCCAAACCTAAATAATAAAGAATTCCCTCACCTTTCCTATATAAACCCACCCAAGCTCCCACTTCCTCCTCACTCAAAGCCCTTGGAGTTTGTCCAACCTCTGCCCTACTCTCTCTAGAATCCTCTCAATGTTCCCCAAGCTCCCAATAATCCTCTCAAAAGCCTCTCTCTAGCCTTTAGAAGCACACTTCCAAGTAAGGGTTTTTTCTTCCTTTCTCATTTTTGTCAATTTTATTTAAGTTTTATTGCCCTTTTAATTTCAATTATGAATGTTGGGGTATGGTTTCTCACCTCCCCCATACTGCCCTCTTATTGTTTTAATGATGGGATACCCCTTTCTCTCTCATTAAATGCCTCCCATGTACACCCATTACTATGCCGAAATTTCGAAAGGAACTTTTTTCTCCTCTTTTATATTCAAGAAATACTTTTGTATCATGAATATAAATTCCTTTTAAATTGTTGGGACATGTATCTATATGACCTCTTTACTTTCCATTACATGTAAATATGATGAGGAACCCCTTTCTCTCTCATCAACCATTTTTATGAATTCTTATGTCACGCCGTTACACTGCCGAAATCACACCGATTTTCTAAGCCAATATCATTGTGTAGTGAATACCATGCCCATTTCTCCATCAAGGGTATTCACCTTTATGCACATTTACTTATTGATTATAAAGTTTCATGTATGAATTCCACATTCTTTTATCGTGGAATAAATGATTATGTTTTATGAATCCATGTTTTATGATCCATGTGGCACACTTATGCATGAAATGAAATGTTTAAGAAGGGTGCGCCCACTACTAGAAAAGGGGGCATTAGAGCCCCCCAGACTCGGGCGACCGCCATTGGCGGTCGCTATAGATAACCATTAGCGACCTCCAATGGCGGTCGCTAACCTGCATAAAAAAATTCGGGGGGTTTCTGCCCCCCCCCCCCCCCGCGCCCACGATCTCCCTCCGCCCTAACCCCCTCCCTCGCCGCCCTCCCTCGCGCCGCCCTCCCCTCCCCCGCCGCCCGGCCTCCCCCGCCGCCCGCCCTCCCCCGCCGCCCGCCCTCCCCCGCCGCCCGCCCTCCCCCGCCGCCCGGCCTCCCCCGCCGCCTGCCCTCCCCCGCCGCCTGCCATCCGGCCTCCGGCCGCCGCCCTCCGCCCTCGGGCCTCCGGCCTCTCGGCCCTCCCCCCCCCCACCCCGGACGGCACCCGCACCCCGGACAGCCCCCGGCGCGCACTCCGGACCGCCCCCCGCACCCCGGACGCCTCCCCGCACCCCGGACAGCACCCCCCCGCGCACTCCGGACCGCCCCCCGCACCCCGGACGCCTCCCCGCACCCCGGACAGCCCCCCCCCCCCCCCCCCCCGCACTCGGACACCCCCCTCCGAACCCGGACCGCCCCCCCGCACCTCGGACAGCCCCCCCCCCCCCCCCCCCCCCCCGCACCCCGGACAGGCCCCCCGCACCCCGGACACCCCACCCCGCACCCCCGACAGCCCCCCTGCACCCCAGACAGCCCCCCCTCCCTCGCACCCCGGACACCCTCGCACCCCGAACACCCCTTCCCGCACCCCTGACATGCCCCCAACACCCCGGACACCCCTCCCCGCACCTCGGACAGCCCCCCCCCCCCCCCCCCCGACCCCGGACACCCCCCCCCCCCCTCGCTGCCCGTCCCCCGTCCCCTCACCGCCTCCTCTCCTCCAGCTCCCCGCCGCCGCCGCCGCCCGTCCCCTCCCTTGCCGCACCGCCTTTGGCTCCGGCTCCCCTTCGCTGCCTCCTCTCCCTCACAGCACCGCCTTCAGCTCCCCTCCCTTTCAGGTTTGTAGCTCAATCAGGTAACATGAGCTTTCAGTTACATTATTATTTTATCAATGGTTCATAAACAAATGGTTAATATTTATTTTGAATATAGTTGATTTGAAAAATGTAAATGTAATAAGTATTGTGTAAATGTTTGTTATACAGATATTATTATGGATAAGAGTTGGATTGATCTTCCAAATCGAACGTCTAGAGAATATTTCAATGGAATTATGCAGTTTATTGACTTCACGAGAGGATTTGAAAGTGACTATATTAGTTGTCCATGTATAAAATGTGCTAACAGATATCAATTCACACGAGATACTGTGAGGGAGCAGCTTTTCTTTAATGGATTTCTAAAAAATTATAAGAGTTGGACTCGTCATGGAGAATAATATGTTCATTGTCAAAATACAGATGCAGCTCAGATGGATGTTGATGCAAGGATGACTGATCCAATGCATAAAATGCTTACTGAAATGGTACGTGGGTTTGATCCTGAAGGCATTGACATCCAGAATCTTGAGACCGGTGAGATAAATCTTCGCTCTGGTGCAGATCGTGATTCGAGGAGGTTTTATGAAGTACTTGATGATGCGAAAACAGAATTATATCCTGGATGTACTTCTTACAATAAACTGTCGTTTATCGTGGAGTTGTTGCATTTGAAGACTTTGAATAATTGGTCAGACACATCATTCGACATGCTTTTGGTTTTATTGAAAAAATTTCTTCCTGTCGACGCTAAGATTCCTGAGTCGTATTACTATGCTCGTAAGTTGATAGAGAACTTAGGTTTTACATATGAGACTATAGATGCATGTGCAAACAACTGTATGTTGTTTAGAAATGAAACTGCTCATTTGGATATTTGTACGGTTTGTGGCACTTCCAGGTGGAAAGAGAACAGGGGAAATAAGACTCATCAAAGTTAGATTGCGATACAGGGGAAACCGATTGCCGTAAAGCAAATGCGTTACTTTCCCCTTAAACCGAGGTTGAAAAGATTTTTTATGTCATCTAAAGTTTCTAATTTAATGAGATGGCATGCAGAAAGAGTTCATGAAAGTGACATGTTAACCCACCCGGCAGACTCTCATGCATGGAAGGATTTTGATAAGAGACATCCCGACTTTGCTAAAGATGTTCGTAATGTCCGATTGGGATTGGCAGCAGATGGTTTCAATCCATTCAAGTCTATGGTTGGTGCAACTCATAGCACATGGCTCGTGGTGTTGGTTCCATATAATCTTCCTCCGTGGCTTTGTATGAAGCAACAATTTATATTACTTTCCACTCTTATTGATGGAACTAAAAGTCCGGGGGATAAGATTGATGTTTACCTTCAGCCATTGATTGATGAGTTGAATGAATTTTGGGGCGATGGTGTGATGACTTATGACTGTGAAACGAATGAAATGTTCCAACTGCATGCTGCTTTATTGTGGACAATCAATGACTTCCCAGCTTATGCAAATTTATCAGGCTGGAGTACGAAAGGGGAATTTGTTTGCCCTTGTTGCAATAAAAGTAAAAAATCTGTATGGCTTAAACATTCCAAAAAATGGGCATACATGGGTCACAGGCGTTTTCTCCCTCCCCAGCACAGGTTCAGAAAGGACAGAGTGGCATTTGATGGTTCTAGAGAGTTCAGCCCAGCACCAAAGATCATGACAGGAGTCGAAATGTTATCGCAGATTGAGGAAGAAAACATCCGCACGGTATATGAAATTCAGGATTTGGTGGCTCCTCCAGTACGTAATATTCGTGCTGCGGGTAGGCAGCGCAGTCACAATTGGAAAAAGAAAAGTATTTTTTATAGTCTTCCATATTGGAAAACTAACATGTTGAGGCATAAAACACCAAAATGGCGTGCGGCGGTCCCATTCGGAGCAAACGTGCTCCGAACGACCTGAAACCGCACGGGAATGATAGAAATATTATTCCTGAGATGCAGGAGGAGGCCGCACGTCCATCGGACGTGCGGTGCGCGCGGAACGTTCGATTGTGTCCTTTTCAGCAGCGCGGCGCGCGCTGAAATGGCGCGTTGGGGGGTCAAAACCACCCAAACGACCTCCGAATGCCACGAAACCGTACGACAACATCCGGGGCGTGAATTGTGAAATGGTTGGCCAGATGGCACCTCATTCGGAGGTGCCGTGTGACCGCAGCGGCCGGAAACGCGTTTCCGGCGCCCTAAAACACCAAAACGGCGTGCGGCGGTCCCATTCGGAGAAACGTGCTCCGAATGACCTGAAACCGCACGGGAACGATAGAAATATTATTCCTGAGATGCAGGAGGAGGCCGCACGTCCATCGGACGTGCGGTGCGCGCGGCACGTTCGATTGTGTCCTTTTCAGCAGCGCGGCGCGCGGTGAAATGGCGCGTTGGGGGGTCAAAACCACCCGAACGACCTCCAAATGCCACGAAACCGTATGACAACATCCGGGGCGTGAATTTTGAAATGCTTGGCCAGACGGAACCTCATTCGGAGGTGACGTGTGACCGCGGCGGCCGGAAACGCGTTTCCGGCGCCATTAAACACCAAAACGGCGTGCGGCGGTCCAAATCGGAGAAAACGTGCTCCGAACGACCTGAAACCGCACGGGAACGATAGAAATATTATTCCTGAGATGCAGGAGGAGGCCGCACGTCCATCGGACGTGCGGTGCGCGCGGCACATCCAATTGTGTCGTTTTCAGCAGCGCGGCGCGCGCTGAAATGGCGCGTTGGGGGGTCAAAACCACCTGAACGACCCCCGAATGCCACGAAACTGTACGACAACATCCGGGGCGTGAATTGCAAAATGGTCGGCCAGATGGAAACTCATTCAGAGGTGCCGTGGGACCGCGGCGGCCGGAAACGCGTTTCTGGCGCCATTAAACACCAAAACGGCGTGCGGCGGTCCAATTCGGAGCAAACGTGCTCCGAACCACCTGAAACCACACGGAAACGATAGAAATATTATTCCTGAGATGCAGGACGAGGCCGCACGTCCATCGGACGTGCGGTGCGCACGGCACGTCCGATTGTGTCGTTTTCAGCAGCGCGGCGCGCGCTGAAATGGCGCGTTGGGGGGTCAAAACCACCCGAACGACCTCCGAATGCCACGAAACCGTACAAAAACATCCGGGGCATGAATTGTAAAATGGTCGGCTAGACGGCACCTCATTCGGAGGTGCCGTGTGACCGCGGCGGCCGGAAACGCGTTTCCGGCGCCATAAAACACCAAAACGGCGTGCGACGGTCCCATTCGGAGCAAACATGCTCCGAACCACATAAAACCGCACGGGAATGATAGAAATATTATTCCTGAGATGCAGGAGGAGGCCGCACGTACATCGGACGTGCGGTGCGCGCGGCACGTCCAATTGTGTCGTTTTCAGCAGCGCGGCGCGCGCTGAAATGGCGCGTTGGGGGGTCAAAACCACCCGAACGACCTCCGAATGCCACGAAACCATACGACAACATCCGGGGCGTGAATTGTGAAATGGTCGGCCAGACGGCACCTCATTCGGAGGTGTCGTGTGACCGCGGCGGCCAGAAACGCGTTTCCGGCGCCATAAAACACCAAAACGGCGTGCGGCGGTCCCATTCGGAGCAAACGTGCTCCGAACGACCTGAAACCGCACGGGAAAGATATAAATATTATTCCAAAGATGCAGGAGGAGGCCGCATGTCCATAGGACATGCGGTGCGCGCGGCACGTTCGATTGTGTCCTTTTCAGCAGCGCGGCGCGCGCTGAAATGGTGCGTTGGGGGGTCAAAACCACCCGAACGACCTCCGAATGCCACGAAACCGTACGACAACATCCGAGGCGTGAATTGTGAAATGGTCGGCCAGACGGAACCTCATTCGGAGGTGCCGTGTGACCGCGGCGGCCGGAAATGCGTTTCCGGCGCCCTAAAACACCGAAACGGCGTGCGGCGGTCCAATTCGGAGAAAATGTGCTCCGAACGACCTGAAACCGCACGGGAACGATAGAAATATTATTCCTGAGATGCAGGAGGAGGTCGCACGTCCATCGGATGTGCGGTGCGCGCGGCACGTCCGATTGTGTCGTTATCAGCAGCGCGGCGCGCGCTGAAATGGCGCGGTGGGGGGTCAAAACCACCCGAACGACCTCCGAATGCCACGAAACCGTACGAAAACATCCGGGGCGTGAATTGTAAAATGTTCGGCCAGACAAAAACTCATTCGGAGGTGCCATGTGACCGCGGCGGCCGGAAACGCGTTTCCGGCGCCATTAAACACCAAAACGGCGTGCGGCGGTCCAATTCGGAGCAAACATGCTCCGAACCACCTGAAACCGCACGGGAACGATAGAAATATTATTCCTGAGATGCAGGAGGATGCCGCACATCCATCGGACGTGTGGTGCGCGCGGCACGTCCGATTGTGTCGTTTTCAGCAGCGCGGCGCGCGCTGAAATAGCGCGTTGGGGGGTCAAAACCACCCGAACAACCTCCGAATGCCACAAAACCGTACGACAACATCCGGGGCGTGAATTGTGAAATGGTCGGCCAGAAGGCACCTCATTCGGAGGTGTCGTGTGACCGCGGCGGCCGGAAACGCGTTTTCGGCGCCATAAAACACCAAAACGGCGTGCGGCGGTCCCATTCGGAGCAAACGTGCTCCGAACGACCTGAAATGAGATTATTTCTTGAATTGAAGTTTTTAAATTATTATAGCACAATGATTTGATATTATATATATTAAATATATATTAAAACATTTAAAATATATTATATATATATATATATATTTAGAATATTGTATTTAATAGTATATATATGAATATTTTTACATATATATATATATATATATTTATATTCAATTCAATAAAAAAATTTTAAAAAAAAAAATTTTTAGAATAGCGACCGCCATAGGCGGTCGATATAGGGTGCCCGGCAGAGGGCCTTCAGCGACCGCCATTGGCGGTCGCTAAAGGCCTCTAGCGACGAGGCAACAGCGGCCGCTAATGGCCTTATTTATAGTAGTGGCCCTTATAGCGCTCCAATGCATTGGGTAAAGTATAATATCATGATACGTCATGTGCAATGAGTGTTGACTCATGCTAATTCAAGTGCAACGAGGGTTTAATCGTGCTTCAAGTGCAATGAGGGTTTACTCATGCTCCATGTGCAATGAGCCTTGGCTCATACTAATTCAATATTAAGTGTTGTTGCCACATTTCCATGTTATGATTATCATGCTTTATCATGACTTTATGTTCATGTTACTCTTATGATCTATTGATATTCCTATTGCCTAACATGTATTGAACTCCTCATGTTATTCATTGTGTACTCCCTTACTGGGCTTTATAGCTCACCCTTTTCTTATGCATGTCCTCAGGTTATCCCATGCAATGCTAAGTACGAAGGAATGTAGTGGTCATGTAAAGGAAGTTTTCAATAAAGATGTTGTATTTCAAGTTTAAAGTTTTTATGTAATGATCGTAAGCCCCAAAGACACTAAACCTCTCAATCTTCTTTGCTGTATCAAGTGAAGTTATATGTAATAAATCATGTTTAATTTGTAATAGAAAGCAGGGTTGCCATAGTTGGTATCAAAGGATAGGTTTAGTTATTTTTGGGATTAGGAAACCCTAGTAAAGCCTTAGATACAAGACTAAGTATAATAAAAACATCCCTAAGTTTCGGTAAATACTAAGTAAGTGGTTTATCAAACAAATACATCCCTGTCTGGATACAATCAGGTAGAGGCGGCTCTGGCACAGATGTATCCTAGGGGTAAAACCCGAAAACACTGCTTTGAGCTAGACTCGAACGGGAACTGGTGCATGACAACGGGCCTTGCTGCACTCTTGGTTACGACACTCCCGGGGGATATGTTTTGATAAATTCATAATCTTAGTATGAACCCTTATTAAGGGAAAAATGCCCCTAAGAATATATATTAGAAGGAAGATCATGAAAAGCCTGGATTGAATCCTATAGACTCATTAGTTAAAGAGATTAAAGTTTATTTATAAGTCATCAACTTTTGTCTTTGGATTACCCTTTATGTGTTACCCCTAACTTTCCTTTTATTCCATCCAATGGCAGGTAATAGGAGAACTCGGGCTAACAACTGTTGTGAAGATCAGTGTGATGATTGTACTAATGAGATGCCCAATCCAATGGGAGCGGGAATCGTGAAATTTTTCACGCTTCTCTCTCAGATAACTCAAGTTTTGAATAGAAAAACGGGTCAAGAGGAACGTTCAACCCCCCCTAAGAAAGAACAAGTTGCTATCGAGATCTTCATGAGACAAAGGCCTCCTACTTTTAGTGGATCATCTGATCCCACGATCGCTGAGCAATGGATCAACTCCATTGAAAAGATCTTCTCTATCCTTCAATGTTCTGAACAAGAGAAGGTTCTCCTGGCGGCTTATCGTATGGAGGGTGAAGCTGATCAATGGTGGACATTGATCAAAAATACGAATCCTGAGGAGGAGATCGAGGCTTTGGAATGGAAGGAATTCTGGAATATGTTTTTCGATAAATATTTTCCGCACACCCTCCATCTTAAGATGGAAAGGGACTTCCTTTCCATCAAGAAGAATGATGAAGAATATGTGGGAGCGTACGAGGCAAACTTCACAAGGCTTGCACGATACGCTTCCGGCTTTGTCGTTACCCCCAAATGCAAGGTTGACGGCTTCTTTGGTGGGCTGAAGCCTAGCTTACGGAAAGCATTAGCGATCCATGACTTCGACAGCTATGAGGAAATTGTCCGATGTGCCCTCAAGGTTGAAATGGAGATTGGAGAATCACAGGGGTATCATAGGGACAAGAAGCGTAAGGTGGACTTCAATGCTGGTGGTCCGATGGATAAATCCAACGGCACTAAGAAGTTCCATCACCCCACTTTCCAAAAGTGTGGAAAGAATCACCCTAGAAATTTCCTTAGGGGGACAAGAAAATGCTTCAGGTGTGGAAGATAAGGGCACCTAGCTGTTAACTGTCAGCAAGAAGGACCCGTGGCTGCGACAGAGGAGAGGAACGTTCTGTTCGAACCTCAACGCGTTGTTTAATGCTACAAATGCAAATAACTGGGTCATTTTTCAAATCAGTGCCTTAATCCAAGGGTTATCGGAGGCAACCAGCAACCTCCAAGACAGCAAGGAAGAACTTTTGCCATCACTTCTGCCGAAGTGAACCCCGACAATGAAGTGGTGACAGGTACGCTAGTTATTCATTCAAGAATAGAGAACGTACTTTTTGATTCAGGTTCTATGCATTCTTTTATATCTCAAAAGTTTAGTAGAACAATCCCTGCACCACCACAAATCATGGAAGTAAAGATGTTGGTGAGTACAGAAAATGGGGCAATCATTGTATCCCATGAGTATAAGTCCTCCACTATTATAATCTGTGGATTGAATTTCCCGGTGAACCTCATCATACTCCCTTTGGTGGAATTTGATGTAATTCTTGGCATGGATTGGCTTTCCTTATATAGAGCCAACATAAATTGACGAGAGAGGGAAATCACACTCCATGTGAAGAATAGACCCCCGATTCTTTACAAGTGTCAGGAGGAAGATGAATCTCCTTTAGCTCCATCATCTCAAGCATGGATATTACTGCCTTATGAGCATGCATATCTGGATCAGATGATTGAGTCCAAGGAAGAAACCACCCTTGAATAAATGCCTATTGTGAGGGAATTCGCTGAAGTATTTCCCGAGGAACTTCATGGTCTTCCTCTAAGAAGAGATGTTGAGTTCTCAATTGTACTTATACCTGGGGCGCTACCAATATCCAAGACTCCATATAGAATGGCTGTTGTTGAGCTTGAAGAGCTGAAGAAACAACTACAAGAGAATCTAGATAAAGGGTTTATACGCCCAAGTGCATCACCATGGGGTGCACCAGTCCTCTTCGTCAAGAAGAAGGATGGGTCAATGCGGCTTTACATCGATTATCGTGAACTTAACAAAATCACGATAAAGAACAAGTATCCTCTCCCAAGAATTGATGACTTGTTTGATCAGCTGCGTGGAGCACAATACTTCTCCAAGGTGGACTTGCGGTCGGGATATTATCAAGTAAGGGTGAAGAAGGAAGATATCCCCAAGACTGCTTTTCATACAAGGTATGGGCACTATGAATTCATAGTAATGCCTTTAGGACTCACCAATGCTCCAGCAATATTCATGGACTTGATGAATAGAGTCTTTAGAGATTACCTAGACAAATTTGTGGTAGTCTTTATAGATGATATTCTAATATACTCCAAAACCAAGGAGGACCATGAGGAGCATTTAAGAACTGTACTAGAGACTTTGCGCAAGGAGAAGCTCTATGCCAAGTACAGAAAGTGTGAGTTCTGGTTGAAGGAGGTCTCATTCTTAGGCCATATCATCACAAGCAATGGGATATCTGTGGACCCCTCCAAAACAGATGCAATTGAGGGATGGCTGAGGCCAACATCAGTAACTGATATCCGTAGCTTCTTGGGGTTAGCTGTATATTATCGACGATTTGTGATAAATTTCTCACGATTGTCCAACGCTCTTACCAAGCTAAATTGAAAGGGAGTAAAGTTATCTTGGAGTGATGAATGCGAAGAAAGATTCAAGGAGTTGAAAAGGAGGCTTATCACTGCACCCGTGCTCACTTTACCCACAAGTGGGGAGCTTTTTGTGGTATTCAGTGATGCTTCGAAGAAGGGTTTAGGATGTGTGCTGATGTAGAATGATAAAGTGATATCCTATGCCTCAAGGCGGTTGAAAATCCATGAGCGAAACTATCCAACGCATGATCTGGAGTTGGCGGCAATGATCTTTGCCTTGAAAATCTGGCGGCATTATCTCTATGGAGAGAAATGTGAGATATATACTGACCACAAGAGTCTTAAATATATATTCACACAGAAAGAGCTTAATATGCGCCAGAGAAGATGGATAGATCTCGTCAAGGATTATGACTGTTCAATACATTACCACCCTGGGAAAGCGAACAAGGTGGCAGATGCCCTAAGTAGAAAGGATCCAGCGATTCTATCAATGATGAGAATTGAGAAGGATCCAATCTTCTTAGACTTAATGAAGATGGATGTGGGAATCATAAAGAAGGGAACATCATCAATCCTTTCACAAATGATTTCTCAACCATCTCTTTTGGAAAGGTTAAAGGATTCTCAAAAGGATGATGCAGGAATCCAAGAAAAAGTGGAAGCTATAAAAAAGGGAAAATCCTCAGAGTTTAATGTTAATGAAGAAGGAATTGTGCGGTTTGGGAAAAGACTATGTGTTCCATCAAGTTTGGAGCTGAAGAAGGAACTTTTGGATGATGCACATAGTTCAAATTTCTCTATTCAACCAGGGAGCATAAAGATGTATCGAGATCTCCGAGAAAACTTTTGGTGGGATAATATGAAGAAGGAGATCGCTGAATATACATCAAAGTGCCTGGTTTGTCAGCAAGTGAAGGCAGAGAGGCAGAAGTCTAAGGGTATGATGCAACTACTGCCCATACCAGAATGGAAATGGGAGAACATCACCATGGACTTTGTCACTGGACTTCCAAGGACATCCAAAGGCAACAATGCAATCTGGGTTGTTGTGGATCATCTTACAAAGACTGCACACTTCATTGCTATTCGAGAGGATTTCTCTTTGGATCAACTGTCACGGATATATATCAGGGATGTGGTATGGTTGCATGGAGTACCACTATCTATTGATTATGACCGAGATCCAAGATTCACCTCTAAGTTTTGGAAGAGTCTTCAACAAGCTCTGAATATTGAACTGAACTTCAGTACGGCCTATCATCCTCAAACTGATGGCCAATCCGAGCGGACTATCCAAACACTTGAGGATATGTTGAGAGCGTGCTCAATGGACTTTAAAGGAGGATGGGATCAACATCTTCCTCTGGTTGAGTTCTCTTATAATAATAGTTTCCACTCGAGCATCCAAATGGCACCATATGAATCCCTTTATGGGAAAAGGTGTAGAACACCGGCATGTTGGGATGAGGTCAGTGAACGTAAGCTGCTTGGATCAGAAATGGTCGAAGAAATGGTGTAGAAGGTGAAAACCATTCAGCAGCATATCAAGGCAGCCCAAAGTCGACAGAAGAGTTATGCAGATAATCGTCGACAAGACCTTGAGTTTAAAGTCGGAGACATGGTGTTTTTACACATATCTCCATGGAAGAAGGTCATGAGGTTTGGAAAGAAAGGGAAGTTAAGTCCAAGGTACATCGGCCCCTTCAACATTCTTGATCGTGTTGGGGTTGTGGCCTATCGACTAGCACTTCCACCTACTATGGCCAAGGTGCATGATGTATTTCATGTATCCCTTTTAAGGAAGTACATACCGGACCCTTCACATGTACTCTCTTCCGAGGTGGTACAATTGGAAGATGATCTTTCTTATGAGGAGAAACCAGTGAAGATCTTAGATCATAGAGAAAAAGTTCTACAAAATAAGACAATGCCCCTCATCAAGGTGTTGTGGAGAAACCACAAGTTTGAAGAAGCAACTTGGGAGTCGGAGGATATGATGAAGCTGAGTTACCCACATTTATTTTAGTGTGGGAAAAGGAAAATTTCGAGGGTGAAATTTCTTAAGGGGGGAATATTGTAATGACCCAAAGTTTCATTAATGGAAAATCCCTCTTGATCCAGTTAAATGCTTCTTTATGAAAAATGTTTTTATAAGATGTCAACTTCTTTAGTTTTCCGTTAAGATTTGTGATACTTTTATAGCCATTGAACAGTGATCATCTGAGTGGTATAAATATAAGGCTTTAATGAACCCTTTTCTAATCAGACAAAGGAAGCGATGGCCTCATCCAGTAGAATTTCCCCTTACAAAGCCCATTTGTCCGAGCTCTGAAAAGAGGTGGCGTCTTTGGGCTTCTCCCTTGACCAAGCCCAAGCTGAGCTTCATTATGTTAAGCTTGAACGGGACCATCTACGGGAAAAGTGGAAGTTGATAGAGATTACCACTCGAGCGATGTTATCCGAGCGGCCCCAAGAGTCTGTCACCATCGCACACCATACCCTTAGGTCTTATGCAGCTATTTTAAGGGGTTATGTAACAAATAAGTAGCACCATGTTCATGTACATTATTTTTGTATATAATAATGAATATAATTTCTAGTCATTTTTGATACATTGTAATTAGTTTTTAAAGTACAAATGGTGTTTTTAGTTATTATTTAATTAAGAATTATATTTTATTAAATTAAAGGATTTTTTAATTAAATAATATTTTAATAAAATATTATTATTAATATTAAATTAATTTTTATTAAATATATATGATCTTATAATTTTATGAATGCAATTAAAATTTTTATTAAGGTTTGAAATCCATTTCTGTCAAAACCCGTGAATTTTTTATAAATGTCAGTTTTTATTTTAAAAGTTAAAATTCACATATTTAGAAAATTATTTAGATAAAATAAATATTATTTTAGGAATCAGGACGTCGAAATTATCCAACGGTGAATTTTTCATAATTTTCTGAGACAGTCAAATTTTTGGGTAAAAATTAAATACCATTTAAATATATAATGTGTTTTATGACATCATAATGACCCAATGGTGATGTAATAAAATACCATAATCCTTATTTTCGGCCAATATGTGTTTTATCATTAATATAATTAGGTTTTGGGTTTGTTTTACTTACTTTTCAAATCATTAATGGAGCCCTCAAGACTTATTCAACACTTTGCCTTTTTAAATTAATTTCCATGGGAGTGTGACTCACCTCCACATAAGCAACCCTAATTTTTTAATAAGTTCGGACCTTGGCCTTGTAAAATATTGTTTTCCTCTTTCATTTTCCAGAAACCATGGGAAAATACCATGGGATGGTTGGTGGTTTGGATTATTTTAATATAAGTGGTCCCAAACCTAAATAATAAAGAATTCCCTCACCTTTCCTATATAAACCCACACAAGCTCCCACTTCCTCCTCAATCAAATCCCTTGGAGTTCGTCCAACCTCTGCCCTACTCTCTCTAGAATCCTCTCAAGGTGCCCCAAGCTCCCAAGAATCCTCTCACAAGCCTCTCTCTAGCCTTTGGAAGCACACTTCCAAGTAAGGGTTTTTTCTTCCTTTCTCATTTTTGTCAATTTTCTTTAAGTTGTATTGCCCTTGTAATTTCAATTATGAATGTTGGGGTATGGTTTAGCACCTCCCCCATACTGCCCTCTTATTGTTTGAATAATGGGATACCCCTTTATCTCTCATTAAATGCCTCCCATGTACACCCGTTACTATGCCAAAATTCTGAAAGGAACTTTTTTCTCCTCTTTTATATTCAAGCATTACTTTTTTATCATGAATCTAAATTCCTTTTCAATTGTTGGGACATGTATCTATATGACCTCATTACTATACATTACATGTAAATATGATAAGGAACCCCTTTCTCTCTCATCAACCATTTTTATGAATTCTTATGTCACGTCGTTACGCTGCCGAAATCACACCGATTTTCTAAGCCAATATCATTGTGTAGTGAATACCATGCCCATTTCTCCATCAAGGGTATTCAACTTTATGCAGATTTACTTATTGATTATAAAGTTTCATGTATTAATTCCACATTCCTTTATCGTGGAATAAATGATTATGTTTTTTGAATCCATGTTTTATGATCCATGTGGCACACTTATGCATGAAATGAAATGTTTAAGAAGGGTGCGCCCTTATAGCGCTCCAATGCATTGGGTAAAGTATAGTATCATGATACGTCATGTGCAATGAGTGTTGACTCATGATAATTTAAGTGCAATGAGGGTTTACTCGTGCTTCAAGTGCAATGAGGGTTTACTCATGCTCCATGTGCAATGAGCCTTGGCTCATGCTAATTCAATGTTAAGTGTTGTTGCCACATTTCCATGTTATGATTATCATGATTTATCATGCCTTTGTGTTCATGTTACTCTTATGCTCTATTGATATTCCTATTGCCTAACATGTATTGAAATCCTCATGTTATTCATTATGTACTCCCTTACTGGGCTTTATAGCTCACCCTTTTCTTATCCATGTCCTCAGGTTATCCCATGAAATGCTAAGTACAAAGGAATGTAGTGGTCATGTAAAGGAAGTTTTCAATAAAGATGTTGTATTTCAAGTTTAAAGTTGTTATGTAATGATCCTAAGCCCCAAAGACACTAAACCTATCGATCTTATTTGTTGTATCAAGTGAAGTTATATGTAATAAAGCATGTTTAAGTTGTAATAGAAGCAGGGTTGACATAGTAATTATTCATTTCACCTTTTTATTTTCCGGCACTTTTACTTTTTTGACGTTTGGTATTCCCAAATGACAAAATAAAGGAAGTGTCACTTGTCCTTCAATCGATATTTCTTCTATTCACTCAATTTGTAACCCTTATTGAATCCTTCAACCCTTCTCTCTCTCGAACCTTCGGTGAATCCCAGGATGAAATGCCCTTCATTGTCAACTCCTAAGAAACATGGCTCAAAGAAGATGAATATTACACCTAATTTGGCACCCAAAGGTCCTCTAAATCCAAATCTTGTGAATCTAGTAGTAGTACCTAAGAAATAGATATGCCCTGAGTGTCTTATATCGAGTAAGTCTCTGGTTTTGAAAGTTTTAAAATATCAAGTCTGGTTAGAATGGTTTTCGAAGAAAGATAGACATATCTACCCTAATCTTGTGGCTCAATTTTATCAGTATATTCAGTTCTCCTTTGATTCTAAATATGGTTATGCTTTGAAAAGATAGATCAATGGCCAAAAATTCTTATTCTATTTGAGTTTATGGGTTTCATTCCGTAGGATACCTCATGAAGGCATCTGTGAGGACAATTAGAGAGGACCTCCACCTTTTAGTGAATTATTTGTTTTGGAAGATGCTCTGAAAAGCTTAACCGAAAATGGAACCAAGAGGAGAGACATTGCTGATGAACTGGATAGAGAATCTAGACTTTTTTTAAGTTTATAAAGAACTTGATTAGCCCCAGAAAAGGTGATTTTTCTATACTAAAATATCAAGATGTGTTTCTGATTCAAATTATGAAAAATGGGAATGATATCAACCTTTGTAAGTATGTCATACACCATATGTGTGAGCTGATCAAAACCACATCCAAGTTAACCTCCCTATTTTATTTTCGGCTTATCTCATCCATGCTTCATGCCAAAGGTATGGTTGGACCTAATGAAGAAGTTATCGAGGATTTTGAGTTTTGCCTTTCAAAGTTCATTATCAAGAGGATGAAAATCAATTGGAATCCTTGGAAAAAGGCATGGGTGGAAGACAATGATAGGATTTATGAAAAGTTAAATCCAGTGGAACATCCTTCAAGACCAAAAAATATTACTGATCCTGGTTTGGAACCAGATGAAGTTGTTGAGTATTATGAAGAAGAAGAAGAAGAGGTTGTTGTGCCTCTCAGGGGAATTGTTTCTGATAAGAAAGACAGTACTCTTGTCCCACATTTAGTAAGTGAACAGGAAGTCCCTGCTTCTAAATATGTTTTTAATCTGGAAGATCAACTCGAAGTTGAAATAGAATCTGTTGTCAAAGAAACCGAAAATAATGCTATGGAAGATCTTATAGAAGATGCATTACCTGTTATGCAAGAAGTTTACCTTAAGGAACTCTTAGTGGAAAAATCTGTTCCTGAAGTCATTCCTTCGACTGAGGAAAGGCTGGAGCTATCTTTTCAGCTGTCTAGGCAAGAAATGGGTGAGGAACTAAGAGATGAATTTGTGGAAATAGATCAAGCCTCTAAGCCTCTAAGCCTCTCAGTACTAAAAAGGATGCAACTGTTGAGGGGGAGAAACCCCAAAATATGTAATCTATTGAAGTGCCAAACCTGATTGATCCAAGACTTGTAGACACTCAATATAAATTCCCCATATTTTATGATGTAGATTACTCCCATGAAGTCTTAGTAAAAGTCCTTGACCTTTACACTATGTTCCAATTGAAATCTGTCTATAATATTTCCCCAAAAAAAGAACCTGATCCTGTATTAGTCCCTATCTCTGAACCTTCACCAGAACAACCATCCTTGGTGAGTAAAGATGATATAAATGAATTTGGAACTACCATTTTGGATGGATTTGAAAAACTTATGAATACCCAACCATCTCTTGTAACAAATCTAAGTGAGATAGATGCCTCACTATTGTTGGAAAACGTTATTTGGAAAATTCAACCCAAAATGCTTCACGAGATTCAGGAAGTCAGAGTTAAAAACGGAATGCTTAGTGAAGAAGTGAAGACTATAAGAGGTATGATTAAAGACATGCAGAAAGTGATGAATTCGAGATCAGATATTGTTTCTCATCCAGTGGAGCCTGTTGTTCCTCAAACCCCACAGAATGTTGTCTCTCAGATTCAACCTCATTTAGCTTCCTTAAATGAAAAAGTGTAAGAAAGAAACAAATAGATTGTGAAATAAATGCGAGAGATTGTGGTTAATCTTAACAAGATCACTGATGAGTATACAGGGTGCCTTTAAAAAGTGCTAAATCAATTGAAATCTCTCACCTCAGCTGTTACTGCTTCCAAGAAATCTGGAAAATCATCTCAATCTTCCTTAAACAGTGACCTACTCAGAACATTGGTCAAAGAAGAACTTCAGACTGTTCTTAATGGTTTCAATAAAGATTCTAAATCTAAAGTTATCAAGAACAGTGACAGAGTTCTTGATCTGGTCCAAATCCATTCCAAAATTGCTAATGATGCTTAGCAAGAAATTTCCATGAAAGTGGATTTATATTTCAACCAAATCTTATAAATGACTAACATGACCAATCATTTCAAATATCTTATAGAAAATCTGAGGATTCCACCTATTACTTTAGCTTTCAAGACTCAAGTCCAAAAACTCACAGAGTTCACTCGTCTATTTTACAAGTTTATAGAAAACAAGGATGACTTCGAGAAAGTTATGTTTTATGGTGGAGAGATCATTGTAGATTTTATTAATCTTTTGAGGCCCTATCTTCATGTACAGAGTACAGCCATTGTTTCTCCTGTAGCTTCACCTCTAAGGCCTGGTTTTCCTACATTCACCTCTTCCCTAGCCTCCACTTCTATGTCTGTCAGTCAGGCACTAAGTCAGATCAAGCAAGTGATACTTGACCAACAATTCCCTCGGTCTTCTACTACACCAAATCTGACTCCCTCTATCTTTTAAGGTCTTCCTTTACCTTCTCTATCAAATAGCTCACTCCATTCTTATACCACAACCTCTGATCTTATGGCTTCCTCTTCTTCTGCTACTGCTAAGAGAAAAGAGAATACCATCAAGTGAAGAAGGATAGTGATTACTCTTTTTTAATGGGAATCTTGTTAATTTTGATTTACTTTTTGTAATGCCCATATTTTTATCTAATACATTATGCCATTTTCTTGTCTCTTTTTTCTTTCTTTTTCTTGCTAATTTTTGATAATCCCAAAAGGGGGAGAAATATAGAAGACATATCGAAGAAGAGAACACTCACTCAATATGTGTTATATGCACATTCGAACTATGTTGTTAGAACAAATATACACTCTAAATATACATGATTTGTGATCATCAAAAAGGGGGAGATTGTTGGACTCCACATGTATTAATCATGTTTTAATGATCAAAAATCCTATTCAGTCTATAAACCATGTTACCTCTATGTAATCTATCTCACATCAAATGCAAAGTTTTTTATTAAAAGCTATCCAAAGCTCTTAAGTGCTATACACTAAGTTTGGTTATCATACATTATCTTTTGATTCACTTTATAATGATTTCTATGAAAAATGATTAAGTTTAATTCATTCCATAAATATCACTACTTAAGTCTGAATATAGATATTTGCCTAAGTCTGAGACACCGTGACATCCAGACACCATCACATCTAGACACTGTGTCATCCATACACCATGACATTGAGACATAGTGAACCAGATACCGTGACAACAAGACATCATGACATCAAGACACTATGAACCAGACACTGTGACATCAAGACACCATGAACCATACACAGTGACATCGAGACACCGTGAACCAGACACCGTGACAACAAGACACTGTGAACAAGACATCATGAACAAGACACTGTGAACAAGACATCGTGAACAAGATATCGTGACATCGAGACACCGTGAACTAGACACCGTGAAGGAGACATCATTTATATGACATATTGTGACACCATTTATTAATATTTTTTGTCTTCTTTCAATTTAATCTCTAATGGTCATATTTGAAGATTTTAAATGCACTGACATAATTAATATTTCTTTGTAGACATGTCGTCTGAAAGTAAGAGGTACAAGGTGCAGAATACATGAAACCTGTCGTCTCAAACACGTGCACTCCAAGATAAAAGAGTAATTTGGCCCAAGAAAAAATAGGAAGTGTGGAACGATAATGAAAAGTAAAATAATCTGGTGGTTGTGAGCATGACAATAGAATACACTTAGAGAATTCTTAAATAAAGAATTTTCTCATGAAACTCAATGATACTGAAGAACACATGAAGCTCAATTGAATCCCAGAATCAAGAACATATTTTCACTATAAAACATCACAAAGATCACAAGATAGATCTATTTTACTTGCGGCACTCTATTTTCCAAACGAGGACTTTATTTTTTCATCTGCTTCATCTCATAAGTCCAGAGCTGCAAAGACTAACACTTAGAGCACTTCTAATCCTATCTCAATATTTCTGCTCTGTTGTGTATCATTTTATTAACTTTTGAGTAGTGTGTGAATCTGTATAACAACACACTCTATTTCCTATATTAAACTGAAGGATAAAATATATCCTTACTCAAACATCTTTTTTATATTTTTATACCCATGGATAAGTGTCGAAGAGGTCCATGTGTGGCCTGGTTGTTTGTTCCCACAAAGAATTGTGGAAGAGGTCCCTGTGCGACCTGGACAGTCCAGTGTACTATTGTTAACCCTGATCCAGGGTGTGGATAAAGTTTATTTATATAAAATTCTTGGAGGCAGGTGATCACCAAGTGGAGTGGATTAGGTCATGGCTTGATACTGCACCGCTTGTTTCATATCCGTTGTTCTACTTAATTTAGTCTTCTATGTTTTACTGCTTTATTGTATAATTCAGATATCACTAAATTTGCATTGATAGTTAATCTTAGAAAGAAGTTATAATTGTCTTGTCTTAGTAGAATAACTTCAAAATTAATATTAATAACAGACATTAAGATTACTTAGAACTAATAAATCTTCTAAGAAGTTATTTAAATAGTCAAACTCTTATAACAGTATAACCTTGATTAACTGGGTTGTATTTAACCTTTTGGGGAACCTTTTTAAGAATAATTTTTACCCAAAAAGTTTTATAGATACTCAATCCCCCCCCCCCTTTTGAGTAATATACTCCGACCAACAGATGTACAAGATATTATTTATATTTTATGATTTCATATGATATATCACTCACGTCGGTATGGAAACCGACTACTAAATGTTTTAGAGGGTGTTTTATCCAATATCTAGGATGGTGAGGGAATGCATTGGAGACTTTTTACTATCCCCTACCTCCCTTTGACTATATTTGGTGTATCTATATACCAGTAAATAAAGTTTTATAGTATAAGGTGTGTTCTTACCTAGGTTATTATGTCTCTCATTTTTATTATACATTTGTGTGTGGGTTGTAACGGATTGAGGTATGGTGCATACTTGTATCCAAATATGGTAGTTATGGATTACCATGATTGAACGTGAATGGGATATGATGAATTGAGGTATACTTAATTTATATGAGATGTAGTGGGTCCTAGGAATACATTTGGTTACTACTAGAGATGATGATGGTAATGAGGATGGGGTGTTAGGATACACAAGATACAGACTAGTTGTTCCACTTATCCATGGGATACAAGATGAGTTATAGAAGGAATGAGCATATGATATATGGAATTGGGGCATGAGAGAAAAAACCAGCGGGGAAGTGGAAGTAGGATACCTTCATATATATATATATATATATATATATATATATATATATATTCTTTTAATAAATAATGATTTATTTATTTTTGTTACTTGGTGAGTAGGTCATGGTGAGGATGGGAAAACTAGCTTTATATGTTTAGGTGATAAGTTAGTTTCATTTTTTATTCTTTTGTATTTAGTATTCTTCTTTCTCATTTTACACAAAAAAAATTCAGGGAGGATCCAATTGATAATAATGTTATGCTCACTCTAAATATATATAAACTGTTTTTATGGTTTGTAGGAGCTGATTAGTGATCGATCTAGGTGTTACTAGCTTGAGTATTCTTTTCAAGAGATGTTAGAGCTTCATGGTCACTACTGAGGATATATATTTGTACCTGTGGTTTTTTTAGTTATATTAGTTTATGTATGAAATTACATGTATTGGTATGGATTGTTGGTTTATGCATAGTTTTTTTCGCTAGTTTCTCATTTTTCTCTTATTACTTAAATCTATATGGTATTAATGCCTCCCATGTGTGTGATTTATATACCCTTAGTTATAGTATCTAACCTATGACCTACTAGAGGCTAGATTCAATGGTCATTATCTCTATTTCTTAATTGACAGGCTAAGAGGGGTACCTTTGGAGGGAGGGGTCATGACAAGTCTAGTATAGGGATAGGTAGATTATATTGTCACCCATACATTGCATACATATATATTACATTGTTTTATATGAATATTCAATACATATCATAATTAAACATGCCCAAAGACTGTAAAGGTTTGGTGTCTTTAGAGACTAGATACATAATCAACTTATTTCTTAAAATTTATTCAATATATCTAATAAATTTCTTAATATTAGTACCCTTATATGCATATCATACTTAAAACCTTCTATCAAAACTTAGGTAATGAAAACATAAGAAAGGGTGATCTCAGATACTCAGTAAGGGTAAACATGATAGATATCAATTAATGATCATATTCAAGCATAAGATGATAATAAGGGTATGATATCATTATTATAACTTATAAAGTTAATAAATAATTAGTTATATATCATAAATCATTATTCATGGCATAAATATTTAACATTATAAAACACACGAGTCATAAGAGTGGGGAATCATCATTAATAAATCATGAGTTATGAGAGCATATAATAAGCATTAGAACATTTCATGGGAATTGTGTGGCTCAATCATAATCATGTAAAATAATAATAATATATTTGTAATCATACATTAATCATATAATTATCTAAACATGATAATTCCAACATTCTCTTCGGAGTAACTTATATCTAGTTAACTTTATCATCTATTTAGAGTTTATTAACTCCATAAAATCTTATAATTTTTTTAAATTCTTCCTATATTAGGTGTTTATAAACTCTATATTCATTACCCAATGCATTTTAGGGCTATAATGGACCCAACCATAACTTAATAAAAACTATACATGTGTGTTCCATAAGATAATTAAACATTCTTCGTTTCATATAGCATAACCCATGTAAAAGAAATGGGTTTCATTAAAATTTCATCATCACATAATCATAAGTCATAAAATGAAAGAAAATGGATATTATGATTAGATAATATACCCATTGAATCTTAAGAAACATCAATTAATGTTAAAATTTATGAAAAATATTTTTAAATTTTTATTTTAATATTTCATCAAAAATATGAGAAAATATTCATTTCCTTCAGTAAAACTAAAACTAAAAATTTACAGTATATTGATAAAACTAATTTCTCTAAAAATAACCCTAAATTTTTTAAAATTAATCTTTAAAGAAACTAATGGTCATGATATATGTAAAATTATTTCATTTAGTAAACATTACAATAAATATTCCTTTCACACTTCGGGTAAAAAGTCCAAAATTACCTCATTTGGATAAATGACTAGAAGAATAGTTTTAAAAAATTATACAAACTAAAATACGGGTAAAAATTAATTTAATCAATCATTGTATAATAATAAAAACATTATTGAAAATATTTTAAATAAAATAAAGACTTGGAAGAAAAAGATTCCTAACCAAAGAGGAAATACAGTCGACTTTTCTTAAAAATATTTTCTTAATCTTTTTATTTAAAAAATAGAGGATAATGAAAGGAAAAAATGAAACCCACAAAAAACTATAGGGAAATAAAATATATCAGGCTCAATGGATAAAATATATATAATTTAACTCAATTAAAATTTATCATGGACAATCTTGAAAAGAAATGAGATTATAACATAAACCCTTACCTATTTGGTAATCACTGGATCAAAACTTCATGAAAGATAGAATATTAGATGTATTTTCATATCCCCATATTTATAATGAATATAATAATAAAATACATTCATGGTTATTATATTTACCACAAAAAATAAACAAGTGATGAATATTAAATGATTTTCACATATATAAAAGTGAGATGAGAAGACATTACCTCATGTCTCATCCTTCATTGTATGCATTAAAAGATATTTTATAATAAATATAAATTTATTATGAATAAATTTTAAAACCATATTGAAACATAAATTACTATTTATCATTCCTTTATAATTTCCAATTATCCTTTCATTAACAATTTCTTCATTAAGATGAACATTCATGTGAAAACCAGTCTGTTTTCCATGCATGTTTTGGTCTGATGGTTCTGGTGATTGAAAACTAGTCGTAGTTTAATTATATTCATAATATTAATCATGATATATATATATCATATTTTTTCATTATATATACTTTTATAACCATTTTTTAAAAGTGGTGGTGAAAAATTAATTTCATCACTTCATGGAGACAATTGTCCATAAGTGTGCACGAGTGATGTTTTCACTTTTCGATGGATGGAATGAAAGAAAGGTAAATAATATTTCATATTTATAGAATAATTATTATATCATGAATATCATATATATTCACTTAATCTATCATTATTACCATCTATGTAAATAGGAAATGAAAAATTAATTGCATCGCTTCATGGAGGTGGTAGTCGACACGTACGCACGGCCAACATTATCATTTTCCTATAGATGGGAAGGTAAGAATGTGGATAAAATATTATAATTAAATAATCATAATTATCTCATAAATATCATATGTAAACATTAAATCCATAATAATAATCAACCATAAAATATGGTGATGGAAAATGAATCATATCGCTATGTGGAGGTGGTAATCCACACATACGCATGAGTGATACTTTCATTTCCCATTTGAATGAAATGGTGTGGAAAATGGTTTTCGCATAATCATAACTAAATATTATCATATTTATGATGTTGTATTAATTTTTTTTAGTATGGATACAACATATATAGAGTAATTATAAAAATAAATAAACTTTTAAAGAGTTGGGTAAGACGATTACCTCTTCTTTGAGAGACCTCCTATGGATTATAACTTATGCCTTCGTAAGATGGAATTATGAGAATAAAATAAGATCTAGGAAATTTTAATTGAATATAGGAAGATATTTTTTTAGTTATTTGTCTAGCTAAGTGGCCCAAGAGGTGTGAATAATAGAGGATAAGTGGTGACCTTTTATGAGTGAGGGGAGTGTCACTCTTATAATTATTCAATGTTTCAAATTAATATAAGGTCTTATACATGATCAAGTGGAAAAAAGGCACCCCCAATTTATAGATAATATGTTATAGGGTCAAAATAAACTCAACCAATCACACTTAGACAAGTTTTTGTGACATTTTAATCCTTCTCACCTCATTAAACACCCTTTAAACCCAATTTAACATTAACCATGATAACTTAACTTTTTACCATGATAACTTAATTATAAGAACATAAATAAATGGGTAATTACAACCAAATTTGGAAATTATAATTAAAAAACATTAATAAATTTTATAATATTCAAAATATATTTGTGTATGAAAATAAATTTAATATAAGTATGCAAAATGAATGAAAAACGGTTTTTAAGAGAATACATGTTTTTAGCGTGAAAGTCATCTCACCTTGAAATCAAGTAAGAAGTTGTTTTACATGAATTTTTTTTCTTAAATAATAAAAAATTGAGGTTTTTATAATTTTTAATCAAAAAAATAAATTGATCCTTCCAACTATACCATTATGTTCAAAGACCCAAAAATAGTTTTTAATTTGAATAAAATATAATTTTTGTTTGTAAAATACAAGCATGGGTTTCCAAATTCAAAATAATGTTTTAGAATAAATTATTTAACTCCTAAAACATATATTTATTCAAAAAACACTCATACAATAGTATAAATGAAATTTATAGAGATATTTTAAAGATTTACCCCATAGTTTTAACCTATCTTTACCTGTTTTACCCTTACCGAGGTAACAAATATTTACCATGATTATTATGCATAATGAATTAAAATAAAAGGAAACTATTTAAAAAAAATTGAACCTAATTATTCCAAATATGGAATCTCTTTTTCAAGATTAAATTTCTATAATTTTAAGAAATCAATTTTAATATGAATGCATAAAATGAAACAAAAACTACTTTTAGAAAAATGTGTTTGTAAGTCCCAAATTGAACTTATACCAAAAACAAGTATAATGATAATTACTTTATAATTAATTAGACTATTTTTATTTAAAGTATAATTAGGATTATTTAATACCAAATTAAATATATTATGGAACTTTTAAATTACTTTAATTAATGAAAATAAATGAAAATTTTACAAAAAATGCTATTTTTCACTAATCACTTAAAAATAAATATTTTAAGTAAAATCCAAAAAAACATTCTAAGTCTATTATTTAAATAATGATTTTAAAAATTATATTCATTTTCTCTAATAAAATATCAAAAAATTGGCATAAATTGATTATAATGTTCATGCAAAAAATTTAATAAAACCCATTTTTGAAGAAAACATATTTTTGAAGCTTAAAATGACTTCAGTAAAAATTGTATACATTTTTATTATATATTGATTAAAAAATTTACATTATATAAAACCTTTATACATATTTTTATAATTTTCTATTCCTATTCATATCGCCAATTTAATAGAAAGGTTATAATGGTCACATAATAGTATTTTTATAGTATATTTTAGTTTTCTTAAATCTTGGTGTTGTGCATTAGGCATGTTATCGAGCTTATTGTTATTTTAAACTAAATTTTCAAGGTGTTGAATTACCCCATAAATAAATTGTGTCATTGTATGTTTTTTTATTTTATTAACTGAGGGTTAAATATTTTAAAATATATTTTCTGAAAACCCATATCATATAAAGGAATAATAAAATTTCCATTGAAAAGTGGAAGTGGGAAACATAAAGATTACCTAAAATAACACATAATCAGGTTTCCAAATGAGGATAGAATTAGTAACAAGTTAAAATATGGACATGGATGAGAATGATAATTTCAATATAGTAATATGGAGTGATAGAGAACATGATTATGATAATGTTAATGACCACAAAACCATAAGTCATCATTGTGTGAAAATAACCATCAATTCTTCATAAATAACTATAAAAATAAAATAATTTTTATTTTCAAGGTCTTTTTTCCTATAATTGAGGAATTTTATTACCATGGAAAATTAGAAAATAAAATTACCATAATTATTCAAATCCATAAATTAAATTTCATCCCTTAGTTTCATGTTTTAGTTAGTTTACACCACTTTTCATCTCATATTCCAATGATGAATAGAAAATATGAATTTTTCATGCCTGAAGTGTAAATTACCTAACCCCATTATCCCAAAACTATTGGTTACATTTTAACATTGGCACCAGATACAATAAATCACATCCCAAAGGACCAAATGGTTTAATAGTCTTAGTAAACTATATTGAAACTTGGAATTTACATTACATTTTAAAAACATAAAATACACAAAGTGTTTTCTTTGAGAATACCATTATCCCACTTAGCATATCCCTATATATCAATCACAAAACACTTCCTAGAATCATGAGGAAAATAAAACATAAGAATGGGGTGATCTTAGATGCTCAGTAAGGATTATATATAGTGGAATCTATTATGAGTAAATAAGGCACAAACAACATGGATAGGTTAATAATTAGAAATACATGTCATTTAATTAATAACTTGACCACAAATTACATCCATGGATAATATCAACGTAGTGATCTCATGGATACTAATAATTGAATTCTTATTGAACTAAATTATTAAAATTGGATTTCGTGATCTCATACATATGGTATCTATATCTTAAAGTCATTATTAAAACACTATTTAAAACAATGTGTAAGATCCTTTGAAAGCATGGAAAACCACATTTGATGTTGTATTGGGTGTATAAGCCTCTTTCATGCAACCTTATCTTTCACACAAATCCAAATCTTTCATGTGATTAATTCCTTTTCCATATTTTGATGTACTGATCCAAGAACATTCCTTGTGCACAAAATTCCAAACCATATCCAATCATGAGTGAAAAATCCTTTTCCAAAAACACTTTTCTCTATATTCCCGATTTTGAGGCCCAAAAATTTGGTTAACACTGGGAAACGACATCACCTTAAATACAATCTTATATACCACCTTCAAAGCATCCATTACTCTTTATTGGGTCTTTTTCAATATAACTTTTCAAAAATATCTTTGGAAATCCATAACTTATCATGGAAACATTCTTTAACAACAAACATAATCAACCCAAAAATTATTTAATGTTGCCTTGAGGTATTGTTTCCCCAACAATCTCCCCTTTTGGGTTTGTTGAAAACTCTTTACATTTTGATACCTCTTGAAATCTTATTCCAATTTATACCACCATTCACTTCTTGCGATTTAGATAGAGATAAAATACTTACTTAATACACACTCTAAGCCCACATGAGCAATGATCGGTGTGAGAAACAAGAGTATAATGTAAAGTTCATCAATGAATCACTTCATTCTTAAAAACTCAAAATTTCTTTCATCACAAACTCCATCTGTCATGATATATTTTCTTTGATCAACCACTTTTAGCATCTTCATATTTAAAACACCCCCTATCTCGCTACTTTCATCAATGAATCACTTCATTATTAAAACCTCACCACTTCTTTCATCATAAACTTTGTTTATAGTGATATATTTTCTTTGATAAATCACTTTTATCATCATCATATTTAAAACTCCCTCTATCTCACTGGTCCCGTTATCTCTCTACACCACCTATCAGCTTCTCCTCATGTCTTGACTAAGAAATTTTTTACCTTTTATATCCACAATTTCTCTCCCATTTTCAATGAACCTGAAGGTCACATCATCATAGAACCTGAACATTGCTTAATTTTGGTATACAACAGGGTAAAGAACCTGGATTAGTTCATTAGGGAAAAACACACCATACCTTAGGGAGAGGGGGTCCCAAATATACACTTTTTCAAGTTTGGGGAGATGACTGAACTCCCAGATTTAGTCTATGCCTCTCAAATACTTTTTTGGGTAAGGCCTTTATCATAATTTTTGCAACCTGTAGTTCTATAGGAACATACTCCAACTTCACTATCTCTTTCTCTACCTTATCCTTGATAAAATGATATTTAATTTCAATGTGATTTTTCCTTGAGTTATGGATATTATTTTTTTCTAAGATTTATAGAACTTGAATTATCACAATGGATTCTGATTAGAGACTTCACTTCAACTTTCATATCATCGAGCTGCTACTTCATCCACAATAATTGTGCACATGATTGAGTAGCCACAACATATTCACCTTCTATGGTGATCAATGAAATGAAACATTGTTTCTTTATTAGCCAAGAAATACATAAATTGTTAAGATAGAATGCACCACTTGATGTTGATTTTCTATAATCTACTAAACTAGACCAATCTATATCTGTATATCCTAATAACTCTTGCTGAGATTTTTCATTGTAAATCAAACTGAAATCTACTCTTCCCTTGATATACTGAATTATTATTTTTACTATAAGCATGTGGATTTAATTGGGATTACTTTAATACCACGCTACTTGAAATGTGGAAAAAACAATATATGTTCATGTTTCTATCAAGTACAACAGGCTTCCAATGATCTGCATGTATTCAGTGACATTAACTGCTTTACCTTTATCATACCATGATAGTTTCATCTAGGTAGCCACCTACTTGGAATTATTCATTTCAAATATTCTCAAAACCTCCTTGGTATATTTAGATTGAGAAATTAATGTTCCATTCTTTCCCCGTGTTATCTGTAAACCAAGGAAAAACATCAGTTCACCAATCATTGACATTTAGAACTCACTTTTTATGAATTTGGAAAACTATCTACATTGTGCTTCATCTGATCCTCAAAATATTATTTCATCGACATATATTAGAAACATCATCCTTTGATTACTATCATGGTTTAAATATAGATTGTAATCAACTCTACCATACTGAATGTCGAGATTTTTTAGAAACTAATATAGCCTTGAATATCATGCTCTTGGTTCTTGCTTCAAACCATATAAATCATTTTTCATCCAATAAATTCTATTATCATCTTCATGAATGAGAAAACCATTTGGCTTCTCAATATAAAATTCTTCTTCTAGAACCTCATTTAGAAATGCCATCTAAACATCCATCTAGAAAACCTTGAACTTTCATTGCACTGTTATGGCCAAGAATAATTGTATTGTATCCATCCTTGCAATAGGTGCAAATGTTTCATCAACATCAATAACCTCTATTTGGGAATACCCTTTTCAGACTAGTCATTCTTTGTTTCAAACTACCACACCATCTTCATTCATTTTTTTTTTGTGAAAGACTCATTTAGTCCCATTGAAATTATTATATTTTGGCCTCGAAACAATGTCCCGTGTCTAATTTTTCTCAATTTGATCAAGCTCTTCATTCATTTCCTAAACCCAATTCTCATCTGCAGTTGCTTCATTAAAACATTTTCTCAACCTGTGATAATTAAGATGCTTGTTATAGAGTATTCATCCTCCTTGTCTGCACTGGAACTATCTGACCACTAATTATATTTTGTCTATTAATTTTAGCTCTTATCATTGGTTTATTAATAGATACTGATTTATTCTCAACCATATCATTATAAGAGTCTTATTCAAAATCAGACTCTGGAACTAGAAGATCCCCTAATCTATTTATCTCTTCATCACTATCTTCCTGAGTCTAATCATGTATTTGCTGAAGATTCTTTGGATTCTCTATAATAGTTATGTCATTTCATTCAAATAACTTTAACAACTACTTATTAAATAATTTATATGATTTTTTTTCTTAAAGTATCCAAGAAATATCCCTTCATATCCACAAGATTCAAAATTCATGTGTTTCTCTTTATTTAGGATTAAACACTTACTTCTAAAGTCTCAAAAGTACGTAAATGATGGATTCTTTCTATACCATGTCTCATATGGAGTTTTCTCTTCTTATGGACACAATAAAGCTCCGTTTGATGTGTAAACTAATTTCATTACTAATTCTTTCAAAAAAAATCTAGAAGGTCTTTATCAATGAGAATTGTTGTAGACATATTTTTGATAATTTGGTTTCATCTCTCAACAACTCCATTCTACTAAAGAGTTCTTACTATAGAAACTTGATTCTTTATCCCATGTTTTTTGAGATAATCATCTGCTTTGAAATTTTTTAACTCTATTCCATTATCTGTTTGGATATTCTAGATTTCTTGACCCAGCATTTTCTCAACTTATCTTCAATAATTATTTATTGAACTAAATACCTAAGATTTGTGGGTGATGATTGAAACCCATGCCATTCTATTATAATCATCAATGATGAGAATATAATATCTCCTCTCATCAATATCTCTTGGTGAAATTCGTCTGCACACATAAATATTCACTAACTCAATAAATTTTTTTGAATTTTCTCTTTTGTCTTATATGTCTTTCGAATGATCTTCCCTTGTTGAAAATCATCAAATGTATGGGTAAGATTACATGATAATCTTGGGAGATCTCGATAAGCATCATATGTCACCAGATCTTCCAAGGACATTCGGCTTAAGTGTCCAAGATGTTTATGCCAAAACTTATTTTCTTCTTCCTTGGATAGAAAGAACATACCTTCTTCTCCACTAACGAGGTATATATTCCCTTTTGTATGATTTCCTTATAATACAACTGCATCATCTATTTCCTTGTTGACACATAATTTCTTTAAAAATATTATGGAATTTTTTAAGTCACACAATTGACTTACACTTAATAAGTTGTGACTAAGACCTTAAACAACCAAGACATTTTATCAACTCATGTATTTCCCTTCAAACATAGATTTCCCTAAACCAATAATTTTCAACCCCTCATCATTACCAAATATTACAATAACTTCTTTATCATACCTTATTTTAGTCACCATATCTTTATTTCATATCATTTGGGAAGTACATCCACTATCAATGATCTATATCCTAGTTAGATCTGATGCTTTGAATGAAATTTCTTCAACCACTACCTACTCATGCATTTTCTTCTTGATCCACATTTTTGACTTCATTACTGACATGGAATGATAATCTTGATCTTCCTAGGTATATGATAGACCAGCTTCATCTTACAGAGTTGCAAATCTATTTTTCATTTTCATCTCATTTGATGATACTTTTGGCTACTCCTCATGACCATATTCAATATCCTTTGGCACATTCCTTTATATTGTTGATGAACAATATCTTTTTATATTTCTTAATCCTCTAGACCTAAAACACTAACCATCAAATGATTTTCTAGAATATTGATCTCTATATGAATTCCTTTATTGTTATTCTTTCTTTTAGTACCTCTTTTCAATGGAACAGTTTTTTTTATTGTCCTATCTTTCCACAACAATAGCATCTCATGCAGGGTGCATTCCTATGTGTTACTTATGCATCACTAGTTATCCCTTGAGTTTTCCGAAAATTCTGAATTTGCTTCATACACAAATCAATCTTCACTTTCAAAGTTGGTTTTTGTGTTCTGACATTAATCATCACACATCTTTGTTTTTTATCAACCATATTACCAGCCTTATCATTTGGATTTAACTATTTCTTTTGTTTTGATGTACCTCTATGTTCCACCTGTATCTTCTCTGTTACCTGAATGATCTTCTTTCCTGATTTCATACCGATTCCTAATCCTTAAAACTTCTTCTCAAGCTGACAAATTCCTCTTCAAGTTATTCAATATGATTAATTTGATCTTTTCCAGTGTTAATCAAACTATTAATTTCTCTTTTCTATTTATAAATCTTGATCTTGTACTCAACAACCTTTTCGGATCTCTCTAACATGGATGACTTCAGTTTTTTAATTTCTTCATTCAACTCAGACATCTCTTATTACTTCTGCTACATATAAAGTTTTTCATTATGAACCACTTTGTTTGATTTCTTCATTTTGTCTCTCCAAACATATATTTATTCAAGATAAGATTATAATTAAATCTAAAGGTCAACTCTTCCTTTGACTTCCTCTTCTTCATTTTCACTTTCTTACCTTGTTAGGTAATTACTGATAACTACTACCATAGAATCTTTAGTATGATACTTGTATTCCTCCAACTCTTCTACCTTATATTCTTCTGAAATGTCATCTTTTTTCGATAAAAGACTCTTCTTTCTGGAGAAATTTTTCTTAAAATTTATCTTGACTTTCAGAGAGGCTGAAGACTTATTCATAGGAATTTCAAATTCATCCTCTTCATCTTGTTTAAACTTCTTAAGGCACCTTGCTGCAATATGTCCAACTTTTCCACATCAAAATCCTGAAAGTGGTAGTTTCCCTTTGAACTTTCCTTTTTCTCTTTAGAGATTTGAGGAAAGGAATAACATAAACTCATTTGTATCTTAATATTTTATACCATATTAAATGGTTATATTCTTCATGGTCTTGAACTCCACTTCTCTATACTTCCATTTTTACACATACTCATTATCATCATTTCTCATTTTGTATGAAACAAGATTATTGTGCAAGCTATCCAGTGTCAGTTCCTTCAGATCTTGATCCTCCAAAATAGAAACTTTTAGATTAAACCGAGGTGGAAGTTTTCTCAGGATTCACTTAATAATCTTTACATCTACAATAATTTCTCTAATACCATGCAATTATTCTATAAAAATATTTACCCAGTCAAATAATGTATCAAGAGACTCGTTAGGGTGTATTCTAAGATCCTCATATTTGTTCCACAGAACCTACAGTTTTTCTTCTATGACTTTTGATTCACCCTCATAAATATTCAAAATCTTTTCCCACATAGCATGTGATGACTTACATGAAATCACCTCTACATATAGAGAATTTTATAGGGATCCCACTAAAGCATTGATTCCCTTAGTACTAGTATACAATTCTCTTTAATCAGCTTCTGATATAGCACCACTATCGATGTTATTTGATATTCCATGCATAGATATTGTAAATACATCCATTACTAATGATCGAAAGTAGTAATTCATCAGATTCTTCTATATTTGAAAATTGTTTCCATCAAATACTGTAATCCATTTGTGATTGAACACCTAAATTTTTTCATCTGGAAGAGATTCACTGACTTTTAACCTTTCCCTCTGATACCAATTGTTAGGTCCACTAGGTCAAATACCCTAAGAGGGGGGTGAATTAGTGTATGGAAGATTAAAAATATTTTCACTTCATATCTTATTTCTTCGTTAAACAAAACACTTTTCTATATTTCCCCCATTATAATATATAAACAGAAATGAAATCATGCATGGGACATAGAAATTTTACTTGGTTCACCCTCACTGGGCTACTTCTAAGGAGTATACAATGGTGATGTGCTGATGTACCAAATCCACCAAATCATGCTTCCAATTACAAAGTTTGGGCTAGATCACTCGTATTCCCAGACACACTACCTTTATAGAGTTTAGGGTCAGCTCACTACTTTCTAAGGGTCACTCCCAGAGTCTCTTTCTCTGGCCCACTATTGGTGGAAAGGATCACCATCTTTCTCTTTCTTTTCTCACTAATATAAAAAGGATCCACTCATAGTTTATAGACATATAGGTTCATTAATTATAATTAATGAATAAATCCCTATTTTTAGATATATTCATTTTAAAATTTACACTTTCATCAAATTGATGAATACCCCTTTACCACAGTACTACTGGGAAACTGCAAACTTCTACTCAACCTTATGGGTGTACTGAGCACAACTTTAATGCCTTGAATGCAACATTTAACTTTATTCATGAAAAACCTCTTTCTCACAAATTCTTTCTTTCATGAAACCCCCTTATTACACGCAACTCTTCCTTCTTGAACATAACTCCCTTTGTGTATAATTCTTACACAATTCAGATCTTTGGATTTCTCTAAGTTTCAAGCTACTAAAATGAGAGGGGTAGATATCTATTTATAGGTTAAGTGGACCCTACACATAAGATCCTGATTCGTATACCTTTTCACATGTAAGATCCTCTATGAGTGCACAAAACTACATTTCATGTCGCATTGGGCACATAATCCTCTTTTACATAACCTCGTATTTTGAGAAAATCAAAATCTTTCACATGATTCTTTACTTTGACATATTTTGATGCGTTAATCCTAAAACATGCCTTGAAGACAACATTCTAAACCATATCCAATATTTCATGCAACTTCCTTTACCAAAAAATAACTTTCTCTATATTTCCGATTTTGAGGCTCAAAAATTTGGACAACGCTAGGAAACGGCATCACCATGAACAAGATATTTTTTACTAGATCTAGAGCATCCATTCCTTTTTCTTGGGTCTTTTTCAATATATCTTGTCAATAATCTCTCTGGAACACCACAACTTATCATGTAAACCTACTTTGTTAACAAACAAAATCAACCCAAAAATGCTTCAATGTTGCCTTGAGGGATTTTTACCCAACACATGTAATGCTAGATTTATGATTTGTCTCGTGAAACCTATTGATGCATCAAGGGTCTATATAATTACTGATACCACCCTTTAATGTATGCCTAATAACTTCCTCATATACCGAATGATCAATTTAATTCATGAACAATATGACTTATAAAAAAATCCATATTGAGTGAATAATATATATTTATAAATAATTCCCCAGTAAATAAAATACTTTTAAATTATAACATTGTATGTATAAATGGTATATGGTTTAAGAAATAATCTTATCCATGATATAAATAATATGGAATTTATAAGAAAGGTAGTATCTGGTGATCACAAGTAAGTGAATTTTTGAAAGGATGGTATCTTTAAAATATATACCTAGTGGTGAATAATTAAAATAAAGTTGTTTTATCATTGATTAATATAAATACCAATAAAAGTTTATTTAAAAATTCATAAGGAAAATAACCCTTTTATTTTTTGAAATCACTTGCTTAAAAAACTATGTAAGTATAAAGTAAAATATTTTTTTTGATAATAACCTTGTAAACTTGTAAAGTAAGATTAAAAATAAATATTATTCATAAATTTTTTAAAATAATATCATGTTTTATAAGTTAAAAAAATTTCCTTCCATAATTTTTTCATAAAAGTCACAAAGTAACTCATTTGGAAAAGGAAAAAAAGATTCCTTTCAAACCGTTTTCTAAAAATTCAAACATGGGAAAAAATTACTTTTTATAAAAAATTGTATAAGTGTAAAAACATTTTTGAAAAAGGTTTAGCTAAAATATGCACATTGAAGGAAAATATACCCAATCAAAATAGAAATAATATCAGTTTTTATTTTAAACATTTCTTTGCTTGATTCAAGTTCTAAAGAGAGGAAAAGCTAGAAAAATTTGGAAACTCTTTAAAAGAGTAAACTTGATATTAAATTTAATCATAATAAATATATATATATATATGTGTATATTAATTTTAATTACCACAAAGTTTCATTATATACACCACATAAAAATAAACATGTGCATAATACGAAATATGTCTCAATGGAGGGTAAATTGAGACGAAATATCTTACCTCAGATCTAACTTGTTGTGTAGGTGTTCTAACCCCTTATGTAATAAATTTAAATTTATTATAATTACATAAAATAATAATATTAATATATATTATATCATATATGATCTATTCATAATATTTATTACCCTTTTGTAAATAATCTTTTATTGTTATCATTATTTTGTTTGTTAACTACTTTGTTTTTCATGTATGTTTTGATTCTATAGTCTCAGTCCTTGTGTTTTTATCATGGTTACATCATGTATATAATGGTATTTAACATATAAATATCATATAAATTCAATATATATATATATAATCATCCATATGGACAAATATAGAAAAATTAATTACACTATTCATGGAGTTGATAGGTCATACGTACGCATAAATGTTTTTTTCACTTTTCAATGGATGGAATGAAAGAAAGGTAAATAATAATTAATATTCAGAAAATAATTATTATATCATATATATATATATATATATATATTCATTAAATTAATCCTTATTATTATCCTTGTAAAACTTAAATGAAAAACGGATCACATCGCTTCGTGGAGGTGGTAGTCCACACGTACGCATGATCGACGTTGTCATTTTCCAATGGATAGAAATGTAAGAAGGTATATATGATATTATTATTATAGAATCATATTTATTTCATAAATATCATATTTAATCATTTTTTATATCTTTATAACCATCTATGTAAAGTGGTGATGAAAATGAATTACAGCGCCATGTGGAGACGGGAAGCCATACGTACGCATGAGTAATGTTTTCACTTTTCATAGGATAGAAAAGAGATGGACTATGGTTGTACCATAATTATAGTAACATATATTTATATTTATGATAATTTATTTATTATATTTGTATGCTTACAACACTTTAAGAAGAAGTAGGATAATAAATAGACTTGAAGGACTTGGTAAATACAATTACATATTCTTTGGTAGACTTCCTTTAGTTCACTTATTAGGGGACCTAGGGTAGGTCTTTTGGAATGACCATAACCTCTAAAAAATATCTAAGTGCGTTTATAAGAGAAAATATAATGGTTTTTTCAAGATATATGGATCAAATTGGTGTAAATAAGTGAGGGAGGAGGTTCCCTTTTATAATTGAGGTGAGGGGCATGCTTGGAATTCCTTAAAAGATTAAATTATAATAAATTCATTCTCAAGTAAAATGAATCCAAATGGATATGGATTCAAAACAAGGTTATTTTAAGGTTGAAAAATAATTAACCAATAAAATTTTGATAGGTTTTCTTGGTGTTTTAAACCTTATCTTTTGGTTTAGTACTTAGTTAACCAATTTTAACATTAATCATGGTAACATAATTTTCACTCTTAAAGAATCATAATTTTACAAATAAGTAAATATTGAATAATAAATGGATCGAGAATAAATTTTTTAACCATATATTACCAAAATTTTCCTCTTTCAATATTGTAATGATTCTTAAATAATTTAATAAATTATTATTTTGATAAATTATCATTAATGTCAATTTTTAAACTATTCGTTTAATTTAACTTCAAATAAATCAATAAAAAGTTATTTTTCAGATATAATTTAGTTAAATATCACTAATATTTTATATTCATCAATAAATAATTTTTTAATTATATAAATCACTAAAATCATATCACTTTTAATATTTTTAATATCATTTATTTTATTTTTCTATAAATTGAATAAATAGTGTATTAGTATTACGCAATCATTCAAGGTAATTATATAATAACTACAAGTTATAAATAAATTATAATCATGAAAATATATTCATTATTAATAAAATTTACTTTTATATTTATTTATAACTTTATTTTGTTCTTATGTAGACACATAATAGATTTTTAAAACTGAGAGAGTGACATTATGTAACTTTCTTTAGTTTAAATATTATATTGGACATTTTCATAGAATAGTGTTCATTCAACATATCAATTTTGAGACTAAGATGATAAGGGTTTAATTTAATTCATCCAACAATAATTTATATGAAATTTTATGACTTATCACTTATTATTAACCAAGATTTACTTGATTTTCCCTTTATTGGGATGCTAAATTTTACCACATTTATTATTCATATTGACAAAAAATAAAAGCGATATATTTACCAAATATAAAACTAATGATTTCAAATATGGAATAAATTTTACAAGATTCAATTTCTATAAATTTATGAAACTACTTTAAAAATAAGTATGCAAAATGCGATGAAAATCTCTTTTTTAAAAAATACCCTTTTTAAGCATAAAACTGGGTTTATTCTTATCATATGCCCTGTAAAAACTCTAGATGAATTTTAAAACATTTTATTGAATATATAATATTTAAATTTAATTAAAATCATTTAACAACAATGATCTATTAAATTTATTAAAATAAAAATGCATTGTGCGCACATAAAAATAGTTTGTCAGAAAAACATTTTGTTTACAATAAAATGATAAATATTGAATTTATTTTTTAAATGTTTAAACCATATTATTTTAATAATTTATTTATTCCTGTTCATACCCACCAATTTTATGACTAGTTTATAGTGATCATGTTTAAATAATAATATTTCTCTTTTCGTTGAAGCTCGGTGTGGCGTGTTGTATACGCTATTAAGCATAGTGATCTTATAAAATCTCAAAATTACATACACCACAATATATATAAGAGTTCAAATTTATTTAAAAACATATCGTAAAATCTTGGGGTGTAACATTCCTCCTCCCCCCTCAATAAATTTTATCCTCGTAATTTGAACTTGTTCTTGTAAATCAAGGGTTTGACATTTTAAAATTCTTTTATGGTAAACCAATATCATAAAAAGAGTTAATAAAACTTACTCTTAAAAGATATAATTAGAAAAATAAAAAATTAAAAAAATGGGTTTCTGAATAGAATAATGTTTTTGGGAAGTGAAAATATGGAAATAGAAGAGAAAAGTAACACCCAAGGATTAATATAGAGAGATAGAGAACATGATCATTATAAAGTTAACCATTACAAAACCATAAATCTATTATAGGTTAAAAGATCATTGATTTCTCAGTAAGAAAAGTAAAATGATAATGTTTTTATTTCAAGGTATTTTTTCTAAAGTTGAGGTATTATTTTACTATCTAAATAAATCACTCATTAAAATAGTCTTACATTATTTCTTTTCAAGTAAAAAACAAAATATCATCTTTTGGTTGTGATTAAATAAATTTTCACTTCATCTATTGTTCTAGTAAATGGATATTCAAGATGAATCTTTCATTATTGAACCACTTTTATTGAATCATAATATACATAATTCATTCCTTTTTTCTGTAAATATTTACCAAAACCAAAAATTTTAGCATAGGTTATCCAATATGATAAATCATACTTTAACCTTAAATAATAATATCCAAATTTCATATTAATCAATTCCATAATAATTTAACCTTAATACTCCTCCAAAATATCTTTGACCATATTCAAAACCCAAAAAATTGATCAAATATTTATCCCTAGACAACATAAATTAGTTCATAATGTCACACTCCAAACATGTGAATACCTTGATCACTAAATAACTATTAACTTTATCCATATTACATATATCCCATCAATCTAAAAATATAGTAAAATCCATCATAAATTAATTTGTCATGAAATCACTAACCATCTTTAAGGTCACCAATATTATCACATTTTCTTCATTAGCGTAAATATTATCTTTTTCCTAACTAAATATTTTTATATCAACATTAGGAACATATTAAGGGTTATCTTTCCCTTACTTATGTATTCTATAAAAATATCATTTTACCACTAAATCACTTTTCTTGGTTATCGATACCATTCAACACAAGCTTTAAAATCATTAAGAAAAATAATTTATCATAATCTTTATATGTTTCATGATTATTATAACAAAAATATCAATGATAAAATAATTTGACATCACAAACACTTCAATTGTTTCGCTTCAAAAATTTGTATAACATAGGTCCTTATTTTCTCTAAAGAGTTACCCTTATTTTAGGGAATTAATTGAGATAATTCTTAAATTCCCCATATATAAGATATTTAATTACTTGGAAATTTTTTTACTCAATACCATTTGTTTATACATAGAAAACATCTTTCCCACCATTTCTTCTAGGTGATTCTTCCCACATTCTTGATAAAAATGAAATTGAACTTTCTTACCTTCATGATTATTGCCACCTAAACTTCCATAAAAGTCAATTTTACTCTTATTTGACATGTTAGTAATCTCAATAAAGTTTATTTTTTTAATCATATATCATGATATCTTATTAGTAATAACTACAGTATCACTCTCTCTAGTCATCATCCAATTTGGTTGCTTATAATCACTACATTTTCCATCACATACGATGTTAGCATGATTCATCCTAGTCCCATCCATTTAATAAAACTAAAAAAATAGTCCAAGAAATAATAATCATAGTTGGAAACCATATAATATTTACCCTACTAATTTTTAGGATGATATCCTATACTTGTACTTATACTCAAATTCATTCATAGGTTTATGTTTCCTAATATATGTTTTCTAAAATCTAGTTCCCAAAATTTCTACTAAACTTCCTTTGATATCAATTGTAAATAACCCAACCCTAGTAGCCAAAATTGAATGTTTACTTTGTTAAATTGGAATTAGATACAAGCAATATCATCTCAAAGGATCAAATAGTTAGTAGTCTTAGAAAACTAGATACATTCATGAAATTCGAATTACATTTTTAAAATAATAAAATAAAATAAAAATCTTTGATAATTCCATTTTACCCTAAGAATATCTCTGCATATCAATCAAAAAAAACTTCCTGAAATCCTAGGTAAAATGAAACATAAGAAGGGGATGATCTTGTATTCTCAGTAAGGATTACATATAGAAAAATTGATCGTGATTAAATAATGAATAAACATATGGGAAGGTTAATAACTAGAAACAAATTCCATTTAATCAGTAACTTGAGGAAAAAATGAATTCATGGATAATATAAATGTATTAATCTCATGGATAATAATAAGTTAATTATCAATAAAGGAAATACTTAATATAAGATGCCATGATCTCAAAAATCATGGTATCTATAATGTTGAGGTCTTGTGCCGAGATAGATTAAAACTGTGGTTAGGAATAAACCAAAAATGCATCTAATTATAGCATACTGATTTTTCTCATGATACCTACTAATGTATCGAGGGGATGTATAATTTCATACCCCACCCATTACTACATTTCTAATGCATTCATTATATATCAAAGGATCAATTTAATTCATAAACAATATGAATTATCAACAAATATTTGTATTTAGTGAATAATATGGATTTATCAATAATTCCTTAGTAAATCAAATACTTTCAAATTTTACCACTGTGCATAGAAATGGTATACGGTTTAGGTAATAATTATATCCATGATACAAAGAATATGGATATTTAAGTGAAGTGTAATTTCCAATGATCACAAGTAAGTAGATGTTTAAAATGATGGTATATCTATAATATATCTCCAATAGTGAATAAGTAAAAAAAGGTTTTTTTCATTAATTAATATAAATATAATTGAAATATTATTAAATTATTCTTGAGGAAAATAACCTTTCCATTTTTTGAAAACACTTATTTAAAAAAACTATGCAATTATAAAGTAAAGATTTTCATTGAAAATAACCTTATAAACTTATAAAGTAAGTTTCAAATAAAATATTATTCATGATGGAGGTAAAATTTTATCATCTTTTATAGGTTAAAAAAACATTCCTTCTATAATATTTTTTGGAAAAGTCACAAAGCACCTTGTCTGGAAAATAAAAAAAGGATTCCTTTCAAGCAATTTTGTAAAAAGTAAAACATGGGTAAATATGGATTTTTATCAATCATTTTAGAAGTATAAAAACATTTTTGAAAAATTTTAGATAAAATATGGATATAGAATAAAAATATATCTGATCAAAAGAGATATAATATCATGTTTTCTTTTAAACATTTCTTTACTTGATTCAAGTTCCAAAGAGAGAGAAAGTTAGAAGAAAATATTTAAAATATTTAAAAGAGTATACTTGAGATGAACTTTAATCATCATAAATAAATATATATTAATTTTAATTACTTTTAATTGGAATTATATAAACCACATAAAATTAAATAGGTGCATAATACAAAATATATCTCAATGGAGTGTAAATAGAGATGAAATCTCTTACATCAGGACTCAATTGTCACATAGGTTATGTACCCTCAAATATAGTAAATTTAAACTTATTATACTTATATAATATATCCCTATTCATATCTATGATATTATATATGATCTATTTATAATAATTTATCATATTTGTTTAATAATATTTTAATATTATCATTATTTCTGGTGTTAACTACTTTGTTTTTCATGTATGTTTTGATTCAATAGTCACGGTCCTTGTGTTTTTATCATGGTTAAATAATATATATAATATTATTTAAGATATATATATCATATATATACAATATATATACTTATATTCATACATATAGATAACGATAGAAAAAACACAATGTTCATGGAGACGGTAGGTCGTAAATACGCATGAACGTTGTTTTCACTTTTTGATGGATGGAATGAAAGATAGGTAAATAAAAAATATTCATTAAAAAATAATTTTATTATAATATATATTATATATATTCATTAAATATATCCTTATTACTATCCATATAAAACATAAATGAAAAATGGATCATATCACTTCATGAAGGTGGTAGTCTACACGCACGCACGATCGATGTTATCATTTTTCAACAGATATGAAGGAAAGAATGTATGTACAATATTATTATTACTGAATCATATTTATGTCATAAATATCATATATAATAATTATTTATATCTTTATAACCATATAAGTAAAGTGGTGATGAAAATTAACTACAATACTCTGTGGAGACGGTAAATTGTACGTACACACAAGAGATGTTTTCACTTTTTAGAGGATGGAGAAGAGATAGAATATGGTTATCCCAAAATTATATTTACATATAATTATATTTATGATACTATATTTATTATATTTTTATGGGTACAACACATTAAGAGGAAGTGGAATAATAACTAGTCATGAAGGACTTGGTAAATACAATTACCTCTTCTTCGGTAGACTTAGTTAGATCTCTTATTAAGGGAACTAGGGTAGGCCTTTTGGAATAAAAAAAACCTATAAAAATTATATAAGGATGTTTATAATATATATTTTTAGGTTTTGGAACATCAATATGGCTCAATACAGTATAAATAAGTGAGGTAGGATGATCCCTTTTATAATTGAGGTGAGGGGCAATTTTGGAATTTCTTAAAAGATTAAATTATAATAAAGTATTTCTTAAGAAAAATGAATCAAAAGGTCCAAGTATTAAATACTATGGTAGTATTTGGTTGAAATATCATCAACCAATAATATTTTGATAGGTTTTGTGGTGTTTTAAACCTTATCTTTTAGTTTTACAACTTAGTTAACCAATTTTAACATTAATCGTGGTAACATAATTTTCACTCTTAAAGAGTTATAATTTTATATTTTAGGTAAATACTGACTCATAAATGGAAAATTTATGGAATTTTAGACCATATATTACCCTCTATCCTATTTCATGGTTTTAATTATTTTTAAATACTTTAATAAAATATTATTTTGATAAATTATCATTAATGTAAATTTTGACACTATGCATTTAATTTGACTTCAAATACATCAAGATAGAGATTTATTTCAAATATAATTTAGTTAAAAATAAATAATATTTCATATTAATAAAAATAATTCTTGGAACACTACAAATCCCTCAAATTATATCACTTTTAATATTTTTAATAGCATTTATTTTATTTTTCTATTAGTGGAATAAATACTCTATTAACGTTGCATAAGAATTTAAGGTAATTATATAATCACTAAAAATATAAATATATTATATTCCTGAAAATAATTTTATTTTGAAAAATATTGAAATTTAAATTCATTCATAACTTTCTTTTGTCCTTATGTTGACACATAATGGATTGTTATGACCAAGAGAGTATCATTTTGTAACATTATTTGATTTAAATATTATATTGGTTAATTTCATGGAAAGGTGACCATTAAACATATCAATATAGAGCCTAAAATTATTAGGGTATAATAATCTTCATAAAATAATAATTTATATGAAATATTATGACCTTATCACTTACTTTTAACCTATATTAACCCGATTTACCCTTTAATGAGGTGATAAATTTTATAATAGTTACTATTCATAATGACCAAAAATAAAATGGAACTATTTAAAAAAATTGAAAATATTTATTCAAAATATGAATTAAATTTGTTAAGATTAAATTTCTATAAATTTATTAAATTCATTTTCAAATAAGTGTGAAAAACATTACAAAAAATTTTTTTATAAAAATACACTTTTTAAACATAAAACTAGATTTATTCTTATCCTAGGTCTAATAAAAACTCTAAATAAATGTTTAAGAAATTTATTGAATATATAATATATAAATTTCATTAAAAAACTTCACCAATAGTGGTCAATAAAATTGATTAAAATAAAAACCCATTGTGCTCACATAAAAACAGTTCTTCAAAAAATCATTTATTTTACATTAAAATGGCTTTTATTGATAACCAATGAATTTATTTTATAAATGTGTAAACTGTATACTTTTCATAATTTATTTATTCCTATTAATTCTATACCATTTAATGTCTAGATTATAATAATAATATTAAATAGTAATATTTTGAGGTTTGTTGAATCTTGATGTTGCATGTTTTATATGTTATCAAACATAGTATTATTTTAATATATTAGTGTTGCGTGCACTCCAAGATATAAAAGATATTAAATTTCTTTAAAAAGAAACATATCATAAAATATTTGGGTGTTACATAAATCACTAAAATTAACTTCCAATAGATCATAACATCTACAAAAGGATTACAAGATATTCTTCCTATCTCTATTCAGTTACTAAAACCAAAAATGGATAGCACATTCTGAGATAACTAATATGAATAAGAATTAATTTTAAATATTAATCTAAAATATTTCAATAATAATACCCAATATATACTTAATTCATTCCAAAAATATATAAATTCCAAAACTACTCAAATAATCCTTAACCATAATTCAAAACCCAATAATTTAGAAAAATTAGATCATAAAATTTACAATTTCAATTTATCCTTAATCCAAAAACAGCATAAAGTGGATTATAATGTCACATATCAAACACATTAATTCCTTGATCATGCATTCCCTTAAAACATTATAATAACTTGAATCTCTATAAAACCTTAATGAAAACCTACATGATTCCAAAATTTAACTCAATCCTTATGCCTTAAATAAAATCATAGACTATCCAATATATTCAATAAATCCAAAATTGCAATAAACTTAATCATAAATCACATTATCACCAAATCTCTAATTAATTTCATGATCACCAATACTATTTAATTTACATTATCAATATCAATCAACTACTTATCCCAACTAAAAATAATTATCACAACATCATGTACATATTAATTGTTATTTATCCATCAATTGTTAGATATTGTTTCTTTAGTAAGGTACAAACCCTTTTAATTCTTGTTTTAACCTACTTTTTTACCTTAATTAAGGTAAAATGGGTAAAATTAAAGGTCACATGAGAATTTATAAGGGTTATGGGGATTGAGTTAAGGTTTTTAGAGAAGTTTTATGAGGTGCACAATTATAGAACAGTTTGGATAACTGTTCACCTCAACCGTGCATCCAATAAAGGGGGAGCATGGTTTGGGAAACTATATGGATGGGGCCTAAAAATTGTGTGAGAAGTAATATTTATTATAGGTTAACATAATATGATTTTAACATGGCTTGTCTAATCATGCACTTAATCTTTGTAAGGAGTGGTTCTCCTAGACTGTAGGGATGCATGGTTGGCGCGTAGTTTGTCCAACCATGTATCCAAGCCATGTTCCCTATTAAAATTCTAGAAATTACCATTTTATATGGTTTCCTTTAAATCTAATTCTCTAATTTTCTTGTCCTCGTTTGCACATAATAGTACATTTATGGCTCTCACTTTAACCTCTTTAAATTTTTAGTGGATCGCCCTCATTTGGCCTCTAATTCCTTCACTATTGGTCACGTTGAAATACCCTCAGTAAGACTAACACTTTTTTAGCTTCCTTAATCACTTTATCTATCCATATAAATCTCTTATACCATGTATAATGTGTATACCCTGTTTTTAGGTATTTTTTATGGTCTTCTAATTTCACTAATTCTATCACAGATTTGTGGTTAATATTGGACGAGGATTCATCTATGGTTCTTAGGTAGGTGTTTTATTACTTTTCCCTTAAAAGCCTTGATGTTTGTAACTATTTTTCTATTGTGACTTAGACTATACTATTAGTTTATTACTCTTAAAATGTGTAAATTTTTTAATTAGTCACTTATACATTCACCTAAATATTCCATGAGACCCATTAGGCTCTATTAGAGGTTTAAGACATCAACCTGAACCACCCCTTAGGGTGTCTTTGATTAAATTCCAATGAAAACCATGCTTTTCTTTTAACCAAAATACCCCTTGGGTGTGTTTGGTTTGTAACTTATAATGGAAATAACCAAATTAATTTAATTTAATTGTAAAATAGAAAGTTTAAATCATTTTTCAATATCCTAAGACTTTAAAATATATTTATTTTTAAATTTAATCTCTTTGATAGCATGTGGTACATGCAACACCAAGTCTAAATGAACTCTGATATAGTATACCATTATAACCTAGTTGTTAAATTGGAGAGTATTAATAGAACTAAATAAATTATGAAATCTATATGGTTTACACATTTATAAATAAATTAAATGGTCATAAATTTATTATAAATAAAAATAAAAAACATTTCAAATAAAAAGGAAATGTTTTTTCTGAAAAAAACTTTATTTTCTCTAAAAAGTGATTCTATCATGTTTTGTGCACTTATTTTAAAATTAATTTTCCTACTTTTTAAAAATTTAATTGAAAAAATAACATATATTTTTCAAATAAATATGTAATAATTATATTAGGTTTAATTTTTGAGAATTTTTTGAAAGGATTAATTTTTCGATGGATAATAAAAAACACTGATTTTTATTAAAATTTGTCTTTTCGTTTAAATAATTTACAAAGATGCAATTGATTTTAAATGTTTTTAAAATAAAAATAAAGTATATTATAATTAATCTAATTTATGTTTTTTGTATCAATTTTATGTTGTTTTTTTATATAAAAACTCTTTATACTTAAGAAAATTTTTCTTTGGAAAACTGATGTTTCATCACGCCTATGGGTTTAGTTTCAAATTAAATTCTACCACTTATGTGAATTTAATTTTATAAAATGGATTTAATATTTTTAATTATAATAATTAATATTATATAATAATTTCAACTAAATGTTTGTACATAATGAATAGTAAAAACAATAAAAATCAATTTGTGCGGTTAAGGTTAAAAAAACGTTTACTGGGGATTAAACTTAGAAGATAAGGATAAAAATGACTTAAAATGGTCTAGATACTATTTTATTTCAATATTTTTAACCTTATATCATCTAATGTTTTATAATTATTCATTTTGTAACCTTTTGACCAAGAAGGGGACATTCCATTATTGGAAAATTTTAAAAAATTACAGGTTCATCACTCACCTCAATTATAAAAGGTAACCTCCTCTAATCGCTTATTGACACTTAAATATACTTTTGGTTTCAAAAATACCCATTAAAATACTTTCCTTAAATCCCTAACCATTACCTATATTCCCTGTTTTGATCATAAAACCCTTCTAGTAAGGCTTTTAGTGAAAATCTAAAGAGGTTGGTTGAAGAAGATGTATCTTTCTTAACCAAGCATTTCTGTTTTATGTATTCTTCAGCCTCCTTAAAATATTCTTAAAATATGACTAAATAATAACAAAATTATATCAAATATACTGATATATTATTATTCTAATGTAATAATATATATAAATATCCGCTTCTATTGAATTGGAAATGAAATATTTGATCATATGTACGGTGGACTATCGCCTCACGAACCGGTGTAATTCATTTTTCATCACCACATCTCATGGGTGGATATAATTATGGATTATATATATATATATATATATTTATATATATATATATTATTTATGACATAAATATACTTCTGTAATTATAATAACACATCTATCTTCTTACCTTCAAATCCTTTCTAAAACGAAAATGTTGCTCATCCGTACTTGTGGAAAACCACCGCCACGAAGCGATACGATTTTTTTTTCATTTTATTTATAAATGGATGGTAATAAGAATAAATTTTATGAATATATATAAATTATATGATATAATAATGATTCTTTAAAGTTTAATTATTATATACATTTCTTTCTTTCCTTTCATCAAAAAAATGAAAATAATGTTCATGCGTACATACAGCCTACCGTCTCCATGAACGATGTATCTCATTTTTATATCTTTAATTTTTATAGAATATTGTGAATACTTATATAATGAATATATATAATATTTATATCATGGTTATAATTATGGATATTATGTAACCATTATCAAAGTACAAGGAGAAAAACTACCAAACCAAAATATACATGAAAAACTAAGTATTTGTTACCTAAAACAAGGATTTAAACAAAGAATATTTAATAAACATGTGATAAAAGATTATAAGTAAATAATATATGGTATGATATACATATAAGTATAGTTTATTAATATATTTATAAAAAATCAATATTTATTATATAGGATTCTCAAACATATATGAAGGGGATCAGACCTGAGATAAGGGTTTATTTCACAATCTCGTCATTATTCAAGATTGTTTATGTTCAAGTCTATGTTGGGGTAATTTTTTGATATTTCTATCTTAAACCCAATATATTTTCTTTTTATCGGTTTATTCATAAAAATTTCAAGTAATAGTACCATTTTTCTCAACTTAGTACTTAAAATTATTGTGAAAACGTTTTTAAGAAAATAAGACTTTATTGATCTCTTCGGTCGAAAATCCTTTTTCTTCCATATCCATGTTTTCTAAAAATATTTTCAATAATTATTTTAATGTTATAAAAAGTATTTATTATAAATTTTTACCCATGTTTTACTTTTTACAAAATGGTTTGAAATTAATCATCTTTTTGTTTTCCAAATGAGGTGCTTTTATCATTTTTACAACAGTGTGAAATGAATTTTTTCTTAACTTATACGAAATGTATGGAATTACCTAATATCATGAAAACTCATTTATTTTAAGAATACTTTATAATTTGATAAGTTTCCTTTTAAATTAAACGTTTTCCTTGATATTTGGGAAATATTTGAAACTTTAAATAATATATTTCAAAGTGAAAATGTTATTTTACGCATGAAATTTTCCTATGATCTTCTTAAAGTATTTTTATTTATGTCAACATAATCTGTTGAATAATATACTGAGGATATACTCTAATTATACCATCCTTATTATTTCAATAGATGGTTCATGATCAGTTTGATTGGGGATGTATTATTTTAGTACCATTTTCTATATTACTCTGGATGGTTTTTGATTATATTTATTAATTGGAGTAATTATTAACATTTCATATAAAAGTTTTTCAATATTAATGGTTACATTGATTATGTTTCACCCCTTTCATATGAAGAATGCATTGGAATTAGTATGTTATAGGTGGGGCTCACTATAGACCCTCGATGCATCGGTAGGTCTCATGAAACAAACTAGATTAGGTATTTGGTCAAGGTTTTATCCATTTATGTAATATTCATGGACATGAGGCCATGATCATATGTTTATGATGTTTGAAATTTTGAATTTCCACATTATGATATTATTTATTGATGACCATGTGATTATTTTATTATTTATGATATCTGTGGATAAATTTCAAGATCATATGATTATTTATATAGAATTATTTGATCATCATTTATTCCTATAATATTATAATTCATGCTCAAGTTATTGATTAAATAGATTATGTTTTTAGATACCTTGACATATTGATTATGACTTGTTTATTCATGATAGCTTATATTGTACGCATACCATTATAGATCATTTCACCCATTTCTTATGTTTTATTTACCCAAGATGTTAGGAAGTGTATTATAATTGATATACAGGGATATTCTAAAGGGAATAATGGTGTATTAAAATAAAATGTTATGTTATATTTTAACTTTTCAATTGTGATATGATATTCAAGTATGTTCTATTTTTTCAGGACTACTAGACTATTCGGTCTTTTGGGATGTGATTCCTTGTATCTAGTTCGAATATAATAAAGTAACCACCAACTTTGGGCTACTAGGGTTGAGGTATTTATAGCTGGTATTATAGGAATTTTAGTAGAAACCTTGGAAACTAGATTTAGGAAAACATAAATTAGAAAACATAATCTTGTGGAAAACATTGAGGATAATTCTATGTATAGGATAACATCTTAAAGTTATGGTGAGGTATTGATTATTTTTATTTCTAGAAATAAATACTTATTTGGATACTTCAAATGGATATGGATATAGAATAGTTATACCTAGAGGTAATAACTCTGAAAAGGGTTCATTGGGATTTGACTCAATCATCACTTAGTTCATGACTAAGGGTCTTGATGTGCACCTAGTTTGACACTATCGGGGGATATGCTTGGGCTAATTTACATTTTCTTTACAAATCAATATAAATTATTTTCAAATGTTTTTATTATTTTCAAACATTCAAAAATAAACCATGTTTATTATTATGAGATTAGCTATGAATAAATTTTATAATTTATATGTTTCACTAGTTTTGGGATTATACATTATGTTTCATAATGTTGTGATCTAATATAGTTTATGACTATTTTTTTGAAATGGTTCCTAGTGGTTAGAATGGGAACTGTATCATTCCATGTAATCCATTTAGGGATTTCCCTCTTGGTCAAGATAATGAAGATATAGTTGGAGCTTCAGCTGGAATTGAACAAATACTAACCATATTGGGGCAGTTGACTCAGGTTATTACCAATAATATTTCCCATATGGAGTAGCCTACTGATCCAAAATACAGTGTAACAATTTTAGACCGCTTTATGAATCAACAACCTCTATAATTTAATAGGACTATTAATAAATTTTAGCTAGTCAATGGATAAGTTCATTGGATAAGATATTTCTCATTTTGAGAAGTAATGAAATAGAGAAGGTTTTCCTGGTTGTTTATCATCTTTTGGGAGATATGGATAAATGGTTTTCATTTATTCAAAACACTAAGGATGTGGAAGAAATAGAAATCAGGCAATATAAGTATTTTAAGGTACTCTTCTTAGAAATATATTTTCTTTACGAGCAAAGGGTGAATATAGAGAGACAATTCTTGAGTCTAAGACAAAATGAATATAGAAATGTTATAAATTATGAATCCATATTTACAAGGTTATAAAGGCATTTTGCGAACAACATACATAATCTAAAGATTAATATTGATCATTTATTTTATTATATTAAGAAAATCCTTGAAAGGGTACTAGTCTCCCAAAAAATCATCATATGAGGATATAGTATCATGTGTTATCCAGATGGGAAAATAATTATCCAAGTGTTATTTATTAAAAGGAAAGAAAGATTAGAAAAGGGTTATTGAATGCTCTAGAAAAGGAAATGTAGAAAAAGGGAATAAGGGGATAATTGAATTTACATCTTTTAATAAATTTTGAAAGAAACACCATGGAACATGCCTGCTGGGGATGGTATTTTTCTATAAGTTTTGAGATAAATTGCATCGGGATCATGATATAAAGGGAAATAAATAAGTTTCCAATGTTAAATGATTCTACTGTAAAGTTATGGGGTACTATAAAAATGATTTCCCTATGATTAAATGAAATTTACTTCAGAAAGGTCAAGGGAGAAAGTCCAATATTATGTTATCACAACAGTTAAGGTTGAATTTCCTAATGATGTGGTGGTAGATAATTTAATCATAGCATCAAATTCAAAAAATAATTTATTTGATTTTGGATCTTCATACTCTTTTATATCTTCCAATTTTTCTAAGAAAAATAGATATTTTCCTAGAACCTTAATATGGGTGTTATGAGTCAATAATCCTAGTATAATTTTATCCATAAGAAGGATGTGTCAATAGGTTCCCATTATGAAACGTAAACATGACCTATTTTCTGACTTCATTATTATACATAAAGTTGATTTTTATATAATCCTTATTATGCACTAGATTTAAAAATATGGTGAAAATTTTTATTACAAAGTGAGATAATTTTCAATTTGTGAAGAATATATGGAATTATTTATTTTTTGAGGGGAGACTTCATCATCCAATTCATGTATAGATCCACACCCATTAGCTCTTTAGAATGAGATTCTTAGGGAAGAAGAGAATAAATAATCAATATATGAAAAAGGTAATCTCCATATTGAGGATGTGCCTATTTTATAGGAATACATTGATTTATTTCCTGAGTAATTACCTGGACATACACTAGAGCATGAAGTTTAGTTTTCTATTTATTTAATATTTTATTCAAGACCAATATCAGAGACTCTCTATAGAATGGACACTATGGAATTATTGGAGTTGAAGAAAAAACTATAGGAGTTGTGTGATAAGGGGTTTATATTCCCTAGTGTTTCACATTGTGGATCCCCTATTATTATCATTAAGAATAAAGATGAATATACATGAGTTTTTTCATTGATTATAAGTAAATCAATGTTATTTCAATAAATAAAATGTATCCCCTGCCTTTTATTGATAACTTATTCGATCAACTTCATGGAATATAATATTTTTCAAATATTGACCTTGATTATGGGTATCATTAATTATGAGTTCAAAGAAGGAAGATATTCTAAAGACATAGTTTCAAATGAGTTATGGACATTATGATTTTATAGTAATACCATTTGAATTAACTAATTAACCTATGTCTTCATGTATCTAATGAATAGAGTATTCAAGGAAAATCTTGATAGTTGTTTTGTGGTTTTTATTAATGATATCTTCGTGTACTCTAAGATCTATAAGGACCATGAGAATAATTTTTGGACCATTATTAAGACTCTTAGAATAGAATATTTATATGGTAGATTTATCAATTTTGAATTTTGGTTTCATAAGGTTTCTTTTATTATCCATATTATCTCCAAGGATGGAATCCTAGTTGATCCTATGAAGACAAAGGAATTCCAAGAATGGCATATACAAATGAACATAACTGAAGTATATAGTTTCATTAGTAGGGAAAGTTAATAGCGATGATTTGTTCAAGAAAAGTCCCAATTGGATAACCTATTAACCAAGCTTACTCATAAAGGAGTTAACTTCATATGGGTAAAGTAATATAAAGAATGTTTTTAAGAATTAAAGTGGATAATGGTGAATTCCCAAATTTGAAATCTACTATTGGGAAATGATGGATTTATAATATATAGTGATTCATCAAAGAAGGGACTTGGATGTGTCCTTATAAATAATTATAAATTCATTGTCTATGCATCAATGCAGTTAAAGATTCATGAACAAAACAATCCAACCCATGATCTTGAGTTGGCAGTTGTAATCTTTTCTTTGAATATGTGGAGACATTATCTCTATGGTGATTAGTGTGAGATATATATAGATCATAAGAGTTTGAAATACATATTTTCACATAAAGAGATCATCATAATGAAAATTATATGGATTGAGATACTCAAGGAATATGATTAATTAATACACTATGGCCCAAGAAAGGAAAATAAGGTAGTTGATGCATCGAGCAGAAAACATAATGGAGTTCTCACCAAAATGATGATCAGAAGGGATCCTATTTTTATGGATCTAGTAAATATAGATATGGGAATTACTAAGTAATGGGACACATCACACCTTTTCTAAATTATTTTCAGACCATATTTGTAGTAAGAGATAAAAAAATTAGCAACCTGTTGATGAGAATTTTCAAAATAAGATTAAAGTCATGAATGATGGAAAATTAGCACATTTCATATATGAATATGGAGTTATGAACTTTTTAAAGAGACAATGTGTTCCATCCATACATGATCTAAAAATGGATTTGTTTGATGATGCTCATAGTTTTAATTTCTCTATACACCCTTGTGGCATGAATATGTATAGAGATTTGAAGTAACACTTTTAGTGGGATAATATGAAGAGTAAATTGATCATTATGTGTCAAGATGTTTGGTTTTTCAATAGGTGAGTTTAAGAGACAGTATCCTAGAGGATTCATGAAACCACTACCAATCCCAGTGTGTAAATGGGATAAAATTACTATGTAATTTGTCACTAAATTAACAAAGACTCATAGGAATAATGATATAATATTGTTTATTGTTAATCACCTCACCAAAGTTGAAAATTTCATTATTATAAAATAAGTATTACCATTGGGTTTCCTTGAATGACTCTATATTAATGAGTTTTTAAGACTTTATAGTACACCTATTTCAATTTTTTATTATCATGATCCACTATTTACATCGGGATTATGGAAAATCCTTTAGAAGGATCTTGATACAAATCTTAATTTGAGCACGTCTTATCACTCTCAAACTAATGGACAGTATGAAAAGACTATTCAAATGTTATAGGATATATTGAGGTCATTATATATTTACTTTCAAGGTATATGGTATTATTATTTACCTTTGGTATAGTTTTCCTATAATAATATCTTTCATTCAACTATTCAGATGGCATCATATAAAGCATTATATCAAAACAGATGTCGTACTCCAACTTTTTAGGATGAAGTTGGTGAAAGGAAGCTTATATAACTAGAACTTTTAGAGGACAAAATTTAAAAGGTAAAGACTATTCAAACCCATATAAAATCATATCAAAGCATGAAAAAGAGTTATGTCGATAACTGGAGGAAATATTTGGAATTTCAAGTGGGAGACCACTTTTTCTTGAAAGTGTCTCTATAGAAGGGTGTTATAAGGTTTTATAAGAAACGAAAACTAAGCCCTAGGTACATTGGACCTTTTGATATTCTAGAATGAATTAGAGTTGTGGAGTTTCATTTGGTAATGCCACCAAGTCTCTATAAAATACATAATGTGTTCCATATATCATTATTAAGGAAGTACATGCCAGAACCAACACATGTGCTCGCCTATAAAGAAATAGAATAAGAACCTGACCTATCTTACTGTGAAGAACCTATAAGGATTATGTACACTAGTAAATATGTTTTAAGGAATTGGATCACTTGGTTGGTAAAGGTGCTTTGGAGGAATCATAAGATAGAAAAGGTGATATGGGAACCTGAGGAAGTTATGATAAAGAACTACCCAAATATTTTCACAAAGAAACATAATGGGAATTTCAAGGAATAAATTTTCTAAAGAAGTAAATAATGTTACACCCTGAGACTTTAAAATATATTTCCTTTTAAATTCAATCTCTTTGATAGCTTTTAGTACACAAAATCCTGAGTCTAAATGAACTGTGATATAGTATACCATTATAACCTAGCCATTAAATTGGTGGGTATGAATAGGAATAAATAATTTTGAAAATTATATGGTTTACACATGTATAAATAAATTCATCCATTATAAATTAATTATAAATAAAAATAAAAATAATTTAAAAGAAAAAGAAAAAGAAATTTCCTTCTAAAAATGTATTTTTTCTAAAAAATGGTTACATTGAATTTTTCACACTTATTTTAAAATTAATTTTTGCCACTTTTTGAAAACTTATTTGAAAAAATAAACTAAATTTTTGAAATCAACATGTCAAAATTATCTTAGGGTTATTTTTTAAAAAAATATCTAAAAAGAATAATTTTTTATGGATAATAGTGAAAAATACTAATTTTTATTAAAAATCATCTTTTCCTTTAAAGTATTTAAAAATTTACATTTTGTTTTAAATGGTTTTAAAAGTAAAATTAGTTTAATTATATTATAATTAATCTAATTTGGGTTAATGGAATAAATTTTATATTTATTTTTGATAAAAAAAACTTATACTTAAGAAAACTTTTCTTTGGAAAACTGTTGTTTCATCACATCTATGAGATTGATTTTAAGTTAAATTATACTAATTATATAAATTAAATTTTTTAAAATGTATTAAATATTTTTAATTATATTAATTAATATTATATAATTATTTTAACTTAATTTTTTGTCATAATGAATAATAAAAAGAGTAAAAATTAATTATTATTGTTAAGGGTAAAACGAGTTTATTGGGGGGGTTAAGATAAAAATATAAGGGTTAAAATAACCTAGAAAATTATAAAATTATTATTTTATGGACATATGTATCGTATAAGGTTTGATAATGATCCATTTTGGATACTTTTTACCAATAGAGGGACATGGAATTATTGAAAAACATTGAAACATTACAAGTGTGCCACTCACCACAATTATAAAAGGATGCCTCTATCCTCTTATATTCATACTTAAAAAGAATTTTATTTTGGTCAATACATACCCAAATACTTTTATTAAATACATACCCATGACTTATTGTCTCTTTTTTTATAATAAAACCCTTTTAGTATGGTTGTTAGTGTAAACCTAAAGATGTTGTCCTAAGAAGAGGTATCATTCTTAATCAAGCATTTCAATTTTATTTCTTCTTCCACCAACTTAAAATATTCTTCAAATATGATGAAATAATAACAAAATTATATCTGATATACTAATATATTATTATGTTAAGGTAATAATATATATGCATCCCCTCATCAATCAAATGGGAAATGAAATCATCGATCATGTGTATGGTGGACTACCGCCTCGTGAACCGATGTAATTCGTTTTACATCACCACCTCCCACAAGTGGATATAATAATGTAATTAATATATATATATATATATGATATTTATTATATAAATATAATTCTGGAATTACAATTACACATATATCATCTTACCTTCTAATCTGTTAGAAAATGATAATGTCGCTCGTGTGTACATGTGGACTACTGCCTCCAAGAAACGATGTGATTTGTTTTTCATTTTATTTTGAAATGGATAGTAAAAAGGATGGATTTTATGAAAATATATGATTTATATGATATGATAATTATTCTATAAATTTAAATTATTTTTTACCTTTCTTTCATTCTATTCGACAAAAAAATGAAAACAGGTTTCATGCATACGTACTACCTACCGTCTCCATGAACGGTGTAAATCACTTTTCTATCTATAATTTTTATGGACTATTATAAATAATTATATAAAGAATATATATAATATTTATATCGTGGATAATGTTATGAATATTATGGAACCATGATTAATGTACAAGGAATGAAACTATCAATCCAAAATATGCATGAAAAACGAAGCAGTTATTACTCGAAATAGTGATTTTAACAATGAATCATTAATAAATGGGTGATAAAATATTATATGTAAATCATATATAGTATGATATATATTTTTACGGTTCTATAATATATTTTTAATAATTATATATTTATTATATAGGATTTTTGAACACATACAAAGGAGAACTGACCTGTGGAAATGTATTATTTCACAATCTTATCATTATTCGAGATTGTTTAAGTTTAAGTCTCTATTATGGGAATTGTTTAATATTTCAATATTAAACCAATTATATTTTATTTTAATCTTTTTATTAAATAAAATTTCAAGTAATGGTGCCATTTTCCTCTCCCTGGTACATAAAATGATTTAGAAAATGCTTTTAAGAAAAGATAACTTTATTTCTCTCTTTGATCAAAAATAATTTTTATTTCATATCCATGTTTTCTAAAAATATTTTAAATAATGTTTTTAAAATTATCCAAATGATTTATTAAATAAATTTTTACCCATGATTGGATTTTTACAAAATGTTTTGAGAGTAACTTTCTTGTAATTTTCAAAATGAGGTACCTTTTAAATTTTTAACAACAATATGAAAAGAATGTTTTTTAACTTATACAGCATGTATAGAATTATCCACCATCATGACTTCTCATTGATTTGAATCTTAATTTAAAGTTTTACAAGGTTATTTTAAAATAATATGTTTTATTTATTATTTGGGAAATATTTTAGACTTAAAATAAGTGATTTCAAAGTGATAATAGTATTTACCTCAAGAAATTTTGTGATGAACTTATTAATTTATTTTAATATATTTAAAAATCATTTGTTCAATATTTTAATTATGATATACTATAATGATACCATATTTATTATTTCTCTAGATTTTGTATGATCAGTTTCACTGGGGATGTACTATTTTGATACTATTTACTATATTACTTCTAATAGTTTATAATCATGTTTATTTATTGGGGTAATTATTAACAATTCATATGATATTTTTTAATACGAATGTTTACAATAATTAGGCTTAACCCCTTTCAAATGAGGAATTCATTTTACTTAATAATTCATGTCCAGGGCCTACTATAGCCCCTTGATGCATCAGTAGGTCTCATGGGACAAACTATCTTAGATATTTTCCCAAGGCCTTACCCATTTATGTAATATGTCTTGGCATGAGGCCTTTATGGTATTTTTTTATGTTCAGAATTATGCATTACCTCATTATAAGATTAGTTATTAATTTCCATGTGATTATTTCATTAGTTATTATATCCATAGATAAGTTTCAAGATCATGTGAAAATTTATATGGAATTATTTGATCATCATTTATTCCTTTAATATAATTATTCATGCTCATGTTATTTATTAAATATAAATTTATTTCAGATATTTACATTTTCATATTGATTATTCCTTATTTATTCATGATAGATTATATTATATGCATAACCTTATTGATAATATGATCTCACCTATTTCTTATGTTTCCTTTCCCTATGATGTTAGGACGTGTATTATAATTGATATGAAAGGATATTATAAAGTGAATAATGGTGTACTCAAAGAAAATTCTATGTTGTATTTTAAGTTTTCAATAATAATGTGAGATTCAAGTATGTATCTAGTTTTCTAAGAATACTAAACTATTCAGTACTTTGGGATGTGATTCCTTATATCTAGTGAAAATTTTATAAAGTAACCACTGAATCTAGACTAATATGGTAGAGGTATTTACAAACTTGACCTTATGTTTAATTATCACATATACTTGACTACTATGATGGACATGATCACACTACTGAAGGTGTGTCCTTCCTTGAGAAATCCTTGGATTCCCAAGAATTCCTTGAGCAAACTCATAGGATACCACCCAGTTCATTGATGTGAATTCCAAGTGGTATTCCTATATTGAATTTGGAATTTTTCTTACTTTTATGAATGCCTCACATTGACATTTTAGGATTCTTTTTCATCTCTATAAAGCATAGAATTCCTGGGATGAGCTCCTAGGATTTGGCTTGATGTCCTTAGACATAGATTTCCTTGGATTATATCCTTATATTCCAATCAAGTCTATCATGATATTACCTTATAATTTCTCCTCAGGCTTGGTTAGAGCCCTTATAGAAATTGTAATTCCTTGGAATACCCTTGGATTACACTTAAAACCAAAAGGTAAAGATTGTCAAGGGTCCTTCATAGATTTTTTTGATCTTATTTTAAGACTCCTTATCCATGTGCCTTGGGTCCCTAGATAAATAAAATGCCTTATGATCAGATACATCTAACTTAGAAAGAAGCAAGTGGTATTTCCCAATTTACCTCCACTTTATAGCATTTCTTATTTATATACAACACACTATTACATCTTACAATCATAGATTGTATATTCATTCTACATTATTGGTGGTGTCCCACTAAGATCTAATCACACCCTATTCGGGATTCCATTTGGTACCTGGGTATATTTTATGGATACAAGTAAGGATAAAGAAAATATCTCAATTATGGATGTTTGATATACTTTTAGGATGGGTTATTATAAGTATAGGATTGATCTAATGCTTGGGATGCTTATGGGGATATTTGTTTTGTAATTTTATTTCATTTTTTTATATAGTGTTGGTTGTATGCTTACTAACAAGTCTATCCTAACTCAATTTTTATTTTACTATGACATAATCCTTATATAGTGTTAGTTATATAATTATGTATATTTTTTATTATCTGGATGGTTTATTTAATGATGTGTTTCACTCTAAAAAATAGGTTATAGTTTCCCCATCGTACCACTATAAACCTTCACTACTAGTCAGCAGCCTCTAGTATAAAAAGAGGCATGATTGAGGCTTTATGGCCTACCATACCGGTCACTAATCTTTTAATCAGACCTTGGATGTCACAAAGTGGTATCAGAGGTTTCTTTTACTTTGTTTTACTATTTTGATTTCATAGACGAGAGATTAGGAAGTTTTGAAACTGGGTAATAATTTGTTCTTGTGAGTATCTAACCCAAGTGTAGGGGAAAACCAAGTTTCTATGGATGGGATTTATTGTTCTAGATTTCACCTATTAAAGGTGGATGGTTTTCACTATTGGGTGATACATATGTAGGTTCTGGGTGTATCAGAATCACAGGAAGAGTGGTGCCCAAATTTACTTTTTTCCATGATTGATAACCAATCTGAGATCTAAAATGGTAAATTCCATGGTCTATGGAATGGATCAATGAGTTTAGACAATGTTAATCATGTCAAAACTAGATATAGGAGATATCAACACATATTTTTTATAATTAATTTAATTAGATAAAGAATTACCTATAAGGAATTCTTTCTTCATTGATGTTTCCAATGACAGATATGTGGTGCACCGTCATTGCATTGTAGAAACCAAGAGAAGATTTCCTCAAGCAATGATCCACACATGTTCCATGAATCTTCGGACATTACTGAAGGAATTTCTAGGTTATAGCATGAAATATCCTTGTGCTTGCATCATCCACCTTTTTATTTCATTGAGAACCGCTTTATAAGCATTCTCCTTGATTCAATGGAGGAAGATTTCTCTCTATTCTTGAGAGCATTCCTAGAGAATAGAGCTCTCTAGGCTTGAGAGGTTTTCTCCAAATCTGTTGTGTACAACTAAATTGGATTTTGAGAAAAATAACATAACTGGGTATTTATATTTCTAGGGTTAAAATAAAATAATTTAAAAAGTTACCTTATTATTTATTTAATATAAGAAATACCCCATGTTAAATAATAATAGTAATATTATTATTTCTTGACATGCGCTTAACCTATGAATTATAATTAAATATAATGTAATTAAATAATATTCAATATTTATTATTTCTCATCGGACCATTAAACTCGGTCTTCCATTCCTCCAGAATATTTATCGGACCTTCAATAATGACTATCTATTTATTAAATAGATATCACTGCTTTATTAGCCAATAAATAAATAAATATTATACTCACTAAATAGAAAATAAATATTTATTAAATATTATTCTCACAATATATTCTCTTGAATAACTAGTGACATAATAAATGCGATTAGGCATACAAGAATAATTATTAAACCACATATGGGAATAATATTTATTCAAACTCTTAAATAATAATATATTATTTAACTAAGAACCCAGATACACTTAATGTGTGACCCTCTAGGCCACTTTCTTAGTGGCATTAGGCGAACCAGCCTAAAGTCCAAGGTTAGAATCTAGAAACACAAAAATACACCCGTATATAAAGAATTTAATTTTGTAACTACATGTCACCTCATACGGATGCTTACCATGTAATATAATCCCTTTATCACAATATCTCTAATCGAGTAGGTTTCATGCCAATGTCATTAACCTATGAGCTCGATATCTCTTTCTTTGACTTTAAAAAAATATAACTTTACTACACAATACAATGGACATAGATTTATTTAGGCTATATCTTTTCCATCAAATGGCCTGAGATATTAACTTCCATTAATTAAAAAAAGGGATAAATCCTTTCTTGCATTATTCATTAATCCAATATTACTTATGACTCACCTAATGTATCCTACCTCACCGCGAACATCTTTCATTGTAGTTTTCATCAATACATAAAATTACACAACTCATAATACCCATTAATAATAATCTTAAAGTCTAAGGACCAAAACACATGCTCGAATATAGGAACATCTAATGACACTTTGGAATGTGTATTTTCTACTAATGGGTCTTATTATCATAATATCTTACTGGATATTTCCAAGGGTGTACACCATGAGAAGGTGCCTCAAAGTAATATAAGTCTCTACCCCTAATAGCCTCTATAATTTGTGTCCCTCAAATGATATCATCTGGCTATTGAACATATATTCAAGAATATTGTCATAGAACTTTCGGGTTCTCATGATAGTGGGGAACTACTATGACTTTTTAGTGTAACATCTACTCTTAGGACATTATCACATGATATTTCAAACAAAAGGACAATCATGATGTGATAAGTAGTTTATTAATATTCAAAACAATGAATGCATGTTTATCATAAAGTACATTGAAGTTGGTTCTAGGGAACCAACTCCAAAACACTCCAACTTACACTAGAGTCAACTACTAACAACCTTTAGTCTGCTATCTCTCACATGATACTCATGCTTCTGTTGAGATAGGCCTTTAGTCAAGGGGTCCTCCATGTTCTCTTCTGTGGGTACTCTTCCGAATACAACTTCACCCCTCTAATGAAAATCCCTCAAGAGGTGATACTTCTGGAGTATGTGCTTTGCCCATTGGTGTGACCTTGGCTCTTTTTCAAGAGTCATCGCTGTTGTATTATCATAATACAATGTGATAGGGTATTTACTTCTAGGTACCACATCAAGCTCCTAGAAAAAGATACAAAACCAAATGGCTTCCTTGGATGTATTAGAAGCCTCTATATACTCAGATTAAACTGTATAATCAGCGATAACTGGATACTTTGAACTCTTCCAGCTCATTGTTCCTCTGTTGAGACATAAAACATATTCTAATTGTGACTTTAGATCATTTTGATCTGTCTGAAAACTACCATTGGTATAACCTCTGATGAATAGCTCATCATCTCCTCCATACACCATTAACATATCCTTAGTTCTTATCAGATACTTAAGGATAACCTTAATAGAAGTTCAATGTTATTATCCTGGATATTTTTGATATCTTCCTACCCTGCTCAATACATAGGAAGCATCAAGTCGAGTATATAACAAGGCATACATGATTGATCCTATTTCTAAAGAATATGGGATCTTACTCATTCTCTCTTTCTCATGTTGTATCTGGGGACACATTTTCTTATAAATATGTAAGCCATGTGACACTGGAAAAAATCCCCTCATGGATTATTCTATACTAAATATATTAATTATATAGTCAATATATGTACTTTTACTTAGTCCAAGAAGTCTCTTGGATCAATCACAAATGATCTTGATCCCTAGAATATAGGCTACTTCACCTAAGTCCTTCATGGAGAAGAACTTTTTTAACCAGTCCTTAATAGATTTTAAGAATTCTATATCATTTCCAATAATTAATATTTCATCAACATATTCTATGAGGATAATGGTCGCATTTCCATTAAACCTTTTGTAAACACATGTCTCACATTCATTCATAATGAAACCAAATTCTTTTATGGATTCATCTAATTTAATGTTCAATGACCTAGATGATTTCTTTAATCCATAAATGGATCTCTGCAAGTTGAAAATTCTTTTGGAATCACCTAGAGTTACAAAATCTAATGGTTGTGTAATACAGACTTCTTCCCAAAGGTTACCATTAAGGAATTTAGTTTTGACATAGATCTTTCAAATCTCATAGTCATGGTAAGCTACTATAGAAAATATGATTCTGATGGATTTAAATATAGAAACTAGCAAAAAAGTTTCATCATAGTCAATTCCTTGACATTTTTTAAACCCTTTAACTACTGGACTTTATTTATAGGTACTTACTTTACCTTTCATGTATGATTTCTTCTTGAATACCCATTTACACCCAATAGGCTTTATATCAACTGGAGAGTCAAACAGAACCTAGAATTGGTTTTGATACATGGAATTCATCTCATATTTCATAGTTTCTATCCATCTTGAATCTTTCGATCTCTCTACTGGATCTTTGTAGAAGATAGGTTCATTATTTTAAACCAATAATGATTCACCATCCTCGGTGACTAGAAAACCATATATCTCTAGTTCTCTTAACTACCTTATGATCTTATGAAATACTTGTGTTTTGTGAACTACTTCTTCCATGGGGACCTGTGGAACTTATTCTTGTACCAACTCTGGTGTATATTGAGCATCAACTTCATCGAATTAAATCTTTCTCCCACTACCCTTTTTGAGGATGTGCTCCCTATCAAGAAAGATGGTCCGTATGGTGACAATCACTTTCTTGTCTGAGGGGTTGTATAGGTAGTATCTCTTTATTTCCTTGTGATACCATATAAATATACACCTCATGCCCTGGGGTGATAATTTTTTTCCTGATAAGGCCTTAACAAATGCCTCTCAACCCCATACATGTGTATGCGAAAAAATGAGTTTCTTTCCACTCCAAAGCTCGAAGGGAATTCCATTTTGTACTTTAGTTGGTACTCAGTTTAATGTGTATGCCATAGTTTGTAATTCATATCCCCAAAAGGATAATGGAAGGTCTTTATGACTCATCATCGACCTTACCATGTCTAACAAGGTATAGTTACTCCTTTCACTAACATCATTCTACTATGTTTTATAAGGTAGATTTTGTCGAGATAGAATAATAAACTCCTGTACAAAGTCGATGAACTCTTGGTTAAGATATTTACCTTGAATTTCTCAAAGGACTTGGATGTATACCATATCAAGTAAATATATCCATATCTACTCAAGTCATTAGTAAAAGTTATGAAGTAAGAATATCCACCTATAACTCCTATTGAAAATAGTCCACACACATCAGTGTGTACCAATACTAGAAGCTCTGTAGCCCTTTCGCCCTATCCACTAAATGGTGGTTTGGTCATTTTCCCTTATAAATAATCATGACATCTATCAAGTGGTTTTATCTTAGAGTATTCTAAATAACCATCTTGATAGAGATTTGTCAAACCCCTCTCATTTACATGACTAAGATGGCGATGCCACAACTGGGTGTTATATGAGTCATTTGAACATGATTCATTATCGATTTCCAACACTTGGTTTTCATAATTTAATACATAAATATCATTATTTTAATTTTTCCATACCATAAAATATGTTTTCCTTACAAAATAAACAACTTTTATTTACAAATTTTAAAATAAAACCATATGTATCTAAACATGAAACAAAAATTATGTTCTTGGTAACTGTAGATACATAATAAAAATATAGCAAAACCAAATTCATTTTTATTAGCAATGAAAGGTGGAAGTCACCAATGGCCATAGTAGCCAACCTCACACCATTGGTAACTCACAGATCCACCTCTCCTCTAGAGATTTTCCAAAATCTACTTGGTTCCTATATTTGGATATAGATGTGAGCACCACAAGTTGTATCTAATACCCAATGTGTTGAAATGGAAAGACTACACTTGATAAAGAACACATATTTATCTTCCCCTTTCTTTTGGGTATAGTTCTTATTCTAGTGGCCTAACTTTACATATGCAAAACATACCACCTCCTTTTTCTTACCCTACCTCTGGATCTTCTTCTTCTTGGAAGGATAGTGATTGGGAACTTTAGACTGTTTATAGGTCTTATCGCCCTTTTCCTTGTTCTTACTTTTCTTATTCACCATAAGGAATATAGGTTTATTATGACCCATGTCCTTATTAACTTGTAGAATTAATTTAAGATGTTTTGGAAGACTATTCTCATTATTTCTCATATTATAATTAACAATAAGGTAAGATAAGGTCTTGGGAACTAATGAAAGTATGATATCTGTATGCAATTCATCTAAGAATTTAATCACTAAGATATTTATGTGTTTAATGTAGCCAGTAATCTTGGATACATGAGGTATAGCTGGCACATACTCTCCAAGATTAGTTGTGAACAAATCATTGTAGATATTATACCTCTCTTGTCTCGCCTTCACTTGATATAGATATTGAAGGTGAGGCATCATGTGATAGGCATCCATATCCTCATGTTGCTTTAAAATATCATTGGATACAGATGATAGAATAAACAACTGAACATCTATATCATCATTCAAATTTTTCTCATAGAGAGATAGATCTTCATCACTTTCCTAATTTCCAAGCGCAACTAGTAAAGGTTCTTCCAATACTTATAGTTTCCTTTCATGGTGAAGGATGACCCATATCCGCTTTTTCCACTCTTGGAAATTAGTGTTGGTGAAAAGTTTTTCCTTCTCAAGTATGGATCGCAATGATGTGTTTGATTTAATTTTATTATTGTTTCTACAAAATAAGATGAGAATAATTTTAGTACTTTTTCTGATAAAATTTAGACAAATAAATAAATATTATATTTATTAGTCACCCGCTATTTTATCAAAACCCAATATCCCACACCATTATCTTAGGAATATCATATTTCTTGGATATTATAATGGCAAGGATCCAAATTCCCTTTCTAATTACCCCAACATTGGTTGGTCAAGCAATTTTAATGGTTTTAGGTAGGCATTCCAAATAACAACTACATTAACTCACAGTTCTTTGATCTGATGAGTGGAATCCCTAATCCTAAAATCATTAATTTATATTTCTTTAATATTTTCCTCTCAGTTACACTAAGTCTTGCTTTGGAAGTTAACCCTTGATTTAAACTAAGTTAATTTAACCCAAAACCTCAATTTATAATTCCATGATAATTGCAATCACCCCAACTTTGGCTAGTACAGCACTTTGAATTATGGTTCGATTCTAACTAAAGTAATGGAAGGATATACCGATTTAATATTTTATTGAGGGATTTTATCCTTTATGTATAAATTTAAAATTATTATATTTATCACATGGTTGTTAATTTTAAGTGGGATTAATTATGTGGTTAATCATGTCTTAGATAATATTTATGCATAAGCCAGTTTATTTTAGTTCCATATTGTATGATTGTTAATTCATTAATTATGTGATCAAGATAAGACATCCATAATGAAATAACTATAAAACTAATAGAAATAAAATAAAGGGTTTGATCATGATATTATACTAATGGTTAGTTTATCTAGCGGTTGATAAACTAACCATTGACCTAAGGGAAAAACACCTTGAACCAATTGAGGTTTCGTGTTTACAGCTTTCCACCTATCCACATTTTTATCTCCTTGGATTAGTTTCTCCTCAGCTTCTAACTTAAACTACCTCCACTATATAGGGATCTCCATCCATTACATATTCCTTTTACTCACACATAGGTGAGCGGGAAAAGGTGTTTACATAAAAGAAACCATGGGTTATTTTCCCTATATAATAATGAGGAGAGAAGGAATATAGACTAACAATTTAATTTAATAATTAATTAAATAAAACCATTCACATAAAAAAGGTCTAGTCTATCTCATTATCATCCACATGCATGCAATTAATTACACATTTAATAAAACTAACATTCAATTATTAATCATTATTATTTAAGATAAATTATGCTCGAATCGATTAATTATTATCTTTAATTAATAAATCCTTTTTATCATAATCCTCATATAAATTTCTTTTAGATTCTCATACATTATAATTTTAAACAAATTAAAAAACTTCATTTAAAAGTAACCTTGTACATAAATATACCTTGGAGGAAACACGGCGAATACCTATCCAAATCCACCCAACATGTATCATAATCGTAAACTGTTTTACTCTTGTGACATTTGGAATAAATGAATTATCACATAGTTTCATGATATGTAATTCACAGATGATTACATTAATTACATGATTTTTCATTCATGTGTTATGCTTCAATGCACATAGAGTAACAACTTGTAATATGACTCATAAATGATATATAGATCTTAAAAATTATGCAGATATTAATTAAACATTTAAATATTTATGTATATTAAAACCTATCACATGGAATGTCCTATATTTACGACCACCCACAAGTACATGTATCAAGGTTTTCATAGTAAAATAAATAAATTTTAAATCTATATAACTTGGTATAAGTATACAGCATGTAGACCCGATCTACACAGCGTGTACATATTTCACCGTCTATCTAAGTTACATTCTTAGGGACTTGATGCGAGAATCGTACCTTAGAAATTTTTTGAGTACACGGTGTGTCCAGTGATCCACACGCTGTGTTGAATCCATGTTACATGGTCACCATTCGGGTAGGCCGTGTTTGGAAGACATGGTCTGTCTCTAACCCAAAGGGACTACATGCTATGTAAATGGGTTACATGGTGTATACTCTGGTTGATTGTGTACCTATCTATCCTGGTCAACACATGGTGTAATAATTAACTACACTACATGTCATTGATGCAAATGGGTTGAGTAATTCCCAAATTAACTCCTAGTTAATTTAATACAACTACACATCATGTAACTCTAGTTACACGGTGTGTACTGCTGTGTTATCTGGGAAAAATCCTTGGCTCCTCCATATGAGTTCCTCAATTTTATTTTAATCATAATATTAATCATTTCTATTAGATCTATGAGAAACAATTGAGGAAAAATTATATCTCCCAGTTCAAATTGAAATAACAATTATACTTGGATTCAAAAACTAAATTACAAATGCGTAAATCACTAATGATTTTTAAAAAATTATAAACAAATATGTGTCGGCCTCTAATACCACTTCTAGGTTTCAGGAGCAGTGGAAGTGTGGGAAGGGTGGTGCCCAACTTTTCTTTTTTCCATGATTAATGACCACTCCAAGATCTATGATGATAAACACCATGATCTACAGAATGAATCAATGATATCAGACAAGAGTAATCATGTCAGAACCAGAGAGAAGAGATCAACACATATTGTTTATAATTGATTTAATTAGATAAATAATTACATCTAAGGAGTTATTTTTTCATTGATGTGTCCAGTGATAGATCTGTAGTGTACCTTAATTGCATTATAGAAACCAAGCATAGATTTCCTCTAGAGGTGATCCACATACGTTCCACGAATCTCTGAATATCACTGAAGGAGTCTCTGGGTGCTAGCATGGAAGATCCTTACACTTGAATCATCAACCTTTTGATCACCTCAAGAACCACTTCTAAAGAGTTCTCCTTGATCCAGTGGAGGAGGATTACTCTCCATTATTTAGATAATTCTTGGAGAATAGAGATCTCTATGATTGAGAGGTTTTCTCTAAATATGTTGTGCATAATTGAATTAGATTCTGAGAAAAATAACATAACTGGGTATTTATATTTAGAGGGTTAAAATAAGATAATCATGTAATTTCTCTTATTATTTATTTAATCCTAGAAATACCCCATGTCAAATAATAATAGTAATATTATTATTTCTTGACATGTTCTTAACTTTCAAATTATAATTAAATATTATTTAATTCAATAATATCCAATATTTATTATTTCTCATCAGACCATTAAACTCAGTTATCCATTCCTCCACAATACTTATCATACCTTGAATAATGACTATTTATTTATTTAATAAATATCACTGCATTATTCTTCAATAAATAAATAAATATTATATTCACTAAATAGAAAATAAATATTTATTAAATATTCCACTCACAATATATTATCTCAAATAAATAGTGATATAATAAATGTGATCAGACATACATGAATAATTATTAAACCACGTGGGGGAATAATATTTATTTAACTTATTAAATAATAATATATTATTTAACTAAGATCCTAGATACTCTTAGTGTGTGACCCTCTAGGCCTCTTTCTTAGTGGCATTAGGAGAACTAGACTAAAGTCCAAGGTTAGCATTTAGAAACACACCAAGATACCCATAGACAAAGAAGTTAATGTCATGACAATATGTCACCTCATATGGACTCTTACTGTGTAATATAATCCCTTTATCACAATATCTCTAATTGAGCAGGTTGCATGCTAGTGCCATCAACCTATCCACTCGATATCTTTGTCTTTGATTTTTTTAAAATAGAACTTGCCTATAAAACACCATGGTCGTGGATTTATTTAGGCTATATCATTTCCATCAAAGGGTATAAGATGTTAACTTCTATTGATGAACATAATGGATAAATCCTTTCTCGCATTATTCATTAATGCAATATTACTTGTAACACACCCAGTGTATCCTACCTCGTCGTGAACACCTATCATCACAATTTTTATCAATACATAAAATTATGTGACTCGTAATACTCATTAATAATAATCTTAAAGTCTAAGGACCAAAAAAACATCCATAAATAGGAACATCCAATGACACTTAGGAATGTGGATTTCCTACTGGCGGGTCTTGTTCTTATAAAACCCTACTAGATATTTCCAAGGGCGTACACCATGAGAAGGTGCCTCAAAGTCCTATGGGTCTCCACCCCTAGTAGCCTATATCATTTGTGTCCCTCAAATTATATCATCCATCTATAGAACATATATTCAAGAATAGTGTCATAGCACTTTCGGGTTCTCATCATAGTGGGGAACTACTATGACCTTTTAGTTTAACAGTTACTCTTAAGACATTATCACATGTTATTTCATGCAGAAGAACAATCATTACGTGATAAGTAGTTTATTAATATTCAAAACAATGAATACATGTTTATTATAAAGAACATAGAATTTGTATTTAGGGAACCAACTCTAACATCACATGCTTTGTAATGTTATATTTTATGGATTTTTTTACCCTTTGGCTAGTATAACAAGGGATAATTAGATCATGCACCATTATAGGTAAGTAGTAATTTATATGTCATGCACATTACATGCCATGCATATCTAATTGTGTATTCTTATTGTTGTTTATTGTATTTCCTTTGATTTTTATGCTTGTAATTTTTAACATTTCTTGCAAGAAAAAGGAGAAAATGGTTACTTAAAGTGTCTTCTCCAATATAAATGGTGTTTTACTACATAGATTGATTATTCCACCTTGAACAATTTTTACATGGTTAAAGCTATAGAAAATTGGTTACATACACTAATACTTTTAGTTGGTTGTATTTAAATGGATTATCACTTCAAATTTATATTGTTTCACCTATATAAATTGGGAATGTAAAACAATATAGTTGAACTATCATATATGCACTTGTTATACTCTAATACCTAATATTAAACACTCGGTTATAGTTAAATGGAGTTTTAATTGCAAATTATAAAGTTTATGTCTTTATAACATGGGAATGGAAACCTATATAATTGAACCATTATATTTTACTTATTAAATTCAAACTTGTTTTCTGTTAAATAGGGATTCCAATTGCAACTTAAATAGTGTTTTCCTCTATAACTTTTAATTTACACCCCATATAAATAAACCTTCAAAATTAATTCTTAAAATTTTACCTTATGAAATGAATTTATAAATGGGTATTTGATTTATTGTATCTATTATACTTGAGCTATGAGACTAACCTTGTTTTCTATCTATAATATCTTCCACTTTAATAAGATATCTTAGTCTTTAGATTAAATACTTTTTTGGGGTGATTTCTCTTAACACTCCGTTGGGAACTCAGTAAAATATTTTTTGCTGGTGCAAGGAGTGTCCTCTAAAGATTAGAGACTACCATTTAATATGTAACCTTTTCATCCTTGAGATGATAGGCTTCAACATAATTCTTATGATGGAGTGTTTAGTGCCTTTTTAGGTCCATATTGATTTTTATCACCATAGGGTTTTCTTCTCATCACCCGAGGGTGGTATCTATGTTCATAAGGGGGAATGTAATGTCCAGGTAACTCAATCTATTCCTGAGCATCATTTTCTAAGTAGAGTTTCATCCTAGGTTTCTAGCCTTCTTCTTAATGATCGGAAGGTGTGCCAGGTTGTTTTCCTCCAGTGGTGGACTAGTTCATAGATGTATTTCTTGATTAATTTTCTAGGTTACTACTTGAGATATATGTATAGTTCACCATAAATCGTGTTCCAAGAGAATAAATAATATTTATCACTCTATATAGGATGGATTATACTAAGATTTGGTAACTCAAACGATAGTTAGAGGACTTGTAATCCAAAGGGTTTATAAAAACCCAGTACTTTTCCTTGAGAATCACCTAAACATTTTACCAAGAATTAGGATAGTACCATGAGGATATGTATATATTACTGGTGATTTAATCAACTTACAGTTAAGAATTGTCACACACTTCCTCATATAGATGATCGCTTCGACCAGTTTTAGGAATATATGGACTTCTCAAAGATTTATTTGAGATTGAGTTATCATCATGTGAGAGTTAGACCATTGGATATACCATGTATAGAATTCCAAATAAGGTATGTATTATATTAATATCTATTAATATCATTTTTTCTAATGAATTCACATTTTATCATCATGGAATTAATGAATTGGATTTTCCACCTATACTCGGGTGCCTTTTTGGTTGTTTTTTGGATGAAATACTTGTTAAAACTCACACTACACATGACCATGAAAAACATATTTACATCATACTTATTACACTAATATATTACTTGATATATTCCAAGATCATAGGCTTCTACTTTTATATTGATAAATTTCACTTCCTAGGTCACATTATATTAGAAACAGGGGTATATATAGATCTAGATAAGGTGGGACCCTTTGTTTCTTAGTAGAATCCTAAGAAATTTTTTGATATATGAAAATTATTGGGATTAGATGGTTACTATTGGTTCTTAATCCAAAACTTTTCACACCTTGTAGAACCTGTGATGGTCTTGAAGAAAAGTGGTGTAAATTTTAAATGGTCTAAAGATTTTGAGAAGGCCTTTTAGGAGTTGAAGGGAAGTTTAATCTCATCACTGATCTTAATTCCACCTTAGCCTAGTAGAGGCAACTGAATGTATTGTGATACATTTTGTATCAGTATGGGAGCTATTTTGATGTAAGGGAAATGATTCATGGTGAAAAAGTCTCATCGGTTGAGGCCACATCAGCATAATTACCTAATACATGACCTCAGGTTTGCAGTTTTTGTTCATGTCTTTCATTTCTAAAGACATTATCTATTAGAGGAGTAGTTTCTGGTATACATGAACCATAAAAGTCCCAAATAATTATTTTATCAATTATAATTAAACCAATTTAAGATAATATGGATTGAATATCTTCATTCTTTAGACTTTGATCTTACTTACACACCAAGTAAATACAATATAGCAGTTAATGCTCTGAGTCAAAAGACTTAGACTTAAGTTTTTCAGGAATCTAGTAGTAAATGGAAGTTGATGTCTCTTTTTTTAAATTAATATAGAGGTTTAAGTGTGTCACAAGAAACCTTTTATCTCAAATTTATAAATGTATTCATCACTTTTGGGTCAAGTGAAGAGGAGGTTAGTCCTAAGGGAAAGTGTTTCGGGTGAGGACCTGCCACCTAGTTGGGGTTTTGATGAGGATGAGATCCTAAAAATATATGGGTGTGTCTAAGTTCATAAAAACACATGAGGGGAATTGAATTTGGAATATCATGATTCTATGTGGGTAGTTCATCCTAAACTCAAAAAATGTATCATTATTTGTGCCACTAGTATTGGTGTCCTGAGATGAAAAGTTGATTGCATGCTTTGTTACTCAGTGTTCCACCTATCAGTAGGTGAAAGTAGAAAACCAGTGGCCTGATATCGTTTTAAAAATGATACCCATCCTATAATGGAAATGTTATAACATAACCATGGATTTTTTTTATGGGGTTACCAAGGTCACCTCGAGGTAGTGACATCATTGATAAAGTGCCAAAGTTCTCCCACTTCTTGCCTATCAAAGATAACTTCTCAATGGATGGTCTTGGGGGGATATATGTTTGAGATATTATACACCTTCATAGTGTTCCACATACCATTGTATCAGATAAGGATACTTGGTTTACTTCTCTTCTATGGTAGGGTTTGTATAAGGCCCTTGGTTCATTGGTACTTTTGAGTATAAAATATCACCCTTAGACTAACGGTTAGTCTGAGTGCACTATATAGGTACTGGAGGAAACGATCCATGTGTGCTTACATGATTTTAGAGTCTCTTGGGGAAAGGACTTGACTCTTTTAGAGTTATCATATAATAATAGTTCCCAAGAAACTATTTAGATAGATCCTTACAAGGCACTCTACATAATCCATGTTATTCACCCTTATGTTAGTTAGAGGCAGGAGAGGCATTGCTACTAGGGCCACATATTATTTAAGAAAAATTGGAATATGAACAGATGATCAAGAAATGTATGGTTATAGATTAGTCTAGGAATAATTCATATAACAATTACTATAACAAACCTCTATATTTTGAGGTAGGGAACCAGGTATTCTTGTAATTTTCACCTAGATTTGGTCATCAATGGATTTATAGGCTTGGTAAGTTGTCACCTAGATTCATCGGGCCTTTCAAGATCTTGGAAAGGGTTAGTCTAGTATTATATTGGATAGCTCTTCCTCGGTAGTACAGGGTTATGAACAATGTATTCCATGTTTATAAGCTTTTTTTACTCTGACCAATATCATGTCTTTGGTTCTATGGAAGATGAGTAGGAGGTTAATGCTTCTTTTAAATAGTGTCCAGTTCATATCATCGATCATAGAAAGAAGGATCTCCAAGGTATGATGGTCCCTCTAGTTCGAGTGTTATGGAATCACACACATGTGTAGGAGGATATATGGGGACTAAAGTCTAATGTATATGTTAAATGGTCAATGTTTTTCTCAAATTCAGTTCAACAACCCTTGAAAGTGAAAATCAAGGATGAGTTGTCTCAAGGAAGGGATCTTGTAAGATCCTGGTTATTTAGTAAGGTATGGGCCCTTATAATTTCTTTGTAATCCTTTTATTTTACCTTAATGAAAGTGAACTTGGGATGAGTAGAGGTTCCAGGATCATTTATAAGGGTTTAAGGGCCAAAATTAAGGTTTTTAGAGAAATATATAAGGTGATTGGTTAGCATATGGTTTGGATAACTGTGCACCTCAACTATATAGCCTAGAAAGGGGAGGAGAATAGTATGGGGAACCATGCAGATGGTACCTAAAAACCATGTGATCTCTATAATTTATTGTAGGTTCACTTCACATAGTTCGATCATGTATTTTCTAACCATGCACCTAAAGTATGTGAGGTGTGGTGCTCCAAGATAGTAGGGATTCATGGTTGGCACACGGTTTGGCCAACTATGAAGCCAAACCATATTACCTATTAAAATTATATAAATTACCATTTTCCCATGTTACCCTTAAATATAATTCTCCCATTTTCTTCTCCTCATTTGTGTGAATCATCCCTTATGTGACTCTCCCTTCTCCCTCTATATATTTTTGGTGGATCTCCCTCATCTGGCCCCTAAATCCTTCATTTTCAGTCACATTGAAACTGCCTCGGTATGGATAACACTTCATTATCTTCTTTTCTCCCTTTCACCCTCTATTTAAATATATTATTCCATGTCTAACATTTATACCATGTTTTTGGGGCCTTTGTCTAGTCTTCTGATTTCTCTCATTCCAACTCAAATATGAGGTCGATACTAGATGAGAGTCTTCTATGCGGATTAGTTAGGTGGTCTATTACTTTTCCCTAAAAGTATTAATGTTTATAACTTTTTTCATTGTTCTTACCACTATAAATTTCATGTTTTTACCCTAAAATGTGTAAATATTTTAATTATTCACCTAGACCTTCACCTAGATGTTCCATGAGACCCCTTAGACTCTATTGGAGGTTAATGGTTTCAACCTGAATCACCCCATAGGGTGTGTTTTTTTAAATTCTCATGAAAACCATTAATTCCTTTTAATAAAAATTCCCTTTGGGTATATTTTTTTGTCACTTATAAAAGGGATGACCAAATTAAATTAATTTAATTAAAAAATTATGTATACTTCACTTCACCTTATGTTTTATCATCACATGTACTTAATTGAAACTATAGACTTGATCACGCTACTAAAGGTGTGTCCTACATTGAGTAAGACTTGGATTCATATCCAGGAATACAATGATAAAACTCCTAGGAATCCACCTAGTTCATTGATGTGAATTCCAAGTAGTCCAACTATTATAGATTTGGTATTTGTATTATATTGATGAATTCCTTGGCTTGATTTCATAATATTCGTTTTCCACTCTGTAAAACTTTGAATACTCAGGGTGATCTCCTTGGATTTTGATTGATGTCCTAGGAAATGGAATACCTTGGATTATCTCCTTGTATTATAATCAATTATATCCCAAGATTAACCTCTACTTTCTCTTCAGGATCTATTAGAACCCTTATAGAAAGTGGAATGCTTTGGAACACCCTTGGGTTACACTTAAAACCAAATGGTCAAGAATACCATGGGTACTCTTTGGATTCTTTGGATCTTATTTTAGGATTCCTTGTCCATGTGTCTTAGGTCCTTGAATAAATAAAAGGACTTATGCTCAAATACATCCAACTTAGTCCAAAGAAGGTGGTATTTCTTAGTTCAAATCCAATTTAAAACTTTTGTTGTTTATATATTTCACACTATTACATCTTATAATCAGAAAGTATATTTTCATTAGACCCCATTGGTGGTGGCCTTTTGAGTTGTACTCACACTCTATTCAGTATACTGTTTTGTGCCCATAAATATTTCAAGGATAGAGGTAATGATAATGAGATGTACTAGCTATGAATGTTTGATTTCCTTTTATGATGGGATCTTAGGAGTATAGGATTGAGCCAGTGCTCGTGATTCTTATTGGGATAGCTACTTTTTACATTTTATTTCCTTTTTTATGTTGTGATGGTTGTATTCCTTCTACCATGTCTATCCTGGATCACTTTTTGTATTATCATGACAACATGTTTATATATTGTTGATTTTTTCCTTTTTTTATTTGTATGGTTTATTTATCATTATGTTTCACTTGGAAAAATAGGGTATAGTCTCCTCACCATACCACCATACACCCTCACTTCTATTCTATAGCCTTTGGTGTATGGGGAGCCATGCTTGAGACCTTGTGTCTAATCAGACCGGTCACTAATCTATGAAATAATGTTGGGATGTCAAATCAATCAGGTTTTCTCCAAAAATATCACGTTATCACTAAATTTCTTTTCTAGGTTATCGATATTATTCAACATTTTATTATAAAATCTTAAATAAAAACTAATACAAAACAATACTTATATGTTTCATGATTCTTATAACCGTAATATCATTGATAAAATAATTCTACAATATAATCCTTGAATCCTAATTCATAAACAATCCAATCACTACACTTCCTTCTTAAACCATTAACTAGGATTTATCGTCTTATTTCTTAATACTTACTTCCAAAAATATAAAATATAAATCATGTATTAAGATTAATCTATGTCAATTTAATCATGTTTCTTACTTTTAACATAATCAATAATGTTAAAATTATTCATAACTTTCATATGTCATTTGTAGTCTCTTCATCATCAATAGTAAAACCTTTACTCATACTACCATGTTAATTCACTTCTCGAGCTTCTCCTTGGGTCATCAATTTTCATAATTCTCATACTTTCCACCTTTAAAATATTAAAATGTATATGAAACATTGTGGAAACCATTATTCCCATCTATTGCATTAATTAAAATTTTAATTGTCCTCGGTAATTTACCATTTTATTCCCTTGTTTTCTTTACATAAAATTTTTTTTATTCCTTTGAGAAATTCCCATGAGTTATTATTTTCTCATTTTGTACATTGATTAAATTAGATATTCTTTACTCTATGGTCTTTACAACATAAAAATTCATAAAACTTTATTTTTCTATAATTAGGTGAGTCAGGAAACTCACTTAGTTTCAAGTTGTTAATCATAAATTAAGATAGATGGTTAAGAATAACCATGATATTTATCACTCTAAATTCTATCTTGATTGTTTTATCATTAATAAAACCATCATAATGTCCTTTATACCTGTCTTTAACATGGTTCCTCCTTGTTCCATACATTGAATAAAATAAAAATGCACAATGTGAGAAAAAATAATTAGAGTGATAAATTATATAATTATAAAATTCATTCATAGGATGTTTAAATCATGACATATTATTTTCAATCTATGAAACCTTAGGTTTAACCTAGTTTATCCATTGTAATTATCTATTTAAATCTTTCATAATGTTTTATAAAAAAATGTGAATTAACCCAAGAATATCCCTCAAGAGTGTCTAGCCAAGTGTGCATTCTTAGGCCCACTCATCATGCACTGGTGATGATTGGGTCAATACCCAATACTCCCCTTTCATAGTTATTACCCATAGGTACAATTATGCTACATCCTCGTCAAATTTCTAGTATCGAAACAAGGATACATTTTCTATAAAAATCATATAGTTTCTACTTTGTTAAACCTTCAAGATGTTATCTCGTACTTAGACTTATCCAAAGGGTTTTCAAAAAATATATCTAATCCTAATATCTAAAAATAACTAAACCCTACTCTGATGAAAACTTTGGAAACTCAAACATTACATACCTAAATATTAAATCTTTTGGATGAATATTCAATACATATCAAAATTAAATATGTCCAAGGAACAAAAAAATTTAGTGTCATTAGAGACTAAATACATAATCAAATTATTTATTAAAATATCTTCAACATATACTAATAAGTTCTTCATATTATTACCCTTTTAGATATATCATACTTATAACCTTCCATCAAAACCTTGGGAAGGAAAACATAAGAAATGGTGAGCTTAGATGCTCAGTAGGGGTAAATAAGAGAGATATCAATTTATGATCATGTGCAAGTATAAGATAAACATAAGGGTATGAGATAATGATAATAAATTATTAATTTTATACCCAATCAGTCATATTTCATAAATCATGAGTCATGACATAAATCCTTATCATTTCAAAATACATGCATCATAAGAGTGAGGAATAATAATTAATCAATTGAGATCCATGAGAGCATATCATAAGAATTATAAAATTTAATGGGAATTGCATTTTTCAATCATAATAATATAAAATCATATTAATGTATTTGGAATCATATATTCAATGTGTAATTACTTAAATAGTATAATTCCAACATTCTTTTAGGAGTAACTTATATCTAGATTACTCGATCATCTCTTAGGAGTTCATTAACTCCAACGTATCTTTATATTTTATTAACTTCGTTATCTCTTATTAATTACTTAACTCCTCCATAATTACCCAATGTATTAGAGGGATATAATGAAATCACCCATCACATAATTAAAATCAAACCTAATTATTTCAAAATATCCTAAAACATTCATCATTTCATCATAGAATAAACCATGTAAAAGAAACAGGTTTCATAAAAATTTGATCATAACATAATCATAATCTATATATAGAATTTACATGGATGGTATCATTATATTATATACCTTGTGAAGCTTGAGAAACATAAAATAATGTTAAAATCTATGAAAAATACTTTTAAAAGTGTATTTGAACATTTCTTTGAAAACGGGGGAAAATATAATTTACTTTAGGTATCATTAAAACTAAAAATTTAAAAAATATTGAGAAAGTAAATTTATTTTAAAAAACCATGGAAACTTTCAAATTAATTTTCAAATCAAACCGTATTTATTATGATGGGAAAATTTATTTATGTGGTAAACATTAAAACAAGGATTCCTTTCACCCTTTTGGTAGAAAGTCCAAAATTACTTCATATGAAAAAATGAAAATAATGTTATTTTTTAAAAAAAATATAGAAAGTAAAATATGGGTAAAAATTACTGTAATAAATCATTTTATAATATTAAAAACATTTTTGAATATATTTTAAAAACTACGACATTGAATAAAAAGATTAGCGACCAAAGAATAAATAAAGTTGACTTTTCTTTAAAAAAATATCAATCATTTTATGTACCAAAGAGAGGATAATGAAAGGAAAAAATAAAAACCCATAAATAACAATAGGAGAATAAAAAATATGGGTTTTAAAGGATAATATTCATATAATTTCCATCAATATAAATTTAGCATAGACAATCCTAAAAAAGAAATAAGATTATAACATATACCCTTACCACTTAAGTAATATATGAATCAAAACCTTAGGAAAGAGAGAAACTTATATGTATTTTAAATCATAATAGTTTTCATGAAAATAATAATAAAATATATTCATGGGTATTATATACACCACATAAAAAAATAAGTTATGAATATGGCATATGTCTCACAGATATAAAAGTGAGACGAGAAACCCTTACCTCAAGTCGTATCCTACTTTATGTGATTCCAAACCTCCTATATAATAAATATTTATTTATTATAAATATATTAAAATTAAATATTCATACATAACTTACTATTTATATTTCATTTATAATTTCCAATTATCCTTTTATTAATAATTTCTTCATTAAAATTAACATTCGGGTAAAAATCAGTTTGTTTTACATCTATGTTTCGGTTCAATATTTTTGATAATTGCACCTTGTTCATGGTTTAATAATATTAATAATCATAATAATGAAATAATTATCATATTTATTCATTACATACACTTTTATAACCATTCATAAAAAGTTGTGGTGAAAAATGAATTACATCACTTTGTAGGGATGATAGTCTGTACATATGCACAAGTGATGTTTTCAATTTTTGATGGATGGAATGAAATAAAGATAAATAATAAATCAAATTTATATAATAATTATTATATCATATATATTCATTTAACATATCCTTATTTCTATCCATGTAAATCAGAAATGAAAAATGAAACACATCGCTTCGTGGAGATGGTAGTCTGCACGTACTCACAGGCAATGTTATCATTTTCAAACAGATTATAAGGTAGGAAATTAGATGATATATTATTATTTCAAAAGCATAAATATTTCTTAAATATAATATATAAACATTAAATTCATCATAATAACTAACCATGAAATATGATGATGGAAAATGAATCATATTACTGTGTGGAGGTGGTAGTCCACATGTACACACAAGTGATAATTTCATTTCCAATTTGATGGGAAAGAGGTATAAAATGGATATACCATGATCATAATAATATCTCAGTATACTTATAATACTTTATTAATTATTTTAGTATTTATACAATAGATTTATTAGAATTATAAGAAGAAATAAGCTTTCAAAGAGTCTAGCAATACGATTACCTCTTCTTTGAGAGACCTTCTTTGTCTTACACCTTAAGCCTTCTTAAAATGGTGTTAAGAGAAGACCAGAAGCTATATAACAAGGGGAAGGAATATATTAAGGTATTGGGTTAGGTATTGGTAGACCTAGATGGATTAAGAGGTGTTAATAATAGAGGAGTGGTGATGTCCTTTTATAAGTGAGGGGAGTGGCACTCTTATAATTATTCCGAGATTTAAATTAATATAAGGTCTTATTCAGGTCCAAGTGGAACCAAGGAACACAAAATTAATATAGAATATGTGACAGGGTCTAAATAAACTCAAAAAATAACAATTTGAAATTTTTTTGATACATTTTAAGTCTTATCTCTTAGTTAAACCCCCTTTAAACCCAATTTAACCTTAATTGTGATAACTTAACTTTTTACCATTATTTATTAATATTGAGAACATAAATAATAGGGGAATGCTAACCAAATTTTTAAATTTTGATTCCAATTTTTTATCCATTTTAACAGATTCAAAATCTATAGGTTCTAGAAAATACATTTAATATAATTATTTAAAATGCATGAAAATAGTTTTTAGGAAAATACTATATTTAAGCGTAAAAATCATTTCACCTTAAAATCAAGTAAGAAGTTAATTTTCATAATTTTTTTTGGGTTAAATAATAAAAAAATTAATATTTTTATACTTTTTTAACAATCCAATACCAAATAAAATCTTCCAACCAAACCATTAAATGCAAAGACCCAAAAATAGTTTCTAATTTGAATAAAATATAATTTATGTTCATAAAAGACAAGCATGGGTTACCAAAATCAAAATAATGTTTTAAAATTAATTATTTAACTCCTTAAACATATATTTTGTTAAACAAATCATCAAATAGGATAAATACAAGTTTTAGAGAGATTTTAAAGTGTTGCCTCATAGTTTTAACCTAGTTTTACCGACCTTACCCTTACCGATGTGAAAAAACTTCATCATAATTACTATTCATACTAACCAAAAATAAAAGGGATATGTTTACTATATTTTAATCTATTTATTAAAAATATGGAATATATTTTTCAATATTAAATTTAAAAAATTATAATAAATCAATTTTAATATAAATGTGTAAATCACAATGAAAAACTATTTAAAAAATATTTTTAATCCCAAAAATGAACTTATACCAAAATAAAGTATAATGTTAATTAATATGTAATTTAATAGATTATTTATAATTAAAGTATTCTTATTTCATTTTAATTTTAAATTAAAAAAAATAATGGGACTTTTAAATTACTTTATTTAATGAAAATAAATGACAGTTTTACAATCATCAGTATTTTTCACTATTCACTTAAAAATAAATCTTTTCAAAAAAATTCCAAAAATTCAGCCTAAGCCTATTATTGACATAATGATTTCAAAAATGATATTAATTTCCTCAAATAAAATTCTTAAAAAATGGTAGCAATTAATTATAATATACGTACACATAATGAAATTAAAACCATTTTTGAAGAAAACATATTTTTGAAGCATAAAATGACTTTACTAAAAATTGAGTACTTATTTTTTTTGGATTAATCAGTAAATTTGTATTACATAAAACTCTCTATATAATTTTTCATAATGTATCTATTCACATTCATAAATTCAATTTAATATCTAGGTTATAATAGTCACATAATAATATTTATATAGTATATCGTGGTTCACTTAAAGCTCAGTATTGTATGTTAAGAAAGATATCAAGATTATTATTCTTTTAAAATAAATTTTTCATGTGTTATAGTCTTCCTTAGTACGGATGTTTTTTATATATGTACTTATATTTTATGATTTTATAAACTCCACTACCCAAGTCGGGTGGGCAGCTAGCACCAAAATGTTTTGGTTCCAAGTATTTTCCCCAACATCTAGATTTGTAAAGGAATGGATGGCTAACTTCTCCCTCTTCTCCACTCTCCCTTCAGATGTATCATGATAAGTTGGCATATACATGTTGAAATGGATTAAAGTATAGGTTATGTGTGAGTGTGTCTAGGTTTTTATGGCTCTTGGTTTTACTATACATGTGTGTGTGGGTTGTAGTAGCTTGAGGTTATAACACATACTTGTATTTAGGCTGTAGTGAATATGGTTTCTTATAGGTTTACTTGAATGGGTTGTGATGAATTTAGGTATAATTCATGGTACATGGGTTTTAGTGGATTCCATACTTAATAATTTTTTGTGGATGATTTGAAGATGAGGAGTTTGTGATGAGATGCATAGGATACAAGGTGAAATATGGTATTTATGCAAGGGATACAAGATGAATTATAGAAGGGATTATAGCACATGACGTTGGGAATTGGGGTGTGAGAGTGGAAAAATAGTGAGGAAGTGGACATGAGGTATCTTTATTATGTATATGCTTTGGTATGTATATGCTTACTTTTATGTGTTACTTGTTGATTGAGCCTTGGTGAACATGAGATATAGTTTTACCTAATTAGGTAATGAGTTGGTTTCATTTGTTTATCCACTGGGCTTTAGTATTCTTCTATCTAATTTGCATGAGAGGTTCCAGAGAGTATCCTATTAAGTATACTTGTATGCTCAACCTATATATATATAAATTGTTTTTATGGCCAGTAGTAATTGGTTGGTGATCAAGTTGGGTATCACTAGCTCATAGTGATTGTTCTGAGATGTTAGAGTCTATGGTCATTTCCTAGACTTTGTTTTTGGTATTTCTAGTTGTGTCTATTTTGTATGACATTTCATGTATGTATTGATATTGGTTATATTTTATCTATTTTATGGTATTTATTGGTGGATATAATTTTATCTCTTTTCATTAAGATATATAAAGATGGTAATTCCTCCCATTTGTATGCATTTTATACCCTCAGTTCCAATCATCTACTCGTGGCCTATTAAAGGGAGACTTTAGGGGTCATCCTCATCTTCACTACCATCCCAGAAGGGGTACCGGTGGAGGGGAGGTCATGAAAATAATTTTAAATGTGTGTGTGTCTATCTATATATTAAATATAGATATATAGAAATGTATATGTGTATGTACTAATATTAATAGATAAATCTGAATGTGTGTGTGTGAATTGTAATGACCCGAACTTTGTGAATAAAATTTTCTTCCTGAAAATGTGTGTTATATTATTTTGTACCCAAAAAACTATATCCCTTTAATAATGAAGTTATTATAATTGAAATGTGACCATTGGGCTTTATATGACTGTTAGTCAATATGACCATTGGAAATAACACTCTTAAAAATAATTTTAACGTTATAATTTTTATTATAAATGGAAATGATAATGGTTAATTAATGTAGAAAGAGGAGTCGATGGCCTCATCCAATAGATTCATACCATACGAAACCCATTTTTTAGATCTTGGTAAGGAGGTAGCATCACTAGGATTCTCTATGGACCAATCCCAAGCTGAGATTCAACATGTTAAGCTTGAATAAAATCGCCTACGGGAGAAGTTCAAGTTAATGGAGATTAACACTCAGGTAATGTTAGTCAAGTTTCCCCATGAGTCTATCATTATCACAAACCTCACTCTTAGGTCGTATTTGGGTGTTATAAGTGGTTATATTTCAAGGCCTTAGTTACTTATTGTATAATCCCTTTGCATAAATAAAATTTTTGTTCCATCATTTCCATTTGGAATTTTGTTTTTCTTCAAAATATGACGAATTTGATAAATTTATTTTTCAGACATAAATTTTACTTTTCAGAAAAGATATAATTGTTATAATAAACTAATGTATTGTTAATAATGTTTATTTTAATGAAATATTATGATTAAAACACTCTTATCAAAATTTAAATGAAAAAAATAATTTTTTTAATTGTCAGAAACTTTACTATGCATTTTACAGTGCATTTTCTATCCACTGTTATTTTTAATAAATAAGGATTTTTATATTTAAAAGTTAAATTTCTCATAATTATATAATTATTATGATAAAATAAAAATCATTTTTTAAATCATCACGTTGAAATTAGTTTAAGGTGAATTTATGATAATTTTCTAAAATATTTTTTTTCAGTTAATAGTAAAAATAAAATTTTGAGTTTTCAGTATGTTTAATGACATAATAATTATGTAATATGTAATATAAAATTATGTTCAACTATTGGGGAATAAAATATCATAATAGGTGTCCCAAGTGTCCAATACCATGGGAAATCCCATGGTTTTGAATATACCACTATCGAGGTGTCCAAGGAAATTAATAAAAAAACTCCCTCACTTTTGCTATAAATACCCACCCATTTATTAATTTACTTTCATTCCCAATTAATCCTCCATGAAGATATGATAATATTAACTCCCAATTAGTTCTCTCAAGGTGTTCACAATCCCCCAAGGTCTCAATCTTTGAGTTTTAGGGACACTCTTCAAGCTAACAGAAATATCAACTTCTCTTTTCCTTTCAAGTTTCATTTTTATGTGGTATATCTTTAAAATTTCCATACTATGTTATTATATCAGTTTTATTCTGTCACTTTAATGTATTAATATTCTTTTATTAATTTTATAACCTTTTCCTATATCTTTTTAATGTTTTCTAAAACCATGTTTCTTTCCCATTATGTTGTAGAAGTTTCTTCTTGAAATTTATCTCTTTTTCTCAAGAAATTATTTTATTTTATTTTTTTAATATAAAAACCTCTTTATTATCTAGGGTTATTTACATAGATTTCAAAATTATATATTCTATTTTTGGATTAACATACATGAAATCCACATTCATTTCCATGGGTTTAAAATGACAAAAGGATCATGTTTTTAAGAACCTTCTAAAACACCATGATTTTGATATGAAACCCATTTCATTTATTCTCAAGGGATTATTTATGAAATGTTTATTATGATATATGTGTCTCACATTAATTTATACATATTAAGTTTATACCCTGATAGTTCTTTAATTCCTTGGTTAAAGAATTCAATCTCTATAGATGAAATGTTTTACGATACCTTGGTAAATAACCTTGGTAATTTTTATGAAACCTCGGTAAAAAAGCTTGGTGATGTACTTATTAATGACTCAATTAAATGTTGTGACCAAATTTACATGTTACGATTCATGTTATGTTTACTATGATATGTCTCTTTATCCTTTTCTCATGCCTTTAATATATTCTTTGAATTCTTATTGATAATTCCCATGATCACTTGTAAACTATTTCCCTTGATTTCCCTTACTGGGATTTATGCTCACCATTTCCTTTGATGTATATCCTCAGGTTATTAGATATAATCATTCTACTTAAGTTGAACCTATGGTGAATCTTTTCAAGTGGATAAAAATAATGTTTTTATATTTTTATGTATTATGTACCTTATTTCCAAGACACTAAACTTTAAAAGATACTCTGTTTGTAAAATGTAATTCAAAGTTATGTAATAAAAAGGTGATATTCCATAGCTGGTACTAAAGTATGGTTTAGATTTTTAGGGAAATTAGGATTTGAAAAATTTATGAATAACCATAGGGATAAGTTAAAATATAGGAAATCATCTTGGTATTTTGGTGAAATATTAATTAAGTGGTTTCTGAGAAAAGAAATATCTATCTGGACATGAAAAGGTGGATGTAGATCTAGAAAAAATGTATCTAAGGGTAAAACTAGAAAAAAAAACCACTTTAATATAGACTCAAATGGGAACTGGTGTAGGATAATGGGTATTTTTGAACTCTTGGCTTGACGTTCCCGGGGGATATGTTTGGTTAATCACAAGCTTTTTATGAACCATTATAAAGGATTTATAGAAAATTTAATTATTGTTAAATAATAACATATTTAAGAATGGTGTTTTAAGACATGAAATTCCTTTAGAATTATAAGATTATTAAATGAAACACATTTCTCGCTAAGGTTTTATTCTTATAGAAAATGGAAGGAAATATTAGAAACCACGTAAATGGTGATCACAACAGACCAGGCGGTAATAGCCTTCCAATGAAAGATGGAATGGAAAACTTCATGATAATGATGAATCAACTGACTCGAGTTATGAGAAATAACTTGAATCAAGTCAAGATACCATATTCACCTTGTAGGCAAAAACTTTCCATTGAGTCATTTATACATCAATGACCACCTTCCTGCAGTGGATCTACTAACCCATTGATTGTTGAATAGTGGATATTCTCTATTGAAAATATCTTTTTTGTACTCTGTTGTTCATAATAAGAGAAAGTCACCCTAATTGTTTACCACTTAGAGAGATAAGATGATCGGTGGTGGGTGTTGATCAAAAATAAGAATACAAGAGGGGATATTGAAGCTATGGAGTGGGATGAGTTTAGGGGAACCATTTTCAAAAAATATTTCCCCTTTTCGATGCAAATGAAAATGGATAAAGAATTCCTAGAGCTGAAGTAGAAGAAAAATGAATATTTGTGAATCTATGAGATGAAATTCACAAGAATTTATATTACACCTCTATCTTTTTCATGGGTACTAATGGAAATATTAATAGATTCTTCAGTGTACTACGACCCCATTTAATGAAGAATCTTTCCAATTGAGACTATGAAAGCTATGAGGAGATATTAAAAAGTGCTATGAAGGTCCTACTAGATTTCACTGAGACGTAGTGGTCTCACAAATATAATGAAAAGAAGGGATATTTGGAGCCAAGATTGGGGAGGATCTTTGATCAAGGAAGGGGAGAAAATAAAGTTCAACTTTCTACATGAAATAAGTGGGAAGAATCATTCAAGGAACTGCTTACTTGGAAGTGGGAAATGTTACGAGTGTGGAAGGAAAGTCCATATTACGTGTAACTATTATAGTGAGGTGAAGCCTCAACTTATCAACACTAACGATAAAGGGAATATGGTTCAGGACCTACCTAAATTCCAATGCTTCATGTGTGGATAGCTTGGGAACTTTTCCAATCACTGTCCAAATATGAAGTTAATGGAGGGGAATCACTATCAACCCCAACATAGGACAAGGGATAGAGGTCATGATTTTACAATCACAATGGATGAATTTGAAGATCTAAATGATGTGGTGGTAGGTACTCTTGTTGTTCTCAAAAATCTAGAAAGTACTTTGTTTCATTTTGGTTCTACACATTCCTTTATTTCCTCCAATTTTTCAAACAATATAGAATCAATCCCTAAACTACTAGAAGTATAGATATTAGTCAAGACTCTTAGAGGGATTATCCAAGCGTCAAAAATGTATAGAAACCATAGTATTCACTCTGGATAGCACAATCTCATCACAAATATAGTAGTCCTTCCCATGTTGGAATTAGATATTATACTAGGGATGGAATGGCTCTCAAAGTATAATACTAAGATCAACTACATAATAAAGGAATTCTCAATAGTCTTTAATGGAAAACCTACTATATTTTTCAAAGGATATATATCTTGGCATATGTTTTGTCTAGAAGCACCACCCATAGCCTTCTTTATGGAGATAATCAGTGAAGATGAAGAAGGAAATAAAAGTGTATGAATAGAAAATTTCCCCATATTTCAGGAATATATTGATGTATTTCCTAAGTGGTTATCTGGACCTCCTTTGATAATATAGGTAGATTTCTCCATTGAACTCATTCCTGGATCCAAGACAACTTTAAAGACCCTGTATAGAATGGAAAATGTGGAGCTAGGGTATTTAAAGAAACAACTCCAAGATCATTTGGATAAGGGGTTTATTTGACCAAGTGTGTCTCCTTGGGGACAACCTATCCTTATTATGAAGAAGAAGGGTGGATCAATGCGACTATGCATTGATTATAGAGAACTTAACAGGATCATAGTAAAGAACAATTACCCTTTCTAATAATTGATGATTTATTTTACCAGCTTTGTGGGGATCAATTCTTCTCCAAGATTGATATTCAATATGGTTATCATCAATTGAGTATGAAGAAAGAAGATATTCCAAATACCGCCTTACGATCAAGATATGGGCATTGTGAGTTTGTTTTTATGCCCTTTTTCTTAACTAATTCTCCTGCGATTTTTATGGATTTGATGAATAGAGTATTTAAGGACTACCTTGATAGCTTTGTGGTAGTTTTTATTAATGATATTATGATATATTGCAAAAGTCATGAGGATCATGGGGATTATATAAAGGTTATATTGCAAACTTTGAGGAAGGAGAGTCTTTTTTTTGTTAAAAAAGTTTCTTTCTTGGGGGACATTGTAACCGATGAAGTCATATCAGTTGACCCTACAAAGATAAAGGTTGTGGAGGAGTGGCCTCATCCTACAACAGTAATTGAGATTCATAGTTTCCTTGGTTTAGTAGGATATTATAGGAGGTTTGTGAAAAACTTTTCACAAATTTCTATACCACTATCCTAGTTAACTCGAAAAAGGGTCAAGTTAATCTAGACAAAGGAGTGTAAATAAAGTTCCCAAGATGTGAAGAAGATATTGGTTACTATACCCATGTTAACTCTACCCTTTATCAGAGAAAGATTCATTATTTTTAGTACTAAATATCTGAAAGAGTTTAGTGTGTCCTCGTGCAAAATGATAAGGTGGTTGCTTATGCATCTCAATAGTTAAATCCTCATGAGAATAACTATCCTACACATGACCTACAGCTAGTGGTGGTTTTTTTTTATTTGAATATATGGAGGCACTATCTTCATGGGGAGAAATGTGATATATACATAGACCATCAAAGTTTGGAGTATATTTTCATGAAAAAGGAATTGAGCATGAGACATAGGAGACGGTTGAAACTTCTTAAGGAATATGATTATTCAATTCATTATCATCTTAGATGATCAAACAAATTCGTTAATTCATTAAGTAGGAAAGACCCTGTTGTGATGGTAGTGATGATGATTCAAGGAGATCCTTTGATTAAATACCTAGTAAAACTAGACATGGGAATTGTAAGTAAAGGTGCATCATCAACCATGTCCCAAATGATTTCTCAACCATCATTACAAGATAAGATCAAGAAATATCAAAGAGAAGATTTTATTTATAGAATAAGATGGAGGTTGTGAATAATGGAAAGTTTCTTAAGTTCAATATTGATCAAGAATTTTTACTGAGATTTTTTTCAAGGCAATGTGTTCTATATATTTTAGAAATAATGAATAAGATGATGGATGAAGCTCATAGATCTACTTTCATTATACATCCCAGAAGCACAAAAATGTATAGGGACCTTTGTGATCATTATTAGTGGGATAACATGAAAAGATAGATTGTTGACTACACTACAAGGTGCCTAGTGTGTCAAAAATTAAAGGAAGGGAAAAAAATTCTTAAAGGGGTATTACAACCACTACCCATACCACCATGGAAGTGGGACAATATCATTATATACTTTGTCACTGACCTATCAAAAATAGCGAAAGTAAATAATGTGATATGGGTTATAGTGGACAATCTCACCAAGATAGCCCATTTTATCTATATTTGAGAAGATTTTATCTTGATCAACTTTCTAGGATTTATGTGAATGAAATGTTAAGGCTGTATGGAGTACCACTTTATATCATTTCATATCATGATCCAAGGTTCATGTCAAAATTTTGGAGAAGTATTCAACATTATCTGAATATTTAATTACATTTCAGCATGGTCTATCACCCACAAACTGATAGCCAATCTGAAAGGACTATTCAGACACTTGAGGAAATATTGAGAATAGTTTCAATGGAATTTAAAGGTGGATAGGATCAACACATACCATTATTTGGGTTCTCATACAAAAAAAACTTCTATTCGAGTATTAAAAATGGAATCCTATGAATCTCTATATGGGGATCGATGTAGAAATCCTACTTATTGGGAGGAAGCTAGTGAGATAAAGATTCTTGGACCTGATCTTTTTCAAGATATGACTGAAAAGGTTCATGTCATCCAACAATATGTAAAGGATGTTGAGATTCGGTAGAGGAGATATGAATAAAAACATCTAAGGGAATTGTATTTTGATGTTGGAGACAAAATCTTCATTTGAATTTCACCTTGGAAGAGAGTCATGTGGTTTTGGAAGAAATGGAATCTCAGCCTTAGGTACATTGGCCCCTATGAAATCCTTGATCACATAGGAGGAGTGGCCTATCTGCTTGCACTTCCTCCAAATATCACTCAAGTTTAGGATGTTTTCCACATATCTCTCTTGAGGAAGTATATACATGACCCTTCACATGTACTAAATATGAAGATGGTACAACTGGAACATGACCTCTTTTATGAGGAGCATCCAGTGGAGATCTTGAACCGTAGAGACAAGTTTCTATGGAATAAGACTACCCACCTCATTTAAGTGTTGTGGACGACCCACACATATGAATAAGCCACATGGAAACTAGAGGAAACAAGGAGGAAGAAGTACCCTCACCTTTTCTCAATTGAGGGATCAAGATGAAATTTTGGGGATGAAATTTCTTAAGGGGGGAAGAATATAGCGACCCAAACTTTTTGAATAAAATTTGTTTCCTAAAAATGTGTGTTATATTATTATGTACTCAAAAAAACTATATCCCTTTAATAATGAAGTGAGTCTAATTTAAATGTGACCATTGGGTTTTAAACATTATATGATCATTGTTCAATTATGACCATTTCTCAATATGACCATTTGAAACAATACTCTTAATAATAATTTTAAGATTATAATTTGTTTTATAAACAGAAATGATAATGGTTAATTAATGTAGAAAGAAGAGTATATGGCCTCATCCAGTAGAGTCGTGTTGTTAAAATCCCATTTTTTGAATCTTGGGAGGAGTTTAGTGTCATTGGGCTTCCCCTGGGACTAAGCGTAATCCTAGCTTCAACATGTTAATCTTGAATGAAATCTCTTATAGGAGAAGTCAATTTAGTGGAGATTACCACTCAGGCGATGTTAGTTGAGCCGCCCCATGAGTCTATCATTATTTCAAACCTCACCTTTAGGTCCTATGCGGGTGTTATAAATGGTTATGTTTTAAATAATTGGTTACTTATTGTATAATCCTTTTTTATAAATAAAATTATTGTTCCATTATATTAGTTTTGAGTTTAGTTTTTCTTCAAAATATGATGAATTTGATAAATTGATTTTTCTGAAGAAAAAAAATTATACTTTTCAGAAAAGATATAATTATTATAATAAAATAATTTATTATTAATAATGTTTATTTTAATGAAATAATATGATTAAATCACTCTTATTTAAATTTAAATGAAAAAAATAAGTTTATTTTTTTCATGTGTGTGAAATTTTACTATACATTTTCTATCCAATATTATTTTTAATAAATAAGGATATTTATATTTAAAACTTAAATTTATCATAATTATTTAATTAATATGATAAAATAAACATAATTTTTTAAATAAGAACATCTAAATTAAGTTAGGCTTAATTTATGATAATTTTCTAATATATTTTGTTTTTAGATTAATAGTAAAAATACAGTTTTGAGTTTTTGGTATGTTTAATGACATTATAATGATGTTATTTGTAATATAAAATGTTGGATGAATATTTGGGAATAAAATATCATAATAGGTGTACCACGTTTCCAATAACATGGGAAAATACCAAGGGAAAACCCATGGTTTTGAATATACCACTATCGAGGTGTCTAATGAAATTAATAAAAAACACCCTCACTTTTGCTATAAATACCCACCAATTTATTCATTTACTTTCATTCCCAATTCATCCTCTATTAATATATTATATTATTTAATCTCAAGGAGTCCTCAAAACGTGTCCACAATCCACTAAGGTCCCAATCTTCTAGTTTTAGGAACACTCTTCAAGGTAAGGGAAATCTCAACTTCTCTTTTCCTTTTAAGTTTCTTTTTTATGTGGTATGTCTTTGAAATTTATATACTATGTTATTTTGTAAATTTTATTCTATAACTTTTATGTATTAAGTTTATTTTATTAATTGAATACCCTTTTTCCCTCTCTTTTTAATTTTTTCTAAAATCATGTTTCTTACCCATTATGCTGTAGAATTTTCTTCTCAAAATTTCTCTCTTTTTCTCATGAAATTGTTTTATTTTCTCTTTTGAATATACAAAACTCTTTCTTATCTAAGGGTATTAACATATATTTCAAAATTATATATTATATTCTAGGATTAATATACATGAAACCTTCCTACCTTTTATGTGGGTTTAAAATGACAAAAAGATCTTGTTTTTACGAACCTTCTAATACACCATGATTTTGATATGAAACATGTTTCTTTTATTCTCCATGGGTTATTTATGAAATGTTTATTATTATCTATATGGCTCAAATTAATTAAAAAATATGAAGTTTTAACCCTTATAGCACTCTAATTCATTGGTTAAAGAATTTAATCTCTAGAGATGACATGTTTTACGATACCTTGGTGAATAACCTTGGTAATTTTTGTGACACCTCAGTGAAAAAGCTTAGTGATATAATTATAAATGACTCAATTAAATGTTGTAGCCACATTTTCATGTTATGATTCATGTTATTTTTACTATGATATGTCTCTTTCTCATTTTCTTGTGCCTTTATGATATTCTTTAAATTCTTATAAATAATTCTCATGACCACTTGTAAACTATTTCCCTTACTTTCCCTTAATGGGCATTATTCTCACCATTTCCTTTGATTTATGTCCCAAGGTTATGAGATTAAATAATTTTACTTAGTTTGAACTTATTTTTTGAAGCCTTTAAATTGTATTAGATGGATTTTTTTATTTTTTCATGTATTATGTACCTTATTTCTAAGACACTAAACTCTAAAAGATCTTATGTTTGTAAAATGTAATGAAAAGTTATGTAATAAAAATTTGGGATGACTAGTTATTATCAAAGGATGGTTTAGTTATTTTTGTAAATTAGGATTTTATAACTTTAGTAATAACTTCATGGACAATTTAAGATATAGGAAAATATCTTGGTATTTTGGTGAAATATTAATTAAGTGATTTCTGAGAAAATAAATCCCTGTCTGGATATGAATAAGTAGATGTGGCTCTAGTACAAATGTATCTAGGGGTAAAACCTGAAAACACCATTTTGAGCTAGACTTGAACGGGAACTAGTGCACAATAATGGGCCTTGTTGTACTCCTGTTTTGACACTCAAGAGGGATATGTTTGATTAATCACATGCATTTTATGAACCATTATGAAGGATTTATAAAAAATGTAATTGTTGTTAAAGGATAACATATTTATGAATGGTATTTTAAGGCATGTGATTATTTTAGAATTTTAAGATCATTAAATGAAACATGTTTCTCAGTAAATTTTTATTCTTTTAGAAAATTAAAGAAAATAAGAGAAACTGCATAAATGGTGAGTGTAGTGGACTGAGAACTGATAGCCTTCTGATGGAATCCATAATGAAAAACTTTATGAGAATGATGAATCAACTAACCTGAGTTATGAGAAACAACTTGAATAAAGATGAGAGACCAGATTTACCTTTTAGGGAACAAGTTTTCATTGAGTCATTTATGCATCAATTTCCACCTTCTTTCAGTGGATCTACATACCCATTGATTGTTTAACAATAGATAATATCTATTGAAAAGATCTTTTTTGTAATCTGTTGTTCAGAAAAAGAGAAAGTAACCCTAGCTATTTACTGCTTAGAAGGAGAATCTGATCAGTGGTGGGAGCATATCAAAATTGCGAAGCCAAGAGGGGAGATTGAAGCTATGGAATGGGATGAGCTCAGGAGAACCTTTTTCAAAAACTATTTCCATTTTTCAATGTGAACGAAAATGGAGAATTAATTCCTAGAGTTGAAGAAGAATGAAAATGAATATGTGGGAAACTATGATAGTAACTTTAAAATACTTTCCCACTACACCTCTAGCTTTGTCGTGGATCCAAATGGAAAGGTTGATAGATTATTTTGTGGACTACAACTCTATCTACAGAATAATCTTTCCAATAGAGACTATGAAAACTATGAGGAGATAATACAAAGTGTTATGAAGGTCGAACTAGAATTAGGTGAGCTACAGTGGTCTCAAAAATATAATTAAAAAATAAAAGTTTGGAGCCAAGATTAGGTAGGAGCTTTGATCAAGGGAGGGGAGGAAAAAAGTGCAACTTTCCACATGAAATAATTATGGGAAGAAGCATTCAGAGAACTTATTTATTAGGATAGGGAAATGTTACAAGTGTGGAAGATAAGACCATATTGCTCAGAACTATCATAGAGAGTTGAAGCCTAAACTTCTCAATACTAATGACAAAGGGAAGATGGTGCAGGCCCTACCTAAAGTCCAGTGCTTCAAGTGTGGACAGCTCAGGCACTTTTCCAATCACTGTCTAAATCCGAATTTAATGGAGGGTAATCACCATCAACCCCAGCATAGTCCATGGTAGAAATTTCATTATTTTTCTATAACAATGGATGAAGTTGAAGATTAAAATTATGTGATGGAAAGCACTCTTATTATTCTCTCAAATCTATCAAGTACTTTTTTTGAATACAGTTCTACACATTCCTTTATTTCTTCCAAGTTTGAAAATAATATAGAATCAATACCTGAACTACTAGAAGATGAGTTATCATTCAAGAATCCTAGAGGTATTATCCACGAATCAACATTGTATATAAACTCTAGTATTCACTTTGGATAGCACAATATCATCCCAAATCTAGTATTCCTTCCCATGATGGAATTTGACATTATACAATGGATGGAATGGATCTCAAAGTATAATATTAATATCAACTATAGAAGTAAGAAAATCTTAGAAGTTATTAATGGAAAACCTATAGTTGTTTTCAAAGGAGAGATATCTCAACCTGAGTTTTTTCTAGAAGAACCACCCATAGCCTTCTTTATGGAGATGATCGGTGAAGATGAAGAAGGAAATGAAAGTGTACGAATAGAGAATGTACCCATCATTCAAGAATAGATTGATATATTTCCTAAGGAGTTACCTATAACTCCCCCAAAAAGAGAGGTAGAGTTCTCCATTGAACTCGTTCCTAGATCCAATCCAATTTCCAAGACCCCATATAGAATAAAAAATGTAGATATAGAGGAATTAAAGAAACAACTCCATGATATTTTGGAGAATGGGTTTATCTGACCAAGTGTGTCTCCTTAGGGAGCAACTGTTCTCTTTTCTAATAATAAGGATGGATCAATGTGTCTATGAATTTATTATAGAGAACTTAACATGATCTCATTGAAGAAAAAGTACCTTATTCCAAGAATTGATGACTTATTTAACTAGCTTCATGGGGCTCAATTATTCTCCAATATTGATCTTGGATCTGGTTATCATCAATTGAGGGTGAAGAAAGAAAATATTCCAAAGATCACCTTCCGATCAAGATATGGGGATTATGAGTTTGTTGTTATTCCCTTTGTCTTAACTAATTCTCTTGCTATTTTTATGTATTTTATGGATAGAGACTTTAAGGACTACCTTGATAACTTTGTGGTAGTTTTTATTGAGGATATTATGATATATTCCAAAATTCATGAGGAGAAAGAGGATCAAATAAGGGTTATATTGTAAACTATGAGGAATTAGGGAAAATTTGGAAAGTTCATCAAATGTGGATTTTGGTTACAAAAAGTTGCTTTCTTGGGGAACATTGTAACTAATGAAGGAATCTCAATTGACCCTGCAAAGACAATGGTTGTGGGGGAGTGGACTCATCCTAAAATAGTAACTAAGATTTATAGTTTCCTTGGTTTATCAGGATATTATAGAAGGTTTGTGAAAAAAATTCACAACTTTCTAATCCAATAACCAAGTTAACTCAAAAAGGTTTCAAGTTAATTAGGATAAAGGAGTGTGAAGAAAGTTTCCAACAGCTGAAGAAGAGATTGTTTATTTCACTCATGTTAACTCAACCCTCTATGAGAGAAGGATTTATTATTTTTTGTGATGCATCTCTAAAAGTTTTTGGTTCATCCTCATGAAAAATTACAATGTGATTTCTTGTGTATCTCGAAAGATGAAGCCTCATGAGCATAACTATCCTATTCATGACTTAGAGTTGGTTGTGGTTGTTTTTGTTCTGAAGATATGGTGGAACTATATATATGGGGATAAATGTGATATATACACAAACCATCAAAGTTTAAAGTATATTTTCACACAAAATTAATTGAACATGAGATAGAGGATATGGTTGGAGCTTCTTAAGAACTATGATTGTTCAATTCATTATCATCTCGAAAGAGAAAACAAAGTTGTTGATGCATTAAGTAGGAAAGACCCTTTTGTGTTGGAAATGATAAGGATTCAAAGAGATCCTTTGATCGAAGACCTGGTAAAATTGGACATGGGAATCATAAGGGAAGGTGCATCATCAACCCTATCCCAAATTATTTCTCAGCTGTCATTATTAGAGAATATCAAGAAATATCATATAGAATATCCTTTATTATAGAAGAAGCTAGAGGCTGTGAAGAATGAGAAGTTTTATGAGTTCAATATAGATTAATAAGGTGTACTAAAATTTCATAAAAGGCTATGAGTTCCATATATTCTAGAAATAATAAAGGAGTCGATGGATGAATCTCATAACTATACTTTCTATATACACCCTAGAAGCACAAAAATGTATTGGGACCTTCATGATCATTATTGGCAGGATAACATGAAAATATAGATTTCTGACTACACTAAAAGGTGAATGGTGTGTTAAGAAGTAAAGGCATATTGGAAACTTTCTAAAGGGGTATTACAACCACTACTCATACCAGCATGAAAGTGGGACTATATTACCATGGACTTTGTCACTAGTCTCCTGAAAATAGCCAAAGGAAATAATGTAATATGGGTTATAGTGTACCATCTCACCAAGACTTCCCATTTTATCTCTATTCAAGAAGATTTGTCTCTTGATCAAATTTATAGGATTTGCATTAAGGAAGTGGTAAGGCTACATGGGGTACCACTTTCTATCATTTCAGATCGTGATCCAAGGTTTACATCAAAATTTTGAAGAAGCCTTCAACATTCTTTAGATACTAAATTTAATTTTAGTACGACCTATCACCCACAAAATGATAGCCAATATAAAAGAACTATTCAGACACTTGAGGATATGTTGAGAACATGCTCAATGGTATTTAAAGGTGGATGGGATCAACACCTTACATTAGTTGGGTTCTCATACAACAACAACTTCCATTCGAGTATTCAAATAGTGCCTTATGAAGCTCTATATGGGAATCAATGTAGAACTCCTACTTTTGGGATGAATCTAGTGAGAGAAAGCTTCTTGGGCCTGCTCTTGTTCAAGATATGACCGAAAAGCTTCATGTCATCCAACAACATGGAAAGGCTACTGAGAATCAGCAGAAGATCTATACTAACAACTGTCGAAGGGACTTGGAGTTTGATGTTGGAGACAAAGTCTTCATTTGAATTTCACCTTGGAAGAGATTCATGTAGTTTATGAAGAAAGGGAAGCTCAGCCTTAGGTACATCGGCCCCTATGAAATCCTTGATCACATAGGAGCAGTGTTCTATCAGCTTGCACTTCCTTAAAATCTCTCTCAAGTTCATGATTTTTTCCACATATCTCTCTTGAGAAAGTACATACCTAACCCTTCACATGTACTAAATTCGGAGGTAGTACAACTGGAACATGACCTCTTTTATGAGGATCATCCAGTGGAGATCTTCGACTGTAGATAAAAGGTCATATGCAATAAGACTAGCCACCTTGTTAAAGTGTTTTGGAGGAACCACAAATATGAAGAAGCCACATGGAAACTAAAGGAAACAATGAGACAGAAGTACCCTCACCATTTTACAACTGAGGGAATGAGATGACATTTTGGGGACAAAATTTCTTAAGGAGAGAAGAATGTAATGATCCAAACTTTTTGAATAAAATTTTTTTCCTAAAAATGTGTGTTATATTATTTTTTACTCAATAAAACTATATACTTTTAATAATGAAGTGATTATAATTGAAATATGACCATTGTGTTTCGACGTTTATATGATCATTGGTTAATTATGACCATTTCTCAATATGAAAATTTGAAAAAATACTATTAATAATAATTTTAACGTTATAATTAGTTTTATAAATAGAAATTATAATGGTTAATCTTGAATGAAATCGCTCATGGGATAAGTTCAAGTTAGTGGAGATTACCACTCAGGCAATGTTAGCTGAGTCGCCCCATGAGTCTATCACTATCGTACATCTCAACCTTAGGTCATATGTGGGTGTTATAAGGGGTTATGCTTCATATCCTTAGTTACTTATTGTATAATACCTTTTTATAAATAAAATTTGTGTTCCATAATTTCTGTTTTTAGTTTTTTTTTTCATAAAAATATGATGAATTTGATAAATTGGTTTTTCAAACAGAAATTATACTTTTTAGAAAAGATATAATTATTATAATAAACTAAGTTATTATTGATAATGTTTATTTTAATTAAATAGTATTATTAAAACAATCTTATTTAAATTTAAATGATAAAATAATTTTATTTTTTTCAGGTGTGAGAAATTTTACTGTGCATTTTACTGTGCATTTTCTATCCGCTATTATTTTTAATAAATAAGTGTTTTTATATTTAAAAGCTAAATTTATCATACTTAGAGAAATATTATGATAAAATAAATCTAATTTTTTAAATAATCACATCAAAGTTAGGTTATGATGAATTTATGAGAATTTTCTAATATATTTTGCATTTTAGTGAATAGTAAAAATACAGTTTTGAGTTTTTGATTTGTTTAATGACATCATAATTATGTAATATGTAATATAAAATGATTTCTAAATATTGGGGAATAAAATATCATAATATGTGTCCCAATTGGCCAATACCATGGTCAACTACCATGGGAAAGCCCATGGTTTAGAATATACCACTATCGAGGTGTCTAATGAAATTAATAAAAAAACTCCTTCACTTTTACTATAAATACTCACCAATTTATTCAATTTATTTCCTTTATAAATCATCCTCCATGAATATATTATATTATTACCTCCCAAGGAGTCCTCTAAAGATTCCCACAATCACCCAAGGTCCTAATCATTGAGTTTAGTAACACTCTTCGAGGTAAAGGAAATCGCAACTTCTCTTTTTCTTTCAAGTTTCCTTTTTATGTGGTATGTCTTTCAAACTTCCATAATATGTTACTTTTTCAATTATATTCTATCAATTTTCTATATTAAGGTTCTTTTTTTAAAGTTATACCCTTTTCCTCTCTCTTTTTAATGTTTTCTAAAATCATATTTCTTACCCATTATGCTGTAGAATTTTCTTCTCAAAATTTCTCTCTTTTTCTCAAGAAATTATCTTATTTTCTTTTGTGAATATCCAAAACTCTTTATTATCCAGGTTTATTAATATATATTTCCAAATTATCTATTCTATTCTAGTATTAACAAACATGAAACCCACCTTCTTTTTCCTTGGGTTTAAAATGACCAAAGGATCTTGTTTTTAAGAACCTTCTAAAACACCATGATTTTGATATGAAACCAGTTTCTTTTATTCTCCATGGGTTATTTATGAAATGTTTATTATGATCTATGTGGATCAAATTTATTAATACATATGAATGGTTTACCTTGATATCACTCTAATTCATTGGGTAAATAATTTAATCTCTAGATATAACATGCTTTACGATACCTTGGTGAATAACATTGGTAATTTTTATGAAACCACAGTGAAAAAGATTGGTGATATTCTTATGAATGACTAAATTAAATTTTCTGGCCACATTTTCATGTTATTATTCATATTATTTTTACTATGATATGTCTCTTTCTTATTTTCTCAATCCTTTGTGATATTCTTAAAATTCTTATCGATAATTCTCATGATCACTTGTAAATTATTTCCCTTGCTTTCCCTTACTGGGCCTTATGTTCACCCTTTCCTTTGATGTATGTCCCCAGGTTATGAGATGCAGTAATTGTACTTGTTTTGAACCTATGATTAATCCTTTCAAGTGTATTAGAATAATTTTTTTCATGTTTTCATATATTATGTACTTTATTTCCAAGACACTAAACTTTAAAAGATACTCTTTTTATAAAATGTAATGAAAAGTAATGTAATAAAAAGGCGGGATGAAATAGTTTGTATTAAAGGATGGTTTAATTTTTTGTGGAAATTAGGATTTGAAAACTTTAATAATAACCTTAGGGACAAGTTAAGATATAGGAAAAGATCCTGGTATTTTGGTGAAATATTAAGTTAGTGGTTTTCGAGCAAAGAAATATCTGTATGGATATAAACAAGTGGATGTGTCTCTAGAACAGATGTATCTAGGGGTAAAACCTGAAAACACCGTTTTAATATAGACTCGAATAGGAACCGGTGCATGAAAATGGGCCTTATTCCACTTTTATTTTGACACTCCTGGGGGATATGTTTTGTTATTCATATGATTTTTATTAACCATTATGAAGGATTTATAGAAAATGTAATTGTTGTTAAAGAATAAAATATTTAAGAATGGTGTTTTAAGACATGAAATTACTTTACAATTATAAGATTATTAAATGAAACATGTTTCTAACTAAGTTTTTCTTCTTTTAGAAAATGGCGGGAAATAGGAGAAACTGCATAAATGGTAAGCGCAACGGACCGGGCACTGATGGCCTTCCGATGGAAGCCAGAATGGAAAACTTTGTGATAATTATGAATCAACTAACTAGAGTTATTAGTAATAACATGAATCAACCTAAGAGATAGAATTCACCTCTAAGGGAACAACTTTCTATTGAGTCCTTTATGTATCGACAACCACCTTCTTTCAGTGGATCTATCGACCCATTGATTTCTGAATAGTAGATAAGCATTGTCAAAAAGATATTTTATATACTAAATTGTTTATACCAAGAGAAATTAACCCTGGATGTTTACTGCATAGAGGGAGAAGATGATCAGTGGTGGGTGCTGATCAAAAATATGAATCCAAGAGGGGATATTGAAGTTATGGAGTGGGATGAGTTCAGGGGAACCTTTTTCAAAAAATATGTCCCCCATTCAATGTGAACGAAAATGGAGAAAAAATTCTTAGAGATGAAGCATAAGGAAAATTAATATGTGGGAAGATATGATATAAACTTAAAAATACTTTCCCATTACACCTATATCTTTTTCATGGATCCTAATGGAAAGGTTGATAGAATTTTTGGTGTACTATGACCCCATCTATAGAAGAATCTTTCCAATTGAGACTATGACAACTATGAGGAGATAGTACGAAGTGATGTGAAGGTTGAATTGGAGTTTGGTGAGACGCAATCGTCTCACAAATCTAATTATAAAAAGATATATTTCGGGCCAATATTAGAGAGGATATTTTATCAAGGAAGGGGAGGAAAAAAGTTCAAATTTCCACGTGCAATAAGTGTGGGAAGAAGCATTCTGGGAACTTCTTTATTGGGATAAAGAAATGTTACAAGTGTGGAAGAGAAGTATATATTGCTCATAACTATCATGGAGAGGTGAAGCCTCAACTTCTCAACACTAATGACAAAGGTAAGATGGTGCAATCCCAACCTGAATTCCATTTCTTCAAGTGTGGACAGCTCGGGTACTTTTCTAATCACTTTCAAAATCCAAGTTTAATGGAGGGTAATCACCATCAACCCCAGCATGGGCCAGGGGAGAAAGGTTGTGCTTTTGCTATCACAACGGCTGAAGTTGAAGCTCCAAATGATTTGGTGACAGGTACTCTTATTGTTCTATCAAATCTAGAAAGTAATTTTTTTTATTCTGGTTCTATGTATTCCTTTATTTCTTCCAAGTTTTCAAAGAATATAAAATCAATTCCTAAAATTATAGAAGTATAGTTATCATTCAAGACTCCTGAAGGGATTATCTAAGCATTAATAGTGTATAGAAACTCTGGTATTCACTTTGGCGAGTACAATATCATCACAAATATAGTAGTCCTTCCCATGCTGGAATTTGACATTATACTAGAGATGGACTGGCTCTCAAAGTATAATACTAAGATCAGTTACATAAGCATGGAAATCTCAGAAGTATTGAATGGAAAAACTATAGTTGTTTTCATAGGAGAGATATCTCAAACTGATTTTTGTTTATAAGCACCACCCATAGCCTTCTTTATGGAGATGATCAATGAATATGAAGAAGTAAATGAACTATGTAGTACTGTAGCAAGGACTGTGCAGTACTGTAGCAGGTACTATAGTAGGAACTGTAGCAGGCACTATTTGGCACTGTAGTAGCCAGGAATATTCCCCCTTTTGGGCCTTTGGGCCACCGGTTTGGTCCCCGAGTCCTTTAAGGCATTCCGGACACCCAGGCCTTCGGGCCAGTAAGGCCTTTGGGCCACCTCAAGGTCTTCAAGTCACCTTAAGTTCAGATGAAAACCTAACAACCTACAAGGAACAAGCTTCATAAGGAGGATGAGAAAGGAGCTTTCACTATAGCAGAAGCTAAATAGATTGCAAGAATGATAGGGTATGGCACCTGCCATCGGGACAAGCATGTGCATGCACGAGAAAGCCTAGTCGAACAGCCATGCAAAGGTGGAGAGTTGATTTTATGATGAAGATGATGGGGAGGAGCAGTTCCAAGTAGTTAGTATGGGTTGTATGTAATGTTTGAAACCTATAGGAAATGAATTTTTCTAAGGCCTACGGGCCAGGTAATATTTACGCCTATGGTCCTCGTAAAGGTTCCACCTCACCCCTTGAAAGTTTGATTATCAAAAATCAATAAAAAATGAAGGCCTTCAGGCCATTGGAAATGAATGTGTATGAATAAAGAATGTTCCCATCATTCAAGAATAATTTAGTGTACTTCCTAAGGAGTTACCTAGATCTCCCCCAAAAAGAGAGGTATAGTTCTCCATTGAACTCATGTCTAGATCCAATCCAATTTCAAATACCCTGTATAGAATGAAAAATGTGGAGTTGTAGGAATTAAAGAAAAAACTCTAAGATCTTTTGGAAAAGGGGTTTATCTGACCAAGTGTGTCTTATTAGGGAGAACCTATTCTCTTTTTGAAGAATAAGGATGGATAAATGTGACTATGAATTCATTATAGAGAACTTAACACAATAAAATTGAAGAACAAGTACCTTATTCCAAGAATTGATGACTTATTTGACCAATTTCATGGGGTTCAATTCTACTCCAAGATTGATCTTTGATATGGTTATCATCAATTGAGGGTAAATAAAGAAGATATTCTAAAGACCGCCTTCTGATCAAGATATAACATTATGATTTTGTTTTTATTCCCTTCGACTTGACTAATACTCCTACTATTTTTATGGATTTGATTAATAGAGTCTTCAAGGACTACCTTAATAACTTTTTGGTAGTTTTTATTGATGATATTTTGATATATTCGAAAAGTTGTGAGGAGCATGAGGATCATATAAGGGTTATATTTCAAACTCTAAGTAAGGAGGGGATATTTGGAAAGTTTATAAAATGTTAATTTTGGTTACAAAAAGTTTCTTTCTTGGGGAACATTGTAACCAATGAAGGAATATCAGTTGACCCTACAAAGACAAATTTTTTAGAGGAGTGGCCTCATCCTACAACAGTAACCAAGATTTGTAGTTTCCTTAGTTTTTAATGATATTATAGGAGGTTTGGGAAAAACTTTTGACTAATTTATAATTCACTATCTAAGTTAACTCGAAAAGTTATCAAGTTCATCTGGACAAAGGAGTGTGAATAAAGTTTCCAAGTTCTAAAGAAGATACTATTTACTACACCTGTTTTAACTCTACCCTCTATGAGAGAATGATTTTTTATTTTTAGCGATGCATCTATGAAATTTATCGGTGCTTCCTCATGAAAAATTACTATTTGATTGCTTATACATCTTGATAGTTGAAACTTCATGAGAAAAACTATCATATGCATGACCTGGAGCTATATACAGTTGTTTTTTCTCAAAAGATATAGTGGCACTATATTTATTGGGAGAAATGTGATATATACATAGACCATCAAAGTTTGAAGTATATTTTCATGCAAAATGAATTGATCATGAGACAAAATAGATGGATAGAACTTATTAAGGACTGTGATTGTTCAATTCATTGTCATCCTATAAGAGAAAACAAAGTCGTTGATGCATTAAGTAGGAAAGACCTTGTTGTACTGGAAATGATGGGGATTCAAAGAGATCCTTTAATCAAAGACCTAGTAAAACTGGACATGGGAATCATAAGGTAAGGTGCGTCATCAAACCTATACCAAATGATTTATCAACCTTCATTACTAGAGAAGATCAATAAATCTCAAAGAGAAGATCATTTTTTACAGAAGAAGGTGGAGTCTGTGGAGAATGGGAATTTTATTGAGTTCAATATTATCAAGAAGGTGTAATAAAATTTCATACAAGGATATTTGTTCCATATATTCTAGAAATAATGAAGGAACTTATATATGAAGCTCAAATATCTACTTTCTCTATACATTCTAGAATCACAAAAATGTATAGGGACCTTCGTGATCATTATTGGTGGGATAACATAAAAGGAGAGATCGTCGACTACACTACAAGGTGTCTAGTGTGTCAATAAGTAAAGTCAGAGTGAAAACTTCCTAAAGGGGTATTACAACCACTACCCATATCGGCATGGAAGTGGGAAAATATCATTATGGACTTTGTCACTAGTCTCTTGAAAACAGCCAAAGGAAATAATATGATATGGTTTATAGTGGAACATCTCACCAAGACTGCCCATTTTATCTCTATTCAAGAAGATTTCTCTCTTGATCAAATTTCTAGTATTTATGTGAAAGAAGTGGTGAGGATGCATGGGGTATCACTTTCTATCATTTCATATTATGATCCAAGGTTTACATCAAAATTTTGGAGAAGTCTTCAACATGCTCTAAATACTGAATTGAATTTCAGTACGGCCTATCACCCACAAACTGATGGCCAATCTAAAATGACTATTCAGACACTTGAGGACATGTTGAGAACATACTCAATGGAATTTAAATATTGATTGGATCAACACATCCCATTATTTGAGTTATCATACAACAACAGATTTCATTCAAGTATTCAAATGGCACCCTATGAAGCTTTATATGGGAAGTGGTGTAGAACTCCTACTTGTTAGGATGAAGTTGGGGAGAGAAAGCTTCTTGGGCCTGATCTTGTTCAAGAGATGACCCAAATGGTTCATCTCATCCAAAAACACACACTAAAAAATATTTCACTTTTTTCAATGGGGGCATATCTATTGGTAAAAGTACATTTTCTATTGTTAAAACATTTTACCAACATATATGTCTATGTCACTAAATTGTCAGTAAAACCTCTATAACTAAATGTTTTTGCAACAAATAAAATAATTTTGTTACAAATATTATAATACCAATATATAATATATATGTTGGTTAAAATGTTTAGCAATAGGTTTTAATGATAAATATTTTTTTGGTAATAATATTACCAACATATAATATTTGTTTATAAATTACATTTAAATAAAAAATTATAAATTTTTATCTCTAGTTAAATATCATATTATATTTATTAATTTATCATATATAATAAAACTTTTTTAATTATTAAAGAGAATATGATTTTGACACATGTTCAAAATTAGAAAAAAGAAATCAATTATATTAATAATGAAATTTAATACAAAATAAATTAACACAAAATCCATTACCCCAATAGGATCCATCACACCCATCAATACAAAATCCATCATCCCCCATACTATTAGTAGCCATCCATGTCATGCTAGGGATCAGCGATCACTAGAAACCCATTCATGCCCCAAGACCAATGAGATAGCTCCAACTCATCTATGCCACACTAGGACCAGTGAGCATCAGCAAATCATCAATGCCCCAAGACTAGCGAGCCAACTCCAACTCAAATCAGTGCAAAATATATACATGAATTAAAATCAAAATATGAATAGAGGTATAAAAAATGATTTACATAGTGTGCATTTTTCATCATCCCTATGGATATTTCATCAGAGGTATACAAACTCAGATCCATATATAATGTTTCCCAAACCAACTCAAACCCCCCAAAAAAATTGTTGACCTCACCTATTTTGATAATCTCAATTATGTTTCAATATGATTTGATAATCCCAAATAATGTTTATCTTTATAATAATTATTCGTTCAATCTATGACATCATATTATTAAGTTGCTAAAATATCAAAATGATCATTGGAATTTCTTAATCAATGGTTATCTATGTTTATACTTGTTTAGAAATGTTACTGACTCAATCTGAATATGATTTGCATAGAATAGATAAGTATTAAGTGTTGAGTCACTGATACAGACATACCGGTACATAGTCTACCGATATGTAAAGTTCACTGATAGACCAAGCTTCCAATGACACAAGGTCACTGGTACATAGCTACCGATACAAGTTACCGATGCAAACAGACAGACAGACCTACCGATACAAGATACCGATACAAACAGACAGACAGACAGCTACCGATAAGAAGAGCCACCGATACAGGCAGCTACCGATATAGGCGAGTTACCGATAGAAAAGAGCCACTAATACAAGTCTGCTGATACAGACATATTGATACCGCTACAAAGTCTACTGATACAAAAATGCCACCAGTACAAAAGAGCTTCCGGTAAAAGGAGCTACTGATGGAAAGAGATACTGATACATAGAGATACTATTATAAAGAGTAACAACTACCAATACATACCTACTCACTCAAGTCCACTAATACAAGCTCACTGAAACTAAGAGTTACCTATGGAAACTAGTCACTATATCTCTAAACTCTATTACTATTGTTTTATTTAACAACAGTCATATTTTATGTTTTTAATGCTCCTGCCATTAATTAATGATAGTTGATGGCATGTCAGGAACCATACCTCGTACCTGTAAAAAGGTAATCATTCCTATTTCTGGAGATGAAGATATATATAAGGGAACCTCGAACTGCTAAAAAATGGCATGCATAGAAGAATAAGGAAGAATACATTCTGAGTCTGTAGAACCTGGTCATTCAAGGAGTAAAGATATTCAATGATTTCACTCAAACTCAAGCTCATCAGACAGATCAACTTGGACCTGAAAGTCAAATACAAAAATGACACTATGTGTTTCTTGAAAAAAATCATAGAAGTACTCAAAGCTTCATCTGCATCAATCCAAGGAGTCCATAGCTTCACTCAAAACACATAGATCATTCTAAACTCATCTCTATTTGTTTAGATCTATTGTGTTTCATTTATTTAGATTTTGAGCAGTGTGTGTTCTGTATTTACACACTGAATCTTGAACATAATGGGAGGATATCTATAATCCTCACTTAAACCTTTTGAATCCTTTTAATTCCCACTGTAAATTGTGGTAGAGGTCAAGTGTGACCTGGATTGCCTGTGTGCTATTGTTTTTGTTTTCCCACGTAGAACTATGGTAGAGGTCTTAGTACTTGGACAGTCTTTTTGCTATTGTTAACCCTGATCCAGGGTGTGGATCAATGTTTTATATTAACTATTTGAGAGGATGAAGTCTCGGCTTGAGACTGAACCTATTGGTTAAACCTTCTGTGCATATCATTTTAGTTTAAAGTATATCTTATATTCTGCTGCTAAGTATTTTAAATAAAAATAATTTTAAATTTACTCTGATAGTTAAACTAGAAAGTGTTTGTATTTATTGTAACCTAGTAGGTTAGTTTCAAAAGCTAATCTAATCTTCATATTAGATTAACTGAGACCTAATCAATCTCTTGAGAACCTAACTGAACCTTTAATATATTAAAAATTCACTACAGTTTATCTTGTTATTTAAATTGTGGTATTTTTAATGCAAATATTTTAAACAGAAATTTTTAATTGGAACTCAAATCACCCCCCTCTTGAGTGTCCACTCTGACCAACATTTGGTATCATAGAAATTATTAATAAAGGATTTACAAATACTCTGTTTTTAAACTGTTATTTTAGTTGTATCTTAAAGATCTTAAATTTATGTTAGTTCTAAATTTTATCTCTTTAAATATATTTGCTAAAATATAATTATGGATAATAGACTAGAAGGTGCTGCTACCAACAGGACACCTTTCTTTAATGGTGTTAGTTATGCCAAATGGAAACTGAAAATGAAAATTCATTTAGAAAGTATGGGATTTGACATCTGGACTGCTATAGAGACTCAGTATAAGATTCCAGAAACTGAAATAACTACTTGGTATGAACCTACTAAAATAGCTTACAATAATAATTGTAAAGATATGAATGCTTTGTACTATGCTTTAGGAGATGAATAATTTAATCGAATATCTGCTTGTAAGACTGCTTATGAAATCTGGGATACTTTGGCTATTTCCCATGAGGGAACAACCAATGTTAAGAAAATGAGATTGAATACCTACACTATTAAGTATGATAATTTTAAAATTAAGCTTGATGAACCTATTTCTGACATGTATCTTAGGTTCAATGAAATTGTAAATACAATGAGCTCACTTGGAAAAGTTGTTCCTGCAAAAGAGAAAATCATGAGGATACTAAGATGTTTTCCAGAAATATGGAGAGGCACATCAGTTTCAATAAGAGAGTCAATTGGTAAGTTTATGATGTACGAAGAAGAGGTAAAAGTAAACAAGGAAGTAGGTGATGAACCAAGAAAGAAATCAGTAGCCTTCAAGACCTCTACTTCAAAAACCAAGGACAAGGAGAAAATTCAAGTTATATGTGATAGTTCAAGCAGTGAAGAAAGTGCATCTGATAGTGATGCTGAAATGGTTCATATAGCCAGACGATTTAAGAAATTTTATAGGAAAAAGAATCTCTTCATAAAATTCAATTATAAGAGAAAGTATGATAGTAAAGGTCATTGTAAGAAGGATTGGAAAAGGACTGATAAAAGTGATGACATAATCTTCTAAGAATGCAAGATAAAAGGACATGTGAACGCTGACTATCCAAAATTAAAGTACAAGAAGAAATATGAAAACATTGAAAATAAATATAAGAAATCTATGAAAGCAACATGGAGTGCTTCAGAAGATAGCACAAGTGAGTCTGAGGTTTCTGATTCTGAAAAGAATCATGTTAACAAGTGTTTCATGACAAACACATCTGAGGTAACATTGGATACTCCTGCTTTAAATTCTTATTATTCTGGAGATGATTCTGATTCTGAAAACATGACTAGTGAATAATTATTTGAATACTGTAACATGTTATAGGATACCTACAATGAGCTAAAAGATAAGTACAAATCATTAAAAAAAGAGTATTCCTTGTCCAGTACTGTTAAATATGATCTTAGTATAGAAAAGGAAAATAATGCTCAAATGTTAAAGGAGAATACTCAACTTAAATTGTCCAATGAGAAACTTAGAATAGACTTAGAGAAATTCACTAATGGAAATAACACTCTTACACAAATTCTAGGAAAACAAGTAGCACCAAAATATATTACTGGTTCAGGCTATCATCCTGGACATAGACAGATTACAAAAAATAGATTTATTCCAAAATATAGACAGTATCCTTCTAGTTCTAGCTCTGGAAATTCCTATGTCTCAATGAGCTATTCACATAGTTATAGATCAAACAAAGTTTATCTTTCAAAATATTTTGAATCTATTGATTATATGAAACCCATTAGACAAATCTGAGTACCAAAAGTTTTGCTTGTTAACCGGTCTAGACCCAAGAAAATCCGGGTACCAAAATCATATTCTTTCTAAACCTGTTTTGTAGGAAACCTGCCTAAAAATTTCCTATAAGAAGATATGGTACTTGGATAGTGGATGTTCAAGACACATGACATGATATTTTTCATGCTTCAATAGCTTAATCAAGGTTGATGGAGGACATGTCACCTTTGGTGATAATTCAAAAGGAAAAATCATCGTCTTAGGCCAGATTGGTAACAGTGATCCAATTTTAATTTCTAAAGTATTATTTGTAGATGGATTAAAATACAACCTGTTAAGAATTTTTCAATTGTGTGATAATGGTTTCAATGTTAAATTTGAAAATGATGTTTTCCATGTATTTGATTCTAAAAATGTTTTGGTATTTACTGCCTTGAGAAATGAAAATGTATATTCTTTAGATTTAAATTATTTAGCCAAACAAAAGGTTACTTGTTTAAATGCTTTTCATAAAGAGTTTTGGCTATGGCACAGAATATTAAGACACTGCAATGTTCACTCACTCAGAAAACTGACTAGGAAGAACTTAGTTAGAGACCTGCCTAAACTTGAATTCCCAGATGATAAAGTTTGTAATCTCTGTCAAAAGGTAAATCAACATAAAGTTTCATTCAAATTAAAGAAAGAAGTTTCAACTTCTCAACCTCTCGAGTTGGTTTGCATGGACTTGTTTGGACCTTCTAAAGTTTCTAGTTTGAATGGGAAGCACTATGTTTATGTTCTAGTAGATGAATTTTCTAGATATACTTGGGTATACTTTTTAGCTCAAAAAAGTGAAGCTTGTTCCTATTTTATTAAATACTCCAAGTATATAGAGAACCTTAGTGGACTTAAGATTAATACCTTGAGAAGTGATCATGGCCATGAGTTTGAAAATCATGAATTTGAATCATACTGCTCACAAAACGGCTATAATAATAATTTCTCTGCCCCTAGTACACCTCAACAGAATGGTATAGTAGAAAGAAGGAATAGAACCCTTCAAGAAATTTCAAGAAATATGCTTAATGAGTATGACCTACCTGTTTACTTCTGGGATGAAGCTGTCAATATAGCTTGTTATATTATAAAAAGATTTTTTATTAGACCTATTCTCAAAAATACCCCTTATGAACTATGGAATATTAGGAAGCATAAAGTTAGTTACTTCAGAGTTTTTGGTTGAAAAGTCTTTATTCTCAATACTAAAGATAATCTGGATAAATTTTCATCTAAAAGTGATGAAGAAATTTTTCTTGGTTATTCTTTAACTAGAAAATCCTATAGAGTTTTTAATAAAAGAACCAAATATGTGAAAGAATCCGTCCACATCAAATTTGATGAAACCGATCCACATGAACCTAATACCCCTATTGATAGTCTTGAAGACGATTTATCAATTCTAAATCTAAATGAAAAAAATAGTGACCCTGTTTTCAAGACAACTAGTTCTGAAAATATTCCAAAATCTGCTTCTGGTGAACCCGAACCTATAGAAGAACCTGAAATTTCAAGTCCTACCTTTACCAGATCAACTAGGATTCTAAAGAACCATCCTTTAGATGTTGTTGTAGTTAATCTTGATAGAGGGACAGAGACTAGAGATTATCTAAGAATCATGTTATACATCAAGCCTTTGTTTCACAGTTAGAACCTAAAAATATCAATGATGCAATCAATGATGAATTTTGGGTAATGGCTATACAAGAATAATTAAATCAATTTGAAAGAAAAAAAGTCTGGGAATTAGTTGACAGACCTAAGGACACTTTGACCATAGGCCCTAAATGAGTTTTTAGGAATAAAGTTGATGAATTAGGAAATATAATTAGAAACAAAGCTAGATTAGTTTCACAAGGGTATAGTCAAGAGGAAGGAATGGACTATGAGGAAACCTTTGCACCTGTAGCAAGATTAGAAGCTATTAGGATTCTACTTACCTATGCTGTTCATCTGAATTTCAAGTTATATCAAATGGATGTTAAAAGTGATTTTCTAAATGGTTTTATAATTGAAGATGTTTTTGTTGAACAACCACCTGGATTTACTAATCCTCATTTTCCAAATCATGTTTTTAAGCTTTCTAAAGCTTTATATGGTTTTAAACAAGACCCACAAGCTTGGTACAACAGACTTAGTAAGTTTCTTATTTCAAAAGGTTTTTCTAAAGGGATTGGTGATCCAACTCTCTTTATCAAGATAATTTCTGAAGATGTTTTAATAGTGAAAATCTATGTTGATGATATTATTTTTGGATCTTCTAAAAATTCTTTTTGTATTGATTTTTTCAAAGAGTATGCAAAATGAATTTGAAATGAGTTTAATGGGATAACTCAAATATTTTCTTGGATTTCAAGTTTTTCAAAATGACAATGGTATTATCTTAAATAAAAGTAAATATACAAAGGATCTTTTAAAACATTTTGGTTTGGATAGTAGTAAGGGTAATGACACACCCATGAGTATCACTTGTAAGTTGGATGCTGATGAAACTGGAAAACCAGTGGATTAAACCAACTATATAGGTATGATAGGGAGTCTACTCTATCTTACTACTAGTCGACCAGATATTATGTTTAGTGTATGTATGTGTGCAATATTTAAAGATAATCTAAAAGAGTCACACTTGCTTTCTTTTAAAAGGATTTTCAAATATCTTAATCATACTACTAACTTAGGATTATTCTTTCCAAAAGAACAATCCTTTGATTTAATAAGTTATTCAGATGCTGACTTTGCTGGTTGCAAGTTCGATAGAAAGAGCACTTCTGGAACATGTCATATTCTAGGTAAGTCCCTAGTATCTTGGTGTAGTAAAAAAGTAGAACTATGTTGCATTGTCTACTGTTGAAGCAGAATACATTGCTGCTGGTAGTTGTTGTGCACAAATTCTATGGATGAAACATACTTTACAAGACTATGGATATCAATTTAGACATGTATCTATAAATTGTGATAACACTAGTGCAATTAATATCTCAAAGAACCCTATATCTTACTCTAGGACCAAACACATTGATGTAAGGCACCACTTTTTGAGAGATCATTACCAAAAAGGTGATATTACTCTTGAATTTATAGGTATTGAACATCAATTGGATGATATATTCACCAATCCCTTAAGTTCAGATAGGTTAAGTTACATTAGACATGAGTTAGGAATGATAAACTTTGTAGAAGCCAAACCTCATCGTTAGCCAAACCTCACTATTAGCCAAACCTCACTATTATCCAAACCTCACCGTTAACCAAACCTCACCGTTAGCCAAACCTCACCGTTAGCCAAACCTCACCATTATCCAAACCTCACTGCTAGATACACCTCACCGCTAGAGTTCTCACTGTTAGACACACCTCACCACTATAGTCCTCACCGCTAGATACACCTCACCATTAGAGACACCTCACCGATAGATAAACCTCACCATCAGGGCTCTCACTGATAATTGTCACTGATATATCATGTGTTGTCTGATTTTCGAATCTCTTATTATTTTCACTATAATTATTATTATTACATTTTGATTCCTAAATGATAAAAACTAAGCCTTAGTCACATTTCAATCCACCGCAAACTCTTCTCTCTTCAATCCTCTCTTCTTTAACCCCCATATTTCACGTGTTCCCTAAGTTATTCGATTGGAGATGGCAAAAACAAAGCTCCTGATAGTCAGGGATGAGAGTGATGAGATGAATGCGAAGAAGCAAAAAACAGGACCTGAAGCTAGTGGTAGTGGCAGTAGAACAAGGTCAGGAAAAAATATAGTGAACCCATATTTACAGAATAGAGAAATTGTAATAGAGAAAGAACTTTGTGCAGAATGGCTTATATCTAGTAAGTCATTGATTATGAGGATATTGGAGGAGCAAGGATGGCTCGAATGCTTCGCAAACAACAATGGACCCAATTATCTCAAGCTGGTAAAAGAGTTCTATGTGTTTGTGCACTTTGAGAAATATGAAGAGGAGAATAGAATGGTTTAAATTGTGAATGGAAAGTAAATATCTTTTTCCTTTGTTGAATGGGATGAATGTTTGAAAGTCCCAAATGAAGGCATTTTTAGGTATTGCTCAAAGACAATTCCTCCTACCAGTGACATTTTTTATTATGAAATTGCCTTGGAAGAGCTCACCGGTAGTGGCAAACAAAGGAAAATATTGGCTGCAGAGATAGATGGAGAAAATATATTTCTTTTCAAATTTATCCAACATGTGCTAAGTCCAAGAAGAGGGGACCTTGAAAATATGAGATATCAAGATATATATTTGTTGCATCTGTTAAGACATGGTGCTAAGGTGAATCTGTGTAGACTATTAATGATTCATATTGAGGATATGACCAGGCCCAAATCAAAGTCCAATGCTTTATTCTTTGCCAAGTTAATTTCGGTTATGATCAAAGTGAAGGGAGTAGCTGAGTCTCAGGATGAGATAGTGGTGGTAAGGAACAATTTTTGCATCACAAGCACAGTTTGTAAATATATGAAGATTGGATGGAACCCCTGGAGAAAGCAATGGGTAATTGATGATGAGAGGGTTTATGATAAGTTTAACCCTGTTGACCATCCTAATAGGCCAAAAGATAATAGAGATCCAAGTCTAGGACCTGATGAAGTGGAACCACAATATAGTGATGATACTGATGAGGAGGATACCTATGTAGCAGATGGAGGGGATCCTGATTTTCCCCTAGTCCAGCTGGTGAAGTGGTATCACATGAAAAGGAAAATACTTCATTGAACCTGCCTAGAAAAGAAACAGTTATGGGTGTAAGCAATAAAGAATCACCTATTGATGAGGAAGGCCAAGCTAGTTTAGATCATGAGGAGACTGCCCCAGAGAATAAAGAAGAAAGAGAATTTAAAACCAAAGCATCTGTTTCTACCTGCTTGAATCTTAGTCCACTGATTGGGCACTCCTCAATGCCTACTGAGGAAATTGATGAAGTAGATAGACCTATGCCTATTCCTGAGGAGCCTCCTGTTGTTGAATTAGAGATAGTTGTGGAAGATTTTTCTAAGGAAGACCTACCTGTTAAGGCTGCTGTTCATGTACATATACAGAAGAATGCACAGATTGAGGTGGATCATCCTACCAGACATGGTACTGTTTCAGCTGCTCATAAGATTGAAGACTAGGCTGAAGACCCAGGTTTTGTAGTGTTTGGGTTGTACTATCCTGATTCAGAAGATGAGACACCCATCAATAAACCTCTTGTCTCTTATAGTCTCCTTTCTGAAACTTTACCTGGGGACATAGTAAGAAAATTTGATTTAAACTAGTTGAAGTCTGATCTCCAGGCCAGTTTTGTAGAAGAAATGAAAAGAATGGAAACCTCTTTAATATCTTCAATTTAGTATGTGATGACTGAATCTATATCTAGTGTTTTGGATGAAGTCAAGGCCTGTCAGAATAAAGTTTCAAGCTTGGTAGAGGATGCTGAATCACTAAAGAAATAAATTGTCTCTATGTAGTCTTATATGATCTCTAAATCTAAAGCAGACAAAGACTTGGATTTTGTGAAGAGTGTAGTTGGCCAGATGGTATCAGTTTTTAAGGAATTTAAAACTTCCATTGAATAGCATGTCAGCACCCAGGACTCTCTTGTGAAAAATCTCATAAGTGGGAAGACTAAATCCTTTAAGGAAACAGTTGCCTTTACTATTGCACCTTTGAGTACTACCAGGCCTTCTTTAGATATTGATCAGATTCGAGCTGTGATGATAGAAGAGATTGGATAGTCTTCTACTAGTGGCTCTGTAGACTCTGATGATTTGACCCAAGTGGTGACTACCACTAGGGATATAGGGTAAATTGTTCAGAATTTTATGAGAGAGGCCACTAATTCTCAAAAAGAGGTCAAAGACAAAGTGGATTTCTATTTCCAAAGGATCTTCACTAAGCATCAGTTGAACAATCATTTCAACCTTCTATTAGAAAACCTGAAACTACCTCTAGTAACTCAGGATTTCAGAGAACAGGTAATCAAGATGAGGGAGTTGACTCCTGCTCTAGATAAATTTATGGAGAACAAGGATGACTTAATTTATTCTATGGAAAGAGGAGGAGGTATCATAATGGACTTTAGGAATCTATTGCTTCCATTTTTTTATGTAAATAGTACTCTAATCATTGTGCCTCCAACTCTTCCTGCCTCTGCTCAGTCTGCCTCCATTCCTCAGATGACACCAGCTCAAAAAATCAGATGTCTCACTCCTATGATCACCCAGAGAGCTACACAGTATAGGCCAGGCACTATATCAGTAGCTCAGACTCTATTGATCATCTCTGGAGTTCATAAGCCTCCACCTGCATCCACCAAACCTGAATCCTCTTCTGATCCCAAGGGAAAATCACATGCTGAGGAGGTGGATTGATTAGTAGCTAGGAAATTTTATATGAATAATTTGTATTCTTCTTGTTGCAATTTTGTATCTCTCTGTTTTTTTTTTGCCTCAGGAAATATACATGATTTCATTCTCTTTTCTTGTATTTCTATTTCTTACTATTTTTTTGCTAATCACAAAGGGGGAGAACTATGATATGAAGCCTAATATATTTTACCTCTGATACATTTAAAATCTCACATTTGAAAATATCATTACTCACACTGAGAAATAAAAACCATTGTATTTTATATTGATAAATTACTGATTATTTTGGGTTATAATATCATAATTTGTGATTATCAAAAAGGGGGAGATTTTTGACCTCACCTGTTTTGATAATCTCAATTATGTTTCAATATGCTTTGATAATCCCAAATAATGTTTATCTTTATAATAATTATTCATTCAATCTATGACATCATATTATTAAGTTTCTAAAATATCAAAATGATCATTGGAATTTGTTAATCAATGGTTATATATGCTTATACTTGTTTAGAAATGTTACTGACTCAATCTGAATATGATTTGAATAGAATAGATAAGTATTAAGTGTTGAGTCACTAATAGAGACCTACCGGTACATAGTCTACCGATAAGTAAAGGTCACTGATAGACCAAGATTCCTGTGACACAAGGTCAGTGGTACACAGCTACCAATACAAGTTACCGATGCAAACAGACAGACAGACCTACCGATACAAGCTACTGATACAAACAGACAGACAGATAGCTACTGATAAGAAGAGCCACTGATACAAGTAGCTATTGATATAGGCGAGTTACCAATAGAAAAGAGACACTGATACAAGTCTGCTAATACAGATAGATGGCTACCACTACAAAGTCTACCGATACAAAAATGCCACCAGTAAAAAAGATCTATCAATAAAAGGAGCTACTGATAGAAAGATCTACAGATACATAGAGCTACTGTCATAAAGAGTAACAGCTACCAATACAAACCTACTGACTCAAGTCCACCGATACAAGCTCACTGATACTAAGAGCTACCGATAGAAACCAGTCACTATATCTCTAAACTCTATTACTATTTTTTTATTTAGCAATGATCATATTTGATGTTTTTAATGTTTATGCCATTAATTAATGATAGTTTTTGGCATGTCAAGAACCATACCTTGTACCTATAAAAAGGTAATCATTCCTATTGTCAGATCTGAAGATATATATAAGGGAACCTCGAACTAATAAAAAATGGCATGCATAGAAGAAGAAGGAAGAATACATTCTGAGTCTGTAGAACCTGATCATTCAAGGAGTAAATATCTTCAATGATTTCACTCACACTCAAGCTGATCAGACTGATCAACTTGGACCTGGAAGTCAAATACAAAAATGACACTCTGTTTTTCTTGACAAAAATCAGAGAAGGACTCAAAGCTTCATCTGTATCAATCCAAGGAGTCCAGATCTTCACTCAAAACACATAGAGCATTCTAAGCTCATCTCTATTTGTTTAGCTCTATTGTGTTTCATTTATTTACATTTTGAGTAGTGTGTGTTCTGTATTTACACACTGACTCCTGGACATAACTGGAGGATATCTAGAATCCTCACTTAAACCTTTTGAATCCTTTTAGTTCCCACTATAAATTGTGGTAGAGGTCAAGTGTGACCTGGATAGCCTGTGTGCTATTGTTATTGTTGTTCCATGTAGAACTGTGGTAGAGGTCTTAGTACCTGGACAGTCTTTGTATTGTTTTTAACCCTGATCCAGGGTGTAAATCAAAGTTTTATATTAACTATTTAAGAGTACTAAGTCTCGGCTTGAGACTGAACCTCTTGGTTAAACCTATTTTTCATCTCATTAAGTTTAAAGTATATCTTATATTCCGCCGCTAAGTATTTTAAATACAAATCTATTTTAAAGTTACTCTGATAGTTAAACTAGAAATTGTTTGTATTTATTGTAACCCAGTAGGTTAGTTTGAAAAGCTAATCTAATCTTCAGATTAGATTAACTGAGACCTAATCAATCTCTTGAGAACCTAACTGAACCTTTACTGTATTATAAATTCACTACAGTTTAGCTTGTTATTTAAATTGGGGGATTTTTAATACAAATCTTTTAAACGGAAATTTTTAATTGGAACTCAATTCACCCCCTCTTGAGTGTGCACTCTAACCAACAAAATTTTTTTCTAAAATAAAACATTAACAGAGACAGAATTCAAACACTAAAAGGTTTCTCTAAAATAAAATGATATAATTCATATCTCCCCACCTTTGGAGTTATAGAGGCCAAATAAATTCAAAAAGTGTCAGCAATAGTGACCTCAACCTACACCCCAGGATCGATTGTGATGGACGTGATTTTCTTCACCACATATGGAGAGTTTTACCGATCTATCACCCGCTTGTGCACACACAGTTCAAACTGATCTTATATGTTTATCCCTTGTCCATAAGGGGACTTCCTTGTAGTTATGAGAAGGACCTTGGTATAGATTCTAACATGTCCCTTGACTTTTAGCTTCTTGGCCTTGGCACCATGAACCAGATCAGAATGCAATTTTTCAAGGTTCTTGACATTTTTTGAGAAAAATATGATCCTGGTCTTGTGAATATGCTCTACGGGGTCCTCAATCCTAGGTTTTTTTGGTTTCAAAGCTGCATACGCCAAGGCCTCTTATGAAACCAATAAATAACAAAACAAATGGGGTGTTGCGGATATAGGTTGGGGTTCTAGAGCCCCCTACAGCCATAGAATTCTTTCTTTCTCCAACATTAGATCCACCAGTCAAAACCTGAAACAAAAAAAAATCACAATCACTAATTTTAATTAAGAGTGACACATAACCTATAACCACAAACCATTGACAATGATGCTAATTTCAATTAATAGTGACACATAACTCAAAATTTTATAATCTTATAACACTGCATGAAATTATATAATCAAGTAAAGCTACTTTAAATTTATAATGACACAACTTTTCAATTGATAATGATACCTAATTAAATATCTAGAGAACCATTTAGTGAAATTAAAAACCTTAGGTGTTAAGGATAGAGTTAAAAAGGTGGTCTTAAAGGAAATTTTTAAATTTTATGAATATAATTAGGATCCAAATTCAATCAAAGATGAACATGTTCTAGCATCTCCATCATAAATGGAATTGAGATTAAATTGAAGATGAAACATAATGCCTTGAAAAATAAAGAGATAAATCTGCCAATATCATAAAGACCAAAAATTTCATAATTTTTGGACATGTGATCACATCACAATTCACTGCTTTATTTCACCCTTACATCACTGTTTAAAACATGTTTTGTATTTAAAATTACAAATATTATCTCAAATTGAACATCCCATTTGATTAAATTATTAAATTTTTATCACTATTAAAAAAGTTCAATTATACCTGTTTTGTTGATTTCGTTGTAGGAGGAGGTGATTTGGAGGGTTGGAGATGATCTCAAAGGAAAATAGGTCAAACTGCATGGAAGCTCAAGGACACATGTCCAATATTTTGAACATTATGATAAATATTTTCATAACACTAGGCTGAAATTTTGTGGTAAAATAAAAAATTAAGTGGGATACAACTGATCTCAAAAAATCCAAGCCCAATTTGGCCATCTGTCGAGCCATCCAAATGGATCTGTCTAAGGGACTGAATCTACACGGGGTCAAATATTTTGTTCTATATTTTAGCCATATCTTACATTATAATCCTCCATTGGCCAGAAAATTTGACATGGAGACATTAAATATTCCTGCCTACAACTTTCTTTTTTTTTAAGTCTAGATAAGGCCATTTACGAACCCAAAATTGATACAAAAGTGGTATCTTGAAATCTATGTGCCCAAAACCACTTCTCATTTTGGCTATGAATTGGAACCTTCGGAACCCCAATTGCAAGTTCAAACAAGGAATAAAGTGCTATAAATTTTGAGTTCCATAGGATTACTCTCATCACCTTGGAGGTTCTGGAACTCTCTATACTCATAGAGAGAGCTCTTGAAGCAAGGATCCCTTTGTCAAAGCCTTCATCTCCTTCTCTTGTTGTAATGTTTGTGTTTGTGTAATAAACTTTTTAGTTACTCTTTTATTTCTTATGATTTATTCTATTTTGTTCAATTATATTGTTATTTAATCATCCTATTTGGTCTAGAAATCAAGAGTAGAAATGATATTGGGTTATACCATTTATAAACCTTTACACTTGTAATATGTTTCTACGATGACTACACTGCCCATGAAAGAGTACTTATTTTTAGTAATTGATCTACCTCTTAACTTCTTCATTCATTTATTATGAATAAATGAGATAATTTAATTCACATAATATGATCTATTAATTGATTTTTTAATTTAAATGAAACTAAGTAAGCAATTGAAAAATTAACACAAAACACGTGAGGTCGAGTATTGTGTAAATTGTGAGAGCATGATCTTAACCAGTAATACAAGACCACAGGGGATCAATTTTTAGAGTTTAAATACAATACCTAAACTCAATTAATGATCATTTAAAGAGTGGATATATACCCTAATTTACCATTAACCATAATCTATCCTTAGAACATCAATCAAAGTAGGGTATTGGGATTACATGTTCTGAAGCTAGCCTAAGGTTTAATTAATTTCATCTTTGTGGTAAAGTTAATTATTATAGGGTTTGGGGATTAATAAATTAGGGTATTATAAATAAGTGGATATTAATTTAAATTATAATTATTAATAGGTAAATGAATAGGTATAGTTATATTTATTAGGACTTCTAAAATATTTTCTAAAAAAACATATTCTCATTGTGTTTTCTCAGTCACATTTCAAAAACAAAAAAAATACAATCTTCTTCCAAAATACTTATTCTAGTTTTATAAATGAAACCCCCACCCATCCTTTTAAGTAGTTTGTTTCTTACCTTTTATTTTATTTTCAAAATATATTTAAAAAGTTTTTAAATTACTTCCTCTTTTGTGATATGACCTTGGTCAGCAACTCTGTTGCACCTAAGTACCCAAAAATCAAACATCATTTGAAAGTGCACATGATAGTGCCTTTAAAATTGGTTCCATTGCTAGGAGGCAAGTAATTATTTTAACTAATTAGAGGTATTTATTTTATTTTTCATTTTATTCTCTTCTTCCCTTCTTTCTTCCTTCTTTACCCAATCTAAAACATTTTCTTCCTTTGTTTTCTTCTTATTTTTCTTTTTGGACCATCAACCCAATATTATTATCTTTTTATTATGGTTTACTTTTTATAATTTTATTTATGACACTAACTAATCCCAATGATCTATTATATCTTGACCCTGATATTGAGCGCAACCTTAGGGCTTGAATCTGACATTCTCAGTCTATAGGAAGTTTCAACATTCAACCAGTTGAAGAATTCCTCCATTCTGGTAGAATTGAAATTAGAAGAAATTCTAATTCAAACATAAATTAAGAAACAATAGATGAAAACAATAAAAATTGATTTAATATAACCATTCGATAACTGGCTGCACCAGATATTAACTATCAACCAAATTTTATTACATACCCAAACCTTGAATCAGACTTTTAATTGAAATCTGGGTTAATTCAACTTCTTCTAAAATTTCATGGATTATATAGTGAGGATCCAAAAAACATTTTAAAGAATTTAATGTAGTTTTATCAACCCTTAAACAAAGAAATGTCTCTGAAGATCAAATAAAACTAAGATCATTTCCATTCTCACTTGATGAAACTACAAAATACTGGATGTATTATTTAAAACATGAAGACTTAGATTGTTGGAATGATTTTAAATGTCTTTTACTGCAGAGTTTTTTCCCAACATTGAGGAAAACTTACTTTTGTAAGGAGATCTTAGGGATCAAGAAAGCACAAGGGGAGTCAATATATGAGTACTGAGATCAATTCAAGAATGTTTTTCAGAGTAGGACACTCAAGATGGGGGTTAATTGAGTTCCTATAAAAAAATTTGTTAAAAAGTTTATTTAAAGGGTTCCCCCAATTTAAAATAAAATTGGCAGTTAACCAAGTTATTAAAATTATAATATCTTGACTTTTCAAATAGTTTCTCGAAAGATTGATTAATTCTCAGCTATAAAAATTTGAGATATTGATATAACTTTTGAAATTACTATAATAAGGAAAAACAGATATAACTACTATCCAAGACTAATTATCAAAGTAAAATTTAGTTTTCTGAAATATGAGTTAAAACAGATAAAGACTAAATTAAAAACATAGCAGATATAAAACAAGTGCTTTAATCTCAAATAGAGACTTAGTCCTCTCCACTTAGTGATCACATGCCACCAAGAAATCTCTTTAAATAAAGATTTTGATCCACACCCTGGATCAGGTTTAACAATAGTACACCAAACTTTCTAGGTCACAAGACCTCTACCACAGTTCTACATGGGAATAAAAACAACCAGGTCACACAGGACCTCTTCCACAGTTCTTCATGGAAAAAAGTGTAAAAAGACAGTTGTTTGGGGATATCTAGTATCCTTCAATTCAGTGTAGGAGAAAGTGTGTGTTTTTAGTATAGATACACACATTGGTCTAAAGTTTAGTAAAATAGTACACAAAAAAGTAGAATATAATAGGAAGGGATTAGTAATTCTCTGAGTGTTATGCAATTCAGCTATGGACTCTATAATGTATTAGAGCTGAAGCTTGAGTCATTTTATGGAAAAAAAACACTAAAAATAGAGTGTCGAGAAGCACTATGTTCTATCTTCTAGGAAGATGAGATGTTCTTATCCTTCAGTTTAGTTGGATGCTGCAGATATGATGGAACTATGATGAACAACAGTTCTCTGATTCACAGCAAGCAGGAATGAAGAATTCCTCATGTGTGTTTTTCTATATGTTGCTCATGGGGGTCTGCTCGTATCATCTTGTTTATGGGGGATTGCGCATGATTCTCTTTCATGCGCTCTTATTTGTATATATATTCTTATAGCCCGATAATATACATGTTTTAAGGTAGACTATGAACCTCATACTTCTAACATCCTCATTTAATATTTCTGTAAAAAGTAATTAAATTAATCAGTCTCATTAAAACACTCAAAATATGACTGTTAGAATTAATTTTATAATAAATGAAATTTTAAATAGTCTACTGGTGAGTCCTTGGTTGGTATCTCCTTCTGACGGTGATGCATTCCATTGGTGTGTCATTCTGACGGTCTTTCCATGCATTAGTGACTCATTGCATCGGTGACTCGTTTTTACTATCGTTGAGTCCTTGAATCGGTAGGTCACTTGAACAGATGGTGATTCCTTGCATTGGTAGGTCATTTGAACTGATGGTAGGTAATCTGCATTAGTAGGTCATATACATAGATAGTTCATCTGCGTCGTTAGTTCATCTATGTCGATAGATCATCTACGTCGGTATCACCATGTGTTGGTAGATCAATTGAGATGTCGTTGAGTTATTTAAACTATCGGCGTCTCATCTTTTATTTCGGTGTTAGTCTATTATACTTAGAGAATATTTTTTCTTAAACTAGATTACAACATAAATATTAACAAAATGTGTTTTAACATATATGTGATCATAGATAAAAATAATTGTACATATTGAAACTTAAATAATCATGATTGAAATGTTTAGATATGATTAATAGGAATTGACATGATTTTTTATTATTAAAACTATTAATACTAGAGAGGGTGGCCAACAGTATCCTATGGGCCAATAAAGAAGTTGTGTGTAAGATATCCACATCACAAAATTAGTAATCAACCCCTCATCTAGTACTTCTATGAAGGACTCACACCTATGGATAGGATCATAGTGGATGCCTCGGTTGGAGGAGCATTGGTGGAAAAAACACCAGTAGCTGCACATGCATTGATCAACAAGATGACACAAAAATCCCAACAATTTGGCGATATAGGTACACCACATGTCATATGAGTACATCAGGTAAGTCCATATTCTCTTGAAATTCATTTAATTGATACCAAGTTTGAAGAATTAACCACTATGATGTGGTAGATTTCTTTGGATCAAAAGACATCTCAACCCACTCCTATGATGCCTTCATGGAATTTACACTGAAACATACCACTCAATTGATTGTTTCTCCCAATTAAAAGAGACAGAGGATTATGCTACCATATTTTCTAGGAGACCATATCAGCAACAATAACATCCAAATCCCCAAAATAAGTATGATTCATTTTCACCAACATGCAACCAAGGGTGGAAGAATCAATCGGACATGAGGTATGGATCTAGACAACAACAAAGGCCCCCTTTTCAAAAAAATACAGCAGCCTCCACCTTACCAACAGGGTTTCTAACAACCCCAAAGGAGATTTGAAGCCCAAGAATCAACAAGTCAACAACAAGGGAATTCTTGACCAAAGTTAGATTCTAATACTGATGATTTTTTAAAAAAATTGTTCTTAATCAAAAAAATGATATGAAGAGTCAAGGTTCGTAGTTGAGGGATTTAAAGACACAAATGATCCAGATTTCCACCACCCTCCATGAACTAGTAATTAAGAACTCTGGAAATCTTCCTTCCCAACCGACTCTAAATCCTAGGGGGTGATTTTTCATCACATTGATAAGTAGGAATCAAACAACTGATACATCTTCACCTGTCGTTCCACCGAGATTCACCTCAACTCTAGAGAACCCCCATTAAAGAACAACTAATGAGAAGACTAAGGAGAAACAAAAACGTAAGAAAAATATTAATGATGTTCCTCCTAAACCCCTTCCCCTTCCCAATAGAGTTGTTCAAACCAAAAAGATGGTTGAAGAGGAAATGAAAAAATAGTTTTTGGACACATTCAAGCGTGTTGAGATCAACATCCCTCTACTTGAAGCCATTAAGAAAATCCCAAGGTATGCCAAATTATTAAAAGAAATTTGTACTAATCAAAGAAGGATCAAGGTAAATGAGAGGATCAATATTGTAAGGAATGTGTAGACACTCATTACACCATCTCAAACAATTCCAACAAAGTACAAGAATCTAGGGATATTCACCATACCATGCACCATAGGGGAGTTACACTTTTCTAATGCTTTATGTGATTTAGGTGCTTCCATAAATGTGATGTTTCACTCTATATTATCTTCTTTACAGGTTGGTGAGTTGAATCCGAAGAGAGTAGTGGTGTAATTAGCCAACAGAGCTACAACATATCCAGTGGGAGTCCTTGAGGGTGTACTTGTTTGGGTAAAAGACATGATCTTTCCTATATATTTCTATGTTCTTAACATGGAGGATGATCGGGTAAGTTCTCATTCTCCCATTATCTTAGGTAGGCCCTTTCTCAAAACTGAAAAAATGATCATAAATTTCCATGAGGGTATGCTTTCCATGGAGTTTGGAGATGAAGTTGTAATATTTAATGTTATGGACTCCATGAAGTACCCCTTAAAGAACCATTTTTCTTTTATTATCTCCCATTTTTAACCACCAAGTAAAAACCCCATGGAACTTGACTATCCTATGCTTAGAGAGATTATGAGAATTGGTTCTAGTTTTATGTCTAAGAGAACTTCCACACTTATTTCTAATGCAAAAACCTCTCTTAGATTTGATTTCTAAATGGATTCATATTCTGATTTTGATCATGTTCACTCTAACACTACTACAAAAATGGTCAAGGGAAGCGCCATCTTATATCAGCACTAAGAAAAAACTGCTGATAAAGAATCCATGTATCAGCGCTAGAAAAGCGCTGATAAAGAGACCCTTTATCAGCACTAAAAAAGTGCTGATAAAGAAGTCTTGTATTAGCGCTAAAATGTTAGCGCTGATACAGGAAGGATTTATCAGTGATTTTTTAGCACTGATAAAGGTTCTCTTTATCAGCACTAAAAAAGCCCTGATAAAGGCTACCTTTATCAACACTAAAATTTTAGCACTGATAAAACTGTAGTCCCATATTTTATAAAATCGGTCGTACAATGTCCTCAGTTTATCACACCCTAAATCTCTCACGGTACTGTAACCCTACGACTCCCCTATGCCGCCCCCCAATCTTTGCATTTCTGGACCTCCAATGCCCTCGATCTTTGCATCATCGGACCTCCTCCACTAGCCCTTCTCCTGATCCTTTCCCTCGAACCCCTTCAATGGATCCTCCTCCCCGTAAACCCTACTTCTCCTCCTCTCCATTCGACCCCACTCCCTGTGAACCCTACTCCTCCATTTCTCAATGGTTGGTGGCTCCTCCCATGCACCTCCACCTCTAGCTTTCACGCCTTCCCCTCCCGACGTAGTGCAGAAGGTTCCCTACTTATCTTCCTCTAAGGTGAATTTCTTTTCTATTGTTCTTGATTCTCTTCTTGAACTTTCTTCTTAGTAAGGATGTGACAACAATTTTGATTTGGTTTTTTTGTTTTTTTTTTTGTTATGGTTTTAATGGTTAATGGTAATACATTGGACTTTTAGTGTGAATTTCGTATATGTTTTCCCTTTCATGCTACTATGTATGGGGTATTTATCACTATGATTATAAGGGTGATGGTTGATTGATGTGGTTGGGAGCATGTGGTGTGGTAATTAATACAGTAGTGATAGATGGATTATTGTGTGGTTATGATAGAAATGATATGGCTATTTAGTCAGAAAATAAGTGGTTTTATGAATTTTAGAATGTGTTTAGATGTATATTATGTCATAAAAATTTAGTTTTTATTGGGTGGTGTTATATTTTCCTTTTGGCCTGGAATATGGTTGGAATAAATGAAAATAGTAATGGGTGATGGGTTGGAAATGATAAATGATAGTTTATTAAATGATTAATGATAATGATTGGAATAATTATGTTTAATAAATGGTTAAAGATAGAATAAATGTTATTAATGATTAATGAATGGATTATAGTGGGTAGTGATTTAATGATTGGTTTTACATTAAAATGGTTAACAATTGAAATGCATATGGTAATAAAAATTCATGAAATTATAATGTTAAATGAAATGAGAAGTTGGTAATGTTGATATAGATTCTTATGTGATTTTTTGGGGATTATTTTTGGCATTATAATGGAATTTGTTATAAGAGGGTAGTAGTAACAAGGAAATGTTTGACGAGGGTGTTTGCAGTGTTAGTTTAGTGTAAACCCTTAGGAAAGATTTATGTGTGACTATATAATTATTATATTTTCTTATTATTTCTTACACACCACCACTTGAGTCGAGTAACCTGATTGAAATCCATATGGGTACTTTGGTTTTGAGTTTTTTTCTCAATATCTAGGTTATAGAGGGAACACATATAGAACCACTCCCTCTTCCCTTCTCCCCCTTCACACTTAGTATGAGTTGTAATGGCTCACAGTGGGTGTATATATACGACATACAACTATTTTAGGTTTTGGTGTATATATATTCTTTTTGACATGATTATGTGTATTTGGTGTGGATACATAGCGGGGGTTGTGCATTGTAGGAGGAGAGTATGATGTTTATGTCCTTCATGTTCATGATATCATACTGTGATGAGGATGTGATGTGTGGTTGTGATGTGGATATGGTTTTTTATGTGTTTTTGACATGTGTATGTGTGGATATATAGTTATTATATTATATAGAATGGGTTGGATCATAATAAGTATTCCATTAGAGTTTGATAATGGCCAGATTAGTGGGGAAGTGGATGTGGGGTAATTTATTAATATATATTCTTTTGATATTACACTTAAGATGGAGTTTGTAATTAGACACGCATGAGGATTGAATGGGATGATAGGTCAATAATATATGTTAAAATTTTCATATGGAATAACATGGGAGACCATCTATGACACAAGTGATTATCCCCCCTGTGATTTAAAGTAAGTAACTTGAGCTTACCAAAAATATTAGGCATGATGATATTGAATGTAGGGCAGATACCTAGGAGTGGTAGATGTATCATTATTGATTATTCTTGTGTTTGGATTGGGGTTATTTGAGGAAACTATAATGAATCTAAAGTAATTATATTTAATGAATTCTATATTGTAGAGATTATGAGAATCCTTTCTTTACTTATAGAGTTGGCTACTGGTTTTCATCCATATGTATTTTAGGTTGGTGAGGTATAAAAGGATGGACTAGTTGACCATAGAAGGGTTGACCCGATAGAGGAGGATGAGCCATAGAGGATGATGTCGTGTGAGTTTTACCATTTATGACACAAGTTATTATCCCCGTGAACCCCTTTGTGTTTGGAAACTGTGTTGATTTTGATGGGGGGTCTATCCTGGTTCTGTTGATTTCCAAATATTTATTAGAAATAGTTAGGCTCTATTAATATCTTTTTTTTATAAGGAAGTGGTACTCTTATACTATATTTGGAAGTCTTGTTTTGTGTACTTGAACCATAAATAATAATATTTGAGATTCAAATAGGATGGAGATGAATAAAGATTGGATGGATGTTAATCATTTGACAATAGAGTATGAGAACAGAGTGAAAGAGTTCATCAAGTTTGCAAAGAATCACGCAAAGGATCCTTCTCAAATCCTTTGTCTGTGTTTACGTTGTTGTTATTCTAGACTACTTACTCCAGAGGAGTTGGAAGAAAATTTGATATGTCACGGAATAGATCAGAGTTATAAATGTTGGAATAAACACAGAGAAAAAGCAAATGTAGCTACTGGCTGGGATGAAAATGCGTTTTATGGATCATCAGATATGAATACAAATATGGATAATGAAGAAGATCGTATGGAGGATGTTATTACAGATGTCAATGATGATCAAGATCATATTGAGGAAATGACAAAGAAAATTCAAGATGAACTCCGTGATTGCCCAAAATTGTTTGAGAAGTTAAAGAGTTGTGCAAAAACGCCATTGTATGCTGGTTGCACTAAATATACAGCATTGTCAACTGTACTGAAGTTGTATAAATTGAAAGCAGGTAACGGATGGATTGATGTCAATTTTACGGAACTACTTGCTCTATTGAATGACATGCTCCTAGAAGATAATGAGCTCCCAAGATAGACATATGAAGCTAAACGAATGCTACGCTCGATGGGTATGATTTCTGAAAGAATACATGCTTTCCCAAAAGACTGTATATTGTTTTTAAAGGAGAACAAAACACTTAATGAATTCCCAAAGTGTGGTGCTTCTCAATACAAGAAATATGAATCCAATCCTATGAAAGTTGTATGGTACTTTCAAATCATTCCAAGGTTTAGCCGTCTATATGGAAGTGAAGAAACTAAAAGACAATTACCATGGCATGCAGATAAAAGAAATAAAGATAGGAAATTATTTCATCCATCCAACTCTCCTCAATGGAAGAAAATTGATCATGAGTATCCTGAATTTGGAAAAGAGCCTAGAAACCTTCGTCTAGCGTTATCTACAGATAGAGTGAATCCTTTTGGTTTTCAAACCAGCACTCATAATACATGACCTATTATGTTGGTAAATTATAACTTTCCACCATGTTTATGCATGAAGTGGAAATTCATCATGTTATCTATGCTTATATCAGGACCAAAACAACCAGGTAACGATATTGATGTTTATCTGGATCCTTTAATCGAGGATTTGAAGTTATTGTGGGATTCAGGTGTTATGTTGTATGATGCTTATAAAAGTGAATACTTCACGTTGAGAGCGATGTTGTATGGGAAAATAAATGATTTCCTTTCTTATGGAAATTTTTTAGGCTATAGAATTAAAGGAAATCAAGGGTGTCCCGTGTGTGAAGAAGATATAGAATCAATTAGGTTGAAACATTCATCGAAATCTGTGTTCCTAGGACATCATAGATTTCTACCTCATCGGCATAAGTACCGATCTTGGATGACATCATTAAATGGAAGTTCAGAACAACGCGCAGCACCGTCTCCACTAACAGGTGATCAGCTGTTTGAGAAAGTAAAAGATGTGAACACTATTTTTGGTAAACCATTTTTGAAAAACCTTACGAAAATCGGTTGGAAAAAGATATCTATTTTTTTTTTAATTATCATACTGGAATTATTTGTACATCAGACATTTTCATGATGTGATGCATGTGGAAAAAAATATATCTAATGGTGTTATCAGAACGTTGCTAAATTCCCCTGACAAAACAAAGGATGGAATTAAGGAAAGGTTGGACATGGTTTACATGGGAATACGAGGAGAGTTGTCTCCCGTGAAGGGTGAAAATCTAATGTTTCTTCCTCCATCTACTTATACTCTTTCTAGGGAGGAGATATATCAGTTTTGAAACTTATTCAATGATATAAATGTTCCATAGGGGTATTCATCAAATATCAAGAACATTGCGTCAATTAATGATTTGAAGTTAAAAGGTTTGAAATCACATGACTGCCATGTTTTGATGCAAGATCTAATTCTAATAGATTTACGTTGCATTTTTTCCAAGAATGTTCATCATAAGTTAACCAAACTTTGTTTCTTTTTCAAAGTTATATGTAGAAAAGTTTATACCCGGTGAAATTTCCAGCTATATAAAAAGAAATTGTCATCATATTATGTGAATTAGAAATGTTCTTACAGCCAACATTCTTTGATATGATGGTTTATTTGATGATTCACTTGGTGAGAGAGATTCGACTTTGTGGTCCTGTGCACTATAGATGGATGTACCCTGTTGAATGGTATATGAAGATTTTGCAAGGGTATGTCAAAAATCGAAGTCATCCATAGGGTTGTATAGTGGATCGATATATTGTTGAGGAAGCCATTGAATCTTGTACTGAATACCTATCTGATGTGGAAAGCATTGGTCTCCCAAAATCTCGTCACACTGGATGCATTAAGGGTGAGAAAATTTCTGGAAGAGATGTTGTGACAATCAGTATTACAGATCGGGAGCAGTCCCACCTTTATGTTTTGCATAACAGTTGGGAGGTTGCTCTATATATTGAAACTCACAAAGAAATTCTTAGGCAGTTGAATCCATCAAGAGCTGAAAAATGGTTATCAAATACACATAATCACCAGTTTATAGGATGGTTTCAGGACCATATTTTTAAGGATTTGGATGAAAATCCGAATTCGATTTCATAATGACTTCGATGGCTAGTTTCCGGACCAAGTGTGTTTGTATTATCTTACAATGGTTATGTAATTAATGGTTATACATTCTATACAGATGAACCTGATGAAGATAGTACCATGAAAAATAGTGGAGTTACACTAGTGGCTGAAGCAATGCATGTTTCTGGTAGTAAGGACAGAAATCCAATTTATGCAAATATGTCATACTTTGTCATTATCAAACAAATATGGGAGTTATATTATACGACATTCCAATTGATGATTTTTCAATGCAAATGGGTTGATAACAACAGTGGTATTAAAATAAATGAATGGGGATTTGTGAAAGTTGATTTTAGTAAAGAAGGGTAAAAAGACGAATAGTTTATAATGGCATCACAAGTGGTACAAGTTTTTTATGTTCCAGATCCTACAAACCAAAAGTGGTCGATTGTTCTGTTATCGTCCAAAACTACTGAAGGGTCCGATGAAAATTCAGTTGAGGAAGATCCTTTTAGTGGTAAGTCATAATAATTTCACATCGGTCCCAATGTAGATGATGTTTTGTATATTGGAGGAGACCAAAATGAAGGGATTTGGATAATCTATATAGGTTTCAAATCCCTTTAGCCTTTGAAAAAAAGAAATAGAGTTCAATAAACATGTTATATTTTGTTTATAATATAGATCTTGTTATCTCATGTTATTATCTTATCATTACTGAATTTATGTAATCTAAATTAACTATTCAACAACTTTTGCATATAATGACTTCTACACATTCTGGTGCTCCTAACCTTGAGGCTAAACAAGTCTCTCAAGTTGCTGCTGTTGCGGCTGTTGCTGCTCCTGCTACGGCTTCTCACAGTGCAGAGCAACAACAAGTTTATGAACCTGTTGTTGCTCCTAATGTTGAGGCCCAACAACCATCAGCACATGTCATTGCTACCATTTTAGATGAACATATAAATGATTTTGATATCAATGAAAAGTTCGAGAATGAAGGACCGACGTCGCAGAAAAAACAGGTGCGTCGTAGTTTGACGGTGTTAGCCAAAGTTCTTAAGGCGAAAAGCAAAGACATAAAATTTGATGTCAGATGGAATGCATGAGGCCAACATGTGAATCTCAACAAGGCTATGTTTAGTAGTTACATTGGAGTTGTCACTTGGAAATGCATGCCGATTGACATAGATTCATGGAACCATGTTGTGTCTGGGCTGAAGGTTGTGATCTGGGAAGAAATTACAGTAACATTATGATATTATTTCTTTAATTTACTAGCAAATAAAATAATGAAACAATGTATTACTCTTCTCAATCTCTTGAAGAGTAAATTTATAGTAGATGATTCACACAAGGATTATGTATTAAGGCTTTCAGGAAGGATTCATTGAGGTTTTTGCACTATTTTAACAAGATGTCACCTGAAAGATTCCAAATGTAAAATAAACCCGCACCCACCCATTGTCTACACTCACCTAATATCCCAAGAAGCATGGGATGCATTTATTGGTTGTCGTGGGGATGAAAGTTTCAGTTACATTGTGGGTGATAATACATTGTTTAAGGATACATGTATTCATCACTTTGATTGTCAATATTTTATTTATGAATCAGAAACTCTATACTAAAAATAAGGAACGTGCATCAAAGCCAACATACCCCTATCGTAAAGCAAGGATGGGGTACGCTTCACTAGAAAAAAAATGGTATGAATTTTAAATTTACATTAATATTGTTAGGTGCCAATAAAAAACATCATAAATATCTTTCTATATTTATATGTAGATTGATGAGTCTAAAACCAAAGACACTTCCATCCCATGTCATGTACTATGGAAGGAGGAATGTGTGAATAAGGAAGGGAAGCTAGTAGATGATAACACACAAAAAGTGTGGAAAATATGTGTAAGTATGACACGACGATAAAAATATTTTTTTTTAAATTGCTATTATATAAAAATAATTAGTTATTTTCCGATATCCAATAGTCACAGGAATCAGCTACTCCTGTAGCGGATGTAGGCATATTATCGACGGCTTTGAAGCAGGCAGAACAATACGGTCGTGTCAGAGGTGCAGAGTTTGGGGTGACACCCTGAGTATATTTTGAGAAAAACAAATGGATGATAGAGATGAAAAATTGAAACAAATGAGAAAAAGACTAACTCTTGAAGAACGATTGTAATGGTAGGGAGAGTTGCTAGCAAATTTTATTGGTGGGAAGCAAGGAGAAGACACAACTCAAGAACAACCAGTGCGTGAAGATCCCACCCCACCCCCCACCATCTTTGAGGTGAGCCATTCCCCTCAAAGATCTGTCTTAGTCGTGGTAATCAATATTCTAATAATTGTTCCCATGAAATGCGAATCAGACAAACACTGATAATTTTTCTGTACTGATCTTCTACAGGGTGATAATGATTGTGATTTATATCTCTCAACACCCACTTATCACCTTGTAGTGAGGGATACAGTGTTCAACATCCCAAATGACAAGCTGCATAATAGACCACTTTCGAAAGATCATATGAAAGTGACGATTACTGTAGCTCATGAGCCAAATGTAGATCTACCTATTCCACTTGATCACGATGATATTCATACATTTAAAAGTTTATTGGGACATTCATTGCATGGTCTTCACAACTTGTAAGAGTACATGTGGACAAAGAGGTATTTATTTCCTTTTTTTCAAGATAAACCTTTAACAATTAATGAAAAAGGGTCTGAACCAATGAATGTTATTATAGACAGATAAAGGAAAGGGGGTGACAAATGTCGGCTCAAACCCATCTAAAGGATCGACCAACCAATCCCACGGAGCTACTGAAAGTACAATAACACCACTTTTTCTCTATCCACATTTACTAGCTTTGAAGACTCATGTGGATACGAAGCTAAGAGGATGTAGTAGTCATACAGTGGTTTTCAAAAAGAATATATACGGAGAGGAAAGTCAAGATTTTGTTGTTGCTAAAAATGTAAATGAGGTCCTTGAAAACGGTTAGCTAGGCGTCACAGTTGTAAATATATATATGAGGTATTTTTTCATAAATTGATTTTTTAAAAGCTGATCTAATGTGAAAATTATGACTAAATGCATTTTATATTGTTAACATACATATATATGAAAAACAGTTGAAGGAATTTTCCCATGAGCCAAAATTTGGGCTCATTAGTCCTCATACCACATCAACACATCTAACGAAATTAGATCCATAAAAAAAGAATGTGTTGGTCTAAGTGGACACTCAAGAGGGGGGTGAATTGAGTTCCAATTAAAATTTCTGTTTAAAATCCTTTACCAAAATCCCCCAATTTAAAATACTAATTGAATTGTAGTGAATTTGAATTAAAGCAAACTTTCAGTTAGGTTCTCGAGGGATTGATTAATTCCCAGTTAATATAATCAGAAGATCATATTATCTTTTGAAACTAACCTAATGATTTACAAATAATGCAAACACTTGATAATTCAATTATCAGAGTAACTTTGAAAAACAGTTAAAATTTTAAAGCACTTAGCAGCGGAATAAAAAGGTTTTAGATAAAACTAAACAAAGCATAGCAGATATAACCAAGAGGTTTAGTCTCAAGTCGAGACTTAGTCCTCTCAATAATTTATATAAATTTGATCCACGCCCTGGATCGGGGTTCACAACAGTTTACAATTGTCCATGTCAAAGACCTCTACCACAGTTCTACGTGAGAAACAAAAAAAACAGCAAATACAGTTGTCCAGGTCACACACGACCTCTACCACTATCCACAGTGGGAAATAAAAGATGTAAGGAGTTTGAATGAGGATTTAAAGATCCTCCAGTTAAAGTTCAGGAGACAGTGTAGGTGTAAATTAAAACTGATGACACACACTGCTCGTAATGTAAACAATAAATCACTGAGCAAGATATAGAGTTTAGAATGGCTCTAGTGATTTCAGTGTAGCTCTGGACTCCTTCAGATTGATCAGAAATGGTTCTGAGTCCTCTTCTGGTTTTTTTCTGGAAAACAGAGTGTCATCTGCTTGACATCCAGGTTCAGAGATAGTGAAAATGTAGTCGATGAAGTTCTTCAAAGTCATCGTGAATGTACAGATCTCTTCTTGAGTGAGAGTGAGTGTGTATGATCTTCTATGTATTTCACTTGTAGATCACTTCCGTATTGCACTTGTATGTCTTTCAGCAACAAGTACTTCTTGTATTTAGGGCATGAGCTCCAAAAAAAGAAATGATTTATTTTTTCAGGTATGAGGTACGGTTCCCTGACATCCAACAACCTTCATTAAATAAATAACAGAGCATTAAAATATACCTAATATGATCGTTGGTTAGATTAAACAAATATAAAGAAATTAAGGTAGCGTCAGGTTCTCTGGAACGGTAGCTTTGAATATTGGTAGCCTTGTGTCACGGTAGGTCTTTGTATCGGTAACCTCTTGTATCGGTAACCTCTTGTGTAACAGTAGACTTTCTATCGGTAGACTTCATGTCTGTCAGTAGACTTGATCGGTAGCGGTAGACTTAATGTACCGGTGACCTTTCGTGTAACGGTAGCCTTCATGTATGGGTAGCTTCCTTGGTGTATCAGTAGACTTCCTTTGGTAACTTGTCTGTAACGGTAGGCTTGCATAACAGTGACTTGTCTGTATCAGTGACCTTCACGTAACGGTAGAATTGTTGTACCGGTGGACTTGATGTATCGGTAGGCTTTCACGTAATGGTAGACTTGTTTTACTGGTGGACTTGAAGTATCAGTAGGCTTTCACGTAACGGTAGACTTGTTCTATTTAAGCATTCTATTAGCAGAAGGGTTAAGTTAGAATATATCCATCCAGTAACCGAATTCTCTGAAGATAACGTAAATATTATAATATATGAATATGTGCATGGTGTATAGAAATACTGAAATAAGTAATTAATCATTAATCAATATAGGGATTATCAAACTATAATTGAGCATAATTGGGATTATCAAAATATGAGTTCAACTAATTCTCCCAGAGGGTTCAACAGAATGAAATAGTGAACGACTTCTTGAAAACATTTGAAAGCAAGATTCCAGATGACAGACTCTTCCTAATACCAACCATGCAGGGGTAAAACTCTATGATTAAAGCATATAAATTATATTTTCACTTATTTTATTACTTATTCCTTTTTTTGTTTTTAGGAAACATTGGATGCTAATTGCGGTGAACTTGGATACTCCAAAGATTTATTTTTTGGATTCAAAGCAAGGATATCCATCAAACCGACCACACATGATGGAGTTTGTGAATCTGTAAGACACTACATCCTATGTTTTAGGTCTAAAAATCAATTAATACAATTTATATTATCTTTTACTGAGAATTCTGTTATGATATGGCGGTGTATCATTATCATCTAAAAAAGGAATGTGGATTGGGTCTAAGAATAAGGAGGCGAGTAAGTACTACATCTGGACAAATATTAGGGTATATATAATAAAATTTCACTATCCAAACACATCTCAACACAAGTTACTTATTCTCCTAATGATAAATTTTTTTTCAGTGTCCAAAACAAACAAACAATAATGATTTCAGTTATTATGTTTGTAAATTTATTAAAGAGATCATTTTTCATCAACAAACTAGCATCCCTAAAGAGGTATTTTCAAAAACAACTACTATTTCATTTAATTTATTTATTAATTCTTTATTTTTATATTTTGTAGTACTACTCTGACTGCTGAAAATCCTCATACTCACAAGATGATATAGATTTGTTCAAAAACGAGTGGGTTGTATACCTGATGGTAGATTGTACACAAATAGCATGAAGATCTGACTTGGGTACATGTACAATTGGCGGTCATAGTGGAGAGGGGTTAAGGGGATCAATAGATGAAACATTGTTGTATTTAAATGTTTGTAGGAAAATTTTAATTATTATTAAATAAAACATCCTTATCCAATGAGTCATTTTCCATTTTAATAGATGATATGAACCAACAATATGCAAGAATGATGAACCACTCAAAGGGTCTCTCTTTTGTTTAAAATGGATAGAATTTTAAGTGAAAACAACAACTGACGTACAGAAATCTGACCAAACGCATTGCGATTGTGTTGATAATTTAGGATAATTATCCATGGGTTCGTTGGTGATGTGTACGAGTCAACCCCGACTCAATCCGAGGCATGGTGTGGCCGGTATCACTCAAAGTGTCTGTCTTTTATTTAAAATGGACACAATTTTAAGTGAAAACAACAAATAACCTATGGAAATCCAACCAAAAAATTCGTATTATGTTGATAATTTAGTAAAACGATCCATGGGTCCTTTGTGACGTGTACGAGTCAACCTCACCTCAATCCGAGGCACGGTTTTTCCGGTATCACTCAAAGTGTATGTATTTTGTTTAAAATGGACATAATTTTAAGTGAAATCAACAACTAACCTACGAAAATCTGACCGAACACATTAGGATTGTGTTGATCCTTTAGGATAATGATCCATGGGTCCTTTTTGATGTGTATGAGTCAACCCTTCCTCAATCTGAGGCATGTTGTGGCCAGTATCACTCAAAGTGTCTCTCTTTTGTTTAAAATGGACACAATTTTAAGTGAAAACAACAACTGACCTACAGAAATCCGACCAAACACATTAGGATTGTGTTGATCCTTTAGGAGAATGATCCATGGTTCCTTTGTGACATGTAAAAGTCAACTCTGGCTTAATTTGAGGCATGGTTTGGCCAGTATCACTCAAAGTGTATGTCTTTTGTTTAAAATGGACAGAATTTTAAGTGAAAACAACAACTAACCTACAGAAATCCAACCAAACACATTAATATTGTGTTGATCCTTTATAATAACGATACATGGGTCCTTTGTGATGTGTATAAGTCAAATATTCCTCAATCCGAGGCACGGTGTGGCCGGTATCACTAAAAGTGTCTCTCTTGTTTAAAATGGACACAATTTTAAGTGAAAACAACAACTGACCTACAGAAATCTGACCAAACAGATTCTGATTGTATTAATCCTTTAGGATAACAATCCATGGTTCATTTGTGAAGTTTATGAGTCAACCCCTCCTCAATACAAGGCACGGTGTGTCCGGTATCACTCAAAGTGTATCTCTTTTGTTTAAAATGGACAAAATTTTAAGTGAAAACAACAACTGACGTACGAAAATCTAACCAAACGCATTAGGATTGTGTTGATATTTCAGTAGAATGATAAATGGGTCCTTTATGAAGTGTACAAGTCAACTCTGCCTCAATCTGAGGCACGGTGTGGCTGGTATCACTCAAAGTGTCTGTCTTTTGTTTAAAATGGACACAATTTTAAGTGAAAACAACAAATGACGTATGACAATCTGACCAAATGAATTTATATTGTGTTGATCATTTAGTAGAAAAATCCATGGGTGCATTGGTGACATGTAAAAGTCCACCCTGACTCAATCTGAGGCACGGTGTGGCCGGTATCACTCAAAGTGTCTGTCTTTTGTTTAAAATGGACACAATTTTAAGTGAAAACAACAACTGACCTATGGAAATACGACCAAACGAATTAGGATTATGTTGATACTTTAGGAGAACTATACATGGGTATTTTTTGATGTTTAAGAGTCGAACATGCCTCAATCTGAGGCATGGTGTGGCCGGTATCACTCAAAGTGTCTTTCTTTTGTGTAAAATGAACATAATTTTAAGTGAAAAAACAACTGATCTACAGAAATCTAACCAAACGCATTAAGATTGTTTTGATCCTTTGGGATAATGATCCATGGGTCTTTTGTGATGTGTAAGAGTCAACCCCACCTCAATCCAAGGCATGGTGTGGCCGGTATCACTCAAATGGTCTCTATTTTGTTTAAAATGGACACAATTTTAAGTGAAAACAACAACTGACATACGAAAATCCAACCAAACGCTTTTGGATTGTATTGATCTTTTAGGAGAATGATCCATGGGTCATTTTTGGCGTGTACGAGTCAACCCCACCTTAATCCAAGGCACGTTGTGGCCCCCCCAACCCCTAGACGCCCCCACCCCCCTAGACACCACCCCACCACCTGTGTACCTCCCCCACCCCCTGGACACCCCCACCCCCATGGACAGCCACCCCCACCCCCATGGACACCACCCCACCCCCCTTGGATATCCCCACAAACCCCCTGTACCCCCCCCCCCACCCACCCACCCCACCCCCCTGGACACCAACCCACCCCCTGGACACCCCCCACCACTCTGGACACCACCACCCCTGGAAAGCCCCCCAACCCCCCTGGACACCCCCTCCCCCCTGGACACGCCCATGGATAGCCCCCCCCCCACCTCAAACAGCCCCCCCCCCCAACCCCCAACCCCCTGGACAACCACCAACCCCCTAGAAGGCACCCCCACCCCTTCTAGACACCACCCCACCACCTGGACACCCCCACCCCCTGGACACCCCCCCCCCCACCCATGGACAGCCACCCGCACCCTCCCGGACACCACCCCACCCCCTTGGACAGCCCCACTAACCCCCTGGACCCCCCCCCCCCTGGACACCCCCACACCCCTTGGAAAGCCCCCCCCCCCACCCCCCCACCCACCTGGACACCCCCCTCCTTGGACACCACCCCACCCCCCTTGGACACCCCCCCAACCTCCTGGAATTCCCCCCACCCCCCTGGACACCAGCCCACCCCCTGGACACCCCATAGACAACCCCCCCCCCCCCACCTGGACCCCCCCCCCCCATCCTTGGACACCACCCCACCCCCCTTGGACACCCCCCCAACCTCCTGGACCACCCCCCACCCCCTGGACACCCCACCCCCTGGACACCCCTATCCCCACGGACACCCCCATCCCACCCTCCTGGACACCACCCCACCCCCTTGGATAGCCCCACCAACCCCCTAGACCGCCCCCACCCCCCGGACACCCCCCCCCCCCCCCACCCCCCACCTAGACACCCCCCCCCTCCAAGACACCACCCCACCACCTAGACACCCCACCTCCCTGGACACCCCCACCCTCCTTAAATAGCCCCCCAACCTCCTGGACTGCCCCCACCCCCACCCCCCTGGACACCCCTATCCCCCCGAACACCCCCATCCCCCCGGACACCCCCTACCCCCCCTTGGACAGCCACCCCAAACCCCTGAACAACCCCCCAACCCCCTGAATTCTGAATTGAATTCTTTATGTATTTAATTAACTTATGAGTTATGTGTTAATATTGTATGGGTATACTTGTTTTATGGGTATACTTGTTTTATGGGTATACATGGTGTAATTACCTTATGATTTATCTCTTAATTTTGTGTATACTTACTTGTTGAGATGCTGAATTTTTTGCAGGTGTTGTTTGGGTGTGCTGCTGCATAGTTTTTTGTTGCAGTAGACAGGGCATTTATCAGCTCTAAAAAAGCACTGATAAAGGATCAGTTTATCAGCGCTAAAAGATCACTGATAAAAACACATTTATCAGTTCTTTTTTAGCGCTGATAAAGGGGTCCTTTATCATCGCCTTTTTAGCAATAATAATGTCTCCCTTTATCAGGGAATTTTTAGCATTGATAAAGGTTTCCTTTATCAGCACTTTTTTAGTGATGATAAAGGGGACTCCCCCCCTTTATCAGCACTAATATTTACAGCACTTTTTTAGCGCTGATAAAGACCGTTTTGAGCGCTGATAAAACCCATTTTTTTTAGTAGTGTGATTATGACTTTTCTATTGAGTATAATGATGGATTTGATGCTTTATTCTCTAATTTCGATGATGCATATTCTGATACTGATGTTCATTGTGTACATATTTTATTCCCTTAAATTTCTCCATCCATACATCACCCATTATAACTCAATCCATTTCCACTAAATCTCAAATACTCATACTTGTTGAGTGGTGATAGATTACCTATTATAATTGCTAACAATATCCCTTTTGAACATGAATAAAAACTTTTAAATATTTTGAGGTAGAACATCAGGGCAATAGGGTGGAGCATGGCTGAAATATCAAGTATTAGCCCCTCTATTTTCATGCATATGATATTTTTGGAGGATGAGGCTAAAAAATTAGGCAGCCACAAAGGAGACTCAATCCAACCCTTCTGGAAGTTGTTAAAAAATAAGTTGACAAATTTCTCGAGGTGGGTATAATTTTCCCATTTTAGATTCACAGTGGGTAAGTCTTATTCAGTTTGTGCCTAAGAAAAGTGGTGTTACTATTTTTAGAAATGAGAGGGATGAATTATTTCCAATGAGGGTGCAAAATAGTTGGTGTATGTGTATTGATTATAGGAAAATAAATCAATCTATTTTCCAGGACTATTTACCCCTCCCATTTATTGATCAAATTCTTGAGAGACTAGCTGGGAAAACACATTATTATTTCTTGGATAGATTTTATAAATATTTTTAGGAGAATAAAACATTCACTTGTCTATTTGGTACATTTTCCTACCAAAGGATGCCATTTGGACTTTGTAATTCCCTAGGTGCATTCCAAAGATGCATGGTGAGTTTTTTTATTTCATTGAGACCTACATGGAGGTATTTATGGATAAATTTATAGTGTATGGATCTTCATTTTATGAATGTATATTTAGTTTGGGAAAGGTGTCGAATCACTGTATTGAGAAGCATCTTGTTTTAAATTTTGAAAAGTATCATTTCATGGTAGAGCATGGAATTGTCTTAGGTCATGTAGTGTCAAACATGGGATAGAGGTTGATAGATTTAAGGTATAAATTATTTCATCCTTACCATATCCTTCATGTGTGTGTGATGTTAGATATTTCCTAGGGTATGCATGATTTTATCAGTGCTTCATCAAATATTTCAGTAAGATTTCTCTTCCAATGTTGTGATTAATTTAAAAGGATTCTGATTTTGTGTTTAATGATTCTTGTAGGAATTCCTTTGATGAGGTAAAGAAGCAGCTGACCACTCCACCTATCATAAAACCCCCATAGTGGGACATTTCATTTGAGCTTATGTGTGATGCTTCAAACTTCGTAGTTGGAGTTATCTTATCATAGAAGGTGGAGGGATGTTCACATGTGATTTCCTATGCATCAAGGACATTGGATTGTATTGATCCTTTAGGAGAACGATCCATGGGTCCTTTGTGGCATGTACGAGTCAACCCCACCTTAATCTGAGGCACGTTGTGGCCCCCCCAACCCCTGGACACCCCCACCCCCCTAGACACCACCCCACCACCTGTGTACCTCCCCCACCCCCTGGACACCCCCACCCCCATGGACAGCCACCCCCACCCCCTTGGACACCGCCCCACCCCCCCTTGGATAGCCCCACAAACCCCCTGGACCCCCACCCCACCCCACCCCCCTGGACACCAACCCACCCCCTAGACACCCCCCACCCCTCTGGACACCACCACCCCCTGGAAAGCCCCCCAACCCCCTGGACACCCCCACCCCCCCTGGACACGCCCATGGACACCCCCCCCCCACCTCAAAAAGCCCCCCAACCCCCCACCCCCACCCCCTGGACAACCACCAACCCCCTAGACGGCACCCCCACCCCTCCTAGACACCACCCCACCACCTGGACACCCCCACCCCCTGGACACCCCCCACCCATGGACGGCCACCCGCACCCTCCCGTACACCACCCCACCCCCCTTGGACAGTCCCACCAACCCCCTAGACCCCCCCCCCCCTCCCAGACACCCCCACACCCTTGCAAAGCCCCCCCCCCCACCCACCTGGACACCCCCCCCTCCTTGGACACCACCCCCACCCCCTTGGATAGCCCCCCCCCCCCAACCTCCTAGAATTCCACCCACCCCCCTGGGCACCAGCCCACCCCCTGGACACCCCATAAACACCCCACCCCCAACCTGGACACCCTCCCCCCATCCTTGGACACCACCCCACCCCCCTTGGACAGCCCCCCCCCCCCAACCTCCTGGACCGCCCCCCACCCCCTGGACACCCCCACCCCCCCTGGACACCCTTATCCCCACATACACCCCTATCCCACCCTCCTAGACACCACCCCCACCCCCTTGGATAGCCCCACCAACCCCCCTGGACCGCCCCCACCCCCCGGACCCCCCCCCCCCCCCCCATGACACCCTGGACACCAGTCCACCCCCCTGGACACCCCCATGGACAGCCCCCCCACCCCCCACCTGGACACCCCCCTCCTAGACACCACCCCCCTGGACACCCCCACCCTCCTTAAACATCCCCCCAACCTCCTGTACTACCCCCCACCCCACCCCCCCTGGACACCCATATCCCCCTGGACACCCCCTACCCCCCCTTGGACAACCACCCCAAACCCCTGAACAGCCCCCCAACCCCCTGAATTTTGAATTGAATTCTTTATGTATTTAATTAAATTATGAGTTATGTGTTAATAGTGTATGGATATACTTTTTGTATGGGTATACTTGTTGTATGGGTATATTTGGTGTAATTACCTTATGCTTTATCTGTTAATTTTGTGTATACTTACTTGTTGAGATGCTGAATTTTTTGCAGGTGTTGTTTGGGTGTGCTGCTGCAGAGTTTTTTGTTGCAGCAGACTGGGCATTTATCATCTCCAAAAAAGCATTGATAAAGGGTCAGTTTATCAGAACTAAAAGAGAACTGATAAAAAAACATTTATCAGTACTTTTTTAGCGCTGATAAAGGGGTCCTTTATCAACACCTTTTTTGCACTGATAAAGTCTCCCTTTATCAGGGCGCTTTTATCATTGATAAAGGTTTCCTTTATCAGCGTTTTTTTAGAGTTGATAAAGTGGACTCCCCCCTTTATCAGCGCTAATCTTTACAGCACTTTTTTAGTGCTGATAAAGCCCGTTTTGAGCACTGATAAAGCCCATTTTTGTAGTAGTGTGATTATGACTTTTCTATTGAGTATAATGATGGATTTGATGCTTTATTCTCTAATTTTGATGATGCATATTATGATACTGATGTTCATTGTGTACATATTTTATTCCCTTAAATTTCTCCATCCATACATCACCCATTAGAACTCAAGCCATTTCCACTAAATCTCAAATACTCATACTTGTTGAGTGGTGATAGATTACCTATTATAATTGCTAACAATATCCCTTTTTAACATGAATAGAAACTTTTAAATATTTTGAGGTAGAACATCAGGGCAATCGGGTGGAGCATGGGTGACATATCAAGTATTAGCCCCTCCATTTTCATGCATAGGATTTTTTTGGAGGATGAGGCTAAAAAATTAGGCAGCCACAAAGGAGACTCAATCCAACCCTTCTGGAAGTTGTTAAAAAATAAGTCAACAAATTTCTTGAGGCGGGTATAATTTATCCCATTTTAGATTCACAGTGGGTAAGTCCTATTCAGGTTGTGCCTAAGAAAAGTGGTGTTACTATTTTTAGAAATGAGAGAGATGAATTAGTTCTAATGAGAGTGCAAAATAGTTGGTGTGTGTGTATTGATTATAGGAAAATACATCAATCTATTTTCCAGGACTGTATGTCCCTCCCATTTATTGATCAAATTCTTGAGAGACTATCTGGGAAAACACATTATTGTTTCTTGGATAGATTTTATAAATATTTTTAGGAGAATAAAACATTCACTTGTCTATTTGGTACATTTTCCTACCAAAGGATGCCATTTGGACTTTGTAATTCCCTAGGTTCCTTCCAAAGATGCATGGTGAGTTTTTTTTATTTCATTGAGACCTACATGGAGGTATTTATGGATGAATTTATAGTGTATGGATCTTCATTTTATGAATGTATATTTAGTTTGGGAAAGGTGTCGAATCACTATATTGAGAAGCATCTTGTTTTAAACTTTGAAAAGTATCAATTCATGGTAGAGCATGGAATTTTATTAGGTTATGTAGTGTAAAAACATGGGATAGAGGTTGATAGATCTAAGGTAGAAATTATTTCATCCTTACCATATCCTTCATGTGTGTGTGATGTTAGATATTTCCTAGGGTATGCATGATTTTATCAGTTCTTCATCAAATATTTCAATAAGATTGCTCTTCCAATGTTGTGATTACTTTAAAAGGATTCTGATTTTGTGTTTGATGATTCTTGTAGGACTTCCTTTGATGAGATAAAGAAGAGGCTGACCACTCCACCTATCATAAAACCCCCACAGTGGGACATTTCATTTGAGCTTATGTGTGATGATTCAAACTTCGTAGTTGGAGTTATATTATCATAGCGGGTGGAGGGATGTTCACATGTGATTTACTATGCATCGAGGACATTGGATTCAGACCAATCAAAATACACAACCATGGGAAAGGTGTTTCTTTCTGTCATATTTTCTTTAGATAAATTTCATTCATATTTATTGGTCTCTAAAGTAGTTGTTTTTTCTGACCATGCAGCACTGAGGTGCCTCTTAAAGAAGCCAGATGTAAATCCCAGACTCATCTAATGGATGCTCATTCTTCAAGAATTCAATATTGAGATAAAGGATAAGAAGTGGTCTGAAAACATGGTGGTGTACCACATGAGTAGGATTACTCACACTCTAGGGGATGACATCATAGACCAGGTACCACTTCAGGACACTTTCTTGAATGATCATCTTTATGCCATCTCAGGTATGTATCCCATGTATTCTGATTTAGTGAACTAAATTTTTTCCTCTAAAATTCCTATAAATTTAACGAAACGCCAAGTCCAAAATTAAATATTTAGTCTAGGTTATATTTGTGGGATGATCCCTACCTCTGGTGCATGTGTAGTGACCAAATTATTAGGATGTGTGTTCTTGATCATTAGTTTTAGTCTATTTTACATTTTTATCATGCACTTGTTTATGGTGGAAACTTTAAACCCCAATGAACAGCTAATAAAGTCTTAGAATTTGGATTATATTGGAACAACTTATTCCATGGTGCCCACGTGTTTTTTAACTCATGTTCTCATTTCCAGTAGATTGGGAACATTTCTAGGAAACACGAGATGCCCCATCATTCCATATTATTCTGTGAGATTTTTGATGTATGTGGAATTGATTTTATGGGTTCTTTTCCCAGTTTATTTGGTTTTTTGTATATTTTGGTTGTTGTTGATTATGTTAGCAAATGGTTGGAGGAAAAGGCCACAAGGATTGATGACTCTCATGTTGTAATAGACTTTGTCAAGGCAAAAAAAAAATTGTAGGTTTGTAGTACCGAAGGCTATCATCAATGATTAGGGGGACACACTTTTTCAATCAAAATTTGTATCCCCTCCTTTTAAAGTATGGGGTGACACACAAAACATCAACACCATACCACCCCCAAACAAATGGTCAGGCTGAGGTTTCAAATCGAGAGTTGAAAAAAAATTTGGAGAAACTGTACAACTGAATAGGAAGGATTAGAGCAAGAGCTTGGATGATGCACTATGGGATTTTAGGAAAACATACAAGACACCCATCGGTATGTCCCCATTTTGGATTGTTTTTGGGAAAGCATGTCATCTCCTAGTGGAAGTCAAGCATCGAGAATATTGGGCTATAAAGAAATGCAACATGGATTTGGACCAAGATAGAATTTAAAGGAAGTTGTAAATTCAGGAGCTTGAGGAGATTAAATTATTATCATATGAGAACTCAAGGCTCTATAAGGAAAGATCAAAATAATCTCATGATAGAATGATCCAACAAAGGGAGTTTTATGTTAAAGTGAAAGTACTACTCTATAGTTCACGACTAAAGCTGATGCCCGATAAGTTGCATTCTAAATGGTTAGGTCCTTATATTGTATCTAATGTTTTTTCTTATGGTGAAGTAGATATCACACAAGAGGAAACTAGAAGGAACCTTATAGTCAATGGGAAACCTTTGAAGAAATAAATTGAGGGAATTTCTAATAATGTAGTGGATTTTATCACACTGAATGACCCCATCATTACTTGAAAATATCAGGTTGTTCCTAACCCTTTCAATTTTATATTATTTGTCCTATTTAAAATTCTACATTTCATGTGCATATATCATATCATAGGTTCACATTGAGAACAATTCAATATTTTAAGTTTGGGGTATGGGAAAACATTTTGGGGTAGTTATTTAGGATTTTTCATTTTTGTGTTATCATGTTTTTTAGGTTATGTTTTCTATTAAATTTTCAAAAAAAAATAAAAAAACAATAAAACGATATCATCTAACATTATCATGTGGAACATATGAAAAATGCATGTTTTCAAAATTCATTGGTAGAATGATAAGAATGGGTAAGATTTCATCATTAAGGGTTGATTTTATAAAAATTTAAGTCATCGATGATATGATTGGTTTTGTCATTATAAAACCTTTTAGATTTTTACACCATTCTTTGTGATATTTGTTTATGGTAAATTGTTTCATTGATTTCTCTACACAACCTTTCACTCAACCATGACTTGTGAAATTTTTCCTACTCAATTAAAGGTACATTCAATTTAGGTAAAAAATCATCTTATATCAATGATTTATCAATACGTTTTTTCTCTTTCGATCGGTTTTATTACTGTATCAAATTGACCAATGCATTTGTACCTATTATTTAACTATTGTACGCCCTCAGGAAAAATAAAATAAATGGGTTGTGTCTTGGTCAGGTCAAAAACCACTCTTCCTCAACCTATGATCTTATTATATCTATTGCAATTAGTGTCATGAGGAGATCAAACAAGGGTTGAGAGATGAGTGTGAGATTTTTTCCAAGTGAAACTTTTGAAAAAAAAACCAAATTAATAAATGAGGGGAGTGATTAAATGTACAACACATGGGTATATCTAGGTTAATAGATTATAGTTTGACTTTCAAGAATGCTTAAGTGAGTGAGTTTTGAAATTTGATTGCAAAGGAATATAGAATAGGTTTGGTGAATTAAACGAGATAAGAAGTATTGTTTTACTTGACCTGAATATACTAAATAAAGGGTGGATTTATGAGACTGAAATGATTGGCACACACACACATGGGGAATTAGTGTCATAATAGACCCATTACTTTTTCACTGTGATTAGTGTCATTAATCTCACTGGATTTTGTTTTGATGTAATTTATGATACAATGACTTTAAATTTTATTGATATTGATCCTTGATGGGATTCTTAATTTGCCTATATTTCCACTGTGGATTGAGGAATATGAACATGCATATCTTGTCACAATGTTTTGGAATATATGATATGAGGTTTTTCCTAGGAGTGTAAAAGGATAAGTGTGGGGGTGTGATCCCATATTGATTCACTGCTTTATTTCACCCTTACATCACCATTTTAAACTTGTTTTGTATTTAAAATGACAAATATTATCTCAAATTTAACATCTAATTTGATTCAATTATTAATTTTTTATCACTGTTAAAAAGGGTAATTATACTTTTTTTGGTGATTTTGTTATAGGAGAAGGTGATTTGGAGGGTCAGAGATGATCTCAAAGGAAAATGGGCCAAACTGCATGGAAACTCAAGGACATATGTCCACTGTTTTGAAAATTACAAGAAATAAATGCATCCAAATGGGATGAAATTTTTTGGGATGATCAAAATTTAAGTGGGATACAACTAATATCAAGAAACCAAAGCCTAATTCTTCTATCTGTGGGGCTATCTGAACTAATATGTTCAGAGGAACGAATTTGCCTGAGGTCAAAGATTTTATTCTATATTTTGGACATATCTTATGTTGTAATCCTCCATTGGATGAAAAATTTGACATGGAGACATTAAATATTCCTAACTACAACTTTTTTATTTTTTCCAAGTTGAGATAAGTCTATTTATCAACCCAAAACCAAGACACAAGTGGTATTTCAAAATCTAGGTTCCCAAAACCACTTCCCATTTTGGCTATAAATTGGCACCTTGGGAACCCCATTTTCATGTTCGACCAAGGAGTGAAGTGCTACCAATTTGGAGTTATATAGGATTCCTATCATCACCTTGGAGGTTATGGAACTCTCTATACTCATAGGGAGAGCTCTTGAAGCATGGATCCCTTCGTTGAAGCCTTACTCTCCTTCTCATGTTGTAATGTTTGTGTTTGTGTAATAAACTTCTTAGTTATTATTTTATTTCTTCTATTTTATTCTATTTTGTTCAATTATATTCTTCTTTACTCATCCTTTTTGTCCTAGAAATAAATAGTAGAAATGAGATTGGGTTATACCCTTTCTAAACCTTTTCACATGCAATACATTTCTACGATGACTACACCGCCCATGGAAGAGTAGTTCTTTTTAGTAATTGATCTACCTATTAACTTATTTATTCATTTATTTTGAATAAATGAGATTCTATAATTCACATAATATGATCAGTTAATTGAGTTTTTAATTTAAATTAAACCAATCAAGCAATTGAACAATTAACACAAAACACGCAAGGTCAGGTATTATGTGAATTGTGAGAGTATGATCTTAACTGGTAATAAAAGACCACACGAGATCAATTTGTAGAGTTAAAATACAATCCCTAAAATAAATTTATTCTCATTTATAGAGTGGATATGTACCCTAATTTACCACTGACTATAAGCTAGCCTTAAAACATCAATCAAAGTAGGGTGTTGTGATTGCATGTTCTGAAACTAGCCAAGGGTTTAATTAATTTCAATGGTAAGGTTAATTGTCGTAGGTTTTGAGGATTAACAAATTAGAGGATCATAATTAAGTAGATATTAATTTAAATAATAATTATTAATAATTAAATTAAGAGGTAGAGTTTTATTGATTACACATTTTAAAATATTTTCTAAAAAAACATCTTCTTGTTGCGTTTTCTCAATCGCATTTAAAAAAAATATAATCTTCTTCCAGCATACTTATTATAGATCTATAAATGTAAACCCCAATAATTTAAATTAGTGTTTTTCTTCCCTTCTATTTTATTTTCAAAATATCTTTAATAAGTTTTTAAATTACTTCCTCCTTTGAGAGAAGACATTGGTCAGCAACTCTGTTGCACCTAACTACAGAAAATCCCACATCATTTGAAAGTACTCACGACAGCGCCTTTCAACATGAAATGTTGGATACAATGTAAAAATCTGATAAAATTATAAAATTAAAAACCATAATTGAAAATATGATATTTAGTATCAGAAAATTGATTGTAGAATCTAGAAATTAATACCTGTAATTGGAATATTGATACTTCTATTTGTAAATATGGGAAATTGATATTTAGGATTGGAGGGTTCGTATTTACAATAAAAAACATTCAATAAAAATATGAAATGCAATAAACAAGATTAGATGAACTCAAGATTCAATATCATAAACATGATATTCAAAATTGAAACATAAGAATAAAAAAAATCATCTTCAAATTCCGGAACATGAAATTTAAAATTATAAATTTAAAATAAATAACTTGATGTTCAAAACTAGAAACTATATATATACAATTTTGATGTCTAATTCACTCAAAACAAAATCTATAAAGCGTAAAACTGTTAACATCTATAAATATAACATGTTCATCAGGTAAGACTTCTAAAATCTTCAAACTGCATAGCTATAACAATATAAGGCATGAAAAAATATTGTTATAGTTGTAAAGAAACATTGAATTGAAAACAAGATAGGTGTAGTTGTATAAATGAATATGCACAAGTGAAGTTTCTTTAATAAAGATGAAGAAGTGAGAAAACTATTCGAATGAATATGGGTTATAGAAATGAAAATTGTACATAATGTATATAAATGAATGTGTAGAACTGAATCTGTAATTGTGACTAGAAAAATGTCACTAATATTTTTTGTCATGATTATTTTTTTGTTGGAATACTAAAAGTATATATGTTCTAGTGATGATATAGCATGACTTAAGGAATAGAATAATGGTATTATGTCCAGAGAATATAATATTTCAATGGAATTTTTTGTAATATGAAAATATTGAAAGGGATTGAACACTTGGAAATAAACCTTATAGGTAAATTTATGGTGAAATCTCAAACATGCACTATGTAGGAGAAAAAATTATAGTGGAAGTGAGAATTTTTAAAAGAAACCAATAGCCTAGAAGAAGGGAATCATTGAAACTGACTGAAATCAAACATGAAGGAATTTACTGTGGTTGGGTAATTTCATTTAACATACCAAAGTGGGAAAAAATAGGGACTAAAAATTAAATGAGAATTAATTGGAAAATATATCAGGGTAAAGTAAAAATAATGTACCACATTGTGCATGCTTAGAACAAACTGATAAGAATGATAAAATGATTTTCTAACCTTTCAATCCTTGACAACAACAATGGTATCATGATAGTTGTGGAAAGCATGGTTGGAACTATCAATACCATTTTTGATAAAATTGAACTCAAATTTTTATTAAAACTAAAATCAAAATGAAATCACTTACCAATGAAAAATTACCTTTAGTCTTTAGGACCATTACATGAAAAAACCAAATATAGCGATGAACAAAAGATCTATTCATAATCTAAACAATAACTAGTGATATGCATTTCAACTTTTGGTTGAAATTAAAATTCTAGGTTTATGTGATGAGATAACATAAAATATAAGTGGAAACTAACTTTAAAATGAAACAACCAAAATAGTTTTTCATCCTGTAAAAAATTACACGTAACACCTAAATAGTTTATATATATGAAGAAATTATTACATTTTTATATCCAAGATATTAGAAAATTAAAAATGAATTTGTAACTTTAAAATATAAAATCTCACATTACACCAACAAAAAATTAAGAACCGTAACATAGAGTGTATGCCTAGAGAGTTGATAAAAGGTATCCATAAAAATATGATTGGAGATTAAACAATAGATTGAATTTTAAATGAAATTAGGGGAAACCAGTACATCATACCTGGATGAACATTTGAAAATGTGAATATTTGATTGTTATAGGACTTTATGTCACATAAGAGTTGTAGAGTCGTTGAGTGTAACTAAGTGAAGTTGATATAAGGGAGAATCAGAGTCTCCAAAATTAGTATGAATTAGATATACTGGATGCTGACTGGTTGAACCCGGGAATGAATACTAGCTAAGATAAAGAAGTGATGAACACCGAGCTTGCTGAGTGAACTTGACGGAAAGTGGGGAGCATATATGGTATAGAGGGGGCATGAACACTCAGTTATTCCAATATACTGAAGATATAGGAACCTAATTGAGAAAGATTGATTGAATCGTGTAGAATGAACTACCGATATTAGGGTTGGGCGGAAAAGATGACTAAGGTGGGGAGATTGAAAAAAAAGGGCGGTTGAGCTTTGGTGTCTTCGATAGCCGAAGAGGTGAAGACGACCAATTAGGGTTCTGGACAAGGAAGAAGGAAGTTGAGGGAATGATGGGGTGGGATTCCATTTTAGAAGTTGGGGGAGAGGTGAGGATGCTGATTAGTTTATTTTTATAATTTAAAATGAAATTTTAAAATGTAAATATAGTTATTAATAAAATAACATATCTTAATTAATTTTTATGTTTTATTATTTTTTTATGTTATATTAATAATTTATTAGATTTATGTTGATTGATTTTCTATATTTAATAAAATTAAATATAAAAAATTACTCTATATAACATGATATTTTAGAAAAGAACCCAAAATGATAAAGTGAATATTAACGTCGGTATTAAAAATGATAATATAAAAAAATTTCTAAATTAGTTAATGATGAAATATTTTTTTATTCAATGAATTATTGCAACATAGTTTTCTGAAATTAAAAGATCTGTTGGTAATAATGGTTATTAATAATAGATTTATGTGTTGGTAAAAAAAATTTGGTATTGATATAATAAACTAACAGATTTAACTGTTAGTAAAATAATTGTTGGTATTGAACAATATTTATTGGAAGATATATTTTTTGGTAAAAAAAAATTGTTGGTATCTTAAATTAATATCAAAAAAACATAATATATGTTGGAAATACTCATTTTTACCAACAAATATATTATCTGTTATTGGTTTTCTATTTGTATAAGTCATTTTTTTGTAGTGACATAAAGGCTGCTCAGAGTCGGGAGAAGAGCTATGCTATCAATCGTCGAAGGGACTTGGAGTTTGATGTTGGAGACAAATTATTCCTTCGAATTGCACCTTGGAAGAGAGTCGTGTAGTTTGGGAAGAAAGAGAAACTCAGCCTCAGGTACGTTGGCCCCTATGAAATCCTTGATCGCATAGGAGCAGTGGCCTGTCGACTTGCACTTCTTCCAAATATCGCTCAAGTTCATGATGTTTTCCACGCACCTCTCTTGAGGAAGTTCACACTTGACCCTTTACATATACTAAATCTAGAAGTGCTACAACTGGAACATGACCTCTCTTATGAGGAGTTGCCGATGGAGATCTTGGACCGTAGAGACAACGTTTTATGAAACAAGACTACCCACCTTGTTAAAGTGTTGTGGAGGAACCAAAAATATGAAGAAGCCACATGGGAACTAGAGGAAACAATGAGGTATAAGTACACTCACCTTTTCTCAACCGAGGGAACGAGATGAAATTTCAGGAATGAAATTTCTTAAGGGGGGAAGATGTAACAACCTAAAATTTTTGAATAAAATTTATTTCCTGAAAATGTGTGTTATATTATTTTGTACTCAACAAAATTAAATCCCTTTAATAATGAAGTGAGTATAATTGAAATGTAACCATTGAGTTTCAACCGTTATATGATCATTGGTCAATTATGACTGTTGGACAATATGAGTTTTGAAAATAATACTATTAATAATAATTTTAACGTTATAATTAGTATTATAAATAGAAATGATAATGGTTAATTAAGGTAGAAAGAAGAGTCAATGACCTCATCTAGTAGAGTCATGTCGTACAAAACCCATTTTTTAGAGATTGGGAAGGAGGTAGAATCACTGTGCTTTACTCTGGACCAATACCAAGCCAAGAATCAACATGTTAATCTTTAATGAAATCGCTTATGGGAGAAGTTCAAGTTAGTGGAGATTACCGCTCGGGCGATGTTAGCCGGGCCGCCCCATGAGTCTATCACTATCGCACACCTCACCCTTAGGTCGTATGCGTGTGTTATAAGGGGTTATGTGTCAAGTAATTAATTACTTATTATATAATCCCTTTGTATAAATAAAATTTTTGTTCCATCATTTTCGTTTTGAGTTTAGTTTTTCTTCAAAATATGATGAATTTGATAAATTGATTTTTCAGATATAAATTTTACTTTTCATAAAAGATATAATTATTATAATAAACTAATGTATTATTAATAATGTTTATTCTAATGAAATGGTATGATTAAAACACTCTTGTTTAAATTTAAATGATATAATATATTTTTTTCAAGTGTCGGAAATTTTACTATGAATTTTTTATCCCCTATTATTTTTAAAAAATAAGAATTTTTATATTTAAAAGTTAAATTTACCGTACTTAGAGAATTATTATGAAAAAATAAACACCAATTTTGAAATCAGCATGTCAAAATTAGGTTAGGGTAAATTTATGAGAGTTTTTTAAAATGTTTTGTTTTCTGGTGAATAGTAAAAATATAGTTTTGAGTTTTCAGTATGTTTAATGACATCATAATGATGTAATATGTAATATAAAATTTTGGTCGACTCTTGGGGAATAAAATATCATAATAGATGTCCTAAGTGGCCAATACCATAGGTAAATACCATGGGCAAACTCATGGTTTTGAATATACCACTATCAAGGTGTCCAAGAAAATTAATAAAAAACTCTCTCACTTTTCTTATAAAATACCCACCCATTTCTTTGCTTTATTTCATTCCCAATTCATCCTCCACAAAGCCCTCACAGTATTACCTCCCAAGGAGTCATCCCAAGGTGTCCACAAGCCCCCAAGGTCTCAATCTTTGAGTTTTAGGAACACTCTTCAAGGTAGGGGAAATCTCAACTTCTCCTTTCCTTTCAAGTTTCCTTTTTATATGGTATGTCTTTCAAATTTCCATACTATGTTATTCTGCCCATTTTATTTTATCTCTTTACTATATTAAGATTATTTTATGAATGGAAGACCCTTGTCCCATCTCTTTTTAATGTTTTCTAAAACCACGTTTGTTACCCGTTATGATGCAGGATTTGCTTCTCAAATTTTCTCTCATTTTCTCAAGAAATTCATTTTTTTTCTTTTGTAAATATCCAAACCTCTTTCTTCTCTAGAGGTATTCACATAGATGTCAAAACGATCAATTATATTTTGGGATTAACATACATGAAACCCACATTCCTTTTATGTGGGTTTAAAATTACAAGAGGATCTTGTTTTTTAGAACCTTTTAAAATAACATGATTTTGATATGAAACCCGTTTCTTTTATTCTCCACGGGTTGTTTATGAAATGTTTATTATGATCTATGTTGCTCACATTAATTAAGACATATAAAGGGTGTACCCTGATAGCGCTATAATGAATTGGGTAAAGAATTTAATCTCTAGAGATGGCATGTTTTATGATACCTTGGTGAATAACCTTGGTAATTTTTATGACACCTCAGTGACAAACCTTGGTGATATATTTATAAATGACACAATTAAATATTGTAGCCACATTTCCATGTTGTGATTTGTGTTTTTTTACTATGATAGGTCTCTTTCTCCTTTGCTCATGCCTTTATGATATTCTTCAAATTTTTACCGATAATTTTCATGATCACTTGTAAACTGTTTCACTTGCTTTTCCTTACTGGGTCATATGCTTACCCTTTCCTTTGATGTATGTCATCAGGTTATGAGATGCAGTAATTGTACTTAGGTTGAATCTATGATGAAGTCTTTCATGTGGATTAAAAGAATGCTTTCATGTATTATGTACCTTATTTCCAAGATACTAAACTTTAAAAGTTCCATTTGTTTGTAAAATGTAATGAAAAGTTACGTAATAAAAAGGTGGGATGTCATATGAATACACACACTGGTGCGGGGGTGGTTTGTTTTTTTTGTGGGGGGGGGGGGTAAGTCGCGGGGTCAAGACCCTAGGCATGGAAATGTTCTTACCTTTCTGTTGTGTGCGACAGAGCAACTGTAATGTACCTCAACTATATCTTTAAAAAATGCGCACACCAGTGTGTGTTTGTGAAAAAATATATGTATGATTTGATATTTCAAAAAACACATAAAAATTGATGGAAACAAAAAAACCTAAAAAATATAATATAATTGGATTTAAAAAAATAAGATTCAAATATCAGGGATTTAAACTTGATTCAAGATATGAAATGACCAGACAGGCAATGATTCAACAGTAACAACTGACCAACAATGTGTGCGGAGAAGCGAGAAAGGAAAGAGGAGGCCGATTAGGGTTATAAGCGGGTGACTCATTCTCACAATTATAAGTAAATGTGCTAAGAAATGATACCTTTCTGGACACTTTTTTAACGGTGAGAGACTGAACCCTTAGTGCTAAAAAAACATCGAGAAAGGTCATCAATTTTTAAATATAATCTGACACAACACTTTACAATGATAATTGGATAAATGCAACATGAAATAACATAACATGAATGCTCTAGAATCCCAATAGTTGTCGAACATTTGAAAATATAATCATTGTGTTACACCAAGCATGAGTGGTTGATAAAGTCACAAAATTAGGAAGAAATGATTTTCACTTTCCAAAATAGATTGACGTCTCAATCATATAAGGTAAGCATATATGTGAATTTATTGGTTTTGGAATATGGATACATTTTATATGCGCTGCGTTCGCCCCTTATTTAATTTTCTTAAATTTATATCATTTGTTTTTCATTTATTCCTCCACTATTGTCCCTTTTCTTCTCCTCCCTTATTTTCATTCCCATTTTCTTCCCCTGCGGAATATTCCTCCCCTCCCTTACGGTGCTCCCGGTTCTCCCCCATGGCATGGCGGATCCTCTCCTCCCCCTCGTCCGGCATTCTTCCGGCATCAAGGTAAGCTCTAGTATCTCTAATTTTCCAGATTTATTCCTTTATCTCCTTTTCTCCCCCTCACGTCCCGGCTTGGGAGGCTCTTGTGGGTTTTTCAATTTGGTTGTTGTCGTGACTTATTTATTTTTGGGGTTGGTTCTAGGGATTACATGCGTGCGTAGACTGTCTGCGCGACACCTCTTTCGGATTATACCTCTTGCTGGGAATTTCATGGATTCACTGCTGTTCCGCGGTCGAACTGATCCATTCGATCGATCTGTGCAACCTTGGAGCTTCTCCTGAAGCCATCTTCACGGAACAGCGACAGGCAGTGTTCTATTCATAAGGTGGATTGATTTCTGATGGGCATTTTTGATGGATTGCCCGTGCCCAGCGACAAAGCTTATTTGAGGGACGATCTTTCAAGAGTAGATGAGGGTTGGGCGGCAGCACGTTTTGACTCGCTGCCTCACGTTGTTCATATTTTGACATCTAAAGATCCTGAAGGGGAAGCTCAGTCCTTGAAGGAGCAAAGCAATGTAATTGAGGAAGTCGTGGACGAGGTTGTACATGCATATCACAATGGCTTCAACAAAGCAATTCAGAATTATTCCCAGATATTGAGATTATTCAGTGAATCTGCAGAGAGTATTTCAGTTTTAAAGGTTGATTTGGCTGAGGCAAAAAAACTTCTTGGTGCTCGAAACAAGCAATTGCATCAGTTATGGTATCGATCTGTTACATTGCGACATATAATCTCTTTATTAGATCAAATTGAGGGTATAGCCAAGGTCCCAGCTCGTATTGAGAAGCTTATTGTGGAAAAGCAGTTTTATGCTGCTGTTCAACTGCATGTTCAGTCATCATTGATGCTTGAAAGAGAGGGCCTTCAAATGGTTGGTGCTCTTCAAGATGTTCGATCCGAGTTAACAAAACTTCGAAACATTCTTTTCTATAAAGTATTTGAGGATTTGCATGAACATCTCTACAATAAGGGGGAATACAGCCAAGCTACTTCAAGCATAGATGACGGGGATGAGGAAGTCCCAACCACCACAGCTGTAGCGTTTTCAATGAATAATTCACAGCCTCTTTCTCGAAGGACCAGGTCTCTGAAAAGTGATGGCCCTTCCACTGATGTACTTGGACATCGATCACACCGGCATAGATCCATTGATGGAAGTTCATCGTTTGATGTTCATGACGAAGAGGGTTCTAGAGCACTAAATGATGAAGGACCTACAGATGGGAATGCTTTATTTGTGAATGCTGGTGATGGTGATGGAAATCCTAAAGATTTGAAACTTGCTTTCAGAATTCCATCATGGCTTTGTGATTCTTCTCCAGATGAATTTCTTGAGGCTATTAAAAAGAGTAACGCAACACTTGATGTGAAATATTTGCAAACTATGGTTGAGTGTCTATGTCTACTTGGGAAGGTTGCTGCTGCTGGTGCTATAATTTGCCAAAGATTACGGCCTACTATTCATGACTGCATCACAGCCAAGATTAAAGCCAAGGTAGAAGCAATTAATTCTTCCAAGGGTGGCACAGGTCAAGCATCAGAAATTGTTGTTACAGGTCTTCGTTATACGATGGGTCGATTAGTAAGCTACCGGTCACCGAAACAAAAGCATCAAAATGGAGTATTGCTAGATGGATCATTGACATCAGTTAGTCCTGTATCGCCTGCTTTGTCTCCTTCTGGAACAGCACAGGCAGCAGCAAAAGAACTTCTTGATTCTGTTTTTGATACCATACTTTGCATCTTTGAGAACCATGTTGTTGTTGGTGACCTGTTGGAATCAAAATCCTCTCAGAAGGTAGAAATGAACACGCCAAAGTTAGCACCGACAGATGTGAACTGGAATCCTGAATCAGAAGCTTCTCAAGCTACTGGAGGCTACAGTATTGGATTTTCATTGACAGTTATGCAAAGTGAGTGCCAACAACTGATTTGTGAGATTCTTCGAGCAACTCCAGATGCCGCATCTGCAGACGCTGCTGTGCAAACTGCTAGACTTGCAAGCAAAGTCCCTCCCAAAGGAAAGAGAGATGGGTCAGAAGATGGTCTTTCTTTTGCATTCCGCTTCACAGACTCCACCATATCAACTCCTAACCAAGGAGTTGATCTCATTCATCAAGGCTGGAGTAGGAGGCTGGGTCCAAACGTACTGCAAGAAGGTTATGGATCTGCAGCTGTCTTACCCGAACAAGGAATTTATCTTGCAGCTGCTACATACAGGCCAGTTCTTGAGTTTACAGACAAGGTTGCTTCAATGCTGCCAAACAAGTATCATCAACTTGGCAATGATGGATTGCTAGGTTTTGTGGACAACTTTGTGAAGGACCATCTCTTACCAACGATGTTTGTAGACTATCGCAAAAGCGTACAGCAGGCCATATCAAGTCCAGCTGCATTTCGGCCACGTGCACATCCTGCTGCTTCATACACTGCATTTATCGAAAAGGGTCGACCTGTCTTACATGGGCTTTTGGCTATAGATTTCTTAGCAAAAGAGGTTTTTGGCTGGGCCCAGGCCATGCCCAAGTTTGCTGGCGATCTGGTTAAGTATGTTCAGACTTTCCTTGAAAGAACATATGAAAGGTGCCGTACTTCGTACATGGAAGCGGTTCTGGAGAAGCAGTGTTACATGTTCATCGGGAGGCACGACGTGGAGAAACTGATGCGACAAAACCCATTGGTTGGGTTTTTACCAAATTCTCTTGATCTTTCGGATGCTGAAAGGGCTGAGGCAGAATTGGGTGATCTGCTGTTGAATTTGCGGCCGATCAAGCAGGAACATTTAATCCATGATGATAACAAACATATTTTGCTAGCATCACTCAGTGATTCATTGGAATATGTTGCTGATTCAATTGAAAGGCTTGGGAAATCTTCCTCGAGAGTGTCCCATCATACTAGATCAACTAGTGCCCTCTCCACGAGTTTGGCATCGGTTGCTCAGGAGTATAGAAAACTGGCAATTGATTGCCTTAAGGTTTTGCGCGTGGAGATGCAATTGGAGACAGTGTTCCATATGCAGGAAATGGGTAGGGATTACATGGAGGACCGTGATGCAGAGGAGCCAGATGATTTTATCATGGCACTCACTGCACAAATAATTCGCCGGGATGAGGAGATGGCGCCATTTATTGGCGAAGCAAAGAGGAATTATATATTTGGTGGTATTTGTGGCATTGCTGCAAATGCATCCATCAAGGCTTTGCCTGACATGAAGTCTATCAATCTTTTTGGGGTTCAGCAGATTTGTCGGAATTTGATTTCGTTGGAACAGGCACTAGCAACCATCCCATCGATCGACACAGAAGGCGTGCAACAAAGATTGGATCGGGTCCGGATGTATTATGAACTTCTAAACATGCCATTTGAGGCCTTGCTTGCCTTCATAGCGGAGCACGAGGAGTTGTTTAGTTCCACAGAGTATTACAATCTTCTGAAGGTCCATGTCCCGACGAGGGAGATCCCCGATGATGCGCATTTGCGACTATCAGAGATATTGTCTCATTAGCTTCTTAGATGTCTTGATCTCGATCTGGGTGGCTGTGGTAAGGCCACATGTATAGAAAAAATCCAACTTTCATCTCCGGTTATGGTGTGCAAGTTGCTCATTGGTGGTAAGTTTTTGTCTTCTCTGGTTTATGATTCATGTATGTTGTTGTCATTATGTAATTTATTGAAAATTTTGTGTTTGGTGTTAGGAAAAAAAAATGATTTAAGGTGGTCTCAACATTCTTCTAGTTATTGGTGAAATTGGTATTTTATATGAGCTGTCTAGTGAATGAACTGGAATATTGTTTTTCCAAATAAAAGTGGTCTTAAGTGAAATCCAATGGTGAATCTGGTTTGAATGGAATTTCATTGAACTGAGAAGGGGATTTTCTTGACTTGATTGGTGGTGGTGGTGGTGGTTTTGAACTGGAAGTAAATTTGCCATGCAATAGATGTGTTTGACAAAATGCTTAAGCGATAACTATTATTATTACATTATAATACATTATAATACATATATTTATATATGTCTATATATATAACATATGTTATATATGTAACATATATTCTGATTTATGTTTATTTATATTTATGCACACTATATTCATGTTTATAGATAATACATATATACATATATTTATATATATGGCTTATAGTGTATGCAAATGTTATTATATATATATAATTGTATATTGTGTTTGTAATGTGTATATATATTTATGCACTGTAGATGTATGTGTATGTATATATGTATATATATATACCTACATACCTATATATATATAACAAGGGTGTCGCGCATAAGAGGGGCTCAGACAGCGTGTCTTAGGGTGAGGACGACACATGGAACTCATGAGGGGAGCGTGCAAGATGAGAAGCTGGGCGCAAGATGGGACAGTTGCGCGCAAGAGGGGACAGTTGCGCGCAAGATGGGACAGTTGCGCGCAAAACAATCCCTTATGTATGTATGCATGTTTGTTTGTTTGTTTGTTTGTTTGTGTGTGTGTGTTTATAGTGTATGTATATATACTATTTATATAATATTTTTTTTTACATATTGTATATAAATAAATAAACAAGTTTATGTATATATGGTGATATATATGTGTATATATATCATTATGTGTAATTATATATATAAATGTATGTTGTATATGTACGTTTTATACGTTGTTTACTAAAATATGAATATCAATAAAAAATAGATAGATGAAAATCACATTACCAGAGAATAAAAGGAAGGTATAAAAGAGTTCATCAAATTTGCAACGAAGAATGTGTACGACCCTTCTCAAATTATGTGTCAGTGTATATGTTATTTAAAGCAAATTAGTCCAACTGAATTGGAATAATATTTGATTTGGTACAGAATTGATCAGAGTTATAAATGTTGGGTTGAAGACGGAGAAGAAGTAAAGGTATTTAGTAAGTGAAATGAAAATATGTTTTATAAATCATCAGATATTGGTACAAGTGTATATGATGTCGTATATCATATTGAGGAAATGGAAACTGTGTTTGAAGATGAACTTACAAATTTTCCGAAAATGTTTGAGAAATTGATAAAATGTGTAGAAATGTTGATGGTTGTACAAAATATAAAACATTATAAGTAGTACTAAAATATATAGCTTGAAACCAGACAATAAAGAGAGTGGCGTCGGTTTCATAGAGTTGTTTTCTCTGTTTAATGATATGTTGGAGTTGGTGCCCTAGAGCCAAATTTCTTAATACTTGATTGTATGTTTTCATTATTAATGAAGTTTCTTATGGCATTATGATTGTTCTTTTGTATGACATTTGTTTGTGATAATGTCCCAAGAATATATGTTGCACTGGAAAGTCATGACATTTCCCTACTATGATGAAAATATAGAGGTGTCACGACAGTATTCTTGAATATTGTTCTATGGTCGGATGAAATTATTTGACGAGACACAAAATAATGCATATTATTAGAGGTAGGAGGCTCATAAGACACTGAGACGCCTTCTCATGGTGTTCGCATTTGGTAATCTTCAAGATAGGAGATTAAGAGAATAAACCCGTCAATAGGAAATCCATATTTCCATGTGTCATTGGATGTTTCTATCAGTGGATGTGTATATTGATCCTTAAACTTTAAGATTATTATTAATGAATATCATGATTCACATCCTTTGATGTGTTAATGAAAACCGTGACGATATATACTCTGTAACGACCCAAACTTTTGAATAATATCTGTTTCCTAAATTTGTGTGTTATTTTATTTTATACTCAATAAAACTATATCCTTTTAATTAATGAAGTGAGTATAATTAAAACGATGTCGTTGGGTTTCGACTGTTATATGACCATTGATCAATATGACTATTGGAAACTAAACTCTTAACATTACGATTATTGTTTATAAATACGAGTGATCTTGGTTAATTAATACAGAAAGAAGAGTCGATGGCCTCATCCAGTAGACTTGGGCTTCGACTGTTATATGACCATTGGTCAATATGACTGTTGGAAGCTCGTCTGTTAGAGCTTGGGAAGGAGGTAGCATCTTTGGGCTTTGCTCTGGACCAAGCCCAAGCTGATCTTCAACATGTGAAGCTTAAACGAAATTGCCTACGGGAGAAGTTCAAACAGATAGAAATCACCACTCGGACAATGTTGTCCGAGCCGCCCCAAGATTCCATCACCATAGCACACCTAACACTTAGGTCCTATGCATGTGTTATAAGGGGTTATGTAACAAGCCCTTAGTTACTTTGTGTAATCTTTTTGTATAAATAAAATTGTTATTTCTTCTTATGGTAAAATTTGTGAATTTCAAATGTTCGGATAAATATAGGATGAATTTATAGAAGTTTCATATTATTGATGAATTTTGAAAAAAAACACTTTAAAATATTTTTGTTTACATTAAATAATCAATAATGTGAAATGATTTTCAGAAAATAGTCTTCTACAGTTGTGATCAGTATGAAATTTAAAGTATAATAAGATCAACTTAATTTTTTTAGTGAATAGTAAAGTATGACTAGTAATATTACCCTTATGAATAGTAATGTGACCAATAGAATAATAACCTCACTTAAGAAAGTATAAATATAATTTAGGCATCTTGAATGATAATGTGATATAATAGCATTAGTAAATAAATGTCATAGAAATTATTAGTTAAGTATTAGTATTTTTTCGGGTAAATAATGTTTTTACTTAAAAATTAAATATCTCATAATTAAAAAATTATTTTTATAAAATGGAATTCATTTTTGAATTCAGAGCATCGATATTAGGTTAGGGTGAATTTATGAGATTTTTATAAAATGTTTTCTTTTTCGGTGAATAGTAAAAATACAGTTTTGAGTTTCGGTGTGATTAATGACATCATAAATGATGTAATCATGATGTAATAATTCTGATTGATTTGTGAATAGTAAGATATGTTATGAGGTGTCTCAAGTGGCCAATACCATGGGCAAGCCCATGGTTTTTCAAATACCATCGATGATGTGTCCATTGGAAATTCATAAAATATTCCCTCATTTTTGCTATAAATACCAAGCCATTCTCTCTTTCCTTTAATTCAAAATTCATCCTTAATGAAGCTATGGTCTCCTTACCTCCCAAGGAGTCCTCTCAAGGTGCCCTCAAGCCCCCCAAGGTCCCAACCTTCGAGCTTTCGAAGCTACTCTTCAAGGTAAAGGAACATTTCACCCTCCTCTTTTAAGTCATGACTTCCTTTATGTTATGTATTCTAGTTTCCTTCTTATTATATTGGGGTATGTTCTTATATATCCTTATTACTATCCATTTCATGTCCAAATGATGAGAGACCCTTTCCACTCATCAATTGATTTTCTGAATTTTTAAGTGACGCCGTTAGACTGCCAAATTTTCGTAAAAGAAATCGCATTTTTTTTCAAGTTTCCTTTTCATGTGGTATGTCATACAAATATACACACAATGATCTTATTTTTATTTTATTCTGCCCCTTTACTGTAAAACGATTCATTTATGGATGTGAGACCCTTATCCCCTCTCTTTTATTGTTTTCTAAAACCATGTTATATAGTCGTTATGCTAAAGAAATTTCGTCTTTCTCTCTTTCTCTCAAGAAATTCTATTATCTTATTTATGTGAATACCCAGACCAATTTCATTTCTAGGGGTGTTCATAAAGACATAAAAATGATATTCTTGATTCTCGAATTGACATACATAAAACCCTTATTCCCTTTCCATGAGTTATAAATGACATAATGATCTTGTTTTTAAACACTTTTTAAAAAGTCATGATTTTTATATGAAACCCATTTCTTTTATTCTCTTTGGGTTATTTATGAAATGTATGATTATGATCTATGTGGATCACATGAAAATAAAGACATATTAAGGGTGCACCCTGATAGCGCTCCAATGCATTGGGTAAAGAATTTAATCTATAGAGATGACAAGTTTCACGATACCTTGGTGATTAACTTTGGTATTTTTTATGACACCTTGGGGATGAACCTTGGTGACATGTTCATGAATGTCTAAATTAAATATTGTAGCCACATATTCAAGTTACGGTTCAAGTTCTTTTCATTATGATATGCCTCTACTTCTATTGCTCATGTCTTTATGTTTTTCATCAAGTTCTTTTTGATATCACAAGTAAACTGATTCCTTTGCTTTCCTTACTGGGCCTTCTGCTCACCCTTTCCTTTGATGTATGTCTACAGGTTATTAGATGCAGTAGTTGTACTTAGGATGAACTTATGATGAAGCCCTACAAGTGGATTATAATAATGTTTTATGTTTTCATGTTTTATGTTCTTGATTTCCAATACACTAGACTTTAAAGGTCATCTGTTTGTAAAATGTAATGAAAAGTTATGTAATAAAAAGGCGGAATGCTATAGTTGGTATCAAAGGATAGTTTATTTATTTATGGAAATTAGGCTATGAAAACTTTAGGAAGAACCCTATATAAAAGTTTAAATATAGGAAAACTTCCAGGTATTTTGGTGAAATATTAAGTAAGTGATTTCTGAACAAATAAATCTCTGTCTAGATACGAACAAGTGGAAGTGGCTCTGGCACATATGTACCTAGGAGTGAAAACTCTGACAAGGAGTTTCGAGCTTGACCCGAGGTATCCTGGTACATGACAACGGGCCTTGCTGCACTCCTGGTTTGACACTCTCAGGGGATATGTTTGGTTAATCATAATCTTTTTATGAATCATTATGAAAGATTTATAGAGAAATGTAATTGTTTAAGAATGAAGCTTTAAGACATATAATCCTTTATAGTTAAAAGATTCGTAAATGAAATAAGCTTCTAACTAAGGTTTTATTCTTTTAGAAAATGGAGGGCAATAGGAGGAACCGTGCAAATGGTGACCGTAATGGACCATGCACTGACGACCCTCTGATGGAAGTCGGAATAGAAACTTTCATGAGAAGGATGAACCAACTGACTCAAGTTATGAGAAATAACTTGAATCAAGTTGAGAGACCGATCTCACTACGAAGGGAACAACATTCTGTTGAGTCCTTTATGGGTCAACGACCACCAACTTTCAGTGGATCTACCGACCCATTGATTGCTGAATTGTGGATCAGCACTATCGAGAAGATCTTTTCTGTGCTCCGCATTTCGGAACAAGAGAAGGTCACCATGACTGTTTACCGCTTAGAGGGAGAATCTGATCAGTGGTGGGAACTAATTAAAAACACGAATCCAAGAGTGGAGGTTGAAGCTATGGAGTGGGAAGAGTCCATAGGGATCTTCTTCAGTAAGTATTTCTCTCATTCCATAAGAATAAGAATGGAGAAGGAGTTTCTCAAGTTGAAGCAGAAGGAGAATGAATCTGTGGGAAGCTACAAGATGAACTTTACACCTCTAGCTTTGTCATGGATCCAAATGGTAAGGTTGATAGATTCTTCAGTGGGCTGAGACCTCATTTGCGGAAGAATCTATCCAACCGAGACTATGATAACTATGAGGAGATCGTGCAGAGTGTGATGAAAGTCGAACTAGAGTTTGGTGAGACACAATGGTCTCATAAATCCAATGACAAGAAAAGATCGATGAAGCCAAGATTAGGGAAGATTTTTGATCAGGGAAGAGGAGGAAAGAAAGTGCAACATCCAACGTGTAATAAATGTGGGAAGAAGCATTCAGGGAACTGCCTGCTCAGGAGCGGGAAGTGCTATAAGTGTGGAAGAGATGACCATATTGCGCGGAATTGTCGTAGTGAGGAGAAGCCTCAACTACCAAACACTAACGACAAGGGGAAGATGGTGCAGGCCCTACCTGATGTCCAATTCTATAAGTGTGGAAAACTTGGACACTTTTCCAATCACTGTCCAAATCTGAGGGTAGTGGAGGGGAATCACCATCAACCTCAACATCGACCAAGGGAACAAGGTCGTACTTTTGCAATCACTACGTCTGAATTTGAAGCGCCAAATGATGTAGTGGCAGGTACTCTTGTTATTCTCTCAAAGCTAGCAAATACTTTGTTTGATTCTGGTTCTACACATTTCTTTATTTCCTCCAAGTTTGCAAAGTATTTAGAATAAACCCCTAAATTTCTAAAAGTAGAGTTATCAGTCAAGACTCCTGGTGGGATTATCCAAGCATTGTCAGTGTTTAGAAACTCTAGTATTTACTTTAGTGAGCACAATCTTATCGCAAATATAGTAGTCATTCCCATGCTGAAATTCGACATTATACTAGGGATGGACTGACTCTCAAAGTATAATGCTAAGATCAAATGCAGAAGGAAATCTCAGTATTCTTGAATGGAAAACCTATGGTTATCTTCCAAGGAGAGATATTTCAACCTGATCTTTGTCTAGAAGAACCTCCTATATCCTTCTTTATGGGGTTGATCGGTGAATAAGAAGAAGGAAATGAGAGTTTAAGGATAGAAAATGTCCCCATCATCTAGGAATATGTTGACGTATTTCCTAAGGAGTTACCTGGACCTCCCCCAGAAAGAGAGGTAGAGTTCTTCATTGAACTCGTACTTGGATCCCATCCGATATCAAAGACCCCATATAGGATAAAAAATGTGGAGTTGGAGGAATTAAAGAAGCAACTCCAGAATCTTTTGGAGAAATGGTTTATCCGACCAAGTGTGTCTCCTTGGGGAGCACCTGTTCTCTTTGTGAAGAAGAAGGATGGATCGATGTGACTATGCATTGATTATAGAGAACTGAATGGGATCACAATAAAGAACAAATACCCTCTTCCAAAAATTGATGAATTATTTGACTAACTTTGTGGGGCTCAATTCTTCTCTAAGATTGATCTTTGATCTAGTTATCATCAACTGAGGGTGAAGAAATAATATATTCCAAAAACTGCATTCCGATCAAGATATGGGCATTATGATTTTGTTGTTATGCCCTTCGTATTGACTAATTCACCTGCTATTTTTATGGATTTGATTAATAGAGTCTTTAATGACTACCTTGATAACTTTGTAGTAGTTTTTATTGATGATATTCTAATAAATTCCAAAAGTCGTGAGGAGCATGATGATCATCTAAGGGTTATTTTTCAAACTCTACAGAAGGATAGGCTTTTTGGAAAGTTCTACAAATGTGAATTTTGGTTACAACAAGTTTCTTTCTTAGGGAATATTGTAACCAATGAAGGAATCACAGTTGACCCTACAAAGACAAAGGTTATAGAGGAGTGGCCTCCACCTACAACAATAACTGAGATTCGAAGTTTCCTTGGATTGGTAGGATATTATAGGGGGTTTGTGAAAACTTTTCACACCTTTCTAATCCATTAACTAAGTTAACTCGAAAAGGGGTCAAGTTCGTCTGGACAAAGGAGTGTGAGGAAAGTTTCCAAGAGCCGAAGAAGAGATTGTTTACTGCACCCGTGTTAACTCTACCCTCAAGTGGAGAAAGATTCGTTATTTTTAGTGATGCATCTCTAAAAGGTCTTGGGTGCGTCCTCATGAAAAATGAAAAAGTCATTGTTTATGCATATCGACAGTTAAAGATTCACGAGTAGAACTATCCTACGCATGATCTGGAGCTGGCTGCGGTTGTTTTTGCTCTGAAGATATGGAGGCACTATCTTTATGGGGAGAAATGTGATATATACACAGACCATCAAAGTTTGAAGTATATTTTCACACAAACAGAATTGAACATGAGACAAATGAAATGGTTGGAACTTCTTAAAGACTACAATTGTTCAATTTATTATCATCCCGAAAGAGCAAACAAAGTCACTGATGCATTAAGCAAGAAAGACCCAGTTGTTATTTCCATGATGAGGATTCAAAGATATCCTTTGATCAATGACTTGGTAAAGTTGAACATGGGAATTATAAGGGAAGGGACATCATCAACCCTAACCCAAATGATTCCTCAACCATCATTACTAGAGAAGATCAAGAAATATTAGAAAGAAGTTCCTTTGTTACAGAAGAAGTTTGAGGCTATGAAGGATGGGAAGTTTCCTGAGTTCAATATTGATCAAGAAGGTGTACTGAAATTTCGTACAAGACTATACGTTCCATCTATTCTGGAAATAAAGGAGGAGTTGATGGATGAAGCTAATAGCTCTACTTTCTTTATACATCCGGGAAGCACGAAAATGTATAGATACCTTTGTGATCATTATTAGTGGGATAATATGAAAATGGAGATTGCTGACTAGACTTCAAGGTGCCTAGTAGGCAGAGCGACAACTTCCTAAAGGGGTATTGTGACCACTAGCCATACCGGCATGGAAGTAGGACAATATCACAATGGACTTTGTCACTGGTCTCTCGAGAACTTCCAAAGGAAACAATGCGATATGGGTTATTGTGGACCGTCTCACCAAGACTGTCCATTTTATCTCCATTTGGGAAGATTTATCTCTTTATTAACTAGCCAAGATTTATGTAAAGGAAGTGGTAAGGCTACATGGAGTTCCACTTTCTATCATATCTGATCGTGATCCTAGGTTCATATCAAAATTCTGGAGAAGTCTTCAACATGCTTTGAGAACCAAATTGAATTTCAGTACAGCCTGTCACCCCCAAACTGATGGCCAATCTGAAAGGACTATTCAAACACTCGAGGACATGCTGAGAACATACTCAAAGAAATTCAAAGGAGAATGGGATCAACATATCCCTTTAGTTGAGTTCTTTTACAACAACAGCTTCCACTCGAGCATTCAAATGGCACCCTATGAATCTCTATATGGGAAGAGATATAGAACTCCTACTTTTTGGGATGAAGTTGTTGAGAGAAATATTCTTGGGCCAAATCTTGTGCAAGAGATGACATAAAAGGTTCACGCTATCCAGCAACACATTAAGGCTGCTCAGATTTGGAAAAATAGCTATGCTGACAACCGTCGAAGGGACTTGGAGTACGATGTTGGTGAAAAATTATTTCTTCGAATTTCACCTTGGAAGAGAGTCATGAGGTTTGGGAATCAAGGGAAGCTCAACCCTAGCTACATTGGCCCTTATGAAATCCTTGATCGCGTAGGAGCAGTGGCCTATCAGCTTGCATTTCCTCCAAATCTAGCACAAGTTCATGATGTCTTCCATGTATCCCTCTTGAGGAAGTACATACCTGACCCTTCACATGTACTAAACCCAAATGTGGTACAATTGGAACATGAACTCTCTTATGAGGAGAAACCGGTGGAGGTCTTGGATCGTAGGGACAAGGTTCTATGCAACAAGACTACCCACCTTGTTAAGGTGTTGTGGAGGAACCAAAAATGCGAAGAAGCCACGTGAGAACCAGAGGAGTCTATGAGGTAGAAGTACCCCTACCTTTTCTCTTCTGAGGTTACGAGTTGAAATTTCAGGGACAAAATTACTTAAGGGGGGAAGAATGTAACAACCCAAACTTTTGAATAATATCTGTTTCCTAAATTTGTGTGTTATTTTATTTTATACTCAACAAAACTATATCCTTTAATTAATGAAGTGAGTATAATTAAAATGATACCATTGGGTTTCAACTGTTATACGACCATTGGTCAATATGACCGTTGGAAACTAAACTCTTAACATTATGATTATTGTTTATAAATACAAGTGATATTGGTTAATTAATATAGAAAGAAGAGTCGATGGCCTCATCCAGTAGACTCGGGTCGTACGAAGCCCATCTGTCAAAGCTTGGGAAGGAGGTAACATCTTTGGGCTTTGCTCTGGACCAAGCCCAAGCTGAGCTTCAATATGTGAAGCTTGAACGGAATCACCTACGGGAGAAGTTCAAGCTGATAAAAATCACAACTCGAGCAATGTTGTCTGAGCCGCCCAAAGATTCTATCACCATAGCACACCTAACACTTAGGTCCTATGCAAGTGTTATAAGGGGATATGTAACAAGACCTTAGTTACTTTTTGTGATCCTTTTGTATAAATAAAATTGTTATTTCATCTTATGGTAAAATTTGTGAATTTCAAATGTTTGGATAAATATAGGATGAATTTATAGTAGTTTCATATTATTGATGAATTTTGGAAAAAAGGGTATTTTAAAATATTTTTGTATACATTAAATAATTAATAATGTGAAATTATTTTCAAAAAATGGTCTTCTACAGTTGTGATCAGTATGAAATTTAGAGTCTAATAAGATCAACTTAAATTTTTAGTGAATAGTAAAGTATGAATAGTAATATTACCCTTATGAATAGTAATGTGACCAATGAAATAGTAACCTCACTTAAGAAAGTGTAAATATAATTTAGGCATCTTGAATAGTAATGTGATATAATAGCATTAGTAAATAACTGTTTCAGAAATTATTAGTTAAGTATTAGTATTTTTTTGGGTAAATAGTGTTTTTACTTAAAAATTAAATATCGCATAATTAGAAAATTATTTTTATAAAATGGAGTTCATTTTTGAATTCTTAGCATCGACATTTGATTAGGGTGAATTTATGATATTTTTATAAAATGTTTTGTTTTTTGGTGAATAGTAAAAATACAGTTTTGAGTTTCGGTGTGATTAATGACATCATAAATGATGTAATCATGATGTAATAATTATGTTCGACTTGTGAACAATAAGATATGTTATGAGGTGTCCTAAGTGGCCAATACCATGGGCAAATACCACGGTCAAGACCATGGTTTTTCAAATACCACCGATGAGGTGTCCATTGTAAATTCATAAAATATTCCCTCACTTTTGCTATAAATACCAAGCCATTTTCTCATTCATTTAATTCAAAATTCATCCTCAATGAATCTATAGTCGCTTTAACTCCCAAGGAGTCCTCCCAAGGTGCCCTCAAGCCCCCCAAGGTCCCAACCTTCGAGCTTTCAAAGTTATTCTTCAAGGTAAGGGAACCTTTCAACCTCATCTTTTAAGTCATGACTTCCTTTATATTATGTCTTTTAGTTTCCTTCTTATTATTTTGTGGTATGTTCTTATATATCCTTATTACTGTCCATTTCATGTCCAAACGATGAGAGACGATTTCCACTCTCATCAATTGATTTTCTGAATTTGTAAGTGACAATGTTAGGCTGCCAAATTTTCGTAAAAGAATTCGCATTTTTTTCTTCAAGTTTCCTTTTTTATGTGGTATGTCATAAAAATATCCACACCATGATCTTATTTATATTTTATTTTTACCCTTTACTATAAAATGATCCATTTATAGATGGGATACCCTAGTCCCCTCTCTTTTTATTGTTTTCTAAAACCATGTTATATACCCATTATGTTGCAGAAATTTCTTCTCAAAATTTCTCTATTTCTCTCAAGAAATTCTATTATCTTATTTATGTGAATACCGAGACCGATTTCGTTTCTAGGGGTGTTCATAAAGACATAAAAAATGATATTATTGATTCTAGAATTGACATACATAAAACCCTTATTCCTTTTCCATGGGTTATAAATGACATAATGATCTTGTTTTTAAACACTTTTTAAAAAGTCATGATTTTGATATGAAACCCATTTCTTTTATTCTCTTTGGGTTATTTATGAAATTTATGATTATGATCTATGTGGATGAAATGAAAATAAAGGCATATTAAGGGTGCACCTTGATAGAGCTCCAATGCATTGGGTAAAGAATTTAATCTCTAGAGATGACAAGTTTCACGATACCTTGGTGAATAACCTTGGTAATTTTTATGACACCATGGGGATAAACCTTGGTGATATGTTCATGAATGTCTAAATTAAATGTTGTAGCCACATATTCAAGTTATGGTTCAAGTGATTTTCATTATGATATGCCTCTACTTCCATTTCTCATGTCTTTATGTTTTTCATCAAGTTCTTATTGATATCACAAGTAAACTGATTCCCTTGCTTTCCTTACTGGGACTTCTGCTCACCCTTTCCTTTTATGTATGTCTCCAGGTTATGATATGCAGTAGTTGTTCTTAGGATGAACTTATGATGAATCCCTACAAGTGGATGAGAATAATGTTTTATGTTTTCATATTTTATGTTCGTGATTTCCAAGACACTATACTTTAAAGGTCCTCTGTTGGTAAAATGTAATGAAAAGTTATGTAATAAAAAGGTGGGATGCCATATGCTCGTAGTGAGACATGAGGCGTTGGGTACATCACAAGTGATATTTCATTAATGGATAATGCGAGAAAGGATTCATCACTTCTTTCCTTTGACGGAAGTTGATATCTCATACCTTTTGATGGAATGAAATTTCCTTGATGAACCATGACCATAGTGTTCAGTGGGTGAGTTCATTTTCGCGGTGATGGCCGTACCACATCAGAGTTTTGGGTTTTAGTGATTAGTGAGTTTTAAGAGATTTATTTTCCTATATAAATCACCCTAATCACATCATTAAGTAGAGAAGATTTCATTTGATAAGATCATCGCTGAATGAATTTGGGAAAGTCCGAAGTAGTTCACGAGTGAGGATTCCATGAAGGAGGAATTAGTTCGTGGGGAATCAATTTCGCAAAGGAGATAGTTTATGAGGAAAGTTTGCTAAAGGGGTTTGCGGGGTTCTGTAGCTCACAAAGGAAAAGAGACTGCGTAGAAGATGTGGTCCATAAGGCATCGACCATCCGTGAAGCAGGGGCGATCCTCAAAGAAAAAGGTGATCATAAAGTACTCACGCCACATGGTGCAAGGCAGTTCACAAAGGATTCAAGGTAGTTCGCGGAAGATGCAAGATAGTTCACAGATGGAGAAAGGAAGTTCATGAAGATACTAAAATAGTTTATGAAAGTAATTTCTACAAGCTAACAGTATGCAGAAAAGTGGATTTCATCTACCGGGTGAAAGCATGACTTCAGAGCACACTCATATATGTGTGAAACAATTTTAAGGTGATTCAGAATAATGAGAGATTCTCCTGGAGGAGTATTGAGCACACTTTCATTGTGAGACAATGAGATTTCAAATTGTGATTGGTTGTAAACTAGGAGGGACAATGAGTTCGGTCTGAACATTGTAAAGGCAGTGAGCCTGAGTATAGAAGTGATCTAGTTTGAACCGTAATTTGGCAGTGAGCCTTAATGATTTTGGTACATCGACACATAGTATTTGTATTCTCCTCAGACATAAGCTTGTGAGGGTGAACCAAGTAAAATTAATGTGTCTCATGCATGCTTTCATTTTTATTCGTACATTGATTCGAGAAAGGGAGAGAAAAATGTTTTGTTTAACAAAAAAAAATCGAAGGGGAAACTGTTTTAATCTGTCATACCCTGATTCCCCCCCCTCTCAGGGTATTTAACCTAGTTGGGATAACAATTCATATTAGAGAAAAATGTTGAAAGTTAGTGGTTCCCTCTCAATAGAAGAAATGGAGGTTGTCAATCACAAAGGGATTCTGATCTTTGATGGAAACAATTTTCAATTATGGAAGAATCAGATGCATCACTACTTATGATCATTAGGAATATATGTATTTACAGTAATGATATATGGAATTTCAGCCAATATCGACAGTGGTGCTTTATCAGAAGATGATCGAAGGGAATTGGATGCTTACGCCAAAGGAATCAATGCTTTAGGGGGTACCCTATCCAATGCAATATATATGAAGGTGGTGTCGTGTAAATCACTACATTCTATTTGGGAAAAGTTGCTCAATATTTATGAGGGTGACTCAAAAGTAAGAGAAGTAAAGATGCAAGTTATATGGAACAAGTATGAGGATTTAAGAATGCACCCAAATGAGTCTATATATTCATTCTTCGACCGGGTGAATGTTACTATGGAAGACACACATGATCTTGGAGAAATTTGTATTGTCTTAGATTTTCTGTGTATTATTTTTGGATATTATATGGATGGATTTCGTGACCAAACGTTGAGACGACGTGCGATTCTGAGGCCTAGTGTGCCCTAAATAAATGTTTGAAAATATTAAAATATTTAATAGCACACACACATGATTTTCTTGAAAAAGTTGGATAACTCTTAAACGGGTGTCCGAATCAGAAATCTGAGGGCACTATTGAGTTCAGAATAATGGCTTTACCCTAAGGGCGACCCAACTTTAGTTGGCGTGATTCGTTTGTGAAAAAGCTGTTGTAGGACGTAAAAGGAATAAAATAATTTAACAAAATAATTATTTCTAACGCAGGGACTATTTTTTCTTTAATTAGACAATTATGTAGAAATCCTAGGGTTATCCGCATAACCTTGGAGTCACCAGGGGACTTCTAGAGAGAACTTTGGAGAATCCTCTCAAGCGAATGGCGGCAGATTGTGGATCGATCGATCGACACAGCTTCAGATTCAACAGATCTTGCCAACGAATGTGACACAATGATCATTCTTCATCAGCAATCAAACCGAATTGAGGCAGGATGTTTTGACTTTTTTATTTCCATCCCGTTTTAATCCTGAACAAATGAGAATCAGTTTAGTGAACAAGAATTGATACGCGCATCGTCGGTAGATTTCAAATTTATGGAATTGTTTTTGGTTCATTGATTTATTCCTCTTCATTTATCATTATAACGGAAACAAATCGAGGCTGACATGAATAACGACCAAGGTTTGTTCCTCAAGGTTGCTCTTGTGATTTTCTCCCTAAATTCTTCACGTTCTTCACTATTGGAACCCCGTGTTTCTTGGATCAACATTTTTGAGTGGTTCTGAACATGATCAGATCCCCAAATTCAAGTCAAGTCGACAACCGAGGTTGGATATGTGTAGATTGAGAACTAAGGAGCTCAGATTTGTGACTGTTTAATTTTTTAAGCATCAAAGGAAGAGAGATGGCCCACGGAAGGGACCATCGGCGCGACAACGACATGTGGCGGTGGAGCGCATGTGGGTGGTGATTACTGGCGATGGTGGCGTGATGCGGCGATGGTGACGATGGATGCGGAGCGACGACGAACGTAGAGCAGGCCATTGGGCCGAGTTGGATGAGTGGACTCGGGTCGGATCCCAGGCAATTGGGGTGGAGCCCGGTGGTGGCTGACCGCGACAGTCGACCGTGGGTGCATCGACTGCTCGGTAAGTTGACCAACTGCGGTGGTCGAACGTGGTGGTAGGTGGACCTACCACGATAGTAGGTCCACAGGCCCCTAACAGGCCTGCTGGTGGTTTCATTCAGATGACCATAACTCATAAACAAAGCATCCAATCGACGAGATGTCTATGACGTTGAGACCCTAACGTTGAGATGATCATTTTGAGACTAGTGGTGAGTTTTTAGTTTGGATCGATATAGGTTGAAAGAATTCCCTTGGTTCTTTCCTCAAGGGTTCAGTGTGAAATTACATCCACATCATTGGATTGTAATCCCCTATAGAGGTCGATTCTTAGATAGAATATGGTATCCCTCCCTGAGACTAGAGTGCGATCCTCTATAACCCCTAGTGGAGTTGTGGAATTGGCGTAAACTCTGAGGGAAGGGCATTGGTCCTTCATTTAATGGGCCGCATCGGCAGGGTTTATGGTGTCCCCTAGTGGTTCTTGGCGTGATCCCCTTTGCAGCGGGTTGATTCAGATTTGGTATGTGGTATCCCCCAACGGTTCTAGGCATGATCTCATATATGTGTATCATAGTCTTCCTTGAACAATGCTTTATCTTTGGGTGGGGCCCAAATGAGATATACCTCTTCGTTAAGTATCTCCAATGATACATGGCTCAAAGAGTGAGTTCTCTCAGAACAAGCATGCTTCGAGCAGAATCCGGTGGCTGACAGTTGTTTATGACCGCCTGATGGCATGGTGTCTCTCATGAGTATATCTAGGTTTTTCTATACTCCTTATATCTATTATATAGTGCTACATATTATATTGAGCTGATTATTATTGGTGCTTCATGTTTAGTGTTTTCGGGGTATCCTACTAGGTATTGTTATACTCACCCTTGAATGAGTTTTTCCTATACGTGTCGTGTCTTGTGCACACAATAGATTTTTTGATGGTGTCTTAGGAGGACCAGGAGTAGGTGGAGTATAGCTGGAGCTAGGTAGACCGATGTGTTTTCCAGGAGCATACCTTTAATATAGTCCTCACCCTTAGAGTAGATTGGATGTTGTTAGCCAAAAATCCCACATGATGGTGCTTTTGGGTTGATTGTGTTTGTTGACAAGGTTTGAGGTTATTGACTTTGAGTCTAAGGCATGGAAAGTTAGCGTGAATGTTGAACTGAACACGTAAAGAACGAGTGCTGAACTGATCTCACAATGTGATCATGTGCAGAGCGCACGATTGCCTTTGGATCTCGCGTGACACTCATAGTTGTCTTTGGAACTCGTGATGGGTCATGAAAAGTATTAGAAGACAAAAACATTGAAAATCGTAAGATTATGCGTGATTGAATTTGAGTCTTGCAGTGAGATCTCGTGCAGCGCACATGATTGTATTTGGATCTTGCAGAGGGATCTTGCGCAACACTCATAATTGTCTTTGGATCTCATGAAAGGATATTGCACAACACTCATGATTGTCTCTGGGGCTTGCACCCAGATCTTGTGCAAAGCACAAATAGGACTCACGCTTGAGACTCGCGAAATCACATGAAAATAAAGGAAAAATATGGAAATGACGAAAGGGGTTCACAATCATTGAAGATCTTACGAAGCACATGATTTTCTTTAAGACTTTCACCAGAGGTTCGTGGAGTGAAAACCGGACTCACGTTAGGGGTTCACGGAGCGCGAATAGGACTCGTGCCCAGGGGTTCGCAGAGCGCATGGTGCCATTGAGGTGGATGGTTGTACGTGATTTGTGGAGATAAGGTGGTGGAAACTTGCCTATAAATACCCCAAGACCCATCCTTAAACATTGACAAAGTTTTGCATAAAAATATTGATCTAAAGCTCATTTTAAGAAGAGACTCATGGTGAGATCTTGTGATAGAGGTTCACAGAGAAGTAGATTACGTGATTGACATCACCTAAGTATTGCGCATGATCTGAACAAGGTCTTGTGAAAAGTTAAAAATTTGACTCGTGAAAGAAGACTCGTGGAAGAGACTTGCGCAGAGTGGGAATCGCGCAGAGTGCAAACAAGGGTTCGCGGTGAAGGAGGTTCGCGCCAGGGGTTTGCGGTGAAGGAGGTTCATTCCAAGGGACTCACGCAAGATGAGACTCATGCAAGGCACCTAGGGTTCATGCTAGGTGACTTGCGCAAGGTGAGACTCTCGTAAGGCACCTGGGGTTCGTTCTAGGGGAATCACACAAGGTGGGACTCATGCAAGGTACCCGAGGTTTGTGCCATGATCTCACGCAAGGGTACACGCTAAGATCTCATGCAAGGAATTATGCACCAGGGTCTCGCACATGGGTGTCACACTAGAATATTGTGCACAGAGATACATACTTACATTGCCATGTAATAGTATCATTGTCACATCTGAATTCTGAATGAGAAGAAGAAAATAGAGGATATGCACTATTTGAAAATACTAGTAGAAGGAGGTTATTCACTACAACATTCAAAGCGGTGAGAGGAATCCTTGGTATCACTTGAGGATCATTCCAAAAAAGAGGTAATTTATATGTTTATAGTAAAGAGAAGAATGTTCTAGTTTTCTGGAAAGTGGAAGTGTTACATCCAGGTGTTTTCATGGAAGTGAAGGAGAAACCCAAAAAGAGATTCAACAGAGTATCTACATACAGTTGAGGATGCATTCATTAGTAATAATTAAGGGACCTACATGTCCATAAATTGTGTGGGACCTACATGCCCATAAACTATGTGGGACCTAAAATTTCATAAACTGTGTGTGGTTCCTTTCCATAGCAGTGAGAAAAGGAAAAGGAAGAAGGTGATCCTTTCCACCGGTAGTGAGCCAGAGAAAGAGATAGAGGGAGTGACCCTTGGGAAAACAGTGAGCTAACCCTAAAACCTGTAATGGTAGTGATCCTGAGCATAGAAGTGATCTAGCCTGACCATCATTATTGACAGTGAGCCTTAGTGAATTTGGTACAATCATCACATTATCGTTGTTTACTCCTTGGATGTATCCTAGTGAGGGTGAACAAAGTAAAAATCTTTGTGTCCTTGTGATTGCGTTTTTTCTTTAGTTTCAATGTATTATCATCAGATAAAATTGGAAAGGATACAATCAATATGAACACTAAAGAGAAAACAATGTGAACCTTATAATAAAGAGGTCAAGATCTAGTGGGGTAGGAAGAATTTTGAAGAAGAATATCCATACCCTGATTCACCCCCCTCTCAGGGTATCTAGATTCCTTTTGGACCTAACAATTGGTATCAAAGCCATAGGTTACCTTTTTTGATTTGTTTTCTCTGGAAAGGTTTACTCTACTATTGGAATTGAAGTTTCAGTTTGCTCTTATCTCAGTGTTCCATGGAAAATAGAAGAACTACAAAGAAGAAGCATAAGTTAGGTGGTATTCCTCAATGTGGAAGTGTATATGGAAAAAGTGTGATTCAGTTTAAGGAAACCAACAGTGTATTGAAGAAAGGTTTGGATGAATCAGACAGTGAAAAGATAGACTCACTCAATGATTCTATAGGAACGAGTGAAGAACTTGAAATTCCAATTGAAGTTGAAACTACTGAGGATTAAGAAATTCTAGGAAGGAAAAAGTGGAAGTTGTCCATGAAAAAAGGAATTGGATCAGAAATTGGATGAAGAAATTAAATATAAATATATTCAGATCCAAGCACTGGAAATTGAGATCAACAAGCTAAAACTTATTGATTTGGATACTAATTAGAGGGAGAAGAATGATTCCCAAGTTGAAGAACTACAAAATTTGTCTACAAAGATAGAAAAACTCAAAGATGAAGATAAGGTAAAGAATATGAACTCAGTAGAAATTCAGAATTTGAAATCTAGGAATGATGATCTCACTACAAAAATATCTGAACTAGTTAAGAATAAGAAAAATCTTCTTGAAAAGTCTGAAATAAAAGTCTCTCAGAAGAAAGCAGTTGTCAAATTCTATTACTGTGGAAGACAGAGACACACTATGAGTATGTGTCAAGAATCCTGAGGGATCAATGCTGGAAGAAGAACCCTAGTTGCATCAACATCTTATTTGAGAAAGGAAGAAATGAGGTACGCCTTTAATGAAAGATGTTTTATATTTTCTAATCATGGGCATTTGGAAAGACATTGCAGTATGAAGAAAGAAGGGCAGGAAAAGGAACCTAGAAGGAGATCCCCAAAAATTATAATATATAATGAAAAAGCATATATTAGAAGATAATATGATAAGTTGAAAAATAGGATCATGGCCTTAGGGGAATCACATGGAGCTCAATGAAAGGTGTATCAATCACCTCCACTGTTATACTCACAACAACTCTCTTGGAAAGAATGTGAACAAACCTAGATGAAAAAGGGAGGATGTACTCTAGTTGTGATTAAGAAGAATGTAAGTTTAGTAGAAGACTCATTCCCAATAAGAAAGGGTGGTATGAATCAGATAAATGATAAAAGAAAAATTAATAACGGATGCCTTGAAGAATTCACATGTCATGCCACATAGAGAGAAGTGAAGGAAAGAGAATGAGCCCTCCAATAGAGGGAGAAGCAAGAGCAGATGACTAGTGAAAAGATTCCTTCTCAAAGAAAGAGTCATGAAAAATGACATATCAGCGGAGCATCAAAGAAGGAAATTTATAAAAATGGGTTTAAAACCAAAATTTTGAAAAATTACAAGCCTATATAATCAAAATATCATAAGAATACTCATCATGTGGGTAAATAATGTTTAGTCATATATCCAGAACAATTGAAGTTGGCTGGGCAGTTGGAACAAGCACAAAAACCGTACAATGATTTGAAAGAAAGTATCAAAGGGTTGATCCATCAGGTTCGACCAAAATACTCTTATTGAGGATTCCAGAGTTTTCCCTATCCCAATGTGTATAAATGATATTAACTAATGTTTAAGTGTTTTAGGTTTTGGGGGAGATACAATCCAAGGGGAAGTGACATCAAAATATGCAAAGTGGTGATGTGATGTGCTCTATAATGTCAAACGATTCAAATCAGTTACCAGAGATGAAGAATAAATCTAGAATAATTACTTGAAAGGATTTAATGGTCTATGGATTAATGAGATATATAGAAGTAATTGAGTGCAATGAACAATCATTGTGTTATTAACTTTATCTGTTGTTTCCTACATCGAGTTCTAACTCAGTAGGCTTAGCGGTTTTGTTGATGGTTCATTGATAAATGGTAAATTGACCCAATGAAAATCTCATTGAAGGTAGATACAACTGGAAAATGTTATTTAGCTTGAGAACTTTCTAAAACCTTCAGTCACATGTGAAGAAATGATGTTGTAGAAGAAGAATGATTGTGGGTCTAAACATCGAGCCTAACAACTAGAAGAGTTGCGTATCGTGGGGGGAGAATTCTATCTCCTAATCAGATGCTAGATCTCAATGGTATAGAAAGGATGAATGTTTATGTTCAATAAGACCATTTGGGGGACAATCATCAACATTCATGTATTTCATTATTATCTATTTTTCTCTAATGATATGGTATCAACTAACTATTTTCAGGATACCAAGAATTTGTGAGATAAACTTAAAATTTTTCCAGATGGTTTTCTCATTCATGAAGATAAGAATAGAGTTTTTCGAATAAATAAGGCTCTATAGGGGTTGAAGTAAGCACCAAGATCATTGTATTCAAGATGAGATCTGTTTTTGAAGCTAGATTTTCAATGTGGTGGAGTTGATCACAATCTATATGTCAAAAATGATAGTAATCAAAGGAGATGGTGCATGTATATGTTGATAACATAATATTTGGTGGATTAGGTGACACAATGAAAGAATGACACATTCATTTCTCAATCTAAATATGCCAAATAGGTTTTGTGAAGATTTGGAATGGATAATTACAAGAAGCATGGTATCAAAGAAATCCCAAGGAAACCCACTTGCTTAAAGTAAAAAAAAAGAATACTTCAGTATATCAAGGGAATGGTGGATTTCAATTTTCTATACAATGAAAAGTATCAGAAAGAGTTATTATGATACACAGATTCAGATTGGGCCGGATAGGTAGATAACAGAAAATCAATGCTAGGAGCTGTGTTCTATCTTGGAAGGTTGTGTATTTCTTGGTCAAACAATAAACAAGATTGCATTTCATTGAGCACCATAGAAGTTGAATACATTGTGGACACTCAAGCATGCACACAGTTATTGTGGATAAAGATGTAGCTTGATGATATGGGAGTTGAAATGAAGTATCTGATCAAAATCCATTGCGATAATTCAAGTACTATAAATCTTAGCAAAAATACAGTCCATTATTCGAGGAAAAAACACACTGAAATCAAGTATCATTTTATCAAAGAGAAGGTGGAGCAAGGGCTTGTGAAATTGGAGTATGTACCTACTGAACTACAGGTTGCAGAAATTCTGACAAAGGCCTTACCCAAATAAGTGTTTAAATAACATTGATCGGCTCTTGGAGTCTAGTCGACTCCCCGCACTTGAGAAAGTGTGGATGTGGGACACTCTCTCCCTGAGGTATGATGCATTTTTCCCTGATATACCGATATGTGTTCTTTACCATGATTCTGACCACAATGAAGTAACCTTCGGGTTCGTTGAAAAAGGGTGATAAATTGTGATAAAAAATGGAGAAAATGTTTTAATCAAGACAGAGGTAGAATTTGATAGGGGGAGCATTGAAGTAGGGGAGTTTTAAATCTGGAAATGCTAGAGATGATCAATCAAAGATTATATATCATAATAGCTGAGGTTCGTGATGAAATCAGAAGAGTGGTTCTGGAATGAAATGAAGTGTTTCATTGATGAAATTTTCAATATATTCTTGTTTCTCATGTTGAGCCTGACTCATGTGGGATTAGAGTGTGTGTTGATTAAATCTATGATCGCTATCGTAATCATAAGAAGTGATTTTTTGGAAGATGAAAAAAGAAGTTTTAATATGGTATCAAAATGTGAAGAGTTTTCAAAAAACCCAAAGGAGGATATTGTTATCCAAAAATACCTCATGATGGTGCTTTTGGGTTGATTGTATTTTTTAACAAGGTTTGAGGTTTTTGAATTTGAGTCTAAGGCATGACGAGTTAGAGTGAATGCTGAACTGAACACACAATGTGCAAGTGATGAACTGATCTCACAATGTGATCACACGCAGAGCACATGATTGTATTTGGATCTCACATGACACTCATAGTTGTCTTTGGAACTCGTGATGGGTCACAAAAAGTTTTGGAAGACAACAACATTGAAAATTGCAAGATTGCGCATGATTGAATTTGAGTCTTGCGGTGAGATCTAATGCAGTGCACATGATTGTTTTTGGATATCATAGAGGGATCATGTGAAACACTCATGATTGTCTTTAGATCTTCTGGAAGGATCTCACACAACACTGATGATTTTTTTTTGGGGATTGCACCTAGATCTTGCACAAATCACCAATAGGACTCGTGCTCGGGACTCACAAAATCACCTGAAAATAAAGGGAAAATATGGAAATGACAGAAGGGGTTCGTGGTCATTGATGATCTTGCGAAGCACATGTATTTAAGACTCACACTAGGGGTTCGCAGAGTGCGATTAGGACTCTCGCCAGGGGTTTGTGGAGCAGGATCAGGACTCACGCCTAGGGGTTCGTGGAGCGCATGATGCCCATGAGGTAGATGATTGTCCGTGATTTGTGGAGCTAAGGCGGTGGACACTCACCTATAAATATCCCAAAACCCGTCCTTAAACATTGATGAAGTTTTTATTAAAAATATTGATCTGAAGCCCGTCTGGAGAAGAGACTCGTAGTGAGATCTCGAGATAGAGGTTTGAGGAGAAGGAGAATATGTGATTGATATCACGTAAGTATTGCGCATGATCTGAACAAGGTTTTGTGCAAATAGTGAAAGTGGACTCGTGAAAGAGGACTCATGAAGTTAGACTTGTGGAAGAGACTCGCGTAGAGTGGGAATCATGCGAAGTGTGAACAAGGGTTCGCGCCAGGGGTTTTCGGAAAAGGAGGTTCGCGCCAGGGGTTTGTGGTGATGGTGGTTTTTTCCAGGGGAATCGCACAAGATGAGACTTGTGCAAGGCACCAGGGGTTCACGCTAGGGGACTCATGCAATGTGAGACTCCTGCAAGGAACCAAAGTTTCATGTCAGGGGACTCGCATGAGGTGGGACTCATGCAATGCACCATGGGTTCGCACCAGGATCTCACGCAAGGGCACGTGCCATGATCTCACACAAGGATTTATGCACCAATGTCTCACACAAGGGTATCACACTAGAATATTGTGCATAGAGATACATGCTTAAATTTCCATGTGAATAGTATCATTGTCACATCTGAATTATGAATGAGAAGAAGAAGATAAAGGGTTTTTACTTTTCGATAATACTAGTAGAAGGAGGTAATTCACTACAACATTAAAAGCGATGAGAGGAAGACTTGGCATCACTTGAGGATCTTTCCAAAATAGAGGTAATTGCTTTGTCTATAGTAAAGAGAAGTTTGTTCCAATTTTCTGGAAAGTGGAAGTGTTGCATCCAGGTGTTTTCATGGAAGTGAAGGAGTAACCCAAAAAGAGATTCAACAAAGCATCTACCTACAATTGAGGATGCATTAATTAGCAATAATGAAGGGACCTACATGTCCATAAACTATGTGATACCTACATGTCCATAAACTGTGTGGGACTTACAAATCCATAAACTGTGTGTGGTTTTTTTCTAGAGCAGTGAGAAAAGGAAGAGGAAGAAGGTGATCCTTTCCACCAGTAATGAGCTAGAGAAAGAGACAGAGGGAGTGACCCTTGGGAAAGCAGTGATCTAACCCTATACCTTGTAAATGTAGTTAGCCTAGGCATAGAAGTGATCTAGCCTGGACATCATTATTGAAAGTGAGCCTTAGTGAATTTGGTACAATCGGAATATTTCTGTTTTATCCTCATTGGATGAAGCCCAGTAAGGGTGAGCCAAGTAAAAATCTATGTATCCTTGTTCTTGTGTTATTGATTTACTTTCAGGTCATTATCATCAGATAAAATTGGAAATGATATGATCAATATGAAAACTAATGAGAAAACAACATGAACCTTATAATAAAGTGGTTAAGATCCATTGGGGAAGGAAAATTTTTGAAAAAGAATATCCATACCCTGATTCACCCTCCTCTCGGGGTATCTAGGCTCCTTTTGGACCTGATAGATGCTTCACAGTTTTAGTTATACTTGTATATAGAATCTTTGTGGTGGGATTATGTTTGGCCCTGTTTACTTTACTTTGCTTTCTGTCGTACTCTAGTTGTGGGATAAAGTGGTTTTCATGAACTGTTTACTTAGTGTTTTTACATTTCAGCATTTTTGGCTTGGAGATGTGTGCGTGCATACATGTACTTTAGTCTAATGCCTCCCATTTGTGGGATATGCCTACTCCGTGCTAGTCACCATCCCATGATGGGTATTCATGACACAGGCCCCTATGGGACGAGTCGTGACAAATTGGTACCAGAGGGGTTGGTTCTACTTTAGGACCGAGAGTATGTGATATTGATTTGGGTCAACAATGTTAAGTATTTTGTGTATAGATTTCAGGCCAAGTACCCCACTATTGGTGTGGAGGCCGACGTATCCATACACTAGGACTCTGATTTCTTACTTTTCAACTTGTTACATGAAAATACTAGTTGTAGGGAAAAAATGGTACATGCATCATATAATAATGGTTGTGTCTTACATGTCCTTCTTGAGTCAACTCTCCAGATATACTCTATTGACTGCGGTACATCTTGTTTTATTTCAGGATGCCTCCATGTAGAAAATGAGCAAGGATTCCACCGTGTGATTATGAGGATGATTATCCTAGTGATGAGGAATCAGTACAGGGGCCTGTATGAGAGATAGAACCTATGGGTGGTTTACCAGCTATACCACAACCCGTCGAGCACCAGCTAATACCAGCACTACCAGCTAAGGATGCACGCAGGATGAGTGTGTTGTATGAGTTTTAGAGGCAGTGAACTCCCATGTTTTGGGGTGAGCCAGATCCCTAGTTGGCTGAGGATTGGATAGAGGTGCTCACATGTGTTTTTTACCTTGTGAGGAAGCCCTCTGATCAGATGGAAGTCCTTGCCACAAGTCTTTTTCAGGGCTCTACATGGTGATGGTGGAGTTTGATGTCTCAGACTCATGATGAGACAACTCTCACCTGGATAGACTTCGAGCGTCTCTTCAGAGAGGAGTTATATCCAGCCATGTTGTGATCAATATTCATACACGATCTTCTACATCTATAGAAGAGCAGTATGACTATGATAGAGTATTCAGCGAAGTTTACTCATTTTTCACACTACTCCTTGGATATGGTAAGAGACAAGTTATTTAGGGCTCAGACCTTCAAGCAAGGCTTACACTGGGATATTAGGGCATCAGTGGTCTCCCTTAGCATTCCTACCTATGTTGGGGTACTTGAGCGAGCCCTGCTAGTGGAGAGTTTTATGGTAGAGCAGACACCAGTAGTGGGATCTAGCAGTGGGAACAGGGTAGCTGAGACCTCGACAGCTAGTAACCGATGACAGTCACATGGATCCAAGTGGGTCAAGTGCTTTAGGGGGAAATCTCAGGACTCAGGTTCAGCGGTGCAAAGCTCCCAAGGTGGATGAAATCAACCAAGGGACAAACAGTGTTACTCATGTGGTGGTTGGGGACATCTGACACGAGATTGCCTAACCCGTCGTACAATTGATTGAGATACGGTCGAGGGACCACCGAGGAAGAGATAGAGATAAGATCAGGGTGGTCTGCAGGGCGGATAATGTGGAAGAGGTACCGTTAGGGTAGTAAGAGGTGGTGAGAGGTTTGAACTATTACCACCACCACCCCCAGGTGGTCTACGACAGGCTCGAGGAACTGGTGGATAGGGACAAGTCTATTTGTAGGTGATGGAGGCTTATGACCCCGGGGCTCCAGGGATGATACAAGGTACAATCTGTGTCTTTTACACCTTATCTAAAGTTTTGATAGACACAATTTCTAGTTATTATTTTCTTTACATGAATCATGTTTGGGACTCAGAGATTCTAGTTGAACTGTTTACTCAACCCCTGCGCTTAGATAATCATATTAGAGGAGACTCGATGATCACACACTGATGTTGATAGTGTGACCTGACTCTTGGAGGCGAGAGTTTCATTTGTGATCTCCTGGTAGCGGTGTCGAGACCTTACGATTTCATTCTTAGTATGGATTGGTTATCCATAGTTCATGCACATATTGACCATTTTAGGCGAAGAGTGTGGTGTGTCCACAGTGATGGAACCGGGTTATCCTTTGTTGGTGAAAAGGAAACACATACAACACAAGATGGACTCACACATAGGAGGTATAACTGATTAATCATCAGTTGTCTAGCGTCACCCTTGGTGTAGTGGATGATATGAGTACTCAGTTTCCTATAGTGGTGGCGGAGTATGAGGACGTCTTTCCTGAAGATGTTCTAAGTTTACCTCCCCATGGGGAGATGGACTTCTGCACTAATCTACACCCTGAGACAACACTGATATCTACACCTTCATATCAGATGACTCTCGCAGAGTTTCATGAGCTAATGGTATAGTTAGAGGACTTAAAGAGGAAGGTCTTTGTGAGACCCAATGTTTCACCCTGGGTAGCCCCAATTTTGTTTGCCAAGAAGGATGGAGGGAGATTGAGGTTATGTGTGGATTTCCAATGCTTAAATTAGGTGACTGTGAAGAACAAGTATCCACTACTAAGGATCAAAGACCTCTTTGATCAGTTTAAAGGGGTGTGATGGTTCTCAAAGATTGACCTCATATCTGGCTATCACCAGCTATGAGTACGGGATGAGGATATACCAAGGACGACCATTAGATGTTGTTATGGTCACTATGAGTACTTGGTGATGCCATTTTGGCGTGACGAACGCCCCAACATTGTTCATGGGACTCATGAATGAGATATTTCAACCTTACTTAGACCGGTTCATAGTGGTATTCATTGATGACATCCTAGTGTACTCGATGTTTGAGGAGGATCACACGATACACTTAAGGATGGTCCTGGACACACTCCGATAGCACCAACTTTATGACAATCTCTCGAAGTGTCAGTTCTGGATTCGAGAGGTCTATTTTTTGGGACAGTAATTTCAGAGGCTGGAGTTGTAGTGGACCTAGAGAAGGTTGAGGTAGTGCTTTATTGGGAGCCACCCAAGAATTTTACTGAGGTGAATAGTTTCATTGGATTTTAAGGGTATTATCAGAGGTTTGTACCCAACTTCTCCAGAGTGGAAGCACTGTTGAAATCTTTGACATGAGAGGGGAAACCTTTCATGTGGATAGAAAAGTGCCACCAGTGCTTTCCGGAGCTGAGGAAAAGGTTGATGAGTGCTCCCATCTTGAGGTTACCAGAGGAAGGCATCGAGTACGTGGTGTTTTGCGATGAATCAAGGGCTGAGTTTAGTTGTGTCCTGATACAGAGTAAAGTGGTGATTGCCTATGGTTCATGCTAGTTGAGACCACATGAGCAGAATTATGTGACCCATGACCTTGAGTTAGTAGCAGTAGTATTTTCTTAGAAGATGTTGCAACACTGCCTAATGGACGAGCGATTTATCATCTACTATGACAAAAAAAGTCTCAAGTATATCTTCTATCAGATGGATCTAAACTTGAGATAGAGGCAATGGATAGAGTTCCTCTAGGACCATGACTTTGAGATTGTCTATACTCCTAGGAAGGGGAACATGGTGGCAGATTCTCTCAGTAGGAGATCCAATTCATAGTTTCAAAATGAGGAATCAGAGCAGTTAACCTCATTGTAGTTATCCTTTATGGATAGATATGGAGAAACTTACCTCCATTCGATGACTGTCACCCCTCTACTCTTATAGAGAGTTAGAGAGGTACAACTTGGGGATACCGACTATGATACCTTACATGATCAAATTTACATGGGGCATGCTCCTGATGGATATTCAAAAGGTGGGGATCATGTCATTATTTTCAAAGGGTGCACAATAGTACCAGTGGTGTTGCAGGAGGAGGTTTTGAGGAAATTTCATACATACCATTTAGTCATACATCCTGGTGCATCGAAGATGTACCAGGACCTCCAACATCAGTTTTGGTGGTTAGGAATGAAGAAGGTAGTTGCAGAGTTTTTTTTCTCAATGCCTTACTTGTCAGTAAGTGAAGGATGATCACTAGGTTCCAACGGGTTTAACCCAACCACTTGAGGTGACAGAATGGAAGTGTGATGAGATATATATGGACTTCATGATGGTGTTACCACCTACATCCATGGGACATGATGCCATATGGGTGATTGTTGATTGATTAATCAAGTCAACCCATTTCCTAGCTACCCTAGAGCATAGTTCAATAGAGATTTGGGACGTATCTTCATACAGGAGATAGTTTGACTCCATGGAGTTTTGTTGATGATTGTTTCTGATTGTGATGCTCGTTTCACATCCCGGTTGTGGAAGGGATTATAAGAGGCATTTGGGACCCAATTACGCTTGAGCATAACATTTCACCCCCAAACAAACATCCAGACTGAGCAGATCATTTAGGTTCTAGAGGGCATATTTTGGGCTTTCATGTTAGACTTTGGTAATATTTGGAAGGATCACCTACCACTAGTGGAGTTTTTATACAACAATAGCTACCACTTTACCATTGGTATGACACCATTTGAGGCCTTGTATGGGTGACCCTGTAGGTCACCACTTTGCTAGACTGACTCATGAGAGTCAGCACTCATGGGTTCGGAGTTGGTGAAAGCTACTATAAAGAAGGTTCATATCATCCAAGAGTAGATGAAGACTCCACAGATCCGACATAAGCCTTATGCAGACATGCAACATAGGCCTTTGGAGTTCGTGGAAGGAGACAACGTGTTCCTCCAGGTTTTACCTTGATGGGGATTATGTAGATTTGGATGGGGAAACAAGCTATCTCTAAGGTTCATCGACCCTTTCCATCTACTGCGTAGAGTTGGTGAGGTGGTGTACCAATTGGATCTACCACTGCAGTTAGATCAGGTACACAACATCTTACACATGTCTCAGTTGAGGAGGTACGTGAATAACCCATTGTATTTCATCAACTAGGGTGAGCTAGACATCAAGGATAGAGAAAACTTTTCCAAATACCTAATCAAGATCGAGGATTAGTAAGATAGGATACTTCATGGGTGATCAATTCTTTTGGTGCATGTCCGGTGGCAGCACAAGAATCTATAGGAGATCACATGGGAGCGAGAGGCTCAGATTCATGCTCAATACCCTCATTTGTTTGAGTAGCCCTTGTTTTAGATTTTCATGGATGCAAAACTCCAAGGTGCAAAGAATGTAACATCTCATATTTTCTGTGTATTATTTTTGGATATTATATGGATTGATTTTGAGACCAGACGCTGAGACGATGTGCGATTCTGAGGCTGGTGTGCCCAAAATAAATGTTTGAAAAATATTAAAACATTTAATAGTACGCATGCACAATTTTCCTAAAAAAGTGGGATAAATCTTAAATGGGTGCCCAGATCAGAAATTTTAGGGCACTGTTGAGTTCAGAATAGTGGGTTTACCCTAGGCATGACCTAACTTTAGTCAGTGCAGGTTATTTTTGAAAAAGATATCACGAGACGTAAAAGGAATAAAATAATTTAATAAAAAAAATTATTTATAATGCAGTTACTGTTTTGTCTTTGATTATTAAATTATGTAGAAATCCCAAGGTTATCTGCATAACCTTGGAGATGTTGGAGGACCGTTAGAGAGAACTTTGGAGAATCCTCTTAGGTGAATGGTGGTTTATCGGGGATCGATCAATCGACACAGCTTCAGATTCGGCAGATCTCACCAACAAACACGACACAACAACCATTCTTCATCAGTAATCAAACCAAATCGAGGTAGGATGTTTAGTCTTGATATTTCCATCTCATTGTTAATCCTAAATTAATGTGAATCAATTCAATGAACAATAATTGATATGCGCACTGTCGATAAATTTCAAATTTATGGATTTTTTTTGGGTTTGTTGATTTAATCCTCTTAATTTATCTTTATAATGGAAAAGAATCGAGGTTGACATGAACAAAGACTAAGGTTTATTTCTAAAGGTTGATATTTATACTTTTCTCCCTCCGTTCTTTGTGTTTTCTTTCCGTTGGAACCCCACAGTTTGCGGCTTGACATTTCTAGGTGGTTTCGAACATGATCGGTATGTGGATGTTTTGGTATAGAAATTCATGAAAGATGGAAATACCACCCCAAATCAAACAAAATAATCCAAGTAATACTAAAAATAAATAAATTAAACATAAATATGAAATAATCTATTAATTATATGGACAATGATTCTTTTTAAAACATCAAGATTATCTCTATGATTGAGCAGAGACAACATCATTGCTCTTCCTACAAAGGCATGACAGATGGAAAAGAATATCCTAAAATAAATGAACTCTTCAAGGAATAATGAAAATTAAATCAACATTCCCTTATATAATTTTTTGATAAAATAGAGAAAGTATATTGTAACATTACCTTTACATATTTTCAAAGGGTTTCCTTCCTTATAGTTTGTTCTTTCAAGGGATTAGTAACATCATCATGTGCAAAAGAAATTTTTTGCATGAGTAGTCAAACATTTAATTTAGATTATGTTAATATAGTATAGAAAATTTAATATTATGAGGAAAAAAATAGTATATTAAAAAAAACTTTTACCTTCTCATTGAACGCTCTTTCTTTTATTATAGGTTTTAGGGATTTGGTTCTTCTATCGAGAATCCAAATCCCCTCATTGTGGTCCTCTGTAACATTCAATACTTTTTCTACATTGGGACCGACATGATGTGATTGTGTTCTCCTAATAAAAGGGTCATCCTTGATGGAATTTTCTTCTGACCCAACATTTGTTTTAGTCCCCAGCAGGGCAATTGACCAATTCTTGTAAGTTGGACTAGAGACAAAAAATACTTGCACTACTTTTGATGCCATTAATAATGAATCTCCTTTTCCCCTTCTATACTGAAATTTACCTTCACAAAGCGCATTTCATCAACTTTCTCTACAATGTCATTTTCAAGCAATTTTTAATAGAAAATTGACACTTGAAATATTGTATAATACAACTCATATATCTGTTCGATAATGCCAAAATATAGCATATTTTCATAAAGTGGATTTCTATCCTTAGAACCAAATATGTGCATCGCTTCTTCCACAAGCGTAACACCACTATTTTTCATCGTATTCCAATCATTGTGTTCTTTTGTATTGAACTTATAACCATTGATTACATAACCAGTGTAATATATAACATTTTCATTCAGTCCTCTAGTTATCCATTAATGTCGTTCGACAATTGAATTTGGTTTTTTAGATAACTCCTTATAAATTTGATCTCAGAACCATCCTATAAACTATTGATTTTGTGTATTTGATATCCATCCTTCATCCCATGATATATTCAAATATCTAATAATTTCTTTGTGGGATCCAATGTATAGATCAACATCTTCAATAATATATAAAATGTAAAGGTACGCTTTCTCTCGCTCTATCAAGGTAACTGTAACAACATCTCTTCTAGAAATCTCTTCACTGATAAGGCGTTCTCTACGATGAGACTTCGATAGACCGATGATATCAACATATGATAGGTAATCATTACAGAATTTAGTAGCTTCTTCAATAATATATCATTCTTTAATAAAACCTTCTAGCTGAATTTTATTCTTGACATACCCTATCAAAATCATCATATACTGTCCAATGGGGTACATCCATCTGTAATGGATAGAACCACATAGTTGAACCTCTCTAACCAAGTGAACCATCAAGTGGACCATTATATCAAAGAATTATAGTGGGAAGAACTTATCTAATTCACATATTATGACTCAAACCTCCTTATTCATGATTAGAAACTTCACTAGGTCTATAAATTTACTACATATGTCTTTAAAAAAAAGTAGAGTCTGGTTAATATATGTCATTCAATTTGAGGCAGAATACAATGGAAAGAAAAAAGCATGAAATCTTGCATAAAAACATGAAACTCACATGAATATAGTCCTTGTAACTTCAAATTAGCCATTGAAACATCATTCATGATATTTGATGAATACCCTTGTGGAACGTCTACACTATTAAGTAAAAAGATAAATTGAAATTTTTCCTATCTGGGTAAAGTGTAAGATAATAGAGGAAGAAAAGTCCACCTTTTACCCTTCACTGGTACCAACTTTTCCCTTATCCCCATTTCAATCAATACCAACCTAGCCTTGCTACCATATTTTTTTTTCTAGGAAAATTAAGTAACGTGCCAATAACACTATCAAATACATTTTTTTCTACCTGGATGACATCAATAAAATTTCTAACACACAAAAAATTCCAATATGGTAATTCAAAGAAAATTGATCTCTTCTTCCAAGATGATTTTGTATGTTTTTTTTGAAAATGGTTTACTAAAATGAGTGTCAATATCTTTTACTTTATTGTATAGTTTATCAACTTTTATTGGATATGGTGTTGTAACTTTTTCGATATTCCCATCGAATGCTATCATCGAGGATCGGTATTTATGTCATCAAGGTAAAAATTTATGATGTCCTAAAAACACAATCTTCTAGGAATGTTTCAACCGAACTGAGTATGTGTGTTTTTCACAAATGGGACACCCCAACATTCTTTTAATTCTATAGCTTAATAAATTTCCATAATCGGGGAATTCATTTATTGTCCTATACAACATGGACCTCAATGTGAATTATTTACTTCTATGAGAATCATGCATTGTAACACCTGTATCCCATATCAATTTTAGATCTTAGATCAATGAATACAAATAGATATCAATATCATTACCAGGTTTCTTTATTCTAGATATAAGTAGAGACAACATAATGTATTTGGGCTTCATATATAACTATGACAGAATGTTATAATTAACCAACATTATGGGCCATGTACTGTGAGTACTACTCTATACACCAAAATGATTTATTCCATATATAGATAACAAAAGATAAAGTTTTCTCAGCTTATTTCTAAATTTAGGATACTCATATTCAATTTTCTTCCACTAAGGAGAATCTACTTGATGACGTAGGTTCCCATATTTAATTCTTGTATCTGTATGCCATGTAAATTATCTCATGGTTTCCTGACATCCATATAGTCTTATAAACTATGGAATGATATGAAGTTACCATATATATCTTGAAGAAATTGATTCATTTTTATTGTATCGATCTGTGCCACACTTAGATAATTTTATGAGTGATTCGTGGTCCTTGTGAAACAATATTCCCGCATTTGGACAAACATGATTTTTTTAGAGATCATGCCCATTGAACGTAAAATTCTTTTGGCATTATATGTTTGACATTTTAGTTCATTTTATTTTGGTATAATATCATTCAGGAGACCAAGTAGTTCTGTAAAGCTGGTGTCACTCCATTAGTTTCCAGCTTTCAAATTATATAACTTCAATACAAAAAACAATTTTGTGTATTTAGTACAACTGGTATACAATGGTTTATTGGCACCAATATTTAACTCCTTAAAAATATTTGGAAAATCATAAAGTTCATATTCAATTTCCATTTTCATTTATTCCATGCAATCTCCATCATCATTTACACTAGTATTCATATCAAATGATCTATAAACCCTAGTATCATCCCAATCAGTTTCCACATTTAGTATTTACCCATGTTTAGTCCAACATTTATAGCTCTGATCTATTCTGTGAAAAATAAAATCTTCTTACAACTCTTTCAGACTAATTTGACTTGAATAAAAATAGTGTAAACATGGATAGGGGATATAGGTAAATAATATGGATTTAACTATGCTGATAGATATTTGTATTTCTCATCATTATTGGAATGAGATTGTTCAAGCTTTAGTGTACACACAAAATTGAATAGGGATTTTTTGGGTGAAACTAAGATACCATATGAGTTATGGTATGCAAAATAATCCCTCCCAAAAGCACTTTCATTTTTTTGGGAGTAGACGATTCATCTGAAATAAATAGAGAAATCAAGTAATGTATAGAGATTATAGAGATTAAATAATATCCCTTGGATATTCAATGAAGAGAAAATCCTAAATTTTTTACCATAATCATCTTGGATAAATTTTGGAAAGTAGTGATGTCAAAATCATTGAATACAATACTAAAAATACCTCAAGGATATCATATGATCATATGATAGAATATGAAGAAGAAATCAGTCAAGGGACAGATTTAAATGTGTAAATATAAGAAGGATTACAAAATTATCAACACTCATGAAATGATGACAATTTAGAAGAATAATAAAAATAATAAAACATGGCTGAAGAAACATCATAAAAAACTCAAAGAAGAAAGAGAAGTGTAGAAATTTATCAATCCAATATCACAAGGTATTGGAATGAACCCACACATACAAGGAGAATGAGGAGTGAAGTGTATTATTCCTTTCTTTAAATTGCGTGACCAACCTCTTTTGAAGAAGCAACAAAGGATGAGTCATGGGTTAAATTTATGAATGGAGAACATGATCAGATTGACAAGAAGCAAAGATGGGATATTTTTATGTGTCCTAAAAATCAAAATTTGATTTATAATAAGCATATATTTTAAAAAAATGTATGATCATGGAAATGTGATGAGAATCAAGGCACAATTAGTGTGTAAAGGCTATACATAGATTGAAGGAATTGATGTTGAAGAAATGTTTACTCCCGTAGTGAGACTAGAGTTGATTAGGCTTGTCATTAATATGGGAATTCAAAGAGGATACAAAGTGTATCATATGGATTTCAACAAAACTTTTTTAAATGGAGTTCATGAAGAAGAAGACTACATTGAACAAAAAATTGGATTTTTGATTGGAAATGATGAAGAAATGGTTTGTAGACTAAAGAAAGATCTTTATGTTCTAAAGCAGACATCACGAGGGTCGTATTCTTGAATGGATTCATATCTAAGGAAAATTTAATTCAAAAGAGTAGGATTTATTCATAATAAATATGTGAAGAATTCAGAGGAAGATCACTTTATGGTGCTTGTGTACATGGATGATAGCATATTTGATGAAAGTAGGAAGGGATCAGTGGAAGAATTTTCAAATTACATGAAATCAGAATCAAAATGTTTATGATTAGTGAGCTCACATACTTCATGGGGTTACAAGTGATTTAGAATAAGAATTACACCTTTATTTCTTAGGGAAAATATGCAAGAGAGTTGCTAAATAAATTCAGCATGCATGATTCCAAACCAATATTGACTCCGATTTCTATTGGGACAAAACATGGAATTCATGAGGAAGAACTCACTGGAATTTCAACCTAGATTGGTGGTATATGGAGGTTCACAAGGAGAAATTGAGTCCTCGTGCTACTGTTTGGATCAGTTTATCTGGCCTCCCACTTCCCTTCCAAAACAGTTCCTTTATCAAATCCATCAGTGATTCTCTAGGTGGATTTATCTTCATGGATAATCATACCCATAGTGGTGAGGAAACTTTGGTGGCCCAAGTTTGTGACAATCTAGATGTATCTCTTCCAACCCCATAGAAGTTATACTTGAAGGTACATGACTCAAATGTATGGATCTAGAACATCGTCTACCTAGTGTTTCCTAGGTACTTCTCTTTCTTCCTTATCTAGGGCCATTATTTACAAGTTTTTAGGATACCCATACATGGTGCCTGCTACAAAGAAAATATAGGTGATCTTAGGAGAGACCCTCCCCTCCCACCATTTAAGTATTCTAGATCTAAACCTGCACAAGCGGTGCCTAGAGCTATGCCTTCATCTACTGATGTTACCGAACTGGATCCCCCTATACCAGTATGTGAGGTTTCTAATCCCACTTCCTTAGTTTGGGATGGGTCTCCAAGATAATTTCTTATTCTTTATTCCCATTGTGACAAAAATCTTGGGATTTATGTATTCATTTCCTAGATCTGTATCCCCATCTAGATGTTTTTTGAATGTGCCATCTTGGAATGTTTTCTAAGGTTCCCTACAAGTTTCCTTGGTTCCATATCTCTAATCCCCTTAACCAATCCATCCCATTGTTCTGGTGTCAGAAAGAAAAATCTAGTGGGAGGAGTTCAGGAGGCTTATCCTACACCTAAGTTGGAAGATGCGTGGACCAAGAAGGTGATCAATACCACCCAGGATGGAGTACCAGGACCTCTAGAATCTCGGAATTCTGGAAAGATTGACTCTATAGATGAGTCTCCACCAAGTGAAGTGAGAGGTAAGACCCTAAAAATCCTATCTCAACTTCATCCATTAACATCATAGCCACTTGAAATGAGTTCAGACATATGAACAAGATTGATATTGAATCGAAAGTAGTTCTAGCAGTGCTCATCCTCCCACCCAAAAAAGACCATGGTGCATGGATCCAAAACCAGGACATCTCATTTTTGATGATACATATACTCATCTGGAACTCTTTTGATATTGGTGTGTGGGTTAAAATAGACTACATAGCCTCAGAGTCCAATAAAAACAAGGTTCATACTTCTGCCTTCCTCGAACAAAAAAAAAATCCCACTAGAATAAGTAAGTTCAATTTTAAAATCAAGATGCATACAACTATGCATGTAGAACCTATCAATAGGAACATATGGAACTTCTATAATTGGGATATCTCAGTCGATTTGGTCCAGGAAGGAGAGAAACATATTACAAGGAAATTCACCAGTGGTATGGGCACCATATTTTTGTCCTTTGTACACGGAAGCTACAACATGCAAAGAAGGGAAGTTCTTTGACAAGATCTTAGTGTGTTCGACCCAGGGGGCCTACTATGGGATATAGGCATAGAATTCAACATTATTAAATAACCAGATGAGAAGAAAGGGAGGGGAGCATTCCACTAGAAGGATAGTACAAATTTTGTCTAGTTTATGGTTAGATCAGGTTTACTAGACATGGGGTATTTAGGTGACCATTTTACATGGTGCAACAACCGAAAGGGGAGAAGACAATGATAGATCCATCTCGACTGATTCCAAGCCAATATCCATTCCATCATGATGTTTCCAAATGCCAAGGTAAACCACCCAGTCAGAGGTATATATGACCATTCATTGTTACTTCTATCTTTTTCTCCAAGGTAGGTCTAAAATGAAATATTCTAGTTCGTTAACAAGTGGAATAGTGACCCGAGATATCAGTTGTTGGTAAGGGAGATATGGGGAGAATCGAACCAGGGTCACAAATGGGTGGCTATTCATAATAGGCTAAGGCAGCTCAAACAAGGGCTATAGACGCGGGCTAGGGACCTTTCTCCAACTGATCAAAACATGGATGCGAATAAATGGGATATTGATCATATGTAAGCTAGTTTAGAGGAGAATTGTGATGACATGGTCTTTGGTGACTTCTTTGATAAAAACAATAGCCTGGAAGAACTAGTTATTTCCTAGTAACATAAGGAAGGGGAGATATTAAGGATAAAATGGCTTCATGAAGGTGACAAGAATAAAAATTATTTCCATGCATGCATAAGGGAAAAGATATGCCAAATAAAACCCAATATTGCTTTGGAATATGGAACGTACACTGACTATAGAGATGTAGTGGGGGGAATGGTGCACATGTTCTTCAAAGATCTTCTTGCTGGCCCGATCATGAACATACCTAATGGTTACCAGAAATGGGGTGCAGAGTTCTGGGGAGAGATTCCTAACCTTTTTTCTACCTAGGATAATGAATTAACAGAAAGGATCCTTAAGGAGGGAGATATCCATGAAACCATGATGAATTTGAACCCCAAGAGTGCGTCTGGCCTTGACATCATCCATGGCTCATTATATAGGAGATATTAGGAGGTGGTCAAGTGTGATATCATCTTAGAGATTCAGGACTTCTTTCGTAGAGGAACCCTCTCGAGGTTTGCATGTGCTAAGACTCTCGTTCTCATACCAAAGATAAAGGATCCCTCATCCCTCCTCAATTATAGACCCGTGAGTATGTGAAATTTTCCATACAAGATTTTGGCGAGTATAATAAATTTGAGGTTGGCCCTACATCTTCCCCATTGGATATACCTCGATCAACATGGATTTGTGTGGGGATGCTCAATTCAAGGAGTGATAACCCTGTCATAGGAAATGCCAAGAGACATAAACACCAAGACACACATATCTAATATAGACATCAAGCTGAACATGAATAAGACGTATGATATAATTTAATGGGGTTTCATCAATAGGGTGCTTGTAAAAATAGGTCTTTCTTCCTAGGTCTGAGACCTCATCTTCAGATGTTTCAGCTCCCCTTGGGTGGCTGTTTCATTTATGGGGAGAATTCATGGTTTCTTCAAGAAAACTTGTGGCCTACGGAAAAGAGACCCTATCTACCCAAGAATTTTTATCCACATGCATGACACTCCCAACCGCCTGATCAACAGAGGCATGTACAATGGAGATATACTTCTCTATTGAAGGAAATCAAACCTCCCCTCCACATCCCATTTGATGTTTCTGGACGAAGCTATCATCTTAATGAATGTTGGCAGAAGATCTATGCTTAGCATCAATATGATTATTGAAGAGTACTTCCACATGAATGACAAAGTTATAAATAAGGATAAGTGTAATTTCTATTTATCCAATAAATGTTCTTCAAGTTGGGCTATATATCTGTGTAACATACTGGGTATGAAAATAGGCACTTTCCCAATGGAATATCTCAACACCCCCATATCCCTAAGAAGAATGTGCATCCAGAACTTTGATAATGCAGTGAGCAGGATAACGGGTCAATTCCTCAACTAGAAAAATAACTTCTTGTTCATTTTGGGCTGGATCTCCTTAGTTAACAGTGTCCTAAAATCCATTCTGGTTCATAAATTGGATTCCACCAATATTCTAAATGGTTTAATAAAAACCATTGATAAATTTTTTGTTGGGTTAATTTGGGATGCTCTCTCAGAGGGTAAAAGACACTAGGTTTCATGGGAAATAATGGTGAGGCCCATCTATGACAGAGGGATTAATGTAAAGAGTTTAGCTAACACCATTCACTACATGCACACAAATCCTGCATAAGAGAAAATTAAAGGATGAACATTGTGGGGTAAGATTATGTCTCACATCATTGATGGAAATTTAGACACTACTAATGTGCATGGATCTCCCCTCTGGTCCACGATCTGTACCCTCATCCAGAATATCCAACAGTACTCACAATGGATAGTAGGGGAGGGTAACATTCTTTTCTAGCATCACAAATAGGCAGGCAACACGAGCAGTTATCCAGGGTTCCCTACCCCTACCATATCATTTAAGGAGATAAGTCTTCATCCTTTGTTCATCAGGTTAGTCCTGAAAAAAATTAAGCAAGATGTTATTGATTTAATTATCATCAACTTGAAACCATAAAAATGTGTATTCACCCACTCCAACTTGGGGAAATTCAATTTAAAGTACTTATGAAGGTTATAAAACCCTTAGTCTCAATATGATATATGGAATGGAATGGTTTGGTGCAAAAAGAACCCAATGAAATACAACTTCTTTACTTGGAGGATCAAGATTCATGCTTTACCATCAGATGAAAACATTAAAAATATGGGTATGATCTAGGTGTATAACTTCCACTGTTGCAAGAATAAGTGAGATTATAGCATGGACCGCTTGTTCATTGAAGGTGATTGGGCCCATGATGTGTGGATTTCCTTCGATGAGATTACTATGTACTCCTCTCAATACCTCCACAATGCCCTGTTCTTGGAGTGCTGGTTTAAGGGAATAAATGATACAAGCTTGGAAAAAGGGCGAGATCCATTGTTCTTAATGATGGATGTTGGTGCTTATGGAAAGCTAGAAATCAGGATAGATATGAGGGGTTTCTATCCACAAGGAGGTCCATAATCATGAGAACAAGGGGTATATTGGTTGACATGGTCACTCTCATTGGTAACTTGAAAGAGGAAAAATATCTATGGTCTCTGCATGCTATATATTAAATAGTTCAACCCTCCATCTCTAGGATATAGGGAAAATGGGTGTGATATATCCCTCCAAAAAATGGTTTTAAACTTAATAAGGATGGATCTTGCATTTTAGGTGACATGAAGGGAATATGGGTCATTCGTGATTATAGGGGGACTGTTGTTCTGTCCTTTATGGTGCACTATGGTAGTGGAAACTCCCTATAAGTGGACGCCAAAGTATTTCTAACTTTAATTAATCTTTTCATCCAAGATAATATCCAACTCTACCAAGTGGAAATGGATTCCATGATCATGCATGACTCCCTTCATGGAAAGGATTCATCCCTTGGTTGACATCTTATATCATCAAGAAATGCAAATCTCTCCTCAATAACAATATCAATGTAACCAACACATGGAGAGAGGGGAACAAAGTAGCAGACCACCTTGCTTCTCTGGCAGATCAAGGTTCCAATGTCACTTTCTTCTCTAATATCTCTCACTTTAAACCTAATGGGGTTAATTTGATTTGAGGGGATTCCCTTGGTCTTAATTATTTCAAGACCCCCTAGGCCTTGTCTTCCCTTCTCCCTTTTTACCACTTTACCTTGAATAAAAATGATAACATTGATGACATTATTAGTGTCACACTTTCAATGAAATCAAAAGGAAGAACATTTGGTGGTAGTTAAAACAATCATGATATACAGTCATGGTACTCACAATTATGGATTATAGTTTTTTGTAGGAAGAGATAATGAACTATCAATGTTTTATAATGCTCACTATATTGGATATGTGGTGGATAGAAAGTTCAAAAGTGGTGGATCATTATTTATTATCAAGAAATGTGTGGGATGGTTGAGTAAGAAACATAAAACCACTTCTCTTAGTACTCCTGAAGTAGAGTATGTCTCTACTACAAAGGCTTACACTCAGCTATTGTGTATGAAGAAACAACTAACACATATTGGTGATGATGTCAAATAACTGATGGTGAATCACTATGATAACAATTTCATGATTGATCTTATGATTAATCATATTCACCACTTTCATATAAAACATATTGAGATCGATAACACATATTCGAAGAAAAATTTGAATAAGGAATGATTCAAATAGATCATGTTGTAACTGATGACCAAGTGGATGATATTCTGACTAAGTCATTGATAGAACATGTTTTCTAGAAATTTCATTTGAACCTTAGTGTTCATCCATCTCCCAGTACACGATCAGTTTACAATTGTTCCCCTCTCCCCAATTGTGTTAACTACTTTAATAAATTTGTGGAAGTGACATGAGTTTATGGGGGAGATATAATCCATGGGGAGTGTATTTTGAGCTCTAAAAGCTCAAATAAAGGTCCTTTGGGTTTATTTACAAAGGGAGAGAATGGATAAATTATAAATAAATTCAATGTTATAAAAGTGTGGTGGTTATTGGTTTTTGAAAAACCAAGGAATGCTTCTGTGACACAATGAGAATTAGGTGTCATGATGAAACAGTTTAGGGAATGTATTTCTTCTATGACATGATCAGAGATTAGCTTAGATATCTTTTGGCATTCAAAAATATAAGAACCTGATTCATGCTTAAACTCTTATTTTCTACACCGATCTTTGGTCAAGTATACTTTGAGTGTTGGATTATTTATTTTTTGTATATCGGGTCTTGATAGCAGTTGGTGTTTTATTAAATTTTTTTATAGATTGGAAACAAATCCAAAGGAGGAGATAGTTGGAATCAAGGATTTTCTTTTCTGTAAATAGAGTCTAGTTTGTGTTTATTGTCAATACACACTTGGATGATCAATCATTTTACAAGGAAAGTGATATTATAGTATAAGCTGAGTTCAATTTTGAAGGTGGCATCATTTCTTAGTGTTTTCCAAATATTTGGGATCAAAATTTGGAGGAAAAATTTAGCATCACAAAAGGTTATTTTTGGAATCAACTCTTCATATATATGGTAAATGCATGGGTTTCACAAAGGTTATGTTTTTCAAAGGTTGATCTTCATGAGTGCTTTATGAGTTTATGGTGTTGTTCATGACTATAAGAAGTGAAGAATCATAAATGCATGGTGATTTGACAGTAACCTCCGCATCTGAGACAAATCTCATGGGAGCTTCCTGAATAGAGGAGCTTCACAAATATATTTTTTAAGGTTCAAAAAAATGCATTGGAGGCATGAGAGATTTGGGAAGGGCCGATCCAATATATATAAGGCTACCACCACTTCATTCAACATGAAATGTTTTGGAGTAATGTCTAAATTGCTCTAATTTTACGAAGGCCAAGACCTTTACAAATATATTATTCAAAGTGAGCTTGAGCATCGTGAAAGGACTTCTCTAGTCTTGAACAATTCTTAACTATATGGGAAAATGACTTTCATGGTGATGAGATTTTTTGAGATGAATCAGAGAGTTTTGTGAAGGTAGTTTGTTTCGTGAAGGCAGTTTTCTCTATGAAGGTAGTGAGCTTCACGAAGGAGCTTAAAGAAAGGTAGTATTAAAAATTAGGTTTAAGTAAACAGTGATTTTAAGTGAATTCATTCAGGACTTTGATGAAATAAGAGTCTTGTTCTCATCAGGTACAAATATGTAAATGATAATCTACTAAGGTGACCTTCAAGCCATTAAAATGAGTGATACCTCATTGAAATTAGTGAGCTACAGGGAGTCAACATAAGTGTTCTAAAGGAGGGAGTGTGTTATCTATAAAATCTTTTAAAGGAATTTTTTCTGGAATAGAGTGGTTGTTTATGAACTTTTTTATTATACAAATAGTAAATATTAGTGGATTTAGGTAGGACCAATAAACTATCAGTGTATTCTCCTTGGACTAGCCCTTAGTGGTGAACCAAGTAAAATTTATATGTTGTCTCTCTACATGTGAATTTTTTATTACTACATGATTCTATAAGATAGGCTTAACAAGTTCTTACCAACATGGGAACAATATCCATAACATTAAAAGAAAAATTTAACACCCTAATTCACCCCCTCCCAATGTGTTCTGGGGTCCTACAATGATTGAAAGTTGTTTGGGAAGATTTTTGTTAAGAAATATGGTTTGAGATGTGTGAATAATGAGTGAGAGTGAGTTCACTTTTATAGTTAAGTATGAGTGACATTCTTGTAAACACCCAAAAGTATTCACCATTGGGAGGTCTCACTTACCTCATGTGGATCCAAAATAGATGAATAACTAAGGGGTGGTTTATTTTGTTGAGAAACATCTCAACCAAAAGAATACATTTTTTTCATGTTATTCCTTATTCTTTAAGTTTACTCAATTTTACCCCTTTAGTTTTTTATAAAGGTAATTCATATCTTTTTATTTACCTAGGTAATTTATCCTTTAATAATATAATTAAAATGAGTTTTATTAGGTAATTAATACAAAAGTATTCTTAATATGAAATCAAAATTTTTAAACAAAAATCATATGCGTGTGTAAAATTAATTTTAATAAAAATGAATGTAATACACAAAATCCCATTTTAACCTCAATCAGAGTAATTATTTGAAACCATTTTCACTAATAATTATGGTAAAAAATAATGTTTACCTTATTAGATAATATAAATTATACTGTTCCAAATATGGAATAATTTTATCTATATTATACTCACATAAGTGGAAGAATTTAATTTAATATTAATTCCACAGAAGTGACACTACTACAAAAACTTCCTTTAAGAGTGCTAGAATAGGACTTTATCAGTGCTAAAAAAGTTAGGATAATTTGAGTGTAGTTAAAGGCCCGAAGCTTTTAACATTTCTAAAAAGGAGCTGTTAAACACCCCACTAATAAAGGGTATATAAATTTTTTTCCCCGCCACCCCCACCCCCCTTCATCATATCTTACCACCCTCATCCATTTATCAATACTTCCCCCACCCCTTTATCAGTGCTTTAGATAATCCCACTCCCCCGCATGCGCCCCTGCCTCCAACAAGTTTTAAACTCCAGGCCTCCAGCATATACATCAAAGCCTTTTCCACTACCCTATAATGTTTTGTTTCACATTTTATGATATATCTAAATATTTATATATATTTAATTACATGTTTGTATCAATATATTTATATATATGTTTATATATTAATAAATATATTTTATATGTAAATATGTTTAATTATTTATTTATAAAATTAAATTTTATGTGTGAATATATAAAAAATATGTATATATTGTTATGTATTTGATTATAAATAACTATACATTATAAAAAATGATAAAATTCAAAAACAGTAATATCATATGAATATAAGACTAGGGGATAAATTTAGCACCCACAAAATGGAAATAATACCCCCATAAATGAACAAGAAGATCCATAAAATGTTAAAAAATCAGGGTACACAGACTAAAACTTGTGTTTTGGAGGCCTTCTAGGAATTTTTGGCCTCAAATAATATAAGGCCCCATCCTTAAACATTACTTAATCATGAATTAAAAGAATAATTCCCATTGAGGATCTTTTAAGGTTTAGAGTTTTAGAGAATTAGGTCATAACTATTACATCTCAAAAGATTACATAGTAGACACTTCTACTAAGTTTCCATAAAATAAAATAAAAACACTTAGAAAGAAACATGTCTAGTTCCATGTTTTAGATAGAATGTATTTCCTTGATCCAATCCTTGACCCTATTCATCTTTAAGTCCTGTAGAAAACATTTAAAAAACTTGGGATGAGCATAAAAAGCCCAGTAAAGGATACTCAAAGAAGGAAAACTGTTAGTTTTTCAAAACAACAAGTAAACCATGAGTACTTTTCCAAAGTAATACTTTTCACCTTTATGAAGTAGTAAAAACTATTCACTGAATAAAATACCATTACTTACTCTTTTATAACCAAAATATTACCATAAAACCCATATAAAGAATACATAACATATAAAGGTAACTTGGGACATAAACATACTTAAATGGAATAGCCATACGGTCAACTTCCACACATACTTAATGGAATAGCCATACGACCGACTTCCATACCCAATGCATTGGAGGTTATAATGTAACCACCCATCTTGGTATTCACGACACCACCTGTCATATGGTTTATCACGTAACCACCCATCAAATGTCCAAGTACCATTATAAAATCATAACACATAAAACAATTATAAAGGAAAGAAAACATTTCCACATTTCAAGCACAATATATCACTTAAATATATTGATATAACAAATCCATTATCAAAACCATTTTCAATACCAAAAAAGAGTATATGGTATTTATTTACTTTTAAAAATATAACGGCTTGTTGAGGAATCTAAAGATCAAATAATACTCGCGGCGACATAAAGGTCATTGTCACCGCGTACGTTAAAAAGAAACATACTTTTTGTCATTTAGTAAAATGCTTCGTATAGAAAATATTCCTTTCAAATAAAAGTAGAATTCAAAGGGGTTTATACACTGTATAAAATAAAGCCTTGTATTAGAACAAAAATATGCCTTAATGAAAGGAGATCGAGGCGAAGTCCCTTACAAAGACAGTATCCTTGGATTAAGGATAAATGAATTACATAATTATGTGTGACAAAAAAATACACCAAATATAAGTGGATATTAAGTGTAAAACAATCATAGGTTATTCAGACCTATTCATAGAACGACATATTCAAGGAGTATAAGTTTATCCCAAAGAATCAAAATTGGGTTAAGAAGTTCCCTTACAAAAATTTGACAGCCTAACGACGTCACTTCAAAATTCATAAAATGAGTTGATGAGAGATAAAAAGCGGTATCTCATCACTTGGACATAAAATTTATATAAATAAGGATATATAAGAACATATCCCATCATAATAATATTAAAAAACCTAAAAAAGAAGTCTTTTAAAATGAGGAGGGTGAAAGGTTCCCTTACCGAATTGGGTAACTTCTAAAACGTACACCCCATGAAAGAAGGACTATAAAACATTGATGTAAATACCCATAAATGAAATTATATTACACCAAGAGTAGAATAATGGGCATTAAATACACCACTCAAAGGAAAATGGTGGAAAATTTAGCATAAATATCATAGGAATAAAAGTGAGATGAAAAACCCCTTACAAAAACTCGGCAGCCTAACGGCGCCACTTAAAACTTCCAAAAATGGATTTATGAGATCAAATAGGATCTCTCATAATATGAACAAAAAAATTACAGTATGATGAATATAAAATAACATCCCCAAACATAAGAATGACGAGATTATAATAAATGACATAAAAGAGAGTACTTAAAAAGAACGAGAGAGGTTGGATCCCTTACGAAAATTCGGCAGCCTAACGGTGCCACTCAAAACATCCAAAATGTATTGATGAGAGAAAATCGGGTCTCTCATCATATGAACATAAAAAGTAAAGTAATAATAATATAAAATAACATCCCAATCATAAGAAATATGAGCTTAAAAGGAAGGACATAAAATAGTGTACTTAAAAAGAAAGAGAGGGGTAGGATCCCTTACCTCAAGTCTGACTTGTCGTGTTCGTTTCTTTATATTCCTGAATAATAAAATTTGGTCAATTTATAATTTCTTAAAGACCTCTTTTAAATAGTATTATTCAGTTCATATCATATATTATAATTTTATAATAATTGGTTAATAATGTGAGTTCATATTAGACGTTTTTGTCGATGTTTGGTACATGAGTCAAAAATGAACTTGTTTGAAAATGATTGTCCATGTAGTTATAAGTAAATCATATACAGAATAGTATTAATGATTTAAATATCATATATATCTATTATATATTCATTTTATACTACTACATAACATTTGGAGATAAAAAGAAATGAAATGCACCGTTCATGGAGACGGTAGGCCGTACGTACGCATGAACGCTACTTTCATTTCTTTGTCATATTAATGGAATTAAAAATAATTAAGATATATATATATATATTATAATTAAAGTATAATATATATGTTATATAGGTCACATATGTTCATTAATTTCATTCTTCATACATTCCATGTATTGCATGAACGAGTCACATCACTTGAGGGGGTGGTAGTCCACACTTACTCGTATGAAATTATCGCATTTGGACAACATGAAAAGCAAAAAGGAATGTTTTAAATATAAAATTCAGAAGCATATAGAAAACATAAATACCATATATATCATATATAAAATATAGTGACATCATAATGTCCACCATGAAAGGTGTTAAGAGAAGATTGAACAATCATCGTTTCGTGAGGCAGAAATTCACCATCCACAGAAACAGTATGTTCTTTAACCATTAGACGAAGGTGTGTGTAAGTGTAGCTAAAATACTTCAAATAACAACATAATAGTATATTTAAGATACTGTTGTTGTTACAAAATAAAGGAATAAAAATATTTTAGAGGGTTGGAGAAGCAAAATAAAACTAAAGAACACAAGGGAAGACATTACCTTTAAATCAGGTAACTCTTTTTGATTTGAGATCAAAGGCTTCCTTGGAAAGGATTATGCCCAAAGGTGAGGCTTAAATGATGAATATAGGGATGTGGAGAGATGAAATGGGTAGGGGTTGACCGAGACAAAGGCTTGAGATGTGTGGGTTAGGTGGTAGAGGTGGGGGCCTTTTATAAGAGGAGAGGAGGGGCACTCTTGGAAAGTTATAAAATTTTACTTTATTATAAAATGATTATCGGATTTTAAAGGTCCAAAAATTATATATTTCAAGGATAAGGTGATAAGAGTTTGAAATACACACATCCAATAGGTTTTTGAAAAGTGTAGGGCTTATATTTTACATTATCTTTTCATTTTATTTAAATTGTTAAATAATGAGGTAATCGCTGCATCATCATGGTGTCATAAATAATTTAATTTATTTAATGTCTAAAAGTTATAAAAAAAATATCATGATGTAGGAAATATTTTTATCTATCTAATTAATGATTATAGTCAAAACTATGACTTGTATAACCCCATGTAAAAATTGTTTTAGTAAAACAATACATGTTTGTGACATTTTAATTTTAACTTTAAATAAAAAGTTATTTATGTCATTTTCCTACCCAAGTGGCTCCATGGGGTCCCCAAGTTGACCCATGGATTATCTTGGTCGACCATGACACATCCAATGAGGTTAGGACATGTTTCTAGGTCATTTAATATTATTAAAACATTATTTTTACCTTAAATTACACTAATTACCTTTAATCGCGATTAATAAAACTTAAAAGTTACTATTCACAAAAAATTATTTTAATCTCATTAAACCAAATTTCACTTCCTAATGACAACCATGTATGTCAGATTTTTTAAAATCAAATCACATAAGTGGTAAAGTTTCATTTAAATGAAAAATCAGTTTCTTTAACTACCACTTAGTGGTTTCATTATTCATCAAAAATTGAAGTTTTTTAGAAAAATACAAAAAATTCACCCTAAGATATATTTGATATTATGAATTCAAAAATGATGTCTATTTTACAAAATTCAAAATATATAAGTTTCATTAATTAATTTAATAATTCATTCCCACTGTCAAAACAAATAGCGTGTTTTTAAGAAACAATATCTATTAAAAGATTGACACTAGTTTAAGTCCAATTTCAAAGTGAAATTAATTCCAATGACCACCATTGGATTAAATGGTAAAAATATATTCTAAATACACTTTAATCTCAATTAAAAAGATAATCTATCCATACAAATAAATCAGATTAAAAGGAGGTTTTGAATTAAAATGCAACATTTTCACTAAAAATGATCTTTATCGGAAAAATAACAAAATTTACACAAAGTAAATTTTGATGTCCATATTCTAAAGAAGGATTTTATTTTGTCAAATATAACATATAAAATCTTCAAAAGTATATTTAAAAAGGGTTCGCCATCGAAAGGTGGTTAATCGACCTTTTAAAGAATATTCGAAGATTTATGCTTAAAATTGGATTCATTCACATTTTAAGCCTCTAACATTTATTGGAAAAAAGTAAAAATATTTGACAAACATATATAAGAATTTTGTAGTTAGTTTTGTTCATTCCCTCCATTAAAACGACTAGGCATTAACTACCATTTAAAATAATATTATTTTATTATTAGAGTGCAATGTAAGATTTCAAAGAAACTCATTTTTGCGTATTGGGTACGCCATCGAGCATAGCCTTCCCTTTAAATTAATATTAACATTTTATTCAAAAATATGGATAAATATGAAAATTTCATATTCTTTATTTACCTGTGGTGTTACATCCTTCCCCCCTTTTGGGAATTGCATCCTCGTAATTTTAAAATTGGGCTTAGAAACTTCATTGAAATCCCCACATCGAAAAATGAGCCAATTAAACTGTCACTTTAAAAGAAAGAAAGGGAAGTACAAAGTTCACCCAAGTTAACCCATAATAGGATTCCATGTAGGAAAACATGGATATGGAGGAAAAAAACAAAGGGTCATGTTCTTGAGGGAGAGTGCTAGAAAACATGTTTAGGATAAAGTTAACCACCAGAAAATCACAAAATTGTGATGGGTTAAATGGTATTTGATTCCCCAGTGGGAAACGTTAATAGACAACATTTTTGTTTTTAAGTTACATTTCATAGAAGAATTTATTTTTGAGCTTAACTAAAACATAAGGAAACATACTTACTTGTCATGTTGACTTTCAAAATTTACTAGATTTCTTAGACGAACTCATATTTTCTCCAAAAGATGAGTATTTAGGATGACTTGTTTACATTAAGAGAGATATAATCAACTTCTAGAGAATCACCTAATCCACAAAAGAGAATTGTATACTTCCCATGTCTTTAGACCTTAACCAAAACTAAAACAAAAAAGGTTAGTATGAGATCAGATAATACCCAGAAAGGATAATCCTTTATAAAAAGGAAATCTATTCTTAATCTACAAAATTTGTCCAAAAAGACCCAAAGTTCAATGAAGACCAAAAGTAAACCAAACTAAGATTGAAACCCAAATATTTGAAGGATTTAATCACATAGTCTTCCAAGTTAAATCGTAACATTTATCTCCAAACAACATCAGTTTCTCTTAAAGTCTCAAATTGAAAAGTAATTAACCTAATCACATATCCTCTATGATTGGTTAATAATTTCCATAGATAAACAAAAATAAACTTACTATTAATTCATAATATCATATAACTAAAAAGAATTAGTCAAACTAACCAGGGACTTCACGTAGTCCAGTGGTAGGTGATAAATACCAGTCGCACTTTAGTTGTGGGTTCGATTCTCACAGTTTTGTCCGACGCAACGGGTTGTCACACGGTCTGCGTGTTGTCCTTTTTCCAAACTATATAATTCTCAAATAATTCCCCCAAAATAGATAAAATCATCAAAAATAACCATAACATAATTTAACCTCAATTTTATCTCATGTCTTTCTCTTTCCATCATAACATATAGTAACCCATAATTACCTCAAAAGTAAGGATCATATAAACCCAAATGGTTCTTTATAACTATGTCCACAAAAGAACAGATAACTATTCCTTGAATAAAATTTTCATATATCAAACATCAGGGTTACACATACTATAAAAAGTCTTCTAATGTAACCCCACCATCAAAAGAGACTTAATACTCTTAATAATTTCACCATAACTCTTGAAGCCATTATATATTGACTTCTTACTCATTCAACATTCTTCATAATCCATTAACCATTCCTTTCCAACTTATTCTGAAATACTTCTTTCCTAGAAACAAAATCATGAATCCTATCCTAAGATTCCAAAATAGGAAAACAAATGTTAAGAAATAATCCATACCTTTGATTGGTCATTGTCAGTTTCTTCATCCTCAATTGGAATGGAATTAGGTATTGGTAAACAAATATTTGTACAATCTTGGTGATCCCATTCCCGAAACTTCTTCATAGGACATGTGTTTGCATAAGGACCATGCACACCACATTTAAAACATTCAATTGATCCCTCAGAAAGAACTTCATTCCCTTTCCTCGAGTTAACTGGATGCTTCCTTTTTCCATAGAAGGTTCTTGCTTTATGACCTTCATTTCCACATCTATAGCATATTTCTATCCCTTTGAAACATTTTCCTAGGTGTTTCTTTACACATCATTGACACATAGGTTTTTTAACACACTTACCTTTATGATTATTACCTGTAGTTCCGTAGGGATTTGTTTCTCGCATATATGATGCCTTATAGAAATCACCAAGGTTTAGGTGGTCAATCATGACTCCAGATAGTTGGTTGAGGATAAACACAAGAGTTCTCATTGCAACTCCCATATCATTCAGTTGCTCGCTCAGAAAACTGTCACAGTTTCCTTCACATCCACTGTTACTTTGGTGCCTTCTAGATCCAGCCATTTACTAAAACCAAAAAGGTCAGTGTGAGTATATCAAAAAAACCATCATGTACTAATGAGGAAGATAAAAACTAAGATATAATTACTTATTCACTTTATCTAAAACTAGGAATATTTCTGAAATACTAACCATTATGGTAATGTCACTTATGCTTAGAGAATACCCTAACCTCTAAATTTATCTAAACCGACCTCTGATACCAACTATAAGTCCCCAGCCTTAAAAATTACTTAATAAAGAATTAAAAGAATAATTCCCATTGAGGATATTTTCAGGTTTAGAGTTTTAGATAATTAGTTCATAACTATTACATATCAAAAGATTACATAGTAGACACTTCTACTAAGTTTCCATAAAATAAAAAAAACACTTAAAAAGAAACATGTCAAGTTCCATGTTTTAGATAGAATGTCTTTCCTTGATCCCATCCTTGACCCTATTCATCTTTAAGTCCTGTGGAAAACATTTAAAAAACTTGGGATGAGTATAAAAAGCCCAGTAAAGGATACAAAAAGAAGGAAAACTGTTAGTTTTTCAAAACAACAAGTAAACCATGAGTAATTTTCCAAAGTAATACTTTTCACCTTTATGATGTAGTAAAAACTCTTCACTGAATAAAAGACCATTACTTACCCTTTTGTAACCAAAATATTACCATAAAAACCATATAAAGAACACATAACATATAAAGGTAACTTGGTACATAAACATACTTAAATGGAATAACCATACGGTCGACTTCCACACATACTTAATGGAATAGCCATACGGCCGACTTCCATACCCAATGCATTGGAGGTTATAACGTAACCACCCATCCTGGTATTCACGACACCACCTGTCATATGGTTTATCACGTAACCACCCATCAAATGTCCAAGTACCATTATAAAATCATAACACATAAAACAATTATAAAGGAAAGAAAAAATTTCCACATTTCAAGCACAATATATCACTTAAATATATTGACATAAAAAATCCATTATCAAAACCATTTTCAATACCAAAAAAGAGTATATGTTATTTATTTAATTTTAAAAATATAACGGCTTGTTGAGGAAGCCAAAGATGAAATAATACTCACGGCGGCGGAAAGGTCATTGTCACCGCGTACGTTAAAAAGAAACATAATTTTTGTCATTTATTAAAACCCTTAGTATAAAAAAGATTCCTTTAGAATAAAAGTAGAAGTAAAAGGGGTTTATACACTGTAAAAAAGAAATCCTTGTATTAGAATAAAAATATGCCTTAATGAAAGGAGATCGAGACGAAGTCCCTTACAAAGACGGTATCCTTGGATTAAGGATAAATCAATTACATAATTATGTGTGACAAACGAATACACCAAATATAAGTGGATATTAAGTGTAAACCAATCGAAGGATATTCAGACATATTCATATAATGACATATTCAAGGAGTACAAGTTTATCCCAAAGAATCAAAATTGGGTTAAGAAGTTCCCTTGTAAAAATTTGACAGCCTAACGACATCACTTCAAAATTCAGAAAATGAGTTGATGAGAGATAAAAAGGGGTATCTAATTACTTGGACATAAAATTTATAGAAATAAGGATATATAAGAACATATCCCATCATAATAAGATCAAAAGACCTAAAAAAGAAGTTTTTTAAAATGAGGAGGGTGAAAGGTTCCCTTACCGAATTGGGTAACTTCCGAAACGTACACCCCATGAAAGAAGGACTATAAAACATTGATGTAAATAACCATAAACGAAAGTATATTACACCAAGAGTATAATAATGGGCTGTAAATACACCACTAAAAGGAAAATGGTGGAAAATGTAGCATAAATCTCACAGGAATAAATGTGATATGAAAAACCCCTTACGAAAACTCGGCAGCCTAACGGTGCCACTTAAAACTTCCAAAAATGGATTTATGAGATAAAATAGGGTCTCTCAAAATATAAAAAAAAAATTACAGTATGATTAATATAAAAGAAAATCCCCAAACATAATAATGATGAGCTTATAAGAAATGACATAAAATAGAGTACTTAAAAAGAATGAGAGAGGTTGGATCCCTTACGAAAATTCAGCAGCCTAACGGCACCACTCAAAACATAAAAAATGGATTGATGAGAGAAAATAGGGTCTCTAATCATATGAAAATAAAAAGTACAGTAAGATTAATATAAAATAACATCCCAATCATAATAAATATGAGCTTAAAAGGAATGACATAAAAGAGTGTACTTAAAAAGAAAGAGAGGGGTAGGATCCCTTACCTCAAGTCTGACTTGTCGTGTTCGTTTCTTTATATTCATGAATAATAAACTTTGGTCAATTTATAATTGTTTAAGGAACTCTTTTAAATATTATTATTCAGTTCATATCACATATTATAATTTTATAATAATTGGTTAATAATGTGAGTTCATATCAGATGTTTTTGTTGATGTTTAGTACATGAGTCAAAAATGAACTTGTTTGAAAATGATTGTCCATATAGTTATAAGTAAATCATCTAAAGAATAGTATTAATTATTTAAATATCATATATATCCAGTACATATTCATTTTATACTACTCCATAACATTTGGAGATAAAAATAAATGAAATGCACCGTTCATGGAGACGGTAGGCCGTACGTACGCATGAGCGCTACTTTCATTTCTTTGTCATATTAATGGAATTAAAAATAATTGATATATATATATATATTATAATTCCAGTATAATATATATGTTATATAGGTCACATATTTTCATTAATTTCATTATTTATACATTCCATGTATTGCATGAACGAGTCACATCACTTGAGGGGGCGGTAGTCCACATTTCCTCGTATGAAATTACCGCATTTGCACAACATGAAAAGCATAAAGTCATGTTTTAAATATAAAATTCAGAAGAATATAGAAAACATAAATAACATATATATCATATATAAAATACAGTGACATCATAATTGCCACCATGAAAGGTGTTAAGAGAAGATTGAATAATCATCGTTTCGTGAGGCAAAAATTCACCATCCACAGAAACAGTATGTTCTTTAACCATTAGACGAAGGTGTGTGTAAGTGTAGCTAAAATACTTCAAATAAAAACATCATAGTATATTTAAGATACTGGTTTTGTTACAAAATAAAGGAATAAAAAGAGTTTATAGGGTTGGAGAAGCAAAATAAAACTAAAGAACACAAGGGAAGACATTACCTTTAAATCGGGTAACTCTTTTTGATTTGAGATCAAAGGATTCCTTGGAAAGGATTCTGCCCAAAGGTGAGGCTTCAATGATGAAGATATGGATGTGTAGAGATGAAATGGGCAGAGTTTGGCCGAGACAAAGGCTTGAGAGGTGTGGTTAAGGTTGTAGAGGTGGGGGCCTTTTATAAGAGGAGAGGAGGGGCAGTCTTGGAAAGTTATAAACTTTTACTTTATTATAAAATGATTCTCGGATTTTAAAGGTCCCAAAATTATATATTTCGAGGATAAGGTGATAAGAGTTCTAAATACTCCCATACAATAGGTTTTTGACAAGTTTAGGGCTTAGATTTTACATTATCTTTTCATTTTATTTAAATCATTAAATAATTAGGTAATCGCTGCATCATCATGGTGTCATAAATAATTTAATTTATTTAATGTCTAAAAATTATAAAAAAATATCAAGATGTAGGAAATATTTTTATATTTCTAATGAATATTTATATTCAAAAATATTACTTATATAACCCCATGTAATTTTTTTTAGTAAAACAATACATGTTTGTGACATTTTAATTTTAACTTTAAACAAAAAGTTATTTATGTCATTTTCCTACCAAAGTGGCTCCATGGGGTCCTCAAGTTGACCCATGGATTATCTTGGTTGAAAATGACACATCCAATGAGGGTAGTACATGTGTATAGGTCATTTCATATTATTAAAACATTATTTTTACCTTAAATTAGACTAATTACCTGTAATCGCGATTAATAAAACTTAAAAGTTACTATTCAGCAAAAATTATTTTAATCTCATTAAACCAAATTTTACTTATTAATGAAAACCATGTATGTCAGATTTTTGAAAATCAAATCACAGAAGTGGTAAAGTTTCATTTAAACGAAAAAGCAGTTTCTTTAACTACCACTTAGTGGTTTCATTATTCATCAAAAATTGAAGTTTTTCAGAAAAATACCAAAAATTCACCCTAAGCTATATTTGATATTCCGAATTCAAAAATGATGTCTATTTTATTAAATTAAAAATATATAAGTTTCATTAATTAATTTAATAATTCTTTCCCGCTGTCAAAATAAATAGCATGTTTTTAAGAAACAATATCTATTAAAAGATTGACACTAGTTTAAGTCCAATTTCAAAGTGAAATTAATTCCAATGACCACCATTGGATTAAATGGTAAAAATATATTCTAAATACACTTTAATCTCAATTAAAAAGATAATATATCCATACAAATAAATCAGATTAAAAGGAAGTTTTGAATTAAAATGCAACATTTTCACTAAAAATGATCTTTATCGGAAAAATAACAAAAATTTACACAAAGTAAATTTTGATGTCCATATTCTAAAGAAGGATTTTATTTTTTCAAATATAACATATAAAATCTTCAAAAGTATATTTAAAAAGGGTTAACCATCAAAAGGCGGTTAATCGACCTTTTAAAGAATATTAGAAGATTTAGGCTTAAAATTGGATTTAGTCGCATTTTAAGCCTCTAACATTTATTGGAAAAAAGTAAAAATATTTGACAAATATATATAATAATTTTGTAGTTAGTTCTGTTCATTCTCGCTATTACAACGGCTAGGCATTAACTACCATTTAAAATAATATTATTTTATTATTAGAGTGCATCATAAGATTTCAAAGAAACTCATTTTTGTGTATTGGGTATGCCATCGAGCATAGCGTTCCCTTTAAATTAATATTAACATTTTATTCAAAAATATGGATAAATATGAAAATTTCATATTCTTTATTTACCTGGGGTGTTACAAAAAATGTGCAAAGGTTTTACCTCTATCTCCAAGGCTGTATAACTCGTCGCAAGGTTCAATTTGATATAAGGTAGAGCTCAAACAGACACCCGAATCAAAATTTTTGGCCATTTGATATTTGAGTTACGTTTTTAACTTATTTTGGATGTTTTATTTATTTTTTGATTTTTTTATGACTTAAAATTTTTATTAAATTATTATTAGTTGATAATAATTATAAAAATTATTCATCTAAAATATTTTTATTTACTTTATAAGTTATTTCTACTAAAAATATTATATATTAAGTATAAATGCCAATTTACCTTATCTAAAACATATTTAAAAAAATAGATATTATATTTATATCAATAATAATATATTTATATATTAATATATTATTTTTGATGATTTTGTTTCAAGTATACTTTTATTAGTGATTGTAAAAAAGCACTAATAAAGGGTGGTCTTTTATCAATGCTTCTAAAAATGCCCTGATAAAACCACCTATTTGTCATCATTTTTTTACAAGCACAAATAAAAGATCCCATTTATCAGTTCTTTTTTTAAAATCACTGATAATGTCCCCCTTTAACAATTTTTTTAGCACTGTTGAAGAACCCCTTTAACAGTGCTAAAAAAAGCGGTGTTAAAGACCCCTTTTAATAGCGCTTTTTTTAGCGATGAGAAAGGTGGTCTTTAACAACGTTTTTAGCTTGCACTATTAAATCCCTAGTGCTAGATAAACTTAGTTTTGTAGTTGTGTGATGAGAAATAATATTTTTAAAGTGAAAATGATTAAAATTTTATAATGTTCACATATATAAATTAAATATAAAAATAATTTCAATGACATAAATTGGATTAAATGATATAAAATAGACATAATTTTACTTTTAAACTAATTAAAAATATAATTTATCATTTTAAATAATTTTAATGATAATTGATTTTTCAAGTAAAATTATGTATTTTAACTATTCATCAAAAATTGAAATTTCTCAAAAAAATACCCAAAATTAACCTTAAGATAATTTTGGTATTAAAATTAATAAAATGAAGTTTATTTTATAATATTTATTTTCTAAAAGTGGTAATAACTAATTATAAATTATGTGCGATAAGCGTGACTAAATCATCATTTAGAGAAATGTAGTTTTTTAGAAAAAATTTAATTTTCTTTAAAATGATTCTCATTTTATCACTAATCAATAGATAACTAATAAAAATGTATAGAAATAAAATTTCATATGTTAGTTACATCTATTTGTACCCACCAATCCAATAACTATGAAATAAATATCATATTAAATAATAATATCTTAATAGTATATTGTTGTTCAATAAAACTCGGCTTTTCTTGCCACATAAGATATCAAAGAATATCAGTGTTGTGTGTATCATAAGCTATTGAAGAAATTAAATTTATTCAAAAATAAATATATTTTAAAGTCTTGTTTTGTAATATTCCCTATTAATCTAGGTTTTTCATGTCAAATATTCTATTGGATAAAATTATATTCTTTTATAATGTCGGAGTGTACAATTCTCCCCATCTTAAATAAATTGTGTCTAGAAAATTTAAACTTGATCTATGTAATTTAGGGTTTGATATTTGAATTTTTTTTTTTTTTGAAATCCCACATCAGGATGAGGGTTTGAAAAACATCCTCTTGATAATAGAGAAAGGGAAGTACCATAGTCATATATAATTACACATAACTAGGTTTACAAATAGGATAAAATTAGCAGAAAGTGATGATATGGACATTAAGAAAAAGTTTAATTAATTATAGAGAATGATAGATGTAATTGATCATAAGAAATTAAATGATAAATGGAATGTTAATGGAATCAAAATCATTAATCTAATAGGTGTTGAAAGGTCATTGATATCATCCAAAATGATGGTAATAAGATAGAATTTTATTTTAACATCCTGTTTCTAATGTTGAAGAATTAATTTATCATCTACAAATATAAGAAAATATTCTTACTTAATACGTTATATTTTATAATAATAAATTTATCCCTTATTTATGATTAGATAAATTTACAATTTTTCACTTACTCTAAAAAAATTAATAGCTAAAAAATGGATTTTTTATTCCTAAATCTCTTTAAATAAGTTTTAACAGATCCTAAGATTCATAAAAGAGTAAAAATTATTTTCATCTGTATCTAACTATTTTCCAAAACCAATATGGTTAGCACATGTTTTACAATATTATAAATCAATTTATAAAACCTAAAAGTAACACTACTATTTCATCATTAATATTTATTTCCAAATTATTTAACTAAATACAATGATATATAAATTAGGACATCGTGTAGGCCAGTGGTAGGTGTAAACCCATTATCATCCTTTAGTCGTGAGTTCAAGCTCCACCACCTTGCCGGATGGGATAGTTTGTCACCAAGCATGAGAGTTTCAATTTTTTTATAAAACTATATTTATATAATTCTTATAAATTTCTAAAAAAAATTATGGGAAAACTTGAAATAAAATTCATCATTGAATGAAAATTTTTATTATGGTTTTCAATAGAACTATTTTTTCACAAAGTCTAATAATATTATTTGACTATTATTACAGTGTCATTAATGATCATATTAACCCTATGAATATAAATATGTTTAAACTTGTGTCTATAAAATTTAAATTTATTATTTCTCAAAATAACTTTTCCAGTAAAAAATATAATTTCAATCAATTTCTATAAAATGTCTTTAATATTGGTAGACTCTCATCACATAAAACTTAAAAGTTGATTTTAAGACTTTGAACCAACGATCAATATTAAAATCATAAACCCATGATGGTATCCATAACTCATAAGTTAATAAAGGTATATATTCTTCTCTGTTTTGGAATAATCATTAAATATTTCATAATTCTTATAACCAAGTACAATTGGTAAAATACTTCTACAGAAATAAGTTATCCGTTTTATTTCAACATAGGTTATTCCCTGGTCTAGGATTTATCCTAGTTCATTCATTTTAATTATTTATTTAAATCCTTCTTAACTATGTCTAAATAATATGTGAATTATCTTATGCATATCCACTTAGAATGTCAAACCAGGTGGGTAGTAAGGTCCATTTTCATGTACTAGAAAATTATTGATTCAATCCTGATGTATCCTTTTTGGAATTATTACCCCTAGGTAAATATGTTATAGAACCAAATCCACTTGTAGTAACTAGACAGATATTTATTTCTAGGAAATAATAGATAATCACTACCTTTATAAAATATTAGGATGTTCTTATACAATTATCCTCAAATTATATCTTAGAGTTGTGTTCCATAATCTACTCTTTCCTAAATCCACTCCCCAAAGTTTCTACTAAACTTCCTTTGATAAGACCATTAGTGACCCCAACCCTAGATACCTAGAGCTGGTGCCTACTACCATTATATTAGCATAGATACAGGGAATTTTATCTTAAAGAATCGAATAATATTGTAGTCTTGGTAAAGTAGATACATACTTGATTCTTACATTACATTTGAATAAAAAAATTACAACATAATTTTTTTTCAAGAGTAACTTTATTACATCTATCATATCCATCCGTATCAGTCATAGTAAACTTCATATAATACCATAGAATAGAAAAAAATAAGGGTGTGACCAAATTTTCAGTAAAGGTTATGTACAATAAAAGATATCATTAATCAATAAGAATAATCAAAATAAAAGGGTAAATAACCAAGGAAAACTTCCATTTGAATAGTAGGATAAGGAATAATCAATATATATAAGTAAATAACTGAGAAAACATGACATTTAAATAACCGGATAAGGAATAACAAACATTTCCAAACAAATAACTATAAATAAAATCCATTTAATCAATAAACTGAAAATAAAATACATCTAGAAATAATATCATATTGAAAATGTCCTGTAAAATATTAATTGAACTCTTAATGAAATTAATTCTTAATTATTAGACATCATGTCTCAGGAACATGATAATTATATTATAGCAACCCTACATTATCTTACATGATTGTTACAACATTTTTAGATAAACAACACAAAATCATTACAATCCAGGATCCAAAGGTTTATTATCATGGGAAAATTAGAACCATGCATAACTTATGCATAATAAAACTTAAAAATTTATTTAAAATCTTATTATTTATCCTTATAAATTTCACATTCTCCTTATTATTTTTAGTCACCTAAGGATATATATCAAATAAAGGGGTGAGATAAAATCCTAGTAAGATGATGATAAATGGACATGATTCAATATAACATGGTTGAGTATAATCATGATCATCATAACATAATAATAGAATCATAATAAAAATCACACGGGGTACAATGGAAGATGAAAGGAATGCGACAATTCATAAAAATAAACATCATGTCATAGTGTTCAAATATAAAAAAAATTTGTGAACAAATATAGCATCATGTTTGTGCATAAAAAATGTGCATAATTATAACATCATCATTATAAAAAATATATAAAATAACGTTCATGCATATTATTCATTATATAATGAGATAAATCACATTACCCATTGCATTAGAGGTCTATATAATTCCAGTCCCACCTATCACATCATGACATTTACATAATCATGCATTCCACATGGAATGTAAAATGATCATAATCATGAAATAACCCATGGAATGGAATGGGTTTCCTAAGGATTTCATAAATTATGATTTCATGAATAAACATGGTGTTCCCACATGAAAATGGGAAAAGCATATTTGGTATATAAATCATCACTCTTAAGAGAATAAGATACAAAACAATAGAAATCAAGATGTTTTTTTAAAAGAATAGTTCTTTTGGAAGATCATTATATTTTTCATTAAATAAATTTTGAAAACATTTATATCCCTAAAAAGAAAAATTTAAGAAAAATAAAATTATATTTATGGATCACTAAGGGAATATAGACACATGAATTTGGAAAGATGCAGGGATTACCCAAATAAAGGGAGTTGGGTTTGAGAATCCCCCTACCTTAATTCCCGCTTTATTTCACCGATTTCGTGCCTCTTGAATAATAAACATAGATATATTAAAACACTGATAAAAATGTGAATTATAGTAATTTATAAAAATATTTATAAATTATGATCATTGGATTATATATCTTAATCCTCATTAATGAAATTCAAGAATTTTGATATCATGTTTTTCTTAAATAAATTCCCATTTTTCTTTGATTTATCGGTTTTTTTCAATATCATTTATAGAAAATTATTATGAAATAAGAAATATTATAATACATGTAATTAATTATTTATATATTATATATAATTAAAACTATCCATCCATGAATTTGATTATAATAATTTTCCTAGCAATTTCTCTGTAGGTGGTTAACAGACATTTAACGGGACGTTTTCGAAAGAGTGGGATATGGAAGTACAAAATTTATATTTTTCATAAATATTATAATTATAGTAGTTTAAAATAATTAATATAAATTTAACTTAATGAATATATAATTTTATATTATATGGTTTTGAAAGGAATTGTTAAAAAGAATAATGAGAATAAGAAAAGAGGGAAGAGTTATTAGAGACTTACTCACTCCTCTGTGTAGCTTCTCTTATACAACAATATAAACCCCTTAGTGATTAGAGTTGTATTTTTATAGAATATAAATAATTATTTGAAGGCGTTTTAGAGGGAGGATTTGGGCAGATATTGGACTTTTTAATGGGTGGGAGAATTAGTTTTCCAAGGGAAGGGAGAGGAGATATTTATACATGAGGGGAGGGTTATTTTTAGAATAAAACATTGAATAAAATATTATATCAATGGTAAATCATATTATAGTTATTTTTTGACATTATAAACTATATTTTAATTAAATAACTTGATTTTAAGACTTTTTCTCACTTTATAATTCGAATTCACTAGTTTAATCAATAGGAAATGTGGAAAAAAATGAGAAAATAATATTTTAATACAATACTTTATATTTTTAAGTTTTGTAAAGTAATTTTTATGTTTGGAAAATTGGATTATAATATTTAAATAAATCATTAATGAAATAAAATATACAATGGCCAAAACTGAATTTATGGAAAGGATTATTTAATTATTACATCATGAATGATGTAATTTATGATACACCAATTATGTGAAAAATGCATTTTTACTATTCAAACTAAAATTGAAGTATTTTAGAAAATTATAAAAAACAATAACCTTAGGATAATTTCAATGTGATGATTTCAAAAATGATATCCATTTTATCAAAATATATTTCTAAAATAGGTAATTTTAATTTTTAATATAAAAATCACAACTTTTATGAAATACTTTAAAATATAGTTTATTGAAAAGTTATTATATTTTATTTGATATTTGTAAACATTATATTTATTTTTGGGAACTAAAAATTTTATATTTATATAAATAAATCATAATTAATATTATTTATTTCATAATTTATTATTTTTTTAAAAAAAATTACCATTCCAACGGGTTTGTTACTATTCACAATAGTCATGTTACTATTCCCAATGGAGAAATTACTATTCTAATGAACAGATTTCCTCTTACATATAATTATACATTAATTAATTAATTATTCAAATAAATTCATCTCAAAGTTCTATATTTCTATTTTCTATAACATTAATTGGTTTACTAATATTTTTTTCTATAGTGTTGGCAGTGGGGGTGATAATTCTTGTGGATTGGGGAAGTCTATATGTCCCCATTTTATATTTTCTATTTTGGATCGAGGTCTCCTCATGATGTCTGATCGTTTGTGGATCGAGATGGGTTTTCTCAGGGTTCGAGGTGGATGTGGCGGTTCCTTTGTATTTTACCTTTTGAAATTTAAATGTTTGAATTTTTGAACTTTGAATGTGGTGCGTAGTGTTTTTTGCGGAGGTGGGATATGCATGTACTGGTGGATGTCTTTGTATGGTTCCCACTTACCCAAAAAGTGGTTTTTAAAAAATAAAAAATAAAATAGTAGTAGTAATATATTTTCTATTTTATATTTTTTGTCTAATTGTAATGTTTGAATTTTAATTGGTTTCATTATTGATTATTTTAATAATTTTTATTAATGAAATAATTTTTTAGTTAATTTATGTGTATAATACTATAGAGTATACTATAACACTCATTTATTTCAAGAGAAAACATATCATTTCAAAACACTTGGTTGTTAGATTCTTTCCCCCTTTTGAAATTTCATCCCCAAAATTTCAACTCGTATTTTCAATTGAGAATATATGAGGGTGATTTTGTTTTAATGATTCCTCTATTTCCCATGTTACCTCTTTATACTTACAGTTCCTCCACAACACTTTGATAAGGTGAGTTGTCCTGTTGCATATAAATCTATCTCTACAATACAAGATCTTCACCGAAAGTTCTTCATATGAGATTTAATTGTCCACTTGAACCACCTCTTGATTTAGAACATGTGATGGATTAGGTATGTACTTCCATAAGAGTGATACATAGAACATGTCAAGAAATTGAGCCATACTTTGTGGAAGTGAAATACGATAGGCTACAACTCATATATGATCAATGATCTCAAAGGGGTCAATTTACCATGTGATTAACATCCTTTTCTTTAAAAACCACATGAATCTATTCCATGTTAAAATTCTAAATAAATAATTCTCTCCAATATAGAACAACATGTCCATTCAAAAATTTATATCATAAATCTTTTGACGAATCTAAGAAGATTTTATAAGTTGTTAGATGGATCAAAACTTCTCTATCATATATTAAAAAAGATCATGTCCAAGTAGATTTTGTTCACCAACTTCATCCCAAAAATTTGGATTTATACATACCTTTCCATACATAACTTCATATCGAACCATTTGAATAACTGAGTGGAAGATATTTTTTCATGTGAACTCAACTATTGGGAGATGCTTATCCCATCAATATTTTAATTCCATTGACCATGATCTTAGAATATCCTTGAGAATCTAAATAGATCTTTTAGATTGACCATCAATTTAGGGGTGATAGTTCATGATAAAATTTAATTCAATTCTCAAATAATATTTAATCCTTATCCAAAACATAGTTGTAAGCCTTGGATCATGATAATATATGATCAAAAGTGAAACCCCATACAGGTTGACCACATCCTCCACATATATCTTAGAAATTTTTTCAACTGAGAAATATTCTTGAATAGTAATAAAGTTGGAAGTATTGGTGAGTTGATCCACTAAAACCCATATCACATTATTTTTTTGGATGATTTTGGGAGATTAGTTCCAAAGTCCATAGTTACATTCTCCCATTTCTAAATGGGTATAGTCAAGGGTTTCACAATCACTTTAGACTTCCGTAACTCTACTTTGAATTGCTGACATGAAAAACATCTTAATATATAATCCTCATTCCCATTCTTCATGTTATCCTACTAGAAGTTCTCTCAATAATCATGGTAAATCTTGGTACATCTAGGATGGATAAGGAAATAAAGCCTTCCATTACAACTTTCACCTTCTTTGGTAATTCCATATCATCCCTTTGTTATTCATTGATATTTTCTTTGATAGATGTTTGGGAAATCATTTTGCCAAGGTAGGATGTATTCTATTACATTATGAATTATAGATCCATCATTTTCATATCCATGAATATAGGGTCTTTCTCAATTCACATCATTGATAAGGTAGAATGTTCTCTTCTACAAATATCATTAGCTACCTTTTTCACCTTTCTAGATGGAAATAAATAGAGAAATCATAGTCCTTGATTAGATCTAACCATCTTATTTGATTCATATTGATCTCCTTATGCATGAATATATACTTTAGACTCTTTTGATCAGTAAATATGTCACACTTCTCACTATAGAGATATTATTGCCCAATTTTCATGGAAAATATCACATTTACTAGCTCAAGATCATGGGTTGGGTAGTTTTGTTCATGTATATTCAACTTCCATGATTAATAGGCTACAACATTATAATTATTCACAAGTACACAACCCAGAACATTATTTTAAGTATCACTTTATATCATGAAAAATTCTCCACTTTTTGGTAGTGTGAAAACATGTGTAGTGAATAGCCTCTTATTGTGATCCTTAAATATTACCTTGTATTCTTCTATCCATACATACTTTACCCATTTCCATTTTTACTTATTTAGTGGGATATAAAATCATGATAAAATTATTATAAAACAATTTTTAGTACCCAACCAAGAAAATAAAACTAAGGATTTACAAGAATCTAGTGGGTTTGGGCCATACCTCATTTGCCTTTGTCTTTGAAGGGACAACAAGAAATCCCTCACTTGTGATAACATGCCCTAATAATGTGACTTTATGCATCCAATAGTAACATTTTCTGAAATTGGTGTAAAATTTATCCTTCATTAATGTCTCCAACACAATACTTTGATATTCTTTATGTTCCTCCATTATCTTGTAGTAGATGATAATATCATCAATAAAAACTATCAAAATAATTTCAAGGTAGACTCTAAAGATTATATTGATCATGTCCATGAATATTTCAAGGGAATTAATAAGTCCGAAGTGAATCACTAGGAAATATTAATGTCCAAACCTTGTACAAAAAGTAGTCTTATAAGTATATTACTTATTAAATTTCATTTGATGATATTAGGAATGAAGATCTAGCTTTAATAAGTACTAATATCCTCGTAGTTGATAAAACAATTCACCAATTATTAGAATAGGATACTCGTTATTTATGGTGATCTTATTGAGATATAGGTAACATATACACAACCTCATTGATCCATCAATTTTCTTTACAAATAAAACTGGGGTACCCAAATACATTACACTAGTACGTATGAACCCCATGTCCAAATTCTATTGCAGTTGCTTCTTTAAATTTGCTAGTCTGATCAAAGACATCATATATGGGCATTTTGAGATAGGATTAGCTCCAGGTACATGATATATTGAGAAATCTATGACATGATGTGGGGGAATTCTGGGTAACTCTTCAGGAAATACATTAGTGTAATCCCTAAAAATGGTAATTTCATCGAGTTTGATACCTTACTTTTACTCGACCATTTGATTGAGGTGTGATTCATCACAAGGCATCAACAACCACACCATTGAGGGATTTCCCAAAATAAATTAATAGTCTTCCATACACTTATAAATGATCATGGTATGGTTTCTAATATGAAAATATATTTCATTCTTCTTATAGTTGATGTGCTCTCTATATAATGAGATCCAATCCATTCCAAGTATATAATCAAATTACACTAAGGGAAGTATTATGAGATTCAGTGTATGAATATTTTCACAAACACAAATTAGAGAAGATTCCAACACTTGGGTTCCATTGATCATACAAATATGTGTTTTTATGGATATTAATACTTCAAGGTATCAGGGGTTCTATTCAATAGTTATAGAAAATTTTTAGGATATAAAGGAACATGGTGAATAAGAATCAAATAATACTTTTTCCATTCTTTATTAAATAAGAAGTGTACCTTAAAAAACTTCTTTTTCTTTCACCACTTCAGCAGTAGTGACGGCATAATATTCCACTTGATTATTTGGATTTGGTGGATATTGATGTTGATTACCCTCAAGGACTCAAGGCTTATTCCATTGGTTTATATAGCGCCCTTTCTCCCTATAGGTTAAGAATTTAACCATAGGTGGGGATTTATGAGGTTCCATCCTTTAATTTATCATGTTGGTCATCTTCTTCATGTATCTTCGAAATTCATGAGCCTGGTGTCCTTCTCTTCCACACTCGAATCATTTCCCCATTCCATTTAGTCAGTTCCCATAATGATTCTTCCCACATTTTTCAGACTTGGGTGGTTAGATCATATTTCCTCATTTATCATTTAAACCCTTAGTTTGAAACTCCATTATTCTCTTCTCATCTACATAACCATGGGTTCATTCTAAGAACTCCACCTTTACTTTGAGATCACATCGATCCACCTCTTCATAACTCCAAAAATATTTTATAGATAGAGAAAATTGAAGGTGTGGTTTTAAACATATAAGGAATCTATATATTTTTCAATCATTTTTCATAAAAAACCCCAAGGTGTATCTTGAAATACTTGTGAGGTTTTCTTCAAAACCCATGATAGAATCACCATCCTTTTGCATTCATTTTATAAGTTCTCTCTCCATATTTTTATGAAGAGTTTAAGTGAAATATATGGTAAGAAATATTTTCTTAAAGTATTCCCACTCAATATCTTCTATTTCACCATTAAATTTGGTATTCTTTATCAATTTACACCATTTATCAGCTTCTACATATAAATTAAAGATGGATTGAGTCACCTTCTCCTTCTTATAACTATAGAGCATAGAAAATATCTTCTCTATTGAGTTGACCCACTATTCCAAAAAATTGGATCAGAAGATCCACTAAATTTTGGTGTTCATTTCTTCATAAAATACATAATGGATATTCTATCCTTCTTGGATGAAGGTGTATGTTACACATGGTTCAAGTTATTATCCATAGCTTGAGGCAACTAGGTAATAATTTCCCTTAATCTTTGATCTAGACCTCCCATTAAATTAGGTATATCATTCGATAAATCCATGTATTATACCTCACATGGTTTATTAGCCTAGTTTCCCTAGATTCATATTATTTTATAAAATAGAAAAGGTTTGAACAAAATGTATGTTGATAATTCATGAATAAATATTTTATTCTTCTCTAAAATTAACTCTAAAGGAATATATTAATGTCACTATGTTTAGAATTTTTCTAAGATAGATATTCTTGGATGTTTAGATATACATAGCCTTATCATAAGGGTTTTCACTAATATTGTGTAATCCTAATTCCAAAATTAACTAAAACCTACTCTAATACCAACTATAGAAACCCTACTTTCTCTTACATGGTAGTTACATCACTTTTAAGATAAAAAACCTAAAAGCATTACAATCTGGGAGAGAAAGTTTTAGTATATTTGAAAAATTAGGACCATACACCAATGCACATTAGCTTCATCCCAGTTAGTGAGGTATCTTTAAGTGCATCTGTGAGACCCAGGTTCAAAACAAGGTAGAGCCATATTTCCGAGTACTGTAGCAGAACTATAGTAGGAACTATACACTGGGCAGGTACTATAGTAGAACTGTACACGGTGTGGCTACTGTAACAGGCACTATAGCAGTTACTGTATTAGGTACTGTTCGTTACTATAGTAGTTGGAAGTATTCACCTTGGGCCATCAGTTTGGGCTTAGAGTCCTTAAGGTTTCCAGTGACCCAGGCCTTCGGGTCAGTAGGGATTTTGGGCCACCTTTAAGGCCTTCGGGCCACCTCAAGGACTTTGGGCCACATGCAGTTTCCCCAGACAGACTCTACAAAAAAAGGAGCAGCCCCATAAGAGGATTCAGAGTAGGTGCACTCACCAGAGTAGATCCAAATGGATTGTCAGAATGAGAGGGTATGACTATGCCATCGGGAATAGCCTGTTCTTGCACGAGAAGCCTAGCCAGATAACCATGTGAAGGTGGAGAGCTAATATCACGATGCAGATGCTGGGGAGGGGCAGTTCCTTATAGATAGTCTGGTTGAATTCCCTAAGAACTTTGGGTCATGTAATCTCCTAAAGCCTATGAGACTTGTAATCTCTGAGCCTATGAGCCTTTTAAGGGTTCCCCCTCATCCCTTGAAAGGGGAGTTATCAAAAAATCAATAAAAAAAGAAGGCCTTCAGGCCATTCAGGTCAAGAACATACACCAATAATTCATAATAAAACATTAACATTTATTTAAAATCTTTTTCCACATCCTTCAAAAATCATGTTCTCTTTAGCACTTATAGTCACATGAGGACATACATCAATGAAAAGGGTGATCTAAACACCTAGTAAGAGGATGATTAAGGGTCATGAATCAATATAAAAAGAGTTTTAACCTAACAACCAAAGCTTAAAGTACATGGAAATTACATTTCTTTTATGGAATACTTAATACATTACACAAATATATACATAAAGACCGTATTAGTTTAGTGTATTTGGAAACTTGGAGCATAATCTTCTATCTTGGTGAAACATCTTCAACATCTCCCATAAAGATATTCCCCTTTTGTTTTCCTACCTAAAACCTTTATTTATATCATGGGGAAAATAAAACATAAAAAAGGTGAGCTCAAATGATCTATAAGGGTAAACATTGATAACATAAAACAAACCATAAACATAAGAATATAAAAACATGAACATAAAGTTTAAATATCAAAATCATGAGTCATGAAATAAATCTTGGCAGTACGTAAGGCATAGATCATAAAGGAACATTTACCATGATAAAATATCATTGGAATAAAACATGGAATTGTGGTAAAAAAATAAGAATATAATATTATTTCCATAGTATCCAAGGAATTTCCACCAAGACCATTATTGTGGACAAAGTCCAGTACTGAACCGGGTTTACTTTCCAATCCATCCATGTATTACTGAACCATATTTACTTTCTGTTTTATCCCTATATTACTGAACATGATTTACTTTCCATTCCAGTCATGTATATCTCATGAGATATAAATCTTTACCCAATTCATTGGAGGGAGATATAGGTCCCATCCATCTCACAATGAAATCATTCTTACATGTCCCAAAAAAACATAAATAATTCATCATAGCATAACCCATGAAATAAAATGGGTTTCTTAAACAACATTATATCATAACATAATCCATATAAAATATCATTCCATCATTAACAAAATCAAATCCTAGTAATAATAGGTATAAAAACATGAAGATATTTAAGAGCGTTATCTTATATAGAAAATAATTTTGATAAAACACCTGAACTTAATTATTGAGTAAAAATATCATTTCTTCTTCAAAAATGTTTTCTTTTCTCAAAATTCTGTGAAATTTTAAAAGAAAAGTTTTTTTTGAAAATAAACTTGAAATAGTGTATAGGAATATTCATGGAAATAAGGCATCATGAAACTGTAAAAAATCCATTCATGCCATATAATTTAAAAAAACATTCTCCTCATACTTTTGTCAGAATAGTCAAAAAGTACCTCGTATGGTAAACAAAAGAAATATTCCCTCCATAACATGTAGTAAAAGTAAAAAATGGGTAAAGATGAATTTGAAAATACATAGAATAATAGTAAAAAATTTATGGAAAACATTTTTAGGAAAAATTGATATGGATGATAAATATATCTCCAGTAAATACTTATCTATAAACAATCTTGGATAAAAATGAGATTTCAAAATTATCCCTTATCTTAGGTCTGATTTCTTTTATATGTGTATGAAACTTCTATATAGTGGGTTTAACATATTATTAAATTATAAAATAACCATAATAATATCTATGATATCATATATGATTCACTTATGACTTTATATTACCCATTTATTTATCAATTCCATGTTAAAGAAACATTTTGGGTAATAATTATTTTATTTATCGTACGTATTTTGACATGTTATTCTTGATCTTATTACTTAGATCATGATTTACTTTTAGAATGTAAAAAATGATTTATATATCATAAATATTCAGTATAGAAATAGATATAATATATAGATAAAGTAAATGGAACAAAATATTCATGGAGACAGTAGGCCGTATGTACGCATGAACGTTGTATCTGTTTCCTTATTGAATTGAATGGAAGCAAGTAAATGATATATATATATATATATATATATAAATAAATTCAGTAGAATTATGATGTCATATATTTCATTATTATTTATTATATATACTTTATAATCATTCTTGAATGGTTAATGTGGAGAATGAATCTCATCGCGTCGTGGAGATGGTAAGTCGTACATACGCACAAGCGCCGATATCATTCACTTAATAGTTAAATGGTATAAAATTGGATGGTATATTAATTATAAAAAATAATTATCATGTTATATTAATTATTTACATGCATTATAATCATCATTATACCCATACAAATTATGTATTGTTGAATAAAAAATTAGACATGTTTTAATTTTATTTTAAATCTTATTATTTTGATTTATCCTTATTTAATCTATTTAATTTTATTTGTGGTAATAATATTCTAAATATTAAATGGTTATAAATATTTACTTATGTATTGTAAATTGTATATAATTAGATACTTTATGACATTTTAGACCCTATAAATTTCACTTTTTAAATTTTAATTATTTTTGTGATTTTTAAATAATTTAATAATATGTTATTTTTATAAAATACCAAGTGTCAATTTTGACACTATTAATTTATTTGAATTTTAAAAAAATAAATAGAGAAGATAAATTATAACCAAAATATTTAATACACTCCTAACATGTCATAGTAACCTAGAAAATTTGTGGAGAATATTAATTAGTTCATATGATATTTAATTTAATATTTTTAAAACTATTTATTTGATATTTCTATCAATAAATTAATTTCTACATCACTATATTAAAATTATTATACTTATAAGAGATAAGAGAGTGACATGTTGTCACTTTCTTTTGTTTTAATTATAATTACATCACTTTTATAGAAAAAAGTTCATTAAAAAAAATAAATTCCGACCCTTAGGTGATAATGGTCGACTTTAATTCATCCAATAGGATTTTGGCTGGTGTTAGGGTAATTTTATTATCTTTATCATATCGTTTGTTACCCTAATTTACCCGATTTACCTTTAACTATGGTAAATAAAAATAAACGTAGTTACTATTCATAATATCCAAAAAATAAAATTAACCTATTAATATAATTTGGACCCAATGATTAAAAATATGGAATCAATTTTTCAAATTCCCAAATACAGAAGTTTCATTAATTAATTTAAAATTAATTCTTGTTGTAAAAAATAGAAAACAGGTTTTTAAGAAGTAAAACTATCAAAATATTGACATGTGTTTATGTCCAAATTATATGTGAAATTAATTCCAATGAAAAAAATTGGATTAAATGATAAAAAAATAACCCAATTACACTTTAAAACAAATTAAAAAGATAATCTAACTATATAAATAAATTATATAAAAATGCAGTTTTGAATTAAAATGCAGTATTTTTCACTATTTATTAAAATATTAATTTTATCAGAAAATACCAAAAATTAAACCAAAGTAAATTTTGATGTCCCTCTTCTAAATCAGATGTTTATTTTTTCAAATTGAATATATAAAATTGTTAAAAACTAGATTTAAATTTGGTGTTCCATTAAAAGGAGGCAAAACTATTTTTTTTTTGAAAAATACTTCTTTTATCTGAAAAAATAAATTTGTTCTTATATCATGTTCTAGAAAATACATAAGATAAATGTTAATTTTATATAAAATTCAAAATGTGGTTAATACTATTAATAATGGCTAGTTTATATCCCATTAAATAATAATATTTTAATAATACATCATTGTTTAGTGAAACTCAGTATTGTGTACAATGCAAGCTATTGAGGAAGGACTCTCTTGCTTGTAATGAAAGACAATTCAGTGTTGAGTTTAGTGAAAGATTCTTTGGGTGTTTTTTGTAACATAATCCAAACATAGTTATTTTATACATTGAACAAAATCTATACTCAGTGTAGCGTGAAATGAATTCTATCAAAAGAACTTGAAATTATGTGTAACACAAGTCAAGTATAGTGTTGCATATACTACAAGCTAATAAGATGTTGCGTATAACTCAATATAATCTTAGTGTAACATACAACAAAAGACATAAAAGAAATTAAAAAAAATCTATCTCATGAAATCTCAGGGTGTTACATTATAACCCCCTTAAAATAAATTTTTCCCTCACAATTCGTCGGGGTTGTAAAAGGTTTACTACTTGAAAGTTTCTTTCATAGAAATCGACATCATAAAAAGGAATACTAAAAAATAATTTTAAAAAGTAAAGTTAGAAACATAACAGTTACCCAAAGTAACTCATCACTAGGTTTCCACATAGGATAACATAGGCGGGAAGTGAAAACATGGATATGGAAGAAAAATATAACTGTCAAGTTCTAATGGATAGTGATAGAGAACAAGGTTTGGAGAAAGTTAATAACCAGAAAGCCATAAATCTGTGATGATGTAAGGGACCATGTGATTCATCAGATAAGAAGGTACTAAGATAAAATTTTTGTTTTTCAATATACTTTCCCTAAAGTTTAATACATTTTAATGAGAATAAATACTTACTTTATTTTGGTACAATCTCACCGTTGTTCATGCCTTGAAAAATTTCCACTTCATCACTTATTTAAAGAAATAAAGTTGAATTTTTTATTCTTAAAGTGTTAGTAGATCATACGATAGAATGATAATCCATTTGATCCATCTCAAAAAAAGGTTACCACATGTAATAAAATACGCATAAGTCCACATATAGTGAGATAAAACATTAATCTAACAAACTTCAGCTGGAATATAACTTATACTATCCATAAAGGGATAACATTACAATCCTTACAAAAACTGAAAATATAAAACTTTAGAAAGAGTTGAACTAAATTGACTTAACATTTAGCTCCCATATCTCATAGTGTAGTTCTTAGTTTTCACATTTCAAACATGTCACTACAGGAAATCGGGTGTTTCGTGGCGGTTTTTTCACGGCGGTTTTCAAAATCGCCGCTAAATAGTTTACGGGCCGGTATTTCGCGGCAGTTTTTTCATGGCGGTTTAAAAACCGCTGAAAAATGTGTTATTTATTTTTTTTTTCTGAGGATTAGCGGCGTTTTTTCAAAAAACCACCATGAAATAGTGGCAGTTTGGGTAAAACCACCGCGAAATGAAAAAAAAAATAAAAAACATGAGAAACCCTGAAATCACTAAAACGACCATAACTTTTGATCCGCGCGTCTGTTGGAGCGTCACAACCAGTCAAATCGAAGCTCATGTGGTCATATAGAGGCATGTATAATCAAAACCATGAGACGGTCTGATGTGCGGAAGATATGAGAGTTATAAGAAAGTTAAAAAAAGTTTTCCAACTTCAAACAGACATAACTTTCACTCCTGGTGTTCGTTTGGTCTCTACCACATATCAAATCGATGCCAGCGAAGAGAGATATGCACCAATTTGAAACAAGAAAGATTCTATCTTGTTTTTCAACCCCAAAACCCCTCTGAAGGTCTCTGAAACCCCATTTTTGTCACAGGTGTCCCGTCAAACTTGTCTTCAAACGAACCTAACTTTCAATCCGTGTGTCAGTTCGGACTCCTCCGCCTGCCAAATCGTAGTTCATTCCATGAGCTTCGGTTTGACTAGTCGCGGCACCCACATGGACTCCTGGATCACATGTTATAGTCTTTTTAGTGGGTATCAGGTTTGTTATGTTTTTCAATGCCTCGTTTCTAGCACCTATTCCCCGTCAGTTTTTTTAAATGGTCGTAACGTCCGATCCGCCGGTCCATTCGGTCGCTTTCACCTATCAACTCAAAGATCATTTCACGATCATTGGTTTGACTGGTCGCGGATCTGAAACGGACCCTCAGATCATAAGTTATCTTCGTTAATGCGAGTCCAATGTTTTTGTCACTTTATGACTGTTTTGACGAGTTTTAACAGTTGCTCCATTTATTACTGTTTATTTGGGTTTCCATGACTTGTTATCTTTATCAATGGTTTTTTATGGGTTATTATGATGATTATGTTGAATTCTTAAGGGGTTTTACAGAGTTTTCATGAGTTTTTATGCGTTCTCTTGCTTTCTAATGCTTCATTCTTCATGTTTCTCCATTCGTTTTCATGCGTTTTCATGATTTTTCATCCCTTATCATGCCTTTTCAGACTTTTTCATGTGTTTTATTTATTATTTATTATTTAATATATACTTTAATTTATTTATTATCTATTATTTGTTACTGGTTATTTATTATTTATTATTTATTTATTATATATTATATATTATTTATTAATAATAATAATATTTGTTACCAGTTATTTATTATTTATATTTATTTATTAGTTATTATTTATTATTTATTATTTATTATATATATAATTTATAATTTATAATTTATTATTTATTATATATTATTTATTATATATTATTTATTATTATTAATAATAATATATTATATATTATATATTATATATTATATATTATATATTATATATTATATATTATATCTAATATATTATATATTATATGTTATAAATTATAAATTATATATTATAAATTATATATTATATATTATATATTATATATTATATATTATATATTATGTATTATGTATTATTATTTATTGTTTATTATTTTATTATTATTATTATTATCTATTATTAATTGTTGTTTATTATTTATTATTCATTTATTTGTAATTAATAATTATGTGTTATTTATTATTATTATTATTATTTATTATTTATTATTTAATATTTATTATTTAATATTTTTTATTTAGTATTTAGTATTTATTTATTATTTATTATTTATTATTATTTATTATTTGTTATTTATTATTATTTATTGTTTGTTATTTATTATTATTTATTGTTTATTATTTATTATTTATTACTATTTATTATTTATTATTTATTATTTAATATTTATTATTTAATATTTAATATTAATTATTTGTTTATTATTATTTATTATTTATTATTTAATATTATTTATTATTTGTTATTTATTATTTGTTATTTATTATTATTTATTATTTATTACTTATTATTATTTATTGTTTACTATTTATTATTTATTATTTATTATTTATTATTTAATATTTAATATTTATTCTTTACTATTTGTTTATTATTATTTATTATTATTTATTATTTATTATTTGTTATTTATTGTTTATTATTTATTATTTATTATTTATTATTTATTATTTATTATTTATTATTTATTATTTATTATTCAATATTCAATATTTATTATTTATTATTTATTATTATTATTTATTATTATTTATTATTTATTATTTATTTTTTATTGTTTATTGTTTATTGTTTGTTGTTTATTGTTTATTATTATTTAATGTTTAATATTTAATATTTAATATTTAATATTTGTTTATTACTATTTATTATTATTTATTATTTATTGTTTGTTGTTTATTGTTTGTTATTTATTTTTTTATTTTTTATTTTTTATTTATTATTTATAATTTATAATTTATTGTTTATTGTTTACTATTTGTTGTTTATTATTTATTATATTATTATTTTATTGTATTATTATTTGAATTTCTTAATTTTATTATTTTATTATTTTATTTTCATAATTTTATAATTTATGTAAATATTATTATAATTTATTTGTTATTTATTATAATAAATAGTAAATAATAATAAATAAATAAATAACTCAATAAATAACTCAATAAATAACTAATAAATCAATAATCAATAATTATTAACTATTGATTATTAATTATTAACTCTTTCTTATTGTTTAATTATTATTGAGTTTATATCTATTAGTTATTTATTATTTGTTTTTTCAATTAGTATATATATCAGTATATTAAATTCTGTTTATTAACCATATGACGAGCTTGCTGGAGTGGTAAAGTCTTTGGAAAATATGCAAGAGGTTAGAGGTTCAAATCTCACCAAACGCAGTGCATGGGCATGTGCATGTGCATGTGTAGGGGCATGGGCATGGGCATGTGTATGTGCATGTGTAGGGGCATGGGCATGGGCATGGGCATGTGCATGCATGGATAAAGTAAATAAAATAATACGAATTAAATAAAATAAATACGAAATAAATAAAATAAATACGAAATAAAAAAATAAAAAAATAAATAAAAAAATAAAAAAATAAAAAAATAAAAAAATAAAAAAAATAAAAAATAAAAAATAAAAATAAAAAAAATAAAAAAAATAAAAAAAATAAAAAAAAATAAAAAAAAATAAAAAAAAATAAAAAATAAAAATAAAAAAATAAAAAAAATAAAAAAAATAATTAAAAAAACCACTGCAAAACGTTCTACGACGGTTTTGAAAACTACCGCGAATAGTTTCCCGACGCACAATTTAGCGGCGGTTTTTGAAAACCACCACCAATCGATTTAGCAGCGATTTAAACCGCCGCGAAACGAAAAAAAACCGCCGCTAAATACGCATTTTGCCGTAGTGTGTGAATAACTTAATTATGTATTCTCTTGAAACATGATAATAACATGAATTACCATATAACATTAGTGAAAACATGAATTATTTCAAAATTAACTCTTTCCAAACACAAAAAATACAAAAAATTATATATACTCAAACCATGATGTCACCTTTTCCTTATATCAGTCATGAGGTCATTAATACCATCAAATATATCATTATCTTCTTATCCCTTCATTATGAGCATATCGTGTGCTTTCCAAAAATATTTCAATCACTTTTCATGGATACCAGCACCATATACTTATGGAAAACCACAATGAACCAATACATAGATATTCCAATATTCCATAATACTATAAAATAGACTCAACAACACTATTTTGGAATTCCATTATATAAACACTTAATGATTCCACCACTTCGTTGTAATACTCAAAATCACCAATAGTGATTGCATGTGTTTTTCCTTTGTCTTTGGCCTTAAGTGGTTTTTGAAATCGATCATCATCATTAAGCCTTGGATTTGGGCATTGGTTATCATAATTCCCCATTTCCTTTCACTTGTAGCATTGAAGTGTAGGTGGTGCGTTCTGTGTAGTCATTTCTCTATTCACATCATTAGCAGCTGCTTCCCCATTACTTTGGCACTCAAATGCTCGATGACCTTATTTTCCACACTTAAAACATTTTATAGTCCCTTAAAGACAATCTCCACCATGCTTATTTCCACACTTTGAGCATAAGGAAACACCCATCTTCTTTTCACCATCGCTTTGAGATTTTCCCTTAAACTCCATCTTTTGTTTCTTATCAAAACCATGAGATTGATATATAACACCAAATTCTATTTCTACCTTAATATCACAACACACAATTTCTTCATAGCTACTAAAGTCTCTTATATAAAATTCCCATTGAAAACTTGGTTTTAAGCCACTGAAGAATTGATCAACTTTATTTTCAGGTTGAATGAGAAATCCAGAATCATTCCTTGCAAGTCTTGTAAAATTTTCCTTGTATGTACCAACAGATTCATCATCCTTTTGCTTAATCTCAAGGAACTCCTTTTACATCTTTTTTTGAAGAATAAAAGGAAAGAAATTATTGAAAAAGTTCTTGAACTCGTCCCATTCCATGGATTCAATTTCATCTTGCTGCCTTGTATTCTTGATTAGAGTCCACCACTAGTCTGCTTCACCTTCTAAATAATAAATATCCAAAATGATTTTTTCATGTTATGAAAAGAGAAAGATGGAAAATATCATTTCAATGGTACTGATCCATTTCTCATCAACAAGTGGAGTGAAATACCCATTGAAAGAATGTAGACGTTGCCTCATGAAGGATTCAATAAAATGTTGTTCCCTTCTCTACTCATTTGAAAGTATAGAATGATTCATAGCTTGTGTAAGTATAGAAATAATATTTTTCATTATATATCCCATAAAAATTGTTTGATCATGAGGATAATCATTTAATTTCCCAATGCATTGATCATTAACACGGTTCCTTAGGGTTTAGGCCATTGTCTAAAACCCAAAAAGAATAGCATAAGAGGCAAAAATCATACTAGGAAAACAACATAATCAAGGTGTAGTACTTTCAATATCTAACATATTAGGTTTAATCCTTGGTTATTCATGATCATCACCATAATTCTAGGACTGTAACCTTTTTTTAGACTTACCCTTAGGGACATTCCTAGACATACCTTAGAAATATCTCAAGGTATCTCACTAAATCTTTCACATCATAGTTTTCAAAGGTTAACTAAACCTTTTCTCTGATACCAACTCTAATGACCCAAGCATGACATACATGGACATTACATTTATTTTGACGTATAGTTAATACATTACACAAATATACTCTCAAAGACCGTATTAGTTTATCATATTTGGAAACTTGTAACATAATCTTATATCTTGGTGAACGATCTTCAACATCTCCCATAAAGATCATCCCCTTTTGTTTTCATACCAAAAATATTTCTTTATATCCTAGGGGAAAGAAAATATAAAAAGGGTGACCTAAAATGCTTAGTAAGGGTAAACATTGAGAATATAAAACAAACCATAAAAATAAGAATGTAAAAACATGAACATAAAGTTTAAATATCAAAATCACGAGTCATGAAATAAATATCAGCAGTACGTGAGGCATAAATCATAAAGGAACATTAACCATGATAAAATAGCATTGGCATAAAACATGGAATTGTGTAAAACAAATAAGCACATAATATTATTTCTATAGTATCCAAGGTATTCCTTACAAGACCATCATAGTGGACAAAGTCCATTACCGAACTTGGTTTACTTGTCATTCCAACCATTAATTATTGAACCACATTTACATGTCATTCCAGCCAAGTATTACTGATTTGGATTTATTTACCATTCCATTCATGTCTATCTAATGAGATATAAATATTTATCTAATGCATTGGAGGGAGATATATATCCCACCCATCTTATAATGAAATCATTCTCACATGTTCCACAAAAACATAAATCATTCATCATAGCATAACCCAAGAAATAAAATGGGTTTCTTAAACATCATTTCATCATAACATAATCAATATAAAATATCATTACATAATTATCACAATAAAATCATAGTAATAATAGGTATATAAACATAACCCTACTTAAGAGTTTCATTTTATATGGAAAATAATTTTGATAAAACAATTGAACTTAATTCTTGAGGAAAAATATCCTTTCTTCTTTAAAAACATTTTCTTTTCTCAAAATGGTGCACAATTTTAAAAGAAAATAATTTAGTTTAAAATAAACTTGAAATAATGTAGAGGAAGTTTCATGAAAATAAAGCATCATTAAACTATAAAAAATCAATTCATTCTATATAAGGTAAAAAGACATTCTCCTTGTACTTTTTATAGAATAGTAAAAAAGTTCTTCGTATGGTAAACAAAAGAAAGATTCCTTACATACCATGTAGTAAAAGTATAAAATGTGTAAAAATGACTTTAAACATATATATAAGAATCGTGAACATTTTATGAATTTTTTCTAGAAAAAATGGACATGGATAATAAATATATTCCCAATAAATACTTATATATAAACAATCTCAGATAAAAATGAGATTGCAAAATTATCCCTTACCTTAGGTATGATTTATTTCGTATGTATCTGAAACACATGTATAGTGGGTTTAAACATATTATTAAATTTTAAAATAACTATAATAATATCTATGATATCATATATGATTCACTTATGACTTTATATTACCTGTTTATTTATCAATTCCATGTTAAAACAACATTTTGGGTAATAATTGTTTTATTTATTGTACGTGTTTTGACTTTTTTACTCTTGATAATATTACTTAGATCATCATTTAATTATAATAAAAATGCAAAAAATGATTTATATATCATAAATATTCAGTATATAAATATATATAATAGATAGATAAATGAAATGAAACACACCGTTCATGGAGACGGTAGGTCGTACGTACGCATGAACGCTGTTTCCATTTCCTTATTGAATGAATAGAATAAAGTAAATGAAATGTATATATATATATAAATAAAATATAATTATTATGTAATATATTTCACTCTAATTTATTATATATACTTTATAATCATTCTTGAATGGTTAACTTGGAAAATGAGTCTCATCGCGTCGTGGAGACGGTAAGCTGTATATACGGACGAGTGAAAATATCATTCACTTATCGATTAAATGATGGAATTGGATGGTATATTAATTATAAATAATAATTATCATTTTATATTCATTATTTAAATACATTATATTCATCATTATACACATAAAAATTATGTATTGTTGAATAAAAAATTACACCACAACATGAAGATGGTAAGCCGTATGTACCCACACATGGTGATACTGTTATTCATAGGATGGATAAAAGGAGGTATAATGTTATACCATAATTATAATAACATATTATAATGTATAATACACTGGATTTATTACTTTGGTATGGGAACAACATATGAAGAGGAAGTATAAAAAGAATGAATTTTGAAAGAGGTGATAAAACAATTACCTTTTTTTGAGTATCTCCTTTTGATTAGCACAAAAGGTCTCTCTAGGATGGATTTATTCTCAAAGTGTGGGATGTGGGAAGAAGGGAGAGATGTTAGGATATTATTTGAGTAGAGTTTTTATAAGAAAAAGGTCTTGAAAGGTGTGAGTAAGTGAGCAGAGGTGATGACCTTTTATAAGAGAGAGGAAGGGAACTTTAGGAAAGTCTTGAAATATTAATTTATTAAAAATTGACTTTCCTTTTATAATGGTCCCAAACTCATTTATTTATATTACAAGATGAGTATGGTTCTAAATAATCTCAACCAATAAAACTTAGATGTGTTTTTATTTTATTTTAAACCTTATAATTTTGATTTTTCCTTATTTAATCTATTTAATTTTATTTGTAGTAATAATATTTTAAATATTAAATGGTTATAAATATTTACTTATGTGTTTTAAATTGAATATAATTGGGTACTTTATAAAATTTTAGACCATATAATTTTCAATTTGTAAATTTTAATTCTTTTTGTGATTTTTAAATAATTTAATAATATGTTATTTTTATAAAATATCAATAGTGTCAATTTTGACACTATTCATTTTTTTGACTTTAAAAAAAAATCCACACAGAAGAGAAATTTGAACGAAAATATTTAAATATATCATAACATGTCATAGGAGCATATAAAATTCATTTATCACATTAAGTAATACATATGATATTTATTTTAATATTTTTAAAACCATTTATTTGATATTTCTATCAATAAAATACTTTTTACATCGCTATTTTGTCATCATTAGTGGTAATTATATAATCTATAAAAATTATAAATAAATTTACATGATGTAGATAATTTGATTATCTTTCTATAGAATATTTATTTTTGAATTTTTATTATGTTTATCACTATATTAAAATTATTATACTTATAAAAGATAAGAGAGTGACATGTTGTCACTTTCTTTTGTTTTAATTATAATTACATCACTTTCATGGGAAAAGTCTGTAAAATGGATCAATTACAACCCTTAGGTGATATTGTTATACTTTAATTCATCTAATATAATTTTGGTAGGTGTTAGGGTGATTTTATTATCTTTATAATATTTTTTATTATCCTAATTTACCCGATTTACCTTTAACTGTGGTAAATAAAAATCAACATAGTTACTATTCATAATATCCAAAAAATAAAAGTAAACTATTAACATAATTTATACCCACTCATTAAAAATATTTAACTAATTTTTCAAAATTCAAAATAAGGAATTTTCATTAATTAATTTAAAATTATTTCTCGTTTTCAAAAACAGAAAGTAGGTTTTTAAGAAGTAAAAACTATCAAATGATTGACATGTGTTTATATACAATTTAAATGTGAAATTAATTCTAATTAAAAAAATTGGATTAAATAATAAAAAATAATCCAATTACACTTTAAAAAAAATTAAAAATATAATATAACTATATAAATAAATTAGATGAAAAAACAAATTTGAATTAAAATGCAGTATTTTCACTATTCATTAAAACATGAATTTTATCAGAAAAATACCAAAAAACAACCAAATTAAATTTTTATATCCTGATTCCAAATAAGATGTTTATTTTTTCAAATATAATATATAAAAGTGTTAAAAACTATATTTAAAATTGGCGTGCCATCAAAAGGCAGAAAAACTGTATTTTTTTGAAAAATACTTCTTTTATCTGAAAAATTGAATTTGTTCTTATATCATGTTCTATAAAATAAATAAGATGAATGTTAATGTTATAAATAATTAAAAATATGGTTAATAATATTCATAATGTCCATTTTATATCCCATTAAATAATAATATTTTTTAATATATTATTGTTTAGTGAAACTCAGTATTGTGTATAATGTAAGCTATCGAGGAAGGTTGCTCTTATGTGTAATGCAAGCCAAGTCAGTGTCGTATTTAGTGAAAGCTTCTTTGGGTGTTGCGTATAACATAATATAAACATAGTTATTTTATACATTGAATAAAATCTATACTCAGTGTTTCATTAAATTAATTCTATCAAAAGAATGTGAAATTGTGTGTAACACATGACAAGTATAGTGTTGTGTATACTGCAAGATAATACGATGTTGCGTATAATGCAAGATAATCTTGGTGTAGCATACAACACAAGACATAAAAGAAATTAAAAAGAATCTATCTCATAAAATCTTTGTATTTTACATTTAATAATCATCATCCTTATAACATACTCATAGAATAATCATAAACATACTAATGGAATCGATGGATAAAGGAAAGGAATGTGTAAATGCATAAAAATAAAACATAATTCTATAGTGTTAAAATACCACACATATTTTTGAGAAAATATAGCATTATGTTCATGCATAACATATGTATATAATCATAATAGCATAATTTCGAAAAAATACAGAATCATCTTTAAATATATTACACATTATCTCATGAGATACATCACATTACCCACCCATCACATCATAACATTTACATAATCATGCATTCCACATAGAATGTATAACAGTCATAATTATGAAATAACCCATGGAAATGAATGGGTTTCATAAGGATTTCCAAAATTATGATATCATGAAAAAACATGTGGTTCCAAAAATAAAAATGGAAAAAATATATGGTATATAAATCATCACTCATGAGTGAAGAAGAAACAACTCAAGAAGAATCAATATATGTTTTAGAAAGAAGATTTTTTAGAAATTATGTATATTTTTTATTAAATCTTGTTTGGAATCATTTTTATCCCCAAGAAGAAAAATAGAGGAATAATGAAATTATATTTAAGGAAAATTCATGGAATATCCACAGGTATATTTGGCATGATACATGGATAACACAATAAAAGGGAGTTGGGTTAGATAATCCCATTATGTTAATTCCCTCTTTATTTCATCAATTTTGTGCCTCCAGAATAACAATATTATATTTATTAAAAAATTGATTTAGATATAAATTATAGTCTTTGATACTACTATTTTTCAATTATAATATTTTGATTATATTTCATAATTTCCATTGATGAAATTGAAGTGTTTTAATATTATGTTTTTCTTTCAAAAAATTTCTATTTCCCTTTGATTTTTGCATTTTTGTTTAACATCATTTATAGAGAAGTATAATTTACTCCAGAAGAATATATTACATGTAATTAATTATTAATATATTATATATAATTAATAATATCCATCCATGAAGGTGGATAACTTACCTTTAATGAGATATTGTCTAAAGAGAAGGAAAGAGAAGTATGTCTTTTATATTTGACATAAATATGATAATTAAAGTAAGTTAACATCATTTATATAATTTTAAATAAATTAATAATTAATTCTGTAGGAAATAGATTTCAATTTAATTGGGGAAAATAAGAAATAGAATAAGAAAAAAGGGAATAGGGAATATAGAGTTACTCTCTCCTCAGTGTAGCTTCTCTTATATGACAATATAACTCCCTCGGTGATTAGAGTTTCATTTATTTATAATATCCTTATGTATTATAAGGGACTTGAGAGGGAATATTTTCAAATATCTTGGCCTTTGGAATGGGGGTAGGAGTGGTTTTCCAAGGGAAGGGAGAGGGGTTATTTATACTTGAGGAGAGGGGTATTTTTAGAATAAAATATTGAATAAAATATTATAACCAATGTAAACCATATAATAATTATTTTGACATTATAGACCATATATTAATTATATAACATGATTTTAATACATTGATTCACTTTATAATTCTAATTGTTTAGTTTAAAAAAATGAATGGTGGAAAAAATGAGAAAATAACATTTTAATGTAATACTTTAGATTTTTAGGCATTAGAAAGTAAATTTTAGGTTTGAAAATTGAGTTTATCATATTTTAATGAATCATTTATAAAAAAATATATCATGTCTGACACTAAAGTTATATAGAGTATTATTTCATTATTATATCATGAATGATATAATTTATGATACACTAGTTATGTAAAAAACTTTATTTTTACTACTCACCTAAAAATTGAAGTATTTCAAAAAATTACCAAAACGATAACCTTAAGAAAATATTGACATGATTATTTCAAAAATTATATCAATTGTATGAAAATAAATTTCTAAAATATGTAATTTTAATATTTAGTATAAAAATTATGACATTTATGAAATACTTAAAAATACAATTTATTAGAAAAGTACATATATTTTAGTTGAGTTTTTTAATCATGATATTTATTTTTTGGAATTATAAATTTTATATGTACATAAATTAATCATAATAAATATTATTTATATCATAATTTATTATTAATGGGTAAAATTACTATTACAACAGTCATGTTACTATTCCAAATAGCCATGTAACTATTCCTAATGGTCACATTACTATTCCAACAATCACATTACCTCATATATATACTTCTAATTTCATTTATTAATTATTCAACTAAATTACTATAAAGGTTTAATATCTCCATTTTCTATAATATTTTTTGGTTTATTAATATTTTGTTTTATTCCTATAGTGTTGACGGTGGGGGTGATGTTTATTGTGGATTGGGACAATCCATAGTTTCCCATTTTTGAAATCCTATTTTATATTTTTTGTTAAATTTTATTGTTTGTAATCTTAATCATTTTCATTGTTGACTATTGTAATAATGTTTATTAATGAAATAAATATTTGTATTTTCCTATATATTTATAATATTATATAGTATATTATAACACATATTTATTTCAAGAGAAAAAATATCATTTAAAGACTCTGGGTCATTACATCTACTATGAAGACCTTACACAAGACTATTTAAACTAGAGGTAAAAACTTCTTTAATGATAGCTTAACGTGTTTGTATCAAAATACCTAAAGATGCATTGAGGGGTTATATTATACTGATCCCCACCTGTCACTACAGGTATAAATCATTCCTCTTATATCAAATAATCTATTTAATTCATGAATCAACATTTCTTCACATCAAATATATATATTGAGTAAGGGATACAAAAAATTATCAATATTCCCCCAGTCAATAAAATAACATTCAAAGTAAAACACTATATATAGAAATGAGGTATAGTTTAAGAAATTATCATATTCAAGAAATATAATATGGATATTTTGGGGAAATTTAATGTCTAATGATCACATTAAAGTGAATATTTCAAGGGGAAGTTAATTAATAAAAAATAAAACAAGGAAGAAAATGTCAATAATATCCATGGTGGAAATAATCATAAACCATCCATAGGATATATAAGGATTCTATCAACATATACCCATTGGATTAAAAATAAAGGGTTGTTTTCATTGATTAATATAAATAACATAAAATATAATTAAAAAAATATTATGGAAAATATATTTTAAAATTTCAAAACCCTTTTCTTTGAAAATCACTTTTAAAAAAAATTTCAAAAAAAATTTTATTGTGAAATTATAAAGGAATATTGAAAGAAATGATGGTCATAACATAGGGTAATTCCATAAATTCCATAAAATCTGAAAAGTGCATTCATTTTTAAATGTATAAAATTTAGGAAACTTCATTATTTAGAAAATTAAAAGAAGATTCCTTTCACATTTATGGTTAATTCCAAATGGGAATTATTTTGAAAATGACATAATATTTCATTAAAAATAGTTTTTAAAGTTTAAAAATGGATTAAAATTCATTTGATAAAATTATGTTGAAAATTTTAAAAACAATTCTGGATTCTTTTAGAAAAAACATGTTTGGAAGAAAATAGATTTACAACCAAAGAGAGAAATGAAGTAAAATTTTCATAAAAAAATTTATCAGTTAATTTAAGTACCAATGAGTGAAAAAAATAGTATTATTACATCAAAATATATTGAATAAATATAGGGTAATAAAATTAAATGGTTTTATTTTTAAATGTATAAATAACTTCATTAAACTAAATGTCAATATTAAATAACTTCAATTAGAATGATATTGTGAAATAAACCTTTTCAATTATCGCAATGTTGAAGTGAGAATTTAACGAAGAATATATTAAGTGTTTGAAATATAAATTCTCATAAAAAAATTGGATATAAAACACAAGTTAATAAATATTCATTATACACATAATTTTAGAATGAAATAATCAATTAATTAAAATATTAAACCAATGAACATAAAATGAGTTAAGAAATATATTACCACTAAATAATATTTAATTAACATACACTTAAACAAAATAATAAAATGAAACTTAAAACACAATCAATAATGATGTATTCATGATTTTATATGTAAAAGAGTCAATATATACACCATATAAGATATATTAGGTGCATAAACTTTCAATGTGCCTCAATGAAATGAAATTGTGAAGAAATACCTTACCTTATGCTTCCTTTTGGTTAAAAAATATTAAATATCCTATATAGTGGTTTTAAACATGATATTAACTTATTTTTGAGTCATATTAATATCTTAGATATAATATATGATTATTTTATAACTTATTATCACTCATTTATTAATAATATTTTATTATTTTCTTTGTTTTGGGTGATAATTTCATATGTTAATAACATCTTATCACCCGTTCATTAATAATATTTTATTACTTTATCATGCGTGTTTTGTCATGATCAATCTGTTTTTGTCACATGATATATAGTTATATCATCCCTAGAATAATAATCATTACATAATCCTATTATTATTTAATTATACTTTTATGTCATTTATTTTTTGTGGTGATTAAAAGAGAGTCACATCCCTTTGTGAAGGGGGAAGTTCATATGTACACGAATGATGTTATCACCTTTACATTATTGAAATGTAAAGAAAGATATATATATATATATATATTATTTTCCAAAAAATGAAATATATTTCATTAAGATCCTAATTATTTTGTTTATATCACATATAATAATTAACATTATCTTTATCACTTTCCATGTAAAACATTTGTGAAGGACAAATTAGGTCTCTTCATAGGGCTGCAGTTTTCCATATAAACGAGCGAAGATATCATATATCCCACGAAATGTAAGGTAAGAATATATATATATGATATAATGAATCTATAAGTAAAAATATTATATAAATATCTTATATATAATTTATATCAATCAACATACCCAACCATGAAATGGGGTAATTGAAGAATGAATGACATCGGTTCGCGAGGTGGTAGTTCGTTGTACACACAAATGAAAATTTCATAACCCATTTGATAGAAGTGTATGTGGTTATAGATCATACCCTTAAAATATAAAAATACCATTATATGTAATATAATGATGTTATTATATCATAATGGTTTGAAAATTATTTTTGGAGTTGGTGAACGATATAAAATGAAGACGCTTATTGAAGAACATTACCTCTCCTTTGGGTACCCTCCTTAGGATTGCATTAAATCCTTAAAATGATGGATTTATTAAAAAATATGGAATCTAGGATGATAATATAGAAACTATGAAATGATTTTGTTTGGTTTAGGATGATCCTTGTGACATGTGTGAAGAAGGGGGCGGGGTCGAGTTTCCTTTTATAGTTGAGGAGGAGTGACATTTTAAAAAAAATTAAAAAGTATTCATTATTGGGAGGTATACTTTACCTAATGTGGATATAAAATAGATCAATAATGAATGTAAGTGTTTATTTGGTTGTTAAAAATCTCTTCCATATAAAATAAATATTCTTTCTCTGGTCATTCCTTAGTCTTTATGTTTACTGAATTTTACCCTTTTATTATTTTACCAAGGTAACATGTATATTTTTATTTACCTTGGTAATTTACCCTTTAATATTGTATTTATAATAATTTTTATTAGCTATTTTAGACCTAATGATTCTAAACATGAAATTAAATTTATTTTCTAAAAAAACCTATGTCTGTTTAAAATTAATTTTAATAAAAACCAATGTGACATGAAAAACCATGTTTTAACCTTAATCATGATAATTAATTTTAAATGTTTTCACTAATAATTATGGAAAAAATTAATTTGACCTTATGAGATAATATAAATTATGAATATTTTAAATATAGATTCCATTTTTCAAAATTGTACTCACAACAGGTGAAGAATTTATTTTAATATTAATTCTGTAGATGTGATGAGAAAGATGTTTTTTTAAAGTAAAAATGTTAAAAACATTACCATGTTTTTATATATAAATTCAATATAAAAATGATTCTAGTGAACTTAATTGGATTATATAATATAAAATTTATATAATTTTACTTTAAAACCTATTTAAAATATAATTTAACATTATAAATTATTTTATATAAAAGGAATATTTAAATTATAATTCGGTAGTATTCACTATTCATAAAAAATGAAACTTCTTAGAAAAATACCATACATTTAACCTAGGATAATATTTGTATTAAAGTTTTAAAAATGATGTTTATTTTATCAAATTAATTTTCATATATTGGTAAAAATTAATTATAAATAATGTGTGAAAAGAATGACTAAATCTTCTTTTAGAAAAACAAAGTTATTCAAAAAGTAATTATTTTTCTTTTAGACGATTCTTAATTTATTAAAAATCAATATATAACTAACAAAAACATTTAAAAAATAATTTTTAATAATTTATTTACTTTTATTCATACCCTCCATTCTAACAACTATGTGATAACTATCATATTAAGTAATAATATTTAAATTGTATACTATTGTTTTGTAAAAATTGTTCATGTGTTCAACAAAAGATAACAAAGAAACTCAATTTTTCATGTATCGTATGATGTTAATGAAATTAAATTTATTATAAAATAAATAAATTTTAATGTCTTGATGTTTTATATTCTCTTCTAAAATATTTATTGCGTGTCAATATTATATTGAATAAAATTTTATTCTTTTAGAATTTTGGGGTGATACAAATGAAATATGAATGGAATATTTTTTTGAGTGAAATAATGGATTTTGGAGGGATTCTACATGGGTTACAACACTAAAACTAAATAAGTTTTATTATGAAAAATTTAATTAACCATAAAATATTTCTTAACCTAGGATTATAAGACATGATAACTCATAATGAGGTGGGAAATAATTTAGTACTGTACGGATTAGTTTTGTCTTTAGGAATCAAAATGAACTTTGACTGAGAAGAAGAAAACACCAAATAATTTTTTCATTGGGAAGTGATTCAAACATTACTAGATAGCAGAACATGGTCATCTAAAAATTGGAATGGATTATTATAATTAATTTGATGAAGAATAGGATATCATACAATGTTGAAACCATTATAAAGAAGAATTGAAATCCATAAGAGTGACCACAATCTTAATAAATGGGAACCACCATGGGAGGTGAGAGAAGTCAATCAACTTGACTTCAATGGATACCTTTCTTGGATTCACTAAAAAATAATATGGGGGAACATATGAAAATACTAGACTCATAACTATCCTATAAACCACCAAAGATTGACATAAATATTCTATGGACATTTTAGGACACCAAAGATTCATGATCGGATTAGAAAACAGAGAATAAACCACTAAGAAAGTATAATGAAACACTCTCTCTTTCTCAACTATAATCAAAACCTTTGGAACTAGGCCTTATTTATCAAAATCCATATAACATTGAGAAGAAAAATGAGTGGAACCTTTACCTAACCATGGGTATTTAGGATCCAAATAAATCTGTCTTCATACCAAAAAAAAGTGAACATAAAGATAACATAAATAATAGGACTAAGCTAGTGAGTGGAAGAGGAGGGATTCACTCCAAAAAATACTATCCACATCAGAGACAATGATATGAAATAGAGGAGTCATTTAAATATCTAATTCTATGAATATATAATAAATAGTGGAATATTTATGATGAAGAGTGTTGTCATATGTGCAATCAAAGGATCCTAGGGAGTCCCCAATACCATAAAGGAATAATAGATTATGGAAGGGAAGAGGGAGAGATGGAAGATTACCCAAAACCACTTCTATAAGGGGATAAAAAACAATGTAAAAATCCATTATCGACTAGAATAAAGATAAATTTAAAATTCCAAGATACCTGGAGGGATGGAACTAGGGATTTATGAAGTCTTCATGGGAGGAAATAACAAAAAAATTTGTTTTATGTTCAACATTAAATCCTTGTCCAAAGCATCTAACCCCCAGGTGATGATTATGGGCTGAAAGAAATTGAGGGAAGGTATTTATAGGTAAATTAAAGACATAAGAGTCTATTTATAAAAATATTTCACTTCTTTAAAGGAGTATCTAGGGAAAGATAACCTTCGGAGGTCAATCCACTGAGACAAATCAGATAGGATTTATCATAATATCGGTGATTTGATGAGGAAGAGATGATTTAGAAACTAAGGGATAAATTATAATATCATTGAGTGATGTACCCTCATGTTCTTTCCAACTTTAAGATATATTAAGAAAACCTTTAAAGGAATTATATATGACCAAAAAAGAAATTGGTAGTCCAACTTTCACCTTTATAGGGGGTATATAGGGGGACATACTAATGGAGAGTATGATGGAAAACATAGAAACTGATGATCAAGATAGATATACATAATGTAGTGAAATAAACCACAACAAAGTATACTCATTTCATGAATCCAAACTCCTATTAAATTCTCAACCCCATTGTATGTCTTATCTCAATAGCCCCTCTAAATAGTCTTTATTGTGAGAAAAAACACATCCCTACAATCCTTAGTGATCACTTGGTGGTATAATACAATTTTTCTAAATCAGAACCTCAACATTTTCTAACTCACAAGGCCCTTTCCATATGCATGTGAATTAAACATATCCATTACATATTTATACAATAAAAATATTCTTTATTTAAAATCACTTTAAATCATTTTATAAAACATGTTGTGGGTGTCACCCATAAACAAAGATTTTAAGAAAAACTACTAAAAGATGTTTCTCACAAAAAATGGATGCAATTATATTTAGAAAACCATGAGTATTTCTATTCTAGGAGAAAGTGTAAATCGATAGAATCTACTGAAATCAAATAGTTTCATTTTTATAAATTTATTTGTGATATCATAAATCCGATCTTCTATATTATTCCCCTTAATAGATTACCAGAAACTATATAAAATCACATATTATCTGATATATTTGGAAATGGATTCCCCAATTTAGGCTTAATTTAAAGATAAGATTATAGTTTTTTAATTAGGAGATAAAATGGGGTCATGAACTTTTATTTTCTAAGATCCAACACTCTATGATTCATTAAGATCAGACTCCATATTGTGAGAAATCACCCAAAACACCCATACAAGATTTTTTTTGAGATAATAAGTCAAGGGATGAATAATGAGGGTTTGGGGGAAGTTTTGAATCTTAAAATGATTTTTCTTATTTAATTACTCATTCCACATCTTTAGGATATAAAATTTAGAAAAATATAGGATATACATGTGTGTGATATTGGAAGTACCCTAGAGCTACAAAGTCAAGCCACATGATTTGGTAAACCACAGACCAATCATACAAAATGGCACTATAAATTTTTTCTTAACATTTCACAATCATCTAAATATTTTCATAAATAATAAACTAATTATTAAATTTCCCTAATAGATTATTTTAACCTTGTATAACTACTTGGGAATATAACACAGTTTTATATAACACTACTCAAAATATGTACCCTTCAAAAATCTTCCAAAACTTTTTTATAACATCTATAAACTCCAAAAAACAAACCCAATAATTATAAAAAATAAAAAATATATAATTAAATATAAAAGTACTTCAAACATATAGTGTTACATTCTCCCCACCATTAGGCTTTACATACTCAATAAAATGGAATTTGGTGGTGTCTTAGAAGATCTATGGTCATTGACATAACATAAAACTCTTATTCTTCAAGTTTCCTATTGAATCCGATCATGCTTCAATAATATCTATACCCAAGAGATTCTTCTGCCTCATAATTATTGTATTTTATATATTGAAAATGAATTGGGGCATAGAAAAATGTATATTTTAGTTTAGGATTAAAAAAGTCCCAATGAATCCCCTGGATAAGACCGGTATTGTATCTACTTAATTAGGATACGTGGAAACATTTATGATCAACATAGAATGTTGGTGGTAATGCTAACTGATCTGAAGCATCACTAATACAATCAAGAATCTAAAATGGTTTGATTTAGGAGTTAATTCTATTTATTTTCCCAAACAATAATGAACCTATATTAGGGACACTTTCAACAATATATTGTAATTTATTTCATTAAATAAGATCCATCAATAATGACCAGTATATGAGTTATGAAAGATCTTCTCTCTAGACCTCCATTTCATGATCATATTGATTTTTAGAATAGCCTTATGGAAAAGGAATGGTAAAATTAGTGAAATTTTCATAGTCTCTGCACATAAAAGTAGATATCTACATGGATGATTATATAAAGCATCGAAGATATCCATATGTATCATGTCCTAATCATTGTTATTATATGAAAACTTTAATAAATGTAAATGAAATTTCCATGAACCATAGATATCCATAATAAAAGATCTTATAATTTATTCCATTATCTATATAGTAAGCTCTAACTATCAATCCATTTGTGGATGATATGATATGCCCATGGTTAACTCAGTTCTGTGGCCTTATAAAAAGGATCACAAAAATTATGAGGTAAATTTAGGGTCTCAGTTAGAGAAAATATAAAATGGAACTCCATGTAACATAATATATTATTGGATATAGATAATATATATGTTTTATATTTTATTTGGCTATCAAATTTGAATAAAATGTGTTAACTTTGTGAGTATGTCCACAATCACCCAAATAATGTCATGATTTTGAAGTTTTTATGGTAGAATAGTGGTGAATTCCATGTTAAATTTTTTTATTTCCATATATCTATAGGCATAGACTATAAAATTCATGTTGGTCATTGATGTTATTTATCTTCCTAGAGAAAAGTGTGAAATTGGATAATATAATTGCCTAACTTCAATTTTATACCCAACCGAATAATGGGTCTTTATTTCCATATTTTTTTTCTAAATACCTGGATGGAAATCACATTTTGATGGGTGATAAAACGATTGATTTTTTTTGGAACAATAAAGTAATTATGATATGTTTCCAAAAGTTGAAATACACGTTTTCATCCTATTTCCAAACTTTAATGGTCTCCCCACCATGAGGTTTTGTATATTATTAAGATTGTTTGGATATGTTAATTTTTATTCCTTGACTAGGTCAACGATGTGAAAAAGTGTAAATGAAAAAAAAAACCATCCAGATTAAATTATGTACAACCATAATTCATGTATAAAATTACTCCCATAAGGTGCCACTGGTAAAAATACTCTCTAAGCAGTTAGTTATATGACTTTCAACTCAAATCCTCTATAACTGAATTTCCTTCTAATAGTGTATAAACCAAGTCAAAGTAAAAAAATAGAGATATTATATCCACATTCATTGCCTAAGGTTCATGTATATTTTTAGAAATATGTGTTCTAAGATTTTATTATCAGTAAACATGATTATATTTATAGCAAAGTGGTAGTGGATCTATGTTTTTAATATGTGTTCCACCACATCTAATTATAGATCATTTATTTGATAATTATTTTTATGTGTTAATAATTTACTTGAGACATAAGATATGAAATGGTCTCTATGCCTTAGAATAGAACCCAGTAAAAATACAAACACATCATAATATACCCCATAAACATGCCCTAGTTTTTGAATGATGAGTATAGGTTATGATGTATGTTGATCCTTAATCTTCCCAATGAATTTTTATAAACCATCATTCCATTTAAATGGTATACCATTCCTTAGAAATAATGTTATAGGAGAAAAAAGTATTTATAAATAATGGGTAAAGAGATGATAATAACATGTTAATCCCATAGAATATCTTATTAATAATATGTTATTAGGATATTTATAATAAAATTTTGATTCCATATTTTAAGGATAAAATGATACACTATTAGTATTAATATGATTACTAAGTAAACAAAATTCATTTATCCAAAATTCACACTTAAAGTGTTTATCATAGAGTTGGTGTTCACATAGTGAAACATATATCATCTCTAAGTGATTCACATGGTTATATCTGGTTCAATAGTACCACAATATATCATCCAAAAATTCCATGAAAAATGAATTAAGGTACTTTTGGATGATGCTTCTCATTAAGGATATGAAAACTAAAGGTGAATTCATAAGACCAAATATATATTTATTCATAGTGACTTAATCAACTTAAAAATGTTATCTTTGGGATTTCATCCTTCCTAAATAGAAGTTAGTGATACCACAATCACAGATTGATTTTGCATAAATGTTTGGATCCCTTCTATTGATCAAATAGATAATCGTTTAGATAAATAGGATATTAATTATCAATCATGAATTGATTCAATTTAAAATAGATGATACATTATTTATATGAACCATCTTCCATATTTATGAATAACTCTATAGTGTTACAAGGTGATGTACTTAACATGATGAAGACATTACTTTTGAATTATTTAAAATAGACCTTCAATTCCCATAATTCCACATATGATTGAAAAATATGATTTTTTCCCAAAAATATATAAATAGAAAATTTTTATTACCATTCAGGATGTATCCTAGAGAAATAAAGAAATATATAATTTTATCTATCTACTAAAGTTGGAATAATTTTATTCTCAATTTTATTATCACTCCCAAGGTCATCGCTGCCATCCAATATGAGATTCTTCTAAAAATCATCACGAGAGGCCCTACTCTACCTGCATTATTATCCCAATACCCATTGAATACATGAATTGAATGATTAGAGGGTGAAAATGTTACATTTTAGACATAAAAATCTATATGATCTTTTAAATACTACCAACTAGTCCATTCCAAAGATTAAATTTATAATCTCCATTTTCAAGATAATAAATTTATATAAAAAATCCACAACACCAATGGTAAAGGAAGAATATCGAAAATTAATTCCTATGAATTCTAATTTTCAAAGAGGTTTATTGATTCTCAGAATATGATAATTAATTTCCCCATGAAACTACAATTTACTTATCTTATGAAAATAAATAAATGAGTGGGAAGTTCTTGTATTAAAAAAGAAATGTGCATAAGGGTTAAGTTAAAAAGGATTGTACCATTCACCATCAAGGTTACTATCTAGTCAACTATGATTTTATACTCATATATATATAGTTTTCAATTATATAACACTGATTAGCACTTTCTTCCAATTGTGGTTTTATTAGGAAAACTATCAAGGGGTCCCTAAATAATAATAGGTCACCCAATTCTAGGGGATAACTACTATGATGGGTCTATCCTGGTCGATCATTATAGTAATGTGAATAATTTGAGCCATATATACTTGTTGACATATTAATTTTTGATAATTTCACTTTGGACATAATTGCGACACTCTTGAGACCATATTATACAATCACTCTTCTCATTCCCAAATTAGCCACATGAAAAGTAACATGGTTCATTACTATAATGTAGGAGAAAATAGATTGACTTTTAGGACTAGTTCTCTAGTGATTTTATACCATTAGAGTAACTCTCTCTTATATGATTATTCCCCATACTAGAGTTTCCACTTATATATGGTTATAAAGATATTTTTCTTCTATTATAGTTCCCGTAAATTTTTTTTCTACCTCCAACACCTTGTTCACCTTATCCATATAACTATCAATATAGAACATGATCACATTGGAGTGAATATGGGGTCATAAAAATAATTCAAATATGTGTTCCTTGAGTGATTCACTTGTAGCTACCTCATGATCAAAGCATTCCAAATATGTAAATTGAGATATATATTATATCAATGAATGATTTTCTTATTAATATCAATGAAGTTTATCATTTTTGATATGAAAAATGTGTGTGGGTAGAATTTTTTATTACACAATTTATCAAAATATTCTTAAGTAAGACAGTGATCAAACTTAGCCTTTAAATCTATGTATAACCACTTTAATTCCAGGTATCTAATCTTGTAAATCTCTTTCATGAACTTAATTTCTACCAGATATCTGAGAAAATCAAAGATATTTTTCACCCATGCTATCCATGATTTTTATTACTCAGGTCCCAAATATTCGAGAAATATTGGGGGGAGATTTCTCTAGAACTCCAATTATAGATCCACATAAAGTGGTTCTTCAGTTCTATTTCCCTTTTAAATAGTATTTAATTCCTGTATGATAATCAGAAAACATTTTTGTTTCACTCATGGATAAGGTGGAACCAAATTCTTAGATAAACCATCTTTATGGTTTCTAGGTATCCAAATTGGTGGTATCTTTTTATAAATACTGAAAAACACTCCACCCATTTACCATATAGATCTTTCATCATGGGTTATATATCATATCAATTTTTAAAAATGAAAACAAAGGTAGTGAAATTAAAAATTTAAAAATTAAAGTAAATATAATGAATGATGAAATCATGGTGTGAAGTCACCTTAATAATGGATGATACTAAACACACATATTCTAAACCCATAATTATGAGATGAAAACATACCTAGAAGTTCTTAACAACACTTTTTATACCTGAACCACCCTGGTAACTTTAGGTTTAGTATAAAAAGGTTAGATACATATTTTTATTATATACATTTCATGTTTTGACACATCCTATATATTTTACCCCATACCAATGAATGGAGAGTAACAAATCGATATCATTTATTAAATCTTGACCCCAATCCTTGGCATGGGTTGGATCAGTATGCAGATAACAGTAGCTGACTTCAACTGGAAACCAAATGATGAAAATAAATTCTGAGGGTATATGTAATAATTTAGGGATGATTTACCATAAAACCATACAAACTATAATAGAAAAATCCACAGTATAGAAGAATATGATACATGATACAAAAAATAAACAATTGAAAAACATAATAAAACCAAAATCATAATTAGAGTTTTAGAAAAACCCTAAAATGGATAAATAAAAAAAATTCCAATCATGCCAAGACTCGAGTAACAATGTTTAACTACACCAAAATAAAATTATTGACCGAATCCAAGCTCTATCCAAAAACATTCACATCATAATAATACTATATTAGAGGTGTATGGAATCTTCCACCTTACCTATATCATGAAAAATAGAGTTTTTATATGAACCATTGTGCATATAAAGGGGTGAGTATATTGGATTAGTTGGAATTACAAAAGATTTCCAAACATGATACAAAAAAATGTTAATTCTATAATATAAAATAATTTAAAATAATAGAAACCCATGATAAAGATAAATATACATAAATTATATAAATAAACCATGAAAAAATATACTCATAAAATAAACCCACAGACCCATGAATGGAACATGCACAATGAATATTCTATTACAACATACCCTCCAAACAATCTTACTCAAGAGTGAAAACCCTCCAATCTAGTCCATGTTCATCACTCGGTGATATAATCCAATGTTCTTGAATTGGATCTATTTCCATGTCTAATACACAAGGGCCATTACATATTCATATAAATGTACAATAACCATGTCTATTTCTCATTATATCAAAAACATTATTGGAGTCACCCATAATCGGGGATTTTAAATATAACTAAAAAGAGAGGTTTCCAATGAAAAGTTGAAGTGATTTTTTAGAAAACCATGATTCTTCATGTTCTAGGGGAAAGTGGAAATTTAGAGATGAAAACTACCTAGAATTATTTCATCATGAGGAATTAAATTGTGATCTCTCAAATCTAACTCCTTCATTATTCCTCTTAAATGATTACAAAAAACTATATCAAAACACATAAAATCACATATATATAGGCATGAAAACCCATGTATAGGTATCCATCCATAAGAATATGTTTAATAAAAAAGGTGTATAGAAAAAAGGATCCTAATGTTTAATTATCATGATTAAATGCTCTAAAAATTCATTAACATTGTCCTCTGGATGGTGTGGAATCATAAAAAATTCTTAGATGAGGCATGATGTTTTAGTGATTAAATCAAGGGAAGAACAATGAGAGTTTCATGTACAATTTATTTTTGAAAATTTAATTAATATATCCACAATATTTGGATTCATAGTTTTTAAAAACTTGATTCAACTATATGATTTCTACTAGAAAAACTTGAGGTTCACACAGTTAGGTAACATATTTTGGTAAACCATATTCTAGCCATAAAAAATGCCATTTTATAATTTCTAAAGTCACATAGTCACCACAGGTTTTTCCCAAACCATACAACCAATGTGAGCCTTCCTTGAGAGCTTATTTTCTATATTCACATTTACCTAGGAAAACTATATTGTATTCCCTAACCATACACTAACCATGTAGTCTCTAGAAGCTTCAAAAGCTCCATTAAACCATCAATAAACCCTTTAAACCTACCCAATCACTATATAAATTCAATATATATAATAAAATATCAAATTATATAAACTTATAGTATTAAAATAATATTAGTCTCTTGAGGAAAAGAGAATCAGAAATATCTAGAATCAATATTCCCTAAATAATAAAGGTAAACCGAATTGTTTCATGAGACATATATATAATATTAATCAAAGTACATGATTAAATAAATTACTAATAATTTTTTAGCAAAATTATAATTCATGAAAATCCACATCCTTCCTAAAAAAATGACTAGTTCCACTTATTTTGAAATATAAACAAATAAAATTTAGGTTAAAGTTCATCAACATCATGCATGATGGATATAAATATTCCAATCATCAAGAGAATTTAAGGTACATCAATTCTTAGTATGCATTCACCAAAAAAATATTTCAAAATAAGTGATTGATATAATTTGAAATCTTATTTAGTATCTCCACTTCTATTAACCTTCACATTAAATTGTAATATGTTCAATTTTTTAGGGAATTATTAACCCAATTCCATTCAAAATAATAAAAAAGTATGTTTCATATCATTAACTTTTAAAGGAACTACTCCATGTAGAAACAAATAAAACCAAATATATCCCCATTGAAAACCTGTAACCAAAATAAAAATTTCATTTCCATTATTACTTACCAACGAGATATCTCTAATATCCCCATGTATTGTTTTTTTCACTGAGATGGATGAGGTTGAATTAGTGAAAAATAATCCATTTTTATTTTAAATTATTTATTACTGAATCAATCTCCATCACTTGGCATAGTTAATGATATGACAGATGGAATTCTCACACACTGAGGAATGAAAATTAACAATAAACATTTCGTGTACAAGGTTCAATACTGAAAAAATAATCTAATAATTAGAATGAAATTGAATATCCAAATATAACATATTCTACTAGAATCATCATTTTTGCTACAATGAGAAGGGGTTTTCCTTGAACTTTTGTTACAATTATAGAACATAGTAGTCTCCCAACACAGGAAAGAAGGATTAAAACTTATTCAAACCTCTAACTGAGGTTTTATTATCTTCACTAATATAGGGAATATCCTTTTACTTTGAATGATTATATCTAGAAAATGCATAGTGATATGGTAATTCTATATGTTGTAGAACCGATGTGAACTTACTTCCTCTACACACAACACTTTTGTGATTGTGATACATAGAAATAAAGTGCGTACTATTTTTTTATTCATCTAATTTCATAGTCCAAAGTACAATTATTTTTATTATCTACCACTCTTTTTTATTCCCATACATTTCATATATATTTTAACTCCCTTCATTATCATGCATGTGACCTCTTCAATTTTATCATACATAGTAATTCACTATTATTCAAGTTTAAATTTTAATTTCAAATTCACATTTGAACTCAAAACTTCCTTCAATTGGTCATCAAATTTTCATTATATTTTATCACATCTTTATTATTTTCAATCTATATAAGGAATTATGGAATGAATTCATACATTTCAACATAATAAAATAATTTTACTTTTCTTTTCCAACTACTTATCCCTATTAGATGTGATGGAATTATTCATCGTGAAAGGAACCTCTTCATTTCTATAGGTCTAAATGATTGTGGGGAGTCCTTATAATTGCAAAACAAATTTATTTAAATTAATTGAGTTAGTTTCAATTATTTATTCATTAAAAAATTTCATTTTTATTTAATTATCATATTATTATAAAAATAAAAGTTCTTTAACTTCTTGTATTGTGATATATCTTCAAAAAAAAAATTATACGAAGGAACTACTTTAGAGTCACCATATTTAACTTTTTTTTAAAATATAGAACCTTTATGTATCACATCATACAGTACAAAGTGATCGATAAATAAAATTTAGGCAATACTTATATATTATATGGAAACTTTAGGTAACCATTTTAGATTATATGGAAACATTAGGTAACCCTTACATATAATAGTAATCCAAAGTGTCCCTTATATATTACTTGTATATCTTATGTATCATAATGAACTAGAGGAACCCTTAACTTTTTTCCTCGTATCAAACCTTACATGCCATGAAAATTAACACATAGTAATATAGGATTCATGAATTTTCTAGAACCAGTCCACTCAACATAGAGTGACCCTTAGGTACCATGTACATCATCCCTTATATACCAAGGAAATATTAATTTATCTAGACCCATTCAACATAATTCAAAGTGACACTTATAAAGTGGGGAAAAGACTAATTTTCTAGACTGGTTGTTTGGGACTAACCTAACATATCGAGGGTAATTTCAGATATACAATTTTGTATTCTAGTGAGTTTCAAAATAAACCTTATATAGAGAGTCATTTTTCAAATTATTCAATATCCTGTAACTCTTTATTCCAAGATAACTCTTATAGATACCTCTATTTAACGTGAAAAATCTTTCTAATTTACTTCAATCGTTCCAAAACATTGGAATGGAAATCCCCTCAAACGAAACACCATGTAACTCATAATTTTGAAAATGATATGTGTTGAGAATTATAAAAAATACAACAACCATAAAACTTATTCTCTTCTCCCATATCTTTCGGCTTTATCTAACACCATTAAACTCCACCAAGGTCTCAAAAGCATCCCTAAGGTCACAACCACACTAGAACTCAAAATATTCATCATCCATGGTCTTAAAAATACCTTATTTTTTATTTTTTGTAAACCATTTAAATTAAATCACTCTTTAAACTCATCACACATAGAAATGAATCATCACTAAATAATTCTTCACATATATGAGAAAACTCAATTTAGTAAATAATAGCATTGAACAATAATATCATTTTTTAGTTAAAGAGTCTTACATTGACTTCTTCACAACACTTAAACCCAACTGAGATAAACATAATCTAACAAATCGTCTTCCACTTCCCAAAATAGTTCTTTTAACCAGTGTTTAAAAAGTCCATGTATACATTCTCAAATACTATTTTAGAACAGTTTAAAATTCATTCAAACACATATTAAATTAATAGAAAACCCATTTTAAAAAACCCATTTAAATATGTACTCCTAAAAAATAATAGATCTCTCCCCCATTAGGTTAAGCACATATATTTGGATTATATCCATATATTTTTGAAAATATTAGTAAATAAATTATGGGATAAAAAGGGGATATATACTATCCTTCTATTACTTTGAAACAAAACATTAAAAAAACACGTGAGAGGGGAAAAAATAAATATACCTTATCCATTTATGTGCAAATGATGAGTTTTCTCATTTAATCTCCTTGGCATGGTATCCAACCCCTAGTATCATTATTTGAAAACTATTGTATCTTATCACTATTAGAATCGATAAAATATTAGTTATTTAATTATAAATTATCATAAAAAAATCAATATGAGATAATAATATGGAATGTGTTCCTGAACTAAATTTTTTCCAAGTTTGAACCAATATTAATTATTCTCCATTTATGTTTTTGACCTCCGATTGATTTATGTTGAATGGATGATTTGAGAAATTTTTTTCTTCATCACATGAAATGGATGTATCATCATATTTAATTTTTGATTATTTAAACTCACATTTTCTTTAACACCTTTTTTCTAATTATCAACAACTTTTTATTTATAATGATCACATTTGGAACTTGGATACTCATCAAGAACTTCATAATATATGTATTTCAGTACTCTCACATAAAAAAAATAATAAATCATACACGTTCCTTGAATCATATTCTTTATATTAATTTGACTAAATTTAAATGTCTTATTTATAAAAATTTATTTTCTTTTTTAATGCTGATGTAACATGAATTTTCAGCTATACTAATTATAAATAAGTATACTAATGTTTAATTTATTATCATAAAAATATACATTTTCAACATATTGAAAAATCATTTGTTATTACAAACCACCAGTTTATTTCCTTCATCATAGAGTAGATACATAATTTTTTAGTTGTTTTGAAACCCATCAAAATATAATTTTTACTTTGATTTCATGTTTTATTACCTAATATATGTTATAAAAACCCTTAATTTTAACTGAACCATCCTTCTCCAAGGATATTAATCATTCATTTAACTTCTCTATATCCTTCAGGTGATTAAATTTTATTATAATTTGAGGGGATCATTAACTATCCATGGTCCATAGATGTTCCTTTCGTGATTCTTTAAGTGCCACTTCAATAACAAATGCCTTCTACTTTCCTTAATTTTTTTCTGAACATAATTTTTATTATAAGGATTCATACTTAGATGGAAAGGTAAAATATTTATAGAATCATCAAAAAGTGACCCGGATGATTGAATCTTCCAAAATTTTCATCCAATGGTTAGAAAATTTTCTCTATATCTTCCCACCCGTCCTCATTCTCTTGAGTCAAGAAAAAATTGATACTTGGACTTAAAAGAAATCCCCAAGGTACCAAAGGATGGAAATAAATTCCAAGGGTTTCAATGAAATTTTGGGACAATATTCTATTTGTAAATAAAACAACAATAACTAAGCATACTATAACCAAAACCACAATATTTTTCATGATAAAAATTTAATACAACTCAAATTAATACCATTGATATCTTAATAAAACAAAAATTGAGTACCATAGTGGAATACATATAAAATCAAAGTAAAAAAATGAAAAAAACCAATGAAACCTAAGGACTCCAAACACATAAATTCATAGCTCCAACCATGATCCATTCTCCATCTCCACAATACAGCCCAAGTATCAGGATTTATCACTACAGAAGTGTGATACCTTACCATTTACTATATCCTAATAAAAAATATCTACAAAATCACCAAATTTAAAAAGCAGGGGTGAGTAATGAAACTCAGTAGGCTTTCCCCAAATGACTTACCTACTCACACCAATAGGATAGAACATGTTAGCACATTTAAATATCACAATTTATTTAAAAAAAATTATATAAAACAATTTAAAATAGCCTCTCAAAAAACAATAACCATTTCCACAAAAAATTATTTTACAAACCAAAACCATTTTCTAAGGAAATAAACCAAGAAATTTTCTAAACCATTTCATAATACATTTGTAATACAATATCCCAATCCATACATACACAAATTTATCTATGCATTCCTAGGTGACAGTTCCATACTCATGAGAGGTCTCTCATTGATCAACTATTTCATTATAAGGTAACTAATATCCCAGGTTCCATTACACCTTTTACCATGAGCACCAAGTCATATTTCAACTAGGCCTCGTATGAAATATGGACACACACCACCAAGTATGGTCAAACACCATTAAAATACAACTATTACAAAACCATTTAAATAAAAAAAAATATTTTTTAAATAAAAAGAACGTTTTGTCTCAGAATCCAACTAAGAAAAAAAATTTAAAATCAACATTTTAAAATATTTTTTCAAAACACATTCCATAACAATACCACAATTACATAAGTCCACAAAACACTCAAACCATCACTAAAGAGGGTTTCTAAAATTATTTTCATACCATTTTTAAAAAATAAATAATTTTATCAATTTTAAACTATTTCTTCCTGTTTAGAGAAGAGGAGTTGAAAGTGAAGCCACCTACCATGAGAATTATGATAAAAACAATAATTCCTCGAAAATGCCCACAAAATCTGGTTGAATCTCTAAACATCCACCTTATATCTCTTCCCTTAACATAAATGTGGAAAAATCTAACCTTGATTGACATTAACCACCTTAAATATATCCAAAAAAACTAGATCTAAGAGATTAAGAAAGAGAAGAAAGTAGATCTATGGAAAACCATGAAAAACCACCACAAAAGTAGACTTACCAAGGGAATCAGGATTCAATACACCAAGAGCATCCTTGGGATCAGATTCATATTGATTGGGGAAGACTCCACAACCTTTTTGAACAAGAAATATTGAGTTAGGGTCCAAATGGAGGAAAATTGAGCGGTTTAGAGCTAATATGACCTAGATCCTCTTTTTTAGGATTTAATTTTTAAACCATGCACATTTAGTCACACTGTTAGGAAAATAGTGGGCTAAATGTGCACCAACATCTACCTCAAGAAGCACATTGAATGATTTTCCCGTATTCTTAGAAAAACATTTCAACAACTGTGTAAAATCCCTTTATCCCACTTTTCATGGTTTCTATTGGGTTTTCGTATGTTCTATCTAAATTGTGCACCTAACAATGCACCTTCCCACTAGCCCCTATCTCACTATGCATAGTTTCCTATAGGATTTTCATGGTTTTTACAAACCTTTCACAAATCATGCACTATTATAAAGTCATGAAAGAATTAAAAAAGTCTTCTAAACCTGCCCAAACTTCACCCAAAAACTTTACATACACAAAAATAATAATTAAAGGGTTACTTACTTGAAATATGGGGTTCTAAATTCTCACTCTTCAATTATGATTATTCAGATTGCTTCTATTTTTTTGAGTAGGTTTACTGAACATTAATATCAATATCCCATAACTTATGGAGAAATTGTGATATTGGTAAAAAATACAAAATACTGTTTCTATATTCCAAAATCCTCCACAATACCAGTGATAGCCATAAAAATCATATATTGCTTTGTAGAAATATTATAGTCCATAAGTATATTCCTATTGTTCATTCACTCATTGACCATTAACCTATGATACTTTCACCATAATAAATTCCCTAATTTTTTATTAATTCTACAATTCATTTTTAACACTTCTAAGTCACCATTTTTGGTTACTTCACTTTTAAACTAATGATATTAAAAGTTTTAAATTTCATAGAGTTTTTTTTTCTAGAAAAAATAGACATTCTATACTTGAATCTTCGAATTAACCATTTCATTCATAAAAAATTATAAAAATTATTGAATTGAATTATAAAATTTTAATTTTAATTTGTATAACTCTATTTATACTAAAAATAATTTTTATTGAATATTTTCATGCCCTTCCACATTTTATTTTTTTCTTCATTTCCACGTCAATATTTTACTTCTTTAAAGTATTAATATCATTTTTCAATTTTAACACTTTTTAGCATGTAATATATCATTGTTTATAGATAATAAATAATTATATTAAACCCTTTATTATTATTTTCCGATTAAGAGATCATAAAGAGACACTTTTTGAAGAAAAATTTCAACATGGACACTATTTTTTGTTTCTTCATCGCTTCCATTATTACTGATTTCATTGATAATGAAATATTAATAATTCACTATTGTAATCATAATATCTTTATCAAATTCAACAAAAGTCAAAAATTCATATTCATCATCACAACCATCATACTCTTCTATCATAGATAATAAATTTCTCTTCTTAAATTTGGAGAAATTATTACTTTTCTACTTTGAAGAGTATTTGGATTCCTTATTATTTTAATAACTTCTTGACATTTCATCCTCAACACAATAAGATTAAAGTTATAATAATTTAGGAATTTTTTTAATAAAATTTACAATAGTTCCATACTTGTTTCATTTAAGTGAAATATCACCTCAAAATCTTCATTTACATCTTCTCATTCTTCATGAAGTGAAAGACATATAATTATAAAATTTAATTTCCAAATTTTATTAATCAAAATATTCTTCCACATCCTCATCAGTTTATTTTTTACTCTTCTATTACATGAAATATTTGAGAGAAAGTTTTATTTTAACCTTACTATTTTTATTTAAATAACTTCCTTTTCTCCTTTAAAAATTATTTAAAATGTTGTGCAGATCATCTGAATGGATGTGCGTTGAGATCATAATCTTCAAGCACCAATACCTTCACATCAATTTTTTTTCAAAAAATATATAGGATCATATTGAGAGATGTAGAATTCTCTAGATTATCTAAAAAACATCACATAGTTCTCACCACTTCAATAACTCTAATGAATTTTTTTCCCACCATTTCAACACTATTTATATTTTGATATCATATTTCAGTATCTAAATTTATACTTACTTAACTTTTTCATTACCTTTATTGATATTTTCCAATTTATACCATATTAACTTTAATATTGTAAAACCATTAATATTTATAAACCAATTTTTATAATAATATGAAATAATGTAATTTTAGGTGTGACTAACGTTCTCTAAATTCTTTTTATGAATATTTTTCATAAAATCATCTTCACCATTAGTTGCAAAACCATCAATAACAACCTTTAATATGTTCAAACTTATTTAGAAAATGTATGAATCCTTTTAATATTTCCATATTTAATAATTTATACTAAAAATTTTGGATCCCTATTTTTTCACTGAAATTTTGTTTTCTATGTTCAAAATTGAAATTAATAAGTAAAATATTCATACATAGAGGAACCATTACCCTTCAAAATCTAAAAATAAGATCATATTTGTAAGACATCATGTTTTTATGAACCTTTTTGAATAATGTAAATTTATTTTATGTATTTTGTTTCAGGATAAACTAGGTAAAAAATTCATTATAAACTACAACAAGTTAATCTTTTACTACAAACAACACCTACTTAAATTGTGTTACATGCAACACTGAGTTTCTATAAAACAACTTTTTATTATTATAAATATTACATTGAGATTCCTATAACATAGTTATTACACATAGTAATATAAATAGTGGAAAATTATTTTTAAATATAATTTAAAATGAGTTTATATAAATAAAACATTTTTATAGTACAAAATATAATTTTTGGAAAAGTATTTATATGTTTGGAAATACTATTTCTATAAAGACTAATTTTTTATGTACTTATGTGAAAATAATTAAATTAATTTTAGAAAAATTTATAAATTTAATTTTACAAAATAAATTTCATTTTGGAATTTAGAATTTTAAAATCAACTTAGGGTGATTTTTTGGGATTTTTCTAAAAAATTCCATTTTGGATGAATAGTGAAAAATATTGAATTTTAATTCAAAAATTATTTTCCATATAAATTATTTATATTGTTAAATTATATTTTAATTTTGTTTTAAAGTGTATTTAGATTAATTTTATATCAATTAATCCAAATTAGGAAATTGGAAACAATTTCACAGTAAACTTGGACATAAAAACATTTCAAATTTTTAATCATTTTCACTTTAAAAAACCCGCATGTGCAACATGTCCATGGGATTAATTTTAAATTAATTTCAGCTAATTATATTATTAGAATTTGGAAAAATGGATTTTTTATTTTTAATCGGAATAATTTATAATTTTGAATATGGAATAGTTGGTTTTGACCAAAAATATTAGTGAATGTAATTAAAATTAATTACAGTTATTAAGGAAAAAACATGTTTACTTAATGGTCAAACATTAATCGTAAAAGGGAAAATATCCTAGAAACATGTCCAAAATACACTATCTTGACATATTTAGACCAATTACCCTCCCTAATCAAATATTGATATTTATTTTATGCATATGTTTTAAGGGAGACCTCTTAATAGTGTTTTCCATTTTATATTTTCTAGAATTCCACTCATCCCCCACTATAAAAGCGAACTAACCCCCTAACTTAGTCACACCTATCAAGAAATTTGGATTAGAAACACCCTATAAAAATATTCTCCCAAAAACCCTCCATTAATACTATAATCCTCTCTTTGGACATTAATACAATCAAGGAAGCCCTTTTGTGCAAACCAAAAGGAGTTACCCAACGAAAATGTAACATCCTTCAACAAGAACTTTTTATTCATTTCTTTCTCCACCCCATGAAATATTATTATTACTTGAAAACATAATAACCTACTTATACTAAATATAATAATTTTTTTTTTCATATTAATGGTTTTATCTACATTTACACCAACTTCCATCAAATTGGATACACAATCATCATTCGTGTGTACGGAGGACTACCACCTCATGAACCAATAACATTATTTCTTCCATTTCCACCTTTCAAGGTCAGTAGTAATGATGTAATTTATGGTTTTTATTATATATATATAAGATATCTTTGATGTATTGATTATTTTTTAATTATTATATAACACATATATTCATACTTTTCATTTTGTGAAAATACGATATCTTTGTTTGTGGATGTGTGGATTGCCACCTCTTCAAAGTGATGTGATTTATGAATACTTTACATGAATGTATTAAGGATGAGTTTAGTGAATTTATATGATATATATGACATATTAATTCTAATTTAATGATATTAAATATATATATATATATATGTGTGTGTGTGTGTGTGTGTTTGTGTGTGTGTGTGTGTGTTGTTCACATTCTTTCTTTGAATATGATAAAAAAATAGAAACAACGTTCATGGATACGTATGACCTAAAATCTCCATGAACGATGTATTTCATTTTATTTTTCTATATTTTACATATTATTATAAATACATATATAATAAGTACATATAATATTTATATCATGTTTATCATTTTGGATATTTTTAAATCATGATATATGTAAAAGGAAAAAAAAAATCAAAACACATGCGAAAGACAAATTAGTTATTATACAAGAGGTTTGAACGAATAAAAAGAGAGTTAAGACATAAATTAAAGGGATTTATAGTCTAACTTTTATTTTTGAGATACTTATACCATATTCAACACTCATTTATTTTGTGTGGTGTATATAATTACCATTAATGTATTATATTATTATTATTTTTAAACTTATGTGTATTTACATATCCATTTTACAATATCAATTTTTTTTTGGTTTATGTTTCAAAAGTTACTAAATAGTTAAGGTAGTTTTCTTTCAATTTGTCTTCTTTGAGACACATGTTTTGCGATGCACCTATATTATTTTAAAAGGTGTATATAATAGAATTTGACATGTTATATCATTAATATAATTATCTTTATAATATTTTAAGATTCATGTAATGTCATTTTATTAAATTGGTATTTTTATTACAATTTATCAAAGTGGTAAGAGTTTATTACAATGATCTCATTGTTTACTAGGATGGTTTATGATCATTCTTCCATTAACAAAATGTTCTGATCCATATGTCAAGAAAAATCATTAGTTTTCTTATAATCTGGTTATTAAACATATATTCATGTATTAATACATTTTTTTCACTCTCTGTTACTTAAGATAATTAAGAAATTTTTTAAATAAAATCTATCTCTATTTCTCTCTATGGTCAGAAATCTATTTTATTTCAAAAACCATGTTTTCAAAAAAAAATCAAACATGATTTAAAAATGATAATTTACACTCATTTTCATGGAAAAATTATTTTAAAATTTTTATGGTTTTTAAGTCTTCATTTATATGTTTTAAAATCTATTTTAAAAACAAGGTTTTCGAAAATGTTTTATGCTTTAAAAATAATTTTTCAAACAAGGAAAAAAATTTACTCAGGAATTGTTTTTAAAAGATAATTCTAGATTATTTTCTATATAAGATGTTATCCATTTTTGTAACTCATGAATTTTTGGGGAAATGATCCAAAGGTTCCATTCAAATTATTTTTATGAATAGTTTATTTTTTTGATGATATGGTGTTTATAAAGCCTATTTATCTATCCTGGGTTATATGCTTACGAGAAATGCTTCTTTTAATGGGTTATGATTTGATGAAATGATTATTAAAAATATATATTTTCCAAAGTTTGTGATATGATTTAATGTTTATTACCCATATCATTTTATATGATATGATATGATATATATGAAACCCATATCTTTTTATGGATCATGATATGATGATTTTTATGATCTTATTGAAAATGTATGTATGATTTATTTATGTAATGGGTGGGACTTGTATATTACTAAAATTATTTGGGTAGTGATTTATATCTCATTATATAATTATGAGAATAAAGTCGATGGGCTTGATCCACTATTGGAAGAAGGGGAAACCTGAACCCCTATGGTAAGAAGGGGAAACCTGATCCACTACATGAAGAAGGGAAACCATGATCTATTGTGGGAAGATGGGAAAACCCAATACATTATAAGGAAAAGACTATAAATGGGGGGGGGGGTCTCTTCCAATAGGTTTATCCCCTATAAATTTCCATGATAATTTGTGTCAATACACCTTGAATTATTAGGAATCATATTTCATGTTTATGTGTCTTCCATATTTTTATGTCTTATTCCTAAATTATGATTTCATGGATTATGCTCTTGATTCCCTTATTATTCATTTATTATTAAATTTCTATATGTATGACATGATTTGTGTTTATGATCTTTTATATGTTGGGTACGATCTTCTAATGTTATGATCATGTTCTTATACCCTTATACTCATGTTTATTCTTACATATCTCCCCAGTCTACCCTTAATGAGCATATGAGCTCACTCATTTTTATGTATCCTTTCCCTAGGTTATTAATATATGTATTATGTATAATGTTTCTAATAAGGATTTTATCCATGGATAACCTAGTGGGAGATAATGTAGCTCACTTATGTACCAACGTTTTCCCACTTTTTCAAAGAAACTAAACTAATATAGTATTTGGTAATCTATTTGTGTAATGTATTAAGTATTCCAAAAAACTATATAATGTTAATAATAGAGGGTTATTATAATTTGTATCATAGAAAATTCTTAGTTTAACTTTTTAACATATGATGAAAAAACCTTAATGACAACCCTAAGGATATGTATAAGAATAAGTATAAAGATGAGGAAAAGTATAGGAAAATGTCCTTGAAATATGGTAAAGGATAGAGTGATCAATTTCCTATAAATACATACCTATATTGATTCTACATGTTGATTTGGATCTATAATAGTTGTACATAAGGTTAACAACCTTGAAAATATCGTATTGACCTATAATAAATCAAGAACTGGTGCACGACAATGAGCCTTACATTTCACCTAGTTTGACACTTGTGAGGGATATTATTTACCAAGTCACAAATTATTCATTAACCATTATAAAGTATTTAAATAACATTTTTCCGTGAATAAACTTGTACAAACCTAAGGAATCATTGATTAAAAAATGTGACATAATTTTGACATCATATAAGTGATTTTTTATGATTATGTGGTTAATCACTATGATAATTTTTTTACTCAATTATTTTTCTATTAGTCAACATATACAAAAAATAAATTGTTTTAATAATGATTATGATGAAAAATTAAATGGTTGTCCTCCTGATAAAATTAATCCTATGGGAGTTGGAATGAGAAATATCATTTTTAGAATCACCCAAATGTTTTAAGCTATGAATCACGATAGAATTTTAAATGATAAAAGGAGGAAAACAATCTATTGATTCCTTTATAATGTAATTACCCCCTTATTTAAGAGGGTCTTATGATCCACTTATATAATAACAATGGATTGGTACCACTAAAAAGATATTTTCCATCATCTAATGTTTAAAATATGATAAATTCATACTCTCTATTTGTATTTTAGAATGTGAAGAAAATTAATGGTGGAATCTGTTCAAGAATACATGGAAGAAAGATTAAACCGAATCCAAATATTGGAACAAGTTCAAGAACTTATTCTTTAATAAATAGTTTACTCATGTTATTTGTATGAAGGTATAAAAATATTTCCTTGATTTAAAGGAAATGAGTGATGAATCTGTCAGTACCTATGAGGCTAATTTTATAAGAATTGTATTGTATGATCTTAATAATATCATCCAACCAGAGGGTAATGCTGACTGATTCTTTAGTGGATTAAATCCATGACTCAAAAGGGTACTATATATAAGATACATTAGTAGCTATAAAGAGATTGTGAACTACACAATCAAAGTTGAAATGGAGGTTGGAGTTATGTATCAATATCATAGTTTTTAAAAGAAAATAAAGATGAAGTTCAAAGGAAAATCTAAAAAACATGTATAGAATAATATGATCCTTACTTTACATTCTTTGTGTGGAAATAATCATGGTGGAAATTATCTTATGGGGTCTAATAAATGTTTTAAGTGTGGAGGACAAGGACATTAGGTAATTGATTATCGAACCAAGAGGAAGAAGTTGGATAATTATGTGAATAGAGGGATAACTTCATTGAATACACCTCCCACACTTCAGTGCTTCATGTGTAAGGAGAATGAGAATTATGATAACTAGTGCCCAAACTCGAGGGTTATTGATAAAGATCGGCGTCAACAACCTCTTAATATGAGGGAGAAAGGGAAATCGCATGCGATCACTATTTCTGATGAGGGGTGTTATAACTACAAGGTCAAAGGTACTCTTACCATCCACTCTAAAAATTATAATGTTATATTTTATTCTTGATCTACCTAGTATTTCATATATAAATAATCTCTAAAGGGTATTAAGATTCCATTCAAATGATTATATGAGGAATTATCAGTGAAAACCCCTAATGGTAAGATAATTGCATCTCATGTCTATGATTCCTATCCGGTTGATATTTGTAGGATTTTGCTTTATAAAAATCTATTAATTTTTCCTTTGGTTAAATCTAATATCATCTTAGGAGTGTATTTTCATTCTCATCATAAATAACACATCAACTGTTAAATAAGGGAAGTTATGTTTGCTATTTCAAACCAACCTATGATCATCTATCAAGGTGATGATTCATATAAACTTCTTATGGAGATTACATTTTGTGTATGGGTATCAATTCCCATTTATAAGGGTTGTTTTTCTGAAATGGTTAGGGATAAAATTGACATCAATGATATGCATATTGTTTGGGATGTTTTGGAGGTCATTCTAGAATATTTTTTAATCCTTCCACCAAAATGTGAATTTTCGTTCCTGATAGAACTCATATATGGTTTCACACCAATTTCAAATAATCCTTATATAATGAACCAAATTTATTTATAGTAATTAAAGAATCAACTCCAAGAAAACCTTGATAAGTTATTCATTCATCCAAGTACGTCACCATGAGGTGAACCTATTCTCTTTGTGAAAAATAGAGACGGATAAATGAGACTATGCATTGATTATAGGTATCTTTTAAAGATTGGGATCATGTAAAAGTATCCTCTTCCTCATATTTATGAATTTTTTGATCAAATATGTGAGGATCAATAATTTTCCAAGATTGAACTTATTTTTGGTTATTATCAATTGAGGGTCAATCATGATGATTTAACTAAGACACATTTCTTATAAGATTTGGAAACTATGAATATAAGTGATGCCTTTTGGTATTACTAATACCCCTACTATCTTCATGGATTTGATGAATATAGTATTTAGAGATTAACTCAATCAGTTTTTGGTAGTTTTTATAAATGATATTCTTATATATTCCAATATAAAGGAAGAGCATGGAAACACTTGATAATTGTACTAAATACCCTAATGAATGAGAAACTATATGAAAAATTTACAAAGTGTGAATTTTATCTAAAAAAAATTTCATTTTTGGGTCATATAATCTCAAGAGATGGCATTATATTAGATTCATTGAAGAAAAAGTCTATTGAATGTTGACTAAATTCAACCACAGTGATTGAGATTTGTAGTTTTATTTGTTTAGAAAGATATTATCGACAATTTATAGAGAATTTATCATGAATATATAATACTCTGACCAAGTTAACTTGGAAGGGTTCCAGTTCCTTAGATAGATGAATGTGAGGAAAAGTTTTAGGAACTGAATAAAAGGTTAGATAATTCACATGTTCTTACTTTACACTATAGTGGATAAGGGTTTGTAATCTATTATGATGCATACAATAAGGGTTTGGGATGTTTTATTCTTCAGAATAACACGGTTATAGTCTATTCCTCATGAAAGTTGAATATACATGATAAAAATTACCCAACACATGATTTGGAGTTATAATCATGATTTTTTAAAATAACGATATGGTGAAATTATATTTATGAAGAAAAGAGTGATATATATACTGAACATAAAATTTTGAAATATATATTCATACATAAGGAGTTGAGCTTGCATGAGAGAATATGGTTATAGATGATAAAGGATTATGAATGATAAATACATTATAAACCATAGAAATAGAACAAGGTGGATGATGCTTTGAGTTGAAATAATCATGCTAGATTAACCATGAAAAGGATCATAAAACATCCAATATTTCTAGATGTTCAAAGGATGGATCTTGAAATTCCAAAGTAAGGGAAAAAATATTATATTTATCAATTGAATTTTTAACCCTCTATCCAAGTGATGTTTAAAGAGGTGAATAAGGAAGGTTTATATCTTGAAAACAAGGTTAGAAATGTTCTTAAGTTTAACCTTTATCATGATGTAATGATAAGGTTTAGGAACCATATATGTTCTTTGTCCATACCAAATTTGGATAAGTTGTTTTTAGAGGATTCACATAGTTCATAATTATTTATTCATAATATATGTAAAAATATGTATATATAATTAAAAGAAAACTTCTTGTGGGATGGCATGAAGATGGATATTGTAGAGTTTTTATGTTGGTGCTTGGTTTGATAGAATTTTTTTTCTGAAATAAAAAATTGTAAGGGGATATTTCATCCATTACCCATAACAGAATGTAAATGGGAGAACAACACTATATATTTTTTAATTAGACTCCCCAAAAACTTTAAAGGAATTAATTATATATGGGTGGTAATTGATCAACTTACTAAGTCAGCAAACATCATTGATATCAGAGAAGACTTCTCTCTAGATCAGCTTTCCAGGATACATTAAGGATGTGATAAGGTTGCATGGAGTACCACTTTCCATTGTATTCAATCAAGATTCTAGGTTTAACTAATTTTTTTGGATAAGTATTCATCAATAACATTATATAGAATATATTTTCAACACTCCTGATCATCCTCAGATGGATGGTCAGTCTGAAAGAAAATATTAAACTCTAGAGGATATGTTGATATATTATTCTATGTATTTCAAGGGTTATTGGGATCAAAACTGTACTCTAGTTGATATTTCTTACAAAAATAGATTTCAATTAAAAATTCAGATATCTCCTTATGAATCTCTCTGTGGGAATAAATTTAGATCTCCAACATGCTGGGATGAAGATGGAGAATGAAAGCTATCAGGACATGTGACCGCTGAAGAAATAGACGAGAATGTTATAACCATTCAGGATCATATCAAGGATGATCAATGTATGATAAAACTTTATTATGATATTCATAAATGTGATCTAGAACATGAATTTTGTGAGAATTTGTCTCTATGAATCTCTCATTGGAATAATTTAAGGCATTCGGGAAGAAAGGGAAACAAAGGCCTAGGTATATCAGTCCCTTTGGAATTCTTAATCTTAACGGGGAAGCATCCCATCACTTGGAACATCCTCAAAATATCTCTAATTTCTAAAATGTGTATATGTATCTATCCTGAGTAAGTACATACCTGGCCCTTCACATGTACTGAAATCATAGGTTATACCACTTCAGTAGTACATTTCATATGAGAAAAAACTAGTTGAAATAATTGATCATATAGAGAAAGTTCTAGGAAATAAGAACAATATCATGGTAATTTTTTTGTTAAGAAATCACTAGTTAGAGGAAGCTACATGGGAACATAAAAAAAATATGAGAAAAAAGATTCCTTATTTTTTTATCAGAATGACGAATTTCGAGGGATAAATTCATTTTAAGGGGGTAAAATGTAAAAAACTAAGTTTTTATGAACCTTTTTTTAAATAAATTAAATAAAATTAATGTATTGTGTTTAATGATACACTAAGTCATATATTAATTATAAAATACACCAAGTTAATCTTTCACTACACGCAAAACCATCTTAGCTTATAGTTCAGAAAACACTGAGTTTCTACGAAACTGCTTTCTATTATTATAATTATTTAAATGATATGGTTATTACATAGACATTAAACATAATAATATGAATAGTATTTACTAATTTTTAAATATAATTTATAATGTTTTTATATAAATACAACATATTGATAATAAAATATATAATTTTTGGTAAAGTCTTTAAAAGTTTGAAAATACTATTTTCCTAGAATAAATTCTTTTCATATCCTTTTATAAACAATAATAAAATTAATTTTATAAACTTTCAAAAATTTAATTTGAAAAAATAAACATAATTTTTGAATTTATAATTTCAAAATTATCATGTGGTGAAGTTTTTAATTTTTCTGAAAAGTTTATGTTTTGATGAATAGTGAAGAATATTGAGTTTTAATTCACAACTCCTTTTTCATCTAAATTATTTATATTGATAAAATATATTTTTATTTGGTTTTAAATTGTAATTAGATTAAATTTTTTAAATTGATCTTATTTATTTCATTGGAACCAATTTCACATTGAAAATCGATATATAAACATTTCAATTTTTAAACATTTTTTCTTAAAAACCCACTTATGTGAAAAGTTTCTGGGATAAATGTTAAATTAATCAATTCCACTTTTGTTATTTGAATTTTTAAAAATGGTTTAAATATTTATAAGAAGAATAATTTGTAATTTGTAATATTTTCAACATAGTGTTTGACCAAAACTATTTTTTAAAGTAATTAAAATTAATCATAGTTATTAAGGGAAAAACCTATTTACTTAATGGTTAAAAATTAATATTAAAAGGAAAAATAACTTAAAAACATGTCAAAAATCCATTGGATGGAAATATTTAAACTTATTCCCATCATGGATAGAAAATAGAAAATTATTTGAGGCACATGATGTAAATTAAACCTCTCAATATTGTCTGTCTTTTTATATTTACTGGAATTCACTCCTCCCCCACTATAAAAGGGAACTAACCCCTCACATCTCCACACCTCTAAATGCATTTGTCATAGAAAAAACTACCCAAATATACCTGAAAAACCCCACACATAATCATAGAATCCTCTATTAATGTATAAATCCAATCAAAGAAGAACATTGGTGAAAACCAAAAGTAGTTACCCAAAGAATATGTAACATCCTTCTATAAGAACGTTGTATTTATTTCTTTCTACAACCACTCAAATATTATTATTTGATGATTACATAATAAACTCATTAAAATAAATTTACTAATATGTTTTTATATTAATGTTTCAACTTACAGTAACACACAATTCCACCAAATGTGACTTACAATCGTGATTCGTGTGTATAGCGGTCTACCACCTTGCGAAACAATGACATTTATTCTTCTATTTACACATTTAAAGGATGATAATAATGATAGAATTTATATTTTAATATTATATATATGATATATATGATTTATTTTTTCTTCTATAATTATTATATAACTCATACATTTGTAATTTAAAATTTTCAAAAATACAAAAAACTTTATTTGTGAAAGTGTAGACTACCGCCTCTTCAAAGCGATGTGATTCAATCACACATTACATAGAAGGTATTAAGGATGAGTTTATTGAATTTATATTATTTATATGAAATAATAATTATAATATAATTACATTATATATATATATTTCATTTATTTGTTTCTTTCATTGCGATAAGAAAACAGAAACAACGTTCATGTGTACGTAAGACCTATCGTCTCCATGAACAACATATTTAATTTTCTATTTATATATTTTATATATTATTATAAATACATATATACTAATTAAATATTATATTTATATAATATTTATCATTTTGTATATTTTTAAATCATGATATAAGTAAAAAGTCCAAAAATATGACAAATAAAAACACATGTGAAAGACCAAGCAGTTACTACCCAAAATGTAACTTTAATGAGGAATTTTTAATAAATGGGAAATATAAGTTCATAATTAAATCATATATGGTATGATATTAATTTAATATGGTTATTTAGTAGATGCATAATAAATTTTTTTTTATTATATAGGAGGTTTTAATGAATACAAAATGATTCAAGACAAAAGGTAAGGGGATTTCTAGGATCACTTTTATTTCTATAAGCCTTATACCATATTCACCACTCATTTATTTTGTGTGATTTTTATACTTCCCATTAAATTAATCTATGATTATTATCCTTAAATGTTTTTATTTAAATATACATTTATTATCTCTATTTAATGGTGTTTATGTTTCAAATGTTTCCAAATCAGTAATGTATTTTTGTCTCAAATTTTCTTCTTTGAGACACATGTTTTGTTATGAACCTATATTATTTTACAAGGTGTATATACTACCATTTTAAAATCTATATCATGAATATAATTCTTTTCAAGATAGTTTTATCTTAATGTAATTTCATTTTCTTAGATGGTTATTTTTATTCAATGTTACCAAATAGGTTACAGTTTATTGCATCAATCTCATCGTTTATTGGAGTTATTTATGATTATGCTTCCATTAATGAAATATTATGATCCATATATCAAGAAAACTCATGAATTTTATCCTTATATATTTATTCAACAAATATTCATGTATTAGTACCATTTTTCCAATCTTTGTTAGTTTTGAAAATTAAGTTTTTTTTAGAAAATTTGACCTTATTTCTCCCTTCAGTTGGAAATATGTTTTTTTTGATAAACCATGTTTTAAAAAATTGTTTTTGAAAAATGTTCTTAAAATTATATTTTACTATAATTTCAAGGAAAAATTACTTAAATATTTTTTATGGTTTTCAAAGCTTCCTTTTTAAATTTTCAACACTATTTTCAAAGAAAAGTTATGAAAAATATTTAATGTTTTGAAAAGTGTTTTTAAAAATAGAATGGATATTTTCTTCAAGAAATGTTTTTAAAATATATTTCCAAATTATTTTCCATCTAATATTAAATCCCTTGGTATTACTAATTTTTTTATGTTGAATTTATCCAATGTTTCCATTCATATTCTTTCTTTGAATGGTTTATTTATTCATGTAATGATGTTTATGAAGACAATTTCACTTTCACTGGTTATATGCTTATAAAACTCACTAATTTTCATGGGTTATGCTTTGATCAAATGATTATGAAACCTATATCTTTTATACATGTTATGACATGATAACATGTTTATGATAACCTTTTAATTTTATATGTTATGATATAATGTTTATGAAACCCATATCTTTTTATGGGTCATGATATGATGATTGTTTATGATCTTGTGGAACACACTTGTATGATTTATTTATGTGACTGGTGGGACATATAATTCCCTCCATTTAATTGGGTAAAGATTTTTATCTCATGAGACAATGATGGGAAACAAGTCAACAGACATGATCCATTATGGGAAGAAGGGAAAACCTAATCCACTTTGGGAAGATGGGGAAAACTGAATCAATATGGGAAGAAGGAGAAACCCAATACATTATTGGAAGTTGGGTAAAACTGATCCCTTATATGTAAAATAATTCAACTAAGTATGGTGGTGTGTGATACCTAGAAGGTTTAGTCCCCATGAAGTGCCTTGATAAGTTTTTTCAATGCACCTTGACTTATAGGGAATGATATTACATGTTTATGTTTCTGCCACAATTCCATGTATTATTCCTATGTTATTATTTCATGGATTATAGTCTTTATTAACTTATGATTCATGTCTTATGAACTATGATTTTTTATGCCACGAGTCATGTTTACGATCATTGATATGCATTATAATATATTCTAATGTTATTATCACGTTCTCATACCCTTGTACTCATGTTTATACTTACATATCTACCTTTTTTACCCTTACTAAACATTTGATCTCACCATTTTTTATGTTTCATTTCTACATGTTATGAAGATATGTATTATATATGATGTTTTTAGTAAGGGATATATTCATGGATAACCTACTGGGAGGTAATGTAGATCACTTATGTACCTATGTTTTATGATTCCATGTTTTTAAAGGAACTAAACTAATATTGTCTTTGGGAATCTATTTATATAATGGATCAAATATTTCAGAAAAATGATATAATTTTTATAAGTGAGGGTCTCTATTATATTTGATGAAAATATTGAATCTATGTTACCACTTGTGATGGACCCAGACATGGTGTTGGTTTACTAAGTTGTGGTGGTGGAGAATTACTAAACATTACTCAATTCTATGTTTCTTGATTTCTGAAAGAATCAACCTCCATTACTTGTTAGACTGAATGACATCACTTCTAAATTTCCAAAAAACAAGAAAAAAAACAAAAAAAAAAAAGAATAACCCAAATATTTATCATTATTTGGAATCATTCAAGATCACATAGACAACTAGAATCACCATTTCATATACAATGAGTAGGGATTATCCTTAAAATCATGTTACATGATTAAAACACAATAGTTTCATGACATAATAAGAAAGGATTTGTCCTTGATCAAACTTATCAGTGATATTTTCTTTTATTCACAAAGATATGGATTATAAATACCCTCAAAATAAATCTCTCCTACCAATTTATAATGATACCATACTTCTTCGTTATGTAGAATAGCTATGAAATTCCTTCTTCCCCAGCACATAAAATCCAGGTGATGGTCACATAAACAAACCAGGGATGTACACCAATTATTCTAATATTTACAAAACTAAAAGTACTATTCTTATTCTTCTATCCATATCCCTATTTTTCAATATAAATCTTATTATCATACCAAATCCCTTCACTATCATGAAGAAACCCAGTTCAATTTTTTATTTTAAAAAATAAACTCTTCCTAAAGATTAAATATGAATAAAATTATAATTTAGGTCCAAAATTATTATAAATAAACTCCAAATTCTTCCAATTATTCTTTATTGTTTGGAATGGATTTATTAATCATGGAAAAAATTCACACATTTCAATGTGATTAACTAGTTTTACATTAAATAATTCTCTAATAAATTATTCCATTACACTATGATTAACTTCATTATATCCAAAGGAATGTTCTATTTTCTCTTGGCTGACATGATATTGGTGTGGCCTTTTGAATATTACATGAGCGTATCTCAATTCATATATCCATTTTTAATCCTTTATTCATCTGCATCTTTCATTACGACATGATTAGAATATTTATGGGGAAATCCTTATTCTAAAAATACATGTATCATGATATCTCTTCATGATATGTATCCACTAATGTAAAAAATTAATTATTATTAATTTTTTTAAAGTTTAGAACCCTTATACATACATTAATATACTATAGAGTTACCAATACCTATCATAGGTAAACATTAGGTATCATAAAGAAACTATAAGTAACCCTTACGCATTAGAGGGAAACATCAAGTAACCATTACATATCAATGAAACCCAGAGTAACTCTTAAATATTACAATTTATTCAAATCAACCATCATGTAACAAATATATAAACCCTTACACACCGAGAAATTAACAAATTTATAAACCTAGTTTACATATCAAAAAGTGACCCTTAGTACCATGCAGATAAACCCATAAATTCTGGGGACTTAACCAATTATCTAGACCTAATATACTTAGCATAGAGTAACCCTTATGTACTGAGGCATTTAGAATTTTTTAGAATACAATATCTATACTAACCTTATGTATAAATAGTAATCTTAGAGGTACTATTAGGTGTTTTAGTTAGATTCAAAATGAATCTTACATAAATATAACTTTAACAAAATTATCAACAATATAAAACTATGAATTTCTATAGACCTCTTATAAACACCTCACACTGACATAAAAAATATTTAATGTTCCTCTAGTCATTCCAAGACTATGGAATGAGAATATCCTAAAATAAAACACTATATAAAACTTGTTTTTGAAAATTATATATGTGCTAAAAAATATACAACATTATAACTATACTCACTTATTATATTCTTCAATTAATCCTCTTATCCTTATAACCTAAAAACCTTCCCTTATGCCTCAAAACAATCCAATGTCCAAACAACTAAATATATTGAAATATTCATCATTAATCTTCCCTAAAATATCATCTAAGATCTGTAATTATAGTCAACAAGGATTAATGAACAGAATAAAAGATGCTACCACACTGCAACTTGTAACCTAACGACATCATTAACAATTCAATTCTTTTGACTACTTGTCAATAATATTAAGGTCAACACTCTCAACGAGTTACAATTAAGATTGTTCAATATATTACTATATATCAAAAGTAAAAACACTCCCTATTTAATCTAATGGAAACAAAAATCCAATTATTTACAAGGAATCATTCACCCACTAAATTAAATAAAGTAATCAAAATCAAGACATAATATATTACCAAGAGTAGAGAAGTCTGTAAAGGGATAATTCATAAAATATTATTTAATCATTTAAAACATTTTATCCTTAATAATTATCTATTCAAATAAGATAACCAATACCTCTTTGTATTTATTGAAAATAAGGAGATATTATGATTCAATCTGGATAATGATTTATATTAGCAGTTGATGAGATGATTGTTGATCATTCTTGATCTTAAAATCCTTATAATATATTTCCTTACATAATGACTCAATGTATTCCCTTTATTAACATAAATGAAAATGTTATCATGATTATTAATTACCTGGGATGTATAATATAGATTCTTTCTAGGTTACTCAATAGGAAAAAAATAACGAGTAATTATTACTCTTTAAATTGAAGATTAATCCCTACTCCTTTTTTAGATTGTATAAACCGATCATCAATAACCAATACCATATTTTTATTTTAGGACATGAATGAAAATATTTTTCCCCCATATTCTTCAATAAATCAAAAACCTCTTCCATTTCCTCATGAAAATCTTCAAAGACCATAATATTAACAGTTGGGATAAGAGACAAGGATATTGCCCCTTATTCTCATAATTCATAGGGCCCTTAATCCATTCCAAATAATTAGTTCCTTGTTTATTAGGAGTCAGTGTTGTTTCCCCTTCCCCTCAGATGTTCATACAATATCACAATCCAGAGACCCATATATCCTTCAAGATCCCTATTTCTCAAGGGACATAACATCACCAAAATATGATGTTTTTTTGAGTCTTTTTTATCTACCCAAACTATATGGGTTGATGATCTTTCGATAATTTAATTCATGGCATTCCATAAGAACTATATTCATGTAAAATCTTGAAATAAGCTGATCAATACTTAGGAAAGTTCTCATAAAATAGTTTTTCACAAATCCAAAATCAACATTTTGAATCCACATAGTAATAATAATAATAATAATAAAATAATATTTTAAAATTTATCATTAGTAATTCATAATTATTAAATATAAAATAATAATGTAATAATATAAAAATAGGTATTAATTTTTAATCATATATTATTAATTAATATTTAACTGAGTAATTAAAAAACTATTAAATAGTAATTATATATATATGATTAATTATTAATTATTTGTTAATATTAAAATAATAACTAGTAATCACTAATAGTAATTATTAATTTCTAAGTATTTATTTTTTATTTTTAAATAATTATTAGTTACAAATTATTCATAATTTAGCACAAATATTTAATAATTAATCAAAACATGTCAGGGTATAAGAATCTTTATTAATGAAAATCCAATACAGTTACTAGGGGAAGATGGGGTCAAATAATGTAAATCTACTCTCATTCCAAAAGAAAAATAAAGTAAATATGAAAGATAAAAAAACAAATGAAAATAGATACAAAGTCTCATGAGAACATGAACTATGAGAATCTTCACACTTATGCATAAAAACAAAGTTTATTAAAAGAATCAAAGTTCACAATATCTATGTAATCAACCAAGAATTAAGACCCATATTATTATAGGATCCATGACCACCCCGACCAAATGGATGTTATCCAAATCTCTATGTTTTAAACATTTTCAAGGAATTCTCATTATTCCTAGACTCTTCCTCTTTGAAGGAAAAAACAATTAACCAAATTTTCTACACCCTTCTTTTATTGAAGAGAACTGACAAGTTTTAAGGTAATTAAGGTACATTATTCCTCTCTATTATTAGTTGTAAAATCAAGAATCATACAATATTTATAAGTAACCACCTTGATACTCAATAATGCAAAATTTTTTATTCTAGGAGGATCAAATCCTTTCATCCTAGATTTAGAAGCATTAAAATTTTCAAGATCAAATTCCAACTATCTAGGAATAGAACCATCTTGAACAGTATGAATAATCTTGATTATAGTGCTACTATGATCATAAACATAAAGATAACTTAATCAACCTTTGTAATATTGTCTGGATACTTTTGAAGGCCACTTAGATTATCTATTTATGCTTGATAAATACTATTTCCTTTAGACACATCATTGGATACAATTTTATCATCCATTTTAATTATAGTCATATTCATAGGGTCTAAATGGGATACAATCATCTTAGTGGAAGAACATGAAAACCCTTTACATTTAACCTCTATAATAATGTTAAATCCCATAATTCACATTTGATTTGTATATGGTTTCCCCGTAAGAGACACTAGGGTATGTTGTTCCTTGGATGAAGAACTATTCATTGAGGCATTCATAGTAGGAGATGTAACTACTACCTTAAGATCCTATATAGAGTTATTTTTTAAAATCCCCATATTGATCCCTTTCAGAAATAGAGCAGAAGCATCTATTACCTTGGAATTTATGATCTTAAACTTGGAATAGTCCCCCATTTATTCATTCTTGTGCTTGTTATCACCAATATTAAAACAATTATATTTTTATATGTTATAAAAATCCATCTCAACATCATTTTACAAGGAAAAAAATCATTCCCTCCAGTTTCCCCTGTCATATCTAAGGGTATTTATATTATAATATCATCTATCATTGTCATAAGGTAATATCTGTACATAGAATAAGATCTAACTATTTTATACACAAAGGAAATGATATATTTATCCTTAAAAATATTCTATTCCACAACATTCATAGATTATCACCTGGAAGTAGATGAATATTTATTTCAAGGTTCTCATCAGTGAAAAAATCCTTTTGATTACACCTCTGCACCCCTACATCTCTGACTTGTGAATTGACATCTAAAGATATATTAATTGATCATGAGAACCATGTTGAATTATTTTCCTTCCATATAAAAATATATCATCTACATGTGCATGTTTTTCACTACCAAATTACCCTACCACCATGTTCGCATTCAAGTGACTAGCCACCACCTTAGCATTAGACACACCTTATTTTGATAAAAGGCTTAAAATCAAACCATTATATGCAATGAAAAAGTTTTTATTTTTATTAAAATAAATATAAATTTCTCACTAGTTTGATGACCTATGAAATTCCATATGAATTCCCATAGAAATCCAAAAGTTCCACTGTGAGAAATCCATACATTTATTTCATTCTTAAATCTATAGTATCACTAGTTTGAGGACCTATGAAATTCCAGTTGTAACAGTTTTAAAAAATATAGATTTAAGAATGAAATAAATGTATGGATTTCTCATAGTGGAATTTTGGATTCCTAGGGGCATTCATTTGGAATTTCATAGGTATAATGAGTCACATCCTGAAGGACTTATCAGTTTAGTAGTCATAGAAAAATACAAACATACTTGAGTCTTACATTACATTTTCATACATAAAATTATAATGTAATTTTTTCTGAGAATATCATTATTCCCTCAAGCATATTGTTTCATATCTATCATAGTAAAATTCTTGGAATCCTAAAGAAAGGAAAAAAATAAGGGTGATTTTAAATTCCCAGTAATGGTTAAGTACATTGAAATCTATCATGAATCAATAATAATAATAAAACTATAAAGGTAAATAATTAAACACACATAAAATTTAAATAAATTTACTTCAAGTATATATATATAATAATAAATATTGAAAGGTGAATCACTAAAAGCACATGTCATTTAATCATTAACTGATAATGAAATTCATCTAGAGATAATTTCATAGTGAAAAAATCATGGATAGTAAAAACTAAAAAATTAATGAAGCAAATTATTAATAATTAGATGTAATATTTCTTAGTTACATGATACCTTTAACATCAAGAATTTTCACAAGATGGTTTAAAACAAACTGGGTTAAAACCCACTTAAGTGAGGAAATACAACTGATTAACCCCATGTTTAACAACCCAAGATATTATTAAATAATTTCCTTTTATTATAGAATTAAATATTAAAATTATTTATAAATGTATAATTAAATTATTGGTATTTATTGAAATTAAGAAATTTATACTGATAGAATAGTAACATGACCTTAGGAATAGTAACATGATAATTGGGAATAGTAATTTGGACGATAGAATATTTACCTCACCTATGAGAGTATAAATAAAATTTATGTGTCTTATAATTGTAATCATGATATATTTATATCATAGTATAAGTAAATAAGTGTTTTAGAAATGATAAATTAAGTGTTGGTATTTTTCTAAGTTATAAATATTTAATTAAAATTTTATGACTAATATAATGATTAAAAATATATATTTACATAAAATATACTCATTAATAATTATTTTTGTTGCCTTATTATTATAAGATAATTTTATGAGAATTTAATTAATTTTTCAATGTGTTATAAAATCATTTATAGGTTTAAAACTAGTATTTTTTGAATAAATTGTGATTTTAATTAATAATTAAAATTATCATATATAGAAAATTATTTTCAAAAAATTGAGTTTATTTTTGAATTATACACATTAAAAAAATGGTTAGGGTGATTTTTTTGGATTCTTTATGAAATAATTGAATTTTTGGTAAATGGTGAAATACGACAATTTATGATATAAGCTAAATACATGATTTATTGAGTCATAGATGATATAAGGATGATGTAATCCCAACATATTAAACAAACCATCATTAGTTTTATATATTTTATGATAATTATAAAACTATTCATATTCTGGATCCAATTTAATAAACTAATGAACATAATAATGAGAGAAAACCCCTCTCCTCCACTATAAATACCTCCCCTCACCACCACTTCCCCTCATAACTCAAATCCTTGTATCATGATTAATTTCTCCCCAAATATTTTCCTAAGAATCTTCCCCACATCCATGGCCTACTGGTCTCATCAAAAGTCCAAAAACAAATACCTTAAAGAGGTTCTCAAGGAAGAGAATTCAAGAGGTAAAAATCCTCCTGAATATTATAAAAAGATTCAAGATGAGAATAATAGAGACTGTAATTGAGGAAGAATATTCTAACAAGATGGGTTTTTTAACACTGTAAATGTTTTTATATTTTCTCATGTAGACATATAGTAATTTTAAAGAACTTTTCATTGGGAATAAGGTAAAAACTCATAATCACTATTTTTTAACATTTATTTATTTTTTTCTTCTACTTACCCCTCAAAATATATTATTAACATTAAAAAATAATTAAATTAGTTTCATATTCATACATAAATTTTATTATTTTTATGGAATATAATTTTATAAATAATTCCCATTGATTAGAAAAATAAAAACATTATTTTTTCATACATACAGACTACTGCCTCCCTGGACTAGGTGTTTCATTTTTTATCACCACATTACATGAATGATTATAAAAAATATTTTGTTAATTTATATGAAATTTGGGATTAATATATTTTATGAATATTTTTATTAATGGATAACTCAAAAATCAACGACCCTTATAATATAATCCATTGATATTAGTAAACTATAAAAAAATAATCTTGACAAATATTTCATCATAAAAAATTATAACTATAAACTAATGTAATTATTATGGAACCTTATAAATAATTAGGTAACTTGTATTATAGTTCCTTGAATAATGTTGTAATAATGAACTTCTGATCAAACAATGAGGATCATTTTCACCATTATAAAACCTGTAGAAAATGAAAAAAATATTAACATGTAATGACGCCAATAAACTATAACTAACTAATATATGTATAGGGAATGATTATAAATAAAGTATAAAAAAGTTATACATATGGTGATTCTATTTCCCATAATACCATAAAAAACTTATAGAATAATGAGCCAATAGTTTATAAATAATTTCTACATGATCTAATGGGATCCTCAATTAGATCCCTAGAACTACGACACACTATCATTGAGTGAAGAAAACTAAGGACTTAAAATACAATGGTGTACTATTTCAATTTCATTCTTCATACATAAAATAAATTTCCCATGAATAATGTTTTCAATCAGTTACTATTTTATTAAAGCTAATGTTTCAAGAAAATTTCATTATGAATATTCTGAATTTCCATATTTTTAAACTTCTATTTCCTACTCAGATCCTATAAAAATATATTATTAAAATAACTGAAAAATAAATCTATAAATAGATAATTGGTAATTACAAATAGTTTACTATTAAATATTAATCAGTACTAGTTATGACTTTATAATGAAAATTGATAATGACTGGTTAATAATTAAAAAATTAATGAATAATAACTAATTATTAATTAAAAATTATTTCTAATTATTAAGTTTTAATTATTAATTGATAATAAATAATTAGTAATTAATAATTAAAGATATTTAATAATTAAGAATAATAATAATTCAATATTAAATTTTAATTAATACTGGAAAGTAAACTATTAATAATTTGTCATTATAAATCATTAATTGAATAATATATAACTCTTAAATAATAAATAATAAATAATTTGTAATTAGTAACTACTAATATGTTTGTGTACGTGTGGACTATCACCTTCACAAATTGACGTGGCTCACTTTTCCTCACCAAATCATGTGGATGATATACCTAAGTTTATAATATAGAATATATGATATTATGTTAATTATGGAAATATTATATATTATTTTCATTCCATAATGATCATGGGAAAATAGAAACATTACTCATGTGTATGTATTTCCAACAATATCCATGATTGTAACATAATTAATTTTTCATAACCATAATTAATTATTGGTTTTCAAAGTAAAGTTAATGTAACTATTTTATAATTATTTCATGATTATTATTATGGATATGATATAACTAAATAATATGGTCATGAACTAGATCTTTAATTATGAAATGGGCATGTGAAAACAAGGAAATTAACACCATAAATGATGGAATTAATGAAATATTATTAACGAAAGGGTTATAAGTTATTAGAAAAGGATCATATATGATATTATAAATATTAATATTATTTTTAATAAGTTTATAACATATTTAAAACCGCTATAAAAGATAATAAATCATGTTCAACCAAAATAAAGCATAAGGTATGGGATTTATTAACTTGATTCCCACTCTTTGGGTTAAACACATTCTTTATTAATTATGTCATGATAAGACCATGTGTGTAATGAATTTTGATTATATATTTTTTTATTTCCAACTTTTTATGTGGATATATATTTTATACACATATTTTATCCAATTATTAATTCCCACCTCAATATTATGATCATTTTAAGTGTTTATTTCATAATCTCATTCTAATAGAGACTATTCATTTTTAAAAATTTGTTGAAGGAAATTACTTAAACATTTCCTAATTGAAAATTCTATTTTTATTAAAATCTCGTAATTCATGAAATTTTCAGGTAATAGTACCATTTTCCACTCATTAGTAATTAATATGTTTTAGAAACCATTTTCATGAAAATACAACTTCATATCTCCCTTTGGTTAGAAATATTTCTTCTTCCAAAACAATGTTTTCTAAAATGTTTTAAATTTTTTGAAACTTTTCAAAGTGAATTAAAAATGTTATTTTAACCCATTTATACACTTTACAAAAAAATAAAAGTAATATTATGTCTTTTTCAAAGTAATTCACATTTGGATTTTACTGAAAAAGTGAAAGGAAACATTGTTTTAAAGTGTATGGAATGAACATAATTTACAATTATCATTACAACTCAAATTTTTTAAATAATTTTTTATAATTTTAAAAGGATATTTAAAAAGAAAAATATTTTAAGTTTTTTTATGAAATATTATTTTTTAAAAAGTTATTTTCAAAGAAAAATAATTTTCAAAATTCTTTTCAAAATGAAATGGATATTTTCATGATTTTTTTTCTAAAGATCTTTTTATGGTGTTTCTATGATAAACAACATATTATTCTTACTCAAATGGGTAAACATTATGTTTATACAATCATTATTATTCCAATGGATGGTTTATGATAGTTTGACAAAGGATAAGATTAACACTATACTTATTATTATTCCTATGGATGGTTTGACTGTGCTAAAATGTGCTTAATTAAAAGCCCATCAATTCCCATTACAACTTCAAACTTTTTATTAAAAAATGGGTAAATGTTTTCTAAATTACACCGTACTCAATTGGATCTTACCTTTGTACATGTACCTTGTTGGTAGTTAAGATTTGTTTTGTATATGAAATTAATGATATTGAATGATTTATGAGTGATCTTGTTTAGTGATTTAATTGAGATATTGGTTTAGGGACTATTTTTGATAATGATATCAGTAATCTGTTAGTGGAGTTATGTTTATAATAATTGGAATTGGAAATTTTATTTTGACTATAGGTGACTCATTTTTCTTTTAATTATAAAAAGTAATTATCTTAATGAGACAATGTGAATGATTTTTCATAAAAATATTTTGGAACTGGAGTAATTTGGGAATCTAGGATCCCATGGTGAGTCTCTTAGACCCTAGATGCTGGGTGCATTTCTGTTTACTATAAGCCCTCTATACACTTTGAATAAGTGCATTTCACAGTGCTTAGCACAATGATACAAGGTTTGGGAAAAATAAAATAAAGTGTTTTGGGTCAAAAACGAGTTCATTAAGGTGAGGGGAATGATGAACGCCGAATGAAGAAGGGGTCAATTAGTTTATATGGGAGTCATTTAGGTTGTATCATTTAGGATATTTAGAAAAAATATATTTTTTTGGAACCTAAGTGATGAGTCAATATGCAAGTTCTTTTGGTTGAGTTTTTTAATTCCACTGATATTTTGCCTTTTGTCACCCTCAGACTTTGGATTTAAGCCTGGATTGAAGTTAGTTACTAAGTAGTATCATATTCGAGGCATGAAATCTTCATTTCTTGATGATTCATAGTTTTCAAGATTACCCATTTAGTATTTTTTCTAAGCAAGATTCATATGATCAATTCATTTTCTAAGCCTAATGACAATCTTGAAGTCCTCTACTAAAAGTTCTGGACATGTTTCATTTTGAGAAATATAATAAAAACATTTTTCTATTTTCAAAGATAGTAAAACATAGGATTGTTTGAGGACAAACAATGATTAAGTGTGGGAGAATTTTACGTGGAATTAAAAACACATGTTTTTCCACATCTTTTTAGTTATTTTTTATCAATTTAATTATTCATTTTAACACTTTTTACTAAATATTAACACTTTTTTATTTTTATAAATAAATTTATGATAAACTATTAAATTATGAGAAAAAAAAACTAACTAAATAAAAAAAACTTTTAGACTATAAAATTAACAAATTTAATGCTTGAAATACACAATTAATTATAAAAGTTGATAAATTGATAAATTTATTTATAAAAATAAAAAGTGTAAATATTTAGTAAAAAGTGTTAAAATTAATAATTAAATTGATAAAAATTAAATAAAAATATGTGAAAAATAGGTGTTTTTAAGGTCACATCAACATTTATTTTTTTTCATTTTATAGACATTATATACCCCTTGAATTATTCAACTTCCTATGATCAATAGTAATTAAATTTTCCCTAAATATTTATATTATTTATCTTAGAAATTTTTATTCATTAAATGATATATCATTTCTATATATGGTTTTCCACATTGAATTTAATTTTTTCTGTCTGGGGAAATATTGATAAATCAATATTCTTTAATCAATAAATACATTTGATAAGAAAGATTGTTTATTAATTAAATAAATTATTCATTATATGTGTAATGATTTGGATAGTTATGAAATGGGTAGGGAATGATTATAGATATTACCTCGATGCATCTATAGTCTTATGGTATAAGGACCCAACCTCAATCATTACACAATCTAGTAAATTCATTTAGAATTCACTTATTTACATTCCCAAATATTTTTTCAGTTTAGATTTTTATAAATTTAGGAAATAATTCATACACATAAAACCAGAAGCATACAATGTGGATACTTCTAGAACAATGTAAATTTTTTCATATTGTAATTTTTTTAATAAAAACATGAAATATACTTATGAAAAGTCTTCACAACATTCATCTTGGATTTTAATTTTCTCTTACCCATCCTCTAACCCTATGAAAAACATTTTAAGACTTGGGATGGGTAGAAAAATATCATTAATGGATATAAAGATAAGGAGAGGAATATTTACTACTTTATTACCTATAATCATATGAAGTCATGTTCAAAACGACATACCTCTCACCTAATAAGTATCATATAGTTACTTTATGAAAACATGAGATTTCCACACAACATAGAAAACATAAAAAAATCCTTAAAGGTTACTTAGGGAATTAATTACTTAATATTGTAAAAATAATGGTTACCATATTATTTGTAACCATAATAAAAACCATACAATGTATCCCTCATAGCTACTATATGGTGTAACCATCGTAGTTACACTTGGAGTAACCATACAGTCTACCTCCATCACAAACATACCCAATGCATTTAAGGGACATATAGGTCCTTCCCTTAATTATAAAAAATTCCCAATAACCATAAAATAATAATATAATAAGAATAATTACATCATATAAATCATTCCCTTTAAACAAGAAAAAAAAGTAAAAGATGATTTAGAAAAATTCCCTTACAAATATTAATTATTTAAAGTGAGCATTGATAAAAAAGAATGGAATATGTGTATAAAATATAGATACACATAATAAAACATATTATAATTAAAATTAATTTCATGAGTAATCTTATTACCACATAATTAATGAAGTAGAATGTTAACCCAAATGATGGAAATTGGGTTAATAATTCCATTACTTTGGGTTTGCCTTACTTCAAACATGTTCAAAACTCTTGTAAAATGATTTAAAGATTGTTATTAATATATTATAGAAACATATAAATATTTATAATTACTTATATGATATTATCACAACATATTTCCACCCATTTATTAATAATATTCTATTATTTTCATTATTTCGGGTGCATTTATTTCATGGTTTCCACGATTGGTTTATTATGGATGTTCTTATCAGAAGGGAGAGAAAATTCAGAATTGAAATTAAATATTATTAATTAACATAAATAATTTTATATGTTCTTATATATCATTTTTGTTACATGTTATGAGTATGAATCATTATAGAATACATTAGTGATGAATGTTAGTTAATTTTGGTGAATTTTGATCATTACGAACCACTTTTGTTTTATTAATTAATATTATGTATAAAAAATGATTCTAGAATATAATATAATATATAATATTTATAATAAAATATTATTTAACCATATTAATGGTTTTATGAATAGTATTTAAAGTGGTTATGGAAATTAAAAAAACATCATCTATGATGTGAGTAAATCAACACATCATGGATGATGTTTTTATTTTTAGAATAAAGAGAGATGAGAAAAAGTATGATGATGAAGTTTTCCATAAAAATGATAAAATTAAATAATTTATAAGATAATTGAGTTTTAATTCCTCTTAGATAATGGGAATCTAAGAGAGTATATGAAAAGAAAAATGATTGAAATGAAAATAAAAAAAAATGAAAGAGGATTTTTACCTCTTTAATTTTATTCCTTGGGAATTTCCTTAAGGATCTTGGTTTTTTCCTTTTGGTGAGACAAAAAGGTATGGGATTTGTGGTAGACTCTTGGTACATGATTTGGGTATAAATTAATCAAGTTACAAGGATTTGAGGTGTCTGGGGGGAAGAGGTGGTGAGGGGAGGTATTTATAGTCGAGGAGAGGGGTGTTTTCTCATTATTATATTAATAAGTTTATTAATTTGGGTAAATAATATGAATAGTTTGAGAATCATCATAACATATATTAAAATAATAAATAAGAGTTCGATATTTTTTTCTTACATCAAACTTACAACATCTATGACTCAATAAGTAATGTATTTAGCTTATATCGTAAATTACTATATTTCAATATTCACAACAAATTCAAGTATTTGAAAAACAAAATCCAAAAAATTTAAACTACCCATTTTTCAACATGTAGAACTAAAAAATGAACTCTATTTTTGAAAAATAATTTTATAATTATGAGAAATTTATTTTTTAATTAAAATATCAATTTATTCAAGAAATACTAGTTTTAAAACTATAACTAGTTTTATAACACTTTGAAAATTTAATTAAAGTCTCATAAAATTATCTTATAATCATAACACAACTAAAATTAATAATTTATGAATCTATTTTATGAAATTATATTTTTCTTTTAAACCATTATATAAATAAAAAAATTGTAATTAAATATTTACGACGTAAAAAAATACCAACACTTAATTTGTCATTTCCAAAACAATTATTTACTTATTCAATGATATAAATATATCATGATTACACTTATATGATACATAAATTTTATTTATAATCTCATATGTGAGGTTACTATTCTATTGTTCATATTTCAATTCCTAATGGACATGTTACTATTCTTAAGGCCAAGTTACTGTTCCTTTAGTATAAATTTATTAATTTCTATAAATAGAACTTATTTTATTATAAATTTATAAATAATTTGACTATTTAATTAAAAAATTAAAAGAAATTATTTTATAAGTACTTGGGTCATTACACTCTCCCCTCCTTATAGAAATTACGTCATCACAATTTTTCATTTACTTATTAAACATGTGAGGGTACCTTTCCCACAAAGCATTATCAGATTCCCATTTTTCTTCTTCAACCATGTGGTTTCTCCAAAATACCTTAACCTAGTGAATTACCTTATTCCACAATACCTTATCTCTATAATCAACAATCTAAATATTCTTTTACTTGTAATAATGGTTACCTTCCAAATGAACTTCTTTTGGTCTCAAAACGTGAGATGGATCTGGAACATACTTTCTCATCATCAAAACAAGAAAAACATTATGTAAATTAGATAAACTCATAGGAAATTCTACTCGATAGGTGACTGGTCCAAATTTTTCTAGGATTTCATAAGGTCCAATAAACCATGGACTTAGATTTATTTTCTTACCAAAATGAATAGAAATTTTCAAGTTGTGTTCCTAAGAAAAAAATGATCACCTACATCAAAAGAAAATTCTTTACTATTGTTATATGCATAAATTTTCTGCCTGCTCTAAGATTCCCTCATGCATTTCTAGATTATCTCCAAATTATTAGACACTTCCTCTACAAATTATGGTCCCATCAACATCATTTCCCTGACTTTATCCCAAAATGATGGACTTCAACACCACTTCCAATATAATTCCTCAAAGGTTTCATTTGTATATAGAAATGAGAATTCTTATTATAAGAAAACTCATCTAAGGAATGATTATGATCCCAAATTCCCTAGTAATCCATTAAAAAATCTCAAATCATGTTCTCAATGATCTGCATTGTTATCTCAGTTTTTCGATTAGATTGGGGATGAAAAGTAGTACTGAAATTTCATTCTGTTCCCAATGACTTCTGAAGGCCTTTAAAAAAGTTATAAGTGAACATGGGACTATGGTTAGATACAATAGAAAGAGGAACTCCATATAACATGATAATCATATTGAGGTATAGTCAAGAAATCTGATCCAAAGACATAGTATCATGAATAGGAAGGAAATGTGTAGATTTAGTCTGATAATCCACAATAAACTAAATCATATTGTTACCTATATATTTCTTAGATAGTACCATCTCTAAGTACATGGATATATTTTTCTATTTTCACTTTTTAACTTACAAAGGATGAATAATCATCTTTGGTAGTTATCACTCTTCTTTAACCTATTGACATGTCAATCATTTCATGGTAAAATATGCAATATCTCTTTTCATTCAATCAAACTAATAATACTCCCAAAGGACTCTATACATCTTAGTACTACCAGGATAAACTAAAAATGTAGAACTATAAGCTTTACACAATAATTCTTTCCTCACATACGAATCATAAGGAACACATAATCTCTTTCCAAATCACAAAACACAATCTTTATCAATGCTAAATTATAAAAACTTACCCTTTTTAACAAATTATACATTTTTTTTGTAACTCATGGTCTTCCTTTTAGAATTTATTAATTTTATCTGATAGAGACTACTATAAAGATACTAAAAACAAAATACATGAATTTCCTACACTAATAAATTCCAAGCCAAAATTCATCAAATCGTTAATCTTGGGGTCTTGATCCAAACTTAACATGGTTAATAATGCATGATGTTTTTGACTCAACGCATCAGCCGCATTGTTTCACTTTCCAAGATGGTAATTAATCATGAAATTGTAATCCTTTATTAGTTCAATCCATCTTCTCTACCCCATGATTAATTCCATCTGAGTGAATATATACTTCATACTTTTATATTCAATATATATTTCACATTTGGATCTGTATAAATAATGTCTCTAAATTTTAAAATCAAAATCCACAACTTATAATTCCAAATCATGTGTAAGATAATTTAACTCATGATGTTTCAGTTATCTTGAAGTATAAGAAATTACTTGATCATTCTACATCAGAACACAACTAAGTACCTTCAATGAAGCATAATTATAGATGTCTAATTCACCATTTTTGGAACATAGTTCCAAAACTGAAGCATTCACCAATATCTTCTTTAGTTCCTAAAAAAAACATCAAATTATTCTTTCCAATTAAATTAAACCTTTTTTGTGTTTATTTAGTTAGCGAGATAGATAACCGTGAGAAGTTTTTAACAAAACATCAGTAATAACCTACTAATCTGAGAAAACTAAAAATCTCTGCAACATTTTTAGGTCTTATCCATTTATTAGCGATTATTGTTTTGGAAGGATCAACTATTAGTACATATTTATTTATAATGTTCACATGAAAAGAAATCCTTTACAACCAAAAATAAAATTTTCTAAATTTTCTGTATAACTTCTTTTATTTGAGAGTTTGTAAGAAAATACTTAAATGTTTTTCATGATCCTCAAAAATATTTGAAAATACAAAAATATCATTAATATAAAAAAATAAAAAACACATTCAAATATTCCTGGAATATTATATTCATAATATCCATGAATATAGAAGGGGAATTTTTCAAACCAAGGGGCATAACAAAATCTCATAATTCCCATATCTAGTATGAAAAGCTATTTTCAAGATGTCATCCCCCTTCACCATTTGCTGATGGTACCGAGATATAAATTCAATCTTGAAAAAATACTAAGCTCCCTGGATCTGATCAAACAAGTTGATTTAAGTTGAATGATACTCATTCTTTACAGTAATGTTTTTCAAAGCTATATAATCAATGCAATGTCTCATGGAACCATCATTCTTTTTAACGAACAAAACAAAAACACCCCTTGGTGAAGTTTTAGGATGAATGAAGCATTTATCTACCAACAACTAATTTTTTTTTAATTTAATAAGTTCTACACGAGGAATTTGATAAGGGGGTTTTGAAATTTGATTAACCTCACTAACCAAGTCAATAGTAAATTTCAATTACTGATCATGTATGACACCAGAAAACTCATCAAGAAAAAAATAAAGGTATTAATTTATCACTAGAACATTATTAATCTAAACAGTTCCCTTATTTTAAAAAATAGGATAAAGATAACCTTCATTTCTATCTTTTAACCGTTTCTTAGATTCCAATTATATTATCAAATTTATGGGTTCATTCATTTATATAAACTAAAACTCTTTATGAAAAACAACTTATTTGGTTCTATAATCAATCTTAGAATCATAAATAGAAATCCAATCCAAACCCAGATTGACAAAAAACTCTAATAAGGGAAAAAACATTTGAAGATAATGCCTTTCCATAAAAAATAATAGGAATATTATTATAATTCTTTTTTGTTTTAATATTTCCCCTTAGTGTCTTAACCATAAGTTTTGGAATCATTTAATGAGGAGAAATTTACAATTTACCATAAAATTCCTTTTAAATAAAGGAATGTGTATACCCTATATCAAAAAAGAAATTATAAAAATCTATTTAAACAAACAAATTACCTAATAAAACTTTATTGGATAACATGACATCTTCTAACATTGTTTAAAAGGATCTTAATACATCTAATTTCTTGTAATCTGGATGCTTTCTATCATTCAGATCTTTCTTTGGGAAGGTATTTTCATAATGACCCATATCACCACTTTTAAAACTCTCTATATTTTTCTTATCAGAATTAATATTAAGATCATTTTCATTATAATCTCAGTCCATATGTCCAAACTTACCACATCAAAAATACTTCTCAGTTTTGTTAAGACATTATCCAGGGTATTTTTTATCAAACGTTTCACCAACTGGAAACCAGTATTTCTTAACTTAATATTTTTTGATTGATTCTTTCCCATCAGTTTTAATATATAACTCTTCTTCTTCTTGTTATCATAGTACACATGGTTATCAAAAAACTGAATTTATACCCTCTTAGAAAATCATAAATACTCATCATAACTTTTTAATTCATGGGAGGCCAATTCCCTTCGATATCTTTGTAACATCCCAGGTAAATAAAGAATAAGACATATTTTATATTTATTAATATTTTGAATTAAATATTAATTTTACTTTAAATGGGTTTGTTATGTTCGATAGCGTACCCGATACGTAACAACAGGTTTCTTTGAAATCTTACGTTGCACACTAATAATATAATAATATTATTTTAAATGGTAGTTAACTCCTAGATGTTGTATTGGTAGGAATAAAAAAAACTAACTACAATATGATTATACATGTATGTTAAATGTATTTACATTTATCCAATAAAATTTAGACGCTTAAAATGTGAATGAATCTAATTTTAATCATAATTTACATTAAAAGGTCGATTTACCGCCTTTTAATGGAAAACCCTTTTTAAATATAGTTTTTTTACTTTAATACATTCTAATTGACCAAATAAAATCCTTCTTTAGAATGTGGACATCAAAATTTACTTTGTGTAAATTTTTGGAATTTTTCCGATAAAGTTCATTTTTTAATGAATAGTGAAAATATTGTATTTTAATTCAAAACTGATTTTTAATCTAATTTATTTGTATAGTTAGATTATCTTTTTAATTGGTTTTAAAGTGAAATTAAAATATATTTTTACCAATTAATCCAATGTTGGTCATTGGAATTAATTTCACTTTGAAATTGGACATAAACAAGTATCAATGTTTTGATAGTTATTGTTTCTTAAAAACACACTATTTGGTTTGATGACGAGAATTGATTTTAAAATTAATTAATGCCACTTTTATGTTTTGATTTTGAAAAAATAGAAATCATTTTTGAATTCATAATATAAAATATATTTTAGGCTGAATTTTTGGAATTTTTCTAAAAAAATTCAATTTTTGATGAATAATAAAACCACTTAGTAGTAGTTAAAAAAAACTGAATTTTTCATTTAAATGAAATTTTACCACTTATGTTAATTGAATTTTGAAAATAATAAATACATGGTTGTTATAATAAAGTAAAATTTGGTTCAATAATATGAAAATAAATTTTGGTGAATAATAACTTTTTTACTTTTATTTACTGCGGTTAAAGGTAAATATGGTAATTCAAGGTTAAAAGAATATTATAATAATTCAAAATTTACCTTAAAACTTGTAAAAACCTTATTTTATGAGTAATGTCTGACCATGGGAATCTTTGGGTCTATTTTGGGACCCCTTGGAACCACTTATGTAAGATAATGACACTTTAGATTAATTAATTTAATATAAAGGCAAAAATGACATAAACAAAAATTGTTTAGTAAATTAATTTTTATATTGTGTTATATAAGTTATATTTTAGACTATAAATATTCATTGTAAAGATAAAAATATTTCCTACATCATGATATTTGTTTTATAATTTTTATAAATCAAATAAATTAAAGTATTCATGACACAATAATGATGTATTATTTACCTCATTAATAAATGATTTAAATAAATAAGATTATAAATATTAAAATAACATCCAAAACCTGTCCAATTTCTATTGGATGATATTATTTAGACTATTATTCATATTATCGTTTACTTTAATGATTTTTGGACTTTTATAAATAGAATATTATTATATAATAAAATAATATTTTCACACTTTCCTAAAGAGCCCCTCCCCCCCCTTATAAAAGGAGACCACTTCTAACCAATTACTCACACATCTCAAGCCTTTTGGATAATCCAAAATCTACCAAAATAATCTTCCTACATCCCTATACTCCTCATAGAATCCTTACCTTAGGCAGAACGCACTTTAAGAAATCCTTTGGTTCAAACCAAAGGGAGTTACCCAAATTAAAGGTAACAGTTTCTCTTAAATTGTTTTCTTTTATTTTAATTCTACAACCCCTAAACTCTTTTTATTAATTTATTTTGTAACAAAACCATTATAATAAATATACTAGGATGTTTTTATGAGAAGGATTCAAACTACACTTACACACATCTCCATCTAATGGGTGAAGAACATAATGTTTCTATGGATGGAAAACTGACGCCTCATGAAACGATGATTGTTCGATTATATCCTACCGCCTCTAATGGTGGCCATTAAGATGGAAATGTATTTATATATGATATATATTATTTTTATGTTTTCTTTATGCTTCTGTAATTTCCATTTATAGCATACCTTTATGGTTTCCATTAAGGGTAAACGCGATAATTTCATTTGAGGAAGTACGGACTACCGCCCCCCCCCCCCAAAGTGATATGACTCATTCATGCCATACGTGGGATGTATAAAGGATAGAGTTAATGAAATTATATATTATATTATACTGTAATTATAATATACCTATGTATAATTATGTTTTAATTCAATTAAAATAAGAAATAGAAATGAAAGCAGCGTTCATGCGTACGTACGACTTACTGTCTCCATGAACGGTGCATTTCATTTCTTACCTCCAAATGATATGTACTATTATAAATATTTATATATACTAGATATATATGATATATATGATATATAAATAAATAATATCATTCTGGATATAACGGACTATCGACCACATGGACAACTTGTAAATATAAGGTGTTCATTTTTTACTCAAGTGCCAAATTTCAACAAAACGACCATTATTAACTCAAATGGTTACATAATGTTTTTAACATGGTAATAAGTGATATAAAAGGAATAATAAACTTGAAAAAGGTTCTTAAGCAAGTATAAATTAACTTAAGTTTGTTATTCATGAGATTAAATAATGATCGAGTCAAGTCGGAAACGAGGTAAGGGAACTTCTTAACTCAATTCCCATTCTTTTGGTTGAACTTATATTTCTTATTTATGTCATTCCTTGATTATGTGAGAAATGAATTTTTATATCTTATCATGTATTTATACTTTATTTATGTTATCTTATAGTGAATACACATAAGCAATCTATTTTATTTATAAAATGATCTTTGTAAGGGACTTCGTCTCAATCTCCTGTCATTGAGGTATATTTTCATTTATACACAACTTTATTTTATACGGTGTATAAACCCCTTTGACTTTTACTTTTATTCAAAATGAATCTTTTTTTCTACAAATTGTTTTACTAAATGACAAAAATAATGTTTCTTTTAACATAAGCGGTGACAATGACCTTTTCTGCTGCCGAGAGTATTATTTGATCTTTGGCTTCCTCAACAAGCCGAAATGTTTTTAAAAGAAAATAAATACCATATACTCTTTTATGTATTTTGGTATTGAAAATGGTTTTGATAATGGATTTTTTATGTTAATATATTTAAGTGATATATTGTGACTAAAATGTGGAAATGTTTTCTTTCCTTTATATTTGTTTTATGTCTTATGATTTTATAATAGTACTTAGACATTTGACAGGTGGTTACGTGATAAACCAAATGATGGGTGGTGCCGTGAATAATAGGATTGGTGGTTACGTTATAACCTCCAATTCATTGGGTTTGGAAGATGACCATATGGCTATTCCATTTAGTGATATGTGTGGAAGTCGACCGTATGGTTATTCCATTTAAGTATGTTTATATCCCAAGTTAACTTTATATGTTATGTGTTATTTATATGGGTTTTATGGTAATATTTTGGTTACAAAAGGGTAAGTAGTGATATTTTATTTAGTGAAGAGTATTTACTACATCATAAAGGTGAAAAGTATTACTTATGTTAAAGTATTCATGGTTTACTTGTTGTTTTGAAAAACTAACAATTTTCCTTCCTTGTGTATCCCTTACTAAGCTTTTTATGCTCATACCAAGTTTTTGAAATGTTTTTCACAGGACATAATGTGGAATAGGGTCAAGGATGGGATCAAGGAAAATTCATGCTGTCTTAAACCTGGAACTAGACATGACTCTTTTTTTCAAAGATTTTTTATTTTATGAAAAAAATGGAAACTAAGTAGAAGTGTCTACTTTGTAATCTTTTGAGATGTAATAGTTATGTCCTAATTCTCTAAAACTCTAAACCTAAAAAGATCCTCAATGTGAATTTTTCATTTAATTCAAGATTATGTAATGTTTTAAGGCTGGGTCCTTATAGTTGGTATCATAGGTCGGTTTAGATAACTTTAGGAGTTAGGGTATTGTTAAATTAATACCCATAAAGTAATTTACGTTAATATTGAAATCATATAGTATTTACAGATTACCATGTTGCTTCGCCCAAGATATTTTTGTGTTCAGAATGGTTTTCCACAGAGGAAACAAGGCAGCTATGTTGGGACGACATCAAGAGGAAGACAACCTTCCAAATCAGCAACCTGATATGGTCAGAATCGCAACTGAACAGTTTGTTACAGTGATGGCACAATTGACTCAGGATATAAATGGTGGTGGTATCCATGCGCGAGATCATCCAGATCAACCATAGAGGAACATGTCAGTAGTGGAACATTTCATGAGGAAACATCCCCCATCATTCAGAGGATCATGTTACCCGGTGTAAGTAGAAGGGTGGATTTAATCACTAGAGAAGATTTTCTATGTCATGGGTTGTTTAAAACATCAAAATTCTAGTCTCACTATTTACCATTTTGAAGGTGAAGCTGATCAGTGGTGGTCGATGATGAAAAATATCAGGGATAGTGAGGAGATTGATGATCTTGATTGGGATGAATTCAAAGGTATGTTTCTTGAGAAATATTTTCCTAATGTGGTTCATCTTATGATGGAAAAACAATTCCTGGAATTGAGGCAGGATGATGAATTAGTGGCTTCTTATGAATAAAAATTCACTCGAATGGAAAGGTATGATCCAAATTTCATACGATATCTTGATAGTAAAATAAACCATTTTTACTCAGGATTAAATCCAAATTATCGAATGGATTTAGCTTCTCGTGAGTTCAAAAGTTATGAAAAACTTGTTCGTTGTGCGGAGAAGGTGGAAATGGAGTTTGAAGATGATCAGGTGTTTTTTAAAAAACAATAGAATTAGAGGTCCAGTTGGTAGGAAAAGGGGAAGAATTCATCAAAGATGCCTAGAGTTAAGAAAACTAAATATCCATATTTTGAGAAGTGTGATAAAAAACATCTCAGAGAATGTTTATCAAAGTCTGTAAAGTGCTTCCGGTGTGGTAAGTTTGGTAATATTGCTCTTAACTGTAAGGAATATGATCAAGAAGGAAATGAAAATCCATCGGTAAGATGTTTTAAGTGTAACTAAATGGGTCATTATGAAAATGAGTTTCCAGAGAAGAACTCATCTGAGGGAAAGCAGCCATACTACAATAAAAAAGAAGTGGTGAAATCCTTTGCAACTACTTCAACAAATGCTGTGCCATCGAATGAAGTAGTATCAGGTATACTGTTTGTTTGTTCATATTATACCAATGTGTTGTTTGATTCAGGGTCTACACACTATTTCATTTCTAATAAGTTTTCTAGTAAATTTGGAATTCCATCCCATGATATGAATATTGAACTTATGGTAAAATCACCTGGAGGAAATGTTGTGACAAAAAGAAATTATAAAAACCTTTCTGTCCTTGTGTGCGGAAAGAACCTACATGAAAACCTTATTGTTTTGCCTCTAGTAGAGTTTGATGTTATTTTGGGCATGGATTGTATTTATATTTATCATGCTATGATTGATTGTAGAGATAAAGAGGTTTCTTTTTAGAAATATTTACAGTTTGTGTACAAGAATGAAAACTTTATTTTGATAACATATCAGGTAGCAGAGAAACTAGTAAAATATGGAAATGAATGTTACCTTGCACATGTTGTTGAAAATAAAGGAACTATTCAGATTAATGATGTGCCAGTGTTAAATGAGTACCTTGATGTTTTTCCTGATGAGTTTCCTAGTATAATACATGATCAGTAAGTTGAATTTACTGTTGACTTAGTTCCTGATGCTAAGCCAATTTCCAAACCCCCTCATCAAATGGCTCAAATTGAACTTTTAGAGTCAAAGAAGAAATTACAGGATTTATTAGATAAATGTTTCATTCGACCTAGAACATCACCATTGGGTGCTCTTGTATTGTTTGTTAAAAAGAAAGATAGTTCAATGAGACTTTTCATTGATTATAGAGCATTGAATAATATCACTGTTAAGAGCAAGTATCCTTTGCCTCATATCAATGATTTGTTTGATCAGCTCTAGGGAGCTCAGTATTTTTCAAAGATTGATTTGAGGTCGGGGTACCATCAGTTGAAATTAAAGGAAGTAAACGTTCTGAAGACCACGTTTCGTACTAGATATGGCCATTATGAATTTTTAGTTATGCCTTTTGGGTTAACCAATGCACCTACTCTATTCATGGATCTTATGAATAGAATTTTCTATGAGTTCTTGGATAAGTTTGTGGTTGTGTTCATTGATGATATTTTTATTTATTCAAAAAGTAAGGACGAACATGAAAGTCATTTAAGGGTTTTCTTTCAAACCTTAAAATAAAAAAAAACTTTATGGGAAATTCAGCAAGTGTGAGTTTTGGTTACAAAAAATTTCTTTCCTTGGTCACATTATTTCAAAAAATAGCATAACTGTTGATCCTACAAAAAAAAGTTGTTGAAGAATGGCCAAGAACCACAAATATAACCGAGATTCGTAGTTTTCTTGGTTTGGTAGGTTATTACCAGAGGTTTTTTGAAAAATTTTCATGGTTATCTAGTCCAATGACTAAGTTAACTCGAAAAGGTGTTAATTTCATTTGGATAAAAGAATATGATGATTGTTTTCAGGAATTGAAAAGAAGATTGGTGAATGCACCGGTTTTAGCACTGCCTTCTAGAAATGGGGAGTTTGTTATCTACAGTGATACTTCATTGAAATGACTTGGTTGTGTCCTTATGAAGAATGATCAGGTAATTGCTTATGCTTCACGTCATTTGAAACCCCATGAGTTAAATTACCCTATACATGATTTGGAATTAGCTACTGTTGTTTTTTATATAAAAATTTTGAGGAATCATTTGTATGGAGGGAAGTGTAAAATATATACTGATCACAAAAGTTTTAAGTATATATTCACTCAAAAATAATTGAACATGAGACAGAGGAGATGGTTGGAATTAATCAAGGATTATGATTGCACGATCCATTACCATCTGGGAAAAGAAAATAAAGTGGATGATGCTTTGAGTCTAAAAAGTAATGCTTCATTAATTATGTTATGTTTGGAACAAGATCCTTTTATTTTTGATGTAACAACCCAAGATTCCATGGTATGATTCTCTTTGAATAATACAGTAGCGTGTGTTGTACGCAACTTCGAGATTCTAACACACCGTGACCAATCATAGTAGCCGTTATGAATAGTAATACCCACTTTTTGAAATTTTATAAATTTTATCTCTCAAAATGGACTTCATTTTTGGATTCAGAATATCGAAATTATCCTAGGATGAAATTTTGGTACTTTTTGGATAACTTTTATATTTTGATGAATAGTGAAAATTAATAAATTTTAATTAAAAACAACTTTTTTAATCAAAATAATTAATAGTGATAAATTATGAATTTGAGTGGTTTTAAAGTATATTTATAATATATTTTTACCATTTAATAAAATTTTGGTCATTGGACATAATTTCACAATTAAACCAGACATAAAGAAGTGTTAATCTTTTGATAGTTAATATTTCTTAAAAACACACTTTGTTTTGACAGCGGGAATTAATTTTAAATTAATTTCTACCACTTATATGTTTTGAATTTAGAAAAATGGATTCCATATTTAGAATCAGGATGTTCAAATTTTGTAAATAGTTAACTTTTATTTTTAGACATTTTTAATAATTACTTCGGTAAATATTTTATTTACCATGGTTAAAGGGTAAATCCGGTAAATAAGGGTAAAAAAATAATATCATAATAATAATAAATTACCATAAACATGTCTTAACCCTATTGGTTGATACATGTCTGACCATGGGCATCGTTGGGTCGATTTTTGGACCCCATGGATCCACTTGTAACTGATAATGACACTTTATATTAATTAAGTTAAAGTAAATACAAAAATGACATAAGCATATATATTTTAGAAATTTTTTTTACATAGGGTTATATATGTTATATTTTCAACTATAAATATTCATTAGAAATATAAAACTATTTCCTACATAATGATATTTTATTTATAATTTTTAGACATTGAATAATTAAATTTATTTATGACACAATAATGATGCAGTATTTTCCTTAATAATAAAAGAATAAAATAATTGGTATTATAAAAGTTAAAATAAATATAATTTGAAAGTTTTGATAACATACACGAATTTTATTGGTTAATATTACATGTTATTATTGCTTAAATGAATTTTATTAGTATTAATAAACTTGTTAATACTTTAACAAAAATCAATTATTGAATAGTGTCAAAATTGATATAAATGAGTTTTTAAAACAAATATTATATTATTAATTGATATTCTATTACTAAAAATCTGAGGTTCGGCCAAAGGAATTGTATCATGATAGTTGTATCATTAATGGACCACTTTGGGGTCACTTGGATGTATATAGTAAGTTTATTAACTATATAATATAAAAATACAAAGTGACATGGTAAATGTCAATCTAATTAACTAAGAGTTAAAACTAAAAGATAAGGTTAATATAATGACAAAAAACTATCTAAAATCTATTGGTTGAAAGGATTTCGACCCATCCCCACCTTATACTTTGAATAATATACTTTGGATCCATTAGAAACCGAAAATAATTTTTTTATAAAATAATACTTTAAGTTTTTCCTAAAGAGCCCCTCCTCCCCCTTATAAAAGGACATCACTTCTAACCAATTATTCACACCTTCAAAGACTTTTGGTTTGGCCAAACCCGGACCAAATATTGTCTCAACTTCCATCACTTAAACCTAGAGGCCTTAGTTTGATCATAAAGCAAACCTAAAGATCCCTTTTGATCAAATCAATAGGAAGAACCCGAAGAAGAGGTAATGTTTTCACCACCCTCTTTCAAGTTCCTTTCTTCTTCAACTTCTTATTTCTTTGTTATTTCCATTCTAAAATAATAACTCAAGTATCTCCTATATACTGTGATGTTATTATAAATATGGTACAACCATATTCAGTATTCTATCTATCCTTTTAATGACATGTCACCATACGTGCGTACGTACGGATTACCGTCTCCACGTCGTGGTGTAATTGTTATTCAAAACATTATTATTTGGATGGGTATGATAATGATGTGTAATTGATGTAAATAATAAATATAACATGATAATTATTCTTTATATATGATATACCATCCAATTATATATTATTTTAATATCAAAGGAATGATATTGTCGCTCGTGTGTACGTACGGACTACCGTCTCCACGAATGCGATGAGATTCATTCCCCATCGTATCCATGAAAGTCTAATTCTCATTTTATGATTAAAAATAATATTTAAGGACTTGATATCATTTTTTATATGAATAAGATTCAACCTATCCATAAAAAACACGACTTATGTAACAAAACATATAGAAGAAAATGAGTAAGTGAACACCTGAAACGACGATAATACTAAAAAATTATTAACAAAGAAATATTAAAAGATCATATATGATATCATATTTATGTATATGATTCTTGTATAATTTAATAACAATGATTTAACTATTATACAGGAGTTTAACCTACCCTCGACCAAGGAAAAGTACAAGGTAAGGGTTTATTTCACAATCTCTTCATTATCCAAGGTTGTTTATACGTAATTATCTACTGGGACCTCTTTATCATCCACATCCATGTTTCTTAGACATGTATTTGAAAAAATTCCTACTATTTTATAGACTATGGGTTAATGTCATTTATACCCTTGTTTAATTTTTATAATATGTTTATAAAGGAATCTTTCCGTCGTTTTCCAAACAATGTCCTTTTTAACCTTTTCGACAAAATTAAGGTAATAATGTCTTTTTTAACTTATACGATGGGTGTGGCTATTTTATACCGTTATAAACTCGTCGAAGCTTCCCTTACAATATTATAAGAATATTTTTGAAGTAAATGTTTTATTTTATAATTATGTGACTCATAAATGATTTCAAAATAGAAAGAGATATTTCTGTTAAAAGGGTTTTGATTTCATCTATGTCAACATCATTTGATGGATTTTAAGTTTATTAGGAGTTGAATTATTATGATACAATACATCCATATTGAATTGAAGGTTTTGTGATATGTTTGACTGTGGATGTGCTATTTTTATACCATTCATTATTTATGGTTAAAGTATTGACATTTCGTATGCTAGTTTTAATATGAATGTTTATGATATGTTTAAACCTTTTCATATGAGGAATGTATTATACTTAGTAAGTGACGGGTGGATCCCTCTATAGCTACATGATGCATCAGTAGGTCTCATGAGACAACTAGATGTGGAATTGGATGAGGTCCTTTCCCAATTTGATTTATGGTTTTGGCCGAGACCTTAATCATTTTTAGATGTCTTGGCCGAGGCCTGGACAAAATGTTTCAGAATGTCCGGCATTATACATTCCCTCATTATAGAAATAATATTGATGGTTCATGTGGTAATTAGACTAGTATAATACCCATGATTATGTTTTATTATGGAATTATTTACTCTGCTCGTATTTTTTCCATTAAAGTATTCATGTTTATTTTTGGTAAAGGCATGTGGTTTCAATTATTTACCATGCTTAATATTCATGTCATTTTCCGCTGTATTACTTACCCTTACTGAGCATTTGATCTCACCACTTTTCTTATGTTTCATTTTCTCAGGATATGAAGAAGTTAGTTATGAGTGATCTGCATGCATAATCTAGGAGGCTTGTATGTTTCTAATGAAATATATTTATGATGTATTTCTCTTCAAGTTGTAAAGTTGAACTTATGTATAAATCTTGTTTCCAATAATAATAAACTGATCAGTCTTTCGAGACAAGATTTCCTTGTGATCATTCCAATGTTATGTAATAATGCACCGACTCTGGGTAACTAGGGTAGGGGCGTTACAGTTGTTATTAGAGGAAGTTTAGTACAAAACTTGGAAACTAGATTTAGATAAACACTGATTAGAGCACATAGCCCTAAGATAGACTTTGAGGATTAGTATAGAAGCTTGAATATTGGTATTGTAGAGATTTTGTGAGTTTTTTGCACAATACATCCTTGTATGGATATGAGCAGGTAGAGGTGGATCTGGCACAGATGTACCTAGGGGTAAAACTTGAAAACACCGCTTTGAGCTAGACTCGAACGGGAACTGGTGCATGACAACGGGCCTTGCTGCACTCTTGGTTACGACACTCCTGGGGGATATTCTTAGGATAATTCTCATTTTCTTTAAAAACCATTATGAAGGGTTTATGATTATATACTTCCTCAAAGAAAACATTTTTATAATTATGGATTATATCCATAGACGGTTCAATTTATGTTAAGTGTTTTAGAAGTTTAGAATTATATATTTCAATTCATAAACTAATCTAGTTTATGCCATTTTTTAGAAATGGATCATAGTGGAAGTAATGGAAACCATATCAATGCACAAACTCCATGTAGGGATTTTCCTCCTGCTCAAGATAATTATAGTGGAGCTGGTGATGCAACTGGTGTTGATCAACTAATAACCATACTGGGACAACTCACTCAAGTTATGAATAATAACCTTACCCGTATAGAGCACCCTAATCCAAAAAGTGGAGGATCAATGTTAGATCACTTCATGAGGCAAAAACCACCAATATTCAATGGGAGTAAAAATCCACTAGTAGATGAGAAATGGATAAATTCCTTAGAGAAAATATTCCATGCCTTGGGGGGTAGTGAAAGGGAAAAAGTCATCATGGCAGTTTACCGCCTCACTGGAGAAGCTGATCAATGGTGTTCATTGATTCAAAACACAAAGTAAGATGATGAAGTATCAAATATGGAATGGAGGGAGTTCAAAGATATTTTCTTAGAAAAATACTTTCCTCGTGACCATCGAGCGGATATGGAAAGACAATTTCTGAGTCTGAGGAAAAAGGAGGATGAGAATGTCGCTAAGTATTAGGATAACTTTACAAGGTTAGCGAGGCATGCTGTAGATTATATACGTAATCCAAGAAGTAATATTGATCATTTATTTTATGGGTTAAAACCATTTCTCCATCGAGCATTGGTCTCACAATTCTTCTCGTCATAGGAAGATATTGTCTCATGTGCTATCAAGACAGAAAAGGAATTCTCTAAGTCTTATGACTTTAAATCAAAGCAAGAGAAGAAGAGATCTGCTGAACACTCTGGGAAAGGAAATAAGGAAACAGGGAAGAAGGGAAGAATTGAATTTCCACCCTGTGATAATTGCGGAAGGAAGTACCCTGGTGCCTATCTAAAAGGAAAAGGAGTATGCTATAAGTGTGGACAGAAAGGCTATCTAGATGGTGATGGTAAAGGAAAGAAAGACACTACCAATGTTCAATGTTACAATTGCAGGGAGATGGGACATTATGCAAATGAATATCCTAAGCATCAGGGAAATTTAACTCAGAAAAGGCCTAGGGACCAAGGCCAAGCTTATGCAATCACTACTGCTAAGGTTGAAGCTCCAAAAGACATGGTGGTAGGTAATTTAATGGTTTCCTCAAGTTTAGAAAATGATTTATTTGATTCTGGATCATCGCATTGTTTCATATCTTCCAATCTTGCTAAGAAAATTAGATATTTACAATTTGATTTAACATGGGAGTTGTCATTCAAAACTCCTAAGGGAAGTATCATTGCAAAAAAGTTTTGTGAATCAGTCCCCATTAGAGCACACAAATGTTCTTTATCTACTGATCTCATCGTCATAACCATGATTGAATTTGATATAATCCTCGATATGTATTGTATTTCGGACCATGATGCAAAGATTTATTGTAAGAAGAAGGAGGTTACGATTTTTGATGATGATGATATGGAAAAACTTATCTTTAGAGCAGAATCATCACCACCTAATTCTTATCTAGATCCACCCCCAGTAGCTCAACTAAATTCAATTATTGGGGAGGAAGAGAATGAGATAACTGTGGGTAAGGAAAGTTATGTTCAAATAGAGGATGTACCTATTGGGAAAAAATATGTAGATGTGTTTCCGGAAGATTTACCTGGACATCCCCCCGAACGATAAATTGAGTTTTCTATTGATTTAATTCCTGGTTCAAGGCCTATATCGAAGACCCCTTATAGAATGGCCACTATGGAATTAGTTGAACTAAAGAAACAACTATAGGAATTGAGTAATAAGGGATTTATTCGCCCTAGTGTTTCTCCATGGGGAGCCCCTGTTCTTTTTGTTAATAAGAAAGATGGATCTATGAGGTTATGTATCGACTACAGGGAAATCAATGCTATAACAATAAAGAACAAGTATCCCCTACCTCACATTGATGATTTATTTGACCAACTACATGGAGCTCAATAATTTTCAAAGATTGATCTTCGATCCAGATACCATCAGTTGTGTGTGAAAAAGGAAGACATTCTGAAGACAGCATTTCGAACCAGGTATGGGCATTACGAGTTTACAGTAATGCCTTTTGGGCTGACTAATGCACCATCTGTTTTCATGGATCTAATGAATAGAGTTTTCAAGGAATATCTCGATGATTTTGTAGTGGTATTTATTGATGATATATTGGTATATTCCAAAAGTTACAAAGACCATGAAAATAACTTGCTCATTATCCTAAAGACTCTTAGAAGACATGAATTATATGGGAAGTTTAGCAAGTGTGAATTATGGCTTTAGGAGATCTCTTTTCTTGGCCATATTGTCTCTAAAGATGGAATCTCTATTGATCTTTCTAAGACCAAGGCAATCCAGGAATGGCCAGCCCCAATTAGTATTACTGAGGTACACAATTTTATTGGTTTAACAGGTTATTATCAGCATTTTGTCCAGAATTTTTCCCGATTGGCTAACCCATTAATGAAGCTCACACGTAAAGGGGTTAAATTTGTTTGGAAAAAAGAGTGTGAAGAATGTTTTGAAGAACTGAAGAGAAGATTAGTCAATGCTTCTATATTGAATCTACCATCGGGGAATGATGGGTTCGTTATTTATAGTGATGCATCGAAGAAAGGACTTGGTTGTGTTCTTATGAAGAATGATAGGGTTATTGCCTATGCATCACGAAAGTTGAAAATTCATGAGAAAAACTATCCTACTCATGATCTTGAGTTAGCAACTATGATCTTTTCTTTGAAGATATGGAGACACTACATCTATGGTGAAAAATGTGAGATTTATACTAATCACAAGAGTTTGAGGTATATTTTCTCACAAAAAGAACTCAACATGAGGCAAAGGCGATGGATTGAACTAATCAAGGATTATGATTCCATGATAAACTACCTTCCGGGGAAGGAAAATAAGTTGGAAAATTCTTTGAGCAGAAAGGATCATGGAGTTTTGAACAATATGAGAGTTGAAAAGGATCCTATATACGTGGATCTAGTAAAGATGGATATGGGAATCACCATGGAAGGTGAACCATCAATGATTTTTCAAATGGTTGCCAAACCATATTTACTAGAAAGGATTAAGAGTTATCAGACCGATGATGAAGAATTTCAAAAGAAGATTAAAGCTGTGAATGATGGGATATTGAGTGACTTTGTGTATAAAGATCGGATTTTGAAATTTGGGAAGAGACTTTTTGTTCCCAATATACCTGATCTAAAAAGGGAATTGTTGGATGATGTGCATAGTTCCAATTTATCTATACACCCTGGGAGAACCAAAATGTATAAATATTTAAAGGAACATTTTGGTGGGACAACATGAAGAAGGAGATTGCTGATTTAGTGTCAAGATGTATGGTTTGTCAACAAGTGAAAGCTGGAAGGCAACAGCCTGGAAGAGTCATACATCCTCTTCCCATACCTGAGTGGAAATGGGATAATATCATGATGGACTTTGTCATGGGACTACCAAAGACTCCTAGAAGGAATGATGCAATATGGGTCATTGTTGATTTTCTTACCAAGTCATCACATTTTTCTTGCTATAAGGGAAGATTTACCACTTGAATGTCTAGAAAGACTATATATTAATGAAGTTGTAAGAGTTAATGGAGTACCCCTATCGATTGTTTCTGATCGTGATCCACATTTTACATCAATATTCTCGAAGAGTCTTCAGAATGAATTGGATACAGAACTTCGTTTGAGCACTGCCTACCACCCTCAAACAGATGGAAAATCAGAACGGACTATTCAAACCTTAGAAGAAATGTTGAGATCATGCTCACTTGACTTTCAGGGTATGTGGGATCAATATTTACTTCCGTTAGAATTTTTCTATAACAATAGCTTCCATTCAAGTATTCAAATGGCACCATATGAAGCGTTATATGGAAAGAGAGGTCACACACCAACCTGTTGGGATGATGTTTGTGAAAGAAAACTTGTAGGCCCAGAACTGGTGGGAAAAATGATGGAAAAGGTTAAGGTAATCCAAAATCACATCAAAGCATCTCAAAGTAGGCATAAGATCTATGCCTATAACTGAAGGAAGGATTTGGAATTTCAGGTAGGAGATCATGTTTTCTTGAAGGTATCTCTATGGAAGGGAGTTATAAGTTTTGGGAAGAAAGGAAAATTGAGTCCCAGGTACATTGGACCTTTCAAAATTCTAGAACGAATTGGGGATGTAGCTTACTATTTGGAAATGCCGCCAAATCTCTCCAAAGTTCACGATGTGTTCCACGTATCACTGTTGAGAAAATAAATTCCTGACCCAATGCATGTACTCACCTATGAGGAAATAGAAATGGAAGCCGATCTATCTTATTGCGAAGATCCTATCAAGAATCTTGATACAAGAGAGAAAGTGCTGAGAAAATAGATGACTCGTCTGGTAAAAGTTCTATGGAGGAACCATAAGATGGAAGAGGCAACGTGGGAACCAGAGGAACTTATGATGAAGAACCACCCGAGCCTTTTCATGCATTAGTATTCTAGAATATTTGAGGATGAAATTATTTGAAGGAGGGGAGAATATAACACCCCAATCTTCCACGGTACGATTCTCTTTGAATAATATAGTAGCGTGTGTTGTACGCGTCTTTGAGATTCTAACACACCACGACCAATCAAAGTAGCCGTTATGAATAGTAATACCCAATTTTTGAAATTTTATAAATTTTATCTCTCAAAATGGACTTCATTTTTGGATTCTGAATATCGAAATTAGCCTAGGGTGATATTTTGGTACTTTTTGGATAACTTTTATATTTTGATGAATAGTGAAAATTACTAAATTTTAATTAAAAACAACTTTTTAATCGAAATAATTAATAGTGATAAATTATGAATTTGATTGGTTTTAAATTATATTTAGAATATATTTTTACAATTTAATAAAATTTTGGTCATTGGACATAATTTCACAATTAAACTGGACATAAACAAGTGTCAATCTTTTGATAGTTGTTATTTCTTAAAAACATGCTTTTTGTTTTTACTGCGAGAATTAATTTTAAATTAATTTCTGCCACTTCTCTATTTTGAATTTAGAAAAATGGATTCCATATTTAGAATCATGAGGTCCAAATTATGTAAATAGGTAACTTTTATTTTTATACATTTTGAATAATTACTTCGGTAAATATTTTTTTTATCATGGTTAAAGAGTAAATCTGGTAAATAAGGGTAAAAAAATAATATTATAATAATAATAAATTACCCTAAAACATGTCCTAAACCTATTGGTTGATACATGTATGACCATGGGCATATTTTGGTCAATTTTGGGACTCCATGGATTCATTTGTAAGTGATAATGACACTTTATATTAATTAAGTTAAAGTAAATACAAAAATGACATAAGCAAATAAATATTTAAACAAAATAATTTTTACATAGGGTTATATATGTTATATTTTAAACTATAAATATTAATTAGAAATATAAAAATATTTCCTACATAATGGTATTTTATTTATAATTTTTAGACATTTAATAACTAAATTTATTTATGACACAATAATGGTGCAGTATTTTCCTTAATAATAAAAGAATCAAATAATTGGTATTATAAAAGTTAAAATAAATATAATTTTAAAGTTTTGATGACATAAAATAATTTTATTGGTTAATATTACATGTTAGGATTGATTAAATGAATTTTATTTTAATTAATAAAGTTGTTAATACTTTAAAAAAAAATCAATTATTGAATATTGTCAAAATTGATATAAATGAGTTTTTAAAAAAAATATTATATTTCTAAAAATCTAAGGCTTGGACAAAGGACTTATATCATGATAGTTTTATCATTAATGGACCACTTTTGGGTCTCTTTGATTTATATAGTAAGTTTATTAACTATATAATATAAAAATACAAAGTGACATGGTAAATGTCAATCTAATTACCTAAGAGTTAAAACTAAAAGATAAGGTTAATATAATGACCCAAACCTATCTAAAATCTATTGGTTGAAAGGATTTAGACCCATCCCAACATTATAATTTTAATAATCCACTTTGGAGCCATTAGAAACCGAAAATGAATTTATTATAAAATAGCACTTTTAGTTTTTCCTAAAGAGCCCCTCCTCCCCCTTATAAAAGGACACCAATTCTAACCAATTCTTCACACCTTAAAATCCTTTTGGTTTGACCAAAAACTGACCAAATATTCTCTCAAATTCCCTCAATTCAATATAGAGTCCTTAGTTTTATCATAAAGCCAACCTAAGGATCCATTTTGATCAAATCAAAAAGAAGAACCCGAAGAAGAGGTAATGTTTTCACCACCCTCTTTCAAGTTCCTTTCTTCTTCAACTTCTTATTTCTTTGTTATTTCTATTTTAAAACAATAACTCCAGTATCTCCTATATATTGTGATGTTATTATAAATATGGTACAACCATATTAATCATTCTATCCATCCTTTGAACGACATGTCACCATACGTGCGTACGTACGGCTTACCGTCTCCACGTCGTGGTGTAATTGTTATTCAAAACATTATTATTTGGATGGGTATTATAATGATATTTAATTGATTTAAATAATAAATATAACATGATAATGATTTTTTATATATGATATAACATCCAATTATATATTATTTTAATATCAAAGGAATGATATTGTCGCTCGTGCGTACGTACGGACTACCGTCTCCACGAACGCGATGAGATTCATTCCCCATCGTATCCATGCAAGTATAATTCTCATTTGATGATTAAAAATAATATTTAAGGACTTGATATCATTCTATATATGAATAATATACAACCTATTCATAACAACCATGACTTATTTAACAAAACATATAGAAGAAAATGAGTAAGTGAACACTCGAAACGATGATAATACTAAAATATTATTAACAAAGCAATATTAAAAGATCATATATGATATCATATTTATTTAAATGATTATTTTATAATTTAATAACAATTAGTTAACTATTATACATGAGGTTAACCTACCCTCGACTAAATAAAAGTACAAGGTAAGGGTTTATTTCACAATCTCTTCATTATCCGAGGTTGTTTATACGTAATTATCTACTAGGACCTCTTTATCATCCACATCTATGTTTCTTAGAAATTTATTTCAAAAAATTCTTACTATTTTATAGAATATGTGTTAAATTCATTAATACCCTCATTGAATTTTTATAAGATGTTTATAAAGGAATATTTTCGTCGTTTTCCAAACAATTTCCTTTTTAACATTTTCAACAAAATTAAGGTAAGAATGTCTTTTTTAACTTATACGGCGGGTGAAACTATTTTCTACTATTATAAACTCGTCGAATATTCCCTTACAAGCTTATAAGAATATTTTCAAAGTAAATGTTTTATTTTATAATTATGTGACTCATAAATTATTTCAAAATAGAAAGAAGTTTTTCTCTAAAAAGGGTTTTGATTTCATCTATGTCAACATCCTTTGATGGATTTTAAGTTTATTAGGAGTTGATTTATTATGATTCAAAACATCCATATTGTATTGAAGGTTTTGTGATATGTTTGACTGTGGATGTGATATTTTTATACCATTCATGATTTATGGTTAAAGTATTGACATTTCGTATGCTAGGTTTAATACAAATATTTATGATATGTTTAAACCTTTTCATATGAGGAATGTATTGGACTTAGTAAGTGATGGGTGGAGACCTCTATAGCTCCTCGTTGCATCGATAGGTCTCATGAGACAACTAGACATGGAATTATCCAAGGCCCTTTCCCAATTTGATTTATGGTTTTGGCCGAGGCCTTAATCATTTTTAGACGTCTTGGTTGAGGACTTGACAAAATGTTTCAGAATGTTCGACATTATACATTCCCTCATTATGAAATAATATTTATGGTTCATGTGGTAATTAGACTAGTAAAATACCCATGATTATGTTTTATTATGTAATTATTTACTCATCTCATATTCTTACCATAAAAGTATTCATGTTTATTATTGGTAAAGGCATGTGGTTTCAATTATTTAACATGCTTAATATTCATGTCATTTTCCGAGGTATTACTTACCCTTACTGAGCATTTGAGCTCACCCCTTTTCTTATGTTTCATTTTACTAGGATATAAAGAAGTTTGTTATGAGTGATCTACAGGCATAATCTAGGAGTCTTGAATGTTTCTAATGAAATATATTTGTGTTGTATTTCTCTTCAAGTTGTAAAGTTGAACTTATGTATAAATCTTGTTTCCAATAATACTAAACTGATTGGTCTTTCGAGACATGATTTACTTGTGATCATTCCAATGTTATGTAATAATGCACCGACTCTGGGTAACTAGGGTCGGGGCGTTACATTTGATTTGATGAACTTTTGCATATAAGTTATTGGTGTAGGAAATTCTTCTGTTTTGTATCAACTATCAGTGAGATCATATCTATCAGGCAGAGTTAAGAAAGCGCGAAAAGAAGATAGTGAGTTACAGAAAAAGGTAGAGTTAGTTGAGAAGGGTAAGTTGCCTGAATTTAACATTGATAATGATTGTGTTTTGAGGTTTGGAAAGAGATTATGTGTGCCTTGTGATATACAGTTGAAGAATGAGTTGTTATGTGAAGCTCATAGTTCCCCGTTTTCAGTTTATCCTGGCAGTACTAAGATATACCGAGATCTTCAGGAGTATTATTGGTGGGATGGAATGAAAAGTGATATTGCTAATTTTACTATGAAGTGTTTGACTTATCAGTAGGTTAAAGCAGAGCAGGAGTTACCAAAAGGAATGCTTTAGCCTTTACCATTTCCAGAGTGGAAATTGGAAAATATATCCATGGACTTCATTGTGAGATTATCGAAGACATCTCGAGGTAATAATTCAATCTGAGTTATTGTTGATTGATTGACTAAATCTTCTCATTTATTTCCTATTCGAGATACTTTGTCTCTAGATCAACTATCTCGGTTGTATGTTAAAGAGATAGTCAGGTTTCATGGAGTTCCCCTATCCATTGTATCTGATCGTGATCCTAGGTTTACTTCTAACTTTTGGAAAGGATTTCAGAAGTTGTTGGGTACTAAATTAAATTTTAGTAATGATTTTCATCTGCAATCAGATGGGCAGTCAGCACGAACAATTCAGACCTTGGAGGACATGCTATATGCTTGTTCACTAGATTACCAGGGAAGTTGGGACCAACATCTTTCTTTGGTTGAATTTTCATATAATAACAGTTTTCATTCTAGTATATAGATGGCTCCATTTGAGGCATTATATGGAAAGCGTCGTCGAACTCCAGCTTTTTGGGATGAAGTAGGTGAACGGAAGATGATGTGACCATAATTGGTAGAAGAGATGGAAGAGAAAGTTCAGTTGATTCAGAAGCACATGAGAATAGCTCAGAGCAGAAAGAAAATTTATGCAGATAATCGGAGGAAGGATATTTATTTTGAGGTAGGTGATCATGTCTTCCTCAAAGTTTCTCCATGGAAAAGTGTGATGCGTTTTGGTATGAAGGGAAAGTTGAGTCTGAGATTCATTGGACCTTATGAAATTATGGAGAAAGTTGGATCAGTGGCCTACAGAGTGGATTAACCTCCAATTTTATCCCAGGTACACAATTTTTTTCATGTTTTAATGTTGAGAAAGTATATTCCAGATCCATCTCATGTTTTGATCCCAGAGGTAGTTCAGTAGGAAGAGAATCTCTCTTATGAAGAACAACCAGTACAGATTCTTGACCATAGAGAGAAAGTGTTGCGGAATAAGGTAATTCACCAGGTAAAGGTTTTGTGAAAATACCATATTTTTGAAGAGGCAACGTGGGAATCTGAAAATGCTATGAGGGATAAATACCCCCACTTATTTTGATAAGTAAAATTGCGAGGACGCAATTCTCAAAAGGGGAGAAGGATGTAACATCCTAGGTAAATAAAGAATAAGACATATTTCATATTTATTAATATTGTGAATTAAATATTAATTTTACTTTAAAGGGGTTTCTATGTTCGATAGCGTACCCGATACGCAACAACGAGTTTCTTTGAAATCTTACGTTGCACACAAATAATATAATATTATTATTTTAAATGGTAGTTAACTCCTAGCTGTTTTATTGGTGGGAATGAAAAAAACTAACTACAATATGATTATATATGTATGTTAAATGTATTTACATTTATCCTATAAAATTTAGAGGCTTAAAATGTGAAGGAATCTAATTTTATGCATAATTTACATTAAAAGGTCGATTTACCGCCTTTTAATGGAGAACCCTCTTTAAATATAGTTTTTTTTAACTTTAATACATTCTAATTGACCAAATAAAATCCTTCTTTAGAATAGGGACATCAAAATTTACTTTGTGTAAATTTTTGGAATTTTTCTGATAAAGTTCATTTTTTAATGAATAGTGAAAATATTGTATTTTAATTCAAAACTGCATTTTAATCTAATTTATTTATATAGTTAGATTATTTTTTTAATTGGTTTTAAAGTGTAATTAAAATATATTTTTACCAATTAATCCAATTTTGGTCATTGGAATTAATTTCACTTTGAAATTGGGCATAAACAAGTATCAATCTTTTGATAGTTATTGTTTCTTAAAAACACGCTATTTGTTTTGATAATGGGAATTAATTTTAAAAATTAATTAATGCCACTTCTATGTTTTGAATTTGGAAAAATAGACATCATTTTTGAATTCTGAATATCAAATATATCTTAGGCTGAATTTTTGGCATTTTTCTGAGAACTTCAATTTTTGATGAATAGTGAAACCACTTAGTAGTAGTTAAAAAAACCGACTTTTTCATTTAAATGAAATTGTACCGCTTCTGTGAATTGAATTTCAAAAATCCGACATACATGGTTATTATAAATAAGTAAAATTTGGTTCAATAAGATGAAAATAATTTTTGGTGAATAGTAACTTTTGACTTTTATTTACCGTGGTTAAAGGTAAATAGGGTAATTCAAGGTTAAAAGAATATTATAATAATTAAAAATTTACCTTAAAACTTGTCCTAACCTTATTGGATGAGTAATTTCCGACCATGGTCATATTTGGGTCTATTTTGGGAACCCATGGAGCCACTTATGAAAGATAATGACACTTTAGATTAATTAATTTAATGTAAAGGAAAAAATGACAAACAAAAATATTTTAGTAAATTAATTTTTATATGGTTTTATATAAGTTATATTTTTGACTATAAATATTCATTGGAAATCTAAAAATATTTCATACATCATGATATTTGTTTATAATTTTTAGACAAAAAATAAATTAAATTATTTATGACACAATAATGATGTAGTATTTACCTCATTATTAAAAGATTTAAATAAATAAGACTATAAATATTAAAATAACATCCAAAACCTATCCAATTTATATTGAATTATATTATTTAGACTATGAGTCATCTTATCTGTTACTTTAATTATTTTTTTGACCTTTATAAACCTAATATCATTATATAAAAAAAATAATATTTTGACACTTTCCTAAAAAGCCCCTCCCCCCCTTATAAAAGGAGACAACTTCTAACCAATTCCTCACACCTCTCAAGCCTTTTGGCTCGTCCAACCTTTGTTAAATTAAGCTCCTTACATCCCTATCCTCCTCCAAGAAGCCTTGCCTTAGGTATAAGGCACTTCAAGAAGTCCTTTGGTTTAAACCAAAGGGAGTTTCCCAAATTAAAGGTAACAGTTTCTCTTAAATTGTTTTCTTTTATTTTACTTCTCCAACCCCTAAAATATTTTTATTAAATTTTTTTGTAACAACACCAGTATCCTAAATAAACTAGGATGTTGTTATGAGAAGTATTATAACTACACTTACACACACCTCCATCTAATGGGTGAAGAACATAATGTTTCTGTGGATGACAAACTAACGCCTCACGAAATGATGATTGTTTGATTATATCCTACCGCCTCTCATGGTGGACATTAAGATGGAACTATATTTATATATGATATATATTATGTTTATGTTTTCTTTATGCTTCTGTAATTTCCATTTATAGCATACCTTTATGGTTTCCATTGTGGGTAAACACGATAATTTCTTTTGAGGAAGTGCGTACTACTGCCCCCTCAAAGTGATATGACTCATTCATGCCAAATGTGGGACGTATAAAGGATAGAGTTAATGATATTGTATATGATATTATACTGTAATTATAATATAACTATGTACCATTTTGTTTTAATTCCATTAAAATAATAAATAGAAATGAAAGTAGCGTTCATGCGTCCGTACGACTTACCGTCTCCATGAACAGTGCATTTCATTTCTTACCTCCAAATGATATGTAATATTATATATATATATATATATATATTGGATATATATGATATATATGATATCTAAATAATGAATATCATTTTGGATATAATGGACTATTGACCACATGGACAACTTGTAAAATAAGGTGTTCATTTTTGACTCAAGTACCAAATTTCAACAAAATGACCATTATTAACTTAAATGGTTAAATAATGTTTATAACATGGTAATAAGTGATATAAAAGGAATAATAAACTTGAAAAAGGTTCTTAAGCAAGTATAAATTAACTTAAGTTTGTTATTCAGGAGATTAAATAATGATCGAGTCAAATCAGACATGAGGTAAGGGAACTTCTTAACCCAATTCCCATTCTTTGGATTGAACGTACCTTTCTTATTTATGCCGTTCTTTGATTATGTGATAAATGAATTTTTATATATTATCATGTATTTATACTTTATTTATGTGATATTATAGTGAATACACATAAGCGATCTATTTTATTTACAAAATGATCTTTGTAAGGGACTTCATCTCAATCTCCTTTCATTGATGCATATTTTCATTTATACACAACTTTCTTTTATACGGTGTATAAACCCCTTTGACTTTTACTTTTATTCAAAAGGAATATTTTTTTCTACAAATCATTTTACTAAATGAAAAAAAGAATGTTTTTTTTAACATAAGCAGTGACAATGACCTTTTCCGCTGCACAAGTATTATTTGATCTTTGGCTTCCTCAACAAGCTGAAATGTTTTTAAAAGAAAATAAATACCATATAATCTTTTATATATTTTGGTATTTAAAATGGTTTTGATAATGGATTTTTTATTTCAATATATTTAAGTGATATATTGTGATTGAAATGTGGAAATGTTTTCTTTCCTTTATATTTGTTTTATGTCTTGGGATTTTATAATGGTACTTGGACATTTAACGGGTGGTTACGTGATAAACCAAATGATGGGTAGTGCCGTGAATAACAATAAGGGTGGTTATGTTATAACCTCTAATTCATTGGGTATGGAAGTCAGCCGTATGGCTATTCCATTTAGTGATATGTGTGGAAGTCAACCGTATGGTTATTCAATTTAAGTATGTTTATGTCCCAAGTTACCTTTATATGTTATGTGTTCTTTATATGGATTTTATGGTAATATTTTGGTTAAAAAAGGGCAAGTAGTGATATTTTATTCAGTGAAGAGTATTTACTAATTCGTAAAGGTGAAAAGTATTACTTATGTTAAAGTATTCAACGTTTACTTGTTGTTTTGAAAAGCTAACAATTTTACTTCCTTGTGTATCCCTTACTGATCTTTTTATGCTCATCCCAAGTTTTTGAAATGTTTTTCAGAGGACATAATGTGGAATAGGGTCAAGGATGGGATCAAGGAAAATTCATGCTATCTTAAACATGGAACTACACATGACTCTTTTTTTCAAAGATTTTTTATTTTATGAAAAAAATGGAAATTGAGTAGAAGTATCTACTTTGTAATCTTTTGAGATGTAATAGTTATGTCATAATTCTCTAAAACTCTAAACCTGAAAAGATACTCAATGTGAATTATTCATTTAATTCAATATTATGTAATGTTGTAAGGATGGGTCCTTATAATCTTAGCGTGAATCCTGAGTAAAAAATGATTGATTTTTCAATCGATATACTAAATAAGATTTGGATCATACCTTTATAATTGGGTGAAGTTTTCTTCATACAAAACCATTGAATCTTCCTCATTATATTTTAATTAATGTAAGTACTTTTCCATGCTATGTCAACCCAAAATATGAAAACATTTTTCAAGGAAAATATTTTTAAATTCTTCCCACTACATGGTATCAATCTCATCACTATCCCTGATATTATAGACCATTGACAACCACTGATCAGCTTCACCTTCAAAATAATAAATGGAAAAATAAAATTTTGATTATCTGAACACCCCACAATATCAAGTATCTTTTCAAAGTATATAATCGATCCTTTAGTAGCCACTATGTCAAAATATCAACTAAAAGCAGGAGGGTGTTTCCTCATAAAATGTCCCATCACCATCATGTTCGTTTATAGTAGATCTAGTTGTTCTCTTTCATGGATTACAACACCATTTATATCATGTGTCAACTGAGCCATTACTATCACAAACTAATCTGTTCCAATTCTCACCATTTCAGGTTTCAGATTCAGAAATATATCATCCTCTCATTGACTTTCTACTTTACCTTCCTTGTTTCTTCTATGGAAAACCATTCTGAACAGACATATATTAGATGAAGAAACATGATAATCTTTAAATAATATACCATTTTATAAAAAACATAAGGTAAAATTAATTTATGATATTCTATTAACATCATATTAACCCCTAAGGTTTTATAAACCATGATCCCATTCCAACTATAAGAACATGACCTCAAAGAATAATTAATCTAGTAAATTCCTTTAGAATTCACTTATTTACATTACCAAATATCTTTTCAGTTTAGAGTTTTATAAAGTTAGTACATAATTCATACATATCACCCCGTAATCATACAAAGTGGATACTACTAAAAAATATCAATTTTTTTCATGATACAAAATTTTTTAATAAAAAATGAAAGCTATTCATTAAAATTCCTCACAACATTCATGTTGGCTTATCCTTTTCTCTTACCCATCTTTAAACCCTATTAAAAACATTTTAAAACTTGGTATGAGCACAAAAATCTTGGTAAGGGATATACAAAGGATATAAAATACAAGTATATAAATACTTATAATCATATGAAATCATTTTCACAAAGACAAACTTCTTACCCAATATGCATCATATAGTTACTTTGTGAGAACATGAGATTTCTATAGAACATAAATAACATAAATAATGAATTAAACGTAACTTAGGGAATTAATTACTTAATATTGTCACCATAAAATCTACTATATGATTTGTAACCCTCACAACTACCTTAAAATTTAACCCTCATGGATTCTTTATGGTGTAACTATCATAGTTACACTTGGAGTAACCATACAGTCAACCTCCAACATAATTATTCCCAATGAAATGGAGGGAGATATAGGTCCCACTATTCATCATAAAAAATTCCCAATAAATATAACATAATTCAAAAATAACAATACATATATACATTTAATTCTTCCTGATAATCCTCCATTAAGAGAATGGCAGTGTGCGGGAGCTCTCTCTCTCAGGGTGGGTGATGAGCCTATAAAGGGCATAGCAGTTTAGGGTTCCCTCTCATCACACCCTTCTTCCCTATCTTTCTCAATCAGAGGTTCCTCCTCAGTCTTCACAAAATTCTCTTGGTGTGGTGACTTCTTCCTCGGTGAAGGGTGGGCTCGTTCTGAAGGATTGGGGTTCAATATTCTGCGGAAAGCATGTTCGGGTCTTCTCTAGTTTCGGGGTTGTGCTCCGGATCTTCCATAATGTGAGGTAGGGATCCGGTGTGGTGTCAGGGTCGCAACCCTTCTTTGGGGAGAGGGGGTTTCCAATCTGGTGTGTCAGGGCCATGGTTCAGTTCTCTATGGAGAAGAGGTCTTGATCTGGTGCATTGGGATCTCGTCTCTGCGGCAAAGGGGCTTCTGATCTGGTGTGTTGGGATCGATATCCTCTTGTTTTCCAGTGTTGGGGATGTGCTCTGGTGTGGCACAAGGTCATGAATAAGTGCGGTGTGGGTCATGTTTTGGAGGCGTTGGGGTTCTGACCATCCTTCTGAGGAGGTGGAGTCACGATATGGTCTTCCTCTTGGGGTTGTGACAATCTTCTTCCATGGCTATGGAGTCTGATCCTTTTTTAGGTGTGTATCGCGATCCGATCTTCCAGTGCCAGGGCCATGTTTCTGATCTGTGGGGAAGGGGTAGTGATCTATTGAATGTGTCGGGCTCCAACAGGGGTACCTTGGTTGGGCTACTATGGTCTTTGCATGCAGGTTTGGTGGCGGCGATAGGGAAATTTTGTGATGGCTGTATGGTGGAGAAACAAGTTTCTTACTATGTTGAATCTCATGGTTTGCATTGGTTTATTTGGAATGGTGGTAGTTGTATGTTTGGATGGATCGTTTTCGAAGGTGGGAAGTTTGTGATACTGGACTCGACTTCATAAAATAGAATCTAGAGGAGGTTCCAGAGTTGGAGGTTCATCTTTATAGATTTTTTTTGATTTAGTTGTTTGAGAGGGTATGACATCAGCCATCGAATCAGGCCTGTTCTTTGACACATGATACTTTCTTTCTGAAAATCCTTGCAATGATGGAGAGATTCATCATGATTAAATATTAGAGAGGATAAGTTTAGTGATGTCATTCTGGTTTTACTCTTTCTATCCTTCGGGTGTGATTATCCTATGTCCATGATGTCTGCTTGGGTTTCCACCCCCTTCATCCCTTAAAAAGTGGATTTATCTTATACTAATTTTTTTTGAAGGCCTTCGGGACGTTGGATGGATAAGGACACTTACATTATATAAATCATTCCCTCTAAAAAATAAATGAAATTAAAAGAGCATTTTTAATGTAAAGCCTCTTATAAATATTAGTTATTTGAAGTGAGGATTGTTAAAAATAATGAAATATTTGTATACATTGTAAATCCAGAAAATACAACATATTATAATCAAAATTTATTTTAGAAATAATCTTAGTACCACATAATTAATGATGTAGAAGGGTAACCTAAAGGATTAAAATTGGGTTAAGAATTCCCCTATATTGGGTTCTTCTTACTTCAGACTTCTTCAAACCTCCTGTATAATGATTCAAATAGTGTTATTAATATATTACAGAACCATATTAAAATTAATAATTAATTATATGTTATTATCATAACATCTTTCCAACTATTTATTAATAATATTTTGTTATTTTCATTATTTCAGGTGAATTTATATCATGGTTTACATGGTTGGTTTATTATGAATTTTATTGTCCAAAGGGAGAAGAAATCCAGAATTGAAATTACATGTTATTGACAAACATACAAAATATTAAATGGTCTTATATATCATTTTGGTTATATGATATTAGTTTTATTCATTAGATAAAACATTGGTGATGACTGTTAGTTTATTTTGGTGAATTTTGATAATTATGAACAACTTTTGTTTTATTAATTAATATTAATGGTTTTATGACCATCCTTGAAGGTGGTAATGAAAAATCAAAATACATCATCCATGATGTTGGTAAAGTGACACATCATGAACGATGTTTTTATTTTTATAATAAAAGGGAGAGGAGAAGAAGTATGATGATGAATTTTTCCATAAACATGATAATATTCAAGTATATATATGATACTATAGTTTTCATTCCTATTGGATAAGGGGATGGGAAGTGAGTATATGAAAATAAAAATAATTGAAAAGAAAATAAATGAGAATGAAAGAGGATTTTTACCTCTTGAATTCTATTCCTTAAGAACCTCTTTAAGGCATTTGGTTTTGGCCTTTTGACGAGACCAGTAGATCTTGGATGTGGGGTAGATTCTTAATAAAATATTTGGGAAGAAATTAATCATGATACAAGGCTTTGATTTTTGAGGGGAAGAGGTGGTGAGGGGAGGTATTTATAGTAGATGAGAGGGGTTTTTTCTGATTATTATCTTCATTAGTTTATTAAATTGGATCTAGAATATGAATAGTTTTAGAATTATAATAAAATATATAAAACTAATGAAGGTTTGTTTAATATGTTGGGATTAAATCATCCTTTCATCATTTATGACTCAATAAATCATGTATTTAGCTTATATCATAAATTACCGTATTTCACCATTCACTAAAAATTCTAGTATTTCATAAAGAATACAAAAAATTCACACTGACCATTTTTCAATGTGTAGAATTAAAAAATGAACTCAATTTTTTGAATTTTTTTTTCTATATATGATAATTTTAATTATTAATTAAAATCACAATTTATTCGAAAAATATGAGTTTTAAACCTATAACAAATTTTATAACACATTGAGAAATTAATTAAATTATCACAAATTTATCTTATAATCATAAGGAAACAAAAATAATTATTAATGAATCTATTTTATGTAAATATATATTTTTAATCATTATATTAGTCATAAAATTTTAATTAAATATTTATAACTTAAAAAAATACCAAAACTTAATTAATCATTTCCAAAACACTTATTTACTTATACTATGATATAAATATATCATGATTAAAATTATAAGATAAATAAATTTTATTTATACTCTCATATGTGAAGTCACAATTCTATTGTCCAGATTACTATTCCTAATTGTCATGTTACTATTCTTAAGGTCATTTTACTATTCTATCAGTATAAATTTCTTAATTTCAATAAATACCATTTATTTCATTATACAATTATAAAGAATTTTAATATTTAATTCTAGAATGAAAAGAAATTATTTAATAATTTCATGGGTTGGTACACATGGGGTGAATCAGTTGGATTACCGCACTTAAGTAGGTTTTAACCCAGTATGTTTTAAACCATTTATGAAAGGCCTTGATGTAAAGGTATCATGTAACTAAGAAACATTACATCCAATAATTAATAATTTTCTTTATTATTTTTTTTGTTATTACTATCCATGATTTTTTCACTATAAAATTATCTCTAGATGAATTTCATTATCAGTTAATGATTAAATGACATTTGTTTTCAGTGATTCACCTTTAAATATTGATTATTCCACATATATTTTTGAAGTAAATTTATTTAAATGTCATGTGTGTTTAATTATTTACCTTTATATTATTATTATTATTATTGATTCATGATATATTCCAATGTACTTAACCATTACTGGGAATTTAATATCACCCTTATTTTGTTTCCTTTCTCTAGGATCCCATAAAGTTTACTATGATAGATATGAAACAATATTCTTGAGGGAATAATGATATTCTAAAAAAAATACATTATAATTTTCTGTACAAAAATGTAATGTAAGACTTAAGTATGTGTGTATTTTATTATGAATACTAAACTGATCAGTCCTTTAGGATATGACTCATTATATATTATGGCAATGTAATGTTTTAGGGAATGTCATTGGGATACTAAGGTAGGAGTATCTATAGTTTTTATCAAAGTAAGTTGAGTAGAAACCTTGGGAACTAGATTTAGTAAAACATAGATTAGGTATCATAATAAAATTATAGACTTTGAGGATAAGTATATAAGAACAAAGTAATGATTTGATAAGGTAGATATTATGTGGTTTTTCCTAACAATACATCTATCTACAGATGCTACAAGTGGACGTGGTTCTGGAATAGATGTATCGTGGTTAGTAACTCTGAAAAGGGTTCATTGGGATTGACCCAATCATCACCTGGTGGACAATCACATGCCTTACTTTTCACCTAGTTTGACACTTCTGGGGGATATGCTCAGGATAACTCAAATTTTCTTTTCAAACCATTATGAATGATTTCAATAGATGATGAAAATGAATGAACTAGGATAAAACATAGGTCTATTAGATTGAATTTAAAGTTTCATGATTTATACATACTATAAATGATTATATGTTTTTTACACCATGATTTTTTTAGCCACACTATGCTTTTTGGTTTTATTCAATAGATGGAACATAAAGAAATCATCAAAATATTTAATATGTTGGAAAATGTTGTGATCCTGAGAAACAAAATAGGATTATTTCACGATTGAAAGATATTGTGATTATGAATAGTTAGTTTTCCGAGAATATTATTAACTATATATAACTTAAACAACTCCTGAACTCACTAAAGAAACAAATGATGGAGTTCTCTAAGTGCTTGTGTGGTAAAGACCATTGAGAAAAGTAGGACCAATTTCCATCATGTATTTAATTGTGAAGAAGACACCCAGAAAAGTGTCTCAATGGAATGGTAAAATGATTTATCTATATTAAGGAAGGGCATAAAAAATAATTTCCAAGGAGAAATGAACAGTACAATTTAAGGAAATAAATCTCATCATATAGATACATTTATAGTTTGTTTTCTTAAAGGTGGGGAGAAAAGAAATTGTCAAAATAAAATCTAACTCTAATGTTTAACCCCTAGACCATGTTAGTACCTATGTTGAAATAAAATATATGAAGTATTTATGTACTAGGATTCATGAATTAAAATTTTGAATTATTTTACCAATAGTATTTTGGTTATAGAATTATGAAATATATAAGGATTATTTAAAATTTTAGAAGTAATAGTGTATTAATTGTCAAAATAGTTTTGAATACCATCATATTTTATAAGTTTAAGATTTATTATAAGTTCAAAATAATAAACACCTCTTTTAATAAAATTGTGTTGAATGAATTTAAGAAGGTTAAGGTTATTTTAGAAAAACAAATATGGCAATAGAACCCATCGGTTTAGTGAATTTTTTAGTCTAAGGGTTATTTGAGGAATTTCCCTTTACATTTTATATGAATAATCATAAAGGAATTGATAACTATTAGGGTCAATATTATTATTAATGAAATTTTAATAATATTAAAATAATATTATTATACTTTATAAAAAAATTATTGTGATAAAAAGGTTATTCAATGATTTATTTTATATAAATGATGTCCATCATATCAGTTTAGGGAACATTATAGGAATTGAATTAATACATTTCAAAGAAAAGATAACTTGTATGTTGGGTGACAACATATCATGTTTGGAGAATCCATGGGACATTACCCCTTGACTGAAGGATGATAATGGGTTAGTTCTTACCATTGATCTACGTGATTACCTGGTTAATAACTCATTTTTTAAAGTTAAATGATTTGAGAAATAAGTATTAACAATTAAATAGTTGTGTTACTTTTGAGTTTTAGAGATTAATTTATTATATTAGATAACTTGTAATAAACATCTTGGTTTTAGAAAAAATATATATATATATATATATATAGAACAAATTTTCACTCTATATGGATCTTATGATCCATTATAAGAAAAGTTTAGTGCTTCTAGAATAACAAAAATCATTTTTGTAATACTTATTTCCTTGTGTAAGAGATGAGTTAGAAATTTACTGAATCAAAATCCAAGGATTAAATTATACTTATGAAATTGAAATGTTTCAAGAAAGTATATTTCCATATATTCATAGACACTAAAATAATCCCTCAACATTAGTTAATAGATCTTGAAACAAAAATTTTATCCTATGACATTCATATCCAAAAAATCAGATGGTTTTTTAAATCCTTATAGTTTTTTGGTTTTTAGGCCCTTAAAATTCTATTGATAATTAAATTTATTGGGATAAACAACCTAAATTATATCTATAAAATTATTTACACCTTCCCTCCATGTCCATATCTTCACTTTCCACTAATGTTATCCTACTTAGAAACCTAGTTATTTTTTATTTTAGATGACCTTTTTACTTCCTTCTATATCATATTAAGAGGTTATTTTGTTAATTCTTATAAAAATATGGGTTTTTAACAAATTAATTTTAAATTTTCAAACCTTTGACTACCGAGATAAAGTTTAAATTCAGAGGATATAATTTATTTATGGTGGGGAGAATGTAACAAACTGCAAATTTAAAATATAAACATCATATTTGACAACATATATGATATGAAACACCAAGTGTAGAAGGGAATATAACACCCTGAGGATTTTCAATTTATCTAATATTTTAAATAAATTCAATATATTCTATTGATTTCAATGCACACACAACTGAGTTTATATTGCATTACACATAAAACTGAGTGTCACAAACAATAATATACTACTAATATTATTATTTAATATGATAGATATATCTAAGTATTTGGAATAGAAGTCATGAATATGAATAAATAAATTATTAAAACATATATCTTACACATTTTTAATGGTTATCAATTTATTATAAATAATAATAAGTATTATTTAATTGAAAAAGAAATGTTTTTCAAAAAAATACACTTTCCAAAAAGATAGTTTAGACACTAAGAAAACATAATTTAATTTTTTACCCCTTTTAGGAAAATTATATTAAAGGATAAAATTAATTATTTAAATATTAATATTGAAATTATCATAGGGTTAATTTTAGTTATTTTTTCTAAAATATTTCATTTTTTGATTAATAGGGAAAAATACTGAATTTTAATTGAAAAATATCTTTTTTTTTTAAATTTATAATGTTAGAATATATTTTCAATTTATTTTTATGTAATATTATTTAAATTATATATTATTTTATCCAATTTAGCCATTTTAATCAATTTCATATTTAATTTAGATATAAAAACATTGTAAAATTTTGTACATTTTCACTTTAAAAACAAGATTTCTAATTATATCTGCATGATTATTTTTAAATTAAAATTTGACACTTCTAAGAAGATAATTATGAAAAAAAGATTCCATATTTTTAATCATCATAATATATAATTTCTAATATATTCATCTTATAATGTTAGAAAAATTATTCATGAATGTAGTAATTTCTTTACCATGGTCAAGGTAAAAACTCATCTACACTAGGGGTGGGGGGGGGGGGGTTAAACTAAAAATACAAGGGTATAAATGATCAATAAACTTATAAAAAACTATTTTATGTATATATTGGGATAAATACACCTTAATGGTTATATAATGGATAATTTTGGACCCTTTTGGTTTATAACAAACATGGGAGCAATCAGTTCTTTTAAAAAATACCATGTGTGTCCTCTCCCCCACTTATAAAATACCAAACCTATCCTTTATAATTCACAAAATAAATCCAATTTGGATCAGAAAATACCTTAAAAAATAAATTCCCAAATTCCCTCCTATTATATTATATTCATTTGTTTTTGTAGAAAGAAAACCTAGGAAGGTTGTAGTGCAAACCTATGGAGGAAACCTTAATAACAGGTAATGTTCATGAACATGGACCGTTATTTTACTTATTTATCCACCTCCTTCATTTTTTATTATACAATGATGATATACTATTCTCAATATATTTTATATACTAGGATGTTTTAATAATAAGGTCATAATATAACACCATCTACACTTTTATCCAATGTGTTACGAAATCATCATTCATGTGTAAGGAGGACTACTACCTTGCAAACCAATTCTGTTCATTTTTTCTTATCCACCTCTCAAGGTTCAGAATAATGATGGATATAAAGTATATATATTATATTTATTACATATTTATACCTATAGAGTAAATAATATATATATATATATATTCCTTTTATTTAGTAGGAGATACGATAACATCGCTTGTGTGTATGACAAACTACCAGCACTCGAAGTGATGTGATTCCTTTTTAATTAACGCTTCACATGGAGGTGATAAAGATAAATTTAATGATAATATGTGATATAAATTATGTAATAAATATATCAATTAAATATTTATAATTCTTTAAATATAATATATATCCTTTTCCTTTTTCCCTTTTTACCCATGTAAAGTTGATGACATCATTTGTGTACAAGTGGACTACCGCCTTCATGAAGAGATGTGACACACATTTCATCAGAAAACCTCATGGATGATATATATAATTTTATAATATGGTACATATGATATTATTTTTTTTTTTCTATAAAGATTATATATTTCTTAACTTATTTTTGTAATGATCATTGGAAAATCGAAACATTACTCATGTGTACGTATGACCTACTATCTCCTTGATAATAACATAACTCTTTTTTCATAACCATTATTCATGATTTGATTTAAAAGTACAATTGATGTAAAAATATGATAATTATTTCATGATTATTATTCTGGATGTTATATAACGATATAGTATGTTCAAGAACTAGATCTTTAATGACGAAGTATACATGAGAAAACAAGGAAATTAACACCCAAAATGAAGAAAATAATGAAATATTATTAACGTATGGGTGATAAGATATTATGAAATGACAATATATGATATTATAAATATTAATGTGGTTATTTAATAAGTTAATAACATTTATGAAACCACTATACATGAGGTTAGATCAAGTTCAACCTAAAGGAAACATATGGTAATAGATTTCTGAACTCAATTTCCAAACATTGGGATAAACTTATACTTCATTGATTATGTCATGATAAGAATATGTGTAATGAATTTTGATTATAATATGTGGTATTTCCATATTTTTTATGCATATATATAGTTTATACACATAATCAATCCATTTATTAATTTCCACATCTCTGTTATGATCATCTTAAGGCATTATTTAACATTATAATTCTTATAGAGATTATTTATTCATAAAACTATGTCGAATGATATTATATGAAAAATTTATATGAGAAAAATTTAATTATATTATCATCTGGTGATTCAAGATTTTTTCCTAAATAATACAATTTTCCTATAATTTTAAATTGCAATTCCTTTGAAAATGTTTTCAATAAAATCCGACTTCATTTCTCTCTTTTATTGAAAATATTTTATCTTCCAAAATATTTTTTTTAAAAATTATTTCAAAAATGTTTTTAAAATTTTCAAAATAATCTATTGAAGTAATTTAAGTAAAAAAAATTTATAAATTTTTTTCAAATGAAACTTATGTTGTTTTCAAAATAATTTCTTTTCAGATTTTACTAAAAATGTGAAAGTAAAATTTGTTTTAACTTGTATAATATGAATATAATTTCCACCCCTAATGACCACTATATTGTTTTAAATATTATTTTATAATTTATAAATGTTATTTTCAAATAAAATTATTTTCAAGATTTTACCTAATTTTTTAAAAATGGATTTTTAAATAAATAGATTTCCAAAATGTTTTCAGAATGAAAAGGATATTTTCTTGAGGAATTATTTAAAGGTCTTTTATGGTTTTTCTATGAAAATACCCCTTTATTATCACTTCAATGGGTATATCATATATTGATACCATCCTTATTATTCGTATGTATCGTTTATGATCATTTTAACGAATGATAATATTTATATTCACTTCCTTATTTAATTTTTATAGCCATTATCTTCCCCTGGGATTAATCATTTTTATCTCATAATTAGTAATTAAATTTCCCCTGAATATTAATATTATATATCATGGATATGTTTGTTTCTTAAAACACATATCATTCACACATTTGGTATTCTACATTGAATGTAATTTTCTTATCTGGGGAAATATTGATCAATCTATAATATTAACTCAAAGAAGATATTCGATAAGGAAAATTATTTTTGAATTAAATAGATTATTAGATATACAAAGAGTGATTTATATAGGTGTGATAGGGGTGGGTCCTAGTTATAGATAGACTCTCGGTGCATCAGTAGTCTCGTGGGATGAATCATTTTTCTAGACATAGATAACTCGGTTTTCACCTTGTATGTTTTATTAGATCTTAAGAATGTTCTTGATAGTAAAGGTATCATGTATTTAGGAAAAAACATCCAATATTTAACAATTTTATTCATTTATTATTCAGTTATTACTATCCAAGATATTTCCACTATGAAATTATCCCAAGACACATTTAATTATCAATTATTGATAAAATAGAGAGTTTTTTCAGTTATTTACCTTTCCATATTGATTATGACTTGTCAATTAATGCAGTTAATTTATTTAAATTCCATGTGTGTTTAGTTATTTAATGTTTTGTATTGATTATTAATTTTGATTCATGATATATTCCACTATACTTAACCTTCATTGGTCAGTTGATCTCACCCTTATTTTTTTTACATTCTCTAAGATTCCATGAAGTTTACTATGAAAGATATACATGAATATTCTAGAGGGAATAATGATATTCCTAGAAAAAAATATGTTCTAATATTTTTATTAAAATTTAATTTAATACTCATATAAGTATTTATTTTTCCATGACTACTAAATTGACCAGTCCTTTAAGATGGGAATACTCGTATCTTATGCCAATGTAACATAGTCAGGCACAAACTTCAGATGACTGGGGTTAGGTACACTATATATTTCACATAACATTTAAAACAAAGTGAGGAGTAGATAAAGATGTTTATTTCACAGATTCATTTTATATGTCCCTATCAGAGCATGATCATGACATATAACACCATACGGCCTTTAATTTCTATTTTTAGTCTTTGTTCTTGGATTGATGGAGGTTTTTTATCTTATTTGTTGAGGATATCCTTAGGATTTTGTCTTTATGACTATCCCACTTTACTAGTTCTTATGAATAAATTTACTAAAGATCTGTTTGAGGTATTTTATTTGAGACTTATCCCTTTTATTTATGCAAAATTCGGGAATTACCATGATTTTTTATTAATTGGGTGGGAAGTTAGGATTAAACAAACAAAGATAATAGGTGAACTAAATGATATTAAAGTAAATGGGTAGATTAATTTGTGTACATATGATTTTATGGTAATGTTTATGATTGATGTTATAACACCTGACAATTTTTGAAACATTATTATTATTATTATATGTATTATTATTATTAAAAAAATAATTATAATTATTAATTTATTTTTTAATTTTAAAAAAGGTTTCTCAATCCTTTCAGAAATATTGAAGCATGATTATAAAATATTCCCTATAAGAAAGATCCAAACTAAAAAATTTATTCATTCATAATCAAGGAATTACAAAAATAACATAGAAAAATAACTACTACACACCATGGGTTATAACTCACTAAGTATGAAGTATTTAAATTAAAAGTATATAAATTAATATGGTATAATAGATAAATAAAATAAAATTTTAATGACTAGGAAATATTATGGATCATATTTACCTTTGATGATCACCAATAGCCTAAAAACCTATAATGAGGAAGAAAATCACGAAAGGATAAATTGTGATGCAAAATCTATAATATAAAATAAGAAATGTGCCTTGTGATGTATGACTAGAATGAATGATTTATTTAGTATGTCAATATAATGAAAAGAAACCTATCCTTTATAAATATATTCACGGAAAATATGATCTTTTCAAATATAGTCATTTAAAATATGGTCATTTTTCATATACCCAAAAGGTATAATAAATTTATATATTATTAAGTAGTAAATTTAAAATAATTTAATTCCCAACAATAGAAGAATATGATATTTAAATATTATATATACTTATATTTATGTGTTATAAATACATATTATTATTAAAATATAATATTATGTATATATAAAATTTAAATTAAAAAAATAAAAACAATGGAGTAGTAAAATTTTATTTTAGAAAATAAATAATCATTTTGAATAGTATTTATTAAAGTGTATTTAGTATAAAATAAACATTTTACCTTAAAATATATGGTTTGTTAAGTATTGAATATTTTATCCTAATAGATCAGAATGATATATTTTAAAATATTATCTTATATGTACTAGTTTATTAACATATGTTTAATTATAAACTCATATATGATATTATTAATAACACCTTTTATTTAAAAAGTTATTATTTTCTCAATAAAATTAGTTTTATATATATTTGTGATTTTAATTTAAAAATAAGTTTAAAATTTTATAATATTTATTAGATAAATAAATCAAATCCTTTTTTAAAAAATATCTTAAGATAAATTTTAGACATTATTTTAAAAAATATTGATAGTTAAGGCGAATAGTGAAAAATACTATTTTTTTGCAAGTAACTTAACCTTCAGGAAATTATTAGTATACAAGTATTAATAGTGAATTCATAAATCCATTTTATAATACCAAATATGTATTTTATAAGTGAATTTATAATTTTTAAAACAAATATTTTACTTTAAAAAACCTTATTTGACAATTTTCAACATAAGCCAAATTTTTAAAAAATAAATTCTTTTACTACATTATACATTTAATATTAGAAAATTAATTTTTATCTTTTTAAAAAATGTAATGAAAAAATGTTTTTTAATTTTTTAATATTTAGTTCTAAATTTTGTAATAAGAAAAATATTATTTTTTTCATAAATTATGAATTACCTAGGTAAAATCTAGTTACCATAGTGAAAAATAAAATGGAAAAAGTGAGTAACCTAAGGTCTAAAGGGACTAAAATGTTAAAAAATTATTTTTAATTCAGTTTTTGAGATGTTTATAAAATATATCCCTTCTTCTATTCATTATTTCACAATTGTGAGCAACTTTCCCTAAGAGTGAATTCTAATTTTTTAAACATTTCAGGTATTTACAAAAATTTTACCCCTTTCTCTAAATAAAATTTACTCTCCCCTCCTCACATACCCTCAAAAAATCCAATTATATTAAAGAAAAATATAATAAAACCTATTATATACACTCATATACACATTAATTAGGTTATATACTTCTCAAAATACCATCCCTAAAATATTTAATCTAATCCAAAAATGAGATAATCCAAGTAGTAAGGTATAAATTTTTAACCATCCCCCCTCTTTCCTATTACTTTATGTGATTTTCTTATTCATAAAATTTAGTTTCATAATATTTTAATGATAAAATCATTATAATTTTTATATTATTATAATTATGGTACAATAATTAATCCCCATCCCCATTTCCATTAATAAAAATAAAAATTTGAATCATTCATTGTGTAGACTAACACCTCCATGATGCAATGTGTTTTGTTTTACATCACCACCTTACAAGGAAGGTACTAATTAAGGATTTAATATATAATTATTAGAATTATGATATATTTTAGATTCATAAATTATAAAACATATGTCTCTATTTTCACATTATTTTTTAATTAAATCATCATCCATATATACATGTGGACTACCACAACCATGAAATGATCAATTTACGTTTTAATTTCAACATTGCCTAAATGGTTGGTCATGAGAATGAGTTAAATGGATAAATATGATTTTTATTACATGAATAAGGCTCTAAAAATCACAATTTATTAAATAATTAATGATACGAATGGTAAAAAATTATTATAAAATTAATCATATTAAAGAAGCAAACTAAGAGGGAAAAAAATTTATTCAAATTATATAATATTTTTTTATCCATAATTTCATAGATTAATTACTTAAAATTTGGATATAAAAATCTAATAGAAATTATATGTATTCATTATAATATTGTAAGAATGGTACTTCAACTAAATCATATCATAATAATTCATTAATCTAGTAATGCCCATGTTTGGATCAATTTAATCCCTTACGTGAACCATTATACAAAATTATATCATCCATGACTAATAAAGATCAATTAATTGTATTAGAATTTATAAATATTTAAACAATTGTATTTTGTTTTTTAAATTATATATCAATATTTAACTTAGTAATTAAGAAAACATATTTTGTTGGTTATAAAAATCACTGAATTGTGCCTATTTTCAATTTAAACTTCAAGGATAAAGAATGAAAAAAATAATAATTAATGGAAATTTAAAATTCATAAATCATTAAAAGTAAAATATTATTTTAAAATTAATAAAAATATAATGATGATATTCTGGGGGGAAAATAATAATGATATTTCTCCTATAAAACAAGTACAAACCTTCAAAACTATAAACTCTTATTGTTCTAAAATATGTAAAAAAATACTAATATAATTATAGAAAATGATTTTAAATGAAAATTATGAATATTTTTCATTTATAATATGGATTTTATATTAGTTATTAAGAATTTTCTATTCAATATACATGATGTTGATGCACATCCTTGGAAATCGAGGGTAAGTGTAAGGAGTTATTTTTCTAAAATTAAATTTCATGGAAATTATTTGTTAATGTGTACTATGATAACATTAATATGATGTAATTAATATCTAAGGAATATATTTTACCATATACATGGTATTTCAAAAATCAATTTCATGTAATTTCATTAAATTACCTTCGATTCAAAAGATACCCAACATAAAAGTGGCTTTAATCAAACTCAAAAAATAAGGGTTTCATTGCCAATATTATTTTTAAATTGATATTTTTATAAAAGATAATTCATTTATGGATTTTTTTAATTTTAATAAAACATCTCTTAATTTATTTGTAAAATTTATGGGGTTTTATATGATTCCTCAATAGTTCATTTCCCATTGATTCATAGTTTATTTGAAGTGTTTCTTATAAGTGTAACCCACCCCATATCTTTTTTTTTTGATACAGAACATCCCATTTTCTTTATCCTATTTCAATAAATGATCTGGAAAATGTCCTTATACATTCCTCAGTAATTTATTGAGTACATTTTCTACCCCATGATCTTATTAAAAACATTTTAAATAAGTTTTTAATGTTTTCCATAAGGGTCATTTAAGTCAATGTGTAAAAAGATTATATTTTTAATGTATCCCATGTTAACACCTCTTTAAACTATCTTTTTCACATTATATGATCCTTAATTTCTAATATTTAATGTTATTTTAAAAGAAAATGTCTATTTAATTTATTTTAAAAATATTTCTATATAATACATCTTCAAAATATCATGGGCGTTTCTTATTTCCAATGAAATGTTTTCTTAATGGTCTAAAAAATGGTTTTCATTTAAACCTACATACTTTGAAATATATTATATATAATGAAGGATAATATTATAATGCGACCATCTACATTATATACCTATATAACATATTTAATGTCATTATTTGTTTTAAGAAAGATCCCTCAATACATTTTTTATTCTTAATCATCAACTATGATGCAATTTTCTATACATGAATTTGGATTTTAATGTGAATTTGAGTTTTGAGTTTGGGAAATATAATGTTTTTAAAACTAAGAACTTGATAAATAATTTATGAGTTGTAGCACCTTAAATGAATTTTTTGGATATGGTTTTAGGCCTAAGAGGTGCGTCAAATGATCAAAAAATTCTCAAGAGAATTTGGTTAAGTTTTGTATTTTTTGGGGAGGTCTTATGAGGGTGGACAATTTAGGTTATATATTTTAGAGAGAACAACCTATTATTATCCATTACTACCCTTTCTTTAATGTTTATCTTGATTTTAGATGTTCAAGTTTAGATGAGTGGTGATTCATGTTAAAAAGGGATATGCATTTTTTATAAGAAAAATTTCATGGGTATTTCAATAGGTTGTGGAAAATTTTAATGGTTTTTTACCCCTCTATGAAAATAAAAAAGGGTTGTGTTATGAAGGGTCAAAAAACACCACTACTAGACCAATGATTTTCATCATTTGGGGTTGAGTGGTTGATATGATACCTTTTCTATCTTGATTTATAAAAAGATAGAAAAATTTGAAAAATTTAAAAAAGAATGAAAAAAATTTAGAGGGGAATTCATTATGACTTTATATTTCATGGATTTACTTTGAGATTGGGTTATGATATTGGTCACTTTTTCAAGAGGAGAATATCATATGACTTTTTATTATTATCATGAAATATAATTAGAGTCATGCCCACATTTTTTTGTGATTTAATTATTTTATTCATATATTAAATACCCTCCTCTCACCTCAACATCATATGTTCCAAATTTGAAAAGACCTCATGGTTTATAGAGTTTTTCTCTAGAAAGTATAGAATGTTGGTCATTTTAATGATTAGTTTTTGGTATATGTAGTTAAGGTATGAGGAAAACAACATTTATATTTTACCTTGAGTGATGAGAAAAAAATAAAAAAAGTTTGTGGTAGATATTGAATTCCATTTTAATAATAATATATTAAGATTATTTAATAGAAGAAATAAAAAGTTCAACAATTATTCTTGTTAAAATAAAATACATTATGTCCAGTGGGGAACGTAATTAAAATCATCATTTGTGAAACATTAAAATTACCTATACCCCATTTATTATTTGTTAGCTCATAATTTTTTAATTTTATATATTGGTAGAGTGTGGGATCCTTTTATATTCATAGTAAAGATATATAATTGAGGGAAAACATGGTTTATGTGTGGGGGAATTAATGAGTCCATCTTGTGAATACATTTTTGAATTTTTTATTTATAATTACATTTTTTTTAATTTTTTTATAGATATAATAATTCTTTTTTGATTAACATTTTAAAATAAAATTATTGAAAAATAAATAAAAATTTGTAAAATAATTTTTTTTTCATGTTATATTTTTTAAAAGTAATTTTTTTGTGTGTTCAGGTGAAAAAATAGGGCTAACAAGGACCACCCCTCAACCCTTGGGAGAAAACCATGTGGAAGTTCCATGAGGGGTTACCAACTAATCCACTCATAGGGAAGGAAATATTAATGTGGAATATATGAGAAAAATGTTCATGCAATGAATGAGAGTGGAGAACTCTAACACACTAGGTTTAGGTAATTTTGGTGGTAGGAGGAAGGACTCACCAACAAGGGGTTACACCATTAACACATGGGGGGTGTTACGAGCCCCATCTGACTTACTGCTCAGTTGATCCATGGAATTTGTTATTAATTAGGAGAAAACCGACCATTCTTCTAATGTGTTATGTGTTTCTCTTAGTAAATATTATTTTTAACTAAATTATAGTGTGTTGAGATAGGGTCATGTATTTTCTTCCTTAGACACTCGATGCAACATAAAATCCACCTATAGAACCATGGAGCCACCATGTCTAATAGTGGAGGTGAACATATGCTACTTAATCATTGTGAAATATTACATTCACAAAATCTTATTTTCTCTCTAGTCATTATTTTTATATGGTTAATAAAGTATTTTTACTTGACTAATTTTCTTTGAATATATTATTCTTATGCATGGTATATATTTTTATTTTAAATAATTGTTTCTTTATTTGTGTAAGGAAGTATGAACTATGAGGTTTTTATATTGAAACAAAGTTAATGAATTTTTAGATAGGAATAGAAGTGTTGTAGTGATTCATATTTATGTAATCATTCATTTTCTTTTGATGATGCCTTATAAAAATTTTAATGGTTTATTAGTACATATATTTTTATTTTTCTCATGAAATAGATATAAAGAAAATAGAAGGGATTATTGTTCATATAATAATTTATTTTAACATGAAATGAAGGTAAAATTTATTCATATATTTTTTAGATTACTATATGAGAATTGGGAATATAGAATTACATCATATATGTTTTCTTATTCATTTTCTTTTTTGATCAATGGTTTAAATGTTTTATTTCTAGTGGATGTATACTAAGTAATGAAATTAACTACTGGTGAAAATGAAATTGTATTATCATTGATAGCCAGACCTATAGTATTATAGGCATGATATGTTTTTATAGTAACTAGGTGCTTTGTTATATGAGTTTTATAAAGAATCATGATGATTCTTTTATATGATATAAATAAATGAAAATATTTTTTATTGGTAAAAAATAATAGTTTCCCTTTTAAATTATTATTTTATCTATATATATAGATTTATTTATTTATGAATTGGTGAAATGATCATTTCCAAATAAAGAGTTTCTATGGATCATTTATGGATTGATAATTTTAGTATATGTTTTTTTAGTGAATAAATTTGATTATTTTTCTAATATTTAATTACATTTGTTCTCAAACAAACTAAATTATTAATTCTAGAATATTTTGATATATATTACGAATTCATTATATATAAATTTTTTCTTATTATAGCACTGTATTGAGGAGTAGGTTCACATGTAATCATACTATATAATGATTCTATAACATTAAACTATTAAGTTTTTCCTAAATTAATAATTGATTATTACATACAATAATTATGTAATGGGTCATTTAATGATTTACTTATTAGGTTTCTCATTCCATTGAAATTATTATGTAAAAAAACTATTTTCTTTTAATGTATGATCAAATATCCCAATTCAAGTCCTGAATTCAAACAGATTTTCTCACATTGTTATCCTTTATAAAAACTAAATTTACTCTTCTTCATATGCATTCATAACATTAAATTTACTCTTCTTCCCCCTTCATGTTTTCTATGTTAAAATATTCTTACATATACTTTTATATAATGGATTCGTACGGATTTAATGATGATATTTTGTTTTGATTTTAATATGACTCATTTATTTATTTGTGTTGTTATTTATAAAAATAATTTTGAAATTAAATTTATAAATATAGTAAAATATATTCAATACTTTAAATTTTTAGGTAAGTGATAATGAGTCATAGTTAGAGTATGGCATGGTGAAAAAATGATGAATATAAGGAAGTGGTTGATTATTTTTTGTAATTCTCCAAATGAAATGTTCTAAATGAAAACTAATTTTTTATCCATTATTAAAATGTATTGGATTACATGAATGGTGATACACACCGATAGGGGGTGAATCAATATGCATACCAAATTCAACTATATTCAAATCTCATGCTACTTTACCACCAATATCTCTCTCAAGATTCTCACCAATTTAGCAATGAAAGAAAAGATATATTTATTAATGAGGTTTGTCTCCTTGTGGATGAAAACATTTATAGTGTTTCATGTTTATTATCCCATTCACATAGTACCCTTTTTTATTATCAAAAGGAAATTGATAAATGGTATGACCTTAAACTCATATAACTACAAGCACTAATCAGTTAAAATATTGAATCAAAAGAATAAACAACACCCTGGTTGAAGAATGATCATTGTTAAAAGTATGAACCACCACATGGAATCTAGATGATGATCTTTTTTATATTACTGGTATAATCTCCTCCTGTTATACTCGATATTTCTTATTCTACTTTGATGAAACAATGTATCAGTTCTTATTCTTAGAATTATTCATACCTTGTCTCAATCATATAACTTATTATTTATATTTCCTAGACATTTCATATTTTTTTTAATAATTATTATAAAAACCTCTCTGAATCTTAGTGGAATGGATTGACTTATTCAAATCTCATAAACCATGATTCAAATCATGATTCAAATTATTCATTAAGGTATGGATACATACTTAGTTCTTTCCTTCTTTGTGATATTTGAAATATTTTGGGGTTTTCTTTATTTAAATCTTCAAAAAATAAATCGCTTTTAGTTTTATTGATATTTCCACATAAGGATAGTGATGTCACATCTTCATACAGTGGTGTTGAATATTCAATCTTTGTTTATTCTTATAATGGTTCATCCCCTTTGATCGTATCATGTAACATGATCATATGTTTGATAATGATGTTTAATCCATGAATAAAATTTCACAATAATAATCTAATTTGTTACTCATTTTATTTATTCAAAATATGAATTCTAGAATATCAATTTTTTACTCAATAGGATCTTAAAAAAATCTCTAAGGGTTGATACTTTACGATCAACACAAAGGGTTACATTCAATGAAAAGGCTTACACTCTAAAGTTATATGCTTGGAATCAAAGTCTCTACATAGAAATTAAAGACTTACGATGAATCTCTATGATCACTCAAATATTTATGATGAATCTTTAAATTCAATATTAGAGTCTTATACTCAGCTAGAAAATTATTATATCTAGGGACTTTTCTATATTTTCAAATTTAACTCTATGTTAATGATATTCTTCAAATTTCATTTAGGATTATTCAAAGATACTCCATCTCTTCCTATCACTTTGAATCATCATCCAAGGGGTATTTAAAGAGAGTAAAATATAAGGGATAAATTTATTCCATTTAAAGTAATAGAATCATGAATATATAATCTATAAGGCAACACAAGAAAAAATATTTATAGAAATCAAGAGTGATTGAATCAACCATAATTTTTTTCCATAACACAACCCAACTAAACACTATCAAATATTCATAAAAAATAAACATCACCCAGAAGTAAAATATTTTTTAGTGATTTTCGTACACCAAAAAAACACATATATCAAATAATTCATAACTGGGAAAGAAAAATTACTTCCCTACTACAGAAAACATATCCTAAAGAATTTAGACAAGAAATTATAGAGGCAGAAACTCATATAATGGAATAACTCAATGGGAGAGAACATTATGAACTTCCATTTGTATCCTTAGACTCTCAAATTGTTCAGTTGTGAGAGGTTTGGCCAGAATATCAACAACCTATTCTTTCAAGGGAATAAATTCCAGCCTCGGAATACCCTCTTAAAAATTTTCCTTTAGAAAATGATACTTTATCTTGATGTCATTTTAATTGAAATACTATACTAGATTTTTGGATATGTTAATGTCACATTGATTACCATTCCCAAAAATCTAAATATATGAAACATGAACACTCTATTATTTCAATCGTCACTTCATCCAAGTTATCTGATTAGCTCTCTGTGATGTAGCCACATATTCATCTATAGTAGAGATTAGTGTTACTAATGTTTTATTCTTTGAATGTCAAGAATTTTTTTCCATTGAATAATACTCCACCAGATGTGGATTTTCAGTCATGATCTGGTCCTTCCAAATCTGTATTAGTAAAACACTTGATTCATAGATAACTAGATTTTCTATACTAAAACCCATATTTGAGAATGTTTAAGATGTATATGAAGATCATTTTTTCTTTAAAAATATGTATTTCTTTTGGATTGGACTGATATCAAGCACAAATGGTGATGTCATATATAATTTTAGGTCTTGTAGATATTAATTACATAAGACTTCTAATCAAACCACTGAACTATTTCTCAATAATGGATTACCCTTCATCATCCTGGCTCAACTTCATACCCAACTAAATTGCTGTGGACACTCTTATAGCATCCTTCTTTGCACAATTATTTAATAACTCTATTTCATATTATTATTGTGAGATAAAAATATGACCTTTGGTGTATACAATTTGTACCCCCAAGAAGAATTTCATCTATCCCAGTATTGACATTTCAAACCATTCTTTCATGTGACTTGGAAATTCCTCACATAATCTTTTTATATTACAAGAAAATATTATATCATTAATATATACATTGAAAAATAGTGACATGGTGTTAGTCATTTTCACATGTAGATTCTTTTTCACCTTCCATTTATGAAACTTAATGACTTTTAGATACTCATCAAGCTTAAAATACCAAGGCCTTGGAACATAATTCAAACCATATAGAGAATCTTTTAACTTATATATCATTATAATATATGAATATAGAATAATTTTATTCTATGTACACTTCCTCATCAAACTCATCATTTAGAAAATATTATTTAACATACATCTGAAATATATTGAAGCTTATTTGAGCTGATATAGAAAGTAATTTTCTGATGGATTCATTTCTAGAAATAGTAAAAAAGGTTTCATAAAAGTCTACCCCTTCAATTTCTGAGTAAAAATTTTATACCAACCTAGATTTTTTTTTCTTTCCACTTCTCCATTATTATAAAGCTTGTTTCTGAAAACCCATTTGTCTCTAATAACATTATTTTCTATGGGGTTGGGAATAATTTCCCAAGTTTCACATTTTTCAATCTATTTAGTTCTTTATTCATGGACCAAACCCACTCTCTAAGTTTGAATGATTTCTCAAATATCTACAGTTAAACCTTAAATAAATGACTAATATTTCCTATTTCCATGATCATTCTTATCACACCCACTATTCTATTTTCAGATATTTCTTCTTTATTTTGATCCCTTATTTTATTTATAACGTTTTTGGGTATTTTGTTTTGAAATTTGGTGTTTTTTAGGAGGTAGGTTGTGGATCACAGTTGGTCAATGGTTATAGAAAACTGTGCATAAAATATGTAGGTACTATAGAGACTAGACATTGGGGGATATCATAGTTTCTACATCAGTTTTCAAATTGTTCTTGCTGAGGAATAGGTACCCACTCAGTTGGCACATGGTCTGGAAAACCATGTGTGCTACCAAGTTTTTAAAACCATTGAAATTATTTAACTAAATTTAGACTAATTTATCCCCATTCTCCAATAATTAATTACCATTCATTAATCCTCCATCACCAGTCATACTTCCCCACTATTCTATTTCACCCTATGCCTCATGTTTTGGTGATTTTTTACTTAGTTCTTTAGAAAATAATCCATGTAAATGTCTCCTCTCACTTCAATTTGGTATTTTATATTTTTTCTATTTTTATTTCTACCGAATGGTTGTGGTAACTATGATGTTTTATAATAATAACCAAATTTTAAAATACTTTTTGTTTTTGGTTTTTTTATTTCTTCCACAGGGTCCCTTCTCCTATTGTCTTGCAATTTCCAACCACTTCTTAGTGATTTCAAGGGTAAAGGTAGGTGTTTTCAGGTTGTACTATTATTTGAAAATTTTAATATTCTTACTTCTCTTTTCAAAAGTATATCAATTTTTTTAGTGTGTGTCTTGTGACTTTGAAATGGGTTTACACTTTGTAAATGGGAGGAAATTTTATGCTTTGGAATGTTTTAGTTTGGTATGAAATGGAATTGGATTTTTTCATGATTTTAACATAATAGGGGGAAAGCACATGGAATATTATGTACCTAGGTGAAAATAATCGGAAAATTATTCTAGGTGTGATACACCCTAACTATAAATTTTACACTATTACACTAACTAAATCATTCTATGGTGTGATGTGGTAGTTTTCTGTTGAGGCTTCATTCACTGGATCAGTTTTTATATGGATCAATTTCTAAGTGCATGATTATCCTAGGACCCTATACTTGCTACCCAGGGATTCACATGGTACTTATTTTTCCATTAATTTATTTTTATTAGTAATTATAATTTTATTAGTTTTTATTAAATGTTAAAAACATGTTTTCAAAATCAAATTGTATTTAAAACTAGCATGTTTATTTTTTCCTAATAATGGTTATGCATGGAACACCTGGTGGGATATTTCTAGGAAAGGGATCTCACTCCCTAGATACACTTAATGGGTATATTTATACTTGGTTTTGTCTGACATAGGTAAGATAAAGGCTTCTCACAAAGGTGGAGGGTACCCTTTCTAGTAAATTTTTGGGTCTGATGTTGATAGTGATGTGAAGTTGGTTTGCCCTTATGTCACAAGGGAATGTATGACTCTTTTTATTATTCTCATTTTATTTTTTATATTTTGGGACATTATCATGGATGTAACCTCTGTATTCATGTATTATCATTTTATTATATTTTATATCATGGGAATTCATTGTGATGTATTTATGATGATATCGGTTAATGTAATGAGAAAATCATTCCCAAGGGAGTTCCTTGATGCTCATGCACTAGTTTCTATCCCATGGAGATCATGAATTCACTTAATTAATTTTTATGGGTAGGGTTATGTTTCACTTCAGATGCAACCTTAGGATGGTTTTTAATAAAACGGTATCAGATTGGGTTTTCCCTTTTCTTTTGGGTCTTATTATTTGGGAAAGTTCACATAGATTGGAGATCAGAATGTCGAGGCTTGAGGTAATAATTATGATTGGGGTGACCAGTTAACAAACCTCATAAAAAACCTTGGGTCACCAAGGGATGTTGGGAATTGTTTTGATTCCTCCCTATGGTTTGAAACAAGGGTTGCAAATTGGGTATGAATTCCAAGATGGGGTAGAGTTTATTAACTTGTTTCATGATCTATTTTTTTGATTTATGTGAAAGAATTGTTATGTAATTTTTTTGACTATTATTAATTTATTATATTTATGGTTTCCATTTTTTACTTTGTTTGAACTATGTTATAACATACCTCCTCAAATTCATAGAGTGCAACCATAAGAGGAGGCCGAAGAGAATTCTCTTCTAGTTGAAAAATTAGTTAATCAGAGACTTATTGTGGTAGTGGTTTGAGCTGTTCGATCCCTAGACCAGGGACCAAGTTCCAGTCCTACTGAAACTAAGGAAGTTTAATTGGTACTAGAAAGGGATTAGGCTTAGGAGTTTCTCAATAATAATCCTCCATATTCTCAGGGAAGCATTGAACCCTAATAAACTAAGGATTGGCTAGAAAGTATTTAGTAGATCTTTGAGTTTTTTGGAACTCTAATGGTTGTCAAGGTTAAGTGTGTAGCTTTTATGTTAGAAGGTCCCAATAATAGGTGGTAGGATTTAGTGATGCATTCTAGGAAGCATGATCATATGTGATGGAGTGATTTTAAGGCTATCTTTACTAAGTCATTTTTTCTAATACCTTGATGCTCACCAAGTCATGGAAATTTTTATCCCTTCAGTAAAGAGATTGCTCAATGATGGACTATAACAAAACAAATTCGATTTTTTCCACTCTTCTCTTGATTTAATTACCAATTAAATATTAAAATATTGTTAGTTTGAAATGGTATTGTGACCTAACATTCAATCATAATTCTTCCTGCTTAAATTGAATACATGTGACGAGGTTTATGAACTGGCATTAATGGTGGAGATTGACTAGGAAGGTATATTAGATTTGACAGGGATGACCTCTGTTCCATGTTATAGTGGAACCAAATCATTTGGAAAGAAAATGAAGTTGGAAGAGGGGTGAAATTGGGTAGTGGTAGTTTTGGATATCCGCCCTGAACATCTTCTTCAAAAGATGTAGGTGATGGGACTATTATGTGTCATCAATGTGGAAGGGTTAGTTACATGAAATATACATGTAAGTTTCCACCCAAGTCATTCTATATGTATGGATGCATAGTCCATTTTTATAGGTTTTGTAAGTATACCCCTTCCCCATATAGTAGTGAAGGCTCTACTACTCCCAAAGAAACTGCAGCGTAGTCTAATTCTTCCAAGGATATGGGGACTCGCTCTAGTGGGTGTGGTGGAAATGGTGAGTATTATTATAGGAAGAGTAGATTTGGAAAAATCCATTGTTTACTAATCAACCTTAGACTTATATATAGATAAATCTCTTTTATGCAGTGGATCATGCACTAATGTATCTTCAATGTCCCGAAGTCCTTCATTTTTATTGATTTTTGATAATACACCTTTCAAGGGGTGAGGTGGAACCCTTACAAGGCCCGTAGGTGTAAGAATTACATGGCCCATAGGCCTTAGAGGAATTTAGTGCCCATAAGCTTCAAACATTACATACAACCCAGACTAACTACTTGGAACTTCTCCTCCCCAACATCTTCATCGTGAAATCATCTCTCCACCTTTGCATGGCTGTTCATCTAGGCTTTCCCATGCATGCACATGCTTGTCCTGATAAAAGTGTTAGGTCGGAACAAACGAGGAAGATGGCAAGAGGGGGGGTGAATTGCCTTTTAAAAAATGATTAACAATTTAAAATCAAAGTAAAGAATGCAGCGGAAATAAAGAGGCAAGACACACAAAATTGATAACGGAGTTCGGCCAAAACCCGGCCTACGTCTCCGCTCCCAACTCAACTGTTGAGAGATTCCTACCGCTTACTTTTCAATGGTTTTAGCAAGAAACCCACTAGGCTTTGAGGTAGCACTAGGACCTATTACAGCTTGCTTTTTGTGGTTTAGCAAGAACCCACTTGCTTTCAATGGAAGAGCAAGAACCCACTAGCCTTTTTAACGGGTGAAGGCTAGCTCACCGAAAACTCAAGCCTTTTAAAAGGAAAGGCTTGAAGAAACCTCTTCACACCTTAATGGTGGTGTGAGAACCCAAAAGAAGGGGAGGATGAGAAAAGGTTGGGGTTTGTAGGCACAAACCCAAATTTAAAGCTCAAAATAAATAAAAAAATAAAAACCGTATTGTTGAGAAGCCTTGGGCGCCAAGGGTTGAATGGAGTTGAAGACGTGCACTCCCAAGCTTCTATGGTGGTGCTCCTTAGATGTGGAATTGGATGGATCTAGGTGTGGTTCCCTTGGAGCAATCCGCCGGAGGTTTGCCAAATGAGGAGAATTGTGTTCGTTGGCTTCACAATGCTTAATTATGGTCCGGCAATTGTTCCGGGGCTTCAAGGTCCTTTATTTATAGAGGGGGAACCCTCATATGGCCGTTGGAGGCCTTTGGAGCCGTTGGAAAGGCTTTCGGAGCCGTTGGGAGGCAAGTGGAGCAGCCTGGTCAAAGCCCCAACGGCTAGTTTGACTGGCTCCACCAGCTGGCCGGTACAGGGCCACCGGCTGGCCGGTGTGTGCAAAAAGGCATAGGATTCTTGTCCAGGGGCCACCGGCTGACCGGTGCCAGAGACACCGGCTGGCCGGTGGCAAGATAGTAGCTGGCACTGTTTGGAGAGGGTACCATCGGCTGGCCGGTGCTGAGGCCACCGGTTGGCCGGTGGGGAGGCAGTAGCTTCCCTTTGAGTGCAGGTGTCACCGGCTGGCCGGTGACAGAGCCACCGGCTGACCGGAGGAGCCTGGCAGTGGGCAATGCCTCTGCCAGGTCCACCGGCTGGCCGGTGCTATCACACCGGTTGGCCGGTGGACTGAATTTCAGTCCACTTTGCCAGCTTTCTTGGGCCAATCCTTTGGCAATCTTTTGCCTATCATCCACAACACTTAAGAACAATGTTAGACAAATAAGAAAGGTGATTGTGATCATGAAAATCAAACAACGAGGGGAACGAGATGTACAACAATATCCCCCTATTTTGATGATCACAATCACCAAAACAATTAAAGTAAAAACATAAATGAGAGACATGCTTAAAGAAAGTAAATGCTAAGAACGATCAAAAGGATTCTCCCCCAATCAATCATGAAAGTTCTCCCCCTTTGTGATTATCAAAATAGAATGGGGCATGAAACTTGATTGAGGGAATGGTTTGAAAAACTTGATATGAGAATTGAAAAATCAATTGAGATTTTTGAAAGTTGGAATCGAAAAATTGAATAACAGTTTGAATTGAAAGTTTTGAATCAAAAACCAATTGAAATTTGAAATTTGAATTGAAAGCTTTGAATCAAAAGTTTGAACTGAAAGTTTTGAATGAAAAATTCGAATTGAATATTTTGAAATGAAAATTTTGATACCAAGTGTTGAAATTGAAAGTTTGAATCGAAAAATTGAAAAAAAGCTTAAACAATCCTAACTCCCCCTAAATAAAAACAATAAATCACCGGGGAGAGGAAACAAATTTTGGCCCGGAGAGACTCGCAAGAAGGGATTTTTTAATCCATACTTGTCTCATGGCGGGTCTTCTCCTATAAAATTCGTCCGAATAAAAAATAGATTTGGGTTGACCGTACCGGGCGTTTTTACAATTACATTCATATATCATGTGCCCGGGTTTTTTGCAATAGTTACAAAATTTAAAACAAGAGCTCCCCCTTACAAAAACAGTTGGAGCATGGGAGGAGGAAGCTTGGTTGGTGTAGCCAAGTCCATTGGTGGTTCTAGATATTCGTTGGGAACCTAGGAGTTTGGACAAATTTTGTTCACCTTGGGTGAACTTGGCTAGGGTCTCCCTTAGGTCTTTGATGGTTGATTCCATGGAATCAAAATTTGGGAAATTTTGGATTTTGAGGGACATATCCTCCTTCTCTTTGAGAAGTTGTTCTTTTTCGGAGGAGAGTTTTTTGAAAGACTTTTTTAAAGCGACAAATTTTGAAGAAAGCTCATGAAAACAATTTTCTAGTTGGTCTCTAGCATGTTGGAGTTCTTCATAAGACATATGATTGAAATAATTTGAATTTGAAGAACAAGAGGAGGAGGAGTCGGAAGATGTTACCTCATGGAATGCCATTAGGCATTTTGTACCTTGGTCGCTCGAGGAGGAGGAGGAGGAGGATGAGGAGGTGTCACTCCATGTCGCCTTGAGGACTTTTTTCTTTCCTTTCTCCTTGGCCCGTTTCTTGTTGAGTGGGAAATCGGGCTTGTAATGGCCCTTTTCGCCGCACCCGTAGCATTTTACCTTGGGCTCGGATCTTGCGGTGGGTTCTTGCTTTCGATGCTTGCGGGATTTCTTCTTCTTGTGCTTCTTCATAAACTTGTGCATTTGGCGAGCGAGATCCTCCATTTCCGAGTCGCCGCTTGATGATGAAGAAGATGAAGATGATGATGAGGAGGAGGAGCTTACTTCTTTTTGTACCTTGAGGGCGATGTTCTTTGGTGTCTTGATTGGTGTGCCCTCCTTTTGAGCTTACCTCCTCATCGTGATCTCGTACGTCATAAGGGATCCGATGAGCTCCTCTACCGGCATATTTTTGACGTCCTTAGCTTCTTGGATCGCCGTCACCTTTGGTGCCCATGAGCTCGGAAGGACCCATAAGATCTTCTTGACCATCGTCTCGGCTGAAACATCATCACCAAGAGATTTCCTTCCATTGCACACGTCAGTAAAGCGAGTAAACATATCGGAAATAGACTCATTTGGATGCATTGAAAAAGACTCAAAATCTTGCCTAAACATATCCAATCTAGTGTCTCTAACTTTGTTAGTGCCCTCGTGAGTTACTTCTAAAAGTTTCCAAATTTCATGTGCGGAGGTGCATGTGGAAACTCGATTGAACTCATTTCGGTCAAGGCCGCAATGAAGAGCATTCATGGCTTTTCCATCAAGCTCAAAATTTCTAATATCGGCGGGGGTCCATTTGGATTCATCGGGAGAGGAGAGGGTGTAACCTTGCATGAAAATTTTATAAATGGGATATCCTATACTTCTAAGAAAAGTGGTCATGCGAGTTTTCCAATAATTATAGTCGGTCCCATCAAAAAATGGAGCCCGACCCAATTAGAGGCCCTCGGGGGCGAAAGAGGTTGATGCCATCTTAATGGATCTTAAATTTGAAACCGGGTTAGGGTATTACTCAAATTTTCCTTTGATACCAATTGTTAGGTCGGAACAAACGAGGAAGATGGCAAGAGGGGGGGTGAATTGCCTTTTAAAAAATGATTAACAATTTAAAATCAAAGTAAAGAATGCAGCGGAAATAAAGAGGCAAGACACACAAAATTGATAACGGAGTTCGGCCAAAACCCGGCCTACGTCTCCGCTCCCAACTCAACCGTTGAGAGATTCCTACCGCTTGCTTTTCAATGGTTTTAGCAAGAAACCCACTAGGCTTTGAGGTAGCACTAGGACCTATTACAGCTTGCTTTTTGTGGTTTAGCAAGAATCCACTTGCTTTCAATGGAAGAGCAAGAACCCACTAGCCTTTTTAACGGGTGAAGGCTAGCTCACCGAAAACTCAAGCCTTTTAAAAGGAAAGGCTTGAAGAAACCTCTTCACACCTTAATGGTGGTGTGAGAACCCAAAAGAAGGGGAGGATGAGAAAAGGTTGGGGTTTGTAGGCACAAACCCAAATTTAAAGCTCAAAATAAATAAAACAATAAAAACCGTATTGTTGAGAAGCCTTGGGCGCCAAGGGTTGAATGGAGTTGAAGACGTGCACCCCCAAGCTTCTATGGTGGTGCTCCTTGGATGTGGAATTGGATGGAGCTAGGTGTGGTTCCCTTGGAGCAATCCGCCGGAGGTTTGCCAAATGAGGAGAATTGTGTTCGTTGGCTTCACAATGCTTAATTATGGTCCGGCAATTGTTCCGGGGCTTCAAGGTCCTTTATTTATAGAGGGGGAACCCTCATATGGCCGTTGGAGGCCTTTGGAGCCATTGGAAAGGCTTTCGGAGCCGTTGGGAGGCAAGTGGAGCAGCCTGGTCAAAGCCCCAACGGCTAGTTTGACTGGCTCCACTGGCTGGCCGGTACAGGGCCACCGGCTGGCCGGTGTGTGCAAAAAGGCATAGGATTCTTGTCCAGGGGCCACCGGCTGACCGGTGCCAGAGCCACCGGCTGGCCAGTGGCAAGACAGTAGCTGGCACTGTTTGGAGAGGGTACCACCGGCTGGCCGGTGCTGAGGCCACCGGTTGGCCGGTGGGGAGGCAGTAGCTTCCCTTTGAGTGCAGGTGCCACCGGCTGGCCGGTGACAGAGCCACCGGCTGACCGGCGGAGCCTGGCAGTGGGCAATGCCTCTGCCAGGTCCACCGGCTGGCCGGTGCTATCACACCGGTTGGCCGGTGGACTGAATTTCAGTCCACTTTGCCAGCTTTCTTGGGCCAATCCTTTGGAAATCTTTTGCCTATCATCCACAACACTTAAGAACAATGTTAGACAAATAAGAAAGGTGATTGTGATCATGAAAATCAAACAACGAGGGGAACGATATGTACAACAAAAAGGTTCCATACCCTCTCATTCATGCAATTCGTTTAACTTCTGCACTAGTGAAAGCTCCTTGCTCATCCTCCTTCTGAAGCTTGTTCCTTGTAGGTTGTCTGGTTTGTATCTGCACTTAAGGTGGCCCAAAGGCCTTACTGACGCGAAGTCCTAGGTGGCCCGAAGGCCTTAAAGGACCCGGGGACCAAATTGGTGGCCCAAAGGCCCAAACGGGGGAATATCCCCGGCTGCTACAGTTCCAAACAGTGCCTGCTACAGTACCTGCTACAGTACTGCACAGTTCCTGCTACAGTACCTACTACAATACCTACTACAGTACTACTACAATACTAGTATAGTACCCCTGGAAATTAGCGTCCGCTTGGTTTTGATCCTGAGTCTCTCAGATGCACTTAAGGAGTCCTCACCAACCGGGATGAGGCTCATGTGCAGGATCATGCACTAATGGAATTTGATGCAGGCCTCTTAACTGTTAGAGGTTCCATTCTCCTTACTTAATTTATAAAAATTTATTTATTCAATATAGGTGCTTCCCAATCCTTCATCTCTTATTACCTTGTGTACTTATGAAATATACCAACTGGAATCATTCCATATGTCATAGAGATAGTTACATAGATTGGGAAGTGGAAGGAGTGGGGTTTCTATTTCCCATCAGGTGTTGTTTCTATGCTAGAGGCTGAGTTAAAGTAGTACTTACTCATCCTAGAATTAGAACTTTTCATTTTGATTATAGGTATTTATTGGATGACATTATTTGGGGCTCACATTGATTTCTACTATTGGTGGTTGACCTTCATAGCCCCCTATGGGAGTACTCAGATCTTCTAGGGGGAATGAGACCTATAGTCTAGAAGTGCAGGATCACCACTTATAGAGTTGGGAAGTCTCACCTGTCAAGTATATTCTCATCTATTGGAAACTAATGATAGAGGTTCGAGAAGTTTGTTTCCTCCCATGGTTTGTGTATTCCACGAAGCATTCTTGTAGTATATATCATGTTTACCTCCAAATAGAGAAGTGTATTTTTCCACTAAATTAGTGTCAAAGACACAACATATATCTCTCCCTTCATACTGAATACCCACCAATGAGATGAAGGAATTAAATATTCAGCTAGATGACTTAGATTCTAAGGGATTCATCCACCCAAGAATGTCCCTAGGGGCCACCCTAGTAGTTTTTTCAAAGTAGTATTGTGAATATCTCAATTTACATGTTGTGTATTAGAAGTTAAACTAGTTTAAAATAATGAATAATTAACCATTACCCTGAATAGATGGTCTATTCATCTAGATTAAAGAATAAATATGTATTTTGAAGATTGATATCTATTCAGGATATAACCAGCTCAAGGTGAATGAAGATGATGTCCCTAAGGATTATTTTCAAAGTTGGTACAACCACTTCAAGTTTCTAGTGATGGCATTTTGTTTAATAAATGATCCCGCAGTATTCATGGAACTCATTAACTATGTGTTACATAGATATATAGAATCCTTTTTTATAGTATTTTTGGATGACATATTGGTTTAGTCAGGATCAGAAGTAGAGCATTAACAACATCTAAGATTTGTTTTAAGGATGTTGCAGGATCCTTTCCTTTTCACCAAGTTATTGAAGTGTAAATTTTTTATTCTATAAGTCATGTTTTGAGACATGTGATATTAGAGAATAGGTTATCTACTGATCTAGAGAAAATCATAGTGGTAATTTATTGGGAAGAGGTAAGGTTTTTTTTTGAAATCATGGGTTTCTTGTACCTTGAGGGTTACTATAGGTGGTTTGTTAAAGACTTCTGGAGACTTGTATCGACTATAAAACCTCTTACCCAAAATAAGAAAAGTTATCTTGAATCATAAAATGTTAATCATCTTTTGAGAATCTCAAGTGGTATTTGAAATTATTCCATGTGTTTAATATACTTGAAGTTGGTCTAGGATATGTGGTTTATTATGTTCCATCAGGTATGATCATAGTTTGTGTGCTTATATAGGTGACCATGTAGTGGTGTATGGATCCCAAAAAATTCATCCACATGATAGGAATTACCCAACCCATGAACATGAACTCTCTTATATAATTCACAATCCTAAATACTATAAAAATTACCATTTTGGGGAATGGTTTTTGATTTATTTCGAACATAAAATCTTGATCTATATCTTCTCCTAGAAGGACCTGAATATGGGACATAGATGATGAGTTGAGTACCTAAAAAGAGTTTATTTCAACATACTCTATACCCCTAGTAAAGGGAAGATATGTGTTGATGTCGTAAGTAGGAATATTTCATCTCTGGCTCTGAAAGAGTCTAACAGTGAGTGGAATCTCATCAGAATTTGTTTCCAAGAAGCATTTAGAAGCAAAGGAAGAGGAGACGATTTTCTTGGCTAGAATACAATTGATTCCCACTCTTATATATATTATCCATGAAGATCAACCAATGGATGAGATGTGTCAACAATATATTTATATTTTAAATAGTGGGGAGGTATCTTGTGAATGATCTTTGTCTTTAGAGGAAAATCCTTTGTTTTGGAGGCCATTTCTTATGTTTTCATCTCTTAGGAAGGTGGTGATATATGACTATCACCAATCCTAGTGGGTTGTACATAATGGTTCCATTGATATGTATTATGAAATAATATTTTAGCTATGGTGTTTAAATATGAGGTGAGATATCTCTAAATTTTTTTCACATTGTTATACTTGTTAGTAGATAAAATCCAAGAAGCAAAATCCCTCAGGACTACTTTGGACTCTTCCTATTCTTAATTATAAGTGGGATGATGTTTACATGAATATAACCATTGGACGAAGCCATACTCCCTAGAGAACTAATTAAATTTGAGTGTAATTTATTGTTTGAATAAATATTATCATTTCATCCCGATCAAGGACACCACTATAGTGGATGAACTATAAAGACTGTATATTCAAGAGATCTTGATATTTCATTGGGTAACATCTGCTATCATTTCTGAAAGAGTTACCCATTTCACATCATTATTATGGGAGGGTCTTCTGAAGGCATTGGTAATGAAAATTATTCTTATCATGACACACTATCCCCAAAAAATGGCCTAATAGAGTGGGAAAAACAATTTTTAGAGTACATTCTTTGTGCCTATGCTTTAGAATATATATAGATTTATTATAAAACCACATTGGATTAGTGGAGTGTTCCTATAATAATTGTTTCCAATCCTTAATCAAGATGTCTCCCTTTGAAGGTTTATATAGTCAGCCTTAACAGTCCCCTTTGTGTTGTATCGAGATCGGTGATACTTCTATGGTGTGATTGAGCATAGTGTAATAAATGATAGGCAACATCAAGACTATTAGGGAATGAATGATGAAATCTTAGAGTCATTCAAAATCATATATCTAACATTTAAATTGTTGGAATTTTCTAATGGTTGGCCAGTTTTTTTTGAAGGTGACACCTCATTTTAGTCATCCTCTTCTTAGGAAGTAAGGGAAACTTTCGAACACCCCAAAATTATAATGTAAGAGCATTATATTCGATAGCGTGTATGACAGACAACAAAAATCGCATAAGGGAAAATAATATCCTAAGGCTTTACAATATATTTAATATTTTAAATAAAATAAATCTATGATATAGCTTGAAATGAACAAGATACTGAGTTAGTATGTGTCACACACAACAAAAAGTTTCTTCAATGACTTGCATTACACGTAAGACTGGCTTTTACCAAACAACAATATGCTAATAAAATATTATTAGTCAATATTATAAGATACAACCTATTTGTTAAATTAAAGGTTATGAATAGTATTAACAAGCTTATGATAATATATATATTATATATCCAAACAAATGTTTTGAAATTCATCCAATATATTTTATAGTCATAAGATAAGATTAAACCAAATATTACGGATAAAAACATATATTTTTCTAAATGTAATTTTACAACCTTTTAATGGAGAACCTATTTTAAATCTAAAATTTGGAGATTCTATAAAATTTATATTTATAAATTATCTTCATTTTTGAAATAATAACATAAAAATTAATTTATGGTGAAATTTTGTTATTTTTTCTAAGAAGTTTCATTTTTTAATGAATAGTGAAAATACTGAATTTTAATTCAAAACTACTTTTCCGTCTAATTCATTTATAAGGTAAAATTATATTTTTTTTTATTTTTTTAAAGTCAAATTATATCAATTATACAATAATTAATAAAATTTATTTAATTTAAATAAATTTATCAATGAAATTGGATATAAACACATCTCAAACGTTTGAACATTTTTTACTTTAAAAACCCACTTTGTCGTCTTGTCTCCAGGATTAAATTTAAATTAATTTCTGCCAATTTTATAATTTTAATTTAGAAAAATGAATTCAATATTTTTAATCATAATAATTTATGAAGTCTAATAATACCAAATTATTTTTTGACAAAAAATATTAGTGAAGGTGAATATAATTCATTACAACAATTAAGAGAAAAATTATCTTAACAAGGGACTAAACCTTTAACTGAAGGACCAAAATGACCTAGAAACATGTACAAAATACCTTTTTGGCCATATTTAGACCATATAATCCATTGTATATATTTTTTTCATTATGTTATTCATATTATGTAATGAAGACCTCTCAATAGTGTTTACGTTTTTATATTTACAAGAATCATACTCCTCCTCCACTAAAAAAGACACTCATCCCTCCCACTTATTCACAACTATTAATTCATTTATCTCTCCCAAAATCTGATAAAATAAGATCAAAAAAATACCTTTCCAAATTCTAGAAGTCTCAATTTGGGTATAAATGAATCCAAGGAATACCTCTGGTGAAAACCACAAGGAGTTACCCAAAAAAGAGGTAACCTTCTTCAATGATGAATTTAGTTTTTTTCTCTACTCCTTAAATTATACTTATTAAATGATTATATAATAACACCCTTATCCTCAATTTACTGATATTTTTTTTATATTAAGGGTTCTATATACACTTACACACACTTCCATTTAACGTGTAACGAACTTACTATTCGTGTGTATGTTGGACTACTGCCTCACGAAACAATGATTATTCATTCTTCCTTTCCACCTATCATGGTGGGAATTATGTTAGACAAGGTACTTATTTATGATATTTATAATTTCATTATTTTCATTTAATTTTTATATGACACATATCATTATTCTTTATATTTTTTTATATATGATAACATTGTTTGTGGATGTCAGGACTATCGCCTCCTCAAAGCAATGTGATTCATTCACACTATACATATAACATATAAAAAATTATTTTAATAAAAATATGTGAAATATATGACATATATTTGATAGTATAATTATAATTTACAAATATATCATTTAATTTTATGTTTTTTAATAATGCAAAGAAATGGAATTAGCGTTTATGTGTACATACGAACTACCATATCCATGAATAGTGCATTTCATTTATTCTTTCCAAATATTATGGATTATAATAAATAAATATACTTAATTAATATATATTATAATTAAATCATGGTTTACATTTTGGATATGATGAAATAATGATCTAAGTAATATAAACAAAAAGTAACAAGTCAAAAGATACTCGAAAAACTAGGCAATTAACACACAAAATAGTAAAAACAATGAAATATTTTTAAAAAATGGGTAATAAGATATTATCAAAAGATATTAAATAATATTATAAATATGTTTATGGTTTTGGTATAATTTAATAACATTATTAAAGCCACTATACATGAGGTTAAAGGAAATTCCCCTAAAAAGAAAACATAAGGAAATTGATTTTCATCTCACTTTTTACATCCATGAGATAAATGTCATATTAACAACTTAATTATTTTGTGTGGTGTATTTACTACCCATTTTTATATATTATACCATTAATTATTTTATCTTAATTTTATTTTTATTCTCAATTGGAGTTATTTATTCTAAGTGGATTGGAATTTAAATATACAAAGTGGTAAAGAATTTCATAACCTGATTCCTTTTCATTGGGTTATATTACCTCCTTATTGTCATTAATATTATAAGATTATGTGTGTAATAAAACTTTAATATATAATGTTGTATTTACAATTATTTTATATGGATTTAAATTTTACACACATAATATATTTAGTGATTGATTCTTACATCAATATTATGGTCTTTTCAATGGATTACTTTACAGTCTCATTTTGTTTGGGTTTGTTTACTATAAAATTTTCATTATAGAAAATTATTGAATAATTGTATAATAAATCTTAAATTTTCTTATAATATGGTTATTCATAAACTTTTCCATGTAATAGTACCATTTTCCAACTCTTTGGTACTCAAAATTATTTACAAATGTTTTAATAAAACCTAACTTCATTTCCCTCTTTAGTCGAAGAACCTGTTTTCTTCTAAAACCTTATTTTCTAAAAAGGTTTTAAAAACGTTCTTAACATTTCAAAAATTATTTATCTAATAAAATTTTAGATTTTATTTATTTTACAAATGTTTTCAAAGTAATATTCTTTTCTCTTTCCAAACAAGTAACTTTCCTAACCTTTTACCTTACAAAAGGAATGTTCTTTTTTACCTCGTAATACATGTAAGGAATTACCCACATTAATTTATTTGAAAACTAATTTTTATTATTAATAGATTGATTTTTAAATAAAATGTTTTCAAAAATTGATTTTCAAAGAAAATGTTTTTCAAAATGTTTTTCAGAATAAAACGGATATTTTCCTGAAGAATATTTTTAGAAGATATTTTTATAGTATTTTAATTCATTAATGAAAAAACCCATTTATTTTTACACCAATTTGGATATATTGTATTGATACCATACATATTATTCATTTGGATGGTTTACTATTTATTTAAACAAGGATAGTACTGATATTCACTACCTTGATTCCTTTTAGTCCCCTTGAAATATTCAATTTCCTATGATTATTTAACATTTAATTTCCCCTAATTATCCATATCATTCATCATAGACATGTTTGTTTTCTAAATTGTATATCATTTTTACATATGGTGTTTACTTTTATAGTTATTTGATTATTTGGGGAAATATTGATAAATCTAATTCCTTTATTCAATACAGATATTTGATAGGGCACATTTTTTGTTAATTAAATAGATTATTTCACTATATGGGGAATGATTGTGACTTTCACTATATGGGTTGAGGATAGATTAATGAAATACATATGATTTTGGGAATGGTTAATTAAATCCCTACAGTTGGGGAACATTTATTGTAAGCCCCTAGATGCATCGATAGTATAATGAGATGAAATTAGTTGGTGAAAAACCCTTCAAGTTTCCTTCTAAAAAAATAGATGGGTTTCGACCCATAGATTCAAACCATCTTATGAAAGGTCTTGATGGTATAGGTTTTCATGTGCCTCAGACACGATATCAAATAATTAAGAACATCCTTTATTTTCATTCAGTTATTTATTATCTATGAATTTTTCACTATGACATTATATATGGATGCATTCCATTCTAATTTCATCGATTATATGGAATGTGTGTTCAATTATTACGTTTAAATATTGACTATGAAAATTAATTCATCATTTATTACATAATAATTTACCCTTAATATGCATTTAAGGTCACCCTTATCATGTTTCATTTCCCTAAGATTCCTTGAAGTGTACTAAAAATGATATGAAAGGATATGGTAGATTGAATAATATTATTATCCTCAAAAAAATGTTGTAATTAGTGTATTCATTTGTAATAAAATACTCAGTTATGTATCTAGTTTACCAAGACTACTAAACTATTCGGTCCTTTGTGATCTAATTTACTTGTATCTTATGCCAATGTAATGGTAGTACAATATTGGATCTTTGATTTTTAGGGTCATGTAGCTATAGTTGGTATCATATCAAGGTTAATAAAAACCATGGGAACTAGATTTAGGAAACTTATATTATAGAACATAGCCCAAATGTATAATTTGAGGATAATTATAGAAGAACATCCTAGAATTATGGTACGGTAGAGATTATATGGGTATTTATAGAAATACATCCCTATATGGATACTACAAGTAGATGTAGTTCTAGAAAATATATACCTAGGGATAAAAACTCTAACAAGGTGCAACAAGACTGATTCAAGCATAACCTAGTATATGAAAACATGCCTTACTATTCTCCTTATTTGATACTTTTCTGGGATATGATTAGGATAATTTAAATTTTATTTACTAAATATTATGATGTATTTGAATAGAAAATTATAATTAATAGACTAGGTTAATTTATTGGAGTCTTAGAAACAAATAAGGGGTCAACATTTAAACACCCTGAAATGATTATATAGTATTTCCATTATGATAATTGTTTCTCATACTATGATTTCTGGTTTTATTCAATGGTTGGAACCTGAAAGAGTCAATTTAACATCAAACATGAAGGAAAAGATGGTGAAAATGAGAAACTAAAAGGGATTTTGATATGAGTGAAAGATATTGTGTTTATGCCTAATTTTTTTTCCCAAAATATGATTCAAAAAATATACCTTAACCAACTTTTGAACTCACCATGTAAGAGAAAGATGATGTTTTCTTAGAACTCAAGTGGTGGAGACCTTGGAGAGAAGAAGGTTTGATTTCCATTATGTAAGAAATGTGGAATGAGGTGCCCAAGAAAGTGTCTCAATGGAATGGTTAAATGATTTATATATGGGAAATAAAGACATAAAACAATTAATTTCCGAGGAAAAATTAATAGCAGGATGGAAGGAAATAAATCTCATCCTAAGGATCCATTTATAGTTCATTGGCTTACCTGTTGGGAACCTGGGTATTACCCGAGTTAGTTCCCTCTTCTAAATGATAAACTCTAGACCAAGGACCAATGTGTAAATAAATGGATGTAGTATTTATGTATTGGGTTTGTATTGAAATCCTTAGTTATAAGGATATTTAATGATTTAATTCAAGTATTTACATTATATTTATTTTGGAAATTATATGGTTTTAAAAAAATGATAACCTATTAGGCGGTGGGGCTTGAACCCATGATTGATGGATGATAAGGTTTTTTCACCTACCACTGGCCTATTTGATGTCTTGGCCAATATGTCATTGATTTTTGATAAACAATTTAATGAATAAATTTAATGATAAAAAATTACTATTAATTTTAATTTTATAGATTAATGTATTTAACATATTAGTTTAGGAAAATATTTAGAGACAAATGTAATGATCTATTTTATGGGTATTATGATCCATTAAAATAATATTTTAGTGCTTTAAAAAAGGGGTGAATTATAGGATATCCATTTCCTAGAGTAAGGGATAAATTATAATTTCATCAAATCACAACCAAAAGATGGAATTGTTCATATGAAATTGAAAATTATCAAGTAATTAAATTTACTTATATTATTATGAAGTAAAATAATTACTCAATATTAGGAAAATGATCAATTTTTTTCTTAATACCTTAATTTTTTTTGAACTGGCATCCTTTTAAATCATCATAGATTTAGGGCTTTGAGGCCTCAAAATTTCCATTGATAATTCACTTATTTTTGATTGATGACCTCAATCGATCACTTTAAATATTTACACTTTTCCTCCAAATCCATATCTCCACTTGAAACTAATGTTCTCTAACTTAGATACCTAGTTATATGTTTGTCCACATGAACTTTATACTTCCCATTCTTTCTTTTAAAGAGGATGTTTTACAAACCCTTCTCTCGATGTCAGATTTCAATATAGGAAATATCAAAAAAATTATTACCAATTTTGAGTTGAAATTGAAAGGAAACAATTCATTCATGTTTGGGATAATGTAAATCCTTGAAATTATAAATTAAGAACACTGTATTTAATAACGTGTATGACACACAACACTAAGCATGTAAGGTAATATAATATCATGATACTTTAAAAAATATTTAATATTTTAAATAAAATCAATCTATGATATATCTTTAAATTAATTTGATACTAATTTATCATAAATCACATGAAACAATGAGTTTCTTAGATGACTTGGGTTACACGTAAGACTGATTTTTACTGAACAATAATATGTTATTAAATTATTATTATTTAATATAATAAGATATAACCTAGTAATTTAATTTGAAGTTATGAATATTATTAACTAAATTATGAGATTATATATTATATATCTAATAAAATGTTTTTAAATTCATCTAATACGTTTTTTAGTCATAATATAAGAGAAAACCCAATATTATGCCTAAAAACCTATATTTTTTAAATTTAATTTTACAACATTTTAATGGTGAACCTATTTTAAATATAAATTATAGAACTTTTATAAATTTCATATGTCAAAATAGACTTAATTTTTTAAATCATAACATAAAAATTATCTTAGGGTTATTTTTTTGTATTTTTATGAGAAGTTTTATTTTTTGATGCATAGTGAAAAATACTAAATTTTAATTCAAAAATGGTTTTTCATATACTATATTTAAAAGGTTAAATTATATTTTAAATTGTTTATAAAGTCACATTACATCAATTATAAAAAAAATAATCCAATTTAGGTCATTTAAATCAATGTTTCATTGAAATTGGATACAAAAACATCACAAACTTTTGAACATTTTTAAAAAATTGCTTTATCGTCTCGTCTATGGGATTGAATTTAAATTAATTTCTGACACTTTTGTGATTGGTATTTGAAAAAATTGATTCCATATTTTTAATAATAATAATTTATAATGTTTAATAATGTCAAATTAGTTTTTGACGAAAAATATTGATGAAAGTGATTAAAAAAAATTATAGTGATTAAGAAGAAAATTAGCTTAAAAATTGACTAAACCCTATACTTAAGGGACAAAATGACCTAGAACCTTGTCCAAAATCCATTTTATGGATTTATGTCAATCATAGCCTCAATTATATCTTTTTGTTTCATTATTTGATGCAAATTATGTAATATAACCCTCTCAATAATGTTTACCTTTTTATATTTACAAGAATGTCACTCCTCCTCCACTATAAAAAGGCACTCATCCCTATCGCTTATTTACACCTCTAAAGCCCTTTGGATCACAAAAAATCTACTCAAATACGATCACAAAACCCATACCCTCATCCTAGAATTTTAAATTTGGGAATAAATGGATCCATGTAATTCCTTTTGTGAAATACAAATGGAGTTACCCAAAAAATAGGTGACCTTATTCAACAATCACTTTAGTTTTATTTCTTTATTTACTCCATCAATTATACTTATTAAATGATTATATAAACACACCAGTATACTAAATTTACTTATATTTAATTATATTATGGGTTCTAACTATACTTACACACACTTCCATCTAATGGGTAACAAACTTACCATTAGTGTGTACGACAGACTACTGCCTTACGAAACAATGATTGTTATTTCTTCTTTTACCACCTCTCATAGTGGGAATTACGTTGGAAATTATTTTTATATATGATAATATATATATATATAATTTTTTTTATGATTCTATAATTTTTATATAACACATAAATTTATGATTTCCATGTTTTGTAAATACGATAACATCGTTTGTGGACGTGTGGACTACCGCATCCTCAAAGAGATGTGATTCGTTAAAACTATACATGAAACTTATAAATGATGATTTTAAACAAAATGCAGGACATATAACACACATATATATATGATACTTTAATATTAACATACATATATATCATTTAATTTTCATCCTTTTAATATGGAAAAGAAATGATTGTAGCGTTCATGCGTACGTACGACCTACCTTCTCCATGAACTGTGCATTTAATTTCATATATCCAAATATTATGGATTATTATAAATACATATATAATGTATATATATTATAAGTAAATCATGGTTTACATTATGGAGATGATTAAATCATGATATAAGTAATAGGAACAACAAATAACAAGTCAAAACATACTTGAAAAACTAGGCAATAAACACCTGAAATAGTTAAAATAATGAAATATTATTAAAAAATGAGTAATAATATATTTTAAGAAGATAATATTTGATATTATAAATTTTAGTATGGTTATTTATTAAGTTAATAATATTTTTTAAACCAGTATATAGGAGGTTAAAGGATGTTCACCTGAAAAGGAAGCACACGGTAAGAGATTTTCATCTCACTTTTTACATCTATGAGATAAATGACATATTCACCACTTAATTATCTTTTGTGGTGTATCTAATGACTGTTTTGATATAATTTATAATGAATTATTTTATATTATTATTATTTTTTGTATTAATTTTAATTATTTATTCTTAGGGTATTTGAATTAAAAGTTACCAAGTGGTAAAAAATTTCATAAACTGATTCCTTTTAATTGGGTTATATTACTTCTTCATTGTAGTTAATATTATAATATTATGTGTGTAATAAATTTTTACATTATATTTTTGTATTTAAACTTTTTTCTTTGGATATAAATTTTACACACATAATCTATTCATTTATTGATTCTCGCATCAACGTTATGTTCTTTTCAAGGGTTTATTTCATAATCTCATTTTATTCAGGATTGTTTACACTTGAATTTACATCAGATAAAATTATTGAATAATTGTATAATAAATCATTTAATTTTATTTCACTCTAGTTATTCATGACCTTTTCCAAGTAATATTTCCATTTTCACACTCCTTGGTACTGAAAATGTTTTCAAAATTGTTTTAAGAAAACCTGACTTATTTTCTCTCTCTAGTTAGAGAAAATATTTTCGTATAAAAACCCTACTTTCTAAAAGGATTTTCAATTTTTTTAAAATTTCAAAAATTATTTATTAAATAAATTTTTACCTTTTTTTCTTTTACAAATTTTTTCAAAGGAATATACTTATCTCTTTCTGAATAAGGAACTTTTTTAACCTTTTACCGTACAAAAGGAATGTTCTTTTTACCTCGTTAAACATGTAAAAAATTAACCATTTTTGTTTATTTTAAGCTTCATTTGTAAGTTTAAAAGGGAAATTCTTAAAGAATGTGTTTTCAAAAAGTTATTTTCAAAGAAAAGTATTTTGAAAATGTTTTTTTCGAATGAAAAATATATTTTACTCAATAATTTTTTTAAAAGATATTTTTATAGTACTTTCATTCATCAATAAAAAAACCATTTATTTTTAAACCAGTTAGGATATGTTGTATTAATACCAACCTTATTATTCCTTTATAAATTTTATTATTTATTTGATTGAGGATAATATTGAAATTTACTACCTTATTTCCTTTTAGTATCCATGAAGTATTCAATTTCTTGTGATCGTTGAACATTGGATTACCTATAATTATCCATATTATTTATCATGGATATGTTTATTGCCTAATTTGTATATCATTTTTACATATTGTGTTTACATTGATATTTATTTGATTATCTAGGGAAATATTGATAAATATATATCCATTATTCAATATTGATATTTTATAAGGCATGTTGTTCATTAATTAAATTGATTATTTCACAATATGAGGAATGCTATGGACAAGCACTATACCGGTTGGGGACCAATTAATGCATGACCCATGGGTTAGAAACCAATTAATTCAAGACATATGGTTTGGGGATAATTTAAATTAATACCCTTTATGCATCGGTAGTCTCATGATATGAAATTAGTTAGTGAAAAAACCCTTCGAGTTTGTTTCCATTAATAATAGGCAGGTTTCTACCTATAGATTTAAAATGTATTTTGAAATATCTTGATGATATAGGTTTTCAAGTGGCTCAAAAATGATGTTTAATAATTAAGAACTTTCTTTAATTTATATTCATTTATTTATTATCCATGATATTTTCACTATGAAATTATCTATAGATGTATTTCATCCTCATTTCATTAATTATATTGAATGTGTGTTCAGTTATTACTTTTCCATATTGACTATGCTCATTGATTCTTTATTTTTTTTTGATGTACTTTACCCTTACTAAGAATTTAAGATCACCCATATTATTTTTCACTTCCCTAGGATTCCCTGAAGTGTACTAAGAAAGATATTCAAGGATACTCTTGATTTAATAAAGTTACCATCCTTGAAAGAAAAAAATATGTTGTAATTGGTGCATTCATTTATAATACAAGACTCATGTATATATATTTTTTACCAAGACTAATAAATAGTTAGATCCTTTTGGATGTGATTTAATTGTATTTAATTCCAATGTAACGGTTGCACGACATTAACTTTGGGCTTTTTGGGGATGGGTCACTACAAACATACTCTATGTTATATTAGACAGTTGGGGATTTCTAATTGGATCAGGAATTTTTCATATATATTATTTTCCTCTTAGTTGATAGAGATTAAAAATGTATTCCATCTATCTTAATAAAAAATTAATTTTCATTCCATGTATCTTAGTTGAAAAAGTACAACCTGGACCCCTCCCACGTGTTGAACTTGGAAGAACTCTCATTGGAACATGATATGTCAGTGAATAAATATCCAGTTCAGATCATTGACTCCAAATTAAAGGTGTTTTAAGTGAAATCGATTCCATTGGTTTGGGTGTTATGGATGCACAAAAATTATTATCATGATACATGGGAATGTGAATATTGGGTGAAAGAGCAATGTCCTTACTTACTCATTGAGAATAGCATGAATTGACTTTATATGGATTAAAAGAGGCATGTTGAGAAGAATTGTCACTCCCACTGTGGAATTTTTAGTTATTCATTATTTATTTTTGATAGTATATATTTTTTTATAGGTATTTTTATTTTTTAATTTAACATTTTTAGGGAGATAGGGAATAATGCATGGTTGGAGCATAGTTACAGGGAACACTGTGATAACCATGTAAGTGTTTTATATCCTAGATAGTTGGGGTTTGAATAGTTTCTAAACAATTTTTAAAACAATGAAAGAACCCATATAAATAGTGTGCACTAAGGCATATGCACCCATATAGTTTATAAAATTTTTCTGCCTACATAATTTTTAATGCCTTTGAAATTACTTAACTACCCCTAGCCAGATTTTCCCCCTTCTCCCCTCATTTCTACCCATTCACAAACCCTCTAACCCCAAGTGTGCTATACCCATTCTACAATTCAAACTAGGGGTAAATTATGGGCGGTTTTTTGATTGTTTCTTTAAGAAATACTCAAGTAAGTGTCTCATCTCCCTTATCTTTGGTTTCTTCTCTCATATTTTCTAAGTTTCCTCTTACACGATGGTTGTGGTCATCTAGATATTGTCCAATATAAAATGAATGGTGTGATCATTGATGTTTATGGTTTTTTCTTACTTCTAGAGGGTCCCCAATCCTCTTGGCCTATCATTTCCAACTAGTTCTTGGTGATTTCAAGGGTAAAGGAAGGTGGTTTTCTGTTTTACTATTACTTAAAAAATTTATTATAGTTTCATCTCTTTTCAATAGTCTCTCAAATTATTTTTTTGTATGTTTGTTGACTTTGATAAGAGTTTACACTTTTTAAATGGTTATAAATGCTGTTCTTTGGCATATTTTATTATTATATACAATGGAAATGGATTTTCCTAATTTGAAATAAAAGAGTGAAACGCACATGGGAATAATGGGTAACTTGGAATGAAAACTATGATAAGTAAAATAAGCATGACAAACCCTACCTAGCAAGTTTATGGTACAACACTAACTAAAATATTCAATGATTTGATATGAAGGTTTATCATTGAGGATCTATCCGTGGGAGAAGTTTTTTATGTCTCTATCATCGAGAGTACATGGATCCTAAGACCCTACCCTAGCTACCTAGGTCTTCCCATGGTTTTTAGGTTTAATTTAATTCATTTTTTATTAATTATTATGATTTTATTATTTTTATTAAAATTTAATTGAATGTTTTCAAAATCAAATTCTATTTAAAACTAACATGTTTATTTTGGTGTAATAATGGTTATGAATGGAAAAAAGTGGGGTCCTATTAGAAATGTGACCTCACACCCTAGATAAACCCAGTGGGTATATGTGGAATTGGTTTTATTTGACATAGGTAAGAAAAATGATTCTCATGGTGGTGGTGGGTACCGTTACTTGTGACTTTATAGGTTGGATATTGATGGTGATATAATGGTGGTTATTCTTTATGTCAGAAGGGGATGGGTGGATATTTTTATTTTTCTACTTTAATTTATTTATAGTTTGGGACTTGATCATGGATGTAAGCTTTGTATTCATGTATGATTTTTATTTTTATTTTTTATGTTATGGATATTTATTGTGATGTCTTTTTGATGATGTTGGTTTATATAATGGGAAAATAATTCCCAAAAGAGTAACTTGATGGCCAATAATAGGTTTCCGACCCTTGTGGATTGAGAACACCCATCACGCTATGTCACAGGCTGGGTTGGGTGCCACTTTAGATGTCAACCCAGGAAAGTTCATGACATTACTTCCTTTCTTTACAACATGATTCTGATCCCCAATAATGTTCTCATCATCAACATGTTTTATCAATCATTCATTTTTCTTATTAGGATTATCTTTTTCTTATTCATCATTGGAGTATGAAAAATATATATCATTAGTTTATGTTAGTGTGATTTATTTATTTTCATCAATAGGTTCTGAAATGATAACATCATCCTAATCATCTAAAATCATAGTATTTCTTTTCCCTTCCTCATTTTCAAAGATAACGATATCATCACTATCAGTGATTTTTTTATATTTCTTTTTATAACACTTTTAATATTTTATATTTGATGTGTACTAAAGAAAAATTGCATATTCACACTTATCATCAAATCCTTATCAACATTTATACTTTCTCTTGATCAAAAAAGGTATTTGAAACATTCTAATATGTTTAAAATTTGGATTCCCTTTAAACCACATATCATAGGGAGTTATTTCTATGTTTTTACTTATAAAGAACTTATTATAAATTATTCCTTATATTGTGGAAGCCTCAAACGAATAATAAATTGAGGTTTCATGCTCTACCAGTATAGTCTTGGACATATAAAAAATTATCCTATTATTCATTTCCACCACTATATTTTGTTAAGGATTATATAGAGCAATGAATTTATCTATGACGTCAAGTGTGTTTAGATATTTAGTAAACTATTTTTTAGTATACCTAGTACCATTAACAGACCTTAATATCTTTATGAAAAATTCATTTTTACAAGTTTTCTAAAGATCTTGAATATGTATAGGGGATGTGATTTATGATATATATATTAGGTTATTGGGGGTATAGTTACAATTAATAACACACACACACACACACACCTCACACACAGTCTAGAAAGGAATTTCCGAATGGCCCGAAGGCCTTCTTTTTTATTTTTATTATGGATAATCCCCCTTTTAAGGGTTTAAGGGGAACACATACATGACCTGTAGGCCCAAGGCACAAGGCCCGACAAACCCGCAATACATGACCCGAAGGCCCAGAGGCATACCATGACCAATACATGACTCGTAGTACCAGCCCACTTGAACTACCCCTCCCAAGATTTCTGTGTCATTGATCACCTAGCTCCCCACCTTGCATTCCTGATCGGCTAGCATTGCCCTGTACAAAACTGCACGGTGCCTGGTCCTAATAGCAGCTACCATAACCTCTCATTCTTCCAATCCGGTTATAAAGTAATTTCATATCCCCCCTCAAGAGTCTTTGAGGTTTTAATTTCAACTCCCTTATGAGTCTTATTAACTATTTTCCCTTTTTTAAAGTTTTATAAGTAGTAGTGTCTTCTTTCAGTAAAGTTAAATTTCTCATATATTTTTACTGAATATAAATATAAATATATATATATATATATTCCTTTATCCAAGTTGACCCAACCTTTTGTTCTATATCACATTTTCTAATTATTTTATCAAGTAAAAACATTATTTTACATAACTAATTTGAAAAATGTTCTGAGGTTTCTCAAACCGATTATAACCATAGTCCCTGTTTTTCATTCTTTTGACTATTTATCCATCTTTTCTAAAGATGAACTCATTTATATTATCACACAATTGTGATACACTCAAAAAAGTGTGCTATATTCCATCCACAAATAGCATACTATTTGGAATGATTTGACTTTTATTAATATTTGTTGTACCAATAGCTTTGATCTTTAGAGAACATTCATTACAATATGTCACAATTCCTCTTTCATATTTATCAAAATTTTTCTGAATGTTAAAATCACCTATCATGTTACATGAACACTAACTATCCTTGATCCAAGGGTTTTTATATTTTTAATATTTAAATGAAACATTAACTTTGTTAGTGTATTTCCTTATCTGATTTTGATTTTGATTTCTCTTAAATATATACATATATTCAACTTAACTTGGATAAAAACAATATAGACATATAATATTTTCCCTTCTTAGTCACATATTCTATATAGATCTTCAAATATATTTTAAACTTCATTTTTTTATAAAACTATTATGTCCTTATTTGTGTTATCACATATGGTTATTTTCCCCCCTTGATTCCTTATCTCTTCTTAGTCTTGGTAAAGAACTATTATATGAATAGATATAAGACTTATGAAAACACACACAATAATACTAGAAATATCATTGAAACTTTATATTTTGAAAGAATCTACTGTATAAAATATTATTCTCATATACTGTTTTCTTCCCCATAATAAGTAGATCTCTCAAATAACTTTTTGGGGGTTCTTACATGAATATTTGTGATTTATGAAGACCCATTTTCTAGTTTTTTTATTTTCAAATTTTATTAGACATAAGTATTTATTCACAACATTAATATATTCCAAATTACAATATTTTTTTAGTTATTTTCTAGAAGTAGTCTCCCTTTTCACCAGATCTTATATAGACTTGTATTTTTCATATATAGAATCATTCTTAGAGTGTCTATATTCTCTAATTTTATTGGAGAATTATTATTTCTCTAAAACATATATATTATTATTATATTCATTTTTATTATCCTACTTCATGATTTTATTATTCTAATATCTAATTTTATCAATTTAAATACCTCTTTAGATAACGGTGGAGGTCATATATTCAGTGATGTTGGAATTCTATTAACTTTAAATATTCAATAACTCTATTTATTTTATAATATTGTCTTTTTCTTTCAAAAGTTTCATTTTATTGTATGATACATTTTTTAGCTAAGTGTTTTCATATCTCAACCTTTCAATTTATTTTAGACACTTCATGATCTCTATTATCATGGTATATTATTTAGTAGCCTCTCATTCCTTTATTTATTACTCTCAATTATATTTTGATTCATATTCAGATGGGTTTACTGATTTATGTTCTTGAACTATGATTAATCTTATAGATACATATCTTATAACTTTATCATCACCACTTAACGTTTTGTAAGACAAACCTTTTTCAATTGATTGAAAGTTCCTTCTAAATAAATATGGAGAAAACTTCTTCTATTATTTTGATTGAGAAATTGAGAAATCACTAGTAATGGTTTTTTTTGAAGCTTAATAATTGTTTTTTTCTCTTTAAAATATAATAGGATAGTTAGTAGAGAAATTTACTACCATTCCATAGTTAAAATATTTAAAAGGAAGTTTACCTCTATACTTACATCTGCCCCGATTGTAATTTTGTTTTTACATGAGAGAAAGAGTCTCAACATAATAATCCATGTTTTATTATTTATTTGTGAAATCCCTCTTCTCTACAATGTTTTCAACATTAAAGGCATTAAATGAATTTTCCTCTTTCTACTTATCTTTTATCTTAAGAGTAAGTCATCTTCTCCTTTAATAATTAATAAGAGTATTATGAAGTTAATAAATAGTAAACTCATCAGGATCCTTATATTCAAAATCTAAGATATTGGAATCAAATTTATATGGTAATATTCTCATCAATTTTTATAAAATTATAATAATAAAGAGTTTCTCCAAGATCTTTAGTTCTCACATTCAAATTTACCCTGGTAAACGTTCATTAATATTCTCATCCTCATGTATTCTGACATATTTAAACTATTTTTGATTGATATATATCTTTTAATCCTTTGACTTTTTTCATTTCATTTATAAATGTTATGAATCGTATTACAAATATAATTATTAGTCCTAAATTCCATGAAATTTTTCATGTTTTTTTCTAATAAAGAAGATACAAGGGAATTCATGGCCTTCCCATTATTTTCAATGTTCCTTTTATCTATTAGAGACCACATTGAGTTTTAGTCTAGAAATGTGAATCCACATTTAATGGAATCAAGAATATCCTTATCAAGTGTAAGGATGAAAGGAACTATTATCTCTTTCCAAGTGTGAATCCATTTTATATCAAACATCATAAGGTCTTTACTATTATTATAATTGTGTTCATATATATCTGGAACTTGAGATAAAGAGAGAGAACTTACCTTTGATACCAATTGTTGGATAACATGAAGGGTAATACACACTAAGGATGAATAAATGTGTATACCAAAATCAAATCCCTTCAAATTTCATACTTCTTAAACACCTATCTGTCAAGATTATCACCTATGTAGTAATGAAAAGAACAACTAATTATAAATGAGGTTTGCATAATTATAGATGAACATGTCCTTGGTGAGTCGTGGTTATTTTCCCATACATAGAGTCCCCTTTTTTATTATCAAAAAGAACTTGAGAAAGGGTATGCCCTTCAACTCATACAACTATTATAACCAATAATTTATAATATTTCATTAACATAAAAAAACACCTTGGTTGAAAAATTATCACTATTAAAAGTATAAGCCTTTACAAGGACTCTAGAATATTATATTCTTCCTCTTCCTTTCATAGTAATCTCCTCCTTCTATTCTTACTATTTATTTTCTACTTTTATATAATAATGTATCAGTTATTCTTCTCAGAATTCTCCACACCTTCACTCCATCAAATAAATTGTTATTTATAATCACCAAATATTGCATGAATATTTTTTCCATAATTTCCATGGAAATATCTTCGAATCTTGGTGGCATGAATAAACTCATTCAAATCTCATAAAACTTGAGTTAAACAATAATTTAAATAATTCCTAAAATTATAGCTATATACTCACAACTATTTACTTCCTTGTGATATTTAAAATATCATAGAATTCTTATTTATTTAAGTATTCAAAAAAATTATAGATTTTTTTTCACTTGATATTTCTATGTAATCATGGTGACATGGAATATTTATAAAGTGGCATAAAATACTCAATATTAACTTCTTCATCTTCTAATTAATCCCATTTGATTTAGAATTGGATCATGATCATATCATTGATCATGATTTTTTATCTATGATGAACATTTCACAAGAATCATTTGATTTTTTTCTTATTTTATTTCTTCAAAATATGAATTCCAGAATCTCAAATTTTCATTAAATAAGATGTTAAGAAAAACACCAAGTGCTGATTCCTTACGGTCAACACAGAGACATACATTTAGTGAAAATTATTATGAACCAAAGTTATATGATTAGAATAAATGTCTTATGATGAAACTTAAAGACTTATGATGAAGCCTTACGATTAATCAATGCTTTTACTAAAGCTTTACATTTAGGCTCAGAGTCTTACACTCAACTAGAGATGTAATACATTCAAGGAATTTTATATTTTTATAAATTTATATCCATGTTATAGATATTAATTAAATGGATTCAAGGATTATTTAAAGAGACTCTATCAATTATTGATCCCTTAAAAACATTATCCAAGGGGTCTTCAATATGTTATTAGGACTCAAAATACCTTCAATTAATTCATTATTATTTTCACTCATCTATATTCTATTTGGGATAAATTTTAAACTTTAACTTAATTTCATCATACTATAGGTTCAAATTTATTCTTGCAATCAATTATAAAATTTTCCAAATTTACACTCATGACTTGAATCTGTACACCAAACCTTAAAAAAAACTCCTTACAATATTTTATAGATAGTGCTTTTTCAATTCCAACACTTTTTATATATCCATAAATCGCCACACTTAACATATATTGAAAAAAAATACAACACCATCCTTGATAGAGTTTACAAAAATATTTAAATATGAAAAACTTACAAATCATATAAATCAAAGATCATTTAATTTTTCATTGTTTTAATCTAAGTTATAGTTATTGGATTTGGATTGGTTAAATTGGGAAACATTAAAGATAGACTAATGATGAAGATTTTCCAGATGATAAATCTGATGAAATTTAATAAATGATTCCTGATATATAAGTTGAGGTAATAGAGAAAGAACTGATGATTGTGTTCCTATATGGTGATGGTAAAAAACCATTGAATCATAGTTATATGAAATTTATGATTTTATCAATGCTGTTAAGAATAATTAAATTGAATGTTAGAAATGGATAGAGTGACAAGATATTTACAAGGTTTCTATAAAATTTGAATGTTATACTTTTTGAAGAAAATTATTTTCCAAATTCATATTATAATGAAAAGAAAATATTATTCCTAATAAGTTTTGGGTATAAGAATATACATTCCTACCTAAATGTTGTATTTTATATAAGAAATAATAAAAATTTCCATTAGAGTTTCCTAAATGTGGGACATCATTTTATAAGTCCAAAAAATAATCATAGGTTGATTTACCCATTACTAAGATTCTTATCAAGGTAATTTGGTATCTTCCTAAAATTCCTCATCTGAAACATTTATTTGAAAATTCAAATAGTTAAAAAGGTTTATATGACATGTAGATGAGAAAAAATATGTTGAAAAAATATTTTATCGATTTTATTTTCCATAATGGAAAAATAATAATCAACTATTTCTAACATTTTAAAATTAAGTTAGAAATCTTAGACTTTGGTTGTTAAAAGATTTAATGAATCCATATTATATCCTTGATAGAAAAAATAGTTCATGTTTTACTTTGTTGGTAATTTACAACTTATATGAAAATTTGTTTATGAAGTAGAAATATATCATGTTGAGTTTAATAATTTATGGGCCAAAATAGTCCTAATAAAATATTTATACTTACTTTTCACCATTAATTAACGACTTAAACACTTATTGGAGAAACATTTCTATTTTTATGATCATTATAAAAAGGAATATTTTCAAATGCATGTTTTCATAATGTTTAATATAAAAAAATTTACAGCACATGGAATATTTTCTAGATACAATGTTAAGGGGGATATATAATTTCCAATTTATGAAGAAGGGACTTAAATTTTTCAACTAGAACAAGAGGTGAAAATAGTGTATATGGTTTATTGAAGGTTTTTCTCTATGGATAACTATTTTCAAATATTAAAAAATGCATTAAATACATAACAAGAATTTTATATCACTTTAAATCCTTTACCAAATGATAAAAATTTTGAGAGAGTGAAAAACATTGATTCCATATTTGTAAAGACACAAATATTCAATAATGATAGAGATATATAAAAAAATCAATATTTCTTGAGCTTATATATTGGAGATATCATGTGGGAAAACATAAAATTGATGTAATGTAGGCTAACATGAAAATATGATTATTAGATATTAACTCAAAGATAAAGGATGGTTTGATTGTAATATTATATTTACTATTAATATAAATAAATTAATATTTAGATCACAATCCCAAAGGAAAATGAACATACATGCCTATATCTTGTAATACATCATCCAAGATTGAGAAAATCAGTTTTTTCTAATGTAATTATGGTTTCAAAGAGCCTCAGTGTTATTTTTAAAATGTAAAAAAATTTATGCCACAAAAATATTTGAATAAAATGGTCATGAAATCTCATGGTTTTCATGGTATGATGAAACAACTCTTACCAAATTTATTATGTGGAATACTGCCTATCCATGTCAGATTGACTATCATTGAGGTATTTTTTATTTTAAATTAAATTCGTAACAAAGTGATGGATCTTAATTCATTGTAAAATTTATAAAATCATTAGTTTATATACTTTATAAATTGGAAATGTAATTTCAACCATTTTTTTTGTATGATAGTATATTTAATAGTTTATTTAGTGTGATAAATAAAGGTTTACGGTCCTGTATATCTACATTGGATGTATCATTTTGAAATTTATATGAAGATATTGAAAGGGTTTGTTAAGAATCTATATTGACCAGAATCCTCCATTGTTGATAAATATATTTCTGAAGAAGTGGAATAGTTTTTATACTGAATAATGTTATTCATAATAGAATGTTTGTTTTGATATATATCTCTATAAATGAGTTAATTTTGGTGGAATGGGGATCTATGGGTTGAAAATAAATTTCATTAAAGGTAAAAAAATAAATAAGTCATATATATATATATCTTGAATAATATAGATGATGCTCATCCATATATAACATCTCATATTACTGTGTTAAAATAACAGTATCTAAAAAGGAAATATATGTGGATATTGAATGATCATAATAATTTTTTTTTGAAATGGTTTAAAGAGACCATGAAAGGTAAATTATATACTTTCTAAACATTGATATAGTTAGCGGGTGGCCAAACTTTTAATATGATAACATGGTTTGAGTATAACATTAATAGATATACATTTTATATCAAAGACTAGGAAATCAAAAGTGCAGTTTAGAATTGTATTATCTTGGTGTTCTCTTAAGAAATTCATTTTTGAGTTGAAAATGAAAAAAACTCAATCTCTACTTCAAGTGTATATTATGGAGTTATCTGAGAAATCTGAGAGATTAATTACATTAAATTTATAGTTCTTTTTTTCAACTATAAATGGGTTTTCCGTAACTATAAGGTTAAACATGATGATTTTAGCATGTCATTAATAAATCTAAATATATTAGAATAAAAAGATGACTCATTTACTATAGAAACACATGAAAGAAAAATATAATATGTTCTTAGAATATTAAATATGGAATGGTATATATTTTTATAGTGAAAAATAAATATTTTGGTTATGGGAAACTTGATGATAAATTTTGTGACATTCCTCCATACATAAAAATATTAGTAGAGGATATTGATGACCAAGTCATAGATATGGTTTGTTATATTTAGAATGATAATAAAAAAGGAATATGAGATTTTTTTATAAATATACTAATATTACAATTACCATATATTTATTTTATGTTGAACTTTTAATTTTTTTTAAAATGTCACAACTAGAAAAAAACCTATTGACATGGTTCAAAACCGTGACAATAGGCCCCAAAAATGTGGCCATAGCCTAAAGCCACAGTTTTGGACAACTGTGGCCGCTATCACCGTGGAAGTAAGTCCCATCCTACTGCCATAGTTTTAACTATGGAAATAGGCCTAAAAAATGGCCACTATGGTTGTTGACCTATATCCACGGTTTAAACTGTGGTATAGCCTCAGTAAACCGTGGAAATATCCTAAATACAAAATGTCACCAGTGAGTTTCAATCCCTATACCTCCACTTTACAAACCAGCATACTCACTACTACACTGCTTGACTATTTGGGCATATATATATATATATATATATATATATATATTAATATAAACTATGGAAATAGCCTCAAAATTGTGGTGGTAGATCTTCCCACCAAATTTTTGGTGGGATTTATTTTGCGGAAGCGTGGGAAACCTATTACCATGGTTTTGGAAAATCATGGCTATAAGCCATGTAAAAAATTTCCATATAGCCATAGTTTTAAAACTATGTCTTAAGGCTACAAAACCGTGGCTATATCCAAGACCTATAGCCATAGTTTTCAAAACTATGGCGATAGGCCACGGAAAACCAACCTATAGTCACAGTTTTAAAACTATGGCTATAGGTCTGTGGCAGTAGCCTCATTTTATAGTAGTGTTTTAGATATATTATTTTAAATATTGTTTGTTATTTAGGTCACATATTTTAAAAAATATGATATATTCATTTTATATTTAGTTTTTTTATAATTTTATAATTATTATATTTTTTAAAATTTTAGATATAATATTTTTAATTTGATAAAGAGTTTGAAAAATTTTGGTCTGTTTATTGTATCATTTTACATTTTTTGTTTAACTATATATATAAGAAATGGATTTGTAAAATCTTGAAGTTAATTTTTTTCTTCTATCTATATCATTTCATGCACCATAAAGGTTTTCATATTTTATTATTATTATAGTTAACTACTTTGAAATTTTGAATAAAAATGTGTTCATTTTAGTTTCATTATAGTTGTCTCATTTTTTATTTTTATTTAATATAACTTATAGATTGTATAATATTTTACTAATTAATGATTAATGTGTTTTTTTAGATAATGTCATATCAAATAGACGAGTCATATCATGAATCTATGTAGGATCCTAAAAATAATTATACTGTGGAGCCTTCCCATTCTCCAAGGAAAGGGAAGACTTATAGAGTTGGTAAATTAGGTAGCACACGTTAACCTAAATTATATGTTTCCTATATTTGCGACCATAGGATAGTTATAGGGTTTGATTCTAATGGAAATAATATAGGTCCAAATGAAAAACAATTGAGTACTTTTATATCTTTGTATGCTCATGAAAAAGTTTGCGTTTTGATTTTTTGTTGGAGAGTTTTCAACAAAAATACACTATCTCAGCTATTGGAGACCACATTGGTAAGCTAATTTATTATTATTTTATTTTTCATGACATGTTTTTACTAATTTATGTTATTTTTCCTTCTCATTAGATGAAATATGATATAACTAACACTAGAGAAGTTGATAGGAATTTTTTATCTTTTTTCAAGGAGGTGGAGAGATTTAAAATCAATAGTAACTTTGGATTTCATTTTTAGTAAAAGGAAAAATGAAAATAAATGTAAAATATATGGTTTTCTAGATGTATATATATGGAATATTTTTGTTTTAAGTAAATAGAAGTAAAATATTTTTGGTATGTGAAATATAAATTTTGTGAATTGTTTCTTTACATAATCATTAAAATGATCATATTAATGAGTTGTTTTTCCATAATTAACATTAATAAAGGTTATATAATCTTGAAATCAAATCAAAAATTGTATACCCACATACTTTATCTCATAGATGGTATATTTCTTTGAAAGAAAAAATGATGGCTAGAAATTTTAAAAAATTGAGAGCAGAGTCATCGGGATCTATAAAGACTGTCCCACATCCTCCTCAGCGATACATGAAATATTGAAAAGGGCTAAAATATTCAGAAAGGTAATACAAATTATATATGAGTTGAGGTATTTAGATGCAATTTTTATAAGAAGTTTTTTAAGTTATTTTAAACTATTTATATTTTTTAATTCACTAATAAAATTTTCAAATATTATATATTGGGATGCCTTAGGGAGAAGTGCACATCGGGACCTTTACACTTGAGGATAGGATTGATATTTTAACTTTTTCATTAGGTAAGCCTAAAAACCTAGGTTTCATAGATGGATATGTGGTAGGTGTATCAATTTAAAAAAAGGCCATTCTAGAACTTCTTTAAGGGATGATGTTTATAAAGGGAAAATTTATATTTTAAAAGATAGGGTTAAGGATATGAGAAAGGTGGCAGAGGATAGGAAAAGATCGTTCATATAATTGATGTTTTTCTTGACATTGATAGAGATTTCCAAGATAAATATCCCACTAAAACTACATCTTTATATCCCACTCTTATGCCTCCACCATAATCTCTCATTGCTCTACCTCCTCCTCTATAATTTTCTTTCTACTATGAGTTATATATTGAGAATTCCTAGTGTCATATTACAACATATGTGATCATTTATAATATTAGTGATACCCTACATCATAAGAAGATTGGTATAGATCATATCAGGGTAATGGTGTAGGATATTATAGGTTCATCAACAAGAGTACCATTACATAATGATGAGGCTTCTACAATTGAACATAGTGTCAGATTTTTTTTACATTGGCCATCTGGACTTGTTCAAAAACATTCCACTTAGGTATGAATCAATTATATCCTTTATTTATAATTTTTTTAATTTTTTTAATATTATATATATATATATTATAATAATATGATAAGATAATACAGGTTTTATAGAAAGAAAAAACATGTTGAGACCCCATCAGTTTCACTTCCTATTTCTGAAGGAATTTCCTGATTATCATCATATGAATTCTTTTTAAGAGAAAATTTTAATGTTATAATAGATTCTGAATTTTTTTGGCATTATTATATGGTGATAATTTTGAAGAGAGATATCATGGATCTTCTAACTACAAATATATTGGGTCTCATTATGATGAAATTATTTCCCATGTATATCGATTGTCATATTGATTTAAATTATATTACTTTAATATAACATTATAACTATTTTTTATTAGTTTTATTCATAAAATTTTTATTTATAATAAAACCAAATCAATGTATGGATTCATGGAAACAAAATTTATTTCTTCTATAGCTTGGATAATACAAGATGAATAAAGAATAAATCATATATGATTATCCACTAAATGAGGCTAATATTTATTGTTAATATACATAATATTCATGCTCTTTTTTATTCATAAACACCATTTTAGTGCATTTTACACTTTGAACATCATTTCACATTATGATTGTAATACCTTCCTAAAATGCACTATTATGTGGTACTTTTTTTTAACATCATTTAAATTACCCAATGATTCATCTGGTTTTAAGGAATTTAATTATCCATATTTTAATTTGATATTTTTTGAAATTGATCTAAAATTCAATATGAACATTTTTCATTTAGGGATCAATGGATAATTCATGGAATAAGATGGGGATATTTTGTGATGAAAGGAAACAATTCTAGAGAAGTCAGATTGAACACCATCCAATTGATGAGACTGTGGGACCCACAATACAGGCCCAATGAAGACCACATTTTTTGGGAGTCTATAAGACATATATATTAACAAATAACTCTGTATTATCCAAAGCTAATTCGGCCTCCATTGTGGTCATTTATGCGGCCCAATTTAGAGATAAAATTCTGGGCCACATTCTGCGGCCCAGAAAAACATCCTGCTAATATGATCATATCCCAAAATCCACAACTCCAAATGGGCCCATATTTTACAGGAGGCTATAAGACATCTAGAGGCCATTTTCTTATTATATGTCTCACTTTGATTCAGCCATCTAGAAGGTCTTACAAGCGCGTCTGTTTGGTGAAGGAAATATGGATGCCACCTCGGGTCAAGGGTGGAAAAATCAACTCTCCCTTACTTTCCACCCACCTATGGACTACCACAATTAATTGAGGAGACTTGGACTGTTGAAGGATCAACCCAAGGGTGTAAAAATGCCTATTTAAGGAAGTAGTATTGGAGGATTGAAGGATCTTGGATGCTTTGTTCAATTGTAATGTTATGCTACAATTTTGTTGTCTCAAATTTGTCTTTCACATGTAAGTTGTTCAATTCACTTTAGTTTCATAATAAAACTTCTTCTTATACTCTTATTTTGTTGTTCTTAATATAAATTTGATACCATTGGATCAAGTTGTGAATTTATTCACACCAAACCATGTGAAAGTATTCACACAACGGTGGATTGATCATTTTATTTTTGTTGTTTTCTTTACTTCTCCATTTCCTCCCTCATGAGTCTACTTTCCGCTTCCATTGAAACCATGGGATCAATGGAGGGATAACCCACTTGTGGGTTGATCCAAGGGAGTAGAAAGGGGATGGATTGGATGTTATTTATCACCTCATTAATGTATAATCACTTCTTTAATTGAGATTTTTATTTGATGATTTTTAAACTCCATCGTCCTTGTTGAATTTAAGGCCACAGACTTCAAGTGCTAATACGAACATTTACCTTGAAGTGCTCAAAACTTTGATCCTTCAAGTGTATATGTGATTAGTATTAAAGGGTGTAGGCATTAAACCAGTAAGTTATGATGATGTTTTATCTCCTTAAATTAACCCATCTCAAATATAAAAAATTGAAATCATTAAAAAGGAAATACGTCCAATCCACCCCGAGCGATAACCTAGGATCAACTCATTCTTTTAAATTGAATTCAATTAAGTCTATTAGAGTTCCTTCAAACCCATATAAAATCAACCCAAGTTGGCCACTTCATATCCAAAAACAGTCCATAGAATGTACGTGTCTATAGGTTACTTCTTAGGTCTCTGAGGATTCGACAACCTATGATAAACTACAAGGACCGTCTTACCTTCTTCTCTTGGGTAAATTTGAGCGAGAATAAAATTTTGGCGCCATTTATGGGGACCAAAGTAAGTTATCTTAGACAATAACATCCCTTTCTCACCCCAATTTTCTATTCTCATCCCCTATTTCACTCCAATGGAAATCCCTTTTGAACAAACCCAAACATGGGGAACCTCTCCCAACATTGACTAGCCCACACCAGTTATGATGTACAATGACCATCCTAGTTTATACTGGTGGGATAACCAAAAACCTATTGAAACAAAATGTTTTAACTCCTATTATCCACAAAACATTACAACATATTATGAGTTCCAATCCCAACAAGTCCAATCTAAACACCCTCCTGTGCAATTCCAACAACTTAATTATCCACCTGGAATAGAACATCACTCTCAACCCCTTAACCATCATGATACACAACTATTACTTGAAAAATTGTGTCAAAAAATGGAGAAAATGAATTTTGAGGTTTCATATTTGAGTTTAGAACTACAAAGCATTAAAAATTGTGGGGAACCCATCCCTACACAAACTATCCCTTCCATAACCTTATGTGAAGTGTCCAGTTTCCCACAAACCTCTCATGAATTTACTGAAGAGAAAACCTTTGGATTTGGGGAAGATAAAGAGGATCAAGGAATTGTTGATGGGTTGTTAAATCAAGAGGAAACTGATTTTTTGTATTCACAAGAGGGAAATTTGACATCATGGATTGAGTCTCCTAAGTATAACTCCATTGATGAATTTTCAAACACACCAACCATTTAACCATTGAGAGAAATTGCCAAAATTGAGTCCATACCCATTCCTAAAATCGATCATTCCAATTTTTTGTTTGAATATTTTATTCAAAAGGAACCAATTCTGTTGATCAATTTTGAAAATGAAATTGTGTTTGATTCAAAGTCCCAACCTATGTCTGAAAGTGTTAACCTACATGAACTTGAAAGAAAGGACTTTGAATCCACCCTCAAGTTTCCATTCCTCGTGGATAACCAAAAACTTCCAATTTTTACAATTTCTTATCATGAAACCAATAAAGAGGCAATTATTCTTAATGTATTTGGAAAGACTAAAAAAGAAATTGGATCAACCATTTCTGATATTCCTTAGATTTTACCACTCATTTTAGAACAGAGGTTTGTGCATGAAACAAATTCTAAAAATAGAATGAATCTCAACCTAGTAGAAGTGGTGAAACATGTAATCCTTAAAATGTTGAAATTTGGTATTGGATAAGTTGGGGGGTTCATGTCGAGCTAGCGACATTAAACAAAAGCGCTGCACGGGAGGCAACCCATGGTTTTCATGTTTCTAATCTTTCTGAATCATATTTATTTTTCAAATAAGATTAATTAATCATTTTGATATTTAAAAATAATAATAATAATAATAAAATAGACTTTTTACCTTCTATTATATTATGAGTATGGATGGGTACGAAAGGGGATCACCATATTCATCTGTGTCACGTGGTGTGATCCTTGAGTAATACCTTACCCAGAAATTTAAAAAGAATACAATGTATCATTAGTTTATTTTATTATATATATATACTTATATTTTAATTATATATATATATATATACTCTTTTATTTTGTTTGTTTTTTTTCCTTTTTCCACTAGGGAACTCTGCAAGTGACATGGATATCAGAGGATTAAATTGGAGCAGAAAGAACTTCAAACTTCAACCACCAGGTGACTTCATTCCATGAGCCTCATTTTCAATTTCCTTTTTAAACTTTCATTCTCTTCCTCTACCCCTTATAAATTTTCTTTTATTTAAACATTGGGGACAGTGTTGTTTTAAGTTGGGGGGGGGGGGAGAAAAAATAAAAAAAATAGCTATTTTGAAAAAAATGAATGATTTGAAAAAAAATGTGTAAGTGGAAGGAAAAATTCCTTTAACTTTGAACATGGTAATACACATTTCACACTTTGAAACTGAATATCAAATAATTTATCATGCCCTGATTCTGATTTTAATCCTTGTATAATTTCATGAGCATAGATTTTGGAAAGTGTGGCTGTCCAATGTGATATTTAATTGTTTATATTTTCATCCATATTTAAAAAAAGATCACAATGCCTGTCCTTTGGATAGTGGGGTATTAGTTTGAGCTCATGGGGTCCCCTAAATAAATAGCATAGGTTTGGTGATTATTTTAGTTTAATATGAGTATTCAAAATAAAAAAAAATTTTAAAAAAAAATTGCGCGTAGAGCAATGAAATGACCTAATGCGTGGCTTTCAGCACTTAGGGACCGTGACACCATAGTTGTCTGGCCTAGAGTTAGTAATTTTATCTCAATTTCTAGTAATTTGAATTTGTTTTTGACTGAGTTAACTCGAGATGATATCCGAGTATGTGGTCTTCACTTGGTGTCCTAAGCTCTTTGATCCTGGGAGTCATTGGCAAAGTCTCGCTACAGGGGTTGACTCTTTTGAGTGCAATTTCAATTACCATGGGAAAATTACAAAAACAAAAAAAAAACAAAAAAAACAATACAAAAAATAAATTTGAATACTCATCTTAATATTGAAATGTGATGCCACCTAGAGCTTCCATAATTTTCCCCTAGAATAAAGATGAACCCCCATGTCTATTGTGACGCACAACACATCCTCATACTTAATTGATATTGGATGAAATAAGAAAATGAATTTGAACAAAGGAATGAGCTTGGTATTGGGATCTTCTTATGAAAATATCTTTTATTAAAATATTTTGATGGGTTTCATGATTTTTTGGTATAAGGGTTTCTGGTGATTACTGTGTATTAAAATGTTTTTGGAAAAGGGAATTCAAATTTCATATTGTTGAGATATATTTTGCTCGGGACTAGCAAAACTCAAGTCGGGGGGTGTGATTAGCCACTAAATGAGGATAATATTCAATGTTAATATACATAATATTCATGTTCTTTTTTTTCATAAACACCATTTTAGTGCATTTTACACTTTGAACATCATTTCACATTATGATTGTAATACCTTCTTAAAATGCACTATTATGTGGTACTTTTTTTTAACATCATTTAAAGTACCCAATGATTCATCTGGTTTTAAGGAATTTAATTATCCATATTTTAATTTTATATTTTGGGAAATTTATCTAAACTTCAATATGAACATTTTTTATTTAGGGATCAATGGATAATTCATGGAATAATATGGAGATATTTTGTGATGAAAGGAAACAATTCTGGAGAAGTCAGATTTGACACTAGCCCACTGATGAGACTGTGGGACCCACAATACAGGCCCAATGAAGCCCCAATTTTGTGGAAAACTATAAGACATATATAATAAAAAATCACTCTTCAGGATCCAAAGCTAATTCGGCCTCTATTGTGGTCATTTATGTGGCCCAAATTAGAGATACAATTCTGGGCCAGATTCTGCGGCCCAAAAACACATCCCACTAATATGATTATATCTCGGAATACACAACTCCAAATGGACCCACATTTTATAGGTGGATAGAAGACATCTGGAGCGCCATTTTCTTCCTCTATGGACCACTCTTATTTGGCCATCTATAAGGTCTACCAAGTGCGTCTGTTCGGTGAAGGAAATCTGGCTTCCACCTCGGGTCAAGGGTGGAAAAATCAACTCTCCCTTACTTTCCACCCACCTATGGCCTAACACAATAAATTAAGGAGACTTGGACTGTTGGAGGCTCGACCCAAGGGCTAAAAAATTCCTATTTAAGGCATTAGTGTTGGAGGATTGAAGGATCTTGGATGCTTTGTTAAATTGTAATGTTATGCTGCAATTTTGTTGTCTCAGATTTGTCTTTCACATGTAAGTTGTTCAATTCACTTTAGTTTCTTAATAAAAGTTCTTCTTATAATATTATTCTATTTTTATTCATATAACTTTGATACCACTGGATAAATGTGTGAATTTATTCACACCAAACCTTGTGAAATTATTCACACAACGGTGGAGTGATCATTTTATTTTATTTTTGTTTTCTTTACTTCTCCATTTCCTCCCTCATGAGTCTACTTTCCGATTCCATTGAAACCATGGGATCAATGGAGGGCTAACCCACTTATGGATTGATCCAAGGGAGTAGAAAGTGGCTGGATTGGATGTTATTTATCACCTCATTAATGTATAATCACCTCTTTAATTGAGATTTTTATTTGATGATTTTTAAACTCCATCGTCCTTGTTGAATTTAAGGCCACACACTTCAAGTGCTAATACGAACCTTTACCTTGAAGTGCTCAAAACTTTTATCCTTAAAGTGTATAGGTGATTAGTATTAAAGGTTGTAGTCATTAAACCATTAAGTGATGATGTTGTTTTATCTCATTAAATGAACCCATCTCAAATATAAGAAATTGAAATCATTAAAAAGGAAATACGTCCAATCCACCCCGAGCGATAACGTAGGATCAACTCATTATTTTAAATTGAATTCACTGAAGTCTCTTAGAGTTCCTTTAAACCCATATAAAATCAACCCAAGTTGGTCACTTCATATCAAAAAAAAATCCATAGAATGTACGTGTCTATAGGTTACTTCTTAGGTCTCTGAGGATTCAACAACCCAAGCTAAACTACAAGGACCGTCTTACCTTCTTCTCTTGGGTAAATTTGAGCGAGAATAAAATTTTGGCGCCATTTCAGGGGAATAAATTAAGTTATCTTAGACAATATCATCATTTTCTCATCCAAATTTTCTATTCTCATCACCTATTTCAATCTAATGAAAATACCTTTTGAACAAACCCAAACATGGGGAACCTCTTCCAACTTTGACTACCCCACACCAGTTACGATGTACAATGACCATCCTAGTTTATACTAGTGGGATAACCAACAACCAATTGAGACACAATGTTTTAACTCCTATTCTCCACAAAACATTCCAACATATTATGAGTTCAAATCCCAACAAGTCCAATATAAACACCCTCCTATGCAATTCCAACAACTTAATTATCCACCTGGAATAGACCATCACTCTCAACCCCTTGACCATCATGATACACAACCATTACTTGAGAAATTGTGTCAACAAATGTATAAAATGAATTTTTAGGTATCATCTTTGAGGTTAGAACTACAAATCATTAAAAATTTTGAGGAACCCATCCCTACAAAAACTATCCCTTCTATAACCTTATGTGAAGTGTCTAGTTTCCCACAAACCTCTCATTAATTTACTGAAGATAAAACCTTTGGATTTGGGGAAGATGAAGAGGATCAAGGAATTGTTGATGGGTTTTTAAATCAAGAGGAAACTGATTTTCTGTATTCACAAGAGGTAAATTTGACATCATGGATTGAGTCTCCTAAGTATAACTCCATTGATGAATTTTCAAACACACCAACCATTGAACCATTGAGATAAATCACCAACATTGAGTCCATACCCATTCCTAAAATCGATCATTCCAATTTTTTGGTTGAATATTCTATTCAAAAGGAACCAATTCGGTTGATAAATTTTGAAAATGAAATTGAGTTTGATTCAAAGTCCTAACCTATCTCTGAAAGTGTTAACCTATGTGAACTTGAACAAAAGGACTTTCAATCCACCCTCAAGTTTCCATTCCTCGAGGATAACTAAAAACTTACAATTTTCACAATTTCTTATCTTGAAACCTATAAAGAGGAAATGATTCTTAATGTATTTGGAAATACTAAAAAAGAAACTGGATCAACCATTTATGATATTCCTTGGATTTTACCACTCATTTTAGAACAGAGGTTTGTGCATGAAACAAATTCTAAAAATTGAATGAATCTCAACCTAGTAGAAGTGGTGAAACATGTAATCCTTAAAATGTTGAAAGTTGGTATTGGATAAGTTGGGGGGTTCATGTCGAGCTAGCGACATCAAACAAAAGCGCTGCATGGAAGGAAACTCGTGGTTTTCATGTTTCTAATCTTTCTGAATCATATTTATTTTTCAAATAAGATTAATTAATCATTTTTATATTTAATAATAATAATAATAATAATAATAAATAGGCTTTTGACCTGCTCTTCTATTATCAGTATGGATGGCTACGAAAGGGGAGCACCATATTCATCCCTATCACGTGGTGTGATCCTTGAGTAATACCTTACCCAGAAATTTAAAAAGAAGACAATGTATCATCAGTTTATTTTATTTTAAATATATACTTATATTTTACTTATATATATATATACTCTTTTGTTTTGTTTGTTTGTTTTCCTTTTTTCCACTAGGGAACTCTGCAAGCGACATGGATATCAAAGGACTAAATTGGAGTAGAAAGAACTTCAAACTTCAACCTCCAGGTGACTTCATTCCATGACCCTCATTTTCAATTTCCTTTTTGAACTTTCATTCTCTACCTCTACCCCCTTCTAAATTTTATTTTATTTAAACACCGGGGACAATGTTGTTTTAAGTTGGGGGGGGGGAAGATAAAATAAAAAAATTGCTTTTGTGAAAAAAAATGAATGATTTGAAAAAAAGTGTAAATGGAAGGAAAAATTCATTTAACTTTGAACATGGTAATACACATTGCACACTTTGAAACTGAATATCAAATAATTTAGCATGCCTTGATTATTTATTTTAATCCTTGTATAATTTCATGAGCATAGATTTTGGAAAGTGTGACTGTCTAATGTGATATTTAATTGTTTATATTTTCATCCAAATAAAAAAAAGATCAAAATGCACGTCCTTTGGATAGTGGGGTATTGGTTTGAGTTCATGGGGTACCCTAAATAAATAGCATAGGTTTGGTGGTCATTTTAGTTTAATATGAGTATTCAAAAAAAAATTTTAAAAAAATTGCACGTAGCGCAATGAAATGACCTAATGCGTGGATTTCAGCACTTAGGGATCGTGACTCCATAGTTGTCTGGCCCATAGTTAGTAATTTTATCTCTATTTTTGGTAATTTGAATTAGTTTTTGACTGAGTTAACTCGAGATGATTCCCAAGTATGTGGGCTTCACTTGGTGCCCTAAGGTCTTTGAGCCTGGGAGTCATCGGCAAAGTCTCGCTACAGGGGTTGACTCTTTTGAGTGCAATTTCAATTACCCTGGAAAAATTGCAAAAACAAATAAAAACAAAAGAAATAATACAATTTTTTTTGAATAATCATCTTAATATTAAAATTTGATTCCACCTAGTGCTTCCATAATTTTCCCCTTGAATAAAGATGAACCCCCATGTCTATTGTGATGCACAACACATCCTCATACTTAATTGATATTGGATGAAATATGTCAATGAATTTGAACAAAGGAATGAGCTTGGGATTGGGATCTTCTTATGAAACTATCTTGTATTAAAATATTTTTATGGGTTTCATGATTTTTTGGTATAAGGGTTTCTGGTGATCACTGTGTATTAAAATGTTTTTGGAAAAGGGAATTCGAATTTCATATTGTTGAGATATATTTTGCTCGGGACTAACAAAACTCAAGTTGGGGGGGTGTGATTAGCCACTAAATGAGGCTAATATTCAATGTTAATATACATAATATTCATGTTCTTTTTTATTCATAAACACCATTTTAGTGCATTTTACACTTTGAACATCATTTCACATTATGATTGTAATACCTTCTTAAAATGCACTATTATGTGGTACTTTTTTTAACATCATTTACAGTAACCAATGGTTCATCTGGTTTTAAGGAATTTAATTATCCATATTTTAATTTGATATTTTGGTAAATTTATCTAAACTTCAATATGAACATTTTTTATTTAGGGATCAATTGATAATTCATGGAAGAAGATGGGGATATTTTGCGATGAAAGGAAACAATTCTGGAGAAGTCAGATTGGAAACCAGACCACTGATGAGACTGTGAGACCCACAATACAGGCCCAATGAAGTCCAAATGTTGTGGGAGGCTATAAGACATATATAGGAACAAATAACTCTTCAGAATCCAAAGCTAATTCTGCCCCCATTTTGGTCATTTATGCGGCCCAATTTAGAGATAAAATTCTGGTCCAGATTCTGCGGCCTAGAAAAACATCCCAATAATATGATTATATCTCAGAATCCACAATTCCAAATAGGCCCAAATTTTACAGGCGGATAGAAGACATCCGGAGAGACATTTTCTTCTTATATGGACCACTCTGATTCGGAAAGATATAAGGTCTTCCAAGCGCGTCTGTTCGGTGAAGGAAATCTGGCTGCCACCTCGGGTCAAGGGTGGAAAAATCAACTCTCCCTTACTTTCCACCCACTTATGGCCTACCACAATTAATTGAGGAGACTTGGACTGTTGGAGGCTCTACCCAAGGGCTAAAAAATTCCTATTTAAGGTAGTAGTGTTGGAGGATTGAAGTATCTTGGATGCTTTGTTCAATTGAAATGTTATGCTGCAATTTTGTTGTCTCAAATTTGTCTTTCACATGTAAGTTGTTCAATTCACATTAGTTTCTTAATAAAAGTTCTTATTCTACTCTTATTATGTTTTTCTTTATATCACTTTGATACCATTGGATCAAGGTGTGAATTTATTCACACCAAAACTTGTGAAATTATCCACACAACGGTGGAGTGATCATTTTATTTTTGTTGTTTTCTTTACTTCTCCATTTCCTCCCTCATGAGTCTACTTTCCGCTTCCATTGAAACCATGGGACCAATGGAGGGCTATCCCACTTATGGGTTGATCCAAGGGAGTATCAAGGGGCCGGATTGGATGTTATTTATCACCTCATTAATGTATAATCATTTCTTTAATTGAGATTTTTATTTGATGATTTTTGAACTCCATCGTCCTTGTTGAATTTAAGGCCACACACTTCAAGTGCTAATACAAACCTTTAACTTGAAGTGCTCAAAAATTTGATCCTTCAAGTGTATAGGTGATTAGTATTAAAGTTTGTAGGCATTAAAACAATAAGTGATGATGTTGTTTTATCTCCTTAAATGAACCCATCTCAAATATAATAAATTGAAATCATTAAAAAGGAAATATGTCCAATCCACCCCGAGCGATAACCAAGGATCAACTCATTCTTTTAAATTGAATTCACTTAAGTCACTTAGAGTTACTTTAAACCCATATAAAATCAACCCAACTTGGCCACTTCATATCCAAAAATAGTCCATAGAATTTACGTGTCTATAGGTTACTTCTTAGGTCTCCGAGGATTCGACAACCCAAGCTAAACTACAAGGAATGTCTTACCTTCTTCTATTGGGTAAATTTGAGCGAGAATCAATATATATAAAATATTTTTGAATGATTCAATAAAGTGTTGTATGATTCTATTGGTACCAGGGTGGGTAGTGGAAGTTAATAGCCTAGGGATTTAAAACTTTTCATCATCTTAGTGACGAAACATCCTCATCTCTATCCATTTGATCTATAGTAAAGGTATGAGTACCTTGTGTGAATTATTTATGCATAAAATTTAATCCAATTATTAACTTATTTGGATCGAAGATGTGTTCATATAATGATCTTCACTGATGAAATTTTATTGAAGGATCTAATAATTCATCCCTATAGATCATCCAAAAATGATTCAAGACTCCACAAAAATTCCATTCATCAAAATTTTGGTGATAATAAGGAATTACCATGAATATTTTGACATCACGATGATCACCTCGACTCTATTCCAATGATCCATGAAGTTGTTCTTGGATTGATCAGTCAGAATATGTATTGTTGGAACTAAGGAAGGTCATAGTTATAAACTAGAAATAGAGTATAGTTTGTGTTTTTTTCAACCTACACTAGGTTGATCAGGGAGCTTTCAAGGAAAGTGATCTTATAGTAAAAGATGACTACAATGTTGATGATGGAATTATTTCCCAGTGCTTTCCAAATTTTTGGGCTCAAAATTAGGATGAAGGATAACGTTTTTTGATGGTATGAAGCATTGAAAACAAGCTTCATGAAAAGAGGTTTTACTAGATTCAATCATCTCAAATATTTTAAATGCATGAGTTTTTCAAAAACTGGGTTTCAAAAAGGTTGAGATTCCTGATTATATGGATCATTACGAACAAGATTCTCAAAATGTGTAATGGGATGTTGGTAAATCCTTGATACTGAGAATATTTATGAATGTGTGATGGATTTATAGTAACTCTACATGACTATGATAATGTTATTGAATGGGTTAAATTTCACTGGATATTTGAGAATGAAGGAGCTTCATGAACATGATATTATAATTTCATTAAAACATTTCTGGGAGTTTTGGATCTTGGTGAAATGCTAAGCCTATAAATAGGAGGCTACCCCCAATTAATTTCACATGAAAATATTTAGAGGAAAGGATGGATTGTTGTGAATTCATGAAAGATAAGAGAATCATGAACTAGATATTCATTGTGATCTTGAGAATAATGAAAATACTATCTTAGTCTTGAATAATGTTTAGGTATCTTTGGAAAATGTATTTTGTGATGAATGGTTATTTCATGATGAATTAGTGTTTCATGAAGGGAGTTTGTTTTGTGAATGGATTTATCTTCACAAAGAATCTTCAAAAAAATTATTGGGTCAGAATGTTGTAATTTCATTGAAACATAAAGGGGGTTTCATAAAGGTTTGGATCTTTGAGAACAGTAGTTTGGAACATCTGGTTTCAGTTAATAGTGATTTCAATCACATCAACTCAGGACATCAATGTAAGAATATTATCATTCTATTCATAAAAAAATACTTAAATTAAAATCTATTAAATCATCCTTTACATCATTAAACTGAGTAAGACATCACCCAATGTAGCGGGATAGGGGGATTCGATGGAAGTGTTTTGAGGGAGGCAGTGTGCTTTCCCTAAAATATTTTAAAGTATGTATACTTGGAACACAATGACTATGTATGAAATTTTTTATTCTATAACTTTTAAAGATTAGTGAATTTAGGTACGACCAACACATTACCATTGTATGCTCCTTGGACTATCCCTTAGTAGTGATCCAAGTAAAACTGTTATGTTTTCTCTTTGTATGTGAATTTTTTATTATTACAAGATTTCATATGACAGGTTTAACAAGTTCCTATTAATGTGGGGTTAAGATACATATATTTAAAATACAAATCTGACACCTTGATTCACCCCTCCACTCTCAGGGTGCTCTGGGTCCTATAAGTGGTATCATAGGGTCTAGGTTGTTGGAGTTAAATTTTTCCTTAGTTGTTTTCCTGTATAATTCTGTGAATATTAGGTAAGTCCCCCTCTTTAAGGGAATAAACTTCAAGATTTGGTAGAACATAATTATTTCTCATAAAATATCCCTTGGGATGGAAGTTATTTTTTCCACTAGAGAGGAGATTCAGGTCTTTGATCCGATAGGTATTTATATTACTAAAGTAGACAGGAAAATAATTGATGTAGATCCCAAAGATCAAAATCCCATTAATACATATCTATCTGATCAAATTAGTTGAAGTTGATGAGTTGAACTTCATCTAAGTCTATGTGTGAAAAGCTATAAAATATATACTAAGGAGATAATAGAGTGAATGAAAAAAACTTTAATTTTTTCACAATATGTTTGATGATATGAAAATGCATCCTGATGAAAATGATGATATATTTTTTAATCGAATTACTGAAGTTATTGGAGATATTCTAGGACTTATAGAATAAATTAAATATATTGACATTGTTAAGAAAATCCTGATAATTCTTTCACCACTATACAATCCAAAAGTGTCAACCCTTGAGGAAAGGGATCTGTCTAAACCTTCTCTTTATTATCTTTTATTTATTCTTGTGACTTAGGAAATAAAAGTCAAACTATAATTTGTAACAACTTGAGTAAGCAAGGAAATAATATTTAAAACCATGGAAAATGTGAGATTCCTAGATATAGTGTTGATAAAGATAATTTAGGATCAAAATAATGAATGTGGATGCTCAATATACAAGAGGGGGGTGAATTATATCCTTTAAAAATTCCTTTGAAACCTTTAACGTTGGTGTAAAACTTTTGTTTTCAAACTTAAGGAAAACCATGTTTAACAAGGTTAAACAATGTAAATTCACAAGACCTCTTAGTTCTACAAACTTTCCAGATTCCGAATATATGGTTCTAGAAATTAAGCTTAAGAAAAGTATACAAGTAAAAGGATTCTACCTTAAAGCATATAGAATCTTACTAATCAGAGTATACAAGTACAAGAAAGTATAAGATAGTTATACTTTCCTTATTAATCAAAATGCAGTGGAAAAAAAACATGAAACAATGCAAGTAACAAGTATGAAATATTTTAACCCAAAGAGTAGGGTATCCGACTACCATGGATAAAGGTCCCTTGACTGATACTTTCATTAAATTCTGTCTTACCCACACTAGGGTAATCCCTTGATAGGAATATCAGAGTCTATCTTTCTATCCCCGTAAGCCCTCGAACTTCAATATAGTCCCACCTCTGTCTTCCTTATCAAGGAAGTCCTCAAACATTAAGGTAGTCAACACCTCTGTCTTCCTATCCCTGGAAGCCCTCGATTGTATACAACAACAATCGGAGTTGCATAAATCAATCTGAACAATATGTTTAGTATGCACAAATCATGAGTGTATCTCTCTCTAGAAATCACTTAAGAAGTATGTAATATCTAGATTGATCAACATTATTGAGCTCGTTCAAAAGAGATCCTATTTATAGGCATTTTACCAATGGTCGGCTCCCTCATCCAATGGTCATATTTTCCCTTGAATTTTGGAGGGACCTGTTCACATGTCACTCAAACAATGGTTAGTTAGAAATAGAATGAATGACATCATTTCATAATTATAACAAGGGTAAGTAAAATATGGTTTCAAAACCAATTCTATTTTTTAGAGTCTAAGGGAAAAATAAAGTCCAGAGTCTAAGAGAAAAACATTTGGAGTCTGTATTACATGAATATTCGAATTCTATTTTCAAGGAATTTGGAATCAAAATTCTATAGACTTCGGAGTCTAAATTCTAAGGAATTCGTGACCTGAATTCTGAGGAATTTAGAACCTGATTTATGATGAATTCAGAACCTGAATTATGAGGAATTCGGGACCTGAATTATAAGGAATTCAGAACCTAAATTATAAGAAATTCGGAATCTAAATTTCATAGAATTCGGAATCTTAATTCAGAAGAATTTGGAATCTTAATTTTATAGAATTCAGAATCAGAATTTTAGAGAATTCAGAATCTGAATTCAGAAGAATTTGGTATCTGAATTCAGAAGAATTCAGAATCTGAATTTTAGAGAATTTAGAATATGAATTCAGAAGAATTTGGAATCTTAATTTCATAGAATTTGGAATCTATATTTCAGAGAATTTGGAATCTGGATTCAGAATAATTCAGAATATGAATTTTAGAGAATTCGGAATCTGAATTCCTAAGAATTCTGAATATGAATTTAGAACCTGAAAACAAAATACTTTATATCTAAGTATTTATAGGATTCTGAGTTTTTATAAATGAAACCAAATTTTACACTTATAAATAAAAAGAGTTAGATTTGGTGAAACTAAATCATGAACAATGAAAAAAAAGATAGGGAGAAAATTTTATTGGGAAGGAAAATTTTATTTAATAAGATAAATCTTATGGGAAATGAATTTTTCCTTGAGATAGAGTGTTAGTGATTTTCAAAACATAAAGGAATAAAAAATTCAGAAGGAAACCTTATTGACTCAATAGATAATGACGAATACAAACTTATTTCTATTTTTTTAAGAAATTAAAAAGAAGGAAATAGATATTTGAAGGAAATATTCCTATGTATTGTTTTCGATGTGGTATAGTTGGGAACTTACCTCTCAGTTCTCGAGGAAGGTCAATGATGAATAATGTGAGGTAGGAATCATGAAGAATCCTCAGAGATGGTTTCCCAAAAAGGGAGACTTCAAATTAGGAAAGAAATCACCAAAAAATAGTTTTGTCTATAAATAAGAACACGATGAAAATTAATTTTTAGAGGATGAAACACAAGAGTTTAAATCTAAAACCCAAGAATCCACAATGGTTACAATTTAAAGAGTGAAACCTTTAAAATATACATATAATCAGTTTATTGGTGTAGTTGATCTTAAGTTTGGACTTGAGGGTGAACTTGATAAGCACCACATTCAAAAACAATAGTAAAAAATGTGAGATCCATTATATAAGAGTCATCAGAGTATGTGGATTGGGTTAAAGGAGAAATTGATCTACAGGAAGCATGGGTAGAAGAATATGTAACAACTCTTGAAATCTTGGAAGAAGTTGTGGAATTTAATCTTAGGATTAGAGAGTAGGAAAAATTCATCAATGATCTTACATCTAGACTAGAGGAGAAGGAAAATATAGCTAAGTTACTCAAATAAGAATATGTTACTCTAAGGATTAAATTGGAAACCTTATCAAAATCAATGGAAAGAAATAAAAAATATAGTTTGAAAGATTATTATATGCAGATCTATTTGAAATAGATAAACATGGTTCTAAAGGAGTATAGAAGGCCTTGAATAATCATAGATCCAAATGTATGTGAAAAAGTAGAATTGGTTGTGATGCTGAAACATCAAAGGATAGAAACGAGATGAGACAAAATAAAGGGAAGCAGAAAGTTGTACATATCATAAAGTCATATGATATACTAACAAATAAAGATTCAAATAAAATAGAAAAGTGAGATGAAAATTATCCTCAAGTATCCAGATATGATCTCCAGTCAAATAATTTTTTCAAAATAAAGGGAGATGTGGAGGAATGGAAGTGAGAAAGAATTTCATTTTATGAAATGTCAATTCAGTATCTTTATAGGCTATACCATGTCGTATTGTATAGAGTAAAGGATATATCTGAATGGGGAATCCCTTAGAAGTCAAGAAAGGAGAATGAGACCATATACTTTATCATATATAAGAAATAGCTTCTATGTATTTTGTTTTTAGTATTCTAACTATGGTCATAAAACTATTCATTTAATGTAGAGGAAAGGTGGGAAAATTACCTACATAACTCAGAGAAAAATTGATAGCCTCTAACAAAGCAAAGCTACTCTTATAAATAGGCATTCTCCTCTGGAAGGAGAATATGAGTATGATGAAACCAGGTATATTGAAAATAGATTAGAAATGCCATTTTAGCCTCTACCTAATTAGGTATCTCATGGAAGGAAAATAATAAAATCGATAAATTAAACATTTTAGAAATAACTATCAAATATCTAAAGAATAGTAGCACCTTGATTCCTGATAGTTGATGCTCATCCCATATGATAGGAAATAAATATTTCTAGAATAATTTCAAGAAAACAGTTAATGGATTTGTGATATTTGTTAATGATAGTTCTTTAAAAATCAAATGCAGTGGAAGTACATAACTTGAAAATGATGAACCAAGGAAAACTGAAGTGCTCTATGTATACAATCTGTGTTACAATATCCCAAGTGTGATTTAACTCTATAACTTGGGATTAATAAGGAAATTTAATCAAAAGGGGTTCACTATCTATGTAAATACATGTAATTATCTCATGAAATGATGTAAACTAGATTGTAATTTATACAAGGTTGAAATTAAAGAGAACATTTGTTACTTAATATTTGAAGAAGAAAAACACTTGTGAGGTTGGGTCACATTAATCAATAGAGCCTGGAATAGATATATAAGCTTAATATAGTTGTCAAAATTCTCAATATTAAGCATGATATATAAAATAAATTTGTTTTACACATGTGAGGAAAGATATCCAGGAGCTCATATCAGCCAAAGAAAAAAAGGGTATCAAATCTGCTTGATCTTATCTACATAGACATATGTATTCCAATAAATGTGTCTGGAATATATGGAGATATGTTCTTCATTATTTTTATTTATTACTATATTGTAATGGATTGTGTAATGATTATATAGAAGAAATAGAAAGTGCTTGATTTCATGAAAAGTTATCATCGAAAAGCTGAGAATGAAATTTCCCACACAATCACGATTCTTCGATCTGTCAATGGAGGATAATATACGTCCATTGAATTTGAAATTTTCAAAGAAAAATATAGAATAAATCATGAGATGTATGTAGAGATAACCCCACAACAAAATGGAGTTATTGAATTCAGAAATTGAAAGGTGAAAAATAAAGTTAGACCTATGCTGTTTGAGAGTCATATTTTTCATCATTACATGAAATAGGTTGTTCAAGTAGAAATGTACACAAAAAATTGAATAGGGATGTTTATGGGGGACCCCAAGACACCATATGAGTTATGGTATAAATGGAATCCATATCTGAAGTATTTTAATGTTATTGGAAGTAAATGTTTCATCTAAAACAATGATGGAAATCAAGGAAAGTATGGTGATGATATAGATGAAGGAATATTCCTTGGATATTTAATAAAGTGTGAAGCTTATAAATGTTAAAATAATCATCTTGGAATAATTTTAGAAATCAGTGATGTCAAGGCCATAGAATATAAAATTATAACTACCTCAAGGAGCTCTTATGTTGATACTATACAAGATGAAGAAGAAAGTGTACGATGTATATTTTTAAATACAGAAATAGTAGAAGGATTGTAATACATTCAATGATAAAAAATATTGATGATTCAGAAGATGAATCAAAAGATAAATCCATGGTTGATGAAAATTCATCAAAATCTCATAGGAGAAATAGAAGAGAAGAAATTGATAAATCCAACAACATTAGGGATTAGAATACAACATCACAAACTAATAGAATGAGGAATTAAGAACATTCTTCCTTCCTATCAATTATGGAACCAACCTCATTTAAAGAATCAACAAAGGATGAATCATAGGTTAAGGCCATGAATGATGAACTAAATCAGATTGATAAGAACCAAACATGGGATCTTGCTAAAACACCTAAAAATCAAGTTGTGATTGGAAAAAAGTTGATGTTTAACTTTGTTTTATGTGAATGGAATTGTAATTAGAAACAAGGAATGTTTAGTGTGTAATGTATATACACATATTAAAGTAATTGATGTTTAAGAAATGTTTTCTCTAGTAGATAGACCAGAGATGATCAAGATTTTACATGCCATGGAAATTAAGAGAGATTAAAATGTCTATCAAATGGATTTCAAATGACATTATTAAATGAATTTCTTGAAGAAGAAGTCTACATTGAACAACCAATGGTATTTTTGATTGAAATTATTAGACTAAGGTTTGAAAATTGAACAGGGATCTCTATAGTCTGAAGTAGGCACCATGATCGTGGTATTATGGACTCAATTCTTATCTCAAGAATATTAAGTTTAAAAGATTAAGTGTTGAACATAATTTCTATGTGAAGAATTTTAAGAATGGTCAATTTATGGTTCTTGTGTATGTGGATGATATTATTTTTGGGGGAAGCAAAAATGGTTTAGTGGAAGAATTTAATAATAACATGAAATTATAATTTGAAATGTGTATGATTGGTGAACTCACATATTTCATAGGGATATAGGTGATTCATAAGAAAGACTACACCTTAATTTCTCAAGAAAAATATACAAGAGTGTTGGTGAATAAATTCATCATCCATGACTATAAACCAATTTCGACTCTAATTACGATTGGGAAAAAAATTAGAAATGATGAGGATGGGATATCTATAGATCCTACCCTATAAAGAGAATCATTGTACGCTTATTATTCTTGACTAAAACATGTCTAGATATTATATTTGTGACATGATTAGTGGCATACTTTAAAAGTAATCTGAAGGAAGAGCATTTGGTAGTTGTTAAATTAATCATGAGGTATATTCAAGGTACTCTTAATATTTTATTACTCTTTGTATAAGGAAGATAAAATGAATTATTGAAATTTTATGATTCTTACTGGTCTAGAGATGTGGTGGATAGAAAGTCTACAAGTGATTGATCTTTCTTCATTGGCAAAAAATGTGTAGTATAGTTGAAAATGAAAAAAGAAACCACTTCTCTCAGCATGGTATAAGCCGAGTATATCTCTACTATAAAGTCATGGACTCATCTATTATGGATAATTAAATAATTGAATAATATTGGTGTTGAGTTGAAACAACCAGTGGTAATTAAATTTTATAATAAGAGTGTGATTGATCTTATGAATAATCTAGTTTATCACTCTCGTACCAAACATATTGATATCAGATATCACTTCATCGAATAAAACTTTGAACAAGGTGTAATTATAATAAAGTATGTTGGAACTGATGACCAAGTGCCTGACATTATAACTAATCCCTTGGTGGCACAAATGTTTGAGAAACATCGGTTGAACCTTGGTGTTCAGCCACATCTCGGTGCAAGAGGAGGTTACGGTCTATCCCCTCTACCCATTTTTGTTAACTTTTTTAATCTATTTGTGGAAGTGATCTAGGTTTATAGGGAGATGTGATCTAGGGGGAGTTTGTTTTAAACTCTAAAAGTAAAAATATAGGTACTTTGGGTTTATTTCCAAAGGGGGATAATGGAGAAATTAAATGTTTTAAAGGATTTTTAGTTGCATATTTTTTTAAAATATGTAATGCTTCTATGACATGATGAGAATTATGTGTTATGAAGAAACAATATGAAATTACTCTGTGATATGATGATAATTAAGTGTTATGAGGAATTAGATCATTTTTCTTATAGCTTAACTTATACATCTTGAATAATTAAAAAACATTATAACTGAATTCATGCTTCCCCTCTTATTTTATACTCCAAGATTTCCTCACGTAGAATGAGAGTGTTGGATGAGTTGTTTCTTAGATTTCATGTTTTTTAGGATGGTGCTTTATAAAATTTATCTAAAAGATTACCAACAAACCTAAAGGGGGAGATTTTTGGAACCAAGGCATGTCACAACAGTCATCTGGAAGCAGATTCACATTTTTGTTTATTGTCAATCCACGCTAGTTTTATTAGGGAGATTTCATGTTAAGTGATATTACAGTAAAAAACAACTAAAATGTTGAAGTTTGATTAATTTCCCTGTGTTTTTTAAATTTTTGGGCTCAAAATAAGAAAGAATGCGAAAGTTTCATGAATGTATGAAGAATAAAAAACAAGATTCTAAAAAATTGGTTTTCCTAGATATAATCATCTCAAATATGGTAAAGGCATGAGTTTAGGGAAGATTGAGTTTCATGAAGGTTGATATTCATGAAGATGTGGAGCATCACAAACAAGCTTCCAAAATGGTGAGATGGGATGGCAGTAAATATTTGAAATAGTGAGAATCTTTGTGAATGTGAAATGGAATTATGGTAAATCTACGTGACTAATATAATTTTTGTGAACAATTTAAATTTAACTAAAGATTCACAAATGAAGGAGATTCATGATTTTTTTTCCTATTTTTATGAATAATATACTAGGATCTTGGGATCTTCACAAAAGGATAAGCATATAAATAAGCAGCTACCCCCACTTTATTTCACATGAAAATATTTTTAGAAAAGGATGAATTGTTCTAAATCCAAAAAGTATAAGAGCTTTGTGAACCAGGTATTCATTGTGAGATTGATCATTGTGAAAAGACTATCTTAGTCTTTACCAATGCTTAGGTATTAAAAAAAGGAGATTTGTATTGACTGGTTATTCTATGATGACTTAGTGTTTTGCAAAGGTATTTTTCCTCACAAAGTTAGTTATATTTGAGAATAAGGTTTAGAAAATTTGGTGGTTTTGGAATTTGGAATTTCATTGAAACCTAAAGGGGGTTTTGTGAAGGCTAAGAGATTTCCAAATAGAATTATTGAATATATGGATTTAGTTAATAGTGATTTCATTCACATAAACTTATGAAATCTATTCAAGAAGAGTCTCATACTAGTTAGGGACAAACACTTAAATTCCAATCTAATAAAGCAACCTTAAAGTTGTTAAGCTAAGTAAGACTTCACCCAATATATTGAGCTAGAGGGAAGTCGATGGAGGTGTTCTGAGGGAGGTAGTGTGATTTTCCTAAAATCTTATAAAGATATTTTTCTTTTCATTGAGTGGATATGTATAAACTTATGTACTACACAACTAGTAAAGATTAGTGTATTTAGATACGACCAACACACAATAGATGTATGATCCTTAGACTATCCCTTAGAGGTGAACCATGAAAAACTGCAATGTTATGTCTATATATGTGAATGTTTTATTACTGCACGATTCCATCAGACAGGTTTAACAAGTTCTTACCAATGTGGGAACAAGATCCATCTCTTTAAAAGAAAAATTTGACACCCTAATTCACCCCTCCCCTCTCAGGGTGTTTTGGGATCTTACATTTCCTTCTCTCTTGAGAATATGTGAAGGAGGTTATATATTTACACAATATATTGGGATGAATATTCCATGGAATATGAGTCACCCCTCTACTTATATAGTGGGAGGTAAAATACCTGAAAAGGGTTCCCCTACCCCCGTATATCCAACACCCACTAAATACGTGATAAATGATGCATTATGATGAACTAACCACATCATAAATGTCATTTGTGTTGTATCACATACATGTAATAAATATATTAAATATATTACATGATAAAACAAATTCATTAACTCAAATTTTAATTAATAAAATATTAAATTAACTTTTAATATTAAAATAATATACATTCGTATAATATTTTTCCACATATTCACATAATACCTTGTGAATACTTTAACTAAATAAATTCAACCCAATTATTTTCTACTCAAATAATAATGAATTTATTTATTTTTTGGTGATTGTCAACACTTGAAAATCTCTTAGAGCCCATGGTGTGGCCCACAATTTCCTATAAACATATTCACCAGAATAAGGAATACTCTTGAATATGATATTGTGTGTTACACTCTAGGAACTTATTTTATAGCAGTGAATATTTTTCATATATTAGGAGTGGATTATAGCTACCCATCAAGGCCCCTAACGAAATAAAGAAAAGTCATATAAAAGAAAACCTTTTTAATAAACACAAACTATGGAATATAATCTCTTTATCATATGATATCCCATAAATCAGGATGTATAGATTTTGTTATCATCTATACTTTCTTTAATTATTTATTAATCTAAATGGAAGGTATTACCATCAAATACCATGTCTATGGATTTATGAAGGCACTACATTCTTGATCTACTAGGCTCGAGATATCACTTCCTCAACTCGGAAGCGACAAATTCCATCTTGACCATTGAACCAATATCATACCCCCAAAGATACACCCAACAAAAGATACCTCGCTAAAAATCAATATCATTGTTTTTTCCTTGCATAAAAGTATGTGATAAAATAGAACACATTGATAATTATCTCAAGTAAGGTGACCAATACACATTTTAATTGATAGGAACAACCAATGACACCTAAAACATGTAGTGTTCCTATTGGAGGGTCATACCTCATGATCTCACCTACTAGAGAATACCAAGTGAAAACTTCATGAGAAGAACTCTAAATGAATATGATCCCCCAACACTTAATGGGTTCATATCATCTATTTCCTATCTGTATGATATTTCTAGATCATATAATTTTACTTTAATATTTTTATCTAGGTATCTTTAGGTTCTCATTATATCCTGGGAACTGCTATAACATGTTGATATGACATATAATATAAGAATATTACCATAAATATAGTTATTAAAGAAGTATCAAAACTATTCTAGTAAGATAAACACATGTATAAATCAAACTGTATATAAGTAATGGAAATAGATTTATATACATAAGTTGGGTCTAGGGAACCCACTTTCAATACTATAACTTGAACTAAAACTAACTTCTAACAACAATCAACCCACTATCTCTCACATGAGAATAATTATTCTACTGAGATATGAATTTAGTCAGGTAGTCTTCCATGTTATCCTTTGTGGATACTTTTTTGACTATGAATTCACCTATCTAAGTAAAATCCATCAAGAGATGAAACTTCCAAAGCGTATTCTTTTTTCCTCTAGAATAACCTGGGCTCCTTGAAAAGAATAACTGTTGTATTATTATCAAAGTAAAATAGAATAGGGTTTTTACTGCTTGGCTTAAAACTAATGTCTGAGACAAAGATGCATATCTACACTACCTCCTTAACTGCATCGAAAGCCACTATGAACTCATATTATGTTGTAGAATTAGTGATAACATGGTGCTTTGATATTCTCCAAGTCACTGCACCAAAATTTAACAAAAATACATAGCCTGACTATAATTTTAGCATTAGTATATACCATCACTACTAATTCTTTTCCTCCTCTATACATTGGGAAATTATCTTTTGTATGTCTTAAGTACTTTAGGATAGTTTTCATAGATTTACAATACATCTCTCATGGATTATCTTGATATCTTCCAACCATGATTAATTAAAAGGAAACATAAAACATAGTACAGGGCATATAATACCTAATATGTCCCACTATTGAATCATAATTAATTCCTCTTATTCTTTCAATATCCTGCTATGTTTGTGGACACATTTTCTTGGATTGATTGGTACCTTGTGACATTGGAAAAACACTCTCTTGGATTATTCCATTTTGAACATTTTGAGTAACTTTTCAATATGTATAATTTTACTTAGCCGAAATAGAATCTTAGATCTATCTTGGTAGATATTTATCCATAGAATATATTTTGGTTCACCAAAGTCTTTATTGTAGATGTAATCATTTAACAAATTCTTATATTACTATAATACATGTAATTTGTTTCCTATAATTAATATGTCATTGACAATTAATACTTGTAAATTGATGGAATTCCCCTTAAAATTCATAGAGATGCATGGATCAATTTTCTTCTTAATGAAACCAAATTCTCTTGTGACCACATCAAAGTGAACATTCCATGATCGTGGTGTCTACATCAACCCATAAATGGATGTCTGCATAATAAATTATCTTTTGGAAATTTTGAACTAAATAAAACCTTCCAATTCAGTCATATAGATGTATTCAAACAAATTACCATTTATAAAAGTAGATTTGACATCCATTTTTTAAATTTCATAATCATATAAGGTTTTTATTGCAAGTAATATTCTGATGGACTTCAGTATCACTACTGGTGAGAAGATTTCATCATAGTCTATACCCTAACATTGTATAAAACACTTCTCTATAAGACATTCCAAATAGGTATTGACTATACCACCCATGTCTACTTTTTTATTTAATACCCATTCTCAGCCAACGAGTTTTACATCAGTTGGTGGGCCTACCAAAATATTTGCTTGATTTTGGTACATGGGTTTCATCTTAGAATGCATGGAATCCTTCCATTTAGCAACATCATTTCCTTTTACTACTTATTTATAGGTTAGAGGTTCATATTTATCTAGATGTAATGTATCCCCTAAATCAATGAAAATAAAACTATATATCTTTGGTTCTCTAACCTCTTGAGTAGACCTACGCAGTACTTATGTCTCGGGAATACAGTCATCTCCCACTATTTATTGTGAATATTTTTCTCATACCAACTCTTCTACATATGGAAAATAAACTTCATCAAAGTCAATCTTTATCTCACTATTTATAATGGATATTTTCCCCTATCTATAAATATGGAATGTATTATCACAATCACCTTTCTATAAGAAGGGTTATATAGGTAATATCCTTTGGTTTCTATAGGATAACCTCTAAAAGAGAAATTCATGCTTCGAGATGCTAATTTGTCACTAGTTATAGTCTTAACAAAATCCTCACATCCATATACACATTTGTGGGGGAATATTTGGTTTATTTCTATACCAAAACTCATATGGAATCCCATCTGTAGCTTTAGTTGGTACTCAGTAAAGGGTATACAACATTGTCTACAATGTGTATCATCAATAGGATAATGGAAGAGTTTCATGACTCGTCATTGATATGACCATGTTAATAAATGTATAATACCCCATTTCACTAACACTATTCCACTATGGTGTATAAGGATGAGTGAGTTAGGATATTAATCCATACTCCTTCAAGTGATCAATAAAGTCTTGTTTAGGATACTCCCTACCTTTTTCGGAGCGGAGTGCCATAATCTTCTTACCAAGATGGTTTCTACTTTATGCTAGTATTACTTAAACATCTAAAATGAATATTAATTATAACTAATTAAGTAGTTATATTCATAACTACCATTTTCATCAATAAAATTAATGAAGTATGATAACCCACCCCTTTCCTATACTATAAATGTACCATATATGTTGAGATAAATTAATTATAGTAATTCAGTGGATCTTAATCCCTTTATAGAGAAGGGTGATTTGGTCATTTTACCTTGTAAACAAGCATGACATACATCTAAGTGTTTTAACTCAGTTGAGTCTCAACACCCTACTTGATGTACTTTTTATAAATGCTTCCCATTTACACGACCAATCCATAACTTCCATCAGTGGGTGTTATATGAGTCATTTTCATTGGTTTTTTCATTTATTTCTATAACAAGGTTTTCAAGTTCAAGTATATATAAGACATTGTTAAGATGTTTCATAACATGACATATGTTATCCTTATAAAAGAGACAAAATTTATTTTCAAACTTAAACTAAAATCCCACAGTGTCCAAGATTGACACTGAGAGTATGTTTCCAAAACACTTGAGGAATATATAAAAATATATTTAATACTATAACCAAATCATTAGGCAAAGTCAAATTATAATACCGTACTACCAAGGCTTGTAGACTCTCACCATTTTCAACTCGGAAATCCACTTCACCCTTTGTCATCTTCTAGAATCTACTTGGTTCTTCTTTATAAATACAAATGTGCGAGACACAAGTTGTATCCAATACCAAACTTGTAGATCAAGATATATTGCATTTAATAAAAAAATATCTAAAGTTGAGGCATCACTTTGTTTTTTCTTCCTAACTCTATAATCTTTTTACAGTTTCCTTTCTTGCCACATGAATAGAATAAAACCTCTTACTCAATACCCTCCCCATGTATATTTAAATTTTTTGAATGATGGTGCATAGGAGTCTTTAGCTTGGGCTTAACCTTAGACACCTTAACCATTTCCTTCCACCTCTTGTTCACCATAATAACTGAAGAATTAGTATTTTTCATATCCTTATATTCTTAGAAAACTAAATCCAAAAGATCTAGGAGTGACTTTAACAAGTTATTCATGTTTTAATTAACAATAACATTAAAAAATCTTGGTGGTAAAGAGGTAATAATTGAAGCAGTTTATAGTTCTTAGTTCAACATTAACCCAAGGGATACAAATATCCAAATGTACCCAATCATATTGGGTATGTGAGGTACTTCATGATTACCTTCTTCTATATTTATCCTATATAGTGGACTCGATATCTCATACCTTTCATACTTATATCTCTCTTGATATAACTATTAGAGATGAGTAAGTATCTTGTAGGCATCTTCATCAACATGCAATTTCTTCAATTGACTGGAAATCGATGAAAATATGATACATTATACATATATTGCATAATATATATGATTTTTATACTTTTATTTATCCAACTTTATTTCTCCTTAAGGAAACTAAATAGTAAGTAAATACTCTAGCACATATAGCTTGATCTCTAAGCGTAGTACTATGTGTAAGCACTTGTACTACTCCTAGAAGTTATGCTATGTTAGGATATTTTACTTATCCATAATTGATCGAAGTGATAATGTACTGGTGGGGTTCATGATTTCCATTTTTATCTACAAAAAATAATATCAGTTAGTACTTTATCTTAATTATATTTTGAAAATTATTTATTTATGAATTAAATCATTAAATACCTCCCACTATTTTATTGACGCATAACACCCCTCACAACTAGAATCAGAATACTCTATCAGTTGAGTATTTTAGTAGAAAGGATATTTGAAAATGATCCCCATATTCTATAAGCTATGGATATTACACTACTAAAAGAGTTTAATGGTAGGCACTACACTGGCCAACCACATTGACTCATGGTTCCACGATCTGCTGAGTGAAGTCTCAGGTTTTCAGAATTTTAACCCTGATTCCTCAATGCCTTTCCTATAAAGTGATAGTGATATAGATATGGATACTTATTTTCTACCATATTTAGTTAATTCAACCCATCACTCTCATAAAAACTCCTTAGTAGTTGGAGGCATCCTCAACTAGTCCTAAAGAGCACCCTATACATCTGATTTTGTTCAAATTTGAGAAATAGAAGGTATTCACAACCTAATATTTATTTGAGTAGTTTTTAACATTTCTAGATGAATGTAATTATTTTCTATTAAATATATTACTACTATATTGTCATGCTCATAACTGAATATGTATTAATAGAAAAAATTTATCGTGACTTTATGCATTTTTATGTTTATTATTTTATGTGTTCCCGAAAATATTAAAATTTCTTAAAATAATAAAAAAATCATAAAGGAAACAAACTACCCAACTGATCATGAGAATTTATTATCTTTTGATCCATTTAAACTAAATAGATAAATTTTTTCCTAGGAGGATAATACCTGAGTCAAATATTGACACATATCACAGCTCACCCTCAGTCCAATGTTTCACATATCGTCTAGGATACTACCTCATCTTGGTGTGCTTCATGACTTTTAGCACCATCATCAATAGTGAAAACCTACTCAAATGTAGGTGAGGGGGTCTTGGGTAGTGAAATGTCTATATAGAAATAAAAGTGATGGGTGTACATGTCTTTATACATATTAAAATGAAAAAGACAATGCATATGGCATTGAAAACATAATTAAATATTAAAAACATCGCATGTTGTTGTAATAAATAATTAAGTAAATCTAGACATGAAAGGTGAAAATCAATGCTCAAGACCAATATACAGGTAAATTAATAATGTGATAAAAAATAAATTACAATAAATTTAAGTTTGAGGAAAATTAATAAATAAAATGAATTATTTTAAATTAAAATAATTTAATAAGTTTGGACTTGTGATTAATTTAATTTTTATTTGAAATTTAAATTGATTAATTAATTTAATTTTATACCAAAATTGAATTATTTCTTTAAATTATAAAATTATAATTATTTTTTAAAACAAAAAATTAAAAAATTAATATTGGATTTTTTTCTTGAGCCTAAGAACCCCGCTTAGGCCCACTGTGGGTTGGGATGAACCCATGTAGGCTCATTCTAAGCCGAAAAAACCCACCTAGGGCCATTATGGGTTAGGAAGCCCCCATGCATGGTGGTTTTGGGTCAGGAAAACACACCATGACTCATTATGGGTCAGTCAGACCTAATTCAGGCTGCGGGTTCGTCGATCTCCGTTGGGCTGCACGAGGGGACCACGTGCATGGTTCATGGCTGTTGATGGGGAGGGGGGGGGGGGGCGACCAAAATGGATGAGGACTGTGAGGTAATGAGAACACTACTATAAAATAGACCTGTAAGAGATTTTTCCTTTATCAGTGCAAGAAAAAAGATATGATAATGGTTCCCTTTATTAGCGTATTTTTTTTAATGTTAATAAAAGACAACCTCTATCAGTTCATTTTGTTTAGCACTGATAAAGGTTGTCCTTTACCAGTGCTTTATGTTTAGCTCTGATAAAGGAAACCCTTTAACAGTGCTCTATTTTTAGCGCCAATAAATGAATCCTTTATTAGTGTTTTTTAGAACTGAAAAAAGTATGAATGAAATGAAATAATTAAATAAAAAAAATGATTTTATCAAAATGATATTAAATTTTTTATTGATTCAATAATTGTTGATAAAAATGAATAAATTTATTATACTATATATAAATTATAAATAGTATATATTAAAGATATAGATATATACAAAAATAAAAATTAAAGATTAGTAAATTAGGAAAAATATTAAACAATTTATTAATTAAATAATTGTTTATAAAGTTTAAAAATAGTATATATTAAATATATAGATATATTTGAATGTATATAAATATGATTTTTATAATACAAAATTTTATTTATAATTTACATTAAATAATAACACACTTAGTGAATAATGGTTTATAATTAAAAATTTATATGAATTAAAATTTTATATGAATTAAAAATTTATATGAATTAAAAATATAAACTAATTGCATCGAGTAATGGTCATATTTGAATGTCATTTGAATTTTAAATTTAACATAGAACAAATTTATTATGTTGATTTCATATATACGTAACTAATTAATTTTTATATATATACGCACATACAAAAATATTTTTTTGGTAATTTAAAATATTTAAAATATTTATTATATATATATATTTATTGTTTTTTAATATTTTCAATATGTATTTATCTTTATTTCAATATATATCTATTTTTAATGATTTATACTAATAAAACTTATCCAAATTTTCAATATTGTACTCATTTTGAATTAATCATTGTTAATCATTTTTAACATGCATGCACTTAAGATTAAATATTCATTAATAATGTTAAAAAAACATTTCTAAAAAAATATTTATGAATATATATTTACTATTTTTATACATTCATATTATAAATAAATAAATAATATTTTTTAAAAAAATATTTATATAATTATAAATAATTAATTATAAAATTATAATAAGATTATTTAAATAATGAATATATTTACTATATTAATATATATATATATATATAATGATATTAATAATATTTTATAAAATGTATTTATATACTTATAAATAAATAATTATATATTTAAAAAATTCAACAATTATCATTTTATAACAAGTATTATTATAAGTGTTACAATTATATATAATCATTATAATTTTTTTAAAAAATATTAATTTTTTTAAAAAGTATCATTAGTATTTATCATCGTTTTTAGCACTAATAAAAATATATATTTATCCATGCTAAAAAGTGATAATAAAATCAATCATTATCAATGATAAAAATTTAGAACTAATAAAATCAATATTTATCAGTTCTAAAACTTTAGCACTAATAAAGATTCATTTTATCAGTTCTTATTAACATCGCACTGATAAAAGGAATATTTATCAATGTTTTTTTTGGAAGTGTTGATAAAAGTGTCACGATTTATTTTAAGAACCCTAACCATCACAAACCAGTTCACGATATCTGAATCTCTCTGTCTAAGTGACCTACTGTCGGTGCTCCTTGTTGTTAAATACAAGCTTGAATTTAGGCTAGAATCAAGGATCCAACTATTTCGAGGCTCGAATGATTCAATGGTTTAATGGAACAAAGTCTCGAACAAAATCCATGTTTTTTGATATCTCTAATTTCCTTTGGTTATCCACTAAACCTTCTCATCCCACATCTGTGTATCCCAACAAGTCCATTTTGACTATCCTATAATAAAATAACCCAAAATTCATTATTTTTTATTCTGAGTGAGGTTTGATCTTCTTGAAGAAGCCTATGTTGTTTAGATTAAAACAAAGTGGAAAATATTTACACTTTCAATCGATATCTATATCTGGTTCGATCTTTATATCATTTTATTCTTTGTTTCTATTTTGTAAATGTCAATAAAAAATAAAAATGCATATAAGTGGACCCAATAACAGCTTGCTCATCAATGTTCATGATGATTGAATGAAAAAAATATAATCCATTTTTTAGGAGTAGGCTATAAATTATAGTCTTTCCCAATGGTTGGGATTGACTTTCCTCATTATTTTAAGTGCTATATGTCATGTTTTCATCTTAATAGTATACTACACACAAATATCAATGAGTTCCAGTGAGTTTTTTTCCTAAAAGAAGAAGAAGAAATATTCTCCAATCAAGTAAGGGATATTATCAATTTTATTTTTATGTTCAGATTTTAATAGTGTGGAAATTTATTTTTATTCTAAGGATTTTTTTGGAAGATGATATTTTTTTATAATTATAATCATTAAAAGAGATTAATTGTTTATTTATTTTAAAATGATTTATTTTCTATAAAGAAATTTATTTTCATATGTAAAACTTTTTATTCTAAGAATTATTATTATAAAATTTATATTTCATTTGAATTATAATAATTATCTTTGATTAATTATTCATTCAGATTACATTATTACAAGTGATTATTTTTTCATTATGTAAAGGCTTACATTTTTCAATAAAAATTATTATATCATGTAAATATATGTATATTCTATAGATATATATACATGAAATTATTTTCATTTTATTAAAATTTTTAAATATTATTTTATATTCATTCAAGTATTTATATTTTTAAAATATAATACAAAACAATAACAAAGTCATTATTTTTATTGTTAACTGGATTTTATTTTATCAAAATATATTTTTTATATTTGAAAAAAGAAAAGTCACTATTTTGTTCCTCTAAAATAAATAAAATTTATTATCATTTTATGTTTATTATTTATAGTAAGTTAGGAATAATTAAAAATATCATCTAATGTGTGTAAAGTGAATATAAAACCCCGAATGCCATTTTTTTTGGAGAACGATTCCTAAGTAATTTGTAATAAGTATGATTCATCCTCACCTCAATCCGATACATGGTGTGTCCATTATGACTCAATGTGCTTGATATCAGTTTTAAATTGATATTTTAGTTCGATAAGCATTACACACTGTATCTGAGAAAATGAACTTCATTTGTATTTATAATTTAGAACAAAGATTGATAAGATGATTTTGATGTTTAGGAATTAATATCATGTCAAACTCACACACAATGTGACCGGTATGAGTCAAAGTGCATATTTCTAGTTTAAAATGACATTTTAGTAAAAAATAAAGTGACATACTAAAAACTGAGAAATCACATTCCTATTTTTTTTATACTTTTGGAAAACAATCCATAAGATATTTGATATGTGAAATAATAAGCCACAACTCAATACAATGCACATTGTGACTGGTATAACTCCATGTATATCTTTTAAATATATAAGTATCATTTTAGTTTAAAATGTGCATCACATCACCAAAACTGAGAAAACATGAGAATATTGTTTTCTCATCATTCTATATGTTATTAATTAATTAATTTCCTTATCATTTTTATCTTATACTTATTTATTTAATTTTCATAGAGATAATTCTTGAAGACAAACAAGAAATGGTGTGACATGTAAGAATCAACCGCAACTCAATCTGATATACATAGTTCCTTGAATGACTTAATGTTTAGTTTAAAATTAACACTTTCTATTAATTTATTTCTTTATATTATTAATAATATGAGAATTGTTTCCTTATACAAGTGGTTTTTTCTCGATTAGGGGTTAGGATCAAAAGACAAAGGAACACTAATATTTTTGAATCTATGTAATAATTTGTACATAGGTATCTGTATAAACCAATGTTTTAAATGTCTATAATATAGTGTTTTTTCTTATATTTGTGTTGTAAATTTTATATAATTTAAATTTTGTATTATTTCTTTATTTTGTTAATTTCATGGTATTTTTGGTGTTATGGTGTGCTGTTACAACGCATTTCACTACTGTTGTAGTGTGCTATTACAACACACTATAGTATGCCATTTTATCATCATTTTAAATATCACTGATAAAGGACCCCTTTATCAGTGCTTTTTTATTCTTGATAAAAGACTAGGGATTTTAATCTCGCACTAGTACTCAGTGATTCTCTAGCGCTGATAAAGGCTATTTTTTCACTGTTAAAGAGATTTTTTGTAGTAGTGGAAGGCCTCTAGGTTGTTGGGAAGCCAACCATGGTGGGGTCAGGTGGCACTAGAGGAGGCACCGATGGGGTGGATTCTGACATGGGAGAACAACACAATGGAAGCTAATAGGGGATATGGTGACTAGGTTTGCAATGGTGACTAAGTTGGAGGTGGTGGCTTGGTTGGGATGGGAGGTGGAGGCAACGTCAGGTGGCTAAACTGATGGTGCACACACATCAATGGGAAGGAGCCATTTTCACGGGGATACAGACTGAGAGGAGACTATTTGGGGGGAGGGGGAAGTCTAACCCCATAAGATTCCACTTGAATAAATTCTAACATTTTAGAAAAAAAACTAAAAAAAATAAATGATAAACCTCTTAAATATTCCAAAAAACGTACCCTATTTTAATGTTTTTGTCTTAGTTGATAGACCACTAGGAAAAAATAACCCTTTCGTTTATATTTTTTTATCCACGTGAACCACCCCAAATTGTCACTTTGTGGATTTTTCCACACTTTTAGTCCTACAAAACGGTTGACTTATGTGTTTTTTCCATTATCAAGACTAATAAATTGTAAATAGAAGAGAAAAATATGTTGAAAATTTCACATAAGTGTGGAAACATTACCACCAGTAGTACTATTTTGGTGATCAGAATCCAGTTGGACAAGAGCTATAATTTTTTGGTGATCTGAATTATTATCAAATAACTAAAATGGATAAATTTTAACACATAAAAAAATAAATGATTCAATTTTTAATACCATAAAACCAATTGTAAATGATCCATACTAACTTTTTTAATGGCCGTGACTTGTCTATTTGAGATCGGATTGATGCACGGTCAACACGATTGAGACTGAAATAATTCGTTCTACTCAATTTAAATAAAATAATTTTTTCTTGGCTCAGAAAATTCACACGATTACCCTGATACTAATTTTTGGTAAGGAGGCACATAACAGAATCCAATGGGTTGTAGATTTAAAATTTTCATCATTGGAGTAATGGAATTTCATTATCTCTAGCATTCCAATCCCTGGTGAAGGTCCAAGGACCTCAAATTAATTATTTAAGCACAAAATTTAATTGAACGATTACCTTATTCAAATCAAATATGTGTTCGACTGTCACTCATCACTGGTAGTCATTGGTCAAATTATCCATGCTTTAAACACTATAGATCACCCACATGGGCTTTAAGAGTCCTAATTAACACTATTCATCGAATTCCACATGCTAATATAAAGATATAGTTAATCCTTTAGTGTCATGATATTCACCTCGAATCTATTCCTATGATCCATGAAGATGTTCTTGGATTGATCAATCAGATAATGACTTTCTCTCTCTAGAATGTGAGAGGAGGAGATATATTATATCAATCCATTGGAATGAATAGTCCATGGAATGTGATTCACTCATATAGTTATATAGTAGGTAGTAAAATACCCAAAAAGGGTTCCGCAACACCCATATATCTAACACCCACTAAATAAGAGATAAATGACTTGTTTTGACAAAGTAACCAAATCATAAATATAAGTTACAATTTATCACATACTTATAATATATATTAAATATATTATTTGATAAAACCAAGTCATTAACTCAACTCAATATTACCACAATATTAATCAAACATTGAATATTAAAATAATATTCATTTGTATAATATTTTTCCATGTATTAACATAATACCTTATAAATACTTTAACTAAATAAATTAAACCCAATTATTATATACTCAAATAATAATGGATTTATTTATTTTTTGATGATATTTAACACTTGGACATCCCTTGGACCCTATGGGGGGGGGGTCACCATGTCTTATACAATTATTCAAAAGAATAGGGTAGACTATTGAGTACAATATTGTGTGTGACCTTCTTGGACCTTATCTTGATAGTTTTGAATACTATTCACATGCCAAGAACATATTCTAGAAACCCATCATGACCCCTATGGAGATAAGGAAAACTCATAGAAATGAAAACCTTTCCTATGAACATGCATCATGTAATATAATATCTTTATCATGAGATATCTTATAAAGAGGGATGCACAACTTGTGTTATCGTCCATATTTATTTATTCATTTATCTAATGGGAATGAGTTAACTTTGACTACCAGGGTCATGGATTTATGAAGGTACTACCATCTTGATCAACTAGGGATAAGATATCACTTCCTCAAATCAGGAGAAACAAATTCTATCTTGACTATTCAACCAATGTTATACCATTAAATACACAACAAACATAAGATACCTCACCATGAATTCAATGTTATTTTTCCCTTGCATCAAAGTACATGATCAAATGGAACAGATTCATAATGATCTCAATTCAGGAGACCAATACACATGTTTATGGATATAAACAACCAATGAAACCCAAAACATGTGGTGTTCCTATTGGTGGGATAGTTATACTAAATTCACCTACCATAGATCACCAAGTGTGAACTGCATGAGAATACATATAATTCTTATGATCCCCTAATACATGATGGTCACACATCATTTCTGTCCTATCAGTATGATGTATCTGGACCATAGGACATTACTTTTGAATTATTTTCATGGTATCTCTAGGTTATAATTATAGAATAGGAACTACTATAATCCTTTTTATACGACATGTAATATAAGGAAATTTCCATAAATAGAGTGGTCACCAAAGTATCAACAATATTCCATTAACATAAACACACACATATATCAAAATGTACACATGTAATGGTAATAAATTTAAATATATAAGTTGGGTCTAGAGAACCCACTTTCAACATATTCCTTATCTAAAAAGGCATAAAAATAAATTTCATAAAGTGTTATTCATTTTTATTAAATAATCAATCATATTATATTTTTTTATATCAGTGGTTATTGGATGTTGGGTATATTTTATGTACATAAAAAGAAACCTTACTGATTATGCTCCATACACGAGGATGTGTGAGGAAAATCAAATAAGTATTGGTGACATAATTTTGATTATTTTAATAATTATATATTATAATAATTTTATATTTTATCTCACAGTTAGAATTTTTAAATAGGTAATGGAATCACTATAACAGGACAAGAGGAAATATGAAAAAAAGATAAAATATGTGTTCCCAAAATAGTCCATTTTCACAAACCCCACAACTATTGAAACCCCTTTTTAAAACCTTCGAAAGACATCACAATTCTTCACAAAACAGTTCTTTTTCAAAAACCCTAAAACAATTGAGAATATCAATACTTTCAAGATATTCATTGCCTTTAAAATTATCACTAATTTAGTGAAGCTTAGAAACCCTTCACAAAGATAACAAATTTCATAATTCTCAACACTTTCTCAATTCTCACACATTTCACGAAGCTCACAACTTTCGCAAAGCTTACATAGCCTTGGTGAACCCATTTTCTCTACAAAACAAATTATCTTTTGAAAACCTTCATGTATAAAAAATCCTTCACAAATCACCTTCATGAATTTATATCATTTAGATTTTTGTTAAGGCTTGTTCTATTCAAATGATGGGGTAGAATACTATTTATATTTCCCCCATTCTCAAAGCTTTCAACCTCTCAAAAACATTTCCACAAAGATCTCCATTATTATTTGTTAACCTCCCAATCTTCATGAAGAATCAATAAATTTTTTCCATTCACAAAGCTTCTCATAATCAAAGAACTTACCATCTTTTCTTAATGAATCAACCATCTTTCGTGAAGCTCCAAACCTTTGTGAAACACAAAAATTCAAGAAGAATAAAATCTTTATTAGTTCCATTAATTTTACATATTTTCATGGGGAATCCTTTGAAATCCATTTTTGCGAAGCTTGAGTCATCCTCCATATTTTGGACCCCAAAAAATTGGCAAACACTGGGAAGAAAATCCACCTTGTACATGTAATATTTTGTATCGGTTATAGAGAATCCATTCCTTTTTCTTGTATTTTTTTTTCAGAAATCCTTTTAAAAATATATATATAACTCCTCAAATGACCTTGGAAACATACTTGGTCAATAAACACAATCAACCCAAAAAACACTAAAAATTAATCTTGAGGGATGTTTTCCCAAAAAAACATTTATATATATATATATATAATATAAAAATATATGTTTAATAATTTTATATAATTTGTATATTTTTATGATCCTTTACCTTATGATTAAAATTACGTAAATATTTTTTAGGAATCATGGGAAGAGTATTTTTCAGCTTTAATTTTGTTTATGTTTATATAGATTTTTCAATATTTGAATACAATTATAAAGTAGTTGTAATTTGATAAAAGGTATGTTGTAAATATTTTTTATAAAATTATACATATGTGTTGTTTCTTAAAGTATTTCTACTATTTTGAGTTTCTGGTTTTTCTGTATTCAGGTTGGATTGTTGTATTTTAAAATAATTTTAAAAAATATATTTTTTGTTGTTTATTTTATAATAGATGATAATAATTAAATTTTCACAATGGTTATTAAATAAATCACATTAAATGATTATTTTTAAGTTAATCATTAGAAATAAACAATGTTAAAATATTCATTTGACGTTAGTTATTTAATAACTGATATGAAAAAATTATAAAATTTTAGGTTTATGGGGTAACTTATACGCCGATTTTAAAATTAGATGACATTAAATATATTTTTTGACATTGTTTATCATAACCGACATAAAATATTATTAGGTATTTCACATAAAAAAATAATTTAATTAATGGATGTTAAAAATCCTTTTTATACTTGTGAAATATTTGAAACGTGAATGAAATGTGGTAATTATTTACATTTTTTATAATGTGGTGTTGAATTTGAAATGTCATTAAATTAAAGGGTGGTACTTGAAAAAATTTTCATGAAATTTTTTAGGATAGGTCAGTTTGAGTTTCATATGGATTGAAACTTTTAATTCAATCTTGAAACATTTTTATTATGACTAAATTTTTATATTGGGATGTGGTTTAATGTTTTCTGTAGGGAATTATGATTTTGTCTTATTGAGTTCTTCAAAATCCATGTTATTATTACTATTACTTGTTTAATGAACTTATTAGGCTGCTAAAATTTATAAAAACTATCATATTTCATAAAATCATTCTATTATAATTGATAATTTGTTTCCTAATATAATTGATATTTTTTGAGTGAAGTACTTTAAAAATAGTTTTTCACTTTTCATAAAAGATTTTGAATCATTTCCTCTATCTAAAAAATGCCTAACACAATAGAAGAATGTTTTTTGCACTAAACTATTAATAATAACCTTCCTCATTCAGTTGGATACCCCATTAACACATTCAACAAGAATTATGTTCATATGACCACATCAAAGGCCACCATTAAATTCTGATGACCATTTCTCTAGAAGGATTTCAATAATATGTGTGTTTATTAGATCATTCACATTCTAAAATGATTCCAGTATGCTCAACACACATTGTTGTGTTCATTAATGATATGTATAGTGAATTTAAATATAATTTTATGGTGATAGTTTTAAATATATAATAATTACTTAATATAAATTTACTATATACCAATTTATTGAATAGGCTTCCCCATGCCATCATCTTTGAACATATTTTGGATATTTCTACTAATATGTAGGATACAATACCAATGGTAGGCAGTAAGGTGTTCTCATAACAACTCTAAATTCATAAAAACATCCTTAATTAATGAGTTATGATTAAATATCAAACCAATTATGAATTTTTATGTTTTAAGTTCCTGTAACGTTACTAGAATTCATCTCTATGATTCAAAATTTTGTTTCTATATGATTGAAAATTACAATGGGAACTAACATCTATTTAAATATTATGCTACTACATTTAAAAAAAACAACATTTTACTTTCCATATAATATTGTTCATTCAACCTTTATAAATTTATTTCAAAAAGGAAATACACTTATTTATGGTTTTAAATCCCCAAAAAATACTTTGAAGTGTTAAAAATATTGGATAAACCTATGAATGTTGGTGAAAAACTTGATGATGTCCAATTCAAGCACAATATAATCCTTATATTTGAGTTTATTAAACTATTGTGGTAATATCTCAAAAAATATTTCCCAATCACCATAGAAATATTTGATTGATTTTTTGTTTTTTTATACCATGCATTTTGATATGAAATTTTATATCCAAACATATTCTAGATTCACTCATGAATGAGATTTTGTGCGAGATCTTCAACAACTCTTATTATCTCCAATATAGAAGATTATTTGAATTTTGCATCTATAGATTTGTGTTTATGTGATATACTTGGGTTAACACATCTATATGAACTCAAAATTTCATAATTTTACATTTCTCATTATGTTTTCCCTTCATAGATCTGAAGTGAATCTTACAATTCTCCCCATACTAGTTGCATCAAATAAACCACATCGCAGTTGTAAACTAATCTACATAAAAACTGCAATGTCTTTTCACATGGTACTACTTAAAAAAAATTAGTGCCTCTTTTTTTCAAACTTCTTCCCCACATACAAATCCAATTTTTTTGATTGGGAACATCTATATAATTCAATGATATAAACATAAAAATTGGTAGGTAAATCTCAGTAAAATGTTAGAATTAAATGTTCTATATTTAAGGAAGTAAAATTTGTAATTTGGAAAGATAAAACTCTTTCTACATCATGCTCTATACCTAAATCATTTGTATCTTCAAGAATTTAATGTCTAAAATCATCCATTATCTTTAATTCTACATCATATATATTATCAAGTGGATGTAAATTTCTAATAGATGAACCAAATATTGGAAAATTCACATTAGGTCTATGTAATTGATATGTGTTATCTATATATGAGCCTCTATGGTTAGAAAAATGATGTGTCTCAACATTAGCATCATAATAATGAATTAGATCATATTTTTTAACTCCCTAACTTTCGTAACGATGTTTAAATCCATTTTTGTAGTTGTTGAATAGTCTTGATAGAAAATTATTGATTATAAAAATCATCCAACTTATAAGGGATATAAAATAGATTTGGTTGACCATGTGGTATCATATAAGTGATATCTGACACAATTACACCTGATCTAATTTTTAGATGGTGATGATTCTTTTTCTCCCAAATCAGTCACTGCAACCCATTATTTGATATCTATACCCTTTTCCACAAGCCCCTCAAAACTTAGACAATCAACATTGTCATTACTGAATTAAAACACAACAATGTAGGTATAGGTTTTGATATATTGCTGATAAGGTCAAAATTTGAATTAAACAATGACATGAAAATCAAATTATATCTACATATTTATAATTCATAAATTAACTTTAATAATAGTGAATTAGTTTATAAAAAAATTTAAATAACAAAATACATTATTTATTTCAATAAATATTTTTAATTTCTTTTAAAAATATAATTTCACGTTATTCATATTCACATTACTATAAAAATAACATTAACACAATACAAATAAACATAAAAAATAATTACATGGATAGAATTTATAATTTGTTTTTAAATAATTAAAGTTAAGACAAAACAATACTTATTTTAAATTTGTATGTTCAAAAATATTCATGATATTTACTAAAAACATTAAAAAATAGTATCTTAAAATAATTCATTTCTACATGATATTATTCCAAAACAAATTAATGTTTTTTTATTTTTGAAAACATTTTACTTTAAGATTCACAAGCATGTGATAATTAACATGAAAACAATAATTTAATTTTTTTAAGATATAAAAATTTTCATAATATGATAAACAACATATAACTTAAGTATAATCTTGTAAAATATTTATTTTAAACTGATTAAAAAATATATGTGATAAAAATATATAACTTATTTATTTAGTAATAATTAAAACATTTTTTAATATATATTACATATAATTTTATAACTATTTTTTAAAAATACCCATTCAATTTTATATGTATAATTTTTCAACACATTACAATAATATTTAACTTATTTAAAGTAAAAAACCGATGCCTAATTAATTTAAATTTCATTAAAATATATAATCAAATGATATATATTAAAGATAAATAAATCATGAAAAAACATTTAAACTATATCTGAACACTTATAATGTCATGTTAATTGATATTTAATATACTACAATGTTTTTATAATTTACTTGTAATTTTTTTTATTTATATTTAATTTCAAAAAAATAAACTAATACTGAAAAAGGATGGGACCATCCCCTTTATTAAAAAAGAAAAGGAAAAATAAGAATCTCTTTTCACTATAGGAGGAAGGTTCATTTGTGACGGGGTCCCATCGCAAATGACCCATTGCAGAAAATTGCATTGCAAAAAACGTATTTGCAACAGACCATCGTAAAAAACTATTTTTGATGGGAGGACTTCCCTTCACAAGTAGTTTAGCCGGATTAAAAAAACCCCTTTTGCGATGGGCTCGTCGTAAATAAGTATTTGTGACGGGATTAACTACACATTGCAAAAAAACGTTAAAATAAATAAATAAATAAATAATAATAATAATAATAATATCATTATTAAAATTTAATAAAATAATCATAATAATAATTAATTAATAAAAAATAATAATAAAATTAATAAAAATTTAAATAAAATTATAAAATTATAAAAAAATCAAAAAACACAATATTCCCAACAATATTTAAAAAAATTAATAATAAAATAATAAATAAATATTAAAAAAAACAAAAATGATAACTAATTAATAAAATAATAAAAATAATAAATAGAATAAGAAAATAATAAAAAAAAACAATATTTGAAACTATATAAAAATTAACTCTATAGAAATATAAATATATAGATTAATAAAAAAATTACAAAAAAATTGCATTCAAATGTTTATGAGAAAACATATATAAATCACTGTGTGGGAGGGTCATCTGGAGGAGTTTGAGGAGCTGGTGGAGGGAACACAACCCCTAAACCATGAGTCAGATATCCCTTGTACTCGTCATCTTCTCATGCTATTGGTGCTGCCATCGACACATCTCCTCCTTATGTTGCTGCTGCTGTTGAAGAAGCTTTTCCTGCTCCCTATGCATGGTCACTATAAGCTCACCCAGAGCTTGCAGCTGCTATTGATACTGTGTAGTAGATGATGATGGATCTCTATGAGCTTCTCTTGATCTGCACAACTACATCACATTGGTGCCATAATAACTGACAGATATCAACCGAGAGCTGATACCGATAAATCAGCCTTTCTAGAAGGCATATAGAGTCGCATGCATCCATGATGAATCATCAAATCCTACTGCACTAGAGGTATGATCCTTAGTCTCAGCCTAAATATCAGCATATATAAAATACTTCGTGGCCTCATATGACTCCTTTGTTGGGGAAAAAAATCCCACAATGTGTCCTCTCAGTATGTTTTGGGTTTGATTGTGTTTATTAAAAAATCCAAATGACCACAAATGAGTATGGTTTGTGTTTTCCAAAGATAGGTTTTTAAGGTGGCACAACGTTTTAGTGTTTACCAAATTTTTGGGCCTAAAAATCAATAATTTTTGTTTGGAAATGTAAGGTTTTCTTTATAGGACTGGAAAGTGAGAAGAATGGTGAAAGAAATCAGCAAAAAAGAGAAATGTGGAGCCCAAGACATGGAACATGTATCATGTCTAGGAAGGGTCTATGGTTTATCAGGCAGCGAGAATGGTTTGTGAGAGCAGTCTTCAAAAAAAAGTGGTTCACGGTGAAAGGAGGTGTGGTATGTGGGTGTCTTGACATTGGCAGAGTAGTTTGACCATGTAGGAGAAAAAAAAGTATGTGGACCACTATAGAAAAATGGTTCGCAGAATGGGTGCAGTTCACAGTAGGAGGATCGATATGTGCTGGAGGTTGTACCGAATCAAAGATTTGGTAAATCCTAGATTAGAAGATTTTGCAGATATCTTTTCCAATATATAGAGCGCTAATGCCACCGATTATAAAGAGAGAGTGAATATCATTAGAGAACATCTATTTTATTTGAGAATTCAGTGAAGTATGAAGGAAGTTTGTGAGGGAGAATTCCACAAAGTCTGAAGTGGTTCGCGCTGAAGAAATTCGACAAAAGGTTTTTTGGGAAACTGTGTCTCGTAAAGGACATGGTATGTGGAGGACTAATAAGCAGTATATAAGTGGTTAGAGAAGGAAGTCCACAAATAAAGAATAGTTTGTGGACAAGGGTGATTCGCAGAGGAGGTTCACAGAGTCGGTACATGACTATGAAGGAAGAGGATTTCATGGATTAAGGGAGGTTTGTAAAAGTGGTAATGATATGTAGAAGAGGTGTTTTTCATACCATACCCAGTATACAGTACTCAGTGGAATAAGGTGGTTCACAATTTGCACAAGAAAGCTTTAAAAAGCTTCAAATCAGTTTACGAAAGTATTTTCCAGTATCTACCAGTACCCAGAAAGGTGGATTTCATCTATGGGTGAAAAAGGAACTTCAACAGAGCATCTACCTAAAGTTAAGGATGTAGGAATTCATGAAAATGAAGGGACATACATGTCTATAAACTGTTTTTGGACTATAAGTCTACAAACTTTGAGTGGAGTCTTTTACAAGAGCAGTGAGTGAAGGAAGAGGAAGACAATGACCCTTTCCATCGGTAGGGATCTAGAGAAAGAGGCACAGGGAGTGACCCTTGGGAATGCCGTGAGAAGACCCTAAATTTTATAAAGGTAGTGAGCCTAGGAATAGAAGATCTAGTATGAACATTGTAATCATCTTTGGCAATAAGGCTTAGTGAATTTGGTACATCAGCGCGTCGTTGTTTTATGCTCCTTAGATGTATCCCAGTGAGGGAGAAAAAAGTAAAAATCAATGTGTCTTGTGCATGATTTTATATATGTTCATAAATTACTATAGGAGGAAGAGAGAGTTGTGTTATTTTAACAAAGAAACTAGATCTGAAGGGGAAAAATTTTTAATCTGTCACACCCTGATTTATCCCCCTCATGGTATTCGACCTTGTGGACCTAACAATTGGTATCAGAGCGAAATTTTGATAGTCAGTGATTCTCTCTCAGAATAAGAAATGGAGGTGGTCAATCATAAAGGAATTCCGATTTTTGACGGAAATAATTTTCAACTATAGAAGAATCGGATGTAGCACTACTTCCGATCAGTAGGGATGGATTTCTTCACAGTAGTTGTGCATGGAATATCAGCTGACATCAATAGTGGTTCTTTATCAGAAGCTAAAATAAGAGATTTGGATGATAATTATAAAGGGATTAATGATTTAGGGGGATACCTATAAAATGAAATTTATACGAAGGTGATATCCTATAAAATATCACATGCTACGTAGGATTTGTTTTGAACATTTATGAGGGTGGTACAAAAGTATGAGAAGCCAAGATGCAGGTTCTATGGAACAAGTACATGGATCTAAGAATGAACCCCAAGGAGACAATTGTTGAATTCTTCAACAAGGTAAATGTTATTGTGTAAGACATATAAGGTCTTGTAGAAGTCATTGAAGATATAAATATTTTGAAACGTATCTTGAAAAAACTTCCACTGTAGTTCAATTCAAAAGTTTCAGTATTGGAAGACAAAGACCCAAAAGAGCTGACACTGGATAACCTACTTAGTACCCTTGTAGAGTATGAAATGGAAAATGATGATAACAATGTAGTGGAAAAGGGGAAGTCCAAATAAGTAGAATTTAAGGCTATAAAGAATCTATATGTTGATGGTAGCCATGATGAGAACAATTTGGATTAAGTCATGTCATTTCTCTCCTTAGATCTTGAAAGGGTTTAACGAAAGTTTAAATGTAAACTTTTATTTTCATGCTTTAAATGTGGAAATATTGGGAATTTTGAAATAAAATTTCCTGAGAATTTTTTTATGACGATAAAGACAATGATGAAATTCCCCAAAAGAAGTATTAATCAAATGTGAAAGGTAGGAGAAGTACTAAGAGAAAGATATTCAAAATGAATAATATACTTTCAAAAGAATATGAAAGATCATAAGAATCTGAGGAAAAAGAGTTGTAGGAATTCAAGGATCATAAAGTAGTTTCTTTGGTGGAAGTTGTCAAAAAATCTTTAACAAGTGAATAAAGTGACAATGAATAAGGAGAAATTGAATGAATATTTGATCTTTAGACTGAATTAGAAACTTCCCTTGAAGAGGTAGATATTTTGAGAGAAAAAAAAAAGAAATATAACAATGTTGTTCGTGATGATAAACTATATATGAAACAAAATGAAGAAGATAATTCTAAATTTAAATTAGAAATTGAAAAGTCGAGGTCTTCAATTCCAAAAAGATCAGAAAAGGTGATTGAGTACAAACTCAAAATTAAAGAACATAAAATAGAAATGGATAATTTGACTGAAACTGGAAACGATAAAATCAAACATATCAAAGAACTAAAAGAGGAAGTCTTTAGTATATGATGAACACTTAAAGATCATAAGAAACTATTAACTATTAGTTCAACATCAAGAAAGAATATTATATAGGAAACTAAGAAGAAGAAATTTGAGATGAGTTGTCACACCCACTTTTTTTAGTCATTTTATTTATTTTATTTCTCTCGGCGTTGGGTGATTTTGCGTGAGTGCGGGTGAGTACCGGTTTAAAATTTTAATGTTGGGGTGAGTTTATGGTTTTGGATAGCGTGCGAACACTGTACGTTTATGACGCGCAGTCCTCTTTGGTACCGCACGGTGCGTGAATACCGCATGGTCATCCTGTTTTAACGTTATGTTTGTAGATATATGTATATATATGTATTTATTTTTTTATATGTGTATATATGTGTGTATATATATTTGTATATGTTTATGTTTTAACGTTATGTGTATATATATATATATCTGTATGTGTATGTATGTTTATATGTGTATATATACACATATTTTTATAAATATAAATATGTTTTAAAGTTATAAGCTTATATGTATATATGTTTATGTATATGTTCAAATATGTTTATATGTTTATATATATATATATGTATATATGTATCTATATTTATATAAGTATGTTTATGTATGTTTATATATATATTTATATATGTTTATATGTTTATAATAACTATTATTATTATTATTATTATTATTATTATTTTTATTATTTTTATTATGATTATCATTATTATTATTATTATTATAAGATAAAGAAAAAAAAGCAATTAAAAACCTAACCCTAAGTTCCTCCCCTTGTCCAGCGCGACCCCCCTCCCCTTTCCCATTCAGCGCAGCAGGCCCCCTCGGTTTGTCCCCTCCTGCGTGCTCCAGCCAGCATCCCGGTGCTCCGCCTCACTGGCTACCTCCACCTCGCCGTTCGACACCACTAGCCACCATTGGCCCGCCCCCTGCTCGCTCACCTGACTGCGCCAGCGCCGCCGCCTCCCCTTGCCCTCGGCTCCGCCGCATGCCGCGCGCCGCCTCCCCCTTTCCCTTCGGATAGGTGCCGCGCGCAGCACCCCCCTGCCGGCCTCCTCCGGTTATCCCCCCTGTATCAGCGTCGTCTGGCCAGCCCCGCTCCATAACTGGTTTCAGCGCCTCCTGTACCCCCTGCCTGTGTGATTTCTGGCGCATCTCACCTCCTCACCCTTTGTCTCGCTCGACCAACCTCCCGCAGTTTCGTAGCAGGTGCGTTCTACCCCTATTATTTGTTTCCTCTATTTTGAAAGATTTCATATTAGGGTTTCAGGTTGTTTTTTGTTCGATTTTTATGTTTTTGGTTTGATGTCTTGATTTTATGGTTCTATTTGAGTTGTTGGTAGTGCAAATTGCATGCGATTGGAAGTTTCACACCAAATTTGGGGGTTTCGACACCAAAGGTAGGAGCTTCCGCGTATAAGAATTTCTTGATGAATTCTTTTGCTTATTTAATTAATTTAGCATATACATTAATTAGTTTACTTGGTGAAAATTTAGTTTTACTTGAGATTTAATATGCATTTGATTTATTTAGCAGCGTGTTTATGTGATATGAGTGCTTTTTTTTTTGTGAAAACCCATTTCAAACTATTTATCAGTGTTTGCAAGTGTGAATTTAGTGTCTTATGAAGTGCAGATGGTGCAGTTTACTTTTTCACGTGGTGTCAAAATGGGTTTTGTCTTGAAAGTGATTTTAAGTGAGCTTTAGACCTTGAAATGTTGCCTCATGTTTGAAAACTATTTAATAAATTTTCTTAGTGGCTTGTTTAATCATGAAAATGGTTTCTTGACTATGCAGATTGTTTATTTGATTGCGTAAGTGGTGTGAATTAAGTTTCAAAAAGGTTTGGTGTGTGTATGATTTCAAAAGAGGGTTTTGTGTTTGTTCTTTGTGTAAAGGGTTTATTTAAATTGTTTAATTGGTGCGAGTCATGTTTTGGCAAGGTGTTGTTGTGCGGTTGGTTCTAAGGTGACGTTATTTTGTTGTTTTAAAGATTCCTTCTAATTGTTTTGTAGTGCGTATACGGGTAGTGTGAAGTGGGTTCGAGCTGCTGTCGTATGAGCTGCGTATTTGAGGTAGGTGCTTCCAACCATTTCCCTTTTTGATTCAAACCTTGAGCACTTGAATGTTTTTAATTAATTCTTATATATCATTTTCATCTCTATTGTATACATGGAAATCATTTGACATGGTCTTAGTGTTGTTTTAAATTTATAAAAGTGGCTTTTGATGTAAGTTTATATGGAATGCATAGGTTCTTGCTAAAGATAATTGTTCTCCTTGTGATGTGTTTGGTTGTAATTGATGGTAACTGTGTTTTTGAAAATTTAAAATTGGTTTGGTGTGTTTGTTTGACAAAATGATGAACCAATCAGTTGTTTTAGAAAAGTTTTGGAAATGGTCGTTGGTTTGAAATATGCAATTTTCTTTTATAAAGTATTGTGAAAATAATTGGGTTTGGTTTCAATTATAAAGTGTTGTATGAAAATGTTTTCTAAGATGATTCTTCTAAAAACTAGATGTGCCATTGGATGTTGGCACATCCATGGGAGCACTAGGTGCTCACATGGTTGTGCCTCCAAATGAAAATGACACATTAAAGCTATGTCTTCTTAAAACTAGGTTTCAGAGAAAATAATGTGTTATTGCAAAGGGAATTGAAAGAAGTTGGACCGGTTGGATTTTGGTGTGAGTTAGATGGTCTTTTTTCTTAAAGGCCCGTTTGGCTCTTCCAACTCAATTGTAATATCTGCGTTGACTCTTTGAAAAGAATGCATTTGCACTAACTTTTGGAAAAAATGTGGGTGCCCGATTGGCAACTTAACTCATTACGAAACATTTTGAAAATGCTCATGCTGTGAAGGACCAGTTGTCACCTTGTTGAATGTGAAAGAATTTCATATATTCATATTTGTGGGGAATATTTACATGGGGACTTCCCTTCGAGGATTGTCGTGTGGTGGTGTCCGTGTAAGGGGTTGGTAAGTGCGGTGAGATGAGTCTCGCGTGTGAGGGCCTCCCACTTACACAATATTATTAAAACCACCGTGGGTTCCTGGGCGTCTTTTAGAGAATCGAGTAACGGTTGCTGGATAACCCCGATTAGATGGGTTAGTCCCCCCTTGGTAGGTAGGCCTTGTGGGGTGTGCCACTGGTTTCATTTTAGGGTGGCCAGTTGGTTATTGACTGTGGAGTACCATGCTGGCAGGTAGTCTGAACCCGAGTACGTCCAGGGTTTTTCTAGGGATGTTTAGGATCTCCCATGGTTATTGCTTACATATGCTTGTTTACTTTTACTTGCACTTGGTTTCCAACATTTACTTATCACCTGTTCTTCTTTTCCACAAATGTGATAAACATGGATTTGAAATTCATTTTTCAAGAAATGCATTGTTTTGGGGAAAACGGGTTGTGGCATGTGTTAGTTTTGAAATGGTAGATCAGGTTCCTTTTTTCTTTAAGATACGAAAACCCTATTTTTCTATCTTTTTTTGTGCAAACTAGTGTTTTTGGGATTGTTTCTGGAAAGTGGTCTTGGTTGGATTCTGTGGTTTACTTTGGCATCCCTACTGAGCATTTTTAATTCTCACGCCTATTTCATCATTTCAGTTGCAAGTTACCTTTGCACAATTTTTCTTGGCTGAGTTGCTCATTATTGGAGCAAGGTCGACCTTTAGTAAGGAGGTGACCTGAGAGGTCACATGGAGGTATGTTTAGCTACTTACTTTTCTTTTCCGCTGCTAGCCTTTTTTTTATTGTCAGTCTTTGGTTAGTTGCTTGTGGTTATTTAATATTTATGGGACAAATCATTCCCAACAATTAAATGTTGATGCCCGACACTAGTTGTCATCCCGGGGGGATCGGGAACGCCCCTCGGGACTTTCCGCAGACCGGCTCGGGTGACCGGTTCTGGGTGGATCCCAGGCTGGTTCATGAAAAAATGGTATCAGAGGAGGCCCTTGGTATTTGGGATGTCTGGTAGATGGAGATTAGGATTTTCAGGGCTCAGTAGGTAGGTTACAGGTCGGTTCTTGATCACCACCACCCGTGACGAGACCTGAGTTACCAGGGGTAGTCCGGGTTTTGAGTCTTTTGCCTTTGTTTGTTCCGGTTTAAGGGATGATAATGAAGGTGAACTGGTTCATGTTGTGGCCTCACATGGGGTGGTGACCCATGTGGAGTCCAAGTGTCCAGTTCAATGTCCTTTTAGTGATATACCTTACCTAGGATATGGCTCACCACCATGTCACCGAGTTAGGCATATGCACTAGTTCCTCATTCTGGTGGTTTATCGCTGACTGTGTTTCGTTTTGATCTCGGTCGATGTGAGCGTGTGCTAAAAATGGAAGTTGTTTTAAAATGGAAAAGTGTTTCTTTTAAAATTGTTTTGAAATTGGTGAATTGGGTTTTTAAAGAGAAAGTGTATCGGTTTGGAACAACATGATATGTGTTTGGATATGGTAAGGAAATAACTGTTTGAACCTTGGCACTCCTTATGGAGGGTCACACGTGCATGGGTATGTATGGAGAGTGCGTTGGGGAACTTTTTCGCAGATGATGTGAGTGAGATTGAATGAACGCACATGTGACGGTTCATAAGGTGCCATAGGTGAGTTTTAAAATTTTAAAGAAATGATGGTTTTGGAAATGTGATTTATGCTTGTGTTTGTATATGTTTGGCATATGGGCATATTGACCTTGGCTTATGTTGTTGCGTTGATTGAGTTTTGGCTTAATACCAGTTTCGATGATGTTTCTCGTGTTGTCATGAGTATGCCGCCCTGAAAGGTCTCTAAGGTTGCAAATGAGTCATGCCCAGTTTTCAGTTCTTTTTGCAGGTTGCCTATCGATCAAAGAAATCAAAGTCCTTGAGGGGTAGTAGTGTGGTTGTGGAACTAGAGTGGGTCTTCAGGCTGTTGTCAACTCCCAGGGTTGTTAGGGTTCGTACCGTCTCAGGTTTAATTGAGGGTCCAGTTTTGGACTAGTAAAGGTAACATGTCTCACAATAGTTGAATATTAGGATATGTTTAATGGTAATTGGATATGGCGCTAGTTCCCCATATAGAAAGAAGGGCATGCCGGAGGAACCTATCGCCAGGACACCATCTTCGTCGGTGTCGACTTTCAGGTTGTCTAACTATTCTCTTGTGTGCCACTAGTGTGGTCTCTTTGGGAATTCTAAGCCATCATATTGTATCCATTTTAAAAACATGTCACTATTGTGGTCGTTTGAATCGTTTAGAAGAAGAAGACGTTGGGGACTGGAGAATGCAAATTCCTGACTGTGAGGTAGGGGATGATTCAGCCATCAGAGCCCCAACCACAGGTCTCGGTGTAAAGCTCGCGCACAATCAGAAGTTGCCGAGGGTGTGTAGAACCTCACTTCAGATTATGTTTTCAGATTTATGAAGGGAAATATCCAAAGTTTTCTTATTCTATTCTTATTGTTGTTTTCATCTCATCCTTGTTGTGGTCGCTCGATGAGCTCGTTCTACCGTAATCTATGCAGCCTCATCTACTCTTAATGCAACTTCTAAATCTCTCGGTTTTCCTTGAAGGGTGTTGGGCCCGCAAATAAACGGGTTGTTCTAATTTTGAGTTGGATCTAAAATAAGTTTGTTAGGGGGATGTTTGGTTCTGTGAAGTTAATGGGTGTCGTTTCTGGGCTTGTTATTTGGCCAGACGCCTCTCCGTGAGTTTTCATTTAGTGTGTTTGAGTTTTTAGGGGATTTCTCCTTCCCAGTGTCTGGTGTGCTGGTTTCTTCCCAGTATAGTTTTTATCCTAGCGGTGGAGTTGTTCTGTTAGCTTTTAGAGGGTAGGATAAGTTCAGTTGGGGATTTTTCACATTGCCCCTCCCCCCCTGGGGTGGTGGGTTCGAGTTTCAAGGTCTCCGTGTTAGTAAATTGCTGTGGTGGGGAGAACCCTCCCTGTGTTCTCCCCTCATCCTCGGGCTTTAGTTCTCGCTTGAATTGGTCGGGTGTGAGCAGTTGAGAGTAAGGTCATCCCGGGATTCAAAGTTCTTACTCGTTTTTTCCTGGGCATGGACTCGAGTTGTGTCAACTGTTGGCTTGGTGACTTTCTGAGGGCAGAAAGTGTTTGTGGTGGGGAGAATTGTCACACCCGCCTTTTTTTAGTCATTTTATTTATTTTATTTCACTCGGCGTTGGGTGATTTTGCGTGAGTTCAGGTGAGTCCCGGTTTAAAATTTTAATGTTGGGGTGAGTTTATGGTTTTGGATAGTGCGCGAATGCTGTACGTTTATGACGCGCAATCCGTTTGGGTACCGCACGGTGCGCGAATACCGCACGGTGATCCTGATTTAATGTTATGTGTGTAGATATATGTATATATATGTATTTATGTTTTTATATATGTATATATGTGTGTATATATGTCTTTATATGTTTATGTTTTAACGTTATGTATATATATATATATATATCTGTATGTGTATGTATGTTTATATGTGTATATATATACACATATTTTTATAAATATAAATATGTTTTAACGTTATAAGCTTGTGTGTATATATGTTTATGTATATGTTAAAATATTTTTATATGTTTATATATATATATATATGCATATATGTATTTATGTTTATATAAGTATGTTTATATATGTTTATATATATATTTATATATGTTTATATGTTTATAATAACTATTATTATTATTATTATTATTATTATTATTATAAGATAATGAAAAAAACAAATTAAAAACCTAACCCTAAGTCCCCCCCCTTGTCTAGCGCGACCCCCCTCCCCTTTCCCGTTCAGCGCAGCAGGCCCCCCGGTTCGGCCCCTCCTGCGCGCTCTAGCCGGCGTCCCGGTGCTCCGCCTCACCGGCCGCCTCCGCCTCACTGTCCACCTCCGCTAGCTACCGTCGGCCCGCCCCCTGCTCGCTCACCCGACCGTGCCGGCGCCGCCGCCTCCCCTTTCCCTCGGCTCTGCCGCTGTCGCCTCCCCTTTCCCTCGGCTCTACTGCGCGCCGCTTTCCCCTTTCCCTTCGGCTAGCCACGGCGCGCAGCACCCCCTACCGGCCTCCTCCGATTATCCCCCTTGTCCCGGTGTCGTCCGGCCAGCCTCACTCCGTCACTAGTTTCGGCGCCTCCCGCACCCCCTGCCGGTGCGATTTCTGGCGCTTCTCACCTCCTACACCCTTTGTCTCACTCGGCCAACCTCCCGCAGTTTCACAACAGGTGCGTTCTACCCCTATTATTTGTTTCCTCTATTTTGTAAGATTTCATATTAGGGTTTCAGGTTGTTTTTGGTTCAATTTTTATGTTTTTGGTTTGATGTCTTGATTTTAGGGTTCGATTTGAGTTGTTGGTAGTGCGAATTGCATGCGATTGGAAGTTTCACACCGAATTTGGTGGTTTCGACACCAAATGTAGGAGGTTCTGCGTATAAGAATTTCTTGATGAATTATTTTTCTTATTTAATTAATTTAGCATATACATTAATTAGTTTACTTGGTTCGAATTTAGTTTTACTTGAGCTTTAATATGAATTTGATTTATTTAGTCGCGTGTTTATGTGATATGAGTGCTTTTTTTTTTGTGAAAACCCATTTCAAACTGTTTATTAGTGTTTGCAAGTGTGCAGTTAATGTCTTATGAAGTGAAGATGGTGCAATTTACTTTTTCACATGGTGTCAAAATGGTTTTTGTCTTGAAAGAGGTTTTAAGTGAGCTTTAGACCTTGAAATGTTGCCTCATGTTTGAAAACTATTTAATAAATATTCTTAGTGGTTTGTTTAATCGTGAAAATGGTTTCTCGACTGTGAAGATTGTTTATTTGATTGTGTAAGTGGTGCAAATTAAGTTTCAAAAAGGTTTGGTGTGTGTATGATTTCAAAAGAGGGTTTTGTGTTTGTTCTTTGTGTAAAGGGTTTATTTAAATTGTTTAAATGGTGTGAGTCATGTTTTGGCAAGGTGTTGTTGCGCGGTTGGTTCTAAGGTGATGTTCTTTTCTTGTTTTAAAGATTCCTTCTAATTGTTGTGTAGTGCATATACGGGTAGTGCGAAATGGGTTCGAGCTGCTGTCGTATGAGCTGCGTATTTGAGGTAGGTGTTTCCAACCATTTACCTTTTTGATTCAAACCTTGAGCACTTTAATGTTTTCAATTAATTCTTATATATTATTTGCATCTCTACTATATACATGGAAAGCATTTGACATGGTCTTAGTGTTGTTTTAAATTTATAAAAGTGGATTTTGATGTAAGTTTATATGGAATGCATAGGTTCTTGCTAAAGATAATTGATCTCCTTGTGATGTGTTTGGTTGTAATGGATGGTAACTGTGTTTTTGAAAATGTAAAATTGGTTTGGTGTGTCTGTTTGACAAAATGATGAACCAATCGGTTTTTTTAGAAAAGTTTTGGAAATGGTGGTTTGTTTGAAAGATGCGATTTTCTTTTATAAAGTGTTGTGAAAAGAATTGGGTTTGGTTTCAATTATAAATTGTTGTATGAAAATGGTTTCTAAGATGATTCTTCTAAAAAATAGATGTGCCATTGGATGTTGGCACATCCATGGGAGAACTAGGTGCTCACATGGATGTGCCTCCAAATGAAAATGAAACATTAAATCTATGTCTTCTTTAAACTAGGTTTCAGAGAAAGTAATTTGTTGTTTCAAAGGGAATTGAAAGAAGCTGGCCCAGTTGGCTTTTGGTTTGAGTTAGATGGTCGTTTTGCTTAAAGGCCCGTTTGGCTCTTCCAACTCAATTGTAATATCTGCGTTGACTCTTTGAAAAGAATGCATTTGCACTGACTTTTAGGAAAAATGTGGGTGCCCGATTGGAAACTTAACTCATTACGAAACATTTTTAAACTTCTCATGCTATGAAGGCTCGGTTGTCACCTTGTTGAATGTGAAAGAATTTCATATATGTATATTTGTGGGGCATCTCTACATGGGGACTTCCCTTCAAGGATTGTCATGTAGTGGTGTCTGTGTAAGGGGTTGGCAAGTGCGGTGAGATGAGTCACGCGTGAGAGGGCCTCCCACTTACACAGTATTATTAAAACCTCCGTGGGTTCCTGGGCGTCTTTTAGAGAATAGAGTGAAGATTGCTGGATAAACCCGATTAGACGGGTTAGTCCCCCCTTGGTAGGTAGGCCTTGTGGGGAGTTCCACTGGTTGGTTGTTAGGGCGGCCAGTTGGTTATTGACTGTGGAGTACCATGCTGGAAGGTATTCTGAACCCGAGTATGTCCAGGGTTTTTCTAGGGATGTTTAGGATCCCCCATTGTTATTGCTTATATCTACTTGTTTACTTTTACTTGCACTTGGTTTCCAGCATTTACTTATCACCTGTTCTTCTTTTGCACAAATGTGATAAACATGGATTTGAAATTCAGTTTTCAAGAAATGCATTCTTTTGGGGAAAATGGGTTGTGGCGTGTGTTGGTTTTGAAATGGTAGATCAGGTTCCTTTTTTTCCTTTAAGATACGAAAACCCTATTTTTCTATCTTTGTTTGTGCAAAATAGTGTTTTTGGGATTGTGTCTGGAAAGTGGTCTTGGTTGGATTCTATAGTTTTCCTTGGCATCCCTAATGAGCATTTTTAATGCTCACACCTATTTCATCATTTCAGTTGCAGGTTCCCTTTGCACAGGTTTTCTCGGCTGAGTTGCTCATTATTTGAGCAAGGTCAGCCTTTGGTCGGGAGGTGACCTCAGAGGTCACATGGAGGTATGTTTAGCTATTTAGTTTTCTTTTCCGCTGCTAGCCTTTTTTTGTTGTCAGTATTTGGTTAGTTGCTTATGTTTATTTTATCTTTATGGGCCAAATTGTTCCCAACAATTAAATTTTGATGCCCGACACTAGTTTCCATCTTGGGGGCAGTGTGAACGCCCCTCGGGACTTGCTGCGGACCGACTCAGGTGACCGGTTCAGGGTGAAGCCTGGGCTGGTTCGTGACATGAGTGGTCCAGCAGAACATAAGCAATAATTGACTTTGAGTTATATGGTTCACATGAGACTTGATCTAAAATAGAAAGTAGTTATGGTTCAAGTCAGACCACAAGCACCCACTCCAAGAGTTAATATTGATTTGGGTATGAAGAATAATTACAAGATTCAAAGAACCCAAGTCACAACTAGTGGTACATCATTGCCACATAGTAATGTACCTAACATAAGATGATATTATTGTTGTAAGATGGGAAACTCTCAAAATGTATTCTCCATAGCAAAGAGGTACCAAAGGGAATAAGAGAAATAGAGGTGGTTTTAAAAAGCTCAAAATTCTAGGTCATCATTTGATGGTATTTGATTCAGGTGTAAAGGACTTAGATATATGGAAAGATATTTAACATCAAATATGCATAGGAATGTGTCAAGGAAGAATGAATTTTTTTTCATGAGGAGCATCCAAATGTTTCATCAAAAGAGTTAAAAATTCAAAATCATTTTATAGTTCTTCAAGTTGAATCTGATCTGTCATATTCTGTGGAAGATCAAGATTATAATTCCATGTCATGTATGAAGTCAACTTCTTGGTCAAAAATAAAAGGTCCAAGAAGTAAGTGGTTGCAAAAATTGCATTCAAGGCATCTGACCACACTTGGATACATTCATTGACAGTGGATGCACTTCCCATATGATGGAAAATAAGGATTTGTGACCGGAATTAGGTACAATAAATAAGGTATTGTAAGATTTTGTAATGACGAGGGATTGAAAATTATTGATTTAAGAAAATCCAAGTTTAGAGGAAAAGACAAGAGACGAGTAGATGTCTTGGTTGTTGAGGGGATTAGTGACAACTTTCTTAGTGTTAGTCAATTGTGTGACTTAGGGCATGCCATAAGATTTTAAAAAATATCATGTATTATCAAACCAAAGGATGGTGTTTTTTTGCAAGGAAATAATACAAAAGGGAGTCTCTACCTCGTGAGTGGAGAAGAAGATATGTTCCTTCTATCTAAGGATGAAGAAAACAAGTCGTGGAATAAGTGTCTTGGCCACATAAACCAAGATTCCTTAGAAGATCTGGTGAAATATGATGCTTCTAGAAATCTCCTTAGATTATAATGTGATCTTACCCATACGTACGATGCTTACTAATAAGGGAAGATCATTCTAAATACATTTAATCCAAAGGAGAAAAGTAAACAATATTGCTTGAGTTGGTGCATATTGATGTGTGTTGTAAAATTTCACCAAGGGCTATTAATGGGATGTGATATTATGTTCTCTTCATTGACGATTATAGAAGAATGGCATGGGTTTCAATCATAACCCACAAATCTGAGTTGTTATGTTTCATTACAAGATATCGACAGGAATATAAAAATATGCCTGGTCAGAAAATTCATAAGATTCAAAAAGATAATGGAACAGAGTTCACAAATAGCCAAGTGGAGTATTATATCATAAAAAATGGGACAGGGAATCAGGTTTAAATAGTAAGAACTCCTTATCAGAATGAAGTAGTTGAGAGAAAAAAACAGATTGTGAACAACATGGCTATAACAATGATCATTGAGAAATAACTTCTAGAAAAGTTTCAGAAAGAGACATTGATGATAGAAGTCTACACATCAAACAGATCCTTATTGTGCCCAAAAGAAGATAAGACTCCATACAAGCTATGGTATGGAAAGAATCCATCATTTAAATACACTATAGTCTTTAGAATTAGGTGTTTCATTCTCAATAAGGATAAAAATAGAAATTTTGAATCTCATGGAGATGAAGGGATATTTATTTGCTTCTTAAAGAAGAGAAAATCATATAAATGATTTAATAAGAGGATATGGAATATTTTGGAAAGCCATGATGTAACCATAGTGGATAATGAGAAGAATATTTAACAAATACATGACCAGTCTCAAGAGGACAGGGATGAAGATATAAGAAGACTAGGAGATGCACCAGTTTCAGAGATTGTTTCAAAAGAAGACTCATATGGTGAGAATGATGATAATAAGCAAGTGTCTGCATAAAGATCAGTAAGAATAGATGAAATTGATAGACATAACATAATTGGTGATCGGAAAGAATTAGTGAAAACAAGGAAGATGAATTATCTACAACATGAATCATACTTATCACAAGTGGAGCCTAAATGTTTTGATGAAGTTGATAGAGATGATAATTGGGTTCAGGTAATGAATGAAGAGCTTGACCAAATTGAGAAGAATCTGACATGGGAAGTTTTTTTGAGACCAGCCGATAAGAATGTTATTGAGAAAAAATGGGTATTTTACAACAAAATGAATAAAGATAGTGCTGTGATTCTAAATAAAGAATGACTGGTGAGAAAATGGTACTCCCAGATAGAGGGTATTGATGTTGAAGAGACATTTTCACCTATTTCAAGGCTGGAGACAATCAAATTATTCTTGGTCATAGCAGTGCAATGGAAGTTTAAGATTTTCTAGATTGATGTTGAGTCCGCATTTCTTAATGGAGTACTAGAAGAAGAAGAAGTTTACATTGATAAACCAGATGATTTTTTCATTCATGAAGAGGAGAATAGATTTTTTCAGCTTATGAAAGCTTTATATGGTTTGAATAAAACACCAAGAGAATGGTATTCAAGGCTTGATAAGATTCTAACGAAGCTTAGTTTCCAGCATGGTGAAGTTGATTACAACATGTATTTCAAAAATTCCAGTAGTCAAAGGACGATGGTGCTAGTTTATGTCGATGAAATAATCTTTGGTGGATCCGATAAAGCACAATGTAGACAGTTTTCTGAATTCATGAAAATCGAGATCAAAATGTCGATGATTGGTGAGCTCACATTTTTTTCCTTCACATACAAGCGATTCAAGGAAAGAATGGAACTTTTTTTTTCTCAATCTAAATATTCCATGGAGGTTTTGAGAAGGATTAAAATGGAAAATTCAAAAGAGATGAAGACTCCAATTTCTACCCAGTTGAAACTGTCATGGGATGATGAAGGCAATGGAGTTAATATTACAGAATACAGAAAAATCGTTATAAGTCTGTTATACCTGACAGTGACAAGGCCTGATATTATATTTTACATATGCTAAGAAACTAGGTATCAAAGAAATCCCAAGGAGAGACACATGATTTCAGTGAAAATAATACTTTTGTATATCAAGGTCAGAGTGGATTTTGGCATAATGTATAATGAAAAGTCTATGTCAGAGCTATTGGGGTATACCGATATAGATTGGGCAAGTTCAACAGATGATATGAAATTAATGTCAGGAGGTTCCTTTTAGCTTGTAGGATTGTGTATTTCTTGGTTGATCAAGAAACAAGATCGCATTTCATTGAGTAATGTAGAAGCTGAATATATTGCAACTACACAAGATTACTCGCAGCTATTTTGGATGAAGTAGCTACTTGAGGATATGAGAATTGAAGTGAAATCTCCAATCTAAATCCATTTTTATAATTCAAGTTCTATAAATCTAAGAAAAAATCTAGTTTATCACTCAAGGACAAATAAGATTGAAATAAAATATAATTTTATTAAGGAGAAGGTGGTGTAACGGCTTGTAAAGTTGGAGTATGTGCCTAAAGAAAAACAAGTTGAAAATATTCGGTTAAAGGCCTTACCCAAAGAATATTTTGAAAGGAATCAACTAGATTTAGGATTCTAGTTGACTCCCTGCACTTGAAAAAATGTGGATGTGGGACCCCCACTCCCCAAGGTATGGTGTGTTTTCCTATATAAGGAGTGTTAATACCAACAACTAGAAAGAGATATTGAGAGAGAATATCATTTGAGAACATCTATTTTCTTTGGTAATTCAGTAAAGTCTGAAAGAAGTTCATGAGGGAGAATTCCACGAAGGCTAAATTAGTTCACACATAATAAATTCTACCAAAGGTTTTTTTGGGAAACTATATCCTGCAAAGGACATGGAATGTGGAATTGGAAGGTGTGGTATGAAAGTTGTTGGAAAAGGTAGTCTGCGAATGAAGAAGAGTTCACGAAAAGTGGGTGATTCACAGAGGAGGTTTGTGGAGTAAGTATGCTAGGGCAGTACACGACTATGAGGGAAGAGGAGTCTATAGATGTAGAGTGGTTCACAGAAGTGACAAAAGTAAAAAGAGAAGGTGTTCCTCATACCATACCCGGTACACAGTATGCGGTGGAACAAGGTGGTTAGTGATTTTCACAAGGAATATTTCAAAATATTCAAATCAGTCTGTGAAAGTATTTTCCTATATCTAATAATACCTGAAAAGGTGAATTTCATCTATGGGTGAAAAAGTAATATCAATTGAGCATCTACCTAAAGTTGAGGATACAAAAATTCATGCAAATGAAGGGACCTACATGTCCATTAACTATGTTTTAACTATAAGTCAATAAACTGTGAGTGGAATCTTTTCCAAGAGCAGTGAGAAAAGTAAGAGGAAGATAGTGACCCTTTACACTGGTAGTGATCCAAAGAAAGAGTTATAGAGAGCGACCCTTGGGAATGCAGTGAGAAGACCCTAAATCTTGTAAATGTAGTGAGCCTGGGAAGAGAAGATCTATCCCAAAAATTGTACCCATTATTGGTAGTAATCCTTAGTGAATTTGGTACATTGACACGTTGCTGTTGTATGATCCTTGGATGTAACCCAGTGAGGATCAACCAAGTAAAAATCATTGTGTCTTGTGCATGATTTCATATATATTCAAAAATTTCTATGGGAGGAAGAGAGAATCAAGTTTTGTTTAACAACAAAGCAAGATCCGAAGGGGAAAAAGTTTTTACCTGTCATACCCTGATTCACCAACCCCCTCTCAGGGTATTCGACCTTGGGGACATAACATCCTACAATTTTAATTTTAAATTAAAATAGTTAACATATTATTCACTGTTAATTTTAAAACTCAAAAATAAAATTTTAATGACCACAATATGGTGCTGGAAAACACCTCTAATCTCTCTAGTGAAAGGATCATTGTATGTATTCTTATAGCAATATAAATTTATAATATCAAGTTGTTTGATTTCCTATATGAGTATAAAATAAATAGTTTATATTTAAATTTATATAAATTAATAAAAAAGTACTACCAAATGAAACTGGTTTATACTGAATATACGATAACCAGCTCAATGCGTCACCTCCTATCTCCCCCGTTTCTATTGACATACTGATGCTCTCCTCTAAAAATTATCCCCCATCCAATATGAACAAAATCCATCCTAAAGCATAGATGATATGTAATATGGTTAGTGGGAACCACAAGACTAATCAAAATTTATGACTCTCACTTATGGATTGTTGTCCTCCTTAGATTGTGAAACAATTAACGGAAATGGTGAAAAAAATAAACCTCACATTCCTCCTAGATAGAGTCTCACATGTTATCATCTACATGATACCATAAACCCTACAAATAATTAATAATATGATATTATTAATTAAAATAAATTTCAAAATAACTATTATTTATTTACGTACCATCTAATGATTGAACATGTGGTGTTAACCATCAATGGGAATATGATCCAAAGTAACCCATTTTGCAGAAAAATAATTTGCAATATAGCACTTCCCTATCCAAATTCTATATGTAAAACATTGGGAAAAAATTGAACAAGTAATCAGAAAATTAGTATATAAATAAATTATTTAAAATTAATGAAAACTAACTAAAATATATAACTGAACATACCTCTACATGTGTGGATCAAAGTCAAGATACAGATGTCACTTAGGGATAGGGATATGAATCATCAATCTCGCAAGACCACAACCCCTCCGAGTCATCCCTGAGCCTCCAAAATTATGAAGGTTAGATGATTCAACATCATGATCATCACTAGGTAGATCAGCCTCATCCAACTCATGAAACAGATCAGATTACATCTGAAATACGAAATGACTATTATTAAAAAATAGTTGAAAATAAGTATTATATATAGATATATATTATATATAATTATAACTATAATTTAACCATGTCAATATTCATCTCTATCCTCATATTCACATATGCTGATGTTGATATCTTTATATTCCTCTATATTATCATCAATTTTCATTGGATTTTCAGTTTCATCATCACTTTCCATTTCGAATTCATTTGTTATATCAATAACATCATCATCACCATCAACCCATAACTATGGGGTGTCATCATCAATATTCATGTATCTTTGTGGAAAATATTTATTAGTTCTTTCTTAAAAAAATTCAAGTTCATGAACTTTAGAAAAACCACATTCACATAGAATAAACTGATTTTCCTAAGATTTTATTTTTATTAAACTCCACTAATCACTTAACTTTATTGAAGTAGTATAATAATTTTCTAATAAATTTGATGTACCTGATGAGCCAGAAAAAATGGTTCATTTATTGAAAGAAGGATTTTATTTTTAAAATAAACTATTCTCTGGAACAAATGAACATACTAGCCTCTCTCAGTATTGATCTGATGAAATTTAAACATCATTATGTAATTCTGTAAAAAATAACATAGTTCAATTATTTCTTCCATTATGCCTTAAAATTCAACTTCACTTTCTCCATGATGAGATCCTCTACAACAATCACCACTATTCAATGTTTTTTGATTGCCTATATTCATCAATGTGAAATCAAAAACCATTCACCACATAGGCATTATAATATTTAATCATTTTGGATGATGGGTTACTCAATATAGACAATCAGTTTTGAATTTTATTAGAATGTTGAGATACCTTAAAATTTAAAAAAATTTTATCAATATAACAAGTTATAAATTGATTTTATATGTTCAAACATAGAAAATTTATTTTACAAGTTATTGAAACAAGTAGAAGAAATTATTCTATCGATATTCTTCAAGAGCAGCTGCGGTAATTTGTGGAAACTATTTATTGATATTATTATCATATAATCTACAGATAAAATACTAGTAATTTACTATAAAAAAATATAGAATATGTGATAGGTACACTCAAAAAATAAATGGTTACATTTATTCACATTTAAGAAGAACATATGTGTGAGCCATATGATTTTTATCATTCTAAATCTATCGTTCGTGAACTCCACCAAAGAGAAGTTTAGGATAATTAAAAACTGATAATTTATTTCTCATTTCATTATCAAAATTTACCTCATTATGAACCATGTGGTTATGTTTTGTGAGAAATTCATATTGAAAATAATGAGAGTAGAAAAAAATATATTTTTTCTTCTGAAAAAAGATTCTATAATTGATCCTTCAACCGATGCTTTGTTACGTATCTTTTTGATCAGTTTCTACACGCATCTCTCGAATTGGAACATCAATCGGAACTGTACTTGACCTCATTATTTTTCTTCATGTGGAAAATGTAATATCAAATGATCCATTGAATTAAATAAATCTAGGGATATTTTTCCCAATTTATATAAAATTAAAACAACATCTTCTTGCTTTCTACTTTGTGCATTGTAGTCTGTTTTCACAGCATAAATATCTCAGAAAAAATATGAAATTTTTATTAGCACATCCCAAATCATAGAAGTCAGCAAACCTCTAAATCCAATCAGTAAAAGTCTTTCTATTATAAAATGACAATCATGAATTTTTAATCCAGATTTTTTACCATTTTTGACACATCTAGCCAAATTAGAAACCCAACCATATGGAAACCCCAAATATTTAATTCACTAATAAAATAATAAATGATTTTATTTTGAAACTATATAAGATTATTTTGGCTTCATTAACTTCCTTTATCTTTCATTTTCAAATAGTTCAAGTTCTGGTCACCATCTAATTTGGCCAAGATCTAATTATGACTTGACATTATCTTTGGTTTTACCTAGTGTGTCTAAAACTATATAAATTATATTATCAAAAGTGTTATTCTCAATATTCATGACATCCAACATATGATGAACCTATGAATCAAACCAATATAAAAGATCCCAAAAAATGATCCATTTTATCCAATTATGTTCTTTCCCAAAGCCATTAAATTTCTTGTAGGTTTATAGTCGGTCCAAATGTAATAGGATTTATTGAAGGGATGATGAATTTTAAATCAATACCTGTGATCATTATCAGAGGTCCATCTCTTTCAATTATGGATTTTATGAAATGATATTTGTTCTTCCAAAAAGTATTATCTATAGGAATAAATCATTAATGATAGTTAAATAAATAATGGTTTCTTCCATTAATGAGTATAAATTATTTTTTGTCCCTCATACAGTAAAGATATGATTTTGGACCATGTGTACTCCCACCAGATAATATGTCATATGCTGGGATGTCCCTAATTGTCCACATCAATGTAGCTTTCAGTAAGAAATTTTGTTTCACAATATCATTAAACGTACTGACACCTTTACTCTATAATAAATTTAACTAATCAATTAATGGATTCAAATAAACATTGAGATTCTTTTTCAGATGTCTTGGAATTAATAATGTCAAAAAGATATATGGTTTATTAATTAACACCCAAGTAGGTAAATTGTAAAAAGTTATAAAGATGGTCCAACAAGAATATTGACTACCATAAGAACCAAATGGATAGATACCATCAGTAGAAAGACCCAATCACACATTTCGAGCTTCTAAAGAAAAAGACAGATGTACTTGGTCAAAATGTTTCCATGAATCACCATCAGTATAATGGTTTAAGCCTTTACTGATTGAAATATTGGTTTTGTGCCATGACATCAATGAATTTTTGTTTTGAGACATAAATAAAACACTATTACAAAAATGGGCGAAGGAAGCGCCACCCTTTATCAGCGCTTTTTTTAGCGCTGATAAAGGGGACCCCTTTATCAGTGATTTTTTAGTAGCGCTGATAAAGGGGTGCTTTATTAGTTCTAATAAAATTTATATTTAAAAAAATCATGAAAAATAATATATTTTTATATAAGTATATTTATATTGATATAAATATAATATATATTTTTTAAATTTGTTTTAGATAAGTATAAACATATTATTACATTTAATATATAATAAATTTAGAAAAAATGGCTTTAAAATATTTTAAAAAATATTATTAATTTAAAATTTATAAATTATCATAGATTAATAACCATTTAATAAAAATCTAAAGACACAAAAAATCAAAAAAATGAATAAAAGATCTAAAATAAGTAGAAAATGTAACATAAACTTCAAATGGCCATAACTTTTGATCCGGGTGTCCGTTTGAGATCTACAACATATCAAATCGAATCTTGTGATGAGATCTATGCACTAGTGTCTGAAGAGAACCTTATATCACATTGTTTGATGCCCAAAAGGCCCAAAAGGCCTCCAAAAATGAGTTTTTAATCGGGATACCCCGATTTTTTAACATTTAAATAGGTATAACTTCTGATCTAGATGTCCTCTAGGACTATGCCACATATCATATATAATATTGTTTCATTTTCTTCGATTTGACTGGTTTTAGTGTTGAAATGGACTCTTGTATTAGAAGTTATGGTCATTTTAACATTCTATGGATTTTCAAATACACACATATATTTGTATTTATTCACACACACACACACACACACACACACACACACACACACATATATCTGTGTGTGTCTCTCTCTCTATGTGTATGTTGTATATATATATGTATGTATGTATTTATTTATAAACACACATAAAAAAATATATTTTATAAATGTATTTAAAACTAATCTTATAAATATATATTAATATACAAATAATGGAATGGTTAAAAAATTATATCTAAATATATATATATATATAAATAAATATAAATATAAATTAATATACGAATAAATATATATACTAATATATGAATAAATATATACGTATTAATATAACTAAATTTATTTATATTAATATGAATCTATATAAATATATGAATAAATATATCTATATATATATAAATATAAAAATAAATATATATTAATATACAAATAAATAAATAAATAAATATATTAATAAATGAATAAATATATATGTATTAATATAACTAAATATATTTATATTAATATGAATCTATATTAATATATGAATAAAAATAACTATAATATAGATATATCATAAAATAGAGAAAAAAATGAAATGGCTTAGTGGTAAAGGTGCAGGCCTACAGGGGGGGGTCTCGGGTTCGAGTTCAGGTGGAATCTAGGAGGTGCACGTGGGCATGTTGGGCAATGCGTGGGCAAGGGCCACACACGGGAGAGTGGGAGGGGGTCTGCCTAGCACTGATAAGGGGGGGGGGGGGGTCAAGCGCTGTTAAAATATCCCCCACACATTATATATTCTTTTTCTTTTTTTTTAATTTTTTTAACTTTTATCAGCTCTTTTCAAAAACAGTTATAAAAGGTATCCTTTATCAGTGCTGAAAAAAGCATTGATAAAAGACCCCTTTTTATCATCTCTTTTTTTAGCACTAATAAAGGGTACCTTTTATCAACTATTTTTTAGTACTGATAAAAGGGGTTTTTATGAGTGGTTTTCTGGGGGCTGATAAAAGAGACCCTCCCTTTATCTTCACCTCGATTAATAATGCTTTTTTAGCACTGTTAATTCACTTTTATAGTGCTAATAAAGGCCATATTTGTAGTAGTGAAAGATATAATGTGGGTATAATCAGAAAATGAATCCATAGTTTTATAGGAATAAATATAGACTTCCTTAATTAAGCCTCTTTGTAACTCGATTGTCCATATATAATACCACTAATGAACAACTCATTTTCATCAAAATATAAGATGAAATCATTTGACCATGAATGAATCTTATGATAAACAAGACCCAAATTATGAACAAGCCTATTAATCTCTTAGAAATTTGTAGGCAACACATTATCTTCAGCTAACAGTGCATTAACCAAAGATAATATCAGTTCAAAATAGCTACTTGACATTATATTCTCTGATTTAATAGCCATAAATTTTATAACAACTTTAAATTTTTTTATCTTACAACCAGCATATAAGGCTTTCTCAATATACTTAAACAAATCATAAAATTGGGATGGTTTTAATTCTAGAGTTGAATCAATATCATCATGATTTTTAGTTTATTGAAAAGAAAGACTAGCCACATCATGTACTAATGTTTGAAACTGCGATGGTTCTGAAACCAAATTATTAGTATCATATTTGGAACTGCGTTCACCATGTTGATACCAAGAAACAAAATCATTTTAAAAACTAAATCACAATAGATGATCCCCAATGTTTTCAAATATTCCAAGCATCCTTAGATCACATTTCGTACATGCAGACTTGATTTTCCCTTCTGAAACAACTTCTAGTATTGATGATACACATGATAAAAAAACTTCCACACCCTTAATATATACAAGATTTATACTGGAATCATTTGGATTATTAAGACAATTTATCAAATCTTGATCATTTAATAACTAATATTATCAATTTCCCTCCTCTATATTACTATAAAAACTATAAAATAAATATTTTTTTATGATTAGTTTTTTATAAGAAAAAGATGATCCAAAAAAGAGTAAAAATTAAACAATCATAATTTAATTTTAAATATTTTCAATTTTATCTATTTATCGCTTCTTTTTACTAGTTACCACTAACGTTTACTAATAACTTTTAATTACATCTAAGTATATGTAATTTTTACTAGTTACAAATTTTTTGCATAGATTACTACTAATTATTACTATAACTACTAATTATAACTAATTACCGCTAATTTTTACTAATTACAACAAATGTTTACTAATTATTACTAATTACTTTTAAATACTGCTAATTACTTCTATTTACCACTTATTATTACTAATTGTTATTAGTTTACAACAATTTTTTTACTAATTTCCACTAATTTTAACTAATTACCGCTATTGTTTACTAATTATCGCTAATATTTACTAATTACTAATAATTACCTCTCTTTACTGTTAATTACCACTTATTATTACTAATTTTTATTATTTTATAACAAAGTTTTACTAATTAAAACTAATTATTACTAATTATCGATAATTACTACTAATTACCGCTTATTATTACTAATTTTTATTATTTTATAAGAATTTTTTACTAATTACCACCAATTTTACATAATTACAGGCAATTTTTACTAATTACTTCTAATTTTCACTATTTACCGCTAGTTACTGCTAATTACTGCAAATTACCACTTATTATTACTAATTTTTATTAGTTTATAACAATCTTTTACTAAATACAGCTAATTTTTACTAATTATAGGCAATTTTTACTAATTACTACAAATTACCACAAATTACCACTTATTATTACTAATTGTTATTAGTTTATAACAATTTATTAATAATTACCAATAATTTTAATTAATTAATGCTATTTATTACTAATTACTGCTAAATTCTGAAATTACCGCTTATTATTACTATTTTTTAATTTATAACAAATTTTTACTAATTGCTGCTAATTTTTAGTAATTACCGCTAATTTTTACTAATTACCACTAATTTTTACTAATTACTACTAATTATTACTAATTATCACTAATTATTACTAATTACCACTAATCGTTACTATTACTTATTATTTGTTACTATTTGTTACTATTTGTTTCCAATTATTACTATTGGTTACTGATTATTAGTAATTATTGGTAATTATTAATATTTATTCTTATTTATTCCTAGTTATTCCTAATTATACCTAATTATTACTAATTCTTACTAATTCTGGTTTTTTGTTACTAAATTTTACCAATTATTGCTAATTGTTACTATTTATTACTATTTATTGCTAATTATTCCTAATCATTACTAATTATTACTATTTTTTACTATTTATTACTAATTATTACAAATTATTACTATTTATTACTATTTATTACCAATTATTACTAATTATTACTAATTATTGAAAATTATTTCTATTTATTTCTATTTTTTAAAATTTATTACATTTTTTTACTATTTTTTACTATTTAATACTACTTATTACTAGTTATTAATATTTAACACTAATTAATTCTAATTACCGCTAATTACCCCTAATTACCGCTAATTATTCATTATTTTTACTAATTACCACTAATTACCACTATTTACAAGTATTCGTTCCCAATTTTACTAATTATTACTAATTATTACTATTTATAACTAATTATTTCAAATTATTACTAATTATTACAATTTAATACTAATTATTACTAATTATTTCTATTTATTACTATTTACTACTATTTATTACTAGTTATTACTATTTATTACTAATTATTACTAATTATTACTATTTATTATTATTTGTTACTAATTGTAACTAATTATTTCTAATTATTACTATTTATTACTAATTATTACAAATTATTACTAGTTATTACTAATTATTACTAATTATTACTACTTATGACTAATTATTACTAATTATTACTAATTGTTACTATCTATTACTATCCATTACTATTTGTTACTATTTATTACTAGTTATTACTATTTACCGCTGATTACTGATAATTATCCCTAATTATTCCTAATTTTTACTAATTACAGCTAATTACAGCTAAGTACCGCTAATTACCAGTATTTATTCCTAATTATCATTAATTATTACGAATTATTACTTATTATTACTATTTATTACAAATTATTTTCATTTATTACTAATTAATACTATTCATTACTAATTATTACTAATTAGTACTATTTATTACTAATTATCACTATTCATTATCGATTATTACAATGTATTACTAATTGTTACTAATTATTAACAATTGTTACTAACTATTACTAATTATTACTAATTATTATTATTTATTTATATTTATTACTATTTACTGATATTTACAGCTAATTACTGCTAATTACCACAAATTATTCCTAATTTTTACTAATTATCGCTAATTATTCTTAATTATTTCCAAATACCTACAACTATTCCTATTTATTGCTAATTATTACTAATTATTACTAATTATTACTAATTATTACTAATTATTACTAATTATTACTAATTATTACTAATTATTACTAATTATTACTAATTATTACTAATTATTAATAATTATCGTTAATTATTACTATTTACTACTAATTACTACTAATTATTTATATTTATTACTATTTATTACCAATTATTAATTACTATTCCAAATTATTACTAATCATTCCTAATGATTCCTAATTATTCCAAATTATTCCAAATTATTTTTATCATTACTAACTATTCATAATCGTTAGTAATTATTCCTAATCATTACTAGTCATTCCTAATTATTTCGAATGATAAAAAATTTATTTATTATTCACAATTATTCTTAATTATTCCGAATTATTCCTAACTATTACTATTTATTGCTAATTGCTACTAATTATTTAAAATTAACCCAAATTATTTCTAATTTTTATTAATTATTACTGTTTTTATTATTTTTTATTATTTTTTTAATTATTACTAATTTTTATTAATTATTACCAATTTTTTTTAATTATTACTAATTACGACTAATTATTACAAATTACCACTAATTATTACTAATTACCACTAATTATCAATATTTTTTTAATTATTACAATTTTTATTAATTTTTATTAATTATTATTAATTATTACCTATTTTTATTAATTATTACCAATTTTTATTAATTTATAGTAATTAACACCAATTATTACTAATTACCACTAATTATTACCACTGACCTTTAATTTTTTCTATTTACAACAAATTTTTAATAATTTTTAATAATTATTACGAATTATTACTAATTTTTTGTAATTATCAGTAATTAACATTAATTTTTATTAATGTATAACAATTTGTTACTAATTTATATAATATATTTTTAATTATTATTAATTACCTCCAATTATGACTAATTACCAACAATTATTACAAATTATCAGTAATTATGTGAAAAATTACTAATTACAACTAATTATTGGTAACTAAAACTAATTATTACTAATTACACAAAATTAAAATAAATTACTACCAATTAAAAACTATTTAATTTTAACTAAAAACATTAGTGCAAAATAAAACTAAATATTTCAAAAAATATTTATGCACAAAAACTAGTTAATTTTAATTAAATATAATTACTAGTAATCAATAATAATTATTACTGATAATAAATAAAATAAAATAAATTCAAAATTAATAATTAAAAAAATAAATACCATGAAATTGTTTTTTTCAGCAGATATAAAATTTAAAAGTTGATCTTTCATAACGTTTGAAACTCTAAAAAAATTTAAACTAAAAAATATTAGAAGAGGGATGGCCGAAGAAGTTGGGAGAAACATTGAATGGAAAAAATTCAGAGGGGGTATATATAAGTTAGATCTTTTTGCGATGGGACCCGTCGTAAATAGTTAAGCAGTTATTTGTTGTGGCGGTGGTAAAAAATAATATTTTTGACAGGTCCCACAAATACTAATCTACCGACACATTTAATGTAATGTTGATTAACTATACATACTGATCGAAATGTAGGGTTGAGATACCATACTTTCTTCTTCCAGCGTAAGGTTGAAGGAAAATGTAGGGAACACGATCCATACACGCTATACAAAGTGTAGGGTTGATACCATACATTACGCTAAACCATGTAGGGTATGAACATTGTTTCCAGAATACTGAAAAAAATATCCCGAACACCTTTAATAAATATTTCTTGCAAATTGAAAGCTTGAAAATAATTTCAGAATAAATAAAAATAATTTTAGTTCCCTCAAATGAAATTAAAGTAAAATCATTAGTAAAACAAACAAGGGTATTTGTGAGTATCCAAATCATTATAAATTATAGAGTATTGTTGAGATAATACATGCCCAACAATATCCACCTTTTTAATAATCACCAAACCCATAAAATTATTAACATAATTTAGATTTTTGAAAACATTTTAATTAGATTTTACAGAATTATTTTGATAATTTTTTTTGTGTTTATCCAAATGTCTCCCCCATTTTTGATATAAAAAAGAAAGTATAAAAAAGGATTAAAACTCTTTTAATTTTTCAAAGAACATTAAGAGAATGTTAGAATATACTGTTTAGATAAATAAGACCGGATTTCTGGCAGTAGACATAAACATAAAAGAATATCAAATAAAGCACAAAAAATAAGAATAAAGTGATTTCATTAATCAAAATCTGTATAAATACAATATTCAGATTGACTAGGAAACATGTCAGCCAACTGATGCAGTTAGGGTAAAAGAGTTTGGTTAGGGTTTAGCTCGGTTTCTGGTTCTGTAGGCATTTAAGCAGCTTGAAACACTTATTTCAGCTCTAACTTCTATACCCACAACCTTTTCATAAGATTATCTCCCAACATCATAATCAAAGCTATGGAATCTTCACTAACATGTATACTTTCAATAAGATTGACTTTCAGTAAGTCATGCAAACTTTATTCTTGTTGCATAAACTGATCTAACTTATATTTCAATCTGTTGAGCAGAAGCCTAATATGGGGTTCACCTGAAGTCAATTGTTCAACAAGATATCTATGATTATCCAATAAAACTAATAATGGAGCACTATTTCACTAAATGTTCTACAAATGTCCATTCATGTTATCCATAACTGAAGTAATTACTTGATATCAGCGGACCAGATTGGGAGAGGTAGAAGGTGTAAAAGCTGAAGCACTGGATTGAGAAACACTTCCTTTAATGGACTCAAATTAGCTTCCTAAATACCACATAAAATCTAAAAAATCTATTTTGAAAAAAGATTCAGATCTAATATTTTCCAACTTTAACTATCATATCTCTCTTAAAAGAACCATAATCTTTCATTGAGGCTGAATTTGATTTTAATTCTTGAATTTGAGCTTGAAGAGACTCAAACTCCGACCTTGGAGTTGAAGAATTTTGCAAATCATTTAATGATTTCTTTGAGGCCTCTAGTTCCTGTCAAAGAACAGAATTTTTTTCCTGAACTTTATTAAATTTCATTATAAGATCTTCAACTTGATTAGTCAGGGAATCAGATGTCCCTTCATCTGTATTATGTGAATGATCAACAATCACAATCGCTAAAGGATTTGAAGTAGACTTCTCCTCTGTTTTTAAACTATTTTTTCACTAGATCAAGATACATTTTCAAAAACCACTATCTAGTATCCAGAAATAGATTTTTGTCTCTTAATAATTTGATCAATAACTGAGAAATCTTGATTCTCAATAAATTTTTTAGCCACATTTTCTGATATGAACATTTGTTGCTCTTCCTAAATAGAAACTTCCAGAACAAATTCTTGAACAAACAACTCTTTTTCCGGAACAACTATAGTGGAAGAATCCAAAAAATCTAAAACTTGACTCTCAACCTGTTGGTCTTCTTCAAGAACTGATTCTTCTAAATAAACTAAATAGGTAGCTTCCCATGATCCTATCACTGGTTCTTCATCTTGTGGTTCTTCTCTATTCCTTTGTTTTTTAACTAACTCCTCTATAACTTCTTCTTCTTCTTCTTATACACCATTAAATATTAGTTTTATCTTTATTGATTTAGAATTTCCTCTAGCTTTGGATTCTCCAATCCTTTCATTTCCAACAACACTCCCCCCTTGAGAAAATGTTCCTAACTTTTGTTGGTAATCTGCACTAATTGGTATAAGCTTAAATTTTACTATACTCTTGTAAAAACCAAATTTTATTAGAGTACAAGAATTCAATACATTACTGTGATGAAACTTAACTCTATAGCTAAACAAACAAACAATATACTTTCTGAATAAAATTAAATACAATACCCTTCTATAAGGATAAAAAGACATTCGAGCCTCTAGTTGAGAAAATTAGATCAAATACCTCAATACATACCTTGTAAAATTCATCTTGATATCACTTATGAACAAAAACATAAAATACATGTTTTCATATATTATTTTCTCTATCTGAGCTACTCTTGGGGATATTGAAGTTTGAATTTAACCAAATTTTTTTTATGTTCCTCAATGTCCTTAACAAACAACTTTCTAATTTGAGTTGATCCAAAAAAAATGATATAATTTCCATAGACTTTTGATCTTTATTACCAATAGATTAAAGATCTAAATGAAAAATGCATTCATGGGGACATTTTAAGATTTCAGCTATTTCTACATAGAAAATTGAAAATTCCCTGTCCTTTATTTTTACAGAAATAGTGTCTTTAGTTTCACCAAAACTAAACTGAACACTATTAAAGATATACTTCAACTTTATCTCATATATTAATATTGTATTTACCTCATTAAAAATAAATTCCTAATCTTGAAATGCGAGTTCTTTATTAAGAAACTAATTGGTCACATACAACCACTCGAGATCGATGACTTTTCCTTGTAGCATATTTCTTGAAGAAACTCACTGATGCTTCAAGTCACTAGGTTCACCCTCATCAGTTTTCTTGTTTTTTCCCATTTCTGAAAATAAAAGGCTCTGAGGTTCTCATGTTCTAGGGTTTTGAATTTAGACGAAGGCTTTAGTGGATGAAATGGTTTGATAAAAAAAGGTAATGGAAGATGAAATGTTTTGGTAGGTGAAAACGTTCTGACATCACCTTGTTTGTTGTTCCATTATGTAAGATAATTATGAATTTTTTTTGAAAAAATAAAAATTTAAAAATTAAAACCAAAATTATTTAAACAAATAAACAAATAAAATAAAAATAAGTAAAGTAGTGAAAAAAATATAATAGAGATAAATGATTATAAAATTAAAATAATACTTAGTTAAAATTAAATAAACCTAACTCACCCTAAATAAAATCAAAACTAGCAGTGGGAAGTGGTTTGGTAAAAATATCATTCAATTGATATTCAGAATTAATAAATTCGAAAGATATATCCTTTTTAAGGGCATGATATCTTAGAAAAGTATGCCTTGTATCAATGTGCTTAGTCCTATAATGACATTAGGATTCTTAAAAATATTAATAGAACTAGTATTTTCACAAAAATTGGTATATTTCAAAAGTTTAGTCCAAAATCCAATAGAGTGTTTTTCATCCAAAATACTTGTGCACAAAATACTTGTACATGTATTGCTATTTTCAAGACCAAATTTTTTCAATAAATCTATAATATACTAACTTTGATTTAAAACATTTCTATAATATTTATGATAAATTTGAAATTCTAAAAAAAATTCATATCTCCCATTATTTTCATTTCAAATTATTTTTTCATTAGATTTGAAAAATCATGAATAATATTTTTATTAGTTGAAAAAAATAACATCATCAATATAAATTTTCACTAATATAATATTTGAACAAACTATTTTCTTAAAAAGTGTTGGATCTTCCATACCAATAGTAAAACCATTTTTCAAAATAAAATAACTTAATATTTCATAAAAAAATCCTGGTACTTGTTTAAGTACATAAAGAGATTTAGTAAGTTTAAAAATATAGTTAGGATTTTTATAGATTTTCAAAACCAAGAGGTTGTTCGACATAGACATCCTCTATTAAATCTCCTTTAAAAAAGTCAGACTTAACATCAATCTCATATAATTTAAAATTCATATCAGATGCATAAGATATAAGGATTATAGTGGATTCTAATCTAACTACTCAGGAAAAGGCCTCATCATAATCTATACCTTCTTCCTAATTATAACCTTTGGCTGCTAATCTAGCTTTATTCATAGTGATGATTCCTTGATCATCTTTTTTGTTTGTAAAAACCCACTTGGTTCCTATGACTAGATAATTGGTTGTTCTCTCTATTTGTTCTGAAACATTATTTCTCTTGAACTGGTTTAAATCTTCATTCATAGCTATCATCCAACTCTTATCTTCTAAGGATTATTCAGTAGTCTTAGGGTATATATAGGATAGAAAGATATATAATTAAACTAAGTTTCCTATACTTCTTCAAGTTATAATAATTGTGTCAAGGTCTCCTATAATAGTTTCTAAAGTATACTTATTTAGGGTTATAGAGTATCTAGGTAGAACATGTTCAGGTTCTTCAGTTACATGTTCTTATGGACTGGTCTAAACATTATTAAAATCAGAATCAAAATCATTTTTAAGGGTTTCAAGTCTCATATTATCAAAATATTTAGTGACTTCATCAGTTTGATATGTTTCCTTAATAAAGGTATTAGTTTCATCAAACTACCTATGAACTGATTAATAAAACATCCTTGTTTTTTTATTAAACATTCTATAAGCTTATTAAGTAGCAGAGTATCCCAAAAATATTCCTTCATCATATTTTGGATCAAAATTTCCAAGGTTATCATTAGTATTAATGAAATATAACATTAATTCCTAAAAATCTTAGTAATTTACAATAGGTTTTTTATAATTACAATGTTCATAGGGTCTTTTTAAAAATATGCCAAATTAAAACACTATTCATGATAAAGAAGGCTATGCTTAAAACTTCTTCCCAAAAATAGCTAGGTAAAATGTATTTATTCAGTATAGTCCTAGAAATTTTCTGAATAGTTCGATTTCTTCCTTTAACAATTCCATTTTTTGAGGTATTCTTGGTGAAGAGAAGGTATGTTTAATACCCATATTTGAGAAATAAAAAAATAAATTCTTGATTCTCAAATCCACTACCATGATCACTTCTTAATGAAATTATTTTAAAAGATTTTTCATTTTGGAAAATTTTATAAAAAATTTTAAAAATAGAAAAAAATTCGCTCTTAAACATTAGAAAATAAACCAAGGTAAATAAAGGATAATCATCAACTAAAAAATAAATATATAATTTACCTTCTAGACTTGATACTATGAAAGGTCCAAATAGATCCATGCAAATATGTTCTAGAGGTTTTGATGTACAAATTTTGTTAATAGATTTGAAGGAAGATTTGTGTTACTTTCTAATTTTTCATGCAATATATAATCTGTTATCATAAAATTTAAGAATAGTTAAATTAGATACTAACTATTACTTAGATAATTTATGTAAATGAAAAATACTAAAATGTCCAAGTATCCTAATCCAGATTCATGACTCACTTTTCCTAGAATATAACAATTGACATTTTGTTTACACAAGGAATGTAAGTCTAGAATATAAAAATTATTAGTTCTAGGTGATCTAAATTTAAGAAATTTATTTTTAAATACTGAGCATGAATTTTTAGAAAAATCAATATAAAAACCATTATAAAAAAGCCAAGAAATAATTATCATATATTTTTTTTCAATCCTTGAACGTAAATTACTTTGTTGATGGATATGTTTTTTGGATCTCCAACAGTTCCAATTCCAATAATTTTTCCTTTGGAATTAACACAAAAAGTAATATGACCTCCATCCATTCGAGTTAGTGTGTGAAAATTTGATGGATCTCCATTAATATGCCTTGAGTAGACACTGTCGATATAACATATATTCTTTTTGTTCTTGTGGCCTATTACCTGAAAAAGAATCTAAACAAATGTTTATTTTGGTACCCATATCCTCTTGGGTCCAACAGCGTTAACTAGTAGAGATCTGGGAATCCAGATCTGCTTTGTTTTTCCACAACTCACATCATTTTCTTCAGATAAACAATTTGAAATAAATGCTATTTTAACGACACTGATTTGAGGATTTTTTGAAATAACTGTTATTTTATATATGTTCTTTTCTTCCATAAAAATGACAAGTAGAACTTTCTGAGTTGGGAACAAAATAATTCTTATATAATTTTTATTTTTCATCCTTACTTCCTATACCTAATATTTCATTTTTAATGAAATTCTTACCAAGAATTTCATTCAAAATATATTATTCTTTTGTAAAGAAAATACAATCACTTTTATATGATTCTACATAATCTTGTAATGAATTAATCTTATTTCCATGATCAAGGAAGTTTTTAGTATTTGAGTTAAATTTATCAACTAACTCCCAACGTTGTTTCAACATGACATCTCTTTCTCCTAAAACAACATTATGAATATTATTTAAATATTTTTTTTAATAAAGAGTCATATTTATCTTATATAATAGAATATTATGCAGCTAATTAACTATTTTGGAAACCATTAGAATCAAAATTAGATGAATAATAGGTTTTTTCCTTATCTTCTTCAATCATGTTGCACATATTTTCTTTTAGATTTGACTCTTCCTTTTCTGAATCACATTGTGATGAGCTACTGGATTCTTCAGAAACACTCCATTAAAATTTCATTTCTCTTTTTCTTTTATATTCATAATCTTAATTTTTCTAATATCTCTTATCTTTATTTCTCTTTTTATCTTTTAGCTGATTGAAATTAGGCCTGATATGGACTAATTTTTTACATTCATAGAATTTGACTTCTTTTGACTCTCTCTAATCCTTCTTGAAGGACTTTCTGAATACTTGAGTCTTCTTATAAAACTTTCTAAACATTCTGGATAACTGGGACAGTTCCATTTTAGAATCAGATGAATATGAATTCTTTTATTTTTCTAACTTCTTTCTTTATTCTTCTGATTTTTTATGAGATGTTACTTTTAGATCAGTATTATCTTTTTTCATAATAATTTTATGATCTTAAAATTTGGATTTAATTTCAGCTTAAATAATTATCAAAGTCCCAATTAGTTCTTTCATGGTTAGGTCTTTGACATGTGATGATTTTCAAATAAAAATAGATATACCGTTCCATTTAAAAGGTAGTACTCTTAGTACTTACAAAACTTGATCAGATTTTTTTATAGGTTCCCCTAAGGCTGTAACATTATTAATAATTTATGTAAGCCTTCCATTCATCTATGTAATACATTCTCCATCAAACCTTATGAAGGTGTCAAAATTCATCTTTATTGTTGCATACCTCATCTATATTAAATTATTTATTCCTTCGTAGGAAACTGCAATAGTTTTCCACATTTCAAAAACAGTAGGAAATTACGAGACATGATTTAATTAAACTAGTCTAAGACCATAGTTAATTGCATTCATAATTTTGGAGTTCATATCCTATTCAACTTCCATTGTGTTATCACATCTTTCTAGTTTCTCAAGAATATTATAGGGAGTATTAATCTTATTATAAAATCTATATCCATCATTTTTAAATAAATGATCATCCTTGATTTCCAAGAACCATAATTTTTACCATTGAAGTATGGAGCATAAACCATGGACATCCCTTCTCTGGAATCATCCATTCCCATATTTGTATAGACCTTTAATAATTTATCTTTTTATATCTTTATCCAACAATTTTCCTCTGATACCATTTTTTAGGTCAAAATATATAAGACACACCATATAGGGGTGAATTATATCTTTTCAAAAACTCTTACAAAATTCTGAATTTAAACACTGTATTTTAAGTAGTGTGGATAAGTAGTGTTTTTACTTATGATCAAAGAATAAGCAGTTAACAAATAGAAATAAAAGACAGGGATTTTTATAGTGGTTCATGCCACACATATCCCCTAGTCCACTCCACCAAAAGATCTCTCTATGGACATGGTAAATTTCACTAGTCTATTCCTCTTATCACAAGACCAAAATTCTAACAACTGAGTTCAAGAATCTGACACCTTTATAATTAAGACTAAAAACAAAGTATTCTGGTTCTAAATAGAGAACCAATTATCCACATCTTAGATTGATAGTATGAAAATCCACTTCAACTGAGTACAGGTAGTCAAAAATCAAATCAATCAAAAAAAGATTTGATTCGTTGAAACATATTGATCTTCATAGCTGTATAGCACAAAAATAAAAATTGATGGATCTTTTTCTTTAGGAATACTATCTTCAAGATTAAATAAGTCTAAAAAGATCTGGTTATACAAGAGTTATTCAATTTTAAGAACAACAACAAAAACAGAGGAAAAGCGCACTTACATGATTGATCATTTATGTTACCAAACTATAGTCCTCTTCCGGAGTCATTTTTTCATTGTAACACTATGTATATGGTCACCAGAAATATTTAATAATAATAAAAACAATCTTAACTATCAATTATGTGTTGAAAATAATACTCAAATAAATATGTAAAGAGCCTCGTGCTTCTAAAATTATAGATCCACAAAAGATGCCTAATAAACCATAGAAATTCAAATTTAAAATAGATCAGGGGAGTCATAACTTCCCTAGAGAATAGGAGTAAAAATCTCCATTGAATAAAATTCTTGGAATCAAATAAAACGATCTTTAAACCATCAAGAAACTCTTTCAATTCCATTGTAGAAATCACAGGAAATATTGCGAAAATAAATTTCAAATGTTGATAAGTAAAATATAGGGTTCCTTCACAAAGAAAAAAAATAATGAACATATGGTTCAAATGTGTAGCGTTCATCTTCTGAACACAAGATTGAAAATTTAGGGTTTATCATAAAAGTAATGTTGATGATCCATACATTTCTCTTTAGAACACATAGTTCATTACTTACATAGGGTTCTTTAAACATACTTTCCTCTTTTTCCAAACACAAGGTTACTTTAAAACGTAAGGTTCAATTACCATACTTTTTTGATAACTTAAGGTTTATTATCTATACATACTAATCTGAATGTATAGCTGAGATACCACACTTTCTTCTTCCAGCATAAGGTTGAAGGAAAATGTAGGGATCAAGATCCATACGTACTGTACAAAGAATAGGGTTGATACCATACATTACTCTAAACCATGTAGGGTATGAACAATGTTTCTAGAATACTTAAAAACTCATCCCAATCACTTTTAATAAATATTTATTGTGAATTGAAATATTAAAAATAATTTTATAATTAATTAAAATAATATTAATTCCTAATAATACACTTAAATCAAAACCATTAGTAAAACAAAAAAGGGTATTCGTGATCATAAAAATTATCAAAAATTATAAAGTACATTCCCAACAATTAGAATAAATAACATTGATAATTTTTCCTATAAATAATCTTTATGATTAAAAATTCACTTTTTTCTAGAAACTAGTATTTACTCATTATATGCACTAACTTTAATTATAATTTTCTAAAATATATAAATTCAATTTATTAAAATGGTTCTAATATTTGATATCATCTTTTTAATATTATTTAATACGTAAAATTTATTCTTAGTCATAAAAGTTATATTAAAAACGCTAATGTTAATTACCATGTTAATGGTGAAAAGGTTACTTTTGAATTGTTTTGTTAATATTGTATGATTTTTATCTAATAAATTATATTATTGTATTTTAAATTCTAACTATAATATGATGTTTAAATATATATATATATATATAAATAAATCAACAATCATTAATGTTTTAGTAAATTCTAAATAATATTAACAACACTTAAAGGCGAAGACAACCTTTTTCTACAAAACAGTTTTCTTATATAGTCAATTTTAATTTAAAATTAAATTTTATCTCATTTATAAATTTAACTAGATTAAGTGGATATTAAATTTGAGTTTAGAAAATAAGAATTATTTAACAAGTGTTAAATTTTATATTTAATAAGATATAATATAAATCCATTAAAAACTAGTTACCTTAATAAAAGTTAATTTGGGTTAAAGGTTTACAATAAAAAACAAACGCCTTAAACCACTCTTACCTTGTCTCAAAATTAATGGATGAGAGAATTTTAGACTATTTATATTCAAACACACCATTTTCTTGCACTTTTTATCCATTTATCCCTTAATAGTTTCATATAATTATTAAAAAATGATGAGTGTTTCCAAACTTTTCCTTTTCTTATATTATAAATGGTTACCACTTACACCCTTCAAAGTTACACTTAACGTTTGAAGTAATCCTTGAAACTCTAACATTTTCAGCCCCCATAACATTATAAAACTTTATAAATACACTGTTTACACTAATTTATCTTAATCCATTAATTTTGAAGGAGTATTCTAAAGAAATATCAATTCTCCAATGAGATTATAGTTTCATCAACTGAGCAAGGAACCTAGGTAAGGGTTTCATCTCAAATTTTACTTATTTGAGAAACATTTTCTTTTATGCACTTAATTCTATTTAAATGGTGTGTATTATTACTATTAGATATATAATATCCTAAATAATATATATTCATGGTATTTGAACATCATCTTCAAGTTCTCTCTATCTCTTTCATAGGGTATTATTAGAACATTTCTTAATTCATAAGGGTTTTAACTCAACTTATCTTTATTGTGAAATATTTTAATGTTATAAACCAATTTATTATTTCTATGGTGTATATACTTCCCTTGAATTTATTTTGGAATAATATATGATGTAATAAATTTGATTTATAGAACCATATGATTTTTAATATTCTAATGACCATTGATTTAAAATATACTAAATCTGTAAGGGACTTGGTAACTAAAACACATTTCTTTGAGTTATATAATTTCTTATTTGAACATTTTTTTTCAAATTCCTTCCATTTTAAATCATGTTCTCTTTTTCTATTGTGAAAATGAGTTTTCAAACTTATTCCATTTTAATAATAGATTTTCATTAATTTTTTTGTTAAAAATAGAGACTTTTTAAAAAGATACTCATAACTATAAATTTTACAATAATGAATAAAAAATGTTTTCAAAAATATCTTTTTATTATTATTTTTTAATTATCTTATAAATGATATACCTCTGGTGGAGTTATGTTTCATGTTTCACCCTATATTATTATTTTATTATCTGATTATTTGGGGTGATAAATTTTTCATTATCAAACCATTTAGTTCATGATGTTATTTTATACCTTTTGGATTTTTTAGGAAACCCATTTTATTTTTATGGGTTCCTTGTGAAATTTTATTAATTTCCATTTGCTTTTTTTTATAAAAACCATTTTATTTCCCTGGGTTCTTTATGGTGTGAACAGTGAAGTATTTTTAATTGGAACACATATGTATGGATGAGTGATAGGTGGTTTTGTTATTAATTATGGATGAGTGGTTCTATTATAAAAAAAAGAGGAATAGTTTAATTATAAACTAATGATGGGAGGTTACATTATAAAAATAAAATGGGTGGATCTATTATATCCCTCTAATATATTGTTTAAATGATGATACCTCATGAGAAAATTATTCACAAGTACATTTTAGTTTCTCATAATAATGGGAATTGAGGGAGTTGATCATGGAAGAAATATTTTCATGTACTAACAAATTTTTAATATTTTAAAGATGTTTTCAGTTATTATCTTATTCTCTCAAGATGTGTCACATGAAATTAATGTTTTCCTATGAAAATGTTTGTACCACAGAAAAGTGATGTTGTTCATCGTGATCTCATGCTATCATAATTTAAGGATTATGTTAAATAATTCTAAACCATGTTATAGATACTATGTTTTCTTATTAATATTTTGTGGTTTTAAGTTCTTATGTATTTTATTTTGAAGATTTCTTATGTTTCATGGTTATCACTAACGATTTTATGATATTTTTATTATGCACATGTTTTTACACATGCTTATGAACTCATCCCTAATGAAATTTTTATTCACCCCTTAAAAATCATTTAAACTCACCCTTATATTATGTTTTCATTCCCCAAGGGTTGAGGGTGATTCTTACTAATGATAAGTATGAAGGATAGTTTAGTATAGTGAATTTAAAGAGAAGTGATCTCACATATTATAAAATAAGATGAATATGTAGGTAGTATCGAAAGACATGAAATCTATCTTTACTTGGGATATTATTATTTATGGAATATAATGTTTTGAATCTTCTAAATGATGTAAAATAAAAGTGTGTTTATCTACATTTTCTATAGTTTGTATTAGTGAAAAGATTTAGTTATTTTTAGATATTAAAGAAGCAATTTTTTAAAATTGAGGTCAGATAACCATAGTAAAAACAATAAAAATGAGTCTAGGTATAAGATGATATTATGAAATATTTTTAAAGTCTTGAGAAGGTGTTTTTCCTAGAAATTACATCCCTTCCTAGATACTATAAGTAGATACATTCTTTGGAAAACTATTACCTTGAGGTAATAACCCCAAAAGGTAGATTTAGTGTGAACATGATTATCACATAGTGAATGGTAATGATGTGTGTCTAGAAACCCAATTTGATACTTCCTATGGATGCAATTTAGTTGATAAAAAATATATTTACAAACCATTATAAAGGATTTATTTTCTAGATAATTATATGGATTAGTTTGAAAAGTATGAAAAAAACCCAACCAAATGTAACCTAGGTCAAACAAATATTTATATAGGTTGAACTAAAGGAATTATAGGACAATGTGATAATTTAAAGGAAAAAGAAATTTTAAGGTCGAATTCTTTTTAGGATTATGATAATTCCACCATTTTCACAATTTTTCATCACTAATGTTAATATTTTTGGATTTAATAATGGAAAAAACTAGAAGGAACCATGGTTATGTGGGATATTACAAAGATTTACTCAATGTAAAACCCATTACTATGGTAGCTGGAGTGAGGCACCTTGTGATTATATCAAACTAGCTATCATGGGATATAATTGACAATGTGAACATAGTAAAAGTTCTAAACACACCAAAGAAGAGAAATATTGTGTAACATAAAATATTAATAGAATAATATAGTGAAGGAAAACAAATTAAATTTACTATATGTTAAAAATGTAGAAATAATCACCAAGGGAATTTTCTATAGGGGACTGTAAGATGCTTCAATTTTGGTAAATTAGGTCATCAAGAATCACACTATCAAGGGAAAATGAAGTGTTTAGTTAACACAAGGAAAGAATATGGAACTTACCCAAGGGAACTACCAATAATTAATTGTATTATGTATGTAGAACTCAAGAATTATCCATGTTAATTCTCTAATAAAAAGAATATTGAGGGTATTAGGAATCCACAACCTACTAGATCGAGGGAGCAAAAAAGATTTTATGGAATGACTATTGATGAACGAGACAGTGGTAATTAGGTTTTACTTACCCTCCAACCTGAATTAGTGGATGTATTCTAGTTATATAAAACTTAATTTATGTAGAATATTTTCTAATAACATTAATTCACAATACTTGGTGATTTTAATTTTAATAAAAACATTTAGTGGTTTGATTATTTTGTTTCTTGAAATAAACATTGTACAAATCATAATATCATCATTGAAAATAAATTACTTGAATTTTGAAATAGAATTGATATCTTCACTTTGAATCTACATTAATTTCTAGAAAAGGAAAAACACAATATAAATTAACTATAACAATCCATTAGTGGATGAAAAAATATAAATTATCTAAGAAGAAAACTGAATCCTTTACATGGGTCTTAATACCTGAGTTTTTCCTCAAATAAAAAATGTCTTTGATAGATTGTTCCATATGATACACTCTACATAAACAAACCATATAATATTAATATAACATTATTAATAAATCTATAATTTACACTAATATGAAAAAATATTAAAATTTAATGCCTTTATGAGGTAAATAATTAATATAATTTAATGTTGAAATGAGTTATTGTAAAAATAATTTTATTTTTATTTTTATTTTTCATTTAAAAAGAAAAATTTTAAAAATAATTTTAGGAAAAAATTAATTTTTTTAATTCATTATTTCAAAATTAGTTTAGTATGAAATTATTCTAAAATTAATGATTTTTAGGTGAATAGTAAAAAATAACAATTTTGTTAATACAATCACTTCATATGAATTACATTTTTTTTACCCTTTTTAATATAAAAATTTTATATTTACAAATTAAAATAAATCTTTTAAAAATACTATTTTCATTTTATAAAACCCATAAACTCCATTTTAGAAAATCAAGTCATAATCTATGAAACTTATTTTTTGTATGTTTCATTAAAAAAAAATTTGCTTAGGGAAATTAGGTTTTGGATATATTTTAGTGTCACATAATTATTATTTAAGAAGTAATAATCTTATAAACATATTTATAATCAATAAAACTGATAATTTTTTATATACATGGCCTTTATTCTTTAAAAGCACTTCTAAAAACGATTTTTTACAGGTTACAAATGAAAACATTAAAATTAATTTTCCAACATGTAGAAATTTAACTTGATAAAGTGGAAATAATATTTCATATAAATATTTAAATATTATTTAATAGGTACAATTTCATTTTTGGGAATAAAAAATATATTACCAAGTTTAATGCTAATTAGCATGTTAATATTAAAAAACGATACTTTTGAATTTTTTTAATAACAACGCATCATGTTTATAAAATAAATTATAATAATATATTTTTATTGGTGAATATAATAATATTATTAAACATATGTTTAAATATATTAACAATCATTTAATAGTTAAGGAATTCTAAATAATATTAAGAACACTTAATTCTGAAAAAACCTTTTCTTACAAAATAGTTTTTCAATATATAATATATATTAATTCAAGTGTAATTATCCTTCATTTATAAATTTATATATATTAAATGAAGATTAAATTTTGTTTAAAAAACAATAATTAGTTAATTGGTGTTACCTTTTATATTTAATTAGTTATAAAATAACTTAGTTAAAAATTAGTTACCTTAGTAAAAGTTATTTGGGTAAAATGTTATAAGTAAAAAATACTTAAATCATTATTAAAATGTATGAAAATTAATATATGAGAGTATTTATAGACATATATTGTCCCAAAACACATATCTTACCACTTCTCATCCATTTAACCTTCAATAGTGTCATGTAATTGTTGAAACATTATGAGTGTTTCCAAAAAAGTTCCATTTTGTTCTCTTATAAAAGGATAACAGTTGCACCGTTAAAATTTTTCCTTCACCTTAAAATTCCTCATTATATATATAATATCATGAATCATATTTAGTCATGGTATTTTACCTTAATCATCAAGTTATCTATCTCTCACTATGTCATGGGGTTTTGTTAAAACATTTCATAGGTTGTATGGGTTTTTCATCATTGCTTATCTTCATTGAGATATCTTATAATGCGATAACCAAATTTCTTATTTATTTGGTGTATATATTGCACAATAATGTATTTGGGAATACTCCATGATTCAATGAACTAGATTTACAAAACCATATTATTTTCATCCTTCTAATTACATTTGATTCAAAATTTACTAAATCTGTAAGGGACTTAGTAACATACACTTCATTATTTGAGTAATTCAATTTCTTCTTTAAACTCCATTTTTCAAATAATTTGTGTTTTAATAGATATTATTTTCTTATTTTTGGAGAAAATTTGTTTTTAATTGATTCTATTCTCAAGAAAGTTTTTCTTTTCAATTTTCTTAAAAAAGGGTCTTTTAAAAAAGAAACACGTAACTATGAAATTTACAATAATGAATACAAAATATTTTCAAAAATATATTTTCATTACTTTCTTTTCATTACCTTAAAAATGATCTATCTCCATTATATTTATGTTTCATGTTTTACCCTATATTATTATTTTATTATTTTATTATTTCTGGTGTCTAAGTTTTTGGTATTAAACAATTTAGTTTAGGATGTTATTGTATACATTTTGGATGTTTAATGAAAACCATTTTATTTCCATGTGTTCCTTATTAAAATTGAAAAATATAAATTTTTATATTTAATAATACCTATTTTATTTCATGTGAAATTTATAAAATTAAAAGTGAATCATTTTTAGAGGAAAAAACATATATGTATGGGTGGAAGGTGGTTCTATTATAAACCAATGATGGGTGGTTCTATTATAAACCAAGGATGCGTGATTTTTTGATAAACCAAGGAAAAGTTGTTTCATTTTAAACCAGATAAAATTAGATATGTTATATCTATTCTCACCCCAATTTATCGATGTTTTTAGGGTTGAAGTGGTAACTTGCAGTGTAGCTTGGGTTGTCGAATCCTCATCAAATTAAGAAGAAACCTACAAACATGTACATTATATGAATTTTTATGGCTATGAAGTGGTCAAATTTGGGTTTATTTTATATGGGTTTAAATTAGTTTTAGGATACATATGTGATGTAAAATTATTATAAAGGTATTTTCCAAGGTTATTACAAGGAATGAATTAGATAAAATTCCTTTTTAATGATTTCTATTTCTTAGACTCAAGAGTGATACATTTAACAAGATTAAAAAAAATTCATCAATTATTGGTTTAATAACAACAAAAACCTAATTATAATCACTTACACTTATACGATCATTTTTATTACCACTATAAGGTAAAATTTATTATTTTCACTTGAAGTGTGTGAACTTAAAATTTAATAAGGATAAAGAAGTATTAAGATTATCAAACAAAACTCTCAATGAAAAGAAGTTATTAAACATTAATAAAGTGAGAAATAACATCCATTTTAGATCATTGATACTCCATTTGATGAACCCATAATAGGTTTATCCTTTTATTTATGATATTCTCTCAATAGAAGTAGGAAGTAGACTCATGAAGGTGGAATAAAGATGTGAAAAAAAATGAAAAAATGAACACTCTAGTATCATATTAAGGATTTTTATCTTGTCAATGTGAATAAATTAACACCTTAATAAAAAGTTATCAACATTTTATGAAAATAATGTAAAATAAGTAGAATAATAAATTTTATTAAGAGGATAAGGTTATTCAACTAAATTACAATTAAAAAATAATATTACAATGAAAAATTGTCAACATAACATAACAATGAAACAAAGAAAAATAATAATAAATACTTCACCACCACTATAGTAACTAAGAATTTTAGAAACCTCAGGTCAATCCACCAATAGTAAAAGTCTTCCCACTTGATTATGGTAGTCTGAGGGTGGTAGACACTTTTTGGAATGTGAACTTTTCCACCCTTGAAAAAAACTAGAGCCAACTTGAATCCACTAAAAAGATGATTATAAATTACCTTATATATATATAAATTAGGGTTGTCTACATAAGACAGAAATAAATCCCTAAACTTCCCTTAACTAACTATAAAATTTCATCCCAATTGGATGTTTTGTATTTAAGATAAGATTTAAATGTTGGACTATATTTTCTGGGCCACATAATCTAGCCCATAATTTTATCTTCAACTTGTGACACATGAAAATCCCTTAAAAAACATAATCAGATTTGGAAAATGTTTAATGAAACACTACACATGATTTTCAGTAACTTCATTTCAAATTTGAGCATTATTGGGCTTGAATATTGGCCTCTAAAGTCATTTTATTGGGATGTTTTCTAGTTCTCTTCACCTAGAATGTATTGTCATGATATCCCACTTTGGTCATCTTCTAATGTGATTATTCAAGTTCTTCATAAGAATGATATATTATCAATGGAATGAAAAACCTGAAAATTAAATATAAAAAATAAATTAGGACCATTAGTTGTTTTAGGAGGTCTTAAACAATATATCATTTAATAGTACATTTTAAGAAGGAATTATAATAATAATGTGAAATAATGTTCAATTTGTAAATTTAAAAAAAAATGGTGTTTATTAATAATGAAGAACATGAAAACTATATATATTAACAATGAATATTATCCTCTTTTAGTGGATAATAACACTCCCGACATTATTTTTTATAGTCTCATGTAAAATGTATCTCAAAAATATAAAATTCAAATTCTCTTTTCCAATTTTTTTTAATATACAATGCTCACCATAAAACCTCATACCCAAAATTTTGAAATCCATAAAAATAATTTAATACAAGCTAGGTCCATAAGCATATCCAAATCCCAAGATCATTCCTTCATACAAATTCATCACCACATTTCATCCAAATTAAATTAAGCATGATGATTAGTTGTGTATCATAGTAGACATGGGGGTTCATGTTTATTATAGGGGAAAATATAGAAGTGTTAGGTGGAATATAATTTTAATATTAATATGAGTAATCTTTTTTTCAATTATTCCATGTTAATTTAAATTTCACTTAATCAAGTCAATCCATGTAGCGAGACTTTGCCGATGAATCAAAAGCTCAAAAACCTTAGGGAACCAAGTGAAACTCACATACTCGGGCATCATCTTGAGTTAACTGAATAAAAAATACCACTTACCACAAATAGAGATAAAATCCCCAACTTTGGTTCAGAAAAATTTGTATTCATGATCCCCAAGTGTCTAAAACTACACATTAGGTCAATCCATTGCTCTACACACAACTGTATTTTTTTATATTTTTTTGAATAATATTGTTAAAATTAAAACAATCGCCAAACCAATTCCATTTATTATAGGACCCCATGAACTAAAATTCATACCCACAATCCAAAATACATGCATTGTGAATTTTATTATTAATTGGATGAAAATTTCAAAGGTGAAAAATCACATTATACAACATCAATTTACAAAATCATTTCTCATGAACATAAACATGGATTAAAATTAGAATCAAGGCACAAAATATTATTTGATATTAAATTTCAAATTATAAAATTTATATTATCATGTTCCAGGTTAAATAAATTTATCCTTACATTAACACACATTATTTTTTATTTAAATTTTTTTATGCACAAAAATACATTTTTTACTTCACCCCCACCAAAATAGAATAAAATTGTTCCCAGTGTTTAATGAAAAAAAATTTATAAGGGGTAAAGGTAAAGTATAGGAGTTCCAAAATTAAAGTATTAAAATGAGTTATAGAACAATTTCACCTAGTGGTATACTAATTATGTTCGTTCCACAAAAAATTGATCCTTCAATCCCATGTCACTCATGCACTCCCCATAGTGGATTGTAGAATGGTGTAGAATTTATATATGTATATGATTTACCTAAAACAATTGACCACAAGAGCCCTTGATTCTAAAAAAAAACCAAATTAGAAACCATGGAAACCTTGAGAGGTTACCTTGAATAAAAATAAACAAATAAAAACGTAAAGGAGAAAATGTACCAGTTTTTTTGAAACCAAGAAACATGAATCAATGTATAGGTAAAGGCTAGGTTGGATCCTATAAAGTTATTTATTTAAGGTTGTTAAATCTATATTGACCATAAATATATCAAATATTTTCTAGTTCATAGGTTGGATCGATGATTTTCTCTTCACTTTCGTGTTTGTTGAAAAATTTAATGAATGGTTTTAAGCTATGAACATTGACTTTGAAGATCCGACCAGTAGTGGGATCCTGAAAATCTACTACCCATGGGGGTACACATGATGCACTATGTATGAACCCAGTCATCTAGAACTTAACTTTACCAACTTTATATAATGTTTGGAACTATAAAAGAGCATAAAATTTCTCGATTCGATGTGTTTGACATTGAGATTCATAGATTGGTAGGCTTGAACTCTAGCTTTATTGATCCTTGAATTTTTATAATCCTCTATCCTAAGTTCCTAAAGTTCATTAAGAACTGAATTACTCTTTCTTTTGACTAATGAAATAAAAAAGGTAATTTTTTTTGATTTCCCAAAAGGACTTATGTTCAATTTCAACTGGTAAATGAAATGATTTTCCATAAACCATCCAATATAGTGACATTCCAAGGATAGATTTGAACATAGTATGACATTCACAAAGGGAATCCAAGAGTTTCTTAAACCAATATTTCCTAGAGGGATTGACATATTTTTGAAGAATTTTCTTTATCTCCCTATTTTCCAACACATTTTTATCAATGGTTTGAGGATGGTAGGCAGTGCAATCATTGTGATAAGTACCATACTTAGACATGAGTATTGATAGGGGATGGCTGTAGAAAATGGTTCCATTATAACTGATGATAACCCTAGGAATTTGAAATCTAGAAAACATGTGCTCTTTAAGAAATTAGATCACATCATGATGGTCATTAGACTTGGTGGGAAGGGACTTAACCCATTTTGAGACACAATAAATAGCTAAATGGCTATAAATATACCCCCTATAGTTTGGGAAGGGTCCCATGAAATATATTTTACAATATTAAATGATTTTGTTGTCTAGAATGGGCATAAGGGGCCTTTGATTGTTTTGGTTATAGATCATAATTTTGGACACTGAAGATAGATTTGGAAGAATTTTTAGGAATATATAGTGAATTAAGGATAGTATAAACCACTTTGAAGGACCTTTTATGTGTTTTCTATTGTTGAAAAGTGACCTCCACATTCGTTTCCATGGAAGAATTTCATAATGGACTATTTCTAAGACTTAAGAATATATCTTTTAATGATTTTATCAAGATATAACTTGAAGAGGTATGGATAATTAAATATATAGTGTTTTATATTAGAAAGTAATTTCCTCTTAGCTTGGGTCCCAATGAAAATTGGAATATCACCCATATCTAAATGTTTTTCTATGTAAAAATACCACGGGAAATCACTTTCAGAATATAGGTGCTCATCAGGAAATAAATCAGATGCAAATAGGTGGTGTGAATTATCTTTGAATTTCATTTTAAGAAGTGATCAACTACAAAATTTTCAACATCCTTTTTATCTGTAATGGTTAAATCAAACTTTTGATGAAGAAGGTACCACCCAATCAATATACCCTTGGATTTTTTTTTGGGAATGTTATTTCATAGATGAGTGATATATGAATGGAATGATGGGGGTTCCAAAGTGATATGGCCTGAATTTTTATAAAGAAAGTAAAACATCAAGAAAATATTTCTAAGTAGTTGTTTAGTTTATTTTTTAATTATTTAAATATTTAATTTCATATTTAATTATGCATGGAGTTATATCACAATGTTTTACTACAACTTCTCCTACAGTGAATCCACTCGCATCACACAAGAGTTAAAATGCAAGTTTCCAATTATGAGATTTTATGATAGGTGTAGAAATAAGAGATGAATCAAGTTTCAAGAGTGATTTATCATAGATTTCTATCCATTAAAAAGAGAGAATTTTACTAGAAGGGAACAATGTGGTAAGAAAATGGATATGAAATTCCTAAAGAACCATCTATAGAAACCACCATGTCTTAAGAAGGACCTTGCCTAATTAACATTTTTTGGAGAGGGAAGGTGAAGAATGATATCAACCATATATTTACCAGCTTAAATCAATATAACAAAGAGAATATGGACTTAAACGCCCATCCATTACCATGAAAAATCATTTTCCCTGTTTAGGATGAGATTGTCATCCTCACATCTAGAAAAAACAATTTCAAAATTTAGAAGTCATCCCTAAAATTTATCCTCTAATATATAAATTTCATCCATAAAGACCTCTAAATAGCCCCCCACCATGTTAGATATGATTCCCATCATGAACCAATTGAAGTTAATAGGGTAATTACATTACCCAAAGGGAAATCACTTGATAGAAAAGTGATAAATGGATAGGTTAATGTTGTTTTTTCGTGATCCTATAAGGATAACTCAATTTGATTGTTCCCTGATAATCCATTTAGGAATCAGTAGAACAGGTGACCTTCCACTCTCTCAAGGACTTGATCAATTAAGGGTAAGGGATAATGGTCTTTCTTGGTGCATGAGTTTAACTTTATAGAGTCAATTAACACTCTCCATACACTACTAACCCTTTTGGGTAGAAGATCACCATCCTCATTGGTGATCATAGTGATTCTATTCTTTATTGTAATGACTTGAATTGAGATTATCCACTCACTCTCATCAATGGGGTATGTGATACCTCTTTCAAAAACATAAGAAGTCCTTTCCTTACCACATCTATAATATTTGGACTGAGTCTCCACTATGGTTGAAGATATGGATTTGAGTTATATTCTAGAACAATACTATGAGTTCCAATGAGTTGGATAATTCCAGGAATATTAGTAAGGGTTCATCCAATATATTATTTTATGATTTCCTAGGATATTCTGAAACATAATATCTTGATTAGGTTCACGATAGGAAGAAATGAAAACACGAAAGGCTTTATTTTCCCCTTAGAAGTCATACTTTAATGATAAAGGAGAGACCTTAAATTTGATATCATATTAAAACTTTCAAAATAATGATAGGTATTTTAACGAGCTCATTTTATTTTTCTAAATAACTTGATATAATTGGTTCCTTTTGAATAAGTGTTTTTTTCCACCAAATTGTCTATATCAATGTCATGAATGGGTATAGACCATTTTTTATTTCACCAATGGTACCATTGATTGGTGATCTTGAAAAATCATCAAAGGAGTCATTTGAAAGAGATTCAGGCCAAGGAAACAAATTTCCCTCACATGAACAAATGAAATCAATCTAATCTTGACATAAAAATACTTCAATGATTCCCTAATGTTCCTTTGGTTGAATATCAATCCTACCTATCAAATTGACCTCATAAATATCTTCATCATCCCCAATTTTATAGTTTTCAATATAAATGTTTAGATCGACACTCATGTTTCAAATGTTTATTGTCATCTTCCCATTCTTAACTCAGATGACTAAGTTGATTGTTGCAAAGAAGGGATGATCAAGGAAGATAGGGGTTTGTTACAAAGAACATAATATTGGGTAATTATTAAAGAAAATTAAGTCAGTAGGGTAAATTAAATTTTCAACTTTCACCAAAAAATCCTTTAAGATCTCCTTAGAAACTCCAACACTATGATCAACAAGTTTAAGAGTGAAAGATGTGGTTTGTAGTTCCTCAAGCCCTAACTAAAAATACATGGAATAAGGAGTTTGGTTCACAATAGATCCTTGATCACAAATGGCTTTTATAACTTTATTATCTCATAAATAAACATTTATGTAAGTACATTCTAGGTCTTTCAACATTGTAGGAATGGTCCCCTGAATGGTGGTACTCACATTAGCATCCAAAAGGACTTGGTTTTGATGTTAAAATTTCCTTTTAATAGTTCACAAGTTTTTAAGGTAATTTGAGTAGGGAGGAATAGTTTGTATTTCATTAATAATGGTAATTTTTAGATTCACTTGAGAGAATATTTCAATCAAATGTTCATTCATTTCTTTTTTAGATTTTCTTATCATGCATTTTGTGTAGGCAGAAGGTTGTTTGAGTGTTTTGGGAGGTTATGGTTCTTTCAAATTTTCATTGTATATTTAAAAATATGAAGGTGTCTCTTCATAATTTTTATGTTATTTTGAAGTTTTAAATGGTTCTAGAATGGTTTGTTCAGGTTTTTCAATGGATTTTCCACTGCTTAAGATAATCGCTACTTTTAGTTTTTCATGAGAGGTTTGAATGTAATAGGATTCTACCCTTAATGTTGAAGATGGTACCACCTAAGTAGCCATGGGTTTTTTTACCAATTTAAATAATTTTCTATTCATGTTTAAGTGACGAGACTTCTGATTTCATTTTTTCAATTTTTTTACACAACTGTTCAAGGATTTAGAGAGGGACAGATTGAAAAGGTCTTGTGTTGGTTGGTTTGTCCTAGCATTATAATTTGGTTGTTGTATAGGTTTATAAATTGGTTTATCGATGGTTTTTTGGTATTAGATTTTAGGATTTTTGTATTGGAAATGTTTCAGTTATAACTGGTTATATTTTTTTTTGTGGAGGGTAGGGGTTTGGTCCTTATGGCTAATTGGGTTATTGGTTATCTTCCCAACAGAATCTTGGGTGGTCATTGTACCTTGGGATGAATTTTTTTGGTATTGTGGATTCTATAAGTGTAGATAATTTTCATCCTTGGGTGGTCCTCATAAAATATCATATTTTATAGAAGGGATAGTTGGGTAGTTTTTGGTATTGTGGTCATGTTTGTCACAAATTATACAAACATGGTCAAGAGTTTTTATTTATTTGACCTTCCTAAGATCGATCTCATAAACCTTCTTAGCAAGTGTGGAAAGTTTTTACAAAGTATTTATTCATCCCTAAGAGTGTGAATTCAACCATATTTGAGTGTATTATCATAGTAAGGTGATGGTAACCATGTTTTATTTTTCTTGGATATACATTCTAGATACACATAAGCACCTTTTGGGGGTTTTTAAGGTACCAATACACATCATGTATATAAATGTTTTTAGAAACAACCCCTTATAGAATATTATAACTTGTTATGTTATTGAAAATACATGGTTAGGTACCATGTTGAGTGTGTATTTTAACCTTTGACATGTTTCATAAAATGACTCCCCTTATTTTTCAAAACAAATTTGGATGATCTTTTTAAGTTAAATTTTTTTTTAATGAGGGAAGTATTTTATATATAATTATATCTATAATTAGTATTAGGAGTGGATTGATGAAATTATAAAATTGTTTAACTAATTATTTTCTTAATACTTAAGTGATAAAGAAAAGATCCTTATCTTAGATAACTAAAGTTGAAGTGGTGGGAACATGGTTTCAATAGTGTCATTGAACTCCTTTATATGAAGGTATGGAATTTTCAACTCCATCCCATGGAAGGTTAGAAGGTGGTTTAGGAAATTAGGTTCAAATACATATTGGGATTATCATAAGTAATTATTCTTAATGAACGAGGGTGAATTGGGGTAGGAACTTTTAAGGTATCCATTCATGGTTTGATTGACTAAATTCCCAAATTTTGGGGTTTGTATTTACATTTCAGTTCTTTCTAGGGATTATGAATTTTTTAATTTGCATACCCTCCATTGTAGTGGGATTAATTTTTGAATTAGTAGTATTAGGAAGAATAAGTTATAATGGAAATATAATCATATGTGTGCTGGACTCCCCAACCCCAAGACTATCTACTGTAACAAGAATGTTTTATTGGTCACAGGTATAGGTAGACCTGTGCCAAGAAAAGTGAAAAAAATGAAAGGAGAAAATATAAGAGAAATTAAGGTGAGAAAATATAAATTGGTAAAAATATAATGAGTGTTGAGATGAATTACTTGGGTCCCTGGTAACTATGCCAATATTTGGTCTCACCTAAATTTACTGAAGTTTTTAGTATTTAAGTGGTCGCTTGTAGTGTATCTTGGGTTGTTTAATCCTCATATATCTAAGAAGAATCCTATATACACATGAATTTGATGGATTATTTTTGTCTACGTAGTTTCCAAATTTTTCATTATTTTGGATGGGTTTAAATGAGAACTAGATGCCCATATGAATTTAAATTATTATAAAGAGTTTATACTAGTTCATTATAGGGGATGTATTGGATGAAATTCATTTTTAATGACTTTATATTCTTAGACTCAAGAGTTATTAATTTATATAGATTAAAAAACATCATTAGATATTGGTTTAATAACAACATAATACTAATTATAATTCCTTATATACTTGTAGGATAATTTTATTGATCAATATAAGGTAAATGTTCTCATTATCACTTGAAGTGTGTGGCTTTAAAATTCTACAAGTATGAATAAGTATTAATATTGGAAAACAAAACTCTCAATTAAATGAAGTGATTAAAAATTAATAGAGTGAGAAATGACATCAAATACAGACCCTTTATACTCCCTTAGATCAAACCATAAGAGGGTTATCTCTCCATTGATACTATGATCTCAATGTAAGTAAAACATAGAATCATGAGGGTGGAATTGAATAAGTGAAAAACATTAAAATAATCACCACTATACAATTTTTTTGAATGATTTATCTCTTTATTTGTGGAATAAATTAAAAAATTAATGAAACAATATCAACATGTTAACAAAAAAATCATAACATGATAATAATAATATTTTTTATTAAGAAACTAAGATGATTGAGATAATTTACAATTGAAATAATAATATTATAAATTCAAAGCGACAAAATAACATTACAATGAATCAAACCACAAAGAATCCACAAATCCTTCAACACAACTACATTAAATATGAATTTTTGAATCCTTGGGTCTATCCACCAACATTACAAGTATTCCCACTTGATTATTGTTGGCCTAGGGAGGTGGAAGGTTTGTGGAATGTGGACTTTTCAACCCTTGACAAAAATTAAATCCAACTTGCATGAACCAAAAAGAGGATCCAAAATGACCTTCTAGATGGCCTAATTGGGGTGGTACCTAGTAGAAACAAATTAATCCCCATATTTACCATAACAAAATATAAAATTAAATAGCAATTTGATGTTGTTTTTTAATGATATGATTGAAATTTGGGGTAGTTTCTCTAGGCCACAGAATCTTGATAAGATTTTTTTATTCAACTTAGGACACTTGTAAGTCCCTTAAAAATCATAATTATCTCAAAAAAATGTTTAATTAAATGTACCCATGATTTAATATAACTCTAGTTCAAATTATAGGATCATCGATCTTCGATCTTGGACATTAAATTCATTTTATTGGGTTGTTGTTCATTTCACCCAGAATGTGTTGTCATGAAAGCCAAATTTGGTCATCTTCCAATGAAAATTTTCAAGTTCTATATAAGAATAAAATATTCAAAATGTAATGGGAAACCTGAAAATTAAATACAAAAATAAAATCATGTCCATTGGGTGTTTTAGGAGGTGTTCAAAAATATATCAAGTAATAGTGCATTTTAAGAAGGAACTTCATTCATAATGTGGACTAATGTACAATTTTGAAAATGCACTAAAAATGGTATTTATGAATAATAATGGTAATAAAAATTATATATATTAACAATGAATATTGTTCTCTTTCATTGGATAATAAATTTATCTCCAATTCATTGGTTAAAAGACGACATCTCATGATAAATGTATTATCGAGTACATTTTAGTTTCTTGAAAGAATGGTCACTAATGGCCTGGCTCATGAAATAAATGTTTCCATATACTAAAATATGTTCCATATTTGAAAGCCTATTTGAATTATAATGTTATTCTCTCACAATTTGTAAAATGAAAGTAATGTTTCCCTATGATAATGTTTGTTCAATAGTTAAATAATGTTATTCATTTTGATCTTATGCTCTTATGATTCAAGGATTATGTTAACTACTTATAGATAATGTTATAACTACGATGTTTTTTATTTATATTTTTTAAAATTATTATATATCGACATATATTTTTAAGCTCACTTATATTTTATGGTTATCACTCATTATGTTATGATATTTATCTTATGCTCATGTTTTCACTTAAAGTTATGAAATCATCCTTTATGAAAGTTGTATTATCCCTTTACTGAGTGTTTGAGCTCAGACCCTTCTTATATTTTCATTTCCTAGGTTATGAGGATGATTATTATTAATTATATTTCAATAGGATGGTTTAGTATAGTTCTATTAAGGAGAATTGGTATTAAGTAATGTAAAATAATATGATTATGTATGTAGTCTTTAAATAAAATAAACCTATCAGTACTTGGTATATTATTATTTATGAAATGTGATATTTTAAATCATTTTAAGGATGTAAAATAAATTCATGTTTATCTTGGGTCACAATAGATTTGGTAATTCTTTTAATTATTATCTCATATGTCATGAGTGAACCATTGAGCTCCTCAATAGACATATTATTTAAATCTTTAGAATATTATATCAGAATATCCAAGGTTTCTAAATTTATTATAAATAATTAATGATTTTCAGGAATAAAGATTCTATATAAAAATATTCCCCATGATTATTTCAACTATTAAAAATATCTGTGAATTGAGTAAACATTTAAGTAATAGATTCAGTATGATGCATATATAACTTTAAAAGTCTTGTATAAACATACTTAATCTTGTGTATGTGAATTTTCTAGTTCCGTAATGAGTTAATTATAATATTTTATATGTTTCATAAGTTATTTTACACATATCAATTTGATTAAAGTTGTTTTGATCTAAATTTTTTTAAGGCATTTATTTCTTAACAATTGAATTTAAAAGTATAAATATCATTTAGAGTCCATTTATCTTCTTTTTCCATAATAACTATATAACCCTGCCTAAAAATCATCCATATGGGATAAACAATAGATAAAAAGAAATTTAGAAATGTAAGTTTTCCAATAACCATATGTATTACCATAAAAATGGAGCACATACCATAAAGTTTCCTTCAGGAAAACCATTGGTGTTTCAAAAATCCATTTAGAAAAAGAGTTTTTCTTGAAAAATCCATTAAATATTTTGAAAAAATATTAATATTTGAAAAACATTGTAAAAAATGATTTTGATACTCCTCTGATACCTATTGTAGGTTTGATTTGTGTAAAATGGATGGAAGGGGGTGAATTTATATATTAAAAATTTAATGAAATAATTAAAGTCATAAATACTACTAATCACTTTTAGAAATATTTAAGATAATAAAAACCATTTGAAGGTATAAAAAATAATGAAATTTTCAAGCATAGTGACATAATAATATATGTTTATAAATGTAGAATAATATAAAAAATATTGATTCATAAATTAAATTATTGATTTTATTTATGGATTAAATAATTGATTAAATGAATGAATGAAAGTGATAAATAAATGAAAAAAGTGAAATGAAAAATAAGGCACACAATTTGGTACAAAATTTCATAAATAGATCAATTATAGCCTTAAAATATACCACCTCAATTTCTTATGGATTGAATATATTATACCATTGGATTTAATGGTATCTAAGATACCAAAACTTATTCTATTTTTTCGGTTAAAGCTTGAAACCATAATTACATTTGGTACTAGACTTTTAATGGTTATAGGTAGAAACCTAAAATAGAGATATTCCATTTACTTTTAATAGTTATGGTAAAAATACCCGAGTCCTTCACTTTAAAGGCAGTGAGTATCGATAATAGAATAAATAGGGGAAAGAGAGGATTTATTATAAGCAATCATGTCTGAGACAGGTCTCAATTCTCTCAAATAAATGTTAATAACAACTAGGATAGATTGGAGAAAATATGAATGTGATAAAATAGTACAATATGAACAAAAAATATATTATAGAATATAATATTTAGAAAATGAGAGAATATGAGATAGATTTGATGACCGTAGCATGTGGGCGTTGGAGATTGAATTGTTATAATATATTATTATGAGCAAAGACTCCAAGTGGTCTCAATTTATATAATTTTAATCCTTTGAAAAACATTCTTTTCTAGGGGTAATTAATCCATTGGAGACTTAAATTAATGATTTTTTCCAACATTACATGCAGTGACATTCATCAACATGTCTTGCACCACGACCTAGCACAAAAACATTGGTTGTTTTGGCCTTTAAACCATCCAAGACCATGGGAGTAGTAACCTTCCTATTCATATTTTGGATTTTTACTCCACATTTAAACCATGGATTCATCTGCCACATCATTCATATTTATTTTTTGTTCTATAGAATCAAAAATTAGATCCTCCACTTCTGTAAAAGGCCTTATATAGATCTGAAAACATTACTGTAAGAGTTTTACAAGACTAACAAGACTTATCCACAGATCCTTAAAGGTTATTAAAAGATTAAAACAAGATTTAATCAATTTACTAACTATATATCACTTAAATGAAATGCTTAAACAATTTAGAGAGAATTTGTAATCATTAAAAAAAATATGGTGAGAATGAAAATACACTTACCTAAGGTTTTACTAAGGTTTTGATCTTAAATGGAGGTATAATGATCTTGGAGGAGTGGAATCACCTAGAGATATTATACCTTGTGGAATTTAACTCCAATGGTTTAAATTACAAAAACTAACCTAAGTGTATATATAAAATTAAAATTATTTATTTATTAAATATAGATGGTTTCAATTCATAATTATTTACTTATCAGTATTGTTTTCTTTATCTACAAATTTTGGGATTATTTCGCTTATATATGCATAATAGTTTTGTAATATTTGTGTTACTAATGAGTATTTAACTACATTAAATACAATCATCCTTAGAAGGAAATATGAAAGGAGGTTATATATAGCATGAACCATCTTGAGATAGTGAAGGCAAGGTGAGTGATTTTTGGGAACAAACACTAAAAATGTTTTATTATTGATTAGCTTTATATTTTTTGAATTATAATATTATATAGTTTTCCTATATAATTTTTTTTATATGATTACATATATAAATAGAGTTTTTTTATGTTATACCATATCTAAAATATATTATGTATTTATTTATTTATCGGGTAGAGTGTATTTGGTTTTCTTGGGCATTTCTTTTTTTTTTCTTATTGTATACCATATTTAGCGATGGTTTTAACAACTACTAAATATTTTATAAAATTTTATAAATTTACAATATTTAGTGTTATTTCTATAAAAACATATATATATGGTATATTGGAGAAAACATTAATGGTGGTTATCTTAACCGCCACTAAATATGGTATATTTAAATAACTTGAGCATCTATTTTCTAAATCAACCCCAAACTAAAACAACCGTCGTGAATTTATTTTTCAAAAAATATATAGAAAATATTTTTTGAAATAATTTATAATGTATAAATTAGATTTTTTTTTTCAAAATAACCATGAAATAAATTATTTATGTAGTTAAAAAAGGATAAATTATGAAAAATACAACTAATTAGTGTATTTTGTTTCTATAAATACATTTTATTTCTTAATAAAACCTCCATCTGGGACTCCAAGGATGAGGGCAAGTGACACTGGAACTCGTGGAAATGCTTGGCCAAACCCGTCTCTAATGGTGTGATCAACCTTTTCTCTGTAGAAGAACCATGCTCTATCTTCAATTAAAATGTGTTTGGGAGGCCATGGAAGGAAAATCTCTTTGGGGTAAAGTTTATCCCAAGTAGTTATTGGATTTATATTGAGTAACCAATGGTGATGGTTTCATTAATTTTGGAAATCCCTCTTTTCCCACATACCATCCCTCAATCCGTGCTCTCGATGGATTGTGGTTTGCGGTGACTTTAGTTTGTAGTTCCACGATTATGATGATAACTCTTTTAGATTCCCTAGGTTCCATTATTTTAACATCTCATTCTCTTAGGAGATAATCCATCCTACTATAATTTAAACCACTATTGACTATCAGAAAAATGATGTTTTTTTACCTCATTGATCTTTCCTCAGACCATGATCCCCTCATCTTCACTAACTCTCCCGAGGGTATTTTTTTTACTAAGGAGTACATAAAATCTATCTAGGATAATGGTGATTACTATGAATGGGGTTCTTCGATTTGGTTCAAGTCCATTACAAATAAATTTAATTTCCTTGTCTAGAAAATATTTATCAATACTATTACTATGGTTGAGGTGATAAAAAATAAGGGGATCTATCTTGCTTCAAAATGTATGTGTTGTTGACGGTTGAAGGTGGAGTCCATTTATCATCTATTTTTTTTGATGGTGAATGTGAGAAAGTAGTTTAGAATGGATTTGTAACTCTCATGGGTTTGAATTCATAGGGAAACACTGGTTTTGATTTTCTATATAACTAGTTCTATGGGTTGATTTCCTGTAATAATGATCATATGGAGAGGATTACCCTCTTGCCTGCTGGTTGTTTGACTATATGGATCTTTATAAACAAAATGCACCATGAAGTCAATCCTATATCGTTGTGGGTTATATAAATATTATGATAGAGTTGGGTTCACTGGTAAAATAGTGGGATAACAACATCATCCAATGAATGATCATGGTTGGTATAAGAAATTTTCCAACACACCTAGGACCATCTAGTACTAGTATATGGGTCAATGGTATCCGTCAAATAGAGTTATCAAAATCAACCTTGATGGTTCTTGTAGTTATAGTATTATAAAAGGAGGAGACATGGTCTGTGACCACAACAACTCGAATTTGGTGGCTTATAGAAGCTTCTTTATTGATGGAAATGTTATCATTTTCAAAGTCCATTCCTTATTGATTGCTTTGAAGTTATGTATTTCTCATGGTATCATTCTTACTATCATTGAAAAATATTCAACTGTGATTTTTAATTCTATTCATGGAAAGTCTATTATTCATATTTCCATCACCTACCTTATAAGAATTAGATATGTTTGTTAATAAAGTGAGCCTCCTCCATACTTGGAATGAAGGGAATAATGTTCCTTATTTTCTAGCTTCTAGGGGTAGTGGGGACAATCAATTTTTGTTCTTATATAAACTCGTGTCTTTTTCCCCCAGATGTACTGACCTTGTTTGTGCTAATTCTCTCAGGCTTCACTACTTTAAACTCCCAATGTTTTTTTCTCTTGTACACTTGTCCCCATGTTTCCCTGTACCTATAATATCTTCAGCCTAATAAAATATTTATCTCATCATCAAATTAATAGAAAAGAGTTTTTGTATTTTCGAATAATATTTTGGAGAAAATATAGTTTTTTAGATAGTAGTGGGAGTGTTCTTAGACCTAGATATGATGAAAGTGAAATGAATAAAATATAAACAATATGATTCAAAGTGAAAATAATTTTACATCCTAAAATATTTTTAGTATTTCCTAGTAATAAAATATATTAATATAAATAGTTATATTTTTCTAATAAAGTGATATTGATGAAAATTTTAAATGGAAAGGTTCTACAAGGACGATGATGATGAAATTATACAAAGTTATATGTTGAAAAAAAGTTAGTAACATTATAAAATTAGATGTTTTGAAGTAAATAAGTTTTTATACAATTCTTAATGATTTTAACAATAATAATTTGATTCTTTGTCTCTCTATTACTCTAATATTATTTTCTCAAATATGTTACCCATTAAAATATTTTAGTTTAAAGTTTTATAATATGTCCATAGAGTGGTAGGAATTATATATATATGTAATTTTTTTAATAAAATATAATAAGTGTAGTAAATATAAGGCCTCTTAAGTAGTCTATTATATGGTATATGATCATTATGGAACTCATATATGGTTTTTTAGTATTTTTAATCAAATTTAATATTAAAAAATATATCATGTTATAATAAAATCTAGTCCCTAAATTATATTTCTTTTATGTTGGATTTATACATTCAGGAAGTGAAATAATAATTGGAATCTTAAATAATAACTTTGAGTTATCCCTAATTGATGTTCATCATATATTATTATTGGTTGTGATGAAAAGTTAAGGTTATCATGGGTAATATTTCTTATAGAGAGATGCAATATACTAACAAGTAATAATTTTTTTTATACTGGAATACCCACAAAGTGTACCACATGGATTTCCATATAATATGATTTGGTATTCTAAGTTTGTTTAGTTTATAAGTATCATACAATAGTTTTTCAATGCAGTAGAGGAAGTTAGAAACATAAAAGATTCCAAGAAAATTAGGTTATCAAAACTAAAACCTTGTATAAAATATATGTGAAGAACAATGTATACCTTATAACGATGTTGGTTGCAATAAAAATATTCTAATAGTGTGTTTAATAAAGACACTTGAGAAGTGTCCAATTCACTCTTTCCCCAGTGGTGTATCCAAGGGATGATCTTCATCACTTGATGCTCAGGAAGAACCCTACTCGCATCTATGATATGATAATACCTTGGGTGGATAAAGATGGAGAGGAGATAACTTCAAGGGAAATTAGAATATATTTCTTGACAAGTGTAACAAGAATGAACACAACATCTAAATTAATTAACCTCATTTTATATCCCTCTGGGATTATTTTCAAATTTGGATGCATTAATCATGAATTATGAAATATATAAGTAAATGAAAATGGTAAAATCACTTATAACCCTTCAGTTGATTTTTATTCCCCCACATGTTTCATCAGCTGAAAATTTTTATTGATGGTAGATGTTGGTGAAATATTCTTGAATGTTAAAAACTTAACATTTGAATTACCTTACTAATCGTAAAACCTATTTATATCAATGTTTTTGATTATCATTGTATTATAATGTCTATATACCATACAATACGATATATAATAGTAGTATAATGATATTAATAAAACATTCCTTATGATATACCCATAACAAAGCATGTGATATGCCTTATTTTCATATTTCATACCATATGATATATCTATATCATCACATACATTATATTTAAACATGTAATGTGATTTGAATTGGCTTTAAGGAAAACCTTTAAAAATCTCATACTTATATTAAATCATCATAAACATTTTATCATCTTCATTTTATATTGTATCATATATAATGACATTAAAAATCATATCTAAAATAGTTTTTGGATGTATTTTATATCACCTTTGTAAATATATCATTATATTCATCATGTATCACATCATAGATAATTCCTTAGGAATATCCATCCAAAACTCCTTTTGGATAAACTCTAACACATTTTTAAAAGCTCAATGTGTTTTATAAAACCCAATCCTCATTTAGGTAGCCACAAAGTGTGACCTCATGGGCCTTTATATCATTGATAATAAAAATGAATTCTTGAATTCATAAATATAACCAATGAGCGACCTATAGAAAAGAATCAATGCTACTAAATCTACAAAGGGATCTAATGTGATAACCATCAAATACATATATCTATATACCTATGTTCACTATTTATATCCTATACAAACAAGAATTTACAAATAATACATTTATCTATGACATAGAATAAGCACAAGACACCGAGTAGCTCAATCTTATATAGCTACTCATTAGTTCTTGATTACATTAGTATAGATTGACCAGGTCGATGAATATATCACATTTCATTCGTCTAAATGGATACATACACTATATTCCCCTCACCCAAATAGATAATAAGATAATATTAATTATTTAGGTATTACTATAAACTCCTTTAGTATATATCAATCGAGGTACCACATTTCATGCTTTCCATACATCAGGAATAGATCCATATTGGTTAACCCTCAACTGATTAAATAATATAAAACATACCCAACCACACCTGATTATATAACCCTAAAGGATTTAATTATAAAGGAATCAAAGTATGGAGGATCTCAAGATAGGTGTATTTCCAACCACAGGTATTGGTGAACTCTAAATATGAAACATGCACCAAAATAATATCTAATACATAGTGTGTGAAAATCCATATGGTATACTTGGTGAGTCATCCATCACACAATACCTATTTTGTGCCTCCTGATAATATTTCGTATTTCAATATTAAATACAACCCATTCTAAACTTAAATTTTCTTCTCAACCTATAATACTCTACAATGAAAATTAATTAGGGAAAACTCAAGGATATACTTCAAGAGGTCAATTATCATTACACCTATTGAAATATATGCATCAAACATGAATGAATGATATGGAGGAGACTGAATTTTGTATAATATGACATATTTCATATTCTAAAACACTTTTAGGAATTTGTAAAAAACCATACATAACCACCTGTCCAATCATATCATATATGACAGAATTACATATCAACCTTTCTATACACTTTTATTGGTTTATTAAACTAATTACATGTCTACATAACTCTTACCACATTTGTATGTGGTCATCTAATAAAACCCTCCCACTACACACTTTAAGTGATTAACATCTATGATAATTTTTAGATTGAATAATTATTATATTTATGAATCATATTCTGAATAATTAATTATTTAAAAATAGTATCCCAAATTATATATTTCAAAACATCCAATGTTATGAAGTTATTATAATTTTATTTATACTTAGAACTATTTATAAGTTAATCATCAGTATTATTCCTAGAATTATTATATCAAAAGTTTTCCTTCAGATAATTTTGGTTACAATATGTAACTATTTACATTCCTAATTACCAATACATCCTCAACTCATTAAGGATATAAAGTGGCATTCACTTTAATTTTAGATCGGTACAATATTTTATGTTTATCACTTTTAACTTCACTATGTTAAAATATACTCCTAGTAGTCTCTTACAAACAATATTATCTTCATCATATCATGTTAAGATATAAAAAATAATTTGACTTAGGAAATGTCACTTATTTATGTTTTGTGTAAATATTTATGAAATAAACCATTTCATCCATATCTTATATATAATTTTATTTTCTTTGAGAAATAATATAAAAATAATATTTTCTTCCAAAAAAATATTACATCAATGGGTATTGGTGTAACGCCCCGACCCCAGCTGCCCAGAGTCGGTGCATTAATTACATAACATTGGCATGATCACAAGAAAGATCAAATCCCGAAAGACCGATTGGTTTAGTAGCCTTGGAAACACTAGATATAATCATAAAGTTTTACATTACATTTCAAAGTGAAAAACTACTACAACAACAAAGTCTTCATATCCACACTATTAACCCCTCATAATATCCCTGCAAGTCATTCATAATTTACTTCTTCACTACCTGGGAAAAATAAAACATAGAAAAGGGGTGAGCTCAAATGCCCAGTAAGGATAACAATATAGAGGAAACTTTCATAAATAAAAATAAACATTTAAGGCAATGTATAACTAAAACAAAAGCCTTATAAACTTGAACATTTAACATAGTATGGCATAAATAAAATGAAATAATTCCATTTACTTATTCACATGGATATTCCACTAATCGAATAATCACATGCAAAAATCAATAACCACTTTCATAATGTTGGAATGCATAATGCCAGACTATCATAACCACATAGCCAAGGCCTCGTGCCAAGACTACAAATAAGATTTTGTCAAGGCCTTGTTCCAAGACACTAGTTTGTCTCATGAGACCTACCGATGCATCGAGGAGCTATAGCGGGCTCCACCCGTCACTTATTAAGTCCAATGCATTCCCATATGAAAAGGTTTAAACATAACATAAACATTCGTATTAAAACTAGCATACGAAATGTCAATAATTTCACCATAAACTATGAATGGTATAAAAATAGCACATCCATAGTCAAACATATCACAAAACCTTCAATACAATATAGAAGTTTTGTATCATAATAAATCAACTTCAAATAATCTTAAAATCCATCAAAGGATGTTGACATAGATGAAATCAAAATTCTTTTTAAAGAAATATCTCCTTTCATTTTGATACCATTTAAGATCCATATAAAATAAAACATTTTCTTTGAAAATATTCTTATAAGCTTGTAAGGAAATCTTTGAAGATTTTATAACGGCGTAAAATAACCGCACCCGCCGTATAAGTTAAAAAAAAACATTCTTACCTCAATTCTATCGAAAAGGTTAAAAAGGACATTGTTTTGAAAACGACGGAAAGATTCCTTTATAAACCTCTTATAAAAAGTCAAAAAGGTTATAAATGACTTTAACCCATATTCTTGTAAATAGTAAAAATGTTTTGAAAAACATTTTTAAGAAAACATGGATGTGGATGATAAAGAGATCCCAGTAGATTATTACGTATATACAACCTCGGATAATGAAGAGATTGTGAAATAACCCTTACCTTGTACTTTTCCTTGGTTGGGGTAGGTTAACCTCCTGTATAATGGTGAAATAGTTGTTATTAAATTATAAAAGAATCATATATATTAATATGATATCATATATGATCTTTTAACATTGATTTGTTAATAATATCTTAGAATTATCGTCGTTTCGGGTGTTAACTTACTTGTTTTCTTTTGTATGTTTTGTTACGTAAGACATGTATGTAAATGATAGGTTGTATATTATTCATATCCAGAATGATATCAAGTCCTTAAACATCATTTTTTAAATCATCAAATTATACGTGAATGGATACGATGGAGAATGAATCTCATCGCGTTCGTGGAGACGGTAGTCCGTACGTACGCACGAGCGACAATATCATTCTTTTGATATTAAAATAATATATAAATGGATGTTATATCATATATACAGAATCATTAACATGTTATATTTATTATTTACATGAGTTACACATCATTATTATACCCATCCAAATAATATTATATTGAATAACAATTACACCACGACGTGGAGACGGTAAGCCGTACGTACGCACGTATGGTGACATGTTATTCAAAGGGTGGATAGAATACTGAATATGATTGTACCATATTTATAATAACATCACAATATATGTGAGATACTGGAGTTATTATTTCAGAATGGTAAGAACAAAGGAAGAAGAAGTGGAAGAAGAAATGAACTTAGAAAAGGGTGGTGAAATCATTACCTCTTCTTCGGGTTCTTCCTTTTGATTTGATCAAAAGGGCTCCTTAGGATGACTTTCTGATCAAACTAAGGCCTCTAGGTTGTAGTGAGGGATGTTGGGAGATTATTTGGGCAGATTTTGGCCGAACCAAAAGGCTTTGAAGGTGTGAAGAAATGAGAAGGAGGAGTGCCCTTTTATAAGAGGGGCGAGGGGCACCTTTGGAAAAGCTAGAAATATTAATTTATAATAAACTCGTATTCGGTTTCTAATGGCTCCAAAGCTTATTATTAAAAGGTTAAGGTGGGGATAGGTCGAAAACCACTCAAGCAATAGAATTTAGACAGGTTTGGGTACTTATATTAACCTTATCTTTAAGTATTAACTCTAAGTTAATTAGTTTCACTTTTACAATGTCTCTTTGTATTTTTATATAATATGGTTAATAAACTTACTATATACATCCAAGCGACCCCCAAGTGGTCCATTAATGATTAAACTATCATAATATAAGTCTCTTGGCCGAACCTTAGATTTTTAGGAATTTAATATCAATTAATAATATAATATTTGTTTTAAGAACTCTTTTATGTCAATTTTGACACTATTCAATAGTTGATTTTTGTGAAACTCATAACAGATTGATTACTTCGAAAAAAGTCCATTAAATCAATCCTAATATATCATATTAGCCTAGAAAATTAGTTTAATTCATTAAAAGTTTCATATTATATTTATTTGGGTATTTATAATATCAATTATTTTAATTTTTCACTATTATAGTAATTACTGCATCATCATTGTGTCATAAATAAAATAAATTATTTAATGTCTAAAAATTATAAATAAAATATCATTATGTAGGAAATATTTTTATCTTTCTAATGAATATTTATAATCTAAAATCCAACATATATAACCCTATGTAAAAATTGTTGTTCTAAAAGATATATGCTTGTGTCATTTTTGTATTCATTTTAACTAAATTAAAATAAAGTGTCATTATCACTTACAAGTGGATCCATGGGGTCCCAAAATTGACACAAAGATGTCCACGGTCGACCATCTATCAACCAATAGGGTTAAGACACGTTTTTAGGGTAATTTAGTATTATTATAATATTATTTTTTTGACCCTTATTTACCGGATTTACCCTTAACCATGGTAAATAAAATATTTACCGCAGTAATTATTCAAAATGTCTAAAAATAAAAGTTACCTATTTACACAATTTGAACATCCTGATTCCAAATATGGAATCCATTTTCCTAAATTCAAAACACAGAAGTGGCAGAAATTAATTTAAAATTAATTCCCGCTGTCAAAACAAAAAGCGTGTTTTTAAGAGATAATAACTATCAAAAGATTGACACTTGTTTATGTTCGGTTTAATTGTAAAATTATGTCCAATGACCAACATTATATTAAATGGTAAAAATATATTCTAAATATACTTTAAAACTACTAAAATTCATAATTTATCACTATTAATTATTTTGATTAAAAAAGTTGTTTTTAATTAAAATTTAGTAATTTTCACTATTCATCAAAATATGAAAGTTATCCGAAAAGTACCAAAATTTCACCTTAGGCTAAATTCGATATTCCGAGTCCAAAAATGAAGTCCATTTTGAAATATAAAATATATACAATTTCAAAAATTAGGTATTACTATTCACAACGGCTAGTTTAATTAGTTGTGGTGTGTGTTAGAACTCGAGGTTGCGTACAACACACGCTATCGCATTATTCGAAGGGAAACGTACCGTAGAAGCTTGGGGTGTTACATTCTCCCCTCCTTCAAATAATTGCGTCCTCGCAATTTCTAGGGTATTACTGCATAAAAAGATTCGGGTGGTTCTTCATCATAAGTTCCTCGGGTTCCCACGTTGCCTCTTCCATCTTATGATTTCTCCACAAAACTTTTACCAGACGCGTCGTCCGGTTTCTCAGTACTTGTTCTCTTGTATCAAGAATCCTGACGGGCTCTTCGCAATAAGACAGATCGGGTTCCAGTTCTAATTCCTCATAGGTGAGTACATGCGTCGGATCAGGCATGTATTTCCTCAATAGAGATACGTGGAACACATCGTGAACTTTGGAGAGACTTGGCGGCATTGCCAATCGGTAAGCTACAGCCCCAATTCGTTCTAGAATTTCGAAAGGTCCGATGTACCTGGGACTCAATTTACCTTTCTTACCAAAACGTATGACTCCCTTCCACGGAGATACCTTCAGGAAAACATGATCACCGACTTGAAATTCCAAATCCTTCCTTCGATTATCGGCATAGCTCTTCTGCCTACTTTGAGCTGCTTTAATGTGATTTTGGATTACCTTCACCTTTTCCACCGTTTCCTCCACCAGTTCTGGGCCTACAAGTTTTCTTTCACCAACGTCATCCCAACAGGTTGGTGTACGACATCTCTTTCTGTATAACGCTTCATATGGTGCCATCTGAATACTCGAATGGAAGCTATTGTTATAGGAAAATTCTACTAGTGGTAAATATTGATCCCACATACCCTGAAAATCAAGTGAGCAAGATCTCAACATGTCTTCTAAGGTCTGAATAGTCCGTTCTGATTGTCCGTCTGTCTGAGGGTGGTAAGCAGTGCTCAAATGAAGTTCAGTATCCAGGGATTTCTGAAGACTTTTCCAAAATCTTGAAGTAAAACGGGGATCACGATCAGAAACAATCGATAGGGGAACTCCATGAAGTCTCACAACTTCATTAATGTATAGTCTTGCTAGACGTTCCAGGGGTAGATCTTCTCTTATAGCAAGAAAATGTGCTGACTTGGTAAGACGATCAACAATAACCCATATTGCATCGTTCCTTCTAGGAGTCTTTGGTAGCCCCACGACAAAGTCCATCGTAATATTGTCCCATTTCCACTCTGGTATGGGAAGAGGTTGCATGACTCCTCCAGGCTGTTGCCTTCCAGCTTTCACTTGTTGACAAACCATACATCTTGACACAAAATCAACAATCTCCCTCTTCATGTTGTCCCACCAAAAATTTTCCTTCAAATCTTTATACATTTTGGTGCTCCCAGGGTGTATAGAGATATTGGAACTATGAGCATCATCCAGCAATTCCCTTTTTAGATCAGGTATATTGGGAACACAAAGTCTCTTCCCGAATTTCAGAATTCCATCTTCATACACAAAGTCTCTCAATCTCCCATCATTCACAGCTTTAATCTTCTTTTGGAATTCGTCATCATCGGTCTGAGAACTCTTAATCCTTTCTAGTAAAGATGGTTTGGAAACCATTTGAAAAAGCATTGATGTTTCACCTTCCCTGGTTATTCCCATGTCTATCTTCACTAGATCCATAAAAATTAGATCCCTTTCAATTCTCATATTGTTCAAAACTCCATGGTCTTTTCTACTCAAAGCATCTGCCACCTTGTTTGCCTTCCCTGGGTGGTAGTGTATCGTACAATCATAATCCTTGAGTAATTCAAGCCATCTCCTTTGCCTCATGTTGAGTTCTTTTTGTGAGAAAATATACTTCAAACTCTTGTGATCAGTATAAATCTCACATTTTTCACCATAGAGGTAGTGCCTCCATATCTTCAAAGCAAAGATCACTGCTGCTAACTCGAGATCATGAGTAGGATAGTTTTGTTCATGAATTTTCAACTGTCGTGATGCATAGGCAATAACTCTATCATTCTGCATAAGGACACAGCCAAGTCCTTTCTTCGATGCATCACTATAAATAACGAACCCATCATTCCCCGATGGTAGAGTCAATATAGGAGCATTGACTAATCTTCTCTTCAGTTCTTCAAAACATTCTTCACACTCTTTTGTCCAAACAAATTTAACCCCTTTACGTGTGAGCTTCGTTAATGGGTTAGCCAATCGGGCAAAATTCTGGATGAAACGTCGATAATAACCTGCCAAACCAATAAAACTACGTACCTCAGTTATACTCGTAGGTGCTGGCCATTCTTGGATTGCTTTGGTCTTAGAAGGATCAACAGAGATTCCATCTTTAGAGACAATATGTCCAAGAAAAGAAATCTCCTGAAGCCAGAATTCACACTTGCTAAACTTCCCATATAATTCATGCCTCCTCAGAGTCTTCAAGATAATGCGCAAGTGATTTTCATGATCTTCGTAGGTTTTGGAGTATACCAATATATCATCAATAAATACCACCACAAATTCATCGAGATTCTCCTTGAAAACTCTATTCATCAGATCCATGAATACAGAGGGTGCATTAGTCAATCCAAACGGCATTACAGTAAACTCGTAATGCCCGTACCTGGTTCGAAATGCTGTCTTCGGAATGTCTTCCTTCTTCACACACAACTGATGGTATCCAGATCGAAGGTCAATCTTTGAAAAGTATTGAGCTCCATGCAGTTGGTCAAATAAATCATCAATATGAGGTAGGGGATACTTGTTCTTTATCGTTATAGCATTGATCTCCCTGTAGTCGATACATAACCTCATAGATCCATCTTTCTTTTTAACAAAAAGAACAGGGGCTCCCCATGGAGAAACACTAGGGCGAATAAATCCCTTATTACTCAATTCCTCTAGTTGTTTCTTTAGTTCGACTAGCTCTACAGTGGCCATTCTATAAGGGGTCTTCGATATAGGCCTTGATCCAGGAATTAAATCAATGGAAAACTCTACTTCTCGTTCTGGAGGATGTCCAGGTAAATCTTCCGGAAATACATCTACAAACTCTTTCACAACAGGTACATCCTCTATTTGAACATTCCTTTCCTCACCCGCAGTCATTTCATTATCTTCCTCCCCAATAATTGAATTTAGTTGAGCTATTGAGGGTGGATCTAAATAAGAATTAGGTGGTGACGATTCTGCTCTAAAAATAAGGTGTTCCTTATCATTATCATCAAGAATCGTAACCTCTTTCTTCTTACAATAAATCTTCGTATCATAGTCCGAAAGCCAGTCCATACCGAGGATTATATCAAACTTGATCATAGGTATGACGATGAGATCAGCAGATAAAGAAAATTTATGTGCTCTAATGGGGACTGATTCACAAAACTTTGTTGCAACGATACTTCCCTTAGGAGTTTTAACTGACAACTCCCTTATTAAATCAAATTGGAAATATCTAATTTTCTAAGAAAACTGGGAAGATATGAAACAATGCGATGATCCAGAATCAAATAATGCATTTTCTAAACTTTAGGAAACCATTAAATTACCTGCCACCACGTCTTTCGGAGCTTCTACCTCAGCAGTAGTGATAGCATAAGCCTGGCCTTGATCCCTTGGCCTTTTCTGAGGTAAGTTCTCCTGACGCTTAGGACATGCATTTGCATAATGCCCCATCTCCCTGCAATTGTAGCACTGAACGTTGGTAGCTTCCTTCTTCCCCTTGCAATCATGAGTTTGGTGGCCTTTTTCACCACACTTGTAACAGACTCCCATTCCCTTCAAGCAAGTACCAGGATGTTTCTTCCTGCATTTACCACAAGATGGATATTCAACCTTTCCCTTCTTCCCCTTATTTCCATTCCCAGATTGATCAGCAGGTCTCTTCTTCTCTTGCTTTGCTTTAAAGTCATAAGACTTAGAGAATTCCTTTTCGGTCTTTATAGCACATGAGACAATGTCTTCGTACGATGAAAAGGATTGTGAGACTAATGCTCGACGGAGAAATGGTTTTAACCCATCAAAGAAACGATCAATCTTACTTCTTGGGTTGCGAATATAATCTCCAGCATACCTCGCTAACCTTGTAAAGTTAGCCTCATACTTTGTGACATTATCATCCTCCTTTTGTCTCAGACTCAGAAATTGCCTTTCCATATCTGCTCGATGGCCGCGAGGAAAGTATTTTTCTAAAAACAGATCTTTGAACTCCCTCCATTCCATGTTTGATACTTCATCATCTTCCTTCATGTTTTGAATCAATGACCACCATTGATCAGCATCTCCAGTGAGGCGGTAAACTGCCATGGTAACTTTTTCCCTTTCACTACTCCCCAAAGCCTGAAATATTTTCTCTAGGGAAAATATCCATTGCTCAGCTACTAAGGGATTTGTACTCCCATTGAACGTTGGTGGTTGTTGTCTCATGAATCAATCTAACATTGATCCTCCACGCTGCGGATCAGGGTGCTCCATACGGGTAAGGTTATTATTCATAATCTGAGTAAGTTGTCCCAGTACAGTGATTAGCTGATCAGCACCAGTTGCATCATCATCCCCACTATAATTATCTTGAGCAGGAGGGCAATCCCTACATGGAGTGCGTGCATTGATACGGTTTCCATTTCTTCCACTAGGCGCCATTTCTAAACAATGGCATAAACTAGATCAGTTTATGAATCAAAATACATAATCCCATACTTATAAAACACTTAACATAAATTGAACTATTTATGGATATAATCCATAATCATAAAAATGTTTTCTTTGAGGAAGTATATACTCATAAACCCTTCATAATGATTTGTAATGAAAATGAGAGTTATCCTAAGCATATCCCCCGGGAGTGTCGTAACCAAGAGTGCAGCAAGGCCCGTTGTCGTGCACCAGTTCCTGTTCGAGTCTAGCTCAAAGCGGGGTTTTTGGGTTTTACCCCTAGGTACATCTGTGCCAGAGCCGCCTCTACCTGCTCGTATCCAGACAGGGATGTATTGCTCGGAAAACTCACAAAATCTCTACAATACCAAAATTCTAGGAAGTTCTTCTATACTAATCCTCAAAGTTCATCTTAAGTCTACGTGCTCTAATCAGAGTTTATCTAAATCTAGCTTCCAAGGTTTGTACTAAACTTCCTCTGATACCAACTGTAACGCCCCGACCCCAGCTGCCCAGAGTCGGTGCATTAATTACATTACATTGGCATGATCACAAGAAAGATCAAATCCCGAAAGACCGATTGGTTTAGTAGCCTTGGAAACACTAGATATAATCATAAAGTTTTACATTACATTTCAAAGTGAAAAACTACTACAACAACAAAGTCTTCATATCCACACTATTAACCCCTCATAATATCCCTGCAAGTCATTCATAATTTACTTCTTCACTACCTGGGAAAAATAAAACATAGAAAAGGGGTGAGCTCAAATGCCCAGTAAGGATAACAATATAGAGGAAACTTTCATAAATAAAAATAAACATTTAAGGCAATGTATAACTAAAACAAAAGACTTATAAACTTGAACATTTAACATAGTATGGCATAAATAAAATGAAATAATTCAATTTACTTATTCACATGGATATTCTACTAATCGAATAATCACATGCAAAAATCAATAACCACTTTCATAATGTTGGAATGCATAATGCCAGACTATCATAACCACATAGCCAAGGCCTCGTGCCAAGACTACAAATAAGATTTTGTCAAGGCCTTATGCCAAGACACTAGTTTGTCTCATGAGACCTACCGATGCATCGAGGAGCTATAGCGGGCTCCACCCGTCACTTATTAAGTCCAATGCATTCCCATATGAAAAGGTTTAAACATAACATAAACATTCGTATTAAAACTAGCATACGAAATGTCAATAATTTCACCATAAACTATGAATGGTATAAAAATAGCACATCCATAGTCAAACATATCACAAAACCTTCAATACAATATAGAAGTTTTGTATCATAATAAATCAACTTCAAATAATCTTAAAATCCATCAAAGGATGTTGACATAGATGAAATCAAAATTCTTTTTAAAGAAATATCTCCTTTCATTTTGATACCATTTAAGATCCATATAAAATAAAACATTTTCTTTGAAAATATTCTTATAAGCTTGTAAGGAAATCTTTGAAGATTTTATAACGGCGTAAAATAACCGCACCCGCCGTATAAGTTAAAAAAAACATTCTTACCTCAATTCTATCGAAAAGGTTAAAAAGGACATTGTTTTGAAAACGACGGAAAGATTCCTTTATAAACCTCTTATAAAAAGTCAAAAAAGGTTATAAATGACTTTAACCCATATTCTTGTAAATAGTAAAAATGTTTTGAAAAACATTTTTAAGAAAACATGGATGTGGATGATAAAGAGATCCCAGTAGATTATTACGTATATACAACCTCGGATAATGAAGAGATTGTGAAATAACCCTTACCTTGTACTTTTCCTTGGTTGGGGTAGGTTAACCTCCTGTATAATGGTGAAATAGTTGTTATTAAATTATACAAGAATCATATATATTAATATGATATCATATATGATCTTTTAACATTGATTTGTTAATAATATCTTAGAATTATCGTCGTTTCGGGTGTTAACTTACTTGTTTTCTTTTGTATGTTTTGTTACGTAAGACATGTATGTAAAGGATAGGTTGTATATTATTCATATCCAGAATGATATCAAGTCCTTAAACATCATTTTTTAAATCATCAAATTATACTTGAATGGATACGATGGAGAATGAATCTCATCGCGTTCGTGGAGACGGTAGTCCGTACGTACGCACGAGCGACAATATCATTCTTTTGATATTAAAATAATATATAAATGGATGGTATATCATATATACAGAATCATTAACATGTTATATTTATTATTTATATGAGTTACACATCATTATTATACCCATCCAAATAATATTATATTGAATAACAATTACACCACGACGTGGAGACGGTAAGCCGTACGTACGCACGTATGGTGACATGTTATTCAAAGGGTGGATAGAATACTGAATATGATTGTACCATATTTATAATAACATCACAGTATATGTGAGATACTGGAGTTATTATTTCAGAATGGTAAGAACAAAGGAAGAAGAAGTGGAAGAAGAAATGAACTTAGAAAAGGGTGGTGAAATCATTACCTCTTCTTCGGGTTCTTCCTTTTGATTTGATCAAAAGGGCTCCTTAGGTTGGATTTCTGATCAAACTAAGGCCTCTCGGTTGTAGTGAGGGATGTTGGGAGATTATTTGGGCAGATTTTGGCCGAACCAAAAGGCTTTGAAGGTGTGAAGAAATGAGAAGGAGGAGTGCCCTTTTATAAGAGGGGTGAGGGGCACCTTTGGAAAAGCTAGAAATATTAATTTATAATAAACTCGTATTCGGTTTCTAATGGCTCCAAAGCTTATTATTCAAAGGTTAAGGTGGGGATAGGTCGAAAACCACTCAACCAATAGAATTTAGACAGGTTTGGGTACTTATATTAACCTTATCTTTAAGTATTAACTCTAAGTTAATTAGTTTCACTTTTACAATGTCTCTTTGTATTTTTATATAATATGGTTAATAAACTTACTATATACATCCAAGAGACCCCCAAGTGGTCCATTAATGATTAAAATATCATAATATAAGTCTCTTGGCCGAACCTTAGATTTTTAGGAATTTAATATCAATTAATAATATAATATTTGTTTTAAGAACTCTTTTATGTCAATTTTGACACTATTCAATAGTTGATTTTTGTGAAACTCATAACAGATTGATTACTTCGAAAAAAGTCCATTACATCAATCCTAATATATCATATTAGCCTAGAAAATTAGTTTAATTCATTAAAAGTTTCATATTATATTTATTTGGGTATTTATAATATCAATTATTTTAATTTTTCACTATTATAGTAATTACTGCATCATCATTGTGTCATAAATAAAATAAATTATTTAATGTCTAAAAATTATAAATAAAATATCATTATGTAGGAAAGATTTTTAGCTTTCTAATTAATATTTATAATCTAAAATCCAACATATATAACCCTATGTAAAAATTGTTTTTCTAAAAGATATATGCTTGTGTCATTTTTGTATTCATTTTAACTAAATTAAAATAAAGTGTCATTATCACTTACAAGTGGATCCATGGGGTCCCAAAATTGACACAAAGATGTCCATGGTCGAACATCTATCAACCAATAGGGTTAAGACACGTTTTTAGGGTAATTTAGTATTATTATAATATTATTTTTTTAACCCTTATTTACCGGATTTACCCTTAACCATGGTAAATAAAATATTTACCGCAGTAATTATTCAAAATGTCTAAAAATAAAAGTTACCTATTTACACAATTTGAACATCCTGATTCCAAATATGGAATCCATTTTCCTAAATTCAAAACACAGAAGTGGCAGAAATTAATTTAAAATTAATTCCCGCTGTCAAAACAAAAAGCGTGTTTTTAAGAGATAATAACTATCAAAAGATTGACACTTGTTTATGTTCGGTTTAATTGTAAAATTATGTCCAATGACCAACATTATATTAAATGGTAAAAATATATTCTAAATATACTTTAAAACTACTAAAATTCATAATTTATCACTATTAATTATTTTGATTAAAAAAGTTGTTTTTAATTAAAATTTAGTAATTTTCACTATTCATCAAAATATGAAAGTTATCCGAAAAGTACCAAAATTTCACCTTAGGCTAAATTCGATATTCCGAGTCCAAAAATGAAGTCCATTTTGAAATATAAAATATATACAATTTCAAAAATTAGGTATTACTATTCACAACGGCTAGTTTAATTAGTTGTGGTGTGTGTTAGAACTCGAGGTTGCGTACAACACACGCTATCACATTATTCGAAGGGAAACGTACCGTAGAAGCTTGGGGTGTTACAATTGGGGTCATATCCCTTATATTTTAATAAACATATCAATAAACACTATTATCCTAGATAAAAATCCTATTATCCTAGATAAAAAAATCCTATTATCCTTATCTTCTTCTATAATATATTATAAAATCTGATGAATCATAGGTGTATTAGAACCACCATCTCATGGAGTTTATAAAAAATATTTTTTAATAAACAAAGTCTCTTATCAAATAGTGTAATTGAGATAACCATAAACATAAATTATTTAGATCCACCAGAGTTTTATATATTACTTTTCATTCAAATAATTAATTTAAAACCATTTACATTATCATTATAAAAACCAAAAAGCTCTACCAGTAATTATATTGATTTTAAACTTTTTTACATTTCAAAATTTTGTAATTTACACATTTGATATATTATACCCTGTAAAATTGAAGAATCAATTTCAATAACACTGATATCTGATGTTAAAATTCCATAGAGTCTTTGAAACCCTTTCATGTAATTTGGAAATTCCCATCTAATGGAAACATACCCCACATTACAATCACCACCTTTAGGATTCAATGAATGAGGTTAACTATTGGATAAATGTAACCTTATTCTTCTAGCTTAAATAATTACCCCATTATACTATCAACATGGTACATTGACTAAAAAATTACATTCCAAGTTCATTTATCCTAAATACATTGAGAAAATAGGGTAAAATATTATTGAATATTTAAAATTACCTAAAAATTTTAAAATATGATTCCATAATGAATTACATAGGTTGATCAAGTCTCAGTGGAAACCTTCAGTCTAAATAAGTCATAAAATTACACAATCATATTGGATATATGAGAAGATTCTTAAGATCCTTTAATAATATTTCATATAAGGACTTTAAATACTTAATTGAATTTTCATATTCTTCTCATAAGATTATATATTCATGTTTTAAGCAACTTTAACACATGGTTTCAAAGGAGGTGGTTACTTTTACACATAAATCCTTTCCCTTACTTAATAACAATTTTTATGTTTTTTTATCGGTAGAAGATATTTTTTATATTAACCATCTACCTTTTCTAGGATTGATATAAAAGTGAAGATGATGTTGTTGATATTTAGATCTATGAAAAAATATTTTATCACATGAGTAACATGTTTTATAATCATTTAATAAGGGATTTTATTAAATGTGATTCCATTAAACTAATGATTCTTTTTAAAAAAATCATCACATTCCTTAGTGATCAAATATCCATACTTCACTATGATATGAGTAAAATTTGGAATTAATCAGACCAAATAGTTATTTAGGAATCTCATTATGCCAATCATATCAAATGACTCTTTGATGGTTGAGTGAATAACTCTTATCTTAATTCATTGTATGGATAAAATCAATATTTTTCATCAAGTATCATTCTTAAAGGTTCCCCACTTAAGTTTAAATCAAATAAAACACAAAAACATTTCAAATAATGGTTAGGGGAACCTAATTAAATTATTTCCTAATAAATGATAATTCATGGAAACCTAATGATTAGGACCACCCATACTGAATGACTGGGGTCTTCAAAAGTGTCCACTAGAGAAGAAATCTAACATTTTCTATTTTAAAAATTATTTAATAACACCATATTATCTCAGGGTATTAACTTAACATGTATGTGTTCTAATAATGATTTAGTTTATATTATTATTCCTTCAACCAAATCAACAAATTAAATCCACATTTTTTTAAAAAGGTGATACCTGGGCCAAGAATGACCAAAGCACAAATATTATTAAAATCAAGTTTACATGATTCGAAAATATGAGATTATATTACAATATTTTTTATAAAAGGAAATGAGATCAATGGGAAGGTTTGAAAACCAGGAAATGTCTTGAGCTTCTCCAATGTTAGCCAGGCCATCTGCAACCGTGTTTGCTTCTCAATAAACATGTGTAATTATATAGTTAATATTTATAAGCAAACGATTGCATTCCATCCATCACATAGTAATCAACCATGCAAGATGAGTTAAGCAATTCCAAATTGGTTGAATGGTGGTCATCGAGTCACTTTCAATCCATACATTGTTCCAACCAAAGAGATTGGAAAAATCAATAGCATGTATCAAACTTATCATCTCAGCTTCAAGGGTCGTGGAAATGACACAATTACCCATGAAACATCCAAGAATCTGACGGAGGTGATTTATGTCGATAGAACCACACCCTGCAAGGCCTGGGTTTCCCTTGGAAGTGCCATGCATATTGATTTTAATCCATCCAGGGATAGGGGATCTCCAGAACACCTTCAGAGTGAGAAGAGGTTGACAGAAATTGCCATTAATCTATAGACTCTTCAGGATTCCAAAGTCATGCACGGTGTTGTGGAAATGTCCCTTTTGCAAAAAAACAACGTCATGTATGGAAATAAGTATCCACATTAAACCTGCATTTAGATCAAGTGACTAATTTTTATGAATAATAGAATTCCAATCATACCGAATCAAATGGTAGATTTCAGTAACTATATAAGGGAAAAGGTTCTAGATTTGTAGAGATCATTCCATTTATACACATTTATTTAGTTGAGTTTTGACAGAGTCAAGAATCAACCATATGAAATTAAAAATGTCAAGAATATAGTTCCAAAGAAAAGAAGATGCAACACAAGAAAGGAAGAGGTGGTAAGCATCTTCTCTATGTTGATTATAGATTTTACACTTAGAGAAAATCTAGATTCCAAAATATTGGAGGCAAATATCAGTGGGGACTTTGTTTTGAGTTAGAAGCCAGATGAGAGTAAATCTATAAGGTTTAATACAAGGTTTTTTAAAATATTTTAGCCAGATGTAAATGTTCTAAGAGTTATAGAAAAAATGATTGTAGAATTTTTTTGAGTTAAGAATACTATTGTGACCTGGTTCACAAATTAAGAAATCATCAATGTAAGTGAAAGATTGGTTTTCAATGACATTTAAAATAGTACTAGGGAGGTGGTCATGTTGAGTGTTTAAAATAACTCTGATAGTGCTGTTGATATTTTCAGGAGTTTGATTAGAAGATATCATAGAAATTAAAGTTGTGCCAATCCAGTTATCCAACCATAATTTCATGGAAGGGTTTCTGGAGACCATCCATCTGGAATTATTCATAATATTGGTGAAGGAGTGTTTGATGGCAGGCCAAATGGAAGAACTAATGTAGTTATAATTTCACACCTTATGTTTTTCAAGGAGTCTATTTTTGATAAAGGTTATAGAATATGAGGTATTATGAAGTAGGTTCCAAGTGAACCTAGCCTAAAAGGATTTATTAAATAATTTTAATTTTTTTTCTACCAATACCACCATTCTCAATGGGCTTGCAACAAGTTGAACAGGGAATAGTCACAAGTTTTCTTTCCAAATTACTACCATATAGATGAAATTATTAATAGTGATGTTAAACTTTTTAATATGATCAACAGGTAATTTTTAGACCATCATGGAGTAAACCATCTTGGAGACAATATTAGATTTAACAAGGCAAGTCCTACCTGCTATAGAGAGTGCTTTATATTTTTGAGAATAAAGATGATTTATAATTTGGTCAACAATAGTTACAAAGTGATATGACTTGGGCCTGCCCCAATATATAGGAACACCAAGATAATTTAAAGGGAGCACACCATCTTTCATAACGTGGTCACTGATGATGTTACATTTTATGTTGGGAGGAAAGTTCTTCCCAAAGAAAATGTAGGATTTGTTCTAACTAATGGTTTGGCTAGAAACCTCTTCATAGTGTGAGAGCATAGTTTTGAGATTAAGAATGTTTGTTTTATCAACTTGAAATAAAAGAATGATGTCATCAGCATAAAAAAGGTGAGTAAGAGAATTCACATTCCTAGATACATAGATGGGTTTCATATTTTTTTGGACCACTAGATGGTTGATCAGATGACAAAGATAGTCCCCCGCTATCGAGAAGAGGATGGTAAAAATGGGATCACCTTGTCTAACACATTTGGTGCATTTAATGTCGCCCTTGGGAGAGACATTTATCAAAATAGAGATAGACACTGAGTTGAATAGAGTTATGATTGAAGTGATAAAAGAGGAACTGAAACCAAAACCATGAAGGACCTTGAAGATAAAGCTCTAGTCAATAGTGTTAAAGCCTTTTATGATGTCAAGTTTGATAGATATATTGCCTCCTATATTTTTTTTGTTCAAGTTATTGAAACACTCATAGGAAAGACAAATACAGTCTTGAATGGATCTACCCTTTATAGAACCAAATTGTTTCCAAGAAATAATTTTATCTCTGATAGTTGAAAGTCTGTTAGAAATGATTTTTGTGATGATTTTATAAAGAGTATTTATAAGTGAAATGGGTATAAACAGGTTAATCTCAGAGGTATTATCCACTTTGGGGATTAAGGCAAGAAACTGAGCATTGAGATCATAAGGGATCACCCCATTAGAAAAAAAGGATTTTACGAGTTTACAAAAATCGATATGAATCACATCCCAATAATGTTGAAAGAAATAATTATTGAATCTATGAGGACCTGAAGCACTACCAGGATTCAAACTAAAGAAAATGTCTTCAATTTCATGCTCCATCAGAGTGCTGAGGATGAAGGTGTTTTCCTCATTAGTAATCACTAAATGAATGACCTCAGGAAGGAGGTCTTTCTTAATATCAGGACTATAGAAGATGGATTCATAGTAGGAGACAATATGATGAGTGATATCCTATTCATTGTCACGAAGGTTGTCCCCATTATTTATAAATGTTAATGGCCTATAGGCCCTATAGATTCTTTTAAGTGAGTTATAGAATTTTGTATTTCTATCACCGTTAGTTAAACATTTAACTTTAAATGCTTGTTTTCTCGTATTTTATTTGAACACGAGTAAGAAGTTTATTTTGACTGAAATGTTTAGTTATTGAGTAGGATCTATGTTGAGGTCAGAGGTGATGTTATTGTGTTGAATATCATTGAGATCTTTCTCAAGGATCATGATGTCATTGTTAACTTGTTTGGATTTAGAGTTGCACCAAGGATTTAGAGTCTTTTTGAGATGATTTAATTTGTGGGTATAGGTAAAGGAATCATTGTAATGAGACATTGAGGAACAAAAGTTTTGGATGATATGGGTGCACTCGTCATCAGAGAACCACACATTTTTAAATTTGAAAAGTAGCCTAAGTTTTATGCCTTTAGAGAAGATATTAACCAGGATGGGGTGATGATTAGAGTTAAGCCTGTGAAGAGTGGTGCTGGAGATAGTGTCCCAGTTATCTAATGTTAGGAAATTTGTGAAGGATATATCTAATTTTGAGGCAACCACTTTGTTATAATGTATTCTATACCAAGTTTATTTCGTACCTGTGAGGTTAATTTCAATGATATTGTTGTCTTCGATCAAGGCTTTAAATTATATCATGGATATAGAGGAATGAGATGGTCCAATTTTCTCACTTGAGATAAGAATGGAATTAAAATCACTAATAAGAAACCAAGGGGCATTAATTTTAGTGCCTAGATATGAGAGATCATTCCAAAGACTTATTTTTTCCTAATATTTATTTTTAGCAAGAAAAATTAGTAGAAATAATGTGTGCCTTAAATATTAAAAGTGAAAGTAATAATTTAGTCAGAGATCTTGAAAACACTAATATTCTGTAAAGAAGAGTGTTAAAAAATACATAACGAATCAGCATTGAGATTATTATTGATAGAATAAGTTAACACATAATTATATTGACATATATATGAGTATTTAGAGGAAAACATAGTTTTAGGTTCAACAATAGAAAATAACATAGGATGATGGGTATTAACCATTCTTTTTAAAACAATAAACATTTCAGATTTGGTGATACCCTAACAATTCCAAAAGAGTTTCTTCATTTAAACCTAAATTTGGAGTTAGAACTCTCATTTTTCATTTTTCTAGAACCTTTGTTTCTTGTAGACCTTATAACCTCTTTTGTGTTAGTGTTTTAATCTTGTTCCTTGCTAGATATGAGAGGATGATTTCTTGTAGGTCCTTTTTTAGATTATTCACAGTTGATTCTATAGAATTATTAGGTCACAACAAAAAAGGATTGATAAATTGTTTAGAAATTTAGTTTCCAAAATTCATAGAGCAGCCATCACTAACTATAAGTGAAGAAGTTGGAGTACCTAGAGCCTTTGAAGGAGCTGCAGTCAGCTGTTTGACAGTGTCCATATCTGAAGGCTATTAATGCATCTACACTAAGGTGTAATTGTTTTCCTACATAATATTAGGGTCTAGAACTGAGGGTGTAATACCATGATTAACAGATTTAGTTTTTGTTTGTGTCATGGTTTGTACAACATTAGGTTCAGGGTCGACATTACTGTTAAGAGATTTGATGAGAGTAATGGGAGAGGAAACTAGTTCATTCCCTATATTTTTGGTTTCATTATTCATTTCTAGAGTAGAATCATTGTTATCTATGGTAGTGTTATAGTTATTATCAAAAAACAGATTTCATTGTAGGTTGAGTTAATGAAACATTAATGGTTGGGTCGGTTTCTCCACCCCAGAATCATCCATTGGTTGAAGCTGTTTGGTGGAGCCTTTAAGGTATTTCATTTTAGGATCCTTTAACAAGTGTGTACTCAATGGATTAATAGTTTCCAATTCCTTGTAAATAGTTGTAGTCACCTTAGTATAAATAGATTGTACGATGTCTTTCATAGTCTTTGGGTTAGACAGTGAATTCCCATATTTTATAGCATGGCCATTTTTTTATGTTGATTTGATTCTTAGATCCTAAAGTATCATTGTAAGTTAATAAAGAGGGGTCCTGGGATATTCTAGAACCCCATGTTTAAGTGTTTATATCCAAATTTTTAATATAATTAGCCCTAGGTCAATTAAAAATGTGAGGGGATGCAGTGCATGTATTGCATACAATGCACTTCAAAAGTTTATCCCTCCTACCCAGGGTATGTTCAACATTTTGATGAGAATAGAACTTTAGATATTATCAGCTGGACATGTATTAGGTTCTTCCTTCATGGATAACCTAATAGTTTCTAAAACCATAATTTCAATTTCTTCTAAGAGGCCTTGATCATTAATGGAGTTGTCATCCTCTTCAGCAATATCAGCCCAGTTAGTACCCGAGTTCTACCCTATGTGTGCCAAACTGTTTGATTTCTTCACCCATATTTTAGATTTATTTTCAGGGGGGTTAGGTATATCCATCAAGGGGGATTTATCTTTCTAATTTCTCCTTATTTCCTTCCAATAATTTTCAGTTTGTTTAATTACTTGTTTCCTGATCACCCTACAATTGTAGATTGTATCACCAATGATCTTGCAATGGTCAAAAAAGGGAGGTTTCCTCTCACATTCAATTCTAATTTTGGTTTTTAGTCATTATCATTGAAATGAATAGTATTGGGCAGCTTTGAATCAAGGTTGATTTCCACCATAACTCTAGAAAATAGTCCAATGTCGGCATTTAATGTTCAATGATCAATTTTGAGTGGAGATCCTATGTAGGAAAAAATATTGTTCAGGATTTTTGGGTGCCAAAAGAACCAATTAAGTCCATTCAATTTGATCCATACTTGTGCCATTATGTTCCTATAAGTATGCATATTGAAAGTAGAGTCCCATTTAGAAAGTCTATGAAAACACAGTTTTAGATTAAGGTTTTCTATCTTCAAAACTCTATCTAGACCCTCTTTCATTTTCAATAGAATGTGAAAATATCCTTTTCCTATTGGGATTAGTTTCCAGTTCAAAGAATTCCAGCAGTGTGCAATACGGGTATGCAATTCAGATAAAGGACAAGGGTGGTCACCTTTTAGTTTAGAGATGCGACCCATGATAGAAAATTTGCAAATTTTTATTCATTGTTGAAGAGTATTCGGGTATTCTTCCACCAATAACCCATCGTCATCAATCCTCTTGACAAGGGGAGGCTTCTTTGTGATTTCCTTAGCTCTTTATTCTTCAGAGCGTCCAGGAATGAGATCCCCTGGGATCTACTGTGGAAGGAACTAATGTGAGAGATATCTTCAGGGGTATCTTCATTATGTTTTTACATGATAGTAACATGAACACGAGGCACTTTCTTCATCCAAGGAGTCACAAAGTGGTGGAAATGAAATCTTCAAGGCATAAGGAAATCCGCTATGCTTGTACAATTCGAAGGAAGTAGGCGAGAAATACCTAATTGATCGAGGTTTTTAGAGAGATATGATCTCCCTTCTCTATAGAATCTTGTTCCTCAATCCAAATTGATTTTCAACTCTTTACACAACTGATAGATTGTTTTATTGACCCAAATTAAAAAGACAACTATATTCAAACATATCCAAATGAATCCCATAAAAATGGTACAATAAACCCTTATATGTAAAGGCATTGAATCACATTTAATGAAAAATTAACATAATTTTAAACTTGGATTGAAATATAGTAAACCCCCACTTTTCTAGAAATGGAAGAAGCCCCTAGAAAAGTGATCAATCTAACCAAAAGTCCCTCTACCCAAGGTTCTTTACTCAAGAGATGCATCATTTCCATTAAAATTATATCACCTAATACATATAAATTATAATCAACCTTTTAATTCAAGATCATAACCTAATAAAAGCTAAATTAAAGATATTATAAGACTAAATCATTAATCACACCAAGTATATTACTCCATAGATGCATATATGACAACTTATAGATGAAATTTAACACTTTAAACTAATGTATATGACACAAATAATATTATAACAATTATATACATAAATAAAGTAATGAATAAACTAAAAAAATGAACAATTCATATATTTAAAAATGAGACAAACTATTTATTAATAATTCATAAATCAATTAATTATAAACAATTCACCATTTAGCGCTGAATTAATAACATTTTATAAATAAAGTAAATATAAAGAAATTATTTTTCAATTATGTAAACAATTTACATTATATAAATAACACATATTTAATATTATTTAAAACATTATTATATCATTTATAAAAAATATTTTGACATGGTTTAAAAAATTTCTCAAATAAGTCCATTTCATTCAAACATTTTAAATTAATTATGAATAATTCTGAATTTTAAATAATAACGCCTTTATATGTTTTCCTATTTTTTTTGTTTATAAAAACTTTATAAATTTTCCTTATAATTTTCATATGAACATGTTATATCTAAATTATAATTTAGGCCATAGAATTTTAAAAGCTGTTTAATATTAAAATTTAATACTATGAATATTTATTCAAAAAAATATTTATAAACATTTAATTAATTAATTACAAATATTTTATAATTAATAAATTATTCATATTTTTAAAGCTTATCTATACAAAGAATTATATCAAAGGAAACCATATTTATAATAATAAAATATTAAAATTGGGCATGTTTATGTTTCATAATTGGAACTTCCTAACACATCCTTATTGTAGTGATATTTTCACTAAGAGTTTTGACTGAAAACTCCCTTCTTAAGTTTATAAGGAAATATCTAATATTCATGGAAAAAATGGAATATATAAAAGAGTTCAATTATATAAAATAAAATAAATAATTATCTAAAATTTAATTTATGATTAAAGTACCTTCCACCATATCCTTATGAAATTTAACCTCTGCAGTAGTCACTACATTAGCTTAGCCTTCTCCCATTGGCCTCTTATGTGGTATGTTCCCTTTACACATGGGACTTTGGTTTAAATAATTCCCTATTTCTTTATAGTTTAATCACTAGATACTAGTGTTCTCTTTTATTCCCTTACATTCATTATTTAGATCAACTTTATCTGCACTTGTTGAAAACTCCCATTCCCTTTAATCATTTTCCATGATTTTTCCTCCCATAATTTTTACAAGATTAAAATTTCTTCACTTATTTATTCTTATTTGATGCATTCTACTTTTATTGATGTCTATACAACCTCTTATTTTCTTAATTTCACTTGAATAAATAAGATCTAGGAAATTTATTTTCCATTTTGATAGCACATAATACTATTTCATCATATGCTGAAAAAGTTTGAGAATCCATATCCATTCAAAGAATTAAATTAAGAACTTAAAATAAATGTTCAATATTGCTTTATGAATTAAGAATGAAATAATTTGTTTAATTAGCTAGTCTTTTAAAGGTATCCTCATACTCCACAACAATTTCTTCTTCCTTTTTTTAGATTATGAACTTTCTCTTTATTTCAATTCATTTCTCATGAGGAAAATAATTATCAAAAAATGTTACTTTAGAAGTTTTCCATTCCATATGTTATATTTAAATTCCATAATTTTATTTTAGATATATGACTTCTATTTATCACCATATACTTTGAGAAAAATATAATTCTAGTATAATCATTTCCCATTCATTACATCATAGGTATAAAAATATCTTTTCAATGGACTTAATCCATTACTCAGCTACCACTGGATTAGTAGTGTCACTAAAATATGTGGACTTATACTGCATGAAATGATCTAATATAGGTGTATAATGTCATATAACATCATGTTTCGCCAAATTTTCTAGGTTATTAGTCATAACTTGGGTGAAATTCCCTAATATGGTCATGGTATGCTAAACTCTAACACCAGTTCTATTGGCTTGATCAGTTGGAAAATTTCTACTTTAGCCACAAGTATGGATACCATTATTTATAACATGTACTATTTTTAAACAATTTTATATTTTTAATTAGTTTATAGCATTGTGAAATTTCAATCGTAATATATAATTCTAAATATAATGTAACACTCAATAAAAATTAATAATTTATGCAATTTAAATCTAGAAATCATAAATTTGGTTTCTTTGGGTATATATTTAAATCATAAAAATATTTTAAAATAATTCATAATGGTATGTAAAGAACATTTTTATGAACATAATCATATCCCTTAAGAGTGTAGAACTAGGTGTGTAGTAAGTCCACACTTAATGTGCATTAGAATAATGGTTGAGATATATTTGACTATCTCTTCTTGGGGTTATTATCCCTATATGCATCTATTCCAAAACTATATCCACTTATAGTTTTAAAAAAGGCATTTATTACTAGGAAACACCATATAATCTCTACCTTACCAATGATATTATCAAATAATTAGACATATCCTCATAGCTGATTATAATGTTATGTTATCTAATATTTGTTTTCCTAAATCTAATTCCCAAGGTTTCCAGTAATGTTTCTATGATACTATCTGTAATGACCCCAAATACAATAACCAAGAGCCAGTGTCTAATTTATTACATTTTTATAAGACATAATGTATCACATATCAATAAACTGATCACTTTAGTAGTCTTGGAGAACGAGATACATACATGATTGAAATATTATATTTTAAATATAAAATACATAGCATAAGAGACACTCTTGCATCCACAATATTAATCAAAATATCTATTTTCATATCCTAGGGTATGAAAAAAATGGTGATCTCAAATGATATGTAACTTTTATTTACAATGAAAGCTACTAAGATTAAATAATACATAATAAATATGAAAAGGTAAATAAATGAAAATGCATGTCATTTAATCAATAACTTAATCATGAAGCACATCCATGGATAAATCAATGAAATAATATCATGGATAATAATAATTAAGTTATCAATGAAGGAAATTCATAATATTGGAAGTCTTGATCTTAGATATCATGATATCTTTACCATCAAACCCTTTCACTAAGACAGTTTAATTGATGGGTAGGTATATACCAAAAACTAATTTAATTTGGACAAATGATTTTCCTCATGAGACATATTGATTCATCGAGAGGATATATAATTCTAATCCACACCCATCACTATATTTCTAATTAATTACTCATATATTTAATAATAAATTTTATTCATAAAAAATATGTTATACTAATAAATTTATGTTTTGAATAAAGAATGCGGAATATCAATATTTATTTATTAAATCGAATAAAATTTTAAGTACACATCATATGTAGAAATGTTATATTATTTAGAAAATAATAATATCCATGAGTCAAAGAATATGGAAATTTAATTAAATTTTAATGTTTATTTATCATGATAAAGTAAAATTTTCAAGAGAATGTTAACGACCAAAATTAATAAGAGATGAATGATGACCATCAATTCATCAGAAATATGGGTTTTGTAATAAATTTTTATATTTTGAACAATAAAATAAAATGTAAGTAAAAAATATAAAATAATTTTCAATTAAAGGGGTTTATTTGTAAAATTATATAAAAATGTTTAATAAGCTAAATATTGTAAAATAGTTAAGTCGATGGGAAATTCTGCTAACGCCGTATACATTTAAAAGAAACATTCCTTATGAATTTTTATAAATAATGTTGAAAAAACATTTTAGAAGACATTAAAAATTTTCATTTAAAACTTTACAATAATACAAATTTTCTTAATACATCATTCTATTAACATAAAAGTAATTTAAAAAAAATTAATAAATATGGGTATTGAAGAAAAATATACCCGATCAAAAAAAATAAGATTGGATTTTGATTTAAATGTTTGTTTTCCTGATTTTAGTTTTAAACAGAGGAAAATTTATAATAAATTATGTAAAATCATTAAATATCTATATTATTTGAAAATATATGGATTATAAGAAGGATATATTATAATATTCCTTTATTGAAAATAAGAAGAATCTCGAAAATGAGATTGTAAAATAAATTTTTACCTCTTCAGTAACTTTTCATTTGGCAACCCTTGAAAGAGTAAACATGAATTAAAATTATTAGTAATAATTAATACATATATATTCATATTAAATACATAAAATGGGTATTATATACATCACATAAAATTAAATAGGTGCATAATACCAATTATGTCCCAATAGAGTGAGAATTGAAACAAAATCTCTTACCTTACACTTCACCTTAGTTGAAATTGATTAAACCACGTAGATAATTATTTTAAACAAGTTATTGATTTATACGATAAAATATTCATATTTATAATATCATATATGATCCTATTATAACATTATATCTCCCATTCATTAATAATAATTATTTATTAATATTATGTAGGGTGTTAACTACTTATTTTTCTCATGTATGTTTTATAATAGAAGTTCTACTTTTTGAGTCTTGGATATAGTTTAATAATATCCAAAATTATATTAATTTTATAAATATCATATTTTTTAAGTAGATATATTTTTTAGAATCAATATTTAATGATCTTCATGGAAAATTAATCACATCACTTCGTGGAGATGGTAGGTTGTACATTCACATGGTTGATGTTATCATTCTTTTAACGGGTTAAAGGGTAAGGAACTATATGATATATTAAATTTAAAGAATAAATGTTATGTCATAATTATTATAAATATTCTTTTTTTCCATCATTATTACGATCCATTTGAGGTGGTGATGGAAAAAAGGTCACACAGGTTCACAAGGTGGTAGTATTCCATACACAAGAGTGATGGTTTTGTTTCCCATTTTATGGAGTTGGATATGGATAAATATTATGATATCAACATAATAACATCTCAGTATGTTTTCTATAATTGTGTTATTATATTAAAATTTTTATTCCATAATTTAAGGTGGTAAAATAATAAATAGAATGAAATAGCTTAGTGGAGATGATTACCTTATCTTAGAAAAACCTCATTTGGATATCTTTCTAAGAACCATAGGGTTGGTCTTTTAGATATACTATAACCAATATAATGTGTATAAGGAGGTTTGGGATAGATATTTTAAAGGTTTAATTGAGATAAATTTCTTAAGAAGACTAATGAAGTCGGGGGGGGGGGGGGTACCCTTTTATAATCAAGATGAGTTACACACTTGTAATTTTTCATATTTTTAAAATAATATTAAGTCAAATTCATGAAAACTTGATAAAAAATGAATAATATTAAAACGTGATAATTTTATGTTCTAAATATAGCCAAAAGTGTGATTTAACCATGTTTTTATGTTATTTTAACCCTTATCTTTTTAGATTACCCCTAGTAACACTATTTTGACCATAACTGTAGTAATTAATTTTTATTTATGTTACCATTCATTATGACAAAAAATTAAGTTGAAAATATTACATAATATAAATTATTATAATTCAGAAAATTGAATTCATTTTATCAAATTCATTTTATAGGATTTTCATAATTTAGTTTAAGAATAAACCCAAAAAATATGTTGAAAACAAGTTTTCAAGAAATTCATTTTACAAGCATAAGATGATCATACATTAACTATATGAATAAAAATAATCATTATATGGATTTAACTTCATATTGTTAGATATATAATATATAAATTTAATTTAAATAATTTATCATTAAATATAACTTTTATTAATTCAAATGGAAAGAAATTATTATTTTAAAAAATAGTTTTCTACAAAATATCCCTTTTTACCTCCAAATGATCCTACATTTTTTCTATAAAACTGATAGTCAATACATAGTTAATTATAAATATTATAAAAAATTATTATATTTAAAATGGGTAATAGTTAAATATTCATATGATTCTATTTCTGACAAAACATTCTTAAAAACTCATTCTAGGATTAATTTGACCAAGTAAGTTTAAAATTGATATTCAAACTATGAAATTAGAAATTTTTCCATGAAATATTAAATTTTTTGTTTTATTAATCTTTATTAAAATATAATGTTCACTTATTATAATTTAGGATTTATAGTCCTATATATCATCATTATAACAATAGATTTTATCCATTCAGATGAATGATTTCCCCCCGGGCATGGCTCAAGAATGGGTATAGGCCTAGATACCATCATCGTAATGATAGATTTGGTCTACATAGATAAATGATTTCCTATAGATCATGGATATTGGATAGGTATAAGAATATAAACCATCAAAATGGAACTAGAGTTTGTTTATTCTGATGAATTATTTCCTCGTAGGTGTGTATCATGGATGGGTATATGCATGGATACCATCATAGTAACACTATAGATAGTTTTTTAGATAAATGGGTTGACTAAAAATAATGAGGATCATTTGGGGGAAGTATTTCAATGGGAATTACAATTTTCAAAAGGGTATCAGTACTCTAGAGTTATATATTTTCACATTTCACGTGGACCTTATGTGTTGATATATCGGTGATGAAGGAAATGATGAATGCTCCAAGTTGTTTCTAAGAAAATGTGCCTAAAGATCATAGATTGACTTTTGATGAGGTAATATATTCGAACTAAAAATAGTAGATTTATTTTTTTCACCCTAAAATTTTCTTGAGACATGTATTAGGGAGGACTATTGATCAGGGTCTCAAATTGTTTCTCATGTTTACCTTTTTGGGTTTATAAAAAACAAGTTTTATGCCTCTTTACTTTTCAAATAATCGATTTTTCCAAGATTAAATGTGTTTTGTATCGAAAGAGTGGACTGTCAATTTTTTAACCAAGTTTCAATTTGAGGTTTTTAAACCTAATGAGTTTTGTGTCTCTTTCCTTTAGTAGTTTTTGGTCATTAAAGATGGAATATAGATAATTTTTATGGTTATAACTCTTTGACAAAATATTTATACAATTTTTGGTCATCTAGCATGGAACAAATATTGTTTTAGTTAAAGGTAGTATATATTTGAACACACGTTGGATATTCTCTATCGAATAATGATAAATTAAACCATATGTGAATAAGTTCCCAATGTAATCACAGATATGGATTTATTCACAAGGTTTAAGGTCATAATTCTTAGAACAAAAAACATTTTAGTGTCTTGGTTCAAAGAAATTTAGACTAACGTATCAGATAATGCACACGGCAGGGGAAAGGTAAAACACTACATGAATGATATACCCAATACATATAAATATTATTCTAGAAATTGGGAATTTAATTTATAAAAAAGAATATCATACTATCATGTCATGTAGTTTAGGGCTACACAACTGGAACTGTTAAAAGTTTGAAGGGTGATATGTTAAAATATCTACTCTGAAAATGATAATTAAACAAAAATGTGTAACATAGAGGGTAATTAATCCTCTTGAATAATAAGATTACGGGTTTTCAAAATCATAACTTAGGGATTTTGAATCATGGGGGATGAGATAGGACATAGATGTCGAGGATGACCGTGGACCATATTCAAAAGATGATTTCTACAATAATGGTATTAGGGTATACAAAAATCGAAGGATACTATCTTTTAGGGATAAGATTCTCCTAGTTGATAGGTAATATTTTGGATATTTATGTAGATATATACTGGGGAATAGTATTTATAGTTATGAAAAATTGCCTTTTTGACTCGAATATACTCATCACTGATAACTGAGAATGGTTTTCAAGGATTCAAAAACATATGAAATGAAGTAGGTTCTTAGGGGAAAGGAAATTCAAGGAGGGTTCAGGAACCCTAAAGGTTATGCGACCATGTATATAAAAAATAATCGTGGTGAAGCAATATGATATTTCACCACTATATCATTTTCTTATAGCATGGTGTTTAGCGTGTATAGATATTCTTTTGATGGGGTCATATAATGGGCACTATAAGTGTTGCACGTTTTTCAATTTGCGATCTAATTAGGATAAAGCCCCCAAAATTAGTGTCTTGGGGTGGATACATGAATTTGTCTCAGAATTCCCATCATGGGGTTTCATTCTAACATGTTTTATGTCTATTTAACCAAAAATTTAAGTTATTTCAGTGTGGACTATCGGGGGCTAGAGTTTTAGGTCTTACAACTTTGATTAATTGGTGGGAAAACTTATATTTCCAGGGAGATGAAAATACATGTGTTAATGAGAATATGAATGCTATTATAGATTATCTCATGAGAGAGTGCACATATTTTATATTATTAATGCTTTGAACAAAGGGGTAGTGGAATGGGAAATGTTAACTCGATGTGAATAGAGAGCCCAATACCACTATAAAACATCTCAAAAGGGTCAAAATAGTTTATAATCATGATGTGTGGAATTGATGGATGGTAATAATAGCCCAAATATGGAATAAAAGATAAGAATGTCCCAACACCTTTTTAACGGGGAGTGAAACTATAAAAAAAATTAAAATTTGAGTTTGTTTTTTAGTGGTTGTTTTCAGAACCGCTATTATATACTTTGAAAACATTTTTCTAATTGATTTTTTTATTTTTTTTATTTTTTTTCTTATTTAAATTTTTTTTGTTAATATTTAGAGGTTTCTTTTGAAAACCTTCCACTACGTCTGATTTTTCAAAATATTTTTAGAGGCGTTTTGATAAAAATCACTGCTAAATTAATGGAAAAAATATTCCGTAGTTGAAAATTAATTATTTTTTATTATTAATGATTTCTATTTGTAACTTACAATAATTTATTATTTTTTGTTTAAAATTTTAATTAATTAGTATGTGTTAATTATTTATTATTTATAATTATTAGTTATTAATTACTTTAAAATTAAATAAATTTTATAATTATATGAAAATATAATATCCACATCAAATGATCATAAATTTTGATTCAGGTGTCTATTTTAGCTCCACGACCATTAAAATCGAATAAAATGTAATGAAATACAATGAAATTATATAATCATTTGGCAATAATCTATAGAATAATTTTTTACTCTTTTAAGAGAAGTTTAAAATTGAATTTTAACTTTAAAAACCCCTAACTTTTGATATGGTTGTTTTTATGGGCTCTACGAGATATAAATCCAAATCCTAAAAGAGATATACACCCTGTTAATCGACAAGACCTTATTCACTATTTTTAGGTCTAAAGATTCCCATAACTCCTCCAAAACTTAGTTTTTTTCTCCAATACCATGATTTATGAACATTTGATGTTATTTTGGATTTTTTAATGGTTTAGTAATATTATTGATGGGTCTTATATGATTTTATCCCACGAATTAACATTCCTATTAATTGTATGGTGTTGAAATTATTGTGGGTTTACCTATTTCAGTGATTTATTATCTATTATATATATATATATTCATATACATGTCTATGTATGTTTGTATTTATTTCTATACATTTATGTATATTTATTTATAATTTATATATATTTAACAATATTTATTTAAAATTATATATAACTGAATCTATACATAGATATTTATTGTTGTTTATGCATATTGGTCTATATTTATATACATTTATAAATATTTATATATACTTAGGTATATATATTTTTTTATATTTTTTGTGAATTTTTATATATAGATATTTACAATTACTTGTGTGTATATATATATATATTTATTAATATAAAATTATATATACAAGTTCATTTATATATGTTTATGTAATATAAATGCGTGTTTGTATATATCTATGAAAATTTAGGTATTTATATATATATATTTACAAATATTTAAATCCATTTATATATATTTATATATATATATATATATGATGTTTTTATATATGTTTATATGTATTCTATTGGATTGTGTGAGTATATGTCTCCATGCTTATATTAATATAAATTTATGTAAATTGAGCAATGGGAAGGATGGGATTTAGGTGTTGGGTTGGGCTAGGAAAGGCATGGTGTGGATCTAGACTATACATCATTACCTTATATAATTTTGAAATAATTATTTAATGAAGATGGTGATGCAATATGGGAGAGCTTCCACCAGAGGTGATAATGATGATAAGGGTTTCATAGTGATGGGATCTGGTTTAGAAAGCTACTTAGATACACAATATTTGTTTTTTTCACATTAATGTAAGTGGAAGTCTCTATTATGCTAAACATAACCATTTTGACCTTCAAAATTCCAATTTTGAAATATCAGAATGCAGAGAACTTTGATAATCCATCTCTTAGATCTATTCATTCTCAATGCCAATTCAAAGGCACGACATCTAAAGGCATTTTTCATAAGGGTAATATTAATCACATTAAATCTAATCAGGACACCATTGAAGAGAGGATGGATTTAGTTGAGCATTCAATTATTTGTTGCCTAATCCTATAGAATGACTCATAGCCTTGGAGAATAGTTTATTTGATTGATCAAATCTCGAATATTTAATGTTATTCCAAATGCAAGTTCATATATATGAATCATGGATTTTTTCACATGATCTTACCTTTATAAGAATTTAATATGAGGGACTAGGACTTTTGTGCAATATCATTCAAACCAAGTTTTCTCTATAGTCAGGAATGGGATTACAGATTCAATACCACAGAGGTTTGTAAATCATCTATTCAAGTTTGGTTCATGGTTTTTGGGCTTAAGTGGATTGTTTTTCACCCTTGGATCTTGCATGATTCTTCTTTGGTAATTGGTGTCCTCGTTAAAATGTAAAAGGAAACCTAAATTTCTAGTTATGACCACTATGTGAGGTTATTGGTTGAGTTTGATCGTTGTTCTACATTGGTTGATTTTTTTTTATTTCAACGAATTATGATGAATTTTAATTTCACATTGAATATGAGAGAATCCCTAGGTTTATTATGGACTGAAAATCCATTGGGCATGATAAATTGAATTGTACAAGGCCTTTCATTTGTCATTTTTGTTCTTGAAATGGGAATAATGAAAGAGTGTCCCTTAATAAGAAGAGACTGAGACATAGATATTCTAGAAAGACTAATGTAGGGATATATAAGTTCAGGCCTGTTAGGGACGATACTAAGGGGGCAGAATCTATTTTTTATTTTTAGGTCATTGAGATAGAGTAGGGGAAAAGTGATAGTGAAGATGTCAAGAGATAGGATCTAGGGAAATGAAAAACAATTCCCTCTCTAGTTAATAGAAGTGCTGACTAATGACCAAATTTGAATGAAATAGATCTAGTTACTACCAAGATTGCTAGAAAGACTAGGGAGGAATATCGTCATGTTTTCCAACCAGCATTAGTGGATATAAAGAAGGAGTCCTCATGCAAAAAGAAATTATAGGCGGACATTGGATCAAAAGGGGAAATTGAGTAGTAGACGAGACCTATTTTCAATTCTACAAGAGATTTCCTAACTAGAAATTATGATTTAGTGATTGAAAATGTGGACTTATCTGATATTCAAAATAAATTTGAGACTGATGTTTAAGAAAAATTTGATAAATAATTATCATAGGAGCACTCATTACTCATGACCAAAAGAAAAAGGAAAAAAATAAGATAGAGGGAAATGCCTTTAACAAATTCATGGAGGCTGGTTCTAATCAGTAAAACTCTAAATTGACATGCCTTAGGGGAAATAATAATCTCGTTGATGATGATAGTATTTAGTTGGTCACTCACAAAAACATCCATCTTTCATGGCCCTTTATGTGAAGTATAAGAGTGGGATTCCGTGGAATAAGAAGCAGATGTAGTGGATAAGTTAGTTGTAGCCTAGGGGTGGAAGGGTAAATTGAACCATTCCATCCAGTATTACCCAAAGGAAGGCATGTTGCTAAGAATAGAGAGGACATATGCCATGGTCAATGATTATATTCTAACTCCACTAAACTCTTGTAAGAATTGATTCAACCAGGTTGACATATTAAATAGATCTAATAGTAGGGAGGTTTTTCATGAGCAATTTGGCACCAGTCATGGAATTATCTGAGTTCATGGAAAATCCTCAGGCATTGAAACCGTCAAAGAGAAATTCTATATTTAAGTTATTATGAGAGGGAATAGGTCTGGTTGGGGATCAAGAAAAATTTTCCCTAAAGACTCCCACCCCACTAGATGAAAATATTGATCCTCAAGTGGATGATGTGACATGGCAGTAACTCAAAACCTAGCGGAGGGGTCATCCTTTGAGTGGTAGGGACGGTGGCTAATCCTATAGATAATCTTCTCATATTTCCAAGGGAGTTTTTTTGTCTTCTTTTCTCTATGGTGGTGGTCCGTCACTCCTTCTTTATGCCATCTCCCATGGTACTCTTTTTTTTATTTTTCATTCAATAAATTTCGGGCCCATGGGTTACTTATGGTTCATTCCATTTGATGTATTATTACATATTATTTGTTATTTAATATTTATTTAATATTTATTATTTAATTAATATTTTAATTTATTTATTATTAACATATTATTTATTATTAATTTATTGAAAATTTAAGATTTATTATCTACTTATTATTTATTTATTTATTATTTATTATTTACTACTTATTTATTATATATTGATTTATAACTAATTAAAGACTTATTTATTATATATGGATTTAATAATAATTATTAATTTTTGTTAATTTATTAATTTTTTATTATTTATACATTTATTATTAATATATTATTAATTTATTAGTAATATTTTCTTATTAAAATATTATGTATTGTTTTATTATTAATTATTAATTATATATTCTTTAATTATTTATTATTAGTTATTTATAATTTATTAAAATATAATTTAATAATCATATATTGATTTATTATTTATTATTATTTTATTTATTTACTTTTTATATGCTATTTATTATTTACTAGTTAATATTTATTGTTTAATATTTTTTAGTCATTATTTATTACTTATTTTTTATTATTTCTTACCTTATATTTTATTTATTGTTTATTAATTATTAATTATTAATTATTTATTTAATTTTTATTAATTATTTTCTTCATATTTATTTATCATGTATTTTATTTCTTTTTTTCTTCTTATTATTTAATATTATTATTTATGTATATGTATTTATATGTATTCTATATATTTTTCTGTGTGTATTAAATTCTGTTAAATTGCCACATGAAGAGCTTGCTGGAGTGGTAATGTGTTTATAGAATAATCAAGGGATAAAGAGTTCAAATCTCACCCAACACAAATATATGATGAATTTATTCATAACATACATGTCAATTACATGTATATTAGGATAAACAAATAATTAAGTGATAAATAAAAAATTAATTAAATACGTATATAAAAAATTAAAAAATTAAAAAATTGTCCTGGAACGTTCCACATCGATTCTAAAAAATGTTGCAGCATGTTTCTCAAAAAAACCATTTGGTGACAGTTTTGGAAAACTATCACAGAACAATTTTGTGGTGGTTTAAAGAACTAGTAAATTGTCTTTTCGTTTAGTTTGGTGTCTTCATAAATCACCACTTGAAGTTATTAGATTAGAAGAAATGATGTAGAACAAGTAAGCATAAGGATGACCACTAACCAAAATTCAAATGATGGTTTTTTGAGTTGTTGGGGCATATTGAGATTGGAGGATTCTCTCTTTTATAAATAATATTCCTTCAGTTGAAAGGTCGTATCGAGGGTACATATATAGATCCATATCTGGGATATTATTTTCATAGTCAAGAATATGTGTCTTTTGGAGTTGAATGCACTTATTATTGATGTCCAAAGAATGGTTTGTAGTAATCTAAGACACTCTAACCATGAAGCGTGGTTTATGAAAAAGGATGTTTGAAATGTGTAATAGAGGCATTTTAGGTTCATGATTTTTTATAACTGCTCTAGTATGGTTCCCTTGTAAAGGGTGTAAGTGAAAGAGGACTTGTGAATGAGTCTTGAACATTGGGTTCAGACACATATCTTGAAATAGTAGGATTCAAGCCATGCATAGTCTTTATAATTTTTGGGAGGCTCTAAACGTTAGGATATAGTAGAAATAAAGGGGAATATTATCTTGATGTTTTTAGGGACACTTTATGATAGGTACCCTTATATGGATTTTTATCTCATTTAGGTAAACTAGTCAATGTATTGAAGGTAGCTCTGAGAAGTTTAAAGTCATGTAGGGTGGGTCTAGTGTCTTTCAGTTTAACTTCATGTGATAAGGGATCAAATCCCATCATCTTGAAATGATAAAATTTTATCATATCATGGCTTTATGGATGTATAACCAATGTTATTATAGAGGCATTTTTATGTTCCCTCATTTATTATTGAATGTCTATAAATGAATCATTATTGGAATCTCTCATGTGTTGAATAGAAGGGAATTTTAGTTGATATAATTGTTAGCATGGGATCCATAGAACAACTACTTTATACTTTGGATTACATGTTTATTGAAAGAAGTGAATATTAATTTAAACATATTATCACATATTTATTGTTATTCTACATAACATTTTTGTGATAATGTCCAAAAGTATTTATCTAATTATTATTAGTTCCCCTCTATGATGAGAAAATTTTGATTCCATGATGATATCTCTTAAATATAGTTTTATATTCGGATAATGTATTATGATAGGGAACATATTACTTACACTGTCAGGTATGAGCACTCAAATGAGATGAGTATTCTTCTCAGGATGTTCACATTATTTAATCTCTATTATGGGATATTATAAGAAGAAACCTTCCATTAATTTTTTTTTTATGTTTTGGTGTCATTATATAATCCTATCTATGAGAGAGTTTAATGGTACTTATACTTTAAGAATGTTATTAATAAATGTTATGACTCGTGCTCTTTGATGTATTTTGTAAACCATGACAATAACAGTTCATGGAGAATATGGATATGTTGGGTGTGTCATGAATGACATGTTATTAATGAATAATTCATGGATATGTATCTTCTATTATTATAAAAGTTTATATATAGGCTCTTGGGTTTAAATATAACTATCTCATTAAATTCCATGGTCATATTGTGACATTGTTTATTTTGGATAGTCAAATAAATATGTATTGAGAACAAAGGTTAACAAAATTTATCTTCAACCTTCTTGATTAGATATTATAAAAATTGATTATATTACAAACTTAGTGTTCATATATGGATGTCATCATTACACCATTAATTTCTTTCTCTTGGGTTCCTAGACAGTAATCTTGGACTTTAGGCATGCTCTCTTAATGTCAATAATTAATTATTCCAGAGATTCACACACTATGTGTTTCTGTGGATCTAGATTAAATTTTATTTTAATTTAATTAATGGAATAATTATCATTCTTTATACTGAGGAATAATTTTATTTATGTTTTTTATTGTATAAATTAAATAAATACTTATTCCCCATATTTTTAAGAAAAAATATTTATTTATTTTATTAAATATTTATTATTTTTTATAGTTTTTTGAATAAAATATGTATGCAAGTAGATAAAATATTTTATTTAGGTATTCATTAAAATTATAGGTGTTCTAATGAACAATGATCGCATCTAGTGATGAATATTTATTTTCAATATGGATAATAATATTCATTGCATAAATGAAACTCATATACAAGGATCCAAGAATCACTATGTATCTTATAATAATAGGAATCAAGCCACGTGTAATTATTAGAGATAATATCATTTCATAGATCAACATCATATGCAAGGAAAGAAGCATTTATATCCTTTGGGAATAGACAGATTATGTCATAAGTATTCCTAAGAATATCTCTTATGTAGAAAAATTAGGTCATGCCCAATAGGATTATCTAAGCTGTTTAAGGTCACACGAAGATAGACGGTATCGTTTCACGTCTTTGGTCATGGTGCTCTTAGTCATTCCAAATAAAGTGATTGGTTAAGACCTCTAAGATCACATGAATTAATCTCACTGTGAGAAATAGGAGGAAAATAAAGAATAACATGCACCATACCATATCACATAAAAGGGTAATTTTCAATATATATTAAGAGATTCAACATTCTTAATATGTAAGTTGTCATATAGTTTAAAGTCATGTGACTACGAAATTTACTATAAAGTTTAATGTAAAGTAGTGAACAAATAACTATATTGTTTAATTTCATATATTGATGATGTTTTCGTGTAGTTTTATATCACACTACATGGATGTTATGTTGTGTAGTTTAAATTATTGAAAAAAAGACTTATGTCATGCAATTTATCATCAGGGAATAGGGATGATCGTGCCTTGTTTTTTTAAGGACGCATGAAAAGGACCCCCATGGACTATAATTAAGGTTGTAAAATGCACTTATTGAGAAACCAAGCATTTTTATCCAACATAATGTTCTCCACATCCATAGTGTCAAAGTGGTAAACTCTATTTAGAGTGGAACTTGTGTATGATTTAAGGTCCCTCCCACTTTGGTTTGAGATTTGGAGGCTTATTTCCTAGTATCATCAAATTTCTAAGAACAAATACCATCTCCCTATGTAGGAATGAATGAAGGTGATAATTCTCATTGAAATATCTTGCAAATTGGTTTTGATGAACTTCTAAATTATGCATGGTGCATGATATATTCTCATCAAGTGGTTCAAAATCGTTCAACTAATTTTGAGATTGTTTATCTTCATACTTTTGGATTTAGATGGAAATGTGAAGTGAGGGAATATAGATGTCTATACTAATGAATACCGCTATCTAGTAGACAAGAAAATATGTGGGTTTTTCATATCATTACTAGTTGTGGTGTGATAATTCCACGAAGCATGTAGATGTTTTTCTGGACATGAATTATTGTCTCTATCCCCTATTATCTGGATTATGTTAGATAAAGTGTTTATAAAAGCGTCAATATATCTATTTTCTTCTCTATAGTAGTAGGATGTGTGGTAAAATAGAATTCCATATTGTAGATACTATCATTATAAATTTAAGGAATAGAGGTTGATGACATTTTCCATTAGTATTATGTGCGCAACACTAAATCTGGTGATAATATTTTTCTTCACAATGTTGATGATCACCTTAATCCCAACCTCCTTGAAGAATGTATCATTATCCCACATAAAACAAATTTATGGTGTAAGGATGTACTTTTATAGATATAGATGGGAGATATGGCACTATGAAATTGATTCATTAGACAGAAAATGACCATTAATATTTAGTAGTATAAGGAAACACCAAAATTTAGTGAATGAAATTGGAATGTATCTAGAATGTATGAAATTTATTAGTAAATTACACAATATCAAAGGTCCTTAATGGATATATATATCCAAGTCTTTTAATATAGTGAGACATACTGATCTCTACTTGATGTAAACCATAGACACCTGTGTGGACTTATTTCATTAAGTGAGGCTCTCTCCTATTTCAATGAATCTGAGGAGGAATCAATCAAAGACTCTTTAATATAGGAATTTTTGAGAATCAGAGCCATTGTAAAGAGAAAATTGGACATCACACCATCAGATCTAATCCGTTTTTACTTAATTTGATGGAACAATTTTTCTTTAGATGCAGCTTAAAATGGGATACATCTAACCAATAGTGGTATTGTTCTATGAGGTTATCATCTCAACTTGTTCTGGATTGGTATCAATATGATTAATCTTTTATTTTTCTCCATCGAAAAATAGTGACACCACCATTCACTATAAAAGGAAGATAAATATCTTTTCCTTGTCTTGTTTTGGTATAGTTATCGATTCATTGTAAAATGCATTGATATTATCATTTTGTGAATGAAAAATGATAGATGGTATTGGATTTTAGTGTAATTATACCAACAAACCTCATACATATCTGATCAGGGGAGTTAATTCCTATTTATTCTCAATATATTATCTATTAATTTTCTTTATTACTAGATTTGAATCTCCCATGAAGTTTAGTTGGGAAACAGGTACCTGTAGGGACAATTCCAAACATGTAATGAGACATTGGTATTATACCTCATTGTTGGTTCATCCTACTAACAATAAATATTGGGGTATGATAAGCTTTTTTGGATAAATAAGGATGAATCCCATGCTAACTATATTAAACTTCATGTTTTTCATCATTATTCCTATCGAGATTCTTGAATATCCATAAAATTACGTTTACAATGTATGTTGGGTTTCAAGAAGGAAGAAAACCTCTTAATTTCTTTATTCAGTATCCGCTACTGTAATTTCAAAAGTGGGATGTTTCATGATAGATTTTTATAGTTCCTTCCCCTTTACTTCCTGCTACAGTATAAATTAGATATCAATCTACTGCAGGAAGACCACCCACCATGCCAAATTTTCAGTCAATATTAGATAATTGATGATTTATTTGAGTGGGTAAATATGAAGTACCAAGTGGACCTAATTATCCTTTATGTGGTGCCTCATATTGTAAACCCCAAATTCTAATGTGAATCAATTCCTCTCAATTTCAGAATAGCAAGTCACATGGTTATAATAAGATATTAGTGACTATTTTCTTTTCCCACATCATTTTTCTATGTGATATATTCTCCAAGTGGTTGCTCGAAAGATTAAATATACATAATAAGTGGATTTACATAGATATTTTGCATCAATACTAGTAAGAAAAAGAGATACAACTTGATATTATCAAAATTAGCTTGACAATCTTTAACCTATTGATAGGTGAATCCCTTCTTCATGATATTGATAAAGGGAGGGAACTTTTATATTTGATCCTCTATCAATCTATAGATATAGTCAAGGAATTATTGAATCTATCTCAACTCTTTGATACTACTCGTAGGTGTCATGTTATGGATCACTCTAGTATTCTTAGGGTCATTTTCAATTTTCTGATGGTGTACCATGTAGCTGATCATTTTTTCTAATGTAACCCAGAAATTACCTTTGAGGAGATTCATTTTTTAGTTTTGTTATCATAATTTATTTAAATTGTTTAAATATTGATAAGGTGATCAGAAAATTATTTATATTTGACTACAATATCATTGTTATAGCATTCTATGGATTTCCACAAAAAAAGATCATGTAAATATGGTGAATAAAACATTGGTATGCATAGCTAATGATATTAATACAAAATGAATAACTTGATAGTAGATGACTCTTATTAAACTCTAAAAGTAGTGTACTCCTCTACTTTTGGGTATATTCATATATGATTAAGTTGGAATATCCATCCATGAAGGAGAGTACATGAAAACCAAAAGTTGTATTGATCAATAGTTTTGTGATCAGAATTGAGAAATCATCTTCTTAGAAATGGAAATTTAAATCCCTAAAGTTGATAAAAATTTTTATTTTCCTATTTTATTTATTTATGATTATTATTTTAGTGATCCATTTTAGTTAATAAACCTCTATAATTAATTTTCCTTTGAAAATATTTTCAACTTTGGCTTCAAAATTTTTAGCATGAGTCAGATGCATTTTCAAGGCTTCCAAATTGTATATGCGATGAACTACAGGTTGAGAAAAATGATTTATCTCTATGTTAGGATCTGTACTAGTAATTTTAGTATAAATAAAAATGATGAAATCTTGATTATACATTAATGAAGAGATATATTTACTTTTTTCTTCAAGAGACATGACAACACTGATCAAAGTAGTGTGTGTGTGTTCCTTTGTACCTAGATTCACATATCTAAGTTCATCAGTGGTGGTAGATATTCCTTCATAAAATTATGGTGGATAATACCTAATATATTCTTCCTCTTATTCATTTTCTTTAGTTTCATTGGAAGTGGGAAATGAAGATATTATTTATGAACTATGAAACAATTCAAGGTAATTTTCCTCCTCTGTGATTGATGGAGAGGCATATACAAATCTCACAAATATTTATGTGTGTTAGTTGTAGTCCATGGTTATCTGGATATATTCTACATATTCTCTTTATGCCTCAATTTCATTAGAAGTAGGTGATTATGAAACATCTAGATGACTGGAAGAAAATTTGAAAGAATTTTTATATTCTATTAATGATGAGGAAGTGTCTAAAGACTCCACAAGTTCCAATTTGTGGTCATTATCACATGGATCATTTGGGATACTCTCCCCTCCCTCACTGTCATCAAGAAAATTTAATGTTCTAATATCCTAAGATTTAAGGAATGATACAGGGGGACTGTCAATTTCTACTAATGATGTTGGGTAATTTTTTGACCTCGATAGTGGTGTAAGGATCTAATTAGATTCTAGAGATGAAGAAGGAACATTCACATCAAGGAAATTATAATTGTCACTAAGAACATATCCTTCATCCACACAACTAGACTCAATTGATTCCATTAATATAATAAAGATGGGTGTAGACGTATCTAAGTTCATATTTGTTACCTCAATTTAATTTATGGGAAATATATAATCTTCAACCAGTTTGTGATATGTGTTTACGAGGTTCATCTACGAACCGTTGGGGGAATTAATTCAAAAGAAACCACATGTATTAATTCCCCTATCTATTGTAAAATTATATAACGATATTTTGAGATTCATGGGAATAAAAAAGGGATATCATCCCCATGTATCAATATTCATTATCTATTGATGGGGTAAATGAGGCACTAGTAATATGATGTGGGTATTGTCTTAGGAGGATGAAGTAATGGTCTTCTAAAAAGGGAATTTAAGTATGTATATTAATGAACAAATAGTAACAAAGAATTAGATACAAGGTCCCTACATAGGTCCCTGATCTTGATTTGGAATAGAGAAATTTTCTCTATTTTGTTGTACCCTAGATTTTTCAAAGTGGAGGGAGAAAAATCAACTTCTCTATAACCTAAGAGTTAGAGAGTGTAGTCTGGGATGAGATTAATTATAGATCCATTTTCAATGATATCTTTATGTACTTCAATATCATATATCCTTATAAGAATGTATAGGGGCCTTATGTGTCCCTACATAGAGGTCCCCCTATCTTACTCTATGAAAGAGACGATCACATGGAATTAGATGGGGTTTTTTTCTTTATGATAGAGTTCAATGGTGGTAGCATCCAATTAAAATTTTTGAGTGTTTATGGTAGCCGAAAAAGTGATTCTTTAATATCTTTTGACAGGTTATGGATACCCAAGATTGAGGGCTTAGCAGGAATGATGGAAAATTGTTTCAAGATGTCATACTTCTATGCCATATGCCTAAAATTCCCTACATGAGGATACTCTTGGGTAAGAGGCTTAAAATTTTATGTTTCCTTTTCTGGTGGTCATATTCCATATTCATAACTTAAGATCACATCTTTCATTTAGGGATTGGGATGAGATAACCTTCCCATAGATTGATGTATACTCAAAATGTGTTGATTATCTGCTAGATCCTCTAGTATGGTTGGTTTTAAACAATCCATAAATATTTCAAGAATAAATTAGTATTCTTACTGATATCACTATAGTTATATTCTTTAGTTATCTATAGCTTATATAGTATTATAAGGGATGTGAACTAAATGTCGATGCCCATGTCTCCCTCATCTCCCTTAACACAATATTTCTTGTGTCATCTTCCACATACTCCATTATCATGGGAGGGTAAATTAGGATAGTAAGAGTCTTATTTTTCTAATATGGGATCCACCAATTGGATTAATTTGATGTATCAAAATATATATTATTTTTCTGATGAGGATTTCAATTTATGGTTCGATTCTGGTTGAACCATTTGGAGGGTAGGTGTCCATATTCCCACTGTTAGGGGCATCAAGTATAAAAGAGTTTTAACCATCATAGTTCTTGGTATGGGTTCATCCAATTGTATCTCATTCTTTCTAGGACTATGGTGGTGAATATTATAAGGTCATCACTTAGAGGGATGTGGTGCTGAAGAAGTTAGCTTAGTTGCTGTAGAGGAATCGAAGGTCATAGTTAGTTGATTTAGCTACACCCTGAGAATGGAATGTGCATGGTTTGCCATCATTTTTATCATCTAATAGTAAAAATTTAGTTCACCATTATTCCAGAACTCCTACAATTCCCCCTTTTCTTTTGGTGAAATGGTGTTGACGTAAGATACTTATTCTGGTGGATTTGACATATTGACCCAACTAGATTCCACCATATTTTATAGAATGTCATTGAAGAAAAATAATTCCCAAATGATGTGTTCCAAAAATAGGTGTAAGGTAGGATGGTCATCGATGATAACTTGATTTGGATTTCTAGGCTCGAATGACTTCAATAAGTTATTTTCTATAGATGTGATGAAATACTTAGGAACTTACTCATATAAAAAATAATTAACATTATTATTTTTTATCCTTATATGAAAAGTGCCTATATTCATTTCTCCCTTCCCAATGAGGATTTTGTTTTTTTTGATATTATTCAGGAGGGGGAACTGTGTAATACTGCATGGTTTTGTGTGTTGAAGTAGGTATTGGGTCTAGTTTAAGAGTAATAATTATTTCTTCTACTTTTTTTCCTTTTCCTTTAGCGGTGGTCATTTAGAGGGGGTTATGAAAACCCCCCTATAAATTAAAAGTTTCATATAAATTACCAATTTTAATGTCAAAACCACCACTAAAGTTTAATTTAGTGATAGTTATAACATAAACAATGCTAAAATGCAACACATTTGTTTTAGAAAAAAAATACATTGGGGTTATAACCCCCTCTAATATGAATGATTAGTGGTGGTTAATAACCACCACTAATTTATTTAATTGGATGGGGTTTTAACCACCACGAATCATTGTTTTAAAAATCAATTATATTTTAGTAGAGATTATGTCAAAACTATCACTATTCTCTTATATTATAGTTTTTTTAACCACCTATATATTTTTTTATTTTTTAAAATATATAAAAGTTTATAATATGTGTGCGTTTGTGTTAATAAAATATATTTTATAAATATATAAAATAAAAAAATATGTATATATATATATATGTAATTATATAAAAGTAACTATATAAATAAATATATTATATTATATTATAGATATATATCTTATATAATTATATTATATTTATCTTATATATATATATCCTTTTAGGAATTATATAAATACACTATATATATGTACACTAATTGTTGGTTACAAGTGCAGTGAAAGCATGCAGTGGTGGGAGATGTATTAAAATTTCATTTAGTATTTGAGTTTCCCAAAACCATGAGATATGATATTTCAAATCAAATTTATAATTAATTTAATTAATATTGTAATAAATGAATATAAGGGATTAGGATATTTCTTCAATGTCAATATTGATCATCCTAAAATAACCTTTTGTATTTCCTTTGTTGTGATGCGAGGATCCAAGGATAGAATTCCTCTAGTGGTGATCAACATGCGATCCTTTGATCTCCCCGCAACTCCAATTGATCTCTCAGTGCTACCGTATCCATTCGATTGTCTTGTATTATTTGTGTTGATAGATCATCCTTTGGTCCTAAAGAAGTCCCTCTTACAATTATAACTGTTCATAGGTAGAGGGAAGGAGGAGTCGAGGGAGAAGTTGTTGTAAACAATAATTCTATATTTCGATTAAACCGATCAATTTTTTACACACTACACAATAGGCATAACTGTATATTTATTAAGCTAGGGTTTTGGTTTAAATAATAATTTAATTTCATGTAGGGCCTTAAATAATACAATAACATTTAATAAACCCCTTAGCACAAAATTATAAAATATTGTTGTTATTATACAGTGTGTTATAAATTGTGCGATAACAAATATTATTTAACCACCTTATTATTTAATATTTTTCACCAGACACGATCTTCTTCCATTTAAAATCCTCTACAATTTATTGAATACCCAAATAAATTTTTAATTTATATATTTCATTTATCAATAAATATTTTTGATCAATAAAACTTGAAAAAAATTGTCCCTTGGTCTTTAGAATAATATTTATTAAATTATTTAAATTTGAATTGAATTTAACTTGGATCATTGGTAACACTTAGTTTATAACCCTCTAGTATTATTTCACATTGGAATTATACCGGATTTCCTAAATTCCGAGATTACTATCCAGAAACAGGTCAAGGAACCCAAGAGAAAGAACTTAATGTGGTAACAATGAAAAACACATATGAAACCTCACTATGTAATATAATTCATTTGTCACAATATCTCATCAAGGAAGATACACATTTATGTCACCTACGTATTTTCATGATACATAATTCTTTGACTATCTACAGTAAACACCTCATTACACCATGTCCAGGGAATTTAATGTGATGTATCTAGTCCAATCAATGTTTCAAGATGTCAAATTCCAAAAAATTGGAAGGGGAAAATCCTTCAATGACTTATCCATTAATGACATGTCAATCATGATGCACTGAACATAACATACCTCACTACAAACATATTTTATCATGGTTTTTGTAAAAAAATATATGTTTGTGAGTTGTGACATGCATTAATAATAATATTAAAGTCTATGTAAAATTACAAAAAACACAAGGAAAAGAATATATGATGACACTAAAACATGTATAATTCCCACTAGAAGGTCCTTTATTATAATCTCCCATATTATAGATTACAAAGTGTGAACTTAATTAGAAGAATACTCATCTATTTATGAGTACTCTTCCCTAGACGTCTATGTAGTATGTTTCCAATCATAGTATGTTATCCAACCACAAAACATTATTTACAAATATCCTCATAGCACAACAAGGTTATCATAATATATGCGAAATACTATTACCTTATCAATGTGAAGTACACTCTATGACATCATTACATTAGATTCATACAGAAAAATGAACAATATGTAATAATAATTTTTATTAATATTCAATACATCAAATATACTTGTAATCAGGGTACAAATATTTGGTGTTATGACACCAACTACAAAAAAATCCGACTTATACTAGTGCCAACTTCCTATAACTTTAATTCTGATAGACCTCATAAGATAATATGGTTTATGCTAAGTTAAGGCTTTATCCAAGGGACCTTCCATGTTTTATTTCATGTAAATACAACTCACCAAAACCTCAAATATCTGAGAAACAACCCTCAAGATATGATACTTATGAATCATGTGCTTACTCCAATGATGTGACCATTGCTCTTTTGATAGATCCACCACTATAGTATTATCACAGTAGAGTGTGATAGAATATTTACTGCTAGGTACCATGTTAAGATATTGGATGAATTTTCACGTCCATACTTCTTTAGATTCCTTAGAAGCCAAAATATATATAAACTCTACTATATAATCAATGATCACAACCTACTTTGAGCTTTTCCTACTCATAGAACTTCTTTTCAAAGTAAATATTTTCCCAATTTGTGAATTCAAGTCATTTAGATAGGTTTGGAAACTAGAATCTTAATATCTTATGATTACTAGTTCTTCATCTCCTCTATAATTCAAGAACACATCCTTAGTATGCCTCATATATATAAGGATAGTTGTGAATTCCATCTAATAGTGGTCACATGGATTTGATGATATCATTATACCACACTTAACGTATAGACAACATCTATCCTAGTACATAGCATTCCATACATGACTTACCCAATCGCTGATGCATATGGAATCCATGTCATTCTATTTATTCACCCATGTTTCTAAGGAATCATTTTCCAAGAAAGATAAATGCCATGTCATGGTAGAAAAAATCCCTTCTTAGATTATTCTAGGATGAATCTCTTCAGTATCTTTTCAATGTATATACTTTCACTTAGGTTGATCAACCTCTTGGATCTATCATGATAGATCTTGATACCAAGTATATGTGATTCTACACCCATGTCTTTTATAGACAATAATTTATTCATCCATTTCTTAACATAATATATGACTTGTATTTCATTTTCAATGAGTAATATGTCATCAACATATACTATAATGAGAATTACAATACTCCCACTAATCATATTGTAGACACAATCCCCACATTAATTATTTATGAAACAAAATTCTCTTATATCTTTATAAAAATGAATTTTCTAGGTCTTAGATGCTTTATTAAATCCATAAATGGATTTTTACAATTTTTATTTCTTATTGGATTCATTTGGAGTCACAAACCCTTTAGGTTTTTTCATATAGACATCTTCTTAAAAGTTCCCATTATGGAAATCTCTTTGGACATACATTTTCCAAATATAATATTTGTGGTAATCCACTATGGACATTATATTTTTGATGGATTTCAACATTGAAAATATTGTAAAGGTATTGTCGTAGTCAATGTCTTGACTCTATTTAAACCCTATTGCAACAAGTTGTTCCTTATATGTACTAACATTTCCATACATGTATAGTTTCTTCTTGAATGCCCATTTTTAACCAATAGGCTTTACATCCACTATAGAATCTACGAAAATCTAGGACTGGTTCTAATACATGGAATATATTTTATAATTCATGGATTCTTTCCTCTTTGAAATATTTGGGCCACTTAGTACTTCCTTATAGGTTATAGGATCCTTATGATCAACTAATAATGAGTCACTATCTTTAGTGACTATAAAACTATACCATTATAGTTCTCTGACCTCTCTTGTACTCCTACAAAGTACTTTTGTCTCTGTAATAGTTTCTTTTCCTATGGGGATTTATTGATTTTTTTCTTATGCCAACTCTTATGTACCTTGATCCTAAAGTTTGTCAAATTCTATATCACTCCCATTTTCTCTTTAAGGGATGTGATCCATCTCAAAGAATATGGTGTTTATTTCAACTATAAGATTTTTTATGAGGGTTTATAATGGTAATATACATTTTTTTATTTTTATGTACTACAAAGGTGAACTTTATCCCTCGGGGTGCATGTTTATTACCTAAAGAGGCCTTAAAAAGGTTTCACAACCCCCCACATGTAAGTATAACTACACAAGATTCTTTACATTCTATAAATGGTATGGTATAACATCTTCCACTTTAGTTGGAATATTGGTTTAGTATTTGTGATGTTGTTTATAATGAATATCCCCAAAAGGATAATAGAAGATTCATGACACATCATTCATAACACCTTTTCCAACAAGGTGTGGTTCCTCCTTTCACTAACACTATTCTACTAAGCTGTATAAGGATGACCGAGTTGTGATAGGATCTGAGAATCTCCTATGAAATAAATGAAATATTGATTAAGATATTCTCCAACAAGTTTTGATGAGATTTTATTAATCTTCTTACCAAATTGGTTATCAACATCATTCATGTATTCCATGAATTTATCAAAAGAATGTTACTTTTAACACATTAAGTATACATGTCCATATCTAAAAAAATTATTATTACAAATTTTAAAGTATGAGTACCCACCCCTTTCCTCCATAAAAATTTTCCACGCACATATGTATGAAATTGTTTTCAAGAATCTCTTTTATGATTTCACCTTTTCCACTACATGGGGATTTTTTATTTTAACTTGTATACATGTTTGACATAGACTAAGAGGTTTTAGTTTAAACGAATATAAATATACCTCTTGGTATAATTTATTTCATCTTAAAACAATATAAATATCCATCTTGGTATAATTTTTTCAATCACTTTTGGTTTACATGTCTATACCAGTGATTCCATAGTTGGGTTTGGTACAAGTAATGTGACGTAGTTTTCTTATCGATTTTCAATACTTAGTTTGGGTAGTCCAACACATAATGTTTATTATTTAAATGGTCCATACCATAAATTTTTTTATCTTTTTAAAATAACCAATATTCATTTTTAAATTTTAAAATAAATCCATTTGTATCATTTATGGATACAAAAACAATGTTTTGGTAATGAATGGTATATAATAACAACCTTTCAAAACCAAGATCATTTGGGTCAGAAATGTTAGTTGGTGGTCCTTGATAGCTATAAAATCAAGTTTATCTTTGTTGGATACATGATAATCTACCTCCCCTTAACCAATATTTCTCAATATACCTAGTTTTTGTATTTTAATACACATGGGATCACCACTAGCTGTATCTAATACCGAATTTGTATAAAAAGATAAATATCACATGATAAAACACACACCCGAAGATTCAATTTTCTTATTTGGTTGGGTGAAGTTTTCTTCCATTGTCCCTTCTTTCCACATGAAAAATAGAGTGTATCCTTTTCCCTTACTCTCAACTTGATCTTCCTCTTCTTGAAGTGCATGAATAATATTTAGGATTAATGATCTTATCTTATACTTTTTATTTTTTCACCATAAGTATGGAATGATATTTGTTCTACATATCCTTATCTACTTGGAAATGAAGGGTGAGAAGATATGTCATAGACTTCTTATTGGAGTTGGTGTCCTAGAACCAACAGTTTGTACATTAATTATAAGAATATTTAATTTATTTAAATATTAGACATCTTGTTACATACTGTTCATTGTTCTACATGACTATAATATAATAATGTTCTAGATTATTTGTCGCATTAATAAGGTCATAGAAATTCCCCGCTATGATTAGAACCTTGAAGTGTTATGACAATATTTCTAAATATTGTTCTATAGCTGGATGATATACTATGATGGGATATATATTATACAGACCATCAGGTGTGAGTACTAATAAGTAGATGAGACTTCTTCTCATAAAGTTCACACTTGGTAACCTCCAATATGGGAGGTTATGAGAACAGACTCGCCAGTAGGAATTCTGCATGTTTTTGTGTCATCAGATATTTCTATATGTGAGCATGTGTAATAGTCATTAGACTCTAAGATTATAATTAATATGTGTCATGACTTATGCACATAGATTTACTAAGGGAAACTGTCATGCCATATATAAGCAAGAAGTAGGGTGCATCACAAATGACATGTTGTTAATGGATAAGTCAAGGAAGGATTTTTACCTTCCATTTATGGAAGTTGATATCTTGGCCCTTTGATTGAAATAGAATTGTCCCCATGAATTCCATGGCCATGGTGCAATGATGAGTTTATTTCAGGTAGTAAAATAATGACGTATCAGGCATATAGGTTGATGAAACTATCATGAAACCTACTTGATTAGATATTGTGACAAAGGGATTATATTACACAGTGAGAATTCATACTTGGATGTCGTCATTACAAATTTAAGTTCTTTCTCTTGGGTGCCTTGACCAATTGCTAGACAGTAATCTTAAACTTTAGGAAAGCCCACCTAATACTAATGAGAATGAATCATAGTGGGTCACACACTAATTGTTTCTGGAGGTCTAAATAAAATTATATTTGAATTTAATTAATGTAATAAATATTATTCTCAAGACCGAGGAATAATTTTATTCATGTTAAAATGATCGCATAAATTAAATAAATATTTATTGACTAGATTGTAAATAAAATTTATTTATTTATTTTATTGAACATTTAATAAATATTTATGTACTAGTTTGTGAAGAAAAATATTTATTTAAGAGAATAAAATATTTTATCCAGGTGTTCAATAAATGGAAGAGGAGTTTGAACGGACCAAAACTATGTCTATTGATAAATTAATTATTTATAACTGGGTAAATAATGTTTATCCATTTAGCACAAGGAATAATAATAATATTTTTATCATTATGTGGTAGGGTATTTAATTTATGGTTCCATTGTGTGCAAGTTGGTGATCCAAAAACAATGGTGCTATTATTATTATTATGTGGCATGGGTTTTATATAATAGTTAATATTGCATTTAATTGCTATTTCGCAATTAAATATTGCAACTGAAACCCCATGTCAATAAATAGGAAGGTATATCTATTGTTTCAAACCCCAGTGAATTCAGAATTGTTGATCCAAACATTTTCTCTCTTGACTCCTCTCATATCTCAATCACAAAAATGAGAGAAGTTCTTCAAGACCGAAGAACAAGAGATCAAGAACGATTGACACAAGACATTAGTTCCACCACGCTAGCACACAGAGAATGAGTGGCGTTGATCGGAGACCATTGGAGCATGTGTGAAAAACTACTAGGGGGATTATATTTTGTATCATCACAAGAACAAAAAAGGCTATTTGAAAGGGTCATTACAGATGATCAACGATCATCAACGAAGAAAGTACCGAAGACCACTATATTTAATTTCTTTAGAAATTATTAAATTAATTATAAACATGATGTGAAAGATCCTCTTTCTCGGATATGGCACTATTATTTTAATTTTCTAAATTATCGATTTCAATCCATGGATACAAGCATTCAATGTCGTATTAATCTTGGATTGGTCATCAATTATGGAAAAAGAAAAGTTGGTCCCTCCCAACCATCACACTTCCACAGAATCCGAAACCAATAAGTGGTATCAAAGGGGTCTCATAATCATTTATAATTATTTAAATAATTTTTTTGATGATTTAGGCTTTAATAATTTAGTTTCTAAATTCATGATTAATCATTATTGTAATCTAAATTTCAATATTTTTTCTTCCTCTTTTCGTTTATCACATATCTAATAGATTTTTTTTGATCTACATTAAATCGAGGATCTCATCTGGAGGTGCTGACGATTATGTCCAGGTAATACGACAGTACACACCATGTATTCAGTGTTAAAAACTGTGTAATCTTCCATACATGTCATGTAATATGGATTACACATCATGTAGTTGTGTTCAGTGCATTGAGAGTAATTCAAAAATTACTCAACCCATGTGAATTAATGACATACAATGTAGTTAATTCTTAGACCATGTGTTGACCAAGACAGACTACAGCACAGTCAGTTGGATTACAGGCTATGTGGCCCACTGGACATGGAATGTAGTCCCATTGGGTTAAGGTACAAACTGTGTATCCCATACACTGCTAAGCCGATCAGAAACTATCTAACCTGGAGACAACACGACATGTGTCCCACTAGACATGTCATGTACTCTAAGATTTCTGAAGTATACCTCACACACTAAGTCCCTAGGTGCGTACTTTAGATAAGATGGTGAAGGCAGTACACGCCGTGTAGTCAAAACTAAACATCATGTACATTACCAAATAACCCTGAATTAAAACGTCAATGTTTGTGTAATATTTATAATTACATATCATGTAGATTGAAATGGGTGTTCACCATGTTACCTCAAAGTTTATGGATGAGAATCTCCGAGAAATTTAGAAAAGGATTAAAATAAAATGATTGATTAGTTAAAGTTAATAATTAATCGATTCAAGCGTGATTTTTCTATATAATAATGATTAAATAATTTAATTATAGTTTTATTAAATGCGTAATTCCTTACATTTATGTGGATGGTCATGTGCTAGACCAGACAATTGTATGTGATTGGTTTCCTTTTAATTTATTTTAAAATTAAATTATTGGTATGCATTCCATATCTCCCCATTAATATATAGGGCGTGTGTGCCCATGATTTTTTTTAATGTAAACCCTATTTTTACCCCTCACCTATATGTGAGTTAAAAATCATATGTAATAGATGGAGATCCCAAGCTTGTGGAGGCATTTTAGGTAAGTAGACTAGGTGAAACCAATCCATGGATATACAAAGGCGGACAAGTGGAAATATATAGAGTACTTAGTTTATCAACCACTAGATAAACTAATAATTAAAAGAGCTCATGATCATTCCATTTAATTTATTTTATTTCCTTCAGTTGCATGATTTTTCATTATGGATATTTTGTCACGACTACATAATTAATGAATTAATAAGCATGCAATATGGAACTAAAATCAACCAATCTTACCCGTAAATATTATAAAGATATGGTTAATCACTTAAGTGAGTTTCACTTAATATTAACGAGCATGTGATAAAGATAATAAGGAACTTTATGTATAATAGATAAAGATACCTCAATAAAATATTAATTCATACTAAGTATTCCATTACTTGATTAAGGGAAAGACTCATTAAAACTACGTGTTTGACCAACCCTTGATGGGACACTTAATTTTATATAGGAAGATCTTACGAATGTTTTGGGCTGACTTAGTAGCCCTTGATAGACTTGGTGTATATTTGGAGGTAAGTGTTGAGGAAGTACAGGTCAATATTTTTGGATTGGGGAGTCCAATCAATAGATAATGAGCTACAAGCCCACATTTGGCAAAGATCTACTAACCTGAATACCTTCAAATAGCTTGACCAACCCTTATTAGGGTTATGCGAAGGGGAATATGAATCCTTGACACTAGAATTTCTAAAAAACTAGACATTGAAAATTCAATGGTGAGGGCCATTGGGAATTGATAAAATAATGGGATACTTAATAAGATTAATTTATTATTTATCATAAAATGTAATCTATAAAGTACTAGCTATCAACTCTTTTAATTGTAGAATAAAAATGAAAAACTTGTCAACCATGTTATTCCTGCGATCAATGCTAGATAAAGACAACATCCTCACCAACTATAACTTCTAGGAATGGTTTAGATGCCATTGGGTCATTCTATGACATGAATGGAAATATTACATGATGGAGTCCTCATTACCCGATCTGCCTTCCTAAGAGGCAAGTGATGAAGATTTCCTGGTCTAAAAAAACATATGAATGAAGCGTTCAATGTTCAATGTTTAATTTTATCATCAATGTATAGTTAACTCATGAAGTCTCATTAAAACATAGATGAATATAGAATTCATGAGCACCTCTAGGGCATTTACCTAGATATAGAAACATAGGAACGATTTGGGATATCCAAGGCACTCTTTCAGAGTATGCTTGGAGAGGGTGCCCTAACTGGGCCTAACATAGAAACACTCATTGGATATATTGAGCGTCTGGAGGTTATAGAGTTTAAACTCCTCAATAAACTAGGTACCAATCTCATTCTCGCATCAGTCCCTCACAGCTTCTCTGGTTTTGTTGTGACTTTCAACATGAACAACATTGAGATGTCTCTACCAGAACTTCTTATCCTCCTTCGCCAAGTGACAAAATACATGAAGTGCAAAAATACTTCTGTCCTTATGGAGAATAAGAGAAAAGTGAAGGTGAAGAGCTTTAAGACAAAATATTATTCATTCCCTTCCATGAAAAGGAAGATCAAAGGGGAAAAAGCGAAACATGAAGCAGTTTGTTTTTCATGTTTCAAGAAGGGCCACTGGAATAAAAATTACATCCAGCTAAAGAACCAAGGGAAATATTTAGGTGAATTTTTTATTGAGTATAATTTATATGTTTCTATAAATTGTGTATTAGATATAGCCTGTGGTGCTTAAATATTTATCCAAATATATAAACCAATTAGATTCAATAAAATTGACCCTTGGGAGGTATATCTACAAGAATACAACAGATCTAGACTTGTTGTTGTAGCTATTGGGGACTACTACCACATGTTTCCACCTAGGATGATCTCAGTATTAAAAGTTTGTTATTATATGACTCTTGAAACAAAAAACATTATTTCTATATCCATACTAGATATAGATGGATTTATTTTAATGTTCGGAAATGAATATTGATTATTTTATAAAGATTTAATTTGTTTTGGTAAGTCACATTTATATAACAACCTTTACTTACTGGATTATACAAACCAAGTAATAGAAATAGATAATGAAACTACTTCACATGACTCATACCACACCCAACATTGGAATCATTGGCTAGGTCAGGTAAATGAGAAACGATTGAAAAAGTTACATCAAGAGGGATATTTAGATTCTTTCGAACTATAATCACTTGGTGTATGTGGCACATGTTTACAAGGAAAAAGAAACAAATACCCATTTAGTAAGAAAGGTGAAAGAGACAAAGATATTATTTAATTTGTTCATACTGATGTGTGTGAACCATTTCCAGTAGAAGAAAGGGGTGGGTAATCATACTTCATAACTTTTACTGATGATTTTAGTAGATATGGATATATTTACTTAATGAGGTATAAGTCAGATTCTTTTGATAAGTCCAAGAAATACAAGAATTAAGTTAAGAACCATCTTGCTAAAAAATATTAAGAATCTCTACTCAGACTGAGGTAGATAATATATTAATCAAGACTTCATTGATTACTTATGGGAGTTTGGGATCCTACCCTAACTCACTCTTCCTTACCCACCCTAGTGGAATGGTGTATGCGAAAGGAGGAACCACACATTGTTGGACATGGTGAGATCAATGACGAGTCATGCAAGTCTTGTATTATCATTTTAGGGATATGCGTTACAAAAAATGACACATATACTAAACCAAGTACCAACTAAATCGATAAATGGTATTCTATATGAGAATTGAAGTGAAATAAAACCCATATTATCAAATTTACATGTGTAGGGAAGAAAAGCATTTGTTAAGGCCTCTTCAAGTAACAAACTTACACCCCGAGGTACAAAGTGTACCTTAATATGAAAGCCTAATGAAACAAGGTGATATTACCTATACGAAGCCTCATACAAAAATGTTATAGTAGCATAACATTCCATATTCATTGAAAGGGAGAACATATCTAAAAGAGATAGTGAGAGTGAGATAGACTTCGATGAAGTTGAGGCTCAAGGTATACAAGAGTTGGTACAAGAGAAGATTCCACAAATCTCCATGGAAGAAATATTTGTTTCAGAGAAACAAGCATAGTGTAGGAGTACATGAGAGATTAGAGAACTTGAATGGTATGGTTTTCTAGTTATCAAGGATGGTGACTCATTATTAGTTGATAATAATGATCCTCTAATCTACAAGGAAGTAGTAAGTGGCACTGATGTTACCAAGTGGAAAGAATCCATGAATTATGAAATGGATTCCATGCACCAAAACCATGTTTAGATTTTTGTTATATCCTCTAATAAATGTATATCCTATTGGTTTCAAATGGGTACTCAAGAAGAAACTAGATATGTAAGGACATGTTAGTACCTATAAGGAATTACTGGTTGAAAAAGGTTTTAAATAGTGTCAAGGAATTGACTATTAAAAAACGTTTTCACTAGTGCTGAAATCCACCAAAATTCTATTGGCCATTTCCGCTTACCATGACTATGAGATTGGGAAAATTTATGTCAAAATAGAAATCCTTAAAGGTAACCTTTAGGAATATTTCTATATGACACAGTCTGAAGGGTTTGTAACTCCAAAGGATTCCAATAAGATATAAAAGTTAAAAAATCAATTTATGGATTAAAGAAAGCATCCAGGTCATGGAACATTCTTTTTTATGAAGACATAATGGAATTTGTATTTATAAAGAATGAATTTGAGACTTATTTATATAAATGGTTTAGTGGGAGTGTAGTCATTTTCCTAGTAGTATTTATTGATGAAATAATACTTATTGGAAATGAAATACCTGTCTTTCAGTCTATTAAGGGATGGTTAAATAAATGATTCTCTATGAAGGACTATGGTGAGGTACCATATATTCTTAGGATCAATATCCATCATGATATATCCAAGAGATTTCAAGGCATAAGGAAAAGTATTTACATTGATAAGATACTGAAGAGATTTAGTATGAAACAATCCAAGCGGGAATTTTTGCTAGCATCACATGGAAATCATCTTTCCAAGAAAATGTGTCCCCAGACACATGAGGAAAGAAAGAGAATAGAAAGGATTACATATGCATCAACAATTGGTCCATTAATGTATGTTATGCTATGTACTAGGATAGATGTCGCCTAAGCATTGAGTGAAATATGAAGATATCAAGATAATCCAGGTGACCACCATTGGATGGAAGTCCAGACTATACTTATGTATCTAAGGAATACTAAGGATGTGTTCCTAGTTTGTAGAGGAAATGAGGAACTAGTGATCATAGGATATGAAGATTCTAGTTTCCATACTGATAAAGACAACATTAAGTTGAAAACGGGATATATATTTACTTTGAAAAGAGGTGTTGTGAGTTGGAAGAGCTTAAAGCAATGTGTAGTCGAAGATTCAGCAGTAGAGTATGAGTATATCAAAACTTCTGAGGTAGCTAAAGAATTAGTTTGGATGTAAAGATTTGTCCCAGAGCGGAATGTGGTACCTATTAGTAAAGATCCCATCACACTTTATTGTGATACTACTACAACAATGACTCTCACAAAAGAGTGAAGGTCACATTAGTAGATGAAGAAAATACTACAGAAGTATCATCTCTTGAAGGATTTTCCTCAGTGAGGTGAAGTTCTAATGAGAAGTATTTCCATGGAAGACAATATGTTGGAACCCTTGACTAAATCCTTAACTTAGCTGAAACTTGATCATTGTGTGAGTTCCGGCAGACTGAAAGTCGTAGGCAGTTGGCTCTAGTCCAAGTGGGAGATCTTTGGAGTTTGTGTCCTATAATTAACTATTTGTACATTAATTACATGAATATTTAATGTATTTAAATATTAAACATCTTATTAAATATTTTTCATTGTTCTTTAGGACTATAATGTAATAATGTCCTAAATTACTTTTCACATTAATACATTCATAGCAGTTCCTCACTGTGATGATAACCATGAAGTGCTATGACAATATTCTTAAATATAGTTCTGTAGTTGGATGAAATACTATGATGGTACACATAGTATAAATAATTTCAGGTGCGTGTACTCATATGAAGATGAGAATTCTTCTCACAAAGTTTGCACTTATTAATATCCAAGATGAGAGATTAGGGGAACAAACCTACTATTAGGAATTACACATGTTTTGGTTTCATCAGATATTCCTATTTGTGAGTGTGTGTAATGGTCCTTAGACTTTAATATTATCATAAATACATGTCATGACTCATGTACTTAGATTTTCTGATGAAAACCGTCATGACATATATTGGTGGGAAGTAGGGTATGTTGGGTGTGTCATGAATGACTTGTTATTAATGGATAAGTCAGGGAAGGATTTGTCCCTTCCACTTATGGAAGTTGATATCTTTGACATTTGATTGAAATAGAACTATCACCCTAAATTCCATGTCCATGGTGTAATAATGAGTTTATTTGAGATATTAAAATAATGATGTAACAAGCACATAGGTTAATGAAACTATCATGAAACCTACTTGATGAGATATTGTGAAAAAGAGATTATATTACATCGTGAGTGTTCGTATATGGATTTCATCATTGCCATTTTAAGTTTATTATCTTGGGTGCCTTGACCCATTTCTAGACAATAATCCTGAACTTCAGGCTATCCTATCTAATGCTAATGAGAAATAATCTTATAGGGTCACACACTACATGTTTTTGGTGGTATTGATTAAATTATATTTGAATTTAATTAGTGGAATAAATATTATTCTCAAGACTAAAGAATAATTATATTCAAGTAAAAATGAACATATATATTAAACAAATATTTATTCACCAAATTGTGAATAAAATATATTTATTTATTTTTTGAACATTTAATAAATATTTTTTACTATTTTCTAAATAAAAATATTTTTTAAGGGAGTAAAATATTTTATTCGGGTGTTCAATAAATGGAAGAGGTGTTCTAATGGACCAAGACCTTTTACATTGACAAATTAATCATTTACAAGTTGGTAAATAATTTTTATTTAGTGGGCACAAGAAATAATAATAATACTATTACCATTATGTGGCATATTATTTCATTTATGGTTCTGTTTTGCGCATTTTTATGCCAAAAAAATAATGGTTTTGTTATTGTTATTATGTGGAATGGGTTTTTTTTAACAGTTATAATTGTATTTAATTGCTCTTTCAAAATTAAATATTATAACTGAAACCCCATGTCGATTAATAGGATGGTACATCTATTGTGCCAATTCTCGATGAATTGAGAATTGTTGAACCAAACATTTTATCTTTCGACTCCTCTCATCTCTCCCTATCAAGAATGAGAGAAGTTATTCAAGACTGAAGAATGAGTGACCAAGGAAGATTGATGAAAGACATTCGATTTTCCTCACTAGCACCCAGAGAATGAGTGGAATTGACCAGAGACCATTAGAGCATGTTTGGATCACTTCTATAGCTATTCTACTTTGGATCCTCACAAGTGAAACGAAGGCAATCTGTAAGGGTCATTACGAATGATCAACAATCATCAACTAAGAAAGTACCAAAGACCCAGGTATTTAATTTCTTCAGAAATGATTAAATTAATTATAAAAATAATGTGCAATATCCTGTTTCTCAGATCTGGCGCTATTATTCTCTTTGTCTGAATATTTGATTTCAATCCTAGGATACTGGAATTCATCAATGTATTGATCCTAAATTGGTCATCGATTACAGCAAAAGAATATTTGATCCATCCCAAGCGCCATGCTTTCGCTTCATCCAGAACCTACACTTCTCAATGTTGTTCATATTAAAATTCACAACACAACTAGAGAAGATCTATTAGAGTGTTTCCATAATGATACTAATGCTCAATTATTCAAGGAGTTTAAACCCCATAACCTCTAGGTGCTAAATATATCCAATAATCTTGAATATGTGATGCCTGGATGGGGAACCCTCTCTAATATTTCTCTAAAATATAACCTTGGGGATCTCAAAACATTCCTGTCTAGATCTCTCTTGGTAGAGACCATGGAGGTGCTCAAGCATGATATATGAATCCATGTTTTCATGAGACTTCATGAGTTTAATATAAATATATGAAGGTATTGAGCATTGAATATCAAAAATTCCACTCAAATGTTTATCATAGAAAAGGAACTCTTCATTACTTCACTACTTAGTTTGTGGATCATGCATTTTGGATTCTAGCACATAAAATTTAAATTCATGGTGCAGTACAACTCAAAGTTATCTAAACCAATCCTTGAAGTTAATTCTAGTTGGGAGGGTCTTTCATCAATAATGATTGTAATGATATAGTTTAGGATAAGCTTTATATTTTAATCAAAAATTAAAAGATCATATTAGTAGTACTTTTTCTTTATTTTAAATTATGTGAGAAATAATAGTTTTTTTAAATCTACCACAATTTTATCAAGTCCCAATATCCCTCAACATTGATCACAGAATGTTTATTTGATTTAACATTCTAGTTTCAATGATCCATATTCCCCTTCACATAGCCCCAATGAGGATCTGTCAAGCTACTTGGTGGTGTCTAGGTAGGCAGGTCATTATTAACTATGGGATTGCAGCTCCTTTATCCATTGAATAGACTCCCCAATCCTAAAATTTTAACTTTGATTTTCTCAACACTTTTCTCCTAGTTACATCATGTCTAGTGAGGTATACTTTTATTGATGTAGGATAGTTAATTCAACCCATAACCTTTATAATAACTCCACATGAAGTGTTATTATCCCTTTTAGGGTTGGTCAAACACTTAAGATTTTATTCTTAACCAAGTAATAGAAGTATAGGTTTGACATAATATATAATTATTGGATTTTAATTTAATATGCATAAATTTTATATTTTTTATCCTTTACATGTATTATAAATAATAAGTCAATGTTACAAAATTAATTAACCAAGTGGGATAATACATTTTCATATAATTAGTTTTTGTAATTTACCTCTTTTTAGATTAATTAATTTATTTAGGTGATCACATCCTTGTATCAATAAAATAAATAATTGCATAGTCAAAAATAAATAATTAATTTAATGACCTATTCATGAGCTTTATCTAATTTTTGATTTAATGAGAGAAAATTAAATCAACCTTTGACCTAGGGTAAATAACTATTGTTTCTATCCTTGTCATAAGTTAAATCTTTCCACATGTTCACCTCGGTAACACCTTGGTTTTTATCATTATAGTTCCATCCTGAACATCTCTATGAGCCTTGGGAAACTCCATTAATTAAAAATATATATAACTCACACATAGGTGAGGGGAACCAAATGATTTTTTAAATAGAAACTACATAAATATCCTTATACATAAAGGTCATACATAATAAGGTAGATATGGATTACTCAAAGGCTATAAAATTTAATTTAATAATAAATAATTGAAAAAACATGTAATAAATTAAATTAAATAAATGGAAACACATAAAATTGTCATGGATAAGATCATGAACGTTCATACATACAACATATACAAAAATTTAAATGGATAACATTCATTTCTTATTCATTCATTATTATTATGATTAACATTTTTCTATTAATTAATTTATTTATTCCCTTTCATTTTAATGACCATCAGAATTCATTTGGAGATAACCATCATTAAGTCATTAATTTAAAATAAAAAACATAACTAATAGTTTTAGATTTATTATAATAAATTAAGTAAGTATTTAAAATTATTTAAAACCTATATTAAATCATCAAACACTTAAAGTGTCAATAAATTAAATAGTGTTTTAATGTTGAAATTGAAAATTTAATGTAACTTAATTATACTAGTGTTTGGGAGACTACATAGTGTGTAATATCCAACTATACGTTGTGTACCTTTATTTCCAGGTATCTGGACCACATTCCTGGGGCTTCAGCGTGTTGACTCAGCCAAGATGCAGGATGTGTTCATTCTAGATACATGTCATATATCCACTTTCCATGTGCCCGAGATACCTTCCTGGGTATTCAGCATGTATCTTGGATGATTACACAGTGTGTACTGGCTATCTACACACCATGTGATCTGAATTTCATGTTCCTGTGTAACCTGTTAAAAGACTCAGTGTGTTCTTAGGTGAGAGACTACATGATGTGTTGTCTCTAGCTACACGTCGTGTATCTATAATATCATTTGTCTAGATAAATTAATATGTATATCGAATGCGGTAATTGATGAATGATATGTTTTTTACGTTTCATAGACATCGTGTGTATCATAAATTCTCCTGGTTTGTAGTCTCATTCGGTTTGACCATGTATTATGAGCACACGTACATTGTGATTTACGCCAAACCCCTTATTGACTAAATAATGTGTATATTGATAAATGTCATGTAATCAAACAATCATGTTCCAAGTTGGAAAGTCAACAAATGGTGTACAGTTATTTTAATAACTGTATGGAATGTCGTGTATCCAAAGATATGGCTTGGTGTATCATACTAGGGTACACAGTGTTTACTTTAAAGTACATGTTTTTTGACCCTATCATACTGGAAAAAAATTGGTAGTTCCCAATGGTATCTTTTCACATTATTCATATATTCTTAGACCATTAAGAAAATGAAACACTGAATGGACATAATTAATATATCAATAACATGATAATTCAAATCTTTTTAAATAATGAATAATAATAAATAAAAATTCAACCATGATTTTTTATGGATCAAAAATCAAATAAATAATTAAAAAATTGGACATAACCTCCCTTTGATGCCACTTGTTGGTTATAGATGCAATGTAAGCATGCTTTGGTGGGCAATGTATTAATTTTTTTTAATATTTGAGTTTCCTAAATCCATGACCAAGGATTTTACATATAAAATTTATTATAAATTTAATTAACATAGGATGAAATTAATGTATAATATTATGATCTTTCATCAATGTGAATGTTGCTCATCCGAAAAGTCCCTTTCATATTTTCTTTATTAAACTTTTAGGATCTAAGGATAAAATTCCTTTAGCGGTGATCCATATGCACTATTTCGATCTACAATAAATATCAATCAATCTCTAGTTGCTATCATGGTGAATAGATTGTCTTGTGTTGTTTTTTTTGGTCGTTCATCCTTCAGTCTTAAAGTAATATATCTCAAAATTCTAATTCTTGAGAGTGGGAGTGAGGGGGCGGGGGGAGGTCAAGAGATAATTTTTTTGTCATTAAAAGAATATCTATTTCAATTTCACCAGTCAATATTTTTACAAAGTATACAATATAAATAATGGTTTCTTTATAAATCTAGGGTTTATGTTAAATTATTCATTTAATTTCATGTTGGACCTTAAATAATATAATATTATTTTATAAACCCATTTCCACATAATAATTATATTATTATTATTATTTTTTGGTGCTCACTAACTTATTAAATAATAAATATTATTTAAGAGTATGTTTATTTAATATTTTTTCTATACATGGTCTTGGTCTATTCGAAATCCACTAGCATTTATTGGTCACTTGAAAAAATATTTAATTTATTAATAAATATTTACGATTGAAAAAATATGAAAAAAATTATCCTTTGGTCTTGATAATAATATTTATTGAATTAATTAAATTCAAATAGAATTTAATCGAGATCATCAGTATAACTTATTGTGCATCTCTCTATGATTATTTATCATTGGAATTAGGTGGGCTTACCTAAAGTCTAAGATTATTATCTAGAAATGGGTTAAGTAACCCAAGAGATGGAACTTAATGTCACAATGATTACAACAAGATATTAACTTTTAGGGTGTAATATAATACCTTTATCAAAATATCTCATCAAGAAGGTTTCACATTTATGTCACCAACCTATTTGCTCAATTTTGTCTTTCAATGAAAATATTAAATAAACAATTCATTAAATAATGGAATTGGAATAAAATTATATGTTTATATTCCAAAAAAATGAATGATATATCAAATTAAATAAAATTTGATAGGAAAAATTCTTCCTCAACTTATCCATTAATGACATGTCAATCGTGACACACATGATATACCCAACCTTAATGAAAAAATATTTCATCACAGTTTTCTTCAAGAAATCTAAATGCGAGTGTCATGACATAAATAAATGATAATACTAAAGTTTAAGGACCATTAAAAACACTCAAAAACATGAATATATGATGACCCTGAAACATGTGGAGTTTCTACCAGTGAGTCTTTTCTCATAATCTCTTGTCTTGGTGAGTACTAAGTGCGAACTTCATGACAGGAAGACTTATCCACTTACGAGTACACACACATGACTACCTATATACTATGTTTACCATCATAATAAATTATCCAAAAACATAACAATATTTAATAATATTAACATAATACTCCATGGATATGAATTATAGCAACCCTAGAGCTTGAGTTGATTAAGGGAGTCATCATTATGGGCTAATTTTTATGTCATAGCCATGTATCTTATAGAACCTATGAATGAAGGTTGTGACATCACTCTATCCACCACAATGCAGAAAAAGTATAAACTAGGAACATTAAATCACTATGGCATTGTGTGAAGGTTGTACCATTACTGGAATTGATAAATATGTGTGTAAAAAAATACTACTCTGTAGAGTTTGATGATATCATGGAGAGGCTGAGAGTAGAAGTGGTTATAATATTTTATGAAAGCATATGAATATTCAGTGGGATAGATACAACATAGTAATGCATTTCATTCTTGGATGTTGTGATGTAGTGGTATTGGATATGCTTGTTGGGTTCATAACTACCATAAATTAAAATACATGAAGATTTTAGGGTATTCAGATTTTATAACTGTGTGTAATGAGGCAAATTGAAGAATATTTATGTAGGCCTTGCCTGCCATGGTGGATTTCAAATTCATGGGAGTTTTCGGACAAGACATGAAAATATAGAAAATGATATATAAATATAAGATAATACTCATCCAAAATCCTTCTCTCATAAATAATAATACTCATAAAAATAAAGATAAAGGAAGATATTTGGTCCAGATAAATATTCAAAGAGGAGGTAAATGGAGGGAGAATAAAAATTAAAAACTAAAAACATGAGATTTTTCAGGTTGGTTATGTCTATAAAAAAATAGGGAGTAATTTTGCAATAGATAAGATATGCATAAAATGAATGAGACTCATACTAAGCCTAGATCAATATAATGATGATACTTTCATGGAGTACTACTTAGGACATTTTCACTTTTCTATCCAATCATGACTAGCTTGAGAGGGTAAATATTCTTATACCTAACTATGTAATATAGGTTGAGTCCATATAGTGTAGGGGGACATATTAAATTAAATTTTTTAATGGGTAATTGAATTTTATCCTTTCATCATAAATCTTACCCTTCACTATCATGAATTACCATTATAGAGAGTAAAAGATGTGCTTACTAAATGCATTGACTAACCACAAATATTGATGGAATAACCAATCCATGAGTTTGTGGTAGAAATGTTTAATAATGATTTCAACCACCTATCTATAAACTAAAATATGTAAATTAGACATGAAATGGGTGTTTATACAATATAGGTTGAACACTCAAAGGGGAGGCTCACTAGAGTTCAGTTTTAACACCATTTAAATTTAAAATCACAACACTTATCTCTCACTAAGTGCATGAACCATAATTTAAAAATTATATTTACACTCATATCACTTCCAAAAAACATAATTAATTTCAATATTTTGTTTTTCATTACATTTTACAAAAACATTATAAGTAATTTCTACCCTTTCTTAATTGATTGGCCTTAACATCCACTCTACAATGATTAAAATTATTTTTAGTATAATTTTTTAATTTTCCACTTGAGAAAATATAATTATACCTTCTGGAAAATAAGTTAACAACTCTTAACCATTATAGACATGACTGGTGGAGACCGCTTGACCTGGTCCCAACTACTATACCAATGGGGGGGATTCCTTCTATCCCTCTAAAAGTGGATCCAAATAAATTGTTCTTATAGATCCCAAATTGGGTATATGACTGACTCTTCTTTTACTACTATTACAAGGTCTTCTTGATGAGATAGATCTATTGAATGAGTAATATGAGGCCCTTCTTATAAAACATACCCAACATGTATATTCCCCATGAGTAAATCAGTGTTTAGACTCCTCAATAACTTCATTTCTACCTCATACTATGTGAATCATGCATCAATTATAAAGGGATTAAATTCTTTTGGTAATGGGTGGGATATAGACAAACCATTTCCATTTTATTTATTTGTAGCTCTCTAGAGAGGTGGTAGATGATCATTTATGGGAGATAAAATTTTTTATCTTTTCTTTGGTATCTTTTATGAATATATTCCTCATCCATTGTAGTGTGAACTGTATCATGAATGAAAACATCATCCTCTTATTCTCCTCTATCAGACTCATTATCCTAAACATCTATAAGGCTATTGATTATGAAATTTACTAATTCATAATGTATTTTTGGTATCATATCATCATAATTATTTTGATATTGTTTACCCATGGATAATCTTTTGAACAAAAATCATGTTATTTCTGAGTGGTTTCTCTCTTTATGTGTAACTCTATCTTGTGAAGTCTATAAGGATTCATATTTTCCTTCCATAATTCTCCCAAAACTCCTTTAAGAAAGGTAATTTACAGAGTGATTTTAGAAAACCTCATAGTACTATTTTCCAAGGATCAATAAGGGTAATATGATGAGATAAACCATGGAGACTAATCTTGTGAGATGCTATGAAATTTTTAAAAGATGGACTTTATGAGGGGGTGATGTAAAAATTTCCCCAAATCTATGGTATGGTGATATTCTTGTTAAACTATTGAAATATCTTGAATCTTCCAAATATTTGATAAATATATGGGAGATGAAAATTGTAAAAATCCATCGTTCCAAGTGGGTTGAGGCTGTTCTCAGTTTGATACTACTCTGATCATAATTATTTCCCTCCCGATCTTGTAAATATTTATTTGAGAAAGACATGGATAAAATCCATTTTATAAATCTTATCTACTAGATACAGGAGGAGACACAACCATTTAATGTTTTTATTTTCTCCAATGAAATGATTGAAAAATATTTTAAGATTCTTTATGTAAGATTATTTTGATGTATTTCTCCCTTCAGGTTTAATTTTTTGGAGATTTAGCAATGGTTGATACCCATTGGGTGTACTAACTATCATATAAAATCCTCAATTTTGAGTGCCATTTGAAATAAATGAAATTGAATTATTTATCTTTCATTGAACTTTGTTGGTCAGGAAGAGATGTAAAATTAACTTCTCCTTGTTCACACCATCCTCAAATATATACAATGGATTGAGTGTCCACGATCAAATAATATATGTTGATCAAAGAATCAAGAAATTCACATTTAAGATTATAATGAAACTTTTTCAATTTTAAACATTTTACAAATAAAACTTAAACTAATTAATTATATCTATGAAATTAATCAATTTCCTTGATACCATTTTCATATACTTCTTAAGGGATGAAATTACCTTTTAAATGACTAAGATTCATCCACAGATTTAGATAATCATGAGATATACATTTTTCTATTAATGTTTCTAAATTCCATTCTTATAGGTAACCATAGAATAAAAAATGACCATTATATTATAATTAGATTTTTTAAACATAATAAATGTGTTCTATTTTCTATCCATGAGAGATTCCTTCACTTTCCTTGACTAATGTGGCCCTTATCTGACTAAATTGTTAGTGAGATAAAGATTGATTAGAATTGTCACTATTTTAGTGAAATATAAGTAGTATAACTGTGGTTTGTAAATGATCATTGAAAATGGATATCTTCTGAATAAAAACTAGTGTCGCTTATTAAATATGGAGAATCAATCATAGCTAACCTCCTTCTTTCAAGTGTATCATGATATGAGGGCATTCCCATTGTTAATTCATAATGGGAAGGACCATCAATTTTTTTTAAAAAGTATCAATGTGTGAAAAGCCTTTGTTGTTAATACCATCATGGGGAGGAATACCATCATTGTTCAATATCTAGAAACAAGGAAATACCCTATAACATATTCCCTGGGGAGGACCTTCAAAGATTATAATAGAAAGGGGGTGTCCTTCTTGTCATATGATCTTTTGATCATGAGGTGGAATTTAGAAGATATCATCATGATAAAAGTTATCATGATCAATCATAGTATGGCTATGAAAGATTAATTTGTGATAAATTCTAAAGGTAAGACCTCTAGGGTGTATAGTAGAATTTTTTTGTGGGCCTCCAAATCTACAAATACTACTTCAGTGATCTGGAAATGAGTCATCGTGATATTGGGCTACCATTGATAAATGTTTGAGGGCCTTAAGAATTCACACATCTTAGTGACTAGGTATTTGGTCCTGCTTATGGACTTTAAATTTCCCTTGGTGGTGTTCTATGTAGATTTCCTCCATCAGGAATCTGGAGTCAGATGTTGTAATCACTAACATTTATGTATAGGAGCCTACCTAAGAGGCACATAATCTATTTCTAAAATATATTGACATATTTATATGGTATTTTATGTAGTAGTTTCCTTATTTTACATAGTTTTGGGAATGGTAAAATGCTATCCTATTGGAATGGGAATGTGTTCCCAGTCATGTTGTCCATTTATCATTGTGGTATGCTAAAAACCATATTGGATGGGAGTGAGAATTTGTGAAAGACCTTGAGTAACCCAAAATTTTTGTTGATGAGTTACCCTGGTGGCGAGGATATTAATATGTGTCTTCCATCTAATTGTTACTATTTCTTAGATATGATGAAAACTTAGTAAACTGTGGCTGGGGATGTAAGTCTATCCCTTAATTACTAAGTGGATGTGATGATATGCTTCTATACCAGGAATGAGAATGTGAACCAATTTCTTGGCTGGAGCAGGAATGGGTTCCAACCCATTTGCTATAGTTTTCACTAGAATACACTAAGTGGAATCATGTTTCGTGGTAAAAATATATTTCCACCCCCATTTTTTTTGTTTTAATATTCCAAAAAGATTATCTGGTTGATTCCAAAATTTATTGGTTGGGTTGTTTAGCATGGATAGGAATGTGCGTCCGCTCACAAGTTGCCTCCAAAATATATTAGTGGGATTATTTGATGAAATTGAGGACATGGTACCACTCCTGATCATATATGGTATTCCAACCATGATAGTCTTTCTAATTTTCTTAGTTCTAAGTGACCTAAAATAAGACACTAGGGGGGAATCCATATAGGGATGTTGAAGGCTTGTTGCTATAAGGTGTTGATGGTAGTAATTTTTGTAAGGATATTTCAAATATAATATTGTGTTTTAGTGAGGCCTATATCTACATCATAGTCTACCTCCCTAATATAATGGAGGTACTTTCTACTATGTTATGGGGAGAGGCTCCCAAAATGGTTTGAAATAGAGACATGTTCTTAATTCTTCTTCAATAGTACTCATCATTAGAAAGATTATTGGTGTGGAAAAATTTTCATAAGGGACTCACATGAAACCTCTAATTTAAAACTAATACCATTCAAGAGGTATTTTAAAATTCACGCATTCTACACCTAGTGCTGAAGGCATTGGGTTAGTTTCAACATACTCTATTCGATAAAGACCTACATTGTGTAACTGATGATGTGTATTTTTATTATGGTTGTGAGGGTTCTGTTTGTATTGATGGTAGTTCTAGTTTTTCAATTGTGAAACAAAAAACAAAAATAATAAAAACCATCAATGCAACAACACATAAAAACCAAACCATTCATGGATGATTTATTTCATGATTTAAGGATATGCTTAAGGTTCCACCATTTTTTTTCTAAGAATAGAAAAAATGGAATGACGTGTGGGAAACACTATTGTTTTAGTTAATGAAAGATTGAAAACTAGTTCATAATTTTTTTGTGTGTAGAATACATAAAAAAATTCCCTAATGTGTGGGAAAATCAATTATTTTGTATAATGAAATATTAATTTTGGGTTAACATTTATTTTCAACCTCAAGGATGAATTTATTTGTGTATAGATAATTAGTCACATTTAAGATATTTTCCAAAGGGGTTAATTCATAGAACATGAAACACTGAACAGTTCATGGATACATGATGGACTAAATACTCACTTTCCAAAGGTAGGTGACCACTGTGGTACCCTACCAATAATGATTTGGAATGATCAATTGTCAAGAAGATTGGAGTTCAGGCTCATCACACCCTGTTAGGGGAAATTATTTCATACTCTTGTACTCAATTATAAATTAAATTCATGCTTTTTAATCCTTTCGAAATCTTAGTAGGGGAATAATTACTTTGAAATCAATTATTATCATGTGTTAAACATGAAAATCTGTACATATCATATGTATCCATCAACATGAACATCTATATACATATATTAGGGGTTCTCACTCATTGTAAAAATATATTTATATCATAGGTTCTTCATATTGTTTCATTATTATATAATGATCACTGATTTTAGGGGACTATTATTAAAATCCATACAACTCGTCACTCTAGAGTTTATATCTATATAGAAATGTGGTGATTATATAACTATTTTGATTGGGACCATGATAGGGTTTCCCCTATATCCTTAATAAATGATTTTTAACCCCTTTAGTTTAGTTCCACTTAACCAAATGCATTATAAAATTTACTATTGTATGATAAGGACTGATCCATTCCATTTAATATAATGTGTAAATGAGAAATAGATGAAATGTTCCTAGAAATTACCAGTGTGAGACATGTGAATTATTATGATGTTTTTGTTATATTTGAAGGGAATTTTTCCCTAAAATATTGTAATGATCTTACTAGGAATTTAGTCTTCTGAATATAGATCCTATCAAGAATATGGACTAATGATGATGATATGATAGGACCTAAAAGGTGTGTGGACATCATAGTGGGGTATAATATTATCATGAACATGTTCTGTTGTATATGGTAATATGGTTGATGTTGATAGTTTTGATCCTTGGTGAGGCATCCTACATATCCCATCAGGTCAGAAATCAGAACCCACATAGTTTGATTATTACGATTTAAGGTCGTATGATGGAAACATACCATGGAGTTTAATTTAATAAATTATGGAAATTTTCATTTAGTTTAACAACATGTGACAAGGATTATAGAAATTTCATTTAATTCTTTGTTGTTGATAAAATGGATGTGAATTTTAAAATCATATTGTGGGGGAATTAGCCAGCCATTTTTGCATCATGTTTAATGGGACATTGTCTTGGAATTTTAACATCATTCTATGGGGATTTATGTGTCTTAAAAGGTATGTAAACAAAGTATTGAGTGGGGGTTAATAATATGAGGCTACCAAGGTATTCTTAATAGGGAATATGACCTTTTTAAATAGGTTTCTCATGGGGAGTTTTTCCTTTTCTGAAGAAGGTAGTATGGTTGGGGATTACAACTAATGAGGATGACCATTAGAGATGTTTCTTAGAAATAGTGTAATCAACTCAGATCTATAAGCCTATATGATTTATTATTGATGGGATAAATAAGAGATAAGGGAGGATTAGATGCATTGTATAGGAGTTGAAAATTGGGATTGAATGGGGATTTCACACTGAGGTTTGATTAATGAATCTACTCCCTATATGCCTATTGATGGGGGGGACACAAAATCCATCATATAAGACTAGGGTTTTACTCCTGGAAGAATATGATTTTCCATAATCATACATTTTTCAAAACACATTATTAGTTCTTATACAACCATTGATTTGAAAATATAAGGCATAAATGGTTATCATGTCATATCATGTTTGAGGCTGCATGCAAGATGTAATTATCATTTCTTGAGAATGAGATATTTTTATTAGTACCTCCAGGACTAAGTACATCATTACTAGGGGTATGCATGATCAAAAATAATAACCTGAGGTCCTCATATGGTAGGGTTGAAAATTGGGTGGAATAATTTACTAGGGTTATGAATGATTGAAATGGAACACTGGTGTGTCCCATACACGTATCATGTAGATCTAGTTACTATGGGGGAGGTCTTACCCTAATTTTTATTGGATTATGGAATTGATGATAGATAACTGTTTAATCAATCTTCATAGGGGATAATATATATCCAAACAATACATGGGAGAACAATACTGAGATAAGGGAGATAAATACCCCATGTCACCCCTATCTCACATAGAGGTCATTCTAAGAGAAATTGGGGAAACCGCAAAGGGGGTCCTTCAAGAATCACTTCCTTCACAGAGGAGAGTGCCTCCTACATGAATGTATAATGGGGTTATATTTATATAAGGGATTTAATTTATGGCATTCTTCTTTCATGATGGCACCTTGTATAAGAAGTATCTCATCCCTAGTGGTCAACTCATTACCCGCTATTGGTGGTATGGTTGAAGTCTCAAACTTCTCCAAGAATTTAAATTTCTTCCAACCTTTATTTCATATCCCCTATATCTATGTATCTATATCTATGTAAATAATTCTAAATTTTTCTCACTCTCCCCTCCCTTTTAGGGATGTAATCATTTATTTATTTTTGGTTTTGAAGAAACTTATTTCCTAAATGGATGGATGCATCAGAACTGATATTATACACGATGGAAATATATGACCACCTCACTCTATAAGGGAAATCTGTTTATTGAAGGAAGAAAATAAATAACATGTTCCATAGTTTAGTTTTATCTATGGGGGGTAGGTCATCACCACCTTACACCATAAAATATTTTTTATGCGAAAAGAAGATCACTACCTCGATCTGAAAGCTAATTTCTTTTTAAGGGAGTGTAAGGTCACCACATGTATCTGAAAAAATTCATTTTTAGAGGGTATGGTGATTTGAAAATCCATTTCTACCTCTATAGTAATTGAAGTTTTTATTGTAGAACTTTTATTTCTATATGATATATCCTAGATGTTATGACGGTTTATTTATTTTACAAAATTTTCCTTTTATTTTCATATGGACGATCTTCATTGTTCATGCATGAACTATTTCCAATAATTTTCAAATTCGTGAAAATCATGTGGGAATCAATAGTGTGACAACTTAATGAAGATTTCAAATATGGTTATAGAATTAAGTAACCAATTAAAATACCTATAATCCAATAAAAGGAGGCTATAGAGAATGTGGTTTCAACTGAAATATCGGTGGAAAAAGAATTTATTTAGAGAATTGTGAAATCATTATAGGGTATGGAAAAAAGTAATTTAAGTTGGGAACAAATCCATACTAATCATAAATCATAATTTCAAAAATTTAATCTACTAATATTTTAGGAGGATTAAGTACCTTATTAATAATAAAAATGGATTAACATGATCAATAGAACTTTTCATTTCCATTAAACAAAACATAATAAATTTCTAAGCTAGAAATATATATATAGGAGTATCTCACATGATAGTAGCTAGAATAATCTATTCATGATAAAATCCACTAAAACATTATGTGGGAGGGATTCAATGATTTGTTTAATAAATAATGTTATCTTCATACCTCCAAAGTAACCAAAATGATAGATTTATTTAGTCTCATGTAAGTAAATCTTTCTGTTAAACAATACGTAACTGATTTATGAACATAATTCATTTATTTCCAAAGGTGGTGTCTAGAAAACATCTAAAGAAATGTTTATTTGAGGTGAGTATATGATTAGATTTCAATTATAAGTTGGAAATGTTCGTCATTGATTATTATTGAAACATGGTAAATAGTGAGGTAGTAGAATAAAGGGCCATTTTCAAAAATGGTAGTGGAGTAAACACTTTTTTCTCCACCAAAATTGGTGTAAACTCTAATACTAGAAACATGAAGAGGAGGGAAACCTACACCAAAAAATGAATATCACTAGATAACCAAAATATCAAACCAATATATTTTCCACCGTGTCGTAGTATATAACTATTTTGTTTTCAATATGGTTTTTTTTCGACAAGAAATGGAAATGTACAAAACTACTTTGAGACTATCATAAGTATGACAAGAAAGGACACCTCACATGTTATTGTACAAAACCCATAAAGTTAATGAGTACAAGTGGCTCAAATTAATCCCAAATACCTCATGATTGACCAATTAATTCTCATCGAAATGTTTCTTAACCTCAAAGTCAAGAAACTCAATATTATTATATGGAAACCTCGATCATCCATCTGACACCACCGTAATAAGGAATTAAGGACCACTTAATGAGATTTTACCAACTACTATATGGAGATGACATGAAAATCATAGCTGAGTAACCAGGTCCCCTGATAGTGCAAGACACCATTATTCTCAACTCCACTATAATACATGTATTGTTTTATTTTGGCACATCTCACCCATTTGTTACTTATCATGTGGTAAATTAATTAGGGAATCACATAAAAATTATGTATCAGGTATTGATCATCAAAACACATATAGTGATGTAGGAATGCATTGGATTTAAGTGTTCATCCTCTCATATTACCATTAATTTATTCTAATTTTTTTATGATTTTAAAATCATGGAAATGTACATCATTGATTTTATTTTTAGAATGGACTAGATAATTTAATTCACTACTTATATCAACTATTGATCTAAAAAAGTAACCTTAACATCCCTGAATGGTTCTATTCATTTATTAAAAGTGTATTAGGATATGAATGTTAGTAGAGTTGCAAATTTGGTGAAAATATATTGAAATATATCTTCTCATATGACAATGATAATTTTGTGTGATATAGAAGAAATTAGGACTAGGAGTCTTTATGATATAGTAGATTAATACCCTGATCACTTTTCACATGATTTTTCTAGGAAACCAAATTAATAGTGAATCAAATTTTCATCCACCTTCCATGAATGAGATCTATTTCAATTCCATCATATAGAGTAACCCAAATATAATTTCATGAATCAAATTCTAATTATAATAATTATAAATCAATATATTCATCAACTAAGTACATCACCATCGGATACACACGTCCTCTTCATAAATATAGTAGATGGATCTCTTTTATTCTGTATTGACTATAATCAATTTAATTAATCTATAATAAAGAATATATAACATCATACTCAAATAGATAACATTTTCATCAATTTTAGGGATCTATCTATTCCCCAAAATTTATATTTGATGATGGTATCACCAACTCCATGTAAGTAAATATTATATTCTAAAGATAACTTTTTTAAGTAGTTACAGTCACTCATGATCTTTGGACATAAAAATGTACAATTAGTTTTCCTGGAATTAATGACTCGTGTCTTCCAAAAGTTAATAAACTAGTTTATCATGGTACTTTTCAATCATGTTTTGGTGTAATCTCAAACTAGATATGAATCTTTGGGAAGAAAATTGATATTGTATTGGGTACATTTATTGAGCACATAAATTATGATAAATTCTATAAGTATGAATTCAAGATACAAAAGGTTAATTTCCTTGGTCATTTAATTTCTAAAAGTGGCATATCATTCAATCATAAAGAGATAGAACACATGAATTATTTGATAACATATAAGAAATTCATTGATATATGAATATCTCAGGGATTAACAAGTTATTATCATCACATTTTTCAGGACTTCTCAAGACTCACTTCTCCTTTGAATAATTTTAATATGAATGGTATTCAATTTAGGTAGATAGATGATTATCATAAATCCTTTCTTGAGCTTAAATTACAACTCACATTGAAATATATCATCATCTTACCAGATCTAGGACAATGCTATATGGAATATTGTGATACATCTAGATCCAGATGAGATGTATTCTCATAAAAGGAAACCATGTTGTATCTTATGGTTCAAGACTATTGCAAACACAAGAAAATAATTATATTATTCATTACCAAAAAATTTTTAGTGGTATGTATATTAAAATATGGTTCCCAAACCTCTTTAGTGAAAAGTTCACAATGTCAATGGATCATAAAATCTTTTAACACATCTTTTAAAAAATGGATTTGAACCTATGGAAATGAGTATAGATAGAAGATATCTATATTTTATCATTGACTTAGTTTATATACTAGGATAATATAATTTAGTTATTTATGCTTGGAGTCAAAAATAATATAACAAGGTTGTCAGAGAACCTCATAACTAGTATAATATTGTTGGAGAAATTTTCGCCATGCCTTTGGATTATAGTTCAAAGAATCATGATGTAGTTTTCATTCCCATTACATTTATTCCTTATTTAGTGAGTATAATTCAGTGGCTTATAAATATGAACTATAATATATTTATGTTAGGTCAAACCACAGTGTAGGGAGACCAATGAGGTGTAGATAGTGGATGTAAACTTCATATTTTTTTTTCAGAATCAAATCATAGTTCCATCATCATTCCATGAAAATATTCTTTCTTTTTATCACCTCTTAAAATTGGTGGTTCACCTGGTTATTTAGAAAGTGTGCTTTGAACTGAAGACTCATTTTTTGTTGTGGTACATGAAATGAAAATTGAATGATTATTCCATGAGATGTATCATGTATCAATAGGTAAAGGTTGAACTCCATTTCCCATGTGACATGTTATAGTCTATTCCTATACCCATTTGAAAATAGGAAAATATTTCCCAAGAATTTCTTACCAATATACTATGGAAACTTTGAACGAATGAAGTTATTTGGGTTTTTATGTAATGAATCACCATAGAAACAAATTTCATTCCAATATGATATTCTGATATAGTGAAATAATTGGTAAATATCTACTAAGTGAATTTGTGAAATTCCATAGAGCACCAATATCTATTGTCTCTGACTATGATACTTGATTCAATTCACAATTTTCATGATTTTTGGAACAATCCCTTGGAACCTAGTTGACCATGAAAAAGATATATCATCCAAAAAATAGATGGAAAATTAGAACATGTGATCCATACATTGGATGATATACTATGATCATGTGTTATGAATTTTAGTGGTTCATGGGATGATTATTTCCATTTGGTGGAGTTTTCATGTAATAAATATTATTATACTATGATAAAAATGGCTCCATTTGAGTACTTTTATGACTATTCATATCAATCTCCACTTTTTTGGTAGATATTATGGTAACTCTATCGATAAGACCATGAATTTTTCATGAAACTACTACAAAAAAATTAGATAATTAGGAAATGGAGAGAAATGGACCAAAGCTATCAGAAATAGATTTAGATCATCCTCAATGGCCTATAACTTTTGATGTCAGTGATAATGTATTCTTTAAAGTTTCCATACGACTTGGACCTTACTATTTTGGAAATAATATAAAACTTGATCTTTGGTACATCATGACAATTGAGATTTTACATTATATTGGAAATGTCGTATATCAGTTATCCTTATCACTAATAGTTAGTTTTGTCCCAAACATTATACATATTTCTTATTTAAGAAAGTACTATCCTAACCCTAAAAATTTGATTTGTTGGGACAATCTCACCAATGAACAAGATGATGAAATTATTCATGCCCTAATCAATATTATGGATAGATATAAAATGTATTTTCAGGGTAGAGAAAACACTTTTCAATGAATATCGTGAAATCAGGGTTTGATTTAGGAGGAAACATGGGAGTGAGAGATATTCATGCTGGATCAGGGTCATGAACTCTTCTATTGAATATATGATCTTAAAATTCCCATGGATATAAATTCCTATGGTGTAGAGAGTGTAACACCCCCAATTTGAGGTATTTAATTTTTTTATTTATCATAAAGTTAGATTACATTTAGTAAGAATTATAAAATATTCTAGGTGGTTTTGGAATGAATTAATAATGTTTTAGGAGACACAATTTTTGAGAATAGTTAGGGGAAACCATGTAGTATTATCTAGGTAACTACATGAGATATAGAGGGGTGTTCTATGTAGGCACATGGTTTATCCAAAACATGAATAAGTAGTCTGACTTTTTAATTTTTGAAACACTAATGATCTTTATTGTTGGAAGAATTTGTTCCAAACTGTGTAGAGAAACCATTTGACAATTTTAATTATATATGATAAATAGATTATCCAACACAAATAGTCCCCATAAAACCCTCATTAAGCTTACCTTTTCATATTATCTCAACCCTTGAACCTTATTTAGGTGATTTTTAAGAGATTGTTCCATCTCATACATGATTTCAATGGATTATAAAATGTTAGATCTTAGAGATAAATGGTAATAGTATCTTTCCTCCTCTCTATCCTTGATTATCTCATTGTATCTAAATAGAAAAAATTGACTAGGGATTTCATTATTGAATCTATGTATTAGGTCAAGATTTGATTAATTGTTTTTTGGAATGTAATGATGGGGAGAAAATGAGATCCTTGATCTATGAGGCCATGAGTCAACTATTTATGTATAACACATTATAAGTAGGTGGATTCTCCTCTTGTTCCATTTTTCCTATAATTTAAAGGTTCGATGTCTTATAAATAAATTGGTTTTTCTTTTGGTTATAAAATTATGGTCAAATCCCTACTAAAAATATATTTTTCTTGGTTGGTCTTAAAATACAGAATTGTGGGTGATTCCCACAATGTTTTTGATTATATTATTTAATAGATTTAGTTTTTAAAATAATGGTTCTTAGTGTGAGAAATTTTCATTAAATTGTTTGGTGTGATTTTATATTCATATATTAAGGGACATGTTGGTTTGTATGGCCATGACATCTAATCATGTGGAACATTGGATTATTTCACTAATTGATGACTTGGGATTAGATGGATAGAAACCACTATCATGTTGGAATATTATGGAGGGGAATTCTAGGAGTGATTTCATTGTTGGGTGTTCTATAGGGGTGAGTGGGTTAAATCAATGGGTGTATTTTTAGTGTGAGTTATTTCACTAAATTATAGTTATGTTTCCATATTTATCACTAGTTTTTCATTATTTTCTACATGTATTATATTTTAAATAAGAAATGATCTAACATGTTTATTTTTTTAGTGTTATTTAAGGGTTGTCTCGGGGTTTTCCTACTGGGTTTTATAATCACGCCCAATATTTTCACCATGGTTCAAATATAGATTCTATTTATCATGATATAGGAAATGGGAAGGTTTCATATTTTTCCATCAGAGCTTTGTAATGTTGTGGTTATGGATATATGGAGTTGGAGATTGGCTCGACGGCTGAGTCTTGGAGTCTGGAGTAGTGAATCCTCATTTCCTTGAGTCTTATTTTCATTGTTTGTTATTTTTATTGGGTTTTATCTATCTTGAGATTTAATACTTTTACTTTGTTTTCTATTTAACTATTGCTCTGATGATAATTTAGTTAAACCGTTTTAGTTTATTGAGGTTTCGTATCATGCATCATATTTCTCCTCTTATTTATAGTCTTATAGAATGTTATTTGTTTAAGTAAAATTCATCCCCCACAATTTTGTAAATCTAGTAGTATTTATTTCTTATCTTTACTACCCTGGGGACAACACTTAAGTTTAGTGATATTTTGTTTCTTCAAAATCTAATGGGTCAGGTTAGAATGTTACAATAATGTTCATGAAAACTATACAAGGATATTAAAACAATAAAAATATGATAATTTTTTGACAGATAAAAAAATAGAATAGGATGAATGATTTGAGAGAAGTATGTGTGGTTATATATTGGAATGGAAAATAGAAATGTGTTAAGTATATAGTCATTATGAATATATGGTCGTTGGGTATATGTGGTCATTGGGAAAGCACAATCATTGTATATATGTATGATTAATGAGATAAATTATATTACCAATGAAAATAACATTGGATACTCAATTAAAGTAATAATAATATGTGACCATTAATATTTATTAGTTGATATGGTGAGTATAAATATAGGTAATGAAATTGTGGAATTTATAAAAAAAGGGAGAATATATATTACTAAGTATTAAAATTATACTTTAAAAGGTTCATTTTTCTAAAATCAGAATGGAGGTAGAATCACTAGGGTTTCACTTAGACCACATGTAAGTTGAAATTTAATAATTATGGCTACAACGTAATCCTCTACTACAGAAGTTACAATTCATGAAAATCACTACAAGATCAATGTTAGTAGAATCACCACATACAACTACCACCTTTTCATATCTCACACTTAAGGATTATACAAAGGTCTTTATGGAGTTTATACGTAGAAGTTAGGATGATATTAATATATAATTACAAATTGAATAAATATTCTCTTAAAATATGTATTTTATTTTTTACTATTATAATGTATATTTTTACACACGATGTATTATTATTAAATGTATAAATTTTAAACAAAGAATACAATAAAATGGATTGATAAAATTTAAGGAATTATTATTATATAAATAAATAAAATATAATAAATAGTTTAGGATTTATAAGGTATAAAAATTTAATTATCCATGGTTAAATTAATATGTTTTATTTGATAAAAATATTTTATTATATATAATATATATAAATTTAAAATTAAAATTCATCATATTTGTATTATGAAATTTAATAATATATATATATATATTATAATGTAGATAAATAATAATAACATTAATTAATATTTGAAAAGACACTTTTCTAAACAATTGTATTTAAATGTTATGAATTTTTATTTTAAAATTAATTCTTATCAAGTTTATGAAATAAATTAATAAAAAATTAATTTCACATTTGGATTCAATATATCCAAATTAGACAATAGGGTCAATTTCATTTTCTAAAAAAATAATTTAATGATATAAAATATTGAGTTACGAGGAGTAATGTCATAAAATACCACTAAATCTTATATTTTAACTATTTTCATGATGTGATGAACTAACAATCCTCATCCCATGAATTTTTTTGTTCCACTTTCCTTCTAAAATTACATTACTTATAAATTAATAAAAGAATGTTTACAGATATTCCAATCAAACTCACCTATAAAAATACCCCTCCTTAACCCACTTCAAACCTCACCATTCCTTATGTTTACAACCCAATATCTACCTCATTTACCTCTCATATAACACTCTCTTACATTTTTTTATGTTTTGGTTACATGAAGGATATACAAATCCTTCATTTCAAAGTAGGTCCTTAAGAAAATATGTAATAATTAAACATAAGTATTACATTTTTCATTATTAATTTATTTAACTTCTTCATCCAAAATGTTTTGTTAATATTGTTTAATATATTATAAAATTTAGTTGACAACATTATTTTTTTTAAAAATTGTTATTATAATACCACAACATATTCTTACTCATTTATTTATTACAACACATTTTTCTTTGAGTTAGTTATACCACTGATACAAATTCTGTTAAGACATTTCCATATTGAATGTTTATGAAAAATTAAATGATTATATTATTTCATATAAATAATTAATTTAGGTTATGTATTCAATTTTAGTAATAAATATTATTATATTCATTAATTAAATCAATTCATTTTAATGATTTAATATTCAGAAAAAGGAATAATTTGAAACTATTTGTTATGAACCATTAATGTAACATCCATGAAATAATTATGTTACTAAAGAACTCTATCAAACACATCAATAGAATATACATGACCATTATATTGTTTATGAACAAATGAGCAAATGGCATGTACTGGAACCTCAAAACCAAAGCAAGCATTAAATAAATTGAAACACTTAAAGACCACAACAAAATTTTACTATGAATGAAAAATAAATGGGTAATAAGTAAATATAAATTAATTGAAATAAGTAAAATAAATATAAATATGGTTCTTTTAATGGTAAATAATAAACCTTAATTTATTATGCAATAATTTAGAGGGTTTGTGAGAAATCAAAAATCCAAAGTAAGGGTTTTCATGATGTAATGTCCTTTTATTGAGATGTACTCCATAATATTTATCTATATTATTATAAATTTAATATATTATATATTTTCATTGTTTTATGATTTAATTTTCCTTTTCTTCAATGGAAATTTCATTTTCCTTCCAAAATATTCATTTCGAATAATTTGTACTTGATAAAATACAACATTGTAATGTAAATCATCCCCTAACCCTTTTGAGTATTTATATTTATTACCAATATTAATTCTTATATGATTCTTCCAAAAAAAGAAAAATACCCTAGGGTTGAATCATGTTATATAAATTTGAAATGACCCTTCACAATGATCTTATCTCATGGTTAGGAACAAACACTTTCTCTCAATCTTGAATATTATGGTAGTGATAATGAAAAGAAAGAGAGACCAAAGTAATTTTTACTTGATTCACCTATATTATAAAGTATACAAGATGAATAAAATAGAAGGTTTTAAATTACTACATTAACTACTTGTTTGTTAAAAATTTATAGTGTCCACATGAACCCTTTTTGTTTACAACCATTACAATAGTGGATAACTCACTACTCACCCTAATTAGAATGAGTTCAATACTACTATATGTGTTTCCTATAATGGTGATGTACCCTAAATACTTAATCTGACATAATATTATTTGGATATATAATATTGTAAAATATTAGAATAGAATTTTATATGATATATATTACTGTTACTCTACTACATCCTGATGATACATTGGTATCATATCAATATGATTTAATAAACATAAGATTTGAAAAGTGTGTAAAATTTATCACCTACATCAGGATATCATTATATATGGAAATTTAACATGATGAAACATATAATAGTTTGGTGCATTTATTTAATTATTGAATTAGTGGATATAGAATTACACGTGGGTTACAAAACACACAATAAAATGTAGGAAACATCTTGAGATTTATCCTTATAATTTTATATGGAGGAAACTCCCATTTTATGGGGGTGTATCTTTGGAATGAAACATATCCAAAAAAATCCTCATTCTTGAAGCTATCCTTAACCTCTTCCCTTTATATTATGAGGCACTTGCATTTCATGAGAAGGTAAAGACTCCCACCTAATTTTTGGGTGATTTTAGACAACCTATGGATACACTATAGAGGGGGGGCACCATTTGGATACTTCATAGGTGATATTTACCAAGAACACCCACTGAAGATAGAATTAGTGGCCTTGAATTGTGTATGGTACAAAAATATTCATTTAAGAGTTTTCACATGGTTTTGATATTCAGGTATATCTGATTTTTTAGGTTTTTAATCACTTATGATTTATTTAAACATGTTTGGTATCATCATTTGAAACTAAAAAGGTGGTACTAGAGATAGATCTACACCATTTTATTCTAAAAATAATCATTTAAAATTAATAAATTTACATTACCATAAAAAATAGTGCAATGTTCAATCAACATTATACACTATATATAGTAAATATGAAAAAAATATTAGACCATTATAGACATTTCATAATATTAAAACATAATACGAGGTTAGTATAACAATATACATTATGTGATAATGTAACATCTTTTTGGGGAAAAACATATGTTATATGATAATATAATCATAATTTATATCTCAGTATATCTTAGGTGTCACAACATATGATATATGATATTGTAGGTGGTGTTAAAATGCATTAATTAACGTCACACTATGGATGGGTTAATGTTATGTAGTTCCTAAGTTAATAGTTCATGATGCCCTATAGTTCCAGTTTCACCATCTATAATAACGAATATCATAATATGCGTACATACTCACCTTAGTCATTCTTTTGTGGAAATATGTTTAAATTTTAATGTAAGTCATGTTGGTGAGGAACATAATTTAACTCTTATATAGGGTTGATATCACTAATCAATATATCTGCCACATTATATATCATGAGCATTACTCTTATGCAAGTATTAGGAATAAATATTTAGTCCTACATGAGTTCCTAATTTAATCTTATTGGAATTTGGCACTGCTTATTATAATGTAGTTACACTTGTTTAATCATATATAGTGTCGATTTTTTTAATCTGACATAGCACCATGAGTTTTAATCCAACGTAGTGTATAAAAATGGTAAAGTTTTCTTTTCCTTAAATTTAATTATGAAAGGAATTAAATAATTTATAAAATGTTTATAAATTATTGAAAAATAGAAAATAAGATATTTATTTATTTATAATGTGCACTATTAATTAATAAATTAATTTTAAATATTTATAATTATTTTTTTAATTATTTTTAGAAATATCGATATTCCATAATATTTAATGTTAATATTAATATACCTTTTTCTAAATTATATGGAATTCTATATACTTTATATATTAATATAAGAATAATTTATAAAGTGTTTATAAAATAAAAATATAAGGCATAAATATAAATAAATATAATATAATTAAATTAATAATTTTAATACATTCAATTTGAAAAGATATAATTTAAAAGATTATTTAGAAGTTATTTAGACCAAATAAAAATGATTTTTCCGAATTGATTTGATGAGGGTTGAAATAATATTATATGTATGATATTTATATTATGTGAACTTTTCACATAATAAAATTTTTATTATAAAATGTTTTTAATTTAGTTAATATCATATATTTAAGGTAAATGTCATACAGTGAATAATAAAGGTGTTTTTAAATAAAGAAATGAAGTTGAAGTGTTTTTATTCAAAATTATTGATTTCCCATAATGAAATTATGAGTTATAAAGTGTTTATTTTATCTTTATTTATGAATTGTCCAAAAATATATTCAACTCTTATATAAATTATGAATTATTCATTTTTTTCAATGTTCAATATTCATGGATGTAATTGTAATAATATTAATTTTGATGTATCATTTATTTTAATGGTTTTAAACTACTTATAGATATTTTCATTTTAATATCCTTGTATTTTAAGAGAAGACTTTATTTAATAGCATATATGGCACACAAAAATGAGCTCTAATGACTGTGAAATATTATTATTTAAATATGATCGTTATAAAATAACTATTGAAATTGAGAGTTTTAATAGGATTATTTTTCATTATGATATATAAATATATAAAAAGGTCATACTTATTAAACATTTATTGATAAATTATTTGAAAAAATCACACATATTTTTTTATAATTTTATTTTATGCTTGAAAAATATTTTTTCTTCAAAAATGAATTTTTATTACACCGTATGAGTTAATATAATAATTTAAATATTCTAATATTCTAATTTTTATGTTATAAAAATTATATTATTGTTGAAATAATTATATAAAATTTATCTCATGGTATTGGTTTGGGTTTTTTATGAAAAGAATATTTTTTATTAAAGAGTGAAAGAATAATGATTTTATTGACCACTGCCTTTTCCATTCAATAATTTAAAAATTACCATTTTTTAAAAATTATTTCAAAATTTAGTTAGTTTGTCTTATTAATCACAATAGAATTAATTTCATTTTAATTTACATTTTTCTTGTTTTTTGGTATAAAGATATTTTTATACTTAAAATACATTTGTCTAGAAAACATCTTTTCATTATGTTTTCCAGTTTTTCTTTTAAATGTAATTTCTTCCATTTATAGTAATTTAATTTTAAAAAATACATTTCATATTTGAAATAAAAATTTAAAAATTTATTATATTTTTGAACTTTATATTTGACCATAATTAATAGTAACTATGGTAAATTTTTGTCGCATCCATAAGTATAAATCGGGTGAATAAAGTTAAAAATAATGTGATAAGCCTTTAAAATATGTCTAAAAACTAAATAATTTATATGTTATGATTATATTTGAACCATAATCATCCATTATTTGATGATATGGAATGTCGGTTCCATTTTTCCTTAAAAATTTCTTCAATATTAAGAACTAATACAAAATATCACTCTCTTTGCTTTAGTATCCTAATATTGTTTCATAGGGATAAATAGAAATAATGTTCTGTTAAAAAAATTATTTTAAATTTGAATGATATTTTTATCATGGTAATTTAATTTTAATTTTTAGTGGTGGAATAATTACCTTAAGTGGTTACGCAATACCAACATAGTGATTGTTCAATGACAGAAAATGAAAGTAAATGATTTTAAAAAACAAGAATAGTAATAAAATTTTGATTAATTATTATGTTTATTGTTTTTTAGATACATAAAACATATTATTTATTTTAAAAAAGTTTGTATTAAAATTCCATCACTATCTTTATGCCATTAATTTCAAACAGTGTGAATAGTACCAAAAATCACATTAAATTTATATTATGTTAAATAATATTTCATTTAATTATTTAATGTTCACAAGAATATTATCATTGGACAAGTTAACGAGATATTTTTGATAATATCAATAATTTTCTTATTAGGGTTTACTTTTCCTTTTATAGAAATTGTCTTGTCTCATATGAAGTAAAAAAAACATCTATATCATAGTAATTGTCAAAATCGTAAACCTGAGGTTAAAATTAAGAGATAAGGGTTAAAATAACTTAATGTTCCATAAATTTAATTGGATTAGAGTATTTATATTTATGTTTACTTTTTTTTTCATAAATATATAATTTTTCCACTTTTCCTTGGAAATTAATGTATATTACTTTAACACTTTATGTAATTCTGAGGGTTCTCTTCTCCTCATAGGACACCAACTATCCACTCTTCCGTACACTTATAAGGTATTCATGGATGATTCTAAAATTATATTTAATGTATTAAATTATAATTATGTATTATTATTATTCTTTATGTAATTGAAAAATGAATCCTTTAACCACAGTCAACCTACCAAAGTAATTTTTTATTTATAAACCAAACATCCTAAACATACAAAACATGAAACTAACCAATTAATTAATTAAATATTAAAATTATATAAATGAAATAAATTTCATAATGTTTAATTAATAAACCTATAAATGTTTCTTAATTAATTAAATAATTAATGTAATTTTATTATATAGGAGGTAAAGGAAAAACCTATTAATTTTAAACTTAAGGTAACATATTTCTTAACTCAATTTCCATTCATTAGGTTATTATTATACTTCATTGACTATATTATGATGAGATTATGTGTCAAATGAACTATGATTTCATTATTTTGAATTTGATATTTTTTTTGTTTAATTATTTTTAAAAAAAACTTTATTTATTAATTATAACTTCAATGGTATAATCTTTGTCTTGATTAATCATCTGAATTTTATTTCTCTGAGACATGTTGTGTAATATGCACCTAATTCCAATTATTAGGTTTATATGGTTCCAATTAAGATATTTTAACATTAATGAATCATTGATCATGATATATAATGTTTCATTTTATTCCCCTCTCCCATGATATAATGATTCAAATGTTTTAAAAGATACAAGGGTTTTCATGGTCTTAATTTCAATTCATTGAGAAAAAATTCATGTTATGCACCATGATTTATTTTATACGGTCTACTTTTTCACCCATGAATGTGATTTAAAAAATAATTTAATAAAAATCTTTTGTTTTACATAATCATGTAATTTTCATACATTCAATGTATTTTTGATTCAAATATTACCCACATTGCAAAGGTTTTTCATATCAAACATCCTTTTTTTGAGAAATTTTCTAATTGATACACCTATATTAATTTATATGGTATTTAAACTGAATTCTGAAATATAATACCATGAATATTTTATATGTATTGTATTTTATATTCCTTCTTATGGTCATACTTTCAAATTGGTTTTTTTGTTTTAAAAGGTCATAAATGGGGTTTTCATCAAAAATATTATTTTGATGTATTTAAATAATTTTACGAAACATCTTCCAATATGTTCTGTGTCTTATTTCAATAATGTTATTTTATAAACATAAAGTAACTCCAAAATTTATTCTTCATGATCTTTAAACATTATTTAAATGGGTTTAAATGGAAATTTCTTAACATTTTTTGATTGGGTCACTTTTTACTATCGTTACAAAAGATTGAAAAAAAATTTATTTTCAAATTTTACAACCGTAATAGATTTTACCATATATATAAAAATTATTTTATTTGATGATTACTTTAAATTTTTCCATGGTTACTTTTATTGAAAATAATTTTATCAAAATTTGTGAATTTTTAGTTTATAAAGGCACCGTGATAAAAGGGTAATTTCCCCAGTTAACAAAAAGAAATTTAATGTAATTTTTCATGTATTTAAACATCCATTAATGATTTCTATTATTAATAAGAAATATGGTATTATTATACCATCCATATTCTTTCTATGGATGGATTATGATTATTTTTCAAAAGATATTATCTTGAAAACCGTTTCTTTTCGATGGAATGCACGATGTTTTTAAAAGTATTTTGATGGAAATGAAAGATCCTAGATGTTATATTCATGTAAATTACAAGGAAATTTTTGATGATGTTTAGTGAGCCTGATATAGCTCATGATTATGGGTTTTCCCAATATATATTATATGTCAGTTGATCCAAAACATAAATGTCAAATACCAAGGGTAATGTTCCTATCATTAAAGGTAAAGAGGGATTTAACTAGGTTGGATTATCCTGTGGATTTAAATAGGATATAGTTATTTTTGATACATATTAACATGGGTAATAATTTTTTTTCTAAAATACCAACACAATTACCGGTGCTTTCTATGACTTTTAATGGTTTAATTGTAAAAGTTTCACATCACAAGGCTCATGACAGTTAATTCTTATGACTCTTTCTAGGGTTAATGATTTATTCCACGTAACATGATTAATAACCTAGGTTTTCTTAGGTATTAATTCTTTTATGTAATTATCATACCCCTTTAATATATTCTTATACCCTTATTCTCATCTTTTGATTACCAAATATATTCATTTGTTAATTCATATGTATACCCTTACTAAGCATATAATACGTCCCATATATTTTGTTTCATTTCCACTAGGTTATAAAGAAATATATTAATTAAGATATATCTATATGGGTGTAATATGGGAGATGATGAAGACTTAATATAGAATATGAAAATATAGATATAATGGAAAATGATCACTTAAGGACATGGGAAATGTTATGTAAGAGTTCATGATAATTATTTAAAACTCTAAACTACAAGGTACATGGGTTTATAAGTGATCCTATATTTCAATTTGAAGTTTTATTTTTTTTATGGATCAAATTATTTCATTTTTATAAGTATCAAATATAGAAATATAAGAATTATATTTTAGCACCATATTTGGGTGTGTGGTTTTGGAATTGTTTTAATTATACAAGCATATGAATAGTTAAATATTATGTTTAAATAATGGATTTAAGTTTATTTTACCTTGATTTTGTTTTTATTAAGTTATGTTCTTGAATTAATCAGTTAATTACAATTTATTCAAATTAGTTATTAGAATCAGGATGGAATTGAAATCTCACTTTGGTTAATTATAATTGGATAGGGGGAATTTAGACTAGATCACTCACTATACCAATGGTTAATAAGACTTTTAAGGAAGTTAGGGATGGATATATAAGGATTCAGGATTGCTCAGTTGTGGGTTATTGATTTTATATAATTCCAATCCTTTACATGAAATGGATTCATGTACCAAATGAATATGTTTTATTTGGATACGTATGAATATAATTACATTTTAATTAGGTTTAGTAACACAAGCTATGATTTTGGTAAATTTTTCATTATAATTATAATTTGAACAAATTGGTTTGTGGAGGAAATATGATTTCAAACTAAATCACTTGAAGAATGAATAAATGTAAAGGGAAAAACCTAAGATAAGATGGAGAGAAAAAATCACCTTAAAAAAACTAAGTGTTATATTATTTCCAAAGAGGAACTTTTCAAACCTTGACAATCCAACATGGAAAGTTATATGGAGACCAATTAATTCAATACATAAATATTACATCTTATTATATTAGTCATAATCATTTTTATTATTTTAAAAGCCCCAATAGGGGAAAATAACAAAGATGGAAAAAGAACTGGAAAAACATGGGAATTCCCAAAAGAAACTATAGAGGCATAATGAAGTGAAGACCTAGGGAGTCACCTATGATTATGTTCTTTTCTTCAATAGGAATGGAGAGAACATACTCAGGGAGAAAGACGCGAGTTACTTATAGATCCATGGTTAAAAGATGATCGATAACATTATTTACCTCTCTATAAGTGTACTAGAGGACAATTCCATTGTAGATGAGCCTCTTGGACCTTCTCAGGGTGTAGTGGATGGTCTAGGGTACACTCTACTTTCCATGCATGGAGTCATAAAGAATGATGGAGTCATTCTCGACTGTCGCAAGAGCAATATTGCGACATTTATAGAGTTGGAGGCCTGTCAACATTGCCATTTCCTCATCCGGAAGAGAGTGACCTATACCAAGGTGTATAGAGAAAGTGAGAACCACATGTCCTGATGGATCCCGAACAACACCACATCCCTTCATCTCATTCTATGAACAGGATCCATCAATGTTGAACTTTAAACCAGTTGGATGGGGTATCCACCGAACCCAGTGGCCAGTAAGAGTGGGGTGGGAAAATGAAGAGGCCACTTGTAGGGATCTTAATGAGGGGGCCTCATGCCACTTTTTGAAATAAAAAACCATGTCCATAAGCATGAATTTATTCCAAGACACCAAGGCCCTTCCAGAGGTCGGATAACCCTCATACCTGGCTCTGTTCTGAGCCATCTAAATGCAACATCAAACCAAAGTGAGAATAATGCCATGGGCTTTGCTCTCCATCCTAGCATCCCCAGAACCATGAAACCATCCGTCTAGAAAAGGAAGGTCCCTCAGCGATGCAACTGAAACACCTGTGAAGTCACCAAAGTCCTTCCACACAATATGTTCTCACTCGCTGTCGAAGAAGAGGTGGGTCGAGATCTCCTCCCTCTGGACGCTACAACATAGTTAGTGAGAAGAAATGCAGATAACAAAGCACCTCACGTTATCATATTTTGATAAATATCTATTTCTGATATGCCATAGAAGAAAGTTGAATTTGGAGGGAGCCTCCTTAACCCATAAGGACGACCCCCATAGGTCCTGATGGCCAGCACCAGAAGACACCCTCTTATATTCCTTGGCTAAAAAAGCACCTAAAGGTGAAGCCTAGAAGATACATTGGTATGGTTCCTATGTTATATCAATCATGTAGATAGAAAATCATTGATCTATATCAAAGAAAACATTGATAAATTCAAGGAACCTACTTTCCTTGTTGAAGGTGATGTGCGTAACCAGACAACATGGAAACTCAAGGATAGAGCCCACCCAATTGTGATGCTAAAAGGAGATGTTCCCTGCCCACACAATCCACCTGGAGAGTGAGCAAAGAATAGGGATATGGGAGACAACAGACACACAGAGAGATGATTTCCATGCATTGGGGCCACCCCCCACCATTCACCCATGCAGACACAAACCTACCGCATAGAGAGTGACCCTCGATAACCTCCCACGCTAACTTCACCTGCATGCCATGTAGTTCCTCTGAGATGCTCTTGATTGCAATACCACCCTCTTGGACTTACCTTTCAATCCTCTTTCACAAACCCAGTTCTTCCTCCCCTCTTTATGCACTTCCAATATAAAAGATTATAGAATGGAATCAAGATTAGTAATCACCCCCTTCGTGACCTTGGAGGCCAAGAGAGCATGGTATGGGATGGAGGATATGAAATTGTTGGCCAGAGTTATCCATATCCTAAAGGATACAAAGCTGTTATTCCAATTATGGATGTTCCTAGATATTTTCCCAATAATGGAATCAAAATACTTGATTCGTGCTATACAAGGGGACACCAGAGCTCCCGACTACTCCATGGGAAAATAGCCATGCCACATTCCAAGGTTCTTGCGCTAGGAGACCACCCTACTTTCAGTACAATGCCCGGGAACATAAAATATACTCCTGCTAAAGTTCACCACTTGACCACCCTAGTGACTATAATTCGCATTGACATTATTAAACCCACAGACAGACCTCAAGCCAACATTCATAAAAACAATGGAGTCATACCCAAGCATCAAATGAGTAATATTGAATACCATGTGATTGTACTAGTACCATCCAATGGATCCATCCATGAAGTCCCTATTTAGGAGGAGACTAAAGACATCCTAGGAGATAATAAACAAACTTTGGGATAAGGGATCAAACTGCCTTTGTCCGTGAACAACCTTGAAAAATCCATAGTTCCTACCCATGAATCGGATTTCTAACCACGAAGAGAAAAAGTAGTGGAAAATAAAATCAACTGTCCAAATGGAGAAGCCCATACCTATTAAAACCTTGATGATAAATCCCCATTCCAGCTAGTCATATTCTTTTTTCCATATCTAGTTTGACCACCATATTACCTCCATGCACTCTATAATTCAATCCATCAATGAGTTCTTAGGATAATGCAATGGCCGCTTGAATGGATCGATGCTTCACAAAACCATTCTACTTGGGAGAAATCCAATGGGACATGTGGAGACTCTGCCTATTGTTGAGGATGGAGGCAAGAATCTTATATGTGAAGTTAAACATACTCAATGGATGATAGTGTTGAAGAAGAGATGGGTCCTTAATTTTTGAGACATGAAACACATTCGTGGCACTACCAACACGGGGGAGACAACCTCCTTGATAGAAGTCTCGAATGGCCCACACCACATCATCCTTAACTGTGCTCCATGAATCCAAAAAGAAAGACCTCAAAAACCCATCCGGACCTAGAGTGTTGTCCGGGTTGAGCGAGTTCACAACCCCTAGAATTTCCTCCTCAAGTGGCGTGGATACAAACACAATATTATTCGGTCCCAAAACCACTCTAGGAATGACCTCTATGAAAGAATCATTCCCGCTAGGATAGCCCGTCACTATTTAGGGGTTGGGTCAAACAAGAAGGTCCTTAAAGAAGGCCCCTGCTTATTATACTACAACTTCCTAGTCATTCATGAAGGAGACATACTCCAACTGGATTTTGGGCCAGGAGTACCTATGATTTTCCTTAATGAATTCATGAAAATAAATAGTATTGCGTTCCCCCTCACGTAACTATCTGACTCATTAATCACCGTGGGCCATGCGTTCCTCCCTAAGAAGGATTTCAGCCATATGATCCCTCTTAAAAGACATCTCCCCAAACATTTCTTCATTCCATTCCAGTTCCAAACTAGACTCAAGTATCTCAATCTCAAATTTTATCGCATCCAAGTCGCACGCTATTGGGGGGAGGTTTCTGGCTCACGCCTGAAGTTTGACCCTGAGGCATTTTAGTTTGTTATGAAGACACTCCCATGCATTTCCATACTTGGGTCTATTCCATGAGGCTGAGACAGTGTTCTGGAAGTATGGATGCTCGGTCCAAAAGGAATAGAAACTCATACCAAACCTTCTACTCTGGCATAGAGAGATCTCGAGAAGAAGAGGGGAGTGGTTGGAAAGATTACGACTCATAAGAGTGGGTTTGTTCAGATGCACAATAAGCGTAAATATAAGAGATATCAATGATAATTTAGGCATAAAATGAGTATAATGGTTTAAGAAGATGATATTATCCTTTAAAAACCGTGAAAAGAATATCATAAATCATTATCTTGAGTCATGAACTAAGGCTTGTCTATTTATAAGAAAAAAATCATAATGGAATCAAAGAATATGAGCCCTGATATCAGGACATTTAAATAAGAAATAAGTTTATGGATTATAAATAAGAATGGAAAGTAATTTCATTATTCAAGGATTACTTTTAAGAATATCATAATTGATTTGGTTCACTCATCATTCCATCATATACTTAGTCATGATTCACTCCGAATACAAACATAGCAGACAAAGTCCCATAATAAATTGGGTTCATTCTCCATTCTAGTACATATTTTGTTATGAGATATCCATATTTACCTACTTCATTAGTGGGATATATAATTATAGGCCCACCTTTCACATAATGAAAATAACACATATGTGTTCCACAAGATCCTAAAACATTCATCACTAAATAACCTATGGAAAAGAAAAGAGTTTGATAAATATTTCATCATTTCATTATTTCATAACCCATAGAAAAGAAACATTTTGTTAAAGGTTTCATCATAAATTAATTAACTCATGGGAAGGAAATGATGTTTATATAAACATACGTAAATCATCATCCTAATAATCAATCCAAAAATGAATGTACATGTTTTGATTGGTTGATATCCCCAAAAATTTCCAAGTAACATTGAAGGATTTTATCATCAATGAAAAACTCTATTAAAATATCACTAGAACATTTCTTGAAAAAAATACCATTTTCACTTTGAAATGAATTATTTAAAATCTAAATTTTTTCCAAATATTAAGGGAAACATTTTTTATTTAAAAAGAATCATAAAAATGTGTAATGGATATTTCAAGGAATTAAGATTTCAATATATGACCTCTATATTTTAGAATATATTCCTCTTTAAATAAATTTTTTATTTGATAGCTTGGGTTACATGAAACATCATGTTTGAAAGTACTATGATATAATATTAAAATATTTTAGTTTAAAGATATTGTTACCCCATATAAATTAGATTGTCAGGTATGAATAAGATTAATAAATTTATGAAATATTTATATAATTTCCCTAATCAATACAATTTAAATTGTTTATGCTTCATAAATAAGCACTAAATTATTGGTAAATTATGTTTATGCTCCAAAATTATGCAACCCTAAAAAATAATTTTAATTTATTTTTGTAGGAAAATATTATAGTTAATTTATAGAAATTTTTATAACTTTATTTGATAAAATAAACTTCATTTTTAAATCATTATACCAAAATTATCATACGGTAAAATCTTGAAATTTTTATGAAAAGTTTAATTTTAAACGAATAGTGAAAAACTAATTTAAAATTGTATTTTATTTTAAAGTAATTATAAAGTAAAATTATAATCACTATTTGATTTAAAATTTAAATTTTGATTTAAAAAAATTAAATTTTGTTTTTTCAAAATAATTTTAAACTTTCAATTAGTATAAAATAATTTTAAAGTTAAAATTGTAATTTTTCTAAAATGTTATTTTTCATCATGTTTTATCAATTTTAATTTAAATTAATTTCTACCAGTTCAATGTTTTTAATCTTATAAACTTTATTATATATTTATAATTATGAGGTCCAAAGTTGGTAAATTGCCCCATTTTATTTTGATCAATATGAATATTTACTTCAGTAATTTGTATTAACACGGTAAAGGGTAAATAAGGTAATAAATATTAAAAAGAAGATAAAGACTATAATATTACCCTGACACTTGAAATAATTATATTGTATGAGTAAATTTCATCCACAACCATCCATTATTCTATTATATTTCCTTTTTTATATTTGGATGTGATTATGTCCTTTATAGTATATTATGTAAAGGAAATTAAAAAATAACACACTCTTATTTTTGATAATTATAATTTCTTAAACATAGAGATAAGAAGAGGATATATTTTGTAATATATAGTATTTTTAATGTTAAAGAATTTATCATAATAACTTAAATTTATTATTTGTTTTTAGTGACTAAATAATTACCTTAAATTCTTACAAAACACTAATGCACAAATTACTTAATTAATGGAAAACTTATATAAATGATATTAAAAATACTAAATGTAGTATAATTTTAAATATTTAAGATGAAAAAAAACTTTTATAGATACATATAACATTATAGGGATGTATTAAAATATTTTATTCAAATTTAATTTGTGTTCTTGTTGTTATAATATTAAAAGTAAATTAATAGTTCTAAAATTGACATTATTGATATTTTATGAAAACAATATTTTATGAAATGATATAAATTTAATAAAAATATTATATTCATCCAATTAAATTTTATATATTTTATGATATCAACAATAATCCATTTAAGGGATGATATTTCATTTATATAAAATATATTAATCCCTCAAGAGTAAAATATATTAATATCACCCTAAAGGTCAAAAGGGTTAACGGGTGGTTGAAACAAAAAGATTTGGGAAAAAATATGATCAAAACATATTGAAATTTTATTGTATGATATTATTTCCCCTAATAATCACATTATATTCTTATATTATCAATTTGGATCCATTTTTACATCAAAATTAATTTATATTAATTTAATTTTTTTTAAAATTCTTAAAGTGACCCTCCCATAAATATTAAAAGGGAACCCATCCATTTTAATACTTACACCACTTTGAGTATTATATTTTAATGAATTGGATTCTAAATGTATTATTTTTCAATTTTTGATGGATTATTTTCACGACCATGTACTGATACTGCATAGGATTTTAAGGCCCTATATGCTGAAAATAAATGGTTGAAATATAATAAATATATTAAAGAGCACCTGCACAGATATTTCCTGAGAAAGTAGAATAAGTTCTAAATGGGGAGATGAATAAGAAATTCGAGAGCATCATTGAGTTCTGAACGTGGGTTTTTCATTAGGAACGATATATAATTTCTTAGTGCAGGGTGTTTGTGGATAATTCATCACAGGTGTAAAATAAATATAGCAAGTATAGAAATTATTTTATATAATATATTGACACAACAACCTAATTATTTTTCTATTTAAACATGATTATGACTTATTTCAAAAATTCTATAAACCAAGGAGATCTATTGTAAAGCATAGAGGAAGATCCATTGAAAAAGAAAAACTAGATCAAGGTTCTATTATTTATGAACAATGGAATCATAAGATCTCACCAGCAACAACAACACATCCTCATTATTTTTCAGTGTTCGATCCAAAATTGAGGTTGGGTGGTTGTTTATTTTTATTTCTCCTCTTTTTATGATTTCTAGCATGAATGAAAACCAAAAAATTGATGAATATATTATGGATTGAACATATTGCGGGTGCAGGTAAGATTATCCGGTAATTAAGAAATTTATTTGTGATTCTTTCTTATCTCTTTGTTCAACATTATAATGGGAAAAAATCAAGGCACACTGAAACATTTTTCAAGGATTTTTGCTCATTTTTGAGTTTGGGATATTCACCCTTATTTTCTTTGATCATTGTTAGTGATACCTTGGATTATGGTTCAAAAATATACATGGAATCATTCATTCCACACCCATTTCATGGTGCCAAAATATGATATCATAGATCCAATCTTGGAACAATGTGATGGTGGTGCGATGATGGAAGATGCAGTGGATTAGACAATGTAAATAACTGAGTTTTTTGTTCTTTTTCATTCAACAAATAACAACATTCAAAGGTGTTTTCCAAACAGATTGATGGCTGAATTTTTATGATTCGATGACAGAAAGGCCTTTCTAACAACACTCCTTGATTCAAGATCAAGGTGTGTCTGGATTGATGGGTGGAGAAGTGAAAGAGATTCACGGAATTTGGATATATATTTCAATAAATGTTCAATGAACCAAGCATGTATTGTGAAGGTAGACACCATGTGGAACCGTTTTTGTGGTGTCTAGGGTTTGAATAGGAAGTTTATTATCACAAAACATGTGAATAATTTTTGTTATCTTGACTTGTACCTCATACAGAAAATATACATGGCCTGAGAGTACACATCCATGGGCACATTGTGTACCCCTACATAGACATGGGCAAACCAAGGCTATATGGGAATGGAAATGTACTAGGGAATGAGATGAAGCACATATGTAGAGGCATGCCATGTTCTTATATAAAGACATGGGAATGTACTGTTTACATGGGCAGGATCCGGGGAAAAAGGATCATTCCATGCACTTCTAGTACACGTCATGTACTCCTTCAGAGTTTCCTTAGAACTCTTTTATTCTCTGTCTTGGAAAAGTTTCATTCAAGGTGAATTCCAAATAACCTTTTCCCTGAGGAATAGTTTGAAATAACATCCTACACATAGGATGTTTATCCACTCAGTAGGAATTCATGGATTAATTAATTATAATCCTTATGTGACTCCCTAAGTGAGATCCCCAATAACCATCTTACCCTAGGTAGAGTTCTTGGTATCATTGTGACAAAAACTACATGACCATCGATCCTCTACTTAATGGGTTAATCAAAATTGAGTTGTTGGTATACCTCATGGCCTTTAGAGTGATCCTCATGTGTGTATCATATATCTTCATACTTCCAGTGTATACCACTCATGGAATGACCCGAAGAGCACTACTTATTGGACATGCATAATCAGTGCTATCTGACTTGTGGAGTGTGTTTTCATAGACAAGTGCTATGTGGACCTTTTGAGCTTGAATCCTAGGCTAGAATTATGGTTATGAGATTACCTTGAGACTATGTTCCCTTGTTGAGTATATATAGATATTATTATTATATGTATTGTAGACATATACCATTTTAGATCTGACTATTATTCTTTTGTTATATTCATTGTGTTTTCAAAGTGACCTATTAGATATTGTGATAATCACCCCTATATTGGATTTTACCACACATATCATGTATTATTTAGAAAATCAACCTTTTGATTGAGTTGTAGAGGGACCAAGACTAGGTGGTTCTTATTGATACATTACACACCGTGGTTTGTTCTTGAGGCACCTTAACAAAATTTCATATATTTACTTCTAGGTTAGATTTGTTTATTTACAATATTTTTGGTTGGATTTTATTAGTCCCTATTTAATTTCCTTTATATCATGTCATATTCTCCTTGTGGGATTTTATGTATCCATGCATTTTTTCTTTCAGTTGATTTACATTTCAACATTTTATGGTCTTGGAGATGTTTTCATGTGTACAAATACATAGTCTAAGGGATCCCATGTTAGTGCAATAACTACTCAGTGATATTTACTAGCCCCTATCTTATTGAAGGAGGACTTGAAGAGTCTCGGTATGATCCCCCATTGAAATGGGTCATGATAGAGTGGTATCAAAGATGTTTTTTAAACCTTAGGATCATAGTTTATGAGTTTGGTTTGGAGAAATATTTTTAGGTGTTTCAAGTTTGACATTCAGGCCCGAGACTCCAATATTGGTATAGAGGCCAACATATCCATACACTCAGACTCTAATCACTTTCATTTTAACTCAGTGCATGATAACACTGGTTGTCGATAAAATAATGCTATATGTATTGTATTGGAATGGGTTTTCAGTTCCATTCCCTTATCCAGTCATCCCTCTAGATATAATCATTGACTATAATATATATTATTTACTTTAGGGACTCCTCAATGACATATTCTAGCTAGCATTCTGTATTAGGATTGTAAGGATGATCACATCAGTGATGAGGAATTTATATAGGGACTATTTTGATATGTTTTTCCTCTATGTGGTGCACAAGTTATACCACCACTTATTGATTAGTAGATGGTACTGGCAGTACTAGAATATGTGGTGTGTAGGCTGAGTGCACTTCATGAGTTCTAGTGACAATGACCCTCAGGTTATGATGATTTCCCAATCCATAATATATTTTTTAATTTATTGAGGTAGTGATATGAGTTTTTGGAATGGTTAGGACAACATCTATTTGATTGTAGTCTTAGTAGTGAGCCTTTTCATGGATTAGAGGGATGATGATGGGGTTTAGTGACCCAGTCTTATGACAAAGTGACTATAAAATGGTCAAAGTGTTAATGAATTTTCATAGAGGAGTTCTATCCATTGATGTTTAGGGCTGTACTTATCTATGTTATTCTATAGATTCATAAGGGTAGAATGAAAATAGTTGATTGATCATCGGGGTTCACCAATCTCTATAGGTAGACGATAAATATGGTTGGTGATCTGTTCTTCTATGCATGGTCCTCCGAGCATGGAATAAATAGGGAAATCTGAGACAAAATTATATCTCTATGTATTTTACCTACATTGGGGTGATATAACAAACTTTGGTGATAAAGAGTTTTTGGGATGAGCAAACACAAAATGTTCCTGCTGACAGTGGTCAGGCAGGGGCAGAGAATTCAGAAGCTGGAAGCCAAGGCCAGTCTTAATGACCAATACATGTGAGAAATTTCTAGAGATGGTAGTAGGATAGAGAATATATGGTTCATGGATCATAGTATGGGTCCATTAATCCCAGGAAGAGGTAATTCTAATCATGTGAGAGTAGGTGAAATCTAGCATGAGATTTTATAACCCATCGTACAAATGATAGGAAGACAGTGGATGGGCCACCGAGGCAGATGCAGCAGCAGGAGAAGGATGGTTCTAAGGGAAGAGTATATGGAATGGGATATGGGAGAGAAACTAGAGGTGGTATATTCTTTAACATGTTACCACCACCACACCTATTTGGTCCGCTCTAGGCTCAAGGATATGGAGGATTGGGGCGGGTGCAGCTGCCAATGGTTGAGGCATATAACCAATAGGATATGTGAATAATTTGAGGTACGATATGGGTATTTTATACTATAGATATAATATTTATATATATAGGTTCAATACATTCATTGTTTTCCACCCACCTTTTTTGAGACATAGATATTATAAATTAACCCCATAGCTCAACCCTTGAGCTTAGAGACTCGTACAATAGATTACTCTATGATCACACAGTTGTGCTGATAGTGTGACCTGAATCTTAGATGTGAGAGTTTATATAGGGATATCATTATAGTATCAATAAGGCATTATGTATTAATCTTATGTCTATACTATATATCTACAATTCATGCCCATATCGACTATTTGAGGTGGAAGATATGGTGCATATGCATTTATAAGACCTGGTTTTCCTCTAAAGGCGAATAGGAAACACAAGAAGTGCATGATGGAATCATTCATTGGAGGGTGAATTCAATTAATCCCCAGTATACTAGAATGACCCTTGGTGTAGTGTATGTTATGTGTTTTTGATTCCCTACTATGGTGGTGAATTATGAGGTATGTTTCCCTCTTAGAATCATTCTCTTGATAGTCGATTGTAGGGGGTTGAATTGTGTGCAATCATCACACTAGGTTCACCATTTTATAAGGGTTTCCAATAGGTTTATTCATTAAAATGGAGTCAACCAATGGTTCTCTATCCAAAGGGGCCTTTATTCCAAAGGTATTCCCCCATTATGAATTTTAGCCAACGATGCTTAATAACTCACATTGGATGAGAGTATGGGAGGTGAAGCTCATCACACCCTTTTGGGGGGAATTATTGCCTACTCCAAGACTCTAATATAGATTTAAGATATATTCATGAATACTTTATTAATTCTCAATTATGAAGTGGGTCATCATAGAGTAAAAAATAAATCATTATCATGTATAGATATTAGAATAATATATATGTATAAGAGGTTGTTCATCAATGGATATATTTGTATGTCTCTTAGGTTCTACATTAACAGTATCCACTCATGTACTATTCAAGTGTTATTTGGTCATTATTACGATGATGTTGGTTTCATAGAGACATAGTGGGGAAATCTAGAGTATATTTTTTCTAGGGAGATATAATTTGTTTTGATGTCAGGATTTAACCTAAAAATATGATTCCTACATATCCTTGCAAAATGAATCTGAACCCACCTATTTTGGTTCCACTTAATGGGGATCATCATAACTTTTAAGGCTATTTTATAAGGCCTAAACCATAAAAGTAAGTGTCATGTAGAAAGGATGTCTATACAAAATATTCCTAGTTATATTTTGGTGTGGGACTTATATCAAAGAAGTCTAGGTAACCTTGAAGGGATATGATATTATGGTTTTAATTAAGTCCAGTTGGGGATATAAATAATAGAGTACACGGTTGCTTTGGGGTGCTGGGTTTGGACCTCATGGAAGCTTCCTATGTATCCCATTTGGGGGGAAATCAAAGAGAACTTAGTTAAATTTTTAGGGCCTATGCCTATGGAGGCACAATGAGTTTATCTTGTAGGGGAGTACGACCCTTTCAGATGGTTAAAGTGGGGCTTATTACTATAAAGGATATCGTAGAAAGAGACCATGAGGGAGGTCACAGCTCATGGGGGTTTGTAGTCTTGTTTTGGGGTTTAGACATATGAAGGATCCTTAGATTAAGGTAATTATGGTTAGGGATTACTCTTGGGAAGATGATGACTCATATCGGGACCTAAGTGGTCATCCTATGTATATTAATTGTAACAAGATTCAAAGTTCTTGTAATTCAATTCATCAGGGTTACACACTAAGGCTGCCATTGTAAAATGGGTGAAAATTGAGTCTTACTCCAAAGAATTGTGGAAACAATGTTTGGTATCATATGAATTTCATGACCAATGTAAACCCTTAAGCTCACATGATCCATTCTCAGTGTTAGAAAAAAAGAGGAAACAAAATATCTGGGAAATCACAGGATCCAGTTTTCCCTAATGGATTAGTGTTGGAAAATCTAGGGGCTTACTCCTAAGGAGGATTCCCTTGTATTGGTTGGGGATTATTTTTAAGGAGGATTCCAATTTTAGGTTTGTTTGGGGATTGCTCTTATAGAGGATTCCTATTTGAGGTTCTTTTGGGGCTTAAACCTAAGAAGGATTCCCATTTGATATTTGTTTGGGGCTTAATCATAAGGTGGATTCCCATATAATCGTTTGGGCGTACTCTTAAAGAGGATTACCATTTTAGGTTTGTTTAGGGATTACTCCTAAAAAGTATTCCCATGTACCCATTGTGGATTAATACTATAAAGGATACCCATTTGAGGTTTGGTGGGTGATTACTCACCCATGTACTCGTTGGGGCTTACTCCTAAAGAGGATGCCCATTTGTGGTTTGGTTGGGGCTTACTCCTTTGGAGGATGGGTACACCCCTTAGGGATTACTCTTAATGAGGATGAACATTTGAGGTTTGTTTGGGTCTTAATCCTATGGAGGATTCCCAGGTACACATTGGGGCTTACTCTTAAGGAGGATTCATATTTGAGGTTTGGTTAGAAATTACTCTTAAGTAGGATGATCATATACTAGTTTATACTTATTCGTAAAGAGGATTCCCTTTTACTAGTTTAAAATGGAATAAGATTTAGGTGATGTGGATTCAAGAGTTTCTTGAGGAGTTTTTAGATTAAATTACTCATGGAATACAATAGGATAATCTCAACTCATAACACATAAATGGAACCAAGGAGAGTATTTCAACTCAAGTAATTTTTAGGATTGTGGAAGAGTATCTCAAATCATTTTATTGATGTGGTGAATGTTAAGGTTGACAAAGGAGAAACCAAAAATATCATTGAACCGACTCAAAATTTAATGGTGTGACTCCTTAATTTTCATGGGGGTTATTGATAGTAGTGAAGGAACCAACTTAATAGACCGATATCATAGCCCAACACTGATCTAGAGTAGGAGTGTGGAGGTGAAAACCCCTGTGTTATGGACCTGCGAGATCACATAGGTTGGTGTCCCAAGTGGGACTCCCAAGTGGGTTGTCCAGGTGGTTCCCCCAATTATGGGTTACCCAGGCATGAGTCACCCATGTCGATCACCTAGGTGGATTACATAGGTATGGGTCGCCCATGTGTGGGACACCCAAGTGCTAGTCTATGGACCTTGCCCAGGTATTGGTATCACATGTGTCAGTCGCCCAATTTATAGGCTGAGGACTCTGCCCTAGTGAGGGAGGTCTATGGCAGGTCACCCAATTAGTGATAGCTACTTGGGAAAGGGGATATATAACCAGATTCCCCTCCTGGATTCATCATATGAGAGTTTATCCATACTCTAAATATATGAAGTAGAGGGGTTTATTTATATACCCTCTTGTGGAACTGTATGAGTGAGAATGTGTGAGTGGGCCCAGACAAGTGGGACTCTATAGATGGGCCTACAGATATGGGATTGTGCGGATGGGCCTACGCGGATGGGTCTGCATGGTTGGATTGCACAGTGACACACATTCCTTTATAAAAATTTCCCATATTTCGAGGGCCACAAATTTTGATCCGAGAGTCCATTTGGGAAATGTGACTAGTAAAATCGAAGATATCACAGATATATATGCTTATTTATACATTTTTACAAAAAAAAATTTGAAAAAAATGTGTGATGCTAATTTTATTGCATTGAAAAATATTATCATCGATATTAGAAATTCACAACATATTCCTAGAGGGGAGTTTCTTAAACATATCCTTAATTGTGGATTAGTCTTGTAAAACATTGAAATCCATCCTTCCAGCATGGAGAAACATATCTACTCAAACTAGGAATTTGATTTCTAAGTGAGGATCAGATCATGAATTCTGTGTTAAAGTTCCTGAAACACATTTTACGGTGTCAAAAAATCCCCCACATAGAATTAGATTCATTCAAGATGAAAAATAATATGGTTTTAAGGTAACTGTAGGGAAATTTGATGCATTCTAGTATCAGTATATGGGTTTTGAAGAAATATCATGTGTGAAGGGATGCTTAAATTATTTCTAATCCATGTGTCCTAGAGGGCATAGTTTGGCTGTTTCTTGGGTCATTTGAACAACCATATATGTTTTCTGTATTTTTTTCCATCACCATAATTTTTCCCTAAGTACTATATAAAGGATACTTAGTAGGTGAGACTTTTATTTTTCTTAGGAAACCATTATTGGGTTTTCAGCCTAACATGTTTGTGCCTTGTATGTTTTTATTGCTCAGTATTTTTCTTAAACCATGTAGAGCACCAGCCTAGCTAGCCCATAATTGACCTTTTTCCCTAGTTACCCTTGAGAGTTTTCAATATGAAGAGTACTATATATCATTTTATGGTAAGTTTAATGTTTTAAAATTCATAATAATGAGACTAGTGTTTTAGGTCAAATGGATTTGACCATAAATTTTGATATAATAACCCAAACAGGGCTTATAGGATAAGAATGTTATTAAATTATTCAGATATCCTTCAGTGAATCATGAGGCACTATTTTGTGGTTCCTAGTTCTAAATCATGATATTAGGGAATAGTGGAGGTATCTCTCAAGGATGAAGTTTCTGCAGATAGACAAACCCATTTTGTGGGTCGTTTTATGCAAGGCCAACCGAGGAATGTGTAACATAGTCAAATAGTGGAGTCCTTGGGATGAAAGGACATGAAATTTATGGGAGACTTATAAAAATCCAATTGGGGTGTATTAAAGCATAGTTAGGTAAATAATTTATGAGTAATTCTAACATTCTGTTTCTGATGGTTGAAGTTTATTATTCAGGTTTCTCAAGATGACGGTGAGTGTTTTTTTCAAAGGGAGTTGTTCGAGAATGATGAGAATATCTGTATTGGTATTTTCTAGGAATGAAAAACTGATCCTGTACGAATTTATCTTTAGTGAAGAAGGGTAAATTTTGGTAGATGTTAAATGTCAGGGGGAAAGCACCTTTTTGAAAAGGGTGAATGTATCTTGCAGTTTAATGTCACAAAATTAATACATTTATCCATGTATTTTAATATCTTACTGTGGGGATATTATTGTACAATTTAATGTATTATGACTAGGATGCTATGCTATTCAGTTTAAAGCCGTACAATGAGAAAATTATGCTATGTAGTTTAAAGTGGTAGAGATAAGACATTGTTTTATAGTTTAACATCTTATGACCAAGATGTTATTATTTGCAGTTTAATGTCATACAATGAGGACAATATATTATCTAGTTTAAATTCATGCTGTGAGGACATTATGCTTTGTAGTTTAATGTCGTGCAGTGAGGAAATTATGTTGTATAGTTTAAAGTCATACCACAAGAACATTATATTGTGTAGTTTAAATTCTTACCATAAGGAAATTATGAAATATTGTTTAAATTCATATTGTAAAGACATCATGAGATATAATGTAAGTTCATTATCTTTGAATAAAAGATTGATTATTTTCCCAATCATGGTAATTTTTCAGGAAATAGACTTCCATATTCATGAATGAGAGGGTAAAGTTGTAAGACATGATTTTTAGATTTCTAGATATAAAGAGTGGTGTGGGAAAAAGGGCATACATAGTTTGAGGAAGTCTCTCCTAATGAAAATGTTAACACCAATTAACACACCCATTTTGTAGCTTTCTTTATGTAAGGCTAACTGGGGCACATACTATATAGTGAATAGTGTATTCATTTGGAAAATAGGATATGAAATTTAAGGGTGAATTATTCAAAGAAATTTAGAGCGTATTACACAACAGTAAATCAAAGAAGTCCTCATGAATTAAAAAATTATATCATTAATGTCCAATGACTGTTTATAGAGATTCAAATATCCCCAACCATAGAGTTTTGTTTTTTTAGAGGAATGTACTTGAATATGTAAGGGGTATTTGAAGTCATTATTTCCAAAGAATTAGGGGAATATGTTCTATACACAAGTATGATCCAAGCACATGAAGTATGGTACCTATAGTTGCAGGTCATATGACTAAGACCGTAATTTTCTATAAAGGACATATGATATGTTTCCTTGTTAGACCAAGTTCATTCCAATATTGTTTGTACATTAGATAGGAAATTTTACACCATAGTCTTAGTGGTTTTCAGATAGATAGAGAGAGAACATGAAAAAAATATGAGTAGGATAACAGTTGATGTTGAATCATGGGTTTCAGTATATTTCCATCAAAGCTTATAGGGATAGAAGAGGATTCTCCCAAGGAAGAAATTACCACTTTTTTAAAAAACCATTTGGTGGGATGTTTTATGAAAGGTCAACTAGGGAGCATACTGAATAGTAAAATAGTGTCATCCTTTGGCTGAACAACCAATTTTTGGGTTGATTTATCCTAATCCAACTAGGTAATATTACATCATAGTGAGGAAAAAGAGATCTCAAGTATCAAAAATTATGCAACCAGAATTTGAGGAAAGATTATGAAGATTTGAAAGTGTTAAATATTGGGATTATTTCATTTGAAAGGGATATTTCTGAGCACAAAGGATGTGTTTGGACTGATATTGTCCATGATTTGGAATCCCTTCTATATATCTGAATCATACATTGAAGGGGGAAATCCTTGTTCCCTTTTTAGGCCCCCTAATGTGGGGAACCAAAATAAAATTACATTAATGAACCATTTTTTATATGTGGAAGAGGGGGTATTTCTTCTTTACCCAGTGGCTGGGTCCAGGATTGAAGATATGGAGTTCATTGTGTATCTCATAGGGTTGAGAATCATTCCACACATATTTCTTGAAGAACCACATAGTTTATCATCATTTGGTGAAGACATGGATGATTATGACTTGAAAACTAATATTGTGGTCGGACCACCGCATTGGTATCAAGTGTCATGACATATATTTTTAGATAAAGAATCAAGCCACACATAGTTCTTGAGAAGATCGTGCGGTTTATTTTCATGCGATGACGACATCTGGTTTGTCTTTTATGGTCATGAAGCCAGGACCATATTAACCCCAATGTGTATTGATATGGAATACTTATGAAGAGAATAAACTTTACTAAATGTCTTAAGATCATGTGATCAATGCTTAGTCTGAGAAACAAGGAGTGGAAATAGTTTCTTTCATAACATAAAGGTATCACAAGTAAATGAAATGGGAATTTAGATTTTGTGGCGGTTGTGCAAGGAGATTTTATCTTGGAATTGCTATGTATCTCATTATGCTGAGAATCAATCCATATGTATTTCTTAAAATCTCATGCAATTTAATTTAGTGCAGTGAGGACAAGGATAAACCAACTTGTAAGAAAGGAAATCTTGCGGCTAGGCCAGAGGATGGAAATATGGGAATCATTACATGTCCTTCTAAAGTAATAATAATTCCATACGTAGTTATTTAAAATGTTTCCTACTAAAATATGATATCCAAGATAGGGATTAATGGGGATTTGTGGTTTAATTGTGGTTGGACCTGATATTAGAGATCTGGATGTCAATACACATATCATCAAGTTGAGAATCAAGCCACAAGTAGTTCTTGAAGTTGTTCCATGTGCATGTCTAATTTTTACAGAAGGAGTGGGGGATTTTTTTATTGGGGTTGCGAATGGACTCGATAGTGGAGATCTGGGTGTCACTACGTATATTTCTAGAGAATGAATCATGCCATACATAGTTCTTGAAGATGGTTCTCCAAATTAGCTGGGTTTTGACATGGGGAAGGGGGCTTTAAATATTTTCTAGACTGATGGTTGTTGCCATGAAATGAGGTCTAGGTGTCATTATTCATTTCATCATAATGACAACTGATCCATATTTCTCGAAAACGTTCCCTAGGAAAATATGGATCATACACAGGGAAAGGGAAAATTTTCTTTGTGGTTATGGCTAGACACGAGATTAGAGATCTTGGTGTCACTTTGTATCTCACTAGAATTAGAATCAATCCATACATAGTTCTTGGAAATATTGTGTAGTTTACTATCATGTGATGAGGGCGTTGGTCATGTAATTTATTGTCTTTCAATATGTACGTGAAAATATTGGGGATTATACCTATTAAAGGGGGCCCTAATGCCATTATTGTGTAGAAATGATGTAAGTGGGGCTTATGCATGGGGGATTCCCACCTTTGCTTCATCAAGTCTGGCCAAGAGGGAATCTCGACTCACTGAGGGGTTATAGTGAAGTGATTAGGACCAAAACGTGATATGGAATCCCATTCTAAAGGGACTATGGGGGATATCTCAACTCATAGTACTTTGGGGGTTTCATAACATCAAATGAAATGGATGTTAACCAGATTTTTTAATGTCATTAAGTAAGGATAATTTGTGTATTGTAGTTTTAAGTACTGCAAATAAGTACTAATTCCATGTAGTTTATTATCAGGCGATAGGGACAATGATTCCATGAAGTATAATGTCATTCGAACAAAACATTATGTAGTTGAATTTATGATTATGCAAAAAGGACCCACTATATAGTTTTATATCTATCATCTTGGATGAAAATGGTGCTATGTAGATTAACATCCTGCAATTAGGATATATGTCATGTAATTACATGAAATAATTCTTCTGATAGCTTTTATTGGTTTGGGTCGTAATGAGTTCCACATCCATTGAGATTAACGAATGAGCTCCATTACAATGGACCTTATTATTGAGTAAGGTCCCTACCACATTGGCTCAATATTTGGAGGATTCTTTCTAGGTATCATTGGAATCCTAAGGCCAATACCTATTCTCTTTGTAAGAATAAATAGAGGTAGACTATCTTTTTAAAGTCTCTCTCTATTCTATTCTTGTATACTTCCAAGTGATTAAAGGTATGAAATCTATTTTCATACAGTCAATTTAATTCATCTAGTAATATCTAGGATTGTTCATCTATATATAGCTGGTCATATGTAGAAATACACAGTGATATAAATTTAACCTCAATGGGTAGGATTTCTTATGTCCAATATACCAGTGAATATGGGGTAGACCATGTGGTAGTATGAGTCTTAATCTGATTATACCATAAGGAATGTAATATATTTTGAAGCCAATACTTCATATCCTTCTAAACCATCTTCTAGAATATGTTCGAAAGGGTATTGTTAAAAGCCTCTACCTATCCACTATCCACTGCATGATTGAAATAATAGTGGTTTTATTTGATATTTTATTAATGATATAGCTTTTCTACCTTATAAGAACAAAAAATGGGGACTTTTCCATCAATATGGTATGAGGGATACAAAATCTGTTAATGATGTTAGAATTAAAGAAACTAAAAATTATTTTGGCCACTGAATTCATTGAAGGGTATTGTATCATCCTATTTGGAGAAGAAAGTAATACCAGTTAGGATCTATTTGAACTACTTGGCCATGGATGGGGGGTTATGGCCCCACTATATCCATTCTATTTATTGAAAAGGAAAATACATATTTGGATGTATGTAGAAAATTTAGGGGTTGATAGATAAAGTTTCTATGAACCTCGAAGGAATGAAAATTCCTGGTGAATTATGTGCAATCCCACATCATTGAAGTCTATATATATCCAAGTCCTATGATTTGATCACAAATCTTATATCCTGACTAGTGTGATCTATAGGATCCTATATTTACTTCTTCCATAATAACCATATTCTATTCCTCGTTGATACATCTGAGAAATACTCCATCAAAGCCTCATTTTTAGAGTACTTTTTTGTGATTTGGGCTATCATAAAGAGTGAAGTTTAATTCTTTCCACTAGATTCTCTCTCTCCCAGCTATATCTGGTGGGATCACTTCATCTTGAAGATATCCCATGATGGGTGTCATCCATCCCATGGTAGGACCATATGGCTTAGAGATAATTCTAACTTCATTAATATCATTTATTTTAAATTGAACATATGGTGAGACCATACAGTGATGGGGAATGATGATGACTGTTTCATTTGGGTTTATATCCTCTAGGGTTGTGGATGCATTTTCCAATTCATCATTAGGGGAATTCATGGATCGTGGGGCCTGAGTCAATGTTGGATCTGAGGGGAATTATACTATTAACCCCTAGACATAATCACATAGGGAAATTAGCTCCTCTTTTCTAATAGTGAAATCCCCATTAATCTATTTGATTTACAACTATAAGTCACCTTTAAACTCTATGTGGTTTAATGGTATTTGGAGATATAATTCTAGGCTAGCAATGAAAGCCTAAAATTCCACCTCATTGTTGATTATACATTATGATAACAGGAAGGAGTATGACACAACTGCCTTCTCTAGGGAGAAAAGCACAATCCCTAACCATGCTTCGTTGAGTGTAGGGTATTCCATTATATTTACTTTCAAGCTCTTAGAATCTCCATCAAAATACATTCCCCACATTTGGTTTCCTTCCAGAATGGAGATGATTATTTAATATTGAAATTCAATATTTAATGACATTGCTTCTGCAGATGGGTTCTCTACAAGGAAGTCCACTAAGGCTTGGACTATCGCAGATTTTTAAGGCACAAACTTTATGTCACACTAATATAAAATAACTTCCCACCATACTATATGTTCCTTAAATATAGAACTATGGAGGATAAATTTTAATGGTTTATTGTAAGAATCCAACTAAATCTCTTGGTGATATAGGTAGTGGTTTAATTTTTGAACTATAAAGATTAATGCTAGGAAGATCTTCTCAATATATGAATAATGAGTCTCATCATCAACCATGCTTCAAATGAGATAATATTTTTTTTTCATTCCCAACATAATTCATTTTCATAAGGAAGGAACACAATGATTGTTCTAATTTATTTACATAAAGGATGAGTGTTTTCCCCTCAATGGGTTTCATTAATACCAGTGGGATAAATAGGTATTTATTGAGGTTATAAAATGATTCTTGATAGTCATTGGTCTCCTAATATGTGACCCCATTATTCATTAGTCTGGTGAAGGGAATAAAATATCTACAAGGTTGGATATGAAGAACCTTATATAGTCTAAGTGTCCTTGAAGTCCCCTCAAATCTTTCATGTTTCGAGGAGGAGAAATTACAATGATATATTTAGTTTTATCAAGATCAAATTAGATGTCATGATGGAATACAAGGAATCAAAGAAAATTTCTCTGAGGTTAACCTGAAAGAACATTTCAAGGGGTTTATCTTCAGGTTTTTCTGTTGAATCTTGTTGAAGATGGATTCCAGGTCAGCCAAGTGGTCAGAATTCTTTCAGGATTTGACCAATAGATCATCAAAGTAGCATTCAACAAACCTTATAAATTATGGTTTTAAGATTTTATGGATTTCACATTGGTATTTGGTGATGAAATTATTTAAACTAAATTAAATTACCTGAAATATAAATACACCTTGAGGATCTATAAAATAAATGGATTCATTATATTCTAGGGACATCCAAATTTGGTTGATTCTGAGTAGACATCCGTGAAGGATAGGGCTTGATAACCAGCTTTGGCATCAACCAAGAGTTTTGTGATTAGAACTGGGAATTCATCTTTAGGAAAATGCTGATTGATATATCTAAAGTCAATATAGACTATAATTTTCACATTTTTCTTCTTAACAGGTATAATTTGGGCTAGCTGTTTCAGGTACTATACCTCCTGGATGAAGTTTTCCTTGATGATATTGTTGACATCATCCTCAATTTTGAAGGCATGAGTAGGATTCATCCCTTTGACTGCTTGTTTGTATCCCTATTGATATTTTGGGAATCCTAAGTGATTGGTGGACACCTTAGGATCCAAACCCAAAATCACTATGTAGTTCTAGGAAAACATGTCCTGAAGTTGTTTCAGAAAGGACGTGGATACCTCATATTCTTTAGAGTTCATGGTTTCACTAATTAGAGTGGGTCATGGATCTTCATATGTACACAGGTTTAGCTCTTTGAGTTCATCCACAGTCATGGAGACACCTTCTTCAAATGATTGAGTTGTATCCCTGAGGTCTTCCTATTAATCTTCTTTCTCATGATTTACTTCATTCACCTCTTCTTGGGAGGTATGTGATGAAAAAATTACATCTATTTTAGGAGAGGAATCATGACTTAGACATCTAGAATATGATGTAATCATTTTTGGATCCATCATTTGCATGATTCATTTTTGGAGTTCTGAAGGGAAGGTGAGGGATTGAGAATAATTATTTATATCATTTCCCTTTGACGTGACAACTTCTTCTAGCCTTGATGATGAAACAGAGACTTGGTGAACCTATGGGGATGAAATAAATACTTTTTCATCTAGGATTTCATTGCTTTTCGGAGGGTTGATGACCTATCCTGCAATTTTGGGTTCATTTTTTAGGAATAAATTTATAGAAGCCACTAAATGAGTGTTGTAATTCGAGCCCACCCCTTTTATTTTATTGATGGGTAGCACATATTCTACATTAATCTTATATAAAGGATTAGTTGGGATCATCTCCAGACCGTTTGGGATATTAATCTGAGTAACATCATTAACTAAAAATTATTTTCCTCCCTCATAGTAAAATAGATGTATTGTGACACATAGTATTTATGTTGGGAAAAAATCCATCAAGGTAACATTGCAGAATTTTTAGGTTGATTGTGTTTGTTGAAAAAGCAGGTTTCCATGGAGAATTATCGAGTTCCTGAGATGTTTTAGACAATCCATGTTGACAAAGAATGATGAAAAAGGAATGAACGATCTGGAAGTGGTACAAAAGAGCAGTATAAGGTGGTGTTGTATTCCAGTGTTTGCCAACTTTTTGGGGTCCAAAATTTGGAGGTCGGTGAGCATCGCGAAAATAGGATTTCCATGAAGATCATACTTTTATATGGAAAAGGCATGAATTTCTCTAAGATAGGCTTCATGGTTTGGAATTCGCGAAGACCAGAAGAATGATGGCGGTGATTCTTCGCGATTGCGTGAAAGCTTCGCGAACGGCAGAGTTGAATCGCATCGCGGTGGTGAAGGGATTTGAAAGGGATCTTTGTAGCGAAGGTGCGAATGAATGTTGAAGGTTATGCTCCGTGATTACGACGAGCTCCGTGATTGGAAAATTTCCGTGGTGCTTCGTGATTTAGACAGAATTCTGGCGGAAAATTTAGAGCTTCGCGATTTGAGATGACGTGGCGTTGACTTCGCGCAGAAAGTTCGAGGGTCTGTGGAATCTCCTATAAATAGAGGTCGACCCCCTCGAGAGAAGTATAGATAATTTTCAGATAAAATCATTTGCTCTCAGTTTGCGAAGGTAGTTCGCGTAGCCTGTGTGCTTCGCGAAAGAAGAGCTTCGTGGTGGCTATTGTAGCTCCGTGAAAGTTGTGTGCTCCGCGTTGGAACAGTGAGCTTCGTGAGGGAAGTTTCTCTGCAACGACTTGAGCTTCACGGTAGTGCTTCGCGGTAGTGCTTCGCGAAAAGGAAGGAGCTTCATGAAGGCTTGTTTGAGGTTCGCAAAATTGGCAGCCTAGCAAAGTAGGGTGCTTTGTGAAGGTGTTTCCAAAGTTAATTTACTAGTGGTTAAGAGGCAAAGTGGTATTCATCAGTGGATGAAAGTTGGACTATAACAGAGCATCCATCAATAGTTAAGGATGCATGTATTCATACAAATGAAGAGACCTACAGGTCTATAAACTGTGAGTGGATTCCCTTCTAGAGCAGTGAGCTTAGGAAGAGGAAGAAGGTGATCCTCTCCACCGACAGTGAGCTAGAGAGAGAGAGAGAAATAGGGAGTGACCCTTGGGAAAGCAGTGAGCTAACCCTAAACCTTGCAAAGGCAGTGAGCCTGGGATAGAGTGACTGTACCCAAACCTTGTAATCCATAGCTAGTGAAGTTTAGTGAAATTTGGTAAGACCGACAACCTGTCGGCGTATGATCCTTGGACGTATCCCTTAGCGGTGAACCAAGTAAAATTGATGTGTCATGTGAATGCTTTACTCCCTGTTTATATTGAGCAACAGGAAAGAGAGAGTAGAGTGTTTTGCTTAACAGTGAAACAAGATCATAACAGGCGTTAATTTTAAATTAGTCATACCCTGATTCACCCCCCTCTCAGGGTATTCATCCTTGTGGACCTAACAATTTAAATGTGGACTTATCACCATGAAATGTCCCAGTTTTAGCATTGATATAGTATTTTAGGAATTGGTGTTATAATGAAGGAATTTCCACATACTAATGTAGCAATGGTCCTCCCAATAGAGCATTGAAAGTTATATTGTCACGACCCACCTTCGTCAAGATGAGGGAAGGGGCGGCAAAGATCCCCTCCCTTCCTTCCTCTAGTAGAAGACGAGATAATAACCCCCCGAGTCCCGCCTCCAGTAGGCTCCACAGTAGCAACTAAAACAAAGGGTATAACATTTTCACAATATGGGAGGCATTACCCTTTTTAGTTAACTAGGATTGGGAGAAATGATGATTCAACACAAAACACCACCATGAAGGGAAAACTCAATGTATAGAAAACTCAATATAGAAACCAAACTACATGCATGTTTTAATAATAAAACTGAAAAAAGTACAAGAAATCCAATGTACAATACCAAAGAGGAAAGGAAAAGGCTAAGTAGAACCAACAACGACCAATAGAAACTCCAACATCCAAACTAGTAAGGTCCCGCACGACCTCTGAAGCCCCCCCAGAAACCTGAAAGTAAACGTAGAGTGAGCATACAAGGTATAATCAGTAGGAAAACCTAAATCTCTTGTGCACAAGAGGGGAGACATCCTAAAGTCCCGTGAGAAGTAGAGGAAACATCATCTATCAAGGAATCTATCCATCCCATCCCACCAGCCACGCTCACCAAATAACACAAGCAGTAAGGTAATAGTAAAGAAAAAAACATTTGGGTACCCTGCGCCACCATTTCCCCCACTAGCTAGCTACTCATCCCTAATGGAAAACGTCTTGATGCTACCACACTCTTCCTTCCCGCACACACCTGCGCCTCAAAACCATCCACATCCCTACCCGCACACACCTGGGCCTCACAACCACACATCCCTGCCCGAACACACCTAGGCCTCATCCCGAAGACACCTGGGAATGCAATCTGCCCAAAGAGTCCTAGACTAACAACACACCAATAAAAAACTACCTGAAGAGCCTTGGGTGTAAGGTCACCTCCAGCCATCAGAGCCTAGGGAAGAGGGAGAAGGAATGAGAGTAACTAGGGGGAAAGACCCTTCCCCATGAGATGGGGTGTCCAACACTAAGTGCCCAATGTGGGTGGGGTGCGAATAAACACAAAACATACAATTACACATATATATACCAACACAAATCCCAACCTATGACTCCTCAAAAAGATACAAGAAGGTGCCCAAGAACTGCTACCTCAGAAAACAGGAACACAACAAACAATTCCCAGTTTCCCTATTCAAGTTATCATTTCATAACAGTTCAGTATGAGTTAATCCCTTCACTACTGGGCAACTAACAGGCACAATCATAGATGAAATAAAAATAAACCAGGAATGAAAACCATCAGGTAATTTAAGCATTCACACCCATTTCATTATTAACATTCCACTTTTATTCATGTTCACAACCCAACCTGCAGCCCTGCTGCCAAACACCACCACAGCCACACAACAACTCATGCCATTCCAACCACACCATTCACAGCCCCGCTGTGCACCCATCCATAACAAAACACATTCACACCTTCACCCATTTCATAAATTAACCATCCCAACGTTCATAATTCATTATTTTATATTATTTAGTTCAACTGGTGTGATCACACGAGGTTTTGGGAATTTATATTCACCAGCCTAGTTTAAGTGTTTAACCGATTCATACATGATTCCCATTTACCAGAAAAAGCGTAAAACATATCATATCATAGGTGAGCAAAAAAAGGCCCCCAACGGCCATGATTTTCAATAGGCCTAAGCCCATTCAATTCATAATAACAACATAGAGAAATCAAGGGTAAAAACATGTAACAACATTTACAAACTTCCTCCTCCCCGTTCTTTAACCAATTATTATATTCATTACAGAAATGATTAGAAACCTTGTGGAAACCATATAACACCCACCCTGCACGATACACAAGGAGGATAGACAAAGGTAAGATCCCTACATTATTGATCAAGGATCGATGTTAAGTCCTCGCATGGAAACTTGAAAAAAAGGAGTAGCAGGAACTCCATGGAACGTGATCAAGGAAAAATTTGTGGGGGTACAACTCGTCGGGAGGAAGGGTACTCTGAGCACAAGGTGATAGAAAAAAAAGAAACTCAGGCAGAAGAGAAGACTTTAGGTTATAAAGGCTGAGATACATCATTCCTAGGATGGTTAAGATATGGAGAAAAACTTGAAACCATGGATGAAGCGGGATCGTGGGTTTACCACGCGGTTGGGCCACTCCACACGTCCAACTTAAAAGGTCCCCACCCTTCGGGGAAGTTAAAACTGATGCACACCTCCTTGACCAAGCGTTTTTGAAAATGTGGTTAAAGGAATGACCATAAGGAGGGTACCTCACCAATCATTTAATTAAACCTCATTAATGGGCTTTAAAACAAGCTTAAAGGGGTCAAAACACAGTTTAAAACCCAATTCGCGAAGAAAAGAGGTGCTACAGGAAAAAATCTGTGGAGAGGTCACCGTTACAACAAGGACACCTGTAGGCGAGAGGTACCGGTAGGCCGAGGCTACCGGTAGGCCGGGCCACCGGTAGGTCGGGCCACCAGTAGGCCGAGGCCACCGGGAGGCCTAGGCCACGGCTAGGAGTCTTTTCACCGAGAAGCTGGGATGGCCTTCCAGACCACCCAGAACACCCCAAAAATCATCTTTTCACTATGTAATGGACCCCAAAAACCCGAGCCATTACATCATATACTTCTCAAACTATTCTCGTCCTCGAGAATATAAGAACAAACCAGAAAGGAGAAAAAGAAAGAGGGGTCCAAACAACCACCCTATAAAGATACTTCTCAGGGGAAAACCCCTAAGTTGTTCGAAAGCTGGAACAGAACCCCCCTATATCCAAGAATACTCCCCCAAGAGTTATCAACACCAACCATCCACAATAAGCACAAGGATCACACTTTCAAACACACAAGTCAGGGAGTCCCTTCCTACATGTCAGGATATTATTGGCTTTGGGCGGCACTGACTCGCCCGCATGGGTTTAATCGCATCCACACTAATGCGTCCTGAATAGCAGTCAGGTTTTCCCATCATCACACATTTGGACACATAGAGAACAGGGAACAGATCATCTAATAGCTAAGAAAAACAAGCATTTCATATATATTAAAGCACAAGGTAAAATATCTCAACAAAACTCAGAACAAAACAACAAGTCAAAACAACTCTGGATACTAAACGCGTAACTAGGCCTCCCACTCCCATGTTCTCTCCTCGAGGCCACCATGATTCCACAACACACGAACCAATGGGATGTTTCATCCACGAAGCACTTTCTCTTTACGATCCTAGATCTTGATCGGTTGTTCTATGAAGGTATCATAGTTTTTGACATCTAACTCTCCCCAATTGATGACATGAGAGTCGTCGTGTAGATATCGACGAAGCTGGGAGACGTGAAAGACTGTGTGAACTTTCTCCAACTGAGGTGGCAACGCCAGCTGATATGCCACCTCACCAACTAGTCCCAGCACCTCGAAAGGTCCGATGAAACTTGGGGAGAGCTTACTCCCCTTCCCAAACCTTTGTTTCCCACGTCGAGGGGAAATCTTCAAGAACACATTATTTCCAACCTCGAACTCCAAGGGCCTCCTCCTATGATCAGCATAAGACTTCTACTGGTCCTGGGCTGCCTTCATCCTCTCACACATGAGCTGAACCTTCTCCATGGTGCCTTGCACCACTTTTGGCCCAAGAACAGCTGCTTCCCCAATCTCTGTCCAGCAAACGGGTGAACGACATGGCCTTCCATACAAGGCCTCAAACTGAGTCATGCTGATAGTGGTGTGGAAGCTATTTTTATACGAAAACTCCACCAGAGTCAAGTGTCGTACCCATGATCCCCCAAAATCCAGAACACATGCCCACAACATGTCTTCCAATGTTTGGATCGTTCGTTCCATCTTCCCATCTGTCTGAGGGTGGAAAGCAGTGCTATGGCGTAGTTGGGTGCCAAATGCATACTGTAATCCCATCCAGACTCATGAGGTAAACCGCGTGTCTTGATTGGAGACAATGGATCTCAAAATCCCATGCAACCACCCTACCTCATCAACATACCTCTGGGCCAAGGTACTCACTAGGCTCGACTCCTTAATCACCAAGAAGTGAGATGATTTTGTCAACTGATCCACCACTACCCAGATGGCATCATAGAATCCCTGAGCCCTGGGTAGCCCTGTGGAGAATTCCATCGAGATTTCATCTCACTTCCACTCAAGAACATCTAAAGGTTGTAACAACCCTCCAGGAATACGGTGTTCATCCTTCACTTGCTGACACACTAGGAACTTAGCTACAAACTCTTCCACCACCCACTTTACCCCAGGCCACCAAAACTGTACCCTCAGGTCTTGGTATATCTTTGAGACCCCAAGATGTACCACTAAAGCTGACCCATGGAACTCACGGAGAACTCCTTTATGCATAATCTATGGAACAAAAAACCTTAAAAGGAAAAGAATCTGATGTCGACCATCCTCCGACCATCCCTCAGGAGCATTTACCTGATAAACATGATCTCGCATCAATTCTACCTTCATGTCCTCCCATTGAGACTCTTCCACCTGCACCACTAAAGAGGAAAATACAGTCATCTGAAACAGACAACCTCTTCCACTTTCCACACTTGCATCCAAATTCAAGGCCGCTAACTCTTCCGTCGCTCTCCAAGCATCTACAGATTCCCGAACTACTTCCTTCTATGATTTACTGCTCCAGGAATCAGCCACAACATTACCCTTGCCCTTAGTATAAGAGATCTCGAAGTCGTATTCTTATACAAACTCAACCCATCTCCACAGCCGCAAGTTCAAATCCCGCTGAGAAAATACATAACCCAAGATCTTGTGATCTGAGAATACCAAAAAGCGCTCTCTGATGAGATAATGCCACCACAAATTCAATGTGAACACCATGGCTGCAAGTTATCGGTCGTGGGTGGCATAGTTACATTCATGAGGACGTAACTGGCTAGACCCATAAGAGATCACTCTTCACTACTGCATCAGCATACATCCCAACCTAAGGCTAGAAGCATCATAGAACACTTCAAAAAACACCCCTTCCTCTGGTAATCTGAGCACTAGAGAATTAACCAGCTTCTCTTTTAGGTATCCAAAAGCTCTCTGGAACTGGTCGCTCCACATGAAGGCCTGGTCCTTCCTAGTCAAAGTTGTCAACGGAGAGGCAACTTGAGAGAAGTCGGGCACAAACCTCCAGTAATAGCCTGCCAAAACCAGGAAACTACGAACTTCTGCAACATTAGTGGGTGCATACCATGAAATGACTACCTCCACATTCGACGGGTCTAATGCTATTACCTTATGAGACACTACGTGTCCAAGGAAATGTACTTATCGCATCAAGAACTTGCACTTAGATAGTTTCCCATAAAGATGGTGGTGTCGAAGGACTCCCAGAACTACCCTAAGATGCTCAGCATGCTCTTAATATGATATTGAGTAGATAAGGATGTCGTCAATGAACACCACAACGAACTAGTCCAGAAAATATCAGAAGACAGAGTTCATGAGGTTCATGAACGTAGATGGTGCGTTCATAACACCAAACAACATGACCACGAACTTAAAGTGGCCATATCTGCACCTGAAAGCCGTCTTAGAGATATCACCTTCCTTCACTCTCAACTGGTGGTATCCAGACTGCAGATCAATCTTAGAAAACCAACCTGCTCCCCTCAACTGGTCGAATAGATCATTTATCCTTGAGAGGGGGTAACGATTCTTGACCGTCACCTGATTCAACCTCCGGTAGTCTATGAACAACTGTAGAATACCATCTTTTTTCTTTACGAACAAAACTGGGGCACCCCACGATGACACGATGGGTCAAACAAAGCCCTTCTCCATCAAATTGTCAATCTGAATCCACAACTCCCGCAAATTAGAAGGTGATATCCGATAAGGAGCCATCGATATCGGGAAGACACCAGGCTGTAAGTTTATCCCAAACTCAACATCACGTCAAGGGGGTAGAGTCACAACCTCATCGTGAAAGACATTAGGGAATTCTCTTACGACCTCTGGGACATCCATCATTCCTGTGTCTGCCAACTCCACTAACACTCCATCCAGCATAGAAAGGAGTGGCTCCACATGTCGACTCCCCACTTGATAACTCCTCTCCCCAACAAAAGACACATGCCGTCCATCCCCATTGGAGAATTCAATCCTTTCCCGATAGTAGTTTATGATGGCATGCATGGAGAATAACCAGTCGATGCCTAGAATGACATCGTATTGCTACATCTGCAATGAAAGAAGGTCTCCACTAGACTGATGCGGTCCCAAAATCATTCTACATCCCCCAAAAAATTAAGATACGCTGGTCTGACCCCCAAATGGTGTTCTCAACACTAGGGGCACAAAAAGTCTCTCGGTATCCAAACCAAATCACGGGATAATTCGGGCGTAACAAAGGAGTGTGAAGCTCCCAAATCAAACAAGTCAGAAACAGGAGTACTGAAAAAACTGATTGTACCTCGAATGACCTCTGGTCCTGCCAGAGCTACTAACTCTGCCGCGTGCAATTGTCCACGCCCAGCTCCTCTGCCTCACTGCTGTCGACAACATCCCCGACCACGCACTGGTTGAGGTCCTTGAGGATCACCCTGGTGTCGGTCTCCTCCCACAAAGTCGTCCCTCAGAGGGCCAGGGGCCTGCTGCTACTGCTGGAGAGGCCTCGTTGGCAACAGATGCTACTGAGGTGGGTGCTGAAACTGCCCACCTCCACCATGTCGAGCTCGAGTCGGACACCTACTCTGGATGTTCCCGAAAACTCCGCAAGAGAAACACTTCAGTCCTGGAACTGTGGAAAATGGGGGAGGGCTAGATGCTTGGAACTGGAACTGATGAGGCATACTCCCTGCTTGTCGAAACCTGGAAGGCCCTGTCATTGGAGACCGGCTGCTGATCGCCTTCCCCTTTGATGAACCCAGCTGGTTCCCCTCTTGTGGCATGCCTCCCTTGGAGTGCATCCTCTCTACTATCTCAACCTTCTTATGTAATTCTAGGTACGTCAGAAGGGTGAAGGGAGTGACAACATATTGAAGAGAAGGACGGAGTTCCTCCTCTAACCGTCTTGCCCGAGACTTCTCATCCGGAAAGTGATCTGGGGAAAAGTGCAAGAGATATTTGAACTTGATCCCCATCTCCCTCACTGACATGATTCCCATCTCCCTCACTGACATTATTCCCTTCTGAAAGTAGAGAAACTCTTGTCTCTTCTCAGTCTTCGTCGTAGAGGAGAGGAACTCCTCATAAAATTCCTTCTCGAAACTGGCCCATGAAACCTATGCCTCTATCTTCTCCCCCAGGAAAAGCATCCACCACTGATGCGCTTCTCCTCTCAGCTGACTGATGGCCAAAATAAGCCAGTTCTCCCTCGGAGTAGGGATCAAAGAGAAGGTGATGGCTAGCTCCTCAATCCATCCCTCCATCACTGAGTCAGAAACGCTTCCCTCGTACTTCTCGAGGGTTGGTTGCTGGAAGGAGCACAGAGTCCTCTTCCAAAAGTCATCCTCCTCATCTCGGTCAACCCTATGCTGGTCAACTACCTCGATCCGCTGGGCCTCAACCACCCAAGTTACTCGTGGATAACACCGGGTGCCATAGCTACAAGGTAAACAAGGAATGCCTAAGCCCGAGTATCAAGGGAATTTTTTTTTGTTTTTTTCTCATTAGTATTATTATTAAATTTTTCTCCCCGAGATGCCCCAAATAAATTAAAAACACAATCAGTATGATGCATGTACCTTCCCTAGGGTCTCTACCCTGCAATAAATGTAGTCTCACTTGGTTGTATGATTGGCCCAGAGTCCTTGCATCGGATCATGGGGGCCCCCTAAAATCCCGTGTCCTAGCTGGTCCTCCTTGGTCTATTTCACGAACCAAGATCACCTATCATTTTTTCCCTACCACCCCATGCAATCCTCACTGTACCTAACTCCAGACTCCATCCTATCCCTCAACCTACCTCTGATACCATTCTGTTACGACCCGCCTTCGACAAGACGAGGGAAGGGGCGACAAAGATCCCCACCCTTCCTTCCTCTAGTCGAAGACGAGATAATGGCCACTGATTCTCGCCTCTAGTTGGCCCCAAAGTGGCGACTAGCACCAAGGGTATAACATTTTCACAATATGGGAGGCATTAAAATTTTTAGTTAACCAGGATTGGGAGAAAGAATTATTCAGCACCAAACACCACCATGTAGAGAAAACTCAATGTATAGAAAACTCAATGTAGAAACCAAAGTACATGCATATCATAATAACAAAACTGAACAAAGTACAAGAACTACAAAGTAAAATACCAAATAGGAATGGAAAGGATAAGAATATCCAATAATGACCAATAGACACTCCAATGTCCAGACTAGTAAGGTCCCGCATGGCCTCCAAAGCCCTCCTGGAAACCTGGAAGTAAACGTAGGGTGAGCATACAAAGTATACTCAGTATGAAAGCCTAAAGCTCTCATGCACAAGTGGTGAGACATCCTAAAGTCCCATGAGAAGTAGAAGAAACATCATCTATCAAGGAATTTATCCATCCCACCTCACTGGCCACACTCACCAAATAACACAAGTAGTAAGGTAATAGTAAAGAACAAAACATTTGGGTACCCCGTACCACCATTTCCCCTACTAGATAGCTGATCATCCCTAACGGAAAACATCCTGACGCTACCGTGATCTTCCTGCCCACACAAACCTCGGCCTCACAACCATCCACATCCCTTCCCGCACACACCTGGACCTCACAACCACACATCCCTGCGCGCACACACCTGGGACTCATCCCAAAGACACATGGGAAAACAACCTACCCGAAGATTCATAGGCTAAAAACATACCAATCGAAACCTACCCAAAGATTCTTGGGTGTAAGGTCACCTATAGCCATCACAGCCTTGGGAAGAGGGAGCAGGAAGGAGAGTAAATAGGGTGAAACACCCTTCCCCATGAGATGGGGTGTCCGACACTAAGTTCCCAACATGGGTGGGGTGCGACTAAACACAAAACATACAGTTACACATATATATACCAACACACAACCCAACCGATGGCTTCTCAAATAGATACAAGCAGGTGGCCAAGAACTGCTGCCTCAGAAAATAGGAACACAACAATCAGTTCCCAGTTTCCCTATTCAAGTTATCATTTCATAACAGTTCAGTATGAGTTAATACCTTCACTATTGGGAAACTAACAGGAAGAATCACAGATGAAACAACAATAAAGCAGGAAGGAAAACCATCAGGTAATTTAAACATTCACACCCATTTCATTATTAACATTCCAATTTTATTCATGTTCACAACCCAACCTGCAGGCCTACTGCCAAACACCACCACAACCACACAACAACTCATGCCATTCCAACTACACCATTCACAACCCCGTTGTTCACCCATCCATAACAAAACACATTCACCCCTTCACCCATTTCATAACTAAACCATGCCAACATTCATAATTCATTGTTTTATATTATTTAGTTCAACTAGGGTGATCACACAAGGTTATGTGCATTCATATTCAACAGCTGAGTTTAAGTGTTTAACCGATTCATACATGATTCCCATTTACCAGACAAAGCGTAAAACAGAGCATAGCATAGGTGCGCAAACAAAGGCCCCCAACAGCCGTGATTTTCAGTAGGCCTAATCCCATTAAATTAATAACAACATCATAGGGAATGCATGGGTAAGAACATGTAACAACATTAACAAACTTCCTCATCCCCATCCTTTAACCGGTTATTATCTTCATTACAGAAATGATTAACTGCCTTGTGGAAACCATTGAACACCCACCCCGCATGATACACAAGGAGGAGAGACAAAGGTAAGATCCCTACCTGATTGATGAAGGATCAAAGTTAAGTCGTCACATGGAAACTGGAAAAAAGGAGAAGCAGAAACTCCACGGAACGCGATCAAGGAGAACTTCGCGGGGGTAAAACTTGTCGGGAGGAAGGGTACTCCGAGTGCTGGGTGATAGAAAAAAAAGAAAATTAGGGAGAAGAGAAGCCTTCATTTTATAAAGGCTGAGATACAGCATTCCCAGGATGGTTAAGATATGGAGAAAAACTTGAAACCGCGAAAGAAGTGGGATTGTGGGTTGACCACACGGCTGGGCCACCCCACACGTCCAACTTAAAAGGTCCCCACCCTTCAGGGCGGTTAAAACTGACAAACAGCTACTTGACCAGGCGTTTTTGAAAATGCACTTAAAGGCATGACCATAAGGAGGATACCTCACCAATCATTTAATTAAACGCCATTAATGGGCTTTAAAACAGGCTTAAAGGGGTCAAAACACGATTTAAAACCCAATTCGTGAAAAAAAGAGGTGATATTGGAAAAAATCTGTGGAGAGGTCACCGTTACACCAAGGCCACCAGTAGGAGAGAGCTACCTATAGTATAGGATACCGGTAGGCCTCGCTACCAGTAGGCTAAGGAAACCAGTAGGTCGAGGCCACCAGTAGGCCAGGGCCACCGCTAGGAGTATTTTTACCGAGAAGCTGGGATGGCCTTCTAGACCACCCAGAACACCCTAAAAATCAGATTTTCACCATGTAATGGACCCCAAAACCCCGATCCATTACATGTATCCTTCTGAAAAACAGTGAACTCTAAGTCAAACATGAGATCCCCTAATTGGGTTCTTCATGTAATATCTCTAATAGGATGTTATTAATTATTATCATAACCTTCTAACATAAAAGTGGATGGATACAAGTGAAATTCATTGAGACTCAGTTGGAAAAATGTCTGGATCAGAATTAGTTAAACTCTTGAGACACCTTCAACAAAGGTTCATCAGACATCAATGTCATTTTTATGTTGGATATATACAAGGGTTTGACATGTGCTTGTATGAAATCATCCTCATCCTTATATGTGAAAGAGATAACCACATGGAATTCTATAAGATATGTCTATACACGATATACCTCAATAGAAGAAACCTCAACTTCAAAATCCTAGGGGATAGAAAAGGCCATGATGAGTGATTCCCAGAGTCCTTTGGATAGACTTAGGGAATCCATAATTGATAAATTAGCACGTACGTGTGCCAGTTTCTCCAAAACATCCTAATTATGGTCCAATGGTTTATTTTCCTTTCTTGGGGATGTTATTTAATATGTGATTTGGGAGATGATGTTCCTGATATAGATGGTACATCCTTTGGAGTAAGAGTCGAAAGTGCATTCACTAATGGCAGGTTAGGTATTCTAGGTCTAGCTACATGCTAGGATTGATCAGGTTATGAAATATCCTATAATATATGTTCCAAGATAATTGGTTTATAGTAGATTTTGTCATGCATATAAGAATTACCTTATTCATGATGAGCTTTCTGTGATCTCTTCCATGAGTTTTCAGTATTTTGACTGTTTGAGCAGGGGCTTGGTTGAAGTGGTGAATTTTTTCATGACTGCATCCTCCCTTGTACCTTTAGTTATAACATCCTCTTACCCTAGATCCCTAATCAAGTGTGGGGAATTCGTGTTTATAATCATGATCATATTTTGAAAAGGGGTCGATTAAGTGAATAACATTAATGGGACCAAAAATCATCCCCTCATCTAATGATGATTTTGTTTGACTAGTAGACTCTAGTTTTTCCATTTGTAAGGCGGTTCCCATACTTTTTGGATGGTTGCAATGACGTCCAGTAAATTTAAGGAAAAATTTGTCTTTGGTGAATATTTTTATTCTGATGAATGCTTCATAATACTTTTGCCATGTCACTTCTTGGATTGTTGTCCTTCTGAGTACTTAGCTTTTATTGAAGATGGTAGTATATTTTTGGAAGTGGATGGAGGCACAATTGGATGTTTCAACTGTGTTATAAGAATAGCATGAGACTGGTTGATTTTTTCCTAACCATCCAGTCACCGAACTTCTGGTCAATCTTACAATTGACATGTTTTTATTCATTTACCTCTTTTGGATTAATGGAAGAAACACATGAAACCTGAACATGTGAATATTTCAATGTCACATTCCTTGAGTACGCCATATTATAAAGGAGGGATTTGAAAACAAAATAGTACTGGATGTGGTACCGAAATATTTTATGTAAGAGTATATAATTTGGGAGATCTTCATCACCCTCCTTTCTAGGATTCATTGGCTTAGGAAGCTTGACAATGTTTTTTTTCCAATGATGAGATGATGTAGCCAGGTACTTTGTCATTTAAAAATGAATAAAACTTGTTTTCTATCTAATAAAAATATTTCCAACTACAATATATTTGATCATCCTATCAAAGAGGGAATTTCTACTAAACCTCTGTAAGTGGGGCCTTACGATAAGGTGTGATATTTAAAGTAGGAGTGGGTACATGTGCCTACTAAAGTGAAACTGTAGTGGCCTCTACCATTCCTGTTCTCCCTCCATGAGTTTGTGGAATTACTTAGGAAATTACTTTGGCATATATTATGGTGTTTTACACCTATTTAGAAAATTAAAAAAGGTATTGAAACCATCATGTGTATTTCAAAGGAAAAAATGGCATTCATAACTTCTCATGAATATTTGCTACCCTGATGGGAAACAACTCTTCTTGAGGGCGTCATAGGTTTAAGGAGTATGCCAATAATTTATACTGAGTAATGAAATATATGACCCTTTTATTCTTCCATTTATTTTAGTTTTTATATTGAAAACTATTTTCTTCTGTAGTGTTTAGATAAACTAGAAGATAAACTTATGATAGTGTTCATACCACCAAATAATTGATCATGACTAAAAACTTGTGTACCGCATGAATACTAGTCCTTGTTGAGATTCCATGAAGAACCTAAGTTTCACTGACTCATGTTTTTTATGGGTAACCATCAAGGGATTATAGTGAGAGAAAAAATTTGTCAAGTGATTCTCTAGATATCCTGAGCTGATGAATGTGGGAAATATTGGATTCCCAAGGTTTGGCATGGGAAGATTTGGATCTACCCTTTTAGGATAATCCTTTTTTTTCATTTGTATTTCTTCATGTCATTCATCAATGGATTTCAATAGAGACTTTGGTGACTCAATAGTGTTCATTAGAATTCAAGGAATGTCTAGCTGAGCTATGGAATTAATAGGTGTGATGGTTGGAGCCTAAATGGGTGTAGTGGCTTGTAGGACCACTAGTGCAAGAACTTCTAGTATCTTATATGGCTAACCCATATGGGTAGACCAATAAGGATGTTCCTAAACCTACTATAGTTATATATGAAATATAGGGAATTCATTATCTACTACTACAGAATCCAAAAATATTAGTGGTTAGTACCCTGCATTGAGCGGATGTTCTAGGTATTCTTTAGTAGTTGTGAAAAACTATATTTGTTGAGGTGTGACAACTAGAAGTATAGGTTAAGGATCTTATTGCAGAACATACATAGAGGAAAGGCTGTATTGGAGTAATTCTATGTTGAGTCTCTTCAATTTTTTCATCTCTTCCTATTCCTTAGAAAATATTTCCTCCAGTGAAAGGGACTCATACTCTCTGGTAGGGAGGTGAGATTATTTAACCCTTACATTTTCTCTATTATATGACTTTTGAGGACGTAAATGTGGATTGTTCAACGTAGTTTCCAAATTTTGGGCAAGCCTCCAGCTTCGAGTATGCACACCTCCTTCAACTATTTCATTGTACACTGCATCATGAACCAAAACCTCAACTTTTGGTTCCTCTTAATTGGCCTCATGTTATATAGAATATACGGGGGTGGAATTTATGACATTAACTGATGAAAAACACATTATGAGAATTATATCTGTGTATTTGAGAGACATCCTTCTTCTACCCCCTCCACGAGGCCTTGTCCTCTCATTTTCTAATTATTTATGAACTCTTTGGTGGATATTAACTAGAAGGGAACCTATAGATAGTTCAATTTTACATGTTCCAAGTGAATTTACTAGATCACATGATGGTACAAACTTTGCGGATTCATTCTTTGGAATCTACCCTAATCAATAGAAAACTGATTCTCACTGAGGAGGTGGATGTTAAAATGAAAAATACTTCATCTATGAGGGTTGGGGATATTCCTATTTCATTTTCCCAACCCTTCAGGTCTGGTTTTTTGGACTCGAGGTTTGGGTTAAAAAGTACCCAGTCATGTGGGCTGGGGTTACATCAGAAATACCGTGGCTAATATTACTTTGGCTTCTCTTCATATTTTATAGAGTTTTGATTGAATGTGGGATATGTGCATCATTCATCACACACTTATATCATCAGTTTCTATTGAGATGTTTTCTATTAATGAAATTTGCGCTATTTGATGGATAACATCCTTCAAATTGAAGGCTCGCTTGATATTCTTAGATTCTTAAAACAAAAGTATTTCAACAGTCTTCCCACTTTTGGTCTAACATCGGTGAGATTCGGTTGAGGCATATTCCTACCGATCATTTCTTCAGTCATGAATAGATTCTATTTTCATGATTTATCCTAAAGTTATAAAGTTTATTAATTCCAATGTTGGTGGCATTTTCTGGTTGGGGAGTGTAGTGAAATGAAATGATCCATGTGCACCCCATCATATGATATGAACAATAAACATGGTTTCTACAATCAGCTGCTAAAGACTCATTAATGCATTGAGGCTTGTGCGTTGAAGGGATCCTTCCACATTATCAATCATTAGATGTTGTGAATATATGAGGGATTCCAAGTCAATTTGGTGTTTCAAACCTTATATTAATTTAAAATGACTTTGGTACTCGTCATAGCATAATACTTTTTCTTTTAGGTGATGAAGATTTTTCTATATGTTGAGCTAGATTTCGTGCACACAATATTCCAAAAACACATATGAAATACAGTATTGAGGGGTGGAAGAAGTTCAAAACATGTGTGGTATGTCATTTTTATCAGTTGTTTATGTTTATCATGTCTTCTTTTTCCTTTTCCATAGGTTCCTTTATCTGGCCCAAACAGAGTGGACACTTCTTGAATTTTTTTATTATATGTAGTGATATTAGTTGAGATTTACTCTATTGTTTTGGAAGACAAGCAATCCAAAGGAGGTTTGGAGAATGACCATCACCTTGGTGGTCACTCGATTGAGAAAGGAGTTCACCTACTAATGACATGACATCAAACATGATTGGCCTTATTAATTCAAGTGTCTTACGATAGGTTGGATTTCTCCGCACTATATTTATAATTGGATAAATCTCTTAACAATGAGAAAAACTACTGTGGAGAGAAATATCAAAGTGAACACCATTATAAAGAGTAATACCATAATGGATTCCAGTAAGGGGAAAACCCTCTTGCTCTTTAATATTCTACCCACAAGGAGCATTTTCATGGCTCTCACCAGGAGATGGGTTCTTGAGATCGATCAGGTTATAGACATGAATAAATCCTTCAGGGTGAAGTGTCCAAGGAGGACCTTTGGAATTATAGCTACTACCCCCACAATTTGGTAATGGGAGGGAGGGATCTTTTGAATCCATAGATAAGTGTCTGATGGATCCAAGAAATCTAGCAATAAGTAGAGATAGATCATAGATCAGACCTCGATTCTCTAATCATGTTTGATAAGGCTTATTCTTGGTTTCCTTTTTAGGAGTGATTGGGGACACATTCTGGGAGAAGTGGTCATCAAGGGAAGGTGATTGTTCCTTCCTTAGAGTGGCTATTGCTATAGGCCAATTTCCTCCAGTTAGAGGGAGTGTATGTTTCTGACATAGTTATTCATATAATATGGGGGAGATTTCCCAATGACCATATTGGATGGGTGTAGAGGTGTGTATTTTCTCTGGGATGACATGTTTATGAGTCAACCCACTTTTGGGAATTGAGTTATGTATCCATCCCTCTGGTACTATTGTCCTAACAATTATGAAGACATGAAAAATCTATAAAATATTGGTAGGGATATGCGTCTATACTTTCACAACTTCAAGAATATTATTGGTGAATTTAGTGATTGAAACATGGATATTTTCCCTCTTCATTAGGAGTAGCTTTATGTACCTAATCCTAACCTCCATTTCCTTCCAGTGGACATTGACAGTACTTGTGTGTGGTGGAAGAGAGTTGAATTTTCTCCCTGCTCATATTTGGGACTTTCATACAAAAATCTATGGGTATTGGAAGATGAGGATACTATTAGGCTTGATAAATTTAGGCATGTGTGTGCAGATTCTCATTGTTTTCTACCAAATGTGATTGGAAATATTCTTTTAGTGCTACTAGACAAGTCTGTTGGTAGGATTGGTGGGTGCAGGTAGGTGTATGTTCTTGTTCAAAATATTCCACCGTATTTGGTTGGTGGGCTTATTTCAGAGATTCTAGATGAATCTACTCGAATGATTGGTGGGTGAAGGTAGTTGTATGTTTAATTTCACCATACACTTACATATTTGTAGGGAGGGTTTCTTTGAGTTATGCAAGGAGAATCTGGTAGATGACCGAATGAAGTCAAATAAGTGTATGTGACTACTCACAAGTTTACAACAAATTTGGTTGGTGTAACTCTCCATTGGGGTAAAGGTGTGATGCTACATTCAGATGGATGGTTTTCATCCCCGGAGGACCATATTGTGTGCCGAGGTTTGAAGTTCCTGGGCTGAACAACCAAGTATAACACCCTCATCATGTTGAAAGTTCACTACTGCATGATATTGGTGGTGGTGATTGATCGAGGATCCCTTGGAAAGGACCCATGTGTCTATTGAACATGGTTTTATGTGGCCACTTATTCCACCTTCCTGAGATATGAGAGGGACTAGTTTTCACGTTCTAGGGATAAGATCTTGAAATTTTTTACTACGGTGGTCTGCGTCGTCAGTGTCAGGACCACATGTCATCATTGACTGGATGATTAGTGGGGATTCATGAAATGGAGGGCCTACCAGGTAGACTATTTGGTTGGGATTTTACCGTTTTAGTGGTATTATTGGACCACGGAGTTTGAGACCCAACAATAAAGATGATGGGTTGGTGATAGAATCCTTTACATGGATGAAGATCTGGTATGAGAAGTAACCTGAGTATTTTTTGGAGAAAGATGGAATGACACCATTTGATTGAAGGGATATCCGAGAGTAAGTGCCCGAAATATATAAAAACACAAACAAGAAAACCTTTCCAAATAAAAATCTTGATTAAATGAACACAAGAATGCTTGATTTTTTATCTAGCCCTCTTTTGTCAATTGAAAGGGGCTTGACAGATGAGTGAAACTATCATCTTGGTTAAGGATTCACATTGTGTAATGACCCAAACTTTTATCAGTGGAATTGATCCCTTCTTATAGTAATTTCATAGAGTATAATAACATAAAATCACATTAAGAACACAATGAATAATATATAAATAATTAATGAATGAAAACAAAGGTATTTCTATAAGTTAAGAAACCTATACTGATGAAATGGTAACTTGACCATAGAAATAGTAATACGAACCTTACAAATAGTAAAATTACTAGCAAAATAGTAGCCTCACCCTTGATAGTTTAGATAAAATTTAGGCATCTTATAAGTTAAAACATGACATAATTAAATCATAGTCTAAGTAATTAATTATTTTAAAAATTATTTATTAACTGTTGGTATTTTTATAAGTCATAAATATTTAATTTCAATTTTATATTTAATTTAATAATTTAAAAATAAAATGAATTTTCGTAAAATTTACTCATAAATTAATATTTCTTTGTCTTATTATTTTAAGATAATTTTATGATTTCTTAAGTAATTTTTCAAAGTGTTATAAAATCAGTTAAAATGTTAAAATCTATATTTTCCAAGTAAATGATGATTTTAATTAAAAATTAAATTACTAATATTTAGAAACCTATTTTTATAAAATGGTGTTCATTTTTTAATTCTACATGTTGAAAAATAGTTAGGGTTATGTTTTGGTATTTTTCTAAAATACTTGATTTTTTGGTGAAAAACAAAATACGATAATTTATGATAAATGCTAAAAACCTGAATTTTTGAGCCATTCTTAATTCATGGATTATGTAATTAACCATTGATTTGAAATAAAATTAAATAATTATTTTATTTATTCAGATTAGTCATCAAAATTTATTTTTGTGAGAAAAATATTAAACTAATGATTAAAATAATGAGAAAACACCCCTCCCTCCACTATAAATTCCACCCTCACACCCTCTTCTCCTCACACCTCTAAAGATTTGAAAATTTACCAAATGATACCCAAAACACTTCCCTAGTCCCTCTCCCATGTCCATTAGTTCTTGGCCTTATCAAAATACCAAGCCTATGTGCCTTGAGGGGGATCTCAAGAGAAGAATTAAAGAGGTAAATCCCCTTTTTTCTTTTAATATTCCCTCAATTTCATTTATTTTCTTATTCTATACGCACATCCCTTAATCCAAATGGAGTGATAACTCCAATACCTTAAATATACTGAAATTATATCATGGTAATTGAATATTTATCATTAAACTACTCCCTCTCACTCTTTTATTATAAAAATGAAACTATTGCCTGTGATGTGTCTATTTACTGACATCATGGGCGATGAACTTTTACTTTAATTAAATGAATTCGAGGCTATTAATAAAACCATTAAATGGTTTAAAATATATTTTAATGTGTATTATACACCCCTCTTTATATTCTTGACCTAAAATTTATACATAATACTAAATGATAAAACAAAAAGAGTTTATTGTAATCAAAAAACCACTAAAATTAACCTAAAACAATCATCATTAACTTTTATCAAATAATTCATCCTCATGGGATATAACAAAAATATTTATAAGATAATTTAAGCTTATTTACAATAATTAAGAAAATATAATAACAATTCGGGATATTTATCATCATTTTACACAAACTTATATTCATGAATACAAGTGAACTGATTGTGAAAACTAAGAAAACAAATGCTCCCAAATGATGAAATTAAACTCTATAACTATTACAAAAATACCATAAATGAACTTAATAAAATCACAATGAAAAAATTTAATGTATAAAAGGTTATATATTTGTTATTTAATGAATCTAAGGTGATTATACAATATATTAACATGAAGGAAGCTTTCAATCGAAAGGTTAGGGGAATTCTAAAACCCAACACTCTTTCATTGGGTTATCCCTATTTCACCCCATTTTTGGTAGTATTATTACTTAAAAATAATCTCTTCATAATTATATGAAATTATATGGGATATAAAATTTTTGTACTTGAGTTTATGACGAACACAATGTTTTCAAAAATAACCTTTCTTTCAAAAAAGTAGACCTTCTACTTCTTGAGATTGTATATTCTTCAATCAAGGTTTTTAATTCTTTTATCAAGTATGTTATTCCATATTTCATTTGGGAACCCAAGGTTTTTGAATGTTTTATTTATGAAATGAAACCCATTCCTTTCCATGGGTTATTTTAAGTTTTATATTTATATATATTCCATGTGGCATGCATGATAATGTAAATGTTATGATGTGATGGTTTCACCCAGAACTATATAGTGAAAAGTAAATGTTGTGAAGTGATGGGTGCACCTGTAATTATATAGTTCACAAATTAATTGGATAATAGGATAAATATACTAAATTAATGTGAAATATGTGTCAACATGATGCTATATTTTTTCACAACTAAGTGTGGTAGTTGACCACTAAGACATGATGTTTCATTTTTATGCATTACCACATTCGAAGACTTATCTTAATGCTTACTATCACGATGATGATAATGATTATTCTCAATCCATGTTTTATTGTCTCACATTATTATCTATCATATCACTAGGATTTTATCTCACCTAGTTTTTATGTATATCCTCATGTGTTTACATGAAGTAAGGAGTATTCAAGGGATAATAAGAATCTTGAGAAGAAGTAATTAAATAAATGCTTATGTTTTATTTTTTAAATGTTATATATAGACCTAATTTTCCCAAGACACTAAACCATCAGATCTTCATTGTGTAATGATTTTATGTCATTTATCTTTGAAATTATGTAATAATATATGTAAGAAAAATAATAGTCTTTATAGATGTTTTCCAAATAAGTTTTAGTTAATTTTAAAATTAGGATTGGAGAACCTTAGTGAAAAAATTGCAGTATAATACTATGTATAAGAAAATAAAAAAGAAGGTTTGTTTTAGAAAATTATGAACATTGGTATCCCACAATATATGAATCTAGAATAATTTTGCCAAAGGAATAAATTATTTATTCATGAATTATTGACTTATGTTTTTCTTTAAGTTTTTTAATTTAGAAAATAATGGGAACCAGGAGAAACTAGTCCAAAAACCCATGTGAGGGACAATGCAACGATTTCCCGAATGACATCCCCAATTCTTTTGGAGGTGGAGTTCAGAATTTCATGGATTTTATTACCCAGATATATCAGGTTATGAACAATAACCTAAAAAATTTGGAACTCCTGCCTTCACCTAAGAGGGAGAAACTATCTATCGTGTGTCTTATGTGGCAACAACCACTGATTTTTAGTGGATCTTCCAATCCACTAGGTAAAAAATAGTGGGCAACTCAATGGAGAAGATATTTTCTATTCTTTAGTTTTCTAAGATAGAGAAGGTGAATATCACTTTTTATCATCTAGATTGAGACGTCATCCAACGGTGGGTGTTGATTAAGAACACTATGCCAAGGGAGAAAATTGAAGAGATGGAGTGGGAAGACTTTAGTATATTGTTTCTTAAAAATTATTTCCCTCAATCTATTCATAAAAAATAGAGAGATAATTCTTAGAGATGAAATAAAAGGAATGAGAGTATGTCATGACCTACAAAGAAAATTTCCCAATGCTTGCATGGTATGATTTGGGTTTTGTTATCAATGATGATAATAAAATTGATATATTATTTAGTGATTTAAAACCACAAATTATAAAGGCTATTACAATTTGAGAATTTGGGAGTTATGAAGTAGTTGTTTAATGTTATCTCAATGTGGATATGGAGTTTGGATAATGGTCCCATGTCTATGGTGATAAGAATTGAAATATAGAGTAGCAAGATGGAGTATCTAATGAGAAAGGTGGAAATAAAACTAAACCAACAACATGTAAAAAAATATAGGAAGAGGAATCATGGGAGCTACCTCAAAGGGGAGGGGAATTACTTCATGTGTGGGAGAGAAGGACACCAAGCTCATAAATGTCATAAATATATGAGAAAGCAAGATAATGTGGTGGTGGAAAGAAGAGCACCACACATGGTTGAATGCTTTAACTTTAGGGGGTAAGCGAACCATGTAATCCAATGTAGTAAACCTTGAGTTCTCAAGGGTATTTAGTGTCATTAGCCACTAAATACAAAGGAAAATGTGAAGTATTATGCCATCACTATTATTGATGATGAGTAAGAAAAACATATATGTACAAGGTACCCTTCCTATCCACTTAGGAATGGAAAAAGTATTATTTTATTCTAGTAATAATCATTACTTTATATATTTCATATTTTTTTGAACTATTGAATTGAATCCCTGAAACCTTAAAGTAGAGATATCCCTAAAAATAACTAATGGTGATATCATTGAAACCTATGTGTTGGACTCTTCTCCTATTTGTGTATGTGGGAAGGTTCTTCCAGTGAATCTCGTAATACTTCCCTTGGTGGAATTTGATGTAATACAGGGGGTGGATTGTCTCTTGTTATATAGAGAACATATCAACTATCCGGAAAAGGTTATTTCTTTTCATATACCGATTCACCCCACGATCCTCTAAAAATTCAAGGAGGATCATGAATTTTATGATCCTTTGATGATGCGGTTGTTTATTCCCTATGAAGAGGAATACCTCACTCAAATGGTTTAGTCCAAGGAAAGTATCAACTTAGGGGGAATTACCATAATGAGGGAATACAATTATGTAATTCTTGAAGAGTTACCCAGAATTCCACTGGATCGTGTGGTTGAGTTCTCTATATACCTCATTACCATAGCTACACTTATCTCAAAGTCGCCCTATAAGATGGATACTTTTGAACTGGATGAGTTAAATTAGATACTGCAAGGCAATTTGGACAAGGGTTTCATATTCCCTTGTGCATCACCTTGGGGTGTGCCAGTTCCCTTTGTCAAGAAGAAGGATGGATCAATGTGGCTATATATCAATCATTGGGAACTCAAAAGGATTTCTATGAAGAATATGTATCCTCTCCCAAGGATTGATGACTTGTTCAATCATTTGTGAGGAGCTCAGTACTTCTCAGAGGTGTATCTTCATTATAGATATCAAAAACTAAAGGTGAAGAAGGAATATATTCAGAACTTTTCATTTTATACAAGGTACGGGCAGAATGAGTTTCTGTTAATTCACTTCATACTTACTAATTACCAAACAGTCTTTATGGATTTTATTAATAGAGAATTTATACATTACCTTGAAAAATTTGTGGTAGTTTTTATTGATGATATTCTCATCTACATAAAGAGAAAGGAGGAACTTGAAGAACATGTAAGTCTTGTGTTGGAGGCATCAATGAAGGAGAAGTTATATTCCTAGTTTAACAAGTGTGATTTTTGGATATATCAAGTCACATTATTAGGCCATGTGATCATAAGTGAGGGAATTTCTATGGACCCTTCAAAAAAAATGAAAATGAGGAATGGACTAGTCCCTCTAGTTACATATGAATCTGTTGTTTTTTTGGATTATATGGGTATTTTCTATGTTCTGTGAGAAAGTTCTCTCAATTTTATAGCCTTCTAAATAAGTTAACAAGGAAAGGGGTAAATTATGCCTGGATGGAAGAATGGTAGGAAATATTCAAGGAGTTAAACAACAATATGATCACTACACTTATACTCACATTACCAAGTAATTTAGAATGTTTTTTATATACAATGATGCTTCAAAGAATGTATTGGGTTGTGTACTCATGAATAATGATAATCATATAGCCTACAACTCATTATAGTTGAAGATCCACGAGCATAAGTACCCAATTCATGATCTAGAGGTATCAACTATGATTTTTTCCTTGAAAATATGGCAACACAACCTCTCTGGTGAGAAGTGTGACGTATATACTGATCATAGAAGTCTAAGGTATATATTCACACAAAAGGATCTGAACATGATTCAAAGGATATGGTTAGATCTAACAAATGAATTTTATTGATCTATTCACTATCATCCTGGAAATGAAAACAAGTTAGTTGATGTTATTATCCAAAAAAAACCTACTGCTATTTCCATGTTGCAGATTAAGAAAGACCCTATCTATATGGATATGCAATGAATGGATTAGGAAATCATAATGGAAGGGAATAAATTATAAATTACCCAAATTATTTCCCAACCATCTATCCAAGAAAATATTAAGAGTGAAAAAGGGAGGATTCAGAGTTAGAAAAGAGGGTGAATGTAGTGATGGAATGAAAACTGCAGGAATTCCATATTAATGATGATGGTGTGATTCAGTTCAAAACAAGGACTTGTGGGCCTTCATCACCTAGTATAAAGAAGTAGATATTTTAAAATTCATATAGCTCAGCATTCTATATCCATCCCTAGAGTACCAAGATGTATTGTGATCTATAAGAACACTTTTGGTTGGAAATCGAAGAAGTAGATTGTTGATTATATCTTAAGGTGCTTGAACAATCATCAAGTTAACGTTCTGTGATATAAACCCAAAGGGATGTTTTAACTATTTCCTATACCCATGTGGAAATGGGATAATGTCACTTTGTAATTTTTCACGCGTCTCCCAAAGACATCGAAAGGAAATAATACAATATGGGTTGTGGTGGACCGACTTACCAAGACTGTCCACATTTTTTTCTCTTTGGGAAGATCTCTCACTTGAACAACATTCAATTATATATGTAAAGGAAGTAATAAGACTTTATTGATATCAACTCTCAATTATCACTGATCATGATCCTAGGTTTACATTTAAATTTTAGATGAATCTTCAACATGCTTTGAGTACTGAGTTAAATTTCATCATGACCTATAACCACCAAACTGAAGACCAATTTGAAAAGACTATTCAGACACTCAAAGACATTCTAAGAGACTAATATTTATAATTCAAAGGTGGAAGGAATCATAATCTACCAATTATAAAGTTCTCATACAATAATAGCTTTTACTCAATTATTCAGATGGCTCCATAAGAAGCTCTATATAGAAAGAGATGTAGAACTCTAACTTGTTCAGATGAAGTTGGGTGATGAAGCATACTTGAACCTAATATTACGATAGTGATAATAGAGAAGGTTTAAGAGATCTAGAATCATATCAAATCTACTCAAATTTGGAAAAAAATCAATGATGACAATCATTGAAGAGACTTGTTGTTCGATGTTGGAGATAAAGTCTTCCTTCAAATATCTCCCTGGAAGAGAGTCATGTGGTTTGGAAATAAAGGGAAGATAATCCCAAGGTATGTTGTCCCCTTTGAGATCCTTGATCACATATGAGAATTCCTCTATCAACTTTCACTTCCACCGAGTATGGATCAAGTTCATGATGTTTTCCACATATCACTCCCAAGGAAGTGAAGACCGGATCCCTCACATGTATTGAACTCAGAGGTGGTATAGCTGGAAGATGATCTCACATACGTGGAGTAGCCAATGCATATTATGGGTGGGAGATATAAGGTTATACACAACAAAACAACCCACATTTTCAATGTTTTTTGGAGGAACCATAAGTATGAAGAATAAACTTGGGAACCAGAGAGGGCGATGAAAGAGTACCCTCACCTGTTTATGTAAATGGAAATTTCAAGGGTGAAATTTCAAAAGGGGGGAAGAATGTGACGACCCAAACTTTTATCAATGGAATTTATCCATTCTTATAGTAATTTCATATCGTATAATAACATAAAGTAACTTTAAGAACACAATAAAAACTTTATAAATGTTGAATGAATGAAACAAAAGGTATTTTTAGAAGTTAAGGAACCTATAATGATGAAATAGTAACATGACATTAGGAATAGTAATATGACCCTTATGAATAGTAAAATGACCATATGAATTTTAGCCTTACCCAAATAAATATAAATAAAATTTTGGCATCTTATAAGTGAAAATATGATATAATTATTTCATAGTGTAAATTAGTAAATATTTTAAATGTTATTTGTTAAGTGTTAGTCTTCTTATAAGTCTTAAATATTAAATTACAATTTAATGATTAATTTAATTATTTAAAAATAAAATTTATTTTCATAAAATGTATCAATAAATTATTAATTTTATGTCTTATGATTTTAATATAATTTTATGACACCTTATGTAGTTTTTTAATGTATTATAAAATCCATTATAATTTTAAAATCCATATTTTCCATGTTAAGGATGATTTTAATTTAAAATTAAATTACTCATATATAGAAAATTATTTCCATAAAATAGAGATCATTTTTGAATTATTCATGTTAAAAAATTGTTAGGGTGAATTTTTGGTGTTTTTCTAATATACTTGAATTTTTGGTGAATAATAAATTATAATAATTTTCAATAAATACAAAAAAACATGAATTTTTTAGTCATGATTGCATCATGGATTATTTAAGTGACCATTTTTTAGAACTAAAATACCCTAATTACTATATTTAGTCACAAAAATTCTCACTATTTCTTGTCTTGATAAAATTATTAAATTAATGATCAAAATAATGAGAAAACACCCATCCCCTCCACTATAAATACCACCCCTCACACACTCTTCTCCTCACACTTCTCAATATTTGATACTAACCAAAATTCTTCCCAACAGTCTTACCTAGCCAATAACACATGTCTAGAAGATCTTATTCTCTTAAAAAGACCAATACTAGGTGACTTTAAGAGGATCTTAAGAGGAGAGTACAAGAGGTAAATCCCCTCTCTTTTCTTTTAATTTCAATTAAATTTCATTAATTTTATTGTATCTCCTAAATATCCTTCATCAAAATGTAATGATAAATCCAATAACTTAAATATAATGGAATTATATTTTTTTAATGCAACATAAATCATTAAAATCCTCAATATCACTGTTATATTATTAAATTGAAATCATCGCCCATGATGTGTAAAATTACCGACATCGCGGGCGATGCACTTTAATTTACCTTTGAATACTTCAAGAATGTTAATAAAACCATTAAATTATTTAAAATATATTTTAATGTGTATTATAATAAAAACATTATATTATATAACTAACATTTATACACAATACTACATGATGAAATAAAATGAGTTCATTGTGATCGAAAAACTGCCAAAATTAACCAAATAATGATCATCATTAACATTTATCTAATGATTAATCCTCATGGGATATAACAAAATTATTTATATAACCATTTATTATTTTTTAATATCATTAATAACATATAATAACAATTTTCCATATTTATCCTCATTTTACATGAACTTCTATTCATGAATTCAATTGAATTGATCGTGAAAACAATGAAAATAAATGCTATCGAATGATGAAATTAAACTATATAACTCATCTAAAAGAAAATAAATGAACATAATATGACCATAATGAATAAAAATAATGTATAAAATGTTCTTTATTTGTTAATTAATCAATATAATTTGATTATACATGATATTAACATGAAGGAATCTTTTTGAAAAAAGGTAAGGGGGATTCTCAAACCCAACTATCTTTCTTTGGGTTATCTCTCTTTCACACCATTTTTAGTGTGGTTATTCCATTAAAATAATCTATTCGTCATTATATTACATTTTCTATGATATAAATTTTTTATACTTTAGTTTATTACAAGCAAAATGTTTTCCAAAAAGAACTATTCTCTAAAAAACACACCTTTTACTTCTGGCAATTGTCTCTTCATCACTCAAGGTTGTTGATTCTTGTATGAAGTATGTTATTCCCTATTTCATTTGAGAACACAAATTTAATGAATGTATTATTTATGAAATGAATTTCATTCATTTACATGGGTTATTTTATCTCCATGATTTATATACTTTCTATGTAGAATGCATGATACTGTAAATATTATGATGTGATGGGTGCACTCAAAATTATAAAGCACAAAGTAAATTTTATGATGTGACAGGTGTTACTGAAATAATATAGAGCTCCAATTTATTGAGTAATGTGATGAATCTAATGAGTTATATATAAATATGTGTGAACATGATTCTATATTTGTTCACAACTATGTGTGGTAGTTAACCACTAGGACATGATGCTTCATTTTTATGCATTACCACATTCGAAGCCTTGTCTTAATGCTTAATCTCATGACTATGATAATGATTATTCTAAAACTATGTTATATTTTTTCATGTTTTAATCTATCCTATTCTTGGGATTTTATCTCACCCATTTTTATGTATATCCCTAGGTGATTACGTGTATTGAATATAATTAAAGGTCCAACAAAAAGATAGAGAAGAAAGAATTAAATAATTTATTTTGTCTTATTTTGTAAATGTTATGTATGGTCGAAATTTTCCAAAGAAACTAGTCTTTTGGATCCCCATTTTGTAATTATTTTATATCATTAGTATTTAAAATGATTTAATATGATATGTAAGAAAAATCATGGTCTCTATACGTCTGGTTCACCATTTTTGTTTCCCTCTAAAATTTGTTCACCCAATGGTCGATTAGAGGGAGTTGAGTTTTGTGAAATCATTCACACTAGGTTCACTATTTCAAAATAGTTTCTAACAGGGTTACTCATGGATATAGAAACAACCAATGGTTCTCTATCCAAAGGTCCCTTATTTCTAAAGGTAGGTCCTCATTAGTAATTTTGGACAATGATGCTTAATAACTCACATTGGTAGGGAGGTTGAGAGTCTTCACTCATTTAACCCTATTAAGGGGAATTATTGGCTACTTTGTGACTCTGTTACAGATTTATGGTATGTTCATGAATCCTTTATTAATTCCAAATTTTGGTGTGGGTCATCCCAGAGTTAAAAATCAGTTATTAACATGTATAGATCTTAGAATAATCTGTTTCTATCAGAGGTTCTTCATTAATGGATATATCTACATAATATGAGGTTCTCCATTGATTTTATCCTCTTATATACTACTCAGATATTCTCTGGTCATTATGATGATGATGTCGGTTTCCTAGACACTTAGTTGGTCACTCTGGATTGTATTTTTATCCATAGAGGCGTAAGTTGTTCTGATGTTGGGATAAAACCCATTAATAGAATTCCTACATATCCTTGTAAAAGAAATAAGAACCCATATAGTTCAGTTACACTTAATGGGGACCATAATATATTTTAAGTTCATGTGATAAGGATCCAACCATTTAGTCTAGAGTCATGTTGAAAGTACATCTAGATGAAAGATTCCTAGTCAAAGTTTGGTGTGGGACTTATTATAAATTAGACCAGGGAACATGGAAGGGATATGAGTTTTATGGTTGAATTATGTCATATTGAGGATATGGACCAAATAGAACATGGTTGATTTTGGGTGTCGGGCTTGGACCTCATTGCGGCATCCTATGTATCCCTTTTGAGTGGAAATCAAAGGCTGTGTAGTTCAATTATGAGGACCTCTTCTAATAGAGTCCCTATAGGATTATCTCACATAGTGTTTTGACCCTTTGAGATGGTTAATATGGGGCTTATTACTAAAATGTATTCCTTGAAAAAACATCTATGAGGGATATATCAACTCATGTGGTTTGGATGCTTGTTTCATGGATTACTCTTGAGGAGGATTCTAGGATTATGTGAATTATTCAAGGAAATAACTTATGATGAGGATTCCAATTAATCTCAGGCCCTAAGTGGGAACCCTATGTATCCTAATTATAATAGGAATTAGAGTTATCATAGTTCAATTCTTGGGGATTATGCACTGAGTCTTCCCTAATAAATGGAGTAATAATTGGGGATTACTTCTGAGAAAGTTGCCTAAAATGTTTAGGATCATCTGGATGTCATGACCACTATAAACCTCTAAGACCATGTTATCCATGATCTATGAGAGAAACAAGACGAAATAGAGGATTTGAGAAATCACATGATTGAATTTTTCATGATGGATGAGTTTTAGAAAATATAGGGTATTACTCCAAAAAAGGAATCCCTTGTACTATTTTGGGATTATTTCTAACGAGGAAACCCATTTGAGGTTTTTTTGGGGCTTACTCTTATGGAGTTTTCCCATTTGAGGTATTATTGGGTCTTACTCCTATTGAGGATTCCCATTTGTGGTTTGGGTAGGGATTACTCCCAAGGGGGGTTCCCATGTACCCATTGGGGCTTACTTCTAAAGAGGATTCCCATTTGAGGTTTGGTTGGGGCATACTCTTAAGAAGGATTCCCATGTACCCATTAGGGCATACTTTTAAGGAGGATTACTATTTGAGATTTTTTTGGGGCTTAGTCCTAAGCAGGATTTCCATGTACTTGTTGGGGATTACACTTAATAAGGATTCCCATTTGAGTTTTGGCTGGTGCATACTCATAAAGAGGATTCCCATGTACCAATTGGGGATTACTCCTAAGAAGGATGCCTATTTAGGTTTTGGTTGGGGATTACTCCTAAGAAGGATTACCATGTGAACTTTGGGGCTTACTCCTAATAAGGATGTCCATTTGAGGTTCGTTTGGGGCTTACTCCTAAAGAGGATTCCTATTTGAGGTTTGGTTGTGGCTTACTCCTCAGAAGGATTTCCATGTACTTGTTAAGGATTACTCCTAAGGAGGATTCCCATTTGAGGTTTGGTTGGGGATTCCACTTAATAAGGATTCCCATGTACCCATTGGGGCTTACTCTTTAAAAGTATGTGCATTTGAGGTTTGGTTAGGGATTACTCTTAAGGAGGATTATTGTGTACCCATTGGGTCTTACTTCTAAATAGGATTTCCATTTAAATTTTGTTGGGGATTAATCCTAATAAGGATTCCCATGTATGAGTTGGGGCTTATTCTTAAGGTGGATTCACTTGTACTGGTTCAACATGGTATATGAGTTAGGTGATGAAGTTTTAGGAGTTTCTCTAGGATTTTAATGACTCATGTTACTTATATAATCCAAGATGATAATATAGACTTGTAACATACGAAAGGAACCAAGAGTATTATGTTAAATCATGGAATTTTCAAGAGTTTGGAAGAGTATCTCAAATTAGGTTATTCATGGGGTGGACATTGTGGTCCTATAAGGTGCAACTGTGGGTCAACCAAGTGATATTCTAGGGGACTCTCCAAGATATGGTATACCCATGTGTGGGTCTCCCATGTTCCGGGATGATGACCTCACCCTAGTGAGGGAGATCTATGGTACGTTTCCAATTAGTGATGGACTACTTGGGAGAGGGGGATACGTGACCAAAGACCTATCTTGGATTCATTATTTCAGAGTTAGGATGTCCTCCTAAAAATTGAGGTGAATGGGTCTATTTATAGACCCATAGGTGGACCTGTGTGAGTGAGCCAACATGAGGGGGCCTTCAAGGATGGGCATGTGTGGATTGGCCTATGCATATGACCTATACAATGAAACACATTCCATAATAAATTTTCCCATCTTCTAAGAGGTGTAAATTTTGATCTGTGAGTCTGTTTGGGCTCCCTGACTAGTAAAATTGAATCTCTCAAAGAAATCTATTCTTCTTGATATGTTGTGTACATGAAATGTTCTCTAATGAAACATGTCAATTTCATTTTAATGCATCAAATACATTTTATCATGGATCATATAATTTAATGGCCTACTCTCGGAGGGTGGTTCCTTCAATTTATCCCTCATTGTGGATTAGCCCTGTGGCACATTGAAATCCACAATTTCAGAATGGAGACACATCTCTACTCAAACTCGGAATTTCATGTCTAGGTGAGGATCACATCATGAATTATGTGTAAAATTCCATGAAACACATTTTTTTGTGTCAATAAGGATGATGTTATTGAGGATGTTCAAGACTTATCACCTATCTAAGAGATAAAATTTTATATTTATCTTTACACCAGGACGACCCTGATATTGATGCTAGTATATCGAATGGATCCTATAGGGATTCATGTGTTGAAGGTTCATTTGGAGGACTTAAAGAGGAATGGATTTATTATACCTAGTGTTTTACCATGGGTAACCCCCATGTTGTTCTCCAATAAGGTGGAAGGGAGCTTGGGGTTATGTGTGTAATACCGACACGTGAACCATGTGACCATGATAAAAAATTATCCACTAACGAGTATTGATGACCTCATTAATCAATTGAGAGGAGGATAATGGTTCTAAAAGGTTTAAATCTGGTCATGATATCACCTTATGTGATTAAAATATGAGAATATACTGAAAAAACATTAATATGTCACTACCATCACTATGAGTACATGGTGATTCTGTTTTCCTGATGAACACCCCAATAGTGTTCTTTGAACTCATGAACCAGATATTTTAGCCCTTCTTAGACTTGTTCATGGTAGTAATATTTGCTGATATCCTTGTGTACATGACATCTGAGGAGAATAACATGAGACATGTTAATATGGTTCTATAAATTCTTTGAGAGAACCATATTTACATGAATCTCTTGAAGTTCTATTTTTGGATATAAGACATCCAATTTCTATGACATGTTGGTGGACCCGATGAAGGTCGAGGCAATGTTATCTAGGGAGACACCCAAGAATGTGATGGATGTCCAATGATTGTTTGGGTTGGAAAACTTTTATCAGATAATCATACCTAATTTATATAGGATATAAGATCCCATGATAGCTTTTACTTGAAAGTGGAAGCCTTTTGTGTGGAGAGAGAGGTTCCCACATGCTTTTTAGGAGTTCGGGTAGATATTGATGAGTGTTCTTATCTTGATACTTCCAGGGGAGGAAGGTGAGTATGTATTGTTCTATGATGTATCATGAATCTATTTTGGTTGTTTTGTGATGAAGGGGTAAGTGGTGATTTCATATAGTTCATGTCATTTGAGACCACATGAGTAGAACTATGCGACCCATGAACATGAAATAGCATTGGTAGTCTTGAAAATGAATATGTGGAAACACTAACTGATGGGAGAGATGATTATCATGTATTCTAAACACAAGAGTCTCATGTATATATTCTCTAAGAAGGATCCTAATTTGAGAAATAGGTGATGGCTAGAGTTCCTCCTAGATTATGTCTTTTAGAGTTTATATACATATGGGAAGAGGAACTTGGTAGACAATTTTCTCAACAGGAGTTCTTGTTCATAATTTTTGAGTAAGGAATTAATGAATATGGCATCATTATAATTATAATTTATGGATGGATATGGATCTACAAACCACTGGGAGACAGTTGTTCCCCCTTCTCTTTTGTAGCCAGTCAGGGAGGAACATATCGGGGATTCTGACTAGGAGAACCTATGTACTCAGATATCTACTAGACATTCTCCTGATGGATTTTCTGAAGGTGGGGAGCATGTCTTCCTTTTTATAGGACACATGATGGTACCACTGAAATTATATAAGGATGTTCTGTGAGAGTTTCAAACATTTTTTTCTGAGGTACATCCCAATGTGGTAAAGATATACCAGGACTGTCAACACCAGTTTTGGTGCCTATGGATGGATATAGAATTTTCAGAGTTTTTCTCTTGATTCCAGACTTGTTAGAATGTAAATGTTGAGAACATGTTCCAATGGGTTTTGGTCAACCCCTATAGTATCCAGAGTGGAAGTGGGATTGGATATCCATGGAAATAGTGATGGGATTGACACATAAGTCAAGTGGACATGATTCTATATAGGTAATTGTAGATCTACTCACCAATCATCACACTTCTTGTCAAATTAAGATAAAATTTTAGCAGAGGGCTTAGGATGTCTCTATGTGTAGTAGGTAATTTTATTCCAAGGAGTTCCATCAATGATCATTTTTTACTGTTATTATCACTTCACATATTAGTTATGAAAGGTATTTTAGGATGAATTAGGGAATTAGTTATTCTTGAGCATAACATTTCACCCCTAGAATGATAAATAGAAAGAGTAAACCATTAGAGGTTTGAAGGAAATGATGCAAGATTTCATTTCAGAACTTTTACATAATTGGGAGGATTCCCAACTATTGGTGGAGTTTACATACAAAAACAACTATCAATATACCATCATTACATCACCATTTGGGGCTTTCTATGGGTGACCCTATAGGTCCCCACTTTGCTAGAATGACCTAGTAGAGTAAGCACTTATGGGCCTGAAGGTGGTACGAGCCACTAAAAATAAGGTGAAATTCATCCAATAGTGGATAGAGAATGCATAGAATCGTCATAAGTATTATAAAGATAGATGAAAGAGGTCTTTGGAGTTCAAGGAGTGAGACCACATGCTTCAAAAAATTTCACCTTGATGAGGATTATAGAGAATTAGTCAGGGCGAAAATCTATCTCTGAGATTAATTTTCCATTCCAGATAATGTATATAGTTGGTGAGGTAGAGTACCATATATCTCTACTTCCATAGTTAGACGAAGGTCACAACATCCTCCTTGTGTCACTACTATGGAGGTATGTGTATGACCCATAAATCGTTATCAACTGGGGAGATATGGACATCGATGATCGAGCTACCTTTGCTGAGTACCTAGTGTAGATCAAGGTCCAGAATGAGAGGATCCTTCTTGGGCTAGCGATTATTTTAGTGTGTTTTTGGTGGTAGTACATGAATCCTTAAGAGAGAACCTATTAGTGGGAGGCTCATATTTTCTCTGAATACCCAAATCTATTTGTGTAGCCACTTGTTTTGGGTTTTCAGGACTTAAAGTCCCAAAGTGGTGGACATTTAATGAATCGTAATTTCCATGTATTTTTTGAATTATTATAAATTATTTTTGAGACCAGGTAATAAGATAGAGTGTTGTTCCATGACCAGGTTTTCCTAGAATAAATATTGTAAATATATTAAATATATTAAATATCATGCGTGTGCAGTTTTTCTGAAAATGTTTAATAACTTCTAAACATGGACCTGTATGAGAAATGTGAGTAAAATATTGAGTTTAGAAGGTAGGTTTTACCTTACCCATCACATAAGCTTTTCCGATGTAGGAAATATTTTAAAATTCATCACAGGAATAAAAAAAATAAAATAATACAATTAATAAATTTATTTAATCCATTAACACAATGACCTAATTATTTTTATTTTCAAAACATGCTTATCAACGATTTGTAGGGTTATCCATATAACCATGAAGACAAAGAAAATACATTAGAGAGCATGGAGGAATATCTATTGAAGAATGATAATGGGATCAAGGTTTCATGATCGATGTACAATGAAATTATTGGATCTCACAAATGAGGATGCTACATTCACATTATTCTTTAGTGATTGATCCAAAATAGTGGTATGGAATTTGTTTATTTGGATTTACTCATGTTTTATGATTACTATGAGAAATTAAAACCAATAAACTAATGAATTGATTCATAGTTCATGCATATTTCAGGTGTGGAATAGATTATATTTGAATTTGAGGAATTTCTTTGTGATTATATGTTATCTATTAATTCATCATTTTAATAAAAAAAATCAATGAAAAAAAAACATTGTCTAAGGTTCTTCCCTCATGGTAGTGGTTTGTGTCCTTGTCTTCTATTTTCTTCATTCATTGTGGATGATCACTTAGATAGTGATTCAATAATATCTGAAGAATTGATCATCACAGAACATTTTCTTACCACAATGATTTGATATTGTAGACCCATTTTCAGCACGATGTGATGGTGGTGTTATAATGAAAGAAGTAATGAAATGAATGGTTTGGATACCTAGTTATTGGGTTCTTTAGCATATAATGAATAAAGATATTTAAAGACATTCTTTAAATGGATTTATGGATTGATTATAATTATTTGATGAAAATAAGGCCATGTCGATGAAACTCATTGATTATGGATTAAGGAACTACCAGATTGATGGCCATATAATGTAAGGAGACGTATGAAATCCAGATATGGATTTATGAAAATTTATTATGAACACGACATGTACAATAGAGATACATGTCTGGTGGGGCCCTTTTATAAGCATCTAGGGTATCCATAGGAAGATAAGTATCACATGGCATGTGAACCCATCCCATGGTGTGTAATACCAATTGTTTAGATTGATGTGTACCTCGAAAGGTACATGGACAAGACCAAAGATTACATGGAACCATGGGTACCGTGTACCACTACACGAACATGGGAAATTCATGGTTACATGTGAATTACCATGTACTTGGGCATGGGATAAGGTACAAGGGTTGAGGAACATCGTGTACTTCTACAATGATATGATAATGGTCCATTTATATAGGTAGGACATGGGGACAAAGGGGAATGTCATGTACTTTTAGTAAATGTTGTGTAATTGTTAGGTTCACTAGGTAGAATACCCTGAGGGGGGGGGGGTGAATCAGGGTATAGTAGATTAAAAATTTCTCCCTTTTAGATCTTGTTTTGTTGTTAGAGAAAACTCAGTCCTCTCTTCCTCCCGTAGAAATATAAAAAAGATATGAAATCATGCACTTGAAATATCAATTTATACTTGGTTAACCCTCACTGGGCTACATCCAAGGAGTATACAACGGTAATGGGCCAATGTACCAAATACACTAAGGCTCGCAAAAAATAACGATTACAATGTTCAGGATAGATCTTCTATACCCATGCTCACTTCTATTGCAAGGTTTAGGGTCTGCTCACTCCATTCCCAAGGGTTACTTCCTATGCCTCTTTCTTTGGCTCACTACTAGTGGAAAGTGTCATCGTCTTCCTCTTCATTCACCCACTACTCTTAGAAAGGAATCCACTCATAGTTTATCAACTTGTAGGTCAAACATAGTTTAGGGACATGTAGGTCCCTTCATTTTCATGAATTCCTGCATCCTCAACTATAGGTAGATGCTCTGTTGAAGTTTCTTTTTCACCCATAGATGAATTCAGCCTTCCCAAGTACTATTAGGTATTGAAAAATACTTTCTTAAACTGAATTAAAGCCTTTTCAAGCTTCCTTGAGAAAACCGCAAACCACATTCCTCTACCATGTATTGAGTAATGGGTTTGGTATGCATGACGCTTTCTTCACGTACCACTTTCATTGTCATGAACCGCCCTTCATCTGAGGGCTGCCTTTAATTTTGTGATTACGTACTACTGCCGCATACCGACTCTATGAACTTGCTCTACGAAATCAGCCTCTGTCCGCAAACTGTCTTGTTTGCGGACTACCTTCACATCAACATACCAGAGCTCCCCATCTACGTACCACTTGCATAATTCTCCCTCTTATGTACCATATATTCCTCCTCCATGTATTGAGAAAAATACTTCCACATACCGGACTTCCTCCTCTACATACCAGACTTACATTTTGGGATAAGAAACCCTGCAAACACCTTTGACAAAATTCCTTCGTGTGAACCACTTTAGCCTTCACGATCCTACCTTCACGAACAACCTTCGGTATTCGCTGAATTCCTGAAGCAAAATATGTTTTCTAATGATGTTGCATCTCCATAGTAATCAGTGGGATTGGATTTTCTTATATAAGAAAAGATATCCGCTTAATATGCTAAATAAAGATTTAGTGAATCCTCAATCCCGCCTCCACTGCTTACCAATTCATCCGCCACCACGAACCTCAAGCCATCCACAAACCATTTTCCTACGCACAACGCATACTGCCTTTTCTCTCACGTGGTCGACATACTCCGCCAACTTCAGCGCATCTGAAAAATACATCGCCATCCACCACAAACAATTTCTAGTTTCATGAACCGCATCTGCATACCATTCCCACTTCCTGGTACACGGCCGTGTACTCTTCCTTTAAATGGTACACAAACACAAACCACCTTAAAAACCTGTCTTCAGTAAACACCAACCATTCTCATTTATGGCCATCCAGCTTCGTCAACAAACACAATAACACCCAAAAAATTCCTAAGGGATACATTGAGAGATTTTTTCTGAATAATAATCCTTTAGAGTTTTTTATAACTATTATTATTTGTGTATTGGATATTTTTTATTCATGGTTTATTCCTTATATCATTTTTGATACGGGTTAGTTTATAATAACATCCTACATATAGGATGTTGATCCCTTCAAGATGAATTCTTGGATATAGTTGGCAGAATACCTCCATTAGTTCTAATGTGAGATCCTCAATAATATTCTTTCCCAATGTATAGTTCTTTGTATCTTCATGAGTAACACATTATTGGTGTCGATCCTCTACTTAGCATGATAATACATACTGAGTTTTTGGTATACACTCTAGCCTTTAGAGAAATCCTCATATGTGTGTCGTGTATCTTTAGACTTCTATTGTATACTTATCATAGAGAGTCCCAATGATAACTTCCTCTTTGATAAACTTCATTAGTTCTATAAGAATTGTGGAGCATGTTCTCCAGGATAAGTGTTATATGGATCTTGTGAGTAGTAATCCAAGGATGGATTTACAGTTGTGACTTGACCTTGATATTGTATGTACCTGTTGAGTATATTTGGATATTATTGTAATATGTGTTGTATTAAAATACCTATGTAGATATGAATTTTATTATTTTATTACATGTTTTATGGTTTTGGGGTGTCATATTTGGTATTGTTATACTTACCAATGCACAATATTTTCCCTTATGTGTTATCTCTTTTGCTGATGAACGGCCTTTTGACAAAGACTTAGAGGGACAAGACCACATGGTTCTTAGTGATACTAGAAATACCATGGTGTGTTTATCCGGTACCTTGAAAACAATTTCCATATTTAATTTTAGGTTGGATATGTTTTTAAACTCTTTGTGATGGTATTTTATATGGACCCACTTACTTTATTTTACTTTATATCATACTCTGGTTATGGGATTAGATGCATGTATTCATGGTTTTATCTAGTTTTTTTACATTTCATAATTTTATGGGTTTTGAGATGTGTAAATGTGTGAAGGTGAGTATGTTAAATCCTCTTGTGTTATTGACATACCTACTTGGTGCTATTCCCCATCCCCTAGACTGTTGGAGGCAGTCTTGGGGAGTCCCAACACGGGCCCCATTGGGATGGGTCATGACATATATATTGACCATAAACTATCAAACTAACTACTCAAAGTCCTTATAAAAATTTCACAGGTTCTAGTATTTAAAAAAGGTCAACCCGAGGATTTTTAAGATGATATATAATGGTGTCTATTAAATGTATAAGTAATATCCATAACCAATTAATTTTATTTTAAATATTATGTTACCTCTAAAAAATATTTAAAAGTTCTTATGAAAATAATAAATTACTATCATAAATATACTGAAATATTATTTTGATTATGAAACCACCATTATCCACTATCTCTCCATCAAATGGGAAGTGAAGGTAATACTCTTGCATACGAACAACTTACCATCTCCACTTAGTGAAAATATAAATATTTTATCACCATATTGTATGGATGCATATTATTTGGGGTTTAAGGATTATATGTGATATTTTTTTCCTAATTATAATTCTGGAATGATAAAATATTTTTTAACTTCTTACCTTTTAATCCATTGGGAGATAATAATGTCCCTTGTACATATGTGTAGACTACCACCTCTAGGAATCAATGTGATTAATTATTCATTTATATTTTACTTGGATGAAAAGAAGGATATATTTAATGAATATATATGATATATATGATATAATAATGGTTTTGGAAATGTTATTTACTATTTCCCTATCATTTTTTCCATCTGTTAAAAAATAAAAACAACATTCATTCATACGTACAACCTGCTGTCTCCATGAATGTTGTAATTAATTTTTAAATATTTAATTATATGAAGGAATATAAAAATTTATATAATGAATAAATATGAAATTTATAGTATTATTGAAATTATTAATATGATGAAACCATGATTAAACTATAAGGACCAAAACTACTGAACCAAAATATACCAGAAAAACCAAGCAAATATCAACCAAGATAATAATTTTAATAATGAATTGTCAAAATGGGTAATAAAAGGTTAGGTAAAAAATATATGGTATGATATATATATGATTACGGGTCTGTAATAGAAGTATAATAAATATATAGTTTTTATTTAAGTGGTTTTAATTTGTATAAAGGATATTAGACCTTAAGTGAGGGATTTATAGTCTCACGTTTTTGGAGACTTATCCCATATTCCCCAGTCATTAATTTTGATTGGTGTATATACAACCCCTTTGAAAAATTATATCTTTAAAATACTTATTTTCAAAATACTAAAATTTTCATTTGATTATTATTCTTTAATGTGTCTTATGATTGAAAAGTTACCGAATTGATAAGGGATTTTCATCTCAGTTTTATCTCAATGACTCACATGCCAAATTCACCATTTTTGGGTGGTGAATATTCATCCCATAAATGAATTTAATGAGGCTTATTATGAAATCTATGTGGATTTACATCTCCATATGATGATATTTCATTCATAGGGATTATGATTAACATGTTTCCAATGTGGTAACAGTTTTATGCTAGAATCTCATTATTTATCAAGATTGTTTATGATAATGTTTCCGTTAATGATATATTTTGATACATTTATAATGAAACTCATGAATTTTCTTATCATATAGTTATTTATTTATTATAAACATTTTTCTTTATTTTTCATCTCTTTGTGAACTAAATATACCAAAAGAATATTGTTAAGGAAAATTGACTTCATCTCTCTCATCAGTCAAAAAACCATTTTCTTTCATATACTTATTTTCTCAAAATAGTTTAAGATTTTTTTACTATTTTGCAATGATTTTTTAAATCCATGTTTATTAAATTCCAAATTTTTAGAAAATGGGTAAAAAGTAATATTATTTTGTTTTCCAAATAAAGTAATTTTTTTAATTTTCATCAAAAGTATGAAATGCATATTTATTTTAATGTATACGACATGAACTTAATTTCATATATACATGAATTATCATTTATTTGAAGATTAATTTACAATTTTCTAAGTTTATTTTCAAATAAAATGTTTCCCATAATATTTTGGATATATTTTTATTTGAAAATTAATTTTTAAAATAGAATGGTTATTTTCCTCAAGAAATATTTCAGTTATATTTTAAAAGAATCTTCATCTAAGAGAAAAACCTAGAATTTTAATTATCATTTATTAGGAATATTATCAATTGAGACCATTAATGTTATTTCTGGAAGGTCAATGTCTATATTGATGAGATGGTTATAAAACTGATTTATTTTCTATGGGTTATGTTATGGAAAATATATGAAATGTTTATGAAACCAATTTTTATTGCATGGGTTGTGATATGATGATATGATGAATGTTTGATGATATTTAATCACACTTATGTATGGTTTTAATTATGTTATGGTGGTTATGCTATAAGTAAGTATGGTGGTTACGTTATATCCAATAATGATGGCCAAGTTAACCAAGGAAGGGTGGGACCTATATCTCCATCCAATTAATTGGGTAAAGTTTTAATCTTAGGTGATAATTATGTGAAATAACTCTATATACTTGATCAATTACAGGAAAAAATTCGATTCTATTGATCCACTATGGGAAACATGTGTGAGGAATGATCTATTATGACTTGATGGTATTCGTTGCTAGCCTTGAAATATGTAATGGTATTTATGTGTATGGTGGTTCCACACTTCTATGACATGGAATTATGGTTCATGATTGATTTATGATATTTTCTCTTTCTTTTTAGTCATGTATTTTGAAATGATAATGCTTCTTTAAATAAATAATGTCTTCTATTTTTTAAATATAGGGTTTGAACATTTTAATTATGGTCATGATCTCAAACCCTTATTCTTATCTTATGATTAAATGTGATCATCAATTTATATCTTCCATGTGTAATTTTATTGAGCATCTAAACTCACATTTTCTTATGTTTTATTTAACTATGTTATGATGAAAATATTTAAATATGTTTTTCTCTATAGATTACTAAATTGGATGGTTTTTTTGGTATATTTTCAATATATTTCATGAGATACGAAGATTGTGTATCTAGTCTCCAAAAACACTACACTTTTACATTAATTGGGAATGTGTTTTGTGATATGTGTTGATGATTCATTTAATAATATGTAATATTTGTGTATGAAAAGAATGAACCTTTATAATTGGTACTAGACAAAAGGTTTGGTCAGTAATTGAAGATTATAATTAGAAACATTTTGTGGAAACCTTAGAGAGAATCCTATGTATAGGATATCATCCTAATATTTTGTTAAAGAAGAAATTATGTGACCATTCTAGAAATACATTCCTATGTAGGTGGATTGATCAAATACAAATATATGGGTAAAAAAACTAAATTGATTTATTTGAGTTTGTATTAACAATCATTATGTTTCATAGTGAATCTGTCCTTGCTGCGCACGTAGATTGAAACTCCTAGGAGGTATTCTTGGGTTATTTTACTATGCAGGATTTGAATAGATGATGATTCTGGATTAATGAGGTTAAAACTAAGGTGTCATGTTTTAAAAAGTGGATTGCATCATACAAAGATCCTATTAGTTATATGTCTTGTTTATTTTTCCCCAATTACTATCATTTCATAGAATATGATTTTTGCTTTTAGTCAATGGTAGGAACTAGAATGAAATGGGTTAATATTGAATGTAAATGAAATGTGATAATGAGGTGATAAATGTGATGGTGAATAGAGTTAAGGATATTTTTATTTTTCTCAATGAGTTATCAAGATACATTATTAACAATATTCCCTATAAATAACATTTAAACTCACTGTGGAAGAGAATGATAGAGTTTGCTGAGATCTCGAGTAGTGGAGGCCATAGAGGAAAGAAGATTAATATTCCTACATGTCAAAAATGTGGGAAGAAATAATCAAGTATATTTATTATAGAAAAAAGAAGATGTTTCGAGTATAGGAAAAAAGGACATGATGAAAGTAATTTACAAAGAAAAATTCTAATTTTGGATAACACAATTGATAAGAAAAATGTTCTCCCTAAGGTATGTTTGATGGATGAATGTATTACATGTGGAATATATCAGAATTAAAAAAATTGATGTCTGAGGGGGAAATATCAATAAGAGAATTGATAAGGTTATATGATTCATAGTTATACTAATGATAATAAATAGGCTACAAATTATATATGAAAGGTAAGGGTTGTTTTAATAAAATTTCTTATGTTGAAAATTAAGAAGCATGATTAAATTGTGGTTCACTACTAAAAATATGGCTTTTATCAGTGCTAGAAAAATGGCATTAACAGCATTAGAAAAGAAATATTAATCGAGGTGAAGATAAAGGGGATTCCCTTTTATCAAAGCTCAGAAAAGCGCTGATAATGGCCCCATTTATCAGTGCTAAAAAAGCGCTGATAAAAGTTAAAAACAATTAAAAAAATAAAAAAAATCTGCAATTCTAGGAGGGGCTTCAACAGCACATGAATCCCCCTTCAATAGTGCCCCACCTCCCATCACAACCTGCATGCCCCGACCACCGCTATCCTTTAACAACGCCCCATCCCTTTTGACAATGCTAGGCCTTATTCCCCACCCACGCGTGTGACCTGCTTCCCCCAAGATTCAAACTCAGGACCTGTTGCATGTGCTCCTAAGCCTTTACCACTCCACCATATTGCTTTGATTTTTATTTATTAATATTTTTATTTATATTTATATATATATAGTTATATTTACTCATATATTAATATATATATATATATTAATATATATATATATATTAATATATATAGTTATATTAATATATATATAGTTATATAAATATATATATATATATATCATTATATTAATATATATTTAGTTATATTAATATATACATCCATATATTAATATATCTAGTTATATTTATACATTAATATATTTATTTGAATATTAATATATATATATAAGATCAGTTTTAAATACATTTAAAAATATGATTTTGTGTGTGTGTGTTTATAAATAAATAATTACATATATACAACACACACACATGCATTATATATATATATATTTAAGTATAATTATACAAATTTATATATATTTACAAATATTATATATTAATATGTATATACATATGTTTAGAATATATAGATAAAATATATCAGTTTATCAATACAGACGCATACAAATATATAAAGACACACACACACACATCATATAGGTATATAAATATTAATATATTATTATTTTAAATAAAATTGATATTAGTTTTTTTATTTAGATAATCCTTATATATTGAGAAATATAATTTATATGTAAATATAATTAATTAATTATTTATAAAATTAAATTTTTTATTGGTGAATATATAAAATATATGTATATATTGTTATATAATTGATTATAAGTAATATTACATTGTAAAAAAATGATAAAATTTCAAAGCCATAATATCGATATAGATGTAAACCCTCAAAATAAATTCAGTCCCCAGTGAAAAAGGTAAAAAAGACCTCCTGAAACGAGGCTGAAATTCCATTGAATGTTAAAACATTTGGGTATCCGGACTAAATACTCGGTTTTAGAGGCCTTATGGGCCTCTTTTGGCCTCTAAAAATATGGTATAAGGTTCCCTTTTGATCATTAGCACGTAGAGATCATTGGAGGATTCAATTTGATATGCTGTAGACCACAAACGGACACCCGAATCTAAAGTTATGTTCATTTAATGTTTGAGTTACATTCTCAACCTATTATAGATGTTTTATTAATTTTTTTGATTTTTTTGTGTCTTCAAATTTTCATTAAATGATTATTTGTCAATCATAAGTAGAAAAATATTGATTAATAAATTTTTTAAGACATTTAATAAATCCTTTTTACTATTAATCTTATATAATATGTGGAAATGTTTATTTATACTTATCTAAAACATATTTAAAAAATATATATTATATTTATATTAATATAAATATACATATATAATTATATATCAATATATTATTTTTTATGATTGTTTTGAAATATACCGTTTATCAGCGATAGGGAAAAAAGCACTAATGAAGCCCCTATTTATCAGTACTACTAAAACAAGCAGTAATGAAGCCCCCACTTTATCAGCACTACTAAAAAATCATTAATAAAGGAACCCCCTTTATCAGGGATTTTTTTAGTGCTGTTAAAGGGTGGCGTTGTGGAAATCTAGTTTTGTGGTAGTGAACATTGATGAAACTTAAGAAATTATTCATATTTCTTATTTTAGTAAATATGTTTTAGGGAATATGATGATAATTCTGGGTTAATGGTTTAAGAAAGAAGTGGAATGATTGAAACAATTATGTAATTGGATTTAAAATCATGTTTCATAAGTGTTTTACTAATAGTATTATGGTTATTAGTTCCATGAAATATATAAGGATTATTTTGTAGATATTTTTCTTAAAGTATTTTCAAGTATTATTTGAATGAAACTGATAACCGAGAAAAATTATTTAGTGGAAAGGATATATTTTTGGAGAATACTTGATTAAGGTAAATAAAAAAATTAATATGTGAATGGTATTAAGGTAAGAATGAGATAAAAGATGTTTAATTTCGATTAAGTAAATGAGATATTATTTATTACCTTGAAACAAATTTGTGATTTTGATGACAATGTGTTTTATGATATCTTGGATGGAGTTGAAAATATTTATGTATTTAAGGGATTTGTTTTAATATTTTACTTTATTTAAGGAATGATTAGAGTGTTAATTTTTGAAATAATTCATGTTTTAATTAATCTTTTATAGTAATTCAGATTATTATCACATTTTATGAGAGTATATGACCATAGTATTCGCATGTTTGGTATGTGATTATAAACATTTCATTATACTATTTGGGGGATTAGTGTTAAAATTATTTTAGAAATTTGGAAACCTTATTTCTATTTTTTTGGATTTTCAATTTTTCCAAACATATTTTAGAAGAGTTTTATGGATAACTATTTATGGAATGGTTTTATTTGAACTTCGGTTGAGGTTTTTGAGATTCAATATTTTTTTCCCATAATGGATAACCAGTAATTACCATTTTGGTTATGGTAAATATTGAGCGTTAATATTAATGATTTATTGATCTTATGATTGATTAAAAGTTTTTAGGTATTAAAAAATAACATCAACTATCCATTTTATTTTGTAAGAGTTGAAGTGGAAATTGATTAGAACATAACCGAGGGATGAGATTGTCCTCTTAAATTGGAAATAAATAATGAATGTCTATTTTATCACATGATTTATCTAGATTTTAAAATATTATCTCAGTTTTAGGAAAAAGAACACGAAATAAAAACATTGTCTTCTTACTTTCATTTTAGAAAAATTAGTGTTATTTTAACTCAACATGGTTTTATGGTTTTTTAGTGGCCATCTTTCTGATGAACTTTCTCTCTATTAGTCTCTATTAATTTTTTGGCGATAGGTTTCTAATTCATGTCCATATTTTAACATATCACCAATGTTCTCCATATCTAGGAACATAGTTTTATGTTATTTCTTGAAATATTTATGTTTCCCTCTTTCCATTTTTAAGGGACATTATATTATTCTTTTTTATAAATTGGGTTTTGATAAAGGATTTGTCAAATATTAAAAATCAATGATTGAGACAAATTGCGAGGGATAAATATTTTTAAGGGGGGATAATGTGACACTGTGATATTTTATAATATATTTACCCTTAAATAATTTTATTTCTTTGATATAATGTGTCAGACACAACATCAAGTTAAAAAAACCATGATATACTATTAAAATTTTATTCTTTAAAGTGATAGTTATAACATACCCACTAGATTTTCCGGTAAAAATAGGATTATCTTAACTATTAAATATTTATTTAAAGGTATTAATCAATAAAAATTAATTCAATTATTCTTGAGAAATTAGAACTCAATTTTTAGCGATGTCATTTATTGATAAAAAATATTTTTTCCAAAAAAATGAATTTTATTTATTTTTTTCAGAAAAAATATAATTAATTTCTAGAAATTTTTTAAAATTTATTTTATAAAATAAAAGTCATTTTTTAAATCTTCAAATAAAAATTTTCTTATGGTAAAATGTTCAATTTTTTTCTGAAATGTTTTTTTTCGATGAATAATGAACCATACAAATTGAAACTTATATTTTATTTTAATGTCATTATAAATTAAAATTATATTTTCTACTAGTTTTAAAATGAAATTTTCTATTTTAAAAAATTTAATTTTTTTAATTGAATTTTATACTCAAATTTAATAAAAATACATTTCATACTTAAAAAAGGCTTTTTTCTGAAAAAGTAAATTTGTTGTGTTCTACAGATTTAATCTTAATATAGTGCCTTCAACTTTTTTGTATTAAATATTCAAATGTTTTTTTTCCATATTTTGAATCAGGAGTTCAAAATTTTTTAAATAGGTCCCTTTTATCATGGACAATATGAATAATAACTATAAAAATTTTCGTTACCATTGAAAAGTGTAAATCAGGTAATTTAAATTAAAACTAAAAATATGAATACTATAAAATGACAAAAAAAACATATCTTAATTTTATTGTATGAGTATATTTTCTCCATAATCATGAAATATTAGTGTATATATCCTGTTGTTTCCATTTAAATGTTATAATCGCCATTATTATATATTACGCAAAGAAAAGTAGAAAATGCCACACTCTTGTTTTTAACGACTATAATATTTTTAACATGAGGATGAATGGAGGATATGTTCTATCATAAAAATTATTTGTAAACAAAAATTATATATTTTTATAATGGTGATTTATTTTAAATTTTTAGGGAAGAAATATTTACCTTAAATGCTTAAACAACTCACACACAATACGTATTCAATTAATAAGAAAAATAAAAATAAAAGATATTGAAAATATTAAATATAGTATAATTTAAACCAATTAAGTTTACCAATAAAATTTATAGATAAATTTTTAGGGATATATTAAAATAATTTATCTAATTTTAATTTTTTTATTGGTGTTATAAAATAAAAATGTAGATGACTAATTCTAAAAATGAAATTAATCATATTTTAGGAAAATTATAATTTATTAAATGTTATAACATTCCAAAAAAATATATTATTTAGTCTATATAATTAGTAATGACTTATTAAATCAACCATGGTCCATTTCTGGGCCATGTTTTTCATTTAGAGTAAATATATTGACCCCCTAATAATAAAAAATGATGATTTCACTGTAATTATCCAAAGGGTTAATGGGGGGTTAAAACAAAATGACATGGGTAACAATATGGTCCAAATGTGTCCAAAATTTATTATATGAGTGGATTTAGAATCTTCCTCTTACTATCTTATAAAATTATTAAATAACGTTCTTTCAATGGAGAGGTAATCACCTTAATCGATCACTTAATTTTAACTTTTTTATTAACCTACTATAAATATATATTAGTTATAATAAAATAAAAAAATAAGTATAGTAAAAATACTAATATTTTATTATGACTATGAAAAATAAGTATCCACTATCTTCCCATCAAATGAGAAGTAAAAGTATTGCTCATGCGTACGTATGACTTACCACGTCCGCATAGAGACACTATTAATTTTTCATCACTATATTTTATAAATGGGTATTATGATGAGTTTAATGTTTATATATTAAACAAATTAAATTATTATTATTTCGTAATGATAACGTAATATATACCTTCATACCTTCCAATCAATTCGGAGATGATAACGTCACTAGTGTGTAAGTGTGGACTATTGCCTCCATGAAGTGATGTGATTTGTTTTTCATTTCTATTTTACACGGATGGTAATAAATATGGATTTAATTAATATATATGTTATATATAAAACAATCATTATTATCGAAATTTTATTTACAATTTACCTATTTTTGTTCCATCTGTTAAAAATGAAAAAATCATTCATACAAACATATGACATACCGTCTCCACGAATGGTGTAATTCATTTTTCTATATCTACTTTTATAAATGAATATAAAAATGTATATAATGAATAAATAATAATTTGATATAATTATTAACATTATTGAGACTATGTAACCATGATGAATTTACAATGAATAAAACCACCAAACCAAAACATACATGAAAAATGAAGCCGACATCACCCGGAAAGCAATTTTAAAAATGAATTGTTAAAAAACATGTGATAAAAAGGAATAAGTAAACCATATAATGTATTATATATATGAATATGGGTATATAATAAATGTATAATAATTATACATATATTTTAAAGTCTGTTACAACATTTACAAAGGATGTGAGACATTAAATAATGGATTTATAGTCTTACATTTATTTTTGGATACTAGTTCCATACTCACCGAGAGTTAGTTTTTTGTAGTATATATACTAACCATTTGAAATTATATATAATAAATAACATCATATTCCTATTATTTAAGGTTTAATATTATTTTTATTCTTCAATGGGGTTTATAATTCAAAATTTAATGAAGTGGTAAGGAATTTTTGCCTCAAATTTGTCTCTATGAAACAGTTTTCATATTCTCCAACAGTTTATATTATAGGGTGTATATACTACCAATTAATGTCTTTTATGATACTAATTATGAATTTCATGGGGAATTAAATACCCATATAATTATCTTTATTTCATAGATATTACTATTCAAATGTTACCAAAGAGGTAAGGGTTTTATATTACAGTCTCAATGTTTATCTAGATTGTTTATGATTTTGTTTCCAATGATGAAATTATATGAGATATCTCTCAAGAAAAAAATTAATTTTATTCTCCTCAGGTTTTTATAGTGAATAAATTTTTAATTTCATTTTAATCTAATTAAAATATAAAGAGACCAAAATAATACTTTTAAGAAAAATGAACATCATTTTTCTATTTAGTCGATAAACATTTTTCATCCATATACATGTTTTCTAAATATGTTTTAAAGATGTATTTTCTTATAATTTTATACAAAAACCACATACATAATTATCATATTAAATATGATCCACATAAAACATTTCAATTGTGGCGTCATTATCTTCAAACATATGAGAATGTAATAAGTTATATATTATATTATAATTATATAAGAATAATTATGTTACAAATATCATATATAGAAATTAAACCCATCATAATTACCATCAATGAAAGATTGGGATTTAAAATGAATTTTATCTCTTTGTGGAGGTGGGAGTCCATACATATATATGAGTAACACCTTTCCTTCTCATTTGATGGAAAATAGGGTGAATAATTGGGTTTATATAATCATAATTATATTTTAGTATAATTGGGATGTTAATATTTTTTTTATGACTACCATAGAATTTAAGGAGGTTGAATTGGAAATAAATTGTAAGTGGCCGGATAGTATGATTACCTATTCATAGGAATACATCCTTTAGATCCTCTATTAAGGACCCTTTTTATTTTCTTCTAAGAATAAAAACACTTCTAATTCAATGATACATAATTCTAGAAGATAAAATGGAAGGTTATTGACAATATATATCTATCAAAGTTGGGTAAATAAGATCAAGGAGGGGTGTCCTTATATAAGTGGGGGAGTGATCACACATTGGAATTTTCTATATGATTAAAATATAATTGAGTCGTACTCAATATAAATGATTCAAAAAGAAATGAGATTCAATTTTGGGATAGTATGAGGTAAAACTTTTCCATAAAATATGATTTAGAAAAATTTAATTGTAAAAATCATCATTATCTCTTTATTTAACCCCCAATAAACCCATTTTATCCTTAATTGTAGTGATTAATTATTACAGTTTTTAGTATTCATTATAAAAATAATAAAACTATACTCATGAATTTTTTTTAATTATAATTCAAAAATATTTATTCCATTTTATAAAATTCAATTCACATAAGTATCATTATTTTATTTAATATTAAACCCCAAAAACATAACGAAGCATGATTTTTTTGAAAAAATATTTTATTCTGTATGGAATATTTTTATACTAAAATACAACAAAAAATAAATTCTGATTAACATAATTAGATTATTTACAATATAAAGGAACTAATTTATCTTTTAAAACCATTTTAAAACATAATTTAACTAGGTAAATTCTTGAAACAAAATACATAGTTTAATAAAAACTAGTATTATTCACTATTCAATAAACAATCAATCATTTTCAAAAAAATCATAGAGATTAAATCTAATATAAGTTTTTCCTGATGATTTAAAAAAATTCAATCAAATTATATAAAATAAATTTTCTTAATGGGATATAAAATAATGATATTAATTCTCAAAAATAGTAATAAAAATGATTTTGTCGAATAATGTATTTTTAAAGAATATAATGAATTTACTAAAAATTAGTTACTTATTTATCAATATATTTTATTTATCTGAAATAGTTAAACATATTTTTTAAAATATGTATATTAATATTAATACCAATAATTTTAAACTAGGTTATAAAATTATGCTATATTACAATTCATTTAGACTTGGATTTTTGTGTATTTTAATCTATTAAAGAAAATAAGTACATTTGAAGAGAGATATATATATAATAAAATATCCGGGTGTTATATTATATCTCCATTAAAACTAGTTTCACCATCAAAATTATGTTACAAAAATATAAACAAATGAGGATATATATGGTTCATCATATACTTGGGTTCCCAAGTAGCTTTTTTGAATATCTGATTCCTCCAGAGAACTTTAACCAGATGAGTAGTATTATTACATGAAACTTTATATATATGAACTAATATTTTTAATATTTTTCCCATAGAAAATATCATGATCTATTAGTACGACCTATGATTTCAATACATGTGATGAATCAGTTATGTACTTAAGAAAGATGGATGGAACATATTTTGAACTTGGCGGAGATTTGGTGGAAGTTCCAAGATATAAGATATAATCTCTAATTGATCAAGAATATTGAAGGGGTAATAAACATATGTATTATATTTCTAATATTTGGGAACCTTAAAACATTTTTCTAGGGGAAATTCATAGGAATACTATCTCACCAACATCAAATTATTTATTTCTACATAATAGTCAGTAGAACCTTTCTATTGACTATGCACTTCTTTGATGTGATTTTGAGTGGATATGAACTTATCATCCATTTATTATACTATATAAGGTTCTAATAGATTTCCTTATCTAACATCATCCTAAAATGTTAGATTTCTATACTTCCTTCCATTGAGGGATTCATAAATCATTTTTCAATACTCAAGTGAAAGATATTTTTTTAATATTATTAAACAAGAGGAAGGTATTTAACCCAACTTCTTTCAAAATACATGGAGAAAGAACCCATATTGTCCTATATGGTTTGAATGGTTCTCTCCGTATATCCATATATATGAGAATGTTATTTTTTACTAATATACAACTCCAAATACATATTTTGTTGATGATTTTTCTAGAACATCTAGGTAAACCTTAAACCCCAATCAGATACAATAGAATGTGGTACTTTATGAAACCATAGAACTTCTTTAATTTATATTCTGTATTGTTGATAAATTGAGAAATATTCGTTGATAGTGATAAAGTGAGATGCCATTTTAAGGTGATTGACTACAACCCAAATGGGATTATATCCTTTCAATGTTTTTTTGGATCCCCATGACAAACTATGTGGTGATGTTTTCCCATTTCCATTTTTGTATCAATAATGGTTGTAAAATCTCCTTAGACTTATATCTCTCATCCTTAATATATTGATCTATAAATAACTAAGATTCACACTCTTCATTATCTCTCTTCATGTTCCCCACTATAAATAGTCCTTCATATCCCAATACATATTCATACTTCTTGCATGAACATTGAATGATGATATATGAGAATCATACAGTAACTATAATTTAAAATATAGTATGGATGGGATATATACATAGTTCCTAAACATTCTCATTCTAGAATAATCTTGGTTTGACTCAGGAACATTTCTTACCTTACGTTTTAACTCAGTATCTTTATTTTAATGCTCTTTAATATTCACTTAGTAGATGGATGAACACACCATTGAAAAACATAAGATTTATCCCCTTACATCAATATTTCCATATATATCCTTTGTAAATCCATAAATATTGGATCTTTTATATTCCTCATCTTAGACAATCTTGCATGATCCATTTGACTCAGATCTTCTACCGCATTTTTCACATTCCCAGGGTGGTAATTTTTTGGGTTGTCATAATATTTAATCATGTACAACCATATTCTCAGGAATATATTAAACTATTTATGAGTAAACATATATATATTAAAATTTTATGATCTTAATACGTGTCACAGATTTCTCCATTAATAAAATGACTTTATATCTTTAATGGAAAAACTAGCACATCTAACTTCACTTCACAAGTTAGGTATTTTTTCATGAACATTCAATTATTATGAAGAAATATCACAATATCATTTTGTATAATGACGCATCTCAATACCCTCTTTGATGCATAAAAAAAGATCACAAACCATTCTCCACTACAAGGTAGTGTAAGAACATGTGTGATGAGAAACCATACCCTCATTTCTTTGAAATTTTCACCACATTCACTATTAAAGAAACTTATCTCTCTTCCGAGTTTACATGGTGAGTGGATTATACAATAATGATAAATTCTCCAAATATTTTTGACAATATCCCATAAGAAAATATGGATCCAAGTCAAATTGGTTGGTAAGAGACAATATTCAATAACATTTTTCATTGATGGATCCACCAATATACCCTATATTAATATTAAATTACCAATAATTGAAACCTTTTATTGAAAAACATTACACTTTGTAAGATTTTCATACAACTTATACTTTCATAATATTTTTAAAACAATTCTCAAGTGATCTATATACTCATCCATACTCTTGGAATATATAATAATTCTTACAAAAAGTAATAAAAAAAGGATTAATGTAATCACTAACAACTCTATTCATTAAATACTTGAACAAGTGGAGGAAATTAGTAATACTAAATGACGTTACTATAAATTCATAATGTCCATAAATTTTATAAAATGATATCTTGTGTATGTATTAACTTTTTACCCTAAACTAAGAGTATCCAAATTTAATATAAATCCAAAAAATTTGATTTCCTTATAATTGATCAAACAAATCATCAATACAGGGTTGATGATACTTATTATTGATTTTGATCATTTAATGTTCTCGATAATAATTGCAGAGTAACATTGTACCATATTTATTCATAAAAAAATAATAGTTTCCCACCATGGTGAGGAACTTGGATGAATGAATACCTTATAAAGATTTTATAAGATCTTCTTCTTTGATTTTGAGAACTCAACATGGGACATTCTATATAGAGTCTTCTAAAAAAGAACATGGTATGAGTTTTATTAAAAGATCAACTTAATGATTTAGAGTATTAATATTAAATTCTTCTATAAATAAATCATAATATTATCATGGAATAAGTATATATTTTATGTTGAGTTTCTATCAAACCATATGGGAAAACATCCCTTTTGAATTTGAATCAAGACCCACACAGTGGATTTAATTTCCATCGGATGTTTTTATTTATCATTTCACTAATTAAATATCATAGGATTGTTTGGAATATCAAAAATGACTTCCCTTACTTAAAAATTAATGTGGTATTTATATAATTAATTATAATACATGCCTAAGGTAACATAAAATTCAACTATATGGAAAATACTAAGGTTTTTAGGGAGTAAAGTCCCACAAAATTTAATTGGAGAAGAATCATAAACCTGAGATGAGATCATTCTTCTATTAGGAGGTTTCACTGAACATTAAACATCAAATCATTGAGGATAATAATGAACATTCCAAGATACTTTCATGATATAAATAAATCCATATAACTAAGAATAAATATTGTACTTAAATATTTGAGAATACATGTAACCACCTCAAATATATCATTCTATATTCAATCCATTACTAAAAACTAAATGTTCACCATTAACATCAGACAACAATAATGAGAGTGATCAATCATAAAATATACTCCATTAGATACCTAATTCATGACATCTTATTTTTAGTTTATAAAACCATAGGTTTAAACTAGACCTGTCATGGTCATAATTTATTCAAATCCTTTATAACTATTCATAAATAAAATGAAATTTAACCAAGAATATACCACTAGAGTGTAAAGATCAGTGTAATGTAAGTTCACACTCATTTTGAAATAGAATGATGGTCGAGATATACTCAATCAACCCTTTTTAGTGTTATTACCCCTAGATGCATCTGTTCCAAAACTATGTCCAACTATAATATCCATACAAGGATTATTTTATAGTAAAACAACACTCATTTATCTTCAATAACTAAGGAATTTATCAAATAAATTATAATATCCTAAGGGTTATCAATAATGTTTTCTCATCAAAGTATCAAAATGTAACTAAGCCTTTCCACGATACTAACTATTGTGACCCATAATTTTAATACAAAAATATTACATCTTATTGTATGAATAATCTATATATAACTTCATGATCCATGCCAGAATAATATAGGATTAGTTTCATCAGAAACATGGTTTTAAAAACACTTATTTCTAAGAGATCTACATCATATCCCATAAAATTCTTCATAGCTATCACACTTCTTTTAAATATCAAGCATAAAACATTTTCTTTCATAATATGGGTAAGTGAAATAGAAGAAATCATGAGTTCAGATTCCTAGTAATTGCAAAAAGTAGAGATATCAGTGATCACATAAGAATAACATGGGGATAAATTTATGAGATCATGATCCTAACATTTAATAACCACACCCAGTATATCATAGATCATAATCTTGATGCATGGTATAAATATTGGCATCTCATAAGACATGAATTATAAAGGAATCAAAGAACATGAGTTATTAGAGAATAACATTGGCATAAGATTTAATTTTTTGGAATTAAAATAATCATGGAAAATAATTTCCTTATTCAAGGATCTCTTATAATATTATAAAAGATTTATTTTACTCTAAAATACCTAATATCCATATTAAAGGTTCACTCTCAACACTATCAGATTGTATAGTGTTCCATAAAGAACTGGGCTTAGTCCCCCCCTTTTTTTCCTTATTATCTTATGATATATCCATCTTTACACAACGTATTTTGGGTTATTTAATTTAAAGGAAACCATTCACGTAATGTAAAATATATATATGTGTTCTAAAATATTATAAAACAGTCATCATAGAATAACCTATGTAATGTAAATGAGATTCATAAATATTTTATCATTTCATCATTGCATAACACATGGAAATGAAATTGGTTTCGTAATGGTTTCATCATAAAAAAAATCAACCCATGGGAGAAAATCGATTTAATTGGAACATCATTAAATCATCAAAATCATAATACATATAAATAATTAAATAAGATGATATCATTGGATTATATCCTCATTAAATCATTATTATCATCAAAGCAAGTAATTCTAGATGAAAAATTACTTTAAAAGACCATTAGAACATTTTTTGTGGAAAAAACCCTTTTCACTTTGTAATTAAAATTTTAAAATATCAAATTTTTCTATAATATTAAGGAAAACATTTTTTTTCATAGTAAATATCGTTATATACTTATAATGGAAGCTTCAAATAATTTAGCAGACATGTTTTTGGGAAATTATGTTTATGATGTATACATTTAAACAAATATTCCTTTCACATTTTTGATAAAAAGTTAAAATTACCTCATTCGAAAAATGATAAGATGGTTTCTCTAAATCCATTTTATAAAAAAAGTCAATCAATAGTAAAAATATCTTTTATAAATAATAGAATAATATTAAAAAACATTGTTAAAAAAATTTTCTTAAAATATTTATTTTAAAGAAAAAATATTTTTGAACGAAGAGAGAGATAAAGTTAGTTTTCATTAAAACTACTATTTAGGTCTCTTGAGTTATTAATTAAGGGAAAGTGAAATGAAAATATTTAATCACTATAAGTATCCATAGGATAATAAATTCATGGGTTTATTTGGATATATATCCTAAATTTCATTATCATAAACTTAATGACAAATAATCTTGATGAACAATGAGATTGTATCATAAATCCCTTACCACTTTGGTAACTTTTGAATCAAACAAGATGAAATGGAGAACCATATAAGGATCTGTATATCCCCATAATTTTTGTTATTATGATCATAAAATATATTCTTGGAGAGAATATAAAACATATAAAGGAAATAATTGGTGAATATGGAATGTGTCTCACAAAAATAAAAGTGAGACAAAAATATCATACCTCAAGTTTGAATTTCCTTGAGAGAATTCATACCACTATATAATAAATTTAAATTTATTATAATTATATATAATAGTAATAAAATTGATAATATAATATATGAAAAATTTATAGTATTTCAACACCCATTATTAATAATTCAATATTATAATTATCATTTTCAGGTGTAGGTTGTTTCGTTTGTCATAAGAATTTCATATTGGTAGTTTCGGTCCATTTACTTTGATCATTGTTTTAAAATACCCATAATTATTATGTTGATATAAATTTTATATATTATATATATATTTATATTATAGTCTTCCAAAAATGGTAGATATAGAAAAATGAACTACAACATTCATGGGGATGACATGTCGTGGGTATGCATGAACACTTTTTTATCTTTTCGAAAAACAGAATAAAATAAATATAAATTATAATTCATATTTTAAGAATATTTTTTAAATCATATTATTCATATATATTTATTAAATAAGTCTCTATTACCATCCAGGTAAATATTTAATGATGAACGAGTCACAACTCATTGTGGAGTTGGTAGTCCACCCGTACCCACAAGCGACTTTATCATCTTCCCAAAGATGAGAATATGAGATTATAGATACAATATTCAGAATAAAAATGAGTAATTTTATCATAAATATCATATATTGACATTAGAACCATCATAATAAACATCTATGAATTATGATGGTCTAAACATAACTATATTTCTATGTAGAGGTGATAATACTCCCTTACACATGAGTGCTTTTTTCATCTAATTTAAAGGAAAAAGTGTGAATAATGGTTGTTAAAAAATAATAATAATTTTTTTTATATTTTGGACACTAAAATTATTATTTTATTATTCATACCAAAAAATAGAGGGAGGTAACATAAGAAACAAATTTAAATAGACCGAATAGGATGACTACCTTTTCTTCGACAGACCTTTTTAGATTCTTTCTTATGGACCCTTGGAATGATCTTTCAATAATTTTAAAAACAATTATTTGTGTATAAATAATTTCTTATTACAATTTTTTCTGATTTGGTTTGTTAATATAGATCAATGTTGGGTAAATAAGAGAAATTAGTGGTGTTCATTTATTAGTTGGAGAGTGAACTCACATGTAATTTCATAAAAGACTAAAATATAATAAATTCATACTTAATAAAAATTCTTCAATATTTCTAGGATTCAAAGGTTATATAGTATTATGTCTAAATTGGTCCATAAATCAATATTTATAAATGTTTATTTGAAAAAATAGAATTATCTCTTGGTTTAACACCATGATAAAACTGTTTTATCCATAACTATAGTGAATTTGTTTTACTATTTTTTTGTATTAATTATGAAAAAAATGAAATTGGATTCATTTAAAAAATATTAACTTATGATTCTGAATATTTAATAAATTTAATATAATTCACTTAATGTTAGTAGTAGAATTTAATTAAAAATTAATCTTTCAAAACCTGATGAAAAGTAGTTTTCAAGAATTTGTTTTCTTATGTATTAAATTTTTTTATACCAAAATCACACAAAAAATTAATTCCACTGAAATTAATTGGATTATTACCAAATTTCAAATTTTAAACAAATTTGTAAAAAAACATTTTAAATTCTTAAAAAAATTAGTTTAAAGAAAACATTATTTTTCATATTTTTATGAAAAATCAAACATTTTAGAAAATTCTCAAAATTTGAGCCTAAGATAATTTTGACATGATGATTTAATAAATGAAGTTCATTTAGTGAAATTAATATTCTAAAATTTGAGAAATGTAATTATATTATTTTCTCACAAAAATAACGGAAAAACAATTTTTTTGAAAAATTGTATTTTCAAATCATATAATGACTTTACTAAAATCTTTGTAATTATTTAACAATAATTTGTATTTATCAATGATTTTTATTTAACAAAAAATTTTATTTATCTAAAACCTATGTACATATTTTTCAAAAGTTGAGTTTTTTTATATTCATATTTCCAATTTTACAACTAGGTTAAACATATTACAGTTCATTTAGACTATAGGTTGTGTGTATCTCAATATATCTGAAAATTAATTTTATTTGAGGTGAAGTATGTCGTAAAATATTATGGTGTTAAAGGTAATGCCAAATATTAGTTCTGCAGGATTATCTTGTATATGTTAAGAATTAAATTTGTGGGCCTAATAAGATTTGGTTCATATTATTGGCATTCACTTTGGGTTACACATAGTAGGGAGATGCAGGTAGAATTATGTTATGAGATAAATAATGTTGAGTTTATCAATATGAATGGTTAGACAAAGATTTATGATCCTAATTATTACATATTCAAATATGATATTCTTGTCAGACCTTAAAGACTAATTGATGAGAGAAAAAATAATTCAAACTCACTGATTAGAGAAATATTGACATCAAACCACTAATAGATATGATGGATTTTGAAGGGTTCATCATATTAGTGGGATAAAATTTAAAAAAATTAAATATCAGATATTTTTAAAACATAATATTAATTTAATAAATGATTTAGTTAAATCTAAATGGGTTCATCATCATCGAACATAACATTGAGATTAATCCAGGGAAAGGAAAATCATAATATAAGCATCTCCCAAGACTAGAAACTTAAGAAAATATCTTATATAAGGGAAAATATATTTGTTTGAGAAACATATTTCTTAGTTAACAACACTATAAAATCTATTTTTATAGTATTTTCAAGAAATAAACTTTTAGGATAAATGTAAACCTATTAAAAACAATGAATCATATTTATCAAATAACTAAATACTACAAAACTATTCTAAAAACAATTATTTATTACTCAAAAACCTAAAAAATGTAAGTTAAGTTATTTTGACATGTGTCAATATCTGTTATCAATCTATATATAGGGATATATGTTGGGTCAAAAAGGTAGGTTAATACATCAAAATGACTATAAGAAGATTTAATTAACTCACTATTGTTATCCTATAAACTGCCAAGCCGTCATTGAACCAGTCACTGACGAATATCCAACACACAAACCACCAAATTCCAAAACCCTTTTATCACATTGAACATGTATCACCACCATTGAAAAAAATATCACTAGATAACTATTGAACATAACCCTTCACTAGTTCCACTAAGAAAAACTTAAAAGTAAGAATGTCACCAGACAGTCAAGAAGATAAATTATGAGATCTAGTCCACTATATATATCACAATGACTGTGGAATAATTACCACAACATCAAATATCCAAAAGACACCACATACTTTTGTATAAGTCCAACACTAATTAATGTGTTTAAAACCCTAGAGAAAATGAATTTAGAATAAAACATTCCAAATAGATTCCCAAAAATCAGATCAAGTTGAAATGACCATAGAAATCCATAAATTCATTTTAAATGTACTAGAATTAAACCTTAGGGGATATCTAGGTGTCTACAAAACATTGGAAGTGCACATATAAAAGTAATAAAATAATAATAATCAAATTATCCCACTAACACTATACCATACATTATTAAACCAAAACATGAAGACCAAGATGGGGTCCTAGGCAACGAGTCAGTAAGAAATGGAAAATGATAAAAAATAATAATGTATTCTATAAGGATACCTTTAATTACTGAAAGAAGATAAGAATTCATGTAAATGAACATAGAATATCAACACATCCACCTGTAAAATGACAAAAACCCAAGCACACCACCACATAAGACCAAAAAACGGGGCTAAAACATGGTGGTGGAAATATATATGGAATAAGGGGAAGATACAATCCTATAACCCCAACTGTGAGAAATAATTCTCCTCACATAGAGAGGGAACCACCAACCAATCCCATCAACGTTGAGCACTGCTACCAATACCAGGAAAAGACTACATCCATGTGTTAAGAAGATTCTTCCACTTCAGGTTAGATTGAAGAAGTTAAGGCTAATGACTAGAATATATGTTCCTATAATAATTTGGTCTGAAATATTGTAGGATGAATCCATTAAGATTCTATCATCACCAGCATAACCCACTATAAAACTAGAGGATATTGACCCCACTATCTTGTTATATAGGGAACCCCACTAAGCATTCCCAATAAACTTAGAGACACTATATTCTTAAGAGAATATTATATTATAGTTGACAGAGAAGGGAAAATGATATTCAAAAGAAACATAAACCACCCCATCCACTTAAAAAAATCATTTTAAACACCCTTAGCTCCATTACTTATCAAGAATGTCAGATAGACATGAGACAAAATTGCACCATTCGATCCAGAGGTCGTTTTTGAAGGCATAGTTCTCTCTTAGAGTAGATCACCCAAGGGGAGATGATTCTACAAATAGAAATAGAGACTGATCAAAAAAACCTTTCTAACCATATTGAGTAGTGTAGGATCACATAACCCCACTAAGTAAAAAACTATTCATGTTGTAAAAAACATGAATCTATATGTTTATGAGAATCATTGAATGTTTCATATAAGGATTCAAAAACATTAAATGAAAAATGATTAATGTAATATTATCCTATAAACATATAATTACTTTGATTGTGTTTTATAATTAATTGTTGAGACGAAATATATCAACAAGGTCTTTTTCGTGTTTTGGAATTCATTTAGTTGAAATATTCCCAGAAGACAAATTAGTTAATGTAATGATTACTCAATATTCTCAAATTGTTAAAGATAGATGAACTAAACATGTAATGTTTAGTATATGATATTTCATGGATAACATAATAAGAGGGTTTTTTTTCAAGTATATGAAAAATAATTTCTTATTTTTCTAAGCATGCAAAATAGTGAACACCATTGGTTGATCTCATAAGTGGGCCGCTCAGGAACACTACATATCTACTATAAATATTTATAATCAAAATTGTAATATGAAATAAATATAATAATGTTGTGGGGTGTTATAAATATTCTATATATTTAATATTTTAAAAATATAAGAATGGAAAATATAAATAATAACACAAAAAAGTTACCAAATAAGAAAAAATCATCCATTCTTGGGAGTTCACAATGATTAATCATTATACTTTTAAATAAATATATATATTAAAATAAATGTTAAGATAAAACCTATCACTCAACACCCTACCATTTTAATTGTTATTACCCCACAATAACCCTCCACATGTGGGATAATATGCTTCACATCATCACTACAATTCTATACCAACCCTTTATATGAAAAATTATGATGATGAAGGGGAAGAATATTAATGAATGAGAAGAAACAAAACAATATAATACATAGGGGATACTCTATACTATCAGTTCAAAAAATATTTAAATTATAAAAAGAAATTAAAAAAAATCTTTAAAGTACATAAATTAAATCATCACCACTCTTCCCCATGAATAATCATTGAAGTTAGTTATCTATTTCCTTGGAATTGAGAAGTAAATAGTGGAACAACACAAAAGATAAAATGAAGGAGATATCAAAGAGAAAAAAATAATATATTTAAAATTTATAAAAATAATATATAGTAAAAAAATACAATGCCACTGACAATGGAAAACTAAAACTCCCAAATATATTGAAAGGATGTGGCAAAAAAGTTTAATTAGTAAGAGGGGTGAATAATTTTGGCTGAGTTGAATGATTAATTTTCCATGAACTGATTTACCATGCATTTATGGCTATGATAGAGGTAGAACAACTTCCCTCCATAGTTTAATAAAATGACCATAGAAATATTCACAATATTATTTTGATATTTATTCTTTTTTTTGATCATTTTATGAGTTAGGGGCCATTATTTAATGTCTCATGAACTGTGTATAGATTTTGTGGCCCTAATTGTTAGATTATTCCCCCCCCTGAAATTTAGGATTAATATTTGGTTCTAGTTGAGTGAAATATATCACCAAAATTATAGAATCCTTAATAATGTAATTTCATAATTTCGATAAATGTAGAAACAATTATGTATAAAATTAATAAATGATTTGAAATAATTCCAAATTAAGAATTAGGAAATTTTCATATTTGATCTCAAATTATTCTAAAAACAAATAAATGTGAAAATTTCACTTAAATTATAATTTTATGAGATTAAAAATAATGAATTATATAATATTTTTTTTAGAAATTATGAACTCTAATAATCCCCCACACATAAACATTTCATTCTTAGGAAGTCATCTAATTCCAAGATTAAAATAAAATTCTCATAGTATAATTGGTAACACGACATAATTATCATAACCAAAAGAAATTATTATTACTTATAGATGGATTTAAATTCATTAACTAATCCTTATTCATAAAATTCCATTCAATATCATGTTAATACCTATTTTCATTTAGTACCTAGAACACTAGAAATTTATTTTTCTATCAGTCAAGGGTTTTTATAAGAGGATATTTTCTCTTTCTAAGGAACATGCATGATCTCTACAGTCTTAATATCCTTATCGTATGTTAACTCCACTTGGTCATAAATGTTTTACTCAAGGGGAATTTTTCATGGAGCTTTTATAGAATCTTAGGTTTGAAAAGTTTTGAATGTAATAATATTTTTGGTAGAATGAGGCAGGTTAGGCTGAAAACTAATGTAAATACTTGAAAAAGTCTTCCCTAATAATACTGTTCTACTCAAAAAACATTAAATAATTGACCACAAAACAGTTATTTATCTCCTTATGTAGTCCACACTTGATTATTTTATTATAAATTTCATTTCTTCCCTCATATCTCATTTCAAAAACTTTTTCCCATTATTTTAGAACAATAATTTTAACACAATTTTTCATTTTTTTCATGTTAGAGAGGTACTTTTAATTGTTAAATAGTGGTAAACTCTAAGATGATAATTTCAATGATATTGGAGCTACCCATTCATCATTCCACCATGAAATTTATTCCAATAAATCTATAAAAAATTTGGGATCAAATTCAATTTAGATTTTTTTTGAAATTAGAAAAATGGAAAAAAAATAAATGTGTACTTGAGTTCAATAATTGTCATGAAACTTAATTGTAGAGTATGTTTAGAATGTATAAATGGATTATAATCTGGTTCACTGACAATGCATTACATGAATACAAATGGATTAATAAATATCATATGTAAATGTTGGCCAAAATTAGAGTTTAACATATTGGGGGATTTCAAAATAGTACCCCAATAATACTTTAGAAAATCCATAAACTCTAACATCTTTGAAAAATATTAATATAGTAAGTTTTATATCAAATAATATGACTTAATACTCTCAATAAAAAGATAAAAAAAAGTTGATGTTAAAAATGTTTATAAATTCCCTTGTTTATAAATTATTTGACAAAAATATTATATAAAAAAACATTACATCTTGTTAGATTAATATTCATTACATATCATTATAATTCATGCGATAACCATAAATTATTAGGGTATTTGAAACATTGATTTATAAAAAGTGATAGAGAAAATATATACATTATATCCCACTATGTTCTTCACAACTAGAATGATTTTAAGATATATCATAATTATAACATTTCTCTATATGCTAGGGAAAATGAAAAATAATAAATAATGGGAGTAGTTTCTAAGTAATGGTAAATAAGTGAGATATCAATCAATAGGCATTGTTAGGAATAACATGAGAATAAAGGTATTAGAACATGATATTAAAATTATAGAATTATACTCCATAATTAATAGGACATAATCATGCTCTATGACATAGATATTGGAAGTTTATAAGACATTTATTATAAAGTAATCAAAGGATATGAGCCATGAAATAATAACATTAGCCTAAGATCAGGTCATAAAAGAGTGAAATAATCATAATCATAAAAATATTATATCAAGGATACCCACCAAAAAATTCATCACATGTGGGTCTTGGTATAACTACCCATATACCAACATTTTTCTAGGGATAACCTCCCATATACCCTCTTTTGGTTTTGGGATAACCTCCTATATAACCATTGAGTTTATAAAATATTAATAATCCCATCTTCACTTAAAACATGGAAAATAAAATAGGTTTCATAAAGATTTAATCATAATAATCAAAAACCATAAAAATAATAAATAAGGATGGTATCATAGAATCATAACCCCACTTTAAAATAAGTAACATCAAAGGATGTTATCATAGATGTAAACCACCTCTAAAAGATCACAATATTATTTCTTGTGGATAATCATATTTTAATTTTTAAATATATTATTTGAAATATATAAATTACAAAAATATCAACGAAAGGATTTTATTTTAAAATAACCATAGGGAATATGTAAAGGAATCATCATATAAAATAGTGTTTATGATGATGAGAAAAACTTTTCAGGTAGTGTATGTTAAAATAAAGATCTCATTCAAACATTTTGTAAAAAGTACATCATTCTGAAAATGAAAAGAAGATTCATTTTAAACTTTTTATAAAAAATAAATCATTGATAAAAAATTATTTACAGAATCATATAAAAGTATTAATAAAATTAAATTAAACATTTTAATGAAAATATATATATGGATGAAAAATATTTCAAATTGAATAGAAAAATAAAGTCAATTTTCCTTAAAAACATTATTTAGAAATTTGGAGTACATAAAGAGAGGGAAATGAAAATAAAAATTGTCATTTCCTTAAATAAAAAAGGGATAATATGATACAAAATATTTTTATTATATACATTGTGTAATTTCATCATAAAAAATGTAATTATAAAAAATCCTGATAAAAATGTGATTGTAATGTCAAAAATTTTTCTCAAGTTTAACATTCTTTATAAGTGCCCTATAATAAAATATAAAAAAACTTAAATTTATTATAAACCCATAATAGAACCATTTTAATACATAAAATAACTTAAATGGATTAATTATAACATATTATTACGATTCATTAAAAATTAATTATTAAAATTATTTTTAACGGTGAAAACATTTTCATTTTTCATGACTGTTTTGATTGTGGTGTTATAGTCCTTGCATATTTATAATGGTTACATAATCTATAAAATTTTAATCCTGATATAAATATAAAATATATTAATTATATACATATTTATTACAATCCAAAAAAGGTACAAATAAAAATAAATTACACTATTCATGAGGATTGTAGTTCATACCTAAGCATGAACAATGTTTTTATTTTCTAATGAAAAGAAGGAAAGAAATAAAAATGATATTTTATCATTTATAAATAATAAATATATAAATAATATGATATATATTTTTTAAATCCATAATTAAATCTATCAATTTCATTCACTTATATAAAATAAATTATATCGAAATAAGGAGGTGGTACTCCACACATACGTACAAAGCCATACATTCAATTACCATTTGACAGAAAAGAGGTGGAAAATGGAAATTACATCCTAATAATAACATCGAAGTATATTTGTTATATTTTATTGATAACATTATTATGGATAGAATAAAATTAGAATATATGGAAGAATAAATAATAATGAAGCATATTTATTCATATTTATACCTCTTTTTTGAGAGGCCTCCTTTGGCATACACCTAAATCCTTGAAATATTAGCCTTAATACAAGAACATGGGATCTAGGATAAAGGAAGTGAATCTATTAATGTTTTTGGGTAGGTATATGCTACACCTAAAGACAAAAAATTCTTGAATAAGAAATAATAGAAGTTACCATTTTATAAGATGGGGGAGGCACACTAGGAATTACTTAAAAGATTTAAATAATATGAGGTAACTTTATTTTGAATGAAGAAAAATGGATTATGAATTAATGGTACTATTATATACTGTTGAAATATCTTAAAAAATAATAACTATACATTTTATGTGGAAATTGTACCCTTATCTGTTAGTTTAACCCCATGTAAACCCATTTTATCCTTAACAGTGGTAACACATTTTATTTGTTTTTACTATTAATTGTGACAAAAATGAATGTTACCTCATTAAAAAATTTGTACATTATTATTTCAAATGTGAATTTTTTTTATCAAATTAATTTTTTATTAGTTGTTGAAATTAATTTTCAAATAAGCCTATGAAATGCAATGAAGTGTTATTTTTTGAAAAATGGATTTCTAAGCATAAAAACGAATTTGCATTCATTCCTTTCAAAGTAAAAACTTTAAATTGAATGTTAAAGATTTTTATTCAATAAATAATATTTATATTTAATTGAAAAATTTAATCAAATCTTATTTATTTATTTATTATGATAAAAAAAAATTAAACACATAAAAATGGATTTATAAAAAATAACTCGTTTTACCCTTAAATGATTTTATATTCAATATTAACCTTTAGATAACTAATGTAGGGATATTAATTCATACATTAACAATAAATTTCTTAAAAATAACTTTATAATATGTATCAATAGACTTAATTTAAATATTATTGAATACCATATAGAAAAATATTTATTAGAAAAATAGAACTTTTAATCATCAAATGATTTTCTAAAATATTTAAGTATTATTTGTTAGTAATTAATCAAAACATTTACATTAATGAAAACATTTCAATTTAATTTTAATAGTTTTTTCAATATTATTCATACCGACCAATACATTGTCTAGGTTAAAGAGGTTTGATTTTCCATGAACCGACCTGAACTACCATCCATATCGGCACCTGACCTGGATCGTGGCATGCCGAGAAGGGAATTCATGATCCCTACGAGCTATAAAGTAGTGAATGTGAATAAATTAAATCACATTGGAATGATTTTAAAATCACAATAACCAAAATAAATATTTATCATTATAATATACACCCATAAAAGGGAAATAAAAGAATAAACATACACAATTTTATAGGATTACATCGATGGTCATGTATTACAGTGATCAAAAAGAGAGGTGACCAAAAAAAGATCCACTAATATCTTTTTGGCATAAGGTCCGGCCACCCTTCATGTCACCACCAACTCCTGTCCCAAAATTACACTATCAAGAGGACCCACCACCAAGATATCAATCATTTGTTATACTTAAGTATCAGAAACAGGATCTTTATACACACATTGGGTGCATGTAGAGTGTGAAATCACTTTACCAGTAGGATCCCACCATGTGTTTCATGTTTATGCATTGTAATAAAATTAAACAATTTATATTTTTAAATGAAGTAAACTATTTTAATTAGTAATTCTTAAAACTTTAAAATAAAATAAAATAAAATTATAACAACTCTTGTATTTATTCCACATTAATTCATGATTTATTACAAAAGCGTACAAATAGTACAACCTTTAAGAATGATATTTATAGTTTCTTTGGGTAATTTAGTAAAATACATAGAATCATAAAAATGGTGTACATTTCCATTTTTGAAAACACCCTTAACATGCTCATATTATTCCATCGCTCTCAAAACTACATGTGATAACCTAAGGATATACATAAGAATGGGGAGTGCTATAAATCCCAATAAGGTAATAAGAAAATACTGACCTGAATAAGGTATTACATGTTATAAAATAGAATCATAAATGTGATATATAAGGGGTTATAATATTAAATAGGAACAATGATAAATTATATATCATGACAACATAATGAAAACATTGGAATGTGGAAGAAACATTAAAAATGACAAAATAATCACAAGTCAGGGTTAAAATCAAATAAAAAACAACATAATGTTATTATGAACACATCATGCACAACATATCTGGTGTATCATGAGACTAAAACATTACCCAATGCATTGGAGTTCTATTTGGGTTCACCATCATAATCATATCATGTACATGAATAAGTGTGCCACAAATTTCATACACATAAGAATATATTTCATCACATTTTGTTCCAAGATAATGTAGTGTGGATTAGATAAATGTACTTCCACAATAAAATAAGTATAATTACATTATTTTGAACACCCTTGATAGTAAATGGGTAATGGTATTCAATAAAAAATTGTTTGGAACGAAATATTGCAGTGAAATGTCGACAAAATAATGGGCGAAGATAAATGTTCATGGGAAGGCTTAATTTGATTTAAAGGGGTCTCTAGTAATATATAAATCACATGTATAGTAAAGGGGATATGGAATAAAAAAAATACTTAAATTAGGAAACTGAGATAAGAGGCATAAAATAATGACGATGGATGAATAAAGAGAAGGAGACGATCCCTTAACATTAGAGAGTGATTCCAAAATCTTGGGAGGAGCTACATGGGAGCACGAGGGAACTATTGGAGGACTCTAGAGAGAGGAGGGAAGAGTAATGATGTGTTCCAAGGTTTTTGAGTGACTAGGAGTGAATGAATTTGTGGGTTTATTTAGTAAAAGAGAGTGGAGTTCTTTATTATTTCAAAAAATTATTTTTTCAACTTTATATAATAATGTAATCAAAATGAAAAACCTTTCCATGGGTTTTCCAATGGGTTTTACCAAAGAAAAGTGGTTTTCATTATTTTATATAGGAGAGGTATGAAATTTTTAAAATTTTACCCTTGGTGATATGGAAAATTAACACCCCAAGACTTATAATTTTTTTTTAGAATAAATGTATTTTGTGTTCCTATATTTCTTTATAAGCAACACCAAGTTAAAATTACACAACATGCAACATTGAAAATAGCTCATTTCAAATGAAACACCTAACATAGAAATGAATATAACATCACAAGAAATTATAAAATGTTTAATATTTTAAATAAATCTATTTTATATCTTGTAATGCACACAACCTTGAGTTTTCTTATGTTACATGCAAGAATGACTTTGTTCGATAGTTTTTATTACATGAAATATGGAGCTTTAGCAAAAAAATTATTAAGATATTATTATTTAATATAATATGATTAAAAATAGCCATTAAATTTATGGTTATTAATAGGATTAACTAACGCATAAAAATATATGGATGAAATAATTTTTTATAAATTAATTAGAAACGAAAATAAGAGCCAATTGAATATAAATGGAATGTTTTTATAAAAACAAATTTTTATGCTCACAAAGTCATTTTCCCTAAACAATTAAATTAATTAAAATTATTGAGTGATATTAATTTAGTAAACACACACACACACACATATACATATATGTTATATTAAATCAAATATTTTGATGTCAATCTAATAGATTTGTTAAGCATAATATGAGAACAAACCCAATATTATGCATAAGATCCTATATTTTTATAAAGGTAGTTTGACCGCATTTTAATGGAGAACATATTTTAAATAAAATTTTTGGAAGATTTATTAATTATATATTAAAAATTAAAATTAAAATTTTAAAGTGAAACATAAAAATTTTGTAGGGTTTTTTTTGGTATTTTTATCAGAAGCTTTGTTTTTTAATGAATAATGGAAATTACATAATTTTAATTCCAAAATGTTTTTTTCCTAAGTTATTTATAAAGATAATTTATGTTTCTATTGGTATCAAAGTTATATGAGATCAATTAAACATAAAATAAAATACTTCATTTCATTTTAATCAATTACACATTGAAATTGGATATAAAAACCTACCAATCTTTTGAACATTTTAACTTTAAAAATAAGTTTTGTTGTCCCACCTATAGGATTAAATTTAAATTAATTTCTCTCCACTTATGTGATTGGAAATTGAAAAAATGGATTAAATATTTTTAATAATAATAATTTATAACTTTTAATAAGGTCAATATAGTTTCTTAAATAAAGGATTAGTGAAAGTGATTAAAATTAATTACAATAATTAGTAGAAAAATTAGATCAACAAGGGAATAAACCTTAATAATTAGGAAAAAATGATATATAAAATTGTAAAAAATCCATTGGATTTTCATATTTAGACCCTATAATTCCATGTATCTAATTCTTACCATTAATGGATCCAGTTTTCCTTGAAAAAACGTGTGTGGAATTACCCTTTCAAAAATTTATTAGAATGCCACTCCACCTCTCCTCTAAAGAGGCACTCACCCATCCCAGTTATTTACAAATATAAATCACTTTGGATCTCAAAATATCTACTAGAGTAATCAAAAAAAATTCCTACCCTAATAATATATTCACCCCCTTGGGAATAAATCAATCCAATGAAGCCATTTAGTGAAAACCAAAAGAAGTTAACCAATTAAGGGGTGACTTTTTCCAACGATCACTTTTCTTATTTTACTTATCCACCCCTTAATTTTTTTATATCTTTCCTATATAATAAAATAAGTGTACTAAATAAACATAGATTTTTCTATTATAAGTTTTCTACCTACACTTATACAAAATTCCATTTAATTGGTATAGATCTTACGGTTCGTGTATGGAAAACGAACACCTCGCAAAAGGATGATTGTTTGTTTTTTTCCTTTACCACCTCTCATGGTGGGAATTATGATATACATAATGATTTTTATAAACTATATGATATTTATAATTTATTTATTCCTCTTTTATTATTCTGTAACACATAAATTTATGCACTCTATTTTTTGAGAATAGGGTAAGATCCTTTTTGGAAGTGTGAACTACCGCCTCCTCAAAGTGATGTAATTCATTCAAGCTATAAATGAATCGTATTAATTATGTTTTTACTTAAAAATATGTGCCATAAATGAAATATATATATATATATATTAATTTAATAAAATAACTACCATTCTGTAAATATAATATATCATTTTCATTATTACCCCTTTCACACACTAAAAAGTTATTATGTCATTCAAGGAAATGTGGACTACCACCTCCTTAAAAAAATGTGAATCCTTTTACATCACAATAATTATATATATAAGTATATAGGATTAAATAAAATGGTATTTTATATATAATTATAATTATTTAAATATATAATGTTACTTAACTTCTTTCCAAAATGATCATTGAAAAATGGAAACACTACTCATGCGTACATACAACCTACCCTTTCCATGATTGTAATATTGGTTCATTTTTCCTAACCATATTTAAAAATTGTTTATAAATGTATAATTTATGTATAAATATGATAATGTTTTCATGATTATTATTATATATATGTTTATATAATTAAGCCTTTGACCATAGTCGATCTACCGAAATTGTTTTGGTCACATGAACCAAATTTGGTAAAAAACACTCGACGTAAACATGATTTTTTAAGTAGTTGTTTGAAACATTACAATAATTGATTTAAAATTAATAATAAATGTGAAATATTTTATGAATAATGTAAATAATTAACATAATTTTATTATTTAGTAATATTAATACACACATGACATGTCATACTTAAGGTAAGAGATTTTGTATCAATTTACATTCCATTGAGACTTATTTGTTGTTATAAACCAATTCACTTTCATATGGTGTATATAATTTCATTTTACATGTTATATCATGAATATACTTATTCTCATGATATTATACATTTCATTTAATATTATTCCTTCATGGGGATTTTGATTAAAATGTTTCAAAGTGGTATGGGACACTTTTGAGTGATTAAATATTACTTTCATTAGTAATGTTTTAATGATATTTCAATGGTATTTTCATTCATAAATGTCAAAAAATAATTTTTTACTTATCCTACAATGAGTAAATATTGATAAATATATATTATTTAATCAATAATTAAAATTTATGTGGTATATTATTATTAATTAAACATATTACTCGATATGAGGTATTCTTTACACATGGAGTGATGGGTGGGGCCCAAAATTTATAGAGCCTCTCAATGAATTTAATTTTTCTCATGAGAAAAATAAGTTGGAAAATTAAATTGGTTTATACATATACTTTTAATATTTCTGGAGGATAGATATAAATAGTATATATTTTTTTTCCTGAGATAAGACGTACAATAATTAAGCATTGACTTCATTTTGATTCAGTATTTCTAATCCATGATATTTTTATTATGAAAAAAATATATGGATGCATTTAATAATAATTTTATTGATTTAATGGAATGTGTTTTCATTTTCTTGTCATTCCAAATTGATTATTCCTTATACAGTTATTTAAATGGCATGTGTTCTTAGTTATTCACCTTCCAAATTTGATTTAACCTTATCGATTCTTTTTTTCTTTTGTTGTACTTAACCTTATTGATCATTTTAGATCACTGTTTATTTTATTCATTTCCACATTTTATGAATAGGAATCATTTGAGTGAATTTCAAGGATGTAGTTTATTATTATTTTCTATGTATTATGTTTTATTTTTTATTTTTCGTTGTAATATGGGAATCATGTATGTAATCTGGTTTTCAAAAAATACTAATTTTTTTCGTCCCATGGGATTTGAAGATTATATATATGAAAATGTAATAAATTAATTCACCAGATATTGTATTTTTTACATCAGGTCTTTGGAGTAACTAAGTCACGTAATTAAAGAAATGATTTTAAAATATTAAAATATATTATATGTTTTATAGGATTTATAAAGGCCTTATAAAATTAATAAAATAATCTCATAACACATTATTTAAAGGTGATGCATATATTTGGTCATTTATACCCTTTATTGAATTTATTAAATTACATTTTTTTTCATTATGAGGTCATAATACACACCCAATATTTATACCGTTTTAATTTTTAATTGAAAATTAGACATTCTTAGAAAATTATGAAAAATTCACCATTTCATAAATTTAATATTTTCATTCTGAAAATAATTTTAATTCCATCCAAATAATTTTCAAAATATGTGAATTTTCACCTTTAAAATAATAATCGACATTTATTGAGAAATGTTTGGTTTTTTTGACAATAATAGTTTTCTAAAACCTTACAAAAATTACATTTGACTTCAAAAAAATTATATAATAATATTTTAAAAAAAAAATTAAAATAATAATATTTTATTAAAATATTTTTTATTTTTAAAATCCATTAATTCATCAAAATAAACATCTTAATGCTAATTGAAAACTAACTTAAAATACAATTTTTGTTTTATTATATCAAAATCAAAATCATTTATAAAGGAATAATAATAATAAAATGTGTTAATTATTATATTAAAAATACTTATTCATATTATTATTCCTTAATACATATACCTTTATTATACCTACAAACTTCGTAAAGGTAAAGTGTTTGATGATGACACTTTCATGGGGTGGTTCAGCGTAAATATTTTGGGTCATGATCTTGATGATCTTGAACTTCTACCATAAATGGTTTTAATCAAGCTTTAGTTGTTGGATATTATTTGGGGATTGGTCGAGGGAAATTATCATTGATGCTATCTCCCTTGGAAGCTATGATAAGTGGGATTTATAGGGTATAAACCTACTATTTGATTCCATCACTCCCTTTGTCTATGTCAATTGGTTTTTTTGAAAACCCTATATTTATAATAATAATATGATCACTACTCAATGGATATATTGTTCAATATTATGATGATTAATGGGATTTTAAATCTGATAGGTTATAATAAAACCAAATAATTGAATGTGGTTTCTATAACCACAATACATAATAAGTCATTTAATTAAATCACAAAGTTAAATTTATTTATAAAAGTTTGGGTCATTACAATATACACCCTACAAAAATTTCTCCCTCAAAATTTTCATTCCACACAATAAAATAGGTGAGGGAAACTATGTTTCATCCCCTACTTCAGTTCCACGTTGCTTCTTCAAAATTGTGGTTTCTTCATAGCACTTTTAATATGTGAATTGTATTATTTAATAGAAATTTTCCTCTATGATCTAATATATTCAATGAATGCTCCTCCTATTAAAGATCGTTATATAATGGTACCCCCTCTGGATTGAGTACATGTGAGGGGCCTGGTAAGTATTCCATTACGAGGGATACATGGAATATATCATGTATTTGAGATAGGCCAGGTGATATTTCTTATTGACATACCACTACTCTGATGTGATCAAGGATATCAAAGTTACCAATCTATCTTCTAATAATGTTTCCCTTATTAAAAATTCTCATGACTTTAATCCATCGAGATATTAGAGGAGTACCTTATCTCCAACCTCGAACTCTCATTCTCATAAGTGATTGTAAGTATAACTCATATTTTAACTCTAATAATCCTTGTTGTTATGTTGAATATTATTGACCCTTTCTACAATTTCCTAAAACATTTCAGGACCTATCCATTTGCATTCCCCAACTTCATCCCAGTATGCAATTGTTCGGAAGCACATCCCATAATGGGCTTCATATGAGGAAATTTTTATTTTTAATTGGAAACTATTATTGTATGAGAACTCGACTATTGGAAGATGTTTCTCCCATACACTTTTGAAGTCAATTGAAAATTCTCTCAATAAATCCTTGATTGTCTAGATAGTCTTCTCATATTGGGCATCAGTGTGAGGGTGATAATCTATTCTAAATTTCAACTCAATATTTTAAGCATGTTGGAGAATATTCTAGGAATTGGAGGTAAAACTTAGATCTCTGTAAGAGAGAATCAATAGTAGTGTTTCATGAATCCTCAGCACTTATCTAATGTATATCCTTACTAGTTAATCGAGTGAAAAGTCCTATCAAATTTTGATAAAGTTATCAGTATTTTAAATATGATCCACCACAAACTATATAGAATTATTTAATCTCAATGTCTTTATAATATCAGTGAAAAGTACCTGGTTATGTATTCTTATTTCCATGTATATATTGGTAATGGTTTTATCTTCCCCTTGAATGTTTTACTTTCATCATTAACTTGGTGACATATAAGACACCATGATATGTTTTATATAATCTCATTCTTTATATTTTTCAACCAGTAGTTCTCTCAGAGATGTTGATACATCTTTTTGTTCCCTTGATAGATGGAGAAGGTCAAGCTACGTGATTCATCCAACAACCCCTTCTTTGGATCATGATTTTATGGTACACACAATCATGAACCAAATCATACAAATCATTGTTCATTAATATTGAACTCTTAATATTTCCAATTTCTTCTAGCTTACACCTTCTTCTAAATTAACACATCATCTCTTTGATCATCCTTTATCTTTTTTTGAGGTATAATTGAGGAATCATTTATGAAAGGATTTTTTAGGTTCCTTAATTTCGGATTCCATCATCCATATTTTTCACATATATGATGATTGGATCTTTCTCAATTCTCACCAATTATCCAATTTATGGATCCTTTCAAATTAGAGTGATTACCACTTTATTTTCATTCCCAAGATGGTAGTGTATTGATTAGTCATAGTCTTTAATCTACTACAACCATTTTCTATGGCATATATTCAAATATTTCTATGCGAATATATACTTGAGGCTCTTATGATATATATACATATCACACTTCTTACCAAAGAGATAATGTCAACTTATTTCAATGTGAATATATCTATAGATAACTCCATATCAAGTGTTGGGTAGTTCTATTCATGAGAATTCAATTTCCTTGAGGCACAGGCTATCTTATTTTCATTTTGAATTAACATATAACCCATTCCCATTTTTGAAACATCACATTTACCATGAAAAGTTCCATAATTGGAGGTAAAATATGTACAGGTGCATCGATATGATTATTTTTTCAACTAATTGATGCGTTATTAACATTCGCCATTCCAATAAAACCTAACCCCCTTATAAGTTATTTTGGTAAGATATTTTGACAATTAGGAGAAATTTCTCGAAAATTGAGAATAGTAACCCGCTAATCCAAGGAAACTATAGAGTTATGTCATAGATATTGTCCTCATACATCCTTAAATTGTTTTTATCTTTAAAGGTTCCACATGAATTCTAGTTTAATGTGATAATGTTACTTAATAATGAGAAATTATTCAAGAGTAACTCATATTTTCTATACTTTTTATAAAACTTATCCTTTCAAAGGGTCTTTAGAACAATGCTAAAATTATCCTCATTGTATCCTTAATTTTTTTTATATATTATAATATCATCTATAAAGACTATTAAAACTTTGTTGAGGTAATATCTAAGGACTCTATTCATCATGTCCACGAAGATTTATATTTTATTAGTGAGTCTTAATGGAATTAATAATAAATTTTAGTGACAATACCTTGTATGGAAATCAATATTGGTGAAATACTCCTTCACCCTTACTTTATAATACGCCAATAAAATATCCACCAAGGAGATTTATTGGGATCCATGTAACTAATATAACATTTCATAAATCCATAGTAGAGTATACGTGTTCTTTATCATGATCTTGTTTAGATCATGGTGAAGAACTTGGGCGTATGAACCCTTTATCAAGATTATACTATAGTTATTTAATAAGATACTCATGTTCCATAAAAACTATTCTATAGATTCTTTCATAACGGAAACACATGAGGTATTAGATCGATTGAAAATTTTACCTCTCAGCTTAAAGGAAGACCAAATATTTTTTCAGGGAACACATCTGCATATTCCCTCACAATGGGAATGTCTCCAAGGATGATATTTTCCATATAATCAATCATTTGGGATATATTTTCCAGATTATATGGAAGTAATATATATGCACGGTATGTTGGTTCTAATGAAGACTAATCCTCCTCTTTTCACTTATACAGAATTGAGGGATGATCCACAATACAGAGAGTGATTTTAATTTCATAAAAACTAATATTGGATCTATATAGGTAAATAAAATTCCGAAAAAGAATGGAATAAAATTTAAAATGAGTGTGTATAAAAAGGTTCGTTTGGATGTTTATTCAAAAAAAATTTGAAAGGGGATGAGACATATACATGGGATGTAATAGTTTCACCATTCACTTATTTAACAGAAATCTCTACATCCATGATTTATGGTGGAGTTTAGAAAGATTGACTAATCTTGTGTGATATGATGAAATTCATAGAACCATACTAAAAAATTATGTTCACTATTCTCGTATGAATATCTAGAGTACCAAACACCACTTCACCTACAGGATCCACCTTAGGGATTATGATGGAATATGCTCACCCATTATTCCTTCAATACTATTAGAATTGATTGAATCTAAAAAACCATTCCTTAGGGAAGTGGTTCTTATATTTTCTTTTTGAAATGTTTTTGATACCATGGGAAATAAGATGAGTTTGGTTTGAAGCATTAATTTATTCCAATCTGTTTGGTGGGTTTCCCCCATCAGTAATTTCAAGTAAGGTTACCTTCCTTTCCCCACCTAAATAATTTCCTTATCCCACTTATGAAATTTTGTAGGTGCTTTTTTCCACACCTTTGAAAAGAAGGATGTTGAAATTTCTTACCATCGTTAGATTTATCCATCAAAATTTCATAATTAAACTCCATTTTCAACTTCATATCCCTATAAGAACCTTTAGATTCGAAAATATCCATTTTGGCTTTGGGGGAGCATCATAAAAGTTTCTCAGAGATATCAAAGGCTCGGATAGCTTGGGATTTTCCAAGACTAGGTTTTATCCCAAAAAAGATGTGGTCGTCTTTGTTTTCCAGGGTAATGAAAAAGCTAGATGTGTATCATGAAACCCTTATGAATATTACCTTGTAATGTAATAAAACACTATATTTTTGAATATTTTATTGAAAATAAATGACTTTATTTTCTCACATTGTTCTACATATTTTCATTTATTAAATATTTGGGATTAGATCATTCATTTGAAAATTTGAAGAAAATTCCAGTTTTACCCATTTAAATGCACTGTACTATTTTTCATAGAAATAATTTATTATGAATTATTGGAACATAAAATTTGGAAACATTTTTCCACACCTAAGTTTCTATAACTTTTATTCAGGAAATGAGAGCTAAAGAGTTCATATGGATAGAGTAAATGGGCCATTAAGTCAATAGTGGGTTGGACAAGCGAGACTGGGAATCACTTTAGTGTGTGGGACATATCGTCTACATCTATTCATGGATTGAGCCCAAATTTTTAGAGGAGATCGAAAAACCAATTTCTCATGTATTATACTTCTAGAAAAATAGACAATACATGAATTATGGTGGTCAAGAAGGCAGTGTAAGTGGGATTCAAATATTGACAGAATCTTCTCATTTACACTTGAAACCACTTTGAACCGAGCCTCCCCACCACTCTAACATTTGGTATTTTTCTCATTTTGTAGGTTTGGGACGTGAATTAGGATATTGAAGGAAGAGGATAATTTTTTTCACCCAAATTATCCAACCATTGTAAGAGGGGTAGCTCTTGAAGCAAGGATCCCCTCATCGAAGCCTTCTTCTCTTCTTCATATTGTAATGTTTTAATTTGTGTAATAAACCTCTTTGTTATTATTTTATTTATAATATTTTATTCTGTTTTGTTTAATTATCTTCTTCTTTAATCATCTTATTTTGTTTGGAATCAAGAGTGAAGACGATATTGGGTTCTACCCTTTCAATCCTTTTCTAATGTAAAACGACTCCATGATGACCACACCACCTATGGAAGAGTAGTTCTCTAAGTGATCAATCTATATTATACCCTATTCATTTAATTATTTTTAATAATTGATATACTTTAATTCACTTAATATGATCCATAAATTGATTTTTTAAATTAAAAAAAACTAGGTAAGAAATTGAACAATTAAAACAAAAACACGCGAGGTCGAGTATTGTGTAAATTGTGAGAGCGCAAACTTAATCGGTAAACTAAGACCACACAGGATAAATTTATAGAGTTAAGATATAATACTTAAGCTCAATTCATACAAATTTTTCAGAATAAACATGTGCCTTAATTTACCCCTGACCATAAGCTATCCTAAGAACAACAATCAAATCAGGGTGCTACGATTGCATGTTTCGAAGATAACATAAGGTTTAATTCTTTTCATATTTGTGGTAAAGTTAATTCTCATAGGGTTTGGGGTTAAAAAATTAGAGGATCATAATTATGTATATATTAAATTAAATTATTATGATTAATAAGTAATTTAAGAGGTAGAGTTATATAGATTACGCCTTTCAAAATATTTTCTAAAAAACATCTTCTTGTTGCGTCTTTTTAATCAAACTTCATTTCAAAGTTAAAAACAAAAAAAAATGAAATATTCTTCCAGAAAACTTCTTATAGTTTTATAAATAATAAAAAACCCCCATCCTTTCATGTAGTGTTTTTATTATATTTTATATTATTTTTATAATACCTTTAAGAAGCTGTTTTCATTTACTTTCTACTTTGAGAGACGACCTTAGTCAGCCACTTTGATACACCAAAGTACCCCAAAAACAATTAATCATTTGAGGGAAACCACGATGGAACCTTTCAAATTAGTTCCATTTCCAGGGAGTTAAGTAATTATTTTAACCAATTAAAGGTATTAATTTTATTTCTCATTTAATTCTTTTCTTTTCCTATTTCTTTCTTTTATCCCCTTTCTCATATATTTTTCTCTTAATCTCTCCTTTTATTTTTATCAAAATAACTAAAAATTATTTTATTTTTATTATGATCCACTTTTTTAATTTCTTTTTTATATTTCATTGATTTATGACATGAAATAATCCAGAAGATCTCTTAGATCTTGACCATGTAATTGAACGTAGCCTTTGATCTTGAATCAGACATTCTCAATATATGGGAAGTTTCAACATTCAACCAGTTGGGGAATTCCTCAAATCCCAGAACAATGAAATTGTAAACACATCTTTGTACGACTTAAAACAAGAACCAATGGAAGAAAATAATGGAAATGAACTTAATGGAACCATTTGAGAATTGGATTCACTTGACATTAACTATCAACCAAATTGCATTGCATACCCAAATCTCGAATCAGACTTTGAACTAAAATCTAGATTAATTCACCAGCTTCCAAAATTTTTTGGCCTCTCTGGTGAGGATCCCAAAAAACACGTTAATGAATTTAATGTGATTTGATCAACCCTAAAAACAATAAATGTGTATGAAGACCAAATCAAACTAAGAGCATTCTCATTCTCACTTGATGGAGCTATGAAAGATTGGATGTATTATTTACAACTCAAAGATCTAACTTGTTGGAACGATTTGAAACTTCTTTTCTTAAAAAGATTTTTTCCATCATCAAGGACCACTTTAATTTGTAAGGAGATATCCGGGATCAAGAAATCCCATGGGGATTTGATGTATCAGTACGAGGAGTGATTCAAGAAGTTGGTTGTAAGTTGTCCACATCACCAAATCAGTGAGAAAATCCTCATCTAATACTTCTATGAAGGAATCACACTTATAGAGAGGAGAATGGTGAATGTCGTGTTTAGAGGAGCATTGGTGGACAAGACACTGATATATTCACATGAATTTATCGACAAGATGGCCCAAAACACCCAGTAATTTGGCGATCGAGGTAAACCACATGTCAGGATAGTACATCAGGTAAGTCGTTATTCTCTTGAGAGTCATTTAATTGACACAAATTTAGAATAATTGACCTCTATGGAGAGGCATATTGCATTGTATCAAAAGATATCCCAAACCCCCTCCTTCAAGGACATGTGGAATTTTCACTGAAACATGCCACCCAACAGACTGTTTCCCCCAACAACAAGAAACAGAAGATTGTGCAGCAATGTTTCTTGGGAGACCATATCAGCAGCAACAACCATATACCCAAAAGAAGTTTAATTCCTTTGCTCCAAAATACAACCAAGTGTGAAAGGATCAATCAGACATTAGGTATAGATTTGGACAACAAAAAAGGCCCCCTTTTCAAAAAACTTCCAACTGCCTCCACCTTACCAGCAAGGTTTCCAACATCCCCAAAGGAGATTTGAAGCCCAAGCATCAAAAATCCAACAAAAAGGGAACTCTCAACCAAAGGTCGATTCTACAACTATTGAACTTTTGAAGAAAAATTTTCTTAATCAACAGAATGAGATAAAGAGTCAAGGTTTAGAGCTGAGGGAATTAAGGACTTAAATGAGCCATATAGCCACCGCCCTCCATGAACTGGTAAGTACGAACTCCTGAAATCTTCCTTCGCAAACTACTCTAAATCCCAATGGGAATGTCAGTGCCAACACATTAAGAAGTGTAAATAAAACAGATGATACATCTGCACCTATCGTTCCACCGGGATTCACCTCAAATCCGGAGAATCCCCCTACAAAACCAGCTAACGAGAAACCTAAGGAGAAAGATAAAGGCACGAAAACTATTGATTATATTCTTCCTAAACCGCCTAATTTTCTAAATAGAGTTGTAAAAACCAAGAATATGACTGATGAGGCATTGTGAAAAGAGGTTTTGGACACATTCAAGGGTGTGGAGATCAACATCCCTCTACTTGAAGCCATCATGAAAATACTAAGGTATGAAAACTTCTTAAAGGAAATTTGTTCTTATCAAAGAGGGATCAAAGGAAATGATAGGATCAATCTTGGAAGGAATGTGTCATCACTCATTACACCAACTCTAGCAATACCAATAAAGTGAAAGGATCCATGGATATTCACCATCCCATGAACCATAGGGGAGTTTCACTTTTCTGATGTTTTTTGTGATTTAGGAGCTTCCATAAATGTGATGCATCATTCTATATTCTATTATTTATAGGTTAGTGAGTTGAAACTGATGAGAGTGGTGGTGTAGATGGAGAATAGAGCTATGGAATCTCCAGTGGGAGTCCTTGAGGATTTACTTGTCTGGGTAAGAGATATGAGCCTTCCAGAAGATTTCTACGTGCTTAAAATGGAGGATGGTCAAGTAAGTTCTCGTGATCCAATTATCTTATGTAGTCCCTTTTTCAAAACTTCAAAAAAAATTATAGATTTCAATGAGGGTACCCTTTCTATGGAGTTTTTAGATAAAGTTGTGATATTTAATGTTATAGACTCCATGAAGTACCACTCAGAGGACCATTCTACATTTATTATCTCCCATTATGACCCAAAAATAAAAACCTCATGGAATTTGACTGTCCAATGATTAGAGAGATTATGAGTGTTGGTTCTAGTTTGATATCTAAGAGTACTTCCACACCTATTTATAATGTTGAATACTCTCTTAGATTTGATTTTTAAATGGATTCATATTCATATTTTGATCATGTGAACTCTGATTATGACATGGATGTTGAGTATGCTGATAGATTTGATGCTTTATTCTATGATTTTGATGATGTATATTATGATACTGATTTTCTTTGTGCACATATTGCAGTTCTTTCAATTTCTCCATCTATACATCACCCCCCTTCATTGGAACTCAAGAAATTTTCCACCTAATCTCAAATACTCACACTTGTTAAGTGGAAAGAGATTACATGATATAATTTCTAATAATCTAGATTTTGAACATAAAGAAAAGATTTTGAATATTTTGTGGGAGAACATCAAGTCAACTGGGAGGACCTTAGGGGACATTTCTGGTATTATCCCCTCCATTTTCATACATAAGATTATTTGGGATGATGGGGAAAACCGATGAGGCAGCCCCAAAGGAGACTCAATATAACCCTTCTAGAAGTTGTTAAAAAAGAAGTTGAGAAATTGCTCAAGGATGGTATAATCTTTCCCATTTCAGATTCTTAGTGGGTAAATTCTATTCAGGTTGTGCCTAAAAAAAGTGGTGTTACTGTTGTTAAAAATGATAAAGTGGAGTTAGTTCCAATGATGGTGCAAAACAGTTGGTGTCTGTGTGTGTTTATTATAGGAAACTAAATCAAACCACCTTCAGGGACCATTTCCCCTCCCATTTATTGATAAAATTCTTAAGAGACTATCTAAGAAGACACATTATTGTTTCTTTGATGGATTTTCAGGATATTTTTATGTTCTTATAGCTCTGAAAGATCTGGAGAAGACAACATTCACTTTTCCATTTGGCACATTTTCCTGCTGGAGGATGCCATTTAGAATTTGCAATTCCCCAAGTACCTTCTAAAGATGCATGGTGAGTGTTTTTTCTGATTTTCTTGAGACCTACATGGAGGTTTTTATAGATGACTTTACAATATATGGATATTCATTTTATGAATGTCTAAATAGTTTGAGAAAGGTTTTGAATCATTGTACTGAGAAGAATCTAGTCTTGAAATTTGAAAACTATCATTTAATGGTAGAGAATGGGATTGTCTTATGGAATATAGTGTCAAAACATGGGATAAAGGTTGATAGATCTAAGGTAGATATTATTTCATCCCCACCCTATCCTTCATGTGTGCATGATGTGAGATCTTTTCTAGGGAATGCATGATTTTATCGATGCTTCATCAAATATTTTAGTAATATTTCTCTTCCATTGTAATGATTACTTCAAAAGGATTCTAATTTTGTGTTTGATGATTCATACAGGGTATCATTTGATGAGCTGAAGAAGTTCCTGACAACTCTACCGATCATACAACCCCCACAATGGGACATTCATTTTGAGATTATGTGTTACACATCCAACTTTTCAGTTGGAGCTGTCTTATCCCAGGGGGTGGATGGACGTTCACATGTGATTTCCTATGCATCGAGGACACTAGATTCATCCCAATAAAACTACAAAACCGTGGAAAAGTAATTTCTTTCTATCATATTCACTTTAGATAAATTCAATTCATATTTATTTGGCTCTAAAGTAGTTGTTTTTTATAACTATGCAACTTTGAGGTGCCTCTTAAAGAAGACATATGCAATTCCTGACTTATTCAATGGATTATCCTTCTTCAAGAATTTTATATTGAAATAAAGGACAAGAAGGGGTCCGAAAACTTGGTGGCAGACCACATGAGTAGGATTACTCACATTCTAGAGGCCAACACCTTGGCCCAGGTACCACTTCGGGACACTTTCCCCAATGATCATATTTATTCCATCTCTGGTACACATCCTTAGTATGCTGATTTAGTGAACTACTTTGTTGCATCCAAAATACCTTTAAATTTAAATAAAAATCATGTAAAAAAATTAAAAATTTAGTCTCAGTATTATGTGTGTGACGATCCATACCTCTGGCACATGTGTAGTGATCAAGTTATTAAGAGGTGTGTTCCTGATCATGAGTTTGAGTCTGTTCTGCAATTTTGTCATACACTTCATTATGGTTGACACTTTGGACCCCAACAGACAGCTAGGAAAGTTTTGGAATCTGTATTATATTGGACTAGCTTATTCCATGATGCACATGTGTTTTGTAAGTCATTCTCTCATTTCTAACACATGAGAAAAATTTCTAAGAGACATGTGATTCCCCAACAACCAATACTATTCTGTGAGTTTTTTTATATGTGGGGCATTGATTTTAGGGGTCCTTTTCCTAGTTCATTTGGTTTTTTGTATATTTTGGTTTTTTTTGAATTTGTGAGAAAATGGGGGGAGGCTAAGGCCACCAAGACTGATGATTCTCATGTGGTGGTGGACTTTGTCAAAGCATAGATTTTCAATGTTTTGGAGTACCGAAGGCCATCATTAGTGACCAAGGGACACACTTCTATAATCAGAATCTTTCTTCCCTTCTTCGAAATTATGGGGTGACACACAAAACTTCAAAATCATACCACCCATAAAGAAATGGACATGATGAGGTTTTAAATCGTGAGTTGAAACAAATTTTGGAGAAAACTGTGCAGCCAAATAGGAAGGACTCGAGCAAGTTCTTGGATGATACATTGTGGGCTTAAAGGACAACATATAAGATACCCATTGGTATGTACACATTTTGGATTGCTTTTGGGAAGTCATGTCATCTCCCCGTGGAATTTGAGCATTGAGATTATTGGGATATAAAGAAATGAAACATGGATTTGGCATAAGATGGAATCCAAAGGAAGTTTCAAATTCAAGAGTTTGAGGAGATTCAATTGTCTTCATATGAGAACTGAAGGCTCTATAATGGATGTTCAAAAACAACTCCTGACAAAATGATTCAGAAATGAGAGTTTCATATTGGAGGGAAAGTTCTTCTATATAGTTCACAGATGAAGTTGGTGCCTCGTAAGTTATGTTCTAGATGGTTAGGTCCTTATGTTGTGACTAATGTTTTTCCTTATGGTGTATTGGAGATCACACAAGAGGACCCAGGAAGAAGATTTATAGTCAATGGGAAACATTTGAAGAAATACATTAAGGGACTTCCTACTAATACAGTGGATTTCATCACACTGTATGACCCCATCATCACTTGAAAATATCAGGCTATTCCTAAAAAATTCACCTTTTTATTCTTTTCCCTATTTAAAATTATAAATTTCATATTCATATATCATCTCATGGGTTTACATTGAGGACAATGCAATCAATTTTGAAATGAGTCTTCAATCGTTTACTATATATAAATCCATTTTATCCTTCGTTGAACATTTTCAATCACTTCAATTCAATCAAGTTTGCAATGAGGCATCAATAATTAATTTGAATACATTACATATTCTAATAATTTATTTTCTTTGTTATTCTTTTCCTTCATTTCAAAACAGCTCGATTTTCTTTCTTATAGAGATGATTTATTATTATATCGAGTTACAAATATAGAACATTCAAATGAGATTTACCAATTTTGGTGTAAATTTAATTATCAATCACAATTTTTATTTGTTGTAAGTGATTTTAATTTATGTTTATCAAACTTTATTTGAAACAAGTTGTACCAATCAAATATTTGACAAGTACATCTTCCGACGAACATAAATTTTGATATGTAACTTTTATTTTGCTCTAAGACCTGTAAAATCGAATATTAATAAATTCTATAAAACATGGATAAAGAAAAATTTAATTTTTGGCGTCAGTTTTTTGTAAAAACCAACCCCCAAAATAATTTTTTTTTCATTTATGGAATCGGTCTTTTAGAAAAACCGACGCCAAAACTATTTTTTCAAATGTTTTGGCATCGGTTATTAAAAAAACTGACGCAAAAATTATACGAATTGATTTTTTGGCATCGTTATTTACAAAAGAGACACTAAAAAACCAATTTAATTCATTTTTGGCGTTGGTTTACAAAACACGACGTAAAAAGTCTTATTTTTAATGTCAGAAACTTCAACATCGGTTAAAAACGTATGTCAAAATTAAAAAAAAACCGACGTTAAAGAATGTTTTTCTACTAGTGATTGAGGAATTGTTTTGGTATTGAAGCCTCTATTTCAAAGAATCCTTTTTTATAATGGCCTAACTTGATCATTTTATCCATTTATCCCTTAGAAGCAATGAACATCCTATTAGGTTATCCACATTACAAGCCTATTTTTCCTATCCAACCATCTCTTGAAGGGAAATTGCTTAATCTAGTTGAACTTAAGTGTGTGGGGGGGATCTATCCGGTGTTATACTACCACATTCTATTATACTTTGGGTGGAAAATTAAATTCTAAAGAGATGTGTTTGCTTTAAAAAATCATTATGTTGGAAGCTGTTATTTTTCTAGAGCTTTCATAATATGCGAAGATTCTCTTTTTGGAGCTTCTAATAAAGAAAGAAAGTCGTGCCTATCTGAAGCTTTCAAAAAAATAATGCTTGATAATATTGACATTTTTTCTGCTGAAATGTTGAATGGTGTGAACATTCCATTATTTTTTATGATGATGAACATGAATTGATGCTATGGGGATTGATGAGGAGACAATATTTAAGAGAAAAATTATATTAATACAATTTTTCTTTTAAAAAGAGTCAATCCCTCTTCATTCAACCTCATAATTTTTCACATTTAAATCCGACCAACCGAAAGCCACAGAACAAACATAAAAAGTCCTCATGATAAACATATGTCATTAAATTACATAGGATGGAGATTTATGAATTTATCAAGCCTATGGTGACCCTTGTATGAGTTTGGATAATAAAAACATTGCTAAAAATTGACAATTGCGTGATAAGAGAAAATTCAAGCGAGGTAAGTGTTTTGTGCATGGGAGGATAAATGAAGTGGAAATATATTGAATGATATAAATAGAGAACTTGAAATGATGGTTTTTTATGAGTCATGATATCTTTTGTTTCTTGGTTTGGGATTGTTTGATATCAAGGATATGTGTTTTAAAAATTTTTTTCATTCGATATTGATGTTAACATGATATGAGGTTTTTCCCAGGAGTGAAAAAGGGTAAGTGTGGGGGAGTTCATAAAACACTATTTTGTTAATATTTTATTGATAATAAATGGCATAACTTACTCAAATTTTTCTAAATTTTTTCGTTTAGGAAATATTTTGGATTATATCATTCATTTGAAAATTTGATGAAAATTAAAGTTTTAACAATTTAAATTTCACTATAGTATTTCGCACATAAATATTTTAATATAAATTATTTAAACCTATTATTTTTTTACAGTGTTCCTAATTTAATGTTCTACAACTTTTAGTGAGTACAATAGAGCTAAATAGTGCATTTTGATGGAGTAAATGGTCCATTAAGTCAAAGGTGGTATGGACACGTGAGATTGGACATCACTTTAGCGTGTGGGCCATATCTTCTACACCTGTTCACGGATTGAGACCAAATATTGAGAGGATATCTATAACCCAATTTAACACATATTATCCATATCTAGGAAAAGATAATTCACGTGTTTTTGTGGTCAAGAAGGTCATGAAATGGGGATTAAAATATTTGGAAGAATATTCTCATTCACACTTGAAACTACTTTGAACCTAGCCTCCCCACCACTCTATAAATTTTTGTTTTTATAATTTGGTGAGGTTGGGACATGAATTTTGATATTTAAGGTAGAGGATAATTGGTTTCACCCTAATTATCCAACAATTTTAAGAATGGTAGCTCTAAAATAAAGGATCCCCTCATCGAAGCCTTCTTCTCTTCTTCATGTTTTAATGTTTTCATTTGTGTAATAAACTTCTTTGTTATTCTTTGATTCCTTATATTTTATTATATTTTGTCAAATTATATTATTATTTACTCATCATATTGTGGTTGGAATCAAGATTGGTGATGATATTGGGTTCTATCTTGTCAATCCTTTGTTCATGCAAAATGACTCAATGATGACCACACCGCCCATGGAAGAGTAGCTCTCTTAGTGATCGATTTGTCTTCAACCCTATTCATTTAATTATTTTGAAACATTGAGATACTAAAATTCACTTAATATTATCCATGAATTTATTTTTAAAATTATAATAAACAATGCAAGAAATTGAATAATTAACACAAAAGCACGTGAGGTCGAGTATTGTGTAAATTGTGAGAGCACAAACTTAATCGGTAAAACAAGACCACGTGGGATAAATTTGTAGAGTTAAAATATAATCCCTAATTACAACTCATACTAATTTTCTAGAATGGACATTTTACTTAATTTACCACTGCCGTAATCTATCCTTAGAACATCAACCAAAGAAGGGTGCTACGTTTGCATATTCTAAAGATAGCCTAGGGTTTAATTATCTACATATTTGTGCTAAAGTTAATTCTCATAGAGTTCGGGGGTTTAAAAATTATTGGATCATAATTAATTAAATATTAATTTAAATTATAATTATTAATAAGTAAATTAAGAGGTAGAGTTAGATCAATTACAACTTTTAAAATATTTTATAAAAAAACATATTCTTGTTGTGTATTTTAATCGAACTTTATTTCAAAATAAAAAAAATGAAACATTATTCCAGAAAACTTCTTCTAGTTTTATAAATGATAAAACACCCCCATCCTTTCAATTAGTGTTTTATTCACTTTTATTTTATTTTTATAATACTTCTAAGAAGTTTTTTTAATTTACTTCCTCTTATGAGAGACGACCTTGGTCAGCCACTCTGCTACACCCAAGTACCCCAAAAACCATTAATCATTTGAGGGAACCCACGACAACGCCTTTAATAATCCTTGATGGATTTGTTGTATTTTTTCTTTATGATAAGGAAATACCTTTCTAATTAAATAGAAAGAGTGTGAGGAAAATATTTTTAAAAAAACATTTTTCACAATTACTTCCACCCCATTACTTTAATCTCGTCCTCGTGATGTTTATTCTTGATCAAAGTCCACCATCGATCATCTTCTCCATCCATATGATAAAAATATATTATAACCTTTTATTATATGTAACATTGATGTATGAAGAAGATCTTTTCAATGTACTTGATCCATTTTTCCATCTTTAAGTGATTAAATGATACATTGAAATTAAGAGGCTTTTTTTAACCAAAAGTATCAATTTCAGCTTATTATTTCATAGTGATATTTGGGTGCTTCTCCATATTATGATTTATATGTATAATATGATTCAACTGAGAGAGTATCATCATAAATATGATAATTCTTTCTCCTATCTAATTGGGAATCATGTTGGGGTAAAAATCAAATTTCCCTTTACATTCGTTGATTAATCGGTTCCTTATATTTCTATTGATTGTCTATAATAAAGGGAAAATTAGGGATGAGTTTTATTAAACAATTAAACACAAAAAATAAAATCCAAAAATATTAGGGGTAATTTATAAATGACATTTATTCCTTATCTTATTAGTTTCTAGTATTCAATCTAATTTATACATCATCTATTTCATGTAATATACTCCTATAAAAATTTTACCATAATAATGTTTCTTAATGTGCTTATGAATTTACCAAATAATATCCCATTGGAGGTCAAAACAAGGTGTAAAATAATTCCCATTTTTCTACACCAGTTCCAGATCGAGTCTGGCTCAATGTGGTGCTTTCAGGTGCTAACCCGTATTGCATCTATAGCAGATCTACATCCATATGTAGTATATCGATAGTGATGTATTTTCTTTGAAACCAATTAATCTATAGTTAATAATGACATAGAGATTTTTGTTATGTTTAGTATTTTTCTTATGGAATTCATTTGAAGTTTCTTATCCCAATCCAAAAAATACATAAACTTCTCTTTGATACAAATTATAACAACCCCTGAATTTATTATACATTAGTTAATGATTAATTAATAAAATTACCATACTATTACCCAGAAAATTGAGATATCTAGTGTATTTGGGTAATTAGGTATAATATATAAAAACGTAAATATGTGGTATATTTACATTACTGAAAACTTCCTTAACAATATAATATTATTCCATTGTTATTAAAACTGCATGGGATAACACGGGGACATACATAAGAAAGGGGAGATATTTAAATCCCAATAAGGGAATAAGAACATCATGAAATGAATAGAGTGTTAAATTTTATAAAATATTTACAATAATGAGACATAAAATAGATGAGAATAATAAACATGAACAATGGTTCAAGATATATCATGATAACATAATGGCAACATGGGAATGTAGAAACAAAGGTAAAAAAGACATCATAAGCATATGTAAATTTTAACAACCCAAAAACACAACATAATGTGTTTAGGATAACCACCGCACGCCATACATGGAATATCATGAAATTAAAACATTACCCAATGCAATGATTCACTATCTAAGTGCACCCATGGTAATCATATCACGTACATACATAAGTGTGCCACATAGATCATACACATAAGTACATATTTTATCACATTTAGTCACACAATAATGGAGAGAGGATTAAATAAATATGGGTACCTAATAAAATAATTATAATTTTATAATGGTGAATACACTTTATAGGAAATGGGTAAGGGTATTCACTAAAAAATTGTTTGTTTGGAAAATTGGAGTGAAATTCTTCCATAATAATGGGGGAACATAAGTGTTCATGGAATGTATTAATGAGAGAAAAATGAATCTCTAAAAATTTATAAATCATAATGGTATTAAAAGGGATATGTAAATACATATCCCTATAGTAAGAAATAGAGAAAACATGAATAAGATAATGAATATTCTTGAATAAAGTGGAGAAGGAGACAATCCCCTACCTAGAAAGGGTGATTCCAATATCTTGGGAGGATCTTCTTGAGATATATGGTGAACCATGTTAGGAATATACAAAAAGGGATATCAAAGTAAGGGCATGATCCAAGGATTTTTAGTGAATATCAATGGGATCATGGGTGGGTTTATATAATAAAATATATGTGATTTCATTATTATTTACGAAACACAAGTTTTTGAAACTATATAATAAAGTAACCAAAACCACAAACAATAACATGTTTTGTGTCCATGGTTTCTAAAAAATAGTAGTGGTTATAATTATATTATATTTACAAGGTCTAATTTTTTTTAAATATTACCCTTGTTAATGTAAAAGTGAGTAATGTTCTTAAATAAATGATTTTAAAATGTTAAAATATAATAATGGTTTTTAAAGAATTATAAAGGCTTTATAAAATAAATAAATTAACCTTAAAATACATTATATTAAAGGGGAAACATATATTTGGTCGTGAATATCCTTTATATAATTTATTCCATCACATTAGGGTCATTATGATGTCATAATAGACACCATATATTAATACCATATTTAATTTTTACCTAAAATTTATACTGTCTCAGAAAAAGATTAAAAATTCAGTATTTCATAATTTTGAATCCTTGAGTCCAAAAATAATATTTATTTTATCTAAATAAATTTCTAAATATATTAATTTTCTCTATTAAAATAAAAATTAACCTTTATTGGGATATATTTGGTTTTTTGACAATAAAAGTTTTCAAAGCCATACAAAATAACAGTTTAATTCATAAAAAGTTTGGTATCATTTATATTTAATAAAAATTATTTAATAATAACAATTTATTTAGATATAATTTATTTAAACAATTAATTAATTCATCCAAATAAATGTCTTAATTTAAATTGAAAATCAGTAAAAATACAATTTTTATTTAATTATATAAAAAAAATCATTTGTAAAGTTTAAATAAAAAGAATAAAATATATAATTATTCTATATAGTATAAATTTTCATATTATTATGTTCTTGATACATATTCCTTTATCACACTAGAAAATTCCATAAGGGTATGGTACGTGATTGTGAGATTTTCTTGCGATGGTTCAGCGTTTTTGATTTGGGCTGTGATCTCTATGATCTTGAAATTATTTCATAAACGGTTTTATTTTTAATTTAGTTGTTGGATATAATATTTTTATTATTCAATAGGAAAGTAAAATGATGTTATCCCACATAGAATCTATGATAAATGGGTTTCATTGGGTTCAATATTACCAGTTGAGGCTATCACTTCCTTTTTCTATGTCAATTTGTTTTTTCAAAACCCTGTATTTATACTAATAATATGATCACTATTAAATGGCTATATTATCAACAGTTATGACAATGAACTATATTTTAAATCGAACATGGTACAATAAAACCAAATTAGTTCATGGGTTTTCTATAACCATAATACATCACAAGGAATTTAATTAAATTACAAGGGGAATTTTATTTATAAAATTTTGGTTTGTTATAGAAATTTTGAAAACTGATTAGTGGGTAAATATAAAAAAATAATCACTAGGGGAAAATCCTAAGTAGTTTGGTTGATTGGGGACCTAGGATCCTCATGCTGTCATTAATAGAAACATAAATTTATCTATACCCATGTGTGATTTGAAACTATTGTGTCATAATTTTCATACTTAGTGTTGTATCAAAATTATCATTGGGAAGACTGTGAAAATCCCCACTACCTCATTTAATGTACTTTTCAATGTCTCCCCACCTAGGTACCTCGGTTCCCCAGACAATTTTCCCCCTTTTCAAGCCATGAAAAATTATCTTTCAACACATGTACAACTTAAACATATCAAAGTAAAACATTTCCAACATTACCATAAGGGAAATCAATTTCAAAACATTTCACACAGACCAAAATGCCTATTAAATCACCCATTCACATACACAACACAATTTATGTTTCAATAAAAATTATAATAAAAAATATTTATGTTTTAAATCAATTGCACGACATGAAACCACCAACATTTTCCTTTAAAATCACTAAGAACAAGTTGAGATCAAAAATACAAGAAGAAATAGGATACCATATAATTAATAAAAATCTATAATCATCAAACTCCATGTAATATGGTTAATATTATACTAACCCTCAATCCACATAACCACCAGAATAGAGGAAACTTTAGAAGGAAAGGAGAATAAACCAAAGGTAAAAGAGTAAAGTCACTTACATGGATGTTTCTTGAAGAACCAAGAAAAAAATATAGCAACACAAGGAGTTTAAACATTTTATTACATGATTTATAACATAAACGTTCATTAAATAGAGCTAAATCATTGAAATACATATTGTATTTCGAAGAATATGTATGTAAAAAATCAGCATGAAAAGTGAATTTATTTTAATTTACAGAAAGAGATCCTTAATATATTTGAGCTCCTAAAATTTCATTGGATAACCTGGGGAAATACATAGACAATGGTGGTGATCTAAAAAATCCAATAGGGGAATAAGCATGATAATGAAACATAAGTGATGAGTAAAATTTGTAACATGATTTCATAAAAGTGAAGGCTTGTGAGTAATCACATGGTAGCATCACATAAAGAGCATGGTATCATAAGATCATGGAAATATAGAAACTTTGGAATCAATAAGAAAGATATTATAAGAAAATTTTAAGGCTAATGACTAGGATAACATCATATGGTATAGAAAGTCCCATAGTGGATTAGTTATACTTAGTAAATCAAATACATAACCTATCATGAGACAAAAGCTTTACCAAATGAATTTGATCACTATATATGAGAACCCATCAGAACATTTTCATGATTATGTGTTCTATAAAATTTAATAAATTATAAGGCATATCCATAATAACTACCCTTGGAATGAAATCAATTTCATAATATTGCCTCATATTAGAATGAAAAGAAATTTCATAATGAAGGAATATGGGAAATGATCATAAGGAATATATTACACCATAGAAGGATGTTATAAATAGATTCTTATATACGTGATAAAAACATATAATTAATTTATAATAATTCCAAAATATTAAAGAGATAGATAAAGTGAGTTGGAGAGAGAATTACTATAACCATAGGAAATGTGATTTTGAGAGATACCTTAACTCGATCTTGAATCATCATGTGAGTTCATTATCTTCTTGAAGAATAAAATAATGTTATTTATTTAATTTATTAATAATTTTTTTCATGTTTATTATTATTTCTATTTTATATATTGAAATTTAATATTCAGTTACTTAATCAATTAATTTTATGTTGGGCATTTTGATGAGATTCATCTCATACGCTTAAAATAGATTCATTAGGTTAATTATAGTCAATAGGGTCATTATTTCAGAATCTATATAATATTAATCATGGAATAATAATCATATTTATATATAAATTGTACTTTTAAAACCAACCATGAAATATGGTTATGGAAAATGAACTTTGTTACAATCATTGAGATGGTGGGTTATTGGTACCGATGAGTTACATTTTCTTTTTTCAAGGATCGTGATGGAAACATGGTAAGTGTTGTTTATATTAATATAATGATAATTATATCATAAATATCATATTATTACTTTATAAAAACATATACTTACCATCTATGTAATGCAGTAATGAAAAACTAATCCCACCACTTTGTGGAGGTGGTAATCCACAAATATGCACAAATGGCGTTATCATCTTTCAATGAATGAAAATGTATGAAAATATATAATAAATCAAATTTACAAAATGATATATATGTAATTAATATCATATTTATAAATTTAATACTTCATTATAAACTATCTTTATATGTGATTATGGTAAACCAAATTCATCAATTCACGATTTGGTAGTCCACTGTACACATGAACGATGGTTTTATTTCCCATTTGATAGAAAAATAGATGGATGTAGGTTATTTAATTAAAATAATAAAATCACAGTATATTATAAATAATATTTTTATTATATTATAATGGTTAAAAAATATTTTAAGTAGGTGGAATAAAAAATAAAATAAAGATGCATGGTTTAGAATAAAGCCTCTTCTCTAGACAATATATTTATATTTATATCAAAATCCTTCATATAAGGGTTTTATAATAAAAAATTCATATAAGAAATGGTAAGGGAAGTGATAAATTTATTTTTCCATTCCTTTTATAATATATAATGCACTTTATACATTTATATAAGATGAGAGTGGGTGTCCTTTTATATTTGTGAGAGAGGACAAACTTGGAATTTTTAAAAAGAGTAAAATATGTAAATGCCTTATTTAAATCAAATAGATCCAAAAAAGACCAATAAAAAGTTTTTTGCCTGTTAGGTTTGTAATATTACCATAAAATATATTTTAGAAATGTTTTTAGGTCATTTTAACCCTTATATCATTAGTTTAACCCCTATAAACGGTTTTTTAACCATAATTGTGATTTTAAATATTTTATGTTTTTACAATTCATTTTGGAAAAAATTAAATTGACCATATTAAAAAATATCAATTATTATTATTACTATAATTAAAATCTTTCTTTCAAATTCAATTAACAGATTGAGATAATTTAATTTTAAAAAAACCTACAAAACATTATCAAAATATGGTTTTTAGGAAAGCCATTTTTCAAGAAATAGTTGATCTTATATATACTATATATATTTAAACCATTATTATATTAATTTATATTAATATAAGTATATAATTTTTTGAAAAAATTATTTTAAATATTTTCATATCAGGGATTAATTTAATTACTTAAATTGGATAAAAATTATGAATAAAAAAATAGTTTCCATAAAATGACATTTTTATGAATAAAAATAAATTTATCCGAAAAACATGAAATTTTTTGACTCGCATGAAATTAATGAGATTATTATAAATAAAATTTTTAATATTTCACATTAAAAACAAATAAAATATATAATCATTCTTTTAAATAATTTTTTAAGGAAAATAAATTGTAATATTTAAAAAATTCTTAATTTCCACTGTCCACTAAAATTCAATCATTTCAAAAAAAAATACGAAATTTTTACCTTAATTTCATTTTAATATTATATTTTATAAAATAATATCATTAATATTAATAAAATTTCTCTAGGTTTTGAAAATTATTAAAATTTATTTCTCACCAAAATAAATGAAAATAATTTTTGAAGGAAACGTATTTTCAAAGAATATTAGTTTTCTAAAAATTGAGTTAATATTTACTAAGTAGTTATAAATAATTTTTTATTACATATTATAATTATATATATTATAATTTGGTCAATCCTATTCATACCGTCAAATTTTATTTCTAGGTTATAATAGTTATATTTTAACAATAATATTTAATGGTTTTTTAGGATCACTGTTACATGTCATATATACTATCATACATATATTTAATTTGTAAAACTCTAGGTGTAACATTCTCCCACCTAAAGAAACATCTACCGTAAAATTCTATAGTTTATACCATGGTGGGAATAGGTGTGTGTGGTTCTGCTTCATGGTTTACTTCATTTCCTAGGTTGCCTCTTCATTTTATAGTTCTACCATAGTACATTGAATAAGTTATTTGTCTTGTTGTGTAGAAATTTTTCTATATGGTACAACATATTTACAAGATACTCCTCATATGAGTGTTTATTTTCTAGATATTCCAACTCTTAATTTTATGCATGGGAGGGATTTGGAAGGTAATTCTTTAAGATTGATTCATGGAATATACTATGTACTTAGATGCGATCTATAATATCAAAGGTGTCAATGTATCTTGGGATTAACTTTCCATTCTTCCGAAATATCATCAATTGAATCAATGGGGATATATATAGAAACACTTTATCCCCAACCTTAAAATCTAGTTCCCTTCTATGATTGAAAAAATGGATCTTATATTGACTCTAAGTAGTCCAGATATATTGAAAATTGATCTTGATCTTTTATACCATTTCTTCAATCATTTTAGTTCGCAATATATTGAATTCACAAACTTCATCCCAACACATAGGTGTTCTACATCTTTTTCCATAATGTGATTCATAAGTATCCATTTGGTGTCCTTAGTGAAATTTAATACTATATCAGAACTTGATTGAAGGATGATATTGATTCCATTATCCTTTTAATTCCATCAATCATTCACTAAAAATTTCATTTAGTGTCTAAATAGTCAGCACTGATTGGACATCTATTTGTAGGTGTTAAAACCAAATCAAATTGAAATTAGTATTTACACTTTATTGTAGAGTATTTTTGAACATGTGGGTAAATATCATATATCGATCAGATACAACCAATAGAGTGTTCCATAATGTATCACCACCTATCTGATGTATATATTTGTAAGTTGATTGAGTCAAAATTCCACTCAAATTTCAATAAAGTCAATAGTTTTTGTAATAAGATCCATCATAGACCATATAAAATTATTTCATCTTAATGTATTTGGAATACCAATGAAAAATTCCATGGTGGTGTTTTTCCATTTTCATGTAGATATGTTTAATGGTTTCATCATCCCCTTATAATATTTTCTTTGAACATTCTCTTGCTGATATACTAACCACATTGATGTATATTCAATGATACCATTATTCATATTCTTTAAAAAATAGTTCTCTTAGATATCTTGATACTTCTCTATGACATCTATGTTGATTGAGAAGGTCAATCTATGTTTATAACTCGATATCTATTTTTTTAACTTATGATTTTAGGTTACACATATTTATGACCCAAATCTCCCAAATCCTTCTTCAGTTTTTAATTACAAGTATATCCCTCTTCTTATAGATTCCAACTTCTTATAAAATTAAGTATTGTCTCTTTGATATCCATTATCTTCCCAAAAGGGATGGTTGAGTAATCATTTGAGAAATGAATAATGTTGTTCCATACATTAAAATATTTATTTCCATCCTTTGAATTTATAATATTATTATATCATCCTCAGTTATCATAATTAATAATGTTTCAAAATACATTTCCCTTATATTATCTTCCACTTAATTTTATTTCCCTAGATGGTAATGGATTTATAATTCATAGGCATCGATAATCTATATCCATCATTACTGGTTCATCTGAGCTCCATTTCATTGAATATATATTTGAGGCTCTTATTATCAATAAAAAATTTACACATACCCACATAGATAAAATCTAGCTAGATTTTCAATGAAAATATCACAGCAGAAAACTACAGATCATTCCATGTATACATTTTTTAATGAACATTAAATAACCATCAAGAATGGGCTATCAATTTTTCATTTTTCATTAGTATAAAACCTAGACACATCTTTGAATAATCACTTTATACCAAAAAAACGTTCCCTAATTGAGTGAAGTTTGAGGACTAGTTAAGTGATAAGCCTGTTTTTAATTCCTTAATGCTCTAATCATACTCACTAGTCCAAACAAACTTACTCCCTTTAGAGATAAAATGGTTTTTATGTTAATTAATTGTTAGAATGTTTTCCCAAATCAATATAAATATAAAGATATTTTAAGGATGTTATAGATCTCTAATATAGATGTTGGTCTGTGCAACCCCTAAATTAGATTTTTCTTAAAAGGTTTTATAGATATTTATTTTCTATTGATATTCTTGTACAATGATAGTTTATTTATCTATAACTCACATTTACTATATATTTCATATAGATTCTCCTTTCATAAAGTATTTATCATATTATTCAAATTCTCTTCATTCCACTCCTTTCTTTTGGATTATATTAGAATATAATCTATAATAACAACCCTAAATTTTTCTATGTAATAAATAAAGACATTATTTATTAATTACATATTGATTAATATATAATTACTAAGTACTAAAGTCATCAATATGAACAAATAGTATTAATACATTGTTCGAAATGTGGTTTTCGGATTATATTCCTTCTTCAAACTTAATTAGTGATATCCTAAACAAAGTAATACCTTAGAGAAATACTGGGTACACATAGTTGATCAAACATGTCATCTATCTATGGGATGGGATATTTATTATTTATCATGATTTTTTGAGTTCCTAATAATAAATATGGAGGTAAATTTACCCATACTTCATCTTGAAAATGTAGACTCGTGCACCCAATGGTGAAGAACTCGAGCGGATATAACCCTTTTCCAGATTATCTTGTTACTTATTTTTTTAGTTCCTCTATCTCAATGGTGGTCATTCTATGAGGATTCATGGATATTGGTAGAGCTCCTAGTATATGTTCTATTGATAACTCATCCTATTAGTCATGGGAAAGGCTAGGGGAGATTCATCTACATCTTTATGCATGAACATAATAAAAGAATGACTTGTAATATTAAGAGTGATCTCTATCTATCTCACAATAATTGATGTTGGATTTATATATAGAAATCCAATACAAGCCCAATAAATAATAAAACAAAGTAAGTAAAAAAGTATTTTATGTACGTTTTTTTCAACAAATATTTACTGTGGATGAGATATATACGTTTGATGCAATAATTTCTATGTTTTAGGTTCACACATATAGCTCAAGCCTCATCTTGTATGGTGTTTTTGGAATAGTTCTACTAAACATACAAGATATGAAAGAATTTGTCAAAGGATAATTAAAAAGAATGTTTTATATTCTGGAATGAATAACTAGAATACCTATCACCACATCATTGTTAGGATCCACCCCAATACTAGTAATCTAATACTACCTTTCTTTATCTCTAGGCCTTAGAGGTTTGTTTCATTGATTATCTCTAAAAACCCTTGGCTTAGGGTATTTGATTTCATAGTTCCAATGTTATCTATTATTGAAAAGTTTTACCAAATACTGATTATTTATATAAAAATTCTTTTCTTACATCATATTCATGTGATTGTTCATATCTACTATGCATATATTATAATAAGGCTCATATATTCCAAAAATGAAGTATCTCATAATTCCCTTCAGATAGTTTTTGGGATGCTACTTCCCTAAATTTTGACATGTGTGATGTTTTGTATTATTTACTATATGAGATTTATCTTTTTTATCATCATGAATAAAACTAAATTTTAGGAATTTTTATATCCAGCCCCATGAGGCCACATAGAGTCACAAATCTCCATCTCAACTTTGAGTCTACAATAGACAATCTCTTCAAAACAGTCAAAGTCCGAAATTGATAAATATTTTTTTATACTCGGTTTTAAACCCTTAAAAAATGTTCCACCTTACTTTTGATTTTAATGGTAAAGAGAGAGGTGTACCATGAAATCATTGTGAAGTTTTCCTCATATTCTATAATGGAGACATATTCCATTTTCTTTTGTATAAGGAAATTCATCTCTATTTTAAGGTGTATAGTTCAAGGAAAATTTTTATTGAAAAATATTTTCTTTAATTATTATTATTATTTGGAATCAATATAATATTTGGAATTTGTTTTCTTGATAAACATACAACAGTAATCGGTCTACCCCTCCAATTAATAAAAAATAGCATAATGTTTTCTTGTTTTGTGAATTAAAGGATATAGAATAAAATCAGTATAAAATTATACCATTGTTTCATGATGGGGAATTAGATGATATTATAAAGGTACGAGGCCTTTATCGTATGAAATAATTGACTGTAAATTTCTCTTTCTTTGGATAAGGAGAGTGTTCTACATGATTCATGTTATTATTCATAAGTTGATCCAGTTCATCTAATAAATCCATGAGGGTCTCATATACTTAACCAATAAGTTTATGCATATTAGTGGGGGAAGTCTTCACACTTCCAATCACATTGGTTAATGTCATGACTTCTCCTATTTCCCACTGTCAACTAGAATTAGAAAAACAGGATGAAAATACATTAATATTAAAAATGGAATCTTATAAACATCGAAGTAAACATATAAAAAATGTAAGTATAGACTAAATCATGAGTCTCTAAGTTTCAATATTATTTATCCTTGGTAATGATTCCTCATAGGTTTTTTGACCTAAAAATACATTCATGTTATTTATAATGGTTTGTAATTTGTTTTTGATTTTTCTAAAAAATATCCCCCAAGAGTGTCAAACTTTTTGTGAAACAAGGACTTTTTTATACATTAATTATAATCAATTAAAAGTAAATGGTGTCCTTTTCAAGGTTATTCCACCAAGGTACAACTATGATAGAGATATATCCACTTGTATTATCCAAATAGGGATGTACGTTCTTGGTAACCACTCTCTCCATACTTCACCAAAATTCTAGGATATGTTTCACTAAATAGGATTATCCCTTGGGGTCTTAGTAAATTTACGTTGTACCCCCACCCCATACCTACTGTATTTTAGTCATTATCCTAAAAATTAACTATACCTTACTTTGATATGAACAACAATGACGTAATCCATTTACACATGTTGTTACATATTTTTTTAACATAAATATCCATTAAATACAACCAATGGATCGAAAGGCCAAGAGACTTTGGAAGACTAGTTACATAAAAAATTAACATCAAAATGTTATTAATTTTAATCTCAATAATGAGATCATAAATACCATTGATCTCCTAAAACTGCATGGGATTATCTAGTGAAATTTCTAGAAAAAAGGGGTGAGATAAAAATCTCAGTAAGGGAATAAACATGGCAATGAAACATGACATGTGAGTAATTGGTATACCATTATATTATAAAATAGAATTATCATGAGAAATCATGTTCAAAAATACCATAAATATTATCATAAAAAATATTATTTAAAAAAAGGAAACTTGGTAGAAACATAAAATACGAAATATTTTTATATCATGGAAAAATTCCAATACAACATCACATGGTGGATAAAGTCCAATAATGGATTAGTTTTACTCTATAAATCTCATACATAACGTGTCATAACACAAAATATTTACTAATTTCATTGGTGTATTGTCTATCTCCACACATCATAACATGTTCATGATTATGTGTTCTAAAATATGGAATTAATTATAAACCATAATCGAAATAATTACCCATGTAAATATATGAGTTTCACAATCTTTCCTAATTTAATGATAAAAGGAAATATAAAAATGGCACAATTTGAAACATAACCATAATAAATTCATTTCCATATCATGGGAAGATATAAATAGATATGTATATATATGTGTGATATATATATATATAATTTAGATTCATTTTATAACATTAAATAGACAGATAATGTGAGTTAGAGTGAAAATGGTCATAACCTATAGAAAAGGGTGGTTTAGAGAGATCCCTTACATCAAGACTGAATCATCATGTGAGTTCCTTATCACCATGAATAATAAAATTATGTTAATTATTTAATTTATTAATATAACTTTTCAGTTTTATTATTCCAATTATTTTATTTATTATCATGTCAGGTTAAAATACTAAAATAATTAATTTTATGTCAGACGTTTTGATGATATTTATATTATATCTACAAAATGCCTTAAGTATGTTTAAATTGGTCAATGAGGTAACTATTTCATCAATTAAATAATAATAATCATGATATAATAACTATATTTATACATAAATTATAATTTAAAAACATACCATGAAATATGGTTCTAACAAAATGATCAACATTACAGCCATAAAGATGGTAGGTCGTATGTACACTTGAGTAAGGATTCCATTTATCAATGAACATGAGGGATAAACAGTATATGTTGTTTTATATTTTATTAATGTAAATTATATAATAAATATAATATTATTTTTTTAAATAACTTATATATACCATCGATGTATTGTGGTAATGAAATGTTTTCCGCATCCTCTGTTGAGGTGGTAATCCACTTGTAAAAATGAAGAGTGTAATCATATTTAAATGAATAAAAATACAATAAAATATGTGATATATTTAATTTAAATAATTAAAAAAAATTCATTAATATCATATATACATTAAATCAATAATCACAAAATGTTAAGATTGGAAATGATGGAAAATGAATTAAATCATTTCACGTGGTTGTAGTCTACTATACACATGAACAATGGTTTTGTTTCCCATTTGATGAAATAATATAGAGATATAGGTTATTAAATTAACATTATTAAATCTCAGTATATGATATATAATTATTCTATTATATCATCATTTTTAATAATATTTCAAGGTGGGAGCCACTTGGAATTTTTAAAAAGAATAAAATATATAAATTTTATATTCTGAAATAATTACTCTGAAATGGACCATTTTGATATCATAGATGATATAGGTTAAAAATATGTATATAAAATTAAAATTATACAAGTTTTTAGGTAAATTTTACTTTTATATCTTTAATTTAACCTATGATATACCTATTTTAACATTAATCGTGACAATAAATTTTTATTGTTATTAATATTCATTATAACCATAAATAAAGATAAAATTATCAAAAAATATTAATTATTTTGATTCCAAATATGGAATCCATTTTATCAAATTAAATTCATATAATGGTAATATTTTAATTAAAAATAAAACATGAAAAAATAGGATGAAAAGTGGTTTTTCAAGAAATGATTTTCTCATAAAATAGATGATCATATATAACCTATATGACTAGAATAATTCCTTTGTAGAATATAAATTCATATTACTAGATATATAATATATTTATAAATATATAAATAAAATATTTACCTATTATTATTTATTTTAATACCTTAATATTGATAACCTCAATGAATTTAAAAATAGTTTTCAGAAAACTGGGGTTTTAAGATTAAAAATAAACATATTTAAAAATCATGAAAATAGTTATTTAAAATTAAATTAATTATATTAATCTAAGTCAAATCATTAGTTTTTTTACTTTAAGACCAAATAATAAATATAATTTTTCATTCAAATTACTATATTTAATGAAAAGAAATGATAATATTTTCAAAATCGTTAAATTTCACTCTTCACTGAAAAAATCAATCATTTTAGAAAAATTACAATATTTCACCCTATGAAAATATTCATATAATGATTTCAAAAATTATATCTCTTTAAAAAAATTATGAAATTTATATAAATTAATTATAGTATTCAAGCATAAAATGAAATAAAAATAATTTTTAAAGATAACATATTTTTGAAAAATAAAATGGCAACTACAAATTTATTTAAAATATAAAAATTGGTTATAATTATACTCTTATTTCATAATAACTTTATATATGTATATTTCATAATTTTTTTAATCCCATTCATACCCACCAATTTAATATCAATGTTGTAAATATAAAGTTAACATAATAATATTTAATGGTTTGTTTGGGCTGTATGTAGTATGTCGTATACACTATTGTCATTTTTAAAACTCTAGGAAATAAAAAATCCATAAATATCGAGGTAATGGGGGTGGGACGTATAAACATGGTGCACTTGGAGTAGGTAGTGTCAGGTATCAGGAAATTGGGGGGATTGTTTAATCTGGCCAGGGGTAGTTTAGAAATTTAATGCATTTTAAAAAAATTAAAGAATTCATTGCTTTGTAGCATGATTTGAAAAAACATATTCAAATCATATGGAATTGTATATTTCCCTATGGAATGTCTAACATTTTTGGAATAGGCCTTTCAGAATAGTGCTTCAATAATGTTGGTGGTCCGGTGGCACTACCTTAGAATACACACTTCTTTGGGATTGCTGCATAATTTTTTCTAACCATTCACCATCCATGTTACACTCCTTATTTACACAAAAAAATATAATTGAAAAATAAATAGAAAATTTAAAAATAAAAATAATTTCTATATTGAAATAATAAATACCATAAAACATTTTAGTGAGTGTGACAATTTTTCCAATTATATCACCTTCCATCCCTGAAAGTCAATCCAAAGTCTGATTAGATAGAAAGTGAGAACATTTCCCCTATACCCAAGAAATTCATTCCCACATCACATTATCATTATTCCCATGTTTTCATTAGACTCAAACTAGTGGAATATATTTCCCTTAAAGAACCTTTACTTGGGAATCGATAATCATTTCTGGCTTTATGGTGACAAAAAAATTAGCATCCTCCGAAATATCATTTCAAATAAACAAATGGGATGGGTATACCTTATAAATTTTCAACTAGGAAACATGAAAAACATCATAAATCAATTAAAAATTAGCATGAAACACTAATCAGTTTGAAACATTAATGATCCTCTCAGTGATTTTGAGTGGTTTGACATACCTCAGAGAGATCATTCCTAACTTCCTGTGGTGGGGAGGTCAAAAAAGAGGTTCCACCTTCAGAAACAACTGGTTACCCATTATGAACTCAAAGCTTCAACATTTATGATCAAATATGAATTGTAAAAAAAATAGCATTTCATTAAACATTATCAAATCATCTGAATATTTTTAGTTGTTTCTTACACGATGCTTGGCCCCACAAAGTATGTCTCACCCACTATCATCTTGAATAAAAAGAGTCCGAAAAGGTGAACATATAGATCATTAAATGGATCCATATTTGAGAAGTATTTATAGCCATTATTATCAGAAAATTTGAATAACCACGGATGGTTATCCCATGAACATCTGGAATCTAACATGCAGGCATGAATCATGTCTTCCCAAATATTGTTTCTCTATTGGTTTGGCCATTTATTTGGGGATGGTATATTGTGACAAACATAACCTATGAATCTATTTACCTTTGGATTCCTTCATATAACATAGTGGTAAAATAGGGTTCCCTAAAATAAATAATTACAAATAGAAAAACATCCAGCCTCATGATATCCTCTACATACAACTTTCCAAATCCTCTAATTTAGTGGTGTCCTTGAATGGGTTTAAATTGGTTTATTTGAACAAATTATCAATGAGAACACAAATAGAATTATTTATATAAGGTTATAGACTAACCAACTGACAAAATCCAAGGACACCTCTTGAAACTTATAGGTTAGAATAGGGATATTATTATGTAATGCTGGTGGAATCCGGTGCTCAACATTGATTTACAGTGATGTAAAAATTGAGTTACAAATTAAAAAATGTGATGTATCATTTCTGGAAAATAAAACCAATGCCTCATGTCATAGGAAATATTTTGGGGGATCTAGGATGGATAACCCACTATGAATAATGAAAATCCTACATTACCACCTTCCTTAGGGAAAACAATACAACACAATGATCTATAATGGAATGAAATACATTGGAAAATATATATCATTCTCTAGATACCTCTCTAAATTTTCAAATATGATTAGAACACTAACAAAAATAATCTTATGAATTATATACCCATATTATCTCCAACTAATAAGGAATAAACTGCACACTTTCTAAAAACATTTCTTATTTATATTACATGGATTTTAGGATCATCCAAGGAAAAAGTCTCATAAAGTTACTATAAATGTTATACTCTTTAAGATCCTGAGTAGAACAAATCCATATTAGGGAATCAGTGGATATGTTCCCTTTTCCCCGAGTGAAGATTATTTCAAATTAGATCCATTTATGATACTATTTCAAATGCCACAACCTTATGTTTATTTTTTTAAAAGATATATCTTAGGATTTTAAGTCTAAGTAGACAATAATCCTTTCCCCAAAAAGATAGTGGTTCCAACACTTAAGGGAATTCATCATAGCCATTATCTAAATGTTGTGGGTTGGGTAATTCTTTTAATATGGCTATATTTTGTGAGAGGAAAATGTAACCACTTAGTCTCTTAGTATAAGACCACACCCCAAACCCAAACCCGTTACATCACAATAGATCAGATGACCCTCACATACCTCAGGAAATATCATTATTTGATTTTATTTAAAATACCACTAGATCTCTTTAAAATAAACTTTATATTTCATTCCCTAATAAAACATTACCCCAATTCGAGTAATATACTTAATTGGTGATGATTGTTGATGTGGCTCTATTTTTGCATAGTTTTCCCACATATTTTTACATAATTTTTAATGATTTAATTAATTATTTAATCACTTTGTGCTAAATATTTGTACTTTTTTATTTTTATAATTAAATTTGTCAAATATACATTTTTCATAACAATTTATGTAATTATGGACCCTTAAATAGTTGATTTATTCCTTCTTTGTTTTTAATATAATGAATTTCCAATTTGTTTAATTAAATCTATATTTGTTTATTTTATTTTATTTTTCATTGTTAATAATTAATGAGTTTTCTTATTAATTTACTTTTTATTTTTAAAGTTTATACAACTTAGTTCGGCTTTCCAGACTACCGGTAGCTTAGCTACCGATAGAAGGTTACTGGTACTGTCTATCGGTGAAATTGCATCTATCGGTGACCTTTGTCACTGAAACATTATCCTACTAGTAGCTCTCTTTTAATATTTTATGGTTTCCTATAATTTTAACTATCGGTGAACCTTAAAGTTAATAAACAATGATGACTATTTTGTTTGGTTAATTTAATTATGCTCGACTTTTTTTTATTAAGATAATTTCTAATTAAACAATTATTTAATCAACATAATTCTAATTAATTAAGTTAGTCTTTGTTTTATTAATTAATCTCTTAACTTAGATACTTTAGAATAGGTTAACTTTATTATTTAATTTGTTTAGACATTCAACTTAGTAGTTAAGTATATAATTAGTGTTTTAAGTTAAATTAATTAGTTCTCTTTTAATTTTATTAGTTCAATTAGTTAATTAATTAATTAATTAATAGTTTTTAAACATTAAGTACATTATTTCATGTAAGAAAATTGAATTTTAATTCATTTTATAACTATTATTGTCTACCGGTGAGGTAGACGATCTTCTGCGGTGATTTATTTGGGTTACCGATGTTTTTTTTGCTTCGGCTCTTTAATAAATTTATTTAGTTATTTAAATTTACGACTTTTATTAATTTAGTTTCAAAATTGTTCGATTTATAAATTAATTGTTTTCGATTAATTTTTTTAATGTTTTTAAGTTTAACAAAATTTCTTTTTTTAATTAATGGTGTTTAGATTTTGATTCCTTGTAATTAATTGTTTTTAATCTTTTATTTCTCTTTTTTTTAATTTTAGTTCAATTTCAATTTTTTTATGGTCACCATTAGTTTTTAATGGTGAGTTTTTTTTAATACTACCGGTGACTGATTATTTATTTTTTATTTTGTGTATTAGTGACCCTGCTTGGCCTCTATCGGTAACTTCCTCACCGCCTCACTGATACAACCGCTACCATGCACCGCTATTTTTCCTCACTGATTTTTTCCTTTATTTTTATAGTATCGGTAGCTCAGCTACTGATACTTCATTTATACTCACTCTCACTGATAGTTTTCCCTCTTTTCTCACCGTTACCTAGCATCCCAAACCTCACCGTTACTGTTTCTCAATTCTCACTGATAGCCCCGTCACTCACTAAGGGTCTGTTGTGAAGAGGGAGTTCCACGCTGCTTTGTGGAGTTAAGTTTTCCACTGCAAGAAGGGAGTCCGCTGCTGGATGAGTCGTGTCACCCGAGCTGCTGAAGACCTGCATAACATCGGTTTTGGAGGAGAATGTTGCCCTACTAATGTCCGCTGTTGCGAGGAGCTCAAGTCGCACCACCCGTGTCACTGTTACAAAGGAGTAGCATTGATGCTGGTTGTGCTGGAGAGGAGGAGCTCGACGCCGCTGGTGTCTGTTGTCTGCTACGCCACGCACTTGAGGAGGCATCGCTGGTTTTCAGGAGGCCGCACTGTAGTTATTTAAAAGAGGAGCCGAGCTTGTCCGCAAGTAGAGGGAGCTATGCTGTTGCTTTGAAGAGAGTCTAGGCTGAGTTGAAGGAGGTTGCTGCGCACTGCTGGTGTTTTCTATCCACCGCACCTGCTGATGCTGCTGCGAAGAGGAGCTCGCTGCCATCGACAGTGTAAAGAAGAAGAAGAAATCCAAAAACCCTACCTTCCCATGTGCACCAGGTTCAAGGGAGGAAGAAGAATATTAAAATAAATAAATAAATAATAATAATATTATAATTAATATAAAATAAAAAGACAAAGTAAAGTGAAAATCCAAAAGGAAAAAATGAAAAGCAAAAAGTAAGTTTACTTTACATAAAATATAACTTACAATGTCAAATTAATATAAAATATTTATTAATATTGTAACTAATATAATGTTAAATAATTAAATTATAAATTAAAATATTAAACTAAATTATTAATAAATGCAAATAATTAATTAACTTACTAATAATAGAACTAATATAATAGAATTTTTAAATTAACTATAAAATTTACTTAATAAATTAAAAATACTTATAACTTAAGTAATAATTTTAATTACTTAATTAAAAATTAACTAATTAATTAATTAACCTAACAATTTAATTTATTTAATGGTAATAATTAAATTATTAATACAATCTTAAATATTATCTTAATTAATTAATTATGTTGTCAATTTTAATAACTTATAAATTATTTTATTAACTTAATTAAATTAATAACTTTTTAATAATTTATGTAATACCATAGTAATATTAAATGGATAGTTTTATAAATAATATAAAAGTATATAATAATTATCCATTTAAGATATTTATTATTTAACTTTAAATAAGTACTATAATTGTAACTTTTTAATTGTTTTTGTTAATATTTAATTATTTCATTTTGTATTTATCGTGTGCAGGTTCATTCTAGAGGAGGAAACGCATCCAGATACAAACAACTAACTTGCCGAAGTTAGTTACGTGAGAAAAGATAGCGCGATGTTCCGGTCGTGAAAAAATGGACATTTTGCAGTGCGTGTGTGAAGACTTTTTTAGAGTCAGTGGAAGATGTGCGGTGACATGCAACAGTTGACAAATGTTACTTAAGCAGAGCAAGCAACATACTTGAGGGTGGAGACTTTAATTCGCTCTTGCTCATTACTCATTCCACGATCACATCCACTTGAGAGGAGGGACGTTCATCCAGACTCCTAGGAGACGAGCAGAAGGTGAAGGAGCCCGAAGGCAGAGCATCTCTTGGGGAGATCTTCTTCCCTCTGTTCTTTATTTTTGTACTCAGTTTTTGGAATTTTTTTCACTTCTTTAATCAGTATGATCAAAGGTTGAACTTTCTTAGCTCGGTATTTTTAAAGCCTTCTGGTTATGATATTCAAATCTTAATTTTCTTATCTTTTATGAAATTAGAATCAGTTGGCGAGACTGATTATGTTTCTAATACGTTGATCATTCACACTTTAATGATTTCAATTTCAATTAAAATTCGACTAGCGAGGTTGTGTTTGAATGAAACTTCGAGAACATTTATGTCATTAACTTGGTAAATTTATGGCGAGTTTATTTCCAAATATTATCTTTTTAAAACCAAGATGCAGTTCGATTATGTTCTGGTGTGGTGAACTCCAAAACTAATATCCTCTTCCTGTTGAGTTTCCTAGCGAGGGTAATTCATTAGTCTTTCTAGAAGTGTGATTCAATTGTAAGTTGTGGAGAGAACATCCATTCAAACCAGTAGTTTAGAATTCTTGAGTACTTTGTTGATATCTCTTCATTGTCTTGCTGCTTTATATTAGTATACAATATTTCTTTAGTATATCATTCTTAGTATAAAATTTAGTTTCTTTTTAAAAAATCTTGTTTCTTCATCCTGTTTCCATTTCAGTAATAAATATAAATAAAATAAGAAGTAAAAAGGACATTTTCCCCACTACTGACAATAATGGGGGTTTAATGTTTTAAAACCGTAGAAATCACTCGTCTGCTTTCTCTGTGGTTCGACCCAGCACCACTGTACTAGTGTAGGAGTAATAAATTTAATTTTGAGGGTCGTGACGACCTATGGCCTCTTCAAAATTTGGCGCCATTTCTGGGGAAGGCACACACTAAGAGTCTAGGGTTTCAAAAATTAAAAAAAAACAATAAAATATATTATAAAAAAATTCATATACAAAACAAAACAGTGAACTTGAACCTACCAATTAAGTTGTCCATTAAAATTCTTTCATCAACTGTTAAACTCTGTGTGTTTAATCTGAAAATTTAAAAAAAATGGAATGTTTTGAAGGCTCAAACTACTGCACTGGACCTTACTGCATTTGTTGTAGAGATTATGGACATAATTCCTGGCAGTGTGTTTATAACCAGCCACAACAGTACCATCACATTGAAGAGAATGAGAAAAACTTTGAATTTAGTCCTGACACCCTTGCTAAAATTTATCCTGATTGATTCTAAATTGGATGATAGGGTGGAACTAATTAAAAATTGGTTAACTAAAACCCATGAAATTCAACTTAGAGATTTTAAAGAGCAAGATCGAAGAATGAAAAGATTAGAAAATATTCTTTTGGAATTACAACAAAGGGTTAAAGAACAAGAATAATTTGAAGAAAAAGAAAAATAAAATGTTTTTAAAAGATTTGAAAATCATGTGGAAGATGAAATTGAAAGTGAAACTGGAAAATAACCCATTTACATTGAAGAATCTGAAACTGTTGAACCAAATTTAGAAATAACCAACACATTAAATAAAGAACACATCATTGAAAATCCAATAAAGAACTTTAATGGTGTTGAGTTGGATAATTTTGAAGATAAATTGAAATAGATTGAGAATGAATGTCCAGTTCTCTACATAATTCCTAAATTTGATAAAAATCACTGTTTTAGAAGCTATGGGAAGGAAGTCACTCATATAGAAGAGATTTTTGAGAATGAAAATTGGAATGTTAAAAACTCTTCACCCTATTTTTCTGACTTTGTGAACATTGAGGCAGAACTTGATATTGGGAACACTTTGGAAGAGAACCTTAAGATAGAAAATATAGAATATGAAAATTTTTAACTTGAAATGAAGACTTCTCTTCCATGCTTTGAAACTATGAACCCAAAAATTTTGGAAATTTTGTTGGTTGATGAGGATGAGGGAATGATATTCGAAGAAAAATTAACTGGTGAGTCCTCGTTTCCCTATTCTCATAGTAATCACTTTTCTAATTTTTTTTGCAATGAAATGGAAATCAGTGTTGGCCAAGTTGAGGAGAATTGTCATAATTTGAACATTTTGGAAACTGAATTTATTGAAACTGAATTCTATAATTCTTCTCCTAAAATTGAATTGCTACACTCAAATGACATGGTTTTATAAAGTGAGTTTTTTGAATTTGAACATAAATTAGAGGTTGAACACACACTTGATCTAGGCAGAATTGATTTGTTAGAGGCAGTAGATGTTGAGTGTTCATTCACTGATGAGGAACTTTAGGAAGAAATTTATAACATTGATAGAGATGAACCTATTAGTGATAAAATAAATTCTCTTCCCTGTTTGTTACTTTAATCCTCATCTATAAAGGGTGATGAGCCTTTTCATGATACTGATAGTAGTCCATAGGGGGAATTACACTTCAGTTCTAATGTTCATAAATCAGTTCAGCACTCTATTGAATCCCCTTTTGGACCAACTAATCAGGATTTTCCCATTTCCACCCTTAATTGTGAACCTGTTAGTGTTGAGGTTAGTAGAGATAGCTGTGAGGTCAATGTAACACCCTTTTAAGCATCTAGTATTATGTTTTCCCTTCTTGTGAACTCAAATCTTGGTAACTATGAAACAAATCTGGAAGTGGATAGCACTATACTTACAACTGTTAAAGGGTGTTTTTGGGGATTTTTACAGCTGATGAGAATTCAGTTTCTATTGTGCTGAGTCTTTTTTCCCACAAATTTCATCTTTATGTTACAAATATTTGGTCCAAACACATGTGGTGGTTCCTATTAAGGAAACCACATCCACTTAGTGACTACAGTTAGTTCTAGGTGAGTCCGGCTGGGGACTATAAACCTAGCGCTCCATGGGAGGCAACCCATAGTTCTTCTTTTATGTTAATAAATAAAAAAAATCTGTAATTAAATAAATTCTAATTGAAGAATTTAAATTTAGTGCTACATGGGAGTCAACCCATGTTATTTCTTTTGTGTTAACTTTTATTTCTATTATTGTTTTACTTTTAATAAAGTCATGTTGTGCTGCCTTCTGTATGCACTATCTTTCCTGGTTATTTGACCTTGGTTTTCATGATTTGTATATTTAGGATTCTTCTATTGGTTTTCATGGAGGAGGGGAATTCCCATAATGAAGGGTTGATGAAAAAAACATTAAGTCAGGGAAGTATCTTACTTTTGAATTCTGTTTCATCTCTCTGCTCCTTTATGCTATCAATAAAAAATTCTGCTTCTATTTTTTCTAAATAAAATTCTGCTCACTAAAAATTCTTCTTGTTATAATAAAAATTCTGCTAAATTTTTTCTGAAAATCTGCTGCATAAATTGCATATTAAAAAAATATTTTTCCACATGTCACTGACTTGAATTAAAAATCTGCATGTACCTTTTGCTGTGAACTGAATTCATTGTTTAAAATCATTCACTGCTAGGAATTATGTGTGGGGGAGTACATGCTGCTGGTCTTTTGAATTTGCATTGTTTTGGGGTGTTTAGTATGAACTTTGTCTGCTTTATTGAATATTTGACTGAATAAATCTTGGGAAATTTGCTTACAACCAATTAATTATGCACCCACAAATTACATGATATGTTTTGAACTTTTATGAGAAATCATTGTCATTGGACATAATTGTTAATACATGTACTTGAATATGAACCTACAGTTAATTTATTCATTGTGGAAAAAAAATATTTTTGAACTTCAAAGAGACCCTTTAAACATGTCATATAACTACTTAATTGAAAATCTGTTTTGAACCATAATTGGTAAATTGTTCTTCTCTGCTTTATAAGTAAACTTTGGGGACGAAGTTGGATTTTAAGTGTGGGGGAGGGGGTCAATTCTTGACTATTCTAAAATGTGCTTTAATTAAAGACAATCAATTCCCACTGCAAATTCAACTTTTTTTTGTAAAAAATGGGTAAATTTCTTAAAAATTCTTTCATAATTTTAGGCATTACACTGTAATCAAATGAGTCTTGCCTAAGGAAAGTGATTTTCTGATAGTTGATAGTTGATTTGAATCTAAAATTAGTGTTAATGGATGATTGATGAGAGGTTTATCTTAGTGATCTAATGGAAATTATGGTTTAGGAATTACTTCTGAGAGTGACATGGGTGATCTATTAATGGAAATATGATAATAACTTTTGGAATTGGAAATTTTATTTTGATCATAGGCGACTCATTTTTTTTAAATTATAAAAATTAATTACCTTAATGAGCCAATTTAAATGGTTTTCATATAAATCTTTTGAAACCAGAGTAATTTGGGCATCTAGGATCCCATGGTGAGTCTCTGAGACCCTAGATGATGGGTGCGTTTTTGTTTACTATAATCCCTATATACACCTTGAATAAGTGCATTTCACAGTGCTTAGCACAATGATACATGGCTTGGGAATAAATAAATAAAGTGTCTTGGGTCAAAAATGAGCTCATTAAGGTGAGGGGAATGATGAACTCCAGATGAAGAAGGGATCAATTGGATTATATGAGAATCATTTAGGTTGTATCATTGAGGTGTTTCACAAAAAAATTAATTATTTTTGGAACCCAGGTGAAAAATTCAATGTACATAGTTCCTTGGTTAAGGTCTTAATTCCATTGATATTTTTATCTCTTGTCATTCTTGGATTTAGAACCTGAGATTTGATTAAAGTTAATCACCATGTTGTATCACATATGAGGCATGAAATCTTCTTTGATGGATGGTCTTTTCTTTCTTAATTACCCTTTAGTATTTGTTTTTGGAAAGACTCATATGAGTAACTCATTTTCCAATAGCCTGCAGTTATGTATTGTCCTCTGTTTTGAGTGATGTACATGTTACAGTGTGATCTTAATCATAAAAACTTTTATGATTTTCAAAGATAATAAAACATGGGATTGTTTGAGGACAAACAATGCTTAAGTGTGGGATAATTTTATGTGGCTCTATTTTTGCACAGTTTGCCACATCTTTTTACTTAAATTTTAATGAATTAATTAATTATTTAATCACTTAATGCTAAATATTTGTACTTATAACCTTAGATTGGATTGAAGTGAGTCATTAAGTTGTATCACATATGAGGCATGACATCTTATTTGGTGGATGGTCTTTGCATTCTTAATTATCCTAGAGTATTAGTTCAAAGTGAGACACATATGAGTAACTCGTTGTTTTAAAGCCTGCTGTTATGCATTGTCCTATGTTTTGAGTGTTGGACATGTTACATCTTGAGCAGAAATGATAAACATACCCATGTTTTCAAGTTTAATAAAACATGGGATTATTTGAGGACAAAAAATGATTAAGTTTAAGGGAATTTGATGTAGCTCTATTTTTGAATAGTTTTGCCACATATTTTTACTTAATTTTTAATGATTTAATTAATTATTTAATCACTTTATGCTAAATATTTGTACTTTTTTATTTTTATAATTAAATTTGTCAAATATTCATTTTTTATAACAATTTATGTAATTATGGACCCTTAAATAGTTGATTTATTCCTTCTTTGTTTTTAATAGAATTAATTTCCAATTTGTTTAATTAAATATATATTTGTTTATTTTATTTTATTTTTAATTGTTAATAATTAACGAGTTTGATAATTAATTTACTTTTAATTTTTAATGCTTATATAACTTAGTTCAGCTTTCTAGGCTACCGGTAGCTTAGCTACTGGTAACAGGTTACTGGTACTGTCTATCAGTGACATTGCATCTATCAGTGACCTTGCCTGTATCGGTGACCTTTGGCACTGATACATTATCCTACCGGTAGCTCTCTTTTAATTTTTTACGATTGCCTGTAATTTTAACTGTCGGTGAACCTTAAATTTTAAAAACAACGATGAGTATTTAGTTTGGTTAATTTAATTGTTCTCCACTTTTTTTAATAAGTTAATAACTAATTAAAAAATTATTTAATCAACATAATTCTAATTAATTAAGTTAGTCATTGTTTTATTAATTAATCTTTTAAATTAGTTAGTTTAGAATAGGTTAACATTATTATTTAATTTGTTTAGACATTCTACTTAGTAGTTAAGTATATAATTAGTGTTTTAAGTTAAATTAATTAGTCCCATTTTAATTTTATTAGTTAAATTAGTTAATTAATTAACTAATTAATAGTTTTTAAACATTAATTACATTATTTTATGTAAGCAGATTAAATTTTAATTCATTTTATAACTGTTTTAGTCTACCGGTGAGGTAGACGAGCTTCTGTGGTGATTTATTTGGGTTACCAATGTTTTTATTTTTATTTGTTGCTGCTCTTTAATAAATTTATTTAGTTGTTTTAATTTAAGTCTTTTATTAATTTTGTTTAAAAAATATTTGATTTATAAATTAAGTGTTTTCAATTAATTATTTTAATGTTTTTAAGTTTAACAAAATTTCTGTTTTTAATTAATGGTGTTTATATTTTGCTTCCTTGTAATTAATTGTTTTTAATATTTTATTTCTCTTTAGTTTTAATTTTGGATGAGTTTCATTTTTTTAAGGTCACCGTTAGTTTTTAATGGTGAGTTTTTTAATACTACCGGTGACTGTTTTTTTTTATTTTGTGTATCAGTGACCCTACTTGGCCTCTATCGGTAGCTTCCTCACCGCCTCACCGATACAGCCGCTACCCTGTTCCGCTTTTTTTCCTCACTGATTTTTTTCCTTTATTTTTATAGTATCAGTAGCTCAGCTACTGATACCTCATTTATCCTCACCCTCACTGATAGTTTTCCCCCCTCTTTTCTCACCGTTACACATCATCCCAAACCTCACCGTTATTGTTTCTCAATTCTCACTGATAGCCCCATCACTTACTAAGGGTTCGTTGTGAAGAGGGAGTTTCGTGCTGCTTTGTGGAGTTGAGTTTTCCGCTGCAAGAAGGGAGTCCTCTACCGGATGAGTCGCACCACCTGAGCCGCTGAAGACCTGTATAGCATCGGTTTTGGAGGAGGACATTGCCCTGCTGCTGTCTACTGTTGTGAGGATCTCAAGCCGCACCACCCGTGTCACCGTTACAAAGGAGCAGCATTGATGCTGGTTGTGCTGGAGAGGAGGAGCTCAACACCGCTGCTGTCTAATATCTGCTGCACCACGCACTTTAGGAGGCACCGCCAGTTTTCAGGAGTCCACGCTGCAGTTGTTTGAAGGAGGAGCCAAGCTGGTCCGCAAGAAGAGGGAGTCGTGTTGTTGCTTTGAAGAGAGGCCAAACTGAGTTGAAGGAGGTTTCTGCGCACCATTGGTGTTTGTTGTCCACCACACCTACTAGTGATGCTGCGAAAAGGAGCTCGCTGCTGTCGACAGTGTGAAGAAGTAGAACTCTAAAAACCCTACCTTCCCCTGTGCGCCGGGTTCAAGGGAGGAAGAATAAGATTAAAAATAAATAGATAAATAATAATAATAAAAGTATAATTAATATAAAATAAAAAGAAAAAGTAAAGTGAAAAGCAAAAAGGAAAAAATGAAAATCAAAAAGTAAGTTTACTTTACATAAAAGTTAACTTAAAAAGTCAAATTGATATAAAATATTTATTAATATTGTAACTAATATAATATTAAATAATTAAATTATAAATTAAAATATTAAACTAAATTATTAATAAATGCAAATAATTATTTAATACACTAATAATATAACTAATTTAATAGAATTTTTAAATAAACAACAAAATTTACTTAATAAATTAAAAATACTTATAACTTAAGTAATAATTTTAATTACTTAATTAAAAATTAACTAATTAATTAATTAGCCTAACAATTTAATTTCTTCAATGGTAATAATTAAATTATTAATACCATCTTAAATATTACCTTAATTAATTATTTATGTTGAAAATTTTAATAACTTAGTAATTGTTTTATCAACTTAATAAAATTAATAACCTTTTAATAATTTATGTAATACCATAGTAATATTAAATGGATAGTTTTATAAATAATATAAAAGTATATAATAATTATCCATTTAAGATATTTATAATTTAACTTTAAATAAGTTCTATAATTGTAACTTTTTAATTGCTTCTGTTAATATTTAATTATTTCATTTTGTATTTATCGTGTGCAGGTTCATTCAAGAGGCATAAACGTGTCCAGATACAGACAACTAACTTGTCGAAGTTAGTTACGTGAGAAAAGATAGCGCGACGTGTCAGTCACAAAAAAATGGACATTTTGCGGTGCATGGGTGAAGACTTTTTTGGAGTTGGTGTAAGACATGCGGTGACATGCAGCAGATGACATATGTTACTTAAGCAAAGCAAGCAGCGTACTTGAGGGCGGAGACTCTAATTCACCCTCGCTCATTACTCATTCCACGATCACATTCACTTGAGAGAGGGGACGTTCATCCATACTCCTAGGAGACGAGCAGAAGGTGAAGGAGCCCGAAGTCAGAGCATTTCTTGGGGATTTCTTCTTCCCTTTGTTCTTTATTTTTGTAATCTGTTTTTGTAATTTTTTTCACTTATTTAATCAGTATGATCAAAGGATGAACTTTCATAGCTCGAGAATTTTAAAGCCTTCTGGTTATGATATTCAAATCTTCATTTTCTTATATTTTATGAAATTAGAATCAGTTGGTGAGACTGATCATGTTTCTAATATTTTGATCGTTCACACTTCAATGATTTCAATTTCAATTCAAATTCGACTGGCAAGTTAGTGTTTGAATGAAACTTCCAGAACATTAATGGAATTATCTTTGGAAATTTATGGAGAGTTCATTTCCAAATGTTATCTTTTTAAAATCTTGATGTAGATCAATTATGTTTTGGTGTGGCGAACTCCAAAACCTAATCCTCTCCCTGTTGAGATTCCTGGCGAGGGAAATTCTTCAGTCTTTATAGAATTATGATTTGGTTGTAAGTTTTAGAGAGAACACCCATTCAAACCAGTAGTTTAGAATTCCTAAGTACTTTGTTGATCTCACTTCCTTGTCTTGCTGCTTTATATTAGTATACTATATTTCTTTAGAATATCATTCTTAGTATAAAAATTAGTTTCATTTTAGAAAATCTATTTTCTTCATCCTATTTCCATTTCAGCAATAAATATAAAAAAATAAGAAGAAAAAAAGGCGTTTTACCCACTGCTGAAAACAGTGGGGGTTTAATGTTTTAAAACCTTATAAATCACTCGTCTTCCTTCTCTGTGGTTTGACCCTACACCACTGTGCTAGTGTAGGTGTAATAAATGTAATTTTGAGGGTCGTGACGACCTCCGGCCTCTTCAATTGTTGAGAGAAATAATTGATGGATTGACTACAATACCTCAATCTACCCAAAAGTCTTCTGATTTGGAAAACATTTCCAGCTCTTCACATGACATTACTACCCTTTCCTTCTCTCAATCAGTTGAAACCCCACATTCCAATAAAAATGATCATGAAAATTGGATTTATGAATCTAGAAACATTATTTAAACAATTTTCAATAAGAATTATGGTCTCTATAAATTCCAAGAATGGTTCTATAATATATTCCATGATCCTCTATTGAATTTTATTAAACCATAATTCCTTCTATAAACACCATTGAAAAAGGTTTCAAGGTGTCTATGGAACAACTAATTCATAAGGGCCATGAAAAATATAGGATTAATCATTAATCCAAACGAAATTACCAAATTTTCAGAAAGGTCATATCTTCTTCCAAAAGAGGTCTTGGGGATATCAAATTCTCCTACCCAAAAATAGTGATACCCTAAATAGTGGTTTAATATTGATAGCTATTTTCCCACTTTTATATAGTGAAAAATATCATCAATATAGGTAAATTGATATTTATTCTTGAGTGTTACCTTGTTTAGCGTTCGATATTTAGCACATAGCTGGTGGAATAAATTAAATTTATAGAAAAAGAGCACAAGGTCATCCCATTGATACACAATTAAAATAATGAAAAAATTGTAATTAAAATCAAGAAGATTGTTCTAGAAGTTACTAAACTTAGTGGGGAAAAATGATGTGATTGGAGAGATAAAAAATGTGTCCCTAAAACTAAATTAATAGTGAAATCCGTATCACACTCAGGAGGAAAGATTGAGAAAACCGCTGTAAATACTTCAAAAAACTCACTAACCACATGAAGCACACCACTCTTTGATCCATCTCCATCTACTTCTAGAATTAGAGTGGATACCTGAAAATAATTTTTTTCCAACTCCATAGGTGGAGGTCCTAGTCATCCTAGCCATAGACCCAATTCCCTATAGATGACCTAGGTACTCCCATAGAGGTCTGTGAAGGTCACCCGCCAATGGTATAAATAAATGTAGTCCTTCAAAAAGGTCATCTAATCTATTACTAGGATCACCTAAAATAGACCTATCTCTGGTATAGGGAATTCCCATATTATTTGAATGTCTGAAAATGATACAATATAATATGGTCATCGATAAACATTTCTCATTTCTCCTCTAAATAGGTGTAAATAGCTCTATAGAATATAAAATAACCTAAGTTAAGAGTTTTAGAAAGTCCACAGGGTGATAAAATATTAAACTTGATGAAGGAATTATATTGAATAAAAACATTACTATAGATGATTCAATAAAAAATCATCTCTCACTATCATGGGATTTGTTTCAGATTCCACTAGTTCATGATCTAATGAAATTAGGTTATCTAAATCAATAAGTGTCTGAGTTTAAATGCTAACCAATATCAATGATTTTGATATTACACTGCCCATAAAAGATTCATTCTTTCTATTGTTTCCACCAGAGTGAGATTACATTTCCCTTGAAGAATCACATTGAGTAGTAGATGATCTGGTAAATGTATAGAATGAACTACTTTGAGGGGGATTTATATTCTTACAATAATTATATAGGGTTCCCGAGAATCCAAAAAAAATTAAATGTCATGGGTGAGACCTGAAATTTCTACCACATGTTCCTATGCCTTCTTCACTAATGAAAAAAATGGTTATTACATCGAAAACTTCATATGATTATGATATAGGTGGATACCATAAAATTTAACCACCTATTCTGCCTTTCTCATCACTCATCTTCTTATTTTTAGAAAATCCGATTCGACTTTTTCCAAATTATAGATGTGTCCCAGTAAAATATGATATATATTATTGTTTTATTTTCACTATTAAATATTCACTAACCACATCAATATAAGTCTTTAATTTATGAAATATGTTATGATAATGAATATCTAATCACAACCCCATTTCGATCCATTGTGACTTCAACTCATCATTGTTTATCGTATCTAGGGGAAATAAAACTAGCTCTATAAAGTGGTTGGAATATTCCACCACTGAATGGTCCCCCTATTGAAGGTCCAAAAAACTCCCAAAACATAGAGTGGAACAAGTTGTTAGGGTATAATTTTTTGATTAAGTTGTGCATAAAATCCATTCAACCCATACACTCAGTTTTCCCTTATTGAACCACATTTCTCCACCACCTGTGATGGGGACCATCCATCGTAAATCCAACACACTTTAATTTAACAGTTTTAGGAGTTCCAAGGAACTCAAAAATCCTACCCTCAAATTCCTCAACCCAATTATTAATTTACTAGAGGTTAGTGGTTTTTCAAAATGAATTATACTTGAGATAATACAAAAACCAATCCTTATAGAACCCTATTTCGGTCTCCCAAGCTTGAAAATCACCTGATATCACTCCGTAATACAAGGATTTGATATCCTAAACCACCACCATTGTAAGACTCTTATCAACTTGTGGTTTGGATGACATATAATTATCTCTGATCTCTTTTAGTGGTTGTACAAGAGTCCTTCGGGGAGGTATAGTACTAAAAAATCCAAAGAAAATATTATTGAAAATCATTAATACACAAAATAAGTAGGAAATAACTAAATGATGTGATAAAACATTCACATTAATCACAATTAAATTACAAAAAACTGTAACTACTCCACTTTACCTTGGTGACCAGGCCAAATATGCAGCTTGGGAATTTCACCGTAGAGAGGAGTCAAAGCAAATTATTAGCATTGCATGGTAACCCAAATACCATAATGATGTGTTTTGGATAGTCACCCCACTCATAACCCAAAGCTCAATCCCTGATATTCCTAGATCAACTATATTCATCCTTTTCCCATATATCAGGATCCAAGGAATGTTGAAACTCTTACTAGGATTCTACCCACACCGGTGCCCAATGTCACTCAGGATAAGGCCCATAGGTCATTCATAATCAACATGCTATAGGAACAAGATCCATATCATCAATGAACTCATTTATGAATTATTTTTCTATTATAATAACAAAAAAACATTATTCATTATAATATCCATAAAAAACAAGGACTATAATAGAGGAAACTTATACATATTTAAGGGATTACATCTAAGTCCAAGTATTAATGTGAAAAAAGGGGCTAACAAAAGAGTAACTAATATCAGTGTGACATAATGTCCAACTAGCCATAATTTCACATCCAAAAACTATCCCAAAAGGAAACTAGAATTATTACCTACCACAATCATATAAATCCTTACTTTTACATGAGTGAAGTAAAAAATATCTGCATACACCCATTGGTTGTATTTAGTGAGTGATCTCACTTTCCAAGTTGGGTTCCACAAAGTGTTTCAGGAATAACCATTATAAGATAACTGAATGATTCTTGTGTTTATAAGATATAAAAATTTTAATTTCTACGTGATTAAAACATTATAATAAAAGTAATGAAAAGTTGGAAAACTCATGAGTATGTAAAAAAACATGAGCACACATGTAAATACCAATGTATCTAGGGTTATTAGTGACATAATATACTTGTAATCATGATGATACAACCCTAAGTATATCCATACATGTTGAATAGAAATTATTGTCACATCATATTTTTTTTAGTAATTCTTGTTTCATAATTCTTCTTAGGGAATAGTCCAATGAACTTCTACCCTATGTAGTGCACTGGTCTTAGTCTAACCTCCAAGGTACCTAATGTTCTCAATTGCTTTTTCCCTTTTTTCAAGGAAACAAAATACAATTTCAATACATGCTAGACCTCCATATACCAAATTAGAACATTGAAAAAAACACCATAGGGGAAATAAATTTTAGAACATTTCATATACACCAAAATTCCAATGAAATTACCGACTCTTGTACACATCAAAATTTTAGAAATAGTAAAATTTGGAAGAATGCATATTTATGATTTAAAATAATGAAATAACATGAAACCACCTACCTTTTCCATTGAAATCACTAGGAACCAATTTAGATCCAAAATACATGTGGATATTTTATCCTATAAAATAATGAAAATACCATAAACAACAAACCCCACACAATATAATTTTCACTAGACTAACCCAAGAAAGTTACAACTATAAATTAGAAGGATAATTTTGATAGAAAGGAGAAGAATTTAAAAGATAATGAGATGAGATACTTAATTTCACATTTCTCAAAAACCCATGGTAGAAATATCTAAAAAATGGAGACAATAGGGGAGGTAATGAGGGTTCTGGAATTCATGTAGTTAGGATGGTTGAGAATGGAGAAATTAAGGGGTGGAATGGGTTAAATTAGGTTATGGGTAGTTTAATAATTTCACTACTTTTAAAAAATAGATGATTACTTAGTTTTGATGCATAATTTTTCAAATTTTGAACCAATCATTTGGGTTCCTATGGTTCCCCAAGAATGGTCTCATTGTTTTGACGCATAATTTTTAAAATTGTGTACTAACTGTGTGGTTTCTCTAGTGCCACTACCTTAGAAAACATGGTTTTCTAGTGTTAGTGAATGATTTTCTATGACCATGAGCTAACCATCTAAAAAAATATTTCTAAAAATAGATATAATTTTAATGAAAATGTATAAAAAAATTATGTATACAAAGGAATATGACAAGTAAAAAATAAATACCTAAAAATGGCACAATGAGTGTAACAAAATATATCATGGGTTCATTTACACTCGTGGTTACATGTAAAGAAATCAATCAAATATTTCGTATTTATTTCAAAATAAATATATATAAAATATCATTGTGTTACATTATATTTATATTAAAATTAATTTTACCCAATAAATACCATCACTTAATTACAAAAAAATGAGGATTTCTCTTCTTCATCGCATTTATAGGTTCCCATGTGGATTTATTGAATTTATAATTCATCTGGAGAACATTAATTATGTAATTAATATTGTTTTGTGGAAAATTTTTTGTATAATCCTGAATTTATTCTTGTTTTTATTCATATAAAATATCGTGCTATAGTGTTAAAACCTGTAAGTTTAGTTCATATATAAGATCAAGTATATACCTACTCAAGAGAGATATATTCAACATATCATGAACTTAATAGAGGTTTGGGGGAATCTCTATGTGATATGAAACTATCTTGATCTGATAAAAAATCTATATATGGATCATATATCTAGGGTTCATATTTCCCATATTTCAAAATCTCATAACCTATTTCTATGGATAAAATTCTGGAATATTTTCTCACCATCATCAACTTTCAGATCTCACCGATGATTGTTGAAATAATTATTCTCCCAATTCTGCGGGGCATTGATGTGATACTGAATATATCTAACCTTATTTTTTATTTCCAAAGCTTTAACATGTTATAATATATTTCTTTCACTAGCTTCACACCAATATGTTTTAGTTATGCACTACATTCCATTAAGAGATTCTTAAGGAGCCATCTACATTATCATGTGAGAGATATGTTTATAATAGATTTTGACAAGTGGAAGTTGTTGATGCCTACCGCGTTTGAATTTCCTAAAGGGTTTGAATTTTTATTTCAGAGTAACCATCTATGTGTGAATGGTATAAATTACTAAGACAGAAATTAGTATATATAGATTTGATGAATACTTATCTATAATATCAAGGTAATCCTCATATTTCATTTAGATACAATATACTATGGTAATCCATGAAACCTTATCACATCATTAGTGTATAACATGTAAGATAATAAATAGGGTAATATTCCATGATACCTAATGAAATGTGTTGAATTTATAAGGAGGTTTACTACAACATAAATATTATTATGGCCTTTCTATGTTTGAGGAGTCTGATGATAAAATACCTTGTGATATTATCCCATTTCCATTTTGGTATGGGTAATGGTTGTAAAATTGCATTAGAATTCTATCCATTAGACTTACCTTGTTGATATACCAATAACTAAAATACATACTCTATAATATCTATTTTCATGTTTTACGACCATAAATATTCTTTAAAATCTCTATAAATTGTTCATAATTTGAGGATGAATAAATAATGTGGATATATGAGATTATTCCAATAGATCTTTATTCATGTTTAGTATAGAATGGACACATAATTAGTTATAGAACCTTATCATTCTATCACAATCATGGTTGAACTCATGAAATTTTCTCTCAATCATTTAGATATCTAAATATTCAATCTGCACTCCTTTAATCATTAAACTGATAGATGTTTGAACACTCATTCGATTATAATATGATTTATCACCATATTCAAAATTTCAAGGTCTACCATTTGATAATATAGAAATATTGGAATCTTTTTTATCCTCATAATAGATAAAATAGCAAGATCCTTTTGACTAAATGCATCAACTAAATTTTTTGTGTTACCTTGGTTGTAATTTAGTGAGAATTAATAATATATCACTATATTATTCAACATAATAACACATCATAAAACCTTTTTCTATGTATCACAATAAATCAGAAACCATTCTAAACTATAGGGTAGCATGAGAAGATTTTCATTGTCCAAATTTTTCTTCAGTTTCTTTAAATTTTATTAATGTTTATCAATCAAATAGAACTTAACTCTCATCAAAGTAAACAAGATGAGTCGATTAGATACCTATGAGAAATTATTTATAATGCTTTGATAATATATATCCAATTTAAGAAATTTATGAATCATAGTCATAGTGGTTGGCCTGAGTAAAATTTCATTAACAATGGTCTTTGAAGGATCCACTCATATACCTTCACTTGAGATTATATAACCCAATAATGAATCATTATTTGTAAAAATTTCACAATTGGTAAATTTTCATATAAGATATCATTATTTATTATCTTTAGTACAATCCACAAGTGATCTTCATGCTCTCAATTTTCCTTTTAATACATAGGATATATCTTAAAATAAAGACAATGAAAAACTGATCAAGATTATCTCTAAAGACTACATTCTTTAATTTAAATAAAATACATGGGAATTATAAAGACCACATGGAATAACTATAAATTCATAGTGTACATGCCTCGTAAGAAAGTCTCTAGAGGGAATTTCTTTACATTTGACCCTCAATTAATAGTATCCAGATAAATTAATAGTCTTGGAAAAATATTTATCTCTAAATAATTGATCGACCAAATCATTAATATGACGATGAGGATACATATCATTTATTATGATATTGTTAGGTTCTCGATCAATGAGGAATCGCATTGATCTATATTTATTCTAAAAAAATGAACAAGTTCACCCCATGTTGGTGAAATTGGATGACTGAATCCCTTATCAAGATTATTTTAGATTTCCTTCATAAATTCTATCAACTCAATCATGTTTAGTGTATATGGAGTCTTTAAAATTAGTGTAACACTAAGTGTGAGTTCTACTAAAAATTCAACTTCACAATTTAAAGGAAGTCAAAGAAATACTTAAAAAAAGACAAAAATAACCTCTTATTCAATATGAATATTTTTTATATTGAATTTCTATCTAACCATCATAGAGAAATACCCCATTTGAATAGAAATCAATACCTATTCAATGGAAATAATTTCTATCGGATGTTTATATCTATCCTCACACTGATAGATTATAATTAGTTTGTTTGAAATATAAAATTTGAATTTATTTGATTATAAATTGATATTGGATTAGAATAACCAAATCCAGTCCATGCCCAAAATAGAAAAAAAATTCAACTCAAGGAAGAATAACAAGATTTATTGGAAACACCTCCCCGTAAACATTAATTAGAGAAAAATCATATGATTTTTATTTTATCATCATTATATTACATATATTAAATACTAATTAAACATATAATTGATGACGTGGTTATGTTCTAAACATAGTATATTCTTATAATATAAAAGAGTTTGTAGATCTAGGATCAAATAAGACATTAACAGTTTTAGAGTGGATGATAAGTGTACCTTTCACCTCTTTGTTATCATAAAACACATCGACCATATGGTTACCAAGATATTTCTATTTTATCTCTTGGATTAATAGGTATTTTATATAGATCATTTTCATTTAACCTAAGATTCAAGCACTAGATAGAAAAATTTTCATACTCCCTGAATTTCAACCAATGGAGTATGGGTGGTTCAATCTATGGATCTTTCTTTCTATTCACATCCCTACATAAATTTTTCTCATCACATGAAAACTATATTTTATTATGACCTTAATTTACAAGAATATTAAATTTACATGTTTTATTAATACAATTTCATCCATGATTCATTCTGTACTTCTGGCATTAAGGAATAATTATCATATTCCCACCATGGATTTTATTATAATAATTTCCATTGAATTACAATTTAATTTTCTAATAAAAATAATTATATTTATGCGTTACTTCAATCTATATTTATATGTTAAGAGTATATTTAGGTATTTATTAATATATATTGATGTATATTTTGGATAAAAACCACTAGAGACTGGATATTAAGAAAATAAAGAATCAATCAATATTGTTTTCAGGTTGGATGATAATACTAGATTTATACCTTGAATTTCTTGAAAATCTCTCCTCATAGTTACTAATAGATTCATCATAATTTTGTATTATATAAAGTAATTATTTAGATAATATGATTTCAAGATTAAAAGGAATTTAATTTTTCAAAAATAAAATTTTAAACTCATCCCACACTATAGAGTCAATTTCTTCTTATTTCCTCATATTCTTGATAAGAGTACACCATTGATCTTCTTTCCCTTCAAAATGATAAATACCAATTTTTTTCATGCCAAAAATATATTAACCAAGGTAATTTTGATAATATATAAACTTCAAAGCTTTATTAATATCAATGATATATATTTTATAGAGTTATATTGATTAAAATAATATTAATTAATTTCTCAACTAAAATGTGAATAATTTTTCTTCTGAATTTGTTTACATATATCATATCATTTAACTTAAATATTAAAATTATAAATTATAGAATTTTTTATTTTAAAAAAATTGTTTAATTTTTCCTTAAAATTATCTTATAGGGAATTTTTAGAAGTTTTTTGGGAAAAGTTTATTTTTTTGATGAATAATAGAATATAACGATTTTTAAGAAACCCATCTTTTATTTAATTTATTTTCAAATTAAAATTTTATTTTAGAAATTTAACATTTAATTATTTAATTTTAAGAAAAAATTATAAAATATATTTCATTTTAATCAAATTTATTGATGATTTTATAAGAGAAATATTGTTATAGTCAAAAAAACATTTTTCTAGAAAACTGTTTTTCGACACATATTGTAGGAATATATTCAAATTAATATCTATAAATGAAAGAATTTTAATTTATTAAAATGGAACCAGTATTAATAATCAATATTTCTATTTTTTTAATGATTCTACTTTCATCTTTTACCCTTTTGAATAGTTAGGTTTGTAAAGATATCCAGTTACTATGGTAAGAGTGAAAATGGGTTAAAAGGGTTAAAAATAAAATGATAATGGTGAAAAATAAAATAAATAAAATTTTAAATCATTTTTTATATTAATATTTCAATCCTATATTATTTACTCTTAAAAAGTAGTTCATTCTGAATCCATCTCGATTTAATTAGATGTTAATATATTTTAATATTTTGAAAAATTCCAATTGTGTCCTCTCTCTTACATATAAAAGAAAAAACCCTCACCTATCCTCTTTGAATATTAATAAACACATATATGCTACAATACATGCAATAATACCTTCTTAAAAACCATTCTCAAATCCTAGAGTTCTTATTTTATTAGAATACCATCTTAGGGAGGGATTAGGTATAAACTTAAAGAGTTTTTCCAAAGAAGAGGTATTGTTCATAATAGAGTGTATTTTAATTTATTATTTTACATCCTTCAAACCTCTATTAAAAAATAATTATTTGAAAACATAAATATATTGTATATATTTAAATTTAATTATGTATATTGTGTAACCCCTTTTCATCTACTTATCCATCTAATGGAAAATAAAAAGATCACTCGTACGTACATGGGGACTACCACACTACGGGATGATGTATTTAATTTTTCATAAATTACTATTATAGATGGTTATAATTATGGATATATGTGAAATAATTCTATATATATGATATTAATTTAATTATGTAAGGATAAATAAGTATTATAAATATTTTTTGGGCATCCAATAAAAAAACATTATCGTCTCTACGTGAAAAATATCACCTTAAGAAATAATGTATTTTATTTTTTATTGTGGCCTCTCAAGAAATATAAATATAGGTTTATTTAAAAAAATAATAATATATTTATTATATAATTATAATTCTAAAGATTCAAAAAACATACTTACCCTTTTACCCTTATGTTCGTTGAAAAATGGAAATGTTACTGATGTTTACGTATGGACTAATGTTGCCATGATTGTAACATATTTCATTTTTCATAACCAGCTTAAATAGTTTTTTAAAAGAGTATAAATAGTGTATAAAAATAATAATAAAAACATTATTAATATTTTGGAAGTGATATAGTGATTATCTATTTTATGATATTCAATATACTAAATCCATTTCCGACATATAAGTCCAATGTTCTCAAAATGTCAAAAATGAACTTAAATGATTAAGTAATTAATTATAACATGGGTATAAGTAAAATAAAATAATTAATTAAAATTAAAAAATTAATAATTAATTAAATAATAAACATAATTTATTAATTTATGATGAATATGAACGTTTGTGAAAAGCCAGACTCATAGTAAGGGACCCTTTACCATAAAAAAGTGTTTTAAATGTTATAAAGTATAGCTTTATAAATATTTTTTTCTAAAAGACCATATTAATAAAATTATTTTATGAATATATTTATACCAAAATAGATAAATTATAATATTAATTTTTTCTATGTTTTAACATTCATTCAATAGTTTTAAAAGGAATCATTTTTCAATGTTTATATGTAAAATTTTGAATTTACTTAAAAAGTAATGAAGTAATGATTTTTTAACATGTACGACATGATTATAATTTACCACTCTCTTGAATATAACTATTAATGTTGTAATGGATTTTTAAAATAATATCCCATTTCCAATTCATCAATGAGTTTTTTTTATAGGGGTTTAAGGAAAAAGGGTCTTTATCCTTATTTTTGTGTGAATCCAAAAGTGCTTATTCATATGGGTTAAACAAAATATTTTATGAGATTTCATGATGTCAATACAATATTCTATGTTTTTAATTTATTTTATCTTCATTGGAATTTTTTTGTGATGCTGATTGATCCCAATATATCTCTCCAATGTATTTGGAAATGATTATGTTCGATGGATAATTATGTTTGAAATAACTGAATAGGTTATTCTATTTTTATGGGTTATTATAAGGGTTATAGGAAGAATATGTCCCAAGTAACCTATATGAGTTTTATAGGATTTATAATTATTTTTCATTAAAATATATTGATTTTATAAGGTAAGTTAATTATATTTTATTTAATTCATTTATTATGCCCTTTTAAGTGTTCATATTTATATTTTTAAGTAAATGTTTTTAATCAGTTCTCATGTTCTATATGAAACACTCATGAATTTGATTTTACATTTATGCTTTCTTATAAATTTTTTTATGAAAATATTTGTGTAGTAAATTAGATTTCATGTGCAAGTAAATGATTATTTCAGTGAAATTTTTATTATGATAAAGGAAAACTCTCTTATTTGATCTCATTGTTTTTATATAGACTAAAAATTTCATTATTTTTTTATATGTCTCTAACAATGATTTTTATGATTATACAAAATTTTCAAGTATATCTATAATATTTTTAGGTTGAGTAGGAACAATGATGAAATCATGTTGAAAATTGTGAAGATTTTTCATCAAAATAAAATTTCTTTTTTTTTTGAAAATAATTTATTTTGAAAAAATAGATAATTAGTGGATGTGTACACTTTTTATTATATAGTATTTTTATGTAAAAATTATGACCTAATAATATAAAAAATAAATCTAAAAATTATTTTGGGATTGGAAAAGGAAAATTATAGATTTAAATGTAAAGATTATATAGTGTTTTATATTTAGTTCCTTGTAGCTGGTATCAATGTATGGTTTATATAATTATATAAGTTTTGATAATGTAACTATGTATTATTAAGATATTATAATTTATTGATATCATGAGATATATTTTTAATATTAACATGTTATTTTTTCTTGTATTTGTATTTTTAGAGTGGTTTTCCACAGAGAAAATATAGAAGCAGAAGTAGGTAAGCACTAAGAGGAGAATATCCTTCCAAATAGAAAACCTGGAAGGGTCAGAATTAGAAAAAATATATTTTTTAAATGAATTAATATTTTAAGGAGGATATAAATTTTAGTGGTATCAATGTGAGAGAGTGACCATATTCAGAATAAGGGAACGTTTCTATTCCATATAATTTCATAAAATATCCCCCAAACATTCATGGCATCATCTAACACAATGATTGTTGTATGATGGGTTAAAGCCTTAGAGAACATATAAAAATTTATAATTTGATTGGACAATCGCAATTTAACTATTTTTACTTAATTTTTTAATGGTTAACTCGTTCATTAGGGGATAATGAGTAAGAATATCAGAAAATTGAAGATATTAATTCCTTGGAATGAGTTAAATTTAAAATTTTTCCCTTGAGAATTATTTTCTCAATGTTGTTTGACTTAGAATGTAAAAGAAATTACTAGGATTGTGGCATAAGGATAAATATTTAATGGATGATTATAAAGATGAATTCACAAAATTGGAAAGGAATGAAACAAATATTATTTGGTATATTAATGTTAAAATTAATTGTTTTTTCAAGATTAAATCCTAGATATCAAAGAGAACTAATTTCTCAATAATTCAAAATATATGATTAACTTTTTTGATGTGATGAGAAGGTAGAAATGTAGGTTTTTTATTATCATTTATTCCATGAAAATAAGAGATAAATATTTTATAGATGGATGTTAATGTGGAAACTTCTATCAAATAATCCTAAATTTAATAAAATAAAGATTTAATACTATGATAAATGTGTTAAAAAGTACCCTGGAGAATGTATTTTGAAGACATTAATTTTTTTTTGATGTGCTATGTTTGTACATGTGGATTCGGACTATAAAAAAAATTTCATTGTAATGATCAAACAAATAACGAAAATCTAGTAGTAATATGTTTTAATTATAATGATATGGGTAATTATGTGAGTACTAGTCTAATGATAACAATAAAGGATTGAAGTCATAAATATCCCAAAAAGAAAAGAGGAGTTAAACCATTTGTGACAAATTCAAATAATGTTGGACAATAAAATGGTGTGGCATTTTGTATATTACTTATTTATTTATATTATTCAAACAAATATTAACTTAGGTTTTATAAATTCTTTTATTTGGATAAATTTACTGGTAATTTAAAATTTTCACCTCAAGAAATAATGCCAAAAGTTTTGGAAAAGCACATTGGGTAGTATTAAATAATCATAAATTATATTAATATTTATTTAATCATCATTCTAAGTGTTGTACTTGAAAAACTTTTGGTATCTCCCCTTTTATAGTTTGATGATATTCTAGGTATAGAGTTCTTTATATTTCTTATGCTGATATATATTTTAGATGTAATGAAACATGTTTTTAGAATGAGTTTTAGTTTGCATACAAGAAAAGATTCATACCATTTATAGCATATCAAGACTCTGAGGAATTCATTAAATATAAAATTTAAATTTATCTTTCATATATTTTTATGATGAAATAAACTTTTCAAATTGGTGACATTCCTTTAACAGATTGAGTTTTTAAAAAGAAAACTATGTTTAATAGAATATGAAACACACAAAACCAAGCCCAAACATAGAAAGATTATTTATATTTGATAATTATAAACTATAAGTTAAAAATGTAGGTATGAATTGGAATTATTTGTTTGAATATTATATATAAATATTTTATATAATGAAAATATATTGGTAAATAAGTATTAACTTTTTAGTAATGTTTCACATGTTCAAAATTATCATTTCCAAAAATGTTTTTTATATATTTTGTGAGAAAATAATATAAATAATTTCCCCAAATTTATTTTTATTTTAAAAAAATAACCTGCTTTTTGAAATTATTTTTTAAAAATTAACTTTGGGTGATTTTTTTGGTATTTTTCCAAAAATATTGAATTTTCGGTAAATAATGAAAAATACCAATTTTTGTAAAACTGTTATATATTTTCAAGAAATTAATTGATAGATACCATTATTATGTTATTTTTATTTAAAATAAAAATAAGTAATATTTTAATATATGTAACAAAATTAATTACATTTTAATAATATTTATACCATAATTTAGTATAAGTTTATTTTTATAATTAAAAACATATTTTTATGAAATTTATTTTAATATGGATAATGTTTCCCCCATTTAATTAATTAAAATAATATTTTTAAAGAATTATTAAAATTAAATTTATATAATATAAATATATAAATACAAGTTTAAATTCATATAATTATGATTACTATTCATATAATTAATATAAGATCGTATTATGCTTGTAAAATATTTCCTAAAAACCAATTCATAGAAACTTTTGTGGTTTCTTTTTTAAATTAAATAATTATAATAATGTAAATTTAATTTGATATAAGGAAATAAATATTTTTAATAAAGAAAATTAATATTAGGTAATATGTCAAACATATTTTTTTGTCATAATTAATAGTAAACATATTAGGAATTAATTATCACTGTTAATGTTAAAATAAGTTTACTTGGGGATAAACCAAACGATAAGGGTGTATTTCCCAATAAATATTATCTATCTCATATTTTATTTCCTTATTTCAACATTATTGTATCCAAAATTAGATTATATCCCCATTAAGAATAATTAAGGATTTCATGTTTTAGTTCCCTCTTGATGTATTATTCTTCTAAAGAAACAAGGCCTCACAATCTTTGGGTTGTACATATTGGATATTTTTGTTTAAAAATCTTGTATTTATACATGTAAATGTATTAGGTTTCTATAATTACTATAGTAAATGTATAATTGGATTTAATTAAAAATTAATTTCATTATATTTTTTCTAATTGTTAGACAAAATTTACTATTGAGTTAATTCCTTCTACTAAGATAATTTCAAAACCTCAATTTCAAAAACTCTTTATTAAATTTCTCAAATAGAACTTTTGGAATTGAAAAAATATGTAAAAGAGTTAATTTATAAATGTTTCATTTATCCTATAACATCATTATGGGGTGGTACTATATTTTTTTTAAGGATGGTTCCATAAGTAGATTTATTTATTACATAGATTTGAGTAACAACATTGTTAAGAATATGTATCTGTTGCATCATATCAATGACTTCTTTTATTATCTCTAGTGTAACACCTTTATATTTTTAAAATTCGAACATCATGTTTGATATAGTGTATGACACATAATACCAATATAAAAATAGAACATAATATTATGAGACTTAATTATAAATTAATTTTTAAATAAATTCAATCTCTTCAATGTCTTGTGATGCACGCAATACTAGGTATAAATGAAACATGATACTCCATAAAAATATTTTTATATATTCATAACCATTATAACTTATCCATTATATTGGAGAGTATGAATATTAATAAATAAATTATAAAAAATTATATTTTTTTAACATGCAAAAAATATATTAAATAGTTATTTATTTATTATGAATTTAATAAAAATCATTTTAAATTAAAATAAATGTTTTCTGAAAAACCTGCATTTTTCTAAAAGTCGGTTTAGTAATTCTTTTCCCACATAATTTATTATTAATTTTTACCACTTTTTTAAAATTTATTTGAAAAAATATATATATTTTTTAAATAATAATATCAAAATTATCTTAGGTTTAGGTTTTTGGGTTGTTCTAAAAGGATTCATTTTTTGACGAATAGAGATAAATATTAAATTTAATTGAAAATAGATTTTTATATTAAAATATCTATAATGATAAATTATATATTTAAGTGTTTAAAAGTTAAATTAATTAAATTATATACTTATAAATTCAATTTATCTCATTTGAATAATTTTTATATTAATTTTTTATATAAAAACTCCGTATACTTTTGAATATTTTTTCTTTGAAAACCTGTTTTCTCATCACGTCTGTGGGGTAAATTTTAATTTAAAACATTCCAATTATATTAATTATATTTGGAATATTTTATTAAATATTTGGAATAATAATAATTTATATTATCTAATAAGTTAAAATTAATTTTTTTCCATAACGAATAGCAGAAAGAGTAAAAATTATCTACTGCGGTTAAGGGAATAATGGGTTTACCAGGGGATTAAACTAAGAAGGTAAGGGTTAAAATGCAGGAAAACATTGCAAAACACCACAATATTTCCATATTTATATATATTATAATTCATAATTATAATATACGTATTAAAAATTTATATTTAGGGTAATCAATTTAACATTTTTTATTGTTTTGGGAAATTTTCAAGTAATTTCGAAGAGGGTTCCCTTTCCCCACTTATAAAAGGGAACTTCATACCCACACTTATTCAAAAGAATAAATCCATTTGGATCATCCATAATCCGCCAAAATCTCTCCCAAATATCCTTATTCATATTATAGATCTTATTTTCCTACCAAAAGACCATGTTTAGGGTATTTAATAGGAGATCCAAAGGAGGTTTCTCGTATAGAATATACTTATCTTAACAAAGCTCTTTAAATTTTTTTCTATTTTTGTACCATTATTTATTTATTATAAATTATAATATAATAAAAAACTATCTAAAATTTACATATATTTTATTTTATTTATTTGATAAAATTAATCAATCTCCACTTCCATCAAAGGGGAAAAGAAATCATCAAATGTGTGTTCGGCAGACTACCGCTTCACGAACCGATGTAGTTTGTTTTCCATCACCACCTTTCTTGGATAGATATATTGATGTATTTGAAAATTGTGTATAATATTTATGATATTATTATACCTCTAAAATGTTTAATCTCATACATATTTTTTACTTTCCATTCTGTTTCAAATACGATAATATTGCCTATGTGTATTGTGGATTACCGCCTCGTGAAGCGATGTACTTTTTTTCAGTTATGATTTACAAGGAATTTAATAAGGATGAAATTATTGAATATATTTGTTATATATGGTATTATATTTATTCATTATAATTAATTTATCACCCACTTCATCACCCTTCCATTCGTTAAGGGAATGATATTGTCGCTCATGCATTTGTATCTCCTACCGTCTCCACAGAGCGATGTGATTCATTTTCCATGTCCAATATTCATAAATGGTTATAAAAATAATTTTTTGGATTAAATATTATATTTATAAATCTATTATATTTTTTATATGACATATATACACTATTCATAATAATCATAACTTTCATGAAAAAATACTTGTGAGAAAACTAAGTAATTAACACTAGAAACAATTAAAATGATAAAATTTTATTAATATGTGTTAAAATGTAATAAGAGGTTCATATATGATATTATAAATATTATTATAGTTTTGGTAAAAATTAATAACAGTTTTAAAACATTTATAGAGAAGGTATGAACATATATGAAGTAATTTGGACCTATGGTAAGGGTTTCTCGTCTCACATTTTTTTCTGTGAGATATTTTCCATATTCAAAACTCATTTCCTTTATGTGATGTATATAATGAACCTTTTATATGTTATATATTGAATATATTTATATTAAATATTTTTAACGTTTCATTTTAGGTCGTTTCTTTTCTGGGGATTATGGTTTAGAAGTTACCAAGTGGTAAGGGTTGATTTCACAATCTCATCGATATTTGGGATTGCTTATGTCAATTTCTCCTATAGGGGAATTATTTTATATTTATATCATATAATCAATCTATTTTTTTACCTTTGTATTTAATTAAATCTTTCAATTAATATTTCTATTTTCCAAAATTTTTACCTCAAATGGTTGAGAATTGTTTTATGAAAATCCATCTTTATTTATCTCTTTAGTTGGAAACGATTTTTAATTAAAACCCATGTTTTGTCAAAATGTTATCAAAAAGGTTTTTAACATTTTAATAATGATTTATTAAAGAATTTTTTTCCATTTTCACTTTATATTTTTTTAAGGAAATCTTAATGTCATTTTATAAATAATTACCTTTTTAATTTTACCAAAAATATAAAAGGAATATTTGTTTTAACAAGTATGACACGAACCGATTTTTCCACCATCATAAACAATAAATTTGTTAATGATTAATTTATGTGTTTCAAAATGTTATTTTTAGTGAAAATTATTTTTAAAATGATTTGTGATCTTTAAAAAAAGTTATTTTCAAAATAAAAAGGTTATTTTTCAAAAAAAAAATCAAGGATATTTTCATTCAATCTATATACATCAATTATATAAAAACAATATTTTACTATTGGTAATTGATGATATGATGTATTGATACGATCCATATTATTTATTCATATGGTGTATGATCATTTTGATTGGGGATATATAATTTAATTACCATAAACCATTTTACTATAGAAAGTTTATGATTATGTTTATTGATTGGGATAATTATTAAACTTTCATGTTTTAGTTATTAAATATTAATGATTATGTTAATTATGTTTCAAAAACTTCATTTGAGGACTGAATTGTACTTGTTAAGTGATAGATAGTTCCCACTATATCCCCTTAATGCATTATTAGGTCTCTTGAGACAAACTATATTGTGTGTTTTCCAAGGCCTTACCAATTAATTTTTAATCCTTGGAACAAGGCCTCTGAAGTATGTTTAAGATGATTAGAATTATTAAATCATTTATTGATATTCTATGTGATTAATTGATTAGTTAAAATATCCATGGTTACATTTTTAAGCTCATTTGATTATTCACATGGAATTATTTGATTATCAATTAATCCAACCATATTATGCTCATGTTATTGATTAAATGGAATGTGTTTCTATTAATTACCATTTAATATTTATTATGTCTTATTTATTCATAGATTCCTCTATAATCAATCCCTTATTAATCATCATAGATCACCATTTCTTATGTTTTTATTTTCCCCAGGATTCTAGGAACTGTTTTGGGATTGATATACATTAATTTTATATGATGAATAATGGAGTACTAAAAAAACATACTTTTTTAATTTTATTTTTTTAAATTTATGTAAAATTAAGGAGTGTATCTATATTACTAAGACTATTCAACCATTTAGTCCTTTGGTTAGTGATTCCCTGTATCTAGTGCCAATGTAAGAAAGTAGACAATGGCTCTAGGTTACTTGGTTTGAGTTTTCTGTAGTTGGTATTATAGGAGTTTTAGTAGAAACAATGGTAACTATATTTAGGAGAAAATATATTAGGAAACTTAAAACTATGATATACTTTGTGGATAATTTTATAATAACATGACAATGTTTTGGTAATAAAGAGGTTATGTGTATTTTCCAAGATATACATCCCTATATAGGTATTACAAGTGTTTGTGGTTCTGGAACAGATGTACCTAGGGGTAATAAATATGAAAAGGGAATATTGTCATTAACCTAATCATCACCTTTTTATGAAAATAGTCTTGTCTCAAACCTAGTTTTTTACTCCTAGTAGATATTCTTGGGTTAATTCACATATTATTTAGAAACCCTTTTGATGGATATCAAAATAGTTTTTATGATTTCAAAAATTTCCAAATAAATCATGTTTATAATTATGAGATTATCTATGAATAATTTTTTCAATTTATGATATGTTTCTATTAAGTTATTCAATTATTCATAATGTTTCATAGTGTTATTATCTAAATTAGTGTATTACATTATTTAAAAATGGAACCTAATTTATGTAATGATAATGATATCAATTCATGTAATCCAAAAAGTAATAATGATTCATTATATTTATTGGAGTCAGTATCTTAAAGAGTGGGTGAATTGAGTACCCAATAAAAATTTCTATTCAAAATGGATTAAAATATATTGGCCCAATTAATTTAAAATAGACCAAGCTAACCAAAATAATAGATCTCTATGAAATTCAATATTTTAAAATATATATTAGAAGATTGATTAGGTTTTGGATAAAATAGTATACAATATTACACAATCCTTTGAATTAAATTTAACAAATTAAAATCTTATAAAAACACTAATTAGCATTGCTATCAAAGTGTGGATTTTATTTACAATTTGAAACTATATTCAGTTTTAATGAATATAATCAAGATAAAACAAAACAAAATTTGTAGTAGAACTTTTAATATAAGAAGTTCAATATCAAGAGGATACTTATTCCTCTCCACTTTGTGATCACCTAACACTAAGTAGTATATATAAATAATCAGTTTGATATATAACATAAATCAAGTTTTATAACAGTATACAACTTTCTAGACCACACAAGCCCTATTCCACTATTATTTGTGGGAGTAAAAAATATAATAGGTCACACATGACCTCTTATATAGTTATTATGGGAGTAAAAATGATAAAAAGAGATTTGGGAAGATATTAATGTATCTTATGGTATTTCAAAGGAGAGGGTGTGTTGTGTAATAAATAGAGAAATACACAAAATGATTTTTATGTAAAAATAAATGAAAAAACTGTGAAATATAAAAGTATAAATGGATAAAATTGCTCATATTTCTATGTAGTACGGATTGTGACACCTTGAATGATTTTTGGAAATACATCTTGAGTCATGATCTTGGAATATTAATAAAACATATTTTTTGTGGAAACTTCTATTCTTGACTGCTGGAAGACTATATATATGTATTAATATTTTCCTTCCTTATTTGAGTATATCTTGAAGTAGAAATTATGTTCTTGTAATTAGGTTCATCTCTATATGTTTTTATTAAATCTCTCGGTACTTCACGTATTCACATGGGGTGTCTGATTTTCCTTTTAATACAACATGATTGAGTATCCACATGGGCATATATATATTTTTCATCCTCATTATCAGGTATGACACATCCTTTAATGCATTTTGTTGAGCCATTAAGAAATAATAATTAAAATAACCCTCAACTTTAAATTCAATAAACTAACTGTTATAGATATTTATTTTAAATGAAAAATGTAATAAATAGTGATACTGAGTCATGAAAAATGACTCCATGTTTTGTGGTTTCCTATTCTATTAACTTATTAAGATGATAGTGTATTTTTCTGATGGTATGTATGTTTTCAAGGGTGGGATTTTTTACTTTTCCTAAAGTTTTACATTGGCAGTGACTTAGCCAATGGTGATTCTTCCTTCTAGAAGTGACTCCTCTTATGGTAGGTCTAGATGGCGGTGTCTCCTACATTTCCCATTTTCTAATTTAGTGGTACGACATATCTGATAGTGTCTCAAGACAACGAGGATGCATCCTTGGTAGTGTTTTTTTCAATGGCGACTCATCCTTGGAGGTGTGATATGGTTGGTGGTGAGTAATCCTCGGTGGTGTCTAATACTTGAAATTTTTATCACCAAACTCAAATTATATGATTCTTATAGAAAACATAAATTTTTTTATTATCATTAAAAGCATGATTTAGTGATCATTAAAACATGGTGGTCAATAATCTCCACCATTTTTGATAAAAATCATAGAAGAAAAGGTAAACAATTCAAGTTATAAAATTTAAGATCAAAACATGATATCAAAGAGAAATTGTTATAATGTGAATATATATCACTGTGTTATCAATGAAATAGATGAAATATTTTTAAAGAAATATCACTATAAAATAAATTTCATACTATAGTTATCCCCCCTTTGGGATTACCAAAATGTCCAAAATAAAATAGAAAATAAGAATAGAACATATAGATCAGGAAATATTTCCATTAAAGAAATACCAAAAAGGATAAGAAAAAGTTATAGAAAAATTTTCCCATCAAAGAAAAAAGACCAATACAGTAACATTATCAAGGCTGGGAAGAAGGGTCCATGTGAGATTTTCCATTGTCATTGTCTTTCTCTTGATTTGTGATAGTAGGTTCAATATAGTGTAAATAAGCTCAAGGAAAGGTAGTTGGAAAGCTAGTTGGGATTCCACTTATATCTTGAGAAGATTGAGGATCTATAATAACAACCAGTTGGAGTTGTCTCATATCTTGTATAGGATGAAGGGGGAAGGGTTGGAATTTGGCAGGAAGAGGTGCAAGTGGATCCTTGATAACTCAAGTTCTTAAAGATTCTTTTGGGGTGATAGGAAATGTTTCATGAGACACAATAGCTATACCATGTACAAGGAGAAAGAGTTTCATAAGGTTTATTAAATTTATTATTATTTAACCACCTCTCTCCATGGAATTGAGTAAATCTCCTTTCTCTTCGATAAACTAATTTAGCAATGGAGTCATCTATTTCAATTGTCTGACTTTCTCCTTAAAGGCTTGGGTAACAGGTGGAATCTTCAAATTCTAAGACAAAAACATGATATTTTAATCCATAGAGTGTTTGGCATAAGTTATTTAGAGATGAAATTTAATAGATTTGGTAATTTTATCTCTATCTCAATTCATATCCTTGTCATAACTCATTATCATCATGTGATCATGTTCAATACTCTACTCAGAATTAATCAAATATTATAAAGGTATGATAGGTTCCCCACTTGAATGTCCATTGAACACAACATCAAATTCTTATATAACCGTGGATCTGATCATATTATCTTTAACTTGAGGTACAATATAGTTATAAGTAGATGAATATTCATTCTAAATACATTCAAGGTTTCTGTCCAAAGAAGCTCTAAAAGTAGACATTAAATAATCAAGAAAAGATTTTACTAATTCCAAGTCATTACTTATCATCTTATTATCAATATCTATCTTGTAAATATGATGCATTATCTTTGGTTTAATATGGTGAATCATTGACTCAAAAAGATATCATTCATTAGTTTCAATCATTTTATTGAGAATAGGAGCTTGATTCATAAAAAATGTTTCAAAATATGAATATCGATTTTTTTTGAAAACATCCAAGTCACCCATGGAAACTATATCCACTTAGATACTCAGGATTGAAGTTGAAGGTGAAGGTTCCCTAACAAAGGTAAACTTCCCAAAAGGACCAGAAACATCAATTTGATGGACCATTTATCCCCCAGGATATCTTTCATTTAGAAGATAATGTCCACCATTTTTTTGTTGTACTTACAACTTCATGTGGGAACATACCACATTAATATATCATAGTATCAATACAACTACTAAAAAAATTAACCACAAAGGATTAAAAAATGGTATTTATAACGACAGTAGGTATATCAACTAAAATTTCTACATTTCTCCAAGTATGTACACTATGTGTAGAAACAACAGACTCATTAACAATACGTTGTTTTTCCATATGGACATCTGATTTCTAAACATCAACTACAGCTAATTCAACTTCCAAATTCCTATAAAAAAAGGCTCATCTGTAAAGACCCGCAAATTTCAAGGAAATTTTTTTCTTAATTTTCTTTGGAATTTTACAAGAGCGCAGCTCCAGACGGCACCTGATTCCGAGGCCCGGTGTGCCCGGAATCATTTTCCGGAGTTTGGCTCGGGTACGTTCAGTGAACGGACGAGCGGGTTTTTCTATCTTTTGAACCGGTGCCCGGAATCGAATTCTGAGGGCACCGATGAAATCGCAGCGCCGGTATTTGCTTAGAAACGCCTCTTCCGGAGTTGCGTTTGCTCAGACGTGGTTTTTTAAATTTTGGGGCTTTAAGTCAGAAATAAAATAAAATTTGTGCGACAACTTTATTTTATTTCACTTAAGCTGCTTGGAAGTCACTTGAAAGCCACTTGAGCTGAGTTAAAGCGGATAGGGTGCTATCCGGAAATATCCTACCCTCTTGGTAGGATATTTGTGCGGTGGGGCCGCACGAGCCCCGCTGTTTCTTCCGCTAAGTAACGCACCCGCGAAAACCCGTCAAAGTAACTGAGAAGTCAACCGACGCGTTTTCTTAAATTCTTAACAGACCATTTAATTGAGCGGTTTATTTCGTAAATTAAATGGGCTGTTACGTTCGTTGAATTAATTCAACGAACTGATGGGTCGTTACTTACGCATTTTGCGTTTGTTGGCGAAATAATAAAATAGGCCAACGTGTCTATTTTGGAGGATTACTCTTTATTCTCTGGGCCTCCACCCTCCCCGCGAAGAACGCGAAGAACGCGAAGAACGCGAAGAACGCAAAGAACGCCGGAACCAGATTCGACGACGCACACCGTAATCCGCGACGTCGACAAACTTTTTCCGCGACCTCCTTCTTCTTTTTCGGCGCTTCTTCTTCCGCGGAGAACCTACGATCGGCGGTTAAAGGTGAGAATCGAATCTTCTAAATTCTCCCTTTTTATAATTCGATATCAACGGATTTAAATTAATTAAATCCGTTTGATCTTGATCCGGAGATCGTCGGCGTGACTCCTTCCCGCGGTGCGATGAGCGTCTCTTCCGCGACGATCACCAAATCCGCGACGACCTCTCGTCCGACGACAACGACAAGGTAGGGGTTTATCTTCTTGTGATTATCCTTCGGTGATTCTACTTCTTTTTGAACAAAGAACCGGCATGAATAATTTCAAGTGGTTAAAAATTGAATTGTCGTTTAAAATAAAAAGAAGTGAACAATTTTTTTTATCTTTGATTAAAAAAATTGTTGTAGCCCCTTTTCCCGTTGTTTATGACTAACGCGGAGGGTGCGGGTCTAACAAACAAGACCCGGCAACCCTCCGCCAATCTTTCTTGTGTGCGGATTTGGAAAGCGATGAAGAACCGTGCGGCAGGGGCGATCCGTTGATCCCGCAGTGAAGATCGGCCCCCGGGAGGAGCTATGGCGCAGACGGGAGGTAAAACGGGCCACCGGAGCAACTCCGGCGGCCCGCGGAAGGCGGCGGCGGCGCGGGTCGCCGGCGCGGCGGCGCCCGGCGCGCCGCTGGAGGATCCGCCGCGGCTTGGCCGTGGCGGCGGCGAACCGCCGGACCACGTCCGCGGTCCGGCCTCCCAACACACGGGCCGCGTTCCCCCTAAGACGCGGGTCAAACCCGCGGCGCCCCTTGGCCGCTCGGCCTAGGTCGAGCCGGCCGGTCCGGTCGGCCGGGCCACGCCCAGGGCGGACCGGACCCGGCCCAACCGGGTTGGGCCGGGTCGGGTCGACCCGGTTCGGCCGCCCCCAGGGGGGGTTCGGGCCGGGTTGCCCCGGGCCCAGAACCCCCGTTTTCGGGCCCTCTTCGGTCTTTTGCCCATATCTTGGGCCTGGGACCTCCGAGTGACGAACCGTCACCGGCTACGCGATCCTTGGATCGAGACGGTCATTTCGGTATATTACACTCAAGGTTTCGGAAGACTTTGGGTTCGGCCGGGTTGGTTCGTACGCGAAACCAACCGGGCCCTCGGAGCGGAAACGCTCATAACTCGAGCTGCGGACGTCCGATCGACGTACCGTCAGCTGTAGAGGTTTCCTCTAAGTGAGACGGAACTTTTGGCATACTCCGCCCGAGGATCGGACACAGGCGGAGTACGGTCGGGTTGGTTTTGCCCTAAAAACCAACCGGGCCCCTGGGACAAAAATGCCAATAACTCTCAGACCGGGCGTCCGATTGACGCGCCGTCTGTTGCGTTGAGATCCTGTTGTCGTTATGGAACTTTTGGATACATCAACTTCGGACTACGTGTCAGTTGATGTATCAGCCTCTCGGCTCGTGGAGCGGACCCTCCTAAACGAGCTCGCTGTGTGCGGGAACCCTAGCGCTGACTGTGACTTCGACGACAGAGCAGAGATCCTCCGTGGACTGCGACGACGACAGAGCAGAGATCCTTCGTGGACTGCGGCGACGACTGTGCAGAGATCCTCAGTGGACTGCGTCGACTACTGCACTCAGCGATCCTACGTGGATCAGTGCTACCGATCCTGTGTGGGTCCTTACTACCGGTTCTGTGTGAGCCATTGCCTACAGGTTCTGTGTGAGCCCGATCCTGTGTGGGTCTTTTGCGGGGGTTAGTACCTATCGATCCTTCGTGGGTCCGACGACTTAGATGGATCAGTGATCATCTTTGACGTCATCTGGAAAAGTATACCTGGTTGAGCTGAACCTTATGTTACTCTCCTTTGTGGATTGTGTTGAACTATCCTAGGTGGATTTACTATTTACTCTCCCTGTTGGATTTGAGTCTTGCTTTCCTGTGTGGATCGAGTTGACCTTGAGCTCGAGAGCAGAGCTAGAAATGGGGACTTAGGTATATGTATGGGCATATACCTAAGTCGAGTCAGTTGTTTCTTCGTGGTTGCCCTTTCTTTTGTGCTATATCCTTTGTGGATTTCGGGAGACCTTCGGGGGTCTCGGGGTCCTTACTGAGTAGTTTATACTCACCCCTGCACGGGCTATGCCCGCACCTTGTTGTGTTGGATGCAGACGACGGACAGCGCTGATCTCGGTTGGGGCGTGGAGCAGGACGGTACCTGGAGGCGGACCACTGGGCGGGACGTGCTCGGAGCGGACGTGGGACCCGAGGAGCCTGGAGGCTATCTGTACCCACCCTTCAGGTGGGATTGCCAGTGGACGACACGAGGCGGCCGTCTTTTCTTCAGTTGCTGTTCTTTACCATTTCAGTTGTACTTTCAGTTGGGCTTGTATTCCGGCCCCCTTTACTTTTCTGCACTTGGTAGTTACTTTCCGCTTGCTGACTCTGTGGTGGTTGTTACTTATAAAGGCAATGCCTTCCCTGTTTACCGGGATTTTACGCCTTGGTGCTAGTCGCCAGCCCCTAGCCTATGGAAGGCGGGCTTGGGGTAGTCACGGCACGGGCCCCGAGGTCGGGTCGTGACAAATTGGTATCAGAGGTGGTCGGTTCTACCGCAGACTCTGATCGTCTTTTCTTTCTATATGAAGCAATAGTGTTTGGTGTATTGAGTGTGGTTATCAGTTTAGGGAGCCCAGTGTTGGTGCGGCGGCCGACGTATCCGTACACCAGGACCCTGACTCCTGATTTCCGACTTAATGCATGAAAACATTGATTGCGTGTGTGTTTCAAGTTTTCCTTGTGATTACTTGTGTCAGCTCACCGGGTATACTGATCTGCTTCATGAAAGTCTCAAGTTTTCCTTGTGATTACTTGTGCCAGCTCACCAGGTATACTGTTCTGACTGTGGTGCTCTTGTTCTCCTTTTCAGGATGGCCCCGCGACGACAGCCAGCTAGGGTTCCGAGTGTAGGGCGCGACGGCAGCCCACCGAGCGACGATGCCTCGGTGCAGGGCCCTTTGCCAGCAGTGGCACCGGCGGTAGATTTACCCGCCGAGCCACCGATGCTACCAGTACCAGACGCTGACGATGCACGTCGCATCAGGGCACTGCATGAGTTTCAGAGCCAGTGATCGCCCAGGTTTCGCGGTGAGGCGGACCCCCAGGCCGCCGAGGACAGGCTAGAGGCGGTGGTACGGATCTTTAGGCTAGTGAGGACACCAACGGATCTCATGGTGATTCTCGCAGCGAGCCTCCTGCAGGCGGCGGCAGGACGATGGTGGAGCTTGATGCTCCAGGTTCACGATGAGGCATCCTTGCTCTGGACGGACTTCGAGAGCCTCTTCCGCTCTGAGTTCGTCCCGGCCACCCTCCGAGCGGTGCGCATCCAGGAGCTTCTCCAGCTGCGCCAGGGCAGCATGACGGTCGCTCAGTACGCGGCGAGGTTCACTGACCTATCTCGCTACTCGACCGACATGGTACGGGACCCCTTCTTCTGGGCCCGGACCTTCGAGCAGGGCTTGCGACAGGAGATTAGGGCGTCGCTGATCTCCCTCAGCATTCCGACCCAGGCGGGAGTGCTGGAGCGAGCCCTCCTGATCGAGAGCTTCCTGGCAGAGCCTTCTTCAGCGGCGAGACCTAGCGCAGGGCGGCAGGTAGCTGAGTCTTCGGCAGCAAGTAGCCGACGGATGACTCTCGGGTCCAGGCAGACCAGACCCCCACGCAGACGGCCTCAGGACACCGGCTCAGCAGTGCGGGGCACACAGCGGAGTGCCAGCCTTCCGAGAGGCAGGCTGTGCTACTCCTGCGGCGGGCAGGGTCACATGGCTCGTGACTGCCCGACTCACCGACCAGAGGAGCAGCAGACGGTGGAGGGGCCACCCAGGCAGAGGCAGAGGGTCGACCGTGGCGGTCCGCAGGGAGGAGGCAGACGAGGCAGAGGAGCTGGCCGAGCAGTGGGTGGTGGGCGACGCTTCCAGGCTCTACGCCCACCACCACCAGGAGGGCCACCTCGACCACAGGGAGCTGGCGGGTAGGGACAGGCCCAGCTCCAGGCAGTGGAGGCCTACGACCCCGACATGCCAGAGATGATTCGAGGTACGATCTGTGTCTATTCCACCCTTGCTGCAGTACTTATAGACACAGGAGCGAGTCACTCTTTCATAGCCTCTTCCCTTGTTCGGAGCTCAGAGATTCCGACTGAGCCGTTGGCTCGATCCTTACGGCTAGAGACTCGTACGGGAGCAGACTCGACGATTACGCACTGGTTCCGGCAGTGTGAGCTTACTCTAGGATGCTAGAGCTTCAGCTAGGATCTCCTTGTAGCGGCGTCGAGGCCTTACGACGTCATCTTGGGCATGGATTGGCTATCTACGGTTCATGCCCAGATCGACTGTTTTAGGCGCAAGGTGCGATGTGTTCGCACCGACGGGAGCAGGTTTACCTTCACCGGCGAGAAGGGAACCTTTGCAGCACAGGATGGACTTCCGCGGAGGAGAGTGCATCCCATCTCTCATCAGTTGGCTAGCCTCATCCTAGGAGCAGTGGACGTGCGGAGTCCAGTTTTTCCTGCAGTGGTGGACCAGTACGTGGACGTCTTTCCCGACGACGTTCCAGGGCTACCTCCTCATAGAGAGGTAGACTTTTACATCGACTTGTACCCCGGGACAGCCCCGATATCTACTCCAGCATATCGGATGGCCCCCGCCGAGCTTCGAGAGCTGCGGGTACAGTTGGAGGACTTGCAGAGCAAGGGGATTATCCGACCCAGTGTTTCACCCTGGGCTTCCCCGATTTTGTTCGCCAAGAAGGCGGACGGGAGCTTGCGACTGTGTGTCGACTATCGTCGCCTGAACCAGGTGACAGTGAGAAACAAGTATCCGCTGCCACGGATTGATGACCTCTTCGATCAGCTCAAGGGAGTGCGGTGGTTCTCGAAGATAGACCTCCGGTCAGGCTATCATCAGCTCAGAGTTCGAGACGAGGACGTGCAGAAGACGGCCTTCAGGTGTCGGTATGGCCATTATGAGTTCTTGGTTATGTCGTTCGGCGTAACCAATGCTCCAGCAGTGTTCATGAGCCTCATGAACAGGATCTTCCAGCCATACCTCGACCGATTTGTCGTGGTCTTCATTGACGACATTTTGGTATACTCGACGACTGAGGAGGAGCATGCCTACCACCTACGAGTTGTGCTAGACACACTCCGAGAGCACCAGCTTTATGGAAAGCTCTCAAAATGCCAGTTCTGGTTACGTGAAGTCCATTTCTTGGGGCACGTCATCTCTGATGCGGGAGTTGCAGTGGATCCCGCGAAGATCGAGGCAGTGCTAGCTTGGGAGCCACCCGGGAGCGTGACGGAGGTGCGGAGTTTCTTGGGCCTAGCCGGATACTATCGGAGATTCGTGCCAGACTTCTCCAGAGTTACGGCACCACTCTCAGCTTTGACAAAGAAGGGGAAACCCTTTGTGTGGTCAGACAGATGTCAGCAGAGCTTCCAGGAGCTGAGACAGAGATTGACCAGCGCACCTATCTTGAGGTTGCCTGAGGAGGGAGTTGGATACGTAGTTTACTGCGATGCATCAGGGACTGGACTCGGGTACGTCCTGATGCAGGAGCGGGCCGTGATCGCCTACGGATCACGTCAGTTGAGGCCGCATGACCAGAACTACGCCACTCATGACCTGGAGTTAGCAGCAGTGGTCTTCGATCTGAAGACTTGGCGACACTATCTGATGGGCGAGCGCTTCACAGTCTTTTCTGACCACCAGAGTCTCAGGTATATCTTCTCTCAGAAGGACCTGAACCTGAGACAGCGGAGATGGCTTGAGTTCCTCCAGGACTATGACTTTGAGATAGTCTATACTCCTGGGAAGGGGAACGTGGTAGCCGATGCTCTCAGCAGGAGGACGGGCATTCAGCTACTTGAGGAGGCGACGAAGCAGCTAGCCTCCTTACAGATATCCTTCGTGGATAGAGACGGAGCAGCCTTTCTTCAGTCTCTCACAGTCTCTCCTCCACTTCTACAGCGGGCCAGAGAGGCTCAGCGTGGGGACGCTGACTGTGAGACCCGGCGTGCACTGATATCCTCAGGTCAGGCGCCTGATGGTTTCTCCCTTGGAGCAGAGCACGACATCCTTTTCAGAGGACGTACCTTCGTACCAGTCGCTTTACGAGAGGAGGTGCTGAGAGAGTTTCACACTTCTCCCTTGGCGGTACATCCCAGAGCGGCGAAGATGTACCAGGATCTCAGACGACAACACTGGTGGCCGGGCATGAAGAAAGCTGTGGCAGAGTTCGTTTCGCGATGCCTCACCTGCCAGCAGGTGAAGGCAGAGCATCAGGTACCAGCAGGCTTGGTACAGCCCTTGGAGGTCCCGGAGTGGAAGTGGGACGGCATATCTATGGACTTCGTGACTGGACTTCCACGCACTTCCAGAGGTCACGACTCCATTTGGGTGATTGTCGACCGACTCACCAAGTCGGCACACTTCTTACCCATCAGAGAGCAGGGCTCAGTGGAGAGATTGGGACGTCTTTACGTCCAGGAGATCGTACGACTTCACGGTGTTCCATCGTCTATCGTCTCCGATCAAGATGCTCGTTTCACTTCCCGGCTTTGGAAGGGGTTGCAGGAGGCGTTCGGGACGCGGCTCCATCTGAGCACAGCCTTCCACCCTAAGACGGATGGTCAGACGGAGAGGACCATACAGACACTCGAGGACATGCTCCGTGCATGTGTTCTCGACTTTGGTCGCAGCTGGGAGGACCACCTACCCTTGGTGGAGTTCGCGTACAACAACAGCTACCACTCCACCATCGGGATGGCACCATACGAGGCGTTGTACGGCAGACCCTGCAGATCACCGTTGTGCTGGACAGACCCTGGGGAGTTAGCACTCGTGGGACCAGAGATGGTCCGAGCCACGACAGAGAAGGTCCAGATCATCCAGGAGAGGATGAGGACAGCTCAGAGCTGGCAGAAGTCATATGCTGACAGGAGGCGGAGGCCACTAGAGTTCGAGGATGGCGACCACGTCTTTTTGCGTGTCTCACCTCGACGTGGTTTACGGAGATTTGGCCGAGGCGGCAAGTTGTCTCCACGCTTCATCGGGCCTTTCCAGGTCCTCAGCAGGATAGGAGAGGTGGCTTATCGCCTGGCTCTACCACCTCAGTTGCACCAAGTGCACGACGTCTTTCACGTGTCTCAGCTGAGGAGATACGTGCACGACCCGACGCACATCATCGACTTTGGGGAGCTGGACGTGGACGATGGGGCGACTTTTGCAGAGGTCCCAGTGGAGATCGAGGATCGATAGGAGCGGGTCCTACGTGGGCGGTCGATTCCTCTTGTGCGCGTCAGATGGCAGCACGGGAACCTCCAGGAGAGCACTTGGGAGCGGGAGGCTCAGATGCGTGCTCAGTACCCCCATTTTTTCCCCTAGTTTTTGATGTATCTTCACGGGGACGTAAAGCCCTGAGGTGGGAGTAATGTAAAGACCCGCAAATTTCAAGGAAATTTTTTTCTTAATTTTCTTTGGAATTTTACAAGAGCGCAGCTTCAGACGGCACCTGATTCCGAGGCCCGGTGTGCCCGGAATCATTTTCCGAAGTTTGGCTCGGGTACATTCAGTGAACGGACGAGCGGGTTTTTCTATCTTTTGAACCGGTGCCCGGAATCGAATTCTGAGGGCACCGATGAAATCGCAGCGCCGGTATTTTCTTAGAAACGCCTCTTCCGGAGTTGCGTTTGCTCAGACGTGGTTTTTTAAATTTTGGGGCTTTAAGTCAGAAATAAAATAAAATTTGTGCGACAACTTTATTTTATTTCACTTAAGCTGCTTGGAAGACACTTGAAAGCCTCTTGAGCTAAGTTAAAGCAGATAGGGTGCTATCCGGAAATATCCTACCCTCTTGGTAGGATATTTGTGCGGTGGGGCCGCACGAGCCCCGCCGTTTCTTCCGCTAAGTAACGCACCCGCGAAAACCCGTCAAAGTAACTGAAAAGTCAACCGACGCGTTTTATTAAATTCTTAACAGACCATTTAATTGAGCGGTTTATTTCGTAAATTAAATGGGCTGTTACGTTCGTTGAATTAATTCAACGAACTGATGGGTCGTTACTTACGCATTTTGCGTTTGTTGGCGAAATAATAAAATAGACCAACGTGTCTATTTTGGAGGATTACTCTTTATTCTCTGGGCCTCCACCCTCCCCGCAAAGAACGCGAAGAACGCGAAGAACGCGAAGAATGCGAAGAACGCCGGAACCAGATTCGACGACGCACACTGTAATCCGCGACATCGACAAACTTTTTCCGTGACCTCCTTCTTCTTCTTCGGCGCTTCTTCTTCCGCGGCGAACCTACGATCGGCGGTTAAAGGTGAGAATCGAATCTTCTAAATTCTCCCTGTTTATAATTCGATATCAACGGATTTAAATTAATTAAATCCGTTTGATCTTGATCCGGAGATCGTCGGCGCGACTCCTTCCCGCGGTGCGACGAGCGTCTCTTCCGCGACGATCACCAAATCCGCGACGACCTCTCGTCCGACGACGACGACAAGGTAGGGGTTTATCTTCTTGTGATTATCCTTAGGTGATTCTACTTCTTTTTGAACAAAGAACTGGCATGAATAATTTCAAGTGGTTAAAAATTGAATTGCCGTTTAAAAGAAAAAGAAGTGAACAATTTTTTTTTATCTTTGATTAAAAAAATTGTTGTAGCCCCTTTTCCTGTTGTTTATGACTAACGCGGAGGGTGCTGGTCTAACAAACAAGACCCGACAACCCTCCGCCAATCTTTCTTGTGTGCGGATTTGGAAAGCGATGACGAACCGTGCGGCAGGGGCGATCTGTTGATCCCGCAGTGAAGATTGGCCCCCGGTAGGAGCTATGGCGCAGACGGGAGGTAAAACGGGCCACCGGAGCAACTCCGGCGGCGCGGGTCGCCGCCGCCGGCGGCCGGAGGCGGCGGCGCCCAGTGCGCCGCCGGAGGATCCGCCGCGGCTTGGCCGCGGCGACGGCGAACCGCCGGACCACGTCCGCGGTCCGGCCACCCAACACGCGGCCCGCGCGGGCCGCGTTCCACCTAAGCCGCAGGTCAAACCCGCGGCGCCCCTTGGCCGCTCGGCCTAGGTCGAGCCGGCCGGTCCGGTCGGCCGGGCCGCGCCCAGGCCGGACCGGACCCGGCCCAACCGGGTCGGGCCGGGTCGCCCCGGGCCCAGAACCCCCGTTTTCGGGCCCTCTTCGGTCTTTTTCCCATATCTTGGGCCTGGGACCTCCGATTGACAAACCGTCAGCGGCTACGCGATCCTTGGATCGAGACGGTCATTTCGGTATATTACACTCAAGGTTTCGGAAGAATTTGGGTTCGGCCGGGTTGGTTCGTACGCGAAACCAACCGGGCCCTCGGAGCGGAAACGCTCATAACTCGAGCTGCGGACGTCCGATCGACGTATCGTCAGCTGTAGAGGTTTCCTCTAAGTGAGACGGAACTTTTGGCATACTCTGCCCGAGGATCGGACACATGCGGAGTACGGTCGGGTTGGTTTTGCCCTAAAAACCAACCGGGCCCCTGGGACAAAAATGCCAATAACTCTCAGACCGGGCGTCCGATTGACGCGCCGTCTGTTGCGTTGAGATCCTGTTGTCGTTACGGAACTTTTGGATACATCAACTTCGGACTACTTGTCAGTTGATGTATCAGCCTCTCGGCTCGTGGAGCAGACCCTCCTAAACGAGCTCGCTGTGTGCGAGAACCCTAGCGCTGGCTGTGACTTCGACGACAGAGCAGAGATCCTCCGTGGACTGCGATGACGACAGAGCAGAGATCCTTCGTGGACTGCGGCGACGACTGTGCAGAGATCCTCAGTGGACTGCGTCGACTACTGCACTCAGCGATCCTACGTGGATCAGTGCTACCGATCCTGTGTGGGTCCTTACTACCGGTTCTGTGTGAGCCATTGCCTACAGGTTCTGTGTGAGCCCGATCCTGTGTGGGTCTTTTGCGGGGGTTAGTACCTATCGATCCTTCGTGGGACCGACGACTTAGATTGATCAGTGATCATCTTTGACGTCATCTGAAAAAGTATACCTGGTTGAGCTGAACCTTATGTTACTCTCCTTTGTGGATTGTGTTGAACTATCCTAGGTGGATTTACTATTTACTCTCCCTGGTGGATTTGAGTCTTGCTTTCCTGTGTGGATCGAGTTGACCTTGAGCTCGAGAGTAGAGCTAGAAATGGGGACTTAGGTATATGTATGGGCATATACCTAAGTCGAGTCAGTTGTTTCTTCGTGGTTGCCCTTTCTTTTGTGCTATATCCTTTTTGGATTTCGGGAGACCTTCGGGGGTCTCGGGGTCCTTACTGAGTAGTTTATACTCACCCCTGCACGGGCTATGCCCGCACCTTGTTGTGTTGGATGCAGACGACGGACAACGCTGATCTCGGTTGGGGCGTGGAGCAGGACGGTACATGGAGGCGGACCACTGGGCGGGACGTGCTCGGAGCGGACGTGGGACCCGAGGAGCCTGGAGGCTATATGTACCCACCCTTCAGGTGGGATTGCCAGTGGACGACACGAGGCCGCCATCTTTTCTTCAGTTGCTGTTCTTTACCTTTTCAGTTGTACTTTCAGTTGGGCTTGTATTCCGGCCCCCATTACTTTTCTACACTTGGTAGTTACTTTCCGCTTGCTGACTCTGTGGTGGTTGTTACTTATAAAGGCAATGCCTTCCCTGTTTACCGGGATTTTACGCCTTGGTGCTAGTCGCCAGCCCCTAGCCTATGGATGGCGGGCTTGGGGTAGTCACGGCACGGGCCCCGAGGTCGGGTCGTGACATCGTCAGAAGCAGAAAAATCAAAAAACTATAAATCATCATCATGTTTCTCACTAGAGACATGCTCTTTATTTATTTTTTCAATTACATTTTCCATAACAGAAATAGAAATAGTCTTATCAGAAGTAACAAACTCAACACATAGAGATTTTCCCCCTTAACAGATTCATCATTTTCCTTAAAATCTGGATCCAATTATACTTTATAGTTGGGTCTATCTGTAGATACTATTGGATAAGAAATTAGATCTAAAGGTATTTCCATATTTCTTCTTCTAATTCATCAAAATAATCCATCAGAGTTAGAATCATCATCATTATCATCTTCAACATTACCATTATTAATATTTCTAGCATCTCTACTCCCACTACCACTACCATTATCATCATCTTCATCTTCCCCTTTCTCTTCCTTATCATATTTCTTTGAACTATTTTTAAACTCTTCCACTATAGAAACATCAGCTTCTTCTTCATCACGTTTATCTAATTTTTCTCTTTTGGGAAGTCTCCTAGGTGGGATAGGATTTCCATAAGTAATAGGTGGTGATTTAGAAGAAAAATCAGGGTTACTCCCCTCATCAATTGAAATTACTTTCTCCTCACCTTTTAATGAGTTAGCAGCCTCTTCTTCAACATAATTAAATACTTAACAACTTCATCAGGTTCTAGATCATGTTCAACGAGATCCCTTGGCCTTGATGGATGATACCCATGGTTAAAATCTATATATAGTTTTTCACCATCAGCTAACAACTACTTCTTCTAGGTTTTCAATCTAATTCTCATTCTTGAACCAATTGCTTTTGAAATACAAAACCACTATAGTCTATGATAGACTCTTCATCATCTAAAACTACCAATTTTCTTTTAACAAGTCAAAAATGAACATGGTATAAATCCTGGAATTAGATCCTGAAGAAGGCTTGATCAATTTACACAAGTGAACTGTAAGGTATCTACATAAATTAATCTTATTTCCTATTTTTAAAAGATATATTAAGTAGGCATACTACTAAATTAAGGTGTAAAAGTCACCTCTTATGGGGTATAATATGTTCTGTATAAACATGAAGAGTTGGATACATTCCCCATCCAACTCTTAAGCTACTAGTCTTCTGGTTATTCCATCACAAATTAGTGATGTTAAAAAATCTTCATACATAAAAACATAACTCTCTTCGTGTATAGTTCCTTAATAATCATCATAAACTCCTTTATGGGGTAACTTCATACATTCAACCCATTTCTTCAAAGAAAAACCTATTATATATCCTTTGACCCAAATATTTATCAATTTATCATCATCTTGGTCAAACTTAAACTCCACAATCAGATATAACTCATAAAATACCATAGGATATAAGCATATTTCATTCAATTATAACCAATGTAACTAATATTGGTTCTAGAGTAATTTTAACACTAAAGACTTACTTAAGACAAACCACTCTTCTTCAACTTCTTTTTCATTTATAAAAACTATTCTTGATAGCTCTGGGGTAACTAGTTCTATAGGAACAGGAAAAATCAACTCACCCTTTTGTTTCTTAGATGGTAATCACATAAATGGAGAATAATTAGAAAAATTATTCCCTGTTTTTATTCAGATTGGTCTGGTAAGCTCGTACAAATGTGGAGAAAAAGTTTGATGGTTTGAGGGTTGGGATATTAAATGTTTCACTAGGATTGAGAGAGAAAAGATGAACAATAGAAATAAGGTGTGTTGGAACTAGTGAAACGTCTAACTCATATAATTTGGGATTCAAACATTAAAGAAATAAAAAATATAATAATAAATAAAAATTGAATTCAGAAGCCAAAAAAAAATTAATATCAGGTTATCAAAAGAAAAAACTATAAGAATATAAAAACAATAATTTTGAGAACTCTGAGGTAATAAAAATTCAAAAAGGTGTGAAAACCAATGTTGTGACATTTATAATGGTGAGAAAATAAAAACGGTGAGAAAACCACAATGGTGAGACAACCATAACAGTGGGTCAACTATAATGGGGAGACAACCATAATAGTGTGTCATAATCAATGGTGTGTCGTACTCAATGGTGTTTCATACTCAATGGTTTGTCATACTCAACAGTGTGTTAACTCAAAAGTGTGTTCTCTGAAAATTAAACTTAATAAAAATTAATCATACCTATATCATGATTTATATAATTCATCCTCTAAAAAATTAGTATATTTTTAAATATATTATCCAAATAATGTTCTGTAACAATTTATTTCATAGTGATGTCACCTTTTTTGAAATTTATCTCTCAAAAAGTGATGACTTGAATCAAAATGTTTTGTTAGATAATGTCACACAGTATTATTAGAAATTTTAATAGCACTTGTATTGTCACAATTTTTAGAGACATGTCAAAATTGATATCCACTGTATAGTAAAGTGTGTTTCATCCATAAAATTTGGTCACAATAACTACAAGCATCTACTTATTTATCTATAGCTGTAGAAAATTAAATAGAATTTGTTTTCTTACTACAACATGAAATAATAGACTTGCCCAAAAAGTGATATGTTTTAGAGGTTATTTTTTATCAAACATACATACACTAAAATCAATATTAGAATAAATAAATAAATTAAATTCATATTCTCTTGGATAAAACAATCCTAAATTGTTATTATATTTGAGGCATTTGAAAATTATTTAAACAGTAACCATGTGTGACTCTTTTGGATTAGATTTAAAGTTAAAACACATAAACATAGTAAAACTTATATCAAAATGACTAGCCATTATATAGAATATGCATTTAATCATCCCTTTGTAACTAGTTTGATTAACATATTTCCCATCTTAATCAAAATAAAACTTACATGTGGTAGTCATAGGAGTATCACTACTCTTAGTGCTATCCATGTTGAATTTTTTTAAAATATTCTTTTTATATATACCTTGATTTAAAATGATTCCATCCTTGTTTTGAAAATTTTTAAATCAAATAATGAACTTGATTTCATCCATTAAACTCATTTAAAATTTATTTTTCATTATTTTAGAAAAATCAATACATAAATATTTTTATGAATATCCAAACAAAATATCATCAACATAAATTTGAAAAACTAAAGAATATTTGTAAATTCATTTTATAAAAAGGCTAGGATCAGCTATTCCATTTGAAAATCCTTTTGAAATAAGAAAAGTATTGATCTTGTCATACCAATATCTAGAAGGTTGTTTTAAACCACCTAATGATTTCATTAATTTGGAAACATAATTTGGAAAATATGGTCATTGAAAACTAGGGGGTTGATAAAAAACAACTCCAGTTATGAAACTATTTAACCAAACACTCTTGAGATCTATTTGATAATGTTTTAAATCTAGATGTGTCAGATATGCAAGAATAATTCCAATATATTCAAGTATGGATACTAGGGAAAAGTTTTCTCATAGTATATTCCTCCCTCTTGACCATGAATTTGGATGAAAAATATTTATTTGTTTCTAGCTATTGTTCCTAACTTATCTAATTTGTTTTTACACACCCATTTAGTGCCTATAGTTACTCTTTCATTGGGTATATTAATATGTTCTCACACATAGTTTGTTCTAGATATATTTAATTTTTATTTAATTTCCATCACCTAGAATTTATCATTAATAGATTCATTAATGTTATTATGTTCTAGATGAGACAAGAATGCTTGATCTTCTACCTTATTCCTAAGATAATCTATTGTTTCAGTACCTTTATCTAGGTATCCTACAACAATATCTTATGGGTGATACATAAGGGTTCTAACAACTCAATAAAAAGTACTAATAATCACTTCATTATTTTCTATATGTTTTGGTTTTGATATTTCTAGAAATATTTTAGGAAAATATGATTTTTTGATTATTTAACAATAGAATTATAAGGTTTAGAATTTTAATTTATATAATATAAATCATACTTAATATTTTATAGAGAATTATTGGGCTCATGTGGATCTATTTCATCAAATTTTACATAGAAAGATTCTTCCACAATCTTAGTCCTCTTATTGAAAACATTATAGGCTTTACTAGAAATTGAATAACCTATGATAATTTCTTCATCACCCTTGGAGGATATTTTTTCAATATTATCCTTAGTGTTAATAATAAATACATCTCAACCAAAAAAACTTAATTAATTTACCTTAGGTTTTCTATTATTCCAAATATGATAAGGGTTATTCTTCAAAATTGGTCTAATTGAAACCATATTTATATTATAATAGGATCCATTCACATCCTATTCTAAAAAATAGATAGGTATGTCACACTAATTTAATATAGTTTGTGAAATCTATTGAATAATTATATTTATTCTTTGTAAAACTCAATTCTTTTGAGGGGTCTAAGGAGCATAAAATTTATGACTATAGCCATTTTTTTATAAAAAGTATTTAATGTCTTGATTTTCCAAATCACATACAAGGTCACTTCTAAAGGAATTAATTCTAAATCATCTTCAGTTCTTTACAAATCTAGAATACTTGGTAAAATGAGAACAAGATTCACTCTTGTGAACTAAAAAGAATAATCAAGTACACCTACAAAAAAATTACAAGTACATAGAAAATGTGATTCCCATTTAAACTAGAAAGTCTAGATGTTCCAAATAAATCTATATGAACCATCCCAAGAGGTTTATGAGTTGACATATCTCTATTTAATTTAAAAAAAATATTATATTTCTTCCCTTTTTGATAGGGGTTACCGACGTTTTCATTTAGAATCATAAACATTGCATGGATTATTTTGAAACATGAATTGAAAACCATCATCACATTACTGTGAAATACTAAGAAAGTTAGATTTCAAACCATGAACAAACAATAATTTATAAATTAAACGATAATTACTGTTACAAATTTTTCCAAAGATGATGATTTTACCATTTTCATTATCACCAAAGGCGACATGACCACCGTCAACCTTAATGAGGATTTTGAAGAAGGAATAATATTCATCCATATGTCTTGAAAGAACACCATCTAATTTCTATAGAATTCTATAGGAGGTCTTTAAACAGTTTTCCAAAAAAACATAATTTATAAAAACAATGACCTTGGTACACATATCTATTTGGTTCCAGAGATATTATTAATAAAAACAAAATGAATCAATATTTTTTTGATAGGTTTACTATAAATTTACTGAATAATTTTTGAAATAATGACTCTTTGGGTCCTTTAAAAAAATATGCAGTATTAGAACATTCTAGTTTTGACTTAGAAGAAAAATTTCCTTTTGTAACTATATTCTTTTTATGTTGGTATCCAATACCAGCAACATATTTAGGTACAAATTTATTTCATAAAATCTATGTGAGATTTTCTCTACCATTAGATATTTTTTAAAAGTATTTCTTTAGTTTCTCATTTGAATATTTAATGTCAATATTCTCTTCTAATATTTTAACATTATTTTCATTTTTATTATAAATATCATATTTAATATTTTTAGATAAAGTATGTTGTCTATTAAGAGTTTAATATTTTTCTCTTTGTTTATTGAAAGTTTCCTCCAACATACTAAAGTACTCAAATATTTCTTCCTTAGTCATATAATAATTATTATTTTCATTCTCATAATTTTTAGAAATATATAAATTGGATATAGTAGGTACCTCAGTAACATTTGTAATAATTCAGATATTGGATCTATCATGTTTTTCATTATCATTAGAGTCAAAATCCCTAGATATCTCCTCAGAAACACTCCATATAAATTTCATTGACTTTGTGTATCTTCCGTCCTTTTCATTAAATCTATTTTTTTCTATAGTTTTAGATATTCAGTTTTCCTATGTCCTTTATGTTTTCACACATAATAGATTATTCAATTTTCAAACTTCTTCTAGTCTCTCTTCTATTTTTCTTTAGTGTTATATTTCCCTTTATAGATTGAATTTCAGAAACATAAAAGTTCTTCCTATGAAATTTATGGAATCTTATGGCTAGATAGACCATATCCTCATAACTATCCAGTGGTGACTTACTGACACTTGAACTATAATCTTGAGCATTCTTCCTTTCCTTTTGATTAGACACAATAGTCTTAAAGGATACTGATTTCCTCTTTCAATCTTCACCATCTTCTTGTTTGAATTTTGACTCTTCTTAATAAATCTTCACCTTACCAATTGGATATTTGATATGTAGATTTCTGATGTCATTGGATTCTTTAATGGAGGTGTATTTGACTCTCCATCATTTACATAGACATCTTTAAAGATGCATGATATTGTCCATATTGGATACAGTATTCCCAAGGGAGATAATTGTATTCCCTATTTCATTAAATCCAAGGTACATGTTAGGAATTGGTTTATACTGATTCATCTTAAATCTATCACACTTAATACTATATGTGTCAGGACACATCTCCTTAACGTTAGTTATTCTCTCATGTGAAATAGATAAAGTATCAAAAATTTAATATGCAGTTTGGTTGGAAGATATTTTTTTAATTATTTATCTCTTAAAACAATGTAAAAACACATTTATTTCTTTAAAATTATTTTTATGGAATCTTTTTAGAATTATCCCATTCCTTTTTAGCACTATCATGAAATACATATTTATATTCTATAATATTCCAGATCTTGAAACTTGTACTCTAAATGTGAATTTTCATTTTAATCTTCCATTGAGCATAATTGTTACCATTGAAAAGGATAGGTTTGTTAGTATAAGAAACTTATTTTCTAAAATCAACATAAATAACTAAATTTATAAATAATAGAAATTTGATATCTTTTTATATTAACAAAAATCGCGGTTGGAATGTTTTTTAAAAACTTTGATACCAAATATTAATCCTCTAATACCAAATATTGTTCGAATTGAGTATCTCGAGAGGGTGGTGAATTGAGCACCCAATAAAAATTTCTTTTAAAAATAGATTAAAATAGACTCCCCCAATTAATTTAAAATATCCTCAGTTAACCAAAACATAAGATCATTCTAAATTTCAATATTTTAAAAGATTTATCAAAAGGCTGATTAGGTATCGAATAAAATAATTTGTAATATTAATTAAAACATTGAAATCAATTTAATTAAATATATATTATAAAAACTCTAATTTAGTTTAACTATCAATGTATTAATTTTATATCGTTTAATTTTTTTAATGAAAAAAATCAAAATAAAGAATAAAACATGGAGCAGAATTTTGAACACAACAATTTCAGTCTCTCGCTGAGACATAGTCCTCTGTAGTTGGAGATCACCTACAACAAAGTAGTTTATAAAAAAATAGTTTTATCTAAAGCCTGGATTGGATTTACAACTGTATACTACTGACCATACAACACAAGGCATCCTCTACTATAATCCATGTGAGTACAGAATATATCATGTCACATAGGACATATTTTATAGTTTCCATTGGAGTACAAAAGATAAGAAAATAGTTTTTAGAAAATATCAGTGTATATTCTATTTAGTTTTAGGATACAATGTGATGTAAAATAAACAATGAAACACACACCGCTCATATTGTAAAATGAAATTAAAAAACTAATCAATTTAAAATTATGAACTGATATAAATGCTAAGATTATTATTTAGTGAGGTTCATGGCAGCTTGAAAGAATTTTGAAAATAAAGCTCAAGTTAGGAACTTGAAACATTAGTAAAAAAGAGTGTGATGGACACTTCTATTCTCAAATTCAGGAATACAACATATTCGTATTGAGCATTGGCTTTCCCAATTGAGTAGAGAAGGATGTAGTATGTATTTTATTGCAATAAGGTTCATATTTTCATTATTTTTATGTGAACTCGCACTTATTCCTGCATGAAAACGAGGGAGTACACTTCTCTTTTTATTAGCATAGTTCACGAGTATCCACTTGAGAATATGTATATTCTGCATCCTCATACTCAGGTCTAACACATCCTTTAATGCATTCTGTTGAGAAATTAAGAAAAAAATCATTAAAATAATTCTCATCCTTATATTAAATATAATTTCCATTATAAATATTTAATTTAAAAGGATAAATTAATAAATTGTGATAGTGTGTCTTAAATGGTGACTCATAGTTTGGTGGCATCTTATTCTAGTGGTGTCTCGAGATGATGGGGTCTCGTTCTAAATATATATCAAGTTGGCAGTATAAAATCTTGTACATAGACAAAATCTATGATGATGGTGACTCAACTGATGGTGATTTATCCTTTTGGTGGTGACTCCTCTGATGCTAGGTCAAGAAGGAAATGTCTCATACTTTTCAAATTTTCTCATTCAGCAGTATGAAACAAATGATGGTGTCTCAAGACAACGGTGATACATTTCTGGGAATGTGTTGTGTCGATGATGAATCATCCTTGGTGGGGTGATATGGTTTGCAGTGAATCATCCTTAGCGATGTCTCATGCATATAAATTATAATCACATATCTTAGATTATACGTTGCTTACATAAAACAAGAAACTTATTAATATCATTAGAATACTGATTTATTTATCATTAAAATGATGGGGACAACACTTTCTTTTAGGGTAAGAATCCAACATTTCAAGGGGAACTAGTCTCCCAAAAATAATTATCATGTGAAGAAATAATATATTGTTCTATCAGTACATAGAAATAATTATATTAGTACTATGTCACTGATGGGAATTCAGTTAAGAATATGATTGTAGAGAAACAAATTTATAAGTTGGAGAATGGAAAAGAAGGGTTTTCTGACATGTAATAATTCTGTAAAGAAACACCTTGGTACTTACTTGAATGGAATGAGATATTTCTATATGTTTTTAGAGAAAGGAAACCATTCTAATGATTTAATGAGAAATCATTAAATTCATAATTTTCAATACATCAATAATAATGAGATTGTGTACTACGAAAAGGAATTCCCTAGGCATCAAGGAAGTATAACTTGAAATAAGCTATGATATTAAGGTCAACATTATGATATTAATACAGAAGAACTGGTATGATTAAAGTGCTTGTGTTAGGATTCCAGAATTTTATTATATGATTATTTAGTCATAGATATTAAAATAATTATGAAATTTATACAGAGTTTAATACAGTAATATTTTATTAATGATTTTATAGAATATGTTTAATGATAACAATTAATAAGAAGAGTGATTCAGTGGCCAGTTGAACTTCTCTGAAAATAGATGATTGAGGCAAGATAATCACTAATATATGATCTATGTGGAGATAATAATAATAAAAATATGTTTGTGGGATTGTATTGGTGACCATGATATTTTTTATTGATTTTATGTTTTATTTTATCTTTTATTTAATTTACACACATTATTGATTTGTAGAATATATTTTTCAATTTGATATTTTATATTTTCAGGCCTAAATTTGTTTAATTAAGGTCTTATGATGAACAAGTTATTCACATATATTGATTTCCACGTTAATATCCCCATTAAATTGTCTCAAGAATATAATTTTGATTTATTGAACCTATTTTAAAAAACATAGAATTTGAATTTTGAGGGATATATTTTGGATAAGCCATCAAGTTATTTATTTCTGGAATGGATTAAGCTGAACTATTTGTGTTATTAGATAACTTTTTATAAACATTTTGGTCTTCTAAAATCTCTAAAGATAAGAGGAATAACATATAATTATTTTATTGACATAATGACAAGTTAATTGTAAATTTTTGTGGTCTAGTAATAAGAATTCACATTTTATTCACATTATTTGAAGTAAGATATGAAGTAGTAATTGATCAAAAAACATCCCAAGGATTAAATTGTTCCTATATAAGGATAACAAGTAAAAATACTTTCTTATTTTCTAGTTCTATAGGGTATATTAATTCCTCAACTGTATGGAAAGGATCTTGAAACTAAAAATGTTATCTTAATACCTTCATTTATAATGAATGAAATAGTCCCTTAACTTATCACAAATTTATAGTTTTGGGGTCATTAACCTTCTCTATAACACACACTTTCATGTTATCAATGATCTCTAGGGCATTATATTAATTCTTTGAATTAGTATTCTCTTTGATTTATATGTTTCCAATTCCAACCAATCTTCTCTTACATGGGGACCTTATAATGTGTTATTCTGGATGACCTTCATACATCCATTTCTATCTTATCAAGATGATGTTTTATGAACCATTTGTAAGGTTTAATTTTCCCACCATGGTATTTTAAAATGGAAAACCCTTGATTATTGAGATTAATTTAATTGTGTGGATGAAATTTTTTTAATGGTTTGGGAAAATGTAACACCCTGGGATTTTGAAAATATGAGCACTACATTCAATAGAGTATATGACACACAGATTTGCAGAGAATATAACACCCTGAGAATTTATGATGTATTTATTTTTAAATAAATTCAATATCTTCAATATCTTTTGATGTAAAAAGCACTGGGGTAAAACAAAACATGATACTCTATTAAAATATTTTAATTTCAACATGAACATTAAAACATAGGCATTAAATTTGAGAGTTTGAATAAAAATAAATAAATTATTATATTTATATGGGTTTTGCATGTATAAATTAAATTAAATTTATCTTTATTTATTATAAATAATATAAGAATCATATTAAAGTAAATAAAATGTTTTATGAAAAAACATTTGTTTATAAAAGGAAGTTTAGTCATTGTTTGCGCACAACATTTATAATTAATTACTATCACATTCATGAAAAATAATATTTGATATTTTTTTTAATATTCACATAAAAATTGTCTTCGGTTTATTTTTTGGGATTTTTCTGAAAAGTTTCAATTTTTTATGAATAGTGAAGTATACTGACTTTTTATTGAAAACTAACTTTCAGTTGAAATTATTTATAAATAAAGACTATAATTTAACATTGTATTAAAATATAATTAGAAAGATTTTATACCTATTATAGATTTTTTTTTCATTATAACCATTTTCATGTTGGTTGTTTAGTTAAAACCATTGTAAAATCTTCAATATTTTCTCTTTGAAAACCCACATTCTCGTTAGGCCTGTCCTATTAATTTTAAATGAAAATTTTCCACATATAAAAATGGAATAAGGAAAATGGATTAATTTTTTTTGAAATCATAATAATTTATATCATATAATAAGGTAAAATTAATTCTTGACCATAAATAATATTAAAAACATTAAAAATATTTACTGTTATTATAGTAAAAATGGGGTCACATAGGGGTTAAAGTAAGAAGATAAGGGTTAAAAATTACTCAAATCATTTAAAAATACTATATTATAAACATAATTACATTTTATACTTCCTAAGTTCGCATATATGGTTATTTGGATATTTTTCACATGTGAATTATTTTATCATTTCAGATTATTTTTTGGAAATTTACAAGTGATTTCCATGAAGGATCCTTTTACCCACTTATAAATGGGAACTCCCTCCCCTCACATGTTCACAACCCTCAAGAACATTGGATATACCAAACCCTACCAAAATCATTCCCCAAAATCCTTATACATATTATAGAGGTGATGGTCCCCCCAAAAGACCATCCCTAGGGTTCTTATAATGATATACAAAGGAGGTTTTCCCTTAGAGAATGTAATTATCTTAACAAATCTATTGCAATTTATTTCTTATTTTTACACCTTAAATTATTTCTCAAAACTAAAAATTTAATAAAAAAATTATCTCCTTTATAATTAGATTTTATTATGTTTATGGGATAATATTTATCCATATCCACTTCTATAAAATGGGAAACAAAATCATCGATCATGTGTTCGGTGGACTACTGCCTCGTGTACTAATGTACTTCATTTTCCATAACACCTTACAAGGATTGATATAATGATGAATTTACTGTATTTATGTAATTATTATAATTATTTTATTTTAATATACTATATACATCTTTTCATTCCATTTCATTATAGATATGATAATGTCGCTCATTTATACGGCAGACTATTACTTCGCACAACGATGTGATTCGTTTTTCCCTTATGCATTACAAGGAAAGTAATAAGAATAAAATTAATGAATAAATGTGATATATATAAGATGATAATTATTAGTTAAAATAAAAAATCACCTACTTTTTTACCCTTCACTCATTAAGGGAATGATATCGTCCCTCAACCATACGTATGACCTATAGTCTCCACGAAATGATGTGATTCATTTTCTATATCCATAATTTATAAATGGTTATAAAAATGTATTTACTAATTAGATATAATATTTATATAAATTATTATAATTATTGAGATTATATATATATATATATCCTATAAACAAGAACTAGAACTTTTATGACCAAATGTGTATGAAAAAATAAGGGATGCAACACCTGAAACAATGAATATAATGAAATATTACTTACAAATAGGTGAAAAAATATTATAATAGGATAATATATGATTTTAAAAATATGATTATACTTTTTATATGAATTAATTACATGGTTTAAACCACTATAAATTAGTTATGGATAAGTATTAATGAAATTAGACCTTAGGTGAGGGTTTTTATCTCACTTTTACTTCTATGAGACATATAATATATTACCCACTCATTTCCTTTTTGTGGTGCATATAAGAAACCATTTATATGTTGTATCATGAATATATTTATCTTCATGTTTTTAAGGTTTCATTTTAGGGAATTTCTTTTTTGGGGCTTACGATTCTAAAGCTACCAAAGTGGTAAGAGTTTATTTGAAAATATCATAATTATTTGGGATTATTCAGGATTATATCTACCTTAGAGTAATTATTTAAATTTTATAGAGAAAATGTATTTTTCTTCCCACTAGTTATTCATGAACTTTTTCATGTATTAATATCATTTTTTACTCTTTTTTACATGGAATAATAGATAAAATGTTTTTAATAAAATCTATCATTGTTTCTCTCTTTGTTCGACAATCAATTTTCATCAAGATCCATTTTATTTAAAAAAAATCAATAATATTTTAAACATTTTAAATATTATTAGATAAAAAATTTTTTACCCATTTTATTTTTTAAAAAAATTTATTAAAGGAATCATCATATAATTTTCAAAACAAGTCCAATTAGGCTTTTACCCAAAAATTGAAATGAGTTTTTTTTAACATATATGAAATGAACTGAATTTTCAAATGTCATGAGAAATCAATGTTTTCATACTTATTTTACATGTTTTTAATGGTTATATTAAAATTAACATATCTTTATAACTATTTTGGATTTTTTAAACAATTTTTTTTTCAAAATGAAAATTTTACTTTTCTAAAAAAAATTCAAGGAACTTTCCATTGTATTTATATTGATCAATGACATCGACCTTATATTTTAAAAATGATCCAATGAAGATATATTGTATTTATACCAAACATATTATTTCTTGTGAGTTTTTTGATCTCTTTGACTAGTGATGTGCAATTTTATTACAATTAACCTTTTTAATCTAGAGGGTTTATGATTGTGTTTATTGATTGGGGGAAGTATTAGCATTTTAATGTTAGTTTTTTAATATGAAGGTTTGTTTTTATTATTCTTCACCCATTTAATATGATGAACTCATTGAACAATATAAGACATGTTTGGGGACCGATATATCTCCTTCATTCATTGATTGGTCTCAAGAGACAATACAAACCTGGTTTGGGCCAAGGCTTTAGCCATTTAACAATTTTTCTTGGAACAAGGCCTCAATGATTTGTTCTGGATTTCCAAAATTATGAATTAAATACTAATGAATTATGTTAGTGATATTTAATGTTATTATTTTATAATTTAAAATATCTATGATAATTTTTTCAAGATCATTTGATTATTTATATATAATTATATAATTAATATTTATTCCTATCATATTATTCTCTGGTTATTTATTAAATGACATGTATTTCAATTATTCACCTTTCCATAATGATTATTGATAATTTATTCACAGCTTCTGTTATATGTTTACCCTTACTAAACATCTGAGATCACCCCTTTATTATGTTTTATTTTTACTCAGATACCTAGATGTGTTTTTTGATCGATATGAAATGATACTTTATAATAAATAATGGTGTTTTCAAAGGAAATAATTTCCATGTTTTATGCTTTCAAATGTATTTGATGTTAATGTATGTATCTAGTTCACAAAGACTATTAAAATATTTAGTCTTTCAAGATGTGATTCCTTATATCTAGTTCTAATGTAATAAAGTATACACTGTCTTTAGGATACAAAGGTTTGGGTAACTACATCTAGGGAGATCAATATTATTAAAATTATTATCTCATGTTCATATAGCATCAACTGAAGGTGGATGAAATTTTGATGATGATGTTTCATTCTAGGTATTGAAATTATGAGTTTATGGTTATCCCTTTTGGGTTAAAAATACTATATCTCTATTTATGGACCTTATTAATAGAATATTTCATGATTTTTCACAAAAATTTGTGTTTTTGTTCACTGATAATATTTTATTGTATTTGAAATGTTATGAGGATCATGGTAAACCCTATTGTATTTTCATGTAAATATTTAAATAAAATGAATTATAGGGAAAATTTAGTAAATTTCAATTATGGTTGTCAGAGATTCCATTCCATCAAAAAATTGAAACTAAAGATGTAATAATTATTCATCTAGCTAAAAAATGTTTTTAAATAGAGTCCAAAACTTATAAATTATATAAAGATTCGTAGTGTTCTTGGATTATCAAGTTACTATAGGAAATATGTGGAAATATTTTATCATTAATCTTTCACATTAACTATGTATAATCTTAAAGGAGTTAAATCCATATGAATAATGGAATGAAATGAATTTTTCTAAGAATTGAAATGAAGATTAATGAATGATACACTTTTGTACTTTTGCTCTATAAGTGGGGATTTTTTTCATCTACATCGATTCATTTTTAAAGGGACATGGTTTTTTTATGATGAATGATCTGATAATTACTTACACTTAACATTAATTGAAACCTCACAAGATTAATTATACTACACATTCACTTAAACGAGATACTAGGGATTATGTTTTAAAAATATGGAGACATCATCTATATGGAGTAAAGTGTGAAATATATACTAATCAAAAAATTTTAATTTTATATTTAGTCAAAAACTGTTAAACATGATCCACAAAGATGTCTTAAACTAATAAATTATTAGTTTTGTATGATTAATTAACATCCTTGAAAATCTATAAGATTTATTTATTTTTTAAGTCAAGAAGATAATGATTCATTAATAATGTTAAATTTTTGAAACATGATCCCTTGGTAATTGATTTGATGAATATTAGTCTATAAATTAAGCATGTAGGAACTTCCTCAACTTTATTTAAGGAGTCAGAGAATTCATATTTGTTAGAAATAATTATCCAATATTAGAAAGAGGATTATGTTTTATAGGAAAATGTAGAATTGGTTAGAAAATGTAAGATTCATTATTTTACATTGATAAAGAAGTAGTTTCTTTAATATAAAAACATTATGTGTTCCTTATAATTCCTTGTTAAAGAATGAATTATTGATTACATCTTATAGTTCTATATTTTTTCCCATCCTGGTAGCCCTAAAATTTTATAAAGACCCTTGAGAAAATTTATATTAATATGAAATAAAGAAAGATATTTTAGAGTATACCATGAAATTTTGTACTTTACAACTAGTTAAAGTTGAATAAAAATTACTAAAAGGGATTCTCCAGACCTAGTTGGTGATAGAGTGAAAATTAGAAAATATATTTATGCATTTCATAGTGTGATTTTAGAATACATATAAAGGTAATAATGAAATTCAAATTATTGTAGATACATTCACTAAATATATTCATATTTTTCTATTCCAGATAGTATGTATTTAGATCATCCTTATTGGTTGTATTTTATGGATATAGTTAGGTTACATTGAGTTACTCTCTCCATGTTATCTGATATTGATCATTGGTTTTATTATATTTTTTGGAAATTCATTCAGAAGTCGTTGTGGGACGAATTAAATTTTAGTAAAGCTATTCAATTTTAATATGATATATATTATGAGAGGATTATTAAAAGTAGGTGAATGGATTTTTTTTGATTCCTTTTAAAGAATTATATTGAACCTAGTATTTAAATCCAGCATGTTAGAAAAAATTAGGTGAATGGAAGTTGTTGGGATCAAAGTTTTTAGAAGAGATGTATGAAAATATTAAGATTATTCAACATCATATGATGGAAAGTTACAGAAGAAAAATTGTAATGTTTATAACTATTGGAAATATATTTTACTTAAGATAGGTGATCATGTTTTTCTAAAATAATCTCCATGAAATTTTGTTATTAATTTCGGTAGAAACAGAAAGTTATGCCCACAGTTCATTAGACCATATAAAATTATTGTGAATTTTATGTTAGTTCCATACTGACTATCATGACCTCTGATTTTAATCCATGTATATGATGTATTTCATGTTTTATTTTCAAAAAAAATGTGTTCGATGCATCCCATGTTTTGGGTCCAGAATTAATTCAATTAGAAGAGAGCTTTTCTAATAAAGAAAAACCTATTTGGATTTCTAATATTAGAAATATGGTGTTTTTTAATAATGGTTTTCACCCAGTTTTGGTTTCTTGTTAAAACTATATGATTGAAGAAGAAACATGAGAATCAGAAAATGAAATGAAGGAAAAATATCCACAGTTATTTAAGAAGTGAATAAAATTGTGAGGATGTAATTTCCAAAAGGCGGAAGAATTAAACAACCTAGTTAATATTGATAATTTTTTAATTTCATTCCATAATAATATTCATGAATTGTATTTTTTAGAGGTGTATTTATTATAAGATTTATTATGTAATTTTTTAATCAAAAATACAATAATCTTATTCTTAATATTTTTTTATAAGTATTATATGGTTGTATTTAAATGATTAAATTATAATTTTTAAAAAATTCAATTTAAAAAATTATATCTTTATTTAAATTAAAAATTAAAAATTTTGTTCAAGTTTGTTTTTGGTAATTTTCTTCAAAAAGATATTTTTTTGTTGAATTGTAGAAAGTACAGATTTTCCAGTAAATTATATTTTATTTCATATTTTATAGAGTCGCATAATAGTTTTTATAGGTTTTAAAATTAAATTAGTTTCTATTAATAAGAAATAATCCAATAAATGCCATTTGAATCTATATTACATTTTAATTTCGTATACAAAAGGTTTTTATAATTAAACATGCATTTTTTGAAAAATTAATTTTCTTCAAATTATACAGGTTTGTTTTAAAATTAATTTCTACCAATTTTATAAAATTAATTTGTTAAAATTGGATCCATATTTGGAATTATAATTTGAAATTTTTTTAATGACTCTACTTTAATGTTTGGTAATTTTAATCGAAACATTGGTAAAAAAAATCAGGTATCGTGGTAAGAGTTTAAATAAGTTAGAAGGGTTAAAACTATAATAATAAGGGATTAAATTAAATAAAAACATGTTTAAATTCAATTTTATAGTCATATTTAAACACTATATTATCTACTCTCCTAAAATGATTCATTTTGGAGATTTGGTTTTAGAAATCCACTAATATATTTTGATATTTTCAAATATTCCAAGGGTGTCATCTTCCACACTTTACAAGGACACCCCCTATCATTTCATCTCCCCACTTTATGATACTCGTAGAAAGGAATTTAACGTCCCTAATTCCCTCTTAAAATCACTACCCATTTTATAGTTTTATTTTCTGACCATAATATAATCATTGGAAGTATTTATATATAAAGATAAGAGGTTTTCTTGAGAAGAGGTATTGTTCTTAACTGAGTGTTTAATTTTTATGTATTATTTTAAATCCATAAAAACTTTCCTAATATTTTTTATATAAAAAATAATTATATACCATATATTTATATGTTATTATGTTCATGTTATAACCATTTTCATCCACTTATATATTTAATGGAAATTAAAAACATCGCTCATGTGTACATATAGACTACCACCACCCCAGAAAATGAATTTCATTTTTTCTCATTGAATCTTATGGATGAAAAAAATGATGGAAAATGAAATAATAGGATATATATTGAAGTTCACTGTGTTGCATTTGTTGTCAATGAGGCATGAAGTTGTCATAAAATGAATGGATGTCAAGGAATGTCAAGATGTGAATGACAAAGGTTGTGATGGTGATGGTGATGAATGGAGAATGGCCATGGTACTAAGATGCATGTCACTTAGGAGATTCACTAAGTGGCCTAGGAGATGTGGTTGAAACATTCTCTAGTAATATCAGACGATTGATGAGCTGCTCTTTAAGTTCAAAGAACTTGTATCCTGATGATACAAAGTCACAACATGATTAGAAGACCATGCATTGTAGTGACAATGCATGAGGAGTTGAAAGTGATCCATCCATAAGTTCTAAGTGGATGAAGTGGATTAAATAAGTCCATGCACTATCATTTAGTGCATGTGAATTTGAAGAAGATCCAATTTGATCTCTGATTAGATCAATGAAGAACGTTGAAGAATCTATTTGACTAAGGAGCTCGGTTGATGAAGAAGAACCTTCAAGAATTTCCATTCCTAAGTGATAAATAAATCTTGAGGATGAATGGAGGAATTCTTAAGAAGAAGAAGAAAAATGTAGAAGAAGAATGGCTTGGCATTTAGAATGGGCATTTTTCATATGGAGTACTTTGTTTTTTGACAAAGTAACATTCTGTCCCTTTGCCAAAAATATGGCCAGCCAAGGCACCTTGAGGGTTCAACCCCAAGGCATGGGCACTAGGGCACCACGCCCGGGGGAACCCGTGGGGCGAGCCAGGGCAGCAAGGCGCACACCTAGGACACCGCATGGGCGCCTGGGGCACGCCCGGAGGAGCACGGCAGGGGCCGTGTATAAGCCCCGAGGGCACACGGTGGTGAAGCCCGCGCACCCGTGTGTGCATAGTGGGCGCTAGAGCGCGCCCGCAGGAGGCATGAGTGGGCGCAGAGCGCGCCCGCAGGGAGAACACGGTGCGGGGCGGCACCGTGGAGGTTGGAAGTTCAATTGCGGGGTTGAGGCAGCGCTAGGGTGATAAACCGCGGAAAAACCGCGCGCCGATTCGATGTGGGACGCGGAAATTTCACCCGGGACAGATCTGAGCCGTCCGTCTCATCGCGCGCTGGATCGCAGCCGCTCATCTCATCTGCCGCGCGCCGCGATCTAATCCGGCCGTCCGATGTATTTCAATCGCCCAATCCGACGGCCGTGGCTCGTCTTCCACCTCGAGCTCGAGCCGAGGCACCTCCCGCGATGCCGTCGAACCAGACGCCTCCCGACGACTACATTCGAGATTCCAGCCACCTCCGACGAAGATGAAGACACCATTGAGCTCGTCTGGACACACTGAACATATACATGCAATAAAATTGGTTTGCATGCGATGTATGGATGAATTCGGTCGAGGCCGAGGCAAATGGAGTTGCCGAGGCATCGGGTGTTCATGTTTTGCATGGATAGGCCTAGACAGAGGCATGCACACGTTCGGCCGAGCATGAATGTGAGGGAAGAGAAAATAAAAGATCCCGCGTGAAACAGAGGATAAAAATAAAGATTTTGAAGATTTTAAAAGATCCGAAATCTTCAGGATTTTGAAGTTAAAACCACGCGGATGTTTAGAAGCGTTTCTCTGCCTATAAAAGGAGCACCCGAGGCATGAAGATGCTTGTTGTTTCTTTGTTGAATATCCGGAGAACCGTGAGTGCACCTTGTGCCTCGCGAAGCCGAAGCCCTGCGCAACACCCTTGCGCGGCTGAAGTTCCAGAGCCACCTGAGGCTCTGAAGGAGGTCCCTGCCCGCGTACTCGCGCGGCAGAAGGAGCCCTCACTGCCCGCAAACTTGCGCGGCAGGAGGAGCTTGCGTGGCTGAGGTGCTTGACACCTTTCGCGCCCTTGTGGCCTTGTGCGCTTGCGCGGCAGTAGCACCAGCGCGCCCGCGGCCAGTGCACTCTGTGCGGCTGTGAAGAGAAGAAGGCCGCACCCCTTGCGCGCCTATTTTGAAGGTGGAGTTCGGGCAGTGTGTGCACAAGAAGTGGAAGGCCGAGGCAGTGCCTCGTGTGTGAACTTTGAGAAGGCCGAACCTTTTTGCTTGTGTGCCAAGAAGACAAGAACACCTACGGGCAGTAGGCTTGTGCAAAACGAAGAACATGTTGTGTGTGCACCAAGTGAAGACCACACATTTTGTGTGTGTGCAAAGTGAAGAAGAAAGGCTACGGGTTGTGTGTGCAAGAAAAAGTGAAGGGCAAAGCCTTGTGTGCAAAGAAGACAAAAAGAATAAATTGTGTGTGCTAAACAAGAACAAGGCCGAACCTAGGTGTGTGCACTAAAAGTAAACACACTTAGAAGAAGAAAGAAGTGGAAGACTCACACTAATGTATAATACACTTTTAAGTGTGTAAACAAATTGAATAAAGTGTGTGAAGTTTAGTGAAGGTCTGTGCTTAAAGTGACTACACCCTTTGTGGGTCTACTGCACCAAGATGAGGAAAGGAGAAGTGCATGCATGCATGCATGCACGTGCACACGTGAACGGAGTCAAATCAGTGGTGTGCAATTAAGTAGTCCAAGACCAGTGGTTCTTGAAGAATTTGAGAAGGCCATGCAGTCAGTGCATGAGAATGAAGAGTTTCCATGCACTCAGTGCATGAAGTTGATCTGAAGTGAGACTGGACCAGACTGAAGTTAAAGATATCAGTTGTCTGAGTATTCAGTAGTTGGAGAGAGAAGCCAGGTCATCCTGAGAAGAAGGAGATAAATCCTGAGCAAGACGAGAAGACCTGATCATCACAAGTGATCAGAGGTACAGAGCAAGGCCAGCAGTCTTTATCCCAGACTGCTGAAGATACTTGAAGAGCTGAACAAGAAGAAGAGCTACTCGTGTTACTCGAGCAGCCAGGAGAAGACCCCTGTGAGACTCAGGGTGGAGGAAGTCTCCAGTGGGATTCTGGAGCAGGCCAGTGGGACTCTGGTAACACTGTGTGAAGCAGTATAAAGACCCTCCTGTGGGACTCAGGAGAGATACAGTGGGACTCTGTATCGACCATTGTAATTTTAACAGGTTATAATGGAGAATCCATGCTGGGAGAGCATGGAAAGGATGTAGGCCTTTGGTGCCGAACCTTGTAAATCCTTGTGTCTTGTGCCTTTTCATTACTGCATTATCCGGGAAAGGTTGAGAGACATAAGAAGAGTGGATCGAGGCCTTAATAAGCCATAGAGGTTTAATTGATAAGAATCAATTAGTAAAAAGTTTTAAGGGATCACTGATTCACCCCCTCCCCCTCTCAGTGATTCACACTGATCTGGGCACTTCAATTGGTATCAGAGCGAGATTACCTCTAAAAGATCCAAGAGAGTCTATATGGAGTGCAGATTTGAGGAAATGAAAGAACAGCCTCAAATGGAGATATCTGCCAAGACTCAGAAAAATAGAAAGAAGAAACAGGCCAAGAAGATGAAGAAAGCCTGTCCTAGCTGTGATGAAGTTGAAACAATAAATGATCTTCAGAGTGCACTCAAATATCTTTAGAAGACAGTTCCCATGGAAGTGGAAAAGTGTATAGCTACAGACATCCATGATCTTCATGAAGAAAAATCACAGTTAGAAGAAGAAGCCAATGCAATGGAAGATCAATTGGCTAAAAGGGTTGGCATAACCAACACTCTTAGAAAGCTGGTGAAGGCTAAGGAAGAAACAGTTTCTCTTTGCAATGATAGATATGAAGATACTTGTGAAGAATTGCAAAGAAGTCTTTCTGAGAAATAAATCTTTAAAGTAATAATCAAAGATGTTTACCATGCACTGGAGAAGAGGCATAGAGTATCAATGGTTGTTAAAGATGCTCAACTTGAAGACAAAGTAAAAAGGGTGAAGGAGCTTGACAACTCATTGCTTGAAATGAAGAAGGTGCATGAAGACCAGTTAGAACAGCTGAAAGAAAATTGGGAAGGAAGGCTAAGAACTATTGAGGATGAGAAGAACTCCCTCAATATGAAATGCTTAGAACTAGAGGTGATATTGAAAAATCTGAAATCACCCAAAGTTGAAGCCTCCCAGTCAGCTGAAAGGAGAAATGTTGCTACTCAAGTATGCATTGAGCAGGATGATTCTAAAAGAAAGACATCCTCTAATGAAAGGTCAACATCTTCTAAAAAGAAGGTACCATCCATACCATCTTGTACTCATGCTTCTAAAAGTGTTTCTACTAATAGTACAGGATGGAAGAATGAATCCAAACAAGTATGGATGAAGACAGTGAAGAAAGAATGCTCTCCTGAAACAACACAGCAAATCAAGAAAAGTACCCAACAATCAGAAGGACTGAAGAGGTCAAGATTTGTGGGTCAGTGTTGGTGTTGTAATAAGTATGGGCACTGTGCAAAGGATTGTTGGTACAATCCACTGAATGTTAAAGCACAAAGGAAGCCCATGCCGAGGGGGAGCAAGCCAGAAGAAAAGAAGCAACATCCACAGGTCCAGAGACATCTGTTTACTGCTAACAGATTCGGATTGCTTGATAACATCTAGGATGTGTGAAAAAGTGGTCAAAGAGATACATGTCAATCTCCAACTGTATCCAGAGCTCAAAAGAAGAAAAGATCACAGAACCTAGCTCAGAAAGAATCCTTGGGAAGCAAGAAGGAAGTTGAAGATGCTCCCAAGAAGGTTTTCAAAAAGGAAAAGATGTCCTTGGAGTCTAAATCCAAGAAGGGTGATGCATCCAGAAGGACCACCAAGAAATGCTTCTACTGTGGGAAGAAAGGACATATCATGGATCTTTGTAAAGAAGCCATGAAATTAAATAGAAGCAGACTGGACTCAAAAAGACAATCAATCCAGAAGAAGAAGAAGGGATTGATTGAAAACAAGTTGCCTAAGAAAGGTAGCTTCACAGCTTCTAAGGAACCATGTGGAACTTCCAGAACTGAGGCCACACTTCCAAGTGACTTACTAGTCATATGGCCAAATCAGTTGCAACTTGCCAAAGATCTGCAAAGAGCTGAAGATGAAGTTCTGGCAATTGCTAAGGCAAAAGGGAAGAAGAATATTTCACATGAAGATGTATTGAGATCCACACCAGCACAAACATCATTGAAGATCAAATGTGCAAGTGTGAAGAATGGTGAAAATGGGACATCTCGGTTGAGAGAATCTTCTCAACCTTGTTGTTCACATTGATGAACCAAGGAGGTTCCATCTTATTCCCTTATACTCTTGGTATACACATGTGCTAACATTGCAGGGAATTGAAGATGATGATCATTCTCATCTGGAGGATGGTTTGGACAGAATGGAGTGCACCCCTTGAGGGGGAGCAAATCTGAAGAAGATGATGTTCTGAGATTAATACCATCTTGAGAAAAGTGAAGGTATTCCAATCATACTTTCATCCCTTGTTTCTTAATTGAGTTTATCTTGTCAATTAAGGGGGAGTATGGATTGAAGACAAATGGATGAAAGGGGGTGCTTTATCTTTGCACCTGAACTTTATAATGAGTTTTGTGAAGTTGTGCAGGATTTAGCAAATTCATTGTTATATCTGAAAAATTTCAAACCCCTAAGCATGATCTCACATGTGTAGAGAATTATGGAAAGCTTTGAATTCCTTGGTCATATCACTCTTGTTTTCTACACCGGGTTAGCCCAAGTAGACTTAGAGTTGATTTACTAATGTTTCTTTGCTAAAGATAACATGTGACATAATCCCTCTCTTAGTGCTTTTCAAGAAGATGCTATTCAAAGGGAGGAAGATATTTTTGAAAGTGAACCACACCACACCATTGAATTTGATTGCCAATAAGGGGGAGAAAATATTGGCACACATATTGACCCATTCATATGTGCTGAAGTGGTGTATTGACAACAAATACAAAGGGGGATATTGAAGTGCACTGTGTTGCATTTGTTGTCAATGAGGCATGAAGTTGTCATAGAATGAATGGATGTCAAGGAATGTCAAGATGTGAATGACAAAGGTTGTGATGGTGATGGTGATGAATGGAGAATGTCCATGGTACTAAGATGCATGTCACTTAGGAGATTCACTAAGTGGCATAGGAGATGTGGTTGAAACATTCTCTAGTAATATCAGACGATTGATGAGCTGCTCTTTAAGTTCAAAGAACTTGTATCCTGATGATACAAAGTCACAACATGATTAGAAGACCATGCATTGTAGTGACAATGCATGAGGAGTTGAAAGTGATCCATCCATAAGTTCTAAGTGGATGAAGTGGATTAAAGAAGTCCATGCACTATCATTTAGTGCATGTGAATTTGAAGAAGATCCAATTTGATCTCTGATTAGATCAATGAAGAACGTTGAAGAATCTATTTGACTAAGGAGCTCGGTTGATGAAGAAGAACCTTCAAGAATTTCCATTCCTAAGTGATAAATAAATCTTAAGGATGAATGGAGGAATTCTTAAGAAGAAGAAGAAAAATGTAGAAGAAGAATGGCTTGGCATTTAGAATGGGCATTTTTCATATGGAGTACTTTGTTTTTTGACAAAGTAACATTCTGTCCCTTTGCCAAAAATATGGCCAGCCAAGGCACCTTGAGGGTTCAACCCCAAGGCATGGGCACTAGGGCACCACGCCCGGGGGAACCCGTGGGGCGAGCCAGGGCGGCAGGGCGCACACCTAGGACACCGCATGGGCGCCAGGGGCACGCCCGGAGGAGCGCGGCAGGGGCCGTGTATAAGCCCCGAGGGCACGCGGTGGTGAAGCCCGCGCACCCGTGTGTGCATAGTGGGCGCTAGAGCGCGCCCGCAGGAGGCATGAGTGGGCGCAGAGCGCGCCCGCAGGGAGAACACGGTGCGGGGCGGCACCGTGGAGGTTGGAAGTTCAATTGCGGGGTTGAGGCAGCGCTAGGGTGATAAACCGCGGAAAAACCGTGCGCCGATTCGATGTGGGACGCGGAAATTTCACCCGGGACAGATCTGAGCCGTCCGTCTCATCGCGCGCTGGATCGCAGCCGCTCATCTCATCTGCCGCGCGCCGCAATCTAATCCGGCCGTCCGATGTATTTCAATCGCCCAATCCGACGGCCGTGGCTCGTCTTCCACCTCGAGCTCGAGCCGAGGCACCTCCCGCGATGTCGTCGAACCAGACGCCTCCCGATGACTGCATTAGAGATTCCGGTCACCTTCGACGAAGATGAAGAGACCATTGAGCTCATCTGGACACACTGAACATATACATGCAATAAAATTGGCTTTCATGCGATGTATGGATGAATTCGGTCGAGGCCGAGGCAAACGGAGTTTCCGAGGCATCGGGTGTTCATGTTTTGCATGGATAGGCCTAGACAGAGGCATGCACACGTTCGGCCGAGCATGAACATGAGGGAAGAGAAAATAAAAGATCCCGCGTGAAACAGAGGATAAAAATAAAGATTTTGAAGATTTTAAAAGATCCGAAATCTTTGGGATTTTGAAGTTAAAACCACGCGGATGTTTAGAAGCGTTTCTCTGCCTATAAAAGGAGCACCTGAGGCATGAAGATGCTTGCTGATTCTTTGTTGAAGATCTGGAGAACCATGAGTGCACCTTGTGCCTCGCGAAGCCGAAGCCCCGCGCAACACCCTTGCACGGCTGAAGTTCTAGAGCCACCCGAGGCTCTGAAGGAGGTCCCTGCCCGCGTACTCGCGCGGCAGAAGGAGCCCTCACTGCCCGCAAACTTGCGCGGCAGGAGGAGCTTGCGTGGCTGAGGTGCTTGACACCTTTCGCGCCCTTTTGGCCTTGTGCGCTTGCGCGGCAGTAGCACCTGCGCGCCCGCGGCCAGTGCACTCTGTGCGGCTGTGAATAGAGGAAGGCCGCACCCCTTGCGCGCCTATTTTGAAGGTGGAGTTCGGGCAGTGTGTGCACAAGAAGTGGAAGGCCGAGGCAGTTCCTCGTGTGTGAACTTTGAGAAGGCCGAACCATTGTGCTTGTGTTCCAAGAAGACAAGAACACCTACGGGCAGTAGGCTTGTGCAAAACGAAGAACAAGTTGTGTGTGCACTAAGTGAAGACCACACATTTTGTGTGTGTGCAAAGTGAAGAAGAAAGGCTACGGGTTGTGTGTGCAAGAAGAAGTGAAGGGAAAAGCCTTGTGTGCAAAGAAGGCTAAAAGAATAAATTGTGTGTGCTAAACAAGAACAAGGCCGAACCTAGGTGTGTGCACTAAAATTAAACACACTTAGAAGAATAAAGAAGTAGAAGACTCACACTAATGTATAATACACTTTTAAGTGTGTAAACAAATTGGATAAAGTGTGTGATGTTCAGTGAAGGTGTGTGCTTAAAGTGACTACACCCTTTGTGGGTCTACTGCACCAAGAAGAGGAAAGGAGAAGTGCATGCATGCATTCATGCACGTGCACACGTGAACAGAGTCAAATCAGTGGTGTGAAATTGAGTAGTCCAAGACCAGTGGTTCTTGAAGAATTTGAGAAGGCCATGCAGTCAGTGCATGAGAATGAAGAGTTGCCATGCACTCAGTGCATGAAGTTGATCTGAAGTGAGACTGGACCAGACTGAAGTTAAAGATATCAGTTGTCTGAGTATTCAGTAGTTAGAGAGAGAAGCCAGGTCATCCTGAGAAGAAGGAGATAAATCCTGAGCAAGACGAGAAGACCTGATCATCACAAGTGATCAGAGGTACAGAGCAAGGCCATCAGTCTTTATCCCAGACTGCTGAAGATACTTGAAGAGCTGAACAAGAAGAAGAGCTACTCGTGTGACTCGAGTAGCCAGGAGAAGACCCCTGTGAGACTCAGGGTGGAGGAAGTCTCCAGTGGGATTCTGGAGCAGGCCAGTGGGACTCTGGTAACACTGTGTGAAGCAGTATAAAGACCCTCCTGTGGGACTCAGGAGAGATACAGTGGGACTCTGTATCGACCATTGTAATTTTAACAGGTTATAATGGAGAATCCATGCTGGGAGAGCATGGCAAGGATGTAGGCCTTTGGTGCCGAACCTTGTAAATCCTTGTGTCCTGTGCCTTTTCATTACTGCATTATCCGGGAAAGGTTGAGAGACATAAGAAGAGTGGATCGAGGCCTTAATAATCCATAGAGGTTTAATTGATAATAATCAATTAGTAAAAAGTTTTAAGGGATCACTAATTCACCCCCTCCCCCTCTCAGTGATTCACACTGATCTGGGCACTTCATATATGATATAAATTTATTTTTATAATGATAAATAAATATTCAACTTCTTTCATTAATATCAACCGAAAAATAAAACATCTATTGTTTATATGTGCGACGAACTGCCTTACAGACCAATATATTTTATATTTCATTACTACCTATTATGAATGATATATATAAGTGGAATAAAATAAATAATATGATATTTATTATAAAATTTCAATTATATAAATATAAAATAATCATCACCGTTTATCCCTAACTTTTAATTAAAAATGAAAGCGTTAGTCATGCGTACGTACGAACTACCATCTTCGTGATTGTAACATAATTATTTTTTCATACAAAACATAATTGTTTGGTTATAAAAGTATAAATAATATACATAATTTTCAGTTATAACATGATTAATATTCTGTAAGTTATATGATATTAATATGTTTAACCATAGTCAACATACCAAATTCATTTTTGACTTATAATATGAATTTTCATAAAACATTCGATGTGAACTTAATTTATTATATAATTAAAATTAAAATTGATAAAATTTAATGAAAATGAATAAAAATATTTAAAAATAATATTAAGAAATAAAATAATTAACATAACATATTATTTAAGAAGATAAATAATGTATGTTTCAATTCACACTTGAGGTAAGGGAGACTTTACCCTAAAACCTTTTTTTCAATGTTTTAATGTTTTATTTTGTATATATTTTTCCTCCATGCCTATATTCATAAAATTATTTAGGGATGAATTTATATATACACCAAAAATATATAATGGATGTTTTATGTATCTTTTTTACATTCATATAATTTTCATAAAAGGGAACATTTTTATATATTTTTTACAAAAAGTTTTGAATTTATTTAAAAAGTATAAAAGGAATTATTTTGAACATATATAGAATGTGTGGAATTTACCACCATTATGACCTTTATTTTTAATAAAATATCCTTTTTTTACAATTTTTCAATATAATATCAATTTTCCCATTTTTTCCATTTTTTAAAGACCTTTTGAAAAAAATGTGATTTATAATTATTTTTACGCGAATCCCTAAAGTGATTCTTCAAATGTATTAAAAAAATATTTTTAGGATATTTTTTATTTAAAAAAAAATATTATATATGTTTCATGTATGTTATAGTAATTGAAATATTTTTATGATGATGGGTGAGGATAATAGAGTTCTCCAATGCATTAGGTAATGATTATGTTCTCCAAATAATTTTATTGTAATAACTTGAGTTGGATATTCCATTTAAAATGATTATTCTAATGGATCTATGAAGTCAATTTCCCAAGGAACCTATATGAACTTTTGACTTGTTATCATTTTTTTTTCATGGAAATATTTTGATTTAGTATGATAAACTAATGAGGTCCTGTTTAGGATAATGATTATTCCCTTTTAAGGGTAAAAAAGTTTGTTCTTGTGAAAATAATTTTTAGGGGTTCTTGGGTTTTCTAAAAAACCTCAGGATTATGATTTTTCTTTCATGTTTCCTTATAATTTGTTTTATGAAAAAACAATTTAGTAAATTTTACTTCATGTATAAGTCAATAATTATTTTAGACAAATGTTTGTTATGTTAAAGGAAAAATATCTTATATTATCTCATGGTTTGGGAAGGAATAAAGAGTTTAATACTTTTTATATCCCTTAATTATCATTTTCTGATCATCCCATTTTTTAAAATGTTTTCAATAGTGTTTAATGATGAGTAGTAACAATGATGAATTGAATTTAAAAATTTAGAACATTTAACATGAAAATAAAACATGTTTTTTTAATGTATTATATTATGAAAAAATTGATACTTAGTGGAAGTGTACACTTTTTCATAAATAATTTTTTATGTATGATTTATCACTTCATTATATAAAAATATAAACATAAAATTTTATTTTTTCGGAATGGATGAAAATTAATTATTTGTTTAACTCCATATAATTTAATGTTTTAAGCCCAGGTCCTTATATCAAACATTGTAGAAGAAAAAAAATATTTTCAAAAGTGATGATACACTTATTAGTAGTTATAGGATTAAATTAACCACTAAAAAAGCTGTATATTTCACCACAATGGAATTAATAAAGCACTATTACCTCATTTTCTCAATTGGAAGCCCAACATGGTTCATTGAATGATAATTTTGTAAAAGAATTGAAATGATATTTGTTATTCTAGATTATATTCCATTTGGTTTCCCAGGATGAAAATCATTTTATTTTTTATCAAGTTTAACATTAACTTGATTCTATATGGTTCCATCGATTGAATTTAACCAAATATAACAATTTGAGGTAAAATAATCATTTTTAGAACTAAAATATCATAAAAAATAATTTATAAGTAGTCTAAATGATGAAACGTTTCTTTAAATATATGACACCGTTGTTTTAACTCAGGCCATACATGGTTATCTTCTATTAAAATCATTTATAATGGATCATAATGTAAATTTGAATTATCCCAAGCATATAACCTTAGAGTTTCTTTATAGGTGTATAGTCTTTGTTCCACTCATCATTCATCGTAGATGATTGAGTTAATACCCAATTAACCCCATTGAGAGTTTTTACCACAAGTTACATTTATTCCACAATGAGTTCCTGTTTCTTGTATCCAAACATGTATGTATTTACTAATAAAATAACAATAAATTTTTATCATAAATTATGATGTACTTTTATAATCTGGATTATCCAAAAGGTTATGACTAATGTTTCCCCATCTTAATTTTTTAAAATGACTAAACCTTTCATTGATAAAAACTGAGGTGATCCAAACATTACATACATAAATAAAATTTATATAGGTGATATTATATATATTTTTATTTGTACATAAATTATTTAATGCCCATAAATTTTTCATTATATGTCAAATGGAATCATTTGTTTAATTTTCTTATGTTTTGAGATAAATTGTGAAGGTGCTATAATTCTAAAATTTTAATTGTTTTTCATTAGTGTAGTCTTTTGGAAATAAAATTTACTATACTTTCAAAAATTTTAAAAAAAAATTTTAGGAATCAATTGATCTGGGAATTTATTTTTTTCAACTCGTACAACTATTGAATCGACCATTTGGAGGCCAAAAAATCCTTTATATTAGAAAATGTTTTTCCCGAAATAATTAATACTCATCCAATAAATGAGGTATAACATGACCTATAAATGTCCAATTGATTTTTTTCTCATAAAAATGATAGAGTACTAATAGGTGTATCTTTACATTAAATAACTTGTTTAAATTCAATCATTAAGATGTTAATGTTCTACATTCAAATAGTTTAAGTTGATGAAACACTTCATCTAGAAAAAGTTCTTTTAATTATTCTGAATATATAATTTTCCAAAATGTCAATAGAAACACATATTTTGTTACGAATAATTAAACAATTCATTAAAAAACATTTATGAAGACACATCTGCATGATTCAGTCAGGATGGTTTCCAAACTGAAGAATTGTTTTGGAGAAAATATTCTAGATACAATATTTTTCACCCCTTTGCAATTATATTATCCTCTCAAATTTATTTAAAAGGATGTTTAGATTAAAGGTGGGTGATTTTATAATAAATAAATACTGTATAATTTGAGTAACATTGAAAATAATATATCAACGAGGGGGTATACTCCATGTGGTGGTGCGTAGTGGAGATCCAATTATACTTATCAATTGAGTTTGTTTTTTTCTTTGTTCTCTATTGTATTTATTTAGAAGTTGTTTCCCTTGAATGAAGAGGGTAATTTTATTTCATGAATTCAATTTCATCTAAATTGATATATATTTTTGTTCAACTTATTAAAGTAAATTATTTATTCTCATTGTATAAATTTCTTTGGGTGAGGTCACCCAATTTAGCACGGTGAGTGTAATTTGTTTTTCTTTCTAAAAGGTCTTTAGGTAATAAGTTCACATTAATAAAATAATAAACATCCTCTATGAGGTATCAATATGGTTTAAATGTAATTTATGTCTATTGATTTAGGTCTTGAGGTATACACTGGGAAATACAATAGGATAATTCATTTAGACAATGATAATGGGAGTGTCAAGAGATCGAAGTTTTTCCATCACAACCTTCTTCATTTCATTCTTTCATTTTGTTTTGCTTCTAATTTATAATAAATATTTTATATTTATAATTTTAATCTGATTTCATATAATTTAACATTTTGTACCTCATTTAAAATACCCATTTCTAATTTTGACATTTAAGAATCAAAATTAACAATGTAATAGTTTGATAATATAGTCTGCAACCTCTTTATAAGACAACACTGTGGTCACCACTGTAAAAAAAATTTAAATAGTAATTATTGACTGGGGTAATCTAACTAAAAAACGTAGAATTAATTATATCATAATATTTGAATATTAATTATATATCATTATGATATGTGATAAAACCTTAAAGGTTTAATGTCTTTAGAAACCTAAATAAATATAAAATGGTATATACAATATATACATCATCTCCTAATATGTTCCTCAAAACTATGACCCTTTTTAGAAATATCATATTTAAAACCATTCTTCATATACTCAAGAAACACAAATATAAAAATAGTGATCTCATATGAATATTAATGGATAATAGGGGAGATATCAATCAATTATCATTTTAAGGATAAAATTAGCATAAGGGTAGGAGAACATGAACATAACCTTTTCAAATCATACCCATCAATTTAGAAATCATAATCATTTGTCTCGGTATACGGATTATCAATCTAAAAGGCACGAATCAGAAGGGAATCATAAAACATGGGCTATAAAAGCATATCATTATCATAATATCATTTCATAATACAGTGTCATAAAGTGTGGAATAATCGAAATCAAAAAAAAAATATCAATGATTCCCACAAATAAATTTTAGAACATGATAGTCTTGGGCTAACAACCCATGTATCTATATCTATATTGGGATAAAATTCTATGTACCCTTTGATCTAATAAAACATTATCCATTTCATTATATCTTACCTTGTGAAAAAAGAAAACGGGTTTAATCAAGATTTTATCATAATAATAAATAACCATCCAGTGAAAGAATATGAAATTTAGGATAGAATTGTATCCCCAATGAATCATATGTAATATAAAAGTATGTTAACACAGATAAAAAATTCCTTCAACGGATCACATGAATATTTTTTGAGGAAAATACCCATTTCATTTTCAAATCCATGATTTAAAATATAAAAATTTCTAAAATTTTCTGTAAAAATTTTCTTTGAAAATAAAAATGGATGATTATAATGTAATATTCAATTAAAATAGTATTTATTATACCAATAATGCCTATTCATGCGTAGTATACTAAAACAATGATTCGATTAACAACATTGGCTTAATATTCCTAGTTTAGAAACTTATAAGAAGATTAATTTTAATAGTTTTTTAGAAATACCAAAATAGTAAAAAATGGATTTAAAAATTGGAAAAAAAATTAAAATCATTCTTGTTTTTTTTAAATATGGACATGAAAGAAAATGATTCCTAACTAGATTGAAAAAGAATGCCAGTTTTCCAAAAATACATTATTTCATTATTTTGAGTAATTAGAGAGAATAAAATGAAATGAAAATTTTAATTTTAAAAAATAACTAGTGAATAATAGTTTTAATAATATTTTTGATATGTATATCATATAATTTCAAAATCAGAAATATCTACCTAAAACATCCCGGCAAAAATAAATATAACGTAAAAATATTACATTATGTTTAAATTAAATTATAAGAGCTCTAACCTCATGTATAATAAATTTATATTTACTATGATTATATATTAAACCTATATTAATACTTAAAATATTTTACATGGTATAGTAATAAAATATTATCACCCATTCATTAACAATCATTGTTCAAATCACTATTCTAGGTGATGTAATTTTCATTTTTTTTCATGAGTATTTTGATTCAGCTAATATAGTCCTTACATCTGGATCATGGTTTCATTATATATAAAATTTTACTCATGAAATAAATATTATATGTATCCATTATATTCATATTTATAACCATCAATAAAATTTAGATATTAAAAATGAATAACACAGTTCATGTGGACGGTAGTCAGTACATACATTTGAATTTTTTTTGTTTTATAATGAAAAGAAGGAAAGAAAGGTAGAAAATATTTTATCATTTAAAAATATGTATATTTTTTAAATTTCATTTATTTTTAATTAAATCCATCATTATATTCATCAATACGAGTTAGTTAGGAAAAATGAATCATATCGTTATGTTGAGGGAGTGGTCCACATGTACACACAAGCGATAATTTCATTTCAGATTTGATAAAAAAGTGTTGGGGAATAGTTATTCCTTCATCATAATAACATATCACTATATATATTATACTTTATTAACTATTTTATGATTAATAAAAAAGTATATATGATATTAAGGATTAAATAATATTAAAAGAGCTTAGTTATGATTTATACCTTTCACTTAGGAGACTACCTTTGGATTACAAATTAAGCCTTAAAATTTTGGTATTAGAATAAGAATAGGGGATCTATGATAAATTTAATGAACCTAGAAAGGCTTTGGGTAGGTATTGGATGATATATACGGCTCAAAATTCATGATTAAATAAGGATACTAGGATCCATTTTTTATGTGGGGGAGAGGATAGATATAGAATTATATAAAAGATAAAATACTATAATGTCAAATTCAAATAAAAGTGGGACAAAATGGGAATTTATAATAATTTAAGATATTATATGGTGTATATATATATATTCAAAAAATAATAATTATATATGTTTTTTGGAAATATTACCCTTATCTCTTAGTTTACCCCTGGAAAACCCATTTTAATCGTAACCATTGTGTCAAATATTTATTATTTTTAACTAAAAATTATGAAAAAATAGATGTATAATAACTAATAAATATATAAATTATGATAAATAATATTAAATAAATGTTATCATGTTCAATTTCTATAATCATAATAAATATATTTAAATATAAGCGTGCAAAACACAACGAAAACAAGTTTTTAGAAAAATGCATTTTTAAAAATAAAACAACATTTACTTTTATTCAATGACTATTAAAAAATACTGAATGAATTTTAAAATAGCTGATTTAATATATAATATATAAATCTCCTAAAAATAACAAATTAATAATGATTTATTTTTATTTATCATGATAAAAATATATTCATCAAAAATAGTTTTATAAAAAAATATCTATTTTTACCTTTAAATAATATAATTCTGATTCATAACCTTTAGATAACCAATATAGGGATGTTTATTCATAATATTGAAATTAATTTGATTAAAAATAAATTTTAAATAGTGATTGGTAATGTTTATTTTAAAATAATGATACATAACATGTTGAAAAATAAATATCAACCAAAAATTGGCCTTTTAATCAATAACAAAGTTTATAAAAACATTATTGATTATTTATTCCAAACTAAACAATAAATTTTAATTTTTTAAAATATTTCTATATATATTTTAATACGTGGTCAATTCAATTTATTCACTTGGATTTAATGATTATGTTATAAATAAGTACCATATTATGGGTTTTTTTAGACTCAGGGTTGCATGTAAATAAAGATATCAAATACTTTAAGTTTATTTTATAAAAAATACATATAAAATTTTGGGGTGTTGTAGGGAATTATTTTAAAATTGGATATAAGTAGTTAAAATGATTTTAAAAATAAATAAAGATTCACTAAATTAATATAATTTACATATAGAAATAAAATCTATTCTATAATAATCTAAATCATTAAATATTCAATTCAAGAAATTTGTTAAAATTACAAAGGTTTTATAATTTCCCAAAGAATTAAATTTAAGATCTTGTTTCCCAAAAACACACAAAAATAAAAACATAAAACAAAAAAAATATAATTCTAAAAAGAAACATTAAAAAAATGAATCAAACATATAAATTCCTAAAATATGGTTGAAATCCCACCACACTTATTATTTAAATTTCCTTCATTTAAGCTAAACAATAATTAAAAATTTAAGGTTATAAAAACAAAAGAGATTGATAGATGGAAAATTAATTTTCTAATCATTGAGAAAATTTAATTAAGCACATTTATGAAACTAATTTAGACATGTACATAATGAAAAAAATATACAAAATTTATTTTAAAAAATAAGGAAATGGAAAGGGAGAGGGAATATAATTTTTTTTAAACTCCTAAGTAGGTGATTTTTTACCACCTGTGTTTGGAAGTTCAATTTCCCCCCAAACTATGATACTTGATGTGGTTCTTATGATTTAAATGACTATATATTTTCCGTCCCATATCCATCCCTTTACATATGTTTTGGAAGAACACATGGATATGTTATAATGGATCTATCCCATAACCAATGTAGTACAAAAGTCATGGAATGTGAGGGAAAAGTAATGGGTCTTTCATTACTAAAGTGAAAATATGGCTGGCATCCTCTAAATTAACATCCTCTAAGTCCTGATTCATATGTGATGATTCAAAAATTCCATAAAGGGTGAGATTATAGAAATTTTCATTTTGAAATAAGATAAAATAATAATAATCAATATAAAAGTCTTCCCTTCAAGTAAAGTGGCTTGAAACATGATTTCTTCATGGAAGGCCTCTAGGAGATGAGTCTCAAAAGTTTTATCTTTGTGTTCTTGATTATCTTCCATGTAAATCCATTATAGAGAATAATCATATTTTTAAAACAAATAATATATTAATATCATTATTTAAATAATACCGTTTACAAATAGTATTAGAACCCAAATAATTAAATGTTTAGTCTCTTGGTGATTACAAATATAAAAGTCTTAATCTAAAATATTTTATATATAGTTAAATTCATATAGACTCCCTTTTGTATTTTTTATAACTTATACTCATATTAATAACCTAGGGAAATGAAAATAGATGAAATAGGTGATACCAAATGCTCATTATGGAAAAAATATATCATAATGTTTTAGAAAATAAACATGAAGTTTAATTAAAGGAAGACATAGATATAATAATAAAATATCATAAGACCATGGATGACAATCATAAAACATGATGGAGAAACATTAATTCATAAAAATATCATTATAATAAAATATAATAGCTCACTTAAAAATAATATCAATTATAAAAAAACATGTGGTCATGATATAAAAGTACATAATACCTTAAAAATTATTCATAATCAATAAAAAAATTCATTGTAAGTATACATATTGAATATTTAAAATAACTCGATAAAAACATAGGAATGTGGAACAACCATAATCTTAGGTAAATTTCAGAATTTTTTAAAAAAACATTCTCACACTATATTTTTCAATAAACAAAATTCACATGATTCATGTTATGAATAACCAAAATGTCCAGGCATTATGCTGTGAACAAAAAAATTCCCCAAGGTTCATGTTCTGAGAAAAAAAAATTCACACATAAAATACTTTTCTCATGAGATATAAATACTTTAAAAATGAATTGTAGGTTGATATAAGGACCCACCCATCCCAAAACATATATATTTATTCCACCTAAAATTAATGATATTGATTTCTTAATGAACTATTATAGATGAATGAGTTTTCTAAATCCTTTTATAAATATAAAATTATAATATCATAAGAAATCAAAGGATATTGAAACTCTCATTTTAAAAAATAAATCATATCATAATAATATAGTAAATTTAATCAAAATATTACTCCATAAAAGATAAACCATGTTGTGTAATTATAGGATAAAATAAAAATGTTTCTAGAAATCATTTTAAAACATTGAATTAAAAATTACATTCAAATTTTTTTTTGAGGAGAAAGAGAATACTTTTGAAAACCTTATTTATGAATAAAATACCTCCAAAAAGACAAGTCTCAAAAAGGATATGTAAAAATTATTTAAAAAAATTATCTTTTAAAAGAATATTTAATAATGTATTCTTTAAAAAGATATAATATCTTCAAAAAATAGAAGGAAAATAATTTGAAAACTTTTAATTTAAAAAATTAAACTATGCTAATGAAAAAATGAAAAGTAAATAATGTTTTATTAATATTAAGTGAAAATACATTGAAAAAAATTAATTTTAAAAATAATATTTAATAGTGGAAACTTGAACAAATACATAAAGTTTATCAAAAAAAATTAGTCTGTATGATAAATCATTTATTTTCAAAAAACGGAAAAACTATTTTAAAATTTTTAAATAACACCATTGAAACCCCCCCATCATTATCAAGATAGAGAAACTATTATTTATAAAATGCATAAATTCAAATAAAATTATAATTGGAGATAAAAAATAAGTTTATACTATGGAAAGGAGAATATTTGTGTGGAATAAAAACATGTACATGGAAGAAATATCCATTAAAACAAATAAAAAATATTCTTAATAAATATACATTTTAACAAAAAATTATAGAATTGTCAGGGAATAATACATTTTTATAAAATATTATTTCCTTACAAAGAATGTTTAAATAAATTATAATAATATAATAGGTTAGAATATATCAGTATTGAATTATTACTATCTGAGAAAAGTGATTATGAAAGAATGTTAAAATTTGAGTCACAAAAACACTTTACAACCATGGTAACTATTGAATCAAAACCCCATTAGAAGTATAATATTGAATGAAAAATTTTAATATCATGAAATAAAAAAAGGAATATGATCAAAAATTAAAATATGGATGTATTTATACCATTGAAATGTAAACATGGTGTACAACATAATCATGTCTCAAGGGTTCAAATTTGAGACCAAGGAAACCTTGAATTGTTTCCATGCTTAGTTGATCACACTCTAACCTCTTGAAGAATAAATATAAGTAACATAATATATCATTACATAAAAATACCCATAAATATGATCCTATTATAATAATTTTTATAATTTTTATCATGCGTACATTAATTAGTTATAGTGTTTGAATTCTATTAGTTGTTAATAACATTAAATATTTAGAGGGTGTTAAATAGTTTTGATATCATTACCCATAATTTGAAAAACATTTAGTACTGATATATCATTTAGGATTATATAATATATAAATAATATTGATTTAAAATTTTCTTATTTTATTTCATTTCTTATGGTTAAGATATGTGTAAACTCAATTGATAATGACTTATTTTGGTAATTTTGTTTACCAAAAATGATATATTAATAATAAATTATCAAACCTATATAAATTTAAGAAACCATAAAATAATAAATATTTTATTTTTAATGTTTAATAATGTCATTATTTATTTTACCATACTCATCTATGAAAAAACTTTTAAGAATTGTCTATTAAGGTGGTTAAAATGTCCAAAACATGATCACACTATCTCGATGGCGGGTTATGGTCAAGCATGTCTTTAAATTGATATACCATTTTTATAAAATAAGTATAATGATATTATTTTTTAATCATGGTTTACCATATTGTAATATGGTTTGATAAATATTTAATAACTAGAAAAAACGATTATTTAGGGAGGTGGTAGTCTGCACACACGCAATTGAAATTACATTAATTTTAAAATTGGATATAAATAAATAAATAATGTTTATAATATTAATATAAAAACAACTCATTATAATTATGATAATGAATTCATAATATCATTTTGGTGATAATATATTATGGGGAGTATGATTATGAATAAAAACATAATAAAGAGAAACTACTTACATTGGAGACTTGATTTTTCCTTGGAACTTGCCTTCACGTTGAAGGGATTAGGTTCACTATTAGTGGCCATGGTATTATTTCATTATAATAATGTTATAGGTATATGAAAATTTCATATTTTTAAGGATAAAATCAGTAGATATTTGTATCTTTGAAGAGTGGAAGTGTCACCCTTTTATAAGAAGAGAAAATGGAAAATTTTGAAAATACTCATCTTTTTTCAAACAATATCATAACATTATTCAAGGGACAGAGACTACAATTTTGAAAACGAGAGTTTGTGGAAAAATATTAGGTATAATATCCTCTAATCCATTAATATTTATACAATCAAAGAGTGATTTTAGGCATTTAATTGTTTACATATAACATTTTACCTAAAGAAACTTCTGCCTTGGTAATCAATTTTTAAACATAGTAATTAAAATTAATGAAAAAATCTTAAGCATTTATCATTTTTCAAAAATTTTACTTTTTTAATTAACATTTTAAAAAAAAATATTACATATAAATTATCTAAAATTTTAGAAATATAAGTTTAAAATAAATGAAATTCTTCTCGTACAAAAATTGTTTAGAAAAATAACATTTAGAGGATTTGAATTTATATGTAATATGTAATTAATGTAGATATTGATTTTAATTAAAAAATTTATTTATCATAAAAAAATAGGAGGGTAAAACTAAATCCAAACCCTATTTTCACCATGTAAACAATTATTTGTATGAAAAACCTATAATGAGTTTTTTAAGTAACATTTTAATTTAGTTTTTAAAAATAATGGAAAAAGAGTAATAACATCAAGTAATATTTTAAAATTACTGATTCTATTCAATATTTTATTATTCAAAAATTTATGTAAATATCGTGGATAATATTACATAGTGATAAAATCATTAAAATTATAATTTTAGAAAAACTCTATTTTTTTATTGAAAATAAACCTTTTCAGAAAAAAACTAAAAACTTATTACTAAGAAAATTGTTATGTGAGGAATTAAAAATATAATATATATATTTAAATTTTAAATTCTGAAAATATTCAATTTATCCATTAAAAGGATATGAATAATACAAATAAAAATTATTTTAATGAAAATAATATTTTTCAATATTAACTCATATTAATTGTTATTCTTCTAAATATTTTATGATATTCTATATTAGTATTTATTATATATTTATTAATTGTTTATATTATTTTGTTTTAGTTCATTTATGTTGGGTGTATCATGTGGAACAAGTTATAGAACACAGTATTCATTTTAAAGGATCCAAAATATCAGGAAGTTACACCCCCCATAAATAAATTATTCCCTCACAATTTAAATTATCACATACTACTAAAGATATATATGTGTTTACATAAGTTTTATCGTATGTGAATTTTAAATTAATTTTTTTATCAACCTTATAAATTAAATTTAGAGTATAAAATCCATATATTCCATACTAATATGCATATAAAAACATTGAGTATATTTCTAAATATTTAAGTTAACCATCCTTCATGATTATGTATCAAAACTCCAATAATGGAATAATTTTTTCCAAAGGGATCATAATCATACATGTAATGATATATGTTCTTATGTTGATTTGAAATATTAATTTTGAGTTCCTTATTCTCACAATTTGTGTGGAATCCATATAATGAGAGTTATAAAATGCCTAAAATCACACAAAAAATTATCTTAAATGAAGATTTAATAGGATTAAAAGGAATAATATTCCCTTAACAATCATAGTAGGATATAATCATAATATAAGATAATGTTAAATAATTAGGTATTTTTTATGACTCTTAGAAAATATCCAAGTCCTACTATGTTGCTAAAAAGTAGATTCGCATTGGATATCCAAAAGTCTAGAGGGTGAGTGTACTATTCAACCTATATTTTCATAACATATATTTACTAGTAGGGATATTATTGAATTCACTTTTTCCTTATTTTAGGAGGATAGTAATGTTTGTTTCCCTCTTTAGTTGTTGGTTAAGGGATTCATTTTGTATAATGCCCAAAAATGAGACCTTTGAGCCAATTGATACTCATTACCTCTATTTTATTGATCTGCTTCATTATCTCATCTCAATAATATTCATCTTGATTTCCAATCCTTCTATACATGAAACCCTTTCCTGTAACTATGATAAATTACCCTTGGTGATTCTTACCACATTTCTTACATGTGCGAAGTTGAATATTTTTTCTGTCATCATATTTGACAACTGATATTCTATGATATGACATCATTCTATTATTTGGTGACTTTTCATATTTGGAAAGAATCATGTTATTAGTCATAGCTCGATAAATTTGGGTTAGCATAACCAAAAGGTTTTCAACACTAGCTTCAATACCACATGGGTTTTAAATCCCATAGAGTTAAACAATAAAGACCAATATTTACATCAAAAGTGAATTATGAAAAATTCAATGTCAAAATATTTTACTCCTTGAAACCATCACGTAGTATTTTAGTTCATCCATAATCACTCTAGGTTCAATCAATGTTTCTTAAGGTTGGATTTATTTTGGATCATAATTCCTAAACATAATAAATCGTTCTTAATTGTATATAAATTTTCTATGATTAATAAAATCATACCACCAAGGAGTGTTATGTTAGGTGTGTAGTTATGCCCATTTATTGTCCATAAGGTAAAAATTGAGTTAATAAAAAACATTACCCCTTTGGGGTTATTATACATAGGTATATCAAAGAAACTTTTTCATCCCCTTTGTGTATCTGGATAGAGATGTATTTCAAGGGACAACTAAATACTCAAGAATTTACTAATAATTCAGGATATCGTCCTATACTAAGACTCATCCCATAGAAATTTGCATAGGGTTCTCTCTAAAGTTCTCTAAACCAATTAGTAAAAGTTACTAAACTAATGTTAAAAAATAACTCAATCATTCAACTGATATCATCTATAGTAGACGAATATAAACTTGACATAAATATAAACATTAATTGCCTAATTTTAATAATAAATCTTACAAAGATTCATATAAACCAATGATTGAAATGTTTATTAACTTAGAGATTAGAAATATAAACATCTTAAGCTAAACTCTTTTATCTATAATCAAACTCCTCTATAATCCATTCTAGACTCCATAAATTATACCTATCTTGCCAATCTAAGTAAATGGAAACAAAATAAAGTGGAAATATCAAACACTCAGTAAGGTAAAAAACATATCATAATTCTTTAGAACAAAAAACTTATGGAGAAAATGTATAATATGTAAAAATAACATTAAATGGTTATAAGACCATGGATGGTGACCATAAAACATTATGGTACAATATAAAATCATTAAAATATAATTATCAAAAAAACTTATTTCCTTACTCAAAATCACATATAAACAATCATAACACATGTTTTCAAGATATATAATTGTATAATACATAAAAAAAAGAATAATCATGAAAAAATTTCATTTTAAGAAAATGAAATTAATCCTGAAAATACGTTAAACTTGATAATTGTTTTGGAAATATGGAACTATCATAAACACAGAAATATTATAGCACTATGAAAAAATACCCATGATTAATGTTGTGACCTAAAAAATTTCCAATACATAATGTTATGAATAGAAACATTGCAAACAATTTTTATTGGGAACAAATCATATTTTCATGCTTCATGTTGTGATAACCTATTCTACACTTATAATCCTTTTATAATGAGATACAAATCCTTAACCAATGCATTGTATGGTGATATAGGACCCAAACCATCATCAATTATATATATGTACACCAATTAAAATCAATTATATCAAAATAATAATGAAACCATAGAGAAGAATGGGTTTTATTAAACCTTTCAAAAAATTCAAATAACATGAAATTAAGAAATCATTGGATATAAAACTCTCATTTAACCAAAGAAAACATATCATAATTATAAATAAATATTTATTCATACATAAATTTATGAAAAATAATCCTTGGATGGTATATATAAGTGAACGTATAAATTATTTATTGAAAAAACTCAATGCTTTAATGTACAGATAACTTTTAAGAAACATATTTATAAATGAAAAAATAAGTTTTTGGAAACCTTATTTCCATATAAAAAATAGTTGAAATGACATAAGGGTTTAAAATGGATAATTAAAAATATATATAAAAATTTTACTTTTAAATGAATCATTAATAGAAGATTCCAAAAAAATTCCAAATATTTTCCAAAAAAAATAATGGAAAATACTACGATAAATTTACTTATAAAAAGAAAATATAATAAAAGAAACATAAAAAATCAAGAATGTCATAAAAAATACATTGAAATTTTTTACTTGAAAAAAAAATATTTGATAATTGGTACCATAAAAAATAAATTATGGTTGTCAAAATAAAATGTGTAGTGGGTGATAAAACAATTTTTTTGAAAACATTGAAAACCATTTTTGATCATTTTGAAATAACTTTATTGAAAACCCACATCATTTAAAAGGTAGTGAAACCATTATATAAAAAATTAATATAGGGGAATAATATTATTATTGCAGATAAAAATGTGTTATTTTACACTAGGAATAGGTGGAAATTGGAGTGGAGTAAAAACGATGACATGGAAGAAAAATCCTTTAAAATAGATGTGAATTATTCTTAATAAAAATGAATTTTAATGAAATAATTGAATCATTATAGAAGAATAATTTAGTTTGAATCATTATTTACCAATAATTGTAGGTATAAATAAATTATATAATTATCATTAGAAAAAATATATCTATCTTGAGAAATAATAGTCCATGAAAAGTGATTATATCCAAAAGAAATGATTTGTGGTATAAAAACCCCTTACAACCTTTATAACTTATGAATGAAAACTCTATTATAGGTATAAAATTAAATAGAACTTATAATATCCTGAAATATAAGATTAACATGATAAAAATGAAAATATTATAGTATTTTTTGAATTCAAAAGTAAAAATGGTGTACAACTTAGTCATGTCTCAAGAGATTCAAATTTGAGACGATTAGACACTTACTTTGTTTCTTTTCTTAGTTGAAAACACTTTAAACTCATATAAAATAATCCAAAATTAAATTATATATATCTTATTAAAAAAACAATATTAATAAATAGTTCCCTTTTATAATACTTATTATTATTTTTATCATGAGTTTATTAATTAGTCATACCATAATATGAGCATCAGTAATTAATAACTTGAATTTTTTTACACAAGTTTAATAATTTGGATATCATAATCCGTAATTAAATAAAAATTTGAATATTTTTATATAATTAAAATACTATAATATTTAACTTATATTGATTTAAATTTTTGTTTCACTTCATATCTGTTTTGGTTATGTGATGTGAAAATCTAAATGATAAAATCTTATTTTGATAATATTGGTGATAAAAATGATTTATTAATAATAATTTAAATACCCTATATAACTTCAAAAAAACTAATAAAATAAATAATTTATTTTTAACCTATAATAATATAATTATTTAGTTTCCCAGAGTCACCCACTATCATATTTTAAATCATTGTTCATATAGGTGTTAAACTGTTCAAAACATGGACACACTATCTCAATGGGAGTGTATGGTCAAGTATGTGTTTCATTTAACATAATATAATTATAAAATAATGCTAATTATATTATCATTATTTATTTTTTATTATTTAACTATATTATAATATTTTTTATAAATATCAAAAAACGAGAAAAAAATAAGGATTCTTTGTAGAGGAAGTAGTCCGCACACACATGATTGAAAAATCTTTATTTTTATAAGTGGATGGAAATGAATAAATAAGGGTGGTAACATTAGTATAAAACAGAATTAGAATAATTATGATATGGAATTAATCATATTAATAGGTTGATAAGATATTATGGATAGTAATTTTAAGAATAAAATATAAGAAAGAGACAATAATTACTTTCAAGACTTAATTTTTCGTTGGAAGTTCCCTTCAAATTTAAGGTATTGGGATAACAATGAGTGACCACAAGGTCATTTTTATAGGATTAGTTTATAGAGAGAGTAAAATGGAAGATTTGTAAGGATAAAATAAATGGTTAATTTCATAATTTAAGAATAGAAGTGGTACCCTTTTATAAGAGGTGAGAATAGCACTATTGAAAATACTCGTTATTTTTCAATAATTTGATTACACTATTAAAGGGTAAATGACTAAAAAATTGAAAAAATAATGTATGTGGGAAATTATGAGGTTTATAATACTCTAATAAATATATCTTTAGAAATGGTAAGAGTGTCTTAGATATTTTTTTACTTATAATCCTTTACATGAATTATATTTTACTCTGGTAGTTAGTTTTTAACGTTAATAAATAACATTAATGATACAAATTTACATTTTATCCTTTTGACTAATTTTAAAATTTTGATTTAAAATTGGATAATAATTTTATAACATAATCTTCCTAAGTATATGTAAAGATAATTGTAAAATAAACACACTTAATTGCATAAAACATTTTTTAGAAAAATAATGTTTGTAATATTTAAATTTATATATAACATATAATTATCATGGAGAGAAATATTAATGAAAACATATATTTAATATAAAACATATAAAACATGGGGGGATTTCAAGATAATATAAAACCTAATTTTGAAACTTAATAATGGGAAAAGTATGAATCCAATATTTTTTTATTTAAGAAACATTTTAATTTAGTTTAAAAAATATTGGAGGTGGAATTATAAGTTCATAGAATATATTAAAATAAATACTTTTATTCCTCAAATAAATATTATATTAGATAAATTTTGTTTAATTTTCTAGGATAATATTACAAAATGATAAAATAATAAAAAGTATATTTAAAAAAACACATTTTTCGATTGAAAATCTACTTTTTTGAAAAACAATCTAAATTAATATTAAGTAAATTTTGATGCGATGAATTCAAAAATAAATTTTGTTTTATAACATTTCAATTATGATGATTTTAAATAAACCTTTTAAAAAAATACGTCATACAAAAAAGTAGATTTTATTAAAAAATGGGTTGTTTCAATATTAACTCTTATTAAGTATCTACCTTCTGAATATTTAATTTTATGCCATATTAGTGTTTATTAAAAAATTATTTATAATTATAAGTTATTATGTTGTGTTTTTTTCACAAACCAAGCTATATTTCCATCCAACCCGACACCCGACCTAGTTTGTGGCAGGGCCCAAAGGGAGTTCCTGATCTGTACGGGCTGGATACCGGTGCATGGGTATTGAAAATATGATTTGGGAACGATTTCACCCATTAATATAATCATAAAAAACATAAAATAATTAACATAACAATAACTGATAACCAAAGCCAAACAATATTCTACAATTTTTAGATTCATTCTTTACAAATTTTAAATAAACCAAAAGTATAAAAATGGAAAGTAAACCACACAATTTTCCCAAAAAACTCCCTAAAATAATAAGTACATCACCCTCATTCCACCACCACCAATACCGGCATGAAGTGGAAAACTAGAAATCGAATCCACAATCAACACTAGGATATATATTTCCTTTATCTAGGACATACATAAAAAATCTATATACAACTAATGGTGTATAGAGGGTGTGAGAAAAAAACCAGTAGGAATACACCAAATGAAAACATTTCACATCATAACAAATAAAGAAAAATCAACATGAAAATTTTAAAAATATTATTTTCCACATTTCCATTAAATCACGTTAGGGAAAAAATTATCATTAAATATTTTTTTAAGAATTTTTTTCATAAATAATCTTGCTTGAGATAAAAATTAATAGAAGGTATATTGTATGTCGATGACTAGAACCATAACACAAAAGTATCATGTTATAAGAGAGAACAATGGGAAAATATCTATAGGTAACTAGAACTAGTGGGGCACTATGAAATTCATAGATCAATGATCAAAATGATCCAACTCAACTACTAACAATATTACCATGCACCATCCATTAGAAGGGATCTCATCATGATGCTTAATGGTCTCTATATCACAAGACAAGACCAACCAAGTTCTTGTACACGAGACACTATAGGGGAACTCAACCAAAGCACTTGTGGTATTTGATCATATCATATGTTTAGTCAGTGTTTCAATCGTTAATCTTGCAACATAAATCTGGGCATCAACTACATCTGAATCAACTAGAGTACTAGTTCTTGATCACCCAACAAGATACTCGTGGATCCCTTCGTGCTAAAATTCAACTTCACAAATCATATAAATAAAAAAATTCACATACACATGTTATGAATTTCAAGAACATAATGAAATCACCACTTTCACATTTTCACACTGATCCAATGATCAAAACTCACATGGAATCAACCATTCTCCATAATAAAACCACTTTTCCTTTCACGACCACACCAAGAACATTTGAAAATACATTTAGTACCACTTGAAATAATTATTAAGTTTATTTGGAAACAAGATACGAAGAAAACATATGGAATCCAACCATTTCCATGGGAAAATACCCATTCAAATTTATATTCACATCAAAACCATTTTTCAATAAGTATCACATCACTTTCAAAATTCAAAGACACATTTAAGGTGCATAGAAAAGATACTAACATGAAAAAAAATCATTTCTCTTAAAAAATAAACTTTCAACACATTAAAACATTTAAATATATTTGAAAAAATATTTCTCATCTTTCACATAAAGAATAAAACATATTTAAGAAACACCGTATCAAATAACACATGAAACATAACCACATTCCCTTATAAAATCCATTTTCATCACATGTGAATCTCCAAACCCTTTCAAAATATGTTCTACACTTCAAAAATATTACAATGAAAACATTTATGAAATAAAGAAACCATATCAAAATCATCTGATAAGGAAAATGTATGGAACCACATTCCTCACACATGGAATCCTCCAGAAATCGGTCTTAAACCACATCCACAACACCACAAGAACCTATAAAGTAAAGATCAAACATTTAACATTAAGATTTATTGTGACAACACAAGATCAAACTATTATTAGGTTAAACAAACTGCTTAAAAATAAAAACTCAAGAAATAAGGTAGTAGAACCCTGGAAAAGGTGAAATATAGAGTAAAATGTCCTACTTGATGATTCCATGAAGAACAGGGGTCAAAACCACCCAAGGGATGAAGATTAAGTGGTCCAAGAAAGCTTAGAGGAAGACCCTTTGGCTGTAAATCATGAATGGGGTATAATAGAGGAGATATATTGTTAAATATGAAGTGGGTAGAAATTTAAATTTTTACTTTTTAATGACCTAGACATGTTTCATGGTTTTTCTGCATGGTTTCCCAAACCATATGCAAACTGTGCGGTCACCATTGTCCTAATTAGAAATTGGCCACATAATTACCTGAAGAAGGGTGCACGGTTTCCCCTAACTGTACACCACATGATCTCAATCCCAAAAATTTCATTTTTATCCAAAAATACCTGGGGAACCCAAGAGAAAAAAGTAATATAAAATATAAAAAATACCTGAAAAATAAAAAATCACGGAGGTGACATCTCTCCCGACTATGAAAAAGTTACATTCGTGGAATGTCACTCCAAATATTAATCATAGAACAAGAATGGATATTCCTCTTCAAGTGAAGACTTCCACTCCCATGCCTCATTCTCATCACTACAATTATTCCAAAGAACACTTAAAAAATAATATACTTCCCATGAAGCAATTGTTCATGAGAATCTACAATCTACATCGGCCGCTCAAACACAAATAAATATGGCTATAATTCTAACTATTCTAAATTCAATAGGTGAGATATATCCAGGTTATACTTTTTCAATTGAGAGACATAGAACACATCCTGAATTGATATCAAATGAAAATAAAAATGATAACTTTTATTCCACCTTACCCATCCTCTTACTAAGATTAAAATGGCCTGATATGACACAACACTACCTTTCCTTTTTTCCCAAATGAATATTACCCACATGAGGATCCACTTTTAGGAACACCCAAACACTCAAAAAACACACCAAATCTCAGTGTATCTGGTCAACATAAGACTTATGATGAATCTATGTCATCATCAATTTCTTCTTGACCAACTTCTCTTATTCATATGTCTCCTGAACAAGGTTTGGTCTCTACAATGAGGTCCCTCCCACCTCATCCCAACACAAAGAAGACTAACATGACTTCCCATAAAGTTCTATAAAATGGTCTATTCAAATTGATAACTGGTTACCACTGTTATAAGAAAACTTAACCAACCAAAAATGGCTATCCCACAAACCTCCAAAATCTAAAACACATTCTCGGAGCATGCCTTCAAAACATTAATTCCCCTCCTCCATATGACTAGTAGTTTGATGATGGTTTGTCATCCACAACTCGATTTGTGAGACCATCGCATTCTAAAGGTCTTACCTAAACTATAATGTAAAAATGGGGGCCCTGTTAAAAACAATTTTTGACAATACACCATGAATCCTCATAGCCTCTAGAACACACAAACCACCCAACTCATCCACTTTTGTTGAATCCATGATAATAATTAAATGGGATTATTTGGATGGATGGTCAATCACTACCCAAATAAAATTCCTTCCCTAAGGTGTATGAGGTAATCCAACCAAAAAATATTAGGAAATATTATCCCACTTCTAGATAGAAATGGGTAGCAAGTGAAGTAAATTGGAGGGCCTTTGGTGCTGTGATTTAACTTGATTACATGTACAACATTGTGATATAAATTTAGTTATGTCTTACCTCATACCTAGCAACCAAAACTACCAATGAATGTCATAGTAAATTTTGGTAACATTAGGATTAATATCCCACTGGGATGGGTGACTATCCTACATCACCACCTTCCTTAACAACAATAGCCTCGTAAAGTGACCCTTGAATCATAAAACACTATCATGAGACAACAACCATTAAAAATTCACCTCCCCAACAATTAATAACTAGTTATATGGATTGAAAAACGCATTCCCAAGCTTCTCCCATTAAATTAATACTAGAATGGATGGTGTTAGTGGTATTCTGGCCAAGAACCCCCCTCTATATTATTCGTTGGTCTCAATATGAATCTAAAAAAAAGACTCACCAATATCCATTAATCACTAGAATTTTTTAACGCCTACACTAGGAAAATTTCCTACTCAAATCATCTCCCACAACATTACCCATACCTATGGTATAGACAATATCAAATTCAAACAGCTAAAGGTACTCAACCCAATGTCGATTCTTGAGATTCAAATCCTTTTGGTAGAAAATTTTTCTAATATATTACGATCAAAATAAAACAAAAAATTACCCCTAAAAATATAATGGTGTCATGTCTTTTAGGCATGAATCACAACTACCAAGTGTAGGTCATGGGTTGGGTAATTATTTTCATGTGGTCTGAGTCAAAAAGAGCCATATTCCACCACATGGTTATCTTACATCATGATACACCTAAGACCTAAACATAAGGCATCAAAATAAGCCACATATCCCTTTCTAGATTCTGGAATGATAAAAAAAGGGGATGTGGTCAACCACTACATAATATCGTCAAAGGAGACTTGACACAATTGGATCTATTAATATTATTCCCCTTTACAGGTAAGTGTTTTCATGGATGAATCAAGCTGAGAGAAATCCCAAACAACCGGCCTGTAATACCCTATCAAGACTAAAAATATTTTGATTTCAAACATGTTATCTGATTATTCCCATAAAATAACTATATTTATATTCTTGAGTTTTACTAAAAACCCTTTCTCAAAGATAACATGGAAAATAGATTTCACCCCTAATCCAAAATGTTCACTTTGAAAACATTTCATATAGATTATGATTCTAAAGGGTGCCAAGCATATTTATCAAATGTTGCCCATGATCCTCCTCAGTTATGGATTAGACCATGATGTCATCCCAAAATACCATGTAAAAGGAATCGAGATACTAATGGAAAACCCTATTCATAAGCACCATAAAGACAGTTGGAGAGATTTTCAACTTGAACGGCCTGGCCAATCTCTCTGTCAAAGATTCACAATTTTCACCTTCTCCTTCATCAAAAGGGAAGGAAACAAGGCTTCCCATTAGGTGGCGGCCTCTGGACCTCTTGATAATGACTAGCTCTATCTGGATCAGTTTCCTTTATGGTTAAGCGATTGTACATCCAATGATCTTCATTTTTCAGGATTATGTCTTATGTCAAAAAAAAGTACTCAAAATGGTCATACATGCTTCAGAAGGCTATTTTTGGAACATACACCTCTCAAAATCAAATTTTATGATACCCATAAAAATGATATTAAAGAACCACCTTTACCCCTTAATCTGTTTGAAAATGTTATCAATATGGGGAAAATTATTCTTGTTCTTGATCATTACCTTATTCAGTTTTCGATAATCAATACACAACTGGCGAAATCCATCATCCTTTTTCACAAATAGAGATGGGGAGGCCCAAGGTGAGATTCTCAAGTTAATGAATCCTTTAAATTCCAAATCATCTATACATAAATTTAATTCCATCAACTCAATGGGGTATATATCCTATGAGGTAAGAGTTATCAGTTGTGAACTCGACACTTTGTAGATAATGTACTCCACATCCCACTCGAGAGGAAAACCGGAGAAATCCTTCGTAGAAACCTTAGGGAACTCATCCACCATAGGAGTTAATCCACTATCAAGAGAACCATAATTTTACTCCAATATAAGGGAAAAGATCAGAAAAAACATTTCCCAATTCAAAAATTGGAGGTCTAGTACATCCCGAAGAGGATCTCTATAGCATCCCGTCTTTTTATAACATAACTTTCATTTAATTACATGTAACTGAGGATATTTAAGGTTTAGTGTCTTGGAAACAAGGAACATAATACATGAAAAGAACAAAAAAACACTCTTCTTAAACACTTGAAAGGATTCTCCTTAAGTTCATCCTAGGTTCATTACTGCATCTCATAACCTGGGGACATACATCAAAAGAAAGGGTGAGTAGAAAGCCCAGTAAGGGAAACAAGAGAAACATTTTACATGTGAACTTGAGATACTTCAATAAGGACAAGAAAAGAACATTAAGGCATGAGAAAGAAATCATGAGGCATATCATAATAAAAATAACATTTTTCATAACTTTAAGATGTGGCATAAACATTTAATATAGACAATCATGAACATATCACCAAGGTCCATCCCCAAGGTTTCATTTGAAAATTACCAAGGTTATTCACCAAGGTATCGTGAAAATTGTAATCTCTAGTGGTTACATCATTACCCAATGCATTGGAGCGCTATCAGGGCACACCCTTAAATTTTTCTTTATCATCATGTGAGCCACATATATCATCATCAAACATTTCATAAATAACCCATATAGCATAAAATAAATGGGTTTCATTTCATAATCACAACGTTTTAAAAACTGCTTTAAAGACATGATCTTTACGTCACTTTAAAACCCACAGAAAAGGAAGGTGGGTATTATGTATGTAAATCCCAGAATTTAAAATAGAAAATTTTGGTATATATGTGAATACCCTTTTAGAATAAAGATCTTTGAGTATTCACTTAATAATATAAAAGAACATTAGAAAAATAGAGAGACATTTTGAGACGGAAATTCTGCAGCATAACGGCTATGTTACAAGGTTTTAGAAGACATTAAAAAGAGCGGGAAAATGGGTAAAACATTCATAAATGACCCATAAAATAGTAGATGGATAGAATAAGAAGGATAAATGATCATGGTAATGAAATTTAAAGGACATACCATTTGAAATGAAAAACATGGAAGGAAGACAAAAATTAGATTTCTCTTATGAAAGTTCGGCAGCCTAACGGCATTACTTAAACTTCAACAAAAATGATTTGAAAAGATCAAATAGGGTCTCTCATCATGTGAAAATAAGAGTTCAGTATGATATATATAGATATAATTCCCCAACAAAATTAAAAAGGAACTTTAAAGACTTGACATGAAAGTAGAACTTTGAAAAGAATGAGAAGGGTGAAAGAATCCCATAAAAATTCAGCAGCCTAACGGCGCCACTTAAAACTTAAAAATACTGAATTGAAGAGATCAAATGGGGTATCTCATCATATAAACATAATATTCTAGTATGATAGATATAGATATAATACCCCAACATAACAAAAGGAACTTGAAAGAATTGACATGAAAGTAGAACTTCAAAACGAGAAGGGTGAAGAACCACTTAAAAATTCGGCAGCCTAACGACGCCACTTAAAACTTCAAAATACTGAATTGAAGAGATCAAATGGGGTCTCTCATCATATGAACATAAGAGTCCAGTATGATAGATATAGAGACAATACCCCAACATAACAAAAAGGAACTTGAAATAATTGACATGAAAGTAGAACTTCAAAACGAGAAGGGTGAAGAACCACTTAAAAATTCGGCAACCTAACTGCGCCACTTAAAACTTCAAAATACTGAATTGAAGAGATCAAATGGGGTCTCTCATAATATGAACATAAGAGTCCAGTATGATAGATATAGATATAGTACCCCAACATAACAAAAAGGAACTTTAAAGAATTGACATGAAATTAGAACTTCAAAACGAGAAGGGTGAAGAACCACTTAAAAATTCGGCAGCCTAACGGCGCCACTTAAAACATCAAAATCCTGAATTGAAGAGATCAAATGGGGTCTCTCATCATATGATCATAAAAGATCAGTATGATAAATTTAGAGATCATACCCCAAAAAAGGAACTTGAAATAATTTACATGGAAATAGATCTTGAAAAATGAAAAGGGAGAAAGAATTCGTTACAAAAATTTCGGCAGCCTAACGGCGCCACTTACAACTTCATAAAATGAAATAATGAGAGTAAGAGGGGATCTCTCATTATATGAACATGAAAAGGGCAGTAAGAGGAGTATAAAAGAACATACTCCAACATAAGAACATGGAGCATAAAAGGAATGACATAAAAGAGATTACTTGAAATGAAAGAGAGAGGTCGGATCCCTTACCTTAAAATGTAACTCTTAAACCTCAAAGGTTGGGACCTTGAGGGATTGGGGGCACCTTGGGAGGACTCCTTGGGAGGTAATGAGACCATAAATTTGTTGGGGAAGAGTGGGGAGTCGAAAACTAAAGGAGAAAAGGGTGGGTATTTATAGGGAAAGTGAGGGGACAAGGCATTAATAGCCAAGGGACACCTCACAAGTGCTTTTCTCAAACCCATGTGCTCTCTCATGATATTTTTCATAAAGTTAGGCCACATGGGGCCCCCAAAACAATAATTAATCACCCGTGGCCGGTCATCCCTTGAAATATCTCATGACATCAACATGACACAGTTATGATGTCATTAAACATACCCAAACCCTAAAACTGTATTTTTACTATTCACTGAAAATTCAACTTTCTCAGAAAGATCCCAAAATTTCACCTTAATCAAATATCAATGCTCCGATTTCAAAAATGAACTCCATTTTATAAAAATAATTTTCTAAATATTTTTAATTTATTTTTTAAATAAATACACTATTCACCGAAAATTCATTTTTTCAGAAAAAACCCCAAAAATTACCATAACATAATATCGGTGCTCTAAGTTCAAAAATTAAATCCATTTTATAAAAATAATTTTCTAAATATTTTTAATTTAATTTTTTAATTAAAAAACACTATTCACCCAAAAATATTAATACTTGAATAATAATTTATGAAACCGTTATTTAACCATTTTATTGAATCACATTACTTAATCAAGGTGCCTAAGTTATTTTAAAACTTTCTTTAAGTGAAATTACTAATCCATTTGGTCACATTACTAATCCTAAGCGTAAAATCACTATTCAAAATTTACTATTCATCAAAAATCAAGTTGATCTTATTAGACTCCAAATTTCATACTGAACATAATTGTAGAAGACCATTTTTTGAAAATCATTACACATTTTAAATTATTTAAGGTTTAAATAAACATTTTTTTTAAATATCCTTTTGAAAATTCATAAAAAAATATTCATACTATTTTTATCCGGTCATTTGAAAATTCGTAAACTTCATCATTAGAATAAATCCCAATTTTTATTTAAAACAAGGATTACACAAGGCAGTTATGGTCTCGTTACATAACCCCTTATAATACCAGCATAGGACCTGAGAGTAAGGTGTGCTAGGGTGATAGAATCTTGGGGCGGCTCAGTCAACATTGCCCGAGTAGTAATTTCTATCAGTTTGAACTTCTCGCGAAGGCGATTCCGTTCTAGCTTCACATGATGAAGTTCGCCTTGGATTTGGTCCAGAGCAAAGCCCAATGGTGCTACCTCTTTCCCATGCTCTGTTAGATGGGCTTCGATCGGTCCAAGACTACTTGGTGAGGCCATAAAATCTTCTTTCTATAATAATTAACCAATATTACTTATATTTAGAGACAAAAATCCAAACATTTTGTTCACAGTGGTCCTATTGACCGATGGTCATATAACAGTCAAAACCCAATGGTCTCCTTTTAATTATAATCATTTTTATTAAATAAAACATTTTTGTTGAGTATAAAAATAAAATAAAATAACACATGAAATTAGGAAACAAGATTTATTCAAAATTTCGGGCTGTTACAATCTTCCCCCCTTAGGAAATTGCGTCCTCGCAATTTTTAAAATTGGGTTTTGAAATTTCATTTAAAGTCCCACATCGGAAAAAGAGTCAGTAACACCATTACTTTAAAAGAAAGAAAAGGAAGTACAAAGGCCACCCGAGTTTACTCATACTAGGATTCCATGTAGGAAACATGGACATGGAGGAGAAAACAAAGGGTCATGTTCTAAAGGAGAGTGATAGAAAACATGATTAGGAGGAAGTTAACCACCAGAAAATCCCAAAATTATGATGTGTGTAAGCGGTCTTTGATTACCTAGTAGGAAACATAAACCAACAATGTTTTTGTTTTACGTTCCTCTTAATAACTTTGAGGAATTCATTTACAACATAGAACAAAAAAATAAGGAAATATATCTACCTTCATGTAGAGTTTCATACATTAATAAGTTTCTACCAAAACTAATCTTTTCTCCAAACGATGAGCATTTAAAACTACTTGGTCTCATCAAAACACAAGAATCATCTTCTAGAGAATCACATAATCCACAAAAGATCAACTATCTATTTCTTCTATCTTTAAACATTATCCCAAAAATAGAAAGGGTAAGGTAAAACAACTCTTTAAAAAGAATCCCATAGGAATGCAAACTACTTTTAAATCTTCAAAGTTCCGTGGTACTACCCAAAGTTCATCATAGACCATTCTGTAAACAATGGTCCTTAAGATTCCTCAAAATAAACCAAACTAAGATTGAAACCCAAATACAAGAAAGATTTGATAACATAGTCTTCCAAAATAAACTTCATTGTTCATCTCCAAACAACATCAACCACTCCTAACATCTTATAACAAAATTAGCTATCCTAAACATATTTTACCCAAGATAAATTAATCATTCCCGTAAGTAACCTAAATTACTATAAGTCCACCTTAAATTCATCGATTCTTCAAAATATAATTCAACCTTACTCCTCAATGAAAATACCGTAGTAATATATTTACCTCGATCAAATATGGTTCCCAAAATAATGAACGTCTTCCAAAATAATAATCATCTTTTAATCCCCTAATCATCTCTGTCGTATTAATACGGTAATCATAGAATTTCCTATCACATTTGTTGTTGGGACATGTTCTTCCATTTCCCGCCATTAACTAAGAATAGAAACTATAATTAGGGGCTTAAATACTTATCCAATAATCATTAAAAGGAAACCATAAGCATAGAAGGATAAACTTATAGAAGGAAGGTATACCCTAACTTGTGATCCCCTAGGTTCCAATCTAGGTTATCCATGATCATATCTTCTTATGTGAATCTTTATTTTGTTCCTTTAATAATGGTTCATACTAATATTATGACTTTACCAAGCATATCCCCTGGGAGTGTCGTAACCAAGAGTGCAGCAAGGCCCGTTGTCGTGTACCAGTTCCCGTTCGAGTCTAGATCAAAGTGGTGTTTTCGGGTTTTACCCCTATGTACATCTGTGCCAGAGCCACCTCTACCTGCTCGTATCCAGACAGGGATGTATTTGCTTGGCAACCCATTACTCAATACTCACCAAAATACCATGAATATTTCCTATATATAAAATTTTCTATAGGGTTATTCCTAAAGTTTTCATATCCTAATTTCCACAAATAACTAAACCATCATTTGATACCAACTATAGCATCCCGTCTTTTTATAACATAACTTTCATTTCATTACACGGAACTGAGGATCTTTAAGGTTTAGTGTCTTGGAAACAGGGAACATAATACATGAAAAGAACAAAAAAACACTCTTCTTAAACACTTGAAAGGATTCTCATTAAGTTAATCCTAGGTTCATTACCGCATCTCATAACCTGGGGACATACATCAAAAGAAAGGGTGAGCAGAAAGCCCAGTAAGGGAAACAAGAGAAACATTTTACATGTGAACTTGAGATACTTCAATAAGGACATGAAAAAAACATTAAGGCATGAGAAAGAAATCATGAGGCATATCATAATAAAAATAACATTTTTCATAACTTTAAGATGTGGCGGAAACATTTAATATAGACAATCATGAACATATCACCAAGGTCCATCCCCAAGGTGTCATTTGAAAATTACCAAGGTTATTCACCAAAGTATCGTGAAAATTGTAATCTCTAGTGGTTACATCATTACCCAATGCATTGGAGCACTATCAGGGCGCACCCTTAAATTTGTATTTATCATCATGTGAGCCACATATATCATCATCAAACATTTCATAAATAACCCATATAGCATAAAATAAATGGGTTTCATTTCATAATCACAACGTTTTAAAAACTGCTTTAAAGACATGATCTTTACGTCACTTTAAAACCCACAGAAAAGGAAGGTGGGTATTATGTATGTAAATCCAAGAATTTAAAATAGAACATTTTGGTATATATGTGAATACCCTTTTAGAATAAAGATCTTTGAGTATTCACTTAATAATATAAAGAACTTTAGAAAAAGAGAGAGACATTTTGAGACGGAAATTCTGCAGCATAACGACTATGTTACGAGGTTTTAGAAGACATTAAAAAGAGAGGGAAAATGGGTCAAACAATCATAAATGACCCATAAAACAGTATATGGATAGAATAAGAAGGATACATGATCATGGTAATGAAATTTCAAGGACATACCATTTGAAATGAAAAACATGGAAGGAAGACAAAAATTAGATTTCTCTTATGAAAGTTCGGCAGCCTAACGACATTACTTAAACTTCAACAAAAATAATTTGAAAAGATCAAATAGGGTCTCTAATAATGTGAAAATAAGAGTTCAGTATGATAGATATAGATATAATTCCCCAACATAATTAAAAAGGAACTTTAAAGACTTGACATGAAAGTAGAACTTTGAAAAGAATGAGAAGGGTAAAAGAATCCCATAAAAAATCGGCAGCCTAACGGCGCCACTTAAAACTTCAAAATACTGAAATGAAGATATCAAATGGGGTCTCTCATCATATGAACATAAGAGTCTAGTATTATAGATATAGAGATCATACCCCAACATAACAAAAGGAACTTGAAAGAATTGACATGAAAGTAGAACTTCAAAACGAGAAGGGTGAAGAACCACTTAAAAATTCGGCAGCCTAACGGCGGCACTTAAAACTTCAAAATACTGAATTGAAGAGATCAAATGGGGTCTCTCATCATATGAAAATAAGAGTACAGTATGATAGATATAGAGATAATACCCCAACATAACAAAAAGGAACTTGAATGAATTGACATGAAAGTAGAACTTCAAAACGAGAAGGGTGAAGAACCACTTAAAAATTCAGTAGCCTAACGGCGCCACTTAAAACATCAAAATAGTGAATTGAAGAGATCAAATGGGGTCTCTCATCATATGAACATAAGAGTCCAGTATGATAGATATAGAGATAATACCCCAACATAACAAAAAGGAACTTGAAAGAATTGACATGAAAGTAGAACTTCAAAACGAGAAGGGTGAAGAACCACTTAAAAATTCGGCAGCCTAACGGCGCCACTTAAAACTTCAAAATCCTGAATTGAAGAGATCAAATGGGGTATCTCATCATATGATCATAAAAGATCAGTATGATAAATTTAGAGATCATACCCCAAAAAAGGAACTTGAAATACTTTACATGGAAATAGATCTTGAAAAATGAGAAGGGAGAAAGAATCTGTTACCAAAATTTCGGCAGCCTAACGGCACCACTTAAAACTTCATAAAACGAAATAATGAGAGTAATATGGGATCTCTCATTATATGAACATGAAAAGGGCAGTGAGAGGAGTATAAAAGAACATCCTCCAACATAAGAACATGGAGCATAAAAGGAATGACATAAAAGGGATTACTTGAAATGAAAAAGAGAGGTCGGATCCCTTACCTTAAAATGTAACTCTTAAACCTCAAAGGTTGGGACCTTGAGGGCTTGGGGGCACCTTGGGAGGACTCCGTGGGAGGTAATGAGACCATAAATTCATTGGGGAAGAGTGGGGAGTCGAAAACTAAAGGAGGAAAGGGTGGGTATTTATAGGGAAAGTGAGGGGACAAGGCATTAATGGCCAAGGGACACCTCACAAGTGCTTTTCTCAAACCCATGTGCTCTCTCATGATATTTTTCATAAAGTTAGGCCACATGGGGCCCCCAAAACAATAATTCATCACCCTTGGCCGGCCAACCCTTGAAATATCTCATGACATCATCATGACACAGTTATGATGTCATTAAACATACCGAAACCCTAAAACTGTATTTTTACTATTCACTGAAAATTCAACTTTCTCAGAAAGATCCCAAAATTTCACCTTAATCAAATATCAATGCTCCGATTTCAAAAATGAACTCCATTTTATAAAAATAATTTACTAAATATTTTTAATTTATTTTTTAAATTAATACACTATTCACTGAAAATTCATTTTTTCAGAAAAAACCCCAAAAATTACCATAACATAATATCGGTGCTCTGAGTTCAAAAATGAAATCCATTTTATAAAAATAATTTTTTAAATATTTTTAATTTAATTTTTTAATTAAAAAAACTATTCACCCGAAAAGATTAATACTTGAATAATAATATATGAAACCATTATTTAACCATTTTATTGAATCACATTACTTAATCAAGGTGCCTAGATTATTTTAAAACTTTATTTAAGTGAAATTACTAATCCATTTGGTCACATTACTAATCCTAAGCGTAAAATCACTATTCACAATTTACTATTCATCAAAAATCAAGTTGATCTTATTAGACTCCAGATTTTGTACTGAACATAATTCTAGAAGACCATTTTTTGAAAATCATTACTAATTTTAAATTATTTAAGGTTTACATAAACATTTTTTTTAAATATCCTTTTGAAAATTCATAAAAAAAATATGCATACTATTTTTATCCGGTCATTTGAAAATTCGTAAACTTCATCATCAGAATAAATCCCAATTTTTATTTAAAACAAGGATTACACAAGGCAGTTACGGTCTCATTACATAGCCCCTTATAATACCAGCATAGGACCTGAGAGTAAGGTGTGCTAGGGTGATAGAATCTTGGGGCGGCTCAGTTAACATTGCCCGAGTAGTAATTTCTATCAGTTTTAACTTCTCGCGAAGGCGATTCCGTTCTAGCTTCACATGATGAAGTTCGCCTTGGATTTGGTCCAGAGCAAAGCCCAATGGTGCTACCTCCTTCCCAAGCTCTTTTAGATGGGCTTCGATCGGTCCAAGACTACTTGGTGAGGCCATCAAATCTTCTTTCTATAATAATTAACCAATATTACTTATATTTAGAGACAAAAATCCAAACATTTTGTTCACAGCGGTCCTATTGACCGATGGTCATATAATAGTCAAAACCCAATGGTCTCATTTTAATTATAATCATGTTTATTAAATAAAACATTTTTGTTGAGTATAAAAATAAAATAAAATAACACATGAAATTAGGAAATAAGATTTATTCAAAATTTGGGGCTGTTACAATCTCATTCACCAAGAAAAATTTGGGTATTTCTATTAGGGTCCAAAATACTCACTTGTCTCCTACAGTAATTGCCATGCACCTTAAAATGAACTATAAAATCCATACCAAGGATCAGGTCAAAGAGTTCCATCTTTAAAACTAGAAAATACCACTACAAATCGACCCCTAACACAATGAGTGCACAATACAGGCCCCTAAAACCCTTCTCTCACTCTTACCTAGCGACATTACCAACTCCATCACATACAGAATAACCTCAGTTGGAAACTTTAGTACATTCAAAAGATGGTAATAAATAAATAAAACTAAGGAATCCTTATCAAACATCATAATAGAAAAGGATGATGCAATAAGAACTGTACCCTGTACTTTCATAGGCCCCATACCTGATTCCAATAGTGCTTGATCCACCACATGAAGTTACCTCGTCTCAACTAGCCTTAGAGAATAATCATTGACTTCCAGATATTCCCTGAATTGATTATTCCTAGAATATGGTCCATCCCTACTACCACATCCTCCAAAAAAAGAACCTAGTATCCTAGATTGTTCTGACTAGGCTGACATCCCATTGCATTCTACAGATCATGGAGTACTATGATATGGAAATGCCACTGCAAAATCGATGCAAGATCCCCATGGATCTATACTAATGACAAGTCTTGGGTGGAGATCAGTATGTAAATCAAATGTTCCCAACTTTCCCACCCTGATATCACAAAACTATCCCAGCATTAGAATCCGTAGACAAGGACATTTGAGAATAATGGATTGATCTACCACCTCCCGTCATCCCCTACATGTCTTGCTTCCTATTTATCTCAATATAATATTAAGTTTCCATAGTTGATACTACTCCATAGAAACCATAGTTTCTTCCAAGATCAATTTACACCATAATGGAATGATTGAACACCTCATCATAAGGTTTCATCTTGAACAAGAACACCTGAGATCATATCTCTAGTTGCAACCCCATATCAAACATTTGAGCCTTCATATTCTCATTGGAAATGATCTTTGGTTTGTACAGAACTAAATCAGTAAATAGGTTAGCATATTCCTTCATAGACCGATCTCCCTGATAAATAACCAAAAACTCATAGGACCTAGTGATGTCTAAACTCTTATGAAAATACCACTCATTGAAAATGACATTGAAGTAATTCCAACCTACCAACTCATGATTTACAACATTCACCCTTGAGTCCCACCACTTTTGACAGGGACCTCTCAATATGAAAGAATCAAATTTCACTCTAACAACCTCAGGATTATAAAGAAACTAGAATATCCTCTCTATCTTATTAATCCACTCATCTACTTCTTGAGGTTATATGATACCTCTGAAAGAAGGAGTCATATTCTTGCTGAACTTCTGATCCTTCTCCTTTCTAGGGTTTGGTTCAGCATCTCTATCTTGAGATGGACCATAGCCCACTTTTTTCACAAATATTGGATACCATGAACCATATATTTCACTAAAATTTAAACAATTGGTGGGTGAGAACTCTCTTCAAACTCTTCATGAAGTTTCATTTGAATTCTTCAAGGAGGAATTTTACTACATTAATAAACAACCACAACAAAAGACCATCAACACACATTCTAAAAATTTTCAGCAATAATAAAAAATCTCATACACTTTCATAAATAATAACATATCAAAATACAAGACAATAACAAGTCCACCCAATAACTCCACCCCCACCCAATGTCCATAAACAGTATGTAGCCCGTACTTATAACCATGAGGAGAATCCAAACCAAACCGCAACATCAAATGGTGACTTGAGTCATGTCACAAGGTGTGTTGGTCAAATACACCACTTGCAACCTGAACTATAATCCCTAAAATCATAGCACTATTTTATCCAGAATCAACCCAAATAACATGACCCAAAAAGAGTGTGACCTTCATTGATACAATTTTTTCATGAACCAAGCCAAATTTCCACCCAACCCAACACCTGACCCAGTCCGTGGCATGGCCCGAAGCTGTTACTAATACCCGTAGGCTATAAACTAGTTCATAGGTATTAATAATATTCTTTGGGAATGATTTTCCCTATTTATATAATCATAAACATCCAAAAATAATAAACAACCCAATAACAGATAACCATAACCAAACAAGGTTCAACATTTTTCTGATTCAAGGTTTACAAATTTAAACAAACCAAAATAAAAGAACATTATGGGAACACAAAACTATCCAAAAAATGAAACAAGAGTAAAATCACCCTCATTTCACCACTACCAACACCTGTAAGAAGTGGAACACTAGAAACCAGATCCACCATCACCACCATGATACGTCTTGACTATACCTTGGTCATATATAACAAATTATATATACAACTAAGGGTTTATATTGGGTTTGATCTAAATCCAAGTGGGATGCCACCCAAAGAAAAGTTTCCATGATATAAAATTAAATGTAAAATAAATATTAACATTTTCATAAGAATTTTTGAATAATTTCCAAGAAAACCATTTAGTGAAAACTTTATCATGAAATACTTTTTAAGATTTTTTTATATATAAGATTTCTTGAAATAATAATGTACACATGGTCTATGTATGATGACAGATAGTAACACATAATATAAGCATCATTTCACAAGATAGAACCCTGGGAAAATACTTCTAGGGAACTAGAACTTGTGGGCCACTATGTACTTCATACCATGACGATCCCAATCATCCAACTCAACCACCAATAGCGTTCATGTGCACAATCCATTATAGAGAATACGATCCGAAGGTCTAATGGTCTGTATATCATAAGCCAAAACAAAAAACATTTCCATGCAAAAAACCAATATAGGGGAACTCGTCCCAAGGACTAGTGGTCTCTGATCATATCACATGTATAATTAGTGTTGAAATCATTAATCATGCTAGATGAATCCATGCCTTAATTATATTTGAATAATGTAATGTACTAGTTCTAGATCACTTACCTAGATACCAGGGGTTCCCTTTATGCTAAAATTTCACTTCACATATCAAATAAGTCAACACTTTCACAAAAATATGAAAATCATTACAAGAACGCAAGGAAATCACCACTTTCAAATTTTACATTGATCCAATAATAGAAACTGACAAGGAAACAACCATTTTACAAAACAAAACCACTTTTTGTTTCACATGCACACTAAACCACTTGGAAATAAATTTCTCACCACCTTCAAAATTTATCAAATCCATTTAGAAACACAACAAGTAGAAAAAATATAGAATCTAATGATTTCCATGGTAAAATCCTCTTTCAAATTCATATTCACATAAAAAAACATTTTCCAACATGTTTCACATAACTTCCACATTAAAAAGTCATATTTAAGGTCTAAAAAAAGAAACTAACATGAAAAAAATCCATTTCCCTTTAAAAATAAAATTTTAACACATTATCACCTTTATATCTCATTCAAAACACATTTCTCATATTTCACACAATATATAAAACATATTTAAGAAACACCATAATTAGGAACACATGAAACATAACCACTTTCCTTTATAAAATCAATTTTCATCATATATTCATCTCAAAACACTTCTAAAACATGTTTTTAAAAACACAAAAAAAAATCCAAAAATACCTTTAAAACCAATGAAATCTTATAAAAATCATCTAATAATGTGAAATCATGGAACCAAAAACTTCAAACATGGAAAATTCTTAGTGAAAAACCACAATCGCACAACCAAAAGTCCCTAAAAAGGGAATATCAAACAATAAACTTCAATACTTCTACCAAAAACACAAGATCGAACCATCATTATATCAAAAAACCCACTAGAATATAAGAACTCTTGAAACATGGATGAATAACCCTAGAAAGAGTGGTAAATCAAGAGGAGAAGGACTTACTTGGTATTTCCCTGAAGAACCAGGGTCAAAACCGCTAAAGGATTGATGATTAGGAGGTCCCAGAAAGCTTGGGGGGCTCCCATGGATGCAAATTCTAGATTGGGAAGAATAGAGGAGGACTATGGTTAAAAAAATAGGGTAGAAAGGTAAATTTCAGTTTTTTAATGTCATAGAGAGGACACATGGTTTCCCGCATGGTTTTCTAAATAAAGTGATAATAATACATCCCTTCCTATCTAAGAGGAACAATCCACATTGTATGGCTTCATAGTTTTCCAAAAAGTTTTCTAATAATGCGGTTTCCACTGTCCAAAATTACAAGTGGTCAGACGTTTACCTAGAGAAGTGCACACAGTTTCTCCTAATAATGCGCCAATAATGTGCCACCTACAGTCAAGCCCAAAATTTACTTTTTTCTACAAAAAATTAATAGTGGATCTAAGGGGGAAAATCAAGACCAAAGGAACCCAAAATAATACATTGAAACAAAAATCACAAAAGTGACAGGTTTGCTTATGTTAGATTTTACATGTGACACATGCTATAGAACGTAGTATATATTTTTAAAATTCCCAAATCTCATGTCATTACATCCATGTATTTTTTGAATCTAAAAATTCAATATAGCGGGAGGTAATTCTAATTTCATTTTATTTTCTCAATTCCACTTATAGTTGGTTTATCAATGTGGGTGGAATGTAGTCAATCACCTGTAATTTTTCACCAATTTCTATCACATATGGTGTTTCTTCTTCCAAATAAATAGATTTGTATATTGGTACTAATTTTTCATTTTCAATGATTATATAATATTATACCATTTCATATTCTATAAAATCAATACAATAATCACCCAATTCATATTGATCACCCATATATGCATCACTTAGAAGTCAATATTCATTAACTTCCTATAAAAAATATTTGGTCCTATTTAAGAAAACTACCACCATAATTTGATCCATCGAAGGTTTTTCATTTAATAAAGTTAAAAGATCTATCCTTTATTCCTCATTCTATTGATCTTTTTAACAAGATTCCAATCCCTTCCAAGAAGCTGTAATAATTTCAATTTGATTAAAAAACATTAAATAGTTTTTGGTTTTTGGTTGAAATTGAATACTCTATGATTATTAAGTGATTGAATGACAAATATAGTTAAACACCCTAGCATAATAAAATTAAATGATAAATTCCATCAGTAAATTTAGGAAATAAAAATATCAAATGAAGTTATATGTTTTTAGTTTTTGAAAATTTAGAGTTTTTATGAAACAAATCTATATGTTATGAACTCTTCATAAACATATCCATATTAATAAGTGGGATTTTTCATTTACCGCATACAAAAAGTGTTTATTTTTCAAAAGTATGAATCATAGTGCACAATACTGGTCAATCACATAAAGAGGCTGCTCATCCAAGATGTTTCTCTGTTATCACTACTTATAATATGAAATATACTATTAATGAAATATAATAATGTAGTGGGGTATATTAAATATTACATAGATAAGATAATGAAAAACATATTAAATAAAATAACATGCAAAGAAGTTATTGAAGAAGAAAAAATATTATATTCTTAGTAGTTCACGATGATTCTGACATTATTATTCCAAATCAAATTTTACTAAATTTTAAGATCAAATGTTTCAGTCAAAACCACGTAATTTGGATTTTTATTACCCAAATTGTCCCTCCAAATGTGGGATTATCTTTCTCACATCATAAAACTAATTCTACACTAACTCTATACATGACATATTTTGATGAAAATTTGAGGAAAAATGTGAATTAAAAGAGGAATAAAATAACAAAGAAAGTGACCGCCCTAAAATTAGTTTAACTACTATTGAAATTCTTATAGTAGAATAAAAATAAAAATTAATTTTAATAAACTAAATAATCACCGCTACACTTCCCCTCAAACAAATTATATTGTTAGTTATCAATTTTCATAGAGTAGAGAAGTGAACAGTAGGAGAACAAAAAATATAACATCAAAGATATGTTTATGTGAAAAAGAAACTATTATATATAAAATTTATATGAGATTTAAAGAGAGAAGAAACCAAATTGCTACTGAAAATGGCTTACTAAAATGGTAATTTGTTTTGAAATTTGGTTGAGACACATTTTTATAGTCATGGGGGTTGGTGAATAAGTTTGCATCCAAATATTTCTTTTGGTAATTTACACATCTTTGGCATAGCAAATTTATGAGTTCAATAATATAGTCTTATAAATAGTTTGTTTTCTCCCTATTTTCTATTGAACCACAACATTGGTGCTTCATTTATCACAATAAAAAAGAATTATGACCTGGATAATGTATGAATTCCCATACATTGATATCAAAAACATTTAATTCCAAAGAGCAGTTAGAATCACACACAATAAATGTTGAAAAAAATGATCCCCAACCTCATCTCTATATCTATATAAAATTTAAGATTATTTATTTTGGCTATTTAGAATATAATTTCCTATATTTTAAGGTGACTAAAATGATACATATATATCAAGGAATTAATTAAGAGATCTTTTTAGGTATTTAATGTTCGGATTATACTTAAGTTCTAATTTAATTAATTGTTTCCAATCATTTATAAAATCCTACAAAAAATGAACTTCACAATTAATTTCAAATGTTTCTGAAAACATAAATATCTGATGAATTTCCTTAAATAAAAATTTTTGATGATATTTTTTTTAAATTAAATAATTAAATATGTGAAATTTTTATCCTTTTAATCCACAACACCTAAACATTTCACTCTCTAGAAATCTTATAATACAAAGATCAAAACAAACTTCCTATGGTATAAGTGTAAAAAACATTATTATCAAATAAAAAATAAATCATTGTGTCACATAAATGGATAAAAATTCCCCAAATCTTCTATATTTATAATATTTCATTAAATATCATGTATGTACCCATGCGTATTTTATAATTACCTCACTAATAATTTATTTTTCTATCACCAATTATTTTTAATATTTGTAACTTTTTTTATTCTCAACAACATGTGTGATCACCACAAGAATGATACCCTCTGACTACATCAAATACAAAGATTAAAAATTATTTTGATCATGAAGGAGATTAAAAGTCTTGTTCTAAGTTTTTGGGTTGGTCAGTTTTAAAAGTAAAAATATTATAGGCTGAAGGAGGAGGGTTATTCCTTAATAAGAATATAATGCATGAAAATAGTTTTTCTCAATAATGGATTTATGATCAATCCCCTTAAAATAAGTGACCAAGAGTAACCAATTGATCTCCTTGGTGGTGTCCACATATGATAATTTTTTTTTAAAATATTATTTCTTCCCTCCTTAATAATTTTAAAATATTTATTTCAATTATTTTATATTTGGAATTTCAACTGAAATTTGTGTTATAAGAGGGAGGAGAGGTAATTTTACCCTTTAAACTATATTGAAATCCAAACTCAATATTTTAATGTTATTTGGTCTACCCGTCTATCTTTACATCATCATATGTTTTCCACCAAAGAAGCAATACATCTGGTAAAACATTCAATTCAACTTAACAAAAAAATTTCAAATTAGTAAAACACAACCAAAATACCCCCACACGTGAGTTTAATGGTAATCATGAAATTAACATCTAGAGTAGGATTATATAGGATAAATGTATTGTAATGTGGTTGACTAAAACACTATTTAATGGATACTAAGCTCTTCATAAATGAAATTTGTAAAGGAAAAAATATAAGTAGAGTGTTGAAAAGGGGAGTTCAATATCACACCTCAACACAACTTGAAACATACCATAAAATATAATATCTTTGTAAAATAGATAAATTGTAATTTATGGATTAGAAAAAATGACTAATTACTCTCCCTAAATAGATAAATTGAAAGAATATTTCCAAAAAATTATAAACCCCTTATATTGGGAATAATTTTCAATTAGGGAAACATTAGTCCACCTGAGCTTAATAAGAAATCAACCTTCCTTCAAGTAAAATATTTGAATCATGAAAAAATCCATTCAACAATAATTTAGATCCTAAAATATTAAAATCAATAAATTTTCCAAATATGCATGGATTGTTTTTAATTTCTCAAGGAATTCAAACTAAGCTCAAAATTTATAAAAACACACTAAAAATAAAAACATAAAAAACATGTATAATTTTTTAAAAAAACATGAAAAATGAAATATAATGATAAATTACTAAAATAATATTGACATCCCCTAATTATGAGTTAACTATCCATAATTTAAGAAAAATAATAATTAAAAAGACAAGGGTAGTAAAACTGAACAGTATGAAAGAATCGATATGATTTTATTCTTTATTTGAAGCCATGATTTAGGCTCATATATTCTTCCATTTTAGAACAAGATAGAGAGAAAAAAATATAAGAGATATTAAAGATGATAAATAAAAAAATAAAGAGAATGTAAAAAATAATACTTTTTTTAACACCCATGATGGTACTAGTTTTTGAATACCTAATGTTGGAAGTTCCAATTGTAACCCAATGTCTGATTGTGAGGTTTTAAGCATGATTTGAACCACCAAATTGTTTTCCTTCTATAATTTATCCACATAAAATGTTTCTGGAATAACCCATGGATAGAGTAATGTGGATCCACGCTCTTATCAATGTATTTTTTCTTGCAAGGTGTGGGATAGAAAAAAAATCGATATTCCTTAACAATAGCCACATATTTTTTCCCTCCTATACTATAATATTATTTAGGTACTTCTTCACAAGGTCTATTTTAGAAATAAAAATAAGTTAGAGATCAAAGAAAATTTAAAATTTAGTATAATTAAAATAAGAAGGATCAATATAGAAGCCTTCCCCTTTAAGTAATGCATCTTAAAACTCAATCTCTTTAGGTAAGGCCTCTAGGAACTCAGTATCCACATGAGAGTTTTCATATTCTTCATCATATTTCATGGAAATACCTATTTTGGTTATATCTAAGAATTCAATTTATTTAGAGATAGTTCTTATTTTATTTTCAATAAAATCATAAATATATTATTTCAATGAAATATTATATTCTGGAGTAATATTATCTTTAATTAATTCTTCTTTGCTTAGTGGCTCTTGGGTTTGAATTATTGGATATGAAGGTATGTTTTCAATATCATCAAATTTGTATTAAAATTACACCACTTGGGTGGTTCCTTTTTCTAAATAAAGATATGGGTAAACCGATAAATATTTTTGAGTTTTAAATACAGGAGAATCGTATAGCTTTTCAGCTTCACGAAAATCATCCTGATATTTGTCTAATTAATCTTGTTCTCCCATATCAACAATATTATGAGATTATTTATATATAACCTCATCTAGAAATGGTGTGGATAGTTTCATGACAAATACCTCTATAATTGAATCATCAAAGGGTTTTTCAATTGAAAAAATATAAAAAATGATCTTTTATTTATCCTTTCCTCAAGATTCTTTCTACGATTCCAATTTAATCAGGGATGTTGAAATTATTTTAATTTGATTTCTTAAATATTAAATAATTTTATATTGTTTGTCAAAATTTAGTACACTATGATTTTTGTAACACCCCATAACATTATAATATTTTCATTTCTAAAAAAATTAATTTAATTTCTTGCTTTCTTTTTATTAAATACCATGTTAATATTATTCTACACACAATAATGAGTTCTCTTTCATTACATGAAAGGCCCTATTTTACCACACAATAGTATATTAATAAATTATTATTATTTAATATGATATATAACTTAGCTGTTAAATAATAAGTTACAAATAGTATTAACTATATTTTAATATTATATATTCCAAATAATTTTAACATCCATATTATGTGTTTCTTAGATATAATGTAATAACAAATTCAATTTTTTTTAAATAAAATAAATATTTTTTGAAAATAAATGCAGATTTATCACCTTTGGTTAGAACAACCATTTAAAATACAATATTTGACACTTTTATATATTTAATTTTACAAAAAAAAATTATTATTTGGAATGGAGACATCAAAATATAGTTTTGATAAATAATTGTTGTTTTTCTAATAACTTCTATATTTTGATGAATAGTAAAAAATACTAAATTTTAATTAAAAACAGATTTTTTTGTCCAAATATTTTATATTATTAAATTATACATTTAACTGGTTTTCAATTATATATAGATTATATTTTTATAATTTAATATAATGTAGGTCATTGGAATTATTTTCACATTAATATTAAATAAAAATACATGCCAATATTTTGATGGTTCTTACTTTTGGAAAACTCATTTTCTCATTTTGACAGTGGGGATTAATTTTAAATTAATTACTAAAAATTATGTGTTTTAAATTTTTTAAAAAAGATTACATATTTGGAATTAGTGAGTCTAAATTATGTTAATATTATACTTTTAATATTTGGCATTATGAATAGAACTTTAGTAAGTTTTTTATTATCACAGTTAAGGGTAAATCGGGTAATCAAATGTAAAATAATTATTATAAAATTACCTTAACACCTATTATAGACCTATTGTATGACTATATTATACCCTTATCATATATGGTTTTAATGGGAATCACTTAATAAACAATTTCCCTGGAATATGATATTAATATTATTAAAATCAATTAATGTGATAAAATCTCACACTCTAATTTTATATAAGTATATTAATTTTACTATTGGATTAATAGAAGATATCATCAAATATTGGAAGTATATTTAAATCTAAATGAATTAACTATGTCATAGTAATTTATTTATAATTTTTAGATTTTAAATAATTAACATTAATAAAGACACAATAGTGATGCTGAAATTATTTTATTAATAGAAATATCAAAAAAGTGTTTTTAAAAATATTAAAGGAAATATAATTTTAATTAAATAAGGTGATCCAATAATTTTTTAGGTGACTATGAAATGTTATTAGTATATTAAAAAAATTTTCAAAGTTATTTTCTGTGGGGTTTTTATTTAAAGTCGAATAAATGAATAGTGTCAAATTTTACACTGCTGATATTTTATAAAAATAACATTTTATTAAATTAGTTAAAAATCATAAAAATATTAAAATATTAAAAAGTAAAATTTATAAGATCTATAATGTTATAAAATTTCAAATTATGGAAAATTTACAACACATAAGTAAATATTTATAACCATTTAATATTAAGAATATTTTTACGACAATTAAATTTAAATAAATAAAATAAGGATAAATCAGAATGATGAGTTTTAAAATAAAATCAAACCATGCATAAATATTATTTGTTTAGATTATTTCTACCCATAATTATATTTTATTCTAAATAATTCACTTTTGAGCCATTTGGATTTATAAATTAATTTATATTAATTTAGTAGTTTTGTGTTTCCAGGGGTTCCCCTCCCCTCTCTGATAAAATGGAACTTCTCTTTCTCTTTAATTCACAAATCTTAATCCTTTTGGATCTACCAAACACTACCCATTTCCTCTTAAACAATCCCTCACTTCATCTTAGAAGCCACACTTTAGGCAGAAATCCATCATAAGGAGTTCGTTTGTGCAAACCAAAAGAAGATTCCCGAAATAGAAGTAATTGTTTTGTCACCTCTTTCAAAGTTCTTTTCTTCTTCTAATTCCTATTTATATGTTGTTTCCATATCAAATTAATAAATATGGTATCATACATATAATAATATGTTATTATAATCATGGGACAACCATGTTCCTCATTTTATTCATCATACAAAAAACAATATCACTATGCATACCTACGTATGACTTATCATCTCCACGCCATGGTGTAATTTTTTATTCAACACTATATAATGATGATTATAATGGAAATAAATTATGAATATAACATGACAATTATTATTTATAACTAATATTCCATCCAATTCCATACCGTTTAACCATCAATGGAATGATATCATCGCTCGTGCGTACGTACGACCTATCGTCTCTACGACATGGTGAGAATAATTCTCCACGTTAACAATTCAAGAATTATTAAAAAATTTATACGATGATGAAAAATAATAAATATGAACCAAATGTAATTTTATACATGAATAAAATACATCCTCTACATAATAATCATGAATTACACGGTAAAATAGAAATAAAAAATGAAATAGTAAACACCCAAAATAATGGTAATATTGAAACACTATTAAAAATTAATATAATATAATCATATATGATATAATAAATATCTATATGGTTCTGTTATAATTTAATAACATACTTTAAACATTATACGAGAATTTAACACACCCTCAAATAACAGAAAGTACAAGGTAAGAGTTAATTTCACAATCTCTTTATTATCAGAGATTGATTATACCTAAGTATCTACTCTGACATCCTTATCATCCATGTACATGTTTCTTAAAATATTATTCAGAATATTATCGACAATTTTTTTAAGTCATTTTTACCCATATTTTACTTTATACAAAACGTTTTGAATGGAATATTTCATCCATTTTCCAAACGAGGTACTTTATAAAATATTCAACAAATTAAGGAAAGAATGTTTAGCTAACTTATACGATGCAAGAAGCTATTTTCTGCTGTTATGACACCTTAACATTAGGTTAAATTTCTTAAATTTTTACAAGTTAATTTTCAAAGGAAATATATTATTTTATAATTTTATGGATTTTAAATGATTTAAAGTAAAAAATGAAAATTTTTCTCAAATATTTTGAATGAATTTATTAGATTATTTTTATCTATTTCAACATCCTTAGTTGGATTTTATGCTTAATATAGGTTGATTTATTATGATATAATCTTACATATTGTATTGAAGGTTTTATGATATGTTTTATATGGAATGTGCTATTTTTATACAATTAATGGATTATGGTTAAAGTGTTAAAATTTTATATGCTAGTTTTAAAATGAATGTGTATGTTATGTTTCATACTTTTAATATGAGGAATGCATTGGACCTAGTAAGTGAATGAAATGGCCTGATATAGCCCCTCGATGCATCGGTAGGTCTCATGATATGAAATTAGTTGGTGAAAAACCCTTCACATTTGTTTTCCAAGCAGTTTTAGATTGTTAGGAGGATATATCTTAACACAAATTAGATGAATTTCTATCCACAAACTTACACTTTCATGATGATAGATCATGCCCGTAGCTATCTTGAGGATAAATCTTGGTAGTGTAAATTTTTGGAATTATGCAATCCCTCATTATGATATTAGTTAAAAATATTTCATGAGATTAGTTGACAACTAAAATATCCAGGGTTATGCCTATTTGATATGGTATTATTTATTATTACCTTATTTTGACCAAGATTACGTTTTAAGGGATTGTGTTTCAGTTATACATTGTGCCTTAAGGTTTATTATTATTTATTCATAATATATTCTATTTTATGATTACCCTTACTGAGTATCTAATCTCACCCCCTTCTTAGGTTTTAATTTTCTATGATTCCATAAGGTGTATTATGATTGATATGTGGGGTTAAGTTTGGAGAATAATGGTGTTATCAAAGAATGGACTATGTTTTATATTATGTTTTAAATTCTAATGACTAGTTCAAATATAATATCTATTTTACAATACATCAAAATTGATTAGTCTTTCAGTGTTTGATTCCTTATAATCATGAAAATATATTAAAACAATGCACCAGCTCCGGGCTTCTGAGGTTGGGACCTTACAGTGGGTATCATATAAAGTTTATCAACAACCATGGAAATTAGATTTAAAAATAAAAAATTAGAAAACCTAACCCTATGAGTTACTTTTAGTATAAGTCTATGTATAGGATATCATCCTTTATATTTGGTAATAGATAACCTAAATTAGTCCTATAGACTTATGGAATGAAATATAGTTTCTATCATTTAGAGATCCTATAAATGTTTCATCATGACTATATCACTATGATTATTTTTACTCACTTTGTGCATTGAGATTTGTTCATTAGGTAGAATAAATGAGGTTATACAAGTAATTTTTACACAACTGATAATAAAGAGACTACAAAAGTTAAATGACAAGATGAAGGTAATAAAGAATTATATTTTGAAGCATATTTAGTGGTTTCATAGTGAATTGGAATGATTAAGGTTATTTTGTATTTTTATTCACGAATTATTACATCAATGGTTCTATGTTAATAAGATTCATGTGATATATAAGGATTTTATTGTAGTACTTCTTCATTAAGGGTTTCATTTGTAAGAGTTTTCATTGATGATTTAAAGGTGATAAAATATTTGGTATGTTACAATAATAGATAAATTAATTTGTCTTGAGAATCCTATGTTAAGAATGATTTTAGAATCATAGAGACCCTTTTGGATAATTAATTTGAATGGATGTATTTTAATCGAGTCTTAAGGTTGGAAAAGAGTAAGTTAAACATTGGATATTATTGTTTGACAATAAAATATTTCATTAATGTTGAACATGTAAAAGGTTATTTCTTGAATGTTATAATAATATAGTTTTATATAAGGAAAAACCCACAGCTTGGGTGACAACCCATCACATCGGATAAGGATATGGGAATTGAACCAACAACTGAAGTGTGACAAGGCTTTATCACTTACCACTAGCCTACAGAAATTCCCCAGTTAGTATAACATAGTTTTCTTTATTTAAATTGCATAAGTTTATTTTTTTAAACTTATATGATTAATATAACGACCCATAAATTACATACATTATTAATACTTCAGAATTGAAGTATATTTATTACAACATATAACAAACCCCTAACAGGTCCATATAATAATAGTGTCTTTAGAAACTGGGAAAAATAAACAACTGGTTCATAAAGCATCTATGTTGTCTCCCGTTTCTTTGATCATATCTAGAATCTTTTTTTGGCATATCATATTTAATACCCTTCTTCCAGACCTGGGGAAAAGAAACATACAAAAGGGTGAGCTCAAATGCTCAGTAAGGGTAAACAGATGAAATGTCAATCGTATCATATTCTTAAGAGAACAATGTTTGAAAAATCATATCATGTATAAGAGGTCAAAATAACATGTCATGGGATAAATCTTAGAACTGCTATATAATCCCAAAAAACATATCATAAGACATGAAACTTTTTTTCATACACATATAATCATAGATAATCATTTCATATTAATCAATGCTCATCTCCAAGACCATTATAGAGGACAAAGTCCATTACTGAACTGAGTTTACTCCTCATTCCAACCCTGTAATACTAAACCGAATTTACATACCGTTCTAGCCATGTATATCTAAATAAATAAAAATCTTTACCCAATTCATTGGAGGGAGATATAGGTCTTACCCATATCATAATTAAACCATTCTTATGTGTGCCACAAAATCAGAAAGCATACATCATAGTATAACCCATGTAATAGAATGGGATTCTTAAAAATCATTCCATCATAACATAATCCATATCAAATAAAAATACTTCATAAAAATAACTCCATCATAACATAATAAAATCAATGTAATAATGGGGATAAAAACATAACTCTGTATCATCTTATATGGAAAATAAGTTTTATAAAACACTTGAACTTAGTTCCTGAAGAAAATATCCTTTCATTTTCAAAAAACATTTTCTGTTCTCAACATGTAAAGAAATTATAAAATAAAAGATATTAATTTAAAATAAACTTTAAAAATTGTAAAGGAAGATTCATGGGAATAATTTTCTATGAAAGCCTAAAAATTTGTTCATGCCATATATGTTAAAAAAACATTCTTCTCGTATTTTGGATGGAAAAATCAAAAAGTATCTCGTACTGAAAATGAAAAAATATTCCTTTCAAATCTTTTAATAAAAATTAAACAATAGCTAAAATTGGATTTAAAAAATTTTATGAGGATAAAAATAATATTACATACTGAGTAAATATGGTTTTTGATGATAAATATTCCCCAATAAATACCGAAGTATAAAAATCTCAGATAAAAATTGAGATTGCGAGATTTTCGCTTACCTTAGGTCTGATATGCTTTGTACGTATCCGAAACTCCTATATAATGATTTAAAAAATGTCATTGAATTATTACAGAATCATATTCATTGTTTTCATATCATATATGGTCATATTATTATCTTCTTACTAGTAATATTTCATTGCTACTTGTTATTCGGGTGTTCCTTGCTTTATGTTCATATGCGTGTTTTGTCGAATAAATTTCTATTCATCTTTTTAAGTTATAGCTACATCATTTAAAAATTTTTATTAGTATAATATATATCAGATTTATTCATTCAATTAATTTATATACTCATGGTTTAATGAAGATCATGTAGAACGAATCACATCGCACGGTAGAGACGATAAGTCGTACGTATGCACGAGCGACGATATCATTCCCATAATTATTGGATGGTATTGGCGTGGATGATAGAATATCTCAGAATTAGTATCATGTTATAATAATCATATATAGTTATTTTTTACACCATTATACCCATCCAATTAAGGTGGTGGTGGAAAACAGATTACACCACGGCGTGGAGATGGTATTCCGTACCTATGCACGAGCTGTGATTTCGTTTTCCGTAGGATGTATAGAAGGTGAAATAGGGTTGTTTGATATTTATAATAACATATCCATATATGAGTGATACTGATGTTATTACATTATAATGAAACAAATAAATAATAGGAAGTAGAAGAATAAATAAATTTGAAATAATCGGTAAAGGATATTACCCTTTCTTCGACGAGCCTCTTCTAAACCTCCTCTTAGGGAACTAAAGATTGTCTTTGAAGATGACCAGGACCTCTAATATGTTGGTAGGAATGTGTAAAAGATAAATTGATAGGTTTTGGACGAGATGGAAGGCTCAAAATGTTTTGAATAGGAGAGGGAGGAGGTTCCCTTTTATAAGAGAGGAGAGGGGCACCTTTGGAAACCACAAAAATATTAATTTATAATAAACTCAAACCCCACATAAATACTTCAAAAAATACTAAACCTCAAAGATTAGATGGTATATGGTTTTAATATCAACAAACAATAAAATTTAGACATTTTGGGAATTTATTTTAATCCTTATCAACTTGATTTGTCTTTATTTAATCTATTTAATGTTATTTGTGGTAATAATATTCTAAAATTTAAATTGTTATAAATAATAACTTATGTGTTGTAAATTTTACATAATTGGATACTTTATGAAATTTTAGATCATATTAATTTCAATATATAATTTTTAAATATTTTTGTGATTTTTAAACAATTTTATAATATGTTATTTTTATAAAATAACGATAGTGTCTATTTTGACAATATTCATTTATTTGCATTTAAATAAAATCCACACAAAGAATATATTCAAACACAAATATTTAATATATTCCTAACATGTCATATACATCTAGAAAATATTTGTATAACATTAATTAGTTCATATTATATTTATTTTAATATTTTTAAAACTCTTTATTTGATATTTCGCTCAATAAAATAATTTCTACATCACTATTGTGTCATCATTAATGATAATTATTTAATCCATAAAAATTATAAATAATTTCTCATGATGTAGATAATTTTATTATCTTTCTGTAGACTATTTATAGTCTAAGTTTTATTAATTTTATCACTAAATTAAAATTATTACACTTAAAACATATAAGAGAGTGACATGTTGTCACTTTCTTTGGTTTTAATAATAATTATATCATTTTCATGGCCCAAAGTCCATGAAATGAATCTATTCCAATCATGATGTGATATGGGTCGACCTTTATTCATCCAATAGACTTTTTTCAGGAGTTAGGGTAATTTTATAATCATATTTTTACCCTTAATTACCTGATTTACCTTTAACTATAGTAAATAAAAATTACCGTAGTTACTATTCATAATATCAAAAAAAATAAAAGTAACCTATTAACATAATTTGGACCCAATTAATCCAAATATGAAATCATATTTTCAAAATTCAAAACATATAGGTTGAATTAATTAATTTAAAATTGATCATGTTGTTAAAAAATGGGTTTTAAAAGTTAAAATATTGTCAAAGATTGAAATGTTTTTACCTATAAATTCAAGGTAAAATTAATGTTAATGACATAAATTATATTAATTGGTAAAAATGTATTTTATTTACAATTTAAAACCATTAAATTTTATCATTTAACCATATATATTATGCTGATGAAAAAGTTGTTTTTAAGAAACAATTCGCTTATTTTTACTATTCATCAAAATATGAAAGTTATCAGAAAAGTATCAAAAATTTACCCAATGTAAATTTTTATACCCTGATTCAAAATAAATATTTTATTTTGTCAAATTGAACTCATAAAATTTTCTAAAATTAGATTTATAATGGGTGCACCATCAAAAGGCGGGAAAACAGCATGTTTTAAAAAAAATAATTCTTTTATCCGAAAAATTGAGTTTTTTCTCATATCATATGTAAGATGAATTATAATTTTATATAAAATTAAAAACGTGGTTAATAATATTTATAATGTATAGTTTATATAATATTTTAATAACATATCTTGGTTTAGTGAAACCCTATATTGCATAGAACGCAAGCTATCGAGGAAGGTCGCTCTTGTGTGAAACGTAAGCCAAGCCAGTGTTGTGTGTAGTAAAATATTCCATTGCTGTTCTATATAACATAAATAAATATTTCTCATAAAATCTCAGTGTGTTATAATTAAGATAAATATAATATTTTTTAGTTTCATTGTCTTTTAATGAGAAAGATGAGTTTGTGGAAGGAATTAGTCAAGTGATGAAACTTTACATGTCAATTCGGTATTCTTCCTTGTGTTCTTAGTGAGATATGTAAATTAATTATTCAACAATAGGGAAAGGATCATAAAACCCAAAAAAAATTCCTAGTAATTTCTTTTGTGAAGAATCAAATGTTCTTTTGAATCATTTCATATTTATAGCATTCTGATTGTTCACTTTCTCCTAATAATGTTCTCTATCACTATCTATTTAAACTTGATGGTTAGATTTTCTTTATTATCAATATTTTCCTATATATAACCCTAGTATGAGTTAGGTCTAGTGACCTAAATACATATATTTCTTTATTTTAAAATTTAGGTCTCATTAATCCATTTTCCGATGTAGGATTTCCACAAATATATCTTGAAATGTTAAACCCCTAGTTTTCAATCTTGATTATTAATTACTAGGACACAATTTATTAAAGGAGAGAAAAATGTAACACCCCGAGGCATTAAAATATTTTCATTTTTGAATAAATTCAATTTTATTTCTTGCTTTAATTTTAAGAAAAACCATGTTAATCTTATGTTACAGACAACAATGAGTTGGCTTTCATTACATGCAAGATATAGTTTTACCGAACAACAGTATAGTAATAAAATATTATTATTTAATATGATGTATAACCTAGCATATAAATTAAAGTATATGAATTGTATTAAACATTTTTTGAATCTTAATTATTATATATAATTTTAACATTCATATTATGTGTTTCTTAGACATAATATCAGAACAAAATCATTTTTTAAGAAAATAAGAATTTAAAGAAATGCATTTTTGACTCCTTCTAATGGTGCACCCATTTTAAATTCAGTATTTGAAACATTTATATATTAAAATTTTCCAAGTAAACTTCTTCTTTGGAATCCAGATATCAATATTTAGTTTGGTTAAATATTTGGTGTTTTCCTGATAACTTTCATATTTTGATGAATAGTGAAAATAATAAATTTTAATTGAATTGTTTTTGTCAAAACAATTTAGAGTGTTAAATTATAATTTTTAACGGTTTTAAAGTGTAATTTGATGATATTTTTATAATTTAATATAATTTAGGTCATTGAAATTATTTTCACATAAATATTATATATAAAAACATGTCAACCATTTGAATGTTTCTACTTTTTAAAAACATGTTTTCTCATTTTGTCAGTGGGGATTAATTTTAAATTAATTAATGAAACTTAAATGTTTTAATTTTTTTAAAAATGATTCCATATTTGGAATCAGTGAGTCCAAATTATATTAATAGGGTACTTTTATTTTTTGGAAATAAGAATAGTAACTAGTAATTTTTTATTACTGTAGTTAAGGATAAAATTGAGTAACTAAAGGTAAATTAATATAATAAAATTATCTTAACACATTTAAAAATCATCTTGGATGACTATATTAGATCATTATAATATATGGTATTAAACATAATCACTTAATTACCACTTTACCAAGAATATGACATTAATATTATTAGAATCAATGAATGTGAAAAAATATCACACTCTAATTTAATATAAGTATATTAATTTTAATATATGGATAAACAGGAGATATCAATAACTATAGTTAGTATATGTAAATATGAAATAATTTATTGCATCATAAAAAAAAATTAAAATTTTCATAGATTAAATAATTACCGTTAATGATGACACAATAGTGATACATAAATTATTTTATTAGTAGAAATATCAAATAAATGGTTTAAAAAATATTAAATGAAATAAAATTTGAATTAATTAAGGGGATACAAGAATTTTATAGCTGACTATGACATGTTTTTAGTAAATTAAATGTTTTTTTTAATTTATCTTCTGTGTGGGTTTTTATTAAAGTCAAATAAATGAATAGTGTAAAAATTGACACTATTGATATTTTATCAAAATAACATTTTATGAAATATTTTTTAAAATTATAAAAATATTTAAAAATTAAAAAGTGAAAATTATAAGGTCTAAAATTTCATAATTTTTTCGATTATGGATAATTTACACCATATAATTAAATATTTATAACCAAATAATATTTAGAATATTATTACCATAACAAAAATAAAATAGTTTAAATAAGGATAAATCAAAATGATAAGGTTTAAAATAAAATTAAAAAATTTCTAAATATTATTGGTTGAAATTATGTAGACCCATACTCATCTTATATTCAAAAAATAAACTTGTTATCCATTTGGATTTAGAAAGTAATTTATATTAATTTATTAGTTTTAATGTTTCCAAGGGTGCCCCTCCCCTCTCTTATAAAAGAAAACTTCTACGTCTCTTTAATTCACACTGCTAAAGCCTTCTGGTTCTGCAAAAACCTAACCATTTCCTATCCAATAATCCATAAATTCATTTTATAGGTGACACACTATAAATAAATCCATCCTATGGATTCATTTTGGGTGAACAAGAAGGAGATGCCTAAAGAAGAGGTAATTGTTTTATCACCACTTTCAAAGATCTTTTCTTATTCAACTTCCTCTTTATATTTTGATACCATATCAAAGTAAATACTATAGAATTATAAATATACTAAGATGTTATAATAATTATTGTAGAACCATATTCCTCATTTAATCCATCAAATGAATAACTTTTTTATTATGCGTGTGTGCGTACGACTTACTATCTCCGCGCTGTGGGGTAATTTTTTTTCAACACTATTTTAATTTGATAGATATAATGGTGAATATAATGGATATAAATAATGAATATAACATTATAATGGTTTTTTATGACCAATATACCATCCAATTATATACTGTTTTACCATCAAAGGAATGATATCGTCGCTCGTGCGTAGGTGCAGCCTACCGTCTACATGACACGGTGAGATTAATTCCCCACATTTTCAATTAAAGAGTGATTATAAAATTTATATGATTTGTAAAAATAATAATTATGAACATAATTTAATTATCAAAATGAATAAAATAAATCCTATTCACAAAAAACAAGACTTACATTGTAAAACAAGAATGGGAAAACAAAGCAGTTAACACCCAAAATAATGGTAATATTGAAACACTATTAAAAAATTGATATAATAGGATCATATATATTATCATAAATATATATTTTTTCTGTTGTAATTTAATAACATTATTTAATGATTTTATAAGAGTTTAACACACCCTCTACTAATATAATGTATATGGTGAAGGTTAATTTCACAATATCTTTATTTGATGAGATTGCATATACATAAGTATCTATTGGGAAATCCTCATCATCCATGTCCATGTTTCTTAAAATGTAATTCAAAATATTATTGACAATTGTTTAAAGTAATTTTGACACACATTTTACTTTTTGCAAATATTTTTGAAAAGAATATTTCCTTCATTTTCCAAATGAGGTACTTTATAACCATTTCAAATAATTAAGGAAAGAATGTATTTTTAACTTATATGAAATAAGAAGCTATTTTCTCTATTATGAGGCCTTAAAATTTTGAAACTTCACATAGAGGATTAAAAGGTTATTTTCAAAAGAAATGTTTTATTTTATAATTGTGTGGCTTTTAAATGATTTAGAGTAAAAAATAAATATTTCTCTCAAGGATTTTTAATGAATTTATTAGATTATTTTCATCTATGTTTACATCATTTGTTATATTTTATGCTTAATTGAGGTTGATTTATTATGACACAATCTTCCATGTTTTATTGAAGGTTTTATGATATGTTTTACGGTGGATGTGCAATTTTTATACAATTTATAGACTATGATTAAATCATTAACATTTCATATGCTATTTTTAATATAAATGTGTATGTTATATTTCGAACTTTTCATATGAGGATTGTAGTAGACTTAGTAAGTGATGGGAATGGACCACTATATAACTTCAATGCTTCGGTAGGTCTCATAAGATGAAACTAGTTTGTGAAAAACCCATCGCGTTTGTTTTCCAATGTTTTAAATTGTCATGAGGATAGATGTTGACATAAATCAGACGGGTTTATACCCACAGACGTAAACTGTTATGAAGATAGATCATGAAAGTGGCTATCTTGAGGATATCTCTTCATAGTTTAGATTTAATTAATTATGCATTCCCTTATTATGATATTAGTTATGAATATTCTATGTCATTATTTGACTAGTATAATATCCATGGTTATGCTTACTTGAAATGGTATTATGTATGCTTGCCATATTTTGACCAATATTATGTTTAAAGGGATTTTGTTTCAGTTATACATCGTGCCTTAAGGTTTATGATTATTTATTCATAATAGCTTCTGTTGTATTATTTCCCTTCCTGAGCATCTGATCTCACCCCTTTCTTATATTTTATTTTCTCAAGATTTCATAAAGTTTATTATGACTAAAATGTGGGGTAAATCTAAGATAATAATGGAATTATTAAATAATGGACTATGATTCATATTATGTTTTAAATTGTAATGAATAGTTCATGTATGAAATATATTTTCCAAGACAACTAAACAAATCGGTCCTTCAGGATTTCATTCCATGTAATCATGCCAATGAATTAAAATAATACATCGGCTTCGAGCTTCTGTGGTTGGGGTGTTACAATTATTTCCTACTAAAATAATCAATATTGATAACAGAGCAAGAATTGGAAAAGTCACAGTTAAATTTTACCTTTGAAATTTGAAAAGAAATATATTCAATTTAGTCTTTTTTTAATATAAATTTATTCTTTTTTAATTTTTATAAAAAAATACGGAATCAATATAAATCCTAGAAAATTTACAAATTTAAATTATGTATTTTTCATGAATCATGAAGAAATAATTAATTATTTTTTAATCATATAGTATAGTGCCCACACTCAGTCGATCTCCCAAGGAGACTGATCACACAAACAATTTGTTTATTGTCACTATTAAAAATCTATAACTAACAATGAATAAATATAATATTTTAGTGGGGGTTTTTAATATGAAAGAGATATGAATATTTAAAAATATAATAATTAAAAATTTAAAAGAAAAACACAACACACAAAGAAGTTAGTGAATAAGAAATAATATGCTATTTTTAGCAGTTCACATTGATTCTATATTTATTATTTAAAACAACTCTCAATATTTTACTCAATGTTGATATAAAAAATATCACTAAACACCCTCTTATTTTAATTTTGTTTACCCTACACCTACCATTTATATATTGGACATTATCCCTCTCATTATCAAAACAATGAAACATGAAATCCATGTTTGAAACATTAAGACAATTAAGAAGATCAATATTAATGAATGAGAAAAAGAACCCAGTAGAATAGAAATCAAATGATATCTTCATTTAGTTTAAATTCAATGAAAATTATTATAATATAATAAAAATAACATTTTAAGCACAAAAACTCAAGTATCACTACTCCCCACCTTGAACAAGAACTAAAGTTAGTTCTTTGTTTTATTTTAGATATGAAGGGGAAAGTGAGAGAACACAAAAGATAAACTTAAATATAAATAGAAAATAAATAAAAAATAATATATTTAAAATTTATAATATAATTAAATATAAATAACTCTAATAGGATACTAAAATTGTTAAATAAAATAGCCAATCATTTTGAAAGGAGATGGAGACAATTTTCATAGCTAATAGTGGAGAATAATTTTACATCCAAATATGTATTACAATCATTTTCCTTGGAAGAAACAATAAATTAAAGAAATTTAAAATTTGGTCTTATAATCTTTTTATATTTTTTTATAAAACCCCCAAAATTTCTAGTTACATTGGTTTTGTGTAGAGTGTGGTATGATCATATTATTATGAGAAATGTTTATAGTCTGTTTGACCGTCTGAATTCAAATCCAAAAATTTATAATGCATTTATGTTCATAAAAGAAACCAAATAATGAAAACTAAACTTTAAAATAATATTCAAATAGCTCTTTTTTAACTCTAGGTAAAATTTCAGATTATTTAGTCAGTTCGTTTTGGAGATACGCGACCATCTCAAAATGTTAGTAGAACTGTGCACAAATTCCTAGGCCAGAATTCTATTCCCCTTTTTTGCCTCCAATGCTTAGATTTTCTTTTGGGTCTAGTTTAATGAAATAAAACCCATCAAGTATCCATGAGTATAAAAATATAATTTCAAATTTTTGATCAATTTAGAAAATGTTATGTTTGAAATAATAAAATAATTTAAAATAATAAGACATCAATAGATAATAAATACTAAAAATTAAGCTAAAATTATTAAAAAAAACTAAAAATGTGACAATTTTCCTTATTAGAATTATATAAATTACAATAAAGAATAACATGTGAGAAATTATGAGCTTCATCATCATATAAGTAGGTAAAATTTCAAACAAAAATAAGATAATTTAGTTTTGGAGTTCTGACAACGTTCCTTAAAATAGACATCCAAGGTCATTAAAACCACAATTTGTTAACAAGGTTGAGTAATGTCTCTATTTGATATAATATACTGGTAAATATCCTGGGGTATGATGATTGTATTTTTTTCAATTAGACTTGTTGACTTTATCAATGTTAGTATGCTAAGTTGGTGATATGGGTGATGGAAGGTAATTACCATATTTATTAGGAAAATATGGATTGAAAATGATGGAATTGGATGCAAAGGACTTATCACATGTTATAGAAATATGTTTTAACAGTTGGTTTCATTGGAAAAACTATATGGAAAAGATATAATGGTATCCCCCTTATATCTGACGATTGGAAGAGATAATCATCATGGAATAACACGACTTGTGTGGAAGGAGAAGTTCTAGTGTTATCTATAATAATTTAGAGTATAAGTAGTTTTTGATATAGTGAAAAACTCAAGAGATATTATAAAAACTATTAAATTCATAGTTGATTGGAAAGTTGTAATACCCATGGTTTGGGAGAATTTTATCCTCTAGTATAGTTGTTGATGTCTACTTATATGAAAACATGGATGAATTTTTCAAGAAGTGAAATCATATGGAACACAATACATAGAGTGTTAAATATGTTACAAGTGATGGGGAATTGGAATGAGGAGATTGAGGAAGGTATATAGCTTCCCAAATTTGTTTTAGAGTTTTTGTAAGTGAATGATAATGGTTTGAGGTTTGTTGAAGGATCTATAAGATTCCATGAAGAAATTTTGTTTTTTTGGGAAAGTTCACAATAGATGTTAAATTCAATAAATAACTCTCTTGATCCACTGACCACATAGTTGATCAGTTATGAATTCAATATTCTACCTTATGATTAATATTCGTGTTAGGTATATGTTTTCATATGATCAATTTAACTACCAAAACATTGATTTAAATGCAGTCATTTGTCTTCCCATAGCTCACAGTCACTCATAAAATCATGTGGTTGATCCTTGGAGTGAATATCATGGTTGGTCTAACACATAGTGAAAAATATAAATCTATGAAATGGAAATAAGATATTCCACATTTAATTGTATGAAGCTATATATTTAATGGGATGATCAAATGATTTTTTCTTTTTAATTAAAAATGAAAATACCCTAATATTATTCTGTGATTCTATAATGATATTGAAGATAATATGTTATAAATCTTGGAGAAATTGTTAATATACTATAGACTTTATAAAACTTTTATACGAATAATTAATATGTATATTCTATATTAAATTGGAAATGAATTTTTTTGATACTGGAACTATTATACCTTGATCCAAATATCAGTATGATATAAATATGTAGGATCCAAGTTTTTTTTATAAGAATCAATGTGTTGGAATGATTTATGAGAAATAAATTAATCCAATATTTTTTATTAGAGATTTATCAAAACTATAAATGAATAGGGATAAAAATATTTTTATGATCATCTAAAATATTAAAAATATGTTATTAAAGAATTTTATTGAAGATAAATATATTTATATAAATATAATATTGCGTAAAGTGTCTATTTAAAATTAAATAACATCCTAAAGATTTTACAAGTTTTACTTAAGCATGTTTTCTATGAGATACAGAGTCAATCCATGATCTGGATTGCTATGTGATTTTTCATAGATCCATATAAAATATTTGATATAGATTTTTTTGTAAAATTTTGAGTATATCTAGCTCTCTATAGAGGAATAATAAAAATATCTGTTATTTTGTGTGAGTAGGTTGAATAAGGAAGAGATTGATTTGGTTTAGGAAGAAATATTCATATGCGTTATTGATAATAACTAATATGTGTTACCTTCAGTGATAAAGAAAATGTCAAATATATGTTTTTTGTTATGAACTATATATTAAATGGTTAAAAAATTCAAGGATTAAATTTCAATAAGTGTTTAAGAATAATATTTTAATGACTTAAGCCAAAATATAATAAGATGGAATATTCTAGAATATTGTATTCAATTGAGAGAAAAATTGATAAATAATAATGAAATAAAAAAGGTAAGGGAACTCGTAGTATTTCCCATGAGATAACCATTGATGATAAACATAATATGACATCAACAGGGAATCCAATAAAAATAATTGTGAAAATTAATTAAGGATAATGGGAACCAAATTATATGGGGACATTATATATTACCAAATGAAAAAACTTATTTCAAGATGACATACATATAGAATGAAAATGGTTAAGAGAGTTCAAGAATTCAAAATATGATAGCTATTGTGTTATGTTTCTTGATATTTTTATGAACTCTATAAAAGAAGAATAAGGAAAAATATTGAATAATGTGATGAAGAATTAGATCATCTTGGTATCAAAGTTTTATAATGAATAAGATATTTTTACACCATTAATGGTTATAGAATATTGATAATAAGAAAAAATAATGAGTATTCATCCTCTATGGATGTTTGCATTTATTTTTTTGATCATTTCAATAATGATGAAGAGCTACTAGGTTTAAAGATCACATAAGTTTAGAGTTTATTCAGAAATCGTAGTTATTATATTCCATATAAATTTCTAAGATGAGTTGTAGTAGTAAATGAGTAATAAGTTTTATTTGTGGATATCTTCATGAATTCGAAGAAGTTAATATTGCGAATAATGATATATATGTTATTGATGAATTAGAATCCTATATAGAGTGGATTATTTAATTCCAAGATGAAATTAAAAACAATAGTTACATATATATGGTGGTACACTATATAACTAGTGTGACCTAGGATAAACAGGGATAACATAATGAAAACATGTGATTTTTTCAGAATCCATTAAAGGATGTATTGTGTGAAATATGAATTTTTAAATTTATTAACTCTCTAGGAGTGATGGTGTTTGATACACCATACCCATTATAGTCATATTATTTATAGTTTAGAATACTTTATTTGGGTGGAAAAAAATTAATGAAATTAGTACGTCACTTTACTGAACCTTATAAAAATACCATGGGTTGTTTTACTTCTTTATATAAATGTATATGGTTGATGGTTACTTGGTAGAATACTAAAATAGATCCATATATACTAAATATAAAAAGGTATTTAATTCCAAAGGGGTTTAAGGATACATTTTAACTTCAAAATAAAAATAAACCAAATGATTCACCTCCCACTGTACGCACTGATCCAATTAGGAATCTCATCTAGAGTTCCTGAAAGTGTGTGTGAACCTTATTCCAATGTATATTTTAGGAACTAGTTTTATGAAAATCATTTTTTTATTAAAAATTAATTCATTATTTAGTACATAATATTACACCTAATAAAACCTATATTATTGATAATTATAGTGTATTTGTGAATTAGGTACATTATATAATAACTTAAAATAGGGAGTATATCGATATTATTGAAAAATTTCCTTAACATTCTCATATTATTCCAACACTCTCAATACAACATGGGATAATTGGGGGACATATATAAGAAAGGCGTGAGATATAAATCCAATTAAGGTGATATGAAAATAATAACATAAAGAGTGAATTGCATTTTAGACAATTGGAATATCAATGGGACATAAACAGGGAGAAAATCATAAACATTAATAATGAGGAATGGTATAAAATGATAATATAAAGTTTGAATGGGAATGGAAAAAAACTTTAAACATGAAATCATAAACATAATCCATTGTTAAAAACCAAAAAATCATAACATAATGTTCTTAGTATAGAATCCCACACACCATACATGGTATCTCATGAGAACAAAACATCACCAAATTCATTAGAGTGTTGTTTGGGTGTTCCCATAATATTTATATTAGGTATATGAATAAGTGTTCCACATTGAACACATTTAATAAGAATATATTTCATCACATTTAATTACACAATCAAGGTTTGTGGAATAAATACTTATAATTCCCTAATAAAATAAGTATAGGTATATCTGGGAGAATACCATTTAGTGGAAATGGTGATGGTATTGACAAGACAAATAGATGGCATGAAAAAATCATGGTGAAATTTTGACAGTATAAAGATAGAACATAAATATTCATAAAACTAGTTAGTAAGAGATAAATGTATCTCTCACCATTTCTAAATAAAATTAAAATTATGAGTGATGTGTTAAAAAATATCCCAATATTAAAAATTAGAAATAAAAGACATAAAATAAAAAATATACCTGAATAAATATGAAAGGGATAGGATCCATTACCATAGAGTGTGATTCAAAAAGATTTAGAGGTTCTTCTTGAGAGGTTGGGGTAGTTTTGGAGGAATATAGGTAGGGGAGTGCAAAGTAAGGATATGTTCCTAGGGTTTTTAATGAAGAGGAATGGGATCCCAAAAATGTTTATATAGGAAAATAGAGGAGTTTTCTTTATTATTTTCCAAACATAGGTCTTGGAATATATAAAATAATGTAATAAAAAAACATTCCCATGGGATTGGATCACATTTATACCAAAGTGGATTGGTTTCCATTATTTTTTATTTCCCAGGGTATAAGTCCTTAAAATATTGCCCTTGGTGATTTGGAGGTGATTCATGTTCTTAAAAAAATGGTTTTAAAAACATTAAATATAATATAGGTCTTGGAGGATTCATATAATATTTTAAAAAATAATCTAATAAACTAAAAAATCAATTTAAATTGAAAACATATATTTATTCATGGATACCTTTTATAGTATTCGTTAAATCACTTTTAGGTCATTATGATGTCATAATACACTCTGTATTTTTTTTACTGAATATGATTTTTACTCAAAATTACAACAATCAGATAAAATTATAAAAAATAAACATATAATAATTTCAATTTGATGATTCAAAAAATAATATTTATATCTTCAAAAAACATTCTTAATATTTTATTTTTTTATTTGAAAACTGAATAGAAATTTATTGAGAAATGACAGGTTTATCATAATAACATTATTCAAAAACATATAAAAATTATTTCTGCATTCATAAAATAATATTATCAACTATAAATATTATTAAATACTAATATTTTATTAAAATAGAATTTAATAAAAAAAATGATTTCATCAAAAGGAATTTCTTTATTAAAATTACATATTACCCAAAAATATAATTAGTGTGTTATCAAAACAAAATAAAAATAATTTACAAAGAAATAAGCATATATAAACTTAAATACATTAAAATTATCACATACATATTCATATTATTAGGATATTTAAACATAACACTTCATGACCCCAGAAACCTTTATAAGGGTGAGGTGTGCAATCGTTAGATTTTTCATGGGGTGGTTCAATGTATAGGGTTTTTGTTATGATCTCGATGAGCTTTAACATCTCCCATAAACAGTTTCTCTCATTCTTTAGTTGTTTTATATTCATGTTGGATTGGTCAAGTGAATATCAAAGAGTTTCTATCTCCCTTAGAAGCTCTGAAAAATGTGATTCATAGTGTATGATCCTACTAGTCAAGTCAATCACTTCCTCTTTTGTGTTAATTGGATTTATCAAAACCCTATATTTATACTAATCATATGATCACTGTGAAATGAAAATATTACTAATGGTAATTATGATTATGGGTATTCTAAATCCAATATGATATAATAAACACAAATAAATGCATGAGTTTTCTATAACTAGAATACATAATAGGGCGGTTAATCAAATAAAAAATAGAATTTTATTTGTAAAATTTTGGGTCATTAAAATTGTTATAGAGATAAGTTATTTTGTTTTGAAGGTTATAGGAAACCAAGTGTATAAATTACAATTGATATAATTATAATGGAGGTAAAAATTAATGAAAAAAATGATATTGATTATAGTTTTTATTCATTAGAAAAATGAAAATATTTTCTACATCAATTATTTTGAGGTAATAGAATATATCAAGGTCTGATGTATCTATGTAATGAATTTGTATATTTTTACAATTTTTATAATATTATAGTATAATTTATTTAAAAAAAATAGTTATTATGAATAAATTTTGAATATGTATTCAATTCAAATGGTTTATTATTCGAAATATTCTATAAAATGTTTTGAGAAGAAGATAGGAATAAAAATGTTTTATCTTGGATTAAAAGGTTTTTATAATTGATTATTTAAATATTAATAATTTATATTCCCCCACCATAATTGGAATATTTTAATTAATGATATTATTTTCAATAAAATTATCAAAACACATAGAATGGAATATATATGATATAGATAAAATTGTTTACTTGTTAAATATTCAAACTACAAAGAAATAATTATTATTTCATAACCCAAAAGAATATTTGTATCTTAGAAAGATATTACAAAATAGAATATAATGTCTAAGTAGATAGTGTGAGTATGTTTGAACTTTTAGAAGATCAAGGTTCACAAATAAAATATTATTCCAGTCAAAATAAGATTTAAATTTCACATTATCAAATAAGAGTTTATAATGTATTGGTGAATTGATAATGTAAATAGGTAAATTATATTTCTAGGAATATTTATAGAATTATTATTAATGTATAATGAAGATCATGTACCTCTAAAAAGTTTTAAGTAGAAATTGTTTTATTGATGTTATGAAATTATTTGTTGCAAAGTTAATTATTTTAAATATTCTCAAGGATTTAAATAGTATAAATAGGGTTCATAAATCTCATCATTATTCAAAATATCTAACTTCATATATACTAGTCACTAAAGAGTTTTGATGGAGGATTTTAGTACATTGAAACATATATATATAAAATTAATTACAGAAATATGAAATAAATTTAACAAAATCCATGATAGTGTGGAAAAAATAAGGTTGGTTAGAAATTATATAATATATGTTATGTGAGAGAAGATATTATGTATGGTTTTGTTATGTATTATTAAAGGTGTTTAAGAATATAAAATATATCATGTTATATAAAAGGTAATATCCAATTTAGTATTCTTTCACACAGGAATAATATATGTATATATTGATAAATATTGTTTAAAGTTTAATAATAATTGAAAACTCAATATATGACTTTAAGTAAAAATTAAATTTTGTTATTCATGAAGTATTATTAGTTGTGAAAAAGAGTTAAGGTTAGCATGAGTATGATTCTTGTATTGGGTTACCTGATATTATCATGAGGCATAAAATGGGTTTCATGTTATTGATGGTCCAGTATGTATAGCACATGGAATGTCATTAACTTTTTTCATAATTTACTAGTGGTTTTTGGTTACTATTTAGAGTCTATGCTACTATAGGATGGTATGATAACTAGATAAGAAACTTGATACTTTAACATATTTCTTACATAATCCTATATGATTGTCTAATATGTATGTGGTTCAGTATGTTTCTGATCATGTAGTTTTTTTATCACAACTAATATTGGATATTTACTCATATATAATGATTATAAAAACTAGGGCCATTATTGAGAGAGACTGAGGAAGTATATAAAATTACTAGATAGTGTATATGATGTTCTTATTTATTGAGTGATTGGAATTTGATGGGATAATCTATAAGGATAAATTACATGTGATGTATTCATCGACCTGGCCAATCTTTACCCAAGGCGTCCAGATGGTATGGCTTGGATAACTTTGCCCAATGTGTTTGATTTCTTCAAAAATAATTTTTGGTTAACTAAATTGTAAACTCATAGATACTTTTGTGTATATGAGTTGAGTCCAAATTTTGATAATGGAATATGTTGCCATTATATCATGTAGAGACCGTTCAAGAAATTTTTTATGAAAATATAACACCTATTAATTGAATGAGACAAAGTATAATATTATAAGTCTATGATTTGAGTCTACAAGTTGATTCTACTAGTGCTAAACATATTTTTGTAGACTCTCGTGTTTATTATACCTTTAATGTAATGACCCAAACTTTTTAATTATATTTGTTTCATAATATTGTGTGTTATTTTATTTTATACTCAAAAACTATATCCTTTAATTAATAAAGTGGGTATAATTAGAGTGAGACTGTTGGGTTTCAACTTTTATATGACCATTGGTCAATATGACCATTGGAAACTATAATATTAATGTTGTGTTTTTATAAATATGGTTATCTTGGTAAATTAACATAGAAAGAAGATTTAATGGCCTCATCCAATAGACTCGAGCCATATGAATCCCATCTGTCAGAGCTTGTGAAGGAGGTAACATCACTAGGCTTTGCTCTGGACCATGCCCAAGATGAACTTCAATGTATTAATCTTAAACAAAATTGCCTAATGGAGAATTTCAAGCTGATAGAAATCACCACTCAAGAAATGTTGTTCGAGCCACCCCAAGATTCTATCACCATAGCACACCTAACACTTAGGTCCTATGCTGGTGTAATAAGGGGCTATGTAATGAGACCTTAGCTGCTTTTGGTATTCCTTTTATAAATAAAATTATTATTTATTCGAATGGAAAAGTTTGTAAATTTCAAATATCTGGATAAATATAGGAGGCGTATTATTTATGAAATTAGGAAAAGAGGGGAATTTTAAAATATTATTGTATTCATTAAATAGTTAATAATGTGAAATGATTTTCCAAAAATGGTCTTTTACAGTTGTGATCCGGGAGAAATTTAGAGTCTAAAAAGATCAACTTGGTTTTTAGTGAATAGTTAATTAGGAATAGTAACATACCCATATGAGTAGTATGAATAGTAATTTGACCAAAAAATAGAAACTTTATCCATGAATGTATAAATACATTTTAGACATCTTAAAACTGAAAAAATGATCATAGTTTATTTTTTGGTATTTTTGTATGCCATAAATATTTTATTTATAATTTTATAATTAATTTAATAATTTAAAACAGAAATTTATTTTCATAAAATTTATTCATAAATTGATACTTTATTGTCTTATGGGTATATGATATTTTTATGGGACCTTGAATACTTTTTTAAGCTGTTACAAAATGACTAATAGTTTTAAAGTTGTATTTTTGGAATAAATAATGATTTTATATAAAAATTAAATTAAAAATATTTAGAAAATTATTTTTATTAAATGGAATTCATTTTTTAATTTATATTATCTATATTAGGTTAGGGTGAATTTTTGGGTTTTTTCTAAAATAGTTCAATTTTCGGTGAATAGTAAAAATGGAGTTTTTAGTTTTGGGCGTTTAATAACATCATTAATGATGTAATAATTATGGAAGTTTTCTAGTCGACTTATGAATAGTGATATATGCTATGAGGTGTTCCAAGTGGCCAATACCATGGAAAAATACCATGGGAAAGCCCATGGTTTCGCAAATACCACTGATGAGGTGTCCCTTGGAAATTAATAATTTATTCACTCAACTTTCCCTATAAATACCAAGAAATTTCCCTCATTCATTTCATTACAAAATCCTCCTCAACGTATTTTTGGTCTCCTTACCTCCCAAGGAGTCCTCCCAAGGTACCTTCAATCCTCCCAAGGTCATGACCTTCAAGCTTTCGAAGTTACTCTTCAAGGTAAGGGATCCTTTCACCCTCCTCTTTTAAGTCTTGAATTCCATTATGTTGTGTCTTCTATTTTCCATCTCTTTATGTTGAGGGTATTTTCTTATACATTCCCATTTCTTTCCATTTCATTTATAATTGTTGTGAGACCCTTTTCTCTCTCATAAATTTGTTTTCTGAATTTTTAAGTGACGTCGTTAGGCTGCCGAATTTCTCGTAAAAGAATTTGCATCTTCTCCTACCTTTCAAGTTTTCTTTTCTTGTAGTATTTTATTCAAATATCCATACCATGTTCTTATAATAATGTTATTCTATATTTATAATGTAATATGAGTTATTTATTTGTGGGTTACCCTTGTACCCTCTCTTTTTATTATTTTCTAAAACCATGTTATATTGTCGTTATACTGCAGAAATTTCATCTCAAAATTTCTATCTCTTTTTCTCAAGAAATTACCTTATTTATTTATTTGAATACCCAGACCTATTTCATTTCTATGGGTGTTAATAAATATATAAAAATGATATATTTTATTCTGTAATAGACATACATATAACCCTCACTCCCTTTCCATGGGTTATAAATGATATAATGATCTTATGTTTAAGAACTTTTAAAAGGTCATGATTTTGAAATGAAACACATTTATTTTATTCTCTATGGGTTATGTATGAAATGTTTGATTATGATCTATGTGGATCACATGAAAGTAAACAAATCTTAAGGTTTCCCCCTTATATCTCTCCAATGCATTGGGTAATGAATTAATCTCTAGAGATGATAAGTTTCGCGATACCTAGGTGAATAACCTTGGTAATTTTTATGACACCTCGGGGATAAACATTGGTGATATGTTCATGAATGTCTAAATGAAATGTTGTAGCCACATATTCAAGTTATTTTCATTATGATATGACTATACTTCCATTTCTCATGCCAATAGGTTTTTATTCAAGTTCTTATTGATATCACAAGTAAACTGATTCCCTTGTTTACCCTTATTGGGCCTTCTTCTCTCCCTTTCCTTTAAATGTATGTCTCTAGGTTATGATATGTAGTAATTATGCTTAGGATGAACTTATGATGAATCCATATAAGTGGATTATAAGAATGTCTTATGTTGTTTCTCATGTATTATGTTCCTGATTTCCAAGACACTAGACTTTAAAGATCCTCTGTTTGTAAAATATAATGAAACGTTTTGTAATTAAAAGGCGGGATGCCATAGTTTGTATCAAAGGATTGTTTACTTATTTATGGAAATTAGGCTATAAAATCATTTGAACTAATCCTATAGAAAAGTTTAAATATATGAAAACATCATGGTATTTTGGTGAATATTGAGTAAGTGGTTTATCAAAAAAATACATCCCTATCTGGATACGAGCAGGTAGAGGTGGCTCTGGCACAGATATACATAAGGGTAAAACAAGAAAACACCGCTTTGAGCTAGACTCTAATGGGAACTGGTGCACGACAATGGGCCTTACTGCACTCTTGGTTTTGACACTCCCGGGGGGTATGTTTGGTTAATCACACAATTTTTATAAATCATTATGAAGGAATTATAGAGAAATTTAATTGTTTAAGCATGAAGTTTTATGGAATAAAATCCTTTATAGTTAAAATATTCATAAATGAAATAAGTTTCTCACTAAGGTTTTATTCATTTAGAAAATAGAGGGAAATAGGAGGGACTGTGCAAATGGTGACTGCAATGGACCATGTGCTGACGGCCCTCCGATGGAAGCTGGAATGGAAACATTCAGGAGAATGATGAACCAACTGACTCAAGTTATGGGGAATAACATGAATCAAGATGAGAGACCAATCTCACTGTGAAGGGAACAAAATTCTATTGAGTCCTTTAGGTGTCAATGACCACCAACCTTCAGTGGATTGACTAACCCATTGATTGCTGAGCAGTGGATCAGCTCCATCGAAAAGATCTTTTATGTGCTCCGCTATTCAGAGCAAGAGAAGGTCACCCTCACCGTCTATTGCTTATAAGGGGAAGCTGATCAGTGGTGGGAACTGATTAAAAACACATGGACAAGAGTGGAAGTTGATTCTTTGTAGTGGGAAGAGTTGATATGGATCTTTTTCAGTAAGTATTTCCCTCGTTCCATGAGAAAAAGAATGGAGAAGGAGTTTCTCGTGCTGAAGTAGAAGGAGAATGAATCTGCCGGAAGCTATAAGATAAACTTCACCCGACTTTCACGATATTACTCTAGATTTTTCATGGATCCAAATGGTAAGGTTGATAGATTCTTCGGTGGACTGAGATCTCATCTGTAGAAGAATCTAGCCAACTGATACTATGATAGCTATGAGGAGATCATGCGAAGTGCGATGAATGTCGAACTGGAGTTTGGTGATATTCAAAGGTCTCATAAATCAAGCGACAAAAAGAGATAGATGGATCCTGGCTTAGTGAGGACCTTTGATCAAGGAAGGGGAGGAAATCATGTGCAACGTCCCATGTGTAATAAATGTGGGAAGAAGCATTCAGGGAACTTCTTGCTCTGGAGAGGGAAATTCTACAAGTGTGGAAGAGATGGCCATATTGTGAGGAATTGTCATAGTGAACTGAAACCGTAACTTCCAAACACTAATGACAAGGGGAAGATGGTGCATGACTTACCTGATGTCTTGTGCTTTAAGTGTGGACAGCTTGGGCACTTTTCCAATCATTGTCCAAATCTGAGGGCAGTGGAGGGTAACCACCATCATCCTCAGCAAAGGCCAAGGAGAAAGGTCGTGCTTTTGCTATCACGACCGCTAAAGTTTAAGCTCCAAATGGTGTGGTAGAAAGTACTCTTGTTTTTATCTCAAATATTTCAAGTACTTTTTTTGATTCTAGTTCTATGCATTTCTTTATTTCCTCTAAGTTTGCAAAGAATTTAGAATCAACCCCCGACTTTCTAAAAGTAGAGTTATCCGTCAAGACTCCTGGTGGTATTATCGAAGCATCATTAGTACTTAGAAACTCTAGTACTTAATTTGGTAAGAAATATCTTATCGCAAATCTAGTAGTCATTCCCATGATGGAATTTGACATTATACTAAGGATGGACTGGCTCTGAAAGTATAATGCTAAGATCAAATGCAGAAGTAAGGAAATCTTAGTATTCTTGAATGGAAAACCTACAGTTATCTTCAAAGGAGAGATATCTCAACATGATCTTTATCTAAAATAACCTCTTATATCCTTCTTTATGGAATTTATCGGTGAAGAAGAAGAAGGAAATGAGAGTTTGAGGATGGAAAATGTACCCATCTTCCAGGAATACATTGACATATTTCCTGAGGAGTTGCATGGAACTCCCCTAAAAAGAGCGGTAGAGTTCTCCATTGAACTCGTACCTAGATCTCATCCAATATCAAAGACCCCATATAGGATGTAAAATGTGGAGATGAAGGAATTAAAGAAACAACTCAAATATCTTTTGGATAATGGTTTTATCCGTCCGAGTGTGTCTCCTTGGGGAGCACCTATTCTCTTTGTGAAGAAGAATGATGGATCGATACGGCTATGAAATGATTATGGAGAACTGAACAGAATCACAGCAAAGAACAAATACCCACTTACAATAATTGATGACTTATTTGACCAACTTTATGGGGATCAATTCTTCTCTAAGATTGATCTTCGATCTGGTTATCATCAATTGAGGGTGAAGAAAGAAGATATTCCAAAAAACTGCCTTTCGGTCAAGATATGGGCATTATGAGTTTGTTTTTATGCCTTTTGGACAGACTAATATACCTTATATTTTTATCGATTTGATGAATAGAGTCTTTAAAGAATACCTTGATAACATTGTGCTAGTTTTTATTGATGATATTATGATATATTCCAAAAGTCGTGAGGAGCATGAGGATTATCTAAGGGTTATTTTGCAAACTCTATGGAAGGAGAGACTTTTTGGAACTTCAGTAAATTTGAATTATGGTTACAACAAGTTTCTTTCTTGGGTCACATTGTTACCAATGAAGGAATCATATTTGACTCTATGAAGACAAAAGTTGTATAGGAGTGGCCTCAACCTACAAAAAAACTGAGATTCATAGTTTTCTTGGATTAGCGGGATATTATCGGAGCTTTGTGAAAAAAATTTCACAACTCTCTAATCCATTAACCAAGTTAACTCGAAAAGGGGTCAAGTTCATTTGGACAAAGGAGTGTGAGGAAAGTTTCCAAGAGCTGAAGAAGAGATTGGTTACTGTGCATGTCTTAACTCTACCCTCAAGTGGAGAAGGATTTGTTATTTTTAGTGATTAATCTCTGAAAGGGCTTGGGTGCATCCTCATGAAAAATGAAAAGTTCATTGCTTATGCATCTTGACAATTGAAGACTAATGAGCAGAACTATCCTACGCATGATCTGGAGCTGGCGGCGGTCGTTTTTTCTCCGAAGATATAGAGGCACTATCTTTATGGGGAGAAATGTGATATATAAACAGACCATCAAAGTTTGAAGTATATTTTCACACAAAAGGAATTGAACATGAGTCAAAGGAGATGGTTGGAACTCCTTGAAGACTATTATTGTTCAGTTCATTATCACCCTAGAAGAGAAAACAAAGTTGCAGATGCATTAAGTAGGAAAGACCCAGTTGTTCATTTCTTGATGAGGATTCAAAAAGATCCTTTGACCAATGACCTAGTAAAGCTGGACCTAGGAATTATAAGGGAAGGGAAATCATCAATACTAACCCAAATTATTTATCAACTGTCACTACTATAGAAGATCAAGAAAGATCAGAAAGAAGATACTTTGTTACAGAAGACGTTTGAGGCTGTGAAGGATGGGATGTTTCCTGAGTTCAATACTGATCAAGAAGGTGTACTGAAATTTCATACAAGACTATGTGTTCCATCTATTCTAGAAATAAAGAAGGAGATGATGGATGAAGCACATAGATCTACTTTATCTATACATCCTGGAAGCACAGAAATGTATAGGTACCTTCGTGATCGTTATTGGTGGGATAATATGAAAAGGGATATTGCGTACTACACTTCATGGTGCCTGGTATGTCAGCAAGTGAAGGTAGAGTGAAAACTTCCTAAAGGGGTATTGCAACCACTACCCATACAAGCATGGAAGTGGGACAATATCACTATGTAATTTGTCACTGGTCTCCCGAGAACTTCCAAAGGAAATAATGTGATATGGGTTATTGTGGACCATCTCATCAAGAATACAAATTTTATCTCCATTCGGGAAGATTTCCCTCTTGATAAACTTTCAAGGATTTATGTGGAGAAAGTGGTAAGGCTGCATGGAGTTCCACTTTCTATCGTATCTGATCATGATCCAAGGTTCACATCAAAATTCTAGAGAAGTCTTCAACAACCTCTGAGTACTAAATTGAATTTTAGTATGGCCTATCACCCCCAAACTGAGGTCCAATCTGAAAGGTCTATTCAAACACTCAAGGACATGCTGAGAACTTGGTCAATGGAATTTAAAGGTGGATGGGATCAACATCTCTCTTTAGTTGAGTTCTCTTACAAAAAAATATTCCACTAGAGCATTCAAATGGCACCTTATGAATCTCTATATGGGAAGGGATGTAGAACTCCTACTTGTTGGGATGAAGTGGGTGATAGAAAGCTTCTTGGGCCTGATCTTGTAAAAAAATAACATAAAAGGTCCATGCCATCCACCAACACATTAAGGCTTCTAAGAGTCAGAAAAAGATCTATGTCGACAACCATCAAAGGGACTTGGAGTTTTATGTTGGTGACAAATCCTTTCTTAGGATTTCACCTTCGAAGAGAGTCATGAGGTTTGGGAAGAAAGGGAAGCTCAGCCCTAGGTACATTGGACCCTATGAAATCCTTGATCATTTGGGAGCACTAGCCTATTGGATTGAACTTCCTCCAAATCTAGCCCAATTTCATGATGTATTCCACATATCCCTCTTGAATAAGTACATATCTGGCCCTTCACATGTACTAAATCCAGAGGTGGTATAACTGGAACATGACCTCTCTTATGAGGAGCATCTGGTGGAGATCTTGGATCATAGAGACAAGGTTCTTAGCAACAAGACTACCACATGGTTAAGGTGTTTTGGAGGAACCACAAATATGAAGAAGCCACGTGGGAACTGGAGGAGTCCATGAGACAGAAGTACCCACACCTTTTCCCATTAGAGGGTACGAGATAAAATTTCGGGGAAATTTTATTTAAGGGGGGAAGAATGTAACGACCCGAACATTTTAATTATATTTGTTTCCTAATTTTGTGTGTTATTTTATTTTATACTCAACAAAACTATGTCCTTTAATTAATGAAGTGGGTATAATTAGAGTGAGACCGTTGGGTTTCAAATGTTATATGACTGTTGGTCAATATGCCTGTTGGAAACTATAATCTTAATGTTGTGTTTTTATAAATACAGTTATCTTGGTCAATTATTACAGAAAGAAGATTGAATGGCCTCATCCAGTAAACTCGAGCCATATGAATCCCATCTATCAGAGCTTGGGAAGGAGGTAGCATCACTGGGATTTGCTCTAGACCAAGCCCAAGATTATATCACCATAGCACACCTAACACTTTGGTCCTATGCTGGTGTAATAAGGGGCTATGTAACAAGACCTTAGCTGCTCTGTGTAATCCTTATATAAATAAAATTACTATTTATTCTTATGGAAAAGTTTGTAAATTTCGAATATCCGAATAAATATATGATGTGTATTATTGATGAATTTCAGAAAAAGGGGGCATTTTAAAATATTTTTGTATTCATTAAATAGTTAATAATGTGAAATGATTTTCAAAAAATGGTCTTCAACAGTTGTGATCAGTGAGAAATTGAGAGTCTAATAAGATCAACTTGGTTTTTAATGAATAGTAATGTAGGAATAGTAACATAACCATATGAATAGTAATGAATAGTAATTTGACCAAAAAAATAGAAACTTCACCCATGAATGTATAAATACATTTTAGACATCTTAAAAGTTAAAAAATGATCATAGTTTAAGTTTCGGTATTTTTGTACGCCATAAATATTTTATTTAAAATTTAATAATTAATTTAATAATTTAAAATGGAAATTTGTTTTCATAAAATTTAATCATAAATTTTTACTTTATTTTCTTTTGGGTATATGATATTTTTATGGTACCTTTATTACTTTTTTAAAGTGTTTCAAAATGAGTTATAGTTTTAACATTGTATTTTTAGAATAAATAATGATTTTATTTAAAAATTAAATTAAAATTATTTATAAAATTATTTCATAAAATGAACTTCATTTTTGAATTCAGATAATCGATATTAGGTTGGGGTGAATTTTTGGTTTTTTCTGAAACAGTTGATTTTTCGGTGAATAGTAATAATTCTATTTTGAGTTTCGGGTGTTTAATGACATCATTAATGATGTAATAATTATTTAATCTTTCTCTTCGACCTATTAATAGTGATATATTCTATTAGGTTTCCCCAGTGGACAATACCATGGGAAAATACCCTGGGAAAGCCCATGGTCTAGCAAATACAACCGATGAGGTGTCCCTTGGAAATTGATAATTTATTCACTCACATTCCCTATAAATACCTAGCCATTTACCCCAATAATTTCATTCCCAAATAATCCTAAATGAAGTTATGGTCCCATTACCTTTCATGTATTTCTCCCAAGGTTCCCTCAATCCTCACAAGGCCCTAACCTTCAAGCTTTTAAAGTTACACTTCAAGGTAAGGGATCCTTTCACCCTCCTCTTTTAAGTCATGCATTCCTTTATGTTATGTCTTCTAGTATCCATCTATTTATATTGAGGGTATGTTCTTATACATTCTCATTTCTGTCCATTTTATGTCTAATTGTTGAGAGACCCTTTCCGCTCTCATCAATTTTTTTTTTAAATTTTTAAGTGATGTTGTTAGGCTGCTGAATTTCTCCTAAAAGAAATCACGTCTTCTCCTACCTTTCAAGTTTCCTTTTCTACTGGTATGTCATTAAAATATCAATACCATTTTATTATCACCATTTTATTATATATTTATATTTTAATATGAGTTATTTATGATTGGGTTATCCTTGTACCCTCTCTTTTTATTATTTCCTAAAACCATGTTATATAGTCATTATGCTGCGGAAATTTCATCTCAAAATTTCTATTTCTCTTTCTCAAGAAATTATCTTGTTTATTTATCTGAATTCCCATACCTATTTCGTTCCTATGGGTGTTCATAAATATATAAAAATTATATATTTAATTCTGGAATGGACATACATATAACCATCACTCCCTTTACATAGGTTATAAAGGATATAATGATCTTATTTTTATGAACTTTTAAAACATCACGATTTTGAAATGAAACCCTTTTCTTTTATTCTCTATGGGTTATTTATGAAATTTTTGATTATGATATATGTTGATCACATGAAAGTAAAGACATATTAAGGGTGTACCCTTATAGCTCTCTAATTAATTGGGTAAAGAATTAATCTCAAGATATGACAAGTTTCACGATACCTTGGTGAATAACCTTGGTAATTTTTATGACACCTCGGGGATAAAACATGGTGATAGGTTCATGAATGTCTAAAGGAAATATTTTAGCCACATATTAAAGTTATTTTTCAAGTTATTTTCATTATTATATTCCTATACTTCCATTTCTCATGTGCTTATGTTTTTATTCAAGTTCTTATTGATGTCACAAGTAAACGGATTCCCTTGTTTACCCTTACTGGGCCTTCTGCTCACCCTTTCCTTTAAATGTATGTCTCTAGGTTATAAGATGAAATAATTATACATAGTATGAACTTATGATTAATCTGTACATGTGTATTAGAAGAATGTTTTATGTTTCTTCTCATGTATTATGTTATTGATTTCCATGAAACTAGACTTTAAAGATCCATTAATGTAATGAAAAGTTATGTAATAAAAAGGCAGGATGCCATATTTAATCTATACCCCATTTCCACTACATGTCTTAGAAAAATATATTAAATAAAATGGATGATTCAGTAGGATGTATCATGGTATAGAGTTACATTGATTTAATAAAGATCACTCTAGATCCTTTTATATCATGGGTATTAATTATTATTTTCTAGAGGCTACTATTTTATTAAAGTTATAAATTTTTGGATTCATATTTTGTATCAATGAAATAAGACTTTGGGGTCCCAATTTTTATTTTATTGAATGGATATTGAGTTGAATCATAATGATTCTTTAGAAGTGTATTAGAGTTTATCCGAAATATGTTTTTGATAGAGATTTAAAAAGGAATTACATAATATTGGGGTGTTATTTGAACATACATATTTTATAGGTATATGTATCTATTCTATATTGTTATAATATCCATGTTTCCCCAATTTAAGTTCTTCAAGTTGTTTTATTAAGAAGGTAAAAGTTATCCAATAACACCCTTTGAATATAAAATAATTTTATTGAATTCAGATCTCTTAAAAATTCCTAGATTATAGGAACTTTATAAAAAATGTAATATTTTTTATTTAACACTATCATGGTGCAATAATAATCATATTGATTCAATTATTCCTCATATTTTTAATTATTAACTATGATATAAAATTATTACAGATTTATGTTTATGTAAATTATCTTTGTGTGGAAAAATAAAACACAAAAATACTCCCCTAGTGTAATCCATCAACCTTAGTTAATAAAAGAAACTCTAAATTTTTATGGTTACATAAACATGGTGAAATTTACATGTTCATGATATGGCCCATTTTGTTGAAATGTGAATGTTTTGTATGTGATACACACTTTAACTTTTTATTTTTTTGAGTTTTTGCATAATACATTTACTAAATGTTGATCTTCAAAATTTTTTTATTAAATATACTGGTTTTAATCTTACCAAATAACACCATGAAATGTAATTCCACTTCAAAAAACAATAAACCATTATACTTGTACAAATATGCAATAAACATGAAGGGATCTCTATTGCAATAAGAGTTTATTCTTTATGTTGTAGTAGACATCACTATAGTATTATTTTCTGCTCCTAGGCTAAAAAATATTTAATATTACCCTAAATTTTATAAAATATTTTATCTATAATTACATGAGTATTTTAAAGTATTCTTCACCTTATTTTTTAAAAAGTACAATACAAAAATTCATAGAATTATTTTTCTAGAAATATTTCCATTAAGATTTCATGACAACACTACATCACAATATCAACCAAAACCACAAACTTTAGTCACTATTCCAAAAACTGTAAATTTTATCTTTTTATAGTTAAATAAATGATTCACTAATTATTAAATTTATACACACATGATAATTATATTTTTTTGAAATACTATTAAAATTAAAATTCTTGCATGAAACACTTCATTGATCTTCATTCTCTTTCACATGTTTTATTTTTCAAAAGAAACAAATCGGCCTCTTAAAATAATTTCTGAATATTAGTTCCAATACAAACATACTCTAATGGAAACCCCATAAATTAATATTTAAACAATCTCCCCCAATAACATATTAAATTAATATTTTATCTCCTTACATTTTTATAAGGGGAAATCCTTCATTAGTGAATAAGAAACTGAGAAAAAAATCATCTTACTTCCTCGACCTATATCTACTTCAATGAATGCTTTGTTATTCTAATCATACATTTAGAAAACCCTCCCCTATTTTCAGAAAATAGAAAGGGTATCCCTATTGTATTTTTTAATAGATAATTAGAAACTCAAAATAGTTTTTCCATAAGATATATCATAACAATCAATGAACCACTTGTTGATGATACCGTAGGTAGAGTTGGAATAATAAAACACCAAACATGTAAAGAAAAACTCCTTAGGGGAGTGGGGGTTACTTCGATATAACATATAAGGGAATGGTTAATGTTTCAATCCAAGATTCAAATGATACTTCTCAAATAATTATTTGGGTAGTTTCTTTATCATGATATTCATAATGTGACTTTCTTTAGAAACATAATCTGACATCATTAACCCTTACTCATCCTTTTTTGAGTGAAGTGATAGTTTATCTGAAAGTGATTAATCCCAATTAATATGTAATATTTTTTGAAAAGGGTAGTATTTCTTGAGTTATCACACATGATTATAGTAAAATATATCACTTCACCTATCATGTCCTCAAAAAAATTCTTTATATATAATAGTTGATTGCATTATTGAGTATTTGTGATGTACTCAAATATTTTACTACTTAAAAAGAGGAAATATTTATTATTTTTTAGCCAAAAAATTCATAAATATATAAGATAAAAATAACTTCCTAAAGATAACTTTTGTTCATCCATTGAGCTAACCAAATTGATATCTTAAAATAATAACAACTCTATCTATAATTTATCATGATTAAAAAAATTAAATACATTGTTCCATTAATATATTATAGTATTGTTTTCATTGGTTTTCTATTGTTTCATTTTAGATATATTTGGTACCTCATATCTTCAAAAGTGGAAAACATAATATATGTTCTTGTTGTTATAATGTACAATAAGATTCCAATTATTTCCCTATTTTGATCAATTAATCGTCTTCCACAACCTTATACCTTGATAAACTTATTTGGATAGATACTGTTGTTTTCATATCCTTAGAATCCTTAATATTAAATTTTATCATCACCATCTTTTCATATTTCTATTGATAAATAAATGCTCCATGCCTTCTATAAAATACCTATAAACCATTTTAAACATAATATCTCTAGTCATTGACATTTCAAATTCACACAACTATAATTACAAAAACAACATGAATTACTCATAATATGATTAAACAAATATTACTTCATCAACATAAATAAACAACATATTCCTTTAATAATTTTTATATTTTACAAAGATATTATAATTAACCCTACTTATTAGAAATCAATATTTCTCAAGTGATGATCGAACCTTGAAGACCATGATCGTAGTGCTTACTTATGCCCATAAAAAATTTTATTCAATCAATGTTTTCTTATATAATATCCATGAATATAAAATAAATTTATTTTTTCCATGTAAAACCCTTCGAAGAATACTTTATGTAATTCTAGATTGGAATTTTTCTAGAACACATTCAGTCCCCTTTACATTTCTATTTCAATGAATAGTTGAATTATTCCCAAATTATCAATGGATGAAAACATCTAATCTACATAAATTCAATCAATTTTGAATAAAATTTTTATAGAATTCATGACTTATACTAAATCACCTTTACTTATGGACTGTGATTTTTTATGGAGAAGCCCATTTGGTTCCAATAACATCATTATTCTACCAGATACAAAACATTCCTATTTATGAATATTCCAGATTTGGTCAACATATCCACACATTGTTTTTAACAAAATATTATCCTTAGTAACCAATTAAAAACAAATTATCTAAATATTAATTAAGAGTGATTTTCTATGGATATTCATCCTGGTTATTTTCACTAAAGCTTTGATGTCACCAATGATGTTCTCTTTATTAATTTCATCCAAAATACTTGAATTCATCTTAAATTTTTTTGTTTTTTTATGTTACTAATCATGTATGACATTATTAGAATCATACTTAGATACTTGTTGTCCCCTGGAGTTTAAAAACTCCTCATTACCTTACTCTATAATTTTTTCATTGTTTTGTGAAAAAATATTCTCTTTTTCAACAGTATTCAAATATTTTCTTTCAAGTATTTTTCAAATACATCTTTCATTTGTAAATTATTCTCTTGTATGAGTAACCAAGAAATATTCCTTCATCTAAAAGAGGATTAATATTTTAGTTGATCTTCACTTCATTGAGAATAAATGACTTACTTATAAATATTTTAAATTACTTCAATGTTGGATTCTTCACATACCACATCTCATATGAAGTCGTTTCTTCACCTCGACACAATAATGCACCATTTTTTATTTTGATTTATTCATAAACCTCTTGCTTTTAAAAGTAATATAGTCGGTCATTTACAAAGATAATTTTTTGATTGATGTTGTTGATGAACCTGTTTCTCCTCTCCGTTGAATAACTTTGTTGAAGTGTATTCACCCATGAAATGTGGTGATTTATCCCATGCTTCTGGATATAATTTTATAAATATCTATCTGTATAACTAATGTTATTTTTAATTTTAAATTAAATAATTATCTACATGTAATTCATCTCCACTATCATCCAAAAATGATTAATTTAGTTAAAAAATGTGAACTTAAGAAAGATAATTATATTTCTCCTTCACTTTCTCAGCAACCCATGTGATCCAATTTATTGACGTAATACCCAAATTTAGGAGACTATCATAATCATTAATCTTATAAAATTGTTAGAAAATTTCTCATTTGAGGGGTTTGATATGTTTGGATTTATCCTCCACTTTGGTATTCAAAATATTGATCATATAGGATTTATGATCAATTTATTTATAGATTTCAACTACATTCTATGAGTTTTACTGAATTTATGATCTATAATTTTCAATTTCCACCTTTAAATAATATTTCTATTCTTCATGATTCTGTATATATAGTTTGGATCAATAAAAAACACTATTGTATATCTTTTTTTTACCCTCCAAACAGCTGTCTCTTCAAGTGCAGTTTCCAACTCCACTTTGAGGTTTAGTCTTCCCTCAACATCATCTTCTTCTCCATCATTGATTTAAATCTTTTTTGGTTTGTATATAAAATCCATAATAACTTCTTTATTGTGTTATTTATACCTATAATTTATTCTAATTAATTTTCATCCAATCTGACTTCTTGTGGTGAAATAATGTTTTTTTATATAGAAATTATTCTTGGTGCTACTCTAGAATTGTATTTTTTTTATGATTTCATCAAGGGAACTTTACCATATTTGTCATTTAAAAATTATCAGGGTCAAATTTAAGGGATCTCTTAAACTTTCTTTGATTAAATCATATATGTGAATTTTTTTCATTAATATGTATTTCTCTATTTTTTATATTTTATGAAATAAATGACATAACTTTTTCTAACGATTTTTTTCAAGATCTTACATCATCAAGAATTTCTTTCTTGAGTTAAAAAACACTTATTTATATTTATATATTTCTAGAGAATATTTTCCATTATTAATAATCCCATAAAAATTGAGTGTTTTATTAAAAATATCAAATGACACTTTATTTGAATCATATTCATCATTAACTGAATCCTTTAGGTCAAATTATGGAGGATATCTTCTCAAAATTTTATTAATGATATTGATATAATTTAGGGTTTTACTGAGTCTATGCATGTCCTCCGAAATCATATCCATGTAATAGAATAATATATCTATATAATAATTTTGGTTCTTTCTTAATACCTCATGATTTTTACATAGTGCCTATTATTTTTTGTTTTGTAAAATTGAGTCACCTTTGTAGATATTGAGAATCTTTTATGATATAGTGTGTGAGGATTTACATGACATAACCATTGTGTATATTGTGTTGGTTATGGCTACAAAAAAAGTTTTTATTCCACTTGTGTCTGTAGATATATATGTACAATATATTTTAAAAAAATCTTTTATTTTTACCATGAGAAAAATACCATGTATGATAACATTATAAATATCCAAACTAAATGACCGGAAACAGTGTCTCATCTAATTCATCTATAATTTTAATTTTTTTATCATTGAACAAGATCCCATTGGGATTGAGAACAACTACCAAGGATTATAATAGAGTAAACACGAATAATATAAACATTTTTATCTAATACCACTTTTTAATCCTATATTTGGAAAATAACATAAGAGGAAGGTGAATTATGTTATATCAATTTTGAATGACCCTTCTTAAAAATCTTGTTTGACGGTTAATGGAAACAATCTTTCTCTCCCTTGTGATAAATATGGAAGAGATAAAGTAATTAAAGTGAGATAAAAGAAAATATTAATAGGTTCACCCATTCTGAACTACATATTAGGAGCATAAAGTAGTTGTGTATTGATGTAAAAAATTTACTAATTACACCACTTGTTTGATAAAATTTCCAAATGGTCACATTGACCATCAATGTTTACAACCATCACAATGGTAGAGAACACACTACTTTACAAAATTTAATGTAACACACTAATACTACAAGTATTTCATTGATCATATTTTATTAAAGAAAAGAAATTTGACCAATTATTCATTGGAAAGACACTAAAATATATATATTATATTTTAGTATATACTCTTTTTCATTAATGTGATATGAATGTGATACATATAAAAAATAATGATATTTAAATATTTGGAAAGGTATGTGATTCCTCTATTATATATTATAATAGGATTATGATATAAAGTGCATTTATTTTTCCATATCATCAATATGGATGAATTTAGTTTTACACCAAGGGTTTGCTACATTTATGGTTATAAATAATTGTTTGAAATGTTAAAATGGTTATGATATCCAATAGGAATGTATTATATGAAACACATGATGGATTCATTGTGTTGGAAGTTGATGCTAGACTCCATTAATTGAATGAATGGAGATAATATCAAGAGATATAATCCCATAATTGGAGATACATGATACTATCGAGCCTAATACAAATCTCTATCTCCTCATCGTTGTCCACAATTATTATTCTTAGATAATTTTCCAGGGCACATTTGGTGTTTAGAGGTCCTCTCATTGTGATTGAGGATCATAGTGGCTAGTGTACTAACTATAAGGGAGAGTTTATATAGTTGTCACTCAATGATATCCACTATGAATAGTCAATTTGGTTTAATGGGGATGGATCTCACTAGGATAAAGGTATTCATATATTATTTTAATTCTTCTTATTATATGTTAATTTTTTATGATATTTCATGCACATTATATGAATTTTTTTCTCTATTTGGATCATTATAGGATCTTCTAAAACCAATTAGTAGAGCCACTTGCATCAATAAATCAATATATTTATAACATCCTATATTTAGGTATGATTTTTATTTCATTATGTTTATCATTTAATTGCTTATATTTAAATGATACATTTTTAGGAAATAAATCATATAATAAATAAATCAAATTGAAAATAATTTATTCACTCATAATAGACCATTTCTATAAAATTACATGAAAACATCTATTATATACAATGGGTGTAATGTACCATCTATTATCAAATGGCATGAATCATTAATTTTCTATTTTAAATTATTTTATTTTCCATAATATTTATTAATAATGGAGTCAAGAGGGTCTTGGGGGTGTGTGGGGTTCGTTCAGAGCCTGAAACCTCAATGTTTGAAGAGGGATATTGGGCTGCATAGTGAGAATAAATCATGTCACCCAATACACACAGTTTCCCTTAATGTGAGGTTATAGATAGTGGGGTACTAGGGGAAACATGGTTTTTCTGTAAAAATGTTACCCATGGTTCATGACCATGTGGGATTACAAACCACCTTTTTAGTGGCATTTCACACAGTTTGCACAAGGTTAGATAAATTGTGTCCTTAGTTATGTGGGGTTCCCCCTTGAAGAAGAACCTAGTGCACGGTTGACACATAGTGTGTCCAACCTTGAGCCCCTTATTGTGAAGGTGAATTCACAAAGTTTACATTAATTAATGTTTTAATCAAACCTTTCTTCTCCCTTTCTTTTATCCAATGATATTATCCTACCCCTCGCGTATTGATCTATACCTTCCTCACTAGGGATCAAGATATATCCTCTATTCACTATCCAAATATCTCACCATAGGAAGCATTGAAAATATATAGGTAACCTCTATGACCTTCTCCCTTTAATTTCTCATTTATTTGATCATCCTATGTGCTATTTAGGGGTGAATGTTTCCCCTATTTTTAGGGGATTGAGAAATTTATTTCTTTTCGCTCATTCTAGATCAATTAATAATTCAACAATGGATGAGTGGGGTTCTAATATATCATGGTAGGTGGTATAGGTCTTTCCCAATATTTTTGTTGATTTTTAAATTATCGGGCATTTTTATGTGTGTAGGTCCCTTATGATGAAGCCATAGATATTTTTAAGAAATTTAATTAATTGATTCCTCATGCCATTCATGGACTTACCTTATGGAGAAAATCATACATGGGTTGTTCTCCATACCATTTGCCACCCAATTGGGTGTTCCCATCATATTGGACAACATTCCTAAGCCTTGTGTTGTTGGACACAATGTGTGTGGTTATGTATCTCCTTTTGAAATGCCTCAAATTTTTAAATTTAATTATGATGAATTTTCATACATGAGGTAGACCCCCAAAAAATTATTGTTGCTTTATTCTTATTGATTAGCCACGTTATTTATGCCTTATGAAAATTCCTTTCATTTATGCCATGTCATGTCCCTTATAATTGAAATTTATTCTTCTACTAAATGTAATTTTACTTATGAATCATGCCATGTTTTCTTGTATTTGATAAATTCTTAGGCTCTTTGGTTTATTTCATTTTCCATAGTTGTCTGGAATAAATTTTAAAACCTATCTAACTTTCTTAGAAGGTTATATTAATAATATTATTAATGACATATTATTTTATATGCTATGCCTTGTGATATGTACCTTGGTTGTAATTATTCACCTATTATGGGTCTGGAGAGGACATGGGTCCAAACTCAAGGAAACTATGGATCATCTCTATGTGTTCAGTACAAATCTACTTTATGTTCCATAAGAGATACTTTTCATTTAATTATATGGTCCCTCTAGATGGATTAATTATACTCATGGGAGACACTAGTTCCTTAGAGGTTCAAACATGGATGGATTCATTGGAATTATAGTTATCCCATGCCTCGAGTGATACCTGGTCCACTATGTGAGATACATGGTATGGACTCAGATATTACTATTTCATGAGTTATATAGTGGACTCTATATGAGTCACCTTGAATGGACTCTATGGAATTTGTTATTTGGGAGGCTATTGTAGAGACCCTTGGGATTATTTATAGATTTACATGGATGGGATTAGGATCCCACCTTTAAATTTGACATATTTTCTTTCTTATGTCAAATTTGATGTTTCTTATTTATATTATGACCATTCTTGTAGGATATCATGGGGATGTGACCACCATTCCAAAGAAAAATCTTGGGGTTTTCCTACCTTGGACGTTTTATGTATCATAGCCTATGTATTTACCAAATCAATTGTACCTGCACCTTTTTCTAGACATCCATATTAGGATGAATCTGGTGGTAAATTTTAGAAATCAGACCAAGTATTTATTTATTTATGTATTTCCCTTCATACTTTATTTATGGTATACTATTCATTGGTCATCATAAACAATACATCCAAGGTGGGAAATTGATTGGCCTCGACATCATTGGTGGTGGAACACTGAGATTGAATCTTGTACCCTTCATGGTCTGCCTTTGGTACCTAAACCAACTACATGATTGTAGGTATGGATAATGGGAAGCAGCCTACTTCCCATGTTTAATTCCCAGCATTAGGTTGGAGTATGGGGCAGAGGACCAAGCCTATGCTTGAGATTCTAGTTGTAAATTTTTTGGCCTTTTGGTATTTTTTTATAAAATAATGTATATGAATGTATCCATTATTCCCCATGTACTCTCATTTTGTATAGAATCCTGAACATCGAAATCAGTTGGTATCCATTTTTTATTCATATTTTGTTATTTATTTATTTATCATTCTTGATTTATTTTTATTCTTATAATCCTTCTTATTTCTTCTTACACTATTTTTATTTACTTTTTATTGTATTATGCTATTAAAACTATAACATATGATGGAATAGTCTCCCCATAGACACACCCTAGGACCTCTCTACTGGTTAGTATCCTATGATGTTCACGGAGGTGCACTTGAGGTCTTGTGGACACTATCTCAGGGCACCCATATGTTAGAAAGAGGGTGTGATTCTACAAAGTGGTATCATAGGCATTTGTTTCCTTTTTTTCGTACTGTTCGGGTTAGAATGTAAACATGGAATGTTTTAAATTGGTAATAATAATGTGCCTAGGAGTAGATAACTAATCTATAGGGGAAACCGAAATTTCCTATAATGGGCTAATGCTAATATTTCTTGCGCTCTTACAGTTTCATGGATTTCGCCATTGGGTGAGACACTTGTTTTGTGTTTTTATTAGTGTTGATGTTATCACTATGAGATATTTTACCATAGCATAATGATAGGAGGGATATCAAATAAATCATCATACTATGAACTGTATTATTAAAATCCCATGCATTATGCCATGCATATCAATTTTTGGCATGCATTTCCTATGATTCTTGTGCTTTCTGTAGTTCCAAGATTCTATATATATATATGTGTGTGTGTGTGTGTGTGTGTAATTGTGTTGACACTCCTTGTAAGAAGAAATCAAAAATTAAATTTTTATTATAGAAAAAATTATCATAGAAAATTAGATTAAGGGGGAATAAAATGACGAATCCAAAGATAATCGCCTCTTATAATGGATAGGTAGGAAAGAAGGAAGGGCCTAAAGCTATTAAAATAAATATAGGAGTTTCAAGATCTAAACCATGAATCTAAAAAGTCTGAATCCTTGTTGCCTTATTGTTATGTATGAATCAGACTAGCATGATCATTAATGACGGCCTTGTATCTTATAATGTGGTAAATAATAGATAAGGTCTCCTTTTGGGCTATGAAAAACATAACTGAAACTTAATTTTCTTACCTTAACTTAACAACATCTTTCTATATTGGTTAAATAAGACACCTTAAGTGGTTAGTTATGTCACATTAAACCATAGACCATTGGTCTCGTGGGATGCAATGTGTTATAGTTAGGATTATGTATACACCATATTTCAATTTATTACATATATGGTCCATCGTAAATTGGAAAAATAAATCAATATTATTCAACACTTTAATGGAAATTAGATACCTAAAATAATTAAAATTAATACCAACGTTAAAATAAAATGGTCACTTTATATGAGAAATGTGAGACCTTGACACTGACCCAACCTAGGACTGGGGAGTAGGTTGTGTCTCTTGAGATCATTCCATGACTTTTTCTTGACACCTAGAGCTGACTCCCGGGGCAGGCTATCGGTTACTCCATACTATATAGAGGTCTGATAATTACCTTTCTTTATCGATTTTCATTATCTACTTTTCTTATTTTTTATAATTTTTTTAAAGGAATTATCCAATAAATGGTAGGGATATTCCACCATGATGAAATTGTGATGTATGCTAAGAGAGTGTAAATGAGCATACTCTGAAGGTGGTGCTCCATGATCCACCTATAGTAACTCCTATAGTTTCACCTGACAAACCTTCTTGTGATCTTCCACTATGCACTGAGGCTTAGTTCCATGAAATCTTCATTTGGTTCTCAAGTTGCTCCTCAACATGCCCCAGCTATATTAGATATGACTTGGGACTTCTAGCAGCACCATCCTCCCACTTTATCAAGGGATGGCGGGCTAGAGGCTACTGATTCATGGTCGTAAACTATGGTATCAAACTTTAAATATATTTATATGAAACCATATACTAGGTTCAAGATCTCTACATACTTGTTACATGATTCCACCAAGTATAGGTGGGACATCATCTCTTTGTCTGAGAGTTTTCAGGGTATAGTCTCTGAAGATTTACAGACATCCTTCTATGATCACTTATTTCTGAATAATCTGGTATTAAATCATTATAGGGAGTTTATATACTAATATAAGGACACTACAACTATGCTCAACTATTATTCTCACTTCACTAATCATTGGTGTTTTTTCTCTTACACTTACCATTGGAAAGTTGATGACTATGAAGTGTTTTGAGGATGGTATTGGGTTGGTTGTCTTCTAAATAGTGATAATATTTTTATTGAATACAATTAAATAATTTTTAAACATTCCATTATCACATAAATAAACCTTATAGAAGTTGGAAATGTGATTTAGGGAGGTTCGGTTCTGAGGTAGGGGGATGGTTCATCTAGCAGTATGAAGTTTTGTTTTGAGGGTCCATGTAGGGGGGTTCTATCTATGTGACATGAAATGACACATATTAAAACAAATATATCTGCATTACATTCTTAAAAATGATTTATTAGGGACATTACATAACAACATAAAACATTAAATACCCATCTTTATTGAAATATTCTTTACATTCCTTCGTAATTAGAATTACATGGGATAACCTGAGGGCATGCATAAGAAAAGGGTGAGCTATAAAGCCCAGTAAGGGAGTAAATAAGAAATAACATGAATAATATAGTACATGTTAGGAAATATTCATATCAATTTAATTCAAGAGAAACATTAACATAAAGGCATGATATAGCATGATTATTATAACATGGAAATGTGGCAACAACATTTAACCTGATATTAGCATGATCCAACGCTCATTGCACGTGGAGCATGAGTAAACCCTCATTTAACTTGATTTAGAATGAGAAAACCCTAATTTGACTTTATTTATCAGGATACTAATATTTACCAAATGCATTGGAGTGTTATAAGGGCACACCCTTCTTAATCATTTCATTTTATGCATAAGTGTGTCGTATGGATGATATAACATGGATTCATTAACATCATAATTTATTCCATGATAAAGGAATGTAGAATTAATACATGAAACTATATAATCAATAAGTAAATATTCATAAATTTTAATACCCTTTATAGAGAAATGAGTGTGGTATTCACTACACAATGACTTTGGTTTAGAAAATAACAGTGCAATTTCAGCAGCATAACGACGTGACATAAGAATTCATAAAAATGGTTGATGAGAGATAAAGGGTTTTATCATCATATGAACATTAAATGGAAATTAATGGGTTCATATAGATACATTTACCAAAATATTTAGGGGAATTTATATTAATAATTCAGAATAATATTTTGCATGTAAATGAGAAGAGAGAAATTCTTTACGAAATTTCGGTGTGGTAACATGTGTACATGTGAGGAATTAATGAGAGTGAAATATGTATCTCATAATTAAAAAATAAGGAGGGGAGTATGGGTTGGTTTGAAATTATACCCCTAACATTTTTTATTGAAGAAAAAATAGTATAACAATGTAATGAAATTCAGACAAAAATAAGAAAGGAAGAAATCCCTTACTTTCATGTTTGATCCCAAAGGATTGGGAGGGGATTGAGAGGGGCTTACTATGAGCTTGAGGAACCTTTATAAGATTATATAGATAGGAGGTTAGGGTTTGGTCAAGATCCAAATGGTTTAAATGAATAATAATGGGAGACTGAGTGGTCTTATATAGGAAAAGAGAGGGAATTCATTATTATTTAGGTCTTGTACACTACACATTAAAATAATGAAAACCAAAAACCATCTGATGGTTTCTCCCAAGTTTTTTTTTCAAAGGGTAGTGGAAAAACATATTTTATATGTCCAATTTCAAAACTTCTTAAAATATTGGGCTTGCATATGTGGAGGTGAGTTACACTCTCAAGGAAATCATTTTGAAAGTTAAAATGTTTTTTAACTCTTAGAGGATCCACTAAAGAACTATAAAATTAATCAAACAAATATAAAATCACATTATTTTAAAGGTAAAACAAATATTGTCCGAAAACCCTTTTATAGTATTTTATTACTCCCTTTTGGGTCATTATGATGTAATAAAACACATTATATATTTAAACGGTATTTAATTTTTACCCAAAAATTCTACTGTGTCAAACAATTAGTAAAAATTCACCATTGGATAATTTCGACACCCTAATTCCCAAAATAATATTCATTTTATCTAAATAATTTTCTAAATATTTGAATTTTTACTTTTAAAATAAAAACAAACATTTATCGAAAATTCGTGGGTTTTGAAAAAAAAGAGAATTCAAACCTTAATAAAAATTACAATTGTATTCATAAAACTTATACGATTATTTATATTTAATGAAAACTAATTTTGTAATAATATTTTATTAAAATGTTATTTAATTTAAAAAAATCCATTAATTCATCAAAATAAATTTTTTAATTGAATATTAACTAAAAATACTATTTGTTCTTTAAAAAACTATTTACAAAGTAACAATAATAAAATTAATGTATATTCATTATTCTATCCAAAAATAATTCACATATTCATAGTGCTAGGTTATTGTTACATAACCCCTTATAACACTCGCATATGACCTAAGGGTAGGTTTTCGATGGTGACAGACTCTTGGGATGGCTCAGATTGCAACGTTCGGGTGGTAATCTCTATTAACTTCCACTTCTCCCATAGGAAATTCCATTCCATATTAATGTGTTGAAGCTCGACTTGGGATTGATCAAGAACAAATCCCATTGATGTCGCCTCCTTTTTTTTATCTGACAAATGGGCTTCGTATAAAGAAATTCTAATAGATGAGGCCATCAATTCCTTTTCTTGAGTAAATTATATTTGTTAAAGCCCTACATTTATACTAATCATGTCACCACTATTTAATGTATGTATTAGCAATGGTAACAATTCATAACAATATTTTAAAATCCAAACACATATTACCAAATAAGTGAATATTTTTTATATAACTATTTTAAATAATAACACATTCAATTAGATCAAGAGGAATTTTCATTAACAAAATTATGGGTCATTACAATCTTCCCCATTAAGAAATTTCACCCTCAAAATTTTCTTTTACCACACTAAAACAGATGAGGGTAACTTTATTTCATCACTTATTCTAATTCCATGTTGCTTCTTCAGACATGTGGTTTTGCAAAAACACCATGACGAGGGGAATTTTCTTATTTCATAGAACTTATTCCTACGATCTAAGATCTTCACGGGATTCTATTCATTTGATAGGTCATTCTCCAATGGTACCACCTCTGGATTGAGTACATGTGATGGGTTAGGTATGTAAGTCCTCAAGAGTGATACATGAAATACTTCATGTACTTGAGATAGGTTCAGTGGGGGTGCTAGTTAATAGGCCACTACTCCAATGTGATCAAGGATCTCAAAAGGGCCAATTTACCTTGGACTAAGATTTCCCTTTTTACCATATCTCATAACTCTCTTCCATGGTGATATAAAGAGGAATACCATATCTCCAACATAAAACTCTAGTTCTCATCGATGATTATCATCATAGATATTTTTCTACTCTGAGCATCTTTAATGTGATGTTGGATGGTCTTAACCTTCTTCACCATTTCTTCAACCATTTCTAGACCTATAAGTTTCCGATCCGAAACTTCATCCCAACATTCCAGTGTTTTTCACCTCTTCCCATAAAGGGCTTCATAAAGTGACATTTGGATGCTTGAGTGGAAACTATTATTGTAAGAGAACTCAATCAGAGGAAGAGGCTGATACCATCAACCTTTTAAGTCCATTGAGCATGCTCTAAAATGTACTCAATTGTTTCAGTAATCCTATTAGATTGGATGTCAGTTTGGGGATGATAAGTCATACTAAAGTTCATCTCAGTATTCAAATCATGTTGGAGACTCTTCCAAAACATAGAGGTGAATATTGGATCCATATCAGATACAATAAATATTGGTACTCCATGCAGCCTTACAACTTCTCTAATGTATATCTGTGCCAATTTATCCAATGAGAAATTCTCTCGAATTGCAAGGAAGTGTGTAGTATTTATAAGATGATCCATAATAACCTATATAGAATTATTACCTTTGGATATATTAGGAAGTCTGGTGAAAAATTCCATGGTGATGTTCTCCCAATTCCACATTGGTATGGGTAATGATTGCATCATCCCCTTAGACTTCTAACTCTTAGCCTTTACTTGCTAAAATACTAGGAACTTTGATGTATACTCAGAGATCTCCTTCATCTTGTTATCCCAGTAATAATGATCTCATATATCTCGATACAGCTTTGTGTTTCTTGGGTGAATGGAGAAATTCAAACTATGTGCATTATCCAAAAGTTCTTTCTTTAATTACATATTTGATGGAACACCTAGTCTCGACCCAAATCTCACAATTCCTTCTTTATTAACATTGAACTCTAAGGATTTCCCCTTTTTGATAGTTTCCTCTTTCTTCAAAATTCTTATATCATGCTTTTGAGCATTCTTTAACTTTTCCAAAAGAGATGTTTGATCAATCATTTGTGAACGTATTGATGATGTTCCCTTATTTATGATTCCCATGTCCATATTCAACAAATATAAGAACATTGGTTCCTTTTCAATTCTCATCACTGATATAATTGGGGGTCCTTTCTGCTTATTGCATCCGCCACATTGTTCACTTTACCAAGGTGGTAATGTATTGACTAGTCATAGACTTTTATGATCTCTAACCATCTTCTTTGATGCATGTTAAACTTTTTATGTGTGAATATATACTTGAGGCTTTTTGATCTGTATATATTTCATAATTCTCCCCCAAGTGGTAATGTCGCCAAATTTTTAGAGCAATGATTACTACAGCAAACTCTAGATCATATGTTGGATAGTTTTTATAAAAACATTCAATTTCCTTGAATCATAAGCAATCACATTGTCATTTTGCATCAACACACAACCCAAACCCTTATTTGAAGTATCACTGAATACCACAAAAATTTAACCACTTATGGGTAGTGTGATCACAGGCGCAATGATAAGACTCCTTTTCAACTCCTTGAATCTCTATTCACATTAATCACTCCAAGAAAACTTTACTCCCTTCCGAGTTATCTTAGTAATAGGGTTGGAAAATCGTGAGAAATTTCTCACAAATCAGCGATAATATCTAGCTAACACCAGGAAGCTACAGATATCCATTACCGATGTTGGCCTCGACAATCCCTCTATTGTAGCTGTCTGGGAGGGATCCAGAGATATCACATTACTTGTAATGACATGACACAAGAATGATACATCCTTCAACCACAACTCACACTTGTTGTACTTTTCATAGATATTTCCTTTCTCATTGTCTCTAGTACAATGCTTAAATTATTCTCATGCTCCTCCTTGGTTTTGCAGTATATTAGAATATAATCTATAAAGGCTACCACAAATTTTTTCGAGGAAATATCTAAAGACTATTAATCATGTCCATGAAGATTTATAGATAATTAGTGAGTCTGAAAGTCATTAATATGAATTCATTATGCCTGTATCTTGTATGAAAATAAGTCTTGGGGATATCCTATTTCTTCACCCATACTTGATAATATCCTTAACACAGATCCACCATGGAGAATTATTGTGCTCTATGTAGCTAATTGAACAAATCATCAATTCGTGGTAGAGGATACTTGTTTTTTATCTTGATTTTGTTGAGATCACAATAATCAATGCAAAGGAGCATTGACCCATCCTTCTTATTGACAAAGAGGACTCGTTCCCACCATGGTGAAGCACCTGGGCATATAAACCCTTTTCCCAAATTCTATTGTATTTGTTTCTTCATCTTCCCAAGATCCACAACATCCATTATATATGGGCTCTTTGATATTGGAAATGCCCCATGTATAAGATCAATTGTTAATTTGAAATCACTTCTAGGAGGAAGACTAGGCAATTTTTCTAAAAATAGTTCAACTAATTCCCTCACAATAGGTATGTAATCAAGTACAGTTTATTCCTTAGACTCGATCAACTGATAAAGATTCACATGATCATAGGGAAGTAATATCCACTTTTGAGATGATGGTTCTAAAAAATATTCATCCTCCTCCTACACTTATATAGAATCAAGGGTCGATTTTCTATATGAAGAGTGATTTCCCTATCATAGAAATTTATGTTGGCTATATATAAGGAAATCCAATCCATTACAATAATTGAATCTAATTCAACTAGAGGGAGTATTAAGAGGTTCTCTAGGAAGTTTAATCAACAAATTAGGACAGGAGAGGAGTTAAATTCATGGGATGCAATGATTTACCCATTTTTTGTTCTCACTAACATATATACGTCCATGATTTATGGTGGTGTTGGGATTGTTCTACTAAACATCAAGAATATAAAAGAATTCATAAGACCTTAATCAAAAAGTTTGTTCTCTATTCTTGAATGAATAACTAGCATGCCTTTCAAAACTTTATTTGTGGGGTTCACTTTGACGGTAGGGATGGAAAAATATCTCCCTTGCTACCTTGGAGGATTTAGGTTGCCCCCGAAAACCCTTGGATTATGGTACTAGTTTGAAAAATGCCATGGTTCATTGCATTTGAATCAATGAACAAAGTGTTGAGGTTCGAATGGAGTGTTCCTCTCCTCTGTCGCAATTGTGTGTTTTTTTGTTGGTAGTTAATGGCCTGGTTCCCTTCTATTCGTCACATAAATCATTTCCTTATCCCCTTCAGGAAATTTTTGGGGGGCTTATTTCTATACCTTGGGAAAGTGTGGTTCTAGATTTTCATACCATCATTAGATTTATCCATCAGACTGCCAGAATTAAAGTCCACTTTACGCTTCTTATCCCCATGATACCCTTGAGATTGGATGATTTACATTTCTACTTTGAGGGCACATCAGAAAATTTCCTCATAGATCTTGAAGTCACAGATCATAGGGATTTCCGTAGGCTAGGTTTTATCCCACCAAAGTAGTGGTCAACATTTAATTCAAGGGTAAAGACAAAGATGGAGGCATATCGTGCAATCCTTGTGACGTTTTTCTTGTATGCTCTGATGGATTCATCATCTTTTTTCTTGAGGGAAAGAAAGTCCCTTTCCACTTTAAGTATGAGGGTAAGAGGAAAATATTTATCAAAAAACATTTTCTGAAAATATGTCCATTCCAACGCCCTGATCTCCTCCTCAGGATTCGTATTTTTGATCAATTTTCACCAATGATAAGATCCACCCTCCATATGATAAGCATCCAGATGAACCTTCTCTTGTTCGGAACATTTAAGGATGGAGAAAATCTTCTCAATGGATTTGATCAATTGTTAGGTGATTGAGGTGTCAAGTGATCTATTAAAAGTATGAGACCTTTTTCTATTGATTCTCTCGATTGTGACTTGTTATTTCTTATGGGGTTGATAGTTCCTCTTGACCCATGTTTCTATTCAAAATTTGAGTTATCTGAGATAGTATTGTGACAAAGTTCATGATTCCCGCTCCATTCGGATTGGGAATCTCATTAGAAAATTCATCACATTGATCATTGCATCGGTTGTTATCTCAATTCCTCCTATTATTGGTCATTAGCTGGAATAAAATTAAAGTTAGGGGTAACACATAAAGGATAATCCAAAGAAAAAAATAGATCGCTTATAAATTACTTTTATTTCCTTAACTTATGAATGTATAGGATTCAATCTATGTTATCCATGATCTACTTCCAAACAGATATTCTTAGGGGCATTTTTTTATTCCCTTAATAATGGCTCATACTATGCTTATAAATTTTCCAAATCATATCCCTTAGGAGTTTCATAACTAATAGTGCATCAAGGCCCGTTTTTGTTCACCAGCTCTCGTTTGAGTCTAGCTTAAAGTGTTTTTTTTGGGTTTTACCCCTGGATACATCTTTGCTAGAGCCACCTTTACCTACTCGTATCCAAAAAAAGATGCATTTTCTTAATAAACAACTGACTTAATACTCACCAAATTTTATGGATATTATTATTATACTTAGTCTTATCCCTAAGGCTTTCAATAGGGTTTTCTAATCCTAATCCCAAAAATAACTAAACATGTCCTTCGATACCAACTATAATTACCCTACTATTTATTACATACTTAAACATGATTTATTACATAAATTTTATCTTAAGATAACTATGGGGATTGAGAGATCTAGTGTCTTGGGAAATTATGAACATTACATAACCACTTAAAATTTGAAATACACATCTTTACTGAAAGCTTCTTTTACATGACCACACATATTATTTTGTACTTAGCATTGCATGGGATAACCTAAGGACATGAATAAGAAATGTGTGATCTATAAATCCCAGTAAGGGAGTAAAAATGGCCAAACATGAAGAATACAATACATGTTAATAAATATTCATATCAATGGAACTCAAGAGAAACGTTTATATAAAGGCATGATATGTCATGATTATCATTACATGGAAATGTGGCAACAACATCTTACATGATATTAGCATGATACAAGGCTCATTGCACGTGGAGAATGAGTAAACACTCATTTCACTTCAATTAGCAAGACTAAACCATCATTTCACTTGAAATATCAGGATATTAATCTTTACTCAATGCATTGGATCACTATCAGGGCACACCCTTCTTAATCATTTCATTTTATGCATAAGTGTGCCACATGGATCATATAACATGGATTCATTAAACATAGACATTTATTCCATGATAGTGGAATGTGGAATCCATATATGAAACCATATAATCAATAATTAAATTTTCATAAAGTTGAATACCCTTGATAGAGAAATGAGCATGGTATTCACTAAATAGTGACTTTGGCTTGGAAAATCACAGCATAATTTCGGCAGCATAATGGAGTGACATAAGAATTCATAAAAATGGTTGATGAGAGATAAATGGGTATCTCATAATATATACATTAAATTTACAGTAATGGTATAGTATAGATACATGTCCCAACATATGTAATGGAATTTAGATTTATAATAAAAAATAATTTCTTGAATGTAAATGAGAAGAGATAAATTCTTTATGGAATTTCAGCATGGTAATGGGTGTACATGAGACACGTTAATGAGAGAGATATAGGTATATAATCATTCAAACATAATAAGGTTAGTATGGGGGAGGTTCAAAATCATACCCCAACATTTTTAATTGAAAAAAATGGTATAACAACAAAATGAAATTTGGAAAAAAATGAGAAAGGAAGAAATCTCTTACATGGAAGTGTGATCCAAAAGGATTGGGAGAGGCTTGAGAGGGTCTTCCTAGGAGAATGACGTTCCTTGTAAGGATTATAGATAGAGGAGGGAAGGGGTTGTTGGAGCATCAAATGGTTTTAGTGAAGTGGAATGGGAGATTGAGTGGGTTTATATAGGAAAGGAGAGGGAATTGTTTATTATTTAGGTCTTGGACACCACACATTAAAATAATCAAAACAAAAAACCATCCAATGGTTTTGACCATGATTTTTCCAAAGTGTAGTGGAAAAAATTATTTTATAAGGCTAATGACCTAACTTCTTAAAATATTAGGCTTTTTTATGTTGAGGTGTGTCACACTCTCAAGGAAATCATTTTAAAAGTTAAAATGTTTTATAAGTCTTGGAGGGTCCACTAAGGCCCCATAAAATTAATCAAAAAAATTTAAAATAACATTATTTTAAAGGAAAACCCTAAATTTTCCAAACAACCATTTTATAGTATTTTATTACATAACTATTGGTTCATTATGATGTCATAAAATACATTATATATTTAAACGGTATTTAATTTTTACCCAAAAAATCAACTGTGGAAAAATTATGAAAATTTGACCATTAGATAATTTCGACGTCCTGATTCCAAAAATAATATTTATTTTATCTAAATTATTTTCTAAATATGTGAATTTTTACTTTTATAATAAAAACATACATTTATCGAAAATTCATGGGTTTTGACAAAAAGAGCTTTCAAACCTTAATAAGAATTACAATTGTATTCATAAAAATTATATGATCATTTATATATAATAAGAAGTAATTTGGTAATGATATTTTTTAAAAATATTATTTAATTTAAACAATCCATTAATTCATCGAAATAGATTTCTTAATTTAATATTAACTAAAAATACTCTTTGTAATTTAAAAACTATTTACAAAGTAACAATAATAAAATGATTGTATATTCATTATTCAATCCAAATATAATGCACATAATCATAGTTATATGGTCTTGTTTGATAAACCCATATAACACCCATATATGCCCTATGGGTAAGGTTTGCGATGGTGATAGAGTCTTGGGGTGGCTCGGATAACATCGTTCAAGTGGTAATCTATATTAACTTCCCCTTCTCCTATAGAAAGTTCCGTTCAAGATTAATGTGTTGAATCTCGGCTTGGGATTGGTCAAAAGAGAAGCCCAATGACTCCACCTCCTTTCCGAGCTTCAACAAGTGGGATTCTTATGGAGAAATTATACTAGATGATTCCATCGCTTCTTTTGTTTGAGTAAATTGGATTTGTTAAAGCCATATATTTATACTAATCATGCGATCACCATTCAGTGACTATATTAGAAATGGTAACAATTCTTAACCGTATTTTAAAATCAAAATGAATACAACCAAAGAAATTCATATGTTTTATAGAACCATTTTACATAATAACACATTTAACTAGATCAAGAAAACTTTTCATTAATAAAATTTTGGGCTGTTATATCTATATAGTGTGTCAACTGTGTAGAAGGCCAGGATATAAGAATCCTTAGTGTACAAGAAACCCAATAAAGTGTTGAGATTGTGGTAGTATGCGTTATCATCAGTGATTCTTTTGATCTTTTCCTATAGAATCGAGTGATATGAGATCTATAATGAAACCTCTATCAGGTATAGGATCTGTGAATGCACATCAATCTAGGATTTATTCTTCCAATGGTCGATTAGGCTAAGGTTGTGGTGAATGTGGCTGAGGTAGTCAGGCCATAGAGATTAAACATTAGCAGAGTGGAACTACTTAGTCTAGTTAGATAGCATCTTAGGGACATGGCTCATTACCTATATATGAACTGTAGTCTAAATCAGAGGAGTAGATTCCATGACCTTCTATGGTTAGAATTACTATTATGGTAGCCTCTACTCTATTATTTTATTTAATTGATTCTAGTGTATCACACTCTTTTATATATATTTTGGTAATGGGATGTCTGGGCCTTAACATTAAGTGATTCTATGGAATTATATCTTTGTACACACTATTAGGGGTCAGAATAGAGGGAATACATTAGTGTTATGAGTTCCCCCTTTAGATGAGTGGGTACTATTTCTTGTGGAGTATCTTCTTCCTTGAGATGATTGGTTTCAATGTCATTATCAACATGGACTAATTCATTCCTTGTCATGACCAAGTGGATTGATATAGTATTCGGGTTTCTTTCACATCACCTGAGGGAAATGAATATATCCATAAGGGAGAATGGTATTTCTATGTGATTTGAGTAGGACCCAAGAAGACTGGGCTATACATAATGACAGATCAGATGTTTAGTCTCTTTATGAGTGAGCAGGGGACATAGTTCATGAAATTCCATCGTATGGTGGAACAAGTTAATGATGTATTACCTAATGATTTATCAAGATTGACTCCTAAGATAGAGGTCTATTTCCCTATTTAGATGGTTCTAGGTGCAGAACCTATTCCCATTACTCCCTATAGGATGGAACCTATGTAGATCTAATAACTCAAGAAACAGCTTGAAGATCTAGAGGATAATGGTTTTATCCAACCCAGAACATCGCCATGGGGTTCACCTATAATTTTATTCAAGCATTTTGGTGGTAACCTTAGATTTTACATGGATTACCACCAACTAAACAAGATTATGGTGTAGAACCAGTATCTAATACCCTATATAGATGAAAACATTGACCAACTTTGAAAAGTGACCATTTTCACCATAATAGATTGGAGTTAGGGTTACTATCTGGTGCATGTGTAACCATTAGACATATCATGCATAGTGTTCTAGTGTATGTACAGCTTTTATGAGTATCTTTCCATCCTATTGAGTTTGAAAAACACACTAGTAGTCATCATGGATTTGATGAATCAGGTTTTCCACCCATATCCTGATTTCTTTATGGTTGTATTCGAAGAAGATATTATAGTATATTCTTGAACCATACACGACCATGAAAATCCTCTTGAGTTCTTGTGGAATATACTAAGAGAGAACCATTTATATGAGAAGCTCATTAAATTCCACTTTTGGATCATAGTGGTTCACTTCTTGGGTCATATTATATCACATGTAGGTGTATCTATTGACCCATATAAGGTGAGCTTTATGGTTTCCTAGGAGTAGCCCAATAATTTGTTTGAAATATTCATTTTCATAGGTATGTATGGCTATTACATGAGATTAATTCAAAACTTTTCATGAATGGAAATGCACCTCATGAGATTAACCAAGAAGGGTGTGAAATTTGATTGGACTGAAGGTTATGAGATAACTTTTCCAGAGATAAAGGTTAGAGTGACTTTAGTACCAATCCTGATTCTTCTATAGCTAAGAATAGGTAATTAAATTTACTATGATGCATCAAGGATATGGATATATATTCTTATGATATAGGGTGATAGATTTTTAGAATATGGGTCCCTCTAGTAGAGACCTCTTGAGTAGAACTATTCTACAAGAAACCTTGATCTAGATTTCATAGTCCATTCTTTATATTGTGGGAGCACTAACTATTGTGTGAGTGGTTTGTTGTTTAAACGAATTAAAAAAAATCAAAAATACATCTCCATGCAATGATACTTAAATTTTAAGTAGTTTTGGTGGCTAGAATACCATCAATCATTCAACATTGTGCTTTCTTACACACTCAAAAATGGAAATTTCATAGCAGATGACTTGAACCAGAAGAATCATACAAAAGTAATAAAAAAGTCCAACAGTGAGTGGTAGTCAATGAATATATATTTTTTAAATGTACATGGAGGTTCAAGGAAATAATGGGAAAACTATCCATAGAATCTCTATAGGTGGAACACTTTCTTCTGGAGTGGGTTTTGAAGAGGTAGTTTTCTGGTAATGAGGGCCTCGTTTTGAGGTATAACTTCATTTGAGAGAACCCACCTCTTGGTTGGGCTGTTGATTTAAAGGAGACATTAATCTTATATGGTTTTGTTTGGGTTCCATTTGATATATGAGGAGTGTTTATGAAGGAATTACATGCCTCAAGATGGGAATTTCAACCCTGGATTACCAATATGTACAGAGATATATTCCATCAATATTGGTGTTTAGGTATAAAGATGAAGGTTACATGCATTTTCACTCATTGCTCCACCTATATACTAGTCTATGTAGGTAAGAAAAAACCTATATGACTTATACAACCTATCTCCATTCTTGATTGGAAATTTAAGAATGTAACCATGGATTTTGTGATAGGCTTGTCGAGATCCCCTCAAGGTTGTGATGTACTGTGGATGATCATAGATAAGTTAACCATGGTTGAACACTTCTTACCGATCCATGATACCTTCTCTTTTTATGAGATATATAATAACCCATTCATTTCATATATATATATATATATTACTTATAAATAGAGGAATATTAATTACACAACATAAAAATACCACACTAGGACCTTATAGGTCTAAGGAATTTAGGAACAAGGAAAGATAAAAAACTGGTTCAAAAAAAATATACATCATCCCCTACTTATTCCTTAATATTTAGAACCCCATTTTGATATATCATACTTAATACCCTTCTTCATATAATTGGGAAAATAAAAATAGGAGAAAGGTGAGATTAGATGCCTAGTAAGGGTAAAAAAGGGAGATATGAATCACATAATAATAATAATACATAAGAACATAACATTTGATAATCTTATCCTGCATATCAAAGATCGTGATATCATATCATGGGATAATTCATGGAAGTTAAAAAAGACCCATAAACATATTCCCAAAGGTCCTAACATAATAAATGGAATATATGGTATCAAAAATAGCATATAAAATCATTTATATATTATTAGAGGCTCTTTTCCAAGTCCATTATAATGGAAGAATTAATTTACTAAACTGGGATCAATCCTCATTCTAGCCTTGTATTATTGAAATGAATTAACTCCTTATCAATCCTTGTATTATTGAATCGGGTTTACTCTCATTCCCGCCCTAAAATACTAAACTGGTTTCACATCCCAATCCATTCATATCAATATCATGAGATATAAATTTTTACCTAATGCATTGGAGAGAGATACAGGCCCCACCCATTACATAATGAAAACCATACATATTTGTGCCACATGAATATATTACATTCACAATATCATAACCCATGAAATAAAATGGGTTTCATAAACATCATTCAATTATAACATAACCCATATAAAATAAATGGGTTTCATAAATATCATTCCATCATAAACATAATCCAACCATAGGAATAATTGGGATAATATTCTTTAAAAATATCCCCATTAAAGAATATGTATCATCAGATAATGTTACCATAGATGGAAAATAATTTTCATAGATCACTTAAAAATTATTCTTGGGTAAAATATCCTCTCTTATTTGAAAAAATTTTCAATACATAAAATGTTGTGCAATTTTAAACAAAAAAATTCTTAGAAAAGAACATTATAATATTACAAGGAAATCCTCATAGAATTATTGAATCATGGAAGTGGATAAAAATCTATTCATTCTGTATAATCATAAAACAATTCTTCTTGTAATTTTTCTTAATAAGTCAAAAAGTACCTCATAACAAAAATGAAAAAAATATTCCTTTCATACTGTTTAGTAAAATTTTACAAATGGGTAAAAATAAATTCAGACAATTATAGAAGAAAATGATGGATATTTTGTAATAAGTTTTTATGAATCATAGTCATGGAAGATAAATATACTCTAGTCAATACTCACATAGAAACATTCTCAAATAATAATGAGATTGTGCAATTAATTCTTACCATAGGTATGATTTCCTTCATATGTATCTGAAACTACTATATAATAGATTAAAAATTCTAATAAAATATTCCAAAACCATATTCATATTTATTATATCATATATGATCTTATTATAACTATCTTGTTAATAATATTTCATTTTTACTCTTATTTTGGGTGTTAGCTGCTTCCTTTTCTTATGAATCTTTTTTCATATAAGTCTGAGTTCATGAATGTTGAATATAGTTATGTCGTTTACATAATGATATTAGGATTATATATATATATATATAATTATTAATTATATACATTTATATATTCATTAAATAATATTTATTATGGACAATTAATCACATCGTGTTGTGGAGATGGTTGGTCATACATACGCATGATAAACAATATCATTCCCTCAATTGTGAAATGGTATAAAAGATGATGGTGTATATATTTTTTCAGATTCAATATTATTTTATAATGATTATATATATTAATTATTTCTATCATTATACCCATCAATGTAAAGTGGTGATGAAAACCATCTTACACCACAGTGGGGAGATGGTAGGTCATGCGTACGCATGCGTGGTGATTTCATTTTATAGGATAGGTAAAAGGTGGAATATAGTTGTTCCATAATAATAATAAAATCTCATCATATAGTTGATAATGGATTTATTAGTTTATAATATACACAAAACGTGAAGATGAATTAGAAAAAAAATACTCTTTAGAGAGTTAGTAAAAGATATTATCTATTCTTTGGTAACATCCATCTAAATTTAATATTCATAATAACAAAAAAAGAAAATAAACCTATTTACATAATTTGGAACCATGGATTCCAAACATGGATTCAATTTTTCAACATTTAAAACTCATATGTTTTAGTAAATAATTTTAGATTAATCATGTTGATCAGGTCAGAAAATAGGTTATTAAAGTTAAAACATGCAAAAGACTGAAACACTTTTATATCAAAATTCAAGATGCTAATGAAATATATTATATTAAATGAGAAATTTTGATATAATTATACATTAAAATCAACCAAAAGTATAATTTAAAACTATGAAATATTTTAATGAAAAAATGTTTTCAATTAAAATGGAATATTTTATTAAAATTCATCAAAACATGAAATATATCAGAAAAATGAAAAAAAATCAAAAAAAGTATATTTTTATATTAATATTTTCATTAATAAGTTTATTTTGTCAAATAAAATATATACAAGTGGAAAAACTGATTTAAAATAGTCTCCCCATTAAAAGGAGTTAAACTTACCCTTTTTGGAAAAATATAGTTTTTATGCATAAAATAGGGTCTGTTTAGATCCTATGACTAATCGGGTCTGAATATATAAAATATATATTTCATAATATCAGTAAATAAATATAATTAATTTAATAAATTAAGACAAAAAACATTTGAGAGAATAAAATATGATTATTTCCTTTACAACAAATTTGTTTATATTGTTATTTCTGATGAACTAATGAATTCAAAATATATTTTTAAAAGTTATTTAATCAATGTTATTCTCAAGAATTTATGGACTATGTTATAATGGTAATTTTATAGTAATATAATCTCATAGTTTGGTTTAAACTCATGATTACATTCAATGCAATCTATTGAAGAATTAAACTTATTTAAAGATAAATATTTATAAAAATATTGGGGTGTTACAAGATATAATGGATTTATATCTAAGAGTTAGTTCACTTTTATGGTGTTCCCCATTCTAACATTTCAGAATAAGATACTAATTTTACTTCCTGATTCAAGCATGGGTTTCAGAATGCATTGTGTTTACTTTTCCTCTTCTGTATACCATATTACCCTGAAACTTAAGGGAAGTCAATGTCGATGATACCGATATTGGAGGATATGCTTAGAGAAAGGATAATTGATTTTAGAGGTTCATGGGAATTGAATATTCCCTTCATTAAGTTTTCATAAAACAACATCTTTGAGGAAATAATTCAGATGGTACTATGTGAGGCCCATTTACAGTAGGTTGTTATGTTCACCTTTGTGTTAGTTTGAGGTATAGGAGGAAACAATACAGTGTCATATTCTCATTCAAGAGGCTTCATTGAATTTATATATGATTCAATAGCATATAAATATAGCTCTGTCTAGGAAGAAGACTACTACAGATTATCATTTAGACCTTTGGAGTTCGAGGTGAGACATCTGATCTTTCTGTGTGTATCAACTAGAATGGGGAATAGATGAATCTGAAGATAGGGAAAGATATTGAATCATTAGGTTTAGCCTTTAGATATAGTAGAGAGAGATAGGATGGTAGCATATCAGTTTCAGTTACAATAGAGGTATCATGACATGAATGAAATCTTTCACGTTTTGTAGCTTCTATAGTATCATGATGAACCTTTTTATTCATTTGACCCAGATAATAAATAATTGGAAGTTTATTCATCCTTCAAGGAGCATCCAATGTGAATCATTGATCAGGGAATGAAGGAACACTAAGGAAGGTCAGTTCCTCTGGTCCAGGTGCTATAGAAACATGTATGTATGTAGGAAGAGACCTAGGAGGGGGAGGCTGATGTGCTTGTGTAGTGGCCAGAACCTTTCTCTAATGATGTCTTACCATGCTCAGAAGGGAAACTTAGGGATGAGTTGTCTTAAGGAGGGGAGGTTTTAACATCCAAAACTTTTCTCAAAGGTCTGAACATTTAATTTTCTATGTTAAATTCTTGTCTTGTCCCAATAGTGATTCCTAAGGGAGTCAAGGGGGTCTTGAGGGTGTTTGGGGATCGTTCGAATCCAAGATCCTTGATGTTTGAAGAGGTTGACTAGGCTGCATGGTCAATAGAAACCATGCATCTCGGCCCACATGGTTACCCTAACCATGTGGTTATATATAGTGGGGTTCTGAGGGCCACATGGTATGTTTACAACCGTATGACCCCAAGCCCACAGGCATGTGAGATTTTTGTCCCCCATGATAGTGTAATTTCAGACAGTTTTCTCAAAGTCGGATAATCTCTGCACCATGATGTCTATGGTACCCCCTTAGAGTAGAGCCTGGCACATAGTTAGCATATAGTTTGGACAAAAATGTGGCCAAACCATGAACCTATTATATTTAAGGTTAATTTAAAACATTTCCCTTAATAAATTTTATAATCAAACCAATCCCCTCTATTTCTTTCCTCCTGTAGGATTTCCCTCCTCCCTCGTGCGTGGATTTATCCATTCCGCCTTTCTAAGGATCAAGATATCTCCTCCATTAATCATCTAAATATCTTTCCATTAGAATAATTGGAATGATATTAGTAATCACAATGATCCTACCCATTCAATTTCACTTTACTTCCATTTTATTTTGTTATATTTAGGTGCAACATTTTTTCCCTATTTAAATGTTGTTTGGAGATTTATTCATTTTCCCTCATTATACCGTGATTAAATCATCAAAAATGGATGATTTGGGTTCTACTATATGATGGTTGGTGGTATAGGAATTTCTCACTCATTTCAGTGCTTTTTTAAATGATGTGTCATTGTTTCATGCATCAGACCCTTCTAACGAAGCCTAAAATATGTTTAATAAATTAACCTAATTGGTTACTCATGATTTTATTGAATTTATCTTAGGGTGAAAACCATTTGTGGGTTGTTTTCCTTATCATTTTCCACCCCATTGAGTGTTCCCATCTTAATCACCTAAACACCCACGCATTTCTTTGTTGATCACCATGTGTGTGGGTGTGTTGATCGATGTGAATTACTTAGATTAATATATTTAATAATGATAAATTGTGAGCCATTTGATTGACCACTTATCAAATCCTAATGCTTCATGCTTATTGATTTACCTCATTAATTATGACTTATATCATTGAATTACATTTATTACATGACATGTGTCTTGTACATGAACTTGTTGATTATGCTAAATATATTTTTCCTTATGCCTCATGACATGTTTTCATGTCTTTAATAAAATTATTAGTCTTGTTGATTTTTTTCATGTGCCATAGTTTCATGTATTAAATTATATAACTTGGATAACATATTTATCATGTGATATTGATATGTATATTGATTAAATATGATTATATATTCATTGAATTTTGATATGTTCCTTGGTTTCTATGCTTTTCCTTCTATAGACCAAGAGAGAACATGTTTCCCGAAATAAGAACATCATGGATTGAGTAACCATGTTAAATTCACTAATGCTTGACATAATGATAGAGATACATTGCCATTCCTTGTATGGGATTTCCAAGAGGATTAATTAAACACATTGGTGAAACTGGTTCCCTAGGGGGAAAACTATGGATGGACTCATTGGCAAGATGTATATGCCATGTCGTGGGTGATACCCATCCTCATATGTGAGATACTTGGTATGGAATCAGTGATTACCATTCCATGAGTGATACATGGGATGCCGTTATAGTTATCCAAAGATGGATTTTGTGGCATTGGTTATATTAGAGGCTCCTATAGCAACACATGGGATTATTTTTATATTTCCTTGGACATTCTCAAGATATCGTCTTTGGATTTTATGGATTTTCTTTCTTGTGTCATATTTGATGATACTTATTTATATTATTATCATGCTTATATGATTTCATGGGGATTTTAACACCATGGTAAAGCAAAAGCATGGGATCTACCTATCATATATTCAATTTTCATGATGGACTATGTATTTACCATATCACTTATACATGAACCATGGTTCAGAAATCTGTTTTAGGTCTAAGTAAGTGGTATCAAATAGGTTTCAATTTTTGAACTTGGACAAAAGTATTTAATTATTTACTTATTTCATTGTATTTTAAAATTATAGAACAATTTTCATTTATTTATTACAAAAAATGGTTTTTCCTACACACCATTGGTGGTGTCCTAATGATATTTTATTTCACACCCTTCTTGGTTCTCCTTTAGTACCCAAGAATACTTTATGATTACAGGTATGGATAAAGGGAAGTGACCAGCTTCTAATGTTTGATTCCCTGCATTAGTTTAGAGTAAGGGGAAAAGGACGGAGCCTATACTCGTGATAATAGTTGTAATAGTTTTTTCTCTTTTGGTATTTTTTTATATCATGATGTATAAGCTTGTATCCCATGTTCCTCTATTTACCTGTTATTGAATTAATAAAAATTTACTAAAGTTACTATTCATAATGCCCAAAAATAAAAGAAACCTATTTACATAATTTAGACCCACCGATTACAAATATGGAATCCATTTCATAAAACTAAAAACACAAAATTTGGAGTACATAATTTAAAATTAATCTCGTTGATGGGGTGAGAAAATGTGTTATTAAAGTTAAAACATTAAAATGATTGAAATGTTTTTATGTCTAATTTCTATGTAAAGTTGACGCCAATGACCTAAATAATATTAAATATGAACAATTTGATCTATTTATACATTAAAATCAATTAATAAGATAATTTAACACAATGAATTATTTTGATGAAAAAAATGCTTTCAATTAAAATGCAATATTTTATTACTATTAAACAAAACATGAATCTTATTAGAAAAATATGAAAATTAATCCAAAGTAAATTTTTATATTCCTCATTAAAATAAGATATTTATTTTATCAAATATAATATATAAAATAGAATAAAAATTAATTTAAAATAGGTTCTTTATTAAAAGGAAGTAAAATTGCCCTTTTTTAAACAAAATAGGTTGTTATGCATAACTTTTGGGTTTTTCAAATTCTATGACTATAAAATCTATTCAATAAATATAAAAAATATTTTATTGAATATATAAAATATATATTTAATTAATATCATTCACTAATTAAAATCAATTTAATATGTAAAGACAAAAGTAATTTGGAATAATAAAATAAGAAATATTAATTTTACATCCAATTGATTTATATATTCATTTCTAATTAACCAATGAATTGAAAATATATTATCATAAGTTAGTTATTCATATTTTTTCCCTCTAATTTAATGGTTGGGTTATAATAATCATTTAATTGTAATAGAATCTCATAGTTTCATTTAAAGTCATGGTTGCATTCAATGTATTCTATTGATGAATTGAAATTATTTAAAGAGAAATGTGTATTAAAAAATCAGGGTGTTACAAGATAAGAAGGATTAATATCTGATAGATAGAGAACCTTCATGGGGTTCACAATTTTATCCTTTTTGATCGATAAACTCATTTTACATCTCATTTCTAGGAAGGTTTGTAGATGGAATTGGGTACACTAGTACTCATGAGTATAGCATATCACCCTTAGATAGATGTTCAGTCCATATGGATGATACTTGTGTTTGAGGAAATACTTCACGAATGTATCCTTGATTTTGGAGGTTCATGGGAAATTAATATTCCCCTGGATCAATTTTCCTAAAAAGAAGATTTTAGGAAATGATTTTGATGGATCCGTATGAGGCCATTTACAGTAGGCCATGTTGTTCACCTTTGTGCTAGTTAGAGGAAGGGGAGTTAGAAATACAATGTCCACATCTCATTCTAGAGACTTCAGAATAGGTATAGATGATTTAGAATCATATGGATACAGCTCAATCTAGGTATAAGATTTATACTGATCATTGTCATACACCTCTGGATTTTGAGGTGGGACATCTGGTATTTCTATGTGTATTGCATGTATTGGGTTGTAAATGAATCTTGGGGTAGGAAAAGTTATCACCTATTTATATGAGGCCTTTTGAGAGAGTGGAGAGAGATGATTTGGTAGCCTAACAGTTGTAGTTACCATAGAGGTACTATGTCATTCAAGACATCCTTTATGTATCGCAGCTTCAACAATATCATGATGGCCCATTTAATTCATTTGAACCCAAGGATATTGATCTAGAAGTGAATGCATAATTCAAGGAGCATCAATTGTGTATCATTTATCAGAGTACGAAGGTTCCCCATGGTAGGTAAGTTACTCTTTTCCAGGTTCTATAGTAGCATGGATGCATGCAATATGAGACATGGGATCGGGAGGCTGGTGTATGAGTGCAGTGGACAATACCTTTGTTCGATGAAGTCTTACCACCCCTGGAAGGTCCACTCAGGGATGAGTTGTCTTAAGAATGGGAGATTTAAATTCACAACGTTTCCCAAAAGGTTTGGACCATTAGTTTTTTTTAAATACTTTCTTTGGCTCTAATAGTGATTCATAAGGGAGTCAAGGGGGTCTTGGGGTGTATGGAGATAATTCAAATCTTGTATCCCTAAAGTTTGATGTCACTGACTAGTACATGTGGTTAATAGAAACCATACATCTTAGACCACATGGTATCCCTAACCATGCGGTTGCGGATAATGGCATGTTGTGGGTCACATGGTTTTCTTTCAACCATGAAACCCCAGGCACACATCTGTGCGAGATTTCAATCTCCTATGGCAGTGGCATTTCACACAATTTTTTCACTATTAGACAATCTCCGGGACTATACATGTATGTTTACCCCTTGAATCAGATCCTAGCACACGGTTGGCACACAGTTTAGAAAACAATGTGGCCAAACTATGCACCCATTCCAATTAAGTTGAATTTACAGATTTTACCTTAATGAATGTATCAATCAAATCACTCTACTCTCTTTCTTTCCTCCAGTGTGATTCTCCTCCTCCCTCATGCATGGATCTATCTCTTCCAATTTTCTAGGGATTATGATATTTCCTTCATTCATCTTCCTAATATCTCATAATCAGAAACATTGGAAAGCTCCCAGTAACCACTATGATCCTTTCCCTTTTATTTCTCCTTTATTTTTATCATATATTTCACTATTTAGGCACAATAATTTTTCCCTTATTTTTAGGGCATTGGGAGATTTCATCATTTATCTCATTCAATCTTAATTAATGAATACAAAATGGACAAGTGGGGTGACACTACATGGTGGAGGGTGGTATAGGTATTTCCCACACATTTTCTAGCTTTTTAAATGGAGTTTCATTTTTCCACATGATGTAACCTTCCAACAAAGCCTCAAATATGTTTAATAAATTATATTAATAGGTTCATAATGCCTTCTGTGACCTTATATTTTTGTGAAAACCATCTGTAGGTTGTTTTCCTTATCATTGGACACCCCTTTGTGTGGTCCCAACTTCATAGACTAAATGACCATGCCTTGAATTTTTGACCACCTTGTTTTTGGTTTGTTGATACATGTGAAATGCCTAATTTTTTTTTATTTAATTAAGATAAATTATGATCTATGTGATAGACCCCATATAAATTCTTGATGCTTCGTGCTTATTGATTTCCCTCATTCACTATGATTTATTCCATTTAATTACATTTAATCTTTATCATGTTCCCTATACTTGAACTTGTTGATTATGATAAATGTATTTTTCCTTATGCCTCAGGCCATGTTTTTATGGTATGGATGGAATGCATAGGATTGTTTCCTTTTTCATGTTCCATAGTTATCTTTCTTAAATTTAATAACTTGGATAACTTGTTAAGCATGTGATATTTAGATGCCTATTGATGAAATGTGATTTGATATTCTATGACTTGTGATATGTGCCTTGGTTATTATGCTTCACCTACTATAGGACAAGAGAGAACATGGTTCCCGACTTAAGGATGTCGTCGATGGAATTGTTGTGTTCCGTTCACATATACTTGACATGGATGGATCAATACATTTCCTTTCCATGTATGGTATTTCTTGGAATATTAATTATACTCATGGGGGACACTAGTTCCCTAGGGGAGAAACCATGGATAGACTCATTGGAAAGATGGATATTCCATGCCTTAGGTGATACCCAGTCCCCAATGTGAGATACTTGGTATGGACTCCTTGATTACCACTCTATGAGTGAAAAATGTGACACCGTTATGGTTTACCTTGGATGGACTATGTGGCATTGGTTATATCATAGGATCCTATAGAGACCATTGGTATTCATTTTAGATTGCCTTGGATGGTATTAGAACCAATATTTGGAACTGATGGATTTTCTGGCTTGTTTCATATTTGATGTTTCTGATTTTTATTATGAGTATCATTGTATGATGACATAAGGATGAGACCACCAAGGTAAATCACAATCATGGGGTCTACCTAACTTGGATTATTTGTTAATTAATGTCTATGTGTTTACTATATCACTTGTACGGGAAACATAGTTCAGACATCTGAATGATGTCAAAGTAGGTGGTATCAAACATGCTTTAATTTTTCAACCAGGACTAAAGTATTCATTTATTTATTTATTTCCTGGTATTTTATAATTATGGAAGACTATTCATTTATATATTACAAGAAATGGATTGTCCTAGACACTGTAGGTGGTGACCTACTGAGACCAAATCTCACATCATTTTTGTGACACCTTTTTTACCCAAGAAGACTTCATGATTACAGGTACATATAAAGGGAAGTGGCCAGCTTCTGATGTTTGACTCCCAACATTAGTTTGGTGAATAGGGCAGAGGACCAAGCCTATGCTTGATATTCTAGTTGTAGTAGTTTTTGGACTTTTGGTATTTTTTATATCATGATGTATATGCATGTATCACATGTTCCCAATGTACTCTCATTTTCTACATAATCATGAACCTCATCATCAGTTGGTATCAAATGACTATTTAGCTTCTGCTAGTTATTTTTTCTTATCTTTAATGGTTTATTTTTTTCTATTGATTCTTATTCCTACTTTTGATTTTTATTATTTAGTATTTATTGTGGGATTCTATGAGCAATATGATCTATGAGTGTATAGTATCTTCATGGATACACCCTAGGCCCTCATAGCTAGTTAGCATCCTATGGAGTTTCGGGAGATGTGATTGATGTCTTACAGCCACCGTCTTGGGGAACCATTAAATGGTATCTGGGATGAGAGGCTATAATGGGTATGAAATTCCATTGATTTAGAGATCCCATAAAATTTCATAAATTAAAAAGGGATAATAAATATAAAATAATAATATATTAACAACATGTAAATCCCCAAGACTATCTTAACCCTTCAGAAAAACCGTTAGTAGAACAAAACCCATAGTGGGAAAAAACATCGTGAAAGGAGAAAGAATAATATATAATCTATAATGAAAACTATTATAATGATTATTTTTATTTGTGAAGTTATAATTGAATGAATTTATAGGATGTAGTAGGGGTAATATATTCTCTATATAACCATTATTAAATGGTACATAGTTGTTATGTATAAAAATAGAAAATATCACACATGTTATAAATTATTCGTATATAGTTGATAATAAAATTTTCTAGGTTTTAAAAATATTTATTATAAAAAATTTAAGGGTAATAAATTAATTATTTTGGAATATATTTAAAATATGTTAATTCACTTGGGAAAATATCATTGATTCAAATGAAACAGTTTTATGAGTTATGTATTTTTGTTAATTTAGTAATTTTAATGATTGATATTAATAAAAAGAATTTTTAATATTCAAGGAATGATTATTCAGTTAAATTAATGAATTAAAATAAATAATTATTGAACTAAAAAAAATCTAATTTAATTATTCATATCATAGGAAAAATGATTTATTCAATAATTTTTTTATTATATATTATATTTTTTTAATTATAAGTTGAATTTTTTTAATTAGAGTATGATATTTTATGAAATTTGTCAGTTATGTATATAAATCAATAAAAATACATGCCTTAGTTTTTAATATATTAGTAATAAATATAATATTATTTAATGTTAAAAGTCGTTTTTTTAATCAATTATTTTCCTATATATTGTGTACTTTTTGTGAAAAAATTAAAATGGTCCATGTTAAGGAATGATATTAATTAAAATTATCATATATATATATATATATAATTTGACATCCATATAATTATTATTACACTGTGATGATAAATATTAAATTCATTTAAAAAAAATTCATAAAATTGTTTTTTATTATGTGTTCTTATTTTGAAATTAATTTTTATCACATATAAAAATATAAATCTAATAAAATAAATTTCATATTTATAAATGTAATTTCTAAATTAAGAAAAACCATTCATTTAATTTATATCCTTAAAAACAATATACTGATTTAAATATTGTGTTACCATTATAAACATAAAATGAGGCAAATGGTTAAATTAAGGGATAATGTCCTAATATATCAAAAAATATATTTTTGTGTGTATATGGGGGAAAAATAGACATCCCCTTATCCCATATAAATTATATTTCCACTTTTGATCAACATTTAATGATAAATTATATTCCTTGTTCATTAAAGATTAAGAATTTGAAAAAGCCCAACTAAATTTCACCCATAAAAGTACCTCTCCACTTTCTACAAAAAAATATCACTTTTACAATGGTATATTCTTGAATGACTACCAAAAATATAGCACTAGAAATATTTTTTCACCTTTTGTGACCTCTGGTCACAATAAGTAGTCTGAAATACTTCATTTTCAAGAGGCCCACTAAGAGAAGATTCTAGACTTGAATATATAAGTGTTTTTATATCATTAATCAATATTATTTATATTATTCGTCAAATCATTCTTAGATATTTTTTACTAATTTAATATAATGTTTTTGAAGTCATTTATCTTCCATAAAATAGATATTATTTCTATAAAGAATCATTTTGTTACTTATTAAGTCGATATAATGTTTTCTTTTTTGGGCCAGTTTTTCCATCTACAAGAATGATGTTATAACATTTATATAATGAATGATTAAGAACTCTGAAATACTAGAAATATTATATAATAATTATTATTTTTAATATTTTCTCATAATTAATATGTGTAAATATTACATTGTATATACATAAAATTGATTTAATTGTTTTATTAATTAAATAATAACCAAAAATGATAATTTTAAGCATTCCATGTGAAATGTCACCATAGGTTCAATGAAATTAAAATGAGATTATATAATTAAAGTTAAAATGTATAATACATATTCCTGGAAAATATGGAGGTGATGAACCTCAGATCTAGGATCAAGCAGTTGAACCACAAAATGGAAGCATGCATAAAAAAACATAACACTTGATATACATATATTAATCTTATAAAAGAATGATTAATAAATGGATATTGAGAAATTATAAATAAATGATATAATGTAAAATTAAAATAAATATTGCTTATATATTTATTAATAACAAATATAAATTGGTTATACATTAGGTTAGAACATGATCAACCAAGAAGGAATCCAAGATATGTGTTTTCATCTCAATTTCCCTTGAAGACTAGTTTTATATTATGAATATATATTAATTTATATGATGTATATAATTATTATTTTATATATATTATCATAATTAGTTAATTTTTCATGGTATTTTAATTTATATTTTATGTTCTCCATTTATTTCAATTATATTCTTCATTAAAAAACTCAAAAGGGTTTTTTTTACTCAATTTAAATTTCATTGGGTAAAAATCATTATTACTTAAACATGTTATTTTTTTTTAATTCTTAAATTTCAATATTTCTTTTTGTATTTAATAATTCTCACTGTTAAAACTAAATTTTTATTTTAAAATATTATTCTTTGATGGATTTATCTACTCATAGAAAAAAGGTGCTTGTGAATAATTTTCATCCTCTCTATTGGTCATGTCTCCTCCATGTCCACGTTATTTTTTACAAAAACTATTTTGTCTTATTATTTTGAAATAAAAATATGTAGTATCTTCTACACTTTTCATATTTCTCATATTTCCAAAAAAATTACAACTATGTCATCAATTTGTGTTTTATTTAACACTTCCTTTAAAGCATAACAACTTTTTTGATTTAGAATTCGTATAATTTATAACTTATATTCCACATTTATTAATTTATACCATTATTTCATTTAAAATTTCCATTATTTATAGAATATTTAATATTTTAAATTTATTATTTACACCTCCTTTGGGGGGAAACTATTTATAATGTTACTCAATAACATTATTTTTATGAAAATGTTTCAAGAGAATTAAGAAAAATATTTTTATGATTTCACATACATTTTATTATCCATATCTAAAATATACATCACTTATATAATTTCGTTTCATGTATCACCTTCTATATGATTATATTTAATATTTAATTTGATTTATTAATTTTTTGGAATTTTTTATCTAACCCTGCATTGATTCATATGAAATAATTTTTGAAAATTTGAAGTAACACATTTACTTTTCATTATTTTTTCCACGATATAATTAATAATTTATTTTCCATGGAACCTATATTTATTATTTATCATTATATTATGGGAGGTATAATATATCCCTCCAAGACATTGGGAGAATATTTATATCTCATTAGATAATGACTGTGTGTGTACATGATTTCAGTTAACTATGTTCACAACTCCATGTGTGGATATCATTATATTTATTTATGATTCACAACGCCATGCATGGACATGATTGTGGTTAGATTCTTTCTCAAATATATTCATTTACATAATTTTTCTCTGTTATATTCAAAACTAAGTGAATGGAAATGATTTTAGTAATATTTGTTCACAAATCTATGCATAGAAACAATTGTGGTTATCTATATTCATATCATTATGGTTGGAAATGATTACATTTTTCCATGTTCAAAATGTTATGGTTTACCTATACTTGTGTTTGAATAATATGATTGTGTTAATGTCCTTGTCTCATGATTATTTTCCCATGTTTCTCCATTATTATGAAATCATATATGTTATAATTTCATGATGTTCCTTTTGATTTTTTATATCCTTATTTCATGATCAATATTATTATATAATATATTATGAAAACATTTCATGATCTCATTACCTTATAATTTAGGTATTTCTCCCATGTTAATGTATTTAGCTATGTTCATAGTGTTATGCATGGACATGATCATGGTGAAATGTTTTCTCAACTCTGTTCATTTACAGAATTTTCTTTTTATATATTCAAAACTTAGTGAATGTGAATTATTATAGTAAGATATATTCACAAATTTATGAATGTAAATGGATGTGGTTGTTTGTGTTCAAATAATTGTAGATTTAAATTCTTCCATTTATCCATGTTTATAATCTTATGGTTAACTATACTTGTGTTTTTACAATATTATTATGTTATGGTCCATGTATCATGATTATTTTCCCACATTTCTCCATTATTATGAAATTTTATATGTTATAACTTCATTATAATCATTTTGATGTTTTATATCATTATTTCTGGATCAATGTTATTCTTTCATATCTTATGAATAACTTTCATGATCTCATGACCTTTTAATTTAGGTATTTCTCTCATGTTCATGTTCTCTAAAATGATATTAGCATAGTACACTGGGATGACATGGGATTTTAATATATAAATATTACATCATATTAGAATAATATTTAATACATATTTTAAAAATACAAGCCCTAGAAATATAAATTTGTAGTGTCTTTGGAGACTAGATACATAATCTGAATATTTCAAGAATAATCTTCAACATATCTAAAAAAGATCTTATAAAATTGTAAACTTACTATAAAAAACACACATAAAACCATTATTCATAAGTTATCGAAAGGAATCATAAGAAATGTAGACATTAGATACCCATAACGGGTAAACATATGTGAAATTAATCAATTAGCATAAGATAAGAAGAAGGGTATGAAAACATGATCATAACTTACTAAATCCATACTAAATTAGTTAAATATCAGTAATCATAATTTGTGGAATAATAATATTTTCCATAAATAATTAGATAATTCATAAGAGTGTAGAGTCATAAATAATCAATCATAATCGATGGGAAAATATCTAAATCATAATATATAAGAATGTGGCATACTCATAAACATAAAATATCATTTCCTTAAAATATGATCAATACCAATTATATCATTGTAGATTGATTTCACTCACCATTACATCATTTCCTTAGTCAAGGTTCACTCCAAATAAAATCATATTGGACAGATTCCCTGACTAAAATGGGTTCACTCCGCATTCAATTCCATATCATCTCATGAGATAAAAATATTTACCCATTTAATTGGAGGGTAAAATAATTTGAGTCCCACCCATCACATAATTAAAACCATTTATATATGTGCCACTAGATTATAAAAAAACCATTATGTCATTATATAATACCCCATGAAAAGGATAATAGTTTCATAAACATTTCAACATCTCATCAGAATATAACTCATGGAAAATATATGAGTTTCATAATGAATTAAAACATAATTATCCCATTTTAAGGAAACGTGTCTCATAGAATAATCTTTATACCATCATCACCATAAGCTATCAGGAGAAATAAAGTGGATGGTATTGTAATATCATATTCCCAGTAAAGAATAAAAACCTTTAATTGATGTTGACATTGATGAAAAATACCTTTATAAGATAATTTGAATATTTTATAGAAAATATGAAAAATAATATTTAAATTTCATTTTTTAAAAATCTAAAAATTCCCATAATATTGGGAAAATATTTTATTTTGAAAGGAATAATAAACATATATAAATTAGTCATCAAAATAATGAATATTTAGAATGGTGGAAAGAGTCTTTTGTGTGGTAAATGTTAAAAAATATTCTTTTCACACTTTTTTGTAAAATGTCATAATCAACTATTTTAATAAAAAAAAATTAAAATTACTTTTAAAAGGTATAAAAATAAATTAAAATATGTTTGAAAATTATTTTCAAAAATAATTGAATCATAGAAAAGAAAACTATTTAACCCATTTTAAATATAATTCTTAAAAAAGAAAATATTCATCGACCAAAGATGAAATAAGTTCAGTTTTTTATAAAAAAACCATTTATAGATCATTTTAATTACCAATAAGTGTTAAATGATAATATTAGATTAAAATACCTTGAATAATTATATGATAAAAAATTTATGGTTTTTTAAGGATTAGATCCTTCTAATTTCACTCAAATAGAAATTTATCAAAGACAACCCGGAAAAAAATGAGATTGTAACATAAACTCTTACCTCCAGCCCATTCATCCTTCTTACATTTCTAAGTCTCTTGTTTAACAAATACTGATTTTTTATAAATATATTCTTGAAAAATATTCTTTAATAACTTTTTATGTATCATTCTATTATAAGTTTCAATTATCCATTAATTAATAATACTTTATTAAATTGAACATTCGAGTGAAGCTTGGTAAATTTTCAATGGTTGTTTATGTTCGATGGTTCTGGTAGTTGAAAATTAGTCATGGTTTAATCAAATGTTAAATTTTAATCCTAAAATTAGTATAATATTTATTCATTATATAAATATTTCTAACTATTCACATAAATTTTGAATAAAAATGAATTAGATCCCTCTACGAAGTTTGTAGTCCACACTTGCGCATGAGTTATGTTTTCACTTTTTGATGCATGGCATGAAATAACGGCATATAAGAATTTACCTTTTGAAAAATAAAAATTATATCATAAATATCATATATATATATATATATATATAATATTATTATGACCATCCATGTAATGATTAAATGAAAAACAAATAACATTACTTCGTTGAGGTTGTTCTGCACATGTACGCAGGAGCGACTTTACGATTTTCCAATAAAAGGTAAGAAGATATAAAATCACTATATAATTGACATAAAAACTATAATTATAGTTATAATACTAGTTAAATCATGTTTGGATGGTTATATTACATTTTTAGGAGGTTTTAGAAGAAATAAAAATGAAAAATATCAGTAAGAAATTATAACTCTTCTTTGGCTATCATCCACAAAAGAGAACAATAAGGATTCTTGTATAAGACTTTTAGGATGACCAAAACCTAAAGGCCATGGATAAAGAAGTTGGAATATTTTTTGGATATTTCTTTGTTTTGGTATTGTGATATAGTGGTGTATATAAGATATGATAATATTTTCCCTTTTATATGTGAGGGGAGTGACATAATTCTAATTCTTACGAATATTAAAATATAGTATAGAAAAAATTAAGGTAATGTGAATCCAATTTAGATCATGTTAAAATATTGGATGATATAGTCTCTAAATCCATTCATTACATAATATTTAATCCAATTTTTTGGTCATTTAAACACTTATCTCCTTAGTTTAACCTCATGTTAACCCTTTTAACCTTTCCTATAGTAATGACTTTTTACCTCGGGTAGTATTAATAATGAACAAAAATGAAAGTTTAAAGATTAAAAAATTTGTGCAATTTTATTCAAAATTTGGTTTTTTTTCAAATTCAATTACTATTGGAGTAATACATTCACTTTAAAATAATTGTTTAAAAACAAATGAAATTTGTTTCTAGAAAAAATAAATTTTTTTCATAAAAAATAATTTATTCTCATTTATTTCCTTACAAAAATTGTTAAATGAATATTAAAATAATTTATTGAATATATTATATATAAACATATTTAATATCTTTCATAAACCAAGATTAATAAATTTTATTAATATGAAAACACATTTTGTGCATTAAAACAACGTTTTAGAAAATACATCTTTTTTTAACTTTCAAATTATTTTATTTTTATTTATAACCTATTTATAAATAATTAATTAAATTTTATATGAGAATAGAAATATTTTATTTTTTCCTTTTCACAACCATAAATTTAGTGGATAAGTGATAATTTACACATTTAATAACAATATTTCAATATTATACCATGGTTTTTTTAAACATGGAATTGTGTGTAAATTAGATTATCGAGGAAAAATTTTATATAAAGAGAAATATATATAAAATATTGTTTCTTCACATTATAGACAACTTATAGAAATTGATACACTGAAATTTCATCATTTTGATAAAAATCACTAAGGGTTCTTCTACCTCATAACGTCCATAGGTTCCAATGTAGCTTCCTCATATTTATGGTTTATCCAAAAAAACATTGGCCAAGTGAGTGGTATTATGCAATAATATATTCAATATTTGATCAGAAATATAAAATATTTGTTCCTTTAAGAGTTATCATTTTCTAATGGCATGACCAATGAGTTCAATACATATGAAGGATCAGGTATGTACTTCCTCTGGAGAGATACATGGAACACGTCTTGAACATGAGAGTGATTTATTGAGAGGGACAAGATATAAGACACTATCGGGATACATTCAATAGTTTTTAATGTAGTTATATTACTAGGGATCAATTTTCCCATTTTTCCAACTCTAATTACCTTATTTATAGGAATACCTTGTCACTAACATTGAACTATAGATTTCACCGACAATTACTAGAATAACTTTTCTATCAACTCTGGGCTACCCTAATGTTTTGATGAATGACTTTAACCTTATTAGATATTTACTTATCTAGATCATGTTCGAATATATTTATTTCTCTAAATGAATCATAGTACATTGTTATTCTATACTTCCTAACAAATATGGCTCCATAAGGACCCATTAAAATTCATAATTGAAAACAAATTTTATAATAAAACATGACTAGGAAACTATGTTAACCCCAACTACCTTTGAAATCTACAGAACATGGTCTCAACATGTATTATGGGGTTTTAATGTTCCTATCATACTGAAATTTTATGTGGCCTTAAAATGTGTTTGTTTTTGACATCTCTTTTTATGTTTTTTGATGTTTTAATTAATTAATTGTATCTTTTTTCAATTAATTGAAACTTAATAATTTTATATTTTAACATATTAATTTATCATTTTTTATAATTAATTTTTTTTTAATTTTTTTTAATTCGGTATAACACATTTGTAATTATATTAATTATCTATTTATTTTCTAGGTTTTTTCTTCTGTTTGAGTTTTAAATATTAATTTTAAGATTTCTTATTTTTATTTATTAATCAATTGAATATTAGTTATTAAATTAATTAATGGGTCTTTAATTTAATTTTTGTTCAATTATTTATGTATTGAAATATATTAAAATCTATAATTTTGAATTTAAATAATTATTCATTTTTTAATTTTAAGTTTTTATCTTTTTTGAATTTTAATTAATTATTTAAACTTCTATTTATTTATCATATTAATTAATTAAATTGTAGTTTATTTTTTGTATTTTTGTTTAAAAGTTTATTTTAAAATTATTTTAATGTGTTTTTGAATTTAGTTAATTTTTTAATAATTGAATTGTAGTCTAATTTTTGTCATTTGAGGAAGCCAAGGCTTTTGCGAATCTACTGCATTCCATGAAGTCTCTCCCACACATCCTTGAAAACCTCCAAATTCATCCTCAACTAATTTGGATGAAACTAAGCCAAGACAAAACCAAAGCTTCAACCACTATGACTAGAGTCGCACCTCTGTTTAACTTCCAAAGCAGACGAGCTGACCTCCCACTTCCGTGAAGACCAGGTCCAAATTGGGTGAAGAATGACAAATCCCACCCTTCCATAGTGGATTAGGAGAAGAACATAAAATAAAATAATATATCCTAAAAAAAATACTAATAACAATTTAAAGTAATAATAATTTATTAAATAAATTAACTTAATCAAATACTCCATGTAAAAATAATTCTAATTAAAAATAATATAAAATATATTCTATGATTTAAAAAGAAATAATATAATTTATAGTTATATTAATATTTAAAAATATATAAATTCGTATTTATAAAAACTGTTTTTAATGATATTTATATACTTATTTTAGTGAATAAAATTTAATAAATACATTCCTAATAATTTTGAATATCATTTAATAAATATATATAAATAATTTAATATAATAATTATATATTTAAATATAATACTAATACTAATTAATTTGATAATATATTTATTTAATTATAAAAATATAATTACATAAATTTAAAAGAAGTTAATATATTTTTTCAGTAAATAATAAATATTGATAATTAATTTAAATGTCTTTTTCTAATTTAACTATCTAATTACTTTTATTATTTTATATACTAATATTATTCTTTATTAATTTATTTTACTATAAAAGTAATATTACTATTAAATTAATTTTAGCAACTATATATTATGTTTTGTTATTTTTATGTGGATAAAAATCCCAACCATTAAACCATCCATGTTCATGATCAGCAATTTGATAGTATTCAGATGGAGGGTTTTTTCTAATTTTAAATGGAAATCTAAAGAAAATGCAGCGTTTTCACTAATTCAATAAAGATAAGACTGGGTCGGTCAAAAAATGTCAGTGATGTTTATGTTAACGACATAGGATAAATTATAGAAATCGTTGAGAGATAAGAAGAGGAAATATTGGAGGACTTGATATATCACATTTATTATCTCAACAGAATTAGGATAAAGACAAATACTGATCTGGTAGTAAGGATTAGAGAAACATCACTTCGGGACCATCACTTTTCTTGCGGGAGAATTATTCTTTCTCTTATTTCTGCTTATTTTCATTGTAATTATTATTTTACTATGAACATGTTATTAGGATTTTTTTGTTCATGGGTTCTAATTCTTCTGGTTTAAATATTCTACTTATTCTCTTACTTATTTCAACAAGAATTAGATTTGACTAGCGTGGTCAATTTCAATTCTTAAAACTATTTTTTTCACCTTTTGCACTTAATTTCAAAACTCTGTGATCTTTTGTTGAGATTGATCATGGATTCAATTCAAGAAACCTTAAATTCAAAATCTTCATAAACTTTTGGTGATATTGATTCTATTGGAAATTGTATTTTCAGTGGTTCTTGAAGCATCCAATTACAAGATTCATTCTACTACATGTTTAATCTCATAGAGAGGGCGGTTAAAATAAACAATTTTCAAGGTTGTGCAGTCAATTTACCTTTTAAGTGAAGAGTATTTTAATTCAACTAATAGAGTTTAATTTCCATGAGCATATTTCTTAAATGTTTCTCTCGAACTCAGATTTCAATAATTATTATATTAACTTTCCCCTTTTAGTTCAAAACAATTATTATTTCATCATTACTGTCTTCATCAAAATAAAAAATGTAAAAAAAATATATAATTCATCAACTGCTTGCAGTGTATTTTTTTATGAAAATTAGTTTTCACAACACATTCATGTGGGTTCGACCGTACAATCTATTGTACAGATGTAAATAGGATATATAAATAATTAAACACTAGCATGTATTGATGTCATGCATTCCATGTTTTTGGAACTATTTTAATGGATGGATTGATGAAACCAAATTCTCAAAAACAAAATTCAAACAAGATCATACAAAATTTATCAAAAATAAAATTTTGAAAATTGTTATTTAATCATTTTTGTTAAAAAAAACTTTTCAAACTGAGTTGCTAGGAACTTTTTTCAACTTCTTGAGATGAATATCAAATTTCTGCTAATTTATCTTGAATGTGTGTGTTTGACCCAATTCATTTAATTTTAGTTGTTTCGATGTTTTTTTCCCAAGTTTTTATTTCAAATTTTGGTGATAAGTTAAATAAGAACTTTGAACTTGAGGGATGTAGTCATGCTAGTGAACCTTTTTGTATATGTTTGTGTTATCATATACATACTCTTGGTAGTGTGTATATAACCAAAAACCACAGATGAATTACATAGAATAAAATAAAAATTACCCTAATGTCGAACCAAACTTCTTAACCAAATTTGAATAAATTTTAACAAAGATGTATGCTAGGATGGACCAAAAAAATGAACGTGAAATTAAAAATTTCCAGGATCAAAATCAACAACATTAAAAGTTAGAGTGCATGTTTTTAAAATTAAGTAAAGAAGTTTAAATAACCATAAGAAGTTGAGATAAGTGAAAAATAAAATGGTTTAAGAACATATAATTGTGAAATTATAATGGACATTGAGGTTGAAAATATAAAACATACCAATTATTGGGAAGAATCTGATTCTGAAGAAGATAAAAATGAGGAAATAACTAACTCTTTGAATGAAGAAATCTATTCTGATTATCCCATTAAGAACATCAGTGTAGTTAAGTAATAAAAGTTTTAGAAATAAATAAAACAAATTGAGGAGGACTACCAAACTATGTACATGCTTTTTATCTTTGAAAACATTCACTATTATAGGATCTTTGATAATGTTATTGCTCGGGTTGAAGATAATCTATAGAAATAGAACAAAAATTTTAATAACCCTTCACCCATATTGTGCTGATATTTTAATTATCATCCTAAACATGAAATTTAGAATAGTTTTAAAGGGAACTATAACTTGGAAATAAATGATTCAAAAATTATTAAACCAGGTTTGAAAACTAATATTCTCTATTTTTAATGTTTTAACACTAAAATATTGGAAATGGTGTTGGATGAAAAGGATGATAGTGTGTGTTATAAAAAAGTATTGATTTTCAATTTTTCATCTTTTTTCCAAAATATTAGGTAAGAGACCTTTTATTAAAAAGAAAAGGAAAATGAAAAAATTAAAGGAGGATGGATTGGTCATACAAGAATAAATTCCCTCATTCCAAAAAGAAACAAGAAAAGATATCAAGGATCACAGTCATAATTGGAAGCATTATAATCACCATCCCAATCAAATTGATAATCAAAATAACAATGTGACCTATTAACCATAGTTGTATTTAGCTATCAGTAGTCTTTCTTACATCTGTATTTCCTATGAAGAAGAGGTTGGAAACCTTCATCATCCACATAAAAATCTTTACCTTTGGATAATATTTCACTATATGATAGTTTTTTTTGTTGAATCATCCTCTAAACCATTACATCTTTCATGCATACCCTATGTTCCCCTTAATTTGGAAACTTCACCCAGAATCCTTGAAATATTTGTATCTTCACATGTAGTTTGTTTTCCTTTAACTGTAGGACCAAAGTCATGATGCTCCACTCTTGATTTCATGTCACCCTTGACTCTATTCTCAGGAACCAGAACTAGGGCTAAGCCTAGCATAGATAAAATCAAGTCAAAATACCTTCCATTTATTCATGTAAAGGAAAACATCATTTAGTCTGTTGAGAAACATGAGGATTAAGTACTAGTTCATAAGGAATATCTTCCACAGTTTGTGGAACACCATCATTTTTTCCTATTGTCAGCTTCCTCAACTTCTTTATTATAAAAGGCCTCAATATTCCCTCTTAGCCAACAAAAGGTGCATATAATGTTTTTACAAAACTTGACTTTGACCATAACAATAACATGGTAATCTATATAGAAATAAGTTAATCTATTATGTTCACTTTTGTAATATATTTCATCATCCAATGAATACTAAAAAATATTATAAATAAAAGAAGAACTTAAATCTACTTCCACCAAGACCCTTGCATAATGAACAAAATTTTCATCTTTAGTGGTCCTATAAATTTTTATTAGAATTACCACAGTAGAATAAATGTCAAATAAAATCTTAGGATTCTACAAGATCCAGCGAATATCAAATATTTTAATTCAAACTTGAACCCTGGTATTTCTTATTGAGAATGGATTAAAACAAAAGTAACATTCCTAAAATCAAAACATACCTGGATTAAGTTCAATTGATATGATCCCCTAATCTCTTCATTTTAGATCATATAAAGGGAAAATAATATAGAAAAAGCCTGGACCCAAAGTCAAACATCGCCATTCTGAAAAACCCTAAGAGGAAGTCAATTTAATGGCCAAATCATCAATCTTCCAAATATTCCCTCCACCATAAAGAACAATTCTTGAAATAATTGAATGTTCAAAAATTTTAAATCTTCCAATTATAGATTCCCTATTGGAAACCATATGGGATATATCACCCTTTTTAACAATTCATTCAGATGAACCATCACATAAATATATGAGATGTTGATTATTGTAGTCTGATTCAATACCTGTATGAAACTAGTTAAGGTTTACTTCATCCATCTAACCATCCACTACAACATAGGTCTTTACTGCATCCTAAGTAGTGGATTTAGATTGCAACCCTACCACATATAGAGAATAAATCTTGGTTTCCTTCTGAGGCATCCCAACATCATCTTCTATAATGTAGTTCCTGTTAATTGAAGCTCTATAGACCTCCTTCAAATTGGCCAACTTTGCTGAAGAAAATGATGTAGATTGATGGTCAGACACCACCATGAAATCCTCCATTTTCTCAGATCTCACAAAAATTGAATAATATGGAATCTAAATTTCATAAATATAAACTAAATAGTTATTCCATGGAAAATAAATTGTAACTCTAATCTATGTTTTTTTTCAAGGGTAAACTTTTTTATGGTGAATTAAAAGGAGAGTTGAACACAAATAAGATAATTTTAGCAGTGTAATGTTTTCAGATGTAGTTGATGATGACTTTTTATATTTTGATGAAGAAAATTTGGAAGATATATATAATCTAGTCAAACCTAAATCTATTAATGGTCAGATCAATTATCTTGCATGTTCTTCACACACTTCCACAATAGAGTCAGGTTAAGAATATAGTCATGATAATTAGTGTTGTTTGGAAAGGGATTTTCACTTGAGTTTTGAGGATTCTAAATTTGTTCAGTAAACTATTTCTACCCTTTTTGAACATGTCAGTTTGAACTCACCAATAACCACCCTTGAATTTGATTTTTGGGGCTTAATTTGAGAGAGATAATAGTGAGGATAACACCACACTCCAGGAGGTAACTATTTCAACCATGTAACTTCATATAAATTTAATAAATCAAATCTAAACTAAATATATATGTGTACAACACAACTATAAAGAGTGATTTTGATGATATTTTATTATTATCTTCAAGGTTTCAAGGAATATCTTGAGGGTGTTCTTGATATTCAACTGAACCTAAATTTCTTGAAACCACAAATAAAGTGGACTTGGGTGATAATTTTTATGCTAAACATAAATAATTCTTTGATCAGTCTCTTAAAGTTATAGGTTATTTCAAGAGGGGATTTTGAAAGTGTAAATGGAGTCATGTATTACCTTATTGGTTTAGGTTCCCACAAGTCTCATTTTTAGGTTAATAAAAAATAGAAAAAATATATGTGGGGATTTCTACTTAGGAATCCACACCAACCTAGTAACTATGGATATATTTTTAGGAGAGTCCGTCTAGGGACTCTTAACCTAGTGCTATATGGGAGGCAACCCATGATTTTATTTATTTTTATTAAAAAGGTTCTCTTAAAAATAACTATTCTTGTTTTAATTAATAAAATCTCAAAGATTATAAATAAAGGCATAAAATTTAGTGCTTCATGGGATTCAACCCATGGGATTTATTATTTTTTTCCTCTTTTTTTTTGTTATCAATAAAGTGATGTTTCAGTTCTTTCTTCTATTATCTCTTTCTTCTAGATTTAGTTCTTGGAATTTTTTGTTAACATTTGTCATAAATATGATACCGTGGAATGAACAGAATAGAGTAATTACAATACTTACATTGAATTGTCTAGAATAATTTTCATGTTGGAGCCTCACTCAATTGATAAAGGTTTATTTAACTACAAATTTTTATCTCTATATTTTCATTTTGATTTTTTATTTAGTTTTTTTTACATGATGTTCCTGGAAATTGTGTTTTATGTTCTTGGTTTTCCATAATTTTTCTACATTACTTGTAAATTTATTCCAAGTATGAAATTAAGTGTGGGGGTATTAAACCCCTTTATATATATTTTTTCTGTGAATATGTTTCTCTGAGTTGAGGGTTTTGAATACACTTTTCCTGTACTGTTGATAATGTAATTGAATCAAATTTTCAAACTTGTTGTCACCAAATTCACTGTGTACTATATTTTCACATGATACAATTTGAACTTATTTGAAAATATTTTACCACTTTATTTAATGATAATTAATTATTTTAGTTCTTATGTTCTAAAATATATATTATGGAAGACATTATATAGTTGAACTTCACTCGTACTCTTGTACATTTCATTAATATTTTTAAATTACTTTTTTTGAACTTCTAATAGTCAATTTTTTTCTCCAATTTTGAATTCAAGTTTGGGTAAAAAATTGGTTTTTAAGTATGTGGGAGAGGATATTCTTATTATAAGATAATAATTTCTTTATAGTAAGAACATCAAATTAGTCTAAAATGGTCTGTAAAAAATTATTTATTCACAAAATTACCACACAATCTGTGGTTCTTTAAGATTCCTTCTTCACATAAATTTTGTTATACCTAATTGAAAATACATTACTAGTTTTCAATAGTTGCATTGAATCTAATTTTTTTAGGATGTTTGATAGCTGAGTGAAGCTGAATACTTATTTAATGAATATCATATTTAAGAAATAAGAATGAATGTGATATATGATAAATATATGTGGAGTTATGAACATAACTTTAGGGAATCAAATAATATAACTTGAACCTTGGGGAATCATTTTTACTTAAAAAAATGATTCACCTTATGGAGATGAAAAAAATGGTAGTCATATAATTCCTATGAAACAAAATTAAAATAGGAAAATGGGAACCCATTTTAAACATATGAGACACTTGGCACTGAATATGTGTGTAAGCCCTCTTTATATTTTTAATAAGTTCATTTGCAAAGTTATTTTCATAAGATACATGGTTGGGTAAAATTCCTCCCAAAAAGGATCAAAGTAGTCAAAAGTGAGTTCATTAACATGATTGAGATTTTGAACCCAAATAAAGAAGGGGATAATTAACTTACATTAAAATCATTTAAGTTATATCAATAAATTGATTTTAAAAATACAATTTAAAATTTTGATTTTGTAGAACCTAGGAGGAATGGACGTTCAATGTTCCTTTTGTTAGGATTTTATTTCCACTTATATCTAACATGTCACCACACTTATAAATAGATCTTGGACTTGAACTGAAGTAATTCAATTGGTGGATTCATATAATAGGTACTACATATTCAAAATTGAAAGAGTCCATGTTCCTTCGATCTCCTACTATGTATTTAAATTTAGTAAGGGATTGAATTGAAAAATTAATTTTAAAACAATAACTAAAAGTTTTTGGTTTTCTTTTTATTAATAGGTAGAAATGAAACATTTTGAATTTTAAAAAAACATTTTCCAACTTCAAAAATAAAATCATGGAATTGTTTGAGGGAAAGAAATAATTATGTATGGGGGAATTTGATGGGGCCTTAAAATGTATTGATCTTTCACATATTTTTATTAAGATTTGGGATGTTTTAATTAATTAATTAATACTATTTTTTGATTTAATTGAATATTAATAATTTTATAGTTTAATATATTAATTAATCATTTTTATTAATATTTTGTATTATTATATGTTAAATTTATTAATTTTTTGACTTATTTTTATTTATTTAAATTCTATAAATAATTTTAAGGTTTGTATTCTTCATTGCTTTGAAATATTAATTTTTTTACTTTTTATTAATTAATCAATTCATTAATATTTATTCATTTAATTAATGGATCGTAAATTTAATTTCCATTCAGTTGTATCTATCTTTAAATATATTAAAATATATACTTTTCAATTTAAATAATTATTCAGTGTTCAATTTTAATTATTTTAGATTGTTTTTACTATTTCAACTTGAATCCATTTATCAAATAAATTAATTGAATTTAATTTTAATTTCAGTATTTTGATTTAACTTTTTTAGTTATAAAAATTATTGTAATATATTTTTAATATTTAATTACTTTTTCAATTATTTTAAGTTCTTATTAATTTTAATTTTATTTAAAATGTCATTTAAATAAATATTTGTATCGATTTTTAAAATTTTAATATTTAATTTTGTTTTTTTTAATTAATAAGTAATTGATAAATTTTGATTTATTTTGAATTTTATGTTTTAGGTTTTAGGTGCAACACCCACCACCAAACCATTTCCTATCGGTAGGTTTTTACCCACCATTCTCTATTTTGGCCACCACTGACACCCAAGAGTCACAAAATAGAGGACCCACCCACCATTAGAAAACCTTTATCCTATGTTTACCTACCACGAAGAATGTACCCACAACCATTATCAACCATCCACTATAAAATAGTAACTCACTGTTGGGGTGTAACATCGACTCCCAACTCACTGGTGGATCCCAACCCACCATTTTCACTACTACTCAAATTCTCTGTTAGAAAAAACATGTGAGCCAGTGCCAACCATGGAATACAGTTTACACCTTTGGATGGTTTCTTCATCAACCTTCCTCCGTAGAACACTACCAACCATATTTTTTGTCCCACCTCAAGGGGAGACTCACCAGTGATCCCTACATTCCTTTTCTAGAAATCATACTCACCGGTGGATCATAATCTACCACCAGATCGACTCACTACTAGTAATTTCCATCATCGGGCATCCCTTTGAAACCATCCTCCACACACCTTCACTGAACTTATTCCAAACTACACCAACCTAAAATCACTAGTGCCTTCAATCACCGAAGCATCACCGAGACTTTTCCCTCTTGACTAGATCCTTCTAGCACTAAAATCTCACCACGATAGATCTAACCACCACAGAACGAATCATATATACAATAAGATATAAATAACACTGATGCATGCATTGTAGTTTTAATCCAACACACCTTGATCTTGTTGATCTGGTGCACATTCGCTAAACCTTCGTTTCTCATGAGGATTGGAAATTGATATCATGTAAGGAAGCCGAAGCCTCAACTGATTTATACACTTACCTAAAGTCAAACCCACAGTTCCATAAAGAGCCTCCACTGCCATCTACAGCCGAGTTGGATGAACTTGAGCCAAGCTAACACCACCACTCTAACCATCATGACTAGAGCAGTGCCGCCATTGATCTTCTAAAGTAGACGATACATGCTCCCCCTTCCATGAAGACCAGACCACAGATTGGTAAAGAATGATAACACCCTACCATGGTGGATATGGAGAAAAAAATAAAATAAAAAATTAAAACTTAAAAAAATAATTTATATAAAATAAAAATTTAAAATTAAAATTAAAATAATTACATATTCTATTTATAAATTATTATAATTTAAAATAATGTAAAAAAAATATAATCAAAAAAATAATAATATAATTTATAATTATATTAATATTTGAAATTATAATAAGTAGTTTTTATAAATAATTTTTATTGATATTTAAATACATATTTCAGTAGAAATTTTTAATGAGTAATTTTCAAATTATTGTCAATATTATTTAATAAATCTATATAAATTTTTAACATAAGTATTTAATATTTAAATATAATAATAATAATTAATTTTATAATATATTTAGTTAATTATTAAAATACAATTATATTAATTTTAGATAAGTTAATATATTTATTTTCTCTAAACAGTAAATAATGATAATTAATTTTCATGTTTTTTATAATTTAACTAACTAATTATTATTATTATTTTATAGACTAATATTATACTTATTTAATATAATTTTTTATAAAAGTATCATTTCTACTATATTAGTTTTTGAAATTTTATAATTATGCTCGGTTATTTTTATGTAGTTGTAGTAGCTAGCAATTAAACCATCTAGGTTCATGATCACAAACTAGCTTTAATTCGGTTAGAGGGGTTTTTCTAATTTGACTAGGAATATAAAATATGATAACACGTGTCCACTAATTCATTATAGACAATACTAGGTCTGTAAAAAAATTTGGGGATTTAAATTTCGATGATATAGAATAAATTATAGAAATCATCGAGATGTATGATGAGGTTATATTGGAGGAAATAATCATTAAAATTCATTATACAATGAAAAGAAGAAGAGATATAAAGACTAAGAGATGGATACTTGGAAGAGGTAATCACAACATCTGAACCATCATTTTTTTATTGAGGGATAATTCATCTTCCTCTTATTTTCAAAAAATTTCATTGTAATTTTGCTTTTGATATGAACATGTTATTATGATAAATTTCTTATGTTAATGGGGTAGAATTATATTGTTTTAAATATTCTAATTTTTCTCTTAATTATTTCATCAGGAATCATATTGGACCACCAATGTTGATTCTGATTCTTAGAACTAAATTTGTTTTTTCAATTTTTTCACTTAGTTTAAAAACTCCTTTATCTTTCGATGAGATTGATCATGGGTGAAAATTATTATTTAAATTGAAAAACATCATAAAATTTGGTGGGATTGTTTTTATTAGAAATTCTCCAAAATCCTTTTTAGTTTGAGGGGTAATTGAAGTGGTGAAAATCAAGATTCATTCTACTACATGTCTAATCTCCTAGAGAGGAAAGTTAAACTAATCAGTTTCCATGGTTTCAAACTCAATTTACTCTTTATGTAATGATTGTTTTCATTTATCTAATAGAGTTTAATTTTTCCAAGCATATTTCGTTAATGTTTCTCTCAAAATCAACTTTCATAAATTTTTTATTTTAACTTGACTCTTTTATTTATATAAATATAATTGTTTCATCATTACCATATTCATCCACATAAAAAATGTTAAAATAAAAACTAAAAATTCATACGCTACTTGTAGTGGATCTGAATTTGAAAATTTGATTGATAAACCCATCCCTGTGTGTTCGACCATACAAAACACTATACCATAGTAAATAGGATATATAAATAATTATACATTTTCACATATCCATGATTTTATTTTCAACCATAAGTATGAGGATTATATATGGTGTTAATTTTTAACTCTGTATTCAATCATTTTTGGATACATGTCAAGAACATTATGGTAGAACTCGAAATTTAATCAGATAAGATTTATTATGGTACTCTATAAAATTTATCACTTATATAACATATAACCTAGAGATATAATGAGTATATAAATATTCTTTAATAGAAATTAAATATGTTGATTTCTATAGTTTATCGACTGCAACCTAACTAGTAGATTTCCCTTTTGATGTCTTTGGAATTCCCCAAACAAATACATGGTGATGTTTTCCCATTTCTATTTTTGTATGGGTAATAGTTGTAATATCCCATTGAAATTTCCACTCTAATCCTTAAATTTATGTTATACCCATCATTGAGATATATATTCTACCATATCCCTTTTCATGTTTTCATTTAAGAGTTAAACTTTTAGATCACTATACATCTTCTCACTTTTATAATAGATAGATAATGATGAACTATGAGAATCATATCATATATCCTTATTCTATTATAGTATTTATGGGTCATAAACTATATTTTTAAACATTATTATTTACTCAAAATCATTTTTAATCTCAATAACATCCCTTGCCTTTTTCTAGAGTTCCATATGTTTTTTTGAACTATACTAATCTTTACATGGAAGGATCTATTAACAGTAATTTGTGAAATATATTATCAATACTATTTCAACGTGATTTAAATATAAGTCCTATATAAATTCATAAGTATTAGATCTATTTCAATTCTTAACATGGAAAAAATAAATTTCCTTTTTGACTCAGAGAATCAACCCCATTGTGCGCCTTTTGAGGGTCAAAATGTATTTTGCAGAAATGATCTTTAATTAACTCCAACCATCTCATTTGGAATATATCCAACTACTTATATGAAAATATAAAATCCAATATATTATATCAAATATATATATATATATATATAACATATTTCATCATAAATAATGAAAATACATATTTTCAATGAGAAAAATACGGTTACCCAAACCAGGTCACGTGTTGGGTAAATTTTCTTTTAAAATTTTAATTGGTTTGAGGCATAAGATATCATTATATAATTTTTTTAGGATTCATACTAATTATATATTTAGTGGTTTACACAAAGTGAAAACCCCTTTTCCATTATAGTGTTTCTATATAAAGGAACTTAGCTCCCTTCAATGTCTACTTGGTTATGGGATTAGATAGTTATGTAAAATCTATCAGAAGGGGTTGATAATATACAACTAACCCCTAAAAACTACAAATATACGTCACCATCGCTACTCTGAATTATTTATCATATAATTATAATATTTGAAAGATCTAATTATATACCCTTGTGTGAGATTATATTACCCATTAATGGTACTTTATATAAAATAATAACATATGGTAAATTTGGATCACAACTTCTCCTTCCCTAGAGTCTTCAAAGCTATCCTCAAATGATATTTTACATCTTACTTACTCCTAGAATATATAATAATATCGTTTAATAATACTATTAGGAACTTATAAAGGTAATCTGTAAATACTCTATTGATTAAATCAATGAAAATTTTGGGGAATTAGTAAGTTGAAATGGCATCACATTAATTTTGGAATGACTAATCCATTTTTGAAGGGTTATATTGGTAACATACTCATTATTAAACATGAATTGAGGACATATAAAATAATGATCAATATTAAAGAAGTATTAAGCTCCATGTAGTTTATAGAAAAATCCATGAATATAGGGTAAATTATAGTTTCTCTTGATAGTAATGTTGTTAAGTTCCTAATAATAAATCCAAAGTTATATCAACCAATATTTTTTCATAACAAAATTAATAGGCACACTACATGGAGATGAAATCAATTGTATGAATACCTTATCAAGACTCATTTTGAGTTACCTCTTTAATTGCTATAACTAAACTTTGACCATTCAATATAGATTATTTAAAATAGGTGTATCCCATGGTATGAGTTCTATTGAGTTATCGTCATCACAATTCAAGGGAATTCTGTGAAAGTATTTTGAAAATACATTATCATAATACAAAAAACAATAGGCATTTATTCAATTATGAGTTTCTCATGAACCATTTGAGAAAAATAACCCCCATTAATATCTAGTAAGACACTTAGAAATGGAGTATTTTATATTTTATGTTTGTATCCATCCTTATGCTAAACGATTATTATAATATTATTTGGTTTATCAGATGTGGAATAACTAGAATATTTATTGAATGGGATCTATATAAAGACATTCAATCCATATCTAAAATGACATCAAATTAAACTATAGTGATAAGTAACTAATTTATAGTAAGTTTATTCCTCTAAAATTCTATCATAGATGAGTTATAGACATGATATTTGGTCATCGTACCATTAAGAGTTTTTACCGATCTAATCATCCATGTGGTGTTATGATACCCTCGTAAAATTATTCATATGTAAAAGAGTGGGTATATCTAGAATCAAATAAGAAATTTGAAATTATAGAGTATATTTTAAGTGTACCATTCACCACATTATTCTAGTGACCCACTTTAAAAGTTGTGATCACATATTCTTTCCCTTGGTCTGTTGGATGAAGAGGTTGCTCACACAAGCTATCATCATTAAACCTAAAACCCTTAAAATTATTAGATTAATTTATATAGTTAATGATATTATAGTATTGGATTCTAGATGGAACATTTTGTTGAGATTTCTACCCATCATTGATTGAACACTTCACATCACTTCAACATTATTTTGGGCGATGACCATCTTTTTCATAGTTAAAACATTTACCAGACCACATATAGAAATTCCCTTTATTATTCCACTCTAACAATAAAAATGAATGTTATTTTTCTATCTCCCATTAATTTTATTATTATAATTCATTAAAATTAATCCATTCACTTTTTCTCCCAAAAATCAAGAGAACTGTGAGATTCTACATTTATATCTTGATAACACATCAAACAATTTCTTTATATATATCAATGTATCTTATAGATAATGACATTAAGATAATTGGTCTCAAGCCACAAAATATTAAACATTTGTTTATTGATTGATGATAAAACCAAGAGGATACCTTGTATGTTTGAATAAATTTTCATGATAGATTCATATATATTTTTCATCATTATGATTAAGTTATAAAAATTCCCTTTCAAATTTTATGTGAATAGTTTTGTGAAAACACTTATCGAAAGATATGTAATTAATATCATCCCATATCATAGATTTAGGTTCCTCCAATTTCCATGTATTCTTGATATGATTACACCATTGATTAGATTCATCTTTAAAATTATACAATGCCAAAATAAAATTAGAATATCCAATTATTAAAGAATAGAGATATATGTTTTATTTCATTGATCTATTTATAAAAAATTAATGTATTAGAGGAACCAATAAAGTAATAAGGATATTTCTACATAAAATACTAAATAGATAATTGTTCCTATCTTTTTTAATTTGGATGTTCAGAATGATAAATGTGATTGTTCCTAGACTATGAGAGTTAAAAGAGAATAACCATAAGCTTTCATATCCCAGCTCCAATTTCATTTGGCTAATCATGAGGATAGTCATTTAATTTATCATTACATTATTGTTCACATGATTTCTCTTGGTTGTAGTCATTAACTAAAACAAGATAACAATGTTTGAGTATCAAAAATCAATAATCTGAGTAAAAAATAATATGATTATGAAATCATTATTGCATTGTCCTAAATTAAAAAACATGCATTCAACCTTTGACACTATAAGTTCATCTCATATCACTATAAGTTATCATAGGCTGTGTAGAATATATAATCTCATTAATCATAATGGTTTATAATGACAATTTAAATTAACTAATGAATTGTAGAACCCCAAACACTTCATGGTATGTTTCTCTTAAATACATTCTAGTTATAGCATAAGTTTCATGAAACTATGAGCCTATATGGAACAAAACATGGTTAATTATAGGAGATATCCATAACATAGTCATTAAACTTAAATTTTCCAACTCTGTGATTTCAATTTTAAAAATCTGACATACATGGTTGTGTTCAAGATGATATTTAGAGTCTGATAGAATTAACTTAATTTTTGGTGAATAGTAACCTACCCTTATGAATAGTAAGCTACACTTGTGAATAGTAACTTACCCATTTGAATGTTAATATGAATCTTATGAATAGTATCCATGATTGTGAAGTTTTAAATGAATTTAGGCACCATAAAAATGAAGATGAATATTTTAAGTGTTTATATTTTTCAATTAAATAATTATTTTAATTAAAAATTGACTAATCATATTTAGAAAATTATTTTTGAAAAATGGAATTTATATTTGGATTTTTAATGTCAAAAAATGGTTAGGGTGAATTTTTGGGATTTTTATGAAATACCTAAATTTTTTATGAATAGTAAAATGCGTTAATTTTCGATAAATGCTAAATAAGAAATTTATTGAGTCATTGATGATGATCTGCTGATGTAAGCCCACATGGTTCTAATTCACATGTATATGTTACATTCCTTGGTCATGGAATACTCACTATTTGTTTTCTTGAGAGTAAATAATAAATTAATGATTATAATATTAAGAAAACTCCTCTCCCCTCCACTATATAAACCACCCCTCACCCCCTCTTCCTCCCACACCACTGAAGATTAAAGAATTTCCTAAATTATGCCAAATTCTCTTCCCAAGTGCTCTCCCCACGTCCAAGACCTGATGGTCTCACCAAAAGGCCAAAAACAAAGGCCTTAATAAGATTCTCAAGGAGGAGTACTCAAGGGGTGAACCTTCCTTCCCTTTTCTTTCAATTTCTTTTACAAAGTTCCATTATTTTGTTCTCCCTTCTCACCTAACCTCATCCAAATGCCATGATAATTCCAATACCTTACATGTACATGATTTTCATTGTTCTAATGTAATATTTCATCATAATCTCTCTTTTCCCCTCCTTTTATACAATAAATGCAAACACCATCTGTGATGTGTAAATCTTTCACACTCAAGGAAGACATGTTTTCAAATTGCATTACTATCTTCAATAATGGTCATTAAACCTTTTCAATGGTTGAACTGGGTCATAATATACGTATCTTATCTTGATTAATGTTCTGGAATCTTTACATGTTCAAAATATGGAATAACAATATAAAACAAGTTTATTGTGCACAAAACCGCCAAGCCAAATCCAAGCGTTTATTTTTAACTCATCCAATGAGTCATCCTCATGGTATATAACCAGAATCATTATAAGATAATTTATATCTCTTTAATGTCACTAATAATATATTTTAACAATTTGGGATGTTTAACCAAATTTCAATTGAACTTCCATTCATGAATACAAGTAAACAAATCATGAAACCAAGTAAGAAAATGCTTCCAAAACCATAAAATTGAATCTCTCAAACCCATCAAAAAGGAAATTAATGAACTTAATTAGGTTATGCCATAGAAATTACATGTTTAAGAGGTTCTGGAAATATTAATTAATGAAGCTAAATTTTATTATTCAGGTCTTTAATAACAAGTCAAGAACACCTTCAAGCATAAGGTAAGGGATCCTCTCTCTCACTTTTGTTCAAGAATTTCCCCTATGTTGTGCACTTTTATTTTTAATTCATAATTATGGGGTATGTTTTCTCACCTCCCCCATACTTCCCTCGTGACATGTAAATAATCTAATACCCCATTTACCTCTCATTAAGCCCTCGCAATAACACTCATTTCCATGCCGAAATGTTTGTAAGGGGTTTCTCATCTCACTTTCATTTCTATGAGATTTTCATTGTTTGCCACTTATTTCTTGAATGTGGTATATGTGTATTGAAATTTGATATATAATAACATTATTATAACTATATTAATGTTATTAAATGATTCATTTGAGGTTTATTATGTTTTTTTCATATGTTTCGACCGATTACATTATGGTAAGAGACTTTGTCTCAACTACTATTTGTTTGTGACTAACTTTGTATTGTGAACCTACCATTTTACAAATGGTGTTTTTTTGGAAAGTTATTTTAATTATGGAAATTTTGATGAATCTGTATAATCTACTCTATACGGATATTGAAAAGGAATATTACTCTTGTATTTAATAAATGTATAAATAATGTTTTGGACATGCAGTGGTGGTTAGGGCCCGATATAGCCCCTCGATGCATCGATATGTCTAATTAGACAAATCACTTTGGCGATAAACCCTTCGAGTTTTTTTCCAAATATTAGGCGGGTTTCTACCCATATAACTAAACATTTTTAATGGTATTATGGATTTATGTTCTAGATACATGATATCTAGTTAATAATAATTCTCTTTATTCATTATTAGTTTTTACTATCCATGGGGTTTTCACTATGACAAAATCTATGGATGCAGTTTCTTGCTCAGTTTATTAATGGTTTGAGTTTTTCATCTATTCAACATGTCATATTAATTATGTCAGATTGATTATGATTCACTTATTATTGTATTCGTGCTTCCTCCATTTGTAACCCTTACTCATCATTTGAGCTCACCCCTTTCATTGTTTACTTTCAACAACTGATAAAGAGGAGATTATTTATTGAGTTCATGTGGATTCAGTTTTTAGTTTTCATTATGTATTGTATTTTGTAGACTTTTCCAATGTAATTTGAGTAATATATATGTATCTAGTTTCTTCAAGACTATTAAACTGACCATTCCTTTAGGATTTCCATTCCTTCTAACCATTACAATATCACAAGTAATGCACCGACTTCATCCTTGAGGGGTCGGGGTGTTACAGTTGGTATTAGAGGAAGTTTAGTAGAAAACATGGAAACTAGATTAGTAAATGTATTGTAGGGAACAAAGCCCTAAGGTAGTATTTGAGGATAAATGTACAAGAACGTCCTAGTATTTTAGTAGGGAATAGATTATGTGGATCTTTTAATCAATACATCTCTATCTGGATATGAGCAGGTAGAGGCGGCTCTAGCACTGATGTATCTTGGGGTAAAACCCGAAAACCCCACTTTGAGCTACTCTAGAATAGGAATTAGTGCACAACAATGGGCCTTGATGCACTCATGGTTATGACACTCCCAGGGGATATGCTTAGGATAATTCATATTTTCTTTAAAATCCATCATGAATGAGTTTAATGTAAATTTTTCCTTAGAGAAACCATGTTTATAAGATTAGCTATGCATATAATTTCAATCTATATTGATTGATTTTCTATTTGAGATTCATAAACTAATCTCGTGTATCCCATTATTTAGAAATTTCATCTAACTGAAGAAGGGGAATCAATACGCGTGGGAAAGGTAGGGATCTCCCTACTGAGCAAGTCAACATAGTCAATGTTAGAGCAGATCAGATCATGACCATATTGGGAAAACTTACTCAAGTTATAACAAATAACCATTCCAAACCTGTGTTGGATCGTTTCATGCGACATAAGCAGTCATATTTTAGCGGGACTACTAACCTAGTGGTTTCTGAGCAATGGATGAAGTCCCTTGAAAACATATTCATGGCATTAAGATGTGATGAAAATGATAAGGTATTGCTGGTAGTATATTGTCTCAAGGGTGAAGCAGATCAATGGAGGTATTTAATCCAGAATACCGTGGAGGAATAAGAAATAGAAGATATGTAATGGAGGAATTTTAAGGAAATATTCTTTAAAAAATATTTCCCTCATGAGAAATGAACTGAAATGAAGAGGAAATTCCTTAGCTTAAAACAAAGGGAAGAAGACGGAGTTGCAGAGTATGAGGCTACCTTTATAAGGTTAGCTAGGTATGCCCTAGATTACATATGTGACTCGGCAGACAAGATTGAACATTTATTTCAAGGTATTAAGGCAAGTATTCGAAGGGCACTGGCTTCTCAATCATTTTCATTATATGATAAAATTGTATCAAATGCCATCAAAACAGAGAAAAAATTTGAAAGATCAAATATTTTCAAAGGAAACCAAGATAAGAATCAATACTCTAATAACAAAGGAAAAGGATAATCACCAAAGAAGATAAAGGGAAACCAATTCCCATTATGTGTGAACTTTGGAAAGAATCATCTCAGGAAATTCATGAAAGGCATGGGAGGCTACTATAATTTCAGAGAAAAGGGTCATCGATCTGATGAATTCAAGGGGAAGAAACAATTCAATGATATTAAATGCTACAATTGAATAGATATGGGACACTATGAAAATGAGTTTCTTAAGTTCCAAGGAAACATGCCTCAGAAAAATCCAAGATAATAAGGGAGAGCCTATGCGATTACAACCGCAGAGGTTGAAATTCCAAATGACGTGGTGGCAGGTACTTTAATTGATTCCTCAAACTTATCCAACACTTTATTTGATTCTAGATCATCACATTCATTTATATCTTCCCAATTTTCCAAGAAAATTAGATATGTCCAATTTTATTTAATAAACGTGTTGTGAGTCAAAATTCCTAGTGGATGTATCATTGCAACAAAGGCATGTGACTAGTCCCCCTCCAGACACCAAAACGTTCTTTAGTTGATAACTTTATAATCATACCAATGACTAAATTTGATATAATTATCTATATGAATTGGCTGTCAAATTATGATACAAAGATTTATTATAAGAAGAATGAAGTTACAATTTTTGAAAATGGTGTCGAATCCCTTGTCTTTAGGGAAGAAACATTTCCACATGATTCTTATCTAGAACCACCCCTAGTAGCTTTACGGAATTAAATAATTAGGGATGAAGATAAAACAATATCTATGGGTGAGGAAAGAAATATTCAAATTGAATATGTGCACATAGTGCAAGAGTACATTGATGTATTTCTAGAGGATTTACCAGGACATCTTCCAGTGCGGGAATTTGAGTTCTCTGTTGATTTAATTCCTAGTGAAATACCTATATCAAAGACTCCCTAAAGAATGTCCACTGTGGAATTAGTAGAGCTAAAGAAAAAACTAGAGGATTTGAGTGAAAAAGGGATTTATACGACCTAGTTTTTCTCTGTGGGGAGCCCACATCCTCTTTGTCAAAAAGAAACATGGATCCATAAGACTTTGCATTGATTACAGGGAAATCAATGCTATTACAATAAAGAATAAGTATCCTCTACCCCGGATTGATGATTTATTTGATCTACTTCATGGAGCTCAATACTTTTTGAAGATTTACCTTAGATCTGGATTTCATTAGTTATGTGTGAGGAAGTATGATATTCCTAAGACAGCATTTCAGACCAGGTACGGGCATTACGGGTTTACAGTGATGCCTTTTGGACTAACAAATGCACCCTCTGTTTTCATGGATTTAATGAATAGTGTTTTGAAGGAATATCTTGATAAGTTTGTTGTGGTATTAATCAATGATATCCCCGTATAATCAAAAATCTATTAAGACCATGAGAATAACTTTCGGGTTATTCTGAGAACTCTTAGAAAAAATAAATTATATGGGAAGTTTAGCAAGTGCGAATTCTAGCTTCAATTAGTTTCTTTTCTAGGCCATATTGTCTCGAAGGATGGAATCCTAGTTGATCCTATGAAGACAAAGGCAATCCAATATTGTCCCATGCCAAAAAACATAACTGAGGTACATAGTTTTATTGGCATAGCAGGTTACTATCAACATTTCATTCAGAATTTTTCCCGACTGGCTAACCCACTAACCACGCTCACGCTTAAAGAAGTTAAGTTTGTGTGGAAAAAATAATGTACAAAATGCTTCGAATAATTGAAAAGAATATTGTTCAATGCTCCAATTTTGACTCTTCCATCTGGAATTGATGTGTTTGTAATATAAAATGATGCATCAAAGAATGGACTAGGTTTCATCCATATACAAAACAATAAAGTTATTGCTTATGCATCAAGACAGTTGAAGACTCCTGAGACAAATTATCCAACTTGTGATCTTGAGTTAGCAGTCGTAATCTTTACTCTGAAAATATGGAGTAATTATCTCTATGAAGAGAGATGTTAGATTTATACAGACCACAAGAGTTTGAAATACATTTTCACACAAAAAGAACTCAACATGAGGTAATGAAGATGGCTCGAGTTACTCAAAGATTATGATTGTTCAATACACTACCACCCAGGAAAGGTGAATAAGGTGGCAGATGCATTAAGCAGTAAATATCATGGCCTTCTGACTCAAATGATCATTGAAAGAGGTCTTATATTCATGGATCTACTGAATATGGATATGAGAATTGTTAAGGAAGGGGAAACAACGCTCCTCTTTCAAATTATTGCTAAACCATATTTACTAGAGAAGATAAAAAGCTCTCAATCTGAGGATGAGAATATTCACAAGAAAATTAATGTATTTAAGGAACGTAGACTGGCTGACTTCATGTATGAAGAAGGAGTTCTGAAATTTGGGAGGGGGTTATGTGTTCCATCAGTACCTGAGCTAAAAAGGGAACTATTAGACGATGTTAATAGCTCAAATTTCTCTATTCACCCGGGTAGCACCAAGATGTATAGAGATCTGAAGGAATATTTTTTGAGGGATAATATAAACTGGGAAATTGTTGACTATGTGTCAAGATGTTTAGTTTGTCAACAAGTGAAGGCAGAGAGACAACATCCCAAAGGAGTGATGCAAACTCTACCTATTCCTATGTGTAGGTGGGATAACATTACAATGTATTATGTCACCGGACTACCAAGGACACCTAGAAGGAATGATGCAATATGGGTAATTTTTTATCATCTCCCAAAATCAGCACATTTCCTTCCTATAAGCGAGGATTTTTCTACTTGAGCACTTGGAAAGACTTTATATTAATGAAGTTTTAAGACTTCATGGCACACCTCTATTGATTGTGTCCGATCGAGATCCCTAGTTTACATCAAAATTCTAAAAAAGCCTTGAGGATGATTTGAATATTGAGCTTCATATGAGTACCTGTTATCAACCCCAAATAGATGGATAGTCTGAAATCACTATTCAAACTTTAGAAGACATGTTGAGGTCATTCTCTCTTTACTTCCAAGGTATGTGGGATCAATAATTGACTTTGGTGGAATTTTCCTACAACAATATTTTCCATTATAGTATTCAAATGACTCCATATGAAGCATTATATGGAAAGATATGTCGAAATCTAACTTGTTGGGACGAAGTTGGTGAGAGGAAACTTATAGGACCTGAAATTATTGAAGAGACCACGACAAAGGTGAACAAAATACAAGCCCATATTAAAGCATCCCAAAGTAGGCAGAAGAGTTATGCTGAAAACCAGAGAAAGGACTTGGAATTCCAAGTGAGAGATCATGTATTTCTGAAAGTATCTCCATGGAAGGGTGTTTTAAGGTTCGGTAAGAAAGGGAAACTGAGCCACAGGTACATCGAACCATTTGAAATCCTGGAAAGAATCGGAGTTATAGCTTACCATTTTGTGATGCCACCAAATCTCTCCAGAGTTCATGATATTTTCAACATCTCATTGTTAAATAAATACATTCTAGACCCAACGCATGTACCCACATATGAATAAATAGAACTAGAACCTGATTTTTCATACTGTTAAAAGCCTATCATGATTCTTGACACAAGGGAGAAGGTATTAAGAAATTGGAAAACTCGTCTAGAAAAGGTTCTTTTGAGAAACCAGAATGTGGAGGAAGCAACATGGGAACCTATGGATGTTATGAAAAAGAATCACCCACACCATTTTGGTGAGTTTCATACATAAAATTTCGAGGACGAAATTTCCAAAGGAGGGAATAATGTAGCACACCAAACACTTCATGGTATGTTTCTCTTAAATACATTCTAGTTATAGCCTATGTTTTAGGAATCACTGAGACTATATGGAACAAAACATGGTTACTTATAGGATATATACATAACCTTTCCATTAAACTTAAATTTTTTAACTCTGCAATTTGAATTTTAAAAATCGGACATACACGGTTGTGTTCAATATGATATTTAGAGTCTGATAGAATTAACTTAATTTTCAGTGAATAGTAACCTACCCTTATGAATAGTTACATACCCATATGAATAGTAATATGACTCTTATTAATGGTATCCATTCCCTTGAAGGTATAAATTAATTTAGGCACCATAAAAATGAAGATGAATATTTTAAGTGTTTATATTTTTTCATTAAATAATTATTTTAATTAAATATTTAATTAATCATATTTATAAAATTATTTTGAAAAATAGACTTTATTTTTGGATTCTACACATCAAAAAATGGTTAGGGTGAATTTTTGGGATTTTTCTGAAATACTTAAATTTTTGGTTTGATAGTAAAATGCGATAATTTACGATAAATGATAAATAAAGAATTTATTGAGTCATTGATGATGATATGATGATGTAAGCACCATTGGTTTGAAATCATGTTAATATATTATAGTTCTTGGTCATGGAATAATCACTATTAGTTTTCTTGAGAGGAAATAATAAATTAATGATTATAATATTAAGAAAACTCCTCTCCCCTCCACTATATAAACCACCCCTCACCCCCACTTCCTCCCACACCACTCAAGCTTCAAGTCTTGCATAAATTCTGCCAAATACTCTTCTAAAGCCCTCTCCCCACGTCCAAGACTATCTGGTCTCACCAAAAGCCCAAAACAACGGCCTTAAGGAGATTCTCAAGTAGGATTACTCAATATGTGATCCTTCGTTCTCTTTTCATTCCATTTTTTTACTAAGTTCCATTCTTTTGTTCTCCCTTCTCAAATCCCCTCATCAAAATTACATGATAATTTACTTAGCTTACATGTACTATATTTTCATTTTTATGATGGAATATTTCATCATAATATCTCTTTTCCCCTCCTTTTATACCATAAATGCAAACACCATCTGAGATGTTTAAATTTATCACACTCAAGGAAGACGGGATTTCAATTTGCATTACAATCTTCAATACTGGTCATGAAACCTTTTCAATGTTTGAACCAGGTCATATTATATATATATATATTATCTTGATTAATGTTATGTAATCATTGCACATTCATAATATGGAGTAATAATACAAAAGAAGTTTATTGTGCACAAAACCACCAAGCCAAATCCAAGCGTTTATTTTTAACTCATCGAATGAGTCATCCTCAGGGTATATAACCATAATCATTATAAGAGAATTTATATATATTTAATTTCACTAATAATGTATATTAACAATTATTGATGTTTAACCACATTTCAAATGAACTTCCATTCATGAATACAAGTAAACAAATCATAAATCCAAGTAAGAAAATGCTTCCAAAACAATAAAATTGAATCTCTTAAACCCATAAAAAAAGGAAATTAATGAACTTAATAATGTTATAACATATCAATTATATTTTTATGAGGTTATGGACATATTAATTAATGAAGATAAATTTTATTATTTGGGTCTTTAATAACAAGTCAAAAACACCTTCAAACATAATGTAAGAGATCCTCTCTCTCACTTTTGTTCAAGATTCTCCCCTATGTTGTGCCCTTTTATTTTTAATTCCTAATTATGGGGTATGTTTTATCACCTACCCCATAATGCCCTTGTGAGATATAAATAATGTGATACCCCTTTACCTCACATTAAACCCTTGCAATAACACTCATTAGCAAGACGAAATGTTTGTAGGGGGTTTCTCATCTCACTTTCATTTCTGTGAGATTTTCATTGTTCGCCACTTATTTCTTATATGTGGTATATGTGTACGACCATTTGATATATAATAACATGATTATATTTATATTAATTTTCTTCAATGATTCATTTGAGTTTTATTAGGTTCTGGTCATATGATTCGACCGATTACATTGTGGTATGAGACTTTGTCTCAACTACTATTTTGTTGTGACTAACTTTGTATTGTGCCACAAATAATCCTTATGTGGTGTACCTACATCCCCTTTGAGGTAAATTTTAATTTGAAATTATATTTATATTAAATATCCATAACCTCATATCATGGATATGTTTTTTTTGCCTAAATCGTATACCATTTTACATATGGTGTTTATTTGGAATGTTATTTTAATTCTGGAAATATTGATGAGTCTATTTACTCTACTCTATATGGGTATTGAAAAGGAATATTTCCCTTGTACTGAATCAATGTATAAAGAATTATTTTGGCATGCATTGGTGGGTGGGACCCTCTATATCCCCTCGATGCATCGGTAGGTATCATGAGACAAATCTGTTTGGCGACAAACCCTTTGAGTTTCTTTCCAAAAATCAGACAGGTTTCTACCCATATAATTAAATATTTTTAACGGTATTATGGGTTTATGTACCAGATAAATGACATCCAATTAATAAGAATTATCTTTATTCATTATCATTTTTTACTATCCATGAGGTTTTCACTATGACAAAATCTATGGATGCAGTTTCATTCTCAGTTTATTAGTGGTGTGAGTTTTTCATCTATTCACCATACCATATTGATTAAGTCAGATTGATTATGATTCAATTATTACTTTATTAATGCTTCTACCATTTGTAACCCTTAATGAGCATTTTATCTCACCTCTTTCATTGTTTACTTCAAATAGGTGACAAAGAGGAGATTATGTATTGAGTTCTTGTGGATTCAGTTTTTAGTTTTTGTTATGTATTGTATTTTGTAAACTTTTCCAATGTAATTTGAGTAACATCTATGTATATTGTTTCTTCAAGACTACTAAACTGATCATTCCTTTGGGATTTTAATTCCTTCTAACCATTACAATATCACAAATAATGCACTGGATCTATCCTATAAGGGTTGGGGCGTTACATGAATATTCTCTAGGTATTTCTAGATAGGTGTGAAGTTTTAATTCCATTTATCATGATCTGAGTGAAGATCAATTTGATACTAAACTTTCCATTTTCAATGTGTTTACCTCTAAGGGGATATGTGTGACATCTACATCCATTTTTTGGTACCCATATAGGGAATTCAATTTTATAAAACCCAAAATCTCTAATTTATCAAAACATTAGGATGTAAACCTATACTTATAATTATCCTCAAGGTTTTCAACAAAGGTCTCTAATACCAATCTCTAAAAAATCAATGCCATGCTCTGAAACCAACTAAGTTGACCCAATCATTTAATACATAAATATTAAATTATTTAAGTTGAATATTCAATAAATACAATTACAATACACTCCCCATAATAGTAATGGTTTAGTGTCTTTGGAGACTATATACATTATCATCTTATTCCATCAAAGTTATTTAAAATATCCCACAAATTTATTCATATAGTACACTTATTAGATATACCCTATGTAAAAATATATTCCTAACCTATGGAAATGAAACATAATAAAGGGTTATATTAGTTGATTATTAAGGGTAAAAAAAGAGATATAAGTCAACAATAATAAGATAATAATAATTATTGTAACCCACTCATTTTACACAAATTATTACACGATTTTAAGCATAATTACCCATTAATTACAAACCAAGGATTGAAAATCCCAATGGTTTTGGAAGACTATGTATATAATTAGAAACCATTAAACGGGAATAAAATATATTTTTATTAATATAAATAATGATAACCATAATATCTTATAGCTCCTATAATTTCATAGCATAACTTGGGTAATACATAGAAAAATGGGGTGAGGATAAAATATGAGTAAGAGAATAAAAATGGTAATGACGAAAATAACATGATTTAGATGGCATAACATGATAATAACAAGGGAATGGGTAATGAATAACATATAGAGGAACAAAATATTGAACATGAAATCACATGATCATGGAAACATAGGAATGTGGAAGAAACATATATAATGACATAAACAAGAGTCAATGATAACTTGCAAGATGATATCATTTGGTGGATAAAATTCCATAAAGGATTAAGTTTACTCCATAATCCCATACATAGTGTATTTTGAGACTAAAACATTACCCAATGAAATGGAACACTATATGGTAAAAACCATCATAACATGTACATGAATATGTGTTCCATATAAATAAATAAAACATGGGTAATAAACAAAAATGTTAACCATGGAATGTAATGGGTTTTGAAATCTTGTCATAAGGAATAACCAAATGGTGTATAATAATGTTATCAATTAAATAAGGGATATAAATCGTTCTTGGAAATTAATAAATGAATTTTTTTTAATAGATCGTGAATAATGATGTTTAGCTGAATTGAAAACATGAAAATTAGTGGTTATATAGATTTAATAATGTTCCACTTAAGCTTTGTTTAAGGGAAAAGAATAATGAATATATAAATATGGGTAATGAATAATTATTTAGATAAAAAACAAAATAAAATGGGTTTTTATGATAAAAAGTTCTATTTTAGAAAATATGGATCTCTTAAAAAATTTATATATTGTACTTGAAAATTTTAAAGGAATAGAGAAGTTTCATTAATCAGGTTTTCTTATCGAGAGGAAATTGAGAAGGGGACATTAAGAAAATGTATTTCTTTATAAAATAAACATGAATGGATATTGATATATATATTTTTTAACATATATAAAAGATATTGTTGTATTATATATGAATAATAAAGAGATAAAATGAAGAAATGAGAGAGAAAGAGAAACCCAAAGAAAATATAGAGGTTTAGATATATCCTTTACCTTACATCTCAATGAGTTTTTCACTAGTAATTAATTGACTATATATTGTAATTATATTAATTAATTACTTAAGTTGTAACCTATCCAAAATTTATTTTATTTATTATAATTTTATTAATTTCATGTATAGACAGTTGGATGAGTCAAAATGTTCAATTTCGTTGTTTTGGAATCATTCATTTCATGGTTTGATTATTGCTTTACTTTTTTATTATTATGGAAGTTCATGTAAAATGGGAATAAAAAACCAAAGTAAATTTAAATTATATTAATATAATTATTTAATTTCAAATTTTCCATATATCATCTTTCTGACATGTGATTATTCTTTTTATAAAACATTAATGATAACAGTTTTGTTCATTTTTTGGGGTTTCCTACTATCTCAATCTAATTTCATTTTATTTACTATTATAGAAATGTAAAATATCTATAATGTGATACCACATATAATATAAATAATTAGTTTATTTTAAACAATTATTAGTGAATTTAAACCCTCCCTAAATTAATTAATATAAAATTACTACCCATCATCCACAAATGAGGTTAACCGACATAATATGGATAATGGTTTCACATTATCGTTGAATAAGGAGAGATGAGAAAAAGGGTGAATAAAAGATATTATATTATCAATATAAAATTATATTTTATACATGATGCTATAATGATTATTCTACATTGTATCAAGGAGGTGAGAGGAAGGTAGAAGATGAAATGAAATTAAAAGGGTAGTTTGAGAATTTTACCTCTCGAATATCTCCTCAATGAAAAACCACCTAAAGAACATGGAATTGGTCTTTTTGTGAGACTCGAATCACTTGGATATGAGTAAAGTGGGTAAGAGAGGATTTTTTTAGATATTTTTAAAGCATAAAGTATTATAATGAGTGTGGAGAAGGGGTGGCGAGAGGTTCTATTTATCAGGGGAGGAGAGGGGGATTTTTAATTATTATATTCATTAGTTTATTATTTTTTCTCAATGATATAAATACTATTGATTTTTGTTACTATAAAAATTTATTATTGCATCTTTTTTTAACTAATATTTTCTTACATCTTCCGTGAATAAAAAAATCATGTATTTTCCTTATAATGTAAAATATTGTATTTCACTATTCACTAAAAAGAAACTATTATAAAAATATAAAAACAATTCACACTAATAGGATTTTAGCATGAAGATTTCAAATATTGAATAAATTTTATGAAAATAATTATCTCAATTTGATAAATTTAAATTTTAAATATAATCCAAATTTATTCAAATAAAACCAATCTAAATATGATAATCGATTTTATAACCCTTTAAAAAACTAATTATCATCTCGTAAAATTATACTAACATTATAATAAAACATAATATTGATTTAAGAATACTTTTTATGATAACAAATTTTCTTTTAAATCATTATATTCATTTTAATATAGAAATTAAAAGTTTAGGTTTTACCAAAATTCCCATAATTAACATATCATTTTTAAAACATTTATTTACTTATACCATGATATAAATATATAATATTTTCATTTTATATGATAAGTAAATAGTATTTTAAATTTTCATCAATGAGGTTACTATTATATTAATTAGGTTACAGTTCCTAATGCTCATATTACTATTCCAATAGTTATGTTATTATTCCAACCATCAGATTTGTAACTGTTATATGGGTTCCCCGCATTATATAAATACCTTATATTCCATTAATTCTGAATTATACTCTATTTTATATCATTGTTATATATATATAATATCATATTAAAAATGAATCTTGTATTACTACCATTATTTTATATTTATACATCTTTTTGTGTTAGTGTGGTCATTCTGATTGATCAAATAAATCAAAATTTTCTTATTCTTATTCTCTGATTTTTTATTCACTATCCCATTGTAATATTTTCAATTATTATCAATTTAGTTGATTACTAATGTATCATTATTCATTTTCAAGATTTTTTTTGTGTTTTTCTATGTGATGTGTGTGTTTTATACAATATGACAAAATTAAGAGAAGATAATATCCATTGATAAAATTCTAGGTGGTTAAATTCTTCCCCTTAATAAATTTCTCTCTAAATATTTCATATTACATAATAAGGTGAAAATGTGTGAGGGAACTTCTACTTCATCACTTCCTCTAGTTCCCATGCCTCCTCTTAATATATTTGATTCATACATTATACTTTAACAAGGTGAGGGGTCTTATTGCATATAAATTTATCCATACAGTTGAATATGTTCATCAGTTATTACTCCTAAGAGTGATCATTTTCCAATTATAAAACCTATGAATTAATTTCATGTGAGGGATCTGGTATACATTTCCTTAAGAGGGATATGTGCAATAAAATATGTAACTGAGACATGTTTGGTGGAAGTGATAGTCTATAGTCCATATTTTCAATTCAGTCTAGAATCATAAAGGGTTCAATGTACTAAGTAATTAGCTTTACTTTATTCCAAAATCTCATAACTCTCTTCCATATATATATAAAGATGAAAATGATATATCCAACCTCAAACTCCAATTCCCATCGAAGACTATATTCATGGATGTTTTATCATCTTTGGGAATCCTTGATGTGTTGATGAATGGCCTTCACCTTTTCTACCATTTGTTTGACCATTTTAGTTTTCGACTTATTGTAATCAAGAACTTAATTCTAGATTTCTTGTGTTCTAAAAAAATCCACATAATGGGATTCATATGGATCTATTTTGATTCTTGATAGGAAACTATTATTTTAAGAGAACTCACCTAGAGGAAGATTTTGGGCCCATCCTCCATTGAAATATTTCAAGAATTCTCTCAACATGTCTTACAGTGTTTTAATTGTTCGATCAAACTGTCCATCAGTCAATGGTGATAAGCCATAATAAAGTTCAGAATATGTTTTAGTTCATTTTATAGAATATTATATAACTTTTAGGTAAATCTCATATATAAATATGATACAATAGATAATGGATATCTATATAGTCATACAAATTTTCTATTGTATATCAATGAATGTTGATAGAGTTAGAAGTCCTATTAAATTCTAATTAAGTGACTAGTCTTTGAAAGATGATCCACAAAAACCCATATAGCATTATTTAATACGGATTCCATTAGAAGTGTAGTAACAATTTCCATGGTATGTTTTCCCATTTCTAGGTAGTTAAGGATAATGGATGCACCATCCCATTATAAATTTTCTTTTTAGCCTTCACTTGATGACATTCCTAGCACATTGATATATATCCAGTGATCTCCCTCTATATATTGTCCCACCAATAAATCTCTTAACGATCTCGATACATTTTTTTGATCTCTGGGTTAATTGAAATGGTCAAGCTATGTGAATCATTTAAAATATCTTCCTTTATCTCATGGTTTAGTTGTATCCATAGACATTACCCAAATCTTATAATTCCATCCTCTACAATTTTGAACATTCTGTATTTCCCATTTCATATAGCTTATACCTTCTTCGTAATTTCAATAGAATCTCTTTTGAGTATCATATATCTTATATAAAAGGGATTATTGATAAATAATTTGAGTAATGAATGATAATTTTACTTCCATAATTATTCTCAAGTTAAACCATTTTAAGTCTAAGAATATTATATCCTTCACAATTCTCACAATTGATAAAGCTGTAGAATCCTTTATAATTATGGAATCTGGAATGTTATTTTATTAACCAGGGTAGTTTTCTTTTGAGAAGTAATAATTCTTGATTAACTCAAACCATCTCCACTGGCTCATATTAATATCCTTATTTTTAGATTTTTATTTTAATCTATTGTGATTAGTATATATCTCACACTTCTCCCCTTAGAGATAATGCTACTAGGGTTTCAATGTGAAGATCAAAGTCTCCAACTCCAGATCAAGTATCACACATTTGTTATCATGTAATTTTTTCTTCATTATGTAGTATTATATTTGTAATACCCCAAGGTTCTATGAATTATTTTTTTCTAATTATTTTAATCTTTCAATACTTTTCATTTCAGGAAACACTCAATATAAATTTTTTATATAAAAAAGCACTATGTTTAAATTGAATTATACATAACATCAAGTTAATATTATGTCACACAAACCACTTATATTATATTTTTTACATGAAACACTATTTGTTTTCTTGTATTACTCATAATATTGAGTCCCTTTGATAGGTTTTATAACATGAAAGGATGAGTTTTACCAAACTAGAATATACCATTCACATTGTTATTAAAATATTATTACAGTTACCACCAATCCATTGGAATGGAATTCATGAATAATATGTACTAAATTTTAAAAATATAATTTATACATGTATATAAAATTAATACTTAGGTCGTAAATTAGAAGAAGTAAATGAAATCACTATTTGCAAATGAAGAAATTACTTTTCTAAGAAAAATATTTTTCTATGTACAAACACAGTTTTACCCCAATAAATTAAACAACCCACTTTTCATTAATGTTTTAATTAAAATTAATATATTAAATCCATATATTTGGTACTAATATAATATATTTTATACTTATAATATATGAACAATTCTAATTTTATGAATAAAAAGATGTATTTTTCTAAAAGGTAATTTTACCGCCTTTTAATGGAGAAGCCATTTTAAATATGATTTTTGAAACTTTTATAATTTTTAATTGAAAAAATAAACTTTATTTGTGAAATATTAATATAAAAATATATTTTGGATAATTGTTTCGTATTTTTGTTGAGAGGTTTCATTTTTTGATGAATAGTGAAAACACTAAATTTTAACTAAAACTTCTCTTTTCATATAATTTATTTATATAGTTAAATTATGTTATAAATTGGTTTTTAACTATAATAAGTTAAATTATAAATACCTTAGTCTAATTTAGGTATTTGGAACCAATTTCTCAATGAAACTAAATGTAAAAACATTTCAGACAATTACATTATTTCCCTTTAAATCCTTAAATTTTAACCTAATCTTTAAGATTAATTTTAAATTAATTTCATCGACATATATGATTAGAATTTGGAAAAATTGATTTCATATTTGTAATAAGAATAATTTATAATATCAAATAATTTCAAATTTTTTTTACTAAAAAAAATTAGTGAATGTGAAAAAAAATAGTTACACAGATTAAGAGGCAAATTAGCTCAATAAAAGACTAAACCTTAAGCATAAGGCCTAAAATATCCTTGAAATTTTTTGAAAAAACATTACCTATTCATATTTAGATCTTATAATCCATTTTATCTAATTATTACCATTATTAGTTCCAATTTACAAGGGAAAAATAATGATGAAATTACATTTTTATAAATTTTATTCACACCTCTTAAGCCCTTTGTATCACCCAAACTATGCCCAACTAATATCCCAACATCCCTAATGTCATCCTAGAATCCTATATTTTAGGAAATATCTAACCATGTAAGCCATTTGGTGAAAACCAAGAGGCTTTACCCAAATAAGAGGAGGTTTGAATGTGTACTATGAAATCCAAGACTAAAGGTAAGGGTTTTTTCATCTCACATCTTATATCCATGAGATACAATCCTTATTAACCAATAATTTATATTTTTTGTGTATATAATTAAAATGTATTTATTATATTATTCATATAATTAAATTTAAAGGTATTTACTTATCCATTTTATGATATTTCATTCATGAGGTTTATGTTTCAAAATTTACCAAATCGGTAAAATAATTCTATATCGACTTGATTTATTTAAATCATAGGACATTTTATCCCCCTATATTTTTCTATGAGGTGTATATACTGATTTTTACATTTTACTTCATGAATATTATTATTTTAGTGATATTTTAAGCTTCATGTAATTTTATTCTTTTCATTGTATTATGATTAAATGTTACCAAAATAGTAATTTTTTATTACTTTAATATAATAATTTCTTGATATTATTTAAGATTATTCTTCTTTTTATGAAATATTATGATCTATATCTCAATAAATCTCATTAATTTTCTTACCCTATAGTTATTAATGTTATACCCAAGTAATGAGAAACTTTTACACTCTTTGGTACTTAAGATAACTAAGAAGATGCTTTTTAAAAAATCTGACTTTATTTCTCCTTTCAGCAAAAAATCTATGTTATTTCAAAACAATTTTTTCAAAAAAATCAAAAAAGTTTCACTATTATCCTATTATGTTTAATGGACATTTTTACCCATGTACTACCCTTTTAAAAATGGATTTTAATGTAATATTATTATGCTTTCTGATCAATGCACTTTTCTAAACATTTAAGGTGATAAAGGAAGGTTTAGAATGTGTAGACATACTTATCGTCAAAAGTGTTTTAAAAAATATTTCAATCTTCTTTTATAAGTTTTCAAGGAAATACATTTTCTAAAAAAAATTATCATTATTTTATAATTTTTCATGAAAAAAGCTTTTCAAAATTATTTCATGGTTCTTAATATTTTTTCAATGTTATTTTCAAGAACTAATGTCATCAAATTGTTTTATGCTTTAAGAAACATTTTTTAAAGCGTATAAGATGTTTTCCTCATTAACTATTTTTAAAATACAATTCAAAATTATTTTCCATATAAAATGACATCTTTTGTGTTAATAATTTATTTTTGGGAAAATGATCCAAAGGTTCTATTCATATTATTTCTCTGAATAGTTTATGTAATGGTGTAATTTTGTTTATGAAACCCATTTCACATTAATGGGTTATATTCTTATGAGACCCACTTATTTAATGAGTTATGATTTGATGTAATGATTATGAAACCTATCTCTTTTCCATAGGTTATGATATGATAACTTTTTTATGATACACATTTCATTTCATTGGTTATGATATGATTTTTAATTTTATTTTGGCACATGTATGTATGATTTCATTATGAGATGGGTCGAACCTAAATTTACTTGAAATTAAGTAGGTAAAGATTTATATGTCATGAGATAGACATGGCTGGAACATAGAGTGAACTCAATTTAGTAAAGGAAATTTTCTGCTAATATTGTCTTTTTTGTGAAACATGAATACAAATATGATAATCAAAGTAAACCATGATTAACAAGATGGTATAGGGAGTAAACCCATACAACTATGATAGCCTTGGAAGTGATTCCTTGGCTACTATAGAGATAATTTTATGTTATTATGTGTCAGCCACAAAATCAATATCTTATTATCATGTTTTGGTCTCATGGATTATGATCATGATTACTTTATGATTAATTTCTTATGATATTCCAATATTTATTAAATGACACATGTATCTGATCTTTGACATATATGGTATTATCTTAAAATGTTATTCTTATGTTCTCATAACATTATGCTCATGTTATGATTATGTATATATTTTTTACCCTTATTGGGTAATTGAGATCACCCCTTTCTTATGCTTCCTTTACCCAGGTTATGAAGAATGGTTTTTTGTATAACTATTAAAGGGGAAGATATTTTTGAGAAATATTTATCATCTTTCACCAAGTTGGTAGATTTTATTAATAGTTTCCAAAGACACTAAACTATTATAGTCCTTAGGTATTTATTTTTGTAATGCAATGAATATTCATCTAAAATGATGTAGTATCCATGTATGTTAATCCTGGGTCACTATAATTGGTATCAAATGAATGTTTTAGTTAGACATTGGAATCAGGAATGATAGAACTTTAGTGTGATCCCAATGGATATTTCTAAGGAGGTGTTTAGGGATGTCTCTTAGGATGAGTCTAATGATGAGTTAAGGTTTTAAGAAAATGTACCCAAATTTTTTGTTATTATGTAGTGAGTATTGTCCTTGAAATAAATATTTTCCAAGATATTACAATTGGATGAGGATCTAAAATATATGTAAATAGGTGTAATAACCCCAAAAACATCATATCTATATAGAATCAATAGAGAACTAGTGCATGACAATGGGCCTTACTGAACATTTGGTTTGACAGTCCTAGGGGATATTATTTAGGGGTTCACAAACTCTTTAAGAACTATAATAAAGGATTTAAATAAAATATGACTATTAATAACCTAGGATAAACATAAGTTGTCCCAGATTAAATAATTAGTTTTCATGATTTAGATATCATATATGTTTTTTTTCATGATTAGGTGGTTTCCTTATATAATATGTGATGATAACATTACACTTTATAGTTTTAGTCAATAGAGAGAACTAGAAATAACTCAGTTAATGTTGAATATGATGGAAAAATTTTGGATAAGTAATCAAATGGTATTATCAATGGAGTAAATGATATTGTGATTATTATAAATCAATTTTCATAGAACATGGTTAACAATGTATACCTAAATAAACTATCAGACTCACCAAGGAAGATAATAATAGAGTTAGCTGAAAGTTTGAGTAATGGAGACCATAGAGGAAAGAAGATTCATTTTACTCTAGGTCAAAAATGTGGAAATAATCACCTAAGTGAATGTCTCAAAGTAACAAGAAGATGTTTTGACTTTGAAAAAATAGGATAAAATGAAATTAACTCCAAAAGTAAATATAAAGAGTTGAGTTAACATAATGGATGTAAGTATGGTAATCCGTAGTACATCCTCAAGGTTTAAATTATTTAAGTTGAAATAGAGAGTCATTATGAAAATTTATTTCCTTAGTAGAAATCTCTTGAATGGAATCATAAAGGGGGTATGAGTAATGGTTATATTGATGATGATGATGAGACTAAAAATGAAATGTGAACAGAAAGAGGTATCATGTAATAGGATGAGGTATCCTTCTTATGGATTAATTATGAAGTGGAATAATTGAATTTTTTATGTATTTTTATTCAAGAGTTATGTTATATGAATGGTAAAACATGTAATTATTGTTCAATATATTTTTTCCACTAAGTATTTACCTGAAAACATTTAATAGTTCCAATAGACTATAAATGTGATTTATAGTCAAGGTGATGTTCATAGAAAACAGTTGATTAAGGGAAATATAACCCTTAATGTGTTCCTTGTGTTAAGATAGTGTAGTTTTGATAAATATATGTTACATATGAATAAGTAAATTAGATGGTACTGATTACCTTGGAACTAATTATGGACTTGTTCACAAGTTGTCTCATCCATCATTGATGACGTTTAAAACATTTTTGTTTTTAATAAATCAATCCAATAAACTTTTTAATAAGGAAAATTTTATGTTTTCAATAAATATTTGTGGTAATTGATGTTATTAACATGTTTCTAGAGAATACGTGATTATGTTATTTACATGTTTAGTATAAAACAACCAAGAGTTACTTTATGACATATGGAGGATCAATGATAAGTTATTTTTGGGAAATTTGGTGACCATATTTCTAATGTCCTGGACTTCCATCATTCAAAAGGGTTATAAGGATAACTATTTATAGAATGGTTTATAATAAAGTATTATCACACAATATAAGGATTTTTGAATATTTGATAACTTTTGATAAAATTTATTTGTGAGAAATATAGATAGAGTGACTTATCATTGTTTATATGGATCTCATGATATATTAATGCTTTTGGAATGAACGATTCACCTTAATTTCATAGAATAAGAGATAAAGTGGATTTTTATAAAGTCACAAAAATGGTTAAGGTGTTAATAAAATCAAATTATTATATATTTACATGATAATTATTTAGATTTAGGAAAAAAGGATCTTGAAACCAAAACATTTATCATAGTACCTTTGGTTCAAAAAAATCAAATGGACCCATAGATCATTGGTGATTTATGATTTTATGATTTTTAAATTTATCTTAAACATGTTATTTTCAACTATCAATTAAAACATTATAGTTATATTTCTATTCCATGTCCTTATTTTTACTTCCCACCTATGTTCTCTTATGTGGAAACCTAGTTATATGTTACTTTGGGTAACTGTTATGTTTCTATCTTTCCCTTTTAAGAGGAAGTTTGAGTATTCAATTTTACGATGTCAATTTCTAAGAAATAAATGTTAAAGTATTAATCAAGTGATATCCTAGAATAATTTATATGGAAAAATTAATTTTAAGGGGGTATAATTTCTCAACCCATGATTTTTAAATTATTATTATTTTATTTAATTTATTCTTTTAAAATTTTACATCTCACGAAACACTGAATATATATTTTTTATATACAAAAGTACTATGTTTGGATTGAATTATACACAACACCAAGTTAATCATTCACCATAAACTACATTTATATTAGCTTGTGGTACACAAAACACCATGTTTGCCTTTTATTACACAAAAATACAAGTCTCTTCGTTAACTTTCATAACATGCATGCCCAAGTTTTATTAAACTACAATATACTATTAATATTATTTTTAAAATATTATTATAGATACTGCATATAATTTGGAATACAATTCATGAATATGATGAAATATCTTTTAAAAATATGATTTATACATGTATATAAAATGAATCCTTTGTTTATCAATTAGTATAAGTTAATGAATGAACTATTAGAAAATAAAGAAATTACTTTTCTTAGAAAACTATTTATTTATATAAAAACGTAGTTTTATCTTAATAAATTAAAAAAACTAATTTTATTACTGTTTTAAATAAAATTTATATATTAAATAAATATTTTTTATACTCATCCAATATATTTTATTGGTTTGACATAAGAATAAATCTTATTCTATGAATAAAATGATGAATTTTTCTAAAAGATAATTTACAACCTTTTATTACAGAACCCACTTTAAATCTAATTTTTTACACTTTAATAAATTTTATTTAACAAAAGAAAATTACTTTTTGAAATAGGAATATAAAATTTTATATTGGGTGAATTTGGGTATTTTTTCTGATAAGTTTCATTTTTTTATGAAAACTGAAAAACAATGAATTTTAATTCAAAACTACATTTTCATATAATTTATTAATATAGTAAAATTTTGTTTTAATTAGTTTTTAATGTATAATTAGATTATTTATGAATAAAGTAACAAAATTTAGGTCATCATAACAAATATCACAATGAACTTTTTTATAAAAACATTTCCAATGTTCAATTCTTTTCGTATTAAAAACCTATATTATCATCTTCTCCACATGATTAATTTTAAATTACTTTCTATTACTTCTTTGATTATAATTTCAAAAAATGGATCCCATATTTAGAATTAGAATAATTTATAATTTCTGATAATTTAAATTCAGTTTTGACCAAAAATATTATTGAGCGTGATTAAAATTAATTATAGAAATTAAGAGAAATATTAGCTTAACAAAGGACATGCTTTAAACTTTAGGCCCAAACCAACCTAAAAATTTTTACAAAATGAACTGTTTATTCATATTTCAACCCTATACTCTAATATATATAATTTTTACAATTATTGGAGCCACATGACATGGGTAAAATAGGGGTGTAATTCCCTTTTTAAAAAAGTTAAAGAATGCCACTTCTCCTCCTCTATAAAAAGGCACTCACCCCTCCTACTAATTTACTACTCTCAATCCCTTTGGAGCTCCTAAAATAAGATTAGCTAAACTCTGAACATCACTCCCTTCATTATATAATCCTCTATTTGTGATGAAATCTATCCCAGGAAGCCTTTTGTTTTAATCCAAGATGTGTTTCCCAAATAAGGGGAGATATGAATGTGTACGGAGAAAGTCAAGACTTAAGGTAATGGTTTTCTCATAAAAATACTTATATATGTGAGTTACTTTCCTAATTCATAAAAAATTTCTTTTTCTTAGTTTATATAATTCTAAGGGATTTATTTTATGATTATTATACTTAAGTTTATTGGTATGTACATATCCATTTTATGATCTTTCTTTCATGGGGTTTATGTTTCAAAAGTTACCAAATCAGTAAAGTACTTTTGTATCAACTTTCCTTCTTCTAGACACATGCTATGTTATGCACCTATATTTTTCTATGAGGTGTATATACTAAATTTGACATGTAATATCAAGAATATCCTTATTTTCATGATATGTTAAGCTTCATGAAATTCTATTATTTCCATTGTATTATGATTCAAAGATACCAAAGTTGTAATAGTTTATTGCTACAATATTATCATTTATGAGACTATTTTTTATTATTCTTACATTGATAAAATATAATGATCCATATCTCAATAACACTCTTTAATTTTATTACCCTATAGTTATTCATGTTATACCCAAGTACTGAAACCATTTCCCACTCAGTGGTACTTAAGATAATTAAGAAGACATTTTTATGAATATACGACATTATTTATCCTTTTGGTCAGAAATATATGTTCTTAAAAATATATTGTTTCTAATTTTTTTTAAAAATGTTTTAATATTATCCTACGATGTTTAATTAATGTTTTTATCCTTGAATTAATTTTTTAAAAAAATTTAATGGAATCATCTTTTAGTTTTCTGATCAAGGAACATTTCTAAACTTTTAAGGCCAAAAAGGAATGTCTGAAATATACAGACTTACTCATCATCATGACAATAATTTCCTTGATTATTCCATTATAAGTTTAAAATGTTATTTTTTAAATGAAATTTTTTCATAATATTCTGTTTTTTCATTTTTAAATGGTTTTCAAATGAAAAGGGATTTTGAAAATTTTTTATAATTAAAATTGTTTGAAAGGATTTTCAAAGATCCCTTTATAGGCATTCAAAATATTATTTTAAAAGAAAAATATTTAATTGATCTTGAATATTATTTTATAAGCTTTAAAATAATATTAAAATAAAAATGTTTTCAAATTTTAATCATGATTGTTTTATAAGTTTTAAAGGAAAATGGTTTTCAAATATTTTTAACGTTTCTTTATAAATTTTCATGGATATTTTCAAGGAGAATGGTCTTTAAAAAGTTTTATGTTTGAAAAATAATTTTTCTAAAAGTAAAGGAAATTTTCCTTAAGAAATGTTTTTTATAAATATATTTCAAAATTATTTTCCATCTAATATGAAATCTATTTGGGTTACTCATTCATTTATAGAGAAATGATCCAAAGTTTCCAGTCATATTATCTATCTGAATGGTTTATCTTTTGGTTGAATGAGTTTTATGGAACCCATTTCACTTTTATGGATTATATTCTTATGAAACCATCATTTTAAATATATTGTTATTTTTTGAAATGATTATGAAACACATCACTTTTCTATTGGTTATGATATGATTACATGTTATGATACCCACTTAATTTCATGGGTTATGATATGATTGTTTATGATATTTTGGAACATGTATGTATGATTTCATTATCACATGGGTGGGACCTATATTTCCCTCCAATACATTAGGTAATTATTTATATCTACTATTATAGACATGGATGGAATGGGGAGTGAACTCAATTCATTAAAGTACATTTTCCAATTAGATGGTCTTTAGAGTGAACTTTGATAACAATGATGGTCATGGGTGGGAACAATGACTACCAAGATGGTATGGGGAGTGAACCTATACTACCTAGATGGCCTTGGAAGAGATTCCTTAAATAGTATGGAGATAATATTATATTATTATGTGTCTACCAAAAAGTCTATGTCTTATTCCCATGATATGGTCTCATGGATTATGCTCATGATTCCCTTATGATTCATGTCTTATTAACAACCAATATTTATTCCCTGATTAATCTATATAATCTTTGATATATAGGGTTTGATCTTCAAAAGTTATTCTCAAGTTCTCATACCCTTATGCTCATATTATTCTGATGTATCTCTTTTCTTTACCCTTGCTGAGCATATGAGCTCCCCCTTTCTTATGTTTCCTTTCCCCAGGTTATAAAGAATTGTTTTATGTATAAGTACTAAAGGGGAATATCTTTATGAGAAACATTGAAGATATTTCACCAAGTTATAATTTTTTTTTCATATTTCCAAAGACACTAAACTATTACTATCCCCATACATGAATTATTATAAATTGATGTTTATTCATCGAAAATGATGTATTATCCATGTATTTTAATCCTAGTTCTCTATACTATCACTTTATCATTTTTCATTAGTACACTACCTAATACATTCATTTATAAATTGTTGTATACCATAAATAGTTCACCACTTAAGATTATTTTATATATTGGTGTAGTGATAAGACTCCTTTTCCACTATTTTATGTAGTATTTGCATTGACTCACCCAGAAAAACTTTTATCATATCCAAGTATTCTTGGTTTGTGTGTTTTACAACCATGATAAGTTCCTAATAAATCATCGATAACAACCATCTAAACCAAAGAAAATTCATAACTATATTATAGTTGTTGGCCAAGTACACTCGTCAATTTCCTTTATCATAGATGAGTACATAGATATCCCTTTAATAGTGATAATATTCCCAAGCAAAGATACTTAATACATATAGAACTCCAAATTATAGTATATTACATATATTTTAACCCATATAAAATTATAACATAAAATATTCAAATCCTCATATTACTCCTCCTTAATCATGGAGTATGTCTGAATATCATCTATATGGACTAAAAAAAGTTTGTTGAGGTGATATTTATAGACTATATTCTTTAATTACATGAAAAGTACAGAATATATAGTGAGTATAATGGGTATAAATTTAAAATTAGTTTCCAAACCTCATTCTAAAGAAATTTTTGGGAATATCCTCCTTCTTCACCATGAATTTGTGATATCTCGACCAATGTACCACCTTAGTGAAATATTGGGCCCCACATAGTTGATTAAAAAATTCATCTTTTTAGGGAAGGAGATACATGTTATTTAATTCAATTTTGTTGATCTCATGGTAAATAATACATAGGAACATTGAACCATACTTATTATTGACAAATAGGAGTGGTTCACTACATGGTTAAACACTCAGGTGTTTAAAACCCTTATCAAGATTTTCATGTAACATCTTCATCAACTCTTTCTACTCCATAGTGTCAATCCAATAAGGATTATTTGATATGGGAAGATATAAATGAATAGTATCAATTGAGAACTCAACCTCTTAGTTATGAGGGTGAAAAAGAAATTCTTTTAGGAACACATTAGTGTAGTCCCTCAGAATGGGTATATCTTCAAAAATGATCCCCTCCTTTTTTTAAATCATTTGAGATATATTTTCTTTATCATAAAGGAATAATATCTATTATTGAGAAGAATGTTCCAAAGGATATTCATTACCCACCTTAAATTTTTAAATAATTAGTGGATTCGTTGGGATTTGAAGAGTGATCTCCCTCTCTTGGTATTTGATGTTTGCTTTATATAAAGATAGAAAATCCATGCCAAGTATTGAATCAAACTCCACTAAGTGAAGTAAGATGATATTTTATGGGACGTTTAGTCCACAAACATTGAACATGAATGAGTAATATACTTTAGATGAAATAATTTTCCCATTTTATCTTCTTACAGATAACTCACCCTTTATAGTTTGTGGTGGTGTTTGAATAGTTCTAATAAACATGAAATATATGAAGAAATGTGTAGAACTAGAATCAAATAGTGTATTCTCTATTCTTAAATGAATCACCATCATACATATCACAACATAATTATTAAGATCCAACCTAGTAGTAGTTATATAAGATTCCCTTCATTGCTTCCTTGGAGGTTGTTTCCATTGAATGTCTCTAATAACCCTTGGTTTAGGTAATTGGATCACATAATGCTAGTATTACTTTTTATTGAAACATAATACATTAGGATGAGTGTTGATATAAATTTTTTTTTCATATTTCATATTAATGAGATTATTTATATCCCTTCAGAAATGATTAACCTAATTTCTATCATTTCTATATTTGAAGTGTCTCTGGAAATCCTTTAGGTAGTTTCCAGGATTCTTTTTCCCATACATTAGACATGTGGGATGTTGGTTTATCTTACCTCAATAGAATTCATGTTTTGATACTCCCATATTAAACTATATTTTCTAATTTTTCTTTCCAAGACCAAGAGACCACTAAGAGTATATAATCTCCATGTCAACCTTACGGGAATTACAGACAAATATATAGGAATATTATTCAATCTACGTGACATTTTCCTTATATTCACTGATAGGAAAATCTTCTTTTTTCTTTATTATAAGTAAACATCTCTCTATTTTAAGATGGAAAGTTATGGAAATTATTTATTGATAAATATTATTCTTGAATCATTCCCATTATATAAAATCAATATACACTTTAGACATAATATTCTTGGATAGTTTCCAATAAAAATATTCTTATGAATCAAAATTATAAACCATCAACATGACTTACAATTCTTTGAATATTGGAGGATACAAAATATCATCTCAATGGATTTAATCAATTATTTCTTGATAAGGGTATCTAATGATCCACTAATTTTTAGAGGACTTCTTCACATAATGTATTCGACTGCAACTTATTCATTCTTAGTAGAATGAGGGAATTATAGATGGTTAAATTTATTATTCATATGTTTATGTATTACTATCAAAATGTTATAAGATCTTGTTCTCTTAAGGTTGGTAATATTATAATGGATATCATCATAGTTCCTATCACATAGATTATTTGCACGAGATCTTCTATATACCATCATTAACTATAAAAAGAAAAATGAAATTACAAAGCATGAATACTTAGTTATTGACCATATAAAAAGAAAACTATGAAAAATGATGGAATAAATTATAAATGAAAAGTATAACCTAACTTATGATTCCCTCCAACATCAAATTTTTATATTTAATCAAAAGACACATTTACCATAAAAGTAAGAAACCCCTGAAAAAAAAGTTATTAAAGGACAACATAATCCTATTGGCATGCTTATCCTTAATGAGATTACAGGAGAGGGAGGTTACAAGTGTTTCTAGATCATCTTGTATAAGGTCTTCAAAGCGCCATGCTAGTCTGTTCCATGCTTGCATGAAATACTCTTGGTTGATTTTCCCGGTGTTGAATCCTATAAATAAGATGAGATTCTACTTGTAAATACAACCACTCTATTCTATATCAATGGACACCCTAATGTTCCTTATCATTATTTTGTCACCATCTTATTTTGAAGCATTAAGCACAAGGGATTCCTCCTACATTACTTCTTCGGACTACAGAAGCAGCTCCAATGGTTGTACAGCTACCAAGCCTGTCTCTTGTAAGAAATTCTTATCGGGGTCAGCCCAGGGAACCACAGCCTCTTCACGATAACATTACCATTAAAGTTGTGAGTACCTTCCATTAATTGATACATAAACCTCCTAGAAGATTGTGTATTCATTGGAGAAGGTAGATAATAATAGTCCATTAATCCTTTCTTACCTTCTCATCATCCCTTCCTCCTCCTCAGACTATAGACATCACTGTCGTGGAATTATTGAGCACTAACTCCGGAAAACTGACTAGATAAGTCTCCCTATACTCCTCCCATGGAATAACCAACTCCTTATTGAAGGGTTACAGATATTCTACCTCCTGGGTAGGCCTTTTGATCTTCATACTCTCAAAACGGTTACTCAGTTCTATATTTGGAACCACTCTTCTTGATCTATAAATTTTCATAGGAATTGGCTCAACCTAGGGGGCCTCACATCTAGCGTCATCAATCCTTGTATGTAAAACCTCCATATAAGAGTAAATCATACAGAAAACACCTTCTTCCACTAGCCTTTGAGTATACACTCCCTAGTTATTACCAGAGGCTTGAACAACAACAGTATCATTTGTCGTTCCAGGTCTAGCATATCCCATCGGACCATAAACATCAGGTGATAGAACACCCAAACCATCCCTAAAATGATTGAAAACATTAGAAAATAATGGATTACTCCCTAGGTGGTTTAATTTAAAAACCTTTACCAAGGCTGAGATAGAGCTTTCATACAAATCATTGGAACCTACAATAACAGGAGCATCAAAATCCAAATTCCCAATAGTAATAGTATATAAGAAATGGGCTCCCCCCTCCCTCAATCACGGATAGGTTCGTCTTCAAGCCAAGAAGAAATAGTCACACCTCCAACTGAAGGGGAACATCACTAAATGACTTAGCCGAGCTACGAGGTGAATGATAATTAGATTGAAGTTGTCTGAGACTAAAGCACGAACTGCAGAATTTGAACCAATTTTTGAGGGCCACTGATTGTTGATTACATAGTTCTTCGCCAACCTTAATCCAAAAAATGTCTACTGGAGGCTTTGAAATATCCACTTCCACATAAATAAGGGGAGAAATCAGATGAAAAAGGGAGTGAGAGTTCTCATCGAAGGCTAGGAACATCTGGATGAGGTTAAACAGTATCTATAGAATGGCAGGATTTTGAAAAGGAAGGTGAGATGCGGGAAGCTTACCCATATCACTGCAAGTAGGGTGTCGTGTTTCTAGTAGAACTCATAACTCCATATGAATAGTAAAAAATCTATCCATAGTAAGAGCACATACCATTGGACCATGAGGAAGCCAGATCATTAGTGAATTCAAAGCAAAGTAGAAGGTGGTGAGAATCCAGGAGCCCAGCCACGATGTGGTTCTTCAAGGTTCAGGCGTAGATGAACCTGTTGAAGCTGTCTAGGGATGGTCGTTGATGACCAAAGCGGGCGATGATGGAAACCCCATTGAGAGATGAAGCCTCTAAGAACTCTTAGAGAGAGATCTGAAGCGAGGGAGTTCCATTGTGGAGGGTAGGGACTTTCGGGCTAAGGAGGATATGAGGACAATCTGGGAGCAAGGCTATATCATTGAAAGGGGACAACACCGGCTAAGGGTGGGAGGCGAGCAGGACAACCATCACCACCTCCCGAAGGGAGAGCATGTGGTTAGGGTTCCATGCAGAGATAACAGAGCATGAAGCAAGTTTCCAAGTTAATGTAATACTATATTATGATTAACTATGTTTCAATATAGGTTATCGATATATTGTTTTATACATAGACATATCCCTAGTGTTTTTTAAATACTTTGTCCCTAGTAGCCCAGAGACGATTCCTTAATTTATTATATTGGCATATAAACAATGAAAACACATATTTAAGGACCAAATAGTTTATAATTTTCAAAAACTAGATTACATATATTAACTTTACATTACAATATGAAATGAAATAGAATATATCATCTTCTTTAGAATCACACATAAACAACGTGATTATCCCTATAAGTCATTCATAACACGCGTCTTAGAATCCTTGGGAAAATGAATCATAATAAATGGGTGAGATTAGATGCTTAGTAAGGGTAATCAATATAGTGGAATCATAAATAAACAATAATCAATGGTGCATTATGGAAAAAACATGTCATTAAAGGTAAAATTGAGCATAGTATGATAAAAATATAAACTGATTAAATAATTCCATAACAATACATAACAATGGATATTCTACTAGTCTAATAATCACAAGTATTATCAATTAATATTTTCATACTGATGGAATGCATGATATTGAACATCATTAAGATACAATCAAGGCTTCAGCCAAGACACCATATATAATCGTGTAAAACATTAGCACCTAACAAAACTAGTTTTTCCCAAGAGACCTACAGATGCACTGAAGGGATATATAGGGCTCCTCCCAACACATACTAAGTCCAATACATACCTCATATTAAATGGGTGAAACATAATCAACACATAGATCATATTGAAATTTTCATATGAAATGTAAATAACTTCCTCAATTAATAAGAATAATCACTAACAATTTAGGGTAATATTTTGAATGGTATCAAGGTAGAAATTCCAAATAAAAAGAAATCATAAAACATTCAATAAAATATGGTAGATGATATCATTAAATATTAATCCTAATAAAACATAATAATCAACAAGGGTGTGGAAGTAGATGAAAATACTCTTAAAAAATCATTAGGAATTATTGAGAGAAATACTCTTTTATTTTGTAAAGAAGAGGTTTTTTGGAAAATTAATTGTATAAAACCATAAGTGAACTATGATTTTTTCGAATAATAAAATGACTGAATTTATAAAAATAATGGTGAATTAAAATAGTTTATATAGTGCACTTGATGATAGGTAAGAATTTGAGTTGTTCCCTTATATTGGGGTTGAATATCTGGAAATATTGAAAAGGGAACCTTGTAAAACATGTATTACTCATAAATTAAAGATTCAATGATCTATATATATGAGTTTAGAGTATATAAATATAATATTGAATATGTACAAAAGATAAATAATAATTACATTAGGGTAAAGATAGTGAAAGAATAACCCGAAAGAAAAAAAATGAAGGTTCAAGTCTAGGATTTTATTCAAATAATAAAATGACTGAATTTAAAAAAATAATGGTTATTTAATATATTTTATATATTTCACTTGATAATAGGTAAGAATATTATTCATTCCCTTAAATCGAGCTTGCATATCGGGAGAAATTGGAAAAAGAACCTTGTAAAATAAGTATTATTCATAAATGAAAGATTCATTGATCTAGATATATGGGTTTAGAACATATAAATAGAATATTTAAGAATTAATAAATAAATACTACTTACATTAGGTTAAATATATTTAAATAATAACCTGAAGTAAAAAAACTAAGGTTCGAGTAGAATCCCTTACCATATATCTGGATGTGTTTTTCATTTGACCATAATGTCATGGATAATCAAATTAAATCGACTAATAGGTTAATTAAGAACCTTATATACATTTATTTGATTCATTAATGTTTTGTTAAGTTTATTTTTGGCCTTATTGATGAGTAATAGTGTTTAATTTCATCATTTGAGAGCATTCATTTTTTTGGTTTCCTTGATCAGTTCACTTGTTTATGAGTAATGAAGACTATGTAAAATGGGTATAATTCTCCAGAATTGGAATTATATGTTATTAATGAAAAAATATAAGTTTAATTGGTTTTATATATTATTTTATTTCTATATAAGAGGATGAATCATTAAATAACATGTTAATTATAATCATTTAGCTTAATTTTATCAGTTTTTTGATCACATCGAACAAATTTTGTTCAATTATTTATATCATGTATATATGATGGATCCCGAACATTAAATAATATATAATACATTTTTTATAATCATTTTAAACCATAAAAATTGTTTCATGAATTGACTTTAAGGAGTAATTTAAGAACGAATGTTCATCATCCATGAAGGTTGTAAATCAGCACCTTTGGGATGATGAATTCATTTTTAAAATAAAATAGAGGGAGAGTAAAGAAATTGATAATGGATATTCCATTAATATGATATCATTACAGTATATAGGTGATGCTGGACTTCTCATGATCATTTGGAAAGAGTATTTGAGGAGAGGATAAGAATAGAAAATAAATTAAAATTAAATTAAATGAAAAAGGAAGAGGATTTACCTCTTGAATTATCCTCCATGAGAACCTCTTTGAGGAAAGGGTTTTTTTATTTTGGTAAGACCAAGAGATCCTAAATATGTGGAATGGGATTGGTAATATTATTTCACATAAATTTTACATGTCTCAAATTTTGGAAGGTGTGAGGATATGGGGTGGAGATGGGTGTTATTTATAGTGTATGAGATTATTGATTTTTTAATATTTTTTTATTTGTTTATTATTTTGGCTTAAGACAATAAATATCATTTTAGTTATCAAAATACTTATTAAAAAAATTAATTTAAGTTCTATATTATGTTTATTACATCATTCATGATGTTATAAATATTATATTGAACTTATAATGTATATATACCGAAAATTATTGTATTTTACTATTCACAAAAATTCAACTATTTTAGAAAAATCCAAAAAAATCACAGTTACCATTTTTTGACATGTAGAACTCAAAAATGAACTCCATTTCACGAAAATAATTTTTTAAATATGAGAAATTTAATTTTCATTAAAAATCATAAGTTACATTAAAAATACAGATTTTAAAATTATAACTGATTTTATAACACTTTCAAAAATTAAATAATGTCTCATAAAATTATCTCATAATAATGATACAACAAACTATTAACTTAGGAATATATTTTATGAAAATAAATTTCCTTTTAAATAATTATTTTAACTATAAATTGGAGTTAAATATTTATGATTTACAAAAATATGGACAATTAAATTATAATTTTTAAAAAATTTATTTACTTATATAAAGATATAATTATTTCATATTATCACTAATACAATTCCTAAATTTTATCCATAATTTTTTAGGTGAGGTTACAATTATATTGGTCATATTATTATTCATAATGGGGACTATTATATTTCAAAGGGATGACTTATTATTCCTTTGGTATAAGTAATTTAATTTTTGGAAACAATTCTTATCTCATGGATTCATCATTTATAATGTTTGTATTGTGTTATAAAAGTAATTTTACCTAATTTATACTATATAACATAATTATAAGAAGGAAAACCCATTGATAAATTTTTTGGTTGTTACATTAACCATTCCTACAAAAATTCCCTTAAAATTTCTATAATGTCACCTCACTAAAAGATTTGGCTAGTTATTCATCATAACATCCTCTGGTTCCCATGTCGCCTCTTAAATTTTATGATTTTTCAAAAGGTCCTTTACCAGATGAGTCTTCCGATTCCTCATCACATGTTCTCTAGTGTCCATAATTTAGATATGCTCTTCACGGTAAAATAAATCAGTTTACAATTATATCCCCTCATAAGTGAGGACATGTGATGGGTCTGGAATATAATTCCCCAAAAAAGAGGCTTCAAACACATTGTGTGCTTTAAAAAGGCTAGTTGGCATAGCCAAACTATAATACACAACTCCAATTATCTCCAAGATTTCAAAAGGACCAATGTACTTGGGGATTAGTTTTCATTTCTTTCCAAATAATATAACACCCTCCCATGGAGATACTTTAAATAAAACATGATCCCCCACTTGAAATTCCAAATCCTTCATTCGATTACTAATATAGCTCTTTTTACTACTTTGAGTTGGTTCGATAAGTGTTTGAATAGTCTTTACCTTTTTGTTATTTCCTCCACCAGATCTAGTCCTACATGCTTCATTATAACAACCTCATCCAAACAAGTTGGTGTACAACATCTATTTTCATATAATGCTTCATATGGTGCAATTTTAATACTACAATGGAAACTATTTTTATAGGAAAACTCTACCAAAGGTAAGTACTGATCCCACGTATCTTGAATGTTAAGTGAGCATGATCTCAACATTTATTCTAATATTTGGATGATCCTTTCAGATTGATTTTCTATTTGAGGGTGATAAGAAGTAATCAAATGAATCTCATTATCTATGGATTTATTAATATGTTTACATAATTTTGATATAATTCATGGATCATGATTGGACACTATTGAAAGAGGTTCTCGATGAATTCTTATAACTTCATTGATGTAGAGTCATGCAAGGTGCTCCCATGGAAAATCCTCTCTTAATGTGAGGAAATGTGAAAATTTGGGAATTCAATCAACAATTACCCCTATTGAATCATTCTTTCTTGGGGTTTTTTGTAATCTAGTGAAAACAATACATAGCGATGTCATCCCATTTTTATTTAAAAATAGGCCATGGTTGAATGAAACCTCTATGATGTTATCTTTTAGCATTCACCTATTGACAGAATAGACATCTTGATACACAATAAGAAATTTTCTAATTCATATCATCCTGCTAGAAATATTCCTTCAGATACCTATACATCTTATTACTACCCTTGCATATAGAGAAATTCATGATATTAGCATCATCCAATAACTCCCTTTTTAGCTCAGGAATACAGGGAACACATAGACTCCTCCAAAATTTCAGAATTACATCTTCATATAAAAAGTATTCCAACATCCCATTATTAACACCTTTAATTTTCTTATGAATATTTTATTCATCAGGATAAGAAATTTTAATCCTCTCCAATAAAAAATGGTTGGGAAACTAATTGAAAAAGTAGTGATTTTTCACCTTCCTTAATAATTCCCATATCCATCTTTTCTAGATCCATGTACAAAGGATCCTTTTCAATATGCATTTTGTTCAAAACTCCATGATCCTTCCTGCTCGATGTATCTTCTACCTTATTTACCTTCCCTTGGTGGTTATGTATTGAATGATAATAATCCTTGAGTAGTTCAAGCCATATCATTTTTCTTATGTTGAGATCTTTTTGATAGAATATTTATTTCAAACACTTGTTATTGGTATATATCTCACATCTCTCACCTTAGAGATAATGTATCCATATATTTAGAGAAAATTTTACAACCACTAAATCATGATCCTCAGTTGGATAGTTTTATTCATGAGTTTTTAACTGCCTTTATGCATAGGTAATAACTCTATCATTCTACATAAGGTCACATTCAAGTCATTTATTTAATGCATCACTCTAAATCAAAATCCCACAATTTCTCAAATTGTTGAGTCAGAATTAGAGAATTCACTAATATCCTCTTTAATTCTTCAAAAAAAATTCACATTCATTTTTCCTTACGAACTTAACCCCTTTATGAGTATGCTTGGTTAACGGGTTAACTAATCTGGTGATGTTCTAAATGAAATGCTAAAAATAACATGCTAAACCTATAAAACTATGTATCTCGGTTATGTTCATTGGTGTAGGCCTTTCCTAAACTGCCTTAGTCATCACAGGATCAACCATAATTCCATCATTATAGACAATATGGTCAAGAAATGAAATTGTTTGAAGCCAAAATTCACCCTTTCTAAATTTCTCATATTACTCATTTCTTATAAGAGTCTTCTTAATAATGTGCAATTGATTCTCATGATCTTCATAGATTTTGTAGTATATCACGATATCATCAATAAATACCAAAAAAATCATCTATATATTCCTTGAAAACTTAATTCATTAGATTCATGAAAATTGAGGTTGAATAAGTCATTCTAAAAGGTATTATTGTAAACTTGTAATACCAATACTTGTTTCAAAATAATTTCTTTGGAATATATTGTTTTGTCACACCCAATTGATGATATCCAAACCGAAGATAAATATATGAAAAATATTGGGCTCTTTAAAGTTGATAATATAAATCCTCAATGCAAGGAATGGGATACTTGTTCTTTATCATTATAGCATTTTTTCCCTATTGATATTATACAGCCTCATGAAATCATATTTATTATTGACAAAGTGAATAGGCCCCCTAATCGAGAAATACTAGGGGAAATAAATACTTTATCACTCAATTCCTATAATTTTTTATTTATCCCCACTAATCCCACTATGGCTATTCTATATGGAGTCTTTAATATAGAACTTTTACTATGATCTAAATCAACAAATATCTCAATTTCCCACTCTGTAGGATGTCCAGGTAAATCCTCTGGAAACAAATCAATGTATTCTTGCACAATAGGTATATCCTCAATTTGAAGATTTATTTCCTCACCCATAGATATTGTTTATATTTCCCCCAAGGATTACATTCAAAATAGATACTTTGGGTGGATCTAGATAATCAAATGATGAGGATTCATCTATAATTATAAGGTATTCTACATCATTCTCCAATATTATAACTTCCTTCTTCATGTAATAGATTTTATCATAATAATTTGAAATCAAATCCATAAACAAATTATATCAAAGTAAATAATTGGTATTGTGATAATTTCAGAAACTAAATAATGTTTATGTGTCATAAATGGGACTGATCGATACATATTTATTGTAATGATACTTCCCATATGAGTTTAAAGTGAAAAATCCATTATTAAATAAAATAGTAAATTTTTAATTTTATTTTGAAAATTGGGAAGATATAACAGAATTCAATGATCCATAATCAAAAATAGAATTGGATAAGTTTGATTAAATGATTATATTACCTTATAATACATCATTAGGAACTTCAACCTCTATAGTTGTCATCACATAAGCTTGGCCTTTATCGATTGGCCTTGTCTGAGGAATGTTTCCTTACCGCCTAGGGCATTTATTTGAATAATGTCCAATCTCTGTAAAATTATTTCATTGAACATTGGAATATTCTTTCTCTCCCTATAAATCATGTTCTTAGTGTCCATTTCTCCACACATTGTAATAGACTCCCATTTCCTTTAGGAAAGTATTTGGGGGTTTCATCCCACTATTTTTTCACGATGGAATGTAAACTCTTCCATTCTTCCCCAATTTCATTGTTTCTTTTCTATATTGTTTATTATCCCTATTCTTATCTTTATTTCCTTAAAATTCATATGCCTTAGATAATTCATTTTTATTCTTGATAGAACATGAGACTAAATCTTCATATGTTAAGAAAGTTTTGTAGACCAATTCATGTCGGAGGAATGGTTTTAAACTATCAATGAACTGATGAATCTTACTCCTTGGGTTACGTATGTAGTTTACAACATGCCTGTCTACCCTTGTGAAGTTAGCATCATACTTTGAAACATTATCATCCTCCTTTTCCCTCAATATCAAAAACTACATTTCCATATACTCTCTCTTTTCACGAGGAAAGTATTTTTATTAGAAAAGTCCATTAAATTATCTACATCTTATGTCTGCTATTTCTTCCTCCTCCTTTGTGTTTTAAATCAACGAAAACCATTTATCTGAATCTCCAAAAATATGATAAATTTCTATAAAAACATTATCCCTTTCATTACATACCAAATAGAGAAATATCTTCTATAAATAACTTATCTTTTTCTTTATTATAAATGGGTTTATAGTCCCATTTAATGATGGATTATATTGTTTAATAAAGTGGTATAACACTGCTCCTCCATGTTGTAGATTTGGATGCTTCATATGGGTAAGTTTATTATTTATAACCTGATTCAGTTATCCTAGTATAGTTATAAGTTTCTCAAGACAAGTCACAGCTACAGAACCAAAATCATTATCATGCATGTGAGGTAAACCCATAAATGGAATATACATGTTCATTTAGTTTCGATTCCTTTCACTAGTCGCGATTTCTAAATAATTGCATCTATAAAATTAGGTTATGAATTATAATTTATAATATCAAACTTAAAAAAACAGTTGACAGAAATTAAAATTTTATGCATATATCATAATCATAAGCATAGATTAATTTGGGGGAATATTTACATTTAAATGCACCATAATTGTTTTAATAGTAAATTTGAATTATCCTAAGCATATCTATTAGGAGTGTAAAACTATTTCCACACAAAGGCCCATTTTCATTTACCACATTACCCTGAGTCAGGCCCGGGACACCTTGTCAGAGTTGTTACTCCTAGGTACATCTATGCTAGAACCATGTCCACTTGTAGTATCCATACAGAGAAGTAATTCTAGAAGGATCCACATAATCACTACATTAAAAAAATAATAGAATATTCTTATATTCATATCCTCAAAGTATATCATACCATGTTCCCCCTAATATATATTTTCTAAATCTATTTTATAAGGATTCTAATAAAGTTACTTTGATACAAACTATAAAGACCTCGACCCCATCAGCCTAGAGACACTGCCTTAATTTATTACATTGACAATTATACAGGGAAAACAGATCCTAAAGGACTGAATCATTTAGAATTTTTGGAAAACTAGACTACATTTGTGAACTTTACATTACAACTGGAAATGAAATACAACATATCAACTTTTTTTGAATGACACATAAACTCCATGATTATCCCTAATGGTCATTAATAATAAATATGTTTATTTCCAGGGGAAAATTAAAACCTAAGAAGGGGGTGAGATCATATGATTAGTAAGGGTAATAAATAAAGTGTAAGAATAAATAAACAATAAGGCATGGTGAATGACTAAAAACACATGCCATTAAAAGTAAACTTAAGCATAATATGGACGAAAAACAAACTGATTAAATAATTCCATAACAATACTTAACCATGGGTATTATACTATTCTAATAGTCACATTTACTATCAATTACTAGTTTTGTAATGAGATAATGCATAATACAGGATGTCATAAACATACTATCAAGGCTTCGGCCAAAACACCATACAAATCAGGTTAGATGCTAGCCCATACCCAAACTAGTTTGTCTCATGAGACCTACCGATGCACCAAGGGACTATAGTGGGCCCCCTTACACATACTAATTTAAATGTATTTCTTATATGAAAGGGTTAAAACATAATAAACATATAAATTCATATTGAATCTTTCGTATGAAATGTAAATAACTTACAAAATCAATAAACTATTATCAACATGGATCACCAGTTTTCCCTCTACTACTCTAGTCAATCCAAGAAGAGGTGTGGTACTCTGATGGGTGGATCATTCATCACCCACTTTTCCAAGCACCTAGGGGTCTTATAAGGATCTTGGATACCATAATATTTGAGAATAAGGTAGTATAGAGATGTTTCAGTGCTCCATAGTGAGGGGATTATTTATAAATAGGGTAACTGCTATGATTGGTCACCTGAGTATGTCGATTATACTGATGAAACACGTTCTCCTGATACATATACCACCCCTTCTATTCCTAATCAGACAGTAGCTACCAAACATAATGCATCAGTAACTTCTCATCCTCCCCCTACTCCATCAAATATAATGGAGGTTTTCCGTAGTAATGAACACCTTCTTGACTGAATTATGGAGAACCATATGTATTATTGTGATCATTTTAGCATCCCATTCATGGATCCTCACTCCGATACACCACAATCCATTAAATTTACACACCCTTGGCCTATAGCTGGTCCTACATCCAATTCTATCATTACCACATCCACTTTATCACCTTCAACCACCCTGATTTATGTTTTTATTGAGATCATGGATCATGCTTCCCATAATAAATTCTTATAGGAGAATGCTTGATGGGTTAGGGGGCCTACTTTTCCATCTTTATATGTGGTTCAATTAATATATATTTCTATCAGAGATATATCCCCATTATAGATTGGAAACCTCCCCACCACCAGTGATAATAAACCATGCTTCTACAACTACAACACCTACTTCGTTGGTCGATCTATCTACTCCTACAACCATGGATGACAACAACATGGAAGGGAAACTATAGGTACATAGAATTTGGGTGGGGACCTATGATACTAATCATTGATATTCTACCCACTCATCTTAGTTGTACCCTATATCCCCTCCCTTGTTTTTATCTTTTTGGGTGTACTTTTATATCCATTTTATTACTTATCCTTGGTTGAATTGTTAATATTATCTAACGAAAGGTATAAAATATTTATTACTATAACTAACTCTCTCAAAAAACCATTATTTCTTATTCATTAAATTTGATATTTCTCAATCATCAACCTCAATTATCACTTTCAATATAGGTATTAGGAAACCCATTGTCTTTCCCTATGAGTTATTCCTCCATGAAGCTGGTGTATAGGGAAAAACTTATTAGATCAATCTATGAGCTACACTGATGCTTCTAGTTGTGCATGAGAGTTAAGGTTAGACCATGTTTGAGGTTTTCAATCCTCTCAAATGGATATTAAAGCTTTAAGAAACTACTTCCAATTCCTGTAAGAGGTAGAATCCAGCTAAGCTAATGGATTGCACCAATTGATATTTTTTCATCTGTTTGGACGATAGAGTCTCATTAGCCCTTTATGGGAGGAAACACATATTTTGATTTTTTTTTGTGTCTTACAGGACTATTATTTTATTTTTATAGGTTTTCTTTATATATATATATATATTGGTGATTTGTTTTTTTTTTCACTAAATTAATGAGTATTGAAGTTTATATCCATTGTTGACTACTATATTTACTTACAAAATTACTTTTTTTAAATTGGATATATCCTATGAACTGATCATTTATATATTGATGGAATATTTTGTTTCTATCCTAAATATAGGTATCCTAGATTCATAATAAAAATACAAAATTTTCCACCATGGCTGGACATTTGCTAAACTGAGATCTTGATTCACTACATTACTCTCATACTTTCCATTTCAAAATAATTTCTATTGATATTGTTATCTATCCCACATCACTTAACAAAACATTACATAAAATGTTTCACTTTAGGTATTATGAGGGAAAATTTTAAATCTTAATTGTATTTACACTAGGATTCTTAGTTTCTCTCGTTAGTATATAAGTCATTTTTATTTAAAACATTCTTTAACATGAAATCTCATTTCATCCATGTAAATAAAAGAATATTTTGGATAAAAAATGTTAAAATATATTATTTATTCTTACTTATAATTTTTTCATGATTACTAATTTGAGAAATTTACTTCTGATTATAAATTCAATAAATTACTTTTTATTGACTTATTACTAGTTAATATACCTTGAGTGATTTGGAGTTATATCTATTCAAATTCTTGAGAGGATTTTGAAGGTAATTGTTTCTATTCTTATCTAAGTGTATATCTTGAGAGATACATGGGTCATGTAAACCAATCAAAACTTGCATTGTAATATTATTGAGGTTATGAATTAATAAATACATTGTTCAAATAATTGATTCATTTTCATTTTTGATCCATTTTCCCAAATACCCACCTATAAAATTATCCTTCTTAAGCCTAAAGAATCCATAAATAACCTTTTTAGGATTAATCCTTGTCACAAGACCATTTTATACAATTATACACTAAACATGATATAATATCATTATTTTCACTTGAATATGTGTGGGGGTACAATATTTACTAATGGATATAGGATTTTTGTTACTGACGATATGTATAGTGACTTTTTTACATGATCTGGGGGATGTGGTCCATGGTTCTTCTGCTATACCATTCATGATTATCCATTATCTAAAAAAAGAAAAAATTGGGTTTTGTATTAGGAAGGTCTAAAATAATTTCTACCAGACCAATGAATCTCATGGTAGATCATATGTGGTTAGGTGGTGGATGTGAGATCTAACCTAGACATGAAATTTAAAACAAACCGAAACAGGAATAGATGGGATGCTTTCATTGCATCTTCATGAAACAATGATGGACCTTCATCGAGCTTTTGGGAGTGTGGAGATGCTACTTTCTAGAGGGGGTGGTTCTTCATTACACTATTCTTGGCTATCATGACTTATACTAGAGAATTTTTCATCTTTTATGAGATTGGTTTTTTAATATATTTCTACCTACCCTCATCCTCATAGTTATTTAAACCATATTAAAAATACCTCATGATTAATTCTGTATTTTCTTTTACGGAGTAGAGATGTTAAAACTGATGTAAGCCTAAGGCAAGGAACATGTATTCAAAGTATAATCATAAGTTCAGTTTTGTTTTACCTAGAGGGATGAGATAAAATTCATGTCGAGTTAAATTGAAAATAGGGTATAGATTCTAAGAAATGGTTTAAAGATATGAATAAAAGGAAAAAAATAATTTAAATAAATAACCTGAATATGAGGCATGATTGATTTTCTCTATAGGGGTGATTTTGAAGGACTATAATTCTATTCAAATGATTTATTTCATTATCTTAATTGTAAATCAGGTTTCCTATTATGAATTATTTCTTTTGGAATCATTGTTGTGATGCTTTTTTCTTGAGTAAGATAAATTGTTCAATTATAGGGGGACTTGATAAGATTAATTAGTGTATATATTTTAGATTCAATTCATTGTGATTATCACATGTTTTTTACTATTATATATTTTTTTGGTTGGTTTTTATAGGAAAATTGAGATGAGGTTGGAAAAGGGAGATGATGTTAATGTTTGTAGTTTTAGTCATTTTACATCATAAAAAGTAATTTACAGTGTAAATCCATCATGATAAGATAAATGAAACCCAGTCTTTAAAAAATGTTCAATCCACAAAAAGTTTCCATAAGATGAATAATTGTGATGTAATGGGTCTACCTACATAATAAAATCCATCGGACTTGAAGACCACATAATTTTATCTCAAGTTATAAATCACATAGATAAAAAAACACCATCGATCGAAAATATGTCCATTATGGAATAAAACATAAGGTAGAGAGTAATTAAAGAATGCATATGGATCGGTGATTGGATGAGCCCGTAAGGGGCACCGCTCGTTAGGGTTTCTTCCCTCAGCGTCGCCACCTTCGCCTCGGGTTGAGGCGGTGACCTCCCTGTGCTCGTCGGGATCTGGCGGTGTTTTCTCGACGGCAGCGGTGCTTCGTGGACTCGGCCTTTGCATCGATGCTGGCTTCTTCTTGCCCGACTCCCTCAAAGATGGATAGGGCACCCATGGAGGTGTGATTATTTCTAGGTTTGAGTTCCGAGTTCCTGCATCCTGGGGCCCCCCCTTGCCTATAGTGTGCATAGTGGGCAATTATTCATGGGATCCGAGTGTGTACGGTTTGGCGGTGACAGGATCTGTGCGGCGTGACTTTCCTCCAGCATTGGGTGATTACTTCTGATTTCCTCTTTTTTGTAGTCGTATTTGGCTTGGGATATGTGGGTTCGTTCTGATCTGTTTGTGTGAAAGTGGGTGATTTGATGAAAACGTGATGTTTGTTCTGTATGGTGTTTTGGGGCTACGGTAGCGACGTTCGATGGGTTCTTGCTGGCGATGTCTGGTTGTTTTCATGACCAGGATGAGGATTTTACTGAGTGTCTGATTCTTCGTCAATTTTCTTTGTTTTTGTTGTGGATCACTCGGATTAGGTTCCAGTGATTGATGAATCTTTTTATGTTGTCCGTGTTCTATTCATTTTTTTTTCTATTGGCATTGGGCGATTCTGGGTATTACCCTTTGGATGAGCTTAAGCTGGTAGTGATCTTGTTATTGGATGGCTCTGCGGTGAATGATGGTGGTGAAAATGGTGAATATGGAGTTGACGATGATAAGGTTTCTTGTGGGTCTCTTCGGCATGGTGATGATGGTGAGGTGATTGCCATGGATTTTCAATGCGATGGGCATGTGACTCGAGGCAGGCGTTGTGTGCGAGGCAGGATCTTGACTCGAGGTTGATGGGAACTATGATGGTGATTTGGTTTTTGAAAGTTGTAATTTGAATTGAATGTGCATTTTGTTTGAATTGTATGGTTTCCCGCTTTCCTTAAAGCGGATTTTTGAAAAGGGGAAAAATGGTTTTCAGTTAATTAAAGAATACATATGGTGTGAAACCCATTTATTTTGTGAGGTTATGAGGCCTATAAACAATCCAATCACTGTACTTTTGATGGAGTATCACTATTTCTATTTTTTTCATTATTTCTTTCTTATTTCTTTCTTATTTCTTATTTATTATTTCTCTTTATTTGGGGGTTTCAATAGTTATTTCATTCAATAAATTCTCAATTCATGTTGTCACTAAATGTTTTTCTTTTCTTCTTAAACTAGTGGTTGTTTATTTGTTAATATGTTTCTTTGATATCATGGTTCAATTTATTTAATTAGTTTACTACCATGTTTTTAATTACTGCATTCATTGATATAACCTTTTTTTCCTTTGATTGTTATTATTATTCCATACCTGATTAAAATGAGTTAACTGATTTCAAGATTAATATTTTATTTTCCAAACACAATTATACCACCTAGGGTTATGGATCGATTGTAGGGGTAAAAATACTTTGAGTTAATATTTTAATCTAGAAATGGATAATTTATTAGATATTGAATTACTTTGTTTTTAAAATCAAATATCATTCCCTTGCATGATCCATACCAGGATATAGTAAAGGAAGGACCTCAACGTAATTGGAATGAATCAAACTAGGACCAATAGTTTGAATTATTTAATACTTTTGTAGTTTCAAATAATGTATCTGGATTAGCACAATATCTGGACCAATGAGTGGTTGTATATCCAGGTAGATCCAATTTACTTAACCAAGCTAAATTGGTTACATTTATAAAACTATACAGTCTAAGTGTAGGATCCCCAAAATTTACCGTAACCCCATTCTTTTATCAACTGAAGTCAATCCAATTTCTTTAGCTTAATCAAAATTCCATGATTCATGTCAGGAATCCATTTTGAGGTTTTAGATACTAGGTCACCATCCATTTCTAGCTCTCCCCTAAGGGTTTGAAATAGAACTTAAATTGTTCTATATACCTATAGAGTAGTACTAGCAGGGTTTAATATATTTTTATTCTGATCATGCATGTGTGGAATCAATGAAGCTACATGGGCTGGTCTAAGTTTTATGGGATGATAGATCAAAGCGGTCATAATTAATGTATTGGGATGGTATATATGATGTTTTTTTCCTAATGGTATGAGTCTATATTATATAGGGAATATATGATTTTTAATACCCCCAAGGACCTTAACATTTAGGGAGAACAATTAGTGTGATATATACTAAAAATCGAAAGATTCATATTATCAAAGTAATACATGATTAAAATGTGGAATGTAGATGTTCATTCTATCTTAATAAAGTAGATGTGCTTTGACCTTGATAGAATTAATCAAATAAGGTAATTTTTTTATTTGAATCAACCTAAGTGGGTGACATGGGTGAAGGAGAGACCATCAAGGATCTTATATATCCACAACAGGGGTCATTCTCAAAGTAACTAACCATATGTCAAACCTTTCATGGTGATGGACCATCAAAAATAGGACAACATGTACTATAAAAATCATGAATTTAACATAAAATTGGGATTATATGCAAATGGGTGGGTGCCACTAATGGAGAATTTTCCTATGTCAACAAGCTTATAGCCACGATCGGGACGGACTATGGTTATAGGCCACCTATTTCCATAGTCAAAAAAAATACATGTGTCTATACGGGATTTATAGCCATAGGTAAATGATTGCAGGGCTATTCCCTTCCCCATATGATACCACATAAAAAATATTTCCACAAAAAAAGGAACGGAAAATGCTAGATGCCATGATAAACATGTGAATTTGGTTATAGGTGTCCTTCCAGATGCCTAGTGTCTTTGTCTATATGGACCATGGTGATTGTTCTTGGGAGCCAATATATTTTTTACTCTTTTAAAAGTATAATTATAAAAATATATATTTATAATTATATATACACATATAAGTATATGTATGTATATATGTATCTATAAAAATAATCTATTGCAGATTCATGGAAAAGGATTAGGATAAATAGAAAAATGGTCCAGGGATCAAACCTCAATATATTTTTTGAAAGGTTATGTTTGTGGTCCACATTGATTTTGGTCATAGCAGTCGTTGTGATTGTGTTTCATATAACCATGGTCATGGAGGAACTATAGTCATGGTTACAAACAGTGGTCATAGATTATACCCTAATTCAAATGTCAATATCCTCTATATCCACATGGATCAGGGTCATATCCAATGTCTATGGTCTCAATGCCTGTTTCCATAGTTTTGAATAGTTGAAATATGCTGATTTTCCACCAGTGTCCATCAAATTCATGGGTCTTTAAGGATATCCATCACATAGGATTTATGAAGTGGTTTTCCCTCTATTAAGGAAAGTTTTGGGGGTCCTTCACAAAGCACCATAAGTGGGAAACACCATGAAGATTTTATATGTGGGAGGCATCATCGTAAAGGTATTACACAGTTCCCTTCCCCCTCTCTTATGACTATATTGAGAAAATTTCAAAGGAAATTATTTAAAATCTAGTGAAAATTAAGAGTTCCTAGTAATGTGATTTTTCTAAAACTTCATTCCATGAAAAAATACTAATTTTTTAAATATGTGTTCAGGGATTTATTTAAAGCAAACTCACCTAATTTCTCACTCGAGATAGGTGGAACCACCATTGAATAGGATATACATAACCTCAAATGACATCTTACACATCACTATAAATAAATCATGCCACATGAATTTCATGCACTCATAAGGGACCACCACTTCAATGTCATACATGAAACTTATTCCCATGTTCAGGGGAACATGAATTCAACATTGTAAATGATTCATAAGCCCACACTCAAAATAAAATAAAACATATATCTCATAAATGATTCCTGTAAAATCTTTTTTATATTTTGTATAAGGGAGAAATATTTTATTTATGGTGAATTCTATTCTTACTTTTTTTGTCATAAAATATCCTCTAAACTATTTATGGGATCTTTGAAAATATTCTTAGATCAAATGTTACATGTCACCCAATAAATTCACTAATGGGGGACCTACTCAATATATTCTGATCACATTGTAATTCTCTAAAGCTTCTCTCCCCTATAATGGAATTTCTTTTATTATTAAAAAAAATCACTTCACATAGAAACTATGAAAACCTTTAACCATTTAGTTAACCAAATAAATTCTATGTTCATGATTTCCCTTCACAAACTATGCTCATAGAACCATCCCAAACATATAGTTTTTATAGAGTTCTCCCACAACATAAGTTTATGTAAATTTTATTAATTTCGTGAGATTTTTTATACTTCCATATGATTCCTTATATTTAAATGATTCTATCTTCATGCCTCATCTTTTTTTATTTTACATAAATGACTCTAGAACATATTTCCTGAGCTGTTACTATGTGACATACAAAAATGATAAATGATATAGTATCCATAAAACAACTATGTATTTTCCCAAGGCATCTATTTATTTCAAACTTCATGGGGAAGAGTCATCAAAAATATACATCATTATAGAGGATATAACTTTATTGTTCAATGATATATAGTGGTGTTCCCATACTAGGACCTTGGGTAAGAAAACACTTACTAGTACACTAGATTAACCACCACCAAGAACTTTCTCAGGAAAATATCTATGATGTTGAAAGTTTCATTATGAAGAGAGATCATTAAGAGTAAAACATCCTTGTCTATACTAAATTAACCCTAGAATAATAAGATTATTCCTCAAATCCTAAGGTTCATAGATATTCTTACATTCTTCAAAGATCCACACCCAACCAAGTACTATGTTATAAACACCATTTGGGATCTTTTCCTTGATGAAATTTTCAGCATGGACTAGGGATAGTCATTTTGGGAACACCTAATTTTCACTGAATATGAAAGAGGATTAAAGGTGGTGGGATATTATGAAGAAATTTTGGTGTCACGTTTTCCTCCCACCACATTAATAAGATCATTCCCAAACTCATTGATAGATATAGGGAAGATATAATCATGTTCCATTTGATACATGAAGAGGATGGGATAAGCCTTTGGGATTTGCACATGGTTGGAAAGGCTCTAATTCTATGTGATGTGTATGATGAGTTCATCCCACCATCTTCCACATTAGACAATTAAGAAAGTGCTACTCAAATATCATGGGATCTACTTTGGATGGAAATCAATTTCTTGGAATACGACCTTCACCTCATACTCAATAATCTATTTGATGCATGGGAGTGACTCTTCATCAAGCCAGATTTTCAACATCCATCAATAAGAAGACTATCAAGCTATCTAACTCAAAATCCCCAAAGGATTCTGGGGTTTTCTTAGATAATATGGTAATAATGAAAATATATAGAGTGGGTTCGGAGATCTCTCTTATGGTAAACCCACAGGTCAAAATGGAAACATTCTTGGACATGTTCATTAGTGGGTATCTCCTCCTAGTGTGTAATTTTCATAATTGAGTAAGGATAGGAACTTTCATAAAAATGGTTCATCTTCTGAGTGTTAGGAAAATAAAAGTGGTGATTTTAATTTCATACATTTATTTTCAACATGTTAGGAACATCTTTAGGGGGATTCCCCATCCAAACTTGTTGGACCCTTCCAAGTTCTCTAGGGATAGATTCTAGCTTACTTGGGAAGTTGTGAATTTATAAATGATTAGTAAATTTTGGGTTCCCATTTAAAATTGTATCATTATATCACTGTAGGGGATATTATGATCCCATTTATTGAGTGATACAAGGTAAATTTACTAAATTTATATAACCAATTAATCTACATATCATATTAGAAATTGATAAGAACAATCGTCAAAAACACAATTGGCACCATATAACAGTGTGCATTATTGATTGCATTAAGAGAGGGAATTTTGGCTTCTAAAATTGATATGGAAACCATATAAAAGTAATAATCTCCTTATCAGTTCATTTTTTAATTTCATTATGTATAAAAAAAGTTGTTTGCCTCAACTCAAATCATTCAAGCTAAGTGGAAACCTATGGTTGCAAACTGGTTTTTGTAAATGCGTATGTGGGATGAAACATGCAATGAAGTCACATTACCATACTAAAATTAAATCACCTATATGTAAATTTAGTACACTGATACTTGGATCATGTTATATCCTTGTGTAAAACTTGTATATATGGTTCCACATATCAAGGCTCTTTTGGTGACTGGAGAAGAAGATGAATTAGAGCGGCCGGTATAGGTGGGGATACCTCATAAGAAGACTTCACCAAGGAAGCACCAAGTGAAATTTATTCTATGTAAATATTTAAGGAACCTAGACCCATATCTCTCTATATGTAGGGTTCTTCATCTATCATCCATTCCAATAAATTCATGGTTTCTATATGTGTGGGATGGGTGGGATTTTTTGAAGAACGCATCTTCTATCTAAAAAATATGGGATTCCCTCAAGTGGAAGTGATTTTACTAAGGTTAGATCACTATACTATCCAATATATCTTATTATAATTAGAAAGAATTGGTAGATGCCTATATCATATATTTTGAGGATATGGTTCATGTTGTCTAGATTTTAGCCGTCAATTCGAATTGGGTGCTCAAACTGATAGAGATCGATTTTTAGGGTGACGTTGTCCATGGTGATCGCGATCATGGTGATGATACTAAAGATGAGGATGATCATGATGGTGGAAATCTATATGTGAAATATACCACCGTTGAGGAGGAGTTTTACTAGATCTCCTCTCAAGATAAGGTAATTCAAGATAATATTTACCTATGGACATCATCACTAACATTTTCATTGATTTTTTTAATTATTCTCAAGAATCTAGAAATTTTTTCTCAGTCATAAAGTATTCATAATACACACCATGGGGTCTATTGTTTAGGAAAAAGGCTGATCTTAAAGACAAGGCAGAGAAGGTCCCTTCCCCTACTCGTATATCTCAAATAAAAGTCATAGTCTCTGACCCATTGGGGGTGTTCCTATTACCTTCATTAGTGATTCCTCACATGGATTTGTCTTATCAAGAGTTCAAACCATGGTAATTGAACTTTATTTTTGGAAATATTACTTTTCTCAAGGTTAATAGGTAAATTCTAAATCTATATGTTTTTTAAGTTTTTTTAATTTTATATTGATCCCATATCTTGTTTAGATATTGGGCTTGTTTTTAAAGCTCAAGGGAATAATTCATCCAAGAGAATATGGTCTCTAAACTTTGGGAAATAATTCCCCCAGAATAAGCAACTGATGAGCCCTAGGAGAGACCAGGTTCAAGTCTTGAATTGAATGTTTAATCCAATGTTTTACCCCACTCTTGATCGGTAAATGATCTCAATTTTATAGAATACATGTTTGGCCATATTGAATCATAGGTTACTATATAAAATGTGCCTATTCATGAATATATATTATATTGACATGTCTAATTTGTTTATCATACATACTAATCAATGTTGGTATTTATGTGCAGTCATTCATATGGTTATTCAAGACACATTTTGACTAGATATAACCATTGGACATACAGATACATTGGAGGGTACAGTGGCTCTAGGGATATAAATGAATCTTAAATGACCTAAATAGGGGTCACTACAATGGGGGTCTAAAATGATATGAACTGATGGAATGAAATTGTGAATTGAATAGGGTCTAGATAAATTATATGAAGAGGCAATGATATTCATAGAAAATTCCATGATCTCACTAAAATATAAGATAATAGTTTAGGAGATAGCACCTAGTATGGTGAAGGTGATAATTTAATATGAGGCCCCAGCCTTAAACCTTACTTAACCTTGAGTTATTACAAGATTACACATTGAGGATCTTTTCGGGTTTAGAGTTTTAGAAAATTAGATCATAAAACTTGCATTACATTCCACATATAAACAAAGTGGTTACATAAAGATAGTATTCCTCATTCCCATCAATGGAAACATATTTAAAATAAACATGGATTCTTTCTTCACACTTCCTTGACACTATCATCATATCATGTACCTTTCCCTTGACCTGTGAAAAACATTTCAAAAAAATTGGGATGATCATAAAAAGCTCAGTAAGGGATATAAAAATATGGAAAGGAAACATGGGTACATATATACATAAGGATGAGATCATACTTTACCCATAAAACATAAGCACTTTAACATACCTCATCAAATCATGAATAAATCATAGAAATCATAAGACATAAAGGTAACTTGAGGCATTCATAACATTCTTACGTAGGGAGTAACCCTCTTGGTTACGTTTGGAATACCCATCACAGTATATTCCCTAAAATCTCTTCGTATAAACCTTAACGTTTCACTCCTTCGCGTTACCCAATGCATTGGAGAGCTATATCGGGCTCACCCGCCCTTAGTTTATCACGGAACCACCCATCTTCATAATAATGCCCAAGAACCTCAACATAATCGTATCACATAAAACATGCATAAAGGAAACATAACATTTCCACCTTTAAATCACAAGATATAAATACAACACATTGATATAAAAATATTATGAAAACCATTTTCAATACCAAAATAAAGGAAAATTAAAACATGGTATTTATTTTTCTTTTAAAAAAAGGTATGGCTTGTAGAGGAAGCCAAAACTCAAATAACGGTCACGGCGGCGGAGAAGTCGTTGTCGCCGCATATGTACGAAAAAAACATTCCCTTTTGTCATTTAGTAAAATGATTAATATAAAAAAGATTCCTTTTGGATAAACGTAAAAGTCAAAGGGGTTTATACACCGTATAAAAGAAGGTTATGTATAAAACAAAATATGCCTCAATGAAAGGAGATTGGGACGAAGTCCCATACAAAGATAATTTTTTAAATAAAATATATCTATTATGTGTATTCACTATAATTACACATAAAGAAAGTACAAATACAAGATAGGAAAAAATAATATCATGACGTAATTTGAAATTAGGAGATTAACCCAAAGAATGGAAATTGGGTTAAGAAGTTCCCTTACCTCGTATCCGACTTGACCCGACCGTTCTTTAATATCCTGAATAATAAACTTGAGTTAATCTCTTCTTTTTTAAGAACCGTTTTCAAGTTCATTATTCCTTTTATACCATGTTATGAACATCATGTAATCATTTAAGTTAATAATGTTCATTTTGTCGGTATTCGGTTCTTAAGTCAAAAATAGACTTCTTACACTTACATGTTGTTAATTTGGTCAAAGGTTCGTTATATCCAGAAAGATATTAATGATTTGGATAACATATATATCATATATATTCATCATATACATGTATTTATAATATTACATCACATTTAGAGGTAAGAAATGAAATGCACCGTTCATGGAGACGGTAAGCCGTACGTACGCATGAACGCTACTTCCATTTCTATTTCGTATTTTCTGGAATGGAATCATAATGATATAAGAGTATATTATAATTCCAGTATAATAAAATATATAATATCATTAACTTTATCCTTTACACATCCCACATATGGTATTAACGAATCAAATCACTTTCAGGGGGCGGTAGTCCGCACTTCCTAAAATGAAGATATCGTGTTTACCCATAATGGAAACAATAATGGTATGCCATAAATGAAAAATACAGAAGCTTAAGGAAATACCAAACATATTATATTACATATATAAAAATAGTGACATCATAATGGCCACCTTTGAAGGTGTTAAATGAGTATTGAACAATCATCGTTTCGGGAGGCAGAATTTCGCCATCCACAGGAACCGTATTTTCTTTAACCATTTGATGTAGTTGTGTGAGAGAGTAGCTCAAATAAATCTTATAACAACATCCTAGTATATTGAAGATACTGTTTTTGTTACAAAAGAAGTAAATAAAAAGAGTTTAGGGGGTTGGAGAAGCAAAATAAAACAAATGAACATGAGAGAATGAATTACCTTTAAAAGTGTAACTCCTTTTGATTTGAGCCTAAAGGCTTCCTTTCAAAGGATTATGACCAAAGGTAATCCTCTAATATGAGGAGAGGTATGTGGAGAGAGTAAATGGGCAGGGTATGGCCAAGCCAAAGGCTTGAGGAGTGTGTGAAATGAGGTAGAGGTGGGGGCCTTTTATAAGAGGAGAGGAGGGGCGCTTTTGGAAATCATGAAACTATTTTTTTATTTTCAAACGTTTTTCGAATATCTAAGGTCCCACATTGATATATTTCGAATATAAGATGATAAGGCTTCGAAATATTCCCATCAAATAGGTTTTGGACATGTGTAGGTTTTATATATTACATTATCTTTCCATTTTATTTAAATCGTTAAATAATGAGGTCATCGCTGTATCATCATGATGTCATAAATAATTTAATTTATATAATGTATAAAAATTATAAAAAAACTACTATGATGTAGGAAATATTTTTAGCTTTCCAATTAATATTTATAATCAAAAATATGATCTTTATAACCCCATGTAAAAAAAATTTCGTAAAACATATGATGTTTGTGTCATTTTTACTTTTACATTAAATAAAACGTTATTTATGTCATTTCCCAACCAAAGTGGCTCCATGGGGTCCCCAAGTTGACCCATGGCTTGTCTTGGTCGGCCCTGACACAACCAATGAGGTTAGGACATGTTTCAAGCTCATCTCATACTATTAAAACATTATTTTACCTTAAACTACACTAATTACCACTAATCGCGATTAAAAACTTAATAAGTTACTATTCACCAAAAAATTATTTTAATCTCATTGAACCACATTTTACTTCTTAATGACAACCATTTATGTCGGATTTTTTAAAATCAAAACACAATGATGGAAAAATTTCATTTAAACGGAAAATCAGTTTTTATAAGTACCACTTAGTGGTTTCACTATTCATCGAAAATTGAAGTTTTTCAGAAAATTACCAAAAATTCACCCTAATCTATATTTGATATTCCGAATTCAAAAATTAAGTCTATTTTATAAAATTAAAAACATATATGTCACATTAATTAATTTAATAATTAATTCCGGCTTTCAGAGCAAATAGCGTGTTTTTATAAAACAATAAGTATCAAAAGATTGACACCAGTTTAAGTCTAATTTCAAAGTGAAATTGATTACAATGACCACCATTGGATTAAATGGTAAAAATATATTCAGATTACACATTAAGATCAATTCAAAAGATAATCTAATCATATAAATAAATTAGATTAAGAAGCAGTTTTGATGTAAATCGCAGTATTTTTCACTATTCATTAAAAAATGAACATTGTCTGAAAAATACCAAAAATTCACACAAAGTAAATTTTGATGTCCCAATCATAAAGAATAAGATTATTTTGACAAAAATGTCTTATAAAATTGTCAAAAGATAGCTTTAAAAATGGTTTTCCATCAAAAGGCAGTAAAACAATCTTTTAAAAATATTAGTGTATTCCATGCTTAAGATTGGATTTATTTTCATTTTAAGCCTCTAAAACACTGTCTAGTTCATTAATAGACATAGATAAAAATATCTATTATTCATTACTTACTTGGGATGTTACATTTAAAGTCTCCTTTAATTAATTCTTGAATATACTTACTCACATATCCCATCTCTCTTGTTGTAGCACCACTATAAACAATAGAAGAATGAGTTTATGAGGTTTCTATACCAAAACTAATAATACAAATGATCATAGAGGGTTGATCTATTACATTGTTATTGAGCTCAAATATCAGTGAAAATGGGACTCCCTTAATCGATCTAGTTCCACAATATGTTTCAGTCTCCGGGAGAGACTCTACGTTAAACCTTGAGTCTGTCAATTTCTCTTGGAATTCCCAATAGTGTGTGTGGAATGATATTTGGAAGATTATGTACAAAACTCCCATGGAGGTTTTGTGTAGAAAACTATAGTAGATATGTAATATGTTTAGGACCCTAATATTTAGTGGATTCAACTATCATCCCATCCATTTCATTGTGAAGGATATGATTACTGCACAAGAGTGAACTAGGATACTCTAGTTGAAGATTTAAATTAAAAAAAATAAATAACACACTGTAAAAAAAATATAACTATGGTAATTTATGAATCATATCAACATGAATTGATGATAGTGGATTGAAAACATTTGGTCACGGATAAAAGGTATTTGTTATATTAACTTTGTCAAGGGATGGAAACCACTAAGGAAGTGGTTGAGGAATATAAAATTACTCACCCAACCAAGTTAAATATTCTGAGAGGGGGTGAATCAGGGTATGAAAGATTAAAACTATTTCCCCTTTGTTTTTTTTATTTGTTAAAAACACCTTTCTCCAACTTTATTGTAGAAATCTTTGGTGAAAATTAAGGCATTCATGAGATGCATCAATTTTACTTGGTTCACCTACACTAGGTTACATCTAAAAACCATACAATGTAAATGTGTATATGTTCCAAATTCACTAAAGAATATTAATGTTACAACATTCATAGTGGACTCATAACCCCTCGTAGTTTACAACCAATCACAATTTTAAACCTCATTTCTCTCTCAAAAAAATTGTTCTCGCTGCTCCTTAAAAATAATCTTATTTTGATCAATTGAATAAATATGATTTAAACCTCATTTTATGAATCTTTAAGTTGTACATTTATACACTTGATGAATACCCCTTTACCAAAAAATTATTGGGAAAATACTTATAGTTTCACTATATACACAACATCCTTTTAGCACCAAAATTCATGTTTTGACGTCTCCTTCAGTGTGTAACACCATCTATATTGTTGTGGGTGCACGAAACATTCTTGATCTCCTTCTCTTTATGGATAAAATCCTTTGATAATTGAACATCATGTTTTAAAAATTCCTTTGGCACACAACACCATCTCTATTTCATGTGGTCATGAAACTTTCTTTTATCATGAAAGTGTGACTTTCATGAAGTTTCAAAACTTCCACGCAACGCCACCCTTTCCTGTATTTTGATATGATGGTCCTAAATATTTATTTTTGTGAGATGTTTCAACACAACTTCACCCTTTAATACAACATTTTATTCTTTACATGAAAATACCTCCTTTTCCAAAAAAATCCTTTTTCCATCCTCCAAATCATAGACCATAAAAATTTGGAAAACACTGGGAAACTGTAACACCCCAAGCTTCCACAATACGTTTCCCTTTGAATAATGCAATGGCGTGCATTGTACGCAACATCGAGATTATAACACACCACAACCAATCGAACTAGCCGTTATGAATAGTAATAGCTACTTTTTGAAATTTTATAAACTCTATATCTCAAAATGGACTTCATTTTTGGATTCAGAATATCGAATTTATCCTAGGGTGAAATTTTTGAACTTTTCGGATAACACTTATATTTTGACGAATAGTGAAAATTACTAAATTTTAATTAAAAACAACTTTTTTAATCAAAATAATTTATAGCGATAAACTATATTATTGAGTGTTTTTAAAGTATAATTAGAATATATTTTTACCATTTTATCCAATGGTGTTCATTAGAATTAATTTCACTTTGAAATTGGACCTAAACAATTGTCAGCCTTGTGATATATATTGTTTCTTAAAAACACGCTATTTGTTGTGACAGCGGGAATTAATTATAAAATTAATTAATGCAACTTATATGTTTAGAATTTTGAAAAATATACATCATTTTTGAATTCGGAATATCAATTATAGCTTAGGGTGAAATTTTGGCTTTGTTCTGAAAAACATCAATTTTTGATGAATAGTGAAACTACTAAGTGGTAGTTAAAAAAATGAATTTTTTCATAAAAATCAATTTTACCACTTCTGTGAATGGAATTTCGAAAATCCGAGAGACACGGTTAATATCAAGAAGTAAAATGTGGTTCAATGAGATGAAAATAAATTTTGGTGAATAGTAACCGTTTACTTTTATTTACCACGGTTAAAAGTAAATAGGGTAATTAAGGGTAAAAATGATATTAATATTACCCTAACACATGTCCTAATTCTATTGGACAAGTGTATCTAGACCAAAAACAACCTGAGGAATAAAATATTATCATTTAGTTCCACTTGGATTAGATTAGGACATGTATTATTATTTAATTCAAAGAAGAGTTAAAAGAGTTAAAATCAACGTTTATTTACTAAAACATTTTTCATATAGAGTTATACATAAGATAAATTCGATTTTAAATATTAATTAGAAATATAAAAATATTTCATACATAATGATATTTGTTTTATAATTTTTATACATTAAATAATTTAATATATTTATGACACAATGATGATGCAGTAATTACCATAAGAGTGAAAAATTTGAATAATTGATATTATAAATACCCAAATAAATATAATTTGATACTTTTTATGAATTATAATAATTTTCTAGGTTAATATGACATGTTAGTATTGATTTAAATAACTTTTTTCGAAGTAAGCATTCTGTTATGAGTTTCAAAAAAATCAACTATTGAATAGTGTCAAAATTGACATAAAAGAGTTTTTAAAACAAATATTATATTATTAATTGTTATTAAATTCTTAAAAATCTAAGGTTCGGAAAAGAGACTCATATCATGATAGGTGTATCATTAATGGACCACTTGGGGGTATCTTGGATGTATATAGTAAGTTTATTAACTATATAATATAAAAATACAAAGTGACATGGTAAATGTCAAACTAATTAACTAAGAGTTAAAACTAAAATATAAGGTTAATATAGTAACCCAAACCTATATAAATTCTATTGGTTGAATTTTTTTAGACCTATCCCCACCTTAACCTTTGAATAATCAACTTTGGAGCCATTAAAAACCGAATATGAATTTATTATAAATTAATATTTCTAGCTTTTCCAAAGGTTCCCCTCACCCCTCTTATAAAAGGGCACTCCTCCTTCTCATTTATTCACACCTTCAAAGCCTTTTGGTTCGGCCAAACCCTGCCCAAATACTCTCTCAACTTCCCTCACTACAACCTAGAGGCATTAGTTTGATCCTAAAGCCAACCTAAGGAGCCCTTTTGATCAAATCAAAAGGAAGAACCCGAAGAAGAGGTAATGTTTTCACCACCCCTTTTCAAGTTCCTTTATTCTTCCACTTCTTCTTTCTTTGTTATTACCATTATAAAATAATAACTCCAGTATCTTATATATACTTTGATGTTATTATAAATATGGTACAACCATATTCAGTATTCTATCCACCCTTTGAATAACATGTCACCATACGGGCGTACGTACGGCTTACCGTCTCCACATCGTGGTGTAATTGTTATTCAATATATTATTATTTGGGTGGGTATAATAATGATGTTTAACTCATTTAAATAATAAATATAACATGATAATGATTCTGTATATATGATATACCATCCAATTATATATTATTTTAATATCAAAAGAATGATATTGTCACTCGTGCGTACGTACGGACTACCGTCTCCGCGAACGCGATGAGATTCATTCTCCACCATATCCATTCATGTATAATTATCATTTGATGATTTAAAAATAATGTTTATAAACTTTATATAATTCTAGATATGAATAATATACAACCCATTAATAACGAATATGGCTCACATAACAATGAATATAAAGTAAAATGAACCCGTAAACACCCGAAATGACGATAATTCAAAGATATTATTAACAAGTCCATGTTAAAAGATAATATATGATATCATATTAATGTAAATGATTTTTTTATAATTCAATAACAATTATTTCACCATTATACAGGAGGTTAAACTACCGTCAACCAGGGAAAAAGTACAAAGTAAGGGGTTTCTTCTCTCACTTTTAATTTCGTGAGATTTCCATTATTCACCACTTATTTATTGCATGTGGTGTGTGTACTGCCCATGATTTTATTCATTGTGTAATATACACTAATTTATGTATATTTACATCATCATTGTATGATCCTTCTTTAAAGGTTGTATATTTCGTAAGTTACCAAATTGATAAGGGAATTTGATATTTCAATTTCCACTCATTCGGCTTTACGCATACTTCATTGATTATTTTACTCCAAGATTATGTGTGGAATTACTATTCATTTTCTAATGTCATATTTTCCACTCCCCTTTCTGTGGATATAATTTTGATACACATAATCAATCCATTGATAAATTCTCAAGTGATCGATATGAACTTGATAAGATTAATTTTAAATCAATCTCAATTTGTTGAGTTAAATATCCAATTCATTGGTGTTGTTTTTACAAGAATATGTGTGAATTTCATCTGCTTGATTTACACTGAATATCCAAGCATATTTAGTGTATTTATATTTTTCACACATAAATATGTCATTGATTTATCCTTAACCTAAGGATACGGCCTTTATGAGATATTTCATCTCAATTTACATTCCATTGAGACTTCTTTGTTGATATACACCAAATCACTTTTATGTGGTGTATATAATGTACTTTGAAATAGTATATCATGAATCCCTTTGTTCTCATTATATTACAAGGTTTTGATTACCTCAATTATTTGTATTCAGATGTCTCTCTTTTGTTTAAAATCTCTAACCAAAATACCATTTTTAAATGTTTTAAAGACTTATTCATCTAAATCTTGATCATTAATGTCCATGTTTTAAAAATGGTTTTAAGGATTTATTTATATGGACATTAAAGTTTTAAAATTAAAACTCCTCTTAAAAAGTTTCAAAGTGGTATGGGACACTTTGATTCAAAAATCTATTTTTAAATGGCTTCTTGACAAATAGTGTGACGTTTAAATGATTTCAAGAAAAAGGGGGATATTTCTCTCAAATAGTTTTGATGATTATTTTCATCTATGTCAACATCCTTCATTATTTTGGATTGAGGTTAATGTGATACAATACAATCTTCCATATTGTATCAAATGAGTTATGTTTGACTGTGGATGTGCTATTTTTATACCATTCATGGTTTGTAGTTAAAGTATTGACATTTCGTATGCTAGTTTTAATACGAATGTTTATGTTATGTTTAAACCTATTCATATGAGGAATGCATTGGACTTAATAAGTGACGGGTGGAGCCCTCTATAGCTCCTCGATGCATCGGTATGTCTCTTGAGACAAACTAGTGTCTTGGCACAAGGCCTTGGAAAAATCTTATTTGTAGTCTTGGCATGAGGCCTTGGCTATGTGGTTATGATAGTCTGGCATTATGCATTCCATCATTATGAAAGTGGTTATTGATATTGGATGTGATCATTCGACTAGTAGAATATCCATGTGAGTAAGTAAATGGCATTATTTTATTTTATCTTTTCCATTTTATGCTGAAGTTCAAGTTTAAAAGGCTTTTGTTTTAGTGATAAACTGCCTTAAGTGTTTATACTTATCTATGAAAGCTTCTGCTATAATGTTATCATTACTGAGCATCTGAGCTCACCCCTTTCAATGTTTTATTTCTCCTAGGATTATGAAGAAGTAATTTATGAATGACCTGCAGGGATAGTATGAGGGGATATGAAGACAATATATTGTTGTAGTTTTTTTACCTTATGATGTAATGTAAGACTTATAAATATCTCTAGTGTTTCCAATACTACTGAACTAATCGGTCTTTCAAGAATTGATCCTTTGTGATCATGCCAATGTTATGTAATAATGCACCGACTCCAGGTATCTAGGGTCGGGGCGTTACAGTTGGTATCAGAGGAAGTTTAGTACAAACCTTGGAAGCTAGATCTAGATAAACTCTGATTAGAGCACATAGACCTAAGATGAACTTTGAGGATTAGTAATGAATAAATTCCTAGAATTTTGGTATTGAATAGATTTTGTGAGTTTTTCGAGCAATACATCCCTGTCTGGATACGATCAGGTAGAGACGGTTCTGGCACATATGTACCTCGGGGTAAAACCTGAAAACACCGCTTTGAGCTAGACTCAAACGGGAACTGGTGCACGACAATGGGCCTTGCTGCACTCTTGGTTACGAAACTCCCGGGGGATATGCTTAGGATAATTTACATTTTCTTTACAAACTGATTTGAAGTATTATATATATGAGATGAGAGTAAATGACCTTGGTTAATCCTAATGTGTTTTTCAAATTGAGAATATGGTGACATGTTAATCTCTAAATGATTTTATGACTACTATTACTCACACAATGCTTTCTAGTTTTAGTCAATGGCTAGATTCCAAAGAAGTCATAGTGACTTTGGGAATGATGTACAAGGTGGGAACGGTGGTGGAAATGAGCAACAAAATGGAATGTGGATAGGCTTAAAAGATATCATATTTATGCCAAATCAGTTTTCTAAAAATATGATCAACAACATATATATTAACAAACTCCCAGACTCAACAAGGAAGAGAAAGGTGATGAATGATAAGAGCTCCAGTAATGGAGACCATGGAGAAAAGAACCCTCAATTTCCATCATGCAAGAAATGTGGTAGGAGACACTCGGGAAAGTGTCTCAATGGGACCAAGAAATGCTTTACGTGTGGGAAGGAAGGACATAAAGTGAATAATTGCCGAAGAAAAATGAAGAGTACTATGGAAGAAGATAAAAATGGTCCCAAGAGTCCATTTATAGTAATTTGCCGTAAATGTAGGGGACCTGGCCATTACCCGAGTGAATGCCCTATTCTATAGGATATTTTCTTGGTCAAACAAGAAGCCATGTAGAAATAAATGGTTGGAGAAATGTTTAAAAAGTATTAGTCCTCCTTGTTGATGGGTTTACTTTGGAATAATTTTCTCTTGTATTTGTAACCCCGTAGTTTTCCTTGTGAGAATGATATTTAAGGAATAATTATCTCTTCTCTTGTGGATATAGGTATAAATAGCCATTTGGATTTATATGATCATTGGGGTTTGAGAGAATTATAAGTTATTATAATTTGGGATGAAAATGAAAAGTTTGATATAACATTTGTGGTTAAATTATGTTATGGTATTTTGAGGAATTTATCTCATTTTGGTAATATTATAAAATATAGTTTTTGAAAAAGGACAACATGCAGACCGTGTGACAACCCGTCGCGTCGGACAAAGCTGTGGGAATCGAACCCACAACCAAAGTGCGATTGGGATTTATCACCTACCACTAGACTACGTGAATTCCCTGGTTAATGTGACTATTATTTTTAGTTAAATGATTTTATTGATCAACAATAATTTGATTTGGGATCTTATGTCTTATCAAATGAATACTCTTAGTATAGGAAAATAATTTGGTGATTAAGTGATAAATGTTATTTTGGAAGTTGTTTGCTTTGTTGAGAACACTATATGCCAAAGGAAAATAGTGTAGTATAGGATTTCATTTGAGGAGTAATGGTGGATTTTTATCTATGTTTATATTGTGGATTTATAATGATTTGGGTTATTTATGGAAATGATTAGGTTAATTACATTTAAGTATGTTACTTTAAGAGTAATTAATGTCATTTGGAGATACAATTTAACATGGAAGACTACATTCTTAATACGTTTTGGGTTCAATATTAGTTTTTATTATATTAAAGGATTTTAAGGACAATTGATTATTGAATGGTATTTATTTAACTTTGGGGTATTGTTGGTTTAATTTTGGAAATTAAGATTAGTGTTTATTTCTCTCAAGGAATATCCTTTTGGGGGATCATTAGATTTTGTACTAACCATTTTGGTTTTGATTAATCTCTAAAGACAATGTAAATATATATTTCATCTTGCATGGATCATGTGATTCTATAGAAGTTTATTCTAGCTCTTCCAGTGTGACCAAGTCTTCTTGAATACTCATCATTTAAAAAAAATGAGTTAGTGGTGGAAATTTATTAAAGAATGAACTCTACTTAAAATGTAAGTATATATCTTTATATTCTTAGTCAATATCATAAATTAATTCCTCATCCTTATGTAATGTAACTTAAAATAAAGAATGTTGTCAGTTTACTTTCCTCCTAGGAGACTAATAACCGTTTGTCCCAATACAAGTTTGTGGTTTTATTATTGTTAACTTTCTCCTGATCATGATTTGTATCCCTCTCCATTAGAACTTGACACTTAGTTTATCGTCCATATCCATGTTTTTCTACATGGAATCCGAGTATGGGTTATCTTGGGTGACCTTTATACCTCTCTTTCTTTCTTTTAAAGTGATAGTTTTATTGAATCTTTTTCTGATGTGGGACTTTACATAATATTATCAAGCCCAATTATAAAAAAAATTGCGAGGACACAATTTATTGAAGGAGGGGAGAATGTAACACCCCAAGATTCCATGATAAGTTTCCCTTTGAATAATGCAATGGTGTGCATTGTACGCAACTTCGAGATTTTAACACACCACAACCAATCGAACTAGCCGTTATAAATAGTAATAGCTACTTTTTGAAATTTTATAAATTCTATATCTCAAAATGGACTTCATTTTTGGATTCGGAATATCAAATTTATCCTAGGGTGAAATTTTGGAACTTTTCAGATAACACTTATATTTTGATGAATAGTGAAAATTACTAAATTTTAATTAAAAACAACTTTTTTAATCAAAATAATTTATAGTGATAAACTATATTATTTAGTGGTTTGAAAGTATAATTAGAATATATTTTTACCATTTTATCCTATGGTGTTCATTAGAATTAATTTCACTTTGAAATTGGACCTCAACAATTGTCAATCTTTTGATATAAATTGTTTCTTAAAAACACGCTAATTGTTGTGACAGCGGGAATTAATTATAAAATTAATTAATGCAACTTATATTTTTGGAATTTTGTAAAATAGAAATCATTTTTGAATTCGGAATATCAATTATAGCTTACGGTGAAATTTTGGCATTGTTCTGAAAAACTTCAATTTTTGATGAACAGTGAAACTACTAAGTGGTAGTTAAAGAACGGAATTTTTTCATAAAACTTAATTTTACCGCTTCTGTGAATGGAATTTCGAAAATCCAAGAGACACGGTTAATATCAAGAAGTAAAATTTGGTTCAATGAGATGAAAATAATTTTTGGTGAATAGTAACTGTTTACTTTTATTTACCATGGTTAAAAGTAAATAGGGTAATTAAGGGTAAAAATGATATTAATATTACCCTAACACATGTCCTAATTCTATTGGACAAGTTTATCTCAACCAAAAATAACCTTAGGAATAAAATATTATCATTTAGTTCCACTTGGATTAGATTAGGACATTTATTATTATTTAATTCAAAGAAGAGTTAAAAGAGTTAAAATCAAAGTTTATTTACTAAAACCTTTTTAATATAGGGTTATACATAAGATAAATTCGATTTTAAATATTAATTAGAAAGATAAAATTATTTCCTACATAATTATATTTTATTTATAATTTTTAGACATTAAATAATTTAATATATTTATGACACAATGATGATGCAGTAATTACCATAATAGTGAAAAATTAGAATAATTGATATTATAAATACCCAAATAAATATAATTTGAGACTTTTTATGAATTATACTAATTTTATAGGTTAATATGACATGTTAGTATTTATTTAATTAACTTTGGTTGAAGTAATTATTCTGTTATGAGTTTCAAAAAAATCAACTATTGAGTAGTGTCAAAATTGACATAAAAGAGTTTTTAAAACAAATGTTATATTATTAATTGTTATTAAATTCTTAAAAATATAAGGTTCGTCCAAGAGACTTATATAATGATATTTTTATCATTAAGAGACCACTTGGGGGTCTCTTGTATGTATATAGTAAGTTTATTAACTATATAATATAAAAATACAAAGTGACAAGGTAAATGTCAAACAAATTAACTAAGAGTTAAAACTAAACGATAAGGTTAATATAGTAACCCAAACCTGTCTAAATTATATTTGTTGAATTTTTTTCGACCTATCCCCACCTTAACCTTTGAATAATAAACTTTTGAGCCATTAGAAACCGAATATTAATTTATTAGAAATTAATATTTCTAGTTTTCCCAAAGGTGTCCCTTACCACTCTTATAAAAGGGCACTCCTCCTTCTCATTTATTCACACCTTAAAAGCCTTTTGGTTCAGCCAACCCCTACCCGAATACTCTCTCAACTTCCCTCAATACAACCTAGAGGCATTATTTTGATCAGAAAGCCAACCTAAGGAGCCCTTTTGATAAAATCAAAAGGAAGAACCCGAAGAAGAGGTAATGTTTTCACCACCCCTTTTCAAATTCCTTTCTGCTTCCAATTATTCTTTAATTTTTATTACCATTCTAAAATAATAACTCCAGTATCTTATATATACTGTGATGTTATTATAAATATGGTACAACCATATTCATTATTCTATCCACCCTTTGAATAACATGTCACCATACGTGCGTACGTACGGCTTACCGTATCCACATCGTGGTGTAATTGTTATTCAATATATTATTATTTGGGTGGGTATAATAATGAATTTTAACTCATTTAAATAATAAATATAACATGATAATGATTCTTTATATATTATATACCGTCCAATTATATATTATTTTAATATCAAAAGAATGATATTGTCGCTCGTGCGTACGTACAGACTACCGTCTCCACGAACGCGATGAGATTCATTCTCCATCATATCCATTCAAGTATAATTATCATTTGATGATTTAAAAATAATGTTTAATAACTTTATATCATTCTAGATATGAATAATATACATCCCATTAATGACGAATATGGCTCACATAACAAAGAATATAAAGTAAAATGAACCCATAAACACCCAAAATGACGATAATTCAAAGATATTATTAACAAATCAATGTTAAAAGATAATATATGATATCATATTAATGTAAATTATTCTTGTATAATTCAATAAAAATTATTTTGCCATTATACAGGAGGTTAACCTACCGTCGACCAAGGAAAAATTACAAAGTAAGGGGTTTCTTATCTCACTTTTAAGTTTGTGAGATTTCCATCATTCACCACTTATTTATTGCATGTGGTGTGTGAACTACCCATGATTGTATTCATTATGTAATATACTCTAATTTATGTATATTTAAATCATCATTGTATGGTCCTTATTTCATGGGTGTATGTTTTTTAAGTTACCAAATTGATAAGGGAATTTGATATTTCAATTTCCACTCATTAGGCTTTACGCATACTTCATTGATTATTTTACTCCAAGATTATGTGTGGAATTAATATTCATTTTCTTATGTCATATTTTCCACTCCACTTTCTGTGGATATACTTTTGATACACATAATCAATCCATTGATAAATTCTCAAGTGATCGGTATGAACTTGATAAGAGTAATTTTAACTCAATCTCAATTTGTTGAGTTAAATATCCAATTCATTGGTGTTGTTTTTACAAGAATATATGTGAATGTCATCTGATTGATTTACACTGAATATCCAATAAAATTTAGTGTATTTATATTTTTCACACATAACTATGTCGTTGATTTATCCTTAACCTAAGGATACGGCCTTTATGAGAGATTTCATCTCAATTTACATTCCATTGATATGTCTTTGTTGATATACACCAAATCACTTTTATGTGGTGTATATAATGTGCTTTGACATAGTATATCATGAATCCCTTTATTCTCATGATATTACAAAGTTTTGATTACCTCAATTATTTGTATTCAAGTGTCTCTCTTTTGGTTAGAATCTCTAACCAAAATACCATTTTTAAATGTTTTAAAGACTTATTCATCTAAATCTTGATCATTAATGTCCATGTTTTAAAAATGGTTTTAAGGATTTATTTATATGGACATTAAAGTTTTAAAATTAAAACTCCTCTTAAAAAGTTTCAAAGTGGTATGGTACACTTTGATTCAAAAATCTATTTTTAAATGGCTTCTTGACAAATAATGTGACTTTTAAATGATTTCAAGAAAAAGGGGGATATTTCTCTCAAATAGTTTTGATGATTATTTTCATCTATGTCAACATCCTTCATTATTCTTGATTGAGGTTAATGTGATACAATACAATCTTCCATATTGTATCAAATTAGTTATGTTTGACTATGGATGTTCTATTTTTATACCATTCATGGTTTGTAGTTAAAGTATTGACATTTCGTATGCTAGTTTTAATATGAATGTTTATGTTATGTTTAAACCTGTTCATATGAGGAATTAATTGGACTTAATAAGTGACGGTTGGAGCCCGCTATAGCTCCTCGATACATCAGTAGGTCTCATGAGACAAGCTAGTGTCTTGACACAAGGCCTTGGAAAAATCTTATTTGTATTCTTGGCACGAGGCCTTGGCTATGTGGTTATGATAGTCTGGGATTATGCATTCCATCATTATGAAAGTGGTTATTGATATTGCATGTGATCATTATACTAGTACAATATCCATGTGAGTAAGTAAATGGCATTATTTTATTTTATCTTTTCCATTTTATGCTGAAGTTCAAGTTTAAAAGGCTTTTGTTTTAGTTATAAACTGCCTTAATTGTTTATGCTTATCTATGAAATCCTCTGCTATAATGTTATCCTTACTGAGCATCTGAGCTCACCGCTTTCAATGTTTTATTTTTCCCAGGATTATGAAGAAGTAATTTATGAATGAACTGCAGGGATAGTATGAGGGTATATTAAGACAAGATATTGTTGTTTTTTTACCTTATGATGTAATGTAAGACTTATGAATATATCTAGTGTTTCCAAGACTACTAAACTAATTGGTCTTTCGAGACTTGATCCTTTGTGATCATGCCAATGTTATGTAATAATGCACCGACTCCAGGTATCTAGGGTCGGGGCGTTACAGAAACAATGACACCTTGTATAGGAAACTATTTGTACCACTTCCAGAAGATATATTCCTCTATATTGATGCTTTGTTAATACACCTAGTCATGAATATCTTTGGAAATCCTAAAATTAATTTGGAAAGATACTTTTTCAACAAGAACAATCAACCCAAAACTCTGTAATGTTACCTTGAGGGATTTTTTCCCAAGAATCTCCCCATTTGGGTTTGTTAAAAACTCTACACTGATTGATACCATGTTAAAGAATAATAAATATTCTAATAATATTCTCTTATTGTGATTCAAGATATAAATTATAGATTTATAAAACCCATAATATAAGACCACATGATCAATTTTCAGTGTGAGAAACAAGAATAACATGAACAGTTTATCAAATAATCACTTATTTCTTGATACCAATTGTAAAAATACAAGTAGAAATAAATAATATACCATTATTCATCCATATGTTGTAAACTTATAGCATCAAAAACTTCTCTCATGAATTATTTTCATTCAAATTACTACTTCAGAATCATTAGTTTTAAATTTTATTTCCCAGAATACTCAAATAATTTCATCACAAACTGCATCAATTGTGATATATAACCTTTGATTGATCATCTTTAGCATCGTGGGATTTAAAACTCCCCTAAATTTGTTTTCCACTATCATATTCTCCCTATATCTTGATTAATAAATTTTATCCCCCTTTTTCAATGAACCCAAATGTCACTTCTTTTAGTCTGCAACATGGTAAAGAACAAATATCATCACATTAGGGAAAAACACATCAAAACTCAAAAATATGGGGTCCCACATAGAGAGTTGACTAAACTCCAAGATCCAGTCGATGCTTCTCATACACCTATTTGGTTAATTCTTTTGCTAAAATGTCTAAAACCTAGAATTATGTAGACACATACTCCAACTTCACAAGCTCATGCTCCTCATTCTCCTTGATAAAATAATACTTTATTTCAATGTGATTAGTACCCAATTGATGGAATGTATTTCTGCAAAGATTTATAGAACATGAATTATTGTAATGGATTCTGATCAGAGACTTCACTTAAACTCCCATGTCATCAAGTTTCTTCTTCATCCAAAATAATTGTGTGCAAGCTTCAGTATCAATAATATATTCAGATTTTGTGCTGTTCAATGAAATTAAATCTTATCTATTTCATATCCAAGAAATAAAAAATATTCCAAGATGGAATGTACCACTTGAAATTGATTTTCTATCATCTACTGATCAAGCTCAATATAAATTTTTATACACCAATAACTCTTACTGATATTTTTCATTGTACAGAAAACCAAAATCCACCATTCACTAGATATGCTGAAATATTTTTTTTACTACAAGTATGTGGATTTATATGATATTTATTTGATAATATAATTCTTGGCATGCAGAAAGACAAATATGGGGTCCTGAAAGTGTTAATTACAACAATCTTCTAATAATATTCCATTATTATATGATATTGACTTCTTTTCCTTCATCATCTCATGATAGATTAATTTGGTTTTCCACTGAAGTTGTCACCTCCTTAGAATTATAAATTAAAAATATTATCATAACCACTTTGGTATATTTGGATTGAAAAATGAATGTTCTATTCTTCCCTTGGGTAACCTGTAAACTAAGGAAAAATTTCAGTTCACCAATCATTGATATTTCATACTCCTTTTCTAGGAATTCTATGAACTACTTGAATTGTGCTTCATCTAAGACACAAAATATTATGTCGTCAATATACACCAGCACCATTATCATTTAATTATGAGAATTTTTTACATCAATATTGTAATCAAATCCACCATGATGAGAACTAAGGTTCTTCAAAAATTGATCAACCCTCAAATACCATCCTCTCAATGCTTACTTCAACCCATATTGTTCCTTACTTAGCTGAAAAACAATTTTATCATATTCATGAATGAGAAAACCATCTAGATTCTAAATATAAAATTCCTCTTCAAGAACCCTATTCAGAAACACCAATCTGACGTCCATATGGAAAATATTTAACATTATTTACACTGTTATGTCCAAGAATAATCAGATTATTTATAGCCTCGTAATAGGTGAGAATGTTTCATAAACATAAATAACCTTATTTTGGAGTATCCTTTACACCCTAGTAATTATTTTTTTCTATTTACTCTACCATATTCATTAATTATATTATAAAATAAATATTTGGTCCCAATGAAATTCTTATCTCTTTGCCTCGAAAAAAATTCCCATTTATGATTCTTATTAATTTGGTCAAGCTCATCGTTCATAGCCTGAACTCACTCATATTCCTTAGGTTCTTCCTCAAAATATTTAATCTCTACCGGAGATAGAAATGATTTTTTTTATAACTATTTCATTCTTCGAGTTTGAATGGGCACTGCCTAATCACCAATTATATTTTCGTTGTCAATTTCCTCTTAACTCTTTGGAATACATGCATATATAAATTTCATTTACTCCTTATCATCATCAGTATCTTCTTCTAAATTAGAATTTCCACTTATACTCCCCCTAAGTAATTTACCTCTTCAGCACTTTCATTTGGGAACTATTAACCATTTTTTGAATATTTTATTCATTCTCTACTATAGTTACATCATTGTTTGTAACTACTTTTCCTAGCCTCTTGTTGAAGAATTTATTTTCTTTGATTTCTCGTGAGTATCCAAGGAATATCCCATCATCTCCACATGACCCAAATTTCATGTTTTTCTCTTTATTTAGAATAAAACTCTTACTTCCAAATATTTGAAAGTATTTCAATGTTGCATTCATTCTGTAACATATCACGTATAAAGACTTTTCTTCATTTGGATAGAAAATATCCCAGTTAGATATGTATAATGATATGATGACCGTTTCCTTATAGAATCTCTCAAGTAGATCTTTTTAAATAATAATTGTTCTATTTAAACTATTGATGATCCTATTTACCCTCTCAACCCCTCCATTTTGTTAAGGAGTTCTCACTGATGAAACTTGATGCATTATCTATTATTTTTGGAAATAATATTCCACCTAGATTTTTGTGAATTTTGTACCAATATTAGTATGAAACTTCATAATATTCTATCCAGGCATCCTTTTTCATTCCCTCTATTGTTGTTTTATTAAACTAAATACATCATCCTTATGGACAATGAAAAATACCAATTCCATCCTAATGAAATCTTCAATGAAAAGAACATAATACATATTTCTTCCCATGGATCTTAGTGATATAGGTCCACATACATCCTTATGCACCAATTCAAGAAACCCGGTTTACATTTGTTTATTTTCCTTATATGTATTTAAAATAAAATTCCCTTACTGACATGTATTGCACATATGAGTATGATCACATGGTGGATTAGGAACATCTTGAGCTACATCACACTTTACTAGATGTTCCATTGATGGTTGGAAAATATGGAAAAGTTGTTTATGCCCCCAACCTATTTTATTCCTCCCTTTATAGAAATAACATGTGTTCTTATCCACTCACAAGAAAGATATTCCCCTTATTTATTTTTCCTTGTAAAACAAAATCACTATATCTACCCTTGACAATACACATCTTCTTAGTAATGTTTATAGCATGCCCCAAGTCACATAGTTGACTAACACTAAGAAATTTGTGACTAAGACCTTTGAAAACCAATACATCATCACGAATAATTTCTTTACCCCGATATTTGGAATTTCTTGAGACCATAATCATTATGACTTCGTCATTTTCAAATTTAAAAACAACTTCCTTATCATATTTTATGCCTATAACAAGATCTTTATTACCTATAATATGAGATTTGAATCCATTATCAAGGATGTATAAACCATAATGATATGATTATTTAAGATAAATCCCCATGACTACTACTTATTAAGCTCTTTTCTTCTTGATCCATGTCTTTGACTTCATACCCATTATGGATAGATAATATTGATCTTCCTCATGGTATGGTGGAACAACATCAACTTTTTGATATTCAAATCAATTTTGTATTTTCAACTCATTTTATGATTCATTAAGTTTCTACATACAATCAATTTTTTTATTCTTTAGAAAACTACTCTGTATTGATAATGAAAAATATATTTCCTTGTGTCTGAATCCTTCACACTCAAAATAGTGACCATAAAAATCATTCCAATAATATTAAACTTTTTATGGTTGGACTTTTTTTCTCTTGTTACATTTAGTACCATTGGTATATGACACAAAAAATTTGATAATTCCCCATATTTACACAACAATAACACTGGGTATGAGGTGTATTCCTATACATTATTGTAGAACTAGTTATTTATTGGGTTCTATTAGTCTTCTAATTTTGGTTTGTATCCAAATAAATTTTCAACCTTGGAGTGGGTTCTTAGGGTCTAACATCTATTACCATAGATATCTATTTTCCATCAATCTCCATACATACCTTGTCATTTGGATATGAATTTTGCATCTGTCTTACTAGACCACGATACTCCAATTCTATCTTTTTTATTTTCTTATTGATCTGCTTTCTTGATTTCATACCAGAAGTCAAGATTATATTCTAATCTTCAAATTTTTTTCTCAAGTCGACAACTTCCTCTTAAAGTTATTTGATACATTTGATTTGATATTTTTCTATGTTATTCAAATCATAGACTACTATTTTATATTAGTAATCTTTGATCTTGTACTCAGCAACCTTTTCTGAGTTCTCTATAATTTATTACTTAATCTTTCTAACTTCTTCCATGAGCTCATAATTCTCTTCTTACTGCTACTGCATATAGAGTTTTTCATCATGAACCACTATACTATTTTTATTTTATTTTTTGCTCTCCAAAAAACTATCACCTCAATAGAAACTGTCAACTTATCATGGAGATCAAATATTCCTTAGAGTTATTATTTATCACTGTCACTTTCTTTTCTTGTCTAGGAGGTACCTACAACTTCCACCATAGCATTTTCTCCATGATAATTGTAGTTTTCCATTTCTTTAACCTCAAGTTATTATGAACATTGATTTTCTTGTGAATGTAGATTTTTATTTTTGAATAATTTTCTCATAAAAATTTAATTACATTTCAAATAGGATAAATAATTTTTCATTGGAATTTCAACATCATCTTCATCATTATATTGAAAATTCTTAGGGCACCTTAGTGTAATATTTCCAACCTTTTCACATCGAAAAAAAGTGTGTGGGAGCTTCCCTTTGACCCTTACTTTTCATATTTATTTATTTGAGTAAAGGAATGACATAGCCTTATGTGTCTCTTCTTCATCCTGGACATCTTCAATGATGATATTCTTCATGATTTTGAAGGAATCTTCTTTGGAATTCCCTTTTCCACTGAATCAATATCTTCATTTTTTATCTTGTATATAACAAGAGTGTTGGGAATGTTTTCCAATGTAATCTCTATTGTATATTTATCTTCTAGTACAAATACATTTGGACTGAACTAAGGCGTTAGTATTATCAAGATACACCTATATATCAATAAATCTTTAAGAGTTTCTCTGAAACCATACCTGACTTCCACAAAAACATTCACTCGGTCGAATAATGCATCTACAGACTCATTCAGGTTCGTTCTCGTATCCTCATATTCATTTCAAAAACCTTGTAATTTTTATTCTATGACTTTAATATTTCCTTAAATGATATTTAAAAACATTTCACACATCTAATTAGTTAACCTAACTGACACCACCTTTGGGTATATTTCATTGCAAAATGCTCCCCCTGATGAATTTATTCCTTTATCATCAAAACCCAATTCCCTTCGGTCATCTTCTTATAAAGTAAAAATGTGAAAACTATGTGAAATACAATGAATTTAAGTTGTAAATACATCTATTCCAAAAGATCAAAAGTAGTGCTGCATCTGCTTCATTAAAAATTGAAAGTTGTTTCCTTTGAAGATCGAAATCCCTTTATGATTGACAGCCTCCACTAAAATTCTTGAGAGTGAAACATTGACATTAATATTCCTTTATGATACTAATTTTAATCCCAATGAGGTTATTCACCCCGATAGGTGGTGAATGAGGGTAAGATAGATTAAAAATATTTCCCCTTTGGATATTTTATATCATTAAACAAAACACTTTTATCTCCCTTTCCCTTAGTAATTTATAATAAAAAATGAAAGCACACATGAGACACATCAATTTTACATGGTTTAACCACACTATGATACATCCAAGGAGAATAAAAAAGCAACGTTCCAATGTACCAAATCCCTTAAAGTGAAATATTGTAACAAATTTGGAGCGAACTCACTATGCCTCCTAGATTGCAACCAAACAAAATTTTAAAGCTCATTACTCTCTCAACTAAACTATTTTCACTCCTCCTTTATAATAATCTTCTTTTGTTCACATGAATCGATATGTTTGACACTTTACATAGTGCTTCATTAAGTTTCACTTTTAACTTGTTGATGAATATCCCTTTACCACAGAGTTATTGGGAAAATCCTTATAGGTTCACACAAATATGGATTTTGTGCAACCTTTGGATTCCATTCACACAACTTTAATGAGTTACACTCCTGTAGAAGTACCCTTGGCCCAAAAAGGCCTAGGTATTTTTGAGTGGGACAGCAAAAATATCACCCTATCATGAACATCCCTATTTATTCTTTCTGTTAACCCATTCTATTGTGGTATTTCTACAACAGTCCGATATCTTTTAATTCCATGGTATTAAAAAAATCAATGAATTCTTTGGATAGATATTACAGACCATTATATGTCCTTAATTCCTTATGTTTACTATTAGACTCACTCTCAACCATATCTCTCCACTTATTAAATGTCTAAAAAATATCAGACTTACTACTGAGTTTATAAAGTCAGACTTTACTAGAGAAATCGTCAATAAAATACACATAGTATAAGACTCCATCGAGAGAGGTAACCCTAGAAGGACCCCACAAGTCACAATGTATACACTCAAGGGGTTATTTAGCTTTATACATGGAAATAATGAAACTAACACTTATGTACATCCCATATACACATTCCTTATAGAATGGTAGGCTGCTAGGAACGCCATCACATAAGAGGCCCCATTTCTTAAGATAACTAAGACCCTTTGAACTAAAATTCCCTAGTATACTATGCCACAAAGTGGTGGGATCACATTATAAACTATAAGAGGAATTCAACTGACTTCTATAAACATTACTATCTAACACATAGAAGTAATTCCTAAGGGTTCCTTTCATAATATTGAGGGATCTAAAAACTACTCTGAGGGTCCCAGACCCTGATTTAAAGCTATACCCTTTTTGGTCAAGGGTTCCTAGAGATATTAAGTTTCTTTTTTAAATTGGGTACCACCTAACTTCCTCAAAAGACTTGAAAATACCATCAAGAATCTCTAACAAAAATAAACATATTCTCATGATGCGGAATCTCTAGTTATTCCCTAGAAAAATCACACCATACATTATTTCCCTCAATTAAGCAAATAACTCCTTCCTAAGACACATAGGGATTGAAAATCCTAAATCCAGGATCCATTCATCAAGGATGGAAATGTTAGAGATATTAAACATATCAGCAGTCTCAAAGTCTTATTCAACTAACATGGAATGGTTATTACTACTATATTTGTAGTCGCATTTCCTATTAGGGCTGTTCCTTTTTATGTGTCCATGTTTTTTACAATGGAAACATTTTATAACCTTCATTTTAGAATTTATTTTAGGTTTTCTAGGTTGACTCATTTCCTTTATCATACCCATTGACTCACTTTGGCCTCTAGATTTATTTCATTCTCTATATTCACCTCAATCCTTAACATTTAGACCCTCAGCCTTAGTTTTAATACTACCCTTCGATTGAAGGTCTTTAGAGTGTAAACCAAATTTTATTTCTTCAAGAGTTAATGTGTATTTTCTATACATAATAGAGTTTTGATAGATTTAAATTAATTATCTAATGAAGTTAACAATATAATGGTTTGATCTTCATCATCCAACTTAATGTCTATGTTGGCTAGATCAAACAAGATTTTATTAAATTCATCAATATGTATTCTAACTGCAGATCTAGGATGCATTTTTAATGTATATAATCTCATTTTTTTATATAGACTACCAACAAGAGGCATGGTCTTATAAAGTGATTCAATCTGAGACCATATACCAGCAATATAGGAATCATATGCAACTTTTCTTAATAGTTTTTCTCCTAAAGATAAAATTATCATACTACATGATTCCCTAAGGGTTTCCTTAAGGATTTCTATATATGAAACAATATCTTGCCTACTAGGGACAGTGGGGGTAGAATTATTTTTAGAACTGACAAGGGATTCTATTAGGTCAGTGTGATCTAATAAGCCTATAATTTCTATTCATTAAAGATTAAATTTGTTCTCACCATTAAACTTATCAATATAGAATTTAGTAGAACCCATATTAACATTATAGTAGGATCTGATACCACTTTTTGGGGTTAAACCTTTCAAACCATAAATTTCAAAGACCCACAGTCGTGTATAATGGTGAACAATGCGATATATTCAATTATTCATATTGACTACAAGCAATTGGATCAAGAACTGATTCACAAAATAGACACTAGAAATATAAATAGAAAATGGGGAAAGTAAACAACAACATATGTAACATGATTTGGCCCCATTGGGGACCTACATAGATGGAGAGAACGCCACCCAAGTAATTATTTTATTAATTAGTATGAATGGAAATATGAAAATATTATAGACTCGAATGTGTAATAATGAAGGACCACAAAAACTATCTGAAGAGGCTAGGATTTCTGATCATAGGTGGCAGTGGTCAATCTTTTCATGTAGAGTTAGACCCATCCACTCCAGGATGGACTCAGGAACCACAAGTGAAGGACACAGTGGAATACATGATAAAAATGTAAATCGCTACAGATCCAATAACAATATACTAGAACTTGGTTATCGTTGAAGATATGTCAAATAAAATGAACCATATTGAAGCTTAGCCATTTGAAACCTATAATAGAGGCGATTCCCCCCTAAATCTTCAATGGAGAAGTACTCTAGTTACAGGTGGTGGCACAACTCAGCTAAGGGGAGTTCAGGTGCCCGGAATACCCAGTTCCCTTTCTTCTTCTCCACAAAATTATGTCTAATCCTCCCCTCTAGAAACCCTTGATCCAAACACAATGCAGTAGAAATGAGATTTGGTGAAGGGATAGAGATCGTCAAGAATCAATGCATATACAACGCAATCAAAGAACATCAGAATATATAATCCAGAGTCCTAGGATGAAGGCCACATGGATGGATAAGATCATCACAATGGTTCACATAAAAAATAGTGTGATAGACCATGAGACACGTGGCATGGACGAATTGGTGGGATGACAGCACCAACATATTTCAACTGTTCAAATAAATAAATTGGGAGGAAAATTAATACATTGGATCATAATTGAACAGTTGTCCAAAAAAATAGATCCACTATAGGTTTAAGGGAAAAAATATGCAATATATAGATAATTTGAAAACTAGAAAACAAAACAAAATATATATGAACAATCTCATGCAACAAATATGAAGCCACATGAAAAAACCATAAGAATTAATGAACCAACCAAATATAAGAAATTAAATTCTTTTAAATTCAATATATGACTAATAAAATATCAACATAAGAGATTCTATGACTTTTAGTGTCTCTTGATAAGGATACTAACAGCCAAATTTTTGAATATTGGGATCTTTGAGGATATTAAAATCCTCATTGATGTGGAATATTTTGTAGGCTAATAAGTTCCTTAATGAATGAAGGATATGTGGGGATATTCACTTATAAATACCAAGTATCCCACCCAAGATAATCCTTGATTTCACTCATATTGTTTTAGAGCTCTCATTTTCCTCAAATAAAATAATGAATCCTCTCACTTCTATTTGCATGAAGGAAAAAAATAAATCTATGGACTCATGTTTCATGAAGAGATGATCCCATGAGGATTTCTACTTGAGTGAAGGTGAGTATCCCCCCAATGACTCTATTTGGATATGTAAAGTAGAGGAGATCCAACACTTCTATTCTCGTGAAGAATAAAACCAAACATACAATTCATATGTTCTTCAAATCCCATATTCTATGAAGGTAGTTGGAATAGTCCCTGAAGTACACCATATATCATGTATATTAAGAACCCATTCACTTATATTCATCACTTGTGAAAAGAATAAGATGGTTTAAACAACTGTTTCTTGTTGTGTGAAGGAGAAGTTCCCTATAAATGATCTAGTGTGTGCAAATGGGAATAAAGGAACAGCGGGGATCTATGAACCATCTGGTTTCACAAGGGAGTTTTGGAAATAGAGTGCGTGAAATACAACTCATGCCTGAAGACAATATTAGGTGTTCGAATACATTATAATATGGGAAAATTCATGCACAAATTCTTATGTGGATGAAGAAACAATGAAGAAAGAAGAATATATGGAATGATATATATATATTTGTTTATTTATTTTCTTGTTTGATGAATAATTTGAATGCATAAACATAGGCAATTTGATGAATAATATTTTATAACCCATGATAATCACTTCCAACTTCAAGAATTTATAAATTGTACATAAAATAATAACAGGATTATGTGTGCTAGGTTCTTTTATGAAAAAGTCCATGAAATTCAAGAATGAAGTAACATTTAGGAAATATTTTGGAATCAAAATTATAATTCACGAATATTGAGTTGATGTTGTGCACGTGATTTCTTGCATGAAATATTATTGAAGAAGTTGTTTTCACCACTTGGACACATTGGTTTGAGGCTAGGAAATTCAATTAAAATAAGGACTATATTCCCAATCATTTGATAATTAAGGAAGAAGGAAGTGTATATTAAGTTGTTTTTAACAAGCATTAATTATTATGATAGTGAGTTGATATAGTAGGATATAAAAGCATGTATCCTTGAAATTACATTGGATATCAGAGATCTACTAATTAAGAAAAAATATTTTATTAAATTTGATGTAGTGATATCATTGAGCAGATTGAGACCACTTACTAAAAAAATTATTGGAAGGAATCATTAAAGAAATAGTGGCATCAGTATAAAAATATCATTAAATAATTAGTGGTACCAATATAAATAATTCCATTTATCATGTAAAGAAAGTGGATTTTACCTATCTAAATTTCTGTGTGAATACCACTTCACTAGTAATAACTATAATCCCAATAATAAAAAATCCATGAAACAGCCGTAGGGTGATCGCAGTAAGGAGTACTGTTTATCCTTGAAGTCGAACCATATAAAATACTTTTGTGCAACTATTTCTTTTCACATATAATTTACATGTATGTGTGATTGTTTAGAGATCATTTCTCATCCATTCATCTTAATATAGGTATAGGTTCGAGAGTAAGCGTGGCTAATTTAATATAAAGTATAAACTCAGTAAAAGTCGGGTACAATGATTCCCCCCAGGTGACCCTGATCAATCCATCTGGGCTCTACAAATAGTATCAGAGCATAGTTATACCACTAATTGGATCAAATTTTTTATTCCAAGTTTATTTTAATTTTTTTATCAATTTAAGATTATATTTTAATTATGAAGTTTCTCTGGTAGAATAATTGGTCTCCCCTCTTATTGAAGAATAAATTATATTTTCTTCTAAGACTCTAAAAAATATGAAGGAGAGGGAAACAAAGAGATTGCATTAAGTCTTAAATAAATAATATAAGGATCATTGATCTTTTATCAGATCAGATGATAATGATTCTTTTGAAGAAACTAACGCGTGTTTGAAGCATATGTGGAAGATTATTCTAGAAAAACTATTGAATAATTATACTCACAATTTCAAATATGATAAAGTATTTTTATATATACCTTTTTTAAGGATATTATTGATGGCAAAGCACATCTTGAAAAGGAAATTAATAAATAAGAGGACACAGTAGGTAAAATATTTAAAAAGTGAAATTCTCTCACTGGCCATTTTGAAGAAAAGGAAGAATATGTGACTCTTTTAGATGAAATTATTTCATTAAGTTATGAATTATTGAAAAGGGATGTTTTTAGGGATTCATGAGTAAACATGGGTTTGGTGAATTATCTCATGTACTTAAAACATTATTTAACGATTCCATGAATATCCAAGATGATCAACTTGAATAAAAAATTTGTATGGTCAATGAGAATTAAAGTTTAGTATAATAAAAGAATAGGTTGTGTGAAGAGTGTATTCATAAGATCAATTCTTTATAAGAATCACATAATTCTACTTTTTTTTTGTCAAGGTAGCCCAATTTGATGTTAAATATATAATAATTAATTTCCTTTAAAACTCTTTGAATGGAGTTAATAAACACCATGAAGATATTATTAATAAAATTAAAATTTAATGGGAATTATGGATGAAATTAGTTTAAAATGAGAATATTTCCCTCTTCATGAAATTTATTGAACTATAGGTTAAATTTAAAATTTTTTAGGATACACATGTTGGAACATCCCAAGCTATTGAGAAGAATTATTCCACCCAAACATATGAAGATAGTAAATCCCCAAAAAGGGATGTTTTTATATAAACATTCACTGAGAGTCATGTATATAAAGATATTCACATTGGTGGGAAAATGAGCATAAAATTATCAATTGATCAACCTTTTACAAGTTCATTGATAATGGTAACCCATAACCGAGTCAATTATTTTTCTACTAATGTAGTCTCATATACTTGTACAGGTTCAAATAAAAAATATAAGAAGATGTTGGTAGATAAAATTGTTGGTAAATCCACCATAACACCAAGCGTGGATATTTAGAATATTAAGAAAAATAAATCCTAAAATAATTATCTGAAATAAGGAATGGAAAAACTAGGAACATAGTGGCACTAAATCTTTTAAAACTGGTACAACAAGAAAAAGAAAGAGATTCATTGACTATTGTTGGTGTGGCTGGAAGTTTAGACATCAGGATATTGTGTTTTAAAACAACATTAAAATGTATAAAGACTATAATAGGCTAACATTTAGGAGGATAATATGTGAATAAATAAAGAATATTTCTCAATATAATAGATTCCAAAAAAATATAATGAATATGAAATCTAGAAAAAGATTCACATGTCTTGAAGATTTTTGCTAGAACTATAAAATATGTGTTAAATTCTAAGATAAGTGTTGGTATACACCATCCAAGAAAAACTCCTATGATAATGTGAATAGAATTACACAACCTGGATGAAAATAGGTCATAAATAAATGATAACTATATATTTGGGAGATAAATTGGTGAAGGAATATTTTCAACATATTAAAAGAACTAAAAAACCACCCATAATAAGATTGAGAAAATGGATTCCAAGAATTTAATGACAACTAAAAAAAGATGCTTCTACTATAGAAATATAGTTCATACCATGCAATACTACAAACAGGTCTTGGAAATTAAAATTAATGGAAGAAATCTAAAATTAAGAAGAGAATCAATCCATAAGAGAAACAAGGAGGTATGATAGATTGAAGATATTCTTGAAAATGATTTTGATAAGTTACGTAAGAAAGGTAACTCAAAAACATTGAATAATCCATTTGGAAGATCTAAATTATAATATTTTCAGTATTAATATCTAATTATTTGGCCTCATCAAGTGAAATCTACTAAATAAATAAAAAATACTAAAGATGAAGCACCTTTTGGAGAAAAGGTAAAAGGAAAACAGGTTTATCCATAGTAAGAATAACATGGATTTTATGAGAGTTTATCAATAAATGATATCTCATTTTATTCACAAATATTTTATTCATGGTTCAAGAATACTATAATTTTTTTAATAAATTGTATGAATCTTCTACCTAGTAAAGAAGAGATATTGAATATAGAAAAATAGGAACCAAGGGAAGCTACTACATTACTATAATATGTGAGGTTAAATAATCCACACAAGAAAAAGATGAATGAAAGTAAAGAGTCTATGTTGACAAAGAATTCTCATAATTTTTAATTGGACATAATTAGGAATAGGTACCAGACACATTAGAGATACAAGGAAAATAGTCTCTAGGTTGAGACACTACCAAAAAAATAGGTTTTTGCACTGCCACCCTTTAATATCATTAAAAAACATAAATAACGGGGGAACCTTTATTAGCGCTAAAAAAATAATTGATAAAAGGTACTTTTAATAGTGCTAAAAAATTTCTATTAAAAGTACCCCTTTATTAGTGCTTTTTTAGTGCTATTAAAGGGGCCCCCTTTATCAGTGATTTTTTTAGTAGCATTGATAAAAGGGGGTCTTCAACAGCATATTTTAACTAGCACTAAAAAAGGGTATATTTCAAAAACATCATTAATAATAATATATAAATATATTTATATTTATAGAAATATAATATATATTTTTTAAAAAATGTTTTAAATAAGTAAAAAATGACATTTACACTTAATATATAATAAATTTAAGGGAAATTACTTCTAAAATATTTTAAAATAATATTATTAATTAATAATTTTCTAATTATCATTGAGTAATAATCATTTAATATTAGTTTGGAAACACCAAGAAAATTAAAAAAATGATAAAAGATCCAAAATAAGATGAAAATGTAACTCAAACACCAATCGAACATAACTTTTGATCGGGGTGTTTGTTTGAGCTCTACCACATATCAAAATCAAAGCCTGCGATGACCTCTACATGCTGGTGACATTAGGGAATTTCCTATAATATTTTTTAAGGCCAAAAAATTCCCATAAGGCCTCCAAAACTACGTTTTTAGTCAGGATACCAAAATTATTTAATATTTGATGGAATTTCATCCTCATTTTATGGGGTATTTTTTATCTTTTTTAGTGGGGACTGAATTTATTCCCATGGATTACATTCATATTGATATAATGGATTTGAGATTTTATCATCTTTCACAATGTAATATTATTTATAATAAAATATATATATATTCACACATACAAATTTAATTTTATAAATAAAAAATTAAACATAGTTACGTATAAATTATATTTCTCAATATATAAGATTTATAATTTCCATTTTATTAAAAATAAAAATATATGAGTATTTATATACCTATATAATGTGTGTGTGTGTGTGTTAGTGTGTGTCTTTATTATCAAACTGATATATATTATCTATATATTCTAACATACGAATATATAAATTAATATATAATATATGTAAATATATAAAAATATGTATAATTATATACTTACAGATGCACATATACAAAATATATATACATGTGTATATATGTTGTATATATGTATTTATTTTTTTATTTTTTTATAAACATGCACAAAAAACATATTTTATAAATGTATTTAGAACTAATCTTATAGATATATATTAATATGAAAATAAATATACAGATAAAAAATATAACTCTATATATAAATAGACATAAATATATAATATATATATATATATACACACTACTACAAAACAGGCCTTTAACATCGCTAGAAATGGCCTTTATTAGCGCTAGAAAATCACTGACTTTGTGAGTGACATTAAAAGCCTATGGATTTTATAATAACTGAAAAAGAACTGATAATGGGGTAATTTATCAGTGCTAAAAAGTGCCAATAAATAGGACCTTTTTCAGCACTTCTGTTTAGTGGTGCTAAAGGATCCCTTTATAAGCTCTTAATAAAGCACTGATAAAGGAATTTTATCATCCCTTTTAGAAGTGCTGGTAAATGTGTCATTTATCAGTGATTTAAAAAGTGCTGATATAGGGTCATACTATAGTATGCTGTAACAACACACTGTAGCACCATAAATAGACTAGATATCAACAATCCAAACTTTCAATGTTACCACAATTTCCATTGACTTTCTTTGTGGAGCTTCCAACACTACATGAGTAGTTTCGAACGAACCACCCCAACTCAAAAAATAGAATCCAACAGTATAAGAAAACAATTATTGTGAGTAATACTAAAAAGAAATAATTAAACATAAATATGAAATTTTACATTAATTATATGGACAATGGTTTTATCATGAAAATATCAAGATTACCTCTTTGATTGAGCAGTGGATGGAACTTGAAAGAAAATGATAAATTTCAACACTACAGGAGTGAATGGTTTTGTGGGAGAAGAATTCTATGAATGTTTAGTGAAGAATAGAATTAAATATGGATAGATCACCCCGACTTGAACAAAATAGTCCACTAGTATATGAAAATAGTTACTATGTAAATAATACTAAAATGAAAAAAAAATTAAACATACATATGAAACAATACTTTAATTCTATGGACACTGATTTTACTATGCAAACATCAAGTTTACCTCTGTAATTAAGTCAAGGTATCGTTGTTTCTCTTCTTACAAAGATAGTGGAGGTAACTTGAAAGAAAGTGATAAGTGATCCATTGTAGGGGTGAAAAGGTTTTAAGGGAGAAGGTCCATGAAAGTTGGAAAGAGCACACCAACTCATAAAAAAGAATCCACCTGTATAACAAAACAATTATTATGTGAATATTATTGAACATAAATAAATTAATAATTAATATGGAACAAAACATTAATTCTATAGACAATGATTTTACTGTAAAAACATCAAGATTACCTTTGCGACTGAGCAAAGACTACATCGTTTCTTTTATTTCAAAGGCATGTCACATGGATAAAAATATTCTAAAATAAAATAAATTTTCAAAGAATAATGTAAATTAAATCAATGTTCCATTATATAATTTTTTAGTAAATAGATATATTATATCGTAACATTACCTTTTCATCTATACAAATGGTTTCCTTCATTATAGTTTGTTCTCCAAGGGATTAGTAACATTATCATGTGTAGAATACATTTTCTGGATGAGTAGTCAAACATTTAATTTATTTTATACTAATGAAATAGAGAACGTATAATATTATGATAAAAAACATAATATACTAAAAAACAATTTTACCTTCTCATTAAAATCTATTTATTTTTTATGGTTTCAAGGATTTTGTTTCACTTTCAATAATCCAAATCCCCTTCCTTCGGTCCCCTGTAACGTACAAGACATTGTCTATATTGTGACAGACATGAAATGATTGTGATGTCCTAATGAAAGGGTCATCCTCAATTGAATTCTCATCTGAAAAAACATTTGTTTTAGTCACCAACATGACAATTGATCAATTCTTGTTTTTTGGATTAGATACATAAAATACTAGTGCTTCTTGTGATTCCATTATGAATGGATCATCTTTTTCCCCATCTACACTAATATTCCCCTTCACAAAGCCCAATTGATCAACTTTCACACCATTGATATTGTAAACCCATTTTCAATGGAAAAGTGACACTTGAAATTTTTTATAATCCAGCTCATATATCTATTCCACAATTCCAAAATATGACATATTTTAAAAGTTGTATTTATATCCTTGGAAGAAGACATGTGCATCGCTTCAGTAACAATCGTAACATCACTATTTTTAATCGTACTGATGTAATCCTATTATTTTAAATAGAAATTATTACCATTTATTACAAAACCATTGTAAGATATAACATTTTCATTGGGTACTCTGGCTGGACATTGAAGTCATTCGGTAATTGAATTCAGATTTACAGATAATTCCTTATAAATTTCATCTATGAACAATCCTATAAACTGTTGATTATGCGTATTTGATATCCATCCTTCATCCCTTGATGGATTCAAATCTATAATAATTTATTTGTGGGATTAAATGTATGGATCGAATCTTTACTATTATGTAATATGTAAATATGTCCTCTGTACCACTCTATCAATGTAATTTTAACAACATCTATTTCAGAAATCCCTTCCCCCATAAGGCATTAACTATTACAAGACTTTGGGAGACTGATGCTTTAAACATCTGATTGGTAATCAGTATAGAATTCAATAGCCTCTTCAATTATATATCATTCTGCAATACAAAATTCGGGTCAAATTCGATTCTTAACATACCCCTTCAAAATCTTCATATACGGATCAATGGGGTACATCTATCTATAATGGATAGGTCCACATGGTTGAACCTCTCTCACCAAGTGAACCGTCATGTGGACCATTATATCAAAGAATTATAGTAGAAACAACATCTCTAATTTGCATAAAATTACTACAATCTCCTTATTCATGATGGGAAACTTCACTGGGTCTACAACTTTACTGCATATGGATTTGAAAAAGAAGCAGAGTCCGGTTAATTTATGTTGTAAATTTTGATGCAAAATGAAATTAAATGTAATGGGAATAAAATCTTACATCAAAACATGACATTCGTGTGATTTTAGTCCTTGTAACTTCAAATTAGTCATTAACATGACATTCTTGATATTTGATGAATACCCCTATGGAAATTTTACACTAGTAAAGAAAAAAGATAAATTGACATTTTTCCTATCTGGATAGAGTGTAAGATATTGGAGGAAGAAAAGTTTTCCTTTTACCCTTCAGTGGTGCCAACTCTTCCCTTATCCACATTTCAATCAAGTAAAACCTAGCCTTGATACCATCTTTTATTTTTCTAGGAACTTTTAGTAACATTCCAATAACACTATCATATATAATATTTTCTATATGCATGACATCAATAAAATATATGACATACAAATAATTCCAATATATTAATTCAACAAAAATTGATCTATTCTTCCAACCTAATTTTTTAATGTTTTTCAAAAAAAAAATATCGAAAATAGTGTCCATATTTTTTTCTTTCTTGTATATTTGATCACCCATTGCTAGAGATAGCATTGTACCTTTTTTGATATTCCCAATAAATGCTTTCATCCAGGTTAAATATTTATGTCATCGAGGTAAAAATTTCTAATGTCGTAAAAACATAGTCTTCAAGAAATATTTCATTCAAACTGAGTAAGTGTTTTTTTCACAAATAGGACCACCCAATATTCCTTTAATTCTATATCCTGATAAATTTTCATAATCAAGTTATTTTTCCATACAACATGGACCTCAATGTGAATTCTTCACTTCTATTAGAATCACACGTTGTGAAGCATGTGTCCCACATCAATTTCATATCTTCAATCAATGGATCTAAATAGATATCAATATCATTACTGAGTTTCTTGGGTCTGGATATAAGTAGAGACAACATAATGTATTTCTACTTCATGTGTAAAAATGGAATCAAGTTATAATTTAAAAACATGATAGACCATGTACTATGAGTACTGTATTATATACCAAAAGGATTTATTCCATCGGTAGATAAGGCAAGATGGATTTTTCTGGGCTCATATCCAAATCCAAGAAACTACTACTCAATTTTCATCCACTCCGGAGAATCTTCGGAATGTAGGTTCCCATATTTAATTCTTGTATCTTCATGCCATGTTAATTTTCTTGCAGTTTTATAACATCCATATAGTCTTTTAAACCATGTAATGATAGGAAAGTACCATATAGATTTTTAAAAACAAGATACATTTTTCTTGTATCGATTTTCACCACAATTCTTGAATTTTCTTAGTGATTCATGATCCTTGTCAAACAATATGAAATAATTTTTACAAGCGTGTATTTTTTTGAAATAATTCCCATTGTTCATAAAAATGTTTAGTGTCATGTGTTCGGCAAGGTAGTTCATTTTCTTTTGGTAGTATATCATTCAAAAGAAGAAATAGTTCTGTAAAGCTGGTTTCACTCCATCCGCTACCAGCTTTCAAATTATATAACTTCAATAGGGATGAAAATGTTGTTCATTTAGTACCACCAGTATAAAATCGTTTGTTGGAAAAACTATTTATGTCCTCAAACAACTTTGGACAATCAAAAAGGTCATCTTCAATTTCTATTTTAGTTCCTTCCATTCTATCTCCATCATATTTTACAAAGGTATTCATATAAAATGATTCATAAACCATATTATCATCCCAATCGATGTGGACATTATGTTTTTCCACATTTTTAGTCCAAAATTTAAAGCTTTGATCTATTCGGTGACAAATTAAATGTTCTTCCAACTCTTCTGGACTAATTGGTATTGAATAACAACAACGTAAACACAAACAAAGGATTTTATAAATGTTGTTTGTATGATATATTGAAATCATGAGGAACTCTTTAACTCTATATTCATATTCTTTTGTCAAATGATTTTCCTGAATCAATTTTCAATTCATATCCAGCCTATTGGGTTCATAAAAGATTAATTTTGTACAATATATAAATAAATACCCATAAGATATTACTTATCAAAAGTGATAGTTGTAGACAATTATAGTAAGGGAAAAATGGATCATTTCTACTAGAATATTTGAGATCCTATATTTTCCAAATCCAAAAATAAGGGTTGTTGGAATTTGAGAAAATAGAGGGAGATAAAGGCTAATAATAAATTATATTATCACTGAACTTTATTGGTGTAAACTGGAAGATGGATAGTGTAATGACCCTTTCTTGAATTACCTAAACAACACCAAGTCAGATCATCTTATGACCTCTAACAAACCTCAATGTCACTAAATGATGGTTTGAGCTTTGGGTGCAAAAAACCATAAATGGGAGGTCCACCACCCCCCCCCCCCTAATATAGAAACAATTAGTACTAGAGGTCGAAAAAAATTCTAGAATGACCCATGGGATCAATGGACATGCAAACCTGAAATCATCATTACCCAATATAGGAATACCGATTAGACAAACAACTATGGAAATAAATGATTCAATAACTATATAGACACACATACATGTCACGCCAGTATAAAAACTCACATATAGTCTATAAGAAATATCAAATAGATAAAAACCCAATATTCAAACATAATGTGAACTATAAAGGAACCATGATGATTCAAAAAGTGAATGCTTGAGTGATAAAACCTCATGTGCTTAACTGGGGATGAACCCTTTGAATATTCTCCATAGAAAAAGTAAGGTTCATAGTAAATTCCAAGATAAAAGAGATCCTATGATATATATAACCAATAGGGGAACATACATCACTCCGCTAACATGGTTCTTGAAAATAACATCTGAAGCTACATGTCCACTGAGGTGTCTATGAAAGGTATCATCATATATATAATAATTAGGGGAACACCAATGTGCCTCAAATCAATTGTCAATAAAAAATAATATACAAGAAACTTTTCCCCCCATGCTCGGCTGGGGTGGTGAGGGTTGTTAAGGGTTTGGGTCGTGGTCACAGGGTCATGTACTCGGGACAATGATTTACCTGTATTTTTTTTATCTCATTGTGTGCCACTTCCAAGTTTTACCCAATTTTTATAAAATAATATACCTAAAAATTTTTACACAATTATATACATATATGAAAAAATTATTTATTATCAATATATAAAATATAAAAGTAAAACAAAAATGAATAAATCCAAGTTTCGGTGTCTGATATAATCAATGTATCATAAATCGGCAGTCAATAGAAACAACAGACCACAAATTGTACCCTAAACAACAGATCACAAAAAATCATAAACAACAGATCACAAACAAATCATAGATGAAGAAATCAAAAACGAAACCAAAAATACACAAACAAAATAGGAAGGAATACCTTGCTAGGTTGAAGAAAATCTGACACCCTCTTTGGAAACCCAAACTGCAATCGAAAACCAAATGTTAGACGATATGTTAGAGAAACTAGAGGTAGTCGAGTGGTGTGATTCAACCTTCGATTCACTGAGGAGGAGCGTCGATAGCGGGTGGCTTCTGCGGAATGCTTCTATATCACAAAGGCTTCGCAAATGGTTAGAGTTTTTAAAATAGATCAAGTCACTTTTATCAGCGCTTACAAATAAGTGCTGATAAAAAGCTATTTTATCAGTGCTTATTACTTAAATGCATATAAAAGGGCTCTTTATCAGCACTTTCTTTATTGATGATAAATCTTATATTTATCATTACTAAAAAAGCACTGATAATGATGATTTTATCAGCGCTTATTATTGAAGCACTGATAAAAATTTTATAATTATAACTATAAATAAAAAGTAATAAATATTTATAAATAATTAATAAATATATATAAATATAAATATAGTACATATATTCCTTTTTAAATAAAATTTTTATGATTTGATAATTATTTATTTATAAATATATAAATATTTCTAAAAAATAATATTTATATCATTAAATATATATTCATATAATTATACATATATATATATAATAAATATATATAAATATAATTATTATAAAAATATTATTTATTTAAGTTAATTTATTATATATTTATTAATTATTTAAATATTTATAATTATTTATTTATAATTATATAAATACTTTTAAAAAAATATTTATTTATAATTATAATTATATAAATATAGTAAATGTACATTTATAAATATTTTTATTTATAAATATTTTTTAAAAAATATTTTTTTAACATAATTAATGAATATCTAATTTTAAGTGCATGTGTATATGTTAGAAATGAGTGAAATTGAATAAATTAAGAATAAGTACACTAGAATAATATAGAAAAAAAATGATAAATTTTTTGTGTGTGCATTGTAATATAAAAAAATGCATTAATTGCGTATATATGAAATAAGTATAACACACATTTGATCTGTATTAAATTAATAAATCAAACTTCACTCAATTATATGTCGAGTACTATGCAATTAGTCAATGTTTTTAATTCATATTAATTTTTAATTATAAACCATTATTAAATAAATATATGATTATTTAATTTAAGGCGCATAAATATTTTTTAATATATAAATCATATTTATATAAATTAACATACATCTATTTATTTAATATATATAATTTAATAACATTAAAATATCATAATTATCTAATTAATAAAATGTGTAATATTTAATAATTTATAATCAACCTATTCATTTTTATCAATAATTATTTAATTAAAAAAATTATAATTATTTTTTAATAAACACATTTTTATTTTTTATTTATTTCATTTTTTCATTTTTTTTATTCAGACCTTTATCAGCGCTAAAAATGTGCTGATGAAATAAATATTTATCATCATTAAAAATAAATCACTGATAAAGGGTAACCTATATCATCGCTAAAAAACAAGAAGTGATAAATGATACCCCCTATCAGTGCTAAAAAATAAAGCACCCATAAAGGAAACCCTTTATCAATGTTAAAAAGAAACCACTGGTAAATGGTTAAATTTATTAGTACTTTTTTAGGACTTATAAATATGCCACTTATTAGTGTTTTTTTCTAGCACTGATAAATATAAGTAATATTAAAGGCCTATTTTGTGGTAATTCTATATTAATATATGAATAAATATAGCAGAGTATATATATATAAATAAATAGATATATCATTAAATGGAGAACAAAACAAGATGGTCAAGTGGTAAAGGTGCAGGTGCACAAGGGAGAGGTCTCGAGTTTGAATCCAAGAAGAGGAAAGGTCATGGGTTAGTGCAGGGGGATAACATTGTTAAAGGGTGGGAGGGTGCACCTAGCGCTGTTAAAGGGGGTTGGCGGGGGTAGAGGGGGAGTGGGCAAGGATCCCTACCACTACTAAAGGGGGTTAACCACTGTGAAAAGGGGTTCTCTAATTTAATGATTTTCTGTTTTATTTTTTTTAATTTTTTCAGTGCTTTTTAGCACTGATAAAAGGGGCCTTTATCGGTGCTTTTTTAGTGTTGATAAAAGGGACCTCGTTTTGACAGTGGCTCGATTATCAATGCTTTTTTAGCGCTAATAAAGACCTTATTTACCACTCATAAAACCCTATTTTGTGGTTCTGAGAGTAAATACTAAGCCTTATTAAACCTATTAATAATCTCATAAATATTCCAAATTTTTCCATTACTTCTTATGTAGAATTTTTGTGATTACATTTTAAGGAATTAAAGGTGAATCTCACTCTCAAGAGGATAACTGAATAAAAACTGTGGAAGAAAAAAAGTTCAAATGATTATTTAATATTTCATAAAAACGTGAATTATTTTACAATGGTGGATCAATAACATGAACACCTTAAATACTATTTAGTGAAATTATCCACCAAGTTAAATGAAGTGGGTGCACCCCTTGAGGGATAGAAACATAGAAGAGGTTCTATTGATATTTATTCCATATTTCACATGAATGTTTTTATAAGTGTTACAAAAAAAGATGGCTAATCACTTGGGCTAGAAACCATCAATATCCTTCATATGTGGGAGGAGGCCCTCAACCATGAAGGTTTAGGGTATGGCAGAAGAGTGTGATTGGTTGTTCCCAACTTTACTTTTTTTGACATGATCTTGATAAATCCAAGATGTACAAGCTGATAAATGATGTGATCAAATGAGTGGAATCAAATAATACAGAAAATGAATAAAATGTTGGAACCAAACTATAGGATTGTCACATATTATTTATAATTAATTTATGAAATTAAATAATTCCCTTGTGATAAATTCTTTCTTCATCGATGGATCAGAAAATGGATCTACATTGTACCATCGTTGGGTTATAGGAATAATGAATATATTCACTTTGGTTGTAATTCACATGTTTTTTACAAATCTCCAAACATTGTCGTTGGAATCTCTTGGTGCTAGCACAGCAGATCATATCACCTATGTTGTCCACCTTTCATCACCTATAGATTCGTATCCAAAAGATTCTCTTTGATCTCTCTTTACTCAAGAGTGTAATATGGAGTAATATCACACTCCATTCTTGGGAGTTTTCTTGGAGAAAGGAGATCTTTAGGGCTTCGATATGATTCTATAGATTTCATTGTTCACAACAAAACAAATAATTGGCTATATTGAAAAATAATATAATTTGGTTTATATACCACTACGATTAGAAATAAATAATTTCACAAGTGCCCTTTAATATTTATTTAATCTCTATGTAACCCCATGTTTATAATATTATTATTATTTATTAACATGTGCTAAACTCACAAATTAAATTAAATATTTTTAATCAAATAATATTAAATATATATTATTTCTAATTTTAACATTGAACTCAATACTCTATTTATCTGTAATATTTATCAGGCCTTGAATAATGATTTTTTATTTAATAAATAAATCTCACTACATTATTCCCCAATAAATAAACAAATACTATATTCACTGAATATAAAATAAATATTTATTAAATATTCCACTCACATAATATTCTATGGAATAACTAGTAATGGAATATATATGATAAAAAAACATTAATAATTATTAAGCCACATGTGTGAATAATATTACTTCAACTTGTTAAATAACAAATTGTAATATATTATTTAACTAGGATTCTGGATACACTTAGTGTGTGACCTTTTAGGACTCTTTCTTAGTGGAATTAGGAGAAGCATCCTAAAGTATAAGGTTATCATTTAGAAAATGATAAGGAACCCATAATAATAATTTAATGTCCCAATGACATAATACCACAAACATATGATTAATCTTAAATATAATCCCATAATAGGATTTGTATGATCAAAAAGGTTGGATGACAGTGTCAGCAACCTATTTGCTCGATGTCTCTTTCTTGGACATTACAGAAATAGAACTTTCATATGGAACACTTTGAAAGTGAGTTTATTTAGGCTATATCAATTCCAAGAAAAGGAATGAGATATCAATTTCCATTAAAGAACGTAAGGGTTGAATCTATTCTAACATTATTCATTAATTAAATATTACTCGTAACGCGCCCAACTTACATACTTCACCACGAACATATGTCGTCACCATTTTCATCAATACATCAAAGTACATGACTTATAATACTCATTAATAATAATCTTAAATTCTAAGGATAAATACACACATCAATATATAGGAACATCCAATGATATATATAAATGTGTATTTATTACTTGTGGGCCCCGTTCTTAAAATATCCTACACTAGATATTACCAAGGGAATATTGTAGGTTTTGGGCACATAGGAAGAGTGAGATGGATGATTACCAACTTTAATTTTTTCTGTATTAAATGACAAAACCTTGATCTATATGATGATGAACATTGTGATCCATAGAATGATTCAAATAAATATGAAAAAGGAATAGAAACGTGGAACAATGAGATAGGATCAACATATTTTGTTTATAATTAATTTATTTAAATACAAATTACCTCCAAAGTGATTCTTTCTTCGTAGATGTGTTCGGTCACATATATGCAGGCATATTATTGTTATGCTGTAGAGATTAGGGGTAGATCTCCTCTAGCGATGATCCACACATGTTCTACAAATCTTTAGACCTCTCTAAAGGAGTCTTTGGGTGCTAACACAAAATATCTGTGTGCTTGCGATGTATTCATTTGATCACCTTGAGAACCAATTCCAAAGAGTTCTACTTAATCCGTTGGAGGACGATCACTCTCATTCATAATATCATTCTTGGAGAGGGATTAACTCTCAAGGATAGAGTTCTTTTCTCCAATTTGTTGTTCACAACACCATAGTCATCACATTACTTGCCCTTGGCTAATGATATAATAATATAACCAGGCATTTATTATACTAGGGTAATAACAAATAATTTTCACTAGTGACTTATCTATTTTATTAAACCAAGGGAAACATCCATGTCAAATAATAATACCAATATTATTATTTCTGGAAATGCACTTAACATGCGAGTTATAATTAAATATTATTTAATAAAATAATATTCACTATTATTATTTTTCACTGGACCATTAAACTTGGTCCGCCAATCCTTTTCAATATTTATTAATTATTCAACTCACAATATATTCTCTCAAATAACTAGTGAAAAAATAAATGCGATCAGGCTTACATGAATAATTATTAAACTATGACCCTGAATAATATTTATTAAACTTTTTAAATAATAAATTATTTAACTGAGATACTGGATACACTTATTGTGTGACCCTCTAGGCCTCTTTCTCAGTGGCATTAGATGAACCTGCGAAAAGTACAAGGTCATCATCTAGAAAAATGCCAAGGAACCCATAGATAATTAGGTTAATGTCACAATGACATGTCACCTCATATGAACTAATACTTTGTTATATAATCCATTTATCGCAATATCTCTAATCGAGCAGGTTTCATGAATGTTCCATCAACCTATGTGTTCGATATATCTTTCATTCACTTTTTTGAAATAGAACTTTCCAATTGATCACTATGGCCATTGATTTATTTATTCTATATCATTTCCATTAAAGGGATTGAGATATCATCTTCTGTTAAAGAAAATAAGGGATAAATCCTTACTCACATTATTCATTAATTCAATATTACTTATGATGCACCCAACATATCCTACCTCTCCATGAACATATTTCCTCACAGTTTTTATCAATACATCTAAGTGTGTGACTCATAATATCCATTAATAATAATCTCAAAGTGTAAGGACCAATACACACATCTATCTATAGGAACATCCAATGACACTTATAAATGTGGATTTCCTACTATCGGGTCTTGTTCTCATAACATCCTACAGGATATCACCAAGGGCACACACCATGAGAAGGTGTGTTAATGTCCTATGAGTCTCCACCCCTAATAGAATACATCATTTGTTCCCCTAAAATGATATCATCTAGATATATAACATATATTCAATAATAGTTTCATAGAACTTCTGGTTTTTCATCATAGTAGGGATATGGTATGGCCTTTTAGTGCGACAGTTACTCTTAGGACATTATCACATAAAATGCTATGAATAAGAACAATCATGATGTGATAATAAACTTATTAATATTAAAAACTATTCATATAAGTTTTTATAAAGTACAAAAGATATTGGTTCTAGGGAAAAAACTTCAAAATACTCCCACTTTCACTAGATCCAACTGCTAACGACCTTCAATCCACTATCTCTCAGATCATGCTCATGCTTCTGTTGAGATAGGTCTTTAATCAATTCGTATTCCAAATTATATTCCATGGATATTATTCTCACTACAACTTCTCCCCTTTGATAAAATTCCCTTAATAGGTGATACTTCTGGAGTATGTGCTTTGTCTGTTGATGAGGCCTTGCCTCTTTTTCAAGAGAAACTACATAGTATTATCAAAATACAATGTGATAGGTTCTTTACTCTTAGGTACCACATCGAGCTCCTAGAAATAGTTTTGAAAACAAATGGATTCCTTGTCTACATAAGAAGAAGATATATACTCAAACTTTACTGTCAAATTAGTGACAACTGGCTAATTTGAACTCTTTCAGCTCACATCTCATCTATTAAGACATAAAACATATCCTGATTGTGACTTAAAATTAGTCTGATCTATCTGAAAACCAGCATTAGAATACCCCTGGATGACAAGCTCTTTGTATCCTCCACACACTAGGAACGTGTCCATAGTTCTTCATAGATACTTAAGGATAGTATTAACAGTAGTCTAATGTTGTTCTCTAGCATCTTCTTGATATCTTCCAACCATGATTAATGCACAGGCAGCATCAGGTCTAGTCCATAACATGGAATAAATGATTGTTCCAGTCGATGAATCGTATGGGTTCTTACTCATTATATCTTTATCTTATTGTATCTTGAGACGCATTTTCTTAGAATTATGTAAAACATGTGACATTGGAACTAATACCCATTTGAATTATTCCATACTAAATCCCTTTAATATCTAGTCAATATATGTACTTTGGCTTAGTCCATGAATCCTCTTGGATATATCACGAATGATCTTGATCCCTATAATGTAGGAAGCTTCCCCTAAGTCCTTTATAAAGAATCACTTGTTTAACCAGTCCTTAACAAATTGTAATACTGGTATGTCATTTCCAATAAGTAATATGTCATTAACATATACTACTTGGATAACGAAGGTACTCACACTAAACCTTTTGTAAACACATAACTCGCATTCATTTTTAATGAAACCAAATTATTTTATGGATTCATAAAATCAAATTTTCTATGTCCTAGAGGATTAATTCGATGCATAAATGGATCTCTACAACCTAAAAATATTTTTAGCATCACTTGGTGTCACAAACCCTTCTGTTTGTGTCATATAGACATCATCTTGAAGGTTCCCATTAAGGAATGCAATTTGGGAATCTATATTCTAAATACCATAGTCATGTTAAGATGCTATAAAAAATATGACTCTGATGGATTTAAACATGGAAACTAGTGAAAAAAAATTATCTTAGTCAATTTCAGGATGTTGTTTAAACCCTTTCTCTGCTATACTTTCTTTATAGGTACTTACTTTTCCTTCTATGTCCAATTTCCTCTTGAATACCCATTTACATCCAATAGTATTTAAATCAATTGGTACATTGACCAGAACCCAAACTTGGTTCAGATACATGGAATCCATCTCAGAATTCATAGCTTCAATCCATATTGTATCTTCTACGCTCTCTACTACCTCCTTTTAGGAGATAGGTTCATCATTGTCCAACAATAATGAGTCACCATCCTTAGTGATTATAAAACCATATCTCTCTGGTTCCCTTACATATCATATACTCCTATATAGTAAATGTCATTTAGGAACTACTTCTTCAATGAGGACCTATGGACCTTTTTCCTATACCAACTCTTGATTATATTGAACATCAACTACATCGAAGTCAATATTTCTCCCACTATCTTTTTTGAGGATGTTCTCCCTCTTAAGAAAGACATCTTGTATGGAAAAAATCACCTTCTTGTTTGAGGGGTTGTATAGGTAGTATCCCTTTTTTTCTTTGGGGTACCCTATAAATATACACTTTGTGCCCCAGGGTTCTAATTTTTTTTCCTGATAAATACTTAATAAACTCTTAGCATCTCCATACATGTGCATGTAATAAAATGGTTTCCTTTCCAAGCCATAACTCAAGGGGAATTTCATTTTCTTCTTTAGTTAGTACTCAGTTTAATTGGTATGTTTTAGTTTGTAATTCATATCCTCAAAAGGATGATAGAAGATCCACATGATTCATCATTTCCCCTACTATGCCCAAGAAGGTATGGTTTCTCCTTTCACTAAGACCATTCCACTATGATGTATATGGTGGAGTGATTTGAGAAAGAATCTCAAACTCCCATAAAAATTTAATGAACTCTTGGTTAAAATATTCTCCACCTCAATCCGATCGAAGTTTCTTTATCTTCTTACCAAGCTAATTCTCTACTTCATTTTTTAAGCCCTTGAATTTCTCAAAGGAATCAGACTTATACATCATTAACTAAATATATCCATATCTACTCAATTCATTAGTAAAATTTATGAGTTAATAATATCAAGCACTAGCCTCTACTTGAAAAGGTCCACACACATTAGTGCGTACTAATCCTAGAAGCTCTGTGGCCCTTACACCATGTCCACCATATAGTGGTTTAGTCATATTTCCTTGTAAACAATTGTGACATCTATCAAGTGGTTTTAGATTAGAAGAGTCTAAATGACCTTCTTGGTAGAGATTTTTCAGTTGCTTCTCATTTACATGACCAAGATAGTGATACCACAACTAGGTGTTATATGATTTTTGTGAACCTAATTCTTTATTGATTTCAAACACTTAGATTTCTTAATTTAATAAATATATAAGGTTATTTAAATTTTCCATACCACAATAAATGATTCTTTTATAAATGGAAAAAAATTTATTCCTGATCATGAAAATAAATCCATAGGTATCTAAACTTGATAAAACAAATTACGTTTTTTCTAATAGTAGGTACATAATAATAAACATATACAAACAAAATCATTATAATTTTAAATGAAAGGTGGTGTCCAATAATGGAAATATTATCTTACCTCACACCATTGGATGCTCATATATCCACCTCTCCTCTGGTAATTTTATGAAATCTACTTGGTCTTGCATTTGAATACAGATATGAGAACCACAAGCTATATCTAATACCAAATGTGTAGAAATGGAAATATTTCACTTGATAACAAACACACCTTTAGATTCCCCTTGACTCTTGGTGTAGTTCCTCTTCCAGTGCCTGTAATTTCCATATGAAAAACATATTACCTCCTTTTCCTTTCCTTGCCTTTGAATCTTCTTCTTCTTCTTGGTCAAACAGTGCTTAGTGGGTTTATACTATTTATAAATCTTAGGCCCCTTTTCCTTGTCCTTCCTATTTCAATTTACTATAAAGACTGTGGGTTTGTCATGCCCCATGTCCTTATCCACCTGGTGAATTAGGTTCAAAAGTTACAATATACTCTTCTCATTATTTATCATATTATAATTTAAAATAAAACTAGAGAAGGTCATGGGAAGTGTTGAAAGTAAGAGATCTATACACAACTCATCTAGTAATTTAATCCCTAATATGTAAAGATGCTTAATGTAGCTAATAATATTAACTATATGAGGCCCAGCAAGCATAGAATCTCCAAGCATATTCATGAACCAAGAATTGGAGATCTTACAACTCCCTTTTCTTTTCTTCTCTTGATAGAGATCTCGAAGGTGATACATCATTCTATATGCATCGATTTCCTCCTATTACTTCAAGACATCATTGGAAATGGATGCTACCATGAACAATTGAACATTTATGGAATTATTCAAATTTTTCTCATACATAGAGAGCTCTTCATCACTCACATCATTTCCAAGTGCAACAGGTAATGGTTTTTTCAGCACATACAGTTTCATTTCATGGTGAAGGATGGCCCATATGGACCTTTTCCACTCCTAGAAACTAGTGCCAGTGAGAAGGTTTTACTTCTTGAGAATGGATCACAATGATATGCCTGATTTCATTTTTATTTTGATTTTACAAATAAAATAAGTAGAATTTTAGTACTTTATCTTATAAAATTTAAACAAATAAATAAATATTATATTTATTAGTCTCCCACTATTTTATCAAAACCTAATATCCCTAACCATTGGATTCATAATATCTTATTTCTTGTATATTCTAGTTGTAAGGATCCATATTCCATTCTCATTACCCAAAATTTGGCTAGTCAAGAAACTCGAATGGTTTTAGGTAGGCATTCAGAATGCCAACTACATTAACTCGTAGTTCCTTGATCTGTTGAGTGGTCTCCCCAACCCTAAAATCATTAATTTATATTTATTTATCCTTTTTCCCTCAGTTACACAAAGTCCTGTTGTGGCAGTCAACCCTTGATGTCAAACAAGTTATGTCATCCCAAAACCTAAAATTAGAATTCCCTCATAATTGAAAGCACCCCAACTTTAGATGGTCATTCCCTTTGAACTATTCCTCGATTCTAACTGATGTAATGGAAGGCTATAATGACTTAATATTTTATTGAGGAATTTTATCCTTTATTCTTAAATTTCCATTTTTTATCTTTATCACAATCTTGTTAATATTAAGTGGGATTACTTAAGTGATTAACCATGTCTTTAGGTAATATTTATGTATAAACCAGTTTATTTTAGTTCCATCTTTCATGTTTGTTAATTTTTTAATTGTTTGATGATGACAAAACATCTATAATGAATAACCATGAAACTGAAAAAAATAAAATAAAGGGTATGATAATGAGATTTTTCTAATGGTTTGTTCATCTGGAGGTTGATAAACTAACTGTTGGTCTAGGGGAGAAAGACCTCGAACTATTTAATGTTTTTGTTTACAACTTTCCCCCTATACACCTTTGTATATCCTTTGATTAGGTTTTCCTCAGCTCATAACTTGAATCGCCTCCACTAGCTTGGGATCTCTATCCATTATATATGATTTTACTCACACACTGGTGAGGGGTAAAGGGGTGTTTATAAAAATTAAACCATGGGCATGCATGCCATACATATTAAAGAGGAGAGAAGAAACCCAAGCCAAAATTTTAATTTAATAATAAATTAAAAGGAAACCAATCACATAAAAATGTCTGGTTTTTCTCATGCTCATCCACATGCATCCAATGAATTATGTATTTAATAAAACAATCATTCAATTATATAATTGTTCTCATTTAAGAAAAATATTGATCAAATCAATTAATTATTATCTTTAATTAATCAATAATTTTATATTAAACCTTTTTTTGTAATTTCCTAGAGATTATCATCCATTATAACTTTAAATAAATTAATAAATTCATTTAAAAATAATTGTGTGCATAACTTTTACCTTGGAGGTAACTCATTGAATGCCCGTCCAAAATTACCAAACATGTATTATATTGGTATACACTTTATTCTGTGTGACATATAGCATGCATATAGAATAATAAATGTAATAAAAATCATAAACGGCGTGAATATCTTGAATATTATGTTGATGTTAATAAAAAAATTTATATTTATATATTAATAAAATCCTATCACATGGAATGTCCCAGATTAATGCCCACAAGCAAGTACATGTCTCAATGGTTACGTAATATAATAAATTTAAAATTTGGATAAGTTATAAAGGAACATGTCATGTAGATATGATATACATGGCATGTATATTATTCACCATGTATGTGAAGTACATGCCTAGGGACTCAGCGTGTGAGGTGTACTTCGGAAATCTTGGAGTACACGGCATGTCCAGTGGGCCACATGCCGTGTTAACTCCATGTTACATGGTCACCGGTTGGGTAGTATGTTAATGGAATACACGGCCCCACCCTCACCCGAAAGGGACTACATGCCATGTCTAGTGGGCCACACACCAGATAGTCTAGATGATTGTGCACCAGTCTGTCATGATCAACACGCGGTGTGTGAATTAACTACACAACATGCCACTAATTCACATGGGATAAGAAATTTACGAACTAATCTGGATACCCTGAACACAACTACCTGTCATATAGATCCAACTAAATGGTTTTTACAACTTTGTTATCTAGAAAGAACCCTTGGAACCTCTAGATGAGTTCCTCAATTTAATTTTAATCAAAAAAATTAATCGTTTCTGTTATATCTTCAAGAAATGATAGAGGATGAATAGATATCATAATTCAGATCAAAAAGAAAGATTAAACTTGAATTTAAAAACTAATTTATTAAAGGGTAAATCATAAATGAATTATTTAAATAGTTATAAACAATAATATTCCTAATATGATACCACTTGTAGGTTCTATGTGCAGCGGAAGCGTGGGAAGGATGGTGCCAACCATTAATTTTTTCCATGTTCAATGAACAATCTGGGATATATACGATGATGAACATCTTGATATAAATAATTGATTAAAATAAATTGGAAAAAAGGAATATAAACCCATAACCAAGAGAGAGGATCAACATTTTTTTATAATTAATTTAATTAAATAATAATTTCATCAGTGGTGATTCTTTATTCATTGATACATTCAGTCATGATATATGGATAGTTTATTCCTATGATTAAAAGCTCCTCCTAAAGCCTCTGAGTGGTGTCGCCTCCCCTTTCGTGGCGTCTAGGGTTTCCTCCGTTCTCGCGATCCTTCCCTCTCCGGCCTTCTCCTCCTGAGACCCCTTTCGGCGACTTGATCGGATCGGTTTGTCATTCGTCTCGGTCGGCAAGCGGTTGAGGCTTGTTTCCATTGAAGGTTGACGACGGATCTGGAGCGGCTCGGGGAGGGGAGTTCTTTTTTCCTTTTCTTTATGTTTTTTTTCAGTGGTTAAGGCTTTCTTTTGGGGGTAATCGTTTGTGTTTGAATGGATTTCTATGATTGGGTTCATCCTGTTTTCATCCCCTCCCTGTGGTTGGCTTCTTTGATGCCTCTGGTGACTTTGTGGTGGTTGTGCGGCTCCTCCAGTGGAGATGTGATACGGGCTTATGCGGCGCTGCTGGTCGGATCTAGGGTGTAGGACCGTTCCACCGGAATACTCTCTGGAGTGTTCTAGTTTCTTCTCAGTAGCGCCCCGACATCCTGCGGTGAGTCTCCTAAGGGTCGCCTTCTGCGGTGGGTGTGTTCCTGAGGTTATGTTTTGGCCTTTTTTGGCGGTATGCGTGGTGGCAATGGATGTCTACCAGGTTGATTTCCTATTTTTTTCTGAAGATATTTGCGTTTTTATGGATTATTTCAATTTTTCTGCTGGATTTCTTTGTGTTGTTGGATGATTTTGGCCTAGTTGTTCGTGAACCAAGGCGGAGTTCAAGCTTCAGATTGACGACGGCGGATGGCTCCGCTGGTGTCCTCCTATGTATGGTGGCGCGTGGATGGATGGTCGGTGGGTCGACGGTCACTGGTGATGCTCACAGGAGAGTTTTTGTGATGTTGATTGGTCTGGCTGGTCCGATGAGTCTCACCGGTGGTGTGATTTGTGGCAAGGTGGGTTTCGCGGTTCGAGGTGGTGTGCGACTCGAGGCTGGTGACGTGTGCTGATGGGTGCGTCGCAAGAGATGGGACACGTGATGATGGGAGCGGCTGGGTGGAGCATGTTTGGTTTGAATTTTGAATCTGGAATTTTGATGAATTCTGTATGAAGATGGGATGTTTTGTATGGTTTTCGGTTTTCCTTAAACCAGTTTTGGGAACCGGTTCCCTTAAACCCGCTTCAGAAAATGGAAAAAAATGATTTGTGGTGATACATTCAGTCATAGATCTACATGCATACTATTATTACATTGTAGATATCATGGGTAGATATCCTATAGAGGTGATCCACACATGTTCCACATATCTTCAGGCATCACCAAAGGAGTCTTCGGGTGCTGTCATAGAAGATCCTTGCGCATGTAATTCCACCTTTAATCTCCTTGATAACTGCTTCCAAAGTGTTCTCATTGATCCGGTAGAGAAGGATCTCTCTCCTTCTTGAGAGAATTATTAGAGAGGGAAAAACTCTCTAAGCTTCAAATATGTTCTCCAATTTATTGATCAAAACACTATAGGAATCTCTTTTATTTCCCTTGGCTAATGATAGAATAATATAACTGGTCATTTATTTCACTAGGGTAATCATAAATAATTTTCAGAGGTTTTTTAATTATTTTATTAAACCAAGGGAAACCCCCATGTCAAATAATAAAATCAATATTATTATTTCCTAACATGTGCTTAGTTTTTGAGTTATAATTAAATATTATTTCATCAAGTACTGTTCAATATTATTATTTCTCACTTGACCATTAAACTCTATCCACCAATACTCCTATGTAATTATTAGTTATTCCACTCACAATATATTCTCTCAAATAACTAGTGATGGAATAAATGTGATCATGAATACATGAATAAATATTAAACCTGGGTTGAGAATAATATTTATTCAACTTGTTAAATAATAATTTATTTAACTAAGATACTAGATACACTTAGTGTGTGACCCTCTGGCCCTCTTTCTCAGTGGAATTAGGCGAACCTACCTAAAATCCAATGTTATTGTGTAGAAACATGTCAAAGCTCCCATAGAGAATGAAGTTAATGTTATAATGACATGTCACCTCATACAAAGGCTTACCGTGTAATATAATCTCTTTATCACAATATCTCTAATTGAGCAAGTTGCATGTTAGTATCAACCTATATGTTCGATATCACTTTCTTTGAATTTCTAGAAATATAACATGCTTATTGATCACTATGCCCATGGATTTATTTAAGTTATATCATTTCCATCAAAGGGAATGATATATTATCTTCCATTAAAGAATAAAAGGGATAAATCCTTTCTCTCATTATTCATTAATGCATTATTATTCATGATGCACCCCACATATCCAACCTCTCCATGAACATCTGTCATCACAGTTTTCTTCAGTACATCTATGTGTGTAACTCATAATATCCATAAATAATAGTCTTAAAGTCTGAGGACCAAGACACATGTATGCATATAAGAATATCTAATGACACTTATAAATGTGGATTTCCTATTTTTAGGTTTCATTCTCATAATATCATAGTAGATATCACCAAGGGTGTATACCATGAGAAGGTTCCTCAAAGTCCTATGAGTCTCCACACCTGATATCCTATATCATTTATGTCCCTCAAATGATTTCATCTAGCTATAGAACATATATTCAAGAATAGTTTCATAGCACTTCTAGGTTCACATCATAGGAGGGATCTACTATAACATTTTAGTGTGATAGTTACTCTTAGGACATTGTCACATACTATGTTATGCAGATGTGATAATAAAATTATTAATATTCAAAACTACGAATATAAGTTATCATGAAGTGAAAAATAATTTTGTTCTAGGGAACCAACTCTTTCAAATAAACCATGAGAAGGTTCCTCAAAGTCGTATGAGTCTCCACCCATGATATCATGTATAATTTGTGTCCCTAAAATGATTTCATGCAACTATAGAACAAATATTTAAGAATACTATCATGGAATTTCGGGATTCTCACCATTATAGAGAACTGCTTTGACCTTTCAGTGTGATAACTAATCTTATGACATTATCAAATACTATGTCACGCAGAAGAAAAAACATGATGTGATAAAGAATTTTATTAATATTAAAAACAATGAATACAAGTTATCATAAAGTACACATAAGTTGGTTTTAGGGAAAATAATCCAAAAAACCACATTATGAGATATATCTCATAGACCTCGCATGGCAGTAGTAGAGTAGGTGGACTCATAGCGCCTGTAGAAGCATTCTGGCGAGCATACATCGAGTGGTCCAGTGAGCCTCACTACTACAATTTTGGGTTTATTCAATGCTATATTTTTTCAGTGCTAGTGAAAAACTCTCATAAAGGTTGTAACAACCCATGTACTTATAGAATAATGTTTTTCATTCTAGAATTAAATAGTTAAATTAATTATAAATGTATAATAAAATAAGTGGTATTTATAGAAATCAAGGAGTCCATACTAATAAAATAGTAACCTTACCTATTATATTATAAATAAAATTTATGTATCTTATAAGTGAAATATGATATATTTATATCTTGGAAAAAGTTAAAAATTTCTTTGAAAATGGTAAATTAAGTGTTGCTATTTTTTGAAATAGAAATTTTTATTTATAATTTTATAATTAATATACTGATTTAAAAGAAAAAATTTATTTCTAAAATAGATTCATAAATTAATATTTTGTTTTATTGTGATTATAATATAATTTTATGTGACATTAATTAATTATTCAAAGTGTCATAAAATTAGATATAATTTAAAATTCAGTATTTTTAGCATAAATGATGATTTTAATTAAAATTAAATTTTATAATATTAGGAAAATTATTTTAATAAAATGGAGTTCATTTATTAATTCTACGTGTCAAAAAAACTTCAGTGTGAATATTTTGTATTTTTCTAAAATAGTTGAGTTTTTGGTGAATAGTGAAATATGGAAATTTATAGTGTCACCTAAATACAAGAATTATTATCTCATGGATGATGTATGGATGATGTAAGAAACTTTGGTTAGAACTCACATATATTATTTATTGTATTTAGTCACAAAAATCAACATTATTCATAGTCTTGATCCAAAATAATAAACAAATGGATAAAATAATAAAAAACACCCCTCTCCTCCACTATAAATACCACCCCTCACCACATATTTTCCTCACACCTTCAAATCCATGAAGATTTTCCAAATTATTCCCAATAATCTTCCCAATTCTCTCTCCCATGTCCATGAACCTTTTTTTCAACAAAATACCAAACCCAAGAGCCTTAAAGAGGTCCTCAAGGAGAAGAATTAAAAAGCTAAAAACCACTTTATTTTTCTTTTAATTTCATTTAAATTTATTTTATTTTCTTTTTCTATCTTCAACCACCCTTATCCAAGTGACATGATAAAACTGATATCTTTTATATGACATAATTTAATTTTGTTAATGGAATATCCCATAATCATTTCTCTTCATCTCCACTTTTTTTTAAAAAATTAAAACATCGTTCGTGATGTGTTTATTTATCGTATTCAAGGACAATGAGTTTTCATTTTCCTTTACCGTCATCAAGGATATTAATAAAACAAATATTATGATTAAAATATGTTGAATTATGTATATTATAACTTGTTTAATGTTTTATAACTAATTTATATTAATAAAATTAAATAAAACAAAACTAGTTTTTGTTGATCGGAAAAAGATTCCAAAAATAAACCAAACATTTATCATTAATGTTTTATCTAATGAATCATCCTCATATTAGAAGAAAAAATGATAAATTGTATAATTTAAAATTATAGAAGTATATTAATTCCATTTCATTCTACTTCTTTAGTTTTTTATCTAGTTGAAAAGAAGTTCTATAATGAACAAACCATGTAAACCATGAAATAAATACACCTGAAACAATGGAAATAACAAAATATTATTAATAAATGGGTGGAAAGTTATTATAAAAAGATCATATAAGGTATTTTTGATATGAATATTGAACTATAATATATTAAGTTCACTATTTAAACAATTATATAGTAGGTTTGAACATGTTTGAAGTAATATGAACCCAAGGTAAGGGACTTTTCTTTAAAAATCCTCTTTTAAAATTATATGTTTACAAAATTCAAAAGAAATGTTTTTATGATGAAAGTATTAATATTTTATGAATATCATCCAGTTATTGGGAATTATTTATGACTAAGGGTGGGACCTATATCTCCCTATAATTCATTGGGTGTGTTTATGTTGGAAGTTGATCGTAATGGTTATTCCATGTTTAACTACGATGGTTACACCATAAGGTAGTTGTAAGGGTTACGTCATAATATAGATATGAGGGTTTTATTGTAAGGTAGTTATGGGGGTTAAAAATAATATTCTTGTCATGAGGGTTATAATTTTAAGTAAATAATTCCCCATATTACCTTTATGGTTTTATTTATTTTTTATGGAAATATCTTGTTTTCACAAAGTATGTATATGTTACTTTATGGGTGAGAAGTACGTCTTTTTGAAAATGATTTCAAATGTTTATAAATATTCGTGGACTCTCAGTTTCCTTCCTTCTTTTTATCTCCCTTAATGTGCTTTTGATGCTCATAATAAGTATTAAAATGTTTTATATAGGGATTAAGGATGGGTAAGAGGAATGAATAATAAAAGATGAATGTTGTAAAGAATTCATTTTTCATTAAAAACTTTTTTACTATGGAAAAAATGGATATTTTTTTAGTATTATCCACTTTGTATTCTTGTATGAATTATTCCCTAATTCTCTAAAACTCTAAACTATAATAATGTTTGTCAATGTAATAAAGTGAATTCAAGTTGAATTAACTAGAATTTGTAATGTATATAGTCGGCCCCTTATAAATGTGTCCTTTATCAGCGCTTAAAAAATGCTGATAAACAGTAACTTGTATCATTGCTAAAAACATTGATTAAAGGTACCCTTTATCTGTGTTCTTTTAGCTCTAATAAAAGGAACCCTTCATCAGTTATTTTTTTATCACTAACAAAGGGCACATTTATCAACGCATTTTCCAGCGCTGATAAAGGTCCTAACGACATGCATGAGTCCCACATTGAAATAGAGGACATTTAGCCACTTTTCCATACATGATTCTACTACATCCCATGACCAGATGCATTCTACGGGGATGGGCTCTCACATACACCATCCACACATACCTATATGGTCTCGTGCCTACATGCTTGGGCTTGTGTGCACATAGGCCCACCCTATGTTTCTCGTTGGCTTTATCCCACAAACATACACACTAGTTGGGTCCTACATGACCCGACCTACCTACCTCCCCATCCAGACAAATACACAGCCCAACACACCTTCCAATGTGATCTGTGGCCTCGATTTTTTACATATACCGATGAAAAAAATAAAATTATTAAAAATGCTTAAAAAATAACATAAATAAAAAAATAAAAAATAAAAATGAATAAATTAAAAAAATATTAAAAAGTTTATTAATTAAATAATTATTACTTTTTTAATAAATATATATTATAAATATAAATAAATATTATATATTAAATATAGATATATAAAATAAATAAATTTAACTAATAAAACAAATAAAGATTAAAAATGAGTAAATTAATAAAAATTAAAAAACAATTATTAATTAAAAATTATCAATAAAAATTAATAAATTTAATATACATACATAAAAATTACAAATATTAATAAATAGTATATATGAAATATTTGTATATAAAATGAATAAAATATATTAATTAAACAAAAAATTTAAAAAAAATTAAATTTAAAAGATATATATATATATTAATAATAAATAGTAATAAATAATATATAGTAAATAGAAATATAGAAAATGAATAAAGTGTAATTATTCAAAACATATTACAATCTTATTCATTTTTAATTAGTTTTATACATAATTATTCATTAATATATTTGATATTTTTTATAATAGAAAAATATTCATATATATATATATATATATATCAATATATATAAAATTTTCTTAAATATTACTCATATAATACAAAATAGTTATGCATAAATTAAATAAGTTATATATTTAGTGAAAATTGTTTATAATTAAAAATTAATATTAATTAAAAATATTGACTAATTACATCAAGTAATGGACATCTAATTACATTCCATTTTATTTTTCAATTTAACATATATCAAATGTCCGTTACATTAATTTCACACATACATAAACACAATTAATGTATTTTTATATAAAACACATACACACATAATATTTCTGTAATTTATGTAATTTTTAATATTCATTTTAGAATTATATTTATAAACATAATATATAAAATATATATTATGTTCTAATTGGTAAATTTTATCATTTTTTATATTTCTATTCAATATATACTATTTATTAATTTTAATATGTTTTATAATTTATTCATTTTTAATACTATTTATTCATTAATAATCTTTTTTTAATATTTTTTGTAATTTATTGATTTTCAATTTTTCATTGTTTAGTATGATTGTATGTTTATCAATTTTCAATATTCATTTATACATGTTTATTAATTAAAATTTAATTTTTTTAATATGGTTGTAATTTATATAATTAATATGTATTCATTTCCATTTTAACATATATAAATATTTATTCTTAGTTTTTTAAAATTATCTATATATTAAATAATTATTATTCATTTTTAAAATTTATTAATTCTTATTATTATTTATTTCATTAATAACTATAAATATTATATAATTTTTTGGTTCAATTTAACATATATCTAACATCTATATATATACATTAATTTCACAAAATCAAATATTTGCGTAATTAATAAAATCTTATATAGAAACACATAAGCATAATATTTTTGAAATGTATTCAAATTTTAATTGTCATTCACAAATATAATTTAGTAACATAATATATTTAATATATTATGGTTTTAATTGATAAATTTTATTTATTTATTTTAATATTATTACAGTTAGTATTCTTTATTAATTTTGAATATTTTTTATATTTGTAATTTAATCATTTTCTAATATTTATTTATAAAAATTTATTTACTATGTTTTGATATTTTCAATATGAATTCATCTTCATTTCAATATATATTCACATTTTATTTTTTTTTTATAATTTTTATAATTAATAAAACTTATCCATTTTCAATAATTTGAAAATCTACTCAATTTTAATTATTAAATTTCACTCATTTTCAATATTCATGCATTTAAAATTATATATTAATCAATAATTTCAAAAATACATTTATAAATAAATATTTACAAATAAATGTTTTTATAAATGCATATTTACAATATTAACAAAATTATTTATTAATAATTATAAAAAATGATTATATATTTAATAAATTATAAAATTATAATATATATATTTTAATAAATAATATATTTACTATTTTTATATTTATATTTATGTATATTTATTTTATATATATATACATAATTCTATAAATATATATAATTATGTAAATATTTTTATAATTATAAATTTAAAATAAATAGATTTAAATAAGGAATATATTTACTATATTTTTATTCATATTTATATATACATATATATATTTAATATATATATATAATAAATATATAATTATATTAAAATATATAATGATATAGATACATTTATAATCATAAATAAATAATTATAAATATATTTACTAATATTTCCATTTATAAATATATTTATCAATGTATATTTACTATCTTTATAAAATTATATATTTATAATTATTAATAAAAAAATTAAAAAGTTTTTATATAATTATATATAAATATTTATATGTTAAAACAATTATAAAATTATAGTAAATATATTTAAATAATTAATATATGTAATATATTTTTATTTTTATTTATATATATTTATTATATATATAATATAGAAGAATATGGATATAGGAGGAGCTCTCCTCAGCGATTATTATGGAATCTTTGAATAATAAGGTTTGATTTCCATTCTTGATCATGTTGATGCTTCCAATCTTCCCTAGAAGAAGGATGAAATTAATCGTCATTCATTAAAGGAGGATTTGTTCAACTCAACCTCAAATCTAAATGATTCTGGGGAAAAATCCCCAAAGGTAATGGTAATGTTTCTACTGATGAGATTCTTATTATGGAGGGCATCATTACTTTGGTTCGTGATTTGAATCAAGGTTGTGATTCTTCTTCCATATACATTGATGATGTATTCTTTCATTCTTCCAGATCTAGGAGAATTATGAAAAATGGTTAATTAGATTTCATCGAAGAAAATCATTCTCTTATCTCAGAGCAGATAGATGAAGGTTTATTAGCATCACACAATTCTTCCAAGTTTAGTGTATTGGGTGTTTCTAGTAAATAGTAGAATTTTGATATGAAACATCTTGAGATAGGGTCACTTGATATGGCTGATGGATTTATTTACTAGTTTTTTGGTTGAGAAAACAACAGTATGGATACCTCTCGTCTAATGGCCACTTCATTAGATTCAAATGATGTTATTTTTTTTGGTTTCATTGAATATAGATGGGGTATATGGTTGTAAACAGATCTTAGGAATTTTTTCTCAAGAAGTTGACAGTGTTCATACTGATTCTCGGCCTAATGATGAGTTAAGGATTTCATCTTCTAGTACTTATGATATTGGGGAAGGAGAAATTGTTTCTTTTAAGGAGTATTTGGAGTCAGTGAGCTTTTCATATGATGTTCATGAGACATGGTATAGAGTTAAGTATTTCAAATGAGGTTCGTATCCACGTGGAAGACCCCCTCATGGTTGGGTTAGGCATGGTCCCAGGCTTACACATGCGATTGATTTCCCTCATTTTTAATGAACTTTTTAGGTTATTTTTTGTTTAAGTCATTTCACTTCTTCTTTTTTTATGTGGGATGTATATTCCTAGTTGTAATTCTACTCTTTGTTTCCATTTTTAATTGATGGGATTGGGCCTTTTGTTCCCAACCTCTATTTTTCAAATATATATATATATATATAATGGTATAAATATATTTATGATTATATAAAAATATTTATTTATAATTTTAATTATAAATTTAAATCAATTCTTGTTTAGCACTGATAAAGAGGTATTTTATCAATGCTTACTATTTTAGTGCTAATGAAACATCTCTTTATCAGTGCTTTTTTGGAATCGCTGATAAAAATCTCCCTAATATTTTTAAAAGAACCCTAACTGACCAAATTTTTATCCCATCATTCAAGATCTCATGGAAGTTCATCTCTTCCTCCACTCCCCTTTTATATTTACTCAAATGAATAAACTCTCAAATCCAAGGTATGTTATTTTTTCACCTATTATGTCATTTTTTTCTTGTTCACCTTCAGCGGTGTGTAATAGTGCGGAATTATCATGGATTCATGGTCTCATTGTTCCATGTTCAGGACCAATGTCATTGCATTCCCCATCATCATTCATCCTCCTCTAATGTTTCCTTGTTTGTGGGTCCCTGCATTCTTAATTTTACAATACAAAGGCTTTCATAGGTCATGCTCCAATGACATCTGGTTCATGGTGTTGTGCTTTGCTTTTTGTGTTTCCTTGGTTTTTTTTCAGGTTTCAATTTAACCTCTCAAACACTGTTGTCCTATCCCCATTTCATATGTCCCCATTTTGATCATGCTCCTCAACATCAAGGAATATTTGGGATGGTTTGTGTGTCTCCTAGGGAAACCAATATATATAAAGTGGTGTTTACAAAGAAGATCATTTCTATGTTTCCTCTCCAGTGTAACACAAGACATTCAGGTGTTGAGAGAGTTTGTAAGAGAGTGAATTTCAAGGGATACTACCATTTAGAGGATGTTTTAAAATGTAAAAGAAATGGATAGTTAGTTTCATAGGGTAAGAGTGAGAAATATTTTTATTTTAGTATCATCTCAAAATTTAAAAAATATTTATATAATATTTTGATTCTAAAACCTTTATTTAATAAAATAGAATATTTTTTCAAAATTATCATCCTAAATTTACAAAACCCTCTTATGGGGGTGGGTTAGTTTTAAAGATATTTCCATTTAAAAATTGAGTTCGATAAGTTTAAATCATATCACTTCATGTGAAAAGGGAAAAATATATCATGTTATCATTTCATGTGAATTTATTTACATAATATATTGAAAATATAAATTCTTTTTAGTGGATTTTGTTTTTAGAATATTATATGATCAAAGGTATTCCAGAATCATTAATCTATTCTAATTTATTCTTTTAAATGTTTCTCAGTGTTTGATTAATGTATATTTATAGTTTTCTTGTATATATCTAAATATTATGATTTCCATGTATAGTGAATTTGAAAACTATTTCTTATTATTATAAAGGATAATTAAATTATTTATTAAATTATTAATATTATGTAATGCAATGTTTTAAAAAAATATTTAATTATTTTTGGTTGCTTGAGCTAAATTATAAATTGGATTTTTAAAGTGAGGTAAAGTAATTATTGTTGAATAAATTCACATTTTCATGTATCAAATTGATTATTACTTTCGTATGTATATAAATATTTATGTAATGGGATATTAGAATGAGTTGTTAAGTGAATATAAATTAAATTTATGGATTTATTTCCTATTTGGGATATTTTATTCATAATAAAACGGTATTAAGGATTTTGAAGATGGAAATTTATCTCTTTGGTTTTAAAGGTTTTCATGGAAATAAATGGGTTTCCTTATATTTTAATAAACAAGTGTGATTTTTCTTAACCCAATTTAGGTGTAATGACTTGTTTGGGTTAGTATATGTTTTAATAAAAATTAATTTTATGATATTATAATTTTAAACACTTTTTATTTTGCATTAATATAATTGGGTTGTTATTTGTTTGGTTATATGAAAATTGTTTTGGTTTGGATTTCATTCATTATGAAAGTGTTTAGTTTTGGTAGTAATTTATATTAGGTATGATTAATAATTGAGTTATAATGTTTTTAGGATATTTAATTTAGTGTGAAATTGCTTATATTAAGTTAGTTACATGATGATTGAGTGATATATATTGGTTCAAGTGCCATATGGATTTAAAATTGATAACACTGGTTTGGACCATGTGTAATCTACCAAAATGGGCATATTGGGTATGAGTTTTATATATTTTGTTTATGAATTATTAAAATGACATATTTATTCATTTAATTTCCATGAACTTTAAGATGTTTTATAATGAAACAAGTGATAGAATGAGTAAAACTCATTAAAAAATTCTAGAAGCTAAATCACACCTCTGATAGATGGGTTTTAGTGTGTAAAGTGTCTCTATAATGTTTAACGTTAGAATTATGAAATACATGCATCAAATAGGTATTTATAGTAGATTCATATCCTATTGAAAATCATATTTACTTTATATTATTTGTTTTTATTAATCTAGATAAACAATATTATTGTTATTTTGATCTATTTTAATTCATTTGGCATTTTTTGAGTGTCACCCAAAAAAAATTAATTTAAAACACATTTATCTCATACACATGTAGGATTAGAAGATAGTGGAATAATTATTTAAATTTTATTATGACCCCCATAACCATAAATTTTGTATGTATTTCTTTAACAATGATAATTATCTTTTGGATATACCTATAATAATTTTGAATATTAGATATGTGAGATAGATTATAGTGATTTGTGTCAATATTAGAGGTTTAATTATAATGTTTTGTATCTCGATGATGTAAAATCCATGTTATCCTAATTTTTTGGAATTTTTATTAATGGGAAGAATTTATAGGGTTTTAAGGAAATTGAATAGAGTTTTTTAATATTTTAGGATATGTGAAATATAACTATGATTGATAACTCTACTATTTTTTGATATATGGTTCCATTAATGGTTTATAGTACAAATATATTTTTTTTATTACTATAATACATGTTCTAGAATAATCTATAGAAACAAAGAGTAACATGGAATCCAATGTTAATTCTATCATCAATAATATTTTCATATATTAATTTCATGAAATTCAAAGATCACTATCCTTGTTTTAAAAACTAGGTATTTCATGGCCTTGTATGTTCAGAGGACAACTATTTTTACAAAAAATTTACAAATCCAGTTCACAATTTAATGAAAATTAATAATAAGAATCTCCAAGGGGCGTCTGAAATCCAATAATAAATAAATATTATTTACTAAAAAATTTAATATCACCTTTTTGTCCCACACAACATCAAATCGAGAACCTGGACCAACATCCACATTTTACCACTGGTTGTTTCATTTCATCTCACCATTGGGTAAAATGATAACTTTTTAGGAAGCATAAACATTAACAATCAAATTTTGGGTTCCACTTATTATAATTATCTATAACTTTTTCCTTGGATTATTAATATCATATGTTTATTTATTTATTTTTTGTACAAAATGAATATTTTATAAACATAATTGGATTAATATGAATTGAAAATGGATTCACACTAATCATATGACAAACAATTATGAATATGTAGTTAAATAGTTCACCAAGTTTGTAAGATACAATGCATATGACCCTTTTCAGATCCTTTTTCCATGTTTACATTGTTGTTATTCAAGAAAAATTATTTTGGATGAGTTGGAAAAATATTTGATTTTTTAATTAATAGATTATATATATAAATATTAGACTAAACACGAAGAAAAAATGAACATTCACACTGATTGGGATGACACTATAGTTTATGGATCATTTTATATGAATACTAATTGAAATAATGATGCATATTATATGTAAGAAATGAAAATGGAAATTGAATATAACCTTCATTATTTTCAAAAGTTGTTTAAAAAGTTAAATAGTTGTGTTATGGGACCATTGTATACCGATTTTACTAAATGCACAGTATTTTTAGTGGTATTTAAGTTATATAATTTGAAAGCTGGTAGCAGATGGAGAGACAGAATCTTTACCCAACTAATTTCCCTCATGAATGATATTCTACTAGAAGAAAATGAAATTATATGGTGAAAATATGAAGCTAAAATAACGCTATATTTAATGGGAATGATCTCTAAAATATGCATTCTTTTCCAAGTGATTTAATATTGTTTTTCAATGACTATTAACCACTTATAAAATACCCTAAGTGTGGTTTGAATCGATACAATAAATATGAATCAAGTCCTTTAAAAGTTGTATAGTACATTTCTCATCAATACATGGTTTAGAATACTATATAGATGTTAGGAAACCACAAGACAATTGACCTGGAATACAGATACAAGAAATAAAAATGGGAAACTGCATCATCCTACAGACACTCCACAGTGGAAAAAAATATATTTTGAGTATCCTATATTTGTAAATGTGTCGAGAAAATTATTTCTTAAATTATATATAAATGGAATAAATCCTTTTTATGTATAGAGTATTACTCATAATACATTGGTATTTATTTTTCTAAATTATAACATTCCACCAAGGTTATGTATGGGGCGCAAATACATTATGTTTTCACTACTTATATCTAGAAAAAAAACATAGTAATGATATTGATGTCTATTTTCATACACTAATCGAAGATCTCTTATTGATCTAGGATGCATATGTTAAAATTTATGATGTTTATATAAGTGAATAATTCAAATTATAGGTCATGTTGTATAGGATGATAAATTACATTCCTTCTTATAGAACTTTTTCAGGATATAACATTAAAGGAATTTTGGGGTGTCCCATTTGTGAAGAATGCACACACTCAGTTCAATTGAAACATTCCTCAAAGGATATTTTTAGAAAATTGGAAATTTTTACCTTGACGGCATAAATATTAACCAAGGATGACAGTGGTCCATCATAATACCAAACAAGGTACAATACCTCCACTAGTAATGTGTGATCAACTGTTCGATAAAGTACAAGATATTTACATTGATTTAATTAAATATTTTTTAAAAAACCTTAAAAATTTAGGTTGGAAAAAGGGATCATTTTTCTTTGAATTACCATATTATAATTATTTTTATATAATACATTTTCTTGATATAATTCATATAGAAAATAATGTATTTGATAGTGTTAGGGGAATGTTACTAAATGTTCCTAGAAAAACATTATATGTTATAAAGACTAGGTTGGACATGATTGAAATGTGGATATGGGATTATTTGGCATCGGTGAATGGAAAAAGTTTGAATTTTGTTCCCTCAGTAGATTACACTGTATACTGACAAAAAATAATGAAAATGTTTATTTTCATTAATGCTATAAAATTTCTAGAGGGTGATTCATAAAATATTAATAATTTCATGTCAATTACTAATTTGATGTTACAGGGAATAAAATCTCTTTAATTCTATTTTTTATGCATCATTTGTTGTCCATATCTTTACATTTCATTCTTCCCAAAAATGTACGACATATATTAACCAGACTCTACTCCTTTTTCCAAGCCATGTGTATTAAATTTATAGACTTTTTGAAGTTTCCAATAATTAATAAGAATTTTTAAGTCATATAATGTGAATTATATATGTTGTTCCCACCATCATTATTTGATATAAGGGTCCACCTAATTGTTCACTTGGTTAGAGAGGTTCAATTATTGGTCATATCCATTACAAATGGATGTATCCCATTGAACAGTATATTATTATTTTTAATGGGTATATCATGAATCAAATTCATACATAAGGTTGTATTGTAGAACAATATATTGTTGGAGATGATATTGATTTATGTACCAATTACATATCAGATGTTTATAGCATCGATCTCCCAAATTCTCATCATAGAGGACACATTATGGGAGAAGGGATTTTTGGAAGATATTTTGTTTCAATTACCATCAAAGAGTGGGTGAAATATGACCTTTAAATTTTACATAATAGTGAAGATTTTGGTCCATACGTTGAAGCCAACAAAGCAATTTCTAGACTATTTAATTAATCGATGGATAAAGGATTGATATAAAATACACATAATCACTTGTTTATAGTATGGTTCTAAGATCATATTTATTAGGACTAATATAAAAATCTGAATTCAATTCCTGAAAAACATCAATGGCTATCCAGGGAACCAAATGAAAATGTTATATGTTACAATATATTTTTAGTTAATGGTTATACATTCCATACAAAATAACATGATGAATATAGTATGATGAAAAATAGTGGAGTTATATTGTGGGGGAAGTGATGAACATATCTGGTTCCAAGGATAGAAATCCAATTTATATGAATATTTCATATTTTAGAATAACTGAGTACATATATTATTTGGATTTTTCAAGATTTTAAGTGTTGGTTTTCTATTAAAAATGGGATGACAATAAAAGTGTAGTGAAAGTTGGTGAAATGGGATTTGTGAAAGTGAATTTCAGTATGGAAGGGGAAAATGATGATCCGTTCAAAATGGAATCATTATTTTTGAAGGTATTTTATTTCATAGATCTAATAAAAAATAATTGGTCAATTTTCTTATTGGTGACTAAAACAACTGTAGGGTTAGATAAAAATTCAATCAATGATGACCCTATCATTGGGATATCACAATTATTTCATGGCGGTCCCAATGTAGATATTGTCTTGTATGTTAGAGTGGACCACGAATATGGGACTTGGATTCTCGATAGAGGATCCAAATCCCTTTAACCTTTAAATAATATAAATAGAGTTCAATGAGAAAGTTAAAGTGTTTTTAGTATACTATGATTTTCATCAAAATATTATGTGTTCTCAACTATATATATGTAATCTAAATTAAATGTTTGGATAATCATGCATATAAAGCTTATGCACGTTATGTTGTTATAAATCTCATGGAATAACCGGAGGTAGATGCTGAAATTTTTTAATAATTAGAGGATCAACACCATGTTGATGAAAAAAACAAGAACAACACAGTAATAAAATATTGACTAAAATTATCAAAGAAATAACTAAGGGTATGAAATTTGAGGTTGGATGGAATCAACATGGACAACTTTTTGGCCCAAAAATTCAATGTTCACTAGTTATGTTGGGTTCATAACAAGAATGAATGTGTTGTTTGATATAGATTGATGGTGTCATTTCCAAATGTAATGAATAAAACCCTTTGGGATGATATGAAGCTAATGTTATAATATGATTTTTTTATTTTAACAAAAAAATATAATAAAATGTTGATTATATTTTCATTATAACTTATAGAGTTTATTTATTTTATATTATTTTCTTAATTAATATGTCTGTAAAATCCCATAGAGTGATTCAGACACTTCCTACAAAGTTTAATCATAGGGATATTGTGGGGGAACTAAATCCTCAATCACTTGTTACTTATGAAAATATTATAAAGAAGTAAACATTAAATTATTTCATCCTTTTTAGTGATTAGATATCATTATATGTGATTTTTAGTCGATATACTATTATTTTACATTAATTATTTTATCCAATTTTATTAAACATTGTTAATTTTGGAAATAGTAAAGCAGTTCTGAAAATAAACATTGTGCATCAAAACTAATGTACCGCTATTTTAAAGAAAGGATGGCATACACTTCACTATAGAAGAAAATTGTATATATTTTAAATCAACAATAGAATTCTTATGTGATATAAAACAACATATGTTCCTTTTTTATATGAATATTGATGAATCAATATCATTAGCCACTTCCATTCCACTTTATGTGTTATAGATGGAGGCCCATGTCAACAAGGACATTAAAATAGTTAATTAAAACATAAAGGGGTATGGGAAACATGTGTAAGTATGAAATAATAGTAATTAATTATGTTTTATAATAGTATTACATAAAAATATCTATTAATGTTCATATGTTTTTATTTGGTTTAGACATAAGAATTGGTAGTGACTGTACTGGATGAAAAACTAATTTCAATATATTTTTAGTGGTTAGAACAATATGGTCGTGTTAGAGGTATAGGTTTTTAGTTGTCTCTAGGAACATATTTCAAGAAGACAAAACCAAAAGAAGATACATATCAAATGATGAATGGATTTCATGTGAAAATATATGTCTTTAATGATATTATTGTTCAGACTGGTGTGGAAAACCAATATATGTAAAAGGATCAAATAGAACTAGCAATGGAAAAAAGATCAGCACATGAACAACCAAATGACCCCACTATATTTGAGGCTAGTCATTCCTATCAATCATATACCTTACCTTAGGTAAACGTTTTTTTCATTAATATTTCACCAAAATGTGAATCAAACAACTTCTAATAACTTTATATTACTAAAATTATTTAGGGTAAAGATGTATGTGATCCATATCTATCAACACCCATGAAAAGCCTTATTATGAGGGGTGTGGTAAATAATATCCTTGGATTCATACTTCATACCAAATAACTCTGAAAATATTTCATAAGGTTTGGGAGTGAAGTAACTCTAGATCTAAGAGGTAATCCCTTACCATTATGGAGATATCCTCAAGGCCACATATCATCCCTTCATCACCACTCATGTTGGATTATTTGATGTGGGGATATTATCTTCAGTGACTGTAGCTGGGTGGGTGATGTGTTAGGATATCTAGGATACCCCACACAAGATATGTCCTTCAATAAATCTAGCCTCTATCCTTCTTTCATTCAATCGATCTTGAACACCAACCAAAAAATACTATATAATAGTATCAAGATAGAGGAAATCCTTGATTCTTGTATATTCATGGGTTTTATGTTAGGTACATACTTTGCTAAGTCATATATATGCTTGATTAACTCATCGCATGACCTTGATGTGTGGGGTGTTCCCCTTTGTTTCAAGAATATTATAGCTTACATAAACTTCATATTATAGGGAATTAATTACAATGCATTACCAACTACTGTGGTGGTTAAAGGTAAGGGAGCTCAATTAGTCTCAATGTGCTCTTGTTTCTAGGATTATAAGGAAGAATTAACCATGTATCTCTTTTGTTAAAGAGGGTGGTCGGGCATTTTGGGGACAACATTTGGATATTTCATTGGTTATATAGCTCATGTGAATTCCTTTTAGGATTTCCTTCAACTTTGGTTTAGTGCTTTTGGCAGCAACAAATACGAGAGGAAAGAATATTCTTTCCTCCTTAAGGATTGATGTTGGTGTATCTGCAAAGCAAGTAACAAGGTTTTTTATAATGGTTCCCCTCATTTGGTAGAGCTTTGGTGGTAAGTTCCATATTTCTCATTTTAGAGCTCTGTTATCATATAAAACATTGGGAGGAGGTTCCCTCTCTAATTAATTGTATGGTTAGAAGTTATCCTTCACCTTCATTTGAATACTCTCCCTTAGGAAACTTCATTTTTTGTACTCCTTTAACCCTTGTATGTTGATGGCTCATGTAGTCATGGTTATATATGGGGGGAGGAATCATTCATGATTACAAAATATCAGTGTCATTTTTCTTGAGTGTGTTTTGTTGGAAAGGTAATTCTCTTAGGGTGAAGGCTAATTCCATCCTCACTGACCTCAAAATATTCCTATAAAATTGAATTTCTTTGGCTATATTAGAGATATATTTGAAGATAATATGTAGCTATCTTAAAGGTATCATCTCTAATACTTAGAAAATCACTTATCTAATTTTTAAATTCAAGACCTTTATTACCAACAATATTGATCTTCTCTCTACATAGAATGATGGGAACCATGTTGTTGACTTTCTAAATACAAGGGCTTCCCAAGATTTCCCCCTCATGTTGTTTTCTAATACTGGCTCCCTTCCCCTAGGATGTGTTGAAATTTTTATATGGGATGCTCTTGGTCTTTATTTTACAAACCCCATGATCGGTCACCCTTACTTGTTCCTCATCCTTATATTAAAAAAAATTATATTACTTTGTGTACATGGAATTTACTTAGAAAATAAAAATACAATTCGGGAGTAGTTTCTCCCATCGGTTTTACCAAACTTATATTATCATTACAACTTCATGCAGACACCACATTAAAAGATCGAGATGTGTCCTATATTCTATGTGATGAATAAATATTTTGAACTATCATTGCAAATCTGGTTGGTATCGGGAGTATAAATGAGATTCTCAAGTTTCAATGTCTAAGTGTCTCAGTTTTGAATACAAACATAAATTACATTTTCACACTACATATTTCCAAAAAATGATCTAATATGTTCATTAAAGTTAATAAAAACTCATATTTTCAATATAAATATTTATTACTAATATATAAATGTAAAAACATATGAATCACGACTTGGATTCATTAATCCCAATATTATTTCTGCATAATAAATTTCATTGTATTAGAAAGAAACTGATAAGAAAAAAATAAACTAAATGAAGGATTTGAGAATAAAATAACAGAAGAAAATAACTTTTTGAATCCAACAATTCAATGGTAAAACTCTATAATCTAATCATATAAAATATAGTTTTATTTTTTCATTACTTGTTTTTTAATTTTCTAGGAAGCACTCGATGATTATATCAATTAATACGGATAACCAAATATTTATTATTTTGATCCAATGCATGTATTTTCATCAAAATAACAACACATGATGTGTATTATCAATTTTTAATGCACTATAATCAACAATTTTTGGATAATCTTTGAATTTTATATTTCAGTCTGTGTTTTGACAAGAATTTTGTTATGATATGATGAAATATAAATATAGGATAAATCATAGAATGAGTTTGGTGGGTATAAATAAGAATTGTTGAACCCTCTGTAATTAAGTTGCTTTATTGTGTTTTGATAATCCCAACCATTATTTCTTTATATCTTGATTATGATTAATACATTCCAAATATACTTTAATATATGTTGTTACCTTCATTATGCTTAAATTAAGCCTTTTAAATTATCCATTATACGTTTACTATGACTTAACTCATTCTTCCAAGTGAATGCTCAAACAGTTTTCAACTACCATTACAAACTAGCTACCGATACAGAGTAGAGCAACCGTTAGACAGTAGCTACTGTCAGAACAAATAGCTATCGTTACAAGCTAGCAACCGTTATAGATAACAGCGACCGATACAGTTAAGTCTACTAATATGTTGTAGCTACCACTATAAGATAGCTACCAATACAGCTACCGGTATAGCTACCGATACCCAACTGATTCCCAAAGTCCATCGCTGCATCAAAATCTACAGATAGAGCTACCGATACAATGATGTTGTCTGTTACCGATATGATGAAGTCCACCGTTATGCTACCGATAAAGAGATACCGCTACCAATACAAGGCAGAGCCACAGCTACCGATAGAGAGTTACTGCTACTGGAAAAGGCAGAGCCAACGCTACTGTTACAAGTCCACCGCTACCGATACATCAAGTCTACCGGCAGACAAGCCTACCGTTACAAATGTCTACCGATACTCAGACCTACAGACACCTACTGTAACACAATTCTACCGTTATCATGAGCAACCGTTCAGAGACAGAACCCCGACATGCTTTAATTCTTTATTATTGTTTAACCTAACCAACAGTCATATTAGGTATATATTAATGCACTGACATATTATTAATGTCTGTTTATTGGATGTCAGGAAACCGTACCTCGTACCTACAAAACGGAAATCATATCTTTTGTCGGAGCTCGTTCTTTAAAAGAAGGATGTTGTTGTCGAGCTAAGAGACACACACGCGTGTATACACATGAATAGATCAGAGAGTTGAACACGTGTTGTGAATAGGTTGCAGCCGCGCTGAACAAGTGAAGAACACTCGAGCTGGTGTACATGAAGAGAGACATCAGAGCTTACAAGAAGATCACCTAAAATCGTGCTAACCAGTGAAGAGCTGAGAACGAGAACATAAAACAAGAACTTCATTGAATACTTCTTCTCTATCTCTAAACCTGGAAGTCAAGGAAATAGACGATACTCTGTTTTCCAGACAAAAACCAGAAGAGGACTCAGAGCGAATTCTGATCAATCAAAGGAGTCCAGAACTGCACGACAATCACTAGAGCCATTTCTAAACTCTAAATATTTGCTCTGTGATTTATCTTTTTACATATTGAGCAGTGTGTTTTATATGCTGTATTTTACACACACACTATCTCCTGTGCCTTAACTGGAGGATTTGTAAATCCTCACTCAACTCTCTTAATTCTTTTATTTCCCACTGGGATAGTGGTAGAGGTCGTGTGACCTGGACAGCTGGTTGCTGTTGTTTATGTTCCCACGGATAACAGTGGTAGAGGTCTTGGACCTGGACAGTTGTATACTGTTGTAATTCCCGATCCAGGGTGTGGATCATCTTTATACAAATTGTTGAGAGGACTAAGTATCGGCTTGAGACTGAACCTCTTGGTTATATCTGCTATGTTATATCTTTCAACGTTATTCTTTATTCCACTGCTAATTTCTTTAAAACCAAAACTGTTTTAAAGTCACTTTGATAATTAAATTCGTAAGTGTTTATATTAGTTGTAAATTAGTAAGTTGGTTTCAAAAGTTAATCAACCTTTCTGTTTTGATTAACTTGGAAATAATCAATCCCTTGAGAACCCAACCGAACCCTTACTTTGATATAAATTCACTACAGTTTAATTTAGTATTTTATGAGGGGGCTTTTAAGACAAAGTTTTAAAACAGAAATTTTAATTGGAACTCAATTCACCCCCTCCCCCTTGAGTATCTACTCTGACCAACATTTGGTATCAGAGGTTGTTAAAATATTGTCTAAAGTACTCTGTTTTTCAACTATGATTTTAGTTGTATTTTAAAGTTCTTAAAATTTCTGTTATTTCTAAATTTTTATCTCTTTAAAATCTTTGCTTTAATTTAGTTATCACGGACAATAGAGTTGAAGGTGTTTCTACCAATAGACCACCCTTTTTCAATGGAACCAACTATGCTCAATGCAAAATCAAGATGAAAATTCATTTAGAGAGCATGGGTTTTGATATTTGGACTGCTATAGAATCTGAATACAAAATACCAACTACTTTTAGATCTACTTGGAATGAAGCTACTAAGACAGCCTACAATAATAATTGTAAAGCTATGAATTCTTTATACTGTGCTCTAGGAGATGAGGAATTTAATAGAATATCTGCTTGTAAAACTGTATATGAAATTTGGGATACCTTAGCTATTTCTCATGAAGGAACGACTAATGTTAAGGAGATGAGATTGAATACCTATACTATTAAGAATGATAATTTTAAGATGAAGTTTGATGAACCCATTTCTGACATGTATCTCAAGTATAATGAAATTCTCAACACAATGACTTCTATAGCATCCCATCTTTTTATAACATAACTTTCATTTCATTACACGGAACTGAGGATCTTTAAGGTTTAGTGTCTTGGAAACAAGGAACATAATACATGAAAAGAACAAAAAAACACTCTTCTTAAACACTTGAAAGGCTTCTCCTTAAGTTCATCCTAGGTTCATTACCGCATCTCATAACCTGGGGACATACATCAAAAGAAAGGGTGAGCAGAAATCCCAGTAAGGGAAACAAGAGAAACATTTTACATGTGAACTTGAGATACTTCAATAAGGACATGAAAAGAACATTAAGGCATGAGAAAGAAATCATGAGGCAAATCATAATAAAAATAACATTTTTCATAACTTTAAGATGTGGCGGAAACATTTAATATAGACAATCATGAACATATCACCAAGGTCCATCCCCAAGGTGTCATTTGAAAATTACCAAGGTTATTCACCAAGGTATCGTGAAAATTTTAATCTCTAGTGGTTACATCATTACCCAATGCATTGAAGCGCTATCAGGGTGCACCCTTAAATTTTTATTTATCATCATGTGAGCCACATATATCATCATCAAACATTTCATAAATAACCCATATAGCATAAAATAAATGGGTTTCATTTCATAATCACAACGTTTTAAAAACTGCTTTAAAGACATGATCTTTACGTCACTTTAAAACCCACAGAAAAGGAAGGTGGGTATTATGTATGTAAATCCCAGAATTTAAAATAGAGCATTTTGGTATATATGTGAATACCCTTTTAGAAAAAAGAGCTTTGAGTATTCACTTAATAATATAAAATAACTTTAGAAAAAGAGAGAGACATTTTGAGACGGAAATTCTACAGCATAACGGCTATGTTACGAGGTTTTAGAAGACATTAAAAAGAGAGGGAAAATGGGTCAAACATTAAAAAATGACCCATAAAACAGTATATGGACAGAATAAGAAGGATACATGATCATGGTAATGAAATTTCAAGGACATACCATTTGAAATGAAAAACATGGAAGGAAGACAAAAATTAGATTTCTCTTATGAAAGTTCGGCAGCCTAACGACATTACTTAAACTTCAACAAAAATGATTTGAAAAGATCAAATAGGGTCTCTCATCATGTGAACATAAGAGTTAAGTATGATAGATATAGAGATAATTCCCCAACATAATTAAAAAGGAACTTGAAAGACTTGACATGAAAGTAGAACTTTGAAAAGAATGAGAAGGGTGAAAGAATCCCCTAAAAAATTCGGCAGCCTAACGGCGCCACTTAAAACTTCAAAATACTGAATTGAAGAGATCAAATGGGGTCTCTCATCATATGAACATAATTGTCCAGTATGATAGATATAGAGATCATACCCCAACATAACAAAAAGGAACTTGAAAGAATTGACATGAAAGTAGAACTTCAAAACGAGAAGGGTGAAGAACCACTTAAAAATTCGGCAGCCTAACGGCGCCACTTAAAACTTCAAAATACTGAATTGAAGAGATCAAATGGGGTCTCTCATCATATGATCATAAAATATCAGTATGATAAATTTAGAGATCATACCCCAACATAATAAAAAGGAACTTGAAATACTTTACATGAAAATAGATCTTGAAAAATGAGAAGGGAGAAAGAATCTGTTACAAAAATTTCTGCAGCCTAACGGCGCCACTTAAAACGTCATAAAACGAAATAATGAGAGTAAGAGGGGGTCTCTCATTATATGAACATGAAAAGGGCAGTAAGAGGAGTATAAAAGAACATCCTCCAACATAAGAACATGGAGCATAAAAGGAATGACATAAAAGAGATTACTTGAAATGAAAGAGAGAGGTCGGATCCCTTACCTTAAAATGTAACTCTTAAACCTCAAAGGTTGGGACCTTGAGGGCTTGGGGGCACCTTGGGAGTACTCCTTGGGAGGTAATGAGACCATAAATTCGTTGGGGAAGAGTGGGGAGTCGAAAACTAAAGGAGGAAAGGGTGGGTATTTATAGGGAAAGTGAGGGGACAAGGCATTAATGGCCAAGGGACACCTCACAAGTGCTTTTCTCAAACCCATGTGCTCTCTCATGATATTTTTCATAAAGTTAGGCCACATGGGGCCCCCAAAACAATAATCCATCACCCTTGGCCGGCCAACTCTTGAAATATCTCATGACATCATCATGACACAGTTATGATGTCATTAAACATACCGAAACCCTAAAACTGTATTTTTACTATTCACTGAAAATTCAACTTTCTCAAAAAGATCCCAAAATTTCACCTTAATCAAATATCAATGCTCCGATTTCAAAAATGAACTCCATTTTATAAAAATAATTTTCTAAATATTTTTAATTTATTTTTTAAATAAATACACTATTCACCGAAAATTCATTTTTTCAGAAAAAACCCCAAAAATTACCATAACATAATATCGGTGCTCTGAGTTCAAAAATGAAATCCCTTTTATAAAAATAATTTTCTAAATATTTTTAATTTAATTTTTTTATTAAAAAACACTATTCATTCGAAAAGATTAATACTTGAATAATAATTTATGAAACCGTTATTTAACCATTTTATTGAATCAAATTACTTAATCAAGGTGCCTAGATTATTTTAAAACTTTCTTTAAGTGAAATTACTAATCCATTTGGTCACATTACTAATCCTAAGCGTAAAATCACTATTCACAATTTACTATTCATCAAAAATCAAGTTGATCTTATTAGACTCCAAATTTCGTACTGAACATAATTGTAGAAGACCATTTTTTGAAAATCATTACACATTTTAAATTATTTAAGGTTTACATAAACATTTTTTTTAAATATCCTTTTGAAAATTCATGAAAAAAATATGCATACTATTTTTATCCGGTCATTTGAAAATTCGTAAACTTCATCATAAGAATAAATCCCAATTTTTATTTAAAACAAGGATTACACAAGGCAGTTACGGTCTCGTTACATAGCCCCTTATAATACCAGCATAGGACCTGAGAGTAAGGTGTGCTAGGGTGATAGAATTTTGGGGCGGCTCAGTCAACATTGCCCGAGTAGTAATTTCTATCAGTTTGAACTTCTCGTGAAGGCGATTCCATTCTAGCTTCCCATGATGAAGTTCGCCTTGGATTTGGTCCAGAGAAAAGCCCAATGGTGCTACCTCCTTCCCAATCTCTGTTAGATGGGCTTCGATCGGTCCAAGACTACTTGGTGAGGCCATCAAATCTTCTTTCTATAATAATTAACCAATATTACTTATATTTAGAGACAAAAATCCAAACATTTTGTTCACAGCGGTCCTATTGACCGATGGTCATATAACAGTCAAAACCCAATGGTCTCATTTTAATTATAATCATGTTTATTAAATAAAACATTTTTGTTGAGTATGAAAATAAAATAAAATAACACATGAAATTAGGAAACAAGATTTATTCAAAATTTCGGGCTGTTACAATCTTCCCCCCTTAGGAAATTGCGTCCTCGCAATTTTTAAAATTGGGTTTTGATATTTAATTGAAAGTACCACATCGGAAAAAGAGTTAGTAACACCATTACTTTAAAAGAAAGAAAAGGAAGTACAAAGGCCACCCGAGTTTACTCATACTAGGATTCCATGTAGGAAACATGGACATGGAGGAGAAAACAAAGGGTCATGTTCTAAAGGAGAGTGATAGAAAACATGATTAGGAGGAAGTTAACCACCAAAAAAACCCAAAATTATGATGTGTGTAAGCGGTCTTTGATTACCTAGTACGAAACGTAAACCAACAACGTTTTTGTTTTACGTTCCTTTTAATAACTTTGAGGAATTCATTTACAACATAGAACAAAAACATAAGGAAATATATCTACCTTCATGTAGAGTTTCATACATTAATAAGTTTCTACCAAAACTAATCTTTTCTCCAAACGATGAGCATTCAAAACTACTTGGTCTCATCAAAACACAAGAATCATCTTCTAGAGAATCACATAATACACAAAAGATAAACTATCTATTTCTTCTATCTGTAAATATTATCCCAAAAATATAAAGGGTAACGTAAAACAACTCTTCAAAAAGAATCTCATAGGAATGGAAACTACTTTTAAATCTTCAAAGTTCCGTGGTACTACCCAAAGTTCATCATAGACCATTCTGTAAATAATGGTCCTTAAGATTCCTCAAAATAAACCAAACTAAGATTGAAACCCAAATACAAGAAAGATTTGATAACATAGTCTTCCAAAATAAACTTCATTTTTCATCTCCAAACAACATCAACCACTCCTAACATCTTATAACAAAATTAGCTAACCTAAACATATTTTACCCAAGATAAATTAATCATTCCCGTAAGTAACCTAAATTACTATAAGCCCACCTTAAATTCATCGATTCTTCAAAATATAAGTCAACCTTACTCTTGAATGAAAATACCGTAGTAATCTATTTAACTTGATCAAATATGGTTCCCAAAATAATGAACATATTCCAAAATAATAATCATCTTTTAATCCCCTAATAATCTCTTTCGTATTAATACGGTAATCATAGAATTTCCTATCACATTTGTTGTTGGGACATGTTCTTCCATTTCCCGCCATTAACTAAGAATAGAAACTATAATTAGGGGCTTAAATACTTAGCCAATAATCATTAAAAGGAAACTATAAGCATAGAAGGATAAACTTATAGAAGGAAGGTATACCCTAACTTGTGATCCCCTAGGTTCCAATCTAGGTTATCCATGATCATATCTTCTTATGTGAATCTTTATTTTGTTCCTTTAATAATGGTTCATACTAAGATTATGACTTTACCAAGCATATCCCCTGGGAGTGTCGTAACCAAGAGTGCAGCAAGGCCCGTTGTCGTGTACCAGTTCCCGTTCGATTCTAGCTCAAAGCGGTGTTTTCGGGTTTTACCCCTATGTACATCTGTGCCAGAGCCACCTCTACCTGCTCGTATCCAGACAAGGATGTATTTTCTTGGAAACCCATTACTCAATACTCACCAAAATACCAGGAAGATTTCCTATATATAAACTTTTCTATAGGGTTCTTCCTAAAGTTTTCATATCCTAATTTCCACAAATAACTAAACCATCCTTTGATACCAACTATAGCATCCCATGTTTTTATAACATAACTTTCATTTCATTACACGGAACTGAGGATCTTTAAGGTTTAGTGTCTTGGAAACAAGGAACATAATACATGAAAAGAACAAAAAAAACACTCTTCTTAAACACTTGAAATGCTTCTCCTTAAGTTCATCCTAGGTTCATTACCGCATCTCATAACCTGGGGACATACATCAAAAGAAAGGGTGAGCTGAAAGCCCAGTAAGGGAAACAAGAGAAACATTTTACATGTGAACTTGAGATACATCAATAAGGACAAGAAAAGAACATTAAGGCATGAGAAAGAAATCATGAGGCATATCATAATAAAAATAACATTTTTCTTAACTTTAAGATGTGGCGGCAACATTTAATATAGACAATAATGAACATATCACCAAGGTCCATCCCCAAGGTGTCATTTGAAAATTACCAAGGTTATTCACCAAGGTATCGTGAAAATTGTAATCTCTAGTGGTTACATCATTACCCAATGCATTGGAGCGCTATCAGGGAGCACCCTTAAATTTGTCTTTATCATCATGTGAGCCAGATATATCATCATCAAACATTTCATAAATAACTCATATAGCATAAAATAAATGGGTTTCATTTCATAATCACAACGTTTTAAAAACTGCTTTAAAGACATGATCTTTACGTCACTTTAAAACCCACAGAAAAGGAAGGTGGGTATTATGTATGTAAATCCCAGAATTTAAAATTGAACATTTTGGTATATATGTGAATACACTTTTATAAGAAAGTGCTTTGAGTATTCACTTAATAATATAAAATAACTTTAGAAAAAGGGAGAGACATTTTGAGACGGAAATTCTGCAGCATAACGGCTATGTTACGAGGTTTAAGAAGACATTAAAAAGAGAGGGAAAATGGGTCAAACATTCATAAATGACCCATAAAACGGTAGATGGAAAGAATAAGAAGGATACATGATCATGGTAATGAAATTTCAAGGACATGCCATTTGAAATGAAAAACATGGAAGGAAGACAAAAATTAGATTTCTCTTATGAAAGTTCGGCAGCCTAACGACATTACTTAAACTTCAACAAAAATGATTTGAAAAGATCAAATAGGGTCTCTAATCATGTGAACATAAGAGTTCAGTATGATAGATATAGAGATAATTCCCCAACATAATTAAAAAGGAACTTGAAAGACTTGACATGAAAGTAGAACTTTGAAAAGAATGAGAAGGGTGAAAGAATCCCCAAAAAAATCGGCAGCCTAACGGCGCCACTTAAAACTTCAAAATACTGAATTGAAGAGATAAAATGGGGTCTCTCATCATATGAACTTAAGAGTCCAGTATGATAGATATATAGATCATACCCCAACATAACAAAAAGGAACTTGAAAGAATTGACATGAAAGTAGAACTTCAAAACGGGAAGTGTGAAGAACCACTTAAAAATTCGGCAGCCTAACGGCGCCACTTAAAACTTCAAAATACTGAATTGAAGAGATCAAATGGGGTCTCTCATCATATGATCATAAAAGATCAGTATGATAAATTTATATATCATACCCCAACATAATAAAAAGGAACTTGAAATACATTACATGAAACTAGATCTTGAAAAATGAGAAGGGAGAAAGAATCCGTTACAAAAATTTCGGCAGCCTAACGGCGCCACTTAAAACTTCATAAAACGAAATAATGAGAGTAAGAGGGTATCTCTCATTATATTAACATGAAAAGGGCAGTAAGAGGAGTATAAAAGAATATCCTCCAACATAAGAACATGGAGCATAAAAGTAATGACATAAAAGAGATTACTTGAAATGAAAGAGAGAGGTCGGATCCCTTACCTTAAAATGTAACTCTTAAACCTCAAAGGTTGGGACCTTGGGGGCTTGGGGGCACCTTTGGAGGACTCCTTGGGAGGTAATGAGACCATAAATTCGTTGGGGAAGATTGGGGAGTCGAAAACTAAAGGAGGAAAGGGTGGGTATTTATAGGGAAAGTGAGGGGACAAGGCATTAATGGCCAAGGGACACCTCACAAGTGCTTTTCTCAAACCCATGTGCTCTCTCATGATATTTTTCATAAAGTTAGGCCACATGGGGCCCCCAAAACAATACTTCATCACCCTTGGCCGGCCAACCCTTAAAATATCTCATGACATCATCATGACACAGTTATGATGTCATTAAACATACCGAAACCCTAAAACTGTATTTTTACTATTCACTGAAAATTCAACTTTCTCAGAAAGATCCCAAAATTTTACATTAACCAAATATCAATGATCCGATTTCAAAAATGAACTCCATTTTATAAAAATAATTTTCTAAATATTTTTAATTTATTTTTTAAATAAATACACTATTCACCGAAAATTCATTTTTTCAGAAAAAACCCCAAAAATTACCATAACATAATATCGGTGCTCTGAGTTCAAAAATGAAATACATTTTATAAAAATAATTTTCTAAATATTTTTAATTTAATTTTTTAATTAAAAAAACACTATTCACCTGAAAAGATTAATACTTGAATAATAATTTATGAAACCGTTATTTAACCATTTTATTGAGTCACATTACTTAATCAAGGTGCCTAGATTATTTTAAAACTTTCTTTAAGTGAAATTACTAATCCATTTGGTCACATTACTAATCCTAAGCGTAAAATCACTATTCACAATTTACTATTCATCAAAAATCAAGTTGATCTTATTAGACTCCAAATTTCGTACTGAACATAATTGTAGAAGACCATTTTTTGAAAATCATTACACATTTTAAATTATTTAAGGTTTACATAAACATTTTTTTTTAAATATCCTTTTGAAAATTCATAAAAAAATATGCATACTATTTTTATCCGGTCATTTGAAAATTCGTAAACTTCATCATAAGAATAAATCCCAATTTTTATTTCAAACAAGGATTACACAAGGCAGTTACGGTCTCGTTACATAGCCCCTTATAATATCAGCATAGGACCTGAGAGTAAGGTGTGCTAGGGTGATAGAATCTTGGGGCGGCTCAGTCAACATTGCCTGAGTAGTAATTTCTATCAGTTTGAACTTCTCGCGAAGGCGATTCCGTTCTAGCTTCACATGATGAAGTTCGCCTTGGATTTGGTCCAGAGCAAAGCCCAATGGTGCTACCTCCTTCCCAAGCTCTGTTAGATGGGCTTCGATCGGTCCAAGATTACTTGGTGAGGCCATCAAATCTTCTTTCTATAATAATTAACCAATATTACTTATATTTAGAGACAAAAATCCAAACATTTTGTTCACAGCGGTCCTATTGACCGATGGTCATATAACAGTCAAAACCCAATTGTCTCATTTTAATTATAATCATGTTTATTAAATAAAACATTTTTGTTGAGTATAAAAATAAAATAAAATAATACATGAAATTAGGAAACAAGATTTATTCAAAATTTCAGGCTGTTACAACTTCTCTGGGAAAGGATGTTCCATCAAAGGAACAAATTATGAGAATTTTGAGATGTCTACCTGAAAGATGGAGGGGAACTTCTGTCTCAATTAGAGAATCATGTGACATTGGAGAATTTCCAGTCAAAGAACTAATTGGAAAATTGATGATGTATGAAGAGGAACTCAAGGTGAACAACGAAGAAGATGATGAACCTAGGAGGAAGTCTATTGCCTTCAAAACTACAACCTCAAAGAATAAGGACAAGGAAAAGCTTCAAGCTATCAATGAAAGTTCAAGTTGTGAAGACAGTGAGAGTGATTCTGACAGTGATGCTGAGATGGCTCACATTGCCAGAAGGTTTAAGAAATTTTATAGGAAGAAGAAGTTTTTCAGAAAGTCAAACTATAAAGGTAAGTATGACAACAAAGGACATTGGAGAAAGGATTGGAAGAAGCCTAATAAATCAGATGAAGTTGTCTGTTATGAGTGCAAAAGGAAACGACACATAAAAGCAGATTGTCCAAAGTTGAAATACAAGAAGATGTATGAATACAAGGATAACAAGTATAAGAAATCCATGAAGGCTACTTGGAGTGCTTCTGAGGACAGTTCTAGTGAATCTGAAGTTTCTGAAACTGAACACAAAAACAAGGTGAACATGTGTTTTATGACAAACACTTCTGAGGTAACTTCAGAAACTCCTGATTCTAATTCATATTATTCTAGAGATGATTCTGAATGTGATAACATGTCTAAATCTGAACTGTTTGAATATTGTGATATGTTAGAAGAAACTTGTAATGAGCTGAAAGACAAATACAAAGGTTTAAAGAAACAGTGTGCTTTAACTTTTAAACATAAATCTGATCTTGATATTGAAATGGAAAAGAATGCTCATTTACTTAAAGAGAATACTGAACTAAAATTGTCTAATGAGCAACTCAAGAAAGACTTAGAGAAATTTACCAATGGTAAAGATACTCTTACTCAAATGCTAGGTAAGAAAATAGCACCTAGATACACTACTGGTATAGGATACCAACCTGGACAAAGGAAAATTACCAAAACTATATTCATTCCTAAATCTGGATAGAATGTAGCTAGCTCTGGAACTTCATATGCTTCAGCTAGTTATATTCATAGTTATGGATCTAATAAGGTTTATCTTTCAAAATCTTTTGATTCTAGAAATTTTATGAGACCCATTAGACAAATATGGGTACCTAAAGTGTTATAGGATAACCTGTCTGGACCCAAGAAAATATGGGTACCAAAATCATTTCCTGTTTAAATCTGTGTTGTAGGAAACCTGCTTAAAGAGATCCTGTAAAAAGACCTGGTACTTGGACAGTGAATGTTCAAGACATATGTCAGGAGACTTCTCATGCTTTAAAAGCTTAGTTAGAGTTGATGGAGGGTTTGTCACTTTTGGTGATAACTCAAAAGGAAAAATCATCGGCTTAGGCCAGATTGGTAACACTGACTCAGTATTAATTTCTATAGTTTTATTTGTTGATGGACTTAAATACAATTTGTTAAGTATTTCTCAGTTATGTGATGATGGTTTTTATGTTAAATTTTAAAATGATTCTTGCAATGTTTTTAATTCTAAAAATGTTTTAGTGTTTGCTGCTTTGAGAAATGAAAATGTTTATGCTGTTGATTTAAATTCTTTAGCTAAGAAAAATATTACTTGTTTAAATGCTTTTCATAAAGAGTCTTGGGTTTGGCATAGAAGATTAGGACACTGCAATGTACATTCACTTAGAAAACTTGCTAGGAAGAACTTAGTTAGAGACCTACCCAAACATGAATTTCCAGCAGAAAAAGTTTGTAATCCCTGTCAAAAGGGAAAGCAACATAAAGTTTCTTTTAAATCAAAGAAAGAAGTGTCAACTTCTCAACCTCTCGAGTTGGTTCACATGGATTTATTTGGACCTTCTAGAGTTTCTAGTTTAAATGGGAAGCATTATGTCTATGTTCTTGTAGATGACTATTCTAGATGTACTTGGGTATATTTTCTAGCTCATAAAAGTGAATCTTGTTCTTGCTTTGTAAAAATACTCCAAGTCTGTAGAAAACCTTAGTGGACTTAAGATTAAAACTCTGAGAAGTGATCATGGCCGTGAGTTTGAAAATCATGAGTTTGAATCTTACTGCTCACACAATGCCTATAGTCACAATTTCTCTGCCCCTAGGACACCCCGGAAAAATGGAGTAGTAGAAAGGCGGAATAGAACCGTACAAGAAATTTTTAGGACTATGATTAATGAGTATGACCTACCTGTTTATTTTTGGGATGAAGCTGTAAATACAGCTTGTTATGTTATTAATAGAGTCTTGATTAGAACCGTTCTTAAGAGGATCCCTTATGCATTGTGGAACCATAGGAAACCTAAAGTTAACTACTTCAAAGTTTTTGGCTGCAAAGTCTTTATTCTTAATACTAAAGATAATCTTGACAAGTTTGCATCCAAGAGTGATGAAGGAATTTTCCTAGGTTACTCTATTTCTAGTAAAGCCTATAGAGTGTTTAATAAGAGAACCAAATGTGTAGAAGAATCTGTTCACATGTAATTTGATGAAACTGATCCACATGAACCTAAGACCTCTCTTGAAAATATTCAAGATGATCTCTCTATCTTAAACCCTAATGATAAAGACAGTGGACTTGTAGTTAAAACATCTAGTTCTGGAAATTTTCTAGAACCTGCTTCTGTTGAACCTCACCCTATTGATGAACCTGAAATATCTAGCCCTACCTTTTCAAGACCAACTAGGATTCTAAAGAACCATCCTTTAGATGTTGTTTTAGGAAATCTAGATAGAGGAACACAGACTAGAGCTTCTCTTAGAAATCAGGTTGAACATCAAGCCTTCTTGTCACAGCTAGAACCTAAAAATATCAATGATGCTATCAATGATGAATTCTGGGTAATGGATATGCAATAAGAACTAAATCAATTTGAAAGAAACAAAGTCTAGAAATTAGTAGAAAGACCTAAGGACACTATCACCATAGGCACAAAATGGGTGTTTAGAAACAAAGTTGATGAATCTTGAAACATCATTAGAAACAAAGCTAGGCTAGTTGCACAAGGTTACAATCAAGAAGAAGGAATTGACTATGAGGAAACCTTTGCACCTGTAGCTAGATTAGAGGCTATTAGGATCTTACTTGCCTATGCATCACATCTGAATTTCAAGTTATATCAAATGGATGTGAAAAGTGATTTTTTAAATGGTTTTATTGTTGAAGATGTTTTTGTAGAACAACCACCGGGTTTTTCAAATCCTCATTTTCAAAATCATGTTTTTAAACTTTCTAAAGCTTTATATGGTTTAAAACAAGCTCCAAGAGCTTGGTATGAAAAGTCTTTCAAACTTTCTTATTTCAAAAGGATTTACAAAAGGAATAGATGATCCCACTCTTTTTATAAAAATAATTTCAAAAGATGTATTAATAGTACAAATCTATGTTGATGATATTATTTTTGGATCTTCTAAAAATTCTTTATGAACTGATTTTTCAAAGGCTATGCAGAATGAATTTTAAATGAGCTTAATGGGAGAGCTTAAGTATTTTCTTGGTTTTCAAATTTTTCAAACTAAAGATGGAATTATTTTAAATCAAAGTAAATATACTAAGGATTTATTAAAAAGTTTTGGTTTGGATAGTATTAAAGAAAGTGATATACCTATGAGTACCAGCTGTAAATTGGATGTTGATGAATCTGGGAAACCAGTTGATCAAACTAATTACAAAGGCATGATTGGGAGTTTACTTTATCTTACTGCTAGTCGACCACATGTTATGTTCAGTGTATGTATGTGTGCTAGATTTCAAGCTAATCCTAAAGAATCACACTTGCTTGCTGTTAAAAGGATTTTTAAATATCTTAAGTATACTGTAAATTTAGGCTTGTTTTATCCAAAAGGAAAATCATTTGACTTAACAAGTTATTCAGATGCTGATTTTTTTGGCTGTAAGTTAGATAGGAAGAGCACATCTGGAACATGTCACTTACTGGGAAAATCCCTAGTATCATGGTGTAGTAAGAAACAGAACTCGGTTTCATTGTCTACTGCTGAAGCAGAATACATCGCTGCTGGTAGTTGTTGTGCATAGATTCTGTGGATGAAACACACACTACTGGATTATGGATTTGACTTTAAACATGTTTCAATCAACTGTGACAACACTAGTGCGATTAATATCTCTAAGAATCCTGTGTCTCACTCTAGAACTAAACACATTAATGTTAGACACCATTTTCTAAGAGATCATTATCAAAGAGGTGATATAACACTTGAGTTCATAGGCACTGAACTTCAATTAGCTGATATTTTCACTAAGCCTTTAAGTTTAGAAAGATTAAGTTTCATCAAACATGAATTAGGAATGATAACTTACCCTTGAAACCGTTAGGGAGACCTCACTGTTAGGGAGGCCTCACCGTTAGGGAGGCCTCACCATTAGGGAGACCTCACCGTTAGGGAGACCTCACCATTAGGGAAACCTTACCATTAGAAGACTTTACCGGTACATTTGTGTACTGTATTTCTGTAGAGCCGAGTCATCGAACTATTTTATTTTATTTATGATTTATGTGATTTATGAATCCTAAATGATATTAAAACTCGAACTAGACTCACTCAATCTCACCGCGAACCTGTCTTCTTGAACTCTCCTAAACCTAAACCTCTCGACCTTCAGAACCCTAGCCTCAAATCCATAATGGCCCACGTCAAGAGACCTCAGATGACTGATGGAAATGAAGCGCCGGTAGTGAAGAGACAAAAAGTAGCTAATACTGATGCCAGTGGAAGTGGCAGTGGAAGTGTAGCTCAGAGAAGACCAGTAAACCCACACCTATCGAAGCGCGAGATAGTTGTTGAAAAAGAGGTGTGTTCAGAATGGCTTATGGAAATCAAGTCATTGGTTCTTAGAGTGTTAGAAGAACAAGGTTGGCTATAATGCTTCGCGAACAACAACGGACCTTATTATCCAGGACTGGTGAAACAGTTCTAAGAATTCGTTTGTTTTGAAAAGTCTGAAGAAGAAAGATAAATGGTTTCATATGTGAATAGTCAGGAAGTGTCGTTTACTTCAGGAGAATGGGCTGAGAACCTGAGAGTTCCTCATGAGGGCGATTTTACTTATTATTCCAAGTCTGTACCTTTGACTAGTGATGTGTTTCAATATGAAGATGCTTTTCTAGAACTCACAGGGAATGGGACTCCTAGAAAGGTGATTGCTACAGAGATGGAAGGAGAAGATAAGCTGTTATTTAAATTCATTCATCATGTTGTTAGTCTGAGAAGAGGAGACTTTTCCACTTTAGGATTCCAAGACATATATCTGTTACATTTGCTGAAGCATAGTGTGAGAATCAATCTATGTAGATTGATTATGGTTCAACTGGAAGAGACGACTAGACTGAAGTCAAAATCAAATGCCTTGTTTTTCTCAAAGCTAATTTATGTGATGCTGAAAGAGAAGGAGATAGCTGGACCTCAAGATGAGCTGGTAGTGGTTAAGGATAACTTCTGTATTATAATAACTATCTGTAAATACATGAAAGTCAGCTGGAATCCTTGGAAGAAATCATGGGTAAATGATGATGGAAGAATTTATGACAAGTTCACTCTTGTGGATCATCCGTGTAGACCAAAGGATGTGAGAGATCATGGTCTTAGACCAGATGAGCCAGAACCAGTCTACAGTGATGATGAAGCTGAGAAGGAAGAGACTTCAGTTGAGGAAGGAGGATACCCAGACTTACCCCCTAGTCCTGTGCATCAAGTTATTTCTTATGGAGCAGCTAGCCCTCCAAAAGCACTACCAAAGAGAGAAACTGTCTTGAAGGACAATGATTCAGAGACTACAGAAGAAGGAGAAGAATCATGACAATATGTTGTCAAGGACACCTCTGAGGAGGATGAGACAATCGAATCTGATCATAGAGAAAAGGAGGCTGATGATGAAGCAGATGATGAGGAAAATGTTGAAAAAGATCTCAGTTTGAGTCCTCTAATAGTCAGTACAGTTAGAATAGTACCTGATCAGGAAGACATATCAGCAGAACCTATTGATGAGAGAGTCATTAATGACTCATAACAAATGGCTACTGGATCTGCTGTAATTGTAGAGGAAATTCCAGAATTACCTCAGGAAGAAGAGTTGGAAGAGATACCTAAGGAAATTGTTCCAAGTGAGGGAGAGAATCTTGGCTCAGTATCAGTATCATATGACATTGAAGGTTGGACATAAGATCCCAGATATATGATTATTGGACTTTCTTATGGCGATTCTGATGAGGAAGACCAACCCCAAAAGGAGTCAGTTACCTTACCTACTGTGGCTAACAATGTGGCAACCAAGGAGGATCTTAACTCTTTAAAAGTCGAATTGATAGAAGAAATAAGAGAATCAGTGGCAGATATGAAGAAAAGTATGGTTGAAGAGATGAAAAGCGGGGAGAAATCCCTTGAGTTATCCATTGGATGTAGTGTGTCCAGTCCTGTGAAAGAAATGGTGGATGAACTTAAAGTGTGCCACATTCAGATTGAGAGTTGGACAGGAGATGTAGTTGCTCTTAGACAATCAATTGCTTCATTAACTGCTTTGAACAGTTCTCAAACCCAAGTGCACACTGACATTCGATATATCAAAGAAGTGGTCAAACAGTTTGTGGAAGTTTTTGAGGTCTTTAAGATGTCAGTTAAAGAACATCTTAATAGTTAGGATGAACTTGTTCAGAAGGTGGTTAGTAGTCTAACTCACTCTTTCAAGGAGACAATGCCCTTCTCAATGAAACTTATTCCCTCATCCCGCACAATTGTGAACCTTGACCACATTCGCACTATTGTTCAAGAAGAATTGGATAAGGCCAGTCTCAGTGGTGCCTCAGATACCCAGATTCTTGCTACCACTAGGGAAGTTAGTAGTTTTGTTCGTGATCACCTATGGGAAGCTACTGCTTCTCAAGAGGAAATCAAAAATAAGGTAGATGCTTATTTTGAAAAAATTTATACCAAGCACCAAATGACAACCCATTTTAAGCTTTTGATTGAGAATATGAAGTTACCTCTAGTTACCCAAGCCTTCAGAGAACAGGTTAGTAAGCTCATTGAGCTTACTCCTGCTTTAGATAAGTTTATTGAGAACAGAGATGATTTTGTATTTGCTATTGAGATAGGTGGAAGCATCATCATGGATTTCAGGAATCTCTTATTTCCTTTCATACATGTGGATGCTCGGCCAGTTATTGTACCACCTGCCCTTCCACCTTCTGCCTCTGGGAGTACTCCTCAACTGACTCCAGTTCAAGCTATCAAGAGCTTGACACCTTTGATCCCTTAGAGAGAGACAGATTACAGATCTGGTACTGTTTCAGTTGCTGATCCACCAGTAGTTCTTTCAGGAATTCCCCAGCATGTTGACTCTACCTCTGCACCCTCTGCTGATCCCAAGGGAAAGACACATGTTCAAGAGGATGATTGAGTACTTCTAGCTATATTTTTTGATGGGATTAATTGTATTTTTTTTCTACTTTTCTGACTTTCCCAAATGTATCTTTTGCTTATCAATCCAATACTTCATTCCTCTCTTCGCTGTCTATTTTACTCTGTATATTTTCTTTCCTAGTACTTCTCTTTTTTATGATACCCTCCTTTTTGTTAATCACAAAGGGGGAGAAATTTTTGGAAACCTGTATCCAGAGAGAGAGAAAGAGAATGTTTTTCACCTAAGGGGACAAAGGGGGATCAAATCACTACTTTGGAGGAGAATCCTGTAGTTAAATTGATAGGGGGAGGAATATGCAAACCAAAGAATCTTGCTTGTGTTTTCCTCTGATACTACGTTATTTCTTGATATATTCCTGTTTTCATATTTTTCCTCTGATTATCTTTTTTAATATCAATTCCCGAGATCTTTTTTCTCTCTGATACTATACTGTTGATATCATACTTTGATATATATATTCCTTTCTCTGATATTACTTTATTTTGGCATAAGTTGTGATTATCAAAAAGGGGGAGATTGTTGAACCCTCTGGAATTAAGTTGCTTTATTGTGTTTTGATAATCCCAACCATTCTTTCTTTATATCTTTATTATGATTAATACATTCCAAATATACTTTAATATATGTTGTTACCTTCATTATGCTTAAATTAAGCCTTTTTAATTATCTGATATATGTTTACTATGACTTAACTCATTCTACCAAGTGAATGCTCAAATAGTTTTCAGCTACCGTTACAAACTAGCTACCGATACAGAGTAGAGAAACCATTAGACAGTAGCTACTGTTAGAACAAATAGCTACCATTACAAGCTAGCAACCGTTACATCTCACAACGACCGATACAGTTAAGTCTACTGATATGTTGGAGCTACCACTATAAGAGAGCTACCGGTACAGCTACCGATACCCAACTGATACTCAAAGTCCATCGCTGCATCAAAATCTACTGATAGAGCTGCCGATACAATGATGTTGACCGTTACCGATATGCTGAAGTCCACCGTTATGCTATCGATAAAGAGCTACTGATACCGATACAAGGTAGAGCCACAGCTACAGATAGAGAGTTACCGCTACTGGTAAAGGCAGAACCACCGCTACTGTTACAAGTACACCGCTACCGATACATCAAGTCTACCGACAGACAAGCCTACCGTTACAAATGTCTACCGATACTCAGACCTACAGAAACCTACTGTAACACAAGCCTACCGTTATCATGAGCAACCGTTCAGAGACATAACCCCGACATTCTTTAATTCTTTATTATTGTTTAACCTAACCAACGGTCATATTAGGTATATATTAATGCACTGACATATTATTAATGTCTGTTTGTTGGATGTCAGGAAACCATACCTTGTACCTGCAAAAAGTAAATCATATCTTTTGCCGGAGCTCGTGATTTAAAAGAAGAATGTTGTTGTTGAGCTAAGAGACACACACGCGCGTATACACACGAATAGATCAGAGAGTTGAACACGTGTTGTGAATAGGTTGCAGCCGCACTGAACAAGTGAAGAACACTCGAGCTGGTGTACATGAAGAGAGATGTCTGAGCTTACAAGAAGATCACCTACAATCGTGCTAACCAGTGAAGATCTGAGAACAAGAACATAAAACAAGAACTTCATCGACTACTTCTTCTCTATCTCTGAACCTGGAAGTCAAGGAAACAGATGATACTCTGTTTTCCAGACAAAAACTAGAAGAGGACTCAGAGCAAATTCTGATCAATCAAAGGAGTCCAGAACTGCACGACAATCACTAGAGCCATTTCAAAACTCCAAATATTTTCTCTGTGATTTATCTTTTAACATATTGAATAGTGTGTGTTATATGCTGTATTTTACACACACACTGTCTCATGTGCCTTAAATGGAGGATTTGTAAATCCCCACTCAACTCTCTTACTTATTTTATTTCCCACTGGGATAGTGGTTGAGGTCATGTGACCTGGACAGCTGGTTGCTATTGTTTCTATTCCCACAGATAACAGTGGTAGAGGTCTTGGACCTGGACAGTTGTACACTGTTGTAATCCCCGATCCAGGGTGTGGATCATCTTTATACAAATCGTTGAGAGGACTAATTCTCGTCTTGATACTGAACCTCTTGGTTATATCTATTGTGCTATATCTTTCAAAGTTATTCTTTATTCCTCTGCTAATTTATTTAAAACCAAAACTGTTTTAAAGTCACTTTGATAATTAAAATCGCAAGTGTTTATATTAGTTGTAAATCAGTAAGTTGGTTTCAAAAGTTAATCAACCTTTCTATTTTGATTAACTGGGAAATAATCAATCCCTTGAGAACCCAACTGAACCCTTACTTTGATATAAATTCACTACAGTTTAATTTAGTATTTTATTAGGGGGATTTTAAGACAAAGTTTTAAAACAGAAATTTTAATTGGAACTCAATTCAGCCCCCCCCCCCCCTTTAGTATCCACTCCGACCAACAAGAATCCTAATGGTTATTTCAAATGGATAAAAGTTAAAATATATATAATTATTTAACTATAAAAACATATTTCATAATAATTTACATGTTTTTTTCAATATTTCTACAGTGTTCGAAGTAAGATAACAACAAAGATTATGGATATTTTGTTTGAAATTTTTGGAAATACATCATATATCATAAAATTATTAACATCTTCAAATATTTAATTTTCAAAGTTAAATAAAATTTCATTAAAAAAGATTCTTAATCATTTTTTCCCTATATTTTCTGAATTCTACCAATATTTCCAAAAATATATTTAGTCAAAAGAGGAAGTGAATATAGTTAGAGATGTGTGGGTAGTTTAGATGGTGTTGGAATGTGTTATGATATCAATTTTTTGTGATTACCAACTATTTTTGTGATCTAGTATGGTTTATGACTGTAGAAATATATTTGGGATGTGAAGAATTAGTATCAGGATGCTTATATGTTATTTTTTATCTGTTTCTCAAGGAGAAGTATAATGTAGGAAATCATTTTTTTAGAAACGAATGTGCAGAATACATGGTGTCATAATGTATATAGATATCATAGAGAGTATACTTACTATTATTTATTTAACAAATTTTATCATAATTGTATCCACTTTTTTAGTTAATTTCCAAATCATTTTTACCAGATGATTATTTTCTTAAATTTACACATCAACTCAAAACACATGTCACATTATAAAAACTATGGAAAAAATTCATATAATTTTAATACTTTGGAAAAAATATACATAAGTCATTTTTTAAGTGTAAAAATCGGTCTCATATCAATCTAACATATAAGTGATCATTATGACTCAAAGTACGTGCATTCAATACAAAAGTGTCATTTTAGTTCGAAAAACAATTCACATAGCCAAAACTAGTAAAAAAGAACTCATTGTATTAAAAATTTATGAGAACAATCTATAATTCATTTTTCATGTGTAGGAATTAACTACACTCCAATAAAACACATGATGTGGTCGGTATGACTAGAATCATGCATTTTCAATATAAAAGTGTCATTTTAGTTTAAAACATAAGTCACATAGTGAAAACTGAGAAAACAAACTCTGATTATTTTCAAACTTAATTAAAAAAATAAATAATTCATTTTACATGTGTATTAATCAAACTCATTTCAATCGAACACCGAATATGGTCAGAATGACTCAAATTGTGTGTTTTCAATATAAAAGTTTCATTTTAGTTTAAAATGTGCATCAAATATCCAAAAATAGGAAAATAAGATCAGATTGTTTTTAAACATCATGAAAATGACCCATAGTTATTTTTTGAGATGTATGAATCAACCTCACATAAATCTGAGATATGATGTGGTCTATATGACTCAAAGTGCATGTTTTCAATAGAAAGGTGTCATTTTAGTTTAAAACTCCTATCACGTCACCAAAATTAAGAAAACCAGCACTGATTGTTTTTAAACATTATTAAAATGATCCATAATTTATCTTTCACATTTATTAATTGACTTCATTCTAATATACCACAATATGTAGTTGATATGACTCAAAATACATGTATTCAATATAAAAGTTTCATTTTAGATTAAAAGGCATCACATAGAAAAATCCAATCAAACAATCCCATATTATTTTCAAACTTTAAGGAAATTGTCCATAATTCATCTCATCCTTTAGGAATTTAACCAACATCAATATTACACCCAATTTGGTTGGTATGACTCAAAGTGTGTGTTTTCAATATAAAAGTTTCATTTTAGATTAAAACATGCATAAAAAATATAAAGCCATGAAAACGAACTCGGATTGTTTTCAAAATTTAGTACAAGGGTCTATAATTCATTTTTGATGTGTATGATTCGACAACACATCAATATGATAAATGATGTGATCTATATGACTCAAAGTGATTGTTTTCAATAGAAAGGTTTCATTTTATTTTAAAACATGTGTCACATCACCAAAACTGAGAAAATGATTTCATATTGTTTTAAAACATTAGTAAAATAACCAATAGTTTATTTTTCATGTGTATAAATTGACTGCATTCCAATCTGACATAAGATGTGGTCTATATGACTTAAATTACATTTTTTCAATATAAATTTTTCATTTTAGATTAAAATGCATCACATATCCAAAACTGATAAATGATATTAGATTGTTTTTAAATATTATCAAAATGGTTTAAAATAATTTTTGGACTATAGGAATTGATCATACATCAATATAACACCCGATGTGGTTGTTATAACTTGAAGTGTGTGTTTTCAATACAAAAGTTTCATTTTAGTTTAAAACATGCATCAAATATCCAAAACTAAGAAAACGAGTTCAAATTGTTTTCAAAATTTAGAAAATGGTTATAATTCATTTGTGAAATATAATAATTCATTCCAAATAATTTTGAGACATGATGTTATTGATATGACTCGAAGTGTGTGTTATCAATTTAAAGGATCCATTTTAGTTATATATGTGTGTCACATTTCCAAAAATGATAAAACAAACTCCTATTGTTTTCAAACCTCAGGATAACAATCCATAATTAATTTTTCACTTGTAGGAATTTACCGAAACTAACCTGACACATGAAGTTGTGGATATGATTGAAAGTGTGTTTTTTTAATACAAAACTATCATTTTAGTTTAAAACACATCATATATACAAAAAAAATAAAAGAATCTTGGATTATTTTTAAACTTTATTCCAATGGTACATAATCCATTTATTACGTACAAAAATCAACCACACATCAATATGACACCTGATGTGGTTGGTATGACTCTAAGTTTGTGTTTTTAATACCAAAGTTTTATTTTAGTATAAACACTACATCAAATATCTCAAACCAAAAAAAACAAGCTTGGATTATTTTTAAAACTTTATTAAAGTGCTTCATAATTCATTTTTGATGGGTAAGAATTGACCATACATCAATTTATCACATGATGTGGCCAATATGACTCAAAGTGTATGTTATCAAAAGAAAGGTCCATTTTAGTTTAAAATATTTATCATATTACAAAAATCTTGAAAAATATCATGGATTGTTTTCAAACTTTAATAAAAAATCTATAATTCATTTTTCAAGTGTAGGAATTGACCTCCATCAATTTGACACACAATGTGGTTGATATGACTCAAACTCTGTGTTTTCAATACAAAAGTATCATTTGAAATTAAAACACACATCAAAAAGAAAAAAGTAGTAAAGAATCTAATATTTTTTTCAAACTTTAGTAAAATGATCCATAATTCATTTTTCACAAGTATAAATTTACTGAACATCAATATGACACATGATGTGGTTGATATCACATGAAGTGTGTGTTTTAAATAAAATAGTTCAATTTTTGTTTAAAACACAAATTAAATATCCAAAACCAATCCATCAAGATTGTATAGTTTTCAAACATTAAGACAATTATTAATAATTCATTTTTTATGTGTAGGAATTAATTGCACATCAATCAGACACATGATGTGGTCTATATGACAAAAAGTGTGTGTTTTCAATAAAAATGTTCCATTTTAGTTTAAAACACACATCGAATATCCAAAAACAATAAAATTAACTCATTTTATCTTAAAATTGTAGTTAAATAGTCTATAATACATTTTTCACATGTAGGAATTAACCTCGCAATAATCTGACACATGATGTGGTCAATATGACTGAAAGTGCATTTTTTAATACAAAAGTATCATTTTAGTTTAAACCACACATAAAATAATGCAAACCAGGAAAATTATTTTTTATTGTTTTCAAAATTTATTAAAATGATCCATAATTAATTTTTCACATGTAGTAATTGACCACACATCAATCATACATGTGATGTGGTTGTTGTGACTCAAAGTTCATGTTTTCAATAAAAAAAGTTGCATTTCACTTTAAAACACACATTGGATAGCCAAAACCTAGAAAATGGGCTTGGATTGTCTTAAAACATTATTAAAATGATCCATAATTCATTTTTCATATGTATTAATTGAATTCACATCAATATAATGTATGATGTGGTCGATATGAATCTAAGTACATGTTTTCAATACAAAATACCCATTTTAGATTAAAGCACATATCAAATAGAGAAAAATGAGAAAACATGATTATATTATTTCAAAAACATATAGAAATTACCCATGATTCATTTTTCACATGAATTAATTAACCTCACATCAATATGATGCATTTTGTGGTCGATTTGACTTGAATTGTGTGTGTTTCAGTACAAAAGTTCCATTTTAGTTTAAAACAAACATCAAATAGAAAAAAACTGATAAAAAGAATCAAAATGTTTTCAAACTTAAGTAAAATGATCCATTATTCATTTTTTACAATATTAATTTACCACACATCAATCTAACACATGATGTGGTCGATATTCCTTTAATTACATGTTTTCAATACAAAAGTTCCATTTTAGTCTTAAACACACATCAAATAGAAAAAAAAGTGAAAATGGGCTTGGATTGTTTTAAAACTTTTGTAAAATGATCCTTAATTTATTTTTCATATGTGGTAATTGAACTCACATAAATCCAACACATGATGTGATCAATATGAAATTAAGTTATCATTTTCAATAGAAATGTTTCATTTTAGTTTAAACACACATCAAATATCCAAAACTAATAAAGTGGTCTTGAATTATTTTCAAATTTAAGGAAAAATATACATAATTAGTTTTTCACATGTATAAATTTACCATACATCAATCTGACACATTATGTGGTCGATATGAATCAAAGTTTGTGTTTTTAATACAAAAGTTTCATTTTAGTTTAAAACACACATCAAATAGCCAAAACTGATCAAAAAATATCAAATTGTTTTCAAAAATTTTGAAAATGGTCCATAATTTATTATTAATGTGTTAGAATTGACCGCGCATTAGTATGACACTTGATGTGTTCAATATTACCCAAAGTGAGTGTTTTCAATACAAAAGTATCATATTAGTTTAAAACACACATCAAATAACCAAAACTAAGAAAATGAGCTCAGATTATTTTTCAAAATTTAATAAAATGATCCATAAATAATTTTCACTTGTATTAATTTAACTCATATCAATCTAACATATGATGGGATCGATATGACTTTAAGTTCCTATATTCAATAAAAAATTTCCATTTTAGCTTAAAATACACATCAATTATCCAAATTTAATAAAATGAGGTTGGGTTGTTTTTAGAGTTTCGGAAAAGGATCCAAAATTCATCCTTTTGGTGTAAGATTTGACCACACATCAATCTGTCACGTGATGTGGTCAATATGACTCTAAGTACATGTTTTCAATACAAAAGTTCCATTTTATTTTAAAACAAACATCAAATAGCCAAAATCAATAAAAACAAACTCATATTGTTTTCAAATATTAGTAAAATGATCCATAATTCATTTTTAATGTGAAGTAAATGACCTCACATGAATCTAACACATGATGTGGTCTATATGACTCAAAGTGCATGTTTTTAATGTAAACCATTTTAGTTTAAAACAAACATCAAATAAACAAAACAGATATAACAAGATGCATTGTATTAAAATGTAAAGACCCAGATTTTCCATGTAATTTTTCTAAGTATATGGAATTATTACGAGTCTGCGAAAATTGATGGTGCATGATTTCGAGGTCCGTTGTTCCCAGAATGAATTTATGAAAAAAATTTATGGTACGTTCAATAAACGAGTGAGAGGAATTTTCTAACTTTGGAACCAGTGCTCGGATTAAAAATCTGAGGGCACCGTTGAGTCCGCAGAACTAGGATTCTCTTAAGGAAGGCTTTACTTAGACCGTAGTTTTTTTTATTAAAAGAAAATATCATTAATGATGAAGATCAGCAGAAGTACATGTGAAAATCCATGAAGGGAAATTGTCCAACCAGAACTGGTTGTTATCGAATGGGCCTGAATCCTCCACTTGATGGGCTGCGTTGTTTCCTTCCCTTTTGGTGAATGAGAAGGTGCATAATGAGAAACATTGGAGAAGTGAGAGGATTCTCCTGATGATGATGTCAAATGACTTAAGCCCTCCGTCGTTGTGATTAATAGCCTCGATAACGGTAAGACAATCAGACTCAATAATGATATCACCCCATCCATGGTCAATAGAGAGCATCATACCAGCAAGGATGGTCGTGGCTTCCATAACTGGCGGTTCCCAAAATGCTTGATGTGGTTCATATTTAGCAGAAAGGATTTTCCCCAGATGATTTCCGGAAAGGAGGTCGAGGGCAACAAGCCCATCCTTTGGAAGAGACGTGTCCACGTTAATATGGAGCTTTGGGGGGGGGGGGTTATTGGCATGACTTCACCAAGAGACGAAGCTCTGGTAAAATACCGTGATGCCAATCACATTGAAGATGGGACCAGTTCTAGTGAATGGTGATGAGTGATACCGAAGAACGGCGATTGAGCAGCGTCATTGGAGGTTTGTTGCGGGAACGACAAACACTGATTCTCCCTCAAACGCGGTCGTTCTCCAACAATATTGAGGAAGGGATTCATCATTTTTTTAATTTCAAGAGATTGTGGAAACCTATTATATTCTCATGTTATTAAGCTAACATGGAGGGTTCATGCCAAATAAACAAGGCCTGAACCCTCTGCTAGTTTGTTGATCTATGCGTTCTTGGTGGACTTTTTACTCGGGTTCGAAGGAACCTAGAATGGAGGGTCAAGCAGCGAAGATGGAATCCCGGGGAGGCCGTTGATACCTTCTAATGGAAAAATGGGCCACCATATCTCACTCAAAGAACCAAGAATGACCTCCAGTGCGTCACCATCACGGCAGCACCGGCGACCGACACAGGTGGGTGATGGAGGCGGTCAGAAATGGTGGGCTACGGAGGAGATGGAAGCACATATTTGTGCACTGCTAGCGTAGAAGGCTATGGCCGTAGCCGTGATAGGTGATGCAGGTGGCATGATCAGGCTGGCCACAGAAGGTGGATTGGCGCCCCATCACATACCATTAGAGATGGTACGACTCGAAGTCATGGCGGAGGAGAAGGGACCCGCTCTTGCGGTTCACGCGGTGACCAGGCGGCACCACTTGGCATCGCCGCTCCGTTACTCGAATGGCTTAGCAATTCGGGAGTAAGGGGGGAGCTTCACCCACCCCCCATGCCCCTAGGGCAGGCCCTGCTCTATCAAGTCATGCCTCCAGTGGGTCGGACCGCGTGAGCCCTACAGGTCGCGCCCTTTGCGGGTCGGGCCACACGAGCCTAGTGGGTCATGCCTCTTTGTGGGATGATCCATGCGAGCCCAGTGAGCAGCGCCCCTCTGTGGGCTAGGCCACATGAGCCTAGTGGGTCGTGCCACTTCATAGGCTCGGTCGCGCGAGACCAGTGGGTTGTGCCCCTCCGCGGGCCGGGTTGGGTGAGCCTAGTGGGTTGTGCCCCTCTGTGGGTCAGGCCATGCCAGCCTAGCGGGTTGTGCCACCCAGGCTAGCTGGGTCGGTCTGCGGCCCATCCCAACTGAACTGGCCCATGCTGGTTCAGGCCAGGCCGAGTCAGACCCAGACCGGGTCGGGCCAGGTCGGTCCGACCAGGTCGGACCGGACCCGGAACCTTTGAGGCCCAGTTTCACTAAAAGATCCATAACCTATGAACCGAGTGTCCATTTGATGAACCATCTATGGCACTGGGATCCTTGAAGAGAAAATGTCCTTTTAGTATACTCCACTTGAGTTTTGGAGAAATCTGGAGTATAGCTAGGTAGGATCGAACCTGAATCCAACCGAGCCCTCAGTACTAAAACGCTTATGATTCACAGACCGAACATCGGATTGACCCATCGTCTATCGTGTTGGAACCCTTACGACAAGGTGGTACTTTGGTATTCTTCTTTGTGGAACTTTGTGTTGGTTAAGTACAATATATTTCTTGAGGATTGGATCCTCCTGGAATCAAACATTCTTAGTGAGGTAATCTCGTGGTCAGCTGTAATGTGAAGAAACAAAATTGATCCTTTATGGGTCAGTATCTATCGATCATGGGTAGATCAGTGCTTAGAGATCTTGTGTGGGTAAGTATCTATTGATCATGTGTGTGTTATCACATAGAGATCCTATGTGGGTCATCCTCTATCGATCATGTGTGGGTCAGCAGAAGATCCTCTCGACATAATAAGATAATCTAGATTTACGACTAATCATCTATACTTCTTTACTTGAGTTATATACCTAGGGTGAGCTGAGTCTTTACCTTTGTGGTACTTTTACCTCTGTGGTGTTACCTTCATGGTGTTACCTTTGTGGTAATTTTACTTTCGTGGTGTTACCTTTGTGGTATTCTTCCCTCGTGGATCAGTTGTGTTAAAGTCTTAAAAGTTGGAGCATTATGTTTCCTCATGTATGTGACAGGTATATCTTGATAACTTAGGTATGTGTATGGTAATATACCTAAGTCGGGTCGATGACTACTTTTTTATTTGTGTTTGAGGTCTTGTTTTGTGGTTTATCCTTTGGGGAACTCTGGGAGACCTTCGGGGGTCTCAGGTTCTGTACTAAGAATTGTTATACTCACCCATACATGTTCTATGCCCGCACTTTATTGTGGCTTATGTAGACGACAGATAGCATTGATCGTGGAAGATGGATCTAGGACTAGATGGTTCTTAGAGGTGGAACATTTAACGTGACGTTTTGTAGTGGCCACTGATTGTGATCTATACCTACCCTTCAGGAAGGATCCTTGGTGGATGATCCAGGAGATATTTTCTCTTTTCAATTATACTTGTACTTTCCAGTTGGTCTTGTATTTCGGACCCTTTTATTTTCAGAACACTTTTTACTATAGCAGTTTACTTCATCTTTTCTTCTTTTTGTGTTCTTGGATTTTGTGTCCATACATGTTTAAATGCAATGCCTTCCCATTTTAGGGATATTCCTTTTCGGTGCTAGTCACTATCCCCTGGCCTATGGAAGTCAGGCTTGGAGTACTCACAGCATGGGCCCCAGGGGATGGGTTGTGACAAAGTGGTATCAAAAGAGACAGTTCTACTGAAGAACTAGGACTCTTCTCTTTTCTATGTGGTAATAGTGTTAAGTGTTAAGAGAGTGGTTTTCAGTTTTGGGAATCCAATGTTGGTGTTGTGTCTGACATATCCATACTCCAGGACCCTAAATTATGATTTCCGACTTGGTGCATGAAAACATTGATTGTGTGTGTTTTTGGAAAGTTTTTCTTATGGTGTCTTTGAGTCAGCTCACCAGGTATAAATTATTGATTGTGGCACACCTGTTTTATTTTAGGATGTTTCCACATAGATAGCCACCCAGGATTCCTGAGAGAGTACACGATGACGGCCCACTGAGCGATGAGGCCTTGGTGTAGGGCCCTCTTACGGTGTTAGCACCTTTGGGTGGTGTACCAACAGTACCAATACCCATTGGGAAGCCATTTCCACCAACCCCACCAGTAGAGGGTGCATGCCGATTGAGGGAATTGAATGAGTTTCACCAATAGAGGCCTCTGAGGTTCTGAGGCGAGATGGATCCACAGGTGGCAGAAGACTGGCTGGAGGTTGTGGCCAGAGTTTTTCACTTAGTTGGGACACCAACTAATCTTATGGTGATCCTAGATACCAGTCTCTTTCAGGGAGTAGTTGGGAGATAGTGGAGTCTGACACTTCAGATACACTGTGAGGAGACCCTCACCTAGTAAAACATCGAGGGACTTTTCAGAGAATATTTCATCCCATCGACCCTATGCTCAGTGCGTATACAGGAGCTACTGCACTTACAGTAGGGCAGCATGACCGTGGCCCTATACTCAGCGAGGTTCACTGATCTCTCCCGCTACTCAACTAACATGATATGAGACCCTTTATTTAGGGTATGGATCTTTGATCAGGGTATCATATGGGAGATTAGATCATAAATGAAATCGCTCAGCATTCTGACGTAGGCTGGGGTGCTAGAGCGAGCTCTTTTGGTGGAGAGTTTCCTAGCTGAGCGGGCACCGACAGCGAGAGCCACCACCTGACTTCAGGTCATAGATTCAACTGCAGCAAGTAGTAGACGGATGATGTAGGGGCCCATGTGGGCCAGACCTTCTAGTAGATGACCTCAGGATATAGGGTCGTGGTGGGGGCTTACGGGACAGAGGAGGACAGATGTGGAGAAGGCAGTGCTACTCATGTGGCGAGCAGGGTCACATGGCTCGTGACTGCCCGACCAGCCATACGGGCGACCAGCAGACAGTCAAGGAACCTCTGAGGTGGAGGAAGACACTTGAGCGAGGAGGTCCATAGGGTAGCATATGTGGAAAAGGATATGGTCGTGCAGCAGGCGGTGGGTGGCGATTCGAGGTTCTACCACCACCACCTTCTGGTGGTCCACCCCGACCACATGGAGTAGGTGGACAGAGAGGAGCTCTTCTCTAGACAGCTAAGGCCTACGACCACGACTCTATGGAGATGATTCTAGGTACGATATATGTATACTCCACTATAGTTGTAGTACTTATAGATAGAGGTTTCAGTCACTCTTTTATTTCCCTTTCCCTCATTCAGAGCTCAGAAATTCTGGTGGAGTCATTAGATGGATCCTTACAGCAAGAGACTCCTACGGGAGGGGATTCGACAATTACACACTGGTTCTAGTAGTTTGAACTTACTCTAGAAGATGAGAGCTTCAGTTAGGATATTCTAGTAGCAGCGTCAAGGCCTTATGATTTCATCTTGGTTTTGGATTGGTTAACCACATTCCATGCTTAGATTGACTGTATTAGGTGAAAAGTGTGGTGTGTCCACGAGAATGGGATCAGGTTTTCCTTCACCGGCAAGAAGGGAACCTTTGTAGCACTTGATGGACTTACCTGGAGGAGGGTGCATATTATCACAAATCAGTTGGCAAGACTTACCCTTAGAGCAGTTGATGTTGAGAGTTTGAACTATAATGTAGTGGTGGACCAGTATGTTAATGTCTTCCCTGATGATGTTATGGGACTACATCCTCACAGATAGGTGTATTTCTACATCGACCTATACCCCAGGATGGCACCGATATCCACACCAGCATATTGGATGGCTCCTGTAGAGCTTCATGAGTTACGGGTGTAGCTAGAGGACTTATAGAGGAAGTGGATTATGAGGACCAGTGTTTCTCCATGGGTAGCCCCAATTTTGTTCATCAAGAAGGCATATGGGATTTTGAGACTCTGTGTGGTCTATCGGTGCCTAAACCCGGTGATTGTGAAGAACAAGTATCCACTTATGATGGTTGATGATCTCTTTGATCAGTTTAATAGAGCTCATTGGTTTTTGAAGATAGACCTCAGATCAGGCTATCATCAACTCAGGGTACAAGATGAGGTTGTGCATAAAATGACTTTAATATGTCGGTATGGCCATTATGTGTTCTTGGTTATTCCATTCAGCATGACCAAAACCCCTACAGTGATCATGGGACTCATGAACAAGATATTTCATCCATACCTAGATCACTTCATGGAGGTCTTTATTTACGACATGTTGGTGTACTCAACGATGGAGGAGGAGCATGCCTATCATCTGAAGATAGTTATGGATACACTCCGAGAGCACCAGCTTTATAGTAAGCTCTCGAATTACCAGTTCTGGATACGGAAGGCCCACTTTCTAGAACATGTTATCTCAGAGGCTAGAGTTGTAGTGGATCCGGCCAAGATCGAGGTTGTTCTTTCTTGGGAGCCACCCTGGAGTGTGAACAAGCTATTGAGTTTCCTGGGGTTGGCTAGGTACTACCGTATATTTGTACCTAACTTTTTCAGAGTTGCAACATCCTTGTCAGCATTGATGAATAAGGGACAAACCTTCGTATGGATTGAGAGATGCTAGTAGAGTTTCTAGGAGCTGAGGCAGAGACTGACGAGTGCCCCCATCTTGAGGCTACCAGAAGAGGGTGTTGGGTATGTAGTCTACTCTGATGTGTGAGGGAATAGACTTGGATGTGTCCTGATGCAGGAGCAATTACTGAGCTATTATGGTTCACGAGAGCTGAGACAACATGAGCAGAACTATTCTACACATGACCTAGAGTTAGCAGTAAGGGTATTCGCCTTGAATATGTGGGTAAATTACTTGATGGGAAAACCTTTTATAGTCTAATCTGATCACAAGAGTCTTAGTTATATCTTCTCATAGAAGGACCTAAACTTGAGATAGAGACATTGGCTAGAGTTCCTCCAGGACTATGACTTTGAGATAGTCTACACTCCTTGTAAGGGGAACGTAGTAGTAGATGCACTCAGCAAGAGGTCTAGTATACAGTTGCTGAGTGAGGCGATAGAGTATCTAGTCGTATTGCATATATCCTTTATTGATAGAGATGGAGCAGCTTACCTTCATTATATGACTGTCACTCCCCCTCTTCTTCAGAGAGTTCAGGAGGTAAAACTTGGGGACATTGACTATGAGGCTCGACGTGCTTATATATCCTTAGGACAGGCACCTGATGGATTTTCTTAAGTTGGGGAATATGTCATCCTTTTCAGAGGATGCACCATGTTTCCAGTGGCGCTATGCGACGAGGTGTTGAAGGAGTTCCATACATCCCCTCTGGCGGTACATCCTAGTGTGGAGAAAATTTACCAGGACCTCCAGCGTCAGCACTGGTGGCCAGGGATGAAGAAAGATGTGGCATAGTTTGTTTCATGATGCCTCACTTGTCAGCAAGTGAAGGTCAAGCATCAGGTTCTAGCAGGCTTAGCGCAACCACTAGAGGTACCGGAGTGGAAGTGGGTTGGTATCTCCATGGACTTTGTGACAGGTACACCATAGAAATACAGTGGGCATGATTCCATCTAGATGATTGTTGACCAACTCACCAAGTAAGCCCAATTCCTACCCATCCAAGAGCAGGGATCAGTAGAGAGCTTGGGACACCTCTACGTACAGGAGATTTTAAAACTTCATAGGGCGCCATCAATGATCGTCTCGGACTGTGACACACAGTTTACATCCTGGTTGTGGAAGGGATTATAGGAGGCATTCTTGAATCAGCTACATTTGAGAACCGCCTTTCATCCACATATGGATGGTCAGACAGAGTGGACCATTCAGACAATGGAGGACATGCTTTCTTCTTATGCCCTAAATTTTTTCCACGGTTGGGAGGATCACTTGCCCAAGGGAGTCAACACTTATGGGTCCAAAGTTGGTACGGGATACCACTAAGAAGGTGCAGATCATCCAGGAGTGGATGAAGACTGTACAGAGGAGGCGAAGACCTTTGGAGTTCATGGAGGCAGACCATGTCTTCCTACGGGTCTCACCTCGATAAGGTTTATGGAGATTTGGTCAGGGCGACAAGTTATCTACAAGGTTCATAGAGCCTTTTCATGTTCTCGGTGGAGTTGGTGAGGTGGCGTATCGTCTGGATCTTCCCCCACAAATGCACTGGGTGCATGACATTTTCCATGTGTCATAGCTGAGGAGGTACGTGCATGATCCACCACACGTCATCGACTGGGGTGAGATGGACATCGATGATGAGGTGACGTTTATGGAGGTTCTAGTGCAGATTGATAATCGACAGGAGCGGGTCATTTGTGGATGATCGATCCTGTTGGTGTGCATTTGCTGGCAGCACGGGAACCTCCAAGAGAGCACATGGGAGTGGGAGGCTCAGATTCATGCTCAGTACCCCCCGTTTGTTTCCTTAGTCTATATTGTGGATTTTGGGGACAAAAATCCCTAAGGTGGGGAGAATGAAAAGACCCAGATTTTCCATTTATTTTTTTTAATTATAATGAATTATTACGAGTATAAGAAAATTGAGTTCGTGTGATTCTGAGGCCCGGTCTTCCCGGAATGAATTTATAAACTTTTTTAAAGTACGTTCAGTAAACTCATGAGAATAATTTTCTATATTTTGAACCAGTGCTTGGATTAAAAATCCTAGGGAACTATTGAATTCACAGTGCTAGGATTCACTTAAGGGAAACTTTAATTTTACCACAGTATGTTAGGAGAAAAAGTTATATTTTTGAGATTTAAGAGAAAAATAAAATAACAATGTTATTTTATTTCTCACTTTTTCCTTTTCCTCCAATGGACAAGCGACGATGGTAGGACCAACGACATGTCAAGCCATTAATTGGCTTGAATACTCAATATTTGAAACTATACTGTTGGAATTAGGGAGTTTCATTATTAAATGACCCTCATAAATTCCCAACAACATTACCCACCTCTTCCCCCTTCTATTTTTATGGAGCTTGGGGATGGGTATTTGCATGACTTCACCAATCTAAGAAGATCTGGTAAAATACTATGATGCCAATCATGAGGAGTATGGGACTAGTTCCAGCTAATGGTGACAAGCGCTATGGAAGAACAACGATTGATCGATATCATTGGAGGCTTGTTGCGGGAGAGACGAACACTGACTCTCCCTCAAACGTAGATGTTCCCAAAAAATCTTGAGGTAGGGATTTATCTTGTTTTAATTTCAAGAGATTGTGGAAACCTATTCTTCTCTCATGTTATCAATATAACATAGAGGGCGTGGGCTAAATGAACATGGTCCAGACCCTCCACTACTTTGTTAATCTATGAGTTCTTCAGGGAATTTTTACTCAGGTTGGATAGAACTTGGAACTGAGGGTCAATAAGCAAAGAGGGCATCCTAGGGAGGCTGTCGATACCTTCAGATGGACAAATAGGTCACCAGAGCTCACCCGGTGACCCACAAAATACCACCGGTGTGGCACAGGCACGACAGCACCAACGAACGGTGCTGGTAGGTGACGGTGGTAGCTGGAAATGGACAGTCGTGGAGGAGATGATGACACATCGTCACACATTACTGGCATAGAAGGTCATGATTGTAGCCATGGTGGGTGAAGATGGCGGTCAGCTCGGGCCCACCATGGAAGGTGGAGCGGTGAGCATCACATGCTGCAAGTGATAGTCACGGCTCAAAGCCCCGAAGGATGAGGAGGGACCCGCCCCTATATGTCCCACGTCGACCAGGCGGCACCGCCACTCCATTACCAAAACGGCTTAGCTGTTCAGGAGTAAAGAGGGAGAGTTACCCTCCCCCCATGCTTGCTAGGGCGGGCCTCACTCTAGTGGAAAGTGCCTCCAGCAAGTCGCACCCCTCCGCGGGTTGGGCCGTGTGAGCCCATTAGGTCGCGCCCTTCGTAGGTCAGGTCGTGCGAGCCCAACGGGCCACACCCCTTCACAAGTCGGGTGGTGCGAGGCTAGCATGCTAGATCAAGCGAGCTTAGTGGGCCAGGCTGTGCAAGCCTAACAGGCCACGCCCCACCGCGGGCTGGGCCACGCGGGCCCAGTGGGTTGCTCCCATCCTTGGGTTGGGTCCCGCCAGCCCAGCGGGCCCTGCTGATCCATGGCCCAGCCCAACTGCACCAGCCTAGGCTGGTTCAGGCCTGGTTGGGTCAGACCCAGACTGGGTTAGGCCAGGTCGAACCGGACTTGAACCCTTCCTGGACCAATTTCACAAAAGGAGCCATAACTTGTGAATCAGGCATCTGTTTGATAAACCGTCTACGACGCTAGGATAATTGGATCGATACTGTCCTTTTGTTATAATCCACATGAGTTTTGGAAAAAGATTGAGTAAGGGTTGGATTGAACCTGAATCCAACTGGGCCCTTGGTACTAAAATGCTTATAAGTCACAAACCGAGCATCCGATTGATGCGACATCTATCCCGTTGGAACCCTTACGACGTGGCAGTCCTTTGGGATTATTCTTAATGGAACTTCATGGTGTTTACGGTACAACCAATGGATTAAGGATAATATCCTCCCAAAATCAAGCGGGCTTAGTGTGGAAATCTCGTGGCTGGTTGTAACATGAAGAAAGAACATTGATCCTTTGTGGGTCACTATATATCGATCATGTGTGGGTCATAGTTTAGAAATCCAATGTGGGTCAGAATATATCGATCTTGTGTGGGTTAGCGCCTAGAAATCCTATGTGGGTCAGCATCTATCGATTCTGTGTGGGTTAGGAGTATAGCCTCATGATAGAATAAGATGATCTAGATTTACAACTAATCATCTGTACTTATGTAATTGAGATATATACATGGTGTGAACTGGGTCATTACCTTTGTTGTACTTTTTACTTCGTGGTTTTACCTTCACGGTGTTACCTTTGTGGTACTTTTACCTTCATATTGTTACCTTCGTGGGGTTACCTTTGTGGTATTCTTCCCTCGTGAATCAGTTGTGCTGAAGGCTTAAAATTTGGAGCCTTATTTTTTCTCATGTATGAGATGAGTATATATTAATAACATAGGTATATGTATGGGAATATACCGAAGTAGAGTTGATGACAACTTCTTTCTTTGTTTTTGAGGTCTTTCTTTGTGTTTTAGGTCTTTCTTTGTGGTTCATCCATTGTGTAACTATGGGTGACCTTTGGGGGTCTCATGGCCCGTACTGAGTATTTTTATACTAACCCCTACACGGGCTACACCCGCACCTTGTTGTGTCTTGTGCAGACAATGGATAACATTGATTGAGGATGAGGGGTCCAGGATTGTATGGTGCTCATAGGTGGAATATTTGATGTGACGTGTTACAGTGGCCACTAATCATGATATGTACCTTCCATTCAGGTATGATCCTCTGTGGATGATTCAGGAGTTGTTTTCTCTTTTTAGATGTACTTGTACTTTACAATTGGGGTTTTATTCTAGCCCCTTTTACTTTTAGTACACTTTTTACTAAAATAATTTACTTAGTGGTTGCTTCTTGTTGTGTTCTTGGATTGTATGTTTGTACAAGTTTAAAGTCAATGCCTTCCCTTTTTAGGGATATGTATTTCTAGTGCTAATCGCCAGCCCCTGGCATATGGAAGTTGGGATTGGGGTAGTCACGGCACGGGCCCCAGGGGATGGGTCGTGACATAAAATTTATGATAATGATCCATAATTCATTTTTCATATTTAGAAATCAACTGCACAATAATCTGACACATTATGTGGTTGATAAGACTCTAACATAATGTTTTCAATAAAAAAGTGCCACTTTAGTTTAAACACACATGAATTTTAAAAACTTGAGAAATTGATCTCATATTATTTTAAAACATTAATACAATGATCCATAATTCAATTTTCAAATGTTATAATTTACATCAAATCAATATGACACGTGATGTGGTTGATATGACTCAAAATGTGTGTTTTCAATACAAAATTTCAATTTTAGTTTAAAAGGCATGTCACATATCCAAAATCAAGAAAACGAGATTAGATTGCTTTATCATCACTTTATCTTCAATTACTTATTTAAATTATTTATCATTTATATCTTATAATTATTTAGTTAATTTTCACAGAGATAATGCTTGAAGAAAAACAATAAATGGTGTGATAGTTGAAGACTTTTTATCCAAAATTAGGTCCTCTTTAATCGTCTCCCATCTGAAGAGAGTTTTTTATCATGACAGATGATATCTAATACAATATTACTTTATTTGTTTGAATAAAAAATGGTTTGAGGTGTATTAAAAAAATTTAACTCAATATGATACATGGTGTTCCTGTTATGACTTAAAGTATATGATTTTAGATTAAAATTGGAATTTTTCGTTTAATTTATTTCTATATAATATCACTGAAATAAGAATTTTTTTCATATATAGGTGAATTCTTGTTCTCAATCGGGAATTGTTTTTTCGAAAACTAACAGCATGAAGGAGGGTCAAGGACAAATAAAAAGTAACATTGATGTTTTTTAATGTCTATAAAAATTTATACTAACTCATATAATTTAAAAAACTAATGTTTGAAATGTATATAATATAGTGTTTTTTATCATACTTGTGTTGTAAATTTTATTTCAATTAAATTATTTATTTTAACCTATATTTTATCCTATATTTTTTCATGTATTTTCTTTTTTTGCTGTTGTAGTGTGCAATAATTTTAACATCATTCTACATCAGTATTCCCCTTTACCAGTTCTAGTAATAGCACTTCTAAAGGGATCCTTTATCTGCACTATTAAAAGTATTGATAAAGGGATCATTTATCAGGGATTTTTGTAGTGCTAATAAAAGGATCATTTGTCATCTCTTTTTCTAGCATTGATAAAGGGGGGGTGATTTATCAATGCTTAAAGAAGCACTGATAAAGTGTCCCTTTTTCATCACTTTTCTAGTGCTCATAAAATATCAAGGATTTTAATCACACTCCAATTAAAAAGAATTTTTTTGTGCTGAAAATGCCTATTTTAGCACTATTAATAGCCTTATTTATAGTAGTGTCTGCACAGGGAGGCACGACTGGTGAAACTCATGTGTTTTGTGTGGTTTCACCCATTTTCTACTCATTCTAATCCTTAGAAGGAAGTGATTTATTTATTAATCACAAATCAACTGAATAGAGAAGTGATGTGGGACATAGAGCACATGATTATTATTCATCTTCCTAAAATATACCAACATTTCATCATACATATAATAAAAATGATATATTCCATTATATCTATCCTATATTGTGTATATTATATCGGTCCATCACCTTCTACCCTTATGTAACCATGAGTGAACCTATATGTACCTATGTAAGGTTTTATATTCCCTAGAAGTTATGTATGTCATGAAGTTGCCATCCTTGATCATGTTAATCTTGGTTTTATAATGAAATCTCAATATGTAGATGGTTTAAATATTGATGTATGGTTTCTATGGTGCCCATGTAATCGTCATTTTTAGGAACATGGTACTATAAATTACAATGCATGGTTTCAAGAGTCTATTCCTTCATCCAATATTCATATATGAGTTTCATATTTAAAGGATCATGTGTTTATTATCACATGAAAATGAGAATCTCATCGTGAGGATAAGCCTATCATGAATGATGTGACACCATAATTTTTATCTTCTCTGGATAAGGAAACCCAAGGTCAAATATTTGAATGTTGGGATCTTTGGTGATATTAAAATCATCATTAAAAAATAATATTTTTTGGTATTCTAAGTTAGTTAATGAATAAAGGATATGTGGTGATCCACACATATAAATACTGATTATCCCAACCAAGAGAATACTTACTATCGCTCATTATTTTTGGGAGATTTCATTTTTCTCAAATAAAATAGATCATTGTATATCTCTTATCTTAAAAAATGGCATAAGTAATCCATGAAACTCTTGTTTTGTGGGGATAATATCTCACAGGGATTCTTTCTTGTAGTAATAAGAAGATCCTCCTATAAGCCTCAGTTGGCTGCACTAAGGAGAGGAGATCACATGCCTCTATTTGTGTGAAGAATAAAACTATGCATACACTATATGTGATATTCAGATACAATCTTATGTAAAAAAGGTAGGAATATTCAAGTAATCATACTAGTTTTCACAAAGTAGAAGAATACACACACTTAGGATCATCACTCGTATAAAAATAAAGGTCCACATAATGGATTTTTTCATGAAAGATAAGTTTTATGTTCCTATTCTGGTATGTATAAATAAGAATAAAAAAATTATTTGGATCTATAAACCATATAGCTTCAAGGATTTTTGGAAATATGGTTCTTGAAATACAATTCATGTACAAATAAAACATTGTGTGCTCAAATAAATTATAATTTTGGAAACATCATGTTCATATACATATGTGTGTAAGGAAACAAATAATATATAATTATATATAAAAGTACTTATATTTTTATTTTTATTCATGATGGATAATTTAAATTTATAAACATATGAAATTAATTGAGGAATATTTGACAACCCAATAAAATCAAACACAAATTAATGAATTCAAAAAGTTCACATAAAATAATAACAAGATTATATATACTTTGGTTCTGGATGAAGAAGTCCATAAAATTCATTCATGAAGACCATTATGGTAATCCTGTGAAATAAAATTGGTATTTCATGAAGATTGAGTTGAGGTTTTATAACTTATTTATTAAGTAAAATATTATTGAATAATTTGTGTGTATATCTTGCATACATTAGATTGAGGTCAGGAATTTCATTAATATAAGGAGTATCTTCTTGAGAATTTGATAATTGATGAATAAGGTGGTGTTGATTAATTTTTATTTAATAAGAACTAATTATTCTGTCAGTGAGGTTATATATCATAACTAGAAATCATACAATATCCTTGATATTACTTTTGATGTCAAGGATAAGTTTTTTAAGGAATAATATATTATTCATTTTGATGTAGTGATATCCTTGAGTCGGCATAGATATCTTGATTAGAGAGCTGTTGGAAGGAATCATTGAAGAACTGATGGTTCCCGTATAAACAAAACCATTGAAGAAATGTTAGTACTGTTATAAATAATTCCATTTATCCTTTATAGGAAGTGGATTTTACCTATCTAATCTTCTGTGTAAATTTTACTGCACTTGTAATTACTACAATCTTAGTAATGATAAAATCCCTAAAACACCCATAGGTTGATCCTGGAAATGATTTAGATTTCTCATTGAACCTTATCATTTTGAAAAAAAAAATCTACTCTTTATTTTAGTATCTTCAATACGTGTGTATGTGATTTTTAAGAGAAAAAATCAGATATAATCCTCTTAACTAGGGTAGAGTTCCAAGAGTAAGAGGAGATAATTGAAAAGAAAGTATAAACTCAATAAAATTTGGGCACATTGATTCGCCCCCCACCCCCTAGTGTCCATGCATGATTTATCTGTCCTATAAACCCACCAATGCATTAGTATGATATTAAATGTCAAGATATAGTCAGATTTGGACATAATAGGTTTTTTACATAGGTGTGTGCATGATGGGTTTGCTCATATTTTTAGGCATGTACATAATGAGCTTGTCCACATAAGTGTGGGAATAATGAGTTTTCTCAAATAGGTTTCCCTATACTTATAATTGTGCCACATTTTTATATTTATCAAGTTATGACATATTTCTAACTGTTTATCATGTTATTAAAAAAAATTAGATGCATTTCATTTCCATGAAATTCCATTTTTTCATAAATATTCCTTTCCAAGTATTCCACACCTTTATGTCAGGTTCAAATGCTATATGTTTTTACTTTTATGATTTCTTAATGATACTTTTATGATATTATTTTTTGTTAAATGGTTTAATACTTTCTTCTAAAGTTTTAAAATCTTGTATTATGAGGTTTATGTAAGCCACTTTTCTTCTAGATTTTTATGATCTATTATTTTATGTTTTTTCCTTAGTGACCATTTGAGCTCACCCCTTTATTATGTTTCCATTATCGAGGTTATTAATATGATTACATCATTTGATATATCTATGAATGGTTCTATAGGAGAACAATTATGGAAAAATGTTTAAAAGTGTTAAAAAATAAGATTTTTTGGAAACTAATTTCTAATACAGTGAACCTTTTAGTCACTGGATTATGAAATTGTTGTGTGATGTAATATTTAAATCATGGGATAAATTTACTATTTATATTTATTTTAATATGGGTTACTACAGTTGGTATCATAGGTGGGGTTTGGTTATTTTTTAGATATTAGTTTAGATAACATTATAAAAAACCCTAAGGAAAAGTCAAAGGGGTGAGTCTAAGTATAGGATAACATTAATATGTTTTGGTAAGGCATGGATTATGTGGGTTTTCTAAAAATATGTCACAATATAGATATTAAAAGTGGATATGGTTTTGGTGTAGATGTATCTAGGTAATGAACCCTGAAAATTGTTGTTCAACTATATCTCCGCCATTATTTTGGTTCAAGGTGAGTGGATCTTTACTGCACACCTCGTTTGACACTCCCAAGTGATATCATTGGGTTAATCAATTTATCTTTAAAAACATTATGAAGGATTTGAATATATATAACTAGTTTAGTTATAAGGAATTCATGAATTACCAATATTGAAACCTAGGGATTCATAGGATAAAAAATGAATGTCATCTGTGAAATCCTTCTTCTAAGTTAATATTTTCCTTTTATGTACAATAATTAATTTAAATATACTCACTATTAGTTTTTCTTTTAGTACAGATAATTGAATTAATCAAAAATAGTAAAGTTTAAAATGGGTGAAATGGAAAATTTGGAGATTATCCCAGTAGAAAACCTAATGAGATTTGGGTTGGAATGAAATTTTTTTGGCAATGCTTACCCAAAAATATCAAGTTGTGGGAAACAACACAAATCATGTTGAGAACCCAAATTCACTAAGGAGGGAGAAAATAACTATCGAGTTTTTTATGAGGAACAATCCACCCACTTTTAGTGGTTCTTATAATAAAATGGTCATTGAGAATAGGTTAAATACAATGGAAAATATATTACTTTTTCTCTAGTGATCGAACCACAAAAACATTGTTTTTTCATTCTGTTGTTTAGAAGGTGATGATGAACAGGGGAAGGGTATCATTAAGAATACCACTAAAAATTAAGGAATTGACTATATGTAATGAGTAGATTCAAAGAAGATATTTTTCACTAATTATTTTTCATTAAATCGTTCAATAATAATGGAGAAAAAATTATTTGAATTGATGAAAAGGTAGGGTGAGTCTATTGGGTCATATAAAAATAATTTCACAAGACTTGTGAGAAATACAACCAGTTTTATCTCTAAAACCGAGAGTAAAATATATCAATTCTTTAACATCTTTAATCCTAGTCCAAGATGGGTGTTATCCATAAGATACTTTGGAAGCTATGAAGATATTTTTCATTGTTATCTTAAGGTTTCTATAGAAATTGGAGACTCTAAATTTTCTATAGAAAATAAAATGAAAGTGAAGTATCATATAAGAATCGATGATAAGACACTTGGTGGGAAGAAATCCCAATTTTCTACATGAAATAAATGTGGGAGGAAGCACCTGGGTAATTGTATTAAGGGATCAAGGAAGTGTTTCATGTGTGTTAAAGTGGGAAAATAATCCCACAATATTCAAGCCATGTAAAGACCAAAAAATTCCATGAAATTATTTTTTTAAATTAATTGGGATTATTATTTGTCTGTGAAAATTTATTGTGTGTGATTCTGAGGCCCGGTGTGCCTGGAATGAATTTCTGAAAAAAAAATAGGTATGTTCAGTAAACATGCGAGTGACGTTTTCTATCTTTTGAACTGGTAATTGGATTAAAATTATGAAGGCACCATTGAATCTGCAGCGCCAGGATTCACTTAAGGGGAGCTTCATTTTGACCGCAGTTGGTTAGGAGAAAAATATAGTTTTTGTAACTTTTAAAGAAATAATAAAATAACATAAATTTTTATTTTATTTCTTTTTCTTTTTCCAACCACCTGTTGAGCAGTGGTGGTGGGTACCACAGAGGTGGTCAGACCTTTAATTATGTGGTGTTAATTTCATGGTTACACAATGTTGTGTAACCACACCTTGCATAATTAATGAGACACTTTAATTACGTCAATTAATGAGGCACATTAATTATGTCAATTAATGAACCTCATTAATTCCTTAAGGAGGTGATCACTTTTCCCCCACTTATTTAAATGGAGCTCAGGGTGGGGTTTTGGCATGACTTCATCAAGGGAGGAACCCCTGATGAATTGACGCCATGCCTTCCACAGACGGAGAATAGTGGATTGATGACGCCCACTATAGGATCGATCCAAAGGTAGACGTACAACAAATTCCAACCCATGTGTACCCTCTCCATCATCCGTAATATCATCAAACATGGAAGAACCACCATCCACAACATCGCCAACGAACCACGAGGTAAGGGGTTGTCTTTTAATTCAAGATTTTCCCTCAATTCTATTCCTATATCTGGAATTTGTGGGACGTTGTTGCGGGGGATTTTAATAGGGTTCATTATTATTGAAATGTCATGAATAATTACCTTCCTCCCATTTAAATGCTAATGTGGAGGGCACGGGCCAAACGAAAAAGGCCCAAACCCTCTACTTATTGTGTTGTTTTTTTGTTGTGTTCTCCAGGGACGGCTTTCCCAATTCAATGGAAAAGTGAGATAGAAGGTCACGATATGGTGGCGGTGATTTGGGAGGCCCATAGGCGCAGACATCACCAAGAACGGACCACCGGAGCACGTCCGGTGGCCCACGGAAACAACCAATAGCATGCTATGTCGGCAGCAGCCGGCAGTGGCCGCTGGAGGCCCGCAGAAACCGGCCGCGGGCGGTGAGAAGGCGGCGCGCCGTCGCACGCCACAGTGGCAGAGGCGGTCATCCCAAGATGGTCACACGGGAGAAGGGCGGAACCCACAGGTGCCACCTATGACAGTAGTCATGGTCAGTGGGCCGGACCCTTCCAGCAGGTTGGGTCGGACCTACGGGCCAGTGTGATTGGGCCGAGCCCCACCTGGCGGGCCGGGCCAACCACGTCCCAAGCCTTCAAACCAATCGAGCTGACCCCAACGGGCCTAACCCAATGAATTGTTCCAACCCTTAATGGGCCAGACCCAGGCGGGTTCAGGTAGACCATGAGACTCGTTGCTTCGAGCCAGCCTTACCGAGTCGAACCGAGCCTAGACCCAACCGATCCCCGAATAAATAAATGCTCATAACTGAAGAACTGGGTGTTCTTTTGACATGTCATCATTAGTGTTGGGACCCATTTTGGGAAGCAGTCTCTTTAGTATATTCAGGTGGGCCTGACCGAGCCAGGTCAGATAGAGGTGTGATCACCCCCGTTTCACAGAAATGGGTATAACGAACAGACTAGGCATCCAATCGACACGCCATATGTGGAATAAGGACCCTTTTGACAAGGCTTTGATTTGGAGATTCTCTAAGTTATTTTTGACAAAGTTTGACGTGTGACCTAGGTTTTAACAAACTTGAATCCAACCAGGACCTTTTTACAAAAGTCCACATATCACACAGACTAGGTGTTTGATCGACACATCGTCTGTCACGTTTCGACCCCTGTGATGGGACGGTCCATTGGGTATGATTTTTTGAAACTTAGTACCAGTTGAAATATGACCAATGGCTTGAGGAATAGAGTCTTTTGGAGATCAGGCGTGCTTAATACGGGTATCTAGTGGTTGGTTGTGACATGAAGAATAAGAGTGACTAATACAGGTCAACATCAGAAACTCCATAGTGGGATGATCTAGTTATATAACTAATCATCCCTACATTTTTTTTTCAACGACCAATATGGGTCAGCACCAATGACAAATACGGGTCATCACCAACAACCAATATCGGTCAACACCAATGACCAATACGGGTCAGCACCAGCTACCAATACAAGTCAGTATCTAGCTACCAATACCGGTCATCATCTAGATACCATTATGAGTTAACATACAGTGACCTATATGGGTCATTCATAGAGTTAATACGAATAAAATGATCTGGATTTACGACTAGTCATCCCTATCCCAGTAACCTTGGAGTTATATCGTTAGAGTGAGATGTCTATTTTGCTTTGTGATTCATGATTTAGATCGTGCTTGTGATATTAACTTTGTGGTATTTCTTATAATGTTTTCCTTTGTGTATTACTGAGGGACCTTCAGGGGTCTCGGGGTCCCCTACTGGGTATTTTTATACTCACCCCTGCACGGGATCCGCCTGAACATGTGTGTCTGGTGCAGACTACTAATGCTTCCAGGTGGACTTTGGTGGTTTGGCACTTGGTGGATCTTGGTGCAATGGGAGTAGTCAATATCCTCTTCTTTGACCTCACCCTTATAGCTAATAACCTCTAGGTAGAGCTCCATGGTAGATGCAATAGATATTTACTTTCTTTTCAATTTCTAGGGCTTTTATTCCAGCCCACTATTTTCAGTTTACAGTTTCACTTGTGTTTGTGCTTTACTTGCATGGTTATACCTTACTTTGGTTGGTTTTTTACTTCAGTTTCCCTTTTTGAGTGTGTAAAGTTCTCTAAGGAAATGCCTTCCTTGTTCGGTAAAAGCCTTCATGTTCTAGTCACTATCCCCTGGCCTATGGAAGGCGGGATTGGTATAGTCACGTCTGGGCCCTGTGGGACGGGTCTTGACAAAGTGGTATCAGAGGGTGGTTGGTTCTACTAGAAGAACTAAGAGTCTAATTTTAATGAGGCAATGGTTTAAAGTGTCTTGAGTTCTGTTTTCAGTATAGGGAGTCCAGTGTTAGTGTGGTATCCAATATATTCAAACACCAGGACCCCGAATTCTTTTTTCCAACTCGGTACATGAAAACACGGGATGCTAGTGCTTTGAAAAGTTTTCATGATATTTCTTGAGTTATCTCACAAGGTATAACTTATTGATCGTGTCACATATTTTTCTTACAGGATGCCTCCATGATGACAGCTATCCAGGATTCTGGTTAGAGATCGTGACAGTGGCCTTCCGAGCGATAAGGCATCAGTACAGGGACCACTCACAGTGATGGCACCTTTGTGTGGTGTACCAGCTGCACCAACACCCGTTGAGTATCAGATGGTACTAGTGGATCATGCACTCCGGCTGAGCATGTTTCATGAGTTCCAGAGACATAGGCCTCTGAGGTTTCGAGGCGATACGGACCCCCAAGCAGTAAAGGACTGGCTTGAGGCAGTTATTTGGGTCTTTCTCTTAGTAAATACACCCACCAAGCAGATGGCTATCATAGTCGATAGCCTTCTTCAGGGATCAGTAGGATGATGGTGGAGCTCGATGCTCCAGGTGCATGAGAAGACGACCCTCACCAGGCCGAACTTTGAGAGCCTTTTCAGGGTTATGTTCATGCCAGTGACACTATGCTCAATGTGTATTCATGAGCTAATGCATCGATAGTATGGAAGCTGGATTGTGGCTCATTACTCAACGATATTTAAAGACCTCTTCTGATACTCCACCGACAAGGTATAAGACCCTTACTTCAGGTAAAAGGCCTTTGAGCATGGGATCCAAAGGTAGATCAGAGCTGCAACAGTTTCTCTCAGCATCCCGATTTAGGATGTGAATCGAGAGAGAGCTTTGCTGATAGAGATATTCCTTACCGAGAAGGCACTGACAGTGAGGGCCTCTACCGGACGACAGGAAGTAGAGTCATCTGCCGCTGGTAGTAGATAGATGATGCAGAATCCCAAGTAGGCTAGACCTTCTGAAGGGTGAACCTGGGATGTAGGGTCAGAGGTGAGAGGCTCAAGAGGCCGAGAGAACCACCAGCAAGGCATGATCTATTTTCCCGGATGGGGACAGGGTCCAAAATCTTGGGATTGTATGACTCCCCTTGCGGATGATCAGAAGACAGTGGAGGTGCCACTGAGGCAGTTGCAGTGGCAGGAGCATGAGCGTCAGCCAGGTAGCAGATGAGGCTGGGGAGTAGGTTGTGCAGCGGGAGGTGGTCGGGGTCACAAGGCACTACCACCACAACCCAGAGGTGGTCCACCACAAGCACAGGGAATAGGTGTATGGGGACATGCCCAGCTACAGGTAGTAGAGGATCACGATCCTGATGTCCCTAAGATGATAAAAGGTATGATCAGTATCTTCTCTACTTTAGAATAAGTTCTTATCAACACAGGTTCTAGATATTATTTCCCTACCACAGACTTATTTTAGGACTTTAAGATTCCAACTGAGCTTTTAGATCAGCCTTTTCATTTGGATACTCCTATAGGAGGAGATTCAGTAGTCACACACTTGTGCTGATAGTGTGATCTTACTCTCGGAGGGGAGAGTTTTAGATGGGATCTTCTAGTAGCGGTGTTGAATCCCTAAGACTTCATTCTAGGTATGGACTAACTATCAGTAGTTCATTAACAGATTGAATGCTTGAGATGTACAGTGTGATTTACACACAGAGATAGAGGCCAGTTTTCCTTCATTGGTATGAAGGAAAATAGAGTAGCACGAGATGGACTAGCGCTCAGGAGGGTGCAGCCGATTACATATCAGCTGGATAACATCACCTTCTACATGGTGGATGAGGTGACTCCACAGTTCCCAGTGGTGGTGGATGAGTATGAGGATTTCTTTCTAGAAGATATCCTGGGACTAACTCCTCGTAGAGAGGTAGACTCTCGCATCGACCTGTACCTCGGGACGACACCGATATCTACACCAGCATATTGGATAGCCCCTGTGGAGCTCCAAGATATGAGGGTACATTTGGAGGACTTGTAAAGGAAGGGATTCATAAGGACCAATGTTTCTCTATGGCCATCATCGGTGTTGTTTTCCAAGAAGGCAGAAATATGTTTGAGGCCATGTGTGGACTTCTGGTTCCAAAACCAGGTGACCGTGAAGAACAAGTATCCTCTACCTAGGATTGATGATCTATTTGAATAGTTTAAAGGAGTAACATGGTTCTCAACTATAGACCTTAGATCAGGAAATCACAATATTCTTGTGTAGGATGAGGACATCTCAAATACAGCCTTTAGATGTTGGTACAGACATTACGAATACCTATTGATGTCGTTCGGTGTGACGAATTCCCCTAAAGTGTTCATGGGTCTCATGAATAGGATCTTTCAGACCTTCTTAGATTTTTTTTTAGTGGTCTTCATTGACAACATCTTGGTTTACTTGGCGTCCAAGGAAGAGCACGTTGTACACTTGAGGATAGTTCTGGATACACTCTAGGAACACCAGTTACATAGGAACCTCCCTAAGTGTGAGTTCTGGATAAGGAAAGGTCCACTTTTTGGTACACATCATCTCAGAGGCTGGAGTTTTATTGGATCCAGTGAAGATTGTGGTAGTACTTGCTTGGGATCCACCAAGGAGTGTTACTGAAGTGCCGAGCTTCCTTGGATTAGTAGGAAACTATTGGAGGTTTGTACCCGATTTCTCTAGAGTAGCATCACCTATGACTACCATGACAAAGAAGGGAAAACCCTTCCTGTGGTCAGAGACATGCCAGCAGAGCTTTCAACAGCTGAGACAGAGCTTGACCAACGCTCTCATCCTGAGGTTGCTGGAGGAGGGGACTGACTATGTGGTTTACTGTGATGTATTAGGGACCGGACTCAATTGCATCCTAATGCAGGATATTACAGTTATTGCTTATGTCTAACGATATCTAAGGCCTCATGAGAAAAATTATGCAACTCATGACTTGGAGTTGGCAGTAGTAGTCTTTTCACTAACGATGTGGTGATACTACTTGATGGGTGAGCGGTTCATTGTTTACTCAGACCACAAGAGTATCAAATATACATTCACACAGAAAGATCTAAATCTGAGTCAACAACGTTTGATAGAGTTCCTCTAGGAATATTACTTTGATATAGTCTACACTCCTAGGAAGGGGAACATAGTGGCAGATTCACTTAGCTGGAGATTGAATTCGCAGCTACTAAATGAGCCTTTAGAGTAGTTATCCTCTCTTCAGATATTCTATGTGGATAGAGATGAGACAGTCTAACTCCATTTGATGGTAATTTCCCCTCCACTCCTTCAGCGGGTCATGGAGGCACAAATCGGAGAGAGTATCTACGAGACTACACGTGCTCAGATATCCTCAGGCCTTGCACCTAACAGATATTCTGAAGATGGGGAACACACTATCATTTTCAGAGGACGTACAATTTTACTAGTGTCACTACGAGAGGAGGTTCTAAGGGAGTCCCATACATCCCCCTTGGTAGTACATCTAGGTATGATGAAGATGTATCGGGACCTCCTACATCTATACTGGTGGCCAAGGATAAAGAAAGATGTGGCAGAGTTTGTTTCTATATGCCTCACTTGCCAGCAAGTAAAGGCTGAGTACTAGGTACCATTAGGCTTGACCCAAACCCTCGAGATACCAGAGTGGAAGTGGGAAGGGATATCGATGGACATCATGATGGGGTTACCACATACATCTAGAGGTAACGATAACATCCGGGTGATTGTTGACCAACTCACCATGTTGGTCCACCTCCTTTCTATTTGAGAGAAGGGTTTGGTAGAGAGCTTGGGAGTCTCTATGTTTAGGACATAATGTGACTTCACAGGGTACCTTCGATGATAGTCTTAGACCTTGACGCATTCTTCACATCCCAATTGTGGAAAAAATTGCATGAGGCTTTTAGGACTCATCTTCTCTTGAGAACGGTTTTTCACCCACAGATAGATCGTCAGACTGAGTGGACCATCCAGACCATGGGGGACATGCTTTGTGCTTGTGTCCTATATTTTGGTCACAGTTGGGAGGACCACCTACCCTTGGTGGAGTTCACATAAAACAATATCTATCACTTAACCATTGATATGGCCCATTTTAAGGAGTTGTATGGATGACCGTACAGATTTCCCTTGTGCTGGATGGATCCAGGAGAACCAGCACTCGTGGGCCCTGAGATGGTATGGGCTACCACTGAAAAGGTGAAGGTCATCCAAGAGAAAATTAAGACTGCACAGAGCTGAAATAAGTCCCATGATGATAGGCTATGGAGACCACTAGAGTTCCAGGAGGGGGACCACATATTATTGAGAGTCTCCCCTCTATGGGGACTACAGAGATTTGGCCGAGGTGGAAAAATCTAACTGAGGTTTATCGGCTCATTCCTGATACTTCGGAGGATTGGTGAGGTGGTGTACCACTTGGAACTGACAGCACTGTTGGGGAGGGTGAAAGATGTCTTCCATGTATCCTAGCTGAGGAGATACGTGCATGACCCATCTCACGTCATCGACCATGGCAAGCTGGATATTGACGACGGGGAGACTTTTTCGGAGTACCTGGTAGAGATAGAGGATCGATAGGAGTGGATCCTTCATGGGTATTTGATACCTCTGGTTCGCATTCTGTGGAAGCATTGGAATCTCCAAGAGAGAACATGGGAGTGAGACGCTCATATGTTTTCCCAATACCCCTCTTTGTTTGTGTATCCTTGTTTGGATTTTGGGAATGAAAATCCCTAAGGTGGGGAGAATGTAAAGGCCTGTAAATTCAATGAATTTTTTTTAAAATTAATTAGTATTATAACGAGTCTGTGAAAATTTACAGTGCATATTTCTGAAGACCTGTGTGACCAAAATGAATTTATGAAATTTTTTTCAGGTACGTTCAGTAAACGCATGAGTGGCATCTTCTATCTTTTAAAATGGTGCTCGAATTAAAAATATGAGGGCACTGTTGAATCCACAGCACCGGGATTTGCTTAAGGGAAGCTCCACTTTGACCATAGTTGTTCAAGAGAAAAAGATAGTTTTTTACCTTTTAAATAAATAATAAAATAACATAAATTGTTATTTTATTTCTTTTTATTTTTCCTAGAACCTGTTGAGCGCTAGTGGAAAGGACCACGAAGGTGGTCGGACCTTTAATTATGGGTTTTTAATTTCATGGTTATGCAATGTTTTCATAACAACCCCTCACATAATTAATGAGACACTTTAATTACATCAATTAATGAGGAACATTAATTACATCAATTAATGAACCTCATAAATTCCTCAAGGTGTTGCTTTTTTTCCTCTTATTTAAATAGAGATCGGGGTGGGGTTTTGGCATGGCTTCATCAAGCGAGGAACCCCTGATGAATTGACACCACGCCCTCCACCGATGAAGAACATAAGATTGACGATGCCCATTGTAGGATCGATATGAAGGTCGATGGACAACAAACTCCAATGCACGCAAACCATCTCCTTCATCCGTAATATCCTTGGATGTGGAAGCACCACCATCTGCGACATCCCCGATGAATCACAGGGTAGGGGTTTTCTTTTAATTCAATATTTTCTCTTGATTCTATTATTATCTCTTGAATTTGAGGGAGGTTTTTGTGAGGTAATTGAACGGGGTTTGTTATTATTGAAATTTGACAAATAATTACCTCCCTCTTGTTTAAATGCTAATGTAGAGGGCACGGTCCAAATGAATAAGTCACGGACCCTCTTCCGCTTGTTTTTTTGTTGCATTCTCCAGGGACGGTATTCCCAATTCTACGGAAACATGAGGGAGAAGGTCACGTTGTGGAGGTGGTGATCCGGGAGGCCCAAAGGCAAATATGGCACTAAGAACGGACCATCGAAGCACGTCCGGTGGCCCACAGAAACAACTGTTGGCATGCCATGTCGGTGGTGGTCGGTGGTGGCCGGAGGAGGGCCACGAAAACCAGTCGTGGGTGGTGGGAATGAAGTGTGCTGTCATGCGCCACGGTGGCCATAGGTGTTCGGATGTGAGGGAGAAGGGATGCACCCACCATTGGCAGCAGCTGCGGCTGGAGGGGATGGCACGACCCCGCGCCGCGTCACACCGGACAAAATGGCCCTGCATCCGCGGGGCCATCTGGGTAAAGCGGTCTGCTTTTAGGCAGACTGGGCCATACTCAGGTCAGCCAAATGGGCCAGAACCGCCCAGTGGGATGGACCCTCGGCCCAGTGGACTAGACCCATCTAGTGGGCCCGACTAGACCCGTAGCCATGCAGGCTAGCGCAGGTGGGTCAAGCCACACCCGGAAAGCCGAGACAACCACGGCTCAGGCCCGCAAACCATTTGGGCTAACCTTGATGGGCTAAACCCAGTGAACTGGACCGACCTTTAAAGGGGCAGATCCGGGTGGGGTAAGGTAGACCCCAGGACCCGTTGCGTCTGGTTGGCCTTACCAAGTCGGACCGGGCCTAGACCCAACTGGTCCCCTAATAAAGAAACGCCTGTAACTGACAAACTGGGTGTCTGTATGACATGTCGTAATTGGCATTGAGACCCCTTTTGGGAAGCGGTCCCTTTGGCATATTCTGGCCGGCCAGACCGAGCCAGGCCGAGCCGAGGTGTGATGGACCCTGTTTCACGAAAAGGAGTGTAACTAACAGACCAGACATTTGATCGATGTGCAGTTTATGGCATAAGGACCATTGTTACAATGCAGTCCTTTGGAAATACTCTAAGTGAATTTTTACAGAGTTTGATGTGCGACCTGGTTTGGATTAGACTTGAATCCAACTGGGCCCTTGTAAGGACCTGACCCAGTTTCCCAGAGCTAGTGCCTTATTTTAATAAATTGGTATATAAACAAAGAATCAAATACCAAAGTACAGATTATTTTAGTATTCTTGAAGAAACTAGATACATACACGGAACCCATTTTACATTTTGAAAGGAAACAAATTATTATACATAACAAAAGATAATAAACTTCATCCTTGAAAACTCAATAAACGATATCTCCTTATTCACCTAGGGAAGGAAAATAAATGAAAGGGCTGAGATCCAATGCTCATTAAGGGTTAAGTAATACATCGGAAGATAACATACACATAAATATTAGGCATGGTGAAAAACTAAAACACATGCCTTTAAAAATAAACTTGAATAGATTATGGAAGGATTAAGAGCTGAATAAATAATTCCCTAAAAACATAATCATGGTTATTATACTAGTATAATAACCACATGAACTATCCATACTGGTTTCATAATGATGGAAATTCATATGTAGGAATTTCTAAAACATACCATCAGGGCCTCGGTGAAGACGTCTAAAAATGATTAAGGCCTCAGGCAAAACCTTGAATATTCATTTTGTCAGGGCATTGTGCCCATACTATAGTTTGTCTCATGGGACCTACTGATGCACCAAGGGGTATAGCGGTCCCCAAAAAACACTTACTAAGTTCAATGAATTCCTCATATGTACAGTAATCCTTTTATTCAAAGTGTCCCATACCACTTTGAATAATTAAATATCATGTATTCAATGTGTCCCATATCACGTTGAATAATTAAATACTTGATTCACAAGTTATAAAACTAATCATAAACCATTCAATAAAACATGGTGGATTATATCATAGTAGATAAACCTCAATTAAGTAAAACATTCAAAAAAGGATGTTTACATAGATGAATATATTTTTAAATGAGACCATTGACAAGTTCTTGAGGAAATAATCCTTAATCATTCCAAAGTGTCTCATATGGCTTTGAAACATTCAAATAATAATCCATTATAATATAATGAGAATAATGAGACTCTTAATATGATATATCAAAGGTTAGTACATACACCACAATAAATAAATAAGTGGGGAACAAGTCATATATCTCATAAAAGTTAATGAAATATGAGAAAAATAATTTTTACTTTTGAAAGAATATACCTTTTGGAAAATCATTTGTATTTTCCTTGAAATAATATTTTAAACATTAATATACCATAAAATAATAGACTAGGACATTGAAATTATATTTTAGGCATAAATTATGTACCACTAAAGTGAAATCATGTAAAAATATTTCTTAAGATTTTTTATAAATAAAACATTTAAGAGCATTTTAAAGAAAGTATTAAATAGAATTTTTAATTGGAAAAGAAAATTTTTTCTATTAAATACATAGATTATACAAGATAAATTTTCATGACAAAATGTGTGTTTTTATAAAACAAATGGTCTCTTAAAACATCTTTCGATGTACACTTAAAAATGGGTAAGAGTTTGAAAATATCCCTTTAATAGGCTTTGTATTTCAAAAATAATTTTGAAAGTTCCTTTTAAAACATGTAACTATCCATAAAATAAGAAATTATTATAATTTTTGAACATATATAAAACAATCACACATAATTTATGATAAGTACATAATAATACACAATAGTTTCATTGAGGTTATTAGACAATAAAAGTAACATGAATGAAAATTGAGGTTCGGGTGGAAAAACCCTTACCACTTTGTAATCAATCGATTCAAATAACCCAAAATTAAAAATATTCAAATGATATATTTAATACCATGAAAATAAAGAGATTAATGATATAAAACATCAATGGGTAGTACACATACACAATACACAAGTAATAGTAGTGAATGCAGATTATCTCACAACAATGGAAGTGAGATGAAGAAACCCCTTACCTTAAGTCTGAATGTGTTCCGCTCTTGAACTTAAGGTCCTGGAATATGAAATTAGATTTATTGATAAATTATTTCAGAAAATATTATACTTTTATTTAGATTATCATAATTCTTTTTAATTCATTTATTCAATTATTTATATGTTATTTTATTGAATTTCGTTGTTCCGGAGTGTTCGTTGTCTTTATTTTCATTATCATTTCACTTGCTCTTAAGTAGTGGAGTTCATGTGGAATGGATGTAAATATCCAGAATTGAAATTAAATAATATTTATGAAAATCTATATGTGTTAATGGTCATTTATATTATTTTTTACAAGTAATTAGGATGAATTATTAGAGGAAATATTATTCACTTAGATTATTTTAGTAGTATTTTGATTATTAGGAATAAGTTTTGTCATATAAATTAATAATATGTACATATTCTGCTTCCTGAATATTAATTAGGTTATAATACATATATTATAGTTTTTTTAAACCATATAAATGGTTTCATGACCTATAATGAAGGAGAAAATGATGAGAGAAACATCGTCATCCATGAAGGTTATAAATTGGAACCTCATGGACATTGGTTTCGTTTACAAAAATAAAAGAGAGGGAGTAAGAATATTGATGATGTTTATTAAATTAACATGATATAATTTCAGTATATATATGATAATGGAGTTTTAATGGTAATTTGGACATAGTAGGTGAGGATAGAAAAATAAAAGATATGAACTTGAAAATCAAGAAAAGTTGAGAGATCCCTTATGAAAATTCGGCAGCCTAACGACATCGCATAAAATTTCATAAAATGAATTGATGAGAGAAAAAATTTATCTTATCATATGGAAATCAAAAGTAAAGTAAGATTAATACATAATATAAAATCTCAACATATGATAATGGAAATTCAAGGAGATAACATAAATGAAGTGTCGACTAAAAGAGGAGGATGAAGGATTCCCTTACCTTGTAGAGAAACTCCTAGAACTTGAAGGTTGGGACCTTGGGTGTTTAAGGACACCTTGGGATGACTCATAGGAAGGTAAACCCACTATATATTAGAGGATTAGGGATTTTTAATGAAAACAATCGATTGGATGAGTGGGTATTTATAGAAAAAGAGGGAGTTTTTTAATAATTTCAAAGGGACACCTCATTAGTGGTTTTTGCAAAACCATGGGATTTCCCATGGAATTTTCCATGGTTTTAACCCCTTGGGACACCTCATGTCATATGTTACTGATAACTAGTCGACCAACCTTTTGTTTTAATTATTATGTCATTATGATGTTATTAAACTACCGAAAACTCAAAACTATATTTTTACTATTCATTAAAAATTCAAGTATTTTAGAAAAATCCAAAAAATTCTCCCCAACAAAATCATAATTTTTTCCAAAAAAACCACTTTAAAATTATAACTCATTTTATAAGACCTTGAGAAATTAGTCATGGTCCTATAAAATTATCATATAATCATAAGACAATAAAGTAACAATTTGAGATTAAATTTTATGAAAATGCATTTCCATTTTAAATTATTAAATTAATCAGAAAATTGTAATTAAATATTTATGTCATACACAAATACCAATACTTATATTATGATCATTTTTTCACTTTTAATATACCCAAATTGTATTTATACCTTCACTGGTGAACTTTATATTTTTTATATGATTACTATTCATTAATACTAATTACTATTCAAAAGGGTATGTCACTATTCACCAAAAATTATGTTTGTCTTATCAGACTCTAAATATCTTACTGAACACAACCGTGTGTGTCCGTTTTTTAAAATTCAAATCACAGAGTTGGATAAATTCTATTTTCTTGACTATGTTATAATAAAGTGGTGTTTTTTAGAGACTCTATGTTTCATTAATTCTATAATAAATCTATTTGTAAATTCTTGGGGTGTTACATTATTATCTCATTATAGAAATTTCATCCTTGAAATTTGAAATTGAACTTAAAAAGTTAATGGTTGATACTTGAAAATTCCCTTGTGGGAAAACCACATCAAGAATATAGTTAAAATATTATATTGATAATAGGAAAGGGAAAAGCATCATTTACTACAAAACAATGCATTCTAATTGGAAAACACGGTCATGGAAGAATAACCAAACCATCATGTAGTGACATTAAATTCTAAAACCCATACTATGATCAACCTAAACCATTTTGTAAATGGTTAAAAATTCCAAAATATAATTATTCCACACATTATAATGAAGGCCTCTAAATTTCCATGATGAATATATCATTAAACCTTAATCAACAAGAAGCATCTCTAAAATTCACATTCCAAACATGTGAATAACAACATCAGTGTATCCTATTTGAATATGGTAATAACATGAATTACCATAAATACCATATCGGAAACATGCATTCCTCGGTATTCCTTAGGTAAGATATATGTTGTTGGATATATTCCCTTAATCCAAAAGTGTTGTAAACTCCATCGATGATAGCATAAAACACTTCTCGACAAGTTAATAATCAGTTCCATGGTAGTCAGTACTTATCCAAATAAATCATTTCTTCATCATTATCTCAACATGGGATATATATATATATATATATATTATGGGTGGTATTTCCCTCAATCATGTGTTTTCTAAATAGTTTAACTTTAAACTGAATCACTTTTCCTTTGTACTATTCATCATATGACCTCAAATTATTAATGAAATAGTACTGTAGTACAATCCTTATAAATCTCATAATTCTTACAACTAGTACAATACTGAAAAAATATTCAAATTACATGATTCTTGACTAAGAATATTAATCATTCAACTTCATCTGTGGTAGCATCATAACTTGATCATTATCCAAAATCATCCTTTGGGGTATATTCCTTTGACGATTGGGCCATTGATTTGAATAGTTTCACATCTCCTTTAAATTGAAGCATTGTACATTAGAAACCATTTTCTTACCCTTTCAATCATGAACTTGGTGTCCTTTTATCTCTACACTTATAGAAAACACCCATTCCCTTCAAGCATTTACTTGGGTGATTATTTCCATATTTATCACATGTGGGAAAACTCTTTTTTCCCTTCTTCCCTTTATCCACGTATCTCTCTACCATACTCTTATTATTTTTCTTCCCTTAAAATACATAGGACTCAGAGAAGTCTTTACATAACATGTTAACTCATGTTATTATTTTCTCATATGATGAGGATACTTGGGAGAAAATTTTTCTTTTAAAAGATGGCTTAAGACCATTAGAGATGTGATCTTTTTTACAATTCGCATCACGTTCATGGGTGAGGTTCTCATTTATTCTCCTATGCGCCATTTCTAATCAATTCTATATTATATATTTTTTCATAAAACTATGAACTCTCGATAACTCTAAACATGGTATAGCACATAGCATATATTTATGCATCCTAAATACTAGAACCGTATACTTTGGATACTTTGGGGTCATAAATCCTTCGTAATGGTTGGTAAATAAAATGTGAATTATCCTAATAATACCCCCCCAGCAGTGTCAATACCAAGAGTGAATAAAGGATCATTTTTATGTACTAGGATACCCCGATTCAAGCCTGAAACTCCTTGTCAGAGTTTTCACTCCTAGGTACATCGGTGCCAGAGCCACCTCTACTTGTCTGTATCCAAACACGAATGTATTTTCTAGAAAGATCCACATAATCTATTCCTTACCAAAATTCCATGATGTTATTTTATTCTTATCCTCAAAGACTATCTTAGGTATTTATTCCCTAATTAATGTTTTCTAAATCTAGTTTCTGTGTTTGCTACTAAACCTCCTTTGATACCAACTGTAAGGACTCGACCCCAGTTTCCTGAAGCTGGTACCTTATTTTAATACATTGGCACGTAAACAAGGAATTAAATCCTAAAGTACCGATCAGTTTAGTAGTATTAAAGAAACTAGATACATACATGGAACCCATTTTACATTTTTAAAGGAAACAAAATATGATACATAACAGAAGCTAATAAACTGCATCCTTGAAAACTCAATAAATGATCTCTTCTTCTTCACCTGGGGAAGGAAAAAAATGATAGGGGTGAGCTCAAATTCTCAGTAAGGGTTAAGAAATACATAGGAGGATAACATATACATAAACATAAGTCATGGTGAATATTTAGAACACATGAATTTAAAAATAAACTTGAACACGTTATGGTAGGAATAAAATCTAAATAAATAATTCCATAATAAAACATAATCATGGGTATTATACCAGTCTAGTAACCACATGAACTATCCATAATGATTTCATAATGAGGGAAATGTATATTCCAGACTTTCTAAAACATAACGTTAGGGCCTCAGCCAAGATGTCTAAAAATGATTAAGGCCTCGGCTAAAACCTCAAATATTCATTTTGTCAAGGCCTTGTGCCAAGACCATAGTTTGTCTCGTGAGACCTACCGATGCACCGAGGGCTATAGAGGGCCCCACCTGACACTTACTAAGTCAAATTAATTCCTCATATCTATAGTAAGTATTTTATTCAAAGTGTCTCATACCACTAAAAATAATTAAATGTCACTTTTTCAATTTGTCACATACCATGTTGAATAATTAAATAATTAGTTCACAAGTTATAAGGATAATCATAAACCATTCAATAAAACATGCTGGATGATATAATAGTAGATAAACCTCAACTAATTAAAATATTCAACAATGTATGTTGACATAGACGAATATATTTTTAAATGATAACATTGACAAATTCTTGAAGAAATAATCCTTAATCATTCCAAAGTGTCCCATACCACCTTGAAAAATTCAAATCATAATCTCTTAGAATATAATAAGAATAATGAGACTCTTGATATGATATACCAAAGGGAATTACAAACACCACATGAAATAAATAAGTGGTGAACAAGGCATAAATCTCATAAATTTAATGAAAGATGATAAAAATACTTTTTACTTTTGAAAGAAGTGTCCTTTTGGAAAATCATTTATATTTTCTAGGAAATCATATTTTAAACATTAATATACCATAAAATAAAAGACTAGGACATTGGAATTATATTTTAGGCATAAATTATGTCCTACTAAATTGAAATCATGTAAAAAGAGTTCTTAATATTCTTTATAAATAAAACATTTTAGAGTGAATACAGATTATCTCATAAAAATGGAAGTGAGATGAAGAAACCTCTAACCTTAAGTCTGAATGTGTTACGCACTTGAACTTAAGGTCCTGGAATATAAAAATAGAATTATTAATAAATTATTTCAGAACATATTAGACATGTATTTATTTTATCATAATTCTTGTTAGTTCATTTATTCCCTTATTGATAAGTTATTATATTGAATTCTGTCATTCCGGAGTGTTTGTTATATTTATTTTCATTATCGGTTCACTTGCTCTTAAGTAGTGGAGTTCATGTGGAATGGATGTAAATATCCATAATTTAATTTAAATAATATTTATGAACATCCAAAAGTTTTAATGGTCTTTTATATTATTTGTTTTACATGGAATGAGGATGAATCATTAGATTAAATATTAATGGCATTCACTAATATTATTTTAGCGGTATTTTGATTATTAGGAACTAGTTTTGTCATATAAATTAATAATATGTACATATACCAGTTCCTGAATATTAATTAGGTTATAATACATATATTATTGTATTTTTAAACCATATAAATGGTTTCATGGCCATTAATGAAGGAGAAAATGAAGAACAAAACTTCTTCATCCACCAAGGTTATAAATTGGAACCTCATGGACGTTGATTTCATTTATAAAAATAAAAGGGAGGTAGTAAGAATATTGATGATGGTTCTTCCATTAACAAGATATAATTCCAGTATATAGATGATACTGTATTTATCAAGTTCATTTGGACATAGGAGGTGAGGACAGAAAAATAAAAGAGATGAACTTTAAAATAAAGAAAAGTTGAGAGATCCCTTATGAAAATTTGGATCCTAACGACATTGCATAAAATTTTATAAAATAAATTGATGAGAAAAAAATAATATCTCATCATATGTAAATAAAAAATACAGTAATATAAATACATAATATCAATCCCCAACATATTATAATGGAAATTCGAAGAGATAACATAAAAGAAGTGACGACTAAAAGAGGAGGGTAAAGGATTCCCTTACCTTGTTGAGTTACTCATAGAACTTAAAGGTTGTGACCTTGGGTCTTAAAGATGTATAGGCCTGTAAAATTCAAGGAAATTTTTTTCTTAATTTTCTTTGGAATATTACAACAACGCAGTTTCTGACGGAACCTGATTCTGAGGCCCGGTGTGCCCGGAATCATTTTCCGAAGTTTGGCTCAGGTACGTTCAGTGAACGAATGAGCGGGTTTTTATAACTTTTGAACCGGTGCTCGGAATCAAATTCCAAGGGCACCGATGGAATCGCAGCGCTGGTATTTGGTTAGAAATGCCTCTTCCGGAGTTGCGTTTGCTCGGGTGTGGTTTTTTTAAATTTTTGGGGTTAAGTGAAGAAAATAAAATAAAGTGGTGCGACAACTTTATTTTATTTCACTTAAAGCCACTTAAATCCACTTAAAGCTGCTTAAGCTGAGTTGAAGTGGATAGGGTGGAACCCAAAATATCCTACCCTCTTGGTAGGATATTTGTGAGGTGGAGCCCACACGATCCCCACCGTTTCTTTACCCCTAAGAAACACACCCGCGAAAACTTTTCTTTTTGAAATTCAACTGACGCGTTTTCTAAATTCTTAATGCCGCAATTAATTGGGCGGTTAATTCGTTGTAATTAATTCTATGAATTAATTTGTCCGTTACTTATCTTTGAAATCAATTATTGGCATGAGATTAAAAATAATACCAACACTTGTCTTTTGAGTGGTGTCTTGTTTAGAGGATTTGGAGAAATCTATGAAGCTAGAAGATCTTCATCTTTCTTCGCGAAGAACACGAAGAATGCGAAGAACGCCAAGAACACCGGCCTTCAACGAAAGGTGACGAAGAACGCCGATGATTCTCCTTCCGTGATGCTTCTTCCGCGACGATTCTTTCCCCGTGACAAATCTCCGATCAACTACTTGAGGTAGGAGATTTCAAATATTTTAAATTCCTTTGTGGATTTTATCCTCAACATGGATTTAATTCGTGAAATTAAATCTGTGTGTTTTCTTTAACCCTTGGAGATCATCGACGCGACGTCGTGTACCACGACGACGCGACGCCGCTTCCACGACGCGACGATCCTCTTCTTCCGTGACGGTCAATCCCACGAAGAATGCACGTTCGACGACTATGACGAGGTAGGGGTTGTTTCTTTTTAAATATTCGTGATTTATATCCCCGATTGTTAAATATTATTGTTGTGAGACTTTAAAAACCGCTAACGCGGTCAGTGCGGACCAACGAACAAGTCCGAACCCACCGCCCTTCTTGTTGTTATGCGTGGATTGGCGGGCGACGACAAACGTGGCCACAAGTTAATTTTGAAGGCTTTGCAGTGAAGAACGAGTCCCGGGACGAGCAATGGCAAAGACCACGTGCAAATCGGACCACCGGAGCGCGTCCGGTGGTCCGAGGAACCCCTGCCGGCGCACCACGCCGGCACGACGACGCCGACGGCCGGAGGCGGCAGCCGGTCGCCATGATGTGGCGGCGCTGGCCGGTCCTGCAGCCGCACGGGACCGCGGAGGAGGGACGCGGCTTAAGCCGTGTCCAGGTGTCAGGGAGCGGCCCCCGCGCAGGGGGGGCCGCGGCTGTATTGCGCGGCACCTGGCCAGTGCCAGCGCGCCGGCCGAGCCGCCGGGCCGGGCCGGGCCGTGCCCCGCTAGGCCGGGCCGCACCGGCCGGGTCGGGTTGACCCAGTTTGGTCCGACCCAGTGGGATTGGGCCGGGTCGGTCCGGGCCCAGACCCCCCGTTTTCAGACCCATTTCGGTCCTTTACTCATAACATGAGCTGCGGGCCTCCGATCGACGCACCGTCAGTGGCGATGCGATCCTTGTATCAAGGCGGTCGTTTTGGTATATCTCACTCAAGGTTTTGGAGTACTTTGGGTTCGGCCAGGTTGGTTCGTACCCGAAACCAACCGGACCCTCGGAGCGGAAACACTTATAACTTGAGCTCCAGACGTCCGATTGACGTACCGTCGACTTTGATGAATTTATCTAAGTGATATGGATCTTTTGGCTTACTCCACCTGAGGTTTGGACGCAGATGGAGTATGGTCGGGTTGGTTCGTACACGAAACCAACCGGGCCCCTGGGACGAAAAAGCCAATAACTCTCAGACCGGGCGTCCGATTGACGCGTCGTCTGTGAAGTTGAGTTCCGTTTGATGATACAGAAATTTTGGATACATCAACTCTGGACTATGTGTCAGTTGATATATCAGCCTCCCAGCTCATGGAGCAGACCCTCCCGAACGAGCTTGCTGTCTACGGGAACCCTAGAGTTGGTTGCGACTGCGACTTCGACGATGAAGACTATCGTACTGGAATCCTATGTGGGTTTGACGATGAAGACTATAGTACTGGAATCCTATGTGGGTTCGACGATGAAGACTATCGTACTGGAATCCTATGTGGGTTCGACGATGAAGACTATCGTACTGGAATCCAATGTGGGTTCGACGATGAAGACTAACGTACTGGAATCCTATGTGGGTTCGACGATGAAGACTATCGTACTGGAATCCAATGTGGGTTCGACGATGAATAATATCGTACTAGAATCCTATGTGGGTTCGACGATGAAGACTATCATACTGGAATCCTATGTGGGTTCGACGATGAAGACTATCGTATTGGAATCCTATGTGGGTTCCACGATGAAGACTATCATACTGGAATCCTATGTGGGTTCGACGATGAAGACAATTGTACCGGAATCCTCTGTGGGTTTGACGGCGATGAATACAGTGTTTGTATCCTATGTGGGTCCCAGTAAGATGAATCAGTGACTACATATGATCATCTCTCTTACTTTACAAATGAGATGTACCTGTGTGAGCTGAATCATGTTTTTCTTTCCTATGTGAATTGTGTTGTGCTATCCTGTGTGGACTGGGTTGTTCTTGGGCTTGTATGTTGGAACCGAATGAGAATTGATTACTTAGGTATATGTATGGGCATATACCTAAGCAGTGTCAGATGTTTCTTCGTGATTGTATCTTTCCTTTGTGGATTATCCTTTTTGGATTTTGGGAGACCTTCAGGGGTCTCGGGGTCCCTACTGAGTATCTTATACTCACCCCTGCATGGGCTATGCCCGCACTACGTTGTGTTGGTTGCAGACGACGGATAACGCTGATCGTGGTTGAAGCTCGCAGAGTAGGACGGTACCTAGAGGTGGACCACTGGGTGGGAAGTACTCGGAGCGGTCGGCTGGACCCGAGGAGCAGTAGAGGCTATCTGGACCCACCCATCAGGTGGGATTTCCAGTGGATAGCTCGACATCGTGGCTTTACTTTTCAGTTGATTTTTTCCCTTTCCAGTTGTAATTTACTTTCAGTTTGGGTTTGTATACTGGCCCACTTACTTTTCCGCACTTACTGTTGTACCAGTTTTTACTTAGTGTTTACTTCTACCTGCTTGCTATGTGGTGTTTTTGGTTTACTTTACAAAGGAAATGCCTTCCCTTTTTACCAGGATTTACGCCTTGGTGCTAGTCGCCAGCCCCTGGCCTATGGAAGGCGGGCTTGGGGTAGTCACAGCACGGTCCCTGAGGACGGGTCGTGACAAATTGGTATGAGAGCAGTTCGGTTCTACCACAGAACTTGGGACTCTGATCTTTTTCTATGTTAAGCAATAGTGTTTAGCGTATTGGGTGTGGTTATTAGTCCAGGGAGTCCAGTGTTGGTGCGGCGGCCGACGTATCCATACACCAGGACCCCGACTTCTGATTTCCAACTTAATGCACGAAAACATTGATTGCGTGTGTGTTTTAAGTTTTCTTTGTGATTACTTTGTGTCTGCTCACCAGGTATACTATTCTAACCGTGGCGCACCTGTCTCTTTTCAGGATGGCCCCACGATGGCAGCCATCTAGGGTTCCGAGCGTTGTGCATGGCGAGAGCCCACCGAGTGACGAGGACTCGGTACAGGGCCCTTTGACAGCTGAGGCACCGGCGGTACCTCTACCCGCCGAGCCACCGATGCTTCCATCCCCAGCCACTGGCGATGCACGTCTCCTTAGTGCACTGCATGAGTTCCAGTGCCAGCGACCGCCCAGGTTCCATGGGGAGACGGACCCCCAGGCAGCCGAGGACTGGCTAGAGGCAGTGGTACGAGTTTTTTGGTTAGTGAGTACACCAGCAGACCTCATGGTGATCCTCGCAGCGAGCCTCCTTCACGTGGCAGCAGGCAGATGGTGGAGCTTGATGCTCTAGGTGCACGATGAGGCATCTCTCCTCTGGACGGACTTTGAGAGCATCTTCCGCTTGGAGTTCATCCCAGCCACCCTCCGTGTGGTGTCCAACTAGGAACTACTACAACTGCGGCAGAGAAGCATGACGGTTGCCCGGTACTCAGTGAGATTTACTGATCTCTCGTGATACTCCACCGATATGGTACGGGATCCATTCTTCCGGGACCAGACCTTCGACCAGGGACTGAGGCATGAGATCAGGGCCTCGATTACCTCCCTCAACATTCTGACGCAGGCAGAGGTGTTGGAGAGAGCACTTTTAGTGGAGAGTTTCCTCACCGAGCAGGCACCAGCGGCAGGACCCTCCGCAGGATGACCCGTAGCGGAGTCTTCTGCAGCTGGCAGTCGACAGGTGACACAGAGGTCCAAGCGGGCCAGACCTTCAAATGGGAAATCTCAGGGTGACGATTCGGTTGTGCGGGGCACACAAATGAGATCCAGCTACTCGAGGAGCAGGCAATGCTACGCATGCGGCGGGCAAGGTCACATGGCTCGAGACTGCCCGAATCGTCCTGCTGATGAACAACAGGCAGTAGAGGGACCTTCCAGGCATAGGTTTGACCATGAAGGTCTGCAGGGAGCAGGAGGGAAAGGCAGAGGAGCTGGCCGAGCAGCGGGTGGTGGACGACGCTTTGAGGCCTTACCACCACAACCACCTAGGAGACCACCCCGACTACAGGGAACAGGTGGACAGGGAAGAGCTCAGCTTCAGGCAGCTGAGGCCAACGATCATGGAGCTCCAGGAGCAGATGGATAGGAGAGGGACTAGCTCCAGACCTGGAGACTTTTGTTCATGTTTCTTCTAGCTCTGTTGATATTTGTTTTATGTTGCTTTCTGTCTTTTTACTTTGAGCTGCAGTAATAAAAAGACACTTTTCTTGTGGCATTTACCTTCCCGTCCTCTCTTTTAGTTGTTACTAAGTGGTTCCGGTTTAAAAACCGTTGACTTGACCCTCACTTTGAGATACCTACTGGAGGAGACCCAGTGACCACACACTGATACCGACAGTGTGACTCACCCCTTGGAGGCGAGAGTAACGGTTGGATCTCTTGGTAGTAGCGTCGAGGCCTTACGAGTCATCCTTGGTATGGAATAGTATCATCCATGTCAGGATTGACTGTATTAGGCGAAGAACGTGGTTCATCCAGGGGATGAGACCAGATTTCTCTTATCGGCAAAGAAGAAATCACAGCAGCTCTTGTAGGACCAGAAAGGTCCAAGTCATCCAGGAGCGGAAGAGGACAGCTCAGAGCCGGTAGAAGTCTTTTGCTGATAGGAGGCGGAGGCCACTAGAGTTCAAGGATGGCGACCATGTCTTCTTGCGGGTCTCACCTCTACACGAGTTACATAATTTTGGCTGAGGAGGCAAGTTGTCTCCGCACTTCTTTGGAACCTTCTAGGTCCTCAACGGGGTAGGCGAGGTGGTTTACTGCTTGGCACATCCACCTCAGTTGCATTAGGTGCATGATGTCTTCCAAGTATCTCAACTGAGGTGATACGTGCACGACTCGACGCATATCCTTGACCATGGGGAGCTAGACGTTGACAATGGGGCGACTTTTGAAGAGGTCACATTGGAGATTGAGGATCGACAGGAGCGGGTCCTACGTGGACGATCAATTCCTCTAGTGCGCATCAGATGGTAGCACGAGAACCTCTAGTTTATGATGTATCTTTACGGGGACGTAAAGCCCTGAGGTTGGAGTGATGTAAAGACCCATAAAATTCAATGAAATTTTTTTCTTAATTTTCTTTGGAATTTTACAAGAACGCAGTTTCTGACGGCACCTGATTCCGAGGCCCGGTGTGCCCAGAATCATTTTTCAAAGTTTGGCTCGGGTACGTTCAGTGAACGAACGAGCGGGTTTTTCTAACTTTTGAACTGGTGCTCGGAATCAAATTATGAGGGCACCGATGGAATCGCAGTGCCGGTATTTTCTTAGAAACTCCTCTTCCGGAGTTTTGTTTTCTCGGGTGTGGTTTTTTTAATTTTTGGGGTTAAGTGAGGAAAATAAAATAAAGTGGTGCGACAACTTTATTTTATTTCACTTAAAGCCACTTAAAGCCACTTAAAGCTGCTTAAGCTGAGTTGAAGCGGATAGGGTGGAACCCAAAATACCCTACCCTCTTGGTAGGATATTTGTGAGGTGGGGCCCGCACGAGCCTCACCGTTTCTTTACCCCTAAGAAATGCACCTGCAAAAACTCCTCTTTATGAAAGTCAACTGACGCATTTTCTAAATTCTTAACTCCCCTATTAATTGGGCGGTTAATTCATTGCAATTAATTCTATGAATTAATTTGTTTATTACTTATCTTTGAAATCAATTGTTGGCATGAGATTCAAAATAAGACCAACACTTGTCTTTTGAGGGGTGTCTTGTTTAGAGGATTTGGAGAAATCTCTGAAGCTAGAAGATCTTCATCTTTCTTCGCGAAGAACACGAAGAACGCGAAGAATGCGAAGAACGCGAAGAATGTGAAGAACACGAAGAACGCGAAGAACACCGGCCTTCAACAAAAGTCTACGAAGAACAACAAATATTCTCCTTCTGTGACGCTTCTTCCGTGACGATTCTTTCCCCGTGACAAATCTCCGATCAACTGCTTGAGGTAGGAGATTTCAAATCTTTTAAATTCATTTTTGGATTTTATCCTCAACATGGATTTAATTTGTGAAATTAAATCTGTGTGTTTTCTTGAACCCTCAGAGATCGTCGACGCGACGACGCGACGCCCCTTCCACGACGCGATGATCCTCTTCTTCCGCGACGGTCAATCCTGCGAAGAACGCAAGTTCGACGACTACGATGAGGTAGGGGTTGTTTATTTTTAAATCTTCGTGAATTATATCCCCGGTTGTTAAATATGATTTTTGTGAGACTTTAAAAACCGCTAACGCGGTGGGTGCAGACCAACGAACAAGTCCGAACCCACCGCCCTTCTTGTTGTTACGCGCGGATTGGTGGGCGACGACAAATGGGGCCGCAAGATAATTTTGAAGGCTTTGCAGTGAAGAATGAGTCTCGGGACGAGCACTGGAGAAGACCGCGTGCAAATCGGACCACCAGAGTGTGTCCGGTGGTCCGCAGAACCCCCGTCGGCGTGCCGCCGGGAAGACCTGCCACGACTAAAGTCACGGTGGCGCTGGCCGGTCCCACAGTCGCGCGGAACCGCGGAGGAGGGACGCGGCTTAAGCCCCGTCCGGGTGTCACGGAGCGGCCCCCGCGCGGGGGGGGGGGGGGGGGCTGCCTTGCGCGGCGCCTGGCCAGCGCCAGCGCACCGGCCGAGCCTCCCGATCGGACCGCCGGGCCGGGCCGCGCCCAGCCGGGCCGCGCCGGCAGGGTCGGTCCGGGCCGAGACCCCCCGTTTTCAGACCCTTTTCGTTCTTTTTCTCATAACATGAGCTGCTGGCCTTCGATCGATGCACTGTCAGCGGCGATGCAATCCTTGAATCGAGATGGTCGTTTTAGTATATCGCACTCAAGGTTTCGGAATACTTTGGGTTCGGCCGGGTTGGTTCGTACACGAAACCAACTAGGCCCTCGGAGCGGAAACGCTTATAACTTGAGCTCCGGATGTCCGATTGACGTACCGTTGAGTTTGATGGATTCCTCTAAGTGAGATGGATATTTTGGCTTACTCCGCCCAAGGTTTGGACGCAGGTGGAGTACGATCAGGTTGGTTCATACATGAAACCAACTGGGCCCCTGGGACGAAAAAGCCAATAACTCTCAGACCGGGCGTCCGATTGATGTGCCGTCTGCGACGTTGAGTTCCTGTTGACGATACAGAACTTTTGGATACATCAACTCTGGACTATGTGTCAGTTGATGTATCAGCCTCTCGGCTTGTGGAGCGGACCCTCCCGAACAAGCTTGCTGTGTGCGGGAACCCTAGAGTTGGCTGCGACTGCGACTTCAACGATGAAGACTATCGTACTGGAATCCTATATGGGTTCGATGATGAAGACTATCATACTGGAATCCTATGTGGGTTCGATGATGAAGACTATCGTACTGAAATCCTATGTGGGTTTGACGATGAAGACTATCGTACTGGAATCCTATGTGGGTTCGACGATGAAGACTAACGTACTGGAATCCTATGTGGGTTCGACGATGAAGACTATCATACTGGAATCCTATGTGGGTTCGACGATGAAGACTATCGTACTGGAATCCTATGTGGGTTCGATGATGAAGACTATCGTACTGAAATCCTATGTGGGTTCGACGATGAAGACTATCGTACTGTAATCCTATGTGGGTTCGACGATGAAGACTATCATACTGGAATCCTATGTGGGTTCGACGATGAAGACAATTGTACCGGAATCCTCTATGGGTTCTATGGTGATGACTACAGTGCTTGTATCCTACGTGGGTCCCAATAAGATGAATCAGTGACTACATCTGATCATCTCTCTTACATTACAAATTAGGTGTACTTGTGTGAGCTGAATCCTGTTTTTCTTTCCTATGTGGATTGTGTTGTGCTATCCTGTGTCGATTTACATTTTGCTTTCTTGTGTAGACTGGGTTGTGCTTGGGCTTGGATGTTGGAACCGAACGAGAATTGATGACTTAGGTATATGTATGGGCATATACATAAGCAGTGTCGGATGTTTCTTCGTGATTGTATCTTTCCTTTGTGGATTATCCTTTGGGGATTTTGGGAGACCATCGGGGGTCTCAGGGTCCCTACTGAGTATATTATACTCACCCCTGCACGGGCTATGCTCGCACTACGTTGTGTTGGTTGCAAACAATGGACAGCGCTGATCGTGGTTGAAGCATGCAGAGTAGGATGGTACCTGGGGGTGGACCACTGGGCAAGACATACTTGGAGCAGTCGGCTGGACCCGAGGAGTAGTGGAGGCTATCTGGACCCACCCTTCAGGTGGGATTTCCAGTGGACAGCTCGACGTCGCGGCTTTACTTTTCAGTTGTTGTTTTCCCTTTCCAGTTGTACTTTACTTTCAGTTTGGGTTTGTATACTGGACCACCTACTTTTCCACACTTATTGTTGTACCAGTTTTTACTTAGTGTTTACTTCCGCCTTCTTGCTCTGTGGTGTTTGTGGTTTACTTTACAAAGGCAATGCCTTCCCTTTTTACCAGGATTTACGCCTTGGTGCTAGTCATCATCCCCTGGCCTATGGAAGGCGGGCTTGGGGTAGTCACGGCACGGGCCCCGAGGGCGGGTCGTGACAAATGACACCTTGAGAGGACTCATAAGGAGGTAAAACCACTATATATTTGAGTATGAGGGATTTGGAAAGAAATAAAATTATTGTATGAGTGGGTATTTATAGAAAAATAGAGGGTGTTTTTTAATAATTTCAAAGGGACACCTCATTAGTGGTTTTTGAAAAACCATGGGCTTGCCCATGGAATTTTCCTATGGTTTTATCCACTTGGGACACCTCATGTCATGTGTTACTGTAAATAATTCGACCAGCCTTTTATTTTAATTATTATTCCATTATGATGTCATTAAACTAATGAAAACTGAAAACTCTATTTTTACTATTCACGGAAAAATCAAGTATGTTAGAAAAATCCAAAAAATTCACTCCATTTTTTAGTGTGTAGAATCAAAAAATGAGATCCATTTTTTAAAAAAAATTATAGATATTTTTAATTTATTTTTTAAATATAATCATAATTTATTCTAAAAACCCACTTTAAAACTATAACTCATTTTATAAGACCTTGAGAAATTAATCAAGGTCCTGTAAAATTATCTTTTAATAATAAGATAATAAATTAAAATTTTGTAATTATATTTTATGAAAATAAATTTTTGTTTAAAATTATTAAATTAATCATAAAATTGTAATTTAAATATTTATGTCATACAAAATACCAATACTTATACGATGATCATTTTTTCACTTTTAAGATGTCTAAATTGTATTTATACATTCATGGGTGAAGTTTATAATTTTTTATATGATTTAATATTCATTACTATTCATTAATATTCATAAGGTTATGTCACTATTCATAAGGGTATGTTACTATTCACTAAAAATTATGTTTGTCTTATCTGACTCTGAATATCTTACGGAAGGCAATCGTGTATCTCAGTTTTTCAAAATTCAAATCACAGAGGTGGATAAATTATATGTTCTTAACTAGGTTATAACAAAGTGGTTTTTTGTAGAGACTCAGAGTTTCATTCATTATATAATAAATCTATTTTTAAATTCTTGGGGTGTTACATTATTCCCTCCTTACAAAAAAAATTCCACAAAATTAGAAATTAAACTTCGAAAGTTATTGGTTGATACTTGAAAAATACCTTGTGGGAAAACCATATCAAGAATATATTTAAAATATTCTATTGATAAGAGGAAAGGTAAAATCATTGGTTACTACAAAAAACACATTCTAATTGGAAAACACTGTCAAGGAAGAATGACCAAACCATCATGTAGTTACATTAAACTCTAAAACCCATATAGTGATCAACTTAAACTATTTCGTAAATGTTTAAAAATTCCAAAATATAATTATTCAACAGATTATAATGAAGGCCTATAAATATTCAGTATGAAAATATCATTAACCCTTAATAAAAATAAAGCAACTCTAAAATTCACATTCCAAACATGTGAATTACATCATCATATATCATCTTCAAATATGGTAATAGCTTGAATTACCATAAAAACCATATCATAAACATGCATTTCTCTATATTCCTTAAGTAAGATACATGTTGTTGGATATATTCCTTAAATCCTAAAGTGTGGAAAACTACATCTATAATAGCATAAACAAATTCTCAACAAGTCAATAATCAGTTCCAAGGTAGTCAGTACTTATCTGAATCAATCATTTCTTCATCATTATCTCAACATGAGATATATATATATATATATTAAGAGTGATCTTTCCCTCAATCATGTGTTTTCTAAAAAGTTTTACTTTAAATTAAATCAATTTTACTTTGTAATATTCACCATATGACCTCAAATTCTTAATGAAATAGTATGACAGTACAATTATTATAAATCTCATAATTCTTAAAACCAGTAAAATACTGAAAAAATATTCATATGACATGAGTATTCACTACGAATATGAATCATTCAACTTCATCTTTGGGAGCATCATAACATGATCATTATCCAAAATCATCATTTGGGGTATATTTCTTTGACGATTAGGGCATTGATTCGCATAGTGTCCCATCTCCTTGTAGTTGAAGCATTGTACATTGGAAACCATTTTCTTACCCTTGAAATCAGGAACATTGTTCCCTTTTTACTCCACACTTATAGCAAACACTCATTCCCTCCAATCATTTATCAGGGTGATTCTTTCCACATTTATTACATGTGGGAAAACTTTTCTTTCCCTTATTCCCTTTATCCCCATATCTCTCTGCCATCCCTTTATTATTTTAACTCCATTCAAATATGTAGAACTCGTTGAAGTCTTTACATACCTTGTTAACACATGATATTATTTCTTCATATGATGAGGATACTTGGGAGAAAATCATTGTTTGAAAAGATGGATTAAGACCATTAGAAATATGATCCTTCTTACTCTTCAAATCAAATTCATTGGTGAGGTTCTCATTTCTTTTGTTAGGTGACATTTCTAATCAATTCCATACTATATATTAGCTCATAAAATTATGAACTCTCTACAACTCTAAACATGATATAGCACAGAGCATATATTTATGCATCGTAAATACTAAAACTATATACTTTGGTTACTTTTCTAGAATAAATACTTCATAATGGTGGGTAAATAAAATGTGAATTATCACAATCATATTCCCTAGGATTGTTAATACCAAGAGTGAATAAATCCCCCTTGTCGTGTACCAAGATACCATGGGTCAAGCCCGAAACTCCTTGTTGGAGTTTTCACTCCTAGGTACATATGTGTCAGATCCACCTCTACCTATTTTTATCCATACAGGGATGTATTTTCTAGAAATATCCACATAATCTATTCCTTAACAAAATACCAAGATGTTATTGTATGCTTATCCTCAAAGACTATCTTAGAGATTTATTCCCTAATCAGTGTTTTCTAAATCTAGTTTCCAAGTTTGCTACTAAACCTCATTTGATACCAAATATAAGGACTCGATACCCTAGTTTCCTAGAGATGGTGCCTTATTTTAATACATTGTCATATAAACAAGGAATTAAATCCTAAAGGACTAATCAATTTAGTAGTCTTGAAAAAATTAGATACATACATGAATCCCATTTTACATTTTGAAAGCAAACAAAATATGATACATAACAAAAGCTAATAAACGACATCCATGAAAACTCAATAAATGATCTCTTCTTCTTCACCAGGGGAAGGAAAAACAAATAAAGGGGTGAGATCAAATACTTAGTAAGGTTTAAGAAATACATCATAAGATAACATACACATAAACATTAATATTGTGAATAACTAAAACACGTGCCTTTAAAAATAAACTTGAACACATTATGGTAGGAATTAGAGATGACTAAATAATTCCACAATAAAACATAATCATGGGTATTATAATAGTATAATAACCACATGAACTATCCATACTGATTTCATAATGATGGAAATGCATATGCCAGACTTTCTAAAACATATGGTCGGGCCTCAGCCAAGACGTCGAAAAATGATTAAGGCCTCATCCAAAACCTCAAATATTCATTTTGTTAATGCCTTGTGCCAAGAGAATAGTTTTTCTCAAGAGAACTACTGATACACTGAGGGGCTATATCAGGACCCACCCAACACTTACTAAGTCCAATTCATTCCTCATATGTATAGTAATTCTTTTATTCAAAGTGTCCCATACCACTTTGAATAATTATATGTCAGTTATTCAATGTTTCTCATACCACAATGAATAATTAAATAATTAATTCACAAGTTATAAAACTAATATTAAACAATTAAATAAAACATTGTAGATGATATCATAGGATATAAACCTCAATGAAGTAAAATATTCAACAAAGGATGTTCACATAGATGAATATATTTTTAAATGAGACCATTGACATATTCTTGAGGAAATAATCCTTAATCATTCCAAAGTGTACCATACCACCTTGAAACATTCAAATCATAATCCCTTAGAATATCATGATAATGATGAGACTCTTGATAAGATATACTAATGTTCATTACATACACCATAAGAAAGAAACAAGTTGTGAACAAGTCATATATCTCATTAAAGTTAATGAAAGATGGGAAAAATACTTTTTACTATTGAAAGAAGAGTCTTTTTAGAAAATCATTTATATTTGCCATGAAATAATATTTTAAACATTAATATACCATAAAATAAAAGACAAGGAAATTGAAATTATATTTTAGGAATGAATTATATCCCACTAAAGTAAAAAATCATGTAAAAAGAGGTCTTAAGATTCTTTATAAATAAAACATTTTATAGAATTTTAAAGAAAGCATTAAAGAAAATTTTTAATTGGAAAAGAACATTTGTTATATTAAATCCAGAAATGATCTAAGATAATTTTTTAGGATAAAATTAATGTTTTTATAAAGATAATGGTGGATTAAAACATATTCTGGTGTACACTTGAAAATGGGTAAGAATTTTAAAATATCCCATGAATCGGGTTTGTAGTTTAGAAACAATTTTGAAAGTTCCTTTTAAAACATGTAAATAGCCATTAAATAAGGAATTATTCTAGTTGATGAACATATATAGAACACTCACACATAATTTATTAAGAGTAAATAATAATACTGATTCACCCAATTTTTGTATTCATTTTCATACACTTTATTAACAATAAAAACAAGTTTTCACCAAAAACCTACTTCTTAGAGAAAAAATACTTTGATTTTGGTGACCTTGTCTATTTTTAGGAGTTTTATATCCAAATAAACAAATCAAGGGAAGTATTTGAAAATTTTGCAACTAAACGACATGTACTTTTATACACGCCATGTACATTTAGACAGGGACACAGATCAAAGGGGGAGTACACGCCCAACTCACCAGCCAGACACTACACACCTTGTGGGGCAGAATTACACACCGTGTATGACATTCTAGAAGCAGTTGGTGGCCAAGAAGAGTCTACACGACTATATGGCCGTTGAAGGAGACACACTGTGTTCCATTTCTACACGTTGTGTCTGCTATTCTAGAAGGGGTTGGTGACCAAATTTTGATACTACACGCCATGTATGGCAGCGCTACATGCCGTGTACACTCACCTACCAGGCGGCGCCATGTTCAAAGTCAAAGACGGCGTGTTAGGCTGCCTACAAGCGGAGAAAAGGAATCCAAAAGTGCGTTGACGAAAGTACATGGCGTGTACTTTCTATACACGTCGTGTACTTATTTTTCCTATAAAAAGAGGCCTTGGCCTCTGGTCCAAGGGGTTGAGAATTGGAGATTGAGGTGTGATGTTGAGAACAAGGGATGAAGTTCCGAAGGGGAGATGCTCTACCGTCGTGATACCATCGTTCTTCTACTGAAGAATCATTTCTACCTAAAAATTACAAGAATGATTTCATCAGGTATTAATAACTTCGTGTTTTTCATTTTCAATATGTGTAACTGAACACCCAGTGTGTTGAGGTTGTGGAGACTGATGAGTTGTAATTTGAATTAAGTTGTTGTGAATGTTTTTGTTTTAATAATCTCTTCATATTCTTCTTAAATCACTTCATATTATCACTGAATATTTTGTACTGGACCAAGGGAATAATCTTCAGGGATTCAAAAGAAGAATAATGACGAATAATTTAATGACCATTGAAAGGATTCTTCAACTCAAAATGGACTAAGCCAAATAAAGATCTGTTAAAAACTAACTACTAGACCAAGGAGTTGGTTACTTCAGCTCTTAATATTAAGTGATCCAGACCAAGGAAACTTAATTACAAATTGTAATCCAGAGTTTTGGATTATCATGAACAACACAACCTCATAAGAAATTTAATTTAATAATCAACTTATCACAAATCCATAACCCCAACGAATTCTTATTCTTATTTTCATCAAAACCAATTTTCCCATCTTTTCTTTCATTCTAGGAATTACTTTGTTAAAAGAAACTTAAAAACAAATTTTTCTTTTTGTACCTAAAAACAACCAAACAAAATCGACTCTAAATTCAACAGTCTTCACTAAAAGAAATATCCAACAAAGTCGAAACAAGATAAGAGTAACCTCTTAAACTTCCATGTGGATCGACCCCTACAGGTGCTATACTTGTTAGGGTAATTATAATTTGAGAAACCGATAACATAACTTTGGTGGAACGATTCGTCAAATTTTGGCACTGTTTCTGGGGAACTATAAAGTTATTTATTATTGTTTTAATTTAATTTGTATTACATTTTAGGGAAAATAAAAATCCGAAATTCACAAAAAATCTCTTTTCTAATAATATTTCTTTTTATCCTTCTTTTTCCTCATTTATGCTTGGTATTTTTTTTGTCCAGGTCCATAAGTATATGAGCAGCCACCTCACCCGTTCCAAGAGCACGGATTCATCAGGGTTTTTCCCAACTGACCCGGAGATCGAACAGATGTTCTTGATGCGCCAACGAACACTCATGGCTAAACAAAATCAAAACAACCCCACGACACAGAATGAGGAAGGAAATCTAGTTTCTGTCCAAGGAGCTAGACAGTAGTTAGGTCTATATGACAACCGGAACCAGCAAGCTCCTCTTACACCACCATATGGCCCGCCGCAGCTCCAAAAATTCCAACCAGAGTGGACTCCATATTTCAACCAAGGTCAGGGGCCATACTACTACCATCAGGACCAACAGTACCAGCCGATTCTCCATCCTCAACAGCCACCTCCACATCATACTCTCATAGAGTATGACCTGCCATCAATCCACGGAGCTGATACGGGCATTGTTCGTCCTCCGGTTCAGGACCAACAGTTCAAGATCAATCCTGCTATCATGCAGCTGATCCAGAACACTGTACAATTCGGCGGCCTGCCCAGTGAAGACCTGAACACCCATCTCTCCAATTGTTTTATAGATTTGCGATACATTCAGGTACCATGGAATTTCTGAGGACGCCATCCATCTTCGTCTATTCCCTTTCTCTCTACGGGACAAGGCGAAAGACTGGATCAAAGGGTTTCCATAAAGATCCATCCTCACCTAGGAGAAGCTAGCCTAGTCATTTCTGTCCAAATATTTTCCACCTTCAAAGATGGTAACCCTACGGAACGAGATCCACAGCTTTCATTAGAATAACTCAGAGTCGTTGTACGAATATTGGGAACGTTTCAAAGAAATTCTATGTAAATTCCCACACCATGGACTTCCACTATGGATGCAAGTCCAAACATTCTATGGAGGACTAACAAAAAATACAAAGTTCGTGGTGGATATACCTGCAGGAGATACGGTAATGTGAAAGTCCCCCGAAAAACTTTTTGAAATGCTGGAAGATATGTCTGCCAACAGCTTCCAGTGGAATTCTGAGAGGGGGACCCAAAAATGAGGTATTCATAGTATTGATGCTACAACCGTGCTTGTTTCCCAGTTGGATGTAGTATCCAAATAGATCGACGCATTAAATATCAAGGGCGCACCTCAAATCCATGCGGCTAACCATCCAGCATGTGGTGATTGTGGTAACAACTGCATCATGGGAGAATGCTCGGGACCATCATTCGACCCTTCGACGACCAAAGTGAGCTATGTTTCTCAAAACAGAGGGTCGAACCAGTATCAACAACACCAGAACCCAGCATGGCGAGATAACCAAAACACAGGATGGGGCCAACAGCAGTAGAATCCTCCGCCTCAGCGACCGCTCAGCTACAGTCAGCCACCATATCAGAACCAGTACCAGTGGCAGCAATATCCCCAATAGGGCCCTTACCAGTAGAAAGGGTATCAAAACCCTCACTCGCAGCAGCCAAGGCAGCAACCACCTCCACCAGCTACAAAACCACCTCAGAAAGATAATACCTCCAGGTTAGAGGATCTTCTGATGAAATTCATCTCTACTGCTGAGACCCAATTTCAGAACCAGGAGGCTTCTATTCGAGGCCTCGAGAACCAAATTGGCCAATTAGAAAATCATCTCTTAGGGAGGCAGCCTGGTACACTACCAGGAAACCTGGAGAATAACCCGAAGGAGGAGGACCATGCCATAACACTGTGAAGTGGAAAGAATCTACACTAGAAGGAACCAGCACAGTCAACTGCACCTATACTCCCTGCTAACAACAAAGGTACAGTTTTAGACCCCTCTTCATCTGAAAATCCATCACCGAAGGCTCAACCATGCAAAGGAAATGAGTTCATCAAACCATTCGAGACTGCATTACATTTTCCAGAGAGGATGAAGCAAAGGAAGCTGGATCACCAATTTGGAAAATTCATGAAGTATTCAGAAAGTTACACATCAACATCCCATTTGCATAGGCTTTGACTCAAATGCCCACATATTCAAAATTCATGAAGGAAATCCTCTCGAATAAAATGAAGATGGAGGATTTGGGAACCATAGCACTGAAAAAGGAGTGTTCTGCAGTTATACAACATTCCATTCCTCCGAAACTCAACGATATAGGTAGCTTTACTATCCATTGTACAATTGGACCCTGTGAATTTGGAAAATCTCTATGAAACTTAGGAGCCAGTGTCAACCTCATGCCATTCGGAGTTTTCCAAAAACTCGGACTCCACGATCTGAAGCCTACCCGAGTCGCCCTTCAACTTGCTGACATATCCATTAAATATCCAAAAGGGTTACTAGAGGATGTTCTCGTAAAGGTGGGACGATTGATCCTCCCAGCATATTTCATTATCCTAGACATGGAGGAGGATCAGGAGGCACCTCTTAAACTTGGAAGACCTTTCCTAGCCACAAGTAAAGTCTTGATTGACGTGCACTAGGGGGAGTTGATTTTCCTTGTAGGGGATGAAAGAGTCTCCTACAATGTTCTAAAGGTCATCAAACAAGCATCGTTATCCTAACATGAAGACTGCTACAAAGTGACTACCATAGATGAACAACTGAGTAGACTAGAAGATGATCTGGTATGTTCTTCCATTATAGATGATATGATTTTTCCAGACATACCCACTGATGAGGCGCCAGAGGACTTGAAATTCATCGAAGGCTAGGGAGGCCACTACTGGCAATGAACTATCATTCCTGAAATCTAAGAGAGGGTAGAAGTACAACCACTGGTACCTTCAGTTCCCAAGGCACCTGAACTAGAACTGAAACCTCTCCCACCTTCCTTAAAGTACGGGTATTTGGGGGATCATCATACTTTTCTCATTATAATTAGTGCAGCACTATCACAGGAACATGAGGATGCACTTCTTCAAGTTTTGAAGCAGAGAAAGTAGGAAATTGGATGGACTGTTGCCGATTTGAAGGGTATCAGCCCTACCATTTTCACCCACAAGGTGCTACTCGAAGAAGGAGCAAAGCCATCTAGATAACCCCAGCGGCATCTGAACCCTCATTTGAAGGAAGTCGTAAATAAGGAGGTAATCAATATTTTAGATGCAGGCACCATTTACCCTATATCAGATAGCTCGTGGGTAAGTCCCCTGCAAGTGGTCCCTAAGAAGGGAGGCATCATTGTGGTATCAAACAACAAGAATGAGCTCTTCCCCACTCACACAGTCACGAGCTGGAGAGTCTGTGTAGATTACAGGAAGCTGAACGATGCCATAAGGAAAGATCATTTTCCCCTGACCTTCATGGATTAGATGCTAGAAAGGCTATCTGGGCTTGAATATTACTGCTTCCCTGATGGCTACACTGGCTATAATCAGATCTCCATTTCCCTAGAAGATCAGTAGAAGAGCACTTTCACTTTCCCATATGGAACATTTGACTACCGTAGGATGTATTTCGGTATGTGCAACGCTCCCGCCACATTCCAGCGATGCATGCTGGCCATTTTTCATGACATGGCGGAACAAATCCTAGAGGTCTTCATGGATTATTTTTCTGTTTATGGGAAGTCATTCACCACCTATTTTTAGCACCTAGAACTTGTACTATAGCGATGCAAAAACACTAACCTAGTTTTGAACTGGGAAAAGTGTCATTTTATGGTGCAAAGTGGCATAGTTCTAGGCCACAGAATTTCAGTAAAGGGGATAGAGGTGGATCCAGAAAAAATAGAAGTCATTTCATGAATTCCCATTCCAACTTCTATTATATCCATCCACAACTTCCTGGGCCATGTAGGTTTTTAAAGACGTTTTGTCCGCGACTTCTCAAAGATAGCCCAGCCCCTCACCAATCTCCTAACAAAGGATTCCATTTTCGAATTCACTGAGGCATGAACCTCAGCTTTTGAGCATCTAAAGAAACGCCTGGTCGAATCTCTAGTAATGATTTCCCCCAACTGGGAGGCAAAATTTGAAGTGATGTGCGATGCCAGCGACTATGCGGTGGGATCTGTCCTGGGTCAGCGGCTGGACCGAATCTTCCAACCCATCTACTATGCTATCAGGACACTAAATGAGGCCCAACTAAACTACACCACCACAAAGAAGGAGATGCTGGCAGTAGTATTCACCTTCGACAGGTTTTGTTCATACCTTGTGCTGTCTAAAGTTATTGTTTATACTAACCATGCAGCACTTAGTTCCTGTTAAAAAAGAAGGATACAAAGTCCCGATTGATCTGATGGTTCATCCTCTTACAATAATTTGATTTAGATATCCGAGATAAGAAGGGGAGTGAGAACATGGTTCCTGATCATCTATCTCGTATGGAGCTGCCGCACTTGGAGAAAGAGGAGGATCAAGAGATAAAGGATGATTTTCCTTATGATCATCTCTTTTCTATTATTAAGTCCCCTAGGCCCTAATTTGCTGATATTACTAACTATTTAGTTACAGGTGCCATCCATCCCGACCTCTCTTTCCAGCAGATGAAAAGGTTTTTCTCTGATGTTAAGCGATACTTCTGGGAAGACCCACTCCTATTCTGATCCTGTGGAGACGGGGTGATCCGATGGTGCATCCCAGAGAGGGAGGTCCAGGGGGTCCTGGAATTCTGTCATGCCTCACCCGTTAGAGGACATCATGGACCAGATCCTACCATAGAAAAGACTCTACAATCTGGGTTTTTCTGGCCCACTATGCATAAAGATGCCCAATCCTTCGTTTCCTGTTGTGATCCGTGCCAACGTATAGGTAATATGGGATGAAGAGTCGGGATGCCTCAGCACCCCATCCTGGAGGTCAAGATTTTTGATGTGTGGGGAATCAACTTCAAGGGATCATTTCCCCTTCTTTCGGGCATACCTACATCCTCATCTGCGTTGATTACGTCTCTAAATGGGTAGAATACACTGCAACGGCCCACGACATAGCTAAGGTAGTCATAACCTTTCTAGAAAAGCACATTTTCAGCAGGTTTGGCATTCCTCGTGTGCTGATCAGCGACAGAGGGACTCACTTTGACAATGCGTTAATGAAATGAGTGCTGTCTAAATATGGGTTCAAGCATCACATGGGTACACCATACCATCCCCAATCAAGTGGACAGGTGGATCTCTCCAACCGTGAGCTAAAACAAATTTTGGAGAAAATAGTGAATACCTCACGGAAGGGCTGGTCCAAAAATCTTGACGATGCTTTGTGGGCCTATCGCACTGCTTTTAAGACACCACTAGGGATGTCACCATTTCATCTCATCTATGGAAAACCATTCCATCTTCCTGTGGAGCTGGAACACAAATCATATTCGGCCGTCAAAGCCCTAAATTTTGATCTGAAGGCAGCCGCAGAGAGACGTAAGTTCTAGCTATCGGAACTCGATGAAATCAGAAGGGAGGAACATGAGAATTCTAAATTGTACAAAGAGAGGATGAAATCCATTCACGGGCAGATGATTTCTAGAAAAACATTTCAACCCGGTGATCAGGTACTCCTCTTCGACTCTCATCTTCATCTATTCCCAAAAATCTCAAATCAAGGTGGTCGGGACCATTCCATATCATACGAGTATTCCCTCATGGAGCGGTGGAAATTGATAAGGAGGATGTTCAACCATTCAAGGTTAATGGACAACGCCTAAAAATTTACCATCCCATGGAAGATACAGTGGGAGTGATCTCCACCACACCTCTCAAGTAAGTTAACCTAAGAAGGTCGAGCAAACGACCTAAAACAAAGGCGCTTCCTGGGAGGCAACCCAGAGGTTACACGCCGTGTCCCACTTATATACACGGCATGTACTTATCATTTTAATTTATAATCTTAATAGTATAAATTTATAGATTAAATAATTAATAAAAAGGGATGATGTCAGTGTCGATGGTAAGGTCACTGGAGTTTATCTGAGCCATCTCTGGTTCAAATCCTCCCGACCTACCTTCGGCACGGGTTTCCTCCCTTTCTTATTTTCTTACACGGTGTGTGTAGAAAAATTTATATATATATATGTATTTTCTTATAAGAAAACCCATGATGGGGATGGATTGGTTGGCCACAATCGTAACCCAGTTCCAAAAGACTCGGGTTTGAATCCTAGAAACCACCCATTTCCATCATTTAACCTTTTAATAAAACCACAACACGTGTCTTTAGATATAAATCATGTGTGCCATAATTTTCCTTACTAATTTAAAAATGTTTTCTTAAAAAATAAATTCATGCGGATGAAGCTGTAAGATTGGTAAAGTCTCAGCCTAGGATCCAAAAGACTCGGGTTCGAACTCGGCTAATCCCCCTGCTTCATCCCATTCTTATATAATTAAAAACCACACGCTATGATTTTATTTCTTTCCATGTGTATAGTCCGTATAGAATAAATATATATATAATAAATATGGGCAACAGTACAACCTTCGCTCCAGTGGTTGAGGGATTCCGTTCGGAACGGCCGATCACTGGTTTGAACCTCACCATTAGCACCCATTTCCCCCATCTTTCGTGCATACCTACATCCTCGTCTACGTTTATTACGTCTCTAAATGGGTAGAAGCCACTGCAATGGCCCACGACACAGCTAAGGTAGTCATGAACTTTCTAAAAAAGCACATTTTCAGCAGGTTCAGCATTCCTCGTGTGCTGATCAATGACAGAGGGACTCACTTTGACAACGCGTTAATGAAAATAGTGTTGTCGAAATATGGGGTGAAGAATCACATGGGTACACCATACCATCCCCAATCAAGTGGACAGGTGGAGCTCTCCAACCGTGATCTCAAACAAATTTTGGGGAAAATAGTGAATACCTCATGTAAGGACGGGTCCAAAAAGCTTGATGTCGCTTTGTGGGCCTATCACACCACTTTTAAGACACCACTAGGGATGTCACCATTTCATATCGTCTATGGAAAACCATTCCATCTGCCTGTGGAGCTAGAACACAAAGCATATTGGGGCGTCAAAGCCCTAAATTTTGATCTGAAAGCAGCCTCAGAGAGATGTAAGTTCAAGCTATCAGAACTCGATGAAATCATAAGGGAGGCGTATGAGAACACTAAATTGTACAAAGAGAGGATGAAATCTATTCACGACCGGATGATTTATCGAGAAACATTTCAACCCGGTGATCAGGTACTCCTCTTCAACTCTCGTCTTCATCTATTCCCAGAAAATCTCAAATAAAGGTGGTCGGGACCATTCCATATCATATGAGTATTCCCTCACGGAGCGGTGGAAATTGATAAGGAGGATGGTCAATTGTTCATGGTGAACGGCCAATGCCTAAATATTTACCATCCCATGGAAGATATAGTGGGAGCGATCTCCACCACACCTCTCAGGTAAGTTAAGTTAAGAAGGTCAAGCCACGACCTAAAACAAAGGCGCTTCCTGGGAGGCAACCTAGAGGTTACACACCCTGTCCCACTTATATACACGGTGTGTACTTATCTTTTTAATTTATAATCTTAATAGTATAAATTTATATATTAACTAATTAATAAACAGGGATGATGTCAGTGTCGATGGTAAGGTCACTGGAGTTTATCCGACCCGTCTCCGGTTCGAATCCTCCAGACCTACCTTCGGCATGGGGTTCCTCCCTTTTGTATTTTATTACACAGCATGTGTAGAAAATATTTTATATATATGTATTTTCTTATAAGAAAACCCATTATGGGTATGGATCGGTTGGCCATGATCGTAACATGGTTCCAAAAGACCTGGGTTTGAATCCTGGAAACTGCCCCATTTCCATCATTTAACCTTTTAATAAAACCACATGACGTTTCTTTAAATATACGTCATGTGTTCCATAATTTTCCTTACTAATTTAAAAACATTTTCTTATAAAATAAATTCATGCGGATGAAGTTGGATGATTGGTAAAGTCTCGGTCCTGGATCCAAAAGACCTGGGTTCGAACTCAGATAATCTCCCTGCTTTAACCCCTTCTTATATAATTAAAAACCACACGTCGTGATTTTATTTCTTCTTGTGTATATAGGCCATATAGAATAGATATATATATATATATATAATAAATATGGGCATTCATACAACCTTCGCTCCAGTGGTTGAGGGCTTCCGTTCGGAACGGCCGATCGCGCGGTTCGAACCTCACCCTGAGCACCCATTTCCCCCTTCTTTAGGGCATACCTACATCCTTTTCTGTGTTGATTACGTCTCTAAATGGGTATAATCCACTACAACGGCCCACGACACAGCTAAGGTATTCATGACCTTTCTAAAAAAGCACATTTTCTGTAGGTTCGGCATTCCTCGTGTGCTGATCAATGATAGAGGGACTCACTTTGACAACACGTTAATGAAAAGAGTGCTTCCGAAATATGGGGTGAAGAATCTCATGGGTACACCATACCATCCCCAATCAAGTGGATAGGTGGAGCTCTCCAACCGTGATCTCAAACAAATTTTGGAGAAAACAGCGAATACCTCATGGAAGGACTGGTCCAAAAATCTTGACGACGCTTTTTGGGCCTATCGCATCACTTTTAAGACAACACTGGGGATGTCACCATTTCGTCTCATCTATGGAAAACCATTCCATCTACCTGTGGAGCTGGAACACAAAGCATATTGGGCCATCAAAGCCCTAAATTTTGATCTGAAGGTAGCCACAGAGAGACATAAGTTTCAGCTATCAGAACTTGATGAAATCAGAAGGGAGCATATAATAATGCTAAATTGTACAAAGAGAGGACGAAATCCATTCACGACCAGATGATTTCTCGAAAAACATTTCAACCCGGTGATCAGGTACTCCTCTTCAACTCGTGTCTTTGTCTATTCCCAAGAAAGCTCAAATCAAGGTGGTCTGGACTGTTCCATATCATACGAGTATTCCCTCACAGAGCGGTGGAAATTTCTAAGGAGGATGGTCAACCATTCAAGGTGAACGACCAATGCCTAAAAATTTACCATCCCATGGAAGATACAGTTGGAGCGATCTCCACCACACCTCTCAGGTAAGTCAACTTAAGAAGGTCGAGACAACGACCTAAAAAAAAGGCGCTTCTTAGGAGGCAACCCAAAGGTTACACGCCGTGTCCCACTTATATACACGACATGTACTTATCTTTTTAATTTATAATATTAATAGTATAAATTTATAGATTAACTAATAAATAAACAGGTATGATGTCGGTGTCGATGGTAAGGTCACTGGAGTTTATCCGAGCCATCTCCGGTTCAAATCTTCCCGACCTACCTTCAGCATAGGGTTCCTCCCTTTTGTATTTTATTACACAGAGTGTGTAGAAAAATTTATATATATATGTATTTTCTTATAAGAAAACCCATGATGGGGATGGATCAGTTGGCCATGATCGTAACCTGGTTCCAAAATACCCAGGTTCGAATCCTGGAAATCGCCCCATTTCTATCATTTAACCTTTTAATAAAACCACACGATGTGTCTTTAAATATACGTTGTGTGTGCCATAATTTTCCTTACTAATTAAAAAAATATATTATAAAATAAATTCATGCAGATGAAGTTTCCAGATTGGTAAAGTCTCGGACCTGGATCCAAAAGACCCGGGTTCGAACTCGACTAATCTCCATGCTTTATCCCCTTATAATATAATTAAAAACCACATGTCATTCTTTTCTTTATTTTTGTGTGTATAGGCCGTATAGAATAAATATATATATATATATATATATAATAAATATGGGTAGAATTACAACCTTCATTCCAGTGGTTGAGGGCTTCCGTTCGGAACGGCCGATCGCTGGTTCGAACCTCACCCCGAGCACCGGACCAAAGGTTTTACTTCTCTTTTTACAATTTTTAAACATAAGGCGTGTATTTTTCCACTACATTACGTGCATAGTTTTATTTTCTTTTAATTCTGTATATACATATATATACCTATTTTACTTTTATTTTAATTAATTAATATTAATTATTATATAGTACATTTTATTCTTCTTTAAAACAAATTTGGGGATACACAACGTGCAGTCCATACGTACACGCTGTGTACCGCGGCTATATAAGCCGCGGGCCACTTGGCTTGAGCCCATGTCTCACAACTCCCCATTTCTTCCCCTTTCTTCCCGTTTCTTCTCCTGAATGAAACTCGAACGCCCATTTTCCAGATCCGTCATTTTGGTTTGTTTCAAGCTCTGATTTCTCTTGAATTGTGATCCTCAGTCAAGGTACACCCTTCTACACCCTCTATTTCAAATTTTTAGACTCATTTAGGGTGATTTTCGGATCTGCCGACCGTTCGGCTTCCACGGTACACGGCCACAAAATGAATAACACATGTCGTGTACTTTTGTACTCGGCCACACCTAAAGTGCTTTGAAATTTGAATTTACACAGTGTGTATGTTCGGTACATACAATGTACTTTTCCCCATCATGCCTGAGTACCCCTTTGCACACGTCCCCACACACCATTTTCACGTACATGGTGTGTGTGTTTGGTACACGCCGTGTATATCATTTCCTTTGGCCCCTCCGTGTGTAGCACATAACACGGAGTCTCACCCCATGTTCCCATAAACGGCGTGTCTGTTCGGTACACGCCGTGTAGCTTATTTATTTCGGTCGGCCCGTGTCTCGCCCCCACACAACCATGTTCCTCGAGTAAAGAACACGCCATGTTTATCCAGAGAATATGGCATGTTTCTCCGCTTGTACTACACGTCGTGTACTCTGAATGTACATGTCGTGTATTTTTATTTTTCTTATTTATTACTTTTTCTTTGTTTTGTTTTTTTTATTTTCTCTTTTGTTTTATTTTTATTTCTTTTTCAGGTTATGGTAGACCGCGATCCTTCTTGGGGGAAGCAGCCGGACTCCACCACTGAGGGCGAGGGGCCCATTTTTCGGCAGATTCGACTCCAACCTCCGATGCAGCCAGACCCAGACACACTGGTCTAAGAGCTCCCTCCATTGTCCATTCTTCCACCACCAACTGGCCTAGTAGAGGTCAGGCCTAGAACGGATGTACCTTTGCCTACCACCATAGCGCTTCCAAGCACCACCATTTCTACTCCACCAGTTTCCACTCTACCTGCGCCATCTTCATTAGCAGCTGGTCCCACATCTACCGCTTCATCTACCGAGCCTTCACCTCCTGCAGCTGCTCCACCCATAGATCCAGCTCCTGCTGCTGCAGATGCACCTGGACCGGGACCTGCAGGTGTTCCTTACCCATGCATGGTCTTCCCGATCACCGATCTGGAACATGACAGGGTCTGATGCTTCTCTCGCCAGCTGATACTGTTGAGTGGCCGATACCTTGACAGCAACATTCCGTGGAATCTCAGTATTTGGGAGGACTTGGAGGAGATCCTTAGACACACTCCACTACTCACTATTTTCCATGTTATCACTCCTGTCTTCTGTGATTTATTTTTGGAGTTCGCGGCCTCTTTAGAGTTTGATGGAGCTGAGTACCGGGAGACACCTGGTGATGCGGTGCTCGTGGTTTGATTCCTACTGGGTGGCCGACGATTCTCCCTCACCATGACCGAGTTTGGCCGAGGGTGCAGCTTCTAACCCCATCCTATCACCCCACCCCCCATTTCTACCTTTACCCAACCCGAGCACCCTGGGATCATTTCCATGTGGCCGGAGATCGCTAGGCCTGACCACCGGTATTACCCCACTTCCCAGAAGAGCACCCTTATCACCGACCCCATCCTTCGCTTCTCCCACCGGTTCTTCAGTGCTATAATTTTCCCCCTCCATGAGGATATGGGGGTTGTGACCATCCATGACATGGAGCTCCTTACTTGTGTCATTCGGCACAACAACCCGGACCTCCCCTATATATCCACCTCCTATTTCAACTCTATGTTTACCGGCCATCAGGGCAACCTGAATGGTGGGTTTTACGCCACTCGCCTCACCCACCACCTTGGGGTTTTTGAGCCTTCTTTATCCCATGACTTTTTAGGTTCTCCCCAGTGGATGGACTATCTCATTCTTATTCGCATGGGATTGGTCTGGAAGCAGGGGGTGCCTACATCCTTGCCCAGGCTCGTCCCCAGCCACCCACTGACCCTCCTTCCCCGGCTGATGCCCCTGCTCCTCCTTCCCCACCACCTCTAGCTTCTCTAACTCACTCACCTCCTACTGACCCCACTTTTTCTGGCCTTCCTTCTTCTGTCCCACCACCATCCCCACCTACCCCTACACCCTCGGCTGATCTCGCCTTTTCCAGCCACCTAGTTGCAATGGAGAAGTAGTTGGTTTGTCTCGCCAGCCGCAAGGACAGTATTTGGGAGCATTTGGTTCATATAGATAGCCTCCAAGACTGCATGGAGAAGTTTTTGGGCCTTATTATTCAGAATTTGGGTATTCCTTTTCCCCTACCGCCTGCCTCAGTCCCTGGCCCTTATCCAGCTGCTCCACCGCCATTCACAGCACTGGCCACAAATTTCGTTCTGCTATCTATTGTGGGCCCTACTGCTACTTCTCCTACCGCCACCACTACTTCTAGTCCAGGGGGGATACTGAGCTTCCCTTACCAAGTCTGGTGCCTGCCGCTCCTGCGTCTCCAGCTTCCCATCCCACCGCCGAGTCTGAGCCTCCAGCTTCCACAGCTCCTGCGCCGTCTCTTCCAGCCGATTCTGTACTAGATGATGCCTTTTCTGAGGCGACCCCATGACTGGTTTTGGGACATATGCTTTTCATTGTATATATATTATTGTTCTCTCTTATCCTTTTGTCTGATTTGTATGCTTGCCTTGTTTTATTTCTCCCACCACCATAGGTACCCTTACACGTTTTGGGATGCTCTTTTCCACTACCTACCGTTTCTCTTTTCCTAGACACGAGGGGAGTATTCTTTTTTCCATTATTTCCTTTTCTTTCTTGATATTATTACTTTCGTTACTTCCCCTCGGTCTGGTCCACTTTTTTGTCCCCACCTTACCTTGTTCTTCTTTTTGGGCACTTGGTGAACCAAGTGCACTCTTAAGTATGGGGGGGATATCTCTCGACTGCTTAAGTCTTCACCCTTATCATCAATCTAGGAGACATCATTGTTAGAAGATATATTTTTAAAATGTGAATATATTTTGGGGAATTATATTTTTTAAAAATAAAACTGAAAGTGAAAAATTTTCAAAAATTTGAATGCTTATTTTGATTCTTAAGTGTTTTAAAATGATTGTTCATATAATTTAAATTACAACTTGTAATTTGTGGATAATTACATTGATTAGACTAATCAATTATTTTCAATTCATCACCTGATTGTCTCTTATTTATTCCCACTCCTAAGAGGTATTCTAAACCCTTTTTTCATCGTCTTTCTAATTCCCTCTTTCTTGAGAGATTAATAGAATATAAATAACTACCATAATTTTCAAGTTTTCTTTCCAAAACATGAAGAGTTTTTTAATTACATTAAAATAATTGAGGCATAAGATTGTTAGCCCCTTTATCTTGAAGCCTACCCTACATATGATCTTCGTAAAGCCCAAAGAATCCATGAATAGCCATAATTGGAAGCCATATTACAAGCTTATTTCTCTTCCTACCCTAATTCTTTTATGATTTTGCATGATTATTCATTTGAGCTTAAAAGAGGTGATTAGAAATAGATGGAATAAATTTGTGAATTGTCAAGAAATTAAGTATGGGGGAGTGCCTCTTGATCATTTGGGGAGAAAAGAAAAGAGTTCCAAACCTCTATTTTGGAAATTCAGAAGGGTTCCCTTTGTGAAAAAAATTGTACAAACAAAAGGACCTTATACACACTTGCTGGTTTGTGACTCCTACTTAGCTAAAGGATATGGTGGTGATGGGATCATTTTACTAAGCTTATTGAGGAGATTTTTTTGTTACATTGAGTTTAATTTTGAATATCATTCATTATTATCTATGAATTTAGCCTCCTTTTTCAAGCCTTAGAATTATTTTTCACATCTTTACCTACCAAATTTTAGCCATAGAAACATCTGATCCTTTTCGGAAAGCCCTCGTGATTTTTGTAAGTTAAATTTTCTAAAGTGGTGAACTAAGAATTCTTGCAAACTTATGGATAGAGTGTATATTTCTTTGATTGAGAAAAACTTTTTATTTAAAAATTCTCAAGTGTTGAGTTCTTTATTGGTGAGGTAGATCATCAAGTGCATTTCTTGTTTTTGAAAGGATGAAACATGTGTTAAAAGAAGATGACAATAGTTAATTGAATTATATATGAGGCATGATTAAAATATCTTCAGAATTAAAACTGTTGTGTATTATTTTTGGAATTTTCTCATGTAACTTATTATTTACAATTATGATTAACTGAAGTCCTTCTTTTTAAAGTATAGACTCTGATAATTAGATTTTGAGATTTTCTTGAGGGCAATCAAAGGAAAAAGTATGGGGGAGTTTGATGAACCCAATTTTTGTATGCATTTTCATACACTTTATTAATAATAAAAACAAGTTTTCACGAAATACCTACTTCTTAGAGGAAAAATACTTTGATTTTGGTGACCTTTCCTATTTTCAGGAGTATTATATCCAAATACACAAATCAAGGGAAGTATTTGGAAATCTTGCAACTACACGGTGTGTACTTTTATACACGTCGTGTACATTCAGACAGGGACACGAATCAAAGGGGGGTAGTACACACGCAAGTCACCAGCCAGACACTACACACCGTGTGGGGTGGCGTTACACGCCGTGTACGACATTCTAGAAGCGGTTGGTGGCTGAGAAGAGTCTACACGCTCATGTAGCCACTGAAGGAGACACGTTCTGTTCCATTTCTACATGTCGTGTCTGCTATTCTAGAAGGGTTTGGTGGACAAATTTTGATACTACACGCCATGTATGGCGGCGCTACACGCCGTGTACACTCACCTACCAGGAGGCACCGTGTTCAAAGTCAAATATGGCGTGTTAGGCTGCCTACCAGCTGAGAAAAGGAAGCCAAACGCGTGTTGAAGAAATTACACGGTGTGTACTTTCTATACACACCGTGTACTTTTTTTTCCTATAAAAATAGTCCTTGGACTCTGGACCAAGGGGTTGAGAAGTGGAGATTGAGGTGTGGTGTGGAGAACAAGGGAAGAATTTCCGAAGGAGAGACTCTCTACCGTCGTGATACCTCCATTCTTCTACCGAAGAATCATTTATACCTAAAAATTCCTAGCATCATTTCATCAGGTATTAATAACTTTGTGTTTGTCATTTTCAATATGTGTAACTAAACACCCAGTGTGTTTAGGTTGTGGATACTGATGAGTTGTAATTCGAATTAAGTTGTTGTGAATGTGTTTGTTTTAATAATCTCTTTGTATTATTCTTAAATCACTTCATATTATCACTGAAAATTATATACCGGACCAAGGTAAGAATCTTTAGGGATTAAAAATAAGAATAATGATGAATAATTTCATGACCATTGAAAGGATTCATCGGCTCAAAATGGACTAATCCAAATAAATATCTGTTAAAAACTAACTACCGGACCAAGGAGTTTGTTACTTCAGCTCTTAATATTAAGTGATCCGGACCAAGGAAACTTAATTACTAATTGTAATCCAGAGTGTTGGATTATCGTGAACAACACAACCTCAAGCAATTTAATTTAATAATCAACTTATCACAAATCCATAACCCCAACACATTATTATTCTTATTTGCATCAAAACCAATTTTCCCGTCTTTTCTTTCATTCTAGCAATTAATTTGTTAAAAGAATCTTAAAAACCAATTGTTCTTTTTGTACTTAAAAGCAACCAAACAAAATCGACTCTAAATTCAACAGTCTTCACTAAAATAAATATACAAACAAATTCGAAACAAGATAAGAGTAACCTCTTAAAGTTCCCTGTGGATCGACCCCTACTTGTGGTATACTTGTTTGGGTAATTATAATTTGAGACACCAATAACATAACTTCATTGGAACTATTCGTCAAATATACAATAGTTTCATTGAGTTTATTAGACAATAAAAGTAACCTGAATGAAAATGGAGGTTCGGGTGGAATAAACATTACAACTTTGTAATCAATCGATTCAAATGACCCAAAATTGATAATATTAAATTGATATATTTAATACCATGAAAATAAAGAGATTAATGAAATGAAACATAAATTTAAAGTATACATACACGGTACATAGGTAATAGTAGTGAATACAGATTATCCCACAAAAATGGAACTGAGATGAAGAAACCCCTTACCTTAAATCTGAATGTGTTCGAATCTTGAACTTAAGGTCCTAGAATATGAAATTAGACTTATTAATTAATTATTTCAGAACATATTTTACATTTATTTATTTTATCATAATTCTATTTAATTTATTTATTCCTTTATTGATAAGTTATTATATTGAATTGCGTCGTTCCGGAGTGTTCGTTTTCGTTATTTTCATTATCGGTTCACTTGCTCTTAAGTAGTGGAGTTCATGTGGAATAGATGTAAATCTATAGAATTGAAATTAAATAATATTTATGAACATCCAAAAGTGTTAATGGTAATTTATATTATTTTTTTACATGGAATGTGGATTAATCATTAGATGATATATTAATGACATCCACTAAGATTATTTTAGCGGTATTTTGAATATTAGGAACTAGTTTTGTCATATAAATTAATAATATGTACATATACTTGTTCATGAATATTAATTAGGTTATAATACATATATTATAGTCTGGTTAAACCATATAAAGGGTTTCATGAATAGTAATTAGGGAGAAAATTAAGAAAAAAACTTCGTCGTCCACAAAGGTTATAAAATGGAACCTCGTGGACGTTGATTTCGTTTATAAAAATAAAAGGGAGGGAGTAAGAATATTGATGATGGTTATTCCATTAACATGATATTATTATAGTGTATAGATGATACAGGATTTACCATGGTCATTTGTATAGAGGAGGTGAGGAGAGAAAAATAAAAGAGGTGAACTTGAAAATAAAGAAAAGTTGTGAGATCCCTTATGAAAATTCGGCAGTCTAACGGCCTTGCATAAAATTTCATAAAATGAATCGATGATAGAAAAAGGGTATCTAATAATATGGAAATAAAAAGGACAGTAATAGAATATATAATATCAAAACCCAACATATGAGAATAGAAATTAAAAGAGATAACATAAAAGAAGTGTCGACTAAAAGAGGAGGGTGAAGGATTCCCTTACCTTGTATAGTAACTCCTAGAACATGAAGGTTGGGACATTGGGGGCTTAAGGATACCTTGGGAGGACTCCTAGGGAGGTAAAACCACTAAATATTTGAGGGTGATGGATTTTTAATGAAATAAAACGAATGGATGAGTGGGTATTTATAGAAAAGGAGAGGGTGTTTTTTAATAATTTCCAAGGTACACCTCATTAGTGGTTTTTGAAAAACCATGAGCTTGACCATGGTATTTTCTCTTGGTTTTATCCACTTGGGACACCTCATTCCATATGTTACTCTAAAAAAGTATACCTGCCTTTTATTTTAATTATTATGTCATTATGATGTCATTAAACTACCGAAAACTCAAAACAGTATTTTTACTATTCACGAAAAATTCAAGTATTTTAGAAAAATTACGAAAACTCACCCTAACTATTTTTTGAAACATAGAATCCAAAATTGAAATAAATTTTTTGAAAATATTTTTCTAAATATTTCTAATTTATTTTTTAAATAAAATCATAATTTATTCCAAAAAAACACTTTAAAACTATAACTCGTTTTATAAGACCTTGATAAATTAATCAAGGAATGTAAAATTATATAGTAATCATAAGAAAATAAAGTAAAAATTTTTGATTAAATTTTATGAAAATACATTTCCATTTTAAATTTTTAAATTAATGAGAAAATTTTAATTTTAATATTTATGTCATGCAAAAATACCAATACGTATAATATGATCATTTTTCACTTTTAAGATGTCTATATTGTATTTATACATTCATGGGTGAAGTTTATATTTTTTTATATGATTTACTATTCATTACTATTCATAAGGGTATGTCACTATTCCTAAGGGTATGTTACTATTCACCAAAAATTAAGTTTGTCTTATCAGACTCTAAATATCTTTCTGAATGCAACCGTGTGTGTCATTTTTTCAAAATTCAAATCATAGAGGTGGATAAATTATGTTTTCTTGAATAGGTTATAAAAAAGTGGTGTCTTGTAGAGACTCGGTGTTTCATGCATTCTATAATAAATCTATTTGTAATTTCTTGGGGTGTTACATCCCTTTTTACAAAAGTGGTCGTATCTCACAGATCGGGCATCCGATCGACGTGCTGTCTGTCATGATTGGACCCCTATGATGGAGTGGTCCCTTGGGTATGATTTTGTAGAACTTTGTACTGGTTTAAATATGTATGATGGCTTGAGGAGCTGAGTCTTTTGGAGATCAAGTGTGCATCATGCGGGAATCCAGTGGCTGGTTGTGACATGAAGAAGAAGAGAGACCAATATGGTTCAACATCAGAAACTCCAGAGGGGGGTGATCTAGTTGTACGACTAATCATCCCTACCTCTGTACCAGTGACCAGTACGGTTCAGCACCGGTGACCAATATAGGTTAGCACCGGCGACCAATACTGGTCTGCACCAGTGACCAATATGGGTGATAAAACACTATTATATTGAATATTTTATTGATAATAAATGATATAATTTCCTCAATTTGTGTAAAATATGTTTAATTAGAAAGTATTTGGGATTAGATCATTCATTTCAATATTTGATGAAAATTCCAGTTTTACCCTTTCAAAATCATTGTAGTATTTCAATCATAAATATATTTATTTGAATTATTGGAACTTAATATTTTGTAACTATGTTGGTTACTTTATGGGATACAACATTTATTCATGAAACTTGATCAAAACAATGCATTTGGATAGAGTAATTGGGCCATAAAGTCAAAGGTGGGCTGGACAATCCAGAATGGAGATGCTTCTGTATTTCGGCCATAAATTCTTCATATGGGATTTTATTAAGCCCAAATCTTTATAGGAGATATAGGACCCATATACGAACATATGGTCCTTCTGTAAGGCCGGCCAATTCACGCATTTTGGTGGTCAAATGGGCGGTGCAAGTTGGCATAAAATATTTGGCCGAGATTCCTCATTCACACTTAAAACCACTTTGAACCTAGCCTCCCCACAACTCTATAAATTGGTGTTTTTCTCATTAGGTTGGTTTGATACGTGCATTGTAAAGTTTATGGCAAAGGAGAAGTTGATCCACTCCAATTCAAAAACCATTTCAATAAGGGTAGCTCTTGAAGCAAGGATCCCTTCGATGAAGCCTTCTTCTTCTCCTTCATGTTGTAATGATTTTGTTTGTGTAATAAACTTCTTTGTTCTTATTTTATTTCTTATCTTTTCTTATGTTTTGTTTAAATTTCTTCTTCTCTTAATCTTCCTATTTGGGCTGGAATTATTGAGTAGAATCGTTATTGGGTTATACCCATTATAAACATTTGCACATGAAAAACGCTTCTACGATGATTACGCCACCCATGGAAGAGTAGTTCTTTTTAGTAATCGATCAACCTCTATCCTTCTTAATTAATTTATTTTGAATAAATGATATAATTTAATTCACATAATATGATCCATGAATTGTGTTCTTAAATTACAAGAAACTTAGCATGCAATTGAACAATTAACAAAAAACACGCGAGGTCGAGATTTTGTGTAAATTGTGAGAGCGCGATCTTAATCAGTAATACAAGACCACACGGGATAAATTTGTAGAGTTAAAATATAATCCCTAAACACAAGTCATACTAATTTCCAGAATGGATATGTGCTCTAATTAACCACTTACCAGAAGCTAGCCTTAGAACAACAATCAAAGCAGGGTGCTGCGATTGCGTGTTCCGAAGCTAGCCCAGGGTTTAAGTAATTCCATCTTTGTGGTCAAGTTAACTCTTGTAGGGTTCAAGGGTTAACAAATTATGGGACCATAATTAAGTGGATATTGATTTAAATGATAATGATTAATAAGTAAATGAAGAGGTAGAGTTATATCGATTATGCCTTTTAAATATTGTCTAAAAAACATCTTTTTGTTGTGTCATTTTAATCAAACTTAATTTCTAAACTAAAAACAAAAAAAAAATACAATATTCTTCCATCGAACTTATTCTAGATTAGTAAACTATTACAAACTCTAATCGTTTCAAGTAGTGTTTTTATTCTATTCTATTTTATTTATTTATAATACCTTTAATAAGTTGTTAAATTCACTTCCTCCTTTGAGAGACGACCTTGGTCAGCCACTCTGCTGCATCTAAGTACCCCAAAATCACACTAATCATTTGAGGGCACCAAGACAGTTCTCTTTCAAATTGGCATCGTTTTTGGGGAGGCAAATATTTTATTCAACTAATTAGAGGTATTTTTTTTACTTTTATTTTAATATTTTATCTTCTCTTCTTTCTTTCTTCTTTCCCCTTTCTCAATTATCTTTTTGGTTTTCTATTTTCTTTTTTTTTTGGACCATTAAATCAAACTTCTTATTATTTTATTATGGTCTAATTTTCTTCACTTCAATTTTCTATTTCTTTGATTTATGACATGAACTAATCTCGAGGATCTCTTAGATCTTGACCTTGATATTGAATGCAGCCTTAGGGCATGAATCCTTCATTCTCAGTCTACGGGAAGTGTCGACATTTACCCAACTGGGGAATTCCTACACTATAGGAATTTTGAAATTGGAAACACTTCTAAGTCCAAATTAAAACAAGAACCAATGGCTGAAAATAATGGAAATGAACTTAATAGAACCATTCGAGAATTGGCTGCACTGGATATTAACTATCAACCAAATTGTATTGCATACCCAAACTTCGAATCGGGATTTGAATTGAAATCTGGATTAATTCACCTTCTTCCAAAGTTTCATGGATTATCTGGTGAGGATCCCAACAAACACCTTAAGGAATTTAATGTGGTTTGATCAACCTTAAAACCAAGAAATGTTTCTGAAGATCAAATTAAATTAAGAACATTCCCATTCTCACTTGATGGAGCTGCAAAAGATTGGATGTATTATTTGCAACCTGAAGATGTGACATGTTGGAATGATTTGAAACGTCTTTCCTTGCAAAGATTTTTTCCAGCATCATGGACCGAATCCATTCGAAAGAAGATATCGGGGATCAAGCAAGCCCAAGGAGAGTCAATGTATGAGTACTGGGAGCGATTCAAGAAGTTGTGTACAAGCTGTCCGCATCACCAAATCAGTGAGAAACTCCTCATCCAATACTTCTACGAAGGACTCACACCCATGGAGAGGAGCATGGTGGATGCTACAGCTGGAGGAGCATTGGTGGACAAGACACCAGCAGTCGCATGTGCGTTGATCGACAAGATGGCCCAAAACACCCAACAATTTGGCGATAGAGGTGAACCACATATCAGGGGAGTACATCAGGTAAGTCCTTCTTCTCTTGAGAGTCATTTGATTGATACCAAGTTAGAAGAATTGACAACTATGGTGAGGCAGATTTCTTAGGCAAAAAAGACATCCCTACCCCCTCCTTCAAGGCCTTGTGGTATTTGCACTAAGACAAGCCACCCAACAGATTGTTTCCCACAACTCCAAGAAACAGAAGATTGTGCAGAAGTGTTCCCTGGGAGACCATATCAGTAACAAAAACAACAACCATATCCCCAAAATAAGTTTTATCCAACATATAACCAAGGGTGGAAAGATCAACTGGACATAAGGTATGGCTCTGGACAACAACAAAGGCCACCCCTTCAACAAAACTTCCAATAGCCTCTGCCTTACCAGCAGGGTTTCCAACAAACACAAAGAAGATTTGAAGCCCAAGAATCAACAATCCAACAACAAGGGAATCCCCCACCAAAGGTAGATTCTAATACTGATGATATTTTGAATAAAATTGTTCATAATCAACAGAATGAGCTGAAGAGTCAATGTTCAAAGCTGAGGGAGTCTAAGACTCAAATGATCCAGATTTCCACCGCCCTCCATGAACTTGTAAGTAAGAATTATGGAAATCTACCTTCCCAACCCACTCCAAATCCAAAGGGGAATGTTAGTGCCATCACATTGAGAAGTGGGAAGCAAATGAACGATACATATGTACCTACCATTCCACTGGGATTCACCACTACTCCAGAGAAGCCGCATTCCATACCAACTGATGAGAAATCCAAGGAGAAAGATAAAGGTAAGAAAAAGATTGATGATGTTCCTCCTAAACCCCTTCCTTTTCTAAACAGGGTTGTTCAAACCAAGAATATGGCTGAAGAAGTAATGAAAAAGAAGGTTTTGGACACATTCAAGCGTGTGGAGATCAAGATTCCTCTACTTGAATCCATTAAGAAAATCCCAAGGTATGCGAAATTCTTAAAAAAACTTTGTACCAATCGAAGAGGGCTCAATGGAAATGAGAGGATAAACCTTGGAAGGAATGTCTCAGCACTCATTACACCAACTCTAGCAATGCCAACAATGTGCAAGGATCCTGAGACATTCACCATCCCATGTACCATAGGGGAGTTTCACTTCTCTGATGCTCTATGTGATTTAGGAGCTTCGATAAATGTGATGCCTCACTCTGTATTCTCTTCTTTACAGGTTGGTGAGTTGAAGCCGACGAGAGTAGTGGTGCAGTTGGCGAATAGAGATACGGCATATCCAGTGGGAGTTCTTGAGGATGTACTTGTCTGGGTAAGAGACATGATCTTTCCAGCGGATTTCAATGTGCTTAACATGGAGGATGATCGGGTAAGTTCTCATGCCCCCATTATTTTAGGTAGGCCCTTCCTCAAAACTGCAAGAAATATCATAAATGTCAATGAGGGTACACTTTCCATGGAATTTGGGGATGAAGTTGTGATATTTAATGTTATGGATTCCATGAATTACCCCTTAGAGGATCATTCTGCATTTGTTATCTCTCATTTTGAACCACCAAGTAAAAACACCATGGAATTGGATTGTCCTATGATTAGGGAGATTATGAGTATTGGTTCTAGTTTGATGTCTAAGAGTACTTCCACACCTGTTTCTAAGGAACAAGACTCTCTAAGATTTGATTTTGAAATGGAATCATATTCTGATTTTGATCACGTGAACTCTAATTATGACATGGTTGTTGAGTATGATGATGGATTTGATGCATTATTTTCTAATTTTGATGATTTTTATTCTGATACTGATGTTCATTGTGCAGATATGTCTGTTGCATCAATTTCTCAATCTATACATCACCCCCCTATATTGGAACTCAATCCATTGCCCCCGAATCTTAAATATGCATACTTGTTGAGTGGTGAGAGATTACCTATTATCATTGCTAACAATCTCCCTTTTGAATATGAAGAAAATATTTTGAATATTTTGAGGGAGAACATCAAGGTGATTGGGTGGACCTTAGCTGACATATCAGGTATTAGCCCCTCCATATGCATGCATAGGATTCTCTTAGAGGATGAGGCTAAACCAGTGAGGCAACCACAAAGGAGACTCAATCCAACCCTTCTGGAGGTTGTTAAAAAAGAGGTTGAAATTTTTCTCGAGGCAAGTATAATCTATCCCATTTCAGATTCTCAGTGGGTAAGTCCTATTCAGGTTGTGCCTAAGAAAAGTGGTGTTACTGTTGTTAAAAACAAGAAAGATGAGTTAGTTCCAATGAGGGTACAAAATAGTTGGTGTGTGTGTATTGATTATAGGAAACTAAATCATTCCACTCGCAAAGACCATTTCCCCCTCCCATTTATTGATCAGATGCTTGAGAGACTAGCTGGGAAGACACACTATTGTTTCTTGGATGGATTTTCTGGATATTTTCAGGTTCCTATATCTCTAGAGGATCAGGAGAAGACTACATTCACCTATCACTTTGGCACATTTTCCTAACGGAGGATGCCATTTGGACTTTGCAACGCCCCATGTACCTTCCAGAGATGCATGGTGAGTATTTTTTCTGATTTTTTTGAGACCTGCATAGAGGTATTTATGGCTTATTTTACAGTGTATGGGTCTTCATTTGATGAATGTATAATTAGATTTGGAAAGGTGTCGAATCGTTGTATTGAGAAGAATCCGGTCCTGAACTTTCAAAAGTGTCATTTCATGGTAGAGCATGGCATTGTATTAGGGCATGTAGTGTCAAAACATGGCATTGAAGTTGATAAATCTAAGGTATACATTATTTCATCCCTCCCATATCCTAAATGTGTGCATGATGTTCGATCATTCCTTGGACATGCTGGATTTTATTGACGCTTCATCGGAGATTTTAGTAAGATCGCTCTACCCTTATCTCGATTGATTCAAAAAGATATTGAATTCAATTTTGATGATTCATGCAGGGTATCATTTGATGATCAAAATAAGTGTCTGACCACTCCACCAATCATACAGCCCCCACGGTGGGACCTTCCTTTTGAGGTTATGTGTGACACCTCCAACTTCGCGATTGGAGTTGTCTTATCTTAGAGGGTGGAGGGATGTTCACATGTGATCGTATATGCATCGAGGACACTGGATTCATCCCAATAAAACTACAAAACCATGGAAAAGGAGTTTCTTGCTGTTATATTTCATTTAGATAAATTTATTTCATATTTATTGGGCTCTAAAGTAGTTGTTTTTTAAGACCATGCAGCTCTGAGGTACCTCTTGAAGAAGCCAGATACAAAGCCCAGGCTAATCCGACGGATGCTCCTTCTTCAGGATTTTGATATTGAGATAAAGGAAAAAAATTGGTCAGAAAACGTGGTGGCGGACCACATGAGTAGGCTTACTCACACACTATAGGATGACACCTTGGACCAGGTACCACTTCGGGACACTTTTCCCAATGAGAATCTTTATTCCATCTCAGGTACGCATCCTTGGTATGCTGATTTAGTGAACTACCTTGTTTCCTCTGAAATACCTGCAAATTTAAAGAAACATCAAGTCCAAAAATTAAAGAGTGAGTCAAGATTTTATTTTTGGGATGATCCATACCTATGGTTCATGTGTAGTAACCAAGTTATTAGGAGGTGTGTTCCTGATCATGAGTTTGATTCTGTTTTGAAATTATGTCATACACCTTCTTGTGGTGGACACTTTGTACCCCAGTGGACAGCTAGGAAAGTTTTGGACTCTGGATTATATTATCCTAGATTATTCCATGATGCCCATGTGTTTTGTAAGTCATGCTCTCGTTTCCAACACAATGGGAGCATTTCTAGGAGACATGAGATGCCCCAATAACCCATACTATTCTGTGAGATTTTTGATGTATGGGGCATTGATTTTATGGGTCCTTTTCCTAGTTCATTTGGATTTTTGTATATTTTGGTTGTTGTTGATTATGTGAGTAAATGGGTGGAGGCCAAGGCCACCAGTACTGATGATTCTCATGTTATAGTGGATTTTGTCAAGGCTCAAATTTTCTGCAGGTTTGGAGTACCAAAGGCCATCATCAGTGACCAAGGGACACACTTTTGCAATAGGAATTTTTCTTCCCTCCTTCGAAAGTATGGGGTGACACACAAAACATCAACACCATACCTCCCCCAAACAAATATCCAGGATGAGGTTTCAAATCGTGAGTTGAAACAAATATTGGAGAAACCTGTGTAGCCAAATAGGAAGGATTGGAGAAAGCACTTGGATGATGCATTGTGGGCTTATAGGACAGCATACAAGAAACCCATAGATATGTACCCATTTCGGATTGTTTTTGGGAAAGCGTGTCATCTCCCCGTGGAAGTTGAGCATCAGGATTATTGGTCTATAAAGAAATGCAACTTGGATTTGGCCCAAGCTAGAATCCAAAGGAAGCTGCAAATTCAAGAGCTTGAGGAGATTAGATTATCTTCATATGAGAACTCAAGGCTTTACAAAGAAAGATCAAAAGTAGATCATGACAAAATGATCCAACAAAGGGAGTTTCATGTTGGAGAGAAAGTCCTCTATAGTTCATGACTGAAGCTGATGCTTGGTAAGTTGCGTTCCAGATGGTTAGGTCCTTATGTTGTGACTAATGTTTTTACTTATGGTGTAGTGGAGATCACACAAGAGGACACAAGACAGAGCTTTACAGTCAATGGGAAACGTTTGAAAAGATACATTGAGGTACTTCCTACTAATTCAGTGGATTTTATCACACTGCATGACCCCATCATCACTTGAGCACATCAGGCTGTTTCTAACCCTTTCACTTTTATATTATTTTTCCTATTTAAAAATTCTGCATTTCATGTGAATATATCATCTCATGGGTTCACATTGAGGACAATGCAATATTTTAAGTGTGGGTGAGGGAACCTTTTAGTTTAGTAATTTCAATTGTTTTCCTATTTAAAAACAAAAAAACAAACAAAAAAATTGTGTGTTTTTCAAATTTTGTGTGTTTATTTTTCCATTTTCTTTGTGTTTTTTAAATTTTTGAGCTGAAAGTATTCTCATCACAATTTTGAAATGCATATAAATGAGTGAAAAAATTTATCCTTTGAAACTAAGCTTAAATGAATGCTGAAATGACTTTGTTTCAAGTTCAAATATTTAGTAATTTCATGAAAAGTACACTGAATTTTGAATCCCATGCCACATCTCACTGTCTTTATATTTGAAACCTCATTCTTGTGAGGCTTCTAAACCATTATTTTCATATTCTTTACATTCACCTCACTTATTGAGAGAACCAAACCATGCTTGATTTAACCATAATTTGATCTATTTCTATCAAAACTTGAGGGTTTTAGGTACTTATGTTTAAATGATTAAGGCATTTGTTTGGTATTAAAGCCCTTATTTCAAAGAATCCTTTTTTTATAATGGCCTACCTTGAACATTTAATCCTTGTAGACCTTAGAATCCATGCACATCCTGTTAGGTTAGCCACATTACAAGCCTATTTTCCCTATCCAACCAACTCTTGAAGTGAAATTGTATAATCTAGTTGAGCTTAAGTGTGGGGGAAGCTATCTTGTGTTGTGCTACCAAATTATGTGATACTTTGGGTGGAAAATTAAATTTTGAAGAGATGTGTTTGCTGATGAAGAAAGTCATTATATTGAAATCTGTGCCTTTTATGGATATTTCATGACAAGTGAAGATGTTCCCTTTCTAGAGCTTCTAATTGAGGTAGAAAGTTGTTCCTATTTGGAGCTCTCAAGAAAATCATGTTTGAGAAGATTGACATTTTTGATGCAGAAATGATGAATGGTGTAAACATTCCTTGACTTTTCATGATGATGGAGATGAATTGATACTATGGGGATTTATGAGGAGACTATATTTAAGTTAAAATTAGATTAATGCAATTTTGCTTCAAAAAGGGTCAATCCCTCCTCATTCAGCCTCAGAATTTTTCACATCTAAATCCTACCAACTAAAAGCCACAGAACAACCCTAAAAAGTCCTCATGATAAAAATATGTCCTTGAATCACATCGGGTGGATATGAAGGAATTTATCAAGCCTATGGTGACCCTTTTATGAGTTTGTATGAGAAAGACATTGCAAAAAAATGATATTTGAGTGATGAGAGAAAATTCAAGCAAGGTAAGTGTTTTGTGCATGGGAGGATAAATGAAGTGGAAATATATTGAAAGATATAAGTGGAGAACTTCAAATAAGTTTTTTATGAGGCATGATATCTTTTGATTCTTGGTGTGGAATTGATGGATCTTAATGATATGTGTTTTAAAATGTTTTTTGATTTGATATTAATGTTTACTTGATATGATATTTTGCTCAGGAGTGAAAAAGGTTAAGTGTGGGGGAGTAGATAAAACACTATTATACTGAATATTTTATTGATAATAAATGATATAATTTCCTTACATTGTGTTAAATATGTTTAATTAGAAAGTATTTGGGATTAGATCATTCATTTGAATATTTGATGAAAATTCCAGTTTTACCCTTTCAAAATCACTGTAGTATTTCAATCATAAATATTTTTATTTGAATTATTTGGAAATAATATTCTGTGACTATGTTTCTTACTTTATGGGATACAACTTTTATTCAGGACACTTGATTGAAAGAATGCATTTGGATAGAGTAATTGGGCCATAAAGTCAAAGGTGGGCTGGACATGCCAGAATGGAGAAGCTTCTGTATATAGGTCGTAACTTCTTCATATGGGATTTTATTAAGCCCAAATATTTTTAGGAGATATAGGACCCATATCATAAAATTTTATCCTTCTGTAAGGCTGTCCAATTCACGCGTTTTGGTGGTCAAATGGGCAGTGAAAGTTGGCATAAAATATTTGGTCGAGATTCCTCATTCACACTTGAAACCACATTGAACCTAGCCTCCCCACAAATCTATAAATTGGTGTTTTTCTCATTTGGTGAAGTTTTGAAGTGCATTAGTAAGTTGAGGGAAGAGGAGATGTGGATCCACTCCAATTATCAAACCATTTCAATAAGGGTATCTCTTGAAGCAAGGATCCCTTCGACGAAGCCTTCTTCTTCTCCTTCATGTTGTAATGATCTTGTTTGTGTAATAAACTTATTTGTTATTCTTTTATTTCTTCTCTTTTCTTCTTTTTCTTACATTTATTATTCTCTTAATATTCCTATTTGGTCTGTAATTATTGATTATAAGTGTTATTGGGTTATACCCATTATAAACCTTTGTACATGCAAAACGCTTCTACGATGATTACGCCACCCATGGAAGAGTAGTTCTTTTTAGTAATTGATCGACCTCTATCCTTATTCATTCATTTATTTTGAATAAATGAGCTACTGTAATTCACATAATATGATCCATGAATTGTGTTTTTAAATTACAAGAAACTAAGCAAGAAATTAAACAATTAACACAAAAACACGCGAGGTCTAGATTTTGTGTAAATTGTGAGAGCGCGATCTTAATCGGTAATACAAGGCCATACAGGATAAATTTTTAGAGTTCAAATATAATCCCTAAACACAATTCATCCTCATTTCCAGAATGTATATGTGCACTAATTAAACACTGACCATAAGCTAACCTTAGAACAACAATCAAAGCAGGGTGTTGCGATTGTGTGTTCCAAAGCTAGCCTAGGGTTTAAGTAATTCCATATTTTTGGTCAAGTTAACTATTGTAGGGTTCAAGGGTTAACAAATTAGGGAATAATAATTAAGTGGATATTGATTTAAATGATAATGATTAATAAGTAAATGAATAGGTAGAGTTAGATCGATTACGCCTTTTAAATATTGTCTAAAAAACATCTTTTTGTTTTGTCATTTTAATCGAACTTCATTTCTAAACTAAAAACAAAAAAATTATAAAATATTATTCCAGAAAACTTCTTCTAGATTCATAAACTATTACAAACCCCAATACTTTCAAGTATTGTTTTTATTCTATTCTATTTTATTTCTTTAGAATACCTTTAATAAGTTGTTAAATTCACTTCCTCCTTTGAGAGACGACCTTGGTCAGCCACTCTGCTGCACCTAAGTACCCGAAAATCACACTAATCATTTGAGGGCACCCACGAAAATTCTCTTTCAATGGGTCAGCACCAGCGAAGAATACGGGTCAACATATAGAGGCCAATACGGGTCAGCATCTTGAAACCATTATGGGTTAGCATATAGTGACCTATGCGGGTCAGCAGTAGAGTGACTATAGAATGGATGATTTGGATTTACGACTTGTCATCCCTATCCCAATAACCTTGAAGTTATACCATTAGAGTGAGCTGTCTCTTTTTCTTTGTGTGTCATGATTTAGATCATGCTTGTGATATTACCTTTGTGGTATTTGTTTGGATGTTTTCATTTGTGGATTACTGAGAGGCCTTCAGGGGTCTCGGGGTCCCCTACTGGGTATTGTTATACTCGCCCCTGCACGGGCTCCGCCCGAATGTGTGTGTCTGGTCCATACTACTGACACTTTGAGGCATACTTTGGAGGTTTTGGACTTGGTGGATCTTGGTGTGAAGGGAGCAGTCAAGATCCTCTTCTTCGACCTCATACTTACAGCTACTACCCTCCAGGTAGAGCTATAGGGCAGATGTGATATCAGTTTACTTTCTTTTTAGTTTTTGGGGCTTGTATTTTGGCCCACTATTTTCAGTTTACTATTGCACTTGTGGGTTTACTTTACTCACATGGTTATACCTTACTTTGGTTGGTTTTTTTTACTTTAGTTTCACTTTTTGAGTGTTTATAGTTCTCTAAGGCAATGCCTTCCCTATTCGAGAAAATCCTTCAGGTGATAGTCACCAACCCCTGACCTATGGAAGGAGGGCTTGGGGTAGTCACATCCGGGCCTCGTGGGACAGTTTGTGACAAACTAAGCCTAAGATGTTGAATAATTCAATGTAAGAGAATAAGTTCCTCACTAATGATCTTCCATCACTAAAAGTTTTCTAGTGTAATAAGTATGATCCTTATGTGAATCAATTCCATAAACATCAAGATAATGTACTTAATAGTTCCTATAAACCTCCCAAAACAAGGAAAGAAGGAAGTAAATCTGCAATCACTACCTCTGAGGTGGATCATGATAATGAAGTGATTTGAGGCACACTTGATCTCTTTTATAAATCTATGAATACCTTATTTGATTCTATTTCATCGCATTATATAATATCAAAAAAATATAAAAATGTGAAATCACCACCCTAACCAATGGATATTGAACTATCAGTGCAACCCTAGTGGAATAATGATAACATATAATATTTACAAAAATGATGGATGAGTTGAAGAAGAAACTACAAGATAGTTTGGACAAGGGTTGTATACATCCCAATGCTTCACTGTGAGGTGCACCACTATTATTTTTTAAAAATAATGATGTATCAATTCATATTTTCATTGATAATCATGAGCATAATAAATTCATGATTAAAAAAAAGTATCCAATACCCTATATCAATAATCTATTTTTTAAAATACAGGGATCTTAATACTTCTTGAATATTGAATTTCAATTTGGATTCCTTTAGTTAAGGGTCATATGACAACTATTCTATTTATTACCCATTAATTCAGGATTTATTATATAAGTTTACACATAATACAACCATTAAGATTGAGAATTATATTATCTTTAGGAATTATGCACATTACATAACAATTTAAAATATAGTATACATCGTAATTATTGAAAACTTCATTGACAGAATCATATTATTCCTTCATTATTAAAAATGCATCAGATAATCTGAGGATATACATATGAAAGGGGTGAGCTATAAAGACCAATAAGGGAATAAACAACGAATAACATGCATAAAGAAATAAATTTTAGACAATATGCCTATTAATTAGACATAAAAGGGGTGATAATCATAAACATGAACAATGGGGCACGATATATCATGATAGCATAACGACAACATGGAAAATATGGAAACAACTTAAAACATGGCATCATAAACAAAGGTCAAGGATAAAACCCAAGAAAACATGATGTAAACAATAATATGATGGATTAGGTTAACTCCTTAATCCATTTAATGACATCTAATTAGACTAAAACATTATCCAATTTGTTATATATCTATATAATTCTAGGCAAACCAATCACTTTCATTTCCTTATCAGGATTAAGTCTGTCATGTAAATCATACAACATGGATTCATTCGTTATAAAATTTTATTCCATGATCAAGGAGTGTGGAATACATACATATATTTCTTAATCCTGATATATAAGTGTATAAATTTGAACACCATTGATAGTAAATGGGTACGGGTATTCACTACACAATTATAAGGAATGGAAATCACAAGGAAATTTCAGTAGCATAAGAGGGGCATATAAATGATCATTTGGGAATTGAGGAGAGTGAAAGGGGTATCTCATAATTTAGACATAAAATGGAAAGAAATGGGGGATATGTAAGGACATATCCCAAAATTATTAAATTAAGATAAAAGATATATGATAAAGAAGATACTTGAATAAAGAGGAAAATGAGACGATCCATTACCTTGAGAGTGTGACTGAAAATTCTTGGGAGGGGATTCTTGAGAACTTGGGGGAACCTTGGGAAGCCTTTATAGAGGGGAGGGAAGTGTAATTATGTTCTAAAAAGATTTTTAGTAAAGATATATGGGATCTTGGGTGGGTTCATATGGGAAAAAGAGTGGGGAATTGTTTATCATTTCTCAAACATAGGTTTTGGACTGTATATAATAAAATAACCAAAACCACAAACCTTATCATGGTTTTTACCCATGGTTTCTAATAAAGAGGGGTTGTTTTCATTTTTTTACTAGTAAAAGGGCCTAACTTATTAAAATATTACCCTTGGTGATGTTGATGTTAGTCATACCCTTAAAGAAACGATTTTAATACCTTAATATATATTATAGATTATATAGGATTCATAAATGCTTTATAAAATTAATATAATAAGCATAAAATCACATTATTTTAAAATAAAAACATATATTTGGTCTTTTATACCATTAATAGTATTTATTACATAACTTTTGGATCATTAAGATGTCATATTCTACACTATATTTATATGATATTTAATTTTTACCTAAAAAATTGAATGTATCAGAAAATTATTTAAAATTAATTATTGGATAATTTAAACATTATGATTCAAAAAATAATATTCATTTAGTAAAAATAATTTTCTACATATGGGTATTTTCACTTTTAAAATAACAGTTTATATTTATTTATAAATGATGGGTTTTTTAACAATAATAGTGTTCAAACCCATATAATAATTACATTTGACTTCATAAAAATTATATAATCATTAATATTTAATAAAAATTATTTAATAATAATATTTTTTTAAAATATTATTAATTTAAAAAATCCATTAATTCACTAAAATAATTTCCTTAATTGAATTTAAATATTACTCCAAAATACAATTTGTGTTTCATTGTATCAAAATCAAAATCATTCATAGAGTAATAATAACATGTAAATATAACCATTATTATAATGGAAATAAAATATAAATAATCATATTATAAAGGTATTGATACATATCCCTTTAATACACTATAAAATTCTCTAATAGTAAGGTGTACAATGATGAGACTTTCATGAGTTGGTTTGGAGTACATGGTTTGGGTTATGATCTTGATGAACTTGAACTTCTCCTGTAAACGGTTTCTCTTATTCTTAAGTTGTTGGATATCAACTTGGACTTAGTAGAGGGAAAAGATTGGTGATTTTATCTCCCTTGAAGGATCTGATAAACGGGCTTCATAGGGTACGATCCTACGGGTTTGGGTCACTACTTCTTCTATCATTGTCATTTGGATTTGTTAAAACCCTATATTTATACTAATAATATGATCATTGTTCAATGAATATATTGTCAATAGTAATTATTCTTAATGGTATTTTAAATCTCATAGGATATAATAAAACCAAATAAGTTCATGTTTTTTCTATAATCATATTACACAATAAGACCTTTAATTAAATTGAAATGGGGATTTTAATTATAAAATTTTTGTCCTTTATAGTTTAAAATGGAATATATATCTAATTTTAATTTATATACAAGGTATAGAAACTATAAGTTTATATTAATTCCATTTAGACATACTAATAACTTGGTTATCTTGATTGATTTGTAGATGTCTTTATAGAATATATTATGATATATTTATATATAAAGGAAGATTATGAAGATCATGTATAGATTTTATTAAAAATAATGAGAAAGGATATATTTTATGCCTAATTTAACAAGTGTGAATTTTTTGTATAGAAAGTATCATTCTTAGTACATTTTATCACAAGTAAGGGTATATAAGTAGATCCATTAAAGATAGAAGTTTCCCAGAAATGACCTAAACCAACCAATATAACTAAGATCCATAGTATTCTTAGGCTAGTAGGATATTACCAAAAAATTGGGAAATTTATCATGACTATAAAATCCACAAACCAAGTTAACATGGAAGGGAGTAATGTTCCTTTTAATATAGGAATGTGAAGAATGTTTTAAGGAAATAAATAAGTGGTTTTTCATGTCTCTTTTACTTAAAAAATAATATAGTGGGGAAGGGATTTTAATATATAATGATACTTTTAAAAAAGGTTTTGGGTTGTATTTTTATGAAAAATGGTGAGGTAAATACTTATTTTTCACACCAATTAAAGACTCGTGAGAAAAATACCCAATGTATGATTTAGAGTTGGTTGTAGTGTTCTTTGAATTGAATATTTGGTGATGTTATCTTTATATAGAATAGTAGAATATATATATTGATCACAAGATATTGAAATATAAATTCACATAGAATAAGTTTATTTGGGCCATATAAGACGGTTGTATTTTGTAAAAGATTATGAATTCTCAATACATTACAACCTAAGGAAGGAAAATAAGATGGTTGATGCTTTGAGTAAAAAATATCATGATACTTTATCCATGATAAAGATTGAAAAAGACCCAATACTTGTGTATTTGTAGAGGATGAATCTTGAAGTTATAATAAGGATAATGAATCCTATATTTCCCAACTAACTACACAAAATTGTATTCACATAATGATAAATTAATCTTATAAATATTATATACATCTATAGAAATATGTATCAAATTTTATGGAGTTCAACTTTGATAAATATGGAATTATTATTTTTGGAACCAAGATATGTTTCCCATAAATGACATAATTGAAGAAGGAACTTATAAATGATACATAAAGTTTATTCTTCTCAATACATACAGAATGTATGATGTTGTATACAGATATGAAACAAAATTTCAGGTGGATAGTATGAAGAGAGTGATTTAGAATACGCATATCTATTTTTGGTATTCCATAAAGTTAAGGGTGAATGAAAAAATTCTACGTTTATATTTCAACCATTATCCATACCAGTATATAAATATGAAAATATTCCCTTGGACTTCATCATAGGACTCCCCAGAATGTATGAATGTCATGATTTTATTTGGGTTATATTCAATCATCGTAAAAATTCAGGGAATTTTATTATCACTAAAGAATATTTCTCCATAGACCAACTCACCAAGATATACATAAGGGAAGTGGTTATATTACAGGGAGTAACAATATCCAAAATATTTGATTAGGATACTAGGTTTAAAATTATATTTAGAGATATTTGGAGACAAAATTGAGCTTTCGCATAACATATCATCCTCAAAAAAATGGTCAGTCTGAAAGGATGATTAATACTCAAGATGATATGTTGAAATATTATTCAATGGATTTCCAAGTAAAATGGGATTAGTAATTTACCCTGGTAGATTTCACATATAAAAAAGTTTCAATTATAGCATTCATATGTCATCATAAGAATTTTTTTATGGAAAGAGATATCTGACTCCAAAATACTATGACAAAGTCAAAGAAAGTAAGGTAATAGGTCATGTCCTTGTCTAAGAAATGATGTAAAAACTTCAAACCATTCAGAATCTTATGAAATATTCAAAAATTATATAGAATATTTATGTATATAATCATCTATCAGGTTTATAGTATGAAGTTGGAGATAAGGAGTTGTTTTGAATATCTCCATCAAAGAGAGTTATGAGATTTGGGAAGAACGAGAAGTTAATCCCTGGATAAATTTCTCCCTTCGATATCCTTGATCGTGTTGAGGTCAAATACTATTGCTTATAACTCCCTCCACACCTCTACCAGGTGCATGATGTGTTCTATGTATCACTTTTTACAAAGTTCATAATAAACCCTTCACATGTTCTATGATCGAAAGTTGTGCAACTGGAACATGATTTATCATATGAGAACCAACCCGTGGAAATTCTGAATGTAAGAGATAATGTATTGTGGAATAAAACCAATCATTTTTTTAAAGTTATATAGAAAAATCATAAGTTTGATAAGGCTATGATGGAACCTAAGGATGTGATATGAGAAAATTTCCCTCAGTTATTTTATTCCATGTAATGAAATTTCAAGGATTAAATTATTTTATGGGGGTAGAATTTAATGACCTGAGTTTTTCCTCTTTAATTAAAAATCATTTTTGATGGTTTAATCTACACAAAACCCCAAAACCCAATGACTATTGACCACTATAAGGTTTCCCTAAATTTAAAAGGTATAAAAATTAGTAACTGAATTATGAAATCTATATAAATATATAATTATAAAAACACAAAAAAACCAAAGTAACATAAACATTAATTTATTCAATGACTTGGTTAGGATGATGAGCTCGCTGGAGAGAATGACCTCAGGTGAATAGCAAAGAAACCCTATCACATACAATCAATCCTTTTTTGATGTCGTCATTAGGTTCAATCAATTAGTGTGTGTTCAAAATGATTTAAAGACTATAGAACGGATCGACCTGAAAATATTTTTGACACAATGTTCACTCTACCATCTCCTTCTCTAAAGAAGAGGTATAACTTATTTCCTCCAATATATGTTTCGTACTTGTTGTAAAGTTCATCAAGAACATACCCTCACTATTCTTAAATAGAAAAACTTTGGATTCCATTGGATTATATTGTTTTCATATTGTCCTTTAAAACTCTTTACATGAGGTTTTTTGATTCGAATCTAAAAATGATTACTATCGACTATGGATGAGAGGATGTTGGTCCTTTATTTGATGTTCCATGAAGGTTTTTCAGTGGTCCCCAAATGTTTTCACTGAATGTGATCCCTCATCATCTCTATTTGTTTAGGGTTTACTATTTTTCCATTACATTTATTTTAACAGGAAGCCCTATTTTCAATTTCTAGCCTTATTGGACAACCCTTGAAGCTAGATACTACTTCTAATAATTTATCTTGACCTTTTGTTGCTAGAGTTAGTGCAGAAATTGACATTTATAAATATTTTACACCACACATTTGGATCCAAAATGGGGATGTTGGATTCTTAAAATATGTTCTCTTATAAAATCTACCATCCTATTGTAGAAAATGTCAAACAATTGGCCACCCCACAAAGGATTGTCGATTCAAACCTAATCCCCCCCTCCCTTAAATGTAAAACATCATTATGGGTCAAAAAGGTTGAGTATAAAGGAAATTTTGTTGTCTCCTCTGGACTTTAGGGGGTTGTTAATGATACAGAATCAGCTAAGACTAGTCCTTCTACCTCTCAACTTCCTCATACTAATTTTTCTTTCTTTTGGGATGTGTTTTATAAGGCTGAACCTATCAATGATGGTAATAAAAATGCTAAAAAGATTGAGCTGTATAATTTTGTGATTCTGGGAGATGAGAAATCACCATGAGAGGATCATCCCCACTCTGACTCTTTAGACTCCTCTCACAAGTTCGTTGATAGATCTTTCCAAATTGAGGAGGCCTTCTTAAGAAAATGTGCTAAGAAAGTCAAAAAACCAATGGTTGACTCAGATGGTTTTATTAATCAGAATCCCATGAAATTTTAGAAGCATAGAGATTACTCCAACCTTGAGAGAATAATTGTGAAAAGATCCCTTAAGGACTCTAGAAAAGAATAATTAGTCATTTCCCCATAGGCCATCGATGCTGAATCTCCATCCTCGATTAAAGACTCTTCAGATGATGATATTAATTATGATGAAGAGGACCCTATAGTGAGGAATTAATTTCATCTTAAGAAAATTTTGTGAAAGGATCTTTACTATTGGATGTATAAGGCCCCAGCCTTAAACCTTACTTAATATTGAATTAAATGAATAATTCACATTGAGGATCTTTTCAGGTTTAGAGTTTTAGAGAATTAGAACATAACTATTACATCTTAAAAGATTACAAAGTAGACACTTCTACTAAGTCTCCATAAAATAAAAACTCTTAAAAAGAAAGATGTCTAGAGTCCATGTTTTAGATAGCATGAAATTCCCTTGATCCCATCCTTGACCTTATTCCACTTTAAGTCCTATGAAAAACATTTCGAAAAAACTTGGGGTGAGCATAAAAAGCTTAGTAAGGGATACAAAAATAATGAAAACTGTTAGTTTTTCAAACATCAAGTAAACCATCTATACTATATCAAAGTAATACCTTCACCTTCATGAAGTAGTAAAAAAAAATCTTCACTGAATAAAGTATCATTACTTACCTTTTTGTAACCAAAGGATTACCATAAAACCCATATAAATAACACATAGAATATATAAAGGTAACTTGGGACATAAACATACTTAAGTGGAATAACCATACGGTTGACTTCCACACATATCACTTAATGGAATAGCCATACGGCCAATTTCCATACATACTTAATGGAATAGCCATACGGCCGACTTCCATACCCAATGCATTGGAGGTTATAACGTAACCACCCGTCCTGGTATTCACGGCACCACCCGTCATATGGTTTATAACGTAACCACCCGTTAAAATGTCCAAGTACCAGTATAAAATCATAAAACATAAAACCAATATAAAGGAATGATAACATTTCCACATTTCAATCACAATATATCATAAATATATTGACATAATAGAATCCTTTTTCAAAACCATTTTCAATACCAAAATACATAAAAGAGTATATGGTATTTATTTTATTCTAAAAACATTATGTCTTGTTGAGAAAGCCAAAGATCAAATAATACTCGCGGCGGCGGAAAAGGTCGTTGTCACCGCGTACGTTAAAAAAAACATTCCTTTTTGTCGTTTAGTAAAATGCTTCGTAGAAAAAGATTCCTTTTGTATAAAAGTAAAAGTCAAAGGAGTTTATACACAGTATAAAAGAAATTTGTGTATAAAACGAAATATGCCTCAATGAAAAGAGATTGAGACGAAGTCCCTTACCTCGGGTCCGACTTGACTCGATCGTTCTTTAACGTCCTGAATAACAAACTTGAGTTAATTTATACTTGATTAAGAACCTTTTTAAAGTTCATTATTCCTTTTATATCACTTATTTCCATTTTATAAACATCATGTAACCATTTAAGTTAATAATGTTTGTTTTGTCAATATTTGGTTCTTAAGTCGAAAGTTGACTTCTTAAAATTACATGTTGTTCATGTGGTCAAAAGTTCTTTATATCCAGAATAAAATTCCTGATTTGGATATAATATGTATCATATATATCCAGCATATACATGTATTTATAATATTACATAATCATTTAGAGGTAAGAAATGAAATGCACCGTTCATGGAGACGGTAAGCCGTACGTACGCATGAACGCTACTTTCATTTCTTTGTCATATTAGTGGAATTAAAACTAAATGAGAAGTATGTATATTTTAATTCCAGAATTATATTCATCATTTAGATATATCATTAATTATATATATACATTATATACATGTAATTTTAATAGTACATTACATTTGGGGATAAGAAATGAAATGCACCGTTCATGGAGATGGTAAGCCGTACGTACGCATGAACGCTACTTTCATTTCTATGTCATACTTTAATGGAAATAAATAATAATGATATAGAGGTATATTATAATTCCAGTATAACATCATATATAATAACTTTAAATCCATCCTTTACACATCCCACATATGGCATTAACGAATCACATCACTTTGAGGGGGCGGTAGTCCGCACTTCCTTAAATGAAGATATCGTGTTTACCCATAATGGAAACCATAAAGGTATGCCAAAAATGAATAATACATAAGCTTAAAGAAAACATAAACATATTATATATCATATATAAAAATAGTGACATCATAATGGCCACCCTTGAAGGTGTTAAATGAGTATTGAACAATCATCGTTTCGGGAGGTAGAATTTCGCCATCCACGGAAACCGTATGTTCTTTAACCATTTGATGTAGTTGTGTAAGAGTGTAGCTCAAATAAATATTATAACAATATCCTAGTATATTTAAGATACTGGTGTTGTTACAAAAGAAGTAAATAAAAAGAGTTTAGAGGGTTGGAGAAGCAAAATAAAACAAATGAACAAGAGAGAATGAATTACCTTTAAAAGTGTAACTCCCTTTTGATTTGAGCCTAAAGGCTTCCTTTGAAAGGATTCTGCCCAAAGGGAATCCTCTATGATGAGGAGAGGGATGTGGATAGAGTAATTGGGAATGGGTTGGCCGAGCCAAAGGCTTGTGGAGTGTGTGAAATGAGGTAGAGGTGGGGGTCTTTTATAAGAGGAGAGGAGGGGCACTTTTGGAAAGTAAAGAAATATTACTTTATTTGAAAATGTGTTTCGGTTTTAAAAGGTCCCACATTGATATAATTCGTGGATAAGGTGATAAGGGTTCGAAATACACTCATCCAATTGGTTTTGGCCATGTGTAGGTTTTATATTTTTCATTATCTTTCCATTTTATTTAAATCGTCAAATAATGGTGTCATCGCTGCATCATTATTATGTCATAAATAATTTAATTTATTTAATGTCTAAAAATTATCAAAAAAAATACTATGATGTAGTAAATATTTTTATCTTTCCAATTACTATTTATAATCAAAAATCTGATCATTATAACCCCATGTAAAAATTGTTTTCGTAAAACATATTATGTTTGTGTCATTTTTACTTTTACATTAAATAAAAAGTTATTTATGTCATTTCCCAACCAAAATATCTCCATGGGGTCCCCAAGTTGACCCATGGCTTGTCTTGGTCGTCCATGACACAACCAATGAGGGTAGGACATGTGTCTAGGTCATTTCATATTATTAAAGTATTATTTATACCTTAAACTACACTAATTACCACTAATCGCGATTAAGAACTTAATAAGTTACTATTCACCAAAAAATTATTATAATCTCATTGAACCACATTTTACTTCTTAATGACAACCATGTATGTCGGATTTTCAAAATTCAATACACATTAGTGGTAAACTTTCATTTTACTGAAAAATCAGTTTGCTTGATTACCACTTAGTGGTTTCACTATTCATCAAAAATTGAAGTTTTTCAGAAAATTACCAAAAATTCACCCTAAGCTATATTTGATATTCCGAATTCAAAAATGAAGTCCATTTTAAAAAATTCAAAACATATAAGTCAAATTAATTAATTTAATAATTAATTCCCGCTGTCATGACAAATAGCGTGTTTTTATGAAACAATAAGTATCAAAAGATTGACACTAGTTTAAGTCCGATTTCAAAGTGAAATTAATTCCAACGACCACTATTGGATTTAATGGTAAAAATATTTTCTAATTTCACTTCAAATCCAATTCAAAAGATAATCTAATCATATAAATAAATCAGATTAAAAAGAGGTTTTGAATTAAAATACAACATTTTACACTATTCATAAAAAAAAGAACTTTATCAGAAAGGTACCAAAAATTTACACAAAGTAAATTTTGATGTCCCGATTCTAAAGAAGAGTTATATTTGGTCCAAAATAAAGTATAAGAGAGATAAAAACTATATTTAATGATGGTTCACCATTAAAAGGTGATAAGTGAACCTTTAGTGAAAATTAGAGTATATATGCCCTAAAATTGAACTCTTTCCGTATTTTAAGCCTTTATCTTTTATTGGGTAAATGTATAAACATTTAAAAACATATCTAATCATATTTTAGTTATTTCTATCCATTCCCTCCATTACAAAGGCTACTTGTTAACTAACATTTAAAATAATATTATTTTATTACTAGTGTGCTATGTAAGTTTCAAAGAAACTCATCGTTGCGTATTGGGTACGCTATTGAACATAGCAACCCCTTTAAAATAAAATTAATATTTAATTCGTAAATATTAGTAAATATGAAAATTATTTATTCTTTATTTACCTGGGATGTTACATCCTTCCCCCCTTTTGGGAATTGCGTCCTCGCAATTTTATTCACTTATCAAAATAAGTGGGGGTATTTATCCCTCATAGCATTTTCAGATTCCCACGTTGCCTCTTCAATCACATGGTTTTTCCACAAAACCTTTACCTGATGAATCACCTTATTCCGTAACACTTGCTCCCTGTGGTCAAGAATCTGGACCGGTTATTCCTCATAAGATAGGTTCTCTTCCAGCTAAACTACCTCTGGACTCAAAACATGAGATGGATCTGGCATATACTTTCTCAACATCGAAACGTGAAAAACATTTTGTACCTGAGATAAACTCGGAGGTAAAGCCACTCGGTATGCAACTGATCCAACTCTTTCCAGAATTTCGTATAGTCCAACCAACCATGGACTCAACTTTCCTTTCTTACCAAATCTCATCACACTTTTCCAAGTAGAAACCTTGAGAAAAGCATGATCACCTACCTCAAAAGATAGATCCTTCCTCCGATTATCCGCATAACTCTTCTGCCTTCTCTGAGCTGTTCTCATGTGTTTTCCGAATCAACTGAACTTTTTCTGCCATCTCTTCTACCAATTCTGGTCCCATCAGCTTCCTTTCACCCACTTCATTCCAAAATGCTGGAGTTCGACACCGCTTCCCATATAATGCCTAAAATAGTGCCATCTGTATACTGGAATAAAAGCTGTTATTATAAGAAAATTCAACCAAAGAAAGATGTTGGTCCCAAATTCCCTGATAATCCATCAAACAAGCTCGTATCATATCCTCCAATGTCTGAATTGTTCGTTCTGACTGCCCATCTGATTGAGGATGAAAAGTTGTACTAAAATTTTAATTCAGTACCCAACGACTTCTGAAGGCCTTTCCAAAAGTTAGAGGTAAACCTGGGATCACGATCTGATACAATGGAGAGAGGAACTCCATGTAACCTGACTATCTCTTTAAGATACAAACGGGAAAGTTGATCAAGAGAGAAAGTATCTCGTATAGAAAAGAAATGATCAGATTTGGTCAAGCGATCAACAATAACCCAGATTGCATTATTACCTCAAGATGTCCTCGGTAATCCCACAACAAAGTCCATGGATATGTTTTCCCATTTCCACTCTGGTACTAGTAAAGGCTAAAGCATCCCTTTCGGTAACTGCTGCTCTGCTTTAACCTGTTGACATGTCAAACACTTCACAGTAAAATCAGCAATGTCTCTTTTCATTCCATCCCACCAGTAATACTCCCGAAGACCTCTGTACATCTTAGTACTGCCAGGATGAAAAAACAACTCATTCTTCAACTGTGAATCACAAGGCACACATAACCTCTTCACAAACCTCAAAACACAAACACAAACTTATCCAAGAACTAATGGAAAATTTTATTCATAAGGTCCATGAATACAGCAGGTGCATTGGTTAACCCAAAAGGCATAACTACAAATTCATAATGGCCATATCTAGTACGGAACGCAGTCTTCGGAACGTCTGCTTCTTTTACTTTCAACTGATGGTACCCCGACCTCAAGTCAATCTTCAAAACAAATTGAGCTCCCTGGAGCTGATACCACTTCATTCGATGGCCCAACATTTGCTGAAGTTGTTGCAAAGGATTTCACCACCCCTTTCTGCTTGTAGTCTGGCTTCATTCCCCCAGTTGAGTTCTTCTTTGGACACTTGTTTGCATAATGACCTATTTTATTACACTTAAAACATCTTACCGTTGGCTTTTCATTTCCTACTTGATCATCTTCCTTACAGTTACGAGCAATATGACTAGACTTACCACACCTAAAGCACTTACCAGACTTGGATAAACATTCTCCAGGATGCATTTTACCACACTTCTCACAGGATGGATATTTGGTTTTCTTACCTCCTTGCTTCTTTGATGAATTATTCCCCTTTTCCTGCCAACTAGATCTCTTATTCTGTTGTTTGTCATAGAACACCTAATCATCGGCAAACTCCATTTCCACCTTCTCCGTACATCAAACAAGTTTTTCATAACTTTTGAACTCACGAGAAGCTAAAGACCTTCGATACTTTGGCTTTAACCCTGAGTAAAAACGGTTTATTTTACTATCAAGATCTCGTATGAAGTTTGGAGCATACCTCGCCAATCGAGTGAACTTTTCTTCATAAGTAGCCACTGAATCATCCTCCTGCCTCAATTCTAGGAACTGTTTTTCCATCCTAAGATGAACCACCTTAGGAAAATATTTCTCAAGAAACATACCTTTGAATTCGTCCCAGTGAAGATCCTCAATCTCATCACTATCCCTTATATTTTTCACCATCGACCACCACTGATCAGCTTCACCTTCAAAACGGTAAACAGCAAGACTAACCTTTTGATGTTCTGAACACCCCATGACATCAAAAATCTTCTCCAGTGCTTTAATCCACCCTTCAGCTTGCACAGGGTCAGATGATCCTCTAAATGATGGGGGATGTTGCCTCATGAAATGTTCCACCACTGACATGTTCCTCTGCGGTTGATCCGGCTGATCTCGTGCATGGATACCACCACCATTTATAGCCTGAGTTAACTGTGCCATCACCGCAACAAACTGTTCAGTTCCGATTCCGACCATCTCAGGTTTCTGATTTGGAAGGTTATCTTCCTCCTGATGTCGTCCCAACATAGCTGCTTTGTTTCCTCTGCGGAAAACCATTCTGAACACAGAAATATCTTAGGCGAAGCAACATGGTAATCCGTAAATGCTATATCATTTCAATCATATTATAATTTAACACTTTTCTAACTCCTAAAGTTGTCTAAACCGTCCTCTGATACCAACTATAAGGCCCCAGCCTTAAACCTTACTTAATATTGAATTAAATGAATAATTCACATTGAGGATCTTTTCAGGTTTAGAGTTTTAGAGAATTAGAACATAACTATTACATCTTAAAAGATTACAAAGTTGACACTTCTACTAAGTCTCCATAAAATAAAAACTCTTAAAAAGAAAGATGTCTAGATTCCATGTTTTAGATAGCATGAAATTCCCTTGATCCCATCCTTGACCTTATTCCACTTTAAGTCCTATGAAAAAAATTTCGAAAAAACTTGGGGTGAGCATAAAAAGCTCAGTAAGGGATACAAAAATAATGAAAACTGTTAGTTTTTCAAACATCAAGTAAACCATTTATACTATATCAAAGTAATACCTTCACCTTCATGAAGTAGTAAAAAAAAATCTTCACTGAATAAAGTATCATTACTTACCTTTTTGTAACCAAAGGATTACCATAAAACCCATATAAATAACACATAGAATATATAAAGGTAACTTGGGACATAAACATACTTAAGTGGAATAACCATATGGTTGACTTCCACACATATCACTTAATGGAATAGCCATACGGCCAATTTCCATACACACTTAATGGAATAGCCATACGGCCGACTTCCATACCCAATGCATTGGAGGTTATAACGTAACCACCCGTCCTGGTATTCACGGCACCACCCGTCATATGGTTTATAACGTAACCACCCGTTAAAATGTCCAAGTACCAGTATAAAATCATAAAACATAAAACCAATATAAAGGAATGATAACATTTCCACATTTCAATCACAATATATCATAAATATATTGACATAATAGAATCCTTTTTCAAAACCATTTTCAATACCAAAATACATAAAAGAGTATATGGTATTTATTTTATTCTAAAAACATTATGGCTTGTTGAGAAAGCCAAAGATCAAATAATACTCGCGGCGGCGGAAAAGGTCGTTGTCACTGTGTACGTTAAAAAAACATTCCTTTTTTTCGTTTAGTAAAATGCTTCGTAGAAAAAGATTCCTTTTGTATAAAAGTAAAAGTCAAAGGAGTTTATACACAGTATAAAAGAAATTTGTGTATAAAACGAAATATGCCTCAATGAAAGGAGATTGAGACGAAGTCCCTTACCTCGGGTCCGACTTGACTCGATCGTTCTTTAACGTCCTGAATAATAAACTTGAGTTAATTTATACTTGATTAAGAACCTTTTTAAAGTTCATTATTCCTTTTATATCACTTATTGCCATGTTATAAACATTATGTAACCATTTAAGTTAATAATGTTTGTTTTGTCAATATTTGGTTCTTAAGTCGAAAGTTGACTTCTTAAAATTACATGTTGTTCATGTGGTCAAAAGTTCTTTATATCTAGAATGAAATTCCCGATTTGGATATAATATTTATCATATATATCCAGAATATACATGTATTTATAATATTACATAATCATTTAGAGGTAAGAAATGAAATGCACCGTTCATGGAGACAGTAAGCCGTACATACGCATGAACGCTACTTTCATTTCTTTGTCATATTAGTGGAATTAAAACTAAATGAGAGGTATGTATATTTTAATTCCAGAATTGTATTCATCATTTAGATATATCATTAATTATATATATACATTATATACATGTAATTTTAATAGTACATTACATTTGGGGATAAGAAATGAAATGCACCGTTCATGGAGATGGTAAGTCGTACGTACGCATGAACGCTACTTTCATTTCTATGTCATACTTTAAAGGAAATAAATAATAATGATATAGAGGTATATTATAATTCTAGTATAACATCATATATAATAACTTTAAATCCATCCTTTACACATCCCACATATGGCATTAACGAATCACATCACTTTGAGGGGGCGGTAGTCCGCACTTCCTTAAATGAAGATATCGTGTTTACCCATAATGGAAACCATAAAGTTATGCCAAAAATGAAAAATACATAAGATTAAGGAAAACATAAACATATTATATATCATATATAAAAATAGTGACATCATAATGGCCACCCTTGAAGGTGTTAAATGAGTATTGAACAATCATCGTTTCGGGAGGTAGAATTTCGCCATCCACGGAAACCGTATGTTCTTTAACCATTTGATGTAGTTGTGTGAGAGTGTAGCTCAAATAAATATTATAACAACATCCTAGTATATTGAAGATACTGGTGTTGTTACAAAATAAGTAAATAAAAAGAGTTTAGAGGGTTGGAGAAGCAAAATAAAACAAATGAACAAGAGAGAATGAATTACCTTTAAAAGTGTAACTCCCTTTTGATTTGAGCCTAAAGGCTTCCTTTGAAAGGATTCTGCCCAAAGGGAATCCTCTAGGATGAGGAGAGGGATGTGGAGAGAGTAATTGTGCAGGGTTTGGCTGAGCCAAAGGCTTGTGGAGTGTGTGAAATGAGGTAGAGGTGGGGGCCTTTTATAAGAGGAGAGGAGGGGCACTTTTGGAAAGTAAAGAAATATTACTTTATTTGAAAATGTGTTTCGGTTTTAAAAGGTCCCACATTGATATAATTCGTGGATAAGGTGATAAGGGTTCTAAATCCACTCATCCAATTGGTTTTGGCCATGTGTAGGTTTTATATTTTTCATTATCTTTCCATTTTATTTAAATCGTCAAATAATGGTGTCATCGCTGCATCATTATTATGTCATAAATAATTTAATTTATTTAATGTCTAAAAATTATAAAAAAAATACTATGATGTAGTAAATCATTTTATCTTTCCAATTAATATTTATAATCAAAAATCTGATCATTATAATCCCATTTACAAATTGTTTTCGTAAAACATATTATGTTTGTGTCATTTTTACTTTTACATTAAATAAAAAGTTATTTATGTCATTTCCCAACCAAAATGTCTCCATGGGGTCCCCAAGTTGACCCATGGATTGTCTTGGTCGGCCATGACACAACCAATGAGGGTAGGACATGTGTCTAGGTCATTTCATATTATTAAAGCATTATTTATATCTTAAACTACACTAATTACCACTAATCGCGATTAAGAACTTAATAAGTTACTATTCACCAAAAAATTATTATAATCTCATTGAACCACATTTTACTTCTTAATGACAACCATGTATGTCGGATTTTCAAAATTCAATACACATTAGTGGTAAACTTTCATTTAACTGAAAAATCAGTTTGCTTGATTACCACTTAGTGGTTTCACTATTCATCAAAAATTGAAGTTTTTCAGAAAATTACCAAAAATTCACCCTAAGCTATATTTGATATTCCGAATTCAAAAATGAAGTCCATTTTACAAAATTCAAAACATATAAGTCAAATTAATTAATTTAATAATTAATTCCCGCTGTCATGACAAATAGCGTGTTTTTATGAAACAATAAGTATCAAAAGATTGACACTAGTTTAAATCCGATTTCAAAGTGAAATTAATTCCAACGACCACTATTGGATTTAATGGTAAAAATATTTTCTAATTTCACTTCAAATACAATTCAAAAGATAATCTAATCATATAAATAAATCAGATTAAAAAGAGTTTTTGAATTAAAATACAACATTTTACACTATTCATAAAAAAAGAACTTTATCAGAAAGGTACCAAAAAATTACACAAAGTAAATTTTGATGTCCCGATTCTAAAGAAGAGTTATATTTGGTCCAAAATAAAGTATAAGAGTGATCAAAACTATATTTAATGACGGTTCACCATTAAAAGTTGATAAGTGAACCTTTAGTGAAAATTAGAGTATATATGCCCTAAAATTGAAATCTTTCCTTATTTTAAGCCTTTATCTTTTATTGGGTAAATGTATAAACATTTAAAAACATATCTAATAATATTTTAGTTATTTCTATCCATTCCCTCCAGTACAACGGCTACTTGTTAACTAACATTTAAAATAATATTATTTTATTACTAGTGTGCTACGTAAGTTTCAAAGAAACTCATCGTTGCGTATCGGGTACGCTATCGAACATAGAAACCCCTTTAAAATAAAATTAATATTTAATTCGTAAATATTAGTAAATATGAAAATTATTTATTCTTTATTTACCTGGGATGTTACAGGATGGATGAAAAAAATGAAATTGAATACCAAAAATATATGGATGGTGATGTTTTTGTAGAGACTTACCTACAAATGGGAAAGAGAATGTTCACTAAATTTCAGGAAGAATTTGTTTGAATCCTTGGTTTTAACATTAGATACCTTTAGTGGAAATGATCCCCCTTTTTGGTTTTTTTGATTAATGATTAGCTCCCTCTTTGTTTGAGTCTTATTTTTTAAAGAAATTTTTCTGATGCATCATTTTAATTTCAGCATTATACAATTGTTTGTTTTTATCTTTAGTTCCCTTTGAATATAAGTTCCTTGGTTTTGGTAGAATTTTATTTTGGCTGACTTTGATTTATGGATGGTTGTACTATACTTATATTTCAGTTGATGAAGGTTTGACTCTTTGAGTTTTGAGTTCTCACTGCCTGGTGGTTTGTTTCTTGGTAATTTTAGTCCTAGTTATCTTTTTGAGGAATGTTGATTTGAATATCCTTGCTTTGTTGAGTTTCTATATTGATAAATGGCTCTATATTTGTGATATTCTTGTGTAACTAACCTTTTTGGCTGCCTTAGTTTGGTTTGTCTCGGGTTGTTTCTTTGCTAGACTTTCCTTGCCTGGACCTGTAAAGTGTGATCTCTTCTTGGATGTTGAGTTTTTGGTGGATTCATGCTTATAGTTGGAGATGTATGTTGAATTTATTCTCTCATAGTTGTTTTTATACTTTTTGGGGTATGAGGGAAAGGTTCTCCAGGTTCGAACCATGTAGGATTTCAGTTTGAATATGTAATAGTTTATTTTTGAAAACCAGGGCAAATTGATTTTTCTTTGGGACTACCTTCATAGTTTCTACAGGAACAATATTTAAACCTAAATGAAGAGATTTCATGATTTTTATGGCATCAAAGTATTCAAAATATGGGTTTAGATCTCCTTGAATGTCTTCCTCTAGATTCCTCTCCACTGGTTTGTGTTTGTGGTCATATTTTTGTAATCTTTTTCATTTTCTAGTTGGTGAAAACTCTTTACACCATGTGTTTATCAATGTAACACCCTTATTTCTTAATAAATTGTTTAGGGGAATGAGTTGGGTGACCAGTTCATATCTCTTTTTTTCCTAAAAAAGCACAATCTTTTCATAATTGACACAATTAGTACAGAAAAGGAAATAAAAAAAATTATTATGCCAAAAAATTATTTTATAAAATGGCCACTTTTCAAGTTTAATATATTTATGATTAGAAATAATTTTAAAATACTAGTAAATATATTTAAAAAATTCTTTCTTATAAAAAGTTATTTTTCATGATATTTTAAGATTTTATTTTAATGTAAAGTTTATAAATTTTATAGATGAGAATTTAAAAATAATAATATTATTTACTAGATTTATATAATTAATATTATATTAAAAATATATTTTTTGTATTTTTTGAAAATAATTAATTTTTAGGTGAATAGTGAAAGTATAGATTTTATTAATGTCATCACTTTTATGAAATTATGTTATTATATGAATGCATTGAAAAAAATTAAACCTTTTTTTCTATAAAATTATATATTATAAACAAGAATAAATAATTTTAAAATACTATGTTAAATTTATAAACTCATTCTTGACATTTTGAAATTTTATACAGTGTTTTGATGAAAATGATTTTTTGACTGTTTTGTTTAATTAGTTATAACCTAATGAAAAGGAGTTTTTGAATTATTTTATTGTTAAATAAATAAACTTTTAATGATTATAATTATTTTAAATTCATTGGAATCAATATCATTGAAAATTCTATTATATTCATAAATATTTTTTCTTAAAAATGCACTTTTCTGAAAAACAGGTTTTCACATGTTACATGCACTCTCATAATAATTAATTTTCCAAAATATAAAATATTAATTTTATAAAATTATTTTTATATTTTAAATAATATTTTCAATATTATTTAAATTTCCAATTAATTTTTTTGGGTTTAAATTTTATATTATTAATATTAATGCAAATTAAAATGATAATGGTGAAATAAATATTTTAAAATAAATATTTTATTAATATTAAGGAATTTATATCCAAAAATTAAATTAAATTACTTCAATTAATTAATATAAGATTTCTAATATCAAATAAATACATATATATTATCACTCATTTAAATTTTCATCAATACTTAATAAGATTAAGAATTTGTAATGGTAAAAATGTCTTTTTTGTACAAAAATAGTATTTCTACATATTATCCATTTTAATTTAGAAGAAAGTTTTAAAATATTTAGAAATTGAATTAGTCTAAATATATATTTAATTTACTTCCATCACACCTTAATATGTTTATACGGGTGATCTTATATGTTTAGTAATAATTTAATTACTAAATTAAAAAATAGTTACTAAGAGAAAAACTAAAAAGGAATAGGTTATAGAACCTTATAGAAAGACCTTAAACCGCCCAATATTGTATCCAAATTACTTTTGGGAGGTTAATAAAACCAAAAACTTATTTAAATTCACTTTTTGGAATTTTTGGAACCTTTGACCTTTGAATAGTGAAATATTTTAATTAATATATAAAGGGTGTTTTAAAAACTACCATTCTCTTCCCTTATAAAAGGATACCAATTACACCCTTCAAAATATAGATTTAAAATTAAAATTACTCCTCCAAAATCAACCCTTTTACTGTTAATATAGCATTATCCCACAAACTTATTCCCATTTTTACTTATAGTAAGCCTAATCCCTTAAAATTTGAGGGAAATTCTAAGGAAAATCAAGTCTCCATTGTAATTGTTATCACCTTATCAAGTCTTTATTCTTAATATTACTCTTCCAAATATCTTATCACTATAATAATATAATGAATTAAGTAGAATTATAGTACTGATATATTTTTATATTAACCTAAAAAATCATTAGTTATTCATTTCCATCCACTTTGAATATAAAATAACAATGTTAGTGTATTGCACAGACTACAACCTCCATGAAGTGACGCCATTTTTTTAGTTACCACCTTTCATGGATGGTATTAATGGTGATACTGATGTGTAAATATGATATGTATATATATATAACTATAATTATAAAATTTCAATATAATAACCACCTTTGTCCCCTCTCATAAATGAGAAACATGAATGTTAATCATGCATATGTGGGAATTACCACATCCATAATGAAGCATCCATTTGTTTTTTAACTAGAATTTTAAAAAATTATATAAAAATATTAAAATAAGATTCATTATCATAATAAAATACAAATAATATCATGTTTATTTTATTATAATAATATTATTCCAAAATAAACACCTCCTTATCCATACTCACCAATCGAGTTAAAGCATGTTCATTTTTGCATCGGTTTACCCACTTATGTGGACCATGCTTAAAAATATTATTATGGATGACTATTAAAACATGATAAATAATAATATTATAATATATTAATAAAATAATTATTAGTCTATACCTCTATAAATTTTATATAAAGTATTTAACATATTATTAAGGAAACATTTTTGTTTTCTTAAATTACCAAAATAAGCTTTTATCGGACTAGTTTTCACATAATGTACCCAAAAAGCACATAGAATTAAATAAGAAAATTTTAAATAAAGGTAAGTTTTATATTAAATAATATTAATTTATATATCAATAATGAACTTATTATAAAATTATAGGTACCAATATCAACATTATAAAGTGTGTGTGAATGGTTAAAGATATTAACACTCGATGTTGAAAAGAGATTACAATGATTTAAATGCATGAAAATAATTTTCATCAATGAATATTATAAATGGAAATTGGTATGTTTAATGTTTTTTAATAGTTAATTAAGAATATAATATTCATTATACATTATGTTAAATCGGTTATTTTGAAAATCAAGGGTATAGGTAAGGGACTTGGTAACTCAAAATCCATTCATTGAGTTATATAATTTTTTTATATAACATAATTGTCCAAGAATTTAAATTCTAAGTGATTTTATGTTTTTTTATAGGGAAAAATGTTTTAGCACCAAATCCATTTTCATAAAAGTTTTTCTTTTTATCTTCATGAAAATAATGTATACTCTTTGAAAATAGAATCAAAACTATGACTTTCACATCAATGATTTCAAAATGTTTTCAAAACATTTCTTTCTAGGATTTTTTTTTACTATATTAAAATGATATATCTCTCATGAAGTGATGTATTATATATTATTTTATTTTTATTCCTTTTCAAATGATATTTTTATACCCATGTTTACTTATGTTCATATTATATGAATACCCATTTTTTCTAGAGGTTCATTAAGATATGTTTATGATTAATTTTAAGTGGCACATGTATGTATGAATGATGGTGGGTGGGGTCATATAGAACCCTCCAATTAATTAGTATATGATTATATATCATGATATAGTCATTCAATAACATAATGGGTTTGTTCACACATGCATGGGAATCATGGGATTTCTCACATTTTTAGTCATGGATATAATGAGTTTGTTCACAAAAGTGTGGGCCTAATGAGGTTTCTCACAATGTTTCCCTATGATTATGGTCATGTCACATTTTTAAATTTATCATGTTATGACACATTTATATGTTTTTATAAAGTTATTCCAAGTTTCAAGATATATTATGTTTTCATGATTATGAATTTTCAAGTATTCAAAGCTTTTATGTCCTGTTTACATGTTATATATTTTTAATTTTGTGATTCATTAATAATACTTTTATTATCTTGTATTTCTCTAAAAATTTAAGGCTTTCATTTATGGTCTTAAGATCTTGTATTATGATTTTTATGTCACCCCTTGTTCTCCTCCATGTTTATGATCCATTACCCTATGATTTTATTTTACTAAGAATTTGAGATTGCCCCTTTCTTATGTTTCCACTCCCCAGGTTATAAATATGATTATATCATGTGATATGTCTATGAAAGGTTCTATAGGATAACAATTATGTAAAAATGTTTGAAGGTGTTATAAAATAATACGTTTCTATAACTAATTTACAAGAAACTAATAGCTTCAATCCTTGGATTATAAAACTATTGTGTGATGTAATATTTAAATAATGGTATTAATATACTATTTGTGTTATGTTTAGTATGGGTAGATACATATTTATATTAGTATCTCATGTAAATAGATTATGTTATATATAATGGAATACTCCAATCATTTTAAAGGCCATGAAATGTAGAAAATATGTTTTCTAGTTTTATGTAATGTTATTAGGACTCGGGTTCTATGTAGTTTATGGGCATACAATTGGGACCATGGTGGAAAAAAATCATAGATCTAGTTCACATAAATTTGGGGGAGATGAAATTGTTTCACCTTAGTTTCAAGTTATTGTTGGAAAGTTTACATGAACCAATGAATTCTTATACACAAAGATGGAGTGAGAGTTTTGTAGAAATTAAGTTTGTGATTGGGTCTAGGATAGGTGATTTGAACGTCACTATATATCCGGAAATAATAGAAATCAAGATACATAGAGCTCTAAGAGGAAATATTTAGGAAAATTGACCTCATACATGGGGGAAATGAGGTGGCTTGATCTTAGTGTTAGGATATTGTGGTTGACCTGGCATGAATGAGTAAGGGTTTGAGCACTAGGATGAGATTCATGACTAGACCCAAAATAATAAATCTAGGTGTTACTATATATATTTTAAGGATATAAATTGATCCACACATGGTTCAAGTACATGAGGGGATTTTTTATCTTAGCGTGAGCTTATTTATGATGGAACAATACACTTGAAACTCTTACATGAATCATTCTCTCATGTAAGGAGATTATTTCATATGGAATGGAGAACTCTAAATAGTATACAAGTCATGAAAGATAAACTATAGATCATGTATTTTAATATCATGTGACGAGGACATGGGTTCCATGTAGTTTAAGTTCATATATAAGTAGTTTAAGTTCATGCATAATGGAAATTCATGTAAAACTATTCAAATTATTAATTAATAAACCTTTAATTAGTGAAACATTTGATATTATCACCATTTATTATGATACGGGAGTAAGATTTGTTATACGAGACCCTGTGTATGACATAAGTTCCTCTATATTATTTCTCAAATTTCAGGGGCTTCATCCAAGATATCATGGGTGTCCTCAATACCATGACAAATTTTTATTGGATGAGAGAGCATAGGTAGGACTTCTTATTAAATGCTTAGGTGATAAAATTTTAATGAACCTAATGGTTATGCAGTGTGTGTGACATTTTACCATGAAGTTGCGTTAATTATTCAAGATAGATTTGGGACTACTCATATTAATATAGTTAATCGTAAATAGAAATTTGAAATAAGGGTAACTAGACATAATGGTAAAATAGATTCTATCTCATATAGTAGTGAGTATGGGGTTTCTAATGACAAAGTCAGTTCCCTAGAACCAACATCTACGTTCTTGATGATTACATGTATTCATTGTTTTGAATATTAAAAAAATTTCTTATCACATCATGATTATTCCTTTTCATGACATAGTATGTGATAATATACTAAGGATATATGTCACAATAAAAGGTCATATAATATCCCCTCTATAATGAGAACCTATAGGTTCTATGATAGTATTCTTGAGTAAACTTTTCATATCTAGATGATATTGTTTGATGGGACACATACGATACAGGCTATAAGGATTAGGAGGCTCATAATACATTGAGACACATTCTCATGGTGTTCTCCCATAGTAATCTCTTACAATGTAGGTTCTAAGAATAAAACCACCATTAGAAAATAAAAATTATATGTATTATTATATGTTCCTCTCTAGAGATGTGTGTATTGACACTTATACTTTAAAATCCTTATTAATGAATATTATAAGTCATTTACTTTGATTTAGTGATAAAAAAACATATTCTCATAGAGAAGTCATATATGTTCAGTGTATACAAGTGATATTTCATTAAAGGATAATGTGAGAAATTATTTCCCTTTTATCTATTAACTAAGGTTGATATATCAATCCCTTTTATGGAAATGGAACTAGCTAGATAAATTCATGGCAATAATGTTCTGTGGGAAATTTCATTTTCAAAAATTCAAAGAAAGCTACATTGAGAACATAGGTTGATTACACTAGTATACAACCTTCTTGATTACAAATATTGTGATAAAGGGGTTATATTACATGGTAAGAATTCATAGAATGTGGTATGTCATTGCATCATTAAATTCATTATCTATGGGTGCCTTAGTGTGTTGTTATATGTGAACCTTATACATTAGGGTTCTTTACCTATTTCCACTAAGGAATAGGTCTATAGGGTCACACACTTAGTGTATTCACAATTTTTGTTAAATTTAATGTTGAATTTAACAAGTTGTAATAAATATTATTCATACTTTATAGTTTAATAATTATTCGAGTTTGGTTGATCATAAATGTTTAATCACAAGTTATTCAAAATTATAAGTGAGTTGAATAATAATAATAAAAATTTATTTAGTTTTGGAGAATATAATATTTATAATATTTGTCAAATAATAATGTTGTTATATTTATTTGTTAAATATATAGTAATTATTCAAGGTTTGGTAAATGTTGACGAGGATATGTGGACCAGTTTTAATGGTCTAATTAGAAATTATATAAATGATATTGATATATTCTTAAGTAATTCACATGTCAAGTGAATAATAATTATATTATTATTAATATACAGGTTTTAAAATAATTAAGTAATTGGAAAGGGTTTGTGTGAAAATTACCATCCCTAAACCTTTATTATTAAATATCTAATGATATCACTTTCAAAAAACACATTGGTTTTCTAAAATGGATAGAAATAATATCTCTCAATACAAAAAGAGATTTATATAGATCTATACTGTGGTATATCCTCCTCTTCTCTCAAGACATAAATAGTACACTAAGATTTTTTCTTCATCATAGAAAAATTCTGCTGCAATCAACCACAAACAATGCAAGTAATCAGGATCATTTGTTCTATAACTCGGCGATTCAATATTGATGTTCAGATATTTTGGTGCATGTTTGTATCACCACTAGAGAGATTCTACCATTGGACCCTACCACACAATGAATTTATGATGAGATCGATTCAACCAAATCATCAATGAAGAAAGAATTACAATTTCAGGTAATTCTAAATATACTTATAAATTAATTATAAATTACATGTGAAGAACCTCCTCTTTTGGTTTTGGTGTTTAATCAAGTTGCATAATCTATTAAATCTATTATTCATGATGTAATTCATTATGTAAAATAATAATTATTCATAAATTAATACTAAAACAATGATTTGGTCATTAAAACTGGTGCTTATGTTACACACAGAACCTTCATGTTGTATCATATTGGTCACATGGTTAATTTATAATTATCTATTAATAATTTATTGAATGGTATGAATTTTTAATCTATTTAAATTTAGATATATTAATTCTTGAAATATGAATATTTTTTTCTCTTCCTTTTATTTTTTCTCGATCAGATAACCAATAAACATGTTAAGATAAACTTAAGCGACATATAAAAACACCAACTAGTGATTCCAATGGTTTTGTCCGGGTAATAAAATATTACACAACGTGTACCCCAATCAACATGATGTGTACCCATGTATCCTTTGTGTATATCATGATAATATCAAATCAGGATGATGAATTCGGGTTAGTAATATGATAAAATAGGATCAGTGTGTATATTTGTATAGGATAGCCTAAATTTTGAATAGCCACATGTCATGTAACCTACATACATGGTGGGTAGTCCTCATATATTTTTTATAGATATAACTGGGTTCCAAGCATGTTCTGTATCTGCTAAATGACACCAGGACTAACATACCCTGCAACTTTGAGGAAACATGACATGTAAGAAGGTGACATGTCATATACCTCATACATTTTTGTGGTAGGAAACACTCCCAAACCCTACTCATGTGTCATGGAGATAAGTATAAGATATTTCATGCCATAAAAACCAGCACAAGCCATGTAAACTAGTACACATCGTATAGTATACTACAAATAGTGTGCATAAATTGACATGGAGAGAAGAATTAATTATACAATTAATCCTATAAATTTTTTTCTATGTTTCATTTATTTGATGGTATATACCATTTCATAGGACTATTAACTAAAGATTGAATTTATTTCCAAGTAAAATTTTAAAACCAAAAGTTGTGTATGCTCTTTTCTAATAGTTCACTTTGTGTGCATCAAGACCATCACATGTAGTGTAATTCACATATGTTTTTTGTGTTTTTTTTGAACTACATTCCATGTCATTACCTATCATGAAATGTTTGTTGGATTCCAAGGGAATTCATAATAATACGTATCATGGTAGGTAGTTTGGGTGAGTACATATTGTTTCCTCCAAGTACACTTGTGCCCTCTACAAATTTTAAAAATAATAATTTATTTAATTGGTTTAAAATTATGAATGATGAAATTTTAGGGATACTCATATAGAAATGAGATAAATTTAAATAATTAGATTAATTCATGATATTTTATATTAATAAAAAAATGAATCAAAGTAATTTATAACTAAATTGAAAATTTATTTTTGTTTCATGTTTTTTTGGATGATCATGATATTTTACCAAACCTTTTTATATGATTGGTTTTATTTTAATATATTACTATAAAATAATGGCATGTGAGTCATCACCTTCTCCTTACTATTTAAGGACGCACATGTCCATATTTTATTTTATCTTAACTCCATTTATACAATACATTGGATCCCATCATATAGGTATGGGAAACATATTAGTTAATAATGGAACTCCCATGTGATAGGAGGCATTCTAATTCCAAGAGACTAGGAAAAACCAACCAAGATGATAATTAGAAGCCAAGTGGAATGATACAATATGAACCAGTCTATAGTTTATGGTTTTACCCCTAGGTTTAGGGGTTAGTTTATCATCTACAAGATAAACTAACCATTAGATAATTTCATGATCATACCACTTAAATTTTATTTCTTCCAGTTTCATGGTAGATTATCTATGTTTATGGAAGGTATGTGATCACTTAATAAATGAATTATCAAGAATTCAAGATAGAATAAATAAAATCTAGATTATGCATAAATGTTATTATGTAGGTTTAATCGCTTAAGTATAATCTACATAAAATTAACAAGTCATTTGATAAGTTAAAATTGGGTTTTTATGCATAAGTATAAAAATACCTCAAATAAAATATAAATTCGGTATATCCTTATATTACTTGGGTTAAATTCAAACTCATGGTTCAAATTGTTTGACCAGTCTAAGTTGGAGTGATTTCAATTATCAAGGAAATTTTATCTAGAAGGTTTAGGTTGAATTAACATGGTTCATGTCAAGGGTTGACCACCCAAGTAGGACACGGTGTAACTAATATTCAAGGTTTTATAAAAACTCTATAAAGGGTTTCATTATTGGGGAGTCCACTCAAAAAATCAAGGAACTGTGAGTTAGTGATGTTGTAATGTTACACCAACCAAAAACCATTCAAATAACTTTTCAGGCCCATGTCTAGGTTATGATATGGGGAATATGGTCCCTTTACACTATAATATCTATTCAATAGTATATTCTGAAACTAATGGTGATAGATATTAGCTTTCAAAAAAATAGTTTTAGATTAATTAAATTTAAATATATAAATCTATTTTAGTAATTATGGAAGTACTAATAATCTGATCTTAAATTTTATATAATTTGAAAAACTCATTACTTGGAAAATATCACATTGATCCATACTAGGGAATTATAACCTTATCACTATAATTAATTTCTAGGAATGGTAAAGGTGCTTACGTGTTATACTACACCATGAACAGAAACTATATGTACTAGAAACCCCACTTCCTATGTTTCTTTCAGAAGAGTCAAGTGAGGAAGAAGTATCAATCTACCTAAAACATGTGGATGATGCAATTGTTGTCTAATGTTTTATGATATATTCCATGTATAATGAGATTATAAATCAATATGAAGATATATATTCATATATCATCATATCACATCTTTATGATATTTATAAGAATAAGGATAGAAAAGAGATATATGAGATCTCTAATGAATTTTTCATGTGCGAGCTTAGAGAGTCAGGACCAACTCGGCCTTATGTAGTCCATATGATTGGATATATAGAATTCTTGTAAATCTTGGGGTTTAAGATTCCTGAGGAGTTGTCCACACATCTCATTATTAACTCACTAGATAAAACCTTCTCCAGTTTCATTGTGAATTATAAAATGAGTAATATTGAGAAGACTTTTTTTGGGACTTCTTACTCTCATTTGAAAAGTTGATAAAGAAATGGGGCATGAAAAATCCATGATCCTTATATTGAATAAGAACATGAATAAAAATTCAAAGGGTTTTAAGACTCATTCAATGTCTAAGGCTCCAAATAATTGTATTTATAATAATAAGAAGAACTAGTAGAAAACAAAGGTAAATAATGTAGTATATTTTGAATGTGACAAGCACAGCCCCTAAAAGAGGAATTGAACCTAGCCAAAGAAGCAAGGGGAAGCTTCAAGTGTCTTTGTTATCAAGTGTAATATTTCTATATATAAAATATTTGTATTACATACTTCATGCGGTTCTCACATTTGTATCCAAATATAGGAAAAAAAATATTTTGAAAGGTTTCCATAGGTGAGGTGGATCTACGAGCTACCAATAGGGTGCGGTTGGCTGCTCTAACCATTGGAGACTACTACCTCAGATTTACAACTAGATTGATTTTGGTTTTAAAGAACTGTTATTTTAATCCTAGAGTTTCCAAGAACATCATTTATATTTCTTGTTTATACATGGATGGAATTATTTTCAACTATGTAAATAAGTGTTTTTTATATAGATAGAATATGTTATGGTATTGAACAGATGAATAAGGGTCTTCATGTATTAAATTAAAAAAATATTGGAAATCAATAATTAAAAAAATTCACATGCCACATTTCTTACCCAGTTGTGGAATCACTACATTGGTTATGTAAAAGATAAGTGTTTGAAGATACAAAATCTAGATGGTTACTTAGACTCTTTTGAGATTAGACCGCTTGAAATATGTCATGATTATTTAAAAGGAATGATGAACAAACCACCATTTTGTATTCAAGGTGAAAGGTCAGTATATCTTCTATAATTGGTACACAGTGATGTGTGAAGACCTTCACAAGTATAAGCAAGAGATGTATGATAACCCTTCTTTTATTACAAACATAAACATGATTTATTACATAAATCATTCACTTGATATAACATGGATGACTGAGAGGTATAGTGTCTTTGGGGCTTAGGATCATTACATAACAACTTAAGACATGAAGTAAAACATCTTTATTGAAAACTTCCTTTACATGACCACTACATTCCCTCGTACATAGCATTTCGTGGGATAACCTGAGGATATGCATAAGAAAATGGGTGAGCTATAAAGCCTAGTAAGGGATTAAACATGGAATAGATGAGGAGTAAAATACATGTTATACAATAGGAATATCAATATATCACAAGAGAAACATGAACATAAAGTAATGATAAAGCATGATAATCATAACATGGAAATGTGGAAACAACACTTAACATGGAATTAGCATGATCCAAGGCTCATTGCACATAGAGCATGAGTAAATCCTCATTACACATGAAGGACGAGTAAAACCTCTTTTCACTTGAATTAGCATGAGTCAACACTCATTTCACATGAGATATCATGATACTATACTTTACCCAATGCATTGGAGCGCTATAAGGGCGCACCCTTCTTAAAAATTTCATTTCATGCCTAAGTGTGCCACATGGATCATAAAAGATGGATTCATACAACATAATCATCTATTCCATGATAAAGTAATATATTATTCATACATGAAACATTATAATCAATAAGTAAATTTTCATAAAGTTGAATACCCTTGATGGAGAAATGGGCATGGTATTCACTACACAATGGCATTGGCTTAGAAAATCGGTGCGATTTCGGTAGTGTAACGGCATGACGTAAGAATTCATAAAAAATGTTGATGAGAGAGAAAGGGTTTCCTCATCATATTTACATGTAATTGAAATTAATGAGGTCATATAGATACATTTCCCAAAAAATTTAATGGAATTTAGGTTCATGATACAAAAGTATTGCTTGAATGTAAATGAGGGAGAAGTTCCTTTCGGAATTTCGGCATAGTAACAGGTGTACATGGGAGGCATTTAATGAGAGAGAAAGGGGTCTCCCATAATTCAAAAATAAATAAAGAAGTATGAGGTAGGTGTTAAACCATAACCCAACATTCATAATTGAAATTAAAATGGAAAAACAACTTAAAAAAAATTGGACAAAAATGAGAAAGGAAGAAAAAACCCTCACTTGGAAGTGTGCTTCCAAAGGCTTGATAGAGGCTTGAGAGAGGCTTATTGGGAGATTGGGGAACCTTGAGAGTATTATAGAGAGAGTATTCAAGAGGTTGGAAAAACTCCAAATTCTTTGAGTGAGGAGGAAGTGGGAGCTTGGGTGGGTTTATATAGGAAAGGTGAGGGAATTCTTTATTATTTAAGTTTGGGACCCCTTATATTAACTTAATCCAAACCACAAACTATCCCATGGTTTTTGCCCATGTTTTTTGGAAAAGGGAAGAGGAAAAAAATATTTTATAAGTCCAGAGTCTGAACTTCTTAAAATAATAGGGTTGCTTATGTGGAGGTGAGTCACACTCCCATGGAAAACATTTTAAAAAGACAAGGTTTTTAATAAGTCTTGAAGGGTCCATTAATTCTTTGAAGAGTAAGTCAAAAAAATCCAAAATCACATTATTTTAATTTTACAACATATATTGGATGAACATAAAGATTATAGTATTGAATTACATCACTATTGGGTCATTATGATGTCATAAAACACATTATATATTTAAACAATATTTAATTTTTACCCAAAAAAATTGATTGTCTTAGAAAATTATGAAAAATTCACCATTGGATAATTTTGATGTCATGATTCCATAAATAAAATTTATTTTATCTAAATAATTTTCTAAATATGTTAATTTTAACTTTTAAAATAAAAACTGAAATTTATCGAAAATTCACGTGTTTTGACAAAAATGGCTTTCAAACCTTAATAAAAATTACAATTGCATTCATAAAATTATATGATCATTTATATATAATAAAATTAATTTAAAAATAATAATAATAAAATATTATTAAAATATTATTTAATTCAAAAATACCTTAATTTAATAAAATATAATTCTTAATTAAATCATAACTAAGAACACTATTTGCTCTTTAAAAACTATTTATAATTTATCAATAATGACAAGAAAGCATATTCATTATTATATAAAAAAAATAATGTACTTGAACATAGTACTAGAGATTTGTTACATAACCCCTTAAAATAGTCGCATAAGACCTAAGGGTAAGGTTTGCGATGGTGACAGACTCTTAGGGTGGCTTGGATAACATCGCACGAGTGGTAATTTCTATCAACTTCCATGTTTCCCATAGATGGTCACGTTCGAGCTTGACATGATGAAGCTCAACTTGGGATTGGTCAAGAGAGAAGCCCAAAGACACCACCTATTTTCCGAGATCTGACAAATGGGCTTCGTATGGAGCAATTCTACTCGATGAGGCCATCGCTTCCTTTGTTTGAGTAAATTGGGTTTGTTAAATCCCTATATTTATACTAATCATGTGATCACTGTTCAACGGCTATAAAAGAAACGGTCACAATTATTAACATAAAACTATAGAATTTGACATTTTATATAAACATTTTACATAAAGAGATGTTTAATTAGATCAAGAGGGATTTCCATTAATGAAACTTTGGGTCGTTACAAGATGTATTTTCATACTTTATTACTTTTACTAACAACATGGGTATGTATGGTTACATCTAATGGATGATTTATAAGTCTGAATCCTTTTATAATTTCAAGGAGTTAAAGAATTAAGTTGAGAATTATCTTGATAATAATATAAATAAAATTAATTTGGATCAATGTGGTGAATATATTATCCAATAGTTTATCAAATTTATACTATATTATGGGATTTTATCTTAACTCACTCTATCATATTCACAATAGTGGGAAGAATCATACTTTGATGGACATAGTAAGGTTGATGATGAGTTTTTCAATCCTTCTATAATTATTTTGGGGATATAAATTACAAATTAAATCATACATACTAAACTGAGTACCAAATAAATCTAAAAACAGAATTTTATTTGAGTTATAGTGTGGAAAGAAACATAATTTTTCACGTACTCATGTAGGGGAGTGTGAGGAGTTTGTTAAGGATATATCAATAGACAAAATTTCACCTGAGTCATGAAGTGTATCTTTATAGGTTATACTATGTAAATGAGGGGAAACTGTCTATATTATCCCATAGATAAAAGGGTTATAGGTTCTTGGAAAGTTTTATTCCTTAAGAGGGAACACATCATCAAGGAAGATATTAGTAACAAGATAGAATTTGATAAAGATAATTATTAAGATACACAATAGTTTTTATAGTAATTGATTCCATGGTTTTCCAAGGAATAAGTTTTTCTTGGAACATAAGTAATGCGTTAGAGAACCATAGAGTTTAAAGAACTAGAAAGATCTGGTTTTATAGTAACTTTCCTAGACTATGATATTTGGAAGATGGATATAAAAATGTATTTACTTAATAAGAACCTTTAAGAAGATGTGAATAAAACACATCCCTAAGGTTTTGTAACTCTAGGTATTTACAAAAAGGTATGAAAGTTGTAGAGATCCATTTATATATTAATGCAACAACCTACGTCATGGAACTTTAGGTTTGCTGAAGCTATAAAAGAATTTGGTTTCATTAAGAAATAATGTGAGCCATGTGTTTACCAGTGGTTTAGTGAGAGTAAAGTCATTTTCATAGTAGTATATTTGGATGACATATTACTAATTTGAAATGAGACACCATCCTTACAAGAGTTTAAGGCATGGTTGAGAAAGTTCTTCTCTATGAAGGACTTGGGTGAAGAATTCTATATTCTAGTGATCAAGATAATATATGATAGATGAAAGAGGATAAATAGACTAATTAAAAGTATATACATTGACCATATACTAAATAGGTTCATTATGGAGTGATATAATGTAGGATTGGTTCTAACATCACATCATATACATCTTTACAAAAAGATGTGTCCTCAAAAACAATAATAAAGAAGGAGAATGAATAAGATTTTATATGATTTTATGATAGAATATATCATGTATTCAATATTATATAGGATTATTTATATTACCTATGATTTGATAACGGTATTAAGATATCAAATTGATCCATTTGAATATCATATGACTGTAGTTAAGAATTTCCTTAAGTATCTAAGGTGAACTACAATTATGTTCCTAGTGTATGAAGGATATGAAGAGCTAGTAATCAAGGGTTATATATGTGATATATTTAAAATATATCATAATTATATAAAGTCATATTAAATATATGTATTTCATCTCAACAATGGATATTTGAGTTGGAATATTTCAAAGCATCCATCCATCACCAATTTTACAGTTGGTTCTAAGTATATTATAGCTTCTAATGTGACCAAAGAAGCATTTTGGATTCACAATTTTGTCCAAGAACATGATGTAGTGATTAGTAGACAATAAAATATCATAGTTTACTAAGATAACATTATAGTGGTGGATATTTCCAAGGATCAAAGGTCACATCAAAGGACAATGAATATAATTTTTATGTTTTATCTCTTGAGGTATTTTTCTCAAAAAGGCGAATTTTATGTGAGCATAGTATCAATGGAAGAAAACATAGTGGAAACCATGATGGAGTATCTATATTAGTATAGTAATGATTATTATGTGATATCAAGTGGATTTAAGGTTATTAATAGTTGGCTCTAGTGCAAGTGGGAGTCTGTTGGAGTTGGTTCCCTAAAACTAACTTCTAAGTTCTTGATGACTACAGTCATCAATTATTTCGATAATTAATAAATTTTGTTATCACATCATTATTATTCCTATACAACACACTGTATTTAATAATGTCTTGAGGATATATTTCATACTAAAGGTCATAGGATTTCCATGCTATGATGAGAACCTAGAGGTTCAATGATATTATTCATGAATAAATGTTTTATAGTGATATGATGTTGTCTAAAATGACATAGAAGATATAGGATATTAGAGGTAGGTAGCTCATAAGACATTAAGACACCTTCTCATGTTTTTCTTCTTTAGTAATATCTAAGGATAGAGGTTATAATAATAGACATGCCTATAGGAAAGCCTAATTTTATCTTTCATTGTATGTTCTTACCTATGGATGTGTGTATTGATCCATAAAAATAAATATTATGATTGATGAATATCATAAGTCTCATACTTTGATTTATTGATGAAAACTATGATGAAATTTTCTAAAGTAGAGGTAAAATATGTTGGGTGCATCATGAGTGATATTTCATTAATAGATAATGTGAGAAAGGGTTTATCTATTTTTTTCTATTAATAAAAGTTGATATTTCAGGCCCTTTTATGGGAATGGAACTACCTAGATAAATCTATGGCTACGGTGTTCTATGGAAAAGTTTAATTCTTGAGAGTCAAAGAAAGGGACATTGAGAACATAGGTTTTTGAAATGATTATGCAACCTTTTTTATTATATATATCATGGTAAAGTGTTTATATTGTACCTTAAGTGTTTTTGGGAGTTTGTAGGTCATTACGACATTAACTTGTTTCATTATGGGTGCCTCAGAATGTTTTTTGATGATAACCTTTATACGTTATGGTTCTCTGCCTATTTTCACTAATAAATAAGCCTAAAGGGTCACACACTAAGTGAAACTAAAGTCTTGGTTAAATTAAATGTTGAATTTAACAAGCTATAATAAATATCATTCCTTTGTTATGGTTTAATAATTATTCATGCTTGGTTGATCTCCAGTATTTAATAACAAGTAATTAAAAAATATAATTGTATTAAATAATAACAATAAATATTTATTTTCATGTATTGGAAAATATAATATTTATTATATTAAATGATGACTAATGCAATGATATTTATTAGATAAATAAATAGTCATTATTCATGTTTTGGAAAATGTTGAGGAGGATATACAACCTGAGTTTAATGGTCTTATTGAAAAATATATAAAAGATATTTATTTATTATTTCATGATACACATGTTAAGTGAATAAAAATTATATTATTATTAATACTTGTAATTCATAAATAATTATGTAATTGGAAAGTGGTTTGTGTAAAAATTAACGACACTAGAAATGTCATAATAAATATCTAATTATATCACTTTATATAAACACACTAGTTGTGCACAAAGGATAAAAATAATTTCTCTCAAGACTCAGAGAGAGTTATAGAGATATATAGGGTTATTTATCCATCTCTTCTCTCAATTAATAAATAGAAAACGGAGAGTTCTTCATCCTCTTAGAAGAATTTTACTACGATCAACCATAAATGACACAAGTGGTCGAGATCTATTGTTTTAGCACTTGGAGATTCTATGTCAACGTTTATAGATTTTAGTACATATTTAGATCCCCAATAAAAGGATTTTATACTTCAATTATACAAATAAATAATAATATGATGAGATCAAGTCAACCAGATCATCAATGAAGAAATAATTACCAGTTCATGTAATTTTTGATGTGCTTATAAATTAATTATAAATTACATGTGAAGATCCTTCACTTTTGGTTATTATGTTTAATAAAGTTAATTAATATTTGAATTTTATTGTTCATGATATCACTCGTTGTTCACAATAATAATTATTCATAAATTAAGACTAAAAGTTCAATTTGGCAATGCTAAAGAGGTTATTTTTATAAACATAGAACCTTCATTCTGTATTGTAGTACAAGTCATTATGAGATAATCTCATAAAGAATATGGGGTTTATTGGGCTAAATTTTTTTTCCCTTGTCTACTATCTTCTGAAGGAAATTAAATAATCTTTTTTTGAACATCCTTTTATATCAATTTTCCATTGTATGATCATGAGATAATTGGATGACCTGAATATTTTTCTCCTAAATATTTTTCTCATAATATAACTTATAACCTCACACAATGAGAAGATGAAAACTTATAATGGATCCATTTCCCATAGAGAATGCCTATAATATCCTATGTGTATGAACGGTTTGAATTTCAAAATAAATTTGAATTTTTCAATATTGTGGACAGTTTATTTTGAGAACCTTGATTCAAAGGAAGAATATGAGAGTTTGAGCATCCTGAGATGATGATTTTGGATATGTTTAGAGGGTTGAAAGGTTCTTATGGTGATTAGGACATTATTATAAGCTTTTGTTTATGTTTTGGATTTTTTTAGATTTCTATCCAAGGTGTAAAGTATAGTGTGCATGGTTTTTGAAAAACTATGTGTCACCCTGATCATGAGGAGGTTTTCAGTTCAAAATCTATAGCACATGGTTTTCTAACATGGTTAGAAAATATTTTTGATGAAATCATGTGTGTTGAATAGTAAACCTTGCAGTTTAGTTTATAGTTAGGTCTTGGCATATATTTTTTACACAGTTTTGGAAAAACCATGTGAAGTGTTGAATACTATAACAACAACAATTCACATGGTTGGATCACACTTTGGAAAACTATGTGGACCAATCATGTGAGAGGGGTGTTATTGGGTAGTGCATACCACTCAATTGGTGAACGGTCTTTAAAATCATGCATCCAAACTGTGTGGCCCATTAAAAAGGGTGAATTATCTTTTTTCTCTGTAGGTTTTAAGAATGAAATCTATTTTTCCTCACTCATTATTAATTCTCCCTCTTGGGTTTTTCAAATTTTTGGTTTACTTCAACCATGTTTCATGAGATAATTCCACCAAAGAATGGTGCAATCATCCATTTCTCATGGGATTGTACTCAGCTTAGCTAGAGGATGTCCCAAGACAACATCCTCTCATCGTCATGTGATGTTTCGATAAGGTACGTCACTATGGTGAATTTATTAAGGTTTTTTCCATTAAATAAAATAATTTTATTTATTTTGGAAGTTAATGTTAGATAATTTTCCAAGGATTGTTCCAAGAGAATTAGATATACATTTCAAGTGTTGTTGGGTGTAGCTTCGACATTACAAGGTTACTGGGTGAGATTTTCGATCTGAATTCCAATTTAAATAAAATTTCGAATTTAATATTAAATAGTTAAATTAATTATGACTTGATAATAATTATTAAATTTTAATGGTAGGATTTGATTTAGGTCCACTACTAGTCTGGGTGATGGTAATTTCACATGGAAGGGTTTGGACGGGTTTCAATTGGAGCTGTCGAATCAATAATTAACAAGGGGAAAGCTTCTAATGAGTTAAGTGGTCTTTCATAGTTACCCCTATGGTTTATACTTGTGATTGTGTGTCATTTGGACCTTGTGATCTCACAAAGTGGGAGACCAATATATGGTTTAAAATTAAGTTGAATAATTAAATTCTTCTTTAAATTTGAAGGAATTAGTTAATTTAAAAATAAAATGTTTATTTATTTAAAACATGCCATGTGAAATGAATGAGAATAACAGTCCAGGAATAACCCTTGTTCACTAGCTTGTGACCTTAGCTACTGATGGTTGAGGCCATAACTATTTAGATATTGGGTGTCCTCCAGACCTCTTGAGAGGTGATACTAGACCAAATGAGACTTCTTAGCCCACTCATATGGTCTTGAGACACCTCCAAGTTGTAGGTGAGGGTGAACTTAGAGATTGTAGGTTGTGTAGGCCATAGAGGTCACATTTTGTGTTCTTGAGCTCTTTGGAATTCTCAATACATGTACAGGATGAGAAATACTACCCCATTTTGATATAATTGGCCTTGTTGGGTGGACCGAGGTGAGTTGGGGTGGACCGAGTGAGCGGTCTATCGTAGAATGACTATGTACCCTACGATGGGTCGTGTGACATATCTTTATACCTTGCTAGTGTGGAACGTCCTTTGTCAGTCCTTGGGGTCATGATGAACTTTCAATGTTTCTGAGGGATATAGTGTCCCAAAGTGATGGGTGTTGACCTAAGAGATAATATTAATACTGAGGACTCCAAGTGAAATGATTTCATTGGTATTGGCTAAGGGAACCCCAGTGGATTCCCAATTTTAGACCAACCCTAAGCGGGTGTATGTGAGATGAGTAGTGGTGAATGTAAGTATTCTATGGGACTTGATTCTCTTGTTATACTATATGGGGTTTTGGTGGGGTATAGATATGGGTAGATATATATAAAGGTGTCACTTTATAACCCACATTACATTGTGAATCAATAAGACTATGGTGGTTGTGCCAAGTCTGGTGTGAGGTTGGACCCTTTTTTATTTTTTACATTATCATGATTGATAACCTAGGGTGATGAATTCCCTAGGTAGTTGTTTACTTTTTATGGTCATTGTGTTAGACCAGAGGATATGTGTTGGGAAAGAACCCCTCAAGGTAACTTTCAATTGTTTTTGGATTGATAGTGTTTACTGAAAAATAAGGTTAACAAAGTATTTTATGAATTTCTAGTGTTATTATTGTCAAGGTGTATTGAAAAATATCCAAGATAGATGTATATAATCTTTGGATGTGGTAATTAAAATTACAAGTACAAGGTGTCACCATTTCCCAATTTTTTCCAAATTATTTGGAGTCTAAAATTTTTAGGATTGATCAAGTTTTTAAAAAATTAATTTTTCGGGGTTGCCTCATAAAAATATTAAAAAGGCATGGAATACAAAAAAGATTGATGTTTTGAAAATTTTCAGGTTTACATGAAATTTTTGTGATTCTAGTTGTTTTAGATATTCATGAAATATTTCTATGTCATGAAGGAAATATGTTAAGTTACTCGATTATGATAATTTTCATGAAAGTAAAATTTCACTAAAGTTTTGGGAAGACATTGTTTTTTAAAACAACTAAGAATATTTTTATGAAAAGGTAATAGAGGGGTTGGATGATAATCAAAATGGAGGAAATATCTATTAATAGGAATCTACCCCCCCCCCCCAGTAGAAGATAAGAAGCCTTAGTGAAAATTATATGGCTCAGAATTCATGAAAATGTTTCATGAAGGATTTTTCTTGTGCTAAGGTTTTCAAAAGATCATCAATTTTTCTAAGAAAATAAGTTTTTTAGAAGATATGTATACTTTAAAAAAATTTAGAGTTTCATGAAAGTTGTGGGTCTCAAAAAAGTAGTGATTTTAGTGAAAGTTGTGGATTTACCAAAAGTAGAAGGTTTTTTAAAGGATTGTGAAATTTTGAAAAATTTATAAAAAGAGTTTTGTGAAAGTAAATATTACATGAACTAGATGGTATTTCCCCTTAAATATATAGAAAATTGGAATTAATCTTGTGGATGAATTTATAGCTTTATGATTCACCAAATGACGTATAAATATTATTGATTCAAGTAATCAATGGAAGGATTTTTTGGAGCAGTGAGAACACTTCAGTTGAGAGAGAAGTGAGATTTTAATTTGTAAATAGTATTAAACACATAGGTATTGTGAGTATGCTCCAAACATTGAATCCGAAGTGTATTTTACTGGATTCTATATAAAGGCACACTGCCTTTGTATTCTCCTTGGACATTTCCCCGTGTGGGTGAACCAAGTAAAGTTTCTCTTTTTCATGCATGATTTCATTTCAGCTCATACATTTCTAGAGGAATGAGAGAGAGATAAGTGTTTTTCTTAACAGTGAAAAAAGATCTGAATGGGTAATTTATTTTAATTTACCATACATTAACTCATCCCTCTCGATGTATTTAACCTAGTTGGGATAATAGTGTATTACCCACAGTTCCCAACTATGCCATAGGGATGGGTATATTACCCCCAATTGGCATACCATACATTCCATAAGGATGGGTATATTACCCCTGATTTTCATATTATCTATATATGATCTAGGGATATGTATATTTCTCACACATAGTATTTCTCCTAACGTGATTTATCTTTTCCATGACGTCTGTATATTAGCCTTAGTTGGTTGAGATAACATGCCATGGGGATGGGTATATTACCCTCAGTAGGCCTTTTCTCTATATATCTCCTAAAATTACCTAGGGATTAAATAGAGGGACTTTTTGGTTAGAAATATCATCACTATGTGCTCAAAAACACCCTGACACTAGCTGAAGTAGGTTTTCTTTATCCAAGTCTTAAGTCTGAGGATCAAAACTGGTTACTATTTTGGAATGTTTATTAGAATGTGCTTAAAGACATTCCAACATCATGTCAATATAGGTAGTTTTTATTCATCTTTCTATAATTATTGTATTTTTTTAATTTAGTCGGATATGCCACCTGAACATATTACTACATTTTCATTCTGTACAGGACCAATTTTGTGGTTCCCTACTAAGTTCTTTAATTACACCCTTCTTGGGCTACCATTGCATTGGGTGCCTGAGAAAACATTCACTTTATGTAGATATAGGTTAGGTTGAGACCCATAGATTAGATATAGGATGTTCATTTGGACATATTAGATGAAGTTTGGATCATGGTGCATGATGTGGGTTGAATATTTAGTGGATACAATATTTTAATTTCCATTATTTAGGTCTGTATATATAATTGTCTTAGTGGGTAGTGAGTTGTATGTATGGTGTAACTTTTTTGGTCTTTACTGTATTTCATTTATTATCTTTTAAGTTATATTTATCTTATTATATTTTAATTTTACTTATGAGTAATTATATTTAGATATTTTTTATTCTATTAAATACTCTTATATAAGAGATATAGCCTCCCCATGATACCTCCTTATACCACCGTTATTAGCCTTTAGCCTCTGGTGTTCAGTGAGGTGTCTTTAAGGTCACGTTGAGAACAGGTTCAGTTACTAATCATAGAGTGACTTGGGATGGGAGGTTACAAATTGTTATTAAAGTATTATTATGTTTTTAATTTACTTTTTCAGGATTTGGTAGAATGGATACATAGTAATGTTTCAAATCTTGTGTTTTAACCCTAAAAAGTACATCACAAACACCCTTTCCCAATGAAATTCCAGGTAACTGGGGGTATGAGGTTGATTTTCTTAGATTATGATGTTATGTTTTTTTATTTTCACCAAGTGTGAAACATATGAGGTTTGATATTTTTTATTTATGAATTATTATATTTTGTCTCTTGGACCATTGAAAAGAATCCAATTAGTGTGCTTTTGACTCTTGGAATGTAAAGGTGAGACTTATCTAATGCATTATATAAGGCACATAGGATTAATATGATATACAAAAATTATATTGTTACTGTTCTTACTGAAGACCGAGGATCAACTATTTAATGTGTCAAAAACTTATCATACGGTGTTTTCCCATATAAGTACTTAGTGGAATTTTACTCGGTTGGGATGAATTGTATACATGCATTTTATTTTGGTCGAAAGTAATGTATATTCTCATTGAAAATGATGATATAGTACCTTGGTGTATGGGACTTGAAATGACACTAATGGTTTTACATGAGCATTAGGTTCCCAAGTAGATAACTCCCTATGGGTATTTTTATTTATTTTAAGTTATTTGAAGTGTCAGTAAGAACTTATATGGTGTTTTCCAATAAATCATGGAATAGAACTCTACTTAAGAAAACCATGTGACCCTATTTACTTTACATGTATCATATATGATTTAATTATTATGTGTATACAAACCATGGTTGATGATATCATGATTCTTGAGGGAGTAGTCTCATAGGTGGATGACAAGTGAGATTGGTGCCTAGTGGGCTAGTGTTTGGCATGTGATGTCTGGTGTTTATGTATGAAAACCCCTAGAGTGTGTGATTTGGAATGTGGGATATCATCTTTATTTTATATGGGTGCACAAAATAAATCCTATTAGTTGTGTCCTTTTGTGATACTTTTATTGTTGGGATTTATGGGAGACCTAGAGACATGTAGACTTGACTAGGACCTTAGTGGGTCAGTGTTATTGATGTTGTAGGGTATCCCATGAGAGGGGTTGACCTATTCTTTCTAGTTTCATAGATATGGTAAGTGTGGGTAAGTTATTTTGTTCAAGACCGATGTATGAGAGGTGTTTGGGGGTTTGTGGCATGGGCAGGATGATGTCATTAGTTCATGAGAAACAGTCTTGAGTGTTTTGTTGTCGATGCCAGTTTTAGAGGGTGAGATCATTCGAATTCCTAGCCCTAATATTATTTGGATAACTTTCTAGTGTGTTGTGATTGTGGGTAAATGATTGGGGATTTAAAATAGAATTCCATGGTGTATAATTGTTTGGTTATATTAACAAACATAAATGTCATGGAGCATGATTAGTGATTTTAGAGTGTCAGCATAGTTTGGTGATGTGTGATCCACAGGTTTGTGGACCAGGTTTCAATGATTTGGTGGTATGAAAGTGTAATATTATTATTCCTCTATGAATTATAATTAGTATGTGACCATTAAGAATGGTGTTGAAAGAATTTTAATATCATTGATTCCCATGGAAAGGATAGGGATCGATGAAGTTTTGTGAATCATTTGAGGGAATAGTAGACCAAGAATTTGATGAGATTAGCCAATGATGATCTATAAATTGATCTAGAAATGAAATTACAAGGACAAACTTATAGTGTGGTGCATGATAGAAGTAAAGGGGTTTTAACCTCATGTTGTAAGGTCCTCGGATGAGTGGAATTGGTCATTGGATTATTGTTACATTATTTTTTTTGGGAGTAAACAGATTTGAATACAACTAAATTTCTAGGTGAATTATACAGGTTAATTCATATGTGACCTTTTATAAGGTCCAAGAATCGACCTCAGGGCCAGGATGAATTGACATGATTCGGTATTTATTGGGTTAGAGGAGCGTTGGTGCTCATGGTATGGTAGAGAATGATGGTTGGTTTTGTTTGATTGAGGATTGAACCATGGACTTTCACCAGAACTTAGGTACAGACTTGGGTGGGAACTCTAAAATGGTTATGGTTTACCTCTAAGGTAGGGAAATCAAGACCGGGTATTTGGGGTGATGTGTTAGTGGGGCTAGCCAAGTGTTTTGAGGAATCACATCTAGAGGATTTATGGTCGGTGATTATATGTGTAATTAGATGTGGTGGGATGGGAACCACATCAGATGCATCATGTTGGATGTGATGGGTTTGTTCTGTGGGTAGAATAAGGATTTTGAGAGAAAAAATTGGCTTATTGGTAAGGTTCTTAGATTATTATTTCTCATCCATTTTTTCAAAAATCAATAATGAAAATGGATACAATCATTTGATGGATGGTATCATATATGCTTCGGTAAAGTGTGATGGAACCACATCTGGTGAATCATTAGAACATAAGGGAGGAGTCTTAGTCCATTATTTTGATGGTGGAAAGCATCACATATCGGAATCATCCATTATAAGTGGATTAATATGGTGGGGATTGAAAGTTTTTATTATGGGAACTCTCAAATGATGTGTAATTTTTAGTTTTTAGGTGAAATAGAGTAGAAGGACCCAGCCTTAAACATTACATAATCTTGAATTAAATGAATAATTCACATGGGGTATATTTTCGGGTGTAGAGTTTTAGAGAATTAGGCCATAAATATTACATATCAACTTGAAAATTTAATGTAGACACCACTACTTAGTATGCATTTTTTTCATAAAATAAAAACTCTTAAAAATAAACATGTCAACTTCTAAGTTTTATAAAGTATGACTTTTACTTGATCCCATACTTGACCCTATTCATCTTTAAGTCCTATGGAAAAAATTCAAAAACATGGGATGAGCATAAAAAGCTCAGTAAGGGTTACAAAATAAGGAAACAAAAAATTAACCCATCAATAAATACAAATAAATGAAACCATATTTTTCGATCATAACATACCTTATGAAATCATAAGATTTATGAATAATACATAAAAATCATAAATCATAAAGGTAACTTATGGAATTCATAACATACATACATTGTAACTATCACAGCTACATAGGGAGTCACATTTGGAATACCCATCACAATATATTCACTAAATCTCTTAGGAGAAACATTAACATTTACCTCTATTACGTTACCCAATGCATTGGAGAACTATCTCGAGATCACCCGCCCTAGGTTTATCACAGAACCACCCGTATACGTAAAAAATTCCCAATAACCATGACATAATAATAAAACATAACAAAAATATAACATTTCCACATTCCAATAACAATATATCAAATCAAGATATTGAAATAAACAATACTTTATCAAACCATTTTCAAAACCATTAAAAACATTTAATAATGAGATTTTTGAATCAAAGTGTACCATACCACTTTGAAGCTTTTAAATGAATTATCATTTGAAAACATTAATTTCCATATAAAAAAACCCTAAAAACCATTTTGAAAACATAGGCATTAATGAGAAATATTTAGAAGAATAAATTTTTAAAACTTTTAAAATGATATTTCAGTTAAAGAGTTTTTAACAAAATGAGATACGCTTGAATACAAATAATTTAGGAATAACATTTAATCAGAAATTCATAATATCATGAGAATAAATGGATTCATGATATAATATTCTGAAGGAAATTATATACACCATATAATATTTAATTGTTTCATAACAACAATGAAGTTTCAATGGAATGTAATTTGAGATGAAATCCCTTATAAAAACTATATCCTTAGATAAAGGATAAATAAATTACATAATAATGTGTGAAAAATATAAATACACTCAATATGATTGGATATTTATTTTAAATAAATGATAGGACATTCACACATTTTCTTTTTAAGACAAAACCAATGACTTGGATGTTTAACTCAATGAATGGAAATTGAGTTAAAATTACTCTTATCAAGTTCATAACGATGACATGAGAATTTATCAATGGAATGATTATGTGTATCATAGGTATATCCACACAAAGGGTATTATAAATTACAATATAAATAAATAAATAGTGATTCCATACATAATCATATCATGACATAATTAAGAATTATAAAATTAACCCAAGGAATGGAAATTGGGTTAAAAGGTTCCCTTACCGATTTGGTAACTTACGAAACATACAACCCATGAAAGAAGGATCATAAAATATAGATTTAAATACCCATAAATTTAATTATATTACATAATTAATACAATAATGGGTGGTAAATACACCACACAAAATGAAATAGTGGCAAATATAGCATGAATCGCGTGGGAATAAAAAGTGAGATGAAAATACCTTACCACATTGTAATCAATCGAGTCGTATGACCAAAAGTAAATAACCACCAAATGATTCATAGAATAATATGGATATAAAGATAATAATGATAATATATATAAAATTTTAGTACACAATACACCACATGCAATAAATTAGTGGTGAACAATGGAAATCTCACAGAATTAAAAGTGAGATGAGAAACCCCTTACCTCGTGTCCGACTTGACTTGTTTGTTCCTTGTTCTTCCTGAATAATAAACTTAAGTTAATTTATACATGGTTAATAACCCTTTTCAAGTTTATTATTCCTTTTATATCACTTATTAAAATTTTAGAAATATTATTTAATCATTTAAGTTAATAATGGTCGTTTTGTCGATATTTGGTACTTGAGTAAAAAATGAACACCTTATAATTACAAGTTGTCCTTGTGGTCAGGATTCCATTATATATATAATGATATTAATGATTTAGATATCATATATATCATATATTTTAAGAATATATATCTATTTATAATAGTACATAACATTTGGAGATAAGAAATGAAATGCACCGTTCATGGAGATGGTAAGCTGTACGTACGCATGAACGCTACTTCCATTTCTATTTCGTATTTTAACTAAATTAAAACTTAATGATACATAGTTATATTATAATTCCAGTATAATATCATATATAATTTCAATAACACCATCCTATATACTTACCATGCATGGCATGAAGGAGTCATCTCACTTTGAGGGGGCGGTAGTCCGCACTTCCTCAAATGAAATTATCGCGTTTACTCATAACAGAAACCATAAAAGTATGCAATAAATTAAAAATACAGAATCATAAAGAAAACATAAACATAATATAAATCATATATAAATATAGTTCCATCATAATGACCACCATAATAGGTGGTAGGAGATAATTGAACAATCATCATTTCGTGAGGCATTAGTCTGCCATCCACAGAAACAGTATGTTATTTACCCATTATATGGAGGTTTGTGTAAGTGTTTTTAGAATACATATCATAAAAACAACCTAGTATATTGAGGATAGTGTTTTTGTTATAAAATAATGGAATAAAAATATTTTAGGGGGTTGGAGAATTAAATAAAACAAAAGGACTTAAGAGAAGACGTTACCTTTAAATTGGGTATCTCTCATTGGATAGAACCAAAAGGATTACTTGAAGTGCCTTTTGACTAAGGTAAGGAATATAGGTGGAATATATAGATGTGGGGAGATTATTTAGGTAGATTTTGGATGATCAAAGGGGCTTGAGAGGTGTGTGGAATGAGTTTGAAGTGGTTTACTTTTATAAGGGGGTGGAGGGGCTCTTTAGAAAAGTTTAAAACAATTATTTACATAATTTGGAGCTCTTGATTCCAAATAAAGAATCCATTTTTACAAATTCAAAACACATAAGTGGCATAAATTAATTTAAAATTAATTCCTGCTGTCAAAACAAAAAGTGTGTTTTTATGAAATAATAACTATCAAAATATTGACACTTATTTATGTCCAATTTCAAAGTAAAATTACTTCCAATAACCAACATTGGATTAAATGGTAAAAAAATAATATAATTACACTTTAAAACCAATTAAAAAGATAATATAACCATATAAATAAATTAAATTAAAAGGCATTTTGGAATTAAAATATAGTATTTTTCACTATTAACCAAAAAATGAACTTTATCAGAAAAATACCAAAATTTTACCCAAAGTAAATTTTGATGTCCCAATTTTAAAGAAGAATTTTATTTTATCAAAAGAACATATAAAAGTGACCAAAACTATATTTAAAGAGGGTTCTCTATCAAAAGGTGTTAAATTGAGTTTTTAATGAATATTAGAGTATTTATGCTTGAAATCAGATGTTTTTCTTATTTTGAGCCTCTAAAATTTATTGGATAAATGTGAAAACATTTAACAAACATGTATATTCATATTTTAGTTATTTCATTCCATTCCTACCAATAAAACTGCTAGGAGTTAACTACCATTTAAAATAATATTTTATTATTATTTTTCAGTATAACTCAATGTTGTGTGCAACGTAAGATTGCAAAGAAACTCATTGTTGTGTATTAGGTAAGCCATCGAACATAGAATCCCCTTTAAAGTAAAATTAATAATTAATTTGTAAATATTAATAAATATGAAAATGTGATATTATTTATTTACCTAGGATGTTACACATAGTGGCTAGCCATGTCCATTCTCTAAGAATGAAGTACTTAAGAAAACATATTAAAGGTATTTTGAAAAAAATATAAAGGAAACATGATACTAAAAATTATCGGGGTTTATTCAAGGTTTATAGCACTAGAATATGTATGTTGGAAGAAGATTGTATTTTTTATTTTTATCTTCCTTTTTAATTTTGATTGATAATACACAATAATAAGTTATTATTTTTTTTTAAATATTTTTTAGGAGTCTATCTAACTATACTTATTCACTTACTAATTATTTTTTATCATTAAAATTAAAATACACTAAATTATGATCCCGAAATTTGTAAACCACTGAACCCTATTAGAATTGTTGTCAACCAAAAAGATGTAATGAATTAAACCCTAGGCTAGCTTTAGAACAGGAAATCATAGAACCCTCCTTTTATTGTCATTATAAAGATATATTATGTTTAGTGGTGAATTAGGGATCATACCTAAGTAGAGATGAACTAATTTTAGGGATTATATTTGAACCATAAAAATAGATCTCATGTTTTTTGTTTTACCAATTAAAATTATGCTCTCACAATTCAAACATTACACTTCCTGATGCCCTTTGTGTTAATTATTAAATTTCTTGATTGGTTTATTTTATGTTAAAAACTCCATTCATTGATCATTTTTTCGTGAACTTTAATATCTCATTGATTAAAAATAAATAATTTAATAATGTGAGAATTAGATCAATTACTAAGAAAAACTACTCTTCTTGGGGTGGTGTAGTCATCGTAGAGATGTTTTTTATGTGAAAGGGTTTAGAAAGGGTAAAACCCAATAATATTTATACTATTAATTTCAATCCCAAATAAGTAAACAAAAAAATAACTAAATTTAAATAACAAAATAAATGGAAGATAATTGGAGAGTTTATTACAAAAAACATAAACATTACAATGTGATGAAGAAAAAGAAGGCTTAAGTGATGGGATCTATGCTTCAAGAGATCTCTCACTTGAAATTCTTAGAGTAAAGGAGTGAAACCACTTCCCCTAAATCTATTAATTCATATTCAAACCCCTACAAAGAAGATAAATTCACATTTATATAAGGGATAATTGGCTTGGGTTATAAGAGGATACAAGTTTGAGTGGAAAATTTTTGAAAAAAAATTAGTCATATTTTCACTGACTTATTGTCATCAAATATGCATGAACCAATAATTTATATTTAAGTTTTTTTAAATTTATTCCTATATATAATTTCCATGTTTGAGCTAAATACATTCTCTAATTTAGAAGATATGGCATGGATGGTTAAGTTTTTTCCAATTTGGTGTGTCCAATCCATATTTGACTTCATAGGCCATTGACTCCAATCAAATGCAACATAAAACTCATATGTTTTATAAGAAAGTTGTATCCCATTGATTGAAGCATTTTAATAATTAAAATATGTTCAAATAATTCATAGAACAATATATATCACCAATAAACAGTAGTTAATTTTAAATGGTTGAAACTATATTTTTCATCAAATTTGAAAAGGAATAATCTAATCCAATATATTCTATAAATTAAACAAATTAACATAATGTTATTAAATTATATCATTTATTATCAATAAAATATTCAATAAAAATGTATTTTATCAACTCCCCCACACTTACACTTTTTCACTCTTAGGAAAATTTATATGGAATATATTATATATAGTTGGGAAAAGATGGTAGTTTTGACATTTTCCAATCCATAGTGGAAATATATGAAGATAATAATCTCATAAAGAAGATGATATCAGTAAATTTTAAATTTATTATCTCATATATTATATGAAAATAAAACCTAGGGATATTAAATATGCTAATCATATAAAAATAATGCATGGGTCTACAATTCAATTAATTACCCATGTGTGTGTACCAACCATTTTAAGATAATACCTTCAACCTTTAATTAGTATATTTAGTTCAATTAAAAAAATTCTTCATCCCTAGTGTAATTCAATTGAACCTGTTCAACATTCCTTTGCAATCAAATGTTAATACCCGCTCACTTTAAGTATTCATGAAATTCAAACCTTAATCTAAAAACCTAGATATCACCACATGTTCAACATTTTATCACTCCTCTATTTATTAAGATAACATATATATATATATATACTTATATGAGGATGTATAACTGTTAGATGTCTAATAAACACACATAGGACAATTTAGTTTGGTAGTGAAATTGATCAGAAGTGAAATGATGTATGGATCAACCATTTATGTAAGATGAAAAAAAAATTACACAACTTGACTAAACCTTCAATTGAGTAGGAAAACATTCACAATTCATAATTTTGTATACAGTAATATTAAGAAATCAATGATAAAATTTACCATGGAAAAATATCACAAAGAATGGTTTCAAAATATAAAACCATTGATAATGAAACAACCAATCATATTATCAATGAATTCCATTTTTATAAAAAAAAAATAAACCCTTAATAATGGAATATTTCTCATTCTTATCATGATACCAGTGAATTTTGAAAAATTAAACATGAATTTTTCATATTTTCTACATGTAAAAGATCATGTTACATTATGTTTTTATTTTATTTTTTAAGTAACACAAAACACACACACAAATTACAAAAATTAAAATCCTATACAAGATACCCTAAAATATTTCACCTCACCCGCAATTAAAATATTACATTATACTTAATTTCAACCTATGAGATGATATATTCAAATGATATGTTGAATTGTAAATAGTAAAAATAATATAAAATTCAATGGATTTGGGATAGTTGGATGTTGTCAATTGATGATGGGGTCTTACAATGTGACAAAATCAACAACTTGAGTTGTAAGTCTCTCAATGTATGATTTCAAACATTTTTTATTGACTATAAATTTTATTCATGTGGTATATTTTATGATAGCCACTACAATATAATGAAATTCATTAGATAAAACATAAGGGTCTAACTATATAGAATGTAAATTACTAGGTATCAACTTCAGTCATTATAACACCCAGATTTTATTTTTATGAAAAAAATATTTAAATAATTTTTATTCTTTAACTAGCTTTCTTTTCACACAATCGAAATTTTAAATAAACTGCGAGATGTCCTTAGTATAAAATTGTTGTTATAGCCTAGTTGTTAGGTTATTAAGAATAATTGTAACTAACTTATGAATATGCATTGTGAATTCTTTGGCTATTGATTATATATGAAAAATATAAACTAGGTATATGTATTTTTGGGTGGATATACTTAATAAAATATTTTTTATACATACAATGGATATTTTAATCATAGGCTGTGAATAAACCCTATTTGTTGTATAAAAACCAATTTTTTTTAAAAAAAGGATAATCTTATGCCTTTGAATAGAGAACCCCTTTTATATTAATATTTTTACACATTAATAATTTTTATATGACAATATAAACACGTTATTTTAAAGTGGGATATAGAAATTTACTTTGGTGGAATGTATGATATTTTCTGATAACATTCAATTTTTGATGAATAATAAAAAGTCACTAAATTTTAAGTGAAAACAACTTTTTCATCGAGATAATTTAAGTGGTTAAATTATAATATTGAATGATTTTAAAGTACAAATAAAATATATTTATATCATTAAATATAATTTTTTTCATGAGAATTAATTTTTAATTTAATTCATATGTGAAAAAATTTCAATCTTTTGAAATTTTTTAACTTTTAAAAAACCCATTCTCTCATTTTGACAGTGGGATTGATTTTAAATTAATTACTGAAACTTATATGTTTTAAATTTTTAAAAATGGACTCCATATTTGGAATCCGTAGGTCCAAATTATGTTAATATGCTACTTTTATTTGTGGGCATTATGAATAATAACGTTGATAATTATTTTTATTACCATGGTTAAAGGTAAAAATGATTTTATAAAATTACCTTAACAACTATAAAAATCTTATTGGATGACTAAATTAGACACTTATAATCTAATTTTTGAAATGGAATCACTTGAAGGCCACTTACCTATGAATATGACATGAATGTAATAAAAACTAATGAATGTGACAAAATGTCACAATCTCATTTTATATTAGCATATTAATATTATTATATGGATAACTAGAGATAATATATACTATATATAGTATTTGGAAAGATAAAATAATTAAATACATCATAAAAATTTATTTATAATTTTTACATACTAAATAATTACCATTAATGATGTAAAAATTATTTCTTTAATAGAAATAAAAAATAATTGGTTTTAAAAATATTAAAAGAAATATAATATGAACTAATTACTGTGATCCATTAATTTTATAGGTTAATATGACATGTTAGGAGTATATTTAATATTATTTTTGGAATTTATCTTATGTGTGTATTTTTTAAAAAGTCAAATAAATGAATAGTTCCAAAGTTGAGAGTATTGATATTTTATAAAAATAACATTTTGTTAAATTATTTATAAAACATAAAAATATTTAAAAATGAAGAAGTGATAATCATAAGATCTAATATGTCATTAAATATCCATTTATGGTCAATTAACACCATATAATTAAATATTTATAACCATTAAATATTTAGAATGATATTACCACAATTAAAATTAAATATAATAACTAAGTGTCAATTAAAAATATATGGTTTAAATCAACAAAATAACTTGTCCAAAATTTATTGGTTGATGAGAATACAATCCTATCACATATAATATTCAAAATTAGGACATTTTAGAGGTTTTTTGTAGGTTTTTATTTTATTATAAATTATTATTTATGGAGTTTCAAAAAGTGCCCCTCGCCTCAATTATACAAATGCACCTCCTCCCTCACCTATTAACTTTATTTTGAGCCATCAAGATCAGCCATACCCTACCATTTTTCCTTCTCAACTTCTTTATTTTTATTCTATAGGTTCTATTCATCTTCAAATACAATCTCTAGTGCTATAAGAATATATTTATAGGTAGCCCATTGAGGAAGATGATGTTCTGATACATACGAAGCATATCAGACCTTTGGTAAGGGATAATTTTGAAATCTCATTTTTATTCGATATTGTTTGTAGATAAGTATTTTCTAAGGTATATGTTTCATCCACATACATATTTATTAATTATGTAATATTTTTTCTCTTCTTCTAAAATTTTTTAAAGTTAATTTTACCTTTCATGAATTTTTATTAGATGGTATGAAAGGAATATTTTGTCATTATATGATTTGAGGTACTTTTTGACTTTTATACCAAAAGTATGAGGATAATGTTTCTTTAACTTATACAGAATGAATGTATTTTCACATATTCTTAATTCCTTATTTTCATGAAGCTTCCACTCCATGGTTTCATGTGTATTTTCAACTAAATTCTTTTCTTTTAAAATCGCGTGGCATTTTGAGAAAAGAAATTTTTTGAAAAAGAATGTATATTTTCCTCAGGAATTAAGTTGAAGTGTTTTATCAAAATTATTTTCCATCTAAGATGACATAGGGTTTTTGTTTCTATCCCTGTTATTACTATGATTTTATTTTATTCATTAAATGATATTTTATATGGATTATGTTATGATGAAATGATGTTTAAGAAACCCATTTTATTTCTTTTTGTTATGCTATGATGAATGATTTATGTTTTTGTGGAACAAGTAAGAATTATTTCATTTTGATATAGTTGGGTCCTATATCTCCCTCAAATCATTGGTTAAATATTCATATCTCATTATATAGACATGACTGGAACGAAAAGTAAGTCTGGTTCAGTAATATAGGGATGGAATAAAGAGTGAACTTGGTTCTGTAATGGACTTTGTCTGCTATAATGGTCTCGAAAATGAGCCTTGACTAATATGAAATGATTTTATATGCTTATGTGTGTATACCATGAAATTTAATGTGTTGTGTTATGAGTATTTGGATTACATTTCACATGTATGATTTATCCCATGATGTGATATTATGATATTTTATATATAGGATAATATTTTTCAAATGTTATGTTCTTATGAGTATGATATGATTGATATTTCCCTTATTTACCCTTATTGAGAATTTGTGATCACTTTTTAATATGGTTCTTTTCCCCAAGTCATGAATAATGGTATTAAGTAAGATATGTCAAAAAGAATTTAGTTATGAATAAATAAGCAGGAGACAATGTGGTTGTTTTATGAACTAGTTGTTTATGTTTCCAAGTTTCTAAAGACACTAATCCTATAAAATGCTAGCATGGTTTTGTTATGTTATGTAATAAATATTCTTCAATGTTTATGTAATATCTTTATTAAAATTATGGCCCATTATAGTTGGTATTAGAGGAAAGGTATAGTTAACCTTTAGAAACTAAGATGAGAAAGCCTTAGTAAGAAACCAAAGGATATGTCTCAGTATATGATACAATCCTAGTGTTTTGGAAATTACCATGAATAACCTAGAATAAAACCTAAAGTGTCCTAAATTTAAATTTTATTCTTCATTATGTGTTTTCTCTATTATTATTTGTGATTATCACACTATGTTTCTTGGTTTTAGTCAATGGATAGAACCTGAAAGAATCATGTTAATGTTGAATGCGATGGGAAATGTTGTGATTGAACCCCTGAGAAACCAAATGTTATGGGAGGTGGAATGAAAAATCTTGTATCCATGATCACACAACTTTTTCAAGCTAGGAATTATGCAGGTCTTCCAAACAAGAAAATTATGTAGAAACATTCTATTGAATCCATCATGAGGTAGTGGCCACCTTCATTCAGTAGGTCTTCTAATCCATTAGTGGCTAAAAAATGGATCAGTACTACTGAAAAGATATTTTCAATTCTATAATGTTCTGAACAAGATAAAGTCATCTTAGTAGTATATCATTTGGAATGTGAGACCGATAAATGATGGAATCTTATCAATAATACGAGGCAAAGAGATGAAATTGAGTCTATAGAATGGGATGAGTTCAAGAACTTATTTTTTAACAAGTAATTTCCTCATATTATTCTAACAAATATAGAGAAAAAGTTCCTTGAACTTAATAAAAAGGATGATTAATTTCTCAGTACCTACAAATAAAATTTTATAAGACTTTCAATGTATGCTTCTAGAATTATTATCCAACTTGAGAGTAAAGTTGATCGATTCTTTAGTGTATTAAAACCATGTCTCTGAAGGGAATTATCCATAAGAGACTTCAATAGATATGGGTAAATTTTTCGATGTAGACTCAAGGTTGATATGGATATTGGAGTAACCCATCAATCATATGGGTTTTATAAGAAGAGATAAATGGAATTTAAATTAAAATCTAAAGACCACACTGAAAAGAAGATGAGTTTTCCCTTATTCTCAACGTGTGGAAAGAAACATGGAGGGAATTGTCTTAAAGGGATTAGTAAATGTTATAAGAGTATAAAATAAGGTCACCAGGTAGATGAATGCTGAAGTGATGGGGAAAATATTTCTAATGATGCGAACAAAGAAAAGGCTACACAGAATGCGCCTCCTACACTTCAATGTTACAAGTGAAAGGAATTGGGGAATTAGGCCAATCCATTATCTAATCCAAGGGTTATTGATGATGATCAATGTCAAAAAAATCTTAAGGAAAAAGACAAAGGAAAGTCACATGAAATTTCTATCTGTGATTTTGAGTAAGATAATGAAGTGGTGAAAGGTACACTTACCATCCACTCTAAAGTAGCAAATATTTTATTTGATTCTGGATCCACCCACTCTTTTATTTATGATGAACTTTCTAAGGGTATCACCATATTACCTCATCAATTAGATGCTGATTTTTCTATGAAAACATCTAATGGAACAATGGTCACATCAAAAGTTTATATTTCTTCTCTGGTTGAATTTTATGGGAAAGTTCTTCCTGCAAATCTAGTGATCCATCTTATAGTAGAATTTGATGTGATTCTTGGCATGGATTGGTTTTATCTATATGTAGTGCGTATCAATTTCCATGTAATTGAAGTCACGTTTCATATTCCAGATCAATCTATGATCATCAATCTATGGAAGGATGAATATAAAAATCAGTAGAAATTTCTTCCATATCATGGGTCTTTATTCCTATAATTGAAGGTTATTTATCTCAAATATTTGGGGAGAAACTCATGATTAATAATACACCCATTTTATAGGTGTTTTATGATGAATTTATATAGGAATTTTTAGGTCTTCCACCAAGTCATGAAGTTGAGTTTTCAATAGAGCTCATATTCGGTGATATGCCTATTTTAAAGACACCTTATAGAATGGCCCCAATTGAGTTGTAGGAATTGAAGAAGCAAATACAAGAGAATATTGATAAGGGATTCATATTCCCTAGTGTGTCACCTTAGGGAGAACCTATTATTTTTCTTAAGAAGAAATATGGATCAATGAGACTCTACATTGATTATCGAGAACATAACAAGATCACTATCAATAAAAAAATATCCTCTTCCCCGCACGGATGACTTATTTAACCAACTACATGGAGATCAACACTTTTCCATGATTGATCTTTATTAAAGATATCATCAATTAATGTTCAAAAAGAAGGATATACCAAAGATGACGTTTTTTACAATATATGGACACTCTAAATTTATAGTGAGGCTTTTTGGTCTTACTAATTCCCCTAATTTCTTCATGGAACTAATTAATATAGTATTTAGAGACTATATTGATCATTTTTTTGTCTTTATAGATGATATTATTATGTATTAAAAGAGTAAGGATGAACATGAAGATCATGTGAGAATTGTACAAATGACCCAGAGAAAGGAGAAGCATTATGCCAAATTTACCAAGTGTGAATTTTGGCTTCAGAATGTTTTATTTTTGGGTCACATAATCTCAGAAGAGGGGATATTTGTGGATCAAACCAAAACAAAGGTTATTGAAAGATGTTCGAGACCAACAATGATAAATGAGATCTGAATTTTTCTTGGTTTGGTTGGATATTATAAACAGTTTTTGAAAGATTTTTCATGATTATCTAATCTACTCACCAAGTTCTCTCGGAAAGGGGTTATGTTCATTTGGATGGAGGAATGTGAAGAGAATTTCATAGATATAAAAAGAAGGTTATCTAGTGCACTTGTGCTCACATTGCCTTGTATTAGAGAAAGATTTTTGACTTTCATTGATGCATCCAAGAAGGGTCTAGGATGTGTTCTCATGAAAAAAACATATGGTAATAGATTATTTCACATAGAAGTTGAAAATTCATGAGAGAAATTACCCAAATCATGATTTGGAGTGATTTTCGGTAATATTTTCATTAATGATATGGAGGAATTATCTTTATGGTGAAAGGTGTGATATTTATTCTGATCAAAAAAGTTTAAATAATATTTTCACATAAAATTAGTTGAATATGATCCAAATAAGATGGTTGGATTTGATTAATGATTATTAATTCTCAATACATTACCATCCTGGGAAAGTGAACAAGGTGGAAGATGCTTTGAGTCTAAAAGACCATGCTAGCTTATCCATAATGAGGATCGTGAAAGATTGAATATTTATGGATTTTTGAGCAATAGATCTGAAAATTTTAATTGAATGGGAGAAATCTTGTCTTTCTCAAATTAATGTTCAACCATCTAAACAAGTGAAGATTAAGGAGGCGTATATGGAAGATGTAGAGTTACAAAAGAAGGTGAGAAATGTTCCTGAATTCAACCTTGATTGTGATGAAATAATAAGGTTCAGTAACTGGGTTTGTATTCCTCCAATACCATAATTAAAGAAGGAGCTATCAGATGAGGCTCATAGTTATTCATTCTCTATTCACCATGGAAGCATAAATATGTATAGGGACCTGAAAGAGTACTTCTGGTTTGATGGAATGAAAAGAGATGTTGCTTAATATATCACTTGATGCCTGGTTTTTCAGAAATTCAAGGATGAGAGACAGAAATCTAACAGGTTGTTACAACCATTACCCAAACTAGAATGGAAATGGGACAACTTCACTATGGAATTTTTAATCGGACTTCAAAAAACACCCAAAGGAAATAATACTATCTAGGTTATATTTGATCACCTTACGAAGTTATGACACTTCATTTATATTAGATAGGATTTATATATTGATCATATTTTCAGGATATATGTAAAAGAAGTGGTAAGATTTTATAGAGTACCACTTAACATTATATCCAATCGGGATCTGAGGTTTACCTCAAAATTCTGGTGAAGTCTTAAGCATTCCCTAGATACAGAGTTAAGTTTCATCACTGCTTATCATCCTTAGACAGAAGGTCAGTCTGAGAGGACAATTAAAACTCTATAAGACATGTTGAGAGATTTATCTATGGATTTAAAATGTGTTTGGGATCAACACCTACCATTGGTGGATTTTATTACAATAATAGCTTTCACTTCAGTATTCAGATGGCTCCTTATAAAGCTCTTTATGGAAAGAAGTTAATAACTTCAACTTGTTGGGATGAATTTGGGGAAAGAAACCTATTAGGACCTGATCTTCTTGATGAAATGGAAAAAAGGTCAAATCTATTCAACAACACATAAGAGCATATCAGAGTCGAAAAAAAAGTTATACTGATGACTGAAACAAATATCTAGAGTTTGAAGTGGGTGATAAGGTTTTTCTATGAATATCTCCCTCGAAGAACATAGTGAGATTTGGAAAGAAGTGCAAGATGAGCCCTAGGTATGTCCGTCCTTTGGAAATTCTAGATCATGTTGGGAAGATAGATTACCGATTAGAGCTTCCACATAATCTCTCTTAGTTTTATGATTTGTTCCATGTATCTATCCGGAGAAAGTAAATACTTGATCCATCACATGTACTAAGCTCAAAAGTCGTACCGCTGAAGCAATATCTTTTTTATGAAGAACAACCAATAGAGATTCTAGATCATAGAGAAAAAGTTCTAAAAAACAAGGCAAATTTCTTGGTAAATGTTTTATAATGGAACCACCAATTTGAATAATCTACTTGGTAACTTGAGTATATGATGAGGGAGAGGTATCCTCATCTATTTGTTTCCAGGTGAGGAATTTTGAGGGAAAAATTCAGTTGAAAGGGGGTAGAATGTAACACCGAGATGTTTTTTTATGAAGAAAATTTAATTAAATAATTTTTATTCTTCAAGTAGCTTCCATCTCATGCAATAGTGAATTTAAACAAACCACGAGATTCCCTTAGTATAAAATTAATGTTATATCCTAGCTGTTAGGTTAGCGGGAATAATTATAACTAACTTATGAAAATGCATTGGGAATTCTTGGGATATCAATAATATATGAAAAATATAAACTAGATATCTATATTTCCTAGTGAATATACTTAACAAAATATTTTTTATTCAACCAATGGATATTTTAATAATAGGCTGTGAATAAACCCTATTTGTTGTAAAAAACCCTATTTTTTTAAAAAAAGGTTAATCTTACACCGTTGAATGGAGAACCCTTTTAAATTAATATTATTACATATTAATAATTTTTATATGAAAAAATAAATATATTCTTTTAAATAAGGATATAAAAATTTACTTTTATTGAATTTATGGCATTTTCTGATAACATTCAAGTTTTGATGAATAGTAAAAACATGCCAAATTTTAAGTGAAAAAACTTTTTCCATTGAGACAATTTATATGGTTAAATTATAATATTGAATGGAATTAAAGTATAAATAGAATATATTTTTATCAAACAATATAATATATTTCATTAGAATTAATTTTACATTGAATTCATATGTAAAAACAGTTCAAACTTTTGCAAAGTTTTAACTTTAAAAAAAACTCATTCTCTCATTCCTACAATGGGATTGATTTTAAATTAATTACTGGAAGTTATATGTTTTGAATTTTTAAAAATGGACATTATATTTTGAATTATTAGTTCCAAATTATGTTAATAGGATAATTTTATTTTTGGGCATTATGAATAGTATCTTTGTTAATTATTTTTATTACCATGGTTAAAGGTAAATCGAGTAATTAAAAGTAAAAATATTATTATAAAATCACCTTAACACATGTAAAATTAAAATTGGTTGACTAAATTATTCCCTTACCATATATTTTCCTAATTTTAATCACTTTAAGGTCACTTGCCTATGAATATGACATGAATATTATTAAAACTAATGAATGTAAAAAAATGTCACAATCTCATTTTATATAAGTATATTAATTTTAATATATGGATAACTATAAGATAATATCAACTATAGATAGTATCTAGAAATATAAAATAATTACCTATATTATATAAATTTATTTATAATTTTTAGAGATTAAATATTTACCATTGATGATGACACAATAGTGATGTAAATTTTATTATTAATAGAAATTTCAAATAAATTGTTTTAAAAATATTCAAAGAAATATCATATGAACTAATTAATGTGATCCAAAAATTCTCTAGGTGACTATGAAATTCTATGAGTGTATGTAATATTTGTTTTTGAATTTATCATCTGTGTGTATTTTTTTTAAATTCAAATAAATGAATAGTGTTAAAATTGACACTATTGATATTTTATAAAAATAACATTTTATTAAATTATTTAAAAATATTAAAAATTTTAAAAAATTACAAAGTTATAATTATAAGATCTAAAGTGTCATAAAATATCCATTTATGGTGAATTAACACCATATAAGTAAATATTTATAACCATTAAATATTTAGAATGTTATTACCATAATTAAAATTAAATAGAATAACTAAGTTTCAATTAAAAAGATATGGTTCAAATTGGAAAAACAAATATGCACAAATTTTATTGGTTGAGGAGATTACAACCCAATATCATCTCATTTTCGAAGTTGAGACATTTTGGATGTTTTTGGGTAGGGTTTAATTTTATTATAAATTATTATTTTTGGAGTTTCCAAAAGTGATGCTCTCCACAATTACAAAAGTGAACCTCCTCCCTCGCCTATTCACTTCATTTTGAGCCTTCAAGCTCAGCCATACCCTGCCGTTTTTTCTTATAAACATCACTATTTATATTCTAGAGGTTTTGATCATCTTCAAAGACCAAATCTAGTGCTCTAAGAATATATTTAGATGAAGCACGTCTAGAAAGAGGAGGTTTAGATACATACGAATCATAACAAACCTAAGGTAAGGGATAATTTTGCAATCTCATTTTTATCTAAGATTATTTATATGTTAGTATTTTCATGGGTATATTTATCTTCCAAATCCATTTTTCAAAATTATGTAATATTATTTATATTATTCTCCAATTTTTTAAAGTTAACTTTACCTTTTGTGAATTTTTATTAAATGGTATGAAAAGAATCTTATGTTGTTATTCGATATGAGTTACTTTTAGAATTTTTAGAAAAAAGTCTGAGGATAATATTTTTTTAACTTATATGGCATGAATGTATTTTTAGATATTCATAACACCTTATTTTTATGAAGCTTCCACTACATGGTTTCAAGTGTATTTTCAACAAAATTCTTTTCTTTTAAAATAGCATGGAATTTTGAGAAAAGAAAACGTTTTTAAAAAATAATGGATATTTTCCTAAAGAATTAAGTTCAAATGTTTTATCCAAATTATTTTCCATCTAAGATGACATAGGGTTATGTTTATATCCCTATTAATAATATGATTTTATTTTGTTAATAATGGAATGATATTTAATATTGATTATTTTATGATGGAATGATGTTTAAGTAATCCATTTTATTTATTTGGGTTATGATATGATGAATGATTTATGTTTTTGTTGAACATGTAGGAATGATTTTTCTACTATATGAGTGGGACCTATATCTCCCTCAAATGCATTGGATAAATATTCATATCTCATGAGATAGACATGACTGGAATGAAAAGTAAATCTGGTTCAGTAAAACAGGACTGGAATGAGGAGTGAAATCAATTTAGTAATGGACTTTGTCTGCAATAATGGTCTCTAAAATGAGCCTTAACCAATATTAAATTATTTTCTATGATTATGTAGGTATGAAATTAAATTTAATGTCTTGTGTTATGACTATTGGGATTACATTTTACCTTTAGGATTTATCCCACGACATGATATTCTGATATTTTACATGCAGGATAATATTTTCAAATCTCTTGTTCTTGTGATTATGTTATGATTGATATTTACCTTATTTACCCTTATTGAGAATTTTATCTCACCATTTAATATGATTCTTTTCCCCAGGTCATAAATAAGGGTATTAAGTATGATATGTCAAAAATAATTCTATTTATGAAGAAATAAGAAGGAGACAATGTGGATGTTTTATGAACCAGTTGTTTATGTTTCCTAGTTTCTAAAAACACTAAACCTATACGGTCTTGGAATGGTTTTTTTATGTTATGTAATAAATATTCTTCAATGTTGAATTATTATCTATATGTAGTGTGTGGCCTATTATATTTGGTATCAAAGAAAAGGTATACTTAACCTTTAGAAACTATGATGTGAAATACTTAGTAAGAACCATAAGGATATGTATAGGTATAGGATACAATCCTAGTTTTTTAGAAATGACCATGAATAACCTAGGATAAAACTTAAAGTGTCCCAAATATAAATTTTATTCTCAATTATGTGGTTTTCCTATTATGATTTGTGTTTCTCACACTATGTTTCTTGGTTTTAGTCAATGTCTATAACCTGAAGTAACTGCGTTAATGATGAATGTGACGGGCAATTAAATGATTGTACCCCTGAGAAACCAAATGTTATGGGAGCTAGAATGAAAAATCTTGTATCCTTTCTCATACAACTTTCTCAAGCTATGAATCATATAGGTCTTATAAACAATTAAAGGAGGGGGAAACATTCTGTTGAATCCTTCATGAGGCAGCGACAACCTTCATTCAACGGATCTTATAATACATTAGTAGATGAATAATGGATTCATACCAAAAAATATATATATTCTATTCTATAATTTTATGAACATGAAAAATTCATCTTAGCGGTATATCGTTTAGAAGGTGAGGCTGATCAATGGTGGAATATTATCCAGAATATGAGGCAAATAGATGAAATTGAGTCCATGGAATGGGATGAGTTCAAGAACTTATTTTTCAACAATTAATTTCCTCGTATTCTTCAAAACAATATTGACAAGGAGATCCTTGAACTTAAGAAAAAGTTTTATGAATCCATTGGTACCTACAAATAAAAGTTTACAACGCTTTGAAGGTATGATTATGCAATTATTATCCAACTTGAGAGTAAGATTGATAGATTCTTTAGTGGCTTAAAACCAAGTCTTGGAAGGGAATTATTCATAATAGTATTCAATAGATATGAAGAAATTGTTATATGTGCTCTCAAGGTTGATATGTATAATAAATTAACCCATTAGTCATATGGATTTTATAAGAAGAGAAGATGGAATTCAAAGGAAAATCTAAAAACCACACTGAAAAAAGATGTTTTTTCACTAATTCCCAAATTGTGGAAAGAAACATGGAGGTAATTTCCATAAAGGGACTAATAAATGTTATAAGTGTGGAAAAGAAGGTCATCGAGCAGTTGAATTCCAAAGTGATGGGAAAAATATGTCTAATGATGCGAACAAAGAAAAGGATACACATAATGCACCTCCTACACTTCAATGTTACAAGTGAAAGGAATTGGGGCATTATGATAATCAATTCCCTAATCTAAGAGTTATTGATGATGATCGACATCAAAAAAATCTTAAGGCTAAAGACAAAGGAAAGTCATATGAAATCACTATCAGTGATGTGGAGTATGATAATGAAGTGGTGAAAGGTACACTTTCCATCCACTCTAAAGTAGCTAATGTTTCATTTGATATTCGATCCACACACTCTTTTATTTTTGAATAATTTGCTATGGTTATCATTGTATTACCTCAACAATTAGATGTTGAGTAAGCTGTGAAAACTCATAATGGCACAACAGTTTCATCAAAAGTTTATAATTCTTCTCTGGTTGATGTTTGTGGGAAGGTTCTTCCCGAAAATCTTTTGATACTTCCTATAGTGGAATTTGATGTGATTCATGGTATGGATTGGATTTCTCTATATGGATCTCATATCAATTTACAATGAAGGGAAGTCAAATTTCGTATTCTAGATCAATCTATGATCATCTATCGATGAAAGTATTAATATAACATTCTAGAAGAAATTTCTTCCATATTATGTGTCTTGATTCCTATAAATGAAGGTTATTTATATTAAATGATTGAAGAGAAACTCATGATTAATAATACACCCATTTTACGGGAGTTTTATGATGTATTTCAAGAGTAATTGTTAGGTCTTCCACCAAATCCTAAAGTTGAGTTTTTAATAGAACTCATACCAGGTGATATTTCTATCTCAAAGATACCTTATAGAATGGTTGAAATTGAGTTGTAGGAATTTAAGAAGAAACACCAAGAGAATATTTATAATGGATTCAAACTCCCTAGTTCATCACCTGGAAGGAGAGCCTATTTTTTGTTAAGAAGAAATATGGATCAATGAGACTCTATATTAATTATCTAGAACTTAACAATATCACTATCAAGAGAAAATATCCTCTTACCCACCTTGATAACTTATTTGACCAACTACACAGAGATCAATACTTTTCCAATACTGATCTTCATTGGGGATATCATCAATTAAGGTTAAAAATGGAGCATATATCAAATATGGAATTCTATACAATGTATGAACAATTTGAATTTATAGTGATTCATTTTTATCTTACTAATGCACTCACTATCATCATGGATCTAATGAATGGAGTCTTCAGAGACTATCTTGATCTATTTATGGAAGTCCTTATAGATGATATTCTTGTCTATTCAAAGATCAAGGAAGAACATGAAGATCACTTGAGAATTGTACAGAAGACCCTGAGAAAGGATAAAATTTGTGCCAAATTTACCAAGTGTGAATTTTGGCTTCATAAAGTTTCATTTTTAGGTAAAATAATCTCAAGAGAGAGGATATCTATGGATCCAGAAGAAACAGAGGTTATTGAAAGATGGTTGAGACCAACAACGGTAACTGAGATCTGATGTTTTATTGGTTTGGATAGATATTATCAACTTTTTTTGAAATATTTTTCATGATTATCTAAAACACTCACCAATTTGACTCAGAAAGGAGTTATGTTTGTTTGGACAAAAGAATGTGAAGAGAATTTCAAAGAGATAAAAATAAGGTTACCCGGTGAACTTTTGCTCACACTGCCTTTTAGTAGAGAAAGGTTTGTGATCTACAATGATGCATCCATGAAGGGGATGGGTTGAGTTCTCATGAAAAAAGAAATTTTGATAGCTTATGCCTCATGGAAATTGAAAATTCATGAGAAAAATTACCCTGCTCGTGATTCTAAGTTAACTGTGGTAATATTTTCATTAAAGATATGGATGCATTATATTTATAGTGAAAGGTATGATATTTATACTGATCATAAAATTTTAAAGAATGTGTTCAAAAAAATAGTTTAATATGCACCAAAGTATATGTATGGGGTTGATTAAATATTGTGACTTCTCAATACATTACTACATTGGGAAAGAGAACAAGGTGAAAGATGTTTTGATTCGAAAAGACCATGCTAGATTATCCATTATGAGGATCACGAAAGATCTAATATTTATGGATTTGCAAAGGATGGATCCAGAAATTTTAATGGAAGGGGAGAAATCTTATCTTTCTCAAATTAATGTTCAACCAACTATAAAAGTGAGGATTAATGAGGCGTAGAAGGGAGATTTAGAGTTACAAAATATGGTGAGTAATATTCATGAATTAAATATTGATTGTGATGAAATAATAAGGTTTAGGAACTTGGTTTGTATTCCACACATACCAGAATAAAAGAAGGATCTATTGGATGAGGCTATTAGTTCTTCATTCTCTATTCAATCTGGAATCACAAAGATGTACAGGTAAAAGAAAGAGTACTTATGGTTGGATGGCATAAAAAGAGATGTCACCGAATATGTCTCTCAATGCTTGGTTTTTCAGAAATTTAAGGCTGGGAGACAGATATATAAGGGGATGTTAAAACCACTACCCATACCAGAATGGAAATGGTAAAACATCACTACAGAATTTTTCATCGAACTTCCAGAAACATACAAAGGAAATAATTTTATATAGGTTATAGTTGATCGCCTTATGAATTTGGCACACATTAATGCTATTAGAGAGGATTTCTCTCTTGATCAGATTTCCATGTAATTTGTAAAGGAAGTGGTAAGATTTCATGGAGTACCACCTTCCATTATATTTGATTAGGATCTAAGGAATACCTCAAAGTTCTAGTGAAGTCTTCACCGTTCTATGGATACAGAGTTAATTTTCAATACTACTTATCATCCTTAGATAGAAGTTCAGTTTTAGAGGAAAATTCAAACTTTGGAAGACATGTTGAGAGCATTCTCTATGGATTTTAAAGGTGGTTGGGATCAACACATACCATTTGTAGAGTTTTTTTTATAATAATATATTTCACTACAGTATTAAGATGGATCTTTATGAAGCCCTATATGGATAGAAAATAAGAACTCCAACTTACTGGGATAATTTGGGGAAAGAAAGTTATTATGACCTGATCTTGTTGATGAAATGGCAGAAAAGGTCAAATCCTTTCAACAACACATAATAATATCTTAGAGTCGAAAAAAAGGTAACAATAACAACTGAATAACGGACCTAGATTTTGAAGTGGGTGATAAGATATTTCTAAAAATATCTCCCTATAAGAGGTTAAAGAGATTTAGAAAGAAGCGAAAGTTGAGCCCTAGGTATATCGGTCCTTTTGAAATTCTGGATCATGTTGGGAAGATAGATTACTGATTGGTGATTCTACCAAATCTCTCTCAAGTCAATGATGTGTTCCATGTATCTCTCCGGAGAAAGTACACACCTAATCCCTCACATGTAATAAGCTCAAAATCCATACCGCTGGAGAAATATATTTCTTATGAAGATCAACCGATAGAAAATCTGGATCATAGTGTAAAAAGTTCTATGAAACAAGAACACTCTCTTGGTTAAAGTTTTCTATAGGAGCCACAAATTTGAAGAAGCTACAAGGGAACTTGAGGATATTATGAGGGATAGTTATCCTAATCTTTTTGTTTCCAAGTGATGAATTTTGTGGGTGAAATTCAGTTTAATGGGGTAGAATATAACACCCAGATGTTTTTTTATGAATATTTTTTAAAATAATTTTTATTATTTAAATAGATTTATTTTCATGCAATCGTGAGTTTAAAATAACTATGAGATGCCCTTAGTATAAAATTACAATTATAACCTGGTTGTTAGGTTAGTGGGAATAATTATATCTAACATATGAAAATTCATTATGAATTATTTGGCTATCAATTATATATGAAAAATATAAGCTAGATATCTATATTTTTTTATTAAACTTACTTAATACAATAATTTTTATTCATCCAATGGATATTTTAATCATAGGTTGTGAATAAACCTTATTTGTTGTATAAAACCCTATTTTGTTTTAAAAAAAAAGTGTAGTCTTAGGCCTTTGAATGGAGAGCCCCTTTTAAATTATGATTCTGAAACATTAATAATTTTTATATGAAAACATAAACACTTTCTTTTAAATCGGGATATAAAAATTTACTTTGGTTGAATTTAAGATATGATAAAAATCATGTTTTGATAAATAGTAAAAGCACACTAAATTTTAAGTGAAAACAACATTTTTCATCGAGATAATTTATATGGTTAAATTATAATATTGAATGGTTTTAAAGTATAAATAGAATATATTTTTAACATTAAATATAATTTATTCCATTATCATTAATTTTACATTGAATTTATATGTACAAACATTTTAATCTTTTTCAGTGTTTTAACTTTTAAAAAAACATGTTCTCTCATTCCAACTACAGGAATGATTTTAAATTAATTACTATAACTTCTATGTTTTGAATTTTTAATAATGGACTTCATATTTGGAATCATTAGTTCTAAATTTTGGTAATATGCTACTTTTATTTTCAGGTATTATCAATAGTAACTTTAGTAATTATTCTTATTACCATGGTTCAAGTTAAATTGGGTAATTAAAGGTAAAAATAATATTATAAAATTACATTAACACCTGAAAAATTCCAATTGGATGAATAAATTAGACCCTTGTCATTTCTTTTTTCAAATGGAATCACTTGAAGGCCACTTACCTATGAATATGACATGAATATGATAAAAACTAATGAATTTGACAAAATGTCACAATCTCATTTTATATAAGTATATTAATTTTAATATATGAATAACTTAGAGATAATATCGACTATATATATTATCTAGAAATATAACTGAATTACCTGCATCATATAAATTTTTTTATAATTTTTAGAGATTAAATAATTACAATTTATGATGACACAATAGTGATGTAAAAAACATTTTATTAATTGAAATATCAAATAAATGGTTTTAAAATATTAAAAGAAAACCCATATAACTAATTAATGTGATCCACGAATTTTCTAGGTTACTATGACATGTTAGGAGTGTATTTAATATTTTTTTGAATTTATCATATGTGTGAATTTTTTTAAAGTCAAATAAATGAGTAGTGTTAAAATTGACACTATAGATATTTTATGAAATTAAAATTTTATTAAATTATTTAAAAAATCATAAAAATATTTAAAAATTATAAATTGATAATTATAAGATCTAAAATCTCATAAAATATCCATTTGTGGTCAATTAACACCAAATAAGTAAATATCTATAACCATTAAATATTTAGAATGTTATTACCACAATTAAAATTAAATAAAATAACTTAGTGTTAATTAAAATGATATGGTTTAAATTGAAAAAAAAACTTGTCCAAAATTTATTTGTTGATGAGATTACAACCCTATATCATCTCATCTTTGAAATTGGGACATTTTTTAGGTTTTTGGGTAGGGTTTGATTTTATTATAAATTATTATTTATGGAGTTTCCAAAAGTGCCCCTCACCTCAATTATAAAAGGGCACCTCCTCCCTCACCTCTTCACTTCATTTTGAGCCTTCAAGATGGGCCATCCCATGCCATTTTTTCATCTAAACTTTCCTATTTTTATTATAGAGGTTTTTTTCATCGTCAAAGACCAACTCTAGTGCTCTAAGAATAGATTTAGAGCAAGCACGTCGAGGAAGATGAGGTTCGGATACATACGAAGCATATTGGACCTAAGGTAACGGATAATTTTTCAATATCATTTTTATCTGAGATTGTTTATACTTAAGTATTTTATAGGTTATATTTATCATCCACATTCATGTTTCCTAATTATTTAATATTATTTATATTCTTCTAAAATTTTTTAAATTTAATTTTACCCTTTCGTGAATTTTTATTAAATGGTATAAAAGGAATATTTTTTCATTATTCGATTTAAGGTACTTTTTGACTTTTCCAGAAAAGGTATGAGGATAATTTTTTTAACTTATATGACATTAATGGATTTTTAAATCTTCATACTTCCTTATTTTTATGAATCTTCCTCTACATAATTACAAGTGTATTTTCAACAAAATTATTTTCTTTTAAAATAGCATAGAATTTTTTGAAAATAAATTTTTTTTGAAAAATAAAGGATATTTTCATCAGGAATTAATTTTAAGTGTTTTATCAAAATTATTTTCCATCTAAGATAACATAGAGTTATGTTTATATCCCTTTTATTACTATGATTTTATTTTGTTAATGATGGAATGATATTTTATATGTATTATGTTATGATAGAATGATATTTAAGAAACCCATTTTATTTCTTTGGGTTATTATTTGATGAATGATTTATGTTTTTATGGAACATGTAAGAATAATTTCATTATGAGATGGGTGAGACCTATATCTCCCTCCAATTAATTGGGTAAATATTCATATCTCATGATATAGACAAGACTAGAATAGAAAGTAAATATGATTTAGTAATATCAGGATAGAATATGGAGTTAACTCAGTTCAGTAATGGACTTTGTCTGATATAATGTACTCGTCAATGATCCTTGACTAATATAAAATTATTTTCTATGCTTATGTGTGTATTCCATGAAATTTCATGTCTTATGTTATGACTATTGGGATTAAATTACGCATTTATGATTTATCCCTTGGCATGATACTATGATATTTTATATATAGGATAATATTTTCAAATGTTATGTTCTTGTGATTATGATATGATTGATATTTCCTTTGTTTACCCTTACTGATCATTTGAGCTCACCCTTTCATATGTTTCTTTTCCCCAGGTCATGAAGAAGGTTATTAGTTAAGATATTTCAAAAAGAATTATGGTTATGAAGAAATAAGTAGAAGACAATATGGATGTTTTATAAACCAGATGTTTATCCTTCGTAGTTTCAAAAGACACTAAACATATATGGTCCTGGCATGGATTTGTTATGTTATGTAATAAATATTCTTCATTATTTAATTAATATCTATATGTAAAGTATGGGATGTTATAGTCATAAACTATAGATAAGGAATTTATCTCCCTCATAAAACAACCTTTTTGGATCATCTTATCGTGGGTTAATATTTCCTTCTATTTTAAGATCTATGAGTTCTCATATGATGATAAATAGATCTCCTCAAGCTCTTGAAGTTATAGATTCCTTTTATATCATGCTTAGGATAAATCCATGATGCACTTCTTTATCACCCAAAATGCTTGAGGGGTGATTTCTCTAGGGAGATGATAGTATTTACCAAAAATAATCTGAATTTAGGATATGATTATGAAGTTTTCTACAAAATTATATAATACCAAAATTCTTATTGGTAGGACTATTCTCATAATATCCTATCTTGGAGATATCCAAGTTATAACTTCATAAAAATAAGCCTCATCTGATTATGGGTACTCGTACCTGAGGGTCTAAATAATATGTTTCCCATTATAGTATATTATCCAACTATATAATTATTTTAAGAATATTATTATATCATTTTAAGGTTCTCATCATGGTAGGGAAATTATATGACCTTATCAATTTGAAAAATACTCCAGGATATTATTTCATTAAATCCATGAATAATAATGAACAATATGTAATAATATGTTTAATTAATATTCAATATATAGAATATACATGTAAGTACAAATAGTTGGTCCTATGACACTAAATCTAACAAACTCCCACTTAGACAAGATACAACTACCTATGACTTTCTGTCTGATGGACCTCACATGATAATCATATTTTTGTTGAGTCAAGTCATTTGTCAAGGGGCCCTCCACATTGTCTTTTGTGGTAATACTGCTCACTAAAACCTCACCTCTCTAAGAAAAATCCCTCAAGATATGATATTTCTAAAGTATGTGCTTTGTCCACTGATGTAACCTTATCTCTTTTGGAAGATACACCATGTTAGTATTATCATAGTACAGTGTGACATGATATTTACTTCTATGTACCCATCTAGATATTTGATGAATTTTAACATCTATACTACTTCTTTAGCTACCTTAGAAGCCCCAATATACTCAGAATATATTGTAGAATCTGCGACCATAGCCTTCTTTGAGCTCTTCCAGTAGACAACACCTCAATTCAAAGTGAATTTGTATCCCGTTTATGAATTCATGTCATCTTGACCAATTTGGAAACTATCAACTTTATATTCTCTAATGACGATTTCCTCATCTCCTCTATAAGTAACATACCCTTATTACACCTCAGATACTTAAGGATAATCTTTAATTCCATCCAATGGTGGTTACATGGATCAGCTTGAAATATTCCTACTATACTTAATTTGTAGGAAACATCTATCCTACTACATAATATAGTATATATTAATGACCTAATTACTTATGTGTATGGAATCCTTTCCATTCTATTTCTTTCCTCATGTTCTAGGGGTCACATTTTCCTAGAAAGATGAATGCCATGTGACGTTGGGATCAATCCCCTCTTAGATTGTTATATACTGAATCTCTTCAGTATATTTTCAATTTATGTACTTTATCTTATGCTAATAAACCTCTTGGATCGATCATGATTGATCTACATCCCAAAAATATATGATGCTTCACCCAAGTACTTCATAAATAAGCATTTATTGAACCACTTTTTAATAAACTATAAGATTGGTATTTATTTTCCAATGAGTAATATGTCATCAAAATATTCTAGTAAGAAAAGGAATTCAATATCATTAAACCATTTGTAAACTCAAGGGTCATAATCATTCTTTATGAAAACAAATTTCATTATGGCTCCATCAAAATGAATGTTCCATGATAGATATGATTTATATAATCCATAAATATATTTTTAAGATTTTCATATCTTATTGGATTCTTTTAGAGTCATAAACCATTCATGTTGTTTCATATTAACATCTTCCTAAAATTTCCAATTAAGGGAGGGTATTTTGGTTTCCATTTTCCAAATCTCATAGTAATTGTATGATATAATGGAAATTAGAATTTTGATGGATTTCATCATTGAAATTGGTGAAAATGATCCATCGTATTCAATGCCTTGATTCTATTTAAACACTTTTACAACCAGTCATGCTTTATAGGCAGTAACTTTTCCCTCCATGTCTAGTTTCTTCTTGAATACCCATTTTCAACGAATGGGCTTCACATCCTATAGAGGATCTCCCAAAATTCATACTTTGTTTTGGTACATGGAATCCATTTTAGAATTCATAGATTCTTTCCACTTGGAAACATTTGTGCCACTTATTTCTTACATATAGGTTAGAGGATCATTATTATAAACTAATAATGTGTCACCATCCTTGGTGACTAGAAAACCATAATGTTTTGTTTCCCTAACCTCTCTTTTAATCCTACACATTACTTGTGTCTCTAGAATAGTTTCATCTTTTATAAGGCTTTTTGGAATCTATTTTTATACCAAGTGGTGTGTACCATGAGCCTCAACTTCATCAAGGTCTATATCTCTCCCAATTTCTCATTTAGATATGTGATCCCTATCAAGGAATATGGTGTTTCTTTCCACTATAACATTTTTTGAGGGTTTATATGGGTAATATCCCATTTTTTCCTTCAGATATCTTATAAAGGTACACTTTGTGCCTCAAGTTGCAAGTTTGTCGCCTAAAGAGGCATTAAAAAATGCTTCACAGCCCTACACATGTAACTATGACAAGATAGGTTTCTTTCCATTTCATAATTGGTATGGTATACCATATTCCACATTAATTGGCACTTATTTTAGTATTTGGGAAATTTTTTGTAATGCATATTACTAAAAGGATAATGGAAGACTTGAACGAATCATCATTTATAACACCATGTCCAATGAAGTTTGGTTCCTCCTTTCACTTAAACCATTCAAATGAGTCGTATAAGGAGGAGTTATTTGATATAGTATCCCAAACTCTCATTAATAATAAATAAATTATTGATTTAGATATTCTCCACCACGGTCTGAGTGGGGTTTCTTAATATTATTACCAATCTGTTTCTCAACTTATTTCTTGTATTCCTTTAATTTATCAAAACAATATCACTTATACCTCATTAATTAGACATATCCATATCAACTAAAATCATCAGTAAAAGTTAAGATGTATGAGTAACCCCTCCTTACTTTAACTGGAAATGTTCCACACACATCGGCATAAACTAATTCAAGAATCTATTTATCCCTTTCACCTTTCCTATAAAATGGGGATTTGTTCATTTTACCTTGTTAACATGTGTGACATACCCCCAAGTGGTTTTAGTTCAAAAGAATCTAAATATCCATCTTGATTTATCTTAGTAAAGCACTTTTTTTACATGACCTAGTCAGTGATGCCAAAGTTGGGTCTGGTATGTTTCATGTGAGGATGTTTAATAATCGATTGTCATTAATTGGTTTGTGTATTCAAACACATAAAGTCTATTTTTTAATTATTCATTACCATAAAAAGTTTTATCTTTATAGAATAAGAAACATTTATTTCCAAATTTAGAAATAAAAACATCTGTATCTAGTCTGGATACTGATATAACTTAAGGTACATAATAACAACCCTTTAAAACAAAGATCATCCTAGTTGGAAATGTGAGGTGGTAGTCACTGATAGTTATAGCAGCAAGTTTATTTATATTGGTTGCTCGTAGATATACCTCCCCTTGTTCAATATTTATAAATCTACTTAGTTCCTATATTTGAATACATATGTGAGCACTAAAATCTATATATAATTACCAAATTTAGAAATTGATAAATTTCACTTCATAAAAAATGCACCTAAATCTTCCCCTTGATTATTTGTATTGGTTTAGTTTTTCTTACAGTGTCCTTTCTTACCACATGAAAAACAAACTACATCCTATTCCCTTTCTTTTCGATTGATCTTCTTCTTCTTTGAAGGGAATGAAGAATATTTGGTCTTAAATCTCTTTACATTCCCTTTATGTTTGTTCACTAAAAGGATAAAAGGATGCTTTCACATCATATCATTATCTACATGGAGAGGAAGAGTAATAAGATTTGGTAGATACTTCTCAATGTTGTTCATATTAAAATTTACAACAAAGTTGGAGAATCTCTAAGGGAGTGATTCTAGAATTATATCGGTTCCCAGTTATTTGGGGAGTTTAAACCCTAAAACCTATAGACGCTCAATGTATCCAATGATATTGACTTTGTGAGGCCCATGTGGGGATCCCTCTCCAAGATTTATCTCAAATAGAACCTTGGATATCTCAAATTGTTCTTGTATAGCTCTCTCATGGTAAATACCATGGAGGTTCTCAAGTATTCTATATAAATCCATTTTTTTGTGATACTTCATGAGTTTAGTAGACATAGATAAAAGCATCAAACATTTAATGTAGACCACATCGCTCAAATATGTTTCATAGAACATGAAATCTTTATCACTTTCCTCTAAAGAAATTGGATCAGGAATTAAGTATTCTAGAACATAGGATTTCTATACATGGAATAACAGAACCTAAAGGCATCTGAACCACTCCTAGAAGTTACTTCTAGTGAAGAGGTTTTATTTCTCTAATATTGATCATAGGGATAATGTGGACGATGAGATTTCCATTTTATTCTATAATTAATAGAGCATATTATTAGTACTTTTCATGATTACAAATTATATGTGAAATAATAAATTTATTTTATTTTATTAATTTTTATTAAATATCCCACTATTTTATCAAGTCTTAATAGATCTCACCATTAAAATTGTAACTTATAATTTCTATGACATTCTTGTAGTAGGGATCCATATTTCCCTTCACATAACCCAAATAAGGGTTGTTCGAGCTACTTGAAGGTATTTATATAGGCAGGTCTTTGCCAACTGTAAACTTATAGCTCCTTGATCCTTTGATTGGACTCCCCTATCCTGAAATATCGACTTGTATTTCCCCAACACTTGACTCCAAGTTACATCAATTCTAGAAGGAGATACTTATTTTGATGTGAGATGGTAAATTCAACTCATAACCTTAATAAAAACTCCACATTTAAATTAAGTGTCCCAATAAGGATTGATTAGACACTTATTTTCCAGTATTTCATTCCTAATAATTTAATTAAAGTTCAAGTATGGCTTAATATTTAATTGAGGTATTTTAATTAATTATGAAAAATCTTTTATCTTATTTTATCCTTTAAATGTATTATTAATATTAGGTGGATGTTAATTAATTAACCATGATTGATAATATACCTACACATAATTAATTTATTTAATTCCCATCTTTTCATGTACATTCATTTATTTATGTAATCATAGCCTTGCATCCATAAAATAATTTTTTTCATAAACAAAAATAAATGAATAAATAAATGACTCATCCATGATATTCATCTAATGATATATTTAATGAGAGGACGTTAAATCAACCTTTAACATGGGGAAAATAACTCATATTTCTAGTATTTGTATGATTCATAGTATTTCACCTATCCACCTATATATCACCTGAGTTAGAATCACAATGGTTCCATCTTGAATCTCCTCCACACAGCTTGGGATAATCTATTAATTACATTTATTTATTAATCACATGTAGGTGAGGGGAACCAAAGGATTGGTTAAAGGGGAATTACTCGAATATATTTGGATACATGGGTCCTACGAAATAGTGGAGGGAGCGATGACATGTAGGCCATCGTATTTAATTTAATAATAAATAATTACAAACTCATATAATAAATTAAATTAAAACATATAACACATACACAAGTCTTGGTCAAGATCATGAATGGTCATGCGTGCAATTAATACACAAAAGTAACCTTCTATCATTAATTTCTTTATTTGTTATTTATTATTAATATGTATGTACTTTCATTATTAATTTAATAAATTAATTAAATAATTAATCCACTTTCATCTTAATGATCATCCAAAATTAATTTGAGATGCCAATCATTTATGGCATTCATGGAAAATAAACGATAGAACCAATAATGACATATTAATTTCAATAAATTAATTGAAAATTTAATATTACTTAAAACCATTATTAAATTTTCATACACTCATTGGTGTGTTGATTAATAAAATAATGTTTCAATGCTTCAATTTTCAATTTAATGTAATTTTTAATTTTCTTTTCTCATTTAATGGGAGACTACAAGGCATGTATAGACCATCTATATGTCATTTACCATAATTTTCATGTCTCTATAGTATATTCATGGGTCTACATCATGTACCTTGACCGAACTGCATGACATATACTGAACAGCTACACACCATGTGTTCCACTATTCATTTTTCTACAATTCATGTCTAGGTCTTCAACATGTGTTTTAGATGCGGTAATTGATGAACTACATGTCGTGTATGTTTCAAACATGTTGTGTATATCATAAATGCACTAGGTTTTCTATATCACATGGTTTTGACCATGTGTAATGACCACATGTATTGTGTGATTTACCCCACTAAACTATGTAGACTATGCGGTGCATACACTGATACACGCCGTGTAATTTGACAATTGTGTGCCAGGTTGGCTAGTCAACACATGTTTTACACCGCATGTAATTATTTTGTGGTGCTCCATGTATCCCTCAGCACATCCAGATGCAGTGCACTAGGGTAAATGGTGTATACTTCTAAGTACACATTGTGTAACCCTATCTTATCAGAAAAAAATTGGCAATTTCCCAATGTAATCTCTGGTTGTTATTCTTCTATTATTAAAACTTTAAGAAAATTAAATGTTGAATGAATTGTGATTAATATGTCAAATCATGTTAATTTAAATATAATTAAAGAATGAATAACATAAAATAAAAAACTAACCACAATTACGTATTTATTAACAATCAAATAAATAATTATAAATTTAAACGTGACTGGTCTAATACCACTTGCTTGCCAAATTTATAATTAAATTAGTTAATATCTAAATAAATTAATTACCAAGCTTAGGGTTTTTCTTCATTGAATAATTTTTATCATCCAAAAAGAACCTTTCAGATTTCCTTTATTTCGTTGTGAGGATCCAAGGATATAATCCCTCTAGCGATGATCTACATGTGATCCTATGATCTTCAAGTAACACCACTCGATCTCTGGGTGCTAGCGTGGAAACTCCAATTTCTTTCATTGTTCATTCTTGATAGATTTCTCTTCGTTCTTGATAAATATCACTTTTTTTTCTTTTTCTTGAGAGGGGGATAAAAGGAAGATTTTAGAGAGAATCATTTTTTCACAAAGATTCTCTATTTTGATTATACTGAATGATTCTCTACACAATAGACATGACCATCTATTTATAGAGCTGGGGTTTTGGTTAAAATGATTTTTTTAATGCATGTTAACCATTAAATAATATAATAGCCTTTAATAAACCCCATTCCATATAATAAAATATTATTGTTATTATTATTTTGTGTATGTTAACTTTCACAATAACAAGTATTACTTAACTAACTTATTAATTAATATTTTTCACCGAACTCGGTCTTAGTCCATTCGAAATATTCTAGAATTTATTAAATATATGAATAAAATATTTTATTCTCTTAAATAAATATTTTATTCACAAAAAAAATATTTATTAAATATTCAATAAAATATATAAATATATTTTATTCATAATTCGGGGAATAAATATTTATTTAATTTATGTGATCAATAAAACCTGAATAAAATTATTTATCTGTCTTGAGAATAATATTTAATCCATTAATTAAAATCAAATATAATTTAATTAAAATAAAAGAAAACACTTAGTGTGTGACCCTCTAGGATTCTTTCTAATTAGAATTAAGTATTCTTTTGAAAAATTCATGGATTACTGTCTAGTGATGGTTCAAGACACCCAAGAGAAAGAACTTAATTTCTCAATAAATACAACCCCACATGAATTCTTATCGTGTAATATAATCCCTTTATCACAATATCTGATCAATAAGGCTGCACATCTATTTCTCCAAACTATATTTTTGATATGTCTTTCTTTGACTATCTAAAATAAATACATCGTTACACCATGGCCATGAAATTTAGGTTGACAGTTCTATTCTAATAAAGGGTTAAGATATCCTCTTCCATAAATATGGAAGGTACAAATCCTTCCTTGACTTATCCATTAATTACAAGTCAATAATGATGCACCCAACATACCCTACCTCACCGCGAACATATGTTTTCATGGTTTTTATAAGTAAATTTAATTATGTGATTCATGACATGAATTAATGATAATAATAAGTTTAAGGACCATTACACAAGCTCACAGATGGGAATATCTGATGACATAAAAACATGGATAATTCTTACTGGTAGGTCTATTCTCATAATATTCCATCTTGGAGATTATTAAGTGAAAACTTCATGAGAATAAGCCTCATCCAATTATGATTACTCACACCTGATGATTTAAAAACTATGTGTCCCATCATAGTATGTTATCCAACCATTGAACTATATTAAGAATATTGTCATAACATTTCAATGTTCTCAGAATAGTGAGGATATGTTATGAACTTATCAACATGAAAAATACTCTAGGACATTATTACGTTAAATTAATGCGTAATAATGAACAATATGTAATAAGATGTTTAACTAATATTCAATACATCGAATATACATGTAATAAAAGTACAGACAGTTGGTCCTGGGACACCAACTCTAACAATTCTATACCTTTATATAAATTAATTATGAATTACATGTGAATGTACTCTTCCTATGATTTTAGTGTATTAATTTAGTATATTAATGTACTATTTTTCATTGGATATGATCATACGATTGTGTAAAGAAAATATAACACCGTATTTAAGACTAAAAGATGAGTTGTTTATAACTACACAGGACACTTCCACTATGAATGAAAACTAAAATTTTTACTAGAGTGGTCACACATTTAATTTCTAACTATTTATTATTCATTGATTGATTTCAGGCATTTTAATTTTATTTTACTTAATATTATTTATTTTAATAATCCGACATCATCGTCTCTTTTCATCTTAATTTTTTATAGCAGAACTAGTAACTAGTTAATGAATAAAAATTAATAATCATCTAGATTATACCATCTGAAGGATCCAAAGGTTTTACCCAGATAGAAATAAATTACATGTCATGTACTTCATGAGTACATGTTGTGTAGTTTCTCTTCACATGGCTAGATCTCATGATAAATTCAGATATATTTGATGTAATATGATCTAAGATCATATAAAAACATATGATCATGGGGATCCAAATGGGATGGAATATGGATTTAAGAACTACACTGCATATAACCATTGTACGTGATGTGTAGTACCCTGTGTCTCTTGGCCAAGCACACGGGGTGTACCAAGTGATCCTTGTATTGGATACATGGAATTTGGACTTCCATGTCATGCAATATGAGTTTAGATGTTGTGTATTCCTAGTATATTCCATGTACCTCAAACACATCCTTGGCAGGAAACATGCCCAAATCAAGGTGTGTGGTGTGAACATGGGTAGAAGACAAGTTCATGTTCTGTACTTTTTTACACATCGTGTAGTCTCCTTCAGATAGTGTTCTCAAATTTTTAGGTGAAAAAGAATTAAATTTATAAATAAAACTATTGATTATATGTTCTATGTATTGTTCATTCCACAGTACACACCATGTCATAGGATTAATAAATATAAATTATGTTAATTTCTGTGTTAAAATTTTGATGAACACACAAGGTTTCCTCCATGTACACTTGGGTACTACGTTAAATTTAAATAAAGTTAATTTTATTTAAAATTATAGTTGATGGATAGTTAGGGACTATTGAATGGAATTTAGATTAAATTGAATAAATTGGATTAATTTTTGGAACATTATCTTAATTAAATAATTAATCAAAGTAATTGATAACATTTTTGAAAATGTATGTTTGTTTCATTGTGTGTGGATGATCATGAGATTAGACCATCCATTGTGTATGATTGGTATCATTTAATTTATTATAGTTAAATTATTATTGATGGTTTTTGATTCATCACCTCCTCCTAACTATGTAAGGATCTGTGATCCCATGGTTTATCTTATGTAAACCCCCTCTATATAATCCATTGGATCCTCTCACCAATGTTTGAGTAAAGTATTATGTAAGGAAGGACCTCCCATGAAAGAGGAGGCAGTGCAAGTTAAGGATCCAGGGTGAAACTAATCAAGGTGATACATTGGATCCTGGGTGGAATGTTGAAACACAAACCAATCTATGGTTCAAGGTGTGTTTTACACTAGGGTCAAGGGTCATTCTATCATCAACTAGATAAAATAAAAAATAGATAATCTCATGATCATGTAACTTATATTTTATTTTTTTCAGTTGCATGGTTAATTATTTATGTTTGTGGATGTTTCATGATCACCTAATAAATTAATTAAAAGCATGAAAGATGGAATAAAATATAAATGGGTTGTGTATAAATGTTTTATCATACATGGTTAATAACTTTATTAAATCACACTTAATATTAAAAAGGCATGTAAAAGGATAAAAATGGAATTTACACATTAGTATAAAAATTCCTCAAATAAAATATTAGGTCATATTATCCTTCCAATAACATCTTTCCCCTCCTTATTGTCTTGATTAGTGAGGGATATTTTTCAAGGCCTTAGGTGAAATCCCTAGGAAACAAAATACTAGAAATAAATACCAAGGTCCTCAAAACAAATTGGGATGGTTTTCCCTTTTAAATATAAAAGATCAAAACTCTATCAAAAATATCAAACCAAACCTTTATATAATGCATGAGTATAAAATAAAACTCAAACATAACCAAACCAATAAACCATATCAGAGTATATGTAGAAACTTGAATACTAACTCAAATAGAACCAAAATACCACAAAATTATAACTCCCAAGTTACATAAACCAACAACACCCAGCCCACTCCAAGATTCAACTCCACATTCCACTCTAATGGAATCAAGAAGCATAACTAATTAACTAAGATACCTTGACTTTTACTATGACTCGATAGATGACATCTGCAAATTCCCTACAGTGACCAGACATGGGGTGAGTCTAAACTCAGAAGGATTTCCAAAATTTATTCCCAACTCACTCCACTAGGAAAAAACTTGTTAGCACAATTTATAAAATATTTTTAAGTAATAAAAACAATTTATATCCAAAAAGTAAACAAGTTACAAGGAAAAATAATAATCAAGTTACAAAAACATTTCTTGTTCATTTTGAATATACAATATCATGTCCAAATATATATCCACACACACACACACACACACTCAAGATTAGTGTTACCATTTCTGGTGAAACTTCAGGTCCATACTTTGTCCCAACTTTGAGGGTGGTACTTCATGGCCATAATACATCCCACTAAACACACGCCAAAATGGTTATGCTATAATCATATTAATACATTCCACTTTTAAAAAATATCTTTCATTAAATCATTTCAACAAACATTTTACATTCTTCTAAAACTAACCATGATTTTAAACCCATCCTTTTAAAATTATAACTAAATATTCTTCTAAAACCAAATAAATTTTACACAGTTTCCAATACATGACCAAAAATGTATTTTCCAATAAAAATAACACAAGGATTTCCCCACCATTTCTATCAAATCATTCGATTAAAAATAATCTTTGAAGTTCTAAATAAAGTGGAGTCTAGAGAGAATCCACCTACGTCACAAACATTGGAAAAAATAACGACACTATAAAAATTCAAGATATGATCAAAAACCTTGTTCCCTTCACTATATCCAACAATATTTCATCATAAAATCATTTATAAAACATATATCTATCCATAAAGAACTATATATACAGTTTATAGAGAGAGATAAAGAGAGAGAAGAACCTTGTATCTAGTAAAGGGGGTGAGTGTGGTGATCGGATCTTGAATTTTTGTAGTGTCATTCTTCATTTTCACCAATGTTTGTGAGGTAGGTGGCTTATATATCAACTCCACATGATTTATAAATTAAATGATTCGTTTTAATTTAATTATTTGATTGAAATGGTGGTTAAATCATTGTGTGATTTTTATTATAAAATAATATTTTGTTATGTCTTGGAAACTATGGAAAATTTATTTAGTTTTGGAAGACTCTTTGGTTATAATTTTAGAAGGATGGTTTTAAAACTATGGTTGGTTTTTTATGAATGTAATGTTTTTGTGAAAATATTTTAAAGAAAGAATTTTTTTTCAAATTGGAATGGCTTAGTATGGTTTTGGAATAACCAATTTGGCTTTTGTTAAATGTGATGGATTATGTTCATGAAGTACCTCCATCAAAGTTGGGACAGAGTATGGACATGTAGTTCCACTATCAATGGTAACGCCAAGATTGAGTGTGTGTGTGTGTGTGTGTGTGGGTGTGGCTATGTGTATAAACATGGGATTGAATATTCCAAATGAACACAAAATGGTTTTTGAACTTATTGATTATTTTTCATTTGAACGTGTTTACTATTTTGATATAAACTATTTTTACTGCTTAAAATAGTTTTATAAACAGTTCTAATAATTTTTTTCTTAATAGAGTGAGTTGGGAAGTCATTGTGGAAATCATGGTGAGTTTAGAATCACCCTCTGTTTAGACAATATTGTTTGTTTTTAAATCTCATCCATCGAGACATAGGTAAAGGTAAGGTATCTCGGTTCTTTAGTTATATTTCTTGATACTGTGGTCATGGAATGTGGAGTTGGAGATAGGATCCGGTTGGGTGTTTCTGGTTGATGTCACTTGGGAGTTTGAGTTTTGTGGTATTTTGGTTCACAATGAGTATGTATTTTAGTTTCCACTTGTACTATGATATGGTTTATTGGTTTGGTTATGTTTGAGTTGAATTTTGTACCCATTAATCATATATAGGTTTGGTTTGATATTGTTGATTGAGTTTCAATTTATTATATTTTAAATGTTAAATCATCCCACAAATGTTGTTGAGGCCCTTGGAATTTAGTGTCAGACTCTCATGTTTAGGGGATATCACCTAAGGATTGGTAACATCTTTCCCTTCCCCATTGTCTTGATAAGTGATGGGTGTGCTACTTGGCCTTAGTTGACATCCCCAGGACACCAAAGGATGGAAATAAATTCCAAGGGCCTCAAAATAATTTGGGGGAGGATTTTATATTTGAAAGATAAAACATCAAAACTTCAGAAACAATATCCAACCAAACCTCTACATGATGCATGAGTTTAAATACAACTCAAAAATAACCAAACCAATAAACCATATCATTGTACAAGTGGAAACCAAAATACATACTCAATGAGAACCAAAATTCCACAAAAATTACACTCCCAAGTGACATAAACCAGGAACACCATGCCTGTTTCAAGCTCTAACTCCACATTCCATGACCATGGTATCAAGAAGAATCACCAAACAACTTAGATACATTGAATTTAACTCTATCTTGATAGATTACATTTTAAAATTTATAAAATTTCCCAATCATGGGGTTATTATAAACTCATTAGGATTTCCCCAATTACTTCCCATCACATTCCAATAGGAAACACTTGTTGGAACAACTTATAAAATTGTTTTATGTAGTAAAAACAGTTTATATCAAAGCAGTAAAAAAGTTCCTAGGAAATAAAATAAACAAGTTCGAAAACCACTTCACATTAATTGGTAATATTTGATCCCATGTCCATAGACATATCCACACAAGGACACTAAATCTTGGTGTTACCATTTATGGTCGAACTTCATGCCCATACTTCGTCCCAACTTGGATGGTGGTACTTCACAACCATAATCCATCCACATAACACATGCCAAAATGGTTATTCCAAAATCATAACAATCCATTCAACTTTGAAAGTATTTATTTATTTTAATAATTTAAAAAACACTTTACATGCATCCAAAACCAACCAAAATTGTAAAATAATCATTTTAAAACTATAACCAAAGATTCTTCCAAAACCAAATCGATTTTATATAGTTTCATATCCATAACCAAAATATGATTATCTTATAAAAATCACACAATTATTCCTAACCATTTCAATTAAATCATTCAAATAAAATAAATCCTTCAAGTTATAAATAATTTTGATTCAAGTGATAAGCCACCCACCTCATAAATGTTGGGAAAACGAAGAATGACACTACAGATCTTCGAGATCTGATCACAACCCCCATTCCCTTCACTAGATCCAATAAGATTTCATTATAAAATCATTCATAACACATAGATCCATTCGTGACGGACTATATCTATTATTTTGGGAGATATATAAATATATATATATATATATATATATAAGAACCTTGGATCTAAGAAGAAAAAGGAATAATAAGTACTTACTCATGAATCTAGGCATCTAACGCACTTTGATTTACCTAAGAATCTCTCCCAAATCGAAGGGGGGAATATCTCGGCCTAGGTAGAAAACCAAATTTAAGATATAGAGATAATAGGGGTTTAAGAGGGTTTAAAAGATTAATTTTTATTAGATCCACAATTTAAGGATGGAAAATTTCACGTTTCATGGTTAGGCCACACATTTTTTCAAACCATGCACCAACCATGTGGTGTTACTGTCTTAAGGCCACACCTTGCATAGTTTGATTGTATAGTTAGACAAACTATGTTCCAACCTTGTGTTTTCCTTTATTTCAAAAAATGGTTTCCCTTGGTCACTCACATGGTTTGAGGAAACTGTGTTCTAGCAGATTTCCCACTATCTTACCTTACATTGTTTCCTGGAGATGGTTCATGTTTTCTACTAACTATGCACCCCTGGAAATGCCACCAAAACATGTTAAAAACCCCCCATAGAACCTCCTAATACACAACCCGAACATTATATATTTTAAAAATAAATGAATAAAGGTCATTTACATGAAACTAGTGGTGACACACTTTCATTAATTAAGTTAGAATCGACCTCAGAGTTCAAAGCACTTAACTAACCCAAGTAGTGGTTCTTTTAATTATTGTGGAGATTTTAACTTGAATTTATGGGTTGACTTATCTTAGATTACATAAAGGGTTTAATTACCAAGTAGGACTTGGTTTAACTAATAGAAAATGGTTTTAAAAATATTAAAGTAGGATTTCATGAATGGGGAGTCCACTCAACAGATCAGGGAACTATGAGTTAACGTTGTTAGAAAGTTATGCCTACCTAAAACCCTTCAAATATCTTATCATTCCCAAGTCCTGTTTATGAGAAGGGAATATGGATTATTACCACTAAAATATCTAGGAGACAATATATTCCAAAACTGATGGTGAGGGGTATTAGTTTTTGAAAAATAGTTGTATATTAATAAGAATTTAATTAATTTTAATATATTATTCTATTTTGTAATAAAAAAATTACTAATTATATGATCGTAATTTGTAGAAATGGAAAATCAATAGACATCAATAATATCATTGTGATAAATACTAGAGAAGGATATCCATCTCACCAATGTGAATTTCCAAGACTTGTATAGGTGCTTGTGTGTTATATTATACCGTTAAAAGAAATTTTACATGTTGTAAACCCCAAGTTCATTTCTATAGAGGCTAATGGTAAAGAAGTGTCTCTCTCGTTAAGCATGTGGACAATGCTATGGATGTCTAATTTTTCATGTTATCCTCCATGTACAATGATCTAATAATGTAATAAGATGATATGGATGCCCATATCATTGTTTCTCACCATAAGGATATCTATCAAGAGAAGGTGAGATCAGAGAGATATGAAATCTATAATTCAATGTTCACATTCAATCTTGGAGATTCAGTGCCAACTGGGGAACATGTGGTCAAGATGATTAGATACATTGAGTGTCTAAAAATCTTGTGTTTTAAGATCCCTAATGATTTATACACATATATCATTATATCCTCACTTCACAACACCTTCTCTATTTTTATTGTGATTTATAATATGACCAATAGTAGGAATACACTTTCAGAACTTCTTACACTTATTATTCAAGTTGATAAAGACATGGGGTGTGACAAGCCCATTGTAATTATGGTAAATAAGAATATAAAGAACAAGGAAAGGCTCCAAAGACTCATTCAAAGTCTAAGGATCTGGGGCATCATCCTTCCAAGAAGAATAAGAATATATAAAGGCATGGAAAATAATAGGATGTAGTATATTATTCATGTGGAAAGCTAGGATACTGGAAGAGGAATTGCAGCCATCCAAAGACACATAATGAATCTTTAGGTGCATTAATTATCATATCTAATATTTAAAATCTACAAGTTAGTTATTGGATACTGCATGTGATGCTCACATTTGTTTCCAAATACAGGAACCAAGTAGATTTTAGAAGGTTAAAAAAGGTGAGGTATTGTGACCCTACCCGATTCAGGGCTCGATCTGTGACTTAATCAATCCCACCTCCATAGGTTCGAGGTTGGAAACTAGTGCCGAAGTTATTTATAAACTTGGGGAGGCCTTTTCATAAGTACATGTACGTACACACATAGCCATATATATGAAAAAGTTCATAGGTAAAGAGGAAAAGATGCAACATAACTATAAAGTAAAGCAAGCCTGCATAACCTCTAAGGTGTATAAGAGAATTATAGTACAAATAGAAAAGAAACAGGGTGAAATATATACCCAACCAGAAATAGGTCCCAACCTAAAAAAACTAGAAAAGTAAACTATTGAGATATCCCTCCTTAAGATATCCAAGATTTGACCACCATACGTAGTCCAAAGCACCCAGTATCCCTAAGCTCCTCTGAAGTCACTGCCAGCCTATCTGTCGTCTGAATAAGATGACGGATGTGCAAGAAAATCCCATAAAGGGGTGACTATATACATACCCAGTAAGACACATTGAAAACTAGAGGGGAAGAAATAAGAGATACAATAGGAAAAGGAAAGCAATTATATGCAAGATACAGTCAAAGAGAATAGCTCAATCCAAACCAAGATTGAAAGTAACCTCATCCAAACACAAGGGTCTAAACACTATGAGTAGATGAAATACTAATTGAGTCTTATCCACCTATATTAGGAGAGTAGGATCATCCAACCACAAGAAGATAAACTTATAAATAATGTGGAATAACCTGTGAATCTTCGCCTCTCCATGATAGAGAGTAACCAAATGAATGCTGTAGATATATAAGGATATTTATATATATGTGTGTGTGTGTGTGATCAATAAAAAGAAGCCCAAAAAAGAGTAATGGGGTCTCTATCTCACATCTCATCTCAAGAATAAGAGTATCCAATAGTTACAAAAAACTATCAAGGAGGCTCAGCATCTCATGTATCTGCTCAGAAGTAATCATACAAGTCATGACACACCTTATCGTTGTACTACATGGTCTGTTGGCGCCAAAATATTGCACGAAAGGCATGGACGAAAAAGAAGGTCGGCGCGCTACCCCGCGAAGCACTGACGCGAAGCACTGACGCGAAGCACCGATGCGAAGCGCCCCGATCATCACGGCCTCACGAATCTCCAGAGGCGGTAACACTCCGCGAACGCATTTGACATTCGCAAGCCCGCCACGAAGCTCTAGAGGCGGTAACTCTCCGCGAACGCATTTGACGTTCGCGAGCCCGCCAAGAAGCACCGCGGGCGGTGCGGTCTCGCGAAGCTCTAGAGGCGGTAACTCTCCGCAAACACATTTGACGTTCGTGAGCCCGCCGCGAACCTCCAGAGGTGGTAACTCTCCAAGGACGTCGTTGACGTTCGCGAGCGCGCCGCGAAGCACCTGAGGCAGCGTGCGAGTTCTACTTCGTGGCGCCCCTTCCCTATAAATACTGGAGTCCCCCTGAGTCCCGAGGATGGACAATCTAACCTTTTGGATTCTCCTCTCCCGAATCGCGAAGCACTCTTTGCCCCGGGAATCATGAACTCCGCGAGGTATTTCTACTTCGCGAGATGCTCTTTCTTTGTCTCGTTTTGAGCCCCTCTTCCGAGAGGGATTCCCTTCGCGAAGCTCAAGGGCATTCGCGAAGGAGGGGGATTCCCAAGGGAACCCGGGCAGCCGCGGAGCACTTATGCTTCACGAAACACCCAACCCATACTAGTGATCCCTATGCTAAGGCAGGATCGCTATACGTCGTGAAGCACACTGCTTCGCAGGACCCTGCTTCGCGAGGCACCCCTTCTTCGTGAGGCAGTGCTCCGTGAACATTGTTCCACTTCGCGAAGCACCTTCCACTCACACCTACGCCCCATTCTAAGGCCAAGGCACTCCACTTCGTGAAGTACACTCCTTTGCTTAGAAATTCCCCTTCCTGTGCAACCCTCCAGGTTTTCACGATGTGATTTCAAAGTCCCATGGACAATACCACTTGTAGCGTTGCTTCACCTAATGCCTCTTCTCATAGGCACGATAACGGCTATTGCTTCTTCGCATAGCCACGCTAACGTGGACCCCTTGATGGTTCGTTCCACAACCCCCCTTGACCATGGCCTTACTGGTGCCTTCCCTTCCCCAAGGACCAAAGGGTACCAGTTATGTAAGTCCTAGGGGTGCGGAGTGAACCCACCTCATCCGAGTTGCAGGACGTTAAACTGCCAAGCACAACGTCCTCAACACATGACGTTAAACTGTGACCCGACCTCGTGCCTCTCATGAAGGGTCCCCCCAGCTCGAACATTTTTTACGCCACTCGTCTCCACGGGATTGGAATCACCCATCCACAAGGGGTGACATCCTCCTTATTGGAGTGGCGTATGTTCTCAAGAGAAGGGTGACCCTAGTTCCCCAACGGATGGCTGCACTTCTACATCTCCGTACTTCCCCACTACCAAGGTCAGTGGAGGGAGTGATAGGGAATGAGGCACCTCCCATCATTGGTCCCAAATCCCTCTTTCACTGCTCTTTGTCGCACTATGGGCCTCCATCCTGGAGTAAGTCCCAGCACCATGGGCCGCCTAACATGTAAGCCCCTCTTCGATTCTCACGGACGCATCCTTCACGATGTGATCGTCAGGTCCTTGCAGCCTCTTGTTTATCACACCGAGCATGACTCACGTGGGCTTAGATTGAGCACCGACCCTGACCCCCACCCATAATGAACTACGAGGACTTTGATCCATGTCAAGGAATGGTACGTAGGAAGCCTCAACGAGGTTCAAACCCACCATCCGGTCGTTCCGACCTCATTCAAGTCGGTTCACCCCTGTCCCGCATGACATTAAACTGTATTCCATCAACCCCCTGAACTACGAGGCCTTTGATCTGTGTCAAGGAATGGTACGTAGGAATCCTTCCAAAGGTTTAATCCCACCACAAGTGGACCCCCGGGTCCACCTTCATATCGGTTCGCTGACAAAGCCCCTTCCGAACTACGAGGATTTTGATCCATGTCAAGGCATGGTACGTAGGAAGCCTCTACGAGGTTCAAACCCACCATCCGGTCATTCCGACCTCATTCACGTCGGTTCACCCCCGTCCAGCATGATGTTAAACTGTATTCCATCAACCCTTAGAACTACGAAGTCTTTGGTCCATGTCAAGGCATGGTACGTGGGAAGCCTTCCTGGGGTTCAAGCCCATCTCTCATTGGACCAAGGTCCACCTTCACGTCGGTACGCTGACGATGCCCATCGGACCAAGGTCCACCTTCACGTCGGTTCGCTGATGATGCCCATCAGACCAAGGTCCACCTTCACGTCGGTTCGCTGATGATGCCCATCGGACCAAGGTCCACCTTCACGTCAGTTCGCTGACGAATCGGACCAAGGTCCACCTTCACGTCGGTACGCTGACAATGCCCATCGGACCAAGGTCCAAATTCACGTTGGTTCGCTGACGACATTCATCGGGCCAAGGTCCACCTTCACGTCGGTTTACCAGCACCATCCCGAACTACGCGGACTTTGATTCCCTGCCACGGGGATACGTAGGAGGCCTCTTCAAGGCTCAAGCCCAACTTCACCTTCACCCCTACGATGGTCCCATTTCACTCCCCCTCCACTCCATTCATCCACCTATCACCCATCCCGATTCTCACCCGGACCGTCATATCTCGGTGAGACCATGTCGGTATGCTCCTCTTCACAGCCGCCCATGGGTTGGCCCCGGTATCGGCATCCCTTCAAGGGAAATCCCTCAATGCGATCTATCCTAGATAATGCTCCGGTTGGGTTGATCTATCTCCTCTAGACGTTAAACTCGCGGCATACCCTGTGCTAAGCACAGGAAGCTGAGGAAAACCTCAGATATGTGTCTATGACATATAATTCCCCGCGCTCGATGTGGGATGCCTCGGGCTTCCATGCCCTCGAGAAGCCCTCTGACCAGGGATAATAGACAGACATGCCAGGTTCCCCAGCATCCAGACATGCTACTGATGCCTCAACGTGACTACTCCCCCGACTAAAGGTTTTTGCCCTAACCGGAACCTTTGGAATGTCCTGACAGAAGCAGTGTAATTAACCGGTGTCCATGGAAACATGGCACTGGGAAGAGTTTCACGAACTACGTATGAAATCTATGAGGGAGACCCGGACTAGGCGACGAGTTCTGAGGAGGAATCCACAGAAGGAAGAACTGACATCCCATCATCCCGTTTCGATCAAGGAGCAGACGTCCCTGAATAAGGAGCGAATGTCGCCCGCCTTTGGAAAGCGGGAATGTGGGGCAACAAGCGTCGCGTGTCCTCCTCCTCCACGGACAGATGTGCGCGCGCCCCGGCGAAAGCGTTGGAAACAGAAATGGTGAACCCGACGTGAAATTCTTCTCCTCGATGTGGAGATTATTAGAATTCGAGACACCAGTAGATTGAAGTGTCACCGGATCCAGATATATGGCGCCTGGTCCCACCAAGAAAATAGCAGGCCTGTCATGAAACTCACCGGAAGTCGGGGTAGTAGAACGTGGGGCACTCCGTTCTGCAGCGTGTTGTCATGGATCCTTCTTACAGACATGGAGAATGGAAGGATGCTGGGGCACTGGTTGTCAATCCTTTTCCCTCTCAGTGCTGATGAGTTGATCTCTTCGTTTCTCAGGAACCAGGTTGCTGTTACAGAGACGCGATCACCGCCTGCTAGCCTACGCAGGGGCAGGGGCAACATCGCCACAGCCACCCCACATGGCACCGCTACCGCCACGACGGCCGCCACATCGCGGAATACGGGGCGTCCACGTCCCCTTTTTCCATCAGAGGTCATCCAGTGAAGGGTGATCAACAACCTCGTGCGCAACTACGAGGAGGAAGGGGTCATCCCAACTAGGGATATGTCCCACTTGGACCTGGAGGACTCCGGGCCCCGCCGTCAATGCCGCCCTAACAGGGCGTGCAGGGATCCCCTGCTCCCCACCTCAACATTCAACCGTTTCGGGAGCCTATCCCCGGAACGCCTTGATGACTCCTCGCCTTACACCGAAGAGGCGGACGCCGCCTGGCTCAGCCCGCTCAGGGTCCCGACCCGAGGGCTCCAGGCGAGAGCTCCCGTCCGGCTGCGTCAGCGGCGCCGTCCGGCTTCGCAGGAAGAGCAGGCAGGCCATGCCCCTGCACCACCTGCACCAGCTCGCCTGACCCGACGTCAGCGCCAGGCCCGAGATGAGGATGCTTTCCCAGGCGCGTCGATGTCGACAGCTACAGTGGCCCGAGCCACCGCCGACATGCATTATGAAGCCCCTGCATACACTGAGCAGGGGCACTCCTTCACCCAACCAGGATCGAGACCCCAACCGCCCCGCGGCCAGGCTGGGTTGGCTCTCCGGGTTGCAGTCCCAAGTGGTGATCGCCACGAACTAACCCGCGGTGATGTCTCCCCATACGGAGGTCCTCCCCATACCACTACTCCACAGAGCATGGGCCTTCCCCACTCCGAAGTTCGTCATGGAGGCATGCCTCGTGCTACCCCCATCCCGAAGGAAGACCTGCACCGTGGTAGTGACGCTCGGTGCGGAAACCTTTCCCGCGCCCACTATATAGGGTATGGAGTCCATCCTCCTGCCCCGACCGCCGATCTGAAGGCACCGTCCATCCAGTCCTTCTGCAACGTGGGGGACCTCCCTACGTCCTCTCTGCAACTGGCGAAGGTCCTCCTCACCCCAGCAATTCGAGGAGTGAAGTTCAGCCTCGCTCCGCCCACAGTGACCATGGAGGTCCTCCACATGCTCCTGCCGATTCCAACAGAGGCTTCTCCCACATGGGTGTTGTTCGTGGAGGTCCTCCCCACGTACCCTTCGACATTTGCCCTGGTACCCCTCGCACCTCGGCTATCTCGAGTGGGGGTTCTCTCTGCCATGGTGCCAGCGCCGCCCCAAGAATCCATGATAGGGATCAACCCTATCCCGAAGAGCCACCCTGGGGCAGGAGAGAAGGTCGTCGCTGCCACAAGAAGAGTCCTGGGAAAGCCCGGGTGGAGATCAAACCTGCCCACTTCTCTGACTCTGAAGCGGAGTGCGACTCAGTGATGGAACCTTCTCCCCGCTCCACTATATCAAGGATTGGGGAAGGAACCAGACGCGTTAGCCTCATTCTCTCGGAATATGAGTTCCACCAGATTCCCATCTCTCTCCGCTGGTACATCCAGGAGGAAGAAATCTTGGGAATTCAGCAGGTCTCGACCACGCAATCATCGCCATCATCAACAGAAGCGCCCTCTACCTCAACCAGAGATCATGTAGAGTTGTTTTGGGGGCCAGAGGCGGTAGAAAGACGACATGATCGGTCGCCGGTAGCTGCGATTCCTGTGCCGGAAGTTGTGGCTATCAGCCCATCGTACCGTGACATCGTGGCCAGGTCACCTCACTCTTCGGAGGATGGCCCGGAATTCGGCGTCCAGTCATCTTGTTCGCCATATTCTCCACCGCCGAGTTTACTATCCCAGAGGTCCGCCTCGGTACCGCTACCGGTCCCTCAGCCACCCCCGATTGACGAGTGGGGAAATAAAGGGCCAGACCCTGAGTCCGAACCCAGGAGCTTCTGGAGTATTCTTGCAGCGGATTACTTCCCGAAGAAGTTCTAGCTGACGGCAACACTGAATTTTCGCGTACCAGAGCCCCTTACCCCTGAAGAAGTGGGGTTTTTCTGTCGAACCCTAGGGGCGACACACTTCCGCCTCCATTGCGAATGGGTGGTGTACCCCAGAAGTCGAGAGCACTTCGAAGAAATCGGCGAGCAGTACCGCCTGATCGATTCAGCTGCACTCCTTGTGGCCCAGCACCCCGAGTCGCCAGGCCGTCAGGGCGCCCTTCAATGGAAATGTGTTCAGAGTTTTAAAGCACTCCGCAGAATCGTCAGGGAAGATACCCTCCATGTGAAAGTCTGTGGTTGGGGACACTATGCCGCTCTCCTCTTCGACCCTATCCGATGGCAGCCCGATTCATTATGTGACATCGAGGACATGCCCCCGAGAGGGGTCGCGGTCCACATGGCCGACATTATGGACAAGGAAGATGATCTTGAACTCCTTGATGGAGACTTCCCCCCCGAGGGCGTACCGCCACTACTGGACCCATCAGGGAGGATTACCCGTCAGCAGAGGAACCTACTAGGCCTCCCTGTACCCACCGAGTCGCTGGTACTCGGTCGAAACGCCGGCAAGGGTAAAGAGCACGTCGGAACTGTCAAGCACTCCAACCCGTCTTCCTCTATGCAGAAAATGGAAGAAGATCCCGAGAAGGCCACGTTACCCCAGCTGCTTGCTGAGAAGAATAGGCTGGTTGACGAACTCTTGGCTGAGCGCGCCGTAGAGCGGCAACCCGACTATGGTAATCCCAAGCCGGGGCAGCAGGGGCAGGAAAAATTCCCCCCCGGTGATATGCCTCCGGGAAACCCTGATCATGCTACTACCGCAGATAGGGCAGAAACCAGAACGTATGGAAAGAGGGCGCAATACGTTTCGCCAACCCCCCCCCCCCCCCCCGAGCGACGGGGCAATCTGAAGAACCCGGCCCGGGTTCCCCCAGTCGCCCCGTAGGTCGTTCCGCCAGTTGATCCACGAGTGGCCGAAGCTGTCTACCATGTTGAAGAACCTGTAAATGCACTTGTGGTTAGGGATCCCCATCAAGACAGGGACCCCCATCCGGACGATCTTATTGCGGCACTCACAGCCCGCCTCGAAGCGCTGGAAACGCGGCAGGTGGTGGTCCCACCAGATGGCAAGCTGTATCCCGCGTGGGTAGATGATATGCCCGCACCCCCAGGTTTTGGGAACCCCACTTTCTTGCCCTTCAATGGGACAACAGACCCGCCACAGCAATTGGCACATTTTTCTTCCAGGTGTGGCCCCATGCTGGGGACCCCGGCTCAACATGAAGCCGCCAAACTCCGATGTTTTGTACAGACATTGGAAGGTCCGGCATTAGTCTGGTAAAGCCAGCTCCCTATCGGATCAGTGACCGTTTGGGAGGATCTTCGCCGGTAGTTCTTATACCAGTTCAGCTCCACCACGCAGAAGACCAGCATTGCAGACCTCTTCAAGTGAAAGCAAAGGCCTGATGAGCGAGTCGCAGATTTCATCACCAGGTGGAAGGGACTTACGTATTCCCTCAATATGCCACTGACTCAGGAGAAATTACTGACGATATGTGTGGGGAACATCAAGACAGAGCTGGTACCCTCCCTGATTACCCAGAACTACCCTGGAGGGTTCAGAGATTTCTCAGATAAGGCTCAACGCCTTGAGGAAGCCCTGAAACAGGCTAGTCAGGCACGTTTGTTTCCCCCTATGATCCCATCCAGGAGGACCGCCAGGGATGAACCCGCCGCGGTGGCACAAATAGAAGACCCGAGGCAGCTGGAGTTACTGCCGGCGGCACCATCCCCACAACCCCGCAGAGGTCCTCCACCTCAAGCACAGGCTCCTGCCCAGCAGCGACTGCCTCAGAACCGACAGGTTCCCCCGTGCAATGCGCCACCGCCACCTAGGCGAGACAATCAGGCACCACCTCCTCGGCAGGCCCCTCTGGCCCCTCGTCAGGGCCAGGCCCCCAGGGCCCCCTATCCGGAAAGAAGGCACCAGACTTATTCGTTCAACGAAAATCAGGTCCCTGGCTACTTCCGAAGCGCTCTAGAGCAAGGGATTGTGCGCCTGCCCGAGTGAAGAAGGCCGACATAGGCGAATCTCACCGATCACCCCAATTACTGCCCTTATCATCAGATTCTGGGGCACACCCTCAAGAAATGATATGTGTTTAAAGACTGGCTTCAAGACCAGGTCAACAACAACATAGTCAAGTTGGGCCCGGCACCAGCACAAGTTGCGGGTGTCTTTGCAGGATCAGAGATAGGCAGCGACAGTGAAGGCGAGTGGCAGCAGGTCCCCAGCAGCGGATCCCGGAAATATGACGACTGGATGGCTCGTAAAACCTTCATTTGTGCCCATGGTATCATTCGGGCGCACCTGAAGCTGGCAGAACCTTTAGAAGAAGTAGCTGGTGCCTCCGCATCGTCTTCACAGTCGACCTCTTCACAAAAGGGCAAGCAGCGGCGACGCAAGAAGAAGTAACGCGCACCGCCAGTGTCGTCATCATCCCGCACTCTCGGTGACTTTATGCCCCCTGAAATGGGGATTCCTCCCAGAATCTGCCCAGTGGCGGATGAATCCTCAAGCGACATCCAGGGGTATGCTTCAGTTAACACCGTGGAGCTGGTAAAGCCCTATATGACCCCCGACGAGGGGGAACGCCAGGCGAACCTCCCCAACGTTTCCAGCCGACGTCAACGTCAGCGGAATCGCAACCGCGCCGTTCATCGAGGTACGTCAGCTGGAACTTTTGTCCAAGTCGTACACGCTACTAAGACCAGGCAGCAGGCTCAGTGCAGAGCTCAGCACACGCAACCCCATCTAACGCTCTCGGCTCTACCTCCACCTTCGTTCGTGCTACTAGATCGGGGAGAGCTTCCTCGTTCATATCACAATCAGTCTTGCCTGGCTACAGGTCAGCCTCCACTGTCCAATCCTAGTCCAGCGACTACTCTCCAGGCTTATACTAGTAGACAGCAAGATGTGCCCAGTACTAGCCGATCGCCGGTTCAACCAGCAGGACCCACTATGCCTCCAAATGCCGACCGACCTCCTGTAAGTAGAGGTTCGCGTTTGGCACGAAAGTATGATGTCCTGAAGCACCTGGCCGGCATTCCGGCGAGGCTCTCCATCCTTGAGGCCCTTCGCCTGTCATCCGAAATGCGCGAGGCACTTGCCGAGGCCCTAAGGATCCCCCTCCAGTTTGAGACGGAGGTAGCAGCTGCAGAAGCCTTCCATACCGAGACGATTGAAAACGCCTAATGTCAGGCGGTTATCTCATTATCCGGTGAAGATGAGGACCCTCCTATACAGGGGCACATTCGCCTACTGTACATCACTGGCCACTTCAATGGCATGGAAGTCCACCGCTGCCTTATTGACATGGGTTTCGGAATCAACCTAATTCCGACCCGGACGTTGCGAAAGCTGGGTCTGTCTGAAGGTGATTTAACTCCCTCTGACCTCAGAATCCAGGGGTACGACAGGACCGAGAAAACCCCAGTTGGAAAGATCCGCCTGAAGACTCAGTTCAGTGGCTTAATTTCCAGCACCGAGTTCATGGTCGTCTCTCAGGACACCGCCTACAATGCATTGATGGGTAGGCCATGGATCCATCTGCATGAAGCGGTCCCTTCTTCGTATCACCAGTGCCTCAAATACTCACTCAACAGTCGAGTAGGAGTGCTCCAAGGAGATGCGTCCCCTTTTGCTTCTTGTGAGGCCCTCTATCTGGATGCGGGTTATTACAAAATTAAGGATAAACAGATCCTAATAAGTGAGGATGAACCCGCCCCGGTCACAAGTGATCCCTGGGCAAGCATGGATGACGCCTACATCCTCCCGATCCACCGGTTGGAGGCCATGACCCCTAACATGGGGCAATGTTTTGTTGTTTTGGGTACGCAGGTAAGGCATGTTCCCGTGTCCAAGTGATGGTGGAAAATCACCTCGTACTCCTACATCAACCAGGCTCAGGTGATCCCGGAACCTCTTACCCCTGTACGGTATCGGGACGTCAAGATTATGACAACGGCGGTGCACCATACGTGTCCCTTCCTCCAGGCTGGAATTAACCGACTCAGGCCGACACGTCACCACTGCTTTGATATCATCAAACGTGGCCCCTTAGGCCAAAGGCCAGATGGGATAGGATCGACTGACTTCATTGCTATGGTCTCAATGGAAAGTGAGTCTCCCGATGTGATGACCACTGCTGCCCGAGCCGGCACCAGCTTCCCCTCAGATTTTGATAGCCCAGAAGTCTCTCCCGTCGCGGGAAGTTCCCCCACGGGTGGGGAGGAAGACCTGGAGGATGCTCCCCCCTCCTTGGAAGAAGGCGTCTCTACCACGGTTGATGAACTGGTACAGGTGAACCTTGGTAGCGAGGCAGATCCGAGACCCACATTGATCAGTGCAGCCATGTCCCTCGAGGAGTGGCAGCAGTATGTACACTTACTCAAACAACACCGTGACGTGTTTTCCTGGAGTTACAACAAGATGCCAGGACTAGATCCCCAGGTAGCTGTTCACCGTCTGGGCCTCTCGGCAAAACACCATGGGTTTAAGAAGCCCCCCAGGAAAATGCACCCTTCTCATGGTGCTATGGCTGAGGCCGAAGTTGACAAGCTTATCAAAGCCAACTTCATTAAGGAAGTCCAGTACCCCAAGTGGCTTGCCAACATTGTGCCAGTCAGGAAGAAGAATGGGCATATCAGAGTCTGCATCGACTTCCGCGATCTCAATCGCCACTGCCCAAAGGATGACTTCCCACTCTCAGTGACAGAGTTATTGATTGATTCCACGACCGGGTTCCAAGCCCTCTCTTTCATGGATGGATACTCCGGGTACAACCAGATCCGGATGGCCCCCTAAGACAAGGATTCCACTGCCTTCAAGGCTCCCCAAGGTACCTTTTGCTACCAGGTTATGCCATTCGGTTTGAAGAATGTAGGTGCCACTTATCAGAGGGCCATGCACCGCATATTCAAACCGATCCTTGGGACATTGGTGGAATGCTACGTGGATGACCTCGTAGTCAAATCATGTCAGCGCCTGGACCATATCAAAGACCTAGATAAAGAGTTTGGTTTCCTCCGTTCCCGTCACCTAAAGATGAACCCGTTGAAGTGTGCCTTCGGGGTCACCTCTGGGAAGTTTCTAGGCTTTTTTGTCAGATACTGAGGTATCGAGATCGACCCGGAGAAGATCAATGCCATCAGCCAAATGCCTCCCCCGAGCAACATTCGGGAGCTTTGAGGCCTTCAAGGCCACTTAGCCTATATACGCCGATTCATCGCGAATCTGGCCGGCAAGTGTAAGCCATTTTCCCAGCTCATGAAGAAGGGTGCCGCCTACGAATGGGATGAGGAGTGTTGGACCGCCTTCGAGGAAATAAAGCATTATCTTCTCCAACCTCCGGTCTTGATGCCACCCGTCTCCGGAAACCCGCCGGTCCTTCATGTGACTGCCCTAGAGAGATCCCTCGGTGCACTGCTCGCCCAGAAGAATAACGAGGGTACTGAGAACAGTCTCTACTATCTCAGTCGCATGCTTCTCGATACGGAGGTCATATACTCCCCTATCGAAAAGAGCTTCCTTGCACTTGTCTTCGCCATCTAGAAGTTAAGACATTACCTGCAGCACCATGAGGTGCAATTGGTCTCTCGGGTAGACCCACTGAAGTACATCCTGAACCGCCCCATGCTGACTGGCCGACTAGCATGGTGGGCAGTGATTCTCCAGCAGTTTGATATTAGGTTTGTACCTTAGAAGGCCATTAAGGGACAGGAGTTGGCAGAATTTTTAGCTGCCCATCCAACCTTCGCGGACCAATCCCTGGACCTGGATTTCCCTGATGAGACGATCCTCTCAGTCGATCATGATGTCCCGTGTTGGAAAATGCATTTCGACAGTGCCTCCCGGAACCCCACTGGTAGGAGGCTCAACGATCCCAAGCTCAACAGAGTGGGCCTGGGTATTGTCTTTATTACCCCAGCGCAGGCCGTCCTGCCATACTCGTTCCTGTTGTTAGAAGGCTGCACAAACAATGAGACAGAGTACCAGGCTCTCATCACTGGCCTCGAGTTGGCCCTTGAGATCCATGTGCCCCATATACATGTGAAGGGAGATTCTGAGCTGGTAATCAAACAGGTTAATGGAGACTACGTCGTCAGGAAGCCGGAGCTTGCACCATTGCTGGAGTACACCCTCCGCCTAATGGCCCAGTTCTCTTCTCGACCAGAGGTTACCCATGTTCCATGGTCACAGAACGGTCAAGCAGACACCTTGGCTGGCTTGGCCGCATCGCTCACAGAACCCGATCAAGATGATTTAATCATACATGTGGCACACCGGAGAGTCATTGCCCCCATCACCCAAGAGGACAATGACGGCCTGTGGGTAGGTCATCTCACTACCGGACCCTCCACGTCAGGGGTCCCGGGTTCGTCAGACACAATGGTTGAAGCCACTCCCGACTAGAGGGCACCTTTTGTTGAGTATCTCCAAAATGGTCACCTCTCGGACGACCGGGCCGAGTGCGAGTGAATCTGACGCCACGCATTGCAATTTACCCTCCAGAGCGGCCCCAGTCTTGAACAGATCCTCTATAAGCGGAGTTTTGATGGTTTCCTCCTCTGTTGCATCCAAGGAGTATAGATACCTCAAGTTATGCAAGAGGTTCACGCTGGTTCCTGTGGCGCCCATCAAGCTGGGCTGAAGCTGTCCCGTCAAATCCGGAGGTTAGGGTACTTCTGGCCCTCTATGATCCACGATTGTATTGGATATGCCAAGAGATGCCATGCGTGCCAAGTTCACGCCAACTTCCTGCATCGGCTGCTGGATCCCCTCCACCCCATGAAGTACTCTTGGCCATTTGCGGTATGGGGACTTGATGTAGTGGGACCGTATCCACCGGCAACAGCCCGCCAGTTTAGGTTCATCCTGACTACTACATATTTCTTCTCCAAGTGGGCAGAGGAAGTTCCGCTCAAAGAGGTCAAGGCCCGTTCCATCGTTGACTTTGTGAGCTCCAACATTATCCACCGGTTTGGGGTCCTTCATGCCGTCCTCACCGATAACGGCACCAACTTCCGAGCGGCTGAACTGAAGAAATTTTACGCCAAGTACGATATCCAATCGAACTATACCTCCCACTACTACGTGCAGGAAAATGGAAAAATCGAGGCATTTAACAAAACCCTCTCTAACATTCTGCAGAATATGGTTGGTCAGAACAAGAAAAGTTGGTCGGACAAGCTCCCCAACGCCCTCTGGGCTTACCAGACGACGACTCGCAACTCTACCTAGGTGACCCCATATTCCCTGGTGTATGGAGTTGAGGCCGTCCTACCCATTGAGATCCAGCTACCATCGCTACGCACTGCAGTTTATGATCACCAGACGTCAGATGAGGTAGCTGAGATCCGTCTAGCTGAACTGGAAGCACTGGACGAGAACTGGCTTCGTGCCCTGCACAATCTGGAAAGGCATCAGGATAAGATATTGAGGGCCTTCAACAAGAAGGTTCATCTCCGCTCTTTCTTACAGGGCGACCTAGTACTAGACCTTCGAGCGCCAATGATTCCCAGTAGTAAACCACCCAAGTTAGAACCCAAATGGGAAGGGCCTTATATCATCCATAAGGTTTACCCCAATGGAGCATACTCCTTGGTGACCACGGATGGAGAACGTATAACCCCTCCCACCAATGCCAAGTTCCTTAAGCGATACTTTGCCTAGGGCAAAAGGGTCCTGCACGACCCTAAACTGCAAGTTGGTCCTGCACGACCTTTAACTGCATCTTCGTCCTGCAAGACGATAAACTGTGAAACGGTCCCGCATGACCTTAAACTGCACATTATGGTCCAACATGACCCTAAACTGTAAAGTCCTGCACGACCTTAAACTAAATCTTCGTCCTGCAAGACAATAAACTACAAAATTGTCTGAGCTCTATGACTTTAAACTAAGATCTCCCCTCGTCCTTACTGCAAGACGTTAAACTACAAGCCAGTCAGGCCTTCCTGACCGAGGCTCAGCCTCAGGCCACTTGGTCTCTTCGGGCCCCTGGCCCCACGTCCTTATTGCAAGACGTTAAATTGCAAGCCAGTCAGGCCTTCCTGACTGAGGCTCAGCCTCAGGCCCCTTGGCCTCTTCGGGCCCCTGGCCCCCCATCCTTACTGCAAGACGTTAAACCGCAAGCCAGTCAGGCCTTCCTGACTGGGGCTCAGCCTCAGGCCCCTTGGTCTCCTTGGGCCCCTGGCCCCCCGTCTTCACCACGAGACGTTAAACCACAAGCTGGTCAGGTCTCCCTGACCACGGTCCGACCCCAAGCCCCTTGGTTTTTTTCCCCGACTTACCCTCTTAGTGGATTGTATGGTATAGTATGGGATTACATCCTCATTCATGTTAGATTACTTGTCGTACCTTACATATCCCCAAATGAGATGCTCCTCATCCCGCATGACGTTAAACTGCATTTCAAGAACTACGTGTGTCTTGATTCCCATTTTGATGGGATACGTAGGAATGATCAGACACCTCATCTTGAGCCCAGCCCCAAGCTTTTCTCTTCCACTATCCCCCCTGGGAATAGTTTCCTTGGAGGATATTTGTGTAGCCAGGTAGTAGGCTTTCTTAGCCCCGCTCATACAACCTCGCTCACAAAATGATTGTAAGGGTCGCACCATGTGCCCACTCCCGTTCTTCTATTCCCCCCACGTCCTCACCGCATGAATCCAAACTGCATGGCCTTCAAGAACTACGTATGGATTGATTCCCATTCTAATGGGATACGTAGGAACACCCAGGCATTTCGTCTGTTGGCCCAGCCCAAAAACCAAAATCTTCCCCTCGGGTCAAGACATGGCAGGGTGCACACTTTTTCCCTAGCTCACATCGAGCAAGCCTCGACCCGGCTACACATCCCCCTGGACATGTTTACCTCTTTCATGGATGGATACAGCTATGCTTCACCCACTCCTTGATTAGGATTACATCATTTTTGCACACCCGGAGGGACCCCTAAGAACGGCCTGGACACTACGCCCAAGGGCTCTCCTACCGATACGGGCCAGCGCCCCCGAGGGTTTTCAAGCATTTCAGGAAACAATCTGATACAAGTCCCGCATTGCAAATTTGGTCAGAGGTCGACGCTCATTTGTTGCTCCCATATCGGGTCATCATAGGAATGCTGTTTTTCAAACATGGTCAACAGTGTCCTGGATCTTTGGGTCCACCCCGAGATGTCCCAAACATCGAGTGCAGTGATTTGTTTTGCCCCATCCCGAAGTGACAAACTTCCCCCCGGGTGGTGCTAGCAATCGGGCCCACGGCCCTGATTCCCCATAGGGGTGTACAGTGTGGTGTAGGACTACGTCCTCATTCATGTCGGGATCATGTACCATGTCGTACGCCTTCCTCTTACGAGGCCCAGCCTCAGGCCCCTTGGCCTTCTCGGGTCCCCGACCCTCATCCTCATGTAAGACGTTAAACTGCAAACCAGTCAAGCCTTCCTGACTGATTCCTGACCATCAGGCCTCTTGGCCTTCTCGGGCCCCCCGGCCTAGGTCCCCTCTTACCCAGGGTGTATGGTGTGGTGTAGGACTACGTCCTCATTCACATCGGGATCATGTACCATGCTGTACGCCCTCCCTTTACGAGGCCCAGCCTCAGGCCCCTTGGCCTCCTCAGGTCCCCGACCCTCATCCTCATTGCAAGACATTAAACTACAAGCAGGTCGGGCCTTCCTGACCAATGCCTAACCATCAGGCCCCTTGGCCTTTCCGGGCCACGGCCCAGGTCCTCTCTTATAGGATTGTATGGTGTGGTTTAGGACTACGTCCTCATTCACGTCGGCTTCTTCGCCATACCGTACACCTCCCTTGTTTAGGGGTATATTACTCCCCTCTTCGTCCCGTATGACGTTAAAATACATTTGGAGAACTACATGTGGCTTGATTCCCATCCTCATGGGATACGTAGGACCACCTGAATGTCTAGGATTCGGGTCCAGCCCCATCCCTCGGGAATCTTCATCCCATCTTGGCCCCTTGGCCTACCCTTCCTCCATGAGGGGGTTATATGGTGTGGTGTGGGATTATGTCCTCATTCGTGTCAGTCTCGTAATGACCATGCCATGTACCTCTCCCTACTGATCTTTTTCGTCGATCCCTTTTCGGCAGTTCATCGATGTGCCTAAGAGTACTCTGGTTTATTACCTGGAATGCCAAGCTTTACTCAGACACATCCACACCCGCTTTCCAGGCTTTGTGTATCCCTGCATCAGGGCTTTCATCATCTTTCACACCCAGAGGGGCCCCCAAGAACGTCCTAGACACTACGCCCAAGGGCTCTCCTACCGTTATGGTCCAACGCCCCCAAGGGTTTTGGACAACAAATCGATAAAATCCCACGTTGCAAATATGGTCAGCGGTCGATGCTCATTTGTTGTTCCCGCCTCAGGATAACGCGATATGGACGCTGTGTTTCCACCATGGTTAATATTTTTCCCCTCTCGCCACGCCAACCCATTAGGTCCAAAATGTCGGGTGCACAATTCACACCCTTCATCACTTCACCGTGTCCAAGTGGAGTCTCGGAACTTTTGGTACTTTTCCTCCGTGTACGTCTGCGCGTTGGGGGAACAAGCCGTGTCAAAGGTGTCCTTCTGGGCTCTACCAACTCCTATTTGACTCTCCTAAAGTATTGCGATGAGGATACCCCCCTTGTTTCCCACACCAAGTTTAACTCACGTGGGCTTAGGAATCGGGTTGAAATCTGTGCTTACTCAGGAAGTTGTCACCATTCACAGTCCGAGATCTAAGACCATAAACTAAGATTCTCATCTGGAACTACGTTCAGCTTGATTCCTATCATGATAGGATACGTAGGAATGCCCAGACCCTTTGTCCTTGGGTCCATCTTGAGTTCAGCAAATTCACCTATCTGGTCCTGCCTTTAGGACCCCGATTACAGGACCGCGTGGCGTAGTGAGGGATTATGTCCTCATTCATGTCGGGTTTGCAATGGCTGCACCACGCACACCCCCGTTATTCCCTCCTATTCCTTTTCTGGCACGACATTAAAAGGCACCCTTCAGAACTACGTGTGGTTGGATTCTCATATTCATGGGATACGTAGGACCGCCCAGACACCCTGTCTTCGGGTACAGCCCATTTAGGGAGCCAGTTTCCCCCCTGTTTCACCCCTTACCTTTATATAGGCCCCTCGACCTAAGGTCTCCCTCTCCGATTGGTGTACAATTTGATGTGGGATCATGTCTCCATCAATTTTGTTTTATAACACTGCACACATTTCCCGCCTAGCATCATCTCTGCTACGTCTGCGCTGTATGACGATAAAATGCATGCATGGTCCTATCATACGACCCTAAACTGTGACATTATCGTCCTGGCCACACAACGAAAAACGGCACTACATTGTGGTGACCTCGTTGTAGAGGACATCACGTTGGGTATTGGTCATGTGCCATGCCATTTGTCAACACCCATCATGGCTTGATCCTTGTGGCGACACCACGACCTACTACTCTAGGCCTGTCGCTTCACAAAAAAAACCATTCACCTTAAAGAACAAACAAGACTTATCAAATTCCGCTTCTTTTAGTGCAAGGGCCACGGCCGCACTCCCCCTTTTTCCCCTGGCACTGCTACCTTACCGTGCCACCCTTTAGAACTATGTATGGCTTGATTTTCATCCTTATGAGATACGTAGGAGCGCCCGAGCACTTCCCCGTGGGCCCAGCCTAACCTGTGTGTTCGGTCCCTCGACTCGAGAACTTCTCCAGAGAATGCATGGTAAGTAGGGCTTAGGTCCTCATTCACGTCGGGTTTTGTAACCGCCTTGCCATGTATCCCCTTCTCCCCTTACCCATCCATGGTCCGAATTCTACGACCCTAAACTAAGATCTCCCTATGGGGAAGGAATTTTCTCCCTCTATCTAATACGTCTCATTGTCATATTCAGATGTGTTTCGACAAAGAGCCCGAAGTGTGGGATTTTCATACGGACATTCCCCTCGTCCCATGACCAAGCTTCGTGAACTCGCTATTTGGATCCTCATACTCCTCCACATCCAAAAGGAACCTCGGACGACATGGATACTAAGTTTAAGGGCTCTCCATGAATGATGGACCTAAGGGCCCTCCAATCGTTTTGGGCCAACGTCCCTACGGATATTTGACGATATTTGCGACATGGTCCCGTGTTTCGAACATGGTCAACAGTCAACCCTCATTTGTCTTCCCCCATTTCAGGCTAACACGACAGGATGCTGTGTTACGAACACGGTCAGTAGTTATCCTACATCATCACGTCGCAATCATTGTGATCTGAATCTCGAGCGCTATGATTCACACATTTCCACTTCCTCATGTTCAAGTGTAATTCCATCATACTCGGCTTTTTCTCTTCACGCATCTAGGTGCACTAAATGATCATGTTAGTGTCATTGGGCTGGTATTCACCGAGCGTCCATTTTCCCTAACCTTCCCCTTTCTGTGTTGGGAAATTCCCACCACTACTGCTTGTTTCCCACACTGAGCACTACTCACGTGGGCTTAGTAGTTTTGGCAGGATGAGTACCAACACAGTCGGGTTTCTCCTCGTCCCGCATGACGTTAAACTGCGCTTCCAGAACTACGTATGGCTTGATTCCCATCCTCATGAGGTACGTAGGAACGCCCGAACACTTTGATTTGGGCCCAGCCCAATCCTCACTCTTGGTCCCTCAACCTGAAAAGTTTCCTCCGGGGGTATGTGGTATGATTTGGACTCCAAGTCCTCATTCACATCGGTTTCATATCTACCGCGCCACACGCTCCCTGGGATCTTCCCTCTTATTCCAAGTCCAATAGTATGACGTTAAACTACAGGAGATTATGTGTCCTCAATGCATGACACTAAACTACGATTCTACTCTGAACAAGTTCAGGATGCCCCAAGATCCCATTGGGAAGTGACAGATCCCCTCGCCAGAGAGGCCCTGTCTGAAAGAAGGAATGATCCATGATCAAACCAATACGCCCATCTAGCGTACTCCCACCAAAGTGGTGTAACTACCTAAGTGTTGGATTCTGTTCGGACAAACCATCACTCCACATTCCACGCTTTGCATGCCCCTTATTCAGACCCTCGTCCTCTTTCATGTCTAAAGGAACCCCCTAACGGCCTGATCCCATGCCGCATCGGCTCACCTACCGTCCTGGGCCAACGTTCCGGAAGACTGGTCATGTTTGGAAGGACCCCCTAACAGTATGGATGTTTGACCTATGGTCCGCCAACTGTCCTAGGCCAATGTCCCGAAGGATTGATCGACAACATTTGTGACATGGTCCCGTGTTTCGAACATGGTCAACGGTCGACCCTCATTTGTTGTCCCCGTTACAGGATAACGCAGTAAGGATACTGCTTCTCCTCCAAGGTTAACAGTTGTCCCTTATTGTCATTCCATCCCCACAGTGTTTTGAATCTTGGGTATCGTGATTCACGCTTCCCATTTTCATCTGTTTGGACCGATTTCAGTGCCCCTGGCGTTGCCCCGTTCGTGCATAAGAGCACGCTGAAGAAACAGTAATTCGGTTATCCTGAAAGTTCCTTCTCCGATCAAGCCTCTCCCGTCTTTCAGAAATCTAGATTGGTAATCTGAATCCTGGATGTCCGGAGCATGATCCCCATTCCTATTTTAGGTGGGATGAGAGGGAAACTATCTCCTGTTTCTCACATCGGGCTCGACCCATGTGGGCCTGGGGAATTGTCGCCGAACGTCCCAAAAACATTGTAGGGATGTAACAAGGAAATTCAAACAGTGGAAATCGTGCACGCTACGGCATTCAAAACAAAGGAAAGAAATTGAAGCACGAAAGTACCAATAAAAGGGTTTTGGGTTTGTTACAATACCCGGGGGTCGATTCCCCCCATGGACGGGTTGACCCCATCAAAAGAGCGTTGTAGCTCTGCCACCTGTTGGCTTGTGGCATCCAAGGCTTTCTGCCGCTTTCTTAGCTCCCGCTCCTCCTCAGCAGCGGCGGGGCGCAGTTTTTCAGTCTTGGCTTTGGACCTCTCTACGTAAACTTGAACGACAGCCATCTTTCCAGAGGTCTGCCTCATATGCTCCTCTGCCTCTGCCAGCTGGGCCTTCAACTGTGAGACCAGCACATTTTGTGCATCAAGAGAGGCTGAAAGCTCATCTGCCCGGGTCTGCATCTGTCGGACCTCACCTTCAGCCTCCTGGAGCTTCTTGATGTTGGTCACCTTCCTCTACTGCCAGCCCATGCTGAGCCCATGATCATGCTCCCGGATCTTCTCAGCCATAAGATCTCAGATGAGTGCGTGAGGACGTTGGGCATCCACTCCCCCAGCACACAGTTCGCATAACCGCGAGTGGAGTCTATCCATTTCGGCCAGCCATTGCGCTTGGGGGTGTCCTTGATAAAGCGCATGATCAGCTTCCACGACCGGCGGCAGACTATGTTGTTGTCTTCCTCGTTGGAGGTCGTTTCGTCCCAGTCTGGGCGATGGGTAGGCTCGTACATGGGATACGCCCACAATAAATCCTCGGCAGGATCAACATCTGGTGTTGAATCCAGTACGACACCTGGTGCTGAAGCAGGCGTGAAAAGGTTGGGACCGACCGGTTGATCCTCTTCCTCGGAGTCCACCTCAATGACCTCGGGCACGGCCCTGCTGGTGTTCCCACCAGTGATGGTGTGCGTCACAGCTTGAGGAGATGGGGGGAATATCGCCACCATCACTGGCATTCCCCTAGGAGGGACGCCACCAGACATCCCAACCAGTCTTGCCACTGTAGCCCACGCCAGTCGGAGAACTGCACGACAGAGAGGGACATAAACATTAGTTGGAAAGCATGGTCTACACATGACGACAGGGGAACTGATAGAGGAGACTTACAGAGATCGACCTCCTGGCGCTGCTCTTGAGCCGGTACTGACGGGACCCCAAGGCGAGGCCCTCCGTATACTATTGGAAGGTCTGGAGATTCCGGTAGAGCCTCCCCGGGGGCTCTGGTCCCACTAGACGCGGAACTGGACGCAGCCATAGGCGCAGGTTCTAAAGGTCCTGCATCATCACCTGCCGAGGGGTGGGAACGAGGCCTGCGAACAAGTTCCTCCTGCATGGCTCAAACATCGGTGAGAAGTTCATAGCGACCCAAGGATGGATCATAGGGAAAGAAGTTAGGAATGCTACCTCTAGAGCCTCTGCGAATTCGTCGGAATTTGAGCCTCGATCTCCGACCTCGCCCTCCTCCAACGGGCTCCCTCCTCCAGCCTCATCCTCCTGAGAGGAGTCCTCTGATTCTTCCGGAAGGGGAAAGCGCTCCCTCAGATCGGCAGCCGATAACTGTGGGGGGACCGTTTGATTCAACAGCACCCTCACCCGGTCTGTCATTGGGCGAGGGACACCACTGGAGTGGACGTAATCCTCCATCTCATCCAGGTACTGTTCTTCTTCTGCCGGAGACGCCATGAATCCAGCCCGAACTGGGCCTATGCCCGGTAATTCCATCCCTAGGTGATTCAGGTGGGCCCATATCTCGGGTGGGCTGAGGAATTGCCGGTTGACATCCCAAATGTCCCAAGCTTCCGGGAAGACGGCATCCACTGCCATGTCGATGTGACGCAGCTGCTTCCCCGGAGCCTGAGTGGATATCCTGCGAAATCCCCTCGGTGGTTGCCCCTTCGGATGGCCCTGCTCTTCCGGAATCACCGGATCCACCGCTGCTGCCATACCCTCGGCCGGCGCGGGTCTCGCCGCCATGGAAGACCCACTACCGCGAGCGGCCCTAGCTGCCCTTCGGCCCCGACCTCGAGATAGAGGAGGCCCACCGTCACTAACCCGAATAGTTGGTTGCTTCAGCATCTCCCCTGGGTATGCAGGCTCCCAACTGATGGCGTACTCCTTCACCAACCCGAAAGCGGTGGTGGATGGAGGCAATGCAATCCGCATCTTCCCGTCTTCTCGTGTGAACATGAGCCATAGCTGCCTCATCACACACAGGTGCTCCTCGTAACGCACCTCCCAGTAGACCTGCGGGGTCAGCCGCTGGAGGCACCAGAACTGCCTCGCAAACCGATGTGGGGTGTACGGTTCGCAGATTGGCTCGCGATCTATCTGTGCCACCAAAACTCCACCTAGAAAGGCTAGGAGGTAAGCCCGATGTTCTTCCGTTCCCCACCCGTCATCATTAAGTATCCCCGTCGGAAATAGGAAGGGGTGGAAATTAAACTCATCCGCCCTCCACACTCGATTCAGCACCATCGGCACGACTTGTTTGAACGGGAAGCTCCCGACCGCGTTCAAGATGGAGGGGCGGAAGTTCGATCCCAGCGGCGAAATGGGGTTTGGATACTCGTAAATCCCCCTTATATGTGCTGTGATCCACCCATATAGGAGGTGTAAGGGCCCGCATATCCTTGGTGGATTTTTTCCCTCACTAATGTGCCGCAGCATTCTGTACAGTTTGGTGAGCATCGGAATCCCCAGATTGATCCGCTGCCCCATGGCCAACATCGAAACCATAATAAATGAGCTGGTCCACACCCCCATGATTGTATCCCTCACCGGTAGGATCCAACCACAGATGAGAGCCGCGATGAACGCCGCCAGCCTGACTGTCGGCTGTTGTTCAGTGCTGACACTGAAACCCCAAGTCTTCCATTGGCTGTCCTCCAAGACCCGCCAATACGAGTGCCCCTTGGCCCGTTGGGCCGCCCTTGGACAAGTTCGAGGCCTCGGAGGGAACTCTTGATTCTCTGGGAAATTCATGAAGCATTTGAACCATCGACTAAAGTGGACATCCCTTACTGCCTCCTTGTCCTCTCCAGGGACAAGTGCCATCAGCGCTGACGCCAGTCGCGGCATTTGTTCCGTATCCTCCCACGCGCTGATAACGGGGAGGAACTCATCATACATGGCCCCCAAGATTGGGACCCCAGAAATTTGGTGGACATCCCACAGGCTGATGCCCACCTCCCCGTGATGCAGGTGAAAGGTATTGGTCCTAGAAGACCATCTGCTCAGCAGTTCCGGCATCAGTTGCTTGGGTTGGTAAATGTGGAATTGGGAGGCCCATGCCGCCTCATACAACCCCACTCTCCTCAGCTCGGCCCCGAACTCCTCGGATGAGGTGCCTACCTAGTAGGCCCAGGCCCAGTCGTCAGTAAAATTGCCGCCCTGGCGCAAGTCCCACTCATCGGACCATCCCTTCTTCGAATCCTGCAAAGCCGCCTTCAGCATGGTATGGTAGAGAGGAGGTGACGTCTCCGGTTGCAGTGGCTTCCTGTCAACATCGTTCACATGGTTTTAGAGGCAGTCAGCGGTGACGGGTGTGAAGTTCTCTTGTGCATGACCATCATCCGCCCTGAACCATTGTTGCTGGCATGGTATGCTCCAGAACCAGCAAGCTGGTTCGTCCCTACTCTCCTCGGGGATGAAGACGCCATCCCTCAGCCCGAAGCCGTACAATGGCAGTTTCTTGCACTGCGGATAATCCTTCTGAACCTCTGATAGCAGATCTGTCAAAGAAGTGTGGTCCGAGTGGCTTCGGACCATCTCCCCCAGGCCTGGACAGTTGGCCATCTCATCATGACGAGCAGCATCTACAAGCACCCCCAATACAGCCTCTTGATGGGCCATTTTGATTCTGGCCCTTAGAAAATAATTTTTTCAGCTGGATCGCGAAGCTTGACTGCGAAGCTGGATCGCGAAGCCGGATCACGAAGATCGGTCACGAGATCAAGCCACAAAGTCTGGCCGAGGCCGACAAGAAGAAGTTTTCTTGGCGCGGTCGCAGAGTCAGAGACTCGTGGTTTTCCGCGAAGCTCGCTTCGTGGAGGGCTGTCGCAGAGTACGCGGAGCTTCGCGAAGTCGAGACCACAAAAAGACAAGGAAGTCACATGAAGACAAAATAGGTCGACCCCCTATTTATAGGCGGTGACCCCAGAGCATCGCGGTGCGCCTCACCCACGCGGAGCATCGTGGCGCGTCTGGATCCGTGGCCCCAGTCAGCACTATGGGCCCCCTTCGCATAGCTGCATCGCGAACCACTGACAATTTTGGCGATTTTCCCTCAGACTTCAACCCTTCACCCTCTGTGGCTCCAAGTCTGAGGGGGGGCATTTGTTGGTGCCAAAATATTGCACGAAAGGGATGGACGAAAAAGAAGGATGGTGTGCTGCCCCGCAAAGCACCGACGCGAAGCACCAATGCGAAGCGCCCCGATCATCACGGCCTCGCGAAGCTCCAGAGGCGGTAACACTCCGCGAATGCATTTGACGTTCGCGAGCCCGCCGCGAAGCTCCAGAGGCGGTAACTCTCTGCGAAAAAATTTTACGTCCGTGAGCCCGCCACGAAGCACCATGGGCGGCGTGGTCTCGCGAAGCTCCAGAGGCGGTAACTCTCCGCGAATGCATTTGACGTTCGTGAGCGCGCCGCGAAGCACCTAAGGCGGCGTGCGAGTTTTGCTTCGCAGAACCCCTTCCCTATAAATACTGGACTCCCCCTGAGTCCCGAGGACGGACAATCCGACCTTTCGGCTTCTCCTCTCCCGAATCGCGAAGCACTCTTTGCCCCGGGAATCATGAGCTCCACGAGTTATTTCTACTTCGTGAGACACTCTTGCTTCGTCTCGTTTTGATCCCCTCTTCCGAGAGGGATACCCTTCGTGAAGCTCAAGGGAATTCGCGAAGGAGGGGGATTCCCAAGGGAACCCGGGCAGCCACGGAGCACTTATGCTTCGCGAAACACCCAACCCATACTAGTGATCCCTATGCTAAGGCAGGATCGCTATACGTCGCGACGCACACTGCTTCGCAGGACCCTGCTTCGCGAGGCACCCCTTCTTCGTGAGGCAGTGCTTCGCGAACACTGTTCCACTTCGCGAAGAACCTTCCACTCACACCTACTCCCCATGCTAAGGCCAAGGTACTCCACTTCGCAAAGTACAATCCTTTGCTTAGAAATTCCCCTTCTCGTGAGACCCTCCAGGTTTGCATGATGTGATTTTAAAGTCCCATGGACAATACCACTCGTAGCGTTGCTTCGCCTAATGCCTCTTCGCATAGGCACGCTAACGGATATTGCTTCTTTGCATAGACACGCTAATGTGGACCCCTTGATGGTTCGTTCCACAACCCCCCTTGACCATGGCCTTACTGGTGCCTTCCCTTCCCCAAGGACCATAGGGTACCAGTTATGTAAGTCCTAGGGGTGCGGAGTGAACCCACCTCGTCCGAGCTGCAAGACGTTAAACCGCCAAGCACCACATCCTCAACACATGACGTTAAACTATGACCCGACCTCGTGCCTCTCACGAAGGGTCCCCCCAGCTCGAACATTTTGTACGCCACTCGTCTCCACGGGAGTGGAATCACCCATCCACAAGGGGTGATATCCTCCTTATTGGAGTGGCTTATGTTCTCAGGAGAAGGGTGACCCTAGTTCCCCAATGGATGGCTGCACCTCTGCATCTCCGTACTTCCCCACTACCAAGGTCAGTGGAGGGCGTGATGGGGAACGAGGTACCTCCCATCATTGGTCCCAAATCCCTCTTTCGCTGCGCTTTGTCGCACTATGGTCCTCCATCTTGGAGTAAGTCCCATCACCATGGGCCGCCTAACGCGTAATCCCCTCTTCGCTTCTTACGAACTCATCCTTCGCAACGTGATCATCTGGTCCTTGCAGCCTCTTGTTTCTCACACTGAGCATGACTCACGTGGGCTTAGAGTGAGCACCGACCCTGACCCCCACCCATAATTAACTATGAGGACTTTGATCCATGTCAAGGCATGGTACGTAGGAAGCCTCTACGAGGTTCAAACCCACCATCCGGTCGTTCCGACCTCATTCACGTCGGTTCACCCCTGTCCCGCATGACATTAAATTGTATTCCATCAACCCCCTGAAATACGAGGTCTTTGATCCGTGTCAAGGAATGGTACATAGGAAGCCTTCCAAAGGTTCAAGCCCACCACAAGTGGACCCCTGGGTCCCCCTTCATGTCGGTTCACCGACAAAGCCCCTTCCGAACTACGAGGATTTTGATCCATGTCAAAGGCATGGTACGTAGGAAGCCTCTACGAGGTTCAAACCCACCATCTGGTCGTTCCGACCTCATTCACGTCGGTTCACCCCTGTCCCTCATGACGTTAAATTGTATTCCATCAACCCTTTGAACTACGAAGTCTTTGGTCCATGTAAAGGCATGGTACGTGGGAAGCCTTCCTGAGGTTCAAGCCCATCTCTCATCAGACCAAGGTCCACCTTCACATCGGTACGCTGACGATGCCCATCGGACCAAGGTCCACCTTCACGTCGGTTCGCTGACGATGCCCATCAGACCAAGGTCCACCTTCACGTCGGTTCGCTGACGATGCCCATCGGACCAAGGTCCACCTTCACGTTGGTTCGCTGAAGAATCGGACCAAGGTCCACCTTCACGTCGGTACGCTGACGATGCCCATCGGACCAAGGTCCACCTTCACGTTGGTTCGCTGACGACATTCATCGGGCCAAGGTCCACCTTCACGTCGGTTTACCGACACCATCCCGAACTACGCGGACTTTGATTCCCTACCATAGGGATACGTAGGAGGCCTCTTCAAGGATCAAGCCCAACTTCACCGTCGCCCCTGCGATGGTCCCATTTCACTCCCCCTCCACTCTATTCATCCACCTATCACCCATCCCGATTCTCGCCCGGACTGTCATATCTCAGTGAGACCATGTCGGTATGCTCCTATTCATAGCCGCCCATGGGCTGGCCCCGGTATCGGCATCCCTTCAAGAGAAATCCCTCAATCCGATCTATCCTAGCTAATGCTCCGGTTGGGTTGATCTGTCTCCGCTGGATGTTAAACTCGCGGCATACCCTGTGTTAAACACGGGAAGCTGAGGAAAACCTCAGATATGTGTCTATGACATATAATTCCCCACGCTCGATGTGGGATGCCTCGGGCTTCCACGCCCTTGAGAAGCCCTCTGACCAGGGATAATAGACAGACATGCCAGGTTCCCCAGCATCCAGACACGCTAATGATGCCTCAACGTGACTACTCCCCCGACTGAAGGTTGCTGCCCTGACCGGACCCTTTGGAATGTCCCGACAGAAGCAGTGTAATTAACCGGCGTCCATGGAAACATGGCACTGGGAAGAGTTTCACGAACTACGTATGAAATCTATGAGGGAGACCCGGACTAGGCGACGAGTTCTGAGAAGGAATCCACAGAAGGAAGAACCAACATCCCATCATCTCATTTCGATCAAGGAGAATACGTCCCTGAATAAGGAGCGAATGTCGCCCGCCTTTGGAAAGTGGGAATGCGGGGCAACAAGCGATGCGCGTCCTCCTCCTCCGCGGACGGATGTGCGCGCGCCCCGGTGAAAGCGTCGGAAACATGGTCAAAGGGCCAAAAACTAAAAGTAGAGTACCCACTCCCTAGTATTTTATGAGGTTCACTATAATAGTATTTTTAGATGACTTGTGCCCATACCGATGAGGGGATCTACTCTAGTTACCATGAGGACCCTCACCCTATCTGATAGGGTTCCACTCGAATGGTAGAGGACCCACCCCAATCCCGATGGGGGGTTCCACTCTATAGGTTGAGGAACTGCACCCTGGTACAACATGGGGGTCCACTCCAGTCATTGAGGACTCGCTCCCTATCTGATAGGGGGTTACACTTAGAAGACAATGACTCACACCCTAGTACAATAGGGGGTTTCACTCTAGTCATAGAGTACTTGCACCCTATATAATAGGGGGTCTAATCTAGTCATTGAGGACCCACTCCCTGAATGGTAAGAGGTTCCACTCATAAGGTAGTTGTAGAAGGCTTGTATCCATGTTGATGGGGGGTTTATACTCTAAATATTTTAGGGAACCACTTAAAATCTCTACTAGAGGGTACAACTCATTAGTCTCTAGTGATTCTACATGATCACTCCCATCATCAAGCATCGCCTAAATAAGCATCATGCCCAGAACATTTTAAATCATATCTTGAAGTCCAAAACTGAGGGAACCATCAAGTTCTACATGAAAAAATACTTAGGATAGGATAATCATGGGACAAAATCTTATCTCAAATAAAGGAGATATATGACCTTAAATTTTACTCAAAAGAGGTCAAAGGGTACACAGTGTGTGAGAGGACCCACATAGCTTGTGGTCCCACTCCACCGCCTAGCCATTTCCCTAGAAGACACATGGATTCAATCCTATGTGGTAGAACACATCGTGTAGGTGGACTACACGGCATGTATAGGCTAACTGGGACTGGGTCGTGTCCTGTTGGTTGTATCCATGTACCAGACCCTGTGTCTATGTACTATGTACATGGCATGTTGCCTCACATTTGGTATCGCCCATGTGACCTTTTTGTGTCCATGTACTGAGGCACATTTCTATGTACCTAGTTGTGTGCTTCTACATGGTATCTCGCCTAAGTGACACATCATACGAGTTTTCCATCCATGAAAGGGGTACATGGAATGTATAAGGGCTACATGTCATGTGATCCTTAACTTTTTCCAAAACCCAAGCGGCCATCATTAAGGGGATACACACCCTGTGTTCATCCATGTACATGGCGTGTGGTCTAATTTACTCCATAATCTTCAGATCAGATGTATGTGCCTGAAATCTGATCTATCCCTTCAATTTCATCTTCATATCCACACTAAACGTATGGATCTAGTGTAAAATACTAGATTCCATCCCTCTAGTGGCTGGAAACTTGAATCTGGTTGGCTTCTGAGCCATCTCATATGTTAATCATGCATCATGTGTGCCCTAATCCTTATAACATTGAATACCTGGCCTATGATCAATGAAACGATCACTAGTTTCCCACAAACACTCCAAATATGGACATACTTTATCGATACATTTCTTTCTTATCAATCTTCCATGCTTCTGGGGGTCTGATCGGGCTCGGTACCACCCAGAATGTCGAACATGGACTGTGAGGTCCAACTAGTGAATAACATGAAGAATATGAGTGGAAAAGACACCATAACAAAGTTTTAATCATCATTGTCCAATTTTTCTTTTACAAATATCAATAACGGTGATACTGGGTCAAAAAACATTGAATAAATCAATTTAAATCTTGTATGTAGGGGCATTCTTAGGCCAAAATTCGAGAAGATCCCAAAACAACGATGGATATGCTCAATCAATTTAATCAAAGGGCATAAATCACCAATCTATGAGTCCTACTTAGAGATTGGATTGCTTATTGATATATAACATTCTCACCAATGTAGAAGAGGGTTTTTTGTGTTTTTTTCATCATAATCTACTCTTATTGGTTATTTTTTCATTATCAGATGTGATTTTCCAATGAAAGGGTGAAGGAGAGCATCATTGGTGATTCTAGGATTATGAGGATAACCATAGACAATCCTCCATGATGATATATTTGTAGGAATAGTTTGGTTCAAATGATTTTAATTAATTAATTTAATTAATTAATAAAATCAACTAAACATACCGCCAATTATAAAGGGATCCAAATACCCCTCACCAACCCATCTTAGTTCACACTAAGGGTAAACACCGCATTCCAAACTCAACCATGGTTTTAGATTTCTTATCTGATCTTTAATTTTAGTTTTATCCAATTTTATTTAATAATTTTCAAGTGTGCAATAGAAAATATATTTAATATTTTTATAAAATTAATTCTAGGAATACTGATCCTCAAAATCCCACACCATCTTAGTTCCTAGATTTATAAATATATATAGAAATATTTCAATGTATTATAAGGTAAAAACTAGGTCTCTACATAATTCCCTCCTTCAATCTTTTCATCCCCAAAAATTAAAAACTAAAAAACAACTCGGGATACTGAGCCTAAAATTGGATCTCCTGCTTCTAGGAACTCTTCTGAATGTTCTCATGCTTCCATGAAATGCGAACTAAGGGGATAGACCGTCTATGCTAGATCATCTCCTATCGATACTCGATCGCTACCAGGTGCTCCACAAAGGTGGCTTCATCCTCAATTTTCATCTTGCCTCAGTCAGTACCATGCATAAGTTCATGCATGTATATCCTAAAATATGACACATGGAAGATGTCATGCACTCACTCCAGCTGTGGGGGTAGGTAAATGCAGTAAGAAACCTCTCCAACCCTATTCAAGATCTCGAACGGCCTGATCAACCATGGGGATAGCTTGCCTCCCCAGCTGGATCTCTAAAATACTCATCACAGGGAGACTCTTAGGAAAACCTGGTCTCCCTAATTGAACTCCATGGTCCTAAAACGGTGATATACATAATATTTCTATCATATTTAGGCCATCCCCATCTGATCACGGATTACCTGGACCTTCTCTGTCGTCACTTGCACCATCTCTGAACCCACAAGAGATGTTTCACCGATCTCTTTTTAGAATAAGGGTAACCTTCAGGGTCTCCCATATAGAGAATCAAAAGGCTTAATTCTGATGTTATAGTGGTAGATGTTTTTTCATGAAAACTCTATCAATGGAAGGTGATCCTCCCAACTCCAAATGAAGTACAACAAGCAAGCCCTCAGCATATCCTCCAACACTTGGATAGTGCACTTGGTCTGCCCATCAGTCTAGGGGTGAATGGTTGTACTCATCCTTATTTGGGTCCTGAATTCCTCCTACATGCCTCTACATAATTGATATGTAAACCACATGTCACGATTAGAGACAATCATCTAGGGCACTCCATGAAGGAGAACAATCTCTTATACCTACAGTTGCACCAAACTCTCCACCAAACTCTGCTCCTTGATAGCAAGGAATTGGGAAAACTTCCTGATTCAATCAATTATCATCCAGATGGTGTCATGACCCATCACTATCCATGGAATTCCTATGAAACTTTCCATGTATATTTCATCCCATTTCCACTCTTTGGTATCAGGGGGCTATATTAAACCTTTCGAAACATTGTGATCTGCCTTCACTTGCTAACAGGCGACGCACTAAGAGATGAACTCTTTTATGCTCCATCTCATGTCATACCACCAAAATTTCTACCTAAAATCTTTTTAAATCTTCCCCACACCATGATTTATAGCTATGGGATATGTTTGGAACTCTCTCATTACCTCCTCCCTCAATGTGACTAGGACCAGTGTTCATTCCTGGAAAAAGATGATGTGGTTCCCTCCTTAAAAATATCCATCTGGTGTCTTACCTATAGATATCTAATCATGTAGGAACTCAAATTTTATGTCTCAAAATTGGGACTCCCTCACACACTAAATAAGTGGAGGATTCAACACCATCGACTGTAGAAAGGTTGTACCATCTTGGTCCACCAAGGTCAACTGCAAGGAGGTCAACTACTTTGAAGCCTCCTATACTAAGAAATACTAGGACTTCCTACAAAGGGAATATAGTACTAAATTTCCCTTATAGTAAGTATATACTATCTCAAATTCATATTCCAACAAGAACTCCAACCAACACCATTGACTTAGTTTCAATTCTTTATGCCTAAAGATGTACCTAAGATTCTAATGGTTAGAGTAAACCATAAAGAACTATCCTAGAAGGTAGTTCCTCCTCATCCTTGGGGAGAAGACTACTAATTACATATATAGGTCTTGAATCGTAAATTTTTTCATATAGGGTCCCAACTTCCTCAACACGTATGTGATAAATAACTATAACTGCAATAATACACAGCTAAGACCATCTCTTGAGGCATCACAATATACTATGAATTCCACATCCTCTTTTGGTAGTCTCAACATAGGAGAACTCCTGAACCTCGACTTCAATTCCTCAAAGGCCCTCTAGAACTTCTCAGACTAGGTAAAAGGATTCCCTTTCCGCATCAAGGTGGTCAAAGGGGCTTCGACTCTGAATAATTCTTCCACAAACCTCTTCTTTTACCCTACAAATCCAAGCAAGTTCTGCATCTTTAAAATTTTATTGGATGGATACCAATAAATCACTGCATTGATCTATGATGGATAAATGACTAAACCATGCTTAGAAATGATATTCCCTAGAAAGTGAACCTCATGAATCTAGAATTGAAACTTTGATAGTTTTCCAAAAAACTGGTGCTCTTGAAGTAAAACTAGGACCATCCTCAAGTTCTCTCCATGATCCTCATCTGATTCCAAATATAAGAGTATGTCATTGATGAAGACAATAAAAAATGGTTCAAGGTATGGTCGGAAGACCTGGTTTATCAAATTCACAAATATGGTGGGGGAATTCACCACACCAAAGGAAATCACTAGGGACTCATAATGTCTATAAAAACATCAGAATAACAACTTTGGAATATTATCCTTGTGAAACCTCAACTGTTGATAGCTAGTGATGAAAAATGGGCATGTTGCATGTGGGATTTGTTGGTATAGGATGGATGTGGGGTGGGGAGGGCCAAAAAAATTTATCTTTTAGAGTGTGGGCCAATGCGAGTCGATCCTGCTTGGGTTTGAACTAGGGTGGGTTGAGCTCGCATAGGTGAAATATTAACCATAGACTTAAGTTAAAAATTATTTTTTGAAAACATATTATTCTTTGACATTTTCATTTTTTAATAAAAAATCATGTTTGAACCATGAAATATTATTTCTAACCATAATGGTCATACTAATTCCCGATTCATTCACATGTGAATTTTAAATAGGTCTATATTTATTTTTTTAATATGATATTATAATATTTATATAGTAATTATTAGCTATATTCACATGGTGTTTCATCCCACCTCTCAAAAAATGGAACCCATCTACCCTGCATATGGTTTCAATTCTAAAAGAGTTATTATAATCATTATATTTTTTTGGATCAATTTAATATTGTTATTATTTAATTTTATTTTATTATTAATAAAATTGGAAAGAACCCATGGAAACCCTAATATCCTCCTCTAAAATTGTTTTTTACCTAGAGAGACATTGTCCATTCACAGGACTAACCATTCTCATTACCACACAACCAACATCATCATTCATCACCCCTCATTGATAACTCACCTAATTTGCATCACGACAGTTCACCACCACATCAGTGTTGTTGCATGGAATCATTAACCCATAGAAAAATGTTTCATCACACCCTTAAAACAATATCTATTGTCAATTCATACTTCTCCCCACAACTACCATTAATAATGAGAAAAAAATAAAATATTTAAATGATTATAAATAGATATTTTTCCTAAATAAGGGAAATACCATGGGATATCTGCAGGCTTAAGCGGGGTGGGTGGGATTGAAATGTTTTGTTTGTGTTATATGTGGGATTTTATAAACAAGCTTGTGTGGGCTAAAACCCACGCAAGATTAGCCCGCCCCACCCCAGCCCATCCATTTCACATTACTAGTGGTAGTTAGACCTTACATAGATCTTTGAAAACGATATTGTGCTTCACAAATGGTCAAATAGGTATTCAATCCACAGAAGTGGGTAATTTTTCTTTATCATGGACTCATTTAGGTGATGAAAATCCATAAAAATACTCAAGCTCACATCCAATTTTTTCACAAACAATAGCGGATCTTCCCAGGGGGATACACTTGGTCTTATGAAACCATTATATTGAAGGTACTCCAACTACAAATATAGCTCCTGAATCTCAATAAGGGCCATCTGATATGCTATAGAAAATATCTTAAGTAGTCATGGTATGTATTTCAATGAAAAACTCAATCTCACATCTCATAGATTTTCTCATAACATTCTTGGGGAATACGTCCATGTAATCCTCCATAACTTAAGAAACCCAGATGCCTGAAGATCCTATTGAACCAAGGGATATACTCACCAAATGATGGATAATGGGTTTCAACCTCCTACACATACAACTCACTCACCCCATCATGAGATATCTCTCACTTGAAAAGGAGAATTTTTTATCATTAGTGTGTAGGCATTTAACTTGTCTACAGTGATAGTCAATTTAGGATTAGACCATAGATAATTAATCTATACCAAAGTTGATTTCATAGAGTTATATTATGATGAAAAAAGGTTACCACTTGAACCTATCTCTACTAAGCGATAGCTCTCACTACCAGTAGATAAAAGATACAGATTAAGAGGTCCCTATAGAAACCTCAAGATAAAGCTACTAGAATACCGCCTCAATTGGGAGCTCCAAATATCACACTAGGGGTATATAGAATATGTAATGTCCATAAACTATGTTTACTAATACTAAATAAAGATTAGAAAACACATATATCATACCTCTTATCATCTTGTGTGTTTCAGGATTATACACATCTAAAGCTTGTAGTTATCCATGCCCCTAACCGCCTGCTCCCTAAGCCTGATGTGTGCCGCCTAGTGGTGGTGGTGGAAGGATCTCATAGAGTCATCCACCACCCATAAATCATCTTGATCCTCTTCCATCTTGGACTCCCAAGGGAGCATTCTTTATTCTCATGTAAGATCACTGATCATAGAGTTGCATCTTCCATGACAGTCCATCAACTATCTACATGTGTTGTTTAGCATGTTTTGTCGGGCAGTCTCATGCTATGTGACCTTTCCCATAAGAATTAATTCAGCTCCACACTCAAGGATACCCTGTAACTATGCATTTTCATTGAACACATGTCTGAGTCTAATAACTAGGAGATATCCTACACCAAGATCTTGGCTCCTAACTCCTGCTAACAGCTATAGAGGACTCAGCATCATAGAACCCACTTCTATCTCTAGCTACTTGGTGTCCCTCTGATATAAATATATATGTAACCAGTTCCCTTTCCAAAACCTCTACATAGGTGGTTATTTTTAAGGGTACACTTTAATGTCCTGGTATTTTTAATCGGGTCTAATTTCACTTCTGTTTTGAACTTTTCAAATAGTGGCTATTCCATTTTATAATCTGAAAATCAGAACTCAATTATAATAGTTCCATCAGATTTATATCATGTTTTTTATTTTTTTTAGAGGCTCAGATAGTTCCTTGAGTGTTTAGGTTTGGTTTTAGAAATGTCAGTGACGAAATGGCCTATTTTGGGTTGTAGACAAAAGGCGCATGGTTTTGGGGAAAACAGTGTGGCCCCTTTGAAGTAACCATGCAGCCTAGCTTTGAACTATCACATAGTTTGGGTAAACCATGTGAGGGAGGAGAATGTCCATGTGAGGGGATATTTAGTTGTTGTAGAGGCATCCTTGCAATATATTCATGGTTAGAGAAACCCATACGGAAGGCCACACAGGTACTTCCACTTAGGAAGTACCTCAACATTGTAGCGTGCATGATTACCACATGATTTGGAAAACCATGAGGGTAAACTATGCAGCCTATACAATGGGTTATTTTATTTTTTATTTTTCTTTTTTCTTTTATTTATATCCCCTTATTTATCCTCGATCACGTCCATAGCAGGAAGAACCATCCCTCTCCCTCCTCCTCTGTATTTGATCCCTCTCCTCCATTGGTGGCCCAATTTTAGATCTATCAAGTTTTTTGGATTCGTAGCGGTAATCCTAACCTCACATTCCATTCTTCATCAATTCACTTTCACCTCATAGAGTGATAAATCCATTTGATTCATTTTGCCCCATTTTCTGGTCATTTGATATAAACTCATATCTATGCCAATATGCTTCGAATCATATCTTGATATCAAATGCACCTATGTCTATGAATCTAAAGTAGGTGGTCCATATCTTGATTTGTGTTTTTTGGGATGTTTTGGTGGTGCTGATTTCTGCACGACTTTGGAAAATTGAGCAAGAAACCCCAATGATTGGTATTGAAATTATTGTATTACATGTGGGATGTTATTGGTAAAGCCCTTACCTTTTTCACTCAAGTGAGGTCGAGTTAGAGGTCTTCACTCCTTGGTAAAAATTGTCCAGGGTTTTAATTAATTTAGTTTTTTCTTTGGATTTATTAATAGAACCTGAGGAATTCAAGACCTTCATAATAAATTAATATGTTTGTTTAGTTGGTGAAATTCAATTAGAGAGAATTTAATTTCTTATTTAATTGAATTATTTATATATAATTGCTTTTGATATACTACTATGACCCTTGGGGTCATGATGGGTATAGATCGGGGAATTGAGGTGGTTAATCCATCAGAATTGAGGTGATGTTGATCATCTGGTTGGGCTTGTCCCAGATCATTTGAGTGGTATAAACTATAGTATTGGAAATCATGGACGTCAGTTTGAGGCAGTTAGAATGTTATGTCGGGCATGTCCTATGATATTGGGATGGAAATTCCATTATATTTGAGTGACATAGTCATAGGGGAACGAGGTTCTGGTTGATGTGGCGTAGGAATTAAATGTGGTGATAGCCACTCACCCGTGGTGGACAAATCACCAATTGAGTCATTTCCACATAAGATGACTCAGTTGATGAGGTGGTTTTGACCACTCATGTGGATAGAGTCCCCCGATAGTGTGGCTTATGTGATTATTTTTTCTGGGTGATTTCCATAGGAAGACATGTGTTAGGTGTCAAGCCTTAGGTTGATAGCAGTGAGGCTATCGGTTGGGGGTTGAGGCTCAAAGTGATTGAGGTCATGGTCCTAGATTTATTTTGAGGATATGTATTTTTTTGTCTATAGTTTTTGGGCTTTGAGCCTATGTGTGATTTCGAGAAGGGGTCTGAGGGACCAGATTATATTTCATGGATGTGCCTTTAGAATTTCAGTACTTTTTGAGACATGAGGTATCATGAGGCACCTGGTGCTGGGTTACTTTTGAGGTGGAACTTGAGGGGTCACCTGGATTGTATGACATTAGAGGTATCTTGGTCCATGGTACAAAGACCTAATATACTTCTAGTATTTAGGTGTTGGTCAAGATAGGTGATGGATTTGTAGTGGATATTGAGCATGAGGTAACCCTTGATTGTTTATTTCATTCTATTTATTACTCTCTTTTATTTTTCACACCTTCTTAAACACATATTCTAGGTACACACCATTGGTTGGTAGCCTATTGAGATTCATCTCACATCCTACACGATTTCTTCAGGACACATGTAGAATTTATGAATTTACATTTAGTTAAAGGATTATCCCTAAAAATGGATCTTAGTGGGTGTTGTAAGGAGTTAGCACAGGACCTTGAGGTCGTGCCTAGTTAGAGCTTTTGTTTAGTTTCCTTTTATATTATCATGTTGCTTTGTATATGTATGTAGCTACTGTGGTCAGCCATGGGTGACCCCTTTTTGTGTACTGATATTTATGACCTGTTATAGATGAATGATAGGTGTTTTAGTACTACAAGTGGTATTCTTTTCTATTTCATTTTGTTCTATTGCTTAATTTAAATATGATTCCACTATTTATTATTATTGATTGTGATTCCTCTAATGGAGGGTCTGGTTTGAGTCTTATGAGCCATTTATTTATGCTTCATATTATACATTATTACATGGAACATTGTTATATCATTCCCATAGGGTATATCCTTCCCACTATACCTCTTTACTTCCTCTATATTAGTCAGTATCCTTTGGTGTTTGGGGAGGTACACCTAAGGCTAGTGGAACCTGACCCGATAGCACTGTTCAGGTGGATAATTAGGTTGGGGATGGTAAAAATGGTATCAAAGGAGTTTATTTTATCCCATTTATTAGTATTACTATTTGGATTATAGTATAATGCAGAATAGGTAATGTTGAAACTGGGTTTAGAGCCCATGCATGGGTACCTGCAGCCCCATGTACGAGGGATAGGCTAAGTTACCATGGGTGGGATTTCTGTTCTATTGTGCTCATATTATATTTTATATGATTTCCACCTAGAGTGTTTCACTTGTAATGTGAAATGTTAATGTTTTGTGATATGTGACCCTTGACCTAGTGAGGTAAGGTAGAATTTAGAACCTTGGCCCAGTATGTAAAGGTTTGATTATGATTGCTTGTTTTTTTTGGATTTTTATAGTCACATTTTAGATTATTTCAATTTTATAATTGCATGTATAATTTGTAAGGTGTTTATACCATGTGATAAATATCAAATTCCATGTGAAAATTTGAAATGACATGATAGGATTGATTTGATATATTCAATGTGATATTCCATATGTTTATATATATATATAATGGCATGTGATGTGAAATGGGCCTATCTCTTATGGGAGTTGGTAGGTATTATGGTTAAGGTGATTTTGATCACTAGGATTGGGCAACTCAGTCATCGGTTTGAGGAAATGAAGGTTTTTAGGATGGGCATGGCCCATAAATTATATGATACTTGGATCTATGAAGGTTGGGTAAAGAGGCCATGAGGTTGAGATTCCATGTGTCATAATTACGGTGGGGGATAGTAAGGTTAGTGAGGATGCGCTTCCCTTTACTACATTTTAAATATGCATTATATATATATATATCTGTTATATATATATATGTATTATTTTTCCATGTTGATGGTATTCATCAGGTTCCTTATATACTGATTGATGGAGCATCCTGATAGTGAGGATAGGGTTCTATTAGAGCATAAGTTGGTTCAGACCCATAAGGGTCAAGCAGAGCAGGTACAAGATCAGGGACATACTCAGTTTCCAATTCAGGTGGGGTAGCTTCTAGATTTCACTACATTTGGGTTGTGACAAGATGAGTAGCTCTGAGTGATCCTAGTGTGTGTTCTCTAGGGCATTGACTAGGGTGCTCAAGTAGCATATCCATTGATGGTTTATCTAATGTGGGAGTTATAGTTGTAGCACCAGCCACTTTTTCAGGGAGAGGGTGGTCCAAAGGTGGATGAGAACTAGATTCAAAGTATAAAAATATTTTCATGTAGCTCAAGATGATTCCAAGTTGGTGGGTGATGCTGGTGACGTACATGCTCAGCAGGCTGGCTAAAAACTGGTGGGATGTGCAGTTTCAAGATGGTTTTCATGAGGTTTTGACTGGGAAGGATATTAAGTCCAGATTCTTTGATCATTTCTTCCTAGAGACACTGAGTTCAGAGAGGTCTTGGGAGTTCCTAAGCCTTTAGTAGGGTGAAATGTATGTCATGGATGATATAGCGACATTCATTTAATTTCCTTGCTTTGCACTCAGAATGGTCAATGATGACACCTCTTGGGTGAGGCGCTTCAAGGATGTTTTAAAAAACACCATTTGGGTGTAAGTAAACATCTTTAGATTAAATTCATTCTTTAAGGCGGTGAACCAATCACTCATATCTTAGGGAAATCTGATGGATAGGTCATACTTGAGTCGGGTAGTGGTTTCAGGTGATTTTAGTAATGATGCTTTAGAGGGAATGAAGTGATTTATTGATGAGTTCTAGTAGGTTGTTCAGGCCAAGGACTCGAGTAAACCACCTTGTAGTGGATATTCTACAATTTTTTTTTCAGTGTGGGAATCTATGAATTGTATGGACTCAATGTGAGTGTCCTCCAAATGAGTGTTAGAAATGTGGATAGGTCGGGCATCTCGAGAGGTTATTCAAGAGGCCTTATCATTCAGCTGGTGATCAGGTTTAGGGGTAGACTCAAACTTCTTAGGTTGTTTTAGGATCATTACCACATGAGGGTAGCTGAGGTTCATCTACACAAAGAAGTTGTGGTAAAGAAAGTGGGACCCCGCATTGGGATCAGTGGTCGGTGGATGGAACAACACCATAGGAAGTTCATGATTCAAGAATTTGTGCTTCAAGCCAGGTTCACATCATGGAGATTCCAGGGTCTCAGTGGGCTAGTGAGCCAACAAAAATCAGAGGTACTTCACGAGTGTGGTTTTGTTTTACTTTTTATTCTCTTTTGGCATAGCCTATTGAGGCATGTCTATTTTGGTACACTAGTTTCACAAGTTGTATATGGATTGAAAAAACACTGTTATTTTGGTTGGAATCCTATCAGATGTGTGATATGTGTACATGAGGTTTGATGCACCATGTTCTATACTTTATCACTATGGGTGCGGGGTTTTGAGGTGCTTTGGCATCGGGGCATTGATGATACAATTTACTTGGGGTGTGAGGCATCAAGGCACCATGACGGTGCGGTACATCATTGAGGTGTGATTCACCAATATTTATTTAAGAATATAAGGTGATGTGGGGCCTTGTAGTTCTGTATGTGACATGGGCTCAAAACGAGTACCGATGTAGGGTGGTATTTGACTGGGTGTTTAGAATGTAAAATAATCACCTGATGTGGTGTGGGAGTGATGATAAATCACAGGAGGACCTTGGGTATAAGAAATAAGTTTATGGTTCTTTGTTTCTTTTATATTTTGGTCAGGTTAAGATAGATTTACGCAATTCCTAAGGTGGGGAGATACCTCCTTAAGGTAATTTTCCTAAACCCTTTAGACCAGGGTAGTCTAGGTTTGTTTTAAATACGATGGGTATGTTTGGTACCATCTATGGGTTTTATTTGATATCTTAGGGATGATCTATGTTAAGGTGTGGATATTTTAACATCCTATTTTTTTGAATTAAGTTAAATTTCACTCCTGTTTTGAACATTTCAAATACTGGCTATGCCATTTTCTAATCCGATGATTGAAACTCAATTCTGAGACTTCCATTATCTTTACATCATGTTTTTAGTTTGGTTTAGAGTCTTGGAGAGTTCCTCGGGTGTTTTAGTTTGATTTCCAAATAACCAAATGCTAGATGTATTGTTTTGGGTTGTAGGAAAAAGGTGCACGGTTTAGGGTAAAACTGTGTGACCCCTTACAGGTAACTGTACGGCCTAGTTTTGAACTTTTGCATGATTTGGGTAAACTGTATGAGGGATGCACATGGTTATGTGAGGTGATCTATAATTTTTACAGAGGCTTCCACACAATTTCTGCATGGTTAGAGAAAACTATGCAAAAGGTTGCACGAGTACTTAAACTTTGGCAGTACCTCAACATTGTAGTACGGATGGTTACTTCACGACTTGGAAAACCATGCGGGTAAATTGTGTGGCCTATACAAGGGGTTTTTTTAGTTTTTATTTTCCTTTTTTCCTTTTTTTCTCTCTCCTTATTTCTCCTCGATAATTCACACAGTAGGAGGAACCCTCCTCCTCTCCTCCTTTGAATTTGATCCCTCTCCCTCTTCGGTGGCCTGATTTCATATCTATCAGGTGCGTTGGAGTCGTAGTGGTAAGGCTATCCATGCCCACCCTTATCCTTAGTTTACCTTTCACCTCACTAAACTCTAAATCCATTTGAATTTTTTTACCCCATTTTCAGGGAATACAATGGAAAATCAGATCTATCCCAATCTATATCAAATCAGTGGTTGATATAGAATTCTCCTACGTCTATGAGTCTAAGGTTGGGGCTTCATATCTCAATTTGTGTTTTTCAAACATTTTGGTGGTTCATATTTTAGTGATCCTTTGAGAAATTAAGTGATAACCCCTACTTCTTGGTATTTAAATGATTGTATGACCTGTGGGATGTCATTGGAAAATCCCTCACCTTTTTCAATCTAGCGAGGCTAAGTTAGAAGTCGTCGCTCCTTGGGAAAAAAATTTGGCGGTATTTAATTCATTTAAATGGATTTTTTAAATTTTTTTGGATTAGTGAATTAAACTTGAAACATTAAATAACTCCATTATAAATTGATATGTTTGTTTATTTGATTCAATTTAATTGTAGTGAGTTAAATTTCTTGTTTAAGTGAATTATTTATATATAATTTCTTGTGATATATGGTTGAGACCATTAGGGTCCTGACGGGCATGGACTAACGACTTGAGGTGGTTAATCCATACAAATTTAGGTGATGTTAATCATCTATTTGGTCTTTGACCAGATCATTTTAGTGGTATTGGCCATTGGATTGGGCCTCATTGGCATCAGTTTGAGTTAGTGATACTATCAGGTCGGGCATAGCCTGTGATATTGTGATAGAAAGGCCATTAGATTTGAGTGACATTGTCTTAGGGGCATAAGGTGCCAATTGATGTCGCTTAGGAATTATATTTGGTGATTACTACTCACCTGTGGTGGAAAAAGAGTCGATTGAGTCATGTTCACACAGGATGACTCCATTGATGGGGTGGTTTTGACCACTCGCATGGGTAGAGGCCCCCAATAGTGCGGCTTATGTGATTATGGTTTGGGGTTTCTTGTATTAGGAATCCATTTGAGAGGTGTGAATCCTTCAGTTGATAGTGTTGAGGCTATTGGTTATGGGATGAGGCTTTCCATTATTTATGATGTGGACATGGATTTTTATTTTGAGGATAGGTATCATTTTTCCTCCAATTGTTGGGCTTTTAACTATCATGTTCTTTCAATCAGTGGTTTAATGGATCGAGTTTTATTACTTGGACGTTCCTTTGGGACATTAGTACTTGTTGAGACATTAGGTGTCATGAGGCACATGTTTTAGGGTTACTTTTTATGTGGAACCTGAGGGTTCACTTGGACTGTGTGACATCAGGGGTATCTTGGGCCATGGGGCAAGGACCCAAACTACTTCTGGGATTTTGATGTTGGTAAGGTAGGTGATGGATTCTTGGTGTCTTTTGAGAATCAGGGAATCCATGGTTGATTAATACATTATATTTATTACTATATTTTATTTTTCATGCCTTTTTAAACACATATTCTAGGTACAAACCGTTGGGTGGTATCCTACTGAGATTCATCTCACACCCTACACGGGTCCTTTGGGATGCAAGTATACTTTATGAATTTATGTTCAGGTAAAGAATCATACCCAAGAGATAGATCTTAGTATATATTTCATGGATTTATAACGGGATCATGATTTCATCCCTTGTTAGTGATTTTGTTTAGTTTATTTCTATATCATTATGTTTCTTGATATATATATGTAGATATTGTGGTCGGCCATGGGTAACCCCATTTTTGTACTGATATGTTGGACATGTTATGGATGAATGAAATGTTCTTTTAAGTGTTGAAAGTGGTATTCTTGTTTGTTTCATTTTATTCCACTGATTAATTTAATTATGATTCTATTGTTTATCATTATTCACTATGATTCTTCCAATGGCAGGTCTGGTTCAAGTCTTCTAAGTCATTTATTTTCTATTCATGTTATAAATTATTACTCGAACAAATATTATATCATTCCCATAGGGTATATCCTCCCCACTATACTTTTTTACACCATCACTATTAGTCAAAAATCTTTGGAATTTAGGGGGGTGCGCTTATGGCCAGTGGAACCTGGCCTGATAGCACTGTTTGGGTGGCTAATCGGGTCGGGGAAGCTACTACCACACTGGCACAGATCTCTTTGAAAATTCCCTACTCAAAATTTTGTGATTATAAGTATACATCCCAGATCATGTCAAGGGAGTAACACCTAAGGTCTGTGAACCTCGTTTCATACTCAGCCATTGTCATCCCTCCTTATTGTAGCTACAGAAGCTCCAAGATCTAAATTGAGCACAAATAGAAGGGGCAGTACTACTAATGGAATAGCTAATGTAATTCGATCAATGAGAGTGTCGACTCATCGTGAATGTGTGTAATAATACTCCAATAGTTCCCATCTACATCTTGGAAAAGGATACCTACTAGTGAAACCACCTAATCTGTCAGTGTCCGAACTAGGTTGAATATTCAGACCACTAACTTTATCCAATACTCAATTGGTTGAGTATTTAGATCATTGTGGAACCTTAGTAGCCACTAGTGTTGGAACTCATAGAGTACACTAAGCCTATGCGCATTCTCAGCCTTCCCTGTTGGAATAATCTACTGCTCGATGGGTGGAGGTGCTGCTACCTACCCACGTGGATGAAGGGGCTTGTAGGATAGACCTTGAACTAAGGACTCATTGCTCATCAAATCTTCTTCATGATCCAAAACTGGTATCCTAGATGTATGGAATCATATGGGAATCTTGAAATTTATCAAGATGGACCATGGTAAAATGAGAATATATATATATATATATCAACAACAATTTGTAGATAACTTAAGAAGGACAGTCAAAGACTCAATCCTATTTAATGCATGTATCATTGATCCCGACAACAAATGTTTTGGTATTCCGAGTTGATAAGAAGGTAGTGAGGGTCTTATGAATGAATATGTCAGATACCCACACCATCACCAGACTCACTAGCCTCAAATCTTCACTCAATACAATCTGATATTGTTTCCCTAAACCCAATTAAATACTCTTAAGGGGACTAGTCCGAGCAACCTCCCAAAGAATAAACATGCTCTGATACCGAATCTATCATGACCCGACCCAAGCCAGGGCTCAACCCACAACTACCCCAAGCTCGACTCTATAGGTCGGAGGGTGGTGACTAGCACTGAAGGAATATCTAAACTTGGAGAGTTTTTTTCCTAAGTACTTGTATAGAAACACAAACCCATCTCGATGAAAAAAGTGTATACGGAAAGAGGAAAATATGAAACATAGCTATAAAGTAAACCAAACACACATAACATCTAAGGTGTACAAGATAACGATAGTACAAACAGAAAAGAAAAGAGGAAAAATACATTCCCAACCAAAAATGGGTCCCAACTTGAAAAAACTGGAAAAGTAAATTGTTTAGTGATCCCTGACCAATATCTTCAAGCTATGACCACCGTAAACAGTCAAAAGCACCCATTATCCCTAAGCTCCTATGAATTCACTACTAACCTGCCTATTTTTATTATAATACATGATATGTGTGGGGAAATCCCATGCAGGGGTGAGTATATATATGCCCAGTAGGACTCCCCTAAAGCTAAAGGGTGAGTAGTAAGAGATACAACGGGAAAGTAAAGACAGTAAAAGCGAGATACAGTCCAAGAGAATAGCTCAATCCAAACCAAGAGTGAAAGTAACCTCATCCAAACACAATGAGGTAAGCATGGTGAGTAAATGAACTACCTGGTGAGTCTTTTCACCTATAGTAGGAGAGTAGACTCATCCAACTATGAAAATCTAAACACAAAAAGAACATGCCATACCCCACGTGTCTCCGCCTCTCTTGGAAGGAGAGTAACCAAATCCAATGTTTGGATAAAAATGTATATATATATATATATGTGTGTGTGTGTTTGTTCAGTCAAAAAATCCCAAATGAGAGAGTAATGGGATCTCCATCTCATAGCTGATTCCAAGAATAAGAGTAACCAACAGTTCCAAAAGTCCATCGGTGATGCCCAGCATCTCATGTCTCTGCTCAAAAGTAATCGTCCAAGTCATGTCACACCTCATCACTATGATGCATAGTTGAGGGGCCGCAAACATGAAATAGGGGACCCAGGACCTAGTACATCAGGGTTATTCCACTATAATTGTATCTGTAGAGGACTCTTTCCCATGCCAATGGGGGGTTCCACTCTAGTGGTCATGAGGACCCGCTCCCTATCTGATAGGGGGTCCACTCAGAAGTTAGAAGACCTGTTCCAATTCCAATGGAAGGTTTCACTCTATAATTTGAGTATGCACACCCTGGTACAATAGGGTGTTCCACTTTGGTCATCGTGGACATGTTCCCTATCCTATAGGGGGTTCCACTAAGATGTTAAGGACTCGTGCCCCGGTGCAATAGGGGAGTTCCACTCTGGTCATCAAGGAATTGCACCCTACCCAGAAGTGGGTTACACTTGGAAGTAGAGGAAACGTGCCCTAGTACTTTAAGGGTTTCCACTTTATTCATTGAGTACCCACGCCCTACCCAGTAGGGGTTCCACTCGGAATGTGGTTGTATAGGTCTTTCACCCATGTTGATGGGAGGAAAGTACTTTAAAGGTTTAGGACTCCACTGCCCATATGTACTAGAGGGTACAAATTAGTAGTCTCTATGTATTCTACATGATCACCTCTATCATCGAGTGTCTCCTAAATAAGAATGATGCTTGAAACATTTCACATCATATCTTAAAATCCACAACTAATGGAACCATCATGTTCTACATGGAAAAACTATTAGGATAGGATATTCATATCCCAAAATCTAAGTTCAAATAAAGGAGATATAGAACCTTGGATTTTGATAAAAAGAGGTCAAAGGGTACACATTGTGTGAGGGGAACCACATGGCATGTGGTCCCACTCAATTGTCGGGTTGTTTCCCTAGCTGGCACACTACTCTCATCCCATGTATTAGTACACATCATGTAGGTGGGCTATAGAGTGTTTCTAGGCTAACTAGGATGGGGTCGTGTCCTTTTAGACATGTTCATGTATCGAACCTCGTGTCTATGTACTTTCTACATGGTGTGTTGCCTCAAATAGGGTACCGCCCATGTGACCTAGTTGTGTATGTGTACCAGGGTACACGGTCGTGTACCTAGTTGTGTACTTCAACATGGGATCCTTCCCATGTGACCCATCACATGGGTTTTCTATCTAGGAAATAGGTACAAGAATTGTTGGAGGAATACAATCCATGTCATCATTAACTTTTCCAAAACCCCAGTCATCACCGATAAGGGGTTACATGTCGTGTGTTCATCCCTGTACATGGAGTGTGGTCGAATTTTCTCCAAAATCATTAGATCCAATTTTCATACCACAAATCTGATCTATCTCTTCGATTTCGGCTTTGAATTCATTTGAAACTTATGGATATAGAATCAGTCACTAGATTCCAGCCCTCTGGTGGCTAGAAACTTGAATTTGGTTGGATTTTGGGCCATCTCGTACATGTTGCATGCACCGTGCATGACATGATCCTTCCCCCATTTAATATCAAGCCTCTTATCATTGAATCAATCACCCATATCCCATAAACACTCCATATCTGGATATACTTTATTTATCTATCCCTCATTTTTTTATATGTCGCGGTTCTGGGTGTCCGATCAGGCTCAGTACCACCCTGCAATATCGAATCAGGACTGAGAGGTCCGAACGATGAAGAATGTGAAGAAAACGAGGTATAATGGAACCATAAGAAATTCTAATCATCATTGGACAATTTTTCTTGTCCAATGATCAAGAATGGTGATACCTAGATAGAAAAAATTGAATAAATAAATTTAAATTCGATATGTAGGTGCATGCTTAGGCCAAAATTTGCATAGATCCAAGAACAAGGATATATATACTCAATCAATTTAATAAAGGGGAATAAATCACCAATTGATGAGTCTTACCTAGATATTGGATCATTTTTTAATGAAGAAAATTCTCGCCAATTTGAAAGAGGGTTCATTGTCTTTGTTGTGTCTTGATTTGATCTGATCTGGTGTTCATCATCATCTGATGGGATTCGCCAATGAAAGGTGTAAAGAGAGAATTGTTGGTAATTAAAAGATTATGAGGCTAACCATTTTCAATTATCCATTATGATATATTTTTAGGAACACATTAGGTCAAATGAGTTTTATTAATTAATTTAATAAATTAATTAAACCCACAGAATGTACTGCCAACCAGAGAGGGATCCAAACACCCTACATCAACCCATTTTAGGTCACGCCTAGGGTAAAAAACATGTTATGGACAAAAACTTGGTCTTAGATTTCTGTTCATAGCTTACATTTAATAGTTATGTTTTTTTATTTAAGAATCTATGCGTTCTCAATATAAAATATTTTTAATATTTTCATAAAATTATTTCCTAGCACACCAGGCCTTAGAATTGCACGTCATCTCAATGCCTATCTCTAGAAATATATATATATAAATATTTCAAATTATTTCAAGGAAAAACCAAGTTCTCTATAAGATTTTATTCTATGGGCTACCAATGGTGTGAGGTAGGATACTCTAGCCATTAGAGATTATCATCTCACATTACTGACATGACTGATTTTGGTTTTAAATAATTGTTATTATGTTCCTGGTGTTGCCAAGAATATTATTTCTATTTATTATTTAGTTATGGATGGATTTATTTTCGTTTTTTGAAATAAAGGTTGATACTTTTAAAAATATATCTTATGTTATGGTATGGAACAATTGAATAATGGACTTCATGAATTGAATTACAAAAACAAAATACTAGAAATTGATAACAAAACTAATATTCATGAATCATATGAAACCTAATTTTGGAATCACGATCTTGGTCACATAAATGATAAGTGTTTAACAAAGATCTATCAATATGGTTACTTGGACTTTTTGAGCTTGATCCAATTTAAATATGTTAGGCTTGTTTATAAGGTAAGATGTCCAAACCACTATTCAGTGATCAAGGTGAAAGATCCAAATAGATTTTAGATTTAGTACACACTAATGTGTGTGGACCTTTTCAAGTAGAGGATAGAGTTGGATACTCATAATTTATCACTTTTACTAATGGCTTGAGCAGGTATGGTTATATCTACATGATGTGGTATTTGTCTGAATCCCTTGAGGATTTAAAAGTGTTCGAGAATGAGGTTGAGAATCATCTTGGTAAGAAGATAAAGAAACTTTAATCAAATATAGTTGGTTAAAATCTTAACCAATACTTTATCAACTTTTACAAGAGCATAAGATTTTACCTCAACATACGTGACCTTATACAACATAGTGGAATAGTGTTAGTGAAAGGATGAATCGTACCTTGTTATATATGGTAAGTTTGATACTAATTCATGTATGTATTCCATTATCCTTTTAGGGATATGCATTACAGAGAGTATTATACTTACTAAACCAAGTACCAACTAATGCATAAAATGGTATTCCCTTCAAGATATGGAGTGGAAAGAAACTAGTTTTTTCACATTGTCATAATACCCTCCCTCCAAAGATGCCCCTCCTGAGATAGAAATTAAGAAAGAGAGATAATGACCCTCAAGTCCCACCTCTACTAAGCCCCGAGGTGAAAACCAACACCAAGGGTATACAAATCTCACCAAATGGGAGCCATTACCCTTTTTGTAGTAACCAAGATAGGGAGATAATATGTATCAACCACAAAAAATCCAAGATATATATAAAATAAAACTAAAATCCATACCATATGCTTGTTTGAAGTATAATTGCTAAAAAACAAGATTCTCTAAAGTAAATACCAAAACAAAAAATCTAAACCTCAACATGGAAAATCTCCTGAAGTCCAAGCTAGTAATGCCCAGCATGGTCCTCATAGTCCTTCTGGAAACCTGAAAGTAGTTTTATAACATAGGGCGAGCATACAATCATACTCATTATGAAAAACCAATGTCTCCCATGAACAAGTGGAGAAGAATACTAATTCCCTTATCAGAAAAAAGTAGAAACCAACAGAACCTAAGAAGGTATACTATCCATTCCCACCTCACCAAGGCACGCTCACCAAGTAACGCAATTCATGTAAAGTAATATAGTAATAACATTGATGATAGGGTACCCTGAACCACTTTCCCATTGATTAGCTTCTCTCACATCCTAACAGGATACATCCCAGCACTCTGACCTCTTCCGAAAGTACCACGTCACAACCCACCCGCACACACTTGGGTCACATACCACGCCACATCCAACCCACAGACGCATGGCCCACATACCACACCACATCCTTCCCCTAGAAACATGGGGTACCTACCATTCCACATCCCGAAGATATCTAAGAAATCACACCCCATATATTCCCACATATGCTTGGGAAACCACAACTCACCTGCACACACCTGGGTCACACAAACCACAACCTACCTAAAGGATCATGGGATAACACCACCTGGAAGAGAGAGCAAGGAACTGTTTGTGGCCATCCATCCATCCTCCCACCAAGATTTTTCTGAAAGACACTCTCCCTTGTAACGATGGGGGTGTTCAGCACATGGTTCTCAACAAGGTTGGGTGCATATAGAAATAACAAGGAAGTAAAAGTATATATATATATATGTATCAACAACTTAACCCAACATATGGGTTCTAAATCAAAAACCAACCACCCTATGGTACTTAAAACTCTACTGCTAACTCTAAATGCATTTATTAACACCAAGAACAGTCACATAGAAAGTTGATAAATGAAATCAATCCACAAAAAGCCACAAATAAAACATAACCCCAGTCAACTCATTTAACCAATTATTATTCTTTATTAAGAAACCTATTTATTCATTCTATACCTACCCTAGAAACTACCAGAATAACAAAATTAATAGCTCTCAGAAGGAAAAGATTCACCAATCACTCCATGTGACAAACCCGACAACCAAACAACCTACTTCGCATTTCCAGTCTGTTTAAACCCCATTTTGACCACTACCATCAAAATCATTCTAAGTCATTATTTCTTATACATCCTATCAACAATCAAACCCCAACATACAGCCAAAACCAATAGTATACCTCATCACAACTAACCTGACAGCCCCACTGTATAACACCACACCCATCACACCATCAATATGAAAATACCATAACCCGAACATGTATCCTCACTTCTCAAACACTACCCATACATTCCATAATCAATCAATCTCTCAATTTGAGATACCATTTCACCACCCATATCACCCCAGCAATAGTTTTTCTATCAACCCCAGCACCACACAACCAAACAAGGTATAAAATAGAACAAGCCACACACAACACATAGCCACACAAACAAAGTAAGGTGTATTTAGATTTAGAAAAAAAATCTTTCTTAAATTTCACTTTGAGAATCTAGGGGTTATCACAGAACAATTTAGATCCTAGGGCATCCATTTATTTAACCAAATTTACCTGGTTAACTAATTCCATATATACATATATATATATATATATATATATATATATATATTCGTTAAACACATAATCAACAAAAATCCATCACAAGTCATCCCGAGTGAAAAAACAAACACCACCAACATCCATGATTATCAGTAGGAATATAGATCAAATAAATCACAATATCAATAAAAAATAAAATAGAACCATGTGTCATTTTTTCCCAGCCCCTGTTTATTAGTTTAAATAAGATTCAATTAGCTTTATTAAACTTGGATTCAAATTCCTTCACATGGGAAACATTTTTACACCCACCCCTCATGATACAAAATTTAAAAGAGATGAAAGGATCTCTACTTAAAAGAGAATACAATCGACAACTCCTCCTAGCACCAAAATAGGTGGTGCGCAAGAAGGAGGAGGAACCTCCAGTCTCGATCCATGGGGATCACCAAAAATGCCTGATCACTCAGGGAATAAGGGTTTTGGTACACTTGGTAGAAAGATTAAAGATAAAATTTACACGGGAGAAATGATATCAGCTTTATAAATCCCAGATCCTATATCAACGGGGAAACTGTTTCAAAGGACATTAAAGCCGAATCACAATCAAGAACACATGGTTTTGAATATTAAAATTCTAAATTTTTTACAAAATTAAGGATATAATTTATATCCTCTGAAACACCTTCAAAAAAACTAAAACATGGTTTTAAACTCATTTTTCATCAAATGAAATGTTAAGGAGAGAATCTATAATTTTTGGGGAAAATGTCAAAATTAATCACCATTGGGTGAGTCACTGATGTAAGTTACTGATGGCTAAGTCACCGACAGATGAGTCATCAATGTGACCTACCGATGGTGAGTCGCTAATTGCAGAGTCACTGATGCAAGCTACTGATGGTAAGTCACCAATATTTGAGTCACAAATATGAGCTACTGATGGATGAGTTATCAATGGAAGATTCACTTATGGGAGATACTGATGGCGAGTCACGAATGACTGAGTCACCGACACGAGCTACCAATGGTGATTCACCGATGGCCGAGTTACTATTAGGTGACTCGCCATTGAACGAGTCACCGACGCGAGCTACCGTCAATGAACCACCATCGTGACCTGCCAATGCCACCAACTGATGCCACCTACCAATCCTAACTCAAAAATGGAAAACTAGAAAAACTAAAAAACTCTCTTAAATAGCTGACGTGACCTCTAGAACACCTGAAACACTAAATTTTTACAATGTAATGGACCAGGGAGGTCCGATTCATTAAATTAGATACCTCTGAAACTATTATCAACCTTGAGAATTCAAAACCAACCCAAAAGGAAAATAGGGGTCCAAACAACCACCCCATGAGATACCACTCAATAATTTTTATATGCTTGAAACACCACTGCTGACTAAGCACATCAATGTTCAATGATAAACCACCCTATATTGTTCGAAAGCTGGAGTGAATATTCACCATCCAAGAACACCTCCTACAACACCTACTACCCCAAATGACCAAAAGACATGACACACAAGTAAAACAACCACACTATCCCAAATACACAAATCAAAGTATTCCTCTATCCATGTTAAGATAATATCTGCTCTGGGTGGCACTGACTCACTCACATGGTTTTAATCACATCTCAATTAATGTTTCTTGATTAGGAATCAAGTACTCCCCCTTAAACATGTCAGGACTTCATCACACATTATGGACCAAGAAAAAAACTCATCTCATGGGGAACAAAGTTCAAGCATCACATTACAAAGTAAAAGAGGACAAGGTAAAACTCAGAATAACTCTCGATACTAGGCACGTATATGTGATTATTGCTCCCAAGTACTCTCCTTCAGGACACCATTTATCCACTACACATGAACCAAGGGAATGTCCCATCCATACAACACCTCCCCCGATGATCCTAGATCTCCACTGGTCATTCCACAAACGCCGATTCATCTTCGATATCCAACTCTCCCCATTCAATGACTTGGGAGTCATTGTGAATATACCAGATAATATTACAGACATGAAAGATGTCATGGATACTCTCTAACTACAGTGGAAATTATAACCGGTATGACACCTCACCAACTTTCCCCAACACCTCAAGGGGTCCAATGAACCTCGGAAAAAGATTTCTCCCTCGGCCAAACCACTACTACCCCTATCAAAGGGAAACCCCAAAAATCGAACTAAAAGTGCCTCCTCTTGAAATCAGTGTATGAATTCTTCCGGTCATGTGCTTCCTGCATCCTCTCATGTACAAGGTGTGCCTTCTCAGTCATACTCTGCACCACTTCGGGACCAAGAACATATGCCTCCCCATCCATTGTCCATCACAAAGGAGAAAAAATGGTCTCTCATACAAGGCTTCTAACTGAGCCATACTAATGGAATTTTTATAACTATTATTGTAAAAAAACACTAGAAAGGGTATGTGACATTCCCAAGATCCACTATAGTCCAATACACATGATTGTAACATGTCCTCCAACATCTGGATGGTCCGCTCTATATGTCCATCCATCTTAGGGTGGAAAGAAGTGTTGAGGTGTAATTGAGTTCTAAAATCATGTTGTAATCCCCTCAAAACTTGTGAGGTAAACCATGTATCCCGATCTAAGATGATGGATCATAGAACTCCATGCAGTCGCATCACCTCATCCACATACCTTCTACCCAAGGCATCCACTATGCCTGATTCCTTAATCACTAAGAAGTGGGATTATTTCTTTAGTAGGTCCACCACTACCCAGATAGCATCACAACCTCTCAGATCATTGGGTAACCCTGTGATGAAATCCATCAATATTTCACCCCACTTCTACTCAGGGACATCCAAGGGCTCCAACAAACCACTAGGAACACGGTGCTCAATATTCACCTGATAGAACACTAAGAACATCGCCAAAAACTCCTCAACCACTCAATTCATCTCAGACCACCAAAACAATTCTATTAAGTCATGGTACATCTTATATATTACTATTTTTGCTTCTAAGGGTGATCTTTGAAACTCACAGAGATCTCTCTTGAACATCTCCACTATAAAAAACAGCCTCCTATGGAATATCATCCAATTTTGACCATCCTTCAACCATCCATTTGGAGCATCACCCTCATCAATGAGATCATGCATCACCTTTTCCTATGAGTCTCCCCACTGAGACTCCTCAACCTACTACATTGAAGTAGACTGTACCATCATCTGAAAAAGAAATCCACTACCACCATCCATTCCTACATCTAAGCACAAGGATTCCAACTTCTCCATCACCTTCCAAGCATCTACAGATTCCCGAAAAACCTATTTCTATGACTTCCTACACAAAGAATAAGACACAACATTCCCCTTTCTTGAGGTGTAATAGATCTAGAAATCATAGTCTTGAAAAAACTCCATTCACCTATGATTTTTCAAGTTCATATCTCACTGGGAAAAGTTATACCTCAAGCTCTTATGATCCATGAAGACCACAAAAGTGATCCCTAATGAGGTAATGACACCAAAAATTCAGTGTGAACACAACTACTGGTAGCTACAGGTCATGGTTGGAATAGGTATTTTTGTGGTGACATAACTTCCTAGACCCATAAGAAATCAGTTCTCATTGTTTCATCAGTATTCATCCTAAGCGTAGATAGGAAGCATCACAAAACATTTTGAACAGCACCCCTTTCTCTAGAAACCGGAGCACTAGATCACTGACCAAATTCCCTTTTAGGTAGTAGAACACTGCCTATCATTTCTCACTCCACAAAAAATCCTGGTCCTTCCAAGTCAAAGCCATCAATAGAGCTGCAACTCGAGAGAAATTGGGTAAAAATCTCTATTAATAGCCTTCCAGACTAGGAAAAATTATACCCTCTGCCACATTCTTGGGTTCTTCCCAAGAAACAACTACTTCTACTTTAGACAGTTTCACTACTACACCCTTCTGAGACCCCACATACCCAAGGAAATGTACCTCTCATAACCAAAACTTCCATTTGGAAAAGTTCCCATAGAGCTGGTGGTGTCAAAGAACCTGCAAGATGGTTTTGAATTGTTAGGCATGTTCATATTTTGAATTCAAGTAGATCAATATTTCATCAATGAATATGATGATTAATTGGTCTAGGAACTCATAGAAAATGGAGTTCATGTGCCCCATAAACATGTTTGGTGTGTTCATAACATCAAACGGAATAACCAAGAACTCGTAATGCTCATACCTGCACCTAAAAAGTTCTCATGATATCACCCTCCTTCACTCTCAAGTGATTATATTCAGACCACATATCGATCTTAGAGAACCAACATGCCCCTCTCAGTAGGTCAAAAATATCATCTATCCTCGAATGAGGGTAACAATTCTTGACTCTCACCTAATTAAACCTCCAATAGTTTATACATAACCTCAGACAACTGTATGACTTCTTCATAAACAAGATTGGAATACCCCATTGTGACACACTGGGCCGGATGAAGCCCTTCTTCATCAGATAATCTATCTGAATCCTTAGCCCCAACAACTCTAAAGGTTCCATCTGATAAGGAACCATCAAAATCGGAGAATCACCAGGCTGAAAGTCTATCCCAAACTCAACATCACGTCGAGGGAGTAGAGTCACAACCTCCTCGGGGAAGACATCCAAGAACTACCCAACAATGCTAGGAACCTCCTCCATCTCAGCATCCACTGATTCCACTTACATCTTAGCCAGCATGGAAACAAGGGGCCCCACATGCCAACTACCAATCTGAAAACTATGCTCACCAATGAAAGCCACATGTTGGCCATTCACATATGATAACATGACTCTCCTTCAAAATAATTTGATAATAGAATGAAAATATTACAACTAGTCGATATTAGGGATGACATCGTTCGGTTTCATCTGTAATAGAGAAAGGTTCCCACTGGACTAATGTGGCCCTATCATCAGTCTACATCCCCGGCATACATCAAACAAGCCAGTCTAGCCTCTAAATGTTTCACTCAACACCAAGGGAATAGGAAGTCACTCTACATCTTGTTCGAAAGCATGGGCTATAACAGGTGCAAAAAAGGAGTGTGAATCTCCAGAATCAAACAAAGCGTAAGAAAGAGTATTGAACAAACTGATTATACCTCAAACCGATATTTGGACCTGTTGAAACTACTGCCTCTACGATGTGTAATTAACCACACCCAGCTCCCTTGCCCCTCTTCTAACAACCAGCACCTCGACCGCACTCGGTTTGGGTTCCCTGATGAACACCCTGAGGTCAGCCCCTACCTACTCTGTCTCCCCTCAATGGAGTGTGAGGCTACTATCCCAACTGGTGGAATGTCCTAACTAGAAACTGTTGCAGATGTAGGCACTAAACCTACCCACCACCAACATATTGAGCTTGAATGGATCCTAGGAACTAACTTTGAATATTCCCATAGACTCCACAGACAAAAAAACACTAGACTTGGACCCATGGGATAAGCATGAGGACTAGAAGGTCAAAACACACTAGTGAAAAAAAAATTACATCAGTTATTTTTGATTTTTTACGTAGATTTTGGGTCAACATTATTGTAGGTAACATTATAAATATTGTTTTTTATGTCATTTATTTTAAAACTGACATAAAAAACAGAAATCATAATACATTTTAACGTCGGTTCCTAAACAATCAACATGGAAAATGGTTCATAGTCATGATTTATTACATCAGTTTTTAAATAATTGAAGTAATATATTTTTTATTTCATCGGTTATTAAATAATTGACGTAATAAACAACCCATATGAAGTGTTTTTCACATTGGTTATTAGAAAACCGATGTGAAAATGAGGTTATCACGTTGGTTATTTTCATAACCGACGTGATAAATCAGTCTTCAAATCAGTTTTTCACATCAGTTAATAAATAACCGACATGAAAACATATATACTACGTTGGTTATTTAATAACTGGTATAAAAAACCATTACCATTCAATTATTATGTCGGTTGTAAAATAACTGACATAAAAACCAATTTTTTTAATAATACAGTTCAACCATTACAATGTGTTGCCAAAGAAGACCTGAAACAAGTAGAAAATAGACCAAAACCAAACCAAAACCACTGTGCATCCCCCCCCCACCCCCTCGGACACCCCCTACCCCCTTGGACATCCCCCAACCCCCCCTAGACACTCCCTAACCCCTGGACATCCACCCCCTGGAAACCACCCAGTAGCCCCCCCCCCACCCACCCCACCCCCATGGACACCCTCCCACACCCCTGGACACCCCCCCCCCCACCGCCCTGAATAACTCCCCCCCCCCCGACACCCCCTAGAACCCCCCCCCCCCCCCCCACCCACCCCACCCCCTGGACACCCTCCCACACACTATACAGCCCCCCTAGACACCCCCTACCCCCTGGACACCCCCACCCCCTGGACAGTCCCGCACCCTGCTAGAAACCCTCCCACCCACTGGACACTACCCCCCGGACACCCTCCCACCCCCCCAAGATAGCCCCTCACCCATTGGACACCACCCCACCCCACTGGACAGCCCCCCCTGGACACCCCCTACCCCCCTAGACACCCTCCCACCCCATGGATAGCCCCCCACCCCCCTGGACACCCTCCCACCCACTGGACACCAACCCACCCCACAGGACACCCCCCACCCCCTAAACACCGGCCCACACCCACCCCTGGACACCCCCACCCTCTGGAAACCCTCCCACACCTAGAAACCCCCACCCCCCGGGACACCCCCACCCCCATGAACACCCCCACCCCCTGAACCCCCCCCCCCACCCCCTGGACACCCTCCCACCCACTAGACATCCCCCCACCCCCTAGACAGCCTCGGGCCCCTTGGACAACCCCCACCCCCTGGACAGCCCCTCCCACCCCCTTGGACACCCCCACCCCACCCCCTGGAACCCCCCCCCCCCCCACCCCACCCCACCCACCCCCTGGAACCCCCCCACCCCACCCCCTAGACACCCTCCCACCCACTGGACCACCCCCCCCCCCCTCAGACACCCTCTACCCCCTTGGACACCCCCCTGGACACCCCCACCCCCTGGACACCCCCCCCCCCCCCTCACCGCCTAGACCCTCCCACCCCCATGGACAGCCCCTATACCCCCTTGAACACCCCCACCCCCTGGACACCCCCACCCCTCATGAAACCATTACTACGCTCTTCCAAAGTATGAAACAAGCAGAAACCGGACCAAAAGCAGACCAAAAACATACCAAAATCCAAACCAGAAAAACATCAGAACTTGACTAAAACAAGAAGAACCAGAGCATAATTAAACATTCACATATATAACATTAAAAACATAAAATTTCAACTAAAAAACTAAATCCAACCAAAAAAACTACCAAATACACAATTATAATTACAATATTCAAAATTACATTTTACACTACAAATAAACTAAAATCCAATAAAAACTATAAAATAATTTGAGCATTCCACTTGTAAGTGTTTGACCTCTTGAGAACTATAGGGTTGAGGGTTATCAAATAGCTACAAATTAAAAGGATAGTAGTTAACATGTATAATGAATAAATCAAATGAAATGTTATGGCAATGTTTGTATGGAAATATTACCAAGTCAAACTTCACAAGTGTTCCAGTTGTAATTATTTCATACATAAATCTTAACATATAATATCTGCATTCGACAATGCCTTGTTGTTCATGACAATTATATTTAAATGATATTCAATTAAAAATATCATTTTTATGTAATACATCGAAAAGTACAAATTATAAATGGATATTTACCTTTACTTTTACATATTTGATCTTGGAACTCTTATTCTTTGTTTGTTTTTTTTTGAAATTAGACCAATCCTCTATTAGAAAATAATACAAATGGGATAAATTTAAAATTTATTATAATATAAATAAATATTAAGAAATTGAAACTTAATTTTCCAATATATTCTGAAATCTTCCCCGCACATCGTCATGGACATAGCATATCCAATAAATTGTTTTATCCCATGGAAAAAAACACCTAACATAAAATGATCACTGATATAAAAGAAAATTTAAGGTTAGTGGTTTTTTATGTTAAAAGATAATGAACACTTTTCCAGATATATGTTTCATACCCCTCATAAAAAGGAATCATCCAACACTGCGTGATTATATTCTATTCAAGTCTTTCATCAATATAAAGTGTTCTTTGTTCCTCATCCAATGCATGTCCTTCAGGGGAAATCAATTTTAGGTCTATAAATCTATATAAATCTATCCGCTAATTCTTATCACACATGTTATAAAGATACCTAATACAAAACATACATAAGTATACATTTTTAATAAATATAACGCAGGGAAAGGTGTTAAGACTTACATGGGGAAAATATGCACCACGTTTATGCCCAACTTATCTCCAGTAATAAGCTCCATGATATAATTTTTCACAATCCCTACATTGATTGCACATCCACAAACATGAGCTTCCATTGGAAACTCATAATGATCCTCCAACAAATTTGAATATCTGGACAATCATTCAAGACTACTAGAATATAAATCTGATGTCATAGACATTTACCTTTTTTGTTGTCTATATAGTATTTATTTACCTTTGAAGTATTACTATAAAAATAAATAGAAAAATATATTAGTTTTCAAATTTTAAAAAACTTTAATAAAAAATAAAATAAATGATATAACATACATAACTCTATTGTAATGAATCATAGAAGTCTGGATGGCCAAACTAAAAAGTGGTTGATACTATGTCCAACTATCATCACCTCATCTGTAGGTAATGGTAGTCGAGTTGATCTATCTATAATATCCTGTACAGTGACCCTATAATGATCTACTTCTAACTGTTGATGATGAATTGTATCTCCTATACAATATACTAGCCCATATGAAATTATATGATGGTGAGGATCATCAACATACAACTCATAATAAGTAGGAAGATGTCGTGGAGGATTATGATAAAAAATGGGGTCTGCAGGCTGAGGTGGGGCAGTGGGAGCTACTGGCGGAGGTGGAGGATAAATAATGGGGTCTGCAGGGGGAGGTGGAGGAGTGGGATCTTCAGTCTGAAATTTTCTTTGCATGTCTGCAAACATAGACTGTACCAACTCTCTAATCTATTCCTCCATCATCTCATTAATATTATGAACTTCAGCCTCCAGGGATTCTATTTTTTTATAAACAACCTCAATGGAAGAAGTTTAAGAACATGGAAACACTTTCTTACCGATACATATGTCGGATATCCTCGTACACGACCAGGGTGTTCGGGCTCTACCAATGGTAGAGATAAAATATCTTGACTCTAAAAAGCTATAAATACCCCCTGTGAGCTCAGCTCCTCAAGAGAATTCTATATTAATTAATTGAAAATTTCTGTAATGATTCAAATTATATAAAGAATATAATTAATTTAAATAAATATAATAAATATCTTACAATCCTCTCAGATATGTTTCTCAATTCTTCTGAAATATATTGTCCCTTTTGGATCATCTGAGCTCTCTTCCATTTTTCATGTCTAGATGGAGGGGATATAGGGGAAACCTTTCAATGTCTTGAAGACTCAACTATCAGTTTTTTTTAATTTTTCCACCATCATTTATTCTTCCAATAATGTATAACCTCCCCAAGATAAACTATGAGGGTATACATTTTTAGATTGGATATCCTAATGGTATGTCCTTTTTTGTTGTAAATTAATAATAATAAATCATTAACAAAACATTAATAAGATCATTTATATAAGAAAGATTATAAAAGTTTACATTTCCCTTACCAAAAATTAATATTTACTTCTACTTTCAACAAATTTCCTCCATGTGTCTTCATATATGAAAGGATATATATGACATGGATTGTCATGATTCCTATGACCAAAAATGAAATCAGATGTAAAGGTTGATTTGAAATCCCTCCATCTCCTGGAATCCATCGATAAATATTTCTTCCTAACTCCTCCAGTGTCAGGAATATCAAATATCATCTGATAAAGAAGAGGTAAAACATATTATACTAGAAACATTTAAAGATTATTAAAATAATAGAAAATTATCTTACCAAAATTATCTCCCACAACTAAGATATTATCACTTTGTCCACACTTCTCTAATCATCATACAAAATGCTTAATTTTCTTTTACCCTATTTTGATACAAAAATCTTAAAATATTTTTATTTGGACCTCTAGAAATATCGTTCTCATCAAACTCAACCAGTATCCTTTGGTCCTGGCTACGAGCAAGTGATAATTTTGGTAAACGTGTGCAGCCACATTTACCAACTCTTTAACTCTTCTTTATCATTATGGTATCACATGAGGAAGATTGGGGAACATCAAGAAGGAGCATGTGAATGTTCTTCCCTATAGGTATAATCATGATGATCATCTCTAGAATCATGTGGTTGATCAACTAATTGATCTTTCATTATCCTTCAAATAAAAAAACAAACATTAGTTCACAAATATAAAAATTAAAATATTACAATAATGATGTAAATAAAAAATGGAAAACTGAACTAAGTTATGTAATAGTAAACATGTTAAATTTTGTAAGCATGTTAAACAATGGTAAAGATAGTAAACATGGTAATGTAATTATCATTCAACAAAATAAATAAATATATAAGATAAGTAAAGTTAAACTATCGTAAAATATAGTAAACATGGTAAAAATGGTAAATTAATTTCCATTCAACAAAATAAATAGATATATAAGTTACGTAATGGTAAACATGATAAAATAAATTAAACAAAATTAAAATAAACAAAAATTTATACTTATTTGTTTTAATACACGTTTTAATAAAAAAATTACAATATCTAACATTTTATGAAAATAATAAGCATAAAAAATAAATAAACATATGTTACCTGTAATATTAGGAATGTACAGCTGGATTGTTTTCCCAAATTCCTTAGTCAGGATCATTCCTTATGGCACAAACCATTTCTTCATTATGCTCATCATTATTTTTTGCTAATCTTTCCAAGGAAGTAGGGATCTCGCATAAATCAACATATTCATCCAGTTGATCCTCAACAAAATATTGTTTTCCCTTGTAAAACAACAGACTATTTAATATTCTATTGATCAAATACATAGAAAAACTATTTTACATGTTCTTCCATTCTAAAAGAATCTGTTATTTCTTCCAATCTATTCAGATTAACAACTATTATTCCAAATTCATCGTGTCTGACACTATTATTACTGATAAACCATTTTCAATTAAAACATGAACTTTAATTTTAAAGTAATCAACCTCCCATATTTATTCAATGACTCCATAAAATGAACTTGATGCAGAAATTGGGTTTCTGTCTTTAGAACTTGAAAAATGCATTACTTCTGCAAACACCAATACACCACTATTCTAAACTGCACTTCGGTTGTCCTGAGCTTTTGTATAAAATGTATATCCATTAATATCATACCCAGACCATGTTATCACATTTAAACTTGGACCAACCACTAACCATATTAATGTCTCTGTTACATCTGATCTACAGAGTAAGGTCTTTTTAAACTATGGAAAAAATCTTTTGTTGTGCTCATTCAAAATCCACATTTCTTTCTTATTTGGATGACATTGTTTAAACTCATTAATATGAAATTTGATATACATTTGAGCATCAGCTATGTTATTCAAGATTTATAATTCTACCTTCTTCATCTGTTCGAATGAAAACGATTTGAATTTCAAGCCATGAATCCCCCTACCCTCATTATTAACTTGTTCATGGAAAGATGAAGGCAGACCTATATGCTCATCCGCAGCCAAGTAGATCATACAAAACTCCACAACCTTCTTAGAAATATACTTTTCAATAATGTAGGCTTTAGGTCGATATGGATTCTTAAAATACCCCTTCAATATTTTCATATACCTTTCAAAAGGATACATCCAATAAAGATAAACTGGTCCAAAAATCTTTATTTCTCAAAATAGATGAACCATTAAATGTGCCATTATATCAAAAAAAGATGGAGGAAAATACATTTCCAATTGACAAAGTATATAAATTGCATCCTTTTACAAAATATTCAAATAATTCACATCAATCACCATATTACAAATTGAATTTAAAAAATAATACAACTTCATTATAGTCTTTCTAATATGGATGGGAAATATTCTACGCAATGCAACTAGTAGAATTTTTTGCATCACGACATGATAGTAATGTTATTTCATACCTATCAACTTCAAATCCTTCAAAGAGACAAAAAAAATTACATTTGAAGAATAACCTTGAGGCACATTGATATCATGAATACACTAATAAAAACTAATTTTCTCCATCTTGGATAAAGTATGAAAATCCGGGGGAAGAAATTTTTGTCTTACATTAGGAGTGGGAGTTAACTCTAAACATATTCCCATTGATAGTAAGTCTAATCTTTCATTCAACCCATCTTTAGTCTTTCCTTTAATATTTAACAATTTTCCAATTAGACTGTCATATATATTCTTCTCCACATGCATGAGATCAATATTATATTTCACTTCATGATATCTCCAATATGGTAGCTCAAAAAATATTGACCTTTTCTTACAAATATGTCTATCATTACCAGGTTTATGTGTCTTTCCCAATGACACATCAATATTTTTCACCATCTCAAAATAAACATCAGAGGATAAAGGTTTTGGAGAAATATCAAATTCTTGTGATCCATTGACTACCTTTTCTTATATAAGAGTGATCCATAGGTAAAAACTTTCGATGACCCATGTATATTGTTTTCCACCCATGATTCAATTGAAAATATGAAGTCTGTTGTTCGCAAATTGGACATGCTTTATGCCCCTTAACACTGTATACAGACAAATTTCCATACACTAGGAAGTCATTTATAGGGAATATAAGTACTGAATACAGTTGAAAATATTCAATTTTATAAGAATCATACACCCTAATACCATTCTCCCATAAAATTTTCAAATCATCAATCAATGGTGATGAGAAAACATCAATATCATTTCTGGGTTGCTTCGGACCAGAGATCATTATACTCAACATGACATATTTGTGCTTCATATGAAATTCAGGAGAGAGAGGTTGTAAATTACCAATAAAACAGGCCATGAACTATGTGTTCTAATAAGGGTTTGGTATGGATTCATTCCATCTGTGCACAACCCATATCTGAGATTTCTAATTTCATTTCCAAATGTATGATACTTCTCATCAATTTTCTTCCATTGTGGACAATCAGTTGGATGTCGTATTTTTTCGTCACATATCCGCTCATCATCAAGCCATCTTAACCATTTTTCATCATGTGAATTAGGAAATAAACTTCTCAAATGATAAATTATAGTAACATACCAAAATACCTTGGCAGGGATCTTTGTAATATCTACATCAGCCTGTGATTTTTCTTTCAACTTATATCGTGATGTCCCACATTTAGGACACTCTAATAGAAATTAATATTCCTTCCTATATATCATACAGTCATTCATACAGATATGTATTTTCTTGTATCCCAATCCAATCGGGCATAATATTTTCTTGTCCTTATAATGTGAATCTGGAAGATCGTTTTCTTCGGGAAGAATTTCTTTCAATAATTGGAATAGCTCTGTAAAACTTTTTTCACTCCATCCATATTTTGCCTTCAGGTTAATCAATCTTAACATCACTAAAAAAACCATAAAATATGTATAAATAGTATATAATGGTTTTTCAGCATCACCATGTATACGTGAAACTATCGGTTCTATCTCAATTTGTTTTGCTATAATATCACAAATCATTTCTTCAATTCCATTGGAGTTACCATCTTGAAAATCATCATCATCAGTAGATCTGACATTCTTTCTAGTTTCACCATTCCAAATTCAAGGGTTGTAACTCATATTAAAACCATGAAAAATTAGATGATCTTTGATGTCTCTGCTTTTAAACTTCTTCATATTCAAACATTTCAGGCATGGACAGAAAAACATGTCACTACTTGGAACATTTCGTTTACCAAATTCCAAAAAGGCATCAAAACCTTCTTTATATTCCTTACTCATTAAATGTTTTTTAATTCAACTTAGACTCATTATTAACTATAAAAAATATCAAAATTATACATCTTGTTAAGATAATCCAATTTTTTATTTATATGAAAAATGTCATAATTTGAAAGTCAAAAAATATTGAAATATAAAACAAATCTATACGTATTTGAAAAATATATGGATGAAAATGATTTTAAAAAAGAAAATATAGTTAGATATAATAGTTTTAAATTCATCTTGGATCCTTTATTCTTAAGGTACACAAAGAATACTTTCTGGTGCAATTGGATACCAAAGTCACCCTTCCGTAAACAAGAAATATGAAATATAAATATTAAAATATGTATACATTCACTACTAAAAATTACACCTATCCCAACCATTTGAAACCATTGGGATATCCCCAGAAATCGTTGGGATAGAATATCCCAATGGTTTCACACACCATTGGCATGATGGTCGTTGAAATATACCTATACCAACGGTTTTACAGGAACCGTTGGTATAGACTGCCTGAAGTTAATATATACCGGTGGTTTCAATGAAACCATTGGGATATATATATATATATATATATATATATATATATATATATATATCAAGAGGGTGTCTAAGGGGGTAGTGGCTATCCAGGGAAGGTGGTGGGGGTTGTTCAAGGGGGTAGGGGTTGTCCGAGGGGTAGGGGGTTGTCCAGGGTGTCCAATGGGGTAGGGGTGTCCAGGGGGTGGGGGTTATCTAAGGGTGGGGGTGTCCATAGGGTTGGGAGTGTATAGGGGGTGGGGGAGTGGTATCTAGGGGGGTGATGAGACTATCCAAACCCCCCACCCCACTGGACACCCCCACCCCCTTGGACACTCCCTAAACACCACCACCCCTAGATATCACCCCCGCCCCCTAAATAGACCCCACCCCTCTAAACAGCCCCCACCCCCTGGACACCAACCCACCCCCACCCCTACCACCTTGCACACCCCCCCTAGACACCCCACCCCCCTAGAGAGCCCCCTCACCCCCTGGACACAGCCCCCACCCACCCCCTGGACACCCCTACCCCCTTGTAAATCCCTCTCACCCCCTGGACACCCCACCCCCACCCCCTTGGACACCCACTGAACACTACCACCCCCTTAGACAGACCCACCCCTGGACAGCTCCCCCCCCCCCCCCCGGACACCCCCACCCCCTGTACACCCCTACCCCCTTGGACAGACCACGCACCCCCCTAGACACCACCCCCACCCCCTGGACACCCCACCCCCTGGAGACCACCACACCCTGGACATCCCCCTCACCCCCCTGGACACCCCTCACCCCACCCCCTAGACATCCCCACCCCCTTGGAAATCCCCCTCACCCCCCTGGACACCCCCCCCCCCCCCGCCACCCCACCCCCTTGGACACCCCCTGAACACCACAACCCCCTTGGAAAGTCCCCTCACCTCCCCTAGACACCACCTCCACCCCATTGGACACCACCTGGACACCACCACCCCCTTAGAAAGCCCCCCCCCATCCCTTCGACATCCCCCAACCCCTCTGGACAGTCCCCCCCCCCCCCACCGCACCCCCTAGACACCCCCTACCCCCTTGGATAGCCTAATCACTCCCTGGACACCACCCCCACCCCCTGGACACCCCACCGCCCTTGGACACCCCCCCCACCTCCCTGGACAACCACCTCACCCCTAGACACTCCCACCCCCTGGACACCCCTAACCCCTTGAAAATCCCCCTCACCCCCCCCCCCCACCACCCTCTTGGAAACCCCCTTGACACCACCACCCCCTTGAACACCCCCCCACTCGATAGCCCCTGACCCCTCTAGACAGCCCCCACCCCCATGGACACCCCTACCCCCTTGGACAGCCCACTCACCCCTCTAGACACCACTCCCCCCAGCCCCCCGGACACCCCTACCCCCTTGGACATCCCCCACCCCTATGGACACCCCCACCCCCCTGTACACCCCCCCCCCCCACCCCCTGGATACCCCCTACCCCCTTGGGCATCCCACTCACCCCCCTGGACACCACCCCCTTGGACACCCCTATCACCTTGGACAGCCCCCTCACCCCCTGGACACCCCCCCACCCCCTTGGACACCCCTACCCACTGGACACCACACCCACCCCCTTGGACACCCCCTCGACACCACCCCCACCCCCTTAGAACCCCACCCCCTTGGACACCCCCCCCAGACACCCCCCCTGGATAGCCCCCCCCCCCCCCCCCCCCGCCCCCACCCCTGGACACCCCCACCACCCTGGACATCCCCACCCCCTTGGACATCCCCCCCACCCCCTTGGACACCCCCTGTACACACACACACACACATGATAGAACACACAAAAATCGTTAACATGCATGATATCACTTTCATGGTTTATTTTACAAGAAAAGAATTTATCACGGTATAAAAGAACACCATAACACTTACCATGATAGCAAGAACAAAGATAGAAAAATAACATCTCAAAAAATAAGTTTAGGGAATCGCAAAAAATAAAAAATGAAACCGAGCCGTGTGAGGCTTACTTGAGTGTTGTGAGTCGACTTGATAGATCTGGTGATAATAAAGATGATGAATGATGTTGGAAAAATGATGCTAGAGGGCACAACTTTGAATAATCCTTTCTAGGTTTTCTGCACGAGAGATACGAGTTGCAAGTCGCCTGATCGAAGAAAATAGAACGACTGAATACAGGGAGTGATAAATCATTTAAAATCTTTATCACATCGGTTATTTAATAATCGACATGATAAAATATTTTTTTTAATGTTTATAACATCGGTTATTTAATAACCGATGTAGAAAATTATTTATCACGTCAGTGATTTTATAATCGACGTTATAAATGGAGATTTATCACATCAGTTATTTTATAAGCGATGTGATAAATTTCCGAGATTTTATTTATCACGTTGGTTATAAAATAACCAACATGATAAATCATTGAGAAACCATTTTTTATGTCAGTTATAAAATAACCAACGTGATAAATCTAATCTCGTTATTTTTTACATCAGTTATAAAATAACCAACATAAAAAAATTGATTCTCATAAATTTATCACGTCAGTTATTTTATAACTGATGTGATAAATCTATTTTTACATCTTTTCATGTCGGTTATATAGAACTGATGTGAAAAATGATGATGTGTTAAACATTTTTCCACTAGTGAATGAAATTGCTAAAGTCATATTTCCACCAGTCGGAAACTCGAAGGCCTTGGTGCATAAGACCTACTGCTGATAACCTTTCCCTTTAAATAACCAGTATTAATCACCTCTCACTGTAGGCCACCTCATGATTTCATCCTCTCAAATAATTTTTCCTTCTTTTGGACCTCCTTGTATGTTGATAAGGTAAAAGGGGAAACCGTGTATTGAAGAGAATGACAAATTTCCTCCTCTAAGAATCCTGCATGAGACTCCTAATCTAGAAAGAGATCCTGAGAAAAATTATGTAAATCATTGAATTTGATATCCAACTCCCATATCTACATACTCTCCTATTGGAGGGAGAGTAACTCCAGCTTCTTCTAAGCCTTCATGGTCGATGAAAGGAATTATACTTGGAACTCTTCAAAATCGACCCACAGAACATCATCCTTCTTCCTCTCCCCAAGGTAAAGCATCCACCACTGACGCAAATCTATCTACATTTGGATCACCACCAAGGGAACCTAGTGCTCTGTCGGAGCCTGGATCAAGATGAATATTATCACAAGTTCCTCAAGACAACTCTCTGTCTCTATGTCTGAAACGCTACCCTCATACTTCCCCAAAGTCTATTGCTGGAAAGAACATAATTTTTTTTCCACTGGTCATCCTCCTCCACTGGGTCATTCTTCCTTTGATCAACCAGGTCAGTCTGTTGAGCCTCCATTGCTTGTACTACACGTAGACGATGACCGAGTGCCATAGCTGAAAGGTAATCAAGGAATTATTAAGCCTGAGTAGTTTGTAATTTTGTTTAAAGTTCATCTTAACTCATTTTATTGTTATCCATTCCAAATTTCCCCAAGACACCAATTCAAAGAAGAACACAAGTCATTATGATGCATATACCTTTCCTAGGGTCTTTACCCTACAAACTATGTAGCCTCACTTGGTCATTCGGTAGATTCAGATTCCTTGAATCGAATCATGGAGGGACCTAAAATCTCATGTCCTATCTGATCTTCTCTAGCCTATGTCACACACCAAGATCACCTAACATTGTTTCCCTACCAACCCATTCAATCCTTACTATTCCTAATCTAAAATCCATCCTATCTCTCAACTTTCCCTCTAATACTATTCTATCACAACACCCTTCGTCCAAAGATTTTTTTCCTGATCTGGAAATGAAGGAAGAGATATAATCACCCCCAAGTCCCACCTCCAGTGGGCCCTAGGGTAGTGACCAACACCAAGGGTATACAAACTCACCAAATGGGATGCATTTCCCTTTTTATAGCAACTAATATCAGGAGATAAGATGTATCAAACACAAAACAACTCCAATATATATATAAAAGAAATCCAAAATCCATCCCACATGAATGTTAAAAATATAAATACTACAAAAAAAGAGTCTCCAAAGTAAATTCTAAAATAACAAAGCTAAGTAGTGATAGGAAAACTACCCCAAAGTCCAAGCTACTAATGGAAAGCACGGTCCTCGTCGTCCTCCTAGAAACATGAAAGTAGTTTTATAATGTAGTTTGAGCATAAAAGTATACTCAATAGGAAAAAAACAAAGTCTCTCATGCATAAGTGGAGAAGCATACTAATGCCCCTGTGAGAAAAATAGTAGAAACCAACAGCACCTAACAAGGTATACTAGCCATCCACACATCACTAAGGCACTCTCACTAAGTAATGAAAGTCAAGTAAATTAATATAGTAAGTACATCAATGATAGGGTAACCTGCACCACATTACCACTAATTAGACGCTCTCACACCCTTAAAAAAATGTCATGGAGCTCCTACATCTTATGAAAGTACCATGTCACAACCCACCCACACACACCTGGGCCACATACCACACCACATCCTACCCACAGACACATGGGCCACATACCACACCACATCATGCCTTTATATACCTGGGACATGTAACACACCATATCCCGAAGACACCAAGGAAATCATAACCCATCTCATCCCACTGACACCTGAGAAACCGCAACTTGCCCGTACACACCTAGGCCCCACAAACCATAACCTGTCCAAAGGATCTTGGGCTAACATCGCCTGGAACATGGAGCAGGGAAGAGTGGTTTTCCATCCATCCATCCTCCCACCAGAATGATGGGGAAAGACACCCTCCCCCATAACAATGGGGGTGTTCAGTACATGGTGATCAACTTAGGTGGGGTGCGTATAGAAATCAAAAGTATGTAGAAGTATATTTGTAGGTATCAAACACTCAGCCCCAACCTATGGGTTCTCAATCAAACAACCAACCACCCTCTAATACTACCAACTTTGTGACTACCTCTAAATGCATTTATTAACACCAGCAACATTCACATAAGAAGTTCATAAATAAAAGCCATCCACAATAATCCACAACTCAAACATACCTCCAGTAAACTCATTTAACCAATTATAATTATTTATTAAGGAACCCATTTATTCATTCCATCCCTAACTGGGAAACTACCAAGCACAACACAAGCAATAGTTCTCATAAGGAAAAGAGTCACCAATCACTCCACGTGACGAAACCCACATCCAAACAACCTACTTTTCATTTCCATTCTGTTTAACACCCATTTCGACCACTTCTATCATCATTATTCAAAGTCATTATGCCCCTATCCTTCCTCTCAATAAGAAAACCCCCAACTTACAGTCGAACCCCGCAACACGCCTCATTAGAACCAACATGGCTGCCCTGTTGTATAACACCACAACCATCACACCAGAAACATAAACATACCACAACCTGAACTTGCAACCTTGATGCTCAAACACTACCCATCCATTCCAAGATTAATTAATCTCTCAACCTGAGATACCATTTCACCACCCAAATCAGCCTAGCAATAGTCGTTCTCTCAACCCTAGCACTACACAACCACACAAGGCACAAAACAAAACAAAACAAAACCACACACAAGACACATCCACACTAACAAATCAATTTTTATTTAGATTTAGAAAACACTCATTCTTTAATTTCACATTGATAATTTAGGGGTTATCACAGAACAAGTTAGATCATGGGGCATCCATTTATTTGAACGCATTTATGTGGTTAATAAATTTCATATATATATATCTGTTAAACACATAATCAAAAAAAAATCATCCTAATCCATCCTAAGTTCACAAAAAAAGACCACCAATGACCATGATTTGTAGTAGGTTTATAGACCATATAGATCACAATATCAATAAACAATAAAACAGAAGCATGTGTCACTTTTTCTAAGCCCTTTTTTATTGGTTTAAAGATGATTCAATTATCTTTATTAAAATTGGATTCAAATACCTTCACATGGGAGAAATTTTTACATCCACCCCACATGATACAAAATTTAAAAGAGATGGAGGGGTCCTTACCTGAATGAATAGATGATCGAAAACTCCTCCTAGTGCCAAAACAGGGGGTGTGCAAGCAGTAGGAAGAAATTCTAGGGAAACGTGATCCAAGGGGCTCACCACAAATGCATGATCACTTGGGGAGTAATGGTTCTGGGATGCTCGGTAGCAATAGTAAAGATAAAATTCATAAGGGAGAAAAGATCTTGGCTATACAAAGGCCAGATCCTATATTAATGCGCAAAATGGTTTCAAAGGCCATTAAAGCTGGATCATGATCAAGACCACATGATTTTGACTGTTAAAAGTCTTGGGGGAATTAAGAAATTAAGGAAATAAATTATATCAACTGAAAATGCTTCAAAAACACTTAAACAACATTTTATATTCATTTTTTTCAAATAAAACATTAATTGGAAAATCTGGAAATTTTGGAAAAACTATAAAAATGACTCACCGTTGGGTGAGTCACCGACATGATCTACCAATGGCCGAGTCACTGATGCATATGTCACCGACGTGAGCTACCGATGGCGATTCACAGATCGCTGAGTTGCTGACATGAGCTACCAATGGTGAGTCACTGATGTCTGAGTCACCGACGTGAGCTATCGATGGCTAGGTCATCGATGGTTGAGTTACCAATTCAAGCTATCTATGGGGAGTCACTGATGGATGAGTCCCCGACCTGAGATAATGATGGAGAGTCACTGATGGCTGAGTCACTATTGGCTGACTCACCATTGAACGAGTAACCGACGTAACCTATTGTCAGCAACCCACCATCGCGACCCACCAACACCACCTAAAAACACCACCTACCAATGCCACGTACCAATTCCGCCTACCAACTCCACCTACCGGTGCCACCTACCAATCTTAACTCACCATTGGAAAACTGGAAAAACTAGAAAGCTCTCAAAAAGAGCCAATGTAACCTTTAGAACACCTCAAACACTGAATTTTTACAATGTAATGGACCATAATAGTGTTTTTCAGTGATTGATAATTATTATTATTGTAATAATTAAAATAATTTAAAATCTTATTTTAAATTTGAAAAACCTATCTAGCTGTGGAATTTCCACATGATAACAAAATTAAAAGTCACCCAAAAATGGGTGTTGGAGTCAACTAATCATAAAAAAGAGGAGGGTTTGGATTGTTTTGTCAAAATCAATTTTTTGTAATAGAAAAAATTCTTTGGGGCTGCTGGTTTTTAGATAAAATAGAATGATAATAAAAAAATAAATATTTGGCGTCAAATTTTCACAATGTAAGGGTCATTATATATATAAGGGTCTGTGTTCCCATTCTTAAACTTGTATTTTATACCCTAATACCCCCTTGCCTATGTGCGAGTATTTTTCTATAATGATGAGACGACAAGTGATTCTTTTTTCGTTGAGTGAATGCGACGCACCAGACAGGAGTTGGATGCATTAGATGGGCAGAAGCTGCATTTCAAGTCACAAGCGATTCCACTCAAGGTATATCCCCTAGGGTCAAGGTTGATCTGTTATTTACTTAACAAATCAACCATTAGTACCAGCTCATGATTAGGTCATCATTTTATTGTTTCATGTTTTATTATTTTTGTGTATGTGTAGTTAACGCATGAACACATAGAGTAATAATAAACAATCATGCACAGATAAAATGAACATGTGACGTAATGATATTTTTCTTCATGGCCAGTTGTGAGTTTGATCACATAGTACTTGCTAAGAATATAGAAAAATATTTCTTTCTTCACATTAAAATGAAAATCCTTCAAAGAAATATTAATTATAAAACACCTTCCATCATTCATATTTGGACAAAATTGGGTGTTTTGGGTACCAGTCATGTCATAGTTGAGCGTTCCTTTTACTACAGGGGAGTTCTTATGAAAGAAGTGGGTTGACTTAACCAAATTGGTAGTGAGGATTATCCATAGATAACTTGCTATCATTTTAGAGGCAAGAGTTGAGTAAATCACACAACGATTTAAGATGGTACTTCACTCAACAAATCAAGGAATCGTGAGTTAAAGCAGTTGACCAGTCAAAATCCTACCTTGAACCCTCCAAGTAGAGGTGTAGCCAAAGCTTGTAGACTCTGAGGGGTGGCTCAGGATCCTTTCCACTAGAATACTCAAGTGATAGAGTATTTTGATTCTAGCACAGAGGGTTCCTAGAATCTGATAAAATAGTGGGATACATTTAATGATTTAATTAAGTAATCAAATTGTCTTAACCAGTAATTCAGATAAAAAGTTCTAATCTGCTAACTTTTTTTGTAGGAAAATGGAAATTTATACCAAAAGTTTAAAAACTGTGATAAAATATAGGACAAATTCAATATCCACAATGGTAGAGTATCTAGGAATAGTACAGGTGCTTGCACACAATACCATTAGAAACTCAGGGTACTAGTGTCCTTATTCCTGTTATAGTAGCTCAGGAAGCGAGGGTGAAATTTCTTACAAGAGGATAATGTAAAAATCATATGATGGTTACGTTATTATTATTTCAACAACATCTGATGTTAGTTGTGGTCACTACAACATGAAGAAGATGACATAATATGAAGTCTCATCTCTGAGAAGTCTGCATGGAGAAAGCGAAGCAATGATATGAATATGTAATGGTTACACTGGATTGTGTAAATTAAAAGTCCAGTTATGATCTTTCAAAACAACGTATTCTGGTATCATTTTCACCCCTTTACTCAAGTCACGTTTTAAGTTAAAAAATGAACAAGTATTGAGTAAATGCTTCATTACCTTTTAAGGTTCTCCAAGTGAATAATAATATCAAAGACAATTTCATCTTTAATTTTTATGACAAATAAATTGAAAGACAAGGCAAAAAGACCAAATTCATGTAAGTCTAAGGGCACATTCGCAATGTCTATCAATGAAAGAGGTTTTAACAGAGGTTATTTGTTTTTCATATCATTAAATAAAATAGTGGAAGTTTAAATGTAATAAAATGAATTAAAGAAGCAATTTACCACTTCTTCTTCAGGAATATTCATCAATGTAATGTTTTGGTTTTACTACATGGTTATTAAATAAAATATGCCAATTACATATGTGTATTCTAATATGATAAGTAAGTAAGTATAGAAACCTTACAGAAATTCAGGCGTATTATCCAAGTGGCGGAAAAAGGGTGATACCTAGGCCAGTGGTGAGAAGTACACGACTTCTTTATTTCCAAGAGAAAGATTCATGTTCAACTATTATCTATTATAACCAAAACATTAATCTCTTGTGTCCTTTGACACAAGAAGACATTGTTTCAGGTTCTAGAATAAAGGTTGTTTTTTGTATTTAATACTCAATCACTAGTTCAGTGATACATGAATCATAGGAAATGAGTGATGAATATAAGAATGTAAGACTTATACCTATTTTTGGAAAGATAATTCTTGGTCAAGAAAAAAGTGGATGTCAAGAATATACCCAGTACGGTATTTAGACTCGACACAGCTAAATACCTTTGGTATTATCGAAATATTTAGTTTGGACAAAGAAACCTTTAGAAATAAAGGTGTGTCACAAATCTTTTGAAATTAGTTCAATAAGTGAGCATGAACTATTTCAAGGGAAATCTAGTGGTAAAATTACTTCATATGATTTCTTTTAAGTCATTAAGGAATGAAAAGGTGAAGTGCATGGTCATAAGATATGATTTTCTTTAGTTCGACATACCAAAGAATATCTTGACCAAGAATTCATCGATCATGATAATGTAGAGTGGAGAAATTCCTAAATGCACATTACCTTATCTACATCACAACAATTATTTTAATAAAGAGGATCATTGATGAAGTATTACCTACTAACATTGATCAATAAAATGTATAATGGAGAAATTCCCAAACACACATTTTATACATCAAAGTTATAATGTAAGTAGTATTAATGTTGCAACCTACAGAAACATCCATTATATTTCATGACATGATTAACAAATAATGGCCTAATCCCATAATAATATTCCAAATAAAATGAAAAATGGATATCATATGAGTCATTTTATGATGGAAATCCATTATTTCATAAGGACTTGTGTTTGGATGCAAAGAGTTTGTTAGGACATAAACAAAATTGCATCGGAAACAAACACATTGTGCATCTATTATAATTATCCTAAAAATTGTTTAGGATATTTCATATATCCCTAAGATATAAAATATAAAGTCAAGTTATAGACTTTATTTTTAAAAAAGGGTGCACATCTCCCTTGAGATAATGGGAGATAAATTGGATAGGGCCTAGTCAATGCTTCAGATGCACAAATAGTTGGTATAGGAACAAGTTTCACAAGCGCATGTGGAACATGTATATTCTAGAGACACATACTATGTATGAATAATAAAACAATGGTGATGGTTTTTATGTTCACCATGGATGATGATCTATTATTCATTGTGAATAATATTTTCTACAAGTAAGAAGTATATGACAATTAGCTAAGATTGAAAAGACTTATTAAAATTCAATAAATGGATTCCATGTATCAAATTGAAAGGGGGATTATTATTTTGAATACTATGGTGGGTATTCAAATGAGTAGATACATGGATGGTACAATCTTAGTACTGATAAGGATCGATGGGTTTCACCAATTCGTTATGCCTAAATACATTATAGTTTTACTTGTGATAGATAATTTCTATGATTGTTATATTAAGCATAAAGATGTAATGACCAACAATCATGGAAGGTTTCTATAAGACACAACCAGAAAGGGATGGTCATGACATAGAATTATATTAAAGGGTGTAAGTTACTAAAATCAGGTATAGGATTGAAGTTAGCAACAAAATAATAGATTGTACATTTGTAATAAATGTTTTCCTTGTGTCTACTAAAGGTTAGTGGGAGCACCAATGTTTTCCAAATACAATATGTTTAGAAACATGTAGAAAATGAATATTGGTCTTCAAGTTAGTTAAGACTGGGATTACATTCATTCTCTAGTGATTGACTTAAAGTAGCAACCTAAGTTCTAGGGAATAGGGTCTACTAAGGTGGATCTAAAGGTTTCTTGGACCTAGTAAATTATACATATTGTTATATAGTATTAAAAAATACAAGTTGGAACAATTTTAGGGATGAATTGTTACTAGTTTCATAGGGCATTATCTCTCAGGTTCCACATGTCTGAGACATGGGAGGAGATTAATGTGATGAGTTAAAATCCATATGCTTAAATGAAGGATTAATCATGTATTCCATCATATGTAAAGGAACTAATATTTCCAAGATATAATTTATTATAGTAAAATATCAATTATGTCTAGGAGCACTACAAGTGAAGCATTCAGAACTATCTGATTGTACTTCAAAATGTATAAAAGATAAGTACCTAGAAAGAGGATAAGAAAGGATACTGTCTTTTTTGGGACACAAACTAGTTCTATAGATCAATGAGATATAATATCGCAATTAGGCTAAGGTGATGAGTGATACAAACTCATATAAGCTAGTGTTAGTCATACCTTCAAATATTGATTACGTTGCAACTTATGAGGTAGCTAAGAAGTAATTAAACTCAACGATTTGTTCCAGTTCTTGGAATCACACCTAATAATAAGAGGATTATCATAATGTAAATTATGATATTCTTACTAGCCAGGATGTCAAGTTATGACAGTGGAAAAAATGGATATACTTAGGCATACCATCTCTTGAAAAGTTTAACTCAAGAAGATGAAGTCTCTATAGAAAAATTACCACATGGTGGAACTATGGAAAGCCTAGTATCTAAAGTCATTACTCAGCATAAACATGATCTTTATCATATGAGTAGCTAACAAGTTTTGTTAGCAAGTTGGCTCTAGTGAAAGTGGGTTTGTTGAAATAGTGGGTCCCCTAGACCCAACTATTCAGTGTTTTTTATTACCATATCGTGTATACAGTTAGATATATATGATGTATTCTTACCATTATAGTGTAGATATCTCTGCACCCACGATATAATGGTAATTTCCATAGATTAATTATCATATCAAAAGGTTTTAGAAGATCACGTTCTATAATTAGAACCAATAGATACCATGACATTAATCTTAAACAAAGGTTTTATAGTCTTGATACATCTTACTAACTGGACATAGTAGATGTATGACTATCAGGTGCTAGGGGATCATAAGCATTGAGAATTATTCTCATGAAGTTTGCACATGGGGATCTTGAGTAGTGAGATCATGAGGACAGACCTGCCAATACGAAAACCACATGCTTTGGGTGTCATTGGATGTTCCTATCTACAATAATGTGTAATGGCCTCATGACTTGAGATCATTGCCAGTGTATGTCATTTGATCATGTAATTTGATGCAAGATTAAAACCATGATGTTAAAATTGCGGTGATATAGTTTTTGTTGGGTGAATCATTGGTTTCATGACTATGGTTGAATAGTCAAGAAAGGATTTGTCGCTTTTGGGTTATGGAAGTAATATATCTCAGGCCATGTTGATCAGGATTGTATTACCTTCATAAGACCATGTCCATGGAATTCGAGGGTTAATCCATCCAGTAAGATCAATAAATAATAAAGTATGAAAAGGGCGATGACACGTGAGTGTGCCCTGGTTTATGAGATATTAAAGACAAAGAGATTATATTACATAGTATGCGTTCGTAGGTTGGTTGTCATTATTGTGTCAATCCTTATCTCTTTAGGGGCCATGATGGGTTGATATATCCTGCTCTTATTCTATGAATACTATTCACTAAAATTGAGATAAGGGTCTAGAGGGTCACACAAAATAGTGTATTCGAGAATATTCCCTATTCAGTTGAATAGGAGTTTTAGAAATGGTGGGCCCCACAATTGGGGTAAGGGATTTGTCCAAGGTTAAACGATCACCAATGCAATAAATAAATTCATATTATTCAAGTTATGAATAACGTGTATTAAATTTATTTATTAATTATATTAACAAGTTTTAAGTAAATACATGAAAATATTATTTGAATGAATATTAATATATTAAAGGTTCAATTAATATTTGTGGGAGTACAAGACAAGTTTACGGCTCAATTATTATCATGTAATATATTTATTATATTGAAGGAAAGTGATAATAATAATGAATAATATTTATGACTCGGTTTAGTAGTTAAAATATTATTTATATAGTGTTAATTATTCAGGGGGGATGGGATGGCGTTTCCGAGTAATTTCATTACACTGTATAAACATAGGATAAGAGGGATTTTCTAGTGAATAATCATGGCTCTATCTCTTTACTACTCTCTCCCAATCTCTAGAGAGAGAATGTCTGGATCAAGAAATTCAAATTGATCTCTCTTTTAGACATCAAAATTAAGGATATGTGGTGATCGTCAGAGCCTCAAAGGCATCGTTGGATCATCATGCTAGCACCCAGAATTTGATGTACAACACTCCTATAGTTTCTTAAAGTGCATGTGGATGATTTATAGGAATTCAGTTTCGGATTCTTCATGCATTGATCGCCAATAATGAGAAAACATCATGTTTGGATTTCGATTTAAACTAGGTATTTTATGATATATTTTTGTGCTTAAAACTCTTCACGCCCGATCCTCAACTTTATCTGGGAAGTGATTCACCGAAAACGATGATATCATATCGTCCATTAGTGAAAATTTTTAAATTCCCACTTTTGGGGCTTCTGCTACATAGCCAATTCTTTCAAAAATGATACATTTTATTAGGGGAAGGAGGTTCACAAGACATTAAGACACCATCTCATGGTGTTTTCCCTTGGTAAACTCAAAGATATTAGGTTATAAGAAGAGGTCCATCAATAGTAAATCCACATTTCCATGTGTCATTGGATGTTCCTATCCGCAGACATGTGTATTGATCCTTAGAATTTAAGATTATAATTAATAGTTATCACAACTCATGTAATTTGATGTATTAATAAAAACTGTGATGATATATGTTTGAGGAAAATTAGGATATGTTGGGTGCGTCATGAATGATATAACATTAATGGATAATGTGAGAAGGGATTTATCCCTTATATCCCTTTGTGGGAGTTAATATCTGAGACTCTTTAATGGGAATAGAACCACCTAAATAAATTCATGTCTATAGTGTTTTATGGACATGTTCATTTTTAGAAATCCAAATAAAGAGACATCAAGTGTATTGGTTGATTTCAGTGACATGCAACCTTCTTGATTTGAGATATTATGATAAAATAATTATATTGCACTGTAAAAATTTACTGGAGGTTGGACATTTTTGTGATGTTAAATTCTTTCTTTATGAAATTCTTGGTGTGTTATTAGATTCTAAACTTGGAATTTAGGAAGTTATGTCCAATTCCACTGAGAAATAGTCCTATAGGGTCACACATTAAGTGAATCCACAATTTAATTTAAATTCTAGTATTGAATTTAACATGTTCGAATTAATTATATTTATTCAGGTTTGATTGATCATCTTAATTTATTCACAAGTTATTCAAATGATGAGTGAGTTAAATAATAATAATAAATATTAGTTTTTAATTTTATAGAATATAATATTTATTGTATTTATCATAGAATAATGTAGTGACATTTATTTAATTAAATATTCATTATTTGGGGATGGTTAAATGCTGAAAAAGGAAAGTGGACCAAGTTTAATGATTCAATTAGTTATAATTGATATTTATTTATATTATTAATTTGTTGTGCATGTTAAGAAATTAATTATATAATTATTATTATTGGAAATAGGATGATTTTAAAATATTAAAGATGTCTTGGGGATTGTGTATGATTTTCCAAACCTAAACCAGATATAAAATATATCTAATTATATAACTTTCATAATTCACTTTTGTTGTGAAGAATAGATAATGGGAGATTGGATCAAGCCCTAGAGTGAACTATATCTTCCTCCTCTATCAATCCTTCAAGAGAACACCAATGGTTCTTCATCCTTCGTAAAGAATACTGCTCCGATCAATAATAATCAATGCAAGTGATCATGTGCTTGAACCTGGTGATTCTATGATGTTGATCATATATTGTAGTTCACATATAGATCACTGCTAGATGGATTTTTGACTTGAATCCTACAACATAAAAAATGTTTTATTCCATCGAATCGTTAACCAAAAGAGAATTACACAAGTGGTAATTTTATATATTCTTATATATTAATTGTGAATTACATGTTAAGATCCTCTCCCTACGATTATGACATATTAGTGTAGTCTATCAATATATTATTTTTCATTGGACATGATCTCATGATTGTGTAAAGAAATGGTAACACATGATTTAATACTAAAACCCGAGTTGATCATGCCTTCAAATAACGCTTCTGCTGCACCTGAAATCATCATAAGTGACATCATAAAGCTCTTTTATTTCTTGTGCTAGCACTTAGGAATTGAAAATCGATGATCTAGAAGTTTTGGTTCATGTTAAGATGATCTAGAGGATACCTATCTTGGAACCTTTTAGGCATGACATTTCAATGGTGAGTGAATTAAATCAGCAATTTCAAACAAACAAGTTATTATTTATAGTTTTGTTCGATTTTATTTTTCATGCATAAATTGAATTTCACGTGATCCTTTAAGAAATCTAGGAAATGGGTTTTTATGGACTCTATGATTTTTAACATGAATCAAAATCCAAAATTTGAATTGAGTATTCTTCATTATTGTTTTGCATCCTGGATTCCTTTAATCACATTTTGATGGAGCAAAAACTCATTTGGAGATAATACGATGACTAAGATGTGGAAGGAATTTGATAGATTTGAAGGTATGAAAATTTCTTGAAAGAGATCTCCAAAAAATGAGGAGACTTCATGAAAGTGAAAGAGTAATAATATGAAGGAATGTCTCAACATTGGTCATGCTCAATTGCCTATCAAATTTCAAAATCTTGGGACATTCACCTTTCCTTGCATAATGGATCATTTGAATTGACCCTAACTTCCCTATGGAAGCATTACATAAAATAATCACATCAATTTACACACTATCAAAATCCACAGATGACCATAATAAAAAAACTAGTGGCAATGGATTCCTTAATCATCCACTTACTCATTTAAGACTCTACTCTAAATCCTCATGTCCATAACAACCCAAGCTCTATAAACTCTTACTTAGGTTGATGGCACCCACTTACCCTTTCATGGGAATCACACAACATAAGAAATCACAAATTAATTTTGAGAGATTATAGACCACATACCTCATCATGGAGTTATTATTTCTTAAGAGATGCTCATTCATAACATCCAATTCATGTCAATGTAAATGGTTTTAGGTGTTTTTTATTTTTTTAAATGTGTTGAGGATAAAAAAATTATAAATATTCTTGAAAGTGGCATCCATGCTTCTGCCTTTCAATTTAGTCCAGAGGTAGTAGTGGTGCTGTCGTATCCACTCCCCCACCACTTTTTGTCCAATATTAATGACATGGAAAAGGTCATAGGGGGTGTCACCTTACACCTAATGTAAAGGTGAAAGGTGGAACCCCCTGCTGCCTTTGCCTTAATACCCTATAAAAGGGAACCTTCCCCCATCCCCCTTCTCCACACTTCATTTTTCACTCATCTCTCTTCATTACACTACTTCTCTCTCAAAAAAAGTCAATTTCACATACAGTGGGTTCGGTGGTCTAAAATAAGTGCTTGTTTTTTTGTGAAGCATCATTTAGAGGTGTCTGTTTATTTAATTAAAAGTTGTTTATTTATTTATTTGAATTATTTTTAGTTTTAAATATGTCATTTTTTAAGTATTTTATTTATTCTTCAATATTTTGTTTATTAAGAAGTTTATTTAGTTATATATAGTTTGAAATAATATTTATTATTAGTAATGATTAAGTATTGATTAACTATAGAATAACTTAGGAATAAACATTTTAAAATTTTGGTAGCATAAATATTGTGTGGTTATCTAAGTATTAAAATCTTGGTCTGAATACAAACAAGTGGATGTGGATCTCATACAAATGTACCTAGGGGTAAAACATAAAAGCACCACTTTGAGATAGACTCGAATGAGAACTGGTGCACGATAATGGGGATTACTGCACTCCTAGTTTTACACTACCACGGGGATATGATTTATATGATTCATATTTTCTTTATAAACTACTAAAATATCTATGAAAAAATATCAAATCAGTATATTTACCAATGATAAAATGATAATTATGTTCATATAAAATAAAATGGAATAGGAAAAATACATTAAATAATGGAAGTTATTATTAGTAATTACATTCTTTTTAGTTAGATTTAAATATGTTATTTATTAAGTAACTTAATTAATTATATATAGGTTTGAAATAATAGTTATTATTAGTAATGAATAAGTATAGAATAATTAATGAATAAATTAGGATTAAAAATGAATAAATTTAATGATTATCTAATAATCATTAACTAATGAATATCATATGATTAATGATTGAATAAGGAATGATTATAGACTGATTAAATAATTATTAACTAAATAATAACTTAGTAATGATTAACTGGTGGTTAAAGAATGATGAACTAGTTAAAAATTGTACTAAGAAATATTAGTATCCTAGTTTAGTATGTAAGAAGATGTTCTAAAATTTTAGTATCATAAATATTATATAGTTTATGAATAATAATAATTATTAGTAATGATTAAGTATAGACTAATTAATTAATAACTTAGGATTAAAAAATTAATACATATAATGATTAGCTAATAATACTTATCATTGAAAATATGACAATTATGACCATATAAAGTGAAATGGAGTAGAATAAACAAATTAAATAACACATGAATTCCTTACAACAAACAAGAAATTCCTTTAAATTTTTCAAAAGAATGTGGTTTGGATGATATGATCCTCACTTCATACATGTGGTAAAATCCAGCTTATTTTTAATTGGAAGCTTAATAACATCTTTTGAAGATCTGTACTTAACTTTTAAACTTTTAAAAGTTGTTGGCATTCTAATGACATCTAAGATGACATCTAAGATATGTTATTAGAAGGAAGAGATATTTTGAAAGTTCAAAAGTTAAGTACAACTGTTTAAAATATGTTATTAAGCTTCCAATGTAAAATAAACCAGATTTTACCCCCATGCCTGATGTGAGGCTTGTCTCATCCAAAACACATTCTATTGAAAAATATCAAAGAATTTATTAAATATATTAAGGCATTAATGTGTTATTTAATGTGTTTGTTCTTCTCCATTTCAATTTTTATGATCATAATTTTAATTTTACCACTGATAAATAAACTAATTTTATGTTTTATCTTCTTTTTACCTCAGTTTCCAAAACATTCTGTGACTTATATTAAAATAAAATTTTATATAATGAAACATTACAATAATATTTTAGGGTATAAAAAGGTGTCCTAAAATTTCATTCTAATAAATATTATATGGTCAACCATCATTGTTAATATTATATACACTGTCATAATCTTCATAAAAAAATTGATTTAGAGAGTCATGTTTTTCTATGTGTACTACTACAGGGAGGTTATTCAAACTAAGAAATGAGCTTCTAATAGTATACAACCCATAACAGTGGTTAGTACAACTGATTGAGTAACCCTAAGTGACTTTCAAGACATAATTTATGGTTTCTTAAATATAAAACCTATCAATAGATCAAGTCTGTGAGCTATAGAAATTTTCAATTCCCAACAACACTATGGCATCTAGCTTGTCCATTGGTTGCTGATGCGTAGTGGGTCCAAGTAATAAATTTATTTTCTCAGTAGTTAGATTATACCATGATGGATTTTTAGGTTGATGTTTCTACTATAAAACAAAACATCCTATTGTATGAAGAAATAGACTTTAAAGAGTGGTTAAAGATTGTCTACCCCGTAAAATTTAGCATATTCCAAATGATGTAGAGGAGGAAAACCTTGATGATCTTCAGGATATACATTTCAATCAAACATACGATGAGGAGTTTTTTAATGATGGAACAGATGGTGAAAATAGTGCTTATGAGTATGGGGCAGTGTAAGTTGGGGAGGAAGTTTCCAGAAATGCATAAGTTGTACAGTAGCCTTGACCCACAATAAATCATCCACCACTCTTTTCATCTTGGTCAGAAGTAATGACATGTGTGCCTGAATTTGACTGCAATGCTCTCTCACCTAAAATCGAGTTTCCCATAGTTATACCAGATAGGTTTAGTGACCTAGAAAAAACCTTGTATGTTGGAAGGAATTTTCCAAGTAAAGATGCATTAAAAAGCATGCTAATAAGATTTTTCATTGAGAGGAACTTCAGATATATCGTTAAACAACCATGAAATAATAAATATCTCATACAGTGTGATAAGTATGGGTATGATTGTAGATTCTTCTTGAGGGAGATTCTAGATATTTCATTTGTATTTTGGATAATCTCAAGGATTGGGGAAGCTAATAATTGCATTCAGCCAAGACTAACACAATTTCATACCTCATTGGATGCAAAATTTGTGTCATCCATTATCGTTGAGATGATTAGGACATGAAAATATATTCCTATATCCCTTTTGAATGAGAGGATACAACAAACATTTGGTTATAATATTTCCTATAATAAGGCATGGATAGTGAAATAGAAGGCAATTGTGAAGGTCTATGGTGATTGGGATGACTAATGTCGGGTTTTGTTGTAATTTCTAGCCATATTGAGGAACAATGACTAAGTTATATTCCGTCCTGATACAAAGGAACATGTGTCTCAAGATAACATACTTGATCCATCTCATGTTTAATTTCATTTGTTGTTCTGGGTATTCCTCCCCTGTATCTCTGCATTTCGTTTTGGAAAACAGTTCATTTAGATTGATGGAACGTTTCGATATAGAAAATAAAAGGATGTATTCTTGATTGCAGAAACCCAAGATGGAAACCATTCACCTCATATACTTGCCTTTTCCTTTGTGGAGAAGGAAAACTATGAATCATGGAGTTAGTTTTCGGCATGTATCAGTCACCATTTCACCAGCATTTTGGGTATCTATTTGATATCTGATTGGTATAGGGAAATCAGTGCGGACCCTGATACATAGACACCCCCAAATGCATATCATCGGTACTTCATTAGACACATTTCTAGCAATGTGAAGAAAATATTCCATAACGAACCTATGAAGAAGGAAATCATGAGGATAGGTATGCAATGTCTTTTTTATTTGTTACTATTTCAATGTAAATATAAAATCAATTTATGTGAAATACGATAACTTCTATGTATCAAATGATCTGGATTAATGGAGGTTTGAAGAACGTTTCAAAAAATTCTTCAAGGATAATCAAGAAGTGTATGATTATATGATGAAAATTCCAGAAGAAAAATGTACATTGGCATATGATATGGGGAAAAGGTATGGACACATGACCACAAACATTGTGGAGTACATAAATGGTGTCTTCAAGGGGCTTCAAAATTTACCTATAACTTCCCTAGTTCAAGAGACATTATATCGTTGAGTGAAGTACTTCATTGATAGACAAAAAATAGCCTCTGAATAAATTCAGCAGGGGCTATGGTATGGAAGGCACTTTCAATGAGAGATTGAAAAGAACATTGAAAAAGCTTTTGGTTATCATGTCATCATTTTCCTCCAAAAAAACTATCGATTTGAAGTTCAAGATCATTCAAACCCCATCACAAATAACATCAATGAAAAAATGGTGGTATTACGAGAAGTAATGAAATGCCAATGTGGAATCTTCCAGGACTTTCAGTTTTTATTCACACACACCATCGAAGCATGTGCATCTGTGAACGTATCCTGGGAAGAAAATGTTTATCCAATGTACTATAAGGACACCATTACTGATTGTTATGCTTCATCATGGATGTGTATTGGAGAGTTTCATTATTTCCCAATGCCCAAAGGCCATCCAATAGTGATACCTGACATCAACCAATTACATAATCATGGGAGACCGAAGGCTTACAGGATGTAGAATGAGATGGAATGGCCTCAAGAACAATGGAAAAGTTTGAGATGCATTATATGTCATCAATAAGGTCATAAACATAAATGATGACCTACCATTGTTGGGTAGAGTTCACACTCTCATCCATAAGGTTTCATTTTCCCCATTAAGATATTCTCATATTATAAATTTTATGGTGTTATCTATTCTTTTTACCTTAGTTTCCAAAACATTATGTGACTGATATTATGATAAAATTTTATATAATGAAACAATAGTATCATATATTAGGGTATAAAAATATGTTATAAACTTTCTATATAATAAATATTATATGATCAAACATCTTTTTCAATATTAGTTAGACTATCATAATCATGATCATAAAATGTTTTCAATGTAGAGAGTCATGTTTTTACTATGTGTAATACTACAGGGAGGTTATTCAAACTGATCAAGGAGCCTCATATAGTACAAAACCAATAACATTGGTCAGTAAAGTTGATTTTAAAACACGATGTTAACTTCAAGAAATAATTTGTGGGAAATGAACCACGGTGTAGGAGGAATGGTGACAATGATGATGGCGTTGATGTAAACCCATTACATAATCTAGAAGAGGATGAAAGCGAAGAAAGGGGGTAATATGTTGAAAAGTGAGGTAAAAAAGAAAAGAACACCAAATAAATTTAATTATCAATAATAAAATGACAATGGATTTACATAATCACTGTCGTCATTGTCACCGTTCCTCATGCACTATGGTTTATTTCCCACAAATTATTTCTTGAAGTTCACTAATTGTTACAAAATCAACTGTACTAACCACTTTTGTTGGCTCTATACTATAATAAGAACCTTTCTCAGTTTTAAGGAATTCCCTTTTTCATTTTATATCTGATCGGCATTGCATCATGTGCATACATCCATTGTTAAACCATAAATCATACATCTGAGAAAATAATCATGAAACATACCATCATGTGGAAAATCATACATAAATTACAAATCACACCATTTTCTAATAAAATTTTATATATAAAATACAAAATGTTTATATATATAAATATATAAAACCATATCTTACAAAAAACCCCTTTTCTAGGTAAAATCATATCTTAAAAATAGTTTAGTAATATTCTTTGAAAACATGAAGACATGCCCTTTTATTTTTCTAAGAAATAACTTTATAAAACAATATGAATAAATATGGCATGTCTTACATTCTAAAATTCATAACATTCTGCTGACCATGACGTTATATTTACATTTTACACTTACGACTCATTTCATTTGTTCATATACAGATGGAGGGTACCATACTACTCATTGAGAATCATAGGCATGTTTCCTAGGTCATGTTAGATGATGGTGACATTCAACCGATCAGGGGGTATCGAGCACGCCGTTTTCATCACACAGAGGCTCCACGTGTCATTAGACTATACTTCCATCATGATGGATTATAAGACACTATCATATCGGATTTCACATTTATTTACCATCAACAACTTGCTAGCCTCACAGAGAGGTGGAAACTAGAGACACACACATTCCACTTGTCAAGGAAGAGATAACCAACACCCTAAAGGATGTGGCAGTTCTTCTTGATCTTCCTATCCAGAGGGGAAGCTGTTATTGGAACCACCCATGCATCATGGCCTGACCTTTCCTTGTGATTATTAGGTGTCAACATTTTGGGCGACTGTAGGGAAACATATGGAGGGTCGATATATATTCCCTGGCTGGAGGAGTAGATTCCACATTTACTCGATGATGCTAACAACCAGACTGTCATGTATTATTCCTATTCATATATATTATGGCTCATTGAAGGGATCATATTTGCTGATCACTTGGGGGGTGCATGTTCACGTGATGTATCTAGCCCTATTGGAGGACTTTGATCAATCCAAGATGTATAGTTGGGTATCAGCCTGCATGGCATACACATAAAGAGCATTATGTAGTGTATCCCATAGACAATTCATAGATATTGGGGGATGTGTCAACCTTATTCAGATATGGGCATGAGAGCGCATCCCCTCATTCTTCCCTCATCTTGCTGGTCAACTGCTCCCTATGGGGATGCTGCATGAATCTCCACATGGAAATGGGTATGATAATTTATCTCTATTGGTTTCTAATACTACTAAGAGTTATTGAATTTAATTTCTCATTATTTTTCACTTTCGATGTTGTATTTTATAGGTGGTTTCATAGACACAATTTTTTTATGGTTCTGACACACCATTTGGGTGAATATCACCTCAAGTTGGATTGTTTCTTACCCGACCAGGTATGTATATACAATCTATCACTGTCAAACAAATTTAATAATAGAATAAATTTTGGTTTTTAGGAAGGAGCTTTATTGACAAAGGTCACTTGTCATTTCAGATTACAAGGATGTCATACTAAACTATATTGGACCAGTTTCTAGCATACTGCACTTCTGGACTTGATTATTTTATGGTTGTAGTTCCCCTCATTCATTTATATATTATTGAGTAGCAATAAACCGATAGATTCATGCGCCAGTTTTTTTGTGTTCAGTTGATTCCATTGTCGAAGAGATAGATAGATGAGTTTCATGGCGTGAAGCTAAAAGGGAGGAAGAATGAGGACTGGCGTAGAGTACATTTCAACTTTCTCGACCATTGGGACAGATGTGCAAATTTTCATGTCCAGAGTGTACCTATGATGCGATTCTTTCTTTCAGAGCAGATCAAGTTTGAGCCATGGAATAGACTTAAGTCTATATTGTATCTTAATGGACATGGCAGAGAGCTTCATAATATTGTAAGTTGATAAATTTCCATTAGTTTGTTTATTGAACTATTTTTTATTCATTTTTAATCTCTTTATAGGGTACTCAAATAGATAATCTTATTCACATGAGTGATGAAGAGGAGGAGGGGGTCTTTAGCTGGGCAGCGGTCCATGATGAAGCGCTGGAGATTAGGTCATCTTATTGTGTGATTTCCAAGATCATATTCAAGAGTATAGACTAAGGAGATGAGGTTTCTTCCCTGGAGGAACATACTCCAGCAGTTGCTGGTGTTGATGATCCACAACGTCAACGACGTAGACTGTGTCATGCTACACATGAGGACTCACCAATTCCACAAGCAGAGGTCAGCCCTCTAATATTCCAGCCTCAGCCGATTGAGGGTATGCTGAAGGTGGCATGGGATCTTTATATCTTGAAAGGATATCCACAGTTGTCTCTAGCTTAGGGTTCAGATCCATCACATCCTTAGGGTCTAGATCCATCACATCCTTGGGGTCGATATGCATCGCAGGCTTGGTTCCCCACTTTGATGATGGTAGGTCCTTCTACTACCATAGTGAGAGAAGGATCATGAGCACTGTACAACGTGTATTTGACACTTCTCCCACTAACATAGAGGTGGATCATGCGACAGTTGATGTTCCAGTGAAGATACAAACCAGACAACCTACAAGGAACACACTTCAGAAGGAGGATGATCAAGGAGCTTTCACCAGTACAGAAGCTAAACGGGTTGCAAGAATGAGAGGGTATGACACCTGCCATGGGGACAAGACTATGAATGCACAGGATGCCTAGCCGAAGATCCATGCAAAGGTGGAGAGATGATTTCATGATGAAGATGTTGGGGAGGAGAAGTTCCAAGTAGCTAGTCTGGGTTATATGTAATGTTTGAAGCCTATGGGCATTGAATTCCTCTAAAGGCCTATGGGACATGTAATAATTACGCCTACGGGACTTGTAAGGGTTCCACCTCACCCCTTGAAAGGTGTATTATCAACAATAAATAAAAAATTAAGTCCTTCGGTCCATTGGAGGGGTGGGATGTTCCAGTGCCCGAGGATCAGCCCTCTCTAGGTCATTAGATTACACCCTAACACAGAGCTCGGTGATCTCGATTCAGGCGTCCCCTTCGCAGACCACCATATGGGGTAGAATCTCCTCCCCATAGAAATTTTTTGTACTTTTTCATGTATATGTTTTATGTCTATTGAAATAAATATATTTTTATTACTATTGGCCATTTTACATGTTTATCTAGTGTTTCAGTTTTCATTAATATTTTAGGCACGGTTTATATTTTATAAGCTTTCGAAGTCGACTACTTGAAACATAGGAATAATTATTAAATTTCAAGTAGATAACTTGAAATGATTATAAAATATATATTATAAAACCATCCAAATAAAATTTAAAATATATCATAAACATATAAAAAGTTGTTTAAAATAAAATTAGTTTTATATATAAAATAAATAAAAGAAAATGAAAGGAATGTAAAAAATATATAAATACCATTGTAAAAATTTAAAAAAATACTAGAATTTAATTTTAAATAAAATTTTGATGAATTTGGAACATTTTAGATTAAAACTAACCGTCAATATTGAACCCTGTTAAAGGCCCATTTTCTCTTCCATGACCATTTCTCTCTTAAAGACCCATTTTCACCCAATGATATTTATATCAATTTGAAGATAAACTAGAACTCATACTTAGTTCTTAAAAATGTCTCAAATTTGAGCACCACAAAATCTATTTCCTAAAAACATAAAATTTTCATGTTGATGTTCCTTGGTAACAACTAGTTCTAGATCTGATAAATGCATGTTAAAGACTACACACTGAAGACGGGAACTAGATCTCCATAAAAAATGTACACTGGGATGAGATATCATTTAGGATGATTGAGAGGTGAGTGTATCTCCACTAGAAGTCATTGATAAGTAGTTACATGGATGAAAAACAGGGTTCTTCGATGTCACTCTAGGGTTACTCGGAAGTGAGAGCGAAAAGGAATGTCGAAGAGTATCCAAGGCAAAAATGATCGAATCATCGCATAAAAAATATGGAGAATGATTGTGGAATAATAAATTCCTTTGAAAATGTGGTAGTGGTAAAATGACCCAAATTAACTAGATAATTCCATGTGCCACAGATGAACAAACCAAGTGGTGAGCCTGATCCAGGTGGATGGCTAGGATGAAAATTTTTCATTGCATCCAATGCCTTATTATTACTGAAACCCTTTAGTCATTAACCTTTCTTTATATCTATTCACTTTAACTTCGATGAAAATTTTTCTCTTAAAGACCCATTTTCACCTAATGATATTTATATCAACTTGAAGATCAACCAGAACCCATACTTAGTTCTTAAAAATGTCTCAAATTTGAGCGCTACAAAAGTTATTGCTTAAAAACCTAACATTTTCACTTTCAAATGTTATTGACATAATTATAAAAAATATAAACAAAACACTATATATATATATATATCATAATATAAAAATCTATATATTTATAAATATATTAACATATATTATTATATTATTATTATTTTTTCAGTAGAAATGTGGCTGGCGCGCTACCACCTTTGGACTGGACTGAAAGGCGGTAGCACACCATCCACTTTTAATACACATTTCTAAATAAAATTAACCTACACATTTTTTTAAAAAAAAATAAGAAAACATAGAAAAAACTCACCATGAGCTGGATTGGGGTTTTACTATATCATGTAAAGTGGTATTTTGCTTCATGGTGTCACTATTTTTGATCAACAGTTCACCGACATTAGTGGTGTCATGTATACCAATTACTAAATGAGTATCTCCATGTGCCAATATGTACCTAGTTATCCCATTTTTTTAAAACCATATAAAAAATGTATACCTATGCCCCCACCAACAACATCAATTCAACGATAATTAAATAAAAGTCAAAAACACTTAGTAGAGGCATTGTTTGAACATTTTTATTGGTTCATTCCATGCTCATAAGAATTGCATGACATTTAACGATACCAAAAGTGAAAAAAACTCAAAAAAAACAAACAAACATAAACAAGTCTCCAGACAACTAGGCAAACCACAGGATTTATCGTGAGTCCCAATCATTAGATATTGAGAAAGAGATCCCAATATTATCATGATCCCTCAAGTGACCCACGACCCATAGGATGTACACACTTCAGATGAACCTCATACCCACATTAGAGGCACTGGAACACCCATCCCCATCCCTACTTGTCGCACTCACAAGGAAAATTTTACATGGGGGTATTTTAATTTTTTTTAATTTTTATGGGTCTATTTAATTAATTTAAAAAATGGGTTAGATCAGCACCACTTCAAGGGGCGTTAGGTGTAAAAATCCCCAAAGCACCACATCAAGTGGCTCTGTGGGTTTTAAACCGTCAAAGTGCCACTTGATGTGGCGCTAAAGTAGAAATATGATTCAATGCTACTTGAAGTGGTGTTGAACATTATACCCTAAATCTATCAGCGCCACTTCAAGTGGCACTAATAGTGTGAGATTAAAATTATCAGTTCCATTTGAAGTGGCGCCTAAATCTTACACCCCCCCCCCTATATAAGGGAGCTCTCCCCCTCCCCAATCCCACACCACCTCTCTCTCTCTAACTTCTCTCTCATCAACTCTCTCAAATTCCACTTGGTGTTATGCCTCTCTTTGCCTGCATAGCTGTTGTGCTCCAAAGGATCACCACCTTTCTGCAAATTTGAGGTAATTCTAATTTTTTATTTGTTTAATATGTTAATTAATTTATTTATTTATTTAGTTCCTTGAAGTAGTTCATAATTAATGTATTATATTTAGAAATAGTAACAGTTTATTTGAAGTAATTGTAACAAATTAATGGTAATTATGTAATTAGTTAAGTATAATTGGGTAATTAATTAATTATAATTAGGTAATTAATTAATTGTTATTAGTTGTTTAATTAATTATAATTAGTTGTTTAGTTATATTTAATTAGGTGTTTAATTAATTTTAATTAGGGGTTTAATTAATTGTAATTAGATTATTAATTAATTGTAATTAGGTGATTAATTAATTCTAATTAGGTGTTTAACTAATTTTAATTATGTATTTAATTAATTGTAATGGGGTAATTAATTAAATGTAACTGGGTAATTAATTAAGTGTAACTAGGTAATTAATTAAGTGTAACTAGGTAATTAATTAAGGTTAACTAGGTAATTAATTAAGGGTAACTAGGTAATTAATTAATGGTAACAAGGTAGTTAATTAATGGTAACTAGTTAATTAATTAATTGTCATTAGATAATTAATTAATGCTAATTAGGTAATTGATTAAGTGTAATTATGTAATTAATTAAGTGTAACAAGGTAATTAATTAATTGTAACTAGGTAATTAATCATGTGTAACTAGGTAATTAATTAAGGGTAACTAGGTAATTAATTAAGGGTAACTAGGTAATTAATTAATAGTAACTAGTTAATTAATTAATGTTAATTAGGTAATTAATTAATGATAATTAGGTAATTAATTAATCGTATTTGGGTAATTAATTAATTCTAATTAGGTAATTAATTAATTCTAATTTGGCCATTAATTAATTCGAATTCGTCAATTAATTAATTATAATTCGGAAATTAATTAATGGTATTTCTGAAATTATTTAATTCTAATTGGGAAATTGATTAATTATAATTGGGAAATTAATTAATTATAATTTGGTAATTAATTTATGGTAATTAGGCAATTAATAAATTCTAATTAGGAAATTAATTAATTCTAATTGCGTAATTAATTAATTGTAATTAGGTAATTAATTAATTCTAATTAGGCAATTAATTAATTCTAATCAGGTAATTAATTAATGGTAATTAGGAAACTAGTTAATTCTAGTTAGGTAATTAATTAATGGTAATTAGGCAATTAGTTAATGGTAATTAGGCAATTAGTTAATGGTAATTAGGCAATTAGTTAATGGTAATTAGAAAATTAGTTAATGGTAATTAGGCAATTTGTTAATGGTAATTATGCAATTAGTTAATGGTAATTAGGAAATTAATTAATTGTAATTAGAAAACTAATTAAGGTTAATTAGGTAACTAATTAATGGTAATTAGACAGCTAATTAATGGGAATTAGGCATATAATTAATTCTAATTAGGCAATTAATTAATTCTAATTAGGCAATTAATTAATTCTAATTAGGCAATTAATTAATTCTAATTAGGCAATTAATGAATTCTAATTAGGAAATTAATGAATTCTAATCAGGAAATTAATGAATTTTAATTAGGCAATTAATGAATTATAATTAGGCAATTAATGAATTCTAATTAGACAATTAATGAATTCTTATTAGGAAATTAATGAAATCTAATTAGTGGATTCGTTAAGGGTAATTATGGGCTTCATTAGTTCTAATTAGGGGATTCATTAATTCTAATTAGGGGATTTATTAAGTGTAATTAATCAATTTATTAATTGTAATTAGGAGATTTATTGAGTGTAATTAGCCAAGTAATTATATTAAGTGTAATCAGGGTCTTTATAAAGTACAATTAGAAAATTAATTATATTAATTAGCGAAGTAATTATATTAATTAGCGATGTAATTATTTTAATTAGTGATGTAGTTATATTAATTAGAGAAGTAATTATTTCATACATTTCTTTTAGAATATACCATTTCATTACATTCTATGTGTGATAATGAATTTAGTTTTTCATCTTCCTTGATCTTGATTTGTAATTGAAGTTATGAACTTGAATTTATTTGATGAATATTTTTTTCCATATTAAATGTTAGAGTTTTCATGAATTGAATGCTCTCCTAAGTAATATATCCCTGGGTAGAGGGGCTTTGGGTTAGACCACCTACTTTCCTGGAGGCTTGCCTTGTCTAGGAAAGTTAATGGGGTTGTCTATCTATCGCTTCGGGCTTACTCATATGGAGTTTTTAAATCTCATGTAACTCTATGCTTTTACATGATGTGTTCATGTACCTCATGAATATGATGCATGTAGATATGTATGAATATGTGTGACTTCTATTTTTGGTAAGAAACACAAACTCGTAAGTTGTGTAAAGAGTTACACATCAATATGTTTTGAACATATTGATTTGGTGGAGGGATTAGGATTCCAACCTAAATTACTAGAAGCATGCATACGTAAATTGAGTCTCTCGTCATATTTAATTAATAACAATGGTTTATTTTAGATAAAAAATATGGTTGCCTATATTTATTGCAATGGTAAAATAATTGATACAGAATAAGGATGTAGTTATAGTATATGACTAGAAGGTGTTGAGATTCTTAGAGGTTGTACAACTTTGGAATATCTTTAAAGGAAAATTCATCAAAAGATAAAACTGATGAGCAATCAAGTGATAGAATCTATCACATGCAAACATCTATAATTTGTAGATTGGTTTCATCTAGTAACTGATGATATAGAATGGGAATATTTACTTTCATTGGTTAAGTATCAACCTGAGAATCAAATGATGGAGTTGTATGTCACTATAGCTACAATGGAGGTTCCATCGACATTGGAAGTTGGGCCATCACAACTTCATGAGACTTTGTCATCTGCTCCTACTATAACGCATCAAGAATTTCCATTAGCAATGGTAGTTGTTCCATCATTTCCTCCAGCCATAGTTTTAATGGATAGTCCTCCACATACTTTAGATGCATTGTTCAATGATTTTTAGGATGATGACAATTTAGAACAAGAATATGAAGAGGAAGTTGAATAAGAAGAAGAGATTGCAGAAGAACAGTTTGTTCCCACTAATGTGAGGCTAAACTAACTGTTCAACCATCCTCTACTATTGGCTTCACAATTGACTGAAGGCATGAGTCACTTTACAGAATTTGATTTGTTAGTTATTACTCCTAGTATAGAATTTCCAGGAATCATTAGTGGCACAAATCGAGTGTCTCATGATGGTGTTTTGTATATTGGAAGAAAGTTTGAGAGAAAATATTAAATGAAAATGTTATAAAATGATATCACATTGAAATACATTACTCTTATGTTTTAGAAGAGTCAAATAGGTCTTATTATTTGATATGTTGTGACAAATATGATTTGAACTGTCAAATGAATCTATGATATATAATTAATATCACTTTTCAAAACTGGCACATCACTAGATTAACTCCACACACATGTGTGAACCCAATATTGTCACAGGAACACTCTTCATTAGATGTTGAGTTTATTTTAACTATTATTGTCTAAATGATTAGAGCATGTCAAGACGTTCCTACCATTATAGTGGTGGAGTGAATCAAACAACTTTTTGGGTATCAAATCTCTTACTAGAAGGCATGGGAGGCACGATAGAAGGATATTGTGAAAGTGTATGGTTATTGGGATGACTCTTATCAAGTTTTACCACAACTTATGGAGATTTTACACCATAATAATCATGTGATCTATCAGTTACATACTACTGAATATGTTAACCAACACAGCCTAGTTGATCAGTCGATGGTTGTGTTTGATAGATTATTTTGGACATTTTTACTGTGTGTGGTATATTTTTGACATTTCAATCATTTTATATAGATTGATGTCACATTTCTGTATGGAAATCATATAGTAACTTTATTGATTGTCGCCACACAAGATGGAAATAGGGACCCTCTACCTTTGGAATTTTCAATTGTGGAGAAGGAGAACTTCTCGTCATGGACCTGGTTTCTGGCATGTCTTTGAGGATTTGTTACAGAAATAGAAGGGATTTGTCTTATTTCAGATTGACATCAAGCAATCAAGGATTTAGTACAATTTGAGGGTCTTTATTAGAGACCACCCTATTCCAATCATCGATACTGTATTTGACACATTGCTATAAATTTTCGAAAGAAGTTCAACAATGAGTCGATGAAGAAAGAAATCTAAAAAATTGGTATGAATATCCTTTTTCATTTTAAAAAAACACTATCATAATTACTGCCATATATGTTTAGAGTAGTTCTTGTTTAATAGCATATGAGCCTCAACAACAAAGGATGGAGGTGCATCATGAAGATATTCACCGAGATAATCTGGAATTTTATTATTACGTGATGAAAATACCAAAGAATAAATGGTCATTGGAATATGATGATGGGAGAAGATATGGACATATGATGACCAACATCTTAGAATGTATAAATGTAGTTTTCAAGAGGGTTTGGAAATTTCCTATCACAGGTAAATACGAATATTTGACTATATGTTACTCAAAAGATATATAATTATAATATAATATTAGTATAATGTTTTAAATTTAAATTACAGGTTTGGTACAAGTGACCTTATATCGTTGTGTAACCTATTTTCTAGAATGAGGAAAGAAATATGAGGAGGGTCTGAACAGAGGGATGCGCTATAGACACCATTTCCAGTGTGAGCTAGATAGAGTTCTTCAGGAGACTACAACTTATCATGTAACTGCATTCAATTATCTAGATAAATGATTTGAGGTTGTTGATCCCAGTGATGTTGTGGATTGTAGCAATGGTCGTGTGTAAGTGGTTTTATTGGATAAGCATTATTGTGGATATGGGAACTTTTAGGCACTGAGATATCCTTGTGTCCATGTGATTGCAACATATTCTTACGTACACATATCTTGGGAGCAATTCATTGATCCATCTTATCGACTAGAGAGTATCAACAACAGCTAAAGTACTCTGTTTATTCCAATCAGGGAAAATCATAATTTTCGGCTGTCTGATGGCGCACCCATGCTTCTACCGAACAACATTAGGCTTCAACCTAGAGGGAGGCCAAAGTCGACTCATATTCTGAATGAGATGGACTATTTCATTGAACGAGTGCCTGAAAAAAGGGGCATAATATTCCTCCAGAAAGGTCAAATGAAGAAAAGTTACCCTATACACATAGGTCAATAATCTAATGCTTAAAATAAATAATACACTCTGTCAGTTACTGTAAATTGTTTTTATATGTAATAATTTTTATCATTATCATCATTGACTTTATTTGTTTAACTACCAACACTGCATGAGTAGATTTTAACAAAACACATCAACTCGAAAAAAAGAATCCACCTATATAAAAAAACAATTATTATGAGTAATACTAAAAAGAAATAAATTAAACATAAAAATGAAATAATACATTAATTCTACGGACAATGATTTTACTATGAAAATATAAATATTACATTTACATCTTTACAAGGGGTTTCTTTGATCCAAATATATTATAATAAAAAAATAAATGATTCTTTGTACACTTCACTACTATTGGTTAACTACTTCTTAGCATAGCATGTGATTTGAACATTCTGCCTGGTGTCCCCATGATATACTCATCATGAAAACGCTCTCCCACATCTATATCATATCACCATTCAGAATTCAATTTTCCTTCTCTTATTGAACCCATTTACTACTTGTAAACATGCATAATGCATGAAACTTCATGCATATAGTAAATAGGTGTAGGAAGAGAAGGAAAAGTGAATGTTGAATGGTGATATGATACAGATAGTGGTGGGCATGTGTGAGATGAGTGCATCAAGGGGATGTTGAGAAAGAAGTTAGGATCATAGTCTATGCTAAGAAGTAGTTAACCAACAGTAGTGAAGTGCATAAAGAATCCTTAGATTTTTTATTAAATTTGAGATTAATGTATGACCAATCCATGTTTTGGATTCATGAGTTGAATGTTCAGTTGGGAGAACTAGAATCAAAAGGATTCATGTGGTTTAGTACTTTTCCCTAGGGTTCTCCTTTTATTTTCATTAAGAAGGCTAATTAGACTTTGCACTTATGTATGGATTATTGAATACTGAACAAGATGAAAGTAAGGATTTGGTATCCCCTTCCACACGTCAATGATATATTTGATCAACTAAGAGGTTCCAAGATATTCCTCAAGATAGAATTTAGATCTTATTACCATGTGTTTAGGTTGATACCATATAACATTCCTCGTTCTTATTTTAAGAGTATATATAGCTCTTACGAGTTTGTGGTAATGTCGTTTGATCTAACGAATTCAATAGGATAAGGCCAAGAAACAGAGTCCTACTAGGTTTTTAGAGCCTCTACCCATTTCAGAATTGATGTGGGGTGATTTCACTAATGATTTAATGACAATATTATCCAGGAAACATCAAAAGAATAATGTATTATGGGTGATCATGGATCGACTAATGAAGGTAGGCCACTTCTTGCCTCTCAGGGGTACCTTCTCTATTGATGATATAAGATCATCGCATTCCTTTTTATCCACTCAATTTTAAAATGTTTTGGGTTTGGTTGTGGAGTAATTTGATGGTGTTATAAACATGAACACTCCAGTGGGAGTGTGATCTAAATATATCATACGTTGTAAGGAATGCTCTTTTAGAATTGTTGGATACCATTTCATTTTGGATCTATTTATGCTATGAATTATAGGATTTGATTTAATTCTAAGTATGGATTGGCTAGTTCTATACTAGGCACATATCTAATGTTATCAGATGATATTTTCCTTTCTATATCCATAAGGTGAAGCTATATCCATTTGAAAGATTAGTATCTTTGAGGTGGTCATGCAGGACCAATTCAGTTCATATTATATTGACTAATGGCCCAGATAGAAAGCCTTTTATGCTTATTTCATGCATTACATTATAAATTTCATACCATACATGATAAATTTCATATCATACATGAAATTAATGTTTTACTATTCGTACATTCAGAAAGAGTACCCTCTGTTATCCACCCAGAAGACGCACATGTCGCACGATGTGTTAGTGTGATGACCTGTTAGACTTATTACTATTCAAAGAGTTTATTTTTTTCATCACGATGCACCCCCAGCAGCTATTTTTCCATACCTCATATTAACTATATTTTATGGATTCGTTATGTGTAACTTCAAGACCATTGATCTCTATTTGATTGCTGCATTGGTTGAGATATGGGTACTAGAGACACAAACAATTCATATCCCATAGGGAGATATGACCATTACTTCAGAGGAAATCTCCTACATGATCGTTTTACCTATCCATGGACAGGAATTTACGGGTTCTACTAGTGGAAACTGGTCTTCAGTCATATAGTTTCTATTAGGAATTGACGTCATCGATGTACGAGGTGTCCTCTAGGGATCGCACTTGCACATGGGGTAGATTGATGAGAATTTCTCTGTCATTCCTGATGATGCATGCAATTAGACACTTATTCAGCACACACATGAATATATTTTTAGACTTATTGGAAGCATGTTGTGCATCAAATACTCCAACACATTAGTACATATGATGTACATCCCATTAATTAAGGATCCTGATCAGAAGGCCTCATACAGTTGGGGATTCGTTGTATTGTCACATGTGTATAGATGTATTTGTACGAGTTGTCACTTCTAAGTGTGAAAGATTTTAGGTTTTATGGTTTTGGTACGTATGTGGGCTTGGGACCATTTTCCACACATCACTCCTTGAGTTATCACACCACTTGCACCATAGCTATTTCAGGACTGTCCTTGGGGACGCTGGTATGCTTACATTATTACTTTTAGTTATTTAGTACTTTTGTTAGTGTTTTTTATAAACATATCGTATATTAATATTTTTTAACTAGGTGGATTCAGTCTCAAAAGTATTCACATACTCTGAGACATAGTGTGTACAATTTTCGACATATATTTGATGTCATAGTGCCAGCTAATGTAAGTTAAACATTATTTTTTTGTAGAATTTTTTTTTGTTATTACATTTTTAATTTATTTCAATGTAATCTAAGTAAAATTAACTTTCTAATATGTGAATTATTTTTTCAATTTACATTTTAGGTTTCATGGACTCCGTATACAGGTTTTTTCTACGAATCACTTCCACCATACTGCACAACTATGATTGGAGATCATGCTGTAGTGGTGTCACTCATCCACTTCCACATCATTGAGGGGAACCAACCAGATCGGTTCATGTGCCAGTTTGGTTATATACAACGTACCCCCATAGAACCACGACAGGATGATGTGTTACATTTGATTATGCTTATATGTAGAAAGACAATGAACTGGCGGCATATTCCTACAACTTATATCAAGCTTTGGGAAACGCATGACCAGTATGGTATCTTTCCATATATATATCTCACTTCATGCTATTAGTTATCTAATTAGTTAAATTATGCAGAATGATGATGATGACACACCATCAGGCACATTTCAAATCAAGTGATTGGAATTCAATAGTTGGTATGTTTATTAAAATTAATTATATTTGTTTAACTCACTTTTGGTATTAATTTTAATTTTATTTCTTTTGAAGTCAGACGACATTTCTCATCTTTCACATATCAAACATCCTTAAGAGGAGGCATATATTAGGTGGGATGTAATTCACTGAGATGTCTTGTCTCTCAGTGATCATGTCTGGTTCAAACGTGACAGTTTCTATGATGAGGTGCCACATGTATATTTAGATCCATATCCTTCGGTTGAAGTTCCTATGGATGATGATGACCATGATATGCCTATTGAGGATGATACACTACCACCACCACAACCAGCTGGAAGACAGATACAAATACATCAGGAGGGGTAGAGGCGAAGACATAGACATCCGACTGTATCTCCTAAAGATGCTACCACACCGTAGAGATATGATCATGCCCAGCCGACTGATGATCTTAAACAAAAGGGAGATGTTTATATGTCACATATTTCATATCTGATGACTGATTTTGATGACGAGATGGGTGTGGTAATATATCTTGTAGTACCTCCTCTCCTGCCGGCAAGGACTTCTTCAATGTCCCATTTCTTCCATTTTTATAATCTATGGGTCCACATGGCTCCACATATGATTTTGGGTCATCTTGTATACGTGATTTTGACCAGTCATCTACACACCACCATGAGGAGTCACCAGAAGAACCAAAGGAACCCACAGCTAGGACACCAGAGTGACATAGACATTAGACGCAGAATGGGCATGAGGTTCAAATGCCACGTTGTGGTACCATGGAGCTTTAACGGAGGGATCCCCCTAGATTCCTCCTACATCTGATTCTCATGTAGATCCACCCTGGATCGGGTGAAGGGATACGCCTTATCACCATAATGGTTGATCAAGCTCTAGCCATTTTTTGTCACAGTCCAGCCATAGGGCCCTAGGATCACCAGGCATGGGATCCACCCAATGTTGAAGTGTTTGGTGAGGCTCCCTATGTTTTTATCTCTAGAGGGTAGTGACATCCACAACATGGTGTTGAAATAGGACCGAAAATATGATTACTCCTGGATGCCCGAAGAAAACACTATCCGGAACCCCTCGCTGCCACAGGGCCACCATGTGACCACCACATGATTTCTATTTTTGTGGTCAGAAATGAGCTTGGGAGTAACCTTGAAGCAGGGATGACACCACTGGGTGGAGAAACATATCCCGATTTTCAGAACCTTCAACTAAGCGATGGGGACCTGCATGCAAGAGAGAGAGAGTGAGATTATATTTTCATGGAAAGTAACTGATGGTGGTGCAGCGAGAGAAAGAAGAATGACCCATTGTTCATGGATGAGGAGGAAGTCTCAATGGGGTTGGTGAAAGGTAATATGTGGCCACGGTACCCATAAACCAATTTGGCGTCATCGCGTAGGGTGGAGTTGGGGTGGTCCTTGGTGAGGCAATGGTGGAGGAAGATGAGGAAGGGGATTTCCTCAATGTCAAAGCGGTGGGCTAGGGATTTCTTCCACTCCACGTTGGAAAATAGGATAGCGAGCCATGACATTGACATGAATAATGTGGTGAAGGTGAAACAGTTGTTCCATTTCTTCATGCTCGTTTGTGATTGTTAATATTTTTATTTTTCACTTCGTTCGATTTATTTTCAGAATCTCCGGTGATCCCAATTCTGATAAAGGGATGTGGTGGTGATCTATGTTCCAGCAAGGAAAACACACAGCTTTCCCAGATTACAGTGGGGGAAGAGAGATAGGGAACCTGAGTGGTGGTTGGATATAGTAGAAAATCATAAATTCTAGAAGGGGCCAGCAGAGATGGGAATGATAAAAATCTGGAATCGCTGGTGATCTCTCCACCATTTATCAACATGTCATTCGATGTTTGGATGATGCCGCTATTATCTAGATTTGTGTCACTCTGGAGATCTCCCCTCATCGCTGGAAATATATCTCACCCCTCCCTCCCCCATCTCCCACCCTGCCGTTTATTTATCATTAGATAATAAATGTCAGCAGCTCTTTTTCTCTAGACAGCACCCACCCCCTTGATTTGTGAATGGGGGTTGGTGGTGGTAGGTGGTGGGTGGCCAAAACCCACCAAACTCATCGGAGGAGGAATATGAGGTAGGGGAGGGGAAACTTATAAATTAGGCTCTCTCTCAATGGTTTTTCTCATCGGATTCTGATTATCATCACCGAATGTTTCATTTATTAGCAGTATTTGTGAGGCTGTTTCCCCATTTATTCAAGATAGGAATTTTTTGAGGGTTTTCTACTTGGAATAGTGAGGGAGTGTGTACCCACTTTTACCCATAGTGATCCTTCTATTTGATTGTGGTTTTTTACCCCTTCCATTTGGGAGTTTTTTCATGTTACATCTAGTGTCATTTATTTTTCCGCATTTTGCACATTATTTTTATATCATAATTATCACTGCACCGGTGAGCCAATAATTTTATGTTCCCAACAAGTGGTATCATATGTAAGGTTATGGCCTAATCCTATTCACGTTTTTGGGTAATAATAATTCTCATAAATTTGAGTATGCAATGTGATTGCAACTCCGTTTGATCTGTCACATAAGAAAAAAATTATTGAGATTATTAAATACACTTTTGTGAAATAGAGGAGGTTCTAGAATGATGGCGTGTCTAGAAGGTGGTGAAATTTGAGATTGAAAATTTCAATGGGAATAATTTTTCTTTGTGGAAAATGAAGATGCAGGTAGTGCTGCGGAAGGAAAATTGTCAACTGACAATTGAAGAAAGACCAACATATGTGACAATGGAGCATGGTTCCAGTGGGAGCCAGAATCATGACATGGACAGAAATGTGGTGAGTACTTTAGGAGATATACTAGTCAGTGAAGTGGCGACAACTGCTGGAAGTAGAGAGAATCTCAATGACACATGGATAATCAACTCCTGAGCAACATGGCACATGATGTCTTGATGTGAATGGTTTGACTAGTATGAAACTATCCTGGATGGACTTGTGTAAATGGGGAATGATCACACCCTGAAGATCATTGGAGTCGGTACCATCAAAATCAAGATGCATTATGGCACAGTACAGACCATCCAAGGAGTAAGTCATGTGAAGGGCCTGAAAAAGAACATATTGTCTTTGGGATGATTTGATGACATCGGATGAAAGATTCACACTTATAATGGAGTGATGATAAATTTGAAGGTCACACTTGTGGTAATGAAGGCAGAGAAGATCTCAAAGAACCTATGTGTGCTTGTGGGTGAAACGTATAAGGAGGTGGAGATAGTTGTTGCATCAAATACCTCGAAAAAATTGTTGATGACGTTATGGAAACAGAAGCTTGGTCATATGTCAGAACGAGGAATGAAGATTCTTGTAGATCAGAAGTTGCTTCCTGGACTGAAAAAGGTATCCTTACCATTTTTTCAGCATTGTTTTTTGAGCTAGAAACATAGGTTAAATTTTGGTTCTTCAATAGAGAGAAGTCAGGGGATCTTGGATTTTATCTGTTCTGATGTTTGGAAAGCACTAGTTATATCCCTAGGAGGAGAAAGGTAATTTGTATCTTTCATTGATGATTATTACAATAGATGTTGGTTGTACCCAATCAAGAGGAAAGAGGATGTTTTTGAAGTCTCCAAAACATCCAATGCACAGAAGGATATTAAGTTTGGAAAGAAGATCAAGTTTCTAAGGACTGACAATGGTAGAGAATATACAGGCAAGGAGTTTGATACTTTTTGTCAACAAGAATAAATCAAGAGACAGTCCACTATGGCGTATACTCCTTAGCAGAATGGAGTGGAAGAGTAGATGAACAGAACCCTGTTGGATAGAACAAGGGCAATGTTAAAGGATGTAGGAATTTTCAAAACTTTTTGGGAAGAAGTAGAGAATACCGCCTATTATGTGATCAAAAAATCTCCATCAATAGAGATTTATCTAAAGACACCAATGGAGATGTGGATTGGTAAACCCATTGACTATTATCGATTACATGCATTTATAATTCTTGTATATGCAATGTTTAATGACAAGGAAAGATCAAAGTTGGATTCGAGATCTAGGAAATGTATCTTTATGGGGTACGCTGATGGTGTGAAGGGGTATTGTTTGTGGGACCCCACTTCCCACAAATTTATTATCATTAGAGATGTCATTTTTGCAGAAGAAAAGGTGAAAATGACAAATAATAAATACATGGAGAATTAGAATACATAAACTAAAATAGTTTAAGTGCAGGGCAAATCCAAGGAAGAATCAGTTTCCTCAGAAGCATTACCAGAGCACAACGATCAAGTACCGATTGAGTCTGGACCACGATGATCAAATCGAGAGAAAAGAGCACCAGTATGGAACTCAGACTATGTCATTGATAGAAATATTGTGTATTGATTATTGACAGAGTATGGAGAGCCATCTTATTTTGTGGAGGTAACCCAGAGTCTGGATATATCCTCATGGATGGTGGCGATGCAGGAGGAACGTGAAGCCCTAAACAAGAACAAGACTTGGGATATTGTTCCATTACCTCATGGATGGAAGGATATCAAAAAAAAATGGTTATTTAAGATAAAACAGGATGGAAATGACCAGGTGGAAATATATCATGAACAATTGGTAGTCAAAGGATATGATCAGAAGGAAGGTATTGATTTCAATAAAGTATTTTCTCCTGTTGTTAGACTGACGACTGTTCGGTTAGTTCTGGAGATGTGTGCTACATACATCTTAGATCTAGAGAAGCTGGATATGAAGAATTATTTTTCTCCATGGGGATCTTGATGAAGAGATCTATATGATCCAACTAGAAGGTTTTTCAAAAGAAGGAAAAGATAACTTGGTTTGCAGGTTGAAAAAATCTTTGTACGGTCTCAAACAGGCACCGAGGTGTTGGTACAAGAGATTTGATTCCTATATCATGAGCCTTGGATACAAAATTCTCCATTCATATCCTTGTGAATATTTCAGGGGTTCAAATGGTAATTATTTCATCAATATTCTATTGTATGTGGAGGACATGTTGGTTGTAGGCCCTAACAAAGATCAGATCTAGGACACGAAGGCACAGTTGGATATAGAGTTTGATATAAAGGACTTGGGACCCACAAACAAGATTCTTGGGGTGAAGATTTACCGAGACAGAAATAATGGGAAGATTTGGCTATCACAGATGAATTTCTTACATAGAGTCTTGAAATGCTTCAGCATGCAAGACTGTAATCTAATATCTACCCCTCTTCTCATTAATTTCAAGTTATACTCAAAAATGATTCCTAGCATTGAAGCATAGAGGATGGAAATATATCAAGTACCTTATGAAGTATTAGTGGGTAGTCTGATGTTCTCTATGATTTGTACTAGAACAGACATTGCACATGAAGTGGGAGCAGTGAGTCAATACATGGTGAATCCAGGACGAGAGCATTGGGGCACAGTGAAGAGGATCCTGAGATACCTCAAGGAGACCCCAGATGATGCATTATGTTATGGAGGATTATATTTCACTATAAAAGGATATGTTGATTTAGATTTTGTAGGTAATTATGACCAGAGAAAATCCGTTATTGGTTATGTGTTTACTCTTGAAATAGAAGTTATGAGTTGGATTTCAAAGTTACAGTTAGTTGTTTCTTTATCCACAACAGAGGAAGAGTACATGGTAGATACACAGGCTTGCAAAGAGGTGATTTGGATGAGAAAGTTGTGGGAGGGGCTTGGGAATAGATAGGAGAAGATTCCATTGTTTTGTGATAATCAGAGCACCTTTCACAGTTCAAGTAATCCATCTTTTCATTACAGGAAAAAACACATTGGGGTACAATATCAGTTTTTCTGAGATGTGGTGGAGCAAGGAAGTGTTGATATATAGAAAATTCATACTAAATAAAATATGGTAGATTTCCTGATGAGGATATTGACTCTGATAAGTTCTGAAGGTGCAGATCCTCGAGTGGCCTCACAGTGACTTGAGCAATATATTTCGAAGATAGAAAGGATGTGGAGATTTGATTGGTTCTCAATAAAATCTCCAAGTGGGATATTTGTTGGCAGCTTTTTTTCTCTAGATGGAACTGTCCCATGTTGATTTATCAAAAGGGGATGACGGTGGTAGGTGGTGGGTGGGTAAACCCCACCAAACTCATCAGTGGAGGAAGAGGAGGCAGGGGGAGACGTAGCCTATAAATTATGATCTCTCTTAATGGTTTTTCTCATCATCATTAGATTATCATCAACAACAGTTTCATTTATTAGTGGTATTACATCTGGTGTCATTTATTTTTCTGTATTTTTCACATAGGTAGGACAATCATTTTATGGTCCCAACAATAAATAAATTATAAATGAATCCAATAGACAAACCAAACTTGGTTACATTACATGCATAGGAAATGGGTAAGGTGTCTCATGTATGCAAAATGGCATCACTCTGCACTGATCTCTCAGCATTATCCCCAGGTTTGTGACCCAGATGGGTTGTGGTGAGTGAGGGGTCGTCGCATGTCTCACGCCAATGTCTTGATAGGATCGGAGAAAGATGTGGAACCGCGACGCGTGGCATCTTCTCCCTCCATCATCTATATTTCACCTGCACATGCAGGATTTACTTTTTAACAATTATGAAGAAAAAGAAATATAATTTTAATCAAATTAAAAATAATTTTCATTATTGTTCAGATTTTTACCAATGTTAGAAGATAAATATTCACCGGTATCATCAAAAATGGTTGGTAAGGGTGAGTGTGATCTTCATATTTTTTTATTTTAAAAACAAACCATGGAATGTGGTGTGGAGGCACTTGATGCACAACAAGTAGGTCTGACTTTACACTTTGATTGAAAATCTTGATAAATTTGTTTTTAATGGTTCACATTCTATTTATAAAATATTAAACTTCTAATTATATCTTTGTACCATATATATTTGATATCTGGTCATCATCACAAAGTTAAAGAGGCAATCAATCCAAATCCTATTATGTAGGGATTCTCAAATTCAAATCATTGATACTACATCAGACACATTATCAGCAATGTGTGAAAAAAATTTCATGATAATTTTTGTAGAATACTATCATGAACCTTGATATACAATTTGTTTCTTATTTTTTTTACTATTTCAACGTAATGATAAAATTAATTTATGTGTAAGATAATCACTTTCCTATGGCATATAAACTAGATCATTAAAGGTTTTAGTAGTGTTTGGAAGGAATTCTCAAAGCTAATCAGTGGGTATGATTACATGATGCATATTTCTAAAGAGAAATGGACATCGACATACGATTAGGGGACGATACGAACACATGACTACAAACATTATGCAGTGAATCAATGACATTTTCATGGGACTTCGTTGACTAAAAATTAATTTTTTATTAGAATAAACCCTCTTTTAAGGGTGAGGGGAACCCAACATGACTTTAACAACTTAAAAAATTACAACAAGCCCCTAAAATCCAATATCCCAAGGAAAAAACAACCAAATTCAATACAGTGAGAACTCCTCCCAAGCATCAAACACAATAAGACCAGCTTTCACCATCACATTTCTGCTCAGCAAACTGTCCCGTGCAGAATTGCATGGGCCTGGTACCGATGGAAAATACCATACCCCCTCGAACATCCAAATATAAATAGAAATGGACCGCAAAAACTCTCTGCTCTGAACCTCTTCTGAAGAATTCATGTAGCTGAACTGGTTGTCTTTCCCCAAGAACCATAGACCGTAGTGCCACCTGCACAAAATCCCTCCTTCCACACACAAAATAAGCAACGCCAAAACAGCGTCAGAGCCAGACCCCATTCCCCATCCGTCCTTCACAAGATCGCACTCATAAAAACCAACAAATTCACAAAAACAGAAACAATGATAGTAATAGGCAGAATCATCATTCATCCTCTTAACAATCTATGCTACTCAATTTGGATTCCAGTTCGTTAGCGACACCATCACCTTCCCCAAGAGACTCATCACCTTTGGGAGCATCGTCGCCGCATCGAACCACACCACATCACCGGAGAAAACCATCTCAAATAAAACGAATTCCAAATAGGTTCACTCAGTAGAATCGTGATCTCATCCAAGTGTGAAGACAAAAATTCCAAAAGGCAAAATTCTTACCCATGCCGCAAACCAAATCACATATTTATACCTCCTGAAACTGAAACCCGCAAGAATGAGACACAACAGAAAATGAAATTTGTTTCCTGTCTTCGCCGTCAAGACTGCCTCAAGGACTAAGACAACCCACCCAACGCACTCACAGCCGACACTGGTGAGGCACCAACCCCCAGGTCATAGATGGAGCTCCGCCGATGGACCTGCTTCACGCCTCCAAGGAAGCCCTAGCCAGATCGAGGGATGGGGTGAGAAAAGGCCAGAAGCGAAGAGGATGTAGCTGAGCCCAGGAGTCGTCGCTGAAGGAGGAACCTCCCGCCACTACCATGCTAAGGAGAATCACCGAGGAGAAGCCGCAACTGACCTGAGGCGGAGGAGAAATGGTGGTGACAAGGGAACCCTAGCTCGGCGGTTCCCCTTACGGGCTCATCATCTCCTGTTGGACCCCGAAGTGCCATATTGAAATTTCTTCATGGGACTTCACAAGTTACCTCTAACTGGTTTAGTTCAGTAGAAATTTTATCATTGTGTAAAGTACTTTGTAGAAAGAGGAATGAAAACTGGAGACAAGATTCATCAAAGGTTGTGATACACATGAGAGTTTTAATGAGAGATTGACAAGAACAATGATGAATCTTCTGCTTATCAGGTGCAATTTTTCAATTGAGAAGAAAGTCTATTCGAAGCGACAAAGTGTCTGGACCCCGTCATTGTTGGTTCCAGGCAGAGTGGAAGCTCTTATCGAGGATAATACCAACTAAAAAAATTTCATATTCGATGGATCATTTGCATCTTGTTTAAGACATGAATATCATAACCAACAAAACAATTTCAAAGAATTTTTATAATGAAATACGCCGAAACCAAGAGGATATCTTTTCAAATTAAATTTTGTAGACTTAGACCAAAACCTCCTTATTTTAATGTTCATAAATCATATTTATAATTTTATTAATGAATTTATTTTTTTCTGTTAGTCAGTTTTTTTTATGGCCAGACAAGAAAAAAATGGCTAAGTTGGTATCTTATCGTGACAAACTACCACATGTGTAATGTACTTATCGTGTGAAGAATTTGTACTAACTATGAAGTTCAAGTAACCATGTGGAACCTACCACACATTGTACTCCAACTAGCAGCATGAACAAACTACCTATCGTGCGTCAGATAAGAAAATTATATCTAAGTTATAAACTGACCATACATTGATGGACCTACCATGCATTGAAGAATCATATTACCGTATGAACAACCAACCTAACATGAAACCTGTAAGACAATTTTCTCTAAGTCTTGTTCTAACTGTGTGTATTTGTACTAGTAGTAACTACAAGAACTTCATACCACATGAATAGATGTACCTATCGTGAGTACAAAAGAAGTGATCGTTTGAAGTAAAGAAGCCTCCACATCACTACCACAGATCCATGAAAGGGATGCTCTGACTTTTATCAGGGTTATGCAAAAAACATAGATAAATGCTTCACTTTTATCAGTGCTAACTAAAAACACTGATTAAGGCAACTTTTATCAACACTACAAAAAGTGATGATAAAGGTGTACCCTTTATCAGCACTTTTTTTACGCTGATAAAAGATATATTTATCATTTTTATTCTTAGCGCGAATAAAAGATTATAATAAAAAATATTATTAATATATATATAATTATTATATTTATATTAAAAAATAATGGTTATTTATATACATTAATTAAATAATGCATGTTTATAATTAATATATATTTTTTAATAATTCAAATCTATATATTATAATTTAAAAAAAGTATTTATAAATTATAAATATATATATATATATTTAAATAATTATAAAATTATAATATTTTTTAAAATAATAAATATATTTATTATATTTATAATTATATAATTATAATTCATTTAAATACTATTTAAATAAATTTATTTATCATTATAATTTAATAAATAAATATATATTTAAATAAATATATGTCCCCAATGAATTAGGTCATTAAATATATATATCAAGAGATAATGATGATATTAATGGACATGATTGACATTATTTATGTTCATACATTGACACGTGAGTACATATAATTGACATTATATAATCATTATTAGTTTATTTGTGGACATGATTATGGGTTTCTATGTTCCAAATGTTAATATTACCTACATTATGATGACACATGCATATGTTATGTATTCATGACTCATTAATATTCATTTATATATACATTGACATCCTTATTAATCATGTTTTCCATATATATGTGATGAATCGTTTTTAATAATATATATATTATAGATACTTAGGGGTACAATTACAACGGAATATACAAATGAAACACACACAACCTGATAGGCAGGTCATAGCCCCCCCCCCCAAGGGATAACCCACCCATTATTGATGGCCCGAAGGCCTAGTGGACATGGAGTCCATCAAAAAGCCTGAAGCCCAGGTGCCCAACACCTGCAAAAAAAATTTGCATCTCAACAATCTTCCTGAGGAGACTCTACGATGGCCATTACCTAACCTACCCCACATCACGCCCCTGCCTTGATTCTCGTCGCCTGATCGAGCTGCCCCGCACACCCTAGATGTGATTCCCATTGTCGTCTTGAGCCACCCAACACGCTGTTGTCACAGCCTATCTCCACTGCACCAGCTGGGTGTAATCACCCCTTTTATCCTTAGATATTTTATGCTACTTGGATTTGATATCAAGTTTTTGATGCAGTATTATAGGGTGCTTACCACTAAGCCAAGTGCCAACTACAGATTAAACATGTATTCGGGTAACGACGTATAGGTGCGGCCTCACCACATGCACGCCACACGTCCTTAGCAAGGCCCAAGGTGGTATTCCTCGGGCTTAAACCAATTCCCAATAGGTTAGATGGGCCCATGAGAGGTTACAATGGCATATAGTGTGTGTTTCCTTATGAGGGACTCGAACACGGAACCTCAGGGTCAGGACGCCACCGCCAGTAACCAACTCACCTATGCCCCGCGAGCTTTATAATATATACCTTATTAGGTATGATTCATTTATTTTATATCCATTAACTTATTATGTTCCCATAAATACTTATATAATTACAATTAATATATTTAAATAATAAATATATTTATTATAATTATAATTATATATAAATATTAACTTATTATGTTCCCATAAATACTTATATAATTACAATTAATATATTTAAATAATAAATATATTTATTATAATTATAATTATATATAAATATATTTATTTATAATTACAATTATAACTATATATATTTAAATAATTATAAAATTACAATAAATACATTTATTATTATTTTATAAATACTTATATATTTATATATTAACAAATAAATATATATAAATATATTTATATTTATATAAAAATATATATAAAAACATTTATTTCTAATTATAAGTATAATAAATATAATTATTATATTTATAATTTCATAAACATATATAATTATATAAATATATTTATAAATATATAAAAATATTTACTAATATATACAAATATTTATAATTATAATTATATATAAATAAATATATTTATGTAAATAATTATAAAATTATAAATATATATATATATATTTAAATAATTATAAATATTATAAATATTATAAATATATTTATTATAATTTTATAACTATAAATAAATATGTATTTATTTAAATAATTATAAAATTATAATAAATATATTTATTATAATTGTATAATAAGGTTGGTTTGTGGGCAGTGGCAGGAGTTCCTCTCCCTCAATGACGTTGTCTGTGTTTTCCATGATGTGGTTTATTCTCTTCCTTTATCAATGGCAGATCATTTTCTTACATAGGGGTGCTTTGAGGACTTTCGGTCATGCAGCGTCGAATCGATGAAGCAGCGAGTTTGCGAGGGTCCTCTCGAGGTTGATGATGGCACTAGAAAGTGCTCATTCTATCTCTATAAAGGGTTGGCTACCATCACCATTCACCATAAGGGAAGCATCTCCAATGTTAAGCCAGACCGGGATATGGTGTCAGAGAGACTTGGTAAACACTCTATCATCGCTCAACTTATTTTGCCTAGGGGCTCCATTCAGTTGAAGATTGGTGATTTGATTTACTAGTCATTAGAGATTTGTGTCTTTTTCAATGGGATATTTTTTTTGTGGGGATGTTGGTTTTATCACATCCTCTTCCCTTCCGAGGAGTTGAAGATGCAAGCATGGGGGTTTGGCTGTGTATCTCTTAAGCCTAACTTTCTTCACATTGATGAATGGGAAAAAAATTCAATCCACTGCATGCAGGTAGTGGTCTATGATCTTAATTGGAGCCTTTGGCATCCAAAAATAATATATTACATTGCCATGTTGATTGTTCTTCCCATTAAAATGGATAAGGAAACCAAGACTACGTGTTTTGACAACTTTGCATGTTTTCTAGTTGAGGTTGATATGGGTTCAACTATGGTTGATTGGGTTTTTTTCTACTGATGAAGATGAGTTTGAATTGAAAAGTGTTTATGAGAGGGATCCTAAATTCTTTATGGAATGTAATATTATTGGGAATGATCTTGCTAATTGTATGAGATCGTTTGTCTTTGAGTTTTTTCATACTCGTGGTCATGATAAAAAATCTTGTTTCAAAAGGAGTAGGAAATTAGGTGTTCATTCTGATACTCAAAAGACTAAGAAGTTGGAGGTTGTCTTTAATGTTGATGCATGACATTATATTGGTCAATATGAAGGAGAACCGACTAATGTCATCGAGAAAGTGGATGCAGAGGGCATCCAACAGTCAGTTGATATTCTTGTTTAGGGATCTGGTAAGTGGAGGCTTTCGTTGGATATTGTTGTTGAGGAACCTTCAACTCATGGTGATGATGAGAAAAGTGAAATGGTGAACATAATTGATGGAGTTCCCCTTGAAAGGAAATATGGTAGTCCTTCTGACCTTATAATGGTGGTCAGAATGGAATCCCTTGGTGAGAAAGGCCTTAAAGAGATTGATGTGCAAGCTATGTCTAATTATCAAATTATGCATGATCTAATGGTTACCTCAACCATTAATGGTAAAAAAAATAGTGAGATTATAGATGCTTCTACTTTGTCAGAAAAATTGGTGTTTATCGAGAGGGAAGTGGTTGTGCAAACCACAAATGATATGTATAAGGAAATGATCTCAAGAAGTAGTAAAAGTAAGTGGAATGTGGAAAATGAAGGTTCTCAAATGGTTCCAAGGAAAACTGGTTTTCATCCTAAGTAACCTAAAGTTTTTGATCAGAAATTTGGTAAGTTAAAGAATGTCACAGAGGTTAATAGTTTTGAGGAACTTCATTCTATCAATGATGATGTCAGTCATTTGTCTGAAGGCATGCTTGATGCTGAAAATGGTGGGAATAATGTAATGTTGCATTAGAAAACTTGGAGATGGGGTAGGTATCCAAAAGGTCGAGGTCGGGGTGGCTGTGATAATGCAACTCGAGACAATGGGTGAAGTATGTCTTCTAAATCAAACCATATCACTATTTTGTAGGTGAAGATTAAGGAAAATTATATTGCACTCTTTAATCAGAGGAATTCATAGTCAGAGTGGGAGTCTGCGGATGATGGTGAAGATTCTAGTCATGACTCTGATCATGATTGTGGTGATGATTAAGTTGATGTTTTTCTTTATGGATGTGTCCTTTCCCTTGTTTTACCACATCCATCTTTCATGTGCTTTTTTATTTTTTTATTTTTAATAATAATGGTTTTGACCCTGAACTTTTTGGTATAATTTTATAATTATTTAAATATATCTATATTTATTTATATTTATAATTATAAATATAATAAATATATAAAAATATTTATAAATATATTAATTATATATATAATTATAAATAAATAAATACTTATTTAAAGTTATAGATATAAATAAATATTTATATATTTATTATATATATAATTTTTTAAATATATATTTTAATATAAATAAATTATTAACATTAGATCTTTATCAATGGTTTTTTAGTGCTGATAAAGATATCCCTTTATTAATGCTAAAAAATTGTTTATAATACTACTTTTTATCTGCTCTATAATTTTAGCATTGATAAATACATGTTTTATCAATTATTTTTTAGTTTTGATAAATATATCCCTTTTTCACCACTAAAAACGTTGATAAAGAGGTGTTTTATCAGTGATTTCAATTTTAGTGCTGATAAAACTACTATTTATTAGTGCTTTATTAGAAGCATTGATAAAAACCTTATCCTTTATTTTAAAATGAACCCAAACCAGGTATTTTCTCTCGCACACCATCAAGCTCTCATGGAAATCAACTGTCGTCCTGTCACTGATCTCGTCGAACCTCACTGTCACCCTGCCACTGAACCCCGTTGTTTCTCTACCGCCGCTCTGCCACTTTTTCTCTCTCCAAAACCCTACTACCTCACAAAACCCCCACTTCCGCCTTTCCCCACTGCCTCCCTGAACCCCACTCCCTCCTCACTAAACACCACCTTCTGGCGCATCTTTTTCTGACTTTGATAAATATTTTCGACTAATCAAGACCCTCAAAACTAAAGGTATGATATTCAAATCTTTTTTATATATATTTCTCAATAGATTCTCTTCAGGGTTCACTTTTCTTTTGTTATTCTCAAACAATAGTGTATGTGACACCCCCTTTATGTTATTCTTGTAAAATATGTTGTGTCTCTAGTTATAGTCTTAGGTTGTTGAAAGTTAAATATGATTTTAGTAAATTGATATGGTTTAATTATGTGATGAGAAATTTGGTTTGGAAAGGTTTTATTTAATTGTGATGAATGAAGTGTCGTAAAAGGTGTGAGGCACAATAAGGTGAAAATCCTTCTTAGGGATATAGCATGAGGCACACACCTCTTGAAACTAAGGCACATTCAAAAAAAATTAAATATAAACTTAATTTCAACATAATTTAAATTTTAAAAAAACTTAAGTTCAATCAAAATGATACAAATTAAAATACATATAGAGAGTTTTTAAAAAAACCATATTCAAATAATCAATCCTCGACTCTTCAAACTCAGTGAATTTGCTGCTACTTCTTCCAAATGTGTTTGCTATTATGTGTTGTATATTTTTTGATTGATTCATTAAATGTTTTGTTTAATACTCTTGAGAGTCCACCCCCCTATGACTTCCCTTTTTCAATAAAGTATCCCCTATTTAAATCCCATAGGACCCCGATTTCCTCCCCTACAACCCCCAATATGCACCCCTGCAGCCACCATTTTTAATAAAGGAGCCCCAATTTCCATCTCCTCTAGCCATGATTTCAACCATCACACCAATATTCTTCCCATGTATCCCTCGACTTCCATCCCAATGTCCCCATGATTTCCACCCTACCACTAAAACATTTAAGAAAGGAGGTCCAATTTTTTTTGTAGGGGGTGCGCCATTACAGCACCTTGTGCCTTCACGCCTCCTATGATGGGATGCCTCAGTGAGGTTGCATTGCCTCACCTATGATGAGGTGATCCAAGTGAGCATCATCACACATCTCTCCAAGGTTCCCTGAGGTGTGCACCTTTGACAACACTGAATGAATGTGATCTTCCAAAATTTGGATTTTATGTTTTGGGCATAATTAATGAACTTTTAGTATAAATTTTTTTAAAGGAAGTAGTTTGAGTGTTAATATAGTAATTATGGTATTTGGGTTCATTCAAGAGGTAATGGTGATGATGAAAATTAATTGGAATTTTTAGGGAATTTTTTTGATAATAGTTTATGTTTCAATGATTTGGTAATATATTATAGATTCCTATAGTAAATCATTGAAATTTTTTAATTTTGTTAGTCATTGGTTTTGAAGGCTTTGTCAGCGTAGGAAACCCAAAGGGTGATATAAATTTCATGTGAACACTAAAAAAGGAATTCCTTGGACTAATGAGATAAGAATTATAGGAGGCAACCCGAAGGGGGACATAAGTGAAATTGTTACTATGTAATCCAAACATATATGTCCTATGATAATACCTAAGATGAGAACATGTGGTAAAATGGGTTATAAAGGTGGTAACCATAGTTCAATATGGATATAGAACATTGGTTGGGAAATTTCTAACCTCTTGAATTGAATATTGATATTTTAAGTTGGAAAGGTTCCAAGTGGTTTTTGAAAAATACCTTTGTATCCTAAGGTTTTTCATAAAAATGACATTCCTTGTGATTTTTAATAAAGTACACATATTTAAAATTCTATGTTTATATCCAAAAATTTCAAAAATATAATATTTCCCTATATTTTTTCAAAACAATCAAATTCAAATTTAACTTCCTAAAAGAGATAGAGAATTATTTCTATCTATTTAAAATTCCACTTCAAAACCCATTATTAAATTTCAAATTCTAGTTTACACACAACATTTTAAATATAATCACTTTTCCATTTAAAAAACATATACTCACATCACTATATTAAATCCCTTGGGTCTCATCTATCAACCCTAATTTTCTCAAAGGTGGGGATTGTTGTTTTAAAAAATATAATAATTTATTTTTTTTATTTGTAAAACCATTATTATATTCAATAACTATATTTTCTATTATGGAAAGGGTTTTCAAAAAATATATCTTTTAATTTTTTTATTTAAATTATTACATTTAATAGATTTATTTATAAATTTAATTCAATAAGTTTTTTTTGATCATGTGGGATGATAAAACTTTTTTCAATATTTCCATTTTATTTCAAGAAATTAATGACATCCATCTTAAATTGAACATATTTTGTGTATTTATCTTGTTAAATATTAATATTATAGAATCAAACAGGATGGATATTAATAAATAATGAATGAATTCCAATTTTATGACAAAAGTGTATGAAAATAGAGTGAAAGATTTCATCAAGTTTGCAAAAGATCATGCATATGACCCTTGTCAAATCCTTTGTCTATGTTTACGCTATTGTTATTCAAGACTTATTATTCCAGAGGATAAGGAAGAATACTTGATCTTCCACAGAATAGATCGAAGTTATAAACATTGGAATAATAATGGGAAAAGATAATGTAGCTAGTGGTTGGGATAACACCACGTTTTATGGATCATCTGATATTATTACAAGTGCAGACAATAAAGAATATTATATCAAGGATGTGATTATAGACATGAATGATGATGAATATACTATTTAGGAAATTACAAGGACAGTTGAAGATGAACTTATTGATTACCCAAATTTTTTTTGAGAAGTTAAAGAGTTTTTCAAAGACACCATTGTATACTGGTTGCACTAAATATACAACATTTTCAGTTATACTAAAATTGTATAATTTGAAAGTAGGTAATGGATGGAGTGATTCCAGTTTTACTGAACTACTTACTCTCTTGAATGATATTTACTTAGAATATAACGATCTCCATAAAAAAACATAATATGATAAATTAATTCTATGCTCGATGGGTATGAACTCTGAAAGAATACATGCCTGATTGAATGATTGTATACTATTTCACAAGGACTAAAAATCACTTAAATAATACCCTAAGTGTAGTGATTCTTGATACAAGAATGATGAATTGGATACTATGAAAGTTGTATGGTACTTTCTAATCATTCAAAGGTTTAGGCACCTATATGGAAGTGATGAGACTATAGTGCAATTAACGTGGCACGTAGATACAATAAATAAATATGGAAAACTACGTCACCCAACAGACTCTCCTCAGTGGAAGAAAATTGATCATGAGTATCCTGAATTTCCAAACGATCCGAGAAACCTTCATCTTGCGTTATCTACATATGGAGTGAATTCTTTTGGTTTTCCAAGAATCACTCACAATACATGACCAGTTATGTAAGTAAATTATAACATTCAACCGGCGTTATGCATGAAACAAAAATACATCATGTTATCTATGCTTATATTAGGACTAAAACAATCAGGTAACGATATCGATGTTTATTTGGATCCATTAATCAATGATTTGAAATTATTGTGGGATTCATGTGTTATGTTGTATAATGCCTACATAAATAAACATTTCACATTGAGAGACATGTTGTAGAGGATAATAAATCAATTTTATGCTTATAGAAAATTTTCAATATATAGCATTAAAGGAACTCAAGGGTGTTCCATTTGAGAATAAGCTACATAGTGAATTAGGTTGAAACATTCATCGAACATTGTGTTTCTAGGTTATTGTAGATTTCAAATCCTATGACATCAGTACTGATTTTGGATGACATCATTCGATGGAAGTTCAGAATAACATATAACACTCTCTCTACAAATAATTGATCAACTATTTGAGAAATTAAAATATTTGGATACTAATTTTGATAAAAAAAATTTCAAAAAAACATATGAAAATCGATTGGAAAAAGTGACCCATTTTTTTTAATTACCATACTAGGATTGTCTCTATGTTAGACATTTTATTAATGTTATGAATGTTGAAAAAAATGTACATGATAGTGTAATTGGAACATTACTAAATGCACCTAAAAATAGATTATGTAATTAAGGCTAGGTTGTACATGGTTGACATGGGAATATGGGAAGATTTGGCAGCAATAAAGGGTGAAAAACAAAATTTCTTCTTCTAGCTACTTACACTCTTTCCATGTAGGATAGATATCAGTTTTGAAACTTCTTAAATTATGTAAAGGTTACATAGGGATATTTATCAAATATCAATAATATCATGTAAATGAATGATTTAAAGTTAAAGGGTTTGAAATCACATGACTATTATATTTTGATGCAAGATCTAATTCATGTAGCTTTACATTGCATTTTTTCCAAGAATTTCAATCACAGATTAACCAATATCTATTTATTTTTCAAATATATATGAAACTATATTATAGACTCGACGAAATTACCAACTATGGAAAGGGAAATTTCAATCATATTATGTTAATTGATGGACATAAGAGTTTTTTCCACTATTCTGGTTTTCAACAGTGAGAAAGTTTTTTTGGCTAGGAACATCGAACCAATCTACAATTTTCACATTTTTGAAAAATAAAGACAATGTTAATCACAATAAAATTTTTATTTAGGATATTTTTGAGACATTAGGAGTTATATGAATCATTCGTACCTCAATCTGACATACGGTCTGACCGGTATAACTAAAAGTTCTTCTTTTTATTTAAAATTGACATTATTTTAGTAAAAAAGACAACTCACATACTCAAAGTCGAGAAAAAATATTCATATTATTTTGATAATTTATGAAAATTATCCATAAGTAATTTTTAACTTGTAGAAATTGGTTTCACCTCAATTCGATACATGATGTGCTCAGTATGACTCAAAGTGTCTGTTACCAGTTTAAAATCGACATTTTAGTTCAAAATGTGTCACTCTATTAAAATTGAGAAAATGTGTTCAAATTTTCTTGATAATTTAATAAATTTATTCATAGATCATTTTTTATATGTAGGAATCAGTCACATGTCAAACCAATAAATGATACAACAGGTATGGGTCAAAGTGCATGTTTCGAGTTTAAAATAATATTTTTCTAAAAAAACAAGTGACCTACTAAAACTGAGAAAATGAATTTGGATTGTTTTTATACTTTAGAAAAAAAAACATGAGTCATTTTTGATATGTTGGAATCACCCACACTGTAATTCGATACATGGTGTGACCGATATGATTCCAAGTGTGTATTTTTATTTAAAATTGGCATCAATTTTAGTAAAAAGGGAAACTGGCCTATTGAAAACTGAGAAAACATAATTAGTTTGTTTTGATACTTTAGTTCAATGATCTATGAGTAATTTGAGACATTTATGAATCATATGAACCTTAATCTGATGCACAGTGTGACCAGTATTACTCTAAGTGCATCTTTTTATTTAAAATTGACATCAATTTTAGTAAAAAGGATAATTGGCCTAATAAAAAACTGATAAAATGCATTAAAATTATTTTTATACTTTAGGAAAAAAGTCGATGAGTCATTTTTGATGTTTAGGAATCAAATTCACCTCAATATGACACACAGTGTGACCAATATGACTCAAAGTGTGTCTTTTTATTTTAAATTGACATTATTTTTAGAAAAAAGAACAAGAAAAGTACTTAAAACTGATAAGACACATTAGTATTGTTTTGATACTTTAGGAAAAAAATCTACGGGTCATTTTGGACTTATAGAAATCACCCAAATCTTAATCCAACACATGGTGTGACCGGTATGACTCAAAGTGCATATTTTTATTTAAAATTGACATCATTTTTTTGTAAAAAGGATAACTAAACTACTCAAAACTAATAAAACACATTCATATTGTTTTTATACTTTATGAAAATGATAAATAAGTCATTTTATATGTGTAGGAGTCAGACATACCTCAATCTGATGCATGGTGTGGCTGGTATGACTCCAAGTGCATCTTTTTATTTAAAATTGACACTAATTTTAGTAAAAAAACTGACCTTATCAAAACCAAGAAAATGCATTCAGATTATTTTAATACTTTATAAAAATGATCCAAAAATCATTTTTGACATGTAGGAATCAACCTCATCTAAATCTGACGCATTGTGTGACTGATATGACTCCAAATGTGTCTATTTTAAATTGATATTAATTTTAGAAAAAAGAACTAGTGACGTACTGAAAACCAATAAAACATATTCAGATTATTTTTATGCATTAGGAAAATGATCCATGAGTCATTTTTGATGTGTGGTAATCACCCTCATCTCAATATGATGCACAGTGTAACTGGTATGACTCCAAGTGCATCTTTTTATTTAAAATTGACGTCAATTTTAGTAAAAAGGACAACTGACCTGCTCAAAATTGATCAAACACATTCATATTATTTTGATACTTTAGTTAAATTATCCATAAGTCATTTGATATTTTGAGGAATTAACTGCACCTCAATCAGACACATGGTGTGACTGGTATGACTCCAAGTGTGCCTTTTTATTTAAAATTAACATCAATTTTAGTAAAAAAGAAAATTGATTTACTCAAAACTGAGTAAGTGAATTCATATAGTTTTGATACTTTATTAAAATAATCCATAAATCATTTTTGACATTTAATAATCAACCATTCCTCAATCTAATTCATGGTGTAATCGATATGATTCCAAGTGTGTATTTTTATTTATATTGGCATTAATTTTAGAAAAAAAACAATTGACATATTGAAAACTAAGAAACCATATTTTGATTGTTTTGATACGTTATTAAAATGACCCATCAGTCATTTGAGATGTGTATAAATCCCCCGCACCTGAATCTGATGCATATTGTGACCGGTATGACTCAAAGTGCATATTTTTGTTTAAAATTAGAATCAATTTTACTAAAAAGGAAAACTGACATACTCAAAACTGATCAAACACATTTTTATTTTTTTATAATTTAGTGAAAACGATCTAAAAGTCATTTGAGATGTGGAAGAATCATCCTCACCTCAATTTGATGCACGGTGTGACCGGTATACCTCCAATTGCATCTTTTTATTTAAAATTAACAATAATTTTATTAAAAAGGACAAGTGAACTACTAAAAACTATTAAAATGCATTGAGATTTTTTTACACTTTAATAAAATGGTCCATATGTCATTTTTGAGGTGTATCAATCTACCAAACCTCAACCCAACACACTATATGACCTATATGACTCCAAGTGTGTATTTTAATTTTAAATTGACATTAATTTTAGAAAAAATAATAAGTTACATGCTGAAAACTAGTCAAACACATTCAAATTGTTTTGATACATTAGGAAAATGATCCATGAGTCATTTTTGACATGTAGGAATCACCTGCACCTCAATATGATACATGGTGTGATTGGTTTGATTCAAAGTACCAGTTATCAGTTTAAAATTGACATTTTATTTCAAAACGTGTGTCACTCACTAAAAACAAATAAAATTCGCTCTAATTTTCTTGATAATTTAGGAAACCAATTCATAGGTCATTTGGGACATCTAAGAAGTAGTCTCACATAAAAATTACACATGCTGTGACCAGTATGACTCAAAGTATGTGTTTCTAGTTTGAAATTGCATTTTAGTAAAAAAATAAGTAACATACTGAAAACTGAAAAAATGTATTCAGATTATTTTAATACTTTATGAAAGTTATCCATAAGAAATGTATAATGTGTACGAATCAGCCGCACCTCAATATCATTCACGGTGTGACTGGTATAACTCCAAGTGTCTATTTATTTAAAATCGACATTAATTTCATTAAAAAGAACAATTTAAGCAATGGAATCAACTACACCTCAATAAAATGAATGGTGTGACCAGTATAACTCCAAGTGTGTCTTTTTATTTAAAGTTGACATTTTTAATGTATTATTTCATATTAATTTTTAATTTATTTATTTATAATATTACAAAAATAATTTTTTTCTTATATAGGTGGATTCGTTTGCTTCAGTTGAGGTGATTTTTTTAGCAATGGATACCATGGGCAGACATTTTTGAGAGGGGATCATAGGTGCCAAAGACGATGGAACATTAATGTTTTTAAATATTTGTGGAAAGTAATTGTAAATGTAATTATAAAAAACATTGTTTGAAATTTATATAGTAGTGGTTTTTTTGTATTCATGATATAAAATTTATTTCAATTAAATTATATTTTTTTACAGGGTACAGGTTGCTGCAGTGTACTATTATACAATTAGCACACTAAAACATGTGGGGCCTTTATCAGTGCTGAGGTTAACAGTGCCTTTTTAGCGCTATTAAAATACTTTTTTCATGCTATTAAAGGGAAAATTTGTAGTGTTTCATGAATCCATGAAATTATCTCATGAAAAAATGGATTTAACACATAAAAAATGAAGTAATCGTGGCTAGTTATCGTGTCAATTGACCATGCCAATCGATCGTGCAAAGTTATTATGCCAACTGACCGTTCCAAGTTACCATGAGCTGAAGTAACCATGCATAATTAAAGACCAAACAACCATGTTTAACTTAGCTATTTAGATTTTTTTAATCTTCAATGACTATATTTTGAATCATTAACTATATATTCAATACAATTAAGGCTACATTGAATGTCCTCTAACAACTATTTTGAGATGAATTTCTTTTTAAGACAATGAAGTGCTTGTGGGAAATAGGGTGATGCATATGATTTTATAGATAACAATATAGAAACATTTGTGTATACCTATACTACATAAAGGATTCTCTTAGAACACTTCACAATAATCTTTTTTCTTGAAGTTGTTGTGCCTCTTGTTTAACCTCCTTTCAAAGACAAATTCAAGGACCCTTGGACAGCTGAAGCTATTCAGATTGAGGTGCTATAGTAACCTAGGATTAACATACAAGGATGTTACATAATTTTATATCAATATTACTCACATTACAAAAATACATGTCTATGGGCCATGATAGTTTAGTGTCTTTGGAAACATAGAACACATTATTCTAATTTAGTGAAAGATATTCAACATCTTCCTTAAAGAAATTCCCCATTAGTACTCCAACTTAAAACCTTTTTTCATAACCTAAGTAAATTAAACATAAGAAAGGGTGATTTTGAACAATTAGTAAGGGTTAATAAAGGAAATACATAAGCATAACATGAACATAAGGGTATGAGAACATGATCATAACATTTAAAGATCATACCCTATATAAAATGATCATAATAATGAGACAAGCATAAAGATTAGTAGTTCATAAGACATGAATCATAATATAATCAGGAACATAATCCATGAAAACATAATATATGAATAAGATATGGAATTGTTCCATATAAAACAATGTATAACATCTTCAACATGTATAAGTAGAAACAGGTTCACCCATTAAGTTAAGGACATGAAATTAGGCCCTCGCATAAACTTATGGACATGAAGCTAGGTCCACACATAATGTACTGAAATGCAATCAGGTTCATGCATAACATTGTGAACATGTAATCAGGTTCACTCATAAAATTTTGAACATGTAATGTGTTTCACGCATAAATTTATGGACATGAAACCGAGTTCATGCATAACATTGTGAACATGTAATCAGGTTCAAGCATAATATATATACTCATGATTTATCCATCATTACCCAATGCATTGGAGGGAGATATAGTTCCCACCAATTGCATAATACGTGTTCTAAAAGATTATAAGAAATTATCATATCATAACCCATAAAATGAAATGGTTATCATAAACATTTCATCGCATCATTACCTATGTAAAAGAGATAGGCTACATAAACATTTCATCAAATCATAACAGGTGAAAAGAAGTAGGCTTCAAAATCATATAACCCATGGAAGAGAAACGGGTTTCATAAGCATCATTCCATAAAAACATACACCATTAAAGAAATAATATGATTGGAACCTTCAGATCATTTTCTATAAGGGAATGAGTAATATCAATGAATTTTATCTTAGATGGAAAATAATCCTGAAATATCTTTTTAAAAAAATTCTTGAGGAAAATTTCCTTTCTTCTTTGAAAAGTATTTTTAAAACATAAAACCGTTATAAAATAATTTACTTTGAAAATTAATTTAAAACATAGAAAGAAGGATTGGAATAATTTTTAAAACCATTTTTAACTTATAAAAGAAACGTGAAAACATTTTGAAATCAATTTTACTTGAAAAAATATAAAATATGCTTGAAAATATTTTTGAAAAGTTTTTCCTTGAAAACTTATAAAATAATCTTGAAAAAATTTTGAAATTATTTTTCTTTGGAAACTTATAAAATAAGATTCAAAGCATTTTAAAACCTTTTTCTTTGAAAACACTTTAAAACTTATAAATAATACTTGAAAACGTTTTGAAAACAATTTCTTTGAAAATACTTTTAAAACTTATAAAGAAAGCTTGAAAACGTTTTGAAAAACATTTCTTTGAAAACACTTTGAATAGTTATAAATAAATATTTAAAATGTTTTGAAAACCATTTAATAAAAACGCATTGAAAACTTATAAAGAAAGCTTGAAAATGTTTGGAAAACCATTTATTTGAAAAAAAATTGAAAACTTATAAATAAATATTTAAATCATTTTGAAAAATGTTTATTTAAAAACACTTTGAAAACGTATTAAGAAAGCTTGAAAACGTTTTAAAAACCATTTATTTGAAAGAACTTTTAAAACTTATAAATAAATATTGAAATGTTTTTAAAACCATGTCTTTAAAAACACTGAAAATTTATAAAGAATTCTCAAAAACCTTTTGAAAAACGTTTTTATAAAACAAGGTTTTGAAAGAACATAGATTTCTGATCAAAAAGATAGGTAAAGTCGGACATTCTTAAAAACACTTTATTAATCATCTTATATACCAAAGATTGGAAAATGGTACCAATACATGAACATATCATTAATATACATAGGAGAATAAAATTAATGTGTTCTCTCAAGATATGGATAAAAATATTTCATCGATGGAAGCATAATCATAAAAAATCTTGATAAAGGATGAGATTGTTTCAATAAACTCTTCCACTTGGTAACTTTGAATTATAATCCCCATGTAAGAAAATAAAATTACATGAAGCATAAAATATCATGAAAATAATTATATTCTTGATTTAACATGTCAAAGGTGACATGTAAAATGTAGTATATACACCTCATAGAAAAATATAGGTGCATAACATGACATGTGTCTCAAAGAAGGTAAATTGAGACAAAATTACTTTACCAATTTCTTAACTTTTGAAAAATAAACTACATGAAATAAATATCATAAAATGGACATGTAAATACCCATAAATTTAAGTATAAGAATCATAGAATACATAATTGAGAAATATACACACCACATAAGAATTATGAGGTGAACATGGATTATGTCTCATGAAAAATAAAGTGAGATGAGAAAACCCTTACTACTTGAGTAACTTTAGAATCGTGATCCCCATGAAATAATAACATCAATTTAAATATTTAAATGTCATTAAATAAAGTAAATTATTGATATAATATTTCATATGGAAGTATATACACTACATAAAAGAAGAGAGTGGTGAATATCAAATGTATCTAAGGAAAATAAAATTGAGATGAAATTATCTTACCTTAAGTATTGACTTTATTAATGCACCTTCAAAACTATTGTATAATAAATATAAGTTTATTATACATCTAATATAGAAACATATTATTATATCTAATATCATATATGATTTGGTTATGATTTTATATTACCTTTTTATTAATAACTCCCACTATAAAAAAAGTCATTAGCGGTGGTTTTGTTTGTAGACTAACAGGGGTTTAAACTGTCGCCTAGTAGTACATCAAGGGTAATAAAACCTCCATGTATTACACTATCTCCATCCATTCAGAGGAATTTTTTATTTCATGGTGGTTTTCTTATGTGTCATTTTTATAAAATTTAGTAGTGATTATTTTATTTAAAAATATATATCTTGGGAAAATATAAATAAAATGAAACTAATTGCTGCTAAACATATTAGTCGCGATTTTTTTAGTGTTAGTTAATTGTAACCACTTCTAAAACAAATTCTATTTAATTTATTTAGTGGAGGTTACTAAAATCCACCACTAAATCAGATTTTTATTAAATTATTTAATAAAAAATAGATCATATATACTCCATACATCTACAGTCATATATACAAACATCTATAGTCATCATAACCTCAGTCTCATTCAACACATAAATTTTTCAACCAATACCCCAGTCATAAATATATAAATATAAAATATGTCCAACAACAACTGATTCCTAGTATACATCCACTTCATGACCTATACTGCATTTGTCTAAATCTACATTATCTCATCAACTGAAACAGACCACACCATCTCATCAACTATAACAAAAAAATAAAAAAAAATAAAAATAAACATAATAAATCATAATTACTGTAGAAAACCTAAAAAATTTCATTGATTGAAAGAGATCATCTTCCACCTACAGTGAAAACCACAATATTTAAGAAAAGAAATATAAAAGAAAAAAGACCCAAAATATATTTAGAATGTTTCACATAAAACTTTTTATTCTTTTAATCAAATAGAGGAAATTTTAACATAAAATAAATAATATATAATGAAAAACACTTTGAAAACATAAAATTACCTATTTAAGATAAAATTCAACACTTGAGACTGAAAAAGAGATAAGTAAATATTCTAATTTATTTTTAAAGAAACGTGTGGTGTGATTGAACTTGACTTAATAAACAAATTTTAAAGACTTTGATATCACAACATGTCCTATATTTCAAAAACAACTCAATGGTAGTATTCTAATGATTTCACACCAATCTGAGATCATTTTTATAGATTTGACTGTTCCATAAATTTTTTTGTGTTTTAAAACACTAAAAACATGTTTACGACCATCACTGGAAAACTATAATTCTAAATGACATGTTGTCATTTCTTACATTTCAAAATTAAACCTATGGTCATTTCCCCTAGTTTCAGGGAAATCTGATGTTTTTTTCTAATTTTTACCCCCTGACACTTGTTTTTAAAGTCTTTTGTACCTTTAAGAAGTGTTTATCATGTAATTATGACCACACCACATGTTAGATTTATTTTTTTCTATGTGTACACATAAAAAACAACTCATCAGTGGTTATCCTATTATTTCACATCAATTTGAGGGTGTTTGCTATGGTTTTGCCTATTCCAAGAATGTTTTAGTGTTTTAAAACACTAAAAACGCATTTATAGTCATATTAGAAAAAAATGTAAGTCTGAATAACATTTTTTCAGTTACTACATTTCAAAATTAAATCTATGGTTGATTTCTTATGATTTTAGGGCAATCTGAAGTCGTTTTCTAGGTTTCAACTCCCCGAAAATTATTTTTAAAGACTTTTATACCTTTAATAAATGTTTACCAAGTAATTATGACAATAATACATGTCATATTTATGTTTTTTCTATGTATAAACATCAAAAACCATCCAGTTGTGGTTTTCCCATGATTTCGCATCAATCTGAGGCTGTTTTTTAGGGTTTTTATTGTTCCACACATGTTTTAGTGTTTTAAAACACTAAAAACATGTTTTTGGACATCCAAGGAAAACTGTAAGTAATAATTATGTTCATATGATTCCTAAATTTCATTAATGAATTATGGATTGTTTTCTTAAAATATCAAAACAATATGAATACGTTTTCTTGGTTTTGAATAGGTCAGTTGTCCTTTTTACTAAAATTGATATCAATTTTAAATAAAATGATGCACTTGGATCCATAATGGGAACATTACGTATTTTATTGAGGTTCATTTTATTTATAAATGTAAAAAATGAATTATGGATCATTTTCCTAAATTATAAAAACAATCTAAATGTATTTTCTCAGTTTTAAGTAAGTGATTTGTCCTTCTTACTAAAATTGATGTCATTTTTAAATAAAAATATGCACTTGGAGTCATACCAGTCACACCATGTGTCAGATTGAGGTGATCCTGATTCTTGTACAAATCAAATGAATTTTATATCATTGTTATAAAGTATCAAAACAATATGATTATGTTTTCTCAGTTTTGAGTACATCACTTGTCTTTTTTACTAAATTGTGTTTTTAAACTGGAAACACGCACTTTGACTCATATTGATCACATCGTATATCAGTTTGACATGAGACTGATTCCTAAACATCAAAAATGTCTTATGAATCAATTTCATAAATTATTAAGAAAATATGAGCATGTTTTCTTGGTTTTCATTGTGTGACACTTTTTGAACTAAAATATCAATTTTAAACTGATGATGAGAACTTTGAGTCATACTGAGAACATCATGTATCAAATTGAGGTGAAACTGATTCCTATATATCAAAAATGACAAATAGATCATTTTACTAAAGAATAAAAACAATATGAATGTTTTTCCCAGTTTTGAGTAGGTCAGTTGTCCTTTTTACTAAAATGGATGTCAATTTTAAATAAAAAGACGTACTTGTAGACATACCGAGAACACCGTGTATCAGATTGACGTGTAGTTGATTCCTACACATCAAAGATAATTTATAGATCATTTTTATAATGTATCAAAACAATCCAAATAATTTTTTCTATTTTGAGTAGGAAATTTTTCCTTTTTACTAAAATTGATGTCAATTTTAAATAAAAAGACACACTTGGAGTCATATCGGTCACACTGTGCATCAGATTGAGGTGAAAATGATTCCTACACATTTCAAATGACTTATGGATCATTTTACTAAAGTACCAAAATAATAATAATGAGTTTAATCACTTTTGATTATATCACTTGTCTTTTTTACTAAATTTTCATTTTAAAATGGAAACATGGAATTTAACTCTTATCGATCACATCGTGTATCGATTTGATGTGAGACCAATTCCTATATGTTAAAAATGAATTATGAATCAATGTCCTAAATTATCATGTAAATCTGAGTATGTTTGCTTAGTTTTTAGTGAATGACACTTTTTGAAGTAAAATTATGATTTTAAACTAATAACAATACATGAATGGCCTGAAGGCCTTCTTTTTTATTTTATTATAGATAATCCCCCTTTTAATGGATGAATGGGAACCCGTACATGACCTATTGGCCCAAGGCACAAGGACCGACATGACTCGCAATACATGAACCGAAGGCCTAGAGGCATACTATGCCCAATACATGATCCGTAGGCTCAACCCACAGGAATTTCCCCTCCCCTAGCTTCTACATCATTGATCACCTAGCTCCCCACCTTGCATTATTGATTGGCTATCATTGCCCTGTGCAAATCTGCGCGGTTCCGGGTCCCGATGGCGGTCGCCATACCCACTCATTCTTCCAATCCGGTAGCTCTACTTCTGGTGACTGCAAGTCTTGTTGCTCTGATCCTCTTTTGGGGCCTGCTCTATGTGAATTGGGCTACTCCATGGTCTTTATGGACCAAATTCCCTAAGGCCCAAATACCTTTGATGACCCGAAGGCCCTGGAGACCCATAGGCCCAAATCGGTGGCCCGAAGGCCCAAATCGTGTGAATAGTTCCAGGTGCTACAGTACTGAATAGTACCTGCTACAGTGCTGCTAATTTATACATGTCAAAAATGACTCATATCATTTTATTAAAGTATTAAAACAATCGGAATATTTTTTTGGTTTTGAGTATATCAATTTTCTTTTTTACTAAATTTAAATTTAATTTTAATTAAAAAAAATCACTTAGAGTCATATCGGTCACATTGTGTGTCATATTGAGGTGTGGCTAATTCATACACATCCCAATCTCTCAAAAAATTATAACTACCAATGTTATAATGATTTCCATTATCTTTCTTTATCGAACTGTCAACACCGCATATTGACTTGATGTTATTTGATGAAAACCATTCTCAACGTTGAAAGCCAAAAGAGGAGAGGAATCTCATGTCCCTATTATATCATGAGAATTTGCCACAATGGACATATAATATTCCTCTATTCTTCCATATTTCAATAATGATAATGATTTTTCAGCTAATAACATCGAATCAATATGTAAGCGTTGGTAGTTCGAAAATAAAGGTAATGAAAATAGAAATCATGGTAACATTGGCGGAAAGAAACATCTTATCTATTTTGTTCCTTATTACAGATAGTTTAAATAAAAATAAGACTTCCCAAAATATATTTGAAGAAAAACTAAATAATTATTAGATAAAAATGATAAGGAAATTTACTTACAAATTGTAGATAAAATAATGATAAAATTAATTAAATAATCAATAGTAATTCACCTTTTTATGATAGTTGTATGCATTCTTAACACATTTCCTTGATTTCATTATTTTATTTGAAGGCTTGAAGTCAAATATATCATGAGCATGAGCAGATTCAAACAAACCAGCCCAACTCGAACAAAAAAATCCACCTGTATAAGAAAAACATTATTATATTAGTAATACTAAAAAGAAATATTAAACATAAATATGAAACAATACATTTATCACAAAGAAACCCCATGAATGTTATAAAAGATATCAAATATGTCTTCTTAAATTTAGAGTTGGAATATGAAGTGTATTTCTCAGTAAAGATAAAATTATTTTTTATTATATATTTACTTTTTCTTTTTTTTTATTTTTACTATGGTAACATGTTTTTAACTATAAAAATTATGTTTTACTAAATATATAAAATAACCCGTCTAAATTTTTTTTGTGTTCATACTTCATTTTTATGAATTTAAGGTAATGAAGTATATAATCATGATAACACAGACATTTAAAATAAAACATTTTATTTATTAGGAAAATATTTTCTGTAGAAAAATGATATTTTTACTATTTTTTTCTTAATATTATAATCCATTGATTACTAATAAAATTTCTATTAATATAATCATATATGTTTGTAAAAAACATTATAGTGTCATTATTTTAAATAGATAAATCTAATTTATTAGTTAAATGTTACAAAACATTAATAAAAAAAATTCGAAAATAATATTTTTATCATTACCATTATCATCAACATTAATCAAAGTAATTATACATTTATTTCCCAAAAATATACTAGAATTATTACATAGTATGATAATATTGATCTAAAATAAAGTGTAAATTTTTTGGATATAATTTCAATAGGTGATTAAAACTAATATTTTAATTTAATCGACTAAATCAATATTTTCATTAAAATATTACATATGTTTGAAAAATTATATACAAGTGTTATATAAATAAAACAAAGAATATTTTTTAATTTATTATATATATTTTTTTATAATATAAAAAGGCTTCAAAAAATTTAATATATTCTTCCATTATAGTAATGTAATGAAAGTAAATGTTTTAGAAAAAATGTTATTTTTTCACTATTTAGCTACACAAAAATTATTTACAAAAATTATGATACAATATTCATAAGATAATATTTATATATTAGAATCAAAAAATGATGTTTATTTTATAAAATTAAAACTAATAATATTTATATTAAAAAAATTATATAAAATGAAATAAATATTTGTAGGAAAATTACTGCTACAAAAATATTCAATGCTATATGAGCTCATGATATGTCATGCATACCCAAAATATTCAAATTTATATGTCTAACATTGATATTAAAGATAACACACCCCCTTCTATCACTATAGAGGATGAACCCCAGAGAAAACCATATTATCGGGATCTACATTGTGTTTTTGTTTCAAATTTTAAAGCTTCCATGGATTTTACCAAATTAATTTTTTATTTCATTTTTTTGGAAATACCACTTTGGGGAAAAGCGTAAAAGCTTAAAAAAACCGAAACAAAATTGTAGCAAGATACAACTAGAAAACCAAAACAAAACTGCACCTCGCTGGATAGGCTACCCAGCCGGATCAGACCAGTACTTCCATGCTAAGTCTCTGATATCAGTATCTGGGTGTGTGTGAGGTGAAAAACCCCACTAACATTTTTTTGAAAAGTTAATCTTAAAAAAATAGATATCATCCAAATACAAATTACATAATTCCTAATTAAAAGATAAAATAAAACACTTTGACCCCAGATGATTCCCAATGGTAGCAATGAAATGAGTCGCACGATTTCCCTCTCTCTTAACAAAGGAAAAACAACAGGAAGAGAACAAAGACACCAATGATATGATGATGTAAATAATGGAACTATAGGCCTTGTGGCTACCTTCATCCTCCTTAACTGCATTGATAATAACTTGATAATCATATTCAACCACAATATCCTTCTATTCGAGAGATGAGATGAACTACAAACCCTTCCAAATAGTCATATCATCTGCCAGAGGAGGGGACCAACTAATAATGATTGAGGAATGATGAGCTACAATAATAGGTCTATAATGATCCAAGAGGGAAACCCCTAATCCAACAGACCCATCCTTAGGAGTTGCCCCGTTGGTATTATGTTTGAGAACACACCAAGGGGGGATCCATCTAATGTGAGAGGGAAGAATGGGTGAAGGTAGGAAGTCCCCCTCAGCATCAATCCACTGAGAGCCCTAATTATATATCTTGTAAATCCAAAACATGTCATCTTTAACAATTTTCTTGTAAATGAAGGTATTATAGTGAAACCATATAATCTAGGCTCGGATACACAGACCTACGATAGTCTGGGTGGGCAATGATCTGAACCAGTCCCCCATAATGAGAAACATAAGGTTTCTCCAGCGAATGAGATCATGTCTCCCACATGTAGACCAAAGCCCGATGACCCAAGGGTGGGAATAAATGGCATGAAATTTCATCTCTACAGAACTACCACAGAGTGTTAATAAGCTATTATTAGAGAGGCTCTTATCATCCAGGTGAGCTTATATAGGTACAATACCCCTACCAATTTTACAACAAAAAATATTGTCATTCAGCGGAGAATTAAGATTCCAAATATGTTTCCAAATGGGGGCCAATTACCATTTCCACTTGTAATGCATGCCCTATAACTCAAAAGAATATTATATCATCTAGATGAATCAAGAGACCAGCACATCTTGTTCAGGATAGCGTTGTGGGGCATTGGAACTGCCAAGATAGCCTTACAGTTGGACTCAGTGAACCTAATATTGAGCCTTTAAAGATCCTAGCTAGAAAGTTCATCAACCAAGATCTCTCTAACAATCACATACTCATGGCAGGGCATAGGCAAGGAAGCAGAAATCATAAACTCTAAACTAGGAAGTTAGTATTCGCGCCAGATATTAATCGAATCACTCTTGGAAATTATCCAAAAAATTTCATGGTTCAAGAAAAAATTTGATCCCCAAAAACTCCTGTAGAAATAGCTCAGTCAAGGACCCATGATGGAAGACAAACAATCATCATAGGGAAAGTACTTAGCTTTGACGAATCTACTACTCAAGCTATCAGGGTTCTGTAAGAGGTACCAACCTTTCTTGGACATGAGGGCATTGTTAAATACTTTCAAATCACGAAATCCCATGCCAACATAGGCCTTAGAAGAACAAAAATTCTCCCAAGAGATCTAATGTAAATTATTTTTACCATTTTCATGACCCCACTAGAAATTAGAAAATGCTTAATGAAGTTGATGTGTAATGAAACCTAGGAGCATAAAAAGGGACACCACGTAAGATGGAATGACTTGGGCTATAGATTTAATAAGAAACTCCTTACCTGATCTAGAATTATTTTTATGTACCATCCCTGGATCTTCCTATGAACTTTATCAAGGGTAAAAGAGAATACCACTCTTTTGGAGCATCTAAAGAACGTCAGGATCCCTAGATATTTTTTATGTTTCACAAAAAACTCAATCCCAAAAAAACTGACAACATTATATCTCATCACATCTTGTACACATTGACTAAAATAAACCTTAAACTTGGTGAAATTGACCCATTGTCCCAAATCATTGGTGATACCGTCAATGATTTTGAGAATCTCTTGGCACTCTTGAGGAGTTACTCTTGAGAAAATGAGGCAATCGTCAGTGAAGAAAAGGTGAGTAATGGGGATTCTTTTTCGACATACCATGTCCCCATGGATAATACTTCCCAGAGCTTCTTTAGAAAAAATATGATAGAAAACATCATCAACAAGAAGAAACAATTAAGGGGAAATAGGGTCACCTTATCACAGGTCTCTAGATGGTTTGAAATTATTTGTGAGGAAGACATTAACTTTGATTCTATAAGAAATATTTTTAACACAACTCATGATCGCTCTCACCCATTTTATACAAAATCCCAATTTTCTCATAACCACTTCCATAAAGGCCCATTAAACCCTATTATACACCTTTTACATATCTAATTTCAAAGACAAGATCCCTCTCTTTGATATTGAATGAGTTTTCATTGATTGAAATATTTCATGGGCCACAATAGAATTATCTATGATGAGCCTCTTAGGAACAAAAGCAATATAATTATGAAAAATAATAGAGGGTAGGGCTTTACCCATGTGGTGGGAGAGTAATTTGGAGAATATCTTGTAAACCACATTGCACAATCTAATAGGCCTAAAATCAAAAAAAAATAATCAGGCCAGATACTTTTTGGATCAGAACAATAAGAGTTTAGTTAATCTTGTTTGTACTTATAGAACTAACCCATAACGCCTGTATCAAAGAAATAATATCTGGTCCCCCAATATGTGAGAACCATTTTTAGAAAAGGTCATGGAACCCATCTGGACCAGGCACCTTAGAATAATGGATACTCTTCCGGTCCACCACAACTTCTTCTACTAAGATATCTACTTCAAGGTTTTTGGCCTTTTCCTCAGTAAATTTAGGCTCAATAAATATCAAAAGATCCCCATGGGAGGTTCCCCCCTTAGAACAAAACAGATTTTTAAAGAAAGCATCAATCAGCTCTCGAATTTCCACCTTATCAGATGTAGTTTTTCTGTTCCTATCCTCTAAATTAGAAATAAGGTTCTTCCTTCTTCTAGCAGAAGACTTTTGATGAAATAATTTAGTATTTTGATCACCTTTTTTGATGAAGGCCTACCTTGATCAATAAAACCAATAACTTTCTTATCATCGCAGAGGCTCATCCATATTATTTTTTAGAGGCATGACCTTCTATAGAGAAAAACCTAAAGAATAATTTCCATAACATATGGAAAGAGCTTTCTTGAACCAACAAATTCTCTAATCAATGTCCCTAAAGTTTTTTTGACTCTATTTATGTAATTGAGAAGCCACCTCCTTAGTTTTACCCCAAACATGATTGTGATTGGAGGACCACACATCTTTGAAAAAATCACTACAACTATCATTGTGGATCCACATGCATTCGAATCTAATTCTCTACCTTGGCTGAACACCCTTGGGAATAACCTTCAGCTAAAGGAAAATGGGATAGTGGTCATAAGAGGCAAAAGGTAAGTTTGAAACCTCATACCTTGGGAATTACTTAATCCAGTCACAAGATGAAACAAACCTATCAAACCTTTCTAAAATTCTATAGGAATGATCACGTCCTCCAAACTAAGTAAATAGGCTCCTATAGAAACCAAGATCCAAGAGAGTAGCCTGGAGAAAGTAGTCCCAAAAAAGGTGCATGGAAGAAACACACTAACTAGCACCACTGAGCTCCTCATGGTGGTGCAGGATCTTGTTGAAATACCTACCAAATAAAATGGATACCTATAGTATATTTCTGATAGAGTTGACCAACTCCCAAGATCATTATTTATCGCTCGCTCCTGGCTAGACATAAAACTCCACAAAACACGGGTTCCTGAGGTTGGAGGATAGACAAGAAAATGTGATGATCAGAGAAGTTAATCACTGAAGTATTGAAATACTATATCTACATGAAATAGAGACCTCTAACATCGCCCAACCGTCTGACCAAGAAACAATTCGAAAACCTGGCCTTCGAAGCAATCCAACTCATGTCCTTGATTTCTAGCACGATCTCAAACAAAAAGACCATGTTGGGCTAGAACTTAGAGCTCTATTAGAGGTGCATATGAACTGAACATGGATTTCCAAGACCGCGATCGTTCTAGTATAAGGTTCTAATTGTGAAAGGTATGGTTGGTTCATGCTATCCTCAACCTCTGAAACTTCTAGAAGAGAACCATCATCTATCACTCTCCATATTTTTTTGAGATTATCCTCAAGAAGTGAGGCCTAAAAACCCTTCTTGGATCCATAACAAACTGAGTCACGGAAAACATATCCCAGATCCCCTCTATTAAACATTTTCTACTTTTGAGGAATTTTTTCACCTAAGTCTAATTCTCAATGAGGGTTGAGGCCTTCCCAAGATAAGGGAAAATAAATATTAGTATATGGGGAGAGTCCAGGGTCTATAGGGTCAGAGAAAATTGGGTTCGGCTCGTAAGGGGGCTTAAATGCATCCTCAGACCCTAATTCTATCCACGAGAATGGAACAACCATCTCTGAATAGGAAAAAACCCCTTCAATAGGACTAAAATCAGTGGTAGTGGGAGCATGTTGGGTGGATTTCATCAAAGACTTAGTTGATAGGCCATAAATAATGGTTTGAGATGCGTTAAGAGTATGACCTTCTCATTTTGGAGCAACAGGTAGCGGGGGGAGGGGGACTATCTCCCTCACCTCTCCCAACCTAGAAGAAGATGATCCCCCAACCCCCAAGATGACAACATGTTATCATCATAAGGGAACTCTATAGCCTCTTGAACAACCAAAGAAGGACAAGTGAGATGATGAATAGGAAAAGAGGTTGAAATCTAGTATGGTGAAACATTAAACATGTTTAGCCTAATGGAAGGTTTTGAAGAATTCAAAAAAGTTAAATTCCTAGAAAAATATACCTCAACATCCCAAGAGTCCTTACTAATAATCCCCTGCACAGGAAGGCCAACAGTTGAGGTACTTGAAGCCACCTAATGAGGAAAGGGTTATCCATTTGGGGAAGTGGGGAAAGAAGGTGGACCCAATGATACAACCACTCCCTTAGCATCTGAAAGGACTTGGGACTCCTTCATGTTGATCATAACTCTAGACTTATGTTTTTCAGCCATTGAAGTGGAAATTTTCGCCGAGGGTTTAGCCCACATCCATGGGCCATATTGCAGTTTCAATCAATCCCCATAATCTAATTTCTTTATTATAAAATATTTAACTCCATGGACAATGGTTCCATGGAAAAATAAGAATAAAGGTAGTTTTTGAAACTTAAGAGATACCCAGATCTTGTCTTCTGAAAGTTTCAAAAATAGACCCTACATAAGAGATTGAGAGATGTCCACCATGACCCTAATCCACAAATAGGTATCCCACTATATCGGATATTAATCATTCCAATCCATGAATTCCCTGATAGAGTTTCTGATCCCAAGCATGACTTTCTCATTTATACCTATAATGGAGATTCCTTTAACCCATATCCAGAAGGGGGAATAGGATAAATCTATCTCCCTAATGTTGAAACCATTTTAAAAGTCATTGAGCATAATAAATTTATTATCAAAGGACCACAGGCAGTCATTAAAAACTCTGATCTTATCAAGAAACCTATAGAATTCCAAGATAATCATTCTGACTTCAATCTCCCTGATAGCTAACCCTTCTTCCAATCTCCATATTTTCTGCATCATTTTTTTATGGAATTAAAGTTATCTGATCTTTTGGAAGAAATATTTCCCACCAGAAGACATGACAAATGATTTTGAAGGTTGATTTCCTCTTTAATACATACTTTTAAAGTCAATTTTTTCTAATCAGTAAATGAAAACTTCTCCCAAATATTGAGAAAATTGACCCCCATTGCTACGGATGGAAAAGGGAATGAGGTGGAGACGGGGAAATAGTCTCGAACCCACCTCAACCTATAAAAATTTGGAGTTTTGATCACCTATAGATAAGATGAAAATAAAGGATCCGAATATCACATATCAAACCTAGAGATAGAGAATACACTGATGAAAACCAACACAATACGTCATCAATGATCCATCGTAAGTCGTTACAGATAACCAATGAAATTTTTTGCAAAATGACGATCGAACCTAAAGATTGAGAAACCAAACCGAATTAGATCATCTGTCTGAAGCTATCCGAATGAAAAGATGCAATTCACTGACTGAGATCATCAAAAAATGTAGAAACACAGATCAAGCCTTATTGTATCCATCGCAAATACACCATAGGACCGTCAAGATCAAATAACCCTAAGGACCCTTAAGTATATTAATAACCCTGATTTTTCATAGAGTTCTGATGGTTGAAGAAGATCACTAAAGAACACATAAGGATTAAGGATTTGCGACTTGCTAAAATCAAAAAATTATCACAGATCCATCGTGGATCCACCTAGGGAAGACCAGATCCAGGAAGGATACGCGACCAACCTTACCTTGAGGACTGAGGGGCACCGTGTAAATTTGTAGATCCAAAACTTGAGAACCAAATATCATCACGAATATCTCGAGCTTTAAATAACTTTATGGAGTAAGAAACACCCCCAACCTCACCTTGAGAATGGGAGGATACCGCCTCGCCTTGGAGCAGGAAGTCACCACAAACACTCGAGCCAGAAACTCACCGCCTCGCCTTGAGAACTGAGGGAGGAAAAAGGAACATTTGGATAAAACTAAGAGACAACCTCTTAGAGTTGAGAGACTTAAGTAAACCCTCTAACTTGATTGAAATAAAATCATTCAACTCCAGAACAATTCTGATGAAATAATGATGAGTTATAACTAATGAGAAAGGGGTAAATTATATTAGCCCTCAAATATTCCCAATTTATTAATATTATAGTTGTATAATCATACTTTTCTTCAATTATATGGAAGAATATGTCAAATTATATCTATCTATTTAATCTAGAGAATGAATATCCTATAAGTGTGATAACCAAATCTATACCCATAACACCTTTAACCCCTACCATATTTTGTATATAAATAAACTTTGTATGAGTGAGTTTTCTATGAGAAACTACAAAAGACACAACTACAATTACATATCCAATAACTAATAAAGTTTAATATAATACCATGTACACATAAAATCATAATTGTAGAGATAAATTACAAGAAAATAACCCCTTAAAGAATAATATATTTTGGGTGATTATGGGGAGGAGGATGCAACCTTTAAGGGGGTGTCTGCATTGCTGTCGAGGAGGGGCTCTGATCTGGGGATATGGAGGTCAGAGGGGGGGATATGCATCACTGCTAAGGAGGTGAATTGATATAGGGGAAGGAGGTAGGGGGTTCTTTGTTTCCAAGGAGGAGGGTAACCATGAGCTAAGAAGAGGTAACTTGAAGGTGGGAGTGTTGGGGTTGGGGTTGGAAGGGGTGTCATAGGGGTTGGGGTCTTCGTAGAGAAGGGAGGAGGTAGGTTTTAGGGGTGGGGGAATGGGGGTTGTGGGGTGGGGGTGGGGGTCTCCACTGAGGAATAGAGAGGAGGAGGTTGGGGGTGTCATGAACCAATCCCGGGTCAACCCTGCACTGGTCACCCGAGCCAGTTTGTGACATGTCCCAAGGGGCATTCTTGATCCCCTCGGAATGGAAATAGTTCCAGACATCAAAATTTAACTATTGGAAATGATTTGGACCATGAAAAAAAGGTAAAATAAATAAATAAAAATTGATGATAAAAAATAAAACCAGTAGAGGAAAGAAAATAAGTTGCACATACCTCCATGTGACCTTATAGATCACCACCCAACCCATAACCAAGTTCACTCTGAGAGAGATCCAGTACTGAAGAAATATGAAACTGAAAAGATAACATAGGGGTGATCACCGAAATGATCAGTAGGAAAACACCACAGAATCTATACATTTCCTTCCACGAAACAGTCCATTAATGCTAGTTTTAAATACATATATAAAAATTGGGTTTTTCACTTTTTAACGAAACAAAAATCATTTCCCCATTTTAAATTCCAACATAAATACAAATCCTTTTCCAAAATCAATTTCCATTTGAAAACAAAAACCAAAACAGGTGATACCAAGGGTGTGCTAAAATAAAATAGGTAAACAGTGCAAGCTGGAAATAAACTAGTGCAGTAGAGCGGTGAGGATGGGAGGAGGGGTGAGGGATGGCTGGGAGCAGACCAGGAGGGCGAGGCCAGGAGCACAAGGGCGAGTCCAAGAGCAAACTAAGAGGACGAGGTGGAGGTGAGGTCATCTGTCAGAGCGTAGGGCGAGCACGGAGGGGGTGATGCAAGGAGGAAGCTTATGCAGTGAGTAAGGGGAAAGGGGGGCGATGAGTAGACCTAGGGTTTTTAGTATTGTTTCATTTTATAATTATAATAATAATAAAACCAATAATAATAATAGTAGTAGTAAAACCAAAAATAATAAAAATAAAATAACAATAAAAAATAAAAAACAATAAAAATTAATAATAAAAAAATTATAATAATAATAATAATAATAATAATAATAAATAACAACAATAATAATAATAGAACCATTAATACAATAATAATAATTTTAATCATTTTCTTAAAAACAATAACAATAATAATAATAATAATATCAATAATAATATTAATATCCTCAATAATAATCATAATAATAATAAAAATAACAACATAATATTATTATTATTATTATCAAAATTTATTTTTTAAAAATTTATTCCATTTATTTATCTTATTCTTATTTCATTTTATTTCTCATGAAATCGCATTACTTATTCTGAAAACTGGGTAACCACACGCTCGACGCACAGCTTAATAAATTGTTCGCAAGTTGCATGCCTCAACCTAGACCACTTGGGCACCCACGCAAGCACCTAGGCCGACTGCATGGTTACCGCTAACCCTGAGGTGCTCATGCACCGATCTCAAACCCACAAAAATAATTAAATGTCAAAAAAATTAAATTGGGACCTGGCCCAAACCATGATGTGAGTAACCAAATCCAAGGAATAATAAAATAAAAAAATAAGGTGTGAAAATTATCCCCACCAAAGAAACTTTCTACCCCAAAAAAGTCACCCAGTCGAACAATAGACAAAATAAGAATCCATGACTGATTGAAACCAAAAGAAACCACAACATAAGTGAATAGTAGAACATGAGAGGGTTCTCCCCACCATAATAACTAAACTAGTGTGGAAATTTAACACTCAAAACACCACCCTGGGAAGGGAGTGATTCGGGAACTCCCAACTTATCCAAATTAACTTCTATAGCACGAGTGAACAATACCACTGCTGAAACTTGGAACTCTTGACCCAGACCAAAAATCCCATCACTTGAGAAAAACCTTTAAGAAGATCTTAACTCAAGTAACAAACCTGAGCATAACTACAAACACCGATTCTTCCCCTGGAACTTACACCTCCAAACGAACACCGCCAAACCGATATTAACCCATACAAGGGACAAACATACTTTAAAAAAAACACATGATTTAGAAACCCACATCCACACAAACAGGAATGCTTGGATTATAATATAATGATTCCATCATAACTTCATGAAAAAACAATGAACTTACAAAAACATCAAAACTTTAACAATAGAAAAACAATAACAAAAAGACTTTAAATATTCTACTTCCAACATAGAACAAAAAATCCATACGAAAGTTTCACACCCCCGATAACTCCTGATTGTGCATGAGCTTTATCCCAATACCAATAGTTAGGGTTTTGATGGATGAAGTATCTACTACCGCACAATCAGGAACTAGAATCCTCTAGTCATAACGTTTTCTTCAAGAGATTCTTTCTGCAAAACTTCTCTAGATGACCCAAACACTTTTTGTTCCCTAAACGTACACACTGATGGCACACCATTCAAGGGTCTGATGAATTGGAAGCTATAACCACTTTAGAGGACTCTTTAGAAATAATTCCCTTTTTCACACCCTGCTCAATAGATGGGGAACCTTCACGAGCAACTGGATACGCTGGATTTCCAAGCGTCTATACTTCGAAGACCAACTCATCTTGGAACCCCTCATCCATAAGCTTCTCTAAATGATGGTCCTGGGAAGGAAGGGTCCACTCCTTGATCTCTAGATGAAGACCCATTATGAAGAGATAAGTCTTCATCAAAACATGTGACACTACCTCTAGAGAAAAGACACAAGTTTCTTGAATTGATCAACATGTGCTTTCACCGTCTGTTGGCCTTGTTAAATACACATGAGCTCTTCCCTTGTATTTATCTTCACCTCTTCAGGTATAAACCATATGACAAAGACATATTTAAATACATCCCATTTCACCCTAACTTTCATCGATGGTAGGGCGAACAACTCTCATTCATCTAGTGTTGGACCTTTGAACAAACCCAAAACATCACATGCTTTGATAACTTCAGAAGTTCCCAATACCCTGAAGATTATCTCAACATATTCAATCTACTCTATTTCCTCTAATGGACCCCGATCACCATAAAGGATAAGCAATGTTCGAGAAGGACCAAAAACTGGGCATGACTTATCAAAAAACCTAGGGACCTTTCTGGTTGGCATTTTTTGAATGACATAGAAAACACAAAGCTAAAACCGATATCAAATCAATGTATAATTAAAAGTAACATCCTGAGCCAAAATGACCAACTCAAAAAAAAACAAATACAAACACAACCCAAAATTCCCTTTTCAAAATCCTCTTTTCATTTTATATTTCAAAACTACCTTCTTTCAAGGACACTTTCTAAATACCAAACCCACTTTTCAAACCAAATCCAATATCCAAAATCATTTCCACTTTTTAAAATCACTTTTGAAAAACAAGGTCAGGTCTTTAATTCTAAGTACACACCCTAGTAATCCCATGAACCATTGCACATGTCTACATCCTATTTAATCCATACTCACCAACACACACTTTCCATGCATCCCCTCACATGTGTAAACATTCATAAAGAGTATATGAGGTTTCACCCAAACCATTTCTCTACCAATTCCAAAAGAACACTTTATTTTTAGTCTAAGAGCTTTAAATTTTAAAACACATTTCATGAATTTAAATCCTTTTAAAAGAAATCATTCTCATTTCAAAAACCCTTTTTCATTTTTCAAAATCGTACTTACACCAACTATAACCAATATGACACTCAAATTGCATAAAAACTATCGGAGCAAGGGACTAGTAGTCATGATTAACCTGGAGACATGGTAATGGGCCATTCCCCATGTAAGCGTCAACAACTAGGAGGAACTTAAACCATGTACTCAGACTCCACACGGGTCACTAATCCATGTAAAATCATGATGTGACATCGGATTGCCTCTGTTGTCATCCCTCAATATTAAACAAACTAGAATGAGACAAGGACTCAATTCCTAGACTACCCCTCACGACTCGAGGTTTGGAACAAGTGAGTGTTCATGAGGCCCTTCCCGTACCTACCTCTTGAGTCCCAATAGTCCTAATATCCATCTACTGGACACAACGAACAACAAGGTCTTGCTCTGATACCATTTTGACATGGACCAATCTCGGTTCAACCTTGAACTGGTCACCCGAGTTAGTCTGTGACATTTCCTGAGGGGCGTTCTCGATCCCCCTGGGATGGAAACCAGTGTCAAGCATCAAAATTTAACCATTGGGAATGATTTGACCCACGAACAAAAGATAAATAGATAAATAAAAACTAAGGATTAAAATAAAACCAGCAATGAAAATAAAATAAGTTGCACATGCCTCCATGTGACCTTATAGGTCACCACCCAACTCAGAACCAAGTTCTCTCTAAGAGTGATCCAGCGCTATAGAAATCTAAAACTAAAAATATAATGTAGGGTTGAGTACTAAAATGATCAGAAAAAAACATCAAATAATCCATGCCTTTCCTTTCATGAAACAGTCCATCAATACTAGTTTGAAATAAAGATATAAAAATAGGGGTTTTCACATTTTAATAAAACAAAAATCATTTCCCCATTTTAAAGTCCAACACAAAGACAAATAATTTTTCAAAACCAACTTCCATTTGAAAATGAAAACAAAAACAGGTGATACCAAAGGTCTGCTAAAATAAAATAGCTAAACAGTGTGAGCTAGATATAAACTAGTGCAATTGAAAGTAAACAAAAAATGTAAATGATTAAGTAACCATAGGTGATCCTAAACATCCCTATAAGACCCCCAGACGTACTCAGTTAGAACCCACCTTCTATCATATGGTGAATCTTCTATGTTTATAACCAACTAGCCACCCTAAAACTAACCAAATCCAATGGAAAATCCCACCTATCCTGACAACTAATCCAGGGGGTACCAACCCGTCTAATCAGGGTTGATCAACAATTATCACTCGATCATCTAAAAGATGCCTAGGAACCCATTGTGGTAGTAATATTGTGTAAGTAAGAGGCCCTCACATGTGTGACTCAACTCAAAGGTTTCCACCATACTTACCTACCCCAAACATGGACACTTCTAATGCATTCACCCATAAATGGTTACCCTAGATAGGAGCGCCCCATATACTAATATATTTATATGCATACATGTCAAACATAAAAAGTTCCAACCAGGCCATCACATCATTTGATTATCAAAACCAATTTATAAATCACTTTGAAATTTCCAACTGGTATTCACGTTAATTAGAAACCGACTCTCTTTTGCACAACACCAAACACCACTTTTAAGCTTAAAATGACAAATGGGCCCTAATGGTTTCCAAACCAAACACATTTTTAAAACGTCACCAATACAACATTAAACACCATTTCCAGGTTTCAAATTCCAAACAAACCTTTAAGATCTCAAAATCAAAATACATTTATAAAACCCTTTCTATTCTTTTAAAAAAATTAGCAACCTCATGAAATGTACCCAATGATCCTTTATATCAACATTTACCAAAGAACGTTTCAATTTAAAAATGGACCAAGCTTTAAATAATGCATTCAAAATGACATGACATGTCACAAACACACCTTTTCTAGAATAAAGTACCATTTGAGAAACTAAGGTGCAAGAAGAGCATTGTTCTAAAGTGTCATCTTCACTTAAATGCACATCCTTGTGTGCACCTAGTGCGCCCATGGGTGTGTTGTCATCCAATGACACCCTCACAATTCCATGAAAGTAAAAAAACCATTTTCATTTTCAAACCAACAATTTTTTCCCCAAACCCATTAAAATCACATAATCTCAAAAGCTGAAAATGTACATTAAAAAACAAGGGATGCTTTCCAGAATAGCTTACAATACATGCCAAAAAAACACAATTTTTTACATAAAATCCCAAATCAAAATCCTACCATATTAACATAACAATTTAAAGGGGGAATATCACACAAATAATCTAATTTCACTATAAACCCCCAATTTACAATTAACCAGGCACATTTGACACCTACGGATAGAAGCATAATTGAATATTTACTTCAAAAATTATTTTTAACAAATTATACTATCGATAAAACACCACAATAAATTTACTAAATGCATTACCAGGGTGCAAACCATACACAAAATTTTACTAAATAAGATTGACCACTTAATCCAACACATTGGACTTAAGCATGCTTAAACACAAACATGAAACACTTCAAGAGATATCTTTAACTAGTTCTAAAAAATCTATAAACACCATAAAAGAATAATTATCTATACCATGAAGTATTGAATCAAGTAAAAATAATAATTAAAGTAACACAAGAACCAATTAAGTGCTTCATAATGGAATGGAATGGAAACACCTACCTCAAACCAAGAGCACACACATCGGAACCTCAATGGAAAGAGGATCAACGCCTCGTGTACCAATCGCACACCTAAAACAATTATAAAAACATGTTAATTAAAATTCACTCCATTAGGGTGTTGTTAGTATGAAGGAAAAACCACTAAAACTAAGGGAGAAAATACCGGGGGTGTTTTCGGACATGGCGAATTCTTCGGAGAAAGTCGTGGTTGATAGGAGTGGGAGAGGGTGGCTACTGGGGGTTGGGTGCACCACTGGCAAGAGAAATGGAGAGAAGGGGAGGTCAGCTGGGGGTTAGGTGCACTATTGGCTGGAGAAAAAGAGAGCAGGGGTCGGCCAGAGCGTGCTGGTGAGGGGTGAGGAGACTAGGAGGGCGAGGGGACCAGGAGGGCAGAGCAGCGGGGATGGGCGGAGGGGCGAGGGCTGGCCAGGAGGGGACCAGGAGGGTGAGGCCAGGAGCATGAGGGTAAGGCCAAGTGTAGACCAGGAGGGTGAGGTAGAGGCAGGGTCAGCTATCGGAGGTGAGGGAGAGCACGAAAGGGGTGATGCAGGGAGGCAGCTCGTGCAACGGGTAAGGGGAAGGGGGGTGATTGGTAGACCTAGGGTTTTTAGTTTTTTTCATTTTATTATAATAATAAAAAACCAATAATAATAATAATAATAATAATAATAATAATAATTAAAATAATAATAAAAATTAATAACAATAAAAAATAATTAAAAAAATAATTAAAAAATAACAATAATAATAATAATACCATTAATACAATAAGAATAATTTTAATAATAATTTTAATCATTTTTCTTAAAAAAATAACAATAATAATAATAATATCAATAATAATATTAATATTCTTAATAATAATCACAATAATAATAAAAATAACAATATAATATTATTATTGTTATCAAACATTCTTTTTTTTTAATATTCCATTCATTTGTCTTATTCTCATTTCATTTTATTTCTCAGGCAATTTCATTATTTATTCTAAAAACTGGTAACTATGTGCTCTTTGAACGGCTTAATAAACCACGTGAAAGTTACACGCCTCAACCCAGACCACTTGGGAACCCACACAAGCACCCCGGGCGACCGCACGGTTACTGCTAACCATGTGGTGCCCATGCACCGGTCTGAAGCCCACAAAAATAATTAAATGTCAAAAATTTTAAATCGGAACCTAGCCTAAATCTTTATGTGAGTAACCAAATCCAAGGAATAATAAAATTAAAAAAAATTAAAATTCAGTGTGTGATAGGGGGGACAGGGGTCACGGGATCGGGGTTGCCATTGAGGAATGGAGAGGGGGAGGTCAGAGGGGTGGGGGAGCGGGGGTCACGGGGGTCATGGTCACTATTGGGGAACTGATAGGAGGAGTTTGGGGTAGGAATGTAGTGGAAATTGATCAGGGTTGCACAGAGGGATTTGGGGAGGGAGAGGAATTATGTTTTTTTATTAAACATTGAGTGGAATTTAATTAAAATTGTCGTTAATTGTTAAAATAATAAAAAAATATTCATTTTTATAAAAATACCTCTATATTATATATATTTTTAAAATGAATTTAATTTATAAGGCTTACTGGAATTGTAGCTAATAAACCACCACTAAGCGGTCCTTTTTTGTAGTGTCCATGTCAATGTTACATTTCGAGTAATATCTGCTTTATTTTTCATATATGTTTGGACTTGTTATTCATAATCCTCTTACTTAGATCATGATTAACTTATTTACAGAATGTAAATTATGGTATAAATATCATATATATTCAGTATATATGTATTTATAATAATCTATATAAGATAGAAATATTAAACAAAATACACCATTTATGGAGACGGTAGGCCGTACGTATGCATGAACACTGCTTCTATTTTATTATCATATTGAAAGAAAGAAATTAAATGATATATATATATATATAATATCATTACAGTATAATTATTATGAAATATATGTCTTATAAGTTTACTGAACACATCCTTAATCCATCCTATAGAAAGAGTGAAGAAACCACATCGATTTGAGGAGCCGGTAGTCCCCACTTCTACAGACAAAGTTATCGTAGTTACAAAAAAAATGGAAATCATAAAGGTATGTTCTATATAAAATTTTTAAAACCATAAATACATTATAAATTTCACATATATCATATATGAAAAATTTCATCAAGCTCTCTTGAAAGATGGCCTTTGTGCCGCCAACCGCTCCTCTGCCCCAAACCTCACCTCTACCACCATTGAACCCTCCTCTGCCACGAACCCTCCTCCACTACGAACACTACTCCGCCACACACCATCCTCCACTATGAACCCACTTCCACTACAACCCCTCCTCCACCATGAACTCTCCTTTTCCATGAACCCACCTTCATCATGAACTCTCCTCCACCGTGAACCCACCTCCGTTGTGAACCCACCTCCGTCACGAACCCATATCCCCTGTGAACCCACCTATGTTGTGAACCCATATCCGTCGAGAACACACCTACATCACATGTCAAACCCCACCTCCATTGTGCACCCTCCTCCGCTATGAACCCCTCCATGTCCTCTGCTTTCGTCGCCTCCACTACCTACCCCAAATCTGCCGCTGCCAGACCCTACTGCTACCGTGGGTATGCCATTTTTTCACAATATTATGAATTTCTAATATATAGATAGATTTTGGTTTTAATTGGGTTTTGGTATGTTCTTAAATTACATTTAAATTTTTAGTATGTTCCTATTTGTGCAACCTAGGTTCCCTAAACATCAGTGTCAGGCCCACCACACCCAGTGATAGTTTATATTGAGGTTACATTTTGGGAATTACCTTTAGTAATACATTGTTCCTATTATCTCTAGTGAATCTCTAGGTGTAAAAATCAAATATCCCACCTCTTTTAACCTCCAAACCCCACCCCCACCCAGTGTTCTAGAAGATTACTAGCCCTAGAACCTCTTGATCCTCCCTTCCCTGAATCAGTTGTGGTTGGTGAAAATCACTTAACATCGTGTTTCACTCTCGCTTTGGTTCAATTGATTTCATGGAATCAATGGATTAGATTTCGATAGATGGATCCTCATACCAATCTATTGTGTAGGGTTATCATTTATAGCCTTCTCACATTCAATTTTCTTCTCTGGTTTTGATGTTTGGGTATGATCGTAATTCATTAAAAAGATTTTCCATTGTAATCAACTTGTCTGACCTCTACGGTATGGATACAACTTCAATCATGAACAAGAAATCATTTTTCAAACATATTTTCTTAGAGATAGAGTCCATCTAGGCCTTTCATAGAATGGTCATAGTTACAGTTGTAATAGATTTATCCTTCTTTAAGGGACCTTATATTCTTAACAAGGTAAATATTCATCTCTGGAATAATCAATAATTCATCTCCCTAAGCTCTATCACCCATATTATAATCCTTCTATTCTCTAATCAATTTGGAATGCGTATGGACATTTTATATATGCCAAAAAATCAACTCTCTAGATGTAGCACAATATAGTGGACATAATCTACGTGGATCATGATTTGGACTCACCTTTAATGATCAACATCATTGAGGCATATCATTACTCCTTCTTGGATTTTGATTATCTTATTAAACTATAATTCTCCTTTTCTTAGGATATGTTTCCCTTTATTTAGCCAAATTTCATTTGATACATCTCTTTTTTATGGTAGTAATATAATTACTATATTTACATATAGAATTATACTAACCATGTTAATTAGATCTAACCATATTGTGTGTCTCCTCTATTGGACATGGATTCTCCTCATGATTATATTGTGCAGCCAGTCACATTATCCTCCATGAATCTGTTGCATAAAGTCACTCTTAACTTTTCAATAAATTAAATAAGAAGAAGAAAACTAAATCTGTTTCCCATAATCCATGATGTATGATAACTTGATCAATGAATAATTACAAAATAAATGTTGATACACAATATACTTTTGTTTCAAGCACCCAGGACTCCACTATGTCATCTTGATGACCTCTATGTAATTGGGATTAATTTCATTTTACAACATAAATTCCTATATCCCATCAATTATTATTGATTATTTAGGGGTTTTTTCAAAAGAATCATAGAGCTAATATCTTACATTCTTATTTGTATATATAACTGATATTGTACATTCAATTTAAAAAATATGTATATATATTTATATCACATAGTGATTAATATTCTGTTTAACAATAAATTTTTATTGTCCTTGGAATATAATTAACATTAATAGGTTGCAATAGTTTCCCACTATAATGAGAACATAGATATTCCATAAAGATATTCTAAAATCAATTTATCATATAGTCTAAATACATCTATCTTACATGACATAGATGATGGTTTACTATTAGGTGGTGGAGTCTCATATGAAATTGATACATCTTCTCAGGAAGTTCACGGTTGGTGATCTCTAAGAAGAAAGGTCCCTATGAAATACCCACTAATATGAATTCCACATGTTTAATGTGTCATTTTATATTACTATATGAATTTTTATTTTCCTTAAAAATAGTTTTTTTGTTTGTCTTATAGAATTTTATTTTATAAAATATTGGTTATTTTAGATTCAGGTATCTTTTATAAAGCGAATCTCTTAGAATTTTTTTCTTTGTGAAAATTCTTAAGTGCCTATTTTAAAATGATCCAAATGTTTTGAAATTTTTATTAAAAAATCATATGTTTTTAACATATGTTATTTTGGTTTTAAATAGATTTAAAATGATTTAAACACTTGGCATGGACTTATGTTGTAATCCAACTATTTTTCAACTCCCCCGATTGGATTTTATAAAGGGATGTGAAAGTTTTGAAAGTGTTTTAATGCTGGTTTCATTTTAAAAAGGGGTTTGTGAAGTTTTAAATAAAAATGTGTAAAATATAGAGGATTTTTTTTTATTTTAAATGATTAAGATTGTTGGGTCATGAAGTTTCCTTGAATGTTAAAAAAAGTAATTGTGGTTCTGTGAAAGATTTCATGGAATTGATTGGTTTATTTTAAAAAGGGTGTGTTATTTTAAAGAGTAATTTGTGTAAATGATTGATTTTTTTAATGGGATTTCAAATGGGATTTTATAAATAGTTTTTAAAGGAAATCTGAATTTTAGTTTTTCCATAATATTTTAAGTTTATATTTTTATAGAATTAGGAAAACCAATACATTATATAGGGAAGACAAGTAGAGTGTCACTAACTCTATCCAACATATAGTATATCCAGCATGACATCTCTCTTGAAAAGAATAAATTGATTTTTAACCCCATTGAAACTCCTAAACCTACATTGCATCCAACATCATCTGCAAGGTTTAAATTAGGGTCCACTTGTTTGATATGTCTATTTAGGCCTTTTACCTCACAATGATGTGATTTATTATTAATATTAAATGCTTGGTGCTTACTCATGGACGTGAAAATGGTCTCTTTCTTATGAGGGTTTTAGATTTGACATGTGATTTACTACTTATATTATATTTATTCATGTGAAGATCATTGAATTTTTGTTTCTCACTTCCACTTGTTTGGATGGATGGGAACCCTATAAATTAAGAAATAAGTATACATGTATACTACACTAGTTAGGTCATGCACTAACTTGTTTTCCCAAGTTTTATGGTTTTCTTAGTCTATAAGAGTGTCCCTAATGAGGAATGTGTGGGTAAGTTAGGTGGATTTTCTTTTTTTTAGGATTCAACATAGGCCGACTATTGGCATCATTGTAGTGTGAGTAAAAAATGAAGAAATAACTAAATTCCATATATGATTTTGATACATTAAAGATAATATAATTGGAATGAGGAAAGTGGGATCTATAGAAAAATTATATTTATAATCTAATGAATAAAGTAGATGATAGGAAATAGTGAAAGGTGTATCTAGTTGTAAATGTATTTTAATAATTAGAAGGATTATATTTTAGTTAGATTTTCTCTCCTAATATAAAGCATATAATAATTCAGATGGTTCTCATCTTGGTTTCCATTTAAGGTTTATTTCTATAACAACTGAATTTCATGATTATATTCTTTTAGGGAGATTTAGAGGAAGAGATCTATATGGCTCAACTATATAATAATTCATATGGTCCTGATCTTGGTTTCCATTGAAGGTTTATTTCTATAAAAAATGGATATCATGATTATATTCCTTCATATATATTTGGAGGAATAAATATACATAGATCAACTGGGTGGCTTCATGATGAATGGAAGAAAAGGTTCGGTTCGAGTCTCAAATGGAGTTTTTGGGGGTTTAAGTAGGCACAAAGACAATGTAACTATAATTTAAATGGTTTCATGGTATAATTAATGTTTATGTAATTTAATTTAAATAATTTCTACTATATTAAGATGTATTATGATGGGATTTTTTTTCATTTTACTTCTTTATGTAGATGAATTTCTCTTAGTTGGTCCAATGATGGAAATGCTGGAAGATCTGAAGATTTATTTATCTAGAAGATCCCAAATGAAGGACCTTGGTTCTATAAAGTAGATATTAGGGATAAATATTGAAAGATACTTAAATTTTATAACATTTTTAGAATTGGTTAAGTTTTATATCAATGTTTTGTGTATTTATTTTGTTAAATATTAATATTACCAAATCAAATTGGATGGATATAAATAAAGAATTAATGGATTCCAATTGTTCGAAAAAAGAGTATGAATATGGAGTGAAAGAGTTTATCAAGTTTGCAAAATATCTTGCATATGACCCTTCTCAAATCCTTTGTCTGTGTTTATGATATTTTTATTCAAAAAATATTAGTTCATAGGAGTTGGAAGAACACTTGATCTATCATAAAATAGATAAAAGTTATAAATTATGGAATAAACATGGGGAAAAGGTGAATGTAGCTAGTGGCTGGGATAGAACTGTGTTTTATGGATCATATGTTATAATTAAAAGTATTGACAATAAAGAATATTATATCGAGGATGTGATTACAGATGTGAATGACGATAAAGATCGCATTGAGGAAATAAAAAGGACAGTTTAAGATGAACTTCATGATTGCCCCAAATTGTTTGGGAAGGTAAATAGTTTTCAAAAGACATCATTTTATGATGGTTTCACTAAAAATATAGAATTTTTAGCCCTATTGAAGATGTATAATTTAAAAGAAGGCACTGGATAGAGTGACTCTAGTTTTATGGAACTACTTTCTATCTTGAATGACATGCTTCCAAAGGATAATGAGCTCTCGAACCAAACATATAAAACCAAATGAATTCTACACTTGATGATTATGATCTCTGAAAGAATACATGCATGCCGGAATGATTGTATATTGTTGATCAAGGACCAAAAATTGCTTACAAATTTCCCAAAGTATGGTACTTTCGATACAAGAAAGATGAATTTATTCCTACAAAAGTTGTATGGTACTTTCCAATCATTGAAAGGTTTTAGAATCTATATGAAAGTGAGGATATTACAGGGTAATTGATGTGTCATACATATATAAGAATTAAAGATGGGAAACTACGTCACCTGATAGACTCTAATCAGTAGAATAGAATTGATCATGAGTATCTTGAATTTGGAAATGAGTCGAGAAACCTTTGTCTTTCATTATCTACAGATAGAGTGAATCCTTTTGGTTTTTAAAGCATCACTCATAGTATAGGGCTGGTTATGTTGGTAAATTATAATTATCCACTATGGTTATGCATGAAATTAAAATACATCTTTTTATATATGCTTATATCAGTACCAAAACAACCGGGTAATGATATTTATGTTTATTTGTCTCCATTAATAGAGGATTTAAAATTATTGTGGTATTTAGGTGTTACATTGTATGATTCTTAAAAAAATGAAGATTTCATATTGAGAGCCATTTTGTATGAGATGATAAATTAATTTCCTACTTATGGAAATTTTTTCGGATATAACATTAAAGAAACTCAAGTGTGTCCTATTTATGAACAAGGTACACATTCAATTAGGTTGAAACATTTATCGAAAACTGTGTTTCTAGGAAATCACATATTTCTACCCCAATGAAAAAAGTAATAATCTTGGATGACGTCATTTGATGGAAGCTCATAAGAATATACAACACCATCTCCACTAATAGGTGATCAAATGTTTGAGAAAGTAAAAGATGTGGACACTGATTTTGGTAAGCCTTTTTTGAAAAACCTTATTAAAACCAATTGGAAAAAGTTATAAGTTTTTTTTAATTACCATACTAAAATTTTCTGTAGGCCAGACATTTTCTTGATATTATTCATGTTAAAAAAAATGTATGTGATAGTTTCATCCGCACATTGCTAAATGCACCTGATGAAATTTCCGACTATGGAAATAGAAATTACCATCATATTATGTGAATTGTAAAAGTTCTTCCCACCAAAATTATTTGATATGATGGTTCACTTGGTGAGATAGATTTGATTATATGGTCTTATACACTATATATAGATGTACCTGATTGAACAGTATATGATGATTTTGAAAGGGTATGTCAAAAATCAAAGTCCGCCTGAGGGTTGTATTATAGAGTGATGTATTGTTGAGGAAGAAGTTGAATTCTGTTCTGAATAACTATCTGGTGTGGAAAGAATTGGTCTGCTAAAATCTCTTCACATTACGCACCTTGCGGGTGAAGAAATTTCTCAAAGAGATGTTGTCTCAATCAATATTAAAGATCAAGAGTAGGCCCACCATTACGTTTTTCATAACAGTTTGGAGGTTTCTCTATAAGTTGAAACCTAAAAATAAATTCTTAGGTATTTTAATCCATCAAGGGATGAAATATGGATATCAAATAAACATAATCAATAGTGTATAGGATGGTTTTAGGACCATATTTTTAAGGATTCAGATAACAATCCAGATTCAATTTCAGAATTACTTCAATGACTAGTTGGAGGACCAAGTGTGTATGTATTATATTACAATAGTTATGTAATTAATTGTTATATGTTCTATAAAAATGAGCATGATGAAGATAGTACCCTGGGAAATAGTGGAGTTACACTTGTGGGTGAAGTGATGCATGTTTCCGGTACTAAAAAAGTAAATCCAATTTACATGAATATTCTATACTTTGGCATCATCAAACAAATATGGGTGTTGGATTATACTACATTAAAAGTTATATTTTTTCAATGTAAGTGGGTAGATAATAGGAGTTCTGTTAAAATTAATGAATTGGGATTCATGAAAGTAGATTTCAGTAAGGAAGGGTACAAATAAGAACTGTTTATAATAAAATAACTAGAAGTACAAGTATTTTATGTTCTGAATCCTGAAAACTGAGAGTGGTTAATTGTTCTATTATCGACCAAAACCACTGAAGGGTCCAATGAAAATTCAACTGAGGATGACCATTTCATTAGGACTTCGCAATCATTTCACATCAATCCCAATGTATAGGAATTTTTTATGTCAGAGGAGTCCACAATGAATGGATTTGGATAGTTGATAGATGGGTAAAATACCTTTAACATTAAAAAAAGAGATTTCAATAATCAGATAATATATTTTTTTGTAATATAAATTATTTTAACTCTTGTTATTATATATTTTCTTCTGAATTTATGTAATATAAATTAAATGTTAAATAACTTCTACAAATAATGATTATTGCACGTGCTGGTGCTCCCAGTTTTGAGGAACAATAGGCCTCTCAACCTACTACTGCTCGTAGTGAAGATGAAAAATGAACTTTTGCATGTGATGGTGCTCCCAATCCTGAGTAAAAATAAGTATCTCAACCTAATGTTGCTATTAGTGAAGAGGAACGACCTTCTGTACATTTTGGTTCTCCCATTCTTAAGGAAAAATGTGTTTCTCAACCTGCTATTACTCTCAGTGCATAGGTACAATAACCATCGGCACATTCCAATGCTACCACTCTAGAGGAACATATTGATGATGTTCAATCTTGGGAAATGGTAGGTGATGAAGGACTGACAAAGCATAAAAAATAGGATCACCGTATTTTGATGACGTTAGCAAAAATCATTAAGGTGAAATTCAAAGGCATCAAATACGAGGTCAGATGGAATGCCTGGAGCCAGTATGTTAACCCCAAAAAGTCCATGTTCAGTAGTTATATTGAAATTGTCACTGGGAAACAGGTGAAAATTTATGTAAATTCATGAAACCATGTTGTGTTTGGGCTTAATACACTGATGTGGGAAGAGATTATGGTAACATTATGATATCATTTATTTCTTTTAAATAAAATAAAATAATGAAACATTGAATTACTCTTCATCATCCATTACAAAGTGAATTTATATTAGATGAACCCCACAAGAAATATGTATTAATGTTTGATGTAAGGATTCATAGAGGATTTTACACAATTCTATCAAGACATCATCTTAAAGATGTTGAAGGGAAAATAAACCTGCACCCACTTCTTATCTATGCACACCTAATAACTCAAGAAGTGTGGGATGTATTTACGGGCCATTATGTAGATGTGTATTTTCAGGTACATTGTGTATAGTAATATATTGTTTAATGATATATGTATTCATTACTATGATTGAAATTTTTTTATCTATGAAACAACAAATAAGTGGTGGAAATAAGGAATGAACATCAAAGCAAGCGTACCCCTACCGTAAAGCAAGGATGGGGTACACTTAAGTTGAAAAAAATGGAATGTGTTTTAAATATACCATAATACTTTTATATGACATGAAATAACACCATAATTATGTTCTTCTATTTATATATATACTGATAACTCCAAATCTAAAGCCACTTCCATCCAATGCCATGTGTTATGGAAGGAGGCACGTGTAAATAAATATGGGATTATAATAGATGAAAACACACAAAAGGTGTAGGAAACATGTGTAAGTATTACATAATAATTTTTTTCTTTAAATCGCTATTTCATAATAATGATCACTTATTTTCCAATATTTTTTATCTGATATAGTCACGGGTATCAGCAATACCTTTACTAGATAAACACATACTATTGGTGGCCTTGAAGCAGCTAGAATAGTATGGTCACGTCAGAGGTGCAGGTTTTTGGGTGACACCCTAAACATATTTTTAAAAAATAAACAAGAGGAGGATCAAAATTAATTAATAAAATAAATGAGAGAATGGATATCTACCCTTGAATAATAATTCCAATGGCATAGAGAGATGATGGAAACTTTTATGGGGGAGGAAAAGAGAAGAAGAAACTCAAGAACAGCCACCACATAGAGATATCACCCCACCCCCGCCCGCTATGAGGCCAGCCATTCCCCTTAAAGAGTTTTTTTAGCCGAGATTATCAATGTTTTAATAAAAAAAATTGTGAAATGTGAATCAGAAAGACATTAATACCTTTCCTTTACTAATATTCTACAGGGTGATAATGGCTATGATTTATATCTATAAATTCCCACTCATTACCTTGTAGTGAGGGCTACTGTATTCAATATCCAAAACAACATGCTACATAGTATACCACTTCCAACAGGTCATGTGTGAGTGTCGATTAGTGTATCCCATAAGCCAAGTGTCGATCTACCTATTCTAATTCATGAGGAAGATATTCATATGGTCGGAAAATATGTTAAAAAATTCATCGCATGGCCATCACGTTTTTTAAAAAAACATGTCGACAATGAGGTATTCATTTCCAACTTATTTTTCAAGGTAAAACTTTAACAATTAATGAAAAAAGTCCAAACCAATGAATGTTATTTTTGACGAACAAGGAAGGGGATGAAATGAAATACCGACTCAAAACCATCTAAAGGATCGACCAACCAATCGAAAATATCTACCTAAAGCACCATTACCCCACTCGTTCTATAACCTCACTTACTAGAATTGAAGGTTTGTGTGGATACAAAGTAAAAATATGGTTTTAATAAAATAGTTGATTTTGAAGAAAATATATACAGAGAGAAGGATCAATACTTCATTGGGGTTGAGAGTTTAAGTGAAATCCTCGACTATGATTGGATAGGTGGATCAATTGTAAATGTATACATGAGGTATGTTTTCCTGATTTGATTTTCCAAAATCTGTTATACTATATTAATTATGACTAAATACATTTATTATTTTTGGAAGGTATATATATGAAAAAATAAAGGGATTTTCCCATGAAAGAAAATTTGGACTCATTAGTCCTCACATATCCTCTACAGAACAACCAAAAATAGATACAAAAAAGGATGATATAGTGGAAGGTCTGATCAAATCATTTGAAATCAGGATTTCAGATGACAGAATCTATTTAATACCAAAAATGAAATGGTAAAACTCTAAAATTTAAACATATCAAATATATTTTCATTTATTTCATTACTTATTCCTTTTTTTAGGCAGCATTGGACTCTCATTGTGGTAAATTTGGATACCACAATGATTTATTTCCTGGATTCAATGCATGGATATCAAACAAAACATCCAGACATGATGGAGTTTGTCAATAATTAATACACCACATCTAATGTTTTAGAACTAAACATCAAGTTATATAATTTATATTATATTTTAATGAGGATTCTGTTATGATAGGGTGGTGCATCAATATCATGAAAAACAAGGAATTATGCAAGGGGATAAGCATGAGAAAGAATAAAAGTACTACAAATGGACAAGTGTTAGGGTATATACAATAATATTTCACTATATAACACATATCAAAACAAATTACATATCCTCATCAATGTTTCTATAGTGTATGAAACAAACCAATGGAAAATATTATGGTTATTATATTTGTAAATTTAAGAGAGAGGTCATATTACATGAACAAACTAGAATCTATGAAGAGGTATTTTTGAAGATAATTACGAATTCATTTAAAAAGACTTATATTCCAAACACGATATATATGTTCTTAGAAATGAATGGGCAGCATACCTGATGGAAGAATATACACAAATAGCATGAAGATGTGATTTCCATATAATTAGTGGATTGTTTCATATTTATATTTAATTTAATTATTTTTAGTATTACTTATATAATAATTTCTTTATTATATAGGTAGATTCTTTTTTTCCATTCGGGGTGATTTTTTCAAAGATGGTCATGCTCATGAGAGATTGGACTTCGAGGCTATAACTCAAAATGCAAGGAGAAGGTAATGTTTTTTTTTAATATACTATGTTTTTCCTCATAATATTATATGTTCTATACTAAATTAATATAATCTATATTAAATGTTTAACTACTCATGTAGACAACATCTTCCATAGACTTATTCTCCCTCAAAACCTTATCACCCTTTCATTTTTGGAATTTATCACTTTCCTTCAAAGGTAGTGGAGGGATCTTGAAGTAAAGTGATAAATGTGGATAATGTAGTGTTACCATTTCAACAAAGAAAGAAAATTATAACCATAGTAACACACTATGTGGAATGTATGACTCAAAGTGTGTCTTATTATTTAATTAATTAATTTTTTCATCATTTTATCTATCATTTGTAAGTTAATTTCCTTATAATTTTTATCTAATACTTATTTTTTTATAGATCTTTTGGGAAGTCATGCTTTCCTTTCAATTATTTATAACAATACAGAAAAGAGAGAACATGTTCCTTTCAGGTGGAAGAGGAAACCCCATGTTGCATGAAATGTGAAGTAAATCATAAGTATGCATCTACCAAGGGATTTATCAACAGTTTAATGAAATGTATGACTTCCCAAAATACCTATCATGAATATTTTCCTAAACCATGTAGTAATCAGCCGTAGATCAATTAGTCGCACCTCAATTTGAAACACAATGTGCTCAGTATGACTAAAAGTGTATGTTTTTAGTTTGTAATATTCTTTTATACTTTAATATTAATGTCTTATAAACTAACATTCTTTGATCCATGACTAATTATTGTCATCTATAATAAGTTGGGTATGAATTTCAAAATTTAATATCACCTTCTAACATCTTTATGCTCATGTTTTCCTTATATGATCATTGATATCTCCCTTTTTTACACTTATTAAGAATCTATGATTACCCTTTATTGTGCTTCATATCCTTAGGTTATTAAGAATGGTTTTAGAAATTATATGTCTCAAAATGTTTCTAGTAAATAATAACTTAATGAAAGACTCTTATGAACAAGTTCTTTATGTTTCCATGTTTCCAAAAGCAGTAGACCTAAGCTATTCTAGACTGGATCATTTTGTTATGTAAGGAATATTAATCTAATAAGATGTGATATCTATGTATAAAATATCTGAGTCAATATAGTTGGTATCATAGAAACTGACGTACTCAAAACTGAGAAAAAAGGACAAGTGACCAGTATCACTCAATGTGCCTATTTTTATTTAAAATTAACATTACTTTTAGTAAAAAGAACAAGACACATACTAAAAACAAACAAAATGAATTCGTATTATTTTGATACTTTAGGATAATGATCCATAACTCATTTTTGATGTGTAGGAATCAACCTAGCCTCAATATAATGCACGGTGTGCCCGATAAGACTTTAACTGTGTATTTTTATATTAAATTGACATTAAATTTAGAAAAAAGAACAACTGGAATACTGAAAACAGAGAAAAAAATTTAGATTATTTTGAATTATTTACAAAAAAAATCATGAGTCATTTTTCACATGTAAAAATCAACCACAATGAAATTTGATGCATGGTGTGACCGGTTTGACTAATAGTGTTCGTTATCAGTTTAAAATTAACATTTTAGGTCAAAAAATGTCACTCACCGAAAACCAATAAAATATGATTTGATTTTATTCATAATTTATAAAATAGATTAATAAGTCATTTTTTATGTGTATGAAGTGTTATCACACCACACCAACACACGATGCGATTAGTATGACTTAAAATGCATGTTTCCAGTTTGAAATGATATTTTAGTAAAGAAACACAACTGACATACTGAAAACTGAGAAAACACATCCGGATTGTTTTGATAATTTAGTAAAATTATATATAAGTAATTTTTGACATGCAGGAATCAACAACACCTGAATATGATGCATGTTGTGGCCATTATAACTCAAAGTGTCTTTTTTTATTTAAAATTCACATTGATTTAAGTAAAACCAAAAAGTGAAATACTAAAAACCAAGCAAACGAATTTTTATTGTTTTGATATTTTATTAAAATGGTACATAAGTCATTTTTGATGCGTAAAAGTCAACCAAACATCAATATGATGCACGGTGTGATAGGTATGACTCCAAGTGTGTCTTTTTATTTAAAATTGACATTAATTTAAGCAAAAAAGAACAAGTGACATACTGAAAAATGAGAAAACACATTCGTATTGTTTTTATACTTTAGGAAAATGATCCATGAGTCATTTGTGACATGTAGGAATCAGAAACACCTCAATCTAACACACAGTGTGACCGGTATGACTAAAAGTGTCTATTAATAGTTTAAAATTGACATTTTTGTTTAAAACTTATCACTCACTGAAAACCAATAAATCACCCTCTGATTGTATTGATAATTTAGGATAGCGATTCATAAGTCATTTTTGATGTGTATAAAGTATTCTCACATTAAACTGGCACACGATGCAACTAGTATGACTCATAATGTGTGTTTCTAGTTTGAGATGACAATTTAGTAAAAAAACACAATTAGAATGCTGAAAACCGAGAAAACTCATTAGCATTGTTTCGATACTTTAGTAAAATGATCCATATGTCATTTGTGACATGTATAAATCATTATCACCTCAATATGACATAATTTGTGGCCAGTATAACTCAAAGTGTCTCCTTTTATTTACAATTGACATCAATTTAAGAAAAAACAACAAGTGACATACTAAAAACCAAGAAAAAACATTCATATTGTTTTGATATTTTAATAAAATGATCTATTAGTTATTTGTGATGTGTAAGAGTCAAACTCACATAAATAGGATGCATAGTGTGACTGGTATGACTCCAAGTGTGTCTTTTTATTTAAAATTGACTTTAATTTAAGTAAAAAAGAACAATTGACATAATGAATACCAAGGAAATGCATTCATATAGTTTTTTTACTTTAGGAAATGATCCATGATTCATTTGTAACATGTAGGAATCAACCACACCTCAATTATATGCATGATTTGACCGATATGACTAAAAGTGTTTGTTATTAGTTTAAAATTGAAAGTTTAGTTCAAAACATATCACTCACTAAAAAGCAAGCCAACACACTCCAATTGTCTTGATAATTAAGGAAAGTTATTCATAATTCATGTGTGATGTGTATTAAGTATTCTCATATCAAATTAATTCACAATGCGACCGATATGATTCTTAATGTATTTTTTCAATTTGAAATTATATTTTAGAAAAAAAACAAATGGCATACTGAAAATAAATAAAATACATTAGGATTGTTTTGATACCTTATGAAAAGGATCTATAAGTCATTTGTGATGTGTAATAATCAGCCTAACCTCAATACGACACATGGTGTGGACAGTATAACTCAAAGTGTCTCTTTTTATTTAAAATTGACATTAATTTAAGTAAAAACAACAAGTGGCATACTGAAAACTGACCAAATGCATTCAGATTGTTTTGATATTTTAGGAAAATGATCTATAAGTAATTTTTGATGTATAGGAATCAGCCATGACTCAATATGATGCACGGTGTATAAATTATCACTCAATGTGACTATTTTTATTTAAAATTGGCATTAATTTAAGTAAAAAACAACAAGTGACAAACTAAAAACTGAGAAAACACATTTGGATTGTTTTGATACTTTAGGACAATGGTCCATGAGTCATTTGTGACATATAGAAATCAAATACACCCCAATTCGATGCACAGTGTGACTGGTATGTCTAAAATTTTTTGTTATCATTTTAAAATTGGCATTTTAGTTCAAAAGGTGTCACTCACTAAAAACCAAGAAAACACACTCTGATTGACTTGATGATTTAGGGAAATGATTCATCAGTCATTTGTGATGTGTATGAAGTATTCTGACATAAAACAGATGAACGATGCAATCAGTATGACTCTTACTTCATGTTTCTAGTTTTCAATGGCATTTTAGTAAAAAAAAAGACAACTGGCATACTAATAACCGAGAAAAAACATTCAGATTTCATTGATACTCTAGGGAAACAATCTATAAGTCATTTTTTGATTTGTAGGAATTAGCCACACCTCAAAATGATGCATGGTGTGGCTGGTATAACTCCAAATGTGTCATTATTTAAAATTAAAATTAATTTTAGTAAAAGAACAAGTTATATACTCAAAACTAAGTAAAAACATTCAGATTATTTTTATATTTTAGAAAAAAATCCATAACTCATCTGTGACATGTAGAAATCAACACCAACTCAATAGGATGCATGTTGTGACCGGTATAACTCCAAATGTGTCTTTTTTATTAAATATTGACATTTTTTCAATGTATTCTTTCATATTAATGTTTAATTTATTTCTTTATATTATTACTAACATGATATTTTCTTTATTATATAGGTGGAATATTTTACTCAGGTTGAGATGATTTGTTCAGCAAATGATACCATGGGCTGACATTTTTGAGAGGCGATCACGAGCGTCAAAAGATGAAACATTATTATTTTTAAATGTTTGTTGGATAATTGTATATGTAATTATATAAAACATTGTTTGAAATGTATATAGCAGTGTTTTTTTAATATACCATGGGTGGACATTTTTTTATTCCTAGTGTCAAATTAAATGTATATATAATTGATTGAAATTACCAGTTTTTGTAGGTTTTTACTAGGCGTGTTGTTATATTAATAGCACATTGTAGCCAATAAGGCCTTTATCAATGCTATTTCAAGAGCTGATAAAGTGTAAAGACCCGTAAAATTCAAGGGAAATTTTTTTCTTAATTTTCTTTAGAATTTTACAAGAGCGCGGTTTCAGACGGCACCTGATTCCGAGGCCCGGAGTGCCCGGAATTAATTTCCGAAGTTCGGCTCGGGTACGTTCAGTGAACGAACGAGCGGGAATTCCTAACTTTTGATCCGGTGCTCGGAATTGAAATCTGAGGGCACCGATGAACTCGCAGCGCCGATATTCGCTTAAAGAGACCTTTTCGGGAGTTGCATTTGTTGCGGGTTGAAAGTTACGTTTTGGGGTTTTTAGTTTGAGTTAAATAAAATTGTGAAGAACAATTTTATTACAACAAGTTAAAACCTATCAAAGGTGGTTGGAAGTGGGACCCACACCCACTTAACCTCCCTTGGGAGGATTAAGTGTGGTGGGGCCCACACGAACCCCTAACCTTTTCAATTTCTCTCAACATACTTAACCCCTAATTAATTGGCTTAAGTTACTCTTAGTTAATTGTGGGAGTTAAGTCTTTTTGAATTTCAAACTTTGAAATTCTTTTGTGTTGTGTTAATAAAATAAGAGGTAGTCTTATTTTATTTTGGAGTTCTTTGTTTTGTCTTTTTGAGAGCTCCTCTTCATCTTCTCCGGCGAAGAACGTCATCATCCTCAACGAAGAACGACAACACTTCGTCAAGGATCATCGACTCGGCGACCCGGTATCTTCGGACCTCTTCTTCCTCCTCGGACCTTCTTCGTCGGCAAACGAAGATCCGCCAACGTCGTGTCTCTTCGGGCATAACACTTCGTCAACGGATTTGACGAACGACGACCGCGACGCCCGACCTCCGCGACGCCGTCTTCCGCGGGACGTAGACGATTCTTCGAATCTTAAACCCGAGGTAGGGGTTGTCGATTTCTTTTGGTTTCCTTATTTTATTCTTGATCGTGATTTTATCAAGACTAACGTGTGACTTGATTTTATTTTGAGTTGCGTTATTATTTTAACGTGAGGGGGGCCGGACCGCACGAACACGGCCGAACCCCCCCTCCATTGTTCTTGTTTAATTCTTGCGGTGGAAGCAAAGTGGCGTGGTGCCGTCGCACCACGCGGATGATCGTACAAATAATTTACGCGGCGCCGTCGCGCTACGCCAAGGAAAAATCTTCAAGAACGCGACGCCGTCGCGCCGTGTTGAAAGGATTCATGGCACGGCGAAAGGGGCGCGGTGCCGTCGCACCGCGCCGGACGACGAACACCGCGGCCGGTTCCGGGCCGCGGCGGGACGAGAAGACCGCGGCCGGTTCCGGGCCGCGGCGGGACGAGAAGACCGCGGCCGGTTCCGGGCCGCGGCGGGACGAGAAGACCGCGGCCGGTTCCGGGCCGCGGCGGGACGAGAAGACCGCGGCCGGTTCCGGGCCGCGGCGGAAGAGGAGACCGGCGGCCGGGCCGCCGGCGTCGGAAGTCAAAGGCGGGACCGGAATTTCCGGTCCCGTTGGTAAAAACCGGCCGGCCAGCTGGCCGGCCGGATGACTTAAAACCGGGGAATTTAATTCCCCGGCCGGTTCTTTAAAACCCCCCTCATAATGAGGGGGGCGGTTCCATGGAAGGGGGGGGGGCAGCAGCCCCCCGGTTTAATTTAAAACCGGCCCCCACGTGGGGGGCCGATTTGTTGCAAACGGCGCGGCAAAGCCGCGCCGCCCTTCTGAAGAAGCGGGGCTTAGCCCCCCGTGTGCGCCGCGGCCCGCCGCCGCCACCGCGGCCCGCCGCCGCCGCCACCGCGGCCCGCCGCCGCCGCCGGCCGCCGCCGCCGGCCCCCGCGCCGCCCCGGGGGGGGGGGGGGGGGGGGGGGGGGGTCGGGTCGGGTCGGCCCGGACCCGGACCCCCCCGTTTCAAACCAGTTTTGGTTTTTGGCCCATAACTTGAGCCTCGGACCTCCGATCGACGAAACGTCTACGGCAACGCGATCCTTGGATCGAGACGGTCGTTTTGATATATCGCACTCAAGGTTTCGGTTAACTTTGAGTTCGGCCGGGTTGGTTCGTTCACGAAACCAACCGGGCCTTCGGAGCGGAAACGCTCATATCTTGAGCTACGGACGTCCGATTGACGCGCCGTCAGTCGCGTTGTGTTCCTCTTAGTGAGACGGATCTTTTGGCATACTCCGCCCGAGGTTTGGACGCAGGTGGAGTATGGTCGGGTTGGTTTTGCCTTAAAAACCAACCGGGCCCCGGAGACGAAAATGCCGATAACTCTCAGACCGGGCGTCCGATCGACGCGCCGTCTGTTGCGTTGAGTTCCTGTTGTTGATACGGAACTTTTGGATACATCAACTCTGGTTTTCGTGACAGTTGATGTATCAGCCTCTCGGCTCGTGGAGCGGACCCTCCGAACGAGCTAGCTGTGTGCGGGAACCCTAGTGCTGGCTGCGACTGTTCTACTGCTACGACTGCTACTGTGACTGCGACGACGACAGTACAGAGATCCTGTGTGGATTCGACGACGACAGTACAGAGATCCTATGTGGATTCGACGACGACGACTACAGCACTCAGCGATCCTACGTGGATCAGTGCTACAGGTCCTGTGTGGGCCCGATCCTGTGTGGGTCCTTGCGCTCAGCGGTTCTGTGTGAGCCAGCGCCTACAGGTTCTGTGTGAGCCCGATCCTGTGTGGGTCTTCTGCGGGGGTTAGTTACCTATCGATCCTTCGTGGGTCCGACGACTTAGATGGATCAGTGATCATCTTTATCGTCCTTGAAGAAGTATACCTGTGTGAGCTGAATCCTGTTGCTTTCCTGTGTGGATTGTGTTGTGCAATCCTGTGTGGGTTATGTTTTGCTTTCCTATGTGGAATACGTATACTTTCCTGCGTGGACTGAGTTGTACTTGGGCTCGGAGGTTGGAGCGTATTTGAATTGATGACTTAGGTATATGTATGGGCATATACCTAAGTAGTATCGGTTGTTACTTCGTGATTGTACTTTTCTTCGTGATTTATCCTTTGTGGATTTGAGAGACCTTCAGGGGTCTCGGGGTCCCTACTGAGTAGCTTATACTCACCCCTGCACGGGCTTCGCCCGCACTACGTTGTGTTGGTTGCAGACGACGGACAGCGTTGACCTTAGTTGAGGCTTGTAGAGCGGGACGGTACCCGGAGGTGGACCACTGGGCGGGACGTGCTCGGAGCGGACGGCGGGACCCGTGTAGCAGAGGAGATATCTGTACCCACCCTTCAGGTGGGATTTCCGGTGGACAGCTCGGAGTTGCGGCCTTTACTTTACAGTTGCTGTTTTTCCCTTTTCGAGTTGTACTTTACTTTCAGTTTGGGTTTGTATTCTGGCCCATTTACCTTTCCGCACTTTCAGTCGTACTCTGTTTGCTTAGTGTTTACTTTCCGCTTGTTTACTCTTTGGTGTGTGTTTACTTTTCAAAGGCAATGCCTTCCCTCTTTACCGGGATTTACGCCTTGGTGCTAGTCGCCAGCCCCTGGCCTATGGAAGGCGGGCTTGGGGTAGTCACGGCTCGGACCCCGAGGGCGGGTCGTGACAAATTGGTATCAGAGGAGTTCGGTTCTACCGCGAACTCTGATCTTTTTTATGTGAAGCAATAATGTTTAGCGTATTGAGTGTGGTTATCAGTCCAGGGAGTCCAGTGTTGGTGCGGCGGCCGACGTATCCGTACACCAGGACCCTGACTTCTGATTTCCGACTTAATGCACGAAAACATTGATTGCGTGTGTGTTTCAAAGTTTTCTTTGTGATTACTTATATCAGCTCACCAGGTATACTGTTCTAACCGTGGCGCACCTGTTTCCTTTTCAGGATGGCCCCACGACGGCAGCCAGCTAGGGTTCCGAGAGTCGAGCGAGACGACAGCCCACCGAGCGACGAGGCCTCGGTGCAGGGCCCTTTTCCAGTAGTGGCACCGGCGGTAGCTTTACCTGCCGAGCCCCCGATGCTTCCAGCAGCAGCCGCTGACGATGCACGTCGCCTCAGCGCACTGCATGAGTTTCAACGCCAGCGACCGCCCAGGTTTCGCGGGGAGACTGATCCCCAGGCAGCAGAGGACTGGCTGGAGGCAGTGGTTCGAGTGTTTAGGCTAGTGAGGACACCAGCAGACCTCATGGTGATCCTCGCTGCGATCCTACTACACGCAGCAGCAGGACGATGGTGGAGCTTGATGCTCCAGGTGCACGATGAGGCATCTCTACTTTGGACGGACTTTGAGAGCCTCTTCCGCTCGGAGTTCGTCCCAGCCACCCTTCGTGCGGTGCGTATCCAGGAGCTTCTACAGCTGCGGCAGGGCAGCATGACGGTCGCTCAGTACTCGGCGAGATTTACCGATCTCTCGCGCTACTCGACCGACATGGTACGGGACCCATTCTTCCGGGCCCGGACCTTCGAGCAGGGTTTGAGACACGAGATCAGGGCATCGCTGATCTCCCTCAGCATACCGACTCAGACAGGAGTACTGGAGCGGGCTCTTCTGATCGAGAGCTTCCTTGCTGAGTCTACACCAGCACAGCGACCCACCGCAGGGCGGCACGTGGCAGAGTCACCTACAGCAGGCAGTCGACGGATGACTCAGGGGTCCAGACAGACCAGACCTTCGGGCCGACGACCTCAGGGCACTGGCTCAGCAGTGCGGGGCACACAGCGCGGAGCCAGTCTTCCGAGAGGCAGACAGTGCTACTCGTGCGGCGGGCAGGGCCACATGGCTCGCGACTGCCCGACCCGCCGTGCCGAGGAACAGCAGTCGGTTGATGGACCACCGAGGCAGAGGCAGAGGGTCGACCGTGGCGGTCCGCAGGGAGGAGGCGGACGAGGAAGAGGAGCTGGACGAGCAGCTGGTGGTGGCCGACGCTTTGAGGCTCTACCACCACCACCACCAGGAGGTCCACCCCGACCACAGGGAGCTGGCGGGCAGCGACAGGCACAGCTCCAGGCAGCAGAGGCCTACGACCACGGCGCACCCGAGATGATTCGAGGTACTATCTGTGTCTATTCCACCCTTGCTGCAGTTCTTATAGACACAGGAGCGAGTCATTCTTTCATAGTCGCTGCCCTTGTTCGGAGCTCGGAGATTCTGACAGAGCCGTTGGCTCGATCCTTACGGCTAGAGACTCCTACGGGAGCAGACTCGACGATTACGCACTGGTGCCGGCAGTGTGAGCTTACTCTAGGAGGCGAGAGATTCGGCTGGGATCTTCTTGTAGCAGCGTCGAGGCCTTACGACGTCATCTTGGGCATGGATTGGCTGTCTACGGTCCATGCACAGATTGACTGTTTTAGGCGCAAGGTGCGATGTGTACGCACCGACGGGAGCAGGTTCACCTTCACCGGCGAGAAGGGAGCCTTAGCAGCACAGGATGGACTTCCGCGGAGGAGAGGACAGCCCATCACTCATCAGTTGGCTAGCCTTATCCTTGGAGCAGTTGACGTGCGGAGTCCTGGTTTTCCTGCAGTGGTGGATCAGTTTGCGGACGTTTTTCCTGACGACGTTCCAGGGCTACCTCCTCGCAGAGAGGTAGACTTTTATATTGACTTGTACCCCGGGACAGCCCCGATATCCACTCCATCATATCGGATGGCCCCCGCCGAGCTTCGAGAGCTACGGGTACAGTTGGAGGACTTGCAGGGCAAGGGATTCATCCGACCCAGTGTTTCACCCTGGGCTTCCCCGATATTGTTCGCCAAGAAGGAAGACGGGAGCTTGCGACTTTGTGTTGACTATCGTCGCCTGAACCAGGTGACAGTGAGGAACAAGTATCCGCTACCGAGGATTGATGACCTCTTTGATCAGCTCAAGGGAGCACGGTGGTTCTCGAAGATAGACCTCAGGTCAGGCTATCATCAGCTCAGAGTCAGAGACGAGGATGTGCAGAAGACGGCCTTCAGATGTCGGTATGGCCACTATGAGTTCTTGGTTATGCCTTTCGGTGTAACCAATGCTCCAGCAGTGTTCATGGCTCTCATGAACAGGATCTTTCAGCCATACCTCGATCGGTTTGTCGTAGTCTTCATCGACGACATTCTGATTTACTCTACGACAGAGGAGGAGCACGCCTATCACTTGCGAGTTGTCCTTGACACACTCCGAGAGCACCAGCTTTATGGTAAGCTCTCGAAGTGCCAGTTCTGGATACGTGAGGTCCACTTTTTGGGACACGTTATCTCTGAGGCGGGAGTTGCAGTGGATCCCGCGAAGATTGAGGCTGTGTTAGCATGGGAGCCACCCAGGAGCGTGACTGAGGTTCGGAGTTTCTTGGGACTAGCTGGATACTATCGGAGATTTGTGCTGAACTTCTCCAGAGTTGCGGCATCACTCACAGCTTTGACGAAGAAGGGGAAACCCTTCGTGTGGTCAGACAATTGTCAGAAGAGCTTCCAGGAGCTGAGACAGAGATTGACTAGCGCACCTATCTTGAGGTTGCCTGAGGAGGGAGTAGGGTACGTAGTCTACTGCGATGCATCAGGGACAGGACTCGGATGTGTTCTGATGCAGGAGCGGGCTGTGATCGCCTATGGATCACGTCAGTTGAGGCCGCATGAGCAGAACTACGCTACCCATGACCTGGAGTTAGCAGCAGTGGTCTTTGCTCTGAAGACATGGCGACACTATCTGATGGGCGAGCGCTTTACAGTCTTTTCCGATCATCAGAGTCTCAGGTATATCTTCTCGCAGAAGGACCTGAACCTGAGACAGCGACGATGGCTCGAGTTCCTCCAGGACTATGACTTTGAGATAGTCTATACTCCTAGGAAGGGGAACGTAGTAGCCGATGCCCTCAGCAGGAGGACGGGCATTCAGCTACTCAAGGAGGCGACGGAGCAGCTAGCCTCTTTGCAGATATCCTTCGTGGATAGAGATGGAGCAGCCTTTCTTCAGTCTCTCACAGTCACTCCTCCACTACTGCAGCAAGTCAGGGAGGCACAGCATGGGGACGCTGACTGTGAGACACGGCGTGCACAGATATCCTCGGGACAGGCACCTGATGGTTTCTCCCTTGGAGCAGAGCACAACATCCTTTTCAGAGGACGTACCATGGTACCAGTCGCATTGCGAGAGGAAGTGCTGAGAGAGTTTCACACTTCTCCTTTGGCGGTACATCCTGGAGTGGCGAAGATGTACCAGGACCTCAGACGACAGCACTGGTGGCCGGGCATGAAGAAGGCTGTAGCAGAGTTCGTTTCTCGATGCCTCACCTGTCAGCAGGTGAAGGCAGAGCATCAGGTACCAGCAGGCTTGGTACAACCCTTGGAGGTTCCAGAGTGGAAGTGGGACGGCATATCTATGGACTTCGTGACTAGACTTCCACGCACTTCCAGAGGTCACGACTCCATCTGGGTGATTGTTGACCGACTCACCAAGTCGGCACACTTCTTACCCATCAGAGAGCAGGGCTCGGTGGAGAGCTTGGGACGTCTCTACGTTCAGGAGATTGTGCGGCTCCACGGCGTGCCATCATCTATCGTTTCCGATCGAGATGCCCGCTTTACTTCCCGGCTTTGGAAGGGGTTACAGGAGGCATTCGGGACGCAGCTACGTCTTAGCACAGCTTTTCACCCTCAGACGGATGGTCAGACGGAGAGGACCATTCAGACTCTCGAGGACATGCTCCGCGCATGTGTCCTTGACTTTGGTCGTAGCTGGGAGGACCACCTACCCTTGGTGGAGTTCGCATACAACAACAGCTACCACTCCACCATCGGGATGGCACCGTACGAGGCGTTGTACGGCCGACCTTGTAGATCTCCTTTGTGCTGGACAGACCCCGGAGAGTCAGCACTGGTGGGACCGGAGATGGTCCAGGCCACGACAGAGAAAGTCCAGGTCATCCAGGAGCGGATGAGGACAGCTCAGAGCCGGCAGAAGTCATACGCTGACAGGAGGCGGAGGCCACTGGAGTTTGAGGATGGCGACCACGTCTTCTTGCGGGTCTCACCTCGACGTGGTATTCGGAGATTTGGCCGAGGCGGCAAGTTATCTCCACGCTTCATCGGACCTTTCCAGATTCTCAGCAGGATTGGTGAGGTGGCTTATCGCCTGGCTCTACCACCTCAGTTGCACCGGGTGCACGACGTCTTCCACGTATCCCAGCTGAGGAGATACGTGCACGACCCGACGCACATCATTGATCATGGGGATCTTGACGTTGACGATGGGGCGACTTTTACGGAGATCTCGGTGGAGATAGAGGATCGACAGGAGCGGGTCCTGCGTGGGTGATCGATTCCTCTTGTGCGCATCAGATGGCAGCACGGGAATCTCCAGGAGAGCACATGGGAGCGGGAGGCTCAGATGCATGCTCAGTACCCTCTTTTGTTCCCCTAGTTTTTGTTGTATCTTTACAGGGACGTAAAGCCCTGAGGTGGGAGTAATGTAAAGACCCGTAAAATTCAAGGGAAATTTTTTTCTTAATTTTCTTTAGAATTTTACAAGAGCGCGGTTTCAGACGGCACCTGATTCCGAGGCCCGGAGTGCCCGGAATTAATTTCCGAAGTTCGGCTCGGGTACGTTCAGTGAACGAACGAGCGGGAATTCCTAACTTTTGATCCGGTGCTCGGAATTGAAATCTGAGGGCACCGATGAACTCGCAGCGCCGATATTCGCTTAAAGAGACCTTTTCGGGAGTTGCGTTTGTTGCGGGTTGAAAGTTACGTTTTGGGGTTTTTAGTTTGAGTTAAATAAAATTGTGAAGAACAATTTTATTACAACAAGTTAAAACCTATCAAAGGTGGTTGGAAGTGGGACCCACACCCACTTAACCTCCCTTGGGAGGATTAAGTGTGGTGGGGCCCACACGAACCCCTAACCTTTTCAATTTCTCTCAACATACTTAACCCCTAATTAATTGGCTTAAGTTACTCTTAGTTAATTGTGGGAGTTAAGTCTTTTTGAATTTCAAACTTTGAAATTCTTTTGTGTTGTGTTAATAAAATAAGAGGTAGTCTTATTTTATTTTGGAGTTCTTTGTTTTGTCTTTTTGAGAGCTCCTCTTCATCTTCTCCGGCGAAGAACGTCATCATCCTCAACGAAGAACGACAACACTTCGTCAAGGATCATCGACTCGGCGACCCGGTATCTTCGGACCTCTTCTTCCTCCTCGGACCTTCTTCGTCGGCAAACGAAGATCCGCCAACGTCGTGTCTCTTCGGGCATAACACTTCGTCAACGGATTTGACGAACGACGACCGCGACGCCCGACCTCCGCGACGCCGTCTTCCGCGGGACGTAGACGATTCTTCGAATCTTAAACCCGAGGTAGGGGTTGTCGATTTCTTTTGGTTTCCTTATTTTATTCTTGATCGTGATTTTATCAAGACTAACGTGTGACTTGATTTTATTTTGAGTTGCGTTATTATTTTAACGTGAGGGGGGCCGGACCGCACGAACACGGCCGAACCCCCCCTCCATTGTTCTTGTTTAATTCTTGCGGTGGAAGCAAAGTGGCGTGGTGCCGTCGCACCACGCGGATGATCGTACAAATAATTTACGCGGCGCCGTCGCGCTACGCCAAGGAAAAATCTTCAAGAACGCGACGCCGTCGCGCCGTGTTGAAAGGATTCATGGCACGGCGAAAGGGGCGCGGTGCCGTCGCACTGCGCCGGATGACGAACACCGCGGCCGGTTCCGGGCCGCGGCGGGACGAGAAGACCGCGGCCGGTTCCGGGCCGCGGCGGGACGAGAAGACCGCGGCCGGTTCCGGGCCGCGGCGGGACGAGAAGACCGCGGCCGGTTCCGGGCCGCGGCGGGACGAGAAGACCGCGGCCGGTTCCGGGCCGCGGCGGAAGAGGAGACCGGCGGCCGGGCCGCCGGCGTCGGAAGTCAAAGGCGGGACCGGAATTTCCGGTCCCGTTGGTAAAAACCGGCCGGCCAGCTGGCCGGCCGGATGACTTAAAACCGGGGAATTTAATTCCCCGGCCGGTTCTTTAAAACCCCCCTCATAATGAGGGGGGCGGTTCCATGGAAGGGGGGGGGGGGGCAGCAGCCCCCCGGTTTAATTTAAAACCGGCCCCCACGTGGGGGGCCGATTTGTTGCAAACGGCGCGGCAAAGCCGCGCCGCCCTTCTGAAGAAGCGGGGCTTAGCCCCCCGCGTGAGCCGCGGCCCGCCGCCGCCACCGCGGCCCGCCGCCGCCACCGCGGCCCGCCGCCGCCGCCCGCCGCCGCCGCCGCGCCGCAGCCCGCCGCCGCCGCCCGCCGCCGCCGGCCACCGCGCCGCCCCGGGGGGGGGGGGGGGGGGGGGGGGGGTCGGGTCGGGTCGGCCCGGACCCGGACCCCCCCGTTTCGAACCAGTTTTGGTTTTTGGCCCATAACTTGAGCCTCGGACCTCCGATCGACGAAACTTCTGCGGCAACGTGATCCTTGGATCGAGACGGTCGTTTTGATATATCGCACTCAAGGTTTCGGTTAACTTTGAGTTCGGCCGGGTTGGTTCGTTCACGAAACCAACCGGGCCTTCGGAGCGGAAACGCTGATATCTTGAGCTACGGACGTCCGATTGACGCGCCGTCAGTCGCGTTGTGTTCCTCTTAGTGAGACGGATCTTTTGGCATACTCCGCCCGAGGTTTGGACGCAGGTGGAGTAAGGTCGGGTTGGTTTTGCCTTAAAAACCAACCGGGCCCCGGAGACGAAAATGCCGATAACTCTCAGACCGGGCGTCCGATCGACGCGCCGTCTGTTGCGTTGAGTTCCTGTTGTTGATACGGAACTTTTGGATACATCAACTCTGGTCTTCGTGACAGTTGATGTATCAGCCTCTCGGCTCGTGGAGCGGACCCTCCGAACGAGCTAGCTGTGTGCGGGAACCCTAGTGCTGGCTGCGACTGTTCTACTGCTACGACTGCTACTGTGACTGCGACGACGACAGTACAGAGATCCTGTGTGGATTCGACGACGACAGTACAGAGATCCTATGTGGATTCGACGACGACGACTACAGCACTCAGCGATCCTACGTGGATCAGTGCTACAGGTCCTGTGTGGGCCCGATCCTGTGTGGGTCCTTGCGCTCAGCGGTTCTGTGTGAGCCAGCGCCTACAGGTTCTGTGTGAGCCCGATCCTGTGTGGGTCTTCTGCGGGGGTTAGTTACCTATCGATCCTTCGTGGGTCCGACGACTTAGATGGATCAGTGATCATCTTTATCGTCCTTGAAGAAGTATACCTGTGTGAGCTGAATCCTGTTGCTTTCCTGTGTGGATTGTGTTGTGCAATCCTGTGTGGGTTATGTTTTGCTTTCCTATGTGGAATACGTATACTTTCCTGCGTGGACTGAGTTGTACTTGGGCTCGGAGGTTGGAGCGTATTTGAATTGATGACTTAGGTATATGTATGGGCATATACCTAAGCAGTATCGGTTGTTACTTCGTGATTGTACTTTTCTTCGTGATTTATCCTTTGTGGATTTGAGAGACCTTCAGGGGTCTCGGAGTCCCTACTGAGTAGCTTATACTCACCCCTGCACGGGCTTCGCCCGCACTACGTTGTGTTGGTTGCAGACGACGGACAGCGTTGACCTTAGCTGAGGCTTGTAGAGCGGGACGGTACCCGGAGGTGGACCACTGGGCGGGACGTGCTCGGAGCGGACGGCGGGACCCGTGTAGCAGAGGAGATATCTGTACCCACCCTTCAGGTGGGATTTCCGGTGGACAGCTCGGAGTTGCGGCCTTTACTTTACAGTTGCTGTTTTTCCCTTTTCGAGTTGTACTTTACTTTCAGTTTGGGTTTGTATTCTGGCCCATTTACCTTTCCGCACTTTCAGTCGTACTCTGTTTGCTTAGTGTTTACTTTCCGCTTGTTTACTCTTTGGTGTGTGTTTACTTTTCAAAGGCAATGCCTTCCCTCTTTACCGGGATTTACGCCTTGGTGCTAGTCGCCAGCCCCTGGCCTATGGAAGGCGGGCTTGGGGTAGTCACGGCTCGGACCCCGAGGGCGGGTCGTGACATAAAGGCCCCCTTTTTCAGTGTTATTTAAAGCACAGATAAAGGGGTCGTTTTTCAACGTAGTTTTAGTGCCGATAAAGGGGGGCCCCTTTATCATCATTGTGATTAACAATGATTTTTTAGTGCTGTTAAAATACATTTTGCGCGTTGTTACAGGGAATATTTGTAGTAGTGCATATGAAAAACAAACCTTCCATGTGATAGGTAAGAAAAAATTTTACAAGTCTTGTACTAACTGTGTGTATTTGTACTTGTAGTAACCGCAAGAAGAACTACCACTACGGGGAAAAAAGGTTTTTTCGACAGGTTATTTGCAATGGGTGGCTGACCCATCGCAAAGAGTTCATCGAGAGAGACTATTTTCATGGAGAATCATATCCCATCGCAAATAATCGATCGAAAAAATTATTTGCGATGGGATGATATTCCCATCGCAAAAACCTTTAGCATGAATTGTGCATCAAACCACATAAAGACTATTTACGACGGGAATATACCCCCATCGCAAATATTGTCTCATCTTTTTTATTTGCATCAGGAGTAAACTCCCATTGCAAATGATGTGTTGGTAGGAAATTATTTGTGAAAAGTCCCATCGCAAATACTTTCCATCATTTTTTATTATTTGCAGCGGTATTTTCTCCCATCGTAAATAAACTATCGGCATAGGATATTTGTGATAGGTACTGTCGTATATACTTTTTTTAACTAGAACCGTAATTAATACTAGTGACACTATTTATGATGGGTCCCATCATAAATACTTTTTTTGTGGCAGGATTCCGATCACAAATACTATTTTTTGCGACGGGGTTCCCATTATAAATACTCTCATCGCAAATAATCTAACCTATATATACCCCCTGAAATTTTTCCATTGCATTCTTCTCTGAATTCCTCTATCCTTCTCTACTCATGTATTCTTCTCTTTATTTTTTTCCAAAGTTTTAAATTTTACAGTGGTGCAACTTTCAAGTTTTTCATCCAGTAAAAGATTCAATTTTAAGGTATTTATTTAATGTTTTTATTTTTTATTTATTTTATTTTATTTTATATTAGTAATAATTATTATTAATTAGTAGTAATTATATTTAATTATAATTATTTAGTTATATTTTCTATAAACTAGTTTTAGAAATATTTTGTTTGAATTAGAAATAATGTTTTTAATTAAAATTAAATAGTTTAAATTTGTAATAATTTGTTCAATTATCAGTAATAGGTAATAATTAGGTGTAATTAGTAATAATTATGTGTAATTAGTAATAATTAGGTGTAATTAGTAATAATTAGTGGTAACTAGTGATACTTAGTGGAAATTAGTGATAATTAGTGGTAATTGTTAATAATTAGTGGTAATTAGTAATAATTAGTGGTAATTAGTTATAATTAGTAATAATTAGTATTAATTAGTATTAATTAGAAATTATTAGTAGTAATTAATATTAATTACTAATAATTAGTAAAAAATATTAACAATTAGTAATAAATTGTTATAAACTAATAAGAATTAGTAATGATTAGTGGTAATTACTAAAAAATAGTAAAAATTGGTGATAAATTGTTATAAATTAATAAAAATTAATAAATTTATAGAATTTAAAATAAATTGATATAAAATAGTATAAATTATTATTAATTTTTATAAATTTATTAAGAAAATTATTAACTAATATATATTAGTAAAATATTGTACAAATTATTAATAAAACAATAAAAATTATTAATAAATTTTGAATAAATTGTTATAAACTAAAAAAAATTAATACTCATTAGTGGTAATAAGTAACAATTAGTATAAATTCATAAAAAAAATTATAAATTAATACAAAATAATAAATTGATAGAATTTACAATAAATTTATATAAAATAGTGTAAATTATTATAAATTAGTAGAAATTAATAAAAAAAATTGTTAACTGATAAAAATTAGTAATAAATTATAAAAATTAGTAATAAAATAATAAAAAATAGTACTCATTAGTGGTAATTAGTAAAAATTGTTATAAATTTTTAAAAAATTGTAATAAATTAATAAAAATTAATAAATTGATATAATTTAAAATAAATTGATATAAAATAGTATAAATTATTATAAATTGTGAGATATTAATAAAAATAGAGGAGAAAGTGCATCGATGACGGGACATGGTTGACATAAATTGGTGCAATGAAAAATTTGGACATGGTTGAAATAAATTGGATTCATCACTTAAAGATTATAAAATCTATGATTTATAACTTTTTAGTAAAGCATAAAATTTACAATCTTCAGGTGATTTGAAATGACCAATTTACACTAACCATATCTAATTTTTTCATTAGGTCACTAAAATCGAGGTAGAAAGGATGTGACACATTTATGGTAGTAGCAACAAGAAGAGGAGATTCATTGATGATAGGACATGGTTGAAATAAATTAGTGCAATAAAAATTTTGACATGATTGACATGAATTGGTTTCATCACTTGGAAAATGTAAAATCAATTATATACAAATTTTTAGTAAATCATAGAATTTCCAATATTCAGGTGATTAGAAATAACAAATTTATGCAAACCATGTCCAAATTTGTCATTAGGTCACCATAATTAGGACATATAGGATGTGATTCATTTATGGAAGAAGAAACAATAATAAGAGGAGATACGTTGATGATAGGACATGATTGACATAAATTGGTGTAATGAAAAATTTGGATATAGTTGATATAAATTTGTTTCATTACTTGAAGATTGTAAAATCAATGATTTACACATTTTTAGTAAATCATAGAATTTCCAATCTTTAGGTGATTAGAAATGACCAATTTATGCCAACCATGTCCAAATTTGTCATCAGGTCCCTAGAACCGGGTAGACAAGAGAAGATGCGTCGATGAAAGGACATGTGTCCCGACCCCCTCCCCAGAAGTTGTACCCCTCCTAGGCCTTTTATGGGAGAAGAGAGATAGTGAAATCCCAGTCCCAGCCCCAGTTGGCCCCGAGTTGGCGACTAGCACCGAGGATATAGAAAACATAGAGATGGAAGGCATTACCCTCTAAGAGAACACATGCAAAAGATAAAGATAAAAAAGACAAAAATAAACTCCTATTCAAACTATAATATTAATGAAAACCCAATTTTACATCTATAATGACATTCATGAACTACTGAAACTACAAGTAAAAACTGAAAGTACCAAAAGAAAGGTAAATACGACTCTGACCACGAATCCCAAACTACTCATGCTAAACTCCAAGCTAGTAGTAACCAGCCTAATCTCCAAACTTCTCCAACTAGATTGAAAATGGTTTATATATATGTAGGGTGCGTTTAACACTCAGTAGGATCCTCCATAGAGCCTCTCATGAAAAAGGAAAAGAAATAATGCTAAAGCATAGTGAATAACAAATGAAACTAACTCGTCACCTAAACAGGTATACTAAGTTCTCAGACTCTCCATGGCTACTCTCACAAAGTATCACATACAAAGGCATATAATATAATAAATAATATAAAGGGTACCCCGCTACCACTTACCCAATATTTTTCCACTCTACACCAACATCGCATATCCTTAGTATCTCTCTCCCAAAAGGTTAGCTGGCAAACACCTGGGCAAAGCACCAAAACATGAACCACATGCAACACACCACCACATTCACATAACCAAAATAAACAAGGTAGTTTTTGCAAGCCACCACATCCAGTATAATTTGTATCATATATCAGGTATTATACCACAAGCCATCACAGCCCATACACCAAGAAAGGGTCCTCAATCTGTCAGAACTTATACACGTTATACCTATAGTAGTCCTTAGGAAACGATATACATAATACATCACAAGCCATTATAACTGTAACATCCTAAGTAAGTAAAGAATTATGGATTTTAATATCTATGTCTATTTATAAATTAGATAGTTTTTAGAGGCTTAAAATGAGAATAAATCCAATCTTAAGCATTGAATTCTTTAATATTTTTTTAAAAGATTGTTTTACCGCCTTTCGATGGAGAACCATTTTTAAATCTATCTTTGGAAAATTTTATAAGCTATATTTTTCAAAATAAACTTATTCTTTAGTATTGGCACATTGAAATTTAATTTGGATAAATTTTTGGTATTTTTCTGACAATGTTCATTTTTTAATGAATAGTGAAAAATACTGCATTTTACTTCAAAACTACTTTTTCATCTAATTTAATTATATGGATAGATTATCTTTTAAATTTTTTTTAAAGTGTAAATAGAATATATTTTTACCATTTAATTAAATTTTGGTAATTGGTATTAATTTCACTTTGAAATTGGACATAAACAATTGTCAAACTTTTAATAGATATTGTTTCTAAAAAAACCCGCTATTTGTTTTGACAACGAGAATTATTTTTAAATTAATTACTAAAATTTATATGTTTAGAATTTGGTAAAATGGATTCCATATTTGGAATCAGAAGGTCCAAATTATATAATTAAGCCACTTGTTTTTTGACATTATGAATAGTAACGACGGTAATTATCTTTAATTATCGTGATTAATTAGTAATCAGGTAGTTAAGGGTAATAAAATAATATCATAATAATAAAAAATGACCCCAACATGTGTCCTAATGATACTGTTTGTGTCATTTCTGACCATTTAATTCCTTGTTCCAAACTTTGGGACCCCATGGAATCACTTTTGGGTGATAGCAACACTTTATCATTTTATGTTTTTTAAAAGGAAAGTATAACCAAAGTATGTATCACCAAAGTAAAACAATTTTAGTTTTGTATAAATAAATGATATATTAGACTATAAATATTAATTGGAAATCTAAAAAGATTTCCTATATCATAGTATTTTTTTTATAATTTTTATACATTAAATAAATTAATTTTTTTATGACATCATGATGATGCAACGATTACCACATTAATGAACGATTTAAATAAAATGAAAAGATAATGTAAAATCTAAGACTTACACTTGTCAAAAACCTATTGGATTGGTGTATTTTGAACACTTATCACCTTATCCTCGAAAAAAACCATTGTGGGACCTTTAAAATCTGAAAATCATTATATAATAAAGTAACATTTCTTTAATTTCCCAGAGTGCCCCTCCTCCCTCTTATAAAAGGCCCCCACCTCTACCACCTTACCCACACATCTCAAGCCATTGGATCGGCCATGATCTATTCATTTTATCTCTCCACATCCATCTATTCATCCTAGAAGCCTTACCTTAGGCATAAAGCTCTTCAAGAAACCCTTTTTGTTCAAACCAAGGGGAGTTACCCGATTTAAAGGTAATGTCTTCTCTAATGTTCTTTTGTTTTATTTTGCTTCTCCAACCCCCTAAACCCTTTTTATTACTTTATTTTGTAACAAAACCAGTATCTTAAATATACTAGGATGTTTTTATGAGAAGGATTCATGCTACACTTACACACATGCCTATCTAATGGTTAAATAACATACTGTTTCTATGAATGGTGAATTTCTGCCTCACGAAATGATGATTGTTCAATATTCTTTTAACACCTTTTATGGTGGCCATTAATATGTCAATATATTTATATATGATATATATTATGTATATGTTTTCCTTATGATTCTTTATTTTTAATTTATGGCATACCTTATGGTTTCCATTATGGGTAAACGCGATATCTTCATTTTAGGAAGTGCGGACTACCGCCCCCTCAAAGTGATTTGATTCATTAATGCCATATGTGGGACGTATAAAGGATGTATTTTATAATGTTATATATTATATTATACTGGAATTATAATATACCTTTATATCATTATGATTTCATTCCATTAAATATGAAACAGAAATGAAAGTAGCATTCATGCATACGTACGGCTTACCGTCTCCATGAACGGTGCATTTCATTTATTACCTCTAAATGTTATGTAATATTATAAATGCATGTATATACTGGATATATATGATATATATGATATCTATATCATGAATATAATTCTTTAAATAATGGATATTTTACCACATGAACAACTTGTAATTATAATAAGTTTATTTTTGACTCAAGTACCAAGGGTCAACAAAATGACCATTATTAACTTAAATAATTACATAATATTCATAACATGGTAATAAGTGATATAAAAGTGATAATGAACTTTAAAAATGTTCTTAAGCAAGTAGAAATTAAATCTAGTTTATTATTCAGAAGATTAAAAAACGATCGAGTCAAGTCGGACACGAGGTAAGGGACTTCATCTTAATCTCCTTTCATTGAGGCATATTTTTGTTTTATACACAACTTTCTTTTATATGGTGTATAAACCCCTTTGACTTTGACTTTTATTCAAAATGAATCTTTTTATACAAATCATTTTACTAAATTACAAAAGGGAATGTTTTTGTCTTACGTATGCGGCGACAACGACTTCTCCACCGTCGTGACCATTATTTGAGTTTTGGTTTCCTCTACAAGCCATAACTTTTTTTTAAATGAAAAATAAATACCATGATTTAATTTTATTTTATTTTGTTATTGAAAATGGTTTTGATAATGTTTTGATTATATCAATGTGTTTTTGATATCTTGTGATTGAAATGTGGAAATGTTATATTTCCTTTATGCATGTTTTATGTGATATGATTATGTTATGGTTCTTGGGCATTGTTTATGAAGATGGGTGGTTCCGTGATAAACTAAGGGTGGTTGAACCCGATATATCTCTCCAATTCATTGGGTAATGCAAAGGAGGTAAACGCTAAGGTTTCTCCAAATAGATTTAGGGAATATACTGTGATGGGTATTACAAACATAACCATGAGGGTTACTCCCTACGTAAGAATATTATAAATGCATCAAGTTACCATTATGTCTTATGTTTTCTATGAGTTATTAATAAATCTTATGATTTAATGAGGTATGTTAAAGTGCGTATGTTTTGATGAGTGAAGTATGATTTCATTGATTCTTATGTATACATGGACTAAGGTTTTCTTTCCATATTTTTATATCCCTTACTGAGCTTTTTATGATCATCCCAAGTTTTTGAAATGTTTTTCACAGGTCAAGGGAAAAGTATATGATGTGATGATGGTGTCGAGGAAGTGTCAAGAAAGAATCCATGTTTTATTTTAAATATGTTTCCTTTGATGGGAATAATGAATATTGTCTTTTATGTAACCACCTTTTTTAAATGTGGAATGTAATGCATGATTTATGATCTAATTATCTAAAACTCTAAACCTGAAAAGATCCTCAATGTGTATTCTTGTAACAACTCAAGAATAAGTAATGTTTAAGGCTAGGGCCTTATAGTTGGTATCAGAGGTCGGTTTAGATAACTTTAGGAGTTAGAATTATATTAAATGATTATCCAAAAATATTTTTTATGGTCAAATTGAAATGATATAGCATTTGAAGATTACCATGTTGCTTCATCTAAGACATTTTGTTCAGAATGGTTTTCCGCAGAGGAAATAGGTAAGTAGTGCTAGGAAGGAATACAGAAGGAAATGACCTTCCGAATTAGCATCCTGAGATGGTTGGAATTGGAACTGAATAGTTTGTTATAGAAATGGTGTAGTTGAATCAAGTGATAAATGGTAGTGGTATCCATGCACGAGATTAGCCAGATCAACCGCAGAGGAACATGTTAGTGGTGGACCATTTCATGAGGAAACATGCCCCATCATTCAGAGGATCATCTGACCATGTGCTAGATGAAGGGTGGATTAAAGAACTGGAGAATATTTTCGATGTCATGGGGTGTTCAGAAAATCAAAAGGTTATTCTTGTTGTTAACCGTTTGGAGGGTGAAGCAGATCAGTGGTGGTCGATGGTTAAAAATATCAAGGATGATGATGATATTGATGCTCTTGACTGGGATGAATTCAAAGGTATGTTTCTTGAGAAATATTTTCATAAGGCTGTTCGACTTAGGATGGAAAAACAATTCTTGGAATTGTGGCAAGAGGACGAGTCAGTGGCTGCTTATGAATAATGTTTCACTCGATTGGCAAGGTATGCTCCAAATTTTATCCGAGACCTTGATAGTAAAATCAATCGTTTTTACTGAGGATTAAAGACAAAATACCAAAGGGATTTAGCTTCTCGTGAGTTCAAAAGTTATGAAAAGCTTGTTAGATGTTCTAAGAAGGTGGAAATTGAGTTTTCTGATGATCAATTGTTCTATAACAACCAACAGAAGAAGAGACCGAGGTGGCAGGAGAAAGGGAATAATCCTTCAAAGAAGTCTGATGGTAAGAAAACTAAGTTTTCAATTTGTGATAAATGTGGTAAAAGGTATGCTGGGGAATGTCTTTTGAATTCTGGAAAGTGCTATCGATGTGGTAGGATGGGACATAAGGCTCGTGATTGCACTGAAAAAGATCAGGGTAATGGTAAGACCAAATTTGATTTATAGTAAGTGAAATGTTTCAAGTGCAATGAGATGGGTCATTATGAAAATGAGTGTTCGACAAAGAGCTCAAATGATGGGAAGCAGTCAGACTACAAGCAGAAAGGTGTGGTGAAATCCTTTGCAACTACTTCAGCAGATGTTGGGCCATCAAATGAAGTGGTATCAGGTAATTTGTTTGTTTTTACAGATTATGTCAGTGTGTTGTTTGATTCGGGGTCTACACATTCTTTCATCTCTGAAAAATTTTCTAGTAAATTGGGAATTCCATCTCAAGAAATGACTCCTGAAATTGTGGTAAAAACACCTGGGGGAAATGTTGATGCAAAAAGAATTTATAATAATCTTCCTATCCTTATCCGTGGAAAGAACCTACTTGCAAACCTTATTGTTTTACCTCTAGTAGAGTTTGATGTTATCCTGGGTATGGATTGGCTCTCTGTTTACCATGCTAAGATTGATTGTAGAGCTAAAGAAGTTTCTTTTCAGAAAGACTTTCAGTTTGTGTACAAGAATGTACCCTTACTGTTGATAACATTTCAAGAGGCTGAGAAACTTGTAAAAGCTAGAAATGAATGTTACCTTGCACATATTGTTGAAAACAAAAGAACCGTTTAGATTAATGATGTGCCAGTGGTAAATGAGTATCCTGATGTTTTTCCTGATGAGTTTCCTGGAATAATACCAGATCGGGAAGTTAAATTTACTGTTGACTTAGTTCCTGATTCTAAGCCAATTTCAAAACCCCCTTATCGAATGGCTCAAATTGAACTTTTAGAGTTGAAGGAGAAATTGCAAGATTTATTAGAGAAAGGTTTCATTCAACCTATTACATCACCATGGGGTGCTCCTATATTATTTGTTAAAAAGAAAGATGGTTCAATGAGACTTTTCATTAATTATAAAGCCTTGAATAACATCACTGTTAAGAACAAATATCATTTGCCTCATATCGATGGTTTGTTTGATCAGCTCTAGGGAGCTCAGTATTTTTCAAAGATTGACCTGAGATCGGGGTACCATCAGTTGAAGGTAAAGGAAGCAGATATTCAGAAGACTACGTTTCATACAAGATATGGCCATTATGAATTTGTAGTAATGTCTTTTGGGTTAACCAATACACCTACTGTATTCATGGACCTTATGAATAGAATTTTCCATGAGTTCTTGGATAAGTTTGTGGTTTTTTTCAATGATTATATTTTGGTGTTTTCTAAAAGTAAATAGGAGAATAAAAGTCATTTAAGGGTTATTTTGAAAACCTTAAAAGAAAATAAATTCTATGGGAAATTCAGCAAGTGTGAGTTTTGGTTGCAACAAATTTCTTTCCTTGGTCACATTGTTTCTAAAGATGGAATAATTGTTGATCCCGCAAAAACAAAAGTAGTTAAAGAATGGACAAGACCCACAAATGTAACTGAGATTCATAGTTTTCTTGGTTTTCCAGGATATTACCGAATGTTTGTTAAAAAAAATTCACGGTTATCTAGTCCAATGACTAAGCTAACTCAGAAGGGTGTTAAGTTTGTCTGGACAAAAGAATGTGATGATTGTTTTCAAGAATTGAAAAGAAGATTGGTGAATGCTCCAGTTTTGGAACTAACTTCCAGGAATGGTGAGTTTGTTATCTACAGTGACGCTTCATTGATGGGACTTGGTTGCGTCCTAATGCAGAATGATCAGGTAATTTCTTATGCTTCACGTCAGTTGAAAACTCATGAGGTAAATTACCCTACACATGATTTGGAATTATCTATTGTTGTTTTCACTTTAAAAATTTGGAGGCATCATTTGTATGGTGTAAAGTGTGAGATATATACTGATCAAAAAAAGTTTAAAGTATATATTCACTCAGAAATAATTGAAAATGAGACAGAGGAGATGGCTAGAATTAATCAAGGATTATGATTGTACAATTCATTACCATCCGGGAAAAGCAAATAAAGTGGCTGATGCTTTGAGTCGAAAAAGTAATGCTCTATTAACCATGTTACGTTTGGAATGTGATCCTTTGGTTAAGGATTTTATGAACTTTGGAATAGAAGTTGTTGGTGTAGGATGTTACTCTGTTTTTTTTTAGGTATCAGTGAAATATTCTCTATTAGACAGAATTAATGAAGCACAAAATCAAGACAGTGAGTTGTAGAAAAAGGTAGAGCTGGTTTAGAAGGGTAAGTTTCCTGAATTCAACATTGATAATGATTGTTTTTTGAGATTTGGGAAGAGATTGTGCATGCCTTGTGATTCACAGTTGAAGAGAGAGTTGTTATGTGAAGCTCATAGTTCTCCATTTTCAGTTCATCCAGAAAGTACTAAGATGTATAGAGATCTTCAGGAGTATTACTTGTGGGATGGAATGAAAAGAGATATTATTGATTTTACTGTGAAGTGTTTGACTTTTAAATCAGTTAAAGAATAGTGGAAGTTACCGAAAGGGATGATTCATCCATTACCAGTGCCAGAGTGGAAATGGGAGAATATATCCATGGACTTCGTTGTGGTGTTGCCGAATACACCTCGAGGTAATAATGCAATCTGGGTTATTGTTGATTGATTGACTAAATCTGCTCATTTCCTTGCTATACGAGATAATTTTACCCTAGATCAACTTTCTCGTTTGTATATTAAAGAGATAGTCAGGTTACATGGAGTTCCCCTCTCCATTGTATCTGATCGTGATCTCAGGTTTACTTCTAACTTTTGGAAAGGCCTTCAGAAGTCGTTGGGTACTGAGTTAAATTTTAGTACAGCTTTTCATCCTCAATCAGATGGGCAGTCAGAATGAACAATTCAGACATTGGAGGATATGCTACATTCTTGTTCAATGGATTATCAGGGAAGTTGGGACCAACAACTTTCTTTGGTTGAGTTTTCTTATAATAAAATTTTTCATTCCAGCATACAGATGGAACCATTTGAGGCATTATATGGGGAGCAGTGTCGAACTCCGGATTTTTGGGATGAAGTAGGTGAAAGGAAGTTGATGGGACCAGAATTGGTAGAAGAGTTGGCAGAAAAAGTTCAGCTGATATAGAAACACATGAGAATAGCTCAGAGCAGGCAGAAAAGTTATGCGGACAACAGGAGGAAGGATCTCTCTTTTGAGGTAAGTGATCATGTCTTCCTCAAAGTTTCACCATGGAAAAGTGTGATGTGATTTGGTAAGAAAGGAAAGCCGAGTCCAAGGTTCATTGGACAATATGAAATTCTGGAGAGAGTTGGATCAGTTGCATACCGAGTGGCTTTACCTCTGAGTTTATCTCAGGTACACAATGTTTTTTATGTTTCAATGTTAAGGAAGTACATTCCAGATCCATCTCATGTTTTGAGTCCAGAGGTAGTTCAGCTGGAAGAGAACTTATCTTATGAGGAACAACCGGTCCAGATTCTTGACCATAGGGAGAAATTATTTTGAAATAAGGTGATTCATCAAGTAAAGGTTTTTTAGAAAAACCACATGATTGAAGAGGCAACATGGGAATCTGAAAATGCAATGAGGGATAAATACCCCCACTTATTTGATAAGTAAATAAATTGTGGGGACGCAATTTTGTAAAGGGGGGAAGGATGTAACATCCCAAGTAAGTAAAGAATTATGGATTTTAACATCTATGTCTATTTACAAATTATATAGTTTTTAGAGGCTTAAAATGAGAATAAATCCAATCTTAAGCATTGAATTCTTTAATATTTTTTTAAAAGATTGTTTTACCGACTTTTGATGGAGAACCATTTGTAAATCTATATTTTGACAACTTTATAAGCTCTATTTATCAAAATAAACTTATTCTTTAGTATTGGGACATTGAAATTTACTTGGGATAAATTTTTGGTATTTTTCTGACAATGTTCATTTTTTAATGAATAGTGAAAAATATTGCATTTTACTTCAAAACTTTTTTTTCATCTAATTTAATTATATGGATAGATTATCTTTTAAATTGGTTTTAAAGTGTAAAAAGAATATATTTTTACCATTTAATCCAATGGTGGTCATTGGGATTAATTTCACTTTGAAATTGGACATAAATAATTGTCAATCTTTTGATAGATATTGTTTCTAAAAAAATCCGCTATTTGTTTTGACAACGGGAATTATTTTTAAATTAATTACTACAATTTATGTGTTTAGAATTTGGAAAAATGGATTCCATATTTTGAATCATAAGTTTGAAATTAGTTAATTAAGACACTTTTGTTTTTGGACATTATGAATAGTAACGACGGTAATTATCTTTAATTATCGTGATTAATTAGTAATCGGGTAGTTAAGGGTAATAAAATAATATCATAATAATAACAAATGACCCCAACATGTGTCCTAATTCTACTTTTTGTGTCATGTACAACCATGGGATGCCTTGTTCCAAACTTTGGGACCCCATGGAATTACTTTTGGGTGATAGTGACACTTTATCATTTTATGTTTTTTAAAAGGAAAGTATAACCAAAGTATGTATTACCCAAGTAAAACAATTTTAGTTTTGTCTACATAAATGATCTCTTAGACTATAAATAGTAATTGGAAATTTAAAAAAGATTTCATACATCATAGTATTTTTTTTATAATTTTTAGACATTAAATAAATTAATTTTTTTATGACACCATGATGATGCACCGATTACCTCATTAATGAACGATTTAAATAAAATGAAAAGATAATGTAAAATCTAAGAATTAAACTTGTCAAAAACCTATTTTATGGGTGTATTTTGAACCCTTATCACCTTATCCTTGAAACATATCATTGTGGGACCTTTGAAATCTGAAACTCATTATATAATAAAGTAACATTTCTTTACTTTCCAAGAGTGCCCCTCCTCCCTCTTATAAAAGGCCCCCACCTCTACCACCTTACCCACACCTCTCAAGCCATTGGATCGGCCAATATCTACTCATTTTATCTCTACACATACCTATCCCCATCCTAGAAGCCTTACCTTAGGCAGAAAGCTCTTCAAGAAAACCTTTTGGTTCAAACCAAGGGGAGTTACCCGATTTAAAGGTAATGTCTTCTCTAATGTTCTATTGTTTTATTTTGCTTCTCCAACCCACTAAACCCTTTTTATTCCTTTATTTTGTAACAAAACCAGTATATTCAATATACTAGAATGTTGTTATGAAAAGTATTCTAGCTAAACTTACACACACTCTCATCTAATGGTTAAATAACATATTGTTTCTGTGAATGACGAATTTCTACCTCACGAAACGATGATTGTTCAATATTCTTTTAACACATTTAATGGTGGCCATTAAGATGTCACTCTATTTATATATGATATATATTATGTCTATGTTTTCCTTATGATTCTGTATTTTTCATTTATGGCATACCTTATGGTTTCCATTATGGGTAAACGCGATATCTTCATTTTAGGAAGTGCGGACTACCGCCCCCTCAAAGTGATTTGATTCGTTAATGCCATATGTGGGACGTATAAAGGATGGATTTTATGATGTTATATATAATATTATACTGGAATTATAATATACCTTTATATAATTATGATTTCATTCCATTAAATATGAAATAGAAATGAAAGTAGCGTTCATGCGTACGTACGGCTTACCGTCTCCATGAACGGTGCATTTCATTTCTTACCTCTAAATGTTATGTAATATTATAAATGCATGTATATAATGGATATATATGATATATATTTTATCTACATCATGAATATAATTCTGTAAATAATGGATATTTTACCACATGAACAACTTGTAATTATAAGAAGTTTATTTTTGACTCAAGTACCAAGGGTCGACAAAACGACAATTATTAACTTAAATAATTACATAATGTTCATAACATGGTAATAAGTGATATAAAAGGGATAATGAACTTGAAAAAGTTTCTTAAGCAAGTATAAATTAACTCTAGTTTATTATTCAGGAGATTAAAGAATGATTGAGTCAAGTCAGACACGAGATAAGGGACTTCGTCTCAATCTCCTTTCATTGAGGCATATTTTTGTTTTATACACAACTTTATTTTATACGGTGTATAAACCCCTTTGACTTTTACTTTTATTCAAATGTAATATTTTTATACGAATCGTTTTACTAAATGACAAAAGTGAATGTTTTTGTCTTACGTATGCGGTGACAACAACTTCTCCGCTGCCGTGACCATTATTTGAGTTTCGATTTCCTCTACAAGCAATAACTTTTTTTAAATGAAAAATAAATACCATGATTTACTTTTATTTTATTTTGTTATTGAAAATGGTTTTGATAATGTTTTGATTATATCAATGTGTTTTTGATATCTTGTGATTGAAATGTGGAAATGTTATATTTCCTTTATGCATGTTTTATGTGATATGATTATGTTATGGTTCTTGGGCATTGTTTATGAAGACAGGTGGTTCCGTGATAAACTAGGGGTGGGTGAGCCCGATATAGCTCTCCAATTCATTGGGTAACATGAAGGAGTTAAACACTAAGGTTTATCTGAAGAGATTTATGGAATATACTGTGATGGGTATTCCAAACGTAACCATGAGGGTTACTCCCTATGTAAGAATGTTATGAATGCCTCAAGTTACCTTTTTGTCTTATGTTTTCTATGATTTATTCATAAATATTATGATTTCATGAGGTATGTTAAAGTGATTATGTTTTGATGAGTGAAGTATGATTTAATTTATTCTTATGTATACATGGAATAAGGTTTTCTTTCTGTATTTTTATATCCCTTACTGAGCTTTTTATGCTCATCCCAGGTTTTTGAAATGTTTTTCACAGGTCAAGGGAAAAGTTCATGATGTGATGATAGTATCGATGAACTGTCAAGAAAGAATCCATGTTTTATTTTAAATATATTTCCTTTGATGGGAAAAATGAATATTGTCTTTTATGTAACCACCTTGTTTAAATGTGGAATGTAATGCATGATTTATGATATAATTCTCTAAAACTCTAAACCTGAAAAGATCCTCAATGTGTATTCTTGTAACAACTCAAGAATAAGTAATGTTTAAGGATAGGGCCTTATAATAACCCTCTAAATAAATATATGGGAAAACTAACCATTTTTAATACCAACATAAGTAACTACCAAGTGAAGAGAACGGGGCCAAAGTTGGTAGTCATCCATCCATCCTCCCACCGGGATGTTCGGGAAAACACTCACCATGGATCGAAATCCCTAGGGTATCAATTTCCCTCACCGACAGGGTGGAGTAGTGTATAAAAACCCAGAATGTATAGGATATAATATAGATCACACCCACACTATGGGAATAACCTAATATCAGACTCAATAGTATATAATGTCTCTCAGACTCTAGGCTGCCACTGTTACGACCAGATATCTGATAAGCACGCAACCAATGAAAGAGCTACGTTAAATAATTTTATCCCTTTTCATGAGTTTCACTTTAAGTTAAATAATTATTTAACAATTAATTAGACATTAAAATTTTCCACATTACATTTTATTACCATTACAGCAAAGTTCCATGCCCTTGAGGCATACGAAAATGGAGTCCATGACTTCTCAGAATTATAACCTCAGCAATGGATCCCAATAAGCTCAAAACCCATGGGTTAAACATTTATTCATTTATTAAAAACATTACTTTCCATATTACCAGGTACTCTAGGAAAACATCCTAAGCTAACAAACAAGGAATACAACCAAGAACATACATCTACCTCAAGAAGTGGGGAAATGAAAGTAGATAAACAAACAACTTGGCTATCAACCAAATAACAAATTAAAACAATAATCCAACTTTAATATCAATAGGTAAGCCCAGATTCCTCCCATTCTGTCATCCCCAGTGTCCTCCCCAATACCCACATGCATATCTCGATGCATACCGCCATCAAAAGAATCAAAAGTTTCCACAACAACTGGGCCTCCCCATCCTATATACCACAAAATCCCTCTAGGGTCAGCCATCCTAGGCTCACATCACATCATAAGAATCATGAAACCAACATAGAAATCATGATATTGGCCCAAAAGAAAGGCATCTAGCCTTCACATGCAACAATCTCTCATGACTCCAAAGTACAAGGCACTTGGTATTTACAAGAAAGAAGACAACTCAGGCCCTAAAAAGGCATTATCTTTTATCACATAGCCCATTCTTATTCCATCTTGAATTAACTGATTTATTATTTATAGGTTCCAAATGTGGGAAACCTAACCAGAAAGCAATCAAAATCCATTAAAAATTAATTAAAAAATTAATTTAACATGATTTTAATTCATTTATCAAGAATAATCAACATTCTTCACATATTTATTCAATTCCATTAACACATGAAAGATCAAATTAATTAACATGCTTGCATCATTAAGATTAAAACACTATGGATTCAATAAAAATACCTCTTTACTCCTTTTAGCCAATTAATTAACAATTAATTATAGATTTATGTTCTTTACCAATTCCACATGATAATCCAAGCATAAAAATCACAACATAGATACCACACTATCTAGAAAAACAAGAGGAAAACCACTATCAGAGTTCAAAATAGAAACATCACCATGTGACCAATACCAATAATTTAATCTGGTTCAAGTAATTATTAGGTTAATTTCATTGTGATCCAAGGGGATAAATCATTCTAGCTCTATTATTTCACATAAAATAAATTGATAAGTAATGAATAACCTACCACAAAAAGGGTTTCAACGTTCTTTTCATGAGAACAGACCAACACTGCGGATCCTGATCACCTCTCCTGTAAGAACTGCATCCACCCGAGGAAGCCACACCATAACTACACCAACAAAAAAAACTCCATAGGAAACATGGATATAAAGTTCCATCACATGGAAAATTGTAAAAGGGTGAAAGAGATCAAAGAAACCATTTGAAAATAGTATAACTTACCTTGGATCGAAGATAGATCGAATTAGGGAATCTAGATATTGATACTAGACAAAGGAATCCCCAAAACTTCAAAGAGGGGGTTTCTGGGTTGCCTAAAATCGAGAAAGAGGTGATGATGCCATAGGTTTTGACAAACCCAAGTGGCTGAAAATGTTTAAAACATTCAACATCGTGGATTTACATGACATGTAATCCCCTTTCACGTTGTGTAATCATTGGGGTTTGGTTTCTACTAAAAAATGAACCACCTTTCAATTTTATTTTATTTAAAACCCCAATTTATTACATGTTGTGAAAACTAATTTCATTTCATGTAATTTTACACTATGTGAAATATCATTGCTTCTAGATTATAGAAACCAAACTAATCTATAATTCCTCTAAGCCTCCTCTAAGAACCTCGATCTTTGAAAATACATGAAGGATTGATCCAGGTGGATCCATGCCCTTACATTAGATACCTCTCAAAACATTCTCATCCTCAATAATTCAAAACCAACTTAGAGAGGAAACAAAAAGGGTCATCTGAACAACCACCCCCTAAGATACCTCTCAAGTCTCTTGCCACCACAGAAGCTCTACCACATCATCAGAGGAACAACGTGAAACCATGCAACAACCCCAACCAACTCCTAAACACTCTCTTAGGGGAGATACCTCTCAAAAGAGAGTAATCCACAAAAATAAATAATAGAAAGACATATCAAAAATAGAAAAGGTCCAAAACCCCAAAAAAAATAGTGTTACAAGAGAAGAGATAAAAATCAAAAAACTCAGGGTACTGATCATGTATCTGAAACTCATTTTTTCAGGTACTCTTCTCCACACCACCATGCCACCACATGACATGAACCAATGGGATAACATATTCTCACAACATTCTAACTTGGTGGTCCTAGATCTATATAGTAATATCCTCAAAGGTCACATCATTTTCAACATCTATCTTGATCCAATTGATGATGTGAGAGTCTTCATAAAGATAACTATGAAGATGTGACACATGAAAAACATCATGTATCTGACTCATATATAGAGGAAGAACTGTCTAATATGTCATGACTCCAACATGATCTAACACCTTGAAATGACCAAAAAAATAGGGGATAAATCATACTCCCACAACCAAACCTTCACATCCAATGACGAGGAAACACCTTCAGGAATAGATGATCCCCAATGTCGAACTCTAGAGGTCTCCTCCTATAATTAGTGTAGGATTTCTGAGGATCCTACGATGCTTTCAACCTCTCGTGAATCACTTGAAAAATCTCTATTGTATTATATACCAATTACATCCCAAGAATTATCGACTCTCTAACCCTATTCCATCAATATGTCCTCCAACTTCCACTGAGTAACATCTAAAAGCTGGAGAAAATCATCATGAACACGGTGTTTGACCTTTACCTTCAGACATACCAAACATCAAGACACAAACTCTACAACTGCACACTTCAATCCAGGCCACCAAAATGGGACTCTCAAAGCTCGATATGTCTTTGTAACACTAGTATGTACCACCATAGGTGAACTATAGAACAATATTAGAACCATCTCAAGTATCACTAAAGGAACAAAATGCCTTCTCTGAAACAACACTCAGTGACGTCAATCCTTAGACCAACCATTAGGGGTCTCACCACAAATAACTCGATCTATCTAGAACTCCTCCTCAAGATCCCCCAATGTGGAATCCTCCACCTACTGCACCAGATATGACTACCCCATCATTTGAAAAATACAACCTCTACCCCAAAATTATCCCATATCTAGATGCAACAATGAATGTTCTTTCATCACTCTCTAGGAATCAACTGATTCACACACTGCATCACTACACAAATTCTTTCTCAGCACATCATCCATGACATTCCCCTTTCTAGGTGTATATGATATCTCAAATTCATAATCCTGTAATAACTCCATCCATCGATGTTGATGAAAGTTTAAGTCATGTTACTATAAAACAAACCTCAGGCTCTTATGATCAGTGAAGACCACAAAGTGCTCACCAATGAGGTAATGTATCCACAAATTTAGGGAAATCACAACCGCTACCAATACAAGATCATGGGTAGAATAGTACCACTCATGGGGAAATAATTGTTAATACCAATAAGAAATTACTGATATATGCTACATCAGAACATAGCCCAAACCAAGATGTGAAGCATCACAGAAAACCTCAATATTGACTCCTTTTGTTGGAAGAAAAATAATTGGAGCACTGAACAACTTCTCATTTAGATACTCAAATTTTTTATCATTGATCATTCTAAAATAATTCATGTTCATTTCTAGTCAATGCTATTAGAGGAGTCACAACCTGAGATAAATTGGATACGAACCTCCTGTAATAACCTAAAAGTCCAAGGAAACTTTGAACCTCTAGAACTATCTTGGGGGATACCCAAGACACAACTAATTCTAAATTTGATGGATCCAAAACTACTCCCTGCTGGGATACGACATGTCCCATGAAACAGACTTCTTGATCCCAAAAATAACACTTTTGAAACTTTCCAAACAACTGATCACGATGAAGAACTCCCAAAATGGCATGCAGATGCTCTGCATGCTCCTCATCAGAAGCAGTGTTCACAAGGATTTCGTCGATGAAAATCATGATGAACTTATCCAGGAGATCACGGAACACAACTTTAATTAACCCCATGAACATAGCTAGAGTATTCAATAAACTAAACTAAATCAAAAAAAAACTTGTAATGCCTATGACGAAAAAGGAATACATTCTTAAGGATATCCTCATCCTTTAAACACATCTGATGATATCTTGACCACAAATAAATATTTGAAAACTAAGTTTCACCCTTAATTTGATCGAATAACTCATCAATCCATGGAAGAGGATATCAGTTTTTTATTTTCACCTGGTTTAAGAGATTATAATCGATCCACAACCACAAACTGCCATCGGACTTCTTCACAAACAAAACTGGTGCACCCCATGGTGACACACTTGGATGAAAAAAACCACACCACAACAGACTATTTAGTTATATACATATCTCTCACAACTCAAAAGACACAGTCCTATATAGAGACATCGATATAGGAGACACGCCTGGCTATAGTTTGATCCTAAACTTGATCTATCGTCAAGGGGGTAGCTCTACAACCTACTCTAAAAATACATCAGGGTACTCTCCTCTGACCCAAGGAAACACTGATTTATGAACCTCTAATGAACTCAGCATCTTCTCAGCCGTCAATGATGATAAGGATGGAATATTCATATGAGCCATCTATGTTCTTTGATCACCAATAAACACTGATGTCTCTCTATTATCATCGAAGATCACAACCTAGCCCCTGAATCAATCTGTGATAGCCAGCACCGAATACAACCAATCCATATTGAGGATGATGTCATATGGTTGTATTCAAAAACATAGTAAATATACCTAAGAGAAGTTTTTCCCCAAAACTATATTGCAGTCTCTATATACATCAAATAAGTCAACTAGACCTCCAACTGGCATGGTCAATGCTAAGGGAACACAGAGTATCTCTACCTCAAGTCCCAAAGAATAGACAAAAGTAGGTGATATGAATGAGTGTGTCTCTCTTGGATCAAACAATTCATTCTCCCAAGTATAAATCAATAAAAGGGTTCCTCAAATGATGTTTATCTTTCCTATAATGGACAATTCTAAAGCATGAAGTTGTCCATGACCTGATCCATGGACTCTCTGACTATGATAATAACCAACTACATGGCTGCACTCTCCTATTTGAGAATGGGGAACATCCCAAGGATGTCCTATGCATGCCTCATCTACTCTCTATTGATACAAAACTAGAGAAACCTACTGTTTCCACCTCAGCTGGAACTGCCTCAGTAGAGGAGCTTGAAGCAGAATAACTAGCGCACTCTGACTGCTCAAAAAGGTCGGGCACTCTTTCCACTAATGTCCTTAACCTCTATAATAAAATCATGTGTTTTATCCCTTGACTTAGGCATGAGATTCGTCACCCTGTAGAAATGATACATTGAGGGCTGGGACCTACCCCTAGCTGATTGGAAACACTTCTGTCATAACAACTAGGAACCCCATACCATATATCTTCTTCATGAGGAATCATGATGACTCCCCTCTCATAACGATCTGGTTCTGTCTAACATTCTCTTAATGACCTCTTCTCTCTCCTGCACCTCGAGATACTTCTTCAGCATAAACAGGGTGACCCAATGCTGGATCTCTGGATGCAATGCTTCCTCAAAATGCCTCACCCTATCCTCCTCATTTGATAATAAGTCTGAATCATATCACTGAAGGTTCCTGAAATGATCCTGAACTCTTTTACACTGGATCTTCCCTATTGAATGGTAATAATCTCTTGGAAACTGATCGCCTTCATGAGAGAAGAAATAAAATTGGCTCTGAACTAGTCTCGTAACTCCCCCCAAGAGACTTTTTACTCCTCAGGATCTCTGAAGAACAATAACCACCACTACCTTACTACCCCACGTATCATCGTCAAAGACAACAATGTAACATCTCAACTCTACTTACCATCAAACCGGTTTCTGTATTAGTAGTTCACATGGCATCAAGCGCATATCCTCATACACCAGAGGATGAAAACTATAAGTAAGGGTCTTAGGAGGTGATGTTGGGGAGAATATACCATCATATTAGAGTATAACAATGGTAAAATAGAAACTAAATAAAATATAACAACAGAAGTAGTAAATAAATTAAAGACAGCAGCATAAGAAAAATATTATAATAATTGAATTAAAGTGGCCAACACTAGTTTATAAAAGAATGAACATATTTCTTAATGATGATACAAATATAAAACAAAATACATACAACATGCTACATTATGTAGTAAAAAATAAGGAAATGAAAAAAATCCCTAAGGGTGATCTACAGGAGAATCTCTATCTCTAACTCGGTCCTATGCTCCTAACTCCAGGTACAAACATACAATAACAAGAAATCTACCTAGTTTTGTAGTCCTGTAAACAAGAATTTATGCTCGGGTACCCCAATGAAATGATGATTTGAGGATGGTGTAAGTCATAAATATCAGTAAGACAACGACTGCAATTTCTAGCACAATCCAAATAGTGCAATACAAACTAAGTAGTGTGCAATTATAGGAGGAATATTAAACATAATTGAATAAATATACAACAACTCATCCAGGTTATTAAGGGAATCCTAACAGTTATACCTGCTTCGGACCATAGACAGAATAAGACTATGATTTATCCCACTATATATATTTAGTATAAATATATGTTGGGATGGATTGGGATGTAACTCTCAGCCATTCAATACTAGGGAAAGCTCTCATGGTCTAACCCCTAACATAACTCCAAGAGATCTCATGGTCTCTTGGTATACTCATGTGGTTAGAACTGGGGCATAACCCACCATCATACATTACTAGGTAAAACTCTCATGATCTATCACATGGCCCAAATCCAAGAGCTCTCTAAGTCTCTTGGTAAACAAAAAGGAATATCTCACGACCTTCTTAACCAGAGGCTCTCACGATCCTTTATAGCCCAATATGGAAGCTCACACGGCCTTCCCACTCAAATCCTCGCATAGTACCATGGATCCATATCCTATATAAGGTGTAATAATTTATAATATATAATTCATTATTCATTAACCTATTAGGAATCCCATTATCCCATTTCATTTATATCATAAGGCATGAGGCATGAACCTCTAATGCTCTTATTAATTAATATCTATATAAGAGGCATTGAAATGTTCCTGGAATGGGGTGTGACAAAAAAATATTTACTAATTTAAAATGCAGTAAAGTGGATGACCTAGAATTAATCAATAGAGGAGTGCACAACAATCATGTTTTTCACTTAAATTTGAGAAAGAATTAGGTGTTTTTTTTTGAAATTTTTTGTGTTTAAAAAGAAAGAAGGAATTTAAAAATTAAAGTTTGAACACAATTGGATGAAGAGAGTGATGGTTTCAGGGTAGTATCACCTTTTTCAATGTCATAATAGTCCTAAATATCATTCACCCTCTCTTCATATTTAATGACAAGTGAAATACTCATCAATCGAGTTATAAATCACCCTTGGTTGAAGGAATCAATTGAAACCACTCCTATGTGTATGAAAATTCATAAACCATTCTGAAATAAATAAGAAATGTCCTAATTAGGAATTGTTTATCCTTATAAATATAGAAAAATTTCACTTATTCTACACACATTCCAATGATCTCTAGACACTCACCACCTACCACAATCTACTCGATTGAGAAAAACTACACTAGGAGGAGGGAGTTTAAAGTTCTTCAACCAAATATATAAATAATAAATGAAACCGAAACCCAAAATAAAATTGCATTATGATAATTATAAAACACTAAAAATATAAATCATTCAATATAAAAAGAGAGTTTCAAATTAAATCACAAGACTACGACATTAAAAAAGTGAATCTCCTCCTTCCCTGATCACTCAATGGTTTTACCCCTCCATGTGAAGGGTAAGAGAGCTGAAAGGGTAACAAGAGAGAATTATGAAACTAAGAAAATAGAAAATAGAAAATCCACAGTACTTTAAGATTAAAATACTCTAGAAAATCCATCCTTATTTTCCTTCAACCCTTTTGAATGGAAGTGAATACTCCTATTTATAGGGTTGAGGAATGGAAAATTTTCCCTCCAGATTAACTTCTCTAAATATTTGAGTTTATCTTGTATAATAAATGGCCATATATCAAAGATATTTATTCATAAAATTTGTTCCCATATATCTTTTTCATGTTCTCAAAAAATATCATCATATTTGGAAAAGTTTTTGAAACATTATTCCTGAATTACTAATGAATACTTTTTTCTTCCTGAGGAGACTTCTCAACTCCCTCCACTTTGGTGCATGCAATAGATTCCTTAATGAACGAAATTATAAATTAAATTTATTTTGTACATTATTATCAAAGTTATATTTCAAATAAATATATAATAAATTCATATTTATGTCACTAGACTGAGATATGATTCAATTACTGATGCGGGGTCCATTCTTTCGGCCAACAAACTTTTTCAACTTGATTGATTTTTATGGGATATTGTGTGTCGAATTGGACCTAGGTCCAAAAGAAAAAGTTGAATACCATAAGAAAGTAAAACCTAAAAAGTATTAAATCAATTTGGATTAAAATTTTAAAATATATTCCCAAAATAAATAAGATTCATAAAACTTTTAAATTTCCAGAATTAAACAATTTTCATAATTAAGCCAGAAATTCATCAAAAATAAAAAATGATGAAAATAAGATCACATTGATTAATTGAAAGGGATTAAATCATTGAAACACACATAAAAATAATTAAAACATTAACTATGTCAATTACACCACACTTATCACTTGGACTCATGGACATGTAAGAATCAAAATCGAATCAATGAAAATTAAAAACACATGCTCATGAGATTCACCAAATCTATTCCAAGAAATAAGAGATATCATAACTCATAAAAACCCATTATTTCAAGTTCTAAAACTAGACCATTAAATATATTTCCTCTTAATTTATCCTCCCATTCACACAAGACACCTACCTCACATTAATTTTCTTTCATCTCACAAATGTCAATTTTCAATAAGAATTTTCTCATCAAAACCCATACAAGAGTCACCATAGGCTTGAAAAATTCCTACTTCTCCACTTGATATGAGTAAAGTACATGTGTTTCTCATGAGTAATTTTCAAGGTTTTTCAGTGGATTTCAATTTATAGCATTTAGATATTAAAAACTTGAAGTCCAAATGAGGAGGGATTGGCTCTTTTTAGAGAAAAATTGAAAGATTCTATTTTTCACTCAAGTATAATATCATCCTCACTCCCTGTAGTAGAAAATAAAATACATCATCATGAGAAATAATGGAAAGTGCACACTGTTAAACATTTTAGTAGAATAAATTTCAATCTTCTCAAACATAATTTTTCATAAAATCTTCAGATAAGAACAAATTTATTACTCCATTGGAAGCTCCATAAAGACATAACATATCTTACCATCAAAGCTCTAGAAAAGTCACATATTTCAATAGAATTATTTTTTTATTTGAAAAAACATATCTTCAACATTTTATTTTCCACAAAAATTTTCACCAAATGAGTTATCACAGTACAGGACATCTTCCCCCTATAATTAAGTTTGACTAGATCATACAATTTCACTTTAAGAGTAGATTGGATAAGGAAAATTGGATAATAATGTGGATAACATAATAGTTTTTTCATGTATTATAATGTATTCAAGGATTAAATGTACAATTTAGGCTAGAATAAAAATTATTCTCTTGAAAAGGGAACTTTAAAACCAAATTAATGCCTCAACCATTTAAAACACAAGTACCTCAAACCCTCAATTTTTAATACGAATAAATCAAATTCTACTTAAATAAAGAATCATTTGGTTCTCTCAATAAGTGAGGTGAATTAAAATAATATGTAGAAAATGTTTTAGAATCCTCATAGGAAAGTGATTTAAAATATAAAGACAGTGAGATGTGGAATAGGATTCAAAAATCAGAGTACTTTTCATAAAATTCCATAAATTTGAACTCGAAATAAAGTCATTTTCAACATTAATTTAATATTGATTTCATGGAATAAATTGGTTCACTCATTGAAATGGGTTTAAAAAATGGAAATGAAAATAATTTAAGATCAAAAGTTTCAAATACAAAAAATAATGATAAAAAACACACACAAAATTGAAAAAAACGCAATTATTTTTTAAAAAATAGAAAAATAACAAATGAAAATCCTAAACTACAAAGGTTCCCACCCCCACACTTAAATGATGTAGTTTCCTAAATGAATTCAATTGGATTTAACATTTAAGAATATTTAAAAATGGGTCACAATAAGTAATAATGTAAAAAATTATAGATAATACCTGATGGCTTTTATTGATAAATAGGTTGGAGGAGTGTGATCTTCTCTACTGGATCTGATGGAAGGGTACCATGGAATTTCTTCAGCCCATGTCCATTAATAGTGAATGGATCCTACTCTCTATCCTTCACAACCTCCACAACACCAAAAGGATATACATGAGTAACTATAAATGGACCTTCCCATCTGAAAAAATGTTTACCTAGAATAAGCTTGAGTCTTGATTTGAATAACATCACTTTGTCTCCAAGATGGAATTATTTGAGTTGGATCATCTTTTCATGAGCAACTCTTGTTATCTCTTTATAAATATTTGAATTTTCAAACACTTTTCTTCTAATTTCCTCCATCTCTAACAACTATAATATTATCTCCTTCTTGGCACTTTCATGATCCAAATTCATCTTCCTCATAGGCCAATATATCTTATGATCCAATTCCAATGGAAGATGATAGATTTTACCATAAATTGTCCTATATACACTCATTAAAATTAGGGTTTTTTAGGTTTTCATGTAATCCCATAATGTGTCTTCTAACCTCTTTCTTTAATCCTTCATGTTTGGTTTAACAGACTTTTCCAAAATTCCTTTGATTTCCCTATTAGATACTTCAGTTTGACCATTTTTCTATGGATAGTAGGGATTTGATGTTCTCTGATGCACCCCATACTTCTTCACAAAATCCTCTATTATCTTATTAAAAATTATTCCCTTGATCACTGATGATGTATCTAGGCACTACAAATGTAAAAAATATGTTATCCCAAAAAAATCACAAACAACTTTAGCATCGTCAGTCCTGGTGGCTTTTGCTTCCACCCAGTTGGAAACATAATACATGTCAAGAAATATATAATAATTTAAAAATTCTATTAGAAATGGTCCCATAAAATCTTTCCCACTGTCTTAAAAAATATCAAAAAAGTTAAGTGGATTTTAGGCATTTCTTATCTCTTTGAAATGTTTCTAAAAAATGACATTTTTGACACCTTTTGCAAAATTAATGAGAATATTTAAAATGGGTGGTCCAATAAATTCCAAATTCTAAAACCTTCCCTAATATCCTTTAAGGTCCAAAGTGGACTCCAAAAGCTAAATTCTGAAAAAAAAAATCAAAGACAGAACAAATTTAACTCTTATGAAAAGATGTTATTATCAATTAGTCATTACAAATATTGCAAAGAAATGGATCATGACAAATGTAATATATGGAATTAGATTTTAGTTTTTGTATTTAGTGGGAATTTAAATGGTATGGGACCTGAGATGATACCAAATAATTGACCATGTCAGTATACCAAGTCACTTCTCCATCAATCAAGTACAACTGCTCTCTGAGAAGGTGATCATTCAGTGGCACTTTGTCTGGAATTTTAACTTCAGCAGTATTGGTTAGTCTAATTAAGTGACTGGCCAATTAGTTCTCAAATCCCATATTGTCCTTGATTTCTATGTTGAACTCCTCTAATAGTAACATCTATCTCACTATCCTCAGTTTAGATTCATCCTTCTTCATCAAGTACCTAAGAGTTGCATGATCAAAAAATATCATGACTTTAGTTCCAAGCAGATATGATCTATACCTTTCTAAATTAAATAAAACCACTAAAAAATATTTTTTTTATGGTTGTGTAATTTAATTTTTGTTCATATAAGGTTCTTTAGGAAAATTAAATGACTTGTTTCCTTTCCTCAATTCACTGAGAAATGACTACACCAACTTCTTGGTTGGAAGCATCATAAGGTAACTTTAATGGTTCTTCCCAATTAAGTGGCTACATCACGGGTGGTGTAATCAATATCCTCTTCAACTCATCAAAGGATTCCATACATGCACCATTGAAATAAAAATCAATATCTTTCAAAATAAATCTTGATAAAGGGAGAGAAATCTTACTGAAATCTTTGATAAACCTCCTCTATAATCCTTCATGTCCTAAAAATGACCTAACATGCTTCACACAAGTTAGGTAAGGCAATGAATTTATCACTTCAATTTTTGATTTATCTACTCAAATCCTTTTTTATAAATGAAATGACCAAGTAAAATTCCACTAAAAACCATTAAATGAACCTTTTAAAAATTTAAAACAATATTATTTTCAATTTAGGTTTTCAAAACTTTTTTAAACTTTTTCAAACAATTTTCAAAAGAATTTCCAAAAAACTGTGAAATCATCCAAGAAAACCTCAAATAAATATTCAATGTGATCAGAAAAAATCCTTAGCATTAACCTATGAAATGTACCTGGATCATTTTATAATCCAAATGGAATCCTTTTACATGAAAAAGTTTTGAAGGGACAAGTAAAGGTTGACTTCTCTTGATCCTTAGGAGAAATGGGTACCTAAAAATAACCTGAAAATTCATCAAAAAAGTAATAATAAGTTCTCCCTGCCAATATCTCTAACATCTGGTCAATGAATAGGATAGGGAAATGATCTTTCCAAGTGACCTGATTCAACATCCTAACATCAATGCACACTCTCCAGATATTCTGAATTCTCATAGGGATTAATTCATTATTTTCATTCCTCAAAGTGGTTAAGATAGATTGTTTTGGGACTACATGAATTGGGCTAACCCATTGTGAATCTGAGATGGGATAGATGATCTCAAATTCTTGTAGATTCTCAATATCCTTCTTAATAACCTCCATCAAGGTGGGATTAAACCTCCTTTTGGGTTGTTTGATAAGTTTGGAATCTCCCTCAAGAATAATTTTATGTGATCATATTTTTGGGTTTATTTCTAGGATATCACCTAAGATCAACCCTATTTCTTGGAAATTATTTATAAAATCTCAATAAAATATTTTTCTTGGGTTTCAAATAGATTAATATCAATTATCACTAGTAATTTCTCTCCCTCATTAAGGCACACATATTTCAAATTAGTGGGGAGTGGTTTTAATTATAGATCAGGTGGATACTCAAGGGATAAAACTAAATAGATGTTACCCATATCCAAATTTTGGACCTCATGCACATAAGAAACCATATCATCCTCCTAATCATATAAAAATTCATCAAATATATCATATTTTACCTCTTCTTCCTGCATGAAATTAGAATCTATAGTGTTTTGGGCATCCACATTTTTAGTGATATTTTTAATGGAAAACTTATCTCCCAAAGATATAAATTCATGGAACATACCTGATTCTTCAATTGTTTTATTACCAACTTCATGGGAGAGTGAAAAGAGTGAGTGATCATCTGATGGGTGCCTCATGGATTTAAAAATATTGAAGTGGATAGTGTTTTCTCCAAAAATCCATGGTAAGTGTCCCTTCAAGGAAATTGAGGATAGTTTTGTCTATATTCAAGAAAGGTACCCCAAAAATTATGGGTGAGTGTGATGGGATCATATCTTCTTCCATATTCAGTACATAAAAGTCAGATGGGAATAAGGGATCATTGAATTTTACTAGGACATCCTCTATAAATCTTTCTAGGAAAATTGTGGATCTATTTTCAAGTTGACCCCCCACTCTTGTGGGATTCAAGTATCCCATATGAAAATAAGAGTATACTGAGTGAGGAAATACATTAATTGAATCACCTAGATCACACAACCCATTAGATAAATTTAAAGATCCAATGGTCCATGTAATGGAAAATGTCCTTGGATCTTGACATTTGGTTGGAAATTGTATTGTGATAAGGGCCAAGAAACTTCTTCCCAAGTTTAACCTTTCGTTAACTTGAAATATCCTCTTCTTGTCACAAAGATCCTTCAAAGTGCTTCAATAAGGTGGATATTAATTTCTAATTTCTGGAAGGTGTCCATAATTTCTTTTTGAAGTGTTTCTCCCTATAATCTCTTTGATTAAATCATCCTTGATGAAAATGGTGGAGGTGGTATTTATTCTCCCATTTTTCCTTTACAATGGGGTTTCTTTTCTCTTCCTTCTCATCTTATCCTTGTCCTCCTCCTCTTTATTCTCTTATTCAAGGTGCATTTTAACATAATTTAATACTTCATTTTCCATCCACTCCGGTGGTCTTATTTTAGGTTCATGGGATATTGTTGGTGAGAGTTATTTTCCACTTCTTATTTTTATCAATCTGAAATTCTATTTTGTGTTTGGGATTTTTTGGGAAGGAAGTTTTCCTAGGTTTTTGGACATGATTTCAACAAGACTTCCCCCTGTGTTTCCCATATTATCAAACTTATTGTATAGGGCCTCATACTAATATTATACTTGTTACACATAAGTTTTTGTATTTATGGATGGTTTCTCATAAGGTATTGGGAAATTAGGTTGTTGGTGGTGTAATGGTAGGTTATAAGATTTCTTTTGATGACATGGTGGTGGGTTTTGGAGATGGTTTTGGTACGGTGGTCTAGCTTGATTATGATTATTTAAAAACCCATATCGAACTTGGTTAGGCTCTTTACATCCTTTATTTTATTGGAACTACCTCGGATGAAAGGATTCCACACAAGTTTTCATTCCCTATATTTTATCACATTGGCTAGTGAAATTATTAGGTGACAAGCATAAATGATATACCTTAGTCGGTGATTTTTGGTCACTCACTTGATTCAGGGCCATCTGTATCACCATAATGGTTATATAATCAATATTAGTTTCTAATAAAGGTAATGGATAAGAAGTTATTACCTCATTAATTTAACTTGTACTCGTACCTCTTTCACCAAACTGTTGTGAGTTTTGATATATTTTCTCAATCAAGACCTTAGATTCTTCTAGTAAGTTGTCAATCAATGTACCTCCAAATGATGCATCCAGAAGTTTTTTATCATTTTCTAGTAATACTTGATAAAAGAAGACAACAAATTTAGGATTCTAAATTTCTTTATGTGGGTATCTGGCACAAATCTTTTTAAATCTTTCCTAGTACTTATAAAGGGTTTCTCGAGATGATCGTCTGATGGTATATATTTTCTTTATAAAGGTTGTGATTCTGGATGTGGGGAAGAATATTTACATGAATCATATCAAAAAGTAATTAAAATCATCCACGTATCCTAGTTCTAGACCATAAAACCATTACTTGGAAGCTTCTTCTAATGAAAATGAGAATGCCTTCCACTTTACCTGCTCCTTAGTAACTCCATAGGATCTGAAAGTGGTGCAGACATGTGTGAACTCTTTAATATGTTTATTTGGATCTTCACCTATCAATCCATGAAACTTTGGAAGTAATGGGATCAGATTAGGTTTCATATAAAAATAATTTTTTAAATATGGTATGGAAATTGATTGTTTTGATTAGGGAATTATGGTGAAAATAAGTCTATAAGGGGTTGGTTTTGGTTTCTCGCCATGATGAAAGGCTCGAAGTGATCACTTGAAGTGTCACTAGACTCTGAAAGAGAAATTTCTTCAAATTTAGATTGAAATTTAATGTCTATAAGTCTATTCAACAAGGTTTTTTTAATTTTAGGATCCATGGGTAAATGTTTAGTGTTTTTGGTTCTATTCTTGTAATTTTGAAGAGAAAATAAGAAGAGAATGAGAAAGAAGAAAAGAATTTTTTTTGGAACCACCTCCCCAGTAACGATGCCAATTTTTGACACGTTCCATTCATGGGGTGTGACAAAGAAAAATATTTACTAAGTTAAAATTTAGTAAAGTGGTTGAACTAGGATGATTCTAGAGATGAGTTCTCAACAATCACATTTTTCACTTAAATTTAATAAAGAATTAGAGATTTTTTTTTGAAATTGTTTGAGTTTAAAAATAAAGAAGGAAATTAAAAAATAAGGTTTGAACACAATTTGATGAAGAGAGTGATGGGGTCAGGGTAGGATCACCTCTTTAAATTTAAAAGTAGTCATAAATATCATTTCCCCTCTCATACTATTGAATTACAAGTGAAATACTCCTCGATTGAGTTATCAATCACCCATGGTTGAATGAAGCAATGGAAACCACTTCTATGTGCATGAAAAATCATAAACCATTCCCAAGTAAATAAGGAAATTATCGATTGGGAATTTTTGTTCCTTATAAATCAAGAAAAAGTTCACGTATTCCACACACATGCTAATGGTCACTAGACACTCACCACCTAACACAATCTGCTCGATTGAGATAAACTACACTAGGCAGAGGGAGTTTAAAGTTCATCAACCAAAGCTATAAAAAATGAATGAAACCAAAATAAAAAATAAAATTCCATTAATTTAATTTTTCACCACTAAAAATAGAAATAATTTAATAGAAAAAGATATTTTAAAATTAACGTACAAGACTCCGACAATACAAAAGTGAAGCTCCCCCTTCCCCAGTCACTCAAATGTTTTACCCCTCCATGTGAATGGTAAGAGAGTTGAAAGGGGAATAATAGAGAATTATGAAACTATGAAAAAAGGAAATAGAAAATTCACATCAATTCAAGCTTCAAATAATCCATCATATCTATCATTCTCCTCCTTCAACCCTTTTTAATGGAAGTGAAAACTCGTATTTATAGGGTTGAGGGGTGGAAATTTTCCCTCCATATTCACTCCTAAAAATTGAGTTTTTTTTAGCATAATAAATGGCCTAATATTATAGATTTTTCTTCATAAAAGTTTTCCCCTATATCTTGTTAGTGTACCCACAAAATCTCAGTGTATTTAGACACATTTCAGAAATGTTATTCGCAAATTACTGATGAAGACCATTTCTTTCTGAGGAGAATGGTCAACTCCCTCCATTTCAGTGTACACAATGGATACCTTAATGACCTAAATTATCAATGACATTTATTTTGGGCATGAATATCAGAGTTATATTTATAATACAGCTATAATCACTTCATTTTTATGTATATAGATTGATATATGCTTTAGTTTCTGATGTGGGGTCCATTATGTCATCCAACAAACTTTTTCCACTTGATTGATTTTTTTGGTCCATTGTGTGTCGAATTGAGTCTAGGTATAGATAAAAAATTTGAATCCCATGAGTAGGGAAATCCTAAAAAAACCATTACATGATTTGGATAAAAATTGTAAATGATATGCCTGAAATACAGAAGATCTAGAAAATTGTTAAATTTCCAAAATTAAACAATTTTCAAAATTAAGCCAAAGATTCACCAAAAATAGAAAAATGATACAAATAATATCACATTGATTAATTGGAAGGGATTAAATCATTGAAGCACATATGAAAATAATGAAAATATTAACCCTATCAGTTTTATTCATTTATCACAATTGTACTTAAGGAAAAAATCTTAATCATATCAATTAAAACCTTATTAGAGGCATGGTCACATATACAATTCACTTCATGAGGAAAGGACCTTTCATACTTGTCATTATCCATATTAAAATCCACATTAAACCAATTGATTTGATTTAAGAGATGAAACTCATCTTTCTTAACCAACCCACATGACTAACTCCATTTAATTCCATAGACCATGGAAATTACATTTTTAAAGATAAAAAGACAAGAAAAGTGTCATGGAAACAAGACGTATTCCTACTTAGAAAATTTCTAATTTAAGGAGGTCCAATCCATTCAATTTATAAAAATACCAAACACTAAAAGGTGCTTTGTTTTATTCAAAATCTTCCTAAGGGTGGGAAACTTCATTTGGGAACATCAATGATGGTCATACAAAAACATGACATATTTCAACATAACCTCAAAGACTAAAGGAACACCAACACAATAATCCAAGAAAGAATAAATTTCTAAACATTAATTTTTATATTGAAGAAAACATACCTCTATTGGAGGGGTTTTATTATAAAATCGTGACATTTATCTTTAAAAAAATCATTTATCTCATTAAATATTTTATTCAAGAATCAAACTCAATTCAAGTTTAAGAGTAATTTAATCTAAAAAACCATATTACATTAATTAAAATATAATAAAGGCGTGATAAGTAATTAATTAATTCATTCTTTAAAGTAAATGGGAAAGTAAAGGGATCCAACCTTAATAAGTAGACCAAGCCAATCCGAACAGTCAGTTCTTGACAACATTGATGAAAACAACTCAAATTTTCTTCACACTTGTATGCACATAACACCACCAAAATATATTTTTTTATTAAGAGAATCACTTTTAAGGGTAAAGTGGGAAACCATACAAGTATGGAAATGGACAATCATCCAGCATCATAAGTAATTGCTGAATCTTTAAATTGCAGTTTAATCCTTTTAGAAACCTTACCTCTATGAAAACTCCATTGTAGAGTGTTGGCCTTTCCATTTGGATCATCTTTGAGGAGGTCTTCAATTTTGTAAGCGATCTTGTTCCAAGATTAGATGAAATATTACACTGTAATCTTCTTTCCGTTGTATCCATGCACCAATATGCCAAAATGTTTTTGGATCCAGAAACCCTGCTCTTTGTTAAACTAAACCTGAATATGTCGTCCCACCATCTTGTTAAACTACTCTTGGGTGGCGTTGACCTTTAATTACTTCTCTAAGAATTCTTCATTGCAATTGATTATGGGATACCAATCATCACACTCCATCATTTCCCTCCCTCTTGGAGGGATATCAAATTTAGCAGCTTCATTCTCCGCATTCACCGGACCAATTATAGGATATTCCCCTTATTGTGTTTCTAACTCCTTAGTGATTTCTTTTCCGGAGCCTTTATACTTGCTCGAGGACATATTGTCTTCAATTTTGGGAGCCTTTGGAGGGATTTTACCTTTACTTGAGGATCTAGTAATAGGAGGACTAGGTAAATCTGAATAGTCTTTTCTCCTTCGCGGCCTCCAGGTGTCTTTAATAAATCCATCTGAATCTATGATAGTATTCTTTCCCTTCCTTGAAGAGGATCTAAGATAGTCCTCCGTAACGTCTGCTTCCTTTGACTCAGTAGGATATTCCAAGGCAGAATCTGAATGCTCGTGAGAAACTTCCACCCTCATAAGGGGTTCCTCTTCATGGCTAACCTCCACTTCATTCCCTTCCTCAAAATCATTACACTCTTCTCCTAGCACTTCAAACAAATTTTGAGAATTACTACCAATGGGAATTAATTTTTCACCAGCTGGTAGTGGATCAACCTATCTGACCTCTCCTGAATTTTCCAGGGTTACACCGCCCATCACAACCCTTTGATTCTCCACATCCTTCACTTGGGTAACACTGGATACCGATTTCACAACCTCAGCAAAGGAGGAATGAGCCCAAGCAAGAGCCCCCTGATCCACTACAATCTTCTCCTCACATTTCCCATGGTTCCCACTCTGAAAAATATTACTTAAACCCAGATCATTTTTCAGTCTATCAAAGACATCCACCACTCTTGGCTCTGGAATCACCGATTTGAAAACTTTCTGTGAGATAGAAGCAAATCTGGGCTCTCCAGTAGTCTGCTGAACCAACTTAGAGGCCTTGCACGCTACAACAACAACATCTTACTTTTTAACATTAGGTGAATATCTACTAGGTAAAATAGAGAAGCCCTGATGGCATCTTCCAGCTTCATGACCCAAGTGATTACAACTCAAACAGAAGTGAACCCAAGAATCTTAGCAGACCTTCTGGTGCCAGTGAAGTTCCCCTTCAATCTCGATACTTATGGAGTCCAAAGGTCTCTTCAAGAAATTCAACTCAACGCAAATTCTAGGAGAAAATGGATGGAAAACCACGAGGATACGTGGGTCCGAACAAAGTTACCAACCAATCATATTTCCAATCAGCCGAAGAATGGATGTATTCTGGAATGGTAATGGGAGACTAGGGAGGGAGATCCATATCACCATGGTCAGAGAGTCGCATAACAGATGAAACTCAAAAGACCACTAAAAGAGGTAGAAGTGAAAACCATCCATAGCATGCGGAGCATTATCCCAATCATAGATCAGATCCTCCTCATTTGAAAAGCGTAACATAAAATGTCTAAAATCCAAAAGACCAATAACCACTCGGTCCTGCAAGTTCCATGATGAGAAGAAAAACCTGCCGAAGGCGTCAACGGAGGGTTATTGTTTCCCAAAGCGAGAAACCAGTGTGAGATCCAGCAACGCTAAGGAATTCGTGAACTCCAGCGAAGATATCAGAAGGGAAGGCTCTCCATCCACACAGGCATGAACTTTAGGGCTCACTTCGATAGATGGAAAGCTGGGAAGGGAAGACGGGTCTGTAAAAGGGGAAAAGGACGGGGCGAGAGAGGGAAATGATAGTGGAGAAGGAGCATCTTCCTCCCTCCCCGGCCAAAGGGGACCAAGGAGGGGAGGCGGTGGCGTGGCCATGACCTACGCCATGGAGGTCAAGGGGAGTGAGAGCGAGCGGCGGATTTCTATGTGTTGAATATAAACACCCACAATCCACTTGTATGTACATACATTCATATATATATATATATATAACCCTTAATCCAATGCACATATTTCCCTCTCAATGAGGGAATATATACAAGGAAGATACATATACCCATATGTGTGTGTGTGTGCACGCGTGTGTGTGTGTGTGTGTGTCTACCTACCTATGTATATGAGTGAAAGTATTCATAGAGTCACCAAAATCTCTACAAAAACAACCAGGGACTCAAAAACACTACGAAAAGGTTCAATACACTCAAAGGAAACTACTAGGAACACATAAACCATGAAATTACCAAATATTAATTGATCTAAAATGAAAAAAAAAAGGAAAAACTTACCCCAAACCGTTGGTGGTGAACCAAAATGATCCAAACTGCTTCTCCTTTGGCCGTGGTTTCCAGAATATGACCAAAGGAGTCCCAAGAAGCCTTTCAAATACCTCAACACCAAAAGAAAACTGAAAATCGGATTAACCCAAAACCCTAGGGTTTCATCCACACCTCATTAGGTGACAAAAGAGAGGAAAATCTCCAAATAGAAGAAGGATATGAGAGAATAAGACCTTACCTATAGGAATCGAAGAGAAATTAGGAAAAAATTTGTGGAGATCAGTGTGAAATGAGGAGGAGATGAGGAGGGGTCATGCATGCACCTAGGGTTTTGGGGAGCGGTGTCATGTGATTCTGAAAGGGGAGGAAGGTGGTAGGTTAGTTTTAATTTTTTATTTTATTTTAACTTAATTTAAGTCAATTTTTAAAACAAGTCATTTCTCATAGTTTGGGTCACATAGTTTAGAAAATTGTGTGCCAACTATGCACCCTTTACTAGGCATGGGGGCACCCCGCCCGGGTTGGCTGCACGGTTTAAAAATCATTCACCAACTATGCAGTGAATAGTGTTGGTGTAATTCCTATTTCCACTAACAATGAGGGATAGGTTCATGGTTTAGTAAACTATGTGAAGCCCATGCGACAGCCTCTATCCACCTGATGTGGACCACATGGGTTGTTGCAAAGGGATTCACAGTTTCAGACAAACTGTGTTCCCTTTACAGAATTCCAAAAATTGGAATTCTTGGCACCCAGTGATTCCAAAACTCAATGAGACTCTTGTTTAACCTCTCAAGCCTTCATCCAAGTCCAAATTCATCACTTTGAGGGTTTCACACTCTCTGTATTTCATTTCAAAAACTCAGTTTAAAAATAACCTATTCAGTAAACACAAAAGTTCAAATTCCTTTGCATTTTCATCTGGTTTAAAACACATATCATTATAACCTTCTCACCTTAGAAATTATCATCCACAAGAAGCCTTATAGAACCATGTAAACATCACTCAACATACAAGCGTCTTGAATTACCATTCAAAGGGTCATGTTATGTTTCCAAACATTCAACACAACTTTGAGCATTTATTTAAGCAAACGGAACATAAGCCATTAAAACCCAATCCAACACTCGATTTCCAACCGAGTCACTGAGAAGACACTTACCTAATCCTATTTATCTAGAGACAAGATCACATTTTCATATCATTAAACATATGGACAAGGGTACCTCACACCTTATACTTTAACATTCGAAAGGATCCAATTTTGTTCCATGAAACTTTAACCACTGGGAACTTTCAAAGTATGCTCTAAGAATTTTAATGAAGCTCCTGGAATGATTTGGAACTTACCAAATGTTCAATCCCCCATAGACTTAAAATCCCAATCTCATCCATATTTTCATGAAAATCCCCAATCGACACACATGAAACTCGCCTTCACCTGGTGATCTGTCCGAAAATGGTCATTCACCAACCGTAAACATTAAACAAGAAGAACCTCAACTCGAGCCACATTTGGATGACCATTTACAAGAATTCTAGGCTTAGATAACTAATTTATACCAAACAAAACTGCAATTCCTTCCACTAAGGCACCTTGCATTTAGCACGAACACATTCATCAAAGTCAACACCCGACTCCTAGTGACATTTCCTGATCAACTCTTCACTTTTCCATTAAACTTCCATTCCACAACACGGACAAGGGAGTAACTCAAACCCATACCACTGGCATCATTACCCTTCAAACACACCTCTGTGACTGACTAAAAGTCCAGGATAACCTAAGATTTATTAAACTAGAGTCTTAGGAACTAACAAAGGTAGTCCATACTCCATATTCATGAGTAGGAAATTGGAAAAAGGCCATAATGTCCACTTAAAAACATTGACTGAGCCCAGAGCAGTATCCGCCTCATGATAGAGTTAAGGGAAAAAGTTGGTGTCCAAAATTACATTCCAGGAATTCCTACACAAGAACCCAAGGATTACTCAGAACTACCATTCCTTGACCAAAAACCATGCTTTTAATGTGAAACACTATAAAATATTACCCAAAAAAGCCCAACATCTTTTAAATCATTAGCGCGACATAATACCGAAACTCTCTTAGCACATCAAGGATGATTTTAACACATGGGACATGCTCATTTCTTAGTATAATACACTAAGAGGATTTTAAATATTACTATAAGGAAAATTGTTGAACCACTACCGGTCAACACCTTGGTTGAAACTTGGCTTCACTTACTGACACACCAACATTAACTGATCACATGCCTTTACTACCCAAGGAATTTCTTGATCATTTAACTTACCACCGAAGTACATCCAAGACTGAAGATTCCTAAAAAGGGTTCTATACATCACAAACCATATCAAATTCATGCTACCAATAAATTACTGACATGGTTTAAATTCACCAGCCTCAAAGGCATTCAAGCAAAAACTAACCATTTCCCATTGGTCCTTTTAGGTTGGCTTCCTTCTACTTTTAAGGAAACATTTAACAGAATTGATATGATGTTCCCCACCTTAGGAGTTTACTATCAGTAAAAAATAATAAAATATGAGCTACTCAAAAGAAAACTAGATTATATTCACATTAAATGTATGTGTGATACTCCTCTGAGTGACACTCATTATGCCGTATCATTTGGAAAAAGATCCAAAATAGACCGAATGGTGTGTCCGAACACCAGAGTCACTTGAAACTCCATCCCAAGCATTGATATGAACTTGATTTCATTAATTTCTAGGTATCTCTACCTAGAGATGACCTAATACCATACTCAATAGCTTAATGCTTAGATATTTCACCAAACTCAAATGGTTCATTTCAACATTTAGTGCTCAATGGGCACCGCATATGTGAATGTGCACTACCTTGATATTTAGAAGCTAGAAAAAAACATCAAAAATACTACCCATGGGCTTAATATCCCTATGAATTTAAGTATTGGATGGCCTATACAAGAGATTTAGCCTCATACAACTATTAACCTAGATGACACCATAATAATTTTTCCATCACTGAGGAAAAGAGAGGGTCAAGCCACCAACGAAGGAGTTGACCATGCCTGAGGCATGTTAGACCAACTGAAACTAAGCATTGCATGATGCTCAAGTATAAAACAAAGGTAAAAGATACCAATACCACTTGTCTAAACAAGGGTTTTATTTATAAGTTAAGAGTTCTACTAGGGAAAAAGGCACTCGAACAACACCATACAATAGAAAACTCAAAAAATTAGCAAGGAATTTAAGTTATAAGGGCACAACCTACCATGGGTTATCCCCTTAAGAAAGAAAAATCATCGATTATAATGGGGTTACTAAAATAGAAGTCACTAGGATCAATATCCTACCATCTAATCCATTTATAATAAGAGAGAAAGACTATGGAAAATACCTATGATTCCATTACAAGGAAAATCAAGAGAAGAATAAACTATAGCCACATGAGGGTTTTAGAAAAAGGACACCACCTGGGGTAATATTTCCAATCCCTTTACATTTATTCACATTTAATATTTAATCATTAAAGATTTAATCAAACATTAGGTACCATTTTTTCAAAAAAAAAACACATGGTACTTGATTAAACTAACACCCCAAGGGAAAAATAGGCAAGTTTCACAAAACATCATTTAAAAACATTCAATTATTGACACCCCTCCATTATTAGATAATTTATTAGAATTAATTTTTTTAGTTAATGAAACCTATGATAATCCAACTAAGACAACCATGGTTCTCTAGAAAAAAAACTCAATAGTAGTTTCACAATTTCAAGTTTTAAACTCCCAAATGGGTCATCCCATAATAAACAGGCCCCAACTGATTTAATTGGGTCCAATTGTGCATTTAGCATTTGAATATTTGATTTCATATCAAAAATAAATATATTTTAACATTTATATCTATTTCACAATACATCATTCCATTACATTTAATGTGGGTCGCCATTTCCCAATTCATGAAGCACCCATACACTTCATGGATTGAAAATTGGCTCCCATTAATTGAAACCAAATATATTTAAGAATTTAAAATGCTCATATATAATGATCCAATCATATGGTTTGCCACCTACCAACCTATAAATCCCTCATACACTTTATATTTTTTCATTTGGAGCCCATTTATTTGAAACTAATACCATTTAAAATGTTTACTTTAGCAGCTTTACACAATTTAACAACAAATTTAAAATGTATATCTATATATTTATCATGGTAGTTTGAATATTCAGGTTACCATTTCTAGTTTTAAGGTTCCCATACACCTTATAATCGATTTTTTTACTATTTATTCACAACCATCATCTCTTCATCCCATGCACTAACCATATATAAACAAGGAAAAACATGCCATCATAAGTAGTAAACATAGAAGCATGGCATATTTTCATAAAAGTAATCCAACATGATAAAAGAGAACACCCAAGAATATTATCAATACAGGAATGATAAACATTACCTAAACAGGTAAAAACTTAGCATGGCATATAAAAGGCATGATAATAAACACCTAATTGTGGCATATCATTCAAGGTATACAATCAAATAGAAAAAACCCTAAAAAATGCAATTATATGGCATGACATATACATGACAAGTTAATTTATATATGCCTAATATGTTTCATACTATGATTCATCCTTTCCATACTAGACTAAAAGAAAAATACCAAAAATTCCATAAATCATAAATAGAAAAAATTACACCATTCCCCCAAGGTGAAATTATGTCAACTGTAATAACAGACAGTATGAACAACAATCCCTATCCTGGACACTTGGTCATTTTCTGTACATGGGGGGATAATTCCCAAGAATATCTATTAACCAAGTGCCAACACAGCCCTAGTCTCTTGTAAACCAACCCAAAATAGTAAGATAAGGGAAAATTTTAACCTATGATACCACTTTGTAACATCCCAAACCCAGCTTACCTTCAAACTGGTAGACGCACTGGTAGGTCACATGGCCTCAAGAATTTCTCTCTGAATGCAAGAGTTTGTCGACTGGCAGCGAGGGTCTTTGGAGGTGATTGTGGAGATACTATACCCCCATATCATAGTAGCACATCAATAAAATGGAAACTAAATATAAAATAACATCAAAATCAGTAAATAAGTGAAATAAAACAATAGATGAAAGATATTATAATAACTGAATTAAAGTGGACAATGCTAGTTTATACAAGAATGCATGTATGTTCTGATGATGATACATATCAAAAACAAAATACAAACAACATGATACATTGTGCAGTAAAAAAAGGAAATTACAACAAATCCCCAAGTGTGATCTCTATGAGAATCCTGATCTCCAGTTCGATAATTTGATCCTAACTCCAAGTATAAACATACAATAATAAGCAATCAACCAAGGTTCACAGTCTTGCAAACAAGAAGGTTTTCTTGGGTACCCCAATGAAATGGTGGCCTGAGCAGGGTGTGAGATATAAATCTCAGTAGGAAATCACCCATAGTATCTAACCCAATTCAAATAGTGCAATACAAACTAATAAGTGTGCAGGTATAGAAGGAATATTAAACAAAACTAAATAAATGTACAACAACTTTTCCAGGTTCCTAAGGGACACTTGATGGTTATACCTACTTTGGACCAAAACTCAAATAAGAGTATAATTATTGACACCATATATATTTAGTATAAATATAAGTTGGGATGGATAGGTATGTAACTCTCATCCATTCAATACCAGGTAAAAATCTCAAGATCTAACCCCTGGTCCAACTCCAAGAGCTTTCACGGTCTCTTGGTATACTCGTGCGATCAGGAATCGAACCAAACCCACCATCATCCATTACCAGGGAAAACACTGGTGATCATTCCCCTTTCCCTACTATAAGATATATCATAGTCTCTTAGTAAACAACAAGGAATATCTCACAACCTTCCTACCTAAAGGCTCTCACGGTCCTTTGTAACCTAATGTGTAAGGTCAAACAGTCTTCCTACTCAAAGGCTCTCATGGTCCCATGGCTCCACAACCTATGTAAGGAATAATATTTAATAATATATAATTCATGAGGCATTAACCTATCATGAATCCCATTATCCCATTTCATTTATATCATAAGGCATGAGGCATAAACCTCTAATGCTCTTATTAATTCGTATCTATATAAGAGGAATATTCATTTATCACAATTGTACTTGAGGAAAAACATCTTAAGCTTTTCAATTAAAACCTTATGAGAGGCATGGTCACATATACAATTCACTTCATGAGGCAATTAAATTTCATTCTTTTCATTCACCATATTCAAATCCACTTAAAACAAATTGATTCTATTAGAGAAATCCAACCCATCCTTCTTATGAAACACTCATGACTAACTCTATTTAATTCCATAGACCATGGGAATTACATTTATAAATCTCAACAGACAATAAAAGTGTTAGGGAAACATGTTGTATGCCTACCTAAAAAATTTCCAATGTAATTAGGTCCAAGTCATTTAATTTATAAGATTACCAAATACTAAAATGTGATATGGTTTATTAAACATCTTCCCAATTTGTGGACATTAATGATGGCCATACACAAACATTCCATATTTCAACATAACCTCAAAGAATAAAGGAACACCAACACAATAAGAAAAGTAATAATAAATTTATAAACATTTTTTTTAGCTTAAAGATAGCGTACCTCTGTTTTAAGGGTTTTATTATAAAATCATGACATTTCTATTTAAACAATTCATTTATCACATTAAACATTTCATTAAAAATTCTACTCAATTCACATTTAAGAAGAATTTAATCTAAAAAACATACTAAGTTAATTAAAATATAAGAAAGGCTTGATAGGTAATTAATTAATGAATTATTTAAATTCAAGAGGAAATGAAAGGGATCCTACCTCAACAAGTAGACCAATCCAAGTCAAACACTCGACGCTTGACAACTTTGATGATGGAAAATAAAATTCCCTCCACACTTGAACGCACAAAAATTCCTATATATATATATATATTAATCCAATGCTCATATTCCCCTCTACAAGAAGTATTATGTACAAAGAAGATACATATATATATACCTATGTATATGAGTGAAAGTTGGCATGCGCATCGCAACGCGTACAAATTTGAATTTTTTATTATCCTAACAACTACTGTAAAAGTGGCGAGTATGGTTGAACCACAGAAAGAATGTGAGTAGACACTAGAAATTTCCTCTTGGAGGAATGTTCAGGCAGATGGGCTTTAATTGTGTGATTAACAACTAAGTTCTAAAAAACTAAATGACTATTTTAAAAATGACTGTTTAAATTGACTAAAACTATCTAAGTGAATTAAGCTATGAAAGAAATTGGCAGAGATGGAAGTGTCAGAGTCATGACATCCATTCAAGTGCATGTAAAGTCAATTATTTAATTCCCATGTTTGAATATTTATCTATTCAATTATCACTGATTCCAAATTTAATCAAAATATTATCTGGTCTCATTCTCTGATGTTAGAGAATATTCTAATGTTTACACAAATTATCCGTCATTTTGTTCTCTATCCAGATGAATAATTTGCGTGCCATTATAGCACTGGATCACTTGGTGAAATACGACGAACCATTTCTCACAAAGTCTAAGTATCTACCTATGTCGAGTTCGCTCACATGAGATCACTTATTCAGTATTAGTCACACAAGTTTGAAGAAGCGCACGCACAAAATTTTAATTTTCTCAATTAATATATTTATTTATTCATAATTCACTCGCACTCTTGATTGAATTATAGATAAATAAATTCTATGATGAACTCTCATTCGTAATTACATATTAAGTATCACACGAACAGGCACCAAAGCATGTGTGCTGAGCCCAAATGACAATTAATTTAAACGCAGATACAATTAATTAAATAAACATCTAAATGAAATTAATTCAAAAGGTAATAAAATATAGGAATAAATTAAAGACATGCATTCACCATCACATTTGTCAAAACTCTAACACAAATGAAACTACCCACCCATCATGACAACACAACACATAAAATAATAAATAGAAGATATCACCGTTGTTGGACTCACCTGTTTTGATAATCCCAAATCATGTTTAAATACTGATCATGATATATTAAGTCATTTGATAACCCTTTTTAATCTGTATTCATATTATTTAACCTGAAAAATTTATATTTTTAGTCTCATGACTTTGTTGCATCAGCTTACAGCTTACATTTATCTAAGTATAAGTTCACTGTTAAAGGATACTGGTAAGAGTCTTCTATTCAAAGTCACCGTTATAGATCTATTGTCACTGTTATAAGCTACCGGTACAAGGTCACTATCACAAGTCTATCGTTGCTCTGCTTATCAAATCTTACAGACAAAGATTCACCGTCACAAGGTCACTGCTGTGACAAGGATTCTGTTAGAATTTCACTGTCAAACTCTTTCTCAAGTCTTCTATTAAGAGCTTCATAGTTCAAATCTACCTTTGGACATGTCTACCGTTAGTAGAAGGTTACCGCCAGAAAACTCCTACTTCCTATGTAGTCCACCGTTTTTCAAAGTCTACTGTTAGTAGAAGTCTTCTGATAGACAAACTCCACCGTTGATGAGGTTACCTATTGAGATAGTCTACCGCTGAAAAGTTCACTGTTGAAGTAGTCTGATGTTACAGAGCTACCGTTATAATCCTACTATAGAAGTCTACAACTGATCAAGCTTACTGAATAAAGCCAACAGTTAAAGGTCTACTTTGAGCCTACTGATGAGGTCCATAGTTGAAGAGCCTACCGTTGAAGTTTACTGTGTGACATACATCTGCTACCAGTCTAATGATAACATATTCTTTACTTTATCAATTTTATTTATACTATTATAATGGTCATGTCTGGACAATTTAATGCACCTGAAATTATTTAATGATATTTTCAGGCATATCAGGAGATAGTACGAGGTACGAGGAAGACCACACGTGGTTGAATCATTTCTCTTGTCGGCCCCTACTGAACCAAATGAGAAAAAGATGAGCAGGAAAAGTATATATATATATATGAGTAGAGACAGACATAAAATACAGAGAAGATATTGAATATATTGAAGATACACACATAAGAGAGATACATATTGTACCTGAAATAAGAAGAAATAAGAAGAACACTTGATCACTCATTCTGAAGATCTTGGAGCTTCACAAAGATCTGTTGAAAAGAACATTTTCAAAAGTTGTGGTGGTGTGCTAAAAAGAGATTATGACCCAAGAAGTTGATCATCTATACATATAGAAGTCAGAACCTGGAAGTTGCGACACTCTGTTTTAAAGGCAACTTGTAAAGAAGGACCAAAACTTCATTTCCTTCATTTCAAGGAGTCCAGAGCTGATCTTCCAACACACAGAGCATTCTAAACTTCTTCCTAATATCTTTAGCTCTATTTTGTTTAAGTATTTTACATTTGTGAGTAGTGTGTATGTCATACACACACTGACTCTTGTTCTTGAACTGAGGGATACTGAAAATCCCCATATCAAACACTCTTTACATTTGTTTCCCACACATAACTGTGGAAGAATCCTAGTGTCTCTTGGTAGTTTATTTTCCCACGTATAACTTTGGTAGAGGTTACCAAACCTAGAAAATTTGAAAACTGTTGCAAAGCCTAGTACAAGCTGTGTATCACTCTTTAAATATAACTGCTTGGTGGCAGGTGATCACTAAGTGGAGAGGATTAGGTCTTGGATTAAGACTGAACCTCTTGTTTAAATTGTTGTGTTCAACTTTCAATTACTCTGTTTTACATTTATCCGCTTCTTATATTTTCAAAGACAGAAATTTTTTTTTACATTCACTTTGATAGTTAGTTCTGGTTAGTGTGTATATTTTATTCTTTTAGTAAACTTGTTTCAAAAGTTTAATTAGTACTCATACTGATTCAACTGAGGAGTAATCAACCTTTGAGAAACCTATTGAACAATAAATCACTTATATCTCTACTGCCTTAATTAACTGGGCCGTTTTAATTTGGGGGATTTTAATCCTAAAAGTTTTTAACAGGAATTTTAATTAGAACTCAATTCACCCCCTCTTGAGTATCCACTCCGACCAACATTTGGTATCAGAGGTTTCTTTATTCATACCATCAAACCATTTTTTTCAATCTTTTTAATTTATTTTCAACTGTGATTTTAGTTGTATCTTAAAGATATCAAAATTTATGTTATATCTAAATTTTTAGTTCGTTAATCTTTTAGTTTTCTATGGATAACTGAGTTGAGGGTGCTGCTACTAACAGACCACCTTTCTTTAATGGCAATAATTTTGGTCGGTGGAAATTGAAAATGAAAATGTATCTTGAAATCTTAGGACCTGAAATTTGGGACACAATTGAAGAAAAACATATATTACCTTCTACTGCTAGGTACACATGGTCTCAAGTAACTAAAACTATTTATAATAACAATTGTAAATAAATGAATGCCTTATATTGTGCTTTGGGTGATGAAGAATTTAATAGAATATCTGCCTGTAAGACTAATTTTGAAAATTGGGATACTTTGGATGTTTCTCATGAAGGAACAACCAATGTTTAAGAAATGAGATTAAATACCTATACTATTAAATATGATAATTTTAAGATGAAGCCTGATGAATCTATCTCTGAAATGTATCTCAGGTTTAATGAGATAGTAAACACCATGAATCTGCTTGGGAAACCAGTGGACAGCAAAGACCAAATCATGAGGCTGCTTAGATGCCTACCTGACAAATGGAGAGACACTTCTGTATCAATTTGAGAATCATGTGACATCAGCAAGATCCTATAAAGGAGCTAATTGAAAAACTGATGATGTATGAATAAGAGCTTAAGGTGAATAAATAAATAGAAGAAGAACCAAGAAAGAAGTCAGTAGCATTCAAGACTTCTGCCTCAAAAAGCAAAGACAAAGAAAAAATTCAAGTACCTGTAGATAGTTCTACAAGTGAAGCGTCAAACTCAGACAGTGATGAGGAAATGGCACAACTTTCCAGAAGATTCAAAATATTCTACATAAAGATGAAATTCTTTAGGAAGTCAAACTTCAATTTAAAATATGATCATAAAGGACAATGGAAGAAAGATAGGAAGTGGAATGAGAACACAAGTAAAATAGTATGCTATGAATGTAAACGAAAAGGACATGTGAAAGCAGACTGCCCCAAGTTGAAATTCAAGAGAAAATATGATGAAAAGGGAAAAGTTTATAAAAAGGCTATGAAAGAAACCTGGAGTGCTTCAGAAGACAGTTCGAGTGGATCTGATGCTTCAGACTCAGAACAAAACAAACAAGTCAATCTATGCTTTATGATAGAGACATCTGAGGTAACAAATAATTCCCATGTGTATAATACTTATTATTCTGGGAATGAAATTGACTCTCATAATAATGAAGATATGAATAAATAAGAATTATTTGAATATTTCAAAATGCTTGAGGATACTTTCAATGAACTCAAGGACAAATTTAAGTCATTAAAAAGACTGCATGCTTTAAATGAAAATTACAAGTCAAATCTGGATAAAGAAAAATAGAAATTTGCTAAACTACTAAAGGAAAATATAGAATTAAAATTATCTAATGAACAATTAAGAAAATATCTTGAGAAGTTCACTGCTGGTAGGGATACCTTGAATCAGTTGCTAGGAAAACATATTGCTCCAAAGTATACAACCAGTTTAGGATATCAGCCTGGACAGAGACAAATTAGCAAAACCAAATTTGTTCCAAAATTTGGACAGTTCACTGCTAGTTCTGGACCATCTTTTGAGAAACAATATTCTAAAGGACCTAACAAAGTATTTATGTCTCAAAATTTGTTTGTTGATTTTAGAAAACCTATAAAGAAAATATGGGTTCCAAAAGTTTTACTAGCTAACCTCTTTGGACCCAAGAAGATCTGGGTACCAAAATTACCCCATGCATAATCTGTTTTGCAGGGAAGTTGTTTAAAGAGTTCATGTAAGACCCTATGGTACTTGGATAGTGGATGTTCAAGACATATGACAGAATACTATTCTTGCTTTAAGATTCTAATTAAATTTGATGGTGGGCATGTCACCTTTGGTGACAATGAAAAAGGAAAAATCGTCGGCTTAGGCCAGATTGGTAACCCTGATACAATATTAATTTCTAAAGTACTTTTTGTTGATAGATTAAAGTACAATTTACTTAGCATATCTAATTTATGTGATGATGACTTTAATGTTATGTTTGAAAATGATGCATGCAATGTTTTTAATTCAAAATATGATTTAGTTTTCACTGCATGTAGAAATGAGAATGTATATGTTGTTGATCTAAATTCCTTATCCAAACAAAATGTTTCCTGCTTAAATGATTTTCATAAGAAGTCTTGGTTGTGGCATAGAAGGTTAGGACACTACAATGTGCACTCACTTAGGAAGCTATCTAAGAAATTTTTAGTTAGAGACTTACCTAAATTAGATTTCCCACTTGACAAAGTGTGTAATCCCTGTCAAAAGGGAAAACAACACAAAGTTTCTTTCAAACCAAAGAAAGAAGTTTCAACTTCTCAAACACTTGAGTTGATTCACATGGATTTTTTGGACCATCAATAGTTTCAAGTTTAAATGGTAAGTACTATGTTTATGTTCTTGTAGATGACTTTTCTAGGTATACTTTCTAGATCACAAAATTGAAGCTTGTTCCTATTTTATCAAATATTCCAAGTCTGTAAAAAAATTTAGTGGACTTAGAATTAAGACCCTGAGAAGTGATCATGGTCGTGAGTTTGAAAATCATGAGTTTGAGTCTTACTACTCACACAATGGCTATAGTCACAACTTTTCTGCCCCTAGGACACCTCAACAGAATGGTGTAGTAGAAAGAAGAAATAGGACCCTTCAAGAAATTTCTAGAACTATGCTTAATGAGTATGACTTACCAGTTTATTTTTTGGTTGAAGTTGTAAATACAGCCTGTTATATTATCAATAGATTTTTAATTAGACCTATTCTAAAGAATACCCCTTATGAGATTTGTAACAATAGGAAGACTGAGTTTAATTACTTTAGAGTTTTTGGTTTCAAATTCTTTATTCTTAATACTAAAGATAATCTTGACAAATTTGCTCCCAAAAGTGATGAAAGAATTTTCCTGGGTTATTCTATCTCAAGTAAAGCCTATAGATTTTTTAATAAGAAAACCAAATGTGTGTAAGAATTAGTTCATATCAAATTCGATAATACTGATCCACATGAGCCTAAAACCTCTCTTGAACATCTTGAGGAAGATTTGTCAATTATGAACCTTAATGATAAAGATAGTGAATCCCCTGTAAAAGTATCCAGTTCTGGGAATTTTCCAGAATCTTCACTTTCTGATTCTGAACCAACAAACAACAATGAAGAATCTAGTTCAACCCTTCCTAGAGGTATTAGGACTCTTAAGAATCTTCCTCTAGATGTTGTTGTAAGTGATTTAAATAGACGAACACAAACTAGAGCTTCTCTAAGAAACGAGGTTGAACATCAAGATTTTCTTTCACAGATTGAACCCAAAAATATTAATGATGTTATCAATGATGAATTTTGGGTAATGGCTATGCAAGAAGAATTAAATCAGTTCGAAAGAAACAAATTCTAGGAATTAGTGGAAAGACCTATGGACACTTTGACAATAGGCACTAAATGGGTATTTAGGAACAAATTTGATGAGTCTGGAAATATTTTCAGAAATAAGGCTAGGTTATTTTCACAAGGATATAGTCAAGAGGAAGGAATAGACTATGAGGATACCTTTTCACCTGTAGCTAGATTTGAAGCCATTATGATACTACTTGCTTATGTAGCTCATCTGAATTTCAAACTTTATCAAATGGATGTTAAAAGCACTTTTCTAAATGGGTATATAGTTGAGGATGTTTTTGTTGAACAACCCCCTGGTTTTACAAATCCCCATTTTTCAAATCATGTTTTTAAACTTTCTAAAGCGTTATATGGTTTAAAACAAGCTCCAAGAGCATGGTATGATAGGCTCATATCTTTTCTTATTTCAAAAGGTTTTACCAAAGGGATAGATGGTCTTACTCTTTTCATTAAAAGGATTTCTAAAGATGTTTTGATAGTACAAATTTATGTGGATGATATTATTTTTGGATCTTCTAAAAATTTGTTATGTGTTGATTTTTTAAAAATGATGCAAAATGAGTTTGAAATGAGTTTAATGGGAGAACTCAAATTTTTCCTTGGATTTCAGATCTTCAAAATAAAAGTGGCATTGTTTTGAATCAAAGTAAATATATTAAGGATATTTTAAAATGTTTTACCTTGGATGGAATTAAAGGCAGTGACACACCTATGAGTACCACCTGTAAGTTGGATGTTGATGAAGCTAGAGAACTAGTGGATCAAACCAACTACAGAGGTATGATCAAGAAGTCTACTCTATCTTATAGCTAGCAGACCTGACATTATGTTTAGTGTATGTATGTGTGCTCGCTTTCAAGACAATCCAAAAGAGTCTCATTTAACTGCTGTAAAAAGGATTTTTAAATATCTCAAACATACTCCCAACTTAGGACTATTTTATCCTAAAGGACAATCATTTGATTTGTTGAGTTATTCTGATATTGATTTTTCTGGTTTCAAGTTAGATAGAAAAGGCACCTCTGGGACATGTCACATTTTAGGCAAGTCACTAGTATCTTGGTGTAGTAAGAAACAGAATTATGTTGCATTATCCACTGTCGAAGCTGAATACATAGCTGCTGGTAGTTGTTGTGCTCAAATTTTGTGGATGAAACACACTTTACTAGACTATAGATATCAATTCAAACATGTCTCTATAAAGTGTGACAATACAAGTGCTATTAATATTTCCAAAAATCCAGTATCTCATGCTAGGACAAATCATATTGATGTGAGACATCACTTTTTGAGGGATCATTATCAAAAGGGTGATATCACTCTTGAATTCATTGGCACTGAACATCAATTGGATGATATATTCACAAAGCCTTTGAATTCTGAGAGGTTAAATTAAATCAAACATGAGTTAGGAATGATTAATTTCAGTATAGGACACTTCACTGTTGGACCTCACTGATACACCTCACCATTGGACCTCACCGTTGGACCTCACTAATACACCTCACCGTTGGACCTCACTGTTGGACCTCACTGATACACCTCACCATTGGACCTCACTGTTGGACCTCACTGATACACCTCACCGTTGGACCTCACCATTGGACCTCACTGTTGGACCTCACTGATACACCTCATTGTTGGACCTCATCGTTGAACCTTATCGTTGCACCTCACTAGTGTACCTCACTATTGGATACCTTGCTGTTTGATTTTATTTTATGAGGGAATCTGAACCTTTTTTATTCCTAATTATTATTTCTGTTTTATTTTGTTTTAATCCCTAAATGATAAAACTAAAGGCTACAAACATATATCAATCCACCTTCCTTTATCAATCTCGAACCTTGCTCTCGAAATCCCTAAACCCTAACTCTTCATTAGAACCCTCGAACCTCCTTCAATCTCCATGGCTAGAACCAAGAGACCCCTGACTGTCAATGAGGATGTGCCAAGGCCAAAGAGGACTCGAGCCGAGTTTAGTGGCACCATTAGTACCCCGATGGGACCTTTCAACCCGCATCTGACAAAGAGAGAAATCGTGGCTGAGAAGGAGCTGAGTTAAGAATGGCTGCTGTCGAGCAAGTCATTGGTGCTAGAAGCACTAGATGCTCAAGGATGGACCGAATTATTTGCCAATAACAATGGACCGTACTACCCCGAATATTTTGAAGTAATTCTATGAATACCTGAAGTTCGAAGATGAAGATGATGTGCATAGGCTGGTATCTCGAGTTAATGGCAATGAAGTTATTTTTTCATCTGCTGAGTGGGCTGGCTGTTTGAGAGTTCCTCACGAAGGAGTTTATGAATACTATTCTGGATTGTCTCCTCCATACAGTGAAATTTTTGAGTATGAAAAGGATCTGGAAGAGCTGACAGGAAATGGAAAATCAAGGAAGATCATTGCAGTTGAGATGAATGGAGAAGATAGGCTATTGTTTAAGTTCATTCAGCATGTGATTAGTCCTAGGAGAGGGGATTTTGCAGTGATGAAGTATCAGGACATATTCCTGATGTACTTGCTGAAGCATGGTGAGAAGATTAACCTATGTAGGTTACTGATGGAACAATTGGAGGATATGACTAAGGCAAGCTCAAAGTCCAATTCCCCATTCCATGACAATATTATTTTAGTAATGCTAAAGGTAAAGGGTGTGGATGGAAATAAATAATAGATGATATTTTCCAAGAATAGTGTTTGTATCTCCAAGGTTATTTGAAAATTCATGAAAATTAGCTGGAATCCATGGAAGAAAGCATGGGTGAATGATGAAGGAAAAGTGTATGAAAAGTTTAACCCTACTACTCACCCATCTAGGCCAAAAGATAAGAGAGATCCAGGCCTAAAGCCTGATGAGCCAGAACCGGATTACTCAGATGAAGAGGAGGAAGTTGAAGGAGTTGTGGAACCTGAAAGAGAGAACACCCCCATTGATGATGGGAGTGATCCTGATTTACTTGAAAATTCTGTCAGGAAAGTAGCTTTTGGAGCACCTAGCCCTCCAAGAGAACTGCCAAGAAGAGAGACTGTTCTAAGTGACAGTGATATTGAGACCAGTGAAGAAGAAGAAGCATCTCATAATATTTTCAGAATAACCTCTAAAGAGGATGAGGCTACTGAGTCAGACCATTCTGCTCATAAGGCAAAGGAGGCTAGTGATAAGGATGAAGGAAAGGAGGTTGTGGTTGCTGAAGAAGATGATGAGGATAGTGAAGAAGAGGAGCTCAGTTTGAGCCCTCTGATAGATAATACAGACAGGACAGGGTCTGTTCAAGAAGCAGGAGTGGAATCTATTTCCATTGAAATAGAAGTCATTGATGACTCAGTGGAGGCTGTGACTCTCCCCACTGATGAACCAACGGAGAAGACAGAGGTTGAATCTGCTGAGGAGGTTGTGGAATTACCTAGAGTAGAACAAGTAGAGGATAATACTCAGGAGAGAGCTCCAAGTGAGGGGATCATTTTGGTTTTGTATCTGTTCTTCATGACATTGAAGAATGGTCAAAAGAACCTGGATATTTGGTACTTGGTCTGGATTATGATGATTCTGATTGTGATATGTCAAGCAAAATACGCCTTGTACCTGCTGTTTTAGAACCTATCACAGTGCCTCCAGTGGTTCCCATTCTTGAGAACCTTGTCACTAAGTATGATCTGGAAAAGATGAAAACAGATCTGCACCAGATGTTTAATAACAGGGCCTCTAAAATGGAAAAATTCAATGAGCTTAATTCTAGAGATGACTGCCTCTGAGATGGCTAGAGTTCAATCTTCAATTCAAGTCAGCTTATCTCAAGAAATATCTCAATGCCAGAATCAACTCAAGGATGTGTCTCAGTCTGTGGAACTTCTAAGACAGTCAGTGGTAAGCTTGACTGCTCTAATGGATTCAAAGGGCCAAACATACAAAGACATTCACTACATCAAAAGTGTGGTAAAACAGATGGTTATAGTGTTTGAAAGTTTTAAGTAATCCATGAAAGCTCATGTGAAGGTCTAGGATGAAGATGTGAAGAAGATCATCAGTGGTTTGACCAAGTCTTTTAAGGAAACTGTTGCTTTCTCTATCAAACCTTTGACTGCCTCTTCCTCTACTTCAACCTCCAGTGCACTACCTGTGGACTTTTCAGCATTCAGGGTAGTGGTCACTGAATATATAGTAAATATTTCTAGTGTCATTGCACCTGACCCTCAATCTGTGACTTAGATTATCTCCACTACCAAAGAAGTTCATAAGGTAGTTATTGACTTCATGAGAGAGGCTGCCCAGGACCAAAATAGTATAAAGGAACAAATTAATTTCTATTATAAAAGGATTTACTCCAAGCATCAGATGGATGCTCATTTCAAGCTTCTGTTGGAAAATATCAAGATTCCACCAGTCACTAGAGCCTTAAAGGAATAAGTCACTCAGTTGGGCCAGTTGACTCCAGCCTTAGAGGAATTTATGGAGAAAAAGGATGATTCCATATCATCTATGGAAAGAGGAGGAAGCATTATTATAGAATTCAGAAACCTTCTCCTACCCTTTCTCCATGTGGACTGTACTCCTATAAAAATCCCTCCTGACTTACCTACATATCAACCCAGTAGTTCCTCCGTGATGTCTTTTGTTGAAGCCATCAGAAGCCTTAATCCACTGATACCTCAGAGAGCTACCCACTATAGACCCACAAGAGCTTCTATTGTTGCCCCTCCAGTCATTCCTGCAGCAATTCCTAAACCTGATGATCCACCATATCATCCTTCATCTTCTTCTTCCAAATGGAAAGAACACTTGCCTACAGATGATGTGGATTGAGTTTTTTTATGTCTTTTGATAGGGACTATGTATTCTTTTTGGGTCATGTAATGTACTTCCATTAATACAAGCTTTCTCTATTCTCTTTATTTGTGTTTATTTTTTCTAATCACAAAGGGGGAGAAATGGTACCTATGCTGTGATTTTATTACCCTATGTTGTGATTTTATTACCCTTTAATAGATCTTTTCTAATTTTACACTCTTATTAATATCTGATACTTGAGATATTAAAATTGAACTAAGGTTCCTTTTGATCTCTTTTTAGTAATTGTATTATATGTGTTTATCTGTGATACCTATAATTAATACATACTGGAATAATTTGTGATTATCAAAAAGGGGGAGATTGTTAGACTCACCTATTTTGATAATCCCAAATCATGTTTAAATACTGATCATGATATATTGAGTCATTTTCTAACCCTTTTTAATTTGTATTCATATTATTTAACCTGAAGAGTTTATATTTTTAGTCTCATGACTTTGTTGCGTCATATTACAGCTTACATTTATCTAAGTATAAGTTCACTATTAAAGGATACTGGTAAGAGTATTTTGTTCAAAGTCACCATTATAGATCTACTATCACTGTTATAATCTACCGATACAAGGTCACTTTCACAAGTCTACCGTTGCTCTGCTTATCAAAGCTTACAGACAAAGAGTCACCGTCACAAGGCCACTATTATGACAAGGCTTCTATTAGAATTCCACTGTCAAACTCTTTCTCAAGTCTTATGTTAAGAGCTTCACAGTTCAAATCTACCATTGGACATGTCTACCATTAGTAGAAGGTTACCGCTAGACAACTCCTACAGCCGATGTAGTCCACCATTGTTCAAAGTCTATTGTTAGTAAAAGTCTGCTGATAGAAAAACTCCACCATTGATGAGGTTACCTATTGAGATATTCTACCGCTGAAAAGGTCACTGTTGAAGTAGTCTGATGTTACAGAGCTAACATTAGAAGCCTATTGTTGAAGTCTACAGCTGATCATGCTTACTGACTGAAGCCTACAGTTAAAGGTCTACTGTGAGCCTACCGATGAAGTCCACAGTTGAAGAGCCTACCGTTGAAGTTTATTGTGTGACATGCATCTACTACCAGTCTAATGATAACCTATTATTTACTTTATCAATTTTATTTATACTATCATAACAGTCATGTCTGGACAATTTAATGCACCTAACATTATTTAATGATATTTTTAGCCATATCAAGAGACAGTACGAGGTACGAGGAAGACCACACGTGGTTGAATCATTTCTCTTGTAGGTCCCTACTGAACCAAATGAGAAAACGCTGAGCTAGAAAAGTATATATATATATATATATGAGTAGAGACAGACATAAAATGCAGAGAAGATATTGAATATATTGAAGATACACACATAAGAGAGATACATACCGTACCTGAAATAAGAAGCATGAATAAGAACACTCGAGCACTCATTCTGAAGATCTTAGAGCTTCACAAAGATCTGTCGAAAATAACATTTTCAAAAGTTGTGTTGGTGTGCTACAAAGAGATTCTAACCCAAGAAGATGATCATCTCTACATATGGAAGTCATAACCTGGAAGTTGCGACACTCTGTTTTAGAGGCAACATGCAGAGAAGGACCAAAACTTCATTTCCTTCATTTTAAGGAGTCCAGAGCTGATCTGCCAACACACAGAGCATTCTAAACTTCTTCCTAATATCTTTAGCTCTACTGCATTTAAGTATTTTACATTTGTGAGCAGTTTTTATGTCATACACACACTGAATCTTGTGCGTGAACTGAGGGATACTGAAAATCCCCATATCAAACTCTCTTTACATTTGTTTCCCATGCATAACTGTGGAATAAGCCTAGTGTGGCTTGGTAGTTTATTTTCCCACGTATAACTGTGGTAGAGGTTTCCAAACCTGGATAGTTTGAAAACTATTGTAAATCCCAGTACAGGGTATGTATCAATCTTTAAATATAACTTCTTGTTGGCAGGTGATCACCAAGTGGAGAGGATTAGGTCTTGGCTTAAGAATGAACCTCTTGTTTAAATTTTTGTGTTCAACTTTCAATTACTCTATTTTACATTTATTCGCTGCTTATATTTTCAAAGACAGAAATCTGTTTTTACATTCACTCTGATAGTTAGTTCTGGTTAGTGTGTATATGTGATTCTTTTAGTAAACTCGTTTCAAAAGTTGAATTAGTACTCATACTGGTTCAACTGAGGAGTAATCAACCTTTGAGAAACCTGTTGAACAATAAAGCACTTATATCTCTACTACCTTAATTAACTCGGCCGTTTTAATTTGGGGGATTTTAATCCTAAAAGTTTTTAATAGAAATTTTAATTGGAACTCAATTCACCCCCTCTTGAGTATCCACTCTGACCAATAATCGTGCTCGTTTCATTGTTGTGGTCACCACGAGACACTGTCAACGATCAAAAAATAATAATCATCACTCTGATCTGTGAATTCGCTGACGCCACACCCAAATCAAACCATTGTGCCACTGAAAATATGATCTAATTTTCACTCGCTCTCACCGTGTGACGTCAATCTCAAGAAGTCCAAGAAAACCGCCATGCACGTCGATGATACTGTATGTTGAAGTCAAGGGTGTATTTTTGATACTTCGGATCGAGGAGAGACTAAAGGTTCTTGGTGTTCACTGAAGTGGTAAGGGGGGCGTGGGAGATAGGTAGGACCTGGGGTAGAGAGGGCCGGCGGGTGAGGGGTGCTAGGAAGGGGAGGGTAGGGGAGAGGGGAGCGGGTGGCGTAGTGGGGAGAGGATGGGGTGATGGAGGATGGGTAGTGGGCCGTGAATGGGGAGAGACGGGTGATTGAGGTGAGGGGTCGGGGGGAGAGGCGATGGGAATGGGAGAGGAGGGGCGGCGAGTCTAGGGGTAGAGGATGGAGAGGTGGCTAGGAAGGGGAATGGGAAAGGGGCGGTGGGGGTAGGGAGGAGAGGATGGGGCGGCCGGTCTACAAGGGAGGAGGGCGAGCGTGGGGATGAGTGGGGATGAGTGGGGTAGGGAGATAGCGGCTGGGATTGGGGAGAGTTTGGTGGTTCTAGGGGAAGAGATTGGGGAGTTGCGGGTATTTAGAGGATAGGATGGGGGATTTTTTTATTGGAGAGAGGGGAGGAATGAGTGGGGCATGGGATTGGAGAGAGGGAAGGAATGGGTCAAAGGGGGAGGGTGATTGGTGAGAGAAAAGGGGGAATGGGGAGGGGTGACATGGGAGAGGGGAAGGGGTGGTGCATGGATAGGGGGAGGTTAGGGAAAAGAGAAGAGGGGTAGGTTAGATAGGGGGAAATAAATGAAAAAATAAAAAAGTTAAATCTAAATTTTAAAATTCAAAATTTAAAATAATATATTAATCTAAAAGTTAAATAATAATAATAATATTTAAATATTAATGAACATGTAATTAAATATAATAATAATATTAAATATAATAATAAACTAATAACAAATACTATTTTATTAACACAACAAAATAATAAAATAAAATAAAATACAAATTAAAATATACATACTAATAAAAATTAATAAAATAAACTAAACTAAAATTAGAGAAACTAACAATAATATAGTGTTAAATATAATATTTAAAATTAATATAACTAAAAGAAATAATAAATTACTAATATAATTATATAAATTAACTAAAAATTATCAAAATATCTAAACTAATACAAAACTACAAAAATAAACTAAAAATATAAAAATTGGTTAAACTAATTAATTAAAACTAGGTTAGAAAATTATAAAAATACATGTAAAATCCATGTATATCAAATCCCCCACACTTAAACTTTTGCACTCCTGGGAAAAAAATCAGAAAGAAAACACAAGTGGCCGCAGACAAATCAAAACATCAAAATTACAAGTTCAAAAAATTTCAATCCCTTTTACCCATAAAATATCATGCTTCATTTAAAACTTCAATGTTTAAGAAAAATTTTTCTTTCACTTGAATTCTTTTCAAAACAAGTGTGTGCACTCATTTATCATGTGACCTACCTTTCCATCACTCTCATTGCTCAAAAAATATTTGATCAAAGACATGCTCAATTCTTATACACATGCATGTTTACCATAGGATTTCCATGAATTTCACATCTCTACTATTGGAAATCAAAAGAATGATCCAATCTCAAGGACTTTACATGAGGTTCAAATGTCTCTGAGGTTGCGGGACGGTGGGTCATAAAAAAAATTGTGACTATTTTTTGGCAAAAATTAGGGTTGAATATTGAAATAAATGCAAGATAAATTTCAATCCAAATGTCTCCCTCAAAATCTCTCTCCCCCACACTTAAAACAATGCTTGTCCCCAAGAATACTATAATTCAATATTTTGCTATTTTTTCTTCTTCTTCTTCTTTTTTTCAGACACAACTCACTCAAATAATATGGTCATAAAAAATTGGTGAGTATTAACTCTAAAAACCCATGAAATAAATGTCAGACAAAAATCCCAAAGAATGGTACACAAGTAGCGCGTATTCTATAACATCTCAGTGAAAGTATGTCATATAGAAAATTCCCTATCTCCTAGAGTAATGGATCTTCACTTTTATAGGTATCCCCAAAAGATAGGGTTACCGCATAATGACCACCAATGTACTCATTGTTGGAACCAAAAGGATTCTATATTCCTATATCAAAATATATGTAATGAATGTCGCTACTGTGAAAAATAACTCATATGATCAGGATGAGATGATGTCAATCCATGTGCATCAGATGACTCACTACCCCTCAAAGATCCCTCTCCATGAGTAAATCTCTCCCTCACACTTAGATTGAAAATTATCATGCATAAATTCAAGAAATGGGTAGGGAAGGGTATCGGTTATGGACTTATCCTAAAAAGGTTTCTTTATGGATTCTAAGGGCTCCACGATGGAGAAAATATATGGCTAGCTCAGTGGGTCAATGGGGATAAAATATCAAACAAATTCCTCGATCATTTTAGTGCAACTTTCAAAAAATTTATCGCTTTGATGGAAAAATGGCAAGTTCTAGAAGACATAACATGGTTGAGATTCCCTCAAGAAAAAGAAAAATAAAAGATGATTTAAAATGGGTCAGAGTCCTCACGGGTATGGAAATATAATGTTGGACAGCATAGATGATCATAAGTGCAAATAAGTGTCTCAAAAATATACTAGTTTTTTAAAAACATTTTCAAAGCATGAAATAATATCAGCAATCATCTAAGTCATGAGATCAAGGATCAAAGAATTACAAACAAGAATCAGGTGCTCAAATTGTCTAGGAACCCAAGTAGTATGTTCCCGATTGTGTTAAGACAAAAATATTGCGGCTTTTATGTGGTTTAAACAATGACAGGGATGTTAGTTTTTTTTCAAAATTTTCTTTTTAATTTTTCTAGTTTACATGGTGTTTTTGAAAGCATAAAATATGGAAAAAATAAAACACTTCCCTATGTAAGTATAGATAGACGTGGAGAGGCTGTCTGTATCTGATGAAGCTTCAGAAATGGTATACCTGTAAAACCTACACATTAACAGCACATAATCACATCATATCAAATAATTCACACCATAATCAAATTCATGTGGATGATAAAAATATGTATAATGAATTCAAATCCACTGAAGTTCTATGAGAAAATAGATTGTGGTAAATGCATTCTTTTTTATTTTATTTTGTTTTTAAAGAAAAATAAATGAAATGAAATTAAATGCAGTGAAAAGAAAAAAAAAATGATGGGTTGCCTCCCATTGAGTGCTAACTATACTTCGTCTTCAGCCAGACATTGTTGAAACTCCACCAGGATCGAATGGAAATGTAAACCATGCATCTTCTTCTTTTTCAGTAGAAGTGTGGACTCCATTCATTGAAGATGAGTTTATTCTGTAATCTGCACAAAATCTCAACAAAATCTTGTTAGAATAATGGATCTGTGTAATGAAATGAAAATATTCCAAATTAAAAGGGAATGAATATACCTTTCCTGAAGAAAGACTCATCGAATAATTGAATTTCGGGAAAAGGTCGTCAATGGAAAGATCAAGAAGATTACCCCTTGAACATACACAAGTGAAAAGGTGCCTTTACCAGACTCCTTCAATGGTTGTCTTATATCCATCACATCCTTGAATGTAGTATCTAGGTTGCCGATGTATCCTAATTCATTTTCACACCCAACCACTTGCACATGGAAATCTATTGGTTTCCAACTCCATTCATGATCGATGGTTTCATTGATTGTGCTAAGGTCAACAATATTTTTAGCATATGTGGGTATTTCAAGTGAAGTTTTTTTAACCTCGACACATGGAGAAAGTGTCATGGGATCAATTGGATCAGATGACTCCATTATGTCAATAATGACATCTTTTTCAAAATTTTCTTCTATACCGCCCTCATCATATTTCTCTGTTGCTACATGTTTCACTGTAAACTCAGGATCCTCCAAACAATCTCATTCTTCCATTGTTTATAGAAAATTATGAGTGTTCTCTGCCAACAATGTTGATTGATTCTATGACTCTAGAAAAGTTTCAGAAGTCTCCATTTTAGACAAAGTTTTAGACTCACAAATATTTTCATAAAGAGGTGATTCAATGTTATTTGAAGTGATGTCCTCTTGAGTGTGGAAATCCATTGTCTCTTGGTTCAATCCTGAATCTATCATGGTAAAGATTGGTCCTAGTTCAATGTACTATTCATCCTCAAAAGGTGCAATTTGATAGACATTGAATGTGTCCTTTTTCACTTTTGGATGACTGGGTTGTGAACTCACAGAAGGACATGAAATCACATTTTCCAAGGGATTGTTATGTTCAAAAGGGTGGAAGACTAAGCTCTCATATTCTTGAAACGTGATTAGATTGGAAGAATTATTTTTTGATGGAGGGGAGTCATAAATTGTATGATAAGAAGAAAGATCAATCTCATTATCAGACTCGGGACATAGATGTTGTTAAAATGGAACCTCTATTGCACTCTCCTCAAAAGAATGGTTTTAAATTATATCATCAAGTGGTAATGAAGTAGATAGTTCAGAAATATGATTCATTTAATTTTCTAAATTCTTAAATTGATTTTATAGATATTTTATTGAGTAAAGAAACTTTTCATTGCGTTCATCTTGAAGTTCAAACCTCCAATTTTTCTTGGTGATAGCACAATGCAACATGTGCTCAATTATTGAATCATTTTTTTGACATGAATTATCAAGTTCTAAATTTTCAGGAATGCATTGACTTTGAAAATGATCAATAGATGTATAAGGACTTGTTTCATAGCATGGTGAAATATTCACATATGGATCATAGCATGGACTTGAATAAAGATCATTCAAATAAACAATATTACCTGGATAGCTCATGTGTGGTGAATCATTATATGTCATACCTTGAGTTGGGACTACGTAGGGCGGGTAATGGTTGTAATTGTGTTGTGTGGCCCACATAATTTTGAACTTATGGGTGTCTTGAAAATCCTTACAATGAAAAATTCCCAGAGTAGTAAACTATTTTCTGTTGGTTTAGTTTTTTTACCTAAATCACTCTTTTAAAGGAACTCCTAATGCTACTATTCTCCCCAGAAAAGGCACCAGAAATTTGGCATGTGTGTCACAACGCGTGAAAATTTGCAATATTTATTATCCTACCAACTATTGTAGAAGTGGCGAGTAGGGTCGAACCATAGAGAGAATGTGAGTAGACACTAGAAATGTCTGCTTGGAGTAATGTTCAGGTATATGGGATTTAATTGTGTGATTAACAACTATGTTCTAAAAAACTAAATGACTATTTTAAAAATAACTATTTAAATTTACTAGAACTATCTAAGTGAATTAAGCTATGAAAGAAATTGGCGTAGATGGAAGTGTCAGAGTCGTGACGTCCATTCAAGTGCATGTAATGTCAATTATTTAATTCCCACATTTGAATATTTATCTATTCAATTATCATTGATTCCAAATTTAATCAAAATACTATATGTTCTTGTTCTCTTATGTTAGAAAATATTCTAATGTTTACACAAATTATTCATCATTTCGTTCTCTGTCCTGACGAATAATTTTCACGTCAATATAGCACTGGATCACTTGGTGAAATACGATGACCTGTTTCTCACAAAGTCGAAGTATCTACCTGCGTCGGGTTCACTCACATGAGATCACTTATTCAGTATCACTCACATAAGTTTGAAGAAGCGCACACACAAAATATTAATTTTTTCAATTAATATATTTATTTATTCAGAATTCGCTCATGTGCTTGGTCGAATTCCGGATAAATAAATTATCTGATGAACTCCCATTCATGATTACTTATTAAGTATCACATGAACGGGCACCAAAGAATTTGTGCAGATCCCAAATGACAATTAATTTAAACGCAGATACAATTAATTAAATAAACATCCAAATGAAATTAATTCAAAAGGCAATCAAACATAGAAATAAATTAAAGACATGCATTTACTGTCACATTTGTCACAAATCCAACACAAATGAAATTTCCCACCCATCATGACGACACAACACATAAAATAATAAATAGAAGATATCACCATGCTTTTGTCCTTGTTGTGGTCACTGCGATACACCGTCAACAATCGCAAAATAATAATCATCACTCTACTCTGTGCATTCGCTGACGCCACACCTGAATCAAACCACCATGCCGCTGAAAATATGATTCGATCTGCGCTCGCTATCGCCGTGCAATGTCAATATCTGGAAGTCCAAGAGAACCACCGTGCATGTCGATGATACTGTATGTTGAAGTCGAGGGTGGATTTCTGCTGCTTTGGATCGAGGAGAGACCGCGGGTGCTTGGTGTGTGCTGAAGTGGTAAGGGGGCATGGGAGGCAGGTGGGACCTGGGGTAGAGATGGATGGTGGGTTATGGGTTCTAGGAAGGGGGTGAGGGGAGAGGAGAGAGGTTGGGGTAGTGGGGATAGGATGGGGCGGCGGAGGCTGGGTAGTGGGGCGTGAATGAGGAGAGTCGGGTGATTGAGGTGAGGGGTCTAGGGGAGAGGCACTGGGAATGGGAGAGGAGGGGTGGCGAGTCTAGGGGGAGAGGATGGAGTGGCAGCTGGGAAGGGGAATAGGAAAGGGTCGGTGGGGGTAGGGAGGAGAGGATGGGGCGGCCGGTCTATAAGGGAGGAGGGTGAGTGTGGGGATGGGCGGGGTAGGGAGATGGCGGTTGGGATTTGGGAGAGGTCGGTGGTTCCTGGGGAGAGAGTGGGGCGTTGAGGGTATATGGAGGAGAGGATGGGGGGATTGTTTGATTGGAGAGAGGGGAGGAATGAGTGGGGCATGGGATTGGAGAGAGGGGAGGAATGGGTCAAAGGAGGAGGGTGATTGGTGAGAGAAAAGGGGGAATGGGGAGGGGTGACCTAGGAGAGGGGAAGGGGTCAAAAGGAGAGGGGGTGGTGCGTGGATAGGGGGAGGTTAGGGAAAAGAGGAGAGGGGTAGGTTAGATAGGGGGAAATAAATGAAAAAAATGAAAAAATAAAAAAGTTAAATCTAAATTTTAAAATTCAAAATTTAAAATAATCTATTAATATAAAAGTTAAATAATAATAATAATATTTAAATATTAATGCACATGTAATTAAATATAATACTACTATTAAATATAATAATAAACTAATAAAAAATACTATTTTATTAATACAACAAAATAATGAAATAAAATAAAATACAAATTAAAATATACATACTACTAAAAATTAATGAAATAAACTAAACTAAAATTAGAGAAACTAATAATAATAATATAGTGTTAAATATAATATATAAAATTAATATAACTAATAGATATATTAAATTAATAATATAAGTATATAAATTAACTAAAAATTATCAAAATATCTAAACTAATACAAAACTACAAAAATAAACTAAAAATATAAAAATTGGTCAAACTAATTAATTAAAACTAATTTAGAAAATTATAAAAATACATGTAAAATCCATGTACATCAAAAGTCTTCACGGAGTCACCAAAAACTCTACAAAAACTACCAAGGTCTCAAAAACATTGCAGAAAGGTTTAACGTACTCAAAGGAAGCTACCAAGAACTCATAAACTATGAAAGAAACAAATATTGATTGGGAGACAATGAAGAACGAAGGAAAAAATTTACCCCAAACCATTGGCGGTGAACCAAAATGATCCAAACCAATTCGCCTTTGGTGGAATTTATTGGGATAAGACCAAAGGAATCTTGAGAATCCTTTCACATACCTTAATACTGGGAGAAAACTAAAAATCATAATAACCCTAGACCCTAGGGTTTCACTTGCACCTCATCAGGTGAAGAAAGAGAGGAAAACACAAACTGTGAGGGAGGATATGAGAGAAGAAGACCTTACCTCAAGGAATCAAAGAGAAATCAGGAAGAAATCGGTGAAGATCAGTGTGAAACGAGGATCCGAGGAGGGGGTCGTGTGCACACCTAGGGTTACAGGGAGGGGGGTTGCGTGATTCTAAAAGGAGGGAGGAGGGAGGTTAGTTTTAAGTTTTTAATTTAATTCAATTAAAATTTTAAAATAGGTCAATGAGCATGGTTTGGTCCACACAGTTTAGAAAACCTTGTGCCAAATGTGTTCCCTTTATGGGCACCTAAGCATCCCGCACGGGCTGGTCGCATGGTTTTGAAACCATGTGCCAACAATCCAATGAATAGTGTTGAGGTACTACTTTTCCCACTAACTGTGTGGAATTGGGACATGGTTTAGTAAATTGTGCGCAGCCTGTGTGATAACCTCTATCCACTTGTTAAGGGTCTTATGGTACGTTGTAAAGGGTCGTATGGTTTTAGACAAACCATACCCCCTCTACATACTTCCAAAACATAGAATTATTGGCCCTGATGCTTTCGAAACTCAACGAGACACCCAAGTAACCTCGCAAGGCTTCACCCAAGTCCAAACACATCACTTTGAAGGGTTCTAAATCTCAAGATTTTAATCTGACGCTCAATTTTAAAAACATACCTTTCAGTAAACACAAAAGTTCAAATTCCTTTTCATTTTCATCCGGTTCAAAACACATATCATTATAAATGATACCCAATGATCCTTTCAAGCATGGATCTATATGAAGGCTATCTCAGACTCCTCCAACTATTCTTTTATGAATGAATCTAAAACAGATCCCCCATACCTCTGCAAACTCTAGCCCTGAAACTCTCAAAGTTTCCTCCTCTAAGTGTCGTTGTTGTCAACCTCCACTTTGCAGGGATCTACTGGCACAACCTGCTGAACATCTTCTGTGTGAACCTAATGAGAACATTGACCTAGAGTCATGATTATAAAAGAACAAATAGTTAGATCTCAAAAACCAATAATATGGAAGACTTTAAAATCATTTAATGGTTTTCTTTTATTAAATTTTGGTTAATTTATCCCAAGTTCTACCCATTCAAATGTAGGAATAAAGAATAATGATTCATGATCCTTTCCTAGGTCTCTACCCTGCAACCAGTACCAATTATTTTAATAGTCGCTATAAGAATAAAGTTCCATGAATTAGATCAAATGGGCCCCTAAATACCCATGTCTAGGCCGGTATCCTATTTTTACAGCACTTGCTAAATTTAGCTGACACTGCTTCCTTACCATCCCATGAAACCTCACTTGTGCTAACTCCAAAATCCATCCTATACCTTAATCAGACCTCTGATACCACTCATTCATGACCCCCTCCTCATAAGGTGTACCCCCCTAAGGCAGAAAATGGGAGAAGAGAGATAGTGAGACCTGAGTCCCACCTCTAATAGGCCCCGAGTCAGCCACTAGCACTGAGGGTATAGTGAACACACTGATGATAGACATTAACCTCTAAGAGAACTATGAAAAATAAAGCGACATGACATACACCGACCAAATACTTCTTAGAATAAAATATAAAATAAAACACAAGTGCACATATGTAATGAAATGCTAGAACTACTACAACTGCAAGGAAAAACTGAAAGTACTAAAAGAAAGGTAAGGACGACAGCGACCATGAAGCCCAAACAGCTCCTGATAAACCCCAAGCTAGTGGTAACCAGCACGATCTCTAACCTGATCCAACTAACATAAAAAATAGTTTATATATGTGTAGGGTGAGTATAAAATTATCCTCAGTAAGATCCTCCCCAGAGCCTCTTATTTAAATGGTAAATAAAGCATGCTAAAGCACAGTGAAAAACAACTAAAACTAACTTGTAACCTAAACAGGTATACTAAGTTTCCATCCTCACCATGGATACTCTCACCAAGTATTTCATACAAAATCATATAATATAATAATGAATATCAATGGTACCCTGCTACCGCTTCCCCGCCATTTTTTCTCTCTTCCCCAACATCGCGTGTCCTGAGCATCTCTCTCCAAAAATGATACCCTATAGGCACCTAGTCAAAGCATCACAACATGGACCTCATGAAACACACCACCACATCCACATAACCAAAAGTAACCAGGTAGTTTTTGAGAGCCACCACATACCATATAACATGTATCATACATCATGTGTTATAACTCAAGCCATAACAACTCATGCACCAAGTAAGGATCCTCAATCCATCACAACCTATACACATTAAACCTATAGTAGTCCTTAGGATACTATATCTAGAATACATGTTTGTAAAATAACCACAATCCATTTCAACCCTATACACTTGTATATGGGAAAACAAATCATCATGCATACCAGCACAAGTAACTACTAAGATAATAGAGTGAGGCCAAAGGGGGAAGTTATCCATCTATACTCCCACTAAGATGTTGGGGAAAACACCCCCCATGGCTCAGAATCCCCTGGGTTTCAGTTTACCTAACTAATAGGGTGGATTAGAGTATATAAACACAAAATTTATAGGATATAATATATCTCACAACTACACTATGGGAATAACCTAGTTTAAGAGTCAACTACAGTTAACGCCTCTCGGACTCTAGGATACCACTACAAAGACCAGATATTCAATAAGTACACAACCAATGAAAGAGATACATTAAATTATTTTATCACTTTTCATCAATTTCACTTTACATTAATTAATTCTTTAACCATTATTTAACCATTAAAAGTTTCCACATTAAATTTCATTACCATTACAATGAAGTTCCATGCCATCCAGGAAAAAGAAAACTGAGTCCATTAATTCTCAGAAATATAACCTCATCATTAGATCCCAAAAAGCATCAACCCCATGGGTTAAACATTTATTCATTTATTAACAATATTACTTTCCATATTACCAGGTACTCTAGGAAAACATCCTAAGCTACCAAACAAGTAATACAACCAAGCACATCCATCTACCTCAAGCATTGGGGAAAGGAATGAAGATAAACAAACAACCTATTCATCGTCTAAAAAACAAATTCAAATAAGAATCCAACATTCATATAAATGGGTAAGCCCGGCTTCCACCCATTATTTCATCGCATGTGTCCTCCCCAGCACCCACATGCATATGCCAATGCACCCCGCTGTCACAAGAAAAAAACACTACCACAAAAATCAGGGGGCCATCCCATATACCATAATATCCCTCCAGGCTCAACCATCCTAGGCTCACATCACATCACAAGGAATAAGAAACAAACTCAGCAATTGAGCTCTTGGCCCTAATGTAAGGCATCTAGACTTCACACACAATGAGATATCATGGCTCCAAAGTACAAGGCACTTGGCCTTTACAAGCAATCAGACAACTTATTCCCTAAAAATGTATTATCTTTTATCACACAACCAATTCTTATTCAATCTTGAATTAATCAATTCATTATTTATAGGTTCCAACTGCGAGCAACCTAAATAGAAATCTATCACAATCCATTACTAATTAATTAAACAATTAATTTAACATTCCTTTAATTATTTTATAAAAAATAATCAACGTGATTCACATATTTATTCAATTCCATTAACACATGGAAGATCAAATTAATTAAAATTATTTCTTTATTAAGATTACAACACACTAAATTCATTAAACATGCCTCATTAATTCTTATTGCCAATTAATTATCAATTAATTACATATTTACATTCCTTACCAATTAAACATTCTAATCCAAGAATAAAAATCACAACATATATACCACACTATCTAGCAAAAAAGAGGTAAACTATTATCACAGTATAAAACAACAACATCGCCATGTGATTGATATCAATTCTTTAATCTAGTTCAAGTAATTATTTGGTTAATTTTATTATGATCCAAGGGGATAAATCATGTTATCTATATAATTTCACATAAATAAATTGTGAAGCAATAAATCCCCTACTTTAAAAAGGGTGTCAATGTTCTTTGCATGAGAATAGACCAATGTTGTGAATCCCAATCTCCTCTCCCACAATAACTGCATCTATCTGAGGATGTCGCACCACAACCGCACCAAAAAATAACAACAAAAACTCCATTGGAAACATGGAGATAAAATTCCATCACATGGAAAAGAGTAATGGGAGGAAACGGATTGAATAATCCTCTAGAATAGACTAGAACATACCTTGGACTGAAGACAGATCGAATGAGTGAAGCTTTAGATCGATCCTTGATAAAGGAATCCACAAAACATCAAAGAGGGGGTTGCTGGGTTGCCTGAAATTGGGAGAGAGGTGCTGCATCTATAAGGTTTGAAAAACCCTTGTGGCTGAAAAATTTTAAAACATACAACATCAGGGATTTACATGATGTGTAATCCCCTTTCACATCGTGTAATTATTTAGGTTTGGTTTCCTCTGAAAAACACATCACATTTCAATTTTATTTTATTTTAAACCCCAATTTATTTCCCATTGTGAAACCTACTTTCATATCATTTAATTTTACATTGTGTGAAATATCCTTACTTCTAGATTCTAGAAATCGAACTACTCTAGAATTCCTCTGAGCCTCCTATGAGAACCTCAATCTTTGAAAATGCACAAAGGGTTGATCCAGGTAGATTCAATACCTTACATTAGATACCTCTCAAAACATTCTCATCCTCGATAATCCAAAACTGACCCATAGAAGAAAAAAAGGTAATCCTAATATCCACCCCACAAGATACCTCTCAAGGCTCTTACCGCCATAGAATCTAAACCACCTCAACATAGGAACAATTTGAAACTACGCAACAACCACAACTAGCTCCTAAACACTCTCCCAGGGGAGATACCTCTCAAAATAGAGTAATCTACAACATTCAATAAGAGAAATACGTATTAAAACTAGAAAATATTCAAAACCCCAAAACGAATAGCATTACAAGAGTAGAGATAAAAATTGAACAACTCAGGGTACTGAGCATGTATCTATAACTCATGATCCCAGGTACACTCTTCCACACCACCATGCCACCACAAGACATGAACCAATGGGATAACATTTCTACACAACACTTCCTTCTGGTAGTCCTGAATCTCTTTAGGCTGCTCCTTGAAGGTCAGATCATCATTAACATCAATCTCACCCTAATCGATGATGTGAGAGTCATCAAGAAGATAATGAAAGGGCTGTGAAATGTGAAAAAACATCATGTATCTAGATCTTCTGTGGAGGAAGAACTGTCTAATATGCCACAACGCCAACATGAGATAATACCTTGAATGGCCCAAAAAATTGGGAGAAAGATTACTCCCATGACCAAACATTCATTGCCACAATGAGGTGTCACCTTCAAGAACACATGATCCCAACATTAAACTCAAGAGGTATCCTCCTATGATCGGTATAGGATTTTTTATTATCCTATGATGCTTTCACCCGCTCATGAATCACCTTGACCATATCTGTTGTATTTGTTACTAGTTTGAGCCTGAAAATTGTTGACTCTATGACCCCAATCCATTGAGATATCCTCCCATTTCCACTAAGGAACATCTAACATCTGGAGAAAACCACTAGGAACACAATTCTCGGCATTCTCCTTCTGGAAGACCAAACATCAAGACACAAATTTTGAAACTACATGCTTCAACCCTAGCCACCAAAACTGACCTCTCAAAGGTCGGTACATATTTGTAACACCTTGATTTACCACCAAAGGAAAACTATGGAACAATCTAAGAACCGTCTCACTCATAAATAAAGGAACAAAAAACCTTCCCTAAAACAACACTCAGTTTTTTTCATCCTCAAACCAACCATTAGGAGTCTCTCCACAAACAAATCGGTCTCTCCAGACCTCCACTCAAGATCCCCAAATGGGACTCCTCCTCCTCCTGCACTAGAGATGAATGCACCTTTATTTGAAAAATACAACCTCTTCCCCCAACTTCTCCCATATCTAGATAAAATGATCAAAGTTATTACATCACTCTCTAGGAATCACCTGATTCATGCAGTACATCACTACGCAACTTCTTTATCAATGAATCATCCATGAAATTCACCTTTCTAGGTTTATATAAAATCTCAAAGTCGTAATACTGTAAGAACTCTATCCATCCTCACTCACTAAATTTAAAGTCATGTTGGTAGAAAACATACCTCAGGCTCTTATAATTGGTGAAGACCACAAATCTCTCTCTGATAAGGTAATGTCTCCACAACTTTAGGGAAAACACTACCGCTTCCAACATGAGATCATGTGTGTAATGGTTATGATCATAGGGACGTAACTGTTGAGACCCATAAGAAATGACTGATCTATGCTACATTAAAACACATAACAACCCGAGACGTAAAATATCACAGAAAACCTCCAACTATACTCATTATATTGGAAAACAAAGAACTAGATCACTAACCAACTTATCCTTTAAATAATAAAAACATTCTGACACTGATCTATCCAAAAGAACACTTGATCCTTTCCAGTCAATGATGTTAGAGGATTCACAACATGAGAGAAATCTTCTACAAACCTCCTCCAATAGCCTGTAAAATCAAGGAAACTTTTCACCTCTGGCAATTTATTTGGGGCTAAGCAAGATACACCTACTTCTCTATTTGATGGATACATAGATAATCCCTATTGGGATACAAAATTACCTAATAAACAGACTTATCAAGCCCAAAACTCACACTTTAGAAACATTCCAAACAACTACTCATGATGAAAAACTCCCAAAACGGCACGCAGATGCTCTTCATGCTCCTCCTCAGATGGGAGTACACAAGGATTTCATCAACTAAGATCCCCATGAACTTATCTAGGAACTCATGGAACACAACGTTCATTACCCTCATGAACATAGCTAAAGCATTAATTACACCAAATGACAACACAACAAACTCATAATTCCCATGATGATAATGAAAAACATTCTTCAGGATATCCTCATCATTTACACGCATCTGATGATATCCTGATCGAAAATCGATCTTTTAGAACCAACTTTCACCCTTTAATTGATTGAATAAATCATCAATTTGTGGAATAGGATAGTGTTTTTTCAGTCACATGGTTTAAGTGATGATAATTGATTCACAATAACAAACTGCCACCAGCCTTCTTCACGAACAAACCTGGTGCACCCCATAGTGACACCCTTGTCCATAAAAAACCACACTATAATAGAACATAAAACTCTATATGCATCTCTCACAACTCAGAAGGTGTCGTCCTAAATGGAGACATCGATATAGGAGACATGCCTAGGTATAGTTTGATCCCAAACTTGATTTCTTGTCGAGGGGGTAACGTTGTAGACTCCTCTAAAAATGCATCAGGGTACTCTCATGTAACCCTTAGAAACACCAATTACTGAACCTATGATGAACTTAGAATCTTATTGGACATTAAGGATGACAAGGATAGAACAAACCTCGGACCCATTTGAGTGTATCACTTTCTAATAAACACTTCTGACTCTCAATCAGCATCGAAGAACACAACCTACCTCCTTAACAAATTTGCAATAGCCAGCACTGAATACAACTAATACATACTAAGGATGATTTCATATGGTTGTACAACAAACATAGAAAATATCCCCAAGAGTGGTGATGCCCCATCACTAGATCACAATCTATACATATGTCAAACAAGTTAGTTAAACCTCCAACAGGTGTAGTAAATGCTAAGGAAACTGGAAGTATCTCTACCTTAAGTCCCAAAGAATGAAAAATATCAAGTGATATGAATGAGTGTGTAGCTCTTATATCAAATAGGTAATTCACCCAAGTAGAAAACAATAAAAGGGTACCTGAAACGATGTCTGGCTCACCTAGCACTGGAAATGATAAATCATGAAACTGGCCACGACCTACTCCATGGCCTTTTTGGACATACTGATGACCACCTCCATATCTGAACTCTACTCTTTAAGGATGTGGAGAGTCCCCAGATTATCCTCTACCTACCCCATCTACTCTCTACTGATACCAAATTGAAGCAACCTGTTATTGTTGCCTTGGCTGGAACTACCTCAGCGGAGGAGCCTGAAGTGGAACAACTAGAGCACACTGACTGCTCAAAATATTTGAGAACTATCACTACTTATGACCTTAAATTACATAATAAAAACATGCATCTAATCCCCTAACATAGGCATGAGAGTCTTCTCCCCTAGATAAATGATACATTGAGGGTTGGGACCTAGACCCGACTAATCAGAAACTCTTCTGTCCTGACAACAAGGAACCCCAGACCACATATCTTCTTCATGAGGAATACTAAAGAATCACCTATCATGATGATCTAGTTCTTTATAACATCCTCCCAATGACCTCTACTCTCTCCAAAACCTCGAGATACATCTTTGAAAAAAATGGGGTGACATGACGCTAGCTCTATGGATGAAATGCTTCATCGAAATTCCTCACTCTATCCTCCTCATTTGAAAACAAGTCCAAAGCATATCATAGAAGGTTACTAAAAAGGATACTGAACTCTTGAACACTAGAAACCCTCTTTATAATGGTAAGAATCTCTTGGTGACTGACTTCCTTCGTGGTCAAAGAAAGAAACATGGCTCTAAACATGTCTTGGAACTCCTACCATGAGATTGTCAACTCCTTGCGATCTTTGAGGAACAAGAACTACCACCGCCTCACTGCCCCATGAATCATCATCAAAGACAATGATGTAACATCCTAACCTAGATTACTATGAAACTGGTATCCAAACTAGTAGGTCACATGGCCTTAATCATGTCTCCCTGTACACCATAGGCTACCGACTAGTAGCGAGGGTCTGAGGAGGTGATAGTGGGGAAACTATACCCTCATATTATAGTAGAACAGTGGTAAAACAAAAAATGAATAAAAAATAATAGCAGAAACAGTAAATAAATGAAAGGCAATAGTATAAGAAAAATATTATAATAACTAAATTAAAGTGGAAAGTCCTAGTCTATAAAAGAATGCATGTATGTCCTAATTATAATAAAAATATAAAACAAAATACATACAACTTGCTATATTGTGTAGTAAAAATATAATAAAATGATAAAAAAAATCCTCAAGGTAGATATACATAAGAATCCCAGGCTCTATCTTGGTCCTTTTCTCCTAACTCCAGGTACAAACAAACAATAACATGCAATCAACCAAGGTCCATAGTCCTATGAACAAGAAGGTATGCTTGGGTACCCCAATGCAATGATGACTCGATCAGGATGTGAAATATAAATCTCACTAGGCCGGTTCCCATGGTGTCTAGCCCAATCTAGATAGTGAAATACAAACTAAGCAGTGTGGACGTATAGTAGAAATATTAAACAGAACTGAATAAACATACAAAAAACTATCCAAGTTCCTAAGGGGCACCCGACTACTATACCTGCTTCTTCCCATAGCCAGAATAAGAGTCTGATTCATGCCACCATATATATTTAGTATAAATATATGGGGTCAGGGTAGGATCACTTTTTTCAATGTCATAATAGTGTTAAAGATCATTCCCCCTCTCTTTATATTCAAGGACAATTGAAAGACTCCTCTATCGAGTTATTTATCACCATTTTTTGAATGAAGCAATAGAAACCACTCATATATGCATGAAAATTCATAAAACATTACTAAAAAAATAATGAAATTCCTTATTATTATTTTTTTATTCTTATAAATCTAAAAAAAATCACTTATTCCACACACATTCCAATTCTCTCTAGACACTCGCCACATAACACAATCTGCTTGATCGAGACAAACTGCACAACCTGGAGGGAGTTTAAAGTTCTTCAACCAAATATATAAACAATGAATGAAACCAAAACCCAAAATACAATCACATTAATAGAATTATAATCCACTAAAAATATAAATAATTCAATATAAAATGAGAGTTTCAAATTAAAGTGCAAGACTCATACATTACAAAAGTGAAGCTCCTACTTCCCCGATCACTCAAAGGTTTTACCCCTCCATGTGGAGGGTTAGAGAGTTGAAAGGGGAAGAAGAGAGAATTATGAAAATAAGAAAATATGAAATATAAAATACACATCACTTCAAGCTTAAAATCCCCTAGCACATCCCCCCTTATTTTCCTTCAACCCTTTTGAATGGAAGTGAACACTAGTATTTATAGGGTTGAGGAGTGGAAAAGTTTTCCTCTAGATTCACTCCTCCAAAAATTTGAGTTTAGTTCACATAATAAATATCCACATATCAGATATATTTATTCATAAAAGTTGTTATGATGTCTCTTTTTCATGTTCCAATAAAATCTCAGTGTATTTGGACAAGTTTTTTAAGCTTTATTCCTAAATTACTAATGAATACTTTTTCTACCTTAGGAGACTTCTCAACTCCCTCCACTTTGGTGCATGAAATGGATGACTTAATGACCGAAATAATCAATGAAATTTACTGTAGAAATGAGTATTAGATTTATATTTCTAATCCAACTATAATAAATTCATTTTGATGTCTCTAGACTAAGATATGATTCAATTACTAATGTGGGGTCTATTTTGTAGGCCAACAAACTTTTTCCACTTAATTGATTTTTTTGGGTTATTGTGTGTCAAATTGGATCTAGATCCAAAAGACAAAGTTGAATCCCACGAGCAAGGAAATCCTAAAAAAATGAATCACTCAATTTTTATTAAAATTTAAAAATATATTCCTAAAATATAGAAGATCTATAAAACTAGTAAATTTCCACAACTAAACAATTTTCACAATTAAGCTAGAAATTCACTAAAAATAAAAAAAATGCAAATAATCTCATGTTGACTAACTGGATGGGATTAAATCATTGAAACACACATGAAAATAATGAAAATATTAACTCTATTAGGAATATTTATTTATCACAATTCTACTTAAGGAAAAACATCTTAAGAATTTATTAAAACCTTATGAGAGGCATGGTCACATATACAATTCACTTCATGAGGAAAGGACCTTTAGTGATTGTCATTACAAATGTTGAAATCCACTTAAAACCAATTGATTTGATTTAAGAAAATAAAATCATCTTTTTTAACCATCCCACATGACCAACTCCATTTAATTCCATAGACCATGGAAATTACATTTATAAAGATCAAAGGACAAGGAATGTGTCATGGAAACATGTCATATGCCAACCTAGGAAATTTAAAATTTAATAAGGTCAAATCCATTCAATTTATAAGAATACCAAAAACTAAAAGGTGGTATAGTTAATTAAACATCTTCCCAAGGATTGGAAAATTGATTTTTGAACATCAATGACGATCATACACAAACATGCCATATTTCAACATAACCTCAAAGAGAAAAGGAATGCCAACGCAATAATCCAAGATAGAATAAATTTATAAACATTACTTTTTAGCTTAAAGAAAACACCCATCTCTTAGAGGGGTTTTATTATAAATTCATGAAATTTCTCTTTAAACATTCATTTTTTACATTAAACAATTCATTCAAGAATCAAACTCAATTCACATATAAGAGGCATTTAACCTAAAAACCATACTACATTAATTAAAATATAAGAAAGGTGTGATAAGTAATTAATTTATGCATTATTTAAATTAAATGGTAAAGGAAATGTATCATACCTCAAGAATTAGACCAAGACAAGCCGAACACTCAATGATTGACAACTTTTATGAAATAAACTCAAATTTTCTCCACTGTTGCATGCACATACATTCCTATATATATCCCTTAATCCAATTCACATATTCCCCTCTCAGTGAGGGAATATGTACAATTAAGACACACACACACACACACACACACACATATATATATATATACATATAAGTATATATAGATACCTATGTCTATGAGTAAAAGTCTTCACAGAGTCACCAAAATCTCTACAAGAACTACCAGGGACTCAAAAACACTGCGGAAAGGTTCAACACACTCAAAGGAAACTACCAAGAACTCATAAACTATGATATCCCAAAATATTAATTGTGCTAAAATTAATAAAAAAGGAAAAAGATACCCCAAACCATTGGTGGCGAACCAAAATGATCCAAACTACTTCACCTTTGATGGTCGTTGCTAGAACACTTCCAGAGGAGTCCCAAGAGGCCTTTCTAATTCCTCAAGACTGAAAGAAAACTGAAAATTGGATTAACCCCAAACCCTTAGGTTTCATCTGCACCTCACCGAGAAAACAAATAGAGGAAACCACTAAAGTGAGGGAGGTTATGAGATCAGAAGACCTTACCTAGAGGAATCGAAGAGAAACCGAAAAGAAATCGGTGGAGATCGGCATGAAATGAGGAGGATCCGAGGTGGGGTCAGGCGTGAACCTATGGTTCTAGGGAAGCTTTTCATGAGATTCTGAATGGGGGAAGGTGTTAGGTTAGTTTTAAGTTTTTATTTTATTTTAATTTAATTTATTTCAGTTTTAAAAATAGGTCATCGCGCATGGTTTGGGCTGCACGGTTTAGAAAATCGTGGTCCAACCAAGCACCCTTTACTAGGCACCTGGTCACCCCGCACAGGCTAGCCACATAGTTTGGAAATCATACACCAACCATGTGGTGAAAAGTGTTGGGTTGTTGCCTATTTCCAATAATATTGTGGGCTAGGTGCATGGTTTAGTAATCTATGTGTAGCTCGTGTGACAACCTCTATCCACCTACTGAGGGCCACACAGTTTGTGGTTGGGGCCCGCACAGTTTCAGACAAATCGCGCACCCTCTGTAGACTTCCAGAACATGAAATTACTGGTCCCTGGTGCTTCTGAAACTCAACAAGACACTCGGGTAACCTCTCGGGCCTTCACCCAAGTCCAAAAAATCACTTTGAAGGGTTTAAACTCTCTGGATTTCATTCTGATGATTAGTTTTAAAATTGGTCCATTCAATAAACACAAAAGATTGAATTACTTTTCATTTTCATCTGGTTCAAAACATGGATCATTATAACCTTCTCACATTAGAAATTCCCATCCTCAAAAATCATTCTGGAACCACGTAAACAGCACTCATCCTACAAGGGTTGCGAAGTCCCATTCAACGGGTCCAGTCACATTTCCAAATGTCCTAAACACCTTTGAGGATTTATTTAATCAAATGGAACATAAGCCATTAAAACCCAATACAACACTCGATTTCCAACTGATACACCAAGACAACACTTACCTAAGCCTGTTTATCTAGAGAAATGATCACATCATCATCTCATTAAACATCTATCCAAGGGTACTTCCTGCCTTAGACTTTAACATTCGACAAGGGCCAATTATGTTCCACGACACTTCAACCGTCAAGATTCCATTTCAAATCATGATTTAGTAAACTTTTTGCAATCGGTGTGATAGTATTTATCCACCTGATGAGGTCCACATGGTTTTCTATAAAGGGTCGTATGGTTTTATACAAACCATGCACCCTATGTAGACTTCCAAAATGTAGAATTCTCAACCCCCGGCATTTCCAAAACCCAACAAGACACCTGGGGAACTTTCGAGGCTTCTCCCAAGTCCAAAAACATCAATTTGAATGGTTCCAACTATTGCGATTTTATTTTGACTCTCATTTTAAAAAATCCCATTTAGTAAACACAAAAGTTCAAATTCCTTTTCATTTTCATCTAGTTGAAAGAACATATTGTTACAAACAATACCCATTGATCCTTCCAAGAACGGATCGAACTAAAGGATATCTCAAGATACTCCATCCAATTTTCTAGGACTAAATCTGAAATGGAACCCTCATACCTCAGAAAAATATGGTGCTAAAACTCTCAGAGTTTCCTCCTTCAAGTGTCGTCGTTGTCAAACTCCACCCTATGGTGATCTGCTGGAAAAACTTGCTAAACATATTCTATGTGAAGCTGATTTGGACATTTACTTGGAGCCATTTCTGTAAAAGAACAAAAAATTTGAGCTCCAAAACCTAGAATATGAAAAACTTTTACATAAATTAATTTTTTCTATTATTCATTTTAGGTTAACCTATCCCAAGGTCTACCCATTCAAACGCAGACTTAAAGAGGAATGATGCATGATCCTTTCCTAGGTCTCTACCCTATGACCAGTACAAATTCATTTAGTAGTAATTATAAGATTGAAGTTCCATTCATCAGATAACTGGGTACCCTAAATACCAGTGTCTAAGATGGTCTCCTATGTTTACAGAGCTTGACAAACTTAGCTGACACTGCTTCCCTACCAGCCCATGAAACCTCAGTTGTGATAACTCAAAAATCCATCCTATCCCTCAACCAGACTTCTGATACCACTCTTTCACAACCCCCTTCCCACAAGGAGTACCCCTCCCGGTCTATTAATGGGAGAAGAGAGATAGTGGCACTTAAGTCCCGTCTCGAGTAGGCCCTGGGTTAGCGACTAGTAATGAGGGTATAGTAAACACACTAATGAGAGACATTACCCTCTAAGAGAACACATGAAAAATAAAGAGATATGATAGAAACAAAACAACTCCTGGTCAAACTTCAATATAAAATAAAACTCAAGTGCACATATGTAATGACATGATAGAACTACTACAACTGTAGGGAAAAACTGCAAGTAACAAAAGAAAGGTAAGGACAACAATGGCCATGAATCCCAAATAGATCCTGCTAAAGCCCAAGGTAGTAGTAACCATCCTAATCTCCAACATTCTCCAACAGACCTGAAAAATAGTTTATATATACGTAGGGTGGTTATAATAGTATACTCAGGAGGATCCTCTATGGAGCCTCTTATGAAAAAGGTAAAGAAATTATAATAAAGCACAGTCAACAAAAAATAAAAATGACTCATCGCCTAAACAAGTATACTATGTTCCTAGCCTCACCATGGATAATCTCACTAAGTATCGCATACAAGATAATATAATATAATAAAGAATATCAAGGGTACTCTACTATCACTTCCTCGTTGTTTTGGCACCCTGCCACAACATCGCATGTCTTGTGCATCTCTCTCCAAAAAGACTAGCCTACAGACACATGGGAAAAGCACCACAACATGAACCTCGTGCAACACAACACAAAATCCACACAACCAAAAGTAATTGGATAGTTTACAGGATCCACCACAGCCCATATAACATGTATCATACATCATGTATTCTACCTAAATCCATCAAAACCGTTACATTGAGTAAGGATACTCAAGGTGTCACAACCTATAAAATTTATACCTATAGTAGTCCTTAGGAAAATATATCAAGAATATATGTGTCTGAAATAACAACAAGCCATTACATCCCTCTACACATATATATGGGAAAACTAACCATCATGCATACCAGAAAAAGTAACTACCAAGTGAACAGAGCATATAAAAATGGGGTAGGTAGTTAGTCATCCATTCGCCCACTAGGGTGTTGGGAAAAATACCCCCCCCCCCCCCCTTGGATCAGAATCCCTGGGGTTTCAGTTTCCCTAACCGATAGGGTGGAGTATCATGTAAAAAAAATGTACATGATATAATATATTTCACAACCACACTATGGAAATAAACTGGTCTCCAACTCAACTATAAATTGTGTCTCTTAGACTCTAAGATACCATTGCTAAAACCAGATATTCAATAATCACACAACCATTGAAAGAGCTACATTAAATTATTTTAGCCCTTTTCATCAGTTTCACTTTAAGTTAATTAATTCTTTAACCATTAATTAACCATTAACATTTTAAACATTACATTTCATTACCATTACAAAAAACATTCATGCCCTCGAGGAATAATCAAACTGAGTCCATGACTTCTCAGAATTATAACCTCATCATTGCATCCTGGAAAACTCCAACCCCATGGGTTAAAAATTTATTCATTTATTAAAAACATTACTTTTTATATTATCAGGTACTCTACGAAAACATCCTAAGCTAACAAACAAGTAATACAACCAAGGACATCCATTTGCCTTAAGCAGTGGGGAAAGGAAAGTATTTAAACAAAAAACCTATCCATCATCAAATCAAAAAATTCAAACAAGCATCCAACTTTCATATCAATGGGTATGCCCAACTTCCACCCATTCCTTCATCCCCGGTGTCCTCCCTAATACCCACATGAATATCCCAATGCATCCCTCCATCAAAATAATCAACTACTACCACAAAAATCAGGCCTCCCCGCCCCATATACCACAATAACCCACTAGGCTCAGTCATACCAATCTCACATCACATCACAAGCAATGGGAAACAAACATAGCACCCCGAATCTTTCCCCTAAAGTAAGGCATTTATCCTTCACATGCAATGATCTATCATGGGTCCAATGTACAAGGCACTTGGTATTTAAAAGAAAGGTGAAAAGTCATTCCCTACAAAAGAATTATCTTTTATCACGCTACCAGTTCTTATTCCATTTTGAATTAAATGATTCATTATTTATAGGTTCCAACTATGGGAAACATAACCAACAAGATATCACAAGATGTCACAAATTAATTAAACAATTAATTTAACATGCCTTCAATTCTTTTATCGACAATCATCAACATTTTCCATATCTTTATTCAATTCATTAAAACATGGAAGATAAATTTATCTAACATGAATGCATCATTAAGATTATAACACGCCATATTCATTAAACTTGCCTCTTTACTCCTTTTATCCAATTAATTAACAATTAATTCCGATTTTACATTATTTACCAATTCCACATGCTAATCCAAGCATAAAAAAGCACAACATAGATACCACACTATCTAGAAAAACAAGAGGCAAACTGTTATCATGGTACAAAACATCAACATCACCATGTCATCAATACCAATTATTTAATCTGGTTCAAGTAATTATTAGGTTAATTTCATTGTGATCCAAGGAGATAAATAATGTTATCTCTACAATTTCACATAAATAAATAGAGAATCAATGAATCCCCTACCTCAAAAAGGGTGTCAACATTATTCACATGAGAATGGACCAACATTGCGGATCCTGATTGCCTCTCTTGTAAGAATTTCATCCACCTGAGGATACCATGACACAACTGCCAAAATAAATAACAAACAAATATCCATTAGAAACATGGAGATCAAGTACCATCACATGGAAAATAGGAATATGAGTAAACAGATCAAATAAACTTCAATAATGGAGGTAGAACTTACCTTGGATCGAAGAAAGATAGAAGGATGGAATCTAGAGATCGATCATTGATAAAGGAATCCCCAAAATTTTGAAGTGGAGGTTTTCAAGTCGCCTAGAATTAATAGAGAGGTTCTACAGCCATAGGGTTTGACAAACTTGAGGGGATGAAAACATTTAAAAAAAACAACATCGAGGATTTACATGACGTGTAATCCACATTCACATCATGTAATCCTCGGGGTTCAGTTTCCACCAAAAAATGCAACACCTTTCTATTTTATTTTAATTTAAACCCTAATTTATTACATGTTGTGAAACCAACTTTCATGTCGTGTAATTTTACATAGCATGAAATCTCCTTGCTTCCAGCTTCTAGTAACCGAACTACTCCAGACTTCCTCCAAGCCTCCTCCAAGCACCTCAGTCTTCAAAAACATACAAATGGTCGATCCATGCAAATCTAGTCCCTTAAAACATGGTTGATATAAATTGGTGCAATAAAAAATTTGGACATAATTGGAACAATTTTGTTTCATCTCTTGAAGATTGTAAAATCAAAATTTACAACTTTTTAGTAAATAATAGAATTTCCAATATTCATGTGATTAGAAATGACAAATTTATGCTAACCATTTCCAAATTTTTCGTTAGATTTCCAGAATTAGGATAGATAGGATGTGACGCATCGATGGTAGTAGTAGTAATAATAGGAGGAGATATGTCGATGACAAACCAAGACTGACATAAATTGGTGCAATGAAAAATTTGGACATGGTTATCACAAATTGGTTTTATATCTTGAATATTGTAAAATCTATGATTTACTCCATTTTAGTAAATAATAGAATTTTAAATCTTCATGTGATAATAAATGACCGATCTATGCCAACCATGTCCAAATTTTTCATTAAGTCGCTAGAATCGAGGTCGGCAGGATGTGACATGTCGATGGCAGTAATAGGAACATGAAGAGGAGATGCATTGATGAAAGGAGCAACAACATGAGAAGACGATGTAATACATGTGATAGTTATTTTAAATTATAAATATTAAGTTTTAATTAGTAAAAATTAGCGATGAAATAGTAAACAATAGCGATAAATTAACCGACATTAATGGTAAATCAGTATATTTATTAAAAAATAGTGGTGATTAGAATAAAATTTGTAAAAATTAGTGGTAATTAGTAATGATTGATAAATATAAACATTAAATCGCTATAATTAGTAAAAAGTAATGATAATTAGTAAAAATCAATGGTAATTAGTAAAAATCAGGGGTAAATAGATAAAATTGATAATATTTACACGTAAATTATATTTTTTTAATTTTTACTATTTTTTAATCATCTTTTTCTTATATAAAATTAATCCTAAACAATTTTTTATTTTATATTTTTTGGATAAATATGAAGAAAGGAAGTTGACAATAGTCTTTATTACATGATCGTGATTGGAAAAATCATCACAAGAATCCAAACGGTTCTGGTATAAATGTTGTATATATTGAGAGTGTTAAAGGTGTTTTATCATTTGCATCATCAAAATTAGAAGTTGTTTTAAAAGGGATAATTAAGTGTCCATGTAAGAAATGTGATATGAGGAGGTTTGAGACATTTGACAACATTGGAGGTCATCTTTAGTGTTTTGGTTTTCAAAAATATTATGTTTTTTGGAATTAACATGTTGAATACAGTTAAAGCGAACATACTAATAATTAGGTTCCAGATATACCATAGTTTCAAAATTTAGTACATGATGTGGTTGGTCCATATTTTCAAAAAATTGAAACTCGTGATGATATTGATTTAATTCCTGAGTTGGAACCATCCCAATTTTATGAGTTGTTGAAGTCCGCTAAGGATTCCATATACCAGGGTTGTAAGATAAGAAAATTTTAAGCAGTTTAAAAATTTATGGGTATTAAATTAGTTAATATAATTTCAAATAGATTTTTTAATCAAATATTCTCTTTGGTTAAAGCACTATTACCTGAAGGAAATGTGTTGCCTTTAAATTTCTATGAGAGCAAGAGGTAGGTTTGTAATTTGGGTCTTGTTTATTAGAATATTCATGTATATTCAAATAATTGCATCATATATGATGGTGAAATGAGTCATTAGTTAGTTGTCCAACGCATGGAAAATTGAGTTACAAAGAGGCTCAAGGGAATTATAGATTGATTCATGTAAAATAGTTGAGGTATTTCCTACTTACACCCTGATTGCAGCATTTATTTATGTCTCAGAACACAACATCATTGATTTCATGAAACAAAACCAATATTTCAACTAGTAAAATTTAAATCATCCTATTGATGGTGATTCATGGAAATTTTTTGACCAAGTACATCCATATTTTTCATCAGAATCTAAAAACATGCGATTTAGTCTTTTTACTGAAGGTTTTTAACCATTTGGTTCTTACGGTAGACAATATTCATATTGGCCCATCATTATAAATATGTTCAATTTACCTCCTTGGATTATGATGAATGAACCATATATATTTTTTACATTATTAATTCTAGAACATCTAAAAAATAATATTGATGTTTATTTGAAGCCATTGATTGATGAGTTAAATTTATTATGGAGTAATGGTGTCAATAAATATGATTTTATTGTAAAAAAATCTAATTAAAGATGCATTGATGTGGAAAATTAGTTGCTTCCTAGCATATAAAATTTTATCTGGCTAGAGTACACATGGTCCAAAATCATGTTCGTACTGTATGATAGGCAGAAAAGTGTTTTTAATTGTCAATAGAAGAAAGCATATTTCTTCGACTGTTATTAAATATTTCTTCCTATCGATCATACTTTATAGAGGAATAGATATCATTTTATAAAATGTACAATTTAAAGAGATGGACCTCCAAAAATGATCTCAGGTAGTGATTTGAAATCCATTGTCTCTTTATTACCTTTGGATCGACTATAAACCAAAAAATTAGATGGCTTTAGGAAAGAACACAATTGGATAAAATAGATAATTTTTTGGGAACCTCCATATTGGTCTCATTTGTTGGTTCGTCATATATTGGATGTCATGCATATCGATAAGAACAATTTTGATAATATATTTTATACAATTTTGGACACACCTGGTAAGACTAAATATAATATAAAGGCATGATTATATTTTGTCCAAATTTTCAAGTGACTAGAACATGAACTGTTTGAAAATTATTGATCACAGAAGTTAATGAAGCTAAAAGTGGTTTATATAGTTTCCAAAGAAAATTGTTTATTATTTTTTCAATAGATTATAGATTTTAGGCTTCCAGATGTTTATGTTTTCAATTTGGATAGATGTTTCAGAAATATTCATATTATCAGATTAAAAATTCATAACTTTCATTTATAATGGAAATACTTGTATTTATTGGATTTACAGGTTTGTTGAATTCTATAATTTGTTATTTTCTAACAGAAAAATAATATTTTTTCTGAGACATTTGTGCGGCGAAAATAGACTATGATGCATTAAGTAGACTGTAAGAATTTTTTTTTTAATTTTTTTTAAATTGGAAAAAATATTCTTGCAGACTATCGTCAATTCAATGGAACACTTGATATTAAATTTTCAACATGAAGAAAAATGAGGAGGTATAATATAGTTTTGATGGATCTACCCATTCAAGAGATGTATCCATAAATTGAAGAAAAAGGTATGTAGCAAGGCATTTGTTGAAGGATAAATTATAGAAGCTTATTTGTATGAGGAAATTTATTTCTTATACTCTAATTATTTTCAATATGAATATCCCTAAAAACATAACTGCATGGGTCGTAATGAGGGAAATGTTGATGATGAAATGAACAATCAATTATCAGTTTTTAATTATCCTGATCTTGGATTTAGTAGAGTTCATGAATGATGACTTTCATATGATGAACATCATAGGGTTCATACATATGTTCTTCTCAACTATGAAGAAATGAAATCATTTGTACTATTAGTGATCCAATCACTTATTCTATATTTTTTAATTAAATTAATATTATTATTTTTGGAGACTATATGATAATCATATCAAGAAACATTCTCCACAAATTACAGCAGTTTCTCTTGAAGAACATCGGAAAAATAATTTTTCCTACTGGTTTCAAAAACTGGTAAAGTAAATTTTTTATGGTTTAACATATAAAATCAATTTATTAATTGTTATATTGATAATTGTTTTTCAAATTTTCTAGTATCTCAACATGCAAATAAAATTGATAATAAATTATGTGTATTGAGTAACCCACCATCCAAAATGGTTAAATATTATAATGCATATGTGGTGAATGATTTTTGATTTCATAAACATGCATATGGAAAATAAATAATAATAATTAAAAGTGACATTTTCTTTGGTTTATCTCATTATAGAGAAAGTGAATTTGACTTTTACATCATGCTGGAAGAAATAATAGAACAGTGTTATCTGGGAAACAATTATGAAATGATGTTTAAATATCATTGGTTAGATACTGATGGAGGCTTGTGTGTTCGTCCATGCCATGAAATAATTGATATTAAATATAAAATCCTTCATGCATTAAATAACCCATTTTTATTATCTCATCATATAGATCAAATTTATTATACAAATTATTGTGTTGCTTCAAGAGAGTTAAGTGAATGGTGGAATATAATAAAAATAAAATCTCATGTAAATTAGTTTATACGAAGTGAATGTGGTTCCACTAAAGTAAAATAAATTGAAATTTTTCAAAAGACAACTCCAAATCCATCTTTTCCATAAAGAGACATGAATATTGATGATGAAACCCCACAGTTATGGGTCAATGGTAACGATGATGTTATTAATGTAAGAAATGAATTTGAAATAGAAATAGATGATAAAGCTGAATCTCCTATGGAAATTGATGATATTGAGGAGGAATATGAATATATTAAAATCGTCATATACCAAGATGGGGAGGGTGAAGAAGATTGATATGGTTAAATGTTGGTTATAATCATATATAATATATATCTATATATAATACTTGTTTTCAAATATTTTCTAACAATAATCATTTCATGTTTCAGATGGCCGACGAGTGTTTATTTGATATATTTCATGAGTTGGAGGAGGTTTCACTACATGGTGATGAGCATGATGCTACATCATCTGACCCTTAGACCATTGGCATTTCAGTGATGACTCAGGGTGGTTTTGGTCCTATGAGATTGTTGATTCTTGACCCTCTTCCAGAGCAATATCCATGTCTCGAGTTCTATTCATGCATGAAGAGGTATGTTTTGTTTTTTATTTTAGTTAGTTTTAATTAGTTTTCATTAATTTATTTATATACTAGTTGTTTGAGTATTTTTTGTTTTTGCACATATTTTCGCATATAGCTATTGGAAAGGGCAGTACTATATTGTTGAATGTTTTTCTTAAGTATGGGTGATATGAGATCATATTCCCATTGATTTTCAACATTGCATGTTTGATAATTGGATGGTACGCAATGAAATAATAGTTATTTTGAAATTTATTTAACTAGTAACTCTGAATTATTAATTATTTGTAGGGTTTGTGGCACCCCATTGATGATATAATGGGGGGGAATCTATCTCAGAGGCATGGGAAGTCTGTATGCATGATTTTTTACTCTATTTTTTCATAATCTGAGGAGGACGACCATGCGGAAAGAGAGAGTCACATAATTTGACCTGTCTTATTGTGACTACTGACCAGATTACATCTCATCTCAAGTTTGAGATGGATTATGTTCATACTAGATGGGAGTTACTTTTTAGAGGAGATCGTCATTAGGTCAATAAAATCAGGGGATCTAGGAGGTGATGCATCGAGCTGGTAGTCGTATATTCAGTATTCATCGATGACATATGGTAAGTACTTTTTTTAATAGTTTATATAACTTAAATTGTGAACTGTATATTTTATACTCATATAGGTGGTCGAACATCCTAATATTGTAGAGTTAAGCATTTATAAGAGGATGTATAAAAATCCTGTCATTGGAGAGATTACAGGTGGTCATCAGTGCCATATTATTGTCAATATAATTTTGTTTTTGAGTTTTAAATTTATCTTTAAATAATATTTTATCTATTTTGATTTTAAATTGCAATTGAAGGAGTCATATGAGGTCGTGACTTATCATAAATAGGATGAGAGTCAGTCTAAGATCGTGGATCATATCACCAATGCAGAAACATTTGATAAGTAAACATGGACGCACACGACTCAATATTCTTTCGAGAAAGGTCAAGTTTTTGGTATCAGCTCTCGATTGACGCCTATGAGTTATTATGGTACCACTGCGATGTCAATATCCAGCTCAAAGAGTGCTCATAGAGAGTCATCATCATGTATTTCATAGTATAAGAAATAGATATGAGCTTAGTGTGATATTATAGAGACCATGTATAGGGAGTAGGAGGAGAATCATCGACAGCAACAACATTAGCAAGAGTAGATGTGTTGATGACAAGAGCAGCAGCACAAACTAATGATGAAGTACATGCGACATCTAACTCATGGATTATGGATGAAGTTCCCTCCAACACCACCTTCATATGACCCCCTCTCATTCATTGATTTATGTATTTTCTTTAGAAACATTTGAATGTATGTATTTTTTATAATATTTTTATTGATTCATATATTTACAGTTCTATATAGTGCATGTTTTATATTATTGTGAATATTTTTTTATTTCTATTATTTTTTTATTTTTTTAATTATTTTTTTGTTATTTTATTATTATTTTATTATTAATATTATTTATTTTTTATGTTATTTGTTATAGGTGAGCACTCCCGTCATAAATAACTTTTTTTTAAAACCCATATCAAATTGTTTGTTATGTCGTTTTCTGTAACGATTTATTTATGACAGGACCCCATCACAAATAGTTCAATATTTTTTAGTGTACCTACCACATGAATAGATGAACTTATCATGAGTACAAAAGAAGTGATTTTACAAAGTAAAGAAGCCACCACATGAAGTCACGAACCTACCTCATGAACCAATGGACTGAACACATGAAGAAATGAAGTAATCATGGTTAGTTATCTTGCCAACTGACCATTCCAACTGACCATGTGAAGTTGTTTTCCCAACCCACCATGCCTAGTTTCGATGATCTAATGTAATTGTGCCTAAGTAAATACCAACCAACAATTTTTAACTTAGTAGTAGAGCTTTTTCAAATCTCCAATAGCTATATTTTGGAGCATTAATTGCAGATTCAGTGTAAGTAAGGATGCATTGAATGTCCTCTAATGACTACTTTGAGATGAAGTTGTTTTCAAGACAAATAAGTGCTTGTGGAAAAGAGGGTGATGCATATGCTTTTACAGAGAAAAACAAAGAAACATTCGTGTGCACCTGTGCTACATAGAGGATTCTCTTAGAACACTTCATGACACTTTATTTTACTGAATCTGTCATGCCTCTTGTTCAAGCTCCTTTCAATGAAAAATTGAAGGACCCTTGGACAACTGAATCTATTCAGATTTAAATGCACCACATTTTCACATTTTTATTTATTTCTCTTTCTATTTATGCTTATCATCCGAGTTGTTTTTTTTGTTATGCCATGTTTATCTATAAACACGGTCTCTTGTACTAATCCAGAGAGTATTTGATGCTCTCTTTAAATTTTTTCCATTTTTACTCCCACATATAACTATGAAAGAGTTTGTGTGATATGAACTCTTTATCTCCCATAAATAACTATGGAAGAGGATTGTGTATAACCTAGATTTTTGTTGTATAGTTGTATATAAAAACCTGTTCCAGATTGTGGATTAGTTTATTTTATAATAAACTACTTGGTAAGAGGTTACTGTTAAGTACAGGTTATTATATCTTGGCTTAAGACTGGACCCGTTTAAATTTTTGTTATGTGATTTTTTTTCTTTTCACTTGTTCAGAATAAAAAATTAGTATGGGTTTAAAAAAAACAACAAAACTTTACTTTAATAGTTGACTTTAACTTGTGTTTTATATAAGGTATTGGATTCATCTAAATTCGTTTCAAAAGTTATAAAGAGTTTCCAAAAAAAATTAATTGAGTTATGATCAAATTTTTAATAACCTTTTAGAAAGATCAAATTATATAATTCTATAGTTTTAGTTAACTGGGTGTTTTTATAAATTTAGTGAAAGTTTTAAAATATTTTTTACATAAATTTTTAATTGTAAACTCAATTCACCCACCATATTTAGTATTCCACTCTAAATAACATTTGGTATAAGAGGATATATATTTTTTCAAATAATTTTTTATTTTCACCTAGTTGTATTTAATGATCTTAAATTTCTTTTACATATAAATTTCAGTCTTTATGGACAATCATAGACAAGAAGCAACTTTTTCTAATCAAACTTCTTATTTTAATGAGACTAATTTTGATCAATGTAAGATCAAGATGGAAATTCATTTTTAAATTATAGGATTTGATATATGAAATATTATTGAAGATAAATATGAAAAACCAAAATATTATAGTGTCCTTAGTGGCATAAATGTCTTCTATGTTCTCAATATTCCCAGTGTCGTCAATACTTGTTACTAGTTGAATATAATCATGTATTCCAATGAGTATATGAGTATCTATATATGCCAATATGTACTTTGGTATCCCTTTTTTAAAAAACCCATATAAATAATGTATACCTACGCTCCACCAACAACATCAATTCAATGATAATTAAATTAAAAGTAAAAAAAACTTAGTGGGGGCATTGTTTGAACTTTTTAATTGGTTCAATCCATGATCATAATAATTTCATGAAATTTATACAATACCAAAAAATAAAAATAAAAATCAAAAAAGAAAAAAATAGGAAATAAGTCTCTGAACCATTGGGCATATTACAGGCTCCAGCGTCAGGGCCAATTATTTGATATATACAAAGTGAGCCCAATATTATCATGATACCTCAATTAACTTGTGGCTCACATGATGTACACACTTTGGATAAACCTCATACCCACAATTGAGGCATTGGTAGCCCCATCCCCATCCATGCTCGTTGCAACAGATGAAGGGACTATCGTCGATGCCCTCAGACTCCAGGGTCATCTTGTGGACATGGTTGGCGTGGAGCTCCAATGGAGGGAGTGTTGGGAAGGAAGTGGATAAACCCCAAGATAAAACTTATTTTCAACAATAATAATTCTTAGAATCACCAATGTAATAAAATTGAAAAACCAAATAGTATAATAACAAATGGGGACACAAATTTTTAATGTGGTAAAAACCTCATTAAAATGGACTAAAACCCATGGAGATACTCTAAGAATATCCACTATGAATTAGAGAGTAAAAAAATAAAAGTAAAACTTAAGACTTGAATTAAAAATATATCATGAAAACCTATGTGAAAAACCAAACCCTGATACACCTCCATCGCCTCTCTGATAATAGTCTATGACAAGATTTCACCCTTTATATATCAAAATTGAACTCGCATCATCATTGTAGCACCTCATTTCCCAACCCAATTTTATCGTTGCTCACTGCTACCCAAGCCTAAAAACTATCACCCAAGTATCTACTCTCCTTGGGTTATTTCACACCAAAAAACGGTCTCCTTCTTTGAGTCACTACCACCCCTTTTATAGACTCCCATATGCCACATATCTTATTTGAAATGGATATCTAAAAATATATCTCAAAAAATATATCATGAGAAATAGCCTGTATGTCATGCTATCAGATACACAGTAGAAGGATCTTGAATTTCCAAAAAAATATCTTTAAATCTAAAAGATATCCATGTGTGGGATGAACCCCAACAATCTCCCCCTTCATCCCATCGAATAAGGATATTGCATCCAACAAACTCAGTTGGAAATCAAATTGGTTAGTATCACACCAATCACCATCCTCTATAGAAAATATGATATCCCTATTTTTCATCTCTAATAGAAACTTGAAATCTACCCCAACAAAAGAAATCCAAATGCTGAAGTCTTCTTCATACCTTTGTCTTCACCGTCTATACCAGAATCAACAATATCTTCCCCCACCATAATTGTGATCCCCACACTATCTGGAGAACCTATAGGAATTAATTTATCCCTCTACTCAACATCCTCCAAGCAGTATGAATCTCAATGCATCACCCTAATCTTTTATTTTCATTATTCCTTCACTAGTGGCACTCTCTGAAGAAAAATAAGTAGGTGCAAGACCTAAAACACCTAAACTGACATGCTTCAGCTTCTAAACCTTTATTGTCATATTCAATGGTCTTCAAATCAGGCACGATGATCACCTGTTCCACAAATCTGACAAAGTCCTCGTCACAACTGCATTCGTCACATCACTGTGTGACTTTACATTCATCTTTTAAAGCATTTCATTCATTATTACTCATGTATAAACCATCGATCCTCTATAAAAGTTCCATCTTCCTCCACCAAATGAACTCTGGAATCCATCATTATTGAGAGTACAAGAAGATAACAAATTATGGAGTATATCTGGCATATGCTGCACATCCCTCAATACCAGTGTACAACCTACATTCATAGTGATACAAATATCAACAATACCAATGACATTAGTAGAATATCTATTTCCCATCTTCAAAATACCAAAGTTGACTTATTTGTATGAATAAAATAAATCCCTATTTGGTGTAATATGGCACAATGCTACTAAATAAACTACCCATTAAGTGTACGGATCTAAAATGTGACAATCAACGTCAACTGAAAGTAAATCACCCTCACCCTAAATAATACGTATCCCAGTATCCTCAGAATTAGTTTTTTACACCTTTTTCCTCCTTAATCATTTTTAATTCTTATAAGTATCTTTGCACATGACCCTTCTAGTTGAAAAAGAAGCACTTGACCTTTTTTCTAGTCTTCGACCGATCTCTTTGATTACTGCATCCATTTTACATAACCGGAGGACCACCACCACCTGAAGATTCACCATCATTGGTATTTCATTGAGTCTCGTTCATCAAAAATGATGAAATCATGTCATCCAAATTCATTTTTTATTTCCCAAAAAGAAATGAAGTGATTTGATTATCATATGAATAAGTTAATGAACCCAAAAGAAGAAAATCCTTGTCTTCTTCTTCCATATCAATAGGTACCGCATTACCCTTATCATCGATCTTGACCACCACCAAAGATAGATCCGTCAGAAGTTTAGTGAACTTGTAAATATGGTTACCTAAATCTCTATTCTTGGGCATTTGAAAATGATACAACCATTTTTTTCATATATAAACAATTTTTGAGGGATTTCAATTTATACCTACTTTCAAGATTCACCTAAATCTCCTCTGGATCTATCATATTCATCACTTCTCATAGTATATTATCACCCAAATACATCTGAATCATGCTTGTCACCAACTCTCACATATCCTTCCAATGATCATCACTCATTTTCTCTTGCTTCACTGATTTTTTCTTCAATGCCTTCATTATCTTCTCACGGACCATAATATTTTTAACTCTTTAATGCCAAAGTGTAAAGTCATTTTTCCCATCAAATAGTTCAATGTGGGTAGAAATACCACATCATGAATTCCATATATTTAATCATTAATAAAACACAAATAACCTCCTCTAATACCATATGTTGGGTTGGAAATGGATTGGCCCCAAGATAAAACTCATTTGCGATAGTAATAATTGTGAGAATCACCAACGTAAGCGAAGAAAAAAACCAAATAACATAATAAAAAATGTGGAAATGGATTTTTAATGTGGAATAACCCTCCTTGAAAAGGATAAAAACTATAGGGAAACTCTGAGAATATATCAAAGAGTGAAAAAAAACAAGTAAAACCCAAGACTTGAATTGAAAATACAGCGTAAAACCCTGTGTGAAAAAACACATCCTAAAATGCCTCTGTCTACTATATGATAATATTATATTAAAATAAATCACACTCCATAGATAAAAATTGAACTTGTGGCATCATTGTAACACCTCGTTGCACAACCCAATTTTTACGATGCTCGCTGCTGCCCACTCTTAGAAACTGTCACTCAAGTATCTCATCTCCTTGAGTTGTTACAAACCACAAAATCATATAATTTATTGATTTTTTGTCTCCCCTTTTATAGGATCCCATATGCCACATATATTTCTTAAAATGGATATCTAAAAATATATCTCAAAAAAGATATCATGAGATATCACCTATATCTCATGCTAGAAGATACACAGCGGAAGGATCTTGAATTTCAAAAAAAATCTTTAAATCTAAAAGATAAAAATGTGTGGGATGAACCCCAACAGGGAGCCCCATGGATTCCTCATCTATCCACTTCTCTAGTAGATCTACCCTAGATTTGGTGAAGGGATACCCCTCATCACTGTAAAGGTTGATCAACCTTCGGTCATGTTTGGTCACGGTCTGGCCATCGGGCCCTAGGATCACCAAGAAGGGGATCCCTCAAATGTCAAAATTTCAGGTGAGGCTACCTATGTTTTGATCCCTGAAGAACATCACCATACATGACATGGTGCTGAAATAGGACCAGAAATCAGATTCCTATTAGTCTCCAGAAGCAAACATTATCTGGAACCCCTTGTCGTCATAGATCCACCTTGTGACCAACACTTGATTTATCGTGTCGCTGCCACACGCAGGGACAACACTGGTGGTTGTGCTGTGAGAGAAAGGATAATGATTCATTGTTCATGGATGAGGAGTAAGTCTTTATGGGGTTTTTGAGGAGGCCTTCCAAGGTTTGGTTGTCCTACGTTTCACTCCCTTCCCTATTGGGGATAGGAGCCCAAAGCAATAAGCAAAGAACTTTCTACAAAATATCCCCCACGACTTTGGTTTCAGGAACTGGGAAGTCCAGAAACCCCAACCACCACACCAATTCCTCCATTCACAGGGTTAAAATCCTCTCAAGGTATTCATTCCAATAAATGAACAAAATTACACAATAAGAAAACACGTATGTAAACACAAAGTACAAAACAATGCACAATGGAATTGTGTGGTCCAGACATTCATCCTACATCCACAGGAGAAAGACGACATCATTTTCATTCAATGAGGAGAAACATAAAGGTTACAAGAATTTATATCATTTGGAACTCTACATGGATCACCAAAATATGTTCAAAAAACATCGTTCGGTCATCGCTTCTTCTGGCTCCTTCCATCTGGTTTCCACCCTTGCAGTTCTCAACTTCTGCCTTTTTCTCTAGTGCCATCGGCTCATTGTGTGTGCCAAGTTTGGATTCCCAGAAAGGAAAGACGCATATACCTCTATTAAACCTTGTCTTCCACTCATTATTCATACTCAACAATTGTCACTGAATCCATTTATGTAAACCCTAAGTCCATATCTTCGATTAATACAGTCAACATTAATTTTTCCATCAATTAATATTGAGAATTAACTCTCCATTAATATTGGGAGAAACTAATCTGTTAATATTGAGATAAATATCTCCATTAATGATTTTATATCTCCCTAATAAATTTATTGGAACCAAATCAATTTCGTATTAAGAATTGTATTCATAGTTTGATTCCAACAATCTCCCACTCAAAGAAAATTTCCATGCTCTCATCAATGTCAAAACTGGTATAGCTTCCATTCACCATTCTTCGGTAGCACCTGCATCATTCTCTATACCATTCTGCTTAAATTGTCTAGGCTCTCACTTAAGTAGTTCCTATTCAATATTCTAGAACCATGACATGATTGTTTCACAGTCTTATTGAAACTCATCAAAATTCCTCTATGGAAAAATTATTCAATGAAATTAGAAAGGAGTTTTCAGTCTCTATTTTTTTCTGAAATTCCCAACAACAAGCTGCGTCATGCACCATATCCATGGACTCACTCTATTGGTATTCCATGCATTATTTAAGAATATAATATTGAGCTTTTACACCACCCAAGATCTTTTTAGTACACCGAACTCTAGTGACACCATTAGAACTAACCTTCATCTAGTAATCGTAGATTCCAGAATGCCTGATTTCATCGGGATGATGAAATCCCACTGAAACATCCTTCAGTGCAACCGTGGAAACATGGTATTTTTCTCCCTCTGCTTCTATATTGGTTCTAACTCTTTTGGGATCCCACCTTCATCACATAAATTCCTTTCATTTCTCTATCAATCCTCTAAAAGATCATTGTTATAGAGATGAAAACTGCAAAATCCATTCTTTATCCGCAACATCATGTAGAATAGGGCCACCAGCTGAATCTTCCATAGACTTAAATTGACAACTGATGGATTCATCTAACATCTCCTTCCTTGAGTTCTTGTTATTGTGGTCTTTCAGTTCTATTGCCTTCTAGAATTTTAGTAGCCTTCTACCAAGCTCCAAATGTTACCTAATTAATGGAACACACCGCATGACACCTGCAGACAAGAAATTTTTTGATATTCCAACAAAACCACTGATACTGCCACCATATTCTAGTTACATTCTTCTAGATGCCTGATAGACCACCTAACCTGAGGAAACCTAGAATTCTTCCACAAATCTTTGACTGTTACCAACAATGGAACACGTCTGATGACTCCTAATGGTCAACTGGACTTTTGATATCCTAGAGACACCTTTGGTACAATAGTTGTCTTCTGGTAACGTCCTTTGATTCCTTGATAAACTGCTCTACCAGATGCTTTCCATTGTGTTCTACAAATTAACACTTCAACCAAACCTCTGATACCACATGTTGGGGTCATATTTAGAAGCAACACATCTTCAGCCTTGAGTGCATTATTTTATTAGGTGTTTCTCCATATTTTCAAAAGAGAATTTCTTGAGTTTTTTCTCCTTATAATTGAGAGAGAGTTTGTACCCACGTTTTACCATAGTGAAATTCTTCTATTTTCCTGTGGTTTTTTACCCCTTTGATTTGGGGGTTTTTCCACGTTACATTCAGTGTTAATTTTAATTCCACACTTTTTCACATCATTTTTATCTTTCAATTATCATTGTATGGATGGAAAAATTAATGTTGATTGCATTAATTAGAGATATGGACTTGGGGTCTATATAAATGAATATGGTGACATTTGTTGAGTATGACTGATGAGTAGAAGACAAGTCCTGAAAAAGAGGAGGTGGCTCCCCTTCTGGGGAAGCCAACCTGGGTGCACACAAAGCCAAGGCACTAGAGCCAAAGGTAGAGGTAAATACCCATAAGGGCAGAGACCAGAAGGAGGGAACCAGAATATTTGATGATTGAATGATGTTTGTGGAACATCTTCCTATGATCTAAGTCGAGTTCCAAAGGATGGAAATTATGGTAACCTAGATGTTTCTCCTAATTGAATGAAAGTGATGATACCATTCTCCAGTGGATGGAGGATGAAAATCTTAACCCTGTAATCCCATTATGCATTGTTTTGTACTTTGTGTTCTCATACATGTTTGATTTTTGTGTGATTTTGTTTATTTCTTGGGCTGAAGACCTTGAGAGGACCAGAACCAAATGCAAGGAAGACTCGGTGTGGTGGCTAGGGTGCCTAGACTTCCCAGTTATAGATACCAAAGTCATGGGGGATCTTCCAGAGCAAGTTATGCACTTGTTTCTTCAGGATATAATCCCCAACATTACCAACAGATCTCTGCCATAGTATCTTTAGTGAACGGGAACCCACGATCATTCCACCGATAAATGAACTCGGTGCCATTGTGCAGGGAGGAGTCGGGGTGGTCCTCAATGAGGCGACTGTGGAGGAAGATGAGGGCAGGGATTTCCTTAATGTCTAAGTGGTAGTCCAGGGAATTCTTCCACTACATGTTGAAAAGGGGATATCAATCCAAAAAATGGATGCAAAGAAAGCGGTGAAGGTGTCAGGGCACTCATCAGAAGAGACAAACACGATCTCATATTCTCCTCCGGAAGAACTTTTGAGCCACTTGTAAAGTCTTGCTAGGAGATGCATGAAGTTATGGAAGCATTGATTCCAATTGGCCGAGAAATAAAGTCCCATGATTCTAACGTGAATTTCACTCACCTAAACTTCAAAATTAACTGAGAAAGATGACTCATGGAAGGAGACTGTGGTGGTAAAATTTGAGGGTGCCGGCCTAGTAGGAGGTGAGTGTGGACTAAATGGATACCCACCACACATGTGCAAGCAGAAGGCTTCCATTTATAAATCCATTAGCCACAATAGTTAAAAGACATGTTTGGGAAGATTGATTGATGGTAGAAGGAAATTTGGGGACCATCATCAATCCCACTCTGGACACATCAAGACCGACAAGAACATCGTGAATCATCGCATACCAAACAAAGTGACATTGTTTTGGCTAGCCTTAGAACCCAAAACTGACCTAAAACAAAATCAAACTACTGAATATTCCTTTGTTCCTTCCTTCCTTGTTGTGGTTCGCTAGACACTAAGAGAGATGAATGGAAGAGGAAACCAGACTTTTATTATACCAAGAACAAAGGTTACAATGTACCCCTCCCACACCTCCCTTTTTCTCTCACATGGAGATCTCCCGACCCTCTCACAATAGATCTCTTCTTTGGCTTGAATCTGATCTCTGGATTGGATCTGATGATTTTTAAGGAAGCTCCCCTGTCCCTTTTTAAATAGCCATGGTGGAGGAGACCATGTTTGACACAACTCCTCCACCAATCCCCACCTACCTTCAACAATGGCAGCCTACACAATTAAAATGTGCAACAGCCAATGTTGAAGCAGTCATGGTGCTGGTGGGTTTGGTGCACCAGCCACCTACCATGGGCAGCTAGAAAAATATCCATCAATTATCCCCCTCTAACTACAGTCTATTGGAGCATCTACAAAGGTTTAGATTCTCCCAAGAAACTGTCTTTGTCAACATATCCACTGGGTTCTCCTTCGTATGGATCTTCACAAGTCGTAGCAGTTGTTGATCCATCACTTCGCATATCCAATGATAGTGAATTTCGATGTGCTTCGTCTGGGAATGGTACATAGAGTTCTTGCTCAAGTCCAAATCACTTTGACTATCGTAATGAACCATGTACTCCTTATAGATGAATCCGAACTCTTGAAGAATACACTTTAGCCACAACATCTCTTTTCTAGCTTCCGAAGCAGCTATGTACTCTGCTTCTATCGTGGATAAAGTGGCACACTTTTACAACCTTGACTTCCATGATACAGCTCCTCCTGCAAAAGTATAGATGTATCCTGTTGTAGACTTCCTGCTATCAGGATCTCCATCCATATCCACATCTGTATAGCCCTCCAAGATATTTTCATCTCCCCCATAGCACAAACATAACTTTGAAGTACCTTTAAGATACCTCATAATCCACTTGACTACATTCCAGTGCTGCTTTCCAAGATTAGAGAGAAACTGGCTCATGATTGCCATTGCATGGGCAATGTCAGGTCTCGTACTCACCATAACATACATCAAGCTTCCAACTGCTAATGATTATGTAATCATCTCCATCTCCTCGATGTCTTCCTTGTATGATGGGCATGAACTCTTGCTCAACTTCAAATGACCTGGAAGAGGAATACTCACTGGTTTGGCTTTTTCTATATTGAGACATTTCAAAACATGTTCAACATACTTCTCCTGAGATAGCCATAACAACTTCCTCTATCTGCCATAAATGATCTGCATCCCCAAAATCTGTTGAGCTTATTCCAAGTCTTTCATATCAAAATACTTAGATAACTCCTTCTTCAACTAGCTAATCTTCACTACATCCTTCCCAATTATCAACATGTCATCAACATAAAGTAGAAGGGCAACAAAGTTACCATATTGAAATATCTGGATGAATACACACTAGTCTTCTTGTCTCCTCTTGTATCCATGACTCACCATGAATGATTCAAACTTCTTATACCACTACCTGGGATCCTGTTTCAGTCTGTACAAGCTCTTCTTCAATTTACATATGAGGTTTTCTTGTCCAGAAACCTCAAATCCTTTAGGTTTCTTCATATAAATCTCCTCGGAGAGGTCACCAAGAAGAAATGTTTTCTTTACGTCCATCTGTTCAAGATCCAAGTCCAAGCTAGCCACTAATCTGAAAATGAATCGTATCGAATCCATATTCACCATGGGTGAAAAAAATCTTGTCAAAGTCAACCCCTTTATTCTGAAGGAATCCCTTGAAAACTAATCGTGATTTGTGCTTGACCTCCCTTTTTATGCCATCCTTCTTCTACCTGAAAAACCATTTGTTTATAAGTGCCTTCTTACCATTGGGTAATTCCACCTAATAGTATGTTTGGTTCTTCATTAATGACTTCATCTCATCCTCTATTGCATGTATCCACTTGAGTTTTTCGGGATGAGACAATGCTTCCTAGTATCCTTCTGGCTCTCCCTCATTAGTTAGAAACAGGTAATCTGACTCTGAATATTTTTTTGACTGAATCCTTCCTCATGAAGATCTTCAAAACTGTGAAATGTTGGGTTCAGGAGGCACAGCATCACCTAGATCCTATGATGGTTCTGCAAATTCTTGTGGATAGGATTCAGTATCCCCCTACTCAATATCCTCCTCTACTGCCTCCTGGTCTGCTGTCAATGAGTCTTCTTGCACCTCCTCCTCTTCAATGATAGGTGGTGTTGGTATAGGTGTTGGATCATGAATTGAGTTCTCGACACTTTCCCTTCGAGACATTCTAGGATTTTGAATGTCCTTGGTCGTCTGGTTCTCATGGAACATGACATCTCTGCTTCTGATCACCTTATTATCCTTAGGGTCCCAAAGCTTGTATCTGAACTTCTCATCTCCATAGTCGATGAAGATGCATGGAGTAGATCTACCATATAGCTTCTTACTGAGCTCCATGGATACATGTGCAAATGCCAAACATCCAAATACTCATAAATGAGAGTAAGAGGGATGTTTACCAGACCATCTCTTCTATGGAATCTCAAAAATCAATGGGACTGACGGTGATCGGTTGATGAGGTAGCATGAAACCTGAACATCTTCTCCCCATAATGGATTAGGGAGCTTAGCCAAACTCATCATACTTATGTCCTTTTCTATGATGGTTCAGTTCATCCTTTCTGCCACTCTGTTGTGTTGTGGAGTGCGAGGGATCATCCTCTCATGTTGGATTCCCTGACTCCTACAATAGGAATCAAATTCTCTGGATGTGTACTCTCCTCCGTTGTCTGAACGAAGACACTTCAACTTCCTTAAATTTTCACGCTCCACCATGGCATGGAACATCTTGAAGTAGTCCAGTACTTGGTACTTTGTCCATAATAAGAACACCCACACCCTTCGAGATGCATCATCAATAAAGGATAAGAAATATTTTTTACCTCCAAGTGAATCCACCTCCATGGGTCTGCATACATCAGAGTGCACTAGATCTAGCAACTTTGATCTCTGTAATGAAGCAGTATTGAATGAGACTCTATGTTGCTTCCCATACAAATAGTATTTAAAAGGATAAAGTGATGCATCCTTGTCAATATGGATGTAATTATTCTTCGTTAGGGTAGATAACCCTTTTTCACTCATGTGGTCGAGCCTTCTATGCCACATATTGGATGACATTTCTCCTTCCACTGTGTTGAGACTGTCTGCACATATCTTCACATGAGTTTTTTACAACATAACGCATATGTGTCCTCGGGCAATGACGATGGCTCCTTTTGTCATCTACCATGCTCCATTACTGAAGATATTGTCATCGCCTTGTCAATCAAAGGCTATACCTGATAACATGTTGAGCCAAAGGCATGGAACATGCCGAACATCCTTCAGGGTGATTGTGTATCCAACATTCGTCTTAACTTGGATATCACCCATGCCAAAAATCTCTGCCGAACAGGTATTCCCCATCTTGACTGCACCAAAGTCACCAGCTTGATAAGTTAAGAAATACTCACGATGCAGCGCGACGTGGTATGATGTTGTAGTATCGACCACCCATTCTATGTCTTTTCCAGATGTATGAAAGCACGTCTCTTCTTTGTCTTTAGAGAAAAGTGTGATTTCTCTGGAGATCGTCGCGTGTGCGTCTCCATTTATTCTTTGTCGGTTGCTACTTTGACCCTTTTCTTGTAGCAACCTTTGATGGTTCTTCTTCATATGACCCATCATTCCGCAATGATAGAATTTTTATGATGGTCTTCTTCTATCTATAGACCTTCTCTGGCTTTGGCATTTTTTTCGGCCCCTCGACCACCTCCCGTAGATGGTCCCTCCATGGAATTTTAATTCTACAAAAATTGGTGCAGAATCTGAAAAAATTAAGCTCATAATGCATTTGTAATGGTTGAAAATGGTGGAATAAACTCCTGGATCATCGAAATCGGATACCAATTGATCAAGTTATGATCAAAACAGTATCAATAGTCGAGATCGTCTGATGAACTGGAGATGAAGTGGTGATGTTGTGGCACACAGGAGCAGCGGCCGGAAACGTGCCGAAAAATTTGCTGGTGCCGGAATAGTACCTTCTTCTCCGGAAAGGGGGTACTGTAGCACCTAAATTTTGACCAAACTTTGACCATTCCTAGGAAGCTAATTTTAGCTCTTTTTTCAATATTGTTTGCGCCATTGAAATTTTCTTGACATAGGATTTCATAATATGGCTTCAAAACATGATTCCAGGAAACTTGAATTTTCTAATCACCGAAAAATTTCCACTGCCCGTCATCGTTTCATCAGAACCAGCTCTGATACCACTTGTTGTGGTTCGCTGACCACTAAGAGAGATGAATGGAAGAGGAAATCAGACTTTTATTACACCAAGAACAAAGGTTACAATGTACCCCTCACACACCTCCCTTTTTCTCTCACATGGAGCTCTTCCAGCCCTCTCATAATAGAGCTCTCCTTTGGCTCAAATATGATCTCTAGCTTGGATCTGATGATTTTTAAGGAAGCTCCCTTGGCCCTCCTTAAATATCCATGGTGGATGAGTCCATGTTTGACATAACTCCTCCACCAATCCCCACCTACCTTTAATAATGGCAGCTTACACAATTAACATGTGCAGCAGCCAATGTTGAAGCAGTCATGGTGCTGGTGGAGTTGGTGCACCAGCCACCTACCACGGGCAGCTAGAAAAATCTCCATCATCCCTCTCTAGGAGAAACCTCTCTGTGTGCAACAATGATATGGTCAATCCACGTCTTCGTGCTCGTTTGTGATTGTTAATATTTTCATTTTTCACTTAGTTCGATTTATTCTCATAATCTCTAGTGATCCCAATTCCGATAAAGGGCCATAAAGCGGAAAATGTGGATTATCAAGATTAGAGAGGGGGTAGATAGAGGGAACCTGAGTGGTGGTTGGAGATAGAAAAAAATCAAGAATTATATATGGGGCTAGCAAAGACGGGAAGATAAAAATCTTGAATCACCCGCGATCTCTCCGCCGTCTATTGACTTATCGTTTGATGTGTCTCCCTTCCCACCACCTTTCTCTAACTTTGTGCCACTCTCACTATCTCCCCTCATCATGTTCATGCTCTCTCACACCTCCCTCCCTCTCCAAGTTCTTGCCCTACCCATTTATTTATAATTTGATAATAAAGGAATAATAAATAAAGCCAATTACCAAAAATTACATGTTTAGGAATGGGGGAAAGTGTCTCATGCATGCAAAATGGAATCCCTTTGTGCCGACCTTTCAGTGTTAGGATGGTTTAGAAGGATTCATTTTTGGGCCCTCCGCTTCACCTGGTATTCCCATGTGTGTGGCTCAGATAGGTTGCGGTGAGTGAGGGTCCATCGTGTGTCTTACGATAATGTCATTCCTGGATCAGCGACAAACATGGAACTATGATGTGTGGTGTCGGCACCATCCATCATCCATATAATTCATCTGCACAAGAAGGATTTTCTTATTCCCAAGAAAAGTGCAAAGTGTAGTGGCTAGATGATGGCATTTGGATTTTCACCATAGATAAGTTTCGTTTATTTCTCTCTTTCCCCCCTAATTTTCAACAATTAATAAGAAAAATAAATATGATCGTTAAAATGTCTATCCAGCTGAGTACATTACCATCAATAGGAGAAAAACATTCATCATGGCCATCAAAAATGGTTGGGGAGGTTATTGGGGAACACAGAGCACTGCTTTGCAGCAAATTTTGATGATTGGGTCACAAATATATCTTTTCTACCTACTTAAGGTGGGTCCTATATATATATATTTATATTTATATTTATATTTAAATGTGGTGTTGGAAAATGATATTCATACTAAACAACAAAAAGTTATAACTACACATCTAGTTTAACGAATCGATCAAAACAACCGGGATGGATTGAGTGTTAACCCGATTGTCAATTAATGCATAAAAAAGTGACCTAATTGTACAAATGATTTAATACCTTCAGTGGATCTACTTTTGATGATTCTCATTCTCTTTATAAACTATTGAACATCTAATTATATCTTTGTACCTTATATGTTTGATATATGATCATCAATAGACAATTAATGAGATAATCGATGAAAATCATGTTACGTGGAGATCTCCAAATTCAAATCATCAGTACTGCGTCAAACACATTATCAACAACATGAGAAATACTTTACATGATAAATCAGTGAATAAAACTATCACAAAGATTGGAATACAATTTGTTTCTTATTTTTTACTATGTCAACATAATGATAAAATTATTTTATGTGTAAAATTATCACACTCTTATAGCATATGAACTAGATCAGTGAAGGTTTGAGTAGCGATTGGAAGGAATTCATAGAGTTGATCAAGGAGTATATGATTTCATGGTGCAAATTTCTAGAGAGGAATAGACATTATACAATAGAAATAAGATGTACGGACACACTACCAAAAATCAGTGTAAGGGAAGCATCTGCTTTTATCAGTGCCAAACAGAAAGTGCTGATAAAAGGCTCACCTTTATCAGCGTTATAGCTAAAAACATTAATAAATGTAACTTTTACCAATGCTGAAAAAAATATTGATAAAGGTATATCCTTTATTGACTTTTTTTAAAGCTGATAAAGGTTAATTTATCAGTTCTATATTTAGCACTGATAAAAGTCTTTAATAAAAAATATTATTAATATATATTTAATTATTATATTTATATAAAAAAATAATGTTTATTTACATACATTAATTAAAAATTCATGTTTATAATTAATATAAATATGATATATTAATATGTATTTTTTAATAATTCAAATATATATAATTAAAAAAAACATATTCACGAGATTATAAATATAAATATATATATAATTTTAAACATATAATAATTTTTAAAAAATAAACAATATATTTATTGTGTTTATAATTATATATAAATACTTTTAAAATATATTTATATATAATTATAATTATAAATAAATTTATATATTTAAATAAACATATGTCTCTAATCAATTTGATTAATATATATATATCATGAGATAATGATAATATACATGGATATGATTGGTGTTATTTATGTTCATATATTGATGCATGAGTATAATTTACGCTATATGGTCATAAGTTTATTTGTAAACATGATTGTGAGTTGTTATGTTTCCAAATGTTAAGATTACCTATATTATAATGATGCATACATATGTTATGTATTCATCGCTCATGAATTTTTATTTATACATTGACACCCTTATTATCCATGCTTTCCATATATGTGATGACTCATTTTTTATGATCTGTACTTTACTAGATATGATTCATTCATGTTATACCCATGAACTTATTATCTTCTCACAAATACTTATAAAAATATAATTAGCATATTTAAATAATAAATAAATAAATTATAATTATAATTAAAAAAATTAATTATATTTATAACTATAAATTTTTAATTATATTTAAATAATTTTTTAATAAATTTATTTATAATTATAATTATAACTATATATATATTTAAATAATTATAAAATTAGAATAAATACATTTATTATAATTTTATAAATATATATTTATATATTAATAAATATATATATTTATAATTATATACAAATATTTATAAATATATTTATTTATAATTATAAATGTAAATAAATAAATATATTTATTTATTTAAATAATTATAAAATTATAATAAATATATTTATTATATTTATAATTTTATAAATATATATAATTATATAAATATATTTATAAATATTTTTAGGAGGATGTGGGTCAGGAGGTATGGCAATGGTGCCCTGCACAGCGTATAGGGTTCTCTGAAGATAGTAATTCTGCACTTTTTGGGTTTTCAGCTCCTTCCTTCATCAGTCAGTGAATATCCAAAAGTCCATGGCGGTCATTACGGTCACTCAAGAGATGTTGTCATCCATCCATGAGAGTCCTCAAAGGTTGTGGTGATTGTGGCAACCAGGGTTGTATTGTCTTCCGATGTCCCAGATTTGAAGGATCTAAAGGCAAATAGCAGGGATCAGACTCGACAATTCAAGGGTGATTCCCCTAGTGATGATGCTATGGATCCTATAAATGGTAAGGGTTTTGATTCAGAATGTAAGGCTTCAAATTCCCAACCCCTTGCTTCCTTCAGGGACTTAGCCTTATAATGAATTCTTCATAAGGGCTCAGTTTCCCATGTCGAAGCGAATCCAGATGATTTTGTAGAGAGGATTGAATTAAGGTAAACCTCCCTCATCACATGGATGGTGTTTCCTAAAGTCTCTAAGCCCTGCAGGCTTGATGATTTTATTTGAAGGGTCTCATACCTGTGGTTATTTTCTAATTGGAGGTGTGTTTCCCTTGTAAAAGGTTTCTTTAATTTTCTTTTTTCTTTGGATGATCACGAGTTGCGGGCATGGAACAACGGTTCTTTGTACTTAAAGCCTGGATGGCTTCACCTGCACGATTGTTCTTTGGACTTCAATTTATCACAATAAAGAAATGTGTTTTCATAGGTGTGGATTCAACTTCCTAGACTCAATTGGGTGTTATGGAATTCGAGGATTCTATATGACATTGTGAGTGTGATTGGGTCTCCCATTTGGCTTGAAAAATAAAATAAGCATGTGAAGTTTGGGTATTTTCTAGGATGTTATAGGAGATCAATTTGAGTGATACCATTATTCAAAAGGTAAATCTCTCTACTCCCATAAATTAAATTTGTATTGATGTGGAATATGATAATAAACCTTTTTTGTGATATTTGTATGGTTGTTGGTCACTTGCCAGATTCATGTAGGAGGAAACTCTCTTGTGGGAAGTGTGGTATGAAAGGACATCTTGGTGTTAATTTCCACAAGAAGGTTTATTTGAAGGGTGATGTTGTGTAAAATCCCCCTGACCATGTTAGAACATTGCATGTTAGGACTGTGGCATGCAGGGCCCTCACGCATGCCTCTGAGAAAGGAAACTCTCTAATGCCTAAAGGTAAGGGTGTGAATGAGCAGCCTATGGGTGAAAAAGTAGTGGCCCATATAATTGGTTAGACCTTACATCAGAGGATGAAGTGGTGGTACAGGAGCATGATACTCTGGAATCAGCAGATAGTGATAATCCCCCATCCTTTAGATATGTTTTGATCACCAATATGAGGATTGTTGAGGAACGCCATCTGATGGACCAATTAGGGACTAGTGGGAACATTTAAGATAACGAGGATGTGTTGATTGGTGAAACCCCTGATAAGGTGTCTGGAGGTGGTGATTCAAATTGTGAGGCCTATGTGCAAGCTCATTTTGATGCTCAACTTATGCAAGAGAGGACTTTACTTTCATCAGGGGATAACAAAGGGAAAAGAGAATGAGTGAATCTATCTTAATTTCAAAGAAAGTGGTAGATAAAGAGGGACTCCAAGTGGGGCTCCCTTTGAAAGCACCAATTATTGATAGTTGTAAGGAAGTTTATGTCACTTCTGTGGACATTGAGAATCTTAATGGTAAGAAGTAGACCCTCATGGAGAAAGATATTTTTGATTTTGGTAGGGAAGATCTGGGATGGTCTTGGAAACAATATAGCGACCCAATCCTTTTATATATTACATTATATTATTTTAAGCATAATTATACATCAGAGTACAAGCCAAGGATTATTAAGACTAATGACTTGGAAGACTATGTACATAAAACATAAAACATGGGGCTAAAAAAATTCTTTATTTAATATCTATAAAGATTTCTTAACTTCCTTTGAGCCCATACAACTGCATAGGGTACCCTGGGGAACACATAAACAAAGGGATGAGCTAAAAGGACCAGTAAGGGAATGAACATAAGGATACATCTTAAGAACATGAGTTGGGAGGCATGACAAAATGATAACAAAGCATGGAACATATGAAATCATATTATATAAGCATGGGATCATATAAACATGGAATCATTTAAATGTGTCAGAATCATAAGACATTTATTTAGTATAGGTCAAGGATAACCGCCAATCCCATTTCCCATTTTAGTATGGGTCAAAGCTAACCGCCAATCCCGTTTCACATCGCATCTCATGAGACTTAACTTTACCCAATGCATTGGAGCGCTATCTGGGCATACACATCTCAACATTTTCATGAATATTCTTACCACATAAATATTATTATCACATAAATATTCTTTCCACATAAATAATCATACATAATCAACCATACAAAAACATAAGGCTACCCATGGAAAGAATTAGGTACCACAACCATGACATAAATCATAACCAATGGGTGTATCATGAAAGTGTCCCTGAAAGAAAGTAATTATAACATAATTGGATGTTCATAAGGTAAAATAGGAATATAACATTTTAGGTGGTGTAAAATATAAGTTACAACATATAAGAAATGTATTTGAGAAACATTAGCATTAAAACATTTTTGTGCGGTTTTAAGGAAAATATTATAGAGCTTTTAAAATAGAAAAGAGGACAATCATTTATATAAAACCAGAATGGAACCAAGAAGTTTTTCTTAATAAAAATACTGTATTTTATAAAGACAATGGTGTCTTAAAACAGAGGATATAGTGAAGTTTAACTTGGGTAAAAATTCGGGAAGTTCCCTTAAAACGTGATTTCTTATCGGGGGTATCGAGGTGGGAATCACTAAAAAATCATGTATATCCCAAAAAAATAATGAGGGATGGATCTTGGAACATGAGTTTAGAGAATATAAATAGTATTTAGAAGTTTTATATAAAAATAAAAGACAACTTCGTTTGGGTAAAAAGAAAGATAGAGAAATCCGAAGGAGTAAAGGAGGTTCGGGTAGAATTCATTACGGATTATTGGCATGGTATCGGGTGTACCTAAAAGGAATTTTTTGAGAGAGAATGGGGTTTCTAATAACTTATAAATCATTATGTTAGTATGGGGAAGTTGAGAAATAATACCGCATCATTAGGGATCACACATAAAATGGAATAACATATAGGACAATCTTGAAATAAAAGTGAAATGGGGAGGATCCCTTACCTTATATCTGTTGGTGTTCTCCACTTGTTATTAAAGACATGAATAAACAAATTAGGTTTATTAATTAATAATTACAGAACCCCTTCTATATATAATTGGTTTAGTATAATCATTTTAAGTTTATTCATAACTGTTTTGATTGATTATGGGGTTCAATTTCATTATTTGGGCTCGTTTGTTTACTTGATTTTAATGACCGGTTCACTTATATTTATGTTTCTTTAAACATGTAAGATGAAAGTGGTTGTCTAGAATTGAGGTTATCTTATATTATTAAATATAAAATAGATTAAATGTTTTTAAATTTAATTTTGTTACTTTTAGTGAAGTCGAACTATTATATAAAACTAAAGTGACAACCGTTTTTGTTAATTGGTGGGTTTGATTACAAAGAACAGGTTTTGATTTATAAATTAATACCATTAGTAAAAAAATATTACAGAATAAAAATATGATATATTACAAATATATAATATGGTTAAACCATAACAAAAATGGTTTCACGTCCCGATTTAAAGATGATAATAGAAATTGATAAATTGTTGTCCTTGAATGTGCTAAATTAGCACATCTCAAACGGTGCTTTCATTCCTTTCAAATAAAAGATGGGGAAAGGAGAGAAGATAATGAAATATCCCATTAGAATAAAAACATTCGAGTACATTTATGTTGCTGGATTTCTCATACTATTTGGGTGAAGGGGTATGAGGAAAGAAACAAAAAGAAAATAACATAAAAGAAAAGAAGGAATTGGAAAGTGGAATTTACCTCTTGAAACGTCCTCCTTTGAGAACCTCTTAAGGGGAGAGGTTTTGGAATTTTGAAGAGGATAGGGTATTTTGGACGTGGGGTAGGAGATTGGGGAGAGATTTGGGCAAAATATTGGTAAGGAACAAGGCTTGATAGGAGTGAAGAGAAGAGGTAAGAATGAGTGGTATTTATAGTGGAGGGGAGGAGGGTTTTCATAATTTTTTAATCATTAGTTTATTATTTATTCACAAGACAAGGAATAATAAGTATTACATGACCAATAATGGTAATAAATGCATGTGACTTTGAACCAATTTATATTACATCAGTATATAATCATCAATGACTCAATTAATCAATTATTTAGCATTTATTGTGAATTATCAGATTTTATTATTCATCAAAAATTCCAGTATTTCAGAAAAATCCCAAAAATTCACCCTAACCATTTTTCAACATGTAGAATCCAAAAATGAAGTCCATTTTTCAAAAATAATTTTCTAAATATGATTAATTTAATATTTAATTACAATCATAATTTATTATTAAAACCCAGTTTTAAAACATTCATTTACTTATTCTAAAATATAGGTACATCATAATTTCACTTGAATATTATTTTAATACTATAATAGGTAAGGTTACTATTCATTAGGTTATATCACTATTCATAAAGGTATGTTACTATTCATAAGGGTAGGTTACTATTCACCAAAAATTAAGTTTTTCTTATCAAACTCCAAATAACTTACTAGTCACAACCGTGTATGTCAGATTTTCAAAATTCCAAACACAGAAGTGAAAAACCTTTGTTTAAAGGTCACTTAGCACTTAATAGTTCATTATGTTGTGTTTTCATTGGATTTTATGACATAATTATGAGAAGGGAATTTCCATTGAAAACATTGGGTCGTTATATTCTTCCCTCCTTATGAAATTTCGCCCTCGAAATTTCATTTTACATTCTAAGGAAAAAATAGGTGTGGGTACTTTTCCTTCATTGCTTCCTCCAGTTCCCATGTTGTCTCTTCGTACTTATGGTTTCACCATAGTAACTTGAACAAATTAGTAGTCTTATTGCGTAGAACTTTGTCACTACGATCCAAGATCTTCACCGGCTACTCCTCATAAGAGAGATCATCCTCCAACTGTACCACCTCTGAAGAGAGTACATGTGAAGGGTCTGGTATGTACTTCCTTAAGAGGGATACATGAAATACATCATGTACTTTCGACATGGTAGGTGGAAGTTCCAGTCAATAGGCCACAGCTCCGACTAGATCAAGGATCTCAAAGGGGCCAATGTACCTGGGGTTTAACTTCCCTTTCTTTCTTAACCTCATGACCTTCTTCCATAGAGATATGTGTAGAAATATCTCCTAATTTGAACTCAAGGTCTTGTCGATGGTTATCTGCATAACTCTTCTGTCGACTTTGGGCTGCCTTTATATGCTGCTGAATGGTTTTTACCTTCTCCTCCATTTCTTTGACCATTTCAGGTCCTAAGAACTTACTCTCACCGACTTCATCCCAACACTCCAGTGTTCTTCACCTTTTCCCATAAAGGGCTTCATATGGTGTCATTCGAATGCTTGAGTAAAAACTGTTGTTGTAGGAGAATTCAACCAATGGAATATATTGGTCCCATCCTCTTTTGAATTCCATAGAACATGCTCTCAACATGTCATCTAGTGTCTGAATAGTTTTCTCAGACTAACCATCAGTTTGAGGATGATAGGTCGTACTGAAGTTCAGCTCAGTGCTCAGAGCATGCTGGAGACTTTTCCAAAACTTCGAGGTGAATCTCGGATCACGATCGGATACAATAGATAGTGGTAATCTATGCATCCTTACCACTTATTTGATGTAAATCTGTGCAAGTTGATCCAATGATAAGTCCTCTAAAATTTCAATAAAGTGAGTTGTCTTCATAAGACGATCCACAACAACCCATATAGCATTGTTTCCTCTGGATGTCCTTGGAAGTCTAGTGATAAAGTCCATAGTAATGTTCTCCCACTTCCATGCTGGTATGGGTATTGGTTGCATCATCACCTTATACTTTTTTCTCTTATCCTTCACTTGCTGACATACTGGGCACTTTGATGTATATTCAGCAATCTCCCTTTTCATATTGTCCCAGAAAAAGTTTTCTCAGAGATCTCGATACATCTTTGTGTTCCCTGTGTGGATAGAGAAGGTCAAGCTATGTGCATCATTCAATAGCTCCTTATTTATCTCTGGATCAGATGGTACACATAATCGTGTCCCAAATCTTACAAATCCTTCCTCATCAATTTTGAAATCATAGGATTTCCCATTTTTAACACCTTCCACCCTTTTCTGAATTTCTACATCCTTTCTTTGAGAATCCTTTATTTTCTCCAAGAGGGATGGTTGAGAAATCATTTTCAAAAGGATTGATGATGTTCCTCCCTTAATGATTCCCATGTCCATCCTTTTCAAATCTAAGAAGATCGGATCCTTTTCAATTCTCATCATTGATAAAGATGCATGATCCTTTCTACTTAAAGCATTTTCCACCTTGTTTGCCTTACCGGGATGGTAGTGGATTGAGCAGTCATAATCCTTGATGAGCTCTATCCATCTTCGTTGGAACATATTAATCTCATTATATGTGAATATATATTTTATACTCTTATGGTCAGTATATATCTCACATTTCTCCCCATATAGATAATGCCGCCAGATTTTCAATGCAAAGATCACCGCCGCCAACTCCAGATCATGCGTGGTATAGTTTTGCTCATGTATTTTCAGCTGCCTCGAGGCATAGGCTATCACTTTATCATTTTTCATTAGCACACAGCCTAATCCCTTCTTATAAGCATCACTATACACCACAAAGAGTTCTCCACTTGTAGGGAGTGTGAGTATTGGTGCAATGATAAGCCTCCTTTTCAACTCCATGAAATAGTCTTCACATTCCTGTGTCCAGAAAAACTTTACTCCCTTCCATATCGGCTTGGTCATTGGGTTTTACAATCATGAAAAGTTCTTCACAAATCGTCGATAATACCCAGCTAGACCTAAAAAGCTGCGGATCTCTGTTATAGAAGTTGTCCTGGGACACTCTTCGATTGCCTTCATCTTGGAAGGGTTCACAGATATCCCTTTTTCGGTGATAACCTGCCCCAAGAGTGATACTTCCCCCATCCAAAACTCACATTTATTATACTTTGTATACAACTTCTCCCTTCGCAAAGTATTTAACATAGTATTCAAATTCTCCTCATGTTCCTCCTTTATCTTGGAGTATATCATAATATCATCAATAAAGACTACCAAAAACAATTCAAGGTAATATCTAAAGACTCTATTCATTAAATCCATGAAAATTTCTAGAGCATTAGTGAGTCTGAAGGGCATCATTATGAACTCATAGTGTCTATACCTCGTTCGAAAGGAAGTCTTGGGAATATCTTCCTTCCTCACCTTTAATTGGTGATATCTTGACTGAAGGTCCACCTTAGAGAAATAATTGGTCCCACGAAGCTGATCGAACAATTCATCTATCTGTGGTAGGGGATACTTGTTCTTTATCATGATTTTATTGAGCTCATGATAATAAATGCAGAGGCACATTGATCCATCCTTCTTCTTGATGAAGAGGACTAGAACACCCCAAGGTGAGGCACTTGGGTGTATAAAACCTTTCTCCATATTCTCATGTAACTTCTTCTTCAGTTCTTCCAGCTCTACAGTGGCCATTCTGTATGGTGTCTTTGATATAGGAAAAGATCCAGGAATAAGTTCAATTGAGAACTCAACCTCTCGGTCAGGAGGAAGACCAGGCAACTCTTCAAGGAATACATTAGTATAATCCCTCACAATGTGCATGTATTCAAGCATTATTCTCTCCTTTGTCTCAATCATTTGATCTAGAAATGCTTGCTCATAAGGCAAAAATATCCACACTTGAGATGAAGATTCTAAAGGAGACTCATTTTCCTCCTTACACTTGTAAAGAATTGGAGTATGCTTCTAGATGTGAAGAGTAATCTCCCTTTCCTGACAGTTGATGTTGGCCTTGTACAAAGATAGCCAATCCATTCCCAAGATAGCATCAAACTCCACTAAAGGAAGTATGATGAGATTTGATGGGAGGTTCAGTCCACAAACGTTAACCAGAGAGGAGTTATAAACCATGGATGCAACAATCACCCCATTCGTTGTTATCATAGAAAAATTTTCCTCCAAATTTTGAGGTGGTGTTTGAATAGTTCTATTAAACTTGCAAGATATGAAAGAATGCGTAGAACAAGAATCAAATAGTACGTTTTCTATTCTTGAATGAATAACTAGCGTAAATTTCACCACATCATTGTCCGGCTCCACCTCAGTAGTAGTGATAGAATAATCCCTTCCTTGTTGCCTTGTAGGTTGTTGTTGACTGCCTCCAATAACCCCAGACTTAGGGAAATTGTTCGCATAATGCCCATGCTCCTTACAGTTGTAACACTGCACTGCTGGATGAGTTTTTATATGAACCTTCCTTTCTTCTTCAACATTAGTGGTATTTTTCATATCCCTTTGGCAGTTCTTGGCCAGATGACCAAACTTTCCACATTTGATGAAATTCTTGGTTCCCTTCAGACAGTTACCAAGATGCTTCTTCCCACAATTTTTTCAAGGGGAAAAGTCAGGCTTCTTTCCATCATGGTATTTTTTTGATGAACCACCCATGTTGTTCTCCATTTTCCTCTTCTTATCACTGGGCCCACGAGACCACTGAGAGTATCCAATATCCATTTCAACCTTAAGGGCGCAATAGACAATATCCTCACAACTATTGAAGTCTCGAATCGCCAACGCTTTTCGTAGACTCAGCTTTAGTCCTCTAAAGAAGCGATCCACCTTGATTTTTGTGTTCATGACAAAGCCAGAGGCGTACCTTGAAATCCTTGTAAAGTTTGCTTCATACGCCCCGATGGACTCATATTACTTCTACTTGAGTCTGAGGAACTCTCTTTCCATATTGAGACGAAGGGTTCGAGGAAAATATTTGTTGAAAAATATCCTCTTGAATTCCTCCCAATCCATGGAATCAATTTCCTCTTAAGAATTTGTATTCTTGATCAGTGTCCACCACAGATCATCTTCCCCATCAAAACGATAGACTGCCAGTACAACCTTCTCTTCTTCCGAGCATTGTAGGATGGAGAATATCTTTTCAATGGAGTTAATCCATTATTTCGTGAGGAGGGGATCAGAAGATCCGCTAAACATGGGAGGCCTTTGTCGCATGAAGTATTATACGAAAACTTGTTATTTCCTTGGAGGAGGAGGGTATTCTGCACAATTCAAGTTATTATTCATGACTCGATCCAACTAAGTAAGTATTATCATGAAGTTTTGAGCACTCACTCCCATTATATCAGGCATATCATTAGGGAAATATTCATATTTCCTATCAAATTGGTTGTTGGAGTGTGTTCTTCAATTTCCTGCCATTAACTAAAAAAAAGAACATATAATTAGAGGTCTTGAATAATTAGCTATTGAGCATAAAAAGGAAACTTTGAACATAAAAGGATAAACTTATAAATAATAAGTACATCCTAACTTGTGATTCCTTAGGTTTAAATCTAGGTTATCCTATATCTATTTATTGACTTATATTCTTATGGGATTTTTTGTCCCTTAATAATGGTTTGTACTAAGCTCATGAATCTACCAAAGCATATCCCCCAGGAGTGTCGTAACCAAGAGTGCATCAAGGCCCGTTGTTGTGTACCAAGATACCCCGGGTCAAGCCCAAAACTCCTTGTCAGAGTTTTCACTTCTAGGTACATCTGTGTCAGAGCCGCCTCTACCTGCTCATATCCAGACAGGGATGTATTTTCTTGATAAACCATTTACTCTATACTTACAAAAATTTAGGGATGTTTTATTATACTTCATCTCATCCTTAAGGTTCTCACTAAGTTTATCTATCCCTAATCTCCAAAAATAACTAGACCATCTTCTAATACTAACTATAGTGACCCAAGCCTTTTATATATTACATTATGTGATTTTAATCATAATTATACATCAAAGTACAAGCCAAGGATCATTAAATCTAGTGTCTTGGAAGAATAGGTACATAAAACATAAAACATGGGGCTAAAAAAATTTCTTTATTTAATCTCCATAAAGAGATTCTAACTTACATTGAGCCCTTACATCTGCATAGGGTACCCTGGGGAACACATGAACAAAGGGATGAGCTAAAAGTCCCAGTAAGGGAATGAACATAAGGATACATCTTAAGCACATGTGTTAAGAGACATGACATAATGATAACAAAGCATGGAACATATGAAATCATATCATATAAGCATGGGATCATATAAACATGGAATCATATAAATGTGGAAGAATAATAAGAAATTTCTTTATTATGGTTCAAGGCTAACCTCCACTCCCGTTTTCCATTTTAGTATGAGTCAAAAGGCTAACCGCCAATCTCATTTCACATCACATCTCATGAGACTTAACTTTACCCAATGCATTGGAGCGCTATCTGGGCACACCCATCTCAAAATTTTCATGAATATTCTTGACACATAAATATTCTTACCACATAAATATTCTTACCACATAAATACTCTTTCCACATAAATAATCATACATAATCAACCATACATAACCATAAGGGTACCCATGGAAATAATTAGGTACCACAACCATGACATAAATCATAACCAATGGGCGTATCATGAAAGTGTCCATGAAAGAAAGGGATCAGAACATACATGGACGTTCATAAGGTAAAATAGGAATATAAAATGGTAGGTGGTGTCAAATATAAGTGACAACATATAAGAAATTTATTCTAGAAATATTAGCATTAAAACATTTTTGTGTGGTTTTAAGGAAAATACTATAGAGCTTTTAAAATAGAAAAAAGGAAAATCATTTATATAAAACCAGAATTGAACCAAAAAGTTTTTCACAATAAAAATACTGATTTTATAAAGATAGTGGTGTCTTAAAACAGAGGATAGAGTGCACTTGAAATTGGGTAAAGATTCAGGAAGTTCCATTAAAACATGATTGCTTATCGGGGGGTATCGAGGTGGGAATCACTAGAAAATCATGTATATCCCCAAAAGTGAATGAGGTATGAATCTTGGAAAATGATTTTATAGAATATAAATAGTATTTATAAGTAGTATATAAAAATAAAAGACAACTTAATTTGGGTAAAAAGAAAGATAGAGAAACCCGAAGGAGTAAAGAAGGTTCGCGTAGAATTCATTAAGGATTATTGGCATGGTATTAGGTTTACCTAAAAAGGATTTGTTGAGAGATAATGGGGTTTATAATAACTTATAAATCATGATGGTAGTATGGGAAAGGTGCTAAATAATAACCCATCATTAGGGATCACACATAAAATGGAATAACATAGGGGACAATCTTGAAATAAAAGTGAAATGGGGAGGATCCCTTACCTTAAATCCGTTGGTGTTCTCCACTTGTTATTAAAGACATGAATAAACATTTTAGGTTTATTAATTAATAATTCCATAACCCCTTCTATATTTAATTGGTTTATTATAATCATTTTAAGTTCATTCATAACCATTTTGATTGGTTATGAGGTTCAATTTCATTGTTCGGGCTCGTTTGTTTACTTGATTTTAACGATCGGTTCACTTATATTTATGATTGGTTAAACATGTAAGATGAAAGTGGTTGTCCAAAATTGAAGTTATATTATATTAGTGAAAATCCTGGAGACTACATGGTTTTAAATTTAATTTGGTTACTTTGAGTGAAGTCGAACTATTATATAAAACCAAAGTGACAACCATTTTTGTCAATTGGTGGGTTTGATTACAAAGAACATGTTTTGATTTATAACATAATAACATTTGTAAAAAAATATTACATAATCAAAATAGGATATATTACATATATATAATCTGGTTCAACCATAACAAAAATGGTTTCATGACCAGATTTAAAGATGATAATAGAAATTGATAAATTGTTGTCCTTAAATGTGCTAAATTAGCACATCTCAAACGGTGCTTTCATTCCTTCCAAATAAAAGGTGGGGAAAGGAGAGAAGATAATGAAATATGCCATTATAATAAAAAAATTATAGTATATTTATGTTATTGGGGTTATCATACTATTTGGGTGAAGGGAGATGAGGAAAGAAACAAAAAGAAAAGAACATAAAAGAAAAGAAAGAATTGGAAAGAGGAATTTACCTCTTGAAACTTCCTCCTTTGAGAACCTCTTAAGGGGAGAGGTTTTGGTATTTTGAAGAGGATATGGGATTTTTGACATGGGGGAGGAGCTTGGGGAGGTATTTGGGTAGAATATTGGCAAGGAACAAGGCTTGAGATGAGTGAAGAGAAGAGGTAAGAATGGGTGGTATTTATAGTGGAGGGGAGGAGGGTTTTCATAATTTTTTAATCATTGGTTTATTATTTCTTCACAAGATAAGGAATAGTATGTATTACATGAATAAAAATAGTAATAAATTCATGTGACTTAGAATTAATTTGTATTACATAAGCAGATCATCGTCAATGACTCAATTAATCAATTATTTAGCATTTATTGTGAATTATCGTATTTTACTATTCATAAAAAATTCCAGTATTTTAGAAAAATCCCAAAAATTCACCCTAACCATTTTTTGACGAGTAAAATCCAAAAATGAAATCCATTTTTCAAAAATAATTTTCTAAATATGATTAATTTAATATTTAATTAAAATCATAATTTATTATTAAAACCCAATTTTAAAACATTCATTTACTTATTCTAAAATACAGGTACATCACAATTTCACTTGAATATTATTTTAATACTATAATAGGTAAGGTTACTATTAATTAGGGTATATCAATATTCATAAGGGTATGATACTATTCATAAGGGTATGTTACTATTCACCAAAAATTAAGTTTTTCTTATCGGACTCCAAATAACTTACTGGTCACAACCGTGTATGTCAAATTTTCAAAATTTCAAACACAGATGTGAAAAACCTATGTTTAAAGGTAACATAGCACTTAATAGTTCATTATGTTGTGTTTTAATTGGATTTTATGACATAATTATGAGAAGGTAATTTCTGTTGAAAAGCATTGGGTCATTACAAACAAGATAAGACTTGGTTGTGGGATCAACATCCAAAAAATTGTGGTAGAGGATGTGGTCATGATGATTGGGCTGGTCTTCGAGGGCGTGGCCAAAATGTGGCTACCAAGTCTTCTTCCAAGGGGCTCACTCTAGAGTAGCACAAGCTTAGGGAGAAGCACTTTGTGCTCTTCAATCAAAGGAACTCGTAGTCAAAGTGAGAAACTATTGATGATGATGATGACTCTGATCATGATTATGGGAATGATCATGTTCTTGATCTATAGGTTTCTATTTTGGATGAGGTAATGTCTCTTTGTTTGACCCCTCAATCCTATTTCCTTACTCATCCTTATTTTCCTAATAAATTTTTAGTTGTGGGCTTTCCTGTCTCCTAAACCTTTTGTGTATAAATATATTTATAAATATATAAAAATATTTATAAAATATAAAAATATTTATAATTATAATTAATATGTATATATATATATATATATTTAAAGGTGATGGGTTGGGATTTCCCACTGTAGTAAGGTCCAGAAGCTCCAATTCATAAATTCTAAAGGCATCGGGTGGGGATTGGTGTCCTATTTTAAAGTTAATATAAAGGAGTCAGGTCCCACAAATTATATGGGAGCTATCAATTCTATGGAACCTTCTTCCCAAGATGAGGTAGATCGCCCATCAATGCAGGATTTTCTGGATGTTTTCAGGACTGACCCTGACAATCTTGTTTCCAAAGACAAATTATAAAAATGTTCCCTTTAAATATGGATGTCTAAAGGATTAGACTGGAATGAACCAGACCAGAGTTCACACTTCAAAAACCTAAAATTATAAATCCATTTAAAGCCTCATTATATTTAGACTTTAAAAAATAAGTCCAATCCACATACATATAAATTCATATGTTATCCCACATATTACTAAAAATCAAAAAAAACAATACAAAAATATATGTTTAATATTACACCCATATTTCTTGAAAAACTACTGAAAAATAATGTCAAACAAGGCTTTAAATCATATAAGAACTTCAGTATTATATGTATATAAACAAGAAAAAACAACCATTTTTTCTAAAATAAAAAGAACTGTACACATTTAAACCTATTAAACCACTTCAAATCAAAAATGGAATTAAAGTTCGTAAAACCCGACCTGTTAAGACTTTGAAAAAAAATGAAGCAGCATCATCTATATCTTCAGCTCCATCACCCACTTCTTCTTCTAAACCTATAAAAATTTGATACTACAAATTTAAAATAACATAATATATGAATTCAAAAACACACTTCTAAATAGTTAAAAACATTACTAGTTGGTGTAAAACCATGAATCCAACTTCATATAAAAATCAAGAATTGGATATTTTTTTGGGAAGAAAGTGACACCTATATTTGTTTGACACATTTCCTCCCATGATAATATTTGATTTAGATGCTGGAATTAAGATAGAAATTCTTGATCAAACATGTTAAATAATCCAATTCAAAGAAAATAAAAAAATTACACAAAAATAGAGCATGACATACCAGATCATGTTGCGACACTTCACAACCCCGATTATGGTACTTTTTAATCCAATTAAAAGTAAAACACTTCTCCTTACATTTTTTGGATGAAGAATCTTCAATCAAATCATCATAATTCAAAATATCCAAAAATTCATTTTCAATTGAAATCATTGACATTGGGCATAATCTCTCTTGTGACATTACAGTCTGAAGATAAGTTTTGATCAACTTTAACTTAGAAAAACTTCTCCCAACTGATGCAACTGTAATGGGTATAATAAAAAATATTTGATATGTCACTCATGTCATTTGAAACCCTTAATCTTTCCAATAAGTATTGATAAAATCAAGTATATCAACTTATTTTATCAGTTCACTTGGCAATATTGACTTCAAATGTCTGAGCTATTGAAATAATTCATCTCCACTAATATCATCATGTTCATTGTGTTTCAAAAAAACATTGAAATTGGGTGAAATGTTCCTTCAATTTTTCTTTAGAAATATTTCTAAAACTTTCTTTAAAAAAATCCAAATATTTCATCTAAGTGTTAAAATTTCATAAAATGTTCCCTCAATGAAAAAAGATCTTGATTAATAATTTGAAGGAAATAATTTGTTCTGATTTTTTCCTCCATAGAAACATTTCTAATAACATCATATTCCACATCCCCCTAAAATTTTTTCTTCCTAAAAATAACTCTTTTTTCTTCAAATATTGGATCAATACCAACTTCTAGTGCAAGTTATTTCACTTCATTCATTAACCCTTCAAACCCCTCCACTCAAAGTTATTCAAAGAACAAAATCAACTCTTTTATTTTTGTAGTTTCATCTTTGATATCCATCTCTTTACTTGGAGGATTTTATTGATATGGTTGACTTTATCTGAAATTTTGTAACAAATTCATAAGATAATAATGAATTAAAAATTCTCTAATGCATTGGAACACAATCCTTTATCATCCAACATCACAACATCATCATGTTTAGAAATATTGGAAATTTCAACCAATACATTTCTTAACTCGGGTGTTTTCTTCTTATAGCTCTAATACTCTCGATGTGAATTTCCCAATGAGTTATTGATAATGGTTTTGGTGTCAAACCCTTCACATAAGTCTTTAAAACATACCATCGATGTGGTGATCCTACAAACAATGTATATATCTTTTTCATATATGCAAAAAAAATCTGGCTTTCACACTAGATTTTTTCATGTCACATATGGCAAGATTCAGGATATGACATCCACATAGAGTATAAAATGCTCTGGGATTTACATCAAGAATCCTTTTTTGGACACCTTGATGTCTACCTTACATTTTTAATCCATTATAGTAACTTTATATTCTAATGTCATCAATATTGAGTTTCAGATCAACTAAAGCATCTTCAAGTGACTTGAAAATCCCAAGACTAGATGTGTCATCAACATTTATGAAGCTAAGAAAAAACTCTTCCACCTTAATGTTAAATTCTTCCTTGACATACACACAACTTATAATAATTGACATCTATTCTTTATGACTTAGATCTGGAGTGAAATCAAGGATGATCAAAAAATAATTTTCTCTTATGATCTTCTTCAAGATTATTTCTTTAATCGCACTTCCCAACAAAATTATCAATTCATTCTGAATTTTATAACTAAGATAATGCTTTTTAATTTCATTATTAATAAAATTATGAACATGATATTTCATGTCTAGATCAAATTTAGCAACAAATTCAATAAGTTTACAAAAAAGACTCGTATCCTTCTCATAAACATTCTCATTTGTTCCACTAAATGGTAAGTTGTTTTGTGAAAGTACCTTCACAACTCCAATGATTCTATTAAGTACCATATTCCAATGAAATATTTCTTTCTCAATGAGACATTAAATTTCTTTATCAATTATTTGTTTATTTTCAAGTCATCTATGCAATTCTTCCCACTTCACAACATTATCAATGTGTTCAAAATTTATTTCATGATACCTAAGTCTTGTTGGAAGGTTTTTTCAATAATCATATCCTCCTTCAGTCAAATAAATTTTCATAGATTTTGACTTAAATAATTTAAAACAAAAACAAAATACCTTTTCTAACTCATTAGAATACCCAAGCCACTTCCTCTCATGTTTTTCATCATTAGGAAGTAGACAAAAATAATGACTAGAAGTAAAGTGTCTCACGTGACTAACTTCCTTAGGAAATGCATCATTTTATTTTAGTATTTTAATTGGGACATGACGAACCAAAAAAAATCTATTAACATAATTGATACTTCCCCATAATTGTGGATCATAATTCACATCCTCATCTTTTTCAAGTTCAATCATGCTTTGATCTCCAAGATCATGATCATATGAATAGTATTTTCTTTGTTATATTACTTAGAATCCACATACACACATTCATTTATCATGACAACACTTTGAGCCATAGGTTCCTCTAAAAATTGTTCATTCACTTCAGAAACATTTTTACCTAGAGATTGCTCATTAAATTGAACATATTAACACACTTTTTCACTTTTTAGAGAAAATAATTTATAGATCGAACCCACTAGTGAATTTTTCCAATTCATTATTTCTTTTCTTGATTTTTTCTTTTGAGATCCAGAATTTTGAATTCTCTTCATTATAATACCATCAAGTTATAAATTATAATTCAAATAATTATAATTCAATTAGAGCTATAACATATTTAAAGTAAATAGTTTTCTTTCAAAAATAAAATCATATATTTCAACTAATTGATTTTTAATTTAATATTCAACAATTGTTGTGAATATTTATCTAACAAAACAAAAAAACAAATATTAATCAAATTATACATTTCACAACTAAAATTAGAACAATATAAACTCAAATTGATATCAACTATATCAAAAAAATTAAATGCAGTTATTTAATAGTAAAAAATTTAACACTAAAACACTAAACTGTAAAGTTAGAGTTGATTTTGAAAAATGAATCTTATTTTCATTTTTTATCTATTACAATATAAGGAAAAATATAAACTAACTTAATTTTTAACATGTTTTAAAAAAATAAATGAAAAAAATATTTTCTAAAACCAATTGCATATTAGTTTTCTTTTATTTTAAAAGTATATTATTTTCATTTTCATTTCCTAAAAAATGTGACGGCAAGAAAACTATGAATCCATAGTTATATATAAATTATAAAATTTTTAAAAAAATAATTAATAAAAATAAAAAAATTATTGCTAAAAAATGATTATAAAAAATACTAATTACTTATGAAAAAATCGAAAATTGCAATTGAGATTGACAAATTACAGTTGATACGGGTAAGAAATATCAAATCCAAAATTCAGATAATTTCTAAAAATTAAAAAAAAAGTTAATAAAAATAAAATAAATTAAAAAATGATAATTAAAATTGATTATAAAAAACACTAATTACCTAAGGAAAAAATGAAAATTGCAATTGAAATAGCTAAATTGTAATTTAGATTTAAGAAAACAATAAATTTGTAATTTTGGATAATTTTTGAAAATCAAACATAAAAATTCATATTAATTGAAAAATAAAAATGATATTTAAAATTTGACAATAAAAAAACTCTAATTACTTGAACAGAAAACTATCAAATTGAAATTCAGAAGGGAAAATTGCAATTGAGACACACAATACATTGATCAATCCGCAATTTATGAAAAAAATTCCTGAATGTTAAACAAAACAATTAATAGAAATAAAAATTTAAAAATAACGAAACAAAATTATGAAAAAAGAAAACCCATACAATAGAAATTCGGAAAGGGAGGGGGGTTTCCTGTTCCTGAAAGGAATAGGCCAGTCACATAGTGGCACTAGCAGTAAGCTTTTTACTCCTCCTAGATGGTTGGGATTTAGCAGATGGGGGGCAATAGGGGGAGGGATAAGAGAGAAAATGGGGAAGCGGAAAGGGTGGGGGTTGTGAGGGACTACAGTTTGTAGTAGGAGCGTGACAGTGACATCAGGAGACCCCAAAAGAGGAGAGTGTGACACAGGAGGGGAGAAGTAGATTCTGTGGACCGCAATGCTAGCGCTGATGAGGCCACATATCATGTGGGGGGGAATTTGTTAGGTTAAGGTTAAGGTGGTTGCGTAGTGTTTTTTTTTTGCCCTTGTTCGGGTCATTGCCCAAGCCCATGGGCTCACGGGGCTCGCCTGTGGGCTGACTTTGGATGTTGTCAAAGTACTGAATCGGATGCTGCTGGTGTCCAGTGTTCTTCACAAGGTGGAAAACACCTTGGGACATCTCACCATGGATCCCCTCATGGTGATGTTGTCACAGGGAATGGTAGTAAATCCTTTATGCAGGATATTATAGGTAGTGAAGTGCAGATGCAGGGGAAAACCACCACTCCAGTGCAGTAGATGTCCCATGGACATACTAGTCAGTATGATTCTCATGTTTCTCCAGTTGTTGTTAATTTAAAATTGAGCCAAGAGGACTCCTTGACTACTCTGTTTGATGGAAAAAAAGAAAGGGTAATATTGTAGCTGACTCTTGTATGAAAGTTAAACCAACTAAAGGTTCTTTGAGAAAGGGTAATTCACATTTTTCCTTCTCTGGTTCTACTCATCTGGTTGAGGATAAGAAGTAGGAGGCTCATGGTGTAGCAAGATTTACTAATGATGATATCACAGGTGAGTAGGGAAGGGGTAGAAAAACACGGGATGATGTTATTCAAGAGACCTCTAATATACAGAGTCCCGGTGTCACCATGGTTTCAACAGAATTTGGACAAAATAAATTGACTTTTATTAATATCTTAAATAGGTCTAATAGAAATGATTCCTTCTAGGAGGAATTTCGAAATTCTCATGGCGCTTTTGATGCTAATAGACAAGAAGCTATAAATTCATGTTTTGAGGTCTTAGGCCCGGTGGAAGATCCAACACCATCAAATGATGAAGAGAACTGACAGAAACCCAAAACATGGAGGAGAGGTTGCCACCCAAGAGGTAGGGGTGGTAGGTGTTCCCATAGGCGACTCTTTGTTTGTTCTGAAGTGGTTTAGCACTTAATTTCGCCCCTTCCTCTTATGTACTTTATGGCTTTTATTTTAAATAAATTTATGAACCATGGGATTTACTCATGGTTCGCACTGTTTGGATAATTATAAAATTATAAATATAATAAATATATTTATATATTAATATATATATATAATTATATAATTATATTTAGTATATTTATAATTATAATTATATTTATATAAATATATTTATAGTTATATATAAATACTTTATAAATATATACCAAAAGTGGGGTAAGCCCTGAGTTTTAGCTGATAGTCCCCAAATTTTATTAAAGAAAAAAGTAAAGTACAACGAAACAATAATGAGGTACAATAATTACACCCAAACACAGAAGTGATCATTGAGGGACCCAATAAAGATGAGACCCAAGGATCCCCAAAATGCATGGCCCATTATGTCCACAAAACCCACCCAAAGCCCAATGATAAACATAGGTTGAAGCCCCACCTCAAGATCCCATGATGCCATTGTGAACCACCTCCCATGAAGACCCATCCACACCTGAAGCCCAAACATTGTCATGCTTCCATTCTTCAGACTCCACCCTAAGTGCATCGTAGTGCCCTCAGCATCGCCACCCATTCTTCATTTGTGCAAAAAAACAAGCATTATACTTGTTTACAAGAACTCATCGGTGCCCCATACCATCAATAATTGAAATGAGAATGGTCCATCATACCTGTTAGTGTCCCACACCATTGATGGTCATCTTGAGAAATGCTCACCAACATCCCAAGTCTATGGAATCCTACCTTTTTATTACATAACTTTTCATTTCATTTTACAAATAGAGAATATTTAAAGTCTAGTGTCTTGGAAATCAGGAACATAAAACATGAAAACATAAAACATCCTTCTAATACACTTGTAGGGCTTCATCATAAGTTCTTACTAAGTAAAATTATTGCATCTTATAACTTGGAGACATACATCAAAGGAAAGGGTGAGAAGAAGGCCCAGTAAGGAAAGCAAGGTAATCAGTTTACTTGTGAAATCAATAACAACTTGATAAAAATATAAAGACATGAGAAATGTAAGTAGAGGCATATCATAATGAAAAGAACTTGAAACTGAAGGTTCCGGGCATAGCGGAATCTCATGGTTGGATGTACCCACTTGGATTTTTTTCATTAGCAATGATCAATCTGGGATCAATATGACAATAAATGCCGGTCTCCATAGATCGATTCATAGAAATAGACAAAGAATAAGAAAGGTCTCGGAACCACAAAAGTGGATCTTCACAGGTTGATTATAATTAATTTAATTAATTGGCAAGAAGTACCTTTTGGGTGTTCTTTCTTTGTTGATATTATTTATCATGTTCCGATGTGATTCGTCATTACATCGCAGAATCCAAGTTAGACTTCCTCTAGCGGTGATCCACACATGCACCTCGTATCTCTGGACGTCTCCAAAGGAGTCTCTAGGTGCTAGCTTGGAGAAACCTTTGCTTTCATTATACACCTTAGATTGCCTTGATCCAGTGGAGGTGGATCTCTCTCAGTCTTGAGAGTGTTCTTGGAGGATGGAGGTCCTTCGGTCTGGAGAGAATTCTCCAGAATTGTTGTGCATAATGATTCTCGTAGGAAAAGATTTGAGGTTGTGAGGGTATTTATAATCGGGTTTGAGGTTGTAAAGTTATGACAGTAAATAAACGTGTTACGCATTTTATTTATTTCATTAAATCTTTTGAAAACCCCATGTCGAGTCATTAATTCCTTGACATGTGCCCGCACTGATTATAATAAATATCATTTAATAAAACAATATTATTTCCTCAAAATACCGACTGGAAAAACTACACGGCGTGTAAACATAAATACACACTAAGTACTTGTTTTTCATTGAAAACTACACGGCGTGTACATTCAATGTACACGGCGTGTATATCTTGTTTTTATTTATTCATTTCCTTTCCAAAATGAAAACTACATGGCATTTACATTCAATAATACACGGCATGTACTTGTTTTCAAAATAAAAACTACATGATGTGTAATCATTAATATATGGCGTGTACTTGTTTTCATTTTATTCTTCATCCAATATTAAAATGATTTAGGCTTCCATGAATAATTATTAAACCACATATGGGAATAATCTTTATTCTACTTGAGATACTTGGATACACTTAGTGTGTGACCCTTTAGGCCTCTTTCTCATTGGCATTAGGTGGGCTTGCCTAAAATCCAATATTACTGTCTAGCAATGGGTCAAGGCACCCAAGAGAAAGAAGTTGACGCCGCATTGACGTGTCACCTCATACAAATGCTTACTATGTAATTTAATCCCTTTTTCTCAATATCTCATCAATTAGGTTTCATGGCAGTGTCATAAACCTATATGCTTGATCTGTCATTCTTTGACTTCCAGAAATAAAATCGTCATGTCACCATGGCCATGGAATTTGTTCAATAGTTCTATTTCAATCAAAGGTCCCGAGATATCTAATTCCATAAATATGGAAGGGTAAAATCCTTCCTTAAATTATCCATTAACAACATGTCATTCGTGATGCACCCAACGTACCCTACTTCCCACCAACTCTCTTTGTGACGGTTTTCGTCAGCAAATCTAAGTGTGCGAGTCATGACATGAGTTAATGATAATTTTCTAGTCTAAGGATCATTACACACACCTGTAGATAGAAATGTCTGATGACACCAAGACATGTGGAATTTCTACTGGCAGGTCTGTTATCATAATCTCCCATATTGGAGATTACCAAGTGCGAACTCCATGAGAGAGAGTCTCGTCTTCTTATGAGTACTCGCACATGATGGTATGTATACTATGTGTCCTATCATAGTATGTCATCCAACCATAGAACTTTATTTAAGAATATTGTTATAGAATTTCAAGGTTCTCATCATAGCGAGGATCTTCCATGACCTTATCAATGCAACAAATATTTCAAGACATTATTATATTATAGTCATGCAGAATAATGAACAATATATAATAAGTGTACATTTATGTAATCAAAGTAAAAAACAGTTGGTTCTCAGGACACCAACCCTTAAAGAAACATAATTTGAATATGTGGATACAATATTTAATTTATACATTCATGAACATATCACCAAGCTTCATCCCCATGGTGTCATAAAAAATTTACCAAGGTTATTCACCAAGGTATCGTGAAACTTATCATCTCTAGAGATTAATTATTTACCCAATTCATTGGAGTGCTATCAGGGATCACCCTTAATATGTATTTATCTTCATGTGATTCACATATATAATAATCATACATTTCATAAATAACCCAAATAGAGTAAAAGAAATGGGTTTCACTTCAAAATCTTGACGTTTTAAAAATACTTAAAAATAAGACCATTATGTCATTTATAACCCATGGAAAGGGAGTGAGGGTTATATGTATGTCTATTCCAGAATAAAATAGATCAATTTTATGTCTTTGTGAATAACCATAAAAATGAAATAGGTTTGGGTATTCACATAAATGAAATAAAAGGAACTTATTGAGAAAAAGAGAGAGAGATTTTGAGATGAAAATTCTGCAGCAGAACGGCTATACAACATGGTTTTAGAAAATATTGAAAAGAGAGGGTACAAGGGTCACCCACTCGTAAATAAATAATAATAAATTATGGTTATAGAACAAAAATAAGTAAGATCATAGTATGGTTATTTGAATGAAATACCACATGAAAGGGAAATTTGAAAGAAAAAAGAAGATGTGATTTCCTTTAAGAAAAATTTGGCAGCCTAACGACATCACTTAAAATTCAGAAAAAATAAGTTGATGAGAGTGGAAAGGGTCTCTAATAATTTGTAAATAAAATGGATAGAAATGATGACATAGAATAACATATCCCAACATAATAACATGGAAACTAGAAGACATAACATAAAGGAAATCACAACTAAAAGAGGAGAGTGGAATGTTCCCTTACCTTGAAGAGTGACTTAGAAAACTCAAAGGTTGGGACCTTGGGGGATTGAGGGAACATTTTGAGGACTCCTTGGGAGGTAAAGAGACCAGAGATTCATTGAGGAGTATTTTTTAATGAAAGGAATGAGGGAATGTGTTGGTATTTATAGCAAAAGTGATAGAATATTTAATTAATTTCCAAAGGACACCTCATCGGTGGTATTTGCAAAACCATGGGCTTGCCCATTGTATTTTCCCATGGTATTGGACACTTGGAACACCTCATATATTATCTTACTATTCACAAGTCGACTAGAATTATTACATCATCAATGATGTCATTAAACACCCAAAACTCAAAACTGTATTTTTATTATTCACCGAAAAACAAAGCATTTTATAAAAAATATTATAAATTCACCCTAACATAATATTGATGATCTGAATTCAAAAATGAACTCCATTTTATGAAAATAATTTTCTAATTATTTTTAATTTAGTTTTTAAATAAAATAATTATTTATTAAAAAAAACAACTCTAAAACTATAACTTGTTTTGTAACACCTTGAAAAAGTAATCAAGGTCCAATAAAATTATTTTATAACCATAAGAAAATAAAGTAACAATTTATGATTACATTTTATGAAAATAAATTTCCATTTTAAATTATTAAATTAATTATAAAATTGTAAATAAAATATTTTTGACATAAAAAATACCAAAACTTATGCTATGATCATTTTTTTCACTTTTAAGATGTCTACATTGTATATATACATTCATGGGTAAAGTTTCTATTTTTTTGGACGATTTACTATTCATTACTATTCATAAGGGTAATATTATTATTCATACTTTACAATTCACTAAAAAATAATTTGATCTTATTAGACTCTAAATTTCTTACTGATCACAACTATAAAAGACCATTTTTTGAAAATCATTTCACATTATTAATTATTTAAAGTTTACATGAATGTTTTAAAATACCCTTTTTCCAAAATTCATTAATAATATTCATCTTATATTTATTCAGACATTTGAAAATCACAAATTTTACCATAATAAGAAATGGAAATTTTATTTATGCCAATGGATTACAAAAAGTATTTAAGGAATCATTACATATCCCCTTATAACACCTGCATAGGACCTAAGTGTAAGGTGTACTATGGTGATAAAATCTTTGGGCGGCTTGGAAAACATTGCATGAGTGGTGATTTCTATCATCTTGAACTTCTCCCTTAGGTGATTCCATTCAAGCTTCACATGTTGAAGTTCAACTTGGGCTTGGTCCAGAGAAAATCCCATAGATGCTACCTCCTTCCCAAGCTCTAACAAATGGGCTTCGTATGACCCGAGTCTACTGGATGTGGTCATCGAATCTTCTTTCTGTATTAATTAACCAAGATCACTTATATTTATAAATAATAATTGTAACGTTAAGAGTTTATTTTCCAACAGTAATATTGACCAACGGTCATATAACAGTCGAAACCAAACAGTATCATTTAATTATACTCACTTCATTAATTAAAGGATGTGGTTTTATTGAGTATAAAATAACACACAAATTTAGGAAATAAATATTATTCAAAATTTTGGGTCGTTACATTCTTCCCCCCTTAAAAAATTTTGTCCCTGAAATTTTAACTCATACCCTCAGAAGAGAAAAGGTGTGGGTACTTCTGTCTCATAGACTCCTCTGGTTCCCACGTGGCTTCTTCACATTTGTGGTTCCTCCATAACACCTTAATAAGGTGGGTAGTCTTGTTGCATAGAACCTTGTCTCTACAATTTAAGATCTCCAATGGCTGCTCCTCATAAGAGAGGTCATGTTCCAGTTGTACCACCTCTAGATTTAGTGCATGTGAAGGGTTAGGTAAGTACTTCCTTAAGAGGGATACACATAAAACATCATGAACTTGTTCTAGATTTGGAGGAAGTGCAAGATGATAGGCCACTACTCCCATGCGATCAAGGATTTCATAGGGGCCAATGTACCTTGGGCTAAGCTTCCCTTTCTTCCCAAACCTCATGAATCTATTCCAAGGTGAAATATGAAGAAAGACTTTGTCACTAAAATCAAACTCCAAGTCCCTTCAACGGTTTTCGGCAGAGCTCTTTTACTAACTTTGAGCAGCCTTAATGTTTTGCTGGATGGAGTGGACTTTTTATGTCATTTTTGCACAAGATCAGGCCCAAGAAGCTTTCTCTCACCAACTTCATCCTGACAAGTAAGAGTTATACATCACTTCCCATATAAATCTTCATAGGTTTCCATTTTAATGCTCAAGTGGAAGTTATTGTTGTAAGAGAACTCAACTAAAGGGATATGTTGATCCCATCCTCCTTTAAATTCCATTGAGCAAGTTCTCAACATGTCCTCGAGTGTTTGAATAGTCCTTTTAGATTGGCCATTAGTTTGGGGGTGATAGGCCATACTGAAATTCAATTCAGTGCTCAGATCATGTTGAAGACTTCTCTAGAATTTTGATGTGAACCTTGGATCACAATTAGATATGATAGAAAGTGGAACTCCATACAGCCTTACCACTTCCTTCACGTAAATCCTAGAAATTTGATTAAGAGAAAAATCTTCCATAATGGAGATAAAATGGGAATTCGTGGTGAGATGGTCCACAATAACCCATATCTCATTATTTCCTTTAGAAGTTATAATAAGACCAGTGATGAAGTCCATAGTGATATTGTCCCACTTCCATGCTGGTATGGGTAGTAGTTGCAATACCCCTTTAGGAAGTTGTCGCTCTTCATTCACTTACTGACATACTAGGCACCTTGAAGTGTAGTTAGCAATCTCCCTTTTCATATTATCCCACCAATAATGATCATGAAGGCCCCTATACATTTTTGTGCTTTTGGGATGTATAGAGAAAGTAGAGTTATAAGCTTCATCCATCAGCTCCTTTATTTCTAGAAAATATGGAACACATAGACTTGTATGAAATTTCAGTACACCTTCTTGATCAATATTGAACTTAGGAAACTTCCCATTCTTCACAACCTCAAACTTATTCTGTAACAAAGGATCTTCTTTCTGAGCTTTCTTGATCTTCTCTAGTAATGATGGTTGAGAAATAATTTGGGTTAGGATTGATGATGCCCCTTCCATTATAATTATTATGTCCAGATTTACTAGGTCATTGATCAAAAGATCTCTTTGAATCCTCATCATGGAAAGAACAACTAGGTCTTTCCTGCTTAATGAATCAACAACTTTGTTTGCTCTTCCAGGATGATAATGAATTGAACAATCATAGTCTTTGAGAAGTTCCAACCATCTCCTCTATCTCATGTTTAATTCCTTTTTTTTTTGAAAATATACTTCAAACTTTGATGGTTTGTGTATATATCACATTTATCCCCATAAAGATAGTGCATCCATATCTTTAGAGCAAAAACGACCGCATCCAGCTCCATATCATGCATAGGATAGTTCTGCTCATGAGTCTTAAACTACCGAGATACATAAGCAATAACCTTGTCATTTTGCATGAGGATGCACCCAATCCCTTTCAGAGATGCATCCCTAAAAATAATGAATCCTTCTCCACTTAAGGGCAGAGTTAACATGGGTGCAGTAACCAATCTCTTCTTCATCTCTTGTAAACTTTCCTCACACTCCTTTGTCCAGATGAACTTGACCCCTTTTTTAGTTAACTCGGTAGGATTAGAAAGTCATGAGAAGTTTTTCAAAATCCTCCTATAATATCCCACTAATCCAAGGAAACTACGAATCTTGGTTATTTTGGTAGGTTGAGGCCTCTCCTATATAAATTTTTTCTTTGTAGGTTCAACTGTGATTCCTTCATTGGTAACAATGTGCCCCAAGAAAGCAACTTGTTGTAACCAGAATTCACATTTGCTGAACTTTCCAAAAATCCCCTCCTTCCACAGAGTTTGTAAAATAACCCTTAGATGATCCTCATGTTCCTCGTGACTTTTTTAATATATAATAATATCATCAATAAAAACTACCACAAAGTTATTAAGGTAGTCCTTAAAGACTCTATTCATCAAATCCATAAAAATAGCAGTTGAATTAGTCAGTCCGAAAGGAATAACAACAAACTTATAATACCCATATCTTGATCAGAAGGCAGTTTTTGGAATATCATCTTTCTTCACCCTCGATTGATGATAACCAGATCGAAGATCAATCTAAGAGAAGAATTGAGCCCCATGAAGTTGGTCAAATAAGTCATCAATTCTTGGAAGAGTGTATTTGTTCTTCACTGTGATCCCATTTAGTTCTCTATAATCAATGCATAGCTGCATTGATCCATCCTTCTTCTTCACAAAGAGAATTGTTGCTCCCCAATGAGACACACTCAGTCGGATAAACCCCTTCTCCAAAAGATCTTGGAGTTGTTTTTTTAATTCCTCTAGCTCCACATTTTCCATCCTATATGGGGTCTTTGATATCGGATGAGATCTAGGTACAAGTTCAATGGATAACTCTACCTCTCTTCCTAGGAGAGGTCTGGGTAACTCCTCAGGAAACACAAAAATGTATTCCTAGAAGATGGGGACATTTTCTATCCTTATACTCTCATTTACTTCTTCTTATTCACTGATCGACTCCATAAAGAAAGATATAGGAGGTTCATCTAGACAAATATCAGGGTGAGATATCTATCCTTGGAAGATAACTATAGGTTTTCCATTCAAGAATAATGATATTTCATTGCTTCTGCATTTTATCTTAGCATTATACTTTGAGAGTCATTTTATCCCTAGTATAATGTTGAATTCTAGCATAGTAATGACTACTAGATTTGATATAATATTGTGTTCACTAAAGAAAATACTAGAGTTTCTAAACACAGATGATGCTTGGATAATCCCACCAGGAGTCTTGACTGATAACTCTACTTTTAGAAAATTGGGGGTTGATTCTAAATTATTTGAAAACTTGGAGGAAATAAAAGAATCTGTAGAACCAAAATCAAAAAAAGTACTTGCTAGCTTTGAGAGAAAAACTAGAGTACCTGCCACCACATCATTTGGTGCTTCAACTTCTTTCGTAGTGACACTACAACATTAATAAATATTTGAGGCGTATTTTAGTGATGGTTTACTAAACCGCCGTTAAATTTTTTATTAATGATTTAGCGGCGGTTTTTAAAAAATCGTCGCTAAATTTTTTTTTCAACCCTGACACTTCACCCACCCACCCCCCCTCATGACCCCCCTTCTCTCCCTGACCCCAGCGAGAGACCCCCCCCCCCCCCCCGGTGACCCCTAAAACCCTCGCTGCCTCACCACCTCACCGCGCCTTGCCGCCTCACAGCCTCACCATGCCTCACCGCCTCGTCATGCCTCGCCGCCCTGTCGTCTCGCCGCCTCACCCATTTCAGAGGTAGTTTATCAAATTTCAATAAGTTGATGGGGTTTTTGTTATCAGATGCATTTTTATTTATCAAAAGACTTAAATCTTTAATAAAATATTTTTGGGTATCTAAAAAGATCATATCATATTGTAAATACTTATCCCTTTCACTTACTATGCTAATATTAGATGAAATGATATTAAACTCGGCATTTATATTTTTAGTTTCCTACAAGACTATAGGTGAAATGCGTAATTAAAAAGGTGGTACAATTGTTTTTACATTATACTGAGATCTCACTAACCATTTTTACTCATAAATATCATAACTAGAGATAGGATTTAGTTGGGAAGGCAGAAACCTTTTGAGGAATTCAAAGTGAGAGGCCATCATGCTCTTCGGAATATGAAGATATGCCTTAGAAGTAGAAATATCATTTGAATATTTCAATTGGTATTTTGAAGAAAATAATTCCTCTAGTACATCTTCATAATAATCTATTTAAATAGGTTAAATATTACTAATCATTTTTGTTTGATCATCCATTATCCCCATCATTGTAGAGAAGTTGGTTTTAGAGACTGAATTCTTCTTTAGATTTTGAAGCTCATCCTTTGATACTTTCATCTCATCCTTGATATCATTAAAATATAAATTGGATCTTCAAAACTCATTAAAATACTTAGAAGCTAAATAATTGACATGGTACTCAAATTCTAAATCAGTTTCATTATGATTGATAGACTATTCACCATCCTCATTTCTAGTACCAAAATATTGTAACTTCTCAATGTTACAGGCTAAAGGAAGCCCATTATCTTGTTCTTTGATAACTTATGAAGGAATATTTTGTTATAAAACTTGGTTTTATCTTATGATAAAAGAATCTTGAACAATCCCACTAACTGGGTCCTAAGGATTCTCTCTTCCCATTTCACCCACTTCAACATTAGTTCTAACTATAGGAAAAGTGATCCCCAAAAAACATTCTCCTTAATTATGAGTTTTATTTCAGAGATCATCAAAAGAGGAGAAGAAAATGGGGTGGTTTTTTAAAAACTGGCACAAAAAATTTTTTTTTCAACCCCAACACTTCCCCCCACCCCCCCCCCCCACCCCCTGAAACCCCCCTTCTCTCCCCAACCCCCGCAAGACCCCCCCCCCCCCCCCGGCAACCCCTGAAACCCTTGTCGCCTCGCCGCCTCTCCCTCATTATATGATGCTTCCATGTTTTTATTGATAACCATTTGTAAAGTAATTTTTATATAAATATATATAAATGTTTATATTGATATAAGGAACATATGTAAGTATATTCCATATAAGTTAGAAACTAGGTGGTTTATTACTGGGTATTATATGCTCATACCTAGCATATACACTTAGGGGGGACATGAAATTTCATGGTCTATTTTTTGAGTACCTATAGGTACAAGTACACGTTCGGATGTATTGTTTTTTCTAAGAATGGTTGATTTTTGTATGAGTTGTGTTCCATTTAGTATTGTAAATGGAGATGGGAGATTGAATTTTTCATTTAGTCTTAGGTTTTAGGGATCATTTTATACTATTGACCTTTATATGATTTGTAAATATTTATCATATGGAATTCACTTTATTTGGATCATGTTAGTTTTCTTGTATTTTAGTTTATTAATAAAATTGGGTAAACCAAATCCCACTGGTCTTCTTAGAACCTCGATGCTATTCTCCAACCTTTGGTGATCAAGAGGTGAAAATGAGGTCATGTAGTGCTCTATCCTGGTACTATTTTGGTATCTCAGACATCATCACTACACCACATGTACTTTTTTTCTTATATAAGATCTTGAATCATGGAGGTGGTTTTTTCTACTTGTACCTTTATCACTTATATACCTTGGTTTAAGATCCTTACCTCTTACTCCATATCAACCATTTATAGTAATTAATTATGGTTTTTTTAATTTAAATTGTTGATATAAAGGATTTAAATATCGATAGTCCTATTTTTGATTATTTTTCAATCCATAATAGTTTATCAAATTGCTCCATCCAAATTAGTTTGTATGTAAGATTATGCTGAATATTGTAAGTTTCTTGATTAATTTTTTGAGACTTTATAATATATTGGATGTGAGTGATGAGTTTTTTATTTTCTTGTATCTTTTATAATAAAAATGTTTTTAGTATTCTCCCGTAGATGTATGGAATTATCTGAACCATATAAATATTTATTTTCTATTTGGTTTTATTTTGTGTGAAGTGTGTTAATAGAGTTTTTTATAGTAATTTGGCGATATCACTTCCTACTTCCAATGAATAGACTAGGAATTATTTTTCCACCATGATATTGAAAATATTAGTCTAGAAAGGATGAATGAAGTGGATGAAGTAATGGAGCAGGAAACCGACATGATTGAAGAAGAAAATGATTGTATGTATAGTTATGCATTCATTTAGCAGCCACTTATTTCATTTGTGCAATCATTTATTATCATTGTTATATATATTTTGTTTGTTAGTACTGTGCATCTATTATCTTTTTTAATTTTTTCTGCATAAATTTTTTGAAATATATGTTTTAAACTTAATTTTATTTGATTAAATGACAGGAATGTTAAGGAGGAAGCGATATACTGTTTCATCGACCACTGCGATAGATGATGATCCATATGTCTCCCTCCCTAAAACATCTGAGCCACTATCTATCTTCCCCCTGCACCATCTCCCCCTACACCATCTCTCATACCCTCTGTGAGAAGCCCTTTAATAGCTCATTCGTCGCCTACCGCTTCAGGAGTCTCAGTAGTGGGGGAGCAGTGTGCCACTTCTAGTTCTTCACGGGGATACTGGAGGGTGACTGTTATAGGTACAAATTTTAATATGAATAAATTTATTTCACTTTTTTATACTAACTATTTGTTCATTAAAGATGGAAATAATGCAACTATGGAGAAAAATATAAAACGTTCATATGTATGGAATCTGACTGTAGAGAAGACAATTTTCCCATTTGATTCGTATGGGGTCCCTGCGGATGACACCGTAGGATTACTTAGCCAGATTTTAGGGCATCTAGCCGCAGAGCCCGTTTCCCTTCCTATTTCATATGATGATTGGAGACATATGCCTGAAAGTTGGAAAAATGAATTTTTTTTATTCCCAAATAAAGGTAATTTTAATACATTATGGTGTAATTGAATGTCATGTTATTAATATTTTCAAAATGAATTTCTATGTACAGATGTTTTTCAACTTTACAGTTGCTGATGTGATAGCATGAAAGTGGACATTGAAAAATCTTGGAAAAAATGGAAAGACTTTAAATAGAGATTTTGGGGCAATGTCAATGATACTTTGTTGACCGACCAATAGATGTATGACAAGCTACTCGATGGGGTACCCAAAGAGTAGTGGAAAGTTTGTGTTGACATACATCGTGATGAGAAGCAAATGGTATTTAAATATATATTACTATAATAATCTCATTTTACATTTATACATGTATATGAAGAGGATATGACATTGAATAAATTATTATTAAATTGAATTTTATTTATTTCAGGATCTTTTAAGAAAGAATGCATCAAGTCGGGCTAAGCAGGTCATCCCTCACATTGTGGGATCAAAGAGTTTTTCTAGAAGCCGGTTTGCTCTAGTAATCTTTTCATTAGTGTAAATATTTATAAGAAAATATTATTTGTTTAATATATTAAATTGTTGATTTATGTTTGTTTAATGCAGTCACAAAGTTTAGGGCACGAAGCATCATGAACAAAAGTGTGGTTGAATGTTCACCAAAAATCCAATGGAAGTTTTGTTAATGAGCCTGCCAAAGAAGTTGGGGTATAAACTCATTTTTCATTATAATAACTTATTATCAATTGTTATTATGTTAATATATATTGCTTCTAATATAACTATTATTTGATTTATAGGTAAAAATTAAAGAATTGTGGGATTCCAATCATGCGCAGTCATACTCAGTCTCCCAGGATGACCCAGTTGCTAAAGTCCTTGGGAAGGAGCATCCTGGTAAAGTGTGTGGGATGGGTTTGGGACCCGTACCATCTAAGGTCTTTGTCAGGCCATTGGGGATTGCAGTTGCATCTACTCCTAGTTGTAGTCAGTCCATACCCCAAGAGACTTGGAGATAGATTGTTTATCTACGAAACACAGTTCATGACCCGGGGGCTCAAATATCCACTTTGCAGAAAGCATTGATTGATTTATATCAAAATATGATTGGATCTTCCCCCAGTGGTATTGCATCGACTGGTGGTGAGCAGGTAAATCACAAAAATTTAAAATCATTTAGTTTGAAAAAATTTATTGGTTTTAAGTTTAAATATAAATATATAACAGTATTTAATTTTCAATATAATGTTCTTTCAGGTGGTAGTAGGAAGTAGAGATGGAGGTGGAGAGGGTGATGATCTTTGTTCATCATCGGACCATGATTAGTTGTTTTGTTGATTTGTTGGACAAATATGGTAATAGTTGGTTTGTATATGTATCATGTGTGGCACATAGTTTCCACCAAACATTTTCATGACCTAACATTTTCTTGATTTCTCATGTTTCCTTTTATGTATTTTATTGATTTCTGATGTTTTCTTTTATGACTTGATTTCTTGAGTGTGGTATGCACCATATATGTTGATTCCTTTTTGTCATCAATGATGTTTTATGATTCATTTTTCCTAAATTTATTAGGTTTGTTACCCAAGGATAAACGATCAAAAACATATCCTATAGTAACAAGAATCAATCTATTCATAGTTCTTGGAAAAGTTCATCTATAAAAAAAATTCTCCTGTATAGGAGAAGAAGGATGAGATGTATGGGAAATATTATGTGAGAAAGAAATAAACAAATTGATGTGAATGAGGAAGAGTCTCACCTTTAGGGTATAACTGGTGTGATTATAATTTTCACCAAGGTCTATTAAGGAGATCCCAACATCATTACATATATTGAAACATCATGAATCAATCCACATATAGTTTTTATATAATACCCCTATGCATATTAGGATCTTTCCTAGGGTAAGATTCATTTTTTTTATGACATTGGTTTATGGATAAAGAACCACATGCTAAGGATCCTTATGTAGATTTGGATAATATGTAGAGGAAGACAGGTCTTACTAGGTAGACTGCTCTAAGAAGTTTCAAGTCTTACAAGATGGACCATGCATCACATAGTTTAACATCAGGTGAAAATGACTAAAATAAACTATAATTTAAGATCATATGAAAAATACCTTATTATATGAGGTTTAATGTAGTTTAAACTAATGTTTAAAATGAAATGAACTTGTCTTGATGCCAACCCTATAGATGGAAAACCAATGTGAATGAAGAAACCCAGTCACTAAGATAAAGTGGGGGATTTGATATCGGTTTTTTGGTTGGGTTTGAGATAGGAGATCTAGGAATCACTATGTATCCCATGAAAATAGGAATCAATCCACACATTGTTCTTATAATTTTGGGGAAAATATGATCACCATGTCTTAGAATTGAGAAATAATAGGGAAACCAAAGTAAATAGAATGAGTGTAATGTTACATACCCCTTATGAACATCCCTTTGTGCATTATCAAGTCTTGGGGATGTTTAGGAAGAGTTTTGTGGTGATTTTGAGGTTTGAGGTGGTGTTTTAGCCTTTTGAAGGCCACCACGGCTTGTGCAATGACTTGACTATATATGAAGGAGGTGTTTTTATGTTGGGTGTGCTCTTGTGTAAAATGGGATATATAACCATGACTTGGGGATGACATGGTGTTATGCATGTTGTCTTAGTGGTTTTCCTATGCACCATGAGAATATTGAAATGCCCTTCAGTGGGCATGGAATATCGGAGGACCACCTGTCCAAAATAGGAAACCCAAGCTCACCACATTGTAGCCTTGGGCATTTTGAGGGTAAAATGGTTGTGAAATGGGAACTAGATCTTAGATTCTATACATGGAAGAATATAGAAGAACCACTATGGATTAGACCACTCTATGTTCTAATATTTGTTGGAGGCCAACTTCCATTTTAAAAAATAAAAAAGGATAAAATGACAATGAGGGTTCTAGATTACACTTTTACCAAACCCATCACATTAGTTTTGGATATTAACCATGTTTTGGTAGAGTCCAGTGTGATTCACTTATAAATAGGAGTTTTATTACCTCTTTGTTTTGAATTTTAGACTTTCCCTCAATTCTTAATTGACCCTTACTCATCCTACCCTTCCCCAGTCACCTCCCTTGGTGTTCCAAACCACTTGGATCATATTAGATCATTTAGATTGAAGTTATTTGATTCATGGTATCCCTATCTTTCCCCATTACTCCTTTATTATCTTTCTATTATATTCAAGAGTTCATTATGGTGGTAATTTTCCTCTTTTTTGGGTGGGTTTTTATGGAGTCTTATTATTCATTGGATTAAATGGTGATTCACTTGAGATCAGTGGTTGCGATGTGTTGTGGTTATGATGTGTTATATGTTATATCTATTGTAATGGTTTTTTTCAGGGCATTGGTAATGGGTTTGATGTATTAGCTGCATTTTTTCTGTAAATCTGTCTTTAAAGGCAGTTTTAACCGCCGCTACAATTACAGTATCTTGCTATCTGTGGTAGTTATAATTGTCACTATGGACAATAATTTAGCAGCGGTTAAAACCTCCGCCAAACGCACCCTACCTGACGATTGCCATAAACTACCGCCAAATCTAGGAAACTGACTCCTATTGTATACCGACACACACTTTAGTGGCGGTTTCAAAAAACCACCGCAGAACCATATGGAGGCGGTTTAAACCACCACCATTTCCAAAAAAACTATCAGGAAATCATCTTTTTCTTGTAGTGTGATAGAAAAAGCATTACCTTGCTCTCTTGGCCTTTGCTGAGGCTGGTGGTGATTCCCCTCCACTTTCCTCAGATTTGGATAGTGATTGACAAAGTTCCCGAGTTGTCCATACTTATAGCATTGGACATAAAGTAGGGATTGCACCATATTCCCCTTGTCATTAGTATTGGGAAGTTGAGGCTTCACCTCACTACGACAATTTCACGTGATATGGCCATCTCTTCCACACTTGTAGCACTTCCTTCTCCCGGGCAAGCAGTTCCTCGAGTACTTCTTCCCACATTTATTACACATGGGACGTTGTTTGCCTCCTCTTCCCTGGTCTAAGCTCCTCTCTAATCTTGGATTCATCAATCTCTTATTGTCATTGGATTTATGAGACCACTACGTCTCTCCAAACTCCAGTTCAACTTTCATCGCCCTCCACACAATCTCCTCATAGATGTCATAGTCTCGATTGGATAGATTCTTCTACAGATGAGGTCTTAGTTCACCAAAGAATATATCAAACTTCCCACTAGGATCCATGAAAAAGATTGAGGTATAATGGTAAAGCCTTATGAAGTTCATCTCGCAGCTTCCCACAGATTCATTCTCCTTATACTTCAGCTCGAGAAACTCCTTATCCATTCTTGTTCTCCTGGAACAAGGGAAATACTTACTGAAGAATATCCCTCTGAACTCTTCCCACTTCATAGCTTCAACCTCCACTTTTGGAATCATGTTATTAATCAGTTCCCACCGCTGATCAGCTTCTCCCTCTAAGGGATAGATAGTCAAAGTGACCTTCTCTTGCTCTGAACAACGGAGCACAGAAAAGATCTTATCTATAGAGCTAATCCATTATTCATCAATCAATGGGTCAGTCGATCTATTGAAGGTTAGTGGTCATTGATGCATAAAGGACTCAACAGAATATTGTTCCCTTCATGGTGATATCGGTCTCTCAACTTGATTCAAGTTATTTCCCATAACATGAGTCATTTGGTTCATCATTCGCATGAAAGTTTCCATTTTTGCTTCCATCGGAGGGTCGTCAGTGCATGGTCCATCGTGGTCACAATTTGCATGGTTCCTACTATTTCCCGCCATTTTCTAAAATAATAAAACCTTAGTGAGAAGATTATTTAATTTATGAATCTTTTAACTATAAAGGGTTTTATGTCTTAAAACTTCATGTTTTAAACAATTACATTTCTCTATAAATCCTTTATAATGATTCATAAAAAGCTTATGATTAACCAAATATATCCCCCGGGAGTGTCATAACCAAGAGTGCAGCAAGGCCTGTTTTCGGGTACCAGAATACCCTGGGTCAAGCCCGAAACTCCTTGTTGGATCTTTCACTCCTAGGTATATTTGTGCCAGAGCTGCCTCTACCTGCTTGTATCCAGATAGGGATGTATTTTCTTGATAAACCACTTACTCAATACTCACCAAAATACCATGAAGTATTCCTTTATTTAAAATTTTCTATAAGGTTCTTCCTAAAGTTTTCATAACATAATTTCCATAAATAACTAAACTATCATTTGATACCAACTATGGAATCCCACCTTTTTATTACATAACTTTTCATTATATTTTACAAACAAAGGATCTTTAAAGTCTAGTGTCTTGGAAATCAGGAACATAAAACATGAAAACATAAAACATCCTTCTAATACACTTATGGGGATTCATCATAAGTTCTTACTAAGTACAATTATTTCATCTCATAACCTGGAGACATACATCAAATGAAATGGTGAGCAGAAGGCCCAGTAAGGAAATCAAGGGAATTAGTTTATTTGTGAAATCAATAAGAACTTGATAAAAAAACATACAGACATGAGAAATGTAAGTAGAGGCATATCATAATAAAAAGAACATGAACCATAACTTTAATATGCGGTTACAAAATTTAATTTATAAATTCATGAACATATCACCAAGGTTCATCCCCATGGTGTCATAAAAAATTACCAAGGTTATTCACCAAGGTATCGTGAAACTTGTCATCTCTAGAGATTAATTATTTACTCAATGCATTGGAGCGCTATCAGGGTGAAACCTTAATATGTCTTTATTTTCATGTGATCCACATAGATCATAATTATACATTTCATAAATAACCCAAATAGAGTAAAAGAAATGGGTTTCACTTCAAAATCGTGACGTTTTAAAAGTTATTAAAAATAAGATCATTATGTCATTTATAACCCATGGAAAGGGAATGAGGGTTATATGTATTTCTATTACAGAATAAAATAGATAAATTTTATGTCTTGATCAATACCCCTAGAAATGAAATAGGTTTTGGTATTCACATAAATAAAATAAAGAAACTTCTAGATAAAGAGAGATATTTTGAGATGAAAATTCTACAGCATAACGGCTATACAACATGGTTTTAGAAAATATTGAAAAGAGAGAGGACAAGGGTCACCCACTCATAAATAATTCATAATACAATATGGTTACATAATAAAAAGAAATAAAATCATGGTATAAATATTTGAATAAAATACCACATGAAAGGGAAATTTGAAAGAAAAGAGAAGATGTGATTTCCTTTAAGAAAAATTTGGCAACCTAATGGCATCGCTTAAAATTCAGAAAAAATAAGTTGATGGGAGTGGAAAAGGTCTATCATAATTTGGAAATAGAATGTATAGAAATTAGTACATATAAGAACATACCCCAACATAATAATATGGAAACTAGAAGACATAACATAAAGGAAATCATGACTAAAAGAGGAGAGTGGAAGGTTTTCTTACCTTGAAGAGTAACTTTGAAAACTCAAAGGTTGGGAACTTGTGTAACACCCCGAGCTTCCACGATACGCTTCTCATTCAATAATACAATAGCTTGCATTGTACGCAACTTCGAGTTCTAAAACATCGCGACAAATCAAAGTAGCCGTTATGAATAGTAATAACCAATTTTTAAAATTATATAAATTTTATATTTCAAAATGGACTTCATTTTTGTATTCCTAATATTGAAATTAGCCTATGTTGAATTTTTTGTAATTTTCTGAGAACTTCAAAATTTTTATGAATAGTGAAAAATACTTAAAACAACTTTTTTAATCAAAATAATTCATAGTGATAAATTATACTATTGAGGGGTTTTAGAGTATAATTAGAATATATTTTTACCATTTTATCCAATGGTGGTCATTAGAATTAATTTAACATTGAAATTGGACATAAACAATTGCCAATCTTTTGATATAAATTGTTTCTTAAAAACACGCTATTTGTTGTGACAGCGGGAATTAATTATAAAATTAATTAATGCAACTAATATGTTTGGAATTTTGTAAAATAGACATCATTTTTGAATTCGTAATATCAATTATAGCTTAGGGTGAAATTTTGGCCTTATTCTGAAAAACTTCAATTTTTGATGAATAGTGAAACCACTAAGTGGTAGTTAAATAACTGATTTTTCGTTTAAATGAAATATTACCACTTCTGTGATTTGATTTTCAAAAATCCGACATACATGGTTGTCATTAAGAAGTAAAATGTGGTTCAATGAGATCAAAATAATTTTTTGGTGAATAGTAACTTTTAAGTTCTTAATCGCGATTAGAGGTAATTAGTGTAGTTTAAGGTAAAAACAATGTTTTATTAATATGATATGAGCTTGACACTTGTCCTACTCCTATTGGATGAGTCATGGCCGACCAAGACAACCCATGGGTCAACTTGGGGACCCCATGGAGCCACTTTATTTGGATAATGACATTAATATATATTTATTTAATGTTGAAATTAAATTGACACAAACATGAGTTGTTTTACTAAAACAGTTTTTAAGTGGGGTTACACAAGTCCACATTTTGATTATAAATATTCATTAGAAAGCTAAAAATATTTCCTACATCATAGTATTTTTTTTATAATTTGTAGACATTAAATAAATTAAATTATTTATGACATCATGATGATGTAGTGATGACCTCATTATTTAACGATTTAAATAAAATGGGAAGATAATGCAAAATCCAAGGCTTACACTTGTCCAAAGCCAATTGGATGAGGAGAGTTCGAACCCTTATCACCTTAGCCTCTAATTATATAAGTGTGGGACCTTTAGAATCCGAAAAGCATTGTGAAATAATGTAACATTTCAATCTTTCCAAAAGTGCCCCTCCTCTCCACTTATAAAAGGCCCCCACCTCTCCCACCTCATTTACACTTTCAAGCCATTTGGCTCGGCCAACCTCTGCCCAAATACTCTCCCAAATTCCCCCTCTTACTCCTAGAATCCTCACTTTGGGCAGAACTCTTCCCAAGGAAGCCTTTGGCTCAAATCAAAAAGAGTTACCCGATTTTGAGGTAATGTATTTTCTAATGTTGTTTTGTTTTATTTTTCTTCTCCAACCCCCTAAACTCTTTTTATTCATTTATTTTGTAACAACACCAGTATCCTAAATATACTAGGATGTTGTTATAAGAAGGATTCGAGCTACACTTACACACACCTACATCTAATGGTTAAAGAACATACGGTTTCTGTGGATGGCGAATTTCTGCCTCACGAAACGATGATTGTTCAACACTCATATAACACCTTCAAAGGTGGCCATTAAGATGTCACTATTTTTATATATGATTTATAATTTGTTTATATTTTAGTTATGCTTCTGTATTTCTCATTTATGTCATACTTTATGATTTCCATTATGGGTAAAACGCGATAATTTCATTTTAGGAAGTGCGGACTACCGCCCCCTCAAAGTGATTTGAATCGTTAATGCCATATGTGGGATGTATAAAGGATGGAGTAAATGGTATTATACACTATATTATACTGTAATTATATTATACATTTATATCATTATGATTTAGTTCCATTAAATATGAAATTGAAATGAAAGTAGCGTTCATGCGTACGTACGGCTTACCGTCTCCATGAACGGTGTATTTCATTTCTTACCTCTAAATGTTACGTAATATTATAAATGAATGTATATACTGCATATATAAGATATATATGACATCTAAATCATGAATATAATTCTGGATATAATGGATATTTCACCACATAAACAACTTGTAATTATAAGAAGCTTATTGTTGACTCAAGTACCAAAGATCGACAAAACGACCGTTATTAACTTAAATAATTACATAATGTTCATATCATTGTAATAAGTGATATAATAAGGATAATGAAGTTGAAAATGGTTCTTAATAAGGTATATATTAACTCTAGTTTATTATTCAGGAGGTTAAAGAACGGTTGAGTCAAGTCGGACACAAGGTAAGGGAATTTCTTAACCCAATTTCCATTCTTTGGGTTAATCTCCTACTTTCAAATTATGTCATGATATTATTATGTCTTATTCTGTATTTTTTTACTTTATTTATGTGTACCTATAGTGAATACACATAACAGATCTATTTCATTTTAAAAATGATCTTTTTATGGACTTCTTCTTAATCTCTTTTCATTGAGGCATACTTTGTTTTATACACGAATTTATTTTATATGGTGTATAAACCCCTTTGACTTTTACGTTTATTCAAAAGGAATCTTTTTATACGAAGCGTTTACTAAACGACAAAATGGAATGTTTTGGTCGTACGTATGCGGCGACAATGACTTCTCCGCCGCCGTGACCACTATTTGAGTTTCGGCTTCCTCTTCAAGCCATACCTTTTTTAATGAAAAATAAATACCATGTTATACTTTTATTTTATTTTGGTATTGAAAATGGTTTTGAAAGCATTTTTATTATATCAATGTGTTGTATTGATATCTTGTGATTGAAATGTGGAAATGTTATGTTTCCTTTATGCATGTTTTATGTGATACGATTATGTTATGGTTTATGATATGTTTAAACCTATTCATATGAGGAATGTATTGGACTTAATATGTGACGGGTGGAGCCCGCTATAGCTCCTCGATGCATCGGTAGGTCTCATGAGACAACTAGACGTGGAATTGGCTGAGGCCCTTTCCCAATTTGATTTATGGTTTTGGCCGAGGCCTTAATCATTTTAGATGTCTTGGCCGAGGCCTTGACAAAATGTTTCAGAATGTCCGGCATTATACATTCCCTCATTATGAAAGTGGTTATTGATATTGCATGTGATTATTCGACCAGTAGAATATCCATGTGAAGAAGTAAATGGCATTATCTCATTTTACTTTTGCCATATTATGTTGAAGTTCATGTTTAAAAGGCTTTTGTTTTAGTTATACATTGCCTTAAATGTTAATGTTTATTTATGAAAGCTTCCGCATTATTGTTATCCTTACTGAGCATCTGAGCTCACCCCTTTCAATGTTTTAATGTTTTCCAGGATGTGAAGAAGTATTTTATGAATGACCTGCAGGGATAGTCAGAAGAGGATATGAGTGTGGACTATGGAGACTTTGTTATTGTAGTTTTTCACTTTATGATGTAATGTAATGTTTACGAATGTATCTAGTGTTTCCAAGGCTACTAAACTAATCGGTCTTTCGAGACTTGATCTTTTGTGATCATGCCAATGTTACGAAGTAATGCACCGACTCTGGGTAGCTGGGGTCGGGGCGTTACAGTTGGTATCAGAGGCAGTTTAGTACTAACCTTGGAAGCTAGATTTAGATAAACTCTGATTAGAGCACATAGCCCAAAGATAGACTTTGAGGATTAGTATAGAAGAACTTCCTAGAATTTTGGTATTATAGAGATGTTATGACTTTTCCGAGCAATACATCCCTGTCTGGATACGAGCAGGTAGAGGCGGCTCTGGCACAGATGTACCTAGGGGTAAAACCCGAAAACACCGCTTTGAGCTAGACTCGAACGGGAACTGGTGCACGACAACGGGCCTTGCTGCACTCTTGGTTACGACACTCCCGGGGGATATGCTTAGGATAATTCTCATTTTATTTACAAACCACTATGAAGGGTTATGAGTATATACTTTCTCAAAGAAAACATTTCTTTTTATGATTATGGATTATATCCATAAATAGTTCAATTTATGTTAAGTGTTTTATAAGTATGGAATTATGTATTTTGATTCATAAACTAATCTAGTTTATGCCATTGTTTAGAAATGGCGCCTAGTGGAAGGAATGGAAATCGTATCAATGCACGAACTCCGTGTAGGGATTGCCCTCCTGATCAAGATAATTATTGTGGATCTGGAGATACAACTGGTGCTGATCAACTTATTACCATACTGGGACAACTCACTCAGGTTATGAATAATAACCTTACTCGTATGGAGCACCCTGATCCGCAACGTGGAGGATCAATGCTAGATCGTTTCATGAGGCAACAACCACCAACCTTTAATGGGAGTACAAATCCTATAGTAGCTGAGCAATGGATAAATTCCTTAGAGAAAATATTCCATGCCTTGGGGAGTAGTGAAAGGGAGAAGGTTGTCATGGCAGTTTACCGCCTCACTGGAGATGCCGATCAGTGGTGGTCGCTGATTCAAAACACAAAGGAAGATGATGACGTATCGAATATGGAATGGAGGGAGTTCAAAGAGATTTTCTTAGAAAAATACTTTCCTCGTGACCATCGAGCAGATATGGAAAGGCAATTTCTGAGTCTGAGGCAGAAGGAGGATGAGAATGTCGCAAAGTATGAGGCTAACTTTACAAGGTTAGCAAGGTATGCTGCAGATTACATACATAACCCAAGGAGTAAGATTGGTCGTTTCTTTGATGGGTTAAAACCATTTCTCCGTCGAGCTTTGGTATCACAATCCTTCTCATCATACGAAGATATTGTCTCGTGTGCTATCAAGACAGAAAAGGAATTCTCTAAGTCTTATGACAACAAAGTAAAGCAAGAGAAGAAGAGAACGGTGGAACAAGAGACAGATAAAGGGAAAAAGGGAAAGAAGGATTTTCCATTATGTGATAATTGTGGGAAGAATCACCCTGGTACTTGCCTAAAAGGAATGGGAGTTTGTTATAAATGTGGAGAAAAGGGTCACCAGGCTCGTGATTGCAAGGGAAAGAAAGAGGCTGTCAAAGTTGAATGCTACAATTGTAGAGAAATGGGTCATTATACAAATGAATGTCCTAAGCGTCAGGGAAACTTACCTCAGAAAAGGCCAAGGGATCAAGGACAATCTTATGCTGTTACTACAGTTGAAGCAGAATAACTAATGTATTGGTGCTTTTGGACTCAAGGATTATATTCTGGTTATAAGAATAATGTAATATATATATATGGATTGTACTGCAGTACTTTTTGATTTCAGTAAGGTTTTAATATGATTAAGGTAATCATATTTTTAGTATGTGACAATAAGAGAAACTTTTCTTTGTTTTGGGAATCTGATAAATTGATTTTGGAATTTAGAGACCTTTTAGAGAAAGTCTGGACGGAGGTATTTTGGATAACTATTAAGGTTGGAATGGATTAAGTTGAACTTTGGATAGTATTGTTTAAGGTTAAAAAATTTATGAAGATTATTTTTGGAATATTATGATACTATAGTTTTAGGAAAAGGACAACCTGCAGGGTGGGGCATAACCCGTCGCGTCGGACAAAGCTGGAGGAATCGAACCCACAATCATAGTGCGACATGCCTTTATTTCCTACCACTAGCCTACAGGAATTCCCTGGTTATTACAATATAATTTTACTAATCTAAATGGTATGTGTTAACATTTGGAACCTTATACAATTAGGATAATAATAATATTTTTGAGTTCTATTATCTTTTTGAGTGAAAGATGAGTTGAAGGTTGAAACACTAATTGTCAAGCATAAATATATATATACCTATCTCTTATTCAATGAATAAATTAATTCTTAAACTTTAGTAAAGGGATATTAAAACAAAAAATGTGTTATCCTAATACCTTATGTCTTGTTGAACTGATGATATTTTAAATCAACATAGATTGAAGGCTTTGAGGCCCTCAATTTGACAGTTGATTGTGATTGATGACCTCAATCACTCCCTACAAATATTTACGTTTTTCCTCCAATTATATGTCTTTAATTGCCACCAATGTTCTCCTTATCGAGATCATAATTTGCTGGTGACTTTCTTATTTCCATTTTCCCTCTTATTAAGGCTAAATTTTATTAACCTTATTTCCGATGTGGGTTTTCCACAAAGGTATTTTCTATTTTCAACCTCTTATTTTTAAAGAAAAATATCAAATTGCGAGGACGCAATTTATTGAAGGAGGGGAGAATGTAACACCCCGAGCTTCCACGATACGCTTCTCATTCAATAATACAATAGCTTGCATTGTACGCAACTTCGAGTTCTAAAACATCGCGACAAATCAAAGTAGCCGTTATGAATAGTAATAACCAATTTTTAAAATTATATAAATTTTATATTTCAAAATGGACTTCATTTTTGTATTCCTAATATTGAAATTAGCCTATGTTGAATTTTTTGTAATTTTCTGAGAACTTCAAAATTTTTATGAATAGTGAAAAATACTTAAAACAACTTTTTTAATCAAAATAATTCATAGTGATAAATTATACTATTGAGGGGTTTTAGAGTATAATTAGAATATATTTTTACCATTTTATCCAATGGTGGTCATTAGAATTAATTTAACATTGAAATTGGACATAAACAATTGCCAATCTTTTGATATAAATTGTTTCTTAAAAACACGCTATTTGTTGTGACAGCGGGAATTAATTATAAAATTAATTAATGCAACTAATATGTTTGGAATTTTGTAAAATAGACATCATTTTTGAATTCGTAATATCAATTATAGCTTAGGGTGAAATTTTGGCCTTATTCTGAAAAACTTCAATTTTTGATGAATAGTGAAACCACTAAGTGGTAGTTAAATAACTGATTTTTCGTTTAAATGAAATATTACCACTTCTGTGATTTGATTTTCAAAAATCCGACATACATGGTTGTCATTAAGAAGTAAAATTTGGTTCAATGAGATCAAAATAATTTTTTGGTGAATAGTAACTTTTAAGTTCTTAATCGCGATTAGAGGTAATTAGTGTAGTTTAAGGTAAAAACAATGTTTTATTAATATGATATGAGCTTGACACTTGTCCTACTCCTATTGGATGAGTCATGGCCGACCAAGAAAACCCATGGGTCAACTTGGGGACCCCATGGAGCCACTTTATTTGGAAAATGACATTAATATATATTTATTTAATGTTGAAATTAAATTGACACAAACATGAGTTGTTTTACTAAAACAGTTTTTAAGTGGGGTTACACAAGTCCAAATTTTGATTATAAATATTCATTAGAAATCTAAAAAGATTTCCTACATCATAGTATTTTTTTTATAATTTTTAGACATTAAATAAATTAAATTATTTATGACATCATGATGATGTAGTGATGACCTCATTATTTAACGATTTAAATAAAATGGGAAGATAATGCAAAATCCAAGGCTTACACTTGTCCAAAGCCAGTTGGATGAGGAGATTTCGAACCCTTATCACCTTATCCTCGAATTATATAAGTGTGGGACCTTTAGAATCCGAAAATCATTGTGAAATAATGTAACATTTCAATCTTTCCAAAAGTGCCCCTCCTCTCCACTTATAAAAGGCCCCCACCTCTCCCACCTCATTTACACTTTCAAGCCATTTGGCTCAGCCAACCTCTGCCCAAATACTCTCCCAAATTCCCCCTCTTACTCCTAGAATCATCACTTTGGGCAGAACTCTTCCCAAGGAAGCCTTTGGCTCAAATCAAAAAGAGTTACCCGATTTTGAGGTAATGTATTTTCTAATGTTGTTTTGTTTTATTTTTCTTCTCCAACCCCCTAAACTCTTTTTATTCATTTCTTTTGTAACAACACCAGTATCCTCAATATACTAGGATGTTGTTATAAGAAGGATTCGAGCTACACTTACACACACCTACATCTAATGGTTAAAGAACATACGGTTTCTGTGGATGGCGAATTTCTGCCTCACGAAACGATGATTGTTCAACACTCATATAACACCTTCAAAGGTGGCCATTAAGATGTCACTATTTTTATATATGATTTATAATTTGTTTATGTTTTATTTATGCTTCTGTATTTCTCATTTATGTCATACTTTATGATTTCCATTATGGGTAAAACGCGATAATTTCATTTTAGGAAGTGCGGACTACCGCCCCCTCAAAGTGATTTGAATCGTTAATGCCATATGTGGGATGTATAAAGGATGGAGTAAATGGTATTATACACTATATTATACTGTAATTATATTATACATTTATATCATTATGATTTAGTTCCATTAAATATGAAATTGAAATGAAAGTAGCGTTCATGCGTACGTACGGCTTACCGTCTCCATGAACGGTGCATTTCATTTCTTACCTCTAAATGTTACGTAATATTATAAATGAATGTATATACTGTATATATAAGATATATATGACATCTAAATCATGAATATAATTCTGGATATAATGGATATTTCACCACATAAACAACTTGTAATTATAAGAAGCTTATTGTTGACTCAAGTACCAAAGATCGACAAAACGACCGTTATTAAATTAAATAATTACATAATGTTCATATCATTGTAATAAGTGATATAATAAGGATAATGAAGTTGAAAATGGTTCTTAATAAGGTATATATTAACTCTAGTTTATTATTCAGGAGGTTAAAGAACGGTTGAGTCAAGTCGGACACAAGGTAAGGGAATTTCTTAACCCAATTTCCATTCTTTGGGTTAATCTCCTACTTTCAAATTATGTCATGATATTATTATGTATTATTCTGTATTTTTTTACTTTATTTATGTGTACCTATAGTGAATACACATAACAGATCTATTTCATTTTAAAAATGATCTTTTTATGGACTTCGTCTTAATCTCTTTTCATTGAGGCATACTTTGTTTTATACACGAATTTATTTTATATGGTGTATAAACCCCTTTGACTTTTACGTTTATTCAAAAGGAATCTTTTTATACGAAGCGTTTACTAAACGACAAAATGGAATGTTTTGGTCGTACGTATGCGGCGACAATGACTTCTCCGCCGCCGTGACCACTATTTGAGTTTCGGCTTCCTCTTCAAGCCATACCTTTTTTAATGAAAAATAAATACCATGTTATACTTTTATTTTATTTTGGTATTGAAAATGGTTTTGAAAGCGTTTTTATTATATCAATGTGTTGTATTGATATCTTGTGATTGAAATGTGGAAATGTTATGTTTCCTTTATGCATGTTTTATGTGATACGATTATGTTATGGTTTATGATATGTTTAAACCTATTCATATGAGGAATGTATTGGACTTAATATGTGACGGGTGGAGCCCGCTATATCTCCTCGATGCATCGGTAGGTCTCATGAGACAACTAGACGTGGAATTGGCCGAGGCCCTTTCCCAATTTGATTTATGGTTTTGGCCGAGGCCTTAATCATTTTAGATGTCTTGGCCGAGGCCTTGACAAAATGTTTCAGAATGTCCGGCATTATACATTCCCTCATTATGAAAGTGGTTATTGATATTGCATGTGATTATTCGACCAGTAGAATATCCATGTGAAGAAGTAAATGGCATTATCTCATTTTACTTTTGCCATATTATGTTGAAGTTCATGTTTAAAAGGCTTTTGTTTTAGTTATACATTGCCTTAAATGTTAATGTTTATTTATGAAAGCTTCCTCATTATTGTTATCCTTACTGAGCATCTGAGCTCACCCCTTTCAATGTTTTAATGTTTTCCAGGATGTGAAGAAGTATTTTATGAATGACCTGCAGGGATAGTCAGAAGAGGATATGAGTGTGGACTATTGAGACTTTGTTATTGTATTTTTTCACTTTATGATGTAATGTAACGTTTACGAATGTATCTAGTGTTTCCAAGGCTACTAAACTAATCGGTCTTTCGAGACTTGATCTTTTGTGATCATGCCAATGTTACGAAGTAATGCACCGACTCTGGGTAGCTGGGGTCGGGGCGTTACAACTTGGGGGATTGAGGGCACCTTGGGAGGACTCCTTGGGAGGTAAATAGGCTAGAGTTTCATTGATAAGGATTTTGGAATGAATGGAATGGGGGAATGGGTTGGTATTTATAGCAAAAGTGAGGGAATATTTAATTAATTTCCACGGGACACCTCATCGGTGGTATTTGCAAAACCATGGGATTGCCCATGGTATTTTCCCATGGTATTAACCACTTGGGACACCTCATAGAATATCTTACTATTCACAAGTCGACCAAAATTATTACATCATTAATGATGTCATTAAACACCCGAAACTCAAAACTGTATTTTTATTATTCACCGAAAAACAAAACATTTTATAAAAATCTCATAAATTCATCATAACCTAACATCGATGCTATAAATTCAAAAATGAACTCCATTTTATGAAAATAATTTTCTAAATATTTTTAATTTAGTTTTTAAATAAAATCATTATTTATTCAAAAAAACAACTCTAAAATTATAACTTGTTTCGTAACACCTTGAAAAAGTAATCAAGGTCCCGTAAAATTATTGTATTACCATAAGACAGTAAAGTAACAATTTATGATTACATTTTATGAAAATAAATTTTCATTTTAAATTATTAAATTAATTATAAAATTGAAAATAAAATATTTTTGACATAAAAATATACCAAAACTTATACTGTGATCATTTTTTTTCACTTTTAAGATGTCTACTTTGTATTTATACATTCATGGGTGAAGTTTCTCTTTTTTTGGATGATTTACTATTTATTACTATTCATTACTATTCAAAAGGGGTAATATTACTATTCATACTTTACTATTCACTAAAAATTAAGTTGATCTCATTAGACTCTAAATTTCTTACTGATCACAACTACAGAAGACCATTTTTTGAAAATCATTTCACATTATTAATTATTTAAAGTTTATATGAATATTTTAAAATACCCTTTTTCTAAAATTTATCAATAATATTCATCCTATATTTATCCGAACATTTTAAAATCACAAATTTTACCATAATAAGAAATAAATATCTTATTTATGCCAATGGATTACAAAAAATATCTAAGGTCTCCTTACATAGCCCCTTATAACACCTGTATAGGACCTAAGTGTAAGGTGTGTTATGGTGATAGAATCTTGGGGCGGCTTGGGCAAAATTGACCGAGTGGTGATTTCTATTAGCGTGAACTTCTCCCTTAGGCGATTTCGTTCAAGCTTCACATGTTGAAGCTCATCTTGGGCTTGGTCCAGAGCAAAGCCCATAAATGCTACTTCTTTCCCAATCTCTGACAGTTGGGCTTCATACGGCCCGAGTCTACTAGATGAGGTCATCAACTCTTCTTTCTGTATTAATTAACCAAGATCAATTGTATTTATAAACAATAATTGTAATGTTAAGAGTTTAGTTTCCAATGGTCATATTGACCAACGGTCATATAATAGTCGAAACCCAACGGTCTCATTTAATTATACTCACTTCATTAATTAAAGGATATAGTTTTTTTGAGTATAAAATAACACAAAAATTTAGGAAATAAATATTATTCAAAAGTTTGGGTCATTACAAAGCCACCGGTGGAAACATGAGAAACCCACGCCAAAGAAAAGGCACATAGGTCCAAACATTGAAACCCGCCCAAAACAAGCCCCCACATGAGGACAGACTTGCCAACCTATACCCAAAAAAAGCGATGCCCACTCCAAGATGTCGCACATGCCCTGTCGCAGTCTGCCTCATACGACTCACCTGAGGTGAACACCAATCTACCCCATAATCCAAGTTCTAGACCCCGTCCGTGGAAGTCATCATCCATGAATCATGAAGATACCTATTATGTGTCCCAATTGAGGTCAAAAAATGCTCACTGGAAGTAAAGGTCATCGTTGGGTGACTCCATCCCTCCATACACGTCATGTGCTCGCCGCCCAAATTCTTTTTAGAGCCATCCCAAGAGAAACATAGTCTACACCCGCCACTCGACCTCCTCAGGCACTACGAGGGTCCCACACTGGCCACACTATCGTCGCTAGTACCTATGGCATCACCTGCAGGCCATAGGCCTATTCACCACCCCCACCATAGGATGAGGCCTAAAAAATAGTTGTGATCCTACCTCTCGCCACCGTTAGAGAGCTACTCCTTTCACCAACAATATGAGGTGCGGGACTTAAGTCGATCACACATCGCCAACCACCAGTGGCCCAAAACCATCACCAGCTAGCGTCGGGCATCTGAAGTCCTACTTTGGCAATCAACCCTTGATGTGAACTATGTTAAGTCAACCCAAAACTTCAATTTAGAATTCCCTGATAATTGAAATAACCTCAACTTTGGTTGATCAAGAACTTTGAACTATGGTTCGATTTTAACTGAAGTTGTGGAAGGTTATACTGACTTAATATATATAATTGAGGGATATTATCCTTTGTGTAAATTTCCAATTATTATCTTTATCACATGCTTGTTAATATTAAGTGGATATACTTAAGTGATTAAACATGTCTTAGATAATATTTATGCATAAGTCAATTTATTTTAATTCTATCTTGCTTGCTTGTTAATTTCATTAATTTATGTGATCGCGAAAAATCATCATTAATGAAATAATCATGCAACTGGCAGAAATAAAATAATAAAGTGGTATGATCATAAGCTTTTACTAATGGTTAGTTTATCTAGTTGTTGATAAACTAACTGTTGACCTAGGAGAAAACACCTTGAACCAATTAAGGTTTGTGTTGCAGCTTTCCCCCAGTCCACTAATGTATCTGTCTTGGATTGGTTTCACCTCAGATCCAAACTTGAACTGCCTCCACTAGCTTGGGAGATCTATCCATTACATATGATTTTACTCACATGCAGGTGATGGGGAAAGGGTTTACATAAAAGAAACCATGGGCACGCAGACCCTTATATAATAAGATGAGAGAAGGCACATAAGCCAACAATTTAATTTAATAATAAATTAAATGAAACCAATCATATACAAAGGCTTAGTCTATGATCATTATCATCCACATATATGCAACAAATTATGCATTTAATAAAACTATCATTCATTTATTAATCATTCTTATTTAAGATAAATCACGCTTGAATCGATTAATTATTATCTTTAATTAATCAAATATTTTATCATAATTCTCACCCAAATTTCCTTGAGATTCTCATCCATTATAATTTTAAAAAATTAAATAAATTCATTTAAAATTAACTATGTACATAAATATACCTTAGAGGTAACACGGTGAATACCATCCGAATCTACCCAACATGTATTATACTCGTATACTGTTTACTCTTGTGAAATATGGAATACTTGACTTATCATATACTTTCATGACGTGTAGTATCAATTTAATGATTACACAAATTACATGATTTTTTGGCCACATTTTATGATTCAATGCATGTAGAGTAATAGATATAATACGACTCATACATGATATGCAGATATGAACATTACGTAGATGTTAATTAAACTTATAAATATATATTAAAACTTATTACAAGGTGTGTCCTACCAATTTAATGAACACTCACAAGCACATGTCGATAAGGTTTACATAATATAATAAATAAATTTTAAATCTAGGTAATTTGGTATAATTAAAGAGATTGTACAAGTGATCTACATGGTGTGTATGTGTCTCACCATCTATCTGAGGTACACGCCTAGGGACTCTATGTGTAAATCATACCTTGAAAACTGGAGTACATGGAGTTTCCAATTTTCTACAGGTCGTGTGATCTTCGAATTACATGGTCACCAGTCAAGTAGATTGTGTACAGTAATAAATGGCCTATCTGTGACTCAAAGTGACTACACACTGTGTAAATGGGCTATATGGAATTGTACTTTGGTTGACTGCATGCCACCCCAGTCCAATCAACATGCAGTGTAAGGACTTTAATGCACCACATGTCATCAATGCAAACAATTTGATTAATTACTAAACTAATTCCTTGCCCATTGACCACAAGTACAAAGTGTGTAATTCCAATTACACAGAGTTTACTCATGTGTTATCCAACCAGAATCATTGGAACCTTTGGATGAGTTACTTGATTTGATTTTAATCATAAAATTAATTATTTCAATTAGATCTACGAGAAATGAATGAGGAAGAAGTAGATCTCGCAATTCAGATTAAAAGAACAATTAAACTTGAATTGAAAAACTAAATTAAAATGCATAAATAAGCAATGATCTTTAACTAATTGTAAATAATTATGTGGCCACTCTGATGACACTTATAGGTTATGGGTGCAGCGGAAGCATACGAATGGTGGTGCCAAAGTTTTCTTTTTTTCCATGATCGATGATTAATCTGAGAGTTTTCATAATGTTGAATGTAGTGATCCACACAATTAAATCAAATAATCGGACAATAGGAATAAATCTGAAACTAAGGGATAATCATCACATGTTATTTATAATTAATTTAATTAATTAAAGATTTACCTTTCTTGGAATTATTTCTTCATTGATGAATCTCACAACAGATCTGTGTTGTTGCATTGTTACTTTATAGGAATCATGTGCAAATTCTCTCTAGTGATGATCCACACATATTCTATGAATCTCTATATGTCAATGAAGGAATCTCTAGGTGCTAGCATAAAAGATCCTTGTACTTGCATAGTCTGCCTTTGATCGCCTCGAGAACTGCTTCCAAAGCGTTCTCCTTGATCTGGTAGAGGTAAATTTCTCTTCGTTCTTGGGATTGATCTTAGAGAAGAGAGATCTCAATGGTTTGAGAGAATTCTCTAATTTTGTTGTGCACAACCCAAACAAATGAATCATTCTCATGATAAAATAACATAACTGGGTTTATGTATCACTGGGGTTGAAATAAAATAATTTCAAAAGTGCCCTTAATTATTTATTTAATCCTAGAGAAATCCCCATGTCAAATAATAATAATATTATTATTATTTCCCGACATGCGCCTAAATTGAGAATCAAAATTAAATATTATTTAATCAAATGGTATTCATTATTTATTTTCCTCCCCATACCATTACACTCAGTATGTCATTCCTCCACATTATTTATTAGACCTTGAATAATGACTATTTATTTATTAAATAAATATCACTACATTATTTGCCATAAATAAATAATTATTTTATTTTCTAAATAGAAAATAGATATTTAAAATATTCTAATCACATTATATACTCTCGAATAATTGGTGATGCAATAAATGCAATCAAGAAAACATGAATAATTATTAAATCATGTTCAGGAATAATATTTATTCAACTTGTTAAATAATAAATAATAATATATTATTTAACTGAGATCCTGGATACACTTAGTGTATGACCCTCTAGGCCTCTTTCTCAGTGGCATTAGGAGAAGCAGCATAAATTCAGAGGTTAGCATCTAGAAACATGTCAAGCCACCCATAAAGAAAGAAGTTAATGCCACAACAACATTATACCTCATACAGATGTTTATTGTGTAATATAATTCATTTATCACAATATCTCAAATCGAGCAGGTTGCAAGCCAGTTCCATCAACCAATGTGCTCGATGTCTCTTTTTTTTAACTTTCCAGAAATAAAACTTGCATATGGAACACCATGGACATGGATTTATTTAGGCAATATCATTTTCGTCAAATGGCCTGAGATATTAACTTTCGTTAAAGAACAGAAGGGGTAAATCCCTTCTCGCATTATTCATTAATGCAATATTACTTGTGATGTACCCAACGTATCCTACCTCGCCATGAACATCTATCGTCATGGTTTTCATCAATACTTCAAAGTACATGACTCATAATACTCATTAATAATAATCTTAAAGTCTAAGGACCAATACACACGTCCGCAGATAGGAACATCTAATGACACATATAAATTTGGATTTCCTACCAGTGGGTCCCATTGTTATAATATCCTACTGGATATTTCCATGGGCGTACACCATGAGAAAGTGCCTAAAAGTCCTATGAGTCTCCACCCTTGATAGTATGTATCATTTGTGTCCCTCAAATTATATCATTTATCTATAGAACATATATTTAGAAATAGGGTCGTAGCGCTTCCGGGTTCTAATCATAGTGGGGAATTGTTATGACCTTTTAGTGATACCACTACTCTTGGGACATTATCACATACTATGTTACGTAGAAGAACAACTGTGATTTGCTAAGAAGTTTATTAATATTCAAAACTATGAATACAAGTTATCATAAAGTACATAGAAGTTAGTTCTATGGAACTAACTCCAACAAGATAATGGTTGGAAGTACCACCATAAAATGATACTAATTTGGGATGGGTAATGGTCAGAAGTACCACCATAAAATAAATTATAATTTGGGATAGATCATTGTTGGAAGTACCACCATCAAGTTGGTCACCAAGCGATGACTTGGTGATAGGATGACTTGCCACTCACATTTATAGGGAGGTCCATGGTTGCATTCATTGTGTGTGTGTGTGGGTGTGAAATGAATTGTTTATTCTAATGGAAATGAAATGGTTTTAAGAACTTTATCTTGATGTTTTATTATATAAAAGTTGGTATAGTTTAGCCTGTTTTTCTTATCTATTTTTCTTATATTTATTTAAAAAACTACTAACTTTTTCTTGTCCTAATAAAATGTGATGAGAAGTAGTTGGGGAAATCCTATTGAGTTTTATACCCACCCCCTACTTAGGCACTTTTTTATGTTTGAAGATGTCTTCTACTGAGATATAGGGATGGGTCATGTGTCATACTTATCTAGTGGTGATCCTTTTCGTCATGGTTTGGTTACTGAAGTTGAATCTTGGGAGTTTCTTCATCTTGGTCTAGGATGGTGCCACTTTGGTGTCGATGTCTTTTACTTCGAGTCTTATATTTTCAATTTCTTTTATTTTTCCTCTATACACTAATGTTTTTCGTTATTGGTATTGTATTGAGTTATGTGGTTCATTTACATGCATCATTTATTCTATTCTAAGATGTTGTATGTCTCTTGAAAGGTTGTATGTTTTTTAGGGAAAATTGTCACCCACTGTCCTATAATTCCCTTGGCATTTATTACCATCCATTAGTGTCTTGGGGATTTCACCTAAGGACAGTGACACTTAGCCTCTTCCCAATCCATTAAGGAGGGGTGGGGTGTTACAGTAGGAGTACAAGATTGGTAAGAGAACTAAAGAGATATGATTTTCTAGTCCCTGATGATGGTGACTCGTTATTAGTTGATAATGATGATCCTCTCTCCTATAATGAGGCAGTAGAGAGATCAGAAGATTCAAGGTAGAAAGAATCCATGAATTCTGATATGGATTATATGTATCAGTACTATGTTTTTTTATCGATCTTCCTATTAATGTAAAGCCTATTGGGTGTAAATGGGTATTCAAAAGAAAACTGAACATGGAAGGTAAAGTAAATACCTATAAATCATGGCTAGTGGCCAAAGGGTTTAAATAATGTAAAGGAATTTACTATGATGAAATATGTTCTCCAGTTTCCATGTTTCAATCCATCATAATCTTATTTTTCATAACAGTTTACCGTGACTATGAGATTTGGAAAATGGATGTCAAAATTTTCATTCCTTAATGGGAATCTTTAAGAGGATGTGTATATGACACAGCTAAAAGGTTTTATGACTCCTAGAAATTCCAAAAAAAAGTATGAAAGTTATAGAGATCCATATATGTATATATATATATATATATATTAAAGGAAAAAATTCAGGTCATGGAACATTCTATTTGATGAATCTATAAAGGAATTTAGTTTCATTAAGAATGAATTTGAGCCATGTGTTTAAGAGAGGTTTAAATGGACCAACATTGTTTTCATAGTAGTTTATTTTGATGACATATTAATAAGTATAAATGATATACCATCCTTATAAGAGGTTACAACATGGTTTAGCAAGTGCTTCTCCATAAAGGACTTAAGTTAAGTATTCTACATTCTAGAGATCAAGATCATGTGTGATATATCCAAGAGGCTATGTATCCTAAGTCAAGGTTTATATATTGACCAGAAACTGAATAGGTTTAGTATGGAATAATCTAAGAAGGGATTGGTTCCAGTTTCACATGATATACATCTTTCCAAGAAAATTCATCTTCAAACAAAACAAGAAAGAGAAAGAATGAGTAAGATCACATACACTTCAGTGATAGGATCTGTTATGTATAGCATGTTATTTATAAGGCTTGATGTCGCTTATTATTTGAACTTGGTAGGAAGATATCAAGAAGGTCCAGGTGAACAATATTGAACTATTGTTAAGACTATCCTTAATTATTTAAGACAGACTAAGGATATGTTTCTGGTATATGGAGGATATGAATAACTAGTCAGTAGGGATTATATAGATTCTATTTTTTAGATAGATCATAATGATCTTGATTCATATATTAGATATATCAATTGTCTCAGTGGAGGATATGTGATCGAGAAGAGTTTAAAGTAGCAAGTTGTTGTTGATTCTATAGCATAGTCCAAGTATATTGTGGCTTCTAATATAGACAAAAAAAGTAGTGTGGATTCATAACTTTGTCTAAGATATTGATGCAGTACCTAGAAGTAAATACCATATCATAGTTTTCTGCGATAACACTGCATTGATGACTCTCTCCAAATAGTTAAGGTCACACCAAAAGAAAAAGCACATACTTCTGACATTTCATCTCTTGAGGGATTTCTTATTAATGAGTTGAAGTTATAGTGAGCAGAGTATCCATGAAGTAAGATGTGGCGGACCCCTTAATTAAGGATTTATCTCAACATAACCAAGAGTATTATGTGAGAGCTAGTAGACTAAATTTTTTTGACAATTGGTTCTAGTGAAAGTGGGAGTATGTTGGAGTTGGTGCCTGATAAAACACTATTTTATTGAATATTTTATTGATAATAAATGATATAATTTCCTCATATTGTGTTAAATATGTTTATTTATAAAATATTTGGGATTTGATCATTCATTTGAAAATTTGGTGAAAATTCCAGTTTTACCCTTAATAGTGCACTGTATTATTTCGAAGATAAATATTTTTATATTTATTATTTGAATTTGAAATTTTGTAACAGTGTTCCTAACTTAATTATCTACAACTTTTATTCAGGACACTAAAGCTAAAGAGTTAATTTGTTTATTGAAATTGGGCCATGAAGTCAAAGTTGGGCTGGGCTCGCCAGAATGGAGAAGGTTCTGTATTTGGGCCATATCCTCTACATACGGGCTTGGATTGAGCCCAAATTTTGAGGAAAGCTCGGGGACATGATGTGGCACAAATCATCCTTCTGGAAGGCCTGTCAATTCACGCGTTTTGGAGGTCAAATGGGCGGTTCAAGTTTCATTAAAATATTTGGCCGAGATTTTGTATTCACACTTGAAACCACTTTAAACCTAGCCTCCCCTCCACTCTATAAATTAGTGATTTTCTCATTTGGAGAGGCTGTTTCGTGCATTGGGAGATTGGAGGCAGAGGAGAATTGGTTTCAACCAAATTCTCCAACCATTGTAAGAGAGGTAGCTCTTGAAGCAAGGATCCTCTCATCGAAGCCTCCTTCTCTCCTTCATGTTGTAATTGTTTTGTTTGTGTAATAAACTTCTTTGTTCTTCTTTTATTTCTTCTCTTTTCCTCTGTTTTATTTAAATTTATTCTTCTCTTAATCTTCCTCTTGGGGCTGGAATTCTTGAGTAGAAGCGATATTGGGTTATACCCATTATAAACCTTTGCACATGCAAAACGCTTCTACGATGATTACGCCACCCATGGAAGAGTAATTTTTAGTGATCGATCTATCTTCTACCCTCTTCATTTAATTATTTTGAATCATTGAGCCTACTGTAATTCACTTAATATGATCCATGAATTATGTTTTTAAATTTTAAGAAACTAAGCAAGCAATTGAACAATTAATACAAAAACACGCGAGGTCGAGATTTTGTGTAAATTGTGAGAGTGCGAGCTTAATCGGTAATACAAGACCACTTGGGATAAATTTGTAGAGTTAAAATATAATCCCTAAACACAACTCATCCTCATTTCCAGAATGGATTTGTGCTCTAATTAACCACTGACCATAAGCTAACCTTAGAACAACAATCAAAGCAGGGTTCTGCGATTGCATGTTCCGAAGCTAGCCTAGGGTTTAAGTAATTCCATCTTTGTGGTTAAGTTAACTCTTGTAGGGTTCGAGGGTTAACAAATTAGAGGATCATAATTAAGTGGATATTCATTTAAATGATAATGATTAATATGTAAATGAAGAGGTAGAGTTAGATCGATTACGCCTTTTAAAATATTTTCTAAAAAAAAAACATCTTCTTGTTGTGTTATTTTAATCGGAATTCATTTCAAAACTAAAAACAAAAAAAATACAATCTTCTTCCAGCAAACTTCTTCTAGATTCATAAACTATAAACAACCCCCATCCTTTTCTAGTAGTGTTTTTATTCTCTTTTATTTTATTTTTAGAATACCTCTAATAAGATGTTTTAATTCACTTCCTCCTTTGAGAGACGACCTTGGTTAGCCCCCTATGCTACACCAAGTAAACTAAACATTAGCTTCATAGAGTGTTTTGCTTGGAGTTTTATCCAACGTAACTCACTTTTGAAGTTCTTTTGAGAGCGCGTGCGACAACGCTCTTTCAAATTGGCGCCGTTGCCGGGGAGGCAAGTAATTATTTCAACCAACTAGAGGTATTTATTTTATTTTACATTTTATTATTTTCCTCTCTTCTTTCTTCCTTCTTTACCCAATCTGATTTTTCATCCTCTTCTTTTATTTTCTCCTACTTCTTTGTGGACCATCAACTCAAACTTCTCATTTTTATTTTACTATGGTCCACCTTCTTTCTTTTCATTTTTATTTGATCTATGACACGAACTAATCCCGAAGATCTCTTAGATCTTGACCCTGAGATTGAACGTAGCCTTAGGGCACGAATCAGACATTCTCAGTCTACGGGAAGTTTCAACATTCAACCAGTTGGAGAATTATTCCAATATCAGAACATTGATATTGGAAGCAATTCAAATTCAAACATAAAAGAGGAACCAATGGCTGATAATAATGGAAATGAACTTAATAGAACCATTCGAGAATTGGCTGCACCTGATATTAACTATCAACCAAATTGTATTGCATACCCAAATCTCGAATCGGACTTTGAACTAAAATCAGGGTTAATTCACTTACTTCCAAAGTTTCATGGCCTCTCTGGTGAGGATCCGAATAAACATTTGAAAGAATTTAATGTGGTTTGCTCAACCCTAAAACCTAAAAATGTCTCTGAAGATCAAATCAAACTAAGAGCATTCCCATTCTCACTTGATGGAGCTGCAAAAGATTGGATGTATTATTTACAACCTGAAGATGTAACTTGTTGGAACGATTTGAAACGACTTTTCTTGCAGAGATTTTTTCCAGCATCGAGGACCACTTCCATTCGTAAGGAGATCTCGGGGATCAAGCAAGCACAAGGGGAGTCCATGTATGAGTATTGGGAGCGATTCAAGAAGTTGTGTGCAAGCTGTCCACATCACCAAATCAGTGAGCAACTCCTCATTCAGTACTTCTATGAAGGACTCACAGCTATGGAGAGAAGCATGGTGGATGCCGCAGCTGGAGGGGCATTGGTGGACAAGACACCAATAGCCGCACGTGCATTGATTGACAAGATGGCCCAAAACTCCCAACAATTTGGCGATAGAGGTACACTACATGTCAGGGGAGTACATCAGGTAAGTCCTTCTTCTCTTGAGAGTCATTTGATTGATACCAAGTTAGAAGAATTGACAACTATGGTAAGGCAGATTGCTTTGGCACAAAAGACATCTTTACCTCCTCCTTCAAGGCCTTGTGGTATTTGCACTGAGACAAGCCACCCAACTGACTGTTGCCCACAACTCCAAGAAACAGAAGATTGTGCAGCAGTGTTCCCTGGGAGACCATATCAGCAGCAGCAGCAACAACCATATCCCCAGAAGAAGTTCGATCCAACATTCAACCAAGGGTGGAAAGATCATCTGGACATGAGGTATGGCTCTGGACAACAACAAAGGCCCCCCTTTCAACAAAACTTCCAGCAGCCTCCACCTTACCAACAGGGTTTCCAACAACCCCAAAGGAGATTTGAAGCTCAAACATCAACAAGTCAGCAACAAGGGAATCTCCAACCCAAGGTAGACTCTAACACTGATGATCTTTTGAAACAAATTGTTCTTAATCAACAGAATGAGCTGAAAAGTCAAGGTTCGGAGCTGAGGGAGTTGAAGACTCAAATGAGCCAGATTGCCACCGCCCTCCATGAACTTGTAAGTAAGAATTCTGGAAATCTACCTTCCCAACCCACTCCAAATCCAAAGGGGAATGTTAGTGCCATAACATTGAGAAGTGGGAAGCAAATGAACGATACAGCTGTACCTACCATTCCACCGGGATTCACCTCAACTTCAGAGAAGCCACATTCCATACCAACTGATGAACAATCCAAGGAGAAAGATAAAGGTAAGAAAAAGATTGATGATGTTCCTCCTAAACCACTTCCTTTTCCAAACAGGGTTGTTCAAACCAAGAAGATGGCTGAAGAAGCAATGCAAAAGGAGGTTTTGGACACATTCAAGCGTGTGGAGATCAACATTCCTCTACTCGAAGCCATTAAGCAAATCCCAAGGTATGCCAAATTCTTAAAAGAACTTTGTACCAATCGAAGAGGGCTCAAGGGAAATGAGAGGATCAACCTTGGAAGGAATGTCTCAGCACTCATTACACCAACTCTAGCAATGCCAACAAAGTGCAAGGATCCCGGGACATTCACCATCCCATGCACCATAGGGGAGTTTCACTTCTCTGATGCTCTTTGTGATTTAGGAGCTTCAATAAATGTGATGCCTCACTCTGTTTTCTCTTCATTGCAGATTGGTGAGCTCAAGCCTACAAGGGTAGTGGTGCAGCTAGCGAATAGAGCTACAGCATATCCAGCTGGTGTCCTTGAAGATGTGTTGGTAAAGGTAAAGGACATGATCTTCCCTGCTGATTTCTATGTACTAAACATGGAAGATGACCAGGTAAGTTCTCATGCCCCTATCATTCTTGGTAGACCCTTCCTCAAAACTGCTAAGACCATTATCAATGTTCATGAGGGTACTCTTTCCATGGAATTCGGGGATGAAATCGTGAGGTTTAAAATCCTGGATTCTATGAAGTACCCACCAGAGGAACACTCAGCATTCTTTCTCTCTCATTCTGAGTCTCCATGTGATAGTCCCTCTATTTTTGATTCCCAATCTCTTGGGGACTATTCACTTCTTAATGAAATAATGAGTATTGGGTCCAACTTGATGTCTCATTCTACTTCATCCCCTTTAATTCATGATCTTTCTGATCTTGGGATTGGTTCATTTGTCCAATCATATTCGAATTCTGAGCATGTATACTCTGATTATGATATGGCTGCTAATTTTTCTGATGGATTTGATGCATTGTTCTCTCATTCAGATGATATGTATGATTGTGCACAGATGTCTACGCCACTCATGCTTCCATCCATTCAGCAGCCACCATCACTGGAACTAAAGCCATTGCCACCAAATCTCAAATACTCATACTTGTTAAGTGGTGAAAAATTACCTGTTATCATTGCTAACAATCTCTCTTTTGAACATGAAGAAAAACTTTTGAATCTTTTGAGGGAGAACATCAGGGCAATCGGGTGGACCTTGGCTGACATATCAGGTATTAGCCCCTCCATTTGCATGCATAGGATTCTTTTGGAAGATGGAGCTAAACCGGTGAGGCAACCATAAAGGAGACTCAATCCAACCCTTCTGGAGGTTGTTAAAAAAGAGGTTGAAAAATTGCTCGAGGCAGGTATAATCTATCCCATTTCAGATTCTCAGTGGGTAAGTCCTATTCAGGTTGTGCCTAAGAAAAGTGGTGTTACTGTTGTTAAAAATGAGAAAGATGAGTTAGTTCCAATGAGGGTACAAAACAGTTGGCGCGTGTGTATTGATTATAGGAAACTAAATCATTCCACTCGCAAAGATCATTTCCCCCTCCCATTTATTGATCAGATGCTTGAGAGACTAGCTGGGAAGACACACTATTGTTTCTTGGATGGATTTTCTGGATATTTTCAGGTTCCTATAGCTCCGGAGGATCAGGAGAAGACTACATTCACCTGTCCCTTTGGGACATTTGCCTATCGGAGGATTCCATTTGGACTTTGCAATGCCCCAGGTACCTTCCAGAGATGCATGGTGAGTATTTTTTCTGATTTTATTGAGACCTGCATGGAGGTATTTATGGATGATTTTACAGTGTATGTATCTTCATTTGATGAATGTCTAAGAAGTTTGGAAAATGTGTTGAATCGTTGTATTGAGAAGAATCTAGTCCTGAACTTTGAAAAGTGTCATTTCATGGTAGAGCATGGCATTGTCTTAGGGCATGTAGTGTCAAAACATGGGATAGAGGTTGATAGATCTAAGGTAGACATCATTTCATCCTTACCCTACCCTTCATGTGTGCGTGATGTTCGATCATTCCTTGGACATGCTGGATTTTATCGACGCTTCATCAGAGATTTTAGTAAGATCGCTCTACCCTTATCTCGATTGCTTCAAAAAGATATTGACTTCAATTTTGATGATTCATGCAGGGTATCATTTGATGAGCTAAAGAAGTGTCTGACCACTCCACCGATCATACAGCCCCCACGGTGGGAGATTCCTTTTGAGCTTATGTGTGACGCCTCCAACTTCGCGGTTGGAGCTGTCTTATCTCAGAGGGTGGAGGGACGTTCACATGTGATCGCCTATGCATCGAGGACACTAGATTCAGCCCAATCAAACTACACCACAACAGAAAAGGAGTTTCTTGCTGTTATATTTTCTTTAGATAAATTTCGTTCATATTTATTGGGCTCTAAAGTGGTTGTTTTTTCTGACCATGCAGCTTTGAGGTACCTCCTAAAGAAGCCAGATGCAAAGCCACGACTTATCCGTTGGATGCTACTTCTTCAAGAGTTTGACCTTGAGATAAAGGACAAGAAGGGGTCAGAGAATTTGGTGGCAGACCACATGAGTAGGCTTACTCACACACTAGAGGGTGACACCTTGGACCAGGTACCACTTTGGGACACTTTCCCCGATGAGCATCTCTATACCATCTCAGGTAAGCATCCTTGGTATGCTGATTTAGTTAATTACATTGTTGGCTCTGAAATCCCAGTAAATTTGAAGAAGCATCAAGTCCAAAAATTAAAAAGTGAGTCTACGTATTATGTGTGGGATGATCCATACCTCTGGCGCATGTGTAGTGACCAAGTCATTAGGAGGTGTGTTCCCGATCATGAGTTTGAGTCTGTTTTGCATTTCTGTCATACACTTGCTTGTGGTGGACACTTTGGACCCCAACGGACAGCTAGGAAGGTTTTAGACTCAGGATTATATTGGCCTAGTTTATTCCATGATTCCCATGTATTTTGTAAGTCATGCTCTCGTTGCTAACACACTGGAAACATTTCAAGAAGACACGAGATGCCCCAACAACCCATTTTATTCTGTGAGATTTTTGATGTTTGGGGAATTGATTTTATGGGACCTTTTCCTAGTTCATTTGGTTTCTTTTATATCCTTGTTGCTGTCGATTATGTGAGTAAATGGGTGGAGGCCAAGGCCACCAGGACTGACGATTCTCATGTTGTTGTGGATTTTGTCAAAGCACAGATTTTTTGCAGGTTTGGAGTACCAAAGGCCATCATCAGTGACCAAGGGACACACTTTTGCAATAGGAATTTTGCTTCCCTCCTTCGGAAGTATGGGGTGACACACAAAACATCAACACCATACCACCCCCAAACAAATGGCCAGGCTGAGGTTTCAAATCGTGAGTTGAAACAAATCTTGGAGAAAACCGTGCAGCCAAATAGGAAGGATTGGAGCAAGCGCTTGGATGATGCATTGTGGGCTTATAGGACAGCATACAAGACCCCCATTGGTATGTCCCCATTTCGGATTGTTTTTGGGAAAGCGTGTCATCTCCCCGTGGAAGTCGAGCATCGGGCATATTGGGCTATAAAGAAATGTAACATGGATTTGGCCCAAGCTGGAATTCAAAGGAAGTTGCAAATTCAAGAGCTTGAGGAGATTCGCCTGTCATCATATGAGAACTCAAGGCTCTACAAGGAAAGATCAAAAGCAGCTCATGACAAAATGATCCAACAAAGGGAGTTTCATATTGGAGAGAAAGTCCTTCTCTATAGTTCACGACTGAAGTTGATGCCTGGTAAGTTGCGTTCCAGATGGTTAGGTCCTTATATTGTGTCTAATGTTTTTCCTTATGGTGCAGTGGAGATCACACAAGAGGACACTGGAAGGAGCTTTACAGTCAATGGGCAACGTTTGAAGAGATACATTGAGGGACATCCTACTGATGCAGTGGATTTTATCACACTGCATGACCCCATCATCACTTGATCACATCAGGCTGTTCCTAACCCTTTCACTTTTATATTATTTGTCCTATTTAAAAATTCTGCATTTCATGTGCATATATCATCTCACGGGTTCACATTGAGGACAATGCAATATTTTAAGTGTGGGGGAGGGAACCTTTTAGTTTAGTAATTTCAATTGTTTTCCTGTTAAAAAAAAACCAAAAAACAAAAATTGTGTGTTTTTCAAAATTTGCGTGTTTATTTTACAATTTTCTGTGTGTTTTTGAAACTTTTGAGCTGAAATGATTCTCATCACCATTTTTAAATCCATATCAATAAGTGAAACAATTTACCCCTTGAAACTAAGCTTAAATGAATGCTGAAATGACTTTGTTTCAAGTTCAAATATTTAGTAATTTCATGCAAAGTACGCTGAATTTTGAATCCCATGCCAATCTCACTGTCTTTATATTTGAAATCACTTTCCTGTGAGGCTTCTAAACCATTATTTTCATATTCTTTACATTCACCTAACTTCTTGAGAGAGCCAAACCATACTTGATTTAACCAGAATTTGATCTATTCCTGTCAAAACTTGAGGGTTTGAGGTACTTGTGTTTAAATGATTGAGGCATTTGTTTGGTATTAAAACCCCTATTTCAAATAATCCTTTTTTATAATGGCCTACCTTGAATATTTAATCCTTGTAGCCCTTAGAAGCCATGCACAGCCTGTTAGGTTAAGCCACATTACAAGCCAATTTTCCCTATCCAACCAACTCTTGAAGTGAAATTGCATAATCTAGTTGAGCTTAAGTGTGGGGGAAGCTGTCTTGTGTTGTGCCACCACATTATGTGATACTTTGGGTGGAAAATTAAATTCTGAAGAGATGTGTTTGCTGCTAAAGAAAGTCATTATATTGAAAGCTGTGCCTTTTCTGGAGCTTTCATGACAAGTGAAGCTGTGCCTTTTCTGGAGCTTCTAATTGAGGTGGAAAGTTGTGCCCATCTGGAGCTTTCAAGAAAATCATGTTTTAGAAGATTGACATTTTTTATGCTGAAATGATGAATGGTGTAAACCTTTCATGACTTTTCATGATGATGGAGCTGAATTGATACTATGGGGATTGAAGAGAAGACCATATTTAAGTGAAAATTAGATTAATGCAATTTTGCTTTAAAAGAGTCAAGCCCTCCTCATTCAGCCTCAGAGTTTTTCACATCTTAATCCTACCAACCGAAAGCCACAGAACAACCCTGAAAAGTCCTCATGATAAACATATGTCCTTGACTCACATCGGGTAGCGATGTAGGAATCTATCAAGCCTATGGTGACCCTTGTATGAGTTTGGATGAGAAAGACATTGCAAAAAAATTGATATTTGAGTGATGAGAGAAAATTCAAGCGAGGTAAGTGTTTTGTGCATGGGTGGATAAATGAAGTGGAAATATATTGAATGATATAAATGAAGAACCTGAAATAAGGTTTTTTATGAGGCATGATATCTTTTTTATTCTTGGTGTGAAATTGATTGATCTTAAAGATATGTGTTTTAAAATTGGTTTTGATTTGATATTGATGTTTACTTGATATGAGGTTTTGCCCAGGTGTGCAAAAGGGTAAGTGTGGGGGAGTTGATAAAACACTATTTTATTGAATATTTTATTGATAATAAATGATATAATTTCCTCACATTGTGTTAAATATGTTTATTTATAAAATATTTGGGATTTGATCATTCATTTGAAAATTTGGTGAAAATTCCAGTTTTACCCTTAATAGTGCACTGTATTATTTCGAAGATAAATATTTTTATATTTATTATTTGAATTTGAAATTTTGTAACAGTGTTCCTAACTTAATTATCTACAACTTTTATTCAGGACACTAAAGCTAAAGAGTTAATTTGTTTGTTGAAATTGGGCCATGAAGTCAAAGTTGGGCTGGGCTCTCCAGAATGGAGAAGGTTCTGTATTTGGGCCATATCCTCTACATACGGGCTTGGATTGAGCCCAAATTTTGAGGAAAGCTCGGGGACATGATGTGGCACAAATCATCCTTCTGTAAGGCCGGTCAATTCACGCGTTTTGGAGGTCAAATGGGCGGTTCAAGTTTCATTAAAATATTTGGCCGAGATTTTGTATTCACACTTGAAACCACTTTAAACCTAGCCTCCCCTCCACTCTATAAATTAGTGATTTTCTCATTTGGAGAGGCTGGTTCGTGCATTGGGAGATTGGAGGCAGAGGAGAATTGGTTTCAACCAAATTCTCCAACCATTGTAAGAGAGGTAGCTCTTGAAGCAAGGATCCTCTCATCGAAGCCTCCTTCTTTCCTTCATGTTGTAATTGTTTTGTTTGTGTAATAAACTTCTTTGTTCTTCTTTTATTTCTTCTCTTTTCCTCTGTTTTATTTAAATTTATTCTTCTCTTAATCTTCCTCTTGGGGCTGGAATTCTTGAGTATAAGCGATATTGGGTTATACCCATTATAAACCTTTGCACATGCAAAACGCTTCTACGATGATTACGCCACCCATGGAAGAGTAATTTTTAGTGATCGATCTATCTTCTACCCTCTTCATTTAATTATTTTGAATCATTGAGCCTACTGTAATTCACTTAATATGATCCATGAATTATGTTTTTAAATTTTAAGAAACTAAGCAAGCAATTGAACAATTAATACAAAAACACGCGAGGTCGAGATTTTGTGTAAATTGTGAGAGTGCGAGCTTAATCGGTAATACAAAACCACTTGGGATAAATTTGTAGAGTTAAAATATAATCCCTAAACACAACTCATCCTCATTTCCAGAATGGATTTGTGCTCTAATTAACCACTGACCATAAGCTAACCTTAGAACAACAATCAAAGCAGGGTTCTGCGATTGCATGTTCCGAAGCTAGCCTAGGGTTTAAGTAATTCCATCTTTGTGGTTAAGTTAACTCTTGTAGGGTTCGAGGGTTAACAAATTAGAGGATCATAATTAAGTGGATATTCATTTAAATGATAATGATTAATATGTAAATGAAGAGGTAGAGTTAGATCGATTACGCCTTTTAAAATATTTTCTAAAAAAAACATCTTCTTGTTGTGTTATTTTAATCGGAATTCATTTCAAAACTAAAAACAAAAAAAATACAATCTTCTTCCAGCAAACTTCTTCTAGATTCATAAACTATAAACAACCCCCATCCTTTTCTAGTAGTGTTTTTATTCTCTTTTATTTTATTTTTAGAATACCTCTAATAAGATGTTTTAATTCACTTCCTCCTTTGAGAGACGACCTTGGTTAGCCCCCTATGCTACACCAAGTAAACTAAACATTAGCTTCATAGAGTGTTGTGCTTGGAGTTTTATCCAACGTAACTCACTTTTGAAGTTCTTTTGAGAGCGCGTGCGACAACGCTCTTTCAGTGCCCTAAAAACCAACTTGTTTTGTACTTGAATACATGTTTTTCATTATTAAAGAATTTTTTTATCACAATTTTTTTGTTCTTCTACATGAAATTTTGTGTGATAATGTTCTAAGAATATATGTTGTACTAAAAGGTTATAGCAGTTTCCTGGTATAATGAGAACCTAGAGGTGCCATGACCTTATTTTTTATACTTATTCTATGGATGGATGATATTTACTGATGGGACAATGATGATATAGGATATTAGGAGTAGGAGGCTGAAAGCATGTTTGATTTTCACCTATTGGCTGTTCAAGGTTTTGGTGCTCTGCTAATGTGTATAGCAGCACTCGGGTCGAATCCTCGGCGATGATACTTTTTAATAGTCGATTGTTTTTAGTTGATTGCATTCTGATTAGGGGGTTTGTTTTCAGAGCTTATGAAATGATTGATTGATTGATATTGATTTAAAATTTTGATAATATATTGGGGTGAGTTCATTATCAGGGATTCAAGCTTGTGATATCCTTGAGTTTTTTTTTATATTGCATTTAAATTAACACTCATGTCACAAGTTGATGTTGATTGGAATTTCTGAGTGTTAAGGCTTTAATCCAAGCCATAACTTATATTAGGGTTATAATCTCAATCATATCTTGTTGATGGTGGTGTATTTATGGTTCCAATAATCCATGGAAACCACTCGTTAAACAAAAAAAGTCATCAATTCATGACATGTTAAGTCCAACATACACAATGTTAATTCAAAGAATACTCATCGAGCAAAAGCTTTCAATCGCTTAACATTACTAAATTATAAATCATCCCAATGAAAGATTTACTCATCCATTGAAATGATTAGTAATTTTTTTATAATTATTATGATGATAATTTAAGAAGATAAGAAAAAGAAAGGGATAAGAAAATATTGGTGCGACGAACACACACACAAATGATGATGATAATTAAAAACGAACTTTAGATTGAATGAGAAAGAAAAAGAAGGGAAGGTGATTCAACTATATTTAAACTATTTTAAGAACATTAATATTAAACTATATAAGGTGGATGAGAATAAGATATACTTAAGAATAAACTTTCATTGAAACATAATTACAAAGAAAAGACTTACAAGATTACAATAATAAAGAACACAAAAGTAAAAGGAAACAAAGAGAGGAGGAATGGTATCTCAAGTTTTAACTTGAGTATGGCATGTCCTACCAAGCTCTTGGAAAGTCTTTGGTCATTACAATATGTGCTCCTCTCTTCTAAAATGCCAACTCCTTTGATCGAGAGGAGGGGGATGTATTTATAGCCCAAGGAAGTGGACTGTTTACATTCTCAATTTGTCCCTCAACTTGCATCGCCAATTTGGCTATTCAGACAGCCTACTCTCGAGATAGACTCTTCTTCAAAGTTGTATATAATAATGTTGGTCGAATTATATCAAAACTTGGAGTCATTTGGACTTATGGAGCCAATGTTTTGTCTGTTTTATTAAACGATGTTAATCTATCCATTTCAATCCAGGCTTTTTATAAGGCCAAAATGTGAATGGATTTATCAATAGGAATACGCCTTCAAATCCGAACACTTTATTCAACAAAGTTGGCCACCTATATCTCCTATTTCACACTAAAAAATCTCAACTTGATTGGATGAATAAATCCGGATACATTTCATGAATACTGTACTTATTTTAATTCTCATCTAGAATGGTGGGGTGAGTTTAAATGAATTAGTTGGTCCCCTTTTCTTTGTATTTGGGCCTTGAAATTTTTATCCAAGACTCCTTACATTGTCCCCAAAACATTTTAGAAGAATAAATGAATTTGGAATTCTGGATTGAGCCCAGTACTTCAATCTTCATAGCTGGTCCAGTTTCTTTATAGATTCTGTAGACCTTCTTGTGTGGACCATATGACCCTTAAAATGGAAGAATTGACCCATGATTCCTGCTAATGAAATGTTTTATATTGAAAGATTAATCCTAAAAAATAAGAACCATTTAATTTGGATAAGTAGGGTGATATTTATTATTAAAACATTAAACGGACTTGAATCTAGATGAATTCAAATAGTGCTCAAAATTTATATTTAGTATTAAAACATTAATATTTCACACAAATTATGCACATTTCATATAAAATCAGTAAAGGGAGTATATAATAAGTTATGAAAATATTAATAACATCAGAGGATCATAAGACATTGAGACGCCTTCTCACAGTATTCTCCCTTGGTAATCTCCAAGATAGAAGGTTATAAGAACAAGTCCATCAATAAAAAAAATCCTCATTTCAATGTGTCATTGGATGTTCCTATCTGTGGACATGTGTATTGATCCTTAGAATTTATGATTATAATTAATATATATCATGACTCATGTACTTTGATGTATTAATGAAAACTGTGATGATATATGTTCACAGTAAAGTAGGATATGTTAGGTGCATCACGAATGATTTTACATTAATGGATAATGTGAGAAAGGATGTATCCCTTCTATCCATGGATGAAGGTTAATATCTCAGACCCTTTGATGGGAATGTAACTGCCTAAATAAATCCATTCCCATGGTGTTCGATGGGCATGTTCATTTTCAGAAATCAAAGAAAGAGACGTCAATCATATAGGTTGATGGCACTGGCATGCAACTAGCTTTATTTGAGATATTTTTATAAAAGGATTATATTACACAATAAAAGTTCATAGGAGATTGGACGTTGTTGAGATGTTAACTTTTTTTATTTATAAGAATCATTGGCGTGTTTCTAGATGCTAATCTTGGACTTTAGGCGGTTATGTCTAATGACACCGAGAAAAAGGCTCATATGGTCACATACTGAGTGTATCCACAGTCTCATTTAAATTATAATATTGAATTTAACAAGTTAGAATAAATAATATTTATTCAGGATTGGTTGATCATCATAATTTAATTACAAGTTATTCGAAATAACGAGTGAGTTAAATGATAATAATAAATATTATTTTGAAAGTTTAGAGAATATAATATCTATTATATTTATCGTAGAATAATGTAGTGACATTTATTTAATTAAATAGTCCTTATTTGAGGATCAGTAAATAGTAACAAAGGAAACTGGACCGAGTTTAATGGTTCAATTAGTTATAATTTATATTTATTTATGTTATTAATGTGTTATTCATGTCATGTAGTAAATATTATTATTATTATTATTGGACACGATATCATTTTAGAATATTAAAGATGGTTTGGGGATTGTGTAAGATTTTTCAACCCTAAACCAGATATAATAAGTATCAAATTGTATCACTTTCCTAATTCACTTTTGGTGTGCACAATGGATAAAGAGAGACTGGTTCAATCCCTAGAGTGTGCTCCCTCTTCCTCCTCTCTCAAGCATTTGAGAGATCACCAAGGGTTCTTCATCCTTCGTGGAGAATACTGCTACGATCAACCACAAACAATGCAAGCGATCAGGATTGGCCATGATAGCACCCGACGATTCTACGGTGTTGATCGAAGATTGTGGTGCACATGTGGATCAACGCAAGAGGGATTCTTCACTTCAATCCTGTAATGCAACGATGATGCGGCGTATTCTATTCCATTGGATCATCAATGAAGAGAGAATTACACAAGAGGTAATTCTATATCTACTTATAAATTAATTATGAATTACATGTGAAGATCATCTCCCAATGGTTCTAGCGTATTGGTGTTTTATATTAATCGGCTATTTTTCATTGGACATAATCTCATGATTGTGTAAAGCAATGATAACATATGATTTAAGACTAAAATCTGAGTTGGTCATACCTTCGCAGGATGCTTCCACTACGCCTGAAACCTATAGAAGTGACGTGGTAAAGCCCTTTAATTTCTCATGCTTGCACTAGATAATTTGAGATCGATGATTTAGAAAATGAATTGTATGTGTGGATGATATATATGGTTCCTAACTTGGTGCCTTTAAGCCACGACATGTCGATAGTGAGGGAATTAAATCAGAAATTTCAAATGAACATGGAACTATTTACAGTTTCGTTTGATTTAATTTGTTATGCTTAAATTGAATTATATGTGGTCCTTGGAGAAATTAGAGTAATGTGTTTTATGGATTTGATATTTTTTAACATGAATCCAACCCCAAAATTTAAATTGTGTATTTTTCATACTTTTGTTGCACCTCATATTCATTCAGTCACATATGAATGGGAGTGGAAACACATTTGGAGATAATACGATGACTAAGATATGGAAGACATTAAATAGATTTTAAGGTATGAAAAGTTATTGAAAGTGATCTCCAAAAAAGGAGGAGATGTCAAGAAAATGAAAGAGTAGTCTTATGAAGGAATGTCTAAACACTAATCATGCCCAACTGCCTATCAAATTTCAAAATCCTAGGAAATTCACCATTCCTTGCATAATGGAGCATTTGAATTTCCCCTTTAACTTCCCTTTGGAAGTCTTCCTCAAAATAATCACATCCATTTACACACCATCACAATCCACACACAACTTTAAACACAACACAAGTTACAACGGCTTCCTCAATCATCCACTTACACATTCCAAAGTCTACTCTACATCCATGTGTCTATAATCACCCACGCACTCTCAACTCTTAATTGGGTCGATCACACCCACTTACCCTTGCATAGAAATCATACAACACAATCAATTACAAATTAAGTGGAGAAATTAGGGACCACTTGCCTAATCATGAAGTTATTTGTTCTTAAGGGATGCATGTTCATAACATCCAATTCCACATCACCCATAGCCCATGTTTGAGAATTTCCTACCAATGGAAAACGTTGTTGATACACTATTCACATGAATTTTAATTTGAGTGCGTGTCATTCTTGTGCAGGGGCCAACATGAATTTTAATTTGAGTGTTTTGAGCTTGATTGGGGTTTTATTATATCGTGTAAAGTGAGATTTTTCTTCATGGTGTCACTATTTGTGATCAACAGTTCTCTGGTGACATTAGTGTCATTAGTGGTTTCAACGTCTTCTATGTTCTTGATATTTTTTTATAGAAAAAGAAGATATATATTACTTATCAATTGAATCAGCTATAAAAATCCAATCGGGAAATTGATCAATCTAGCAGTGCTTATACCAAGACTTCTGAAAGCTCGCCAGCTGATGGGCTTCGTGATTACCCTCGCGCAAGATGAAGGAAATGTTTCTAGATGAGAGGGACTCAGCTAGAGCCCAAATTTTTATCATAATAAGCCCAAACATCTGTGAGTCTTTCCCTTTATTTGACAGGGAATTAATGAGATCAAGGCAATCTGACTCTGAAACCACATGATTACATCCTTTAGCCTGAGCAAGTTGAATCCCTTAAAGAATAGTTGAAACTTCTGTGACCATCGGCTCCAGCATCCAAAGATTTCCATGCACTGCACTTCAATAATTTGGCCGTAACATTCTCGGGAAATGAGCCTCACCCAAATAATCACGTATATGAGATTCATATAATCACATATACTAATGAGTATGAGTATTTTCCAATGTGCCAATATGTAGGTGGGTATCCCTTTATAAGAAATCCTATAAAAAAAATATACCTCCGCTCCACCAACAACATCAATTTAATGATAATTAAAAAAACAACTTAATGGGGGCATCATCTATCGGGTCGGTCCATTCTCATAAGAATTCCCTGATATTAATACGAAACCAAAAAAGAAGAAGAAACTCAAAAAAAACAAAGAAACAAACAAATAGGAAACAAGTCTCTAGACCACTGGGCAAATCACAATATTCAGCGCCAGACCCAATCAATAGATATCAAGAAAGTGAGCCCAATATTATCATGATCCCTCCAGTGACCGGTGGCCCATGAGACGTACACACTTCGGATGAACCACATACACACATTCGAGGCATTGGTAGGCTCATCCCCATCCCTGCTCGTCGCACTCGCAATAGATGAAAGGCCCACCGCCTGTGACCTCAGACTCCAGGTCAGCTCGTGATAGCGGCCAACATGGAGCTCTAATGAAGGGAGCCCCCTGGATTCCTCCTCCATCCGCTTCTCCGGCAGCTCCACCCTGGATCTGGTGAAGGGATACCCCTCATCTTGATAAATATTGGTGTAAATTAACTTCCCTTAATTCATTTTATGATTTTCATATTAAAATTTTCATTGAATTTTTTTCCTGTCATTTAATTGTTCACCCCCCTGTTTTATATGTTTTTTTATATACTGGTTATGTTTTAACGGGGTGCCGATTGTTTTGAGGTCTATATTCCTTGGCCATTTGACACGCTGGCCATCCTCAACGGTTCTTTGGTTTTTGTTTGCACTGTTGATCTTGTATGCCTCCGTTTAGATCCTATCCTTAATTCTGTAACCAGCGGTTTAGGGTTCTGCTATGTTGTTTGAACCACTGTACTCATGGAAGTGTTTCCTTGTTGTTTCGTTGCGCCGTTCGGGTGTGGCAGAGTATTTCATCACCCCTTCCAGTGGATCATTCGCTGGATGGAAAAAAAAAAATCTGAAAAATCACTCTCGCCGCTGGACTCCGCCTCCCCCGATCCCGGTTCCTTCGATTCCGGGTCTTCATCCTCAAAGGAGGATTTAATCGGGTGTCCTACCAGCCCCCCTCTGCATACCCCTGGTAGGCGGATCACGGTGGAGTATCGCGTCGGCTTCCCTCCCCTATGAGGAAGTGCGGGTACTCGATTCTTGAAGGCTGCAACCCTGATCCCGAGCGATTGTTCCACGACGAGTTCCAATATGAGCTGCACCATTGACAATCCTGAAAACATGAAGATATTCGGACGGCTGGATTTAACCCAGCGCTGTAAGTTTTTTCATCTCGAATCTCATAGTGCGTGCTTTCTGGTTCTGGTAACGTATTTTGCTGCTGGTTCTGTCTCTTTTCTTGTATCCTGTAACCAGTTCGCATCCTTTGAACATATAATAAAAAGCGTGTGTGGTGTGGGTGGTGTTCTTGTCGTGCAGTAGGTCCCCAAATGGGCCTAAGCATGTTAAATCCCTTGTTCTGTTTACTATTCCGCTTTTCTTGCATTGTTTTCTGGTTCTTGCATAATCTGTGATCAACTCCAGATCGATTCCTTCATTTTTGGTTGGTTTGGTTTCATTCCACTGCTTATACATATACCAACATGTGGTATCAGAGCTACCCTGGATGCTGTGTCTTCTCATTTTAGTTTTATGTCTAAACTTCCTTTTGGTTCCTATTGTTTTATGCAATCTTCCTTGCTGTAGTTAAGTACACATCCCATTGTTAGTCTGTTTACAACATTCTTCTATTGTTTCTTCGATTTGCCTGCTTGCTGCAATAGTTTACATCTTGATTAAATTTGTTTTTTTTCTTTAACCAAATCTGGTATTGCTATTTTTTTTACAAATTATTAATACACCTTGGCTGTAAGCACCCTGCTGACAACCCCTTAGTATTTTGTTTCCAGCATCATTGCAAATCTACCTGTTGCATTCTATTTACAGTTTATTACCAGTATTTTTCTTCCTTCTTTTACAACACTTTTAATTGTCATTTTATTCTGCCAGCATTCCATTGTCGTTGTTGTCCCTTTTTCTAAGTGAAATCATTGTATTTGCCGAAGTTATTCGCTTTTCATATCTCATGGTACGCATTTACCCAACACTTATCGTTGTCCCCAATCACTCGACATCTACCCATATGGATAAAAATTTCTACAATGCGATATAAAAATTGAGAAGTTTGATGGATTCAATGACTACAATCAATGGCGAATTAAAATGAGGTCTTTACTTGTCCAAAAAGGTTTCATTGATGCCTTATGTGGGGCTATGAAGCCTGTTTTTACCATTAATGAAACTGGTCAAACAATCACAGAATACAAACAGGTTCCCCTTGACATACTAGTTGAGGACCATAGATCACTTTTGATTTCCTTTGGTGATAAGGTTCTTAGGGAAGTGTCCTATGAGTCTACCGCTCCAGGAATATGGCTCAAATTAGGAATGTTGTACATGACTGCATCCGTAGTTAGAAGACTTTATAAGAAGCACTGAATGTTCACCTTTAGGATGAAACCAGACACTTCCATAAGATCCCACCAAGATGAATTTAATAAAGTCATGTTAGACTTACCCAACATTGATGTTTCTATAGATTATGAGGATCATGCGATGATTCTCTTAATCTCTCTTGACTACAGTTATAGTACACCTGTTGAGACCATGATGTACGGTCGTGACTCATTGACTTTAGAAGAAGTAAAATCAACCCTTCTGTCCAAAGAGATTCATTCCAAACCTAAGGTAAAGGTTGAGGCTGAGAGTCTATTTACTAGGGAAAGACCTCAGGTAAAAGGTAAGAAGAAACAATTTAATAGAGATAAGAGCAAAAATACTGAAGGATCAAAACCAAAGGATAATTTCAAAGATAGAAAAGTAACCTGCTTCCATTGCGTCAAACCCGGGCACATTAATCCCAAGTATAGGAACCTTAAGCATGAGCAAGAACGCACACAACCCACTGACCAGTCTCTCCCTGTCAACTATGGATATGACATTGCTGAAGTCTTGAATGTTTCTAGCTATGCACTCGATTGAGAGTTGATCTTAGACTCTGGTTGTTCCTTCTATATGTGTCTGAATAGTCTTTTTTAGAGCTGGTTGAAAGAGTGGAAGGGGATGTCCTGTTAGGAAACAATAAGAAGTGCAAGGTTGAGGGTATAGGATCTATCCTGATAGAATTAGATGATCATTCAATCATCACCTTACTTGATGTAAGGTAGGTCCCGAACGTACAATGAAAATTGATTTTCTTGGGAGTCCTTGATCAAAAGGGACACACCTTTAGATCAGAATCGGGTTCTATTAAGATCTCTAAGGGATCTAGAACCATCATAAGAGAGAGTCTCACAAACGGGTTATATGTCTTGAATGGCAAGACCCATTCAAGATAGTTGGGTAGTGATTACAATACAAATATTGACAACACTATGCTCTGACATAGGCGCTTGGGGCATATAAGCTCCAAAGGGCTTGAAGAACCCAACTAGTTGGGGCTATTGAGTGACATTACACCTTCTAATCTTCCATTTTGTGAAGATTGTGTGATGGGTAAGGCTAAAAGGGTGAGCAGGTCCTCCTTCAAAGATGCCTCCCCACTTGAGTATATCCATTCGGATTTGTGGGGGCTAGCTAAGACCACCTCACATGGTGGAGGGTCCTATTTCATCGCGTTTATTGATGATTTCTAAAAGAAGGTTTGGGTTCACATCCTCAAGAATAAATATGATGTTTTCCAAACCTTCAAGATCGGGAAAGCTTCAGTTGAGAACTTAACTGGAAAGAAAATTAAAACCATGAGAACAAATAATGGGCTTGAATACCTGTCTACTGAGTTCATTCAATATTACGAGTCTGAAGGAATTAAGAAGAATAAAACTATTAGGAAAAATCCCCAACAGAATGTCCTAGCAGAGAGGATGAATTGGACTATACTTGAAAGAGTCGGTAGTATGCTTGCATACTCAGGCCTCCCCAAATCTTTTTGGGGTGAGGCCACCCGCATTGGTGTGTATCTCATCAATAGGTGTCCCTCTTCTGTGAACCAATTCAAAACTCCTGAAGAACTCTGGATCATAAAGCCCCCTTCTTATTCCTACCTAAGGGTTTTTTGGTTCTACGACCTATGCTCATGTCAAGACTGATAAACTGGAACCAAGAGCCCTTAAATGAATTTTCGTTGGTTTTCCCTAGGGAGTTAAGGGATAAAAACTCTGGGTAGATAAACAGGGATACCAAAAGTGCATTATTAGTAGAGATGTGGTCATTCATGAATCATTTGCTCCTAAGACCCGGACTGTCACATGTGGCAGTTGTGAACCAGACCTTCATAAGTCTGATGAAGATGAGGCATCAGCTCATGTTGAGATTGATGTCCAGCCTACTCCACCTCCTCCTCATCCCACTGATGCGGCTGATTCCGAGACTAGCTCTAGTTCATATTCAAATTCTGAACTTCCTACTGCTCATCAGGACTACCAGTTGACCTGTGATAGGCAAAGGAGGGTACCTAGACCTCCTGCCCACTTTATCCAATATGATATGGTTTCATATGCCTTCCATGTGGCCCAGGATTTTATTGACGATGATCCTAAATCCTATAAACAAGCCCTGAAAGACAAAGACTCAAAGCAAAAGTAATTAGTTCCAAATGTATCTTCAAATGAAAGGAGGTTAACACTTAGGGAAGGAAAATCAAATTGAAAGCAAGGCTAGTTGCTAAGGGTTTCCTCCAGAGAGAGGAAATTGATTATTTCAAAATATTTTCCCCAGTCGTTAAGCATTCTTCTATTCAACTATTGTTAGCCTATGCGGCCTATAATGATCTTCATATAGAGAAGCTAGATGTGAAAACTGCTTTTCTACATGGTGATCTGAATGAAAAGATTTATATGAAACCTCCCGATGGGTATCCAATTGAATTCAAACTGAATCAAGCATGCCTTCTGAATAAGTCTGTGTATGGCCTCAAGCAAGCATCAAGGCAATGGTACTCAAAGTTTGATTCGTTTATGTTGGGTAACAAATTCGCCAGGAGTCAGTATGATGCTTGCGTTTATTTCAAAGCAACAAAAACCCGCATCATTTATTTTTTACTGTGTTGATGATATACTCATCATATGCAAGGATATAAATCCGATTTCTTCAATCAAGTCCCAATTAAAAAACAGTTTTGAAATGAAGAACCTAAGTGCGGCCAAACAAATCTTGGGTGTCGAAATCATTAGAGATATACCTAAAAAATTGCTTTATCTAACTCAGCACGCTTACGTTTTAAAACTTGTAAATATCCCTCTTGCGCATCATTTTAAACTTTCCTTGACTCAAATGCTTACAGATACATTAGATATTGAATTTATGTCTAAAATTCCTTATGCTAACATAGTAGGTAGCATAATTTATTCTATGATTTGCACTCGCCTTGATATTGCCTTTACTGTTTTCACCCTTAGTAGGTTCATGGCCACTCTAGGGGGGAACCCACACGGGCATGCCCTGAAATGGCTTCTTATAGGTATCTTTCTTGTACTTCTAGTATCTCTTTATGCTCTGGTAGAAATGTAGACTCTGCTGAACTTATCTATGGTTATGTCAATGATGACTATGCCGTAAACATTTATAGTTCTGTTATTATTGTCTATTCTGATAGCCAGTCAGAAATTCATTTATCTAAAAACTTAGTTTTCCATGTTTAGTCAAAGCGCGCGCGCGCGCGCACGCACACACACACATATATATATATATTAGACTACATTTTATTAGAGATGTCATAGAATCTGGTACCGTGTGTATCAATAAGATACACACTGACATAAACCCAACTGATAGTTTGACTAAAGTTGTGGTTCTGTCTATGTTTAAATCTCCTTTAGATAGGTTAAACTTGGTCCTAGTTCTATGACCCTTCGGTGCAAGAACATCTCCAGATTTTTAATTGAAAATGGTGGAGATTTGTGAATTAAGTTCCCTTAAATTCATTTTATGTTTTTCGTATTAAAATTTTCATTTAATTTTTTCCCTACCATTTAATTTTCACACCCCTATTTTATATGTTTTTTTATGTACTGGTTATGTTTTAATGGGGCGCTGCTTGTTTTGAGGGCTATATTCCTTGGCCATTTGACACGCTGTCCATCCTTAACGATTCCTTGGTTTTTGTTTGCACTATTGATCTTGTATGCCTCTGTTTACATCCTGGCCTTACATCTGTATAGTGTTTCCTTGGTTGTGTTGTTGCGCCGTTCAAGTGTGGCAGGGGGTTTCATCACCTCTTCCAATGGATCATTCACTAGATGAAAAAAAAAACAGATCTAAAAAATCTCTCTCATCGCTGGACTTAGCCTCCCCCTCTCTCGGTTCCTTCGATTTTGGGTCAGAATCCTCGAAGGAGGATTTAATCGGGTGTCTTTCCAGGCCCCCTCTGCATACCCCTGGTAGGCGGATCACGGTGGAGTATCGCGTCGGCTTCCCTTCCCTGCGAAGAAGTGCAGGCACTCGATTCTTGGAGGTGGAAACCCTGATCCCGAGCGGTTGTTCTACGGCGAGTTCCAATTCGAGCAGCACCATTGACATTCTTGAAAATGTGAAGAGATCCGGATGACTATATTTAATCCAGTGCTGTAAGTGCTTTCGTCCAGAATCTCATAGTGCGTGTTTTCTCGTTCCTGTAATGTCGGTTGCTACTGGTTCTGTCGCTTTTCTTATATCCTTTAACAAGTTTGTATCCATTGAACATTTAATAAAAAGTGTGTGTGGTGTTGGTGGTGTTCTTCCAAAGGGGCCAAAGCACGTTAAATCCCTTATTCTATTTACTATTATGTATTTCTCTCATTTTTTCTGGTTCTTGCATAATCCGCGCCCAACTCCAGATCGATTCCTTCTTTTTTGGTTGGTTTGGTTTCATTCCGCTGCTTATCCATATACTAACAGTTGATCTTGCTCTGGCCATTTTTGGTCTCGGTTCGGTCGTTGGGCCCCAGAATCACCAGGCAGAGGATCCCTTGGGCGTCGAAGTGTCGAGTCTTGTTGTGGTTCGTTGACCAAGAATAGAGAAGAATGGAGGGAGAAAACAACCTTTATTTCACCAACCAAGCATTTACAAAATTCCCTCTCTACACCTCTCTCTCTCTTACATAGAGCTCTCTCGGCTCTCTTTGGATACAATGAAGCTCTCTTGGCTTAGATTAGTAATATTGTAAGGCTCCTGAGACCCTCCTTTTATAGACATGGCGGGGGTGTCAGGTATGACACAACTCCTCCACCAATCCCCCCCCCCCAACCATTCGACTTCCATAATGGGCAGCCCCCTACCATTGAAGTCCTCCATGGTGGCTATGGTTGGTGCACTAACCAGCTACCACGACAGCTGGAAAAGCGCAAGGTCCAACAATTCTCCCCCTCCAGCTGCAATCTGCTGGAGCATCTGTAATGGTTTGGCTTCTCTCGAGCAACCACCTTTGTCAGCATATCCACCAGGTTCTCATTCGTGTGGATCTTCACAAGTTGCAACAGTTGTCAATCCATCACTTTGCATATCCAATGACAACGAATGTTAACTCCCCCTCATCAGTCAACAACAAGTACTTTGACTCCAAGTATTTTGTTGACAAAATCCTTCCTCATGAAGATCTTCAAACCTGTGAAATGTTAGGTTTGGGAGGCACAACATCACCTAGCTCCTGTGATGGTTTTCAACTTCTTGTGGACAGGAATGAGTCTTCCCCTTCTCAATATCCTCCTCCACTGCCTCTTGGTTCGCTGCCAATGAGTCTTCTTACAACTCCTCCTCTTCATTGACAGGTGGTGCTGGTACAAGTGTTTACCTTCGTGACATTCTAGGATTTTGAATGTCCTCGATCGTCTGGTTCTCATGGAACACGACATCTCTGCTTCTGATCACCTTATTCTCCTTCCGGTCCCAAAGCTTATATCCAAACTCCTCATCTCCATAGCCAATGAAGATGCATGGAGTAGATCTGTCGTCTAGCTTTTGCCTGAGCTGCTTGGATGTATGTGCAAATGCCAAACATCCAAATACTTGTAAATGAGAGTAAGATGGATATTTACCAGACCATATCTCCTGTGGAATCTCAAAATCCAGTGAGACCGACGATGATTTATTGATGAGGTAGCATGCAACATGAACAACTTCTCCCCAGAATGGCTTAGGGAGTTTAGCTAAACTCATCATGCTTCTGACCTTCTCCATGATGGTTTTGTTCATCCTTTCTGCAACTCCATTGTGTTGTGAGGTGCGAGGGACCATCCTCTCATGTCGGATGCCCTGACTCCTGCAACATACATCAAATTCCCTGGATGTGTGCTCTCCACCATTGTCTGAACGAAGACACCTTATCTTCCTTCCAATTTTATGCTCCACCATGGCATGGAACATCTTGAAGTAGTCCAGTACTTGGTCCTTCATCTGCATAAAGAACACCCACACCCTTCAAGATGCATCATGAATAAAGGATAGGAAATATTTGTTACCTCCGAGTGAATCCACCTTCATGGGTCTGCATACATCAATTTGCACCAGATCCAGCAACTCTGATCTTGTGATGAAGCAGTATTGAATGAGACTCTATGCTTCTTCCCATACAAGCAGTATTTACAAGGATCAAGTGATGCATCCTTGTCAATAATGATGTACTTCTTCTTCGTTAGGGTAGATAACCCTTTTTCACTCATGTGGCCGAGTCTCCTATGCCGCATATTGGAAGATGTTACTCCTTCCGCCATGTTGAGGTTGTCTGCGCATATCTTCACATGAGTTTTGTACAATGCACCGCATATGTGTCCTCGGGCAATGAGAATGACTCCTTTTGTCATCTTCCATGCTCCATTACTGAAGATGTTGTCATAGCCTTGTCGATCAAAGGATACACCTAATAACAGGTTGAGTCGAAGGCTTGGAACATGCCGAACATCCTTCAGGGTGATTGTGTATCCAACTTTCATCTTGACTTGGATATCACCCATTCCAACAATCTCCACTGAACTGGTGTTCCCCCTATTGACTGCACCAAAGTCACCAGTTTGATAAGTTAAGAAATACTCACGATGCAGAGTGACATGGTACGATGCTGCAGTATCGACCACCTATTTTGTGTCTTGCCCTGATGTATGAAAGTATGTATCTTCTTCGTCTTTGGAGCAAAGAACAACTTCTCCGAAGACGCTCACATGCACATCTTCATTTCCTCTTCGTTGATTGCTACTTTAACCATTTGCTTGTAGAAACTTTCGGCAGTTCTTCTTCATATGTCCCTCCATGCCATAATCGGCCTCCTCCCATTTGTGGATCTTCCTCTGTTCATGCTTTGGCCTCTGCTTCCTGCCCCACGACCTCCTCTTTGTTGTCTCCCTCGCTTCTCCAGAATGAGAGCTTGCGTCTGGTTGTAACGTGCATCCTTCCTTCGGGCCTCCTCGTTGAACAGTGCATCCTTTACCATCGTCATGGTGTAAGTTTGCCTCCAGGCACCGAGTAGCTGAGTGAGACAACAAGCATATCCCAGCTATCGGGAAGTGTGCAGAGTAAGTGGTTCGCCTGATCTTCATCATTTAGAGTCTTACCGGCATCCACTAACTAGTTCACCAGGCTTTGGAACTCGCTGGTGTGTTTGGCAATAGAGCTTCCACTATGTAGTCAAAGATTCATCAACTGCTTCAACAAGAGGATGTTATTTCAAGCGGTCTTGAACTGGTACGCATTTTTCAACTTTTTTCAAAGTTCGTACGCACCAGTCTCTTGAGAAACATGGTGGTAAACACTGTGATCGATCCATTGGCGGATTTGACCGATCGTCTTCTTGTTCATCTTTTTCCACTCCGCTTTCTTGGTGGCATCGGGGTTGACTCCCTCATTGTCAATGGGGTAAAAAAGATCCTTAGCATTGATGAGATCTTCCATTCGAGACTTCCAAGTAGAGTAGTTCGAAGAAGTCAACATAATCATCCCTCATATTGATGATCCCTCCATTGAATTTTAATTTTGAAAAATTCAGTGCAGAAAATGAAAAAATTGGTGCTCACTGTTGCATTCGTAATGGTCGAAAATGGTGGAATCGACTCCCTGATCGTCGAAATCAAACATCGATTAATCAAAAAAGTATCAATGACTGAGATCATCTGATGATGTGGCGGTGACTTTTTGATGATGTGTCGATGACGTGGCACGCCAGAGCAGCTGCTGAAAACTTGTCGAAAAGTTCACCGACGCCCAAATAGTACCTTCTTCTCCAGCAAGGGGTACTATAGCACTTGAGGTTTGACTGAACTTTGACTGAGTCTATGAAGCTCGTTTTAGCTTCGTGTTTTATGCTGTTTGCGCCGTTGGAATCGTATCGACACAAGCTTTCAAAATATGCCTTCAAAACACGATTTCGGTAAACTTAGATTTTCCGGTCACCAGAAATTTTCCACTGCCCGTCGCTGTTTCACCGAAACCTCCTCTGATACCACTTGTTGTGGTTCGCTGACCACGAATAGAGAAGAATAGAGGGAGAAATCAACCTTTATTTCACCAAGAACAAAGCATTTACAAAACTCCCTCTCTACACCTCTCTCTCTCTCCCATGGAGCTCTCCAGACTCTATTTGGACACAATGGAGCTCTCTTGGCTTAGATTAGTAATATTGGAAGGCTCCCTAGGCCTTCCTTTTATTGCCATGGTGGGGGTGTCATGTTTGACACAACTCCCCCACCAATCCCTCCACCAACCATTGGGCTTCCACAATGGGCATCCACCTACCATTGAAGTCCTCCATAGTGTCTATGGTTGGCGCACTAACTAGCTACCATGACAATTGTAAAAGCACAAGGTCCAACAAAAGTGTCGGGTGAGGCTCCCCTATGTTTTGATCCCCGAAGGGCAGTGTCATCCATGACATGGCACTAAAATAGGACCGGAAATCAGATTTCTCCCGGTCGTCGGAAGCAAATGCTATCTGGAACCCCTTGCCCCGTAGAGCCTCCGTGTGACCACCGCATGATTTATCCTGTTATAGACGGAAATGAGCTTAGGGGTGAATTTGATGCCGGGACGACACCACTGGGGGAAGAAATACAACTCGATCGCCAGACCCAACAATGAAGAGACGGGGACCTGCATGCATGGGAGCGAGAGTGTGATTGTATTTTCATGGAAACCCACCAGTCGTGGTGCTATGAGAGAAAGGAGAATGACCTGAAGATCATGGATGAGGAGGAAGTCTAAATGGGGGTTGGTGAGGAGGTCGTCCACGGTTTGGCCGTCCTGCGTTTCTCTCTCTTCCCAGTGTAGCTATGCCACCCTCTCGGTGAACTGGAAGCCACAATTGTGGTACCGATAAACGACCTCAGTGCCATCGTGCATGGTGGAGTCGGGGTGGTCCTCACTAAGGCAATGGTGGAGGAAGACGAGGAAGGGGATTTCCTCAATGTCGAATTGGCGGGCCAGGGTTTTCTTCCACTCCACATTGGAAAAGGGGATAGCGAGCCACAACATGGATGGGAAGAAGGGGGTGAAGGCGTCGGGGAACTCATCGGAACAGACGAACATGATCTCAAGTCCCCACCAGAAGAACTTTTGAGCCACTCATAAAGGCCTGCCAGGAGCTGTGTGATGTTACGACAACATTGATTCCAGTTGGTCGAGAAATACAGGCCCATGATTCCGGCATGAATGTCACTCACCTGGACCTGAAAATGAACCGAGAAAGGCGACTCAAGGAAGGAGAAGATGGTGGTAAAAATTGAGGGTGCAGACATGGCATGAGTTGTTTGTGGACTAAGTGGTGCCCCACCGGCCAAGAAATACAGGCCCATGATTTCGGCATGAATGTCACTAACCTGGACCTGAAAATGAACCGAGAAAGGCAACTCAAGGAAGGAGAAGATGGTGGTAAAAATCGAGGGTGCGGGCATGGCATGAGGTGTTTGTGGACTAAGTGGTGCCCCACCACACGCGTGCAGCCAGAAGCCTTCCATCTATAAACCCATTAGTCGCGATGGTGAAAATCCATGTCTGGCCAGATTGATTGATGGGAGAACGACATGCGGGGACCAACATCAATCTCACTCCGGACACCTCCTAACCGACAAGCACACTGTGAAGCATCACATACCAGACAAAGTGACACCGTTTTGGCTTGCCTCGGAATCCTAAACTGACCTAAAATAAAAGGAAACTACTGAAGATTCCTGCATTCCTTCTTGTTGGGGGTAAACTACTTAAACCCTAAATAAGCCAAGATCCACTGTCGCGTTTAATGGAGAACAAATCGATATGTTTAATTAGCAAATTGGTTACAAATGAATTGGAACAAGAATGATAATCACAATCAAGAAATTGGAATGAGATAAACTGCCAATGCAGGAAAATAAAGAGGACAACAGATGTAACGTGCTTCGGCCCCCGAGGGGACCTACGTGCACGACGAGAACACCACCAGGCAAAGACTTTTATTAAGATGCAAGAAAAGAAAGAAATAACAGATACAAACTTGAATGCAGAAATTAAAGGACCACAAAAAATATCAGAGAGAGCTTGCTGAATTAGGTGGCAGTGGCTGTCACATGGAGTCAGCCCTGTCCACTCTTGGTCGGACTCACGCATGCACACAAGCTGGATATAATAGCATAAATGACGACGACAAGGTAAGTCGCTACATAGCTAAGAACTACAAACCAGATCTTGGTTACGATTGAAGGTATGCCAAAAAACTATTACTACTTGAAGTGTAGTCATCCAAAAAACCCAGAACCGAGATGATCCCCACTGAGTCTCCACTGGAGAAGAACTTCGGTTGCAGGAGGTGGCTTGTACAACAGTAGAGGGGAGTGTGGGTGGTCGGTATCTCATGGATGTCCAACTTTCTTCTACACGGAGTCGGAGTAGTTCTTTTCCCACCGAGAGGTCTCCACTGAAAACCAGACTTCACGGAGGAAGAACTGCAGGGCAACACAATCAATGGGCGCCAGAGGAAGCATCGGGAAAGTCAGGCGGAGGCATGGGATGAATCCGCGTGGACGGCTCAGATCGGCATGATGGTTTGCATAACCGCACTGGGGACAACGCACAACCTATGTGGCGCAACGGGATAGGTGAGACAACAATGCAAGCGGATCAAAGCTGATCAAGGAAACACACCGGGAGCCACGTTGGACCGTCAGATCACGCCCAATCGACGGTCCATAATCTTGTCGCAAATCAGAATAAGGAAAACAATGAACCAGGTTCCAGAAATAAAACTGTCATATAAAATAGGACATAACTGAAAACAAGAAAAGGTGACATGCAACCATGCAAATAAAATGAATTATATTTAATAAACAAAACTAAAAAAAGGTGAATTCATTTTATTGCAACCATAATACATGTAGGAGCATATTCAACAAATCTCCACCTTACAATCAAATAAATTCAATGATGGTGTTCTCGCAACCTAGATTATAGAATTGGGACTAAATTCATAAGCTTAAGACAATGCATGAATTTAGATAACAGAACAACCTTAGTCAAACTTTCGGTCGGGTTATCATTAGTGAGTATCTTTGTGACACTTGCTTTCCTAGATTTTATAACAAAATGCAACTAATGTCTATGTGCTTCGATCTACCATGACATACATAATTTTTAGATAGATGCAAGGCCGATTGGCTATCACAGTGAACTACTATGCTATCAGTAGATAATGACAACTTAGAAAGAAAACCTTTAAGCCAAATTGCTTCCTTAATAACTTCTGTTAAGGCAATGTACTCTGCCTCAATAGTGGAAAGTGCTGTTAAAGCAATGTACTCTGCCTCAGTAGTGGAAAGTGCAACCACTAATTGCATGTTGCATTTCCAGGAGACCCGTTTTCCATATGCAAGGAAAACAAAACCAGTGATAACTTCCCGGTGTCAATATTTGCAACATAATTAGAGTCAACAAAACCAACTATATCATCATCAAAATTATTATTCAATCCATATCGAATGCACAATTTATCAAACATGAAAACATACCTTAGTAACCATTTCAAAGCATGTTAATGAGCCTTACCGGGTTTCCTCATAAACCTGTACAATGTACAAATAGCAAAGGCTATATCTGGCCTAGAACAGACCATGACATACATAAGACTTCCTACAACATTTGCATATGGAATCTTACTCATAAAGGCAGTTTCAACTTCATTCACAGGGGATTGATTCAAGGACAGTTTAAAATGTTGTTCTAAGGGAATGTTTATAGGTTTTATGTGCTAAAAAAGGTATATCTTTAATACATTTCTAACACAATCAAATTGGGGTAAGTACAGGGTTCTAGCCTTCTTATCCCTAATTATGTCCATACCAATGATTTGATCTGCATGGAATAAGTCTTTCATTTCAAAGGCACAATTCAATTGCCTATGTTTTTATACAATTGTCTAGAGGATCTTTTAAGCCCATTCAAGGACTTCTGTAAAAGACAAACATGATTAGGTTTAATCGGTTTTGGAAATTCTTTAGGAGGATTCATATAAATTGTTTCATCAAGGCTACCATGTAAAAAAGTAGTTTTTAAATCAAGTTGTTCCACATGCGGATCAAGTTTGGCACCAAATGCAAGCATAATTCTAATGGATGAATGCTTAACAATAGGAGAAAAGATTTCACTATAATCAATACCTTCACGTTGAAGGAAGCATTTGGATACCATGCGGGCTTTGAATTTGATTTTAGTTTCTCCTACATTGTTTTCTTTCTTCTTATAAATCCATCTATAACCTTTAACTTTCTGTTTATTGGGTCTGGGAACAACAGCCCAAGTATTGTTCTTAATAATGGAATTCATCTCCTCTTGCATTGCTCTCAGCTAGCTACTTGCTTCTTTGGACTTAATGGCTTGCTTATAGGTTTGGGGCTCATCATTAAACAAGTCATGAGATACGTTGAAAGCATATGCAGCAATGTCTTCCTGGTTGAAGCAGTCTGGAGGTCTAATAACTCTCCTCTATCTATCTCACGTGAGTTGATAGTTGCTCAAATCATCAGGTTCTTGGCCCTCAAGTTCCGATTCCGAACTCGAATCAAATTCAGGTTGGGCTTGGGTAACATAAGGAGAGGTACCAAAACTAGACTGGGGTTGGTCACTGGATATTAAATGGACTTCAACACCTAAAGGTGTTAGGACCCCTGAGGGTCTGGCGGCTTCATCATAAGTTGCAACAAGTTCAAGCTCCTTATCATTGGACACACCAGATTCATGGAAGACCACATCGCAGCTGACGATGCATTTCTGGTAACCTGGTTTATCTACCATAAATGATACCTTTTAACATCCTCTATATATCTCATGAATATACACTTAATAGCTCAAGGAGCTAGCTTATCATTGCGGGAATGTGCATAAGCTATGGATCCAAAATCTAAAGGTGAGAAACATTCATGGGTGTGCCTTTCCAAAGTTCTTTAGGTGTCTTAAAGGAGTTGGTAGAAGATGGGAAACGGTTAATGAGGTACACTTCTGTTGCAGCAACCTCATCCCAAAAGGACCTGGGGTGTTTTGAGTGGGACAACATACATCTTACCATCTCAAGGACAATCCTATTCATTCTTTCTACTAACCCATTGTGTTGTGGGGTTTCCACAACAGTTCAATATCTTTTTATTCCTTCAGATTCACAATATTCAATGAATTCAGTGGATATATATTCTAAACCATTATCAGTCCTTAAAGCCTTAAGTTTCTTATTACTCTCACTCTCTACAACAGCTTTCTATTTCATAAAAGTCTGAAACGTATCAGACTTGTTCTTGAGTATATAAATCCATACTCTCCTAGAGAAGTCATTAATAAAGGTTACAAAGTATAAGTCTCCACCATGGGAGGTGACCCTAGAAGGACCCCACAAAGCAAAATGTACACATTCAAGAGGTTCTTTAGCCTTATACATAGATCTACTGAAACTGACTCTCCTAGACTTCCCATATACACAATCTTCACAAAAGGGGAGACTGTTAGGATTGATGTTACTTAGAAGACCCTATTTCTTAATCTCACTAAAACCCTTGGCACTAACATTCCCTAGTCTCCAATGTCATAGGCCATTGAAAGGGTTCCTTTCATTACTGTGAGTGATCATCGGGCAATTCTAAGGCTTCCAGATTCACATTTGAAGTCGTACCCTTTTTGGTCAAGGATTCATAGGGATATTAGTTTTTTTTTTCAACTCGGGTACCCACCTAACTTCCTCAGATTTTACAGACCCATCATGAAGCTCAAGTAAAATTGATCATATTCCCATAATGTGGCAGCTCCTGTTATTCCCTAAAAAGACCTCACCAGACTTGACTTCTCTTAATTTAGTAAAGAATTCCTTCCTAGGGAACATGTGGAATGAGCATCCTGAATCCAGGATCCATTCATTTAAGATGGATATGTCAGTGACATTTAACACATCAGCAGTTTCAATGTCTTGTTCAACTAATAGGGAATGGTCATTATTGGTATTTTTATAGTCACCCTTCCTATTAGGATAGTTCCTCTTAATATGTACAAGGTTATTTTTACATTGAAAACATTTGATTACCTTGCCTTTAGAGAGAGTCCAATTTAGACCATATACCAGCGATAGAGGACTCATATGCAACTTCTCTTAAAACTTTGTCACCTAAAGATAAAAGTATTAAACTACAAGCTTTCTTAAGGGTCTCCTCGTGGACATCTACATAGGAGACATGGTTACTTTCTTCCTAGAGCCAATAAGGGCATAAATCAGGTCATTATGATCTAACAAGGCTGTCATCTTAATTCTCCAGAGATTAAAATCGTTCTCACCATCAAACTTATCAATATAAAACTTAGTTGAACCCATGACAATGAAACAGTAGGCTTTGATACCACTTGTTGGGGATTAACTACTTAAACCCTAAATAAGCCAAGATCCACTATCACATTTAATGGAGAATGGATGGACAAGTTTAATTAACAAATTGGTTACAAATGAATTGGAACAATAATGATAATCACAATCAAGAAATTTGAACAAGATAAACAACCAATGCAGGAAAATAAAGAGGACAACATATGTAACGTGCTTCGACCCCAAGGGGACCTACGTGCACGACGAGAACACTACCAAGGAAAGACTTTTATTAATATGAAAGAAAAGAAAGTAATAACAGATACAGACTTGAATGCAGAAATTAAAGAACCCAAAAAACTATCTGAGGAGGCCGAGTTTGCTGAACCAGGTGGCAGTGGTCAACCCAGTCACATAGAGTCAGCCTTGTCCACTCCAGGACGGACTCACGCATGCACACAAGCAGGATACAACAACATACATAATGAAGACAAGGTGAGTCACTCTAGAGCCAAGAACTACAAACCAGATCTTGGTTACGACGGAAAGTATGTCAAAAAATTGTTACCACTTAAAGCGTAGTCGTCTGAAAACCCAGAACCGAGACGATCCCTACTGAGTCTCCACTAGAGAAGAACTCTGGTTGCAGCAGCGACACATACAACGACATAGGGGAGTGTGGGTGGCCGGTATCTCCTGGATGGTCGCCTTTCTTCTACATGGAGTCGGAGCAGCGCTTTGCCCATCGAGAGGTCCCCATCGAAAACCAGTGAGGAACCAGATTTCATGGAGGAAGAACCGCAGGGCAGCACAATCAATGGGTGCAAGCATCAGGCAAGTCAGTTGGAGACACGGGATGAAAGCCGCGTGGATGGCTCATATCGTTATGGCGGTTCGTATAACCGCATCGGGGACAGCGCACAACCCATGTGGCGCAACGGGATAGGTGGGACGACAATGCAAGCGGATCGATGCCGATAAAGGAAACACACCATGAACCACGTTGGACCGTCAGATCACGCCTAATCGACGGTCCAGAATCTTGTCGCGAATCAGAATAAGGAAAACAATGAACCGGGTTCCAGAAATAAAACTAGCATATAAAATAGGACAAAAATAGAAACAGGAAAAGGTGCCATGCATCCATGCAAATAAAACTAATTATATTTAATAAACCAAACTAAAAAAATGTGAATTCATTTTATTTCAACCATAATACATGCAAGAGCTCAACACTTCCTCCCTCGTCGAGAGAAGCCTCTCTGCGTGCGGCGATGACGCCGTTGTTCCACTCTTTGCCTTCATTTTTTATTGTTAATATTTTTATTTTTCACTTAGTTCAATTTATTTTCAGGATCTCCGGTGATCTGAATTCCAACAAAGGGATGTGGTGGTGATCTCAATTTCAGCAAGGGAAAAACGTGACTTACCTAGATTTTACAGCGGGGGGAGAGAGACAAAGGGCACCTGAGTGGTGGTTGGAGATAACGGAAAATAATGAATTCCATAAGGGTCTAGCAAAAACGGGAACGATGACAATCTTGTTTCGTTGGTGATATCTCTGCCGTCTATCGACTTACCATGGGTTGTGGCGAGTGAGGGGTCGTCGTGTGTCTGATGACAATGTCTTGCCCAATCGGCGAAAGACATGGAACCGTGACGTGTGGTGTTAGCACCCACATCATCCTTAGAATTAGATTTGTTAACGGACTGTGAATTTAGTAGAACGGGTCAACCCAGTCCTCATAAAATGTGGACCGTAAAATAAAGACCATAATCCTACCCTGACAGGACCCACAAGATTGCGAATCGGCCCACAGACCAATATATATATTGATAGAAAAACATATAGAATAATGAAAAAAATATACATTTCAAAACAAAGTACAACCCATCATATTGGAGTGTACAAGTTATTGATTTTTTAAGATAAAATCCTATGACATTTTGAAGTGTACAGACCACCAAATGTCAACACCTACAGGCGAAAAAAGTCTAAAAAAACCACCAAATGGAAACACCTAAAATACTAGTACATGCTAGCCTCACCTCTATGCACTCCCACACACATCGTCGGACCAGATTCCCTTCAATTTTCAGAGCCAAGACCCGCACTATAAATATCGCAATGCATTTTTCAAGAGAGATTTAACTGTTAAATCAGTGCCCTTTTTTTAATGTGAGAAAGAAAAGACATTTACATCTAACACATATTTTTATGTCACCTTATAAAAGCACCACACAAAACCTTATCAAAGTGCAACACCCAACATCTCCTGTCCTCCAAACCATTTTCATCTAACACAACTTGGAAGTTGAAAAATCAAACCATAAGTGAAACCACTTAACAATAATGAAATAAACAATTTATCAAAAAAATTAACTTATAATTAATATATATTCAATATCATCGTCACCTCCATCGATATCTATACAATTAGACTCTTCTTTGGACACACCATCATCCTCGATATCATGATAGTCATCTTCATTTGTAGTAAATAAAAGATTATTTGTAATTATAAAAATGAAATAAAAATACAATTAATATATTAAAATTCAAAAATTTGTAGCATATGTATACCTTAAATGTCATTTTTGCAAAAGCTCCAAAACGATGCTTGTGATATTTCCAATATTGAAGCACGTCTAGATCTTCAAAATGGTTTATTTGTAATTTTAGCTCATCTAAATAAATATCTAGATGAGGCTTTCCTGTTTTTGTCGCATGTTGACTCTCATATTATAGATATTCCTATATCAATAAAAGAATGCATATAATTAAAAATAAATAAATTTATAAATTTATAAGAAAATAATTTAAATAATACTTACAACTTGTCAAATTTGTTTTTCATTCTTTTTTCATTCTAAAAGACATGTCCTTAATAAGATCATCATTTTTCATGTTTTCTCTGAGTAAATATTCAATTTTACACACTTGCATGAAATAAAGATTTGATGTTGGATAAGATGATCTTGATATCAACTCAGTCATCACGTAACACAGATGTAAAAACTCACATATAATTGATGTCCTTTTCCACTCTTCTTCTATTGGGCAGTATTGATATTTAGCATCACTCAAAGCAAGATCATAAAAAACTCGTTTATGCTTGATAGCACTTTCAAGCATAGTAAAAGTTGAATTCCATCAAGTTTACACATCAAGACACAATCTGACTTTAGTTTCAACACCACCAACATGCTTAATAGGCACTTGAAAAGCTTTCATTCTGGCCTCAGAAGACATAACATATTTTACACTTTCTCAAATTTAAAAGAGTGCATCGTTGGATATTTTTAAACCTTCTTGAACAATAAGGTTTAAAAAGTGAGCAAAACATCTCACATGGAAAAATTATCCATCACATAGCAGACTATTTTGATTATGAAAACGTTGTTTAAAAAATTCATGCATGTTATCATTAGCTGATGAATTGTCTAAGGTAAGCGAGATTTTTTTTGTCAAGGCCCCAATCTTTCAAAGCAATAATTTTTTTCCCAATTCAATTCCTGTATAGGGAACATCCATTTTACAGGAACATAATCACTTTTTATTCAACTTCAAATTATTATCAAAGAAGTGCGCAGTCAAACATATATATCTTTAACTGTTGCAAGCAATCCAATAATTAGATGTTAAGCATATTCTTCCAGGACTAGAATCCATTATTAGTTTCAACTTTTCCTTCTGAGTAGAATTATATTTCATTACACCAGATGTTTCAGTACCTTTACTATATGTCTTGACATCAAAGTTAAGAAATTTCATAAGTTCTCTAATTCTTTTATACTCAACAAAACGAAATGGGAGATCATGCTCTGTTATACACAGAGTGACATTCTTGAACCAGTTTCTCATCAATTTTTCTAGATGCCAACCTCCCTTCATGATCAATAATCATTTTGGACACATCACTATAACGTTTTTTCTTCTTAAAACTGATCAAATGGCGAGATAATGTTGAATTACCATATTTGTTTCCCCCACAAACAAACAATTTTCCACATAAGTTACATTTGGGGTGACTTTTATTGGTTTTTGTGCACCAATTCCAAACATGTGATGTGGTTTGTCTCGTATTTTTAGGCTCTAGATTAACATCCTCTTCTATCACACCAATTTCTTCAATATGATTTTGTTTCTTGAAGTTATTTTCACTCTTTCTTGATTGTGATGGAATATCATCATAATTACCCCTAATTTCATTGGGAATATTATGATTTATACTATAAAAAAATAAAAATGTTAAGTAAATTACCTCTCGTGTCCAATCAGACGAGCAATAATTGAATGGTCAGATTTGAATAGGACAAATAACATTTAGGGAAAAATTGAAATCATTACTGTGAATTTTATTTTCACGTCGTTTTTTTTGTTAATTAAAATGCAATTCTTTTTTTAATATGTTGTTTAGAATCTGTTACGCAGTTGAAACAGGGGCACCACCCTTTTATTTTCCACCGTCCACGTACCTTTCCTACTCCTTTTCGGTCCGGTTCCTTTTGAGGTGCGAGGGCACCGTTTCACCGGAAGCGAGGGAGCAGCGCAGCTGGACAACTTAGCTTGGCCTCAAGAGAGAGAGCGGTCAGTGGGGCTCCGCGTGCGGCAGGGGGTCGGCACCTGCGGATCCGGCCAGAAGGCAGGCCGAGGCAAGCAACGACCGTTCTTCTTGGACTGGTGGAGCGATGATGTTCGAGACAGGGTTTCTTGTTTCTTGGACCCGGAGGCCGTCGATTTTGATTTGCACGGACTTAGCTTCCCCAAACAAGAGGGCTTCTTCGGTGTCGACTTCGTCCAAATCATTCGCGTCCTCGCCATCTGCTTCCAGCGTCGTCTAAAGAGGATGAAGAAATCGTGGACGTGCCATCCTGCTCGCTAGAAATCGGTGCCTACAGGCACGCTGCCGCAGTCCGGGACGAGGCGATTCAGAGGCAGTGCTGTGAGGTTTTGGTGGGCTACGTCAAGATTCCCGTGGCCATCACAGGTCCTCCTTTGCTGGACAGGAAGGAGTTCTGGGCACCGCTAGCGTCGATAGAGGGCTGTGTGGTGGCCAGCACTAACCGCGGCTGTAAGGCGATCTACAGTGGAACCAGCATAGTCTTAAGGACCAAACAACGGTGACTCGACTGCAACAATCTGCATCAAACCTGAGGCTCTATGGTGATGATAAAGGTGAGACCGAGCCCTGGTAAGGGGGTCTCGGTCAATTCTTTATCTGTTTTTTGGGTTCTTGAGTTTGTACCTGTTTTGATTTTAATGCTTGTTGCATGCGTTGAGTTTGTGTTGTGGCGCTGTTTTCCATTGTTTGTGTTGTGTCCCTTTTACTGCTTTCCATTTTCGCATTTATTCGACTTGTAAATTGATGAATGAATTCGGTGCTTCTGAATATTAATTCAAATATGTCGGTTTTGAATTAAATATGTTGTTGTAATTGTCACTGCCAGTGCGTTGTTCACTGTTGTTGAATTCACTTGTTTCATTCATAATGTTATGGAATTGCAACTCGAACATTATATGTTTATCAGTTTGCACATAGTTATTTATGGCGCATGGCGCACAGTGGCACCAAGAGCCCCCGGTGCAAAAGCGCACGGCGCGGCGCACGACGCGTGACAATATTAACTTGCGGTGCACAAAAGAGGTGTATACATATATCAACAATAACAAATAATAAATTATACAATTTATATATAAAAAACAAAGATTTATGTCAATAATTCATATTCCATACATCAAAAAACAAATGAAGTCAACAATGACACCTACAATTAAATATTAAAAACTATATATCTCAAAAAATCATATATATCAATTCCTGGAATATATTAAAAACCATATATCTCAAAAAAACCAAGACGGGAGTAAAAAACCATATATCTCAAAAAAACAACAGGAGTAATTCGAAAAAAAATAAGGGGCGAACAACATAAATAAAATTGAATTAAAAACAAAAAAAAATTATTGATTCGCACAGAAGGTGCACCTGCTCTGGACAACATTGCATATCTAAGTCGCAGTGGTTGAGGGAGCTCGGCTAAGTCGTGGTCGACTGGGTCACGGCGGTCGAGAGATCTCAGTTTGGTCGTGGCAGTCAATGTGGTCCAACATTGGTTGGGTCGCTACGCTCACGGGAAGAGTGTTGCGTAGAGTCGAAAGGGGAGGTCGTTGTTTGACCTCAAAAGAGGTATTTTCAATTGGGGCGTAAGAGTTAGCGGGTTAAAAAAATACAAAAAATAAAATAAAAAAGGCTCAATGGCGTGCGCCATTGGCGCAACATGGCGTGCACCATTGCGCAATATGGCGTGCACCATTGCGTAATATGGCGCACGCCACAGTGAGCCATCTTAAATGAGCCATGGCGAAGCCATGGCGCGGCACACCACTCCCTGGCGCTAGCCATGGCGCAATGGCGCGCCATGGCGCGCGCCATTAATAACTATGAGTTTGCATATTATAAACTGTTAATAAACATGGTTTTTGCATTTCAGATTTTGACGAACCAAAACACCCAATAGATCCGGGCTATTTCGTGGGGACCCCCTCTCGCGCAGGGGCGCTCCCCGCAACAAAGTGGTATCAGAGCCTAATTGGGTTTAAGTTTTGCTTTGTTAAAATTTGAAATCGATTGTTCATTACTTTCAAATGATTTTATTAGTGGCTTTTACATGTTGCAGCATGCTTTGTTATTTTGTTCACCTAGGTCGTTAGCTCTTTTAGGTTGTAATTTCATTATGCTGCTGGTAGTTTGATTCCTCGTTGTTTGCTTTCCATTTTCCTTTATCTGTCTAAGCCTCAAAAGATGCCTCTTGGTAGTTGCTACCTATGTGTGTCTATGGTTTCGGGGTAGGAATGAGTACTTTGTGAGGTTTGCTTATGTTTGAGAGTTGGTTAGCAGTAAGGTCTTGGCAGGATCTTGTGTCTCTAGTGTCTGCCTTTTGCTTAGGAGATGAGCTTATGTTAGCTCCGCTGTGTTCCTCCGCATCCTTTAGGACTGTTTTCTCCGGGTATGGTCCTGTTACGAGTTTGGTGTTTAGGTTTGGGTAGCTTGTGGGTGCAGTGTCGCTTGGCTGATCACCAAGCTTCTTTGTTTACTGTTCGACCCTGTTTAGCGGCTATGTTTGGTTTCCTATGAACTGTGTGCCGTCAGTAAGTCTAGACTAGGATGTGTGACCCTTTAGTGGCTTGTTTTCCCCTAGTTTCTAGCTGGCTCCTAACCTTTTGTTCTTGCTTCTTAGAGCTGTCTTAGGATGTTGGGACTGCTTGCATGTGTCCTTGCAGTTTCCCCTTTGTGTGAGGAGGTCTCCTTTTGGCTTTTGTTTAGGCGGTCGTCTCCTATGGGGGAGATTCTGAATCCATCGGTTGAGGATCTTATGGTGCCTTGCGTCGAAAGTCTAGGCGATGTGTCTCGGTTTTAAAGCCGACGGTTCTTGATCCTTTGGTCCTGATATGTTTTTTTGTGGGTTCAGGTGGAGACTCTTTTGGGATGTTTTACTTACTATGCATGTTTTCTCTCCGTTGCTCTCTCTTTATGCTCCTCTTTGCATGATTGCACTTTTCCATTTCTGAGTTGCAATTCTATGTGAATTTATCTGAGTTTTGGTTTGCCATGTTTTGTGTGAGGATGATACTGCTATGTTTTGTTGGTGTTATGCAGGCACTGGTGAGCCGTTCCAAGGACCTGATGGCATGTGATTTGCCGGTTCATGATTTCATCGTTGGCATCGTCTCAGAGCGCGACTCAGGTAAGTGCAGGTATGACCTTTCATCATGCAGTTGTTTAGAATTGTTTAATTCGGAGCATGTTTAGTAGTTGTTCCAATGTCATTCAACTTCGGGCGACATGTGTCACATTGATACATGGTTAGGGGGACTGTTTGGGTCGTACCCCGTAGGTTGTTTTCCTTTTAGGATATGCTCAAGTTAATGATGTTAGGTGGTGCAGAATCATCATGTGGTTTGGTTTTAATTTGCAAGGTGGAGCGTGTGATGTTGTTGCATTTTAAAATTGTTCATGCATTTTAATTTCCAAGGTGGAGAATTGTGAATTTTATTTTCGCGTCGTTTTTTTGTTAATTAAAATGCAATTCTTTTTTTAATATGCTGTTTAGAATCTGTTACGCAGTTGAAACAGGGGCACCGCCCTTTTATTTTCCACCGTCCACGTACCTCTCCTACTCCTTTTCGGTCCGGTTCCTTTTGAGGTGCGAGGGCACCGTTTCACCGGAAGCGAGGGAGCAGCGCAGTTGGACAACTTAGCTTGGCCTCAAGAGAGAGAGCGGTCAGTGGGGCTCCGCGTGCGGCAGGGGGTTGGCACCTGCGGATCCGTCCAGAAGGCAGGCCGAGGCAAGCAGCGACGGTTCTTCTTGGACTGGTGGAGCGACGATGTTTGAGACAGGGTTTCTTGTTTCTTGGACCTGGAGGCCGTCGATTTTGATTTCTACGGACTTAGCTTCCCCAAGCAAGAGGGCTTCTTCGGTGTCGACTTCGTCCAAATCATTCGCATCCCCGCCATCTGCTTCCAGCGTCGTCTAAAGAGGATGAAGAAATCGTGGACGTGCCATCCTGCTCGCTAGAAATCGGTGCCTACAGGCACGCTACCGCAGTCCAGGACGAGGCGATTCAGAGGCAGTGCTGCGAGGTTTTGGTGGGCTACGTCAAGATTCCCGTGGCCATCGCGGGTCCTTTTTGCTGGACAGGAAGGAGTTCTGGGCACCACTAGCGTTGACAGAGGGCTGTGTGGTGGCCAGCACCAACCGCGACTGTAAGGCGATCTACAGTGGAACCGGCATAGTCTTAAGAACCAAACAACGGTGACTCGACTGCAACAATCTGCATCAAACCTGTGGCTCTATGGTGATGATAAAGGTGAGACCGAGCCCTGGTAAGGGGGTCTCAGTAAATTCTTCTGTTTTTTTGGGTTCTTGAGTCTGTACCTGTTTTGATTTTAATGCTTGTTGCATGCGTCGACACCTGAGTGCAAGGAAGCTATTACGAGTCGGGTGGAGGGCGAAGCCATAACGACGAGGAAGGGGTGGGATTTGAGGGGATGAGATGGGATGGGAGAGGGAGGGGAGAGGAAGGGGTGGACGACGGACTGTGTGGTTGGGAAGGGGCGACGTGTGCGTGCTTGGGGAAGATGGAAAGGGTTTGATTAAACAAAATGTGAAAGACAAAAAAAAAATTATTTGAGATTTTTTTTTGAAAGGAACGGTTTGAAGAAAATGTGAAAGTAAAAAATTGTTTGAGCAAAAAAAAAATCAACTCATAATAAAAAAAAATGTTTTATAAAAAAATACATTATAAATGTTTTATAAATAAAACGTTTTAATTTAGAAAAATATATGATATATTTTAAATCTATTATTTGATGTAAATGTTTTTTTTAAATTTATTTATCACATTTATTAAGGTTGTCACAATATTTTATGAAATTCTATTTTATGTAAAATAAAATATTTATGGGCTTAACGGTACCCGGAGATACCCAATGGGTTTATACGCATGGGCTTTGAGTTTCATGGACCGGGCCTTTTGCAGTCCAGACTTATGTGGGCTTGAATATTTAAAGCCATAACCCGTAAAAATCCATGGGCTAGTGGATCGGCCCGTGGGTTTGCGGTTTTTTTCACAGCTCTATGTTGAATTTGTCCGCACATACATGCTTCTCTTATTCTTAGTAAAATTGAAAAGTGTAGTGACTAGAGGATGGCGTTTTGCTTTTCTTCACCGCCAAGCGTTGTTTATTTCACTCTCTCCCCCTTGCTTTTCAACAATTACTAACAAAACTAAATATGATCATTCAAATGTTTGCCCAGTTGAGGATATTGCTATCAGTAGGAGAGAAACATTCATCGTGGCCATCAAAAATGGTTGGGGAGGGTATTGTGGAATACAAACCACCGCTTTGCATATATATATATATATACCATGGAATGTGGTGTGGGGACATGCTATTCTGGGTGACAACAAAGAGATCTAACCACAAATTTGATTTTACACTCCATCGTAACAACCTCAAAAGGATAGATTGAGTATTAATTCGATCGTCACTTGATGCATGACAAAGATGTCTCATTGTACACCTGGTTCGATCATCATCGGACAATTAATTTATGTGTAAGATTATCACTTTCCTATAGCATATGAACTAGATTAGTGAAGGTTTAAGTAGCGATTGGAAGGAATTTGTAGGGTTAATCAAGGAGTGTATGATTACCTGATACAAATTTCTAAAGAGAAATGAACATTGACATACGATGAGAGGAAAATGTACGGACACATGACCACGTTGTGGAGTGCATCCATGACGTCTTCAAGGGGCTTCACAAGCTACCTATAACTGATTTAATTCAGGAAACATTTTATTATTGTGTAAAGTACTTCGTAGAAAGAGGAAGATATATTGCTGATGAGATTCATTAGGGGTTGCAATATGCACATCAATTTTAGTGAGAGATTTAAAATAACATTTATGAATCTTCCGCTTATCGAGTGCGATTGTTCAACCAAGAAGCAAGTTGATTCGATGTGACAGCGTGTTAGGATTCAATCATTGGTGGTTCCGAGCGCACCAGAAGCACTTATCGAGGCTGATCCCGACTTAGGAAATGTCGTATTCGATGGATCATTCACAAATTGTATAAGACGTGAATGACATGACCAACAAAATTTTTCCAAAGAATTTTGACAATGGAATACGTCGGAACCAAGAGGTGATCTTTTCACATAAAATTTTGTTGGCTTAGACCAACACCTCCTTATTTTAATGATCACAAATCATGTTTATAATTTTCTGGCCAAACTTGCAAAAAATGACTAATTCTGGAACTTATCGTGACATCTTACCGCATGTGTAATGTACTTATCGTGTGAAGAATTTGTACTAACTGTAAAGGTCAAGTGATCGTGTGGAACCCACCGCACATTGTACTGCAACTGACCATATGAACAAACTGCATATCGTGTGTTAAATGAGCAAATTCGGTCTAAGTCATAAACTGACTGTGCATTGATGAACTGACCGTGCATTGAAAAATCAACTTATCACAAGAACAACCGACCTATCGTGCAACAGTTCAGACAAATTTTGTTCTAGTCATGTGTCTTTATATTTATAGTAATCACAAGAGAAACAACCTACCGCCAGGATAGGCCCAAAAACCCCTTAGAAATTTTGTTTCCCTGGACCAGGAGCATAAATGTTGCCCCTTCCAAGCTGCTACAGTGCATGTACAGTAGAAATCTCATTAGTTTCCCTAGCCCAGGGGCTTTCTCGGCTTTCCCCAAGGCCGACTCTACCTACCTTAAGAAGAGATGTACCTACCGTGAGTACAAAACAAGTGACTGTGCGAAGTAAAGAAGCTACCACAAGAAGTCATGAACCTACCGCATAAACAAATGGACATACCACATGAAGAAAAGAAGTAATTGTGGCTAGTTGTCGTGTCAACCCATTGCGTGAAGTTACCGTGCCAACTCAATGTGCCTAGTAACCATGAGCTAAAGTAACTACTCCTAAGTGAAGACCAACCCACCGTGTCTAACTTAGCATTGGAGCCTTTTCAAATCTCAAAAGGTTAAATTTTGAAGCATTAATTGAAGAGTTAGTGAAATTAATGATGCATTGAATGTTTTCCAATGACTACTTTGAGATGAAGTTATTTTTAAGATAAATAAGTTAGTGGACAAGAGGGTGATGCATATGCTCTTACAGAGAACAGAAGAGAAACATTCGTGTGTACATATGCTACATGGAAGATTCGCTCAGAGAACTTCACGACACTCTGTTTTCCAGAACCTGTTGTACAACTTGTTCAAACTCCTTTCAAAGACAAATTCATACTCTCCTATACTAATCTGGAGAGTGATTGACACTCTTTTTAAATTATTTTTATCTATACTTCTATGTATAACTGTGCAAGTGGTCTTGTGTGACCTGAACTTTTAATCTCCCACAAAGAACAGTGGAAGAGGCTTGTGCATGCATGGGAGTGAGAGTGCGATTATATTTTCATGGAACCATCCGTTTGTGGTGCGGTGAGAGAAAGGAGAATGACCCGTTGTTGAAGATGGGGATCTTGGTTGAGGAGGAAGTCTTGATGGGGGTTGGTGAGGAGGCCTGCGCGGGTCTGGGTGTCCTGAGTTTCACTCTCTTCCCAGCGAAGCTCTTCCGCCCTCTCTTTGGTGAACGAGAAGCCACAATAATGGTACCGATAAACAACCTCGGTTCTGTCACACAAGGCGGAACCGGGGTGCCTCACTGAGGCGACGGTGGAGGAAGACGAGAAAATGGGATTTCCTCAGCATCGAAGCGGTGGTCCAAGGCTTTCTTCCAATTCACATTGGAAAAGTGGGCAATGTGCCACGACATGGACGTGAAGAAGGCGACGAAGGCGTCAGGGCAGTCATCGGAAGAGACAAACACGATCTCGAAATCCCAATCGGAAGAACTTCTAAGCTGCTCATAAAGGCCTTCCAGGAGCTATGTAAAGTTACGACAGTGTTGATTCCTGTTGGCTAAGAAATACAAGCCCACGATTCTAGCATGAATTTCACTCACCTAGACCTGAAAATTAACGGAGAAATATGACTCGAGGAAGGAGACGATGGTGGTAAAATTTGAGGGTGAGGGCCTCGAAGGAGGTGTGTGTGGTGCAAAATTTTGCAAGGCGTTTTTTTAATTTTTATAAAAAAATTTATGGGTACGGGGTTTTGATAATTTGAGAAATGGGGTACCCAAACGCAAGTTCATCTGGCGGGTTTTTGAGAGATTTTCCAAAATGCCAAACAAATTGGTGTTAAACCCCCACTTCATTCCCTTAATTCCACGCCCCCTATATTTATAAGTACATAACTGTAAATAAAAAATATAAATCAATATATATTTATAATTAATAAAAGAAATTATTTATAATTATATAATTATAAATCTATATTTATATAGTTATAAATAAACCTTATTTAATTATATAATTAAATAATTAAATAAACTTTATTTAATTATATAATCAAATAATTAAATAAACCTTATATATAATTAATTATATAAATTTATAAATTTATATATAATTATTTACATGAATAAGCCTTATTAAATTTAAAATATAAGTTTTATTTATATTTATATAATTATATATAAATAAATAAATTTAAAATATATAATTATATAATTAAATAAACGTTATATTTAAACAATTCATTTATAAATATAATTATATAATTATTATATTTATAAATATATACTTATTATAATTTTTATATTTATATTTATTATATTTATATATATTTATTATATTTAAATTTATAATATATTTATATATACTTATTTATAACAATTAATATATAATTATATATTTATATAATTATAATCATTTTAATAAATAAATTATAAATATAGTAAATATATTTATTATATTTATAATTATATATAAATGAACCTTAATTGTTAATAATTTTATTATGAACAATTTGTCATAAATAAACGTTAATTTTTAATTTAAGTAAGGTTTATTTATATACACCTAAATATAAATATCTATATATTTTTATTGATATTATTAACAATTCATTATATATATATATATATATATTATTAAAATTTTATTATATTTCTAAATATATTTTAAAATTAATAAGGTATATGTATATATATTTATAATATAATTTATTATTAAATATAAAAAACCTTATATATATATATAAACCTTAATTAAATATATATATATATATATAAATAAATAAACCTTATATATATATATATATTTGTACATATATAATAAATTATATTATTATCAATTTATGATATTTATTTAAATATATATATATATATTTATGTATATTTATAAATTTATATTTATTATTATATTTATAAATACATACAATTCTTTAAATATATATAAAAATATAAAAATTTATTTAAAATTTATTTGTATATATATTTTAATAATTTTATAATTATAATTATATATATATTTATAAATAAATTTAAATATATTTAAAAATATAATAAATTATTAATAATAGAATTGTAAATATATATATATATATATATATATATAAACCTTAATTAAATAAACAATTAAGGTTTATTTGTATATAATTATTTCTATAAATAAACCATATATTTTAAATATAAATAATAGGGTTGATATATATATATATATAATTTAGTAAGGCTTATTTATATAAATATAAATTATTTTAATAAGGTTTATTTATATATATATATAAATTTATAAATAAATTTAATAAGGTTTATTTATATATTTAAATAATTATATACAAATTTATAACTTTTAAACATAACATTTATTTATATTTAAATATTTATATATAATTATAAATATAAGGTTTATTTAATTATATAATAATATATTTTAAATTTATTTATTTATATATAATTATATAAATACAGGTTTATTTAATTATTTAATTATCTAATTAAATAAGGTTTATTTATAATTATATAAATATAGATTTATAATTATATAATTATAAATAATTTCATATGTTAATTATAAATAATTTCATATGTTAATTATAAATATATATTGATTTATATATTTTTATTTTAGAATTATATATTTATAAATATAATGGGGAGCGTGGAATTAGGGGAATGGGGTGGGGGCTTAATGCCAATTTGTTTGGGATTTTGGACAAGCGCCCAAAACCCCCAAAATGCAAGATGAACTGGGGTTTGAGTACCCCATTTCTCAAATTATCAAAACCCTATACCCATAAAATAAAAAAACCCCTTGCCAAATTTTTTTATGTGTGTGGACTAAGTGGCACCCACCACACACGTGCACCCAGAAGCCTTCCACTTGTGAATCCATCACCCGCGATGGTGAAAAGCCATGTCTGGGAAGATTGATTAATGGGAGAAAGACATGCGAGGACCAGCATCAATCCCACTCCAGACACCTCAGGACCAACAATCACACCATGAATCATTGCATACCAGACAAAGTGATGTTGTTTTGGCTAGCCTATGAACCCTATGTTGACCTGAAACAAAAGGAAATTACTGAAGATTCCTTCGTTCCTTCCTCCCTCACTGGGAGAACCCTCTCTGCATACGGCGACGATGCAGTTGTTCCACATCTTGGCGCTCATTTCTTATTGTTAATTTTTTTTATTTTTTTACTTAGAGCTCATTTAACAACGAACATTCATTTCACTCGTTTGGTGAGGTCAAAGCGATGGAGGAAGATGTTACGCGCAGAAATGGGAAGAAACCCATTTCTCTCCAACCTCTTTTTTCTAATAATCCCAAAATTGGGACAATTCTAACAAAAATGGTTCCCCTATTGAGGTATTTTTTTTTAAATTTCCCATATTATCCTTGCATGTCTATATAAACATCCAATTCGTGCATTTCATTTCTTTAACCTACAATGTAGTTCCTCCGCCGCTGCAACAATCCTCTTTTGGTATATATTTCTTCAAGTTGCAGTGTCTTTCCCCTTCATACTTTCCACCATTTAATTTGTTACATTATGAGTATTTTATGTTTGCGTTTTGATTTCTATACGACTTTGTTCAGTTGTTTATTTATTCATTTTTAAGACTTAAAACTGTATGTTGTACTTATGAAATGCCTTGTGGATTACATGTATGGTTATAATATTTTCCTTGATATTTATATATGCTAATTGTAATGGTAAATAAAATGTATTTGGTTGATAAATTCAAAGCTGTGATGCCTTGGATTTCTTAAAAAAAGATAAATATTTGTTTTATTCATGGCTATACTGTTTTTTGGAATTAATATTTATATAAATGAATATATTTTTCATTATTAATAATAGCTACAAACAATATTTTCATGTGTATCTAAATATTTTGTTAAAAATAATTTATAAATAATGATTTTTCTAAGTTCAACATAATTTATAAATAATAATAACAATCATATATAAATAATTTTGATTATAAATAATTGTTTGTGTATAAATAATCATAAATAATTTTTATTATAGATAATTTTTATTATAAACAATTATGATTATCTTGAATTAATAATTTATATAAATAATTTATACATAATTGAAATAATAATTTTGAATTAATAACAATTTTGAATTAAAAATTATTTTGAATTAATAATTATTTTAAATTAATGTTTTTTGAATTAGTATTTTTTATTATCCTAAATTAATTATTTTTTAATTAATAAATTATTTAATTAATTTATAAATAATGTTTATTATCTTGAATTAATTTTTTTTATTATCTTTATTTTTTAAAAAAATAATTAAATTAGTTTTAATATATGTTCATAGTTCAATGTTTACCTAATTTTGGTGATATGAAATATAATGATTGATTAAAATAAAAATTATTGTTGTTTGATTTGTTATAAAAAATGTTAATAAAAATACATTTTAAAGGGGGTTATTTATGTCATTTAATATAAATTGTTGATGTTGGGAACACATGGTGGTAAGTGTGCTATCTCTGAGGATCTAATCTATGGTTTTTTTTATATTGGGTAAGTATGTCCTTTAATCGTGTGTGTGTTATTTTTTAACAAATGTTATTTGTGTCATTTGCACCAAAGTAGTTTCTTTTCTTTTCTTTTAAAAATTATCACAAAACAAGGTGGAGAGAAATGAAAATCATTTCTTTTCTTTTTCTATATTTCATATCCAAACAAAATGAAGAGAAATCAAAATCATTTCTTCTCTTCTCTTATCTTTTCTTTTATGAATTATGAAATCATTTCTTTTCTTTTACTAAGATATGACCAAACATAGTATTAGTTTGATTTATTTTTAGAATATCCAGTAATCCCAATTTTGGCAAAGGGACATGGTTGTGATCTCAGCTCCGACTGGGGAAAAACACAACTCAACGAGATTACAACGGGGGAGAGTGATAGGGAACCTGAGTGGTGGTTGGAGATAGTAGAAAATCTTGAATTCCAGAGGGGGCCAACAAATACGGGAACAATGACAATCTTGAATCGCTGGTGATCCCTCCACTGTCTATCGAATTACCATTTGATGTCTTGTTATCGCCGCTGTCGTTCCCTTGCTCTGGGCCACTCCCACTGTTTGCCCTCATATTTTGCAATCCCTCTCACCCCTCCCTCCACCAGTTCTCGCCCTACCCGTTTATTTATCATTATACGATAATGAAATAATAAATGAAGCCAATAACCAAACCAAACATGGTTATGTTACATGTGTAAGAAAGGGGGTAGGTGTCTCATGCATGCAAATTGGCATCGCTCTACGTCGACCTCCCAACGTTATATGATTCATAAGGATTCGTGGTTGGGCCCCTACGCTTCCCCTCGTAGGCCAACGTGTGGAGTTTTTATGTGTTTTCTGAAAGTTTTTTTTTTAAAATGTGTAGGTCAATTTTTTTAAATGTGTATGAATGACAGCAGGCCCCCTCTCGCCTTTCAACTTAACCAAAAGGAAGCAGGGGGCCTGCCACCTTTCATCAATTTTATTTATTTATTTATAACTGTTTTTATACTTATAAATATATTGGTTTCTATATTATGATATATATGTATATTATTAGAAATCACATATACAAGGTTTTATTCTTCATTTAGTTTGGTTAAAGACTACTTTTTTTTTTGTCATTATTAGATAATCATAATATTATTATTCTTTATAAATATATACATTATGATGACATGTCTTATATTTGTGCCACACTTTATGTTGCCTTATGTTTACCATGCTCTTATGATATTTGACTCTTATGCCATGTTTTTAAGTGATGCTTTATAATCATTCCCCTTTTGTTTCCATTCCATGATTATTGAATCTCATGATATATTATCCAATTTTATCATGTGACAACCTTAATGGTATTTATGGATAACCCTTTATATTATATATGTCTCCAAGATATTCCATGTAGTAAGATTAAGGTGAGGTCAAGGAGAAAGTATGAAGATGGGAATAAAAGACCATGTTATTGTATTTATCATGTACCCAATTCCTAAAGATGTTGGACCTCTAGATTTTTGGGAGTGTTATATAGATTTTTATGATAAAGATGATGTAATAATATATTTATGAGATCTAAGTCATTATAAGAAATATTTTAATAGACTTTATCATTGCAATAAATGAAAATGTTTCTTCATAGTCAATACCATTAATTTTTTGTAACATTTTCCACTATGTGTTATTTATAGGGAGACACCTTACTATCCATAATATCTTTCTTGTGAAAACCCCACTTAAACCCTTAGGTCTCACCCCTTCATGTGCATCCACCAAGTTTCAAACTTGGTTTACGTATATGGAGTCCATTTTATATTCTATGGCTTTTAACCATTTCTTAGAATTAGAACTCTCAATAGGTAGTAGGCTTATCATCTATGAACATTAATTCATCAACATTTTCCATAATAAATCCATATATCTCAGGCTCCTGATGAATCCTAATAGAGCATTGAGGTTATTGTGTAACTTGAGTTGGTTCTTCCACAACTCTTTATGGAAGTGACTCAACTTACATATCAGGAGAACTTCCTTTTTGTTTGTCCTTAACTTCTCCAAGATCAACTTTCATCCCACTGGATCCTCAATTAGTATATTCATTCTCAACGAATATACTAGTATCGGCCAAAAATAGTTTTTGTTATGTTAGATTATAGGAATAATATCCCATAGTTTCCTTGAGATAGACAACAAATAATCATTTCACTAATTTAGGGTTATGTTTATTAGAAACCAATTTTCATACGAGTTATTCACAACCCTAAATATTAATAAAATATATTTTGGGAAATTTACCTCTAAATATATCATATAGTGTATTTATGACCACATTAGATAGAAAATAGTTAAGTAGAAATGAAATTATTTTCATAGTATAACCACATAATGAAATAATAAGATCACACTAACTCATCATTGATTGAACCATGACCATTTTGGCATGATTCATTATCTTACACACACTATTCAACTATGGTTTTACATGAGGAGTTAGTTGTGAAACAGTTCCACAATCTCTCATATAATCAGTGAATTCCTAGCTCATGTATTCAACACCTCAATTTGATCAGTGAATCTTGATACTTTTTTCCAAATTGATTATGCAATTCATTCTAAAACTCTTTGAACATTTCAAAAGTTTCATACTTGTGCCTCATCATAAACACATAAACATACCAACCAAAGTCATTAATAAAGGTTTTGAAGTACCTAAACCAACAATTCAAAATTCATAAACGAGAACAATCAATTTATATGGGGAGATTGTGTCCCACATGGGGTTCCGTGAATGGTACACCTCTATCAAGACCATCGAGCTCCGTGCTGGGGTGGAGTCTAATGTCCTGGAGAGGGATGATCATCGAGCACTAGAATGTTGACCGTTGCATGCTCTTCCGGTGTGTTAGTGGGAGAAGGTGTCAACTGGATGTCGTCCTGCACACCTGATCCTTCTCCCACTAGTGTCGTAGAAGGACCCACCATCATCGTCTGGGGGAACCATATGAGATGTAAAGGATCAAGACTCCTAGTTGGAGAAAATTATGGATATCCTGTCAAGATAGATGGATCCCATGCCACTTGATGCACATCCACAATCAGTTAAGGCTGGACTGCTAGAGGTTTGACCTCTTCTTGTGAAATAGATGAGGGATCATGTGCAGCATGATGTGGTCTATGATGTCGTCGTCATGGATCCTCAGCATCATCAGCTTCTTGAGGAGGTTCCTAAGTAGGAGCCTCCACCCCCTAGGGTGGATGATTGAAGATGATCTCATGAATCACATGATAAGATGGCATAAGCCCCAGTGCTGCAGCATGGATTGCTGATAGGCTAGAAACCCCCTCCTCCTCTTGATCAGACATGCATATAATCTACCCTACTCTAGTATGATATAAAGAGATTCAAAATGAATGATAAAATAGCACAATAAACAAACTAATGGAAATTTATTGACTTACAATATCATGAATCCGTCTGTCGTGTTGAGTGAGATACAATAAGCCCCTGTGCTGCAGCATGACATCGACGCTAGTCCTCATCCTGCCTCTCTATCAGCTTCAAGTTATGAAGCTCTCGTGTTTGTCTATGCAAAAAATGGAATGGAATAAACACAACCAAACTGGTGCATGACTCTATTAGTATGGTTCCACTCAATAATATAAAAGTGAATGGGTGGCACTACATCCACAACATCATGAAGTCCAGTAGTGTAGTATGCTGAAAACTGGTCCAATAAAGATGAGTATAGAATCCATGAAATCTAAAATGACATGCAAGATTTGTCAAAAAAGTTCCTTACTAAAAACCAAAACCAATTCTATTATTAAATTTATTAGACAATAATAGATTGTATATACTTACCTCGTCGGGTAGGAGCATGTCCAACTTGAGACGGTATGCACCCAAATGGTGTGTCAAAATGATGATGAAGTTGTGTTTCTGACTCCACCTGTAAAATAAAACATTGAAAGTGATAAATAATAACAAATTAAATTCAATAACTCCTACTAAAATCGGAAAAAAATAGAGATGAGTGATCATAACAGCGTCCACGCGGAACGTCATGCAACACCTCTATAGGAAGCGGCTGACCAACAAAATGAGGGAAGAGTGCGGAGATGTGCTCCCATGCCCACATCTTAAGAAGGATGACACAACCCTCAATATCTTTGTGGTTTGTGCGGCATTCCATGTATAATGCTCTGTATATGTAAGCCAAGCAGGTAGATCCCTAGCTGTACATCTCGACCTGATCAAAGTCCTCTAGTATCCCTTGATACATCATGTGCACATGCTTCCCTGAGTGATCAGCACACAAGGTCCCTCCCATGAGCCGTAATACATGTGTACGATCATGATGCACGAGAGTCTAGTCGTCAATTTCATCGAATAAATGTGTAAACTACCTCTCAAGCCAGCCCGTATATATTGACCCACCATCTGTAGCAGTAGGGTTGGCTAAAATGTTGATGCCTAACAATCGCTGAACAAGGTCAGGCCAGTATGCACAGGTGGGTCCAATAATGGCTTACCCATGGATAGGAAGACTAAGGACTGCCACATCCTTTTGGGTGGTCATATATCCCTCTGGTAGGTGGAATGTGCGTGTATCTGTTCTTCACCTCTCTAGGAGGGTAGCAAGCAGGTGATTCTCAACAAATGTGAAATCAGATATTCTAATGTCGTAGAAACCAGTATGGCATGGGTATGGTATAATGGCGGGTGGAGGCAGTGTGTGATGAAAATGGTGTGATCAACGCACCTTGATCTGTCGAACCTCACCACCCTATAGCACAACCTAGGAAACATGCATAGCCTACTCAGTGAGTAGTTTAGTATCCACCATCTATATGTAAAAAAATGAAATGAGTTATAAGTGTAAAATGTAAATATAATGTTATGGTCAGTAGAATGTTATGACTTGTAGAATTTAAGACATTCCATGTTTATTCACATTATTTTATGAAGTTATTTTTTACCACAAGAAAAGGGCACGTCTTCATGTTTCTCACGGAATATTTCTAAAGTGTTTTTGATATATATTTTTACCTAGAAGAGGATGTTTTGAGATATGGTTTTATATATTTATATATAAAAATATTTTGTCTTTGTTATCTAAAAGTTTATTTAAAAATGGTGTGATTTATAACTTATGTATGATTTATCACATGATGGTATATTTCATGATTATTTGGTCAAATGCTTTCTTTATGGTTTATCTATGGACATATTGATTATTCTTTCATGTCACCTCACATGCACTTTTCTTATTCCTTTTAATATGAATATAAAAGGAATATTGTTATTTGATATTAAAAGTATTCATAAATGTCAGAAAATTCTAAAAAATTAAGGATCTTATATTAAGACTATATAATTAAGAATATTAGACAATCACATAGGATACAATATATCATTGTTTTTAAGAGTGTCAACTCGATCCAACAATGTTAGGGCATTGTTTCCGGTTTTGACCTTCTTGATGACATATGGTGCATCTCAAACTTTTCCCTTGTTCTTAAGGCTATTCCATCTCATTCTGCATCCTAATGTACTTCAATATCCCTTATTTACGCAACTTGTTGACGTTAGGTATCACTATCAGTTGGACTTTAAGCATTGGAAAATATCAAAACTCCCCAATAGGAATCCATGGTGCAGCATAACAGTTAGCAATGGTGTCCAGCTGGTACACTAGATCCATATATGCTTCTCATGATATGTTTACAGAGGCACATGTTGCAATGACGCATGCACATGGAAACCATAAGGCCAAGAAGTGTTCAAATTGAAATTTCCTTGCTTCCAGTAATACCAACATTTTTTCACTGATTCTATTTTTGATGGGGTATGAATGCTCTTGAACTTCAAATCGAGTCTTCTTGGAGGAAAAGGTAGACATGATATCTAGAAGATTCTTTAATGTTCTTTTCAATCTCTCGTTGAAAGTTCCTTTCGTACCTTATCCCCTACTGAATCTCGTTGAAGGCTAGTTTTTGTCTATCAATGAAGTACTTCACACACTGATAAAATGTCTCCTGAACTAGGGTAGTTATAGGTAAGTTGCAAAGTCCCTTGAAAATACCATTGATGCACTCCACAATGTTTGTGGTCCTGTGTCTATACTTCTTCCCCCCATCATATGTCAATGTCCATTTTTCTTTTGGAACTCACATCATATAATCATAAAATTCTTGTTTAGCCTTGAGGATTTTTTGAAACGTTCTTCAAACCTCAATTAATCCAGCTAATATGCTACATAGAAGTGATCATATTTCACATAAATTGGTTTTATCTTTACATTTAAATAGTAAAAAAATAACAAATACATTGCATAAAAAGCCTCATGATTTCCTTCTTCATAGGTTTGTTATGGAGTGTTTTCTACACGCTACTATCAATGTGTCTGATGTAGTACCGATGATGTGCATTTGGGGGTCTCTATGTATCAAGGTCCACATTCATTGCCTCATTGATTGCTTGATGCCGATTAGATATCAAAGAGACATCCTGAATGCGAGTAAAATAGTTACTGATACATGCCAAAAACCAACTCCATGATTCATAGTTTTCCTTCTCTAAAATGGAAAATGAAAGCAGAATGGTGAACGGTTTTCATATTGGGTTTCCACAATCAACAATACGCCCTTGTATTTTCTATATAGAAACGTTCCATTAATATGTATGAACTGTTTGCTGAAACGAAATGTGGAGATACAGAGGAGGAATGTCCAAAAAACCGATGAAATCGAACATGAGATGGATTAAGTCGGTTATATTGAGATACATGTTCATTCATATGAAGATGGAAGAGAACTTGGTTGTTGTCTCTCAGTATGGATAGAAATTGCAACCACACTTGATACGAGTCATCCCAATCATCACAGACCTTCACAATTGCCTTATGTTTCGACATCCATGCCTTATTATAGGAAATATTATGACCGAAGGTTTGTTGTATCCTTTCTTTCACAAGGGCTATAGGAACATCTTGTCATGTACTATCATCTCAACGATAATGGATGACACAAATTTAACATTCAATGAGGTATGATCTTGTGTCAGGTTTGGCTGAACGCAAGTATGAGTGACCTCAATCTTCGAGATTCTCCAACCTCCAAATGCAATGTTCAGAATCACATTCAAGAGAAATCTAAAATCATCCTCACATTTTTTCACACCGTATGAGTTATTCTTTATGGTCTGATTCCTGAAATATATATCTTTAATGCCTATCAATCTAAAATCTCTTTAGTGTGTTTTTAATGCTTCTTTAATTAGAAAATCCCTTCCAACATATTAGGTTTTGTCCAACTCACTAAACCTATCTAGTACAAATCTTGGAAACTCTGTTGTGGGTGTGAGAACATTACAGTTGAATCCAGGCACACGTGTCATTTCTTTTAACCAAGATGCGAAGAGTGGCGAATGATTTATTATGGGTCAAGGATGTTGTAAAACTAATGGATTTCTTGAAACTTTCTCCCCAACTTCCATTACTCCCTCATCATCAACACCATTGCCACTGTCTGTTCCATCACTACAAAAATCCTCATCAGAAGTTGGATTTACATGTATATCCAGGAAATCATCTAGTGTTTCCTCTTTCACATCATATGGAATAGCCTCAATTTATTGTGGTGAACCTTCTTCAACCACTCTTGTAAGTCTACGTCTTCATACAATTGTACATTTTTGTTGTATAGTAGAAACATCAACATATAACTCCATCATTTTACCATATGACCACTGAGAAAATAAATTTATTTTTTGGACCCACTACGCATCAACAACCAATCAAAAAGCTAGATGCTACAATGTAGTCAGTAATTACAAATGTCTATAACTCATAGACTTGATCTCTTGATTGGGTCCCAAATTTAAGGAACTTAAAATTCTATCTTGAAGTTCACTTAGGGTTATAAAATCAGTGTTACTAACCACTATTGTTGGTTATGTACTATAATATTCTCCTTGCTTAGTTTGGATAACCTCCCTATAGTAGTACACAGAGGCAAACACGACTCTCTACGTCAAAAGTGTTTTTTGATCAAGACTATGATAGTGTACTAACATTGACAATGATGATTGACCATATAATATTTATTATACTATAATTTTAGAACATATTTTTATACCCTAAAATTTGATACTAATGTTTTATATATAAAATTTTATTAGAATATAATTCATAGAATGTTTTGGAAACTAAGGTAAAATGAAGGGAAAACACCAAATCAGCCTATTTATCACTGATAAAATGAAAATTATGATCATATAAAGTAAAATAGAGAAGAATGAATGCATTAAATAACATATGAATGCTTTACAACATACAAGAAATACCTTTACATTTTTCAATAGAACATGGTTTGGATGAGATGAGTCTGACTTTGAAAGTGACGTAAAATCCAACTTATTTTCAATTGGTAGTTTAATAGCATCTTCCAAATGAATGTACATAACTTATTAATTTTCAAACACTTTTAGACTTCTAATGAAATATATTAGATGTTATCTTTAATGTCATTAGAAGGTTGAAAACATTTTAAAATTCACAAGTTAAGTACATACCTTTAGAAGATGTTATTAAGCTACCAATTAAAAATAAACTAGATTTTACCTCACGTTCGAAGCGAGACTCATCTCATCCAAACCATTTTTTATTGAAAAATATCAATGTATTTCTTGTATGTTGTAAAGCAATCATGTGTATTCTTCTCCATTTCACTTTATATGATCATAATTATCATTTTATCAATGATAAATAATCTGATTTGGTGTTTTCTCTTCTTTTTACCTTGGTTTCCAAAACATTATATGAATACTATTGAAAATGAGGGTTGACCATATAATCTTTATGATAATAAAATTTTAGAACATCTTCTTATATCCTAAACTATGATACTAGTGTTTCTTAGTATAATTTTTAATCATCCTAAAGGTTTTTCAGTAGTTTATAAAGAAAATATGAATCATCTAAAGCATATCCCCCAGGAGTGTCAAACCAGGTGTGCAACAATGCTCATTGTCGAGTACCAGGTTACCCTGAGTCAGGCCCATGACACCTTTTTAGAGTTGTTACTTTTAGGTACATCTGTTCCAGAGCCACATCCACTTGTTTGTATCCAAACATAGATTTGATTGCTTAAATGACCACATAATCTTTATGCTACCAAATTTTTAGAACATTTTCTTATATCCTAGAAGTTGACACTAATCATTACTTAACCATTAGTTAATCATTTCTTAAATATTAGTTAAACATTGGTTAACCATTAGTTAAACATTGGTTAATCATTCTTTAGTCACCCCTTAATCATTCTTTAATCATCCCTTAATCATTCTATAATTGTCCTTTAATCATTCTTTAATCATTAATTAATTATTATTTAATCATTACTTAACTATTGTTTAATCATTAATTATTATTCTTTAATTATTGCTTAATCAATTGTTAACCATTACTTAATCAATAGTTAATCATTACTTCTTTATTCATTCCTTAATCAATATTTAATCATTACATTATCACAATTTAATCATAATTTAATCAATACTTAATCAGTAGCTAATCATTAATAACTCATTATTTAAACATTCTATAATCATTAATTAAATATTACTTGATCCTTAATTAATTATGTCTAAATAAAAAGTTAATCAAATAATATTTATTAGTTAATTATAATTAGCTAATCATTATATGTGATCATTTTTTTAATCCTAAGTTATTCATTAGTTAATATATACTTAATCATTACTAATAATAAATATTATTTATAAACTATATATAATTAACTAAACAACTTAATAAATAACATATTTCGAACTAACTATAAATAATTCAATTAAATAAATAAATAACTTTAAATTAGATAAGAAAAAATAACTCTAAATGAGTTTCACAAAAAACCGGGACTTCTTTTAGGCCATCGGATCTACCGTGCACGAAGAAGACTTATTCTAGAGTGAGATATGTTGGAATGTAGATATAAGGGTGGATTTTCAATTGAGGAGGATTTGAGTAGGTCAATTATCCTTTTTACTGAAATTGATGTCATTTTTAAATAAAAAGACGCACTTGGAGTCATACCGGTCACACCATGCATCACATTGAGGTGAGACTGATTCCTACACAACCCAAATGACTCATGGATCATTTTCTAAAATATTAAAACAATATGAATGAGTTTTATCAGTTTTCAGAATGACACTTGTTATTTTTGCTAAAATTAATGTCAATTTCAAATAAAAAGACACACTTGGAGTCATATCGGTCACACTGTGCATCAAATTGAGGTGTGGTTGACTCCTACACATCACAAATGGCTTAAATATCATTATCCTAAAGTATAAAAATAATTAGAATGAATTTTCTCGGTTTTCAGTATGTCACTTGTTCGTTTTGTTAAAATTAATGTCAATTTAAAATAAAAAGACACACTTGAAGTCATATCCGTCACACCGTGTGTCAGATTGAGGTGAGTCTGATTACTAAACATCACAAATGAATTATGGATCATTTTCATAAAGTATGAAAACAATATAAATGATTTTTTAGATTTTTAGTAGGTCATTTGTCTTTTTTACTAAAATTGTTGTCAATTTTAAATAAAAGGACACACTTGGAGTGATACCAGTTACATCGTGTGTCAGATTGAGGTGTGACTGATTCCTACATCTCTCATTTGAATTATGGATCATTTTCCTAAAGTATAAAAACAATATGAATGCATTCTCTTAGTTTTGAATAGGTCAGTTGACCTTTTTACTAAAATTGATGTTAATTTTAAATAAAAAGATGCACTTGGAGTCATGTCGGCAACACTATGCATCAGATTGAGGTGAGGTTGATTCCTACATATACCAAATGATTCATGGATTATTTTATTAAAGTATAAAAATAATCTGAATGCGTTTGTTCGTTTTTTAGTATGCCACTTATCTTTTTTACTAAAATATCATTTTAAACAACAAACACACACTCTGACTCATACCGATCACATTGTGTGTCAATTTGACATGATATCGATTCATACACATCAAAAATAATTTATGAATCGATGTCTTAATTTATCAAGACAATTCGAGTGTGTTTGCTTGATTTTTAGTGAGTGACACATTTTGAACTAAAATGTTAATTTTAAACTAATAATGGGCACTTGGAGTCATATCAGTCACACCGTGCATCAAATTGAGGTGTTCCTGATTCTTACACATCCTAAGTGACTTATAGATCATTTTTCTAAAGTATCAAAACAATATAAACGCATTTATTCAGTTTTAAGTATGAAAGTTGTCTATATTACTAAAATTAATGTCAATTTTAAATAAAAAGAGGCACTTGGAGTCATGCATGTCACACTGTGTGTTGGATTGATGTGTTTCTGATTCCTACATATCCCAAAGTCTCAAAAAATATTAACTGCCAATGTTACCATGGTTACCATTATCTTTCTTTGTCAAACTTTCAATATCACATATTGAGTTGATGTTCTTAGCCAAAAAACCTTTATCATTGTTGAAAACCAGAAGAGTAGAGGAAGCTCTTCTTCCCATTATATTAGGAAAATTCACCATAATGGGCACAAGAGATCCCTTTACTCTTCTGGTTTTCAACAATGATAAAGGTTTTTTGACTAATAACATCAAATCCATATAAAGTGTCGATAGGTCAATAAAGAAAAGAAATGGAAAATGTTGTCATTATCTCAGTTGCAGTCTTGAAGTCTAATCTATCATGAGCATGAGAAGCTTTGAACAAACCACCCTAAATCTAACAAAGGAATCCACCTGTATAAGAAAACAATTCTTAAGTGATACACACTAAAAAAGGTAAATTAAACGAAAATATGAAACAATATGAATGCATTCTCTTAGTTTTGAATATGTCAGTTGACCTTTTTACTAAAATTGATGTTAATTTTATATAAAAAGTTGCACTTGGAGTCATGCCGGTGACACCATGCATCAGATTGAGGTGAGGTTGATTCCTACATATACCAAATGATTCATGGATTATTTTACTGAAATTGGTGTCAATTTTAAATAAAAAAACGCACTTTGGGTCATACCAGTCACACCATTCATCGTATTGAGGCGAGACTCATTCCCACACATCTCAAATGACTCATGGATCGTTTTCTAAAGTATTAAAACAATATGAATGAGTTTTATCAGTTTTTAGTATGGCACTGGTTATTTTTGCTAAAATTAATGTCAATTTCAAATAAAAAGACACACTTGGTGTCATATCAGTCACACTGTGCATCAAATTGAGGTGTAGTTGACTCATACACATCAAAAATGACTTAAATATAATTATCCTAAAGTATCAAAATAATTAGAATTGGTTTTCTTAGTTTTCAGTATATCACTTGTTCGTTTTACTAAAATTAATGTCAGTTTAAAATAAAAAGACACATTTGGAGTTATATCAGTCACACCGTGTGTCATATTGAGGTGGGTCTGATTCCTAAACATCACAAATGACTTATGGATCATTTTTCTAAATTATGAAAACAATCTGAATGATTTGTTTGATATTTAGTAGGTCATTTGTCCTTTTTACTAAAATTGATGTCAATTTTAAATAAAACGACACACTTGGAGTGATACCGGTTACATCATGTGTCAGATTGAGGTGTGACTGATTCCTACATCTCTCAATTGAATTATGGATCATTTTCCTAAAGTATCAAAACAATATGAATGCATTCTCTTAGTTTTGAATAGGTTAGTTGACCTTTTTACTAAAATTGATGTTAATTTTAAATAAAAAGATGTACTTGGAGTCATGTCGGTGACACCGTGCATCAGATTGAGGTGAGACTGATTTCTACATATAGAAAATGATTCATGGATTATTTTACTAAGGTATAAAAATAATTTGAATGCGTTTGTTTGGTTTTTAGTATGCCACTTATCTTTTTTACTAAAATGTCATTTTAAACAACAAGCACACACTCTGACTCATACCGATCACATTGTGTGTTAGTTTGACATGATACCAATTCATACACATCAAAAATAATTTATGAATCGATGTACTAATTTATCAAGACAATCCGAGTGTGTTTACTTGATTTTCAGTGAGTGACACATTTTGAACTAAAATGTTAATTTTAAACTAATAATGAGCACTTGGAGTCCTATCAGTCACATCGTGCATCAAATTGAGGTGTGCACGATTACTACACATCCTAAGTGAATTATAGATCATTTTTCTAAAGTATCAAAACAATCTAAATGCATTTATTTAGTTTTAAGTATGTCAGTTGTCTATATTTCTAAAATTAATGTCAATTTTAAATAAAAAGAGGCACCTAGAGTCATGCTTGTCACATTGTGTGTTGGATTGAGGTGTTGCTGATTCCTACACATCCCAAAGTCTCAAAAAAATATTAACTGCCAATGTTACCATGGTTACCATTATCTTTCTTTGTCAAACTTTCAATATCGCATATTGAGTTGATGTTCTTAGCCAAAAAACCTTTATCATTGTTGAAAACCAGAAGAGTAGAGGAAGCTCTTCTTCCCATCATATTAGAAAAATTCACCATAATGGGCACAAGAGATTCCATCAAATCCATATAAAGTGTCTACAGGTCGATAAAGAAAAGAAATGGAAAATGTTGTCATTATCTCAGTTGTAGTATTGAAGTCTAATCAATCATGATCATGAGAAGCTTTGAACAAACCACCCTAAATCTAACAAAGGAATCCAACTGTATAAGAAAATAATTCTTAAGTGATAAATACTAAAAAAGTTAAATTAAACAAAAATATGAAACAATATGAATGCATTCTCTTAGTTTTGAATAGGTCAGTTGACCTTTTTACTAAAATTGATGTTAATTTTAAATAAAAAGATGCACTTGGAGTCATGTTGGTGACACCGTGCATCGGATTGAGGTGAGGTTGATTCCTACATATACCAAATGATTCATGGATTATTTTACTGAAATTGGTGTCAATTTTAAATAAAAAGACGCACTTGGAGTCATACCGCTCACACCATGCATCGTATTGAGGTGAGACTAATTCCTACACATCTCAAATGACTCATGGATCATTTTCTAAACTATTAAAACAATATGAATGAGTTTTATCATTTTTTAGTATGACACTTGTTATTTTTGCTAAAATTAATTTCAATTTCAAATAAAAAGACACACTTCGAGTCATATCAGTCACACTGTGCATCAAATTGAGGTGTAGTTGACTTCTACACATCAAAAATGACTTAAAGATCATTATACTAAAGTATCAAAATAATTAGAATGGATTTTCTTAGTTTTCAGTATGTCACTTGTTTGTTTTGCTAAAATTAATGTCAATTTAAAATAAAAAGACACATTTGGAGTTATATCAGTCGCACCGTGTGTAAGATTGAGGTGAGTCTGATTCCTAAACATCACAAATGACTTATGGATCATTTTTATAAATTATGAAAAAAATCTGAATGGTTTTTTGGATTTTTAGTAGGTCATTTGTCTTTTTTACTAAAATTGATGTCAATTTTAAATAAAACGACACACTTGGAGTGATACCGGTTACATCGTGTGTCAGATTGAGGTGTGACTGATTCCTACATATCTCAATTGAATTATGGATCATTTTCCTAAAGTATCAAAACAATATGAATGCATTCTCTTAGTTTTGAATAGGTTAGTTAACCTTTTTACTAAAATTGATGTTAATTTTAAACAAAAAGAGGTACTTGGAATCATGTCGGTGACACCGTGCATCAAATTGAGGTGAGGTTGATTCCTACATATACCAAATGATTCATGGATTATTTTACTAAAGTATAAAAATAATTTGAATGCGTTTGTTCAGTTTTTAGTATGTCACTTATCTTTTTTACTAAAATGTCATTTTAAACAACAAACACACACTCTGACTCATACCGATCACATTGTGTGTCAGTTTGACATGATACTGATTCATACAAATCAAAAATAATTTATGAATCGATGTACTAATTTATCAAGACAATCCGAGTGTGTTTACTTGATTTTCAGTGAGTGACACATTTTGAACTAAAATGTTAATTTTAAACTAATAATGGGCACTTGGAGTCATATCAGTCACTTCGTGCATCGAATTGAGGTGTGCATGATTCCTACACATCCTAAGTGACTTATAGAACATTTTTCTAAAGTATCAAAACAATCTAAATGAATTTATTCAGTTTTAAGTATGTCGGTTGTCTATATTTTTAAAATTAATGTCAATTTTAAATAAAAAGAGGCACCTAGAGTCATGCTTGTCAGAGTGTGTGTTGGATTGAGGTGTTGCTGATTCCTACACATCCCAAAGTCTCAAAAAAATATTAACTGCCAATGTTACCATGGTTACCATTATCTTTCTTTGTCGAACTTTCAATATTGCATATTGAGTTGATGTTCTTAGCCAAAAAACCTTTATCATTGTTGAAAACCAGAAGAGTAGAGGAAGCTCTTCTTCCCATAATATTAGGAAAATTCACCATAATGGACACAAGAGCTTCCTTTACTCTTCTGGTTTTCAACAATGATAAAGGTTTTTTGACTAATAACATAAAATCCATATAAAGTGTCGATAGGTTGATAAAGAAAAGAAATGGAAAATGTTGTCATTATCTCAGTTGCAGTCTTGAAGTGTAATCTATCATGAGCATGAGAAGCTTTGAACAAACCACCCTAAATCTAACAAAGGAATCCACCTGTATAAGAAAACAATTCTTAAGTGACAAATACTAAAAAAGGAAAATTAAACAAAAATATGAAACAATATGAATACATTCTCTTAGTTTTGAATAGGTCAGTTGACCTTTTTACTAAAATTGATGTTAATTTTAAATAAAAAGATGCACTTTGAGTCATATCGGTGACACCATGCATCAGATTGAGGTGAGGTTGATTCCTACATATACCAAATGATTCATGGATTATTTTACTAAAATTGGTGTCAATTTTAAATAAAAAGACGCACTTGGAGTCATTCCGGTCACACCATGTATCATATTGAGGGGAGACTAATTCCTACACATCTCAAATGACTCATGGATCATTTTATAAAGTATTAAAACGATATGAATGAGTTTTATCAGTTTTTAGTATGGTACTTGTTATTTTTGCTAAAATTAATGTCAATTTCAAATAAAAAGACACACTTGGAGTCATATCAGTCACACTGTGCATCAAATTGAGGTGTAGTTGACTCCTAAAAATCAAAAATGACTTAAAGATCATTATCTTAAAGTATCAAAATAATTAGAATGGATTTTCTTAGTTTTCAGTATGCCACTTGTTCGTTTTGCTAAAATTAATGTCAATTTAAAATAAAAAGACACATTTGGAGTTATATCAGTCACACCGTGTGTCAGATTGAGGTGAGTCTGATTCCTAAACATCACAAATGACTTATGCATCATTTTTTCTAAATTATGAAAACAATATGAATGGTGTTTTTGATTTTTAGTAGGTCATTTGTCCTTTTTACTAAAATTGATTTCAATTTTAAATAAAACTACACACTTGGAGTGATACCGATTACATCGTGTGTCAGATTGATGTGTGACTGATGCCTACATCTCTCAATTGAATTATGGATCATTTTCCTAAAGTATCAAAACAATATGAATGAATTCTTTTAGTTTTCAATAGGTTAGTTGACCTTTTTACTAAAATTGATGTTAATTTTAAATAAAAAGATGTACTTGGAGTCATGTCGGTGACACCGTGCATCATATTGAGGTGAGGCTGATTCCTACATATACCAAATGATTCATGGATTATTTTACTAAAGTATAAAAATAATTTGAATGTGTTTTTTCGGTTTTTAGTATGCCACTTATGTTTTTTACTAAAATGTCATTTTAAACAACAAACACACACTCTGACTCATACCGATCACATTGTGTGTCAGTTTGACATGATACCGATTCATACACATCAAAAATAATTTATGAATCGATGTACTAATTTATGAAAACAATCTGAGTGTGTTTACTTGATTTTCAGTGAGTGACAGATTTTGAACTAAAATGTTAATTTTAAACTAATAATGGGCACTTGGAGTCATATCAGTTACATCGTGCATCAAATTGAGGTGTGCATGATTCGTACACATCCTAAGTGACTTATAGATCTTTTTTCTAAAGTATTAAAACAATATAAATGCATTTATTCAGTTTTAAGTATGTCAGTTGTCTATATTTCTAAAATTAATGTCAATTTTAAATAAAAAGAGGCACCTAGAGTCATAGTTGTCACATTGTGTGTTGGATTGAGGTGTTGCTAATTCATACACATCCTAAAGTCTAAAAAATATATTAATTTCCACTATTACCATGGTTACCATTGTCTTTATTTATTGAACTTTCAATATTTCATATTGAGTCGATGTTTTTAGCCAAAAAACCTTTATCATTGTTGAAAACTAGAAGAGTAGAGGAAGCTCTTCTTCCCATCATATCAGGAAAATTCACCATAATGGACACAAGATCTTCCACTACTCTTCTAGTTTTCAACAATGATAAAGGTTTTTTGACTAATAACATCAAATCCATATGAAGTGTCGGTAGGTCGATAAAGAAAAGAAATGGAAAATGTTGTCATTATCTCAGTTACAATCTTGAAGTCCAATCTATCATGAGCATGAGAAGATTTGAACAAACTACCCCAAATCTAAAAAAGGAATCCACCTGTACAAGAAAACAATTCTTAAGTGATAAACACTAAAAAAAGTAAATTAAACAAAAATATGAAACAGTCCACTACTTCAATGGAAGTCATATCTTCATGATATTTGTATACATTATTGACCCATTTCCTTATTATTATTATCTTAGTTACAGTCTTGAATGAGCATGAGAAGATTCGAACAAACCACCCCAACTCGAAAAAAAGAAATCCACTTGCATGGTTGTCATTTATCACTTTCCTTAAAGTTCCCCCCACCACCTTTGAAGGAAATTGATAAATACCAACACTACAAGGGTGAAAAAGTTTTAAGGGTGAAGAATTTTTTTGCATGAGTAGTCAAACATTTAATTTATATTATTTTAATGCAGTAGAGAACATATAATATTATGAAGAAAACATAGTATATTCAAAAAACTTTTACCATCTTATTAAACTCTGAGTTTCAACCTCAAAGTCCAATCTCTTATGAGCATGAGCAATTTCGAACAAACCACCCCAACTCAAATAAAAGAATCCAACTATATAAGAAAACAATTGTTGTGTGTGTAATATAAAAAAGAATTAAATTAAACATAAATATTAAACAATCCACTACTTCAATGGAAGTCACATATTCATGCTATTTGTGTACATTCTTCTATCTGGTATACTACCCATTCGTTTATAAGAAAATCTATATCATCTTGTGAACATGAGTCTTTTCAACAGTCATAGTTGTACTATAAAAATATAAATACACAAAGGATTAATAAATATTTTAATTTAAATAGTAATTATCCTTGAAAATTCCTCTTTGGGGATGCTAGTTTGTTGATGGAATATTATCTCTCTTATAAATTTACAAACATAATAACCTCAATCTTTTCCATTTTTTTGTTTCAGACACTGCATAAACATTGAGAAAAATAAGTAATTTTTTATATTTGTTTGGATAATGAAATCTTATTATATATACCCTGATACTTGTCCAGTTGTTGAACTTTTTAGGATCCTTTTTCTTAACCCATGTCCCCATTCCTTGTTTTTCATCATATTTATACACCACCCTATCATAACAGAATCTTCATTAAAACATAAAGATATATATAACTTGAAGTTTAGTTCTAAAACGTTGGATGTAGTGTATTTCTTATTGAAAAATATCATAATGTGTGGTCGGTTTGTTGGGTATCCATACAACGAATCTTGGAAATAAATCATTGGAGTATCCAAATTGACCTCAATGAGCATCCAATGTTTCCTAAAAAAGGAATAAGTAATGAAAGAAATGAAAACATATTTGATATGATTAAAATATAGAGTTTTACCCATGCATCGTTGGTATTAAGAAGAATCTGTCATCCATAAAACATTTCTAAAAAAATAAATTTTATTTAGTATTATTTATTTAATACATTAATAAAATATAATTACTTTAAGGTGCGTTAATAAAATAAAAATTATTTAGTATTATTTATTTAATACATTTTTTTCGATTACAAACATGTTTTAAGGGTGTTAAAACATTTATAAAGACCAATTCTTGGAGCTAATAAATGTTAATCATTTTTAAGTGCGTGAGTAGATACTTTTATAGAAATACACATCATTCTTGATATATATATATATATATATCAAAATACTTGTATAAAAAATAGACTTGATTTGAGATTATTATATGGATTGTTGTGAGATTTCATTAGCATGTAGGCTAATAGAGAATATTATAGCACAATAAAAATTATTTTCACCAAGAATTCACTATAATGGAAATTAGATAAAAATCCCAAAACCAATCTAATATCATCAAGAACACCACCAAAAAATACTAATCACCTCAAACCACTCATAAGTTTACAACTTTCAAAATTTATAAAGATGACCAAACCATTCCATAACCTCATAAGAATAATTATCACCATGAAAAAGGAAGGATGATGACTCAATAATTCCTAAGGTGAAAAAGATCATTCCCCTAACACTCCTTTCAGGGTTTGGGAAAATCCAATCACTATAAAAAATACATTAAAATAATAAGAGGATTTTCCCTAAGTCATATCCTCATAATGAACTTTCTACCCCATATCAATACATTCAATAGAGGTGAAATAAAGAAACATAAAACATGAATCAATCTCCTTCATGTTTTAAAAGACACTCAAATCACAAAGTCCCAATGCACCCCAAGGGGTCAGATCTGAAAGCACAATTCACATGAGAAAAAAACATAACAAAACACTTTCAAAATTTTCAATTTCCATTAAAATAACACCCCTATCCTAGGAGGGTTGAAATCATCTTTCAAATACATGCACACTTTTAAAGAATTACAAATTATTAAAAATAAAATCCAGCTTTTCATGTTAAATCTTTTCCATAAATTCCAAAAAAAATCTCAATTTTTTTATAATTAAATCAAACACATCTCAAACATTTAAAATTAAATATATTCCTTTTTACAAGGAAATACTTACACATGGTTTCAAAAATTAATGCATTTCTCAAAATCCCATTTTATTTTCAATACCAAAAATTCCATGTAAGAAAGAAAAGAGAAAAGAAACCACATTTAAAACATTTCACAACCATTAAAATAATTTTCATTACCTTACAAATTTGGTTTTAAAATCAACTCACTCAATAAAATCTCCTTTTCCATTCAAAAATATTATTTTCCAAACACAAAACAAGATTTTAAGTCTCAAAGCTAAATACAATGGATATGGAACCATGAAATTCAATATCTCTCACATGAAAGTGATTATAAACAACTTCATTTAAATACAAAATCATTATACCATATATTAACTAATATAAGAATTAAAAATAATTGACTAACATTACAAGAAGAAAACATTTATTAATGATAGAAGAACAATAAGCATAATCATTCAAGAATAATTGAATTATTATAATAGAACAAATATAATTAATAAGAATTAAAATAAAAAGAATTTGTTGAAAAAAATTGAATTCAATTGTTGGAATTGGATAAAAAAGTTAGGGTTCCATCTTCTAGTTGAGATCTTCCTCTTTCCCCCTACTTATAACCTAATTCCATTGAACTAGTTTGGGGTTTCAGGGTATTAATCCTTCAACTGTTAGCCTCAATTGATTTTTTTACAATATAGAATATCTTTAGAACTCACTTGAACTGCCACTAATTATACTTTATCATAAAGTTTGGTTCACTCCACATGGCATGGATAAAAATGAAGGAAAGGGAATCTAAATGAATTAATATCGAATGATTTCACTGTTTTCAAAGCTATGACACCGAGATAACAAAGACAAAAGAAGGAGTAAGATACGTGCAAAGGATGAGATTTTGGTTCGTCGAGATAAAGTGAAATGTGAGTAGGGGCGATGAATGAAAAAAAATAAGCGCAAATAAGATAATACCTTAGATTTGCAAGTTCGAAAAAAACACTAAGGTCTGGCAGTAGGGGTGGTGGACGACGATGGGGGCAGCAGAGACAACGACATAGCTCTGGTTCCACTAAATCTTGAGACGCGAGTGGTGGAAGAGTTCTGATAGGGCTACATTTATAAAAACACGAAAAAATTTTATCAGTGCTTTTTAGAAAGTGCTGATAAAGGATGTTTTTATCAGCCCTAAAATATAAAGTGCTGATAAAACTAACCTTTATCAACGCTTTTTTAGTGCTGATAAAACATGTCTTTATCAATGATAAAAATATAGAACTGATAAAGACCTAATTTTACTAAATTATTTATAATTATAAAATTATAATAAATATGTATAATTAAATTTATAATTTTATAACTATTTAAATAGATATAACGAAGTCGATCCATCCAGAACACAAAACTCTTGATTATTTATTAAAAATAAATAGAAAAGTAACAGACAAAACAAGAGAGATATGAGGCCAACAAACCAAGCCCTCGCCCAAGAGGAAAAGCTAGATATCACAAGGATCAATGTCATCACCAGGGCCTTAACCATAATCTGCACCATCATCAACCGACTCCCATTCAGATTGCGATTTTTTTATTAAGGAGCGTAGAATACATCTCCTTGAGCCTTTACTACTCCGGTGTAAGTTGATCTCTAGATGAATGTCTAGTGGACCGCCCCCATTCATCACGCTCACATCCCCGACCATGTCCTTTGGGGTTCCTCCCTCGTCTCCATGTATTTGGAAGACAATCTCATTGATCACGTGCTAGGTCACCCGTCCCAAAATTCAGGGGGACACAACTGCCCTCTACAAGAGGAACAGAATCGGAAACAGGAGATTGACCTTCTATCAGGACCTTAGAAGTCGCATTTTTCCGAGCTGACTTTTTCCGAGGAAGGACCATCTAGAATATTTAAATAGATATATATTTATTTATAGTTAAAGTATAAATAAATAAATAAATAAATAAATAATTATAAAATTATAATAAATATATATAATTAAATTTATAATTTTTTAATTATATATGATAAATATATTAATTATATATAATTATAAAATTATAAATATAATAAATATATTTATTATAATTTTATAATTATATAAATAAATAAATATATATTTATAGTTATATATATAATTAATATTTATATAAATATTTTTTATATATTTATATAATTATATATAATTATATTATTATATATAATTATAAAATTATAAATATAATAAATATATTTATTATGATTTTATGATTATAAATAAATATTTATTTATTTATAGTTACAATTATAAATAAAGATATATTTATTTAGATAATTATAAGATTATAATAAATATAGTTATTATATTTATAATTCTATTATATATATTTATAAAATTATAAAAATAATAAATATATTTATGATAATATTATAATTATTTATATAAATATATATTTATTTATGCCAATGGGGTGGTGGTCAAGTGGTGATCACCACTAATCTTACAACATCATTTGTCGGGAGTCCTTAGCTCGACTCCCGAATGCCTCCTTTGTGGGGGATTTTTAGGGATTTCAATTTGGCGGTGTGAAAAGGGGGGTTGTGTGCATGGAGGGGGTGGTAGGTGTTGGGGACACATAGCTCTGCTGCACGATGCAGGTGGTGCAGGTGGCCCTCGGTGGCAGTAGGGATCGTGACCTTTGGGGATTGGATTGGAGGCGGGCTTTACAAGCAGTGATGAAGTTTATGTATTTTTCATACATGGGCCTTCAGGCTAATAATATATAAATAAATAAAGTTGGATTGTTGACTTATCCCTTTAGGGGGGCTATGGCTTGCGTTTTTGGGCCATGTGTATGGTGTGTGTGTCTTTGATGTTACTATACCCCAAAGCACCTAATATATATATATATACACACTTATAACTATAAATAAATAAATATTTATTTATAATTATAAAATCATAATAAATATATTTATTGTAATTTTTTAATTATTTACACATATATATACCAAAAGAGTTCTAGCCATAAATCAAATCTCCTGACCATTTATTTAAATTTAAATAAAAATAAAGAAAACATAAGAAAACAAGGATGAGGTCAAACATAGGGACAAACCCTCATCCAAATAAAGAAACAACATGTCAAAAGTCACCATAATCTGGATCAGAATCAGGACCAGGATCTCCAACATCATCAGTAGACTCCCACTATGATTGAGAGTTCATTTTATTGAAGAGCATAATATAATTTCCTTAATCTTCTCCTCTTTCAGGGTGAGATAAATCTTGGAAGACGTACTTCGGCTACGCCCTCATGTGTCCTCCCATCCACATCCTCAGCCACAATTTTATGGATGATGCCCCCTCCTCCAAGTTTTAGGTTGTTTCCAAGCCCTTTCCTACTCTTCCCTCCCTAAATCAGCCATCTACTCATTAACATTTGGAGTCACAATGTCCACAGAGGGGGAAACAACTTCATTGAAGTTGGCCGAAATAGTTACCGCCTACACCGGGTCAGGAACCTGAAATGTGTTTGAGGTGGAAACTTTCACCACACCCCTACTCTTCAAAGGGGACTATTTAGAATTCACCACAATCTTCATAGCAGGAAGAGGGGACAACTTATACTTTCCCTTCTTGTAAGGGGAAGTCAAAGCTTGTTCTTGGATCAGTTCCCTATCCATTTCAGTTTGGATATCATTTTCGATCTGCTCCAAAACATCAGAATCATAGGAGGGTTCCACTTGAACAACAACATCCCCATCATTAGTTTGTTTCTCTATTTCATTAGTAGCCATCTCAGTCCATGAAACCTTGGAACCACCATTAGGAGAAGATCCTTGCTTACCACATCATAAAAAGAGGGATTCCCAGAAATAGTGACATGTTCTTCCTCATGACCACTAGAAATAGGGACCATCAAAGGATGAGGATTGGTTATAGTCATCCCCATATCTTCTTTAGAGCTCTGTTTCTTTTTTCAAAAATCAATAGAGTGCCTTTTTATCCCACAAAGACTACATACCATAATTCTACGACACTTATCAAAAGTGTGTCCTATATTGTTGCATTCTTTATAGAATTCAAGAGATTTTTCATACTCAACCAAAAGATAAAATCTGTTGTCATCCGCTATCAACACAATGGACTTAACCAAAGTATATTTGAGATCAACTTCAACTTATAGCCTAGAAAAGTGGCCATACCTTTATTTCTTAGTTTCTTTATCCATTCTGATGGGAATTCCAATAGTCGATGTAATTTTCCAAAGTATTTGAGGATGCCAAAGGAACCAACTCAAACCACGAACACATATCAAAACTTGCATGATCAAGTTCTTGAAATTTAAGGGATCAAAAAGCAGATACCATTCTTGGAGTATGACATTCCCAGGGTTAAGGTTAATGAAACCATATCCCCAGGCTTTGGAATTCAAAATATCCGATGAAAAAACAATGTGAATGTATCTCTACCTAGTGAGGTCATTTTATAATCATCAAAGACCCAAAATTCAATAAGCCACATCTTAAGTGTAGCCAGATTCAAAAAATCCCTCCCTTGCAGAGAAAGATGAGCGATAATTGAATGCTTACATTCATTGATTCGTTCTGATATAATACTAGATGTAGCTTCAACAAATGTTGTATCTCCTTTTAGCATGATCTTCTGAGTGTGCTTCTCATGACCGTGAATCCCATCAAATGCACTTTTAGCTGAATCCCTAGGACTATTCGGGATGTCACAAACATGGTTGGCAGCACCAGTCGAATTCGTCTTAGACAGCAAAGAAAGGCGTGGCGAAGCAGTGCCTATCAATCCTACATTTAAGATTTGAGATGAGGCATAAACCCCCTTAAAAGCACTGCATCAACCAATATAAATAAAATCTCTTACATCAAGAACATTCTTCATGTTGTTATCTAAATCTGCCAGCGATGGAGTCTCTCTCTTCAAATCTTGATCCAAATAGGGCATCATATCAACAGATCCAGCACTCATCCTCGGTGGCACCGAGGTGGGAACCAACAACGCATTAGTCAGCGTCGAAGGATGATGTGGAAATCGAGCAGTTGGACAATAAAATATCTAATAGTCAGTGAAATTGTGTCAAAGGGAAACAAAAATTAAAGTCGAATGGTGCTGAGGGAGTCAAGGTCAAAGGAACCAACGAAGCGCCGATGTGGATCACCACCAATGAAGGTCGTGCAAAGGGGAAAACCCTAATCATCATGGGGGAATCATGGAAGCTCTCAACGAACCATCTCCCCTTTCACACACACACACAAATATATATTATTTATAATTATAATTATAAATATTTGTATGTATTTATATAATTATATATATTTATAAAATTATAAATATTATAAATATATTTATTATAATTTTATAATTATATATATATATTATAAGGATAATTATAAATAAATATATTTATAAATATTTTTATATAATTATAAACATTATATATTTATTTATTTATAAAATTATAATAAATTAATTTATTTTAATTTTATAATTATTTAAATATATATATTATAGGGTCCGGAAAAATCTTCCAAGGGAAGAAAATACCCCCATAATTGCAAACACTTTACAGAAGGAAGAGAGTACTCCTATAAGTCTACCAAGGTGAATAGACTCAAATTGAGTTGAAATCTTGAGAAGAAACTCGAAGGAATTCAAGTTTTCAAAACATTTCAAGTGGCCCAAGTACCATCACCAAGAATGGTACGCGGACCAGCTGGATCACGAACCACCAGGTACGCGGAATGATCCACGAACCGTTGTCCCGCGAGGTGATGGCCAGCGAGCAAGGAAAACGATGAACCGAGTCGCTGAAAGATTCATACATGTGAGGACCATCCACATACCGTGCTGCGAACTCATCAGTTCATGGACGAAGAAAACCACCAGGGTTATGCAAACCATTATAGAGAACTGAAGCCTCTGCAAACTCCAATTGACCGAGTCTTCTGTGGGTCAGGATATTGCTTCAACGGGCCTCCGCAAATGGTGTCGCATGCCCAATAAATACAATTGCTACGATGCTCTATAAAAGGATCACATTAGAAGTATGGAGGAGAGACATAGTGAGACATATAGAGAGAATGATGGACGATGAAAGCTTGAGGGAGACTCAGAGGTTTGGAGAAAGAGTTCGAAGAAGACTTTAGCTTCCTTCTTGTTTCATTGGCAAAGCCTGAACTGTGAACCACTCCCTCTATAGGTACAGTCGGCCGCAAACCATAAAACGAGGGAGTTTAATAATAATAATAGAACCACGAACCTAACTGTTGAACCATGAACCAAATGCTTCTCGAGGATGAACTCTCCACGAACGATGATCTCCCAGACCCTCCTTCAATATGGTGCTTTGCGTAGTGTACTGCTACGTGGACTGAACCTGGTGTCGTATACTGCATCAGTATGCGGATGGAACCCAAAGCAGTGTGATGGTTTCCGTACCACTGGTACACAATTGTCTATACAAATGCCCGTGTATCGCATCAGTATACAGATGACCCCTCTGCTTGCATACCACTATGGTATGCAGAGCCTCCCCCATCCTGCATAAAAAGTCAGTACATGGAATGAGGTATTTTTAGGTATTGTTTCCTCCAGTTCTAACCTCACCCCTCCACTACCGTCCAATCCTCCATGATCCCTCCGCTAAATAGTCCTCCAACATCAAGTCAAAGACTCCTCCAAAGCCACTGGACCTGTAAGATCAGACCATCGAGTGCATCAACGTGCCCCATTGAGTCTACATACCCATCGTAAGCGGAGTCACGAAGGCTATCCCCACAATGGTGCGGGCTTCAGGAATGCTTGTGGGTCTAAATTCCCACAGTAACTCAGATTCCAACCTTGGGATGCCGACGTGAACCTCCCCATTCTAGGGATTAAGGGTGATCACTTGATTTTCCATTCATTGAGGAATAATGATCAGTCGAAGGTGTTATATTCGCTCTCCACTTTGACGAGGATAAAACTCCTCCCCATCCTAGAACGTGCTCCAGGGCCCTCCTATTGAGGTAAGTCCCCAATATTCTGAGGTAGGGCCGCGTGACCTTCAATTTCATTCCACATTGAAGGGTTCATTACACCGCTCCCTCACCCACGGTTTTCCCAGCCTCTTCCACTGCGTGCTCTCCCTTACCCACCAACAGGGGAGGAGGCATGTGCATTGTTGAATCTTTCACATCCTCTTGTTTCTCACACTGAGCACGACTCACGTGAGCTTATAGGTTTGTGAGGATTAAAACATCCATGTGATTATGAACTATGAGAACTCTGATTCTTGATCAGATCGGGATATGTAGGATGCCTGCCAGAAGGCCCGAGCTCGAAAGGGTTCCCTCCCATGAAGGGTCCACCCAACCATGCCCTCATAATGGGCAGCCTCCACGCGTAAGCCCCACATAATCCGAACTACGTGGGTTCTGATTCCTCTCCTGAGGATACATAGAAAACCCATCTTATGGGTCCGATCCCAGCATCAAGTCACCTTTCACCCCTGGAAGATGATAAACTCTGGATCACCTCATTATATAGCTCAAGTCAACATCAAATCCATAGCATCAAACATATACATGGCTACAACGATCCTGCAAACCAAGGGTAGCCTGTGGACACACTCTTCGGGAATGAACCAAGGATTCATGAACATATGAACATGACTTAATCTATAAGAGAGTCCCAAAATAGGCAACAATCCTCCCCTAGAAGGGTGCGGTGAGCCTGATCTTCCATCATCTCGACCAATGGATTCCTTAAGTGTCGTTGGCTAAATCACTAATCAATGAGCGCCTGCCTTTGGAATGCAGGTCCATGAATCATAGATACCAGGGCCATTGGGTGTTCTTGGATCCACAAATAAACCCACTGGAGACCATCTGAAGAAGTTATATCTGAGAAGGACTGATTTCACAAGTGCTTGACCCCCACGCAATCACCCGCTAGGACCAATAGTTCCCGTAGGGTTAATCCAACCTTCTTTAAAGGATAATGAATCTGAATGGGGTGAAACCAAAGGAGTGGTGAATTTGACATGAAACCATATCTATAGACAAAGGGATGGGTGATGATCCTCATCATTCCATTTCCACATCGCCTGCAAAATGCGCCACCTCGAAGGCGGAACAAAAATGGTGTACCCGGCGTGAATCCTTAACCAAGGTGGCGATTCTACCCTAATGATAAAATTCAAAAGGAAATTACATGTCAGACCATTTTTTTTCACCCCAATATGCACAAAATGCACCACCTCAGAGGTGAAACAAAATGGTGACCCCGACGTGAATCCTTAACCAAGGTGGCAGTTCTACCCTAATGATAAAAGTCAAAAGAACATTGCATGTCAGACCATTTTGTTCACCCCAGTACGCACAAAACGTGCCACCTCAGAGGCAAAACAAAAATGGTGAACCCAACATGAATCCTTAACCAAGGTGGTGGTTCTACCCTAATGATAAAAGTCAAAAGGACATTGCATGTCAGACCATTTTGTTTTCCCCGGTACGCACAAAATGTGCCACCTCGGAGGCGAAACATAAATGGTGAACCCGATGTGAATCCTAAACCAAGGTGGTGGTTCTAACCTAATGATAAAAGTCGAAATGACATTGCACGTCAGACCATTTTTTTCACCCCGATATGCACAAAACGCACCACCTCAGAGGCAGAACAAAAATGGTGAACCCAAAGTAAATCCTTAACCAAGATGGTGGTCTTACCCCACTCAAACCCCTTCACCCCGCAACAAAAGAAATGGGGACGAGGCCAAGATGAATCACCCAAATATGAATATATTTAAAGGAATGCTAATTTGATGAGTTTTTGTGGTCTGTATGTCATATATGCATATTGAAGGTTCTCGCAGAGCGACCTTCGATCCAAATGACATCCCAACGAACCTTGTAGACATGCACATCAGCGATCCTGCAGGCGGTCGAGGCCCCAACGAAGATCAGGACCCCCTCACCTACCCAACATCTTCAACACTGGGTATTCAACATGCTGATCAGGGAGTACCACCAAAATGGTACTATCCCCATACTAGAGGCCACGAGACAAGCCCTCCAGTCTGCAAAGGTCCTTCAGCTGCCTCTTTAGCCACTGCTGGCACCCTAGACAAGGCATCACTGGTGGTCATCTCAAACCGTTTCGGGAGCCTGTCTCCAGAACGTGACAACGAGTACCTCCCTTATCTTAGGGAGGCATATGAAGTTGATGCTGACAACTTCATCTCAGCTGCATAGGGGTACTACTCATGGGCCCCCACCAGAGAACGTCGTCGCCGACACCGGACGACCAAGCCTCCTCCTGCCGAGGGTGACCTTATGTCGAGAGCACCTGCCAAAGTTCAGGAGACCCAGGCCCGTCGGGCTGCCTGTTAAGGGAGGAGAATATATAATCAAGAACACACTATCACCCCAGTTTCTAAGGAGCATATCCGCCATACTAACGTAAAAGTATTCAACGGGTAGAAATACGATTCTTCCCCCTCCACTCAATCCCACCATAGAAATAGGGTGGCACAATACGAGCACATGCACGTTCCTGCTAGTGCTCGCCGGTCCTGCCTTGCAGATAAAGCGGTGAAATACATGTAGATACAGATATATACCAATATACAACAAGATCATCAACCAAATTGGGCGGAAACCAGCTATACACAGGCAAAAATACATACTGATGCATTTTAATCCCACCATCCAAATAGGGAGGCGACCAACTATACGCAGGAAAAAATACCTACTGATGCGTAGCAAGCCCGCCATCTAAATTGGGAGGAAACCAAATATGAGCAGATTCAAATTCCTACGGATTCATACAAATCCCATGAGATAAATACAACGACAAGTGAGCAGATGAAAATCCCCGCTCGTGAATATGAAGACCACCAGTCAAATACGGTGGAAACTGGAGAATACAACTGGTGGAAGACTCATTCCTCTACCCCAACACAGGAGAACTACTAGTATCTACTAGAAACTCATGGAGGAAAGAAGCAGGAACTAACTCCTGCTCCGACATCAGAATGGGACTTCATTCCCGTTCCATCCAAAGATGTATCTCAGCACATCTTGGCAATGATGGAGGATCAAATGTTGATTCCAGACCATATCCTCCAAACATGCCAATATATCATTGCATCAGCGGAAAAGGTGAGAAATGGGGCCCACAACCCGGTTTCCTCGAACAGAATGACTCACTCGCAAAATGAGTTAGTCACTCTGGAGAAGTTATGTATCTTTGCTCAGTCCAGGAGGGTTGACGACAATATCCTACGATACACAAACAACCAGATCAGGAACAAATACTTGTTCCAACTGGGGGACACCGGTCCAACGTGGTGGCTGCTCAAGGGCAGGCATATGTCCCTGCCAAAACTCAAGATTCCATTCAACATATCCCGATGACATCATGTGACCCAACAAGACTAGGACTTTTATATGAAGGCCATTATCAACAGTAGATGGCCCCAGATACCCGCAAGAGAGCGCTTGAAGATAAAATATGCCAACGGTAACTGGAAAATGAAGAGAACATGTGTAATCTTACCCTGATAGAAGCTGAGGTTCTTGATGCCCTCAAACATATATCAATAAAGGCTCAAGACCCTTCCATTCCATTACTAAATTATGGAAGTGGCAGCAGCAGTTGCGAAGGTCCTCCCTGCAATATCGCTACCAGCAGATCTGAAGGTCCTCCATAGAGCACCCACAGGGGCTTACTCTGTGGGTCAAGAATGATCGATCGCGAGAGCCTATCTCCCGATGTGCGTCGGGGTATCCCTCCCCTCGACCAGAAGATCAAACAGTAGGAATGTCCTCCCCTTACTATCATCCGCCCTGATGGTCCTCCCTAGGGTATACGTTGTAGATATGCTTCTCTATATAGTTGGATGTCAAGTCATGATGGTAGTCCTCACCATAATGACAGTTATTGCGAAGGCCCTCCCCACAATGACATTTGATGTGAAGGTCCTTCCCATAGTAATTTCAAAAAATGAGAAGGTCCTCCCCTCATTTTAGTACATCCTAAAGGCCCTCCCCAGGATGTACACTGTAGAAATTCTCCCTACATCTAGCTATCAAGTCATGATGGTATTCCTCGCCATGATGACAGATATTGCGAAGGCCCTCCCCGCAATGATAGTTGCTGTGAAGGTCCTCCCTTTAGTGACATTAAACAGCAAGAAGGTCCTCCCCTTACTATATCCCACCCTGAAGGTCCCCCCAGGGTATATGTCGTAAAGAAAATTCCTGGGGTCAGGCATTAATCTGCAATAGTATCCCTTTCCATTGTAGCACTAATTGCAAAGGTCCTCCTCGCAATCAAAATTCATGCTGGAAAGAAGGTCCTCCCCTTGCCAGAAAAAATATGAGAAAGCCATCCTATGCAGAGGCACTCCGAAAAATAGATTCAGACACATCAGACACTCCATCCATAACAAGTGATATTCTTTCTCAAACAGAGGAGGGCCTAGGGCCACACTCATCCTCTGAGCCACCCCCGCACCGTCCGCAAATCAATAAGTCTCCCATCAACCCGGTTTCTTGGAACGAAATTATTAAGAAGTAGTCGAGTTGGACATATCAAGTAGAGAATCCTCCGAAAGAAAAACAACATGATATGTTGCTTGTGAGAAGAGAACTAGCTAGGAATAATATACCAGTGATGTATTGGCCTACGTCCACTTCTCACTTCAACATACTAGGAGAGTTGTATTGGGAATGCACACATGAAATTCACCTCAACATATAGACGAATATTCGTCAGTTGAAAGAAAAATTCCTACCCTACGAAGGGTATGTGAACCATGTCTGCCCAATATGGGAGCTTTTCTGTCTAATTGACAAGGAATACCTCCCATCCACAAGTCAGACACAATCATAAATTAGAAAGAAAAACCTTGAACTGTCTTGCCTCCACGCACTGCATAAATTTCATCACCTCATTGGAAATTCCCCTACTGGAGTTCACATTTGGGGATGGGAAGAACATGGAGCTCTACACTTCACCCCACGTCCCATCTAGCAGACCCCATTAGAAATGACATCTTGTAATGTCATCACCCATAGGCAACAATCAAATGAACTTCCTACTCAGGAAAGATAGGATACCCAACAAAAACTGGCCCGGAGTAAGTCCCAAAAGCGTCAGGGCCAAAGAGACCAAGCCATCAAAAAGATTTTGATTCAGTCAACCAGGAACATCCAACAGGCTTCCCACCTAAGGGAAGCCAACCCGCAAGCAGTGCTCATGTCGTCAAAAGACCATAGACTCCGTGTAAGCCCAATGGCATACTCGGATCACACCCACGCAGGAGTATGTGAAATTTAAAGGGTGGCAGTAGTGGTGGATACCACTGCAATACAGAAACATCCCCATCCCACAGGGTAGGGGGCATTTTCAAATCAAAATTCCCCTGTAAGACCAAAAAATCCAGGCCATAACGCATCAATGGAAAATCAGGAACAACCCCAGCCCCTAAGGTTGGGGGATTTTTTACCTCAAATCCCCGTACATCAGACGTTTGTCTTCCACCTTTTATGAAGAACAATGGATAGAGGAGTTACCCGTTCCACATCTTCTCAGGGTTCACACACTCTAAGACAAAGGCACATTACAAGGTCAGAACAGGGCTCCCTTCAGGCCAATCTTCACCAAGAAACCCAAAGAATACTGCAGAATGGAAGGAGAAAGTCCAGAAAAGGGCATAGAAATCTTTCCTACCATTCGACACTAGGTACACCACCCCCAATACGGTATGCCTCATTGAACATGGTAAACGTCAACCCCACAGATCTCACAAGAAATGATGTAGGGGGAGAGGACACAAAGGAAGATGATTCCCTCCTAGAGGCATCCCACACAGAACCTGATGGTGTGCACACCTAAAATCAGAGAGCGATCCTAAATCTGGGCGCCCTCTCGGTTAATCTGTCGCTACCTACCCCAAAAAACCCCAAAAAAGAGAAGAATAAATCCAAGTTCATCTATGACCCGCCTCCTCCACCCCCTAAGAATGAGTCCCTCACCCTCAAGGAAAGGTTCACCATGTAGGAGTAAGAGATGAAAGAGATCAGGCGAATTAATGCTGTGAGCTTCGTCGAGGGAGCTACGTCGCCGGATGTGTCCCCCCTTTGGAACGTTAGCAGGTGCTCCTAGAAGAGATGCCCATTCCATAGGTACTCATTCTAGTGAATGAATCCAATCTTGGAGGACCGCTCAACCCACCCTGGAAGGACGTCAAGACTTCCCCCCACTGGGAAGGCATCCAGAATATGTCCAGGTAAACCCACAAATGATACCTCCGGCTGGGTATCCACCCCAAATTCCAGCATCACCTGCACACCTAGTCTTGGACACTACTGCACCAGCTCAAGTCCAATAGGATATGCATCAAGGGATCTTAAACACCGTTGAGAAATCAACAGTTTAACTAGAAGTCATGGAGGGGTGGCACACTCCAATACAACCACACCACAAACCCTACCCTGAGTGGGTGAGCAATGTTCCTCCACCAAAAAACTTCAGGAACCCCATATTCCTAGTGTTTAATGTCTTGGGGGAAACATAACAACATTTGATGCACTATGCCTCTTACTGTGACCCCATGATGGGCACTCTAGAGTAGTAAGCAGTAAAGATTAGGTGCTTCATACAAACCCTACAGGGCTTGGCCTTCATATGGTATACTAGCCTGCCAACCTATTCAATCACAGGCTAGGAGGACCTCTAACGATATTTTATCTTCTAGTTCAGTTCAACACTACCTAAGACGATGGCCAGTGACCTCACAAACTACAAGTAGCGAGAGAATGAGAGAGTCTCAGAATTCATTGCCAGATAGAAAGGCCTAACTTATTCCCTAAATTGGCCACTACCCCAGGATGAGATGCTCTCCATGTGAATCGATAACCTTCATGATGAATTGCGAATATCGCTCATCCCGGTGAAGTACACAAGTGGGTTTAGAGACTTCTCTGCCATTTCCTAAAGGATATAATACTACTTGCAATGGACCAATATTAAGTCCCGAATGGCCCCATCAGCCCCTGGGAAAAGAACGAGAAAAGATGAAGCAGATTCTGTCATGATTAAGCCACCCCCCGACACCAGATCTAGTTGTGAGGCACCCACCGAAACATATGGGACCCCTTGGGCGCCAACAAACACCCCCACATCAGCTAGATGAGTGACAGGGTGATAAAATAAATCAGTTTGAAGAATGAAGAAATAAAGTTTACTCATTCCAAGATGACCAGGTCGGCGGCTATTTCATAGCCGCTATGAATTGAAATTTTCTCTGGATACCAGAGCCAAAGCTATCCAATTAATTGGGTCTAGATTACCATCCAAACTATTTTCCCTATCACTGAATACTGGGACACACCATCCATGGATGATTTTTTTCCAAGATATCCTGCAAAAGATGGTGGATTTCGGGCAAGTCAAGTTGGTCCCGTCACTAGAACAAGTGACATGTGTTTCAACCTTAGACTTAAGAGAGGAAGAGGAATGGAATATGGTCTCCGGTAAGAAGGAAAAAAAGTTTGACAACTGGATGTTGCGGAAGATAGTAAACCGAGCCCATGGCATCCTCCAGGCACAGTTGAAACAACCAATTATTCCCCCAAAATATCCTGATACAATGCATCCATCCTCCTCGGCCCTATGGCCCTCTAAAGGACAAAAGGGAAGAAAACAAGATCAAGAAGATGTGATGACACCAAATCCAAAGTTAGTATTGATGCTTTCAGAATTCATGCCAATAGACTTGGTACAACAGGAACCACCCCACCAAATGGTTCAACGGGCACTACCCCACCAAAGGGTACAATGGAAACCGCCCCACCAAACGGTTCAATAGGCACCACCCCACCAAATGGTTCAATGGGAACTGCCCCACCAAACGGTTCAACGGGCACCGCCCATCCAAATGGTTCAACAGGCACCATCCCGCCAAATGGCACCGTCAGAAGGATATAGTCAGACATAAATAGTATCGGATCAAGAACTGATCTTCGGCTCCATTAATGTCATTCACTTGATGGAACCCTTCTCTAATGAAGACTATGGCCACAAAACTGAATTCCCTGTGCCCAACTAGAGATCTGGAGGAAGAGTCCATAGAGGCCAGAGGTTTCCTGGAAGGCATGATCGTGGCAGGAGTCAAATTTCTGGCCATTCCACAAGTCAAAACGTTAACATCACGGAAACTCATGGAAGGACCCTCTGGCAGAACAAAAAGAACCAGAATTCTCCTCCACCCCTATTGGAAGAAATCCAAGCCCAATTATCTTGGAATATCAATTAGGGGAAGAAAAAATACCAAATTTCCCAAGGCATACAGGCAGACCAATTCGACCAAATGTGGAAAGGACCATAGTACCACCAACCCCTGTTATCGAGGCCGAACCATCTATGTCCAAATCTCAAACCCCTAAAGTTTATGTGAAAGAGCAACCCCGAGCCGGGAAGAACTGAACTTTAGAGGAGAAGTATGATATTTTAAAATAGTTGGCTTCAGTACCAACAAATTTGTAAATCCTGGATGCATTATGTCTATCCGCGTATCTTAGGTAGGCACTCATAGAAGTCTTGCTAAGTCCCCATGAGTTCGAGGCTGAAGTAGCAGCATCTGAAGTCTACCGAACAGAGGCCAATCCCAAAGAATGTCATGTCATCATCTCCTTCATAGATAGGGATGAAGACTCCATCATTAAAGGGAACATCAAACCCTTATATGTGTACAAAAAGATAAATGGAATTGATGTCCAAAGGATCTTCATCAATAACGGCTCTGAAGTTAACCTCCTCCTGCTGCAAATGCTCCGTCGACTGGGATATGATGAAAATATCTTGACACCCTACACTAAAACTCTGATGGGATATGACACAAGCGATCAGAAACTATTAAGTTGAATCAAGATTAAAACTTGGATTGGAGATCTCACGTCAGATTCCGAGTTCCTGGTAGTGCGGCAAAGTACGAACTTCAACGTCCTGTTTGGGAGGCCTTGGCTGCATCAGCATGCTGCAATTCCATCATCATACCATTAGTGAATCAAATATTGCACTAATTGAAAAAACAGGACATTTCACGTTGATAAATCCCTATTTGAGTCCTGTGAGTCACATTATATCGATGCAGGATTCTATGAATTGGAAGAAAAACATCTTTCGGCCGAAGAAATTGATTGGATCAATGCCCCAAATGGATTGGAAATGCCTCCCACCAACCCCCTTCAACAACTAAGGGAAGAGTATGTACTACCCATCAACAAATTTGAATGCATAAGTACAAGTCCGGGTGCAGACTCATTTGTCTGCATGGTCTCTATTACGACCACCAATTCCAAAGGCACATAAAAGCGGGCTGACTCCCATGTTGTCAGGAAAATCCCTATCAAATATGCTCCTAGCCCGTCCTCGGGACATAAAAATTCCCTTGCCTCACACACTAAGGAAAAAGATGATTTCTCTCCCAATATTAGAGAGTTTGTCTCAAAAATAATTTCTCTATCAGAAGAGGAAGATGATGAAGTTGATAAAGAAGAAGAAGAAGAAGAGGAAGAAGACCCCAAAGATTCCCCTCCTTCATTCGAAGAAGGTGTCTCTACCACAATCGGTGAACTTAGGGAGATAAATCTGGGCATCAAAAACGACTCGTGGCCCACTTTGATTAGTGTTTCCATGCCTGTCGAGGAACAGGAGGCATACACCTCCTTCCTAAAGAATAATCGTGATGTGTTTTCCTAGAATTACACAAGAATGCTAGGCCTCAATCCTGAGGTCGCCACCCATCATCTGAGCTTACCAGAAGATCATCGGGGCTATAAGAAGGAATCCATAAGGACCAACCCAACGCATGATTCCAAAATAGAGGTTGAAGTTGACAAGCTGATCAAATCCAACTTCATACGGGAGGTCTAATGTCTGATCTAGATGGAAAACATAGTTCCTATGAAAAATAATAATGGGAATATTAGAATATGCATTGACTTTAGGGACCTTAATTAGCATTTCCCAAAAGACGACTTCCTGGTCCCAGTCACATAATTGTTGATCGATGCAACAGCCTGATACGAAGCCCTCTATTTCAGGGATGAATATTCTAGGTACAATCAAATCTATATGGTCCAATGAGATGAAGAAGCTACTACGTTTAGGGCCCCTAAGGGGGTGTTCTATTATAAAGTGACGCCCTTTGTCCTAAAGAATGCCGAAACCACATATCAGTGCTCCATGCACCGCATCTTTAATCCCTTCTTGGGAAAATTCGTCGAGTTTTAGGTCGAAGACCTGGTGGTTAAATCACGACATCGCTTGAACCACCTGGATGATCTTGAAATTGTCTTCAAAAAATTGTGACATAACATTTTAAAGATGAATCCCATAAAATGCGCCTTTGGAGTTACCTCAAGAAAATTCCTCGGCTTCTTCATACGCCATCACGACATCGAAGTTGACCCCGAGAAGACAAATCCATTTTTTTCATGTCCTCACCTTGAAACCTCACTGAGTTGAGAGGTCTCCAGGGGCACCTCTCCTACATTTGGGGATTAATAGCCAACCTGGCAGGTAAATGTTTACCTTTCACCAGGCTCATGAAGAAAGGAGTTACGTACGAGTGGAATAATGATTTCCAAGAAGCAATCGAAAATCTAAAAAGATATCTCCTATGCCCGTAGGTGCTGATGACACCAATTGAGGGGAGGCCAATCATTTTGTACATAACTGCCCTAGAAAGGTCATTAGGCGCCTTCGTTGTGTAGAAGAATGATTCCAGCAGTGAGAACAACCTCTACTACCTTAGCTGGACAATGATCGATGCTGAAACTTGGTATTCCAAAATCAAAACAAAATCCCTAGCCCTAATCTTCACAGTTCATAAGCTTAGACATTACATGTAGCACCATGAGGTCCAACTGGTCTCCCGCTATAACCCGCTCAAATATATCCTCAATCATCCCATGATAAATGGGAGTCTATCGTGATGGGCGGTCATCCTATAATAGTTTGACATACGGTATGTACCCCAGAAGGCCATCAAAGGCCAGATGTTAGCAGACTTCCTAGCTAAGAACCCCTCAGAAGAAACAACACCGTTGGATGTCGAACTTCCAGTTGAAGAATTGTTTTTTTCTAGGAGGACCCCCAGACATGGGAAATTTACTTCGATGGTGCTTTTTGAAGCCCGATAGGGAAAAGGATGGAAGATCCCAAACTCAACAAAGTGGGTCTAGGAATTATACTCATATCCCCTGAAAAATCCATCTTGACTTAATCTTTCCTGCTTTTGGAAGGGTGTATAAACAATGAAGCGGAGTATCAGGCTCTCATTGCCAGCCTGGAACTGGCACTTCATGACCAAGCTAAACGCCTAAAAATAAAGGGTGATTCAGAGCTAGTCAGCAAACAAGTCAATGGTTATTATACCATTAAGAAAAAAGTATTGGTCCCCTTGATGAACAATGTTCGATGATTGATGGAAAAATTACCATCATAACCAATGTTGAATTATGTTCCCCAGTCAAAAAATGATCAGGCAGACGCTTTGGAAAATACAACCACAACCTTGGCCGATTCAGGCCAGGATGAGACGGTCATTAGCATTGCTCACCACCAGATGGACTTTCCATTCATCCAGAACAATATGGAGGAAATTAATGAAATTAGCCCCATCTCTAAGCCTTATGGTCACACCACCGGTTGGATGATGCCAATTGAAAATTACCTTAGGAACATGGAACTCCCACTAGATAGGACTGGAAGGGAGTAGGTCTGAAGACGAGCAGTCAATTTTACCCTGTACAATGGGGTAAACCAAGAAAAGGTTCTCTACAAATGAGGCCTTGACAGAGTCATTATTAGGCACATTGATGGAGGAGAGACTGTTGCTGTCATGACAGAAGTTCACGCTAGAGCTTGTGGAGCGCACTAGTCAGAACTAGGCTCTCTCACCAAATTCAAAGGTTTGGGTATTATTGGACCACCATGATACATGATTGTGTTGTATTCACTAAGAAGTGTCATTCCTACCAAATTCATGCTAATTTCATACACTGGCCCCTGGAGTTACTTCATACAGCTAAGTACTCTTAGCCATTCATTTCCTGCGGGATGGATGTTGTGGGATCATATCCTCCCGCTACATCCAGACAGTTCAAATTCATACTCACAGCGACTGAATTCTTTTCAAAATGGGCTGAAGCCATACCCCTTAAAGAAGTCAGGGCGAAAAACATCATCAGCTTTTTGAAGTCAAGCATCATTACCATATTTGGTGTCCCTCATACCATCCTGATGGAAAACGACACCAACTTCTGCTCTGCTGAGTTGGACAAGTTATAGCAGAAGTATGGAATTAAAATCAATCGCTCGTCACATTACCATGTGATGGACAATGGGAAGATAGAGGCTTTCAATAAGACTTTGTACAACATACTCCAAAATATGGTTGATAAGGACAAGAAATTGTGGCCGGACAAGCTCCTTCATGCTTTATGGGCTTACCAAACCATGACCCGCACTACCACTCAAGTAACCCCATACTCACTAGTATATGGGGCAGAGGTAGTTTTGCCTATTGAAATCCAAGTTTCATCACTTTGTGTGGCCATTTGTGATCAAATGTCCATGGAAAATCAAACCTAGATATGGTTTGATGAATTGGAGTAGGTAGATGAGAAAAGGTTGCACACTCTACACCATTTAGAAATCTACCAAAACTGGATTGCACTATCCTTCAACAAAAAGGTTCGCCTTCGATCTTTCCTCGAAGTAGAAATAGTGTTAGTCATCATAACCCCAACGATACTCGGAAATAAGCCCCCAAAACTTGAACCAAAGTGGGAAGGACCATATGTCATACATAGGGTCTATTCCAATGGAGCATACGTCTTGATATCAATAGAAGGATAACTCATCACGTCTCCCACAAATGCGAATTTCTTGAAGAAATACTTCGCATAATACCATGAAGCCAAGGTCCAAACTCTATGACCCTAAACTATGAGTTATAATACCATGAAGCCAAGGTCCAAACTCTATGACCCTAAACTATGAGTTATAATACCATGAAGCCAAGGTCCAAAATCTATGACCCTAAACTATGAGTTATAATACAATGAAACCAAGGTCCAAACTCTATAACCCTAAACTATGAGATATAATACCATGAATCCAAGGTCCAAACTCTATGACCCTAAACTATGAGTTATAATACACCATGAAATTCCATGGTCCAAACTCTATGACCCTAAAATATGAGTCACTGTCCTGGTAACTGTGATGGATAGAATGAAAATGCCCCTACCCCTGGACCAAGCCAAATTGGTACAGGGTATACACAGAAATACATGTGGCTTGATTCCTACCCTCACAGGATATGTAGAGATGCCTCGATCCTTGATCTTGGCCCAACCCCCATAAAAAATGCCTCCATCACACCCCCTATCTACCCATATTCACAAGGTAAACCATTAACACTCCTTGTTTATCACATTGAGTATAACTCACTTGAGATTAGGATCAATGGTAGAGATTCTTTTATGAAAGAAAACAGTGGAGTAACATGATATACCTAGCAACTGTGATGGATAGAATGAAAATTCCCCTACCCCTGGACCAAGCCAAATCGGTACAGGGTACATAAAGAACTACGTACGACTTGATTCCTGCCCTCACAGGATATGTAGCGATGTCTCGATCCTCAATCCTAGCCCAGCCCCAAAAACGAAATACCCCCATCATATTCTCTAGCCCCCCAAACTTGCGAAGGAGACTCTATGGACACTCCTTGTTTCTCACACTTAGTATAACTCATGTGAGCTTAGGATCAATGTTAAGGATTCTCTTATGCAAAAAAAATTGCGGGGAAACATGATAGACCCATCACTAGTAGAAAATGAAACAAAAATGTCCTTGTTTGTGAACCATTCCAGATCGGTGCAGGGAACATTCAGAACTATGTATGGCTTGTTTCCTACCCACACAGGATACATAGGGACACTTGGATTTGGCATCCCAGTCCAGCCAATCGCCATAAAAAAATTCCCTCAAATGTCCCTACATATCGAGAAAACATTTGTAGGGAACATTCAGAAGTACGTATGTCTTGATTCCTACCCTCATAGGATATGTAGTGACATCCAGATTTGGCATCTAGGCCCAACCACATATATATGAAAACAAAATTCCCTCACATGTTCTTACACATGGGCTGAGCTAGATTGGTGTAGGGAACATTTAGAATTACGTATTGATTAATTCTTTCCCTCACAAGATACATAGTGACATCTGTATTTGGAATCTAGGCCCAACCACATATATATGAAAACAAAATTCCCTCACATGTTCTTACACATGGACCAAGCAAGATCGGTGCAGGGAACATTCAGAACTACATATGGCTTGACTCCTACCCTTGCAGGATATGTAGTGACATCCAGATTGGGAATCCAAGACTAGACACCATAAAAAATGCCCCTTCCCCCCCATACGTAGGCCAAAATTGTACGAGGAGTCCATGAAAGGTCCTATCGCATGACGATAAGCATCGAAATTCTTCAAGAGTTATGTGTGGCTCAGTCCTCGGTGTTATGAGATTCCGCACATGCCCTTTGGTTATGAGAAGTCAAAAGATCCTGATCCCCCTCTACATATTAGCCAGGCTTATGCGAAAGCCCCAGTAGTGCACAGGTAATCATGGTCTGGGTATTCCTTATGTTCGCAGACACATCATTACCATTTGTCAAACTCCATACCCCAGGAAAACTTGGATCCCCATAATCATTCAAGGCCATCTGAGATGGAAGGCCAGTGTCCTGCGAACACCTTTGATTGATTATGCACATCATGCCCCAGTGGCTCTGCATATGTTTCCCACAAAAATGTTCATCAATCAAAGGAAAATTCTTCCCCAGGAGAGTCCTCTCCTATCTCAGTATGCCCAATGGCTTCCAAGCCCCATGTCATTCCTCCTAATTCGAGCTTCCCCGGGGACTATGGTTTACACCTTCTATCATCACTCACGTTTAAGGAATGCTGGAATATCCTAATCGTGATTAACCTAAAACTATTAAAGATCTTTATGACAGTATAATCATCCTCACTGCATGACTCTAAATTGCATAGCATCCCATCCTCACCGCACAACATTAAACTACAAGGACAAAATCATCCTTGTTGTATGATGTTAAACTTCATAACAATGGTTTAAGCCCAAAAGTTCCCTCTAATGTTTATTTTTATATTCCTAAGCAATGAAACAAAATCATCACAATCCCTTGTTTCTCACACCGAGCATATCTCACGTGAGATTAGGGATTTCAACAAGAGATCCCCTGTGACATTATGGAAAAATAGTTAAGAAATTAGGTCCAAGCAGCACGACCCTAAAAGGCATGTCATGATTCCATCCCCTGAGAAGAACCCCAAGTCTTGTCCATGTGACGTTAAATGACTATCTATCCCAAAGATAGAATGAATTCCTCACCCTGTGTATGAGTCAAATCTACATAAGGGACATCAGATTCCATGAGTAAATCACAGCCCAAATGTCCCCAATATGTTCAGGTGCACTCCTTCCATATTTCAAACTCTGTGCTTTGAGTGATCTTGAATCCACATAACCCTCTAAGTCTATCTGAGATGGAAGGCCAATGTCCTACAAACACCTTTTATTGACTATGCACATCATGCCCCGATGGCTCTGCATATGTTGCCCACAAAAATGGACACCAATCGAAGAAAAATTCATCCCCAAGAGAGTCCTCTCCTATCTCAGTACGCCCAATGGATTACAAGCCTTGTTTCATCCCTCCTGATTCAAGGGTGATAAAACACTATTTTATTGAATATTTTATTGATAATAAATGATATAATTTCCTCACATTGTGTTAAATATGTTTAATTAGAAAGTATTTGGGATTAGATCATTCATTTTAATATTTGATGAAAATTCCAGTTTTACCCTTTATAGTTCACTGTAGTATTTCGAAGATAAATATTTTTATATTTATTATTTGAATTTTAAAATTTTTTAAAAGTGTTCCTGACATAATTATATACAACTTTTATTCAGGACACTAAAGCTAAAGAGTGCATTTGGTTGTTGAAAATGGGCCATGAAGTCAAAGTTGGGCTGGACTCGCCAGAATGGAGAAGCTTCTATATTTCGGCCATACCTCCTTCATATGGGCCTGGATTAAGCCCATATTTTTAGAGGAGATAGAGGACCCATATCCTCACATATTATCCTTCTGGAAGTCCGGCCAATTCACGCGTTTTGGTGGTAAAATGGGCGGTGTAATTTTCATTAAAATATTTGGTCGAATTTCCACATTCACACTTGAAACCACTTGTAACCTCTCCTCCCCTCCCCTCTATAAACTAGAGTTTTTCTAATTTGGAGGGGTTGGGATGTGAATTGGGAAGTTTAGGGCAGAGGAGAAGTGGATCCACTCCAATTCTCCAACCATTTCAATAAGGGTAGCTCTTGAAGCAAGGATCCATTCGACGAAGCCTTCTTCTTCTCCTTCATGTTGTAATGATTTTGTTTGTGTAATAAAATTCTTTGTTCTTCTTTTATTTCTTATCTTTTCTTCTATTTTGTTTAAATTTATTCTTCTCTTAATCTTCCTCTTTGGGCTGAAATTCTTGATTAGAAGCGTTATTGGGTTATACCCATTATAAACCTTTGCACATGCAAAACGCTTCTACGATGATTACACCACCCATGGAAGAGTAGTCTTTTAGTAATCGATCTATCTTCTACCCTCTTCATTTAATTATTTTGAATCAATGAGCTACTGTAATTCACATAATATGATCCATGAATTGTGTTTTTAAATTACAATAAACTAAGCAAGTAATTGAATAATTAACACAAAAACACGCGAGGTCGGGATTTTGTGTAAATTGTGAGAGCGTAATCTTAATCGGTAATACAAGACCACACGGGATAAATTTGTAGAGTTAAAATATAATCTCTAAACACAATTCATCCTCATTTCCAGAATGGATATGTTCCCTAATTAACCACTGACCATAATCTAACATTATAACAACAATCAAAGTAGGGTGCTGCGATTACGTGTTCCGAAGCTAGCCTAGGGTTTAAGTAATTTCATCTTTGTGGTTAAGTTAACTCTCATAGGGTTCTGAGGGATAACAAATTAGGGGATCATAATTAAGTGGATATTGATTTAAATGATAATGATTAATAAATTATTGAAGAGGTAGAGTTATATCGATTACACCTTTTAAAATAGATTTCTAAAAAAACATCTTCTTTTTGTGTCATTTTAATCGAAATTCATCTCAAAACTAAAAACAAAAAAATATACAATATTCTTCCAGAAAACTTCTTCTAGATTCATAAACTATAAAAAAAACCCAATCCTTTAAAGTAGTGTTTTTATTTTATTCTCTTTTATTTTATTTTTAGAATACCTTTAATAAGTTGTTAAATTCACTTCCTCCTTTGAGAGACGACCTTGGTCAGCCACTCTGCTACACCTAAGTACCCCAAAATCACTAATCATTTGAGGGCGCCCATGACATCACTTTTTCAAAGGTCCCTCAATGTCACAATTTACTTTTTTCTTCCTAAACACACCCCAGATATATCGGAGCATGTGGGCCTGATTCATCTCTAGCCCCCTTTTGAGGTTTCTAAAGGTACCCCATCTGTATGCGTGAATTTGATCTACATACAAAAGAAAAGTTCCCACACTCATTTCCAGGTTTCCCCAAAGAATCTTAGTTAAAATTCCCCTTTTTGATGCTCAGGTGCACCCCTTGTCGAAGGTCACACACCGTATTCAGAAATTTCCCAATCTCTATAATCTACCATAGCCATCAGAAATGGAAGGCCAGTGTCATGCAGACACCTTTGTTTGACTGTGCACATAATGCCCCGATGGCTCTGTATATATTTTCCACAAAAATGGATGTAAATCAAAGGAAAATTCGTCCCCAAGAGAGTCATTTCCAGATTCCGTATTCTCAAATGACATTGATGTCATGTAACACCCCCAGATTTGGAAAACTTTTGGATAACGAATTATGTACCTCCTTCTTTCCAAGTTCCCATGACATAAAAAAGACTCTTAACTGAACTGACCATTCATCAGCTCTACCTCACACAAGTAAGAAATGTGCAGGAAGAGTTTCCCACTCAAAGCCAATATGAATGTCCCAAATATTTTCAGACAACACTACTCAGGCCAGGCACCCACTATGGCTCCTGACTTCAAAATAAATTCAAAATGTTGTAAATCCCACAATGCCATCTCAAATAAAAGGCTAGTGTTCTGCAGACACCTATGATTGACAATGCACATCATGCCCCGATGGCTTTGCATATGTCGCCCAAAAAAATGGCTATTAATTAAAGGAAAATTCATCCCTAAGAGAGTCCTTTCATACCTCTATACGCCTAAAGCAGATCTTGCACCTCATGAATTCCCAAAATCACAAATAATGGGTCAATAAAAATCTCTAATCCATGTATAAAGGATATTAAAACATTCACAACTGATGGTCCTGAATTGGGGCCCTTCCCCGTTAAGTTTGGTCAAAGCTGTTCGACCTAAAACACCAGTAATAAGTTTGATTGGAAGGACTATGAACTACTAGCAAAAAAGATTCCATACTTTCCAGAGGGAAAGTCCAAAAAGGGAATCTCTGGGTAAAAGACAAGTATCAGTTCGTTAAAAAACATTGAGCCATCAGAAAAGGCATAAATCTTGTTAGGACGAAAACCCGTAAAGGGAAACCTAATAAATAGCCAAGTTATACCCGTTAAACTTGTACCAAGAAGGCTTAGTAAAAAATTAGGTCAATAATAAAAATAAGAGGCATAAAAGTTTGTGGGGTTTTCCATAAACTCCTAGTAATACTCAAACTACACTCGCTGAGTCCTGCAACTCAGGCAAAAAATTAGAGCCTGATTCGATTATTTCAATTTACTAGTTTCAAATCATGGTTTAAAATTAATACCTGGTTGAAAAAATGTTGACGAGAAGAGATGGAAAAGTATTTAAAAGAAAAATTAGTTCCATTAAGTTCGAAAAAATGGATTAGCATCCTCAATTTGGAGTCTCTCTAGAGTAAAAAAGAAGAATAAGAGTACATATCATGATTTGAAACGGGACTATAACAAGGCTTGGTTCACCCTATCCAGAAAGATGAAAAGTGATTATCATGCGCCATCAATAGTATTCTCCAAAGAGGCTCTTTCCTCTGTTTCGGCCTTGACCTTCAGATGCACCCACTCTAGAATGACTTTAAGGTTCAACCCTTTCTTCTGGACGACTTCATAATCGGCACGAGAAGAGGCCAGTTGTTCCCTCAAACTTGTTGTGTGGGATTCATACTCCCACAGATCCTCCTCTTGAGTTTCCACCAAATCACGGGACTTTGCCTCCTTATCCTTGAGATGATTGAATTCTTATGAAATATCTCAGAAGGTAACCACCTGGTGATGGGAAGAATTGAACTTGTCCAGCTTTTCCTCGCAGGAGGCAAGGTCTTCTCGGGCAATGATGATCTGATAGATGAGGTGTAAGTGTCAATATTTGAAGCCACCGGAACCCAGCTTGGTGAATAACCGCTGAAAATTTTCACCCTCATCAACAAAATTAGCTATGGGTGTGTTTGTGGTGAGGGAACATAACTGGCGCCATGCCTATTTATGTGCTACCTAGTGACTCCCTACAACACCAGTTCTTTGACCCTCCTTCGCCACCACATGTCTATAAGCAGGAAGTGTTGCCCCAGGAGTGGGAAGCGACCCAAGACAGGCTACCCAAGATGAAGGGATCTCTTTTCCCTTAGATGGTTCCACCGCTGGGTTTGGGTGCAAAGGATTAGTTGTAACTTCCATGGTGATTAGTGAAACTCTACTAGTATCGGCCTCATTAAGGTATTGGGTAGTATCAGCCTCATTAAGGTAGTGTATCCATTGTGCCTGCTGCAGGGACGACAGTAGAAGGTGCAACTATCACACTCTTCATAGTAGAAGGGGTGTGTAGCATTTACGTTGGGGAAAGGACAGGACAAGAAATAGTTAAGGGTTTTTACACCCATCGAACTTGTTCTTTCAGCATCCCATCGGGGTAACAATCTTCCCATAGTCGGGCATACTCCAGCAATAGAAAGGGGAGCCCCATTGTGTTAGGAATGATAATCTCCCTAGCAGAACCTTCATGAATCAGCATAAGCCACAATTGGCAGAGAACCAAAGGATGAGATTTTCCCCTTAATTGAACAACCGGGAGCAACACAGTCTATTGAAGGCATCCAAATTGCCTGGAAAACCGATAGGGGAGGTATGGCTCACAAATGACTACTCGGTCTACACAAGCGGTGAGCATATAGTCCCCAAGGCTGATGAGGTATGAGAATTACTCCAAGGATCCGCCCCTGTCACCTATCAAAGACCCATGAGGGGTAGGATGTGGTGAAAACGAGAAACGATAAGCATCATTCAATATCCCAACTGCATCAATAACACTCTGAGTCCCGAGACGAATAACCGAAATGTTGAGAAGAGCAGGATGAAATTCAGAATTAGTAACCCTTGTGGTATTCCAGTATTCATAACAGGGGAAGTGTTCTGCCGTCCACCAATACAAGAATTGGAAGGGTCTGCTGAGATGGTGCGGAGGCCTGCCTTCCTGTATCTGTCCCAACAATTCATAAATCCAGGCAAGAGCGGGGAGGAAAAAATTAATGGGTCGGCCCTCTACCGACATGGATTCCATCATTAAAGTACAAGCCCGAACCCTGGTATATATTTTGTGGGATGGGAAGAGCTATCCACTTAAAAACATGGCAAAGAAACCTACCAGTCTAAGCGCATGTGAAACATCTGATCGAAGCTCATATCCTCATGTCGTATATCGCTCTGCTTCAAGGGTAGCACAATAGGACCCGAGAGTTTGGTAAGATTGATGAGTTGGGTGAGTCTGATTATGGAAATCCCTTGGATTGAGTCTGTTTGGCTGCAAGAATAACCCTATCCATTCCTTGAATGGGATGAGTGAGCAAGCCTCGAGGGGATGATCAAGTAATCCATTTACCATGACCAATAGACTCCTGGCCAAAGGGGACATGTGGTTAGTGTCATTCCATGTGGCGACTACCAGGAGAAAATCATCATACATCTCTACAAGTATAGGGAGTCCCCCAAGTTGTTGGATATCTCATAGGATGATCTCCACCTCCCCATGTAATAAGTGGAAGGTGTTGGTTCTTGAAAACCAGCGGCTCAGCAATTCTAGAAGGATTTCGCTCAGATAGAAGATTGAAAAATGAGAAACCCAGGATTCCTGGTACAAGCCCAACGCCTCCAATTGGTCAGGGGACTCCAGACAGGTCTCATGTACCCAGAACTCCCAGGCCCACTCATCGGAGAAACATCCTCCGGCCCGAAAATCCCACTTGGTGCTCCACCCGCTGCTAGGATTTTCTCAGGAGATGCTGATAATGGATGGGTATTCTCATACATCTAGTATCATTACCCCATTACGACACCCACGGTTGCCCTGAGTCCATGTTGAGCCTCTTAGTATGAATTCGTTCTCCTGAATCGGAGTGGTGATGACTTCTCCTACCGAGGAAATGTTGGCACGATCAGGACCTTGTGGTGCCTCTAAGAGGATGAAAGGGATGTCAAGGTCAGGCAATAGAAGAGGCATGTCAGCAGGAAGACCAAAGCCATAAAGTGGCAACTGTACGGATAATGGATAAGATAAGAACTATGGAATCAAGTAGTCCATCAAGAAGCTATCATGAGGAATGATGTGGGCTTGAAGATGATCATCGCTATTCCCCACCATGTTTTACCATGTCTTCGTCAGTTTTGTAATGGCCTGTGAAGCAGCCATTGTAACCTGTACAGGAAGATCCAAAAGCTGATGAAAAGTCAGTCTAATAAAAAATTGTTGGATAAAGGCTATGGAAGAGTGGCTAAAGGAATCAAAATATGTCCACAAAGGGCTCTGCGTAATGGATTCTGGAAACGGTACGCGGTAGCCACAATCCACGTACTGCATAATATGTAGAGGTAACCCCACCTATAGCTACGGTACGCAGATGCCTCTCACTACATAAAACCATGGTATGCGAACCATCTATGAAGTGTTGGCATGAAAATCATTGGTCAGAGAATAGAATGGTTTGCGGAAAGTGGATACTGTGAACCTGGGCCCTGATTAAGTTCATATTCAGAATTCATGATTAAAGTTTTAAGTTCAGATTATTAGTTCTTAAAGTTTGGTTCGCCAATCCAAGTTCTGTATGTGGACAAGCCAGCCACGTAACATCATACTTCTTAGAATCCAGATTTTAAGTCCTAAACTTCCAAAAAACCATTCAAGGATTCTAATATATGGTACGCGGATGGAGAAATAGTGAGGTGATCGGTTTTTGGTATGTACAATGCAGTTTGCGAACAAAATTTTCGCAAGGAGTACGATGCACAAGAGCAGAGGAAGCCGGGGAAATCGCGAGCACTTTTTTTCATGATAAATGATAAAAGAAAAATGACATGGGCCCCTATATATATGTGTGGTAACCTCCTGCTTGTTCCATCTGTTCTATTGTGAACCATTTCAGTTTAGGACCGCTTCTACATCATAATAGTCCCCTTTTCATTCTGAACGGACACCATTTCGATGGGGGGAATTTGTAGGGTCTTGAAAATTCTGCTAAGGGAAAAATACCCTGACAATTGAAAATTCTTTACAGAAGGAAGAATGTACTCCTACAAGTCTAGCAAGGTGAATAGACTCAAATTGAGTTGAAATCTTCAGAAAAAACTTGAAAGAATTCATGTTTTCAAAACATTTCAAGTGGACCGCGTACCATCACCGGGAAATGTATGTGGACCAGTTGGATCACAAACCACCAGGTACGCAGAACGATCCGCGAACTGCTGGCCCACAAGGTGATGGCCAATGAGCAAGGCAGACCACGAACCGAGTTACTGACGGATTCATACGTGTGAGGACCGTCCGCATACCGTGCCACAAACTCATCAGTTCGCTGACAAAGCGAACCAGTAGGTTTCCGCGAACCATTATCACAAACTGAAGCCTCTGCAAACCTCGGTTGATTGAGTCTTCTGTAGGTCAGGGTATTTCTTTAATGGGCCTCCCCAACTGGTGTCGTGTGCCCAATAGATACAATTTATCCGATGCTCTATAAAAGGAGAATAATAGAATTACGAGGAGATACACAGAGAGACAGACATAGAGAAGGACGAACGACGAAATCTTGAGGGAGACTGGGAGGTTGGTAGAAAGAGTTTAGAGAAGACTTCAGCTTCCGTATTGTTTCATTGGAAAAACCCGATCCACGAACCACTCCCTCCATAGGTACAGTCGGTCGCGAACCATAAAACAAGGAAATTGAATAACAATAATAATAGAATCGTGAACCTAACTGGTGAACCATGAAATGAAGTATTCTTGTAAATGAACTCCCTACGAACAATGATCCCTCAGACCCTTCTTCAATATGGTGCTCCGTGTAGCATACCACTATGCAGACTGAACCCGACATTGTGTACTGCATCAGTACACGGATTTAACCCAAAGCGGCATGATGGGCTACGTACCACTACGGTACACGGTTGTCTATACCCATGCCTGCGTACCACATCGGTATGTGGATGACCCCTCTTCCCGTATACCACTATGGTATGCAGAGCCTCCCCCATTCCACATAAAAAGTAAGTACACAGAATGGGGTATTTTCGGGTATTGTTTCCTCTAGTTCCAATCTCACCCCTCCACTATCTTCTAGTCCTCCATGATATCTCTGCTAATCAGTCTTCCGACATTAGGCCAAATCCTCCCCCAAATCCACCAGACCCATATGATCATACCATCGGGTGCATCAGCGCACCCCATTGATTCTACATACCCATAGTTAGCGGAGTCATGAAGGATCTCCCCACAATGATGTAGGCTTCGGGAATTCTCATGGGTCTACATTCCCACGGTAACCTGAAGTCCAACCTTGGGATGCCTACATGAACCTACCCGTTCTAGGGATTAAGGGTGATCACTTGCTTTTCCATTCAGTGGGGAATAGTGATCGGTCGAAGGGGTTATGTTCGCTCCCCCCTTTGATGAGGATGAAACTCCTCCCCTTCCCCAAACGTGCTTTGGGGCCCTCCCACTAAGGTAAGTCCCAAATCTTCTGAGGTAGGGCCGTGTTACCTTCAATGTCATTCCACATTGAAGGGTTCATTACACCGCACTCTCTCCCACAGTCACCTCGGCCTCTTCTGCCATTGGCTCTCCCTCCCCCACCAATAGGAGAGGAGGCATGTGCGTTGTTGAATCTTTCACATCCTCTTGTTTCTCACACCGAACATGAATCACATGGGCTTAGAGGTTTTTGAGGATTACAACATCCACATGATTTTGAACTATGAGAACTATGATTCCTGATCAAATCTGGATATATAGGATGCCTTCCAGAAGGCCTGAGCTCAAAAGGGTGCCCTCCCATGAAGGGTCCAGCCAACCATGTCCCCTGAATGGGAAGCCTCCATGTGTAAGCCCCACAAAATCCGAACTATGTGAGTTCTGATTCCCCTCTTTAGGATATGTAGGAAACCCATCTTATGGGTATGATCCCAACATCAAGTCACATTCCATTCCCCCTAGATGATGATAAAATTCAGAGTGCCTTATTATATGGCTCAAGTCAGCATCACCTCCGTAGCATCAGACATATACATGCCTACGATGATCCTACAAACCAAGGGTAGATCATGGACACACTCTTCAGGAATGAACCAAGGATTCATGAACATATGAACATGAATTAAATCTATAAGAGATTCCTAGAATAGGAAAAAATCCTCCCCTGGAAGGGTGCGGTGAGCCTGAACTCCCATCCTCTCGACCAGTGGAGTCCTTAAGTGTCATTGGATGAATCACCAATCAACGAGCACCTACCTTTGGGAATAATATCCATGAATCATGGATACCAGGGCTGTTGGGCGTTCCTGACTCCATGAATTAACCTGCTGGAGACCATCTGAGGAAGTTATATCTGAGAAGGACCGATTGTACACTTGCTTGACCCCCACACAATCTCCTGTTGGGACCAACAATTCATGTAGGGTTAATCCAACCTTCTTTAAAGGATAATGACGCTGGACGAGTCGAAACAAAAGGAATGTGGAATTCGACGAGAACCCGTATCTATAAACAAAGGGATAGTTTATGATCCTCGTCATGCCATTTCCACAATGCCCGCAAAACGCGCCACCTCGGAGGTGGAACATATATATAAATATAATAGTAATTATAAATAAATATATTTAAGATGTATTTATATATAATTATTTTTTTAATTATAAATATAATAAATATAATTATTATTTAAATATATTTATTGTAATTTTATAAGTATTTATGAGAACATAATAAGTTCATTGGCATAACATGAATGAATCATGGTGGTATCAATTTATAAATGAACATTTATAATGATGAATACATAACATATGAATGCATGTCATCATAATATATGTAATCTTAACATTTAGAACATAACTCACAATCACATCCACAAATAAACTTTATGATCATACATTGCCAATTAAACTTACGCACAATATATAAACATAAATAAGGACAATCATGTCCATGAATATCATCATTATCTCATAATATATATATATATATATATATATATATATATATATATATATTGACCAAATTCATTAGACATATATTTATTTAAATACATATTTATATATTTATAAATATAATTATAAATAAATATATTTAAAATGTATTTATATATACTTATAAATATAATAAATATATTTATCATTTTAAAAAATTATTACAATTTTATAATTAATTAAATATATATCTATTTATTTATAAACATACAAATACTTTTTTTTAAACATTATATATATATATATTTAAATTTTTAAAATATATATATTATAATATATCATATTAATATTAATTATAAACAAGACTTTTTAATTAATGTATATAAATAAACATTATTTTTGAATATAAATATAATAATTATATATATATATTAATAATATTTTTTATGAAAATATTTTATCAGCGTTTTTTTAGCACAGATAAACGTGGCTTTTATCAATGCTTTTAGCTAGAGCTAATAAAGGTGAGGCCTTTATCAGTGCTTTCTGCTTAGCACTGATAAAAGTCAGTGCATCCTTTTCCCGGATACGTGGTACTAATAGTTGTTTGTAAAAACCCAATCCAATTTGTGGATTAGTTTATTTTATAATAAAGTGATCTTCAAGTAGAGGAGATGAGGTCTTCGCTTAAGACTCGATCTGTTTAAATTTTGGTTGTGTGATTTATTGTTTTGTTTTTACTTATTTTAAATAACAAATTAATATTGGTTTAAAACTAATTAACAAAACTTTACATTGATAATTGACTTTAACTTGTGTTTTATATGAGGTGTTTGATTAAATAAAATTAGTTTCAAAAGTTAGAAAGAGTTTTCAAACTTGTTTTTAACCGAGTTCTGATAAAACTGCTAAGAACCTTTTGGAAATATCATATTATATAATTCTATAGTTTTAGTTATCTAGGAATTTTTATAAATTGGGAGATTTAAGTTTTAAAATCTCTTTAACAAAATTTTTTAATTGGAAACTCAATTCACCCCCACTCTCTTCAGTGTTCTACTTCAACCAATTGGTGAGGACTCGACAAGTGCATCCAAGAGACTCGATTTCAAAACCAGGAGGAGACATATTTCTGGGGTCACTACAGCAGAACTATAGAAGTTACTATAGTAGCTACTATAGTAGGTACTGTTTAGTACTATAGCAGCCATAACTATTCATCTTTTTGGGCTTTTGGGCCACTAGTTTGGTACTTAGGTCCTTCAAAGCCTTTGGGCCACCCAAGCCCTTCAGGCTAGTAAGCCTTTCAAGCCACCTCAAGGCCTTCGGGCCAACTCAAGGCCTTCGAGCCACCTCAAGGCTTTTGGGCCACCTGAAATTGTGCTTAATGGACCAGGAAGACTCTACAAGGAGCAGAATCCATATGAGGATTCAGAGCAGGCGTATTCACCAGAGCAGAAGCTAATGGATGTGGAAGAAAGAGAGGGTATGACATTGCCATTGGGACCAACTTATGCATGCACATGGATCCTAGCTAAACAGTCATGCGAAGGTGGAGAGCTGATATCATGATGCAGATGTTGGAGAGGATCAGTTCCATGTAGTTATAGTCTAGATATTTCCTCTAATACCTACGGGTCATGTAATCTCTAAACCTATGGGCCTTTTAAGGGTTCCCCATCACCCCTTTAAATGGGGGTTATCAAAAATCAATAAAAAAGAAGGCATTCAAGCCATTCATGCAATATCTTAAATTTCTTTTAGATCTAAATTTCAGGATTTATGGATAATCATAGATAAGAAGGAAATACCACTAGTCAAACTCCTTATTTTATTGGGACTAACTATACACAATGGAAGATCAAGATAAAAATTCATTTTGAAAGTATGGGTTTTGATACATGGACTGTTATTGAAGATTAGTATGAAAAAACAAAAGCTGCTAGTGTCATTAGTGGCGTCAATGTTTTATGTGTTCTAAATTTTTCTAGTGTCATCAATACCTGTTACTAGTTGTATATAATCACGTATACCAATGAGTAGATGAGTATCTCCATGTTCTAATATATATCTCAGTATCTCTTTTGATCCCCAAACGGTAGCGCTAACCATGACATGGTGCTGAAATAGGATTGGAAATTGGATTCCCCCTGGTCATCGGAAGCAAACACTATCTAGAACACCTCACCACCGCAGTCCAACCATGTGACCACCATATGATTTATCTTGTTGTAGATGGAAATTAGATTGGGGGTGAATTTGACATAGGGACGACACCACTAGGCGGATAAATACAGACCGATCATTAGACCCATTAAGGAAGTGATGGGGACCTCCTTGCATGGAATCCAGAGTGCGATTATATGTTGTTAAAGATAGAGATCATGGAAGAGGATGAAGTCTTGATGGGGGTTGTTGAGGAGGCATGCGACAAAAATCCACATATAACATAAAAAACAAAACAAATGCCCAAAATAATGTTTGGGGTAAACTAATTTGGAAGGGCACCTTCCTTTACTAAAACATTGAAGAAGTCGCCTATTAAGGTAACACCTTCTTCAAAGGTGTTTTAAAGAAGGCGTTGTCCAAGATAGCGCCTTATTTAATATATTTATTAAGAATGCGCCTTCTCAGAAAGCGCCTACTTAATATGTTTTAGGAAGAAGGTGCAATGCTAAAGAGCATCTTTTTGACAAAATTTATAAAGGTGATCCCTTCTATTTTTTTTTAAAAAATTATTTATATTTTGTTTATATATAATAAAAAACAAAATAAAAAATTCAACAGCATTTTACTGTTTTACAGTAGAATTTATCTCCCATTTAATTTCCAGCAATACTGCCAATAAAGCAGTCTAGAATTCTGATAGAAACTCTCACCCAGAGCTCCCTTTTATAAGAGAGCTTGTCCTGGAAGTCATTCTGCATTTTCGATGTAGGATTTAGGTACTCCCTTTCCCGCACAGAATATTCTGCATTTCTGATATGAGATTCATGTTCTCTCTTTCCTATGCGTAATTAATAATATATTATTATTAATCATTATTAATCTATTAATAATAAATTTTATTTACAAATAAATAATAATTAATTATTAATGTCTATAGTTAAATATTTATAATTTAATAATTTATATTAATAACATTTCAAACAATTTTAACTAATAACCAATTAATTACTGATAAATATTAATAAATTATTTATTTGTTTTTATTAATTACCAATAAATATTAACCAATTAATTACTAATAAATATTAACTAATAACCAATTTTAACTAATAACTAATAACCAATTCATATTTATTTATTTATTTATTATTAAAATAGTATATATATTACTATTATGGTTATTACAAATAATTAATAATTGTATTATAAATTATTAATAATGGAATTATTATGAACAATTATATTTTCTATATTAAAATTTTAATTAATATTTATTTTAAATTATATTATAAACAAATTTATTATTTAAATTAAGAATTATATTATTTACATCATTATTCAAAATTATTATTGTAAATATTATAAATAGTTTTAAATTTAATTATTATTTACTAAAAAAATTAATTCATAGTATTTAAAAATAATAAAATAATAATTATTTATTATTTATTATTTTTTAACATTATTTTCATTTTCATTTTTTTAGGGTCATTGTTTTAAATTTTATATAGATTTTATTTATACTATATTTCATGCGCATAATTTTTTTTGAGGTGTACATGTTATGATTTTAATCCATAAAGTTTTTTCTTGTAAATTATTATTTGTTTATTATATTTATTAAATTATTTTCAACTATTAAATTAGGTTTTTGTTATATTTTTATATGTTTGATTTAGATTGTTCTTATAATTTATATTTTATAGAATTTCAAATTCACCTACATGAAACATAATAATGTTTTAAGTATGTGCCTTTGAAAGCTTATATATTATTTTTCATCAACATTTTTTATAAAAATTATTTTTATTTTCAAATATTTATTATATGTTTAATCCTTCTTTTAAGTTTCATTTATATTGGTCTTATAGTTTCTATTTTATAGGTTTTCAAAGTCACATACTTGAATTTGTTTTACGTTACAAGCAGATGGCTTTGGAGGCTTATAACATATAAACTATTTGACCAATCTAAATGAAACTTAAAACATGTATTAAAAATATAAGAAATAGTTGAAAATAAAAATATATATATTAATAAATATTAAAAACCAAAAATAATTTTCATGATATAAACTTATTGATTTAAAACATAACATTTGTACCTATAATTTTTTTCACTGCAAACATTTTTTGTGTAAATTAAAATTTTTTGTGTTGTTTTCTGACATCCATTTTATTTTCAATTAATTTTTATTTGTACATTTATTTTTTTATATTTTATATAGATTTTAATTAACATTAGTTAGTAATTAATTTTTATTGGAAATTAATATTATTAAATTTTAAATCATATTATTTAATTAATATTTATTAGAAATTAATATTTAGTAGTAATTTGTATTTATTAGCAATAATTAGTTAATTAATTAATACAGAGATAATAGTAATTAATTCACAATTAGTAATTTAATTATTTAATCATTACAATTAATATTTAGTAACAAAATAATAACTTTAACTATTTATTATTAATTGGATAATAATAATTTTTAATATTTATTAATAAATTAAAAATTAATGAATAGTTAATTTATTAATTAGTAAGTACTAGTTTTAATAATTAATTAAGTATTTCTTAATTATGCATTAATTAATAACTAATTATCATATTATTATTTATTAGTAATTTGGTAATAAAAAATTATTAAAATTGATTAATTAATTAATATAGTTAACTAGTAATTTCTAATGTTAACAAGTATTGAAATATTTCTTAATTACTAAGTAATTAATAATTATTAACTATTAATTATTTATTAGTATTTATTAGTAATTAATTAAAATTGTTTAAAATGTTATTAATATCAATTAGTAAATTATTAATATTTAGTAGTAAAAATTAATTGTTATTTATTATTTATTAGTAACTAATATTTATTATTAATATATTAAAAATGATTAATAAAAATATATTATTAATTCCATGCAGGAAAGAGAGAAGTTGAATCCCATATCAGAAATCCAGAATGTTTTGTGAAAAAAAGGGCGAACCTGAATCCCACATAAAAAATGTAGAATGATTTCCAGGACAAGCCCTCTTATAAAAAGAAGCCCTAATTGAAGGTTTTTGTCTGAATTTAAGACATATTTATTGGCATTAATACTGAAAATTAAATAGAAGATAAATTCTACTAAAAAATAGTTAAATTTTGTTGATTTTTTATTTTCTTTTTATATATATATATATATATATAAAACAAAAAAAATATTTTTTTAAAAAAATAGAAGAGAGCGCCTTCTTTATAAATCTTTAAAAGAAGGCATTGTTTGGCATAGTGCCTTCTTCATAAAACATATTAAGAAGGCACTTTCTAAGAAAACGCATTCTTAATAAATATATTAAAGATGGCGCTGTCTTGAACCACACCTTCTTTAAAACACTTTTGAAAAAAGAACTAACTTAACAAGTGCCTTCTTCATTGACTTATAGTCAGGCCCTCACCCTTCGCGGATCCCCTCCCCCGCATTACCTTAGTTTGGGAATTAGTTTTCCCCAACCCTTATTTTGGGCATTTGTTTTGTTTTTTATATTATATGTGGACTTTTTCAGGAGGCCTTCTAGGTTCTGGGTGTCCTGCGTTTTACTCTCTTCCCAGCGGAGCTCTACCACCCTCTCCTTAGTGAACGAGAAGCAGCATTCGCGGTACCAATAAACAACCTTGGCACTGTTGCATGGGGTGGATCCAGGGTGGTCCTCGGTGAGGCGACGCTGGAGGAAGACGAGGAAGGTTATTTCCTCAATGTCTAAGCGGTGGTCCAGGGATTTCTTCCACTCCACATTGGAAAAGGGGATAGTGATCCATGAAATGGATGTGAAGAAGGCGGTGAAGGCGTCAGAACACTCATTAGAAGAGACAAACACGATCTCGAAGTCCCCACCGAAAGAACTTTTGAGTTTCTCATGAAGGCCTGCGCGCCAGGAGCTGCGTGAAGTTACAACAGCGTTGATTCCAGAAGGCCGAGAAATACAAGCCCCAAGATTCCGGCATGAATGTCACTCACATGGACCTAAAAATGAACCGAGAAATACCACTCAAGAAAAGAGACGATGGTGGTAAAATTCAAGGGTGCGAGCCTGGCAGGATGTGTGTGTCGACTAAGTGGTGACCCACCACACGCGTGCAGCCAGAAGCCTTCCATCTGTAAATCCATCAGTTGTGATGGTGAAAAGCCATGTCTGGGAAGATTGATTGATGGGAGAATGACATTCAGGGACCAGCATCAATCCTACTATGGACACCTCAGGACTGACAAGCACACCATGAATCTGTTGGGACCATAAATGATTGGCCCACCGGTGCAACGATAATCACGAGATAAAATAAAGTGTAAAATGAGGAAATAAATGGGACACCAAATGTAATGTGGAAAAACCCCCAAATGGAAGGGGTAAAAAACCACTATGGGTAAAAGTGGGTACACACTTCCTCACTTATTACAAGGAGAAAAACACTTGTAAAATTCTCTCTCTAATATGGTTGGGAAACCACCTCACAAATACCAAAAAATAATTGAACTAATGGATGAGGACTGGATGAAGTTGATGAGAGATTAGAGGAAGATCCTGCCTTTTATAGTCTTCTTCCAGCCCTCCTGCTGCCTCTCTCGTTGGAGGATTGGGTGGGGTTGGACACCCACCATCTACCTCCTCTAACCCCCTTTGACAAAGTGTGTGTGGGGGGGGGGTGCCATCTTGGAAAACAACTACCGACACATATCCCACTTGGAGATTTGATTGAGAACCAATCACATCTCCATATACTTTTTATCTGCCAAACATGTTGCTCAAGTATCTGCACGACCACTCGAGGAGCTACACCATCTGAACTTATCAAAGTTAATCACCTTCATCAAGAAATCTGCTAGATTTTCTTTAATGTGAATCTTCTACATGTCCACATCTCCTTCCTCCACCACATCTCAGAAAAAGTGATATTGTAATCCAGTGTGCTTTGTCCTGGATTGAAAATATGGATTCCTTGCAATGTGCAAGGCGCTCTGAATGTCACAAAACAATGGAATCTTCTCCTGTCTATGCCTAAGCTCCTCCAACAACCTTTTCATCCAAATCACCTCTTTGCAAGACTGCGTAGCTACCATGTACTCTGTCTCCGTTGTGGATAAAGCCACAAATGACTATTACTTTGAAATCTAACTCACAACTCCTCCTACAAGAGTAAACACATAATCAGTATTGGATTTCCTCCGGTCAGAATCATCTGCAAAATCTGTATCAACATAGCCTCTAATAGTGTAATCTGATCCTCCTTAACATAATGCAAAATTTGAGGTCTCCTTGACGTACATTAGGACCCTCTTCACCGTGCTCTAATGCTCTCTTCCGGTATTCACCATGTACTGAGTAACTTCTCCCACTGCATGTGCAATGTATGGTCTAGTACAAACCATAGTGAACATCAGACTACCCACTGTTGATGCATACGGTACTCGAGACATTTACATTCTCTCTGCTTCACTGTTAGGACTCATCGTGGAGGATAATTTGAAATTAATGGGAAGAGGGATAGAGATTGGATTACAGTCTTTCATGTTGAAGTGTTTCAATACTCTTTGTAAGTAACTCTTCTATGATATCCAAATCTTCCCATTATTTCTATCTCGGTAAATCTGTATCCCAAGAATCTTGTTTGATGGTCTCAAGTCCTTCATATCAAACTCCCTAGCCAATTGTGCCTTCATCTCCTGGATCTGATCATTATTGGGGCCTGCAACCAACATATCATCCACATACAACATAAGAATGATGAAATCATTACCATCCAAAACCTTGAAATATGCAGAAGGATCTGAATGAAGTCTATTGTATCCAAGGCTCATGATATAGGAATCAAATCTCTTGTACCAACACCTCGACACCTATTTGAGACCATAAAGATATTTGTTCAACCTGCAAACCAAGTTCTCTTTGCCTTATTCTGAAAAACCTTCCGGTTGGATCATATAGATCTCTTCATCAAGATCATCATGGAGAAAAGTAGTCTTCACATCCAGCTGCTCTAAATATAAGCTTTATGTAGCACACATCGCCAGAACTAACCGAACAGTCGTTAGTCTAACAATAGGAGAAAATATTTCATTGGAATCAATACCTTCCTTCTGAGCAAATACTTTTACCACCAATCATTCACGATATCTTTCCACTTGGTCTTTTCCATCTTGTTTGAATTTAAAGACCCATTTGTTTCTGATAGCTTTCCTTCCATGAGGTAATGGAACAGGATCTCAAGTCTTGTTCCGGTGCAGGGCTTCAAGTTCCTCCTACATCGCCGCCATCCATGAGAATACATCTGGACTCTGGGTTGCCTCCACAAAAGAAGATGGCTCACCATACTCTATCAATAAGCAATACAAAATATTGCACTCGGTGACATAGTCTGAGTTCCATACTGGTTCTCTTTTCTCCTGAGTTGACCGTTGTGGTCCAGACTCAACCGGTACTTGATCATCATGCTCTAGTAATGCTTTAGAGGAAACTGATTCTTCCTTGCATTTTCCATCTACTTCGACTATTGTAGTTTTTGTATTATCCTTCTCTATGTCTCGATCAGTTGTCATTTTCACCTTATCTTCTACAAAAATGACATCTCTGCTGATGATAAATTTGTGGGCAGTGCGGTCCCACAAACGATACCCCTTCACACCATCAACGTACCCCAAAAAGATACATTTCATGGATCTTGAATCCAACTTCAATCTTTCCTGGTCATTAAACATTGCATATACAGGACTTCCAAAAGTATGTAACCGAGAATAGTCAGCGGGTTTACCAGTACACATCTCCATTAGTGTCTTCAGATCAATCGCCATTGAAGGAGATCGATTGATCACATAATAGGTGGTATTTACTGCTTCTACCCAAAAAGTTTTTGCAATACCTACAGTCTTCAACATTGTCCTCGTTCTATCCAATATGGTTCTATTTATCCGCTCTACCACTTCATTCTGCTGAGGAGTGTACGCCACTGTGAACTGTCTCTTGATTCCTTCCTATTGACAAAAAGTATCAAACTCCTTGCTTGTATATTCTCCACCATTGTCAGTCCTTAGACACTTAATCTTTTTTCCAGATTCAAGTTCCTTTCATGCTTTGAATGTTTTGAAGACTTCAAAAGCATCCGCCTTCCACTTGATTGGGTACACCCAACATCTCCTAGAATAATCATCAATGAATGATACAAAGTACCTTGCTCCTCCTAGGGATATAACCAGTGCTTTCCAAACATCGAAATGGATCAACTCCAAGATCTCCTTGCTTCTCACTGTTGATGTCCCGAACTTTAACCTGTGTTGCTTGCTCAAAACACAATGTTCACAAAATGGTAAGGATACCTTTGTCGGCCCAAACAGCAAATTATAATCCGTAAGAATCTTCAGACCTCGTTCTGACATATGGCCAAGCTTCTAATGTCATAACGTCATCAACGCTTCCGTTGAGGTAGTTGATGCAACTACTAAATTCACCTCCTTCTACATTTCACCCATAAGCAAATATAGGTTCTTTGAGATCTTCTCTGCCTTCATTACCACAAGCGCGCCCTTCACAATTCTCATCACCTCATTCTCAGTGAGAGTCTTGCATCTGATGTAATCAAATTTTCCCAAAGACAATATGTTTTTCTTCAGACCCTTCACATGACGTACTCCTTGGACGAGCCGTACTATGTCATCAGGCATCTTTAGTTTGATGGTACTGACTCTAAATATCTTCAGAGTGTGATCATTCCCCATGTACACAAGTCCTTTCGGGATGGTTTCATATTGGTCAAACCATTCCCTTCGAGATGACATGTGACATGTTTCTCCTAAGTTGATAATCTATGCATTGCCGAGATGTTTCCTGCTTCCAGTAGTCGTTACCGCTTCACTGACTAGTATATCTCCTTTTTCAGAAGTACTTGCCACATTCCCCTGAGAGTTTTTTTCACCACTCTTCTTGTTCCAACAATCCTTCTTGACGTGCCCCTTCTTTCCACAATTGAAACATGTGACATTCTTCTTCTTACTCCTTGATTTGGACTTTCCATGATTTTGGCTCTCACTGGAACCATGCTCCATCATCATTCCTCTCTCCATTGACAGAGCCTCTGTTTGATGCGAAGTTGTTTGTTTTTCCTCCTTGTTCTTGCACCGACTTTCTTCTTCTAGAACCGCGACTGCAACATCATTAAAGAGTATCAAATTCGTTAGGATATTGTTGGTGAGGTTGATAATGAGTTGGTCATACGAATCTGGAAAACTCTAGAGTAGAATCTCCACACGTTCAGTATCCACAATTTTATATCCCAACACCGTGAGTTGAGAGAACAGGGTATTGAGGTTGTTGATGTGGTCGGTCACCGATGATGACTCCACCATCCGAAGAGTGTATGATTTTCTCTTCAAGAAATTTTTTTGTGCAGTGACTTGGCCTCGTATAACTTCGTCATAGTATCCCATATTTCATTTGTTGTCTTTTTCTCTGCAATGCTCGATAGGACCCCGTCTGCCAAAGCCAAATGGATGTTGGAAATAACATTCCCCTCCATATCGTTCCATTTCTCCTTCGTCACACCCGTCGGCTTTTCGCCAATTGCTAGTAGGCAATTATCCTTCCGCAACACTGCCTGCATCTTCATTTTCCACAACGAAAAATTATTCCCGTTGAATTTTTCGATCTCGAATTTCTTCTCCATCTGGACATGTTTTCAGTTCAGAACCTCCTCCATTTCACAACAGTGTATTTAATAATCTCAATAATTTTTTTCTGATATGACAGATCAATCAGATTTGTAATCCCAGAGCATACTCAAATTCATGAGAATTATTAATACCCAAAAACATGAACAACACCGGGCCATAACCTTGCCTCTGATACCACTTGTTGGGACCGTAATGGGAAGATTTGGACAATGACGAACCTCTCTCCTACAAGGAAGCAGTAGAAAGCTCAGAAGCTGCAAGATGGCTAAAAGCTATGAATTCTGAGATGGATTCCATGTATCAGAACCAAGTTTGGGTTCTGGTCGATGATCCAGTTGATGTAAAGCCTGATGGATGCAAATGGGTATTCAAAAGAAAGCTAGACATGGAAGGTCAAGTTAGCACCTATAAAGCAAGGCTAGTGGCTAAAGGATTCAGGCAGCGTCAAGGAATTTACTATGATGAAACCTTCTCTCCAGTTGCCATGTTTAAATCCATAAGAATCATACTTTCCATAGAAGCTTACCATGACTACGAGATTTGGCAGATGGATGTCAAAACAACATTCCTTAACGGGAAACTTCAGGAAGATGTCTATATGACACAACCAGAAGGGTTTGTGACACCAGGTGAAGCCAAACGGGTTTTCAACTTACAGAAATTCATTTATGGATTAAAGCAAGCATCCAAGTCATGGAACATTCGATTTGATGAATCCATAAAGGAATTTGGTTTCATTAAGAATGAATGTGATCCATGTGTTTATAAGCGGTTTAATGGGAATGTGGTCGTCATCCTAGTGGTATATGTTGATAACATATTGCTTATTGGAAACGACGTACCAGCCTTATAGTCAGTTAAGGACTGGTTGAACAAGTGTTTCTCCATAAAGGACTTAGGAGAATCAGCCTACATTCTAGGGATCAAGATCATTTGTGAAAGATCCAAGAGGCTGCTTGGACTAAGTCAGGGTACATACATTGACCAGATACTAAAGAGATTTAGTATGGAAAAATCCAAGAGGTTATTGGTTCCAGTGTCACATGGCTGACATCTTTCTAAGAAAATGTGTCCCCAGACACAACGGGAGAAAGATAGGATGAGCAAGATCCCATACGCTTCGGCTATAGGATCCATCATGTATGCCATGTTATGTACCAGGCTTGATGTTGCCTATGCACTGAGCATGGTAGGCAGATATCAAGCAGATCCAGGAGAACATCATTGGACTGCTGTTAAGACTATCTTTAAGTATCTGAGAAGAACTAAGGATATGTTCTTGGTGTATGGAAGAGACGAGGAGCTTGTCATCAGAGGGTATGATGATGCTGGTTTTCAAACAGATCAGAATGATCTGAATTCGCAATCTAGATATGTTTTCTGTCTCAATGGAGGAGCTGTGAGCTGGAAGAGTTCAAAGCAGCTAGTTGTCGCCGATTCTATAGCAGAGTCCGAGTATATAGCGGCTTCTGATGTAGCCAAGGAAGCCGTCTGGATTCGGAACTTTTTCCAGGATCTTGATGTGATGCCTGGAAGTAAAGATCCCATTACATTGTATTGTGATAAATACTGCAGCGGTGGCTCTTACAAAAGAACCAAGGTCACATCAACGGACAAAGCACATACTCTAGAAGTATCACCTCTTGAAGGATTTCTATCAAATGGGTGAAGTTGCAGTGAGCAGAGTGTCCACGGAATAGAACGTGATGGACCCCATGACTAAAGGCCTATCTCAGCAGAAGCATGAATATCATGTGAGAGTAAGCGGGTTAAAGGTTGTTAGCAGTTGGCTCTAGTCCAAGTGGGATTCTGTTGGAGTTGGTGGTCTAGAACCAACTACTTTGTACTTTATTCATTAAAGAAAATCCTTATCACATATTGATTGTTCTTATACATGTCATGTCATGTGATAATGTCCTAAGGATAGCTGTTGCATTAAAGGGTCGTAGCGGATCCCTGCTATGATGAGAACCCGGAAGTGCCATAACACTGTTCTTGAATGTATGTTCTATGACCGGATGATATTATTTGAGGGACACAAATAATACAGGTCATTAGGGTTGAGGACTCATAAAACTTTGAGTCACCTTCTCATGGTGTGCGCCCTTGGTAATATCCAGGAGGATATTACGAGAACGAGACCCACCAGTAGGAAATCCACATTTCATAGTGTCATTAGATGTTCCTATCTGCGGACGTGTGTATTGGTCCTTAGACTTTAAGATTATTATTACTGGGTATTACAACTTGCGCACTTAGATGTATTGACGAAAACTGTGACGACACAATGTTCGCAGCGAGGTAGGATATGTTGGGTGCGTCACGAGTAATATCGCATTAATAGATAATGCGAGAAAGGATTTTCCCCTTCTGTTCCATAACGGAATTAGATATCTCAGGCCCTTAGATGGAATTGATATAGCCTAAATAAATCCATGACCATGGTAAGGTATGGACAAGTTCAATTCCGGGAAGTCAAATAAAGAATAATCAAGCACATGGGTTGATGGTACTAGCATGCAACCCGCTTGATTGGAGATATCGAGACAAAAGGATTATATTACACGGTAAGAATTTGTAGGAGGTGACACATCATTGCGGCGTTAACTTCTTTCTCTATGGGTACCTTGGCGTGTTGCTAGATGCTAACCTTGGACTTTAGGCAGGCTCAGCCTAATGCCACTGAGAAAGAGGCCTAGAGGGTCACACACTAAGTGTGTCCATGTATCTCAGTTAAATATTAATTTAACAAGTTAAATAAATATTATTCCTGACTGTGGTTTAATAATTATTTAAGGACGTCTGATCGCATTTATTTTGACACTAGTTATTTGAGAGAATATATTGTGGACGAAATAATATATTTATTAGCGAGTAATGCAGTTACATTTATTTAAGAAATAAATATTCATTACTCAAGGTCTAATAAATGTAGTGGAGAAAAATGGAAAATAAAAGTACACGCTATGTATATTAAATATACACGCCGTGTAGTTTTATGGAAAACAAGCACACATCGTGTACTAATTATTACACGCCGTGTAGTTTTTCCAGTTAGGATTTTGAGGATTTAATATTTTTTTATTAAATGATATTTATTATAATCAGCATGGGCACATGTCAAGGAATTAATAATTCGACATGGGGGTTTTAAATAAGAGTTAATGAAATAAATAAAACGCATAACACGTTTATTTATTGTCATAACTCTATTAACCTCAAACCCGATTATAAATATCCTCACAACCCCAACATTTTGAAGATCCATTGTTGTGCACAACGGATTTGGAAATACTCTCAAGCCAAGAGAGAATTCCCTTTCCACCAAGAATTCCCTCAAGTTACGAGAGAAAGATCCTCCACCGGATCAAGGCGGTCGAAGGCGGACATCGCAAGCGAAGGTTCTTCCGTGCTAGCACCCGGAGATCCCTTTGGAGACGTCCGGAGATACGTGACACACGTGTGGATCACCGCTAGAGGAATCCTACACTTGGATTCTACGACGCAATGATAGATCACCGAATCATGACTGGACACATCAATGAAGAAAGAATTCTAACGAGGTAATTCTTATGCATTAATTAAATTAATTATAATAAACATATGATGATCCTCCCCAGGGTGCTAGTTTTTTGCCTGAGAAGGCCTTAACAAACGCCTCTCATCCCCATACACGTGTATGCGACAAAATGGGTCTCTTTCCATTCCATAACTCGGAGGGAATTCCATTTTTCGCCTTCATTGGTACTCAGTTTAATGTGTATGCTGCAGTTTGTAATGCATATCCCCAAAAGGATAATGGAAGATCCGCATGACTCATCATCGACCTCACCATGTCCAAAAAGGTGCGGTTCCTCCTTTCACTAACACCATTCCACTATGCTGTATAAGGAGGAGTGAGTTGAGATCGAATCCCAGACTCCCGTAGAAGATCGATGAACTCTTGGTTCAGATATTCTCCACCTCGATCCGATCAAAGCTTCTTTATCTTCTCACTAAGTTGATTATCTACTTCATTCTTGAATTCCTTAAATTTCTCTAAGGCTTCTGACTTATACCTCATTAAGTAGACAAATCCATATCTACTCAAATCATCTGTAAAAGTAATGAAGTAAGAATATCCACCTCTATCTTCTATTGGAAATGGTCCACATGCATCCGTGTGTACCAATCCTAGAAGCTCTATGGCCCTTTCACCTTGTCCACCAAAAGGAGGCTTGGTTATTTTTCCTTGTAAACAAGCGTGACATCTATCAAGTGGTTTTAGCTCAGTAAAGTCTAAATATCCATCTTGACAGAGCTTTGTCAAGCGCTTCTCATTTACATGACCAAGGCGGTGATGCCACAACTGGGTGATGTATGAGTCATGTGAGTTTGTTTCGTTATCGATTGCCAAAACTTGGTTTTTGTAATTTAATACATACAAACCATTATTCAAATGTGCCATACCATAACATACATTGTTCTTATAAAAGAGACAACAATTATTTCCGAACTTGAAAACAAATCCATCCATATCCAAACAAGATATAGAAATTATGTTCTTGGTAACACTAGGCACAAAATAACAGTTTTGTAAAACCAAAATCATGACAGTTGGCAATGAGAGGTGGTAGTCGCCAATAGCCAACGCAGCCAGCCTTGCGCCATTGGCAGCTTGAAGATCCACCTCTCCTCTAGTGATCTTTCTAAATCTACTTGGTTCCTGAATTTGAATATAGATGTGAGCTCCACAAGATGTATCTAATACCCAATGTGTAGAAATAGAAAGATTACACTTGATAACAAATGCACCTTTAGCATCCCCACGCTTCTGGGTGCAGTTCCGTTTCCAGTGGCCCTGCTTGCCACATGAAAAACACACCGCCTCCTGTTCCTTTCCCTGCCTCTGGATCTTCCCCTTATTGGAGGGACAGTGCTCGGGGGCTTCAGACCGTTTATAAGTCTTTGCCCCCTTTTCCTTGTCCTTCATTTTCTTGTTCACCATAAGGACTACGGGTTTTTCACGCCCCATGTCCTTGTCAAACTGGTGAATCAAGGTCAGAAGCTCTGACAGACTCTTCTCATTGCCGCTCATATTATAGTTGACAATGAAACTAGAGAAGGTCTTGGGAAGTGATGATAGGATGAGATCTGTACGCAACTCATCCGGGAATTTAATCCCTAAGATGTCCAGGCGTTCAATGTAGCCAATAATCTTGAATACATGAGGCCCACCTGGCGCAGACTCTCTAAGCTTCATGGTAAACAAAGCATTGGAGATCTCATACCTCTCCTGTCTCACCTTCTCTTGGTATAGATCTTTAAGGTGAGACATCATGCTATACGCATCCATGTTTTCATGTTACTTCAAGAGCTCATTAGACATGGCCATCAGCACGAAACACTGGACATCTGTGGCATCATCTATAATGACCCATACTTTACATACATTGTTAATACTTCAAAATTGAATCACACTTATTACAACATATGACAAAACCACAAAGGACCGTATAGGTATAGTGTCTTTAGAAACTGGGAAACATAAACAACTGGTTCATAAATCTTCTACAGTGTCTCCCATTTATTTCATCATATCTAGGGTCTCTTTTAGCATATTCTACTTAATATCCATCTTCCTGACCTGTGGAAAAGAAAACATAAAAGGGTGAGCTCAAATGCTCAGCAATGGGAAAATAAAGGAAATAAAAATCATATCATATCTTTTTGAAAATCATAACCTGCAAAAGAGATCATAATATCTTAACATGGAATAAATCATAGAAGTGAAAATGAGATCCCCATAATCATAACATGAAACTTGAAACTTTGTGGCATGCACACATAATCATGGAACATCATTTCTTGTTAGTCATGACTCATTGCCAAGACTATCATAGTGGACAGATCCCCTTTCTGAACCGAGTCACCCTCGTTCCAGTCCTGTTTCACTGAACCGGTATAACCTACCGTTCCAGCCATGTCTATCTCATGAGATATAAAATCTTTACCCAATGCATTGGAGGGAGATATAGGTCCCACCCATCTTATAATGAATCCTTTCTTATGTGTTCCACATAATCATAAATCATACATCATCGCATAACACATGTAATAAAAATGGGATTCTTGAAACATCATGACATCATAAAACAAATCATATAAGGTAAATGACTTCATAAAAATAATTCCCTCAAAACACAATCAAATCAATGTAATAATAGGGATAAAAACAGAACCCTATATTATCTTAGATGGAAAATAATTTTGATAAAACACTTGAACTCCATTATTTAGGAAAATATTCTTTCTTCTTCAAAAACATTTTTCCTTTCTTAAAATGTCATATGAGTTTAAAATAAAAGAAGTTGATTAAAAATAAACTTGAAAACTTGTAAAGGAAGCTTCTTGGAAATAATTTTTTAAAAATCCATTCATGCCGTATAAGTTAAAAAAAAATTCTTCGTACTTTTGTCGGAAAAGTCAAAAAGTACCTCATACGAAAAAAAACGACAAAAGATTCCTTTCATATCCTTTACTAAAAACTCACCGAAGGGTAAAATTGGATTTAAAAAATTATAGGTGGATGGAAATAATATTAAATATTGAGGAAACATGGATGTGGATGATAAAATACACCCCAGTAAATACCAAAGTATAAACAATCTCGGATAAAATGAGATTGTGATATATTCCTTTACCTTAGGTCCAATTTGCTTTGTACGTGTCCGAAGCTCCTGTATAATGGTTTAAATAATGTTATTGAATTATTCCAGAATCATACATATTGATATGATATCATATATGGTCATATTCTTAGCTTCCTGTTAGTAATATTTCATTGTTACTTGTTACTCGGGTCCTTATTGCCTTTTGTTCTTATGCGTGTTTTGCCGAATAAATTCTTATTCTTATTTTAAGGTTATAGACACCTTATATCCAGAATGGTATTAGTGTAACATATATCATATTTATTCATTCAATTCATTTATATAATTACTGTGTAATGATGATCATGTAGAACGAGTCGCATCACATCGTGGAGACGGTATTCCGTACGTACGCACGAGTGATGATATCATTCCTATGATCGTGGAACTGTATTGGAGTATATATATATTATTTCAGTATCAATATTACTTTATAATAATCATAAATAGTTACTCATTACACCACTATACCCATCCTTGTAAGGTGATGGTGGAAAATAGATTACACCACGGCGTGGAGACGGTATTCCGTACGTACGCACGCGCGGTGATTTCATTTTTCTATAGGATGGATAGAAGGTGAATTAGGGTTGTTTCATATTTATAATAAAATATCAGTATGTAAGTAATACTGATGTTATTACTTTATCATGAAACAACTAAAGAAGAAGAAGTTGAAGAAGAAAGAAATTGAAAAGATCGGTAATGGATATTACCTCTTCTTTGAAACGCCTCTTTGAATCCTCCACTTAGAGATCTAAGATTGGTCTTTGAAGAAGACCAGGACCTCTAGGATTATTTTAGGGAAGTGGAGAGGAGAAAATGTCATAGGTTGGCCGAGATTGAGTTCTCAAATTGGTGTGAGGAGGAGGGGGAGGAGGTGCCCTTTTATAAGGGAGGAGAGGGGCACCTTAGGAATATCTCAAAATATTATTTTATATTAAAGTCAAAATCGGTTTATAATGGTTCTAAAGGGTCTTATTTCGAAGCTAAAGTGGGGATGGGTCTAAATCCTATCAACCAATAGGATTTAGACAAGTTTAGGGTATTATTTTAACCTTATCAATTAGATTTAACTCTAAGTTAAATAATTTAACTTTTACCGTGTCTTTTTGTTTTCTTTCACTATATGGTTAATACACTTACTATAACATGCCAAACGAACCCAAAATTGTTTATTATTAATATATATATCCTTATATAAGTCATTTGTCCGAAACTTAGATTTTTAGGAATAAAATAACAATTAGTAATATAATATTTTATTTAAAAACTATTTTGTGTCAATTTTGACACTATTTGATATATGATTTTTGTGAAAGTCATAACAGAATTATATGTTCGAACCAAGTTGATTAACTCAAAACTAATATATCATAGTAACCTAAAAAATTAGTGGAATTCATAAAAAGTCTCAAATTACATTTATTTTGGTGTTTATAACATCAATTATGTCAATATTTCATTAATAAGATAATTACTGCATCATCATTGTGTCATAAATAAATTACATTATTTAATGTCTAAAAATTACAAATAAAATACCATTATGTAGGAAATATTTTTAGCTTTCTAATGAATATTTATAGTCGAATTTATCTTATGTATAACCCCATATTAAAAATGATTTACTTATTAAACTTTGATTTTAACTATTTTAACCCTTCTTTAAATAAATTAAAAATAAATGTCCTAATCTAATCCAAGTGGGCCTAAATGGTCATATTTTATTCCTAAGTTTGTTTTTGGTAGAATTAAACTTATCCAATAGAATTAGGACATGTTTTAGGGTAATAGTAATATCATTTTTACCCTTAGTTACCCTATTTACTATTAACCGCAGTAAAAAAAAGTAAAAAGTTACTATTCACCAAAAATTTATTTTTATCTCATTGAACCAAATTTTACTTACTGATATCAACCGTGTCTGTCGGATTTTCGAAATTCCATTCACAGAAGAGGTAAAATTAAGTTTTATGCAAAAATTCAGTTTTTAACCTACCATTTAGTGGTTTCACTATTCATCAAAAATTGAAAGTTTTCAGAAAAATACCAAAATTTCACCCTAGGATAATTTCGGTATACCGAATCCAAAAATGAAGTCTATTTTGAAAAATAAAATTTATAAAATTTCAAAAAGTGGTTATTACTATTCATAATGGCTAGTTTTAATAATATTTTAATAGCATATCGTTGTTTAGTGAAACTCGGTATTGCGTACGATGCAAGCTATCGAGGAAGGTCGTGATTGCGTGTAAAGTAAGCCAAGCAAGTGTGTAGTGAAAGATATCTTTGATGATATATAAAAACAAAATATTACTCATAAAAATCTCGGGTGTTACATTCTACCCCCCTTAAAAGGAATTTCGCCCTCGAAATTCGTCACTTTGTAACAAACAGATGAGTGATACCTCTCCCTCATCATATCCTGAAGCTCCCAAGTAGCTTCTTCTAATTGGTGGTTCCTCCATAAAACTTTCACCAAGCGAGTGGTCTTGTTTCGTAGGACTTTTTCGTTATGATCCATAATCTCTATCGGCTGTTCTTCATAAGAAAGATCTTGCTCCAGCGGTACAACTTCTGAGCTGAGTACATGTGAAGGATCTGGTATGTACTTTCTCAGGAGAGATACATGGAACACATCGTGAACTTGAGAGAGATTCGGTGGAAGCGCCAATCGGTAAGCTACCTTCCCAACACGATCCAGTATTTCGAAAGGACCGATATATCTAGGGCTCAACTTCCCCTTCTTTCCAAATCTCATAACCCTCTTCCAGGGAGATATTTGTAAGAACACTTTATCACCCACTTCAAACTCTAGGTCTTTTCTTCGGTTGTCGACATAACTTTTCTGTCGACTCTGAGCTGCTCTTATGTGTTGTTGAATAGATCTGACCTTTTCTGCCATTTCATCAATGAGATCAGGTCCTAATAGCTTTCTTTCCCCAACTTCATCCCAGCAAGTTGGAGTCCTACATTTATTTCCATAGAGAGCTTCATAAGGATCCATCTGAATACTGGAGTGAAAGCTATTATTATAAGAAAATTCCACCAAAGGTAGGTGTTGATCTCAACCTCCTTTGAAATCCATAGAGCAAGCTCTCAACATATCTTCTAGGGTTTGAATTGTTCTCTCAGACTGACCGTCTGTCTGGGGATGATAAGCAGTGCTAAAACTCAACTCTGTATCCAGAGTATGCTGAAGACTTCTCCAGAACTTCGAGGTAAATCTCGGATCCCGATCAGATATAATAGAAAGTGGTACTCTATGAAATCTTACCACTTCCTTTACATATATCCTGGCAAGCTGATCTAGAGAGAAATCCTCTCTAATAGCAATGAAGTGTGCAGACTTTGTAAGACGATTAACTATGACCCAAATAACATTATTGCCTTTGGATGTTTTAGGAAGTCCTGTGACAAAGTCCATAGTGATGTTTTCCCATTTCCATTCGGGTATGGGTAATGGTTGTAACATCCCCTTAGACTTTTGTCTCTTAGCTCTAACTCGTTGACAAACCAAGCATCGAGAGACATATTCAGCAACATCTCTTTTCATGCCATCCCACCAGAAGTACTCTTTCAGGTCCCTATACATCTTCGTGCTTCCCGGATGAATAGAGAATGATGAACTATGAGCCTCATCCAGCAGCTCCTTCTTTAATTCGGGGATGGGAGGAACACAAACCCGATTCCTGAACTTTATTATCCCATCACAATCAAGGTTGAATTCAGGAACATTTCTCACCTTCTTTTGTAACTCGACATCTTATTTCTGTGCCTCTTTAATCTTCACATGTATAGATGGTTGAACATTCATTTGAGAAAGATAAGATTTTTCCCCTTCCATTATAATTCCAAGATCCATCCTTTGTAAATCCATAAATATTGGATCTTTTGTGATCCTCATCATGGATAAACTAGCATGGTCTTGTTGACTTAATGCATCTGCCACCTTGTTTGCTTTCCCAGGGCGGTAATGGATTGAGCAGTCGTAATCCTTAATCAGCTCCAACCATCTTCTTTGACGCATATTCAACTCCTTTTGTGTGAAAATATACTTTAAACTTTTATGATCAGTATAAATATCACACCTTTCACCATAAAGGTAATGCCTTCAAATCTTTAATGCAAAGATTACCGCAGCCAACTCCAAATCATGTGTTGGGTAATTTTGCTCATGGATTTTCAACTGTCGTGAGGCATAAGCTATCACCATATCATTTTGCATAAGAACACACCCCAATCCCTTCTTGGATGCATCACTGTAGATCACAAACCTTTCTCCACTACAAGGCAGTGTGAGCACAGGTGGACTGGATAACCTTCTTTTCAACTCCTTAAAATTCTCTTCACATTCCTCTGTCCAAACAAACTTAACTCCTTTCCGAGTCAACTTGGTGAGTGGATTAGATAATCGTGAAAAATCTTTTACAAAATGTTGATAATATCCAGCCAAACCAAGAAAACTTCGGATCTCAGTTACTGTTGTTGGTCTTAACCATCTTTCGATAACCTCTGTTTTTGCTGGATCCACAGATATCCCCTCTTTTGAGATTATGTGACCCAAAAATGCAACTTTTTGAAGCCAAAATTCACACTTGGTAAATTTGGCATAAATCTTCTCCTTTCTCAGGGTCTTCAATATAATTCTCAAGTGATCTTCATGCTCTTCCTTTCTCTTTGAATAGACAAGAATATCGTCTATAAAGACTACCACAAATTGATCAAGATAGTCTCTAAAGACTCTATTCATTAGATCCATGAAGATAGCAGGGGCATTAGTAAGACCAAATGGCATCACTATAAATTCATAGTGTCCATACCTTGTACGGAAAGCTGTCTTTGGTATATCCTCTCTTTTGACCCTTAATTGATGATACCCTAAACGAAGATCAATATTGGAAAAGTATTGAGCTCCACGTAGTTGGTCAAATAAGTCATCAATGCATGGGAGAGGATATTTGTTCTTGATAGTGATCTTGTTAAGTTCTCGATAATCAATGCAGAGTCTCATTGATCCATATTTCTTCTTAACAAATAGAACAGGTGCTCCCCAAGGTGACGCACTAGGGCGTATGAATCCCTTATCAAGATTCTCTTGGAGTTGCTTCTTCAATTCCTGCAACTCAATTGGGGCCATTCTATAAGGTGTCTTTGAAATTGGCAAAGCGCCCGGTACGAGTTCTATTGAAAACTCAACTTCACAATTTGGTGGAAGACCTGGTAATTCCTCCGGAAAGACATCATAAAACTCCCGTACAATGGGCATATTCTTAATCGTGAGTTTCTCACCAACCATTTGAGATAAATAGCCTTCATTTAGTGGAATCAATACCCATAAGATGGAAGAAATTTCCACTGGAAGGTTATGTTCATCCTTGCATTGATAGACGATCGTAGATTGATCTGGAATATGAAATGTGACTTCCCTTCTTTGGAAATTGATATGAGCTCCATGTAGAGAAAGCCAATCCATGCCAAGAATCACATCAAATTCCACTAAAGGAAGGATCACAAGATTTGCAGGAAGCACTTTCCCACAAACTTCGATCAGAGAAGAATTATAAACTTTTGATGCGACTGTTGTGCCATTAGGTGTTGTCACAGCTAACTCAACATCTAATTGTTGAGGTAATACGGTGATACCCTTAGAAAATTTTTCAGAAATAAAAGAGTGGGTGGATCCAGAATCAAATAAAACATTTGCTACTTTAGAGTGGATGGTAAGTGTACCTTTCACCACTTCATTATCGTACTCCACATCGCTGATAGAAATTGCATGTGACTTTCCTTTGTCTTTAGCCTTAAGATTTTGTTGACGTCGACCATCATCATCAACCCTTGGATTTGGGCATTGATTGGCATAATGCCCCATCTCCTTGCACTTGAAACATTGAAGTGTAGTAGGTTCATTCTGTGTATCCCTTCCTTTGTTTGCATCATTAGACATCTTCTTCCCATTATCGCGGCATTCAAATGCCCGATGACCTTCCTTTCCACATTTAAAACATTTACTTGTCCCTTTAAGACAACTCCCTCCATGTTTCTTTCCACACTTTGAGCATAAGGGAAAGCTCATCTTCTTTTCAGTGTGCTCTTTAGATTTTCCTTTAAATTCCATCTTCCTCTTCTTATCAAACCCATGTGACTGATGGGTTACTCCAATCTCCATCTCGACTTTGAGAGCACATCGAACGATTTCCTCGTAGCTATTGAAGTCCCTTATGGCTAACGCCCTTCGAAGACTTGGTTTTAAGCCACTAAAGAATCGATCGATCTTACTCTCAGGTTGGATAATAATACCAGAAGCGTACCTTGAAAGTCTTGTAAAATTTGCTTCATAGGTACCAATAGATTCATCATCCCTTTGCTTCAGTTCAAGAAACTCTTTCTCCATCTTTGTTCGGAGAATACGAGGGAAGTACTTATTGAAAAATAAGTTCTTGAACTCGTCCCATTCCATAGACTCAATTTCATCCCTTTGCCTCGTATTCTTAATAAGATTCCACCATTGATCAGCATCTCCTTCCAAACGATACACTGCTAGGATGACTTTATCATGTTCAGAACATTAAAGAACTGAAAATATCTTTTTAGTAGTACTAATCTATTGTTCAGCAACTAATGGATCAATAGACCCGCTGAAAGAAGGTGGATGCTGCCTCATGAAGGATTCAACAGAATGTTGCTCCTTCCTTTGCTCGTTTGGAAGTCCTGCATGATTCATAGCTTGAGAAAGTTGTGTGAGCATGGCTACAAGATTTTTCATTCCAGCTCCCATATCGTTTGGTTGCTCAGGGGGACAATCATTGCATTGCCCATCGCATTCCGCATTAACACGGTTCCTTCGGGTTCCAGCCATTGACTAAAACCAAGAATAATAGTGTGAGCAACACTAATTATAATAGGAAAACCACATAATTCAAGAATAAAATTTTCATGCTTAAGGTCTTATCCTAGGTTATTCATGGCCGTTTCTAAAACACTAAGATTTTGTTCTATGCTTAGACTTATCCTTAGGGTTCTTACTAAGGCTTTCACATCCTAGTTTCCAAAGGTTGACTATACCTTTCCTCTGATACCAACTATAACGACCCATACTTTACATACATTGTTAATACTTCAAAATTGAAGCACACTTATTACAACATATGACAAAACCACAAAGGACCGTATAAGTATAGTGTCTTTAGAAACTGGGAAACATAAACAACTGGTTCATAAATCTTATACAGTGTCTCCCATTTATTTCATCATATCTAGGGTCCCTTTTAGCATATTCTACTTAATATCCATCTTCCTGACCTGGGGAAAAGAAAACATAAAAGGGTGAGCTCAAATGCTCAGCAAGGGGCAAATAAAGGAAATAAAAATCATATCATATCTTTTTGAAAATCATGACCTGCAAAAGAGATCATAATATCTTAACATGGAATAAATCATAGAAGTGAAAATGAGATCCCCATAATCATAACATGAAACTTGAAACTTTGTGGCATGCACACATAATCATGTAACATCATTTCTTGTTAGTCATGACTCATTGCCAAGACTATCTTAGTGGACAGAGCCCCTTTCTGAACCGAGTCACCCTCGTTCCAGTCCTGTTTCACTGAACTGGTATAACCTACCGTTCCAGCCATGTCTATCACATGAGATATAAAATCTTTACCCAATGCATTGGAGGGAGATATAAGTCCCACCCATCTTATAATTAATCCTTACTTATGTGTGCCACATAATCATAAATCATACATCATCGCATAACACATGTAACAAAAATGGGATTCTTGAAACATCATGACATCATAAAACAAATCATATAAGGTAAATGACTTCATAAAAATAATTCCCTCAAAACATAATCAAATCAATGTAAAAATAGGGATAAAAACAGAACCCTATATTATCTTAGATGGAAAATAATTTTGATGAAACACTTGAACTCCATTCTTGAGGAAAATATCCTTTCTTCTTCAAAAACATTTTTCCTTTCTTAAAATGTCATATGAGTTTAAAATAAAAGAAGTTGATTAAAAATAAACTTGAAAACTTGTAAAGGAAGCTTCTTGGAAATAATTTTTTAAAAATCCATTCATGCCGTATAAGTTAAAAAAACATTCTTCGTACTTTTGTCGGAAAAGTTAAAAAGTACCTCGTACGAAAAAAAACGACAAAAGATTCCTTTCATATCCTTTACTAAAAACTCACAGAAGGGTAAAATTGGATTTAAACAATTGTAGGTGGATGGAAATAATATTAAATATTGAGGAAACATGGATGTGGATGATAAAATACACCCCAGTAAATACCAAAGTATAAACAATCTCGGATAAAACGAGATTGTGATATATTCCTTTACCTTAGGTCCAATTTGCTTTGTACGTGTCCGAAGCTCCTGTATAATGGTTTAAATAATGTTATTGACTTATTCCAGAATCATACATATTGATATGATATCATTTATGGTCATATTCTTAGCTTCTTGTTAGTAATATTTCATTGTTACTTGTTACTCGGGTCCTTATTGCCTTTTGTTCTTATGCGTGTTTTGCCGAATAAATTCTTATTCTTCTTTTAAGGTTATAGATACCTTATATCCAGAATGGTATTAGTGTAACATATATCATATTTATTCATTCAATTAATTTATATAATTACTATGTAATGATGATCATGTAGAACGAGTCGCATCACATCGTGGAGATGGTATTCCGTACGTACGCACGAGTGATGATATCGTTCCTATGATCGTGGAACTGTATTGGAGTATATATATATTATTTCAATATCAATATTACTTTATAATAATCATAAATAGTTACTCATTACACCATTATACCCATCCTTGTAAGGTGATGGTGGAAAATAGATTACACCACAGCGTGGAGACGGTATTCCGTACGTACGCACGCGCGGTGATTTCATTTTTCCATAGGATGGATAGAAGGTGAATTAGGGTTGTTTCATATTTATAATAATATATCAGTATGTAAGTAACACTTATGTTATTACTTTATCATGAAACAACTAAAGAAGAAGAAGTTGAAGAAGAAAGAAATTGAAAAGATCGGTAATGGATATTACCTCTTCTTTGAAATGCCTCTTTGAATCCTCCACTTAGGGATCTAAGATTGGTCTTTGAAGAAGACCAGGACCTCTAGGATTATTTTAGGGAAGTGGAGAGGAGAAAATGGCAGGGGTTGGCCGAGATTGAGTGCTCAAATTGGTGTGAGGAGGAGGGGGAGGAGGTGCCCTTTTATAAGGGAGGAGAGGGGCACCTTAGGAATATCTCAAAATATTATTTTATATTAAAGTCAAAATCGGTTTATAATGGTTCCAAAGGGTCTTACTTCGAATCTAAAGTGGGGATGGGTCGAAATCCTATCAACCAATAGGATTTAGACAAGTTTAGGGTATTATTTTAACCTTATCAATTAGATTTAACTTTTACCGTGCCTTTTTGTTTTCTTTCACTATATGGTTAATAAACTTACTATAACATGCCAAACGAACCCCAAATTGTTTATTATTAATATATATATCCTTATCTAAGTCATTTGGCCGAACCTTAGATTTTTAGGAATAAAATAACAATTAGTAATATAATATTTGATTTAAAAACTATTTTGTGTCAATTTTGACACTATTTGATATATGATTTTTGTGAAAGTCATAACAGAATTATATGTTCGAACCAAGTTGATTAAATCAACAATAATATATCATAGTAACCTAGAAAATTAGTGGAATTCATAAAAAGTCTCAAATTAAATTTATTTTGGTGTTTATAACATCAATTATGTCAATATTTCATTAATAAGATAATTACTGCATCATCATTGTGTCATAAATATATTACATTATTTAATGTCTAAAAATTACAAATAAAATACCATTATGTAGGAAATCTTTTTATCTTTCTAATGAATATTTATAGTCGAATTTATCTTATGTATAACCCCATATTAAAAATGCTTTACTTATTAAACTTTGATTTTAACTATTTTAACCCTTCTTTAAATAAATTAAAAATAAATGTCCTAATCTAATCCAAGTGGGCCTAAATGGTCATATTTTATTCCTAAGTTTGTTTTTGGTCGAATTAAACTTATAAAATAGAATTAGGACATGTGTTAGGGTAATAGTAATATCATTTTTACCCTTAGTTACCCTATTTACTATTAACCGCGGTAAAAAAAAGTAAAAAGTTACTATTCACCAAAAATTTATTTTTATCACATTGAACCACATTTTACTTACTGATATCAACTGTGTCTGTCGGATTTTAGAAATTCCATTCACAGAAGCGGTAGAATTAAGTTTTATGCAAAAATTCAGTTTTTAACCTACCACTTAGTGGTTTCACTATTCATCAAAAATTGAAAGTTTTCAGAAAAATACCAAAATTTCACCCTAGGCTAATTTCTGTATACTGAATCCAAAAATGAAGTCCATTTTGAAAAATAAAATTTATAAAATTTCAAAAAGTGGTTATTACTATTCATAACAGCTAGTTTTAATAATATTTTAATAGCATATCGTTGTTTAGTGAAACTCAGTATTGCGTACGACGCAAGCTATCGAGGAAGGTCGTGATTGCATGTAAAGTAAGCCAAGCAAGTGTGTAGTGAAAGATTCCTTTGATGATATATAAAAACAAAATATTACTCATAAAAATCTCGGGTGTTACATCATCCATGTGTTTCATGTAGAGAGATAATTCCTCATCACTAGCCTCTTTCCCAGGCGCAACTGGAATAGGCTCTTCCAGCACATACAATTTCCTTTCATGGTGAAGGATGACGTGTAAATGCCTCTGCCACTCTTGGAAATTGGTGCCGGTGAGAAGGTTTTCCTTCTCGAGTATGGTGCGCAATGATATGTTTGAAGTCATTTTATTACTGTTTCTACAAATTAAGATGAGCAAAGGTTTAGTACTTTATTACAAAAATTGAAAAAATAAATAAATTAATACTTATTGGTCTCCCACTATTTTATAGAAATCCAATAGCCCTCAACATTGACTTCAGAATATTCAATTGCCTGAATATTCTAGTGGCAAGGATATATATTTCCCTTCGCATTACCCCAACTAGGGTTGGTCAAGCAACTTGAAGGGTTTTTAGGTAGGCATTCCAAATTCCAACTGCATTTAACTCGCAGTTCCTTGATCTGCTGAGTGAACTCCCCAATCCTGAAATCCTTTTATTTTAGATTTCCTCAACCTTTGCCTCTTGGTCACACCAAGTCCTACTGTGGCAGTCAACCCTTGATGTGAACCAAGTCAAGTCAACTCAAAACCTTGAATTAGAATTCCTGGATAATTGAAAGCACCCCAACTAGGGTTGGTCAAGCACTTTGAACTATGGTTCGATTCTAACCAAGATTATGGAAGGCTATACCGACTTAATATTTATTTTGAGGGATTTTATCCTTATACGTAAATTTCCATTTTATTATCTTTGATTACATGCTTGTTAATATTAAGTGGGATATACTTAAGTGATTAACCATGTCTAAGATAATATTTACGTATAAGATGGTTTTATTTTAGTTCCATCTTGCATGATCGTTTAATTCATTAATTGTGTGATCGTGACAACACACCCACAATAAATAAACCATGCAACTGACAGAAATAAAATAAATGGTATGATCATGAGCTTTTCTATTGGTTAATTTATCTAGCAGTTGATAAACTAACCCAAGACCTAAGGGAGAAACACCTTGAACCTTTCGGGTTCGTGTTTACAGCTTTCCACCTGTCCACCTTTGTATCTCCTTGGATTGGTTTCACCTTGGCTCCTGACTTGAGCCACATCCACTAGCTTGGGAGCTCCATCCATTACATATGCATTTATCTCACACGCAGTTGAGGGGTAAAAAGGGGTTTTTACATAAAAAAACATTGGGCACGTAGGACCTACATATTAATGAGGAGATGGCTCGCAGGACAACAAATTTAATTTAAATAAATAAATTAAAAGAAACCATTCACATACAAAGGTCTCGGTCTAGCTCATGATCATCTATACATGCAACGATATTTACGCATAAATAAAACTAGCATTCAATTCTTTAATCATTCTCGTTTAAGATAAACCACACTCGAATTAATTAATTATCTTTAATTAATCAATCCTTTTATCTTAAACCATTTTTTTTTAAATTTCCTTGATATTCTCATCCATCATAATTTTAAACAAATAAATTCATTTAAAATTATCCTTGTACGTAACTTGTACCTTGGAGGCAACACGGTGAATTCCCATTCATTACACAGATGTTAAATTAAACACATATATATAAAACACCTATCACGTGTTGTACCTCAGCTTTATGCCTGCACTATGGTACACGTCTCAAGGGTTTGTATAATATAATAATAAATTTTAATAAATCTGGGTAATTTGGGTGAGTACATGGTGTGTAGTTCCGACTACACGGCGTGTACTTTTCTTCACCGTCCATCCGAAGTACATGCCCGGGGACATGGCGTGTCAATGTACTCCGGAAATTTTCGGCGTACACGGCGTGTTCTTTTGGAAACACGCCGTGTAGTTTCCGTGTTACACGGTTTCCAGCCGGGCAAGCCGTGTACGAGGTACACGGTCCAACCCGAACCTGAAGGGACTACACACCATATTCTTTGGACCACACAGTGTGTAATCTGGAAACCATGTTCCACCTGTTTCTGGTCAACACACAGTGTCATAAATGACTTCAATACATGGCCTGATTTGGCGGATCAGTCAATGCATTGAACCTAGACTACACGACGTGTACTTCCGAATACACGCCGTGTATTCTGGTGTTGTACAGCCAGAAACGTTTGGCTCATCCGGATGAGTTCCACTATTTTATTTTAATCAAAATTAAAAGAAAAAATTCGTTTATGTGAGGTGAACGAGAAACGTGGGAGGAGGAACAGATCTCAACATTCAGATTTCCAGAATGATTAAACATGAATTGAAATAACTAAATTATTAAATGCGTAAATCACCAATGAAAAACTAAATAATTATAATCAACTATATGACCCATCTGATACCACTTGTAGGTTCCGGGCATAGCGAAAGCACATTGGTGGGTTTACCCAACTTTAATTTTAACGTTAACAACGTTCAATCCGAGATCCATTATGATTTAAAACACCGGATCTTCAGAATAGAACGAAGAATGGAAAAAGAAAAGAAGAGTCCAGGAACCATTGAGATAGTATCATCATATGTTGGTTATAATTAATTTAATTAATTCATAAGAATTACCTCAATGGAATTATTTCTTCGTTGGATTCTCCGGTCACGATCTTGTGTTTCATCGTTGCGTTGTAGAATCCAAGTACAAGATTCCTCTAGCGGTGATCCACACGTACTCCACGTATCTTTGGACGTCGCCGATGGGATCTTTAGGTGCTAGCGTGGAAGAACCTTCGCTTACGATGTCTGCCTTCTACCACCTTGATCCGGTGGAGGATCTCGCTCTCGTAACTTGAAAGCGTTCTTGGTGGAAAGGGAATTCACTCTTGGCTTGAGAGTATTTCCAAATTCATTGTTCACAACCATGGCTCGATCTCTTGAGAATAATGTAATAGGGATTTATAATACTTAGAATAATAAAATGAATTAATTACCCAAAAGTATTTAATCATTTCATTTAATTCTTAAAAATACCCCATGTCATAATAATGATAGTTGACTATCATTATTACTTGACATGCGCCCAACGTATTACATTTAATATCATTTAATTAAATAAACAATATTTTATCCTCAAAAATCCTGACTGGAAAACTACAAGGTGTGTAATAATTAATACACGGCGTGTACTTGTCTTCCATAAAACTACACGGCGTGTTCATTTAATATACACGGCGTGTACTTTTATTTTTCCATTTTTCTCCACCACATTTATTAGACCTTGAGTAATGTCTATTTATTTCTTAAATAAATGTAACTGCATTACTCACTTATAAATATATTATTTCACCCATAATATATTCTCTCAAATAAATAGTGTCGAAATAAATGCAATCAGGCATCCTTAAATAATTATTTAACCACATTTGGGAATAATATTTATTTAACTGAGATACATGGACACACTTAGTGTGTGACCCTCTAGACCTCTTTCTCAGTGGCATTAGGCGGAGCCTGCCTAAAGTCCAAGGTTAGTGTCTAGCAACATGCTAAGGAACCCATAGATAAAGAAGTTAACGCGGCAATGACGTGTCACCTCCTACGAACGCTTACCGTGTAATATAATCCCTTTATCTCAATATCTCTAATCAAGTGGGTTGCATGCTAGTGCCATCAACCCATGTGCTCGATTATTCTTTCTTTGACTTCCCGGTATTGAACTCGCCTATTCCTTACCATGGCCATTGATTTATTTAGGCTATATCAATTCCATCAATGGGCCTGAGATATCTACTTATGTAATGGAACAGAAGGGACAAATCCTTTCTCACATTATCTATTAATGCAGTATTACTCGTGACGCACCCAACGTATCCTACCTTGCTGCGAACAATGTGTTGTCACAGTTTTTATCAATACATCTAAGTGCGCGAGTTGTAATAACCATTAATAATAATCTTAAAGTCTAAGGACCAATACACACGTCCGCAGATAGGAACATCCAATGACACTATGAAATGTGGATTTCCTACTGGCGGGTCTCATTCTCATAATATCCTCCTGGATATTACCAAGGGCGCACACCATGAGAAGGTGCCTCAAAGTTTTATGAGTCCTCACCCCTAATTACTTGTATTATTTGTGTCCCTCAAATAATATCATCCGGCCATATAACATATATTCAAGAACAGTGTTATGTCACTTCCGGGTTCTCATCATAGTAGGGATCCGCTATGACCCATTAATGCAACAGCTGCCCTTAGGACATTATCACATGCATTTTCACTCAGAATAACAATCAAGATGTGATAAGGATTTTATTTAATGAATAAAGTACAAAGTAGTTGGTTCTATACCACTAACTCCAACATATAGTAGGTGGATATACTAGGTATATTTATATGGGATTTTCCCTCGGTCTGTCCTGAGAAAGGGTGGTCAAGCATATCGGGCATTTTGATTTCATCATTTGTGGCATGCTACTGGGGATGGGGTCTTATGTATGGTGTCTTATAGATTATTCTGGATCTCCCGGGTTCACCTATGTCTATTAGATCATATTTTCTTACATCGATTATTGGGATACTTTCATGCATATTTCCATATATCTTATTGTGTGATTATTATAGTGAATTCTTGTGAAATGGTTTCCTTGTAAGGTGATGTGTTGTTTTAAAAAGGTTTATGAAAAAGTTTTTCAAAGAAAATTTGTTTATTCTCTTTATGTAAGTTGAAAATATTAGCATCACTTTCCCCTTGAAAATGCTAATTTCTCACTAATGGAATGATCTTGGATTTGGAAATGGATATAGTAAATGGGTTGTACTTTGTTTAAAGTAAGACTTGTTGAAAATCATACTTTTATATATTGTAGTTCAAACTTGAAAATTGATATTTCTTTTATTTTAAAGTAAGTGCATTGAAAAATAGATTATTGGGATAGCCTATGGAGTTTTAATACTCGCACCTATAGTTCCTTTCAATTTTGATCCTTCTTGTAGGTTTCAGCATGAGTTCGTTCACCTTGAGAGATGGTTGATCATTATGTTGGAGAGTGACCCATGAGGTCACATAGAGCTAGTGTGGTTGTCTCATTCATTTGTTTTATTTATATCATTGTTGTATTATTTTGTTTCTTGTATAAGATGTTCATTTTAGTTTATTTATATATTGGACTTATCATGTTTTTTTCTATTGCTTTGGTCTTATTTATTTATTGGGAGTAATCGTTCACTGTTTGTACTCTATTGATGCCCGACACTAGTTTCCAGCCTGTGGGGATCGATAATTACCTTCGAGCCATGACACGGATCAGCTCGGGTGACCGTTTCAGGGTCAAACTGGGTTGGTTCATAACAAAATGGTATCAGATCTAGGTAGGATCTTTTGAGTACCTTGATTTTCAGAGCACTCTTTATTGTTTGGGAATTTTAAGGTAGATGGAGAAGGATTTTTGGGACTTGAGGGGTTGGTACGAGAAGAGTGTCATGAAATCTTACTCATTATGATCATTGGGTTTCCATGGGATGTCTGGTTTTATCAGTTTCTTTGGTCAATAGGGACTATTTAGTTATTAGGATATAATAAAGGGAGTTAGACCAATGGTCTATGTGAGCTCGCATGGTCTGGTAGGCCATGTGGATCTAAGGGAATGGTCCTAGAAGGCTCTCTATGTTGGTGGTGTGTTTGGAATATGGATTCCAACCATATGGTTAAATCACCCACTGATACTAGTAACCCTTATGAGTCTCTTTAGGTTTTATTTGAAATATGAAAATTGTTTTGAAAACCCATGTATTGGAGTTGTGAAAACAGGGTTTTAATGAAATGGTTGGATATTGGAAAGTAGGGAAAATAGGGTTTTTAGAATTGAACTTGTGGAAGACCATGGAAAATTGAGTTTTCATAAAATGAACTCTTTGGGGTGAACTTGATATAATTTATTAAAGTTGGAATTTTATGATCAAAACATGGGGTTTTATAAAAATGGTTGTTTGACTTGAAATTTTCTTTGAATGAAAAAGGAATTGGTTTTCATTCAAAGGATTATTGATGAAATGGGATTGGTTTAATTTCTAGAAAATGTTTTGAATGAAATAAAGAGGATTTTTATAGGAATGTGAGGGTTTTATTTTTAATTATGGTAATGTGGTTTGATGTGTGAAATTCTGAAAAATGATTTTGACTTGTGTTTAGTGATCATTTGGAATGTTCACGATCTAAAAATGGGTTAAATGGGTGGTTTTTGGAAAATGATATTGTCGTGTTTTAGCCTTTGGTGTTTTCATAGCTGCTCACATGCATGGTTGTATATGGCATGGTGGATGGGTCCTTGAGGTGGCACAGACATGTGTACGTGAGTGAGACTCTATGAAACACCATTGGTGAGCATGAAAATCCACCAAGTTTTTTCTTGAAATTGGTAATGTTTTAAAAAAGGAGATGTTTGATGTTAATAATGGCTTGTTTTCTTATGTTTAAATTTGGTCACTTATGTAGTGTTTGTTCTTGAGGATTTTATTGTTAGTTGGCCCTGATATGGTTCTTGGATTTCCTTTGTTTAGTGGTTGTCCCCATGGAGATTTTATGGGCAATCATGGTGCAATTACAGGTGATTTACCATTGGAGGAACTTTTGGTTGATCAACACAAGGATTTTATGTTCGAGTTCTGGAAACTAGATCCACCTCTCTTTTGTGGTTAAGTGGACCCTCTCATAGTGGAAGAGTAGATGTGAATGATCAAAAGGAAATTTTTCCTTGCCGATTTTCCTGAGTCGTTGGAGGTCAAGTTTTCAAACTTCATGCTTGAAGGTTTACCATAGAAGTGGTGGAAGTCAGTATCTCAGAACAATCCTCGTGAAGATATTACTTGGGATTTCTTTAAGGATTCGTTCATTCATCAATATTTTTCTAAGAAAGAAAGGGTGAAAAGAGGAATGAATATGGGTTGTTTGGAATAAGATGATAGATAATTGTCAGATTATTTCCATCAGTTTATGGATCTATTTCTATACCTTCAGAAATATGTATTCAGTGATTCTATGAAGACTCAACATTTTGAGATTGGTATTTGTTCCGAACTATATCTGAAGATGTCGGAGTTTAACCTAACTTTGTTTTATGATGTGGTGAGGCAAGATTTTCATATTAAAGTCATGGTAGTGGGGTGCTTGAGATAGTCCTCCCTCCTTTAATCCCTTAGAGCAGGGAGGAAGGTTTTAGTAAGGAGATGAGGAAGTAGTTGGAAGTTGATAGAGCGGGTCATGGAATCAAAAGGCCCTGAAATATTTCATCAACCCCTTCTGGGTATTAGGCCTTTATATGCTATTAGTGTGGCAAGCTGGGTCACAAGTGGTCATTGTTTCCAAGTGCTCCTAAACCCTACCATGATTGTGTACGCTTGAGTCACCTGTAGCGTTTATTTCAGGGAATTACTAGAAAGCGTTGGGGAGGAAATCCTCAGAAGTGATGTGTTTTTGGGAGGCTCATTTCAGGTTACTTTTTGTAAGCGTCCATTCTATGAATGGGTCTTTTGTTGTGGTAGTTGTGTTGGTGGGGTCTTGGTTTTTTTAATTGCAAGGGATGTTGTGGGTCCTTTGGGGAACTCTTATTTTAAATGAAAGTGTGGTTTCCATTATAAGAATCCTGGTTTTTATTATTCCTAAATAAGTTATGCATGCTTCTTGTTGGGGTTATCAAAGCCTAATTGTGATGCAGGAAGATGCTTCAACCATTAGAGCTTTAGTTGTAGGTCTCAGAGTGAAGCTGACACGTGGTCAGGAGTCCTTGAAGTATAGAAAGTTTAGATAAACATGTACCTCTACTTTGTGGTGAGTTAGTTTATATGTTTCTGTTGTGGTCTATTCATTGGCCCCCCCTTCCCTCCCCGCCCTATGTGGTGGGGTTTTTGGTCCCTGTAGGGTTTTAGTTGGCCTATGTGGGAAAGGTCTGGTTCTTTTTCATGTCAAATTACTGTATTGTCATTCCTAGTTAGTTTTTAATGGTGGGGAGACCCACTATAGGTATCTTTGTGTTTTCTCTTAAGGTTTTGATCAATCGGATGGAAAGTGTCATAGTTTTTTGGGGAAGAAAGCATTATTGGTGGGAAGAATTATCACACACAGTTTTTCTAATTTCAGTTTATGCTCTAGTTCAGTGGAATTTTTGGTTCTTCTCTTTAGTTTTGGGTGTGAAGGGAATTGGGTTTTGAGGTTTCCCTTTTTATAAGTTTTTCCCTTATGGTTTTTACTTGGTTTGGTTGGGAGTTTTTTTTAGAAAACTTGGGAGTTTGGCCTTGGCATACCCTAGTGCACGGTTACCACATGGTTAGTGCTAACCGTGTGGCCAGTCCAAGAAACAATGAGGCAGGTTACATATACCACACGGCTACCCCACGGTTTGGGAAAATGTGTGGTCGATTCTTAGGAAACCATGCAGTCATTCCATTTGTGGGCAGTGGCTGCCACACAATTACCGCAAAGTTGTTAAACCATGCAGCCTAACTGTGCGACTTGCCCAATATTTAATTTTTGGGATTTCCAAGTTTTTTCCTCTATAGTTTTACCCCAAATCCACCCCAAACCCTCAACTCCTAGTTTTTACAACCCTAAGGGTATTTACCCTTTCCCCCCAGAAATCTCCTTCTTTGGGTGTGGATCTAAGGGTTTTCTTCAAGGTTTTGGCTATATCTCTTAAGGTAACCTTCTCTCCTCATTTCCCTCTCCCTCTTTCTCTTGTTTTCTCTTTGGTTTATCTTATTTCTTGGTCATGCCAACATAGTTTTTGGTTTTTTCCATGTTTATGTTGGGGGATTTGTTCTTTTAGGGTTCTTCTTGGTAGATCTAGGGTTTTGGAACCCTTGCGGAGCGTTTTCGGTTGTGCGTTGTCATTGAGCCATGGATATGAGGTAGACTTTCCCATGCACTTGCCTTTTTAAGTTAAGAATCGTTAGTTTCTTGATTTTAACATCCTATTTTTTATATAAATATGAATATATGATCCTTGTTTTAGATTTTTGGTGTGAAAATGGTAGTTTTAAGCCTTGTTTTGTGATAATTAGGCTTGTTTTGTTAAGTAGTGCACACCAAGTGTTCGATGAAATGCCCAATTGGCTTTCATGAGTAATTTGTGGTATGTAAATCATGGTTTAAATTTGTTAATAAATATTTATCATGTGGAATTATGGATTTGGGTTTCTTAAAAGAGTTTTTAATGGTTTTAAGTTAAATGAAGTATGTATTTGGCTTTCAAAATCGATTTCTTAAGCGATGATGAATTGTGGCCCAGTTGGCATTTTCATAGAAAATGATTTTAGATTAAAAGTGATATGGGAATGTTTAAGGAGTTTTATAAAAGTATTTATATGTTAATTGTGTGTTTGACACCTATTCTTCAAAGTTGGATTGCATTTTTGATAAAGGCCGGTTTTGTGGAATGTTTAAGGGCCCGTTTGGCCACTTTGTGAAAATAATGAAAAGTGTTTACTATAAATAAAAAACCTTAGTTAGATGTTTCTCATGCCTTTTCTACATATAATAGATGTGAGGTCCTCACTATGGAAACCTTGGGATCAATTATCAGGGTTCCTCAGTTGGAATCCTTTATGATTTATTTATTTTAAGGCGTGAGATTTGTCTTTGGGGAGACTTGAGGTGAGGCATGTTATGAATTATATATATATATATTGTGATTGGATGCTCGGATGGCATCGGTCGGCTCACCCCCATTATATACATTAGACATAGGAACCTAGCATATTGAGGGAATTTTCTAAGAACAATCGTTGCACTGGTAGGTCACGTATTGACCAGTGGCACATAGTAGTTGGATATATTGGGTTTATTGCTATGGTATTTCCCCCCATTCTGTCCTGAAAAAGGGTGTCCGAGCATATTGATCATTTTGATTTCATCATGTGTGGCATGCTACTAGGGATGGGGGCTCATGTATGGTGTCTTATGGATTATTCTTGATATCCTAGGTTCACCTATTTCTATTATCTTGTAGTTTCTTGCATTGATGATTGAGATACTTGTATCCATATTTATATTTCCCTTGTTTAGTGATTATTATAGTGCCTTATTATGAAATGTTTTCCTTGGAAAGTGATGGGTTGGTTTTAAAATGGTTTATAAAAAAGTTTTTCAAAGAATATTGGTCTATTCTCTTTGTGTAAGTTGAAAATATTAACTTCACTTTCCCCTTAAAAATGTTAATTTCTCAATAATGGAATGATCTTGGATTTGAAAATGCATAAGGGAAATGGGTTGTAATTTGTTTTAAGTAAGACTTTTAGAAAAGGATACTTTTATATATTGTAGTTCAAACTTGAAATTCGATGTTTCTTTTATTTAAAGTAAGTGCATTGGGAAATAGATTATCAGGCTAGCCTACCGAGTTTTAATACTCATGCCTATAGTTCTTTTCTATTTTTAGCCTTCATGTAGGTTTCAGCTTGAGTTTGTTTTCCTTGAGAGACGATTGATCTTTATGTTGGAGAGTGACCCATGAGGTCTCACGGAGCTAGTGTGGTCATCTAGTTTGTTTGGATTATTTATATCGCTATTGTATTGTTTTGTTTCTTATATAAGATATTTGGTTCAGTTTATTAATATATTGGACTTCTCATGCTTTTTAAGCTGCTTTGGTCTTATTTATTGATTAGGAGAAATCATTATCTGTGTGTACTTTGTTGACGACTGCCACTAGTTTCCAGACCATGGGGATTATGAATTTCCTTTGAGCCATGCCAGAGATCAGCTTGGGTGACCGGTTCAGGGTTGACCGAGGTTGGTTCGTGACATGTACTTTTTTTTATGATATATTTTTTTTCATTATTATATATGTTTTTCTATCAATATATATATATATATATATATATATATATATATATTAGACCTGCAGGATGATCCGCAAGTATGTGGGTCCCGTCGGGGTAGGGTTATGGTCTTTATTTTATGGCCCGTATTTTATGAGGATCATACTGGTCCGTTCTAATAAATTTATAGCTTGCATGGACCATCCTATGGGCTAGCCTGACCTGGCCCGTTAATAGCTCTAGTGTCTCAGGCATGTAAAATGGCGTCGCTCTATGCTGACCTCCCAGCATTGGGATGGATCAGAAGGATTTGTGGTTGGGCCCCACCGTTAAGTGTCGTTTATTTATTTCTTTCCCCCTCTCTTTTCAACAATGAATAAGAAAACTAAATATTATCATTCAAATGTCTACTGAGCAGGAGATATTTCCATAGGTAGGAGAGAAATATTCATTGTGGCCATTAAAAATGGCTGGGGAGGGAATTTAGAAGTGTTAATGGGGTGGGCGGTTCAGGCCACTAGGCAGATCATGCAGACTGCATATTTTATTGTGCGGTCAGGCCCTGTCCACCAAGAATGTGATATTAAAAAAACAAAATTATGACTCTATCTATATAGGACCCATAGACTTACGAGCTGGTCCATGGGGTTAAAGAAAATAATATATAAAAATATTTTTTTGGTCGACAAACCCTGATAAAGTGGAGCAAGAAAATCGAAATTTTTGAGATTGGATATAAATATTTAGTTTTCAATTAACAATAACCCTAAAAATAACAACAACGATTAACAAATTATATCTTTTATTATTTATGGGATTAATATCAGCTCAAGTGGACTATTTAACCTGACCTTCCAAACCATGTTATAGACAATAATAAACCATGCGCCTCTCGTTAACATTGCAACTAATATATATAATATTTATTACATATACATATAATAATATATATTATTTATTGTATAAATTTATAAAATACATATAATACATTTATTACATATACATATAATATATCTTATTTATTATATCTACATAGGAAAATTTCCAATGAAAATTTCCATTAGAAATTTCCTGTGCAGATTTCTACTGAAATTTCAAGTTCAAATTTCCATAGAAAATTTACACTCCAAATTTTCACTTAAAATTATAATGAAAATATATTAAAACATAAAAAATGAAAATTTTCACTAAAAATTTGCATTAAAAATTTTTCCAGAAAAATTTTTACTGCAAACTTCCACTAAAAAATTAATTTGAATCTCCACTTAAATTTCTAATATAAAATTTCACTTAAAAACTCCACTTGTTTTTTATTATAATTATACTGAAAATTTAATTAACATGATTCTAAAATAAATGCATGCTTAAATTTTTAGTTTAAATATTTGACGCATAAATAAATAATTCAATCTTGCATTGAAAATTTGAATTGTAGATTTTTATGGAAATTTTGAATGCAAACATCCGCAGGAAATTTACATTGAAATTTTTCACTAGAAATTTTCCATTCACTTAAAATTAAAATTATGATATATTAAAACAATAATAAAAAAAATTAAATTTTCAACAATTTAAATTGAAATACTAATATTTTAATATATATAAACAAATGTAAATTTTAACTGAAAATTTTCATTAAAAATTTGCACAAAAAAACTTTTAGTACAGATTTCCACTAGAAAGGTTAGTTTAAATTTTCTATTAAATTTTCTATTAAAATTTCCATTTGATTTTTATTATAATTATACTAAAATTTTTATTAACAATATTCAAAAATAAATGAATGCTCAAATTTTTAGTTCAAATATATTAACACATAAATAATGTAAATTTGTACTGAAAATTTTAAAATTAAATTTCCTATGGAATTTTCAAGTGCAAACTATCATTGAAAATTTTCAGTGTAAATTTCCACCATAAATCTACAGTTCAATTTTTCATTTTAAATTAAAATGTAGATACTTTAAAACAAAAATGAAAAATGTATAATTTCACATGAAAATTACATTTAAAATTTACATTAGAAACTTTTACTATAAATTTCTATTATAAATATCTACTTAAAACAACAATAAAAATATATTGATACATAAATAAAAAAATATAAAATTTCATTAGAAATTTACATTGAAAATTTGCACCGGAAACTCTTAGTGGAAATTTCCATCGGAAAATTATATTTTGAATTTTTCATTTAAATGTCTAATGTAAATCACAAAATTATATTTTCTATGCATTGGAATTTTATTGTTATTAGTGTGCATCTATACTCAAAATCTGCGCTGAAATTTTACATTGAAAATTTGTAATGGAGGCTTGATTATCAAAATTTTAAAATAAATACACTTAGACTTTCAATGAAAATATATTAATACATAATATTATTATATATTTATTATTATTGTTTCTTATTTTTATTTGTCCTGTTTATTAAGTTTTTCTAAGTTACTTCTAAAAACTTATAGTAATATATATTTTTAAAAAATGATATAATGGATGTCATATTTTTTTAATTGAATGATGTTATCAAAAATTATAAAAAAACTTATGTTAAAATATATTTTATTTTAAAATAAAAATATAAAAATTGTTTTATATTATAAATCTCTATAAAAAATACATAAATATTATTAAATAAAAATTATAATAACAAAATTAAAATACATAAATCAAAATATCAATAAAGTGTTGTGTTAGAAACAAAAGGGTAGTCTTGTACATCTATTTTTCAATATTTTTACACCAATGTTTTAATACATCAATCCTATTTATTAATCTGGTTTCATCCTCCAATAAACACATTTTTTATCCATCCTACAACCAATTTGACTATTTGGTTCAAAACCCAACATAAGATGATATTTTCCCTGATTTATGTATGGTTGTATTAACATTTTTTCCACACTTTTGTTAATTCATTGTATTAAATTTATTTTATTTTATTTTTCAAGCATAAATTTTTGTAGTATTACTTATAATTGTGGGTCAAACAAAACCCATAGATACCCATCGGGCTAGTCCGCGCAGGCTACGGGTTGGATCAAATGCGGTTCAAATTTTTGCAGGCCTAAAAATTCAAAGCCTTAACCCACATAAATCCTTAGTCTTATGGATCTTCCCATGGTCTTGTGTATTTTTTGATAGGTATAAGGGTATTTCGGAACACAAACCACCGCTTTGCATCCAACTTTGATGGTTGGGTCGCAGATAGACCACCCAGATAATCTTGTTGCCTAAGACATATTATAAAAATGTTACCCTTTAAATATAGATAGTTAGAGGATTAGACGAGAGAAAACCAGATAGGGTTCAAACTTTTTAGACCTAAAATTATAAATCCATTTAAAACCAAATTACAAGAGGACTTCAAAAAAAAGGTTCATCCACATGTGGGCTAATTCATATGTTGGATCGCATAATATTAAAAATTAAAAAAAATAATAAAAATATATTTATTTAAAACTACACTCGTATTTCTTGAAAAAATACTAAAAAGGGATGCCAAACAAGACTTTAAATTGTATAAAATCTTCAATCTTCTATGTAGGGCCGACCCACGAGTGAGCCTCGCGAACCTGTGGTCTTGGGAAACACTGCCCATGGTGGCAACAAAAACACACCCCTAACCTAACCCTAAAAATTTCACCTCTCACTACAGCGCCGCTACTCCTGTCGCCCGCTCTCCCTCTCTGCTTTGTTTCACTTCACCCTCACCTTGCCTCGCCTCACCTCATCTCGTTGTCACTGAATCACTTCTCCCCAAGGCTCTGCCACCGCAGTGGTCTCCTCCTCTGGTCTTGTCCGATGACACCGCCACATTAGTCGCTTCCCTCCCCTCCCCTCTCCCTCCCTCCCCAGCTCGCCTTACCTCACCCTAGTATTGTCGGTGTGCGCACTTCCTCTTTGAAGGAATACCACCCTCCCTACTGCTTCCCAAGCAAGTGAAGGGTTTTTTGTGTTTGATTTGTTGATAATTCCTTAATAATTTTTATTTTCTATTTATATTAATTGTTTTGTTTATTTTTCAGGAATTATGTGAATGAATTGTGGATTGACTTGTGTATTGTTCATGTAAATTTCAATTTGTCCATTTTAATTTCAATTTGATATTTTATATCCATAGGTAATTAGTGTTTTTTATGCTCAACTTTTAATTATAATTTTTATGTTTTTATTTATATTAATTGTTTTCATTGATTTTCAGAAATTATCTCAATTAAAAATTCACCGTTGTCTTGCCCGTATCAATTGCAATTTATATATTTCAATTGAAATTTTCATTTTGTCACTTGGTAATTAGTATTTTTTACAATCATTTTTAATTATCATTTTTTAATTTTGATTAATTGTTTTATTTAATTTTCATAAATTATTGAAATTATAGATTTACTGATGTCTTTCCCATCTCAAGTATAATTTCTCCATTGAAATTACAATTTATGATTTTTCCAGAGGTAAATAATGTTTTTTATAATTATTTTACAACAATAATTTTTATTTTATTTATTTTTATTAATTTTTTTGTTTAATTTTTATAATTTATATAAAACTGTGGATTCATTGTTGTCTTTCCCATCTCATTTGTTATTTGCGATTTGTCAATAGTTAATTAGTTTTACAATTTTATTTCATTTATTTTATGATGAATTTTTTATATAACCATATTAGTTGATTTATTTATAAGTTTTAAGAATAATCAATTTTGTTATACACACTATATTATCTCTATAAAATATATTATTTTATACCAAAAATATTTTTTGGGAAATGAAAATTCAAATAATATTCTTCTAAAATAAAAGAAAACTAAAATTCATTTGGTTTTAAATAATATTTATTTATTTCATTTTCTTAAAACATGTTAGAAATTATGTTAGTTTAGATTTTTCATTAAATTTTAATAGCTAAAAAAATGAAAAATAGAATCATTTTTTAAAATAACTACAACTTTACAAATTAGTGTTTTAATGTTAAATTTTTTACTTTTAAATAACATTATTTAAATTTTTTGATATGTTTGATAACAATTTGAGTTTATATCTGTATAATTTTAGTTGTGAAATGTAATAATTTATTTATATTTTTTCTTTTGTTTTGTTAGCACTAAAAAAAGGCTTATACCAATAGAAATTTATTGACAGATAATATATTTGTTGGTAAAAATGAGCATTTCCAACAGATACTATGTTTTATTTGTTTTATTTTTTGATACCAACACTTACTTTTACCAATAGATATATCTATTGGTATTGATTGTTCAATACCAACATATAATTTACCAACAGTTGAATCTATTGCTTTAGCATACTAATACCAACATTTTTTTTACTAACACATGAATCTATTATGAATAATGACTATTACCAACAAATATTTTTTTGTTAATAAAAAATTTTACAATAAACCATACAATAAAAAAAAATATTTTATTAATAAAGAATTAAGAAAAACATAGTGTATGTGTATATATATATATTATTTTTATGACCAAAGTAAATTTTTTTCCATGGGTTTTATTAAAAACATATCATAATTTATTTTAGTTTTCTACCTTCTTGAAATATTATACGCTTTTATATATTTCATTACTGTTATTAAATTTTCTCTAAATAAAACTTTTTAAATATTTTTTAGTATTATTTATTTAATAAAAACTAATATAATTTTTTTAAAAACACAACCCTAGCCCCCCAATCGTCGTGTCTTCCCTGCACTGCTGCCCCGCTGCTCCACCTTGCCTCCCGCTGCCCCGCCTTGCCTCCCATCACCCCGCCTCGCCTCCCATCACGCTCACATCCCCTAATCCTTGTTTCCTCCCTATGCCTTCATTATCCCCACTTATTTATCACCCTCTTCCTCCACACTGGTGATTTCTTCCTTCACTCAAAAACCCAGTTCATCGTTGTTCTCCCCAGTAAAGGATCTTCCTCCCATGGCTTTCCACTTCTTGCTCGGTTCTCTCTTCACTTGAGTTTGGTGACGTGTTCTTATTCTTGAATGTGATGTTTTGTAGGTTCGGTCTTGTATGGTGATTTTGGTGTTGTTTAGGTTTTTTTTGGTGTTTTATTTTTAGGGTTTCTTCCCCATCATCTCAGATTGACCCTCGACTGGAGTTGATCTTCTGTTTCTCTATTTCCCTTCAAGGTATGTCAATTTACACTTCAACCAACTTTGATCCCCCTAGCATTAAGGTTGGATTCACGTGTCATTTCTAGAGGTCCAATTAGGTCTTAAAGACGGCCCTTCGATCCTAGGGTGGCATTGGTCTATCCATCTTGATCCAACGGGCACATGATGCTTCTTCATGGTCATGCTCCCTGGAAGTGAATGGTGGTCATGTCAATGATATTCTTCTATTTCACAATATGTATTTGGCGGGTGGATGTGATGGAGTTGTTGTTTGTTAGAGTTTCTTTTTTTTGGTCTTAAATGGCTGTTGAATGTGCTGTCATAGAAAATGGCAATCTTAATAGTGATTCATATTTTTATGTTGCTTAATTTTTGTTTCATTCCAATTTTGTTTTTGGGTGTCAATGTTTTATTCAAGTTCATTTCTTTATTTTTTGTTCTGTTATGATTTCTCATGCTTTTTAATTATGGTACTTTTTGGTGGGGTATTGGGGATGATGACATATTATTCTCTATAGATGTTTGATTAGAAGATTAGGATGGGCACACCTTTGTTCGTTTGTTCTATTTTATTTTTGTAGTTATTTTTTTTATTGGATTTATTTATCTCATTTGTGAGTGTTCTTTTAGGAATTAGGGGTTGTATGCACAGTACATCAGAGGTGGTCATTGAAGTGGTGTAGATGATGGAGAAGAGTTAGTTTGATGTCCTTTTGATGATAGGAATTCAAGTATGATAGAGGATGTCCTATATGATGTTATTCATGGTGTTTTTCGATGATTCTATCATAGTATTATGGTTTCCCTCAATTGGAAAAATTGAGGCTCCTATTCACTACACTCGCCTGATACGCACAACATTATTCAAGTCTGGCATGTAATTGTTATTTTCTATATTTTTTCTAAGATCTTTTTCTTTGCAAGCATGCCATGTCTTTTTCTCCTTTAGGTTATAATAATCCCATATCTTGTGTTCTTTCATGTTAACAATGACACCCTCACAAGCACCCATACGCCCCTCTTTTCCAATCCATGAATTTTCACTTTTTGCATGCTTTACTTGTAGGGAATACATAGTCCTAATCAAATTTACACCACTTTTTGTGCTAGGGTTCTGGGTAATTCCTCAAAAGAAATAGTAGCAGCTTCATAAAGCCACTTCTCAATTCCTTCAATAGACGAGATCTTCTACTTCAAAGTGGAATACATGGTAATAACACTAGAACTACCACTAGGTATCAACTTTGGATTGTTGATAATGATTCATCCTAGGGTATAAAAACATAAAAATTCGTTTACAATTTATTTAGAATATCTTTTATAACACCCATTGAAAGAACAATGCAAGATTTTGTCTCTAAATGCTCCATGATGAAACAAAAAAACTGTTCACTGATCCACTTGACCTAAAAAATATCAAATTTTGTTCCCACATAGGATTCTTGATGTTTATTGGGTCTATTTAAATTTTTTTACAAGACTGCACTTCCTTGTTGTTGTCTTTTCTCAATCATATGATGACACTGATTCAAGATTTGCTTAAGTAATGGTATACCAAATCACTCAAACCTCTCTCATCCATAGCCAAATCTCATTTCAACTTTTCGATCTGTATGTCAAGATTCTCAATATAATTTTCATTTTTCATACTCCCCAAGAATCTTCTCTCACCAACTCTACATTTTTTTGTTCTATAAATTCTTATACTCCAAAGGAAAGTCAAGAAGAAAGATGTATGGGTTCACAGCCCTTTTCCCATTTTTTGGGGGGTAACAAATTCCTTTCTCATCTTTTCGAGGGTAAAAAAGTCTTTGTTAAACATTACACCTTTAAGAACCTTTAAATCCTCTAATTGGAAGCCAGACTTTTTAACCTTATATTCATAATATAAAGATCCTGAAAACCTTAACAAAGGTCTATGAAAACTGTTGTAATAGCATCGAGTGCTAAATCTGATATTAGATCCTTGAATTGGTTAGTAAATTTTGCACCAATGAAACTCTTCACCAGTCCAAGCATTACATCATGATCATTGACATTGACATGTATCGTAAAAATTGATTGTTTTATTAAAAGTCTTTTCAATGTGATTAGTGATGATAATAATACAGGAATGATGTCATATTTTACTTGTGTTTTTACTTGCATATTATTCTACCTCTTGTGGATGAAAAGAATAAATTTTTCAGATATATTGACATAGACATATGGTATTCCATTGATTCCTTAATAATGTGTATCATGAAGAGATGAAAGGTGTTACTTCATCTGTAGTTGGTCATGGAATCTATGGAGTAGTCAAGACCACATGTTTAAGGTAATATATTGATGCCTCCTTACTGTTTTAGTGTTCTCACTAACATCTTAGCTCCCCTAATCTCTTTATAATGCCTTGGTTTGAATTATGGAATCTGTTTTAGTGTTATCACTAACAATATATTAATTCCATGTTCATTTATGAAATCTATGCCTCATCCATGTGTACAATCTAAGTAGAAGCCAGGTGTGTTTATTAGTGTGGGTGAAATCTAGAATCCATGTACTGTTTGTGAAATCTGTAATTTTAATTGTAGGGAGAGCACGAGCATTGAAGGCTAGGCCAATATGGTCTGGCCTGTGGTGCAACATTACTAGCATCGAAAGGGGAGGTATGAGGCCGTGGAGAAGAGGCTGGATGTCATTCCCATAGGAAGATACTTGCTGAAAATGTACCTGTACAGTTTATTAGATGGATGAATCCATATGGACATACATTTTTCAACTACCAGGTAAAGGGAAATATATCTAAGAAAAAAGGTACATTCACCTCTCTTTCTCCTAATTAATCAATTACCCTGCTATAAAGAACCATTAGAAATATAAAATGTGCACTAATTAAATGTGATGAGATTAATTAGAAAGTTTACTGCAATTATTGGGCAGAGGGTATATTTTTAGACCTGTGCATATTTTTAATTAGTATAAATAAAATGTGAATTGATGTCTATTCAATCTATCATATTGCCTATTTTTAATCTAGGTTTCTTCATGTTCCACTTTGAAAACACAATCTAGCTTCCACCAAGATTGCACCCATGGCCTATGTGAGAAATCTAGAATCTGGAATCTATTTTAGAGTTCTCATTTCATTCTCTTTGGAATATGGTATCTATTTTAGTGTTCTCATCATCATTGCTGATAGGAATTGTGAATAATACACTGATGTGTAGTAGAGTGGGCATTCATATTCAAGTTCCAGTTGAAGGGATCATCTAGGTTCATGTACAAATGAGTTTTGTGACCCATAATTGTAAGTCTTCTTGTCTTTTCCTTGATTCTCAGGTTCTTTTTTGGCATCCCAGTGGCAAGGTGTATAGGTACTTATCATTTTATTTGAGGGCGGGTAACCCATGTATCCTGTAGAATATGACTAGTAAGATGCTTTCTAAACCCATGAAATTTTAGTTTTTTTAATGTTATTAATTTCTTTATGGAGGTGGCTTTGGATAATGGTTTGATATTCTGAGGTATTTTTCCAACCCTTAATTTATTCATAGGTTTTATGTAGTCACATTTTTCCACACATTCCTTTAAAATTCACTAACTAGTTTCTTTTTATCTTTGATCAATTTGGTTGATGGAATTCACATGGAAATTAGAAGATAAATCAGTGGGATAGAATAAAACTGAGTAAGTAAAATAGCCTTGATAAAAACAGGATTCAGGAGAACAAAGTAGCATTAGAGGAAGAAGGTCCCCCTGGGGGGTATAAAAGAGGATGTTTATTATATTTAGAATATAGGGGAATAAAATTTATTTCCCTATAATCTTGGTGGAATCCTCCAGTATCTTTCCATGAAACATATTAAAAAATTTGATTGATCGGGACCTATGTATGTTGTGCTCCTGAGGTTTTTATTTGGAGTCAGCTGACCTATTCCTTGATATTTTCATTATTTGTTTTTTTCATAATTGTGAACTTCTGTATTGTAGTAACATTATCAATGCTGGAGTCACTACTCATTCCCCCCTATTTTCCTCCACCCTCAAAATGATACCCAATCACAAATCCAATATGACCTTCCATTGATTTGTTTTTTTCTTCAAATGATTTTATATTTTTTATTCTTTTGCCTCCATCATCCTGTTTGTTTTATATTATTTTTCCCAAACCATATTTTTTTGGTATTTTAATATATTTTCCTACCTCCATATTCTTTTCCCCCTATTGTCCCCTTCTACTTTTTTGTTTCATTTTTTTCCTACTCCAAATTTTTCTTCTTGTATTTTATTCTATTCTGGTTTTTTATCCATTCTGCTTGCATTTATTGTTGGATTTTTGGTTTCATTTTATGTTACTCTACTTGTTTTAATGAATTATTTGTTAAATAAAAGGTTGTATTTGAATGATTATTTCCTTGTTGTGCAGGTACTACCTTTTTTGAAATTAAAAAAGAAGTTCAACACAATTGCAGGAAGTTCAACAAAAATGTTTATTCCTTGTTGTGCAAGTACTTCCTTTGTCCCTCTAGGGTAATATATTTCTATCACTTGTTTGTGTACCTACCTCAACTCCCTATGAGGTTTTTCCCCATTTTTTTTCTCATCTGGTTGCTCATCTATTTGTTTATTGACTAGAGCTGGCATGAATGGGGTTGGGGATAGAGTTGGCATAGACTAGAGTGGGTATGGATGGGATGGAGCTTGAGCTGACATAGACTAGAGCTAGAGCTGGATGAACTAGCATAAACCAGATATGGCTTGTGTAACACCCTGACCCCAGTTACCCAGAGTCGGTGCATTATTACATAACATTGGCATGATCATAAGGAAATCATGTCTCGAAAGACCAATCAGTTTAGTATTATTGGAAACAAGATTCATACATAAGTTCAAATTTATAACTTGAAAAAAAAACACAACATAAATATATTTCATTAGAAACATCCAAGCCTCCTAGATTATGCCTGCTGGTCACTCATAACTAACTTTTTCATATCCTGGGAAAATGAAACATAAGAAAGGGGTGAGCTCAAACGCTCAGTAAGGGTAAGTAAAATAGTGGAAAATGACATAATTATTAAGCATGGTAAATAATTGAAACCACATGCCTTTACCAATAATAAACATGAATACTTTTATGGCAAGAATATGAGATGAGTAAATAATGCCATAATAAAATATAATCATGGGTATTCTTCTAGTCAAATGACCACATGAACCATTAATATTATTTCTATAATGAGGGAATGTATAATGCCGAACATTCTGAAACATTTTGTCCAGGCCTCAACCAAGACATCTAAAAATGATTAAGGCCTCGGCCAAAACCATAAATCAAATTGGGAAAGGGCCTCAGACAATTCCATGTCTAGTTGTCTCATGAGACCTACCGATGCATCGAGGAGCTATAGCGGGCTCCACCCATCACTTATTAAGTCCAATACATTCCTCATATGAAAAGGTTTAAACATATCATAAGCATTCATATTAAAACTAGCATACGAAATGTCAATACTTTAACCATAAATCATGAATGGTATAAAAATAGCACATCCAAAGTCAAACATATCACAAAACCTTCAATACAATATGGAAGTTTTGTATCATAATAAATCAACTCCAAATAAACTTAAAATCCATCAAAGGATGTTGACATAGATGAAATCAAAACCCTTTTTAGAGAAATATCTCTTTCTATTTTGAAATCATTTAAGAGTAACATAATTATAAAATAAAACATTTAATTTGAAAATATTCTTATAAGCTTTTAAGGGAATATTCAACAAGTTTATAATGGTAGAAAATAGCCTCACCCACCGTATAAGTTAAAAAAGACATTCTTACTTTAATTTTGTCAAAAAGGTTAAAAAGGACATTGTTTGAAAAATCATGGAAAGATTCCTTTATAAAAATATTATAAAAATAAAAAAAGGGTATAAATGACTTTAACCCATATTATGTAAAATAGTAAGAATGTTTTGAAATTTTTTTTAAGAAACATGGATGTGGATGATAAAGAGGTCCCAGTAGATAATTACGTATAAACAACCTCAGATAATGAAGAGATTGTGAAATAAACCCTTACCTTGTACTTTTCCTTGGTTGAGGGTAGGTTAACCTCCTTTATAATGGTGAAATAATTGTTATTAAATTATAAAAGAATCATATAGATTAATATGATATCATATATGATCTTTTAACATTGCTTTGTTAATAGTATCTTAGTATTATCGTCGTTTCGGGTGTTAACTTACTCGTTTTATTTTATATGTTTTGTTACATAATCCGTGTTTGTTATGGATAGGTTGTATCTTATTCATATATAAAATGATATAAAGTCCTTAAACATTATTTTTAACCATCAAATGAAAATTATTCTTGAATGGATATGATGGGGAATGAATCTTATCGCGTTCGTGGAGACGGTAGTCCGTACGTACGCACAAGCGACAATATCATTCTTTTGATATTAAAATAATATATAATTAGATGGTATATCATATATACAGAATCATTATCATGTTATATTTATTATTTAAATTAATTACACATCATTATTATACCCATCCAAATAAGAGTGCATTGAATAACAATTACACCACGATGTGGAGACGGTAGGCCGTACGTACGCACGTATGGTGACATGTCATTCAAAGGATGGATAAAATGATGAATATGGTTGTACCATATTTATAATAAAATCAAAGTATATATAAGATACTAGAGTTATTATTTTAGAATGGAAATAACAAAGAAAAAAGAAGTTGAAGAAGAAAGGAACTTGAAAGAGGGTGGTGAAAACATTACCTCTTCTTCGGGTTCTTCCTTTTGATTTGATAAAAAGGGCTCCTTAGGTTGGATTTCTGATCAAACTAAGTCCTCTAGGTTTAATTTAGGGAATTTGAGAGAATATTTGGGTAGGGGTTTGCTGAACCAAAAGGCTTTTAAGGTGTAAAGAATTGGTTAGAAGCGGTGTCCTTTTATAAGGGGGAGGAGGGGCTCTTTAGGAAAACTTGAAGTATTATTTTATAATAAATTCATATTTGGTTTCTAATGGATCCAAAGTGGATTATTCAAAGTCTAAGGTGGGTATGGGTCGAAATAATTTCAACCAATAGATTTTAGACTGGTTTTGGTCATTATATTAACCTTATCTTTTAGTTTTAACTCTTAGTTAATTAGATTGACATTTACCATGTCACTTTGTATTTTTATATTATATAGTTAATAAAATTACTATATACATCAAAGAGACCCCCAAGTGGTCCATTAATGATAAAAATATAATTATATAAGTATTTTGGACAAACCTTAGATTTTTAGGAATATAATATCAATTAATAATATAATATTTGTTTTAAAAACTCTTTTATGTCAATTTTGACACTATTTGGTATTTTGTTTTTTCTAAAGTCATAACAACATTATTACTTCAAAAAAAATTAATATAATTAACCCTAATATGTTATATTAACCTATAATGTTATTTTAATTCATAAAAAGTCTGAAATTAAATTTATTTTGATATTTCTAATATCAATTATTTTAATATTTCATTAATTAGGTAATTACTGCATCACCATTGTGTCATAAATAAATTAAATTATTTAATGTCTAAAAATTATAAATAAAATACCATTATATAGGAAATAGTTTTATCTTCCCATTTAATATTTAAAGTCTAAAATATAACATATATAACCCTATTGAATTTTTTTTTTCTAAAAGCTATATGCTTTTGTCATTTTTGTATTTACCTTAACTTAATTAATATAAAGTATCCCTATCACCTACAAGTGACTCCATGGGGTCCCAAAATCAACCCAAAGATGCCCATGGTCTGACATGTGTCCAAAAATAAGGTTAGGACACGTTTTAGGGTAATTTATTATTATTATAATATTATTTTCTACCCTTATTTACCGGATTTACCCTTTAACCATGATAAATAAAATATTTACCGAAGTAATTATTCAAAATGTCTAAAAATAAAAGTTACCTATTTACACAATTTGGACATCCTAATTCCAAATATGGAATCCATTTTTCCAAATTCAAAACATAGAAGTGGCATAAATTAATTTAAAATTAATTTCCGCTGTCAAAACAAAAAGCGTGTTTTTAAGAAATAATAATTATCAAAAGATTGACACTTGTTTATGTCCGGTTTAATTATAAAATTATGTACAATGACCAACATTGTATTAAATGGTAAAAATATATTCTAAATATACTTTAAAACCACTCAAATTCATAATTTATCACTATTAATTATTTTGATTAAAAAGTTGTTTTTAATTAAAATTTAGTAACTTTCACTATTCATCAAAATATAAAAGTTATCCGAAAAGTACCAAAATTTCACCCTAGGCTAAATTCGATATTCCTAATCCAAAAATTAATTCCATTTTGAGAGATAAAATTTATAAAATTTTAAAAAGTGGGTATTACTATTCATAACGACTACTTTGATTGGTTGTGGTGTGTTTTAGAACTCGAAGTTGCGTACAACACACGCTACTGCATTATTCAAAGAGAGGCGTACCGTGGAAGCTTGGGGTGTTACAGCATGGATAAGGCTTGAGCTGGCATGGATGGGCTAGGGAAAGAGTTTACATGGATGAGCTAGTGCTAGAGTCACTGGCGATGATGGGATGGAGCTATTGGGGTGGTTGATCCTGTTTGGGGGGATCCGGCGTGGTGGCTAGAATTGTGGAATATAATTGTGTGTGGGGGGTGGTGGGGGTAGGGTTCTATGGGATTGTTTCTGGTGTGGATCCAACAGTTTCTATTTTTAATGAATTTCTTTATTAATATAATTAATTATTTCCTAATTTTAAATGTGTTAAAATAGTTTTCAGTTTACTAATTAAAACATATGTATTATATATGATAAATTAATATATAAAATATGAAATTTTACTGATAATAAAAATTTATAATTTTATTTAAATGTATTTTATAAACAAATATTATAAATTGGTAATATTATTACCAACATATAAATCTGTTATCAAAACTTGTTTCTAAAAACTTACCAACATATATATTATCTGTTGGAATTATTATAATTGAAACAGAAATATTTTATCAGTTGTGAAAAAATTTAACAACAGAGTTTTTACCAACATTATAGTAACATAGAAATATATTTTGGTAAAACATTTTTCCAATATAAAGTGCACTTTTACCAACAAATATATCCCTGTTGAAAAAAGTGAAATATTTTGTAGTGTAGAGAGATATTCGCATAAATTTTTGAATATTAAATAAAAAATCAATTAGTTGGAATATATGATTTTATTTTTGAAAGAATATAATTTACTTTAAATATGTTATAACTCTAAATGAATTCTAATTATTTTAATTATAATTTACAACTTGTAGGTACTACAATGAATAGAATTCGAAATTTGGGATCTCAAAATAGAAAAATAAAAAAAATAATGAAATAGAAAAATCACTCGTGGGTTCGATTTCTAAATTATTTTCCGTAACAAGTGAAAAATAGTGTTCATGTGTTTAATTTAATAAGAAATATCTAGGTGATATGGTTTCTGAAGTGAATGAACAATCTATAGAGGAACCTGTGACTCAAATTTTTGATATGATAAATAAAGGTGTGGTTATGGATTATAAGAAGTATAAAAATGAAAGTATTATTCATATGATTCATGATCTTAGAGATCAAAACATTCTTGAATTTGAAAAATATGTGCATGTGAATTATTATATAGGATTATGGGGAAGCATCAATAATTTTAAGAGAATTTTGTTGGTTCGGTGTGACCCGACTAAAATAATAAAAGAAAATGATGCATTTTCTAAGGAAGTGGGTCATGGGAGAAACTTTACTTCTAATCATTATTTTTGTATACTTCATAATAGTTAAAAACATGAGAGGAAGTGGATTGTGTATTCTATTGAGTTGGACAAGGTATTTTGTTTTTGTTATAAATTATTTAAGTCAAAATCAATGAAAAGTGCTTTGAATGAATGAGGATCTAATGATTGGAACAACATTCCAACAAGGTTTAGGGAGCATGAAAGAAATTTTGAACACATTTATAATGTTGTGAAGTGGGTGGACTTTCATATAGGACTTTAAAATAAAAAAAAAATTGACAAAAACATTGAATGTATCATTGATAAAGAAAGTGTTTGTTGGAATATGGTACTTACTAGAATCATTGAGTTGTGAAGGTACTTTCACAAAATAACTTACCATTTCATGGATAAAATGAAAAGATTTATGAGAAGGATAATGGTATTTTTGTAAACTTATTGAATTTGTTTCTGAATTTGATCCAGTCATGCCAGATCATGTTTTTCATGTGGTTAATAATGGAATTAAAAAGAAATATCTTAGTCATAAAATTCAAAATGAATTGATAATTTTGTCTGGGAATCTGATTAAATAAAAAATATTTAGAAGATAACGAGAGAAAAGTATTTTTCTATTATCTGTGATTGCACTCTGGATCTAAGTCATAAAGAACATATGTCAATTATCATAAGATGTGTGGATGTTGAGGAAGAATTTAAAGTTAAGGTGGAGTAGTTTTTTCTTGGATTCATAAATGTTGATGACACATCCGATCGAGATATTTTCAAGTCACATGAAGATGCTTTGGTTGATCTTAAACTAAATATTGATGACATAAGAGGGAAAAGTTATGATAATTGAGAAAACATGAAAGGTAAACATCAAGATGGCCAAAAAAGTATTCTTGATATAAATCCTAGATAATTTTACACTCCATGTGGATGTCATATCCTGAATCTTTCTATATTTGACATGGAAAAATCTAGTGTGAAAGTCATAATTTTTGTTGCATATGTGCAGAAGATTTATATATTGTTTGTAGGTTCACTTCATTGATGGTATTTTTTAAGGGATTATGTTAAGGGATTGACACCAAAACCATTATCAATAACTCATTGGGAAAGTCACATTGAGATTATTAGAGCTATAAGAATACAAACACCTGAGTTAAGAAATTCATTGGTTGAAATTTCCAATCTTTCTAAATAAGATGATGTCATGATATTGGATGCTGTAGGATTGTGTTCCAATGAATTAGAGAATTTAGAATTCATCATTAACTTATGTATTTGGTATAAAATTTTAGATAAATTCAATCATATCAATAAAATAATTCAATAGGGATAAATGGATATCAAATATGAAAGTAAAAAAATAAAAGAGTTGATTTTGTTATTTAAAGAACTTCAAGTGGAGGGTTTTTGAAGGCTTAATGAATGAAGTGAAAAAACTTGCACTCAAAGTTGGTATTGATCTAGTATTTTAAGAAAAAAGAGTTGTTTGTAAGAAGAAACAATTTTATGAGGATGTGGAAGATGATTCTATTGGAGATTTTTCTACAGAGGAATAATTTGGAAAAAATTATTTCCTTCAAATTATAGATCAAGCTCTTATGTCATTAAGGGAATGTTTTATGCAATTTGAACACTTTGATGAAATATTTGGTTTTTTTGAATAAAAGTTTTAAAAATATTTCCAAAGAACAATTTAAGGAACACTTCACTCAATTTCAATTTTTTTTAAAACATAATGAACATGATGATATTTGTGGGTATGAGTTATTTCAAGAGATCATACATTTAAAGTCAACATTGCCTAGTGAAATGATAAAATCAATTGATATACTTGATTTTATCAAGCCTTATTAGAGATATGTAGGGTTTCAAATGACATGGGTGGAATATATAATTTTATTAACTAAACCTGTTATAGTTGAATCAACAGAGAGAAATTTTTATATGGTAAAGTTGATCAAAACTTGTCTCCGGACTACCATGTCACAAGATAGATTATGTGCATTGGTAACGATTTCAATAAAAAATGAATTTTTTGTATAGATTGAATTGTGATGAGTTTATTGAAGAATTTTCATCAAAAAATACAAGGATAAGTTTTTTCCTTTGAAATAGATTATAAAGTAACATAATCAAGTTTGTGAAGTGCATCAACATGATTTGGTATGTCATGCTCTATTTCTTTGTAATTTTTGATTTTCTTTGAATTGGATTATTTAATATCTTTGATTAAGAATCTATATCATAATTGCAATATCTAAATCAAAATTTATCAATTTAGGACATGTATTAAAAAACTACAGGCATCACTTTCTTCCAAAACAAATTCAATCCTTGATTTTTATATGAAGCTAGCTTCATGATTTTACACTAACTGGTAACATTTTTAGCTATTTAAAAGTGAGTTTCTGAATTCAGCTATTATGTTATTTTAAATTTAAAGGTTAAAATTTTTATAGTTTTAGAAGAATAAGAAGTTGGTGATGAAGATGAATATGAAGATGAGGAAAATTCATTATTTTTTTCAAAGGCTCAACATGCCAGTTTTTACAAAATTTAATGCCTTTTTGATTGGTTTTAAATTAGTTTAAATGTTAAAAAGTTTACAGTTTTTTCTTTTAGAATAAAGGGTTGTTTTGAATTGTTTATATACATATAATGATGAAGTTTTTATATGATTTAAATCCTTTTTTGACATTCCTTTCTAGTAGATTTTCAAACAACACATGTGTAGTTTTAAACACATATTTTTTTATTATTTTTCTTTACTTTTTAATATTATGTGGGACAACATATGAATTGTAAAAAATGTAGATTGATTTTTTTGGAGTTTTCATGTAATTTGGGTTTAAATGGATTTATAATCTTAGGTCTACAAAGTGTGAGATCTCATTTGTTTTGCTTCAGCCTAATCCTCTAAACATACATATTTAAAGGGAAATTTTTTTATAATTTGTCTCGAGCAACAATAACATTTGGGTTGATCCTTCTTCTATGTATGTAAACAAGAAAAAACAACCCTTTTTCTAAATGAAAAAATTGAATAACTTTTTAAACATTTAAACAACCACTTCAAAACCAATAAAAAAGGACATTAATGTTTATAAAAACTAACATGTTAAGCCTTTGAAAAAAATAATGAATCATCCCCATCCTCATCTTTATCTTCATCACCCACTTCTTCTTCTTCTTCTAAACATATAAAAATTTGAACCTACAAATTTAAAATAACATAATAGCTAAATTAAAAAACAAACTTTTAAATAGTTAAAAGCATTTCGAGTTGGTGTAAAACCATGAATCCAAATTCATATAAAAATCAAGGATTGGTTTTTTTTGGAATAAAGTGACACCAATATTTGTTTAACACGTGTCATACACCAATTATGGTCCTTTATTATCAAATTCAAAGGAAAACACTTCTCCTTGAATTTTTTGATTCAAATTCTTCAATCAACTCATCATAATTCAAAGTATCCAAAATTTCATTTTCAATTGAAATAATTTCCAGTGTGCATAATCTTTATTGTGATATGGTAGTCTGAAAATAGTTTTTGATCAATATTAGCAAAGAAAAACTTCTCCCTATTGATGAAACAGTAATTGGTATAGTCATCAAAATTCGATATGCAATCAATGTTATTCGAAATCCTTCATAAAGTCTTGATAGAATAATGGATATCAATTTATTTTATCATTTCACTTGGAAATATTTACTTCAAATGTCTGAGATATTGAAATAATTCATCTATAAAAATAACATCATGTTCATTGTGCTTCAAAAAAAATTTAAAATGAGTTCAATGTTCCTTCAATATCTCTTTAGAAATATTTCCAAAACCCACCTTCAAAAAAAATCCAATTATTTAATCAAAGTGTTCAAATTGCATAAAACATTCCCTTAATGACATAAGAGCTTGATCAATAATTTGAAGGAAATAATTTGTTCTAAATTTTCTCTCCAATGAAAAATTTATAATAGCATCATCTTCCACTTCCTCATCAAATTGTTTCTTCCTATGAACAAATCCTTTTTCTTAAAATATTATATCAGTATCAACTTTGAGTGCATGCTATTTCGTGTCATTTATTAAACCTTCAAACCCCTCTTCTTGAAGTTATTCAAATAAAAAAATCAACTCTTTTATTTTTGTACTGGAATATTTGATATCCATCTCTACCCATTAAAGGATTTTGCTGATACGATTGACTTTATCTATAATTTTATACCAAATTCATAAGACAATGATGAATTTGAAATTCTCCAATGCATTTTAACACAATCCTTTAACATCCTACATCACAATATCATTATGTTTAGAAATATTGGAAATTTCAACCGATGTATTTCTCAACTCAGGTGTTTGTATTCTTATAGCTCTAATACTCTTGATGTGACTTTCCTAATGAGTTATTAATAATGGTTTTAGTATAAAAACCTTTACATAAGTCCTTAAAACATCACATATATGTGGTGAAACTTCAAATAATGTATAAATATTCTGCACATATGAAAATAAAATTCTAGCTTTCACACTAGAATTTTCCATGTCGCATATAGCAAGATTTAGGCTATGACATCGACATGGAGTGTAAAAATGATCTAGGATTTACATCAAGAATCCTTTTTTGGAAACCTTTATGTTTAACTTTCATGTATAATCCATTATGTAAATTTTTCCTCTTATGTCGTCAATGTTTAGTTTAAGATCAACAAATTCATCTTCAAGTGACTTGAAAATCCCATGACCGGATGTGTCGTCAACATTTATAAATCCAAGAAAAAACTCCTCCACATTGACTTTAAATTCTTCCTCAACATCCACACATATTATAATAGTTGACATATTTTATTTATGACTTAGACCCAAAGTAAAACCAAGGATAATCAAAAAATAAATTTCTCTTATGATCTTCTTCAATATTTTTTCTTTAATCACATTTCCAACAAAATTATCAATTCATTATGAATTTTATGACTAAGATAATGCTTTTTAATTTCATTATTAACAACACAAATAAACATGAACTTTCATGATAGGATCATATTCATCAACAAATTCAATAAGTTTACAAAAAATACCATTATCCTTATCATAAATCTTCTTATTTGTTCCGCGAAATGGTAGGTTATTTTGCACAAGTATCTTCCCAATTCCAACAATTCTAGTAAAAACAATCTTCTAAATAACTCTTTCCTTCTTAATGATACATTAAATATTTTTATCAATTTTTTATTTATTTTCGAGTCCTCTATGCAAGTCCAACCATTTTACAATATTAGAAAATGTGTTCAAAATTTCTTTTATGCTCCCTAATCCTTATTGGAAGGTTGTGCTAATAATTAGATCCTCCTTCAGTCAAATAACTTTTCATCAAATTATACTTAAATAATTTTCAATAAAAACAAAGTACCTTGTACAAATCATTATAATACACAAGCCACTTCCTCTCATGTTTTTCACTGTTAGGAAGTAGAAAAGAAATATTATTAGAAGTAAACTGTCTCCCATTACCGATTACCATAGGAAATTCATCATTATCTTTTAATATTTTAATTGATCCATGGACTACTAGAAAGGGGAGTTTTCCCAACACTTGTATACCAACGGTTCAAAGAAATGTTGGTATATGTTGTCTTTCCCAATGGTTTATATAAACTGTTGGTAAAGACCTTGAAGAACTGACTTTTCCCAATGGTTTTATGAAACCGTTGGGAAAAGTGGGGAAAAACATAGTTTTCCCAACGGTTTTATGAAACCATTGGGAAAGATTGGGTTTTACCAATGGTTTTTAAGAACCGTTGGTAAAAAAAGCCCCAAATACCCAAATGAAGGTAGCGGCCTCCCCACGATTCTAGAAGCCTTCTGCTCGTCTCCAGACGTGATTCCTTGGCAGAAGCACTTCCCAATCCCCACATCTTCCATCGGATCCACAGCTAACAGGTTATAATCCTTCTATATTTTATCAAGGATATATTTCTACCTCTCATAAATCATATCCTTCTATTCTCAATGATTTCATTATTCCCAATTTTTAGGGTTTTTGTAAAATTTTATGATTGTTCCACGAATTGTGTACTCAAATCCCTATATCGGTGTATGTCCAATTAATGTTTTCATTACACATTTACATTTATAAGGTCATGGTGTCTCTTTATTGTGTTCTAATTTTGAAGATTCATAGTTTTTTTTAATCTGGTTCAAATATTATAGGTTCATGTATAGGAACTAATAAGAAATTGTTTTTAATATTTATTGATATTATTTCATGAAAACCACTCTTTCATTAAGATCATGCCAAACATGAAGATATTGTTCATCTTAATTTTTGTACACTATGTGTATTACATAACAAGTATGTATCATGTTTCTATAAAAATATATATATATATATATAAAATGACACACTATTCACTTATCCTTTTCAAAATAGAACATATGGAGTATCTTCTTGAACTTTGCCAAATAGTATGTGGTCCCTAATTAATACTTATTCCTTCTTCATGAAACTAATTCACAGAATGTCAAATTCGCAATATTAGTGAATATTAGTTTTTATAATATAACTATTAATCATTCTACCTTCAACATCATACATGTGTTATTCAATCACCTTTTTAAAACACAATGAGCATTTTCACTGATTTGGGGTTCCTCAAAATGCTTGGGAAAATCAAAAAAATGCATGTATTGAATCGTGTTTCTCATATGGTTTCATGGATACAAGTTCATCTCGAAAATCATGACTGTGTGGTTCAAATATCATGAGGACCATGAGATTATTATTCTTCACACAAATGAAGTTTTTTTCTACAACTATGTGTTTTTGTTTTCACTTTTGATTTGGCCGAAAGGGGAGCTTTGTGGTCATTAATCATGTTTGTGGGTGGTCATTTATGATGTAAGATAGTATGACTTCATTTTACTTGATATATCCAATATTATTATTGATTTTTGTTCAATTTGATTATCTTTAATAATTGATGTTATTTAATAAGTTGTTATTAATGGTTGTAATAATGATGATATGGTATAAGGGTTCATATGGTGTGTATAAGGGTTCACATGGTGTGTATAACGGTTGACATGGTATCAGTGAACTCAAGTCATTAATTTAAGTCTTCATTCTCACTATCATGTAAGAAATTGAATGATGTAAACCCATCCTCACATGATTTCTTACCTTAGATAGTGTCCAACATATGGAATACGAGCTTTTGAATTCATCAGTTAACCAGGATCATATATTCCATTTCCCCCAAGATGACTGTACTAATATAACTTTAGGGTCAACTAAATATGGTTCTCATTGTACTTTGTATATTATGTGTCCTTCTTGGCCAATACTCACTTTTATGAGGGTTGGGTGCTTTTCACTACATCGACTAGAAACTTCTTCCTTTATCGTTTACTTAAATGTATTTTCTATTAAAGTTCAATCCTATTTAATTGTTTATGACAAAATGACTTATATAAATTCTTTTTACAGAATGGACAGAAGTTGGATGTATGAAACTGATCGGATCTCAAGTGATTTTCAAAACAATTTGGAGAGCTTTATAGATTTTTCATTTCACAATGCTTCAGATAGTGGCCGCATACATTGCCCATGTTCCAATTGTGTTGTTAGACCTTGGTTGAGCCGTGAAGAAGTAAGCTACCACAACCAAAAATGGTTTTCAATCAAACTACTTTGTGTGGTATCACAATGGGGAGAAAATGAAATCTCAAATTGGTGATGATCAAAATGAAAAGACTGGAATGGAGAATTTGTTAGATGATCAGTTTCCATTTATTCATCATCATGAAAAAGAAAGGATTTCAACTCAAGAAGACTTTGATATGAGCACAAATGATGCATCTAGTGAATATGATGATATTGACAGGGTGAAAAAATTGAATGATGCTGCCACGACTCTAGTATATCGACAATGCGATAAAATGAAAAAGTTGGAATTTTTAATCTGATTGTTTCATGGGAAAACTATGTATGGGATTTCTAATACATCAATCGATTACATTCTTACCCTCTTGAAGGATTTACTTCCAGATGATGCAGATATTCCCTCAAACCACTATATGTCCTGGAAGTTAATTGAGGAAATTGGATTTTCAAGAAACAAAATTCATGCTTGCCCAAAATATTTCAGTTTATTCTGAGAGGAAACCGCTGAACAAAATGATTGTATTAAATGTGGCACATCCCGCTGGAAGTCAAAATCTGATGGAACACCATCCCACGTTCCACAGAAAGTAATGTGGCACTTTTCATTGATCCCTAGACTCCAGAATCTTTTTATATCTGATGACATATCAATAAAAATGAGATGGTATGATACCGAGAGAAAGAAGAATAATGATGAGTTGGTTCATCCTGTAGATGGATTTTCATGGCAGATATTTGATGCTCAACATCCTGATTTTGCAGTTGATGTGCGTAATGTGAGGCTGGGTCTTTCATGCGACAGTTTTAATCCGTTTGGGCAGATTCTTACTTCACACAACACATGGACAGTTTTTATACACATTTATAATCTTCCCCCATGGTTGTGTATGAAAAAACCTATCACTTTCATGAGTATACTCATATCTGGTCCTTCTGATCCCGACATTGATATTGATGTCTACATGCAACCTTTAATAAAAGAGTTGAAACTTCTTTGGGATGTGGGTGTGTGCACATACGATGCATGTTCGAAAGACATATTTCAGATGCGTGCTATGCTTATGTGGATGATCAATGATTTTCCAACTTATGCAATGATGTCTGGATGAAGCACGAAGGGAAAATTGTCATGTCCAGTTTGTATGAAGAATACACGATCCAGAAGACTGAAACATTGTTGTAGTTTCAGTTTTATGGGACATCGACGATTCTTTCCAAAGGATCATCCATATAGAATGAATCGTCGAAGATTTGATAATACCATAGAGACTGATGATCCACCTCAGCGTATGTTTGGAACTGACGTACTTAATGAATTGAAAGATTTCAGTTTTTCATTCGGGAAGGGTCAAATGAAATCTGGAAAGAGAAAGAATGTTTCCACTGAAACCTGTTACAATTGGAGGAAGAGGAGTATCTTTTTTGATTTTCCTTATTGGTCAACCAATTTGTTACGTCATTGCTTAGACGTAATGCATATTGAAAATAATATATGTGAAATGTTGCTTTCTGTTCTTCTAAACGTCAAGGGGAAGAAAAAAGATGATTTATGATCTCGGCGTGACTTGGTGGATTAGGGCATCAGACCAGAATTACATCTTGTGCGTATCAGTGAAAATAAATGGAAACTTCCATGTGCTTCTTATGTGATGACACCTACAGAAAAAAAACAATTTTTGGAAGTATTAGAGACTATTAGAGTTCCTGATGGCTATTCAAGCAACATATCTAAACGGGTCAACAGAAGAGAGTTGAAGCTAGAATCTTTGAAGACTCATGATTATCACGTTCTACTGCATGAGTTTCTTCCAATAACAATCCGCCATCTTTTGTCCAATAATGTAAGGGTGGCTGTTATTCGGTTGTGCCATTTGTTTAGAGATCTTTGTGCTAAGAATTTGTCCAAGTATTTCTTGCAAAAAATTTTGATAGATGCCCCATTAATTTTGTGTGAGTTGGAGAAAATATTTCCTCCATCATTTTTCATATGCATGTTGCATCTGAGTATCCATATTCCCACTGAAATACTTCTCAGAGGACCTGTTTCTTTTCGTTGGATGTATACAACTAAAAGAAATATGTTCACATTAAAGTCTTATGTCCGAAACAGAAATCATCCTGAAGGTTCTATCATGAACGATTACTTGGCTCAAGAATGTATGGATTTATGATTGATGTATTTGTCTGATCTTACTACAAGATTGAACAGACCAATGAGAAATGAAGAAGAACAGTATGAGCAAAGTGAACCCAGTTTTCCATCACTTCTTCAAACAGAAGGAATTCCTGGATCATATACATTGAAGACATTAAGCCATAAAGAGCGGGAGATGGCACATCGCAAAGTTTTGTTCAACTATGATTTGTTCGATGACTATATCAGGTAACTAAATTGATTATGTATATCTTACATATATACACTAGTGCAGAAAACATTATTTACGTCACCATTTTTTACGTCGGTTATATATAACTGACGTGAGAATCTGTGAAACGTGGTTTTTTACGTCGTTTATTTAATAACAGACATAACAAATGCATTGAGTAGCTTTTTAAGGTCGGTTATTTTAATAACCGACGTTACAAATCACGCGTGTTCGGTTTTTACGTCGGTTATTTTATAACCGACATAAAAAACCAAAGCGTGGGGGTTTTTTACGTCAGTTATTTGATAATCGACGTAAAAAACGAGATATCTAGGCATTTTTTACGTCGGTTATTTTATAACCGACGTAAAAAACGAGTTATCTACGGGGTTTTTATGTCGTTTATAAAAAAACCGACATAAAAAACCCCCGCGCTTTGGTTTTTTACGTCGGTCGATGTAAAAAAACGAGTTATCTACAGGTTTTTTACGTCGGTTATAAAATAACCGACGTAAAAAACCCCCCACGCTTTGGTTTTTTACGTCTTTTATAAACAACCGACGTAAAAAACATGATATCAACGAGTTTTTTATGTCAGTTATTTTATAAGTGACGTAAAAAACCAAAGCGTGGGGGGTTTTTACGTCGGTTTTCAAATAACCGATGTTATAAATTTAAAAATAGTTTATAACTTCGGTTATATAATAATCGACATTATAAAACATTTAAAAATTTTAAGCCCTGTGGACTGTCATTTACGCTTTTTTGATCGACAGTCCCCCGGCTCATCTCTCTCGCGCAGTAATCTCTAATCGGCTCGTCGATCGACCTGCGTTAAACTCATTTTGGCTTCATCGTTTATCATCTTTAGTCTACTCGGATCTATCATCTCAACTCGCAACACTCAAGTAAGCATTCCATGAATTTATTTCGTTCATTTTTTCCCAGATAGTCTATATTTATGTTTTGCAATTTTTTTTGTTTAAACTAGGTTAGATTCTTCCATTTCGAACCCTATTACATCTTTTTGAATATCGTTGGCACTAGACATTCGTTTTTATCTTGAGTGTCTTGTTTTTTCATTTCTTTATAAAACAAATTTTGATATATTACCTTGCATTTAATGACTCAAAATCCTCCTATGTTGGAAACATATTTGGGGTTATTTATTGAAGGACTATGGCGTGATTAAGGAAAGATTTGGAATATTTCCTAATTTGACCGGTTTGAATTTCATTATCAAAAAGAAATTTGAGGTATGATTGATTCATCCATTCCTTTTATCATATATTTCATTTAACGCTCAGGTTCATCTAACAATTTTATAGTTGGATAACCAATAATGTTTATGTGACTAGAGAATTAAAAGAAATTATCATCATATATAGTGAATCATCCTTGCTGAGTGTCTTATCATAGAATAGAAATCAATCATCCATATAGAAGATGTCATTTTTTTAGAAAACAAAAACCATTAATGTAAACCATTTATCATTCATTAATTGAACTAAAATAAATATTTACACATGAGTTATAATGGAACATAATAAAATAAATATTTATCATTCACCCTCATAGAGTCTAATAAATCTATGATAAACCATTTGTTTTCTTTAATGGAAACAAATTCACTTTTATCCAATTTTTATTTTTAGAAGACACTAAACTCCCTTATAATTTCACCCTTCTGGGAAGTATTAAACATCATTATATCCCTTTAAAAAATCTAAATGTCACAGAAATATCGTGCATCCATTTTTTCTTATAGGACTCTACTATAGATAAGTATACCATTTTTTATTAGACAGTGCATCAGATTGAGGTATGGGTGATTTATACACAACCAAATTGACTCATTTATTGATTTCCTAAATAATAAAAATAATCAGAATGTGTTTTCTTAGTTTTTAGTATGTCGCTTTTCTTTTTTACTAAAATGTCATTTTAAACTGGAAACACATACTTTGACTCATACCAGTCACATTGTGTATTAGTATGACATGAAATTGATTCTTATATGTCACAAATGATTTATTCATATATTTAATAAATTATCAATAAAATCAGAGTGTGTTTTCTTGGTTTTCAGTGAGAGGCGCATTTTGAACTAAAATGTCAATTTTAAATGGATAATGAACACTTGGAGTCATACCAGTCACATCGTGCATCATATTGAGGTTCGTTTGATTCCTACACATCCCAAATGATCCATTTATCATTTTACTAAAGTATCAAAACAATTTAAAGGTGCTTTCTTGGTTTTTAGTATGTCACTTATCTTTTTTTACTAAAATGCTATTTTAAAAAGGAAAGAAGTTTTTTGACTCATATCGATCACATTATGTATTGTTTTGAAATGAGACATATTACTACACATCAAAAATGATTTGTGAATATATTTCTTAAATTATAAAAAATGATCCAAGTGCATTTACTCAGTTTTCAGTGAGTGACACATTTTGAAATAAAAAGTCAATTTTAAACTGATAACGGACACTTAGAGTCATACTTGTCATATCATACGTCATATTGAGGTGTGAATTATTCCTACACATACTAAATGACATATGGATATTTTTCCTAAAGTATAAAAATAATATAAATTTGTTTGTTTAGTTTTGAGAATTTCGGTTGTATATTTTACTAAAATTAATATCAATTTTAAATAAAAAGAAGCACCTAAAGTCATATCGGTCACACCGTGTGTTAGGTTGAGGTGTTGTTGATTCCTACACATCCCAAATTCTCAAAAAAATACTAAAATCTAATGTTATAATGATTACCATTGCCTTTATTTGTTAAAATACTAACACTTCATATTGATTTTATATTCTTAGCTGAAAAACCATTATTGTTGTTGAAAACCAGAAGAGTAAAGGAAGCTCTTATGCCCATTATATCATGAGAAGTCACTAAAATGGGCACAAATGATTTCTACACACTTATATTTTTCAACAATGAGAATGGTTTTTCAACTAATAACATTAAATCAATATGCAGTGTTGGTGGGTCAATAAAGAAAAGTGATGGAAATCATTGTACCATTGGAAGAAAGGAACATGTTATTTCTTATGTGGCTTGTTGTAGATAGTTGAAAGAAAAATATGACTTCCAAAAAGATCTATAAAAACAAATAAGTAAGTATTAGATAAAATTATATGGAAAATAACTTAAAAATAGTAGATAAAATGATGAAAAAATTAATTAAATTAGTAGTAATTCACCTTTTCATGATGGTTGTATACATTCTTGACCCATTTCTTTGTTGTCATTATCCTAGTTGCATCCTTGATGTCAAATCTCTCACGAGCATGAGCAGCTTCAAAAAAACCACCCCAACTCAAAAAAAGGAATCCACCTGTATAAGAAAACAATTATTATGTAAGTAATACTAAAAAATAAATTAATTAATCATAAATACAAAACAATCCATTGCTTCTATGGAAATCACATATTCATGCTATTTCTGTACATTCTTCCATCATGTATATTTCCCATGCGTTTCTAAGAAAATCTAAATAATTATATGAATATTAGTATTTTTTACAGTCATACTAGTACTGGAAAAATATAAATACACAAAGGATTAATAATTATTTTAAATAAAATAGTAATTTTCTTTGAAAATACCTCTTAGGGGATGCTAGTTTTTTCATGGAATATGATCTCTCTCATAAATTTACAAACGTAAAAACCACAATATTTTTCATTTTTTTGAACACTGTAGAAACATTGATAAAAATATATAATTTGTTTTGATGTGTGTTTGGATAGTGAAGTCTTATTATATATACACTGAGACTTGTTGAGTTTTAGAACTTGTTAGGATCCTTTTGCTTAACCCCTATCCCCATTCCTTGTTTTTTCATGATATTTATAGACCAACCTATCATAAAACAATCCTCATTAAAACATAATATAAATTATATAACTTGAATTTTAGTTCTAAAAAGTTAGATGTAGTGTATTACTAATTGAAAAATATCATCATGTGTGGTCAATTTGATGTGTATCAATGCATTGAATCCAAGAAATAAATCTTTAGAGGATCCAAATTGAATGCAATGATCATCCAATGTTTCCTAAAAGCACAAAAAGGAATATGTAAAGAAAGAGATAAAAATATATTTGATATTATTAAATTGTAGATTTTTACCCCTTCATCATTGGTATTAATAATAGTATGTCATATATAAGTTTTCTTTCAAATTATTTTGACAGTTCTACCACTATTTCATCAATTTTTTTGGATTCTATTTCTTTTTGTTCTATAGAGGTGGCGTGTAGACTAACAAGATCAAGAAAATCATGGGGAAATCCCTTCAATTGGTATCGATATATACACCTTCATAAAATATGAAATGTATTGAGTCATAATTAACATAGGATATCAGATTTTGTAAAATCAAATCATGAAAACATACCTCATGTATACATTTACAACTGAGGCTACTAGCCATTCATATTTGAGGATTTTGTTTACATTATCAAAATAAATGTAGTCTATAACTTTCTCTCCGTGCATATTTTATTCAAAATCAACTATGTAACTACTACCATTTTGTAAATTTATATTTTCATGAACCTTCAATGTTAGTAAATGCATATATTGAATAGTTAGGGTAGAGATTCTTTCATAATATATTTTTGATTAGTTGGTCAATTATTTAGATGGTTTTCAGTCAACCTTTAGTTTTTAAAACCTTCCCATAGTCTGTCTGTAATAACATTCATAGTTTCAGACCTTTTTTCACTAATTGTTAATGGTTTAACATGAAAAATTAATTGCAAATAAATACCTCGATGTCCAAATGTGTTTTTACAAGATCTAACGACCATGCGACGAATGATCCAACTGCTTGGTTGACCTTATGAATATCTTCATCATCAAGTGGAATAGGTATCTTGGTGCTCGCCTAATGAGATAGAGTAATCTCCACTCTCACATGACCTGTTGGAAGTGGTTTGTTGTGTAGAATGTCATCTTGGATATAGAACACCATAGCCCTCACTACAATGTGATGGGTGGGTGTTGATAGATTTAAATCATAGTCATTCTCACCCTGTAGAATATTAGTACATGAAATGAATCATGTCTATCTTCACATAAACAATTATTAGAATATTGATTACCTCAACTAAGATAGATCTTTTAGGGGAATGGATCACCTCAAAGCTAGTGGGGTGGGGTGGGATCTTCACCTAGTGGTTGTTCTTGAGTTGTTTCTTCACTTTGCTTCCCCCCATAACAATTGCTAGAAACTTAGTATGCCAATGAAATTTTTCTTTAAGGCTAGTTAATCATGATTTCATCTCTACCAATTCTATATCTTTATCCTTCTATTTTTTTTCTCAAAATATGTTCGAGGTGTCACACCAAAACCCACACCTCCCATGCAGACATACTGTTCTGGTCGCTTCAAGGCCATCAATAATAGGTGTTCATCCGGCACAAGTGTTTTTGTGACTATGTTAGATATAAAATAAAGGAAACTAAGTAATCATTGTTATGTAATATAAAATTAAAGCAAAATAAATTTTTATTATGTCATACTTACACATATTTCCCACACTTTTGTGTGTTTTCATCTATTAGTATCTCATCTTTATTTACACGAGCCTATTTCTATAGAACATGGTGTGGGATGGAGGTGTCTTTGGATTTAGATTCATCAATATGCATATAAATAGAGGAACAAAAGTATGCTTTTGTTTCATATCAAATAAAAGTATTACGGTAGATTTAAAATATGTACCAATTTTTTTCAAGTGAAGCGTACCCCATCCTTGCTTTACGGTAGGGGTGCGTTGGTTTTGATTCCCATTCCTTATTCTCATCACTCAGTTTTGGTTTCATTAATAAAAAATTCTCAATAAAAGTGATGAATACACATATTATCAAACAATGTATTACCAGCCACAATGTACCTTAAAAGACACATATTCACAATGACCAGTAAACACGTCCCATGTTTCTTGGGTTATCAAGTGTGCATACATAAGCAGTGGGTACAAGATTATTTTCCCTTCATCATATTTAAGATGAAATCTCATTAGAGTTGTGAAAAGTCCTCTATGAATCCTTCCAACCGGTATTAATACATATTTTTTTGGGAGTCATCTACTATAAATTCACTCTTCAAGTGATGATGAAGAGTAAGTCAATGTTTCATTATTTTATATTTTAGTAAAATAAATAAATGATAACATAATGTTACCATAATCTCTTCCCAAATCACTATTTGAAGCATTGAAACAACATGGTTCCATGAATCTACATTAATCGGCATGCATTGCCGAGTGGTGATTCCAATGTAACTACTAAACATGGACTTGTTGGGGTAAACATGTTGGCCCCACACATTTCATACAACCTCAAATTTGATGTCTTTACTTTTTGCGTTAATGATTTTTGCTAACACCATCAAACTTCGATGATCTCATTTTTTTCTGCATCACCGGTCCTTCACTACCTACCATTTCCTCAAATTCTACATCATCAATATGTTGTTCCAATGGAGCGGTAACATCAGCATATGCAGAAGGTCATTGTACCTCTACAATGGGAGCAACAATAGGTTGAGAATCATGTTGTTCCTCTATAGCAGTAGTAATGGCACATGTAGAAGGTCATTATTCCTCTACACTAGGAGTACCAGCATGTGCAGTATTCATTATCTACATAAGCAGTTTAACATTTAATTTATATTACATAAATGCAGTAGAGAACAAATAATAATAGGATATAACAAAAAATATATTACAAAAAAAATATAACTTGATTATTTTACTCTTTTTTCAAAGGCTGAAGGGGTTTGAACCCTCTATTGAGTATCAAAATCCCTTCATTATGATATCTTCTGACATACAAAACTACATCTACATTGGGACCACTATTAAATGATTGTGACATCCCAATGAAATGTTCATCCTCAGTTGAATTTTCATCTGACCTTTTAGTGGTTTTGGTCAATAATAGAACAATTGACTGCCTTTTGTTTATGGGATCTGAAACATAAAATACATGCACTAACTATGATGTCATTATAAATGATTCATCTTGTTGGAACCACTTTGTGTATAAGGTTGTATAAGGTTGTATTTATTGTCAATAGTTTTCAATGAAGATCAAAATGAAGGAGATCAAGAAGTACTCCAATGAAATGGAGTAATGGAAGATCAAAATGAAGGAGATCATGAAGTACTCCGATGAAGTGGAGAAATGTTAATTCAGAAGATGTATAAGTTGTCAATGAAGATCAAAATGAAGGAGATCAAGAAGTACTCCAATGAAATGGAGGAATGGAAGATCAAAATGAAGGAGATCATGAAGTACTCCAATGAAGTGGAGGAATGGTAATTTAGACGATTGTTGTACTGATCATAAGTTCAAAGAACATGTGTCAAAGGTGATACATTGTTTACAACAATGAAGAATGTGAGGAGTAATCCATCTGAGGATGATAAATGAAGAGTGGGGATTTTGGTTGAAGACCATGAAATTATTCCTTATTGCATAAGAACCATGAGTTCTTGATGAAGACCATGCAGTTACTCATGATTGCATGAGAACCATGCAAGAGACTTCTTGACGAATTGAATCATTTGGTTTGCATGAAGTAGATCATGATAGTTGAAGAAGAAGACAATGTGCAAATGATTGGAATTCTAATATGGTCGTGCGGGGATTGGAATTCTGAGATATCCATGAACATCACATTGTCATAGAAGATGATGATGCTAAAGATATTCCTTAAAATAATACATATCACAATAGTGGAGTTTGTGATAAAAGTAGAAGAGTTTTTGAAGGATACATATCACCAAGAAGAAGTGCTTTTGAGGTGATTGTGCTTGTTGACAAAGCAAACAAATGACATACAAATTTGTTGACAAAGGAGATTCCATGGTGGAATGTCGAGTTCAAGGATTGTGGATAACGATCCATGTTTTATTCAAGAAACATCGACAAAGTAATGGATGATCTGGAGATGGACAAAAAGAGCAGATAGAAGACGGCGCCGTTTCCCAGTGTTTGCCAAATTTTTGGGCCTGAAAATAAATAAATGAAGAAAAGTGGTTTTGGAAAAGAGACTTGTGCGCCGTGTACTTAAAGGAGAGGAAACTTGCGCACCATATGTTTTTCAAGATCAGAACATGGAAAATGGCAAAGGAAAGAGGGTCACGCAAGTGTTGGGTTGGTCACGCAAGTGACCTACGCGCCGTGAAGAGACTTGCGCGCCGGTGCCTAGAAGGATTGGAAACTTGAACGCCTATTTCTTTTCAAGATCAAAACTTCAAAATATGGAAAAGGAAGTAAGGTCTCACAAGTATTGGTGTGGTCGCACAAGTGAGTTGCGCGACAGAGGCTAGGGGAGATGAGCTGCGCGTCGAGACTTGCGCGTCGAGGGGTGACTTACGCGCCTCCACGTAGGATGACCAAATGCCTATAAATACTGAACCACCCCTCCTCAATTTCCACGGAGTTCAAGACTTAGAGATTGTTCGAGCTCTCATCTCATAGGTGATTGAGCTGCGCTAGTGGTAGTTGGGTCGTGCAAGTAGAGGTTGCCCGCCAGTTGTTGGCTGCGCACCCAAGGTGGTTTGGGAGAGAAAGGAAGTGGGTCGCGCAAGTTTGTAGTTGGGGAAGGAAGCGTTGCGCAGGTGCTTTGGTGACACTTGCGCGCCAGTTTGGACTTGCGCTCCGAAGACTTCCGTGCCATATTGGGACTTGCGCGTCGGGCTTGGAGAAAAGCGCCAAGTGCTATTGGAGTAGGCCCGTCCTTTTAGAGCTGAACGAAAGCTGAAAGATTGCTCTATACCTTCAGTGCAACAGATGATGTATTCGTTTGCAAAGACAGAAGAACAATGAAAAATCTGGTTTTATGAATAGAAGTGGTACCACAAACACATGAATGGTGTTTAACATCCTCATCGTGCTTTGCGAAGAGAAGAAGAATGGTTCATGCAACTAAACTCAGATTTGCACAGAAAGAGGGGAATATATCAATACACTCAGGTGTTAGTATTGAGAATCAAAGGAAGAGAAGAAGAAGATATAGTGCATTCAGTTATTGCACTAAAGTATAAGGTTGAATACAAAAAAGCATCAACTCAGGACTCTGATGCAAGCAAAGTCTCATACTGAACATGAGACAAAGACTTTAATGCAAATCTATTGAAGAGACCTTCATTTCTATAAATTGAGTGTGGCTTCACCAATGGCAGTGAGCCAGGGGGAGTCAATGGGAGTGACTTGAGGGATGCAGTGAGCTATCCCTGAACCTTTTGTAAAGGCAGTGAGCCTGGGACAGAGTGACTGTTCCCAAACCATTGTAATCCACAACTAGTGAAGATTAGTGGAATTTGGTACGACCGAAAACTTGTCGGTGTATGCTCCTTGGACGTATCCCTTAGTGGTGAACCAAGTAAAATTGTTGTGTTATCTCTTTGAATGTGAATGTTTCATTGCAGATCATATCCATCATACAGGTTTAAGTAGTTCCTACCAACGTGGGAACAAGAACCACAACTTTAAAAAGAAAAAGTTGACACCCTGATTCACCCCTCCCCTCTCAGGGTGTCCCGGGGTCCTACACATCTTTGTACCCTTCCTTACTAAAATTTACTTTCATGAATCCTAATTCATTTATTTGAATAGAACCCATACTATCAACCCAATTGTATTGAAAAATAATCACTTGGAAGGTTGTATAATCCAACTCCTATATTTTTTTAACGATACGGAAGTATAACATATTTGCATAAATTGGATATATTTCCTTTATGCCAAAAACATGCATCGCTTTAGCCAAAAGTGTAACTTCACTATTTTTCATGGTACTGCCTTCATCATGTTCATTTTTTATATAACGTATAACCATTAATTACATAACCATTTTAAGATAATATAAACACACTTGGTCCTCTGGATAGCCATCGAAGTTGTTGTGAAATTGAATCTAGATTTTCATTTAAATATTTAAAAATATGGTCATAAAACCATCCTATAAACTATTGATTATGTGTATTTGATATCAATATTTTAGCCTTTTATGGATTCAAAGGCCTAAGAATTTCTTTTTGGGTTTCAATATATGGGGCAGCCTCCAAACTATTATGCAAAACCTAAAGGTAGACCTCCTCCCAATCTATAATATTGATTGTGACAACATCACTTCCAGAAATTCCTTCACCCATAATCCACCCAGTGTGATGAGATTTTTATAGACCAATGCTTTCTACACCGGATAGGTAGTCAGTAAAAAATTCAATTACTTTTTCAATAATATATCACTCCTCAATACAACCATCTGTCTTACTTTGATTTCTGACATATCCTTTCAAAATCTTCATATACTATTCAATGGGTTACGTCTATCTATATTGTACAAGACCTCATAGTTGAATATCTCTCACCAAGTGAACCATCATATCAAAGAATATTGGTGGGAACAACATTTCCAATTCACCTAATATGATGGCAATTTCTCTTTCCATAGTCAGTAATTTTTCTAGGTCTATAAGTTTTTTGCATATATCTTTAAAAAAGAAACAAATATTGGTTAATTTATGATGGAAAGTCTTGGAAAAAATGCAACGTAAAGCTATAGTAATTAGATCTTGCATCAAAACATGGTAGCCATGTGATTTTAAACCCTTTAACTTTAAATTAGTCATTTACCTGATAGTCATGATATTTGATGAATACCCCTCTAGAACCTTTATTTCATTTAAGAAGTTGAAAAACTGATATTTCTCCTACCTGGAAAGAGTGTAAGCAACTAGAGGAAGAACAGTTCATTTTTATAACCCTTCACTGGTGCCAACTCTTCTCATATTCCCAGGTCAACTATGTCTAAACTATCCTTAATTTCATACTTTGTTTTTTCAAGTTTATTTATTAATGTTCCAATTACACTATCACATACATTTTTTCAAAATTCATAATATCAAGAAAATGTCTTCCATATAAACAATTCTAGTATAGTAATTCAAAAAAACTGATCTCTTTTTCCAACTAGTTTTCATAAGTTTTTTCAAAAATGGTTTACGAGAAGTGGTGTCCACATATTTTACTTTATTAAATGGTAGATCACCTATTTATGGAGATGATGTTGTAAATTATTATAAACTTCCATTGAATGATGTCATCCATGATCAATACTTATGTCATTATGGTATAAATCTATGATGTAAAAGAAACATAGTTTTCAATTGATGTTTTAACATAATTGACTGTGTACCTTGTTCGAAAATGGGACACCCTTCAGTTTCTTTAATATTATATCCTGAAAAATTTACATAAGTAGGAAAGTCATTTATCATACCATAAAAAATGTCTCTATACATGAAATATTAATTTTTATAATCATCATACAACGTAACACCCGAATCCCATAATATTTTCAAATCCTCGATCAATGTATCCAAATAAACATCAATATCATTACCCGATTGTTTTGGTTCTAATATAAGCACTGATGACATGATGTATTTTTGTTTCATGCATAACCACAATGGAAATTTATAATTTTCCAACATAATAGGTTTTGTACTGTGAGTGTTTCTTTGAAAACCAAACAGATTCTCTCCATATATAGATAATGCAAGACAAATGTTTCTCAGCTCGTTTCCAAATTCAGGATACTCGTGATCAATTTTCTTCCACTGAGGATAGTCTGTCGGGTGACTTAGTTTCCCAAATTTATTTTTTTATCTAGGTTCCATGTCAATTTACCAAAAGTATTCTCACTTCCATATAGTCAACTAAACCTTGGAATGATTGTAAAGTAGCATAAAACTTTTGTAGGACCCGATTCATCTTTCTTGTATCGAGAAACACCACATTTTGGGAATTCTTTAAGTGATCTATGGTCCTTGTGAAATAGTATACAATAATTTGGATAGGCATGTATTCTTTTAGAGATCATACCCATCAATTGTATCATTCATTTGGTGTCATATTTTCGGCTAGGGAGCTCATTATCTTCTAGAATCATATCATTCAAGAGAATCAATATTTCAATAAAACTAGCATCACTTCATCCATTGTCTGCTTTAAAATTATATAGTTTTAGTACGACTAAAAATGTTGTATTTTTAGTGAAACCAACATACAATGACATCTTTGCACAACTCTTTAACTTCTAAAACAATTTTGGGAAATCACAAAGTTCATCTTCAATTGTCCTTGTCATTTCCTAAATAAAATCTTTATCATCATTCACATTTGTAATCACATCCTAGATGAGGTCTTATTCATTGTACACACTTATAATCATATCATATGATTCATAAAACATTGTGTTATCCCATCCACTAGCTACATTCCCCTTTTCCCCATGTTTATTTCAACATTTATAACTTATATCTATTCTATGATAGATCAAGTGTTCTTCAAAATATCCTAGACTAATTAGTCTTGAGTAACAATAATTTAAATAGAGACAAAGGATTTGAGAATGGTCATATGCATGATCTTTTTCAAACTTGATGAACTCTTTCACTTCATCTTCATACTCTTGTGTCATACAATTAGAATTCATTTATTATTTATTCATATACATCCTATTTGATTTAGTAATATTAATATTTAACAAAATAAATAAAAAAAAGTTGTTCAATTGAAATCTCTCCCAAAAATTTCTAGTGAGTGTATTAGAAAGAGACTTGAAGGTTTTTTTATTCAATTATAACGAGTTTAAAGTTTTTTAAGGTTCATTAATAAAATAAACATTATTTATTATTATTTATTTAAGACATTGTTTTCTATTATAGACATGATTTATTGTTATTAAAACATATATAAAGGCCAAATTTTTGAGCTAATAAAGGTTAATCATTTGTAAGTGCATTAGTAGAGACTTTTATAGAGATTTACACCATTCATGATATATATATATATATCAAAATAAATGTATAAAAATAGACTTGATTTGAGATTATTATATGGATTGTTGAGAGATTTCATTTGCATGTAGGATAATGGAGGATATTGTAGTACAATCGAAATTATTTTTACCAAGAAATAACTAAAATGGAAATCACATAAAAAATCCCAAACCACTATAATATCATCAAGAACACCACCCAAAAATAATAATCACATCAAACCACTTAGGAGTTTACAACTTAATAAATTTCTAAAGATGACCAAACCATTTTATAACCTCATGAGGATCTTGGTCACCATGAAAAAGGAAGGATGATGACTCAATAATTCATAAGGTAAAAAATATCATTCCTCTATAAATCCTTTTAGAGTTTGAAGAAATCCAATAACTAGAAAAATACATTAAAATAATAATAGTATTTTCCCTAATTCATATCCTCATAATGGACTTTTGAACCCATATCAAGACATTTCATGGAGGTAAAATAAATCAACATGAAACATGAATCTATCTCCTTCATGTTTTAAAAGACACTAAAATCACATAGTCTCAATGAACAACAGGAGGTAAGATCCCAAAGAACAATCCACATGATAAAAAACACAACAAAACGTTTTAAAAATTTTCATTTCCATTAAAATTACACCCCTATCCTAGGAGGGGTGAAATCATTTTTCAAATACATTCACACTTTGAAATAAATCCAAATTATTATAAATGAAATACAAAAAATTTCATGTTAAATAATTTCAACAAATTCCAAAAAATCATGAATTTTTAATTATTAAATCAACCACATTTCAAGTTAAGTAAATTCCTTTTTACAAGGAAATCTTCACGCATGGTTTCAAAAATTAATGCATTTCTCAAAATCCCCTTTTAATTTCAATACCAAAAATTGCATGAAAAAATGACAAGAGAAGAGAAACCATATTTAAAACATTTAACAACCATTAAAATAATTTTCATTCCCTCAAAAATTGGGTTTTAAAATCAACTCACCCAATAAAATCTCATTTTTTATTCAAAAATATTCTTTTCCTAACACAAAACAAGATTTTAAGTCTTTAAGCAAAATACAATGCATATGGAAACTTGAAATTCAATATATCTCACATAAAAGTGATTATAAATCAATTAATTTAAATAAAAAATCATTATACCATATATGAAATAATATAAGAATTAAAAATAATTGATTAACATCATAAGAATAAAACATTTCTTAATGATAGAAGAACAACAAGAATATTCATTCAAGACTAATTGAATTATTATAATAGAACAAATATAATTAATAATAATTAAAATAAAAAAGTATTTTTAAAATAAAATTGAATTTAATTATTGGAATTGGATACAAAAGTTAGTCTTATGTATCTTAGTTGAGAGCTTCCTCTTTCCCTCTCTACTTATAACCTAATTCCATTGAACTAGTTTGGGGTTCCAAGGTATTAATCCTTCAACGTTTAGCCTCAATTGAATTTTCTTGACAACATAGAATCTCTTTGTAACTCACTTGAACTGCCATTACCTATAATTTATCAACTAGTTTGGTTTACTCTACATGACATGGACAAAAATGGATGAAAGGGAATCTGAATGCATTAATATCGAACAATTCCACCGAATTCAAATATAGGGTGGCAAGAAAAAAAGACAAGAGAAGGAGGAGTAAGACATGTGAAATGGATGAGAGTTTGGTTCGTCAAGAGAAAGTGAAATGTGAGTAGGTTTTATGACTAAAAAAATAATCAAAAACAATATAATACCTTAGATTTGGAGGTATGGTGGTAGAATTAGGATCTAGTGGCAGGGGTGGCAGAGGTAGAGGTAACAGGGGGGCAACGGAGGGGGAATTCCCCTAAAGGGATTAAGATAGCTAGATTTTATTATTTGGTTATCTTTGTAAATGTGAACGATGGACCAACAATGGTAAGTGAAGTTCCTTCTCCACTCTCTGCACGTGGTCATGATATGAGCATTAATTATTGTCAGAAGAAGAATGCTTCCCTTGATAGGCATGGTGATTCTAGAGTACATGAAGTTGGAATCTAGTATACAAAACCCTCTCTTCCAAGCACTGAGAAGATGATCTTGTCTAATATTTTTGCTGAAGAACCTCATATTGATGATGGAAAAAATGAAATGATGAATAGCTCAGAAAAAACTCACCTGGACACTCAATCACCTGTGGTAGATCACCTAGATGAGAAAGACATCAGAGAGATTTACACACAACATATGGCTAATTAATGCTTCATGCATGAGAAAATTATAAGAAGAAGAAAAGGAAATCATGAAGTGATCTTCAATTCTCTGATAACTAAGGAGAAGATGAAATCTCAAGTCAATGTCTTTGTGGATAATGAAGGCTACCAAATGATTACTCATAGGAAAATTGGCCTTCAATCCATGTCATTTAAGTTTGATCAAATGTTTGTCCAGCCAATAGAAGCGACAAACAGCTTTGGGGGTGCTTGATTCATTCAATTAGGAGTCAATAAATGAATCTACTAGCATAATTGAATATGAGGGGGAACCTAAAGGATAGTGGCATAAAAAATCTTAGAGATGAGGTACGCATAAAAAAATATAGGGTTGAGGATGTGGCTAAGATGACTGGGTTGTAGCCCAGGGGCGTGGATTAAGTATTCCAACAAGATCTTATCACAAGTAATATGATACTTAGCTCACTCTAGAGTAGGTAAAGACACTACTACACATATATCCTTTCACAGCGTGCAAAATGGCCTTTAACACTGCTAAAAAAGCGTTGTTAATTACAACGATGACAAAGGGGGTCCCCTTTATCAGCACTTTTTTAGTGATGATAAAGGCCTAGCCACCTGTAGTGCACTGTTTATATAATAGAACACTTAGAATAAAACTTGTAATTTAAATAGGACTCCCAAAATCAAGCCTGGTATGTACATTTAATTGACATCATCAATACAAAAATCTCCTCCCATGGTAAATAAAAAAACATTGCTATTACCATTTCAAACAAAAAATTTTATATAATTACATTTACAATTTTATAATAAGCATTATAAAACATTAATATTTCATCTTTTGATGCCCATGATCCCCTCACAAAAATTTCCACCCATGGTATTAGTTGCCGAAAAAATCATCTCAACCGGAGCAAAAGATTCCACCTATATAAGAAAACAAATATTATGTTAGTAATATTATACAGAAATAAATGAAACATTAATATGAAAGAACACATTAATAAAATTTCAATATTTAATAAAAATGAAAAATTCAGAGTTATACCATTCGTATTTTGGATCCTATTAAGGCGGGGTTTATTCCTACATGTTACATATCATTTATGGATCATTTTCCTAAATTATCAAAACAATCTAAATGTGTTTTCTTGGTTTTGAGTATGTCACTTATTATTTTACTAAAATTAATTCCAATTTTAAATAATGACACATTTGGAGTTATACTGGACACACTGTGATTGTATTGAGGTGAGGATGAGTCCTACACATAAAAAATTACTCATGGATCATTTTCCTAAATTATTAAAATAATCTGAATGTGTTTTCTCAGTTTTCAGTATGTCACTTGTTCTTTTTACATAAATTAATATCAATTTTAAATAAAAAGACACACTTGGAGTCATACCTATCACATCATAGATCGTATTGAGGTGTGGTTGACTCCTAATTTTTACAAATGACTCATGAATAATTTTAATAAAATATCAAAACAATCCAAATGTTTTTTCTCAATTCTCAGTTTTTACTTGTTGTTTTCACTTAAATTGATGTCAATTTTAAATAAAAAGAGACACTTTGGTTGTACCAGCCACACCATGCATCATATTGAGATGAGTATGGTCTCTACATGTCACAAATTACTTATGGATCATTGTAATAGAGTATCAAAATAATCTGAATATGTTTTCTTGATTTTCAGTATGTCAGTTGTGTTTTTTACTAAAATATCATTTCAAACTAGAGACATGCATTTTGAGTCATACCAGTCGCATCATGTGTTAGTTTGATGTGAGACCTATTCATACATGTAACAAATGTATTATGAATCCCTTTCCTAAATTATCAAGACAATCGTATCATGTTTGCTTGGTTTTTAGTGAGTGATGCATTTTGAACTAAAATGTCAATTTTAAACTCATAACAGACACTTTTAGTCATACCATTCACATTGTGCGTCAAATTCAGGTGTGGTTGATTCCTACACATCAAAAATTTCTCATGGATTTTTTCTCTAAAGTATCAAAACAATATTAATGTTTTTTCTCAGTTTTTAGTATGTCACTTGTTCTTTTTTCTCAATTTAATGTCAATTTAATATAAAAATACACACATAAAGTCATACTGGCCACACTCTACATCATATTGAGGTACGATTGATTCGTACACATCAAAAATTACTCATGGACCATTTTACTAAAATATCAAAACAATCTGAATGTGTTTGCTCAATTTTTAGTATGGAATTTGTTCTTTTTACTAAATGTAATGTCAATTTTAAATAAAAAGACACAATTTGAGTGATATCGGTCACTTGTTATTTTTTCTCAATTTTGAATAGTTCATATGCTCGTATGACAAATATATTTACCTAGAAATTTCATACATAGATATCATATCTTAGTAGATTAATAGTACTTACATAACATAATGATCTGTGCCAAAATAGTTTAGGTTTAGTGCTTTTGGAAGCATGAAAACATAAAGAACTAGTTCATAAGAGTCTCTAGTTCAGTTATTATTTACTAGAAACCTTATCAGACATATCATTTATAAAACCATTCTTAATAAACTAAGGATTTGAAACATAATAAAGGGTGATCATAAATGTTCAATAAGTGTAAACAAGGGAGATATCAATTATCATATAAGGATAACATGAGCATAAAGATGTTAGAAGGTGATATTAACATTATAAATTCATACCCTTTAAATCATAGATCGTAATCATGAGTCATGGATCAAAGAATGGTATTTTAGAATACATTAATCTTAAATGATCAAAGAATATTATTAACTAAAAACATACACTTTGAGTCATACCGAGCACATTTTGTATCAGATTGAGGTGTGGTTGATTGAGATGCAGCTAATTAGTACATTGTTCAGGAAAATATTCATGACAGATCTTTTTGGAAGTCATAATTTTAATTCAACTACCAAGAAGTCATAATTTTCATTCAATGTGCTCTCTCTTTTATAGCTTGTTGCAGATAATTGAAAAGAAAATATTATTTCCCAAAAGATCTATAAAAAATAAATAAGTATTAGATAAAAATGATAAGGAAATTAACTTACAAATAGTAGATAAAATATTGAAAAAATTAATTAATTAAATAAGTAGTAGGAATTCACCTTTAAACATGCTTAACCCATTTCCTTGTTGTCATTATCTCAGTTGCAACCTCAAAGTCCAATCTCTCATGAGTATGAGCATCTTTAAAAAAACTGACCCAAATCAAACAAAGGAATCCACCTATATAAGAAAAAAATTAGGTGAGTAATATTAAAAATAATTAAATTAAACAAAAATATGAAACAATCCACTAATTATATGGAAGTCACATATTCATGATATTTATGTACATTCTTCCATCATGTATAATGCCCATTCATTTCTGAGCACATCTATATCATCTTGTGAATCTGAGTCTTTTCAACAGTCATAGCAGTACTAGAAAAATATAAATACACAAAGGATTAATAGATATTTTAAATGTAATAGGAATTATCTTCAAAAATACCTCTTTAGGGATGCTAGTTTGTACATAGAATATAATATATCTCAAAAATTTATAAACATAATAATCGTAGTCTTTTCCATTGGTTTGTTTCAGACAATGTAGAAACATAGTGTAGAATAATTAATTTGTTTTTATATGTGTTTTGATGGTGAAATATTATTATATATACCCTGATACTTTTCCATCCGTAGTACTTGTATTCTTTCTTGTTCTTAGCCCCTGACCTCATTCCTTGTTTTTGACAATAGTGATGCATTGCCCTGTCATAAAAGAATCCTCGTTAAAAGATAATATAAATTATATAACTTTATGTTTAGTTCTAAACCATTGGATGTAGTGTATTACAAATTGATAAACTCCATCATGTGTGGATGGTTTTTTGTATATCCATGCATTTAATCTAGGAAATAAATCTTTATAGTATCCAAATTTACTGCAATGAGCATCCAATGCTGCCTAAAAAGAAAAAATTAAATAAGTAATGAAAGAAATAAAATAAAATTTGATATGATTAAATTGTGGAGTATTAACCCTAAATCGTCGGTATTAAATTGAGTTTTTCATCTGAAATTTTTATTTCAAAGTATTTGATTAGACCTACCACTATTTTATCCTTTTTGTTGGGTTCTATTTTATCTTGTTCTATAGAGGTGATGTAAGGACTAACGAGTATGAACTTTTTCTCATGGGAAAATACATTCAATTTTTTTTTCAAATATATGCGATTAGCCACTAAATAAGGCTAATATTCATTGTTAATATATATAATATTCATGTGCCTTATTATTCATAAACACCATTTTAGTGCATTTTACACTTTGAACGTCATTTCACATTATGATTGTAATACCTTCTTAAATTGCACTATTATGTGGTACATTTTTGAACATCATTTGAAGTACCCAATGATTCATCTGATTATACATATTTTAATTTTATATTTCTGTAAATTGATCTACACTCCAATATGAACATGTTTCATTCGGGGATCAATGGAGAATTCATGGAAGAAGATGGGGATATTTTGTGATGAAAGGAAGCAATTCTAGAGAAGACAGATTGGACACTATCCCACTGATGAGACTGTAGGGCCCAACATATAGTCTTAATGAATCCCAAATTTTGTGGGATGATATAATACATGCATAGGAACAAATAACTCTTCATGATCCAATGCTAATTAGGCCTCTATGGTGGTCATTAAGGCGGTCCAAGTTAGAGATACAATTCTGGGCCAGATTCTGCGGCCCAGAAAAACAGTCCACTAAATTTATCATATCTAGGAATCAGAAACTCGAAATGGGCCCAAATTGTACAGGAGGTTATAAGACATCCGTATCTCCATTTTATTATTCTATGGACCACTCTGATTCGGCCATCTAGAAGGTCTTTCAGATGCGTCTATTCGGTGAAGGAAAGCTGGCTGCCACCTCGGGTCAAGGGTGGAAAAATCAACTCTCCCTTACTTTCCACCCACCTATGGCCTACCACAATTAATTGCAGTGACTTGGACTATTGGAGTCTCGACCCAAGGGCTCAAAAATGCCTATTTAAGGCAGTGGTGTTGGAGGATTTAAGGATCTCTGATCTTGTTTTCATCTTAATGTTATGCTGCCAATTTCTCTTTGTAATGTTCTTCCTTCACATGTAAGTTGTTTTAATTCATCCTTGTTTCTTAATAAAAGTTATTCTTCTATTATTATTATATTCTTATCCTTATAACTTTGATACCGTTGGTTCAAGGTGTGAACTTTTTCATATCAAACCTTGTGAGATTATCACACAACGGTGGAGTGATTGTTATTTTATTGAGTTTTTTTACTTCTCCATTTCCTCCCTCATGAGTCTACTTTCCGCTTCCATTAAAACCATAGAATCAATGGAGGGATAACCCACTTATGGGTTTATCCAAGGGAATAGAAAGGGGCTAGATTGGATTTTATTTATCACCTCATTAATGTATAATCACTTCTTTAATTGATATTTTTATTTGATGATTTTTAAACTCCATCATCCTTGTTGAATTTAAGGCCACACACTTCAAGTGATAATACGAACCTTTACCTTGAAGTGATCAAAACATTGATCCTTCAAGTGTATAGGTGATTAGTATTAAACGGTGTAGTAATTAAACCAGTAAGTGATGATGTTGTTTTATCTCCTTAAATGAACCCATCTCAAATTTAATAAATTGAAATCATTAAAAAGAAAATACGTCCAATCCACCCCGAGCGATAACCTAGGATCAACTCATTCTTTTAATTTGAATTCACTTAAGTCTCTTAGAGTTCACTTAAACCCATCTAAAATCAATCCAAGTTGGCCACTTCATAGCCAAAAATAGTCCATAGAATGTACGTGTCTATAGGTTTCTTCTTAGGTCTCCGTGGATTCGATAACCCAAGCTAAACTACAAGGACCGTCTTACCTTCTTCTCTTGGGTAAATTTGAGCGAGAATCATATTTTGGCACCGTTTCCGGGGACCTAAGTAAGTTATCTTAGACACTATCATCCTTTTTTTCATTATACTTCTCTTTTCTCACTCCTCACTCCTATGGAAGTCAATTTTGAACAAGTCCAAACATGGGAAACCTATCCCTACTTTGATCACCCAACCCCATGTACGATGTACAATGACCATCCTAATTCCTACTTGTGGGATCATCAACAACCTACTGAACCACAATGTTTTTATTCATATGATCCACAATACATTCCAACCTATTATGAGATCCAATCCCAACAAGTCCAATCAGAACATCCTCCTGTGGAATTCCAACAACTTAATTATCCTCTTGGAATAGACCACATGTCCCAACACATTGACCATCCTAATCCACATACATTAATTGAAAAATTGTGTCAAAAAATGGAGATAATTAATTTTGAGGTTTCATCATTGAGGTTAGAACTACAAAGCATTAAAATTTGTGAGGAACCCATCCCTACAAAAACTGTCCCTTCCATAACCTTATGTGAAGTGTCTAGTTTCACAAAAACCCCACATGAATTTATTGAAGAACCAACCATTGGATTTGGGATAAATGAAGAGGATCAAGGAATTGTTGAAGGTTCTTTAAATCAGGAGGAAATTGAATTTTTGGATTCAAAAGAGGATAATTTAACATCATGGATTGCGTATCCTAAGTATAACTTCATTGATGAATTTTCAAAAACACCAACCATTGAACCATTTAAATAAATCACAAACTTTGAGTCCATATCCATTCCAAACACTGATCTTTCCAATTTTGTGGTTGAATCTTCTATTCAAAAGGAACCAATTCAGTTGAGAAATTTTGAAAATGAAATTGAGTTTAATTCTAAGTGCCAACTGATGTCTGAATTTCCTATCCAAACTGAGCTCGAAATTAGTATTCTTACTTCCTCGCTCAAGTATCCCTTCATAGTGTATAAACATGACCTTTATGATGGAATTAATTCTTCTCTTGAAACTAATAATTTAGGAATGATCATTGAAGTCTTAGGAAAGACTAGAGAAGCAACTAGATCCACCATTTCAGAAATTCATTGGATTTACCCACTCATTTTAGAAAATAAGATTGTGAATGAAACAAATTATAAACATAGAATCAATCCCAACCTAGTAGAATTGGTGAAACATGTGTTACTTAAAATATTGAAAGTTGGTATTGGGTAAGTTGGGGGGTTCAAGTTGAGCTAACGACCTTAAAAAAAGCGCTGCATGGGAGGAAACCCATGGTTTTCAAGTTTCCTATAATTTTGTTGTTTTAATAAAATTTATATTTTAATTAATCATTTTTATATTTAAAAAAATAGACTGTTGACTTGTTCTTCTATTATGAGTATGGATGGGTATGAAAGGGGAGCACCATATTCATCCGTGTCACGTGGTGTGATCCTTGAGTAATACCTTACCCAGAAATTTAAAAAGAAGACAATGTATCATCAGTTTATTTCATTTTATATATATATATTTATATTTTACTTATATATATATATACTATTTTTTTTGTTTGTTTTTTTCCTTTTTCCACTAGGGAACTCTGCAAGTGACATGGATATCAAAGGACTAAATTGTAGCAGCAAGAACTTCAAACTTCAACCACCAGGTGACTTCATTCCATGACCCTCATTTTCAATTTCCTTTTTGAACTTCCATTATCTGCCTCTACTCCTTCTAAATTTTCATTTCTTCAAACACTGGGGACAATGTTATTTTAAGTTGGGGGGGAGATAAAATAAAAAAAAATAATTTTGTGTCAAAAAAAATGAATGATTTGAAAAAAAAAGTGTAAATGGAAGAAAAAATTCCTTTAACTTTGAACATGGTAATACACATTGCACACTTTGAAACTGAATATCAAATAATTTATCATGCCCTCATTCTGATTTTAATCCTTGTATAATTTCATGAGCATAGATTTTGGAAAGTGTGGCTGTCCAATGTGATATTTCATCATTTATATTTTCATCCAAATAAAAAAAGATCACAATGCACGTCCCTTGGATAGTGGGGTATTAGTTTGAGTTCATGGGGTCCCCTAAATAAATAGCATAGGTTTGGTGATAATTTTAGTTTAAAATGAGTATTCAAAAAAAATTATTTTTTTTTGCGCGTAGAGCAATGAAATGACCTAATGCATGGCTTTCGGCACTTGGGGATCATGACTCCATAGTTATCTAGCCCAGAGTTAGTAATTTTATCTCTATTCTTGGTAATTTGAATTTGTTTTTGACTGAGTTAACTCGAGATGATGCCCGAGTGTGTGGGCTTCACTTGGTGCCCTAAGGTCTTTGAGCCTGGGAGTCATCGGCAAAGTCTCGCTATAGGGGTTGACTCTTTTGAGTGCAACTTCAATTACCATGGCAAAATTACAAAAACAAAAAAAAAACAAAAAAAAAAACAAAAAAAAAATTATACAAAAAAAAAGAATACTCATCTTAATATTGAAATGTGATTCGACCTAGAACTTCCGTAATATCCCCCTTGAATAAAGATGAACCCCCATGTCTATTGTGATGCACAACACATCCTCATACTTAATTGATATTGGATGAAATATGGCAATGAATTTGAACAAAGGAATGGGCTTGGGACTGGGATCTGCTTATGAAACTATCTTGTATTAAAATATTTTGATGGGTTTCATGATTTTTAGGTATAAGGTTTTTTTGGTGATCATTGTGTATTAAAATGTTTTTGGAAGAGGGAATTCGAATTTCATATTGTTGAGATATATTTTGCTCGGGACTAGAAAAACTCAAGTTGGGGGGTGTGATTAGCCACTAAATGAGGCTAATATTCATTGTTAATATATATAATATTCATGTGCCTTATTATTAATAGACACCATTTTAGTGAATTTTACACTTTGAACATCATTTCACATTATGATTGTAATACCTTCTTAAATTGCATTATTATGTGGTACATTTTTGAACATCATTTGAAGTACCCAATGATTCATATGATTATAAATATTTTAATTTAATATTTTTTTAAATTTATCTACACTCCAATTTGAACATGTTTCATTCAGAGATCAATGGAGAATTCATGGAAGAAGATGGGGATATTTTGTGATGAAAGGAAGCAATTCTAGAGAAGGCAGATTGAACACTAGCCCACTGATGAGACTGTGGGTCCCAACATACAGACCCAATAAATCCCAAATTTTGTGGGATGATAGAATACATGCGTAGGAACAAATAACTCTTTATGATCCAATGCTAATTCGGACTCTATGGTGGTCATTAAGGCGTCCCAAGTTAGAGATACAATTCTGGGCCAAATTCTGCGGCCCAGAAAAACAGTCCACTAATTTTATCATATCTCGAATTCGCAACTTAAAATGGGCCCAACGTTTACAGGAGGTTAGAAGACATCCGGAGCACCATTTTATTCTTCTATGTACCACTCTGATTCGGCCATCTAGAAGGTCTTTCAGACGCGTCTGTTCGGTGAAGGAAAGATGGCTGCCACCTCGGGTCAAGGGTGGAAAAATCAACTCTCCCTTACTTTCCACCCACCTATGACCTACCAAAATTAATTGAAGAGACTTGGACTGTTGGAGGCTCGACCCAAAGGCTCAAAAATGCATATTTAAGGCAGTGGTGTTGGAGGATTGAAGGATCTTTGATCTTGTTTTCATCTTAATGTTGTGCTGCCAATTTCTCTTTGTAATGTTCTTCCTTCACATGTAAGTTGTTTTAATTCATCCTTGTTTCTTAATAAAAGTTCTTCTTCTATTATTATTCTATTAATATCCTTATCACTTTGATATCGTTGGTTCAAGGTGTGAACTTTTTCATACCAAACCTTGTGAGATTATCACACAACAGTGGAGTGATTGTTATTTTATTGCGTTTTTTTTACTTCTCCATTTCCTCCCTCATGAGTCTACTTTCCGCTTCCATTGAAACCATAGAATCAATGGAGGGATAACCCACTTATGGGTTTATCCAAGGGAATAGAAAGGGGATGAATTGGATGTTATTTATCACCTCATTAATGTATAATCACTTTTTTAATTGAGATTTTTATTTGATGATTTTTAAACTCCATCATCCTTGTTGAATTTAAGGCCACACACTTCAAGTGCTAATACGAACCTTTACCTTGAAGTGATCAAAAATTTGATCCTTCAAGTGTATAGGTGATTAGTATTAAAGGGTGTAGGCATTAAACCAGTAAGTGATGATGTTGTTTTATCTCCTTAAATGAACCCATCTCAAATTTAAGAAATTGAAATCATTAAAACAAAAATACGTCTAATCCACCTCGAGCGATAACCAAGGATCAAATAATTATTTTAATTTGAATTAACTTAAGTCTCTTAGAGTTCACTTAAAACCATATAAAATAAATCCAAGTTGGCCACTTTATAGCCGAAACAGTCCATAGAATGTACGTGTCTATAGGTTTCTTCTTAGGTCTCTGTGGATTCGATAACCCAAGCTAAACTACAAGGACCGTCTTACCTTCTTCTCTTGGGTAAATTTGAGCGAGAATCAAATTTTGGCGCCATTTCCGGGGACCTAAGTAAGTTATCTTAGACACTATCATCCTTTTTTTCATTATAATTCTCTTTTCTCACTCCTCACTCCTATGGAAGTCAATTTTGAACAAGTCCAAACATGGGAAACCTATCCTTACTTTGATCACCCAACCCCATGTACGATGTACAATGACCATCCTAATTCCTACTTGTGGGATCATCAACAACCTACTGAACCACAATGTTTTTATTCATATGATCCACAAGACATTCCAACCTATTATGAGTTCCAATCCCAACAAGGCCAATCAGAACATCCTCCTGTGGAATTCCAACAACTTAATTATCCTCTTGGAATAGACCATATGTCCCAACACCTTGACCATCCTAATCCACATCCATTAATTGAAAAATTGTGTCAACAAATGGAGATAATTAATTTTGTGGTTTCATCATTGAGGTTAGAACTACAAAGCATTAAAACTTGTGAGGAACCCATCCATACACAAACTGTCCCTTCCATAACCTTATGTGAAGTGTATAGTTTCACACAAACTTTACATGAATTTATTGAATACCCAACCTTTGGATTTGGGATAGATGAAGAGGATCAAGGAATTGTTGAAGGTTCTTTAAATCAGGAGGAAATTTAATTTTTCGATTCAAAAGAGGATAATTTAATATCATGGATTGCGTCTCCTAAGTATAACTCCATTGATGAATTTTCAAAAACACCAACCATTGAACCATTCGAAGAAATCACAAACTTTGAGTCCATATCCATTCCAAACACTGATCTTTCCAATTTTGTGGTTGAATCTTCTATTCAAAAGGAACCAATTCAGTTGAGAAATTTTGAAAATGAAATTGAGTTTAATTCGAAGTGCCAACCGATGTCTAAATTTCCTATCCAAACCGAGCTAAAAATTAGTATTCTTACTTCCTCGCTCAAGTATCCCTCATAGTGTATAACCATTACCTTTATGATGGAGTTAGTTCTTCTCTTGAAACTAATAATGTAGTAAAGATCATTGAAGTCTTAGGAAAGACTAGAGAAGCAACTAGATCCACCATTTCAGAAATTCATTGGATTTACCCACTCATTTTAGAAAATAAGATTGTGAATGAAACAAATTATAAACATAGAATCAATCCCAACCTAGTAGAATATGTGAAACATGTGTTACTTAAAATATTGAAAGTTGGTATTGGGTAAGTTGGGGGGTTTAAGTCGAGCTAACGACCTTAAAAAAAGCGCTGCATGGGAGGCAACCCATGGTTTTCAAGTTTCCTATAATTTTGTTGTTTTAATAAAATTTATATTTTAATTAATCATTTTTATATTTAAAAAAAATAGATTGTTGACCTCTTCTTCTATTATGAGTATGGATGGGTATGAAAGGGGAGCACCATATTCATCCGTGTCACATGGTGTGATCCTTGAGTAATACCTTACCCATAAATTTAAAAAGTAGACAATGTATCATCCGTTTATTTCATTTTATATATATATACTTATATTTTACTTATATATATATATAGTCTTTTTTTTGTTTGTTTATTTTCCTTTTTCCACTAGGGAACTCTACAAGCGACATGGATATCAAAGGACTAAATTGGAGCAGCAAAAACTTCAAACTTCAACCACCAGGTGACTTCATTCCATGACCCTAATTTTCAATTTCCTTTTTGAACTTCCATTATCTTCCTCTATTCCTTCTAAATTTTCATTTCTTTAAACACTGGGGGCAGTGTTGTTTTAAGTTGGCGGGGGAGATAAAATAAAAAAATACTTTTGTGTAAAAAAAATGAATGATTTGAAGAAAAAAAGTTTAAATGGAAGGAAAAATTACTTTAACTTTGAACATGGTAATACACATTGCACACTTTGAAACTAAATATCAAATAATTTAGCATGCCCTGATTCTGATTTTAATCCTTGTATAATTTAATGAGCATAGATTTTGGAAAGTGTGGCTGTCCAATGTGATATTTCATCGTTTATATTTTCATCCAAATAAAAAAAAGATCACAATGCACGTCCCTTGGATAGTGGGGTATTAGTTTGAGTTCATGGGGTCCCCTAAATAAATAGAATAGGTTTGGTGATCATTTTAGTTTAATATGAGTATTCAAAAAAAATTAAATTTTTTTTTGCGCGTATAGAAATGAAATGACCTAATGCGTGGATTTCGACACTTAGGGATCGTGACTCCATAGTTGTCTAGCCCGGAGTTAGTAATTTTATCTCTATTTTTGGTAATTTGATTTTTTTTTTGACTGAGTTAACTCGAGATGATGCCCGAGTATGTGGGATTCACTTGGTGCCCTAAGGTCTTTGATCCTGGGAGTCATCGGCAAAGTCTCGCTACAGGGGTTGACTCTTTTGAGTGCAACTTCAATTACCATGGAAAAATTGCAAAAACAAAAAAAAACAAAAAACAAAAACAAAAAAAAAATTATACAAAAAAAAATGAATACTCATCTTAATATTGAAATGTGATTCCACCTAGCACTTCCGTAATTTCCCCCTTGAATAAAGATGAACCCCCATGTCTATTGTGATGCACAACACATCTTCATACTTAATTGATATTGGATGAAATATGACAATGAATTTGAACAAAGGAATGGGCTTGGGATTGAGATATGATTATAAAACTATCTTGTATTAAAATATTTTTATGGGTTTCATGATTGTTAGGTATAAGGTTTTTTTGGTGATCATTGTGTATTAAAATGTTTTTGGAAAAGGGAATTCGAATTTCATATTGTTGATATATATTTTGCTCGGGACTAGCAAAACTCAAGTTGGGGGGTGTGATTAGCCAAAAAATGAGGCTAATATTCATTGTTAATATATATAATATTCATGTGCCTTATTATTCATAAACACCATTTTAGTGCATTTTACACTTTGAACATCATTTCACATTATGATTGTAATACATTCTTAAATTGCACTATTATGTGGTACATTTTTGAACATCATTTGAAGTACCCAATGATTCATATGATTATAAATATTTTAATTTGATATTTTTGTAAATTTATCTAAACTCCAATATGAACATATTTCATTCAGGGATCAATGGAGAATTCATGGAAGAAGATGGGGATATTTTGGGATGAAAGGAAGCAATTCTAGAGAAGGCAGATTGGACACTAGCCCACTGATGAGACTGTGGGGCCCAACATACAGTCCCAATGAATCCAAAATTTTGTGGGATGATAGAATACATGTATAGGAACAAATAACTATTCATGATTCAATGCTAATTCGGCCTCTATAGTGGTCATTAAGGCGGCCCAAGTTAGAGATATAATTCTGGGCCAGATTCTGCGGCCCAGAAAAACAGTCCACTAATTTTATCATATCTCGGAATTCGCAACTTCAAATGGGCCCAACCTTTACAGGAGGTTAGAAGACATCCGGATAACCATTTTATTCTTCTATGTACCACTCTGATTCGGCCATCTAGAAGGTCTTTCAGACGCGTCTGTTCGGTGAAGGAAAGATGGCTGCCACCTCGGGTCAAGGGTGGAAAAATCAACTCTCCTTTACTTTCCACCCACCTATGACCTACCAAAATTAATTGCAGAGACTTGGACTGTTGGAGGCTCGACCCAAAGGCTCAAAATTGCGTATTTAAGGTAGTGGTGTTGGAGGATTGAAGGATCTTTGATCTTGTTTTCATCTTAATGTTGTACTGCCAATTTCTCTTTGTAATGTTCTTCCTTCACATGTAAGTTGTTTTAATTCATCCTTGTTTCTTAATAAAAGTTATTCTTCTATTATTATTATATTAATATCCTTATCACTTTGATACCTTTGGTTCAAGGTGTGAACTTGTTCATACCAAAACTTGTGATATTATCACACAACGGTGGAGTGATTGTTATTTTATTGCGTTTTTTTACTTCTCCATTTCCTCCCTCATGAGTCTACTTTCCGCTTCCATTGAAACCATAGAATCAATGGAGGGATAACCCACTTATGGTTTGATCCAAGGGAATATCAAGGGGCTGGATTGGATGTTATTTATCACCTCATTAATGTATAATCACTTCTTTAATTGAGATTTTTATTTGATGATTTTTAAACTCCATCATCCTTGTTGAATTTAAGGCCACACACTTCAAGTTCTAACACGAACCTTTACCTTAAAGTGATCAAAACTTTGATCCTTAAAGTGTATATATGATTAGTATTAAAGGGTGTAGGCATTAAACCAGTAAGTGATGATGTTATTTTATCTCCTTAAATGAACCCATCTCAAATTTAAGAAATTGAAATCATTAAAAAGAAAATACGTCCAATCCACCCCGAGTGATAACCTTTTTCAACTCATTCTTTTAATTTGAATTCACTTAAGTCTCTTAGAGTTCACTTAAACACATCTAAAATCAATCCAAGTTGGCCACTTCATAGCCGAAAATAGTCCATAGAATTTAGGTGTCTATAGGTTTCTTCTTAGGTCTCTGTGGATTCGATAACCCAAGCTAAACTACAAGGACCATCTTACCTTCTTCTCTTGGGTAAATTTGAATGAGAATCAGATTTTGGTGCTATTTCCGGGGACCTAAGTAAGTTATATTAGAAACTATCATCCTTTTTTTCATTCTACTTCTCTTTTCTCACTCCTCACTCCTATGGAAGTCAATTTTGAACAAGTCCAAACATGGGAAACCTATCCCTACTTTGATCACCCAACCCCATGTATGATGTACAATGACCATCCTAATTTATACTTGTGGGATCATCAATAAACTACTGAACCACAATTTTTTTATTCATATGATCCACAATACATTCCAACCTATTATGAGTTCCAATCCCAACAAGGTCAATCAGAACATCCTCCTGTGGAATTCCAACAACTTAATTATCCTCTTGGAATAGACCATATGTCCCAACACCTTGACCATCGTAATCCACATCCATTAATTGAAAAATTGTGTCAATAAATGGAGATAATTAATTTTGAGGTTTCATCATTGAGGTTAGAACTACAAAGCATTAAAACTTGTGAGGAACCCATCCCTACACAAACTGTCCCTTCCATAACCTTATGTGAAGTGTCTAGTTTCACACAAACCCCACATGAATTTATTGAAGAACCAACCTTTGGATTTGGGATAGATGAAGAGGATCAAGGAATTGTTGAAGGTTCTCTAAATCAGGAGGAAATTGAATTTTTGGATTCAAAAGAGGATAATTTAACATCATGGATTGCGTCTCCTAAGTATAACTCCATTGATGAATTTTCAAAAACACCAACCATTGAACCATTCGAAGAAATCACAAACTTTGAGTCCATATCCATTCCAAACACTGATCTTTCCAATTTTGTGGTTGAATCTTCTATTCAAAAGGAACCAATTCAGTTGAGAAATTTTGAAAATGAAATTGAGTTTAATTCGAAGTGCCAACCGATGTCTGAATTTCCTATCCAAACTGAGCTCAAAATTAGTATTCTTACTTCCTCACTCAAATTTCCCTTCATAGTGTATAACCATGACCTTTATGATGGAATTAATTCTTCTCTTGAAACTAATAATGTAGGAATGATCATTGAAGTCTTAGGAAAGACTAGAGAAGCAACTAGATCCACCATTTCAGAAATTCATTGGATTTACCCACTCATTTTAGAAAATAAGATTGTGAATGAAACAAATTATAAACATAGAATCAATCCCAACCTAGTAGAATTGATGAAACATGTGTTACTTAAAATATTGAAAGTTGGTATTGGGTAAGTTGGGGGGTTCAAGTCGAGCTAACGACCTTAAAAAAAGCGCTGCATGGGAGGCAACCCATGAGTTTCAAGTTTCCTATAATTTTATTGCTTTAATAAAATTTATATTTTAATTAATCATTTTTATATTTAAAAAAATAGGCTGTTGAACTGTTCTTCTATTATGAGTATGGATGGGTTTGAAAGGGGAGCACCATATTCATCCGTGTCACGTGGTGTGATCCTTGAGTAATACCTTACCCAGAAATTTAAAAAGAAGACAATGTATCATCAGTTTATTTCATTATATATATATACTTATATTTTACTTATATATATATATATACTCTTTTTTTGTTTGTTTGTTTTCCTTTTTTCACTAGGGAACTCTACAAGCGACATGGATATCAAAGGACTAAATTGGAGCAGCAAGAACTTCAAACTTCAACCACCAGGTGACTTCATTCCATGACCCTCATTTTCAATTTCCTTTTTGAACTTCCATTATCTACCTCTACTCCTTCTAAATTTTCATTTCTTCAAACATTGGTGATAGTGTTGTTTTAAGTTGGGGGGGGAGATAAAATAAAAAAAATACTTTTTTGTCAAAAAAATGAATGATTTGAAGAAAAAAGTGTAAATGGAAGGAAAATTTCCTTTAACTTTGAACATGGTAATACACATTGCACACTTTGAAACTGAATATCAAATAATTTAGCATGCCCTGATTCTGATTTTAATCCTTTTATAATTTCATGAGCATAGATTTTGGAAAGTGTGGCTGTCCAATGTGATATTTCATCGTTTATATTTTCATCCAAATAAAAACAAGATCACAATGCACGTCCCTTGGATAGTGGGGTATTAGTTTGAGTTCATGGGGTCCCCTAAATAAATATCATAGGTTTGGTGATCATTTTAGTTTAAAATGAGTATTCAAATTTTTTTTGCACGTAGAGCAATGAAATGACCTAATGCGTGGCTTTCAGCACTTGGGGATCGTGACTCCATAGTTGTCTAGCCCAGAGTTAGTAATTTTATCTCTATTTTTGGTAATTTGAATTTGTTTTTGACTGAGTTAACTCGAGATGATGTCCGAGTATGTAGGCTTAACTTGGTGCCCTAAGGTCTTTGAGCCTGGGAGTCATCGGCAAAGTCTCGCTACAGGGGTTGACTCTTTTGAGTGCAACTTCAATTACCATGGCAAAATTGCAAAAAGAAAAAAAAAACAAAAAAAAAAACAAAAAAAAAAACAAAAAAAAAATACAAAAAAAATGAATACTCATCTTAATATTGAAATGTGATTCCATCTAGCACTTCCGTAATTTCCCCCTTGAATAATGATGAACCCCCATGTCTATTGGGATGCACAACACATCCTCATACTTAATTGATATTGGATGAAATATGGCAATGAATTTGAACAAAGGAATGGGATTGGGATTGGGATCTGCTTATGAAACTATCTTGTATTAAAATATTTTTATGGGTTTCATGATTGTTAGGTATAAGGTTTTTTTGGTGATCATTGTGTATTAAAATGTTTTTGGAAAAGGGAATTCGAATTTCATATTGTTGAGATATATTTTGCTCGGGACTAGCAAAACTCAAGTTGGGGGTGTGATTAGCCACTAAATTAGGCTAATATTAATTGTTAATATATATAATATTCATGTGCCTTATTATTCATGAACACCATTTTAGTGCATTTTACACTTTGAACATCATTTCACATTATGATTGTAATACCTTCTTAAATTGCACTATTATGTGGTACATTTTTGAACATCATTTGAAGTACCCAATGATTAATCTGATTATACATATTTTAATTTGATATTTTTGTAAATTGATCTAAACTCCAATATGAACATGTTTCATTCAGGGATCAATGGAGAATTCATGGAAGAATATGGGGATATTTTGTGATGAAAGGAAGCAATTCTAGAGAAGGCAGATTGGACACTAGCCCACTGATGAGACTGTGGGGCCCAAAATACAGTCCCAATGAATCCCAAATTTTTTGGGATGATATAATACATGCATAGGAACAAATAACTATTCATGATCCAATGCTAAGTAGGCCACTATGGTGGTCATTAAGGCGGCCCAAGTTAGAGATACAATTCTGGGCCAGATTCTGCGGCCCAGAAAAACAGTCCACTAATTTTATCATATCTCGGAATCAGTAACTCCAAATGGGCCCATATTTTACATGTGGTTAGAAGACATCAGGAGAGACATTTTATGCTTCTATGTCCCACTCTGATTCGGAAATCTAGAAGGGATTTCAGATGCATCTGTTCGGTGAAGGAAAGATGGCTACCACCTCGGGTCAAGGGTGGAAAAATCAACTCTCCCTTACTTTCCACCCACCTATGGCCTACCAAAATTAATTGAAGAGACTTGGAATGTTGGAGGCTCGACCCAAGGGATCAAAAATTCCTCTTTAAGGCAGTGGTTTTGGAGGATTGAAGGATCTTTGATCTTGTTTTCATCTTAATGTTATGCTGCCAATTTCTCTTTGTAATGTTCTTCCTTCACATGTAAGTTGTTTTAATTCATCCTTGTTTCTTAATAAAAGTTCTTCTTCTATTATTATTATATTATTATCCTTATCACTTTGATACTGTTGGTTCAAGGTGTGAACTTTTTCATACCAAACCTTGTGAGATTATCACACAACGGTGGAGTAATTGTTATTTTATTGCGTTTTTTAGTTCGTCATTTCCTCCCTCATGAGTCTACTTTCTGCTTCCATTGAAACCATAGATTCAATGGAGGGCTAACCCACTTATGGGTTGATCCAAGGGAATAGAAAGGGGCTGAATTGGATGTTATTTTTCACCTCATTAATGTATAATCACTTCTTTAATTGAGATTTTTATTTGATGATTTTTAAACTCCATCATCCTTGTTGAATTTAAGGCCACACACTTCAAGTGCTAATACAAACTTTTACCTTGAAGTGATCAAACTTTGATCCTTCAAGTGTATAGGTGATTAGTATTAAAGGGTGTAGGAATTAAACCAGTAAGTGATGATGTTGTTTTATCTCCTTAAATGAACCCATCTCAAATTTAAGAAATTGAAATCATTAAAAAGAAAATACGTCCAATCCACCCCAAGCGATAACCTAGGATCAAATCATTCTTTTAATTTGAATTAACTTAAGTCTCTTAGATTTCACTTAAACCCATATAAAATCAATCCAAGTTGGCCACTTCATAGCCGAAAATAGTACATAGAATGTTCGTTTCTATAGGTTTCTTCTTAGGTCTCTGTGGATTCGATAACCCAAGATAAACTACAAGGACCGTATTACCTTCTTCTCTTGGGTAAATTTGAGCGAGAATCAAATTTTGGCACCGTTGCCAGGGACCTAAGTAAGTTATATTAGACACCATCATCCTTTTTTTCATTCTACTTATCTTTTCTCACTCCTCACTCCTATGGAAGTCAATTTTGAACAAGTCCAAACATGGGAAACGTATCCCTACTTTGATTACCCAACCCCATGTACGATGTACAATGACCATCCTAATTCCTACTTGTGGGATCATCAACAACCTACTGAACCACAATGTTTTTATTCATATGATCTACAATACATTCCAACCTTTTATGAGTTCCAATCCCAATAAGTCCAATCAGAACATCCTCCTGTGGAATTCCAACAACTTAATTATCCTCTTGGAATAGACCATATGTCCCGACACCTTGACCATCCTAATCCACATCCATTAATTGAAAAATTGTGTCCACAAATGGAGATAATTAATTTTGAGGTTTCATCATTGAGGTTAGAACTACAAATCATTAAAACTTGTGAGGAACCCATCCCTTCAAAAACTGTCCCTTCCATAACCTTATGTGAAGTGTCTAGTTTCACACAAACCCCACATGAATTTATTGAAGAACCAAACTTTGGATTTGGGATAGATGAAGAGGATCAAGTAATTGTTTAAGGTTCTTTAAATCAGGAGGAAATTGAATTTTTGGATTCAAAAGAGGATAATTTAACATCATGGATTGCGTCTCCTAAGTATAACTCCATTGATGAATTTTCAAAAACACCAACCATTGAACCATTCAAAGAAATCACAAACTTTGAGTCCATATCCATTCCAAACACTGATCTTTCCAATTTTGGGGTTGAATATTCTTTTCAAAAGGAACCAATTCAGTTGAGAAATTTTGAAAATGAAATTGAGTTTAATTCAAAGTGCCAACCGATGTATGAATTTCCTATCCAAACCGAGCTAAAAATTAGTATTCTTACTTCCTCGCTCAAGTATCCCTTCATAGTGTATAACCATTACCATTATGATGGAATTAATTCTTCTCTTGAAACTAATAATGTAAGAATGATCATTGAAGTCTTAGGAAAGACAAGAGAAGCAACTAGATCCACCATTTCAGAAATTCATTGGATTTACCCACTCATTTTAGAAAATAAGATTGTGAATGAAACAAATTATAAACATAGAATCAATCACAACCTAGTAGAATTAGTGAAACATGTGTTACTTAAAATATTGAAAGTTGGTATTGGGTAAGTTGGGGGGTTCAAGTCGAGCTAACGACCTTAAAAAAAGTGCTGCATGGGAGGCAACCCATGGTTTTCAAGTTTCCTATAATTTTGTTGTTTTAATAAAATTTATATTTTAATTAATAATTTTTATATTTAAAAAAAATAGACTGTTGACCTGTTCTTCTATTATGAGTATGGATGGGTATGAAAGGGGAGCACCATATTCATCCGTGTCACGTGGTGTGATCCTTGAGTAATACCTTACCCAAAAATTTAAAAAGAAGACAATGTATCATCAGTTTATTTCATTATATATATATATATACTTATATTTTACTTATATATATATATATACTATTTTTTGTGTTTTCCTTTTTCCACTCGGGAACTCTGCAAGCGACATGGATATCAAAGGACTAAATTGGAGCAGCAAGAACTTCAAACTTCAACCACCAGGTGACTTCATTCCATGACCCTCATTTTCAATTTCCTTTTTGAACTTCCATTATCTACCTCTACTCCTTCTAAATTTTCATTTCTTCAAACATTGGGGACAGTGTTGTTTTATGTTGGGGGGAGATAAAATAAAAAAAAATACTTTTGTGTAAAAAAAATGAATGATTTGAAGAAAAAAAGTGTAAATGGAAGGAAAAATTTCTTTAACTTTGAACATGGTAATACACATTTCACACTTTGAAACTGAATATCAAATAATTTAGCATGCCCTGATTCTGATTTTAATCCTTGTATAATTTCATGAGCATAGATTTTGGAAAGTGTGACTGTCCAATGTGATATTTCATCGTTTATATTTTCATCCAAATAAAAAAAAGATCACAATGCACGTCCCTTGGATAATGGGGTATTAATTTGAGTTCATGGGGTACCCTAAATAAATAGCATAGGTTTGGTGATCATTTTAGTTTAATATGAGTATTCAAAAAAAAATTAATTTTTTTTTGCGCGTAGAGCAATGAAATGACCTAATGTATGGCTTTCGGCACTTGGGGATCATGACTCCATAGTTGTCTAGCCCAGAGTTAGTAATTTTATATCTATTTTTGGTAATTTGAATTTGTTTTTGACTGAGTTAACTAAAGATGATGCCCGAGTATGTGGGCTTCACTTGGTGCCCTAAGGTCTTTGAGCCTGGGAGTCATCGGCAAAGTCTCGCTACAGGGGTTGACTCTTTTGAGTGCAACTTCAATTACCAAGGCAAAATTGCAAAAACAAAAAAAAAACAAAAAAAAAAACAAAAAAAAATTATACAAAAAAAAATGAATACTCATCTTAATATTGAAATGTGATTACACCTAGCACTTCCGTAATTTCCCCCTTGAATAAAGATGAACCCCCATGTCTATTGTGATGCACAACACATCCTCATACTTAATTGATATTGGATGAAATATGACAATGAATTTGAACAAAGGAATGGGATTAGGATTGGGATATGCTTATGAAACTATCTTGTATTAAAATATTTTGATGGGTTTCATGATTGTTAGGTATAAGGTTTTTTTGGTGATCATTGTGTATTAAAATGTTTTTGGAAAAAGGAATTTGAATTTCATATTGTTGAGATATATTTTGCTCAGGACTAGCAAAACTCAAGTTGGGGGGTGTGATTAGCCACTAAATGAGGCTAATATTCATTTTTAATATATATAATATTCATGTGCCTTATTATTCGTAAACACCATTTTAGTGTATTTTACACTTTGAACATCATTTCACATTATGATTGTAATACCTTCTTAAATTACACTATTATGTGGTACATTTTTGAACATCATTTGAAGTACCCAATGATTCATCTGATTATAAATATTTTAATTTGATATTTTTGTAAATTTATCTACACTCCAATATGAACTTGTTTTATTCAGGTATCAATGGAGAATTCATGGAAGAAGATGGGGATATTTTGTGATGAAAGGAAGCAATTTTAGAGAAGGCAGATTGGACACTATCCCACTGATGAGACTGTGGGGCCCAACATACAGTCCCAATGAATCCCAAATTTTGTGGGATGATAGAATAAATTCATAGGAACAAATAACTCTTCATGATCCAATGCTAATTCGGCTTCTATGGTGGTCATTAAGGCGGACCAAGTTAGAGATACAATATTGGGCCAGATTCTGCGGCCGAGAAAAACAGTCCACTAATTTTATCATATCTCGGAATCAGAAACCTCAAATGGGCCCAAATTTTACAGGAGGTTATAAGACATCTGGAGACCCATTTTATGATTTTCTGGCCCACTCTTATTCGGCCATCTAGAAGGCCTTTCAGACGCGTCTGTTCGGTGAAGGAAAGCTGGCTGCCACCTCGAGTCAAGGGTGGAAAAATCAACTCTCCCTTACTTTCCACCCACCTATGGCCTACCACAATTAATTGAAGAGACTTGGACTATTGGAGGCTCGACCCAAGGGCTCAAAAATGCCTATTTAAGGCAGTGGTGTTGGAGGATTGAAGGATCTTTGATCTTGTTTTCATCTTAATGTTATGCTGCCAATTTCTCTTTGTAATGTTCTTCCTTCACATGTAAGTTGTTTTAATTCATCCTTGTTTCTTAATAAAAGTTCTTCTTATATTATTATTCTATTCTTATCCTTATCACTTTGATACCGTTGGTTCAAGGTGTGAACTTGTTCATACCAAACCTTGTGAGATTATCACACAACAGTGGAGTGATTGTTATTTTATTGCGTTTTTTTTACTTCTCCATTTCCTCCCTCATGAGTCTACTTTCCACTTCCATTGAAACCATAGAATCAATGGAGGGCTAACCCACTTATGGGTTGATCCAAGGGAATAGAAAGGGGCTGGATTGGATGCTATTAATCACCTCATTAATGTATAATCACTTCTTTAATTGAGATTTTTAATTGATGATTTTTAAACTGCATCATCCTTGTTGAATTTAAGGCCACACACTTCAAGTGCTAATACGAACCTTTACCTTGAAGTGATCAAAGCTTTGATCCTTAAAGTGTATAGGTGATTAGTATTAAAGAGTGTAGGCATTAAACCAGTAAGTTATGATGTTGTTTTATATCCTTAAATGAACCCATCTCAAATTTAAGAAATTGAAATCATTAAAAAGAAAATACGTCCAATCCACCCTGAGCGATAACCTAGGATCAACTCATTCTTTTAATTTGAATTCACTTAAGTCTCTTAGAGTTCACTTAAACCCATCTAAAATCAATCCAAGTTGGCCACTTCATAGTCGAAAACAGTCCATATAATGTACATGTTTATAGGTTTCTTCTTAGGTCTCTGTGGATTCGATAACCCAAGCTAAACTGCAAGGACCGTCTTACCTTCTTCTCTTGGGTAAATTTGAGCGAGAATCAATATGAATGCTAAAAATATGAAATTTATTTAGTCATAAATAAAAAATTATATCAACTTTTGGAAAATAAAATCATAAAAACTTACCTTATGTATACATTTACAACTGATATGCCTATCCATTCATAATTGAAGATTTTAGTTGCACTCACAACACTAATGAAGTCTTGATCTTTCTCTCCACACATATTTCCTTCAAATTCAACTATGTGTTTTCCACCATCTTTTAACTTTGTTTCCACATAAACCTTGAATGATAGTCAATGTGGATATATAACGTGTGGGCTAATGGTCCGTTTAGTAGATCTTTTTGATCAGTTGGTCGATCCTTTTGATGGTTTTGAGGAGGTTTTTTGTTTCATCCCCTTCTCTTTGTCTGTCTATAATAACATTCATCAATTCAGACCTTTTTCATTAATTTTTAATGGTTTAGCTTAAAAAGTAAATTGTAAATAAATGCCTCCTTGTCAGCATGTTTTTTATAAGATGTGACAGACATGTGATGAATGTTCCAATAGACCATATTAATATTATCCTCATGAATTGGAATGGGTAACTATGCACTCGGATCATGGGATATGCTGATCGAAACTCGCACATGACATGTTGGAAGTGGTCTGTTGTGCAACATTTCCTTTGGAATATTGAACACTGTATCCCTTTCCACAAAGTGATGGGTGGGTGTTGCTAGATATAAATCATAGTCATTATCACCCTATATAATATCATTACAAGAAAGGTATCAATGTCTATATGATTCACATTTCATAGAAACATTTATGAAAACATCGATTAACTCTACTAAAACATCTCTTTGAGGGGAATGGCTAGCCTCATAACTGGTGGGAGTGGGACAGGATCTCTATGTGGTGGTTGTTCTTGATTTTCTTCTTCTATTTTCCTTTACCTCATTAAATTTTCCATCATTTATATTTTCCATTGGAATTATCCTTAAAGGGTAGATATTCTTTCTCTTATCTATTTTATTAATTAACTTTGATCATCCTCTTGTTTTTTTCTCAAAATATGTTCAGGGCGTCACCACAAAACCCACACCTCTGATGCGACCATACTATTTTGGCTACTTCAAGGCCACTGATAGTTTATATTCATCAAAAACATTTTTTTCTTATTCTTGTGATTATTTCAGATATAAAATATAGGAAAATAAGTGATCATTATTATGTAATACTGATTTAAAGAAAAACTAATTTTTATTATGTAATACTTACACATGTTTCCCACACTTTTTGTGTGTTTTCATCTATTAGTATCCCGTATTTATCTACACATGACTCCTTCCATAGTACATGGCATGGGACTGAAGTGGATTTGGATTTTTAGCCACCAATCTACATATAAATAGAGGAACATAATTATGATGTTGTTATATGTCACATAAAAGTATTGCAGTCAGTTTAAAATACATACTAATATTTTTTCAAGTGAAGCATACCCCATCCTTGCTTTATGGTAGGGGTACACTAGTTTTCTGCTCATTCTTTGTTTCCATCACTTAGTTGTTGTTTCATAAATAAAAAAAATTTAAATCAAAGTGATGAATACATGTATCATCAAACAATGTATTACTAGCCATAATGTTCCTAAAAAGACTCATCTGTATGATGGCTAGTAAAAACATCCCACACTTCTTGGGTTATCAGGTAATCATAGATAATCAGTGGTTGTAGGTTTATTTTCCCTTCATCATCTTTAAGATGATGTCTTATTAGAATTGTGTGAAGTCCTCTATGAATCCTTCTAGAAAGAATTAATACATACTTATTATGGGATTCATCTATGATATATTTACTTTGTAATGAGTGAGGAAGAGTAATTCAATGTTTCATTATTTTAATTTTCAATAAAATAAATAAATGATATCATAATGTTACCATAATATCATCCCACATCAGTGTCTTAATATCACACACAACATGGTGACATGAATCTACATCAATCGGAACATGTTTCTAAGTGAAAATTTCAATATAACTGCTGAACATAGCCTTGTGGGGGTTAACATGTTGACCCTACACATTCCATTCCATCTCGAATTTGATGCCTTTGGCTTTCGCCTTAATGGGTTTTGCTAACATCGTCAAACTATGACACTCCTGTTTTTTCTGAGGCGTCGTTCCTTCTCCACCTACTATTTACTCATAATAAACATCTTCAATATGTTCCTCTGGAGAATTAATATTGGCATGTGTAGATGGTCATTGTACCTTTTCACTAGGAGTAGCAGCAGGTTGAGAAACTTGTTGTTTCTCAAGAATGAGAGAACCAACATGTGCAGAAGGTCATTCCTCTATAGTGCGAGTAGCAGTAGGTTGAGAGACCTGTTGTTCCTCAGTATTGGGAGCACCAACACGTGCAGAAGTCATTATCTGTATAAGTTGTTTAACATTTAATTTATATTACATAAATGAAGCCAAAATGGATAATAACATGAGGTCACATGATGTATATTAAAAAAATGTAACTTGATTATTGAACTCTCTCTTTCTTTTTTTAAGTCTTAAGGTATTTGAACCCTCTATTGATGATCCAAATCCCTTCATTATAGTCTCCTCTAACATAAAAAATTCCATCTACCTTAGGACTGCTATCAAATTATTGTGGTGTCCTAAGGAAAGGGTCATCCTCAGTTGAATTTTCATCTGACTCTTCAGTGGTCTTGGTTGATAACAGAACAATTTACCACTTTCAGTTTGTGGGATCTGGAACATAAAATACTTGTACTACCTGTGATGCCATTATAAACGGTTATTCTTTATACACTTCCTTACTAAAATAAAATTTCATGAATCCCAATTCATCCATTTTAATTGCACTTCTGTTATCAACCCACTTTCATTGAAAAATTAGCACTTGGAATGTTGTATAACCCAACTCCCATATTTGTTTAATGATTCCAAATTATGGCATATTTGTATAAATTGGATTTTTTTCCTTAGTACCAGAAACATTCATCGCTTTAGCCATGAGTTCAACTCCACTATTTTTCATGGTAATTTCTTCATCATGCTCATTTTTATAGAGCGTGTAACCATTATAAGATAATACATACACACTTGGTCCTATGGATATCAATAAAATTCATTCTAAAATTGAATCTGGATTTTCATTTGACTCCATAAAAATATGGTCCTGAAACCATCCTATAAACTGTTGATTATGTGTATTTGATATTCATATTTCATCCCTTGATAGATTTAAATGCCTAATAATTTATTTATGGGTTTTAAAATATGGGGAAACCTCCAAAATGTTATAAAAAATGTGAAGGTGGGCCTAATCCCAATCTATAATATTGATTGTGACAACATCTCTTTTAGAAATTATTTCACCCACAAGCTGCCCGGTGTGATGAGATTTCGGTATACCAATGATTTCTACACCAAATAGGTATTTTGTAAATAATTCAACGACTTCCTTAACTATATATCACTCTAAAATACAACCCTCTGACCAACTTTGATTTTTGGCATACCATTTCAAAATCTTCAAATACCATTTAATGGGGTACATCCATTTATAGTGTACATGACCACATAGTCGAATCTCTTTTCCAAGTGAACCATCAAATGAAACATCATATCAAATAATGTTGATGGGAAGAATATTTACAATTCACATAATATGACGGTAATTTCTCTTTCCATAGTCACCAATTTTGCTGGGTCTATAAATTTTCTACATATATCTTTGAATAAGAAATAGAGTTTGGTTGATGTATGATGGAAATTCTTGGGAAAAAATGAATGTAAATCTATAGGAATTAGATCTTACATCAAAACATGGAAGCCATGTGATTTCATACCCTTTAACTTTAAATCAGTCATTGATATGATGTTCTTGATATTCGATGAATACCCCTCTAGAACCTTAGCATCATTCAAGAAGTTTTAAAACTAATATCTCTCTTTTCTAGAAATAGTGTAAGCAGTTAGAGGAAGAAAAGTTCATTTTTCACCCTTCACTGGCACCAACTATTCTCGTATTCCCATGTCAACCATGTCTAACTTGGCCTTAATTACATCCTTTGTTTTGTCGGGTGCATTTAGAAATGTGTCGATGACACTATCACATACATTTTTTTCAACATGTATAACATCAAGAAATGTATAATGTACAAAAAATTGCATTATTGTAATTCAAAAAAAAACTGATCTCTTTTTCCAAATGGTTTTCGTAAGGTTTTTCAAAAATGGTTTACCAAAAGTAGTGTCCGCATATTTTACTTTCTCAAATAATTGATCACCTATTAGTGCTGATGGTGATGTATGTTCTTCTGAAATTCCATCGATTGTTGTCATCCAAGATCGGTACTTATGTCATCGAGGTAGAAATCTGCGATGTCCTAGAAACACGGTTTTCGATGAATGTTTCAACCTAATTGATTGTGTACCTTATTTAGAGATGAAACACCCTTGAGTTCCTTTAATGTTATATCCTGAAAAATTTCCATGAGTAGGAAATTCATTTATCATCCCATACAACATGGCTCTTAATGTGAAATCTTCATTTATCTAAGCATCATACAACATAACACCTGAATCCCACAATAATTTCAAATCCTCAATCAATGGAGCCAAATAAACATCAATATCATTACCTAGTTTTTTTTGTCTGAATATAAGCATAGATAACAAAATGTATTTTCATTTCATGAATAGCCATAGTGGCAAGTTATAATTTACCAACATAACTGGCCATTTACTGTGAGTTCTTATTTGAAAACCAAAAGGATTCACTCCATCTGTAGATAACGCAAGATGAAGGTTTCTAGGTTCATTTCCAAATTTAGGATACTCGTGATCAATTCTCTTCCACCAAGGAGAGTCTTCTAGGTGACATATTTTCCCATATTTATTTCTTGTGTATGTGTGCCATGTAAATTTCTCTGTAGTATCCTCACTTCTATATAGGAACCTAAACATTGGAATGATAAGAAAGTACCATACAACTTTCTTAAGACCAGATTCATCTTTCTTGTACTGAGAAGCACCACACTTTGGGAATTATCTAAGTGATTTTTGGTCCTTGTGTAATAGTATAGAGTCATTCAGACATGCATGTATTCTTTCAGAGATCATACCCATCAAGCTTATCATTCATTTGGCATCGTATGTTTATCTTGGGAGCTCTTTATCTTCTAGGAGCATGTCATTAAAGAGAGAAATTAATTATGTAAAGCTATAATCACTCCATCCATTGCCTAATTTCAAATTATACAACTTCAATATAGCTAATAATGTTGTATATTTAGTGAAACCACCATACAATGGCATCTTTGCACAACTCTTTAACTGCTCAATTTTTTTTGGGAAATCATGAAGTTCATATTCAACTATCCTTGTAATTTTCTCAGTATGATCATCATCATCATTAATATATGTAATCAAATCCTTGATATAGTTTTCTTTATTTTCCACACTTGTAATCATATCAGATGAGCCATAAAACATAGTATTATCCCAGCCACTATCTATATTCTCTTTTCCCCATGCTTATTCCAACATTTATAACTTCGATCTATTCCTTAAAAGATCAAGTGTTCTTCCAACTCCTCTGGACTAACTTGTCTTTAATAACAATAGCTTAAACATGGAAAAAGTATTTGAGAAGGTTCATATGCATGATCTTTTACAAACATGATGAACTCTTTCACCCCATCTTCATACTCTTTTTTCAAACGATTGGAATCCATCCATCCTTTATTCATATCCATCCTATTTGATTTGGTGATATTAATATTTAAAAAAATAAATACACAAAACGTTGATATAAAAATTAACCAAGGCTAAAAAAATTTATAGACTTTAAGTATCCTTTGAAAACTATTTATAAAAACACAATTGAAACCCTATTAAAAAACCAACCATTTACACAAATTCCTCTTTAAAATAACATTCCCTTTTTAAAATGAACCTATCAATACTGAAACATATTTCTCAAAACCCCAATTCCTTTTTTTAAATAATTTTAAGGCTATTTAAAACCAAAAAGGGTATGTTGAACACATATAATTTTTTAAGAAATGTTTCAAAACACTTGAATCATTTTAAAAAATCTACTTAGGCATTTTCACAAAGACATAAATCCCAAGATAGGCACTTTATAAAGGATACATGAATAAAAAATAACCAACATTTTATAAAATGTAAAGATATAAAAGATTTATCATGTATCTCATGAATAAATAGTATGAATCCTATAGTTTACTTCTGTAATACTATTGTTGAGTGAATAAGTGATAGATAAAGACATAAGTGTCACTTGGCCTTGATACTTTTGAACATAAAGTCACATCTCTTCAAAGTGGGAAACCATCTTCCACTTGAGATTGGTGTTTTCATCAATCTACCATTAAGATCTTAGAAGGATCACTCATAAAACTCTAAGAAAATGAACCATACCACATTCTTAGATAATTCCTTCTTAGCGATTCCAATCAGGAAGAATCCTAGTTGACCCTCTGATATCAAATTAATCTTAGAGAACACTTTATCACCTATGTATTGATAAAATAGTCTATCAATACCTATAAGTGGATATAAGTTCATTGATATCACTTAGAATAACCTATAATAGTCGACAAATATTCTCAATTATCCATTTGATTTTTTTGGAAAAAACTAAGGCACCCCAAAGGGATATAATCATTCATATGAACCCCTTCACCTCGAAGTCATTCAATTGAGCCTTCTTATCTCATAGCTCCAGAGGATCCATCTTATATGGTGGAATAGATATATGATTCACACCTTGTAAGAACACAATCATTAACTCAACCTGTCCCTTGGGTAATAACCTAGAGAAGTCCTTGGGAAATATATCTAGGATATATATTAAGATGTTATATATATGTATGTATATGTCTCTATACCAGGGGTGGTATTAATACTGACGATAGGGACTCTTCTCATAACGAGCATCGGAAAATATAAGCCGCTACATCTTATAAGGTCATCCATGAGAGTAAATTGAAAATTCTACCAACATAATGGAACAAGACCTACAAAAATAAAAAATAAATTATCTCTTACTTTTGAAAAATATGAGTCGCTACATCTTACCAATCATTAATCCATGTAATTTCTATAATATTAGGGATACATTATCTCTTACTACTATCGATAGATATTTTCATCTCCTCATAGTAATCTCTATACTCATTCCTATTCTAGTAGGGACAAAGGAAATGGTGTAAGATCATGTCATGTAGATTATACCTTGATTTGACACCAATTATCTTTATAAAAATTGATCATCAATCCAAATATTAGGAAGAAAACCAATAACCATAAACATCATCCTTATATTGTCCCATAATGAAGGGTTCCATCAAAGATAGCATTATAGAACACACCTTTATTCATAAATGTAAAAACCAAATGCTCACATAAATTTCTAAAATTATTCTGGTTGTGATATGATTTCTTTAATTGAAAGAAACCTATGATAGTATCAAGAAATAATGTCAAAATCATCAAACTATTATACAACATAACAAAAGCTTATCGGTTACCCAATCCACCATAATTTCAAGAAGACAATCATGATAATTTAAATAACCATACACTATAGGCTATAGACCTCTAAATAACACCTAACAAACTCGAGTGACTATAAATACAACACTTAAAATGAAATCATTCACCATGTAGCTAAAATATCCACACATAAGACACATATTTTCCACTATTACCACATTCTCAAAAAATAGGGAACATGAATTCTAAAACAAAGTTCACTACCCTTGATGATCCTTTACAATACCTTAATTAATTTATAAAAGAAAAAAGGAATGATCCACACCATTAAAAGAAATCCTATGGGGAACAATTATTGAATACTAGAATCAAAATAATCCATAATATAATGATTCCAAAATGGTTATTTCATGTTCATATATATAAATTGGATAGTGAAACTAATGAAAAATAGTTAACCTCATTAGCAATACCAAACATCCAAGTCTAGATTCTCAGACCTCAAAAGCATCCCCTAGTAATAGAAACAACTACTATGGGTATAAGCTACCATAACACCAATGTGAAATCCTATATGATACCAAAAATGTGTTATATATAAGTAAAAATCATGAACAATGGCCATGAAGATGATGTGGAGCATGAAACCTGTGTATGACAGTCAGGGGATGAGGAGTCGGCAGTGGAGGAGGAGGAGGAGGAGGAGTCGGTAGCGGTGGAGGAGGAGTCAGTAGCGGAGGAGGAGGAAGATGAGTCGGCGACAACGACAGAGGAGGAGGAGGAAGAGGAGGGGGAGGAGGAGGAGGCGAGGGTAGCGTTGGCAGAGGAGGAGGAGGAGTCGGCAGCAGCAGAGAAGGAGGAGGTTGAGGAGGAGAAGGAGGTAGTGGTGATAGAGGAGGAGTCGACAGTAGAGGAGGAGGAGGAGGAGGAGGAGTTGGCGGCAGCAGTGGTGAAGGAGGAGGAGTCGACCGCAAAGGAGGAGGAGGAGGCATTTTTCAGCTTCTACGAGAGCTTGAGGCATGTGAGCGGAGGAGGAGGTTTTAGGGACGATTTATAAAATCATGTAAACCTTTTATCAGTGATAAGTAAAAAGAGATGATAAATGTATGTTTTATCAGCGCTAAAACAGAAAGCACTGATAAAACATGCCTTTATCAATGCTTTTTAGCGCTGATAAAACTATAATGATAATAAATTATTTATATTTTTATTTATATTTATAAAATTATATGTATACTATATATATATATATTTATAATAATAATTATAAATAACTACATATTTATTTATATTTACATATTTAATAAATATATATTTATTTATAATTATAAATTTATAATAAATATATTTATTATATTGATAATTATATATAATTAATATCATTATTATATTTTTATAATTATTTAAATATATCTATATTTATTTAGAATTATATTTGTATATATCTATTATAATTTTATAATTATTTAATAACTTTTAATTAATATATATATATATATATATATTATAAATATATATTTATTACATATTTATTATAATTATATATTTATTACATATATATTTTAATTATAGTCATAAATATAAATAAATTTATATATATATATTTAAATACTTATGAAATTAAAATAAATATATTAATTATATATAGTCATAAATATAAATAAATAAATAAATATTTATTTATTTATTATTTAAATAATTATGAAATTAAAATAATTAAAATAATTATATATATTTTTTATAATTTCATAATTATTTAAATAAATAAATATTTCTATTTAAATAATTATCAAATTATAATAAATATATTTATAATAACTATATTTATTATATTTATAATTATAATTATAAATAAATAAATATTTATTTGTAGTCATAAATATATATATATATATTTAAATACTTATGAAACTCAAATAAATATATTAATTAAATATATTTTTATAATTTCGTAATTATTTAAATAAATAATACTTATGAAATTAATATAAATAATAATAAATATATTTATAATGGGGGTTCAAAACCCATTGGGCGCAGGTACTGTAGCAGTATTTGTAGGGGGTATTGTAGCAGCGGAGGTACTGTAGCAACGACGGGCATTGTAGCGGTGGCAGATACTGTAGTGGCGGCGGACACTGTAGCAGCGAAAGGTTTTATAGCAGGTGGGTACTGTAGCGGTACTATTCACATAATGGGCCTTGGGCCAAAAATTTGGGCCTACGAGCCATGTAATGGGCTATATTCCCATTGGGCCTTCGAGCTATGTAATGGGTCTCCCTCTACCCAGTCAAAAGAGGTTTTTACTTTGTTTTAATAATAAAAATGAGGCTTTGGCCCCAACCTTTAAAATAAATATATTAATTATATATAGTCATATATATATATATATTTATATTTAAACACTAATGAAACTCAAATAAATATATTAATTACATATATTTATTTCAATTTCATAAGTATTTATATATATATTTATTTATATTTATGACTAATCGCTCATGGAAAACCCTAATCCTCCATGGCGTCTTGTTCAGATCCTCTTACTATGGAAATCTTCTTGAATCAGGGGTGATTTGATTCACATTTCTTTGGATTCTTCAGATCGGATGATCTCAAGGCTGCTTAGGACGGTTTAAAGGCTTATGCCTCCCCTTCTTTGTGGCCCGATGTGGATGGAGGACAACAATTGGCTTCAGCAGCACCGTCGATGAAGGGTCCACAACGTGCAGATTTGGTTTCAGATCTAGTGGATTCTTTGTCTGTAGGTTCATGGTTGAAGGGTTCAGATCCAACTTTGCATGCAGATGAATCTCAGATCTAACAGCGCACGCCGGTATCAGATCTGGTTTTAGATGGTGTTGCACACGCAGGTTCTCTGATGCGGGACGTGTCTAGACCGGTTTCAAATCCAGTTTTAGATGGTGTTTTTGGTCCTCTGGTGTGCCCCATTCAATCCATTCATGGGTCACTTGATGCATGAATGAAGGTCTTTGCCTCAGATTCGGATGTGAATCCAGGGGATGGATCCTCAAAGCTGCATCATGCTAGTCGTATTTCCTTTGTTGATAAGTTGAAGTTGAATCACGTGTTCACTGATTTGAAGTTTCCATCTTCCAAGGTCATGAAAAATGGATCATATGCAATTGTTGAAGCCAATGAACAATTGATTGTGGAATGACTTGATATGTGAAAACACTCCATTATTGTTCGGTTGACTTCTCAAGGTCATAACCCATGGAATATTGACAATCTAAAGACATGGCTTCTTCAAATATGGGGCTTCGGTGGGTGGAGGATTACCTAAATTGGTATGTAGTTCTTTCATATCATGTTCCCCTCTGATGAAATGAAATTTAGAGCATGGGGATTGGGATTTATTTCTATTAAACCCAGTATTTTACGGATCCAAGATTGAGATCACTTCTTCAAACCCTTTGTGATAAAGAACTCCATCACTCAGACTTGGATATGAAATTCACGGTTTACCATGGTTTCTTTGGCACTTTCAGTTGTTGTGGGATATTGCCTCTGCTGTTGGGGCTCCAATCAAATTTGATAAGGAGACCGAGATTGCGTGATTTGGACATTTTGTCAGAGTACTTGTGGAAGTTGACTTAAGTTCAACTCTTACGAAGTTAGTTCTGTTGCTTGATTCTGATCGATGGTTAAAACTTTCAATAGAGTTTGAGAAAAAGCCTTCCCTTTTCAAGATTTATGGGAATATAGGGCACTTGGACTCTGAAAGCCCGAAGAAGCATTTTTGTACCAACTGTTAGAAGAATGGTCACTCTATGGTAAACTTTAAATTGATTATTCCTATAGGTGGTGTTTATGAACCTATTGATGCACATGAAGCCAATGTGTCTCGTCAGGGTACTGCTGATGAAGTGATGCAGTTCAATGGTCTGGACAGCTCCCCTGTACAGCTTGTGATTGCACCTGATGTTTCTAAAGCTGATGAACATTTGACTGAGCAGAACGTTGTTGTTGGTGCTGTGCTGGACAACACCCATGTGCAATGTTCTAAAAGTTTTGAGGCATCCCCTCCTAATGCTAGCCCAGTACCTAAGCAGCTTTCTGATAGAAAGAAATTATGGTCGGACATTGTTGCTAATACAAAGCTCAAAGCTAGCGCAGAGTCTCCGAGATCAATGCAGAAGGCACCTAATACTAGTGATATTGTAATGGATGCATCTACTTTGTTAGAGAAGATGAAATTCATTGAGAGGGAAGCTGTTGTGTAGAGAAAATGGAATAAAATTTTGGATAATGAAGGGTTTCAAAAGATTTTAAGGAAAACAAGTTCTTTACATGAATTAATCAAGGCTATTGAATAAGCAAATGATCAGGCAACTGTTACTGAGGTCAACAGTTTTAAGGTTCTTTCTTCTCTTAATGAGGACGTATGTCATGGGTCTAGGGATATGTCTACTGTTGAAAAGGGTGATTTTGATGTGAATTTGCATCAGCATACTTGGAGAAGGGGTAGGCACCCAAAGGGTTGTGGTCGCAGACATGCCCGTGAGGAGGTTACTCGAGGGTGTGGACGAGGTGGATCTTCTAGGCTCATGCTGGAGCAGGTTTCACTTAAGGAAAAGTACAATGCGCTCTCAACCAAAAGACCACACCGTCCAATTAGGAATCTACTAATGTTGCAGACTCTGAATATGACTCTGATTATGATTATGGTGATGTTTGATGTGTTGTTTTTCTGATATTTGGGGGCTTGCCCTTGTTTTCTCTCACCCTCATTCTCATGTACTGTTTTTGTTTTCTTTCTTAATAAATAGGGCTCTACCCTAAGCTTTCTGAGTATATTTATGAATGTAAATAAATATATATTTAGTTATAATTATAATTATAAATATAAGAAATATATTTATTATATATATATTTATTATAATTTGATAATTATTCAAATATAAATCTATATTTATCTAAATAATTATGAAATTATAAAATATATTTATAATTAATATATTTATTTTAATTTCATAAGTATTTAAACACACACACACACACACAGATATATTCACATTTATGACTATATAATTAATATATTTATTTTAATTTCATAAGTATTTAAATATATATATATATATATATATATTTATGACTACAAATAAATAAATAAATCTATATATATATAATTATTATCATAATAATTATTATAATAAATATATTTATTATAATTTTATAATTATTTACACACACACATATATATATTATTTATATTTATAATTATAAATATTTGTATATATGTATAAATACTTTTATATATTTATAAATATATTTCTATAATTATATATACTTATTAAATTATAATTATTAAAAATATATTTATCATAATTTTCTAATTATATATATATATATATAATTATAAATAAATATATTTATAAATATTTGTAAATAATTATAAATATATTTATATATATATATATATGTGTGTGTATATTAATAGATGGCGTTCCGGTTCCGGTTCGAGTTTGAGAGCACCGAAGGTGTGCCCTTTCTCGATGGCCTTCATTGGTGATTTTCTTCTCGTTTTCGATGGTTTCAAGTGTTGTTGCTGTCAAGACTCGGACTGGTGATCATCCTCCTATGGCAGATGTTGTGAAATTCAAATTGATTGCCACTCCTGCATCTGTTGACCAGGAAACCCTAATGCTCTCCTGGTGGATGCCACTCTTGTTATGGTTGGGGTTCACACTTATAACTCCCAGGTTGGGGATCGCAGATCATCTGATGTTATTGCGGCTCGTGTGCGTGATTCCACTATTGTGGTTGGTGTTCGGGTTTCCAGTGTGGTTTCTTCTGCATCGAACCCCAAGGCTTCCACTATCTCAAACCCCTCGCCGCCCCTCATCACCTAATTTGGGCCGCTCCCGCCGTCTCCCCCTCATAGTCTGCATTCTCTCTCACCTTCCCTCCACCAGTTCTCGCACTGCCCGTTTATTTATCATTAGATGATAAAGGAATAATAATTGAATCCAATAATCAAACCAAACATGCTTACGTTACATGTGTAGGAAAGGGGATAGGTGTCTCGACTCTCGTGCATGCAAAACGACGTCTTAGTAACCGTGGAATGTGCTGTGGACACTATATTTGGGTCAACATATACTGAGGTTTAATTGCACATGTTGTTTTACACTCCATCTTAGTAACCCACAAAACCACGATTGAGTATTAACTATACCATCATGTGATGCACAACAAATAAATCTAAATGCAACTTAGTTTGACAATCTAGAGTAATCTGCTTTAAATGATTCACATTTTCTTTATAAAATATTGAACTTCTAATTATATATTTGTACCGTATATGTTTGATATTTAATCGTTATCAGGAAGTTAATGAAGCAATCAATGCAGATCATATTATGTGGAGATACTCAAATGCAAATCATCGATACTACATCACACACATTGTCAACAACGTGTGAAAAACTTTTCATGATAAAGATATGAAGAACACTATCACAAAGCTTGATATAAATTTTGTTTCTTATTTTTTTGGGGTTCATCCCGGGTCAAAGAATCATTTTGTTTTATGGAGTTCACGTGAAGACAAAGTTTTGACGCGGATGATTTTTGTTATAAAAAGGGGAGGCAGTGCCCAAGCTTCAATATCCAAAATACCAAGAGGTGAGGGAACACATGCAACAAAAAAGGGCAGAGGCTTGTGCGGAAAAACATGGGCTGCAATTTGAGTGCAAGCAGTCACATTTGGTACAACAGATACGTGGACAACGGTTTTGGGTGTGTGTGATAGCGGACAACGACGAATTGGGTGGTGAAACGACGTGCTACAACAACGTTGCGTGTTCCGTTTTGATCTCTGAAGGGTGACATCTTGTCACAAACTATTATCAGAGAGGCGATGAAGGCGTATCAAGGTGTGAATTTCCCACAAGGTTTTCTACACTATACTTGTAATTCAATTTTGGGTCATGGCTTGGATTCTTTGTATCTTCTGATTCACAGTGAATATTCTTGGAGTTGCCCCATGGGTTTTTAATGCTATGAAAAAACGATTTTCCACGTTAAAATATGTGTCTTTTTTTATTATTCTGCTGTTTGGTTTGACATTTCCTTTACATTGGTGATTCTCACAAATTGTAGTTGTCACAACTGTGTTTTTTTAAACCAATCCACTTCGACCCAATATCTTGTATCAGAAGAGGTTATCCACGTTTCTTGCTGATTAAATATGGGTGATTCACGCTGTAGGATCTCTGCCCACATTGAACTGTTTAACGGGAAAAATGATTTTACACTTTGGCAGCCAAGAGTTGAAAATATCCTGGCCCGTGAGAAGAAAACGAAGGAGTTGAAGAAAAAAATCAGATAAACTAGAGGCGATGAGCGTTGGTGATTGGAATGATATGAGAAAGTTGGAAACAAGCACAATTTAGATGTATTTGAGTGATAATACACACCAGGAATTGATGAATCTGACAGATCCTGAAGATATATGGGTGAATCTTGAAAGCAGATATAAATCAAAATCCCTCACAAATCGTTTAGATTTGAAAAAACGGTTGTTTTGTTTGTGAATGCCAGATAATGGAAATTTAGGTAACTATCTGGATGAGTTCACCAAACTTCTGACAGAGCTATCTTCGATGGCGATCAAGATCGATGATAAAGGTAACACAATACCTGTTGAAATGGAAGAAGAAGATAAAGCTTTGATTCTTTTGGATTCGTTACCTGATTCATATAATAATCTTGTCATCACAATGTTGTTAGGGAAAGATGCACTGACGTTGGATGATGTGATTTCTCTGTTGACGATGAATGAGACTCGATGAAAGACAAATGATGGTGAATCTTCAGGTAATAATGGTATTCTTACTGTGAAAGATGAATGTGGTAGTCAGAGAAGTCGATCAAAGACAAGAAGATAGGTTAAGTGGTTCTTTTGCAATAAGGAGGGTCATGTGAAAAAATATTATTATGAATTGAAAAAGCTTAAGGAGGAAAAGAAGGCACACGACACCGATTCTGTAAGAACCCAAAACTTCTTTTCGGGTATGTTTTTCCTTTTCTGGTCGTTTTTGAGAAAAAGAGGAATTCTGGAAATTTTCAAAGTACACGCCGTGTACTTTATGAGTACACGCCATGTACCTTATGAGTACACGCCATGTAATTTATGAGTACATTCTATGTACTCAGTTACCACAGGTAGCCGTGTGCTGGCCGTGTAGTGGCCATGCACACAGCCATGTGGGGGTGACCCAGAGCCCGCTTAAAGCGGGGTACAGAAACGACATTTACATGTCGTGTACTCTAAAAGTACATGCCGTGTATTTTGTTTTTTTTCATTAAATGCACCGGGATCACGTCTGACGGACAGAACACCCTACTTCTAGGTCTCGTTCATCTGAGAGAACCTATATGACCAAGATTCTTCTCCGAGACCCCGAGCCTCCATTCGATCTCTGATTCGACCGCCATCGATTGCATTGGGATTGCCTCAGTAAGCTCTTCCTTATTCTAGAGCATCATTTCATGATTCCTCTTCTTTTTCCAAGTTATCTTCGGTTGAATGTTTTAGACGTTTTTGTAGATCTTCGGCATTCTAAGGTGATTCAAGCCTCGAGGTTCACATATAGCGATCTCCTAACATCGAGGTAGGTGGTTTGCGCCTTTCTTTTGAATGTCTTTGAGTTTTACGTGCAAATTTTCCCAATACCCATGAACGGGGTATTGTGCGTTTACCGTTTTAACCCTATTGTTTTCCTGCTATGCTTGTATGCTTGAGTAGATGATAATTGATTGTGAATAGGGTAAATTGCTGTGCTTTGGCTTTGTTTCCCATGCATGGTTTGCCTGTTTTGACCTTTTGGTCTAGTTTGCCTGTTAGGCCGCTGTTTGCTATCCCATGCCTAGTATTGTAAGATGGTGTGACTGTTGTTCTATTATGCTGTTGTGCTGTATAATGCTATCCAAGTAGTTCTTGAGGTTTACCTTGGCTGTTACGTTTTTCTACACTTGCTTAACTTACACAGGGCTGTGAGAACCTGGTGTATTAACCATAGGGAGAATGGACGTTGAGGGCTTCTCTAGAGTGTCTGTTTTACTTACGATGAGATACCATAGAGGGAATTGAAGTTGAGTGATTCCTCAGAGTGTATGTAGTTCCTCGACGCGGGAAATAGAGGGAATGTGACGTAAGTGCTTCCCTAGAGCGCCTTTAGTATTGTTACGAGACTATAGGGGGAATTGACGGTGAGTGCTTCCTTAGAGAGTCCATGCTTAAGCTAAACCAGAGGGGTAAGACTGAGTGTACTTCCCAGAGGGTTGCTTGTACTTGTTTGGTAGGACCAGAGGGGATAGGATGTGGGTACTTCCCAGAGGGTTACCTGTTTGTGTTTATCTTCTTGGTTAGTTGTTTCTTGATATTGAAACTGTGGATTGTTTACTGTTGATTACTTCATGTTTACTGTTTCCTGTACTTTTACCTACCATATAATCATTGACTGTTAGACACAGATCTCGTGGTGGTTGCCTACTGGGATTTAATCTCACACCTTGTTTGGGCCATACTTTTGGGCCCAAACAAATTATATTGTTGCAGGTATAGACAAGGGAAAGCGCCCTTCTACTTCAAGTACTTGACATGTTGTGGAGCTGGAGAGCACAGAACCAAGCTTAGGCTTGCAATGTTGTGGAGTTGGTTACTGTTTTTCTTTTGTACTTGGTTTAGTACTGTATTTCAGCATTGTGATTTGTTTCGCTGCTTTCCTAGAAATATGTATCATGTATCATTTTATATATGTGCTCCAGTTTATTCTATCAATCTTCCGCTATTTATTTTTGTATGATATTATTACTGCTTCCACTCTTGTATGTATTTGTTTCTTTCCATTTTGTACTCTGCCAATGAGGTCATAGTTTCCCCACTATCACACCCAAGGCCCTCGCTGCTAGTTGGCAGCCTCTGACATTCGGGGAAATGCGCTTGAGGCCATGTGACCAACCGGGTATAGGGCGCCTCTGGGTGGCTTTTGGAACCGATACATTACAAAGTTGTATCAGTGGAATTATTTTCTCTTGACTTACTGTTTGGAGCCTATAGATGGGGATAGAACGAAATATGTACTTGGTAATAAGTTGTGCCCGGGAGTAGCTAACCTGTGTACAGGGAAAAGCCAATCTACCTTGTTATTGCAATTTTTCTAGTTTTGGAAATTTTACGGTTGATTTTATTTTCACCGTTGGGCGACTCACATGTATTGTGCTATTATTGTTGACGTTATTGGGGTTCTATTTCTATCACAACCCGATGAGATGAGGGCATATCATCTCATGCATCATATAGGCACTTGCTCGAAATCACATGTCATGCATTCTTGCCATTCCATTTTGTGTAAGGTTTTGCTTGAATGGGCGCCAAAATTTGGTTCTTGAGGTGTTATGGGCCCTCATGGACTAGAATTTGGGGAATCATTGCCTGGTTTATCTTGTTTATAACATGGATAAGATGACAAAATTTGATTCATGGGGAGTATGGGCCCTCATAGATCAGAATTTGGCACTTTCAATGTTCGTTTCAGTGTTTTTCTGGGCTCCAGAGTAGTTTCTAAGGCTTAATGTCTAGAAAAAACCAGAATACACATCGTGTAGTTTTGACTACACGTCATGTGTTCTTTTTTTCGGGAAGAAACTGTTTTTATTAAGTACACACCGTGTACTGTACGTACATGCCGCGTAGTCTCTAGCCATGTCTTAGTCCGTGTGGGCAGGGACACAGGATAGGGAAAACCTAGAGTGAACACACCGTGTACCATCCATACATGTCGTGTTGTGGCGACCCTATGCCCACCCGTGTCACTAACACCATAGGTTGGCCGAGTATTATCTAATACATGCCGTGTGCCGTCTAAACACACAGTGTAGTCTAACCCAATTACCCGACTGTGTCACGAACAACACAGGTCAGTGTTATCCTTTTTCGTACACGCTGTGTCTGTTTGGAACATGCTGTGTAGTGTGAGTCGTGTGTTAGGCTGTGTCACTAACAACATGGGCTAGGTGAACCTTGTCTAGTACACACTGTGTCTATCTTGATCAGCAGTGTAGTCATGTCTTGGGAGAGCCATGTGGCTTAACCGTGTAGAAGGACTCAGGCATGTGAAGAGGATTTAAGTACACGCCATGTGTTAGGACAACACACCGTGTGGTTTGGGTGTTACACGACTAGTTTTGGCAGAGGTACACGCCCATGTTAATGGCTTAAGGGAACACGCTGTGTAGGGTTTATACACACCGTGTAGTCATGTTTTGTAAAACTTGAATGCTACCTTTATCTTGTTCCCTTCTTAAACTTCTATGTTTTAGTCCCTATTAATCATGATCTAAGGTGTGCGTTTGACCTTGCAGAGTCATGCCACCGAGACATCCTCTGGTTGTCTGCCAGTTATAGGGCAGTGATCAGACGCCTAATACGGTTGATCAGGGACTTCTCGTAGATCCTCTTGTTGTTCCAGTCCTGGCACCAGTAGTTATACTTGATACTGGTGCTGATGCACAGTTCAGGGAAGGCTTCATGAGGATGATGCAAACTTTTTAGGGAGCACTGCCTCCTTCCCCGTCAATAGAAGATTTGACGCGGGTTTTCTAATAGTAGTATCCTCCCACTTTCTTAGGGTAGGGAGGGCCCTAGGATGCAGAGTGATGGCTAGAAGCCATGATTATGATCTTCGAACATCTGGAGATGCCTTCATAGAGGAGGGTCAAGATCGCTACCTATATTCTTCGGGATTCCGCCAGGAGGTGGTGGGATGTGATCTCACAAGTGGGATTCCAGCAGATCATGGCTTGGGATGAGTTTCAGCACATATTCTATGATTACTTCTATTCAGAGACCCTGAGGGCCAATAGAGCCCGAGAGTTTATGAGTATGGAGTAGGTTACTCTTTCTGTTATGGAGTATTCCTCACATTTTACCAAGCTGCAGTGCTTCACGCCTATTCCAGGAGTTGATCATTTATTCTTGGCAAGGAAGTTTGAGTATGGTCTGAGGCATGATATCTGTTCATAGGCAAACATCTTTATATTGACTTCCATAACTTCTATAGTCAACTAGGCGCTGATCACAAAGCACAATCTGAGGGGTTCTAGAGTTGTGAGCCAGGGAGGATCGACATCTGGAGTAAGCATTCCTCCTACTGAAAGCATGAAGAATTGCAGGGAGTCTTCGCGCGGTGATCCGAGGAGTCGAGACACTTCTTCTGGTAGCCAGGTGGTGTGCTACCAGTGTGGGGAGAGTAGGCATACGAGGTCACATTGCCTGAGAGACCTAGTAGAGTGCTGATATTGCAGCAAGATGGGTCATCTTCAGCGCTTCTATCAGATCTTCTCACCACCAGCTGGTGACGGGGGTTCTTCTATGACTCCTCATTCAGGAGCAGCACCACCAGTTTGTCACCAGTCTGCAAATTGGAGTTCTTCCGACCATTCAGGTCGAGGTGGAGGTCGTGGCCGTGGTAGCCAGTTGCTCAGTTTCTAGTAACTTCAGAGTGGATCAGCTCAGAGTGGTCAGAAAGGGTCATAGGGCCATGGAACAGGCCAAAATTTTTGTAGTGGAGTAGACCCAGCAGGAGCAGGATCCCGAACCTTCTACAGTTCGAGGTACGATCTTAGTTGCTCAGTTTTAGCTTCTGCTCTTTTCAATATAGGGTCTTCTCATAGCTTTATATCTATTGCGGTTGTGGAGGGCCTTGGGTTCTGTATCTTTTTTCTGCTGATATCTTGACACTAGACACTCCATTGGGGACTAGAACAGCGAGTGTACGTCAGTGTAAGGAGTTCACTCTAGAAGTTGGTGGGTGTCACTTTTTATGGGACCTTTATGTCCTAGAGATGAAATGCTATGATGTCATTCTCAGAATGGACTGACTAGTTCCCTTTCAGGAAGTCGTTGATTACTATCACCGTAGGGTGAGTTTCACATCACCAGAGGGTGAGTCCTTTCTTCATAAGGGCGAATGAGATGTCCAGACGAGCAGAGCGGGACCCGATCATCATGGGTTAATAGGAGTTACATCCCAGGTTTCTAGTCTATATATGGATGACTAGGGGACTTCACAATTATACTTTCCTCTAGTGGTGGATCATTTCAGAGATGTCTTTCCAGATGACTTTTTAGGTTTGCCTTCAGAGCATGAGGTAGAATTTTTTATTGAGATCATGCCAGGAGCGGCACCAGTGTCCATTCCTCCTTATAGTATGGCTACACCAGAGTTGCAGGAGTTCAAGAAGTAGTTGGAGGATTTACAGGAAAATGGTTTCATCTGACCCGATACTTCTCCTTAGGGTTCTCTGGTCATTTTTGCGAAGAAGGCAGATGATACCCTCAAGATTTGTGTGGATTATCGGAAGTTGAACCAGTTAATGGTCAAGAACTGATATCCTTTACCAAGGATTGATGATCTCTTTGATCTGCTTCGAGGAGCCCAGGTGTTCTCAAAGATTGACTTGAGGTCCGGTTACCATCATTTGCACGTTAGACCATCTGATATACCTCTCACAACCTTCCGGAACATGTATGGTCTATATGAGTATATGGTTATGCTGTTTGGTCTCAAGAATGCACCTGCAGTTTTCATGGCACTGATGAACCAAGTGTTCCATCCATACTTGGATTCCTTCATGGTGGTTTTCGTGGATGATATCTTGGTGTACTCTCATACTCATAATGACCATGCTATGCATCTTGAGATTGTTTTGAGTACACTGAGAGAGCATCAGTTATATGCTAAGCTATCAAAATGTCACTTTTGGATGGATCAGATTCACTTCTTGGGTCATGTTATCTTAGAGACAGGAGTATCAGTAGACCCAGATAAAGTGAGAGCAGTAGTTTCCTAGGAGCATCCAAAGAATGTCTTTGAGGTGTAGAGTTTTCTAGGGCTGGATGGATACTACAGACGTTTCATTTAGGACTTTTCATGCTTAGAATCACCACTGACGAGTCTGACTAAGAAGGGTGAGAAGTTCTTGGGGTTAGATTCTTGTGAGTCATCCTTTCAATAGCTGAAAGGGAGGTTGACTTCAGCACTGATACTAGTCTTTCCAGATCTGGGCAAGAGCTATACTGTGTATTGTGATGATTTAAGTATCGGGATGAGAGTTGTGCTTATGCAGAGATATGGAGTCATTGCGTACGGGTCTCGGCAGTTGTGACCGCATGAGAGGAATTAACCGACACATAATCTCGAGTTGGCTGCTATTGTTCATGTCTTACGCTGTTGGAGATATTATCTTTTGGGAGAGCATTTTATGGTTTTCACCGACCACAAAAGTCTCAAGTACATCTTCACTCAGTGTGATCTGAATTTAAGATAGTGAAGGTGGGTTGAGTACCTTCAGTATTTTGACTTTGAGCATGCCTACATGCCTGGGAAGGGAAACACGATAGCTGATGCGTTGCGCATGAGAACTCAGATACAGGTATTTCAAGAGGCCAGTAGTGAGTGGAAGCTTATGGCTTTGTTCTATGAGATGCATTTTAAGGTTCATGACAGACAGGGGCATACTTTCATTTCTTCTGTAGTTGTTACCTCTACCCTCCTTGATCAAGTACGAATGAGGCAACTATTAGATTTTGAAGGCCTAATATTGCGGGAAAGTGTGTCAGAAGAGGACTCTATTTTTGGATGGAGAATAGGCAAAGATGATATCTTGTATTTCCAGGGGTTCGTATAGGTTCCAACAGACATACGCGAGGAGCTGATATGGAACTTTCATTCCTCAGTTTGGGGAGTTCATCCTGGTGTCACCAAGATGTATAGTGATCTACACCGCCAGTATTGGTGACCAGGTATGAAGAGAGATGTTGTTGGTTTTGTCATGAAGTGTTCCACCTGTTAGCAGGTGAAGGCAGAGCATCAACGACCAACATTCCTTTTACAACAATTTCTTATTCTCGAGTGGAAGTGGGACGATGTCGCGATGGATTTCAGGACAGGTTTACCGAGGTCGCCTAAAGGGAATGATGTAGTTTGGGTTGTCATTGACAGACTTACGAAGGTCACTCACTTCTTGCTGATCAAGGAGAACTTTAGTGTTGATGAGCTGGGCTAGTTGTACATCCGTGAGATTGTACGTCTGCATGGAGTTCCACACTACATTATTTCAGAAAGAGATGCTTGTTTTACTTCTCAGGTTTGGCAGGGGTTTCAGATGGCTTTGGGTATGTAGGTACTTTTGAGTACAGCTTACCATCCCCAGATAGATGGCTAGTTCGAGCGTATGATTCGGGTGCTTGAGGACATGCTCCGAGCATGCATCCTGGATTTTGGGGGTTCTTGGGAGAATCATATACCTCTTGTAGAGTTTTCCTACAACAATAGTTTTCAAGAAACTATTCAGATGACACCTTATGAGTATTTGTACGGTAGGCCATGCCGATCACCCTTATGTTGGCTGGAGGCAGGAGAGGTAGCTTTGCTGGGTCCTCATCTTGTTTAGAAGACCACAGAGCAGATAGAGTTGATTTGGAAGAGGAAGGCTACTGCGCAGTATCAATAGAAGTCTTATGCTGATCAGCGGAGATGACCTCTGGAGTTTGAGGTCGGGGACCAGGTTTTCCTACGTGCACATCGAGATTGGGACACAAGAGGATTAGGAGACATGGTAAGCTTTCACCGAGGTATGTCGGGCCGTTTGAGGTGTTGGAGAGAGTTGGGTCGGTTGCCTATCGGTTGCAGTTACCTCAGAGGTACCGGGCTATGCATGATGTATTCCACGTTTCTCAGCTTCGGCATTACCTTTCGGACCCGTCTCATGTTCTCCAACCCGAGGAGGTTGAGTTAGAAGTGGACTCATCTTTCAAGAAGCATCCTATCCAGATTTTTGATCACAGTACAAAGGTTCTCTGTGGCCGTTCTATTTATCTAGTATGAGTGCTATGGAAGTACGAGCGAGTAAAGGACAAGACTTGGGAGAGTGAGGCTGATTTACGATCACAGTGGCCGGAGCTATCGGGGTTTCTTCTTCAACACCGCGCTAGGAAATTCAGGGATGAATTTCTTTAAGGGGGGAAGTTTGTAAGAACCCATACCTTCTTTTTGAGTATGTTTTTCCTTTTTTGGTCATTTTTGAGAAAAATAGGAATTCTAGAAATTTTCGAAGTACACGCCGTGTACTCAGTTACCACAGGTAGCCGTGTGCTGGCCGTGTAGCATCCATGTACATGGCCATGTGGGGGTGACCCAGATCCATCTTAAAGCGGAGTACGTAAACAAAAATTACACACCATTTACTATAAAAGTACACACTGTGTTTTTTTCATTAAATGCACTGGGGTCACGTCTAACGGACAGAACACCCTACTTCTAGGTCTCGTTCGTCTGAGAGAACCCCTACAACCGTGATTCTTCTCCATGCCCCTGAGCCTCTATTCGATCGTCGATTCGACCATCGTCGATTGCGTTGGGATCACCTCGGTATGCTCTTCCTTATTCTAGATCATCGTTTCATGATTCCTCTTCTTTTCTAAGTTATCTTTGGCTGAACATTTTAGACATTTTTATAGATCTTCGGCATTATAAGGTGATTCAAGCCTTGAGGTTTACATATAGATATATCCTAACATCGAGGTAGGTGGTTTGTGCCTTTCTATTTAAATTCTTTGAGTTTTATGTGCAAATTTACACAATACCCATGAATAGGGTATTGCGCGGTTACCGTTTTAGCCCTATTGTTTTTCTGCTATGCTTGTATTCTTGAGTAGATGATAATTAATTGTGAATAGGGTGAATTGATGTTCTTTGGCTGTGTTTGCCATGCATGTTTTTCCAATTTTGACCTTTTGGTCTAGTTTGCCTGTTAGGCTGCTGTTTGCTTTCCCATGCCTAGTATTGTAGGATGGTGTTACTGCTGTTATGTTATGATGTTGTGATGTAGAATTCTAGCCAAGTAATTTTTGAGTTTTACCTTGGTCGTTACGTGCTGATACACTTTCTTAACTTACACAGGGATGTGAGAACCTGGTGTACAGACCATAGAGAGAATGGACGTTGAGGGCTTCTCCAGAGTTTCTGTTTTACTTACGATGTGAGACCATAGGGGGAATTGACATTGAGTGCTTCCTCAGAGTGTCTGTAGTTCCTCGACACAGTTCACAGAGGGAATGTGATGTAAGTGCTTCCCTAGAGCACCATTTGTACCATTACAAGACTATAGGGGGAATTGACAGTGAGTGCTTCCTTAGAGAGTCTATGCTTAAGCTAAACCAGAGGGGTAAGACTGAGTGTACTGCCTAGAGGGTTGCTTGTACTTGTTTGGTAGGACCATAAGGGATAGGTTGTGGGTACTTCCCATAGGGTTACCTATTTGTGTTTATCTTCTTGGTTAGTTGTTGATTGATATTGAAACTATGGATTGTTTACTATTAAGTACTTACTGTTTACTATTTCCTATAATTTTACCTTCCATATACTCATTGACTATTAAGAAGAGATCTCGTGGTGGTTGCCTACTGAGATTTAGTCTCACACCCTGTTTGGGCCATGCTTTTGGGCCCAAACACAAGGGAAAGTTCCCTTCTACTTCAGGTACTTGACACGCTGTGGAGCTGATTATTGTTTTTCTTTTGTAATTGGTTTAGTACTGTATTTCAGCATTTTTATTTGTTTCACTACTTTCCTAGACATATGTATCATTCATCATTTTATATATGTGATCCAATTTATTCTATTAGTCTTCCGCTATTTATTTTTGTATGATATTATTACTACTTCTTCTCTTGTATGTATTTGTTTATTTCTACTGTGTACTCTACCAATGAGGGAATAGTTTCCCCACTATCACACCCAAGGCCCTCGCTACTAGTCGGAAACCTCTGGTGTTCGGGGAAATGCGCTTGAGTCCATGTGACCAATCGAGTACGGGGTGCCTCTGGGTGGCTTCCAGAACCGGAACGTTACAGATTCTGAGGAAACCGATGTAAGTCTTGTTCAGGGTGAGGGTGATTTACTTTCAGTTGGCGTTGATTGTCGCAATTTAGATATGTACACTAAATGAGTGGTTTATTTGGGAGTGTCGTACCATATTTCACCAAAGATGGGACTATTTTCTTTATATGAAAAAGGTGACTTTGGTATATTGGATATGGGAAAAGAAGATTCTGCTGATTTCATTAGTGTTTATGATATTTATATCACTAAGAATGTAGGTTGTACACTAACATTGAGGGATGTGTGACATGTTCCAGGTATACGCCATAATTTTTTATCTGCTTGTGCTTTTGATACTGATGAATTCAGGAGTTAATTTGGCAGTGTAAGATGGTATTTGTCTAGATGATCGATGGTTTATGTGCGAGAAAAAATGGATGACATGCTTTACATGACATATGTAAAGGTGTATGGTGATGTGATGAATCCAATTGCAAAGAGGACTTCGTCAGATTTGTGGCACAATCGATCATCGTGCATGAGTTGAAGACCATCAACTAAGTTGAAGAAGGTTTGGAAGTAGAAGCATGTTAGGTCAGGTGTTTTAGATCTTACACGTAATTATTTTTCTTCAGAGAGTTCCACTATTGAAGAAAGAATGAAAATAAAATATTGGGGTGATGTGCTGAGAGTTTTTGACTCCACGGAGGATGTTGAGCGGAGGGAGAAAGTAATTCTTATAAGTGCTCCAGATTATGTGGTGATCACAATTTTGGGGGATCTAAATATGATTGATTCTGGTTTTAGTGGTGGTGACATAGATATAAAGAATACATTGATATTTGGATTTCTTTTGCAGAGGGAGCCTTCAAGTTTCCCCCAGAGATGTAAAAGAGAGATGTCATATTTTCTATAGAGGTTGACAGTTAGTGCGATACCAACCGATTTTCTTTCCAATTGAGTTTGTTGGATGTGGTCTCCTTCTTTGATGGGATGAAGGGGTAGATTTTTGGGGTTTGGCCCGAGTCAAAGAAGCATTTTGTTTTATTGAGTTCACGTAGAGACAAAGTTCTGAAACATAGACAAAGTTTTGATGTGGGTGATTTTTGTTATAAAAAGGGGAGGTAGCAGCCAAGATTTAATATTCAACATACCAGGAGTTGAGGGTGCACGTGTAATAGCAGAGGGCAAAGGCTTTTGCAGAAAAATATGGGCTTTATTTGAGTGAAAATAGTCACGTTCGATACAATAGATACGTGAAAAATGGTTTCAGGTGTGGGTGGTAGGGGACAACGGCAAATTAGGTTGTACAATGAGGTGCTACAACAATTCTGTGTGTTCTATTTTGATCATCAAAGTGCGACGCCTTGTCACAAACTATTATCAGAGAGGCAGTGAAGGCATATCGGGGTGTGAATTTCACACAGGTTTTTGATGCTGTAATTGTAATTTAAATTTGGGCTATTGATTAGATTCTTTGTATTCTCTGATTCTTAGTGAATATTCTCGAAGTTTCCCATAAATTTTTTAATCCTTTTAAAGGAGGTTTTTTACAGATTAAAATATGAGTCCCCTTTTATTATTTTTCTGTTTAGTTTGATGCTTCATTTACATTGGTAATTCTCACAAATTATAGCTTTTGCAACTGAGTTTTTTTAAACCAATCCTCTTCCGACTCAACAATTTTTTATATTATGTCAATGTAATGATAAAATTAATTTATATGTAAGATAATTACTTTCCTATAGTATATGAACCGAATCATTGAGGGTTTGAGTAGCATTTGGAAGGAATTCATGGGGCTAATCAAGGGGTATGATTACATGATGTGGATTTCTATAGAGAAATGGACACAGACAGGGGACGATACGAACACTTGACCACAAACATTGTAGAGTGCATAAATGATGTCTTCAATGGGACTCACAATTTACCTATAACTAGTTTAATTTAGTAGACATTTTATCATTGTGTAAAGTATTTCATAGAAAGAGGAAGACAAACTGGTGACAAGATTCATCAGAGGCTGTGATATGCACGGGAGTTTCCATGAGGGATTGACAAGAACAGTGATGAATCTTCTTCTTATCAAGCACGATTGTTTAACTAAGAAACAAGTTGATTCTAAGTGACATACTGTCCATACCCCATCATTGTTGGTTTTAGGTTCAACATAAGTTCTTATCGAGGATAATCCCAACTAAGAAAATGTCAAATTCAATGGATCATTCACATATTGTATAAGACATGAATGTCATGACCAACACAATTTTTCCAAATAATTTTGACAATGAAATATGACGGAACCCAGAGGAGATATTTTCACATTAAATTTTGTTGGCTTAGACCAACATCTCCTTATTTCAATGTTCATAAATCATATTTATAATGTCATTAATTAATTTCTTGTTTTCTGTTAGTCAATTGTTTTTCTGTCCAAACTTGCAAAAAAGGGCTAAGTTGGTAACTTATCATGACAACCTACCACATGTGTAATGTACTTATTATGTGAAGAATTTTTACTAACTATAAAGGTCGTGTAACTGTGTGGAACCTAGTGCACATTATACTCCAACTGACTGCATGAACAAACTACCTATCATGCATCACATGAGCAAATTCTATCAAAGTCATAAATTGATCGGGTGTTGATAAAACCACCATGCATTGAAGAGTCAACTTACCATATGAACAACCAACCTACCATGTGAAAGATAAGACAAATTGCTCCATGTATTATACTAAATATGCGTATTTATACTTGTAGTAACCGCAAGAACAACTACCACTACGGGAAAAATGGTTTTTTGTGATGAGTTATTTGCAACAGGTGGGTGACCCATCACATATAGTCTATTGATAGAGACTATTTATGAGAAGAATCATATCTCATCACAAATAGTCGATAAAAAAAGTATTTGCGATGAGAAGATAATCTCATCGTAAAAAACTTTTGCGTGCATTGCATTTTAAACTGTGAGAAGACTATTTGTGATGGGAATATACCCCTACCGCAAATATTGTCCAGTCATTTTTATTATTTGTGATGGGAGTAAACTCCCATCACAAATGTTGTGTTGGAAGGAAAATATTTGCGACATGTCCCATCACAAATATTTTCTGTCATTTTTGTTATTTGCGATGATATTTTCTCCTATCGCAAATAAACTATCGGCAGAGGATATTTGTGATGGGTCTCGTCGCAAATATTATTTTTTGTGATGGGATTTCCATCGAAAATACCATCATCGCAAATGATCTAACCTATATACCCCCCCCAATTTTATCATTTCATTCTTCTTTGAACTCCTCACTCATTATCTACTCTCATATTCTTTTCTTTACTTCTTTCAAAGTTTTAAATTTTACAGCGGGGCAACTTTCAAGCTTTGCATCCACTGAAAGATTCAGTTTTAAGGTATTTATTTAATGTTTTTATTTTATTTATTTTATTTTATATTAGTAATAATTATTATTAATTATTGGTAATTTTATTTAATTAAAATTAGTTAGTTATATTTTCTATTAATTAGTTTTAGAATTATTTTGTTTTAATTAGCAGTAACATTTTTAATTAAAAGTACATAGTTTAAATCTGTAATAATTCATTCAGTTGTTAGTAATTAGTAACAATTAGGTGTAATTAGTAAAAATTAGGTTTAATTAGTAATGATTAGTGGTAATTAGTGATAATTAATAGTAATTGGTAATAATTAGTGGCAATTAGTAATAATTAATGGTAATTAGTATCAATTAGTAGTATCAATAAGTAATAATTAATATTAATTACAAATAATTAGTAAAAATTATTAACAATTAGTAATAAATTTTTATAAACTAATAAAAATTAGTACTCATAGTAGTAATTAGCAATAATTAGTAAAAATTAGTGAAAAACTGTTATAAATTAATAAAAATTAATAAATTGATATAATTTATAATAAATTGACATAAAATAGTATAAAATATTTTAAATTATTATAAATTAATAAAAAAATCATTAACTAATATAAATTATTAATAAATTGTACAAATTAATAATAAAATAATAAAAATTAGTAAAAATTAGTAATAAATTCTTATAAACAAATAAATATTAGTACTTATTAGTGGTAATTAGTAATAATTAGTATAAATTCATAAAAAATTATTATAAATTAATAAAAATTAATAAATTGATACAATTTACAATAAATCAATAGAAAATAGTATAAATTATAATAAATTACTAGAAATTAATAAAAAAATTATTAACTAATAAAAATTAGTGATAAATTGTGAAAATTAGTAATGAACTAATAAAAATTAGTACTCATTATTGGTAATTAGAAATAATTAGTATAAGTTCATACAGAATTATTATAAATTAATAAAAATTAATAAACTAATAGAATTTACAATAAATTGATATAAAATAGTATAAATTATTATAAATTATGACAAATTAATATAAAAAAGAGGAGAAGATGTGTCGATGATAGGACATGGTTGACATAAATTGGTGCAATAAAAAATTTGAACATGGTTGGCATAAATTGGTTTCATCACTTGAAGATTGTAAAATCTATGATTTACACTTTTTTAGTAAAGTATAGAATTTCCAATCTTTAGGTGATTAGAAATGACCAATTTATGCCAACCATGTCTAAATTTTTCATTGGGTCACCAGAATCGGGGTACAAAGGATGTGATGTGTTGATGGAAGAAACAATAACAGGAAGAGGAGATGCATCGATGACAATACATGGCTGACATAAATTGGTGCAATGACAAATTTGAACATGATTGACAAAAATTGGTTTCATCACTTAAAGAATTTAAAATCAATGCTTTACATATTTTTAGTAAATCATAGAATTTAAAATCTTTAGGTGATTAGAAATGACCAATTTATGCCAACCATGTCCAAATTTGTCATTCAGTCACTATAACCGTGACATATAGGATGTGACATGTCAATAATAGTAACAACAACAAGAAGAGGAGATGAGTCAATGACTGGACATGGTTAACATAAATTGGTGTAATGAAAAATTTGTATATGGTTGACATAAATTGGTTTCATCACCTGAATATTGTAAAATCCATGATTTACACCTTTTTAGTAAATCATAGAATTTCCAATATTTAGGTGATTAAAAATGACCAATTTATGGCTAACATGTCCAAATTTTTCATTAGGTATCTAGAACTGGGGAAAATAGGAGGAGATGAATCGATGAAAGGACATGTGTCATGACCCCCCGACAAGGTGTACCCCTCCTAGCCCGACAATGGGAGAAGAGAGATAGTGGCACCCATGTCCCACCTCCAGTAGGCCCTGAGTTGGTGACTAACACTGAGGTATTGCCCTATAAGAGAACACATGTGAAAAAGAGAGATAAGACAGACACCAACCAACTCCTACCTAGATTACAGTATAAAAGAAAACCTAGGTGCACATATGTAATGACATACAAGAACTACTGTAACTGTAATGAAAAACTGAAATGACCAAAATTAAGGTAAGGATGACAACGACCATGAATCTCTGATAGATCCTTCTAAACCCCAAGATATTAGTAACCATATTGATCTCCAACATGCTCCAACTAACCTGAAAAACAATTATATATACATAGGGTGAGTATAACATTATACTCATTAAGATCCTTCCTGATGTATCTCATGCAAAAGGTAAAGAAAACATGATAAACCACAGTGAACAACAAGTGAAACTAACTCATCACCTAAATAGGTATACTAAGTTCCCAGCCTCACTATGGAGACTCTCACCAATTGTCGCATAAAAAATCATATAATATAATAAATAATATCAAGGGTACCCCACTACTGATTCCTCATTGGTTTTCCGCTATGCCCTAATATCACACGCCCTGAGAATCTCTCTCGAAAAGGATGGCCTGTAGATACCTGGGAGAAGAATCACAACATGCACCTCATGCAACACACCACTGCATCCACATAACCAACAGTAATAAGGTAGTTTCTAGGAGCCACCATAGCTCGTATAACACGTATCATACATCAGATATTATACCTCAAGCCATCACAACACATACAATGAGTAAGGATCCTCAATCTGTTACAACCTATACACGTTATAACTATAGTAGTCCTTAGGAAAATATATCCAGAATACATGTGTGTGAAATAACCACAATCCATTAAAACTTTGTACACACAAATATATGGAAAAAATAACCGTCGTACATACCAACACAAGTAACTAACAAGAGAAAAGGGAAGGGCCAAAGGGGGTAGTTTATCATCCATCATCCCACCAGAATGTTAGGGAAACACCCACCAAGGCTCATAATCCCCAGGGTGTCAGTTTCCCTAACTGAAAGGGTGGGGTAGCACATAAAAACAAAAAATATAAAAAACATAATATAGTTCACAACCACAATATTGGAATAACCTAGTCTCATAATCATCTAGATCTAACATCTATCGGAATCCCAACTGCCACTGCTAGGACCAAATATCCTATAATCACACAACCATTGAAAGAGCTACATTAAATTATTTTATCCCATTTCATCAATTTAACTTTACATTAACTAATTCTTTAACCATTAATTAACCATTAAAATTTTCCACATTACATTTCATTACCATTACAATAATGTTCCATGCCCTCCAGGCATAAGAAAACTGAGTTCACAACTTCTCAGAATTATAACCTCAACAATAGACCCCAGCAATCTACAACCCCATAGGTTAAAAATTTATTCATTAATTAACAACATTACATTAAATATTACCAGGTACTCTAGGAAAACAACACAAGGTACCAAAAAATGCATACAACCAAGCATATCCATCTGCATTAAGAAGTGGGGAAAGGAAAGAAGATAAACAAACAACCTGGCCATCATCCAAACAACAAATTCAAACAAGCATATAACTTTCATATCAATGGGTAATCCCAACTTCCATCCATTCCTTTATCCCCGGTGTCCTCCTCGACACCTAAATGCATATCCCTGTGCATTATTTCATCACAAGAATCAACCAATTCCAAAACAACTGGGCCTCCCCACCCCATATACTACAAAAACCCTATAGGTTCATCCATCCTAGGCTCACATCACATCAAAAGAAGTAGAAAATAAACATATAAATCGGGATCTTGGCCCTAAATTAAGGCATATATCCTTCACACGCAATGAGCTCTCATGACTCCAAAGTACAAGGAATTTGGACTTTATAAGAATGGGGACAACTCATTCCCTACAAAGGCATTATATTTTACCGCACAATGATTTTTGATTCCATATTGAATTAACCAATTCATTATTTACATGTTCCAACTACGGGAAACCTAACCAATAATCTATCACCAACCATCAAAAATTAATTAAAAAATTAATTTAACATGCCATTGATTCTATTATCAATTGAAATCAATATGCTCTACATCTTTATTCAATTACATTAACACATGGAAGATCAAATTAATTAACATGATTACATCATTAAGATTAAACAAATTAGATCCATTAAACATGCCTCTTTACTCCTTTTATAAAATTAATTAACAATTAATTCCAAATTTATGTTCTTTACCAATTACAAATTCTAATCGAAGCATAAAAATCATAACATAGATACCACACTATCTAGAAAAACAAGAAGCAAATTGTTCTCATGGTACAAAACAACAACATAATCATGCAATTGATATCAATTCTTTAACCCAGTTCAAGTAATTATTAGGTTAATTTCATTGTGATACAAGAGGTTAAATCAATATTTATCTATGATTTCGTGTAAGTAAATAGAGAATCAATGAATCCCCTACCTCAAAAAGGGTGTCAATGTTCTTCGAATAGGAACATACCAACATTGTGGATCCCGGTCGCCTCTCTCACAAAAACAACATCCACCTGAGGACGCTATGCCACAACCACACTAATAACCAACAAATAAAACTCCATTAAAAATATAGAGATCAAGCACCATCACATGGCAAAGAGGAATGGGAGTAAAATAATCAAAGAATATGCAAGAATGAAAGTATAAATTACCTTGGATTGAATATGGATTGAAGGAGGGAATCTAGAGACTGATCCTTGAAAAATGAACCCCCAAAACATTGAATAGAGGGTTGTTGAGTCACCTGAAATTGGGAGAGAGGTTATGAAACTATAGGGTTTGACAAAACTGAGTGGCTAAAAACGTTTAAAACATACAACATCAGGGATTTACATGATGTGTAATCCCCTTTCACATCATATAATCCTCAGGGTTCATTTTTCCCCAAAAAATTCATCAGCTTTCTATTTTATTTTATTTTAAACCTTGATTTATTACATGTTTTGAAACCGAATTTCACATCATGTAATTTTACATAGCATGGAATCTTCTTGCTTCCAGCTTATAGAAACCAAATTACTCCAGAATTACTCCAAGAACCTTGGTCTTCGAAAATGCACAAAGGGTCGATCTAGGTGGATCTGGGCCCTCACATTAGATACCTCTAAAAAAATTCTCATCCTCAGGAATCCAAAACCAACCCAGAGATAAAAAAAGAGTTATCTGAACATCCACCCTATGAGACAACTCTCAAGGATCTCTACACCACAAGATCTCAACCACCTCATCTTAGAAACAATGTGAAACCACACAACAACCACAACTAGATCTTAAACACTCTCCTAGGGGAGATACATCCCAAAAGAGAGTAAACCAAAATAAGAAACAAGATAAATTCATATCAAAACCACAAAAGGTATACAACCCCAAAAAGAATATCATTACATGATAAGAGATAAAAATCAAGAAACTCAGGGTAATGAGCATGTATCTACGACTCATGTTTCTAGGTACTATCCTCCATGAAACTATGACGCCAAAATACATGAACCAAGGGGATAAAACATCTTTGAAACACTTTAACCTGGTGATCCTACATCTCTATAGGCTGCTCCTTGAAGGTTGAATCATCATCAACATCGATCACAACCTAGTTTATGAAGTGAGATTCATCACAAAGATACCGACAGAACTATGACATGTGAAAAACATCTTGTATCCATCTCATCAGTGGAGGAAGTAATGTCCAATATGCCATGGCTCCAACATGAGCTAATACCTCATAAGGCCCACAAAACCAGGGAGAAATATTACTCCCATAACCAAACCTTCATTTACCATGACAAAGAGTTACCTTCAGGAACACATGATCCCCAACATCAAACTCCAGAGGTCACCTCCTATGATCGGAATGGGATTTCTGATGATCCTATTATACTTTCATCCCATCATGAATCACCTGAACCATATCTATTATATTATGTACCAGTTCCAGCCCAAGAATTGTTGACTCTACAACCCTATTCCATCAATATTTCCTCCCACTTCCATTGAGGAATATCTAATGACTGAAGAAAACCCCCAGGAACACTGTGCTCAGCCTTCACCTTCTGGAGGACCAAACATCAAGACACAAACATGATAACTTAATGCTTCAACCCAGGCTACCAAAATTGACCTCTCAAAGCTAGGTATATCTTTTTCATGATAGGATATATCGCCAAATTTGAACTATGGAATAATCTAAGAACCATATCATGCATCTCCAAAGGAACAAAAATCCTCCCCTAAAACAACACTCGGTGTTGTTCATCCTTACAAAAACCATCAGGGGACTCACTACAAACAAATTTGTCTCTCCATACCTCCACCTCAAGATCCCCCATCCAGGACTCCTCCACCTACTACACTAGATATTACTGCATTATCATCTGAAAAAGACAACCTATGCCCCCAAATTCTCCCATATCTAGATGTAATACTTAAAGTTCTTCCATCACTATCTAGGAATCACCTGATTCATGCAATGCACCACTACATGACTTCCTGCTCAGTGCACCAACCACGAAATTCCACTTTCTAGGTGTATACAAAATCTTGAATCCGTGATCTTGTAATAACTTCATACATCGACGTTGATGCAAGTTTAAGTCATGTTTGTAGAAAACATACCTCATGCTCTTATGATTAGTGAAGACTACAAAGTGCTCACCGATGAGGTAATGTCTCCACAAACTCAGGGAAAACACCACCAACACCAAAAATAGATTGTGGGTGGAATAGTTATGCTCATGGGGACACAATTGATAAGACCCATAAGAAATGAATGATCTATAATCCATCAGAACACAACACAACCCAAGATGCAAAGCATCATAGAAAAACTCAAACTAAACTCCTTCTGTTAGCAGACAAAGAAATAAGGCACTGGACAACTTCTCCTTTAGATACTCAAAATATTTTTGACGTCGATCAATCCACAAGAGTTCCTGATCCTTTCTTTTCAACAATATTAGAGGATTCATAACCCAAGATAAATCAGCTATGAACCTCCTATAATATCCTATAAGACCAAGGAAACTTCCCACCTCTAAAACTATCTTGGGGGCTTCCCAAGACACAACCAATTATATCTTCAACAGATCCAAAACCACTACCTTATAGGATACAACATTCCCCAAGAAATAGACTTTTCAATCCTAAAAATCACACTTCAGCAAATTCCCAAACAACTACTCATGATAAAGAACTCCTAAAATGTCATGCAGAAGCTTTGTATGCTCCTCCTTATATGCGGAGTACACAAATATGTTGTTGATGAAAATCACCATGAACTTATCCAACAAATCATGGAACATAATGTTCATCAAACCCATGAACATAGATAAAGAATTAGTTACATTGAAAGACATCACAACAAACTCGTAACGCCCATGGCGACAACAGAAAGCATTCTTTAGGATATCCTCATCCTTTACAAACATCTGATGATATCCTGATTGAAAATCAATATTCGAGAACCAAATTTCACCCGTTAGTTTATTGAATAAATCATCAATCTGTGGGAGAGGATAACCATTTTTCACTATTACTTGGTTCAAGGGATGATAATCAATTCACAACCACAAACTTCCATCATCATTTTTCATGAACAAAACCGGTGCACCCCATAGTGAAAAACTTGGATAAACAAAACCACACCACAATAGGCCATCAATATAATAATGTAGATCTCAAAACTTAGAAGGATATATCCTTTATAGAGACATCGAGATAGGATATACACCTGGATATAGTTTGATCCTGAACATGATCTCTCATCAAGGGGGTAATGATACAACCTCCTATGAAAAGACATCAGGGTACTCTCCTATGAAATTGGGAAACATCGATTATTGAACCTCTAATGAACTCAAAATCAACTTCACCATCAAGGATGATAAGGATGGCATATGCCTCTGACACATCCAAGGGTCTCTTTTTCCAACAAACACTACTTTCTCTCCATGAGCATCGAAGAATACAACCTACCTCATGAATAAATCCACTATATCCCCTATAGAATACAACCAATCCATACTGGGGATGATTTTATATGGTTTTATCCACAAAAATAGTAAATCTCTCAAAGAGAAGTTCTTACCCAACACTAGCTCACTGTCTCTACATACATCAAATAAGTCGGTTGTACCTTCAACTGGCGTAGTCAATGATAAGGGCACTGGAAGTCTCTTAACCTCAAGTCCCAAAACATGGACAATGGTAGGTTATATGAATGAGTGACTCAATCCTAGATAAAACAAGGCATTCAACCAAGTATAAAATAAGAAAAGGGTACCTCAAATGATGTCTAGATTTCCTGGCACTAAAAATGGTAAATCATGAAGCTGACCTCGATCTGCTCCATGGAATATTTGGCCATGATTATGACCACCTCCATGACTATGCTATTCTCTTTGAGGATGAGGAGTATCATGGGGTTGTCCCATGTCTTCCCATCTACTTTCTGTTGATACCAAACTGGAACTACATGTTGTTGCTTCCTTAGATAGAACCGCCACAATGGAGGAGCCTGAAGTGTGACAACTAGAGCACACTGACTTCTCAAAAAGGTTGGGAACTCTCTCTAATGATTACATTATCCTCCATAAGAAAAAAAAGTTTTTGATCTCTTGAAATAGGCATGAGAGCCGCCACCCCCAGAGAAATGAGACATTGAGGGCTAGGACCTACCCTCGGTTGATTGGAAGCTCTTTTGTCCTGAAAAATAGAAACCCCAGATCACATATCTTATTCATGAGGAATCCTAATGACTCCCCTCTCATAAAAATCTGGTTCTATCTAACATCCTCTTGATGACCTCTTCTCTCTCTAGCACCTCGAGATACATCTTCAACATAAATGGGGTGTCCTAATGCTAGATCTATGTATTCAATGATTCTTCAAAATGACTCACCCTGACCTCCTCATTTGACAACAAGTCTGATTCATATCGTAGAAGGTTCCTAAAACAGATCCCGAACTCTCACACACTGGAGCTCCCCTACTGAAGGGTAAACAAATCTTGGGGACTTACCACCTTCACAGTTGAAGAAAGAAACTCAACTCTGGATTGGTCTTGGAAGTCCTCCCATGAGACTATCACCTCCTTGTGATCTCTGAGGAATAATAACCACTACTGCCTCTCTTCCCCACAAAACATCATCAAATTCAATGATGTAATGTCTTGACTTGGCTTACCATCAAACCAGTAGCCAGACCGGTAGGTCACATGGCCTCAAGCGCGTCTCCCCATACACCAGAGGCTACTGACTAGTAGCAAAGGAATCAAGAGGTGATGGTGTGGAGATTATACCCTCATATCAAATTAGCACAATGGTAAAACAAAAACCAAATACCATATAACAACAAAAGCAGTAAATAAATGAAAGGTAACAACATAAGAAAAATATTCTGATAATTGAATTAAAGTGTCCAACACCGGTTTATATAATAATTCATGTATGTCTTGACGATGATACAAATATAAAACAAAAGACATAAAACATGCTAAATTGTGCAGTAAAAAATAAGGAAATGACAACAAATCCCCAAGGGTGATCTCCATGAGAATCCCAAGCTCCATCTCGGTCCTTTGCTCCAAACTCTAGGTACAAATATACAACAACATGCAATAAAACAATTTCTGTAGTCCTATGAACAAGAAGGTATGCTTGGGTACCCTAATATAATAGCATCCCAAGTAGGGTGTGAGATATAAATCTCAGTAGGCTAGTACCCATGGTTTCTAGCCCAATCTAGACAACACAATACAAACTAATAAGTGTTTAGGTATAACATGAATATTAAATAGAACTAAATAAATACACGACAACTTGTCCAGGTTCCTATGGGACACATGATGACTATACCTGCTTCATCCCATAACCAGAATAAGTGTCTGATTCATGCCACACACACACACACACACACATATATATAGTATAAATATATGTTGGGATGGATCAAGATGTAACTCTTATCCATTCAATACCAGAGAAAGCTCTCACGGTCTAACCCCTGACCCAACTCCAAGAGATCTCATAGTCTCTTGGTATACTCACATTGTCAAGACCTAGATATAAACCACTTTCATCCATTACCAAGGAAAACTCTCATGATCAATTCCCTGGACCAACTCCATGATCTCTCATGGTCTCTTGGTAAACAACAAGGAATCTCTCACGACCTTCCTACCCAAAGGCTCTCACAGTCCTTTGGAATCCAATATGGAAGCTCACACAGTCTTCCTACTCAAAGGATCTCATGGTCCCATGAATCCACAACCTATGTAATGTGTAATAATTCATAATATATAATGCATGAGGCATTAACCTCTCATGCATTCCATTAGCCCATTTCATTTATATCATAATGCATGAGGCATAAACCCCTCATGATCTTATTAATTCATATCTATATAAGAGGAATTGATAAGTGCCTTTCATAGGGTGTGAAAACAAAACAAATATTTTCTAAGATAAAATGTAGTAAAGTGGTTGACCTAGGATGTCTCCAGAGAGGAGTACACAACAATCACGTTTTTCACTTAAATTTTAGAAAGAATTAGAGTTTTTTTTTGAAATTGTTTGAGTTTAAAAAGAAAGAAGGAAATTAAAAAATAATTTTTGAACACAAGTGGATGAAGAGAGCGATGAGATCAGGGTAGGATCACCTTTTTCAATTTCATCACAGTCATAAAGATCATTCCCTCTCTCTTCCTATTGAATGACAAGTGAAAGACTCCTCAATTGAGTTATCAATTACCCTTGGTTGAAGGAAGCAATGGAAACCACTCCTATATGCATGAAAATTCACAAACCATTCCAAAATAAATAAGTCAAGTCACGATCGAGAATTTTTTATCCTTATAAATCTAGAAAAAGTTCACTTATTTCACACACATGTAAATGATCTCTAAACACTCACCACCTAACACAATATGCTCGATTGAGACAAACTGCATTAGGTGGAGGGATTTTAAAGTTCTTCAACCAAAGATATAAAAAATGAATGAAACCAAAACAAAAATACATTCAAATTAAGAGAATTGGAAAAAAATAAAAAAATAAAAAAATAAAAAATTTAATAGAAAAATATAGTTTCAAGTTAAAGTGAAAGACTCCTACATTACAAAAGTGAATCCCCCTACCCCGATCATACAAAGGTTTTACCCCTCTATGTGAAGGGTAAGAGAGTGGAAAGGGGAATAAGGGAGCATTATGAAACTAAGAAAAGAGGAAATAGAAAATAAAAAACACATAAATCTTAAAATACTTTAGATAATCCCCTTCATGTCCCACTTTAACCATTTTAATGGAAGTGAACACTCATATATATAGGGTTGAGGAGTGGAAAATTCTCCCTCTAAATTCACTCCTCCAAAAAATTGAGTTTAGTTAGCATAATAAATGGACTAATATAAGGGTGTTTAATTCATAACAATTGTTCCCCTATTTATTTTTCATGTGACCAAAAAATTTTAGTGTATTTGGAAAAGTTTTAGAAAAGTTATTCCCAAATTACTCATAAAAACATTTGTTTAGCCCGAGGAGACTACTCAACTACCTCCACTTTGGCACATGAAATGGATGCCTTAATGATCGAAATTATCAATAAAATTTATTTTCTACATTAGGATCAGAGTTATTTTTATAATAAATCTATAATAACTTCATTTTGATGTCTCTATATTGAGATATGATTCAATTAATGATGTGGGGTCCATTCTATTGGCCAAAAAACTTTTTCCACTTGATTAATTTTTATGGGATATTTTGTGTTGAATTGGATATAGGTAGAGAAGAAAAAGTTGAATACCAATAGTAATGAAAAACTAAAATAAAGTAATCACTCAATTTGGATCATAATTTTAAAAGATATTCTTGAAATATAGAAGACCCATAAAACTGTTAAATTTCAAGAATTATTGAATTTTCACAATTAAGCCATAAATTCACCAAAAATTCAAAAATGATTAAAATAATATCACATCGAATAATTATAATGGATTAAATCATTGAAACAAAAATGAAAATAATGAAAATATCAACTCTATAAATTCTCCCACACTTAGCACTTGGACTCCTAGATAGGTAAGCATCAAAATCGAATCAATGTAAATTCAAAACACATGCTCATGAGATCCACCAATTCCATACCAAGAAACACTAGATATCATGCATCATAAAAAACCATTATTTTAAGTTCTAAAACCATACCATTTAATATACTTCCTCTTCATTTCTCTTACCATGAAAATAAGACACCTACCTCACCTGAATTTTCTCTCATCTCACAAATTTCAATTTTCAATAAAGCTTCTCTCATCCAAACCCATGCAAGATACCCCATAGGCTTGATAAATTCCTAATTATCCACTTGATGCAAGTTAAGTACATGTGTTTATCATGAGGAATTAGTAAGTTTGTTATATGGATTTTAGTTGGTAGGATTTAGATGTTAAAAACTCTGAGGCCTAATAAAGAGGGGTTGGCTCTTTTTGAAACAAAATTGCAAGATTCCAATTTTCACTCAAGTATGGTATCCTCCTCACTCCCCGTAGTAGAAAATAAGCTCCATAATCATTAAAAATCAAGGAAACTTCACACTATTAATTATTTTAGTTGCAAAAATTTCAATCTTCTCAAATATATTTTTTCTTGAAAGCTGGATATAGGCAGGATGAGACGCGTTAATGGTAGCAACAACAACAAGAGGATGAGATGCAACGATGAACAGATCAAAAACATGAGAAGATGATGAAGTATATGCGATGGTTATTCTAAATTAGAAATATTAAGTTTTAATTAGAAAAAATTATCAACAAAATAGTAAATATTAGCGATAAATTAGTAAACATTAACATTAAATCACTATATTTATTAAAAAATAACAGTAATTTGAAAAAATTAGTAAATATTAACGGTAATTAGTAAATATTGGTAAAAAATAACATTAAATCACAATAATTAGTAGAAAATAATGATAATTAGTAAAAATAAGTGGTAATTAGTAGAAATCAGTGGTAAATAGATAAAATTGACAATATTTACAATTAAATTATAATTTTTTAATTTCAATACTTTTTTGGATCAACTTTTTATTATCTCAAATTAATCATATTTTTTTTATTTTTTATTTTTTGAGAGAAATGTAGAGCAAGGAAGTTGAAAATAGTCTTTATTACATGATCACGATCAGATAAATCATCATAGGAATCCAAATGGTTTTTGTACGAATCATATATATATTGAGGGTGTTTATGTTTTTTATCATTTGAATCATCAAAAGAAGAATTTGTTTCAGAAGGGAAAATTAAGTGTCCGTGTAAAAAAATAAGATTTGAGTGGGTTTGAAACATTTGACCACGTTAGAGGTCGTTTATTTTGTTTTGGTTTTCGAAAAGATTATGCTTTTTGGTATCAATATGGTGAACATAGTTTGAGATAAGATACTAATAATTTGGTTCTAGATCCATCACAGTTTCAAAATTTAGTACATGATGTGGCTGGTCCGTCTTTCTAGAAAACCAAAACTCATGATGATATTGATTTAACTCCTGAGTAACCATCCCGATTTTATGAGTTATTGAAGTATGCTAAGGATTCCTTATATCTTGGTTGTAAGATAACAAAATTTGAAGTGGTTGGAAATTTTATGGCTATTAAATCAGATAATGGAATGTTAAATAGCTATTTTGATTAGATATTTTCTCTCTTTAAAGCATTATTACCTAAAGGAAATGTGTTGCCTACAAATTTCTATGAGAGTAAGAGGTTGGCTCATAATTTGGGTTTTGGTTATCAGAAGATTCATGCATGTTCAAAAATTACATCTTACATTATAGTGAAAATGAGTCATTAATTAGTTATCATACATGTTGAAAATAGAGGTACAAAGAGACTCAACTAGGAAAGTCTAGTTTGATTTCTATAAAATAGTTGAGGTATTTCCTATTTACACATAGAATGCCACATTTATTTATGCCTCAGAACACAAAATCTTTGATGTCATGACACAAAACCAATATTTCAATTGGTAAAAGCTTAAATCATCCTACTGATGGTGATTCATGGAAAAATTTTGACCAAGTACATCCATTTTTTTCTTTAGAACCTCAAAACATTCGATTGAGTCTTTCTACTGAGGGTTTCTGTTCATTTGGTTCTTACGATAGTCAACATTCTTGTTGGGACATAATTATAACTTTGTAAAATCTACCTCCTTGGATGTTGATGAATGAAACATATATATTTTTGACCTTATTAATGATAGGACATCTAAAAAAGAAAATCAATGTCTATTTGAAGTCATTTATTAATGAGTAAAATTTATTATGGTGTAATGGTGTCACTACATATGATATTGTTGCAAAAAAAATTTCTTAATGAAATATACATTGATGTGGACAAATAGTTGTTTCCCAGCACATAAAATATTATTTTTATGGAGTAATCATGGTCCAAAATCATGTTCATACTGTATAATAGACATGAAATCATTTATTCTTGTAAATGTAGGAAAACCTATTTCTTCGACTATCATTGAAAATTTCTTCCCATCGATCATCCTTTTTTGGAGGAAAAGACATCATTTTAGAAAAGGTATAATTGAAAGAGATTAACCTCCAATAATGATCTCATATATTGAGTTAAAATCCATTGTATCTTCATTACCTCTCATTACCTTTGGATCGACTATAAACCAACAAAAATTATATAGCTTTGGGAAAGAACACAATTGGATAAAACTGATCATTTTTTTGAGATATACCACATTGCTCTGATTTGTGGGTCCATCACATGTTGAATGTCATGCATATTGAGAAGAAATATTTTGATAAAATATTTTATACAGTTTTGGACACACCTCGTAAGACCAAAGATAATATAAAGAAACAATTAGATCTTTCCCAAATTTATAGGCGACCAGAACTTGAACTATTTGAAAATGATAGATCATAGAAGTTAATGAAGCCAAAAGTAGATTATATAGTTTCTAAAAAAAATAATTTATTATTATTTCAGTGGATTTTGTATTTGAGGCTTCCAGATGGTTAGGTTTCGAATTTAGAATGATGTGTTAGAAATGGTCATATTACTAGATGAAAAAGTCATGACTATCATTTTACAATGGAAATACTTATACTGATTGGATTTAGTGGTTTGTTGCAAGAACCCAGTCCTTCCTTTGAGGTACATATCTTTACTTTTTAGTTTATACTTAAGAAAATGGGGGAAAATAGGTTAAGGACTGGTTGTAGGCCTATTACACGATGTGACTAGGGCCTAAACACCGTGTACTTATAGTTACACGTCATGTATGGAGGGATAAACACCATGTAATCCCAGTACACAACCATGTAATGGTATGGCCAGAAATTGTATGGACATGACATGTAGTATAAAGTAAATGTTGTGTACTTTTTTTGATTAAGTCAAACAATAGCATCATTTTTTCTAGACAGATAGAAACGAACCCCCCTTCGATGAGCAGCATGCCCATGCAATCCAAATGGGAATTTGCCTCCTGTTTCTTCATCTGATTCCTGATTAAAACACCATCAAATCCATTGAAATCTCCTTAGTGAGTGATCAATTCCATTTGATTATTTCTTTCTGATTTCTCCTCTCGAACTAGTTATTGAAGGTTGAGATTTTATTCTCATTTTGTAGATCTAATCCGTTCTAGGTTGAATAAAAGCCCGAAGCTAGACGAGGAGAGTTGTATGAGTATGAGGTAAGTGGTCTCATGCCTTTCAAAAATTATCAAGTTGATTATATGTTCCAAAGTGCCGCAGGACCATTTTTGGATGTCACCTAATTGAATATTGACCTATGTCGTTACCTAATGTTGATTAGGTAATTGATTGAATGATTATAAGGAATGTTTGAGATTGTTATCCTTGATTGAGGGCCACACTATGAGTGTGTTTTCCCTTGGATGACCAATGTTTATCCATTTAGACTAGGATGTCTATGGGAATGCCTTTGATTTCCTTTAATAGGTTATTTAAAAGGGAAACGATAAATTGAATGATTTTCCCATGTGAGATAATAAATGGTTATGCCCTTGGATAGTTTAATTCACATGTTAGGATTGTGATATGAGTTACCCATGTGAGTTATAATTGATAATCCTAGTAATGGTTAGATTACTTGAAAGGTTTGTGGCATGTTTGATTCCCATGTGAGTTATTATGTTGTTAACCATGTAATAGAGTAATTTACATGTATTGTTTTTATGCTGAAATGATTATACACTGGGCTTAGCCCTGATACATACTGAAATGATTACATACCTGTTTTTGACCTTAGAACATGATGAAATTCTTATATACCAGGTTTCGACCCTAATTGAATGCTGAAATGCTTATATAGATGGTTTTGATCCAGTTTGGTGTTATGTTATACCATGGTTATATGGTTTTGGTTAAACACACCTGGAGTGATACTTAAATTATAATTTAGGATGTCTTGACTGAACTCAGTTATAAATTGAATAATGAAATGAAATGAATAATGACGCATCTACCAATCCAAAGCATAATCTTAGATTCGGTCTTCACCCATACATGATTACATTGTCTTTTGAGACATATATTGTGATTACTTTTGAGCACCTACTGTTTACTGATTTCACTATTGTACACTACCTATTATATATATATATATTAACTAAAAGATCAACATAGATCTTTGGTGGTTGCCTATTAGGATTTAGTCTCACACCCTGTTTGGGTCATGCTTTTGGGCCCAAATAGTTTATATGATTGCAGGTGTTGAGCAGGGAAAGAATCCTTCTACTGGTACTTGATTTTCTGTTTAGGAGTAAGAGAGAATGAGACCCAACCGAGGATTGCAATGATTCTTAGATTACCTGTTTATTTTTTAATTTTAGAACATATATTGTGGATTTATACAATGTACCTATTTTGGCTATTTTCTTAGAACATAACATGATGCATCATCTTTTGTATAGAATGATGTTTGGTTTCTTGTCAGTATTTTACTATTAATTTTAGTTTTATGTTGTTTAATATTTCCATAATTGTATTATCATTGATTCTTCTATGTTACACTCTACCAATGATGGAATAGTTTCCCCACTATAACACCCTAGGCCCTAGCTGCTAGTTGGTAGCCTCTGGCATTTGGGGAAATGCGCTTGAGGCCATATGCCCAACTGGGTATGGGGAACCAGTTGTATGGCATCCGAATCTGGGATGTTACAAAGTGGTATCATAGGGAGGTTTCGATCCTCCAACCTATGGGTTATGGGTCCATGGGTTAGAATTTAGAACCTCATTTCTTTACTTTTTAAAAATAGGGGTTTCAGGGAAGTTTTAGAGGCTTACTTTCTAGAAACCCAGACAACACGACATGTGGGTTCATGAACACATGTAATTTGTTCGTCTATTCAAGAGGAAATAATTTTTTTAAGTACACGCTGTGTACATTGAGTACACGCCTATGGTAGATGATCATGTGTCCGATTGTTTGAGAGAGAACATAAGATGTTGGGTTTTGAGTAGAAAACACCATGTACATTAGGTACACCCTATGTAGTTTTACATAGGCAAAACCCATGTGAGTCTGGCCATGTATAAGTACCTAGACAGGAGGGGAAACTTGAGTACACACCATGTGTCAGTCTAACATGTTGTGTACCTAGGACGTTTACACAACCAAGGAAAGCAGACTTACACGCCCATGTGATAGTTTAAGGGGACACACTGTGTTTATACCCACCATGTACCAATTTTTTTTGAACTTTTGAGGCTTTTATTCTCCTATTTAGTTCTCATTATTTTGAACTACATACCTTAATGAATAAGCTTATATTGAGGTGTATGTGTTGGACTTTACATAGCAATGCTACCATAATGAATTCCAGTAGTATGACAGGAGGGTGGAGATGAGCTTACCCCAGAGGTGGTAGGCCATGGGCTACTAGTGGATCCTCTAGTAATTATAGCTAAGGAAATAGTGGTTGCTCCAGACGTAGGTGGTGAGGCACAGTTCCATGACAACTTCACATGCTTTATGCAGAATTTCTAGGGAGCACCTCAGCCTGCCACTTGTATGGCTGAGATGAATAGAGTGTTCCAACATAAACATCCTACCACATTTTCTGGGGATGTGAAACCACAGGCTACAGAGTCATGGACATAGGCCATGTTATCTATCTTTGATCATCTGGAGACACCTCCTGAGTGGAGGGTCAATCATGCGACTTATATGTTGTGTGATTCCACTAAGAGACGGTGGGATGTGGTTACTCAAATAGAGAATCATATAGATATTCCTTGGGAATACTTCCAGAGAGTATACTATGACTATTTATATCCTGATACGTTGATGGAAGAAAAAGCCTAGGAGTTCATGCATCTGGAGCAGGGTGATCTATGAGTTATGGATTACTTATCTTGTTTTACTGAGCTCCAGTGCTTTGCATCTGTTCTGATGGGTGATGATCTTTCATAAGCTAGGAAATTCAAGGATGGTCTTAGGTATAACATCCGATCAAAGGTTAATATCTTTTTTCTAACTATTGTATCTGCAATAGTGAACCAGGCACTAATTACTGAGTGGAATCAGAGGGAATCTGGAGGTGCAATCCATGGTGGTTCAACACTAAGATCTAGTACTATCTCTACAGGTAGAAGAAAGCATCGTCTAGATCTTACTCACAACAAATATAGTAGTCATAATGTTACTTTAGGTAGCCGGGTTATGTGCTACTAGTGCATAAAAGTTGGTCATAAAAAACCTTATTGCCCGATGTAAACAATTGAATGCCGAGCTTGAGGAAAGATGGGCTATCTACAATGCTTCTTCAGGATGTTTTCACTAGTGGCTAGTGAGAGAGGATCTGCATAGACTCCACATTCTAGAGAAGGTCAATTAGCTTATCACCAATCAGGGAATTAGAATATGTCAGGCCGCTCGGGATGAGGTGGTGGTCATAGACAAGGTATCTAGACTCCAAGTTTTCAGAGATAGTAGACCAGATCAGATCAGGGAATCTAGGCTATGTCACAGGGCTGCGGTACATTCCAGACATTTTCAATGCATCAAACCCAATAGGATTAGGATCCCAATCCTTCTACTATCATAGGTACTATTATAGTCAAATTCATTTTATATTCTATACTTTTTGATATAGGGGCTTCACATAGTTTCATATTTGTGCCTATTGTGAAGAGGCTTGGGATCTGTGTTTTCACTCCTGATGAAATTATGAAACTAGACACTCCGTTAGGGATTATAATGCCATTTGTTCGATAGTGCAAGGAGTTCCCCCTTGATATTGGTGGGTGTCACTTCATTTGGGATTTCTATATATTAGAGATGATAAGATTTGATGTCATTCTAAAAATGGATTGAATAGTTTCTTTTTAGGCATTTGTTGATTGCTATCACTATAGGGTGAGATTATTATCACCATAGGGCATATAATTTTTACACAAGGAAGTGTGGGATGTCCAGGCAAGTTAATATGGGCCTGAGCATCATGGGTGTGTCTTCCTTTGGATGACCAGGGGACATGTTAGATAGTTTTTCTTCCAGTGGTCGATCATTTTAGGGAAATCTTTCTAGGAAATTTTTTAGGTTTACCTCCTATGAGGGAGGTGGAGTTATCTATTGAGCTAGTGAAAAGATCTACACCAATATCCATTCTTCCTTATAGTATCACTACGATAGAGTTATAGGAGATGAATAGGTAGCTAGAGGACTTGAAGGCGTAGGGGTTTATTAGACCCAGTACTTCTCCATGGGGTTCGCCAGTCCTTTTTGTGAAAAAGGTAGATGGTAACCTTAGGATATGTGTGTAATATCAGTATCTGAACTAGTTGATGGTTAAAAAATGATATCCCTTTCCATGGATAGATGACCTATTTGATCAGATTTGAGGAGACCAAGAATTCTCAAATATCTACTTGAGATCAAGATATCACCAGGTGAATGTTCAATCTACACACATACCTCATACAACCTTTCGTAGCAGGTATGGTCTATATGAGTATTTAGTAATGCTGTTTGGTCTCATGAACATGCCAATGTTTTTCATGGATTTGATGTACCGAGTGTTCCATCCTTACATGGATTCTGTTTTGGTTGTTTTTGTGGATTCCATGTTTGTGTATTATGAAAATAAACATGACCATTCCAACCATATTGAGATCATTCTAAATACACTAATAGAACATCAATTATATGATAGTCTCACAAAGTGAAACTCTTGGATGGATTAGATTCACTTCTTGGGTCACATCATCTTAGAGACAGAAGTTTCAGTGGACCCATAAAAGGTGAGAGTAGTAGTTTCTTGGGAGTAGCATAAGAATTTCTTTGAAGTGTAGTGTTTCTTGGGGTTGGTTGGTTACTACAAGTGTTTTATATAGGATTCTCACATTTAGCAGTGCCATTGATATGCCATACTAAAAAGGGTGAAAAGTATGTATGGTGGGATTCCTGCGAGATGAACTTTAAGAAGTTGAAGGGAAGATTGACTTCTACACCAATACTGATTTCACCAGAGTCAGGAAGAGTTACACTATGTACTATGATGCATTAGGTATCGGGCTAGGAGTCGTGCTTATGCAGGGGGAACAAGTCATTGCATATGGGTCTCGACAGTTGAAGCCACATGAGAGGAATTACCCAACGCACGACCTTGAGTTAGCTATGGTAGTTCATGATTTTCATTTCTGGAGACATTACTTGTTGGGAGAGAATTTTGTGGTGTACACATACCACAAAAGTCTTAAGCACATCTTTACTCAGTGTGATCTGAATTTGAGGAAGCGAAGGTGGGTGGAATACCTTCAGTCTTTTGAATTCAAGCTTGCCTACATGCCTGGGAAAGGCAATCCAGTGGTCGATGCACTGAGCAGGAGGAATCAGATACATGCAGTGTAGTAAGCCAGTAGTGAGTGGAAGCTGATGGCTTTGTTCTCTAAGATGCATATGGAGGTACATAATAGGTAGGGGAAGACTTTTCTTACATCCTCAACTGTTACCTATACCTTACTGGATAGAGTGAAGATGAGGCAACTATCGGATTTTGAAGGCCTTGTTCTATTGAAGAGTATGTTAATAGAGGATCCTCCTCCTGGTTGGACCATAGGAAAGGATGCGGTTTTGTAGTTACAGGGCCACGTATGGGTTTTAGAAGACATGCGTGAGGAGATAATGCAAGATTTTCATGATTTAATTTTGGTAGTGCATCATGGTGTCACCAAGATGTATCGTGATTTATGTCGTCAGTACTAGTGGCTAGGTGTGAAGGGAGATGTATCTAGTTTTTTCATGAGATGTTCCAACTATCAGCAGGTGAAGGTGGAGCATCAACAACCAACCGAACTTTTAAAGTAGCTACTCATTATGGAGTAGAAATTGGATGATGTTGCGATGGATTTCATGATGGGTTTACTGAGGTCTCCCTGAGGTAATGATGCAGTGTAGGTAGTTGTTGATAGGCTTAAAAAGGTCAATCATTTATTTCCAATCAAGAAGACCTTCAGTGTTGATGAGCTCAGAAAGATGTATATCCGAGAGGTGGTATGACTACATGGGATCCCACACACTTTAATTTTAGATAGGGAGGTTGGATTTTCATATCGTTTCTAGAAGATTTTTCAGAGGGATCTAGGTACACATGTTCACCTAAGCACAACATACCACCCTCATACTGATGTCCACTCAGAGCGTACAATATAGGTTATAGAGGACATGCTGCGAGCATGCGTCCTGGATTTTGGGGGCTCTTGGGAGAAGTAAATTCACCTGTTTGAATTCACCTATAATAATATTTATCAAGAGATGATAAAAATGGAAACTTAGAAGGATTTATACGGTAGTCCATTCTACTCTCCCTTGGGCTGGTTGGTGGTAGGTGAGGCAACTTTACTAGGGTTGTGTCTCATACAAGAGACTTCTGAGCAGGACCAGTTGATTCCAAAGTGAATGTCCACAACACAATATCATTATAAATCATACATTGATAATTTAAAATGACATCTAGAGTTAGAGGTCAGGGATCGGGTTTTCTTACGTGTTTCACTGAGGTTGGGACACATGTGAATCAGGAGATAGGATAAGATTTCACCGAGATATGTTGGGTCCTTTGAGATTCTGGAGAGGGTTGGGCTGGTTTCCTATCTATTACTGTTACCTTAGAGGTACAGGGCTATAAAATACTTCTTTCACATATCTCAGCTACACCACTATCACCCAGACCCATCTCACGCCTTTCAGCCCGAGGAAGTTGAGTTGCAGGTAGATGAATCTTTTGAGTAGCATCCTATTTGTATTGTGGATCGTAGCTTGAAGGTTATCTGTGACTGGTATGTTCCTTTAGTATGGGTACTATGGAAGCATGAGTGAGTGTAGTATGAGACCCAAGAGAGGGAGTTCGACATTCGATCAAAATGGTTGGAGTTGTTCTATGATGTTCCTTTACCACCCTTAGAAGGGTAACTCCGGAAAAAATTGCTTTAAGGGGGGAAGTTTGTGTGTACTTTTTTATTAAGTTGAGTATTAGCACCATTTTTTCTAGACATACAGAAACATACCCCCCTTTAGCAAGAAGCACGCCCAGGAAATCCGAATGGGAAGTTGCCTCCTATTTCATCATCCAACACCTAATTCAAACACTGTCAGATCCATTGAAATTTCCTCAGTGAGTGTTAAATTCCTTTTGATAATTTCTTCCTAATTTCTCCTCTCTACCTAGTTATTAAAGTTTGAGCATTTATACTTATTTTGTAGTTATACTCTGTTCTAGGTTGAATCAAAGCCCAACACTGGACAAGAAGAGTCATACGAGTGTTAGGTAAGTGGTCTCATGCCTTTTTAAAATTTTCAAGTTTATTATATGTTCTGGAGTGTCGCACACCCATTTTTGGGCATTGCCTAATTGAATATTGACCTATGTTGTTACCTATGTTTGATTAGGTAATTTATTAAATGATTATAAGCAATGTTTGAGATTGTTATCCTTGATTGTGGGCCACCCCGCGGGTGTGTTTTTCTATGGATGAACAATGTTTATCTGTTTTTCCTAGGATGCTTATGGGCATTCCTTTGATTTCCATTTATGGGTTATTTAAAATAGATTTGGTTAATTGAATGATTTTACCACGTGAGATAATAAATGGTTATGCTTTGTTATATTTTAATTCACATTTTAAGCTTGTGATATGAGTTACCCATGTGAGTTATAATTGATAAGCCTAGTAATGTTTAGCTTACTTGAAAGGTTTTTGACATGTTTGATGCCCACGTGAGTTATTATGTTGTTAAAAATGTAATAGTGTAAGTTACATGTGTTTTTTTATGCTGAAATGATTATAGACTAGGCTTGGACCTAATACATGATGAAATGATTATATAATAGGTTTTGACCTTGGAACATGCTGAAATTCCTATATATCGGGTTTCGAACCTAATTGACTACTGAAATGCTTATATAGCTAGTTTTGATCTAGTTTGGTGTTATGTTATACCATGGTTATATGGTTTTGGTTCAACACACCAGGAGTGATACTTGAATTACACTTTAGGATATCAGTACTGAAGTTAGTTATAAATTGAGTAATGAAATGAAATGACTAATAACACATCTTCCAAGCCAAATCATAATCTTGAATTTGTTCTTCACCCATACATGATTACATTGTATTCTAAGACATCTATTGCACTTACTTTTGAGTACCTATTGTTTACCGCTTTCACTATTGTACACTTCCTATTATATATATATTCACTAAAATATCGACACAGATATTGGGCAGTTTCTTACTAGGATTTAGTCTCTCACCCTGTTTTGTTCATGCTTTTGGGCCCAAACAGATTATATGATTGTAGGTGTTGATCAGGTAAATCATCATTGTACTGGTACTTGATTTGTTGTTTAGGTGAATGAGAGCATGGGACTAAGCTGTGGCTTGTGATGCTTATTAGATTCATTTGTTTCTTTTGTTCTTTTGGAACATATATTGTGGATTTCTACTGTGTTCCTATTTTTTATGTTTTCTTAGAACATAACATGTTGTATCATATTTTGTATGTAATGATGTTTGGCCTCTTATTAGTATTCTACTACTAATTTAAGTTGTATACTATTTACTATTTCTACTATTGTATTATTATCGATTCTTCTATGTTACACTCTGCCAATGAGGGCATATTTTCCCCACTATCACACCCTAAGACCTTGCTTCTAGTTAGAAACCTCTAGTATTTTGGGAAATACACTTGAGGCCATGTGGCCAACCGGGAAGGGGGCACCAGTTGAGTGGCATCCAAATCTAGGATGTTACATTTGTTGAATTTTATGATTTGGGATTCTCTAACAGAAATATCATATTTTTCAAAGACAATTGTGTGGAGGCAACATATTATGATGCACTAAGTATACTACAAGAAGATGTTGTTTTAATTTTATGTAAATAGGAAAAACTATTCCCATCGGCTTTCCTTGATCCAATGGAACATTTAATATTACATTTTCCGCATGAAGAAAAATGCGGAGGTCTAGTATAGTTCCTATGGATGTACCCATTCGAGAGATGCATGTAGAAATTGAAGAAAATGTATGTAATAAAGTATCAATTGAAGGATGAATTATAGAAGATTATTTATAGGAGCAAATTTATTTCTTATTCTCTCATGATTCTCAATATGAATATCCCTCAAAACATAACTACATGATATGTACTAAGGGAAATTTTGGAGATGAAATGAAAAATCAATTATCAGTTTTTAATCAGCTAGAATTTGGCTTTAGTGGTGTTCATAAATGATGAATTTTAAATGATGAACATCACATGGCTCATACATATGTTTTTATCAACTATGAAGAAATGAAACCATCTGTACTATGAGTTCTCCTATCACTTATCCTATATTTTTTAAGTAAATTAATATTATTTTATTTTTATATTTTATGATAATCATAACAATTTCTACAAATTACAGCATATGCTCTTGAATAATGTCGAAAAAATAAATTTTCCTACTCGTTTCAAAAACTAGTAAAGTAAATTGTTTATGGTTTAACATATAAAATCAATTTATTACCTGCTATATTGATAATTGTTTTTCAAACTTTCAGATATTTCAACATGATGATGAAATTGATAATCAATTGTGTGTATTGAGTATCCCACTATCCAAAATGGTTAAATCTTATAATGTATATATGGTGAATGATTTTTGATTTCATACACATGAATATAGGGAATAAAAAACAATGAATACTAATTTTTTCTTGGTTGGATCTCATTATAGATAAAGTGAAGTTGAATTTTATGGTATGCTGGAAGAAACAATTGAACTCTGTTATCTGAGAAAAAAAAATAATGATGTTGAAATGTCATTGGATGGATACTGATAGAGGCTTGTGTGTTCATCCACAGCATGGAATCATTGATATTAAATATAAAAACCTTCTTAGAGTAAATGAATCATTTTCTTAGTTCATTAGGGACATAAAATTTATTATGAAAATTATTTTTCTCCTTTAAGAGAGTTAAGTGACTTGTGTAGCATAATAAAAATTAAATCTCATGAAAATCAATTTATATAAAGTGAATGTGGTTCCGCTAAAGTGTAAAGAATTGAAAATTTTCAAGAGACTACTCCAAATCCATCTATTATATGAAGATACATGAATATATATGATGGCACCCCACATCTACGGGTCGATGCTGACGATGATGTTATTGATGTAATAAATGAATTTGAAATAACAAGAGATGATGAAGCTGAAACTCCTATGAAAATTGATGATAATGAGGAGGAATATGAAGATATTGACACCGTAATATATAAATATACAGATGAATATGAATATTGACATAGTTATATATTGGTTATAATCATATATAATATATATCTATATATAATACTTGTTTTTAACTATTTTCTAAAAAAAATAATTTCATGTTTCAGATGGTCGATGGGTATTTATTTGATCTATTTCATGATTTGGAGGAGGCTTCACTACCTGGTGAAGAGCATGATGCCACACCATCTAACGCTCAGTCTTCTGGCGGTTCAGGGACAACTCGGAGAGGTTGTGGTCTTAAAATTTTGATGATTCTTGACCTTATCCCTGAGCGACATCTACATCTTGAGTTAGATCCACACATGTGGAGGTATGTTTCGTTAGTTTTCATTAGTTTTCATTAATTTATTTATATACTATTTGTTTGAATAATTTTTCTAGTTTTTCATAGATTTTATCATATAGCTATTGGAAAGGGGAGTTCTATATTGAAAAATTATTTTTCTAGATCATGGGTGACATGAGATCATATTCTTATTGATATTCGACACCGCATGTTTGATAATTGGATGACACAGAAAAAAATAATAGTTATTTCGAAATTTATTTTATTTAGTAACTTGATATTGTTAATTATTTTTAGGGTTTATGGAATCACATTGATGATAGCACATTCTCCTCTATATGGGAGTCATGGGGTTTCTGTATATGTGATTGTTGCCACCAATGTTTTTATAATGCAAGGAGGACGACCATACAGAAAGTGAGAGTCAAATAATTTGATCGATCTTGTTGCACCCACTGACCAGATTACATATCATCTCGGGTTTGGGATGGATTATGTTCATATTGGATAGAATCTAGTTTTTAGAGGAGAGTATCATTAGGTAGAAAAAATCGGGGGAGAAAGGAGGCAATGCATGGAGATGGTAGTCGTACATTCATTACTCATCAACGACATATCATAAGTACTTTTTTTAATAATTTATATAACTTTAAATGTGAATTGTTTATTTTATAATCATATAGGAGGTGGAACACCCTAATATTATGGAGTTCTACATTTTTAAGAGGATTTACAATGATCCTATCACTAGAGAGATTACAGGTGGTCATCAGTGGCATATTATGGCCTATATAATTTTTTCGAGTTTTAAAATTAACTGTAAATAATATTTTAACTATTTGAATTTTAAATTAAAATTTAAGGAGTCATATGAGGCCACAAATTCTCAAATACAGGATGATATTCAGGCAGAGATCGAGGATCAAACAACTAATGAAACTATATTTGATGACATAATATGGATACAGGAGACTCAATATGCATTTGAGGAAAACCGAGTTATTGGTATCAGATCTCAATTGATGATTGTGAGTTTTTATGTTACCGCTATGATGTCAGCATCTAGATCGAGGAGAGCTCGTAGAGAGTCATCATTATCTGTTGCACAGTATGAGGAATAGTTTTGATCTTAGGGTGAGCTTATAGTGACCATGTGTAGGGAGAAGAATAAGATTCATCGACAACAATAGGAGCAGCAACACGAGAAAACAATAAAGTACATGCGATGTCTAACTCATGGATTGTGGATGTAGTTCCCTCCAAAACCTCCTCCAGATGACCCCTCCCACTCTATGATTTATGTATTTTTTTATAAACATTTGAATTTATATATTTTTTATAATATTTTTATTAGTTCATCTATTTATAGTTCAAAATAGTGAGTATTTTATATTGTTGAGAATTTTTTTAATTATATATATAATTATTTATTATTTTAATATTTTTATAATATTTTTGATAGGTGATCGCTTCCTTCAGAAAAACTAATTTGCAATAGCAGAGTCCTCCCGTTGCAAATAACTTTTTTTAAAAAATAGATCAAATTATTTGTGTTACCATTTTATGCAATGGGTTATTTGCAATGGGGTCCCATCACAAATAACCCATCAGAAATAGTTTAATGTTTTGTAGTGTACCTAACACATGAATAGTTGTACCAATTGTGATTAAAAAATAAGTGATCTTGTGAAGTAAATAATATTCCATATGAAGTCATGAATCTACCACATGAAAAATGGAATGACCGCATGAATAAATGAAGTAATAATGACTAGTTATCATATCAACTGACCGTGTAAAGTTGTCATGCCAACTAACTGTGCCTAGTAACCATGAGCTGAAGTAACCACACCTAAATAAAGACCATACAACCACATTTAACTTATCATTGGAGATTTTTCAAATATCAAAGAGCTATGGATTATTAATTATAGATTCATTATAATTAAAGATGAATTTAATGTCCTCTAAAAACTATTTTGAGATGAATTCCCTTTTAACATAAAGAAGTTCTTTTGGAAAATAGGGTGATCCATATGCTTTTACAGAGAATAGATAAACATTTGATTGCACCTGTGCTATATCGAGGATTCACTTAGAATACTTTATAAAACTATGTTTTCCTGAATCCATTGTGCCTATTGTTCAAGAACCTTTAAAAGACAAATTAAAGGTCCCTTGGAAAACTAAATCTATTCATATTGAGGTGCACCACATTTTCACATTTTCACATTTCTTATCTATTTCTCTTTCTGTTTATGCTTATAATTCGAGTTGTTTTTTTTGTTATACCCTATTTATCTGTAAATACAGTCTCCTATACTAATCCAAAGAGTGTTTGATGCTCTCTTTAAATTATTTTCATATATACTCCCACATATAACCATGAAAGAGGTTATGTGTGACATGAAATCTTTATCTCCCACAAAATATTATAGAAGAGGATTGTGTATAGCCGAAATTGTCTCATTAAAATTATCTGTAAAAACCTGATCCAGTTTGTAGATGAATTTATTTTAAAATAAACTATTTGGAAGCAGGTAATTTTCAAGTAGAGGGGATTAGGTCTTGGATTAATACTGGACCAATTTAAATTTCCATTGTGTGATTTTTTGTTTTGTTTTCACTTGGATTAAATAACAAATCACTATCACTTTAAAACTAAATAACAAAACTTTACTTTGATAGTTGACTTTAACTTGTGTTTTATATAAGGTGTTTGATTCAACTAAATTAGTTTAAATAGTTAGAACTAGTTTTCAAACCTGCTTTTAATTTAGTTTTGATCAAACTACAAAGAACCTTTTTGAATGATCAAATTATATAATTCTATAGTTTTCATAAACTAGTTGTTTTTATAAATTTGGAGAAAGTTTTAAAATCATTTTAACATAATTTTTTAATTGGAAACTCAATTCAAACCCTATATTGAGTGTTCCACTCTGACTAACATTTATTATAATATGATATATATTTTTTCAAATAACACTATTCCAAAATTTGTTTTTAGCAGTGGTTTAAACCGTCGCGAAATCGTTCTATGATGGTTTTGGAAAACCGCCGCCAAATCTTGTGTCGAGAAATAATTAGTGGCATGTTTTTAGTGGTGGTTTAAACCACAGCTAAATCGTTTTTAATTTTTTTTAATTTTTTAATTAGCGGTGGTTTTTTAGCGGCGGTTTAAATCGTCACTAAATAGTTTTTAATTTTTTTTTATTTTTTTTTATTTTTTTAGTTTTTAATTTATTAATTTTTTATATTAGTAATTTATTTATTTATTTATTATTACCACGCACATGCCCATCCTTCTCCATGCATAAGTCTATGACCATGCACTTGCCCATGCACATGCCTATGCCATATATATAAATTTTGCATTGGGTGAGATTTGAACCCCTTACCTCTTGCTTATTCCCCACGGACTTTACTACTCCAACAAGCTCTTCATGTGGTCAATAAATCGAATTTAATATACTTATACATACATACATACATACATACATAAATATATATATATATATATTAATTGGAAAAACAAGTAATACATAACAAATAGATACAAACTAAATAATTATTAATCAATAATTATTAATCAATAATCAATAATTAATAATTAATCATATATAATATAGATAAAAGGTTTGGAATATAGGAAGAAACATGATCCCAACAAATTTATTATAAAAAATAGCAAACAGTACAAAACAAATCAAAAATAGGAGGCTTTACAAAGCCATGTATACAGAACACCATCCCTATCATTGCAAACCAAGTTGTAGCAATAAGAGGGAAAAATAAAAGACCAACTGGAACTAACCTCCATGATAGACCTTTTAGAGAGAGCATCAACAAATTGATTAGCATCTCGATAGACATGAGACACATCAAGACATAAACCCTCCACAAGGCTAAGACAGGAGATCCAAGCAGGCATCATTCTCTAAGGAACATTCCGAGAGCGATCTTTCAGAATCAGCACAGCAAGAGACGAGTCCAACTCCACCCATACCCTATGCCAACCATAAAACATCAAATACCTAATATCTTTGATCATCACCCACAATTCAGCCTCAATAGCATGATCATAGCCAATGTAGTGAAAAAACCAGCCTTTAACAAAGCCCCGATGAGTTCCGAAGACTCCACCACACCCAACAGGACCCAGTGCACCAGAGGCTACCCCATCCAGATTCACTTTTAGCCAATCTGAAATTGGTGGGATCCACCTTATGTATTTAGCCATTCTGGCATTCCTTTCCCTACCACTAATACCAAGATATCTCAAGAGTTCAAAATTAGAGACATCATTATTTATAGATCCAGTTTGGTTCATCGAAGCAGATTTTATGCCTCAGTGTATAAACAGAACAACATCCCTAAAAGATGGCTTGACATTGTTAAATACAATTATATTCCTAGATTTCCAAATATAGGAGAATACTGAAATGATAGCAGTAGTAAGAAAAGATTTCAGTTGATCATTGAAGTCAGTTTTGAAGGCCGAGTTTAAGACCGATTCAACAGAGCAACAATCCAAGCAGCATTTGAAGACATATTACACATAGTTCCATAATTGTACAGAAAAAGAGCAGTGAATAAAAAAATGAGTGAGAGATTCATAACTGATCATACAGAAGTAACATACTGATGCCAAGCTGAACCCTTTTTGCTATAGAGCACACTGAATAGGCATTATATTTTTCCAGATTCGCCAGATCAAGAGAGTATCACTAGGGTATATGAAAGGCTGATGAACACTTGTCAGCCAAGAAGGTATGCCAGAAAAAGCACCACACTGTATGTTATAATAATACCTAATAGAAAATAGTCCACTGAGAGTAGGTTTCTAGATCAGTATGTCAATATCAACAAAGACATAATTAACAATTTCCACATGAAGATTATTAGGAATAAAATCATAAGCATCCAGATTTTCCTGCAAGTCAGAAATGGACAGCTTCCCCAATGAAGATGGAATGTCAGTGCAATCCTTTATTATGGAGGACAACCATGGGGTATTCCACCAATTCAGATGAGAGTCAGAACAAACTAACCATATTGATTGAGACATTATATTTGAATAGGTACTCTTAACCGAGGACCACATAGAGGATCTCAAATAAGTGCACTTACTGTTTTCAAGTCTATCAACAAACCTGCCAACTAAAAATTCAAGAGAGAAATCAGACTGGGAAAGAAGCCTCCAGGTGAAGTTCTAAATAAGAGCATTATTAAAGATTATAATATCCTTAATTCCCATTCCTCCCATATTTACTGGCTTTATACAGTCTTTCCAGGCAACTGTAACAAGTTTCCTCTGATGGGTTGATCCAGTCCAAATGAAATTCCGAATCATAGCACTCAATTCCTTGGGAAGAAGTGCTGGACATCTATACATAGAAAAGGAATAGACAAACATGGATGTAATAACAGAGTTGACAAGGAAAATTCTACCATCTTGGGACATAGTCTTCCCTTTCCATATTGCCAACTGATTTGAAATTTTCAGAGCAATACCTTCTAAATGAACATGTTTCACTCTTCTCCAAAACAAAGGAATCCCAAGATAGTTAAATGGCAGTGTACCTCTTTTAACACCAAGTCTACGAGCCACCCTACTTTGATTAAAGGTTCTAATGCCTTCCCCAAAGACAAAAAAGGATTTTTTCCAGCTAATAACCTGGCCTGCAACCTCCTCATAATGTGAGAATATGCTCTTAATGCAAGAAATTTTTTTCCTATCAGCCTTATAGAACAAAAGTATATCATCAGCATAGAATAAATGTGAGGGAGAAAATAAATTCTTACCTGCCCTCATTCTTTAGTATATACCAGTGTTGACAAGATCATGGAGACAGATGCTCAGGTAATCCTTAGCCATAGAGAATAAAATCCCAGATAAAGGATCACCTTGTCTGACCCCTCTAGTGCATTGAAAGAAACCCCTGGGGATCCATTGATAAGGATAGATAAAGAGGCACTTTTCAATATGGTATAAATCAAACTAATAAATTTCTCTGAGAAGCCATGCATCTTAAGAATAGTGAAGATGAAGTACCACTTTATTGTGTCAAAGGCCTTTGATATATCAACCTTTAGGGCCATGTTACCATGTGGAACTTTGCTTTTTATGACATTAATGAATTCTGAGGTAGTGAAAAGACAATTCTGAATTTTCCTCCTAGGTACAAATCCAAATTGATTGACAGAGACAATATTCTTAGCAACTTCACCTAACCGAATTGCCATGATTTTGCTAATTAACTTGGGAATGGAGTTCCCAATGGCAACAGGCCCGAAATCCTTGATGTCCAAGGCATTGTCCTTCTTAGGAATCAGAGCAATGAAGTTAGAGTTCATCCCAAATGGCATAAAGGAGTGATGAAAGAATTCTTGAACAACACCGATAACATCATTCTGGATGATATCCCAGTAAAACATGAAAAACTTATTTGTGAATCCATCAGGACCCGAGACACTGTCCATATTCAAAGAAAAAAGCGCATAATGTATTTTTTTTGTGTAGGAGTATCAATAAGCTTTTTATTCTGATTATCATCAACACTGGATTCAACACATCTGATGATCTTGCCAAAGCTGTTCTCACCAGATTCAGAATATAATTTCTCAAAGTAAGATGTCACACCATTGACAATGTCATTTTCAGATATATAATATATAATATATAATATATAATATATAATATATAATATATAATATATAATATATAATATATAATATATAACATATAACATATAACATATAATATTTAACAAATAATAGATAATACATAATATATAATACATAATACATAATACATAATATCTAATATCTAATATCTAATATCTAATATCTAATATATAATATATATTGTATTATATATAATATATAATACATAATATATTTTTTTATTATGTATTATATAATAGATAATAGATAATAGATAATAGATAATCAATAATATATAAAAGATGATAGATAATAGATAATAGATAATAGATAATAGATAATAGATAATAGATAATATATAATATAAAATATATAACAATATATATATATATAAGTAATGTATAAATAATAAACCAATTAAAAAATAATTTAATATATAATAAATAAATAAAAATTAATAATAAATTAATAAATAATAGATAAATAAATAAATAAATAATAAATAATATTAAATAATAAATAATAAATAATAAATAATAAATAGTAAAAAATAAATACTTAATAATTAATAATTAACAATTAATAATTAATAATTAATAATTACTAATAATTAATAATTGATCATTAAGAATTAAGAATTAAGAATTAAGAATTTATTTTTAAAAACTTATAAATAATTTATAAATAATTAATAAATAATTAATAAATAAATAATAAATAATTAATAAATATTGAATAATAAATAAATAAATAAATAAATAAATAATAAATAAATAAATAATCAACTAATAATAAATTAATATTTATTAAATTAAAAATAAATTAATAAATTAATAAATAATAAATAATACATAATAAATAAGAATGAATAAATAATAAATAAATAATAAACAAATAAATAAATACATAAATAAATAGATAAATAAATAATAAATAATAAATAATAATCACTAATAATTAATAATTGATAATTATAAAATGAATAATTCTTAATTAATAATTAATATTTTAATTTTAATATTTAATATGGAATATGGAATATGGAATATTCAATATTTAATAAATAATTAATATTTTATTAATATTTAATTAATAAATAATCAATAAATAATCAATAATAAATAAATAAATACATAAATAAATAGATAAATAATAAATAATTAATAAATAATAAATAAATAATAATAAATAATAAATAATAATTAATAATTATAAAATTAATAATTCTTAATTATTGATTAATATTTTAATTTTAATATTTAATATGCAATATTCAATATTTAATATTTAATAAATAATTAATAATTAATTAATTGATAATAAATAAATAATAAATAATTAATAAATAATAAATAATTAATAAATGAATAATAACCTAATAAGAAATTAATATTTAGTAAATTAAAAATAAAGAATAAAGAATAAAGAATAAAGAATAAAGAATAAAGAATAAAAAATAAAAAATAAAAAATAAAAAATAAAAAATAAAGAAATAAATACATAACTAAATAAATAGATAAATAAATAATAAATAATAAATAAATAATAATAACTAATAACTAATAATTTTTTATTTTTAATTAATAAATAATAATTAATCAATTAATAATTAATAATTAATTAATAAATAATGAATAATGAATAAATAAATAAATAATAAATAAATAATTAAAAAATCAATAATAAACTAATAGTAAATAATTAATAATTAATAGTTAATTAATAAATAAATTAAAAATAAATTAATAATTAATGTGTACATAATAACTAAATAATAAATAAATAAATAAATGAATAAATACACAATAATAAATAATATTTAAATAAATAATAATTAATTAATTAATTAATTAATTAATGTTAAATAAATAAATAAATAAATAAACAATTAGTTAAATAAATCATAAGACGTTATTAACCTCTGTAGACCCTAAAAACACCGAAATTGCCATAAAATATGATCTGATACTCATTTTCAAGTGCCAAAACTAGTCAAATTGAATATTGTGAAATGAGATTCGATATGATATGTGGTATAGGCTGAATGGACACATGGATTGAAAGTTATAACCATTTGAATTTTAAGAAATCGGTGTCTGCAATTAAAACCTATGTTTCGGAGGCCTTTTAGGCCTTTTTGGTGGAATAAAAAGGGGTAAAATACTTAAAGAGTTGGTAAAAGACCTAAGCAATGTAGAGCTCATCGCAAGCTTCGATTTGATATGTGGTAGAGCCCAAATAGACACACGAATTAAAAGTTATGGTCGTTTGAAGTTCAAGTTCGATTTTCAACTTTTGAATTTTGAATATATTTTCTTCCTTTGATTATCACATGATTTAAATCACACTTGGTTTTTTCTCATTTGATAAACTTTGATTTGACCAGTTGTGGAGCTGAAAAGGACTCTCGGATTAGAAGTTATGGTCATTTGATGCTGAAGTCTGTTCTTCTACTTATTTAAGATTTGCTTTCCGTTTAAAAATAGTATTAACTAATAATTATAAATATTAATTAATTGACACATTATAAATATATAAAATTATAAATAATAAACTATATTTAATTGTAAATAATAAAAAATAAAAAATAAAAAATAAAAAATAAAAAATAAATTTTTTTTTTAAAAAATTTCAAAAAAATTTTTCTTAAATTTTTCAGCGGTTTTCAAAAAACCTCCGCTATTTCACAACAGTTTTTTAGAAAAACCACCGTTAAAAAAATTAATTTTTTTTAGAAAAATATATATTTTTAAAAAAATTAGAAATATTTTTTTTAAAAAATTAGCGGCGTTTTTTTCGCGGGGGTTTTTAAAACCACCGCCATATTTTTGATCGAAAAAAATTTAGCGGCGGTTTTTAAAACCGCCGCGAAAAAACCACCACTAAAACACTGTTTTCTTGTAGTATAATTTTTACTATGATCTAGTTGTATTTAAACATCTTCAATTTCTTTTAGATCTAAATTTTAGTCTTTATGGATAATCGTAGACAAGAAGGAACTGATACTAATCGACCACCTTATTTTATTGGGAGTAACTATGATCAATTGAATACCAAGATGAAAATCCATTTAAAAAGTATAGAATTTGATATATGGATTCATATTGAAGATAAATATGAAAAACCAAAAGCTGATAGCATCCTTAGTGGTGTCAAGGTCATCCGTGTTCTCAATATTGTCAGCATCGTCGATACTTGTTACTAATTTCATATAAGCAGACAAGTATCTCCAGGTGCCAATATGTATTTGGGTATCCCTTTTAAAAAAACCCATATAAAAAATTTATACCTCCGCTCTACCAACAACAACAATTTAATGATAATTAAATAAAAGTCAGAAAAACTTAGTGGGGGTATTGTCTGAACTTTGTTATGGGGTCAGTCCATGCTCATAAGAATTTCTCAAGAATGTGAGCCTAATATTATCAATATCCCTAGAGTGACCTGTGGCCCATAGGACATACACACTTTGAATGAACCTCATACCAACATTTGAGGCACAAGTAGGCCCATCCCCACCCCTTCTTGTCGTAGTCACAATAGATGAAGGGCCCGCCGCTGGTTCCCCCAGACACCGGGGTTAGATTGTGGCTGTGGCCAGTGTAGAGATCTGATGGAGGGATCTCTCTAGATTCCTCCTCCATCTGCTTCTCCAAAAGCTCCACCCTGGATCAGGTGAAGGGATATGTCTCATCGCTGTAAAGGTTGATCAAGATCCAGCCATGTTTGGTCACAATCCGACCATTAGGCCCCAAGATTAGTAGGCAGGGGATCCCCCAGACGTCAAATTGTTTGGTGAGTCTCCCTATGCTTTGATCCCCAAAGGGAAGTACCACCAAGGCATGTCACTAAAATAGGATAAAAAATCATATTCCTCTAGAGGGGTCCAACATATATGGGAACTGCGACAATCTTGAATCACTGGTGATCCCTCCGCCGTCTATTGACTTACCGTTCGATGTATCACCGTCGTTATTATTCCCTTGCATTGGGCTATTTCCATTGTCTCCTGTCATAGTCTCCAATATCTCCCACCCTTCCCACCACCAGTTATTTCCCTACCTATTTATTTATCATTTTATAATAAAGGAATAATAAATGAAGACAATAACCAAACCAAACATGGTTACGTTACATGTGTAGGAAATGGGGTAGGTGGGTAAATTTTTTAAATTGATTTTTTTAATTTTTATTAAAAAACATGATAGGTTTTGTGGTATTTTAAAAAATGGGTCTGGAGAAGTGTGAACCCCATTCACACTTCTCCCCTTGATAGGAAGCATTAATGGGGTTCATGCTTCCTATGCGAATTTTCTGAAGGAAGGGTGAACCCCATTCACTCTTACTCCAAAATTTATTAAATTATAAATATTACTATATATATATATATATCTAAAAATTAAAATAAATATTAATAAAAAGAAATAAGAATTAATTAAAAAGTAATACATACTAATTAATATAAAAAAATAATTAAAAATTCATTAATATTTATAAATATCAATAATGATTAATTAAATATTTATAAATATTAAAAAATATTAATAAACATTGAATAAATATTCATAAATATTGATAATACAAATAAATATTAATAAATATTGTTTCTGCTTTGGATGGTGTCATTGCGGAATAGATTGTCCTTTGGAAGCACTCCTTTAGAGCCCGCATTTCCCTCTCAAAAGGTACAAAACCATGGAAGGTCACCAAACTAGTTGCAAGATTAGTTTCCATTTGTGGTTTCTCTGAATTCAACTGTGTTTCTCTTGTTTGGGGTTTTTTTCACATATTATTTCCATATGTTGAATTAAAGACTCATGCTTGGAGATTGTGTTTGATTAACCTATGGCCAGGAACCCTATGATTTCACGATTGGAAACTTAATTTCAATATTAATGATTTTAAGGATACATGTGCTCAAGTTTGGATCAAAATTCATGGATTAAATTGGGTATTATGGCACCTTGAGATTTTATTTGATATTGCTTCCGCAATTGGCATTCCAATTATAATGGACATTGCTACTGATATGGTTTACTATGGTCATTTTGCGAGTGTTTTGGTATAAATAGACTTAATAACACCTTTGATTGATAAATTTGTTCTCTCCACTCCCCAAGATAAAATTAGCCATATAATTGAGTATGAAAGATGTTCATTGTATTGTGATGTTTGTCAAATTATTAGTTATTATGTGTTGAACTGTAGGAGAAATCCCACTTGTTCCAACTATCAACTTAAAGGCCATGAAATTCCACATTGTTGAAGTAAGGTTAATAATACTCACAATCAATCAGTTGATACTCAGGCTCAAGTCCTTAATATAGATGATGCTTTGCACCCCTCTGTTCCTAGGAATATATTTTTTTGGGTGATCAGACCTTGGGGATTAATTTCCATCCTCAAGGTGAAAAAATCACTTATCCTTTTGGTACTTCACATAGTAAAAGTAACTCATCCAGTCCCCAAATTAAGACTAATAATTCCCTTGTAAATGACAAGAAAATTACTTCCACTATCATCATGGATCATCCCATTAAGTCATGGGTAGATATGGTCGATGAAAACACTTTGAATGTAGTTGGTTTTTCCTTCAAGTATGATTTAACTTGGAATTTGAGGGATGAAAATGATGACATGGACTCTGAAGATAGTTAAACTGATAAAGAGGTTTCTTTTCAAGCTGATATGGATATAATTTTTTGGTTGGAATAGAAAATGGTTTTCTATAATCGTAAGGGGAAAGACAAATGTGATGCTTCCACATTCAAGATCAAAAAGAACCATACTAAGGTGATACATAATTCGACTCCAAAAATGAATAATGAAAAAATTATCAGACCCCCCTAGAACACTCAACCCTCATAAATCCTATAGTTCATTGCCTTTGGACTATGATTTGCCTTTTACTGCTTCAAAAATTGTTTCATCAGCTTCTTTTGTGGCCCTACCCATGGATTCTTCCATGGTTGATCACCCACCTCGCACCAATGCAGAATGTGTTGTGTGGACTTTAGTTGTGTATTATAGGAATCCTTTGGTATTGAATGAACCTTAGTCAATTTTGGAACCTTCTCATAGAAAGCATACTTCTTTTGATGTTGTGACTAAAATTATTATCTCAGGAACAAGACATGAAGAAAAGGAAGAGGGTGCCTTGGTGCTTGATAAGCTCCATATTGACTCTTACCTAGGTGTATTTGGATCTCATGGAAACTCTGAAAGCAAGGATTTACAGTTTGATGCCACATATTCCTCTTGCTCAGTAATTAGAAGTTTGGAGGCCAACTCCATATCTTCAGGGACTCACACGGTGAAAGAGGCATTGACCCCATTGAAGTTTGACTCTCACAAATTTAGGGGAGTCCAGATCACTGCTACTATCCCCCATCATGTATAGAAGTTAATAGTTCAATGGTTTCTGGTAGGAGGGGTGCTGAAAATTCTTCAAAAAAAAACAGTAGATACCCACTCTATGAACAAACCAAAATTAAAGGTAAATACTTATAACTCTTTTGATGTTCTTTCCTCTGGAAGCAGTGAAGAATATGGACATCTAGTGCTCATGTGACTGATACAAAAGATATTTCAGCTACCAGTGATGTGGAAGGCTCAGATGATGGAGGAGGGCTATGGAAGCTGGCGAAAACTTGGAGGAGAGGGAAACATCTGTGTGGTTGAGGCGAATGCATCTCCCACCATAGAATGAGTTCTACATCTCGGGTCACTTGACCTCTTTTAGTATTTGTCTTTGTTGTATGGCTTTTCTCTTGTTTTTGTATGTTCCTCCAACTCTTTCTGGCTTTTATTTACAAAGGGGCCTTTGCACTCCAACCTTTTCAAAAAAAATAAAAAAATAAAAAATTATAAATATAAATTAAATATTAATCAAATATTCATTAAATATTCATTAAATATTCATGAAAAGCAATAAAATTTTATTAAATATTCATAAATACTCTTAAATACCAATAAATATCAATAAATATCAATAAATATCAAATATTATAAATAAATATTATTACGTATTACATAAAATAATAAAAAATATAAACAAATACTAATAAATATTAATAAATAACAACAAAATATTTTTCTGCAATTGTACTTATTTATAAATATTAATTAAAAACTAATAAATATTAAATAAATATAATGAAATATTCCTAAATATTAAAAAATATCAATTAAATTTTAATAAATATTATATAAATATTCCTAAATTTTAATAATTTTTTTTAACAAATTGAGTTTCATGACCTCTTTTATTAAGAATATATAAATATTAATTAAATATTAAAGAATATAAATAAATATAAATAAATATAAATAAATATTAAATAAATATAAATGAATATAAATAAATACAAATAAATATAATTAAATATTAATTAAATATTGATAAATGTTAAATAAATATTAATAAATGTTTATAATTATTAACAAATATTAATAAATAATAGTTATCCCTTCAAAAATTATTCATAAATATTAATAGATATTATTAAATATAAGTAAATATTAATATTTATGAATATATATTAACATTTAGAAATATTTATTAATCTTTAATAATATTTATGAATATTTAATTAATATTCTGTCATATTTAATGTTATTTATTAAAATATTTATTTAATATTTATTAATATTTATTTAATACTTATCTATTATTTATTAATATTTATTTAAAATTTTGGATATTTAGTTATTATTTATTAATATTTAGTTAATATGTATTAATATTAATTTATATGCATTAATATTTAATCCATATTTATTATTTTTTTAATTAAAATTTATAATTATTTATAAATATTAAAAATTATTTGATTATTATTTATTAAAATATTTTAGAGTTTTATTTATAATTATGAATATTTAATTAAAATTTATTAATAATTATTATTTTTATTTATATTTTTTGGAATTTATTGATATTTGATTAATATTTATTAGTATTTATGAATTTTTAAAAACAATTATTGCTTTTTTGTGAATATTTGATTAATATTAATTGATAATTATTTAATATTTGTTAATATTTTTTAATATTTATTGGTATTTATTAATATTTATTGGTATTTATGATTATTTATGAATATTTATGAATATTTAATTAATATTTATGAATAATTAATTAATAATTATTAATATTTTATTAATAATTTTTACTATTTATTTATATTTATTAATATTTATTTACATTTTTTTATATCCATTAATATTTATTAATATTTATGAATATTTATTTTATATTTAATCAATATTTATTAATATTTATTTATATTATCAATATTTATGATTATTTATTTAATGTTTATTAATATTTTTTTATATTTATAAATATTTAATTAATCTTTATTGATATTTTAGAAATATAAATGAATTTTTAATTAAATTTTTTATATTTAATCAGTATGTATTACTTTTTAATTATTTTTTATTTCTTTTTTTAATATTTATTTTAATTTTTAGTTAGATGTATATATATAGTAAAATTTATAATTTAATAAATTCTCGAGGTAGAGTGAACGAGTTCACTCTTCCATCAGAAAATTCACAAAATAGCATGGCTCTGCGCCAACCTCCTAGCATTGGGATGGTTTAGAAATATTTGTGGTTGGGCCCCAACGCATCGCCTGGTAGTCCCACGTGTGTGGCTCAGATGGATTGTGGCGAGCGAGGGGTCGTCATGTGTTCGGTGATAATGTCATGGCCAGATTGGTGACATAGATGGAACAATGACGTGTGGCATCAACACCCGCCATCATCCATAGATTTCGTCCGCACAAGTAGGATTTGCTTATTCTTAGGAAAAGTGCAAAGCATAGTGAATAGACGATGGCATTTTGCTTTTCTCCGCTGCTTGGTGTCATTTATTTCTCTCTTTCCCCCTCACATTTTAACAATTATGAAGAAAACTAAATATATTATTAATCAAAATAAAAAATACTTTCATTATTGTTCAAATGTATGCCAGTTGGGGTTATTGGTGTTAGTAGCAGAGAAACGTTCATCAGGACCCTAAAAAATGGTTGGGAGGGTGTGGCTGGTCCTTCGTGTTTTTTTTAAACTATTGAATGTGGGGTGGGGACACAATATTTGGGCCAAGTGATAAAGAGGTTTAATTGGACACCTAGTTTTACACTCATCGTAATAACCCACAATAGGACATATTGAGTATTAACTAAATCGTCACTCGATGCATGGAAAATAGATATAATTGAACACCTTGTTTGACAATCCCGAGTAATCTAATTTAAATGATTCACATTCTTTTTATAAAACATAGAACTTCTAATTATATCTTTGTACCACATATGTTTCACATCTAATTGTCATTAGAGAGTTAATGTGGCAATCAATGCAAATCCTATTACCCGGAGATCCTCAAATGAAAATCATCGATACTGCATCAGACACATTGTCAACATCGTGTGAAAAACTTTTCATGATAAAGTTATGATTAATATTATAACAAATATTGATATACAATTTGTTTCTTATTTTTTTACTATGTAAACGTAATGATAAAATTATTTTATGTGTAAGATAATCACTTTCTTGTAGCATATGAACCAAATCATTGAAGGTTTGAGCATTGTTTAGAAAAGAATTTGTAAGGCTAATCAGGGGGTCTGATTACATGATGCATATTTCTAAAGAGAAATGACCATCACCATGAGATGGGGGACAACAGGAACACATGAATATAAATATCGTGGAGCACATCAATGATGTCTTTAAGTGGATTCACAAGTTTCCTATAACTGGTTTAATTTTGTAGAAATTTTATCATTGTGTAAAGTACTTCATAGAAAGAGAAAGACAAACTAGAAACAAGATTCATCAGAGGCTGCGATATGCGTGAGAGTTTCAATGAGCGATTAACAAGAACAATGATGAATCTTCTGCTTATTGAGTGAGATTTTTCAACTAAGAAACAAGTCGATTTAAAGTGAGTGAGTGTTAAGTTTTGGGTCGAAAGAAAATCGACCCTAGAATCAAACTCAGTTGCGACGAAAAATGTTTTTGAGAATCACTAATGTAAACAAAGAGTAAAGCCAAATAGTTAAATAAAAAATGGGGATGAAGATTTTTAACAAGTAAAACCCCTCTTTGTTGAGGATAAAAAAACCATGGGGAAACTCTGAGAAATTATATTATGAATCAGAGAGAATATAGAATCCATGTAATAGCCTGAGACTTGAATTGAAAATACAGTGTAGAAAAACCTGTATGAAAAACCACACCTCGATACACCTCTCATCGCCTCTCTAATAATAGTTTGTGAAAAACATCACCCTTCGAAGATCAATCTCGAATTTGCGGTGTCATTGAAACACCTCATTTCACAACCTAGTTTATTATAGCTCATTGCTTCCCACATCTATAAACTGTCACCCAAGTATATACTTTCATTGGGTTACTCTGCACCACGAAATTGACTCAATCCTTAAGTCATTTCCTCCCTTTTTTATAGGATATCATGTTCCACATATCTTGTTTTAAATAGATATGTGAAAATATATCTCAAAAAGATGTCATGAGATATCACCTGTATCTCATGCTGGCAGATACACAGCGGAAAGGACCCAATTTTAATTTCCAAAAAACTTATCTTTAAATCTAATAGATACCACATGTGCAGGCTGAACCCCCAAAATCTCCCTCTTCAGACCATCGAATAAGAAGACCAAAACCATTGAACATAGTTGGAAAGCAAACCGGTTGGTATCGCACCAGCTGTAGTCCTCTGCAGAAAATATGACATCCCTCTTTCTCATCTTTGATGGAAACCTAAAATCCCCCCCTACAAAATAAATCTAAATGTTGAAGTCTTCCTCATACCTGTGTCTCCACCGCCAATACCAGAATCAACAATATTTGGCTCCCCCATAATTATGATCATCACATAATCTGGAGCACCTCTAGGAATTAACTTCTCCCTCTACTCAGCATCTTATGTGTAGTCCAAAACTCTCAACACATCACCTTAATCTTTAATTTTCATTCTTTCTTCACTAGTGGAACTATCAGAAGAAAAATAATTAGGTGTATGACCTGAAACATTTGACTTGACATGCTTCAACTTGAAAACCTTCTTCATCATATTCGATGGTCTTCGACTCATGCGAAAAGATCACTTGTGCCATAAATCTGACAAATTCCTCTTCACAGCTACATTTTTCACATCACCACATGCCTTTACATTTGTCATGTAAAGCGTGTCATCTATTCTGCCTCATTCATAAACCATCGATCCTCTAGAAAAGTTAAATCTTTCATAGCCACACCAACTCTTGAATCCATCATTATCAAGAGTACAAGCGGATAACAAATTATGATATATACATGACACATGCCATACATCCCTCAATGTCAGTATAAAACCTACATTCGTAGTTATACAAATATCACCAACACTAATGACATAAATATAATATCCATTTCCTATATTCAAAAAACCAAAGTCTCCTTCTTTGTATGAAGAAAATAAATACCTCTTCGTTGTAATATGGAACGATGCTGCTGAATGAACCACCAATTTAGTGTATAGATTTGACCTACAAAAATCAATGCCAACTGAAAGTAGATCACCCTTCCCATGAATAATACTTACACCGGTACCCTCAAAATTGGTGTCATGCACTTTCTTTTCATTCTTAAGCTTTTTAAATTCATAGAAATATCTCTGAACATGACCCTCATTATTGAAAAAAAAGCACTTGAACTTTCTTATTTTCTTCAACCGACCTCTCTAATTACCCCATACATCTGCCACAACTAGAGTACCACCATTACCTAAATATTCACCATCATTGGTCTTTTGTTGAGTCTATTTCATAAAAAACAATGAAATCACATCATCCAACTTGAGTATGTCTTTGCCGAACAATAATGTGGTGATGAGATTATCATATTAATTAGGTAACGAACCTAAGAGAATCTAAGCCTTATCTTCTTCTTCCATCTCAACAGGTACCACATTACCCTTATCATCAACCTTGACCACCACTGAAGATAGTTCCATCATAATCTTGGTGAACTTATCCAGATGATTAACTAAATATCCATTCTCTAGATTTCATAAATGATATAACCATTTTTTCATATATAAATGATTTGTGAGGGATTTTGATTTATAACTCCTTTAAACATTTGGCCAGATATCCTCTGAATCTATCATATTTATCACTTCCCACAGTGTATTATCACCCAAATACATCTGAATCTTTCTTGTTTCCAACTCTCACATATCCTTCCAATCACCATTGCTCATCGTGTCTGACTTCTCTGATTTTTTCTTCAATGCCTTCACTATCTTCTCATAGACTAGAATATTTTTAACTCTTTGCTTCCAAAGTGTAAAATCATTTTCCCATTAAATAGTTCAATGTGTGGAAAAATACCATAACGTGAATCTCCCATATTTAATCATCAAGAAAAAACATATAACATTGTCCTCTAATATCATATGTTTGGTTGGAAGCGAATCGGCCCTAGAATCAAACACAGTTGTGACAATAAATGTTTTTGAGAATCACCAATGTAAACAAAGAGTAAAACCAAATAACATAATAAAAAATGGGAACATAGATTTTTAACATGGAAAAACCCTCTTTGTAGAGGATTAAAAAACCATGGGGAAACATCGAGAGAATCCACTATGAATTAAAGAGTACACAAAATCAAAGTAATAGCCTGAGACTTGAATTGAAAATACAACATATAAAAAATTATGTGAATAACCACACCTTGATATGCCTCTCATTTACCATTTTCTAATAGTATATGACCAAACATCACCCTTCTAAGATCAAACTTGAACTTGCGGCGTCTTTGCAGCACCTTGTTGCACAAACCATTTTTATACTTATCACTGCTTCCCACACCCAGATTCTATCACCCAAGTATTTTATCTCATTGGGTTGTTGTGAACCACAAAATTATATCCTTACTTGATTCATTTCCTTCACTTTTTATAGGCCCTCAGGTCCCACATATCTTGTTTTAAATAGATATCGGAAAATATATCTCAAACAGATATCATGAGATATCACCTATATCTCATGCTGGAAGATACACAACGGAAATACCCCAATTTGAATTTCCAAAAAAACTTATATTTAAATATAATAGATACCACATGTGTGGGATGAACCCCAATAATCTCCCCCTTCATCTCATTGAAGAAGGATACCACATCTAACAAACTCAGTTGGAAATAAAACTGGTTGGCATCACACCAACTGCCATCCTATATAGAAAATATGACATCCCTCTTTTTAGTCTCTCGTGGAAACCTGAAATCTCCCCCCTACAAAAGAAATCCAAATGTTTAAGTATTCATCATTATTATTTCTGCACCTCCAATACAAGAATCAACAATATCTGGATCCCCCATAATTGTGATCGCTACATAATCTGGGGCACCTACAAGAATTAACTACTCCCTCTGCTCAACAACCTTTGAGAAGTCCGAAACTCTCAGCGCATTACCCCGATCATTAATTTTCATTCTTTCCTCACTATTGGAACTCTCTAAAGAAAAATAATAAGGTGTAAGAAATAAAACACCTAACCTCACATGCTTTGGCTTGAAAACCTTATTTATCATATTTTATGGTCTTTGAATCATGTGAAATGATCACCTATGCCACAAATATGACAAATTAATCTTCACTGATGAATTTTTCACATAAATTCACACCTTTAAATCCATCCTATAAATCATCTCATCCATTATGACTCGCACATAAACCATCGATTCTCTAGACAAGGCCCATCTTCCACCACCAAATGAACTCCTAAATCCATGATTATCAAGAGTACAAGCGGTTAAAAAGTTATGGCATATACTTGGTGCATGATGCACCTCTCTCAACATTATTGTACAAACTATATTTATAGTGATAAAAATATCACCAAAACCAATGGAATCAATAAAATATCCTTTTCCCATATTCAAAATAAAAAATTCACCTTCTTCGTATGAAGAAAATAAATCTCTCTTTGGTGTAATATGGAATGATGCTACTGAATCTACCAACCATTATGTGTATAGATATAACCTATGAAAATCAATTCCAACTGAAAGTAATTCACCCTCACTCTGAATAATACTTACACTGGTATCCTTGGAATTGGTGTCGTGCACCTTCTTTTCCTCCTTAAGCCTTTTCAATTCATAGAAATATCTATGCACATGACCATCCTTGTCTTTAAAAAAGCACTTGACCTTTCTTCTTTTCTTAGATTGACCTCTCTGATTACCCTTTCCATATTCCATAGCTAGAGTATCACCATTACCTAAAGATTCACCAAAATTAGTGTTTCGTCGAGCCTCGTTCATCAACAATAATGAAATCACATCATCCAAATTCAGCGTGTATTTTTTGAACAACAATGTGGTGATGAGATTATCATATGAATTAGGTAATGAACCCAAGGTAAGCAAAGCCTTGTATTCTTATTCCATCTCAATAGGTACCACATTACCCTTATCATCAATCTTAACTTCCACTGAAGACAGCTCCATCAGAAATTTGGTGAACTCATCCAGATGATTACCTAAATCTCCATTCTTTGACATTCACAAATGATACAACTATTTTTCAGATATAAATGATTTGTGAGGGATTTTTATTTATACCTTAATTCAAGATTCACCAAGATCTCCTACAGATCTATCATATTCATCATTTCTCACAGTGTATTATCACCCAAATACATCTAAATCATACTTGTTGCCAACTCTTGCATATCCTACCAATCACCATCACTCATTATCTTTGGATTCTATGATTTTTTAATCAATGAATTAACTATGTTCTCACAAACCATAATATTTTTTAAATCTTTTCTGCTAAATTGTAAAATCAATTTTCCCATTATTCAGTTCAATGTGGATAGAAATACCACAACATGAATCACCCATATTTAATCAGTAAGAAAACAAGGATAACCTCATCCTTTGACACCAGATGTTGGGTCAAAAGTGAATTGACTTTATAATCAAACTCAATTGAGACAACAAATGTTTTTTGAAATAGAAAAATTAAACAAATAGTAAAACCAAATAGCATAATAACAAATGGGGAGACAAATTTTTAATGTAAAAAAACCCTCTTTATAGAGGATTAAAAACCAGAGTAAAAATCTAAGAAAATCCACTATGAATCATAGAGTACATAGAATCCATGTAATAGACCGAGACTTGAATTAAAAAAACAATGTAGAAAAACCTATGTTAAAAACCACACCTTAATATGCCTCTCTTCGCCTCTCTGATAATAGTTTGTGACCAAAAATCACCATTTGGTGATCAATATTGAACTTGCGGAATCATTGCAACACCTTGTTGCACAACCCAGTTTATCACTGCTCACTACTGACCATGCCTAGAAATCTTTACCCAAGTATCTGCTCTCCTTGGGTTTCTATATACCCTGAAATAATTTCCTTACTTAAGTCATTGCATCCCCTTTTATAGGCCCTCATGTGCCACATATCTTGTTTGAAATAGATATATGAAAATATATCTTAAAAAGATATCATGAGATATCATCTGTTTCTCGTGCTGGTAGATATATAGAAGAAAGGCCCCAATTTGAATTTCCAAAAAAAACATCTTTAAATCTAATAGAAACCACATGTGTGGGCTAAACCCCTACATTAAGACCCCATCATTGTTGTTTCTGGGAGTAGAGGAAGCGCTTATCAAGGCTGGTCCCAACTAAAAAAATGTCAGATTCAATGGATCATTCACATATTTAATAAGGCATGAATATCATGACAAAAAAAATTCCAGAGAATTTTGAAAATGAAATATGTCAGAACCAAGAGGAGATATTTTCACATTAAATTTTTTAGATTATACCAACACCTTATTATTTTAATGTTCATAAATCATATTTATAATCTTATTGATGATTTTTTTTCTATTAGTCAATTGTTTTTCTGGCCAAACATGCAAAAAATGTCTAAGTTGAGAACTTATCATGAGAACCTTCCACATGTGTAATGTACTTATCATGTGAAGAATTTGTACTAACTTTATAGTTCAAGTAACCATGTGGAACCTACCACACATTATACCCCAACTGACCACATGAAAAAACTACATATCGTGCATCGGATGAGAAAATTCTATCTACATCATAAACTGACCGTGCATTGATGAACCTACCATGAATTGAAGAATCAACTTACCGTATAAACAACCAACCTACCATGTGACACGTAAGACAAATTTCTCTAAGTCTTGTACTGACCGTGTGTATCTGTACGTGTACTAACCACAAGAACAACTACGTACCACATGAATAGATGTACCTATCGTGAGTACAAAAGAAGTGGTTGTTCGAAGTAAAGAAGACACCACATCATTACCACATATCCGGGTAAGGGATGCGCCAAATTTTATAACTGCTAAGCAGAAAGTGCTGATAAAATCTGCACCTTTATCAGCGCTATCTAAAATCATTGATAAATGTAACATTTATTAGCACCATTCTTAGCATTGATAAAAGTTTTTAATAAAATATATTATTAATATATATAAAATTATTATATTTATATTAAAAAATAATGTTTATTTATATACATTAATTTAAAAATTCATGTTTATAATTAAAATATATATTTTAATGATTCAAATTTATATATAATGTTTTAAAAAAGTATTTATAAGATTATAAATAAATAAATAAATATATTTAAAGAACTATACAATTATAATTTTTTAAATAATAAATATATTTATAATTATATATTTATAATTTTATATATATAATTTTTAAAAATATTTATTTATAATTATAATTAGATAAATAAGTATATATTTAAATAAATATATGTTTCCAATGAATTTGTTCATTAAATATATATATATAAAGAGATAATGACGATATTTATGGAAATGATTGTTATTATTTATGTTCATATGTTGATGTGTGAGTATGTATAATTGACGTTATATGATCATTATAAGTTTATTTATGAATATGATTGTGGGTTGCTATGTTCCAAATTTTAAGATTACCTATATTAATATGATGCATGCATATGTTATGTATTCATGACTCTTGAATGTTCATTTATATATACATTGACACCCTTATTAATCATGATTTCCATATATATGTGATGAATCCTTTTTTTATAATTTATACCTTATGAGGAATGGTTCATTCATGTTATACCCATTAACTTATTATGTTCTCATAAATATTTAAAAAATTACAATAAATATATTTAGATAATAAATATATCTATTATATTTATAATTATAAAATTTTAATTGTATATAAATACATTTTAAATCTATTTAATTATAATTATAATTATAAATACATATATTTATAAATAATTATAAAACTATAATAAATACATTTATTATTAGTTTATAAATATATATATTTATATATTAATAAATAAATATAAATAAATATATTTATAACTATATACAAATATTTATAAATACATTTATTTATAATTATAATTATATATATATTTAAAGGATTATAAAATTATAATAAATATATTTATTATATTTATAATTTTATAAATATATATAATTATATAAATATATTTACAAAAATATAATAAATATTTATAAATATATACAAATATTTATAATTATATATATATATATATAAATAATTATAAAATTATAACAAATATATTTATTATATATAATTATAAAATTATAAATATAATAAATATATATATTATAATTTTATAAATATAGTATAAATATATAAATATATAAAAATATTTATAAAAACATTTTATATATATATAATTATAAATAAATATATTTTTATTTATAGTTATGGATATATATATATATATATTTATTATATATATAATTTTATAAATATATAATAATATAAATAAATTATTAACATTAGATCTTTATTAGAGCCTTTTTAGCACTGATAAAGATATCTCTTTATTATTGCTAAAAAAGTACTGATAATACTATGTTTTATCTGTCCTATAGTTTTAGCACTGATAAAGATATCCCTTTATCACCATTAAAAAACATTAATAAAACTATTCTTTATTAGTTCTTTTTTGAAAGTGTTGATAAAAGTCTTATCCCTTTTTTTTTAAAAAATAACCCTAATCGGGTGTCTTCTCTCGCACGCCATCAAGCTCACGTGGAAGCCAATTTTTGTCAGACCACTGCTCTCAGCAAACCTTGTTATCATCCTACTACTGCTCTCACCAAACTCCGCTGCCGCCCTGCCGCCGAACCCTCTTGTCGGCTTTTCGTAACCCCACCGTTGTTGCTCTCGCTAAACCCCTACTGCATCACTGAACCCTTCAACCACCTTTCCCCACTGCCTCGCCGAACCCCACTACTGCCTCACCAAACCCCACTTGTCGAAGCATCTATGTTTTTACTTTGCTGAACAGTTTTTACTTATCAAGACCCTCAAAACTAAAGGTATTCTATTCAAATCTTGTTTTTATGTATTTTTTAATTGATTATATTGATCTTTCACTTTTGTTTTTGTTATTCTAGAAAAATAGTGTTTTAACACCCCCTTTATGTTATTCTTATGAAATTTTTGGGTCCCTAGTTATGGTCTTAGGTTATCTAAAGTTTAATATGGTTTTAGTAAATTGAGATGGTCTTGTTATGTGATAGGAAATTTGGTTTGGAAAAGATTTATTTACTTGTGATGAATGTGATCTACCAAAATTTGGATTTTATGTTTTGTGTATAATTAATGATCTTTTAGTATACAAGATTTTATAGAAAGTAGCTTGAGTGTTAATATAGTAATGATGGTATTTGGGTTCATTCAAGATATAGAGGTTAGGATGAGAATTCATTATAATTTTTGGGGAAGTGTTCCGATAATAGTTTATATTTTTATGATTTGGTAATGAATTATAGATTCCTATAGTAAATCATTTTTTTTAATTTTGTTAGTCATTGGTTTTGAAGTCTTAGTCAGTATAGGCATCCCGAAGGGTGACATAATTTTCATGTAAACACTAAGAAAGGCATTCCTTGGACTAATGAGAGAGGAATTATAAGAGGCAACCTGAAGGGTGACATAAGTGAAACTATTACCATGAAATCCAAAAATAGATGTTCTACGATAATTCCTAAGATGAGAACATGTGGTAAAATGTGTAATAAAGGTGGTAAACATTTTTTAATATGGATATAGAACTTTGGTTGGGAAATTTTCAACATCTTGAATTGAATATTTATATTTTAAGCTGGGAAAGTTCCAAGGGGTTTTTGAAAAATACCTTTTGTCCTAAGGTTTTTCATAAAAATTCTATTCCTTATGATTTTTAATAAAATAAACCTATTTATAATTCTCATTTTATATACCAAAAATTCAAAAAAAAAATATTTCCCTATATTTTTTCAAAACCATCAAATTCAAATTTGACTTCCTAAAAGAGTTAGAGAAGTATTTCTATCTATTTAAAATTCTACTTCAAATTTCCTTCTAAAATTTAAAAATCTAGTTTACACACAACATTTTGTATCTAGTCACTTTGTCTATTTAAACAAAAATCATTTACTCACATCACTTTATTAAATCCCTTGGGACTCATGTAATGACCCTGATTTTCTCAAAGGTGTGGATTATTCTTTAAAAAAATATAATATTTTTTTTTAATTTGTGAAACTATTTACTCACATCACTTTATTAAATCCCATTTACTCACATAACTTTGTATATTAAAAAACCATTTACTCACAACACTTTGTCTATTAAAAAAAAGCATTTACTCACATCACTTTATTAAATCCCTTGGGTCTCATGTAATGACCCTGATTTTCTCAAAGGTGCGGATTATTCTTTTAAAAAATATAATATATTTTTTAATTTGTGAAACCATTATTACATTCAATAGACATATTTTATATTATGAATAGGTCTTTAAAATAATACTATTTTTTTCAATTATTACATCCTATAGTTTTATTTATAAATTTCCTTCAATAAGTTTTTTTTGAACATGTGGGATGATAAACCATTTTTCAATATTTCAATTTTCTTTTAATAAATTCATGACATATATCATCAATTGAACTTATTTTTTATATTTATTTTTTAAAATATTAATATTATTGAATTAAATAGTATGGATATGAAAAAATAATGGATAGATGTCAATCGTATGAAAAAAGAGTATGAATATGGAGTGAAAGAGTTCATCAAATTTGGAGAAGATCATGCATATAGACCTTCTCAAATCCTTTATCTGTGTTTATACTGTTGTTATTCAAGACTAATTAGTCCAGATGAGTTGGAAGAACACTTGATCTATCATGGAATAAATCTAAGTTATAAATGTTGGAATAAACACTAGGAAAACGTGAATGTAACTAGTTGCTTGGATGGAACTACATTTTAGGGATCATCAAATATGATTACAAGCATGAAAAATGAAGAATACTGTATTGAGGATGTGATTATAGATGTGAATAATGATGACTATTATATTGAGGAACTGATAAGGAAAGTTTAAGATTAACTTCACGATTTCCCAAATGTTTTTGAGAAGTTAAAGAGCTGTACAAAGACACCATCGTATATTGGTTTCACTAAATATAAAACATTTTCATCCGTACTGAAACTGTATAATTTGAAAGTAGAAAATGAATGGAGTGACACCAATTTTCCTGAACTACTAACTCTCTTGAATGATATTTACCTAGAAGATAATGTGCTCTCTAGCCAAACATACGATGCTAAATGAATGCTATGCTCGATAAGAATGATCTCTGAAACAATATAGACCTGAATGAATGAATGCATACTATTTTCTAAAGACCATAAATCACATAAATAATCCCCAAAGTGTGGTTATTCTTGATACTAGAAATATGAATTCAGTCCTATGAAATTTGTATGGTATTTTACAATAATTCCAAGGTTTAGGTGCCTATATGGAAGTAAGGAGACTGTAGGGAAATTGATGTGGCACATAAATACAATACATAAAGATGGGAAAATATGTCACTCAACAGACACTTCTCATTGGAATAAAATTGATCATGAGTATCTTGAATTCGGAAACGAGATGAAAACCCTTCATCTTTCATTATCTAAATACGGAGTGAATCCGTTTGGTTTTCAAAGCAGCACTCACGGTACATGGCTGGTTATGTTGGTAAATTATAACTTTCCACTATGGTTATGTATAAAATGAAAATACATCATGTTATATATGATTATATTAGGACCAAAACAACCGGGTAATGATATTTATGTTTATTTGGCTCCATTGATCAAGGATTTGAAATTATTGTGGGATTCAGGTGTTATGTTGTATGATGCCTACAAAAATGAAGATTTGATGTTGATAGCCATGTTATACAGGACAATAAACCAATTTTCTTATTATGTAAATTTGTTAGGATATTGCATTAAAGGAACTCGAGGGTGTCCTGTTTGAGAAAAGGGTACATGGTCAATTAGGTTGAAACATTCATCAAATACTATATTTCTAAGAAAACATAGACTTCTACTCTGATGACATAAGTACTGATCTAGGATGACATCATTTTATGGAAGTTAAGAAGAATATACAATACTATATCTACTAACAAGTGATCTAATATTTGAGAATGTAAAATATGTGGACACTACTTTTGGTAAATCATTTTTGAAAAACCTTATAAAAACCGATTGAAAAAAGTGATCAATTTTTTCTGAATTATCATAATGGAACTGTCTGTACTTCAAAAATTTTATTGATTTTATTCATGTTGAAAAAATTGTATGCGATAGTATAATTAGAATATTTCTAAATGCACCTAACAAAAAAATAGATGGAATTATGGCTATGTTAGACATGGTTGACAAGAGAATATAGGAAGAGTTGGCACTAGTGAAGGGTGAAAAATGAACTTTTCATTCTATAGATTCTTATAATTTTTCTAGGAAGGGGAGATATTAGTTTTTCAACTTTTTAAATTGGGTAAAGGATCCATAAGTTATTCATCAAATATCAAGAATATCGTGTCAATGAAAAATTTAACATTACAGGGTTTGAAATCAAATAACTACCATATTTTTATGAAATATCTAATTCTTGTAGCTTTATATTAAAATTTTCCAAAGAATTTCCATCATATATTAACCAATCTATGTTCTTTTTTCAAATCTATATACAATAAAGTTACAGAACCAATGAAATTTATGACTATAGAAAGGAAAGTTGCCATCATATTATGTGAATTGAAAATGTTCTTCCTGCCAACATTCTTTGATATGATAGTTCACTTGATCGTTCACTTGGTGAGAGAGATTTGACTATGTTGTCCCATGCACTATAGATGGATGTACCCAATTTTATATTATGTTTTAATGATAATTCTATTATGATAGGGTGGTATATAAATATCATGAAAATTATCTCATGAGGGAAACCCATGAACAAAGGTACCCTGAAAAGTTAGAAAAATGGAAAATTATCAGGGTATATATAATAATATTTCACTATCCAAACACATATAAAATTATTACTTATTTTTATCAATGTTTCTGCATTGTCCAAAATAAATAATGGAAAATATTGTGGTTATTATGTTTGTAAATTTATGAGAGAGATCATATTCCATCAACAAACTAGTATCCTCAAAGCGGTATTTTTGAAGACAATTACTTTTTTATTTAAAATATTTATAAATCCTTTGCGTATTTATATTTTTCCATCACTACTATGACTGATGGAAAAAATAATATTCAAAAGATGATATGGAATTTCTTAGAAATGAATGGGAAGTATACCTGATGGTAGAATGTACATAAATAACATGAATATGTGACTTCCATAGAAGTAATGGATTATTTCATATTTATGTTTAATTAATTTATTTTTAGTATTACTCAAATAAGAATTTTTTTCTTATAAAGGTGGATTCCTTTGTTTGAGTTGGGGTGGTTTGTTCGAAGATTTTTATGCTCATGAGAGATTGGACTTTGATGCTATAAATGAGATAATGACAACAAGGAAATGGGTCATGAATATATACAACCATAATGAAAAGGTGAATTCCTACTATCTATTTAATTATTTTTTTTATTATTTTATCTAATATTTTTATGCTAATTTATTTATCATTTTTATCAAATACTTAGTTTTTTTCATATATCTTTTAGTATTTCATATTTTTCTTTCAATTATCTGTAACAAGTCAATAAATAAAAAACATGTTCCCTTTTATCAATGTTACCACACTTTCTATTTCATTTATTTGTTGATCTTCTAATACTGCATAATGAGTCAACATTATTAGTCAAGAAACCTTTCTCATTATTGAAAACCAGAAGAGTGGATGAATCTCTTATTCCCATTGTGGTGACTTCTCCTAATATATTTTGTTGAATAACTTCTTCTACTCTTTTAGTTTTCAATAAATACAAAGTTTTTTTGGGATAAGAACATTGAATCAAGATAAATTGTTGGAATTTTGACAAATAAAATAAATGTTAATCATGGAAAAAATTTAATTTATAATATTTATGATACCTTGGGATGTGTAGGAATCAGCTGCACCTCAATCTGACACATGGTATGACCAGTATGACTCCAAGTGCTTTTTTATTTATAACTGACATTAATTTTAGTAAAAAAGACAACTAACATACTTAAAACTAAGAAAAATATTCATATTATTTTGATACTTTTTTGAAAATGATGTATAAGTCATTTGTGACTTGTAGAAATCAGCTGCATCTCAATCTGATACACGATGTGCCCTGTATTACTAAAAGTGTCTCTTATTTGTTTAAAATAAAATTTTAGGTCAAAATGTGTCACTAAATGAAAATATAGAAAACACACTCAAATGTTATTTATAATTTATGAAATTAATTCATAAATCATTTGTGATATGTAAGAATCATTCTCATGTGAAACCGATACAATATCTGACTGGTATGAGTCAAAGTGCGTGTTTCCAATTTAAAATGACATTTTAGTAAAAAAGAATAAGTAACCTACTGAAAACCCATAAATATAATTTATATTGTTGTAATACTTTATAAAAATTATCCATGAGCCATTTTTATGTGCAGGAATCACCCACACCTTAATCTGATGCACAGTGTGACCGACATGACTCCAAGTGTATCTTTTTATTTAAAACTGACATCCATTTTAGTAAAAAGGAAAACTAACCTACTGGAAATTTAGAAAATGCATTTATATTGTTTTTATACTTTAGTTCAATGATTCATGAGTTATTTGAGACATTTATTAATCTTGATCACATCAATCCAATGCATGGTGTGACTGATATGACTCCAAATGAATCTTTTTATTTAAAAATGACATCAATTTTAGTAAAAAGGACAAATGACATACTCAAAATAGATAAAATTCATTCATATTGTTTTGATACTTTTCGAAAATGACACATAAGTCATATTTTATTTTTAGGAATCAAACAAACCTTAATCTGACTCACGGTGTGACCGATATGACTCCTCGTTTTTTATTTTAAATTGACATTAATTTTAGAAAAAAGAACAAGTGACATACTGAAAACTAAGAAAACACATTCAAATTATTTTGATACTTTAGGAAAATGATCCATGAGTCATTTGGGATGTTTATAAATCACACTCACCTTAATAAAATACATAGTGTGACTGGTATGACTCCAAGAACATCTTTTTATTTAAAATTGACATCAATTTTAGTAAAAATGATAATTGACCTACTCAAAACCAAGAAAATGCATTCAAATTGTTTTTATAATTTAGGGAGATGATAAAAATTTCATTTATGATATTTAGGAATCATCTTCACCACAATACAATGCAAGGTGTGACTGGTATGGCTACAAGTGCATCTTTTTATTTAAAATTTACATCAATTTTAGTAAAAAGGGCAACTGACGTACTCAAAATCGATAAAATACGTTAAGATTGTTTTGATACTATATAAAAAATATCCATAAGTCATTTTTGGCATGTATGAATCATAATAACCTCAATATGATGCACATTGTGACTGATATGACTCAAAGTGTGTCTTTTTTACTTTAAATTGACATTAATTTTAGCAAAAAGAACAAGTGACATATTGAAAACGAAGTAAATGAATTATAATTGTTTTGATACTTTAAGAAAATGAATCATGAGTCATTGTTTATTTTTAGGAATCACCTAAACCTCAATCTAACGCACAACGTGACCAGTATGACTCCAATGGATTCTTTTTAATTAAAATTGACATCAATTTTAGTAAATAGGACAACTAATTTAATCAAAATTGATAAAAAAAGTTTGGATTATTTTGATACTTTAGGTAAACTATCCCTAATTCATTTTAGAAATGTAAGAATTATACACACCTTAATCTGATGCACAATGTGACCGGTATGACTCCAAGTGCATCTTTTTATTTAAAATTGACATTAATTTTAGTAAAAAGGACAACTACCGTACTCAAAACCTAGAAAATGAATTATAATTGTTTTTTATACTTTAGTAGAAAAACCCATAAGTCATTTTTGATGTCTAGGAATCAACCATACCTCAATTCGATGAACGGTGTGATCGATATGACTCAAAGTGTGTATTTTTATTTTAAATTGACATTAATTTTAGCAAAAAGAACAAGTGACATACTGAAAATTGAGAAAAAACATTAAAATTGTTTTGATAATTTAGGAAAACTATAAATGAGTAATCTGGGATGTTTATAAATCTCCCTCACCTTAATCTGATGCACGTTTTGATTGGTATGACTCCAAGTGTGCCTTTTTATTTAAAATTGGAATCATTTTTAGTAAAAAGGACAAATGAACTACTCAAAACCAATCAAATGCATTCATATTGTTTTGATACTTTATATAAATAATCCATAAATCATTTGAGACATTTAAGAATCAGACTCACCTCAATCTGATGCACGGTGTGACTAATATGACTCGAAGTGCATCTTTTTATTTAAAATTGACATCAATTTTAGTAAAAAGGACAAATTACTTACTCAAAACTGAGAAAATGCATTTAGAATATTCTGACACTTTAGGAAAATGATCTACAAGTAATTTTTGATGTGTAGGAATCAAATTAACCTCAATCTAAAAACTGATGTGATCGATATGACTCCAAGTGTGTCTTTTTATTTTAAATTGACATTAATTTTATAAAAAAGAACAAGTGACATACAAAAAATCAAGAAAACACATTCAAATTGTTTTTATACTTTATGAAAATGATCTATGAGTCATTTTTGATGTATAGAAATCACCTGAAATTCATCCTATGCATGGTGTGATCGATATGACTGAAAGTTCCTATTTCGAGTTTAAAATTGACATTTTAGTTTAAAACATGTGTCACTCACTGAAAACCAAGAAAAAGAACTATGATTATCTTGATAATATTGGTTATTAATTTTTATGTTATTTGTGGCATGTAGAAATATGTATCACATCAAACTAACCCATGATGTGACCAATATGATTCAAAGTGCATGTTTCTAGTTTGAAATTATATTTTAGTAAAAAAAACAAGTGAAAAATTGAAAACTGATAAAATTTATTCAGATTGTTTTTATACTTTAGAAAAATGATCCATAAGTAATTTGTTATGTGTAGGAATCAACTATACCTAATCTCATGCATGGGGTGACCAATATAACTCCATGTGTGTCTTTATTTAAAATTGGCATTAATTTCAATAGAAATAAAATTGACATACTCAAAACCATTAAAACACATTCAATTTTTTTTGACACTTTAAAAAAATTATCCATAACTTATTTGTGATGTGTTGGAATTAACCACTCATCAATTCATCGTGCATTATGACCGGTATAACTCAAAGCGTTTCGTTTTATTTAAAGTTGAAAATTTTAATTTATTATTTCATATTAATTTTTAATTAATTAATTTATAATATTACTAACATGAAATTTGTTTTTTTATGGGTGTATTATTTTTCTCATTTTGAGGTGATTTGTTTGACAACAGATACCATGGGTGGACCTTTTTGAGAGGGGATTATAGATGCCAAAGACGATGGAACATTAATGTTTTTAAATGTTTGTGGATAGTATTTTTAAATGTAATTATAAAAAATTTGTTTGAAATGTATATAGTAGTGGTTTTTTTATTCTTGATGTAAAATAAATTTCAATTAAATTATATATTTTGTGTACAAGTTACAAGTTACTGTATTGTGTTGTTATACTATCAACACACTGCAACAGGTGGGGTCTATATCAGTGCTTTTTTAGTGTTGATAAAGGGGACCCCCTCTTTAACAACAATGAGGTTAACAATGATTTATTAACACTATTAGAATACTTTTTTCACGATGTTAAAGGGAATATAATTAGTAGTCCATGAATTCCTGATCTTACCATATGAACAAATGGACCGAGAACATGACGAAATGAAGTAATCATGGCTAGTTATTGTGTCAACTAACCATGCCAACCGACCGTACAAAGTTGTTTTTCCAACCAACCATGCCTAGTAACCATGAACTGAAGTAACCATGCATAAGTAAAGACCAACCAACATTTTTTAACTTAGCATTTGAGGTTTTTCAAATGTCTAATGACTATATTTTGGAGCATTAATTACAGAGTCAGTGCAATTAAGGATGCATTGAATGTCCTCTAACAACTACTTTGAGATGAAGTTCTTTTTAAGACAAAGAAGTGTGTATGTACAAGAGGGTGATGCATATGATTTTACAGATAAAAACATATAATAATTCATGTATACTTATGCTACATGTAGAATTATCTTAGAACACTTCACAACACAATGTTTTCCTAAATGTGTTGTGCCTCTTATTCAAGCTTCTATTAATGGAAAATTCAAGGACCATTGGACAACTGAATCTATTCAGATTGAGGTAATATAATGACCCATACTTAACATACATGGATATTACATCATTTTAGATGAATATTCAGAACATTACAGAAATCCATGTCCATGGTCCATAATAGTTTAGCGTCTTTGGAAACATAGAACACATTCTTTTAATTTGGTTAAAGATCTTTGAAATATTTCTTAAAGATCTTCCCAATTAGTACTCATGCTTAAAACCATTTTTCAGAACCTGGGGAAAGGAAATATAATAAATAGTTGATCTTGAACACTGAAGGACGCACATAACTATAACATAAACATCAGGGTATGATAACATGAAAATAACATTTGAAGATCATACCCTATATAAAATGATCATAATTAGAAGACATGACATAAAGATTGGCAGTTCAGAAGACATGAATCATAATATAATTAGGAACATAATCCATGAAAACATAACATATGAATAATACATGGAATTGTGGCATATACATTAATGTATAACATTGTGAACATGTATAAGTAGAAACAAGTTCACCCATTAAGTTTAGGATATGAAATTAGGCCCTTGAATAGACTTATGGACATGCAAATAGGTCTATGTATAATGTTTTGAACTTGCAATCAGGTTCATGCATAACATTGTGAACATGTAATCAGGTTCACACATGACATTATTAACACATAATAAGGTTCACTCATAATGTTGTGAATATGTAATCAGGTTATCTCATAAACATATGGAAATGAAACTAAGTCCATGCATAACATTTTGAACATGTAATCAGGTTCATGCATAACATCTATACTAATAAGTCATCCATCATTACCCAATGCATTGGAGGGAGATATAGGTCCCACCCATTAATTAATACGCGTGCCACAAGATTATAAGAAATCATCATATCACAACCCATGAAATGAAATGGGTATCATAAATATTTCATAATATCATTGCCTATGGAAAAGTGATAGGCCACATAATCATATCATCAAACATAACAGGTGAAAAGAAGTGGGTTTCAAAAGCATATAACCCATAGAGGAGAAGCAGGTTTCATAACCATCATTCCATCAAAACATAAACCATTCAAGAAAGGATAGGAATGAAACCTTTGGATCATTTCTCATAGGGCATGATCAACATCAGTGAATGTACTCTTAGATGGAAAATAATTTTAAACATCTTTTAAAAATATTTCTTGAAGAAAATTTACTTTCTTCTTTGAAAATTATTTTTAAAACATAAAACCTTTAGAAACTCATTTTATTTGAAAATTCATTGAAAACTTAGAAAGAAGTCTTAGAATCATTTTAAAAACCTTTTTAATACTTATAAAATAATCTTGAAAACATTTTGAAAACTGTTTTCCTTAAAAACATATAAAATATTCATGAAAACATTTTTGAAATAAATTTTCCTTGAAAACTTATAAAAGAAGCTTGAAAAACTTTTAAAATCCCATTTCCTTGAAAAATTATAAAATAAAATTCAGAACATTTAAAAACATTTTTCTTCTAAATTTTTTTGAAAAATTACAAATAAATCTTGAAAACGTTTTGAAAAAAAATTCTTTGAAAAACCTTTTAAAACTTATAAATAAAGCTTAAAAATGTTTTGAAAACCATTTCTTTGAAAACACTTTGAAAACTTACAAAGGAAGATTGAAAAAAGTTCAAAAATAATTTATTTAAAAACAATTTGAAAACATATAAATAAATATTAAAAATGTTTTTGAAAACAATTTCTTTGAAAACACTTTAAAAACTTATAAAGAAAAATCGAAAACATTTTGAAAACCATTTCATTAAAAACATTTTGAAAACTTATAAATAAATCATGAAAATATTTTGAAAACCATTTATTTGAAAATACTTTGAAAAATTATAAATAAATCTTGAATTTATTTTGAAAAACATTTCTTTAAAAACACTTTGAAAACTTATAAATAATTTTTGAAAAAATTTTGAATAACGTTTTCAAAAACAAGGTTTTGAAAGGATACAAATTTCCGACCGAAGAGAGAGATAAAGTTAAACTTTCTTAAAAACACTTTCTTAATAATATTATGTTCTAAAGAGTGAAAAAATGGTACCAATACATTAAGATATCATGAATGTGCATATAAGAATAAAATTTATGAGTTCTCTGGGAAGATGGATCATAATATTTCAACTATGGAAGCATAATTATAAACATTCTTGATAAAGGATGAGATTGTTCAACAAACTCTTACAACTTAGTAACTCTGAATTATACTCCCCATGCAATAAAATAAAATTACATGAAGCTTAAAATATTATGAAAATAATGGGATTCATGATTTAACATGTGAAAGGTAGAATATACACCTTATAATAAAATATAGGTGCATAACATGGTATGTGTCTCAAAGAAGGAAAATTGAGATAAAATTACTTTACAAGTTAGTTAACTTTTGAAACATAAGATTCATGAGATAAATATCATTAAATGGTTATGTAAATACCCATAAATTTAAGTATAAGAATTATAGAATACATCTGTGGGAAGTATACACACCACATAATAATTATGAGGTGAACGTGAATTGTGTCTCACTAAAAATAAAAGTGAGATGAGAAAACCCTTACTACTTGAGTAACTTTAGGATCCTGATCCCCATGAAAGAATAACATCAATTTAAAGCATTGAATATCATTAAATACATTAAATTAATGATATAAAATTTCATAGGGTAGTATATACACCACACAAAATAAGTGAGTTTTGAATATGACATGTATCTCATGGAAATAAAAAGTGAGATGAAATTACCTTTCCTTATGTATTGAATTTGTTAATACATGTTAAAACCTTGTGTATAATAAATATAAGTTTATTATAAATACACTATAGAACCATATTATTATATCTGATACCATATATTATTTGGTTATGTCTTTATATTACCCATTTATTAAAAACACCCACTGTAAAAAAGGTTATTAGTAGTGTTTTTTATAGACTATCGGAGATTTAAACCGTCATATATTGCATGATTGCTAGTAATTTAGCGGCGGTTTTTTTGATTTTGTGGAGTTTTTTTTATGTGACATTTTTTGAAATTTTAGCGGTAGTTTCATGTTTATTTAGTGGAGGTTATTTTATTTTAAAAAATGTATGGGGGAAATATAAATAAAATAAAACTAACCACCAATGAAAAAATTAACGATTGTTAATTATAACCCTTCCTAAAACATATTTCATTTAATGTATTTTTTATTACTTACTAAAAACCATTTATAAATCATATTTTTTTTAAATTATTTATTAAAAAATTAATCATATATACATCATACATCTACAGTCATATATACAAGCATCCACATTCATCATAAACTTAATCTTAGTCAAACCATAAAATTTTCAACCAATAAATAAGTCATCAATATATATATATATATAAAATATTTCCAACAAAAAATGATGCCCAATATACATCCATGTCACGACCTCCACTGCATTTGTCTGCCTCCATATCATCTCATCAATTGAAACCGACCACATCATCTCATCAAATTTAACAAAAAAGAATAAAATTGGAACTAAACATAATAAATAATAATTACAATAGAAAAATAGAAGAATGTCATTGATAGAAATAGGCAACCTCCTGCCTACTACTAACATCTTCCACCTATAATGAAAACCAGAACATTTAAGAAAATAAATACGAAGGAAAAAAGTAACATAATATATTCAGAATGCTGAACATAAAATTTGTTATTTTGTTAATCAAACAGATTAAATTCTAACATAAAACAAATAATACATAATAAAAAACACTTTGAAAATATAAACCTACCTATTTAAGATAATATTGAACACTTGAGACTAAAAAGGGATAAGTAAATATTCTAATTTATTTTTAAAGCGTTGTGCACTGGGCTTGAACTTGACTTAATAATTTTTTTAAAGAATTTAATATCACAACATATCCTATATTTTTAAAACAAATCAAAAGTGTGTTTTTAGAGATTTCACATCAATCTAAGGTCATTTTATTTGGTTTTGACCATTCCACGCTTGTTTTAGTGTTTTAAAACACTAAAAACACGTTTACGTCCATCATGGGAAAAATATAATTCAAAATGACAGGCCTAGGATTTCTATATTTTAAAATTAAACCTATGGCCATTTCCCCTAATTTAAAGGCTATATGACATCATTTTTTTGATTTTAACCCATAACACATATTTTTAAAGAATTTTTTACCTTTAAGAAGTGTTTACTGAGTAATTTCAACCACAACACATGTTGGATTGACATGTTTTCTAAGCGTACACATTAAAAACAACCCATAAGTGGTTTTACCATGATTTGACATCAATATGAGGGTTTTTTCTATGATTTTGACCATTCCATGCACGTTTTAGTGTTTTAAAACACTAAAAATTCATTTATAGCCATCTTAGGGAAACCGTAAGTCAGAATGATGTTCTGTCAGTTACTACATTTCAAAATTAAATATATGGTTTTGTTTCCCTTAATTTTCCTTGATTTTAGGGAAATCTAACCTTGTTTGTCCGGTTTTAACCCCTAAAACTTGTTTTAAATACTTTTTTACCTTTAACAAGTGTTTACCAAGTAATTATGACTACACCACATTTTAGATTGATGTGTTTTCTATAATTACACATCAAAAACAATTTAGTGGTAGCTTTATTATGATTTCACATCAATATTAGGTATTTTGTTATAGATTTGACCATTCAACACACATTTTATTATTTTAAAACACTAAAAACGCGTTTGTGACCATACATGGAAAATTGAAATTCATAATGATGTTAGGATGATTCCTACACATCATAAATGACTTATAGACCATTTTTATAAAGTATAAAAACAATCAGAATGAATTTTCTTAGTTTTTAAGAGGTTGGTTTTCCTTTTTACTAAAATAGATGTCAATTTTAAATAAAAAATGCACTTGGATCTATACCTTGCCCATCATGTACTTTATTGAGGTACAATTGATTCCTAAACATAAAAAATGACTTATGAATCATTTTCCTAAAGTATAAAAATAATACAAATTCATTTTCTTGGTTTTTATTAGGTCATTTTTTCTTTTTACTAAAATTGTTGCCAATCTTAAATAAAAAGACTCACTTGAAGTCATACCATTCACAGACTGCCTCAGATTGTGGTTCAGCTGATTCATACATGTCTCAAATGACTTATGGATCATTTTTCTGAAGTGTAAAACAATCTGAATGTGTTTTCTTAGTTTTTATTATGTCAATTGTTTTTTTACTAAATTGTCATTTTAGGATGGAAACACGCAGTTTAACTCATACCAATCACATCATGTATCGGTTTACATGAGAAAAATTCCCACACATCATAAATGACTTATGAATCAATTTACCAAATTATCAAGAAAAGATGATAATGTTTACTTAGTTTTCAATGAGTGACACATTTTGAACTAAAATGTTGATTTTAAACTGATAACAAAGACTTTGACTCATACCGGGCACATCGTATATTGGTTTGAGATGTCACTTACTTCTACACATCAAAAATAAATTATTTATATTTTTCCAAAATCATCAAAATAATAATAATGTGTTTTCTCAGTTTTGAGTAGGCTAGTTGTCTATTTTACTAAAATGGATGTCAATTTTAAATAAAAAGACGTACTTAGAGCCATACTGGGAACACTGTGTATCATATTGAGGTGAGGCTGATTCCTACACATCAAAAATGGCTTATTCATCATTTTTATAAATCATCAAAACAATCTGATTATGTTTTCTTGGTTTTGAGTAGGTCATTTTTCCTTTATACTAAAATCGATGACATTTTTAAATAAAAAGACACACTTGAAGACACATCGGTCACACCGTGTGTCTTATTGAGGTGTGTATGATTCCTAAACATCTCGAATAAATTATAAATTATTTTAATCAAGTATCAAAAAAATAAAAATGTGTTTTATTGGTTTTGAGTATGTCACTTATCTTTTTTACAAAATTATCATTTTAAACAAGAAACACACACTTTGACTCATATCAATCACATCGTATATCTGTTTGACGTGAGACCAATTACTATATGTCAAAAATTACTTATTAATTTATTTACTTATTTATCAATAAAATCAAATCATGTTTTCTTGGTTTTTAGTTAGTGACACTTTTTAAATAAAATATCGATTTTAAATTGATAATGGACCCATTGAGTCATACTGGGCACATCGTGTATCAGATTGAGGTGTGGCTTATTCCTATAGATCACAAATTAATTTTAGATCATTGTATTAAATTATAAATATAATCAAAATATGTTTTCTCATTTTTTAGTATGCCTCTTTTCCTTTTTTTTAAATTAATTACAATTTTAAATAAAAAAAGAACTTGATTTATACCGGTCACATCTTGTTTTAGGTTTTTGTGACTTTGATTCCTCCACATCCAAGCATCACAAAAAAAATTATAAATTCTAAAGTTACCATTATTTCTATTTTATTTCTTTTTATAACCATCAAAAATTCATATTGAATCAATGTTATTAGCCGAAAACCTTTCTTGTTATCAAAATCCAGAAGAGAATAGGAAGATCATGTGCCCATTATATCATGAAAAGTCACCACAATAGGCACACGAACTTCCTCTACTCTTATAGTTTTCAATAATGAGAAAGGTTTTTCATATAATAACTTTGAATCAATATGAATTGTTGGCAGTTTGAAAAAGAAAGGCAATGAAAATAGAAATCATGGTAACATTGACACAAAGAAACATTTTATCTCTTTTGTTCCTTTTTGTAGATAGTTAAAGGATAAATATGACTTCAAAAAATGTCTATAAAAAAATAATTATTAGAAAAAATGATAATTCAATTAACTTACAAATAGTAGATAAAACATTGAAAAAATTAATTAAATAAGTAGTAGGAATTCACCTTTTTGTGGTGGTTGTATGAATTATTGATGGATTTACTTGTTTTCATTATCTCAGTTTTAGGTTCAAAGTCCAATATCTCATGAGCATGAGCTACTTTGAAAAATCCACCCCAACTCAAACAAAAGAATCCACCTATATAAGAAAAAAATTATTACATGAGTAATACTAAAAAGAAATAAATTAAACATAAATATGAAATAATACATTTTAGAAAAAAGGAAACACATATTTAAAATATGTCTCCTTAAATTGGGAGTTGTAAAATGAAGCTTCTTTCATGATAAAGATAATATTATTTTTTCTTATATATTTACTTTTTACATTTTTTACTGTTGTAACATGTTTTTACTTACATAAATTATGCTCTACTAAACATATAAAATAACTTATCTAAATAATGTTTTTGCATGTTAATCCTTTGTTTTTATGAATTTAATATAATGCAATTTAAAATTATGATAAAACAAACATTTAAAACAAAAGATTTTATATATTGGAAAACTATTTTCTGCAGAAAAATGATATTTTTACTATTTTTTAATATTATAATGGATTGATTATTAATAAAATGTCTATTAATGTAATCATATATGTTTGTAAACATAATTATAGGGTCATTATTATAAATATATCAATCTAATTTATTAGTGAAATGTTATAAAAAATTAATAAAACAATTCATCAAAAGTGATATTGTTATCATTATCATTATCATCAACATTAATCATAGTAATTATACATTTATTCCTCAAAAATAAACTAGAATTATTACATAATATGATAATATTTATCTAAAATAAATTTTACATTTTATGGATATAATTTCAATAGGCGAAGAAAAATATTTTTTTAATTTAATTGGCTAAATTAGTATTTTGATTAAAATATTACATATGTATGAAAAATTATATAGAAGTGTTTTATTAATACAACAAAGTATATTTTTTTATTTATTATATATATATATATATATTTATAATTTAAAAATTCTTCAAAAAAATTTCATACATTCTTCCCTTATTATAATGAAATGATAGTAAATGTTTTAGAAAAATTGTTATTTTTTCACTATTATGTTACAAAAAAATTATTTATGAAAATTTTGAAAAAATTATTTACAAGGTAATATTTACATATTATAATAAAAAAATGATGTTTATTTTATAAGATTAAAATTAATAATATTTATAATAAAAAAATTATATATATAATGAAATGTGTTTTCGTAGGGAAATTACTTTTACTAAAATATTCAACTCTATATGAGCTCACAATATGTCATGAATACCCATAATATTTAACTCTATATGTCTACCATGGCTATTAAAGATAACACACCTCCTTATACCACTATAGAGGATGAAACCCAGAGAACACCATCTATTAAAGCTATATCTAATGTTTCTATTTCTAATTTTAAAGCTTCTATGGATTTTACCAAAGTAAATTTTGATTTCATTTTTAGGAAATTACACTTTAGGGAAAATCGTAAAACCTTACAAAACCAAAATGAAAATGCAATAAGAGACAACCAGAAAACCAAACCAAAGCCATACCGCACTGAAAAGGCTACCCAGTTTGATCAACCCAATACTTCTATGCAAAGTCTCTGATATCAGTATCTGGGTGTGTGTGAGGTGATGGAACTCTCTAACTTGATTACAATAAAACAAGACAACTCTAGAAGAATTATGATTAAATAATTATTATTTTTATAATTAATGAGGAAGGGGTAAATTATATTGGCCTTCAAATATTCCAAATTTATTAATACTATAGTTGTAAAATCAACCCTTTTCTCTATTATATGGAAGTATATATCAAATGATATCTATCCAATTAATCCAAGGGATGAATAACCTATAAGTGTGATGACCAAATCCATACCCCTACCATATTATATATATAAATAAACTCCTTATGAGGGAGTTTTCTAGGAAAAAATACAAAAGACACAACTATAATCACTTATTCTCTAACCAATAAAGTGTAATATAATACCATGTATACATGAAATCTAAAATGTAGAGAGAAATTACAATCAAATAAAACCCTTGAGGAACAATAGATTTAGGGTGATTATGGGGAGGAGGATGAAACATTTAATGGGGGGTTTGTGTTGCTTCCAAGGAGGCAGTCTGGGAAGGGGAGAGAGAGGTTGGGGGGGTTGACACCATAATGAGGGGAACCGAGATTGGGAGAGAGTATTCAGGGGGGGGGGGGTCGTGGGGGGGGTGTCGCAGAGGTTGGGGTCTCTGCCGAGAAGGGAGGAGGTAGGTCAGAGGGGTTGGGTGAATGAGGGTTGCGGGGTCAAGTTCACCATCTATTAACAAATCAGAGGAGGTCGGAGGGGTTGGGGGAATGGGGGTTGTGGGGTCGGGGTCACTACCGGGGAATGGATAAGAGGGGGTTAGAGGGGTTGGGGAAATAGGGGTTGTTGGGTCAGGGTCATCACAAGAGAATAAAGAGGAGGAGTTTAGGGGAGGGGGTAGTGGAAAGGGGTTGGGGTCGTGCAGAGGGAGCGAGGGAGGGGGAGGAATTAGGGTTTAAAAAAAACTTTAGTTGCAGTTTAATTAGAACCGCCGCTAACTGTTAAAATAATAAAAAATAGCGGTGGTTTTATAAAACCATTGATATATTATATATATTTTTGAAATAAATTTAATTCATAGTGGTTACTAGAACCAATTCTAATAAACCACTACTAAACATACATTTTTTGTAGTGTCCATGTCAATGCTACGTTTCGGGTAATATCTGCTTTATTTTTCATATTTGTTTTGACTTGTTATTCTGGATCCTATTACTTAGATCAGGATTTGATTATTTAAAGGATGTAAAAAATGGTATAAATATCATATATAATTATTATATATGTATTTATAATAATCTTTATAAGATAGAAATATTAAACTAAATACATCGTTTATTGATATGGTAGGTCGTAAGTATGCATGGACGTTGCTTCTGTTTTATTATCGTATTGAAATAAAGTATGTAAATGGAATATATATTTATATAATATCATTACAATAGAAGTAATCTTTAATATATATCATATAAATTTTCTAAACACATCCTTAATCCATCCCATGGAAAATGTGAATGAATCACATCGATTTGTGGAGGTGGTAGTCCACACATCCCCAAAGTTATCATAGTTACAAAAAATGGAAAGCATAATGGTATGTTATATATAAAAAATATATAAGTATAAATACATTATACGTATCAAATATATCATATATAAATAACATTACCATCATAATTCCTGAACATGAAAGGTGGTAAAGGTAAAATGAACAACATTGTTTCGTGAGGCGATAGTTCATCGTACATAAGAAGGGTAAGTTCGTTACCCATTAAATGGAAGTGTGTGAATGTTTAGGTCGAACAATTATCATAAAAGCATATCTATATATTTAGTATACTGATTATATTATTTATTTATGAAATAAGAAGAATTTAGGTAGTGTAGACAGAAAATAAATGAAATGAGCTCAAGGAAGGATGTTACCTCTTCTTTGGGTAACTCCTTTTGGTTTACACCAAAGGGCTTCCTTGGTTGGATTTCTGCCCAAAGGGAGGATTAAATGAGTAAGGGAGGGATTTGGGGAATTTAATTGGGTATATAATTAATTAACTTAAGTGGTTTGATAGGTATGAAGAAGGGGGATAAGTGGTGGCCTTTTATAGGGAATGGAAATGACACACTTGGAATTTTGAAAATAAGTTAGGTGTACCTTTGGTTTTACATAAATAAAGTCATAAAATAAATAAATAATGGAAGTCTTATAGACGAAATATTTCCATCAAATTAGTGTTGTAATATTTTATAGGTCAATTGGGTGCTTAAGTTTATGGTTTATTCCCTTCTTAAGATTAATTTTACCTTAATCACTCTAATTAATCACAATCACTTTCACTAATATTTTTGGTCAAAAATTAAGTTGATATTATTAGAATATAAATATTATATAGATTATAACTATTCATTTAAAATTTTCAAAATTCAATTCTCATATGTGTTAAAATTATATTTAATGCTAATCTCACAGATGTGGGGAGAAAACGAGTTTTTAAACTGAGAATGTTCAAAATTTTATATAGATTTTATATCTAAATTCAATATAAAAATGATTACAATAAAATAAATTGGATTAATAGATGTATAATTGATATATTTTGACTTTAAAATACACTTAAAATAAAATTTATTTATAAAAATAAATTATACAAAAAAATAGTTTTGAATTAAAATTCAGTATTTTTTTACTATTCATCAAAAAATGAAGTTTCTTAGAAAAATCCCAAAAAATATCCTTAATATAATTTTGAAATTATGAATTAAAAAATTATGTTTATTTTATTTAATTTAATTTCTAAAGGTGTTTAAAATTAATTTTATTGTTGTTCACAAAAGGACATAAAAAGCAGTTATTTTGAGAAAATAATATTTCCAAACATATAAAGGCTTTACAAAAAATTATTTGTTTTATCATCATAATGATTTATTTATATAAAATAATTATAAATAATATTAAAAAATTGGTTATTAATATCCATATTATTATGTTTAACGACTATGTTATAACTATCTCATTTTATTAATTATAATAAAAAAATGTTGTTTCGTAGAAACTTAGTGTTTCATGTAACGCAAGCCATGTCAGTTTTTCATATAATGTAAGAAAATTTGGAGTTGAATATAGAATAAACTTATCTTAGGGCAATTTATAACTAAATATTAACATGGTTTAGCATAAAAAGTGAGAATAAATTTGTGATTTCATATAACACAAGCTATATTTAGTAATGAGTGAAATGTAAAATTTCAAAAAGATTAAATTAATTAGAAAAAAAAATATTTCCCAAAAACTCATGGTGTTACATTATACCCCCATTAAAATGAATTTCTACCTAAAAATTCAACTAGGTTATCAATGGTTTAATATTTTTAAGTTTTAATAGAACCCACATCGTAAAAATGAACACTAAAACTTCCTTTAAAAAAGGAAAGTCGGAACCATAATGGTTACCCAGAGTAACTCATAGGTGGGTTTCCACATAGAAGAACATATGTGGGAAGTGAAAACATGGAATTGGAGGAAAAATGAAAATATTCTTAGGGAGATATTGAGTTAATCAATCACAAATGAGTGAATGACCAATGAAATGTTGAGGGACTCAAAGTCATAAATCTGTACTGATATAAAAGACCATAAATTCAAAAAAAGGTATCAGGAAAATATTTTTTTTGTTAATTTTCTTAACACTGAGTAATTCTTTTATTGACTAAGAATATAAATAAATACACTGACTTGATATATTTCTATAAACACAATTTCATTCTTTGGTTGTGCTTCGATCAATTTATAATTCATCGATTACTTCAAGAAATGGATATCCAAAAATTAACTTTGATGCCTTATGCACTAAAATACAATTTTAATGAATCTTAAGTCCCATAAAAGAATGAAAAGAATAACTATTTTCTGTAATAATTCTTCAAAATCAATAAGGTTAATTCATTAATCTCTTAACATAAAATGTAACACTAGTGTTTTATCATTAATATTTATTCATCAAAAAGTTTTACTAAAAAATAATAATTACACATTAATGAGGACATCATGTAGGCTAGTGGTAGGTGTGAAACTCTTATCATCCTTTGGTCATGGGTTTAAGGCCCATGTCCTTTCCATACATGATGGGTTGTCACCCAAAAAATAGGTTTCCATTTTCTAAAACAATATTGATATAATTTCCAAAAGAAACATGATTTACATTCTTGAAACAAGGTTAATCACTAAATAGCCTTTTAACTAAGGTTTTCAATAAACCTCAATACATAATTACTTTATCTGAAGTTTAACTTAAACATTACATAAACAAAAATAACCTTATAACCCTTCCAAATGATAAAAAACCAAAAATTTAGAGAGAAATTCATGAAATTAGATTAACATTGATCACCCATATATCACAAAGTAGCTTTGTGATGTCACATTCCCAAATTGTGAATACCCTCATCATATATTATCTTGAAACTTGGAAATAACTTGAATTACTATAACTAATTTTTGTAAAAAATGGATGCTTCCATATTACAAATAGCATTGGATATATTCCTTAAATCTAGTAAGTTGTAAACTTCATCCATGATAACATAGAATAATTTTCCAACAAACACTTTATCAGTTATTATGTTATAAATACTATGAAATTTACTTTATCCATATCATCACCTCTTTATCCATATTAAATATCATTTTTTAGTCCACATGAATGTGTTAAGGGTTACCTTCCATTAATATAACCTTTCTATTAAATCAATATTCTAGTTCATCGGTATCATTTAACGCATTCTTAAAAATAAAAAAAAACATCTAAAAATAATACTTATATACTTCATGATTCATATAACAAAATCTATTAATTCCAAAACATATACAGTTTAATCATAAAACCTTATTATTAAACCATTACTCAGGCTTCATCAACTTATTCCTTAATTCCTATTTTCTATAATATGAAATAGGAATCATTTTTAAGGTTTTCAACCTTAATCTAATCACAATTTTTTGATGTAAAAAATACTGGATGAAAATTCCAAACCTTTCACATGTCATTTGTGGTCTCCTTATCTTCAGAAGTATATCAAATACTCGTACCAACTTCTAGGTTATCTTCATAAGGTTTCCACATATGATATCTATTTGTATAATGCCCATAATTTCCACATCTGAAACATTCAATGTCAACCTAGTGCCTTCTAGTTCCCACTATTAACTAAGACCATAAAGAATAGGGTGAAAACAATTTTTGTAGTAGAAAACTGCACAATCATTAAAAATTACTTATAGGATGTCTAAATAATGACACCTAATTCTTTAATCTATGACAAATTAGGTTCATCCTAGGTTATTCATAGTAATATTATATTTAAATCCTTCATGATGGTTAAGAAGGTTTTTTTAATTCTCAAATCATATCCCTCAGGAGTGTCAAACCAGGTGCACAGTAAGGCCTGTTGTCATTTATGAAGTTATGCTTGGGTTAGGAACCACATACATTGTTAGATTTGTTACTTCTAGGTAAATATTTGGCAAAACCACACCCACTTAGAGTATCCATACAAGGATGTATTTCTAGGACTCCACTCACTTGATCCTTTACCAAAATTCCAAAACATTTTCCTAAAAATTAACTCATCCTTAGACTTATCCTTAGTGACACCCCTAGACATATCCTTAGAAATATCCATAGGGATATCACAAAAGTTTTCTCTTCCTAGTTTCTAAAGGTTTACTAAACATCCCTTTTGTTACCAACTATAGAAACCCGATCTTAACATACATGGATATTACATCATTTTAGATGAATATTCTGTAAGGGATGGTGTCTTGAAAACCAACTGTTTTTTACTTTGATTACATGAATGTTCACTTATTATATATTGTTCATTGTTCTGCATGACTATAATATAATAATGTACTGGAATATTTGTTTCATTGATAAGGTCATGGAAGATCCCCGCTATGATGAGAACCTTGAAATGCTATAACAATATTCTTAAATAAAGTTCTATGATTGGATGATGTACCATGATAGGAAACATGGTATACAGACCGTCATGTGTGAGTACTCGTAAGAAGACGAGACTCTCTCTCATGGAGTTCGCACTTGGAAATCTCCAATATAGGAGATTATGAGAAGAGACCCACCAGTAGCAATTCCGCATGTCTTGGTGTCATCAGACATTGCTATCTACGAGCGTGTGTACTGGTCCTTAGACTGGAAGATTATCATTAACTCATGTCATGACTCGCGCACTTAGATTTACTAACGAAAACCGTCATGCAGACAGTTGGCGGGAAGTAGGGTACGTTGGGTGCGTCATGAGTGACATGTTGTTAATGGATAAGTTGAGGAAGGATTTGTCCCTTCCATTTATGGAAGTTGATATCTCGGCCCTTTGATTGAAATAGAACTGTCGCATTAAGTTCCATGGCCATGGTGTAAACGATGAGTTTATTTCAGGAAGTCAAAGAATGGTGGATCAAGCATATAGTTTTATGACACTGCCATGAAACCTGCTTGATGAGATATCGATAAAAAGGGATTAAATTACACATTAAGCGTTCGTATGAGGTGATACGTCAATGCGGCATCAACTTCTTTCTCTTGGGTTCCTTGAACCATTGCTAGACAGTAATCTTGGACTTTAGGCAAGCTCACCTAATGCCAATGAGAAAGAGGCCTAGAGGGTCACACACTAAGTGTATTCAAGTATCTCAAGTAGAATAAAGATTATTCCCATACATGGTTTAATAATTATTCAAGGAAGCCTAAATCATTTTAATAATGGAGGAAGAAGGAAATGAAAAACAAGATATACACACCGTGTATTAAAGATTACACGTCATGTAGTTTTTCATGGAAAACAAGTACACACCATGTATTAATAAATAAACATCGTGTAGTTTTATTTATGGAAATGAAATAAATAAATGAAAACAAGATATACACGCCGTGTACATTGAATGTACACGTAGTGTAGTTTTCAATGAAAAACAAGTACACGCCGTGTATTTATTAATACACGCCATGCAGTTTTTCCAGTCGGGATTTTGAGGATATAATATTGTTTTAAATGATATTTATTATAATTAGCGTGGGTGCATGTTAAGGAATTAATTATTCTACATGGGGGGTTTTTAATGAGACTCAATGAAATAAATAAAACGCGTAACACGTTTATTTATTTTCATAACTCTACAACCTCAAACCTGATTATAAATATCCTCACAACCACAACTCTTTTCCTACACACAAGAGAATCATTGTGCACAACAATTCTGGAGAATTCTTTCAAGGCCGAAAGAACCTCTTCCTCCAAGAACGCTCTCAAGACCAAGAGAGATCCTCTTCCATCGGATCAAGATGATCTAAGGTGGACAATGTAAGCAAAGGCTTCTCAACGCTAGCACCCAGAGAATCCTTTGGCGACTTCCAGAGATACGAGGTACACGTTTGGATCACCGCTAGAGGAAGTCTACACTTGGCTTCTGTGACGCAAAGATGGATCACATCGACAATGTGAACAAGAACATCAATGAAGAAAGAACACCCAAAAGGTATTTCTTTATAATTAATTAAATTAATTATAATCAAACTGTAACGAACCTTATTTGTGGTTCCAGGACAAACCTTCTTCTTTGTCTTTTTTTGTGATTCGATCCGTGGAGACTGGCATTTATCGTCGTGTTGATCTCGGATTGATCATTGATAATGACAGAAAGCCAAGTGGGCACATTCACCCACGTGCTTCCACTGTGCTCGGAACCTTCAAATGGTATCAGAGAGAGGTTACAATGTTGATTATAGTTATTTAATTTTCGTTGATAATTTACTCATTTATATTTGATTCAATTCGAAATAAATCATTCTATAAATCTTAATAAACGATATCTGTTCTTCCTTTTTCGTTTCTCGATTCATATCACAGAAATAACCTTTTTAATTTTAATTTTTGATTAAAATAAAAACGAGGAAATCATCCGGAGGAGCCACTCTTTCTGTCTGTACAACACGGGATTACACGGCATGTAATTAAAACTACACGCCATGTACTTAGGTTCAACGAACCAGCACTGGTCTGCCAAAATACGCTGTGTGAATTGATTATGCCTAAGTATTAATCACACCGTGTTGACCAGAATTTAACGGCGCGTGGAAACTGGAATACATGGAATGTATGTTGGAGCAACATGTCGTGTAGTCCGTTCCAACCCAGGTGAAACCGTGTACAAGGATAAGCCATGTCCCGCATACACGGGGTTTCCAAGCTGGTTACCACGTAACAAGGAAGTACACGCCGTGTATTATTTTTCTACATTCCATGTACTCCAAACTTTCCAAAGTACAGAAAACACGCCAAATCCCCCAGCGTGTACATTGGATAAAGGATGAAAAGAAATACATGCTGTGTAATTATAAACTACACGCCGTGTACTTTCCAAAAATGGAATTTCACCAGGTTTCCTCCAATGTACAAAGACCCGTACAAGGAATATGGATGGGAATAATCTCAAGGAAATTGAGAAAGGAATTTAAGATAAATAATTGATTAATTATAAGATCATAATTAATTGAATTCGAGCGTGACTTATCTTAAATGAAAGAATGATTAAAAGAATTTGAATTCTAAATATGCGTAAATGTCGTTGCATGCTATGGATGATTACGAGCTAGACCAAAGACCCTTTTTATGTGTGTATGGTTTCATTTAAATTTGTTTAAATTTAAATTTGTTGGCATGCAAGCCTTATTCTAATAAAATGTAGGGCCTACGTGCCCATGGTTTCTTTAATGTAAACCCATGTAATGGAGGATCTCCCAAGCCGGAGGAGATGGTTCAAAAATCCGAAGCCGAGGAAAAACCGACTCAAGAAGATACAAAGGTGGACAGGAGGGAACTGAAAAATACGAACCACCGGGTTCAAGGTGTTTTTCCCTAGGTCAGGGTTAGCTTGTCAAACCTCTAGATAAGCTAACCAATAGAAGCTCATGATCATGCCATATTATTTTATTTCTATCTGATTGCATAGTTTATTTATTATGTAAGTGTTGTCGCGATCACATAATTAATGAACAAGCATGCAAAGATGGAATAAAATAAAAACTGGATTATGTGTAAACATTATCGGAGCACGGCTAATCACTTAAGCAAGAACCACTTAATATTAACAAGCATGTGATAATGAAAAACTATGCATAAAGATTAAAATCCCTCAAATACCATATTAATTCAGACCAAGCCTTCTGTTACCTGATTAAGGGAAAGACTCAATAAAACTATGTGTTTGAATAACCCTTGTTGGGACACTTACTTTTATAAAGGAAGACCTTATGAAAGGTTTCATGTTGACTTAACCATATTACATCAAGAGAAGTAGCCATTTCTAGACTTGGTGTAATATTGGAGGCAAGAGTTGAGGAAATCCAAGTCTGAATTTCAGGATTGGGGAGTCCACTCAACAGATCAAGGAACTGTAAGCTCACAGTTGGTAAAGACCTACCTACCTAAATACCTTCAAATAGCTTGACCAACCCTTGTTGGGGTTATGCGAAGGGAAATATGGATCCTTTCCACTAGCATGTCAAAGCAACTGGATATTCTGAGTTCAATGGTGAGGGCCATTGGGACTTGATAAAATAGTAGGATAATTAATTAATTCATTTATTATTTCTCATAAAAATGTAATCAAGAAAGTAATAATAAATCTGATCTTTTAATTTGTATAATCGAAATGAAAAACTCATCAACCACATTTTCTCTGCGATCAATACTGGATAAAGACAATATTCTCACCGGTAGTAATTTTCAGGAATGGTTTAGGCGCCTTCGGGTTATCCTATGCCATGAACGAAAGTTTTAAGTGATGGAGTCCTCACTTCCCGATTCTCCTACCCTAGGGGTGAGTGATGAAGATTTCCTGGTCTATGATCAACATTTGAACGATGCTCTCGACGTTCAATGTTTGATGCTATCATCGATGCCTAGTGAGGTCATGAAGTCTCATGAAGACATGGATGCCTATAGAATGCTCGAGCACCTCCATGGTCTATACCAGGAGAGAGCAAGACAGGAAAGGTTTGAGATCTCCAAGGCTCTTTTTCATAGAAATCTTGGAAAGGGTATCCCAGCCGGGCCTCATGTAGTCAAGTTCATTGGATACATTGAGTGCTTGGAGGTTATAGGGTTTAAACTCCCCAAAAAACTGGGTACCGATCTCATTCTTGAATCACTCCCCCAGAGTTTCTCAAACATTATTGTGAACTTCAATATGAACAACATTGAGAAGTCTCTGTCTGATCTTCTTACCTCATTCACAAAGTGGACAATGGCATGAAGCGTGAAAATCCTTTAGTCCTCATGGTGAATAAAAGTAAAGGGAAGGCTAAGAGCTTTAATCCCAAAGATTCTTCAAAACCTTCCAAGGAAAGGAAGATCAAATGGGAGGCAAGGAAACAGGATGATGTTTGTTTCGCATGTGGAAAGAAGGTCCACTGGAAGAAAAACTGCACCCAGCCAAGGAAACAAGGGGAAGCTTCAGGTGTGTTTGTTATCAAATGCTATCTATCTGTTTCTACTAATTGGGTATTAGATAATGCTTTTGGTGCTCACATCTGTACCCAAATACAGGAACCAAGTAAATTCAATAAGATTGATCGAGAGGAGGTAGATCTACGAGCAACCAACGGAGCCAGACTTACTACTGTATCTGTCAGAGACTACCACCACACGTTGCCAACATGAATGATCTTGGTGTTAAAGGGTTTTTATTATGCACCTTCTATTACTAAAAACATTATTTTAGTATCCAGATTAGATACTGATGGATTCATGTTCAAGTTTGGAAATGAATGTTACTAGTTTTATAAAGATAGCATTTGTTTTGGCAGGGCACATTTATATAACGGCCTTTATGTGTTAGACTACACAAACCAAGTAATGGTAATCGATGACAAAGTTAATTCACATGACTCATACCACACCCAACTTTGGCATCATCATCTAGGTCATGTCAATGAGAAACGTTTGAAAAAATTACATCAAGATGGGTATTTAGATTCATTCGAACTAAAACCACTTGGTGTATGTCATGCGTGTCTACAAGGAAAAATGACCAAAGCCCCATTTAGTGGGAAAGGTGAAAGAGCTAAAAATATTCTATAATTAGTTCACACAGATGTGTGTGGGCCATTTATAGTTGAGGCAAGGGGTGGGTTCTCATACTTCATAACTTTTACTGATGATTTTAGTAGATATGGATATATCTACTTAATGAGGTATAAGTCAGATTCTTTTGATCAGTTCAAAGAATACAAGAATGAAGTTGAGAACCATCTTGGTAAGAATATTAAGAAACTCCGATCTAATAGAGGAGGAGAATATCTTAATCAGGACTTCATGATTTCTTACGAGAGTTTGAGATTCTATCTCAACTCACTCCTCCTTGCACGCCACAATGGAATGGTGTAAGCGAAAGGAGGAACTGCACCCTGTTGGACATGGTGAGATCAATGATGAGTCATGCGAGTCTTCCATTATCCTTCTGGGGACATGCATTACAAACAAAAACACACATACTAAACCAAGTACCAACTAAATTGATAAAATGGTATTCCATATGAGTTATGGAGTGGACGCAAAGCCATGTTATCAAATTTAGATGTGTGGGGTAGCAAAGCATTTGTTAAGGCCTCTTTAGGTAACAAACTTTCACCCCAAGGCACAAAGTGTATCTTTATAGGATATCCCAAGGAAACAAGGGGATATTACCTATAAAACCCCTCACACAAAAAGGTTATCATGAAAAGACACACCATATTCCTTCAGAGAGAGCACATCTCCAAAAGAGATAGTGGGAGCGAGATAGACTTCGATGAAGTTGAGGCTTAAGATACACAAGAGTTGGTACAAGAACAGATTCCACAAAGCCCTGTGGAAGAACAATATGTTCCAGAGACACAAGAACTATGTAGGAGCACGAGAGAGGTAAGAGAACTAGAACGATATGGTTTTCTTGTCACCGAGGATGGTGACTCATTATTGGTGGAAAATGATGATCCTATTACCTATAAGGAAGCAGTTGAAGGCACAGACATTACCAAGTGTCAAGAAACCATGAATTCTGAAATGGATTCCATGTACCAAAACCAAGTTTGGATTTTGGTAGATCCTCTAGTGGATGTAAAGCCTATTGGTAATAAATGGGTATTCAAGAAGAAACTGGACATGGAGGGGCAAGTCAGCACCTATAAGGCACGACTGGTAGCAAAAGTTTTTAGACAACGTCAAAGAATTGACTATGATGAAACCTTTTCACCAGTTGCGATGCTGAAATCCATCAGAATCCTATTGGACATTGCCACTTACCATGACTATGAAATTTTTAAAATGGATGTCAAAACATCTTTCCTTAATAGGAACCTCCAGGAAGATGTCTACATGACACAACCTGAAGGGTTTGTGACTCCAAAGGATGCCAACATGGTATGAAAGTTGCAGAAATCCATTTATAGATTAGAGCAAGCATCAAAGTTAGGGAACATTCATTTTGATGAACCTGTAACAAAATTTGGCTTTGTTAAGAACGGATGTTAGCCTTGTGTCTACAAGTGGTTTAGTGGAAGTGCAGTCGTTTTTCTAATAGTATATGTTGATGACATATTACTAATTGGAAACGAAGTACCTGTCTTACAGTCAGTTAAGGCATGGTTGCATAAATGCTTCTCCATGAAAGACTTGGGTGAGGCATCATATATTCTTGGGATCAAGATCCATCATGACAGATCCAAGAGAATGCTGGGCCTGAGTCAAAGTACATACATTGACAAGATACTGAAGAGATTCAATATGGAACAGTCCAAGAGAGGATTGTTGCCAGTGTCACATGGCATTCATCTTTCCAAGAAAATGTGTCCTCAGACACATGAGGAAAGAAAGAGAATGGCAAGGATCCCTTATGCATCCACGATTGGGTCAGTCATGTATGATATTCTATGTACGAGGCTAGATGTTGCTTATGCATTAAGTGTGGTAGGCAGATATCAAGATGATCCAGGAGACCTCCATTGGATGGAAGTCAAGACCATCCTTAAGTATCTGAGGCATACTAAGGATATGTTCCTGGTTTATGGAGGAGATGAGTAACTAGTCATCAGAGGACATGTAGATGCTAGTTTCCAGACTGATCAAGATTACATGAAGTCGCAGACTGGATACATCTTCAGTTTGAATGGAGGTGCAGTGAGCTGGAAGAGCTCAAAGCAAAGTGTGGTGGAAGATTCTACAGCGGAGTCAGAGTATATCACAACTTCTGAGGTAGCTAAAGAAGCAGTATGGATGGGAATCTTCGTCCAAGAGCTGGATGTTGTACCGAGCAGTAAAGATCCTATCACACTATATTGTGATAATACTGCAGCGGTGGCCCTTGCAAAAGAGCCAAGGTCACATCAGCAGACAAAGCATATAATTTGTAAGTATCATCTCTTGAGGGATTTTTCTCAGAGAGGTGAAGTTGCAGTGAGCAGTATTTCCACAGAAGACAACGTGGTGGACCCCTTGACTAAAGCCTTGACTCAACAGAAACATGATCATTATGTGAGGTCTAGTGGACTAAAAGTCATAGGTTGTTGGCTCTAGTCCAAGTGGGATTTTGTAAGAGATGGTGTCCTGAGAACCAACTGTTTTGTACTTTGATTACATGAATGTTCAGTTATTATATATTGTTCATTGTTCTGTATGACTATAATATAATAATGTCCTGTAATATTTGTTGCATTGATATGGTCATGGAAGATCCCCGCTATGATGATAACCTTGAAATGATATAACAATATTCTTAAATAAAGTTCTACGGTTGGATGATGCACTATGATAGGAAACATGGTATACAGACCGTCATGTGCGAGTACTCGTAAGAAGATGAGACTCTCTCTCATGGAGTTCGCACTTGGTAATCTCCAAGATGGGAGATTATGAGAACAGAACCAGCAGTAGAAATTCTTCATGTCTTGGTGTCATCGGACATTTCTATCTACGAGCATGTGTAATGGTCCTTAGACTGGAATATTATCATTAACTCAAGTCATGACTCGTGCACTTAGATTTATTGACGAAAACCGTCACGTAGATAGTTGGCGGGAAGTAGGGTACGTTGGGTTCATCACGAGTGACATGTTGTTAATGGATAAGTCGAGGAAGGATTTGTCCCTTCCATTTATGGAAGTTGATATCTCGGCCCTTTGATTGAAATAGAACTGTCGTATTAAATTTCATGTCCATGGTGTAAACGACGAGTTTATTTCAGGAAGTCAAAGAACGATGGATCAAGCATATAGGTTTATGACACTACCATGAAACCTGCTTGATGAGATATCGAGAAAAAGGGATTAAATTACACAGTAAGCATTTGTATGAGGTGATACATCAATGTGACATCAACTTCTTTCTCTTGGGTGCCTTGACCTGTTGGTAGACAGTAATCTTGGACTTTAGGCAAGCTCGCCTAATGCCAACGAGAAAGAGGCCTAGAGGGTCACACACTAAGTGTATTCAAGTATCTCAAGTAGAATAAATATTATTCACGTATGTGGTTTAATAATTATTCAAGGAAGCCTAAATCGTTTTAATGATGGAGGAAGAAGGAAATTAAAAACAAGATATACACGCCAAGTATTAAAGATTACACGCCATGTAGTTTTTTCATGGGAAAAAAGTACATGCCGTGTATTAATAAATACACGCCCTGTAGTTTTCTTTATGGAAAGAAAATAAATAAATGAAAACAAGATATACACACCGTGTACATTGAATGTACATGCCATGTAGTTTTCAATGAAAAACAAGTACACACCGTGTATTTATTAATACACGTCGTGTAGTTTTTCCAGTTGGGATTTTGAGGATATAATATTGTTTTAAATGATATTTATTATAATCAGCGTGGGAACATGTCAAGGAATTAATTATTCGACATGGAGTTATTTAATTAGAGTCAATGAAATAAATAAAACGCGTAATGAGTTTATTTGTTGTCATAACTCTACAACCTCAAACCTGATTATAAATATCCTCACAACCCCAACTCTTTTCTTACACACAAGAGAATGGTTATGCACAATAATTCTAGAGAATTCTTTCAAGGCTGAAAGAACCTCCTCCTCCAAGAATTCTCTCAAGACCGAGAGAGATCCTCTTCCATCGGATCAAGACGATCTAAGGTGGACAATGCAAGCAAAGGTTTCTCCACGCCAGCACTCGGAGAATCCTTTGGCGATGTCCAGAGATACGAGGTACACGTGTGGATCACCGCTAGATGGAGTCTACACTTGGTTTCTGTGACGCAATGATAGATCATATCGACAACATGATCAAGAACATCAACAAAGAAAAAACACCCAAAAGGTATTTCTTTATAATTAATTAAATTAATTATAATCAACCTGTAACGATCCTTGTTTGTGGTTCCAGGAAAAACCTTCTTCTTTGTCTTTTTCTGTGATTCGATCCATGGAGACTGGCGTTTATAATCATATTGATCCCGGATTGATCATTGCTAATGACAAAAAGCCAAGCGGGCACATTCACCCACGCGCTTCCGCTGCGCCCGAAACCTTTATATTCATCACATTACAAAAATACATGCCTGGGGACCAAAATTGTTTAGTGTCTTTGGAAAATTGAAACACATTATTCTAATTTAGTGAAAGATCTTTGACATCTTCCTCAAAGATCTTCCCTTTTAGTACTCCCACTTAAAAACTTTCTTCATAACATGAGGAAAGGAAACATAAGAAAGGGGTGAGCTCAAAGGATCAGTAAGGGTTAATAAGAGAAATACATAAGAATGACATGTACATAAGGATATAAGAATATGACCATAACATTTCACTACCACATATCAACATTAGGGCATCGCCAGCCTTTATTAGTACTAAGAAAAAATACACTGATAAACAGGGGGCCTTTATCAGCGCTATTATTAGTGCTGATAAGGGTTTTTAATAAAAAATATTATTTATTTATATACATTAAATAAAAAATGCTTGTTTATAATTAATTTTTTTAATAATTCAAATATATATATAATCTTTAAAAAAAGTATTTATAAGATTATAATTAAATAAATATAAATATAAATAATTATAAGATTATCCTGAATGGCTCGAAGGCCATCTTTTTTATCTTATTATGGACAATACCCCTTTTAAGGGTTGAAGGGGAACCCATACATGACCCATAGGCCCAAGGCCCAAGGCCTGGCATGACCTACAATACATGACCAGAAGGCCCAGAGGCATATCATGCCTAATACATGACCCGTAGGCCCAACTCATTAGAACTTACCCTCCCCAACTTCTGCATCATTGATCGCCTAGCTCCCCACCTTGCATTGCTGACCGGCTAGCATTGCCCCGTATAAAGCTGCACGGTGCCTGGTCCCGATGGCGGTTGCCATACGCTCTCATCAGGTTAGCTCTACTTCTCGTGATTTCTACTCTCATTGCTCTGATCCTCTTATGGGGCCTGCTCTGTGTGAACTGGGATACTCTATGGTATCTATGGACTGAAGGCCCTGTGGCCCGAAGGCCTTTGATGGCCCGAAGACCCTTGAGACTCGTAGGCCCAAACCAGTTGCCCGAAGGCCCAAATCAGGTGAATAATTCTGGTTGCTACAGTATCGAACAATACCTACTATAGTATTGTTACTGTAACTACTAGAGTACCTGTAACAGTACCCTCGGAAATTCACCTCCACTCAGTTTTGAACCTGGGTCTCTTGGATGCCAAGCAGGAGCCCTTACCACTCGGGTACGGGCTCATTGGCATTATAATATTATAATGAATTTTATTAAATAATGAATTTATTTATTATATTTACATATATATATATTTATATATTTATAATTATTTATTTATATTAATAATTATATATTTATAATAATATATAAATTATTTTAAATATATATATTTATAATTATAAATATAAATAAAAAAATATATATTTAAGTAAATATATTTTCCAATGAATTTGGTCAATAAATATATTGATGTGTGAGTATAATTGACATGCCTATGTTATGATTCATCATGAATGTTCATTTATACATTACATCCTTTTTATTATTCATGTTGTCCATATATGTGATGACTTGTTTTTTATGATCTATACTTCACTAAGTGTATGATTCATTCATGTTATACCCATGAGTCAATTATGCTCTCATAAACACTTATAAAAATGCAATTAAAATATTTAAATAATAATTATATTTATTATATTTAAAATTATAAAATTTTAATTATATATCAATACTTTTTAAATATAATTATTTATAATTTATAATTATAACTATATATATATTTAAATAATTATAAAATTACAATAGATGAATTTTTTATAATTTTATAAATAAATAAATATATAAATATAAATATATTTATAATTATTTACAAATACTCATAAATATATTTATTTATACTTATAATTATAAATACATACATATATATATATATAAATAATTATAAAATTATAATAAATATATTTCTTATACTTATAAAGTTATAAATATATATAATTAAATAAATATGTACAAATATTTATAAATAAATACAAATATTTATAATTATAATTCAAAATAATTATAGATATATTTAAATAGTTATAAAATTATAATAAATATATTATTTTTATATATTTATAAAATTATAAATATAATAAATATATTTGTTATAATTTTATAATTATATATATATAATTATAACTATAAATAAATATTAATTTCTTATTATTTCTTAATTATAAATAAATATATTAATTATATATATTAGGTGATTTTAGGGGTACAATTAAAATCAAGCAGACACACGCCCCACACACAGACTTGAAGTGAAAGCCATAGCCCCCCAAGGGATATCCCACCCATCATGCCTTATTTTTATTTATAGTATGTGGCCCATAGGCCCAATGGGCATAAAGCCCATTACAAAGATGACTTGAAAGTCCAACCTCACTAACCCACACCGAAAGGTCTATCACGCCTATCCGCCGCCTGGCCCGTCATCAGGATGACTTCCCATCACCTGGACCATCTTTATCAGGTGACTAGGGTTCTGAAACTCTATGGTGATATCTGATTACTTCAATTCAGCAGATGTCTTCATTGGGTCGTCGACGACGGCTGATCGGAAGAGAGACACAACCTAAACTCCGGATGTCTTGGTGATTCAGTTGGAGACTAAATTATCAAAGAATCAAGTTAATCACGTCTCTTTCACTAATAAGATGAAGAAGAATCAATCATTCACAGATCCAAGGCATGTGAACTCATCTATGGTCACAAATAATTGATCGTTTTCAATTGTTGAAGCCAACCTGCATCTAATTAAGGAAGGGCTCGATGATTATAAGCACTTGATCCTTGTGAGGTTTACCTCTTAAGGGGATAATCCTTGGAATATTTAAGTACCGAGGAAGTGACTTCTTCAAATATAGGGCATCAATGGTTGGAGAATCCTCACGACCAGTAAGGGGTTTTTTCATATCATATTCCCTTCAGAGGATCTAAAATCTCGAGCATGGGGTTTAAGGTTCGTTTACATTAAACCATGATTTTTAAGGATCCAATATTGGGGTACTTTCTTGTATCCTTCCATGGTAAAGAACTCCATCACCCAATATTGGATAAGAATCCATGCTCTGTCGTGGCTTTTTTTCCATTCTCAATTGTTGTGGAATATTTCCTCTACAATAGGGGCTCCAATCAAATTCGATAGAGAAATAGAGATTGCCTATTTTTGGAATTATTCTAGAGTGATTTTGGAAATTGAATTTTGTTCGACTCTTATAGACTCAGGTATTCTACTCAGTACTGGCTGAAGGATGGAACTCACAATTGAGTTCAAGAAGAAACTATCCTTTTACAAGGTATGTGAGAATATTGGGCATTCAGATTTTTAATGCCAGAGGAATCTTGTTTGCACCAACTAATAGAAAATTGGTCACTCTTTGGTGAAATGAAAACTTAATTTTCCTTTGGTGGAAGACATGCATGAGTAGAATGGTTTTCGAGAAATAGCTAGTAGAGTTCCAACACTGGATTTACCTCCTGAAGATGGACTTCTTGACAAATTTGGGAAGATGGATGGGCCTGGTGAAGTCATTTTCATGTTGGGTGGAACACAAGATTATGTTGATTTTAATGTATCAATGGGAAACCAGTAGGTTGCATATTTACAGAGTACTGGTAAGAAGAAACTTTGGTCAGACCTTGTTACTAAGGATAATCTATCTCATGATGATAAGGGACATAGGGCATTGGATAGAATACCCAGGAAAACTCCCCTAGATAATCATGAATTTAATACAATTCGTGTTGATGGTTCATCTGATACAATTAATGAGGATGGTCAATGTGTAATGGAGGAAAACATAGAACTTCCCTGATGAGAAGGATATTCAGGAGGTTAACATGCAAGTTGTGGCTAATGTACATATTATTCATGATAAATTCATTGCCTCAAAAAGTAGTAAAGGTAATAATGTGAGCTTTTATTACCCTATTACTCCTAAAGTGATGAAGAAAAATAAAGAATCTACTATTTTGGATAATGAATAATTCTAGATGGTTTAACACAAGAAAAAAATCCCATTTGGAGTTATATTTAGCTGAGCCACGTTGGTCTGAAAAATCTGGTATCTCCTTTGCTAATGAATCTGGATAGAATATAGATCATTCAATGATTACAGTAGCTACAAACAAATTTGGTGCACTTGAATCACTCAATGAATATTCAAGTCATGACACAAGGGTGGACATTGTGTATATTGAAGAACTTTAAGGGACCTGGAAACAACCTAAGTCATAGGGATGAGGTCATGTTCTAAAAGGTTGTGGATGAGGGAGTGGATGAGAAGCTATAGGGTGGGGTCGAAATGTGTCTACCAAAAAGACACAGCTCACTCTGTAGCAGTTAAACATTAAGGAAAGGTACAATGTGATCTTAAATTAGAAAAAATCATACTGAGAGTGGGATACTACTGATGATGATGATCTATCTGATAGTATTATTAGAAGAATGATCCTCACTCTCTTATTATATAGTTTTTTATAGATGATGGTATATCCTTATTTGACCCATTCTTTCCCGCTATGCTTGCTTATTTCCTATAATTTACCTTTTCTAATAAATGTGGTGGGTATGGGTTGGCTTGCCAACCTGTACTTAGACCCTTTCCATATAAATAAATATAAATTTATAAAAATTTATAATAAATACATTAATTATATATATTTGTGATATATAATTATAAATATAATAAATATATTTATTATAATTTTATAAATATAAATAAATAAATAAATAAATATTTATTTATAATATTTTTAATTTTGAAAATATATAGAATTATATAAATATATTTATTATATTTATAAATATAAACAAATATATATTTACTTATATTTATAATTATAAATAAATTAATATATATTTATTATATATATAATTTTATAAATATATAATATAATATAAATAAACATTATATCTTTATTAATTCTTTTTTAGCACTAATAAATGTATCTTTTATTAGTGATTTCAATTTTAGCATTGATAAAACATACATTTATCAACGCTTTTTAAGTAGTGCTAATAAAAACGTTACCTGATATTATAAATGAACCATAATAGTCATCTTCTTCTTTCACACACTTCAAGCTCTCACAAAAGCTGGTTTCCACTACGCCACCTCTCTTGCTAAACCCTACTGCCACCAATCCTTTTCTCTAACCCAACCACACTGTCGGAGACCCGTCACGCCACTACTGTTGTCGAACCCTGCCGCCACCGCCGCACCACTCACCCCCAGTCGCACTACATCTACATTGTTGCTTTGCCACACTGCCACCCTGCCACCATCTCTCCCTGCCCCACAACCCTCTATCCTTTCCCCACCACACTTCTCTTTTTCCATCATCGTTGTTGTTTCTCCCTACCTTACCACAGTCTCTACCACCGCTGTTGCATATTAGGTTGTTATCACTGGCTTCTGGCCTACTACAATTTCTATGTGGTGATGTTTTTACCTCTATATTTTAATCATTTTCAACCTTCTTGATGATACTTGTAACATTTTTGATATTCCCCTTGGTTTTTTGGTACATCCATTCAAACCCTATATTGGAAATACATGTCTTTGTAGAAATATCCTATACAAAAATAGAAATTCATTGTAAACATATCATGAATAGAAAATTATTCTCATATATTTTTGTTTCTCATTATCCATAAAGTAACTCTTTTCTATAGAACACATTTCTTATTCCCCATATTTACATTAAAATAACACCAAATATTTAGTGTATTTCTTATGTATTTTCATCACCATATTTTGGTTTTTCATTCTATTTTAAGTTTCTAAATGCAACCTTTCAACAAATTATTTCATTGCATGTTTTATTAAACAATTTCTGATTTGATCATATGGTAATTAATTAGGTATAAATTTAATTTATCTTGGAACCACTTTATTTTTCTATTAGTATATACCCTCTAGGTAGATTCCTAATATACCTTCTTTTCACCATTCATATCCCATGAACACTATCTTTCTTATTCCATTCTAAGAGTTAGAAGCCTCTCTTAATCATCACACTTAAATCACAACTTCTTACCATCAATTTTGAGTTACTTTATTCTGTTTACTAGATCATTCAATAATTTTTTTAGGTCATCAATTATCTAAGACCATTCTTAACTCATGAGCCATACCTTAAGAACATTTCTATAATTTTCATAATTTTTTTATTTAAATTTTTCAATAACCATTTTTAGTATTTGTTTTTATTCTAATTTTTTTTGGATAAATACCTTAGATTATTTAAAAACACCATTTTATTTCCTTTTTTTATCCCTCTAAATGTTAATGAACTCAAAATATACTTTGAGTTTAATATCAAGATCAAATATTCTCTCAATTCCAACAATTTCCCCATCATGGTCTTCATCTTTTGGATTATCTAGAACTCCCACCATGAATTTTTTAGAGTTCTTTATAGTCGATGACCTACCCAACTATTTTCTCTTAATTTTTTAAGAATGAGTCACTCATGTTTTTGAAGAATTTAAGTAGATCTAACTTGGGTGGAACCAAAATTTAGAGAAGTAATTTAGTAAAGTAATCCCTTATATTATAGTGAATCTTTCTTGTTATTCTATATTATCATGAATTTATATAGTTTTCCTTTTGGATTTTACATTAATCAAGTACATCATACCTTTTTATTCAACCAATTTTATTTTTAATTCTTTATAATCTTCATTAGTGGTGATGAAGACAAGACAATCTTCATGTTCGTGTACTTGATTCACCTCTTTCATCCAGACAAATGAGAATTGATAATATACAATTTTAAATATTTAACTATCCTTGATTAAAATTAATGAACAAATTACCCATTTATATGAAATTTCATCCAATTATTATTAGTACTTATAATTATTCCGCTATTTGTAGAACTATAATATGAAATGGAATGAATAATTTACCTACATAGGCCAAGAAATCATCTTAAATTCCAATGAAATACTCGATGGAATGGTCCTATAGTTAAATATTAATATCTATTGTATTTGGATTACTTTTCTTTAAAATATTTATCATCATAGTCATGATAGCCCTATATAAATCTAAAAGGTGATTCTAGAAAGTTCCAACATAGATATTGTATGGAATAGAAAAGATACATGGATCTTGAAGTTTTAGTGGAATATTTCATTGAAAAATAACTAATAAATCACCTATTAGAGAAATAAATCCTATATCTTCTAATTTATTTTTATTATAAATGATTTCCTTAAGGAACTTGAAACATGATGACATTTGTGAGATTACAATGGAAAATGGGATGTGGATGCACCGTTCCTTGAACATTTCCATTAACTCTTTATGTTACTCTTAATCCAATCAATGGATCATCCTATTTATAAATGGATTATGTGTAATTTATGGATATAATTTAGTTAGATTTGACTTCTCCTCAGTCATTTCTATATCTTTTTATTTTTACTAGGTTTCTTATATACCATGTTCCCTTTATTTTTTCTTTCTTTTTCATATTTTCTTTATCATTAAATGATTGTTGTTTTGAAAGTGTTTTTTTATTACACTTATGACTATATGAGTTCCCATTATAGATAAATGGTGTTTTACAAGTGGTTTTATCCCTTGTTATGGAATGATATTTGATGAAAAATGTTTGGTAAAATGCAAAAATGGATTTTTTAAAATAATTATTTTGGTTTTAAAATCAGTTTTAATCATCAAATTCATGTCTTAAAAATTATTATTATGTTAATTAGATTTCAAAATAAAAGTTTGGGTGATTTAAAAGTGTTAAAAATGTTGGAAAATATTGTTTTATTTTTAAAGTGGTGAGTTAAACCTTATGATCTATATTTAAAACCAATTTTTTTAGCCTTAGTTAATTTTTATACCAATGTTTTGGGGTGTTTAAAGCTTTTAAGATTTCTAATTTAGATGGATTATTTCAAAAGAGTGCATTTTCCCATGTGGATTTGATTTTTAAAATTATTGGGCATCTGAATGTTTTTCAATGGCCGATCAAAGGGTAGTGTAAATTCTCATTTTAGTATCAAAGGTGTTTGGATTAAATTGGTCTAAAGAGTAGATTGGGATGGATTTTATAAATGATAAAATGGCTTTGCATTCGAATAATTTTTTGAAAAGATAAGGCCCATTATTAATTTTATAAAAAATGAGTTTTCATAAAAGTTTTGATACCCTATTAAGACCCTTTGATTCTTGTATGACCACTATAGCTTGTGATCCAATGTGGGGATGTTTATTATTGAAGGAATAGTTTGTGTGACTTGACATAGTAGTGATTGACTGTGTGATTTATTCCTTCTTTGTAAGGTTTTCTTTTAAGATTTTTTGAAAATGGATTGTGAAATGTTTTTAAAGAAGTAAAAAAAGGAAAGTGTGATTTTTAAGTGTTTTAAAACTATTTTAATAATTAGTTTGACAAGTTTTCTCAAATGAGAAAAGTTAGATTGGTTTGTATTTGAAACTCCAAAAATATGTGAGTTTTGAAAATAAAGTTTTAGGTCACCAAACCTAGTTTTATGGAAATAGTTGGTTATAAAACATGTTTTAGAAAACAATATAATAGTTAGAAACCACTTTGAGTTTTTAAAAGTGTATTTAAATAAATGGGTGTTTATGAAATAGTTTAAAGTAATATTTTAAAAAGGTGATTTGACCAAGAGGTAATTGATGAGGAAAAGAGTTTTCCAAGTGATTGTTTTCATTTAATGAAAATCTTATAAAAAGGGTTTTAACACACTTTTAGGTGTTACTACTTATACGGTAAAACTATATAGAAAATGTTTGTTTTTATAATGTATTTAAAACTATATTGTTTAGGATGTAATATGAAAGTGATATCTTAGATTTGGTAGGTTGTGGTGACCAACTGGACTTTTAGATCATGCCTATATTTTATAGGTTTACGCTTGTTATGGATTGTTTCGCTTCCTTTGGATCTTTTTAGAGGGATATATAGTTATATGATGACCCTATGTGAACATATTTTATATATTTATTTTATTAAATATTAATATTACCGAATCAAATAGGATGGATATGAATAAATAATGGATAGATGAAAATCATCATACAAAAGAGTATGAAGATGGAGTGAAATAGTTCATCAAGTTTGCAAAAGATCATGCATATAAACCTTCTCAAATATTTTTTTTATGTTTATGCTATTTTATTGAATACTAATTAGTCTAGAGGAGTTGAAAGAACACTTGATCTATCAGGGAATAGATCAACGTTATAAATATTGGAATAAACATAGGGAAAACATGAATGTATGTAGTGGCTGGTATAACACTGCATTTTATGGATCATCTAATATGATTACAAGTGTGGACAATGTGTAAGACCAAATTGAAGATGTTATAATAGATGTGAATGATGATGAATATCATATTGAGTAAATGAAAAGTACATTTGAAGATGAACTTCATGATTTCCCAAAATTGTTTGAGAAGTTAATGAGTGGTGAAAATACACCATTTTATGCTGGTTTCACTAAATATACAACATTTTAAGCCATAATAAAGATATATAATTTAAAATAAGGCAATAGATAGAGTGATGATAGTTTTATAGAACTTCTTGCTCTCTTGAATGACATGATCCTAGAAGATAATAATCTCTTGATCCAATCATATGATGCCAAACGAATACTATGCTCGGTGGGTATGATCTCTGAAAGAATACATGCCTAACCGAATGAATGTATATGGTTTCTCAAGGACCACAAATCACTTACAGAATTCCCAATGTGTGGTTCTTCTCATTAGTAGAAAGATGAATATAGTCCTATGAAAGTTTTATAGTAAATTCCAATCATTCCAAGGTTTATGAACCTATATGGAAGTGAGGTGACTGCATGGAAATTGACATGGAATACAGACATAAGAAATAATGATGTGAAACTACATCACCCGAAAAACACTTCTTAGTAGAAGATAATTGATCATGAGTATCGTAAATTTGGAAACAAGTGGAGAAACCTTCATCTTTCATTATATATAGATGGAGTTAATCCTTTTGGTTTTCAAAGAAGCACTCACAAATCATGGATGATTATGTTGGTAAATTATAACTTTCCATCATGGTTACACATGAAATAAAAATACATCATTTTATCCAATCTTATATTAGGACCAAAACAACTGGGTAATGATATTGACATTTATTTTTCTTTATTGATTGAGGATTTGAAATTATTATGGGATTCAAGTGTTATATTTTATGATTCTTACAGAAATAAATATCTCATGTTAAGAGTCATGTTATATAGGGTGATAAATGAATTTACTACTTATGGAAATTTTTCAGGATATAACATTAAAGGAACTCAAGGGTGTGCTACTTGAGAATAAAGTACATAGTTAATTAGGTTGAAACATTCATTGACAACTATGTTTTTAGGAAAGGATAGATTTCTATTCTGATGACATAAGTACTGATCTTGGATAACATCATTCAATGGATGTTTAGAATAATGTAAAATACCATCTCCACTAATAGGTGATCAACTATTTGAGAAAGTAAAAGATGTGGGCACTAATTTTGGTAAACCATTTTTGAAAAACCTTATGAAAACCAATTGAAAAAAGTGATCAGTTTTTTTTTGAATTACCATAATAAAATTTTATGTACATTAGAAATTTTCTTGATGTTATGCATGTTGAAAAAATGTATGTGATAGTGTTATCGGTACATTGCTAAATGCCCCTAAAAAAGGATGTAATTAAGGCTAGGTTGGATATGGCAGAAATTGGAATATTAGAAGAGTTGGCATGAGTGAAGGGTGAAAAGTGAACTTTCTTACTCTAACTAATTTTACTCTTTCCAAGAAGAAGAGATATCAGTTTTTCAACTTCTTCAATTACATAAAGGTTTCATAGGTGTATTCATCAAAAATCAATAACTTCTTGTCAATGAATGATATGAAGTTTAAGGGTATGAAATCACATGACTGCTATATTTTGATGCAAGATCAAATTATTATAGATTTACGTTGCATTCTTCCCAATAATGTATATCATAAATTAGAAAAAGCTCTATTTATTATTCAAATCTATACACAGAAAATTTATAAACCATGTGAAATTTCCAACTATGGAAAGAAAAATTTCCATCATATTATTTGAATTGGAAATGTTCTTCTTTCTAACATTCTTTGAATGATGGTTCACTTGGTGATAGAGATTCAACTATGTGGTCCTTTACATTATAGGTGGATGTAACCCATTGAATGGTATATGAAGATATTGAGTGGGTATATGAAAAATCAAATTTGGATAGAGGACTATATTTTGGAGTGCTTTATTGTTGAGAAAACCATTTAATTATATACTTAAAACTTTTCTGATGTAGAAGTAATTTATTTATTGAAATCTCGTCACACTGGGTGGCTTGTGGGTGAAGGATTTTTTTGGAAGAGATGTTGTAACCATCAATATTATAGATCGAGAGTAGGAACCCCTTTACATTTTTCATAATAGTTTATAGGTTTCCCCATATGTTGAAACCAAAAAAAAATTCTTAGGCATTTGAATCCATTAAGGGATAAAATATGGATATTAAATTCACATAATCAATAGTTTATAGGATGGGTTCAGAACCATATTTTTAAGGATTCAGATGAAAATCCATATTTAATTTTACAATGACTTTGATGGATTGGAAGAGGACCAAGTGTGCATGTACTATCTTATAATGGTTATGTAATAAATGGTTATACATTCTATACAAATGAACATGATAAAGATAGTACCATGGAAAATAGTGGATTTACACTTATGGACGAAGCGATGCATGTTTTTGGTACTAAGGATAGAAATACAATTTATGCGAATATTTAATACTTTGACATCATCAAACAAATATGAGAGTTGAATTATACAACATTCCAAGGGGGAATTTTTCAATGAAAGTGGGTTGATAATATGAGTGTTGTTAAAATTGATGAATTGGGATTCATGAAAGTTGACTTTAGTAAGGAATGGTATAAAGATGAACTATTTATAATGGAATCATAGGAAGTACACATATTTTATGTTTTAGATCCTGTAAACTAAATGTGGTTAATAGTCCTGTTATCGACCAAAACCACTGAAGGTTCATATGAAAATTCAACTAAGGATGATACTTTCATTGGGATATCATAATCATTTCACAGTGTTCTAAATGTTAATGGTATTTTTTATGTCATAGAAGACCACAATAAAGGTATTTGGATATTAGATAGAGGGGTAAAATCCCTCTAGTCTTAAAAAAAAGAGTTCAATAATTAGGTTATATATATTTTGTAATATACATCATTCTACCTCATGTTATTATCCCTTCATTGCTATATTTATGTACTCTAAATTAAATGTTAAACCAATTCTATAGATTAGGATTTCTATATGTGTAGGTGATCCCAATCTAGAGGAACAACAGGTCTTTTAACTTCCTACTGCTCATAGTGTAGAGAAACAACAACCTTCTACATGTGATGGAGCTCCCAATCTTGAGGAATAATAGGTTTATCAACCCGTTGCTGCTCCCAGTGTAGATGTACAATAAAAATCTGCACATGATGATGTTATAACTCCATAAGAATATATTGACGATGTTGAATCCAAGGAAATGGTAGGTGGTGAAGGATTGATGACATAGAAAAAATAGGAGGGCCATACTTTGACAGTGTTAAAACAATCATTAAGGTGAAAATAAAAGGCATCAAATACGAGGTCAAAAGGAATGTGTGAGGCCAACTTGTTAATCCCAACAAGGCCATGTTCAGTAGTTAGAAGATGACTCCCACAAGAAATATGCATTAATTCTTGCTAGAAGGATTCATAGAGGATTTTGCACAATTCTAATGAGACATAATCTTAAATATGATCAAGGTAAATTAAACTCGCACCCACAACTTATCTATGCACACTTGATAACCCAAGAAGCGTGGGATGAATTTATTGTCTATAAAGGGATGTGTCTTTTTCAGATACATTGTGGGTAGTAATATGTTGTTTTAAAATATGTTTATTCATCAGTTTGATTGAAATTTTTTTATTTATGAAACAACAAATGAATTCTAAAAATAAAGAATGGGAATAAAAACCAACATACCCTTACTGTAAAGTAAGGATAGTGCATGATTCACATGAAAAAAATTTATTTGTATTTTAAATCAATAGTAATACTTTTATGTGACATGAAACAACAATATAATTATGTTTTTATATTTATATGCAGATTGATGAATCGAAATCCAAAAGCCACTTCCATCCCACACCATGTGCTATGGAAGAAGGAACATTTAAATAAATCTTGGATACTAATAGATTAAAACCAACAGAAAATATATGAAACTTGTGTAAGTTTGACATAATAAATTTTTTTGATTTAAATTGCTATTACATAATAATGATTAATTATTTTCTTATATTTTCTATCTTAAATAGTTATAGGAATCAAAAATAGTAGTATAGGATGAAAACCTATTATTGATGGCCTTGAAGCAGCCAGAATAGTATGACCGCATTAGAGGTGCAGGATTTGGGGTGACACCCCAAACATATTTTGAGAAAAAAACTAGGGGAGGATAACAGTGAAGAAATTAAATAAATGAGAGAAAGACCATCTACCCTTTAAGAACAATTCCAATGTCATAGAGAGTTTCTAGTAAATTTTATAGAGGGTAGAAAAGACAAGAAACAAATCAAGTACAACCACTATGTGAAGATCCTGCCCCACCCCCACCAGCTTTGAAGCATGCGATCCCCATCAAAGAGATGTATTAGTCATGGTAATCAATATTCTAAAAAAATTTCTGTGAAATTTGAATCATATAGACACTGATACCTTTCCTGTACTAATATTCTATAGGGTGAAAATGATCATGATTTATATCTATGAACACCCACCCATCACCTTATACTGAGGGCTATGATGTTCAATATTCAAGGCAATTGTAACATACCAGGTAAATAAAGAATATGAATTTTTCATATTTATTAATTTTTGAATTAAATATTAATTTTACTTTAAAAGGGTTTCTATGTTCGATAGCGTACCCGATACGCAACACAAGGTTTCTTTGAAATCTTACATTGCACACTAATAATATAATATTATTATTTTAAATGGAAGTTAACTTCTAGTCGTTGTATTGGTGGGAATGAATGAAACTAACTAAAATATTATTATTCATCTTTGTTAAATGTATTTACATTATCCAATAAAAATTTAGAGGCTTAAAATGTGAATGAATCTAATTTTAAGCATAATTTATATTAAAAGGCCAATTTATCACCTTTTAATGGAAAAACCTACTTAAATATAGTTTTGGTCACTTTAATAAATTCTAATTGACCAAATAAAATCCTTCTTTAGAATGGGGACATCAAATTTCACTTTGGGTAATTTTTTTGGTATTTTTCTGATAAAGTTCATTTTTTAATGAATAGTGAAAAATATTGCATTTTAATTCAAAAGTGCCTTTTAATCTAATTTATTTACATGGATATATTATCATTTTAGTTGGTTTTAAATTGAAATTAATATATATTTTTACCATTTAATCCAATTTTGGTCATTGGAATTAATTTCACTTTGAAATTGGACATAAACAAGTATCAATCTTTTGATAGTTATTGTTTCTTAAAAACACACTATTTGTTTTAACAAGAGGAATTAATTTTTAAATTAATTAATGACACTTATATGTTTTGAATTTGGAAAAATAGACATCAATTTTGAATTTTTAATATCAAATAATTCTTAGGCTGATTTTTTGGTATTTTTCTGAAAAACTTCAATTTTTGATGAATAGTGAAACCACTTAGTGGTAGTTAAAAAAACTGACTTTTTCATTTAAATGAAATTTTACCACTTTTGTGAATTGAATTTCAAAAATCCAACATACATGGTTTTTATCAATAATTAAAATTTGGTTCATTAAGATGAAAATAATTTTTGGTGAATAGTAACTTTTGACTTATTTACCGCGGTTAAAGGTAAATAGGGTAATTCAAGGTTAAAAGAATATTATAATAATTCAAAATTACATTAAAATTTGTCCAAACCTTATTGGTTGAGTCATTAATGACCATGGGAATATTTGGGTCAATTTGGGATACCCATTGAGCCACTTGGGAGTGAAAATGACAATTTAGATTAATTAATTTAATGTGATGACAAAATTGACATTAACAAAAAAAATTTAGTAATTAATTTTTATATGGTGTTATATAAGTCTTATTTTCGACTAAAAATATTATTTGGAAAGATAAAATTATATCCTACATCATGGTAATTTTTTATAATTTTTAGGCATCAAATAAATTAAATTATTTATGACACAATAATGATGCATTATTTACCTCATAAATAAATGATTTAAATAAATAAGATTATAATGATTAAATTATTATCCAAAACATGTCCAATTATGATTGGATGATTTTATTTAGAATATTAGTCATCTTATCATCGATCTTAATGATTTTTGGACCATTAGAAACCGAACATCATCATATTATAAAATAATATTTTCACACTTTCCTAAAGAGCCCCTCCTCTCCCCTATAAAAGGAGACCACTTCTATGCAATTACTCACACCTATGAATCCTTTTTTATGGTAAAACCTCTACCCAATTAGTCTCCCTACATCTCTATCCTCCTCTTAAAAGCCTTACCTTAGGTAGAAGTCACTTCAAGAAGTCCTTTGGTTCAAACCAAAGGGAGTTACCCAAATTAAAGATAATGGTTTCTCTTAAATTGTTTTCTTTTATTTTACTTATCCAACACCTAAAATATTTTTATTTCCTTTATTTTGTAAAAACACCAGTGTCCTAAATATTCTAGGATTTTTTTATTAGAAATATTCTAACTACATATACCCACAACTGCATCTAATAGATGAATACCATAATGTTTTCATGGATGACAAACTAACGCCTCACGAAATGATGATTGTTCAATTATATCTTACCGCCTACCATGGTGGCCATTATGATGACATTGTATTTATATATGATATATATTATGTTTATGATTTCCATATTCTTCTATACTTCCCAATTATATCAATCCTTTATGGTTTCCATAGTGGGTAAATATGATAATCTCATTTGAGGAAGTGCGGACTACCGCCCCCTCAAAGTGATGTGACTTGTTAATGCCTTATATGGGATGTATAAAGGATATATTTAATGATATTATATATGATATTATACTGGAATAATAATATACCTATGTATAATTATGTTTTAATTATATTAAAATAAGAAATAGAAATGAAAGTAGCGTTCATGCGTACGTACGACTTACCGTCTCCATGAATGGTGCATTTCATTTATTACCTCTAAATGTTATGTACTATTATAAATACATGTATATACTGGATATATATGATATCTAAATCCTGAATATCATTATCGATATAATGAACCTTTTACCACATTAACAACATGTAATTATAAGAAGTCCATTTTCGACTCAAGCACCAAATATCGACAAAACGAACATTATTAACGTAAATGATTAAATAATGTTTATAACATGGTAATAAGTGATATAAAAAGGAATAATAAACATTAAAAAGGTTCTTCAGAAAGTATAAATTAACTTTATTTTATTATTCAAGAGATTAAAGAACGATCGAGTCAAGTCAGACACGAGGTAAGGGATTTTCTTATCTCACTTTTAATTCTGTGAGATTTCCATTGTTCACCACTTATTTATTGCATGTGGTGTATTATATAATGCCATTTGATATATATTATCATTATTATCTTTAAATTCATGGTATTTTTTTATTCATTTGATGGTTATTAACTTTTTATCAATTGAATCAGTTCAATAAAACAAGGTAAAGGGTTTCATCTCACTTTTATTCCCGTGAGATTCATGCTATATTTGCCACTATTTTCTTTTGTGTGGTGTATGTACTGCCCATGATTCTAATATTTGTGTAATAAACTTTCATTTATGGGTATTTACATCTATATTGTATGGTCCTTATTTCATGTGGCGTATGTTTTGTAAGTTACCAAATCGGTAAGGGAACCTTTCACCCTCCTCTCTTTATAAAAGACTTCTTTTTGTTATGTCTTTTAATTTACATATTATTATGTTGGGATATGTTCTTCTATATCCTTATTGATGTAAACTTTATATAAAAGTGATGAAATTCCATTTTTTTATCTCATCAACTCATTTTCTTAATTTTAAAGTGACGCCGTTAGGATGTCGAATTTTTACAAGGGAACCTCATAACCCAATTTCAATTCTTTGTGTTCAACTTGTACTTATTGAATATGTCATTCTATAAATATGTGTGAATGACCTTTGATTGTTTTACACTTAATATCCACTTATATTGGGTGTATTTATATTTTTCACAGATAATTAGGAGACTGATTTATCCTTAATTTAAGTACACCATCTTTATAAGGGATTTCATCTCAATTTACATTTCCATTGAGACTTTATTTTTTTTATGCACAAAATCCACTCTTATATGGTGTATATACTGTCCTTTGAAATATTATATCATGAATACCTTAATCCTCATGATATTATAAAGTTATGATTAAATGTTATTTTGAAATTATTTGTATTCAAGAGTCTCTCATTTTGTTAAAAACTCTTTAACAAAAATATCATTTTTAAATGTTTTAAAGATTTATGATTATAAATCTTTATCTTTAATGTCCATGTTCTAAAAATGGTTTTGATCATTTATTTATATAAACATTAATGTTTCAAAATTATAAATCCATTAAAATCTTCAATGTGGTATGGGACACTTTGATTCAAAAATCCTTTTTTTAAATGGGTTTTGAAAATGGATTGATTATTTCAATATCTTGAAATTACTTCTTGTGATTTCAAATGAAATGTTTTTGGTGAAATGTTTATATTTGAAATATTTTATGTGTTATGATGGTACTTGGAGATTTTATGGCTGGTTATGTGATAAACCATATGACGAGTGGTGCCGTGAATACCAGGATGGGTGGTTACGTTATAAACTCCAATGCATTGGGTATGGAAGTCGGCCATATGGCTATTCCATTTAGTGATATGTGTGGAAGTCGACCATATGGTTATTCTATTAAGTATGTTTATGTCCCAAGTTACCTTTATATGTTATGTGTTCTTTATATGGGTTTTATGGTAATCTTTTGGTTACAAAAGGGTAAGTAATGATCTTTTATTTAGTGAAGAGTATTTACTACTTCATAAAGGTGAAAAGTATTACTTATGTTAAATTATTCAAGGTTTACTTGTTGTTTTGAAAAAATAACAGTTCTCATTCTTTGTGTATCCCTTACTAAGCTTTTTATGCTCATCCTAAGTTTTTGAAATGTTTTCCAGAGGACTTAAAGATGAATAGGGTCAAGGATGGGATCATGGGAAAGTCATGCTGTCTAAAATATGGAACTAGACATGTTTCTTTTTAAGAGTTTTTATTTTAGGAAAAAATGGATACTGAGTAGTAGTGTCTACTTGTAATATTCAAGTTGTTATGTAATAGTTGTGTCCTAATTCTCTAAAACTCTAAACCTAAAAAGATCCTCAGTGTGAATCATTCATTTAATTCCAGATTATGTAATGTTTGAGGCCGGGTCCTTATAGTTGGTATCAGAGGTTGGTTTAGACAAGTTTAGGGATTATGAATTTTTGTTAGATATATGGTTAGTACCTATCTAATATTTCAGTTAAATCATTGTTTTATAACCTTTTCAGATCAAGGAAAGTCAGTTACAAATGGAAGGAGGTTTATCTCAAACGAAATTCCTATCTCTTCCTGATGACATGCTTGAAATAATTATTGCAAATTCATGTTCAGATGATTGTGAAACTTTTTCTAGCATACAACTCACTTGAAAGTAGTTGTTTGAGATATCAAACACCTCCACAATACCTTATTATCATCATGGGTCATGGGTTGTATTTAGAAAAATCCTATTTTCACAATATTCCCATATTTTCAAGAAAGGTAAATATTATCAAGGCATTTTCAAATATTTTACCTTATCACAAGATTTTGAAGCATATTATGATTTTAAAAAAGGTGCTGAAGAAGGAGACTGTAACGTCCTGGACCCGGGTGCCACGCATCGGGTGCCCCGAGCCCGGTTCGCCACATGACCTCAAGCGCATTTCCCCAAACACCATAGGCTGTCGACTTGCAGCGAGGGCCCAGGTCTGATAGTGGGGAAACTATGCCCTCATTTGTCAAAGTGTAGCACAATGGAAAAGCAAAATAAACATACAACAATAGGGGAAGCAGTAAACATACACAACTGAAATAACTACAGCAGTGGATATAACCAACAGTATATAAGTGATGATGCTACATGATTCAAGTTCTAAGAAAACAGCCAGAACATTTTATACATCACTGTGATACAACCAAAAGCAAAGTACAACAAAACAAGTAAACAGCTGGTCGTGGCATCGCGAGCCTAGGCTCGGTCCCATGCCCTCCTACTCCTCAGCAACAGTCAAGTACCTGTATAGGGACTCTTTCCCCTATCTACACCTGCAACAACGTAATCTGTTTGGGCCGAAAAGTGTGACCCAAACAGGGTGTGAGAAATATATCTCAGTAGGCACCCACCAAAGGCCCGTGCTCAACTGTGTGTAAAACATGCAACAAGTGTGCAGTAGTAAAATGAAATAACTAAGCAGTACTCAAAAGTAACTAACTTAACAGTTAAATTGCCATTTCATTATTCACTTAAATTATTTAATTTAGTATCGTTCTGTGCTCAACAGTACCACGCCCTCAGGCCAACCAGTATCTCGCCCTCAGGCTAATATAGCGAGCCACGCCCTCAGGCTATACAGAATCTCGCCCTCAAAAATTGTAACAGAATTATCGCCATCAGGCATACGAAGTGTCGCCCTCCAGTACAGAAGTCGAGCCCTCAGGCACAGAAGGTTTCCCTCAGGCGGAATAATGACAGCCCTCGGGCTAAAATAGCCACGCCCTCAGGCTAAAATAGTAACCACACCCTCAGGCTAAAATAGTAACCACGCCCTCAGGCTAATCAGAACAACGCCCTCAGGATAAACAGGTAACCGGGCCATGCCCAACATATCAAAATTCAGTAAACAAGCAATTACTCTCAAGGAAATTCTACAGTTACTACATTTAAGGCATACCCTCTGGTATCCTGGCCAAACGGATAAACAGAGGAACACACCCCTCGATATGGTCCTGGATCCAAGAAACGATCCAAGAAACGATCCCAAATAGCATTTCATTATCACAATTTAATCACCTATGCAATTATAGGAATTAAATATAGCAACGACCTCAGCCACACGACACCCCAACATGGGTTCGTGGCATGAAAACGCACAAAAACGCACAACAGTTAGAAAATAAACACCAAGCCACCTACCTTATATGCCAACGAACGCTATACCCGAACGCCGGCTCGAGAAACGCCCAAGAACGGCATAGATCTGACGAAGAACAAAACCCATTCAAACGTAAATAAATTACGTTGGGATAAGAACTGGAAATAACGGTACCAGGAGGAGGAAGGGGTTCCCGTGCGGTTCCAACGAGATCGTCCGAAGCCGAATTGGATTCCAGACGAACTCCCAACGGATCTTCAAAGGTCTGGCCTCCTCCTTTGGCTCCAAAACGGATCAAGTACCTCCTCTGCCAAATGAGGAGGCTACTGCCTGTTTTAAGCTGGAAAAAGAAGTACACGACGTGTACTTCAAAGTACACGGTGTGTACTCCTTTCATTTAACTGTTTATTTGGCGGCACCACCACACTGTTCATCTGCCGACAAGAGTACACGACATGTACTTCCAAGTACACGATGTGTACTGTCGAACAGCTGGCGGCGGCGCCACCGCCTTACTGTTTAAACCTGCCGACTGACTACACGACGTGTAAGGTACCACTACACGGCGTGTAGTTGGTTCCTACACCCTTCTTCACTGGAATGGCCACACACCCTGTGTACTCATCCCTACACGGCCAAAAGTACACGGCGTGTGGATAAAGTACATGGCGTGTAGTTCCAAAATTTAGGATTTTTCCCATTTTTCTATATTCTCTCAAAAATCACTTAAGGAAAAGGAAAAGAAGAAGCCCTTACCTCAAAAATATGAACCGGGTTCTTACAAACATCCCCCCTTATAGCAATTCGTCCCTGAATTGCCCTTTCCAGGGTGGGAAAGATAAAGCTCAGAACAACTCTGGCCACTGAGCACGTACATCGGCCTCCCGCTCCCAGGTCTCGTCCTGCACTCGGCCATGCTGCCATAGCACCCGTACGAGAGGAACTGACCGGCCTCGGAGAACCTTCGTGCTCCTGTCAATGATACGGACCAGATGCTCTTCAAAGGACGTATCATACTGAAGCTCAACCTCCTCTGGCTGAAAGGTGTGAGATGGTTCTGAATGGTAGTGACTCAACTGAGACACGTGGAAGACGTCGTGCATGGCTCGGTACCGCTGCGGTAACTGCAACCGATAGGCAACCAGCCCGACTCTCTCTAGAATCTCAAATGGCCCCACATACCTCGGCGAAAGCTTACCCTGTCTCCTGATCCGTTTGTGTCCCAGCCTCAGTGAAACACGCAAAAAAACCTGATCCCCAACCACGAACTCCAAAGGTCGTCTACAGCGATCAGCATAAGACTTCTGACGAGACTGCGCGGTAGCCATACGCTTCTAAATTAACTGGACCTACTCAGATGTCTCCTGCACGAGCTGTGGTCCCAGTAAAGCTGCCTCACTTGCCTCTAACCAGCACAAAGGTGATCGTCATGGCCTACCATATAAAGCCTTGTATGGTGCCATCTCAATAGTTGCCTGAAAACTATTGTTATAGGCAAACTCGACTAAGGGTATATGCTTCTCCCAAGAGCCCCCAAAGTCTAGGACGCATGCGCGAAGCATGTCCTCTAGCACCTGTATCGTCCGCTCTGACTGGCCATTAGTCTGAGGGTGGTATGCTGTGCTCAGAAGCACTTGTGTACCCATCACCCTCTGAAAACTCTGCCCGAAACGAGATGTAAATCGGGCGTCCCTATCTGAGACGATAGAAAGAGGTACCCCATGCAGACGTACAATCTCTCGGATATACAGCCTTCCGAGCTCGTTCACACCAAAGGTCTCCTTGATCGGCAAGAAGTGAGCTACCTTCGTAAGTCTGTCCACAACAACCCACACGGTGTTATTGCCACGAGGTGACCTCGGAAAACCTGTCACGAAATCCATCGCAACATCATCCCATTTCCACTCTGGAATGGGTAACTACTGTAACAGCCCAGCTGGTCTCTGATGCTCTGCCTTCACCTGCTGGCAGGTGGAACACCTCATAACAAAACCAGCTATCTCTCTCTTTATACTCGGCCACCAGTACTGACGTCTCAAGTCTCGGTACATCTTGGTAACCCCGGGATGAACTGCCCAAGCTGAAGCATGAAACTCCCTCATCAGCTCCTCGCGTATATCCCCTGGAACCCATACACGTCCATGGAAACGCAAAACTTCGCCATCGCCTATCATCCAACCAGAAGGAGGGTTCTCACTTTCCACCGACTCCTGTAGAACTAGGCCTTCTGAAACCGATATCTGCCTCATCCTCACTATGTCCAGGAGGGTAGAAGTCACAACTAACGAGGAAAGATAAGTCTGTCCCTGACTTCCATGCACCTCCAGATGCATCTCAGAGAACAAGGCCATAAGCTGCCATTCACCACTGGCCTCCTGCACTGCCTGTATCTGAATCTTCCTGCTCAGTGCATCAGCTACTGCATTACCTTTACCAGGTGTATAGGCAAGCTCAAAATCGAAGGACTGTAGGTACTTGACCCACCTTCTCTTCCTCAGATTTAGGTCACGCTGAGTAAAGATATACTTGAGGCTTTTGTGGTCGGTGAAAACCACAAAATGCTCTCCCAACAGGTAATGTCTCCAACAGCGCAACGCATGCACAACTGTAGGAAACTCGAGATCGTGCGTCGGGTAATTCCTCTCATGTGGCCTCAACTGCCGAGACCCATACGCCACAACTCGGTCGCCATGCATCAAAATGGCTCCCAGCCCAATCCCTGACGCATCACAGTAAACTGTATAGCTTCTCCCCTACTATGGGAGTATCAGGATCGGTGCTGATGTCAGCCTTCCCTTCAGGTCCTAAAAGGCTGTCTCACAAGCTTCTGACCAAACAAACTTCACACCCTTCTTAGTCAGACCCGTAAACGGTGCTGCTAAGCGTGATAAGTCCTGTATGAAGCGCCTATAGTAACCATCCAGCCCTAAGAAACTCCGTATCTCAAACACATTCTTAGGCTGATCCCAGAAAACTACTGCTCTCACCTTCTCTGGGTCCACTGCAACTCCTGCCTCTGAGATGATATGACCCAGGAAGTGAATCTGGTCCATCCAAAAGTGGCACTTCGAGAGCTTAGCATAAAGGCGATGCTCTCTCAGTGTACTCAATATGATCTCAAGATGGGTGGCATGGTCGTGTCGAGTGTGAGAGTACACCAAGATGTCTTCCACGAATACTACCACAAATGAATCAAGATACGGATGGAACACACGATTCATCAGAGCCATGAAAATTGATGGCACGTTCATGAGTCCAAACGGCATAACTGTATACTCATATAGACCATACCTACTCCTGAAAGAAGTGAGAGGTATATCAGATTGTCTAACACGCAGCTGATGATATCCGGATCTCAAGTAAATCTTCGAGAACACTCGTGCTCCATGAAGCTGATCAAACAAATCGTCAATCCTCGGCAAGGGATATCGGTTCTTAACCGTCAACTGGTTCAGCTTTCGATAATCCACACAGAGCCTAAGGGTACCATCCAACTTCTTCGCAAAGAGGACCAGAGAACCCCAAGGATAAGTACTGGGTTAGATAAAACCCTTTGCCTGTAGTTCCTCTAACTACCTATTGAGCTCCTGCAACTCAGGCGTGGCCATCCTATAAGGAGGAATGGACACCGGTGCTGCTCCTGGCACAAGCTCGATAGAGAAATCCACTTCACGCACCGGAGGTAGACCTGAAAAGCCGTCCGGGAAGACATCCCTGAAACGATCAACAACTGGAGGGAAATCTGTTTGAAAAGTCCCCTCGTCATCCAGATATAAACTCGCAATCTGGGCTGTGACTCCACCTCACCCATGATGCTCTGGTCCAGCTCGACTCGCCTAAACATCCCACTCGACTTTGTATAGAAACTCCCCGCCCTTTGGTGACGTGAAACACACCCTGCGACGATAGCAGTCTAAAAAAGCTTGGAAGGGAACCAACCAGTCCATCCCGAGAATGACGTCATAGCTCGTCATCTCTAGGACATAGAGGTCCCAAGGGAAGTGACACCCACCAACCTCAAGGGGGAACTCCTTGCACTGACGCACACCAACCGTCCTAGTCCCCAACGGAGTGTGTAGCGTCAAGATATCAGAAGAAGTAGAAACACTGATCCCAAGGCTCTCCACAATGGGTACTGATATAAAACTATGTGTAGCACCCGTAATAAAAAGTACTGAAGACAAGAAAGAAGCTACTAGAATAGTACCTCTGACTGTCGAAGGTCCGAGATCCTGCTCCTGCTAGGTCTGTTGCACTGCATATGCCTGACCAGTGCCGCGACCCTGCGACACAGCCTGGATACCCTAAGCTATCCCGCCCTGTTGCCTCTGAGATCCTGGTGTCTGGCTACCACGGCCACGACCACCATCTTTGCCTGCACGCCCTGATGTATTCCAATTCCCTGACTGGTAAGAATCCACTGGTCCTGCTCCCGCACGCGGAGTCTGCACAGAACCCCTCTCACTAGCCACTGGTGGATACGCCCTGCAAAAGCGCTGCAGATGACCCATCTTGCCGCAAGCTCGGCACTCCACTAGGTCTCGTGGACACTGCGGCCTCTTGTGCCCCTCTCTGCCACCCTGGTAGCACCAGATCGGGCCACCTGAAGAAGCTGCCTGGCCGGTACTACCGCCCTGAGAAAAGTCCATCTGCCTCTTCCTCTTGTCAGCAGAAATAGTACCAGTAATTGGTGACGAACTGCCTTGTCCCACACCACCAGATTCTCGCAGGTTCCTCTCTGTAATCAACGCCTGATTCACAATCACGTGTATAGTAGGCAACCTAAAAACATTCACCAGGGCTCAGATGTCATACCTAAGACCATCCTCAAAATGTCTGGCTCTCAGTGTCTCATCACCCACCAGCACGGGTGCAAAGTGCTGAAGCTCTGTAAAACGAGCAGAGTTGTCCATCACCGACATAGCGCCCTACTGCAGATTCATGAACTCTCGAGCTCTATCTGCTCTCAGTGTCTCGGGAAAGAATAAGTCATAGAAGACTGTCTAAAAATCCTCCCACGCCACGTCCCTATGATGCTCTGACTGGGTGGTAACATCCCACAACCTCTTGGAAGAATCACACAGCATGTAAGTCGCGAGCTTGACCCTCCACCCTGGAGGCGTCTCAAGATGCTTGAAAATATTCTGCATCGATCCTAGCCAAGAATCTGTAGCCTGTGGTCCGCCATCCCCTGAAAACGTAGGCGGATGCTGCTGCTGAAAGATACGCGTCAGCTCGGCCATAGATGTGGCATCCTGCGGTGCTCCCTGAAAGGTCTGCATAAACCGCAATAAGCCTTCACGGAACTGCGCCTCCGCGCCCGTGTCCGATATAACAGCTGGTGCCGCATCTGGCTCTGCTGGTGGATCAACTGGTAGCCCATGGCCCACCATCTCCGGCGTATAATCATCGCCGCTCTCTTGGCGAACAACTCGCGACCGTCTAGGCGGCATGACTCTACAAGGTCAAAATCACGCCTGAGATTCAAGATTATTAAGACTGAAACGAAGGAACCACAAAGGAACAAGAGAAGGAAGGCGTTTCAAAATTTGCAAAACAAGACTACACGGCGTGTACACTGACTACACGACGTGTACTTGACTTCCCTGGGGTCCTTCCACACGGCTAAGCCACACGACTTCCATTTCAACAAAGCTACACGGCGTGTATAATATCTACACGACGTGTACGGTGTTATTTTCCAACTATCTATGTCATCTGTGACACGGCCGACTACTCGGCTTTACTCTACACGGCTTGTTACACCATCACACGGCATGTACACCACCCTGTTTTCTAGCCACACGGCTAACTCCACACGGTCTGTCCTTGGACAAGACTACATGGAGTGTCCTCCAAAGGTACACGGCGTGTTCAAGAAATGGTGACACCGGCCCGTGTTTGTTAGTTACACGACCGAGTCCCCAGGTTTCACTACACGGCGTGTTCATTATTTCCACGACATATTTTACCCAAGGCTTTTCTTACCCCATGTCGCCATCCACACGGTATGTGACACGGGAAGAGACTACACGGCGTGTACTCGGGGTACACGGCGTGTAGTCAAAAAGTTCATTATCCTTCCCGAACAGAAGAACATACACGGCGTGTATACTGGGTTTCCGGACAGTATGCCTCAGAAACTTCTCCGGAACCCAGGAGATACCAAAAAACAACACCTAAGTGTCAAATTTCGATCCATGGGGGCCCATACACCCCACGAATCAAAGTTTGACATCTTATATGTGTTATAACCAATAACCAGTCAATGATCTACCAAATTCCAGTCAATGGGGGCCCATACTCCCCAAAGACCAAAGTTTGGCGTCCATTATATAAACGAGCTCAAACAAAAATACCATATCACAAGGCAGGTATTTATCAAGCAGCTATCACAAGAGCATGCTTTTCTAGCACAACAACTATTAGAACAACATGCGAATTTCTAATGCACCTACATGGCATGGAAACTATGCATGGCATGTGATATCTCGCATGTGCCTATATGATGCATGAGACGGCATACCCTCATCTCATCGGGTTGCAACTAAAAATGACCCACATATAAAATATAAACAGCAGAATCCAAGTGCGTCACCCAAAGGTGAAAACATATCAACCGTAAAATTGAAAAATTCAAAGAATGAAAAATACGAGGTAGACTGGATTTTCCCTGTACACGGGTTAACTACACCCGAGCACAGCTTATTACCAACTACCATTCCGTCATATCCCTGACTACGGATCCAAATAGTAATTCAAAGAAAAGAAACCCCTTTGATACCACTTTGTAACGTCCCGGACCCAGGTGCCACGCATCGGGTGCCCTGAGCCCGGTTCACCACATGACCTCAAGCGCATTTCCCCAAACTCCAGAGGCTGCCAACTAGCAGCGAGGGCCCAGGTCTGATAGTGGGGAAACTATGCCCTCATTTGTCAAAGTGTAGCGTAGCGGAATACCAAAATAAACATACAACAACAGCGGAAGAAGTAAACATACACAACTGAAATAACTACAGTAGTGGATATAACCAACAGTATATAAGTGATGATTCTACATGATTCAAGTTCTAAGAAAATATCCAGAACATGTTATACATCACTGTGATACAACCAAAAGCAAAGTACAACAAAACGAGTAAATAGCTGGTCATGGCATCGCGAGCCTAGGCTCGGTCCCATGCCCTCCTACTCCTCAGTAACAGTCAAGTACCTGTATAGGGACTCTTTCCCCTATCTACACCTGCAACAACGTAATCTGTTTGGGCCGAAAAGCGTGACACAAATAGGGTGTGAGAAATATATCTCAGTAGGCACCCACCAAAGGCCCGTGCTCAACTGTGTGTAAAACTTGCAACAAGTGTGCAGTAGTAAAATGCAATAACTAAGCAGTACTCAAAAGTAACTAACTTAACAGTTAAATTTCCATTTCATTATTCACTTAAATTATTTAATTTAGTATCGTTTTATGCTCAACAACACCACGCCCTTAGGCCAACCAGTATCTCGCCCTCATGATAATATAGTGAACCACGCCCTCAGGCTATACAGAATCTCGCCCTCAGGAATTGTAACAGAATTCTCTCCCTCAGGCATACGAAGTGTCGCCCTCAGGCACAGAAGTCAAGCCCTCAGGCACGAAAGGTTTCCCTTGGGTGGAATAACGACAGCCCTCGAGCTAAAACAGTCACGCCCTCAGGCTAAAATAGTAACCACGCCCTCAGGCTAAAATAGTAACCACACCCTCAGACTTATCACAACAATTCCCTCAGGCTAAAAAAGTAACCGGGCCATGGCCAACTTATCAAAATGCATTAAAAAAGCAATTCCTCTCAAGGCAATTCTACAGTTACTACATTTAAGGCATACCCTCGGGTATCCTGGCCAAACGGCTAAACAGAGGAACACACCCCTCGGGGTGGTCCTGGATCCAAGAAACGATCCCAAACAGCATTTCATTATCACAATTTAATCACATATGTAATTCTAGGCATTAAATATAGCAACGACCTCAGCCACACGACACCCCAACATGGGTTCGTGGCACGAAAACACACAAAAATGCACAATAGTTGGAAAATAAACACCAAGACACCTACATTATATACCAATGAACGCTATACCCGAACGCCGGCTCCAGAAACGCCCAAGAACGGCGTAGATCTGATGAAGAACAAAACCCATTCAAATGTAAATAACTTACGTTGGGAGAAGAATTGGCAAGAACAGTACTAGGAGGAGGAAGGGCTTACCCGTGCGGTTCCAACGAGATCGTCCGAAGGCGAATTGGATTCCAGACGAACTCCCGGCGGATCTTCAAAGGTTCGGCCTCCTCCTTTGGCTCCAAAATGGCTCAAGTGCCTCCTCTACCAAATGAGGAGGCTACTGCCTGTTTTAAGTTGGAAAAACAAAGTACACGGCGTGTACTTAAAAGTACATGATGTGTACTCCTTTCATTTAACTGTTCATTTGGCGGCACCGCCACACTGTTCATCTGCCGACAAGAGTACACGACATGCACTTCCAAGTACACGGCGTGTACTGTCGAACAGCTGGCGGCGACGCCACCGCCTTACTGTTTAAGCCTGCCGACTGACTACACGGCGTGTAAGGTACCACTACACGGCGTGTAGTCGGTTCCTACACCCTTCGTTGCCAGCATGGCCACACGCCCTATGTATTCATCCCTACACGGCCAAAAGTACACGACGTGTGGATAAATTACAAGGCGTGTAGTTCCAAAATTTAGGATTTTTCCCATTTTTCCATATTCTCTCAAAAATAACTTAAGGAAAAGGAAAAGAAGAAGCCCGTACCTCAAAAATAAGAACCGGGTTCTTACAAAGACCCTTGAGCAACCTATTTATATTTGATTTTAAAATATAGTCTCTCCGAACATACTTATGGTATTTTAAAAGGACCGTTAATTGAAAGTTTAAACTCAAATTTGGTTCGACTGTTTTATAGAAATCGCGTTTTATCAGATGTTTTGAAATTATATGTCATACATGATTATTTTCCAAAACTATTTTTTTGTGAACACCCATATGACCCATGTTGTACAAGGTGCATTTGGATGGAGGAAGCAAATGGTTTTGAAGGATCTATAAATTATTGTTGCAATGCATGGACCTTCTACCTATGTGAACAAAATGACAATGAAACCAAATGGACACCATGATCAAGGTATGATGTTCTTCATTTTGAGGATTGTTTTATTTTATAATTTGGTGGTTAAATAAGACTTCAAGAATTAAGATGTTGATATCATAATGAATTTGGATGAAAATGAGAGGTATAAGGAAACCATTGAGGTTAAAACATGTTAGGGTTATTTTTGAGTTTTATAAAAAGGACAAACCGTAGGATGGGTGAAAACCCGTCACATATGGAAAGGCTGTAGGAATCGAACCCACAACCGAAGGACGATAAGGGCGCATCACCTACCACTAGCCTACTTGAAGTCCCTGGTTAGTATGACTTATTATTTTAGTAAAATGTTTTTATGTAACAAGAATAAGTTGATTTTTGGAACTTATGTTTTATCAAATGGATATACATAGTATTGAAAAATTATTTATTGATTAAGTTATAAAAGGTTGTTGTTTAAGACATTCTCTCTTTTGAGGAAATACTATATTTCTAAGGAAGATAGAATACTATGGGATTTCAATTGTGGAATAATGGTTGAAATTTTAGTTTGGAAGAATCTATGTTTTTATTATGGACACATAATTATTTGATTTATTTATGAAAATGATTAACATATCATGGAGAATATGAGATTAGTTTAATTCCTTTTCAATATGAGACTTTATGAGTAACTGGTGTTACTTAGAGATAAATGATAAGATATTTCTTGGAAGTCTATGTAATTAAATCCTTATGAGATTTGGGTTAAAATAAAAGTTTGGATTAATTTTGAAAAATTTTAGGGACTATTGTTTATTGAATGGTCTTTGTTGAACTTGGGGTTTTGTTAAGACAAATTTTGGAGATTAAGAGTAGTTTATCTTTATGTAAAAGTTTATCCTTTTTGGGTATTATTTGATCTTGTACGAAACACTTTGGTTTTAGTTAATATCTAAATACAAGGGAAATATATATTTCATCCTTTTTGGATTATTTGATTCTCTAGAAGTTTATTATAGCACTTTTAATGTAAACAAGTCATCCTGAATACTCATCATATGGAGGAAATATGAGTTTGTGTTAGAAATCTAGTGAAGGATAAAATTCTAAATGAAAATAAATTGTGTTTGCTTATGTTTTTAGTTAAGCTCATAAATAAATTCCTCAATGAAAAGTAATTTAAAACAAAAAACTTGTCTGTTAACTTTTCCTACTAGGAAATCAAAGACTGTTTAACCCATCACAAGTTTGAGATTTTCTGGTGGTTAACTTTCTCCTAAACATGTTTTATATCACTCTCCATCAGAACTTGATGGTTTGTTTTCTCCTTAATATCCATGTTTTCCTAGAATCCTAGTATCTGTTGTAACCTTTATACTTCTCTTCCTTTATTTTAAAGTGATAGTTTTATTGACTCTTATTTCGATGTGGGGATTTTAATGAAGTTTCCAAGCCCAATTTTTAAAATTGCGAGGACACAATTTCCAAAAGGGGGGGAAGGATGTAACATCACAGGTAAATAAAGAATATGACTTTTTCATATTTATTAATTTTTTACTTTAAAAGGGTTTCTATGTTCGATAGCGTACCTGATACGCAACACCAAGTTTCTCTGAAATCTTACGTTGCACACTAATAATATAATATTATTATTCTAAATGGTAGTTAACTCCTAGTAATTGTATTGGCGGAAATGAATGAAAATAACTACAATATGATTATACATGTCTGTTAAATGTATTTACATTATCCAATAAAAAGTTAGAGGCTTAAAATGTGAATGAATCTAATTTGAAACATAATTTACATTTAAAGGCCGATTTATCACCTTTTAATGGAGAACCCTTTTTAAATATAGTTTTAGTCACTTTAATATATTATAATTGAATAAATAAAATCCTTCTTTAGAATGGGGACATCAAATTTTACTTTGGGTAATTTTTTGGTATTTTTCTGATAAAGTTCATTTTTTAATGAATAGTGAAAAATATTGCATTTTAATTCAAAAGTGCCTTTTAATCAAATTTATTTATATGGATCAATTATCTTTTTAGTTGGTTTTAAAGTGAAATTAAAATATATTTTTACCATTTAATCCAATGTTGGTAATTGGAATTAATTTCATTTTGAAATTGGACATAAACAAGTATCAATCTTTTGATAGTTATTATTTCTTAAAAACACGCTATTTGTTTTAACAACGGGAATTAATTTTTAAATTAATTAATGCCACTTCTATGTTTTGAATTTTAAAAAATAGAAATCACTTTTGAATTTGGAATATCAAATAATTCTTAGGCTGAATTTTTGGTATTTTTCTGAAAAAACTTCAATTTTTAATGAATAGTGAAACCACTTAGTGGTAGTTAAAAAAACTGACTTTTTCATATAAATGAAATTTTACCACTTCTATGAATTTAATTTCAAAAATCCTACATACATGGTTGTTATCAAGAAGTAAAATGTGCTTCATTAAGATGAAAATAATTTTTGGTGAATAGTAACTTTTGACTTATTTACCGCGGTTAAAGCTAAATAGGGTAATTCAAGGTTAAAAGAATATTATAATAATTAAAAATTACCTTAACACTTATCCAAACCTTATTTTTTGAGTCATTAATGACCATGGGAATATTTGAGTCGATTTTGGGACCCCATTGAGCCACATGGGAGTGAAAATGACAATTTAGATTAATTAATTTAATGTGAAGACAAAATTGACATTAACAAAAATCGTTTAGTAATTAATTTTTATATGGTGTTATATAAGTCCTAATTTCGTCTAAAAATATTATTTGTAAAGATAAAAATATTTCCTACATCATGGTATTTGTTTTATAATTTTTAGGTATCAAATAAATTAACTTATTTATGATAGAATAATGATACAATATTTACCTCTTAAATAAATGATTTAAATAAATAAGATTATAATGATTAAATTATTATCCAAAAAATGTCTAATTATGATTGGATGATTTTATTTATAATATGAGTCATATTATAATCGACCATAATGATTTTTGGACCATTAGAAACCGAAAATCATTATATTATAAAATAATATTTTCACACTTTCCTAAAGAGCCCCTCCTCTCCCCTATAAAAGGAGACCACTTCTACGCAATTACTCACACCTCTCATGCCTTTTGGATCATCCAAACTCTTCCCAATTAGGTTTCATACATCCCTCTACTACTCTTAAAAGCCTAAACTTAGGCAGACGTCAATTCAAGAAGTCCTTTGGTTCAAACCAAAGGGAGTTACCCAAATTAAAGGCAATGGTTTCTCTTAAATTGTTTTCTTTTACTTTACTTCTCCAACCCTTAAACTATTTTTATTTCCTTTATTTTGTAAAAAAACAGTATTCGCAATATACTAGGATGTTTTTATGAGAAATATTCGAACTACACATACACACAACTCCATCTAATGGATGAAGAACATGATGTTTCTGTGGATGGAAAACTAATGCCTCACGAAATGATGATTGTTCAATTACATATTACCGCCTCTAATGGTGGAAATTATGATGGAACTGTATTTATATATGATATATATTATTTTTATGATCTCATTATGCTTATGTACTTTCCAATTATATCAATCCTTGATGGTTTCCATAGTGGGTAATTACGATAATCTCATTTGAGGAAGTGCGGACTACCGCCCCCTCAAAGTGATGTGACTCGTTAATGCCTTATGTGGGATGTATAAAGGATATAGTTAATGATATTATATATGATATTATAATGTAATTATAATATAACTATGTATCATTATGTTTTAATTCCATTAAAATAAGAAATAGAAATGAAAGTAGTATTCATGCGTACGTACGACTTACCGTCTCTATGAACGGTGCATTTCATTTCTTACCTCTAAATGTTATGTACTATTATAAATACATGTACATACTGAATATATATGATATATATGATATCTAAATCATGAATATCATTCAGGATATAATGATCCTTTGACCACATGAACAACATGTAATTATAAGAAGTCCATTTTTGACTCAAGTACCAAATATTGACAAAACAAACATTATTAACTTAAATGATTACATAATGTTTATAACATGGTAATAAGTGATATAAAAAGGTATAATGAACTTTAAAAAGGTTATTAAGCAAGTATAAATTACCTTTAGTTTATTATTCATGAGATTAAAGAACGATCGAGTCAAGTCAGACGTGAGGTAAGGGATTTTCTTATCTCACTTTGAATTCCGTGAGATTTCCATTGTTCACCACTTATTTATTGCATGTGGTGTATTATGTACTGCCGTTTGATATATATTATCATTATTATCTTTAAATTCATGGTATTTTTTGATTCATTTTATGGTTATTAACTTTTGACAAAATGAATCAGTTAAATACAACAAGGTAAAGGGTTTCATCTCACTTTTATTCCCGTGAGATTCATGCTATATTTTACACTATTTACTTTTGTGTGGTGTATGTACTGACCATGATTAAACTCTTTGTGTAATACAATTTCATTTATGGGAATTTAAATCTACATTTTATGGTCCTTCTTTCATGTAGCGTATGTTTTGTAAGTTACCAAATCGGTAAGGGAACCTTTCACCCTCCTCTCTTTATAGTAGACTTCTTTTTGTTATGTCTTTTAATTTACATCATATTAAGTTGGGATATGTTCTTCTATATCCTTATTGATGTAAAATTTATATCCAAGTTATGATATTCCCTTTTTTTATCTCATCAACTCATTTTCTGAATTTTAAAGTGACGTCGTTAGGCTGTCAAATTTTTACAAGGGAACCTCTTAACCCAATTTCAATTATTTGGGTTCAACTTGTACTTATTGAATATGTCATCCTATGAATATGTGTGAATGAACTATGATTGTTTTACAATTAATATCCACTTATATTGGGTGTATTTATATTTTTTACACATAATTATGAGATTGATTTATCCTTAATTTAAGGATACTGTAACGCCCCAACCCAAGCTAACCAGAGTCAGTGCATTACTTCGTAACATTGGCATGATCACAAAAGATCAAGTCTCGAAAGACCGATTAGTTTAGTAGCCTTGGAAACACTAGATACATTCATAAGTCTTTCATTACATCAAAAGTAAACAAACTACAATAACATGGTCTTCATAGTCCACACTCATATCTTCACTGACTATTCACGCAAGTCAGTCATAATACACTTCTTCACATCCTGGAAAATATTTAAACATTGAAAGGGGTGAGCTCAGATGCTCAGTAAGGATAAAAATATTGCGGAAGCTTTTATAAATAAACATAAAAATTTAAGGCAATGTATAACTAAAACAAAAGCCTTATTGAACTTGAACTTCAGCATAATATGACAAAAGTAAAATAAAATAATGCCATTACTTACTCACATGGATATTCTACTAGACGAGTAATCACATGAAATATCAATAACCACTTTCATAATGAGGGAATGTATAATTCCGGACATTCTGAAACACTTTGTCAAGGCCTCGGCCAAGACGTCTAAAATGATTAAGGCCTCGTCCAAAACCATAAATCAAATTGGGAAAGGGCCTCGGCCAATTCCACGTCTAGTTGTCTCATGAGACCTACCGATGCATCGAGGAGCTATAGCGGGCTCCACCCGTCACATATTAAGTCCAATACATTCCTCATATGAATAGGTTTAAAACATAACATAAATATTCGTATTAAATCTAGCATACGAAATGTCAACAATTTTTCCATAAACTATGGATGGTATAAAATAACACATCCACAGTCAAATATTTCACAAAATGTTCAATGGAAGTTTTGTATCATAAATCAATTTCAATTAAACTTAAAACCCATCAAAGGATGTTGACATGGATGAAATCAAAGCTATTTGAGAGAAATATCCCTCCTTTTTGAAATCATTTAAAAGTCCCATAATTATAAAATAATACATTTACTTTGAAAATATTCTTATAAGATTGTTAGGGAAGCTTCGACGAAGTTATAATGGCGGAAAATAGCCGCACCCGCCGTATAAGTAAAAAAAACATTCTCACCTTAAATTTGTCAAAAAGGTCAAAAAGTACATTGTTTGGAAAATGACGGTAAGATTCCTTTAAAAACGTATAAGGGTATAAATGACTTTAACCCATTTTCCATTTAATAGTAAAAATGTTTTGAAAGACATTTTTAAGAAACATGGATGTGGATAATAACGAGGTCCCAGCAGATAATTATGTATAAACAACCTTGGATAATGAAGAGGTTGTGAAGTAAACCCTTACCTTGTACTTTTCCTTGGTTGGGGTAGGTTAACCTCCTGTATAATGGTGAAATAATTGTTATTAAATTATACAAGAATCATATACATTCATATGATATCATATATGATCTTTTAACATTGCTTTGTTAACAATATCTTAGATTTATCGTTGTTTCGGGTGTTAACTTACTCGTTTTCTTTTATATGTTTTGTTAGGTAAGTCATGTTTTTCATGGATAGGTTGTATCTTATTCATATCCAGAATGATGTCATGTCCTTAAAAATTATTTTTAAATCATCAAATGATAATTATACTTGAATGGATACGACGAAGAATGAATCTCATCGCGTTCGTGGAGACGGTAGTCCGTACGTACGCACGAGCGACAATATCATTATTTTGATATTAAAATAATATATAATTGGATATTATATCATATATACAGAATCTTTATCATGTTATATTTATTGTTTACATGAATTAAATATCATTATTATACCCATCTAAATAATAATATATTGAATAACAATTACACCACGACATGGAGACGGTAAGCCGTACGTACGCACGTATGGTGACATGTCATTCAAATGATGGGTAGAATACTGAATATGGTTGTTCCATATTTATAATAACATCACATTATATAGAAGATACTGGAGTTATAATTTTAGAATTGAAATAATAAACAAAGAGGGAGTGGAAGAAGAAAGAAACTTGAAAGAGGGTGATGAAAATGTTACCTCTTCTTCGGGTTCTTCCTTTTGATTTGATCAAAAGGACTCCTTAGGATGTCTTTCTGACTAAAGTAAAGCTTCTAGGATGAAGGGAGAGACGTTGGGAGAGTATTTGGGCAGGGTTTGGCCGAACCAAAAGGCTTGGAAGTGTGAATAAGGTGGTAGAGGTGGGGGCCTTTTATAAGAGGAGAGGAGGGGCACTTTTGGAAAGATTGAAATGTTACATTATTTCACAATGCTTTTCGGATTCTAATGGTCCCACACTTATATAATTCGAGGATAAGGTGATAAGGTTTCTAAATCTCCTCATCCAATAGGCTTTGGACAAGTGTAAGCCTTGGATTTTGCATTATCTTCTCATTTTATTTAAATCGTTAAATAATGAGGTCATCGCTGCAACATAATGATGTCATAAATAATTTAATTTATTTAATGTCTAAAAATTATAAAACAAATACTATGATGTAGGAAATCTTTTTATCTTTCTAATGAATATTTATAGTCAAAATTTGGACTTGTGTAACCCCACTTAAAAACTGTTTTAGTAAAATAACTCATGTTTGTGTCAATTTAATTTTAACATTAAATAAATATATATTAATGTCATTTTCCAACTAAAGTGGCTCCATGGGGTCCCCTAGTTGACCCATGGGTTGTATTGGTCGGCCATGACTCATCCAATAGGAGTAGGACAAGTGTCATGCTCATCTCATATTATTAAAATATTATTTGTACCTTAAACTACACTAATTACCTCTAATCGCGATTAAGAACTTAAAAGTTACTATTCACCAAAAAAATTATTTCAATCTCATTGAACCACATTTTACTTCTTAATGAAAACCATGTATGTCAGATTTTTGAAAATCAAATCACAGAAGTGGTAATATTTCATTTTAACGAAAAATCAGTTTTTAACAACCACTTAGTGGTTTCACTATTCATCAAAAATTGAAGTTTTTCAGAATAAGGCCAAAATTTCACCCTAAGGTATAATTGATATTCCGAATTCAAAAATGATGTCTATTTTACAAAATTCCAAACATATAAGTTGTATTAATTAATTTTATAATTAATTCCTGCTGTTACAACAAATAGCGTGTTTTTAAGAAATAATTTATATCAAAAGTTTGGCAATTGTTTATGTCTAATTTCAATGTTAAATTAATTCTAATGACCACCATTGGATAAAATGGTAAAAATATATTCTAATTATACTTTAAAACCACTAAATATTATAATTTATCACTATAAATTATTTTGATTAAAAAAGTTGTTTTTAAGTATTTTTCACTATTCATAAAAATTTAGAAGTTCTTAGAAAAATACCAAAAATTCAACATAGGCTAATTTCAATATTCCGAATACAAAAATGAAGTCCATTTTGATAAATAAAATTTATAAAATTTCAAAAAGTAGGTATTACTATTCACAACGGCTAGTTTAATTAGTTGTGGTGTGTGTTAGAGCTCGAGATTGCGTACAATACACGCTATTGCATTATTCGAAGGGAAACGTACAGTGGAAGCTTGGGGTGTTACATTCTCCCCTCCTTCAAATAATTGCGTCCTCGCAATTTCTAGGGTGTTACTGCATAAAAAGACTCGGGTGGTTTTTCATCATAAATTCCTCAGGTTCCCACGTTGCCTCTTCCATTTTATGATTTCTCAACAAAACCTTCACCAGACGAGTCGTCCGGTTTCTCAGCACCTGCTCCCTCACATCAAGAATCCTGACGGGCTCTTCACAATAGGAAAGATCGGGTTCCAGTTCTAATTCCTCATAGGTGAGTACATGCGTTGGGTCGGGCATGTATTTTTTCAACAGAGATACGTGGAACACATCGTGAACTTTGGAGAGACTTGGCGGCATTTCCAATCGGTAAGCTACAGCCCCAATTCGTTCTAGAATTTCGAAAGGTCCGATATACCTGGGACTCAATTTACCTTTCTTACCAAAACGTATGACTCCCTTCCATGGAGATACCTTCAGGAAAACATGATCACCGACTTGAAATTCCAAATCCTTCCTTCGATTATCGGCATAGCTCTTCTGCCTACTTTGAGCTGCTTTGATGTGATTTTGGATTACTTTCACCTTTTCCACCGTTTCCTCCACCAGTTCTGGGCCTACAAGTTTTCTTTCAACAACGTCATCCCAACAGGTTGGTGTACGACATCGCTTTCCGTATAACGCTTCATATGGTGCCATCTAAATACTCGAATGGAAGCTATTGTTATAGGAAAATTCTACCAGTGGTAAATATTGATCCCACATACCCTAAAAGTCAAGAGAGCATGATCTCAACATGTCTTCTAAGGTTTGAATAGTCCGTTCTGATTGTCCATCTGTTTGAGGGTGATAGGCAGTGCTCAAACGAAGTTCAGTATCCAAGGACTTTTGAAGACTTTTCCAGAATCTTGAAGTAAAATGAGGATCACGATCAGAAACAATCGATAGGGGTACTCCATGAAGTCTTACAACTTCATTAATATATAGTCTTGCTAGACGTTCAAGTGGTAGATCCTCCCGTATAGCCAGAAAATGTGCTGACTTAGTAAGTCGATCAACAATGACCCATATTGCATCATTCCTTCTAGGAGTCTTTGGTAGTCCCATGACAAAGTCCATCGTAATATTATCCCATTTCCACTCAGGTATGGGAAGAGGTTGCAATACTCCACCAGGATGTTGCCTTCCAGCTTTCACTTGTTGACAAACCATACACCTCGACACAAAATCAGCAATCTCCCTCTTCATATTGTCCCACCAAAAATGTTCCTTCAAATCTCTATACATTTTGGTGCTCCCAGGGTGTATAGAGAAGTTGGAACTATGAGCATCATCCAGCAATTCCCTTTTTAGATCAGGTATATCGGGAACACAAAGTCTCTACCCGAATTTCAAAATTCTATCCTTATACACAAAGTCCCTCAATCTTCCATCATTCACACCTTTAATCTTCTTCTGAAATTCTTCATCATTGGTCTGAGAACTCTTAATCCTTTCTAGTAATGATGGTTTGGCAACCATTTGAAAAAGCATTGATGTTTCACCTTCCCTAGTTATTCCCATGCCCATCTTCACTAGATCCAAGAAAATTGGATCCCTTTCAATTCTCATCACATTCAAAACTCCATGGTCTTTTCTACTCAAAGCATATGCCACCTTGTTTACCTTCCCCGGGTGGTAATGTATCGTGCAATCATAATCCTTGAGTAGTTCAAGCCATCGCCTTTTCCTCATGTTGAGTTCTTTTTGTGTGAAAATATACTTCAAACTCTTGTGATCAGTATAAATCTCACATTTTTCACCATAGAGGTAATGTCTCCATATCTTTAAAGCAAAGATCACAGCTGATAACTCAAAATCATGAGTAGGATAGTTTTGCTCATGAATTTTTAGCTGTCGTGATGCATAGGCAATGACCTTATCATTCTGCATAAGGACACAACCGAGTCCTTTCTTCGATGCATCACTATAAATAACAAACCCATAATTCCCCGATGGTAGAGTCAATACAGGGGCATTGACTAATATTCTCTTTAGTTCTTCAAAACATTCTCCACACTCTTTTGTCCAAACAAATTTAATCCCTTTACGTGTGAGCTTTGTCAATGGGTTAGCCAATCTGGCAAAATTCTGGACGAAACGTCGATAATAACCTGCTAAACCAATAAAACTGCATACCTCAGTTATACTTGTCGGTGCTGGACATTCTTGGATTGCCTTGGTTTTAGAAGGATCAACGGAAATTCCATCCTTAGAGACAATATGGCCAAGAAAAGAAATCTCATGAAGCCAGAATTCACACTTGCTAAATTTACCATATAATTCATGTCTTCTAAGAGTCTTCAGGATAATACGTAAGTGATTTTCATGATCTTCGTGGCTTTTGAAGTATACCAAGATATCATCAATAAATACCACTACAAAGTCATCAAGATATTCCTTGAAAACTCTATTCATTAGATCCATGAAAACAGAGGGTGCATTAGTCAATCCAAAAGGCATTACTGTAAACTCGTAATGCCCGTACCTTGTTCGAAATGCTATCTTTGGAACGTCTTCCTTCTTCACACACAACTGATGGTATCCATACCAAAGGTCAATCTTTGAAAAGTATTGAGCTCCATGCAGTTGGTCAAACAAATCATCAATGCGAGGTAGGGGATACTTATTCTTTATTGTTATAGCATTGATCTCCCTATAATCAATGCACAACCTCATAGATCCATCTTTCTTCTTAACAAAAAGAACAGGGGCTCCCCAAGGAGAAACACTAGGGCGAATAAATCCCTTATTACTCAATTCCTCTAGCTGTTTCTTTAGTTCAACTAATTCCACAGTGGCCATTCTATAAGGGGTCTTCGATATGGGCCTTGATCTAGGAATTAAATCAATGGAAAACTCAACTTCTCGTTCTGGATGATGTCCAGGTAAATCTTCCAGAAACACATCAACATATTCTCTCACAATGGGTACATCCTCTATTTGAATATTCCTTTCCTCATCCTTAGTAATTTCCTTCTCTTCCTCCCCAATAATTGAATTTAGTTGAGCTATTGGGGGTGGATCTAGATAAGAATTATGTGGCAACGATTCTGCTCTAAAGATAAGGTGTTCCTTATCATCATCATCAAGAATCGTAACCTCTTTCCTCTTACAATAAATTTTTGCATCATGGTCTGAAATCCAATCCATACCGAGGATTATATCAAATTCAATCATGGGTATGATGATGAGATCAGCAGGTAAAGAACATTTAGGTTCTCTAATGGGAACTAATCGACAAAACTTTGTTGCAATAATACTTCCCTTAGGGGTTTTGACTGACAACTCCCTTGTTAAATCAAATTGGAAATATCTAATTTTCTTAGCAAACTGGGAAGATATGAAACAATGCGATGATCCAGAATCAAATAATGCATTTGCTAAACTTGAGGAAACCATTAAATTACCTGCCACCATGTCTTTCGGAGCTTCCACCTCAGCAGTAGTGATAGCATAAGCCTGGCCTTCATCCCTTGTCCTCTTCTGAGGTAAGTTCCCCTGACGCTTAGGACATTCATTTGCATAATGTCCCTTCTCTCTACAATTATAACATTCCACGTTGACAACCGCTTTCTTTCCCTTGCATTCATGATCTTGGTGGCCTTTTTCACCACACTTGTAACATACTCCTTTTCCTTTTAGACAGGCACCAGGGTGCTTCCTACCACAATTATCACAGGATGGAAATTCATTTCTACCCTTCTTCCCTGTTTCCTTATTTCCTTTCCCAGAGTTTTCAGTGGATCTCTTCTTATCTTGCTTTGATTTAAAGTCATAAGACTTAGAGAATTCCTTTTCCGTCTTGATAGCGCACGAGACAATACCTTCATATGAAGAGAAGGTTTGTGATACTAAAGCTCGACGGAGAAATGGTTTCAACCCATCAAAGAAACGATCAGTCTTACTTCTTGGGTTACATATGTAATCTGCAGCATACCTTGCTAACCTTGTAAAGTTAGCCTCATACTTTGTGACATTCTCATCCTCCTTCTGCCTCAGACTCAGAAATTGCCTTTCCATATCCGCTCGATGGTCTCGAGGAAAGTATTTTTCTAAGAACAGCTCTTTGAACTCCTGCCATTCCATGTTTTTTAATTCATCATCTTCCTTTGTGTTTTGAATTAGTGACCACCATTGATCGGCATCTCCAGTGAGGCGGTAAACTTCCATGACAACATTCTCCCTTTCACTACTCCCCAAGGCATGGAATATTTTCTCTAAGGAATTTATCCATTGCTCCGCTACTATAGGATTTGTACTCCCATTGAAGGTTGGCGGTTGTTGCCTCATGAAACGGTCTAGCATTGATCCTCCACGTTGTGGATCAGGGTCCTCCATACGAGTAAGGTTGTTATTCATAACCTGCGTGAGTTGTCCCAGTACGGTGAGAAGCTGATCAGCACCAGTTGTATCACTAGCTCCACCATAATTATCCTGAGCAGGAGGGCAATCCCTACACGGAGTGCGTGCATTGATACGGTTTCCATTCCTTCCACTAGGCGCCATTTCTAAATAATGGCATAAACAAGATTAGTTCATGAATCAAAATACATAATTCCATACTTGTAAAACACTTAACATAAATTGAACTAATTATGGATATAATCCATAATTATAAAAATGTTTTCTTTGAGGAAGTATATACTCGTAACCCTTCATAGTGGTTTGTAAAGAAAATGGGAATTATCCAAAGCATATCCCCCGGGAGTGTCGTAACCAAGAGTGCAGCAAGGCCCGTTGTCGTGCACCAGTTCCCGTTCGAGTCTAGCTCAAAGCGGTGTTTTCGGGTTTTACCCCTAGGTATATCTGTGCCAGAGTCGCCTCTACCTGCTCGTATCCAGACAGGGATGTATTGCTCGGAAAACTCACAACATCTCTACAATACCAAAATTCTAGGAAGTTCTTCTATACTAATCCTCAAAGTCTATCTTCGGGATATGTGCTCTAATCAGAGTTTATCTAAATCTAGCTTCCAAGGTTAGTACTAAACTTCCTCTGATACCAACTGTAACGCCCCGAACCCAGCTAACCAGAGTCGGTGCATTACTTCGTAATATTGGCATGATCACAAAAGATCAAGTCTCGAAAGACCGATTAGTTTAGTAGCCTTGGAAACACTAGATACATTCATAAGTCTTTCATTACATCAAAAGTAAACAAACTACAATAACATGGTCTTCATAGTCCACACTCATATCTTCACTGACTATTCACGCAAGTCAGTCATAATACACTTCTTCACATCCTGGAAAATATTTAAACATTGAAAGGGGTGAGCTCAGATGCTCAGTAAGGATAACAATATTGCAGAAGCTTTTATAAATAAACATAAAAATTTAAGGCAATGTATAACTAAAACAAAAGCCTTATTGAACTTGAACTTCAGCATAATATGGAAAAATTAAAATAAAATAATGCCATTACTTACTCACATGGATATTCTACTAGACGAATAATCACATGAAATATCAATAACCACTTTCATAATGAGGGAATGTATAATGACGGACATTCTGAAACACTTTGTCAAGGCCTCGGCCAAGACGTCTAAAATAATTAAGGCCTCGGCCAAAACCATAAATCAAATTGGGAAAGGGCCTCGGCCAATTCCACATCTAGTTGTCTCATGAGACCTACCGATGCATTGAGGAGCTATAGCGGGCTCCACCCGTCACATATTAAGTCCAATACATTCCTCATATGAATAGGTTTAAAACATAACATAAATATTCGTATTAAATCTAGCATACGAAATGTCAACAATTTCTCCATAAACTATGTATGGTATAAAATAACACATCCATAGTCAAATATTTCACAAAATGTTCAATGGAAGTTTTTTATCATAAATCAATTTCAATTAAACTTAAAACCCATCAAAGGATGTTGACATGGATGAAATCAAAGCTATTTGAGAGAAATATCCCTCCTTTTTGAAATCATTTAAAAGTCCCATAATTATAAAATAATACATTTACTTTGAAAATATTCTTATAAGCTTGTTAGGGAAGCTTCGACGAAGTTATAATGGCGGAAAATAGCCGCACCCGCCGTATAAGTAAAAAAAACATTCTCACCTTAAATTTGTCAAAAAGGTCAAAAAGTACATTGTTTGGAAAACGATGGTAAGATTCCTTTCAAAAACGTATAAGGGTATAAATGACTTTAACCCATTTTCCATTTAATAGTAAAAAGGTTTTGAAAGACATTTTTAAGAAACATGGATGTGGATAATAACGAGGTCCCAGCAGATAATTATGTATAAACAACCTTGGATAATGAAGAGGTTGTGAAGTAAACCCTTACCTTGTACTTTTCCTTGGTTTGGGTAGGTTAACCTCCTATATAATGGTGAAATAATTGTTATTAAATTATACAAGAATCATATACATTCCTATGATATCATATATGATCTTTTAACATTGCTTTGTTAACAATATCTTAGATTTATCGTTGTTTCGGGTGTTAACTTACTCATTTTCTTTTATATGTTTTGTTACGTAAGTCATGTTTTTCATGGATAGGTTGTATCTTATTCATATCCAGAATGATTTCATGTCCTTAAAAATTATTTTTAAATCATCAAATGATAATTATACTTGAATGGATACGACGGAGAATGAATCTCATCGCGTTCGTGGAGACGGTAGTCCGTACGTACGCACGAGCGACAATATCATTATTTTGATATTAAAATAATATATAATTGGATAGTATATCATATATACAGAATATTTATCATGTTATATTTATTGTTTACATGAATTACATATCATTATTATACCCATCTAAATAATAATATATTGAATAACAATTACACCACGACGTGGAGACGGTAAGCCGTACGTACGCACGTATGGTGACATGTCATTCAAATGATGGGTAGAATACTGAATATGGTTGTTCCATATTTATAATAACATCACATTATATAGAAGATACTGGAGTTATAATTTTATAATTGAAATAATAAACAAAGAGGGAGTGGAAGAAGAAAGAAACTTGAAAGAGGGTGATGAAAATGTTACCTCTTCTTCGGGTTCTTCCTTTTGATTTGATCAAAAGGACTCCTTAGGATGGCTTTATGACTAAAGTAAAGCTTCTAGGATGAAGGGAGAGAAGTTGGGAGAGTATTTGGGCAGGGGTTGGCCGAACCAAAAGGCTTGGAACTGTGAATAAGGTGGTAGAGGTGGGGGCCTTTTATAAGAGGAGAGGAGGGGCACTTTTGGAAAGATTGAAATGTTAAATTATTTCACAATGCTTTTCGGATTCTAATGGTCCCACACTTATATAATTCGAGGATAAGGTGATAAGGTTTCTAAATATCCTCATCCAATAGGCTTTGGACAAGTGTAAGCCTTGGATTTTGCATTATCTTCTCATTTTATTTAAATCGTTAAATAATGAGGTCATCGCTGCATCATAATGATGTCATAAATAATTTAATTTATTTAATGTCTAAAAATTATAAAAAAAATACTATGATGTAGGAAATCTTTTTAGATTTCTAATGAATATTTATAGTCAAAATTTGGACTTGTGTAACCCCACTTAAAAACTGTTTTAGTAAAATAACTCATGTTTGTGTCAATTTAATTTTAACATTAAATAAATATATATTAATGTCATTTTCCAACTAAAGTGGCTCCATGGGGTCCCCTAGTTGACCCATGGGTTGTCTTGGTCGGCCATGACTCATCCAATAGGAGTAGGACAAGTGTCATGCTCATCTCATATTATTAAAACATTATTTGTACCTTAAACTACACTAATTACCTCTAATCGCGATTAAGAACTTAAAAGTTACTATTCACCAAAAAAATTATTTCAATCTCATTGAACCACATTTTACTTCTTAATGACAACCATGTATGTCGGATTTTTGAAAATCAAATCACAGAAGTGGTAATATTTCATTTTAACGAAAAATCAGTTTTTAACAACCACTTAGTGGTTTCACTATTCATCAAAAATTGAAGTTTTTCAGAATAAGGCCAAAATTTCACCCTAAGCTATAATTGATATTCAGAATTCAAAAATGATGTCTATTTTACAAAATTCCAAACATATAAGTTGTATTAATTAATTTTATAATTAATTCCCACTGTTACAACAAATAGCGTGTTTTTAAGAAACAATTTATATCAAAAGTTTGGCAATTGTTTATGTCCAATTTCAATGTTAAATTAATTCTAATGACCACCATTGGATAAAATGGTAAAAATATATTCTAATTATACTTTAAAACCACTAAATATTATAATTTATCACTATAAATTATTTTGATTAAAAAAGTTGTTTTTAAGTATTTTTCACTATTCATAAAAATTTAGAAGTTCTCAGAAAAATACCAAAAATTCAACATAGGCTAATTTCAATATTCCGAATCCAAAAATGAAGTCCATTTTGATAAATAAAATTTAAAAAATTTCAAAAAGTAGGTATTACTATTCACAATGGCTAGTTTAATTAGTTGTGGTGTGTGTTAGAGCTCGAGATTGCGTACAATACACGCTATTGCATTATTCGAAGGGAAACGTACAGTGGAAGCTTGGGGTGTTACAGATACCATCTTCATAAGGGATTTCATCTCAATTTACATTTCAATTGAGACTTCATTTTTATTATGCACCAAATCCACTCTTATATGGTGTATATACTATCCTTTGACGTATTATATCATGAATCCCTTTATCCTCATGATATTATAAAGTTCTGATTAAATGTTATTCCGTAATTATTTGTATTCAAGAGTCTTTTTGTTAAAAACACTTTAACAAATATATCATTTTTAAATGTTTTAAAGATTTATCATTATAAATATTTATCTTTAATGTCCATGTTTCAAAAATGATTTTGAGTATTTATTTATATGGAAATTAATGTTTTAAAATTATAATTCAATTAAAATCTTCAAAGTGGTATGGGACACTTTGATTCAAAAATCCTTTTTTTAAATGGTTTTTGAAAATGGATTGATTATTTCAATATCTTGAAATTAATTCTTGTGATTGAAAATGAAATGTTATTGGTGAAATGTTTATATTTGAAATATTTTATGTGTTATGATGGTACTTGGAAATTTGAAGGGTGGTTACGTGATAAACCATATGACGGGTGGTGCCGTGAATACCCGGACGGGTGGTTACGTTATAACCTCCAATTCATTGGGTATGGAAGTCGGCCGTATGGCTATTCCATTTAGTGATATGTGTGGAAGTCGACCGTATGATTATTCCATTAAGTATGTTTATGTCCCAAGTTACCTTTATATGTTATGTGCTCTTTATATGGGTTTATGGTAATATTTTGGTTACAAAAGGGTAAGTAATAATCTTTTATTTAGTGAAGAGTATTTACTACTTCATAAAGGTGAGAAGTATTACTTATGTTAAAGTATTCATGGTTTATTTGTTGTTTTTAAAAAATAACAGTTTTCCTTCTTTGTGTATCCCTTATTTAGATTTTTATGCTCATCCCAAATTTTTGAAATGTTTTCCACATGACTTAAAGATGAATAGGGTCAAGGATTGGATCAAGGAAAAGTCATGATGTCTAAAATATGGAACTAGACATGTTTCTTTTTAAGAGTTTTTATTTTATGAAAAAATGGATACTGAGTAGTAGTGTCTACTTTTAATATTCAAGTTGTTATTTAATAGTTATAGCCTAATTCTATAAAACTCTAAACCTGAAAAAATCCTCAATGTGAATCATTCATTTAATTCAAGATTATGTAATGTTTAAGGCTGGGTCCTTATAGAAATAACTTACACAACAAACCACTTCCAACAAGTCATGTGAGAGTGGTTATTAATATATATAATAATCCAAGCACTGAGTTACCTGTTCCACTTGATGAAGATGGTATTCTTATGGTCGACTGAACTTTTGAAACATTCATCACATGACCATCACATGTTGTAAAAAACATCGATATGGATTCATTCATTTTCAATTTATTTTTTCAAGCTAAACCATTAAAAATCATTGAAAAAAGGTCTGAACTGAAGAATTTTATTAAAGGTATACAAAGGGAAGGTGGTGAAATGAATTACCAAATCAAAACCATATAAAGGATTGACCAAACAATTGAAAAGTTCTACCGAATGTCCTTTTACACTTCTTGTTCTATATTCATATTTACTAACATTAATGGTTCATGTGGATACAAAGTTAAAAAATGGTATTAGTCACATGGTTGATTTTGAAGAAAAAATGTATAGAGATGAAGGTGAATAATACATTGTTGTTGAGAATGTAAATTAAATCCTCTATTATGATTGGCTAGGAATATCAATTGTAAATGTATACATGAGGTATGTTTTCATGAATTTATTTTCCAAAAGCTGATATATTGTGTTAATTTTGACTAAATACATTTCATATTTTTTGTCATGTTTATATATCAAAAAATATTAAGGTATTTACCCAAGAATATTTTTGGACTCGTTAGTCCTCACACCAGCTCTACAGAACAAAAAAATTGAATAACAAAAGGATGAAATAGTGGCAGGCCTGGTCAAGTTGTTTGAAACAAAGTTTGCGGATGATAAAATCTTATTAATACTAACAATATAGGGGTAAAAAACTATAATTTAATCATATCAAATATATTTTAATTTCTTTTATTAATTATTCCTTTTTATATTTTTAGGCAACATTGGATGCCCATTACAGTTAATTTGGATACTCTAAAGATTCATTTCTTAGATTAAATGCATGAATACCCAAAAAACCTACCACACATGATGGTGTTTGTCAATTTATAATACACTAAATTCAAAATTTTAGAACTAAAAATCAATTTATATATTTATATTATCTTTTATCGAGGATTATGTTATGATAGGGTTCTGCATCAATATCATGAAAAACATGGAATGAGGCCAGGGGTAAGCATGAGGACCCTAACAAGTTCTACAAAAGGATAAGTATCAAGTTATATATAATAATATTTCACTATACAAACACATATAAAAAATTAATTATATTTATCAATGTTTCTATAGTTTCTAAAATGAACAATTGAAAAATATTGTGGTTATTATGTATGTGAATTTATGAGAGAAATCGTATTCAATGAACAAACTAGCATCCCTGAAGAGGTATTTTCAAATACAATTACTATTTTATTTAAAACATTTATTAATACTTTGTGTATTTATATTTTTTTATTACTACTATGAATGTTGAAAATAATCACATTCACAAGATGATATTTATTTTCTTAGAAATGAATGGGCATCATAACTGATGGAAGAATGTACCAAAAATTGCATGAAGATGTGACTTCCATAGAAGTAGTGGATTTTTTCATATTTATTTTTAATTTACTTATTTTTTGTATTAACCAGATAAGAATTTTTTTCTTCTATAGGTGGATTCCTTTTTTCGATTTGGGGTGGTTTGTTTGAATATGCTCATGCTCGTGATAGATATGACTTCGAGGCATCAACTCAAAATTCGATGAGAAGGTAAAGTTTTTTTAATATACTATGTTTTCCTCATAATATTATCTATTCTCTACTACATTAAACAAATATAAATTAAATGTTTTACTACTAAGGAAGAAAATGTCTTCCAGAGACTTCTTCTCCCTTAAAACCTTGTCACCCCTATAGTGTCCACATTTATCACTTTCCTTTAAAGGTAGTGGAGGAAACTTGAAGGAAAGTGATAAATTTCAAAACTATTGTGTTTCTATTTGGACAAATAAATCAAATTTAAATCATGTTATAAATTAAATTTGGGATTGTTTTGATACTTTGGGATGTTTAGGAATCATCCTCACCTCAATCCGACACATGATGTGATAGATATGACACTAAGTGTTTTTTTAAATTGACATTAATATTTGTAAAAAAGACAACTGACATACTAAAATTTGAGAAAAAACATTCATATTATATTTATAATTTATAAAAATGATCCATAAGTTATTTTTTACATGTAAGAATCAGTCACACCTCAATATGATACATGATATGCCTGATATGACTCAAAGAGTCTATTATCAATTTAAAATGGACATTTTAATTTAAAAAGTGTCACTCACTAAAAACCAAGAAAATTTTATTGGATTATATTTGTTAATTTTTTTCAAATATTCATAAGTAATTTTTGATGTGTATAAATTAAACTCATTTCAAACTGATACATGATGTTACCTGTATGACTCAAAATGCATGTTTCGTGTTTAAAATGACATTTCAGTAAAAAAGACAAGTGACATACTCAAAATCAAGATAAAACATTCCATTTTTTTCTAATTTATCACAATGATATATAATTCCTTTAGGATGTGTCGTAATTATCCTCACCCCAATCTGACTCACAGTGTGATTGGTATGACTCCAAGCGTGTCTTTTTATTTAAAATTGACAGTAATTTTAGTAAAAAGAACAAGTGACATAATAAAAACTGAGAAAACACTTTTTTATTCTTTTGAAAAATTAGTAAAATTATACATGAGTAATTTTTTACATGTAGAAGTCAATTATACCTCAATATGACACACATTGTGGATAATATGACTGAAAGTGTCTCTTTTTATTTAAAATTGACATTAATTTAAGTAAAAAGAACAAGTGACATACTAAAAACTGATCAAACAAATTCAGATTGTTTTTATACTTTATGAAAATGATCCATGGGTCATTTGTGATGTGAAAAAACCAACCTAACCTTAATATGATGCATGATGTGACCAATATGACTAAATGTGTCCGTTATCAGTTTAAAATTGACATTTTATAGTTCAAAATGTATCACTCATTGAAAAATAAGAAAACAAATTATGATTGTTTTGATAATTTGTAAAAGTGATTAATAATTCATTTTTTATGTGTATAAAGTAGTCTCATGTCAAATAGATGCACGATATGACCATTACGTATCAAAATGTGTGTTTTGAGTTTGAAATGAAATTTTAGAAAAAAAAGACCACTAGCATACTGAAATATGCGAAAACGCATTTGGATTGTTTTGATACTTTAGTTAAATGATATATAAGTCATTTTAATGTTTAGGGATCAGCATCACCTCAATATGTTTCATGGTGCGACCAGTATAACTCAAGGTGTCTCTTTTTATTTAAATTGACATTAATTTTAGTAAAAAAAAACAAGTGATGTTCTGAAAAATTAGAAAAATGCATTTGGATTGTTTTTATAATTTAGTAAAACAAAAATTGAGTCATTTTTATGTTTATGAGTCAAAATAACCTCAATAAAATGCATGTTGTGACTGGTATGACTCCAAGTGTTTCTTTTTATTTAAAATTGACAATAATTTAAGTTAAAAGAATAATTGACATATTGAAAACCGAGCCAACGCTTTCAGATTGTTTTGGTAATTTATAAAAATGATAAATGAATCATTTGTGACATTTTTAAGTCAACCAAACCTCAATATGATTCACAGTGTGACTGGTATGACTAAATGTTCCTGTTATCAGTTTAAAATTGGTATTTTATTTTTAAATGTGTCACTCCTTGAAAACAAAGAAAACATGCTCTGATTGACTTAATAATTTAGGATAGAGATTTATAAGTAAGTTTTGACATGTATGAAGTAGTATCACCTCAAAAAATATTCACTATATAACCAGTATGATTTAAAATGTATGTTTCCAGTTGGAAATGACATTTTAGCAAAAAAACTGACATATTGAAAACTAAGAAAATTCATTCAGATTGTTTTTATACTTTTGAAAAATTATCTATAAGTCAATTTTGACATGTAGGAATCAACCACACCTCAATATGATGCACGATGTGGCTAGTATAACTCAAAGTGTCTCTTTTTATTTAAAATTAAAATTAATTTTAGTAAAAATAACAAGTAATATATTGAAAACCAAGAAAATGCATTCATATTGTTTTAATAATTTATGAAAATGATCCATGAATCATTTGTGATGTGTAAGAGTCAAACTCACCACAATATGATGTACAATGTGACCGATATGACTCTAAGTGTTTCTTTTTATTAAAAATTGATATTAATTTAAGTAAAAAAAACAAGTGACATACTGAAAACCAAGACAACTCATTCAGATTGTTTTGATACATTATAAAAATAATCCATGAGTCATTATTTACATTTAAAAATCAACCACCACTCAATCTGACACACAATGTGACCGGTATGACTAAAAGTGTCTATTATTAGTTTAAAATTGACATTTTTGTTCACAACATGTCACTAACTAGAAAACAACAAAAAATACTATGATTATATTGATAATTTAGGAAATAGATTCATAATTTTTTGTGATGTGTATAAATTAGTCTCACATCCAATTGATTCATGGTGTGACTGGTATGACTCAAAATTCATATTTACAATTTAAAATGACATTTTAGTAAAAAACAAAACTGATATACTAGAAAATGAGAAAACACATTCAGATTGTTTTGAAACATTAGTAAAATGATATATAAGTCATGTTTTATGTGTATGAATCAACCAAACATCAATATGATGCATGGTGTGAACAATATAACTCAAAGTGCCTCTTTTTATTTAAAATTAACATTAATTTTCATAAAAAGAACAAGCGACATACTGAAAAATGATAAAACGCATTAGGATTGTTTTGATAATTTAGTAAAATTATCCATAAGTCATTTGTGATGTGTAGGAGTTAACCACACCTCAATAGGATGTATGGTGTGACCGGTATGACTCCAAGTGTTTTTTTTATTTAAAATTGACATTAATTTAAGTGAAAAGAACAAGTGACATAATGAAAACCAAGCCAACACATTCAGATTATTTTGATACATTAGGAAAACAATTAATGAGACATTTTTTTATGTGTAGGAATCAACCACACCTAAATTCAATTCATGGTGTGACCGGTATGGCTAAAAGTGTCTGTTATCAGTTTAAAAATAAAATTTTAGTTCAAAACAAATCACTCACTAAAAACCCCGAAAAGACACTTTGATTGCATTGATAATTTAGGAAAGTGATTAATAATTCATTTGTGACGTTTATGAAGAAGTCTCACATTTTACCAACACACGATGTGACCGATATGACTCCAAATGCGTGTTTCTAGTTTGAAATGACTTTTTTAGTAAAAAAACAAAACTGATATACTGAAAACTAAGAAAACACATTCGGATTGATTTGTTACTTTAATAAAATGATCCATTAATAATTTATGATGTGTAAGAATCAGCCTCACCTCAATACGACGCATGTTGTGAACGATATAACTCCAAACGTGTCATTATTTAAAATTGACAACAATTTTAGTAAAATAAAAAGTGACATACTCAAAACCGAGAAAACATATTCAGATTGTTTTTATAATTTAGGAAAATGATCCATAACTCATTTTTAATTTGTAGTAATCTACCCCACTTCAATAGGACTCATAGTGTGACTGTTATAACTCAAAATGTGTATTTTTTTATTAAAAATTGAAATTTTATTAATGTATTCTTTCATATTATTGTTTTATTTATTTCTTTATAGTTTTACTAATATAATATTTGTTTTCTTATATAGGAAGAATCTTTTTCTCTGGTTGAGATGATTTTTTCAACAACTGATACCATGGGAGGAAATTTTTGAGAGGGGATCACAAGAATCAAAAAAATAAAATATTAATGTTTTTAAATGTTTGTTGGATAATTGTAAATGTAATTATATAAAACATTGTTTTAAATATATATAGAAGTGTTTTTTTTCTATACACCATGGGAGAAAATTTTTGTATTCATGATTTCAATGAAATTTAAATAGAATTTTTGAAATTATAGGTATTTTCTGGGTGTGTTGTTATATTAACAACACATTGCAACTAGCTCAGCCCTTTTCAGCACTATTTTGAGCACTAATTAATGCCTCCTTTATCAGCACTGTGATTAAAAATGCCTTTTTAGCGCTATTAAAATCCTTTTTGTATGATGTAAAAGGGAATATGTGTAGTAGTGTTTGAAGATCATACCATGCATAAAATGATCACAATCATGAGATATGACATAAAGTTTGATAGCTCATATGACATGATTCATAATATAATTGGGAACATAATCCATTAAAAAATAACATATGAATAAGATATGGAATTATGGCATATATATCAACGTATAACATCATGAACATGTATATGTAGAAATAGGTTCACCCATTAAGTTAAGGACATGAAATGAGGCCCTCACATATACTTGTGTAAATGCAACCAGGTCCACATATAATGTTTTGAACATGAAGGGAACATCATCAATCCCACTTTGAACACCTCAGGGCTAACAAGAACCCCATGAATCATCACATACCATAAAAAGTTATGGCATTTTGGATAGCCTTTAAACCCTAAACTGACCTGAAATAAAGTGAAACTAAAAATATTCCTTCATTACTTCCTCCCTCGATGGGAGAACCCTCTCTATGTGCGATATAGATGAAGTTGTTCAACGTCTTCACACTCGTTTGTGATTACATTTTTTTATTTATCACTTAGTTCAATTTATTTTTAGAATATCCCATGATCCAAATTATAGCAAAGGGACATGTAGGTGATCTCATTTCTGGTAGGGGGAAAACACAGCTTACTGAGATTACAATGGGGGGAGAGAGATAGAGGGAACCTAAGTGGTGGTTGGAGATAACAGAAAATCACGAATTATAGATGGGGATAGTAGAGATGGGAACAATAACAATCTTGAATCACCAGTTATCTCTCCCCCATTTATTGTATTACCATTTGATGTTACACCGCCGCCAACATTCTCTGGATTTGTGCCACTCCTATTGTCTCCCCTCATTTTCTACAAGCTCTCTCATTCCTCTCTCTACAAATTCTCACACTACCTATTTATTTATCACTGGATGATAAAGAAATAACAAATTAAGCTAATAACCAAACCAAACATGGTTATGTTACATGTGTAGGAATGAGGGCATGTGTCTTATGAATGAAAAATGTCATCACTCTGCACTGACCTTCCAGCATTGGTATGGTTTATAAGAACTCATGGTTGGGCCTAATGCTTTTCCTGGTAGTTCCACATGTGTGGTCTGGATGGATTGCAGTGAGTGAGGGGTCATCGCGTGTCTGGTGAAAATTTCATGCCCGGATCGATGAAAAACACATAACCACGACACATGGCTTTGGTAGCCACCATCATCAATATATTTTGTCCACACAAGAAGGGTTCTATTATTCTTAGGAAAAGTGAAAAGTGTAGTGACTGGAAATTAAGACTATCTTTAGCTAAGTCAGGGTGTCTATGGTTGAAATCTTTCAATGTAAGAGAGTATGTAAGGTGGGTTAGTATATCAATTTTATTATTTCTTTCCACATGTCATATCATTAATTGAGAAACATTAGACAACCTAAATAATCTTGTCAACATTGACTTCAGTGTAAAGTAATTCTTTTTATTTATGAAAATCAGTTTCTTCTATTTCATAATCTAACTTTTATTAGTCTGATTTCCCCTATTATCTTTACAGTTGGAAGAGTAACAAATCTTACAATTATCCAAATGCCCATTTTCCTTTCTATACAATATACATTTGTTTTCACATGCATCTATAGTCTCATATGTGAAACCTAAGTTCTTTGTCAACATACAAGCATAATAATATGGATCAAGAATCTTAGCATAAACAATAATTGCTTTCTTCAATAACATTAACAACATGTTGAATGATATATCTATCTACTAATTCAAAGTCTTCAAGAGTAAAAAATCCATGATAAATGAATATTTACAATAAGTACCATACATATAATGTACTTTAGTTTGTGTATCATCATGTATTTCATAAAACTTCAACGTATCATGATCTTCACCAGAGAGCAGATTTATATAAAAAATCTCAACATTATAGATGTTAATGCCTTAAAAAGCAATCCCACATACCATATCAGTAAGCATTTCATGCATAAGATCAATCATCCTTACATAAACATCCATTGGAGTTGTTTCTGTATAATTAAAATGAATATATTCTTCCCCATGATGAGTCTAACTCTTATAATTTTTCAGAAACCCATTCAAGAATAGGTGATCCCTCACAGAATCTCGTATGAATTGATATCTATTTGAAAATTATATATATAGAAAACTAATATAGTCACTTTGAAACACTCTAGTAAAATTAATAATTGAATAATTCCTAAAAAATATTCTCCATAAATTCTATTTGGAATATCAATCCAACTCTTATCCATATTCATATCTGTACAAAAAGTAGTAATATTTACACAAAACTTCATATTGCATGCATTTTGAGAATTTTATAACACAAAATATATTTAAAATAAAGACTAACCAGTATCACATGGAAATTAATTGATACTCATCCAAAACAAAAAAACCATTCACATATGACCCGATCATTACACTATATTTAAATAATTATACAATTTATTTTTTAAAGTCTTCTTTTTAAAAACCCATAATTTTTTTTACCTATACTCAACCAAAAACATCAGTTTAACAATAATTAAATAAAATCAAAAAGTTTTTTGGGGGAATTTTTAAGGTGTTATTACATGCTCATAATAATTTCATGACATTTATGCAATAAAAAAAATAGAAAATGAGTCTCCAGACCACTGGGTACACTAGAGGCTTCAGCGTTCAGTCCAATCATTAGATATAAATAAGGTAAGCCCAATATTATCATTATCCCTCTAGTGACCAGAATCCCATGAGACATACACACTTAGGATAAAACTTATACCCACATTCTAGGAACTGTTAGGCCCATCTTCAATCCATTATCATCGAGATAAAGGTAGATTAAGGGCCCACTGCCAGTTCCCTCAGACTCTAGGGTTAGCTCATGGTCGTGGATGGTGTGGAGCTCTGAATGAGGGAGCCCCATGGCCTCATCCTCCATCCACTTATCTAACATATCTGCCCTAGATCGGGTGATGGGATACACCTCATCTCCATAAAGGTTGATCAATCCTTGACCGTTTTGGGTCACAGTCTGGCAATCAGGCCCCGAGCTCAGTATACAGGGGATCCCCTGGATGTTGAAGTGTCTAGTGACGCTCCCTATGTTTTGATCCCTAATGGTTAGCGCCAACCACAAAATGGTTATGAAATAGTGTTGTAGATTGGATTCCTCCCAGTCGTTGGAAGAAAACACTATATGGAACTATTACTTGACCACCACATGGTTTATCTTATTATAGAAGTAAATCAGCTTGCGGGTGAGTTTGGCATAGAGACGGCACAATCGAGAGGAGAAATATAGATCGATATTGAAACCCATTAAAGAAGCGATGGGGACCTATATTCATGGGAGCGATAGTGTGATTATATTTTTGTGGAAACCAACCGATAGTGATGCAGCGAGAGAAAGGAGAATGACCCATTGTTGAAGGAGTATCCCTTCATCTGATCAGTGGAAAATTATTGTCAATTAGTTCATGAGATAAATATTCTATTGAAAATATTTTTTATATTTATTTTGTTAAATATTAATATTATCAAATCGAATAGGATGGATATGAATAAATAATGTATGAATGTCAATTGTTTGAAAAAATAGTATGAAGATGGAGTGAAAGAGTTCATCAAGTTTTCAAAAGATCATGTATATGAACCTTCTCAAATCCTTTTTTAATATTTATGTTGTTTTTATTCAAGACTAATTAGTCTATAAGAGATGGAAGAATACTTGATCTATCATGGAATAGATCGAAGTTATAAATGTTGGAATAAACACGGGTAAAAGTTGATTGTAGATAGTGGCAGAGATAACACTGCATTTTATGGATTATCTAATATTATTACAAGTGTTTACAATGAATAATACTGTACCAAGGATGTGATTACAAATGTGAATGATTATCAAGATCGTATTGAGGATATGAAAATTATAGTTGAAGATGAACTTCATGATTGACCAAATTTTTTTAAGTTCATGATTTGTGTAAGGATGCCATTGTATGATGGTTTCACTAAATATACAACATTTTTAGTCGTACTAAAATGGTATAATTTGAAAGTATCAATGGATGGAGTGATACCGGTTTTACTTAACTAATTTATCTATTGAATAATATTTATCTAGAATATAATGTGTTCCCCAGATGAATATACAATGCAAAATGAATGCTACACTCAATGGGTATGATCTTTAAAATAATACATGTCTACCTAAATGACTGTGTATTGTCTCTCAAGGACCATATATCACTTAAATAATGCACAAAGTGTGGTGATTCTTGATACAAGAAAGTTGAATTGGTTCCTATGAAAGTATTATGGTACTTTAAATCACTTCAAGGTTTAGGCGCCTATATGGAAGTGAAGAGACTGCAGTTCAATTGACGTGGTATGAAAATACAAGAAATAAATATGGGAAAATATGTCACCCAATAGACTCTAATTAATGGAATAAAATTGATCATGAGTATCCTAAATTTGGAAAAAATCTAAGAAACCTTCATCTTGTGTTATCTATAGATGGAGTGAATCCTTTTGGTTTTCAAAGCAGCACTAATAGTACATGGCCAGTTATGTTGGTAAATTATAACTTTCCACCGTGGTTATGAATGAAATGAAAATACATCATGTTATTTATGCTTATATTAGGAATAAAACAACCAGGTAATGATTTTTTTATTTTTCTCCATTGATTGAGGATATGAAATTATTGCGGGATTCTGGTGTTATATTGTATGATGCCTAGAAAAATGAATATTTCACATTGAGAGTCATGTTATAAAGGATGATGCATTAAATTCCTGATTATAGAGATTTGTCAGGATATAACATTAAATGAACTCAAGGGTGTCCTATTTGAGAATAAGGAACACAATCAATTAGGTTGAAACATTCATCGAAAACTATGTTTCCAGGACATTGCATACTTATACTCTGATGACATAAGTACCGGTCTTGGATGACATCATTTTATGGAAGTTCAGAAAAATGTACAACACTACCTCCACTAATATGTGATAAACTATTTGAGAGATTAAAGTATGTATACACTACTTTTGGTAAATCATTTTTAAAAAATCTTATGAAAACTGATTGTAAAAAGCAATCAATTTTTTTGAAGTGCCATACTATAATTATTTGTACGTCATATATTTTCTTGATGTTATGCATGTTGAAAAAATGTATGTGATAGTGTAATTGGTACAGTACTAAGTGCACCCAATAAAACAAAGGATATAATTAAGGCTAGGTTGGACATGGTTTACATGAGAATATGGGAAGAGTTGGCATCAATGAAGGGTTAAAAGAGAACTTTTCTTCCTCCAACTGCTTACACTCTTTATAGGAAAGAGAGATATCACTATTTCAACTTCTTGAATGACGTAAAGGATTTATAGGGGTATTCAATGAATATCAAGAATGTCATTTCACTGAATGATTTAAAGTTAAAGGGTTTGAAATCACATAATTAACATATTTTGACACAAGATCTAATTCCTGTAGATTTACATTTCATTTTCCCTAGAATGTCCATCATACATTAACCAAGATATGTTTTCTTTTTAAGTATATATGATGAAAAGTTATAGAATAGATGAAATTTTTAGCTATGGAAAGGAGAAGTTATATCCTATTATCTAAACTGTAAATGTTCTTTCCACCAAAATTCATTGATATGATGGTTCACTTGGTGAGAGAGATTCGACAATGTGGTCTTGAACACTATAGATGGATGCACCCCATTTTATATTATTCTTTAATAAGAATTATGTTATGATAGGGTGGTATATAAATATAGTGAAAATAATCTCATGAGGATATCCCATAAGCACAAGGACCTTGGAAATTTCTACATCTATACAAGTATTAGTGTATGTATAATAATATTTCACTATCCAAACACATATAAAAATGAATTACTTATTTTTCTAAATGTTTTTTCAGTGTCCAAAACAATAAAATGGAAAATATTATGGGTATTATATTTTTAAATTTATTATAGTGACCACATAAGAATTGGTTTCTTATATAGGTGGATTTTTGTTCGAGTTGGGGTGGTTTGTTCATAGTTGATCATTCTTATGAGAAATTGGACTTCGATGCTGTAACTAAGATAATGAAAAAAAAGGAAATGAGTCAAGAATGTATACAACCATCATTAAAAGATGAATTCCTACTACTTATTTAATTAATTGTGTCATTATTTTATCTACTATTTTTAAGTTAATTTTCTTATCACTATTATATAATACTTATTTAGTATTTTTCATAGATATTGTGGGATTTCATATTTTTCTTTCAATATTTTTCAATGGGCCACAAAATAGATAACATGTTCCTTTCTGTCAATGCTACCATAATTTCCATTGCTTTTATTTGTTGATCTACCAACACAGTATATTGAGTTGATGTTATAAGCCCAAAACAATTTCACATTGTTGAAAACCAAAAGCGTAACATCCCAGGTAAATGAAGAATAAGGAATATTTAATATTTATTAATATTTTTGAATTAAATATTATTTTTACTTTAAAAGGGTTTCTATGTTCCATAGCATACTCGATACGCAACAACGAGTTTCTTTGGAATCTTAGGTTGCACACTAATAATATAATATTATTATTTTAAATGGTAGTTAACTCCTAGCCGTTGTAATGGCGGGAATGAATGAAAATAAATAAAATATTATTATACATGATTGTTAAATTTATTTACATTATCCAATAAAAATTCAGAGTCTTAAAATGTGAATGAATCTAATTTTAAGCATAATTTTCATTAAAAGGCCGATTTATCGCCTTTTAATGGAAAACCCTTTTTAAATCTAGTTTTGTTCACTTTAATGAATTATATATTACCAAATAAAATCCGTATTTATAATTGATACATCAAAATATACTTTGTGTAAATTTTTGGAATTTTTCCGATAAAGTTCATTTTTTAATGAATAGTGAAAATATTGTATTTTAATTAAAATTTATGTTTTAATATAATTTATTTATATGGTTAGATTATATTTTTAATTGTTTTTAAAGTGTAATTAGAATATATTTTTACCATTTAATACAATTTTAGTCATTGGAATTAATTTCACTTTGAAATTGGACATAAACAAGTATCAATCTTTTGATAGTTATTGTTTCTTAAAAACACGCTATTTGTTTTAACAACGAGATTTAATTCTAAAATTAATTAATGAAACTTTTATGTTTTGAATTTGGAAAAATGGAAATCATTTTTGAATTTGGAATATCAAATATAGATTAGTCTGAATTTTTGGTATTTTTCTGAAAAACTTCAATTTTTGATGAATAGTGAAACCACTTAGTGGTAGTCAAAAAACCGACTTTTTCATTTAAATGAAATTTGACCACTTTTGTGAATTGAATTTCAAAAATACGACATACATGGTTGTTATCAAGAAGTAAAATTTGGTTCATTAAGATGAAAATAATTTTTGGTGAATAGTAACTTTTGACTTTTATTTACCGCGGTTAAAGGTAATTAAGGTAATTCAAGGTAAAAAGAATATTATAATAATTCAAAATTACCTTAAAACTTTTCCAAACCTTATTGGTTGAGTCATTTACGACCATGGGTATCTTTGGGTCGATTTTGGGACCCCATTGAGCCACTTGGGAGTGATAATGACAATTTAGATTAATTAATTTAATGTGAAGACAAAATTAACATTAACAAAGATCTTTTAGTAATTAATTTTTATATGGTGTTATATAAGTCCTATTTTCAACTATAAATATTATTTGGAAATATAAAAATATTTTCTATATCATGGTATTTTTTTATAATTTTTAGACATCAAATAAAGTAAATTATTTATGACACAATAATGATGCAGTATTTATCTCATTAACAAATGATTTAAATAAATAAGATTGTAATGATTAAAATATTATTCAAAACATGTCCAATTATTATTGGATGATTTTATTTCTACCATGAATCATCTTATCTTTGACTATAATGATTTTTGGACCATTAGAAACCGAATATCATTATATTATAAAATAATATTTTCACACTTTCCTAAAGAGCCCCTCCTCCCCCTTATAAAAGGAGACCACTTCTAACCAATTCCTCACACCTCTAGAGACATTTGGATCCTAAAAACTCTGCCCAATTAAGCTTCCTACATCTCTATACTCCCCCTAGAATCCTTACCTTAGGCAGAAGGCACTTCAAGAATACCTTTAGGTTCAAATCAAAGAAGTTACCCAAAATAAAGGTAACCGTTTCTCTTAAATTATTTTCATTTATTTTACTTCTCCAACACCTGAACTCTTTTTATTTCTTTCTTTTGTAAAAACACCCGTATCCTCAGTATACTATGATGTTGTTATAATAATTATTCGAACTACACTTACACACACCTCCATCTAATGGATGAATAACATAATGATTCTGTGGATGGAAAACTAACGCCTCACGAAATGATGATTGTTCAATTACATCTTACCACCTCTCATGGTGGCCATTATGATGGAACTGTATTTATATATGATATATATTATGTTTATGATTTCATTATTCTTCTGTACTTCCTAATTATATCAAGCCTTTATGGTTTCCATAGTGGGTAAATACGATAATCTCATTTGAGGAAGTGGGGACTACCGCCCACTTAAAGTGATGTGACTCGTTAATGCCTTATGTGAAATGTATAAAGGATAGTGTTAATGATATTATATAAGATATTATACTGTAATTATAATATACCTATGTATCATTATGTTTTATTTCCATTAAAATAAGAAATAGAAATGAAAGTAGCGTTCATGCGTACGTACGACTTACCGTCTCTATGAACGGTGAATTTCATTTCTTACCTCTAAATGTTATGTAATATTATAAATACATGTATATACTGAATATATATGATATATATGATATCTAAATCATGAATATCATTCTGGATATAATGGACTATTGGCCACATGGACAACTTGAAAATATAAGGTGTTCTTTTTTGACTCAAGTGCCAAATATCGACAAAAGGAAAGTTATTAACTTAAATGATTACATAATGTTTATAACATGGCAATAAGTGATATAAAATGAATAATAAAATTGAAAAAGGTTCTTAAGCAAGTAGAAATTAACTTTAGTTTATTATTCAGGATATTAAAGAACAATCTAGTCAAGTCGGACACAAGGTAAGGGACTTCGTCTCAATCTCCTTTCATTGAGGCATATTTGGTTTTAATACAGGACTTTATTTTATACGCTGTATAAACACCCTTGAATTTTCAAAGGTAATATTTTTTTACGAAGTGTTTTACTAAACGACAAAATAGAATGTTTCTTTTAACGAAAGCGGTGACAATGACCTTTTCACCGCCGTGAGTATTATTTGATCTTTGGCTTCCTCAACAAGCCGTACTATTTTTAAAAGAAAATAAATACCTTATAATATTTTACGTATTTTTGGTATTGAAAATGGTTTTGAAAATGGATTTGTTATGTCAATATATTTTAGTTATATATTGTGATTGAAAAATAAAAATTTTTCCTTTCCTTTATATTTTTTGTATGTGATATGATTTTATATTGGTACTTGGACATTTGACGGGTGGTTACATGATAAACCAAATGACGGGTGGTGCCGTGAATACCAGGATGGGTGGTTACGTTATAACCTCCAATGAATTGGGTATGGAAGTTGGCCTTATGGCTATTCCATTTAGTGATATGTTTGGAAGTCGATCGTATGGTTATTCCATTTATGTATGTTTATGTCCCAAGTTACCTTTATATGTTATGTGTTATTTATATGGGTTTTATGCTAATCTTTTGGTTACAAAAGTGTAAGTAATGATCTTTTATTCAGTGAAGAGTATTTACTACTTCATAAAGGTGAAAAGTATTACTTATGTTAAAGTATTCATGGTTTACTTATTATTTTGAAAAAACTAACAGTTTTACTTCTTTGTATATCCCTTACTGAGATTTTTATGCTCATCCCAAGTTTCTGGAACGTTTTTCATAGGACATAATTTGGAATAGGGTCAAGGACGCGATCAAGGAAAATTCATGCTGTCTTAAATATGGAACTAGACATGACTCTTTTTTTAAGAGTTCATGTTTTGAAAAAAATAGATACTGGGTAGAAGTGTCTACTTTGTAATCCTTTGAGATGTAATAGTTATGGCCTAATTCTCTAAAACTCTAAACCTGAAAAGATCCTCAATGTGAATTATTCATTTAATTCAATATTAAGTAATGTTTTAAGGCTCGGTCCTTATAGTTTGTATCAGAGGTCAGTTTAGATAACTTTAGGAGTTAGGATATTGTTAAATTAATATCCATAAAGTAATTTATGTTAATATCGATATCAGTTAGCATTTACAGATTACCCTGTTCCTTTGCCTAAGATATTTCTGTGTTCAGAATGGTTTTTCATGGAGGAAACATGACAGTTGTGATGGGAAGGCATACAGAGGTAAATGAACTTCCAAATCAGTATACTGAGATGTTCAGAATCGGAATTGAATAGTTTACTACAGTGATGGATGTGTTGACTTAGGTGATAAATGGTGGTTGTGTTTATTTATGATATTTTGATCTATTCTAAAGTTAAAGAGGAGCATCAAATTCATTTAAGGGTTGTCTTGCAAACCTAAAAAGAAAATAAACTTTATGGGAAATTCAGAAAGTGTGGGTTTTGGTTACAACAAATTTCTCTCCTTAGTCACATTGTTTAAAAAAATGGCATAACTGTTGATCCTGCTAAAACAAAACTTGTTGAATAATGGACAAGACCCACAAATATAACCAAGATCCGTAGTTTTCTTGGTTTGGCAGGTTATTAAAGGAGGGTTGTTGAAACTTTTTCACGGTTATCTAGTCCAATGAATAAGTTAACTCTAAAAGGTGTTAAGTTCATCTGGACAAAAGAATGTGATGATTGTTTTTAGGAATTGAAAAGGAGATTGGTGAATGCTCTAGTTTTGGAACTGCCATCCAGAAATGGTGAGTTTGTTATCTACAGTGATGCTTTGTTGAAAGGACTGGGATGTGTCCTAATGTAGAATGATCATGTAATTTCTTATGCTTCACGTCAATTGAAACCTCATGAGTTAAATTACCCTACACATGATTTGTAATTTGCTGTTGTTGTTTTTGCCTTAAAAATTTGGAGGAATCATTTGTATGGAGTGAAGTGTGAAATATATACTGATCACACAAGATTAAAGTATATATTCACTCAGAAAGAATTGAACATGAGATAGAGGAGATGGTTGGGATTAATCAAGGATTATGATTGCATGATCCATTATCATTTGGGAAAAGAAAATAAAGTGGCTGATGCTTTGAGTCGAAAAATTAATACTTCATTAACCATGCTATGTTTGGAATGAGATCCTTTGGTTTTTGATTTGATGAACTTTGGTATAGAAGTTGTTGGTGCAGGGAATTCATCTGTTTTGTTTCAAGTGTCAGTGAAATCATCTCTATCAGACAGAATAAAGCAAGCGCAGAAAGAAGCAATAGTAGAAAAAAGGTCTTTAACGTTGTTTTTTTATTTTTTACGTCGGTTTTTAACCGATGTTGAAGTCGCCGACGTAAAAAATATGACTTTCTATGTCGGTTTTTGTAAACCGATGCCAAAAACAAATTTCATTTGTTTTTTAGCATCAGTTTTGTAAAAAATAAAAGCCAAATAAACTCATCCGCATCATTTTTGTTGTCTATTTCCATAAAAACCGACGCCAAAATGTTGAAATAATAGTTTCAGCGTCGGTTCTTGAAAAAAACCGACACCATAAATGGAAAAAAATTATTTTTGGCATTAGTTTTTACAAAAACCGACGCCAAAAAGTAATTTTTTATTCTTCTATGTTTTATAGAATTTCCTAATCTTCGATTTGACAGTTCGTGGAGCTAAAACGGAGTTACAGATCAAAAGTTATGGCCGTCGGAAGTTGAACAAGTCAAAGTTTTGATTGATAAAACTTGTTTTAAAGAAAACAAGATAAAAATGAATTAAAATCACATACACCAAATGATATAAAATATACATAATACTTCAAAAAAATTTCAATTGTTTTTGGATCTTCCATTGAAATGATATGTTGTTTATCATCATATATCTTATATTTAGTGTATAACTCATGCGATAATGAAAACGACGATCGATAATTAAACTTACACCAAGCTTGGTAAATCTCATCCGAATGTTTTCTATTTTTAACTCGATAATAAAAGTAAATCATCATTATATAAAATCTAATCGAGTTGCTTAGAAATAAAGGAAATTAATAATTAATAAAATAAATGAATAGAATAGGTACCATATTCAAATTAATGATTGATGCTGTGTTGAAAACATGATGAACCGAAGAGGATGAAAATGATGAATGAAGGAGAAAAGGATTTATATATAGTAAATGAAAATATTGTTGATTGAGTTGTATGAAAATGTAGGTGGGATTTTAAAAAGTTAAACACGCGTTGTGAAAAAAATTTAAATTCTGATCCCGCGTATTGGTGAATACTATTTGGCGTCGGTTTTTAAACAAACCGATGCGAAAAAGATAAAAAAACATATGTTTCGCGTCGATTTTTTATCAAAACCGACACAAAAATTAAAAAAAAATTGTTTTTTGTGTCGTTTTTTAAAAAAACCGACGCGAAAAACAAAAAAACATTTTTGGCGTCGGTTTTTATGAAAACCGACGCGAAAAGTAAAAAAATTATTTTTGGCGTCGGTTTTTTTCAAAACCAACGCGAAAATCAAAAAAAAATTTGGTGTCTATTTTTATGAAAACTGATGCCAAAACATAAAAAAAAATTACCTGCTTTTAGAGAATTCCTTAAGCTTTGGTTTGACTATTTGGCGTCAGTTTTTAAATAAACCGATGCGAAAAAGATAAAAAAAATATATGTTTCGCGTCGGTTTTTTTTCAAAACCGACGCGAAAAGTAAAAAAAATTGTTTTTCGTGTCGGTTTTTAAAAAAACCGACGCGAAAAATAAAAAACGTTTTTGGCGTCGGTTTTTATGAAGACTGACGCGAAAAGTAAAAAAAATTATTTTTGGCGTCATTTTTTTTCAAAACCAACGTGAAAAAAAATTTTAGTGTCAATTTTTATGAAAACCAACACCAAAACATAAAAAAAAAATTTAGCAGGTTTTAGAGAATTCCTTAAGCTTCGGTTTGACTAGTCGTGGAGCTAAAACGGACTTACGGATTAAAAGTTATGGCCTTTCAAAGTTGGACTTAATTAAGACTTTTTTTAGAGAAGATCAACTTACAACATCCATAACTTTTGATCCGTAACTCTGTTTTGGCTCCATGACCAGTCAAATAAAATATTAGGAAATTATCTATAGGACTGTAATTTTTTTTTTCAAATTTTTGGAGTCTGTTTTTAAGAAAACCGACGCGAAAAGGAAAATAAAATTATTTTTGGCGTCGGTTTTTTTCAAAACTGACGCAAAAATCAAATTTTTTTGGCGTCGGTTTTTCTGAAAACCGACGCCAAAACATAAAATGTTTTTTACCAAGTTTTAGATAATTCTTTAAGCTTCGATTTGACTGGTCATGGAGCTAAAACAGAGTTACGGATTAAAATTTATGGCCTTTCAAAGTTGGACTTAATTAAGACTTCTTTTAGAGAAGATCAACTTCCAACATCCATAACTTTTAATTCATAACTCTATTTTTTCTCCATGACCAGTCAAATAAAAGCTTAGGGAATTATATATAGGAATGTATTTTTTTTTAATTTTTTGCATCGGTTTTTATAAAAACCGACGTCATAACATTTTTTTTTATTTTTTCGCGTCGGTTTTTTTAAAAACTGACGCCAAAAATTCTCCGAAAAAATATTTTACGCCGGTTTATAAGAAACCGACATCAAATTGACGACGTTAAACATGATTTTTCTACTAGTGAAGACATTGAGTTGTAGAAAAAGGTAGAGTTGGTTTAGAAGGTTAAGTTGCCTGAATTTAACATTGATAATGATTGTGTTTAGAGATTTGGTAAGAGATTATGTGTACCTTGTGATTCACATTTGAAGAATGAGTTGTTATGTGAAGATCATAGTTCTCCGTTTTTAGTTCATCCTGGTAGTACTAAGACGTACAGAGATCTTCAGGAGTATTACTGGTGGGATGGAATGAAAAGAGATATTGCTGATTTTACTATGAAGTGTTTGACTTGTCAGCAGGTTAAAGCAGAGTGGCAGTTACCGAAAGGGATGATTCAACCTCTACCAGTGCTAGAGTGGAAATAGGAAAATACATCCATGGACTTCGTTGTGGGATTACCAAATACATCTCGAGGTAATAATGCAATCTGGGTTATAGTTGATCGATTGACTAAATCTTCTCATTTATTTCCTATTCGAGATACGTTGTCTCTAGATCAACTTGCTCGGTTGTATATTAAAGAGATAGTCAGGTTGCATAGAGTTCTCCTCTCCATTGTATCTGATCGTGATCACAGGTTTACTTCTAACTTTTGGAAAGGCCTTCAGAAGTCGTTGGGTACTGAATTAAATTTTAGTACAACTTTTCATTTGCAATCAGATGGATAGTCAGAATGAACAATACAGACCTTGGAGGATATGCTACGTGCTTGTTCACTAGATTATCAGGGAAGTTGGGACCAATATCTTTCTTTGGTTGAATTTTCTTATAATAACAGTTTTCATTCCAGTATACAAATGGCTCTGTTTGAGGCATTATATGGAAAACGATGTCGAACTCCAGCTTTTTGGGATGAATTAGGTGAAAGGAAGCTGATGAGACCATAATTGTTAGAAGAGATGGCAAGAGAAATTTCAGTTGATTCAGAAGCACATGAGAAGAGCTCAGAGCAGACAGAAAATTTATGCTGATAACCAGAGGAAGGATCTTTCCTTTGAGGTAGGTGATCATGTCTTTCTCAAAGTTTCTCCATGGAAAAGCGTGATGCATTTTGGTAAGAAGGAAAAGTTGAGTATGAGGTTCATTGGACCTTATGAAATTCTAGATAAAGTTGGATCAGTTGCGTATAGAGTGGTTTTACCTCCAAGTTTATCTCAGGTACACAATGTTTTTCATATTTCAATGTTGAGAAAGTATATGCCAGATCCATCTCATGTTTTGAGCCCAAAGGTAGTTCAGTTGAAAGAGAATCTCTCTTATGAAGAACAACCAGTTCCGATTCTTGACCGTAGATGTAACGCCCCGACCCCAGCTGCCCAGAGTCGGTGCATTACTTCGTAACATTGGCATGATCACAAGAAAGATCAAATCTCGAAAGACCGATTGGTTTAGTAGCCTTGGAAACACTAGATATAATCATAAAGTTTTACATTACATTTCATAGTGAAAAACTACTACAACAACAAAGTCTTCATATCCACACTATTAACCCCTCATAATATCCCTGCAAGTCATTCATAATTTACTTCTTCACTACCTGGGAAAAATAAAACATAGAAAAGGGGTGAGCTCAAATGCCCAGTAAGGATAACAATATAGAGGAACATTCAAAATAAGCGTAAACATTTAAGGCAATGAATTACTAAAACAAAAGCCTTTTAAACTTGAACTTCAACATAGTATGGCAAAAGTAAAATGAAATAATGCCATTTACTTATTCACATGGATATTCTACTAATCGAATAATCACATGCAAAAATCAATAACCACTTTCATAATGTTGGAATGCATAATGCTAAACGTTAATTTCTTTGTCTAGGCCTCATCCCAAGACCTAGGGGTTACTTCTAACCGGAACCCAACCCGGAGTGCCTCTAATAACCGGACACCAACCCGGAGTGCCTCTAATAACCGGACACCAACCCGGAGTGCCTCTAATAACCGGACACCAACCCGGAGGGCATACTTTTACCAGTCCCTAACCTGGAGGGCTTACTTTAACCAGTCCCCAACCTGGAGGGCTTACTTTTACCAGTCCCCAACCTGGAGGGCTTACTTTTACCAGTCCCCAACCTAGAGGGCTTACTTTTACCGGTCCCCAACCCGGAACATACTTGTTTAGCACATTCATCTGAAGAAAAGTTTGAAATATAACATAAATATTCGGATTAAAACTAGCATACGAAATGTCAATAATTTCACCATAAACTATGAATGGTATAAAAATAGCACATCCACAGTCAAACATATCACAAAACCTTCAATTCAATATAGAATTTTTGTATCATAATAAATCAACTTCAAATAATCTTAAAATCCATCAAAGGATGTTGACATAGATGAAATCAAAATTCTTTTTAAAGAAGTATCTCTTTTTATTTTGAAATCATTTAAGATCCATATAAAATAAAACATTTTCTTTGAAAATATTCTTATAAGCTTGTATGGAAAGCTTCGACGATTTTATAACGGCGGAAAATAACCGCACCCGCCGTATAAGTTAAAAAAACATTCTTACCTCAATTCTGTCGAAAAGGTTAAAAAGAACATTGTTTTGAAAACGACGGAAAGATTCCTTTATAAACCTCTTATAAAAAGTCAAACAAGGGTATAAATGACTTTAACCCATATTCTTGTAAATATTAAAAATGTTTTGAAATACATTTCGAAGAAACATGGATGTGGATGATAACGAGATCCCAGTAGATTATTACGTATAAACAACCTCGGATAAAGAAGAGATTGTGAAATAACCCTTACCTTGTACTTTTCCTTTGTTGGGGTAGGTTAACCTCCTGTATAATGGTGAAATAATTGTTATTAAATTATACAAGAATCATATACATTAATATGATATCATATATGATCTTTTAACATTGCTTTATTAATAATATCTTAGTATTATCGTCGTTTCAGGTGATAATCGATTCGTTCTTCTTAAATGTTTGGTTACGTAAGACATGTTTGTAATGGATAGATTATATCTTATTCATAATCAGAATGATATTAACATTATTTTTAACCCTAAAATGAGAATAAGACTTGAATGGATACGATGGAGGATGGATCTCACCGCGTTCGTGGAGACGGTAGTCCGTACGTACGCACGAACGCTACTTCCATTTAATTTTTATTTTAAAAGAATTGAATCCAAATGATACATAGGTATATTACTATTCCAGTATAATATAATATTTTATATATGTTACTTATGTTCATTAACACCATCCTTTATACGTTCCATGTGTGGTATGAACGAGTCATATCATTTTAAGGGGGCGGTAGTCCGCACTTCCTCAAATGAAATTATCGTATGTATATACAACATGAAACGAATAATGGTATGAAATAAAATGGAATTACAGAAGCTTATATATAAAATATATATCATTAATATCATATTTAATTATAGTTCCATCATAATGGCCACCATGAGAGGCGGTAAGATGTATTTGAACAATCATCGTTTCGTGAGGCGTTAGTTTGCCATCCACAGAAACATTATGTTCATCATCCATTACATAGAGATGTGTGTATGTGTAGTTTGAATACTTCTTATAACAACATCCTAGTATATTGAGGATACTGGTGTTGTTACAATAGAAAGGAAATAAAAAGAGTTTTGGGGTTGGAGAAGCAAAATAAATGAAAATAATTTAAGAGAAATCGTTACCTTTAATTTAGGTAACTCACTTTGGTTGGAACCAAAGGACTTCTTGAAATGCTTTCTTCCTAAGGGGAAGCTTCAAGGAGGAAGAGAGGGATGTGGGGAGATTAGTTGGGCAGAGTTTGGACAAGCCAAGTGGCTTGAGAGGTGTGTGGAAAAGGGAAGGAGGAGTGCCCTTTTTATAAGAGGGGTGAGGGGCACCTTTGGAAAAGCTAGAAATATTAATTTATAATAAATTCATATTCGGTTTCTAATGGCTCCAAAGTTGACTATTCAAATGTTGAGGTGGGGATGGGTCGAAAAAAACTCATCCAATAGAATTTAGACAGGTTTGGGTACTTATATTAACCTTATCTTTAAGTATTAACTCTAAGTTAATTAGTTTCACTTTTACAATGTCTCTTTGTATTTTTATATAATATGGTTAATAAACATACTATATACATCCAAGCGACCCCCAAGTGGTCCATTAATGATTAACCTATCATAATATAAGTCTCTTGGCCGAACCTTAGATTTTTAGGAATTTAATATCAATTAATAATATAATATTTGTTTTAAGAACTCTTTTATGTCAATTTTGACACTATTCAATAGTTGATTTTTGTGAAACTCATAACAGATTGATTACTTCGAACAAAGTCAATTAAATCAATCCTAATATATCATATTATCCTATAAAATTAGTTTAATTCATTAAAAGTTTCATATTATATTTATTTGGGTATTTATAATATCACTTATTTTAATTTTTCACTATTATAGTAATTACTGCATCATCATTGTGTCATAAATAAAATAAATTATTTAATGTCTAAAAATTATAAATAAACTATCATTATGTAGGAACTCTTTTTAGCTTTCTAATGAATATTTATAATCGAAAATCCAACATGTATAACCTTATGTAAAAATTCTTCTTCTAAAAGATGTAAGCTTATGCCATTTTTGTATTCATTTTAACTTAATTAAAATAAAGTGTCATTATCACTCACAAGTGGATCCATGGGGTACCAAAATAGACCCAAAGATGCCCATGGTCGACCATGTATCAACCAATATGGTTAAGACACGTTTTAGGGTAATTTATTATTATTATAATATTATTTTTTAACCCTTATTTACCGGATTTACCCTTAACCATGGTAAATAAAATATTTACCGCAGTAATTATTCAAAATGTCTAAAAATAAAAGTTACCTATTTACACAATTTGAACATCCTGATTCCAAATATGGAATCCATTTTTCTAAATTCAAAACACAGAAGTGGCAGAAATTAATTTAAAATTAATTCCCGCTGTCAAAACAAAAAGCGTGTTTTTAAGAGATAATAACTATCAAAAGATTGACACTTGTTTATGTTCGGTTTAATTGTAAAATTATTTCCAATGACCAACATTATATTAAGTGGTAAAAATATATTCTAAATATACTTTAAAACCACTCAAATTAATAATTTATCACTATTAATTATTTTGATTAAAAAAGTTGTTTTTAATTAAAATTTAGTAATTTTCACTATTCATCAAAATATGAAAGTTATCCGAAATGTACCAAAATTTCACCTTAGGCTAAATTAGATATTCCAAATCCAAAAATGAAGTCCATTTCAAAATATAAAATATATATAATTTCAAAATTTAGGTATTACTATTCATAACAGCTTGTTTGATCGGTTGTGGTGTGTGTTAAAACTCAAGGTTGCGTACAACACACGCTACTATTTTATTCAAAGGAAAGCGTACCGTGGAAGCTTGGGATGTTTCATTTTAAATTTTTTTTTGATGTCCCAATTTATTCAGATAGTTTAAAATATTTTATTTAAAAAGGTTTCACTATTAAAGTTGATAAAAGTGCAATACTGAAAATGAATCTGTTCTTGCATTATGACTAAGAAACTCATAATAGGGATTCTAAAATTATAAGGATTATATAAAGTTCAAAATGTTGTTAATACTATTAATGACCTCTTTTAATGGCTTTTTTTTTGTACGTCATGGTGTGATTGAACTCAGTGTTGCGTGTAGTGCAAGTTATTGAATTATTTTTAAGAAATAACACACTATGAAATCATGGGGTGTTACATTCTCCCCTCCTTCAATAAATTGCGTCCTCGCAATTTGAAATTGTTCTTCGAAAATAAAAGGTTGATAATAGAAAATATCTTTGTGGGAAAACCCACATCGGAAATTAGGTTACTAAAATTTAGTCTTAATATGAGGAAAAGAGAAATGAAAGAGTCACCACCAAATTATGATCTCGATTAGGAGAACATTGGTGGCAATTAGAGACATATAATTGGAGGAAAAACGTAAATATTTATAGGTAGTGATTGAGATCATCAATCACAAACAAGTGTATAATTGTGGTCCTTAAATTCATCAATCTATGATGATTTGAAATACCATCGGTTCAACAAAACATAGGGTATTAGGATAACACATTTTTGACGTTTCAAAATATCATAGTTGAAATCCCACATCGAAAAATGAATTAACGAGGCCTCTATTTAAAATAAAGAGTGGAAAGTATGAAGATTACCGAAAATAACACATACTAGGGTTCCATGTAGGAAAATATGGATATGGAAGAGAAATCTAACCATCAATTATCTGATGGAGAGTGGTAGAGAACATGGCTATGAAAAGGCCAACAATCCCAAGGCCATAAATTAGTGATGATTTAAGGTACCATCTAGGACAACATTTTTGTTCTAAGTTCCTTTTATTAATGTTGAGGAATTTATTTATGAGTTTGTCTAAGATCATAAGGAGATATACTTACTTTATAATTAGAGTTTTATCTAATAATAAATTTCTACCACAAACTCATCTTTCACTCTAAGAGATAATAGAACGTAAAAAAAAATTTATACAGGGTTCCAAAATAAATGAATTTATAATTCATATACCAGATCTTTTAATAAAAACTAAATTATTTAATCCAGGACATCTCGTGGGCCAGTGGTAGGTGATACACCCTTGTCGCCCTTCAATTGCGGGTTCAAGTCTCGCAGCCTTGCCGGACGCGATGGGTTGCCACCCGACCTCCGGGTTGTCCTTTTATGGCAATCCAAAATAATCCAAACTAGAACTATCCAAAATACTTCTGTCCAAACTCACAGTCCAACATTCATAAGGAAGGTAAACACAATATAGATCCTTTTTACCCCGTAATAGCATATGAATACCTTCATCATGTATTACCATATTCCTTATTGATTACATTCATGCTCCCTTATTCCATATAGAATGCTGGATATACTTCATTAATCCAAAAATGTTTTAAACCCCAACAATGATGGAATATACAAATCATTAATCAGTTCCAAGGTAGTCAAGAATATCCAATATAATTTATCCAAAACAATCACATATTATTCCAAAATCACTACCTCAGTATCAGAACTATATTATGGTTTATCATTCTCTCAACCATATATTTTCCAAAAATCTATCCTGCTAATGAGTCATTTTTCTTTGTTCCACACAATCTCAAGTCCTTAATGAAATAGTACTGCAGTACAATCCTTATATACTCCATAATTATTATAACAAGTACATTGTTGATACAAAGCTCAATTGACATAATCAACATAAGAACTCTAATCATTCCTCTTCATCTGTGGTAGTATCATAACTTGATTATTATCCAATAACATCATTTGAGGCATAGTCTGATGACTGGGACATAGGTTCGCGTAGTGTCCAAACTCCTTGCAAATGAAGCATTGTACATTTAAAACCATTTTCTTACCCTTGCAGTCACGTACTTTGTGCCCTTTTCCTCCACACTTATAACAAACTCCCATTCCTTTCAGGCAAGTTCCAGGGTGTTTCTTTCCACAGTTACCACATATGGGAAAATTCTTCTTTTCCCTCTTCCCTTTATCCATCTTTCTCTCTTCCATCCTTTTCTTCTCTTGCTTCCCTTCAAAGCCATAGGACTCAGTAAACTCTTTACATATCTTATCAACACATGATATTATTTCTTCATATGATGATAATACATGGGAGACTATTTCTCTTATCAATTCTAGCTTAAGACCATGAAAGATATGATCCTTCCTTCTATTTGGATCATGTGCATTTCTGGAGTTCTCATTCCTTCTACTGGGCGACATTTCTAAACAATGGCATAAACTAGATCAGTTTATGAATCAAAATACATAATCCCATACTTATAAAACACTTAACATAAATTGAACTATTTATGGATATAATCCATAATCATAAAAATGTTTTCTTTGAGGAAGTATATACTCATAAACCCTTCATAATGATTTGTAATGAAAATGAGAGTTATCCTAAGCATATCCCCCGGGAGTGTCGTAACCAAGAGTGCAGCAAGGCCCGTTGTCGTGCACCAGTTCCCGTTCGAGTCTAGCTCAAAGCGGTGTTTTCGGGTTTTACCCCTAGGTACATCTGTGCCAGAGCCGCCTCTACCTGCTCGTATCCAGACAGGGATGTATTGCTCGGAAAACTCACAAAATCTCTACAATACCAAAATTCTAGGAAGTTCTTCTATACTAATCCTCAAAGTTCATCTTAGGTCTACGTGCTCTAATCAGAGTTTATCTAAATCTAGTTTCCAAGGTTTGTACTAAACTTCCTCTGATACCAACTGTAACGCCCCGACCCCAGCTGCCCAGAGTCGGTGCATTACTTCGTAACATTGGCATGATCACAAGAAAGATCAAATCTCGAAAGACCGATTGGTTTAGTAGCCTTGGAAACACTAGATATAATCATAAAGTTTTACATTACATTTCAAAGTGAAAAACTACTACAACAACAAAGTCTTCATATCCACACTATTAACCCCTCATAATATCCCTGCAAGTCATTCATAATTTACTTCTTCACTACCTGGGAAAAATAAAACATAGAAAAGGGGTGAGCTCAAATGCCCAGTAAGGATAACAATATAGAGGAACATTCAAAATAAGCGTAAACATTTAAGGCAATGAATTACTAAAACAAAAGCCTTTTAAACTTGAACTTCAACATAGTATGGCAAAAGTAAAATGAAATAATGCCATTTACTTATTCACATGGATATTCTACTAATCGAATAATCACATGCAAAAATCAATAACCACTTTCATAATGTTGGAATGCATAATGCTAAACGTTAATTTCTTTGTCTAGGACTCATCCCAAGACCTAGGGGTTACTTCTAACCGGAACCCAACCCGGAGTGCCTCTAATAACCGGACACCAACCCGGAGTGCCTCTAATAACCGGACACCAACCCGGAGTGCCTCTAATAACCGGACACCAACCCGGAGGGCATACTTTTACCAGTCCCTAACCTGGAGGGCTTACTTTAACCAGTCCCCAACCTGGAGGGCTTACTTTTACCAGTCCCCAACCTGGAGGGCTTACTTTTACCAGTCCCCAACCTGGAGGGCTTACTTTTACCGGTCCCCAACCCGGAACATACTTGTTTAGCACATTCATCTGAAGAAAAGTTTGAAATATAACATAAATATTCGGATTAAAACTAGCATACGAAATGTCAATAATTTCACCATAAACTATGAATGGTATAAAAATAGCACATCCACAGTCAAACATATCACAAAACCTTCAATTCAATATAGAATTTTTGTATCATAATAAATCAACTTCAAATAATCTTAAAATCCATCAAAGGATGTTGACATAGATGAAATCAAAATTCTTTTTAAAGAAGTATCTCCTTTTATTTTGAAATCATTTAAGATCCATATAAAATAAAACATTTTCTTTGAAAATATTCTTATAAGCTTGTATGGAAATCTTCGACGATTTTATAACGGCGGAAAATAACCGCACCCGCCGTATAAGTTAAAAAAACATTCTTACCTCAATTCTGTCGAAAAGGTTAAAAAGAACATTGTTTTGAAAACGACGGAAAGATTCCTTTATAAACCTCTTATAAAAAGTCAAACAAGGGTATAAATGACTTTAACCCATATTCTTGTAAATAGTAAAAATGTTTTGAAATACATTTCGAAGAAACATGGATGTGGATGATAACGAGATCCCAGTAGATTATTACGTATAAACAACCTCGGATAAAGAAGAGATTGTGAAATAACCCTTACCTTGTACTTTTCCTTTGTTGGGGTAGGTTAACCTCCTGTATAATGGTGAAATAATTGTTATTAAATTATACAAGAATCATATACATTAATATGATATCATATATGATCTTTTAACATTGCTTTATTAATAATATCTTAGTATTATCGTCGTTTCAGGTGATAATCGATTCGTTCTTCTTAAATGTTTGGTTACGTAAGACATGTTTGTAATGGATAGATTATATCTTATTCATAATCAGAATGATATTAACATTATTTTTAACCCTAAAATGAGAATAAGACTTGAATGGATACGATGGAGGATGGATCTCACCGCGTTCGTGGAGACGGTAGTCCGTACGTACGCACGAACGCTACTTCCATTTAATTTTTATTTTAAAAGAATTGAATCCAAATGATACATAGGTATATTACTATTCCAGTATAATATAATATTTTATATATGTTACTTATGTTCATTAACACCATCCTTTATACGTTCCATGTGTGGTATGAACGAGTCATATCATTTTAAGGGGGCGGTAGTCCGCACTTCCTCAAATGAAATTATCGTATGTATATACAACATGAAACGAATAATGGTATGAAATAAAATGGAATTACAGAAGCTTATATATAAAATATATATCATTAATATCATATTTAATTACAGTTCCATCATAATGGCCACCATGAGAGGCGGTAAGATGTATTTGAACAATCATCGTTTCGTGAGGCGTTAGTTTGCCATCCACAGAAACATTATGTTCATCATCCATTAGATAGAGATGTGTGTATGTGTAGTTTGAATACTTCTTATAACAACATCCTAGTATATTGAGGATACTGGTGTTGTTACAATAGAAAGGAAATAAAAAGAGTTTTGGGGTTGGAGAAGCAAAATAAATGAAAATAATTTAAGAGAAATCGTTACCTTTAATTTAGGTAACTCACTTTGGTTGGAACCAAAGGACTTCTTGAAATGCTTTCTGCCTAAGGGGAAGCTTCAAGGAGGAGGAGAGGGATGTGGGGAGCTTATTTGGGCAGAGTTTGGACAAGCCAAGTGGCTTGAGAGGTGTGTGGAAAAGGGAAGGAGGAGTGCCCTTTTTATAAGAGGGGTGAGGGGCACCTTTGGAAAAGCTAGAAATATTAATTTATAATAAATTCATATTCGGTTTCTAATGGCTCCAAAGTTGACTATTCAAATTTTGAGGTGGGGATGGGTCGAAAAAAACTCATCCAATAGAATTTAGACAGGTTTGGGTACTTATATTAACCTTATCTTTAAGTATTAACTCTAAGTTAATTAGTTTCACTTTTACAATGTCTCTTTGTATTTTTATATAATATGGTTAATAAACATACTATATACATCCAAGAGACCCCCAAGTGGTCCATTAATGATTAACCTATCATAATATAAGTCTCTTGGCCGAATCTTAGATTTTTAGGAATTTAATATCAATTAATAATATAATATTTGTTTTAAGAACTCTTTTATGTCAATTTTGACACTATTCAATAGTTGATTTTTGTGAAACTCATAACAGATTGATTACTTCTAACAAAGTCAATTAAATCAATCCTAATATATCATATTATCCTATAAAATTAGTTTAATTCATTAAAAGTTTCATATTATATTTATTTGGGTATTTATAATATCACTTATTTTAATTTTTCACTATTATAGTAATTACTGCATCATCATTGTGTCATAAATAAAATAAATTATTTAATGTCTAAAAATTATAAATAAACTATCATTATGTAGGAAATCGTTTTAGCTTTCTAATGAATATTTATAATCGAAAATCCAACATGTATAACCTTATGTAAAAATTCTTCTTCTAAAAGATGTAAGCTTATGCCATTTTTGTATTCATTTTAACTTAATTAAAATAAAGTGTCATTATCACTCACAAGTGGATCCATGGGGTCCCAAAATAGACCCAAAGATGCCCATGGTCGACCATGTATCAACCAATAGGGTTAAGACACGTTTTAGGGTAATTTATTATTATTATAATATTATTTTTTAACCCTTATTTACCGGATTTACCCTTAACCATGGTAAATAAAATATTTACCGCAGTAATTATTCAAAATGTCTAAAAATAAAAGTTACCTATTTACACAATTTGAACATCCTGATTCCAAATATGGAATCCATTTTTCTAAATTCAAAACACAGAAGTGGCAGAAATTAATTTAAAATTAATTCCCGCTGTCAAAACAAAAAGCGTGTTTTTAAGAGATAATAACTATCAAAAGATTGACACTTGTTTATGTTCGGTTTAATTGTAAAATTATGTCCAATGAACAACATTATATTAAGTGGTAAAAATATATTCTAAATATACTTTAAAACCACTCAAATTAATAATTTATCACTATTAATTATTTTGATTAAAAAAGTTGTTTTTAATTAAAATTTAGTAATTTTCACTATTCATCAAAATATGAAAGTTATCCGAAATGTACCAAAATTTCACCTTAGGCTAAATTAGATATTCCAAATCCAAAAATGAAGTCCATTTCAAAATATAAAATATATATAATTTCAAAATTTAGGTATTACTATTCATAACAGCTTGTTTGATCGGTTGTGGTGTGTGTTAAAACTCAAGGTTGCGTACAACACACACTACTATTTTATTCAAAGGAAAGCGTACCGTGGAAGCTTGGGATGTTTCATTTTAAATTTTTTTTTGATGTCCCAATTTATTCAGATAGTTTAAAATATTTTATTTAAAAAGGTTTCACTATTAAAGTTGATAAAAGTGCAATACTGAAAATGAATCTGTTCTTGCATTATGACTAAGAAACTCATAATAGGGATTCTAAAATTATAAGGATTATATAAAGTTCAAAATGTTGTTAATACTATTAATAACCTCTTTTAATGGCTTTTTTTTGTACGTCATGGTGTGATTGAACTCAGTGTTGCGTGTAGTGCAAGTTATTGAATTATTTTTAAGAAATAACACACTATGAAATCATGGGGTGTTACAGTAGAGACCAGGTGTTGCAGAATAAGGTAATTTACCAGGTAAAGGTTTTGTGGAAAAACCATATGGTTGAATAGTCAACATGGGAATCTGAAAATGATATGAGGGATAAATACCCCACTTATTTTGATAAGTGAATAAAAATTACGAGGACGAAATTCCCAAAAGGGGGGAAGGATGTAACATCCCAGGTAAATGAAGAATAAGGCATATTTAATATTTATTAATATTTATGAATTAAATATTAATTTTACTTTAAAATGGTTTCTATGTTTGATAGCGTACCCGATACGCAACAACGTGTTTCTTTGGAATCTTACGTTGCACACTAATAATATAATATCATTATTTTAAATCTTAGTTAACTCCTAGCCGTTGTATTGGTAGGAATGAATGAAAATAACTAAAATATTATTATACATGATTGTTAAATGTATTTACATTATCCAATAAAAAGTTAGAGGATTAAAATGTGAATGAATCTAATTTTAAGCATAATTTACATTAAAAGGGCGATTTATCACCTTTTAATGGCGAACCCTTTTTAAATCTAGTTTTGGTCACTTTAATACATTATATATTACCAAAAGAAATCCTTCTTTAGAATGGGGACATCAAAATTTAATTTGTGTAAATTTTTGGAATTATTCCGATAAAGTTCATTTTTTAATGAATAGTGAAAATATTGTATTTTAATTCAAAACTGTGTTTTCATCTAATTTATTTATATGGTTATATTATCTTTTTAATTAGTTTTAAAGTGTAATTAGAATATATTTTTACCATTTAATCCAATGTTGGTCATTGGAATTAATTTCACTTTGAAATTGGACATAAACAAGTATCAATCTTTTGATAGTTATTGTTTCTTAAAAACACGCTATTTGTTTTGACAACATGAATTAATTTTAAAATTAATTAATGACAATTTTATTTTTTGAATTTGGAAAAATTGAAATCATTTTTTAATTTGGAATATCAAATATATCTTTGGCTGAATTTTTGGTATTTTTCCAAAAAACTTCAATTTTTGATGAATAGTGAAACCACTTAGTGGTAGTTAAAAAAACTGACTTTTTCATTTAAATGAAATTTTACCACTTCTGTAAATTTAATTTCAAAAATCTGACATACATGGTTGTTATCAAGAAGTAAAATGTGGTTCATTAAGATGAAGATAATTTTTGGTGAATAGTAACTTTTGACTTTTATTTACCGTGGTTAAAGGTAATTAAGGTAATTCAAGGTAAAAATAATATTATAATAATTCAAAATTACCTTAACACTTTCAAACCTTATTGTTTGAGTCATTTACGACCATGGGAATCTTTGGGTCGATTTTGGGACCCCATTGAGCCACTTGGGAGTGATAATGAATATTTAGATTAATTAATTTAATGTCAAGACAAAATTGACATTAACAAAGCTCTTTTAGTAATTAATTTTTATATGGTGTTATATAAGTCCTATTTTCAACTATAAATATTACTTGTAAAGATAAAAATATTTCCCATATCATGGTATTTTTTTATAATTTTTAGACATCAAATAAATTTAATTATTTATGACACAATAATGATGCAGTATTTATCTCATTAATAGATGATTTAAATAAATAAGATTATAATGATTACAATATTATCCAAAACATTTCCAATTATGATTGAATGATTTTATTTCAACCATGACTCATCTTATCTTCTACTATAATTATTTTTGGACCATTAGAAACCGAATATCATTATATTATAAAATAATATTTTCACACTTTCCTAAAGAGCCCCTCCTCCCCCTTATAAAAGGAGACCACTTATAACCAATTCCTCACACCTCTCAAGCCATTTGGCTCGTCCAAAATCTACCCAATTAAGCTCCATAAATCCCTCTCCTCCCCCTACAAGCCTTAACTTATTCATAAGGCACTTCAAGAAGTCCTTTTGGTTCAAAACAAATGAGTTACCCAAATTAAAGGTAACGATTTCTCTTAAATTATTTTCATTTATTTTACTTCTCCAACCCCTAAACACTTTTTACTTATTTATTTTTTAACAAAAAGAGTATCCTAAATATACTAGGATTTTTTTATAAGAAGGATTAGAACTACACTTACACACACCTCTATCTAATGGATGAAGAACATAATGTTTTTGTGGATGGAAAACTAACGCCTCACGAAACGATGATTGTTCAATTACATCTTAACACCTCTCTTGGTCGCCATTATGATGGAACTGTATTTATATATGATATATATTATGTTTATTATTTCATTATTCTTCTATACCTTCGAATTATATCAAGCCTTTATGGTTTTCATAGTGGGTAAATACGATAATCTCATTTGAGGAAGTGCAGACTACCGCCCCCTTAAAGTGATGTGACTCGTTAATGCATTATGTGGGATGTATAAAGGATAATGTTAATGATATTATATATGATATTATACTATAATTATAATATACCTATGTATAATTATGTTTTACTTCCATTAAAATAAGAAATAGAAATGAAAGTAGCATTCATGCGTATGTACGGCTTACCGTCTCCATGAACGATGCATTTTATTTCTTACCTCTAAATGTTATGTAATATTATAAATACATGTATATACTAGATATATATGATATATATGATATCTAAATCATGAATATAATTCTGGAGATATTGTACTATTGACCACATGGACAACTTGTAAATATAAGGTGTTCATTTTTGACTCAAGTTCCAAATATCGACAAAACGAAAGTTATTAACTTAAATGATTAAATAATGTTTATAACATAGTAATAAGTGATATAAAATGAATAATAAACTTGAAAAAGGTTCTTAATTAGGTATAAATTAACTTTACTTTATTATTCAGGATATTAAAGAACGATTGAGTCAAGTTGGACACGAGGTAAGGGGCTTCGTCTCAATCTCCTTTCATTGAGGCATATTTGGTTTTAATACACGACTTTCTTTTATACGCTGTATAAACACCCTTGAATTTTCAAAGGGAATCTTTTTCTATGAATCATTTTACTAAACAACGAAAAGTAATGTTTCTTTTAACGAAAGCGGTGACAACGACCTTTCCGCCATCGCGAGTATTATTTGATCTTTGGCTTCCTCAACAAACCGTAATGTTTTTAAAAGAAAATAAATACCTTATAATATTTTACGTATTTTTGGTATTGAAAATGGTTTTGAAAATGGATTTGTTATGTCAATATATTTAAGTGATATATTGTGATTGAAATGTGGAAATTTTTCCTTTCCTTCATATTTTTTGTATGTGATATGATTTTATATTGGTACTTGGACATTTGACGGGTGGTTACGTGATAAACCAAATGATAGGTGGTGCCGTGAATACCGGGAATAGTGGTTACGTTATAACCTCCAATGCATTGGGTATGGAATTCGGCCATATGGCTATTCCATTTAGTGATATGTGTGGAAGTCGACCGTATGGTTATTCCATTTATGTATATTTATGTCCCAAGTTACCTCTATATGTTATGTGTTCTTTATATCGGTTTTATGGTAATATTTTGGTTACAAAATGGTAAGTAATGATCTTTTATTTAGTGAAGAGTATTTACTACTTCATAAAGGTGAAAAGTATTACTTATGTTAAAGTATTCATGGTTTACTTGTTGTTTTGAAAAAACTAACAGTTTTACTTCTTTGTGTATCCCTTACTGAGCTTTTTATGCCCATCTAAAGTTTTTGAAATGTTTTTCATAGGACATAATGTGGAATAGGGTCAAGGATGGGATCAAGGAAAATACATGCTGTCTTAAACATAGAACTAGACATGACTCTTTTTTTAAGAGTTCATGTTTTTTAAAAAATGGATACTGGGTAGAAGTGTCTACTTTGTAATCTTTTGAGATGTAATAGTTATGGCCAAATTATATAAAACTCTAAACCTGAAAATATCCTCAATGTGATTTATTCATTTAACTCAATATTATGTAATGTTTAAGGCCGAGTCCTTATAATAAGAGTAGAGAAAGCTCTTATGATTATTGTAGTTACTTCTCTTGGAAGAAGATATTCTTTCACTGTTCTGGTTTTCAACAATGAGAAAGTTTTTTAGGCTAAGAACAACAACTCAATATAATGTTTTGGTAGTTTTTTAAATAAAACCAATGATAATAATGGTAAAATTTTCAATTAGGATTTTTTTGAGACTTTGGGACTTGTAGGGATCATCCGTACCTCAATCTGACACATGGTGTGACCAGTATGACTCCAAGCGATTCTTTTTATTTAAAATTGACATGAATTTTAGTAAAAAAGAAAACTCATATACTCAAAAGTGACAAAAAATATTCATATTATTTTTATACTTCATGAAAATGATCCATAAGTCATTTTTGACTTATAATAATCATCCTCACCTCAATAAGGTACACGATGTGCCCGGTATGACTCAATGTGTCTGTTATCATTTTAAAATCAACATTTTAGTTAAAAATGCGTCACTCACTAAAAAAAGAGAAACTCTATTCAAATTGTCTTGATAATTTTAGAAATTAATTAATAAATCATTATTTATATGTAGCAATCAGTCTCATGTCAAACTGATACACAATCTTATCAGTATGAGTAAAATTTTGTGTCTCTAGTTTAAAATGAAATTTTATTAAAAAAGAATAAGTGACCGATGGAAAACTGATAAATGAATTCTTATTATTTTAATAATTTATTAGAATGATATATGATTCATTTTTTGATGTTTAGGAATAAAATGCACCTCAATTTGGCACATGGTGTGATTGATACGACTCCAACTGTGACTTTCTATTTGAAATTGACATTAATTTTAGTAAAAAGGACAACTGACCTACCTAAAACCTATAAAACACATTCATATTATTTTTATAATTTAGTTCAATGATTCAAATGTCTTTTGAGAAGTGTAGGAATCAGTCACACCTTAATCCAATACACAGTGTGATCGGTATGACTCCAAGTGTGTCTTTTTATTTAAAATTGACATCAATTTTAGTAAAAAGGATAACTGATCTACTCAAAACCAAGAAAATTCATTCCTATTGTTTTGATAATTTATTAAAATTATCTACAAGTCATTTTTATGTGTAGTAATCAACCGAACTTCAATACAATGCACTGTGTGACTGATATGACTCCAAGTGTGTCTATTTATTTTAAATTGACATTAGTTTTACCCAAAAGTACAAGTGACGTATGGAAAATTCGGAAAACCAAATTGGATTGTTTTTATAGTTTAGGAAAATTTTACATGAGTCATTTGAGATGTACAGAAATTAACCTCACTTTAAAAAGACACATGTTGTGCTAGTATGACTCTAAGTGCATATTTTTATTTAAAATTGACATTAATTTTAGTAAAAAGGATAACTAACATACTCAAAAACAATAAAAACTTTCATATTGTTTAGAAACTTTAAGGAAATGATAAATACATCATTTTAGATATTTTGGAATCATCCAAACCTCAATTAGATGAACGGTGTGACCAGTATGACTCAAAGTGTGTTTTTTATTTAAAATTAATATCAATTTTAGTAAGAAAGAAAACTGATCTACTCAAAACTGAGAAAATGCATTCAGATTATTTTTATACTTTAAAAAAATGATACATAAGTAATTTTTGGCATGTATAATTTAACATCACCTCAATCCAATTCACGGTGTGATTGATATGACTCCAAGCATGTCTTGTTATTTTAAATTTACTTTAATTTTAGCAAAAAGAACAAGTGACATACTGAAAAATGAGTAAATACATTAATATTGTTTTGATACTTTAGTAAATTGATACATAAGTAATTTTTTGATTTATATGAATCATTTTCACCTCAATATGTTGCACAGTGTGATAGGTATAACTCCAAGTGCATATTTTTATTTATAATTTACGTCTATTTTCGTGCAGATGACAACTGGTCTACTCATAACTGATCAAACACATACATATTTTTTTTGATACTTTAGGTAAATGGTCTATAAGTCATTTTAGACATGTAATAATCATCTTCACCAAAATATGATTCATGGTGTGACCAATATGACTCAAAGTTTGTCTTTTTATTTAAAATTAACTTCAATTTTAGTAAAATAGAAAACCAACCTACTCAAAACTGATAAAATGCTTTCAGATTATTTTGATACATTAGGAAAATGATCCATAAGTAATTTTTGACATTTAGGAATCAGGTGTACCTTAATATAATGCACGGTGTGACCGATATGACTGCAAGTGTGTATTTTTTATTTTAAATTGATATTAAGTTTAGCAAAAAGAAAAAGTGACATAATGAAAACTATGAAAACACATTCATATTGTTTTGATAATTTAGGAAAACGATCCATGAGTCATTTGGGATGTGTATAATTCACCCACATCTCAATAGGATGCATGGTGTGATCAGTATGACTCCAAGGGCACTTTTTTATTAAAAATTGGCATCATTTTTAAAAAAAAGGGAAACTAACCTCCTCAAAAAAATCAAATGCATTAATATTGTTTTTATACTTAAGATAGACAATCTATAAATCATTTGAGACATGTAGGAATTAAATTCACCTCAATATGATGCATGGTGTGACTGGTATGACTTCAAGTGGGTCTTTTTATTTAAAATGGACATCAATTTTAGTAAAAAGAAAAACTCACCTACTGAAAACCAAGAAAATTCATTAGGATTGTTTTGATACTTTAGGAAAATGACCAATAAATCATTTTCAATGTGTAGGAATCAACCCGACCATAATATGACACATAATTTGACTGATATGAGTCAAAGCGTGTCTTTTTATTTTAAATTGACATCAATTTTTGCAAAAATAACATCTGGAATTCTGAAAATCAAGAAAACACATTCATATTGTTTTTATACTTTAAGAAATGATCCATGAGTCATTTTTGATGTGTAGAAATCACATGCACCTCAATACTATGCACGGTGTGGCCGGTATCACTCAAAGTGACCGTTATGAGTTTAAAATTGACATTTTAGTTTAAAACATGTATCACTCACTAAAAACCAAGAAACATCCATCCAATTGTCTTGATAATTTAGGAAAGTAATTCATAAGTAATGTGTGACATGTAGAAATAATTCTCATATAAAAATGACACACAATGTCACTGGCATGACTCAAAGTGATTGTTTTGAGTTTGAAATTACATTTTAGTAAAAAAACACAAGTAGAATACTGAAAACTAAGAAAACACATTCATATTGTTTTGATAATTTAAGAAAATGACCCATATGTAATTTATGATGTGTAGGAATCATCTTCATGTTAATCTCATATAAGATGTGACCGATAAAACTCCAAGTGTGTCTTAATTTAAAATTAAAATTAATTTCCTTAAAAAGAAAAATTGTCATGCCTAAAATGGTGAAAACACAATAAAATTGTTTTGATACTTTAGAAAAATTATCCATAACACATTTATTATGTGTTGGAATCAACAAAACCTCAATAATATGCACAACAAGACCAGTATAACTCCAAGTGTGTCTTTTTTATTTAAAGTTTACATTTTTAATGTATTCTTTCATATTAATATTTAATTTATTTATTTATAATATTACTAACATAATATTTGTTTTATTATATAGGTGGATTATTTTTCTCAGTTTGAGGTTATTTGTTTGGGAAAGGATATCATGGGAGGACCTTTTTAGGAGGGATCATAAGTGCCAAAGATGATGGAACATTAATTTTTTTAAATGTTTTTGGATAGTAATTTTGGATGTAATTATACAAAACATTTTTTGAAATGTATATAGTAGTGTTATTTTATTCTTGATGTAATTTTTTTCAATTAAATTATATATTTTGTGTACAGGTTACAGGTTTCTGCAGTGTGCTATTATACAATCAGTACACTGCATCAGGCATGGGCTTTATTAGTGCATTTTTACGGATGATAAAGGGGACCCCTTTTAACAGTTCTGAGGTTAACAATGTTTTTTAGCATTGTTAAAATCATTTTTGTTTGATGTTAAAGGGAATATATGTATTAGTTCCTGAATTCATGAACCTACCACATGAAAAAATGGACTAACCACATGAAGAAATGAAGAAATCATGGCTAGTTATTGTGTCAACTGAACATGCCAATTGACCGTGTAAAGTTGTTGTTCCAAACGACCATTCCTATTTATGATGATCTAATGTAACTATACATAATTAAATACCAAACAACCATGGTTAACTTTTTAGTTGAGCTTTTTCAAATATCTAATGATTAAATTTTGGATCATTAATTACAGAGTTTGTGTAATTATGTTTTCATTGAATGCCCTCTAATGAATACTTTGAGATGAATTTTTTTAAGACAATGAAGTGATTTTTTAAAAGATGGTGATGCATATGATTTTATATATAACAACATAGAAAAATTCATGTGTACCTATTTGACATAGAGGACTCACTTAGAAAAATTAATGACACTCACTTTCATTGAATATGTTGTGTTTCTTGTTCAATATCCTTTCAAAGACAAGTTGAAGGACCCTTGGACAACATAAGATATTTGGATTGAGGTAATATAGATAAACAATCTTAACATACATGGATATTAAATCATTTTAGATTAATATTCATAACTTTACAAAAATACATGTCTGCGGGCTTTAATAGTTTTGTGTCTTTGGAAACAAGGAACACATTCTTCTAAATTGGTGAAATATCTTTAACATCTTCCTTAAATATATTCCCCATTAGTAATCAAACTTAAAACTGCTATTCATAACTCAGGGAAAGAAAACATAATAAAGGTGTGATTTCAAATGCTTAGTGTGGGTTAATAAAGAAAATATGTAATCAATACATGAACATAAGGGTATGAGAACATGAACATAACATTTAAAGATCATACCCTGCATAAAAAGATCATAATAATGAGACATGACATAAGGATTGTAATTTCATAATACATGAATTATAATATAATCAGGAACATAAGACATAAAAACATATCATATGAATAAGAAATGGAATTACGGCATATACATCATTGTATAACATTGTAAACATGTGTAAGTAGAAACAGGTTCACCCATTAAGTTAATGATATGAAATCAAGCCCTCACATACATTTATGGAAATGAAACCAGGTCCACACATAATGTTGGTTACATTAAATAAGGTTCATGCATAACATTATGAACATGTAATCAGGTTTACACATAAACTTATTAAGATGCAAACATGTCCATGCATAACATTGTGAACATGTAATCAGGTTCACACATAACATTATGAACACATAATAAGTTCACTCATAACACTGTGAACATGTAATCAGGTTCACAGATAAACTTATGGACATACAATCGAGTCCATGCCTAACATTTTTAACATGTAATTAGGTTCACACATAACATATATACTCATAAGTCATCCATCGTTACTCAAGGCATTGGATCATGATATATATCCTACCCGTTACATAATACATGTACCACAAGATTTTAAGAAATCATAATATCATAATACATGAAATGAAATGGGTGTCATAAAAATTTCATTATATCATTACCTATAGAAAATTGATAGGCCTCATAATCATTTCATCAAATCATAACATGTGAAAATAAGCGTGTTTCAAAAGTGCATAACCCGTGGAATAGAAACGGGTTTCTTAACAACCATTACATTAAAACATAAACCATTCAACAAAGAATATGAAAGGAACATTTGGATCATTTACCATAATGTAATGAGTAACATCAATGGATGTTATATTTGGTGGAAAATAATTTTAAATATCTTTTAAAAACCATTATTGAGGAAAATTTCCTTTTTTATTTGAAAAATATTTGTAAAACATAAAACCTTTTGAAAATAAATTTCCATGGAAATGCTTTTAAAACATAGAAAGAAATATTGGGATAATTTTGAAAACCTTTTTAAAAAAATTATAAAATAATATTGAAAACATTTTGAAAATATCTTTCATCGAAAAAATATAAATGACGATTGAATTTTTTTTGAAATCTATTTTCGTTGAAAACTTATAAAAGGAGCTTGAAAAACTTTTCAAAACCCTTTTCCTTGAAAACTTATAAACTAAGATTTAAAACATTTGAAAAACTTTTTCTTTGAAAACACTTTAGAAACTTTAAAATAAATATTGAAATTTTTTGAAAACAATTTCTTTGAAAATAAATTGAAAATTTACAAAGAAATCTTGAAAGTGTTTTGAAAACCATTTGTTTGAAAACACTTTGAAAACTTATAAATAAAGGTTGAAAACATTTGAAAACCCATTTATTTAAAAATACTATGAAAAATTATAATTAAATCTTGAAAGTTTTGAAAAAAATTTATTTTAAAACAGTTTGAAAACTTATAATGAAATATTGAAAACATTTTCAAAAACATTTATTTAAAAACACATTGAAAGCTTATAAAGAAAGCTTGAAAATGTTTTTAAAACCATTTATTTGATTTTTTTTGAAAAAATATTAAGAAATATTGAAATTTTTTTGAAAATACTTTCTTTAAAAACACTTTGAAAACTTATAAATAATTCTTGAAAATATTTTGAAAACCTTTTTATAAAACAAGGTTTTGAAAGGACAAAGATTTCTAACCGAAGAGAGAGGTAAAGTTAGACTTTCTTAAAAACACTTTATTTGTCATAGTAAAACATACTATACAATAAATATAATTTTTTTATAAATCTACAAAAGAACAATATTATTACATCTAATACTATATATGATTTGGTTATGACTTTATATTTCCTATTTATTTGAAAAAACTACTTCAAAAAAGGTAATTAGCGGCATTTTTTTTGTAGAGAAACCCCAACCTTATACACATACTAGAGCTCCCAATCCTGAGGAATTATATGTTTATCAACCCATTTCTTCTCCCAGTGTAGAGGTACAATAAAAATCTGAACATGATGATGTTACCGCTTAATAAGTATATATTGACGATACTAAATCCAAGGAAATGGTAGGTGGTGAAGGATTGATGATGTAGAAAAAATAGGAGGGCCATAGTTTGACAGTGTTAAAAAAATCATTAAGGTGAAAATAAAAGGCATCAAATACGAGGTCAAAATGAATGTGTGAGGCCAACTTGTTAATCCCAACAAGGCCATGTTTGGTAGTTACATTGGAATTATCACTTGAAAATGCATGACGATTGATGTAGAATCATGGAACCATGTTGTACCCATGCTTAAGACTCTAATGTCGGAAGAGATTATGGTAACATTATGATATCATTTCTTTATTTTAATAAAAATAAAATAATGAAACATTGAATTACTCTATCATCCATTATAGAGTGAATTTATAAAATATGACTCCCACAAAAAATATGTATTAATTCTTGCTAGAAGGATTCATAGAGGATTTTTCAAAATTCTAATGAGACATCATCTTAAATATGCTCAAGGGAAAATAAAATTGCACCCACAACTTATCTATGCACAATTGATAACCCAAGAGGCATGGGTTGCATTTATTGGGTATAACGGGGATGTTTCTTTTTCAGATACATTGTGGGTAGTAAGATGTTATTTTAAAATATGTGTATTCATCAGTTTGATTGAAAATTTTTTATTTATGAAACAAAAAATGAATGCTAAAAATAAAGAATTGGAATAAAAACCAACATACCCTTACTGTAAAGTAAGGATAGGGCATGATTCACATGAAAAAAATAGTTTGTATTTTAAATCTATAGTAATAATTTTATGTGAAATGAAACAACAATATAATTATGTTTCTATATTTATATGCAGATTGATGAATAAAAATCCAAAAGCCACTTCCAGCCCACACGATGTCCTATAGAAGGAGGAATGTTTAAAAAAATATGGAATACTAATAGATGAAAACCTACAAAATATGTATAAAACATGTGTAAGTTTGACATAATAAAAAACTTTTTTTTGATTTAAATTGCTATTAAATAATAATTATTAATTATTTTCCTATATTTTCTATCTGAAATAGTTATAGGAATCAACAACACTTGTATCATATGAAAACCTATTATTGATGGCCTTGAAGAAGCCAGAACAGTATGGCCGCATTAGAGGTGCAGGTTTTTGGGGTGACACCCATAACATTTTTTGAGAAAAAAAACTAGAGGAGGATAATGGTGAAGAAATTAAATAGATGAGATAAAGACCATCTACCCTTGAAGAACAATTCCGATGTTATAGAGAGTTTCTTGTAACTTTTATAGGGGGTAGAAAATAAAAGAAACAACTCAAGTACAACCACCGTGTGAAGATCCTGCCCGACCCCCACCATCTTTGAAGCATTCCATCCCCCTCAAAGATATGTATTAGTCATGGTAATCAATATTCTAATAATTTTTTCTATAAAATTTGAATCATATAGACACTGATAGATTTTCTGTACTGATATTTTATAGGGTGAAAATGATCATAATTTATATCTATGAACACCCACCCATCACCTTATAGTGAGGGCTATGATTTTCAATATCCAAGGCAATAATCTACACAACATGACACTTCCAACAATCTATGTGAGAGTGGTTATTAACATATATAATAAGCCAAGAACTGAGTTACCTATTCCACTTGATGAAGATGTTATTCTTACCATCTACCGAACTATTGAAACATTCATCACATGACTATCACATCTTGTAAAAAAAATTCAATATGGATTCATTCATTTTCAATTTACTTTTTCAATCTAAACCATTAAAAATAATTTTAAAAAGGTCTGAACTGAAGAATGTTATAAAAGGTAGAAAAAGGGAAGGTGGTGAAATGAAATACCAACTCAAAACCATCTAAAGTATTAACCAACCAATTGAAAATTTCTACCGAAAGTCCCTTTACACTACCCGTTCTATATTCGTATTTACTAACATTAAAGGTTCATGTGGATACAAATTTAAAAAATGGTATTAGTCACATGGTTGATTTTGAAGAAAAAATGTACAGAGAGGAAGGTGAAGAGTACATTGTTTTTGAGAATGAAAATTAAATCCTCTATTATGATTGGCTAGGAATATCAGTTGTAAATGTATACATGAGGTAGGTTTTCACGAATTTATTTTCCAAAAGATTATATATTGTTTTAATTATGAATAAATACGTTTCATATTTTTTGAATGTTTATATATCAAAAAATATTAAGGTATTTACCCATTAATTTCTTTTGGACTCATTATCCCTCTCACCAGCTCTACAGAACAAAAAAAATAGAATAACAAAAGGATGAAATAATGGAAAGCCTGGTCAAGTTGTTTGAAACAAAATTTGTGGATGATAAAATCTTATTAATACAAAAAGTGTAGGGGTAAAAATATATAATTTAGTCACATAAAATATATTTTCATTTCTTTTATTACTTATTCCTTTTTGTATTTTTAGGCAACATTGGATGCCCATTGCGGTCAATTTGGATACTCTAAAGATTCATTTCTTAGATTCAATGCATGAATACCCAAAAAACCAACCACACATGATGGTGTTTGTCAATTTGTAATACACTAAATTCAAAATTTTAGAATTAAATATCAATTTATATAATTTATATTATCTTTTATTGAGGATTATGTTATGATAGGGTGGTGCATCAATATCTTGAAAAACATGGAATGAGGCCAGGGGTAAGCATGAGGACCCTGAAAAGTTCTACAAATGGATAAGTATCAAGTTATATATAATAATATTTCATTATAGAAACAAATATAAAAAATTAATTATTTTTATCAATATTTCTATAGTTTCTAAAACAAATAAATGAAAAAGATTTAGGTTATTATGTATGTGAATTTATGAGAGAGATCATATTCAATAAACAAAATAGCATCCCTGAAGAGGTATTTTCAAATACAATTAGTATTTTATTTAAAATATTTATTAATGATTTGTGTATTTATATTTTTGTATTAATACTATGAATGTTGAAAATAATCACCTTCATAAGATGATATTGATTTTCTTAGAAACGAATGGGCATCAAACGTGATGAAAGAATGTACCAAAAATAGCATGAAGATGTGACTTCCATAGAAGTAGTGGATTGTTTCATATTTATTTTTAATTTAATTATTTTTAGTATTAACCAAATAAGAATTGTTTTCTTCTATAGGTGGATTCCTTTGTTCGAGTTAGGGTGGTTTGTTTGAAGATGCCCATGCTAGTGATAAATATGAATTTGAGGCACCAACTCATAATTCAATGAGAATGTAACTTTTTTTAATATTCTATGTTTTTTAAAATAATATTATCTATTATCTACTACATTAACAAAATATAAATTAAATGTTTTACTACTCATGCAGAAAATGTCTTCTAGATACTTCTTCTCCCTTAAAACCTTGTCACCCCTATAGTGTCCACATTTATCACTTCCCTTCAAAGGTAGTGGATGGAACTTGAAGGAAAGTGATAAATGTCAACACTATTTTTTTATATTTGGACAAATAAATCAAATTTAAATCATGGTATAAATTAAATTTGGATTTTTTTTGAGACTTTGGGATGTTTAGGAATCATTCTCACCTCAATCCGACACATGATGTGACAGATATGACTCCAAGTGTTTTTTTAAATTGGCATTAATATTTGTAAAAAAGACAACTGACATACTCAAATTTGAGAAAAAAACATTAATATTATATTTATAATTTATGAAAATTATCTATAAGTCATTTTTGACAGGTAAGAATCAGTCGCACCTCAATCTGATACATGATATGCCTGATATGACTCAAAGAGTCTGTTATTAGTTTAAAATCGACATTTTAATTTAAAAAGTGTCACTCACTGAAAACCAAGAAAATGTTATTGGATTATATTTGTTTATTTTTTACCAAGATTCACAAGTAATTTGTGATGTGTATAAATTAAACTCATTTCTAACTGATACATGATGTTACCTATATGACTCAAAATGCATGTTTTGAGTTTAAAATGACATTTTAGTAAAAAAGAGAAGTGACGTACTAAAAATCAAGATAACACATTTCATTTTTTTTAATTTATGAAAATGATATATAAATTCATTTAGGATGTGTCATAATTATACTCACCCCAATCTGACTCACAGTCTGACTGGTATGACTCCAAGTGTGTCTTTTTATTTAAAATTGACAGTAATTTTAGTAAAAAGAACAAGTGACATACTAAAAACTACGAAAACACTTTTTTATTATTTTGATAAGTTAGTAAAATGATACATGAGTAATTTTTGACATGTAAAAGTCAGTTTTACCTCAATATGACACACAATGTGGCCAATATGACTCAAAGTGTCTCTTTTTATTTATAATTGACATTAATTTAAGTAAAAAGAACAAGTGACATACTGAAAACTGATCAAACACATTCATATTGTTTTTATACTTTATGAAAATGATCCATGAGTCATTTTGGATGTGTAAAAACCAAAAAAACCTTAATATGATGCATGATGTGACCAATATGACTAAATGTGTCTGTTATCAGTTTAAAATTGACATTTTATAGTTCAAAATGTATCACTCATTGAAAACCAAGAAAACACACTCTAATTGTCTTGATAATTTAGAAAAGTGATTAATAATTCATTTTTTATGTGTATCAAGTAGTCTCATGTCAAATAGATGCAGGATATGACCATTACGAATCAAAATGTGTGTTTTCAGTTTGAAATTTAATTTTAGAAAAAAACACCATTGGAATACTGAAATATGAGAAAATGCATTTGGATTGTTTTGATACTTTAGTAAAATGATATATAGATCATTTTACTATTTAGGGATCAACCTCACCTCAATATGTTTCATGGTGTGACCAGTATAACTCAAGGTGTCTCTTTTTATTTAAATTGACATTAATTTTAGTAAAAAAACAAGTGATGTACAGAAAAATTAGAAAAATGAATTTTGATTGTTTTTATAATTTAGTAAAACAATAATTGAGTCATTATTTATGTTTATGAATCAATATAACCTCAATATAATGCATGGTGTGACTGGTATAACTCCATGTGAGTCTTTTTATTTAAAATTGAAAATAATTTAAGTTTAAAGAATAATTAACATATTGAAAATTGAGCCAACGATTTCAGATTGTTTTTGTAATTTATAAAAATGATAAATGAATAATTTGTGACATTTATAAATCAACCACACCTCAATATGATTCACAGTGTGTCTGGTATGACTAAAATTTCCTGTTATCAATTTAAAATTGGCATTTTAGTTTAAAATGTGTCAATCCTCGAAAACAAAGAAAACACGCTCTGATTGAATTAATAATTTAGGATTGAGATTCATAAGTAATTTTTGATATGGATTAAGTAGTCTCACCTCAAAAATATTCATGATATAACTAGTATTACTCAAAATGTATGTTTCCAATTGGAAATGACATTTTAGCAAAAAAACTGACATATTGAAAACTGAGAAAATTCATTCATATTTTTTTTATACATTTGAAAAATGATCAATAATTCAATTACAACATGTAGGAATCAACCAAACCTCAATATGAATCACAATGTGGCTGGTATAACTCAAAGTGTCTTTTTTTTTTTAAAATTAACATTAATTTTAGTAAAAATAACAAGTAACATATTGAAAACCGAGAAAATGCATTCATATTGTTTTAATAATATATGAAAATTATCCATGAATCATTTGTGATGTATAAGAGTCAAACTCACCTCAATATGATCTAAAATTTGACCGGTATGACTCTAAGTGTTTCTTTTTATTTAGAATTGATATTAATTTAAGTAAAAAAAACAAGTGACATACTTAAAACCAAGAAAACTCATTCAAGTTGTTTTGATACATTATAAAAATGATCCATGAGTCATTTTTGACATTTAAAAATCAAGCACACCTTAATCTGACACACAGTGTGACCGGTATGACTAAAAGTGTCTGTTATCAATTTAAAATTGACATTTTAGTTCACAACATTTCACTCACTAGAAAACAACAAAAAATGATCTGATTTTATTGATAATTTAGGAAATAGATTCATAATTTATTTGTGATGTGAATAAATTATTCTCACATTGAATCGATGCACGATTCGACTGGTATGACTCAAAATTCGTATTTACAATTTGAAATGACATTTTAGTATAAAACATAACTGATATACTAGAAAATGAGAAAACACATTCAGATTGTTTTGAAACATTAGTAAAATGATATATATGTCATGTTTTATGTGTATTAATCAACCACATGTCAATATGATGCATGGTGTGGACAGTATAACTCAAAGTGTCTCTTTTTATTTAAAATTAACATTAATTTTAGTAAAAAGAACAAGTGACATACTGAAAAATTATAAAACACATTAGGATTGTTTTGATAATTTAGGAAAATGATTCATGAGTCATTTGTGATGTGTAGTATTTAACCACACCTCAATAGGATTTATGGTGTGACCGGTATGGCTCCAAGTGTTTTTTATTTAAAATTGACATGAATTTAAGTAAAAAGAACAAGTGACATAATGCAAAACAAGACAAAATATTCAGATTATTTTGATACTTTAGGAAACAAATCAATGAGACATTTTTTTATGTGTAGGAGTCAACCCCACCTCAATCTAATTCATGGTGTGACTGGTATGACTAAAAGTGTCTATTATTAGTTTAAAAATGACATTTTAGTTCAAAAAAATCACTCAATAAAAACCCAGAAAACACACTTTGATTGCATTGATAATTTATAAAAGAGATTAATAATTAATTTGTGACATATATGAAGCAGTATCACATTTGAATGGCACACGATGCGATCGATATGACTCCAAATGTGTGTTTCTAGTTTAAATGACATTTTTAGTAAAAAAAACTGACATACTGAAAACTGATAAAACACATTTGGATTGATTTTATAGTTTAAGAAAATGATCCATCAATAATTTAAAATTTTTAGGAATCAGTCTCACTTCAATAAGACGCATGTTGTGAACGATATAACTCCAAATGTTTCATTATTTAAAATTGACATTAATTTTAGTAAAAGAACAAGTGACATACTCAAAATTAAGAAAACATATTCAGATTGTTTTTATATTTTAGGAAAATGATCCATAACTCATTTGTAATGTGTAGGAATCAACCCCTCTTCAATACGACTCATGGTGTGACTGTTATAACTCCAAATGTGTATTTTTTATTAAAAATTGACATTTTATTAATGTATTCTTTCATATTATTGTTTGATTTATTTCTTTATAGTATTACTAATATAATATTTGTTTTCTTATATAGGAAGAATCTTTTTCTCAGGTTGATATGATTTGTTCAACAACTGATACCATGGGAGTAAATTTTTAAGGGATCACAGGAATCAAAAGATGAAATATTAATATTTTTAAATGTTCGTTGGATAATTGTAAATGTAATTATATAAAACATTGTTTTAAAAATATATAGAAGTGTGTTTTTTCTATACAACATGGTAATTTTTTTTTGTATTCATGATTTCAATGAAATTTACATATTAATTTTAAAAGTATAGGTTTTTGTTGGGTGTGTTGTTATATTAACAACACATTGTAACTAGCTCAGCCTTTATCAGTGCTATTTTGAGCACTAATTAATGCCCCCTTTATTAGCACTGTGATTAAAAATGCCTTTTTAGCACTGTTAAAATACTTTTTGCATGATGCTAAATGGAATATGTGTAGTAGTTTTGGAAGATCATACCTTGCATAAAATGATCACAATCACGAGACATGACATATAGTTTGATAGTTCATAAGACATGAATCATAATATAATCGGGAACATAATCCATTAAAAAATAACATATGAATAATATATGGAATTTTGGCATATATATCAATGTATAAAATCATGAACATGTATATATAGATATAGGTTCACCCATTAAGTTAAGGATATGAAATTAGGCCCTCATAAATACTTGTGGAAATGAAACCAAGTCCACATATAATGTTGTTAACATGCAGGGACCATAATCAATCCCACTTCGAACACCTCAGGGCTGACAAGCACCCCATGAATCATCGAATACCAGAAATGTTGATGGATTTTTGGATAGCCTCTAAACCCTAAACTTACCTGAAATAAAGGGAAACTACAAAATATTCCTTCATTCCTTCCTCCCTCGATGGTAGAACCCTCTCTACGTGTTATATAGATGAAGTTTTTCAAAGTCTTGACACTCGTTTTTGATGAATTTTTTTTATTTTTCACTTAGTTCAATTTATTTTCTGAATATCCAATGATCCAAATTATAGCAAAGGGACATGTTGGTGATCTCAGTTTCGGTTGGGGGAAACATAGCTTATTGAGATTACAATGGGTGGAGGGAGATAGAGGGAACCTGGGCGGTGGTTGGAGATAGAATAAAATAATGAATTCTAGATGGGGCTAGTAGAGATGGGAACAATGACAATCTTGAATCGCTGGTGATCTCTCCCCCATCTATCGTCTTACCATTTGATGTTACACCGCCGCCACCATTATCTGGATTTGTGTCACTCTTACTGTATCCCCTCATTGTCTACAAGCTCTCTCATTCCTCTCTCTCTCAATTATCACACTACTTATTTATTTATCATTGGATGATAAAGAAATAACAAATGAAGCTAATAACCAAAACAAACATGGTTATGTTACATGTGTAGGAATGAGGGCATGTATCTCATGAATGAAAAATAGAATCACTCTGCACCGACCTTACAACATTGTTATAGTTAATAATAATTCATGGTTGGGCCCAATGCTTTTCTTGGTAGTCCCACATGTGTGGTCTGGATGGATTGCAGTGAGTGAGGGGTCATCGCGTGTCTGGTGAAAATGTCATGTCAGGATCGATGAAAAAAACAGAACCACGACGCATGGCTTTGGTAGCCACCATCATCCATAGATTTTTTCCGTACAAGAAGGGTTCTATTATTCTTAGGGAAAGTTAAAAGAATAGTGACTGGATATTAAGACTATCTTTAGCTAAGTCAGGGTGTCTATGATCAAAATTTTTTAAAGGAAGAGAGTTTGTAAGGTGGGGTTGTATATCAATTTTATTATTTATTTCCACATGTCGTATCATTAATTAAGAAACATTAGACAACTGAAATAATCTTTTCAACCTTGAATTAAATTTAAATTAATGCATTTTATTTATGAAAATCAGTTTCTTCTATTTCATAATCTAACTTTTATTAGTCTAATTTCCCCTATTGTCTTTACAGTTGGAAGAGTAACAAATCCTACAATTTTCCAAATGCACAGTTTCCTTTATAAACAGTATACAATTGTTTTCACATGCATCTATAGTCTCATATGTGAAACCTAAGTTCTTTTTAAACATATGATCATAATAATATGGATCAAAAATCTTAACATGAACAATAATTAATTTTTTTAATAACATTAACAACATGTCGAATGATGTATCTAACTACTGATTTAAAGTCTTCAAGTGTAAAAAATAAATGATAAATGAAAATTTACTATAATTAGTATACATAGAATGTAATTTAGTTTGTGTATCATCATGTATTTCATAAAACTTCAATGTATCATGATCTACACAAGAGAGCAGATTTATATCACAAATCTCAAAATTATGAATGTTAATGCCTTTAGAAGCCATCCCACAAATCAAATCGGTAAGCATTTCATGCATAGGATCAATAATCCTCACATCAACATCCATTTGAGTTGTTTATGTATGATGAAAATTAATATATTGTTCCCCATGATTATTCCAACTCTTATAATTTTTCAGAAACACATTCAGGAATAGGTGATCCCTCACAGAATCTTGTATGAATTGGTATCTATTTGCAAATTATATATATAGAAAACTAATATAGTCACTTTGAAAGACTCTAGTGAAATTAATAATTTAATAATTCCTATAAAATATTCTCCCGAAATTCTATTTAGAAGATCAATCCAACTCTTATCCATATTCATATCTGTACAACAAGTAGTAATATTTTTATAAGACTTCATATTGCATGCATTTTGAGAATTTTACATCACAAAATATATTTAGAATAAATAATAACCAATATCATGTGGAAATTAATTCATACTCATCCAAAACAAAAAAAACCATTCACAAATGACCTGATCATTTCACTATATTTAAATAATTATACACTTTATTTTTTAAAGTCTTCTTTTAAAAAACCCATAAAAAATTATACCTCCACTCCACCAACCACATTAATTTAACGATAATTAAATAAAGTAAAAAAGTTTTTTGGGGGTATTTTTATGGGTTCATTCCATGCTCATAATAATTTCATGAAATTTATGAAATAAAAAAACTAAAAAAAACAGGAAATGAGTCTCCAGACCACTGGGCACATTAGAGGCTTCAATGTTCTGTCCAATCATTAGATATAAAGAAGGTAAGCCCAATATTATCATTATCCCTATAGTGATCAGAATCCCATGAGACATACACACTTAGGATGAACCTTATACCCACATTCTAGGAACTGGTAGGCCCATCCCCAATCCATTCTCATTGAGATCAAGGTAGATTAAGGGCCCGCCACCGGTTCCCTCAGACTCTAGGGCCAGCTTGTGGTCGTGGATGGTGTGGAGCTCCGAATGAGGGAGCCCCATGGCCTCCTCCTACATCCACTTCTCTAACATATCCAACCTGGATCGGGTGAAGGGATACACCTCATCTCCATAATGTTTGATCAAGCCTCAGCCGTTTTGGGTCACAGTCCGACCATCAGGTCCCATGATCAGCATGCAGGGGATCCCATAGATGTCGAAGTGTCAAGTGAGGCTCCCTATGTTTTAATCCCTAATGGTTAGGGCCGACCACAACATGGTTTTAAAATAGGTCTAGAGATTGGATTCCTCCCAGTCGTTAGAAGCAAACACTATATGAAACTATTGTGTGACCACCACATGGTTTATCTTGTTATAGAAGTAAATCGGCTTGTGGGTGAATTTGGCATAGAGACGGCACAATCGAGAGGAGAAATATAGATCGATCTTAAAACCCATAAAAGAAGTTATGGGGACCTATATTCCTGGGAGCGATAGTGTGATTATATTTTTGTGGAAACCAACTGATGGTGATGCGGTGAGAGAAAGGAGAATTACCTATTGTTGAAGGAGTATCCCTTCATCTGATCAGCGAAAAATTATGGTCAATTAGTTCATGAGATCCATCTTCTATTGAACATATTTTTTATATTTTTTTTAATACTAATATTGTCAAATCAAATAGGATGGAAATGAATAAATAATGGATGAATGTCAATCATTTGAAAAAATAGCAGGAAGATTGAGTGAAAGAGTTCATCAAGTTTTCAAAAGATCATGCATATTAAACTTCTAAAATCCTTTTTCCATATTTACATTGTTTTTATTCAAGAATAATTAGTCTAGAGGAGTTCGAAGAATACATGATCTATCATGGAATAAATCGAAGTTATAAATGATGGAATAAACACTGGTAAAAGTTGTATGTAGATAGTGGATGTGAAGAGACTGTAGGGAAATTGACGTGAAATTCAAATACAATAAATAAATATGGGAAAATATATAACCCAATAGACTCTAATCCATGGAATAAAATTGATCATGAGTATCCTAAATTTGGAGAAAATATAAGAAACATTCATCTTGTGTTATCTATAGATGGAGTGAATCCTTTTGGTTTTCAAATCAGCACTCACACTACATGGCCAATTATGTTGGTAAATTATAACTTTCCACCATGGTTATGAATGAAATGAAAATAAAGCAGGTTATTTAGGATTATATTAAAAATAAAACAACTTGGTAATGATATTGATTTTTATTTGGATCCATTGATTGGGGATTTGAAATTATTGCGGTATTCTGGTGTTATGTTGTATGATGCCTACAGAAATGAATATTTCACATTGAGAGTCATGTTATAAGGGATGATGCATGACTTTCCTGCTTATAGAAATTTTTCAGGATTTAACATTAAATGAACTCAAGGGTGTCCCATATGAGAATAAGGAACATAATCAATTAGGTTGAAAAATTCATAAAAAACTATGTTTCCAGGACATTGCATACTTCTACTCTGATGACATAAGTACCGATCTTGGATGACATCATTTGATGGAAGTTTAGAATAATGTAAAACACTATCTTCATTAAAATGTGATCAAAAATTTGAGAGTGTAAAATATGTGTACACTAATTTTGGTAATCATTTTTAAAAAACCTTACAAAAACTGATTGGAAAAAGCAATAATTTTTTTTAAAGTGCCATACATGAATTATTTTTATGTCATATATTTTCTTGATGTTATGAATGTCGAAAAAAATGCATGTGATAGTGTAATTGGTACAGTACTAAATGCACCCAATAAAACAAAGGATATAATTAAGGCTTGGTTGGACATGGTTTACATGAGAATATGGGAAGAGTTGGCACCAATAAAGGGTTAAAAGATAAATTTTCTTCCTCCAACTGCTTACACTCTTTCTAGGAAGGATAGATATCAGTATTTCAACTTCCTTAATGACGTAAAGGATTTATAGGGGTATTCATTGAATATCAAGAATATCATTTCAATGAATGATTTAAAGTTAAAGGGTTTGAAATCACATGATTAACATATTTTGACACACGATCTAATTTTTATAGCTTTACATTTTATTTTACCCTAGAATGTCAATCATAAATCATCCAAGATCTATTTTCATTTTAAATCAATATGTAGAAAAGTTATAGAATAGATGAAATTTTTTACTATGTAAAGGAGAATTTCTGTCATATTATCTGAACTGGAAATGTTCTTCCCACCAAAATTCATTGATATGATGGTTCACTTGGTGAGAGAGATTCTACAATGTGGTCTCGTACACTATAGATAGATGAAACCCATTTTATATTATTATTTAATGAGAATTATGTTATGATAGGGTGGTATATAAATATAGTGAAAATAATCTCATGAGGACATCCCATACACACAAGGACCTTGGAAATTTCTACATCTATAAAATTATTACTGTATATATAATAATATTTCACTATCCAAACACATATCAAAATGAATTACTTATTTTTCTAAATTTTTTTCAGTGTCTGAAACAATAAAATGGAAAATATTATGGCTATTATATTTTTAAATTTATTAGAGATATCATATTCCATTAATAAAATAGAATCTCTGAAGAGTTATTTTCAAAGATAATTACTATTTCATTTTATATATTTATTACACCGTTGTGTAATTATTTTTTTACAGTACTAATATGACTGACAAAAAGAATTGTATACATAAGATTATATATATTTTCTTAGAAATGAATTGGTATCATACCTAATGGCATAATGTAAACAAATAACATGAAGATGTTACTTCCATAGAATTAATGTATTATTTCATATTTATGTTTAATTAATAACTTTTTAGTATTACTCACATAAGAATTGGCTTCTTATATAGGTGGATTATTTGTTCGAGTTGGGGTGGTTTGTTAATAGTTTATCATGCTCATGAGAGATTGGACTTCGATGCTATAACTGAGATAATGAAAATAAGGAAATGAGTCAAGAATGTATTCAACCATCATTAAAATATGAATTCCTACTACTTATTTAATTAATTGTGTCATTATTTTATCTACTATTTTTAAGTTAACTTTATTATCATTATTATTGAATAATTATTTAGTATTTTTCATAGATATTTTGGGATTTCATATTTTGTTTTCAATAATTTGGAACGGGCCACAAAACAAATAACATGTTCCTTTCTATCGATGCTACCAGAATTTCCATTGCTTTTACTTTTTGATCTACCAACACTGTATATTGAGTTGATGTTATAAGCCCAAAATAATTTCTCATTGTTGAAAACTATAAGAGTAGAAGAAGATCTTATGCTTATTGTAGTGACTTCTCTTGGAATAAGAGATTCTTCAACTGTTCTGGTTTTCAACAATGATAAACTTTTTAAGCCTAAGAACATCAACTCAACATATAGCGTTGATAGTTTTTCAAAGAAAACCAATGATAATAATGATAAAATTTTCATTTAGGATAGTTTTGAGACTTTGGGGCATGTAGGGATCATCTGTACCTCAATCTGACACATGGTGTGACCAATATGACTCCAACCGATTCTTTTTATTTAAAATTAACATGAATTCTAGTAAAAAAGAAAACTCACATACTCAAAAGTGAGAAAAAATATTCATATTATTTTTATACTTTATGAAAATGATCCATAAGTCATTTGTGACTTATAATAATCATCCTCACCTAAATCTAATACACGATGTGCCCGGTATGACTCAAAGTGTCTGTTATCATTTTAAAATCGACATTTTAGTTCAAAATGTGTCACTCACTAAAAAAATAGAAAATCTTTTCAAATTGTCTTGATATATTAAGAAATTGATTCATAAATCATTATTTATATATAGGAATTTGTCTCATGTCAAACTGATACACGATATTACTGGTATGAGTCAAAGTGTGTGTTTCTAGTATTAAATGAAATTTTATTAAAAAAGAACAAGTGACCGATGGAAAACTGATAAATAAATTATTATTATTTTAATACCTTAGTAAAATGATATATGATTTATTTTTGATGTGTAGGAATCAAATTCACCTAAATTTGGCACATGGTATGACAAATACGACTCCAACTGTGTCTTTCTTTTTAAAATTGACATTAATTTTAGTAAAAAGGACAACTGACCTACCTAAAATCTATAAAACACATTCATATTATTTTTATAATTTAGTTCAATTATCCACGTATCTTTTGAGAAGTGTAAGAATCAGTCACACCTCAATCCATTGCACTGTGTGATCGGTATGACTCCAAGTGCGTCTTTTTATTTAAAATTGACATCAATTTTAGTAAAAAGGATATCTGACCTACTCAAAACCAATAAAATGCATTTTTATTGTTTTGATAATTTATTAAAATGATACATAAGTCATTTTTGATGTGTAGGAATCAACCGAACCACAATCCAATTCACTGTGTGACTGATATGACCCCATATGTGTCTCTTTATTTTAAATTGAAATTAATTTTAGCCAAAAGAACAAGTGACGTATTGAAAATTGAGAAAACCAATTTGGATTGTTTTGATAATTTAGGAAAATTTTCCATGATTCATTTCGGATGTATAGAAATTAACCTCACATTAATAAGACACATGTTGTTCCGGTATGACTCTAAGTGCATATTTTTATTTAAAATTGACATCAATTTTAGTAAAAGGATAACTAACATACTCAAAAACAATAAAATACTTTCAGATTGTTTTGAAACATTAAGGAAATGATAAATAAGTCATTTTAGATATGTTGGAATCATAAAAACCTCAGTAATATGCACGGTGTTACTAGTATTACTCAAAGTGTGTCTTTTTATTTAAAATTGAAATCAATTTTAGTAATAAGGAAAACTGATCTAATCAAAACAGATAAAATGCTTTCAGATAATCTTTATACTTTAATAAAATGATAAATAAATCATTTTTGGCATGTATAAATTAACATCACCTCAATCCAATTCACAGTGTGACCGATATGACTCCAAGAATGTCTTTTTATTTTAAATTTACTTTAATTTTATCAAAAAGAACAAGTGACATACCGAAAACTAAGTAAATGCATTAATATTGTTTCGATACTTTAGGAAAATGATACATAAGTCATTTTTTGTTTTATATGAATCATTTTCACCTAAATATGATGCAAAATGTGATAGGTATGAATCCAAGTGCATATTTTTATTTAAAATTTACATCTATTTTAGTACAGAGGACAACTGGTCTACTCATAACTGATCAAACACTTTCATATTTTTTTGATAATTTAGGTAAATAGTCTATAAGTCATTTTAGACATGTAATAATCATCTTCACCTCAATCTGATAGATGGTGTGACCAATATGTCTCTAAGTATGCCTTTTTATTTAAAATTAACTTCAATTTTAGTAAAATAGAAAACCAACCTACTCAAAAATGATAAAATGCATTCAGATTATTTTGATACATTAGGAAAATGATCCATAAGTAATTTTTGACATTTAGGAATCAACCATACCTTAATCCAATGCATGGTGTGACCGATATGACTGCAAGTCTGTATTTTTATTTTCAATTGACATTAAGTTTAGTAAAAAGAAAAAGTGACATAATGAAAACTATGAAAACACATTCATATTTTTTTTGTTAATTTAGGAAAACGATCCATGGGTCATTTGGGATGTGTATAAATCACCCACATCTCAATCTGATGCATGATGTGATCAGTATGACTCCAAGGGAACTTTGTTATTAAAAATTGGTATCATTTTCTGAAAAAAGGGAAACTAACCTCCTCAAAACCAATCAAATGCATTCATATTATTTTTATACTTAAGATAAACAATCCATAAATCATTTGAGACATGTAGGAATTAACCTCACCTCAATATGACGCATGTTTTGACTGGTATGACTTCAAGTGGGTCTTTTTATTTAAAATAGACATCAATTTTAGTAAAAAGAAAAACTCACCTACTCAAAACCAATAAAATGTATTAGGATTGTTTTGATACTTTAGAAAAATGACCAATAAATCATTTTCAATGTGTAGGAATCAACTCGACCATAATATGACACACTATTTGACTGATATGACTCAAAGTGTGTCATTTTATTTTAAATTAACATCAATTTTTTCAAAAAGAACATCTAGCATACTGAAAATAAATAAAACACATTAATATTGTTTTTATACATTAAGAAATGATCCATGAGTCATTTTTGATGTGTAGGAATCACATACGCCTCAATCCTATGCATAGTGTGGTCGGTATGACTCAAAGTGACCATTATGAGTTTAAAATTGACATGTTAGTTTAAAACATGTATCACTCACTAAAAACCAAGAAACTTCCTTCCAATTGTCTTTATAATTTCGAAAATTCATTCATAAGTGATGTGTGATGTGTATAAAGAAGTCTCATGTCAAAATGACACATGATGTGACTAGCATGACTCAAAGTGACTGTTTTGAGTTTGAAATTACATTTTAGTAAAAAAAAAGTGGCATACTGAAAACTAAGAAAACACATTCATATTATTTTGATAATTTAGTAAAATGACCAATATGTAATTTGTGACATGTAGGAATCATCTTCATGTCAATCTCACATACGATGTGACTGATAAAACTCCAAGTGTGTCTTAATTATAAATTGACATTAATTTCCTTAAAAAGAAAAATTGTCATGATTAAAATGGTGAAAACACAATCAAATTGTTTTGATACTTTAAAAAATTATCCATAACACATTTATTATGTGTTGGAATCAACCAAACCTCAATAATATACACAATAAGACCGGTATAACTCCATATGTGTCTTTTTTTTAATGTTTACATTTTTTAATGTATTCTTTCATATTAATGTTTAATTTATTTATTTATAATATTACTAACATAATATTTGTTTTATTATATTGGTGGATTATTTTTCTCAGTTTGAGGTTATTTGATTGGAAATGGATACCATTGGAGGACCTTTTTAGGGTGGATCATAGGTGAAAAAGATGATGGAACATTAAATTGTTTAAATGTTTGTGGATAATAATTGTAAATGTAATTATACAAAACATTGTTTGAAATGTATATAGTAGTGTTTTTTGTATTCTTGATGTATTTGTATTCAATTAAATTATATATTTTGTGTACAGGTTACAAGTTGCTGCAGTGTGATATTATACAATCAGTACACTATAGGAGGCATGGGCTTTATCAGTGCATTTTTACGAATGATAAAGGGGACCCCCCCTTTTAACAGTTTTGAGGTTAAAAATGTTTTTAGCGTTGTTAATATCTTTTTTGTGTGATGTTAAAGGGAATATCTATATTATTTCCTGAATTCATGAACCTACCAAATGAACAAATGGACTAACCACATGAAGAAATGAAGTAATCATGGCTAGTTATTGTGTCAAATGACCATGCCAATCGACCGTGTAAAGTTGTTGTTCCAACCGACCATTCCTAGTAACGATGATCTGATGTAACTATAAATAATTAAAGACCAAAGAACCATGGTTAATTATGTAGTTGATCTTTTTCAAATATCCAATGATTATATTTTGGAGCATTAATTACAGAGTTTGTGTAATTATGTTTTCATTGAATGTAGTCTAATGACTACTTTGAGATGAATTTTTTTAAGATAATGAAGCGCTTTTGGAAAAGAGGGTGATGCATATGATTTTATATAAAACAACATATAAACATTCATGTGTACCTATTATACATATAGTATTCACTTATAATAATTAACTACACTTAGTTTTATTTAATATGTTGTGTTTCTTATTCAAGCTCCTTTGAAAGACAAGTTTAAGGACCCTTGGACAATAGAAGATATTTGGATTGGGGTAATATAGAGAACAAATTTTAACATACATGGATATTAAATCTTTTTAGATGAATATTCAGAACTTTACAAAAACCTTTATTCATAACTTGGGGAAATAAAACATAATAAAGGTGTGATTTCAAATACTCAGTGGGGGTTAATAAAGAAAATACGTATGAATAACATGAACATAAGGGTATGAGAACATGAACATAAAATTTAAAGACCATAACCTGCATAAAAAGATCATAATCATGAGACATGGCCTAAATATTGTAATTTCATAAGACATGAATTATAATATAATCGGGAACATAAGACATAAAAACATATCATATGAATAAGACATGGAATTGCAGCATATACATCATTGTATAATGTTGTGAACATGTGTAAGTAGAAACAAGTTAACCCATTAAGTTAATGATATGAAATCAAGCCCTCGCATACACTTATGGAAATGCAACCAGGTCCACACATAATGTTGGGTACATGAAATGAGGTTCATGCATAACATTATGAACATGTAATCATGTTTACACACAAACTTAGTAATATGAAACCAGGTCCATGCATAAAATTGTGAACATGTAATCAGGTTCACGTATGACATTTTGAACACATAATAAGGTTCACACATAACATTGTGAACATGTAATCAGGTTCACACATAAACTTATGGACATACAATCAAGTCCATGCCTAACATTCTTAACCTTTAATTAGGTTTACGCATAACATCTATACTTATGAGTCATCCATCATTACCCAAGGCATTGGAGGACGATATAGATCCAACCCGTTACATAATACATGTAGCACAAGATTTTAAGAAATCATCATATCATAACACATGAAATGAAATGGGTTTCATAAACATGCCATTATATCATTACCTATAGAAAATTGATAGGCCTCATAATCATTTCATTAAATCATAACATGTGAAAATAAGCGTGTTTCAAAAGCACATAACCCATAGATTAGAAATAGGTTTCTTAAGAACCATTCCATTAAAACATAAACCATTAAAGAAAGAATATGAATGGAACATTTGGATAATTTCCTATAATGTAATGAGAAACATCAATGGATGTCATATTTGGTGGAAAATAACTTTAAATATTTTTTAAAAACAAATATTGAGGAAAATTTCCTTTTTTCTTCGAAAATTATTTTTAAAACATAAAACCTTTAGAAAATAATTTTCCATGGAAATTCTTTGAAAACTTATAAAGAAATCTTGGAATCATTTTGAAAACCTTTTTAAAAAAATTATAAAAGAATATTGAAAACAATTTGAAAATATTTTTCATCGAAACAATATAATGACGATTGAATGTTTTTTTTTGAAATCTATTTTCCTTGAAAACTTATAAAAGGAGCTTGAAAACCTTTTTAAATACCTATTCATTGAAGACTTATAAAATAAGATTTAAAACATTTGAAAAACTTTTTCTTTTAAAACACTTTGGAAAATTTTAAATAAATATTGATTTTTTTGGAAACAATTTCTTTGAAAATACTTTGAAAACTTATAAAGAAATCATGAAAGTGTTTTGAAAACCATTTGTTTAAAAACACTTTGAAGGCTTATAAAGAAAGGTTGAAAACATTTCAAAAACCCTTTATTTAAAAATACTGTGAAAAATTATAATGAAATATTGATTTTTTTTGAGAACCATTTCTTTTAATACACTTTGAAAACTTATAATGAAATATTGAAAACATTTTGAAAACCATTTATTTAAAAACACTTTGAAAACTTATAAAGAAAGCTTGAAAATGTTTTGAAAGACATTTATTTGATTTTTTTTGAAAAAATATAAAGAAATATTGAAAATGTTTTGAAATTAATTTCTTTAAAAAAACTTTGAAAACTTATAAATAATTCTTGAAAATATTTTGAAAACCTTTTTATAAAACAAGGTTTTGAAAGGACATAGATTTCTAACTGAAGAGAGATGTAAAGTTAGACTTTCTTAAAAAAACTTTATTAGTCACATTCAAACCTACTGTATAATAAATATAAGTTTATTATAAATCTAAAAACGAACAATATTATTACATATAATACCATATATGATTTGGTTATGAATTTATATTACCTATTTATATGAAATATCCACTTCAAAAAAGGTAATTAGTGGCTATTTTTTAGTAGACTAGCGGCAATTTAAACTGTCACCTAATAGTATAGTAGTGGTTAATAAAACTACCACATATTGCATTGTCTCTAGTTATATAGTGGAAACTTTTATCGATTTCACACCGATTTCATGTTTATTTAGTGGTAGTTGTATCATTTAAAAATAATATCCATGGGAAATATAAATAAAATAAAACTAACCACCGCTGAACATATAGTGGCAGTTTGTTTTAGTGGTAGTTCATTGTAACTTATTATAAAACATATTTTATTTAATGTATTTACAGGTGGTTACTAAAAACCTCCACTACATCATATTTTTTTAATTATTTAATTAAAAATTGATCATATATACACCATACATCCACAATCATATATACAAACATCCACAGTCATCATAAGCTCAGTCTTAGTCAACCCATACATTTTTCAACCAATACCTCGATCATATATATATATATATATAATATTTATAAAAAACATTATTCCCAATATATATCCATGTCATGTACTCTAATACATTTTTCTACCTCCACATCCTCTCATCAACTGAAACTGACCATGTCATCTCATCAACTGTAACAAAAAAAAACATAATAAATCAGAATTAAATTACAAAACTAGAAGAATTTATTTGATCATAATGATCGAAATTATACATACTTCCAACATCTACCACCTATAATAAAATCAAGAGCATTTAAGTGAAGAAATGTGAAAAAAAAGAAACAGAATGCATTTTCTTAGTTTTGAGTATGTCAATTGTCTTTTTTACTAAATTGTCATTTTAAACTGAAAACATGCACATTGACTCATACCAATCACATCTTGTATTTATTTAAATGATACCAATTCATACATGTAAAAAATTTCTTTTGAATTTATTTACTAAATTATCAATAAAATCTAAGTGTGTTTGATCAATTTTCAATGAGTGACACCTTTTGACTAAAATGTTTATTTTAAATTGATAGTGGACACCTTGAGTCATGCTAAGAACATAGTGTATCTAATTGATATGACACTAATTTATACACTTTAAAAATGACTTATGGATCTCTTTTCTAAAGTATCAAAATAATAAGAATGTGTTTGCTCGGTTTTGAGTAGCTCAACTATCCAATTTACTAAAATGGATGTCAATTTTAAATAAAAGGACGCACTTGGAGCCATACCAAGCTCACCATATATCTGATTGAGGTGAGGTTTATTCCTACACATCACAAATGACTTATGGAACTTTTTTCTAAAGTATCAAAAAACACCTGAATACGTTTTATCAATTTTGAGTAGGTCAATTTCACTTTTTACTAAAATTGATGACAATTTTAAATACAAAGACACATTTAGAGTCATACTGGTCACACCGTGCATCAGATTGAGGTGTGTCTGATTCCTACATGTCTCAAATGACTTATGGGTAATTTTAATAAAGTATCAAAAAAATATTAATGTTTTTATTGGTTTTAAGTACGCCACTTGTCTTTTTTAATAAATTGTAATTTTAAAATGGAAACATACACTTCGACTCATACCGATCACATTATGTATCAGTTTGATGTGAGAAAAATTCCTACATGTCACAAATGAATTATGAATATATTTCCTTAATTATGAATAAAATTTGATGGTGTTTGATTGGTTTTTAATGACTGGCACTTTTTAAACTAAAATATCAATTTTAACTCATAAATAACACATTGAGTCATACCGGGAACATACTGTATCAGATTGAGGTTTGGATTATTCATACACATCAAAAATTACTTTTATATTATTTTATTAAAGTATAAAATCAATCAGAATATATTTTCTTAGTTTTGAGTATGTCAGTTGTCATTTATACTAAAATTAATATCAATTTTAAATAAAAAGAATAACTTAGAGTGATATTGGTCACACTATGTGTCATATTGATGTGTAATTCATCCTTACATGTCCCAAAGTCTCAAAAAAATTATAAATTCCAATGTTACCATAATTTCTATTTTTTTTGTTTGTCTAACCGTTAAGACCATATATTGACTCAATGTTATTAACCAAAATCATTTCTTTGTATTGAAATCCATAAGATAAGAGGAAGATAATGTTCCCATTATATCACGAGAAGTCACCATAATGGGCAAATAATCTTCCTATACTCTTCTGGATTTTGACAATGAGATTTTTTTTTCAATTAATAACATCAAATCAATATGAAATATTGTATGTTTGAAAAACAAATTCAATGAAAATATAAATCTTGTTAACATTGTAAGAAAGAATAATTTTATCACTTTTGTGCCTTTTTTAAGATAGTTGAATGAAAAATATTACTTCCCAAAAGATCTGGGAAACAAATAAATAAGTATTAGATAAAAATGATAAGGAAATTAACTTAAAAATAGTAGATAAAATAATGAAAAAATTAAATAAAAAGGCAATAAGAATTAACCTTTTCATGATGGTTGTACGCATTCTTGATGCATTTCCTTATTGTCATTATCTAAGTTATAGGCTCAAAGTCCAATCTCTCATGAGCCTGACCAGATTTGAAAAGAACACCCCAAATTGGACAAAAGAATCCACATGTATTAGAAAACAATTATTACATGAGTAATACTAAAAGGAAATAAATTAAAAATAAATATAAAACAATAAATCTTATCACAAAGAAAACCCATAAAAATTCTAAAAGATATAAAATATGTCTTCCTAAATTGAGAGTTGGAAGATGAAGTGTCATTCTTAGAAAAGATAAAATTATTCTTTCTTATACATTTACTTTTTACTTTTTTTATTTTTACTATGGTAACATGTTTTTATCTATATAAATTATATTTTAATAAACATATAAAATAATCCCTCTAACTAAACTTTTTTCTATTCTTCCTTATTTTTTATAAATTTAATGTAATGAAATTTATAATGATGATAAACAAACATTTAAAATAATACATTATATATATATTGGAAAACTATTTTCTGTAGGAAAATGATATTTTTACTATTATTTTTTCTTAATATTATAATGTATTGATTACCAATAAAATTTCTATTAATATATTCATATTTGTTTTTAAACATCATTATGGTTTCATTATTTTAAATAGATAAATCTAATTTATGAGTTAAATGTTACAAAACATTAATAAAAAATCCGTCAAAAATAATATTTTTATCATTATCATTGTCATCAACACTAATGATAGTAATTATACATTTATTCCCAAAAAATGAAGTAGAATTATTAAATAATATGATAATATTGATATATAATAATATTTATATTTTATGGATATAATTTCAATAGGTGAATAAAACTATTTTTTAATTTAATTGACTAAATTAGTATTTTGATTAAAATATTACATATGTTAGAAATATTATATAAAATTGTTTTATAAATAAAAAAACTCTATTTTTTGATTTATTATATATATATTTATAATATAAAAGGCTTCAAAATAATTTAATCCATTCTTCCATTATAGTAATGTAATGAAAGTAAATGTTTTAGAAAAAATGTTATTTTTTCACTATTCAACTACAAAACAATTATTTATGAAAATTATGAAAAATTATTCATAATAAAATATTTACATGTTAGAATCAAAAAATGATCTTTATTTTATAAAATTAAAATTAATAATCTTTATAATAATTAATGGACAGATTCTAATCGTTTGAAAAAAGAGTATGAATATGGAGTGAAAGAGTTCCTCAAGTTTGCAAATGATCATGCATATAACCCATCTCAAATCCTCTGTCCACGTTTAAACTATTTTTATTCAATAAAAATCTGTCCATAGGAGTTATAAGGACACTTGATATTTCAAGGAATAGATCAAATCTATAAATATAGGAATAAACAATAGGAAAAGGTTAATGTAGATAGTGGCTTGGACATCACTATTTTTTATTGATTATATGATATGATTAAAATTGTGGAAAATGATGAATATTTTATCGAGGATGTGATTATATATGTGAATGATGATGAATATCATATTGAGGAAATGATAAGGATAGTTTAAGATGAACTTTGTGACTGTCCAAAATTGTTTTAGAAGTTAGAGAGTTATGCAAAGACGTCATTGTATGATAGTTGTACTAAATATATAGTATTCTCAGCCATACTGAAGCTCTATAATTTTAAAGTGGGAAATAGATAGAGTGGAACCAATTTTATGGAACTACTTTCTCTATTGAATTACATTTTCTTAAAAGATAATGAGCTCTCGAGTTGAAAATACGATGCCAAATGAATGTTATAATCGATGGGTATGATCTATGAATGAATACATGCCTGTATGAATGACTGTATACTATTTACCAAGGACCAAAAATCACTTATATAATGCCCAAAGTGTAGTGCTTCTCAATACAAGAAAGATGAATCTGGTCCTATGAAATTTGTATGGTACTTTCCAATAATTCTAATGTTTAGGCGCAAATATGGAAGTGAAGATATTGCAGGGAAATTGACATGGAATGCATATACAATAAATAAAGATGGGAAAATACATAACTAGACAACCACTCCACAATGGAAGAGAATTAATCATGAGTATATTGAATTTGGAAATGAGCTGAAAAAGCTTCATCTTGAATTATCTACAGATAGAGTGAATCCTTTTGGTTTTCAAAGAAGAAATCATGGTACATGGCCAGTTATGTTGGTAAATTATAACTTGACATTGTAGTTATGAATGAAATGAAAATACGTCATGTTATCCAAGCTTATATCATAACCAAAACAATCAGGTAATGATATTGAGGTTTCTTTGGATCCATTGATCGAGGATATTAAATTATTGTGGGATTCAGGTGTTACATTGTATGATACTTACAGAAATGAAGATTTCACATTAAGATCCATGTTGAATGAGATTATAAATGAATTCATTGCTTATGTATATTTTTCAGGATATAGGATTAAAGGAATTCAAGGGTTTATTATTTGCGAACAAGGTACATGGTCAATTAGGTTGAAAAATTCATTGAAAATAGTGTTTCTAGGAAATCATAGATTTATACCTCGAAAACAAAAGTACTGATCTTGGATGATATCATTTGATGGAAGTTATAAAGAACCTACACCACTGTCTGCACTAACAGGTGATCAAATGCTTGAGAAAGTTAAATATGTGGACACTGCATTTGGTAAACTGTTTTAAAAAAACCTTACAAAAACTGATTGGAAAATGAGATAAGTTTTTTTTGAATTACCATACTATAATTTTCTGTACGTCATACATTTTCTTGATGTTATGAAAGTTGAAATAAATGTATGTGATAGTTTTATCGACACGTTTCTAATTGAACCTGGTAAAGCAAAGGATGGAATTAAGGCTAGGTTGGACATGGTTGACATGGGAATATGAGAAGAGTTGGTGCCATTAAAGGGTGAAAAATGAACTTTTCTTCCTCCAGCTGCTTACACTTTTTCCAGGAAGGAGAGATATTAGTTTTACAAATTCTTAAATGACATAAAGGTTCCAGAGGGGTATTCATCGAATATCAAGAACACTGTGTCAATGACTGATTTATAGTTAAAGGGTCTGAAATCACATGATGTCTATGTTTTGAGAAAAGATCTAATTATTATAGATTTATGTTTCATTTTTCCCAAGAATATTCACCACACATTAACCAACCTCTGTTTCTTCTTTAATTCTAAGAAGAAAAGTTATAGACCTAGAAAAATTTCTGACTATAGAAAGATAAATTTCCATTATATTATGTGAATTGGAAAGGTTCTACCCTCTAACATTCTTTGATATGATGGTTCATTTGGTGGTTCACTTGGTGATAGAGATTTGAATATGTGGTCCTATACACAATAGATGGATGTACCCCAATTGAATGGTATATGATTATTTTGAAAAAGTTTTTCAAAAATTGATGTCAGCCAAAGGGTTGTATTGTGGGGTAATATATTGTCGAGGAAGCCATTGAATTCTGTACTAAATACTTTTCCAGTGTAAAAATCATTGGTCTAACAAAATCTCATCACCCTGGGTGGCTTGTGGGTGAATGAATATTTGGAAAATATGTTGTTATAATCAATATTAAAGATCAAGAGTAGGCCTACCATTATGTTTTTCATAATAGTTTAGAGGTTTCTGCATATTTTTAAACCCACAAGGAAATTATTAGTCATTTAAATCCATAAAGGGATGAAAGATGGATATTAAATAAACATAATCAATAGTTTATAGTGTGTTTTTCAGACTATAATTTTAAGGAGTTAGATGAAAATATGGATTCAATTTCAGAACGAATTTGATTACTAGCTAGAGGATCCAGTGTGTATAAATTATCTTAAAATGGTTATGTAATTAATGGTTATATTTTCTATTAAAATAAACATGATGAATATAGTACTATGAAAAAGAGTGGATTTACACTTATAGATAAAGCAATGCATGTTTCTGGTACTAAGGACAAAAATCTAATTTACACGAATATGTCATACTTTGGCATCATCAAAAAAATATGGGATTGGGATTATAAAACATTTCAAGTGCCTATTTTTTAATGAAATTGGTTTGATAATAAAAGTGTTGTTAAAATAGATGAATTGGGATTCTTGAAATTTTATTTCAGTGAGGAAGGGTATAAAGATGAACCTTTTATAATGGAATCATAGGTAGTACAAGTATTTTATGATCCAGATCCCACAAATCAAAATTGGTCAATTATTCTCTTATTGACCAAAACCACTGAAGGGTCAGATGAAAATTCAAATGAGGACAATCTTTTAATTGGGCAGTCACAGTCATTTCATAGTGGTCCCAATGTAGATGGTGTTTTTTATTCATAGGATACTATAATGATGGGATTTGGATAGTCATTAGAGGGGTCAAATCCATTCAACCTTTAAAAAAGGTCAATAACTAGGTTATATATTTTTTGTAATATATATCATGTTACCACATGTTATTTTCCCCTATCTGTTGCATTTATATACTCTAAATTAAATGTTAAGACACTTCTATAGATAATTATTTTTTCACATGCTGGTGCTCCTAATCCTGAGGGACAACATCTCTCTCAACCGGATGTTTCACATAGTTCAGAGGAACAATAACCTTCTACATGTGCTGGTGTACCCAATACCGAGTGACAATGGTTTCCCAGCTTGTTGCTTCTCCCAGTACTTAAGTACAAATACCATCTCCCCATGTTGATGCTACCTCTCTAGAAGAACATATTGAGGATATTGAATCTGATGAAATGGTAGGTGATGAAGTAATGGAAAAACATAAAAAACAGGAGCACCATGGTTTAACGGTGTTATCAAAAACCATTAAGGTGAAAATCAAAGGCATCAAATATGTCTTTAGATGAAATGTGCAGGGCCTAAATGTTATCCCCTAAAAGGCCATGTTTAGTAGTTACATTGGAATCATCTTTTTTCAACATGTGATGATTGATGTAGATTATGGAACCATGTTATGTCCCATCTTAATACACTGATGTGGGAAGAGATTACAATAACATTATAAAGTAATTTCTTTATTTTACTAAAAAATAAAATATTGAAATATTGAATTACTCTTCATCATCTCTTGCAGAGTGAATTTTTAATAGATTACACCTACAAAAAATATGGATTAATTCTAGTTGGAAGGATTCATAGAGACGTTTTCACAATTCTAATGAGATGTCATCTTAAATATATTGAACAAAAAAACCCACACCCAATGCTTATCTATAGACATCTAATAACCCAAGAATCATGGGATGCATTTACTGGTCATCATGTGGATATGCCTTTTTAGGTATATTGTGTCTAGTAATACATTGTTTGATGAAACATGTATTCATCACTTTGATTTATAATTATTTATTTATGAAATAGAAAATGAGTGCTAAATGTAAGTAATGAGTAGAAAAACCAACGTACCCCTACTGTAAAGAAATGATAGGTCTTGGTTCACTTGAAAAAAAATTGGTATGTATTTTAAATCTACTACAATAATTTTATGTGACATTAAACAACAAGATAATTATATTTCTATATTTATATAAAAATTTATGATTCCATCTCCAAAGCCACTTCTATCCCATACCATGTTCTATGGAAGGAGGCACGTGTTAATAAAAATGGGATAGTAATAGAAAAAAACACAGAAATATTGTGGGAAACATGTGTAAGTTTGACATAATAAAAAAAATTTCTAATTTAAATCACTATTACTTAACAATGATTACTTATTTTTCTATATTTTCTATCTAACGTACTTATAGGAATAAAAAACACCCATACTGCATGAACACCGACTATCGGTGGCCATAAAATGGCCAGAATAGAATGGTCTCATCAGAGGAATATGTTTTGGGGTGACCCCCAAACATATTTTGAGAAAAAAATAAGAAGATAAAGGTGAAGAAATGAAATAGATGAGAGAAATACTAGATACCCTTGAAGAAAAATTCCAATGGGAGAGAGAGTTTATAGAAACTTTTATGGAGGAATAAAATAGAATAAACTACTCAAGAATAACCATCATGTAAAGATCTTTCCCCATCACCCACTAGCTTCAAGGTGATATATTCCCCTATAAGAGTTTTCATAGTCGTGGTGATCAATATTATAATAATTATTTCCATAAAATTTGAATCATGCAGACACTTATACTGTTCCTATACTGATATTATATAGGGTGAAAATGACTATGATTTATATCTATCAACACCCACCCATCGCCTTGTAGCGAGGGCTACAATGTTCAATATCTAAGGTGAAAATATACACAACAGACCACTTCCAACAGGTCATGTGAGAGTGGTGATTAACATAGCTCTTGAGCCAAGCATTGAGCAACCTATTCCACTCAAGGATGATGATATCAATACATTTGAACAAATTTTTGTAACATTCATTACATCTTATTAAAAAACATATCGACAAGTAGGTATTCATTTCTAATTTATTTTTGAAGATAAATATTTAACAATTAATTAAAAATGGTTTGTACCGATGAATGTTATTACAAACAGACAAAGGGAAGGTGGTGAAATGAAAGACCGACTCAAAACCATTTAAAAGATCAACTAATAGATTGAAAAGATCTACCAAAATCACCTTTACCCCACCCGTTATATATCCGCATTTACTAAAATTGAAGGTTAATGTGGATAAAAAATTAAAAATGGTATTCGTCGCATAGTTGATTTGGAAGAAAATATTTACGGATAGGAAGGTGAAGACTACATTGTTGTTGAGAATGTAAATGAAATCCTTGTCTATGATTGGCTAGGTGCCTCAATTTTAAATGTATACATGAGTTATGATTTCCAGATTTGATTTTCCAAAAGCTGATACACTATGTTAATTATGACTAAAAAATTTTCCTATTTTCGGTAGGTTAATATATTAAAAACAATTGAAGGGATTTTCCCATGAAAAAATTGGACTCTTTAGACCTCACACTACCTCTATAAAACAAAAAAAATCCAAAAAATTATGAAATAGTGGCAGACCTAGTCAAATCGTTTGAAATAAAACATACGGATTATAAACTCTTTTTAATACCTATGATTAAAGGGTAAAACTCTAAAATTTAATCATATAAAATATATTTTCATTTAATTCATTATTTTTTCCATTTTCTATTTTTAGGCAAGATTGGATGCTCATTGCGGTCAATTTGTATACTTCAAAGATTTATTTCCTGGATTAAATTCATGGATACCTAACAAACCAACCACACAAGATGGAATTTTTTGATTTTTAATATACTACATAATTTTTTTTATATCTAAACAAAAAGTTATATAATTTTCATTATCTTTTAATGAGGATTTTGTTATGATAGGTTGGTGCATCAATATCATGAAAAATAAAGAATGAGGCCATGGGATAGGCATGAGGACCCTGAAAATTTCTATGACTAGAATTGTATCAGGGTATATATAATAATATTTCAATATCCAAGCACATATAAAAAAATTAATAATTTTTCTCAATGTTTCTATAGTTTTCCAAACAAACAAATGAAATATATTGTGGTTATTACGTTTTTAAACTTATGATAGAGATAATATTTTTTGAACAAACTAGCATCCCTGAAAAGGTATTTTCTAAGATAATTACTATTTAATTTAAAATATTTATTAATCCTTTGTGCATTTATATTTTTTTAGTACTAATATGTCTATCGAAAAGGCTGATATTCCCAAGATGATGTAGATTTTCTTAGAAATGAATGGGAAACATACCTGATGGAATAATGTAAACAAAAAACATGAATATGTGACTTTCATATACACAGTGGATTGTTTCATATTTATGTTTAATTTATTTATTTTTAGAATTAGTCACATAAGAATTGTTTTCTTATATAGGTGGCTTCCTTTGTTCGAGTTGGGGTGGTTTCTTCGAAGATGCCCATGCACACGAGAGATAGGACTTAGATGCTACAACTCATAATTCAGTGAGAACATTTGGATCATTTACCATAAGGGAATGAGTAACATCAATGAATGTCATCTTTAATGGAAAATAATTTTAAGTGTCTTTTAAAAACATTTCTTGAGAAAAAATTCCTTTTTTCTTTGAAAATTATTTTTAAAACATAAAACCTCTAGAAAATCATTTTCTTTGAAAATGCTTTGAAAACTTAGAAAGAAGGAATGGAACCATTTTTAAAACATTTTTTTAATTCTTATAAAATAATCTTGAAAAAATTTTGAAAATATTTTTCCTTGAAAAAAAAAAGTATTATTGAAAACATTTTTGAAAACCATTTTCCTTGAAAACTTATAAAAGGAGCATGAAAACCTTTTGAAATCCTTTTTTCTTGAAAACATATAAAAAAATTCAAAACATTTTAAAAAATATATTTGAAAACACTCTGAAAACATATAAATAAATCTTGAAAACGTTTTGAAAACAATTTATTTTAAAATGCTTTGAAAACTTATAAATAAAGATTGAAAATGTTTTGAAAACCATTTCTTTTAAAATACTTTGAAAATTTATAAATAAACATTGAAAACATTTCAAAAAACATTTATTTAAAAATAATTTGTGAACTTATAAAGAAAGATTGATTTTTTTTAAAACCATTTATTTGAAAACACTTTGAAAACTTATAAAGAAATATTGAAAATATTTTAAAAACCATTTCTTTAAAAAAACTTTGAACACTTATAAATAAATATTGGAAATGTTTTGATAACAATTTATTTGAAAATACTTTGAAAACATATAAAGAAATATTGAAAAAGTTTTGAAAATAATTTCTTTAAAAAAATTGAAAACTTATAATGAATTATTGAATACCTTTTGAAAACCTTTTTATAGAACACAGTTATAAAAGGAAACATATTTCCAACCAAAGAGAGTGGTAAAGTAAGACTTTCTTGAAAACACTTTATTAATCATATTATGTTTCAAAGAGTAAAAAAAGCGTACCAATACCTGAAGATATCATGAATATGTGAAGGAGAAAAAAACTCACGAGTTCTCTTGAGATATGGATCATAATATTTCATGGATGGAAGCATAATCATAAACAATCTTGATAAAGGATGATATTGTTTCAATAAACTATTACCAATTGGTAACTTTGAATTATACTCCCTATGTAAGAAAATTAAATTACATGAGTCTTAAAATGACATGAAAATAATTATATTCATGATTTAACATGTCAAATGTAGTATATATACCTCAAAGAAAAATATAGGTACATAACATGGCTTGTGTCTCAAAGATGGTAAATTGAGACAAAAATTACTTTACCAATTTAATATCAATAAATTCAAGTATATAAATCATAGAATACATAGATGGGTAGTATACACACCACATAAAAATTATGAGGTGAACATGAATTGTGTCTCATAGAAAATAAACATGAGATAAGAAAACCCTTACTACTTGAGTAACATTAGAATCGTGATCCCCATTAAAGAAAAACATCTATTTAAAGCTTTGAATATCATTAAATAAAGGAAATTCATGATATAAAATGTCATAGGGTAGTATGTACACCCCACAAAAGAAGCGTGTGGCGAATATGACATGTATCTCATGGAAATAAAATGTGAGATAAAATTCCCTTTCCTTAGGTATTTACTTTGTTCGTACACATTGAAATTTCGTATATAATAAATATATTTTTTTTACACATCTACAAAAGAACCATATTTTTATATATAATACCATATATGATTTGGTTATGATTTTATATTACCTGTTTATTAGTAAATCCAACTACAAAACTAGCTAATTAGCGGTGGGTTTTTTTTAGACTTGCGGCGATTAAAACCGTTGCCTAATAGTATAGTGACAGTTAATAAAACCACCGTGTATTTCATTATATCTAGTAATTTTTTTGTAGTTTTTTGATTTTATAGAGGTTTCATGTTTATTTAATTGTATTTATTTTATTTTAAAAAATATCCATCGGAAATATAAATAAAATGAAACTAACTACCGCTGAACATATTAGCGGCGGTTTGTTTTAGCATTAGTTAACTATAACCGCTTCTAAAACATATTTTATTTAATGTATTTAGTGACTATTACTAAAAAGCACCACTAAATCAGATTTTTTTAAAATTATTTTATAAAAAAATAATCATATATACATCATACATCCAAAATAACATATACAAACATCCACAGTCATTATAACCTCAGTCTCTGTCAACCCATACATTTGTCAACCAATAACTCGGTAATAAATAAATAAATATATATAAATAAAATTTCCAACAAAAATTATTCCCCATATATATCCACATCATGACCTCTACTGCATTTTTTTCTTCCACAATATCTCATAAAATAAAACTGACCATGTCATCTCATCAACTGTAACAAAAAAGAAAACAAAAAATAAAACTAAACATAATAAATTAGGATTACATTATAAATATAGAAGAATGTCATTGATCAGAATGGAAAAACTCATACCTAATACTGAAATATGAAACCTATAATAAAAACTAGAACATTTGAGAAAATAAATGTGAAATAAAAAAGACACAAAATACATTTTCTTGGTTTTGAGTATGCCACTTGTCTTTCTTACAAAATTGTCATTTTAAACTGGAAACATGGGCTTTGATTCATACCTATCACATCCTGTATTGGTTTAAATGAGACTTATTACTACATGTCAAAAATTTCTTATGAATTGATTTATTAAAGTATCAAGAATATCCAAGTGTGTTTGATCGTTTTTCAATGACTGACACTTTTTGAACTAAAATATTTATTTTAAACTAACAACAGACACCTTGAGTCATACCAAGAACATCATGTATATGATTGAGGTAATAAAAATTCATACAAATAAAAACCGACTTATGATTATTTTTACCAAAGTATCAAAATAAATAGAATTTTTTTATTGGTTTTGAGTAGGTCATCTGTCCTTTTTACTGAAATAGATGTCAATTTTAAATAAAAGGACACACTTTGGGCCATACTAGGTACACCGTGTATCAGATTGAGGTACAATTGATTACAACACATCAAAAATGACTAATTTATCATTTTTATAAAGTATTAAAACAATCTGAATACGTTTTATTAGTTTTGGGTAGGTCATTTGTCATTTTTACTAAAATTGATAACAATTTTAAATAAAAAGATGCATTTGGAATCATGTTAGTCACACCATGCCTCAGATTAAGGTTTGATGATCCCTACATGTCTAAAATGACATATGGATAATTTTTATAAAGTATAAAAATAATATTAATGTGTTTTATTGGTTTTGAGTACATCACTTTTCTTTTTCACTAAATTGTCATTTTAAACAGGAAACATATACATTGACTCATACCAATCACATCATGTATCGGTTTGACTTGATACAAATTACTAAATGTCAAAAATTAATTATGAATTTATTTACTTAATTATCAATAAAATATGAGCATGTTTGATTGGTTTTCAGTGAGTGACACTTTTTGAACTAAAATATTGATTTTAACTGATAACTAACACATTGAATCATATCGGGCACATCGTGTATCAGATTGAGGTGTGTATTATTCCTACACATCAAAAATTACTTTTAGATTGTTTTATTAATGCATAAAAACAATTAAAATATGTTTTCTCTATTTTAAGTATGTCATTTTTCATTTTTACTAAAATGAATTTAAATTTTAAATAAAAAGAGACACTTGGAGTCATACTGGTCACACCGTGTGTCAGATTGAGGTGTTTTTGATTAAAAAATGTCCTAAAGTCTCAAAACAATTATAAATTCCAATGTTAGCATAATTTCTGTTATATTTATTTGTCTAACTTTTAACACTGCATATTTACTTGATGTTATTAACCCAAAACATTTATCACTTTTGAAAGCCATATGAGCAGAGGAAGATAATGTGCCCATTATATCAGAAGAAGTAACCATAATAGGAATAAGAGTTTCATCTACTTTTTTGGATGTCAAAAATGAGAATGTTTTTTCAGATAATAACATGAAATCAATATGAAGTGTAGGATGTTTGAAAAATAAAGGAAATGAAAATAGAAATTGTTTTAACATTGGCAGAAAGAATCATTTTATATCTTTTGTGCCTTTTTTAATATAGTTGAAAGAAAAATATGAGTTCCCAAAAGATATGTGAAAAAAATAAATTATTATTAGATAAAATGATGAAAAAATTAATTAAAAAAGTATTTATAATTAACCTTTTCATGATGGTTGTACACATTCTTGATGCATTTCCATGTTTTCATTATCTCATTTACTTGCTCAAAGTCTAATCTCTCACAAGCATGAACAACTTCAAAAAGACCACCCCAAATCAAACAAAAGAATCCACCTGTATAATAAAACAATTATTATACAAGTAATAGTAAAAGGAAATAAATTAAAAACAAATATAAAACAATATATTTTAGCATAAAGGAAACCCATAAATGTTATAAAAGATATAAAATATTTCTTCCTAAATTGAGATTTGGAAAATGAAGTTTCATTCTCAGTAAAGATAAAATTAATTGTTCTTATATATTTACTTTTTACTTTTTTTATTTTTACTATAGTAACATGTTTTTACCTATATAAATTATATTTTACTAAACATATAAAATAAACCATCTAACAAAATTTTTGTGTGTCAAACCTTAGTTTTTATGAATTTAATGTAATTTAATTTATAATGATGATAAAAATACATTTAAAATAAAACATTTTATATATTGGAAAAAATATTTAATAGGAAAATGATATTTTTACTATAATTTTTATTAATATTATAATGCATTGATTACTAATAAAATGTTTATTAATATATTCATATATATTTTTAAACATAATTATAGTGTCATTATTTTAAATATATCAATATAATTTATTAGTTAAATGTTACGAAACATTAATAAAACAATTCATCAAAAATGATATTTTTATCCTTATAATTTTCATCAACATTAATCAAATTAATTATACATTTATTCCCTAAAAAATAAACTTTAGTGTTTAAATAATATGATAATATTTATCTTAAGTAAAATATACATTTTATGTATATAATTTAAGTAGGTTAATAAAACTAATTTTCTAATTTAATTGACTAAATCAGTATTTTGATTAAAATATTACATATGGTTGAAAAATTATATACAAGTGTTTTATAAATAAAAAATTATTATTTTTATTTATTATATATATATTTTTATAATATTAAAAGGCTTAAAAAAATTTAATCCATTCTTCCATTATAGTAATGTAATGAATGTAAATGTTTTAGAAAAATTGTTATTTTTTCGCTATTCATCTACAAAAAAACTTATTTATGAAAATTATGAAAAAATATTCATAAGACAATATTTACATTTTAGAATCAAAATATGATGATTATTTTATAAAATTTAAATTAATAATATTTATAATATATAGTGGATGGATTTCAATCGCCTTACAAAAGAGTATGAAGATGGAGTGAAAGAGTTCATCAAGTTTTCAAAAGATCATGCATATGACCCATCTAAAATCCTTTTCATGAGTTTAAGCTATTTTCATTCAAGACTAATTAGTCTAGAAGAGGTGTAAGAACACTTGATTTTTCATGGAATAGATCGAAGTTATAAATGATGCAATAAACATAGGGAAAAAGAGAATTCAGTTAGTGGCTGGTATAACACTGTATTTTTTGGATTATCTTATATGATTACGAGTGAGGACAATGAAGAATACTATATCAAGTATGTGATTACAAATGTGAATGATGATAAAGATTGTATTTAGGAAATGATATGTATAGTTGAAGATGAGATTTTTGATTTCCCAAAATTGTTTGAGAAGTTAAAGAGTTGTGAAAACATGTCATTTTATGCTAGTTGCACTAAATATACAACATTGTCAGCTGTACCGAATCTATATAATTTGAAATAAGGAAACAGATGGAGTGACACCAATTTTAGAGAACTACTTTCCTTCTTAAATGAGATGATCCCAAAATATAATGAGCTATCGAGTGGAAAATACGATTCCAGACTAATTCTATAATGGATGGGTGTGATCACTGAATGAATACACACCTATATGAATGAATGTATACTATTTGAAAAGGACCAAAAATTACTTATAAAAAGACCAAAGTGTGGTTCTAAGGATTACAAGAAAGATGAATCTGGTCTTATGAAATTTTTATGGTACTTTACAATCATTCCAAGGTTTAGGCACCTATTTGGAAGTGAGAATACTGTAAGGGAATTGACATGGTATGCAGATACATGAAATAAAGACGAGAAACTACATCACTTGACAGAATCTTCTGAATGGAAGACAATTGATCATGAGTATATTTAATTTTTAAATGATCTAAGAAACTTTCATCTTGCATTATCTATAGATGGAGTGAATCCATTTGGTTTTAAAACCAACACTCATAGTATATGGAAAATTATGTTTATAAATTAAAATATTCCGTAATGGTTATACATGAAACGAAAATACACCATGTTATACAGGCTTATATCAGAACCAAAACTACCAAGTAATGATATTGATGTTTATTTGGATTCATTGATTGAGGATTTTAAATTATTGTGGGATTCAGGTGTTACATTGTATGATTCTTACAGAAATGAATATTTCACATTGAGATCCATGTTGTATAGGATGATAAATGAATTTCTTTCTTATGAATCTTTTTTGGATATATCATTAAAATAACTCAAGGGTGTCCCATTTTCGAACAAGGTACACAGTCAATTTGGTCTAAACATTCATCAAAAACTGTGTTTCTAGGACATCATATATTTCTACCCCGATGGAATAAGTACTTATTATAGATGAAATTATTCAATGAATTCTTAGAAGAATTTACACCCCACATCTTAAATAAGTGATCAACTATTTGAGAAAGTAAAATATGTGGACACTAGTTTTGGTAAACCGTTTTCAAGAAACTTTACAAAAACTATTTGAAAAAAGAGATAAGTTTTTTTTGATTACCATACTGGAATTTTATGTATGTCAGACATTTTCTTTATGTTATTCATGTTGAAAAATATTTTTGTTGATAGTTTCATTGACAAATTGATAAATGCACCCGAAAAAACAAAGTATGGAATGAAGTCTAGGTTAGACATGGTTTTCATGGGAATATGAGAAGATTTGGCACCAGTGAAGGGTGAAAAATGAAAATTTCTTCTTCAAGATGCTTACACTCTTTTTGAGCATGATTGATATTAGTTTAACAAATTCTTGAATGACATAAAGGTTCCATAGGGGCATTCATCGAATATAAAGAACATTGTGTTAATGACTAATTAAAAGTTAAAGGGCCTGAAATCACATGAAGACTAGGTTTTGATGCAAGATATAATTCCTATAGATTTATTGATTCATTTTTTCCAATGAATGTCCATCATACATTAACCAAGCTCTGTTTCTTCTTCAAATATATGAAATAAAGTTATATACTCGAAGAAATTACTAACTATCGAAAGGGAAATTACCATCATATTATGTGAATTGGAAATGTTCTTCCCTCTAATTTTTTTGATATGATGGTTCATTTGGTGATAGAGATTCAACTGTGTTGTCCAGTACACTATAGATGGATACACCCCATTGAACGGTATATGAAGATTTTGAAAGGGTATGTCAAAAATCTAATTTGTCTAGAGTGTTGTATTGAAGAGTTATATATTGTTGAGGAATCCATTGAATTCTGTACCGAATACATGTCTATCGTGGAAATCATTGGTCTACTAAAATCGCATCACACTGGGTGGATTGTGGGTGAAGTAATTTCTTGAAGAGATGTTTTTATAATTATTATTATAGATCAAGAGCAGTCCTACCTTTATGTTTTGCATAATAGTTATGTGGTTTATGTATATGTTGAAATCCAAAAAAAATTATTAGGAATTTAAATACATCAAGGGATGAAAGATGGATATTAAAAATACATAATCAATAGTTTACAGGATGGTTTCAGGACCATTATTTTAAGGAGTCAGATGAAAATATGGATTCAATTTTAGAACGACTTCGACAACTAGCCATATGACCTAGTGTGTGTGAATTATATTACTATGGTTTGTAATCAATGGTTATATGTTATATACAAATAAAAAAGATGAAGATAGAACCATGAAAAATAGTGGTGTTACACTTGTGGCTGAAGTGATGCATGTTTCTAGTACTAAGGATAGAAATATATTTTACTTGAATATGTCATACTTTGGAATCATCAATAAAATATGGGAGTTAGATTATACAACATTTCAAGTATCAATTTTTCAATAGAAGTGGGTTGATAGGATATGTGATGTTAAAATAGATGAATTTGGATTCTTGAAAGTTGATTTTAGTAAGGCATGGTATAAAGACAAACTATTTATAATGGAATCATGGGTAGTACAAGTATTTTATGTTCCAAATCCCACAAAACAAAATTGGTCAATTGTTCTCTTCTCGACCAAAACCACTGAAGGGTCAGATGAAAATTCAAATGAGGATAACCTTTTCATTGGGACATCACTATAATTTCATAGTGGTACCAATGTAGATAGTGTTTTGTATTCATAAGATACCACGATAAAGCGATTTGGATAGTCGATAGAGGGGTCAAATCCCTTCAACCTTTCAAAAAATTTCAATAACCAAGTTACATATTTTTTGAAATATACATTGTGTTAACACATGTTATTATCTCTTCTCTGCTGCATTTATGTACTCTAAATTAAATGTTAAACCACTTATGTAGATAATTACTTTTACACATGTTGGTGCTCTCGATCCCAAGGAACAATAAGCCTCTCCACCAACTGCTACTCATAGTGAAGAGGAACAATGACCTTTTGCATTTTGTGGTGCTCCCAATCCTGAGGAACAATAGGTTTCTCAACTTATTTCTACTCTAAGTGCATAGGTAAAATGACAATATGCACATGTCAATGCTAATAATCCAGTGGAATATATTGAGGATGCTAAATCCTAGGAAATGGTAGGTGACGTAGGACTGACAACACATAAAAAATAAGAGCTCCATAATTTGATGGTGTTAGAAAAAATAATTAAATCAAAAATCAAAGGCATCATATATGAGGTCAGATGGAATGCACAGGGCCAGCATGCCAACCCCTCTAAGGCCATGTTTAGTAGTTACATTAGAATCGTCACTTATCAACACAAGCCAATTGATGTAGAGTTGTGGAACCATGTTGTGTTTGTGATTAAGACAATAATGTGGGAATATATTATGGCAACATTATGATATCATTTTTTTATTCTACTAAAAAATAAAATAATAAAATATTGACTTACTCTTCATCATCCCTTGTAGAGTACATTTATAGTAGATGAATCCGATAAAAAATATGTATTAATTATTACTGGAAGGATTCATATATGATTTCACACAATTATAATTATAAATCATCTTAAAGATGTTTAATGGAAAAAATCGGCACCCACCGCTAATCTATATCCACTTGAAAACCCAAGAAGTGTGGGATGCATTTATTGGTCATCATACAGATGTGTCTTTTCAGGAAAATTGTGTCTAGAAATATGTTGTTTTATGAAACGTGTGGTTATCACTTTGATTGACAATTATTTATTTATGAAATTGAAACTGAGTGTTGAAAATAAGGAACTAGAATCAAAACCAACGTACCCCTACTGTAAAGCAAGGATAGGGTACGATTCATTTTCAAAAAAATGGTATGTGTTTTAAATCAACCGTAATACTTTTATGTGACATGAGAAAACAACATAATTATGTTCCACTATTTATATGTAGATTGATGACTCCAAATCCATAGACACTTCTATCCCATGCCATGCTCTATAGAAGGAGGCACGTGTAAATAAAATTGGTAAACTAATAGATGAAAATACACAAAAATTGTGGGAAACATGTGTAAGTATGACATAATACAATTTTTTTTTCTTTAAATCACTATTACGTAACAATGATTACTTATTGTACTATATTTTCTATCTGACATAGTCACAGGTATCAGAAACACCTATACTGTATAAATACCTACTATTGGTGGGCTTGATGTTGCCTGAACAGTACGTCCATGTCATAGGTGCGAGTTTTGCAATGACTCCCTGAACATATTTTGAGAAAAAAACAAGAGAATAAATTTGAAGAAATGAAAAAGATGAGAGAAATTCTAGATACCCTTGATGAAAAATTCCATTAGTATAGATATTTTCTAGAAAATTTTACGGGGGGAAGCAAAGAGAAGAAAGAACTCAAGAACAACCATCATGTGAAGATCCCACCCCACCACCCACCAGCTTTGAGGTGAAGTATTCCCCTCTAAGAGTTGTATTTGTCTTGGTCATAAATATTCTAATAATTATTTCTATTAAAAGTGAATAATAAAGAAACTAATACCTTTCCTTCATTGATATTATACAAGTTAACAATGAATGTGTTTTATATCTATCAACACCCACCCATCACCTTGTAGCGAGGGCTATAATGTTCAATATCCAAGGCGAAAGTCTACACAATAGACCACTTCCAATAGGTCATGTGAGAGTGGTGATTAATGTAGCTCATGATATGAGCACCAATATACCTGTTCAAATCGATGATGATGATATTCATATAGTATACCAAGCTATTGGAACATTCATTACATGGCCATCAAATCTTGTAAAAAACTTTTCGAGAAGGAGGTATTCATTTCCAATTTATTTTTCAAGATAAATATTTAACAATTAATGAAAATGGGTCTGAACCGATGAATGTTATTGCAGTTTTAAAAATATTAGTCTTGTTTTAAATGATTTTGTGATATCCTTTAGTGTTGGATAATCTTCATATTTGATTGTACCTATGTGGTTTCTCACTTTTCTGCAAAAGTTTTTCATAAATTTTTTAATTATCAGGTAAGGTCAGAAAAAGGGAGGGGTGAAATAGAAGACTGAATAAAAACCATCTCATGGATTGACCAATCAATCAAAAATATCTAACAAAATTACATTTACCCTGCTCATTCTATATCTGCAATTACTAACATTAAAGGTTCATGTGGATATAAAGTTAAAAAATGGTAGTAGTCAAATTGTTGATTTGGAATAAAATATTTACATAGAGGAAGGTAAATACTACATTATTGTTGATAATGTAAATGAAATCCTCAGCTATGATTGGCTAGGCACCTTAGTTGTAGTTGTATACATGTGGTATGTTTTCATGATTTGATTTTCCAAAACCTGATATACTTTATTAATTATAACTAAATACATTTCCTATTTTGGAAGGTGTATATATCAAAAACAATTGAAGTGATTTCCCCATGAAGAAAAACATGGACTAATTAGTCCTCACACCAACTCTACAGAAAAAAATAGAATCCCAAATAAATGATGAAATAGTGGCAGACCTGATCAAATCATTTGAAAGAAAAATTACTGATGATAGACACTTTTTAATACCAATGATGCAAGGTTAAAACTCTAAAATTTAATAATTTAAAATATATTTTCATTTATTTAATTTCCTATTCCTTTTTTTGTTTTTAAGAAACATTTTATGTTCATTGTGGTCAATTTGGACACTGCAAAGATTTATTTCATTGATTGAATGCATGGACACCCAATAAAAAACCACACATGATGGAGTTCGACAATTTTTAATACACTAAATAAAAATTTTTAGAACTAAACATCAAGTTATATAATTTATATTATCTTTTAATGAGGATTCTATTATGATAGGGTGGTGAATCAATATCTTGAAAAATAAGGAATGAGTCCAGGGGATTAACATGACTGTAATGACCCAAAATTTTACTAATTAAAATTCCTCTTGATCTGATTAAATTTAATATTATGTAAAATGGTTATATAAATCATATGCACTTATTTTTTTATGTTTTTATTTTATTTTAAAATAACATTAAGAATTTTTGCAATTGCTAATATAGCTGTTAAACATTAATCACTTGATTAGTATAAATATAGGACTTTAACAAATCCAATTTACCCAGACAATGGAAGCAATGGACCCATCTAGTAGAATTGATCCATACAAAGCACATTTTTTAGATCTTGGAAAGGATTTTGCATCACTGTGCTTCTCTCTTGACCAATCCCAAGCCAGGATTCAACACGTTAAGATTGAACGGAACCGCCTATGGGATAAGTGGATGTTAATATAGATTACCACCTAAGCGATGTTATCCAAGCCACCCCAAGAGTCTGTCACCATCAAACACCTTACCCTTAGGTCACATTCAAGTGTTATAAGGGTTTAGGTAACAAGAACCTATCATTTTGATTATGTAAATTATTTTTTTATTGAATAAATAATATACATTCATTTTATTATTTTTACTTTGTAATAATATTTAAAGCACAAATAGTATTTTTAGTCAATATTCAATTAAGAAATATATTTTGACGAATTAATAGATTTTTTAAATAATAGTTTAATAAAATTTTATCATTTAATTATTTTTTATTAAATATAAATGATCATGTAATTTTTATGAAAATAATTGTAATTTTTATTATGGTTTAAAAGCTGTTTTTGTCAAAACAAATGAATTTTCGATAAATGTCGGTTTTTATTTTAAAAGAAATATTCACATGTTATAAAATTATTTATATTAAATAAATATTATTTTTGTAATCAGGACGTCGAAATTATCCAATGGTAAATTTTTCATAATTTTCTAAGACAGTCAAATTTTTGGGTAAAAATTAAATATCGTTTAAATATATAATTTGTTTTATGAAATCATAATGACCCAATAGTGATGTAATAAAATACTATAAATGGGTTTTTCAGAAAATATATGTTTTTAATTTAAAATAATGTGAATTTAGTATTGTTTGATTTATTTTACAATGCTTTAGTGGACCCTCTCAGACTTATAAAACATTTTAATATTTTAAAATGATTTCCTTGAGAGTGTGACTCACCTCCACATAAGAAAGCCGAATATTTTAATCATTTAGGCCATTTTCCATTTAAAATAATTTTTTTCCACTTCAATTTGGAAAAAACAATGGTCAAAAACCATGGTATGGTTTGTGGTTTTGATTAGTTTAATGTGTGGTATCCAAAACCTAAATAATAAAAAATTTCTTATCCTTTCCTATATATACCCACTCAATATCCCATTACTCTTAACTTAAACCATTTTTAGATATACCAACCCCTATACTCCTCTCTATATAATGCCCCAAGGTTCCCCAATCTCCCAAGAATCCTCTCTCAAGCCCGTCCCAAGTCTTTAGGATCACACTTCCAAGTAATGGATTTCTTCTTTTCTCATTTTTGTCAAAATTTCTTTATATTGTTACACACTTTTATTTTCAATTAAAAATTTTGGGGTATGATTTTTCACCTCAAAATACTACCCTCCTTATGTTTTAATTATGATAGACCACTTTATCTCTCATTAATTCTTCCCATGTACACATGTTACCATGCCAAAATTCTGTTAGGAATTTCTCTCTTCTCATTTACATTAAATAAATTTTTTTATATTATGCATCTAAATTCCATTAAATATGTTGTGAAATTATGTTACATAGACCCCTTAATTTCTATTTCATTTATAAAATATTATTTAACCCTTTCTCACTCATCAACCTATTTTACAATTTCTATTTGACGTCGTTATGTTGTTGAAATTACACCAAAATTTCCCATGCCAAAATCAATGTGTAAGTGAATACCATACCCATTTCTCTATCAAGGGTATTCACCTTTATGAATAAGTATATATTGATTGAGGAATTAAATTTATGTATTCCAAATATCTTATTCATGTAATAAATTATGATATTTAATGAATCCATGTTGTATGATCCATGTGGCACACTTACACATGAAATGAAATGTTTATAAAGGGTGTGCCCTGATAGTGATCCAATGCATTGGGTAAAGATTTGTATCATGATACGTCAAGTGCAATGATGTTTTTCTCATTCCAATTCAATTAAAATGAGGGTTTACTCATGGTCTATGTGCAATGATCCTTGGCTCATACTAATATCATGTTAAATGTTGTTGCCACATTTCCATGTTATGATAATCATTCTATATCATTACTTTGTGTTAATGTTTCTATTATGCTCCATTGATATGCCTATTGCCTAACATGTACTATATTCTTCTGTTCATTCCATGTTTAATCACTTACTGGGCTTTATAGCTCACCCTTTTCTTATGCATTTCCTTAGGTTATCTCATGCAATGCTAAGTATGAAAGAATGTTGTGGTCATGTAAAAGAAGTTTTCAATAAAGATGTTGTATTTTATGTTCTAAGTTATTGTTTAATGTTCATAATTTCCCAAGACACTAGAACTCTAGATACTTAGATTTTTTTTAAGTGAAATCTTATGTAATAAATCATGTTTAAGTATGTAATAAAGAGAAGGGTTGTTATAATGAAGACCCAGAAAAATTCTACGAATAAAAATGTATTATGGTATGTATAATGAGATTTCACTATCCAAACATATATCGAGAAAAATTACTTATTTTTATCAATGTTTCTTCAATTTTCCAAACAAAAAAATGGAAAATATTGTGGTTATTATGTTTATAAATATACGATAGAGAGTATATTCAATGAAAAAACTAGCCTCCACGAAGAGGTATTTTGGAAGATAAATACTATTTAATTTTAAATATTTATTAATCCTTTGTGTATTTTTATTTTTTCAGTACTACTATGACTTTCTAAAATACTCATATTCACAAGATGATATAGATTTTCTTAGAAACGAATGAATAACATACCTGATGGAAGAATGTACACAAATAACATGAAGATGTGACTTCCATAGAAGCAGTGGATTGTTTCATATTTATGTTTAATTTATTTTTTTTAGTATTACTGACATAATAATTGTTTTCTTATACAGTTGGATTGCTTTGTTCAAGTTGGGGTGGTTTTTATATTCGCATGCTGATGAGAGATGGGACTTCAAGGATGCAACTCATAATTCAACTGGAAGGTATTTTTTTTAATATACTATGTTTTTCCTCAAAATATTATATATTTTCTACATGATTAACATAATATAAATTAAATATTCGACTACTGATGAAGAAATGTTTTTCCATATACCTTTTCCCCCTCAAAACCTTGTCACCCCTACAGTGTCCAAATTTATCACTTTCCTTCCAAGGAAGTGGAGGGAACTTGAAGGAAAGTGATAAATTTCTACACTACAGTGTTTTCAGTTCGACAAAGAAAGAAAATTAAAATTATGTAAATATTGATAGTTGGGATTATTTTGGGACTTTGGGACATGTAGAAATTAGCTGCACCTCAATCTGACACACAATGTGACCAATATGACTCCAAGTGCTTCTTTTGATTTTAAATTGACATTAATTTTAGTAAAAAAGAAATCTGACATACTCAAAACTGAGAAAAAACATTCAAATTATTTTTATACATTAGGAAAATGATACATACATCATTTTTGATATGTAGGAATTAGCCTCACTTCAATTTGATACCCAATACGCTCGATATCACTCAAAGTGTTCATTATTAGTTTAAAATTAATATTTTAATTTAAAAAGTTTCACTCATTGAAAATAGAGAAAACACACTAATATTTTCTTAATTATTTTTTAAAACGATTCATAATTCATTTGAGACGTGTAGGAATCAGCCTCATATCAAACTGATACACAATGTGATCAGTATGAGTCCAAGTGTGTGTTTCGAGTTTAAAATGACATTTTAGAAAAAAATACAAGTGATGTACTCAAAACCAAGATAATGAATTCTAATTGTTTTCATACTTTAGTTTAGTTATCCATAATTCATTCGAGATGTTTTGGAATCATCTACACCTCAATCTGACTCACAATGTGACTGTTATGTCTCCAAGTGCATCTTTTTATTTAAAATTGACATTAATTTTAGTAAAAATAAAAAGTGAAATACTGAAAACTAAGAAAAATCATTCTTATTGTTTTGATAAATTATTATAATGATCCATGAGTAATTTTTGATGTGTATGATTCAACCTTAACTAAATAGGGTGCATAATGTCTCCAGTATGACTCAAAGTGTCTCTTTTTATCGAACATTAACATTAATTTAAGTAAAAAAGAATAAGTTTCATACTGAAAACCAAGAAACCAAATTTTTATTATTTTGATACTTTATAAAAAAGATCCATGTGTCATTTTTGAAGTATATGAATAAACCACACCTCAATCTGATGCACAGTGTGACCAGTATGGCTAAAAGTGTTCATTATCAATTTAAAATTGACATTTTAGTTCAAAACATCTCACTCACTAAAACCCAAGAAAACATTATCTGATTGTATTGATAATTTATTAAAGTGATTAATAAGTCATTTTCAATATGTATAAAGTAGTCGCATGTCAAACCACCACATGATGTGACTAGTATGACATAAAATTCATGTTTCTAGTTTGAAATGACATTTTAGTAACAAAACACAACTGACATACTAAAAAATGGTAAAACAAATTCATATTGTTTTGGTACTTTATAAAAATGTTCTATAAGTCAATTTTGACATTTATGAATAAACCTCACCTTAATATGATGCATGGTGTGTCGATTATAACTCAAAGTGTCCTTTTTTATTTAAAATTGACATTAATTTTATTAAAAAGAACAAGTGACATGATCAAGACTGATAAAATGAATTCATATTATTTTGATAATTTATAGAAATGACACATGTGTCATTTTTGATGTGTAAAAGTCAACCAAATCTCAATATGATGCATGGTGTGACCAGTATGACTCCAAGTGTGTGTTTTATTTAAAATTGACCTAAATTTAAGTAAAAAGAACAAGTGACACTCTAAAAACTAAGAAAATGCGTTAAAATTATTTTGATACATTAGAAAATGATCCATGGGTCATTGTTTATGTATAAATCAATAAAACCTCAATCTGATGCATGGTGTGACTGATATGACTAAAAGTTTCCTTTATCACTTTAAAATTGACATTTTAGTTCAAAACATGCCACTCATCGAAAACCAAGGAAACATGCTCTGATTGTCTTGATAATTATGGATAGTGATTGATAAGTTATTTTTAATTTGTATGACATAATATCACATCAAACCAACACACGGTGTGTAGTATCCCACCTTTTTATCACATAAACATTCATTACATTTTACCAAACTGAGGATCTTTAAGGTTTAGTGTCTTGGAAACCAGGAACATAATACAAGAAAACAATGTAAAATATTCTTCTTAAAAACTTGAAAGGATTGTCCTTAAGTTAATCCTAGGTTCATTACTGCATCTCATAACCTGGGGACATACATCAAAAGAAAGGGCGAGCAGAAGGCCCAGTAAGGGAAACAAGAGAAACATTTTACATGTGAACTTGAGATACTTCAATAAGGTCATGAAAATAACTTTAAGGCATGAGAAGGAAAAAATGAAACATATCATAATAAAAATATAGTTTTTCATAACTTGAAGATTTGGCTACAACATTTTACAAAGAAAATCATTTCTGTTTCACCAAGGTCCATCCCTAAGGTGTCAATAAAAATTACCAAGGTTATTCACCAAGGTATTCGTCTAAATTGTCATCTCAAGAGATTAAGTCTTTACCCAATGCATTGGAGCGATATCAGGGTGAACCCTTAAATTTGACTTTTTTATCATGTGAGACACATATATCATCATCAAAAATTTCATAAACAACCCATATAGCATAAAATAAATGGGTTTCATTTCATAATCGTAATGTTTTTAAAACTGCTTTAAAGACATGATCTTTGTGTCACTTTAAAACCCACCAAAAAGGAAGGTGGGTCTCATGTATGTAAATCCCAGAATTTAAAATAGAAAAACTTGGTATATATGTGAATAACCCTATAGAAGAGAAAGATTTTAGTATTCACTTAACAAAATAAAAGAACTTTAGAAAAAGAGAGAGACATTTTGAGACGGAAATTCTGCAGCATAACGACTATGTTTCGGGGTTTTAGAAAACATTGAAAAGAGAGGGGACATGGGTAAAACATTCATAAATGACATATAAAACAGTATAGGAACAGAATATAAATGATTTAATAACATGTTAGTGAAATTTGAAGGACATACCATTTGAAATGAAAAACATGGAAGGAAGACAAAAATTAGATTTCTCTTTTGACAATTCAGCAGCCTAACGACGTCACTTAAACTTCAACAAAAATTAATTGATGAGATCAAATAGGGTATCTCATCATATGAACATAAAAGTTCGGTATTATAGATATAGATATCATACCCCAACATAATAAAAAGGAACTTGAAATACATGACATGAAAGTAGAACTTTGAAAATGAGAAAGGTGAAAGAATCCCTTAAAAATTCGGCAGCCTAACGGCACCACTTAAACATTCTTAAAACGAATTGATGAGAGCAAGAGGGGGTCTCTAATCATATGAATATGAAAAGGGAAGTAATATTAATATAAAATAACATCCTCCAACATAAGAACATGCAGCATAAAATAAATGACATAAAAGAGATTACTTGAAAAGAAAGAGAGAGGTCGGATCCCTTACCTTAAAACGTAACTCTTAAAACTCAAAGGTTGGGACCATGAGGGCTTGGGGTCACCTTGGGAGGACTCCTTAGGAGGTAATGAGACCAGAGCTTCGTTGGGGGAGAGTTTGGAGTCGAAATGATGAGAGGATTGCTTGGTATTTATAGGGAAAGTGAGGGGACAAGGCATTAATGGCCAAGGGAAACCTCATTGATGGTTTTGGAAAAACCATGAGCTTGCCCATGCTATTTTCCCATGGTATTGGCCACTTGGGACACCTCATAAAATAATTCATCCCCTTTAGTCGACCATCCCTTAAAATATCTCATGACATCATCATGACACAGTTATGATGTCATTTAACATACCAAAACTCTAAAACTGCATTTTTACTATTCACTGAAAATTCATCTTTCTCAGAAAAATCCCAAAATTTCACCTTAACCAAATATCGATGCTCATATTACAAATATGAACTCCATTTTATAAAAATAATTTTCTAAATATTTTTAATTTAATTTTTAAATAAAAACACTATTCATCGAGAATTCATTTTTTACAGAAAAATCCCCAAAAATTACCGTAACATAATATCGATGCTCTGAGTTAAAAAATAAAGTACATTTTATAAAAATACTTTTATAAATATTTTTAATTAAAAACACTATTCACCTGAAAAAACTAATACTTGACTAATAATTTATGAAACCGTTATTTACCCATTTTATTGAATCACCTTACTTAATCTAGGGGTCTAAATTATATTAAAACTTTCTTTAAGTGAGATTACTAATCCATTTGGTCACATTACTAATCCTAAGCGTAAAATTACTATTCATAATTTACTATTCATCAAAAATTAAGTTGATCTTATTAGACTCCAAATTCCTTACTGAAGACTTTTGCAGAAGACCATTTTTTGAAAATCATTACACATCATTAATTATTTAAGGTTTACATAAATATTTTAAAATATCCCTTTTTTCAAAATTTCATCAACAAAATACATCATAAAATTATCTGGACATTTTAAATTTCACAAACATCACTAAAGGAATAAATCTCAATTTATTCATCCCAAAGGATTACACAAAGAAGATACAGTCTCATCACATAGCCCCTTATAACACCAGCATAAGACCTAAGTGTAAGATGTGCTACGGTGAGAGAATCTGAGGGAGGCTCAGATAACATTGCCCTAGTAGTAATCTCTACTATCTTGAACTTCTCCCGCAGGCGTTTCCGTTCAAGCTTGACACGCTAGAGTTTTTCTTAGTCTTGGTCCAAAGCGAAGCCCAAAGATGCCACCTCCTTCCCAAGCTCTGATAAGTGGGCTTTATAAGGTTCGAGTCTACCGGATGAAGCCATCAACTCCTCTTTCTACATTAACCATAAACATCTCTATTAAATTGCTAAGTGTAAGTTAATATACTATTCAAGAAGTTTGGGTCGTTACATTCTTTCCCCCTTAAGAAATTTCGTCCCCGAAATTTTATACTTGAGGCCTAGTCGAAAAGGTGAGGGTACTTTTGCTTCATTGTTTCCTCTGGCTCCCAAGTCGCTTCTTCATACTTATGATCCCTCCACAACACTTTCACAAGGTGGGTAGTCTTGTTTCGTAGAACCTTGTCTCCATGGTCTAAGATCTCCACTGGCTGCTCCTCATAAGAGAGGTCATGTTCCAGTTGTACCACCTCTGGGTTCAGTACATGCGAAGGGTCGGGTATGTACTTCCTCAAGAGAGATACATGGAAGACATCATGAACTTGATCTAGTTTCGGTGGAAGTGCTAGATGATAGGCCACTACTCCTATGCGATCAAGGATTTCATAGGGGCCAATGTACCTAGGGATGAGCTTCCATTTCTTCCCAAACCACATGACTCTCTTCCATGGAGAAATTCTAAAGAAGACTTTATCGCCAACACCAAACTCCAAGTCCCTTCGACGGTTGTCAGCATAGCTCTTCTACCAACTCTGAGCAGCCTTTATGTGTTGTTGGATGGCATGAACCTGTTCAATCATATCTTGCACAAGATCAGGCCCAAGAAGCTTTCTCTGACCCGTTTCATCCCAACAAGTAGGAGTTCTACATCACTTTCCATACAGAGCTTCATAGGGTGCCATCTGAATACTCAAATAGAAGCTGTTGTTATAGGAGAACTCAACTAATGGGAGGTGTTGATCCCATCTGCCTTTAAATTCCATTGAGCATAATCTCAGCATGTCTTCGAGTGTCTGAATAGTCCTTTCAGATTGGCCATCAGTTTGAGGATTATAGGCAGTACTAAAATTCAATTCAGTATTCAGAGCATGTTGAAGACTTCTCCAAAATTTTGATGTGAATCTTGGATCATGATCAGAAACGATGGATAGTGGTACCCCATGCATCCTTACCACTTCCTTTACGTATATCTTGGAAAGTTGATCCAGAGAGAAATCTTCCCGAATAGAGATAAAATGGGCGGTCTTGGTGAGACGGTCCATAATAACCCATATCACATTATTTCCTTTGGATGTTTTCGGGAGACCAGTTACAAAGTCCATAGTGATATTATCCCACTTCCATACTGGTATGGGTAGCAGTTGTAATACCCCCTTAGTAAGTTTTTGTTCTACCTTTACTTGTTGACACACCAAGCACCTTGTAGTGTAATCAGCAATATCCCTCTTCATGTTATCCCGCCAATAATGATCATGAAGGTCTCTATACATTTTAGTTCTTCCCGGATGTATAGAGAAAGTAGAGATATGAGCTTCATCCATCAGTTCTTTCTTTATCTCCGGAATAGATGGAACACATAGTCTTGTATGAAATTTCAATACACTTTCTTGATCAATATTGAAATCAGGGAACTTCCCATCCTTTACAGCCTTAAACTTCTCCTATAGCAAAGGATCCTCTTTTTGAGCCTTCTTGATCTTCTCTAGTAGTGATGGTTGAGAAATCATTTGGGATAAGGTTGATGATGTCCCTTACCTTACAATTCCCATGTCCAGTTTTACTAGATCTTTAATCAAAGGATCTCCTAGAATCCTCATCGTTGTCAGAACAACATGATCTTTTCTGCTTAACGCATCCACGACTTTGTTTGCTCTTCCAGTGAATTGAACAATCACAATCTTTAATAAGCTCCAAATATCTCCTTTGTCTCATGTTCAATTCTTTCTGCATGAAAATATACTTTAAACTTTGGTGGTCGGTGTATATATCACATTTCTCCCCATAAAGATAGTGCCACCATATCTTTAGAGAAAAAACAACTGCCGCTAGCTCTAAATCATGTGTAGGATAATTCTTCTCATGAATCTTAAACTGCCGAGATTCATAAGCAATTACCTTTCCATTTTTCATGAGGACGCACCCAAGACCTTTCAGAGATGAATCGCTAAAAATAACGAATCCTTCTCCGATAGAGGGTAGTGTTAACACAGGTGCAATAACCAATCTCTTCTTCGGCTCTTGGAAACTTTCCTCTCATTCCTTTGTCCAGATGAACTTAACCCCTTTTCGAGTCAACTTGATTAACGAATTAGAAATCCATGAAAAGTTTTTCATAAACCTCCTATAATATCCCGCTAAACCAAGGAAACTACAAATCCAAGTTACTGTTCTGGGTTGAGGCAACTCCTCCACAACCATTATCTTTGCAGGGTCAACTGAGATTCCTTCATTGGTTATGATGTACCCCAACAAATCCACTTGTTGTAACCAATACTCACACTTGGTGAACTTTCCAAAGAGCCTCTCCTTCCGAAGAGTTTTCAAAATAACCCTCAGATGATCTTCATGATCCTTACGACTTTTTGAATAAATCAAAATATCATCAATAAAAACTACCACAAAGTTATCAAGGTAGTCCTTAAAGACTCTATTCATCAAATCCCTGAAAATAGAATGAGCATTAGTCAAGCCGAAGGGCATAACAATAAACTCATAATGCCCATATCTTGATTGGAAGGCAGTATTTGGAACATCTTCCTTCTTCACCCTCAGTTCATGATAACCAGATCGAAGGTCAATCTTGGAGAAGAATTGAGATCCACGAAGTTGGTCAAATAAATCATCAATTCTTGGAAGAGAGTATCTGTTCTTCACTGTGATCCCATTTAGTTCTCTATAATCAATGCATAGCCGCATTGATCAATCCTTCTTCTTCACAAAGAGAACTGGTGCTCCCCAAGGAGACACACTCGTTCGGATAAACCCCTTCTCCAACAAGTCTTGGAGTTGTTTCTTTAACTCTTCTAGCTCCACATTTTCCATTCTATACGGGGTCTTTGATATCAGTTGAGATCCAGGTATGAGTTCAATGGAGAACTCTACCTCTCTTTCTGGGGGAGGTCCAGGTAACTCCTCAGGAAATACATCCATGTATTCCTGAACAATCAGAACATCTTCTATTTGTATACTCCCTTTTCCTTCATCATCATCACCAATTAACACCATAGAAAAGCTATAGGAGGTGCTTCTAGATAGGAATCAGTTTGGGATATCTCTCCTTGGAAGATAATTGTAGGTCGTTCATTCAAGACTACTGATATTTCCTTACTTATGAATTTGATCTTAGAATTATTCTTTGAGAGCCAGTACATCCCTAGTATAACATCGAATTCCAACATTGGAATAACTACTATATTTGCAATAAGATTGTGCTCACTGAAGTAAACTCTAGAGTATCTAAACACTGTTGATGCATGGATAATCCCACTTGGAGTCTTGACTGACAATTCTACCTCAAGAATTTCGGGGATTGGTTCTATATTCTTTTCAAACATGGAGGAAATAAAGGAATGCATAGAACCAGAATCAAACAAAGTACTTGCTAGTTTTGAGAGGACAACAAGAGTACCTGCTACCACGTCGTTCAGAACTTCAACTTCAGTTGTTGTGATAGCAAAAGCACGACCTTTCTCTCTTGGCCTTTGTTGATGTTGATGACGATTCCCCTCCACTACCCTCAGATTTGGACAGTGATTAGCAAAGTGCCCAAGCTGTCCACACTTGAAGCATTTGACTTCGGGTAGGGCCGGAACCATCTTTCCTCTGTTGTTAGTGTTGGGAAGTTGTGGCGTCACCTCACTATGACAATTCCGAGTAATATGGCCTTCTCTTCCACACTTGTAGAACTTGACACTTCCAATCAAACAGTTCCTCGGATGCTTCTTCCCACATTTATTACATGTGGTAAGTTTTATTTTCTTTGACCCTGATCAAAAGTCTTCCCAAGACTGGGCTCCAACGATCTCTTCATGTCATTTGATTTATGAGACCACGGTGTCTCACCAAACTCTAGCTCGACTTTCATTGCACTCCGCACGATCTCCTCATAGATATCGTAGTCCCGGTTGGCTATATTCTTCCACAGATGAGGTCTCAGTCCACCGAAAAATCTGTCAACCATCCCACTTGGATCCATGACAAAGATAGAGGTATATCGTGAAAGTCGGGTGACGTTCATCTCATAGCTTCCAACAGATTCGTTCTCCTTCTGCTTCAGCTTGAGAAACTCTTTCTCTATTCTCGTTCTCATGGAACTATGGAAATACTAATTAAAGAATATTCCCCAGAACTCTTCCCACTCCATAGCTTCCATCTCTCCTTGTGGATTCATGTTTTTGATCAGTGACCACCACTCATCAGCTTCTCCCTCTAGGCGGTAAACATCAAGGGTGACTTTTTCTTGTTCCGAACAATGAAGTACAGAAAAGATCTTTTCAATAGAGCTTATCCATTGTTCCGCAACCAATGGGTCAATAGATCCACTGAATGTTGGTGGTCGTTGATGCATGAAGGACTTAACATAATGTTATTCCCTTCGTGGTGAGATCAGCCTCTCATATTGATTCAAGTTATTACTCATAACTTGAGTCAGTTGGTTCATCATTCGCATGAATGTTTCCATTCCGGCTTCCATCAGAGGGCCGTCAGCACATGGTGTATTGCGGTCACCATCTGCACGGTTCCTCCTATTTCCCGCCATTTTCAAAAATAATAAAACCTTAGTGAGAAACTTATTTCATTTATGAATCTTTTAACTAATACTTCATGCTTAGACAATTACATTTCTCTATAATTCCTTCATAATGATTCATAAAAATCTTGTGATTAACCAAACATTTCCCTCGGGAGTGTCGTAACCAAGAGTGCAGCAAGGCCCATTATCGTGCACCAGTTCCCGTTCAAGTCTAGCTCAAAGAGGTGTTTTCGGGTTTTACCCCTATGTATATATGTGCCAGAGCCGCCTCTATCTGCTCGTATCCAAATAGGGAAGTATTTGTTTGACAAACCACTTACTCAATACTTACCAAAATAACAGGAAGTTTTCATGTATTTAAACTTTTCTATAAGGTTCTTCCTAAAGTTTTTATATCCTAATTTCCACAAATAAATAAACCATCCTTTGATACCAACTGTGGAATCCCGCCTTTTTATCACATAAACTTTCATTTCATTTTACAAAACCGAGGATCTTTAAGGTTTAGTGTCTTGGAAACCAGGAACATAATACAAGAGAACAATGTAAAACATTCTTTTTAAACACTTTAAAGGATTGTCCTTAAGTTCATCCTAGGTTCATTACTGCATCTCATAACCTGGGGATATACATCAAAAGAAAGGGTGAGCAGAAGCCCAGTAAGGGAAACAAGAGAAACATTTTACATGTGAACTTGAGATACTTCAATAAGGCCATGAAAAGAACTTTAAGGCATGAGAAAGAAATCATGAGGCATATCATAATAAAAATAACGTTTTTTCATAACTTGAAGATGTATCTACAACATTTTACAAATAAAATCATTTCTGTTTCACCAAGGTCCATCCCCAAGATGTCAATAAAAATTACCAAGGTTATTCACCAAGGTATCAGTCTAAATTGTCATCTCTAGAGATTAAGTCTTTACCCAATGCATTGGAGTGATATCAGGGAGAACCCTTAAATTAGACTTTGTTATCTTGTGATCCACATATATCATCATCAAAAATTTCATAAACAACCCATATAGCATAAAAGAAATGGGTTTCATTTCATAATCATAACGTTTTAAAAACTACTTTAAAGACATGATCTTTGTGTCACTTTAAAACCCACAGAAAAGGAAGGTGGGTCTCATGTATGTAAATCCCAGAATTTAAAATAGAAGAACTTGGTATATATGTGAATACCCCTATAGAAGAGAGAGATTTGAGTATTCACTTAACAAAATAAAAGAACTTTAGAAAAAGAGAGAGACATTTTGAGATGGAAATTCTACAGCATAATGGCTATGTTTCGGGGTTTTAGAAAACATTGAAAAGAGAGGGGAAATGGGTCAAACATTCATAAATGTCCCATAAAACAGTAGAGGAACATAATATAAAGTATTTAAGAACATGGTAATGAACTTTGAAGGAAATACCATTTGAATTGAAAAACATGGAAGGAAGACAAAAATTAGATTTCTCTTATGACAATTCGGCAGCCTAACGACGTCACTTAAACTTCAACAAAAATGAATTGACGAGATCAAATAGGGTCTCTCATCATATGAAAATAAAAGTTCAGTATGATAGATGTAGATATCATACCCCAAAATAATAAAAATAAACTTGAAAGACTTGACATGAAAGTAGAACTTTGAAAAATGAGAAGGGTGAAAGAATCCCTTAAAAATTCGGCAGCCTAACGGCGCCACTTAAACATTCCTAAAACGAATTGATGAGAGGAAGAGGGGGTCTCTAATCATATGAAAATGAAAAGGGGAGTAAGATTAATATAAAAGAACATCCTCCAACATAAGAACATGGAGCATAAAATAAATGACATAAAAGAGATTACTTGAAAAGAAACAGAGAGGTCGGATCCCTTACCTTAAAATGTAACTCTTAAAACTCAAAGGTTGGGACCTTGAGGGATTGGGGGCACCTTGGGAGGACTCCTTGGGAGTCAATGAGACCATAGATTTATTGGGGGAGAGTTGGGAGTCTAAAGTATGAGAGGAGTGCTTGGTATTTATAGGGAAAGTGAGGGGACAAGGCATTAATGGCTAAGGGACACCTCATTGGTGGTTTTGGCAAAACCATGGGCTTGCCCAAGGTATTTGCCCATGATATTGGAAAATTGGGACATATAATACAATAATTCATACCCTTTAGTCGACCATACCTTAAAATATCTCATGACATCATCATGACACAGTTATGATGTCAGTTAACATACTGAAACCCTAAAACTGCATTTTTTACTATTCACTGAAAATTCATCTTTCTCAGAAAAATCCCAAAATTTCACCTTAACCAAATATTGATGCTCGAATTACAAATATGAACTCCATTTTATAAAAATAATTTTCTAAATATTTTTAATTTAATTGTTAAATAAAAACACTATTCATCGAGAATTCATTTTTTCCAGAAAAATCCCCAAAAATTACCATAACATAATATCGATGCTCTGAGTTCAAAAATAAAGTCCATTTTCTAAAAATACTTTTATAAATATTTTTAATTTAATTTGTAATTAAAAAACACTATTCACCCTAAAAATAATACTTGACTAATAATTTATGAAGCCACTATTTACCCATTTTATTGAATCACATTACTTAATCTAGGTGTCTAAATTATATCAAAACTTTCTCTAAGTGAGATTACTAATCCATTTGGTCACATTACTAATCCTAAGCGTAAAATTAATATTCATAATTTACTATTCATCGAAAATTAAGTTGATCTTATTAGACTCCAAATTCCTTACTGAACACTTTTGCAGAAGACCATTTTTTGAAAATCATTACAAATCATTAATTATTTAAGGTTTACATAAATATTTTAAAATATCCTTTTTTTAAAAATTTCTTCAATAAAATACATCATAAAATTATCCGGACATTTTTAATTTCAAAAACATCACTAAAGGAAGAAATACCAATTTATTCATCCCAAAGGATTACACAAAGAAGCTACGGTCTCGTCACATAGCCCCTTATAACACCAGCATAAGACATAATTGTAAGGTGTGCTATGGTGAGAGAATCTGAGGGAGGCTTAGATAACATTTCCCTAGTAGTAATCTCTACTACCTTGAACTTCTCCCACAGGCGTTTCCGTTCAAGCTTGACAAGCTGGAGTTCGGCTTGGGCTTGGTCCAAAGCGAAGCCCAAAGATGCCACCTCCTTCCCAAGCTCTGATAAGTGGGCTTCATAAGGTTCGAGTCTACCAGATGAATCCATCGACTCCTCTTTCTGCATTAACCATAAACATCTCTATTAAATCTCTAAGAGTAAGTTAATATACTATTCAAAAAGTTTGGGTTGTTACATGGTGCAACTGGTAAGACTCAAAATCCATGTTTCTAGTTTGAAATAACATTTTAGTAAAAAAAAACTAACATACTAAAAACTGAGAAAACACATTCATATTTTTTTGATACTTTTGGAAAATGATCTATAAGTCATTTTTTATGTATATTAATCAACTACACCACAATATGATGCACAGTTTTGTCGGTATAACTCAAAGTGTCTCTTTTTTTATTTAAAATTGACCTTAAGTGTAGTAAAAAAGAACAAGTGATGTACTAAAAAAAGCTCAAATGCATTCATATTTTTTTTGATAATTTAGGAAAATGATCCATGAGACATTTTTAATGTGTAGAAGTCAAACAAACCTCAATATGATGTATAGTGTGACCGATATGACTCCAGGCGTGTCTTTTTATTTAAAATTGACATCAATTTAAGTAAAAAGAATAAGTGACATACTGAAAACTAAGGAGATGCATGAATATTATTTTTATACTTTATGAGAATGGACCATGAGTCATTTTTTATGTTTAGGAATCAACCAAACCTCAATCTGATGCATGGTGCGACCTATATGACTAAAAGTGTTCATTATCAATTTAAAATTGATAATTTTTGTCAAAACATGTCACTCACTGAAAACCAAGAAATTAAGATCCAATTTTCTTGATAATATAGGGAAGAGATTCATAATTAATTTTTTATGCTTATGAGGAAGTCTTACATAAAACTGATGCAAGATGTGACCGGTATGACTCAAAATGTGTGTTTTTAGTTTTAAATGGCATTTTAATAAAAACAATTAACATACCAAAAACTAAGAAAACATATTCAAAGTGTTTTCATACTTTAGGACAATGATATATAAGTTATTTTTGATGTGTAGGAATAAACCACACCTAAATATGATGCACAGTGTGGATGAAATAACTCAATGTGTCTCTTTATATTTAAAATTGACATTAATTTTATTAAAAAGAACAAGCGACATACTAAAAATAGATAAAACACATTCAGATTATTTTGATAATTTAAGAAAATGATCGATGAGTCATTTTTGACATTTATGATTCAACCTCACCTCAATACGATTCACGGTGTGACCGGCATGACTTCAACTATGTCTTTTTATTTTAAATTGATATTAATTTTGGTGAAAAAGAAGAAGTGACATACTGAAAACCAAGAAGATGATTTTGGATTATTTTAATACTTTCTAAAAATGATCCATGAGTAATTTTTGACATGTAGGAATCAACTAAACCTCAATCTGACAGACCTTGTGACCGGTATGACTAAAAGTGTCCATTATCAGTTTAAAATTGGCATTTTAGTTCAAAATGTTTCACTCACTAAAAACCAAGAAAACATGCTCTGATTGTCTTGATAATTTTTGTTAGTGATTCATAAGTCATTCATGACATGTATGAAATAGTCTTATGTCAAACCGACGAATGATGTGACTGGTATGACTCAAAATGTGTGTTTCGAGTTTGAAATGACATTTTAGTAAAAAAATTTAACTGACATACTGAAAACCAATAAAATTCATTCATATTGTTTCGATACTTTTGAAAAATTACCTATAAGTCATTTATGACTTGGAGGAATCAATAACACCTCAATATGTTGCATGGTGTGACCAGTATAACTCAAAGTGTCTCTTTTTATTTGAAATTGATATTAATTTTAGTAAAAAGAACAAATGACATACGAAAAACAGAGAAAACACATTCTAATTGTTTTGATAATTTAGGAAAATGATCAAGGAGTCATTTTTGATGTTTAAGTGTAAAATGAACCTTAATACAATTCACAATGTGACCGGTATGACTCCAAGTGTGACTTTTAATTTAAAATTGACATTAGTTTAAGTGAAAAAGAATGAGTGACATAATAAAAACCAAGAAAAAACATTTAGAATGTTTTAATACTTTAGTAAAATTATCCATGAGTCATTTGTGATGTATAGGAATGAACCACACCTCAATCAGATGCACGATGTGACCAGTAAGACAAAAAGTGTATGTTATCCATTTAAAATTGGAATTTTAGTTCAAAACGTATCACTCACTAAAAATCAAGATAATGTGCTCTAATTATCTTGATAATTTAAGACAATGATTCATAAGACATTTTTGATGTGTCTGAAGCAGTCTCACATCAAACCAACACACGATGCGACCAATATGACTCAAAATGTGTGTTTCTAGTTTGAAATGATATTTTTTGTAAAAAAACACAACTGACATACTGAAAACCAAGAAAAAGCATTCAGATTTTTTTGATGATTTATGAAAATGATCCGTGAGTAATTTGTGATGTGTAGGAATCATCTGGACCTCAATCTGATGCACGGTGTGACCAATATAACCCCAAATGTGTATTTTTATTTAAAATTGGCATTAATTTAAGTGTAAAGAACAAGTGACATAATGAAAACAGAGTAAATTAATTTGGATTGTTTTGATAATTTAGGAAAATGATCTGTGAGTCATTTTCTACATGTAGGAATCAACCACTATCCAATCCAATGCATGGTGCCACCAGTATGACTAAAAGTGTCTATTATCAGTTTAAAATTGATATTTAAGTTCAAAATGTTTTAGTCACTGAAAACTAAGAAAACACGCTCTGATTGTCTTGATAATTTTGGACAACGATTCATAAGTCATTTGTGATGTTAATGAAGTAGTATCACATCAAACCAACACACGATGCAACCAGTATGAATTAAAATGCATGCTTTCAGTTTGAAATGAAATTTTAGTAAAATAACCCAACGGGCATACTGAAAACCATGAAAATGATTTCAGATTGTTTTGATACTTTATTAAAATGATCCATATGTCATTTGTGAAGTGTAGAAGTCAATCGTATCTCAATATGATGCACAGTGTGATCAGAATGACTCCAAGTGTGTCTTTGTATATAAAATTGACATTAATTTAAGTAAAAAGAACAAGTGTCATATTGAAAATAGAGCAACCATATTCAATTGTTTTGATAATTTAAGAAAACAATCCATGATTAATTTTTGATTTGTAGGAATCAAACCGACCTCAATTAGATGCGTGGTGTGAGCGGTATGACTAAAAATGTTTGTTATCAGATTAAAATTGACATTTTAGTTCAAGATGTGTCACTCACTAAAAACCAAAAAAACATGCTCTAATTTTCTTGATAATTTAGGGTCTATGGGTCATTTTTGACATCTAGGAATCAACCCCCCTCAATCTGATGCATGATGTGACCATTATGGCTAAAATTGAATGTTATTTGTTTAAAATTGACATTTTAGTTCAAAACGTTTCTCTCACTTAAAAACAAGAAAACATGCTCCAACTATCTTGATAATTTAGAAAATCAATTCATCAGTCGTTTTTGATGTGTATGAAGTAGTCTCTCATCAAACCAATGAATGATACGACTGTTATGACTCAAATGAGTGTTTTGAGTTTGAAATGACATTTTAGTAAAAAATACATCTATCATACCGAAAACAGATAAAACATAGTCATATTGTTTGGATACTTTAGTAAAATGGTACATGAGTCATTTTTGATGTGTTGGAATCAACCACACCTCAATCCGACGCACGGTATGACCGGTTTGACTCCAAGTGTGTCTTTTTATTTAAAATTGACATTAAATTTAGTAAAAATAAATAGTGACATACTTAAAACTAAGCAAACACATTTAGATCATTTTGATACTTTAGGAAAATGATCCATGATCCATTTGTAACATGTAGGAATCAACCCCAAATCAATCCTATGCATGGTGTGACTGGTATGACTAAAAGTGTTTGTTATTAGTTTAAAATTGACATTTTAGTTCAAAATGTGTCACTCGCTAAAAACCAAGAAAAAAATGCTCTGATTGTCTGGATAATTTATGAAAATGATTCATAAGTTATTTGGGACGTCTATAAAGTAGTCTCATGAAAAACCGATGCACAATATGATCGGTATGACTCGAAATGCGTGTTTCTAGTTTGAAATGACATTTTAGTAAAAAATACAACTAGCATACAAAAAAACAACCAAACAAATTCGGATTATTTTAATACGTTAGAAAAATGATCCATGAGTTATTTGTAATGTGTAGGAATCAACTACACCTCAATACGATGCATAATGTGACCGGTATAACTCCAAGTGTGTCTTTTTAATTAAAATTGACATTAATTTTAGAAAAAAGTACATGTGATATACTGAAAACTGAGAAAACACATTTAGATTATTTTTATACTTTAGGAAAATGATTTATGAGTCATCTTTCATTGTAAGAATCAACCACACCTCAATCTGATGCACGATGTGACTAGTATAATTCCAACTGTGTGTTTTTTATTAAATATTAACATTTTATTAATGTATTCTTTCATATTAATGTTTAATTTCTTTCTTTATAGTATTACTAACATAATATTTGTTTTCTTATATTGGAAGAATCTTTTTCTCGGGTTGAGATAATATGTTCAGAAACTGATACCATGGGAGGATATGTTTGAGAGGGGATCACAAGCATCAGAATATAAAACATTAATGTTTTTAAATGTTTTTTGGATAATTATAAATGTATTTATATAAAACATTGTTTGAAATGTATATAGAATTTTTTTTTGTATATACCATGGGTGGACATTATTTTATTCATGGTGTCACATTAAATGTATATAGCATCATTTGAAATTACATGTGTTTTTTGGGCGTACTGTAATATTGAGATCACATTGCAGCTAACTATGCCTTTATTAGTGCTATTTTGAGTGCTGATAAAGGGGGTCATCCTTTATCAGTGTTTTTTAGCACGAATAAAGGACCCCCTTTAGCAGCACTGTGATTAACATAACTTTTTTTAGCGTTGTAAAAAGAAATTTTGTGCACTGTTAAAGGTAATATGTGTCGTAATGTAATACATTTGCTTTAAGGTAATCAGTTTTTCTATTTTACAGTGGCACTTTGACTACTATGATTTCTCTCATTATCTTTCTAGTAGAAAGACTAGCAGACCATACAATTATCAAAATGCACAGTTTCCTTTTTAAATGGCGCACAATTGTTTGCACACGCATCTATAGTCTTATATGAGAAACCTAAGTTCTCTCTTAACTTACGAGCATGATAATATGACTTAGTAATCTTAGCATAAGCATGAAATACTTTATTCAATACCACCAACAACATGTCGAACGATGCGTTTGACCGCTGATTCAAAGACTTCAAGTGCAACAACTTCACGGTAAATTGAAATTAACTATAAGCAGTACATCCTAAATATAATTTAGTTTGTGCATCATCAAGTATTTCATAATACTTCAACGAATCATGATCTGAACAATAGCGTGAATTGATCTCATTGGTCTCAACATTTTGGATGTTAATGCCTTCAATAACCAGCCCACATCCCATTTCAGTAAGCATTTCATTCACAGGATATGTCGTCCTTGCATCAACATCCATCTGAATTGGTTCAATACGATGATAATGAATATATTCTTCCCCATGATGAATCCAACTCTTATAATTTTTCAGAAACACATTCAAGAATAAGCGCTCTCACATTGTATCTCCTATGAATTGATATATGTTTTCACATTTTATATATGGACAATAAATATAGTCACTTTGAAATCCTAATGTGAAATCAATAAATTGCATAATGCTTTCAAAATATTCTCTAGACATTCTATTTGTAAAATCAATCCAACTTTTATTCATATTCATATCTGTACAACAAGAAAAAATATTTACACAAGACTTCATATTGCAAGCATTTTTAGAATTTTACCACAAAATATATTTAAAATAAAGACTGACCAATTTTTTGTGGACTTAAATTCATACTCATCCAAAACAAACAAAAAACAATTCACAAATAACATGATTATTGCATTATATTTAATTAATTATACATTTTATTTTTTAAAGACTTCTTTTAAAAAACCCATATAAAAAATTTATACCTCCGATCCACCAACCACATAAATTTGATGATAATTAATTAAAGTAAAAAAGATTATTGGGGGCATTATTATCAGGTGGGTCCACGATCATAATAATTTCACGACATTTATATGATTATAAAAAAAACTCAAAAAAAAACAAGAAACAAGTCTCAAGATAAGTGCTGAATCCACCACCGTCTTCTGCCACATGGAAAACTGTAAGAATTTGTGGATGTTCTCCGATTCGTGGAAGAGCAGGGCAGCACATCAAGTAATCTCGTGTAGCGTGTGTGCCTTATTCATTGAAGGAGGTTTCGTGACATAGGTAGACCTGGTAAGGAGTTTTGATGAGCCCTCAACACATCCATTTTGTTGCATGTGAAGATCGACCGTGGTCAGAGTTGGCCGTTCTGGTTCGTGAACCTGAAGGGCATCGATTCTTGGATAGCGGCGTCATGCGTAGAAATCATATCCTGTTCTTAGACTAAGAGGCCTGTGGAATAGGGCTGCAAAATATCGACTTAGTGCTAGACCTAGATGACTCCGGATCTGGAAAAAAGATGTTCCTAGTGGGATTTTTTTTAGGTTTAAAAAAAATATTTTACAAAAACCGGCCAGGTTAAAAATATTTTCAAAATTGCACCTTAAAGGCGGCATCTGCCTTTCCCCTAATTTTTTTTTGAAAATTTTTATTTTTTGTTTTGTTTTGTGTATATATATATACTGAAAATCATTCTGCATTTTCGATGTAGGATTCAGGTTCTCCTATTCTTGCTCAATACATTTTGTATTTCCGATGTGGGATTCTGTTTCAAGTACGTCATACAATAAAATAAAAACTATAAGACCAATATAAATTAAATATTAAACATTGATTAAACATATAATAAATAGTTGAAAACAAAAAGAATTTCTCATAAATGTTGATGAAATATAATCTACAACCTTTCAAAACCGCCTACTTCAAACTTAAAAATGGTTCAAGTACATGAATTTGAAAGACTATAAAATATAAACTATAAAACGAATAAAATTAAAACATTAAAAGTTGATTAAACATATAATAAATAATTGAAAAAAAGGAATTTCCAAAAAAATGTTGATGAAAAGTAATTTATAAGCTTTCAAAACCGCCTACTTGAAACTAAAAAATGTTTCAAGTACGTGAATTTGAAAGACTATAATTATATTACTAATTAAATAATTAATTATTATATAATTAATAGTTATATTAATAATTAACTAAATAATTATTATATAAGTAATAATTAATGAGTAATTATTAATAATTAATAATTAATAATTTAATGAATAGTTATAACTAATATTTATATTACTAATTAACTAATTAATAATTACTAATTACTTATTAATAATTACTAATTAATAATTATAATAAATAATTATGATTAATATATATATTACTAATTAACTAATTAATAATTAATAATTACTAATTACTAATTAATTAGATACAATTATTAATTATATTACTAATTAACTAAATAATTATTATATATGTAATAATTATATTACAAATTAATTATTATATAATTAATAATAATATTACTAATTAAATAATTAACTATTATATAATTAATAAGTATATTACTAATTAACTAATTAATTATTATATAATTAATAGTTATATTAATAATTAACTAAATAATTACTGTATAAGTAATAATTAATAAGTAATAATTAATAAATAATAAGTAATAATTAATAATTATAGTTAGTATTTATAATTAATATTTATATTACTAATTAATAATTACTAATTAATAATTAATAATTACTAATAACTAATTACTAATTAATAATTAATAAATGTAATGAATAAATGTAATTAAAAATTATATTACTAATTTACTAATTAATTGTTATATAATTAATAATTATATAACTAATGAAGTAACTAACTATTATATAATTAACTATTAATAATCACTAATTAATTATTATAATGAATAATTATAATTAATATTTGTAATAATCACTGATGTGAGATTCTGTTTCAAGTACGCGACTTTGAAAGACTATAAAATATTAACTATAAGACCAATATAAATCAAACTTAAAACATGAATTAAACATATAAAAAATAGTCAAAAAAATCATAAAAATGATGATAAAAAATAATTTATAAGATTTCAAAACCACACACTGGAAACTTAAAAAGTTTCAAGTACGTGACTTTAGAAGCCTATAAAATATAAACTACAAAACCAATATAAATGAAACTTAATACATGGATTAAACAAATAAAAAATTGTTGAAAATTAAAAAAAATTGTAAAAAATGCTCATGAAAAATAATTTATAAGATTTCAAAACCACCTACTTGAAACTTAAAAATGATTCAAGTATGTGGCGTTGAAATACTATAAAATATAAACTATAAGACCGATATAATTTAAAGTTAAAACATGGATTAAACATATAATAAATTATTAAATTATTAAATTAATATTATTAAAAAAATAATTATATAATAATTATCCGATTAATTAGTAATATAATTATTCAGTATTTAATATTTAATTAGTTAATTAGTAATCTAATTATAAATTATATTTATTCATTATACTTAATAATTAGTCATTTTAAAAAATTATTATATGACAATTAATTAGTTAATTGGTAATATAATTATTAATTATATAATAGTTAATTAGTTATTTAGTAATATAATTATTAATTATATACTAATTAATTAGTTAATTAGTAATAGAATTATTAATTATATAATTTTTAATTAGGTAATTAGTAATTATTAATGTTTTATTATTATGTTCGTATGGTTATATAAATATATATAAATAAAACTTAATTTACCCCCTCTTGAGATTCCACTCCGACCAACAAGTAATAATAGTATTTTGATTTAAGTAGACATAAAACATGTAAACAATAATGTACAATCAATGCATATGTCTGTGGCAAGGAGATTCCATCCCACATAGTCGTCTGCGAATAGGATGTCTGCGTCGAGTGCGTAGTGGAGTCTGATGACCTGGAGAAGGCTAATCCTCAGGCACTGAAACGTCGACTATCGTATCCTCCATCTGTGTGTCAGTGAGAGGAGTTTTCAACTGCATCTCGTACAGCCATCCAGATCCTTCTCCCACTAGGGTGGTAGAAGGACCTGCCTCCATCACAGAGGGTAACAAAGCCTGCAATGGATCTATACCCCAAGATGAAGACGGCTCTAGAATCCAATGTTGTGAAGGATCTGGAACCCAAGATGGAGAGATCTGTGGATATCCTGTCAGGAAAGACGGATCCCATGCCACCTGAGGCACATCCTAAATAGGCTGATCCTGGACTACTAGAGGGCCGACCTCTGCCTGTGGAACAGGCGAGGCCTCACGTGCAGCACGACGCTGTCTACTTCACCGTGGTCGTGGCTCCTCAGCACCAGCAGCAGCTGCAGGATGTGCATATGGGGTAGGAACCTCCTCTCTCCGAGCCAGACGCGTGAATATTCTCCCGGAAAGTGCACGAAAAATGCCCTCGCCTCCAGCACTGTAGCATGGACGAATGCTCGGCTAAAGACCCCCTCCTCCTCTTCATCACTCATGCGAACAAGCTTCTCTGTGTGACTTCCTTGTAAATAGATTCAAATGGAATTAGAAAATAATTCAATAAACAAACTAATAGAAATTTATTGACTTACCATCCTCTGCATCTCTATGTCGGCTTGGGTAAGATACAATATAGACTTCAGTCTATACCATGGTGCATAGTCAACCTGGTCTAAAAGAGAGAACCGATTTGTAAGAACACCCTGAATACATAACTCTGCATGTCTGTGCCAGTAGTCGATAAAACTGGCATGTACTTGGGACCAGTCATCATCCTGCCTCCCTGTCAGCTTCATCCCATGAAGCTGGTCTGTCTGTCTCGATAGTAATGGAATCGGCTGAGTACGGAAAAAATGGCGCATGAACCCGTTAGGCTGCTGCCACTTAATAATATGGAAGTGGATGAGGGGTACTACAACCATAGCATCCTCAAGCCCAACAGTGCAGTATGCTGGCAACTGGTCCATAATACTCCAGTATGGAAGCCCTGAAATCTGAAATGACAAGTGATTTTGTGAAAAAACACCCAACTAAAAACCAAAATTGATGTTATTATTAAATATGTTAGACAATGATAGATTTTATATACATACCTAATCAGGTAAGAGACAGTCCAACTATAGCTGATATACACCCAAATGTTGTCTCGGAACCACGTCAAAATTGTGTCGCTGACACCACCTGTAAAATACAACGATAGTGAAAAATAATGAGAAATTATAGTCAATAACTCATAGTAGAATAAAAAACCAATAGAAATGAATTATCATACCAGCGTCCACACAGAGAGTCATGCAGCACCTCCATCTCGACCGGCGGACCAGCAAGGTCAGGGCAGAATGCTAGGATGCACTCCCATGCCCACATCTGAATAAGGATGGTGCATCCTTCGAGACCTGTACGGTCCCTATGGGATAGTATGAATAATGATCTGTACGTGTATGCCAAGCAGGATGATCCCCAACTGTACATCCCAGCCCGATCAAAGTCTTCTAGTAGGGGTAGAAACATCATATGCACATGCATCCTCGAGTGATCAGTAGACATGGTCCCACCAATGAGTCGTAAGATATATGCACGGGTGTAACGCATGACGGTCTGCTCATCGTCATCATCTTGTAAATGTGGAATCTCCGACTCCAACCAACTCATAGATATGGACGATCCATCTGTAGCCCCACGGTTGGACAAAATATCAACGCCTAACAAGTTTTGAGCAAGGTCTGGCCAAGCTGAATGAATGAGTCCAATAACGGGTCTCCCCTGGATAGGTAGATTGAGAAGCATTGCGACATCCTCGAGGGTGATGGTCATCTCTCCCTCAGGCAAGTGGAATGTGTGTGTCTCTGGTCTCCATCTCTCAACGAGGGCATCAAGTAGGTAATTATCTACAAATGTGAAATCTGATACGGCAAGACCATAGAATCCAGCATGACGCAAGTAAGGTCTAAAGGCATGTGGAGGCTCCATGTGATGAAAATGGTGCGCTCGATGCACCTTCACCAATAAATATGGATGACCCTCCAACACGACCTGCGAAATATGGGTAGGCTACTGAGTGAGTAGTATGGTATCATCCATCTGCATATAAACAAAGAAAATGAGTCGTAAGTTTAAAATGTAAATATAACATTATGATGTTTTTAGAATTTATCTAATTGTATGTATTCAATATCTTATGCTAATTATTATGATACTATAAATTTGTTATATAACGGTTTGCTAAAATATCCTACATGTTTAGGTTGGGGTTTAGGTTGGAGGGTTTAGGGTTAAATTTTTTAATATTAACGTCCAGGAAACATGTTAATGGGTTACCTGACATTTACTTTTCAATATAGGTTAAATGTTCTGCTTTCGGATTTATGAAATAAATTCTATTATTTCAGATTTAAAGTTATTTCTTGAAATCATTAATATTAATATGAAATAAGTTATATTATCTAAAATACTTAGTCTTGAATTTGGTTACACATATTATGGGGGATCTTTATAATAAACTACTTATGGATTGGATTAAGATAAACCATGTCAATTAGTAATGATGTTTCTAGAATTTATATAATTGTATGTATTCGATATCTTATGATAATTATTATGATACTATAAATTTATTATATAACGGTTTGCTAAAATATCCTACATGTTTAGGTTGGGGCTTAGGTTGGAGGGTTTAGGGTTAAATTTTTTAATATTAACGTCCAGGAAACATGTTAATGGGTTAACTGACATTTACTTTTCAATATGGGTTAAGTGTTCCACTTTTGGATTTATGAAATAAATTTTATTATCTCATATTTAAAGTTATTTCTTGAAAGCATGAATATTAATATGAAATAAGTTATATTATCTAAAATATTGAGTCTTGAATTTGGTTACACATATTTTGGGGGAGCATTATGATTAACTACTTATGGATTGGATTAAGATAAACCATGTCAATTAGTAATGATGTTTTTAGAATTTATCTAATTTTATATATTAAATATCTTATGCTAATTATTATGATACTATAAATTTGTTATATAACGGTTTGCTAAAATATCCTACATGTTTAGATTGGGGTTTAGGTTGGAGGGTTTAGGGTTAATTTTTTTAATATTAACGTCCAGGAAATATGTTAATGGGTTAACTGACATTTACTTTTCAATATGGGTTAAGTGTTCCGCTTTCGGATTTATGAAATAAATTCTATTATCTCCGATTTAAAGTTATTTCTTGAAAGCATGAATATTAATATGAAATAATATCTCAGATGTTTGGGGTTTATAAAACTGAGGAATAAAGAAGAGATAACAACATTTAGTTTACAATATGGGAATGTCACAATAAAGACAACACATCATTATGAATGAGATTGTGAAGTCGACCCAACAACATTAGGGCATCATTTCCGATTATGACCTTCTTTGAGACATATTGTGCATCACAAACTCTATCCTTGTTCTTGAGGCCAGTCCATCTCATTACGCATCCTACTCGCCTTTGGTCTCCCACGAGGATGTAACTGATTCATGTCAGGTATCACTATCGGCTGGCCTTCAAGCATTGGGAAATAACAATACTCCCCAATAGTTGTCCATGGTGCAGCATAACAGTTAGCAATGGTATCCATCCGGTACACTGGATCAATATATTCTTCCCATGAGATGTTCACAGAGGCACATGCTGCGATGGCATGTGTACATGGAAACTGCAAGGCCTGAAAGTTTCCACATTGGCATTTCCTTGTTTCCAGTAATACCACCATTTTATCAACTACGCGATTTGTGATGGGTTCTGAACGCTCTTGAACTTCAAATCGGGAGTCTTATCTTCAAAAGAGACATACGTGATAACCAGAAGCTTCGTCAATATTTTTTTCAATCTCCCGTTGAAAGTGTCTTCCGTATCTTAACCCCTGATATATTCCGTCTGATGCTAGTTTTTTTCTATCCACAAAGTACTTCATGAATCGATATAATGTCTCTTGGTCTAAGGGGGTTATAGGTAGCTTGAGAATTCCTTTGAAGATACCATTGATGCACTCCACAATTTTTGTCATCATGTGTCCGTACCTCTTCCCCCCATCGTATGCCAATGTCCATTTCTCTTTTGGAATCTGCATCATATAATCATAAACTTCTTGATTAGCCTGAAAAATTTGTTCAAAACGTTCTTCAAATCGCCGTTGTTCCGACTCATATGCTACAAAAAATAGATGATATTTCACATAAATTGATTTTATCTATATATTTTAACAGAGAAAATAGAACGAATAAAATACGTACCAAGCCTCGTGATTTCATTCTTCATCAGTTCGTTGTGGATTTTTTTATGCACATTGCTAGCAATGTGTCTAATGTAGAACCGATGATGTGCATTTGGGTATCTCCATGTATCAGGATCTGCATTGATTGCCTCATTAATTGCTCGATGGAAATCAGATATCAAACAAACTCCATGAATGTTGGTGAAATGGTTTCTGATACATGCCAAAAACCAACTCCATGATTCATAGTTTTCTTTCTCTACAATGTCAAAGGCAAGTGAAAGAGGTGAACAGTTTCCATCTTGGGTTTCCACAATCAACAATATGCACTTGTATTATCCATACATAATTGTTCCATCAATCTGAATAAACTGTCTTGAAAAACGAAATGCGGAGATACATGGAAGGAATGCCTAGAACAACTGATGAAATTGAACACTAGATGGATCAAGTCGATTATCATGAGACACATGTTCGTTTGTATCCAGATGGAAGAAAACATGGTTATGATGCCTCAGTATGGCTAGCAATTGTGGCAATACTCGATATGAGTCATCCCAATCACCATATACCTTAACAATTGCCTTCTGTTTCGCCATCCATGCCTTATTATAGGAAATCTTATAACCGAATGTCTATAGAATCTTCTCTTGGACAAGGGATATTGGAACATCTTGACATGTCCTAATCATCTCAACAACAATAGATGACACAAATTTTGCATCCAATGAAGTATTAACTTGTGTGAGACTTGGATGAATGCAAGTATGAGCCGCCTCAATCCTTGAGATTCTCCAACCTCCAAATGTAATGTCTGGAATAGCCCTTATGAAAAATCTACAATCACCCCCATACTTCACGCACCGTATAACATATTTACTATGGCATGATTCGTGAACTACATAGTTTAAGTTACTCTCAATATAAAATCTCTTTAACGTGATTTTTAAGGAATCTTTACTAGGAAAATTCCTTCCAATATATAAGGTTTTGTCCACCTCACTAAACCTATCTAGTACAACTCCAGGGAACTCAGTTGTCGGTGTGAGAACGATATTATTGAATTTAGGCACGCGTTTCATTGCTTCTGACCAAGATAAAAAGAGTGGTGGATGATTTATTGACTAAGGTTGATGTACAACAATTGCATTTCTCAAAACCTCCTCTCTATCTTCTGTTGGTCCCTCCTCATCAGCACTATTGTCACCATCTGATCCATCATTATGAAACTCCTCATTGGAAGTTGGATTGAAATATATATCTGGGAGATCATCTAGGTTGTCCTCTTCTGCTGCATCATTTGGAATAGGCTCAATTTCATGGGGCAGACTGTCTTCAACCACTCTTTTAATTCTACGTCTTCGTACAAGTGGACGTTGTTGTTGTACAGTAGAAACAAAAACATATAACTCCATCATGGTACCATCTAACCGTTGAGAAAATAAATTAATTACTTGGACCCACTGCGCATCAGGAACCAATGGAAAAGCTATATTCCACAGTGTTGTTGGAAATTGTAAATGTCTATAACTCATAGACATGATCTCTTGATCGGGTCCCAGATTTAAGGAAATAAGAATTATCTCTTGAAGGTCACTTATGGTAACACAATCAACTATACTAACCACCATAATTGGTTGTGTACTGTAAGAAGCTCCTTGCTCAGTTTGAATAATCTCCCCATAACAGTACACACAGGAAAACATGACTCTCTACGTCAAAAATTTTTCTTTCATCAAAATTATGATAGTGTAACAAATATTAAAAATTATGTTTGACTATATGATGTTTATTAGAATGTAATTTTAGGGTGACTTTATATATCCTAAATTAAGATACTGATGTTTGACCATATGATTTTTATTAGAATGTAATTTTAGAGTGCCTTTTTATTTACTGTGTTTGTTCTTCTTCATTTCACTTTATATGTTCATCAGTATCGTTAGCTAATCATTATATGGATCCATGTTTTAATTCTATGTTATTTATTAATTACTCTAAAATTAACTAATAATAACTAATTTTTAATTATTCTATTATTCTATAATTAACTAATAACAACTTTAATTCGTTAATTATTATGTCCTTATTTGATTCTATAACATTATATTTATCATTTATCATTGATAAATATACTGATTTGATTTTTCTTATCTTATATATTTTAGTAGTTTATAAAGAAAATATGAATCATCTTAAGCATATTCCCCGGGAGTGTCAAACCAGGATGTAGCAAGGCCTATTATCGTGCACCAGTTCCCATTCGAGTCTAGCTCAAAGCAGTGTTTTTGGGTTTTACCCCTATGTACATCTGTGCCAGAGCCACATCCACATGTTTGTATCCAGATAGGAATTTAATTGCGTAGATAACCACATAATCTTTAAGCTACCAAAATTTCTAAATACCTAATCTTAAGTTAATCTATACTTAATCTATACTACCTAACAACAATTATTTAAAACTATATATAACTAATTACAGAAACTAAATAACCAAATACTAAGAACTACCTAAACTACTTAACAAATGAAATATTTAAAACTAAAAAAATTAAATTAATTAAATAAAAATATTAAATTAAATAACGAAACATACCTCTAAATGATGTTTCGTAAACACCCACACAACAAAGGAATTTTTTAGAGAGAGAGAGAAATTCAGAGAGAGGAAGTGAGGAGGGAGAGAGGACGACAATGATCAAGTGAGGAGAGGGGGGGGGGGTGGCCGCCCTTTTATAGGGAGTTCAGGAAAAGGCGGCATCGCGGAAGCCACTTTTCACCTCTGCGTATGGCCAAAGGCGGAATTGCAGAAGCCACCTTTCCGCCTTACCCTAAGGTGAAAGGCAGCCTCCCCCCGACCTCCTTTTCCATGTCATCGATCTGGGCCAAAGGCGGCACGAGGGAGAAAAGGCCGCATCGCAGATGCCGCCTTTGTAGCGTATTTGTTTAAAAAAATTGACCTAGGCAGTTTTTCAATTTTTTTATAAAAACGCATTTAAAAAAAACTCTTCCTAGTGTTTTCTTGTTGCGGAACCTGGAGGGAGATCTTGATGTGATCGCTTTTTTTGATCTGGAACAGACAAAAACCTAGACAGTGTGTGCAGCAGCTCATGCAACTCATCCATAGAAGCATCTTGTACAGTGGCATCATGTGTGGATATGATTCCCATTATTATTCTTGGACCTAGAGTGCTACATTCTCGGGGATAGAAAAACTGCTTCATGGTGGCGATAAGGTGACACAAGTCTCGGTAAGGGTGTCTTGAATCTGTTATGGATTTTCTTTATCAGTTTTCAGTTATCTTGTGTGTGTTTCATGTTTATTCATCGCATGTTATTTCTATTTCCTATCCAGTTTAGTCCTTGGGTACTGCTGGTGCATTTAAATTTTCTTGTACTTCTCTTTATTATTGCATAGTAAAAAACCAATGATGATCCCACACCGTGCACGTAGGCCTATGTCCGAAGCATGTAAATCTAAGTGTTCGTTTTACAGCTTTCATTTTCGAATTCATCCAACCTATAAATGGCGAATGTTATTTGCTTCTGGTATTTATTCAAGGATGTGTTGAATTTAATTTGTTGATTAAATAAGCTATCTGATTCTTGTTTTAGCTCGGTTAGTCATTGGTGCGACTGCCTTCTAATTTTGGAAATTAGTTCTCATTCTTTCTGGTTTTATTAAATCAGTGTTGTACACATTTTGTTTCTATTGTTAATGAGAATAAATTGCAAGTTTGAATTATTCTTGTATTTCCACTACTAGTGTTTGTTGTATTCATTTGAATATATTTAATTTGATGTTTTGATTATAATGCGACCTTTCTATTTCTCTTTATCAATTTTCATGCAATAAACTGAAAATAAAATTTGTTTTTGAATTTCATATTTTAACAAACCAAAACACTGAATAGATCCTTCACTATTGCATGGGAACATCCCTCGCGTAGGGGTGCTCCTCACAATACCCATCAACAAAACGATGGGGACCTCTATGAATAGGAGCGAGAGTGCGATTATATTTTCATCGGAATTAACTGGTGGTGGTGTGACGAGTGAAAGAAGAGTGTGTTGGGATTCATCACATTTATTGACGAAAGAGAAAATTATTAATAAAGATATTTATCTCAACAATAATTGGAGATTTTCTCCCAACATTAAAGGAGAGTTAATTATTAGTATTAATTGATGGAAAATGTATTTTGACTACATTAATTGGTTATTATGGACTTTTTTTCTATATAAAATCATGCGGTAACACGTTTTGGAAAGGGGTGTTAGCACGATGTCACTGATAATAGTGAACCAGGAAGGGGTTGTTGAGTTTGTGGTAGCCTGCGTCGAGTGAGGATGATGACACAAGTATCTTGTATGTGTGGAAAGGTTACTGGAAAGATGTTCAAGATGTCATCCACCAAGAGCAAGAAAGGGGATACCGCATCAATGATAACATGTGTGGCACGTCAGCGTTTAAAAGGTGTGGAGAAGAAGCAATGTAATTGATGATCAGAGCCTTGTATCGAAATTATTCCTGATATCAGTGATCAGGTGGAGTCTCCTAGTTCAAGATTGATGGTAAATCATAATGGCGAGATCACGAGAGAGAAATCTTTCGGGTGTCGCAAGATGGTACAAGGACGACCCATGTTTGGATGATGATCTCTGAGGTAGTGTGACGTTTCATCGACAGAAGGGTGACATTTTCTCACAGATTGATATTTCAATACATGGCGTTGGTGAGATATTTTTTAGAGAGAAGCGAAAGGTGTATCGGGGTGTGGGCTTCACACAGGTTTGTACGCACTCTTATTTGTAATTCATGACTAGGTATTACTTGGATTCATTGTATTCTCTAATCCATAGTGGATATTTTTCATAATTTTCCTATGGTTTTTTAATCCTCTACATGGGAGGGTTTTTACACATTAAAAATATTGCATGATGATTTATTTATTCTACTTATATCACTTCCATATTTAATTAGTTTCTCAAAATATTAAACAACCTCGAAACTGTCGGGTGGGGCGGAGCTGGGGTAGTCCTCGCTAAGGCTATGGTGGAGAAAGACAAGGACGAGGATTTCTGTTGGGGTTCAGCCCAGCTCTTCAAAAATTATGGATATTATTCCCTTTATTACACGCATAAATTATGGTCATTTATTCACCTTAATTTCATGCATTTTCTCAATGGACCCTTTTATTTTGACGTGGAAATGATTGACTATAAAAGGGGGAGTGCCGCTTCAAGAATAGAATAGGGGCACACACGTAGCAGCAGAGGGTAGAGGCTTATGTGAAAAAAACGCGAACAATGGTTTTGAGTGTAGGTGTCAGTGGAAAATGGTTAATTGGGTTGTGTAAAGAGGTGTTACAATAAAACCGTGTGTTTGGTTTTGATCCCTGAAGGGTGACGACTGGTCACAAGACAAATATCAGAGAGGCGACAGAGGCATATTGGGGTATGGATTTCACATTGATTTTCAATGTTGTTTCTTTTTAATTCATGCTTGGGCTTCTACTCTGATTATATGCACTATAGGATTCATAGTATATATTCTCAGAGTTTTTCCATGTTTTTAGTCCTCCACATTAGAGGGTTTATCCATGTTAAAATATGTGTCCCCATTTATTATTCAACTATTTTATTTTTATGCTTCGTTTATATTGGTGATTATCACAAATTATTGTTGTTGCAACCGAGTTTCTCCCGGAGCTGATCCACTTCCCAACCAACATCTGGTATAAGAGGATGTCATCTGTGTTTCTTGATGATTAAATATGGGTGATTCACTCAGTGGGATTCCATCCCACATTGAACTATTCAACAAGAAAAATGATTTTACACTTTGGTGGTAGGAAATAGTTAAAAATATTTTGGTTTTTGGAAAGATTGTGAAGATGTTGAAGAAAAAATACGATAAATTGGAGACAATGAGAATTGTTAATTAGTAGGATATAAGGGAATTGGTTACAAGCACGACTCAGATGTATTTAGGTGATAATACATTGTTGGAAGTGATGAATCTGACAGATCCGGAGGAGATCTGAGCGAAACTTGAAGGCAAGTATAAATCTAAATCCCTCACAAATCGTTTATATTTGAAAAAACTCTTACATCATTTTCGAATACCGGAGAATGGAGATTTAGGTAAACATCTGGATGAGTTCACCAAACATATAATGGATCTATCTTTGATGGTGGTCAAGATCTATGCTAAAGGTAACACGATACCTATTTACATGAAAGAAGAAGACATGACTTTTCTTCTTTTGGGTTCGTTGCTGGATTAATATGATAATCCCATCACTACAATATTGTTTGGGAAAGATACATTGAAGATGGATGATGTGATTTCATCATTGTTAATGAATGAGACTTAGTGAAAGACAAATGATGGCAAATCTTCAGGTAATAGTGGTATTCTGGCTGTGGAAGATGGACGTCGTAGTAAAAAAGGTAAGACAAAGACAAGAAGAAAAGGCTGAGTTCTTCGTTTACGACAATGTGGGTCACGTGAAGAGATACATATATGAATTGAAAAATATTAAGGAGGAAAAGAAGGTGCACGACACTGATTTTTATGATACCAGTGTAAGTCTTGTTCAGGGTGAGGGTGATTTACTTTCAGTTGGTGTTGATTGTCGTAGGTCAGATCTGTACATTGAATGAGTGGTTGATTCGGTAGGTTCATACCATATTTCACTAAAGAGTGTACTATTTTCTTCATAGGAAGAATGCGAATTTGGTAGATTGAAGATGGGAAATGGATATTCTGTTGATTTCATTGGTGTTGGTGATATTTGTATCAATACGAATGCAGGTTGTCCACTAATGTTGAGGGATGTGAGACATGTTCCAGATGTGGGATCAGTATCTCCACATTTCTTCTTAGTTGGGATTTTTGAGGATGAAAATATTTGAATAAGTGAATAAAATAGAGACTCTTGTTTTTCCGTTTAAGGCTTTGGAATATTCTTATAAATATTTTTGGAGTCAGGCATAGAGACAACGCACGATTCTGAGGCCTAGTGTGCCCGAAATTAATTTTATAAAAATATTAAATATTTTTTATTACATGCACATAGTTTTTCAGATATAATGAAATATCTTTTAAACTAAAGTTCAGATCATAAATCTGAGGGCATGATTGAGTTCAGAATGTTACCTTTACCCTAGGCACGAGATAACTTTGGTTGGTGCGAGTCATCTAGAGGAAAAGTCACCGAGGACATAACCATAAATAAAATTATTTTATTTTTATAATGATAATCCAAATAACTCATGAATTAGGTCTGATATTGGAAATTCGATACCACCATTGAGTTTGTAATGCAGTGTTTTCCCTAGTTGCGACCTAATGTTGTTTGACATGGGACATTCAGATGAGACAGTCGTTGGAGGTATGATTTAGTGGGATAATTAATTAATTAATTAATTAATTAATCATTTAAATTATTTTAACCTAATTTTGGTTATAAGTATGTTTGTGAGAGAATTTTTTCAGGTTTGCCTCATTATTCTATCTTGTTGGGGTAGTTCTCTTCCCCTCCATTGGTGAACCGACAATGAACCTTCAACAGATCATGACGACATTGTGGATCTAAGAAAATCAGAGCACGACCAATGTAACAATCATTTTTGGGCATGTTCTTTGATGAAGAATAGATCAAATCCAAGAAGTACTCTTCACTTTGAATTTCTTATCCCGGATTTAATTTTCTTGGAAGATGAAATATATTCATTTATTAATTTCATCGTTCTTGAACCTCAATGTCGATGGACAAAATGACACTTTCATCGATTGATTTCAGATTTATTATCTTCCTCCATTATTTGTGAAATAATCAATTTCCGTTTTTTGACATGTTGAAACGACAATCAATCTTCAAGAAAGGCATTGATATATGTAGATCTTAGTCCAAGGATCGGAGATAGGCGATAGTTTCACTATTTCTAGTTGGTTTGGAGGTGCGACAACGTGCAAAAGTGGCCATGGTTCTGTGCGGTGTATGAAGTCCGGTCTGGTGAGGGTACAGAAACAGGAAGTGTCAGCAGGACGGTGCCGCCCCCCCAATTGTCAAAGGGGGGGGGGTGGTGGTGGTAGATGGTGGGTGGCCAACCCCCACCAAATATTCCAATGGGTGAAGGAAAGGGGAAGGGGTGAAGAGGCCTATAAAAGGAGGATCTCCCCTCTTCCAAAGATCATCCTTCAACCTCTCATCTCATCACCTGTATCGCGTTCTTATTATTATTTGTGAGAGGTTTTAGTGAGGCAGTTTTACCCTTTATTCAAGACAGAAAATTATGAGAGTTTTCTCCTTGTAATAAGTGAGGGAGTGTGTACCCACTTTTACCCCATAGTGATCCTTCTATCTTCCCGTGGTTTTTTACCCCTTCCATTTGGGGGTTTTTCCACGTTACATCTGGTGTCCTATTTTTCCGCATTCTGCACTTTATTTTTATCTCGTGATAATTGTTGCACCATGGGACAATCATTTACAGTCCTAACAAGTGGTATCAGAGGAAAGGTTCTGGCCCGGTTCTGTTTATGTTTTCAGGTTTTAATAATTCTCGTAAAATTTTAGTATGCTCTGTGATTGCGACTCCGGTTGATCTTTCACATCAGAAAATTTTTTATTAAGATTATTAAATACACCGTTGTGAAACAGAGGAGGTTCTGGATTGACAGCCTGTCTATATGGCGGCAAAATTTGAGATCGAAAAATTCAACGGGAATAATTTTTCGTTGTGGAAAATGAAGATGCAGGCAGTGCTGTGGATGAATAATTGCATACTAGCAATTGGCGAAAAGCCGGTAGGTGTGAAGGAGGAGAAATGGAACGATATGGACGGAAATGCTATTTCCAACATCCATTTGGCTTTGGAGATGGGGTCCTATCGAGAATTTCAGAGAAAAGGATGGAGAAAGAAATATGGGATACTCTGATGAAGATATACGAGGCCAAGTCAGTGCACAACAAAATTTTCCTGAAGAGAAAATTGTACACTCTTCGGATGGCGGAGTCATCTTCAGTGACCGACCACATCAACAACCTCAATACTCTGTTCGCTCAACTCACGGAGTTGGGCTATATAATTGTGGATACTGAATGTGCGGAGATTCTACTCCAGAGTTTTCTAGATTCGTATGACAAACTCATCATCAACCTCACCAATAATATCCTGATGGATATGCTGCTCTTTAATGATGTTGCAGCCACGGTTCCAGAAGAAGAAATTCGGCGCAAGAACAAAGAGGACAGACATACAACTTCGCACCAAGCAGAAGCTCTGTCAATGGAGAGAGGAAGGATGATGGAGCGTGGTTCTAGTGGGAGCCAAAATCATGGCAGGTCCAAATCAAGGAGTAAGAATAAGAATGTCACATGTTTCAATTATGTCAAGAAGGGGCACATCAAGAAGGATTGTTGGAATAAGAAGAGTGGTGAAAAGGTCTCTCATGGGAACGTGGTGAGTACTTCTGGAAGTGGAGATATACTAGTCAGTGAAGCGGCAACAACTACTGGAAGCAGGCAGCATCTCGACGATGCCTGGATTATCGACTCAGGAGCAACATGGCACATGACGTCTCAACGGGAATGGTTTGACCAATATGAAACCATCATAGAAGGACTTGTGTACATGGGGAACAATCATGCTCTGAAGATCGTTGGAGTCGGTACCATCAAACTGAAGATGCATGATGGCATAGTATGGACCGTCCAAGGAGTACGTCATGTGAAGGGACTGAAGAAGAACATATTGTCTTTGGGACAATTTGATGACATCGGATGCAAGACTCGCACCGAGAATGGAGTGATGAGAATCGTAAAGGGTGCGCTTGTGGTAATGAAGGTGGATAAGATCTCAAAGAACCTGTACGTGCTTATGGGTGAAACGTACAACGAGGCAGAGATAGTTGTTGCATCAACTACCTCGACAGAAGCATTGACGACTTTATGGCATCAGAAGCTTGGTCATATGTCAGAACAAGGCCTGAAGATTCTTGCGGATTAGAAGTTTCTTCCTAGGCTGACAAAGGTATCCTTACCATTTTGTGAGCATTGTGTTTTGAGTAAGCAACACAGTTTAATGTTCGAGACATCAACAACAAGAAGTCAGGAGATCTTGGAGTTGATCCATTCCGATGTTTGGAAAGCACCGGTTATATCCCTTGGAGGAGCAAGGTACTTTGTATCATTCATTGATGATTATTCCAGGAGATGTTGGGTGTACCCAATTAGGAGGAAGGAATATGTTTTTGAAGTCTTCAAAACATTCAAAGCATGGAAGGAGGTTGACTCTAGAAAGAAGATTAAGTGTCTGAGGACAGACAATGGTGGAGAATATACAAGCGAGGAGTTTGATACTTTTTGTCAACAAGAAGGGATCAAGAGATAGTTCACAGTGGCATACAATCCTCATCAGAATGGAGTGGCAGTGCGGATGAATAGAACCCTATTGGATAGAACAAGGGCGATGCTGAAGACTGCAGGTATAGCCAAAACCTTTTGGGCAGAAGCAGTGAATACCGCCTGTTATGTGATCAACCGATCTCCTTCAATGGCGATTGAGTTGAAGACACCGATGGAGATGTGGACTGGTAAACCCGCTGACTATTCTTGGTTACATACTTTTGGAAGTCCTGTATATGCAATGTTTAATGAACAAGAAAGATAGAAGTTGGATTCAAGATCCAGGTAATGTATCTTCTTGGGGTAAGCTGATGGTGTGAAGGGGTATCATTTGTGGGATCCCACTGCCCATAAATTTATCATCAGCAGAGATGTCATTTTTGCAGAAGACAAGGTGCAAATGACAACTGATCAAGACATGGAGAAGAAGAATACATAAAGTACAACAGTCGAAGTAAAGGACAAGTCCAAGGAAGAACCAGTTTCCTCTGAGGCATTACCAGAGCATGATGATCAAGTACCGGTTGAGTCTGGACCACGACGGTCAACTCGGGAGAAAAGAGCACCAGTATGGAACTCAGACTATGTCACTGAGAGCAATATTGCGTATTGCTTATTGACAGAGGATGGAGAGCCATCTTCTTTTGTGGAGGTGACCCAGAGTCCAGATTTATCCTCATGGATGGAGGCGATGCAAGAGGAACTTGAATCCCTGCACAGGAACAAGACTTGGGATCTTGTTCCATTACCTCGTGGAAGGAAGGCTATCGGAAACAAATTGGTCTTTAAGATCAAGAGGGATGGAAAAGACTAGGTGGAAAGATATTGTGCAAGATTGGTGGTCAAAGGATTTGATCAGAAGGAAGGTATTGATTTCAATGAAATATTTTCTCATGTTGTTAGACTGACGACTATTCAGATAATTCTGGTGATGTGTGCAACATACAGCTTACATCTAGAGCAGCTAGATGTGAAGACTGCGTTTCTCCATGGTGGTCTTGATGAAGACATCTATATGCTCCAACCGGAAGGTTTTGTAGAATAAGGTAAATAAAACTTGGTTTGCAGGTTGAAAAAATCTCTGTATAGTCTCAAACAGGAACGAGGTGTTGGTACAAGAGATTTGATTCCTATATCATGAGCCTTGGATATGACAGACTTCATTCAGATCCTTGTGCATATTTCAAGGGTTTGGATGGTAATGATTTCATCATTCTTCTGTTGTATGTGGATGGCATGTTGGTTGTAGGCCCCAAAAATGATCAGATCCAGGAGACGAAGGCACAGTTGGCTAGGGAGTTTGATATGAAGGACTTGGGACCAGCAAACAAGATTCTTGGGATGCAGATTTACCGAGACAGAAATAATGGGAAGATTTGGCTATCACTGAAGAGTTACTTACAGAGAGTCTTGAAATGCTTCAACATGCAAGACTGTAAGTCAATCTCTACCCCTCATTCCATTAATTTCAATTTATCCTCCACAATGAGTCCTAGCAGTGAAGCAGAGATGATGGAAATGTCTCGAGTACCGTATGCATCGACAATGGGTAGTCTAATGTTTGCTATGATTTGTACTAGACCAGACATTGCACATGCAGTGGGAGCAGTTAGTCGGTACATGGAGAATCCAGGACGGGAGCATTGGAGAACAGTGAAGAGGATCTTGATATACATCAAGGAGACCTCAGATGCTGCATTATGTTATGGAGGATCAGATTTTACTGTCAGAGGCTTTGTTGATTCAGATTTTGCAGGTGATTCTGACCGGAGGAAATCCACTACTGGTTATGTGTTTACTCTTGCAGGAGGATCTGTGAGCTGGATTTCGAAGTTATAGTCAGTTGTGGCATTATCCACGATGGAGGCAGATTACATGGCAGCTACACAGGCTTGAAAAGAGGTGATTTGGAGGAGAAGGTTTTTGGAGGAGCTCGGGCATATACATATGAAGATTACATTATTTTTTGATAGTCATAGTGCCTTGAAAATTTCAAGGAATCCATCTTTTCATTCCAGGATGAATCACATTGGGGTACAATATCACTTTGTCCGAGATGTGGTGGAGGAAGGAAGTGTGGATATTCATAAAATTCATACTAAAGAAAATCTGGAAGATTTCCTGACAAAGGCGATTAACTTTGATAAGTTCAGATGGTGCAGATCCTCGAGTGGCCTCGCAGATACATGAGCAGCATGGTTGGGCAGATAGAAAGGATGTGTGGAGATGTAATTGGTTCTCAATCAAATCTCCAAGTGGGAGATGTGTCAGCAGGATGGTGCTGCCCCCTCAATTGTCAAGGGGGGGGGGGATGGTGGTGGTAGATGGTGGGTGGCCAACCCCCACCAAATATTCCAATGGGTTAATTCAAGTGGAAGGGGTGAGGAGGCCTATAAAAGGAGGCTCTCCCCTCTTCCAAAGATCATCCTTCAACATCTCATCTCATCACCTGTATCAGGTTCTTATTATTATTTGTGAGCGGTTTTAGTGAGGTAGTTTTTCCCTTTATTCAAGAGAGAATATTACGAGAGTTTTCTCCTTGTAATAAGTGAGGGAGTGTGTACCCACTTTTACCCCATAGTGATCCTTCTATATTCCTGTGGTTTTTTACCCCTTCCATTTGGGGGTTTTTCCACGTTACATCTGGTGTCCTATTTTTCTTCATTTTTCACTTTATTTTTATCTCATGATTATTACTGCATCGTGGGCCAATCATTTACTGTCCCAATAGGGAGGTAGTGTGAGAAAGCGACTCTAGAACAGGTTGTTGGCCAAGGAAATGAGGTGGTGTGCAGTGGCGGTCTGATGTGGCAGAGCGACTCCAGGCAAGGCGGCTGAGCCGGTGAGGCACTGGCCGAGTAGGAAGTCGAGGTAGTTGTGGAGACTCCTGAGTGCGGCTGTTGAGAGAGGAATGGCGAGGGGGCTGGGAATGTGGCCTGAGGCGGCGACACCGAACCCATCTAACGTGATGGTGGTGGGTGAAACACACTAGGAGGATAGGGTTTCGAATGGGGGAGGGGTTAGGGATAAGAGGAAAAAGAAAAAGAAATTGAATATTTAAAACAATAATAATCCACACAAAATACTTTTTATTTTTATAAATGGAAAAGTTCCTGAAAATCCTGCAAAGAAATTAATTAAGGTTTTATAAGATAATGTCATACAAGAGAATAAACCCAAACAAAATGAGTACCATCAGGAGGAAATGAACCTAGTTCAAAGAAAATGAGGAGGCGGCCAGCCTAAGAAGCTCTGGAAGCAAGATAGTCAACCACTATATTACCCTCACACCAATTATGAAGGATGGAAATGTGATTAACCATTAGGTCCTTGTATCTCCTGACTTAGTATTCAATGGACTAGGGAGTGATACCTTTAACTAACATAGAATTTTAGACTGTTAAAGAATCTGTTTCAATCTCTAATATGGGAATCTGCCTCTGGTTACCTAAGAGAAAGCACGTGATCATGGAATAAGCTTCCACTTGTAGGGAATCACCACTCCCAAAGAATGATGAGAATGTAACCAGAATGGATCCTATGACATCTCTAATTAAACCACCATTGTGCATGTACCCCATGCCACAAGATCCAACAATGATCAGTTTCTTCCAAAGAGGGGATACCTCCATCTAACCCATGCTCCCTGGGATGAAGGATTTGTGTCGAGGGAGACTTGAGAAGGAAGTTGAATCATGAGGGATGAAGCATTGCCCAAGTCTTTACATAACCTACAAAGATATAGAATTAAGTATCTTGTAATGAAGATAATACCCATGGAAGACATCGAAAACTTATGTTGATGAAGGCCATTTCTGGAAGACTAGAGTGTCCAACATCTGGCTGTGAGAATAATGGCTCTTCCCTTACTCTCAGAACTGGAACTATCTGTACCAAGAAACCGGTGTTAAAGGAACATTTTAGTGGACATGAATTGATCTGGCTAGCTATTAAAGTTCCCAAAAGATCTTCATATCATCTTTTCCCACTCATTGTTGAAATAAAGATACTCGGTAGATTCTGTAGATGAATCACTGTAGCATAAACACCTCAAGGTGAGGTAAATACACCTTCTTTGGATATTAATATTAGTTTTCATGGAATCATTTCGAAAACACTACAATCAAAAGAGGAATTTTGAGGGGAGTTCATTACACAAAATAGATTCACCCAAACGATCCTGGTAAAAAGCAGAGGATTCATTATTAAGAAAAGATTTGAGGGAGAATTTACCAACAGAAGAAACTATTAAAACTCATTTAACATTCTCATTGGACATCACTATGTTATCAAATAACTACTTATGGTTGTCATCCAAGGTGGCCCGAATGAAATTGGGATGAGTTTCTGCCTCCCTGAAGCTGATATTTGGATTTGGACAACCCAAAAAACCCTATTATCCTCCCTGATCTGTTTTGAAACCAATAAATTATGTCTCCCTTTCCAATTATCCATCGGGAAAGCTACTACAGAACAGGTAAGTGAGGTTGGATCAACCTCTTAATTCTAGATGGTCTAGATCTTGACATGGTCCCCCAAACCATTTGTGTTAACCACATGCCTTCCCCACATAGATATACCCTCAATTAGCTTCTAGGAAAGCATTGCGTGAAATCCCTTCATGGTTCCTGAGATGATCCTTATGTTAAGACCTCCATCTTTGATAGGTTTATCCATCTTATTCTAGGAATCCCAATGACATTTACCGTTAAGTTTCTTGTCCCATTTAATAGATACCAAATCAATCTAAATGTTTTAAACCAACTTTTTAGGAACCTTCAAAGTGGAAAAAATATGCATGAGGATTGAGGAGAGGACCGAGTTGATCAAGGTGACCCTCCCTCTGAATGATAAGAACCTATTATTCAAATTAACAATGCGACCCAAAATTCTATTAGTTACCAAATTGAAATGTTTGACGAGGAGGGGATTAAGGGAAACAGGTGCACCCAAGTAACACAAGGGAAATGGCCGTTTTTTCATTCCCAAAAGTCGTTCCAAATCTCCAGTTCTTCTCTATGAGAATTTGTTAGGAACAAAGAAACTTCTTTTCTCCCGATTGATAATTTTTACACTCCAAAACTAGTAAACCTATAGAGATTATTTAACACCATGAATAGACCGTCTACTCTCATTAACAAATATAGTAATGTTTTCTACAAACATGAGATGAGAGATGGACCTGAAAATCAATTTATTTCGACAAGGAATAATCTTACCCTTAAAATGGAAATGGATAATGTATCAACTGAGTACAGCTTGTGCCATGATAAATAGAGAGGGGGAGAGGGGGTTCCCCTATCTTAAACCTATAACCACTTTGAAAAAAACAAATTGCTTTCCCATGAAAGAAACAACCATCCATGCAGAGATAAAACACTGAAAAATTAAATCAATCAACCGCACTAAAAAACCCATTCTTTGAGGACCTTGATAATAAATTTCCCTTATGCTCTATCATAGGATTTTCTCATGTCTAATTTTATGGCCATATTACTTCTATCTTCCCAGAACAAGGAAATAACTTCTAGAATAGATCTTCACTTCACAAAACCATGTTGCTCCTCAGCTACCCAACTTGGATGGATGGGGGCAAGCATAGAATTTAGAATACCAACCATGACTTTACCGGGTACATTAAACATGCTGATAAGATGATATTTGTTTGAAGAATGTGGGTCTTTGACATTGGGCATAAGAACCTATTTAGTAGCACAAGCCACCCGGGGAAGGTTACCTCCTTAGAATTAGTCTTGAACCACACTTATCAAGATTCTCTTAAAAATATCCCTAGAATACTTATAGAAAGATTACGGAAATGAATCCATACTGGGAGCACTATCCAGATTTAAGGACCAAAGGGAATTACAAATTTTTTCCTCTTTTGGGATAGCTTTCAAAAGTTCATTCAATTCTTCAGAGACCTGACTAGGGATGAAATCAAATAGATATACAGAACCCCTTGGATATCCACCCGCCATGCATGGGTTTAAATAATCTAGTAATGAATTGAAGTTAGAGTTCACCATTTTTTCAACTAGGTCTCTATCATTAGAATAGGAACCATCCTTTAAAAACAATTTAGGATATGAAAGAATTAATTTTTTCCTTGATACATTCATGAAAATACCTCGTGTTCCTATCTAATTCTCTTACCCAATTAACTAAATAATTATACTGGTCCAAATGTTCCTACATCAGCAACAAGTTTTCTAGGGATTCTTTCTTACACCAAAAATTAACAAACACCTCATCATCCTAGGCATTATCCAGGCTCAACTCCAACCATTGAATGTCTCTGTTAATAATCTTGATTTCAAGATGACCTATAGGATGACGCTTGACCTAAGAACTAATAAGACCTTTAATATGCCTTGTATTATTATGAAGGTAAATCCATGGGTTACCTTCGATAGGGGGGATCCAAGAATTCCTTACAATGTTAAGGAAATCTATATTTGTAGTCCATGGCATGGTGAAGTGGAACAACTCTCCATTACTTCTTCTATCCTTCAAGGAAATTCTAATGGGAGAGTGATCTGATATGCCTTGAGCCAGGTGTAATACTTTGATGTCAGGAAAGGATGCACACACCACTCCATTAACTAGGAATCTATTGAGACGGATCCAAGACCACCAGTCCCCACGTTGGTTTTTTCTCATCATTTGAGAGCACATGGTTTTATGAATGGATTCCCAGCCAACTATCATATATGGTTATTCTGGAAATCAGGTGCCTCTTTAGATCTGATATTTTTGTATGAGAAATGCCTCAACATTAAGCTCTTTGTGGGAGATAATACTCTCTTCGTTTCACCTATTTATACTAAATGTGAGGCACAATACCGTGAGTCCCTTTGGAATGATTTGAGCTTCTTCAAACAAGGTGATGTCAATTGGATAGTTGGTGGAGGCTTAAACCTAGTTATTGCTCTCAAGGATAAAATGGGTTGTGCGCCCATTTTAATGAATATAAATTTAGGCATTTGTCTCGTTCATGGTACCAAATGGCCTCTTCGATTCGAGAGTATTGCAGTGAAATGTGACTTTTTCATCGGGTGTCCATTTTGGACAAATGAATAGTTGATCCCGTGCATCTTTCTGTGAGGATCAAAATAGCGTTATCCACCTATTTTATTTCAGGGTCAATATTTGGGCCCCATGAGGCACTATTCATGTAAAATGTTGTGAAATATAGCTTTTTCACTAGGTGCCTAATTTAGGTGAATGAATAATCGATCATGTGTGATTTTTCATGATCCATTTGGTTATTCGGGGCCGTTTGAAGGGGAATTTTAGTGAAATTATATTTTTCCCTTCGGAACAACAATGTGCATCATGTGCTAGTTGGATTTTTTTCTAGATATTCCATGCACTCTGGGAGTACATTGGAAGGATTAGGGGATCATGTACATAGTTTAGTATCCGATTATGGCTAGGTACACAACCAGGTGATGAGGCGAGTCACACGTCATGTGGGCCCAATACGTGTTTTTTACCTCATTATGAATCTTATACCTCTCATATCTCCTTCTTTTGGACTCGGATTTTGGCTTTCATGTAGACTATCATAAGTGTTCCTCCATGTATAATGTGATGGTGCCCTCTATAGTGGATTTTGAGACATGATGTGAGATGTTATGGGAGTGAATATTATTCAGGAAATGTCTGATGATGGCAGTGATCAAGCACTAGCACATCTGAGTATCTGGGGCTTACCATCTGGTATGGATGAGTAGTATTGTTCCTCAATACTTTCCAAGTGGAACACTCCAGCTGGGTTGTCTATGGGTCCTCAATGATTATCAGAGTGGAACCCCCCCAGATGCACTAGGGAACAAGTCCTCAATGACATCATAGTGGAACCCCCTAATTCACCAGAGCGTGGGTCCTCAACAACATTAGAGTGGAAACTCCCCGACGCACCAGGGTGTGGGTCCTCTATGACATTATATTGAACCCCCCTAACACACTCGGGCACGAGTGCTCAACAACATCAGAGTGGAATCCTCCTAACGCATCAGGGCACGAGTCCTCAATGAAACCAGAGTGGAAACCCCATGACACTCTTGGGAATGGGTCCTCTACTTTGAGTTTTCTTCTACCTAACTACGAATATTAGACAAGAGATATTATTTGACATAGTTTTAGAATCACAAGGAAGTGGGATGCTTTCCCCACTAAGAGGAATTCTTGTAATGCAACTTAAAACAGTGTGGGTGGGTCAGTTCATCCCAAAGAGGATAGTATCAAGGTGGGGTGATTGAGTCTCTTTGACTTGCATGTTCAGGGAAGACGAGTGGGATGCTTGGAATAGTTGATGGATTCTCTTGGAACAGTTGAATACACTTCTTCTTGGGCTGAGCTGTGAGATGGATATCCCCTTAATCTCTCATTTGGGATTCTTTGACTAAGAATATATATATATCCTCCTTCAGTACCCACTCCTTGGGTATAGTTACATTTCTTCCAAGAGAGGAGAGGACGCATGGGGTATTCCATGAGATTTTCCTGTTTAGCTTCTCATAGTTGGATGAGTCCACTCTCCTACTATAGGCAATGAAGACTTTAAGAGAAGTTCGTCTTCTCACCGTGTCGAGCTCCTTGTGCTCAGACAAGTTCACTTTCACTCTCTTGTTGGATTGAGCTATACACTCTTACTCTACCTTGTCCAATTTATTTCTTTCATCTTCATTTGTATCTCTTAATGCCCCCCTTCACCTTTTTGGGGTGTTCTTCTGGGTATGCATATACTCACCCCTATATGATATTTTCCTAACATGTGTTGTGTCTTTTTCAGAGGCCAGACAGGTCGAGCAGACTTTAGAGGATCTCAGGGATATGAATTGTTTGGACCGCGTATGGTGGTCATAGCTAGGGATACTGAAGGCGGGCTCTTAGTTGCTTAATCTTTTCTAGTTTTTTTAGGTTGGGAAATACTTCTGGGTGGGTGTGTATTTTTCATTTTTTTAGTTTACACTACTATACTCCATTTTTTTAGTGGTCCACGCATCATTTGGTTTATTTATAGTACTTTTAAATGTTTTATTTCTTTCCCTATACGCTTTTGCACTGAGTTGGTTGTGTGTGTGTGTACAGGTACCTAGGAAAAGGCCTCCCAAAGTGTAGTTAAGCTTTTGGTGTTTATATCCACCCACTAGCTTATGGAGGGGGGCTTGGGGTAGTTTAGGCTCAAGCCCCAGCATGGGCCGGGTCATGATAGTTTTCTCCAGTTACGGTCCTGTAGTGAGTTTCATTTTTGGGATTGGGTAGCTTGTGGGTGCAATGCTCTCGGTTGTTGCTTCGCTAATCACCAAGCTTCTTTGTTTGTTGTTAGACCTTGTTTAGTGGCTTTTTTGGATTCCTAGGAACTGTGTTCCATTAATAAGTATGAATTAGGATGCATGGAACTTTAAGCTTCTTGTTTCCCCTCAGTTTCTAGCTAGCTCCCAGCCTTTGTTCTCACATCTTAGATCTGTCATAAGAAGTTGGGACTGATTGAATGTGTCCTTACAGTTTCCCTCTATTTGAGGATGTATCCTTTTGGAATTTTTTAAGTGGTCATCTCCCTGGGGGGAGATTATAAATTTATCTTTTAAGGATCTTCTAGTTCCGTATGTCGAGAATCTTCATGTGGTGGTTTTAAGGCGGTGTGTCTCGGTTTTAAACCCGATGATGCCTAGTTCTTTGGTCCTATTGTGTTTTTATGGTTTTATGTGGAGAACATTACCTTTGGGTTTTTTCATTTAATTTACATTATCTCTATTCCTATCTCTACTATTTTTCATGATGGCACTATTTTTTACTAAGTCACATTCTATGTCAATTTCACTGAGTTTTTTCCCATGTTTTTGTGTGAGGATGAATACTGCTCTGTTTTGTTGGTATTCTGTAGGCACTAGTGATCTGTTCTATGGAATTACGTTGGCTTGTGATTTTTTGGACCATGATTTCCTCATTGGTATCATCTCATTGTGTCTCTCAAGTAAGTGGTCATATGATATTTATCATGTAGTTGTTTAGAATTGTTTAATTTTGAATATGATTATCAACCTTTTAATATCATTCAATTTTGGGTAGCATGTATCACATTGATGCATGATGGGGGACATTTTGGATAATACCTCATAGTTTGTTTCCTATTTAGGATATTCTCAATTTGATGATGTTAGGGGGTGTAGAATCATCACATGGTAGTTTTTATTTTGTAATTAAGAGAGTGTGATGTTGTCACATATGAAATTTCTTTATGAATTTTAATTTCCAAGGTGGATATTTGGGAATTTTTAATTCACTTTTAATTTTTATTAATTAAAATTAATTTTTTTAAATATGTTATTCTATTGAGAATATGTTTTATAGCTGGATATGAATAACTTCACATCCAATCTCCACCGCCCATGTCTCCTTCACAAGTGGCCCCACTCCTGGATCTAGGATCCCCCTTGATGGATCCTCGAGTGGAACGCTAGCATATTTTTGATCTAGAAGGAAACAAAATCATTTTTTCACAAGCCCCAAGGAGAAGCTGAGGGAGAGCATCGATGTTGTGAGGGCATGGGGCTCTCCTAGTTTTTCTAGGTTCTGGGAACAACCAAAGCGAAGGAGGGATGGTGACCAACTTTAATTTTTTGCAACATTAAATGAAAAATACGGGATCAATACGACAATGAATGCCAGTATCCACGTAATTGAATCAAGGATTTATGAAAACGAATAGAAACTTGGAACCAATAGAGAAAATCAACTTATTTTATTAATAATTAATTTAATGAAATTAAAAATTTACTTCCAAGGTGATTCTTTCTTCATTGATGTGTTCAACCATATATCTACAGTGCATCTTTGTTGCGTTGTAGAGAACTAGGGTAGAACTACTCTACTGGTGATCCACACTAGTTCCACTTATCTCTGGACATTGCCGAAGGTGTCTCCTGGTGCTATCACAAAAGATCATTACGCTTGCGAAGTCTTCCTTTGATCACATTGAGAACCACTTCCAAAGCATTCTCCTTGATCCGGTGGAGGAGGATCTTTCTTGTTCTTGAGAGAATTCTTGGAGAGGGATGAACTCTATAGGTTTTAGATATTTTCTCCAACTTGTTGTTCACAAAAAAAACTAATCATCACTTTGCTAGCACTTAGATAATAGGAGAATAATATAACTAGGAATTTAATTCACTAAGGTAATAATTATCAATTTGAAAAAGTGCCTTAATTATTTTATTATTCATATAAAACCCCCATATTAAATAATAACATCATCATTATTATTTCCTGACATGCACTTAACTTGCGAGTTATAATTAAATATTATTTAATAAAATAATATTCATTATTATTTATCACTGGACCCTTAACTCGGTCCTCCAATCCTTTACCATATTTGTTGAACCTTGAATAATTACTATTTATTTATTAAATAAATATCATTTCATTATTTTCCAATAAATATATAAATATTATATTCACTAAATAGAAAATAAATATTTATTAATTATTCCACCCATAATATATTATCTCGAATAACTAGTGTTGAAATAAACGCAATCAAACATCCATGAATAATTATTAAACAACAACCAGAAATAATCTTTATTCAACTTATTAAAAAATAAATAATATATTATTCAATTCAGATATTGGATACAATTAGTGTGTGACCCTCTAGGCCCCTTTCTTAGTGGAATTAGGTGGAGCAGCTTAAAGTCTGAGGTTAGTGTCTTAAAACACGCCAAGACACCCATAGAAAAAGAAGTTAATGTCATAATGACATGTCACCTCATACGAATTCTTACCGTGTAATATAACCCCTTTGGCCTTGATATCTCCAATAAATTAGGTTGCATGAAAGTGCCATCAACGCATGTGCTTAATTTTTAATTATTTGATATCCTGGAAATTGAACTTGGCTATAGAACACCATGGCCATGGATTTATGTAGGATCTTTAATTTCCATCAAGGGGCCTAAGATATCTACTTTTGTTGTGGAATAGAAGGGAAAAATCATTTATCACATTATTTATTAATGCAATATTACTCGTGACCCACCCAATATATCCTACCCGGGCACAAACATATGTTGTCACGGTTTTCACCAATACATCTAAGTGAACGATTCATAATACCCATTAAAAATAATCTTAATGTCTAAGGACCAATACACACATCCGTAGATAGGAACATCCAATGACACTTATAAATGTGGATTTCCTACTTGTGGGTCTCATTCTCATAATATCTTACTAGACATTACCAAGGATGTACTTCATGAGAAGGTGCCTCAAAGTCCTATGAGTCTCCACCCCTGATAGGTTGTATAATTTGTGTACCCTCAAATGATATCATCCGGTTATAAAACATATACTCAAGAATAATGTCATGACACTTCTGGGTTCTCATTATAGCGAGGAACTGCAATTACCTTTTAGTGTGACAACTACTCCTAGAACATTATCACATTCGATGTTACACAGAATAAGAATCATGATGAAATACAGATTTTCTTAATATACATCCAATGAATATGAAGAAGTTGGTTCTTGGGCACCAAGTCCAACAGACTCCCACTTGCACTAGATCCAACTATTAACAACTTTCAGTCTACTGAATATCACATGATACTCATGCTTCTACTGAGATATGACTTTATTCAAGGGATCCTACACATTTTCCTCTATGGATAATTTTATCACTACAATTTCACACCTTTGATAGAAATCCCTAAAGAGGTGACACTTTCAGAGTATATGCTTTGTCCATTGTTGTGACCTTGGCTCTTTTGCAAGAGCCAATACTGCATTATTATCAAAATACAATGTCATAGGGTCATTACTACTAGGAATCACATGAAGCTCCTAGACAGAGATCCAAATCGAAACAGCTTCCTTGGCTGCATCAGAATCCTCTATATACTAGGACTCCACTGTATAATCAACGAAAACTGGTTACTTTAAACTCTTCTTGCTCACAGTTCATCTATTGAGATACAAAACATATCTTAATTTCAACTATAGATCATTATAATATGTATGAAACTAGCATCATCATACCCTATGACGACAAGGTCCTCCTTTTCTCCATATAGTAGGAACATATCCTTAGTTCTTCTCAAATACTTATGGATAGTCATAAAAGCAGCCCAATATTGTGGTCTTGGATTTTCATGATATCTTCCTACCATGATTAATGCATTGGAAAAATCATGTCTAGTACATAACATGTCATAAATGATTCATCATATCACCTAAGAGTATGGGATCTTAATCATTCTATCATTCTCTTGTTTTGTTTTGGGACATATTTTCTTAAAAATATGTAAACCATGTGACATTGGAACCAATACCCTCTTAGATTTTCCATAATAAATATCTTTAGTATCTTGTCAATATATATACTTTGACTCAGTCCATGAAGCTTCTTGGATCTATCAAAAATGATCTTGATCCCTATAATGTAGGCAGATTCACCTAAGTCCTTCATAGAGAAACATTGGTTTAACCAGTCCTTAACAGATTGTAAGACTAGTATGTCATTTCCAATAAGTAATTTTTCATTAACATACACTACTAAGATAATGACCACAGTCCTATTAAACCTTTTTTAAATAGATGGATGAAATTCATTCTTAATGAAACCAAATTCCCTTATGGCTTCATCGAATCAAATATTCCATGACCTGGATGATTTCTTCAATCCATAAATGGACCTATGTAACTTGAAAACCCTTTTGGAATCAACTATCATCACAAACCCTTTTGAAGATATTCCCCCTCTCAAGAAATAAGGATTTTCTCATGATAATTACTTTATTGTATGAGGTGTTGTATATGTAGTATCCCTATATTTTCTAGAGATACCCTATAAAGATACACCTTTTGACTAAGGGTGCTAGTTTGTTTCTAGATAAATCCTTAACAAATTCCTCATATCCCCATACACATGTATATAACATAATGGGTTTCTTTCCACTCTATAACCTAAAGGGAATTCCATTTACCATTTAGTTGGTATTCATTTTAATGTGTATGACACAATTTGTAACGAATATCCCCAAAAGGATAATGGAAGATCTGCATGACTCATCATTGACCTTACCCTGTCCAACAAGGTATGTTTCCTCCTTTTACTAACACCATTCCATTGTGGTGTATAATGTAGAGTGAGTTGAGATAAAATACCAAACTCCCGTAGAAAGTCTATGAACTCTTGGTTAAGATATTCTTCACCTCAATCTAATAGAAGATTATTTATCTTCTTACCAAGCTGATTATCTAATTAATTCTCGAATTCCTTGAATTTATCAAAGGACTCAGACTTATACCGCATTAAGAAATATAACCATATCTACTCAAGTCATCATTAAAAGTTATGAAGTAAGAATATACACTCTAGATTCTACTGAAAATGGTCAACACACATTAGTGTTTACCAATCCTGGAAGCTCTGTGGCCCTTTCACTCTGTCCACTAAATGGAAGTTTGTTCATTTTCCCTTGTAAATAAGAGTGACATCTATCAAGTGGTTTTATTTCAGAAGAGTCTAAATAACCATTTTGACATATCTTTGTCAAATGATTATTGTTTACATGACCGAGACGGTGATTCCACAATTGGGTGTTATATGAGTCATGTGAACTTGATTCGTTATCAATTTCCAACAATTGGTTTTCTTTAATTTAATACATATATACCATTATTTAAATGCACCATACCATAACATATGATGTCCTTATAAAAGAAACAACTTTTATTTCTGAACATTAAACTAATACCATCTGTATCCAAACATGATATAAAAATTATGTTTTTGGAAAGAATAGTTACATAATAACAACCATGTAAAACCAAAATTATTCCCATTATAAATGGTAGGTGGTAGTAACCAATGGAAAGATCATACATCCTTGCACCATTGACAGCTCACAGATCCACCTCACCTCTAGAAATTTTCCAGAATCTACTTGTCTTCTGAATTTTAATAAGGATGTGATCACCACAAGCTATATATAATACCCAATGTTTAGAAAGGTAAATATTGTACTCAATCACAAATGCGCCTTTATCTCCCCCTTGTCTCCAGGTGCAATTACTCTTTTAATGGCCTATCTTACCACATGAAAATCATATTTCATCCTTTTCCTTGCCCTGCCTTTGGATCTTCTTCTTCTTGGTCGGATGGTGATCGGGGGATTTACACTATTTATAATTCTTAGGCACCTTTTCCTTTTCCTTACTCTTTTTATTCACCATAATGACTGCAGGTTTTTCACACCCCATGTTTTTATCCACTTTGAAAATTAAAGTATGATGTTCCGATACAATCTTCTCATTATTGATCAAATTATAATTCACAACAAAACTAGAGAAGGTATTGGGGAGTGGTGATAATATGAGATCTGTATGAAAATCATCTAGGAATTTAATCCCGAAGATTTCTTGAAGTTGAATGTATCAAATAATCATGAAAACATGTGTCCCAGCTAGTGCAGACTCTCCAATCATAGTGTTGAACAAAGTGTTGGAGATCTCATACCTCTCTTGTCTTTCCTTATCTTGATAGAGACCCTGAAGGTGAGAAATCAAGCTATAAGCATCCATTTCATTATGTTGCTTCAAGAACTCATTAGTCATGTATGATAACATGAGGCATTGAACATCCATAGCATCATTCATATGTTTATCGTACAAGAGATCTCCTCATCACTCACCTCATTTTCAGGTGCAACCGGTAAAGGCTCTTCCATCACATAGAAATTTTATTTCATGGAGAAGGATGACCCGAAAGTGCCTTTTCCACTCCTCGAAATTAGTGTCAGTGAGAAGGTTTTCCTTCTCGAGTATGAATCAAAATGATATGTTTGGTGTATTTTTTAATGTTGTTTCTAAAAATAAGATGAATAGAGTTTTAGTACTTTATCTCATAAAATTAAGACAAATAAATAAATAAATATTCATTAGTCTCCCACTATTTTATTGTAACCCAATATCCCTCAGCATTGGCTTCAAAATATCCCGTTTCTTGGAAATTTCAGTGTAAAAGATCCATATTGTACTTAACATTACCCCAAATTTGGCTAGTCAAGAAATTTGATTGTTTTTAGGAAGGAATTAAAAATTCCAACTATATTAACTCGCAGTTCCTTGATCCGTTGAGTGGACTTCCCAATCCTGAAATCCATAATTTTGGATTTCTTCAACCTTTGCCTCTCAGTTAAACCATTTCATGCTTTGGTAGTCAACCCATGCTGTAAAATATGTAAATTAAACCCAAAACCTCAATTTAGAATTACCAGATAATTGAACACACCCCAACTTTGTCTGGTCAATCACTTTGAACTATAGTTTGATTCAAACCGAAGTAATGGAAGGCTATACCGTCTTAATATTTTATTGATGGATTTTATCATTTATACATAAAATTCAATTTATTATCTTTTCACATGAATTTTTATAATAAGTGGGATAATATTAAGTGATTAACCATGTTTTAGATAATATTTATGCATAAAAAAATTTATTTTAGTTCTATCTTGTATGCTTGTTAATTCATGAATTATTTTATCAAGACAAAACATCCATAAGAAATAACCATACATATGACAGAAATAAAATAAAGGGTATGATCATAATATTTCTCTAATAGTTAGTTTATCTAGAGGTTTCTAAACTAACCATAGACCTAGGGGAGAAAAACCATGAAACAATTTGGTTCGTGTTTATAGCTTTCCACCTACCCACCTTTATATCTCCTTGGATTAGTTTCACCTAGTCTTCTAACTTGAACCTCCTACAATAGCTTGGGAACTCCATCCATTACATATGATTTTACTCAAATGAAGGTGATGGGTAAAAGGTGGTTTACATAAAATAAACTATGAGCACATAGGTCTTATATATTAATGAGGAGAGAAGGCACACATGCCAACAATTTAATTTAATAAATTAAAAGGAAACCAATCACATACAAAAGGTCTTGTCTATCTCTTGCTCTTCCACATGCACTCAATGGATTTACAAATTTAGTAAAACTAGCACACAATTATTTAATTGTTATTATTTAAGATAAATTGCACTCGAATTGATTAATTATTATCTTTAATTAATCAATCATTTTATCTTAATCCTTTTCTCAATTTCCTTTGATTCTCATCCATTATAATTTTAAACAAATGAAAATTCATTTAAAATTAACCATATACATGACTTGTACCTTAGAGGCAACCTAGTGAATGCCCGTCAAAACCTACACAACATGTATTATGCTCGTATATTGTTTTACTCTTGTGACTTATGTAATAAATGACATGTCACATAACTTTCATGACGTGTACTTCACAGATGATTACATGAATTACATGAACTTTGAGCCATGTTTTATTCTTCATTTCCCTTAGAGTAATGACCTATAATATGACTTATATATGATATGAAGATTTTATAATTATGAAAATATTGAAGTTTTAATTATGCATAACTTGTTTAAGTACATGATGTGTAGATCTGATATACACGACTTGTACAACCTTCACGTCTATCCAAAGTACGCACCTAGGGACTTGGCATGTGATTTTTACTTCAGAAATATTAGAGTACACAACATGTCTAGTGGGATATATGTCGTGTTGACTCCAAGTTACACAATCACTGGTCGTACAAACTAGGTATGGGATACACTGCCCAACCCTAACCTAAAAGGGACTACACGTTGTGTCTAGTGGGACACACAACATGTAGTTCAACCGACTGTGTGCCAGTATGTCCTGGTCAACATGTGGTGTATTAATTAACAATACCACGTGTCATTAATGAAAATGGGTTGAGTAATTTACAAACTACTCCTGATTAATTGAACACAACAACACATAGTGTAATTTAGATTACACAGCATGTGCTGCTATGTTACCTGGAACGAATCTTTGTCACATCTAGATGAGATCCCCGATTTAATTTTAATCATAAAATTAATCATTTCTATTAGATATTTGAGAAATGATATGGTAAGAAATAGATCTCATTATTCAATTTACAAGAATTATTAAACTTGAATTGAAAAACTAAATTATAAAATGTGCAAATCACAAATGGTTATTAAATAATTATAAAAAATAATAAACCTACCTCTGATACCACATGTAGGTTCCGAGCGTAGTGAAAGTATGGGAGGGATGGTGCCCAAATTTAATTTTTTTCCATATTCAATGAACAATCTAGGATCAATACAATGATGAATGCCAATATCCATGATATTGAATCAGGAATTTAGGAAAAGGGATTGAAACCCAGAACCAAGAGATAGAATCCACATATTTTGTTTATAATTAATCTAATTAAATTAATTAATTTCTTCCAAGGTGATTATTTATTAGTTGATATGTTTGACCATAGATATGTAGTGTGCCTTTGTTAGTTTATAGATATAAAGGGTAGATATCCTCTTGCAATGATCCACATGTGATCCATGTATCTTCATACGTCTCTGAAAGAGTCTATGAGTGCTATCATGGAAGATCCTTGCGCTTGAGATATTCACCTTCGATCTCTTTGAGAACTGCATCAAAAGCATTCTCCATGATCTGATGGGGGAGGATTTCTCTTGTTCTTGAGAGCATTCTTGGAGAGGGATGAACTATCTAGGTTTGAGATCTTTTCTTGATTTTTTTTGTGCACAACAACACTAATCATCACTTGGATAGCGCTTAGCTAATAAGAGAATAATATAACTGAGCATTTAATTCACTATGGTAGTAATAAATAATTTACACAAGTTACTTAATTACTTTAATAATACAAGAGAAAACCCCATGTCAAATAATAACATCAACATTATTATTTACTGATATGTGCTTAACTTTATAGTTATAATTAAATATTATTTAAGAAAATAATATTCACAATTATTTCTCACCAGACCCTTATCTCGATCTTCCAATCCTCCACCATATTTATTGCAGCCTGAATAATGACTACTTATTTATTAGATAAATATAACTACATTATTCTCTAATAAATATATAAACATTATATTCACTAAATAGAAATTAATATTTATTAATTATTCCTTCAACAATATATTCTCTTGAAAAAATAGTGTTAAAATAAATGTGATCAGGCATCCATGAATAATTATTAAACCACAACTGAGAATAATCTTTATTCAACTTTTTAAATAATAAATAATATATTACTTAACTGAGATACTAGATACACTTAGTGTGTGACCCTCTAGGCCTATCAATCAATGGTATTAAGTGGAGAAGTCCAAAGTACATGGTTAGTGTTTATAAACACACCAAGGCACCCATAGAGAAAGAAGTTAATGCCATAATGACATGTCAACTCATACGAATGCTTACTAAGTAATATATTCATTTTTCTCGATATCTTCAATCAAGTGGGTTACATGTAAGTGCCATCATCCCATGTTCTCGATTTCTCATTCTTTGACTTCCTAGAAATTGAACATGCCTATAGAACACCATGTCCATAGATTTTTTTCGGCTCTATCATTTCCATCAAAGGGTCTGAGATAAAAAATTCTGTTGTGGAACAGAAGGAACAAATCATTTCTCACATTAATCATTAATGTTGTATTACTTGTGACACACCAAACATATCCTACCTCACCGCGAACATATGTTGTCACTGTTTTTTCCAATACATCTAAGTCCAGGAGTCATAATACCCATTAATAATAATCTTTTATTCTAAGGACCAATACACACGTTTGAAGATAGGAACATCCATTGATACTTATAAATGTGGATTTCATACTCACGGTTCTCATTCTCATAATATCCTCCAAGAAATTACTAATGATGTACACCATAAGAAGGTGACTCAAAGTCCTATGATCCGACACCCTTGATAGACTCTATCATTTGTATCACATAAAATGATATCATCTGGCTATAAAACATATATTCAAGAATAGTGTAATGGAATATTCGGGTTCTCATTATAGCGGGGAACTACCATGAACTTTTAGCGTGATAGATTCTCTTGGGACATTATCACATTAAATGTTATGAAAAAGAATAATAATGATGTGTTAAGTAGTTTATTAATATCCATAAAATGAATACATTTTTATCATAAAGTGACAATAAGTTGGTTCTAGGGCACCAACTCCAATAGTTTTTACTTTCTAGGTTTGACACATGGTTCTTTATCTGCAATAGTATACTCTAGTGTAATGGCTCGAGTGGTTGTCAAGATCATCAAATCAGAGGTGATTGGATTGATTCCAGGGGGATTTGTCTTCTCCGATTGGTATATGGTCGGCAATCCCAATATCTAGAACAAATTGGGTTGAATCTTAAATAGGAAATGTAGATCTTGGATTCTAGAGACCTTGGGCTCGGTGTCTATCAGAAAGTTGGTAAACTGCAGTGATATGATCATCTTATTCATCTCATCCCCTATCAACTTCAGGTAGCATGGCAGTGCTAGGGGTTTGGGTAATGAAGTTAGGGTAGTGTTGGACTTGGACAAGAAAATATTTGGAGGATGAGGTGGGATCGATGATGGAAACGACAATGGACATCATAAAACATGAAGGATCATGACAAAGTAATATCGATCCCAAGGTAAAGGGGGTATCCGTTTTGTTTTTGGTTTCTTGTTGGTTGTCATTTTATTATTTTATGTATTTTTTTGTTTTTATTCTATAGCACATGTCTTTTGTGTCTATCCAGATTGGAGGGACACATTGCCTCCCCAGACATGGCTTGGTCATGAGTCCCTAGGGAAAATAGATCCTCATTGTTGGATTGTTTCCTTAGCCTAGTGATACACTTTTCCTTTATGTCTCCTTGTATTACTTCATTTTGTATAGTAGAAACCCATGATGATCCTGCCCCATGCACGTAGGCCATTGGTCGAAGAACATATATCTCAGTGTCCCTTTTACCGATTTCATTTCTATTTATTTTATTTGACTTGTAAACTACTGAACACACACTTTGTGAATTAATTACAAATCTATTTTGATATTCATAAATAAATAAAAGTTGTTTTGAGATTTTTACTACCCGGTTATATCATTGTTGTTGCTGCTTGTGGCCATCAATTTTGGAAATATATTTGTTTAAGGAATTTGTTTTCTCATTTTTTTGGTTTTGTTTTATTGAATCAATGTGTACATATTATGTTTTCTGTTTAATGAGAATTAATTGCAAGATTGAATTTGAATTATTGTTGTGATTTCCACTGCTTCCAGGTATTCTTGGTGTGTGGAATTTCAACTCAAACATTGTTTCTCTCTATCAGTTTTGTATGTAATAAATTGAAAACAAACATTGCTTATGTATTTCATATTTTAATGAACCAAAACACCCAATATATTCTGATATATTTAATGGGGACCATCTCTTTCTTAGGGGCACTCCTTGTAACACTTCATATTCAAAGTCTCTGAAGGAAGCGTGAACCCCGTTCACAGTGCCTCCAAATTTTTTAATTAAAAAATCTTCAATATTTATAAATACAAATTAAATATAAATCAATATTAATGAAATAATCATCAATATTTATAAAATATAAATAAATATTAATATATATTAATTAAAAAATTTAAAATATAAATAAAATACTAAAAAATATTAATAAATATCAATAAAATATTTTTCAACATTAATAAATATTTATAAAAAATAATTAAAAATTAATAAACTTTAAATAAAAATGAATAAATATATATGAATATTAATTAATATCAATTAAATAATAATTAATATTAAATTAATATTTATACATTTTAATAATTTCTTAACTTGAGGGTGAAACCCTCTTATTAAGAATATAAATATTAATTAAATATTAATGAATATAAGTAAATATTTCTTAAATATTAATAAATGTTAAAGAAATATTAATAAATGCTAATAATTATTAATAAATATTCATGAATAATAGATATCCAATAAATAAATGTTCATTAATAATAATATATATTATTAAATACAATTAAATATTAATATTTATGAATATGTTTTAACATTTAGTAATATCCAGTAATATTTATCGATATTTATAAATAATTATGAATATTTAATTGATATTTAGTCATATTTAATGATATTATTACTATTTGATAATTAATTTAAGATGAATATTAATTATACTGACATGTAGTTTTATAATCCATATTATATATAATAAATAATCATCTTAAATTAATTATTAAATAGTAATAGTATTTATTGAATTCAAAATAATTAATATTATGAATATTTAGTATAGAATTTAAGAATACTATTTATTATACATATATATATAATAATACTAAGTATTAATATGAACAGAAAATAGGAATTGTTAGTATTAACAATGAAGTTATTAATATTAATATAGCTTAGTTATTGAAAATTACTTGTATTAATTTCAAGCTATATCAATTATTTGATTCATGGAACATTATTTAATATAGTATGATGTTTTTAAATAATGTATAAATAGTGATTCCAAAAACATATAACATGTATCATTAATATAATATCAATCTAATCTACGTATGTGGTCTAGATGCTTCTTTGTCCCATAACCAGGCTTATATATGATTCTTCTATGTCGTGTTTATCTACATCCTTGCTCTGGTGTATGATGTTCTTATATATCATCATCGACACCCTCCTCTAAAACATCATGTGTGACAGATGGTGGATGTATAGTTTCTCTATTTGTACCCTGTCCTACCTCTATGGATAATAGATGTTGGATGGAACTCACCAACATATGAAAAAGACGGTTATTGTGCTGTTGATGTCAGAAAAGAAGGGTCTAATAAAGTATCCAGCTCAAACAAGTCAATATCTATCTTTGCCTAAGGCTATGACTAAGAACCTGGAGAAGTATCTAGTTGATCATGATGAACATCCTCCTCTTGTGAAATATCAACATCCATAATAGGGTCATTACCCATTTCACATCTATATCAGGCTCAACAACCTCAACAGCGTGTGGTGGATAAAAGAAAATCCGATGATAAATATCATCCATGGAAGGAACCAACTCTATCACAGCTCTGTGAAAATATTTCTAGCCAAATGTGCCTCCCTCTACCGGATCATAAATGTGAATGAGATGGGTGATATAGACATCCTGCGAAAACAAATTCAGCTATTACGTAATGTTGATAAACAAATATTTTCAACAGTGTATGGAAGAATGATTACAAAGTCATCAAAACCCCATCAATGTTTAAGAAATATGATTGTGGACCTACAGTACCAGGATGCCTAATCCATCTGATCAAATAAATTCATACGTACTATCCCTGCCCCTCATAATGGGACTTGTGTCATATGTCCCATAGATTAATATATCTTGCATAGTACCTCCTCCAATCAAAGTATCTATTCCCTAAAATATTTAGTGAATAAAGTGAAGGTAACTAACTGGACAAGTCAGGAACGGGCTGAAGGAATCTGAGCTACCTCATAACACTATCAGTCTGATGCCACTAGGCAATATGAATATAAATAAAAGGAACCATGTGGGAGCTGGTAGTAAGCATCATCGTACAATACTATGGAAGAGTATGGATGATATCAGCAGTATATGAAATCCATGTAATCTGAAAAAATGATTAATTCGTTAATAAATGAATAGGTGTATATTAAAGAATAAATATTTAACTATATAAATAATAACCACTTACATCGTTTGGACGAAGGTTTTCCAACATAAGTCTGTAGACATGGACATCATGTCTAAATGTTTCTGAATGCAGATATGCCTGAATCCATCTGTAGATAACATTGTTATAGTTATATTTCATATTATAAAGTTATACAATTAATTTAGACATTATATGGATGGAATAACATACCATCATCCACACAAGAACTCTGTTAAAATATCTGCAGGCAATGGTGTATGAGTATGTGGAGCTAAGAGAGGACACATCCACATTCATTAAAGAATAACGCATCATATGATCTGCATCTTGTGGATACAACATGAGCTGCAAAGTACCCTATATGCATATGCGAGACAAGCAGAACCCATGCTATACCATCTTTCCTAGTCAAAATCCTCTAGTAAGGGTAAATACATCTGATGTAAACATGCAGTGGAGTGATCGATGAAAATCGTTCCATTGATCAGCCTAAAAATGTAAACACGTACAAATTGCAACACAGTGATCTCATCGACATCCTATGCTAGACGTGAAAAGTGACGGTCTATCCAGGGCATGCATAATATATTACCAAAGACGGACCTACTATCATCATGATCTTCAATTCCTAGTAATATATGAAAAATATCATTCCAATATGCTCTAACTTGGCCTATCATAGCTGCACCGTTGATTGAGAGACCCAACATAATAGACACATCCTATAGTGTAATAGTATTCTCCCCTTCTGTAAAATAGAATGAATATGAATCTGGCCCCACATCTCTCTACGAGTGAAACAACGAGATGATGGTCGACAAAGGTGATGTCTCACATTGCTATGCCATAGAACCTAGTAGGATGAAGATGGGGGATGATAGCGAGAGGTGGTGCAACATGATGGAAACTATGCGATCTATGTACGCTCAAATGAGGCACTGGAAAACCCTCTAAAACTAGTAGTGAAACATGAGTAGCCTGGGATGTGAACAATAGAAAACCTTTCATCTATAAAAATGATATCATCAATACTTTTTTATATTGAATTCAATAAAAATTGTAAACTTAAAAAAAATAACAAGAAAAATAAGGTAGACAATTAGCATCTATAATTTAGAATTATGATGAAAAAGAGGTAAACACATATATATGGATAGTGTTGGTTTATTCTATGAATTTATTTTTTATTAATCTTTATTGATTTTTAATTTATTCTAATTTTTTATATAAACCATAAATTATGATAAACCAACATAGAACATGTGGCCACGTGATACATTCATTTTCCTTGTCTGTTTATTTTTTTTAATATCTATAGTATCACAAAATTATTTTTGAAAGAATCCAAAAATGAAACAAACCAAAGTTGAAAAAAGTCAGATATGGATCAAGTCAGAAATATAAGGATTAATTACTCAAATGTATGAATATGACAAAATGTACACATTCATGAAAAAATACACAAACTCGATCATGGATGTTGAGAAGTGGTACATTTTCCTACCACTTGGGGATATCTCTTATGAGTATGTCCTTTTGAGTGAAAATTGTTGCATCCTAACCTCCTCCCCATTTCCTAGACATGACCATATCATTTTTGATTTGATTAGAATTTGGTCTTACCTGGGGTCTGAACCTGGTAATATCAGTCCAATAATTTAAAAAATGACATAAATTGAAAAAAAAACAAAATGAAAACAAAACCAAATTACGAAACCTGGAAATATTGGGGATGAGAGTCAGCTGATGATCAAGAAATGAGATAGAATTAAAGTCACCAACAGGCATCCAAGATGAACTATAACAGTTATCCAGATTGCTCATGTGATACACCAGGTCAACATAGGGTTCCCATGACATGTCTACCGAAGCACAATCTGCAACAACATATGCATAGGGATATCTCAATGCTTGGAAGTTGCTGAAATCACAGTACCTATTATCCAACATGACCATAAGAACTCAAACACTAGTCCTTTTAGCCCTATTGTAGAACTCTATTACTTGCAAGATGATCTTTTCCCGGTCCAATGTTGGAACACTCCATCTTGATGCGGCATGTAACATTTGATCAATGTCACTTTGTAAATGTTGAGTAAAATGTATTACATTTCCATCCTATGATAGGCCTTTTGGAACCATTCAATAAAGTAGTGAAAAAATATATAAAATGTCTCTTAGACTAACCCTATTATTAGTAGTTTGTGAACACCCTTTAAGACCCCATTTATGCACTCCACTGTTTTAGTAGTCATATGGCCATATCTCCTTCCACCATCATATGATAATAACCATTTTTACTTTGATATCTTCATCATATATTCATACATATCTTCATTATTCCTTCGAATCTCTTCAAGATGTCGATAAATTTTTTTTGTTGGGGATCATATAATAAACTATAAGAGAATAAGGTATTTAAAAGTATATTAAATTTTCTTTTAAAAAAAGTATGTTTAGAAAAACTTACCCAACTTGAGGACCGCCTTCTTTATTATCTCATCTCAAAAATTCATATCCACATTACTTGAAATGTGTATAATTTAATATCGATAATAATAATTTGGCTCTCTCCATGAAATCTTATCACTATTTACAGACTCTATAGTTGCTTGATGGTGATCAAATACCAGGCACACTCCTGGGTTTTGTGTGACAAGAATGTGTATACATGCCAAAAACCAACTTCAGGATTCAAAGTTATCCTTTTCAACAATAGAAAATGAAAGCAGTAGTGGATCATGATTACCATCTTATGTGGAATAAATAAGTAGAAAACTTGTATACCTTCTATAAGGGAAAGTTTCATCGACCAGAATGAATTGTTTATAATAGAGAAAAGCTAAGATGCATGGCCTGAATGCCCAAAAAATCCTATTGAACTCTACCTTTGATCGATTAAAATGGTGTTTGAGGGAAACATACTCAAAAATTTCTTAATGATAAATAATCTGATTTTTGAGAGACACCAATTCCATAAGTTGTGTCAACATTGCATATGATTTATCCCAATCACCATACAATTTTACAATTGCCTTTTGTTTTTTATTCTAAGCTTTTTCATAGGGTATCTCATTGATAAACAACTATTGAATTTGTTCCTGAACAAGATGCATAGGAATGTCTTGACATGTTCATATCATTTCTATAATAATAGTTTATATAAACTATGCATCAACCTAAGAGTGATCCTATGACAAGATTGGATGTACAAAAGTGTGTGTGCCTTCTAATTTGGTTATCTTCCAACATGAAAAAATTATCATATATTTCCATTAATTAGAATTTACATTCTAGAACATATTTTTAATATCAAATGAAATATTTTTCCTTCTTTGACTCATCAACCACAAATGTGAAATGCCACTCTATATGGTATTGTTTTATCACATTTTTCATGGAATTTTTACTTTGAAACTCCTGCCTGACATAGATGGAATTATCTGTTGATATAGATGAATTCCCTATAATTCTAGAGAGTTCAGAAGCTAGTGTAATGAAATATTAATCAAAATGTTGTTCATGTGATATTCCTTCAATTTAGGAAGTTAATACTGAATGATGATTGACACTAACCAGTAGATGTCATGGATTATTTTCTATCATAGGAACCTCATAAGGTTTATTCCCCACATCACCCTCACCCAGATTATGATGCCTCAACAGATACTTAATCCTCATATAAACTATCATTCTGTATATTATGAGTACACAAACGGATGTACCCTACATTTCCTTACAAATTATGATCATCTTCTACATAATTTGGTTCCATAACAGGAGTCATTTGAGGAGGAAATGTATAAGAGTTTTATGAAGGACCTACTTCTACAAAGCTTACAAAACATGGTTATATAGTAGTAGGTCTCACCAAATCAATATCAGAAATTACCACATAAAATTCAATTAGACCATTATTACATTGTTTCCTGAATTACAAATATGCATCCATCCAATTCCCATTATAGACTCAAGGGTACTCGGTTTTCCATACACATTCAGAATATTGATGTTGTCAATATGTTATTGAAGTAATTGATTGATCAACCCTCATTTTTAACCGAATAGGAATCTTATTAGGAAATTCATCCAATGTCACATAATCACAATGATTTTACACTCTTACAAGCAGAAAACTATAGCTAAAACCCAGCTCAGTATAAATTAGCTCACCATTGTAATATATTTGCAAAGACATGATTACCTAGAAAAAAATAATTAATAAAATATTATATACTACATGAAAATTATAAATTATTTAAATTGGTTATGATTGAATAATTTACTTGGTATTTATAATTTTTCAATGGAGTGTTTTATCATTATTTGATAAAGCATCCAAAACCTAAGTGGGATACTTGTGCTTCTATTGGATCAAATTTTAGCTACCATCAGTCTCTTCTTAGAAATGGTGTAAAAATATAGCTTCAAACAGAAACAGTTATTGACAAACACCCTTTTATTACAATGATACTCACATTCAAGTGAGGAGGTCTAGGGGTTTTATATGCATAACATTTTTTAAACGGACACGCAGATCCTTACATACTTAGAGAGAGGGATAGCAATCAGGTCATCAATAAGGGAAAATGAAATTATTAAAAATTATATTTCTAAAAAAACACGACATGTATTTTCAATCATACAATGGTCAATAATCTTAATATCATCCAATTATTTAAATTAAATAATCGAAAACAAAAAAAATAAACATGCAATTTCAATCATATATTAAATGGTCATATGAAGTTTAGTAAACTTTCTAGATTACTAACATGTTTGTTTCAGATTTTTATTATGTTCTAAAACTTTTCCCTTTACGTACTATATTTAATAAATCATATATATAAATACAACTATTTATAATCAGAATATCACAAATATTTTTCACTCTTACATATGAAAAACTATAATTAAAACCTTGATCAATATAAATAAATGAACTGTTAAAGTATATATATGGTGATATTATTACCAAATAAAATTTAATAAAATGATATATATTATTATACCACATCATCAAATGTTTCATAAATTTTAGTTACTTATGAATAAAAAACTAGGACTTGATCTTGAAACTTATTTTATGTATTAGTTTATCATTATTTGATAAACTAACCAAAACCGTGGGGTGAACTCCTAGAGTCTCTACTATTGCATATTTCAGTAACCACCAATCTCCTTTCAAATAACAATGCCTCTTCTTGAATTTCTCTTATCGATTTCCTCTTTTAGAATGCCTTTTTATTACAAAGTTACTCACATGCAAGTGAGGGTGTCTAGGGGCATTAAATACATAACATTTTTTCGGCGGTCATGCATGTCCTTACATAATTAGAGAGGGATGACTAACATGTCATAAATGTGGAAAAGAAAACTCAATTATTACAAACTATATAACCATATACACAAAAATGAAATGCAGTTTCAATTATGAATTTTTTGGTCATATCAAGATCACTCATCCCACAATAATCTTAACGTGTTTTTTGTATACTTATTATGTTCTACATATTATATAACTTTACCTATAACTAGATGTAATATATAAAAAATATCTCCAACTGATTTCCAAAATTTTATCATTTCAATGTGTGTATGTATATATATATATATATTTAATAATAACATTTATTAAATTTAATTAAAGTAATAGTATTTACATTTACATAATAACCATTGAAATCCTATACACTTCTTTTATTTTCAATTTTATAAATTTGAATGCGTATATATAATTTTTTTTATTTTTATACTTTTCAAAATGTAAGTAATTATATTTTACACATTATTATTTTAAGAATATTTATTTGTAATCAATATAATTTAAAATTATTACTTATAATAAATTTTTACACTATTAAAAAAATATTACACATATATTTTAATTAATTTAAATATGATACTTAACATGACTAACAAATTTTTAATAATATATACAACTAATTACCACCTACATCTATAGAATATATACATTAATAAAATCCCTAATTATAAGTTACATTTTATAAATAACATTTCAATTATATAAACACCTTATCTAAATTTTATAAATGTTCGATATAAATTAAATCATACAATAAAGAGTAATTTATACATCCATACATTCATGCATTGATACATATTAAATAAATAAATCATACAAAAAAATAAGTAACATTTAGACTATAAAAATTTTAAATAGAAATTTTACCCTTTTTAAAAATCCACAAATATATATTGACAAATAATTACTCGAGAGCTTCATAGAAAATACTAAAGGAGAAGAATCAGATTTGGAGGGGGCACCCCTTCTATAAAAAACACCCGGTCAGATGCCTGAACCCCATTCACACTTCCTTTTCCACACCAAGGAAACATGAACCATGTTCACACTTCTTTCATGGATATAAGAATTGTGAATGAGGTTCACACTTATCCAACCCCATTTTTAAAAATATCGGGAACCCTGTCCCTTAAAAAAAATTAAAATTCCATTTAAAAACCCCTTCGCTAGGTGTCATGTATTTCTCTTATTCCCCTAACTTTTTAATAATTGTGAAGAAAACTAAATATATTATTAATAAAAATAAAAACAATTTCATTATTGTTCAAATATCATCTACTGATGATTTTACCATCAGTAGTAGAGAATCATTTATCGGGGCCCTAAAAACAGTTAGGGAGGGCGAGGCTAGTCCTTCATTTTAAAACAAAATCATAGAATATGATGTGGGGGCATGCTATTTGGCCCAAGAGACAAACATGCTTAATTGAATCTAGTTTTACACTTATAATAAAACCACAAAAATTATGGATTGATTATTAACTAGATCATAACTTGATGCATGATAAATAGGTCTCATTTTACACTTAGTTTAACAATCACAAGTAATCTGATTAAAATGATTCGAATTCTCTTGATAAAATATTAAACTTCTAATTATATATTTTTACCATATATTTTTGATATTTTATCACCATCAGATAGTTAATCTGATAGTCAATGAAAATCCTATTACGTGGAGATCGTAAAATGGAAATCATTGATATTGCATCAAACACATTGTCAACAACGTCTGAAATAAATTTCATGATAAATCCGTGAAGAATACTACCCCTAAGCTTGATATACATTTTGTTTATTATTTTTTTTACTATGTCAACGTAATGATAAAATTAATTTATGTGTAAGATAATCACTTTTCTATAGCATATGAACCAAATCATTGAAGTTTTGAGTAGGGTTTGGAAGGAATTTGTAAGGATAATCAAGTGTTTGATTACATGATGTAGATTTATAGAGAGATGTGGACATCAACATATGATGTGGGGATGATACGATCACATGAACAAAAACATTTTGGAGCACATCAATGACCTCTTCAAGGGGCTCCACAAGAAAACTATAACTGGTTTAATTGAGTAGAAATTTTATTGTTGTGTAAATTACTTCATAGAAAGAGGAAGAAAAACTTATAATCTTGTGGAACTGGTATTATGTAATGGGTGGGACCTATATATCCCTCCAATGCATTGGGTAATGATGGATGAATCATGAGTATAGATGTTATGCATGAACCTAATTACATTTTCAGAATGTTATACATGGAATCAGTTTCATGTCCATATGTTTATGTGTGAACTTGATTACATGTTCGCAATGTTATGAGTGAACTTTATTATGTGTTCATAATGTTATGCATGAACCTAATTACATGTTCAAAATGTTTTTCATGGACTTGGTTGCATGTATATAAGTTTATGTTTGAACCTGATTACATGTTCACAACGCTATTCATAAACCTGATTTCATGTTCACAATATTATTCGTGGACTTGGTTGCATGTCCATAAGTCTATGTGAGGGTCTGATTTCATGACTTTAACTTAACGGGTGAACCTATTTCTACTTATACATGTTCACAATGTTATATGTTGTTGTATATTCCACATTTACATGTATTATTAAGATGTTATGTTTTCATGGTTTATGTTCCCAGTTATATCATGATTTGTGTCTTATGAACTTCCAATATTTATACCATTTCTCAGGATTATGATATTTTTATGTTTGGTATGACCTTAAAATGTTATGCTCACATTCTCATACCCTTATAAAGAATTATTGAAAACACTTTCTTAATCATCTTATGTACCAAAGAGTGGGAAAATGGTACCAATACATGAAGATATCCTAAATACACAGAGGAGAATAAAATTCATTACTTCTCTTGAGAGATGGATCATAATATTTCATTGATGGAAGCATAATCATAAACAATCTTGGTAGAGGATGATATTGTTTCAATAAACTCTTACCACGAGGTAACTTTGAAATATACTCCCCATGTAAGAAAATGAAATTTCATGAAGATTAAAATATCATGAAAATAATGGGATTCATGATTTAACATGTCAAATGTAGTACATATAGCTCATAGAAAAATTTAGGTGCATAAGATAGCATTTGTCTCAAAGAAGCAAAATTGAGAAAATATTACATACCAATTTTTTAACTTTTAAAACCTAAATTCCATGAAATAAAGATCAAAAAATGGATATGTAAATACCCATAAATTTAAGTATAAGAATCATAGAATACATCGATGGTCAGTATACACACCACATAATAATTATGAGGTCAACATGGATTGTGTGTCACAATATAGAAAAGTGACATGAGTAACTTTAGAATCGTGATCCCCATGAAATAATAACATCAATTTAAAGCTTTAAATATATCTAAATAAAGGAAATTAATGATATAACATGTCATAAGGAAGTATATACACCATTAAAAATAAGCGAGTGTTGAATATAACATGTTTCTCATGAAAATAAAAAGTGACAAGAAATTCCCATACCTTAAGTATTTAATTTCTTCGTACACTTCTGAACCAACTATATAATAAATATAAGTTTATTATAAATCTAAAATAGAACCATATTATTATATATAATACCATATATAATTTTGTTATGACTTTATATTACCCATTTATTAACAACTACCACTACAAAAAAGGTCATTAACAGTGGGTTTTTTTGTAGACTGGGGACGGTTTAAACTGCCACCTAATAATATATTGGTGGTAAATAAAATCAAAGCATATAACACAATATCTATTCATTTAGAAAAGGTTTTTTTTGTTTTCATGACAATTTTATTATGTGTCGTTTTTGGAACATTTATCTGTGGTTTCATTTTTATTCAGCGACAATCATTTTATTTAAAAAAATATCTGGGGGAAATTTATATAAAATGAAACTTTCTGCCATAGAACATATTAAGGACAGTTTGTTTTAGCAGTAGTTAATTGTAACCACTGGTAAAAAAATTCTTATTTAATGTATTTAGATGAGGTTACTAAAAACCACTTCTAAATCCTAATTTTTTAAATTATATAATAGAAAACTGATCATTATACGTCTTATATCCATAGTCATATATAGAAACATCTAAAGTCATCATAACCTTAGTCTCAGTATACCCATATATCTGTAAACAAATACCTAAGTCATCAATATATATATATATATATTATTTCCAAAAACAACTGATAACTAATATACATCCACATAATGACCTCCACTACTCTATCTACCTCCACATCATCTCATCAACTAAAACAGACCACATCATCTCATCAACTATAACAAAAAAACTAAACATAATAAATTAGAACTGTAGTAGAAAACCAGGAGAATGTCATTGATCAGAATGGTCAACCTTCTACCTAATGCCGACATCTTCCACCTATAATTAAAATGAGAACATTTAAGAAAATAAATGAAAAAGAAAAAAGCCACAAAATATATTCAGAATACTGAACATTAAATTTGTTATTTTGTTAATCAAATAGTAATTTTTTAACATAAAACAAATAATATATAATGAAAAACTCTTTGAAAACATAAATTGACCTATTTAAGATAATATTCAACACTTATGACTAAAAAGGGATAAGTAAATATTTTAATTTAGTTTTAAAGAGACACATGGTGAGCTTAAAAAATAAACATAATAAACAAATTTTAAATACTTTTATATCAAAACATTTTATATATTTAAAAAACAACTCAATGTTGGTTTCCTAATGATTTCACATCAATCTGTGGTCATTTTCTATGGTTTTGACCATTCCATGCACATTTTAGTGTTTTAAAGCACTAAAAATGTGTTTACGACCATCATAGAAAAAACATAAATTGAAATGATGTGTCATCAGTTTCTATATTTTGAAATTAAACCTAAGGTTGTTTTCGCCAGATTTCCGGGCAATCTAAAGTAATTTTCTCATTTTGACCCCCAATACTTGTTTTTAAAGGCTTTTGTACCATTTAAAAGTGTTTACCAAGTAATTCCGACCACACCACATGTTGTATTGATGTGTTGTCTACCCCTACATGTCAGAAAAAACTCAATGGTGGTTGTCCCATGATTTCACATCAGTATGAAGGTTTTTGCTATGGTTTTGACCATTCCACACATGTTTTATTGTTTTAAAGCACAAGAAACACATTTACAGCCATACCAACAAACAAATAAGCCATAATGACTTTAAATCAGTTCCTATATTTTAAAAATAAATCTATAGTCAATTTCCCTTAATTTCAAGGTAATCTGAAATCATTTTCCTAGTTTTAACACCCATAAACTAGTTTCTAGATACTTTTGTATATTTAAGAAGTGTTTACCGAGTAATTCTAACCACACCACATGTCATATTGACATTGTTTCAATTTTTACATGTTAAAAACAATGTATATGTTTTATCCATGATTTCACATCAATCTGAGGTCGTTTGTTTTGGTTTTTACCCTTACAAACACGTTTTAGTGTTTTAAAACATTAAAAATGTGTTTTTTGACATCCATGGAAAACTATTATTTGAAATGAAATTTAGATGATTCCTAAACATCATAAATGGCTTATGGATCATTTTACAAAAGTATAATAATAATTCAAATACTTTTTCTTGGTTTTGAATAGGATAGTGGTCATTTTTTCTAAAATGGACATCAATTTTAAATAAGAAAGACGCACTTGGAGACATACTGAGCACATCGTGTATCGGATTGAGGTGAGGTTGATTCCTATACATCAAAAATTACTTATAGATCATTTTACTAAAGTATCAAAATAATATGAATGCTTTTTATTGGTTTTAATTTGAACATTTTTCCTTTGTTCTAAAATTAATGTCAATTTTAAATAAAGAAAGAAACACTTGGAGTCATATTGGTCACATCATGAATCAGATTAAGGTACAAATGATTACTACATGTCTCAAAATTACTATTGATCATTTTTCAAAATTATAAAAACAATATGAATTTTTTTCTTGGTTTTGAGTAAGTCACTTGTCTTTTTTAGTAAATTATTTTTAAAATGGAAACTCACACTTTGACTCATACCAATCATATCATGTATAGTATTGTCGTGAGATTGATTCCTACACATTTTAAATGAACTGTAATGCCCCGACCCTAGATACCCAGAGTCGGTGCATTATTACATAAAATTGGAATGATCACAAAGGATCATGTCTCGAAAGGCCGATTAGTTTAGTAGTCTTGGAAACACTAGATATATTCATAAGTCTTACATTACATCATAAGGTAAAAAAAACTACAACAACGTCTTGTCTTCATATCCCCTCATACTATCCCTGTCGGTCATTCATAAATTACTTCTTCATAATCCTGGGAAAAATAAAACATTGAAAGGGGTGATCTCAGATGCTCAGTAAGGATAACATTATAGCATAAGCTTTCATAGATAAGCATAAACACTTAAGGCAGTTTATAACTAAAATGAAAGCCTTTTAAACTTGAACTTCAGCATAAAATGGCAAAGATAAAATAAAATAATTCCATTTAATTACTCACATGGATATTCTACTAGTCTAATGATCACATGTAATATTAGTAACCACTTTCATAATGATGGAATGCATAATTCCAGACTATCATAAACACATAGCCAAGGCCTCATGCCAAGACTACAATTAGATTTTGCCAATGCCTTGTGCCAAGACACTAGTTTGTCTCATGAGACCTACCGATGCATTAAGGAGCTATAGCGGGCTCCACCCGTCACTTATTAAGTCCAATGAATTCCTCATATGAATAGGTTTAAACATAACATAAACATTTGTATTAAAACTAGCATACGAAATGTCAATACTTTAACCACAAACCATGAATGGTATAAAAATAGCACATCCATAGTCAACCATAACTCATTCGATACAATATGGAAGATTGTATTGTATCACATTAACCTCAATCAACAATAATGAAGGATGTTGAAATAGATGAAAATAATCATCAAAACTATTTGAGAGAAATATCCCCATTTTTCTTGAAATCATTTAAAAGTCACACTATTAGTCAAGAAGCCGTTTAAAAATTGATTTTTGAATCAAAGTGTCCCATACCACTTTGAAACTTTCAAAAGGTGTTTTAATTTTAAAACCTTAATGTCCATATAAATAAATCCTTAAAACCATTTTTTAAAACATGGACATTAATGAGCTAGATTTAGAAGAATAGGTCTTTAAAACATTTAAAAATGGTATTTTAGTTAGAGTTTCGAACCAAAATAGAGACAGTTGAATACAAATAATTGAGGTAATCAAAACTTTTTAATATAATGAGAATAAATGGATTCATGATATACTATGTCAAAGTACATTATATACACCACATAAAAGTGATTTGGTGTATAACAACAAAGAAGTCTCAATGGAATGTAAATTGAGATGAAATCTCTCATAAAGGCCGTATCCTTAGGTTAAGGATAAATCAATGAAATATATATGTGTGACAAATATAAATACACTAAATATGATTGTATATTCAGTGTAAAACAATCAAGGTATATTCACACATATTCTAGTAAAAACAACACCAATGAATTGGATGTTTATCTCAACAAATCGAGATTGAGTAAAAATTACTCTTATCAAGTTCATACCGATGACTTGAGAATTTATCAATGGAGTGATTATGTGTATAAAAAGTATATCCACAGAAAGGGGAGTGGAAATTATGACATTATCAAATGAATAGTGATTCCACACATAATCTTGGAGTAAAATAATCAATGAAGTATGCGTAAAGCCGAATGAGTGGAAATTGAAATTTCAAATTCCCTTATTGATTTGGTAACATATAAAACATACACCCATGAAAGAAGGATCATACAATGATGATGTAAATATACCTGAATTAAAGTATATTACACAATGAATACAAACATGGGTAGTACACCCAACACATGTAATAAATAAGTGGTGAACAATGGAATTCTAACGGAATTAAATGTGAGATAAGAAACCCCTTACCACGTTGTAATCAACTGAGTCATATGAAGAAAAGTTAATAACCACCAAATGACTTACAGAATAACATGAATATAAATATAATCAAGATAATATATATCAAATGGCAGTACACAATACACCACTTTCAATAATTTAGTGGCGAACAATGGAAATCTCACAGAATTGAAAGTGAGATAAGAAAATCCCTTACCTTGTACTTTTACTTGGTTGGGGGTAGGATAACCTCCTGTATAATGTTGAAATAATTGTTATTAAATTATTCATGAATCATATACATTAATATGATATCATATATGATCTTTTAACATTGCTTTGTTAATAATATCTTTGAATTATCGTCGGTTCGGGTGTTAACTTACTCATTTTCCTTTATATGTTTTGTTACGTAAGCCATGTTTGTCATGGATAGGTTGTATATTATTCATATCCAGAATGATATCAAGTTCTTAAACATTATTTTTAAATCATCAAATGATAATTATACTTGAATGGGTACGATAGAGAATGAATCTCATGGCGTTCATGGAGACGGTAGTCCGTACGTACGCACGAGCGACAATATCATTCTTTTGATATTAAAATAATATATAATTGGATGGTATATCATATATAAAGAATAATTATAATGTTATATTTATTATTTACATGAATTAAACATCAATATTATTCCCATCCAAATAATAATATATTGAATAACAATTACACCACGATGTGGAGACGGTAAGCCGTACGTACGCACGTATGGTGACATGTTAATCAAAGGGTAGATAGAATACTGAATATGGTTATACAATATTGATAATAAAATCAAAGTATATATAATATACTGGATTTATTATTTTATAATGGTAATAACAAAGAAAGAAGAAGTGGAAGAAGAAAGGAACTTGAAAAGGGGTGGTGAAAACATTACCACTTCTTCGGGTTCTTCCTTTTGATTTGATCAAAATGGCTCATTAGGTTGGCTTTATGATCAAACTAAGGCATCTATGTTGTAGTGAGGTATGTTGAGATAGTATTTGGGAAGGTTTTGGTCGAACCAAAAGGCTTTGAAGGTGTGAAGAAACGAGAAGGAGGAGTGCCCTTTTATATGAGGGGTGAGGGGCACCTTTGGAAAAGCTAGAAATATTAATTTATAATAAATTCATATTCGGTTTCTAATGGCTCCAAAGTTGATTATTAAAAGTTTAAGGTGGGTATAGGTCAAAAAATATTCAACCAATAGAATTTAGACAGGTTTGGGTTACTATATTAACCTTATCTTTTAGTTTTAACTCTTAGTTAATTAGTTTGACATTTACCATGTCACTTTGTATTTTTATATTATATAGTTAATAAACTTACTATATACATCCAAGTGACCCACAAGTGGTCCATTAATGATATACCTATCATGATATAAGTCTTTTGGTAAAACCTTAGATTTTTAGGAATTTAATATCAATTAATAATATAATAGTTGTTTTAAAAACACTTTTATGTCAATTTTGACACTATTCAATAGTTGATTTTTGTGAAACTCATAACAGAATGATTACTTCGAAAAAAGTTAATTAAATAAATAATAATATGTCTTATTATCCTATAAAATTAGTCTAATTCATTAAAAGTCTTAAATTATATTTATTTGGGTATTTATAATATTAATTATTTTAATTTTTCACTATTATGGTAATTACTGCATCACCATTGTGTCATAAATAAATTAAATTATTTAATATCTAAAAATTATAAATAGACTATCATTATGTAGGAAATCTTTTTATCTTCCTAATTAATATTTATAGTCTAAAATCCAACATATATAATCCTATGTAACAATTGTTTTACTAAAAGATATATGCTTGTGTCATTTATTATTCATTTTAACTTAATTGAAATAAAGTGTCCCTATCACTTACAAGTGGATCCATGGGGTCCCAAAATCGACCCAAAGATGCCCATGGTCGACCATGTATCAACCAATAGGGTTAATACACGTTTTAGGGTAATTTAGTATTATTATAATATTATTTGTTTAACTCTTGTTTACCGGATTTACCCTTTAACCATGGTAAATAAAATATTTACCGAAGTAATTATCCAAAATGTCTAAAAATAGAAGTTAACTATTTACAAAATTTAAAAATCCTGATTCCAAATATGGAATCCATTTTTCCAAATTCAAAACACAGAAGTGGTAGAAATTAATTTAAAATTAATTCCCGTTGTTAAAAAAAGAAGCGTGTTTTTAAGAGATAATAACTATCAAAAGATTGGCAATTGTTTATGTCTGGTTTAAATGTGAAATTATGTTCAATGACCCACATTGTATTAAATGGTAAAAATATATTTTAAATATAATTTAAAACCACTCAAAGTCATAATTTATCACTATTAATTATTTCGATTAAAAAGTTGTTTTTAATTAAAATTTAGTAATTTTTTTACTATTCATCAAAATATAAAAGTTATCCGAAAAGTACCAAAATTTTACCCTAGGCTAATTTAGTTATTATGAATCCAAAAATTAAGCCTATTTTATTAAATTCAAAACATAAAAGTTTCATTTATTAATTTAAAATTGATTCCTGCTTTCAAAACCAAAAGGCGTATTTTTAAGAAATAATAACTATCAAAAGTTTGACACTTGTTTATGTCAAATTTCAAGGTGAAATTACTTAAAATGACCATCATTAGATTAAATAGTAAAAATATAATCTATTTATACTTCTAAACCATTAAAATGTATAATTTAACAATATAAATTATTTTGATTAAAAAAGTTGTTTTCAGTTAAAATTTAGTAATTTTTCACTATTCACCCAAATATGAAAGTTATCAGAAAGACACCAAAACATTATTGATACTAAATTCTTATGTCCCGATTTTAAAGAAGAATTTCATTTTGTCAAATTGAATATATAAAAGTTTCAAATATTGGTTTTAAAAAGGCTTCTCCATTAAAAGGCGGTAAAATTTCATTTTTTTAAAAATACTTCTTTTATCTGAAAAAAAATGAATTTGTTCATAAATCAAGTCTTAGAAAATCATAATATGGATTAAAATTATAAGGATAATATAATATTTAAAATTTAGTTAATACTATTCATAACCTCTTTTGAACAACTAGTTTGGTAAGTCGTGGTGTACTTGAACTCAGTGTTGCGTACAACACACACTATTGTATTATTCAAAGAGAAGTGTACTGTGGAAGATTGGGGTGTTACATTCACACCTACTTAAATAGATTGCGTCCTCGCAATGTTAAAAAATTGGGCCTAAGAATATAATGGAAAGTCCCACATCAGAAAAAGAGTCAATAAAACTATCACTTTAAAAGAAAGAAAGAGAGGTATAAAGGTCAACCATGATAACCCATACTCAGATTCCATGTAGGAAAACATGGAAATGGATGATAAACTAAGTGTCAAGTTATGGTGGAGAGGGATAGATATCATGATCAGGAGAAAGTTAACAATAAGAAAACCACACACTTGTGTTGGGACAAACAACCATTAGTCTCCTAGTAGGAAAGTAAACGGACAACATTTTTTTGTTTTAAGTTACATTACATTAGGATGAGAAATTCATTTATGATATTGACTAAGAATATAAAGATATATACTTACATTTTAAGTAGAGTTTCATTCTTTAATAAATTTCCACCACTAACTCATTTTTTTAAATGATGAGTATTCAAGAAGACTTGGTCACACTGGAAGAGCTAGAATAAACTTCTATAGAATCACATGATCCATGCAGGATGAACTATGTATTTACATTGTCTTTAGAGATTAATCAAAACCAAAATGTTTAGTACAAGATCTAATGATCCCCCAAAAGAATATTCCTTGAGAGAAATAAACACTAATCTTAATTTCCAAAATTAAACCGACAATACCCCAAAGTTAAATAAATACCATTCAATAATCAATTGTCCTTAAAATACTTCAATATAATCAAAACTAATATTGAAAACCAAAACTTATTAAGAATGTAGTCTTCCACGTTAAATTGTATCTCCAAATGACATTAATTACTCTTAAAGTCACATACTTAAAAGTAATTAACCTAATCATTTCCATAAATAACCCAAATCATTATAAATACACAATAAGAAAATTGATAAAAATCCACCATTACTCCACAAATTAAACCCCATACTACTCTATTTTCCTTTGGCATATAGTGTTCTCAATAAAGAGAACAACTTCCAAAATAACATTTATCACTTAATCACCAAATCATTTTCCTATACTAAGGTTATTCATTTTATAAGACATAAGATCCCAAATCAAGTTATTATTGATCAATAAAATCATTTAACTAAAAATAATAGTCACACTAACCAGGGACTTCACGTAGTCCAGTGGTAGGCGATAAATCCCAATCGCACTTTGGTTGTGGGTTCAATTCCCACAGCTTTGTCCGACGCGACGGGTTGTCACACGGTCTACGTGTTGTCCTTTTTCAAAAACTATATTTTATAACATTACCAAAATGAGATAAATTCCTCAAAATAACCATAAAATAATTTAACCACAAATTTTATCTAATACCTTGCATTTTCATCCCAAATTATAATAATTTGTAATTTCCTCAAACCCAATGATAATATAAAACCAAATGGTTATTTATAACTATATCCAGAAGAGAAAAGATAATTCTTCCATAAATATCATTATCACATGGCAAACGTTAGGGTTACAAATACAATAGAAAATTATTCCAAAGTAAACCCTTCAACAACGATCACTAATAATTTTTAAACATTTATCCAACCATTTATTTCCACATAGCTTCTTCTCTGACCAAGAAAATATCCTATAGAATAGGACATTCACTCGGGTAATGTACAGGTCCCCTACATTTACGACAAATGACTGTAAATGGATTCTTGGGACCATTTTTATCTTCTTCCATAGTACTCTTCATTTTTCTTCATTAATTCTTCACTTTATGTCCTTCCTTCACACACCTAAAGCATTTCTTTGTCCCATTGAGATACTTTACTGGGTGTCTCCTTCCACCTTTCCTGCATGATGGAAATTGAGGATTTCTTTCTCCATGGTCTCCACTACTGGAGCTCTTATCATTCATAACCTTTCTCTTCTTTGTTGAGTCTAGTAATTGGTTAATATATATATTGTTGATCATATTTTTGGAAAATTGATTTGGCATAAAGACAATATCTTTTACGCCTATCAACATTCCATTTTTTTGCTCATTTCCACCATCGTTCCCACCTTGTACATCATTATCAAAGTCACTATGACTTCCTTGGAATCCAGCCATTGACTAAAACTAGAAAGCATTGTGTGAGTAATAGTAGTCATACAATCATTTAGAGATTAACATGTCAACATATTCTCAATTTGAAACACATTAGGATTAAACTAGGCCATTTACTCTCATCTTATATATATAATAATTTAAATCGGTTTGTAAAGAAAATGTAAATTATCCTAAGCATATCCCCTAGAAGTGTCGTAACCAAGAGTGTAGCAAGGCCCGTTGTCGTGCACCAATTCCCGTTCGATTCTAGCTCAAAGCGGTGTTTTCGGGTTTTACCCCTAGGTACATCTGCGCCAGAGCCGCCTCTACCTGCTTGTATCTAGATAGGGATGTATTGCTCGGAAAACTCACAAAATGTATACAATACCAAAATTCTAGGAAGTTCTTTTATACTAATCATCAAAGTTCATCTTAGGTCTACGTGATCTAATCAGAGTTTATCTAAATCTAGCTTCCAAGGTTTGTACTAAACTTCCTCTGATACCAACTTTAATGCCCCAACCCTAGATACCCAGAGTCGGTGCATTATTACATAACATTGGCATGATCACAAAGGATCAAGTCTCGAAAGACCGATTAGTTTAGTAGTCATGGAAACACTAGATATATTCATAAGTCTTACATTACATCATAAGGTAAAAAAAACTACAACAACATCTTGTCTTCATATCCCCTCATACTATCCCTGCAGGTCATTCATAAATTACTTCTTCATAATCCTGGGATAAATAAAACATTGAAAGGGGTGAGTTCAGATGCTCAGTAAGGATAACATTATAGCAGAAGCTTTCATAGATAAGCATAAACACTTAAGACAGTTTATAACTAAAACGAAAGCCTTTTAAACATGAACTTCAACATAAAATGGCAAAGATAAAATAAAATAATGCCATTTACTTACTCACATGGATATTATACTAGTCTAATGATCACATGCAATATCAATAACCACTTTCATAATGATGGAATGCATAATGCCAGACTATCATAACCACATAGCCAAGGCCTCGTGCCAAGACTACAATAAGATTTTCCCAAGGCCTTGTGCCAAGACACTAGTTTGTCTCATGAGACCTACCGATGCATCGAGGATCTATTGCGGGCTCCACCCATCACTTATTAAGTCCAATGCATTCCTCATATGAACAGGTTTAAACATAACATAAACATTCGTATTAAAACTAGCATACGAAATGTCAATACTTTAACCACAAACCATGAATGGTATAAAATTAGCACATCCACAGTCAAACATAACTAATTCGATACAATATGGAAGATTGTATTGTATCAAATTAACCTCAATCAAGAATAATGAAGGATGTTGACATAGATGAAAATAATCATCAAAACTATTTGAGAGAAATATCCCCCTTTTTCTTGAAATCATTTAAAAGTCACACTATTTGTCAAGAAGCCGTTTAAAAATTGATTTTTGAATCAAAGTGTCCCATACCACTTTGAAACTTTCAAAAGGAGTTTTAGTTTTAAAACTTTAATGTCCATATAAATAAATCCTTAAAACCATTTTTTAAAACGTGGCCATTAATGGGAAAGATTTAGAAGAATAGGTCTTTAAAACATTTAAAAATGGTATTTTAGTTAGAGTTTTGAACCAAAAGAGAGACAGTTGAATACAAATAATTGAGGTAATAAAAGTTTTCAATATCATGATAATAAAGGGATTCATGATATACTATGTCAAATTACATTATATACACCACATAAAATTGATTTGGTGTATAACAACAAAGAAGTCTCAATGGAATGTAAATTGAGATGAAATCTCTCATAAAGGTCGTATCCTTAGGTTAAGGATAAATCAAAGACATAATTATGTGTGAAAAATATTAATACACTAAATATGATTGTATATTCAGTGTAAAACAATCAAGGGACATTCACACATATTCTAGTAAAAACAACACCAATGAATTGGATGTTTATCTCAACAAATCGAGATTGAGTGAAAATTACTCTTATCAAGTTCATACCGATGACTTGAGAATTTATCAATGGAGTGATTATGTGCATAAAAAGTATATCCACAGAAAGGGGAGTGGAAATTATGAAATTATGAAATTAATAGTGATTCCACACATAATCTTGGAGTAAAATAATCAATGAAGTATGCGTAAAGCCAAATGAGTGGAAATTGAAATTTCAAAGTCCCTTATTGATTTGGTAACATAAAAAACTTACACCCATGAAATAAGTATCATACAATGATGATGTAAATATACATGAATTAAAGTATATTACACAATGAATACAAACATGGGCAGTACACACACCACATGTAATAAATAAGTGGTGAACAATGGAATTCTCACGGAATTAAAAGTGAGATAAGAAACCCCTTACCACGTTGTAATCAACTGAGTCGTATGACCAAAATTTAATGACCACCAAATGATTTACAGAATAACATGAATATAAAGATAATAAAGATAATATATATCAAATGTCAGTACACAATACACCACTTTCAATAATTTAGTGGTGAACAATGGAAATCTCACGGAATTGAAAGTGAGATAAGAAAATTCCTTACCATGTAATTTTCCTTGGTTGGGGGTAGGTTAACCTCATGTATAATGTTTAAATAATTGTTATTAAATTATTCATGAATCAAAAACATTAATATGATATCATATATGATCTTTTAACATTGATTTGTTAATAATATCATAGAATTATCGTCGTTTCGGGTGTTAACTTACTCATTTTCTTTTATATGTTTTGTTACGTAAGCCATGTTTGTCATGGATAGGTTGTATCTTATTCATATCCAGAATGATATCAAGTTCTTAAACATTATTTTTAAATCATAAAATGATAATTATACTTGAATGGGTACGATAGAGAATGAATCTCTTCGCGTTCGTGGAGACAGTAGTCCGTACGTACGCACGAGCGACAATATCATTTTTTTGATATTAAAATAATATATAATTGGATGTTATATCATATATAAAGAATAATTATCATGTTATATTTATTATTTACATGAATTAAACATCAATATTATACCCATCCAAATAATAATATATTGAATAACAATTACACCACGACGTGGAGACGGTAAGCCGTACGTACGCACGTATGGTGACATGTTATTCAAAGGGTGGATATAATACTGAATATGGTTGTACCATATTTATAATAACATCACAGTATATATAAGATACTGGATTTATTATTTTATAATGGTAATAACAAAGAAAGAAGAAGTGGAAGAAGAAAGGAACTTGAAAAGGGGTGGTGAGAACATTACCTCTTCTTCGGGTTCTTCCTTTTGATTTGATCAAAAGGGCTCCTTAGGTTGGCTTTCTGATCAAACTAAGGCCTCTATGTTGTATTTAGTGAAGTTGAGAGAGTATTTGGGAAGGTTTTGGCCGAACCAAAAGGCTTTGAAGGTTTGATGAAATGAGAAGGAGGAGTTCCCTTTTATAAGAGGGGCGAGGGGCACCTTTGGAAAAGCTAGAAATATTAATTTATAATAAATTCATTTTCGCTTTCTAATGGCTCCAAAGTTGATTATTAAAAGGTTAAGGTTGGGATAGGTCTAAAAACATCCAACCAATAGAATTTATACAGGTTTTGGTCACTATATTAACCTTATATTTTAGTTTTAACTCTTAGTTAATTAGTTTGACATTTACCATATCACTTTGTATTTTTATATTATATAGTTAATAAAATTACTATATACATCCAATAGACCCCCAAGTGGTCCATTAATGATATACCTATCATTATATAAGTATCTTTTCCTAACATTAGATTTTTAGGAATTTAATATCAATTAATAATATAATATTTGTTTTAAAAACTCTTTTATGTCAATTTTGACACTATTCAATAGTTGATTTTTGTGAAACTCATAAAAGAATGATTACTTTGAAAAAAAGTTAATTAAATCAATACTAATATGTCATATTATCCTAGAAAATTATTTTAATTCATTAAAAGTCTTAAATTATATTTATTTGGGTATTTATAATATCAATTATTTTAATTTGTCTCTATTATGGTAATTACTGCATCACTATTGTGTCATAAATAAATTAAATTATTTAATGTCTAAAAATTATATACAAAATATAATTATGTAGTAAATCTTTTTAGATTTCTAATTAATATTTATAGTCTAAAATCCAACATATATAACCCTATGTAAAAATTGTTTTGCTAAAAGATATATGCTTGTGTCATTTTTGTATTCATTTTAACTTAATTAAAATAAAGTGTCCCTATCACTTACAAGTGGATCCATGGAGTCCCAAAATCGACCCAAAGATGCCCATGGTCGACCATGTATCAACCAATAGGGTTAAGACACGTTTTAGGGTAATTTAGTATTATTATAATATTATTTGTTTAACCCTTGTTTACTGGATTTACCCTTTAACCATGGTAAATAAAATATTTACCGAAGTAATTATCCAAAATGTATAAAAATAAAAGTTACCTATTTACACAATTTTAACATCCTGATTCCAAATATGGAATCCATTTTTCCAAATTAAAAACACAGAAGTGGTAGAAATTAATTTAAAATTAATTCCCGTTGTTAAAACAAGAAGCGTGTTTTTAAGAGATAATAACTATCAAAAGATTGGCAATTGTTTATGTCTGGTTTAAATGTGAAATTATGTTCAATGACCCACATTGTATTAAATGGTAAAAATATATTTTAAATATAATTTAAAACCACTCAAATTCATAATTTATCACTATTAATTATTTTGATTAAAAAAGTTGTTTTTAATTAAAAATTAGTAATGTTTTTACTATTCATCAAAATATAAAAGTTATCCAAAAAGTACCAAAATTTCACCCTAGGATAACATTTTTATTATTAATCCAAAAATGAAGTCTATTTTACCAAATTAAAAACATAAAAGTTTCATTTGTTAATTTAAAATTGATTCCTGCTTTCGAAACCAAAAGGCGTATTTTTAGGAAATAATAACTATCACAAGTTTGACAATTGTTTATGTCCAATTTCAAGGTGAAATTACTTAAAATGACCATCATTGGATTAAATAGTAAAAATATAATCTATTTATACTTATAAACCATTAAAATGTATAATTTAACAATATTAATTATTTTGATTAAAAAGCTGTTTTCAGTTAAAATTTAGTAATTTTTCCCTATTCACCCAAATATGAAAGTTATCAGAAAGACACCAAAACATTATTGATACTAAATTATTATGTCCCGATTCTAAAGAAGAATTTCATTTTTTTTAATTGAATATATAAAAGTTTCAAATATTGGTTTTAAAAAGGCTTCGCCATTAAAAGGCGGTAAAATTTTATTTTTTGAAAAATACTTCTTTTATCTGAAAAAAATGAATTTGTTCATAAATAAAGTCTTAGAAACTCATAATATGGATTAAAATTATAAGGATAATATAATATTTAAAATTCAGTTAATAATATTCATAACCTCTTTTGAACGGCTAATTTGGTAAGTCGTGGTGTACTTGAACTCAGTGTTGCGTACAACACATGCTATTGTATTATTCAAAGAGAAGCGTACCATGGAAGATTGGGGTGTTACATGAACAATGAATAAATTTCATAAATTATCAAGAAAATATGAGTATGTTTTCTCCGTTTTAAATGAGTGGAAAATTTTAAACTAAAATTTTGATTTTAAACAAATAACGACCACTTTGAGACATATTGGGAACATCATGTATCAGATTGAGGTATGACTAATTAATAAACATAAAAAATGACTTATAAATCATATTTCTAAAGTTAAAAACAATAATATAGTGTTTTCTTGGTTTTGAAAAGGTCAATTGTCCTTTCTACTAAAATGGATTTCAATTTTAAATAAAAAGACACACTTTGAGCTATATTGGGAACAACCTATATCAGATTGAGGTGAGATTGATTACAATATATCAAATATATATTATGTATCATTTTTATAAATCATGAAAACAATACGAATATGTTTTATCATTTTAGAGTAGGTTAGTTTTCCATTTTACTAAATTAATGTCAATTTTAAATTAAAATATGCACTTGGAGTCATACCGGTCACACCATGCGTCATATTGAGGTGTGGATGATTCCTACATGTATAAAATGGATTATGGATCGTTTTACTAATGTATCAAAACAATATGAATGTGTTTGATTGGTTTTGAGTACGTCACTTGTCTTTTTTATTAGATTTTCACTTTAAAAATATAAAACACACTTTGATTCATACAGATTACATCATATACTAGTTATATGTGAGACAAATTCATACATGTCACAAATAACTTATGCACTGATTTACTAAATTATCAAGAAATTATTAACTCATTTTCTTGATTTTCAGTGAGTGCACTTTTTGAACTATAATGTCAATTTTAAGCAGATAATAGATACATTGAGTCATACCGGGCACAATGTGTATTATATTGAGGTGAGAGTGATTCATACACATCAAAAATGACTTATAGATTATTTTATTAAAGTATAAAAATAATCAAAATATTTTTTCTTGATTTTGAGTGTGTCTGTTGTCATTTCTACGAAAATTAATGTCAATTTTAATTAAAAAGAATCACATGGAGTCATACCGGTCATACCATATGTCATATTGATATGTGGATGATTCCTATACATACCAATGTCTCAAAAAAATTATAGCTTCTAATTTTACCATGATTTCTATTCTATTTATTTTTGAAACTATCAACACTACATATTGACTTGATGTTATTAGCCAAAAACCATTCTCGCTGTTGAAATACAGAAAAGAAAATGAAGCTCATGTGTCCATTATATCCTGATAATTCATCACAATAAGCACATGATATTACTCTAATCTTCACAATTTCAAAAATTAGAAAAGGTTTTTGGATAATAATATCATATCAATATGCAGTGTTTTCAGTAAGAAAAAGAAAGGCAGTGAAAATAGAAATTAAAGTAACATTGGTTGAAAGAAACATTTTTTCTCTTTTGTGACTTTTTTTAGATTGTTGAAATAAAAATATACCTTCCCAAAATATATTTGAAAAAATATAAATAAGTATCATAATAAAGTTATAATTAAATTACCATACAATTATTAGATTAAATGATGAAAAAAATAATTAAATAAGTATTAGGATTTCACCTTTTTATGATGGTTATATGAATTCTTGATGCATTTCATTGTTGTTATTATCTCAGTTGCAGGATTGAAGTCTATTCTCTCATGAGCATGAACATATTCGAACAAACCACCCCAACTCGAACAAAAGAATCCACCTATATAATAAAAAAATTATTATATAAGTAATAATAAAAAAAATTCAATTAAATATAAATATAAAACAATAAATTTTGAGCATAAAGAAAACCCTTCAAAATTATAAAAGATACCAAACATGTCTTCCTAAATTTAGATTTGTAAGATGAAGTGTCTTTCTTGATAAAGATAAAATTATTTGTTGTTATATATTTATTTTTTAATTTTTTTAATTTTTTACTATGGTAACATGTTTTTACCTATATAAATTATGTTTTAATAAACTTATAAAATATCCCCTATAAATTTTTTTGTGTGTGTTCATACTTCATTTTTATGAATTTAATGTAATGGAATTTATAATCATGATAAAACATACATTAAAAAAAACATTTTATAAATTAGAAAACTATTTTCCCAAGAAAAGTGATATTTTTACTATTATTTTTTCTTAATATTATAATGAATTGATTACCAATAAAATGTCTATTAATATAATAATATATATTTGCAAAAATAATTATAATGTCATTATTTTTAATAGATCAATCTAATTTATTAGTTAAATGTTACAAAGTATTAATAAAACAATTCATCGAAATTAATATTTTTATCATTATCATTATCATCAATATTAATAATTTATTCCCTAAAAGACACTAGAATTAGTACATAATTTGATAATATTGATCTTAAATAAAATGTACATTTTATGTATATAATTTCAATAGGTGAATAAAATATATTTTTTAATTTAATCAACTAAATCAATTTTTGATTTAAATATTACATATGTTTGAAAAATTATATAAAAGTGTTTTATAAAAACAACAAATTATTATTTTTTATTATATATATATATATAATATAAAAAGGATTCAAAAAATTTAATCCATTATTCCACTATATTAATGTAATGAAAGTAAATTTTTTAGAAAAATTGTTATTTTTCACTATTTAGCTAGAAAACAATTATTTATGATAATTATAAAAAACATATTCATAAGATAATATTTAAATGTTAGAATCAAAAAATGATTTTTTATTTTATAAAATAAAAAATAATATTTATAGTAAAAAAATTATATATATAATTAAATTTTTTTTAGGAAAATTACAGTTACAAAAATATTTAACATTATATGACCTTATGATATGTTATGAATACCCAAAATATTAAACTATATATGTCTACCATGGATCTAAAAGATAACACACCCCCTTATACCAGTATAGAGAATGCACCCTAGAGAACACCATCTGTTCATGCTATATGTTGTGTTTCTTTTTCCAATTTTAAGGCTTCTATGGATTTTACCAAAGTAAATTTTTATTTCATTTTCACAGAAAGACCATTTTGGGGAAAATCGTAAAACCTTACAAAATTGAAACAACACTGCAGCAATAGATAACCAAAAAACCAAAAACAAAACCACACCTCACTGGATGGGCTACCCAGCCAGATCAACCAAGTACTTGCATGATAGGTCTCAGATGTCAATATCTAGGTGTCTGTGCGGCGAAAATACTCTATAACTTGATGGCAATAAAATCAGTCAACTCCAAAAGAATTATGATGAAATAATGATGAGTTACAATCAAGGTGAAAGAGGTAAATTATATCATTCCTTTAATATTTGTAATTTATTAATACTATAGTTGTATAATAAACCATTTTATCTATTATATAGAAGCATATATAAAATGATATCAATCCAATTAATATAGGGAATGGATATCCTATAAGTGTGACAACCAAAGACATACCCATAATACCATTAACACCTACCCTATTCTTTATATAAATACACTCTATATGAGGGAGTTTTCTAGGAGAAACTACAAAAGATACAACTACAATGACCCATTCACTAACCAATAAATTGTAATATAATACCATGTATACCTAAAATTAGAACCATGGAGAGAAATTACAAGAAAATAACCCCCTTGAGGAATAATAGATCTAGGGTGATTATGGAGAGGAGGATGCAACCTTTAAGTGGGGGTCTGCGTTGCCTCCAATGAGGGGATCCGAGCTGGGGAGTGGTAGGTTATAGGTGGGGTCCACATTACCACCAAATAGGGGAACCGAACTGGGGAGAGGGAGATAAGAGGGGGTAAGGGTCTACATCTCCGTTGGGTAGGGGAGAAACAATCCGGGAAGAGGCAGGTTAGAGGGGGGAGGGAAGGTCATGGGGGTTGGGGTCGAAGGGGGGTTTCATGGGGGGTTGAGGTCTCTTTTGAAAAGAGAGGATGTAGGTAAGAGGGTTGGGGGGAATGAGGGTCACAAGTTTGAGGTTGCCACTTTATAATAGAGAGAAGAAGGTTGAGGGGTGGGGAGAACGAGGGTTGCAGGGTCAGGGTTGCTGCCTGGGAAAGAAGAGGAGGAGGTCAGAGGGGTGGGAGAATGGGGGTCGCAGGGGGCATAGGGTCGAGGTCACTATCGTGGAACGAAGAGGAGGAGTTTGGGTGAAGGAGGTGGTGGAAAGGGGTTCGGATCCCATAGAGGGAGTGGGGGAGGTTGACGAATTAGTTTTCTTTAAATATTTAGAGACAATTTAATTAAAACTACCGTTAATTGTTAAAATTATAAAAACATTATGGTTGTTTCATAAAACCACCACTATATTATATATGTGTTAAACAAGCCTGAGAACAAGTTGTCAAGCCAACCCATACCCATAAAATATTTTTGGAGAAAAGTAAATGACAAGACAAAGGATAAAGACGAACACAAATTCTCTCCCTCCATCAAGGAAAATCATAATGAATCAAAAGGATCAGGGTCATACCCTTGTTCAAACTCAGATTCCTCAGCAGCATCATCATTTTCCCAATTAGATTGTGGCATCTTTTTCTTCAAGAGCATAGAGTTCTTCACTCTGATATTTTTCTGCTCCATGGTAGGCTCATTAGAAGACGTCCTGGTGGACATTTACCATGCCCATGTGTAACAGTCCAATCATCAATACCACGTCCCCTACCACATTTTTTGGATGAAGACCCCATGACCAAGTTTTAGCATGATTCCAAGCCCCTCCAGACTCTTCCCTTTACAAACCCAGGGAATTGTTACTCAAATTCATCAAAGGTAAGACCATCTTGTCTTTACCTTCTCTATTGGATGAAGTCAATTCTTTTTCTTGGATCAATTCTTGATCCACTTTAGCATTAATAGACACTTCAAGTTCATAAAAATCATCAGAATCATCATCTGAATCAGCATGATCATGGTCCCCTATGTTCTTTGAGGGTATGTTGGCCCCTCACTCTGAATTGAATCCATGAAACGATTACCCATTACGCCCTGCACAGCAAGGTAATTCATGCTCATTCCCAAGTCAACTGGAACTAGGTCCTCAACAGCATCCCCATATTCAAAAATTTGCACCCAAGACTTCGAAGCATTCTTGGAAGACCCAAAACATGCATCAACACACTGATACAAATAATCCCCCCTATGACCACTCAACATAGATCGCTCCACATTCTCTTGTTCATCTAGAATTGGAGAAACCTATATCTAAAATCTAGCTGGATAGTGATCATTGACACCACTGAGAATCTGACCATCAAAATGAGATTTCCATAAAGCATTTTTAATAAAAAAATTATCTTCATTACCACAAGTATTATAGAAACTGTAACGCCCCGACCCCAGCTACCCAGAGTCGGTGCATTACTTCGTAACATTGGCGTGATCACAAGAAAGATCAAATCTCGAAAGACCGATTGGTTTAGTAGCCTTGGAAACACTAGATATATTCATAAGTTTTACATTACATCATAAAATGAAAAACTACTACAATAACATAATGTCTCCATAATCCACACTCATAACCCCACATAATATCCCTGTAGGTCATTCATAATTTACTTCTTCACTTCCTGAGAAAAATAAAACATAGAAAAGGGGTGAGCTCAAATGCCCAGTAAGGATAACAATATAGCAGAAACTTTCATAAATAAGAATAAACATTTAAGGCAATGCATTACTAAAACAAAAGCCTTTTATACTTGAACTTCAACATAGTATGGCAAAAGTAAAATGAAATAATGCCATTTACTTATTCACATAGATATTCTACTAATAAAATAATCACATGCAAAAATCAATAACCACTTTCATAATGTTGGAATGCATAATGCTAAACTTTAATTACTTTTCAAGGCCTCATCCCAAGACCTTGGGGCTAACTGTAACCGGAACCCAACCCGGAGTGCCTCTAATAACCGGACACCAACCCGGAGTGCCTCTAATAACCGGACACCAACCCGGAGTGCCTCTAATAACCGGACACCAACCCGGAGGGCTTACTTTTACCAGTCCCTAACCTGGAGGGCTTACTTTTACCAGTCCCCAACCTGGAGGGCTTACTTTTACCAGTCCCCAACCTGGAGGGCTTACTTTAACTAGTCCACAACCTGGAACATACTTGTCCAACACATTCATATGTAGTAAAGATTGAAATATAACATAAACATTCTTATTGGAACTAGCATACGAAATGTCAATACTTTCACCATAAACTATGAATGGTATAAAAATAGCACATCCACAGTCAAACATATCACAAAACCTTCAAAACAATATAGAAGTTTTGTATCATAATAAATCAACTTCAAATAATCTTAAAACCCATCAAAGGATGTTGACATAGATGAAATCAAAATTCTTTTTAAAGAAATATCTCCTTTTATTTTGAAATCATTTAAGATCCATATAAAATCAAACATTTTCTTTGAAAATAATCTTATAAGCTTTTAAGGGAAGCTTTGACGATTTTATAACGGCGGAAAATAACCGCACCCGCCGTATAAGTTAAAAAAACATTCTTATCTTAATTCTGTCGAAAAGGTTAAAAAGCACCTTGTTTGGAAAACGACGGAAAGATTCCCTTATAAACCTCTTATAAAAAGTCAAACCAGGGTATAAATGACTTTAACCCATATTCTTTTAAATATTAAAAATGTTTTGAAATACATTTTGAAGAAACATGGATGTGGATGATAACGATATCCCAGTAGATTATTACGTATAAACAACCTCAGATAATGAAGAGATTGTGAAATAACCCTTACCAGTTTGGTAACTTATGAAACATACAACCCATGAAAGAGGTATCATACAATGAATATGTAAGTACACATAAATTAGAGTGTATTACACAAAGAATATAATTATGGGCAGTACATACACCACACAAAAGGTAATGGTGGCAATATGGCATGAATCTCATGAGAATAAGGAGTGAGATGAAAACCCCTTACCACGTTAATCAACTGAGTCGTATGGCCAAAAGTTAATAACCACTAAATGATTTACAGAATAACATGAATATAAATAGAATCATGATAATATATATCAAATGGCAGTACACAATACACCACTTTCAATAATTTAGTGGCGAACAATGGAAATCTCACGGAATTGAAAGTGAGATAAGAAAATCCCTTACCTTGTACTTTTCCTTGGTTGGGGTAGGTTAACCTCCTGTATAATGGTGAAATAGTTGTTATTAAATTATACAAGAATCATATATATTAATATGATATCATATATGATCTTTTAACATTGATTTGTTAATAATATCTTAGAATTATCGTTGTTTCGGGAGTTAACTTACTCATTTTCTTTTATATGTTTTGTTACATAAGACATGGTTGTTGTATCTTATTCATATACAGAATGATATCCAGTCCTTAAACTTCATTTTTAAATCATCAAATGATAATTATACTTGAATGGATACGATGGAGAATGAATCTCATCGCGTTCGTGGAGACGGTAGTCCGTACGTACGCACGAGCGACAATATCATTCTTTTGATATTAAAATAATATATAAATGGATGGTATATCATATATACAGAATCATTAACATGTTATATTTATTATTTACATGAGTTACACATCATTATTATACCCATCCAAATAATATTATATTGAATAACAATTACACCACGACGTGGAGACGGTAAGCCGTACGTACGCACGTATGGTGACATGTTATTCAAAGGGTGGATAGAATACTGAATATGATTGTACCATATTTATAATAACATCACAGTATATGTGAGATACTGGAGTTATTATTTTAGAATGGTAAGAACAATGGAAGAAGAAGTGGAAGAAGAAATGAACTTGGAGAAGGGTGGTGAAATCATTACCTCTTCTTCGGGTTCTTCCTTTTGATTTGATCAAAAGGGCTCCTTAGGTTGGCTTTCTGATCAAAATAAGGCCTCTAGGTTGTAGTGAGGGATGTTGGTAGAGTATTTGGGCAGAGTTTTGCCGAACCAAAAGGCTTTTAAGGTGTGAAGAAATGAGAAGTAGGAGTGCCCTTTTATAAGAGGGGTGAGGGGCACCTTTGGAAAAGCTAGAAATATTAATTTATAATAAATTCATAATCGGTTTCTAATGGCTCCAAAAGTTTATTATTCAAAGGTTAAGGTGTGGATAGGTCGAAAACCACTCAACCAATAGAATTTAGACAGGTTTGGGTACTTATATTTACCTTATCTTTAAGTATTAACTCTAAGTTAATTAGTTTCACTTTTACAATGTCTCTTTGTATTTTTATATAATATTGTTAATAAACTTACTATATACATCCAATAGACCCCCAAGTGGTACATTAATGATTAAACTATCATGATATAAGTCTCTTGGCCGAACCTTAGATTTTTAGGAATTTAATATCAATTAATAATATAATATTTGTTTTAAGAACTCTTTTATGTCAATTTTGACACTATTCAATAGTTGATTTTTGTGAAACTCATAACAGATTGATTACTTCGAACAAAGTCAATTAAATGAATCCTAATATATCATAATATCCTAGAAAATTAGTTTAATTCATTAAAAGTTTCATATTATATTCATTTGGGTATTTATAATATCAATTATTGTAATTTTTCACTATTATAGTAATGACTGCATCATCATTGTGTAATAAATAAAATAAATTATTTAATGTATAAAAATTATAAATAAAATATCATTATGTAAGAAATCTTTTTATCTTTCTAATGAATATTTATAATCTAAAATCCAACTTATATAACCCTACGTAACAATTGTTTTTCTAAACGATATATGCTTGTGTCATTTTTGTATTCATTTTGACTTAATTAAAATAAAGTGTCATTATCACTTACAAGTGGATCCATGGGGTTCCAAAATCGACCCAAAGATTCCCATGGTCGACCATGTAACAACCAATAGGGTTAAGACACGTTTTAGGGTAATTTAGTATTATTATAATATTATTTTTTTAACCCTTATTTACCGGATTTACCTTTAACCATGGTAAATAAAATATTTACCGCAGTAATTATTCAAAATGTCTAAAAATAAAAGTTACCTATTTACACAATTTGAACATCCTGATTCCAAATATGGAATCCATCTTCCTAAATTCTAAACACAGAAGTGGCAGAAATTAATTTAAAATTAATTCCCGCTGTCAAAACAAAAAGCGTGTTTTTAAGAGATAATAACTATCAAAAGATTGACACTTGTTTATGTTCGGTTTAAAATGTAAAATTATGTCCAATGACCAACATTATATTAAATGGTAAAAATATATTCTAAATATACTTTAAAACCACTAAAATTCATAATTTATCACTATTTATTATTTTGATTAAAAAAGTTGTTTTTAATTAAAATTTAGTAATTTTCACTATTCATCAAAATATGAAAGTTATCTGAAATGTACCAAAATTTCACCTTAGGCTAAATTCGATATTCTGAATCCAAAGATGAAGTCCATTTTAAAATATAAAATATATATAATTTTAAAAAGTAGGTATTACTATTCATAACGGCTAGTTTGATTGGTTGTGGTGTGTGTTAAAACTCAAGGTTGCGTACAACACACGCTACTGTATTAATCAAAGAAAGTGTACCGTGGAAGCTTGGGATGTTTCATTTTAAATTTTTGATGTCCCCATTTAGTAAAAAAGTTTAAAATATTGTATTTAAAAAGGGTTCACTATTAAAAGTTGATAAAAGTGCAATACTGAAAATGAATTTGTTCTTGCATTATATCTAAGAAACTCATAATATGGATTCTAAAATTATAAGGATTATATAAAGTTTAAAATTTAGATAATACTATTCATAACCTCTTTTGAATGGCTTTTTTTTGTAAGTCATGGAGTGATTGAACTCAGTGTTGCGTGTAGTGCAAGTTATTGAATTATTTTGAAGAAATAACACACTATGAAATCTTGGGGTGTTACATTCTCCCCTCCTTCAATAAATTGCGTCCTCGCAATTTGAAATTGTTCTTAGAAAATAAAAGGTTGAAAATAGAAAATATATTTGTGGGAAAACCCACATCGGAAATTGGGTTACTAAAATTTAGTCTTAATATGAGGAAAAGAGAAATGAAAGGGTCACCACAAAATTATGATCTTGATTAGGAGAACATTGGTGGCAATTAGAGACATATAATTGGAGGAAAAACGTAAATATTTATAGGTAGTGATTGAGGTCATCAATCACAAAAAGTATAAAATTGAGGTCCTTAAAATCATCAATATATGATGATTTGAAGTACCATCGGTTCAACAAAATATAGGGTATTGGGATAACACATTTTTGACGTTTCAAAATATCTTAGTTGAAATCCCACATCGAAAAATGAATTAATGAGGCCTCTATTTAAAATAAAGAGTGGAAAGTATGAAGATTACCGAAAATAACACATACTAGGGTTCCATGTAGGAAAATATGGATATGGAGGAGAAATCTAACCATCAATTATCTGATGGAGAGTGGTAGAGAACATGGCTATGAAAAGGCCAACAATCCCAAAGCCATAAATTAGTGATGATTTAAGGTACCATCTAGGGAAACATTTTTGTTCTAAGTTCCTTTTATTAATGTTGAGGAATTTATTTATGAGATTGGCTAAGATCATAAGGAGATATACTTACTTTATAATCAGAGTTTTATCCATTAATAAGTTTCTACCACAAACTCATCTTTCACTCTAAAAGATAATAGAATGTAATTTTTTATTTATTTATACTATTCGTACAGGGTTCCAAAATAAATGAATTTATAATTCATCTACCAGATCTTAAAAAAAAACAAAATTATTTAATCCAGGACATCTCATGGGCCAGTGGTAGGTGATACACTCTTGTCGCCCTTCAGTTGCGGGTTCAAGTCTCGCAGCCTTGCCGGACGCGACGGGTTGCCGCCCGACCTCCGGGTTGTCCTTTTATGGCAATCCAAAATAATCCAAACTAGAACTATCCAAAATACTTCTGTCTAAACTCACAGTCCAACATTTATAAGGAAGGTAAACATAATATAGATCCTTTTTACCCCGTAATAGAATATGAATACCTTCATCATGTATTACCATATTCCTTATTGATTACATTCATGCTCCCTTATTCCATATAGAATGCTGGATATACTTCATTAATACAAAAATGTTTTAAACCCCAACAATGATGGAATATACAAATCATTAATCAGTTCCAAGGTAGTCAAGAATATCCAATATAATTTATCCAAAACAATCACATATTATTCCAAAATCACTACCTCAGTATCAGAACTATATTATGATTTATCATTCTCTCAACCATATATTTTCCAAAAAATTTATCCTGCTATTGAGTCACTTTTCTTTGTTCCACACAATCTCAAGTCCTTAATGAAATAGTACTGCAGTACAATCCTTATATACTCCATAATTATTATAACAAGTACATTGTTGATACAATACTCAATTGACATAATCAACATAAGAACACTAATCATTCCTCTTCATCTGTGGTAGTATCATAACTTGATTATTATCCAATAACATCATTTGCGGCATAGTCTGATGACTGGGACATAGGTTCGCGTAGTGTCCAAACTCCTTGCAAATGAAGCATTGTACATTTGAAACCATTTTCTTACCCTTGCAGTCACGTACTTTGTGCCCTTTTCCTTCACACTTATAACAAACTCCCATTCCTTTCAGGCAAGTTCCAGGGTGTTTCTTTCCACAGTTACCACATATGGGAAAATTCTTCTTTTCCCTCTTCCCTTTATCCATCTTTTTCTCTTCTATCCTTTTCTTCTCTTGCTTCCCTTCAAAGCCATAGGACTCAGTAAACTCTTTACTTATCTTATCAATACATGATATTATTTCTTCATATGATGATAATACATGGGAGACTATTTCTCTTATAAATTCTAGCTTAAGACCATGAAAGATATGATCCTTCCTTCTCTTTGTATCATGTGCATTTCCGGAGTTCTCATTCCTTCTACTGGGCGCCATTTCTAAACAATGGCATAAACTAGATCAGTTTATGAATCAAAATACATAATCCCATACTTATAAAACACTTAACATAAATTGAACTATTTATGGATATAATCCATAATCATAAGAATGTTTTCTTTGAGGAAGTATATACTCATAATCCCTTCAAAATGATTTGTAAAGAAAATGAGAGTTATCCTAAGCATATCCCCCGGGAGTGTCGTAACCAAGAGTGCAGCAAGGCCCGTTGTCGTGCACCAGTTCCCGTTAGAGTCTAGCTCAAAGCGGTGTTTTCGGGTTTTACCCCTAGGTACATCTGTGCCAGAGCTGCCTCTACCTGCTCGTATCCAGACAGGGATGTATTGCTCGGAAAACTCACAAAATCTCTACAATACCAAAATTCTAGGAAGTTCTTCTATACTAATCCTCAAAGTTCATCTTAGGTCTACGTGCTCTAATCAGAGTTTATCTAAATCTAGCTTCCAAGGTTTGTACTAAACTTCCTCTGATACCAACTGTAACGCCCCGACCCCAGCTACCCAGAGTCGGTGCATTACTTCGTAACATTGGCGTGATCACAAGAAAGATCAAATCTCGAAAGACCGATTGGTTTAGTAGCCTTGGAAACACTAGATATATTCATAAGTTTTACATTACATCATAAAATGAAAAACTACTACAATAACATAATGTCTCCATAATCCACACTCATAACCCCACATAATATCCCTGCAGGTCATTCATAATTTACTTCTTCACTTCCTGGGAAAAATAAAACATAGAAAAGGGGTGAGCTCAAATGCCCAGTAAGGATAACAATATAGCGGAAACTTTCATAAATAAGAATAAACATTTAAGGCAATGCATTACTAAAACAAAAGCCTTTTAAACATGAACTTCAACATAGTATGGAAAAAGTAAAATGAAATAATGCCATTTACTTATTCACATGGATATTCTACTAATCGAATAATCACATGCAAAAATCAATAACCACTTTCATAATGTTGGAATGCATATTGCTAAAATTTAATTACTTTTCAAGGCCTCGTCCCAAGACCTTGGTGCTAACTGTAACCGGAACCCAACCCGGAGTGCCTCTAATAACCGGACACCAACCCGAAGTGCCTCTAATAACCGGACACCAACCCGGAGTGCCTCTAATAACCGGACACCAACCCGGAGGGCTTACTTTTACCAGTCCCGAACCTGGAGGGCTTACTTTTACCAGTCCCCAACCTGGAGGGCTTACTTTTACCAGTCCCCAACCTGGAGGGCTTACTTTAACTAGTCCCCAACCTGGAACATACTTGTCCAACACATTCATATGAAGTAAAGATTGAAATATAACATAAACATTCTTATTGGAACTAGCATACGAAATGTCAATACCTTCACCATAAACTATGAATGGTATAAAAATAGCACATCCACAATCAAACATATCACAAAACCTTCAAAACAATATAGAAGTTTTGTATCATAATAAATCAACTTCAAATAATCTTAAAACCCATCAAAGGATGTTGACATAGATGAAATCAAAATTCTTTTTAAAGAAATATCTCCTTTTATTTTGAAATCATTTAAGATCCATATAAAATCAAACATTTTCTTTGAAAATAATCTTATAAGCTTTTAAGGGAAGCTTTGACGATTTTATAACGGTGGAAAATAACCGTACCCACCGTATAAGTTAAAAAAACATTCTTATCTTAATTCTGTCGAAAAGGTTAAAAAGCACCTTGTTTGGAAAACGACGGAAAGATTCCCTTATAAACCTCTTATAAAATGTCAAACAAGGGTATAAATGACTTTAACCCATATTCTTTTAAATATTAAAAATGTTTTGAAATACATTTTGAAGAAACATGGATGTGGATGATAACGAGATCCCAGTAGATTATTACGTATAAACAACCTCAGATAATGAAGAGATTGTGAAATAACCCTTACCAGTTTGGTAACTTATGAAACATACAACCCACGAAAGAGGTATCATACAATGAATATGTAAGTACACATAAATTAGAGTGTATTACACAAAGAATATAATTATGGGCAGTACATACACCACACAAAAGGTAATGGTGGCAATATGGCATGAATCTCATGAGAATAAGGAGTGAGATGAAAACCCCTTACCACGTTAATCAACTGAGTCGTATGGCCAAAAGTTAATAACCACTAAATGATTTACAGAATAACATGAATATAAATAGAATCATGATAATATATATCAAATGGCAGTACACAATACACCACTTTCAATAATTTAGTGGCGAACAATGGAAATCTCACGGAATTGAAAGTGAGATAAGAAAATCCCTTACCTTGTACTTTTCCTTGGTTGGGGTAGGTTAACCTCCTGTATAATGGTGAAATAGTTGTTATTAAATTATACAAGAATCATATATATTAATATGATATCATATATGATCTTTTAACATTGATTTGTTAATAATATCTTAGAATTATCGTTGTTTCGGGAGTTAACTTACTCATTTTATTTTATATGTTTTGTTACATAAGCCATGGTTGTTGTATCTTATTCATATCCAGAATGATATCCAGTCCTTAAACATCATTTTTAAATCATCAAATTATAATTATACTTGAATGGATACGATGGAGAATGAATCTCATCGCGTTCGTGGAGACGGTAGTCCGTACGTACGCACGAGCGACAATATCATTCTTTTGATATTAAAATAATATATAAATGGATGGTATATCATATATACAGAATCATTAACATGTTATATTTATTATTTACATGAGTTACACATCATTATTATACCCATCCAAATAATATTATATTGAATAACAATTACACCACGACGTGGAGACGGTAAGCCGTACGTACGCACGTATGGTGACATGTTATTCAAAGGGTGGATAGAATACTGAATATGATTGTACCATATTTATAATAACATCATAGTATATGTGAGATACTGGAGTTATTATTTTAGAATGGTAAGAACAAAGGAAGAAGAAGTGGAAGAAGAAATGAACTTGGAGAAGGGTGGTGAAATCATTACCTCTTCTTCGGGTTCTTCCTTTTGATTTGATCAAAAGGGCTCCTTAGGTTGGCTTTCTGATCAAAATAAGGCCTCTAGGTTGTAGTGAGGGATGTTGGGAGAGTATTTGGGCAGAGTTTGGCCGAACCAAAAGGCTTTTAAGGTGTGAAAAAATGAGAAGTAGGAGTGCCCTTTTATAAGAGGGGTGAGGGGCACCTTTGGAAAAGCTAGAAATATTAATTTATAATAAATTCATATTCGGTTTCTAATGGCTCCAAAAGTTGATTATTCAATGGTTAAGGTGTGGATAGGTCGAAAAACACTCAACCAATAGAATTTAGACAGGTTTGGGTACTTATATTAACCTTATCTTTAAGTATTAACTCTAAGTTAATTAGTTTCACTTTTACAATGTCTCTTTGTATTTTTATATAATATGGTTAATAAACTTACTATATACATCCAATAGACCCCCAAGTGGTACATTAATGATTAACCTATCATGATATAAGTCTCTTGGACGAACCATATATTTTTAGGAATTTAATATCAATTAATAATATAATATTTGTTTTAAGAACTCTTTTATGTCAAATGTTGACACTATTCAATAGTTGATTTTTGTGAAACTCATAACAGATTGATTACTTCGAACAAAGTCAATTAAATCAATCCTAATATATCATATTATCCTAGAAAATTAGTTTAATTCATTAAAAGTTTCATATTATATTCATTTGGGTATTTATAATATCAATTATTTTAATTTTTCACTATTATAGTAATGCCTGCATCATCATTGTGTCATAAATAAAATATATTATTTAATGTCTAAAAATTATAAATAAATTATAATTATGTAGGAAATCTTTTTATCGTTCTAATGAATATTTATAATCTAAAATCCAACTTATATAACCCTATGTAACAATTGTTTTTCTAAAAGATATATGCTTGTGTCATTTTTGTATTCATTTTGACTTAATTAAAATAAAGTGTCATTATCACTTACAAGTGGATCCATGGGGTCCCAAAATCGACCCAAAGATGCCCATGGTCGACCATGTAACAACCAATAGGGTTAAGACACGTTTTAGGGTAATTTAGTATTATTATAATATTATTTTTTTTAACCCTTATTTACCGGATTTACCTTTAACCATGGTAAATAAAATATTTACCGCAGTAATTATTCAAAATGTCTAAAAATAAAAGTTAACTATTTACACAATTTGAACATCCTGATTCCAAATATGGAATCCATTTTCCTAAATTCTAAACACAGAAGTGGCAAAAATTAATTTAAAATTAATTCCCGCTGTCAAAACGAAAAGCGTGTTTTTAAGAGATAATAACTATCAAAAGATTGACACTTGTTTATGTTCGGTTTAATTGTAAAATTATGTCCAATGACCAACATTATATTAAATGGTAAAAATATATTCTAAATATACTTTAAAACCACTAAAATTCATAATTTATCACTATTAATTATTTTGATTAAAAAAGTTGTTTTTAATTAAAATTTAGTAATTTTCACTATTCATCAAAATATGAAAGTTATCTGAAATGTACCAAAATTTCACCTTAGGCTAAATTCGATATTCCGAATCCAAAGATGAAGTCCATTTTGAAATATAAAATATATATAATTTTAAAAAGTAGGTATTACTATTCATAACGGCTAGTTTGATTGGTTGTGGTGTGTGTTAAAACTCAAGGTTGCGTACAACACACGCTACTGTATTAATCAAAGAAAGTGTACCGTGGAAGCTTGGGATGTTTCATTTTAAATTTTTGATGTCCCCATTTAGTCAAAAAGTTTAAAATATTGTATTTAAAAAGGGTTCACTATTAAAAGTTGATAAAAGTGCAATACTGAAAATGAATTTGTTCTTGCATTATATCTAAGAAACTCATAATATGGATTCTAAAATTATAAGGATTATATAAAGTTTAAAATTTAGATAATACTATTCATAACCTCTTTTGAATGGCTTTTTTTTGTAAGTCATGGAGTGATTGAACTCAGTGTTGCGTGTAGTGCAAGTTATTGAATTATTTTGAAGAAATAACACACTATGAAATTTTGGGGTGTTACAGAAACTACGGATCCTAGATCGATTGAAAGACATGACATCATGTACAATTAGCCTGCAGTCATTACAAAATTTTGGGACTTTTTCATATTCAACCCTTAACTCGAGTTCATCCAAATATGCCAAAAGAAAAACCTTATCAACCATAGTTGAGGCCAAGTCAACTTATACCAGGAATTTGGAATAATTTCTATATTGAAACATCTATGTTTTTGTATCAAGCTTGATCGGAACACTAATTGATAATGCATTGTCATATAGTATCTTTGGATGCCACAATAACTAATTAAGGTAATAAATCTAGAACCACAACTGCATAGATGAATTGAATACCTCAATGGGAATGAAGTTATTATCCCACTCACAAAGATGCAATATGATAGGTTTGAGAGAGGCTGAGGCATGTTCCCATGTTCACATCTCCATGTCAATGTTATGTTTCAGGTAATATCTTCCTTAATTTTCATATATGTTTTGACTTTTTATTATTTAGCCTTTTACATAGATCAGGACTAAATTATTTACAGAATAAAAAACATGCTATAAATATAATGTATATTTAGTATATATGTAATTATAGTTATCTATATAAGATATAAATAAGAAATTAAACACACCTTTCATGGAGACAGTAGACCAAATGTACGCATGAATGATGCTTCTGTTTTATAATCGTATTGAAAAAAAGTATGTAAAAGAAATATATGTATATATATAGTATAATTATAGTATAACTATTATGTAATATATATTATATACATTTAATAAACACCTTCTTAATCTATCCCCTAGAAATTGTGAATGAATCACGTCGCTTTGAGGTGGTGGTAGACCACACTTCCATAAATGAAGTTATTGTACTCACACAAAATAGAAAGAATAAAGGTATGTTATATATAAAAATTATAGAAGAATGAAAACATTATAAATATCACAGATATAATATATAAACAGTGTTTCTATCATAATTCCCATAAATGAAATGTGTTAAATAAAAAAAACAACATTGTTCCGTGAGGCGGTTGTTCTCCATATACAAGAATGGTAAGTCTTTTACCCATTAAATTGAAGTGTGTGTAATTTTAGATAGAAAAATTATCATAAAACATATGTATATATATTTTATATATTGAGGATATTATATATTCATGGAATACGAAGTATTTTGGTACTATAGAAAGAAAATAAATGAAAGGATCTTGAGGAAGGATGTTGCCTCCTCGTTGGGTAACTCCTTTTGGTTTGCACCAAAGGGATTCCTTGGTTCTCTTTCTATGCAAAGGGATGATTCAAGGAGGAATGGGGGGAAGTTGGTAAGTTAATTAAAAATATATTTTCTAAAATTAAGTGATTTTAGAAGTGTGAAAAAGGGTCATAGGTGGTGTCTTTTTATAGGGAAGGGAAATGACACACTTGGCATTTTTTGAAAAAAAGTTAGGTGTACCCATATTTTTAACTAAAAAATTATAAAAAACCAAAATAAATCAATAATGAAAGGTTTATGGATGTAATACTACCATATTATGGGTGTTGGAAATGTGACTAGGACATTTTTTTCCTTAAGTTTAATGTTCATTCTCTTCTTAAGCATAATTTTACATTAATCATTATAATTAATCTTAATCACCTTCACTAATAATTTTGTTAAAAAATTGAGTTGATATAATTAGAATATAAATATTATATAGATTAAAATAATTTTTTTCAATTTTTATAATTTCAATTCACATAATTAAAAAAATTAATTTAAATGCTAATCTCTTCGATGTGGTGAGAAAGTGGGTTTTGAAAGAGAGAATGTTCAAATTTTCATTAAGATTTTATATCTATATTCAATATAAAAATAATTAAAATGACATAAATTAGATTAATATAGGTATAATTGATATATTATGTCTTTAAAACCAACTTAAAATATAATTAATCTATATATATAAATTATACAAAAAAGTAATTTTGAATTAAAATTCAGTTTTTTTACTATTCATCTAAAAAATGAAGTTTCTTAGAAAAATACAAAAAATTCACCCTAAGATAATTTTGATATTCTGAATTCAAAAATGATTTTTATTTTATCAAATTTAGTCTCTAAATGTGTCAAAAATTAATTTTTTTATTGTTCCAGAATAACATAAAAAGTTGTTCTTTTGAAAAAAATAATATTTCCAAACTTATAGAATTTATAAAAAATTGTATGTTTTATCATCATATTTTTTTATTTATATAAAAAAATTTAAATAATATTTAAAAAGTGGTTATTAATATTTTTATTATTATGTTTAATGACTATGTTATAATGATCTCTGTCACGACCCGACCTCAGGGCCCATCCCATGACTACCCCAAGCCCGCCTTCCATAGGCCAGGGGCTGGCGACTAGCACCAAGGCGTGAATCCTGATAAAAGGGGAAGACATTGCCTTGTTAAGTAAACAAACACACAGAGTAAGCAAGCAAAAGTAAACACTAAGTAAAACTGGGTACAAAAGTAAGTGCAGAAAAGTAAGTGGACCAGAATACAAACCGAAACTGAAAGTAAAGTACAACTGAAAAAAAAGTACAGCAACTGAAAAGTAAAGCCGCAACGTCGATCCGTGCACTGGAAGTCCCACCTGAAGGGTGGGTACATATAGCCTCCACAGCTCCTCGAGTCCAGTCGTCCACTCTGTGTACGTCCCGCCCAGTGGTCCACCTCCAGGTACCGACTACTCCACTAGCCTCTACCACGATCAGCACTTTTCGTCGTCTACAACCGACACAATGTAGTGCGGGCATATCCCGTGCAGGGGTGAGTATACTCTACTCAGTAGGGACCCCGAGACCCCCGAAGGTCTCCCAGAATCCACAATGGATAATCCAAAAAGGAAAGAAACAAACACGAAGTATCATCTGACTCTACTTAGGTATATGCCCATACATATACCTAAGTCATCAATTCTAGTTCGGCTCCAACATCTGAGCCCAAGTCTGATCACAACCACACAGGATAGCACAACACTATCCACATAGGAAAGCAAGTCAATCATAACGAATAAAGAGATTGAAAGTCAAGATTCAGCTCACACAGGTATACTTATTCGTAAGATGATAAAGATGATCAGATATAGCCACTGATTCATCTAAGCCGTCGGACCCACACAGGATCGATATGTACTAACCCATGCAATGAACCACAAAGGATCGATAGGTACTAACCCCCACAATGACCTACACAGGATCTGACCCACATAGGATCGGTATGCGCTGGCCCACATAGGACCACTGAGCGCTGACCCACACAGGATCTGACCCACACAGGATCGGTAGCACTGACCCACGTAGGATCGCTGAGTGCTGTAGTTGTCGCCGTCGAATACACAGAGGATTTCTGTACAGTCGTCATCGTCGTCGCAGTCGCAACCAGCTCTAGGGTTTCCGCACACATCAAGCTCGTTCGGGAGGGTACGCTCCATGAGTTGAGGGGATGATACATCAACTGACACTAAGTCTAGAGTTGATGTATCCAAAAGTTCTGTATCGTCAATAGGAACTCAACATCATAGACGGCGTGTCAATCAGACGCCCGGTCTGAGAGTTATTGGTCGTTTCGTCCAAGGGGCCCGGTTGGTTTTTAAGTCAAAACCAACCGGACCGTACTCTAACTGCGTCCAAACCTCGAGCGGAGTAAGCCAAAGGGTCCGTCTCACTAAGAAGAATCCAACAAAGTCAACGACATGTCAATCGGACGTCCAGAGCTCACATTATAAGCGTTTCCGCTCCGAGGGCCCGATTGGTTTCGTGTACGAACCAACCCGGCCGAACCCAAAGTTCTCTGAAACCTTGAGTGTAATATACTGAAACGACCGTCTCGATCCAAGGATCGCATCTCAGTTGACGGTGCATCGATCATAGTTCCTTATCCCAAATTAGGGGTAAAAGACTGGAAGAGGTCCAAAAATGGGGGTTTCGGGCCCAGACCGACCCAGCCCGAGACCCCCTGGGTGGGCCCGAATCGGGTCCGGGTCTGGCCCACATGGGTATGGCCTGGCCCGGCTGGCGCGGCCCGGCCCGGATGGTGCGGCCCGGCCCAGCGCGCTGGCGCGGTCCGCTGGATAGCTCGGTGTAAACGAGCTGGGTGGACAAGGGGGGTGGGGGGGGGGGGGCTCTACCCCCTTTCTAAACAAACGTGGCCCCCATGCATGGGCCACTCCTCTCTTCCAGCTGGGGGTTTCGAACCCCCGGTTTTCCCCCTGACCGGTCGGCCCGCTCTGGCCGGCCGGCTGCTGTCGCCACGAGAGCGGCGGGGTCCCGTCCACCTGCTCCGACACCGGCGGCCAGAAACCGGCCGCCGCTCCCTAATCCGTCGCGGCGCGACGGCGCCGCGCCCCTCCGCCGCAGCCCCACTCCGGCCGTGGTGCCTTTGTGGTTCTCCGGTGCGGCGCGACGGCGCCATGACCATCTTCGACTTCAACGGTGCGGCGCAACGGCTCCGCGCATCCTTGTCGCACGATCCCGCGCGGTGCGACAGCACCGCTCCATCTCCATTCTGAACCACAACAAGGACAACAACAGAATTAGGGGAGGAGGGTCGGCCGTGTTTGTGCGGTCCGGCCCCCTCCCGTTAATCGATATCAAGCGGCTAAGATTACAAAGAACGCTCAAATATTCACGAACAAATATTCAAACCCCTACCTCAAGCATTGTCGTCGAACGAGGTTTGTCGCCGAAAGGGACGTTGAGGAATTGATCGTCGCGGAAGAAGAGGATTGTTGGCGTTTTTTGATCTCTGAGGAATGCGTCTTTCGCCGTCGTCCGTCGTCGGAGGTCTGCGTTCCTCGTCGGCGACGGTACGTTCTCTGGGTTCTTAGATGAAGAATGAAGGACTTCAAGACTCCTCTTTTCTCCCAAAAACTAAACACAACAAGCCCAACAATAATAAAATAAGCCACCTCTTATTTTATTACCCAAGCCTTAAGCTTGAAATTCAAAATTTAAATGACTTAAGTAATTAAACCTAAGTAATCAAAAGAAGGGTTATGGGGGGTTAGGGTAAATGAAGGGGTGGGGTTCGTGTGGGCCCCACCGCCCTCATAACCTCTCATGGGAAGTTGGGTGGTTGTGGGCCCCACCAATAACTTCCCATTAGATAATTAAACTAACTAAGATAAAATAAATTTTCACATTATTTATTTTACCTAACATTTCATTCCCTAATTTTTTAACAACTCCTCCTGAGAAAATACAACTCCAGTAAAGGTCATCTTAAGAAATTACTGGTGTTGCGGTTCCATCGGTGCCCTCGGAATTCGATTCTGAGCACCGGTCCAAATGTTAGGAAATTCCGCTCGTTCGTTCACTGAACGTACCCAAGCGAAACTTTGGATGAAAATTCTGGGCACACCGGGCCTCGGAATCAGGTGTCGTCAGAAATTGCGTTCTTGTAAAATCCCAAAGAAAATTAAGAAAAAAAAATTTTCCATTGAATTTTACGGGTCTTTACATTACTCCCACCTCAGGGCTTTATGTCCCCGTAAAGATACATCATAAACTAGGGGAACAAATGTGGGTACTGCGCATGCATCTGAGCCTACCGCTCCCAAGTGCTCTCCTGTAGGTTCCCGTGCTTCCATCTGATTCGCACTAGAGGAATTGACCGTCCATGTAGGACCCGCTCCTATCGATCCTAGATCTCCACTAGGACCTCCGAAAAAGTCGCCCCATCATCAACGTCCATCTCCCCATGGTCAATTATATGCATCAGGTCATGCACGTATCTCCTCAGCTGAGATACGTGGAAGACGTCGTGCACCCAGTGCAACTGAGGTGGTAGAGCCAGGCGATAAGCCACCTCTCCAGTCCTAATAAGGACCTGGAATGGTCTGATGAAGCGTGGAGACAACTTACATCCTCAGCCAAATCTCCGTAATCCACGTCGAGGTGAGACCCATAAGAATACGTAGTCGCCATCCTCGAACACTAGTGGCCTCCACCTCCTGTTAGCATAGGACTTATGCCAGCTCTGAGCTGTCCTCATCCGCTCCTGGATGACCTGGACCTTCTCTGTCGTGGCCTGAACCATCTCCGATCCCACAAGTACTGACTCCCCAGGGTCTGTCCAGCATAGCGGTGATCTTCAAGGTCGGTCGTACAACGCCTCGTATGGTGCCATTATGACGGTGGAGTGGTAGTTGTTGTTGTACGCGAACTCCACCAAGAGTAGGTGGTCCTCCCAGTTGCGACCAAAGTCGAGGACACATGTGCGGAGCATGTCCTCGAGATTCTGAATGGTCCTCTCCATCTGACCATCTGTCTGAGGGTGAAAGGTGGTGCTCAGACATAGCTGTGTCCCAAACGCCTCCTGCAACCCCTTCCAAAGTTTGGAAGTAAAGCGAGCACCCCGATCGGAGACGAAAATGATGGCACACCATGTAGACACACAACCTCCTAAACATAGAGATGTCCCAAGATCTCCACTGATCCCTGATATTTAATGGGTAAGAAGTGAGCCGACTTGGTGAGTCAGTCGACAATCACCAAAATGGAGTCGTAACCTCTGGAAGTGCGTGGAAGTCCAGTCACGAAGTCCATAGATATCCCATCCCACTTCCACTTCGGGACCTCCAAGGGATGTACCAGGCCTGCTGGTACCTGGTGCTCCGCCTTCACCTGCTGGTAGGTGAGGCATCAAGAAACAAACTCTGCAACAACCTTCTTCATACCCGGTCACCAGTGCTGTTGTCTTAGATCCTGGTATATCTTTTCCACCCCTGGATGTACCGCTATAGGGGATGTGTGGAACTCCCTCAGCACCTCCTCCTGTAAAGAAACTGGTACCATGGTACGTCCTCTGAAAAGGATGATGTGCTCTCCTCCCACAGAGAATCCATCAGGTGCCTGTCCTGAGGATATCTGTGCACGCCGCATCTCACAGTCAACGTCTACATGCTACGCCTCTCTGACCCAATGTAGAAGTGGAGGAGTAACTGTGAGTGACTGTAGAAAGGCTGGTCCACCACTATCCACAAAAGATATCTATAAAGAGGCTAGCTGCTCTGTCGCCTCCCCAAGTAGCTGAATGACTGTCCTCCTACTGAGGGAATCAGCTACTACGTTCCCCTTTCCAGGAGTATAGACTATCTCAAAGTCATAATCCTGGATGAACTCGAGTCATTGCCACTTTCTCAGGTTCATGTCCTTCTGTGAGAAAATGTACTTGAGACTCTGGTGGTCAGAAAAGACTGTAAAGCGCTCTCCCATCAGCAAGTGTCGCAACATCTTTAGAGCGAAGGCCACTGCTGCCAACTACATGTCATGGGTAGCATAGTTATTCTCATGATGACTCAACTGATGTGATCCATAGGCGATCACTGCCCGCTCTTGCATCAAGACACATCCGAGTCCAGTCCCTGATGCATCGCAGTAGACTATGTACCCTACTCCCTCCTCCGGTATCCTCAAGATAGGTGCACTGGTCAATCTATGTCCCTGCTCCTGGAAGCTCTGCTGAAATCTATCTGACCACACGAAGGGTTTCCCCTTCTTCGTCAAATCCAATAGTGGTTCCGTAACTCTAAAAAAGTCTATCACGAATCTCCGGTAGTATCCAGCTAGCCCCAAGAAACTCAGCACCTCTATCACGATCCTGGGTGGCTCCCAAGCTAGCACTGTCGCGATCTTCGCAGAATCCACCGCAACTCCCGCCTCAGAGATGACGTGTCCCAAGAAGTGGACCTCACGTAACAAGAACTGACACTTTGAGAGATTTCCATAAAGTTGGTGCTCTCGGAGTATGTCTAGTACAACCCGCAAGTGGTAGGCGTGCTCCTCCTCAGTCGTCGAATATATCAAAATGTCGTCGATGAAGACCACGACAAATCGATCGAGGTATGGCCGAAAGATCCTGTCCATGAGGCCCATGAACACTTTTGGAGAATTGGTTATGCCGAATGGCATAACCAAGAACTCATAGTGGCCATACCGACACCTGGAGGCCGTCTTCTGTAGGTCCTTGTCCCGAACTCTGAGCTGATGATAGCCTGACCTGAGGTCTATCTTCGAGAACCGCCGTGATCCCTTGAGCTGATCTAAGAGGTCGTCAATACTCGGTAGTGGATACTTGTTCCTCACGGTAACCTGGTTCAGGGAACGATAGTCGACACACAGTCGCAACCTCCCGTCCGCCTTCTTGGAAAACAATATCGGGGAAGCCCAGGGTGAAACACTAGGTCAGATGAATCCCTTTCCCTACAAGTCCTCCAGCTATACCCGTAGCTCTCGAAGCACGGTGGGATCCATCCGATATGCTGGGGTAGATATCGGGGCTTTCTCGAGGTAGAGGTCAATATTAAAGTCTACCTCTCTGCGAGGAGGTAGTCCTGGAACATCGTCGGGAAAAACATCCGCATACTGATCCACCATTGCAGGTATGCTCGGACTCCGTACATCAACTACTCCAAGGATGAGGCTAGCCAACTAATGAGTGATGGGCTACCCTCTACTCTATGTGAGTCCATCCTGTGCTGCATAGGTTCCCTTCTCGCCGGTGAAGGTGAACCTACTTCCATCGGTGCGAACACATCACACCTTGCGCCTAATACAGTCTATCTGAGCATGAACGGTAGATAACCAATCCATGCCCAAGATGACGTCGTAAGGCCTCGACGCCGCTACAAGAAGATCCCAGCCGAAGCTCTAGCCTCCTAGAGTAAGCTCACACTGCCGTCACAAGTGCGTAATCGTCGAGTCTGCTCCCGTAGGGGTCTCTAGCCGTAAGGATCGAGCCAACGGATCTGTCGAAATCTCTGACCTACGAACAAGGGCAGCATCAATGAAAGAATGACTCACTCCTGAATCTATAAAAACTGCAGCATGGGTGGAATAGACACAGATAGTACCTCGAATCATCTTGGGCATGCCATGGTCATAGGCCTTCGCTGCCTGGAGTTGTGCCTGTCTCTGCCTGCCAGCTCCTTGTGTTCGGGGTGGACCTCCTGGTGGTGGTGGTGGTAGTGCCTCAAAGTGTCGCCCACCACCTTCTGCTCAGCCATCTCCTCTGCCTCGTCCGCCTGCTCCTTGCGGACTGCCACGATCGACCCTCTGCCTCTGCCTGGGTGGTACCTCAACCGTATGCTGCTCCTCAGCATGGCAGGTCAGGCAGTCACGATCCATGTTGCCTTGCCCGCCACATGCGTAGCACTGACTGCCTCTTGAAAGACTGGCGCTGCGCTGTGTGCCCCACACCTCTGAGCCAGTGTCCTGAGGTCATCCACCTGAGGGTCTGGTCCGCCTGGACCCATGTGTTATCCGTCGACTGCCAGCTGCAGAAGACTCTGCTACGTGTCGCCCTGTGGTAGGTCTCACTGCTGATGTAGGCTCAGCAAGAAAGCTCTCGATGAGAAGGGCTCGCTCCAGTACCCCTGCCTGTGTTGGAATTCTGAGGGAGATCAGAGATGCTTTGATCTCATGCCTCAATCCCTTCTCTAATGTCTGGGCCCAGAAGAATGGGTCATATACCATGTACGTCGAATAGCATAAGAGATCGGTAAATCTCGCCGAGTACTGGGCGACCATCAAGCTGCCCTACCGCAGCTGTAGAAGCTTATAGATGCGCACCACACGGAGGGTGGATGGGACGAACTCCGAGCAGAAGAGGATCTCAAAGTCCGTCCAGAGGAGTGATGCCTCATCGTGTACCTGGAGCATCAATCTCCACCATCTGCCTGCTTCCGCGTGCAGGAGACTCGCTACAAGGATCGCCATGAGATCTGCTGGTATCCCTACAAAACGGAAAACTCATAAAACTACCTCCAGCCAATCCACGACTGCCTGGGGGTCCGTCTCCCCGCGGAACCTGGGCGGTCGCTGACGATGGAACTCGTGAAGTGCACTAAGGTGACGTGCACTCTCAGCGGCTAGGGCTGGTGGCATCGGTGGCTCGACGGGTAGTGGTACCGCCGGTGCCTCTGCAGTAATAGGGCCCTGCACCGATGCCTCGTTTCTCGGTGAGCTGTTGTCACATAAAAAACTTGGAACCCTAGCTGGCTGCCATCGTGGGGCTATCCAAAAAAGAGACAGGTGTGCCACGGTCAAACAATATACCTGGTGAGCTGACACAAAGTAATCACAAAGAAATCTTGAAACACACATGCAATCAATGTTTTCGTGCTCTAAGTCGGAAATCAGAAGTCAGGGTCCTGGTGTACGGATACGTCGGCCACCGCACCAACACTGGACTCCCTGGACTGATAACCACACTCAATACTCTAAACACTATTTCTTCACATAGAAAAATATCAGAGTCTTGAGTTCTATGGTAGAACTGAACTCCTCTAATACCAATTTGTCACGACCCATCCTCGGGGCCTGTGACGTGACTACCCCAAGCCCGCCTTCCATAGGCCAGGGGATGGCGACTAGCACCAAGGCATGAATCCCGATAAAAAGGGGAAGGCATTGCCTTGTAAAGTAAACAAACACACAGAGTATGTAAGCAGAAGTAAACACTAAGTAAAATTGGGTACAAAAGTAAGTGCGGAAAAGTAAGTGGGCCAGAATAAAAACCCAAACTGAAAGTAAAGTACAACTGAAAAAAAGTACAGAAACTGAAAAATAAAGCCACAATGTCGAGTTGTCCACTGGAAGTCCCACATGAAGGGTGGGTACAGATAGCCTCCACAGTTCCTCGGGTCCAGCCGTCCGCTCCGTGTACGTCCCGCCCAGTGGTCCACCTCCACGTACCGACTGCTCCACTAGCCTCTACCACGATCAGCGCTGTCCGTCGTCTGAAACCAACCAAACATAGTGCGGGCATAGCCCGTGTAGGGGTGAGTATACCCTACTCAGTAGGGACTCCGAGATCCCCGAAGGTCTCCCAGAATCCACAATGGATAATCCACAAAGGAAAGAAACAAAAATGAAGTATCATCTGAATCTACTTAGGTATATGCCCATACATATACCTAAGTCATCAATCCTAGTTCGACTCCAACATCCGATCCCAAGTGTGATCACCACCACACAGGATAACACAACAAAATCCACATAGGAAAGCAAGTAAATCATAACGAAGATAGAGATTAAAAGTCAAGATTCAGCTCATACAGGTATTCTTCTTTGTAAGATGATAAAGATGATCAGATATATCCACTGATTCATCTAAGCTGTCGGACCCACATAGGATCGATAGGTACTAACCCACACAATGACCCACAAAGGATCGATAGGTACAAACCCCCGCAGTGACCCACACAGGATCTGACCCACACGGGATCGGTATGCGCTGGCCCACACAGGACCGCTGAGCACTGACCCACACAAGATCTGACCCACACAGGATCGGTAGCACTGACCCACGTAGGATCGCTGAGTGCTGTAGTCGTCGCCGTCGAATCCACAGAGGATTTCTTTACAGTTGTCATCTTCGTCGCAATCGCAGCCAGCTCTAGGGTTTCTGCACACAACAAGCTCGTTCGAGAGGGTACTCTCAACGAGTCGAGGGGCTGATACATCAACTGACACGAAGTCCGGAGTTGATGTATCGAAAAGTTCCGTATCCTCAACAAGAACTAAACGTCACAGACGGCGTGTCAATCGGACGTCCGGTCTGAGAGTTATTGGTTTTTTCTTCCCAGGGGACCGGTTGATTTTTAAGTCAAAACTAACCCGATCGTACTCCAAATGCGTCCAAACCTCGGGCGGAGTAAGCCAAAGGGTCCGTCTCACTAAGAGGAATCCAACAAAGTCGACGGCACGTCAATCAGACATCCGGAGCTCAAGTTATAAGCGTTTCCACTCCGAGGGCCCGGTTGGTTTCGTGTACGAACCAACCTGACCGAACCCAAAGTTATTTGAAACCTTGAGTGTAATATACCAAAACGACCATCTCGATCCAAGGACTCCATCGTAGCTGACGGTTTATCGATCGGAGGTCCGTAGCCCAAGTTATGGGCAAAAGACCGGAAGAGGTTTAAAAATGGGGGTTTCGGGCCCGGACCGACCCGGCCCGAGACCCCCCTGGGTCGACCCGAACGGGGGCGGGTCCGGCCTGCTTGGCCGTGGCCCGGCCCGGCGCGCTGGATCGGTCCGCTGTCGAGCTCGGTTTAACCGAGCTGGGCGGACAAGGGGGGGGGGGGGGGCGCTGCCCCCTGTCTAAATAAATGCGGACCCCATGTGGGGGCCGCTCCTCTCTTCCATCCGGGGGTTTCGAACCCACGGTCTTCCCCCTGACCGGCTGGCCCGCTTCGGCCAGCTGACTACTGCCGCCACGGGACTGGCGGGGTCTCATCCCCCTGCTCCTACGCCTGCGGTCATAAACCGGCCGTCGATCCCTGCTTCGCCGCGGCCTCAGGCCGCGGCCTTGGTCCGTCCGGCGCGGCGCAACGGCGCCGCGCCCCTCCGCTGTGGCCCTGCTCCGGCCGTGGTGCCGTTGTGGTTCTATGATGCGGCGCGATGGCACCGCAACCATGTTCGATTTCAACGGCGTGGCGCAACGGCGCCAGGCATCCTTTTCGCACGATCCCGCGCGGTGCGACGGTACCACGCCATCTCCGTTCCGAACCACAACAAGGACAACAACATAATTAGGGGAGGAGGGTCGACCGTGTTTGTGCGGTCCGGCCCCCTCCCGTTAATCGATAGCAAGCGGCTAAGATTACAAAGAATGCTCGAATATTCACGAAAAAATATTCAAAACCCTACCTCAAGCGTTGTTGTCGAACGAGGTTTGTCGCGGAAAGGGATGTCGTGGAATTGATCATCGCAGAAGAAGAGGATCTTTGGTGTTTTTTGATCTCCGAGGAAGGCGTCTTTCGCCGTCATCCGTCGTCGGAGGTCGCCATTCCTTGTCGGTGGCGGTACGTTCTTCGCATTCTTCGACGAAGAACGAAGGACTTCAAGACTCCTCTTTTTCTCCCAAAAACTCAACACAACAAGCCCAACAATAATAAAATAAGCCACCTCTTATTTTATTACCCAAGCCTTAAGTTTGAAATTCAAATTTAAATAACTTAAGTAATTAAACCTAAGTCATCAAAAGAAGGGTTATGGGGGGATAATGGAAATGAAGGGGTGGGGTTGGTGTGGGCCCCACCGCCCTCATAACCTCTCATGGGAAGTTGGGTGGTTGTGGGCCCCACCAACAACTTCCCATTAGAGAATTAAACTAACTAATATAAAATAAATTTGCACATTATTTATTTTACCTAACATTTCATTCCCTAATTTTTAACAACTCCTCCCGAGAAAATACAACTCCAGTAAAGGTCTTCTTAAGAAATTACTGGTGTTGCGGTTCCATCGGTGCCCTCATAATTAGATTCCGAGCACTGGTTCAAATGTTAGGAAATTCCGCTCATTCATTCACTGAACATACCCGAGCTAAACTTCGGATGAAAATTCCTGGCTCATCGGGCCTCGGAATCAGGTGCCGTCAGAAACTGCGTTCTTGTAAAATTCAAAAGAAAATTAAGAAAAAAATTTCCCTTAAATTTTACGGGTCTTTACAATCTCATTTAATTAATTATAATTAAAAAATATTGTTTTGTGGAAACTCAGTGTTTCATGTAATGCAAGACACATTAGTGTTACTTATAACACAATACAATTCGGTGTTGCATGTTGCAAAAAATTATGTTAGGGTATCGTATAAAGAAATATTAACATATTTTAGCATAAAAAAGAAATAATAATTTTTTTTCTTTCATATAACACAAACTATATTCAGTGTTGTGTAAAATGAAAAATTTCAAAAAGATTAAATTAATTTGAAAAAAAATTCACAAAAACATGGGGTGATACATTCTACCCCCATTAAAATGAACTTTTTCCTCAGAATTTCTTAGGTTATCAATGGTTTAATACTTTTAAGTTTTAATAAAACTCACATTGTAAAAATGAACACTGATTATTCCTTTAAAAATGGAAAGTTGGAACCATAATAGTTACCCAACGTAACTCATAGTTGGGTTTCCATGTAAAAAAAATTGGTGGGAACTGAAAACATGGACTTTGAAGAAAATCATAAATATTCTTATGGAGTAATTGATGCAATTAATTAAAAATAAGTGAATGATCAATGAAAATTTGTGGGGACTCAAAGTCATAAATCTGTGATTATTTAAAACACCACTAATTCAACAAAAATTAAGGTATTAGGAAAATAGTTTTTTTGTTCATTTTCTTAATGTTGAGTAATTATTTTATTGAACAAGAATATAAGTAAATATATTGTCTTCATATAATTCTATAAAAAAAAATTCATTCTTTGGTTATGATTTGATTAATTTTTAATTCATCCATTATTTCATGAAATGGATATCTAGAAATTAAATTTGATTCCTTAAGCAATAAAATACAATTTTAACAAATATTAAGGCCATTTAAAGAATGAAATGTCTAACTATTTGTCTCTAACTATTTTTAAAAATCAATATGGTTAATTCATTAATCTATAAACATAAAAATTAATACTACTGGTTCATCATTAATATTTATTCATTAAATTGTTTAACTAAAAAGTAATAAATTCACATTAACTTGGAAATCATGTAGGCCAATGGTTTGTGTGAAACCTTTATTTTCCTTTGGTCATGGGTTCAATACCTACGAACTTTCCATACTTGATAGGGTGTCACCGGACATATGGGATTTTCTTTTCTAAAACCACATTGATATAATTTCCAAAATAAATACTATGGGAATTCATGAAATAAGGATAATCACTAAATATCCTTTTAACTAAGGTTTTCAATACAACCTCAATATATAAATACTTCATTTGATGTTCAGCATAAACATTCCATAAATGGTTATCCTTATAACCCTTCCAAAAGATGAAAATCCAAAATTTTAGAAAGAAATTCATGAAGTTATCTTAACATTGATGCCCCCTATATCACAATCTAGCTCTTGGTTTTCACAATCCAAACATGTGAATACCCTCATAATATATTCTATCGAAATAAGGTAATAACCTAAATTACCATAAATCCATTCAGAAAACATGAATTATTCCTTATTCCAAATATTACTTGATATATTCCTTAAATCCAATAAGTATTAAACTTCATCCATGATAACATAGACTAATTTTCCAATAAATCCTTTATTATCTTTGATGTCATAAATATTATCCAATTTACTTTATATAAGTCATCAAATATTTATCCATATAAAATATTATTTTCTCATCCTTAAGAATGTGTTAAGGGTTATCTTCCCTTAATATAACCTTTCCATTAAATCAATTTTCTAGGTCCTCAGTAATATTTAATATATTCTTTAAAATATAAAAAAATCTACAAACAATCCTTCTATACTTCATGATTCATATAACATAATCTATGAATTCCAAAACATATAAACTTCAATACTAAAATTTTATTCTTAAACCATTACTCAAGCTTCATTAAATTATTCCATAATACCTATTTTCTATAATATGAAATATTAATCATGTATTAATGTTCCTCAACCTTCATCTAATCATGATTCTTGTGTTTAATATAAAAAATACTTGAAGAACATTCCATACCTTTCACATGCAGTTTGTGGTATCCTTATCTTTAGAATTATATACAATACTCATACCAACTTTCTGATTCTATTTATAAGGTTTCCACATATGACATAGTTTTTTATAATTCCCATACTTTCCACATCTAAAACATTCAATGTTAACCTACTACCATTTAGTTACTTATATTGACTAAGACCATAAAGCATAGGGTGAAAAATTATTATCACAGAAAAAAATAACATAATCATGAAAATTTAATTATAGAATGTGTAAATAATGACACATACTTCTTTAATCAATGAAGCCTTAGGTTTATCCTAGGTTATTCATAGTCTTCTTCTATTTAAATCCTTTATGATGGTTCAGAAGGAGTTTCTAAATTCTAAAAGCATATCTCTTGAGAGTGTCAAACCAGGTGCACAGTAAGGCCCATTATTGTATACCAAGTTACACTCGAGTCAAACCTGACACACCTTGTCACATTTGTTACTTTTATGTACATTTGTCCTAGATCCACCTCTACTTTTTGTATCCAAACATGGATGTATTTTTAAGAATTCACTCACTCAATCCTTTACCAAAATTCTAGAACATTTTTATAAACATTAAGTCATCCTTAGACTTATCCTTAGAGACACCCATAAACATATTCTCATATATATCCCTAGGGATATCAATATATTTTTTTATTTCTAGTTTTAAAAGGTTGAATAAACCACCATGTGACACCAATTATAAAGACTCGTACTTCACATACATGGATATTACCTCATTTTATATGAATGTTTAGAACATTACAAAAATGCAAGTCTGAGGACCATAACAGTTTAGTGTATTTGGAAACATTGAACACATTCATCAAATTTGGTGAAAGATCTTTTAATTCTTCCTTAAAGATCTTCTCCTTTATTACTCTTACTTAAAACCATTCTTCATAACTTGGGGAAAATAAATATAAGAAAGGGGTGAGATCGAACACTCATTAAGGGTTAATAAAGGAAATCCATAATCATAACATGAACATAAGGGTATGAGAACGTGAGAATAAAATTTGAAGATCATACCCTCCAAGAAAATATTATAATCTTGATAAATGGAATAATTATGGTTATTTCATAAGACATGAATCATAATTTAATTGGGTACATAATACATGAAAACGTAACATACAAATAAAACATGGAATTGTGACATATACATCAATGGATAACATCATGAACATGTATAAGTAGGAATAATTTCACCCATTATGTTAAGGACATTAAATCTGGCTCTCACATAGACTTATGGGCATGCAAATAGGTCCAATCATAATTTTGTGAACATGTAATTAGGTTATTAAAAAACATTGTGAACATATAATCGGGTTCACTCATAAACTTATATACATGAAACTGGGTCTATGTATAACATTTTTAACATTTAATCAGGCTTAAACATAACATTTTGAACACATAATAAGGTTCAATCATAACATTTTGAACATGTAATCAAGTTCACACATAATATTATGATCACATTATATGGTTCACTCATAACATTGTGATCATGTAATCAGGTTCACACATAAACTTATGAAAATGAAACCAGGTCCATGCATAACATTATGAACATTTAATCAGGTTCACACATAACATATATACTCCTGATTCATCCATCAACACTCAATAAATTAGAGGGTGATATAGGTTTAACCTGTTACATAATACATGTTCCACAAGATTATCTGCAATAATCATATCATAACCCATGAAATTAAATGGGTATAATAAACATTTCATCATATCATTACCTATGGAAAAGAGATAGGCCACATAATCATTTAATCAAAGCATAACCTATGAAAAGAAGCATGTTTCAAAAAAATATAACCCGTGGAATAGAAATGGATTTGATAAGAATAATTCCATAAAAGAATAAACAATTAAAGAAATAATATGAGTAGAACCTTGTGATAATTTTCCATAAGATAATGAGTAACGTCAAAGTATGTCATCTTATATGGAAAATAATTTTGAAATATCTTTTTGAATTTTTATGAGGAAAATATCCTTTCTTCTTTGAAAAGTCTTTTTAAAATATAAAACTTTTAAAAATATATTTTATTTGAAAATTCATGGAAAACTTAGAAATAAATATTGGAATAATTTTTAAAACCTTTTTAAACTTATAAAAGAAGCCTGAAAATACTTTGAAAACCGTTTTACTTGAAATCATATAAAAGATTCTTGAAATTGTTTTTGAAACCCATTTTGGTTGAAAACTTATAAAATAAGTGTTAAACCCCTTTGAAACCCTTTTTCTTTGAAAGATGAAAAATAATATTCAAATTTTTTTAAAACCTATATCTTTTAGAACACATTGAAAACTTATAAATAACTATTGAAAATGTTTTGAAAAAAATTTATTTGAAAATAATTTTAAAACATATAAAGAAATCTTGAAAATGTTTTGAAAACCATTTCTTTGAAAACACTTTGAAAACTTATAAAGAATGATTGAAAACATTTTGAAAATATTTTCTTTAAAAATGCTTTGAAAATTTATAAATAAATATTTAAAATGTTTTGAAACTAGTTTCTTTGAAATCACTTTGAAAACTTATAAATAAATCTTGAAAACATTTTGAAAACCATTTTGTTGAAAATACCTTGAAAACTTATAAATAAATATTGAATTTTTTTTAAAACAATTTCTTTAAAAACAATTTTAAAATTTAAATAATTCTTGAAAACATTTTGAAAACCATTTTAGAAATAATGGTTTTGAAATAACATGGATTTCCAACCAAATAGAGAGGTAAAGTCAATTTTCTTAAAAACAATTTCTTATTCAAATTATGTTTTAAAGAGTGTAAAAATGGTATTAATACATGAATATAACACGAATATATAGAGTTTAAGATAATTCATGAGTTATTTTGAGATATGGATCATAATAGTTCATCAAAGGAAGCATCATCATATACCATCTCGATAAAGGATGAGATTGTTTCAATAAACTATTAGCACATGGAAAATTTGAATTATAATAACTATGTAATAAAATTAAATTACATAAATCTTGAAATATAATTAAAATAATTTTATTCTTGATTTAACATGTCAAATGTAGTATATACACCTCATAGAAAAATATAGGTTCATAACATGGCATGTGTCTCAAAGAAGGAAAATTGAGACAAAATTACATTACCAATTTTGTAACTTTTGAAACACAAAATACATGAAAGAATGTTCATAAAATGGATATGTAAATAAACATAAATTTATTTATAAGAATCATATAATACACTTATGGTAAGTATAAACACCACATAATAATTACAAGGTTAACATGACACGTGTCTCGTGGAAAATAAAGGAGAGACAAGAAACCCTTACTACATGAGTAAATTTAGAATCATGATCCCCATAAAATAATTACATAATTTTAAAGATTTTAATATCATTAAATAAAGTAAATTAATGATATAAAATGTCATATGGAAGAATATACACCACACAAAATAATCGAGTGGTGAATATGGCATGTATCTCACGGAATTAAAAAGTGAGATGAAATTCCATTACATTAAGTCTTGAATTTATTCATATACATTAAAACCTACTATATAATAAATATAAGTTTATTATAAATATATTAAAAATACATATTATTATATATATAATACCATATATTATTTTTATGACTTTATATTACTTATTTATTAACAACTCAATGTCAATGTTACGTTTCAGGTGACATCCACTTTATTTTTTGTATATATTTTGACTTGTTATTCCTGATCCTATTATTTAGATCATTATTAACTTATTTACAGAATTTAATAGATGGTATGAATATAATATATTTTCATTATATATGTATTTATAATAATATATATAAGATATAAATATGGAACGAAATACACAGATCATGGAGATGGTAGGTCGTATGTATGCTTGAAAGCTGCTTCTGTTTTATTATTGTATTGAAAGAAAAAAAGTAAATGAAATGTCTATATATATATAATATCATTTCTGTATAAATATTATGTAATATATATCAAATAAAATTCCAAAAACACATCCTTAATCCATCCCTTGGAAAGTGTGAAATAATCATATCGCTTTGAGGAGGCTCTAGTCCACACTTCTACAAACACTGTTATCATAATCACAAAAAAATGAAAAAAAGGTATGTTCTATATAAAAATTATACAATAATACATATATTATAAATATAACATATATAATATATAAAAATAATGTAAATCATAATTCCTAACCATGAAAGGTGGTAAAGGAAAAAACAAACAAAATCATTTCGTGATGTGATAGTTCGCCTTACACAAGAACGTTAAGTTTGTTACCCATTAAATGGAAGTGTGTGTATGTGTAGATAGAACCATTATTATGACAACATATCACAATATTGAGAATATTTAGGCCATTATGTATTAATGGAATAAGAATAATTTGGGTAGTGGTGAAAGAAAATAAAGGAAAGGTGCTTGAGAAAAGATGTTACCTCTTCTTTGGGTAACTCTTTTTAGTTTGCACCAAAGCGCTTCCTTGGTTAGATTTTTTACAAAGGTATGCTTCAAGGAGAAATTTATGGATGTTAGGAAGTAAATTGGGAAGATTTTAGTTGAACTTAAGTGGTTTTATAGCTGTGAATAATGGGGATAGTTGGTGGACTATTATAGGGAAGGGAAATGACACACTTAGCATTTTTGAAAACAAGCTAGGTATACCCACGTCTTTACCTAACAAAAGTATTAAAAAATCAACCAAAATTAATAATGGAATGTTTATGTCAGAAATATAGATATCCAATGGGTTTATTACAAGTGTATAGGTCATTTGGGCCCTTAATTTTATGTTTTATTCTCTTCTTAATTTTAATTTTACCTTAATCACTATGATTAATCTTTATCAATTTCACTAATATTTTAGTTAAAATATTTATTTTAACTTATTTGAATATAAATATTATAAATATTAAAACCATGTATTTATATTTTTGAAAATTAAATTCTTATAAGTATTAAAATTAAGTTTAATGCCAATCTCGGAGACGTGGTGAGAAAGAGGGTTTTTAAAGTGAGAATGTTCAAACGTTCATTAAGATTTTATATCTAAATTAAATATAAAAATGATTAGAAAGACCTAAATTTTATTAATATATGTATAATTTATCTATTTTTAGTTGAAAATCAACTTAAAATCTAAATAAATTGTATAAATAAATTATACAAAAAACAGTTTTTTATTAAAATTCAGTATTGTTTACTATTCATCCAAAAATGAAGTTTCTCAGAAAAATCCCAAAAATTCACCTTATGATAATTTCAAAATTATGAATTAAAAAACAACGTTTGTTTTATCAAATTCAATTTCTAATGGTGTCCAAAATTAATTTTATTATTGTTCACAAAAGGATATAAAAAGTAGTTCTTTGAGAAAATAATATTTCCAAACCTATAAGGACTTTACCAAAAATATTGTTTTGTAGAAACTCAGTGTTGCGAGCAAGGCAAGCCACATCAGTGTTGTGTATAATGTAAGCCACGTCAGTGTTTCATGTAACAAAAACTTTTCTTGGGGATACATATAAATAAATATTTAGATAATGTAGAATACAAATCAATAATAACTTAGTGCTTTTATAAAACATAAGTTATATTCAGTGTTGTGTGAAATGAAAATTTTTAAAAATATTAAATTAATTAAAAAATAAATAAATTTTACAAAACCTCCCAGTTTTATAGAGGGAACCACATTTTCACATTTCATATCTATTTATCTTTCTGTTAATTCTTATCATTTGTCTTATTTTTTGTTATACCTTATTTATCAATAAATGTAGTATCATTTACTAATCTATATAGTGTTTGACACTCTTATTAAATTCTTTTCATCTGTACTCCCATGTATAACTGTAAAAGAGGATATGTGTGACTTGAACTCTTTATCTCCCACAAAGAACCATGGAAGAGGCTTGTGTATAGCCTGGACTATCCTAGTATAGTTGTCTATAAAAACCAAATCCATTTTGGGGATCAATTTATTTTATAATAAACTACTTAGCATTAGGTGATTGTCAAGTAAAGGGGGTTATGTATTGGATTATGACTAGACTCATTTAAATTTCCCTTGTGTGATTTATTATTTTGGTTTTCACTTGTTTTAAATAAAAAATCCATATCGATTTAAAACTAAATAACAAAACTTACTTTGATAGTTAACTTTAACTTTTTTTTAAATAAAGTGTTTTATTCAAATAAATTAGTTTCAAAAGATACAAAGAGTTTTCAAAATTGTTTTTAATTGAGTTTTGATCAAAATTATAAGAACATTTTTGTAAGATCAAATTATATAATTCTATAGTTTTAGTTGACTATGTGTTTTTTTTATAAATTGGGTGATTTAAGTTTTAAAATATTTTTAACATAAATTTTTAATTATAAGCTCAATTAACCCCCCCTCTTGAGTGTTCCAATTGGACCAAAATTTGGAATAATATGATGTATATTTTTTCAAATAAATTTTACTATGATCTAGATGTATTTAACGATCTTAAATTTCGTGTAGATCTAAATTTTAGTCCTTGTGGATAATCATATAAAAGAAGGAACATCTGCTAATCTACCACCTAATTTTAATGGAACTAACTATTCGAATTGGAAGATCAAGATGAAACTTCATTCTGGAAGTATGAGATTTGATATATGGACTATCATTTAAGATAGATATGAAAAACCAAAGCAACAAGTGTCATTAGTGTTGTCAATGTCTTATGTGTTCTCAATATTGAAACTATTTTCAATACTTGTCACCAGTTACATATAATCATGTATTCCAATGAGTATATGAGTATCTCTATCTGCCAATATGTACCTGGGTATCCCTTTTTTTAAAAACCCATATAAAGAATTTATACCTCTACTTCACTAACTTCTTCTATTTAATGATAATTAAATAAAAGTCAAAAAAATTAATGGGGGGTATTGTCTGAACCTTGTTACTGGGTTAGTCCATGCTCATAAGAATTGCATGAAATTTATATGATACCAACAAAACATAAAAAAGGAAATAAGTATCCAGACCACTAGGCACATTAGAGGATTTAGAGTCATGCCTAATCATTATATATCGAGAAAGTGATCCCAATATTATCGTGATACATTGAGTGACTCAGTACCCAAGAGATTTAAAAACTTTAGATGAACCACATACCAACATTTTAGGAACTGGTTGGCCCATCCCCATCCCTATTTGTCACTGTCGCAACAGATAAAGGGCCCACCACCGATTCCCTCAGACACCAGGGTCAGATTCTGGTCGTGGCCAGCATAGATATCCAACAGAGGGACCCCCCCTAGATTCTTCCTCCATCCACTTCTCTAGCATCTCCACCCTATATCAGGTGTAGGGATTCACCTCATCGCTATAAATTTTGGTCATAGTCCCATTGTCGGTCCCCAGGATCACTAGGCATGGGATTCACCAGACGTCGAAGTGTCTGGTGAGGCTCCCTATGTTTTGATCCCTAAAGGGAAGCTCTATCCATGACATAGAACTGAAATAGGAACAGAAATAGGATTCCTCAAATCATTGGAAGCAAACACTATTTGGAACCCCTTTCCTTTATAGATAGAATTACGCAAGTGGTAATTATATATCTAATTATAAATTAATTATGAATTACATGTGAAGATCCTCTTCCTATGGATCCATTGTATTAATATAGTCTATTTATATTTTTTTTCATTGTACATGATCTCATGATTATGTAAAGAAACAATAAAACATGATTTAAGACTAAAAACCGAGTTGGGAGTACCTTTACAGGATGCTTCCACTATTCCCGAGAACTACATCAGTGAGGTCATAAAGCTCTTTGATTTCTCATGATGGAACCCAATAGTTGAATGCTAGTGATATAAAATATTTAGTGCATGTTTCTAGGATCTATAAGATTTCTATATTAACACCTTTGAGCCACGACACTCCATTAGTAAGTGAATTAAATCAGTAATTTCAAAAGAACTATGTACTATTTACTATTTCATTTGATTTTTTCATGCTTAAATTGAATTGAACGATGTCCTTTGAGAAATTCAGGTAATTGGTTTTATGAATTATTTTTTTAACATTAATCCAAACCCAAAATTAAAATAATGTATATTTCATACTTCTTTGTGACCCAGGTTCCTTCAATCACAAATGGATGGAGCGACAACACATTTAGAGATAATATGACAACTAAGATGCAGAAGACATTAAATATATTAGAAGGTGTTAAATGTTCTTGAAATAGATCTCTAAAAAAGGAGGATATGTCAAGAAAATGAAGGATTAATCTTATGAAGGAATGATTTAACATTGATCATGACCAAATGCCTGTCAAATTTCTAAATCCTAGGACATTCACCATTCCATGCATAAAAGAGAATTTGGATTGACCCTTTAACTTAAGAATTCCTCAAAATAATCACATCAATTTACAAACCATCACAATCCAAACACAATCATAAACACAACACTAGTAAAAATGGCTTCCTCAATCATCCAATTACTCATTCCAAAGTCTACTCTACATCCACATGTCCATAATCACCCAAACTTTATCAACTCTTACTTGGGTAGTTCACACCCAATTACCCTTACATGGAAATCACATAGCACAAACAATTAAAAATTAAGCGGATAAATTAAGTTCCACCTACCTTATCATGAAGTTATTTATTCTCAAGATATGTTTGTTCATAACATCCTATTTCACATCATACATAGACCATGTTTTAGAATTCACTACTACATAATAGGGTTTTAATAGTTCTAAAAAACCCCTTATCTGCACTAAAAAAGTGTTGATAATCGAGGTGCAATTAAAGGGGGGGGGGTTCCATTTTATCAGTGCTAAAAAAGAGCTAATAAAAGGGACCTTTATTAGTGTTTTTTTGAGCACTAATAAAAGACCCCTTTTATCAGCACTTTTAAAAATAAAAAAAATATTTTTAAAGAAAAATCCGAATTGGAGGTGATACCCTCCCACATTATTAGGGGTTAAACCCCACTTTAATAGTGCTACCCCCTTTATTACTAGGAACCCTCTTTACCCACCTACGCACATGCCCCTAACTCCCCCAGGATTCGAAACTGAGACCTCTCTCTTGCACGCATGGACCCTTACCACTCATCTATGTTGATTTGTTCTCTATTTTAGTATATATCTATTTATTTATAACACCAGATGTTGTAGTGACTCTACTACGTGTCTTGAAATTAAAGTTAACCAACTTCATATGTTCTCTGATTCTTTTATACTCAATAAAATGAAACGGGGGATCATTCTCAATGATATACACAGATAAGGATTATCGAACTAGTTTTTAATCAAGTTTTCTAGATGCCAACCTCTTTTAATGATCAATAATCATTTTGGACACATCACCATAATGTTTTTCCTTCTTAAAACCGATCAAATGGAGAGATAATGTGGATGTACTTTATTTTTTCCTCCACAAACTAACAATTTTCCACATAAGTTACATTTGGCGAGACTTTTATGAATTTTGTGTACCAATTCCAAACATCTAATGTGGTTTGTATCATATTCATAGGATCTAGATTAAAATATCCTTCTATCACATGAATTCTATATATCTGATTTTTTTGCTCGTCATTATTTTCTCTATTTCTGGGCTATCATGGAATATCATCATTATTTCCTCTAATTTCATCAAGAATATTATGATTCATACTGTAAAAAAAATAAAAATGTTAAGTAAATCAACTCTCGTGTCCAATTAGATGACTAATTAGTGAATGATCAGATTCAAAAAGGACAAATAACATTTAGGGAAAAATTTTAATCCTTACATTAACACTTGTCATAAATTACCTGCAAATCCACTTGCTCACAATGAATCTATGGTCTATCCAAAAAATTACATCAAAATTTGAAAACCACGTAATGCATAAACTGTTATAAAATTACCAATTATGAAAAACGGAATAAGAAGAACCGCTGCGCTCATCCTAGAGAAAAATAAATGGAGCCATAATGTCAAGATTAACAAAATAGAAAAAATAGGGAAACAATCCAAATGATCGGGACTAACTAGTAACTGTTTGATATTTTTGGTTAGAAAAGAGAAAGACACAATGAAGTAATATGTCGTAGGGATCTAAAGCTGGATCTGAGGAATCTGTGTGAGGTGACATAAGTTGTAGTGATTATCAGTGCCTGAGTGCAAGGAGGCTGTAGTGACCATCGGGTGGAGGGCATATTCAAAACAACTGTCGATGCCGGAGTGGAAACTCCAGAGTGCAAGGAAGCTGTAGCGAGTCGGGTGGAGGGCGAAGATGCATAGATGAGGAATGGGTGGGATTTGAGGGGATGGGATGGGATGGGAGAGGGAAAGGAGAGGAATGGGTGGATGATGACCTATGTGGTTCGGAAGGGGTGAGACATGCGTGCTTGGGGATGATGGAAAGCATTTTATTGAACTTAATATGAAAGAAAAAAAATTGTTTGAGATTTTTTTGAAAGGAATGGATTGCAGAAAACATGAAAGGAAAAAAATGTTCAAGAAGAAAAAAATTCACCTCATAATAAAAAAAAATTTATAAAAAAATTAATTATAAATGTTTTATAAATAGAACATTTTAATTTTAAAAAATATATATTATATTTTAAATAGATTATTTGATTTAAATTATCTTTAAAATTTATTTATCTCATTTATTATAGTTGTCAAAATATTTTATTAAATTTTCTTTTATATAAAATCAAATATTTATGGGCTTAATGATACCCGTAGATACCTAGCGGGTTTATCCGCATAGGCTATGGGTTTCATGAACCAGGCCTTTTGTGGTCCAGATTTATACAGGATTGAATATTCAAAGCCCTAACCTAAAAAAATACATGGGCTAGTAGATTATCTTGTGGTTTTGCGGTTTTTTTCAAAGCTCTACAAATAATTTGTTCACACATGGATGATTCACTTATTCTTAGGAAAAGTGAAAATTGTAGTGACAAGACGATGGCGTTTCTCTTTTCTCCATCACTAGGTGTCATTTAATTCTCTCTTTCCTCTTCACTTTTAAACAATTACTAACAAAATTAAATATGACCATTCAAATGCCTGCCCAACTATGGATATTTCTCTCAGTAGGAGAGAAACATTCATTGTGGCCATAAAAAATGGTTGGGGATGGTATTGTGGAACACATACCACAACTTTGCATCCAATTTTGATGGTTGGGCCACAAATAAAGCTTCTACCTACTTGAGGAAGGTCCTTCACACACACACACACACGCACACATATATATATTTAGATACCATGGAATGTGGTCTGGGGGCATGCTATTTTGGGTGACAAAAAAGAGATCTAACTGCACATATGATTTTATACTCCATCATAACAACCTCAAATGGAAATATTGAGAATTAACTCGATCTTTACTTGATGCATGATTAATAGATCTCATTATACACCTAATTTAACACATTTTATGGATCTTATTTAGATTATTCAAATTATCATTATAAACAATCGAACTTCTAATTATATATTTGTACCATATATGTTTTCTATTTGATAATTATTGGAAAATTAATGAGATAATAAATGAAAATCCTATTATGTGAAGATCCTAAAATGAACTTCATCAATACAGTGTTAGATACATTATTAGAAATGTGAGAAAGACTTTTTATAATAAATTAGTGAATAAAACTATCATGAATATTGAACTACAATTTGTTTTTTTACTATGTAAACTTAATGATAAAATTAATTTATGTGCAAGATTATCACTTTATTATAGCATATGAACTATATTAGTGAAGGTTTAAGTAGATATTTGAAGGAATTTGTAGGTCTAATCATGGAGTGTATAATTACATGATATGAATTTCTAAATAGAAATGAAAATTGATATATGATGAGAGGAAGATGTATGGACACATGACCACAAACGCTGTGAAGTGCATCGATGATATCTTCTAGGGGATTCACAAGCTACCTATAACCGATTCAGTTGAAGAAAAAATTTATTATTATTTATAGTACTTCATAGATGAGGAAGACATACTACTAATGAGATTCATCAAGGGTTGTGATATGCAGAAAAGTTTTAGTGAGAGATTAACAAGAGCATTTATGAATCTTCTACTTATTGAGTGACATTAATCAACCAAGAATCAAGTCGATTCAAAGTGATAGAGTGTTAGGATTCAATAATTGGTGGTTATGAGCACAACATAATCACTTATTGGGGATAATATCAACATATGATATGTCAGATTTCATAGATCATTCACATATTGTATAAGACGTTAATTCCATAAACAAAAAAAAATTTCCAACGAATTTTGGCAATGAAATACACCGGAACCAATTGGTGATATTTTCATAGTAAATTTTGTTGGATTTGACCATAAACTCCTTATTTTAATGATCGTAAATCATGTTTATAATTTTATTACATAATTTATTGTTTTTTGTTAGTCAATTATTTTTCTGGACAAACTTGAAAAAAAGGACTAAATCTCAAACTTATTGTGACAACCTACCACATGTGTAATGTACTTACCATGTGAAGATTTTATACCAAATTTAAAGTTCAAGTGACCATGTGGAACCTACCGCACATTTTACTCCAACCGACCTTATGAAAAAACTATATACTATGCGTCAAATGAGAAAATTTTGTCTAAGTCATAAAATGACTGGGTGTTGATGAACTGACAGTGCATTGAAAAAAAACTTATCACACGAACAACCTACCTATCATGCAACAGTTCATACAAATTTTGTTCTGACCATGTGTATCCATATTTTTAGTAATCAAAAGAGAAACTACCTACCGGATGAAAAGATGTACCTACTGTGAGAAGAAAAAAAGTGATTTTGCAAAGTAAAGAAGCTACCAAAAGATTTCAGGAACCTACTTCATGAACAAATGGATAGACCACCTGAAGAAATAAAGTAACCATGGCTAGTTGTTGTGTCAACTTACCGTGTGAAGTTACAGGGCCAATTGACCATGCCTAGTAACCATGAGATAAAGTAACCACGCCTAATTGAAGACCAAGCTACCATGTATAACTTAGGAGTGGAGATTTTTAAAAACTCTAAAGGTTATATTTTTAATCCTTAATTGAAGAATTTGTGAAATTAATTATGCATTGAATCTTTTCCAATGACTACTTTGAGAAGAAGTTCTTTTAAAGACAAAGATGTGTTTTTGGACAAGAGGGTGATGCATATGCTCTTATAGAGAACAGAAGAAAAAAAAAATTTTGTGTAACTATGATACATGAATGATTTTCTCATATTACTTCACAACACTCTATTTTCTTGAACTTATTATGAAACTTGTTCAAACTCATTTCAACGAAAAATTCATGCACCATTGGAAAACTAAAGCTTTTCAGATTGAGGTGCACCACATTTTCACAACTATTATCTCATTCACATTCTATTTATTATTATATTTCGAGATGTGTTTTTATTATATTCTTCTTATAAATAAACACAGTCTCCTATACTAACTTGGAGAGTTCTTGAAACTCTCTTTAGATTATTTTTATCTTTACACCCATGTATAACTATGGAAGAGGCCTTGTTTGACATGAACTTTTAATCTCCCATGAAGAATAGTGGAAGGGTATTGTGTATTCATGGGAGGGATAGTGCGATTATATTTTCATGGAAAACATTCGGTCATGGTGTGGTGAGATAAAGGAGAATGAACCATTGTTAAATATGGGTATCATGTTTGAGGAGGAAGTCTTAAGGGGGGTTGGTGAGCAGGCATGCACGAGTCTGTTTGTCAGGAGTTTCACTCTCTTTTAGGTGGAGATCTGCCACCATCTCCTTGGTGAATGAGAAGCCATTATAACTATACCGATAAACAACCTCAGCATCGTCATGTACGGAAGAACTAAGGTGGTCCTCGTTGAGGCGATGATGGAGGAAGAAGAGAAAGGGGATTTCATCAACATCGAAGCAGTGGGCTAATGCTTTCCTCAACTCCACATTGGAAAAGTGGATAACAAGCCCAACATGGATGCAAAGAAGGCAGCGAAGGCATCAGGGTACTCATCATAAGAGATGAACATGATCTCAAAATCTAAGCCAGAATAAATTTTAAGCCATTAATAAAGGCCTTCCAGGAGTTGCATGAAGTTACTATTGGGGGAGAATCCCGATTCTGGGCTGAAAATTGCTTGCCAAAAAAGGTCGTGAGAAACCCGATGAAATATAGAAGCTATATGAGCAGAATAAATAAATCAGCACACATGATTATTTTAACATGGAAAAACCCTCTCATGTGGAGGATTAAAAAACCATGAGGAAATTCCCAATAATATCACTATGAATCAGAGAGTACAACGAATCCAAGTGATGCCCGAACTTGAATTACAAATGAGAGAGAATAGAAAACCTGTGTGAAAACCACAACCTGATATGCCTCTTCCTTCTCTCTGATAAACATCCCGCTGATGCCATGTATCAGAAGATTAATCTGTGATAAAATGTCACCCTTCTTTCAACGAAACATCACTACCTCAGAGATCTTCACCCGAACATGCGTCAACCTCGCACCATCTTGTGACACCCGAATGATCTTGCCATCATGATGTACTGTCGATCTTCAATTGGGACATGCCACCTGATCACCGCTATTAGTAAGACTTTCAATACATGGCTCAATCATTGATCATGTTGTTGTTTATTCACATTTGTTGAACACTGAGACGCCACACATGCTACCGCCAATGCGGTAGCCCCCTTCATGATCTCGGTGGACTACATCTTGAGGAGCTCTCCCAGTTCGCCACCAGCTGCTTCCCCTTTTATAGGCTTCACTGTTTCCTTTTTCAAATATAGATATGATATGAAATATAATATCTTAAATCTTCAAATCACCATGTATTCTCCATGTTAAGATTCAAACACATATCTTATCTAAATAGATAAGATATATCTTCCCATGAGATACCCATGCAGCCTTATCTGTGTGATATGATAAAATATATCTCAAATTCCAAAAAACACATCTTATCTCAAATTTGGAAACACCAAGATGATGGGCTGAACCTCAACAACCTCCCCCTTCAGCCCGTCAATGGAGATACCAACCAACAAACACAATTGGACCAAAAATAAACTTGTTGGTACCACACCAAACATTATCCTATGCAGAAAAATAATGACTCACTTTTGCGACTTTCGAAAAAATATGACTACTCCCCCTTCAAAAGAAACTCAAATACCAAAGTCTTCATCATACCCGTGTCTGCACTGCCAAAACCAGAATCATAAATATCTGGTTCCCTAAAAATTGTGATCGCCACAAAATCTGGATCACCTGCAGGAAAAACTTTCTCCCCCTGCTCAAAATCCCGAGCACCCAGCACATCACCTCGATCTTCAAATTTTAATTCTTTCTTCACCAGTCGCACATTCTGAAGAAAAGAATTAAGTGTAAGATCTGTAAAACCTCCTTCAACCTTCTTTCCAAGATCTGGAACACCTCCTTCAACATGCTTTCCAAACTTATTCTGCCTCATGCAAGCACTATCAATCCTCTTCAAAGCTTCAAAAAAATTCTCACCACAAATTGCAAGCCCAAACCATCACCTCTAATACCACTTGTTGGGGGAGAATCCCGATTCCTGGCAGAAAATTGCTCGCCAAAAAATGTCGTGAGAAACCTGAAGAAATATAGAAGCGATATGAGCAGAATAAAAAAATAAACACACATGATTTTTTTTAATGTGGAAAAACCCTCTCATGTGGGGGATTAAAAAACCACAGGACAATTCCTATAATATCACTATGAATCAGAGAGTATAAAGAATACAAGTAATGCCCAAACTTGAATTACAAATGAGAGAGCGTAGAAAACCTATGTGAAAACCACCCCCTGATATGCATTTTCCTTCTCTCTGATAAAAATCCCGCTGACGCCATGTATCGGAAATCAATATGTGACAAAAAGTCACCCTTCTGTCGACGAAATGTCACTACCTCGGAGATCTTCACCCGAAAATGTGTCAACCTCACACCAGCTTGCGACACCCGAATGATCTTGCTATCAAGATGTACCACCAATCTTCAATCAGAACACACCACCTGATCACTGCTATTAGGAAGACTTTCGATACATGGCTCAATCATCAATCACATTGTTGTTGCTTCACACTTGTTGAACACCGAGATGTCGTACATGCTACCACTAATGCGGTAGCCCCCTTCTTGCTCTCAGTGGACTACATCTTGAGAAGTTCCCCCTCTTCGCCACTAGCAACTTCCCCTTTTATAGGCTTCACCATTTACTTTTTCAAATACAGATAAGATATGAAATATAATATCTTAAATATTCAAATCACCATGTATCTGCCATGTTAAGATTGAAACACATATCTCCCCATGAGATACCCATGCAGCCTTATCTGTGTGATATGATAAAAGATATCTCAAATTTCAAAAAACATATCTTATCTAAAATTTGGAAACACCAAGATGTGGGCTGAACCTCAACAGTTACGACAATGTTTATTCCAGTAGGCAGAGAAATAAAAGCCCACGATTCTGATATGAATATCACTCACCTGGAACTAAAAATCAACAGAGAAAGGTACCTCAAGGAAGGAGAGGATGGTGGTTAAATTTTAGGGTGCTAGCCTCGAAGGAGGTCTGTGTGGGGAAAAATTTTATAAGGGTTTTTTTATTTTTTTTAAAAAAGTTGATGGGTATATGGGTTTGATAATTTGAGAAATGGTGTACCCAAACACCAGTTCATCTGGTGGGTTTTTGAACGATTTTCCAAAATGCCAAACAAATTGGCGTTAAGCCCCCACTTCATTCCCCTAATTCCATGCCCCCTATATTTATAAATATATAATTGTATATAAAAAATATATATCAATATATATTTATAATTAACTAATGAAATTATTTATAATTATAAAATTAGAAATCTATATTTATAAATCTATATTTATATAGTTATAAATAAACCTTATTTAATTTTCTAATTAAATAATTAAATAAACCACATATAATTATATAGTTAAATAATTGAATAAACCTTATATATAATTATTTATATAAATTTATAAATTTATATATAATTATTTATATAAATAATCCTTATTAAATTTAAAATATAAGATTTATTTATATTTATATAAATATATTTAAATAAATAAATTTAAAATATATAATTAAATAAATTTTATATTTAAAAAATTCATTTATAAATATAATTATATATTTATTATAATTATTATAATTATATTTTTTATATTTAAAATTATATACTTATTATAATTTTGGCATTTATATTTATTTTATTTACATATATTTATTGTATTTAAATTTATAATATATTTATATATACTTATTTATAACAATTAATATATAATTACAATCACTATTATAAATAGATTATAAATATAATAAATATATTTATTATATTTATAATTATATATAAATGAATCATAATTGTTAATATTTTTATTATGAACATTTTGTTATAAATAAACCTTAATTGTTTATTTAAGTAAGGTTTTTTTATATACACATATATATATTATTAACAATTCATTATATATATATATATTTAAAATTTTATTATATACTTAAATATATTTTAAAATTAATAAGGTTTATATATATATATTTAAAATATAATTTACTATATATATATATAAACCATAATTATATATATATAAGACTTAATTAAAAAAATCCTTAATTAATTATATATATATAATCCTTAAATAAATAAATATAAATATAAATATATTTATTTATTTATACATATATATTTAAAATATATATTAAATTATATTATTAACATTTTGTTTTATTCATTTAAATTTATATATATTTATGAATATTTATAAATTTATATTTATTATTATACTTATAAATATATAAAATTATTTAAATATATTTATAAATATATAAATATAATTAAAATTTATTTGTATATATATATTAGTAATTATATAATTATAATTATATATATATATATTTACAAATATATTTAAAATCTATTACAAAATATAGTAAATTGTTAATAATAGAATTGTATATTTATATTTATATATTTATATATAAATAAACCATAATTAAATAAACAATTAAGGTTTATTTATAATAATTTAATCGAAAAGGTTTAGTCAGAAGCATAAGCCTCTGACCATTTATTAAAATAGAAGAAATAGTAACACGCGAGAAAGATGGAGGACAAGATCACACTACAAGCCCTCATGCAATGAGGAAAACAATGAGTGTCACTCCTCATAACCATAATCAGAATCATCACCCTCATCAATAGACTCCCATTCAGATTGTGAATGTTTCAGATTAAGAATCGATGAGTACATCTTCTTGACCCTTTCTTTCTCCAGCATGAGCTGGGCATTCGGGGAAGACCTAGTGGACTCTCCGCTCCCCCATGCATTATCACACCCACACCCATGACCGTGACTCTTAGAATGCCTCCCTCTATGCCAAGTCTACTAAGTAAAAGTGCCCAAAAACAAGAAAACACAAAATGAACTGGCGTTTAGGTATCCCATTTCTCAAATTATCAAAACCCTATACCCATAAAATTAAAAACAAAAAAATAAATAAATAACCCCCTAGAAAAAATTTTCGTATGTGTGTAGACAAAGTGGTTCTCCACCACATACGTGCACCTTGAAGCCTTCCACTTGTGAATCCATCACCCACGATGGAGAAAATCCATGTTTGGGAAGATTGATTGATAGGAGAATGAAATGCAAGGACCAACATCAATCCCACTCTAGACACCTTAAGACCAACAAGCACATCATTAATCATCACATACCAGAAAAAGAAACACCATTTTGGCTAGCCTGTTAACCAAAAAATGACCATAAACAAAAGGAAACTATAGAAGATTCCTTCTTTCCTTCCTCAATAGAAGAACCCTTTATGCGTACGACGGTGATACAGTTGTTCCACATCTTGGTGCTCATTTTTTATTATTAATATTTTTATTTTTTACTTAGTGCTCATTTGGAAATGAAAATTTTGGAAGAAATGAAATTATTCGGAGTAATTGCAACTAATTTATCTCATTTGGCAAGGTCAAAGTGATGGAGGAAGTTGTTACACACAGAAATAGGGAGAAACCCATTTCTCTCCGACCCCTTATTTTGAATCATCCCAAAATCAGGATGATTTAGACATAAATTGTGTCCCTGTTGAGGTATTTTTTTAAATTTCCCATATTATCCCTACATGTCTATATAACCATCCACTTCATGCATTCCATTTATTTAACATACAATGTAGTTAATCCACCACTGCAAAATTCCTCTATTGGTATATATTTCTTCAAGTCACAGTGTCATTCTCCTTTATTCTTTTCACCATTTAATTTGTTACGTTATGAGTATTTTATTTTTGTGTTTTTATTTCTATAAAACTTTGTTCAGTTGTTTATCTGTTCATTTTTAACACTTAAAACTATATAAGGTACTTATTAAATGCCTTATGGATAACATGTATGGTTATAATATTTTACTTGATAATTTATATATGCTAATTTTAATGAGAAATAAAATGTATTTGGTTGATAAATTCAATGCTATGATGCCTTTGATTTCAGAAAAAAAGATAAATTTTTGTCTTATTTAGGGATATACTATTTTTTAAAATTAATATTTATATAAATGAACACATTTTTCATTATTAATAAAAGTGAAAAACAATATTTTCATGAGTATCAAAATATTTTTTTAGAAATAAATTATAAATAATTATTCTTCTAATTTCAACATAATTTATAAAAAATAATAACAATGAGATATAAATAATTACAACCTTGAATCACCTGTTATCCCTCTGCCATCTATCGACTTACCATTCGATATATCGCTGCCACTACCGTTCCCTTTCTTGGAGCAACTCCCACTATCTCCCCTCATAGTCTGTAATCTCTCTCATCGTTCCCTCCACCAATTCTCACCCTGAAAATTTATTTATCATTAGATGATAAAAGAATAATAAATTAAGCCAATAACCAAACCAAAAATGGTTACGTGACATGTTTAGGTAAGGGGGTAGGTGTCTTATGCATGAAAAATGGCTTCACTCTACACCGACCTCCCAATGTTGGATGGTTCAAAAGGATTTTTGGTTGGGCCCCTACACTTTTCCTGGTAGGCCCATGTGTGGAGTTTTTTATGTGTTTTATGAAGGATTTTTTTTGAAAACAAATGTGCAAGTGAATTTTTTTAAATGCGTATGAAAGGTGAGAGGTCTCTTGTCACCTTTCAGCTTAACCAAATGGAAGTAGGGGTGATACCACCTTTTAGAAAAAAATATATAGATATTCATGTTTTTATATTTATAAATATATTGGTTTTTATGTTATTATTTATATGTATATTTTTAGAAATCACTTTGACATGGTTTTATTCTTCATTTAATTTAGTTAAATACTAATTTTTTCATTATTAGACAACTATAATATTATTATTATTCATAATTATATATGTTATGATGAAATCTCTTATGTTTGTGCCACACTTTATGATATCTTATGTTTACTATGCTCTTATGATATTTGACTTTATGACATGTTTTTAGGTGATGCTTTATAATCATTCCCCTTTTGATCCCATTCTAGGATTATTGAATCTCATGATATATTATCTAATTTTATCATGTGAAAACCTTAACAAAATTTATGGATCACCATTTTTATTATGTATGTATCTAAGATATTCCTTGTAGTAAGAGTAAGGTGAGGTCTGAGAGAATGTATGGAGATAGAAAAAAATCCATGTAATTGTTTTTATCATGTACCCAATTCCCAAAGATGTTGGACCTTTGGATTTTTGGGAGTATTATATATATTTTTATGATAATGATGATGTAATAATATGTATATGAGATCCAGGTAATTATAAGAAATATTTTAATATACTTTATCATTGCAATAGATGAAAATGTTTCTTCATAAGTCAATACTATAATTTTTTTGTAACAATTTCCACCAGGTGTTATTTATAGGTATACACCCATATATCCATATTATTTTTCTTGTGAAACCCCACTTAAACCCTTAGGTATGACCACTTCATGTGTATCCACCAAGTTCTAAACTTGGTTTATGTACCTAGAGTTCATTTTAGATTCTATAGATTTTAACCATTTCTTATAATTAGAACTCTCAATGTACTCTCAATATGTAGTTGGTTTAATATCTATGAACATTACTTCGTCCTCGTTTTCTATAATAATTCCATGTATCTCAGGCTCATGATGAATCCTACAAGAAGATTGAGGTTATTGTGTAACATGAGTTGGTTCTTCTTACACAACTCTTTATGAAACTGACTAAACTTCCATATCAGGAGAACTTCCTTTTTTAGTCCTTAACTTCTCCAAGATCAAGTTTCATCCCACTGGCTCCTCAATTAATTTATTCATTCTCAAGAAATATACTAGATCTAGCCACAAATAGTATGTGTTCTATTAGATTATAGATATAATATCCCATATTTTCCTTGAGATAGGTAATAAATAATCATTTCACTAATTTGGGGTTATATTTATTAGAAACCAATTTTTGTATGAGTGATTCAAATCGGAAAATATTAATAAAATATATATTGGGACATTTACCGGATAATATATCATATAAGGTATTTAAAACCACATTAGATAGAAAATAGTTATGTAGAAATAAAATTATATTCCTAGTATACCCCTATAATTATATAATATGATCACACTAACTCATAATTGACTGAACCTTGTCCAATCTTGCCTGATTCAACTATGGTTTTCCATGATGAGTGAGTTGTGAAACAATTCCACAATCTATCATATAATCAGTGAATTCCTAGCTCATGTATTTAACAACTTGATTTGATCAGTGAATATTTATACTTTTTAGAAATTTATTATGTAATTAATTCTGAAACTCTTTGAAATTTTCAAAATTTTCATACTTGTGCCTCATCATAAACACATAAACATACCAACTAAAGTCATTAATAGAATTTCTCAATTACCTAAACCAAAAATTCAAAATTCATCAATGAGTACAATCAATTTCTATGAGGATATTTCATCCCACATGGTATTATATGAATGGTATGCATGTATCAAGATCATTGAGCTCCATACTAGGGTAGAGTCTAATGGCCTGGAGAGGGATGATCCTCAGGCACTAGAACATTGACTATCAAATTATTTTCCTATGTGTTAGTGGGAGGAGGTGTCAATTGGGTATCTTCATGAGCACCCGATCCTTCCCCCACTAGTGTCATAGAAGGACCCACCATCATCTCCTGGGGGAACCGTATAGGCAGTGAAGGATCAAGACCCCAAGTTGGAGAAAATTGTGGATATCCTATCTAGAAAGATGTATCCCATGAAACCTGATGTACATACACAATCAGCTGAGGCTGGACTACTACGGGTCTTACATATGCTTGTGGAATAGGTGAGGGCTCACATGTCTCACAATACGGTCTACAATGTCATCTTCATGGCTCCTCACCATCAATATTTTCTAGAGGAGGTTCCGAAGTAGGAACCTCCACTCTCTGGGGTTGATGATTGAAGATTATCTCCTAAATCACATGATAAGTTGGCTCTAGACCTAGCACTGTAGTATATATTACTGCCAGGATAGCAACCCCCTCCTTTATATTAGACATGCTTATAATCTCTCATACTCTAGTATGCTATAAAAGATTCGAAATTAATTAGAAAATAGAACAATAAAAAAACCAATAGAAATTTATTAACATACAATATCTTGAATCCCTCTACCATGTTGAGTGAGATACAATATAGACTTCAGTCTATACCATGGATCACTCTACCTTCTCTAAAATATGGAATAACATTGTAGGTACACCATGGATATGAAGCACTACTCATCTACCCCATTTATTGAGAAACTTGGCATGTCATCGATGCTAGTCCTAATCTGACCTCTCTATTATCTTCAAGTCATGAAACTCCCATGTCTATCTCTGCAGAAATGGAATGGTATGAAAAAACCAAACTTTCGCATGGCTCTATTAGGATGGTTCCACTAAATAATATGAAATTTAATGGGTGGCATTTCATCCACAACATCATGAAGTCCACTATTGAAATATGATGGAAACTGGTCTAATAAATCCCAGTATGGCTTCAATGAAATATGAAATGACATGTGAGATTTTTTTAAAAAGTTCCCTACTAAAAACAAAAATTAATCATATTATTTAATTTGTTAAAATATGATATATTTTATATTCTTACCTCTTTGGGTAGGAGACTATCCAACTTTAGATTTTATACACCCAAATGGTTTGTCAAAATGCTAATGAAGCTGTGTTTCTGACTCCACCTATGAAATACAACATCGAAAGTGATAAATAATAAGAAATTAACTTCAAGAACTCCTACTAGAATCAGAAAACAATAGAGATGAGTGATCATAATAGCATCCATGCAGAATGTTATGCAACACCTCTATGGGCCGAATTTTACTAGTGAGATGAGGGTGGAGTGTGGATATACGCTCCCATGCCCATGTCTTGAGAAGGATGATGTATCCCCCAAGATCATTATCATTTGTGTGGAATTTCATGCATAATGTTCTATACGTGTAAGCCAAGAAGGAAGACCCCCAATTGTATATCCCGACCCAATAAAATTCCTCTAGTATACCTTGATACATCATGTGCGCATTCTTCCCCGAGTGATCAGCACACAAGGTCCTTCCATTGATCCGTAATATATATGCACAGTTATGACATATGAGAGTCTAGTTGTTAGCATCATTGTGTAAATGTGAATACTGCCTCTCAAGCCAGCCCATGGATATCGACCTTCCATCTATAGCTGTAGGGTTGGATAAAATTTAGATACCTAATAATCTCTAAACAAGGTCAGGATAGTATGCAAAAGTGGGTCCAGTAATGGATTCCCCATGGATAAGAAGACCAAGGACTACCCCATCCTTGATGTTGATGGTCATCTCTACCTTAGGCAGGTGGAATGTGTGTGTCTCTAGCCTTCACCTATCCAAGAAGGTATAAAGTAGGTGATTATCAACAAATATGAAATTAGATACTACAATGCTGTAGAAACTATTATGAAACAGGTATGATATAATTGTGGGTGGAAGCAGCGTGTGATGAAAATGGTGTGATTAGTGCACACTTATCTGTCAGACCTCACCACCATGTAGCCCAACCTGGGAAACATGCATAGCCTCTTAGTGAGTAGTTTAGTATCCACTATATGTTTGTAAAAAATTAAATTATTCATAAGTCTAAATTGAAAATATAATGTTATGGTCAATAGAATGTTATGACTTGTACAATATAAGAGATTTCATGTTTATTCACAATATTTTATGAATTTATTTTTTACCAAAAGAAAAGGGTATGTCTTTATATTTCACAAATCATATTTATAAAGTGTTTTTGATATATTTTTTACCTAGAAAAGGGTGTTTTGTAAGATATGGTTTAATATATTTATATATACAAACATTTTTTCTTCATTATCTAAAGGTTTATTTGAAAATGGAGAGATTTTTAATTTATGAATGATTTCTCACATGATGGAATGTTTCATGATTATTTTCTAAAATGATTTATTTATGGTTTAGCTATGGATAGATTGATTATTCTCTCAAGTCACCTCATATTCACTTTTCATATTCCTTTTAATATGAATATAAAAGGATTATTGTAATTTTAATGTAAAAGTATTTATAAATGTCATAAAATTATACAAAATTAAGAATATTTTATTAAGACCATATAATTAAAAATATTATAAGATCACATAGTAGAAAACACAAAATTGTGGTAGAGAGTGTGAACTCGATCCAACAATGTTCAGGAATTATTTCTGGTTATGAAATTCTTGATGAAATATTGTGTATCTCAAAATTCTCCCTTCTTCTTGAGGCTAGACTATCTCATTATGCATCCTATTGAACTTTGTTTTCCCTCATTTATGAAACCTATTGATGTCAAGTATCACTATCAGTTGGCCTTTGGTCATTCAGAAATATTGAAACTCTCTAATAGGTGTACATGGTGCAATATAATAGTGAGAAATGGTATTCATCTGGTACACTAAATCAAAATATACCTCCCATGATATGTCCATAGAGGTACATGTTGTGATGGCGCATGCTCATGGACATCGTAAGGCTTATAATTTTCCACATTGACATTTCTTCGATTTCATTAATACCACAATTTTCACACCGATGCTATTTTTGATGGAGTCAGAACGCTCTTGATCTTCAAATTGAGATTTTTCTTGGGGAAAAAGGTTGACATGATATCTAGAAACTTATTCAATGTTCTTTTTAAATCTCTCATTGAATGTGCTTTCATACCTTATCCCCTACTAAATCCTTTCCAAGTCTAGTTTTTTTCTGTCAATGAAGTACTTCACACACCGATAAAATGTCTCCTAAATGAGGGTAGTTATTGGTAAGTTGTGAATTCCCCTGAAGACACCATTTATTAACTTCACAATGTGTTTGGTCATATGTTAGTACTTCTACCCCCCATCATATGGTATTGTATATTTTTCTTTTGGAATCCACATCATATAATCATACACTTCTTCATTATCCTTGAATTTTTTTTGAAATGATATTTAAAACATTGTTGATCCAACTCATATTATTCAAATAAGGGATCATATTTCACATAAATTGATTTTATCTTTACATTGAAATAGTAAAAAAATAACAAATACATTGAATACTAGGCCTCATGATTTTGTTATTAATATGTTTTTTATGGAATGTTTTCTACATGTTGTTAGAAATGTGTCTAAAGTAGTACTAATGATGCTCATTTGGGGGTAATAATATATTAGGGTCCACATTGATTGCCTCATTGATTGTACGATGCTGATCAGATATCAAATAGACACCCCAAATTTGGGTGAAATGGTTTCTGACACATGCCAAAAACCAACTCCATGATTCATAGTTTTCCTTATCTAAAATGGAAAATGAAAATGGAAAGGTGAATGGTTTCCATCTTGGGTTTCCGTAATCAACAATATTCCCTTGCATTTTTCATATAGAAATGTTCCATTAATCTATATGAATAGTTTTCTAAAACAAAAAATCATAGATACATGGGAGGAATTCCTAGAATGACCAATGAAATTGAACACGAGATGGATCAAGTCAGTTATATTGAGACACATGTTCATTCTTACAAATATGGAAGAAAAATTGGTTTTTGTGTCTCAGTATGGATAATAATTATAGGAACACCTGATATAAGTCATCCTAATCATCATAGACCTTCACAATTGTCTTATGTTTCTCCATCCATTCATTAATATAAGAAAATTTATAATAGAATTTTTTTTGTATCCTCTCTTTCAAAATGTCTATAGGAACATGTTGGAATGTCCTAATAATATAGAAAATAATAGATGACACAAATTTATCATTCAACGAGGTATGATATTTTATCAGGATTGGCTGAATGCAAGTATGAGTTGCCTCAATTTTTGAGATTCTCCAACCTCTAAATGTGAGGTTCATAATCTCTTTCAAATGAAATCTACAATCATCCTCATATTTGTCACAATATGTGAGGTATTTTTTATAGTCATATTTTTAAAATATATATCTTCAGTGCCTCTAAATGTGAAATATATTTAGAATTATTTTAATCCATATTTACTTTGAAAATATCTTCCAACATATAAGGTTTTGTCCAACTCACTAAACCTTTCTGGTACAACTTCAGGAATCTCATTTGCATGTGTGAGAACATTGAAGTAGAATTAAATAACATGTTACATTACTTTAAACCAAGATGAAAAGAGTGGTGGATGATTTATTGTGGGTCGAGGAAACTGTACAACTAATGGATTTCATGAAACTTTCTTCCCAACTTCTGTTGCTCCCTCATCATTAGAACTGTTTTCACTGTCTGTTCCATCACTATAATTGGATGTTAGATTTATATGTATATCTATGATATCATATAGTTTGTCCTCTTTCACATCATATGGTATAGCCTCAATTTCTTGGGGCGAACCTTCTTCGACCACTCTTGTAAGTCTACATCTTCATACAATTGGACGATGTTGTCGTACAGTAGAAACATAAAAATATAACTCCCACTTGGTACCATATGAACATTGGGAAAATAAATTTATTTCTTGGACCCATTGTGCATCAAAAACCAATCAAATATCTAGATTCCATAGTATAGATGGGAATTACAAATGTATATAGCTCTTAGACTTGATCTCTTGATTGGGTCCCAGATTTAAGGAACCAAAAATTCTATCTTAAAGTTCACTCAGGGTAGCACAAATAGTTTTACTAACCACTATTGTTGGTTATGAACTATAATAAGTTCCTTTATCAGTTTGAATAACCTATTTATTGCAGTACATACAAGAAAACATGACTCTCTACGTCAAAAAGTTTTTTGATCAAGATTTTTATAGTGTTACAGATGTTTAACATGTTGATTTTCCATATAATATTTATTATACTCTAATTTTAGAACTTCTTCTTACACACTAAAATATAATACTAATGATTTTTTATATAAAAGATTATTCAAATATAATTCATAAAATATTTTTTAAATTGAGGTAAAAAGGGAAGAAAACACCAAATCAATCAATTTATCATTCATAAAATGAAAATTTTGATCTTATAAGGTGACAAGGATAAGAACATACACATTAAATAACATATGAATGATTTTCAATATATAAGAAATACCATGATATTTTTCAATAGAACGTGGTTTGGATGATATGGGACAGACTTCGAAAGTGAGGGAAAATCTAGGTTATTTTCAATTGGTAGTTTAATAACATCTTCCAAATGAATGTAATTAACTTAGGAATTTTAAAAAAAAATCATCATAATAATTAAATATCTTAGATGTTATCTTAGATTTCATTAAAAGTCTGAAAACTTTTAAAAATTCTTAAGTTAAGTATATTCATTTAGAAGATGTTTTTATGCTACAAATTAAAAATAAATTGGATTTTACCTCACATCCTAAGTGAGGATCATCTTATCTAAAACATTTTCTATTGAAAAATGTCAAGGTATTTTTTGTATGTGGTAAATAATTTAAGTGTTATTTAATGTGTTTGTTCTTCTCCATTTCACTTTATATGATCAAAATTATTATTTTATCAATGATAATTAAACGTATTTGGTGTTTTCTCTTCTTTTTTACCTTGGTTTCGAAAACATTATATGAATACTATTGATAATGAGGGATGACCATATAATATTTATGATACTAAAATTTAGAACATATTCTTATATCTTAAACTGTGATACTAGTGTTTCATAGTAATATTTTTAATCATCATATTGGTATTTTAGTAGTTTATAAAGAAAATATGAATCATCTAAAGCATATCCCCCAGGAGTGTCAAACTGGGCGTGCAATAAGGCCCATTTTCATGTACGAGGTTACCCTGAGTCTAGCCTGGGAGACCTTTTCAGAGTTGTTACTCCTAGGTGCATCTGTTCTAGCCACATATACTTGTTTGTATCTAGATAGGGATTTGATTGCTTAAATAACTACACAATATTTAAGTTACCAATTTTTTTAGAACATTTTCTTATATCCTAAAAGATGACATTAATCATTACTTAACCATTAATTAATTATTTGTTAACCATTAGTTAAATATTGGTTAACCATTAGTTAAAAATTGTTTAATCATTTATTAATCATTCCTTAATCATTATTTAATCACCCCTTAATCATTCTTTAATCATCCTTTAATCGTTTTTATTCATCCCTCAATAATTCTATAATCATCCCTAAACTATTCTTTAATCACTAATTAATTATTCTTTAATAATTTCTTAACTATTATTAAATCACTACTTAATTATTTTTTAATTATTACTTAATCAATAGTTAATCATTACTTCTTTATTCATTCCTTAATAATTCTTTAATCATTATATTATCATAATTTAATCATAATTTAATCAATACTTTATCAATATATAATCATTACTAACTCGTTGTTTAATCATTCTATAATCATTATTCAAACATTACCTAATCCGTCTTAATAAAAATTTAATCATATAATATTCATTAGTTAATTATAATGAGCTAATCATTATATGTAAACATTTTTTAATCCTAATTTATTCATTAGTTAATCTATACTTAATCATTAATAATAATAAATATTATTTCTAAACTATATATAACTAACTAAAATATATAATAAATAACATATTTCAAACTAAATAAAAATAATTCAATTAAATAAATATATATCTTTAAATTAAATAAGAAAAATAACTCTAAATGATCATTGCCAAAAAACAAGACTTCTTTTAGGCCACTGGATCTGCTGTGCATGAATAAGACTTCTTATAGAGTGGGGGATGCTGTAATGTGGAGATAAGGGTGGATTTTCAAGTGAGGAGGATTGGGGTTCCCTTTTTTAGGGTTTTAAGAATAAAGAGGTAGGGGCACCTTTTGCCTGTACAATAAGAGAAAGGCACCCCACCCCCTCTTCCTTTTGCTTTCTCTTTAAGTGAAAGGCGGCCACCCCCTATCCGCCTTTTCAATGTCACCGATCTGGGGAAAATGTGGAAGGATATTGAAAGGTGGAAGACCCCCTACCATTTTTTGAGCACGTGTTTTTTGAACAATTACTGAAAAATATTTTAAAAAATCTAAAAACACTTAAAAAATTCCCACATGTGCAGCCCTAATGGGTTGAAGTGAGTGAGGGGTTGTCGCGTGTCTCACAACAATTTCTTTCCAGAATTTGTGAAAGGAATGGAACCGTGATGTATGGATTTTACTCCCCTTATCATCATTATTTTTTACACACATTCAGAATTCTCTTATTCTCAAGAAAAATGCAAATCCTAGTGATTAGAAGATGGAGTTTCACTTTTCTCTACCGCTAGGTGTTATTTATTTCTCTATTTCGCCGTCAATTTTTTATAATTAAAAATAAAATTAAACATATTATTAATAAAAATAAAAAACACATTCATTATCATTCAAATGTTTTCCCAATAAATTGGTGTCAGTAGCAAAGAAAAATTCATCGTGACCTTCAAAAATGGTTGGGGAGGGTGAGGCTGGTGTTGATTTTTTTTAAAAAGTAATGGAATGGGTGTGGGGGCACACTATTTGAGCTAAGAGAAAAATAGGTTTAATTTAACATATAGTTTAACATTTGATCCTAATGACCTAGAAAAGGACGAATTAAGTATTAACTCAATCTTCACTTGATGTACGATAAGTAAATCTAACTGTACACTTTATTTGATAATCCTAAGTAATCTTCATTAAATTTTTCAAATTTTATTTAAATTATATTTAACTTATAATTATATCTTTGTACCATATATATTTTATATTTTATTTTCATCATATAGTTTATAAGGTAATCAATGAAAATATTATTACATGGATATCCTCAAATGAAAATCATCGATACTATATTAGACACATTGTGAGAAACGTATGAAAAACTTTTCTTGATAAAGATATGATGAATGTTATCATAGATCTTAATATACAATTTGATTATTATTTTTTGTACTAGGTCAACATAATGATAAAATTAATTTATGTATAAGATAATCACTTTCCTCTAGCATATGAACAAGATCATTTAAGGTTTGATACACATTTGGAAAAAATTTGTAAGGCTAATCAGGGGTATGATTACATAATGTTGATTTCTACAGAGAAATAGATATTGACATATGATTAGGGGACAATATGAACACACAACCTCAAAAATTGTTCAGTGCATCGATTATGTATTCATGTGGCTCTACAAGTTACCCATAACTAGTTTAATTCCGTGGATATTTTATCATTGTATAAAGTGCTTCAAATAAAGAAGAAGAAATAATGGTGATGATATTATTCAGAGGATGTGAAATGGATGAGAGTTTCAATGAGGGATTTATAAGAACAATGATGAATCTTACACTAATCTGATATGATTTTTTAACTGAGAAGCAAGTTTATTCAAAGTGAAAGAGTGTGAGAAAACCATCATTTTTTGTTCCAGATGCAGTATAAGTGATTATTGAGGCTGATCCCGACTAATAAATTTTCATATTAAATGGATCATTCTCATATTGTATAAGAAATTAACATCACAAATAACATATTTTTTTCATAGAATTTGTACAATGTAATATGCTGGAACTAAGAGAAGATATTTTCACATTAAAGTTTTTATGCTTAAACCGATACCTTCTTAATTTAATTTTCATAAATAATATATATAATTTTATTAATTTATTTCTTTTTTTATATTAGTAAATTATTTTCTTGTCCAAACATTAAAAAAATGTCTAAGTAGGGAACTTATCATGACAACCTGTCACATGTGTAATTTAATCATCGTTGGAATAATTTGTACTAACCATAAAATTCAAGTAACAGTGTGGAGCCTACCACACATTGTACTCCAAATGACCTCATTAAACAACCTATTGTGTGTTAGATGAAAAAATTATATTTAAGTCATAAACTGACCACACATTCATGAACCTACCATGCATTGAAGAATCAACTTACAGTATGAACAACCAACCGACCATGTGAGTGGTAAGAAATATTTATCTAAGTATTGTAATGAAAATATGTATCTGTAATTGTAGTAACCCCGATAACCGATACCTACTACATGATTATATGTACCTATCACGAGTGTAAAAATAAGTGACCATGCAATTTAAGAAGCCACCACATGAATTCACTAACCTACCATATGAAATAATGGATAGAACACATGAATAAATGAAGTTATCATGGCTATTTATCATGTAAAATGACCATGCCAACCGACCGTGTAATGTTTTTATGCCAATCGACCATTCCTAGAAACCATGAGATAACGTAACTGTGCCTAGGTAAAGACCAACCAACCATGTTTAACTTTTTAGTGGAGCCTTTTCAAGTCTCCAGGGACTATATTTTGGATCATTAATTACAAATTCAGTGAAATTAAAGCTATATTGGATTTCCTCTAACTACTACATTGATATGAAGTTATTTTTAAGATAAAGAAGTTCTTGTTGACAAGAGGGTGATGCATATGATTTTACGTATAATAACAAAGAAACATTCACGTGAACCTATTCTACATAGAGGATTCACTTAGAACACTTCACGAAACATTTTTTTTCTAAATCTGATGTGCCTCTTGTTGAAGGTCATTTCAAAGACAAATTCTAGGACCCTTGGACAACTGAATCTATTCAGATTGAGTTTCACCACATTTTCAAATTTATTATATCTTTATATTTATATTTATTCTTATCATTCATGATGTTTTTTATTATAACCTATTTATTTATAAACAAAGTCCCTTATACTAATATATAGAGTGATTGAGACTCTCTTTAAATTATTTTCATATGTACTCCCATGTATAACTATGAAAGAGGTCAGGTGTGACACAGACTCTTTATCTCCCCCAAAGAACTAAGGATGAGGATTGTGTATAGCATGAGATGTATTAGTACACACTACTACAAATATTCCATTTATTAGCGTGCACAAATGATTTTAACAATTCTAAAAAAGAATTATTAATCACAACACTTATAAGGGCCCCACATGCAGCAGTGTGCTATTTGTATAACAACACACTACAACAACCTGTAACATGTTCAAAAAATATATAATTTAATTTTAATAAATTTTATATCATGGATACCAAAAAACAATATTATATACATTATGAACAATGTTTTGTATAATTACATTTACGGATACTACAAACAAACATTTAAAAGAATTAATGTTTCATCGTTTTTATAACCTATGATCCCTCTAAAAAAGGTCCACCCATGTTATCTATTTCCAAAAAAATAACACCATCTCGAAGAAAATAATACACCTATATAAGAAAAAAAACTTATTTTAGTATCATCATAAAGAAATAAATTAAGCATTAATATGAAATAATGCATTAAAAAATGTCAACTTTGAATAAAAAAGAAAAACCTGGAGTTATACCGGTCACACCTTCTATTTTATTAAGATTTGATTGAGTCTAACATGTCAAAAATAAGTTTTGGATCATTTACCTAAAGTAAAAAACTAATGAAAATGCGTTTGATCATTTTTTAGTATGACAACTATTTTTTTAATTAAATTAATGTCAATTTTAAATAAAGAATCACATGGATTTATAATAGGGACACTGTCTGTGGGATTGAGGTGTGACTGATTCCTATAAATCAAAAATTACTTACGGATCATTTTCATTATGTATCAAAACAACCAAAATGTGTTTTATAGGTTTTCAGTATGTCACTTGTGTTTTTTACTAAAATGTCATTTGAAATTTGAAGCACAAATTTTGAGTCCTAATGGTCACATCATTTATCGATTTGAAACGAGACTACTTCTTACACATAATAAATTTCTTATGAATCTGTTTTCTAAATTATCACGAAATCAGAGCACATTTTTTTGATTTTCAGTGAGTGATTCAGGTTTTGAACTAAAATTTCAATTTTAAACTAATAATTCAAACTTGGGTCACACCGATCATACCATGTGTTAGATTGAGGTTTACTTGGTTCATACACAACAAAAATTATTTATGAATCATTTTAATAAAGCATAATAACAATCTGAATTCGTTTTCTTTGTTTTAAGTAGGTCAGTTTTTCTTTTTACTAAAATTGATGTCAATTTTAAATAAAAAGACGGACTTGGAGTCATACTGGTCACACCGTATGTAGGATTGAGGTAAGGTTTAATCCTATATATCAAAAATGACTTATGGATCATTTTATTGAAGTATATAAATGATATGAATGAGTTTTCTTAGTTTTCAGTAGGCCAATTGTCCTTTTTTACTTAAATTGACGTCAATTTTAAATAAAAAGACGCACTTGGAGTCATATCGGTCACACCGTATGTCTAATTTAATTTTATTTGATTTATACACATCTAAAATGACTTATGGATCATTTAACTAAAGCATAAATACAATAAAAATGAATTTTATTAGTTCTCAGTGTGCTACTTGTTCTTTTTGATAAAATTAACATCAATTTAAAATAAAAAGGCACACTTGGAGTCATATCAGTCACAATGTGTGTCATATTGATTTATGGTTGATTTCTACACATCAAAAACAAATTATAGATCTTTTTTAAAATTATAAAAACAATTTTAATGTTTTTCTTTGTTTTCAGTAGGTTATTTGTCCTTCTTACTAAAATTGGTGTCAATTTTAAATAAAAAGACACACTTTGAGTCATATTGGTCACACCATACATTATATTGAAGTGAGGTGGATTCCTAAACATCTCAAATGACTTATGGATCATTTCCCTAAATTATTAAAATAATATGAATGTGTTTTATTTGTTTTTATTAGGTTAGTTCTTCTTTTTATTAAAATCAACATCAATTTTAAATAAAATGATGCACATAGAGACATACCAGTCACACCTTGCATAATATTGACGTACAAGTGATTCTTACACAACTAAAATGACTCATTGGATATTTTAATAAAGTATCAAAAAAATATAAAAACATTTTTTCAGTTATCAGAATCTCATTTGTTCTTTTTGCTTAAATTAATATTAATTTAAAATAAAAAGAAACACTTATAGTTATATCAGTCACACTGTGTGTCAGATTGAGATTTGGTTTATTCTTAAATGTTATAAATGAATGATGGATCATTTCCCTAAATTATGAAATTAAATCTGAATGTATTTTCTCATCTTTGAGTCAGTCAGTTTTTCTTTTTACAAAAATTGATGTCAATTTTAAATAAAAAGATGCACTTAGAGTCACACCATTCACACCATAAATCGTATTGAGGTGAGATTGATTTCTACACATCTCAAATGAATTATGGATTGTTTTACTAATTTATCAAAAAAAATATGAATGTTTTTTCTTGGTTTTGATTAGGTTAGTTGTCATTTTTACTAAAATCACTTTCAATTTTAATTAAAAACACACACTTGGATTCATACCAGTCACACTGTGCATAAGTTTGAGTTGCATTTGATTCCTATATATCACAAATGACATATAAGTCTTTTTACTAAAGTATAAAAACAATATAAAAATGTTCTCTCAGTTTTGAGTAGGTCAGTTAACCTTTTTTCTAAAATTGGGGTCAATTTTAAATAAAAAGACGCACATGGATTCAAACCGGTCACACTATGTGTCATATTGAGGTGAGACTAATTTATACACATCCCAAATGAATCATGGGTATTTTTTAAATTATCAAAACAATATGACTGATTTTCTTATATTTTAGTATAGAACTTGTTGTTTTTTCTAAAATTAATATCAATTTAAAATAAAAAGACACACTTGGGGTCATATTGATCACACCTTGGATCAGATTGAGTTGTGGTTTATTCAAACACATCAAAAATTACTTATTCACCGTTATCCTAAAGTATCAAAACAATAAAAATTCATTTTATTAGTTTTTAGTATATCACTTTCTTATTTTTCTAAAATTAATGTCAATTTAAAAAAAAGACACGCTTGGAGTTATATTGGTCACACCGTGCCCCAGATTGAGGTACTAATAATTCCTAAAAATCACAAATAAATTATGGATTATTTTCTAAAGTATGAAAAAAATATGAATTCTTTTTCTCGATTTTGAGTAGTTCAGTTGTCCTTTTTACTAAAATTGATGTCAATTTTAAATAAAACAATGCACTGGGAGTCATACAGGTTACACCATGTGTCAGATTGAGATGAAACTAATTCATACATGTCTAAATTGAATTATTGATTACTTCCCCAGAGTATCTAAACAATATGAATGAATTTTCTTAGTTCTGAATAGGTTATTTTTCCTTTTTAATAAAATTGATATCAATTTTAAATAAAAATATTCTCTTGGAGTCACGTCAGTGACACTGTGTGTCAGATTTATGTAAGGTTGATTCCTACATATACTAAATGATTCATGGATTTTTTTCCTACATTATCAAAATAATATGAATGTGTTTGTTCAGTTTTTAGTATGCCACTTATCCTTTTTACTAAAATGTCATTTTAAACTAGAAACACACAATCTGACTCATACCTATCACATTGTGTGTCAGTTTGACATGAGACCAATTCATATACATAATAAATAATTTATGAATTGATGTTCTAATTTATCAATACAATACAAGCATATTTTCTCAATTTTCAGTGAGTAAAACATTTATAACTAAAAATTCAATTTTAAACTAATAATGGAAATATAGAGTCATATCAGTCACAACGTGCATTGGATTAAGGTGTGGATGATTCATACATGTCCTAAGTGACTTATGGATCATTTTACTAGAGTTTCAAAAAAATATAAATGAATTTATTTGGTTTTGAGTTTGGAAGTTGTCTATATTACTAAAATTAATGTCAATTTTAAATAAATACAAGCACCTAGAGTCATACATATAATACCATGGGTTGGATTGAGGTATTTTTGATTCCTACACATCCTAGAGTCTCAAAAAATTCATAAATTCCAATTCTACCATGGTTAACATTGTCTTTATTTATCAAACTATCAATACTGTATATTGAGTTGATGTTCTTAACCAAAAAACCATTATCATTATTGAAAAACAGAAGAGTAGAGGAATCTCTTATACCCATTATATCATGAAAATTCGCCATAATGGGTACACTATATTCCTCTACTCTTCCAGTTTTCCACAATGAGAATGGTTTTCCGGCTAAGAATATCAACTCAATATGATGTGTCGGTAGATCGATAAAGAAAAGAAATGGAAAATGATGTCATTATCTCAGTTTCAGTCTTAGAGTCCAATCTATCATGAGCATGAGAAGCTTGGAACAAACCATCCCAAATCGAACAAAGGAATCAAAATTTATATGAAAACAATTATTATGGGGTAAATACTAAAAATAATAAAATTAAAAAAACCTGAAACAACCCACTACTTCTATGGAAGTCAAATATTTATACTATTTGTATACATTCTTGAATCATTTCATTGTTGTTATTTTCTCAGTTGTAGTCTCAAAAGAGCGTGAGTATCTTCGAGTAAAGAACCCCAACTCGATAAAAAGGAATCCACTTGTAGTGTTGGCATTTATCAATTTCATTCATGTTACCACCACCGGCTTTGAAGGAAAGTGATAAATGCCAACACTGTATGGGTGAAAAGGTTTTGAGAGAGAATAAATTTTCTATATGATTAGAAAAAATTTTAATTTATATTATTTTAATGTAGTAGAGAACATATTTTAATATGAGAAGAAGCATAGGATATTAAAAAAAAATTACCATCTCATTGAACGCTGAGTTGCAACCTCGGTGTCAAATCTCTTATGAGCATGAGCTACTTCGAACAAACTACCCCAACTCGAATAAATTAATCCATCTATATAAGAAAAAAATTCTTATGTGATTAATATAAAAATAAAGTAAATAAAACATAAATATGAAATAGTCCACTACTTCTATGAAAGTCACATCTTGATTTTAATTTTGTACATTCTACTATCAAGTATGATACCCATTATTTTCTAAGAAAATCTATATCATCTTGTAAATATGAGTCTTTTCAATAGTCATAGATGTACTATAAAAATATAAATAAACAAAATATTAATAAATATTTTAAATTAAATAGTAATTATCTTTGAAAATATATCTTCATGGATGCTTGTTTTTTATGGAATTTGATCTCTCTCTTAAATTTAAAAAATACAATAACCAAAATATTTTCCATTTCTTTGTTTTAGACACTCAATAAACAATGGAAAAAATAAGTAATTTTTTTATATTTGTTTGTATAGTGAAATCTTATTATAAAAAACACAATATTATCAAGCTGTTGAACATGTCAAGATCATTTTTCTTAACCCCAATCATAATTCCTTTTATTCACGATATTTATACACCACCCTATCATAAAAGAATCCCCATTAAAAAATAAAAAATATATAACTTGTATTTTAGTTCTAAAATGTTGGATGTAGTGTATTACTTATTGAAAAACGCCATCATGTGTGGTTAGTTTATTGGGTATTCATGCAGTGAATCTAGGAAATAAATATTTGCAGTATCCAAATTGACTATAATTAGCATCCAATGTTTCCTAAAAGAAAAAAAGGAATAAGTAATGAAAGAAATGAAATTATATTTGATATGATTAAATGGTAAAGTTTAACCCCTACATCATTGGTATTAAGAAGAGTTTGTAATCCGTAAAAAATTTATAAAATAAATGTTATTAAGTATTAATTAATTAAGAAATTAATAAAATAGACTTTATTTATGGTTCTTTAATAAAATAAACATTATTTAGTATTGTTTAATTAATATATTTGTTTTTATTACAGATATGCTTTAAATGTGTTTAAAAATTTATAAAGGCCAAATTTTGGAGCTAATAAAGGTTAATCATTTGTAAGTGCATGAGTAGATACTTTTGTAGAGATACACATCATTCATGATATATATATATATATATATCAAAATACATGTATAAACATATATTTTCTTTGAGATTATTATATGTATTTTTGTGAGATTTCATTTTCATGTAGGCTAATATAGGATATTAGAGGACAATCAATTTTTTTATCAAGAAGTAAATATAATAGAAATTAGTTAAAAATACCAAAACCACTATAAGATCATAAATAACACCACCAAAAAATAATAGTCTCCTCAAACTACTCAGGAGTTTATAGCTTCTTGAATTTCTAAAGATGACTAAACCATTCCATAACCTCATAAGGATATTGGTCACCATGAAAAAGGAAGCATGATGACTCAATAATTCTTAAGGTGAAAAAGATCATTATCCTACCACTCCTTTCAAGGTTTTGGAAAATCCAATCACTAGAAAAAATACATTAAAATAATAAGAGGATTTTTTCTTATTCATGTCCTTATAATGAACTTTCTACCCCATATCAAGACATTTGATAGAGGTGAAATTAAGAAAAATGAAAAATGAATCTATCTCCTTCGTGTTTTAAAATACACTCAAATCACATAGTCCCAATTCACACCAAGTGGTCAAATATTAATGCACAATCCACATGAGTAAAAAACATAACAAAAAAATTTCAAAATTTTCATTTACATTAAAATCACACCCCTATCATAGGAGGGTTAAAATAATTTTTCACATACATTCACACTTTTAAAGAAGTCCAAATTATTAAAAATGAAATCCATCTTTTCATGTTAAATCGTTTCTTCAAATTCCAAAAATATTCTATATTTTTTTATTCATTAAATCAACCACATCTCAAAAATTTCAAATTAAATACATTCATTTTCACAATGAAATATTCACACATGGTTTAAAAAATTAATGCATTTCTCATAATCCCCATTTAATTTCAATAAAAAAATTCTATGTAAAAATGAAAAGAGAATAGAAATCATATTTAAAACTTTTCACAACCATTAAAACACATTTAATTCCCTAAAAAAATTAGTTAAAAAAAATCACTCAAAAAAATATCCGTTTGCATTCACAAATATTCTTTTCCAAACACAAAATAAGATTCTAAGTCCTAAAGCTAAAAAAAAATTCATATGGAACCATGAAATTCAAAGTCTCTTACATGAATGTGATTATAAATTATTTCATTTAAATAAAAAACCATTATGCCATAAATGAACTAAGATAAGAATTAGAAATAATTTACTAACATCACAAAAATAAAACATTTCTTAATAATAGACAAACAATGAACATAATCATTCAAGAATAATTAAATTATTATAATAGAACAAATCTAATTAATAATAATTAAAAAAAATGGTTGAATAAAATTGAATTTAATTATTGGATTTCCATTAAAAAGTTAGTGTTTCATATCCTAGCTGAGATATTCCTCTTTCCTTACCTACTTATAACATAATTGCATTGAAATATTTTTGGGTTTTAGGGTATTAATACTTCAACTGTTAGCCTCAATTGATTTTTTTTGAAAACATAGAATCTCTTTGGAACTCACTTGAACTACCAATAATTATACTTCATTAGAAAGTTTGGTTCAATCCACATGTAATATAGAAAAATTAATTAAAGGGAATTCCAATCAATTAATATCAATCAATTCCATTGGATTCAATGCTAGGGCATCAAGAAAACAAAGAAAAAATATGGAGGAGTAAAATGCACGCAACATATGAGAGTTTGGTTCGTCATGAGAAAGTGAAACATGAGTAGGGGAAATGAATGAAAAAAATATGTTCAAAACAGATAATACCTTATATTTGGAGGTCAGATGATAGTAGTAATATAAGGCCCCAGCCTTAAACCTTACTTAATCTTGAGATATTTCAAGAATACACCTTGAGGATATTTTCAGGTTTAGAGTTTTAGAGAATTAGATCATAAAACATTCATTACATCCCACATTTAAACAAAGTGGTTACAATAAAAGATAGTATTAATTTTTTTCCATCAATGGAAACATATTTAAAATAAAACATGGATTCTTTCTTGACACTTCCTTGACACTATAATCATATCATGTACCCTTCCCCTGACCTGTGAAAACATTTCAAAAACTTGGGATGAGCATAAAAAGCTCAGTAAGGGATATAGAAATATGGAAAGGAAACATGAGTACATGTATACATAAGAATCAATGAAATCATACTCTACTCATAAAACATATGCACTTTAACATACCTCATAAAATCATGAATAAATCATAGAAATCATAAGACATAAAGGTAACTTGAAGAATTCATAACATTCTTACATAGTGAGTAACCCTCTTGGTTACGTTTGGAATACCCATCACAGTATATTCCCTAACTCTATTTGGAGAAACCTTAACGTTTAACTCATTCGCGTTACCCAATGCATTGGAGAGCTGTATCGGGCTCACATGCCCTTAGTTTATCACGGAACCACTCGTCTTCATAACAATGCCCAAGAACGATAACATAATTATATCACATAAAACATGCATAAAAGAAACATAACATTTCCACATTTCAATCACAAGATATCAATACAACACATTGATATAATATAAACATTATGAAAACCATTTTCAATACCAAAATAAAATAAAATTATAACATGGTATTCTTTTTTCATTTAAAAACAAGGTATGGCTTGTAGGGGAAGCCAAAACTCAAATAATGGTCACGGCGGTGGAGAAGTCATTGTCACCGCATACGTACGACAAAAACATTCCCTTTTTTCATTTAGTAAATGCTTCGTATAAAAAATATTCCTTTTGAATAAATTTAAAAGTCAAAGGGGTTTATACACCGTATAATTGAAAGTTGTGTATAAAAAAAATATGCCTCAATGAATAGTGATTGAGACGAAGTCCCTTACCTCGGGTCCGACTTGACTCGATCGTTCTTTAACGACCTGAATAATAAACATGAGTTAATTTATACTTTCGTAATAACCTTTTTCAAGTTCATTATTCCTTTTATATCACTTATTACCATGTAATGAACACTATGTAATTATTTAAGTTAACAATGGTCGTTTTGTCGATCATTGGTACTTGAGTCAAAAATAAACTCTTTATAATTACAAGTTGTTCATGTATCCATTATATCCAGAGTTATACTCATGATTTATATATCATATATATCATATATATCTATTATATACATGCATTTATAATATTAAATAATGTTTAGAGGTAAGAAATGAAATGCACCATTCATGGAGACGGCAAGCCGTACGTATGCATGAACGCTACTTTCATTTCTATTTCATATTTTTATGGAATGTAATCATAATGATATAAAGTTATATTATAATTCCAGTATAATATCATATATAATAACATTAATTAAATCCTTTATATGTCCCACATATGGCATTAACGAAATCAAATCACTTTGAGGGGGCAGTAGTCTGCACTTCCTAAAATGAAGATATCGCGTTTACCCATAATGGTGACCATAAAGGTATGCCATAAATGAAAAAATACAGAATATTAAGTAAATAATTAACATATTATATATAGTATATAAATATAGTGACATTTTAATGGCCACCTTTGAAGGTGTTATATGAGTGTTGAACAATCATCGTTTCGTGAGGCAGAAATTCACCATCCACAGAAACAGTATGTTATTTAACCATTATATGTAGGTGTGTGTAAGTGTAGCTCGAATAATTATTAAAAAAACATCCTAGTATATTTAATATACTGGTTTTGTTACAAAATAAAGGAATAAAAAGAGTTTAGAGGGTTGGAGAAGCAAAATAATACATAAGAACACAAGAGAAAACACTACCTTTAAAACAGGTAACTCTTTTTGATTTGAGATCAATGGCTTCCTTGGGAAGGATTATGCCCAAAGTGAGGCTTCCATGAGTAATAGAGGGATGTGGAGAGACAAAATGTACAGGGGTTGGCCGAGCCAAAGGCTTTTGAAGTGTGGGTAAGGTGGTAGAGGTGGGGGCCTTTAATAAGAGGAGAGGAGGGGCACTCTTGGAAAGTTAAGAAAATATACTTTGTTATAAAATGATTGTCGGATAAAAAAGTTCCCACAATTATAAATTTAGAGGATAAGGTTATAAGGGTTCTAAATAAACCCATACAATAGATTTTTGACAAGTGTAGGTCTTATATTTTACATTTTATTTTCATTTTATTTAAATCGTTAAATAATGAGGTAATCGCTGCATCATCATGGTGTCATAACTAATTTAATTTATATAATGTCTAAAAATTATAAAAAAAATACTATGATGTAGGAAATATTTTTATATTTCCAATGAATATTAATAGTCAAAACTCTGACTTGTATAACCCCATGTAAAAATTGTTTTAGTAAAACTACTCATGTTTGTGTCATTTTTACTTTTACTTTAAATAAAAGGCATTAATGTCTTTATCTTACCCAAGTTGCTCCATGGGGTCCCCAAAATCGACCCATGGGTTTTCTTGGTCGGCCATGACACATCCAATAAGGGTAGGACATGTGTCTAGGTCATTTCATTTTATTACAATATCATTTTTTCCTTAAATTGCACTAATTACCTCTAATTGTGATTAAAAACTTAAAAGTTACTATTCACCAAAAAATTATTTTAATCCCATTGAACCAAATTTTACTTCTTAATTACAACCATGTGTGTCGGATTTTTGAAATTCAAAACACATAGGTGGTAAAATTTCATTTAAACGAAAAATCAGTTTATAAGTACCACTTAGTGGTTTCACTATTCATCAAAAATTGAAGTTTTTTCAGAAAAATACCAAAACTTCACCCTAAGCTATATTTGATATTCAGAATTAAAAAATGATGTCTATTTTAAAAAATTCAAAACATATAAGTTACATTAATTAATTTAACAATTAATTCACGTTGTCTGAGCAAATAGCATGTTTTTATGAAACAATAAGTATCAAAAGATTTACACTAGTTTAAGTCCAATTTCAAAGTGAAATTAATTCCAACGACCACTATTGGATTAAATGGTAAACATATATTATAATTTAACTTTAAAAACAATTCAATAGATAATCTATGCATATAAATAAATTAGATTAAAAAGTGGTTTTGAATTAAAATACAACATTTTTTACTATTCATTAAAAAAATGAAATTTATCGGAAAAATACCAAAAATTTACCCAAAGTAAATTTCAATGTTCCAATAATAAAGAATAATTTTATTTTGACAAATAGAGCTTATAAATTTGTCATAAGTTTGATTTAAAAATTGTTTTCCATCAAAAGGCAGTAAAACAATCTTTTAAAAATATTAGTGTATTCCATACTTAAGATTAGATTTATTCTAATTTTAAGCCTCTAAAACACTATCTAATTCATTAGTAGACATATATAAAAATATCTATTATTCATTAATTACTTGGTATGTTACATCCAGCCCGATATATCTCTCCAATGCATTGGGTAACGCGAAGGAGTTAAACGTTAAGGTTTCTCCGAAGAGATTTAGGGAATATACTGTGATGGGTATTCCAAACGTAACCAAGAGGGTTAATCACTATGTAAGAATGTTATGAATGCCTCAAGTTACATTTATATCTTATGATTTCTATGATTTATTCATGATTTGATGAGGTATGTTAAAGTGCTTATGTTTTATGAGTAGAGTATGATTTCATTGATTCTTATGTATACATGTACTCATGTTTCCTTTCCATATTTTTATATCCCTTACTGAGGTTTTTATGCTCATCCCAAGTTTTTGAAATGTTTTCAGAGGTCAAGGGAAGGGTATATGATATGATGATAATGTCAAGGAAGTGTCAAGAAAGAATCCATGTTTTATTTTAAATATGTTTCCCTTGATGGGAAAAAATGAAAACTATCTTTTATTGTAACTACTTTGTTTAAATGTGGGATGTAATGAAAGTTTTATGATCTAATTCTCTAAAATTATAAACCTGAAAATATCCTCAAGGTGTATTCTTGAAATATCTCAAGATTAAGTAAGGTTTAAGGCTGGGGCCTTATAGTTGGTACCAGAGGTCGGTTTAGATAACATTAGGAGTTAGAATTTTATTAAATGATTATACAAAATTTTTTATGGACAAATTGAAATGATATAGAATTTGAAGATTACCATGTTGCTTCATCTAAGACATGTTTTTTCAGAATGGTTTTCCGCAGAGGAAACAGGGAAGCAGTGCTAGGTAGGCATACAGAAGGAAATAACCTTTGGAATCAGCATCCTAAGATGGTCGGAATTGGAACTGAATAGTTTGTTGCAGTAATGGCGTAGTTGACTTAAGCGATAAATGGTGGCGGTGTCCATGCACGAGATCAGCCAGATCAACCGCAGAGGAACATGTCAGTGGTGGAACATTTCATGAGGCAACATCCCCCATAATTCAGAGGATCATCTGACCCTGTGCTAGCTGAAGGGTGGATTAAAGAACTGGAGAAGATTTTAGATGTCATGGGGTGTTCAGACAATAAAAAGTTTAGTCTTGCTATTTACCATTTGGAGGGTGAAGTAGATCGGTGGTGGTCTATGGTTAAAAATATCAAGGACGCTGATGAGATTGATGCTCTTGACTGGGATGAATTCAAAGGTATGTTTCTTGAGAAGTATTTTCCTAAGGCTGTTCGACTTAGGATAGAAAAGAAATTCTTGGAATTGAGGCAAGAGGAAGACTCAGTGGCTTCCTATGAAGAAAGGTTCACTCGATTGGCAAGGTATGCTCCAAATTTTATCCGAAGCCTTGATAGTAAAATCGATCATTTTTACTCAGGATTAAAGCCAAAATATCGAAGGGATTTAGCTTCTCGTGAGTTCAAAAGTTATGAAAATATTGTTCGATGTGCTGAGAAGGTGGAAATGGAGTTTGCCGATGATCAAGTGTTCTATAACAAACAATAGAAGAAGAGACCGAGGTGGAAGGAGAAAGGAAATAATTATTCAAAAAAGTCTGATGGTAAGAAAACTATGTTTCCAGTTTGTGAGAAATGTGGTAAAAGGCATGCAGGGGAATGTCTTCTGAATTCTGGAAAGTGCTACCGATGTGGTAAGATGGGACATAAGGCTCGTGATTTCACTGAAAAAGATCAAGGTGATGGTAAGTCCAAATTTGATTTACAGTTAGTGAAATGTTTTAAGTGCAATGAGATGGGTCACTATGCAAACGAGTGTCCGACAAAGATCTCGAGTGATGGTAAGTAGTTAGACTACAAGAAGAAAGGGGTGGTGAAAGCCTTTGCAACTACTTCAGCAGATGTCGGACCATCAAATGAAGTTGTATCAGGTACTTTATTTGTTTTTTCAGATTATGCCAGTGTGTTGTTTGATTCGGGGTCTACACATTCTTTCATCTCTGAAAACATTTCTAGTAAAATGGGAATACCATCTCAAGAAATGACTCGTGAACTTGTGGTAAAAACACCTCGGAGAAATGTTGAGGCAAAAATAATTTATAAGAATCTTCCTATCCTTATCCGTGGAAAGAACCTACTTTCAAACCTAATTGTTTTACCTCTATTAGAGTATGATGTTATCCTGGGTATGGATTGGCTCTTTATTTACCATGCTAAGATTGATTGTAGAGCTAAAGAAGTTTCTTTTCAGAAATAATTTCAGTTTGTGTACAAGAACGAACCCTTACTGTTGATAACATATCAAGAGGTTGAGAAACTTGTAAAAGATGGAAATGAATGTTACCTTGCACATATTGTTGAAAACAAAGGAACTGTTCAGATTAATGTTGTACCAGTGGTAAATGAGTATCCTGATGTTTTTCCTGATGAGTTGCCTGGAATAATTCCAGATCGGGAAGTTGAGTTTACTATAGACTTAGTTCTTAATGCTAAGCCAATTTGAAAACCCCATTATCGAATGGCTCAAACCAAACTTTTAGAGTTGAAGGAGCAATTGAAAGATTTATTATAGAAAGGTTTCATTCGACCTAGCACATCACCATGAGGTGCTCCTGTTTTATTTGTTAAAAAGAAAGATGGTTCTATGAGACTTTTCATTGATTATAGAGCCTTGAATAACATCACTGTTAAGAAAAAATATCCTTTGCCTCATATCGATGATTTGTTTGATCAGCTCCAGGGAGCTCAGTATTTGTCGAAGATTGAATTGAGCTCGGGGTACCATCAGATGAAAGTAAAGGAAGCAGATATTCCGAAGACTATGTTTCATACAAGATATGGCCCTTATGAATTTGTAGTAATTCCTTTTGGGCTAACCAATGCACCTGCTATATTCATGGACTTAATGAATAGAATTTTCCATGAGTTCTTGGATAAGTTTGTGGTTGTTTTCATTGATGATATTTTGGTGTTTTCTAAAAGTAAAGAGGATCATGAAAGACATTTAAGGGTTATTTTGCAAACCTTAAAAGAAAAAAAATTGTATGGGAAATTCAGCAAGTGACATTTTTGGTTGCAACAATTTTCTTTCCTTTGTCACATTGTTTCAAAAGATGGGATAACTATTGATCCTGCAAAAACAAATGTTGTTGATGAATGGACAAGACCCACAAATGTAACTGAGATTCGTAGATTCCTTAGTTTGGCAGAATATTACTGAAGGTTTGTTAGAAATTTTTCACGGTTATCTAGTCCAATGACTAAGCTAACTCGGAAGGGTGTTAAGTTTATCTGGACGAAAGAATGTGATGATTGTTTTCAGGAACTGAAAAGAAGATTGGTGAATGCTCCAGTTTTGGCACTACCTTCCAGGAATGGGGAGTTTTTTATCTACAATGATGCTTCATTGAAAGGACATGGTTGTGTCCTAATTCAGAATGATCATGTAATTGCTTATGCTTCACGACAGTTGAAAACTCATGAGGTAAATTACCCTACACATGATTTGGAATTAGCTACTTTAGTTTTCGCTCTAAAAATTTGGAGGCATTATTGGTATGGAGTAAAGTTTGAAATATATACCGATCAAAAAAGTTTAAAGTATATATTCTCTCAGAAATAATTGAACATGAGACAGAAGAGATGGCTAGAATTAATCAAGGATTATGATTTTACAATTCATTACCATCCGGGAAAAGCAAATAAAGTGGCTGATGCTTTGAGTTGAAAAAGTAATGCTTCATTAAAAATGTTGTGTTTGGAACATGATCCTTTGGTTAAGGATTTGATGAACTTTGGAATAGAAGTTTTTGGTGCAGGATGTCCTTCTATTTTGTTTTAGGAATCAGTGAAATCTTCTATATCAGAGAGAATCAAGCAAGCACATAAGCAAGACAGTGAGTTGCAGAAAAAGGTAGAGCTAGTTCAGAAGGGTAAGTTTCCTGAATTCAACATTGATAGTGATTTTGTTTTGAGATTTGGGAAGAGATTATGTGTGCCATGTGATTCACGGTTGAAGAGAGAGTTGTTATGTGAAGCTCATAGTTCTCCACTTTTAGTTCATCCTGGCAGTACTAAGATGTACAGAGATCTGCGGGTGTATTACTAGTGGGATGGAATGAAAAGAGATATTGCTGATTTTACTGTGAAGTGTTTGACATGTCAACAGGTTAAAGCAGAGCAGCAGTTACAGAAAGGGATTCTTCAGCCTTTACCAGTACCAGAATGGAAATGAGAAAATATATACATGGACTTCGTTGTGGGATTGTCGAAGACACCTCGAGGTAATAATGCAATCTGGGTTACTGTTGATTGCTTGACTAAATCTGCTCATTTCCTTGCTATACGAGATACTTTTTCCCTAGATCAACTTTCCCGTTTGTATCTTAAAGAGATAGTCAGGTTACATGGAGTTCCCCTCTCCATTGTATCTGACCATGATCCCAGGTTCACTTCTAACTTTTGGAAAGGCCTTCAGAAGTCGTTGGGTACTGAATTAAATTTTAGTACAACTTTTCATCCCCAATCAGATGGGCAGTCAGAATGAACATTTCAGACTTTGGAGGATATTCTACGTGCTTGTTCGATGCATTATCAAGGAAGTTGGGACCAACATCTTTCTTTGGTTGAATTTTCATATAATAACAGTTTTATTTCCAGTATACAGATGGCACTATTTGAGGCGTTATATTGGAAGCGGTGTCGAACTCCAGCTTTCTGGGATGAATTGGGTGAAAGGAAGCTAATGGGACCAGAATTGGTAGAAGAGATGGCAGAAAAAGTTCAGTTGATACAGAAACACATGAGAACAGCTCAGAGCAGGCAGAAGAGTTATGCGGATAACCGGAGGAAGGATCTATCTTTCGAGGTAGGTGATCATGTTTTTCTCAAAGTTTCGCCATGGAAAACTGTGATGCGATTTGGTAAGAAAGGAAAGTTGAGTCCAAGGTTCATTAGAACATATGAAAATCTGGAGAGAGTTGGATCAGTTGCTTACTGAGTGGCTTTACCTGTGAGTTTATCTCAGGTACACAATGTTTTTCGTGTTTCAATGTTAAGGAATTACATGCCGGATCCATCTCATGTTTTGAGTCCAGAGGTAGTTCAGCTGGAAGAGAACCTAACTTATGTGGAACAACCGGTCCAGATTCTTGACCACAGAGAGCAAGTGTTATGGAATAAGGTGATTCATCAGGTAAAGGTTTTGTGAAAAAACCACACGATTGAAGAGGCAATATGGGAATCTGAAAATGCAATGAGGGCTAAATTCCCCCACTTATTCGATAAGTAAATAAATTGCGGGGACACAATTTTCTAAAGGGGGGAAGGATGTAACATCCCAAGTAAGTAATGAATAATAGATATTTTTATATATTTCTACTAATGAATTAGATAGTGTTTTAGAGGCTTAAAATGAGAACAAATCCAATCTTAAGCATGGAATACACTAATATTTTTAAAAGATTGTTTTACTGCCTTTTGATGGAAAAACATTTTTAAATCAAACTTATGACAAATTTATAAGATATATTTTTCAAAATAAACTTATTCATTATGATTGGAACATTGAAATTTACTTTGGGTAAATTTTTGGTATTTTTCCGATAAAGTTCATTTTTTTAATGAATAGTGAAAATGTTGTATTTTAATTCAAAATCACTTTTTAATGTAATTTATTTATATGATTAGACTATCTTTTGAATTGGTTTTAAAGTTAAATTAGAATATATTTTTACCATTTAATCCAATAGTGGTGTTTGGAATTAATTTCACTTTGAAATTGGACTTAAACTAGTGTCAATCTTTTGATACTTATTGTTTCATAAAAACACGCTATTTGCTCAGACAACGGGAATTAATTATTAAATTAATTAATGTAACTTATATGTTTTGAATTTTATAAAATATGGATTATTTTTGAATTCGGAATATCAAATATTGCTTAGGGTGAAGTTTTGGTATTTTTCTGAAAAACATCAATTTTTGATGAATAGTGAAACCACTAAGTGGAACTTAAAAAACTGATTTTTCGTTTAAATGAAATTTTACCACCTCTGTGTTTTGAATTTCAAAAATCCGACGTACATTTTTTTCATTAAGAAGTAAAATGTGGTTCAATGGGATTAAAATAATTTTTTGGTGAATAGCAATTTTAAGTTTTTAATCACGATTAGAGGTAATTAGTGCAATTTAAGGCAAAAATGATATTATAATAAAATCAAATGACCTAGAAACATGTCCTACCCTTATTGGATGTGTCATGGCCGACCAAGACAACCCATGGGTCTATTTTTGGGACCCCATGGAGCCACTTGGGTAAGATAAAGACATTAATGCCTTTTATTTAAAGTAAAAGTAAAAAATGACACAAACAAGAGTTGTTTTACTAAAACAATTTTTACATGGAGTTATAAAAGTCATATTTTTGACTATAAATAGTAATTGGAAAGCTAAAAATATTTCCTACATCATAGTATTTTTTTTATAATTTTTAGACATTAAATAAATTAAACTATTTATGAAACCATGATGATGCAGCGATTACCTCATTATTTAACGATTTAAATAAAATGAAAATAAAATGTAAAATATAGGACCTACACTTGTCAAAAACCTATTAGATGGGTTGAGTTTGAACCCTTATAACCTTATCCTAGAAATTTATAATTGTGTGACCTTTTTTATCCGAAAATCATTTTATAACAAAGTATATTTTCTTATCTTTCCAAGAGTGCCCCTCCTCTCCTCTTATAAAAGGCCCCCACCTCTACCACCATACCCACACTTACAAAGCCTTTGCCTCGGCCAAAACCTGTCCATTTTGTCTTTCCACATCCCTCTATTACTCCTAGAATCCTCACTTTGGGCATAAGTCTTCCCAAGGAAGCCTTTGAGCTCAAATAAAAAAGAGTTACCCGTTTTAAAGGTAGCGTTTTCTCTTGTGTTCTTATGTTTTATTTTTCTTCTCCAACCCTCTAAACTCTTTTTATTCCTTTATTTTGTAAAAAAACCAGTATCTTCAATATAATAGGATGTTGTTATAAGAATTATTTGAGCTACACTTACACACACCTACATCTAATGGTTAAAGAACATACTGTTTCTATGGATGGTGAATTTCTGACTCACGAAACGATGATTGTTCAACACTCATATAACACCTTCAAAGGTGGCCATTAAGATGTCAATATATTTATATATTATATATAATATGTTTATTATTTACTTAAGCTTCTGTATTTTTTCATTTATGGAATACCATTATGGTTACCATTATGGGTAAACGCGATATCTTCATTTTAGGAAGTGCGGACTACCGCCCCCTCAAAGTGATTTGATTTCATTAATGCCATATGTGGGATGTATAAAGGATTTAAATAATGGTATTATATATGATATTATACTGTAATTATAATATACCTTTATATAATTATGATTCCATTCCATAAAAATATGAAATAGAAATGAAATTAGAGTTCATGCGTACGTACGGCTTACCATCTCCATGAACGGTGCATTTCATTTCTTACCTCTAAATGTTATGTAATATTATAAATTCATGTATATACTGGATATATATGATATATATGATATATAAATCATGATTATAACTCTGGATATAATGTATACATGAAAAAATTGTAATTATAAAGAGTTTATTTTTGACTCAAGTACCAATGATCGACAAAACGACCATTATTAACTTAAATAATTACATAGTGTTCATAACATGGTAATCACTGATATAAAAGGAATAATGAACTTGAAAAAGGTTCTTATGCAAGTATAAATTAACTCATGTTTATTATTCAAGACGTTAAAGAATGATCGAGTCAAGTCGGACCCGAGGTAAGGGACTTCGTCTCAATCTCCATTCATTGAGGCATATTTTGTTTTATACACAACTTTCTTTTATATGGTGTATAAACCCCTTTGAATTTTATTTTTATTAAAAAGGAATCATTTTTATACGAAGCGTTTACTAAACAACAAAAGGGAATGTTTTTGTCGTACGTATGTGGCGACAATGACTTCTCCGCCGCTGTGACCATTATTTCAGTTTCGGCTTCCTCTACAAGCCATACCTTTTTTTTAAAATGAAAAATAAATACCATGTTTTAATTTTCTTTTATTTTGGTATTGAAAATGGTTTTCATAATGTTTTTATTATATCAATGTGTTGTATTGATATCTTGTGATTGAAATGTGGAAATGTTATGTTTCCTTTATGCATGTTTTATGTGATATGATTATGTTATGGTTCTTGGGCATTGTTGTGAAGACGGCAGGTTTCGTGATAAACTAAGGGTGGGTGAGCCCAATATAGCTCTCCAACGCATTGGGTAACGTGAAGGAGTTAAATTTTAAGGTTTCTCTGAAGAGATTTAGGGAATATACTATTATGGGTATTCCAAACGTAACCAAGAGGGTTACTCCCTACGTAAGAATGTTATGAATGCCTCAAGTTACATTTATGTCTTATGATTCCTTTGATTTATTCATGATTTGATGAGGTATGTTAAAGTTCTTATGTTTTATGAGCAGAGTATGATTTCATTGATTCTTATGTATACTGTACTCATGTTTCCTTTCCATATTTTTATATCCCTTACTGAGCTTTTTATGCTCATCCCAAGTTTTTGAAATGTTTTCACAGGTCAAGGGAAGGGTACATGATATGATGATAGTGTCAAGGATGTTTCAAGGAAAAATACATGTTTTATTTTAAATATGTTTCCGTTGATGGGAAAAAATGAATACTATCTTTTATTGTAACCAATTTGTTTAAATGTTGGATGTAATGCAAGTTTTATGATCTAATTCTCTAAAACTCTAAACCTGAAAAGATCCTCAAGGTGTATTCTTGAAATATCTCAAGATTAAGTAAGGTTTAAGGCTGGGGCCTTATAATTAAGGTATGGCGGTGGGGGTGGTGGAGGCGGCGGGGGCAGCAGAGGCGACGGTGGTTGGGGCAGCGGAGGTGGCGATGGGGGAAATAGTGGCGATGATAGAGCTCTTGTTCCACAAAGGCTTATGATGCGAGTTGTGGAAGATTTCTAATAAGGTTAAATTTATTAAAACAGAAAAAAATTTATTAGTGATTTTTAGAAAGCACTGATAAAGGATGTTTTTATCAACGCTAAAAAAGAAAGCATTGATAAAACTAACCTTTATCGGCACTTTTTTAGCGCTGATAAAACATATCTTTATCGATGATAAAAATATGGCACAGATAAATACCTAATGTTAGTAAATTGTTTATAATTATAAAATTATAATAAATATATATTATTAAATTTAGTATTTTATAATTATTTTAATAGATATAACGAAGTTTGTCCAGCTAGTAGCCAAAGCTCCTGACTATTTAATAAAATTAAGGAGAAAAGTAACAGACAAAGCAAGAGTGAGGCATGGTCAACAAACCAATCCATCACCCAAGAGGAAAAGTTACATACCTTAAGGATCAATGTCATCACCATATCCATAACCATGGTTTGCACCATCATCATCTGACTCCCATTTAGATAGTGATTTTTTTTATTAATGAGTGTAGAATACATCTCATCAAGCCTTTGTTGCTCCAGTGTAAGTTGATCTCTAGAATAATGTCTGATTGAGCACCCCCGTTCATCAATCCAATATACCCAACCACATCCTTTGGGGTGCCTCCCCCTATCTCCAATTATTTGGAAGAAAATCTCATTTATCACTAGCCAGGTCACCCGTCCCAAAATATAGGGGGACACAACTACCCTCTACAAGAGGAACAAAATCAGAAATAGGAGACTGACCTTATGTCAGGACATCAAAAGTCACATTTTACCTAGATAACCTTTTCTAAGGAGGGAACATCTATAATATTTAAATAGATATATATTTATTAAAATTTATCAGTGTAAATAAATAAAAATTTATTTAAATAATTATAAAATTATAATAAATATATATAGTTAAATTTATAACATTTTAATTATATATGATAAATATATTAATTACGTATAATTATAAAATTATAAATATAATAAGTATATTTATTATAATTTTATAATTAATTAAATAAATAAATAAATATTTATATTTATATATAAATAAATATTTTAAAAACATCTTTATATATTTATAAGATTATATATATTTATATAATTATATTAAATCAAAAAATTATAAATATAATAAGTATATTCATTATGATTTTATAATTATAAATAAATAATTAATTATTTATAATTAAAATTATAAATAAATAAATATTTATTTATAATTGAAATTATAAATAAACATATATTTATTTATATAATTATAGGATGATAATAAATATAGTTATTATTTTTATAATTCTATTATATATATTTATAAAATTATAAATATAATATATATATTTATGATAATCATATAGTTATGTAAATAAATATAAATTTATTTATGATAATGAGGTGGTGTTCAAGTGGTGATCACCAGAAATCTTGGGGAATCATTTGTCAGAATTCTTGTGCTCGACTCCCGACTACGTACTTTGTGGGGGATTTTTAGGTATTTTAATTTGGCGGTGTGAAAAGGGGTTTGTGTGCGTGGCTGGGGTGGTAGGTGTTGGGGAAATTCTATGACGATGAGGTCCTTGGCTTAGTGAGTATCAGAAGGCGATGAGGGATGACCTGAATGATGAAGGGAACACATTGTGGGGGGGGGGGATTTGCGGTGGCACTGCACACAGATAGGTGAACGACGCCAGGAAACATGGTGATTTCTGGTCAGGGGTGACACTAGGCGTGCTGGTAGTCATAATGACCAAAAGGAACTTGGGACAGTAGGATGGCATTCGACAGTGGGGGGACACAGCTCCACCACACGATACGGTTGGTGCAGGTGGCCCTCGGTGGTAGTAGGGGTCATGGCCTTTAGGGATTGGATTGAAGGCAGGTTGTACATGTAGTGATGCAGTTTATGGATTTCATATCCACAAGCCTTCAGGATAATAATCTATAAATAAATAATGTCGGATGGTTGGGTTATCCTCTTGGGGGGGTCTATGCCCTACCTTTCTGGCCCATGTGAGTGGTGTGTGAGTGTTTGATGTAATTTTACCTCTAAAGAACCTAATATATATATATGTATGTATATATTTATACTTATAACTTTATAAAAATAAATATTTATTTATAATTATAAAATTGTAATAAATATATTTATTATAAATTTATAATTATTTACACACACACACACACATATATATATATATAGAACTAGGTCTTGGGAGAAGCGAAATATCATGAAAATTTATTAAAATTTATTGAAAAATAAAAGAAAACATAATAAAATAATGATGTGGTAAAACATAGGGACATGACCTCATCCAAATAAAGAAACAACATGTAAAAATTCACTATAATCATGATTAGAATCATAACCAGGATATCCAACATCATCGATAGACTCCCACTCTGATTGAGAGTTCTTTTGATTGAAGTTATTAATATACTTCTCCTGCTCAGGGATGAGATGAATGATGGAAGATGTACTTAGGACATGCCCTCATGTGTCCTCCCGTCCACATCCTTAGCCACAATTTTTTGGATTAAGCCCCGCCTCCAAGTCTTAGGTTGTTGCCAAGCCCTTTCCAGTTCTTCCCTCCCCAACTTGTCCATATGATCATTAACATTTGGAGTCACAATGTACATATAGGGGACTACAATTTCATTACAACTAGAAACAATAGTTACCGCCTACACTGGGTCAAGCACCTGAAATTTTCTTGAGGTGGTAACTTTAACCATACCTTTACTCTTCAAAGGGAACTGTTCATAATTCACCACAATCTTCATAGCAGGAAGAGGGGACAACTTATCCTTACCCTTCCAATAAGGGGAACTCAAAGATTTTTCTTGGATCAGTTCCCTATCCAATTTAGTTTGGATATCATTTTAAATATTCTCCAAACCATTAGAATCATAGGACGATGCCATTTGAACAACAAAATCCCCACTATCTATCTATTTATCTTTTTCATTAGTATCCATATTATCCGAAGAACCCTTTGAACCTCCATCAGAAGTAGAGCCCTGCGTACCATATTAGGAAAATATGGATTACTGGTAATAGTGACATGTTCTTCCTCATGACTACTAGAAATTGGGTCCATTAATGTATTAGGGTTGGTTATATCCACTTCAACCACTTCTTTAGAGCTCAATTTCTTTTTTCAAAAATCAACAGAGTGCCCTTCCATCCCAAAAAGACTATATACCATCCTTCTATGACCCTTATAAAATGTGCATCCTATGTTGTTTCATCTTTACATATGTCAAGAGATTTTTCATAATCAACCCAAAGATCAAATCTGTTATCATCCTCAGTCAACAGAAAGGACATAAGCAAAGGAGAGTTGAGATCAACTTCAACCTATAGCCTAGTAAAGTGTCCATACCTTTATTTTTCATATTCATTATCTGTTCTGATGGGAATTCCAATAGATGATTCACTTTTCCTAAGCATATGAGGATTCCAAAAGAACCAAATCAAACCACAAACACATATCCAAACATTGGTGATCAAGTTATTGGCATTTAATGAATTAGAAAGTGGATCCCAGTCTTGGAGTCTGAGGATCCCAGGGTTAAGGTTAATGAAACCATATCCCCAAGCTTTGGATTTCAACAGATCCGATGAAAAAACAATGTGAAAGTAGTCTCTACCCAATGAGGTCATTTTCCAATCATCAAATCCCCAATATTTAATAAGTCGCATCATAAGTGAATCCAGATTCAAGAAATACTTCCCTATAAGAGAAAGATGATAGATAATTTAATTCTTACATCATTGATCCATTCTGATATAATACCAGATGTAGATTCAACAAATGTTGTATCTCCTTTTCGAATGATCTTCTAAGGGAGCTTCACATGACCATGAATCCCATCAAATGCACATTTAGCTGAATCCCTATGACCATCTAGAATGTCCCAAGCACCATTGGATGCACCATCTCAATTCATTTAAGATATCAAACCAAGGTGTGGAGAAGAAGTAGTTATCAATCACACATTCAGGATCTGGGATGAGGCATAAACCCCCTTAAAAGCACAAAATCAACTAATATAAAGGAAATCACTTGCAGCAAGAACGTTTCTTCATGTTGTTGTCTTGATCTAACAGTGACATAGTGGACCTATTCAAATACCTATATGAATAGGGCATTAGATCAATAGATCTAGCACTCATCATCGACGACACCGAGGTGGGAACCGATAATGCAATGGTCAACGTCAAAGGCCGATGAGTAAATCAAGTTGTTAGACAATAAAAGATATGAAAATTTGTCAAATCACATCGAAAGTCAAAAACGACAAAGGTTGGCTAGTGCTGAGGGAGGTAAGGTTAAAGGAACCCACAAAGCACCAGTGTGGATCACCACCAATGAAGTCTGTGCAAAGTGGAAAACCCGAATCGCCATGGGGGACTCATGAAAGCTCTCGACGACCCATCTCCTCCTCGCCACACACACACACACTATTTATAATTATAATTATAAATATTTGTATATATTTATATAATTATATATATTTATAAAATTATAAATATTATAAATATATTTATTATAATTTTATAATTATTTAAATGTATATTTATTTATAATGATAATTATAAATAAATTTTTTATGAATGTTTTTATATAATTATAAATACTATTTGTATATAATTATTTGTATATTTTAGTTATAAATATTATATATATATATATTAATATATAAAAAAATATTTATAAAATTATAATAAATGAATTTATTATAATTTTATAAATATTTAAAAATATATATATATATATAGTTATAATAATAATTATAGGTAAATATATTTAAAAAGTATTTATATATAATTAAAATTTTATAATTATAAATATAATAAATATATTTATTATTTGAATATATTTATCGTAATTTTATAATTATTTATGAGAACGTAATAAGTTCATGTGTATAAAATGAATGAATCTTGCAAGTATCAATTTATAAACAAACATTTATAATGATCAGTACATAACATATGCATGCACGTCATCATAATATAGGTAATCTTAACATTTGGAACACAACTCACAATTACATCCACAAATAAACTTTATAATCCTATAGCATCAATTAAACTTACGCATCAATATTTACACTTAAATAATGATAATAATGTCCATGAATATGATCATTATCTCTTGATATATATACATATATATTGACTAAATTCATTAGAGACATATATTTATTTAAATATAAATTTACTTATTTGTAATTATAATTATAAATAAATGTATTTATATATAATTATAAATATAATAAATATAAATATAATAAATTTAATAAATATATTTATCATTTAAAAAAGTATTAAATTTTTAGAATTAATTAAATAAATATCTAATTATTTATAAACATAAAAATACTTTTTTTAAAACATTATATATATAATTGAATTTTTAAAAAATATATATTACAATACAACATATTTACATTAATTATAAAAATTACCTTTTTAATTAATGTATATAAATAAACATTATTTTTGAATATAAATATAATAATTATATATACGTTGATAATATTTTTTATAAAAATCTTTTATCAGTGCTTTTTTAGCGCTAATAAACGTGAAATTTATAAACTATTTTAGCTAGAGCTGATAAAGGTGAGGCCTTTATCACCACTTTTTCTCTTAGGGTTGATCAAAGTTTGGGCATCTTTTCTCAGATCTGTGGTAGTAAGAGTTGTTTGTAAGTACCTGATCCAGTTTGTGGATTAGTTTATTTTATAATAGACTACTTTCTAGTAGGTGATTGTCAAGTAGAGGATATTGAGTATTTTATTAAGACTCAACTTTTTAAATTTCTATTATGTGATTTATTGTTTTGTTTTCACTTTCTTTAAATAAAAAATCAGTTTCAGTATAACACTAATAAAAAAACATTAATTTGATAGTTGACATTAACTTGTGTTTTATATAAGGTGTTTGATTCAATCAAATTAGTTTTAAAATTTAGAATGAATTTTCAATCTTGTTTTTAACTAAGTTGTGATCAAACTACTAAGAAACTTTTTGAAATATCATATTATATAATTCTATAGTTTTATTTAACTAAGTGTTTTTATAAATTGGGAGATTTATGTTTTAAAATATCTTTACCATAAATTTTTAATTGGAAACTCAATTCACCCCCAGACTCTTAGTTGTTCCACTTTGACCAACATTTTATATAAGAAGATATATATTTTTTTCAAATAAATTTTACCATGATATAGATGTATTTAAATATCGTAAATTTCTTTTAGATCTAAATTTCAGGATTTATTGGTAATCATAGACAAGAAAGAACTACCACTAATCGACCTCTTTATTTTAATGGGACTAACTATTATAAATGGAAAATCTAGATTAAAATTCATTTAAAAGTATGGATTTTGATACATGGACTATTATTGAAGATAAATATGAAAAAACAAAATAGTTTAGTGTCATTAGTGGCATAAATGTGTTATGTGTTCTCAATTTTTCTAGTGTCATCAATACATATTACTAGTTGCATATAATCACGTATACCGATGAGTAGATTAGTATCTCCATATTCCAATACGTACCGTGGCATCTCTTTTTATCCCCAAAGGGTACTGCCGAACACAACATAGTGCTGAAATAGGATAAAAAATTAGATTCCTCCTGGTCACTAAAAGAAAACACTATACAGAACCCCTCACAACTACAGGCCCGCCATGTGACCACTATATGATTTATCATTTTGTAGACGAAAATGAGCATGTGGGTGAATTTAATGCAGGGATGGAACCACTGGGATGAGAAAAACATATCGATCATCAGACCCATCAATGAAGCGACGGGGACCTTCATGCATGGGAGAGAGAGAGTGCGATTATATTTTCATGGAAACCAATAGGTAGCGGTACAGTGAGAGAAAGGAGAATGTATTATTGTTGAAGATGGATATCATGGTAGAGGAGGAAGTCCCAATGGGGGTTGGTGAGGAGGTACATGGAAAAAGTCCTAATATAACATAAAAAACCAAAATAAGGTTTGGGGTAAACTAATTTCGAAGGGTTCCTTCCTCCAGTAAAATGTTCCTAAAAGAACTCGTTAAGGTAACACCTTCTTCATTGGTGTTTTAAATAAGGTGTTGTCCAAGACAAAACCTTATTTAATATACTTATTAGGAAGGAATGTTCTTGGAAAGTTCCTTATTAATATGTTTTATGAAGGTGTAATGACAGTGAATGTATTTTTGAAAAAAATTATAAAAATGGCGCTCCCTTCTTTTTAAAAAATATTTTTATTTTATTTATATATATATATATTTCAAAAAAAAATAAAAAATTCAATATCATTTAACTAATTTTTAGTATAATTTATCTAATATTTAATTTCTAACATTACTACTTATAAAGTAATCTAGAATTATGAAAGAAACCCTCACCCAATGCTTCCTTTTATAAGAGGACTTATCCTGGAAATCACTTTACATTTTTGATGTGGGATTCAGGTTCTCCATTTTCTACAGAGAACATTATGCATTTCTGATGTGGGATTCAGGTTCTCTCTTTCCTGCATGGAATTAATATTATATTATTATTAATAATTTTTGATCTATTAATGTTAAATATTATTTACAAATAAATTATAATTAACTTTTAATGTTTACTACTAAAAATTAATAATTTAATAATTTATATTAATATATTTTTAAAAATTTTAACTAATAACTAATTTATTATTCATAAATACTAATAAATTATATATAGTTAAAATTATTAATCATTTTTTATTCTATTAATAATAATATTAATTATATTATTATATTATTATTTTTTTAATGCTTGAGATGCAATGCCTCTTTATTTGAAATAGAAAAAAAAGGAAATAGTTATAAGGCTACAAATAGAACCAAATGAAACAAAAATAGGCATCAAATCATTTTTGAGAAGGTGCTAATACTATAAGGTGTGATACCTCCTCTCATACCACGAGGGTGTCATCCTCTTCTCGATGTTTTTATAGGTTCTGGGCGTAGCGGAAACGCATTGGTGGGTTTGTCCAACTTTAATTTTAGCGTAAAAAGTGTTCAATCTGAGATCCATCATGATGTAAAATGACGTATCTTTAGAATAAAACGAAAAATGAAAAACAATAGAGGGAGTCCCAGAACCATAGATATAGGATCATCATCTGTTTTTTATAATTAATTTAATTAATTGAAAATAATTACCTTGATGGAATTATTTCTTCGTTGATGTCTCCAATAACGATCCAATGTGATCTATCATTGAGTCATATAATCCAAGTGTTTGATTCCTATAACAGTGATCCACACGTTCCCTACATATCTCTGGATATCACCGAAGGGATCTCCAGGTGCTAGCGCAGAAGAACCTTTGCTTGCGATGTCCACCTTCGATCTCCTTGATCCGGTGGTGGTGGATCTCTATCAGTCTTGAGAGAATTCATGGAGGAAGGAGTTCTTTCGGCCTTGAGAGAACCCTCCAGAATTGTTGTGCACAACCATTGGGAAAAAGTGTTGGGGTTGGGAGGATATTTATAATCGGATTTTAGGTTATAGAGTTATGACACTAAATAAACATGTTACACGTTTTATTTATTTCATTAACTCTTATTGAAAACCCCCATGACGAATCATTAATTACTTGATATCCACCCACACTGATTATAATAAATTTCATTTAATAAAACAATATTATTTCCTCAAAATCCCAACTAAAAAACTACACGGCATGTAATCATTAATACACAACGTGTACTTGTTTTTTTATTTCCTTTATTTCCTCCCCCACATTTATTAGACCTTGGATAATGGCTATTTATTTCTATAATAAATGTAACTTCATTACTCGCTAATAAATATATTATTTCTCCCAGAATATATTATCTCGAATAACTAGTGTCAAAATAAATGTGATCTGGAATCCTTTAATAATTATTAAACCATAGTTGGGAATAATATTTATTCAACTTATTAAATTAATATTTAACATAGATACATGGAGACACTTAGTGTGTGGACCTCTAGCCCTATTTCTCAGTGGTACCCATAGAGAAAGAAGTTAATGCCGAAATGATGTGTCACCTAGTATGAATGCTTACCGTGTAATGTAATACCTTTGTCTCGATATATATAATCATGCGGGTTGCATTCTAGTGCCATCAACTCGTGTGCTCGATTGTTCTTTATTTGAATTCCCAGAATTGAAATCACCCATACCTTACAATGGCCATGGATTTATTTAGGCTATATCAATTCCATAAAAGGTCTTGAGATATTTACTTCTATTATGGAACATAAGGGATAAATCCTCTCTAAAATTATCTATTAATGCATTATTACTCGTGACGCACCCAACGTATCGTACCTCGCTGCGATCAGTGTGTCATCACAGTTTTCATCAATACATCTAAGTGCGCAAGTTGTAATACCCATTAATAATAGTCTTAATGTCTAATGACCAATACACATGTCCGCATATAAGAACATCCAATGACACTATGAAATGTGGATTTCCTACTGGCAGGTCTCATTCTCATAATATCCTCCTGGATATTACCAAGGGCGCACACCATGATAAGTTGTCTCAAAGTTTTATGAGCCCTCACCCCTAATGGCCTGTATTATTTATGTCCCTAAAATAACATCATCCGGCCATAGAACATATATTCTATAACAGTGTTATGGCACTTCCAAGTTCTCATCATAGCAGGGATCCACTATGACCCTTTAATGCAACTACTATCCTTAGGACATTATCACATGCATTGTCACTCAAAATAACAATCAAGATATGATAAGGTATTTATTAATGAACAAAGTACAAAGTATTTGGTTCTATGCCACCAACTCCAACAGTTTTTACCTGCACCCATGATCTATCTTTATCATCAATTTTTTCAGCAACTGTATCCTCTTTCATGTCCCCAGCTCTAGCCATGTTGGTTCTTTCCTTCCTATATTCATCTGCATCCTCCTTCAAGACTTCAAATCCACCCACAATGTATCTTTTCTTCCCATATTCATTCCGACTAGATGAAGTAAGAAGATAAAATGAGTTATAAATAAGAAAACTACTACTTACATTAGATTTTCGAGCATGAAAAGAGGAGATGCTTGTAGAAGAGATGGATGCATTCCGTTTTTTCTAATACTGGTTTGTTCTCTCATTGCAGTATATCAAGGTCAATTCAGAGGTTTCCATATAATTTTCAATAGATCTCATTAACTTTGGGTGAATATCAGGACCTGGTAACATAAATGACTCATTAGTTACAACCTTAATTTTAATATAATTCAAGGTGTAATACATTTTCCTAGCCTTTACAGCAATGAAATTAACAGAACTAGTGTCTTACAAGCCCGAAAATTTCATATTAGGTGAAAGGAATTTTCTTTGTTAGGATCTAGGAGTTCAGTGATCAGGAGTTATTCAAGTTCCATCTGTATTCACCTAATTTTTAATAAATTAATTTGATTTAGGAGGACAAGAGGATACATTATTTGCAGTAGAGGTTTTATTCTTCTCTTTCTTTGTGTGGACTTCTTTATTTTTTACCTTCTTCGATGTGGCCACATATAACATAACCTTCCCATTTCTATCTTTTGAGTAAAAAACTATTTACTCTTTTCTAACTCTATCACTATCCTTATTTTGAGCTGAGTTTTATTTCCCTAATTGACTGTCAACAGATTCATTCTTGTTTTGATCATCCTCAAAGGATCTTGTAAGGTAATCCTTGAAGGAGAAACCCACATGAATCATGTTTTATTCTTCCATATTATCCCAAGTAACAATGATATTACTAGGACATTTAGTATACATTCGTATAACATGAGTGGATTATGATGTTTGGCATTTGCTTCAATCCCCAATCTAATGGTCCGTCTAAAGAATCTTCTCACTATTATCAAGGAATAATATTTTGGAGGGAGGTCTATAAATAGTTTCATTATCTTACACCTTAAGCTGAAAATCAGTCCATTGGGTAGCTTGGTTACCCTCCCTTCTTCTGCAATGTATCTCATCATGACCCTTCAACATACATCTACTGTAAACAATACTTGACCGACAATTAGTCCTTGAGTTTTCATTTATACCAAAAACATCACAATATAAAGGCACTATTTGATACAAAATTCGAAGGTAGATTTCATCATGAGGGGTGGATAATACCACCTTATCAACCAGTGCATAACTTAAATCAATTTCAAATAAAATTCTGGAAAATTTAGTGAAAATGACCTTTTCAGTAGTGATATCCATCCATATTGGAATACTAATTGTAGAGGCAATGTCATACAGTATTTTAGAGTGTCATTAGACCCAGTTCAGTCCATAAACTTTTACCCAAACTTGAGCGAAATCATACTTGAAATCATGGAGACTTAAGTTCATATTCCACTCATGGATTCTAATAGTTCATGGATTTAAATTAACAGAGCCAAAGCTCTAAGCTCAAATCTTTAATTCAGTAGAGGGAAACTATACATGAAAAAACCCTTTTCCTAGAGATATGCATTTGATATCCTGGAAACCCCAAATAGCAGATAGACATTCAATAATCTAAGAAAATTTTCTAGGTTACTCACCATAAGTTAAAGAAAAATGGGAAATAAATGAGTTCTTACATAGATCAAGATGCTCCGAAATAGTTCCATCTAAGGTTGAAATATGTGTTGTAGTTCTTTTTCTAACAATGCACTAAGCGATGCAGTTCTCTCGAAAGACGAAAGTGCCTATCAAAGCATCATATAAGGAGTAATCTTTTATACCATCTAAGATCTGTGCCATCTTGGTGACATTCAAAGTGTGAGAAACTTATTGACTCCATGAATCATAGGTGAAGAGGTTTATGCTTCGTGGGTGGATTAGGTCAAGTGATCTCTGCTCTAAAGATGCTTCTCGTCCACCTCAATCCTCTTATATTATTTAGTATTATTAAATACATAAATATTTTGATTATATATAATATTTAAAATTCTTATTTATTTATATGTTTATTATTAAAATATTATATATATTACTATTATGGTTATTATAAGTGATTAATAATTGTATTAAAAATTATTAATCATGACATTATTATGAAAAATTATATTTTCTATCATCAAATTTTAGATAATATTTATTTTAAATTATTTTATTAACAAATTTATTGTCTACATTAAGAATTATATTTTTTATACCATAATTCAAAATTATTATTGTAATTATTGTAAATATTTTAAAATTTTATTATTATTTACTAAAAATTCACTTCATAGAATTTAACAATAATAAATTATTTATTATTTATTATTTATTATTTTTTGAAATTATTTTTATTTTCATTTTTTATTGACATTGTTTTAAAATTTATATAGATTTCGTTTATACTATATTTCATGTGCATAAATTTTTTGAGGTGTACATGTTATGTTTTTCATTGATAAAGTTTTTTTCATGTAAAATATTATCAGTTTGTTATATTTATTAAATTATTTTTATTTTCATCTAGGTTTTTATATGTTTAATTTATTTTTGATGTTTCATTTAGGTTGTTTTTATAGTTTATATTTTATATACATCCAAATTCACATACACGAAACATAATAATGTTTCAAGTAGGTGGCTTTGAAAGCATATATATTATTTTTCTTCAACATTTTTTATGAAATTATTTTTATTTTCAACTATTTCTCATATATTTAATCCATGTTTCATGTTTCATTTATATTGGTCTTATAGTTTATATTGTATAGGTTTTCAAAGTCACATACTTGAAACTTTTTTATGTTACAAGTAGATGACTTTGGAAGCTTGTAAAATATAAACAATTTGACCAATCTAAATGAAACTTAAAACATGGATTAATAATATAATAAATAGTTGAAAATAAATTTTTTAATAAATATTATAAACCAAAAATAATTTACACGAAACAAACTTATTGATTTAAAACATAACATTTGTACCTACAATTATTTTGTACTGCAAACATTTTTTGTGTAAATTAAAATTTTTTGGGTATTATTTTTTGACATCCATTTTATTTTCAATAAATTTTTATTTTTACATTAAATTTTTTAAATTTTATATAAATTTTACATATACTATATTTCATGCGAATAATGTTTTTCAAGTGTACATGTTTTGTTTTTAATCCATAATGTTTTGGTTATGTAAATTATTATTTGTTTGTTAAATTTATTAATTTTTTTTTATTTTAATTTTTTTTTAATTTTTAATACATGTTTGATGTCTCATTTAAATTCTTATTATAGTTTTAATTTTATATACTTCCAAATTCACCTACTTGAAAAATAATAATGTTTCATATAGGTTACTTTGAAGGATTATAAATTATTTTTCATGAACATTTTTTTATGAAATTCTTTTTGTTTTCAACTATTTATTATATGTTTAATACATGTTTTAAGTTTCATTTATTTTGGTCTTATATAATATATTTATAGGCTTTCAAATTTACATACTTGAAACATTTCTACATTTCAAGTAGGTGACTTTAGGAACCAATAATATATAATCTATATGACTAATCTAAATGAAACTCAAAACATTGATTAAAAAAATAAGAAATATTTGAAAATAAAAAAATATTAATAAATATTACAAACCAAAAATAATTTACATGATACAAACTTATTGATTTAAAACATAACATTTGTACTAATATTTTTTTTTCAATATTTTTTTGTGTAAATTAAAAAAAAAATTACCTGATATTATTATTAAGTAATTATATATTGTATAATTACTAATTAACTAATAACTCATAATTATATTACTATTTTTAATAATTAGTTACTAAAAAATAATTTTAAAGATTTTTTTTTAATTAACATTAGTTAGTAATTAATATTTATTGGAAATTAATATTATTAAATATTATATCATACTATTTAATCAATATTTATTAGAAATTAAAATTTAGTAGTAATTAGTATTTATTAGCAAAAATTTAGTTAATTAATTAATACGGATATAATAATAATTAATTCACAATTATTAATTTAATAATTTAATCCTGATTACTAATATTCAGTAACTAAATAAAAACTTTAAATATTTAATAGTAATTGGATAATAGTAAATTTTAATATTTATCAGTAAATTAATAATTAATTAATAGTTAATTTTTTAATTATTAAGTACTATTTTTAATAATTAATTAAATATTTATTAATTACTAATTAATTAATAACTAATAATTATATTATTATTTATGAGTAATTTTGTAATAACGAATTAATAATATTGATTATTTAATTAATATATTTAACTTGTAATTATTAATATAAAAATGTATTTAAATATTTCTTAATTATTAATTAATTAATAACTATTTACTATTAATAATTTATTAGTAATTAATTAATTTTTTTAAATATTATTAATATAATTAGTAAATTATATATATTTTTTAGTAAAAAATAATATTTAATTATAATTTATTAGTAACTAATATTTATTATTAAAAGATTAAAAATGATTAATAATAATATATTATTAATTTCATGTATAAAAAAGAGAACATGAGTCCCACATCAGAAAAGAAAAATCTTCTATGCAAGAAAGGGGGAACCTGAATCCCACATTAGAAATGCATAATGATTTCCAATAAAATCCCTCCTATAAAAGGGAGCCATGGGTGAGGGTTTTTGTTCGAATTTTAGACTGCTTTATTGGCAGTAATACTAGAAATTAAGTAAAAAATAAATTCTAATAAAAACATTTAAATGTTGTAATTTTTTTTATTTTTTTTATATATATACAAACAAAACAAAAAAATAATTTTTTTTCTAAAAAATGTAAGGGAGAACTTTCATTAAAAGTTTTTTGAAGAAGGAACTCTTTGGAACAACACCTTATTTATAAAACATATGAAAAAAGAACTTTCTGGGAAGGCGCCTTCTTCATAAATATATTAAAGAAGGTGTTGTCTGGGACAATGCCTCCATTAAAACACCTTTGAAGAAGGTGTTACCTTAACATGCACCTTCTTCAATGTTTTACTAATGGATGGTGCCTTATAGTCAGGCTATCACCCTTATAAGGATCCACTCCGTAACATTACCTTAGTTTAGGAATTCGTTTTCCCCAAACCTTATTTTGGGATTTTTTATTGTTTTTTACGTTATATGTGGTCTTTTTCAGGCGGCATGCCAGGGTCTGGTTGTCCTATGTTTTACTCTCTTCTTAGCAGATCTCTTCTGCCCTCACCTTGGGGAACTGGAAGTAGAGTTCGTGTTACCGGTAAACGACTTTGGCGCCATCATGAAGGGAGGATCAAGGGTGGTCCTTAGTGAGGCTACAGTGGAGGAAGAAGAGTAAGGGGATTTCCTCGATGTCGAAGTGGTGGGATAGGGATTTCTTGCACTCCACATTGGAAAATGGGGTAAAAAGCCACGACATGGATGCAAAGAAGGGGGAAAATGCATCGGAGAACTTCTCAGAAGAGACGAACACAATCTCGAAGTCCTCACCGAAATAACTTTTGATCCATCCGTAGAGGCTTACTAGGAGCTGCCTGAAGTTATGACAAAGTTGATTCTATAAGGATGAGAAATTCAGGCCCACGATTTTGGAATGAATGTCACTCACCTAGACCTGAAGATGAATCGAGAAAGACAACTTAATGAAGGATATGGTGGTGGTAAAATTCAAAGGTGAGGGATGTAAGGGGGTAGCAGAGGTGTGTGGCAATGAAAACACACACAATGAGGAGAAAAATGGATGAACATGAGGATTTTAAAGTGGATCGGCATGTTTACCTACATCCATAAATGAAACAGGCTAATTTATTTATTTCACTTCTCTCTGGTTTTCATCGAATGATTAAAACATACACACCACTTTAGTTCAAGGGAATGAGTCTTATTAAATAGAGGAGAAAATCTTGAAACCATCTTTAGTAGGTTTGAGTAGCTCATCTAATAAGAATTCCTCAACACTTCCAAATGATTCAACAAAGGGTGTTGTTCATCGCCTTGACTGCCCCCCATATAAGACCCACTATAGTGGTTTCCAACAAAGGAGACTCCCAATTTCTGGAGTGTCCCCCACAATTATCCCCCTCAGGAGAAATTTGGGGTAGAATCTTGACCTGGATTCTCGTTGAAGGTGTTGAAAACTTCAATAGTAAATCAAACACACTTCTTCATGCTAAATGATGTGGCACTTCCACCATCTTACTCGATCTCGGGCTGACTATAGTCTCCATAAAATGATTCAACCGTTGGGACTCTTTCCCTTTAAGAATCATTGCATCCCCACATGAGACTTTTAACACTCCACCTTCTATGGAAATATTGTATCCTCTTACATCGAGCCAAGTTAATGATACCAGGTTCCTTCTCATCTGCAGAAAAAAATTCACATCAGTTAGTTTTCGTACTCCTCCATTGGGTGTCTTCAATTTCACTATTTAACTCCTCAAACCTTGCATGCTGACCCATCCCCAAGTCTCACAAAATCTCACATCTACTGAAAAGTATAAAACGCACCATTCATCGTACATATGTGTACTGAGATCCCCATATCCAAAACCCATCTGTCTTCCTTTCAATTTGGAGCCCCTAGTTCTTCCTTTTTTAAAATTGACATTACTGCTTTATGTGCCAATATCTTTTGCAGTAATGAAATTTAACTTCTCCCCCTTTAACTCTCCAATCTAAGTGCAAGTTTCCCATTATCACACAAACTTCATCATCTATTGAATATTCTTTGATGTTCGCATCATTCTCTTCAACTTTTTCTTTCCCAAAAATGTACCACTTGTGCCCTCTATAGTAACTTTTATCATGACCCTTTTTTCTCAGCATAAACATGTCATTTCACTAGGACCACGTCCTCTCTATTTTGACCACCATTATTTACCCCATGTCTTCTGATATCGGCTCCTCTAATGTTGATCATCTCGCATCACCATGATTTTCTAACATGAATGCATTCTAGGTCTTTAGAATGCCTCTGAATTTTGAAGCAATGCCATCACCTTGTCCAACTTCAATGTTTCCTTCCCCACGAGCAATGTAGCAACAAGTCCATCAAATGAACTTAGTGGATATCACAAAAGAAAAAGTTCTTTGTCTTCATCTCAAACCTTCACACTGATCCCCAATAATTATGTTAGGATCTTGTTGAGTTCGTTGGTGTGATCCAATACATTTGTTCCCTCATCTATCCATAAATGGTACAGTTTATTTTCAAGAATAATTTTTTGGTGAGAGACTTCACCATATAACACAACTCTAACTTCTTCCAGATTTCCTTCGGTGATGTCTCATCCAACACCATGTTTTTTTCATCATTTTCCAGACATATTCGAATTGTGCTGATGACCCGCATATTTAGCTCTTCCAAATTTTCATCACTGGCTGTCTAAGTATTTTCTAATATAATGGTCTGATCATACCCTGCTACACAAGAATATCTTTCATTGGGCTTTTCCTCAAGTCAAAATTGTTCTGACCATTAAACTTCTCGATCTCAAATTTTTTTAGTGCTCTGCCACCAGTCACCGCCATTATCGTAAAATGAAACCACCACCATTGATTCTAAAACCATTTCAAAACACCTTATTGAGTGTGAATTTTGAAACACTAACCATATTTATGCATTCAGAATGGTCTAAATAGTGGGAATCGACGTTTGAATCACCGAAAATAGTGTACGATTGGAAGAGATATTGCCAAAACAAATTTCAACGATCCATATTGCCTGTTGAGGTGGCGATGATGTGGAGCTAATGTGGCACACCAGAGAAGCTCCTGGAATCATGCCACAAAATTCTCGGGTGGTATGAGTAGTACCGTATTGTCCGGTATGGTGTTACCGTTCACCCACAGTTTGACCAGAACTTTGACCGGCTCTACAGGGCTCGTTTCAACTTCGTTTTCAATGTCGCTTGCACCATTGTAATTATCTCACCGTCCTCTTCATGGATTTGTGATTAGGAAAATTTTCCAACCACATTAAATTTTAAAGTCACTTGAAAACCTCTCGTCTCCCCTCTGATTCGAACTCCCTCACTCCGGCTCCCTCTGATACTAGTTGTAAGGGTGCAACAGAGGTGCGTGACACCGCAAATCACACAAAAATGAGAAGAAGATAAGGATTTAATGCAGTTCGGTAGTTTTTCCTACATCCATGAGAGAATCAGGGCAACTCTTCATTAACTCCGGATCTCGTAATAGGATAACACAATCACACCCATTTCACATCATATGGGAATTGATCCCTTTTTAAAGGGAATGAAAAACCAGATTTCTTCGGTTGGTTTGGTAGCTCATCTACACCTAATAATTACTACGTGATGCTTAATGATTCAATGAAAGATGTTTTCCATCACGTCGGCTACCCACCATAAAAGACCTACTATAGTGTTTGCCAACAAAGGAGACTCCCAAATTAGGGAGTCACCCCACATGGGCCAAGCAGGAGGTGTGTGTGGACTAAGTGGATCCCCACCACATGCTAGTATCCAGAAGCCTACCATATGTAAATCCATCAGTCGTGATGGCAAAAATCCATGTTTAGGAAGATTGATTTATGGGATAACAACATGCAGGGACCAACATCAATACCACCCTAGACACCTCAGGACTGACAAGAACCCTTTGAATCATCACATACTAGACCAAGTGACTCCATTTTGGCTAGCCCCAAAACCCCAAACTAACCTAAACAAAAAGGAAACTACTAAATATTCCATCATTACTTCCTCCCTCACTGGGAGAACCCTCTCTGCGTGCGGTGATGGCTTGGTTTTTCCACATATTCTCGATCATTTGGGATTGTTAATATTTTTATTTTTTACTTAGTTTGATTTATTTCCAGAATATGTGGTGATCCCAATTCCAAAAAAGGCACGTGGTGGAGATCTCATTTCCAAAAGGGGAAAACACGTCTTACCCAGATTACAGTGGGGGGAGAAAGATAGAGGGAACCTGAGTGGTGGTTGGAGAAAGTAGAAAACCGTGAATTCCAGGAGAGACCGGTAGAGACAGGGATGATAAAAATCTTGAATCACCGGTGATCTCTCTGTCATCTATCGATTTACCATTCCATGTCTCGCCATCGCCGTTGCCATTTGGCATTGTGCCTCTCCGGCTGTCTCCCCTCATTGTATGAATCCCTACCCGTTTATTTATCACTAGATGATAAATGAATAATAAATTAATCCAATAGCCAAGACAAACCTTACATCTGTTAGAATGGGGAAGGTGGGTTAAATTTTTTGTGTAGGTTTTTTTATCAAAATGGGTGTAGGTTAGATATAATTAGGAAAATGGGTCAAAGCGCCACTTCAAGTGGCACTTGACTGATTTCAGGAGCATAGCACCACTTGAAGTGGCACTGATAGTGTACAGTGTGCACGATCAACACCACTTGATGTGGTGCTGATACCTTTGGCATTAGCCTCCTGGAACCACTTCAAGTGGCGCTGAGGCCTCCCCATCCCTATAAAATCAGCTCTCGCCCCCCCACCATTTCTCATCCTTATTTCACATCTTCACTCTCTCTCTAGTTCGGCATTCTCTCTCTCTACATCAGTTTCTCTACTTCGGTTTCTCTGCTCGCATAGCTTATTCTCCACAAATTTGAGGTAATTATTGTTTTAAATTTATTTAATATTTTGATTTATTTAAGTATTTATGTAGTTCATATAATTAGTTTATAATTATTGTATTATATTTAGAAATAGTAATAGTTTTTATAAATGTAGTTAAGTAATTAGTTAATAATAAGTAGGTAATTAATTATAAATAGGTAATGAATTAATTATAAGTAGGTAATTAATTAATTATAAGATGGTAATTAATTAATTATTAGACGGTAATTAATTATTTATAAGAAGGTAATTAATTAATTATAAAGAGGTAATTAATTAATTATATGTAATTAATTAATTATAAATAGGTAATTAATTAATTATAAGGAAGTAACTAATTACCGTTAAGAAATTAATTAATTACTGTTAATCAATTAATTAATTATCATTAAGAAATTAATTAATTATAATATAGTCAAGTAATTAATTAATTATAAGTAGGTAATTAATTATAAGTAGGTAATTAATTATAAATAGGTAATTAATTAATTATTAGTAGGTAATTAATTTTTTATAAGACGGTAATTAATTAATTATAAGACGTTAATTATTTAATTAATTATAATAATGCAATTAATTAATTATAAGGATGTAATTAATTAATTATAAGTAATTAATTAATTATAATCATGTAACTAATTAATTATAAGGAGGTAATCAATTAATTATAAAGAGGTAATTAATTACCGTTAAGCAATTAATTAATTATCGTCAAGCAATTAATTAATTATATTGTAGTTAAGTAATTAAATAATTATAATGTAGCTAATTAATTAATTATTAAGTAGATAATTAATTAATTATAAGTACATACTTAATTAATTATAAGTAGCCAATTAATTAATTATAAGATGGTAATTAATTAAATATAAGATGATAATTAATTAATTATAAGAAGGTAATTAATTAATTATAAGGAGGTAATTAATTAATTTTAAGGAGGTAATTAATTAATTATAAGATGATAATTAATTAATTATAAGAAGGTAATTAATTAATTAGAAGAAGGTAATTAATTAATTATAAGTAGATAATTAATTGAATATAAGGAGGTAATTAATTATTTATAAGGATGTAATTAATTAAGTGTGATTGTGAACTAAATTAAGTGTTATTGGGCACATAATTAACTGTGATTGTGCACTTAATTAAGTGTGATTCAGCACTTAATTAAATGTGATTTGACACTTAATTAAATGTGATTAGGCACTTAATTAACTGTGATTAGGCACTTAATTAAATGTGATTAGAGAATTAATTAAATGTGATTAGGGAATTAATTTAATGTGATTAGGGAATTAATTAAATGTGATTAGGCACTTAATTAAATGTGATTAGGAACTTAATTAAATGTGATTAGGCAATTAAGTAAATCTGATTAGGGAATTAATTAAATGTGTTTAGGCAATTAGTTAAATGTGACTAGGCAATTTCTTAAATCTAACTAGGAAATTACTTAAATCTAACTAGGAAATTACTTAAATCTAACTAGGTGATTATTTAAATATTACTAGGAATTTATTTAAATCTAACTAGGAGATTAATTAAATCTAACCAGGACATTAATTACATCTAACAAGGCAATTACTTATATCTAACTGAAAAATTACTTAAATCTAACTAGGAAATTACTTAAATATAACTATGTAATTAATTAGTGAAGTAGTTATGTTAATTAGCGAAGTAGATATATTAATTAGCGAAGTAGTTATATTAATTAGCAAAGTAGTTATATTAATTAGAGAAGCAGTTATATTAATTAGTGAAGTAGTTATATTAATTATAGAAGTAGTTATATTAATTAGAGAAGTAGTTATATTAATTAGCGAAGTAGTTATATTAATTAGTGAAGTAGTTATATTAATTAGAAAAGTAAATATATTAATTAGAGAAGTAGTTGTATATTTCTTCTTGAATATACCCTTGCATTACATTCTAGGTATGATAATGAATTTAGTTTTCCATCTACCTTGACCTCTGTTTTTAATTGAAGTTATGAACTTGAATTTAGTAGTCATATATATTTTTGCATATTAAGTGTTAGAGTTCATGAAATGATTGCTCTCTTGAGTAAAGTATCCCTAGGTAGAGGGGCTTTGGGTTGGACCACCTACATTCCTGGAGGCTTGCCTTTTCTAGGAAAGTGAGTGGGTTTGTCTATCTGTCGCTCCAAGATTACTCATGTGGAGTTTTTCAATTTCATATAACTCTATGATTTTACATTACTTGTTCATATACCTCATGCATATAATGCATGTGGATATCAATAAATATGTTTGAATTATATTTATGGGTATGTAACAAAAACTTGTGGGTTGTGAAATGAGTTACACATCAATAAGGTTTGAACATATTGATTTAGTTGAGGGATTAGGATTCCAACCTAAACTAATAGAAGAAACAATACATAATTTGATTTTATTATCAAATTTAATTTATAAATATGGTGTATTGTAGATTGAAAATATGGATTCCTATATTTATTGCAATGATCAAATAGTGGAGACAGAACAAGGATGTAGTTATAGTATACATCTAGAAGTTTTTGTGATGCTTGGAGGATGTACTACTGTGGAAGATGTGCAGAGGAAAATTCATCGAAAGTTAAAACTGGAAAGGAATCAACTGATAAAGTCCATCACATTTAGACATATTAAATATATAGATTGGTTTTGGAATGTGGCCTATCTAATAAATGAGGATGATGATTGGTAATATGTACTTTCATTGTTTAAATATCTACCTGAGAATCAAATGATGGAGTTGTATGTCTCTATAGCTACAATGGAGGTCCCATTGATATTGGAAGTTGGACCATCTCAATGTCAGTTATTACTCCCAGTTTAGAATTTTCAGGAATTATTGGTGGCACAAATCGAGTTTCAAATGGTAGTGTTCTATATATTGGAAGAGAGTTTGATAGAAAATAAGAAATGAAAAGTGTGATAAAACAATATCACATCTAAAAACATTACTCATATTTTGTAGAAGTGTCAAAGAGGTATTACTATTTGATTCATTGTAAAAAATATGAATCGAACTGTCAAATGCATCTGCGAGCTAGAATTGATAACACTTTTAATAGCTAGCACATCACTAGATTTACTCCACACACCTGTGTGAACCCAAACTTATCATAGGAAAACTCTTTGTTATATGTTGAAATTTTTTCAACTATTATTGTTGAAATGATTAGAGCATGTCAAGACGTTCCTATGGATCTTGTGATGGAGCGAATCAAACAATTTTTTGGGTATCAAATATCTTACTAGAAGGCATGGGCAGCATGGAAAAAGGCTATTGTGAAAGTGTACGGTGATTTGGATGACTCTTATCGAGTTTTTCCACAATTGTTGGAGCTTTTACGCCACAATAATCAAGTGGTCTATCAGTTATATACTGTTTAATATGTTAACCAACACAACCAAGTTGATCGTTCAATGGTTGTGTTTGATAGATTATTTTGGACATTTTTACCATGTGTGGTGGCTTTTAGACATTGCAAGCAGTTTATACAGATTGATGGCACATTTATGTATGGAACATATATCGGAACATTATTGATTGCCACCACACAATATGGAAATCAAGCCCCTCTACCTTTGGAATTTTCAATTGTGGAGAAAGAGGACTTCTCATCATGGAGATGGTTTTTAGCATGTCTCTGAGAGTTTGTTATAGAAGCGGAAAGGATTTGTCTTATTTCATATTGACATCATGCAATCAAGGAGGTGGTACAGTCTGAGAGTCTTACGTGGAGACCAACCTATGCCCATCCTCGATACTGTATTCAACACATTGCCAGCAATTTGCGAAAGAAGTTCAAAAAAGAGTCGATGAAGAAGGAAATCTTAAAAATTGGTATGAACATCCTTTTAAGTTTTAATTTTTTTTGTCCTAGTAATTTTTATATCTGTTCAGATGAGTTCTTATTTGATATAATATGAGCCTCAACAACAAAGGATGGAATAGAGTCTTCAAGATATTAACAGAGTGAATCCGGATGTGTATAGTTACATGATGTTAATTCCAAAGAAGAAATGTTCATTGGCATATGATGATGGGACGAGATATGGTCATATGAAGACCAATATTGTAGAATGTATAAATGGAGTTTTCAAGGGAGTTAACAAATTACCTATCACAGGTAAATATGATTATTTGATTATATGTTACTCAGATTATCTACAATTATAACATAATATTACTCTGATGTCATAAATCTAAATTATAAGTTTGGTACAAGAGTCCTTATATCATAGTGTAAAGTACTTTCTTGAATGAGGAAAGCCGGATGAAGAGGGATTGAATAGAGGGATGTGATATGGACACCATTTCCAGCACGAGAAAGATACAATTCTTCAAGAGGCTGCAACTTACCGTGTAACTGCATTTAATCATCCAGAGAAACAATTTGAGGTCACTGAGCCTAGTGATGTTATGGCTTGTAGAAATGGTTGTGTATGAGTTGTTTTAATAGATAAGTGTTACTGTGAATGTGGTAACTTTTAGGCACTGAGATATCCTTACGACCATGTGATTGCAGCATGTGCTTACATACACGTATCTTGGGAGAAATTCGTTGATCCAACTTATCGGCTCGAGAGCATCAACTCTTGCTATAATACTCCGTGGATTCCTATTGGGGAATATCAGAATTTTAGGCTGTCTGATAGTGCACCCATGATTCTACTGAACAACACTAGACTTCTTCATAAAGGGAGGCCAAAGTATACTCATTTTCGGAATGAGATGGACTAGACTAGTGAACAACCAGCTGGAAGAAGGTTCATCATATGCCCCTAGGAAGGTCATACAAATACACATTGCCCAAGACATATAGGGCATTCATCTAATGGTTGAAATGAATCAGGTACTCTCTGAGTTGCTGTAAAGGTTTGTACATGTAATCATTTGTATCATTATGACCATTTATAATCATATTTGTCTTAATTGTATATAGGGTAACTTTTAGAAAATGTACTTATATATTATAAACAGTTCAAACATTGGTTAATATAATTACATAAATAAAATTTATTATATACATTAAAAAAGAATCCAAACTATTAATGTTACCATGATTTCAATTGAAATTATTTGTTGAACTATCACCACTACATGAGTACGTTTACACAAAATACAGCATTTAAATGAACTCGCACACTATGTCGGAATGTTTTATTATATAGTTAGATTCCTTTTTTTGAGTTGGTGTTGGTTGTTTAAAAATATTAATGCAGTGCTAACCATTTAAAGGTTCAAATTCAAAAAAAAAACAAAACCATTTGAACTATGAAATGAAAATGTTATCAGACTTTTATAATGAAAGATGAACTTACAATGGTCAGAAAACAAAAATGAGGAAACTCCGACCGTCTTCACCCCAACACCCCAAAACGAGAGACAACATAAGTTACAGAATGTGTTTTTGATTATTTCAATCATTATTTGATAAATTTCATACCTTACATGATAAATGAAAAATCTTTCAAGAAATTAATGTTTTACTATTTGTAAATTCATATGGATCAGCCACTATAATCTGCCGAGGAGACGCATGTTTCATGCGATGTGTTGGTGCGACGACATTTCAGACATCTTTCTATTCATAGAGCACATCATTTCTATCATGAGGCACGCCCAACAGCTATTTTTCCATACCTTAGATGTGCAGGATTTTATAGAGCCGTTATGTGCGACTTCAAGACCATTGATCACCATTTGATTACTGCATTGGTTGAGAGATGGAGGCCAGAGAAACACACATTTCATCTCCCAGAGGGAGATATGAACATAAATTTAGAGGACATCGCCTAAATCATAAGGCTACCCATCCATGGACATGCAGTTACGGGCACCAGTAGTGGCGACTGGGTTGCAGTCATACATAGGCTACTAGGCATTGGCATCGTCGGCGCACGAGGTGTTCTCCAGGGTTTGCGCTTGCGCATGAAGTGGCTTGATCAACATTTAGACGTAATTCCTGATGATTCAGAAGAGGATACAATTATTCATCACACATGTTCATATATTTTTTGGCTTCTCGGATGAGTCTTGTGCGTCGAATACTCTACCGCTTTGGTACACATGAAGTACCTCCCATTACTTGAGGATCTGGATCGGACAGATACATAAGTTGGGCGTCCACTATTTTAGCACATCTATATAGATCACTTTTTACCAGTTTTTAGGAAGATTCACCTCAGATTTTAGGTTGCATGGTGTTAGTACAGATGTGGGCCTGGGTGCGTTTTACACGCATCGCTCCTCGATCCATCACACCACTTGTAGCAGAGCTATTTCAGGACTGTCCTTGGGGACGATGGTATGTTTACGTCATTCATTTAAATTATTTTGTAATTTTGTTATTTTTTATAAACTTACCATATATTAATATTTTTTAACCAAGTGGAGTTAGTCTCATAAGTATGCACATACTTCTAGATATAGTGCTCACAACTTCCAACAGATATTCGCGCCATGGTGCCAGCTGATGTAAGTTAAATAGTACTTTTTTTTATAGTCAAATTTGTTTTTTATCAATATTTTAAGTTATTTCAATATAATCTCAGTAAAAGTTTCATGCTAATATATGACTTATTTTTTGAGTTTACATTTCAGGTATCATGGACTCTGTATACCGGTCATGTCTATGCATCACTCCCACCTTACTGCACAAATAGGGTTGGAGATCGTGCTGTAGTGGTGCCACTCATCCACTTCCACGTCATTGAGTGGAACCATCCAGATCAGGTCATGTGCCAGTTTAGTTTCATACAACATATCCCCATCCCACCAGGACAGCTTACTGATTTACATTTGATTGTCCTTATAGGCAAACAAACGACAAACTGGCAGAGATTTCATACATCTTATATCGTGTTGTAGGACACACGTGAAAGATTTAGTATCTTTCCATTTAGATATACCACAACACACAGTCAATTATCTGCTCAGGGGGATTATGCCGACTACTATCGATGTCACACCATCATACATCTTACATGTCATGGGATTGTAATTCATCAGTTGGTATGTTAACTAAGAGTTATTATTTTTGTTTAACTCATTTTTGGTATTAATTTGAATGTTATTTCATTCGCAGGCAGATGTCATTGGTCATCTTTCACATACCACAGAGCTTCAAGAGGATGCATATATTAAGAGGGATGTAGTTTATTGGGATGTTTTGGCTCTCCTCGATCATCTTCGGTTGATACGTGATAATATTTTTGATGAGGAGCCACAAGATTATCCTGGCCCATATCCTCCAACTGAATCTCCTAAGGATGACAATGTCCCTACAATGTCTACTAAGGACGATGCACCTCCACCACCGCCTCCAGTTGGAAAACAGAGACGAGCACATCAGGAGGGGCAGAGGCGATGGCATCGACATCCGAGGGCAGCTCCTGAAGATTCCATCGCACCACAGAGAGAGGATCCGACCCAGCCGACTGATGATATTGCACAGCAGGGAGAAACTTATATACCACAGATGTCATCTTCGTAGATTACTATGGACTTTGATGTAGGTACCGTCACACAGCTTATGGCGGCCCCCTCTCCCGAAGAGGCCTTCTTCAGTGACCCATTTCTACTATTTATAGGATCTTTAGAGCCATATGGCACCCCATATGATTTTGGACTATCCTCTTCACATGTTTTTGGTTAGTCCTCTACACAGCTTCATGTGGAGGCACTAGAAAACCCAGAATAGGTGGAACCCACTGCTAGGACACCAGAGCGACCTGGACGTCGGACATAGAGAGGACGTGAGATTCTGACACCGGATTGTGGTACCGGTGGGAATCGTCATTGATGTTTCAGATGTCATGTTTTATATATTAAAAAATGTATTTACTATGATAAGTAATTGTTTTACAATAAAAATCACAAGAAAATACAAAATATAGTAAATACAAACTAATTTAAATTAACTATTAATAATTTATATATTTTCAAAGTTTCATAATTGTAACATTATTATGATTCATGTATGTAACTTTAGAAGTGTATAAATTATGTAGTAGAAGTAAAATCTAAATAAAATTTGTCACACAAACTAAACATATAATAATTTATTAAAAAATGAAAAGAAAAATAAACATATAGTAAACAAAAAATATTTTACATGAAAACTTAAATATTTAAAAATATTATATTTATAATTATATATTTGTAAAAATATTTATAAATGTGAATTACTAATTAGTAATTAAATATTTAATAATTAACCATTAACTATTAATAATTATAATTATGAATAATAATTAATAATTATATTACAAATTTACTAATTAAATATTGTATGATTAATATTTATATTAATAATTAACATATTAATTACAAGAGAATTAAAATTTATATAATTAGTAAATTTATTACTAATTAACTAATTAAATATTAAATATTTAGTATATGTTTAATCCATATTTTATATTTAATTTATATTTAGTTAATATTTTATAGTCTTTCAAATTCACGTTCTTGAAACATATTTATCTTTCAAGTAGGTGGATTTGAAATATTATAAATTATTTTTGAGCAACATTGTTTACAAATTTCTTTTTATTTTCAACTATTTATTATATGTTTAATCCATATTTTATATTTCATTTATATTCGTCTTATAGTTTATATTTAATATTCTTAAAAATTCACACACTTGAAAAAATTTTAAGTGTCAAATAGGTGGATTTGAAAGCTTATAAATTATTTTTGATGAACATTGTTTACGAAATTCTTTTTATTTTCAACTATTTATTGTATGTTTAATCCATGTTTTAAGTTTCATTTATATTGGTCATATAGTTTATATTTTATAGGCTTTCAAAGTCAATTATTTGAAACATTTTTAAGTTACAAGTATGAGGCTTTGAAATCTTATATATTTTTTTATCAACATTGTTTATGAAATTATTTTTATTTTCAACTATTTCTTATGTGTTTAATCCATGTTTTAAGTTTCATTTATATTGCTCTTATAGTTTATATTTTATAATCTTTCAAAAAAACTTACTTGAAACATTTTTATGTTTCAAGTAGGTGGATTTGAAAACTTATAAATTATTTTTAGTCAATATTGTTTATGAAATTATTTTTATTTTCAACTATTTATTATATGTTTCACAATATTTCAAATTTATAAGCTTTCAAATAATACTGTTGTTATTAAAAATTTATTATATGTTTAAAAATATTTCAAATTTATTTATATATAAATACCTATAACTATATAAATATAGATTAGTAATTATAGATTTAAAATTATATATATTTAAAAATATATATTTATAAATATATAAGTATAAATATAATTACAATATAATTATATATACATATACACACACACACACACACATATATATATTTACATATGAATATTAAATATATTTATAAATAAATTTTGAATATATATGTAACAATATATTCAAAATTATATATTTGAAAATATATTTATATTTATATAATTATAAATATTTATCTACAAAGATAGGTTTCAAATTATATAATTACAAAAAAAACAAAACAAAAGCACCACTTGAAGTGGCGCTTTGTTATTTTATACTTATTAATCATTTATACTTATTAATAAGTATTTTTAATTAATAAGTATAATTATTAAGTATCTATACTTAATAAGTATAATTAATAAGTATAAATAATTAATAAGTATAAATAATTAATAAGTATACATAATTAATAAGTGTTAATTATAAATATATTAGTATTTATTTATTAATAATTTATAAATAAATATATAATTATAAGTATTTATTTGTTAATAAATATGTAAGTATTTATAATTATAAATATTTTTTTATTTAAATATATTTATATAAATATATTTGTATTTATAAATATATATTTGAAATTATATACATACATAATTATATTTATTAGTAATAAATGTTTACACTATTATATTTATAATTGCAAATATATATTCATATAAATAGATCCTTATTTATAATTATATATTTACAATTATATTTATAAATTCATAATCATAATTCCTTAGATTTATTTATATTTAAATATATTTATATTATATATAGTTATTTATTATTGTAAGTATATATTTATGTATTTATAAATATAATCTTAAATACATATTTATAAATTAAAATTTATTTATTATTTATATGTAAATATATTTATATTTATAATTATATTATAAATATAGATTTATTATAAATATATATAATGGGTAATCAGGTGGGAAAAAAACCAAAGCACCACTTGAAGTGGCGCTTTGGATTTTTATATCAATGCGCCACTTCAAGTGGTGCTGTGTGTGTTTATATCAAAGTGCTACTTGAAGTCGAACTTAATAAACCCATTTCCCTAAATAAGATCAACCTAAACCCATTAAAAAAACACCCCTATCTCTGAATCACCTAGGCAGGTGTCTCGAAGAGCTGTGAAAAAACCCGAAAATCTGCAAGCCGGTCCAATTGATCATGGTGTTTACAGGTTAGGGCATTGAATATTTAACCCCGCTAAAGTCTGGGATACAAAAGGTCTGATCCCTGAAACTCACATCTCATGTGGATAGACCTGCTGGGTATCCATAGGTCCTGTTAAGCCCATATATATTATTATATTTTATATAAAATAAAATGTCACAAAATATTGTGACAACCTTAATAAATGTGATAAATAAATATTAAAAATTATCTACATAAAATAATCTATTTAAAATATATCATATATTTTTAATAAACTAAAATGTTATATTTATGAAACATTTATAATGTATTTTTGTATAAAACATTTTTTTTATTATGGGTATGGAATTTTTTTCTCAAACATTTTTTTCCTTTCACATTTTGTTCAATCCATTCATTTCAAAAAAAATTCTCAAACAATTTTTTTGTCTTTCACATTTTGTTTCATCAAACCCTTCCTTTCCATATTCTCTAAGCACATGTCGTCCCTTCCCAACCACACAGGCTTCCACCCACCCCTTCTTCTCCTCTCATCTCCCTCTCCCATCCCATCTCATCTCCTCAAATCCCACCCCTTATTCATCCCTAAAACTTCTCCCTCCACCTGACTCACTGCAATATCGATGCAATCTAGCGTCGATACTCATTGCGGCTACGCCATCCACCTGGTGGTCACTACGGATTCCTTGCAATTTGGTGCTAACAATCACTGCGATCCTAATTGTAGTTGCGGCTACACTCTCCATATTTATGATCGCTATGGCTATGCCCTCCATCCAATATCCTCAAGTCTATCCAGAGAACCCTACTACTTCTTCCTTTGTTGTAGCTTCACCTGGTCTGACAAAAAATCTTTGTGACTACTGTTTAATCCTTATATTTTTTTATCATTTCCCTCTTTTTTTATGTTTTTTCAATCTCTACCTTCTATATCTCTTTTTTTTTCTCCAGGTTGAGTAGAAATTCTTATTATGTGTTTTTATATTTGGTAATAGAGGTAGGGTTTATGAATTTTTTGGATTTCAAATTTCGATGCTATTTGTTGGACCGACCAAATATTGATCATGAGAAAGTGGATTTGTAGTTAATTTCCTTGACTAGTGTTAATGTATTGGTTTCAATATTTCCTTAAATGTTTCTTTTTTCATTCAAATTTCATCATTCCACTATTTCTTGTCTGATTGGACACAACAGGTGATTTACTTAACATTTCTATTTTTTTACATAATGAGTCATAATATTCCTGATGAAATTAGGAGAAAATAAGATGATATTCCACCACAACCAAGAAAAAGTGAAACTAATGTTGAGAAACAAAATTATATTGATGTAATTGGTGTGATATACTAGGATGTTAATTTACATCCTATGAATATGAGACAAACCCCATAAGAGGATTAGAATTGGTGAACAAAAGTAATAAAAGTTATGTCAAATGTAACTTATGTTAAAAATTGTTTTATTTTGGGGGAAAATATGGTTCTTTAACATTAAATTTTATTTGATTAGATTTAAGAAGAAAAAACATTATTATAATGTGTCCAAAGTGATTATTGGTGATGAAGGGAGGTTGACATCAAGAAAATTTGATGAAAAGTTGGTTTGATAATTCCTCTCTGTTTTAATCATAGAGCACAATATCTCATTTCATTTTGTTGATTATAAAAGAGTCAATGAACTTATGAAGTTTCTTAACTTTGATGTCAATACATATAAGATATTCACTACAACATATGATGTTATGAAATCGAATTCAACCTATAAGGAAAATTTAAATCAAATAATGGATTCTAGTCCTAAAATAATATTCTTAACATCTGAATGTTGGACCGCTGACAATAGTGAAGCATAAATATGTTTGACTGTTCACTTTGTTTATAATTATTGGATCTTTAATAGAAAGTTATTAGTTTTATTTAAAATTAATGTTCCAAATAAATGAATTTAATTGGAAAATAAATTTTTTGTTGCTTTGAAAGATTGGGGCATTGAAAAAAAAACTTACCACTTACCATAGACAATGCATCACTTAATGATAACATGCAAGAATTTTTTAAACAATGTTTTGATAATAAAAATAGTCTGTAATGTGATGGAAATTTTTTCCTTGTGATATGTTGTGCTCAAATCTTATAACTTTTTTAAGAAGGATTAAAAATACCCATTTATACACTCTTTAAAATTCATGAATGTTTAAAATATGTTAATTCTTCTAATCCCAGAATAAATGTTTTTCAAGTGTCTATTAAGCATGTTGGTGTTGTTGAAACGAAATTAGGATTGTTCCTTGATGTGTCAACTAGATGGAATTTAACTTTTTCAATGATTTAAAGTGTTATCAAGCATAAATGGGTTTTTTATGATCTTGCTTTGAGTGATTCCAAATATCAATAATTACAATTAGAAGAGGAGTGGAAAAGGGAATCAATTATATGTTAGTTTTTACATCCATTTTATTTGATGACTATTTTAAAATCTTGATCATCTTCTCCAACATCAAATATTTATTTCATGAAAGTGTGGAAAAATGAATTTTTACTTAGAAAATAGGACAAGTGATGATCATCTTGTTGAGGGAATGAATTCTAAAGTGAAAAACAAATTTGGAAATTATTGGTATGAATACATTGTTGTTCCTACCCTTGGAGATGTTCTCAATCTATTAATGAAGCTTGATTTGTTAAAGTTTTTTATTTAAGATTTAATAATTGTACTTGTGAAGAAAAAACTGCACATTTAAAGAAGTGGTTGTAAACATTTTATGAAAATTATAAAAAAAGGAATATCACAAAGAAGTAAGTGATGGTATTCAAGTTCAAGCATCTTCATCTTCCTCTAAACATTCCACATGATGATTTTTAACTAGCCTATATTTCGTTGATGTAATTATTATTTAAATTATTTTATTATAAATTTACAATTTTTTTAGTCATATGTATTCTTTTATTGATATAGGAATATCTAAAACATGAGAGTCAATATATGAAAATACTGGAAAGTATCATTTATATATTTATTTAGATGATCCAAAATTACAAATTAACCATTTTGAGGATCTATACGTGCTTTAATATTGGAAAGATTACAAGCATCATTTTGGATATCTTGCAAACATGGTGTGTGACATTTTAAGCATTCCAATTACAAAAGTTGCTTCTGAATATTCTTTTAGTATTGGAGGACATATTTTTAACAAGTATTGGTATTCAATTCTTGATAATCATCTTTATGCTCTCATATATACTATAAACTTGTTAAATATATTTTAATCATTTTCAAAAGGTATACATATGCCACATGTTTTTTAATTTTAATATGTTAATTACATTGTTCTTTCATTTTTATAATTACTAATAAACTTGTTTTTTTTATTATAGATTAAGATGACTATCATGATTTCAAGGATTATAGTGTATCCAAAGTGGAGTATAATTTTATAGATATAAATGGAGGACATGACAATATTGAACATATCAATTTTACGTAATTTTTTTGTATTTCATAGTTTCTTGATTTGAATATATTTTTCTTTTTATATTGACGACTAGAAGTTTATAATTTAGTATGTTAAATATATTTTTAATTCAAAACACAAGAAAAAATATTTGCGAGAAAACATTATTTTGACTTGCTCTAAATAATATTCTTAATTTCTATGCTGGATATGAATTTGATGGTCAAATTTAATTCAAAACTAATCAATTTTATATATAAATAAGTGAATTCATTTAACTTTTTCAAGTTCAAAAATATTTTTTTATTTCATTATTATTAAGTGATTTCACTTATGGTTTGATTTTTTGACTTCAAGGTTGTGTTAGATGAAAATGACTTGGAGGATGGGAGATATTGGGTGTCACACTTTGGTAAGGTTTTGTTTGTTGCTTTTATAAGATGACATGAAAATAGGTGTTAGATATAAATGTATTTTGTTTCTCACATTAAAAAAATGGTATCGATTTAATATTAAAATCTATCTTTCAGAATGAATTTTTGATATTTATGGTGTAGATCTTGGATGTTAATATTTAAGAGAATAGGGTCTGATGTGTGTTGGAGTGTATAGAGGTGAGGTTTCTATGTACAAGTATTATATGTGTTTCCATTTAGTGGTTTTATGATTTCTTTTTCACCTATAGGTTTTGAAATTTGGTGGTTTTTTGAGTGTTTTTGGGGTTGTACACTTCAAAATGTCATGGGAGTCTCTCTTAAAAAATTAAACACCTGTACACTTAAATATGATAGGTTGTACTGTCACATGTAGGTTTTCTCATTTCAGATTATGTTCCGGTTTGGTGGCATTTTCGGTCCTTCTCTTGGGTTCCAAGTGTAATAGACATTGGGTTTTTATGTGTCCCTTTGTCTATGTTTTCCCCTTATGGGTAATCCTTGGTTTGGTTGGTAGTGTTTTTTGAGAAATATTCAGAATTTTTCCTTGGCAGAACTTGGCACATGGTTCACACTCAGTTAGTTCCAACCCTGTAAATTATCCACGAAACAATGCAGCAGATTATATAACCTATCACTTGGATACTACATGGTTTAAAAAATCATGTGATTGATTCCTAATAAACCTTTTAGTTATTACATTATTGGGTAGTGGATGCTGCACGATTACTATAGGGTTTGTTAAACTGTGTGACCTAACCATTTGACTTTTCAAGTGTTTAATTTTTGTGATTTCCATGTTTTCTCCCTTAGGAATTTTAGCCCAAACCTCCTCTCTTGGTTCATACGAACCAAAGGGGATCTCCCCTTGCTCCCCCAGCCATCTCCTCCTTCCATGGGTGTGGATATAAGGGTTTTCTTCAAGATTTTGGATATATCTTTTAAGGTAACAGCCTCTCCTCATCTCCCTATCCCTCTATCTATTGTTTTCTCTTGGGTTTCTTTTCTTCCTTGGTCATGTCAACCTAGGGGTTGGTTTTACCCTAGTTTATATTGGGAGTTTTGTTCTTATAGGGTTATTCTTGGTAGATCTAGGGTTGTGGAACCCTCATAGAGTGTTTTCAGTGGCGTGTTATCGTTGTTCCATGGATCTGAGGTAGGTTTTCCCAAGAAATTTTCTTTTTAATATAATAAAAATTATTTTATTTCGTTTCACATCCTCTTTGTTATATAAATATGAATATATGATCCTTGTTTTAAATGTCTGGTGTTAAAATGGTAGTTTTAAGCCTTGTTTTGTGATAATTAGGCTTGTTCCGTTAAGTAGTGCACACTAAGTGGTCGATGAAATACCCTGTTAGATTTCATGAGTATTTTGTGGCATGTAAAGCATAGTTTAACTTGTTTAAAAAATATTTATTATGTGGAGTTATGGATTAGGGTTTCTGGAAAGAGTTTTCAATGGTTTTAATATAAATTAATTGTGTATTTGGATTTTAAAATTAGTTTGTTATGTGATGATGAATTGTAGCCCAATTGGCATTTTCATAGAAAATGATTTTGGTTTAAAAGTGATATGGAAACGTTTTTAAGGAGTTTTATATATGTATTTATATGGTAATGGTGTGTTTGACACCTATTATTGAAATTTCGATTGCATTTTTGATAAAGGATGACTTTGTGGAATGTTTAAGGGCCCATTTGGCCACTTTGTGAAATTAATGAAAAGTGTTTATTATAAAAAACTCCAGTTGATGTTTCTAATACCTTTTCTATGTATAATGGATGGGAGGTCCTCACTTTGGAATCCTCTGGATCCATTATTGGGGGTCATCGGTTGGAACCCTTTGTGATCAATTTATTTTAAGGCATGAGATTAGTCCTTGGGATGACTCAGGGTGAGGACTATTGTGAATTACTAGTGTTTGTGTGTGTGTGTGTGTATATATATATATATATTGTGATTGGATGCTCGGATGACAGCAGTTGGATCACCCAAATTATATACATGAGACACAACAACTTGGAATATAGAGAGAATTTTATGAGAACAATTACTACATTGGTAGGTCACATACTGACCAATGGCCCATAATAGGTGGATATACTGGGTTTATTGCTATGGTATTTTCCCTTGGTATGTCCTAAGAAAGGCTGGCTATGCATATTGAGCATTTTTATTTCATCGTTTGTCGCATGACACTGGGGATGGAATCTCATGTATGGTGTATCCTGAATTATTCTTGATCTCCTAGGTTTAGCTATGTCTATTAGCTCATAGTTGGTTTCATTGATTATTGTGATAATTGAATGTATATTTCCATTGACCTTGTTGTGTGATTGTTGCGGTTCCTTCTTATGAAACGTTTTCCTTAGAATTTGATTTGATTGTTTTAAAAAGGTTTTATGAAAAAGGTTTTCAATGAAAAGTAGTTTATTCTCTTTATGTAAGTTGAAAACGTTAACATACTTTTCCCCTTAAAAACTGTAAAATCTCACAAATTTAATGATCTTAGATTTGGAAATGGATAAGGTCAATGGGTTAAACTTTGTTTTAATTAAGACTTGTTGAAAAGTATAATTTTATATATTGTTGCTCAAACTTGAAAATTGATGTTTCTTTTATTTTGAAGGAAGTGCCTTAGGAAATAGATTATTGGGCTCTCATACTGAGTTTTAATAATCGTGCCTATAGTTCCTTTCAATTTTTATCCTTTGTGATGGTTTCATCCTGATTTCATTCAACTGTAGAAATGGTTGATCACTCTGTTGAAGAGTGGCCCATGAGGTCAGAGAGAGCTAGAGTGGTCATCTAGTTCATTTGGTTAATTTATATCACTAGTGTATTTTCTTCTTGTATAAGATGATTAGTTCAATTTATTTATATGTTGGACTACTTGTGTTTTTTCTAGTACTTTGGTCTTATTTATTGATTGGGATAAATCGTTCCCTATGTGTACTCTATTGATGCCTGACACTATTTACCCATCCATGGGGATTTGGAATTCCCTTTGGGCCATGACACAGACCATCTTGGGTGACCGGTTCAGGGTTAACCTAGGTTGGTTCATGAAAACATGACATCAGAGCCTGGTTGGATCATTTTTGGACCTTGCTTTTTAGAGAGCACTTTATTATTTGGGAATGTCTAGGAATATGGAGTAGGATTTTTAGAACTTGAGGGGTTTGTTTGGGAAGAGGGTCATGAACTCTTGCTCATTCCAATCGTTGGGTTTCCATGGGAATTCCTGTTTTATCAGTTTCTTTGGTCATTAGGTCTTGTTTGGTAATTGGTATATGACAAAGGGAGTTGGACCAATGGTCTTTGTGAGCTCGTAGGTCCTGGAAGGCCATGTGGAGCTCTGGTAATGGTCATAGAAGTCTCAATATGTTGGTGGTGTGTTTGGTATATGGATTCCAACCATGTGCACAAATCACCCACTAATATTAGTAACCCTTTTGAGTCTCTTTGGGTCTCCTTTGAAATCTAAAAATTGTTTTGAAAAACCATGTATTCGAGTTGTGAGAATGTGGTTTTAATGAAATGGTTTGATATTGGAAAGTGGGAAAATGGGGTTTTCGGAATTGAACTTTTGGAAGACCATGGAAAAATGAATTTTCATATAATGACCTATTTGGGGTGAACTTGAGATAATTTAACAAAGTTGTAATTTTATGAAAAAAACATGGGGTTTTTGGAAAATGGTCATTTGAAAGGGAATTTTTAACTAGAAATTTTCTTTTAATAAAAGAGGAATGGGTTTTTATTCAAACGATTATAAATTAAATGGGATTGTTTGAATTTCTGGAAATTTTTTTGAATTAAATAAAGAGTATTTTGACAGGAATATGAGTTTTTATATAATGACCTCATTGGAAAAAATTCTAATTGATCAACATAAGGATTTTTTCTTCGGGTTTCGAAAACAAGATCTACCTTTATTTTATGGTCAAGCAGACCCTCTAACATTGGAAGAGAGGATGTGAATGATCTAAAGGAACTTTATCCTCATCGAGTTTCCCAGGTCGTTGAAGTTCATGTTTTCAAACATCATGCGTGAAGTTTCACCATGGAAGTGGTGGAAGTCGGTATCTCAGAACAGGCCTCATGAAAATCTTATTTGGTAGTTCTTTATGGCTTTGTTCGTTCATCAGTATTTCTTTGAGTGAGAAAGGATGAGAAATGGAATAGAGATGCGTATTTTTCAATAGGGTGATAGATCAGTGTCAAAGTATTTCTATCAGTTTATGGATCTAGTTCCATCCCTTCCAAAATATGTTATGAGTGATTCTATGAAGGCTCAGTGTTTCAATATTGGGATTCATTATGAACTACAGTCAAAGGTGTGAGAGTTCAACCTCGATTTATTTGCTGATGTGGTGAGGCAAGATTTATATATATAATCCATGGTGGTGGGGGTTGTTGAGATATTTATCCCTCCTATAATCCCTTGTAAAAGTGATGAGGGTTTTATTAAGGATATGGGGATGCAGTTGGAAGATGATGGAGAGGTCCGTGGAATAAAAATGCCCTGAGATCTTTCATAAAACCTCTCTGGGTATGAAGTCATTATATTCTATCAGTGTAGAATGATGAGTCACAAGAGGCCATTGTGTCCATGTGTTCCTAATCCCTTGCATTCTTGTGAACTCTTAGGTCACTTACAAAGTTTCTATTGGGGCGTTACTAGAAAGTGTTGGGGAGAAAATCCTCAGAAGTGGTGTTTTGTTGGGAGGCTCATTTAAAGTTCCTTTTTCTAATTTTCCTTTTGGTACATGGGTTCTTTTGTTGTAGTGGTTTTTCCAGTGGTGTATTGGTTTTTTGAACTGTAAGGGATGTTGTGGGTCCTTTGGGGAACTCCTATTTTAAATCAAAGTCTGTCTTCCATGATAGGAATCCCAGTATTTCTTCTTCCTAAAAAAATTATACATGCTTCTTGTTGGGGTTATCAAAGCTTGATTGTGATGTAGGAAGATGCTTCAACCATCAGATGTCTAGCCATATGTCTCAAAGTGAAGCTGGAGCATGGTCAGAAGACCCTTGATTAAGGAATTTTAAGCTAAAACTATACCTCTACCATGTGTTGAGTTGGTTTTTATGTTTCATTTGTAGTCTTAGTGGCCTAATCATTTGGCCCTCGTTCCCTCCATGTCCTATGTGGTGGGGGTTTTGATCCATGCAGGTTTTGATTTGGAATGTGTGGGAAAGGACCAATTATTTTTCATGTTGAATTATCATATGGTTGTTCCTAGTTAGTTCTTAATGATTGGGAGACCCACTGCAAGAATATTTGTGTTTTATCTTAAGGTGTTGATCAATTGCCTGGAATGTTTCATAGCTTTATGGGGGTATAAAGCATTAATGGTGGGTAGAATTACCACACCCAATTTTTCTAGTTTTGGTTTATGCTCCAGTTCAGTCAAATTTCATATCCTTCTCTCAGGTTCTAGGTGTGATGGGCATTGGGGTTTAAAGTGTCCATTTTTATATGTTTTTCCATTATGGTTTATCCTTGGATTGGTTGGGAGTTTTTGTGGAGAAATCTTGGGAACTCGACCTTGGAAGACCCTGGTGCACAATTATTGCACGGTGAATGCTAACAGTGAGGCCAGTCCAAGAAACTATACGAAATGCTATAAAACCTACCATACGGGTACCACACAGTTTGGGAAACCATGTGGTTGATTACCTAAAAACCGTGTGGTTGTTCCATCAATGGGAAGTGGCTACCACATGGTTACCACACTGTTTGTTAAATTGTGCATCCTAACCATGCGACTTTCCCTGTCTTTAATTTTTTGGATTTATATCATCTCTACCTTAAGATTTTACCCCAAATACTCCCCAAATCCTCCTCTCATACTTTTTGTGACCCTAATGGGATCTCCTCTTTCTCCCCAATCCATCTCCTCCTTCCTTGGGTGTGGATCTATGGGTTTTGTTCTAGGTTTTGGCTAGATCTTTTAAGGTAACCTCATCTTCTCATCTCCCTCTCCATCTTTCTCTTGTTTTATCTTAGGTTTCTCTTGTTCCTTGTTCATGTTGACCTAGGGTTTGGTTTTACCTTTGATTATGTTTGAAGTTTTGTTCTTCTAGGGTTCTTCTTGGTAGATCTAGGGTTTTGGAACCCTTGCGAAGTATTTTCATTGGTGTGTTGTTATTGCACCCTGGATTTCGGGTTAGGTTTTCCCATGAAATTTCCTTTTTAAATCAATAATAATTTTTTTCTTGCTTATCACATCCTCTTTTTTATATAAATATGAATATATAATCCTTGTTTTAATTTTTTGGTGTGAAAAATGGTAGTTTGTTTCGTGATAATTGAGCTTGTTTTGTTATATACCTCACACCAAGTGTTCTAGGAAAAACCTTGTTGGATTTCATGAGTAATTTTTCATATGTGAAGCCTTGTTTAACTTTTTTAATAAATATGTAGCATTTGGATGATGGATTTCGGTTTCTTGAAAGATTTTTCAATGGTTTTAAGTTATATAAAGTGTTTATTTGGATTTTGAAATTGGTTTGTTTTTGTGATGATGAATTGTGGACCGGTTGGCATTTCATAAAAAATAATTTTGGTTTGAAAGAGATATGTAAATGTTTTAAAGTAGTTTTATAAATGTATTTATATGGTAATGGTGTGTTTGACAACTGTTCTTGAAAGTTGGATTTCATTTTTGATAAAGGCTGGTTTTGTGGAATGTTTAAGGGCCCGTTTGGCCATTTTGTGAAAGTAATGAAAAGTGTTTATTATAAAAAAACCTCCTTTGGATGTTTCTCATTCCTTTACTATATATATTTTATGGGTGTTATTCAATGTGGAATCCTCAGGATCAATTATCAGGGTTCCTATATTGGAACCATTTGTGATTTATTTATTTTAAGTCATGAGATTATTCCTTGGGGAGACTTGGGGTGAGGCCTGTTGTGAATTATCATTATATATATATATATTGATTATATGATCGGATGACATCGGTTGGAGCACACCAATTATATACATGAGACATAAGAACCTCAAATATTTAGAGAACTTTATAAGAACAATTGTTTCACTAGTAGGTCACATACTGAACAATGGCCCATATTAGTTGGATATACTGGTTTTATTGCAATGAGATTTTCCATTGGTCTATCCTGAGAAAGGGTGTCCAAGCATACTGAACATTTTGATTTTATCATGTGTGGCATACTATCAGGGATGGGGGACCTTGTATGGTGTATTTTTTAGTATTCTTGATCTTCTGGGTTCACCTAAGTCTAGTAGCTTGTAGTTTCTTGCATTGATGATTGGGATACTTGTATGCATATTTCTATTGCCCTTGTTGGGTGGTTATTATTGAACCTTCATGTGAAAATTTTCCTTGGAATGTGATGTGTTGGTTTTAAAAAGTTTTATAAAATGTTTTTCGAATAAAACTGGTGTATTCTCTTTGTGTTTGTTGAAAATATAACATCACTTTCACCTTGAAAATGCTAATGTTTCACTAATGGAATGATCTTGGATTTGGAAATGTACAAGGGTAATAGGTTGTACTTTGTTTTAAGTAAGGTTTATAGAAAATAATACTTATATATATTGTAATTAAAACTTGAAAATTGATGTTTCTTTTATTTTAAAGGATGTTCATTGGGAAATAGATTATCGAGCTAGCCTACTGTGTTTTAATATTCCCCCTATAGTTCTTTTCTATTTTTATCCTTCATGTAGGTTTTAGCTTGAGTTCGTTCACATTGAGCGATGATTGATTGTTGTGTTGGAGGGTGATCCATGAAGTCACATTGAGGAACTGTGGTCTTCTAGATCATTTGGTTTGTTTATATTTATATTTTATTGTTTTTTTCTTGTATAATATATTCAGTTTTGTTTATTTATATGTTGTACTTACCATTTTTGTCTGGTCTATTGGTCTTATTTATTGATTGGGAGAAATCATTCATTGTGTATACTTTTTTGATTCATGAAACTAGTTTCCACCCCATAGGGATCAGGAACTCCCTTCGAGCCATGCCATAGATCGGCTTGGGTGACTAGTTCAGGGTAGACCAGGGTTGGTTCATGACATGTACTTTATTTTATAATGTATGTATTTTTTACACCATTCTCTGTGTTTTTCTATAAATATATATATATATATATATGTCTATGGGACAATTAAAAATTCTATGGGTCCCATCATGGTAGTGTTAAGGTCTTTATTTTATGGTCCACATTTTATAAGGACCGGGATAGTCTATTATACTGAATCTGTGGCCTACATGGACCACACCGGTGGGTGGCCTGAACCAATATGTTAATAAATCTAGTGTCTATGCATGTAAAATGGCATCTCTCTATGTTGAACACCCATCATTGGGATGGATCAAATGGATTGATGGTTGGGAACCTCTACATTTCATGGTAGGTGCATGTGTGTGGATGAGATGGGTTCTGGCAAGTGAGGGGTAGTCGCGTGTCTCGTGAAAATGTCGTGCCGGGATTGACAAAAGACATGGAACCATGATGCGTGGAATCTACCCCCTACATCAATCATATTTCCACCATTATCCGTAGATTTCATTTGCACAAGTAGGATTACATCTTTCTCAAGAAAAGTGCCAAGTGCAGTGACTAGATAATGGTGTTTCACTTTTCTCTGCCACCATGTGTCATTTATTTATCTCTTTCCCCCTCCCTTTTCAAAAATATATAAGAAAACTAAATATTATCATTCAAATGTATTCTCAGTTGGAGATATTTCCATCAGTATGAGATAAGAATTCACTATGGCCATCAAAAATGTTTGGGGAGGGTACTTAGAGGTGTTACGAGGGCGGGTCGGGTCAGCCCACGAGGCAGATCATGCAGGATGCATATTTTATTCAACATTCAAACCCAGTTCACAAAGAATGCAAGCTTAAAAAATAAAACCATGAACCTATCTATGTAGGACCGATAGACTAATGGCTTGGTCCATGGGGTTAAATAAAATAGAATGTAATTTTTTTTGGTTGACAAACCATGATAATGTAGAGTGGAAAAATTGAAATATTTGAGATTGGATGTCAATAGTAAGTTTTCAATTAAAAATAACCCTAATAATAACAAAAACCATTAAAAATTATAACCTTGATTATTTATGGGATTAATATCGGCTCAAGTGGACCATTTATCCTAACTATCCAAACCAGGTTATGAACAACAATACACCATGCGCCTCTCGTTAACGTTGCAACTAATATATATAATATTTATTACATATGAATATAATAATATATATTATTTATTGATTAAATTTATATAATACTTATAATTTTTTTATTATATATACGTATAATATATATTATTTATTATATCTACATAGGAAAATTTCCAATGAAAATTTCTACTGGAAATTTCCTGTGAAAATTTCTACTTAAATTTCAGGTGTAAATTTACATAGAAAATTTACACTTTAAATTTTCAATTGAAATCACAATGAAAATATATTAATAAATAAATAGAAAATGTGAATTTTCAATATTAATTTTTATATAAAAATTTTTACTGCAAAATTCTTATGAACAACTAATTGGAATCTTCACTTAAATTTCCAATACACAATTTCACATAAAAATTCCTCTTTATTTTTATTATAATTATACTTAAAATTTTATTTACAAAATTCTAAAATAAATTCATGCTAATATTTTTAGTTTAAATATTTGAAACATAAATAAATAATTCAATTTTTCACTAAAAATTTAAACAGTAAATTCTTTATGGAAATTTTCAACACAGACTTCCTGAGGAAATTTAGATTGTAAATTTTCACTAGAAATTTTCAATTCACTTAAAATTATAATGTTGATATATTAAAACATTAATAAAAAATTAAATTTTCAAAAATTAAAACTAAAATACAAATATACTAATACATATAAAAAATTTAAATTTTAACTGGAAATTTTCAATACAAATTTTCATTAAATTTTTATTATAGATTTCCAAAAGAAATTGTTTAGTTAAAATTTTATCCTAAATTTTAAATGAAAATTTCCATTTGAATTTTATTATAATTATAATAAAAATTTGATTAAAAAAATTATAAAATAATGAATGCTCAAGTTTCCAATTAAAATATATTATCACATAAATAATGTAACATTGCATTGAAAGTTTGAAATGTAAATTTCATATGGATTTTTCAAGTGCAAAATTTCATTAGAAATTTTTAGTGAAAATCTCCACCATAAATCTACAATTCACTTTTCACTTCAAATTACAATGTAGATATGTTAAAAAAAAGATGAAAAATGTAAATTTTTACAGGAAAATTACATTTAAAATTTACACTAGAAACCTTTACTATAAATTCCACTAGAAACGTCCGCTTAAAACTAAAATAAAAATATATTGATACATAAATAAAAAAATGTAAAATTTCATTAGAGATTTACATTGAAAATTTTCACCAGAAACACTTAGTGAAAAGTTACATTAAAAATTATACTTAAAACTTTCATTTAAATGTATAATGTAAATCACTGAATTATATTTTTTATGCACTAGAATTTTACTATTTTTAGGGCATATCTGTACTAAAAATCTGTAATGAAATTTCATACTGAAAATTTGTATTGGAGACTTGATTATCAAAATTTTAAAATAAATATTCTTTTATATTTTCAGTGCAAATATATTAATACATAATATTATTATATATTTATTATAACTATTTATTATTTTTATTTATCATATTTGTTAATTTTTTATAAGTTAATTCTAAAAACTCATAGTAATATATTTTTTTGTTAAAATAAAATAATGGACGTCATATTTTTTTTAATTTAATGATATTATAAGAAATTATAAAAAATACTTATGTTAACATATATTTTATTTTAATATAAAAATATAAAAATTGTTTTATATTTTAAAATGCTATAAAAAATACATAAATATTATTATCTAAAAAATATAATAATAAAATTAAAATACATAAATAAGAATATCAGTAAAGTGTTGTATTAGAAATAAATGGTTAGTCCTGTATATCTATTTTCAGAATTGATACACCAATGTTTTAATAAATCAATCATATTTATTAATCTCTTGTCATTCTCTAGTAAACACATGTGTTATCCATTCTATGAGAAATCTGACCGTATGGTTCAAAACCCAACATAAAATGACATTTTCCTTGATTTATGAATGGTTTTATTTACCCTTTTTTCCAAACTTGTGTCAATATATTGTATTTCATTTAATTTATTTTATTTTTCAAACACAAATATTTGGAATACTACTTATAATTGAAGGTCAAACGTGACTCGCAGACACCCAGTGAGAAAGTCTGAGCAGGTAGTGGGTTGGATCAAATGTTATTTTAATTTTTGTCGGAATAAAAATTAAAAGCACTAACCCACATAAATCCATCGTTTTATGAATCGGCCTGTGGACCTACAGATTTTATGACAGGTATAAGGGTATTTCAGAACACATACCACCGCTTTGCAAACAATTTTTACGTTTGGGTCACATATATACCGCCCAGACAATCTTGTTCTCTAAGACAAATTATAAAAACAATTCCCTTTAAATATAGATTTTTAGAGTATTATACTAAAGAAAACCAGATAGTGATCACAATTTCTAAACATAAAATTATAAATACATTTTAAACCACATTACATGGAGACTTCAAAAAAATGTTTCATCCTCATGTGTTCCAATTCATATGTTGGATTGCATAATTTTAAAAAATAAAAAAAATAAAAAATATATATATTTAAAAATACACCTGTATTTCTTGAAAAATGACTAAAAAATTATTTCAAACAAGGAATTAAATCATATAAATACTTCGGTCTTCTATGTTGGGATGACCTACAGGAGAAACCCGTGAGCCCGTGGTCTTTGGTAACACCACCCATAGGGGAAACCAAAAGACACCCCTAACCTAACCATAAAAATTTTACCTCTCGCAGCAGCAACGCTTCTCCTCCCACCCGCTCTCCCTCTATAATCCAGTTCACATCGACCTTGCCTCACCTCACCTCACCTTGGCTCATCATCATCGAATATCTTCTCCCAAGGCTCTGTTGCCTTTGTGGCCTCCTCCTCTGGTCTCGTCTGATGATGCTGACACCGCTGAAGCACTAGTCGCTACACTCTCTTATCCTCTCTACTCCCTCCCCAACTCTCCTTGCCTCACCCTGGTGTTGTCGATGTGTGCGCTTCCTCGGTAAAGGATGACTGCACTTCTTGCTGATGCCCATGCAATTGAAGGGTCTTTTGGTGTTTGGTTGATTGATAATGCTTTAATAATTTTTATTTTTTATTTATAATAATTTTTTTGTTTAATTTATAATAATTGCATGAATGAATTATGGATTGACTGGTGTATTGTTCATGTCAATTTCAAATTGTGAATTTCAATTTCAATTTGATATTTGATATCCGTAGATAATTAGAGTTTTTAAAAATTATCTCAATTAAAAATTAACCGTTGTATTTCCTGTATCAATTGCAATTTCTCAATTTCAATTGCAATTTTTTTCATTTGGTAATTAGTGTTTTTTTAAATCATTTTTAGTTACCATTTTTTTAATTTAGATTAATTTTTTTGTTTAATTTTAAAAAATAATTGAAATTGCAGATTTTTCGGTGTCTTTCTGGTCTCAATTGTAATTTACCCATCTAAATTGAAATTTGCGATTTTTCCATAGGTAATTAATATTTTTTTATAATCATTTTTCAATAATCATTTTTATTTTATTTATTTTTATTTATTTTTATTAATTTTTATAATTTATATAAAACTGTGGATTCATTATTGTCTTTCTCGTCTCATTTTTTTATTTGTGATTTGTAGATAGTTGATTAGTTTCATAGTAATATTTTAATTTTCTATGATTAATTTATTATAAGTTCATATTAGTTGATCAATTCATTAGTTTTATGAATAATAAATTTTGTTTTACACATTATTTTATCTCTATAAAATATATAATATTATATAAATCAAAAAATATTTTCTAGGAAATGAAAATGAAAATAATATAATTAAAAAATAAAAGAAAACTAAAATGAATTTGGTTTTAGAGAATATTTTTTTATTTAATTTTCTTAAAACATATTATAAATTATGTTAGTTCAAATTTTTCATTACATTTTAATAGCAAAAAAGATGAAAAATAGTATCATTTTTTAAAATAACTCAGTCTTTAAAAATTAGTTTTTTGATGTTAAAATTTTCACTTTTAGGAAACTTTATTTAACTTTTTGGATATGTTTGAAAATAATTTTAGTTTATATCTCTATAATTTTACTTATGAAATGTATTAATTGATTTATATTTGTTTTTCTGTTAGAGAAATATTTATATAAATTGTTTAATATTAAATAAAAAATCAATTAGTTGGAATATATGATTTCATTTTTGAAAGATGAAAATTTACATTAAATATGTTATAACTCAAAATGAATTATAATTATTTGGATTATAATTTACAACTTATAGGAACTACAATTAAAATAATTACAATTTCTTGATCTCAAAATAGAAAAATAAAACAGGGAAAGAATGAAATGGAAAAATCACTAGTGGGTTTGATTTCTAAATTATTTTCTACAAGAAGTGAAAAAGAGAGTCCATCTATTAAATTTAATGAGAAATCTCTGGGAAATATTGTTTTTGATGTGAATGAACAATATGTAGAGGAACCTATGACTGAAAGTTTTGATATGATAAATGAATGTGTGGTTACATATTATAAGGAGGATGACAATTAAAGTATTATTCACATGATTCATGATCTTGGAGATCAAAGCATGCATAAACTTGAAAAATATGTGGATGTAAATTATAATCTAGGATTATGGGGAAGTATCAATGATTTTAAGAAAATTTTGTTGGTTTGACATTATCGAATTAAAATATTAAAATAAAATGATGCATTTCCTAATAAATTTAGTCATGGGAGACCCTTTACTTCTAATCATTATTTTTTAGTACTTTATAATGGTGAAAAACATGATATAAAGTTGATTTTGTATTCTAATTAGTTGAACAATGTAATTTGTTTTTGTTGTGAATTATTTAAGTCAAAATTAATTAAAATTTCTTTGACCGAAGGAGGATCTAATGATTGGAACAACCTTCCAAAATGTCTTAGTGAACATGAATGAAATTTTGAAGACAATGTTATTGTTGTGAAGTAGGTGAAATTACATAGAGGACATAAAAACAATAATAGAAAAAAACATTGAATATCTCATTCAAAAAGAAAGAGTTCATTGGAGGATTGTAATTACTAGAATCATTGGATATGTGAAGGTACATTCACAAAATAACTTACCATTCCATGGATCAAATGAGAAGATTTATGAGAAGTATAATGGTATTTTTTGTAAACTTATTGAATTTGTAACTAAATTTTTTCTAGTCACGTCAGATCATGTTTTTTGTGCGGTTAATAATGAAATTCAAAAGGAATATATTTTTCATAAAATTTAAAATGAATTGATAATTTTTTTTGGAATGTGATTAAATAAAAAATCTTGAAAAATATCATGAGAGAAAATTATTTTTCAATTATCCTTGATTTCACACTGGATTTACGTTATAAAGAACATATGTCAATTATCATAAGTTGTGTGGATGTTGTGGAAGAAATTAATATTATGGTGCAGTATTTTTTTCTTGGCTTCATAAATGTTGATGACACATCCGGTAGTGGGATTTTCAATTCACGTGAAGATGCTTTGGATGATCATAAACTAAACATTGATGACAGAAGAGGGAGAAGTTATGATAATGGATCAAACATGAAATTTAAACATCTAGGATTCCAAAAAGTCATTCTTAATGAAAATCCAAGATCATTTTACACTCCATGTGGATGTCATAGTTTAATATTTCTATATGTGACATGGAAAAATACAGTGTAAAAGTCATTTGTTTTCATATGTGCAGAAGCTTTATATATTGTTTGTAGGTTCACTGCATTAATGGGATGTTTTAATGACTTATGTGAAGGGTTTGACCCCAAAACCATTATCAATAACTCATTGGGAAAGTCATATCGAGAGTATTAGATCTATAAGAATAAAAACACCAATGTTTAGAAATGCATTGGTCAAAGTTTAAATTATTTCTAAACATGATGATATTGTGATGTTGGATGCTAAAGTATTGTGTTCAAATGAATTAGAGAGTTTTGAATTCATCATCATCTTATGATTTTTTTTTATAAAAGTTTAGAAATATTCAATCATATCAATAAAATATTCCAAAGGGAATATATGGATATAAATGATGCAAGTACAAAAATAAGAGAGTTTATTTTGTTCTTTAATGAACTTCTAGCAGAGGGATTTGAAGGCCTAACGAATTTAGCAAAAGAACTTGCACTCGAATTTGGTATTGATCTAATATTTGTTGAAAAAATAGTTGTTAATAGGAAGAAACAATTTGATGAGGATGTGAAAGATGATGATTTTAGAAATTTTTCTATAGATGAAAAATTTAGAACACATTATTTCCTTCAAATTACCGATCAAGATCTTATGTCATTGAGAGAATGTTTTATGAAATTTGAACACTTTCATGATATATTTGGATTTTTTTTGAAGACATTTTTTTAAAAATACTTCTGAAGAAAAATTGAAGGAAAAAATCACTCATTTTCAATGTTTTTTGAAACACAATGAACATGATGATATTATTGGGTATGAATTATTTCAAGAGATCAGACATTTGATGTAACACCCGAGACTTTTATGAGAAATATTTTGTTTTTATGTTATATAAATCATCAATGGAATCTTTCACTACACACAACACTTGCTTGGCTTGCTTTACACGCAATCGCGACCTTCCTCGATAGCTTGCGTCGTACGCAATACTGAGTTTCACTAAACAACGATATGCTATTAAAATATTATTAAAACTAGCCGTTATGAATAGTAATAACCACTTTTTAAAATTTTATGAATTTTATTTTTCAAAATGGACTTCATTTTTGGATTTGTAATATCAAAATTAGCCTAGGGTGAAATTTTGGTATTTTTATAAAAACTTTTAATTTTTGATGAATAGTGAAAACACTGGGTTACTATTTAAAAACCAACTTTTTATTTAAATAATTATTTATTTTAATTAAATTTATTTTAGGGAAAAATTGATACATAATACCTATATAAGTTCAATGCAATTCATTGGAGTCATTTTATAATAATTTTAGATATATAAAAAAATTATTGAACTTTTCAACGTCTTTTACCCACCTCCTAGGAGAATTTGCAAATTTACATAAAACTTAATTTTACCACTTCTGTGAGTGGAATTTCAAAAATCCGAGAGACACAGTTGATGTCAGTAAGTAAAATGTGGTTCAATGAGATGAAAATAATTTTTGGTGAATAGTAACTTTTTACTTTTATTTACCACGATTAAAAGTAAATAGGGTAATTAAGGGTAAAAATGATATTATTATTACCCTAACACATGTCCTAATTCTATTAAATAATTTTAATTCGACCAAAAACAACCTTAGGATAAAATATGACCATTTAGTCCCACTTGTATTAGATTAGGACATTTATTATTAATTTATTTAAAGAAGGGTTAAAATAGTTAAAATCAAAGTTTAATAACTAAATAATATTTCATATAGGTTTATACATAAGATAAATTAGACTATAAATATTCATTAGAAAGATAAAAAGATTTCCAACATAATGGTATTTTATTTGTAATTTTTAGACATTAAATAATTTAATTTATTTATGACACAAAATGATGCAGTAATTATCTTATTAATTAAATATTGACATAATTGATGTTATAAATACCCAAATAAATGTAATTTGAGACTTTTTATGAATTACACTAATTTTATAGGTTAATATGACATTTAGTATTGATTTAATTAACTTTGTTCGAACTAATCATTCTGTTATGATTTTCACAAAAATCAATTACTAAATAGTGTCAAAATTGACATAAAATAGTTTTTAAAACAAATATTATATTATTAATTGTTATTTTATTCCTAAAAATCTAATGTTCAACCAAATGACTTAGATAAGGTTATATATATTAATAATAAACAACTTGGGGTTCGTTTGGCTTGTTATAGTATGTTTATTAACCTTATAGTGTAAGAACACAAAAAGACACGGTAAAAGTAAAATTATCTAACTTAAAGTTAAATTTAAATGATAAGGTTAAAATAGGAACCTAAACTTGTCTAAATTCTATTGGATGAGATTATTTCGACCCATCCCCACCTTAGCTTCGAAATAAATCAATTTGGAGCTATTTAAAACCGAATTTGGCTTTATAATAAAATAATATTTTTGGTTTTTCCAAAGGAGCCCCTCTCCTCCCTTATAAAAGGGCCCCTCCTCCCCCTCTTCCTCACACCAATTTGAGCCTTCAAGCTCGGCCAACCCCTGCCAATTTCTCCTCTCCACTTCCCTAGAGACATCATATAGTTCTTGGTCTTCTTCGATGTTTTGTTAAAGATTTTTCACGATTATCTAATCCACTCACCAAGTTGACTCGGAAAGGAGTTAAGTTTGTCTGGACGGAGGAATGTGAAGAGAATTTCAAGGAGTTGAAAAGAAGGTTATCCAGTGCACCTGTGCTCACACTGCCTTGTAGTGGAGAAAGGTTTTTGATCTACAGTGATGCATCCAAGAATGGATTGGGGTGTGTTCTTATGAAAAATGATATGCTGATAGCTTATGCCTCACGACAGTTGAAAATCCATGAGAAAAATTACCCAACTCATGATTTGGAGTTAGCTGTAGTAATATTTGCATTAACGATTTGGAGGCATTATCTTTATGGAGAAAGGTGTGACATTTATACTGATCACAAAAGTTTAAAGTATATTTTCACACAAAAGGAGCTGAATATGCGCCAAAGAAGATGGTTGGAGCTGATTAAGGATTACGACTGCTCAATCCATTACCACCCTGGGAAAGCAAACAAGGTGGCAGATGCATTAAGTCGACAAGTCCATGTCAGTTTATCCATGATGAGGATCACAAAAGATCCAATATTTATGGATTTACAAAGGATGGATCGTGGAATTATAATGGAAGGGGAAAAATCTTATCTTTCTCAAATGAATGTTCAACCATCTATACATGTGAAGATTAAAGAGGCACAGAAAAAGATGTCGAGTTACAAAAGAATGTGAGAAATGTTCCTGAATTCAACCTTGATTGTGATGGGATAATAAAGTTCAGGAATCGGGTTTGTGTTCCTCCCATCCCCGAATTAAAGGAGCTGCTGGATGAGTCTCATAGTTCTTCATTCTCTATTCATCTTGGAAGCACGAAGATGTATAGGGACATGAAAGGTTACTTCTGGTGGGATGGCATGAAAAGAGATGTTGCTGAATATGTCTCTCGATGCTTGGTTTGTCAGCAAGTTAAAGCTGAGAGACAGAAGTCTAAGGGAATGTTACAACCATTACCCATACCCAAATGGAAATGGGAAAACATCACTATGGACTTTGTCACCGGACTTCCTGAAACATCCAAATACAATAATGCTATCTGGGTCATAGTCGATCGTCTTACAAAGTCTGCACACTTCATTGCTATTAGAGAGGATTTCTCTCTGGATCAGCTTGCCAGGATATATGTAAAGGAAGTGGTAAGATTGCATGGAGTACCACTTTCTATTATATCTGATCGGGATCCAAGGTTTACCTCAATGTTCTGGCGAAGTCTTTAGCATACTCTGGATACAAAGTTGAGTTTCAGCACTTCTTATCATCCTCAGACAGACGGTCAGTCTACGAGAACAATTAAAACTCTAGAAGATATGTTGAGAGCTTGCACTATGGATTTCAAAGGTGGTTGGGATAAACACCTACCTTTGGTGGAATTTTTTTATAATAATAGCTTTCACTCCAGTATTCATATGGCTCCTTATGAATCTCTCTATGGAAAGAAATGCAGGACTCCAACTTGCCGGGATGAAGTTGGGGAAAGAAAGCTATTAGGACCTGATATTGTTGATGAGATGGCAGAAAAGGTCCGATCTATTCAACAACACATAAGATCATCTCAGAGTCGACAGAAAAGTTATTCCAACAACCGAAGAAAAGACCTAGAGTTTGAAGTGGGTGATAAAGTGTTCTTACAAATATCTCCCTGGAAGAGGGTCATGTGATTTGGAAAGAAGGGGATGTTGAGCCCTAGATATATCGGTCCTTTCGAAATAATGGATCGTGTTGGGAAGGTAGCTTACCGATTGACTCTTCCACCGAATCTCTCTCAAGTTCACGATGTATTCCATGTATCTCTCCTGAGAAAGTACATACCTGATCCTTCACATGTACTCAGCTCAGAAGTTGTACCACTGGAGCAAGATCTTTCTTATGAAGAACAGCCGATAGATATTCTGGATCGTAGTGAAAAATTCCTATGAAACAAGACCACTCTCTTGGTGAATGTTTTATGGAGGTACCACCAATTATAAGAAGCTACATGGGAGCTTGAGGATATGATGAGGGAGGGGTATCCTCTTTTTTTTGTTACAAAGTGACGAATTTCGAGGGTGAAATTCATTTTAAGGGGGGTAGAATGTAACACCCGAGACTTTTATGAGAAATATTTTGTTTTTATGTTATATAAATCATCAAAGGAATCTTTCACTACACACAACACTTTCTTGGCTTGCTTTACCCACAATCGCGGCCTTCCTCGATAGCTTGCATCGTACGCAATACAGAGTTTCACTAAACAACGATATGCTATTAAAATATTATTAAAACTTGCTGTTCTGAATAGTAATAACCACTTTTTGAAATTTAATGAATTTTATTTTTCAAAATGGACATAATTTTTGGATTCGGAATATCGAAATTAGCCTAGGGTGAAATTTTGGTATTTTTTGAAAACTTTCAATTTTTGATGAACAGTGAAAACACTAGGTTACTATTTAAAAACTGACTTTTTATTTAAATAAATATTTATTTTAATTAAATTTATTTTAGGGAAAAATTGATACATAATACCTATATAAGTTCAATGCAATTCATTGGAGTCATTTTATAATAATTTTAGATATATAAAAATTTTATTGAACTTTTCACCGTCTTTTACCACCTCCTAGGAGAATTTGCAAATTTACATAAAACCTAATTTTACCGCTTCTGTGAGTGGAATTTCAAAAATCTGAGAGACACGGTTTATTTAAGTAATTAAAATGTGGTTTAATGAGATGAAAATAATTTTTGGTGAATAGTAACTTTTTTACTTTTATTTACCACGGTTAAAAGTAAATAGGGTAATTAAGGGTAAAAAAGATATTATTATTACCCTAAAACATGTCCTAATTCTATTGGATAAGTGTAATTCGACCAAAAACAACCTTAGGAAAAACATATGACCATTTAGGCCTAATTGGATTTGATTAGGACATTTATTATTAATTTATTTAAAGAAGGGTTAAAATAGTTAAAATCAAAGTTTAATAACTAAATAATTTTTAATATAGGTTTATACATAAGATAAATTCGAATATAAATATTCATTAGAAATCTAAATATATTTCATACATAATGGTATTTTATTTTTAATTTTTAGATATTAAATAATTTAATTTCTTTATGACACAAATATGATGCAGTAATTATCTTATTAATGAAATATTGACATAATTGATGTTATAAATACCCAAATAAATGTAATTTGAGACTTTTTATGAATGACACTAATTTTATAGGTTAATATGACATGTTATTATTGATTTAATTAACTTTTTTCGAACTAATCATTCTGTTATGATTTTCACCAAAATCAATTACTAAATAGTGTCAAAATAGACATAAAATAGTTTTTAAAACAAATATTATATTATTAATTGTTATATTATTCTTAAAAATATAAGGTTTGGCCAAATGACTTCTATAAGGTTATATATATTAATAATACACAACTTGGGGTTCCTTTGGCTTGTTATAGTAAGTTTATTAACCTTATAGTGTAAGAACACAAAAAGACATGGTAAAAGTAAAATTATCTAACTTAAAGTTAAATATAAATGATAAGGTTAAAATAGGAACCTAAACTTGTCTAAATTCTATTGGATTAGAGGATTTCGACACATCCCCACCTTAGCTTCGAAATAAATCAATTTGGAGCTATTTAAAACCGAATTTGGAATTATAATAAAATAATATTTTTAGTTTTCCAAAGGAGCCCCTCTCCACCCATATAAAAGGGCACCTCATCCCCCTCTTCCTCACACCACTTTGAGCCTTCAAGCTCGGCCAACCCTTGCCAATTTCTCCTCTCCACTTCTCTAGAGACATCCTAGAGGTCCTGGTCTTCTTTAAAGACCAATTTTAGTGCCTTAAAAGGAGGTCTCAAAGAAGCCCTTCAAAGAAGAGGTAATCAATTGAATGAATGAATATGATATATATTACACTAATAACATTATGTAAATGAGGTATCTATAACCTAAAAAGAAAAATTAGAATTTATTCGACAAAACACGCATTAGAAAAAAAGTAATAAACACCTGAATAACAACTAGTAATGAAATATTACTAATAAGAAGCTAAGAATATGACCATATATGATATCATAAAAATACATATGATTCTGGAATAAGTCAATAACATTATTTATATCATTATACAGGAGGTTCGGACACTTATGATGCAAATTAGACCTAAGGTAAGGGAAAATATCACAATCTGATTTTTATCTAAGATTGTTTATAATTTGGTATTTACTGGGGTGTATTTTATCATCCACATCCATGTTTCCTCAATATGTAATATTTTTTCCATCCACCTATAATTGTTTAAATCCAATTTTACCCTTCGATGAGTTTTTAGTAAAAGATATGAAAGGAATCTTTTGTCGTTTTTCGTACGAGGTATTTTTTGACTTTTCCGACAAAAGTACGAGAAGAATGTTTTTTTAACATATACGGCATGAATGGATTTTTAAAACAATATTTCCAAGAATCTTCCTTTACAAGTTTTCAAGTGTATTTTTAATCAACTTCTTTTAGTTTAATATTGTATGACATATTAAGAAAGGAAAAATGTTTTTGAAGTAGAAATGATATTTTCCTCAAGAATGGAGTTCAAGAGTTTTATCAAAATTATTTTCCATCTAAGATAATATAGGGTTCTGTTTCTATCCCTATTATTACATGGATTTGATTATGTTGTGATGGAAATATTTTATGAATTCATCTATCTTATATGAATTGTTTTATGATGTCATGATGTTTAAGATTCCCATTTTTATTACATGGGTTATGCTATGATGTATGGTTTATGATTTTGTGGAACACATAAGAATGATATCATTATGAGATGGGTGAGACCTATATCTCCCTCTAAGACATTGGGTAAATATTTTATATCTCATGAGATAGACATGGCTGGAACGGCAGGTTAAACCGGTTCAATGAAACAGGACTGAAACGAGGAGTGAACTTGGTTCAGAAATGGACTTTGTCCACTAAGATAGTCTGGGCAATGAGTATTGACTAATAAGAAATTATTCTCTATGATTATGTGTGTATTCCACAAAGTTTCATGTTTTAAGTTATGATTATTGGGATTGCATTTCACTACTATGATTTATACCATGTTATGAAATTATGATCTCTTTTGTAGGTTAAGATTTCCAAAAGTTATGTTCTTATGTATATGATGTGATTGATATTTCTTTTGTTTACCCTTACTGAGCATTAGATCTCACCCTTTTGTTTGTTTTATTTCCCTAGGTCAGGAAGAAGGTTATTAAGTAGTATATGCCAAAAAGGGACTCTAGATATGATGAAATAAATGGGAGACAAAGTAGATGCTTTATGAACCAGTTGTTTATGATTCCCAGTTTCTAAAGAATCTATACCTATATGGTCCTTTCCTGGTTTTGTTATATTTTGTAATAAGTGTGCTTCAATTCTGAATTAATAACAATGTATGTAAAGTATGGGTAGTTATATTTGAACTCATTATTTTCCAAGTGAAATGATAAAATAAATTTATTTCCTTGATTTTATCAAGAAATATTGGAGAAATAGAGGGTTTGAAATGACATAGGTGGCATATCTAATTTTTTTGACAATACCAGTTATAGTTGCATCAATATAGTAAATTTTTTTTAGGGTAAAGTTGATCAAAATATATATTCAGACTACCATGTCGTAGTTTAGAATATGTGCAATGCCAATGATTTAAATTAAAAATTAATTTTTGAATTGATTGAATTATGAAGAGATTATTGAATAATTTTCATCAACATATGCATGAAGATGTGTTTTTCTTTGAATTGGATTATAAAATACCATAATCGGGTTCGTAAAGATCCACCAAATTATTTGGTATGTAATGCTCCATTTATTTTTAATTTTTAATTTTTTTTATAAATTAGATTATTTAATATGTTTGATGTAGAATCTCTTTCATAATAGTATCATCTTAATCAAACATTATCATTTGAGGACATGTGTTAAACAAATTTTGGTGTCACTTTCTTCCAAAAACAATTCAGTCCTTGCTTTTTATATGAAGCTAGCTTCATGGTTTTACACTAAATAGTAATGTATTTAACTATTTAAAAGTGTGTTTTTGAATTATTTAATTATATTATTTTAAATTTTTAGATTAATTTTTTTATAGGTTTAGAAGAAGTAGAAGAAGTGGGTGATGATGATGAAGATGAAGACGAGGATGATTCATTTTTTTCTAAGGCTTAACAAGTATGTTTTTAGAAACTTTTCTACCTTTTTATTGGTTTTGAAGTGGGTTAAATGTTAAAAGGTGTACAAGTTTTTCTTTATGAGAAAAAGGGTTGTTTTTTGTTGTTTATATAAATATAATACTGAAATTTTAATCTGATCTAAATCCTTTTCGACATTCCTTTCTAGTAGTTTTTCAAGAAACACATGTGTGGTTTTAAACATATATTTTTTTATTGTTTTTTTTTGAAATTTAATGTTATGCAGGACAACATATGAATTGGCCCACATGTGGATGAACTATTTTTTTGTAGTATTCATATAATGTGGGTATAAATGGACTTATAATTTTAGGTCTGTAAAGTGTGATCTCTAATTAGTTTTGCTTCAACACAATTCTCAAACCATCAATATTTAAAGGGAAACATTTTTATAATTTGTCTCGGGAAACAAGATTGTTCGGTCCACTTCTACTTCTATGTATGTAAATAAAGAAAAGCTGCCCATTTTTCTAAATTATTATTTAAAACATTTTAAATATTTAAACAACTACTTATAGACCAATCAAAAAAGACATTAATGTTTATAAAAACTGATATGTTAAGCCTCTTAAAAAAACAATGAATCATCATCATCCTTATATTCATCTTAATCACCCACTTATTATTCTTCTTATAAACATATAAAAATTTAAACATAAAAATTTAAAATAACATAATATCTAAATTAAAAAAACACACTTTTAAATAGTTAAAAACATTACCAATTGGTGTAAAACCATGAATCCAACTTCATATAAAAATCAAGGATTGATTTTTTATGTAAGAAAGTGATGCCAATATTTGTTTAACACATGTACTAAAATGATAAAATTTGATTCAAATGATGTGATTATGATATATATTCTTAATCAATTTTGTTAAATAATACAATATAAGGAAAAAAATACAAATAAATTGAACTTGATATACCATAGCATGTTATGATACTTCATGAACATGATAATGGTACTTTATAATCCAATTGAAAGGAAAACACTTCTCCTTGATTTTTTGTTGAAAATTCATCAATAAAATCATCATAATTCAAAGTATAAAAAATTAATTTTTAATTGAAATAGTTTCTGATGCACATAATCACTATTGTGATATGGTAGTACGAAGATAAGTTTTGATCAACAATTGTATAGAAAAACTTCTCTTTGATGATGAAACTATAACAGGTATAGTCATAAAATTAAATATGCCATCCAGGTCATTTGAAACTCTCTATATCTCCAATATTCATGATAAAATCAAGGATATCAATTGATTTTATCATTTCACTTAGAAATATTGACTTCAAATGTATGAGATCATGAAATAATTCACCCCCACCAATATCTTCAAATTCATTGTGCTTTAAAAAACATTGCAAATGAGTTTAATGTTCAATTTATCTTTAGAAATATTTCTAAAACCTGCCTTAAAAAAATTCAAATATTTCATAAAAGTGTTAAAATTGCATAAAACGTTCCCTCAATGACATAAGATCTTGATCAATAATTTGAAATAAATAATGTGTTCTAAATTTTTCATTCATTGAAAAATTTCTAATTGCATCATCTTCTACATACTTATAAAATTGGTTTTTCCTAAGAACAACACCTTTTTATTCAAATATTAGATCAGTATCAACTTTGAGTGCATATTATATCACGTCATTCATTAAACATTCAAACCCCTATACTAGAAGTTATTCAAAGAAGAAAATAAACTATTTTATTTTTGTATTTTCATCTTTGATATCCAACTCTTCCCTTTGAAAGATTCTATTGATATGGTTGAATTTATCTAAAATCTTCTACCAAATGTATAAGAAAATGTCGAATTAAAAATTCTATATGCATTGGAACACAATACTTTTTCATCCTACATCACAACATCATCATGTTTAGAATGATTGCAAATTTAAACCAATGCATTTCTAAAATCAGGTGTTTGTATTCTTATAGCTCTAATACTCTCAATGTGACTTTCCCAACATGTTATTAATAACATTTTTGGTATCAAACCCTTCAAATTATTCCTTAAAACATCCCATAGATGTGGTGAACCTTAAAACAATGTATAAATATTCTGCACATACGCAAAACAATATATCTTTCACACTCAATTTTTCTATGTCACATATTGAAATATTTAGGATATGATATCCACATGGAGTGTAAAATTATGTAGGATTTACATTAAGAAGACTTTTTTGGACACCTTTATGTTTACCTTTCATGTTTGATCCATTATGTAACTTGTTCCTCTTATGTCATCAATGTTTATTTTAAGATCAAAAAATTCATCTTCAAGTGACTTGACTATCCCATGATCGGATGTGTCATCAACATTTATGAAGCCAAGAAAAAACTCCTCCACATTGACTTTAAATTATTCCTTAAAATCCATGCATCTTTTGATAATTATCATCTGTTATCTATCACTTAGTTCTAGAGTAAAACCAAGGATAATAAAAAAAATACTTTGTTGGATCTTCTTAAAAAATCATTAATTTCATTCCCCAAAACAATTATCAATTCTTTCTGCATTTTAGGACTACGATAATTCTTTTAAATTTCATTACCAATAACACAAAAAACATGATCTTCCATGACAGGATTGGATCCAGTAACAAATTTAATATGTTTACAAAAAAGACCATAAAATTTATCATAAATCTTCTCATTTTTCAATGAAATGGTAGGTTATTTTTGGCAAGTACCTTGAAAAATCAAATTGTTCAAGTAAGTACCATATTCCAAAGAACTCTTTCTTTATTAATGAGACATTAAATGTTTTTTCAATAGTTTTTATATTTTCAAGTCCTCTGTATAAGTACACCCTCTTCATAATATTATAAAATGTGTTCAAAATTTATTTAATTCTCCCTAAACATTGTTTGAAGGTTGTTCCAATCATTAGATCCTATTTTGTTCAAATCAATTTTCATCAATTTATACTTAAATAATGTACAAAAAAATAACTTATCTAACTCAATATAATACACAAGATACTTCCTCTCATGAATTTAACCATTATGAAGTAGAAAAAAATAATTATTATAATTAAAGTGTCTCCCTTGACCGACTTCTTTAGGAAATTAATCATTTTACTTTAATATTTTTATCATGCCATGTCAAATCAACAAAAGTTTCTTAAAATAATTGATACTTCCCATAATCCTTGATCATAATTTGTATCCATATATTTTTAAAGGTCAAGCATACTTTGATCTCCAAGATCATGAATCATATGAATAGTATTTTCACCATCATCCTCTTTATAATCCACATCCACACCTTTGTTTATCATATCAACACTTTGAGTTATGGGTTACTCTTTAGATTTTTCATTCACTTCAAAAATAACCTCACCCAGAGATTGCTCATTAAATTAAACAGATGAACTCTCTTTTCCACTTCTTGCAGAAAATAATTTAGAAATCAAACCCACTACCTATTTTTTTATTTCATTCTTTCTTTACATGATTTTTCTATTTTGAGATCCATAATTTTGAATTATATTCATTGTATTACCCAAAATCTATAAATTATAATTCATATAATTATAATTCATTTAGATTTATAACATATTTAAAGTAAATAGTCATCTTTCAAAAATAATATCATATATTCTAAATAAGTGATTTTTTATTTAATATTCAACAATTTATGCGAATATTACTCAAACAAAATAAAAATAAATAAATCAATTAATACATTTCACAAATTAATTTAGACAAATATAAACAAAAATTGTTATCAACTATAACAAAAAATTTAAATGCACCTATTTAAAATTAAACAATTTTATATTAAAATACTAAATTATAAAGTTAGATTTATTTTGAAAAATTATTATTGTTTTCATTTTTTAGATATTGAAATGTAATAAAAAATCTAAACTAACATAATTTCAGACATGTTTTAATTAAATGAAAAAATATATTCTCTAAAATAAAATGCATTTTAGTTTAATTTAATTTTAAAAGTATTTTATTTTAATTTTCATTTTTTGTTTATTTTTTGAATTTATATAAAAAAATATATTTTATAGAGATAAAATAGTGTGTGAAAAAAATTATTATTCATAAAACTAATAAACTAGTCAACTAATGTGAGATACACAAGAAAAATGAGACGAGAAAGACAACAATAAATCCATAGTTCTATTTAAATTATAAAAATTAAGAAAAAATAAAAAAAATTATAATTAATAAAAATTATAATTAAAAAATAATTTTTAAAAATATTAATTACCTATAGACAAATCAAAGATTGCAATTTAGATGGGAAAATTACAATTGAGATGGCCAAAACACCAATGAATATGCAATTCTGGTAATTTATGAAAATTAAAACAAACAATTAATAAAAATAAAAAAAATAAAAATGATAATTATAAATGATTATAAAAAACACTAATTACCTAGGGAAATATGAAAATTGTAATTGAAATTTCAAAATTGCAATTTAGATGAGAAATACAACAGTGAATTTTCAATTCGGATAATTTTGGAAAATAAAAAATAATTAATATAAATAAAAAATAAAAATGATAATTATAAATTGATAATTAAATATGGATATCAAATATATAAATGAAATTGACGCCAAAAAATTTCAATTGACAAAGACAAGACACTGATCAATCTACAATTCATTCACAAAATGTGTGACAATTAAATATAACAATTTACAGAAAATAAAAAAATTATGAAAAAATTATTAAATTAAAAAACCCTTCACTTAGGTAACATAAAACTAAAAAAACATTGGTTGGAGGGGGGTTGTCCTTCACCACAAGTGAGGGTGAGGAGGGGTGGTGAGCGAGTAGGGGATAGAGGGAAGATGAGAGGGAAGCAGGTATGAGGGTGTCACGTCATTTCCATCGGATGATACCAGAGGAGGAGAGCACAATTTCAGACCCTTGTGGATAAGTGATTCAGTGATAGAAAGGCGAGGCGAGGCGGAGAGGGGACATGAGGCGGCGAGGTGGGATGAGGAGAACCATATAGAGGGAGAGCGGGGAGGTGGAGAATCGGGATGTGAAATTTTAGGGTTAGGTTAGGGATAGCGGGTGCGATTTTGTTGCCTCGATGGGGGAATTTTCAAGCCGATGGGATTTCTGGTGGGATTATCTAGTATAGATTTTGTGATTTCTTAAGGTGGGTCATTCAAATTTTTTAAAAAAGTGGTGTGTGGTCATGTTATTTAGGAAATACAACAAACAGGTCTTATTGCACATTTGCTTTTACACTCAATTATAACAACCCAAAATGGACGAATTGAGTATTAAATCAATCCTCACTTGATGCATGATAAAGAAAACTAATTGTAAATTTGGTTAAAAACTTCTGAGGGATATTCTTTAGATGATTTCCATCCTCATTATAAACTATCAAAATTCTAATTATAACTTTGTATAGTATGTTTTTGATATTTGATAATCACCAGACAATTAATGAGAAAATCAATCAAAATCCTATTACATGGGTATCCATAAATGAAAATAATCAATGCTACACGAGACATATTGTCACCAACATGAGAAATATTTTTCAAAATAAATAAGTGAAGAAAACTATCATGAATATTGGCATACAATTTGTTTCTTATTTTTTACTATGTCAATGTAAGAATGGAATTAATTTATGTGTATGATTATCATTTTCCTATAGCATATGAGCTATATTAGTGAAGGTTTGAGTAGTTATTGGAAGCAATTCACATGGAAAATCAAATAGTGTATAGTTACATGATGTAAATTTTAAATAGAAATGGACATTGACATACGATGGGGGGAAGATGAATGGACACATGACCACAAAAATTGTGGAGGGAATCAATGATATATTCTAGGAGATTCATAGGTTACCTATAAATGGTTTAATTCAAGATGCATTTTATTACTGTGTAAGATAATTTATAGAAATAGGAAGACAAACTACTGATGAGATTATCAGGGGATGTTATACACATGACATTTTCAATGAGAGACTGAAAATAGCATTGATGAATATTCCGATTATGGAGTAAGATTGTTCAACCAAGAAGAAAGTTGATTAAAAGTGACAGTGTCATCTTTCTATCATTGTTAGTTATGAGCATAACTGAAGTGCTTATCAGTTCTAATCCTAACATAGAAAATGTAGAATTTTATGGATCATTCAAATATTGTATAAGATTTGAATTTCATAAACTGATAAAAATTTTACAAATAATTTTGATGATAAAATATTCCAGAACCAAGATCTGTTCTTTTCCTATTAAATTTTATTGACTTAGACCGTCAAATATTTATTTTAATTATCTTAAATCATGTTTATAATGTTATTAATGAATTTATTGTTTTTTGGTAGTCAATTATTTTTCTATACAAGGTTTCAAAAAATAGCTAAGTATGTAACTTACCGTGAAAACCTACCGCATGTGTAATATACTTAATGTGAGAATAATGTTTTCTAAACATAAAGTTAAAGTGATCGTGTAGAACCTACTACACATTTTACTCCAACTGGCCACATGAAAAAACTACATATCATGCTTTATATGAGAAAATTTTATCTAATTCATAAACTAATTGTTTGTTGATGAAACTACCATATATTGAAGAATCAACATATCACATAAAAAACCAACCTATTGTGAAATTGTTAGTAATTTTTTTTTTGAAAATGTGTATCTATATGTTTTGAAATCAAAAGAGAAATTACCAACTACATGATAAGATGTACCCAATTTGATTAAAAAGGAAGTGATTATGTGAAGTAAAGAAACTACTACATGAATTCATTAACCTTCTATATGAATAGATGGACATACCAAATGAATAAATGAAGTAACCATGGCTAGTTGTCATGTTAACTGACTATGTCAACCAACCATGTAAAGTTATCGTTCTAACTGACCATGCCTAGTAACCATGAGAAAAAGTAAACATGCCTAAATTAAGATAAACCTACAATGTATTACTTAGTAGATGAAAATTTTCAAATCTCAAATGGTTATATTTTGAAGCATTAATTGAAGAGTTAGTGAAATTAAGGTTGCATTGAATGTTTTCCAATGATTAATTTAAGATGAGGTTCTTTTTTAGACAAAGAAGTGTTTACGGACAAGGGTGTGATGCATATGATCTTATAGAAAATACTATAGAAACATTATTGTGTACCTATGATACATAGAAGATTCACTTAGAACACTTCACGAAACTCTGTTTTCCTGAACCAATTGTGCTTGGTATTCAAGGCCCTTTCATAGAAAAATTCAAGGATCCTTGGACAACTAAAGATTTTCAAATTTAGTTGAACCACATTTTCACATATCTTATCTCTTTCCCTTTCTATTTGTTCTTATATTTAGATTTGTGATTTTGTTATACTTTACTTATCTATAAACACAGTCTTCTATACTAATATAGAGAGTGTTGGACACTCTTTAAATTATTTTCATTTGTACTCCCACATATAATTATGGAAGAGATTGTGTGTTACTTGTACTCTTAATCCCCCATGAAGAATAGTAGAAGAGGCTTGTGTATACCCTAGAATGTATTAGTACAGGTTTTTGTAAAAACCCAATCTAATTTGTGGATCAGTTTACTTTATAATAAACTTATTAGTAGCTGGTGATTTCTAAGTAGAGTGGATTAGGAATTGGCTTAAGATTGAACCCCTTGTTTAAATTTTCATCGTTTTGTTTATTTTTTTCACCTATTTTAAATAAAAAAATTAGTATATTTTAAAAAATAAGCAATAAAATGTTACTTTGATAGTTTCCTTTAACTTGTGTTTTATATAAGGTGTTTGATTCAAGTAAATTGGTTTCAAATGCTAGAACGAGTTTTAAAACTTGTTTTTAAATATTTTATGATCAAACTATTCAGAAACTTTTTGAAATATCAAATTGTATAATTATATAGTTTTAGTTGACCTGGTGTTTTTATAAAATGGTATATTTAAGTTTTAAAATATTGTTAACATAAATATTTAATTGGAAACTCAATTCACCCCCATCTTGAGTGTTCCACTCTGACCAACATTTGGTATAAGAAAATATATTTTTCAAATACTTTTTACTGTGGTCTAGTTATATTTAATGATCTTAAATTTCTATTTGATCTAAATTTTATTCTTTATGGAAAATCATAGAAAATAAGAAACTTCCACAAATCAAGATTCTTATTTTAATGGTACTAACTATGATCAATGGAAGATTGAGATAGAAATTCATTTAGAAAGCATGGGCTTTGATATATAGACTGTTATTGAAGATAAATATGAAAAACTCAAAGGTACTAGAGTGGTTTGGATTGATGACATTAAGGATGTATGTGATTGAAAATGAAAAGCAATGAATGCATTATATTGTGATTTAGAAAAATATGAATTTAATGGAATATCTACATGTTCAATTGCTTTTGAAATTTGGGATACTCTTTTTATATCTCACAAGGGAACCTAAAATAGGAGAAAAATGTATTAAATACTTATGAAATTAAATATTATAAATTCAAAATGAAGGATTATGAATCCATTTAGGAAATGTATCTGAGGCTTAATGAAATAGTCAACACTATGTGTGCACTTTGAAATCAAGTTCCTAACAAAGTGATTTAATTTCTAATATGTTCACCAGATCGATGGGGAGTAATTTTAATTTCCATTAATGAATTATGTGACATTAGTGCACTACCATTAAATGATATCATTAGTAAATATATTATGTATGAAAAGGATCTAAAAGTAAATAAATAAGAGGAAGATCAACAAAAAAGGAATTCATTAGTCTTCAAGACTTCTGACTCAAAACTAAAAGAAAAATTTAGAGTTTAAAGTTACAATAATGATGAATCACGTCAAGATAGTTATGAGGAAGTTGATCAACTATCCAGACAATTCAAAAGGATCTTAAGTAAGAATAAATTCTTCAAGAAATCAAATTAAATATGTGAGTATGATAATAAAATAAATTAGAGTAAAGAGTGAAAAAAAGAGTATTCCACTAACTAGGTAATCTGTTATGATCGTAAAAGAAAAGTACATACAGAAGAATATTTTACCAAGTAGAAATATAAGTAAATGTATGAGGATAAAGGTAAAAAGTATAAATACACTATGTAAGCTACACGAAGTGCCTCAAAGAGAAACAAAAGTTATTTTAACTCAATCAAAGAATAAAAAAATGATATAACCAATATGTGTTTCATAAAAAATGCATTTGAGGTATCAAATATATTTCTAGTATCTCATATTAATATTTATAATATTTGTGTGAATGAAAAAAATGAATAAAATATTTCCAGTGAGGATTTATTTAAACATTAAAATTTTTTGGAGGATATATTTAATTAGTTAAAGGATAAATACAAAAGCATTAATAAGTACAATGCCTTGTATGCTCACTTTAAATATAATTTTGTGGTAGAAAAAGACAAGAATTATCAACTATTAAAAAAATGAGCTTAAAATTTCAAATGAGAAAATTAAAAAGGATCTGGAAAGATTTAATAATGGTAGAGAAACTTTGACTCAGAATCTTGGTAATCAAACCACTCTTAAATATACTACTGGGATAGGGTACCAGCAAATATAGATTAATTTTTATAAGAATAAATTTGTTCCTAGTTCTAGTTCGACCAATTATTTTAGTTGTTATTATTCTTTTGGACCTAAAAAGTGTTTATTTCTAAAATATTAAAATATTATTTTATAAAACCATAAGAAAAATTCAGATTTCTAAAGATCTTGTTACAATGATTTTAGGACCCGATAAAATATAGGTACTAAGATAATTTCCTTTTTAAATATTACTATATGAAACCTTCTTGAAGAGTACTAGTATGTAGTTATAGTATATGGATAGTGTATTTTCCAAACACATGAATGAGGACCACTTGAGCTTCAAGAACCTTATCAATGTTGATGGTGGTCATGTCACTTTTGGTGAAAACACCCAAAGAAAAATAATTGGACTCAATCAAATTAGAAACTCTAGTACTGTTTTAATTTATAAAGTGTTTTTATAAATGGATTGAAATATAATCAAAATATCATCTAACATTTATGTGATGATAATTACCATGTAAAATTTGAGAATAATGTTTGTAATTTTTTTGATTCTAAACATGTTTTAGTTTTTACTACTATATGAAATGATAATGTTTATGATATTTATTTAAATTTTTTATTTTCTCAAAATATTTATTATTTAATTACCTTTCATAATGGGTCTTGTATTTGGCATAGAATACATGGTCATTGTAACCCGCACTCACTTACAAAGATAAAAAGGAAATGGTTAGTCAAGGAACCACCTAAACTAGAATTCCCAAAATATAATGTTTGTAACCCATGTCAAAAGAGAAACATTATAAAATATCATTTAGAAGAAATAAATAAGTTTAAACTTCTAAAATCCTAAATTTGGTTTACATGGATTTTTTTGGACCTTCTAGAGTTTCTATATTAAATGGGAAGAACTTTTATTATGTTATAGTAGATAACTTTTCAAGATACACTTGGGGGTTCTTTTATATCACAAAAGTGAATCTTATTATTTCCCCCAGGGGTGTATCCTAGTGGTTACTACATTCTAGAGTCTCATGGGAGGTCTCAAGGTTTAGTCTCCTTGATTACCTATAGGTGTAATAGATTTTATTTGTTTCTTTGTATCCCCTCCCCTGAAATTTTTAATATAAAATCAAACATTGTTATTATTTTTTCAAGTGTGAAAAATATGTAGACAATCTTAGTCGATTTAGAAATAATACCTTAAGAAGTTATCATGGTTGTGAGTTTAAAAATAAATATATTTAATTTCTATTCCCACAACATGGCTATAGTGAAAACATTTTTTCTCATAGGAATCGATATAAAAATGGTGTACTGTAAAGAAGATATAGAATTCAATAAATTGCTTGGACCATGATCAATGAGTATGATTTGACTATTTTTTTAGGCATAAGATACAAATAAAAATTTCTATATTATTAATAGAGTTACAAAAAGACCAATTTAAAAGAATAACCCATATGAGTTATGGAATTATAGAAAACCAAAATTTATTTAATTCAGAGTTTTTGGTTGTAAAGTATTTATACTCAATACAAAGGATAATTTAGAAAAGTATTCATCCAAAAGTGATGGAGATATTTTCCTTAGATATTATAAATATAGTAATTAATATAGTGTATTTAATAAAAGTATAAAGATTGTGGAAGAATTTGTACATTTCAAATTGGATGAATCAGATCCACATGAACCTAATAGTTATTTAGAAAATATTTAGGATGACCTTCCTAATTTGGATATTAATGCTAAACCTAGTGATAATTCTGTAAAACCTATAGAAAAATCTATTAGTTCTGAGGACATATTTAAAAATGAACCTAAACCTAAATCTGAAGAGGGAATTTAAGTGTCAAATACTTCTAATATAGTTCATTTGGGATTCATAGAGATCATCCCTTTGATGCAGCAATAGGATACCAATATAGGTAAACACAATCTGAATCTTCTCTATGAAATCGGGTTGAACATCAAGCTTTATTGTTACAACATGAATCTAATAATATCACGTAAGTAATAGATGATGAATTATGGGTAATGGATATGAAAGACAAGATGAATCAATTATAAAGAAATAGAGTCTAAGAACTAGTTGAAATACCTAAGGATTGCCTAACCATTGGAACTAAATGAGTTTTTTAGGAATAAAGTAGTTTAGTCACTCACCATAATTAGAAATAAAGTAATATTGCTCCCAAATGGGTACAATAAAGAGAAATTTATTGACTATGAGAAAACCTTTTCACCTATATCTATAATTGATGATATCAGAATGTTTATTTCCTATTTAACACATTTGGAATTATAATTATATCAAATGGATATCAAGAGTACATTCTTAAATGGTTATATAATTGAGGATGTTTTTGTATAAAAAACCCTTTAATTTTAAAACCCAAACTTTCTAAATCATGTATTTAAATTAACAAAATATTTATTTGGTTTAAAATAATCTTCTAGAGCTTGATATGATAAGATCAACTCAATTTTTATTTCAAATTTTTTTTCGAAAGTAATACCAAGCCCTAATTTATTTATTAAAATAATTTCATTATATGTTTTAGTAGTAAAAGTTTATTCTGATGATATTATATTTGGATCATCCAAAAATTATTTTTGTGCTGAATTTTAAAAAATAATGCCAAATGAATTTCTAATGAGTTTGATGAGTGAGTTAAAATTATTTCTTGGATTTAAAATTTTTAAAAATAAGGAAATAATTATTTTCAATCAAAGTAATCACACTAAATATGTTTAAAATATATTTTTATAGATAGTACTAAAGGTAGTGATACTACCATGAGTACAAGATATAAACTAGATCATGAAGAAACTGGGAAACGAGTTAATCAAACCACATAAGGATGTATGATTTGAAGTTTACTATACTTAACTGCTATCTACCCAAATATTTTTTTAGTGTGTGTATGTGTTCCCTATTTCAATAAAATCCAAAACAATCACATTTACATAATTTTAAAAGAATTTCTAAATACCTAAATATTGAAACTATCTTAGGATTGTTTTATTCTAGAGGACATACATTTTATTTAATTAGTTATTCATATGTAGATTTCTACGGTTGTAAGTTAGATAGAAAATTAACATTTAGAACATTTAACTTTTTAAGAAAATCTCTAGTTCTTGGTGTAATAAGAAAAACTCTATATCATTATCCACAACTGAAGATGAGTACATAGCTAAAAAACATTATTGTGAATAGTTTATTTGTATGAAACACAAATTACTTGAATATGAATATTAGTTTTGACATATAACTATAAATTTTGATAAGTTAAGTGAAGTAAATACTTCTACAAATCTCATATCACATTGTAGAACAAAACACATTGATATAAAAAATCACTTTTTTGTTATCAAGGATCCTGGACCATTGTACTTACTACACCCATTCTATAGCTATATTTTTTTATGAAAATGTTTTTGTGGGATTTAAATTAAGTTTATTATTATTTTCATCCCTAAATTATTTAAATTAAATTTGAATTATAATATAAATTTATGCTTATATTCTTCCTAAAATATCTTCCTTCTTTTATAAACCATTCATGCAAATTGAAACTCTCTTATCTCGTAAGGATGTGATGATTTGTATGAAGAGAATGGTATTTCATTCTACCTGATACTTATCAATGAACTTTATTAATATATTTAATTTGTTCTTGATGTGATAGACAGAGTTCTTAGGTGTTCCACATAAAGAAGAATATGAGGATTACTAGAGCTTATATCTGACCAGACATGCTCTATTTGAGTTTAAATGTGATTTAAAAGATCTAACTAGGAATGGAACCCACATAAGACCAACCTATGTTGATCTAAGTGGAGAATGTAGATTGCTGGTCAAATTAATCCAACACCTGGTCTGTTGAAGAAAAGAAGACTTCATTACCTTGAGGTACAATGATCTGTTCTTCTTTTTTAAATGAAAAATGGTTTTCAGATCAGTCTACATAGATATTTGATGAGACATATGTATGATTTTTGTAATATTGCTTTGAAGTTTAGTTCTTTACCATACCCAAAATTAATTTTATCTATACTATAATCAAAAGCCTTATTTCCAAAAGGGGAATAAAGAATAAATTAATTATATGGTCTTTTACTCACTCAGAATATTTATAAAAAAAATGAAAGTTAAATAGAACCCATGTAAAAGAGAATGGGTTGATGACCTAGAAATTTTTTTTGAAATATTTGACCCAGTCAGATAACTTGGTAAACCAAGGAATATTTTGGACCAGTGTCTCAAACTTGATGAAGTTATTCAATATTCTAATGATGAAATATCCTTTTTTTAAAGAAGTAGAATTTTTAGAAGAATAAGAAGAGGAAGAGATGGTGGATCTTGATATGGAAGTTAGGGTGGATCATGAGGATGATATGAGACTCTCTCCTATCATGTCATATGAACCAGATGACTCTCCTTTACCTTTACTATCACATGAAAAAGAGCTCTAATCCGAGGAACTAGTTGATATTGATGTACTAGTCATTGGATATAATCCTAAGTGGTATGAGTCTATTGACACTAAAGAAGATGAAAAAGGATTATATGGATCTTCTTTTATAGAAATTACTCTTAGAAAACCCATATCAGAAGAACCTACTAAGGTGGATATGTCCCTAGGATCTTCTGTTCTAGTATTATACTATCCAGAGTATGATGAGGAAGTTGTTGATGATAGTCCACCTTGACATGGTGAACATACCATCCTTTCTTCTCAGAGAGTGGTAAAGGGATCTCTCATTGCTATAATAGATTCTTAATAAGTACTTGAGTATCTACTTTGAGATCCTCAATTGACAGAACTATGAAATATATATTTGGTCCTACTACCACCAAGGATGTTGATGAATATTAGAAAGGTAGTGCTCAGAGTGAAGATATTGAGGATGGTGAGCCTTCTATTCATGAGGAAGATGTTTATGCTTGTGATAGAGTTATTAATTGTTATAAAAGAGCTATATTACAGAACTGTTTAGTTGAATTAAATGGTAGATATTAGCTTAATGATTCATATACTTATATTCCTTCTATATCATATATTAAAAATGATGATTTGACTAAGATAAAATTAGATCTGATGGGTGTATTCAAGGAAGTGTTTCCCAATTCTGGAAATTACATAGAGACAACTTGAGAAGAAGACATTAGAAGGACAATGATGTTAGTAGTATCTCATCTTAAACCTAAATTTCATCTCGAGATGAATTTAATGAGAAAAGAGGTTGATGATTTGAAATATTAGATATGTTATTTTCAAGATGGACTTTATGACATGATGGTGCATCAAGACCAGAGGTATCATAGTTCAGCTTTTCAAGCTTCTATATCTATTGTTGTTCATCCCATGCCTCCACCAATTCCTCATGTCTAGTCATCTTTTGATAAAAATAAAATTTGAAAACTCATAAGGGATGAGTTGAAGGTTTTGATTGATTAGTTCAAGATAACCATAGATGATGTGTTCGATAGTTTTCAAACAAATGATACTAAAACCTTTGAATTGGTAAAGGAAGATGTCAAATAATCTAGGAAAGATAGAGAAATGATAAAAAGGGATATTGATTAATACCTTATCTGAATCTTCTCCAAATAATATTTAAAGGTTTTGTCCAGAAATCTTTCTTTGGATCTCAATATTCTACCTTTTATCTAATCTTTTAAGTCTCAAGTTGGGAAACTCAAGTAATTGACCATAGGGTTGGAAGCCTTGATGGAGAATTGAGAGGAATTTATTCAGGCTTTCAAACATGGTGCTAGGGTAGTGAGAGATTTTACCTGAATGACGGAACCTTACCTTTACACTTCTCATAAATATTTTTATCCCAGATAACTAGTAATACTTCCCTAACTCCTACCAGTACCTTCACTACCCTAAATCCATTTTTCTTGTCTCCTAGGCAAACAATTGGGCATCTGAGAACTATTCCTAGATGTGTTGTCACTGGTAAACTTGATTCCACCTCTGCACCTAAAAATAAATATTATTCCACCGCTCTACTTCCAAAATAAAGTATTATATCCTTTCTTTAGATTTAAGTGATGTTCTAGATATAAATTCTAATTAGAGATTCTGATAGGGACTACTTGAAATATTTTTGGAACTCTCTTTTTAAATATTAATGAAATAATTATCTTTATTCTCATTTGTGTTTATTTTTTCTTATTATCTATTTATTTTACCTCTGATTGAGTTTTTGATAATCCCAAATGGTAAAGTAACTATGAAAATTAAATATAATTTATTATAAATATTTTATGAAATTAAAGTACTTGATAAACCTTTAAGAAATTGAGAAATATATGTTTTAATTATCTGAAAATATACTTTTGATGTATTCAATTAATTTCTTTTTTAAATTTTATGATTTTTGATCATTAAAAAGGGTGATATTGTTGTCTTAGATCAATACCTCTTTATTTTAATGATCCCAAATCATGTTTATAATGTTATTTATGAATATCTTGTTTTTTATTCAATTGTTTTATGGAAAAACTTGAAAAAATGGATAATTATTGAATTCACCATGAAAACCAACTACATGTGTAGTGTATTTATCGTATGAAGAATTTTTACTAACCATGAAGGTAAAGTGACCATGTAGAACCTACTGCCCATTGTACTCCATTCGATCACACGAGAAACTACCTAACATGAATCTAATGAGCAAATAATGTATAAGTCTTGAACTAAACCTGCATTGATGAACCTACCAGTCATTGAAAAATCAACTTACCAAATGAACCACAAACCTATCATTCCATATGTAACACAAATTTCTCAAAGTCTTGTATTGGTCATGTGAATTTATATTTATAGTAACACAAGAATAACCACTTACCACACAAAGATATGTACCTACCATGACTATAAAATTACAGACCATGTGAAGTAAATAAAAGACCATAAGATGTTAATAAATTAACAAATTAACAAATGTATTGACTACATGAAGAAATGAAGTAGTCGTGGCTAGTTTCCATATCAACTGATCATGCTAATTGATTGTGTGAAGTTTTCATATCTTGTATCGCTTGATCTTGTTTTAATAGTTTTCTTTTGAGATATGTTTTTATAATCTATTTATATGTAAATATAATCTCCTATAATAACCAAGAGAGTGTGTGAAACTCTCTTGAAATTATTTTCATTGGTACTCTCACATATAACTGTGGAAGAGGTAGTGTGTGACCTGAACTCTTTATATCCCACAAATTACTAAAAGATATTCTTATGTACATATTGTTCTATCTTTGTACAGTTGTTTCTAAATACAAGATATAGGTTGTGGGTCAATTTATTCTACAATAAACCGTTTGGTTGTAGGTGATTTCCAAGTGCAGGGGATTAGGTATTGGATTAAGACAAAACCCCTTATTGAAATTTTCATTGTGTAATTTATTGTTATTATTTGACATGTTTTAAAAAAAATACAAGTATCTCTTTAAAACTAAATAAAAATACATTAATTTGATATTTGGATTTAACTTGTGTTTTATATAAGGTGTTTGATTCAATTAAATAAGTTTTTGAATATATAAAGTGTTTTCAAACATTATTTTAATGGATTTTCCATCAAACTATTGAGAACCTTTTTAAAATATAGAATTATAATATTCTATAGTTATAGTTAACTTGGTGTTTTTATAAATTTTGGGATTTAAGTTTTAAAATCTTTTTAATATATATTTTAAATTGGAAACTCAATTCACCTCCACTTGAGTGTTCCACTCTGAACAAAAAATTTATAATTCATTTAAATAAATTGAAAGAAATAATGCCCTAGTCTAGATATCTTTCATCGATGGTGTTATTAATCACCCAAAACCTTTTTTAATTTACCATCATTCCACTTGCAGTATCCAAGTGCATAATCACTTTAGTAATTATCCACACATTCTTCTTTGATCTTCGAACAAAATCGATGGATTCACTCATGCTAGCGTAACAGATCGATTTTCTTATGGTGTGAAGATGGATTGCTACAAAAAATTTCTTTAGTCCTGAATAATCATCCTTTCACTCATTCTTTAGAGAGGATGGAGGAGGGAGGATAATATCTAGATAATTCTTTAATATTGGGAGAGAGATCTATATTTCATTGCGCATAATGATTCTCGATTTTGATCCATCTCTACACACTAATCATAATTATTTATTTATAGATATAGTGTTAGAGATAAAAATATTATTTAATTTCATAACTTCCCTTAAAATATATATTAACCCTTACCATATCTCATTCCATGTAATAATATTATTTTTATTTTCATTGTGTAAGAAAAATGGCACAATGATAAATATTATTTTACCAGCTTGAAAATTAATATTTATCACCATATTTAATCTTGAACCACTCTTCCTCCTCTATATTTATCGAATACCTAAATAAATATTTAATTAAACATTAATTTTTTAAAATAAATATCCTATTCACAATCTGGATAATAAATATTTATTAAATATTCCATAAATGAAATAAATAATTTGTTCACTGTGTGATGAATACTTTTTTATTAAATATTAAGATAATTAAATAAATTATTTATTAATAAATAACTATTTATTTATTACCTTATAAATAATATTTTCAATCAATAAATCCCAAATAAAATTATTTTTGGCCTTGAGGATGATATTTATTCCAATAATTAAATTCACATATAATTTAATTGAGATCAACAAAAACACATAGTTTGTGACTCCCTAGGCTTCTTTCTCATTGGAATAAGGCATGATTGCATAATGTTCAAGACTAATATCTTGTAATAGGTCAAGTCACTCAAGTGAAATAAGATAATGTCATAATTTCGACAATGACATATGAGTTCCCGATATGTAATATAATCCCATTATCACAATATCTCATCAATTAGGTTGAACACACATGTCATCAACCTATATTATTGATACTTTTTCCTTTGACTATCTATAATATACTCATCATTACACCATGACCATGGAATTTAGTGTGACATATCCATTTCAATCAAAGTGCCAAGATTTCAAATTCCATAAATATGGAAGGTAAAAATACATCATTGACTTATTATTAATAACATTTCATTCATGACACACCCAACATACCCTACTTCCCACAAACATTTGAAAATAAGAATTAGGTTATTAAATCAAAGTGTGTGAGTCATGAAATGCATTAATAATAATCATAAAGTCAAAGGACCATTAAACATGCTCACAGATAGAAAAATCCAATGACACGTGAACATGTGGAATTCCTACTAGCGGTTCTGTAATAATAATATCTCATCTTAGAGGTTATTAAGTGGGAACTTCATGAGAATAAGTCTCATACACTTTCTAGTACCTAAAATAGACAGCCAATATAATATTTCCCCCATCATTGAATATTATTCGAATGTATAAGTAATATTTATGAGATATCATCATAGCGTCTCAAGGTTCTCATCATTGCGGGCAAATGATATATTCTATTTTGATGTGAAAAATACCATAAGACATTATCTCATTAATGATATGTTGAATAAAAATAGATATTTGATAAGGTAATTATATTAATATTCACTTCTTTGGATATAAGTGTAATTTAAAGTACAAAGTAGTTTATTCAAGGGAACCAACTCCAAAACACTCTAACTTGAACTAGATCCAACTACTAACGATTAGTTAGTTCTCACATGTTAAACATGATTCAAATAGATATGAATATAGCTAGTGGACCTACAATGTTTCTATGACTAGTGTTGGTAAAGCCACATATCTATGTTGTGAATCTAATTACTGCAACATTACTAGTTTGAGAAAATACCTTAAGTAGTGATATAAAATAGTATCCACTTTTTGTTCCCATGTTAGAATCTTGAAATCCTAGCTAAGTCCATAATCAAATATTATCATAATAATGATAAAACTCTTTCTTTTGGTATAATCCAAAATTGTAACAGGATATTTCTAAACCGATTCCTAAGATGCATCATAAGCCATAATAAACTCATAATATTTATATATGGAAACTACTAGATGTAATAATTTTATTTAACATTATATTACCCTTATCTATGAAACTATATCAAAGTAAAATAAGTGAATACAAGTATTGAATTAACTTTATCACTAGTATCTCACATCTCCAGGAAATAAGAACTCATCAAATTAAACTATTCCATATGCAGTCAGATAGTTCTATATACAAGTTGATGTAGTAATGTTGGATCTTTTGGTTATTCACCTACTCTTGATTATGTTTCAGAAATATCAAATTCTACTACATATCAGAAAATATGATATAAATTCCCAGCACTTAATATTTTGAAATTATTTTAATCTTAATAACCTCTTCCTTTTCCCATGCATATTCTACTGAAAGGATTATATGCCAACAAAAATTTGGTCTTGAATTGTTTCAAATTTTAATTTTCAATAATTTGTTAATATAAGTTCTATGACTAGATTTATCAAACCCATGGATCTATTTTTTAGATATTTTTTTTCTAGAACGCGGTTTCTACTCTAATTCATTCTTAGAGAAATTTGTTCCTTGGTCTTAATAAACTGGAAATACATAACACTTGTTTTCTATATGCTATCTACATATCTATCTTGTAAACATATAATTGTCCAACTAACTTATTAGGGACATATGTCTCTCATTCATTCCAAATAAATATTTTATGTTCACTATGCATGATTTATTCATAAATGAATATATATAATTTCTATGTATCATTAGAAATTATTGATGTCATTGACTCTTTCTAGTTATGACTTGTTGAAATATACCATAGGGTATCCTTTTGGTCATGTCATATATAAATCTTGTATAAGGATTCCTCTAATGAGAGATACTTCACTATAAACATCCTAATATGATAATCATTAATTATGATTTAATAAGTATAATTCAAAAAGATTTTAGTCACAATGATTAGTTTATAGGTTTGGTAAAAGACTAAACCTTCAATAATCAATCAGGTTTTATTAGTATCGTAATGTACCATCCATTTCCAGTTTCTCTTTAATACTCACCAGAATTATCAATTCAAAGAAAATTCAAAATAGAGATTCCATAAATCTTGAAACATAGAGTCCATTACATGAATTTATTCTTACTTTTCAACCTTACCACGTTCCAATTTACTGATTTTTATAGGAATATTTATTCTAAAAGAGTAATATTTGTATCACCCACAATGGTGATCATAAACCATATATTTTTTAAAAAAATTTATATAGTATGTGTCTCTGTAACTACTACTCCCACTATTTTTATTGAAGTACTGCATTCATATTCCAACGCTTATGCACTCAGAGCCTTAACTCATAAAAGTTATGTTTTATCTAACTATCTTTAAAGATAAAGGTTACCTTTTGGGAAATATTATTGGTCTTGAAAAGATGTTAATATCCTTAGTGGCTCTAGTATTATTAACTCAGACACAGCTTAGTATTTTATGTTTATTTGTTCCAAAAGATAGATTTTAACAAAAAAAAATTCAAAAAAAACATATGGTAGTGTACTAATATATTCTTATCATATCAAAATTTATATGATATACAATATACATTATATTTATTATATGGTTAGTTGTTTCACTTCTATTTGAAAAACATGTCCTGAAAAAAAAACTATGGAATATTTTTAATATATATAAGAGTCATCATTGATCATCCTTTTACTACCATCATGATATTAATTCATATGATTAAATGTGAGCTTGTTAAGACGTTTAATCCACATGTATGATCAATGAATACTCAGATAATATGTTCTTTGATAAGCCATCTCGTACATTCCACAGCCTTTACCAAGTGCACTCATTTACTTCACTAATAAAATGTAAATTTTTTAAAGTAATATCATGAATTATATGAGCTTAACTTTATCTTTAGAATAGTTCATGTGGACATATTGAACTAAGTCTTAAAATATTGTGTGCCTTTATTTATAAATCATTCTTTATTTAAAACATGTAAGTAGTTTGTTTCTATATCTAGTATCTCAACTCAATTGAGAATATTACACTTCTATGGGTATAAAAAAGTCAGCTACTTTCGATTTTACTTGAAAATTAATTATCTTCCATAATTAGGTAAGAGACTTATATTTTATATTTATCATTGATTATGATGGATATATATGATTCAATAGTTATTGAACCATTAGTTTAATATTTAATACCATAAAACATTTTTTCAAAATGTGAAATAATGTCACAATGTTTCTAGATGGATACTCAGATAATTGTTTGGGTTACACTCAAACATGAATAATTCCATTTTGGAAATGCTAAGTAGTTATATCCCTATTGGCTGATGTAGGAATATCCCTATCTCATCTCCTTTTTAGTTCACTATGTAACTTTCTATTCTTTCTCATTTCTTGTAATTAAATACATGTATTTTGTAAGCATATTTTTTTAATACAAAATTTCTCAATAGAAACTTGATGAATATACCTTAAGTAGATGCAACTACTTTCTTATTCAATTCAATTAAATTTATTTTCTAGTGTATATTGTTTCCACATAAGATAAAATTTGCCTCATTTTCATTCTTCTATATTTGAATATTTTTTCTATTTGAAAGATATTATAAAGGTTCATTTGGATTTATATTATCCATGGGATATTAATCCTTTTATTTCAAAATTTACACTATAAGGGGTAGAGAAACATGTTTCAACCAATCCTTATTCGCTCTGTAAATTTTGGACAAAAGTTTCCAGAGAAAATTCATTATTTTGTTTATCTAAGCTACGATGAAAAAAACATTGGTTTTAAGGATAATAAAATACGATTAATGGATAATTTATTTTCCAAGTGGAATCATAATTTTGATAACTGATCAATATACCCTAGAATTTTGAAACCTTGATCAATAGTAAGATTCCCTTATTCTAGTTTACATTAATATTGTTCAAGCATCCATGTCCTTAAATTGTATCATAAAATATTTGGAAATAGTTGATAGAATAATACAATATACAGAGGAATAATCCTCTATGTATCTTTTATAGGAATATTTTTCAAATTTACTCACTTGTTGTTGTTAAAGAACAATAAAAGAGGATTATAGTATATAATAATTTTTTTTGATAATAATGTATCACATAAATTGTGGTATCATATAAAAAAAATTATTTATACGGTAATACCCTGAGATAAGGAACGATCAAGGTGTTTTTGTTGTTTTACTATCTATTTTTTCAGAAATAAAAATAGATGAAAGGTACATTAATCGATTAAAAATTATTCGAGACATAATAATTTTAATTCCATTAAGTCTCCCACTATTTTATCAAGTCCCAACAACTCTCACCATTGGAATAAGAATGTCTAGCTTCTCTAAAATTCAAGTTTAAAGGATCTATATGCCCATTCTGATAACCGGAGAGAGGTCTTGGTCAATTAATTGAAGGTATTTAGGTTGGTATTTTATTTCCACCTATGGGATTATAGCTCCTTGATTCATTTAGTGGACTCCCTAATCCAGAAATCCACACATGGATTTCCTCAACACTTGCCTCTAAGTTACATCAAGTCGGCTGAGGGATACTTCGCTTGATGTGAATTAATTAAGACAATCCAAAACATTCATAATAACTCCATAATAAAATTAAGTATACCAATGATGTTTGTCCAAACACTTAGTTCTATGGTTTTAATTTTTATTCAATTAATGGAAGACCTAGTCCGAATTAACATTAAGTTGATGGATTTTATTTATTATGCATAAAAATTTATTATTTTATTCTTTATATGTTTTCTTAATATTATGTAGATTTTAATTAAGTTGTTAAAAAAAATTTGTCACGACCCATCCCCCAGGGCCCATGCCGTGACTACCCCTTTCCTGCCTTACATAGGCCGGGGGCTGGCGACTAGCACCAGAAAGGCTTATCCCTAAAACTAGGAAGACATTGCCTTTATAACCTGTAAAGTCACACAACCAAGCACACATCAAGATATGAGAACAATGTAAACATAATAGTAAAAAGATTGTGTACAGTAAGTACAGCGTGGCCAGAATACAAGCACAACTGGAAAGTACAAGTAAAATAGAAAAGTACAAGTAAAATTGAAGACAACCCCTGTGAAAACCAGCCAAGGATCCAACCTGAAGGGTAGATACAACACTTGAATGGTCATCTCTATGGTACGCCTCGTCTATGGTCCAACTCCGAGTATCCTACAATCCTGGTACCCTCTTCCTCAATCAGTGTTTTCCATCATCTTCCCAATACACAATAAGGTGAGGGTATAGCCTGTGCAGGGGTGAGTATAATAGTACTCAGTAGGGACCCCGAGACCCCCGAAGGTCTCTCAAAATTCCCAAAGGATAAACCACAAAGCATGGAAACAACATTAAATCCTACATAGGTATATTCCCATACATATACCTATGTTATCAAGTTTACCCATCTCATTAATGAGGAAACACAAGGCCCAAAACCATAGACAAAAGCTAAACTGTTCCACGAAGGAAAGATTACCATGAATGTAACACCACAAAGGTAAGTACAAAAGAGGTAACGCCTCAAATAAGAATAAATCACATGTATCAACACAAAGTTATGTACCAAAAAGGTAACTCCACCCAGAATAATACCACAAAGGCTTCACCACATAGAAGTCTACCACAAAGGTAAATACTCAGTTCACACTAGGTATAACTTAAGTACGGATGTATGGATAATTAGATGTATTGCAAGATCATCTTAATTAATCGAGAATCTTTTCTATTGACCCAAACAAGATTGAAGATGACCCACACAAGATCTATAGATGACCCATACATGATCATAGATAACCAACACATGATCTGGAGATGACCCACACAAGATCTAGAGATGACCCACACAGGATCTGGAGGTGACCCACACAGGATCTAGAGGTGACCCAAATAGGATTTGGAGATGACCCACACAAGATCGATATGTACTAACCCACACAGGATCTCTGAGTGCTAACACTCACATGATCCAAAGATGTTCCACATGGGAACTGAAGACTCCTCAAGTACAGCCAGCTATAGGGTTCCCGCACGAATCATGCTTGATTCCTGGAGGTTCTACTCCTCAAGCCACCAGTGACAACTTTAACTGCCATAAATTCACAAAAAGAAGTATCTCAAAGGTCTTCCACATCATAAAGAACCCAATTCAATAGACAGTGCGTCAATCGGATGCCCGGTCTATAAGTTAATATCCTTTTCCTTCTAAGGGACCAGTTGGATTCGGGTTCGATCAATCCTGTACATACTCCAAATTTATCGAAAACTCAAGTAGAGAATACCAAAAGGACCATCTTGATCTAAGGATTACGGTGTCATAGATGGTTCGTCAATCGGACACCCTGCTCTCAAGATATGGCCAGAAAGGCGTATCTGGGACTGGATGGCCTCGAGTCTGGTCCGACCCGGTCGGTACGACTGGACTTGTGCCAACCCTACCTAGTTCGGGTCGACCTAGCTGGACCTGGATCTGGCCCGGATGGGCGAGGACGTGGCTGGTCAGGCCTGTTGGGCTGCGGTCCGGCCCGGCATGCTGGGCCCGCCCCGCTGAAGTGTGGCCCCCTATGGTGCGGCCCGTTGGGCACAGCCTGCTGCGGGACAGCCCGATAGGCACGTCCGACTACGGTGCGACCTACTGTGTGGAGGCCTGCTGGTCGCCTCCCACTACGGTGCGACCTACTCGACTGGGTGTGTTCCACCGTGGCAGGGCCCGCCCTAGCCAAAACCCGGGGGGAGGTGCCCCGGGTATTCCAAAAGGTATGTGGATCGTTCGGTTGGCGCCGATGGTGCGCGAGACCCATCAGAGAGGTCCCGCTTAGCGCGTCCCGGCCGACCGGTCCTCCTCCCAGTGGTGCGATGGCACCTCTGACCTCCCGCGGTCGGCTAGCTATTGGCTGCCCTATGCGTGCACCACCGCGGAAAAGCATCCGCGACCTCTTCCTCGATGGGTGGCACGGATGCGCGCCACCCCGCCTCCCTGCAGCCGACCGATGTTCCAGCCGTCATCCCCTTCTGCACTATGGACAATGGGCCGTGGCCTCCTCCACTACCTATGGTGTGGACACGTGCCCCCCAGTTCCTCACGGCTGGCCGGCGTGCCGGCCGCCGTCTTCCACCTCCGCCTGCTTGAACCGCGGCCGGTCGGTTTCTAGCCACCCTTTTCTTCTATGGGTTACCACAGCTTTTTTTAAGCCTAAAAAAAATATAACGACTGCATATTTGTGATCCTCAGGTCAAGATCTCTGTGTCCATATGTCGCGCTCAAAAAAACATTGTGTTTTCCGCACGCTTAATTATTTGGCATTGAAGAATGCACGAAAAACGCGTGAATAAAAAATATTAAAGATCAAGGTATTTTGACGGATCGATGGCCGTGTTTGTTTGGCCATCACCATTTAGAATCGAGGATATGAATAATCAACAAAAATATAATTATCATATCCCAAAATAAACCCCCTACCTTGACCATTGGAGATGGCATTGGGCATAAGACAAAGACGATGAAGACACCGACGTTCGTCGCTCCCGTGACATGCTCCCAATCCATTCTCGTGCGTCGTCTTCATAGAAGGTTCTTTCTTCATTAGAGGATTCTATCCCAAAGGTTCTCTCAATTATTCACTCTTCCAATAACTCCCAATCACGAGTGGTGATGATCCAACTTTAATTGATTTAAGTTAATTTATTCAATTAATTTTGGCACATTAATTGGGAGAATTCTAAGAGTTAAACTCACATTAAAAGAGGAGTTCAGGTGGTCTCCACCACTAGGTTTCAAATGATAGGTTTCAGTTAAATAAAAATAAAATTTAATTGGTTTATTTTTATTATTATTTTATCTCTTCCAAGAAAAAACGGAAAACCAACTTCCACCCCTGACCAACTATGGTCAAGGTAAATGTCTCATTAAGAAAATATCGGCTCTCTAAGTTCAATGGTGTCCTTAAATTTCACTTCCAAGCACCGGTTCAAAAGTTAAAAAATTCTGATCATGCGTTTATTGAACGTACCCGAAAAAAAGTTCAGAAATTCATTCTAGGAACACCAGGTCTCGGAATCATGCGCCGTCAATTTTTGCGAACTCATAATATTCCCAAATAATTGAAAAAATTACATGGAAAATTCCAGGTCTTTACATTCTCCCCACCTCAAGGTTTTGCTTCCTCAAAATCCACAACACAAACTAGGGAAACAAGTGGGGGGTACTGATCATGAATCTGAGCCTCCTGCTCCCATGTTCTCTCCCGAAGGTTTCCCATGCTTCCAACGTACGCTCACCAGAGGTATCGATCGCCCTTGTAGGACCCTCGCTTGTTAATCCTCAATCTCTACTAGAACCTCCAAAAACGGCTCCCCATTATCGATGACTAGCTCGTCCCAGTCAATGATGTGCGAGGGATCATGAACATACCTCCTCGGCTGAGATACATGGAAAATGTCATGCACCCAGTGCAACTGAGGGGAAAGAGTTAAGAGGTAAGCCACATCACCAACTCTGCCGAGGACCTGAAAGGGTTCGATGAACCCCGAAGATAACTTGTCACCTCGACCAAATCACCACAAACCTCATCGAGGTGAGACTCATTGAAAGACATTGTCACCATCCTTGAACTCAAGAGGTCTTCGTCTCCTGTCAGCATATGAATTCTGCCTGCTCTATACAGTCTTCATCCGCTACTGGATGATCTGCACCTTCTCCATGGTAGCCCATACCATCTTTGGTTCCATGAGTGCTGACTCCCCTGGGTCAGTCTAGCATATAGGTGATCTCCATGGTCGACCGAACAATGCCTCTAATGGTGACATACCAATATTGGAGTGATAACTATTGTTGTATGAAAACTCCACCAAGGGAAAGTGATCCTCCCAGCTATAGATGAAATCAAGGATGAAAACATGTAACATGTCCTCGAGGATCTGAATGGTCCACTATGTCTGACCATCTGTCTGAGGATGGGAGGCGGTGCTCAACTGAAGTTGTGTCCCAAACGCCTTTTGCAACCCCTTCCATAACCGGGAAGTAAAACGTGCGTCACGATCAGAGACGACCCTCTAGAAAACTCCATGAATCCAAAAAATCTCCATCATGTAGAGGGGTCCCAAGCCCTATACTGAACCCTACTATATGATAGGTAGAAAGTGGGCCGACTTGGTGAGTCGGTCAACGATTACCCAGATAGAATCATTTCCCCTTATCGTGCATGGAATTCCGGTCACAAATTCTATGGAAATTTCATCCCACTTCCACTCTGGAACCTCTAGTGGATGAACTAATCCCACTAGAACCTGATGCTTTACATTCACTTGCTCACAAGTGAGGCACCGTGAGACAAAATCTGCCATTTCTTTCTTTATTCCGAGACACCTGTGATGATTCTGAAGGTTCTGGTACATCTTTTCCACTCCTGTATGTACTGCTATAGGGGGTGTATGGAAATCCCTCAACACTTCCCCCTGTAGCATCATCCGTACCATAGTACACCCTCTGAATAGGATGATGTGCTCCCCACCTTTAGAAAATCCATCAGGTGCCTGTTTTGTGGATATCTGGGCACGTCAAGCCTCACAGTCAGTGTCTCCAAGCTGTGGCTCCCTAACTCGCTGAAGGAGTGGGGGAGTGACTGTAAGAAACTGAAGATAGGCTTCTCCATCTTTATCCATGTAGGATATCCGCAAATCAGCTAACTGCTATATCGCCTCACTCAGTAACTGTATACCAGATCTCCTATCGAGTGAATCTACTACTACATTCCCCTTCCTAGGAGTATAGACAATCTCGAAGTCATATTCATGGAGGAACTCAAGACAATGTTTCTTTCTCAATGTTAGGTCTTCTGAGAGAAGATATACCTGAGACTCTTGTAATCAGAGTAGACTATAAAACGTTTTCCCATCAAGTAATGTCACATAAACTTCAAGGAGAAGACCACTGCTACTAAATCCAGGTCATGGGTAGTGTAGTTCTGCTCATGTTATCTTGACTATCGATAAACATACGCGATTAGTGCTTGTTCCTGCATCAGGAAATATCTAATCCCGGTCCCTGATGCGTCGCAGTAGACTACATACCCAACACCCTCCTCCGACAACCTCAAGATAGGGGCACTCATCAGTCTCTCCCTTAGCTCCTGGAAACTCTTCTGGCATCTCTCTGACTACACAAAGGGTTTCCCCTTCTTTGTAAATGCTGATAAGGGTGCCACAACTCTGGAAAAGTTAGTCACAAACTTCTGGTAGTAACTGGACAAACCCAAGAAACTCCACACCTCTGTCACACTCTTGGGTGGCTCCCAATAAAGTACAGCCTCAATCTTTCCTAGATCCACCGCAACTCCAACCTCTGAGATGATGTGTCCCAGGAAGTGGACCTCTCGGATCTAGAACTGGTACTTCAAGAGCTTACCATAAATATGGTATAACTAGAAGATTCTTTTCATGAGTCCCATGAACATTGTTGGGGTGTTGGTCACACCGACTTTCATAACCAAGAACTCATAATGGCCATACTGACATCTGAAGTTTGTCTTCTATACATCCTCATCTCATACCCTATGTTGGTGATAGCCTGATCTATGGTTTATCTTCGAAAACCATTGTGCTCCCTTCAGCTGATCAAAGAGATCGTCAATCCTCAAGAGTAGGTACTTGTTCTTCACAGTCACCTGGTTTAGGCACCGATAGTCCACACAAGGTCTCAAAATCCCATCTTCCTTATTAAAAAACCAAATTAGGGCTACCCAAGGAGAAACACTAGGCCTAATGAACCCCTTGTTCTGCAAGTCCTCCCGCAATACTCGCATCATTCAATGCTCCACAGGAGACATCCGATATGCTTGAGTTGATATCGGTGGCATCCCGGGGTACAAGTAAAAATAAAAGTCCACCTCTATGCGAGGGTGTAGACCCAGAACATCGTCTGAAAAAAATCAGTGTACTGGTCCACAACTATATGATTGCTCAGACTCTCAACATCAACCGCTTCGAGGGTCAGGCTGGCCAACTGATGAGCGATCGGATGCACCCTATTCCAGGTAAGTCCATTCTATGCTGCAATGGTTCCCTTCTCACCGGTGAAGGAAAACCTGGTCCCATCCGTGCAGACACACCACACTTTGTTCTTAATATATTCAATCAGAGCATAGAATGGGGATAACTAGTCCATACCCAAGATGACGTCGTAAGGCCTCGAAGCCACAACTAGAATATCCCAGCCGAAGCTCTCGCCTCTTAGAGTAAGAACAAACTACTAGAACTAGTGTGTAATCGTCGAATCTTCCCCTGTAGGAGTCTCTACCCATAAAGAATGATCCAACGGATCCACTAGAATCTCCGAACTCTGAACAAGGGTCGTGGTAATGAATGAGTGACTGGAACTTGTGTCTATAAGTACTACAACTAAGGTGGAGTAGACACAAATTGTACCTTGTATCATCCCCGGAGTGTTGTGGTCATAGGCCTCAGCTGCCTGAAGCAGTGCTCATCCATGTCCACTTGCTCCCTGTGGTCGGGGTTGACCACATAGTGGTGGTGGATATAGAACCTTGAATTGTCTCCCACCACCTACAGCACGACCATCTCCTCTTCCATGTCCACCTACTTTCTGTGGACCTACTCAACTGAATATTTTCCTCTGCCCCAAGTGGTCCCTCGACTGTTTGCTGGTCATTCGTATGACGGGTTGTGCAGTCATGAGCCATGTGACCCTGCCCGCCGCATGAGTAACATCACCTATTACTCACCTGTCTTACTATGTCTTGAGAGCCCCACACAACCAACCATGTATCCTGCGGTCGTCCAACTATAGTTCGGGTCCTCCTGGACCTCTGCATCATTTGTTTGCTGCTAGTGGAAGATGACTGTGTTACGTGACGTCTGATGGTGGGTCTCGCTGATGGAGAATACTTAGCAAGGTTTCTCTCTACTAAGAGTACTCGCTTTAACACCCCCACCTATGTCAAATTGCTAAGGGAAATCATCGAATCTCTAATATCTCATCTGGGCCCTTGCTCAAAGGTTCTGGCCCTTAAAAAAGGGTTCTGCACCATGTAAGTGGAGTAGCATGAGTGGTTGGTGAACCTCGTTGAATACTGAGCCACAGTCATGCTACCCTAATGTAAGTGGAGAAGCTCATGTATTCGCACTGAGTGTAACGTCGCTGGGATGAAATATTCCCTAAAAAGGCTCTCGAATTCTGCCCAGATGTGAGTGACATCATCATGAACCTGGTGGATGATGTTTTACCTTCTACCCACTACTGCCTGAAGAATACTGGCGGAACAAATCACCATGAGATCAGCTGGTGTTCCTTCAGTCGAAAAACTCTAACCACGGACTCCATCCAGCCCTCAGCTGCCTGTGGATCTATCTCTCCTCAGAACCTCAGTGGCTTCTGGCGCTGAAACTCATGCAACGCGCTCAAGCGGCGTGCACCCTCTCCTACTGGGGCTGGTGGCATCGGCTTCCCAACAGGTAGAGGTGTTGTTGGTACACCAACTGATGGTACAACTGCCGTAATGGGGCCCTGCACTGAAGCCTCATTGCTCAGTGAGCAATCATCATGTACTCTACCTAGAACCATGCCTGTTTGTCTGCGAGGAGGCATCCTAAAAGAAACAAGTGTGCCATGGTCAGTAGGTTTACATAGTGAGCTGACTCAATGAGATCACAAAGAAAACTTTTCAAAAACACACATGCAATTAGTGTTTTCGTGCACTGAATGAGAAATTAGAAGTCAGGGTCCTGGTGTAGGGATACATCGGGCACCGCCCCAACACTGGATTACCCAAACTGATAACCACACTCATAATACATAACACTATTGCTTATTAAAATATTAGGGTATAAGTTCTTCTGTAGAACTGATTCCTATGATACCAATTTGTGTGGACCCAGCCCCTAAGGCTCGTGCCGTGACTACCCCAAGCCCGCCTTCTATAGGCCAGGGGCTGGCAACTAGCACCAAAAAGGCTTATCCCTAAAACTGGGAATACATTGCCTTTATAACCTGTAAACTCACAAAACCAAGCACACAACAAGATATGAGCACAAGGTAAACTTTATAGTAAACAAAGTTTGTACAGTAAGTAAAGGGGGGCCAGAATACAAGCCCAAGTGGAAAGTACAAGTAAAACTGGAAAGTAAAAGTGAAACTCAAGAAAACTCCTATGAACACCCGCTAAGGATCCTACCAGAAGGGTAGGTACAAATATCGAATGGTCATCTTCGTGGTACGCCTCATCTAATGTCCTCCTCCGAGCAACCTCTAGTCCTCGTACCCTCGTCCTCAGTTAGTGTTTTCTATCGTCTGCACAAGACACAACAAGGTGCAGGTATAGCCCGTGCAGGGGTGAGTATAACAATACTCAGTAGGGACCCCGAGACCCCAGAAGGTCTTTCAAAATCCACAAAGGATAAACCAAAAAGCATGGAAGCAACAGTCAACTCTACTTAGGTATATTCACATACATATACCTAAGTTATCAAGTATACCCATCTCATTCATGAGGAAACACAAGCCCCAAAACCTTATCCAAAAGCTGAACTATTACATGAAGGAAAGATTACCATGAAGGTAACACCACAATGGTAAGTACCACAAAGTTAATGCCTCACAAAAGAATACCACACATGTATCACCACAAAGGTAACTACCACAATGGTAAATACACACAGAATAATAACACAAAGTCTTCACAACACAAAAGTGTACCACAAAGGTAAAGACTCAGCTCACACCAGGTATAACTAAAGTACATAAGTATGAATGTTTAGCTATATTTATAGATCATCTTACTTCATTAGTAAGATTTTCCATTGACCCACACAGGATTGAAGATGACCCACACATGATCTGGAGATGACCCAAAAAGGATCTAAAATGACCCACACAGGATCTGGAGATGACCCACACATGATCAGTATGCACTAATACACATAGGATTGTTGAGCACTAACCCACACAGTATTTGAAGATGACCCACACATGATCCGAAGACTCCTCAAGTACAACCAGAAATAGGATTCCCGCACTAATCACACTTGATTCTGGGATGTTCCACTCCCCAATCCATCAATAGATACTTCAACTTCTAAGAAGTCTCATTAATAAGTATCTCAAAGGTCTACCACGTCATAAGGAATCCAATGAAAACAACGGCGCGTGAATCAGATGCCCGGTCTATAAGTAATTAACCTTTTAGTTCCAAGGGCCCGGTTGGATTTGGGTTCGATCCAACCTGGCCATATTCCAACTTTATCCAAAACTCATGTGGAGTATAAAAAAAGGACCGTCTTGATCTAAGGATTCTGGCACCGTAGACGGGTTGTCAATCAGATGCCCGGTTCTCAGAATATGGCCAATAGGGTGTATCTGGGTCCAGTCCGACCCGGCTCGCCAAGGCCTGGGCCGACCCGACCTGGTTTGTGTTGACCTAGCCCAAAACGGGTCCAGCCCAACCCACGTTGGGTGGGGCCCGCTATGGCACGGGCCGCTGGGCGTGGCCCTCTGTGGTGTGGCCCACTGCGGTGCAGCCCGCTGTGGTGTGGCCTGCTCGGCTGGGTGAGGTCTGCCATGGTGGGGCCTACCTTAGCCGCAACCGAGGGGGAGGCTCCCCTCGGTATTTTGAACAGTCATTGGACCATTCAACTGGCGCCTACTGGCATGCGGGACCTGCTAGAGCGGTCCCGCTCGGTGCATCATGATCAGTCGGACTCCCAACCAGTCCTCCTCCCAGTGACGCGATGACACCAATGATCTTCCATGGTCGGCCGGGTACCGACTGCCCTCCAGGTTCACTGTTGTGGGTAAGAAGTCGCAGCCACTTCCCTAATGGGCGGTGCGGACGTGTGCCGCCCCATTTCCACATGGCTTTCTGGAGTGCCAGCCGTTGTCCCCTTCTCCACTATGGTCGACAGTCCGCAACCTCCTCCTCTATCGGCAGCGCAAACGCATGTCGACCCAGTTCCACGTAGTTGGTTGGCATGCTAGCCGCCGTCCTCCTCCTCCGCCTACTCAAACCGCGGCTGGCCGGTTACCGGACACCCTCCTCTTCTGGGGGTCACTGCAGCTTTGTTCTAAGCCCGAAAAATATGACGACCGCATATTCGTGATCCTCAGGTCGAGATCTCAGTGTCCACATGTCATGCTCAACAAAACATTGTGTTTTCAATTCACTTAATTATTTTTCATTGAAAAACGTATGGAGAATGTGCAAAGAACAAACAGTAAAGATCAAGGTATTTTGGTGGATCGAAGGCCGTGTTTGTTTGGCCATCATCGTTGAGAATCGAGGATATGAATAATCTACAAAAAGATAATTAACATATCTCAAAATAAACCCCCTACCTTGATCGTTGGAGATGGCATGAGGAAGAAGACGAAGACGATGAAGATGTCGACGTTCATCACTCCCGTGACATACTCCCGATCCGAGCTTGTGTTTCATCTTCGTCAGAGGTTCGTTCTTTATTGGATGATGCTCTCCCAAAGGTTCTCCCAATTCTTCACTTTTCCAACAACCCCCCACCATGAGAGGTGAGGAGCCTACTTTAATTGAGTTATGTTAATTAATTTAATTAATGTTGGATCATTAATTGGGAGAATTCTATGAGTTAAACTCACCTTAACAGAGGAGTTTGGGTGGTCCCCCCCACCAGGTTTCAAATTGGAGGTTTTTGTTAAATGAAAATAAAATTTATTTGTTTTATTTTTATTATTTTTTGATGCGCCCACGAAAAACCAGAAAACCAACTTCCACCACTGACCTACTATAGTCGAGGTGAAGGTCCCTTTAAGTGAATATCGACGCTGGGAGTTCAACAGTGTCCTCGGATTTCAATTCCAAGCATCGGTTCAAAAGTTACAAAATGCCTCTCACACGTTTACTAAATCTACCCGAAAAAAGTCCAAAAAAATCATTCCTGGTACACCGAGCCTCAGAATCACACATCGTCAATTTTCATGAACTCGTAATATTTATATATAATTAAAAAAATTACACAGAAAATTATGGGTCTTTACAGTTTTAAAAAAACATTTATGTGTAATCCATTTATTTAAATTCTATATTTTTATATTAGCCTATTTATTTATTTGATTGCGGTCTTTGATCTATAAAATACGTCATGTATAAGATAAAAATATTAATTAAATAAATGACCCGATCATGAGATTATTTAATCATTTATTTATTGGTTGGATAATAAATCAACCTATGATCCGAGGGGAAAACTCCTTGTGCTATTCTAGGCTTGATTTTTAGTATTACACTTGTCCACCTATGTATTTTGTCTCAGTTCCATCTTGAACAACCTCCATGAACCTTGTGATATGTTTATAAATCACATGTAGGTGAGGAGAACCAAATTATATGTTAAGGGGAATTACATAATCAACCTTGGACATGCAATTATTACATAATAAAAGAGGGAGGGATGAAACACAAGCCATCATATTTAATTTAATAATAAATATTTGTAAACTCATACAATAAAATTAAATTAAATAAAACAAACTCATACATAGGTATGGTCAAAACTCATGATCGGTCATACACATGAAAAAAATATGAAAAGGTACACCAACTAACATTCACTTATATTAATTCTTAATAATTAAGATTAATGTACTTGAATTGATTTGATTAATTAATTAATAAATCAATATATTACCTTTATCTTGATGACTATTTGAAGTCTCATGGAGGTACCCATCATAAATGAATTCATAGAAAATAAACAACATCAAATAAATATAGATAATTACATGGAATTAATTGAGCATTTATCAGTTCTTCAAACATTTATTACACAGTCAACACATTTGGTTCTAATAGTGTACTTAGATTTTAAGGATGTAATAAATTATTATTATTAATTTAAATTTAATTTAATCCTATTATTTATCAAGATACTACACAGTGTGTACTCATGTGCTACACATCATGTTCCTCACTTTCTATGTATCCAGGATAAATTCTTTGGGATTCAATGTATACAATACTACAAAACTGGTTTTATCTAGTGCTAGGGTTTTAATAGGGCTATCTAAAAGAGTTGTAACCCTCCTGTTAGTGCTAGAAAATATGCTGTTAAAAAGAGTCTTTAACAAAAAAAAATAGCACTATTAAAGGGGGTCTTTAACATCAATAAAAACACTATTAAAGGGTCCCTTTATGAGTGCCTACAAAAAAAGCATTGATAAAGGACCCCTTTATCTGCGCTAGTAAAAAATTGCTGAGGAAAAGGGGCCTTTATCAGTGATCAATGCCATTAACCACAACAATGGAGGACTCCAGTCATTTGGCCTCATCATCATAAGAATTTTCTCGCTCCTCCAATGCTTTTCATTCTGCACCTTCTCCTTTACTAAAAGGGAAGGAAACAATGTGGACCATCAGCTGGCGGCATCAGGCCCCTTCGATGCCAACCAGCTCTAGCTGGACAATTTCGCTTCGAGGCTTTGCATATGTACATCTGATGATCTTCGCCATTAATGATATGTGTCCTTTCTAAAAAAATGTAACTCGAACTTCCAACGACCCTAAATTTTGATTCAGTTGTGGTTTGGGAGCTACCACATTTCATATCTAAGCCTGTTATGATCTCTACATCATGTTGACCCAAGGGGACCCTAATCACTAATGTTTTGAGCCCAAACCATCCCACAAGGCCTATAAAACAAAGTTTTTATTTGGGGTACCCAAATTTTTAAGATTATATAGATTTTCAGCCTTGTTTAAGGGGCTATTTTTTGCATTTTACAGTTCATACATAATTTATTTCCAGCTATTACATTCCTATTGATATTCTGGATTTAAAATGTTATCATTTTTCATAATGTACTATTATTTATAATCAAATATATAACTATATATTAATATTTTTTATATATTCACACATAAAATTTTAAATTTAAAAATAAATAATTAAACATATTTACATATATATTATATTTCTCAATATATAAACCTTATCTAAATAAAACCTAATATCTATTTTATTGAAAATATAAATGTATGAAAATATATATACCTATACAATTAATATTATATATATGTGTGTGTGTGTGTTTGTGTGAATTTATTGATAAGAAAATATATATATATTTTTATATATTCTAATATATGTATATAAATATTAGTATATAATATATTTAAATAAATATAAACACTTATAATTATATTTATAGATGCATATATATAAATGATATATGTATGTTTGTATGTATTTATAAACACACACATACACACACAAATAAAATAGCATATTTTATATATGTATTTTTAAAATATATATTTATAGACACATGTATATAAATATATAAATATATATTGATAAAAAATGTAATGATATATATATATATATAAATATATATATACTTCATAAAATTTAAACAAAATAATATAGGGGAGTGGAAAAGGAACTAGTGTATAATGTAGAGGTCTCAGGTTCAAAACTAGCTAGCGGTAGGGGTGTGTACTGGGTGGTGGGATTATCTAAAGTGCTGATAAAGGGGTGGGGGATGCTCTAATAAATAGGATAATGAACAAAAAAAAACCCTTTATCAGTGGGGCCTTTATTAGTGCTTTTTTAGCACTGTTAAAGGGGTCCTATAAGAACTATGATAAATATGGCCTTTAATAGCACTAAAAAGGATGATAAAGGACCCCATTATAAGGGCATAAAAAAGCACTCATAAAGGACACCATTATCTATTTTTTAGCATTAATAAATAATGAATTTATTAACAATTTTTACAAGAACTATTAAAGATAAATCATTAACATTGCTTAAATTATCAGCACATCTATATCAATAATAAATTCCTTTTACTAGCACTATTAAAGGCCCGATTTGCAGTAGTGGTATCTTAGCCAGATTACATGGTGTGTACTAACGAGCTACATGTTGTGTGTTCTACATGGTGTGTGTTCATGTAACACATTGATTTACTTAGAGTGTAATTCAAACACAGGAATTAATTGGTCAAATGGTGTGTCTATCGACTACATGCAATGTGGTCCATTTACCATGTGTACATATAACTGTTTGATTGACTTGGTGTATTCTTTAGACTCAAATATTAATGATTCACATGACATGTACACATGATACATGCCGCATGTTTCATTATTATTACATGCTAAAATTTGTATTTGACCACATGGTTAGTGTGAATTTCATTGCTAAACCATGTAGACTACATGATGTGTGCACCATATATATTCCATGTAGCCTGAAAACTATGTTCCTAGTTGGTCCGATCAATACATGGTGGATAATGAATGCACATACTATAATAACTACTCAGTGTGTTGTTTATCTTGCAACACGTCCAACTGTAGTGAACTTGGTCACATGGAATATACCCTAGAAACATACCGTGTGAACTAATGTACCGACCAAAATATTTGGCACCTCCTGAGGAAATCTCTGATCATTATTCATATCAGTCTTAATATCTTTCAGAGAATATGAAACTCAAATAAAGAAATTTAATGAGTTGAAATAATTTTAATTAATCATTGGATTAAAATGAATAAACTCGAAGTGGAAAACTAACCATATTTATGTATAATTGATTAGTTATCAAATAATTATAATTTTAAATGTGACCACTATAATACCACTTGTTGGTCACGAGTGTAGTGGAAGAACTTATTGGGGATGATCTAGACTTCGAAATTTCCAAACTGTATGGATCATTTTCATATTGTACAAGATTTGAACATCACGACCAATGAATATTTTCCGAATAATATTTCCAAATAAAAATTCCAGAACCAAGAGTAGATCAATTCACATTAATTTTATAATTAATTTAAATATATCGGAAGAAAGAATACCTTATTTTTTGGATATTTCTTCAATTATTATGTTTATAATCCAAAACAAAATTTGATCTACCATCATTGTTCTTATAGGATCAAACTGAATAATACTTATAGAGATGGTCCACATGTATTCCTTTGATCTCTTCACAACGTCAATGGATTGTCGGGTGCTAGCAGGGTGGATCGATTATCTTATAGTGTTCATCTGAATTGTTGTGGAAATTAATTTGGGATTGAAGAATTATCCTTTCACTCTCATTATTGAGAGTATAGAGGAGGGAGGTGAATCTCTATATAATTATTTAGTCTTTAGAGAGCGCTCTTTATTTAATTGTACACAATGTCAACTTTATTAACTCTTGACCAATCTCTACACAATATGTATAATCAACTATTTATAAAGATAGGGTTAGGGTTAATAATATTACTTAATTTCACATTGAACCTTAAGTAATATATTAAACCTTATCTTACCCCATTCCATGTAACAATAATAATATTATTTTTAATTTCACAGTGTTCAAAAACTGTCATAATGATAAATATTAATTTACGAGCTTACAAATTAATATTTATCACATTACAAAATCTCGGTTCACTCATCATCCTTAGAATTCATCAAATACCCAAATAAATATATAATTAAATATTTTTTTATAAAATAAATATTCTATTCAAATCCTGAAAAATAAAAGAGAAGTTCGTCTTCTAACCGTGTTGAGCTCCTTGTGCTCGGACAAGTTCAATTTCACTCTCTTGTTGGGTTGAGCTATACACTCTTACTCTACCTTGTCCTATTTACTTCTTTCCTCTTCAGTTGTATCTCTTACTACCCCCTTTACATTTTTGGGGTGTTATACTGGGTATGTATATACTCACCCCTATATGATATTTTCCTAACATGTGTTGTGTCTTTTTCAAAGGCCAGACAGGTCAAGCAGACTTTAGAGGACCTTAGGGATACGAACTGTTTGGACCGTGTATGGTGGTCATAGCTAGGGATACTGAAGTCAGGCTCTTAGTTGCTTAATCTTTTCCAGTTTATTTCAGGTTGGGACATACTTTTGGGTGGGTGTGTATTTTTCCCTTTTTTAGTTTACACTACTATACTCCATTTTTTAGTGGTCCACGCATCATTTGGTTTATTTATAGCATTTTCACATATTTTATTTCTTTCCCTATACACTTTTGCACTGAGTTGGTTGTGTGTGTGTACAGGTACCTAAGAAAAGGCCTCCAAAAGTGTAGTTAAGCTTTTGGTGTTTATCTCCAACCACTGGCTTATAGAAGTGGGCTTGGGGTAGTTTCGGATCAAGCCTCAGAATGGGTCGGGTCATGATAGTTTTTCCAGTTACGGTCCTGTAGTGAGTTTCTTTTTTGGGGTTGGGTAGCGTGTGGGTGCAGTGCTCTTGGTTGTTGCTTCGCTAATCACCAAGCTTCTTTGTTTGTTGTTAGACCTTGTTTAGTGGCTTTGTTTGGATTCCTAGGAACTGTGTGCCATTAGTAAGTATGGATTAGGATGGATGGAACTTTAAGTTTATTGTTTTCCCTCAGTTTCTACCTAGCTCCCAACCTTTGTTCTCACATCTTAGATCTATAATAAGAAGTTTGGACTGATTGAATGTGTCCTTACAGTTTCCCTATATTTGAGGATGTATAATTTTGTAATTTTTTAAGTGGTCATCTCCTTGGGTGGATATTCTAAATTCATATTTTAAGGATCTTCTAGTTCCGTATGTCGAGATTCTTCCTGTGGTAGTTTTCAGGCGGTGTGTCTCGTTTTTAAAGCCAATGATGCCTAGTTCTTTGGTCCTCTTGTGTTTTTATGGGTTTATGTGGAGAACTTTACCTTTGGTTTTTTTCATTTAATTTACATTATCTCTATTCCTATCTCTACTGTATTTCATGATAGAACTATTTTTTACTGAGTCACATTCTATTTCAATTTCATTGAGTTTTTTCCCATGTTCTTGTGTGAGGATGAATACTGCTCTGTTTTGTTGGTATTCTGCAGGCACTGGTGAGATGTTCCAAGGAATTACATTGGCTTGTGATTTTTTGGTCCATGATTTCCTCATTGGCATCATCTAATTGTGTCACTCAAGTAATTGCTCATATGATCTTTATCGTGTAGTTGTTTAGAATTGTTTAATTATGAATATGTTTATCAACCTTTTAATATCATTTAATTTTGGGTATCATGTATCACATTGATGCATGATGGGGGAATTTTTGGATCATACCTCATAGGTTGTTTCCTATTTAGGATATTCCCAATTTGATGATGTTAGGTGGTGTAGAATCATCACATGGTAGTTTTTATTTTGTAATGAGGAGAGTGTGATGTTGTCACATATGATATTTCTTATGAATTTTAATTTCCAAGGTGGATATTTGTGAATTTTTAATTCACTTTTAATTTTTGTTAATTAAAATTCATTTTTTAAATATGTTGTTATGTTGAGAATATGTTTTATAGCTGGATATGAAGAACTGCTCATCCAATATCCACCGCCCATGTCTCCTACATAAGTGGCTCCTCTCTTGGATCTAGGATCCCCCTTGATGGATCCTCGAGTGGAACGCTAGCATATTTTTGATCCAGAAGGATACAAAATCATTTTTTCCCAATCCCCAAGGAGAAGCTGAGGGAGAGCATCGATGCTGTTAGGGCTTGGGGCTCTCCTAGTTTATCTAGGTTCTGGGCACAACCAAAGCGAAGGAGGGATGGTGACCAACTTTAATTTTTTGCAACATTAAATGAAAAATACAGGATCAATACAACAATGAATGCCAGTATCCACGTAATTGAATCAAAGATTTATGAAAACGAATAGAAAATTAGAACCAATAGAGAAAATCAACATATTTTATTAATAATTAATTTAATGAAATTAAAATTTTACTTCCAAGGTTATTCTTTCTTCGTTGATGTGTTCAACCATATATCTATAGTGTGTCTTTGTTGCGTTGTAGAGATCTAGGGTAGAACTCCTCTACTGGTGATCCACACTAGTTCCACTTATCTCTAGACATTGCCAATGGCATCTCCTGGTCCTATCACAGAAGATCATTACGCTTGCGATGTCTGCCTTTGATCACATTGAGAACCACTTCCAAAGCATTCTCCTTGATCTGGTGGAGGAGGATCTCTCTTGTTCTTGAGATCATTCTTGGATAGGGATAAACTCTATAGGTTTTAGATATTTTATCCAATTTGTTGTGCACAAAAAAACTAATCATCACTTTTCTAGCACTTGGATAATAGGAGAATAATATAACTAGGAATTTAATTCACTAAGGTAATAATTATTAATTTGAAAAAGTGCCTTAATTATTTTATTATTCCTAAAAAAACCCCATATTAAATAATAACATCATAATTATTATTTCTTGACATGCGTTTAAGTTGCGAGGTATAATTAAATATTATTTAATAAAATTATATTCATTATTATTTATCACTAGACCCTTAAGTCGGTCCTCCAATCCTATACCATATTTGTTGAACCTTGAATAATGACTATTTATTTATTAAATAAATATCATTGCATTATTTTACAATAAATATATAAATATTATATTCACTAAATAGAAAATAAATATTTATTAATTATTCCACCCATAATATATTCTCTCTAATAACTAGTGTCGAAATAAATGTGATCAAACATCCATGAATAATTATTAAAAAAAAACCAGAAATAATATTTATTCAACTTATTAAAAAATAAATAATATATTATTCAATTCAGATATTGGATATACTTAGTGTGTGACCCTCTAGGCCTCTTTCTTAGTGGCATTAGGTGGAGCATCCTGAAGTCCGAGGTCAGTGTCTAAGAACACGCCAAGACACCCATAGAGAAAGAAGTCAATGTCATAATGACATGTCACCTCATACGAATTCTTACCGTGTAATATAACCCCTTTGGCCTCGATATCTAAAATAAATTAGGTTGCATGCAAGTGCCATCAATGCATGTGCTTAATTTCCAATTCTTTGACTTCTTGGAAATTGAACTTGGATATAGAACACCATGTACATAGATTTATTTAGGATCTTTAATTTCCATCAAGGGGCCTAAGATATCGACTTTTGTTGTGGAATAGAAGGGACAAATCATTAATCACATTATTTATTAATGCAATATTACTCGGGACCCACCCAATATATCCTACCTGGGCACAAACATATGTTGTCATGGTTTTCACCAATACATCTTAGTGAATGATTCATAATACCCATTAAAAATAATCTTAATGTCTAAGGACCAATACACACAACCGTAGATAGGAACATCCAATGACACTTTTATATATGGATTTCCTATTTGCGGGTCTCATTCTCATAATATCTTCCTGGACATTACCAAGGATATACTCCATGAGAAGGTGCCTCAAAGTCCTATGAGTCTCCACCCCTAATAGGCTGTATCATTTGTGTCCCTTAAAATGATATCATCCGGCTATAAAACATATACTCAAGAATAATGTCATGACACTTCCGGGTTCTCATCATAGTGGGGAACTGCAATTACCTTTTAGTGCGACAACTACTACTGGAACATTATCACATTCAATGTTACACAGAATAAGAATCATTATGAAATAAATAATTTATTCATATACATCCAGTGAATACATTTTTATCATAATGTATGAAGAAGTTGGTTCTCAGGCACCAAGTCCAACAGACTCCCACTTGCACTAGATCCAACTATTAACAACTTTCAGTCCACTGAATATCACATGATACTCATGCTTCTACTGAGATAGGACTTTAGTCAAGGGATCATCCACATTCTCCTATATGGATAATTTGATCACTACAATTTCACCCCTTTGATAGAAATCCCTCAAGAGGTGATACTTCTGGAGTATATTCTTTGTCTGTTGTTGTGACCTTGGCTCTTTTGCAAGAGCCAATACTGCATTATTATCAAAATACAATGTCATAGGGTCATTACTACTAGGAACCACATGAAGCTCCTAGACAATGATCCAAATCCAAACAGCTTCCTTGGCTGCATTAGAAGCCTCTATATACTAGGACTCCACTATATAATCAGTGAAAACTGGATGCTTTAAAACCTTCTTACTGACAGTTCATCTGTTGAGATAGAAAACATATCTTAATTGCAACTATAGATCATTATAATATGTATGAAACTATCATCATCATACCCTATGATGACAAGGTCCTCTTTTTCTCCATACAGTAGGAACATATCCTTAGTTCTTCTCAAATACTTAAGGATAGTCATAAAAGAAGCCCAATGTTGTGGTCTTGGATTTTCTTGATATCTTCCTACCATGATCAATGCATTGGAAAAATAAATTATAGTACATAACATGTCATAAATGATTCATCATGTCACATAAGAATATGGGATCTTAATCATTCTATCTTTCTCTTGTTTTGGGTTGGGACACATTTTCTTAAAAATATGTAAACCATGTGACATTGGAACCAATATCCTCTTGGATTTTCCTTAATAAATCTCTTTAGTATCTTCTCAATATATATACTCTGACTCAGTCCAAGAAGCTTCTTGGATCTATCAAAAATGATCTTGATCCCTATATTGTAGGCTGATTCACCTAAGTCCTTCATAGAGAAACACTGGTTTAACCAGTCCTTAACAGAATGTAAGACTAGTATGTCATTTCCAATAAGTAATTTTTCATCAACATACACTACTAGGATAATGAACACATTCCTATTAAACCTTTTTTAAATAGACGGATCAAATTAATTCTTAATGAAACCAAATTCTCTTATGGATTCATCGAATCAAATATTCCATGACCTGGATGATTCCTTCAATCCATAAATGGACCTCTATAACTTAAAAACCCTTTTGGCATCACTTAGAATCACAAACACTTTTGGTTGTGTCATATAGACATTTTCCTAAAGGTTCCTATTAAGAAATTCAGTTTTGACATCCATCTTCCAAATCTCATTGTCATGGTAAGATGCTATGGAAAGTATGATTCTAATGGATTTAAACATGGAAACTAGTGAAAATGTTTCATCATAGTCAATTCCTTGATTCTGTTTAAAACCGTTTTCCACTATCCTTTCGTTATAGGTAATTACTTTACCTTTTATGTCTAGTTTCCTTTTGAATACCCATTAGCAACCAATCAGCTTTACATCAATTGGTGCATCAACCAAAACTCAAACTTGCTCGGATACATGGAATCTATATCTGAATTCATAGCTTATAACCATTATAGATCTTATGAGCTCTCTACTACATCCTTTTTCAAGAATGGTTCATCATTGTCTAATAATAATGAGTCACCATCCTTGGTGACTATAAAACCATATCTTTCTGGTTCCATTACCTCTATTACACTCCTACACAATACTTGTGATTCTGGAACTACTTCTTCCACAAGGACCTATTGAACTTGTTTCTATACCAACTCCTATGGATCATGAGAATCAACTTCATAAAATTAAATCTTTATACCACTATCCCTTTTGAAGATATTCTCAATCTCAAGAAATAAGGCTTTTCTGGTGATAATTACTTTATTGTATGAGGTGTTGTATATGTAGTATCCCTCTATTTTCTTAGGATACCCTATAAAGACACACCTTGTGACCTAGGGTGATAGTTTGTTTCTTGATAAATCCTTAACAAATTCTTCATATCCCCATACACATGTATATTACATAATGGGTTTCTTTCCACTCTATAACCTAAAGGGAATTCCTTTTCCCATTTAGTGGGTATTCCTTTTAATTTGTATGACACAATTTGTAATGAATATCCCCAAAAGGATAATGGAAGATCTGCATGACTCATCATTGACCTTACCATGTCCAACAAGGTATGTTTCCTCCTTTTACTAACACCATTCCATTGTTGTGTACAAGGTGGAGTGAGTTGAGATAAAATCCCAAACTCCCGTAGAAAGTCGAAGAACTCTTGGTTAAGATATTCTTCGCCTCAATCTAATTGAAGATTATTTATCTTATTACCAAGATGATTATCTACATAATTCTTGAATTCCTTGAATTTATCAAAGGACTCAGACTTATAACACATTAAGAAATATAACCATATCTACTCAAGTCATTAGTAAAAGTTATGAAGTAAGAATATACACTCTAGATTCTACTGGAGATGGTCAACACAGATTAGTTTTTACCAATCCCGGAAGCTCTATGGCCCTTTCACTCTGTCCAATAAATGGAAGTTTGTTCATTTTCCCCTATTAAACAAGCATGATATCTATCAAGTGGTTTTATTTCAGAATAGTCTAAATAACCAGATTGAAAGATCTTTGGCAAATGATTATTGTTTACATGACTGAGACGGTGATTCCACAATTGGGTGTTATATGAGTCATGTGAACTTGATTCGTTATCAATTTCCAACACTTGGTTTTCTTTAATTTAATACATAAATACCATTATTTAAATGCACCATACCATACCATATGATTTCCTTATAAAAGAAACAACTTTTATTTCTAAACATTAAAATAATTCCATCTGTATCCAAACATGATATAAAAATTATGTTTTTGGAAAGAATAGTTACCTAATAACAGCCATGTAAATCCAAAATTATCCCCATTAGAAATGGTAGGTGGTAGTAACCAATGGAAAGAGCATCCATCCTTGCACCATTGACAGCTCACAGATCCACCTCACCTCTAGAAATTTTCCAGAATCTACTTGTCTTATGAATTTTAATAAGGATGTGATCACCACAAGCTATATATAATACCCAATGTTTAGAAAGGTAAAGATTGTACTCAATCACAAACACACCTTTATCTCCCCCTTGTCTCTAGGTGAAATTCCTCTTTCAATGGCCTGTCTTACCACATGAAAATCATATTGCATCCTTTTTCTTCCCCTGCCTTTGGATCTTCTTCTTCTTGGTCGGATGGTGATCAGGGGCTTTACACTATTTATAATTCTTAGGCCCCTTTTCCTTTTCCTTTCTCTTCTTATTCACCATAATGACTGCGGGTTTTTCACACCCCATGTCTTTATCCACTTGGAAAATTAAAGTATGATGTTTCGATACAATCTTCTCATTATTTCTCAAATTATAATTCACAATAAAACTAGAGAAGGTCTTGGGGAGTGGTGATAATATGAGATCTCTCTGAAAATCATCTAGGAATTTAGTCCTTAATATGTCTTGAAGTTTAATGTATCAAATAATCATAAATACATGAGGCCCAGCTAGTTCAGACTCTCCAATCATAGTGTTGAACAATGTGTTGGAGATCTCATACCTCTCTTGTCTTGCCTTATCTTGATAGAGACCCTGAAGGTGAGAAATCAAGCTATAAGCATCCATTTCTTTATGTTTCTTCAAGAAATCATTGGTTATGTATGATAACATGAGGCATTGAACATCCATAGCATCATTCATATGTTTCTCATATAAGATATCTCCTCATCACTCACCTCATTTTCTGGTGCAACCGGTAAAGGCTCTTCCAGCACATAGAAATTTTATTTCATGGAGAAGGATGACCCGAAAGCGCCTTTGCCACTCCTAGAAATTAGTGTCAGTGAGAAGGTTTTCCTTCTCTATTATGAATCGAAATGATATGTTTGGTGTATTTTTTAATGTTTTTTCTACAAATAATATGAATAGAGTTTTAGTACTTTATCTCATAAAATTAAGACAAATAAATAAATAAATATTCATTAGTCTCCCACTATTTTATTACAACCCAATATACCTTAGCATTGGCATCAAAATATCCCATTTCTTCGAAATTTTAGTGGAAAAGATCCACATTGTACTTAACATTACCCCAAATTTGGATGGTCAAGAAATTTGATTATTTTTAGGAGGGAATTATAAATTCTAACTACATTAACTCACAGCTCCTTGATCCGTTGAGTGGACTGCCCAATTCTGAAATCCATAATTTCGGATTTCTTCAACATTTGCCTCTTAGTTACAACATGTCATGCTTTGGTAGTCATCCCATGCTGTAAACTATGTAAAGTCAACCCAAAACCTCAATTTAGAATTACCTGATAATTGAAAGCACCCCAACTTTGGCTGGTCAAGCACTTTGAACTATAGTTTGATTCAAACCGAAGTAATGGAAGGCTATACCGGCTTAATATTTTATTGATGGATTTTATCCTTTATACGTAAAATTCAATTTATTATCTTTTCACATTAATTTTTATAATAAGTGGGATAATCTTAAGTGATTAACCATGTTTTAGATAATATTTACGCATAAAACAATTTATTTTAGTTCTATCTTGTATGATTGTTAATTCATGAATTATTTGATCAAGACAAAACATCCATAAGGATTAAACATACATATGACAGAAATAAAATAAATGGTATGATCATAATATTTTTCTAATGGTTAGTTTATCTAGAGGTTTCTAAACTAACCACAGACCTGGGGGAGAAAAACCATGAAACAATTAGGTTCGTGTTTATAGATTTCCACCTATCCATCTTTATATCCCCTTGGATTAGTTTCACCTAGGCTTCTAACTTAAACCGCCTACAATATCTTGGGAACTCCATCCATTACATATTATTTTACTCAAATGAAGGTGATGGGTAAAAGTTGGTTTACATAAAATAAACTATGAGCACACAGGTCCTATATATTAATGAGGAGAGAAGGCACACATGAGAACAATTTAATTTAACAAATTAAAAGCAAACCAATCACATACAAAAGGTCTTGTCTTTCTCATGATCATCCACATGCACTCAATAGATTTACACATTTAATAAAACTAGCACACAATTATATAATCATTCTTATTTAAGATAAATTGCACTCGAATTGATTAATTATTATCTTTAATTAATCAATCCTTTTATCATAATACTTTTTTTAATTTCCTTTGATTCTCATCCATTATAATTTTAAACAAATGAAAAATCATTTAAAATTAACCATATACATGACTTGTACATTGGAGGTAACCTAGTGAATACCCGTACAAACATACCCAACATGTATTATGCTCGTATATTGTTTTACTCTTGTGACTTATATAATACACGACATGTCACATAACTTTCATGATGTGTACATCACATATTATTACATGAATTACATGAATTTTGAGCCATGTTTTATTCTTCATTTCCCTTAGAGTAATGACCTGCAATATGACTTATATATGATATGAAGATTTTATAATTATGAAAATATTAAAGTTTTAATTGTGCATAATTTTTTAAAGTACATGATGTGTAGATCTGATATACACGACTTGTACTACCTTCACGTCTATCTGAAGTACGCACCTAGGGACTTGGCATGTGAGTTGTACTTCAGAAATCTTAGAGTACACAACATGTCTAGTGGGATATATGTCGTGTTGACTCCAAGTTACACAGTCACTGGTCGTCCAAACTAGGTATGGCATACACTGCCCAACCCTAACCTAAAAGGGACTACACGCCGTGTCTAGTGGGCCACACAACATGTAGTTCAACCGACTGTGTGCCAGTATGTCCTGGTCAACATGTGGTGTAATAATTTACAATACCACGTGTCATTAATAAACATGGGTTTAGTAATTTACAAACTACTCATGATTAATTGAACACAACAACACATAGTGTAATTCCAATTACATGGCGTGTACTGTTGTGTTACCTGGAAAGAATCTTTGGCACATCTAGATGAGATCCCCGAATTCATTTTAATCATAAAATTAATCATTTTTATTAGATATGTGAGAAATGATAGGGGAAGAAATAGATCTCATTCTTCAATTTACAAGAACGATTAAACTTGAATTGAAAAACTAAAATATAAAATGCGCAAATCACAAATGGTTATTAAATAATTATAAAAAATAATAAACCTCCATCTGATACCACATGTAGGTTCCGAGCATAGTGAAATCATGGGAGGGATGGTGCCCAACTTTAATTTTTTTTCCATATTCAATGAACAATATGGGATCAATACAATGATGAATTCCAGTATCCATGATATTGAATCAGGGATTTAGGAAAAGGAATAGAAACCCAGAACCAAGAGATAGAATCCACATATTTTGTTTATAATTAATCTAATTAAATTAATGAATTTCCACCAAGGCGATTCTTTATTAGTTGATATGTTTGACGATAAATATGTAGTGTGCCTTTTTTACTTTATAGATATCAAGGGTATATCTCTCTTGCAATGATCCACATGTGATCCATGTATCTTCAGACGTCTCTGAAGGAGTCTCAGAGTGCTATCATGGAAGATCATTGCGCTTGAGATATTAACTTTTGAGATCCTTGAGAACTACATCAAAATAATTCTCTATGATCTGATGGGGGAAGATTTTTCTTGTTCATGAGAGCATTCTTAGAGAGGGATGAACTCTCTAGGTTTGAGATCTTTTCTCGATTTGTTTTTTGCACAACAACACTAATCGTCACTTGGATAGCGCTTAGCTAACAAGAGAATGATATAACTGAGCATCTAATTGACTAGGGTAGTAATAAATAATTTACACAAGTTACTTAATTACTTTAATAATCCAAGAGAAAACCCCATGTCAAATAATAATATCAACATTATTATTTACTGACATGTGCTTAACTTTAGAGTTATAATTAAATATTATTTAAGAAAATAATATTCACAATTATTTCTCACCAGACACTTATCTCGACCATCCAATCCTCCACCATATTTATTAAAGCCTGAATAATGACTACTTATTTTAAGGGTTGGTGTCCTGAGAACCAACTATTTTGTACTTTGATTACATGAATGTTCACTTATTATATATTGTTCATTGTTCTGCATAACAATAATATAATAATGTCCCGGAATATTGTTTGCATTGATAAGGCCATGGAAGATCTCCACTATGATGAGAACCTTGAAATACTATAACAATATTCTTAAATAAAGTTCTACGGTTGGATGACATACTATGATAGGACACATAGTATACAGGCCGTCATGTGCGAGTACTCGTAAGAAGACGAGACTCTCTCTCATGGAGTTCGCACTTGGTAATCTCCAAGATGGGAGATTATGAGAATAGAAAATCCAATAGCAATTATTCATGTCTTGGTGTCATCATACATTTCTATCTACGAGCGTGTGTAATGGTCCTTAGACTGGAAGATTATAATTAACTCATGTCATGACTCGCGCACTTAGATTTACTGATGAAAACCGTCATGCAGACAGTTGGTGGGAAGTAGGGTACGTTAGGAGCATCACGAGTGACATGTTTTTAATGGATAAGTTGAGGAAGGATTTGACCCTTCCATTTATGGAAGTTGATATCTCAACCCTTTGATTGAAATAGAACTGTCGCATTAAATTCCATGGTTATGGTGTAAACAACGAGTTTATTTCAGGTAGTCAAAGAACGATAGATCAAGCATATAGGTTTATGAAACTTCCATGAAACCTTCTTGATGAGATATCGAGACAAAGGGATTAAATTACACAGTAATCATTTGTATGAGGTGATACGTCAATGCGGTGTCAACTTCTTTCTCTTGGGTGCCTTGACCCGTTGCTAGACAGTAATCTTGGACTTTAGGCAAGCTTTCCTAATGCGAATGAGAAAGAGGCCTAGAGTGTCACACACTAAGTGTATTCAATTATCTCAAGTACAATAAAGATTATTCCCATACGTGGTTTAATAATTATTCAAGGAAGCCTAAATCATTTTAATCATGGAGGAAGAAGGAAATGAAAAACAAGATATACACACCGTGTATTAATAATTACATGCCGTGTAGTTTTCTTTATGGAAAGGAAATGAATAAATGAAAACAAGATATACACGACATGTACATTTAATGTAAACACCCTATAGTTTTCAATGAAAAACAAGTACAAGCCATGTATTTATTAATACACGCTGTGTAGTTTTTCCAGTCGGGATTTTGAGGATATAATATTGTTTTAAATGATATTTATTATAATCAGCGTGGGCGCATGTCAAGGAATTAATTATTCAACATGGGGTTTTAAATAATAGTCAATGAAATAAATAAAACGCATAACGTGTTTATTTATTGTCATAAATTTAGAACCTCAAACCTGATTATAAATATCCTCGCAGCCCCAACTCTTTTCCTACCCACACACAACAATTCTGGAGAATTCTTACAAGCTCGAAAGAACCTCTTCCTCCAAGAATGCTCTCAAGACCGAGAGAGATCCTCTTCCATCAGATCAAAAAGATATAAGGTAGACAACACAAGCAAAGGTTTCTCCACGCTAGCACACGGAGACTCCTTTGGTGACGTCCCGAGATACGAGGTACACGTGTGGATCACCTCTAGAGGAAGTCTACACTTTGCTTCAACAACGCAATGATGAATCACATCAGAACGTGATCAAGAACATAAATGAAGAAAGAACACCCGAAAGGTATTTATTTTCAATTAATTAAATTAATTATAATCAACCTGTAATGATCCTACTTTGTGGTTCTGGGACAAAACTTCTTCTTTTTCTTTTTCTATGATTTGATCCGTGGAGACTGGAATTTATCGTCGTATTGATCCTGGATTGATCATTGTTAATGAAAAAAAGCCAAGTGGGCACATCCACCCACACGCTTCCGCTGCGCCCGGAACCTTCAAATGGTATTATAGCAAGGTTAAAACATTGATTATAGTTATTTAATTTTCTTTGATAATTTATGCATTTATATTTGATTCAATTTGAAATATATCGTTCTATTAATCTGAATAAATGAGATCTATTCTTCCTCATTCGTTTCTCGATTCATATTACATAAATGGCTTTTTAATTTTAATTTTGATTAAAATAAAAATGAGGAATTCATCCAGAGGAGTCGCTCTTTCTGTCTGTACAAAAAGGGATTACACAGCGTGTAATTAAAACTACACGTCGTGTACTTAGGTTCAATGAACCGGCACTGGTCCGCCAAACCACGCTGTGTGAATTGATTATTCCTAAGTATTAATCACCCCATATTGACCAGAATTGAATGAAATGTGGGAACCGGAATACATGGCGTGTATGTTGGAACAACATGAATTGTAGTCTGATCCGGTCCAGGTGAAACCGTGTACAAGGAGAAGCCGTGTTCCACGTACATGGGATTTCCAATCCGGTTACCGCGTAACAAGGAAGTACATGCCATGTATGATTCATATACACACCGTGTACTCAAAAATTGTCAAAGTATAGAAAACACGCCAAAGCCCCGACGTGTTCTTTGGAAACAAGGTGAAAAGAAATACACACTGTGTAAATATAAACTACACGCCGTGTACTTTCCAGAAATGGAATTTCACCAGGTTTCCTCCAATGTACAAAGACCCGTACAAGGAATATGGATGAGAAGAATCTCAAGTAAATTCAGAAAGGAATTTAAGATAAAGAATTGATTAATTATAAGATCATAATTAATTGAATTTGAGCGCGACTTATCTTAAATGAAAGAGAGATTAAAAGAATTTGAATTCTAAATATGCGTAAATGTCGTTGCATGCTGTGGATGATCATGAGCTAGACCATAGACCCTTTTTATGTGTATGGTTTCATTTATATTTATTTAATTTAAATTTTTTGGCCTGCGATTCTTCTTCCAATAAAATGTAGGGTCTGCGTGCCCATGGTCTCTTTAATGTAAACCCATGTAATGGAGGATCTCCCAAGCCAAAGGAGATGGTTCAAATCCCGAAGCCAAGGCGAAACCGATGCACGAAGATATAAAGGTGGACAGGTGGGAGCTGCAAAACACGAACTAACAGGTTCAAAGTGTTTTCCCTAGGTCAGGGTTAGGTTGTCAAAACCGCTAGATAAGATAACCAATAGAAGCTCATGATCATGCCATCTTATTTTATTTCTATCTGATTGTATGTGTAACACCCCGACCCCAGCTACCCAGAGTCGGTGCATTACTTCGTAACATTGGCATGATCACAAAAGATCCAGTCTCGAAAGACCGATTAGTTTAGTAGCCTTGGAAACACTAGATACATTCATAAGTCTTACATTACATCATAAAGTGAAAAACTAATAACAAAGTCTTCATAGTCCACACTCATATCCTCTTCTGACTATCCCTGCAGGTCATTCATAAAATACTTCTTCACATCCTGGAAAATATTAAAACATTGAAAGGGGTGAGCTCAGATGCTCAGTAAGGATAACAATATTGCAGAAGCTTTCATAAACATAAAAATTTAAGGCAATGTATAACTAAAACAAAGAGCCTTTTAAACTTGAACATCAACATAATATGGAAAAAGTAAAATGAGATAATGCCATTCACTTCTTCACATGGATATTCTACTGGTCGAATAATCACATGCAATATCAATAACCACTTCCATAATGATGGAATGCATAATGCCAGACTATCATAACCACGTAGTCAAGGCCTCGTGCCAAGACCACAAATAAGATTTTGTCAAGGCCTCGTTACAAGACACAAGTTTGTCTCATGAGACCTGCCGATGCATCGAGGAGCTATAGCGGGCTCCACCCGTCATTTATTAAGTCCAATTCATTCCTCATATGAATAGGTTTAAACATATCATAAACCATAACATAATCGTATCACATAAAACATGCATAAAGGAAACATAACATTTCCACATTTCAATCAAAAGATATCAATACAACACATTGATATAATAAAAACGCTTTCAAAACCATTTTCAATACCAAAATAAAAGAAAGTTAAAACTTTGTATTTATTTTTCATTAAAAAAATGATGGCTTGTAGAGGAAGCCGAAACTCAAATAATGGTCACGGTGGCAGAGAAGTCGTTGTCGCCACATAAGTACGGAAAGAAAAACATTCCCTTTTTGTCGTTTAGTAAAACGCTTCGTATAAAAAATATTCCTTTTGAATAAACGTAAAAGTCAAAGGTGTTTATACACCGTATAAAAGAAAATTGTGTATAAAACCAAATATGCCTCAATGAAAGGAGATTGAGACGAAGTCCTTAAAAAATCATTTTTAAAATAAAATAGATCTATTATGTGTATTCACTGTAGGTACACATAAAGAAAGTAAAAATACAAAATAATACATAATAATATCATGACATAATTTGAAAGTAGGAGATTAACCCAAAGAATAGAAATTGGGTTAAGAAGTTCCCTTACCTCGTGTCTGACTTGACTCAACCATTCTTTAACCTCCTGAATAATAAACTAGAGTTAATATATACCTTATTAAGAACCATTTTCAATTTCTTTATCCTTATTATATCACTTGTTACAATGATATGAACATTATGTAATTATTTAAGTTAATGACGGCCATTTTTTCGATCTTTGGTACTTGAGTCAACAATAAACTTCTTATAATTACAAGTTGTTTATGTGGTAGAATATCCATTATCTCCAGAATTATATTCATGATTTAGATGTCATATATATCTTATATATCCAGTATATACATTCATTTATAATATTACGTAACATTTAGAGGTAAGAAATGAAATGCATCGTTCATGGAGACGGTAAGCCGTACGTACGCATGAACGCTACTTTCATTTCAATTTCATATTTAATGGAACTAAATCATAATGATATAAATGTATAATATAATTCCAGTATAATATATTGTATAATACCATTTTCTTCATCCTTTATACATCCCACATATGGCATTAACGATTCAAATCACTTTGAGGGGGCGGTAGTCCGCACTTCCTAAAATGAAATTATCGCGTTTTACCCATAATGGAAATCATAAAGTATGCCATAAATGAGAAATACATAAGAATAAGTAAAACATAAACATATTATATATCATATATAAAAATATTGACATCTTAATGGCCACCTTTGAAGGTGTTATATGAGTGTTGAACAATCATCGTTTCGTGAGGCAGAAATTCGCCATCCACAGAAACCGTATGTTCTTTAACCATTAGATGTAGGTGTGTGTAAGTGTAGCTCGAATACTTCTTATAACAACATCCTAGTATATTGAGGATACTGGTGTTGTTACAAAAGAAATGAATAAAAAGAGTTTAGGGGGTTGGAGAAGAAAAATAAAACAAAACAACATTAGAAAAGACATTACCTCAAAATCGGGTAACTCCTTTTGATTTGAGCCAAAGGCTTCCTTGGGAAGATTTCTGCCCAAAGTAAGGCTTCTAGGAGTAATAGGGGGAAGTTGGGAGAGTATTTGGGTAGAGTTTGGCCGAGCCAAATGGCTTGAAAGTGTAAATGAGGTGGGAGAGGTGGGGGCCTTTTATAAGTGGAGAGGAGGGGCACTTTTGGAAAGATTGAAATGTTACATTATTTCACAATGCTTTTCGGATTCTAAAGGTCCCAAACTTATATAATTCGAGGATAAGGTGTTAAGATTTCGAAATCTCCTCATCCAATAGGCTTTGGACAAGTGTAAGCCTTGTATTTTGCATTATCTTCTCATTTTATTTAAATCGTTAAATAATGAGGTCCTCGCTGCATCATAATGATGTCGTAAATAATTTAATTTATTTAATGTCTAAAAATTATATAAAAAAAATACTATGATGTAGGAAATCTTTTTAGCTTTCTAATGAATATTTATAGACAAAATTTGGACTTGTGTAACCCCACTTAAAAACTGTTTTAGTAAAATAACTCATGTTTGTGTCAATTTAATTTTAACATTAAATAAATATATATTAATGTTATTTTCCAACTAAAGTGGCTCCATGGGGTCCCCAAGTTGACCCATGGGTTGTTTGGGTCATCCATGACTCATCCAATAGGATTAGGACAAGTGTCATGCTCATCTCATATTATTAAAACATTATTTGTACCTTAAACTACACTAATTACCTCTAATCGCGATTAAGAACTTAAAAGTTACTATTCACCAAAAAATTATTTTAATCTCATTGAACCACATTTTACTTCTTAATGACAACCATGTATGTCGGATTTTTGAAAATCAAATCACAGAAGTGGTAATATTTCATTTAAACGAAAAATCAGTTATTTAACTACCACTTAGTGGTTTCACTATTCATCAAAAATTGAAGTTTTTCAGAACAATGCCAAAATTTCACCCTAAGCTATAATTGATATTCCAAATTCAAAAATGATGTCTATTTTAAAAAATTCCAAACATATAAGTTGCATTAATTAATTTTATAATTATTTCCCGCTGTTACGACAAATAGCGTGTTTTTAAGAAACAATTTATATCAAAAGATTGGCAATTGTTTATGTCCAATTTCAATGTTAAATTAATTTTAATGACCACCATTGGATAAAATGGTAAAAATATATTCTAATTACACCTTAAAATCACTAAATATTATAACTTATCACTATAAATTATTTTGATTAAAAAAGTTGTTTTAAGTATTTTTCACTATTCATAAAAATTTGGAAGTTCTCAGAAATTTACAAAAAATTCAACATAGGCTAATTTCAATATTAGGAATACAAAAATGAAGCCCATTTTGAAATATAAAATTTCTATAAATTTAAAAGGTGATTATTACTATTCTTAACGGATACTTTGATTAGTTGCGGTATGTTAGAACTCGAACTTGCGTACAATGCAAGCTATTGCATTATTGAAAGAGAGGCATATCGTGGAAGCTCGGGGTGTTACAGTATGGTTTATTTATTATGTATGTGTTTTCACGATCACATAATTTATAAAATGAACAAGCATGCAAATATGGAATAAAATAAAAACTGGGCTATGCGTAAACATTATCAGAACATGGTTAATCACTTAAGCAAGCATCACTTAATATTAACAAGCATGTGATAATGCGAAACTACGCGTAAAGGGATAAAATCCATCAATACCATATTAAGTCAGACCAAGCCTTCTATTACCTGATTAAGGGCAAGACTCAATAAAACTATGTGTTTGACCAACCCTTGTTGGGACACTTAATTTTATAAAGGAAGCCCTTATGAAAGGTTTCGGGTTGACTTAACCATATTACATCAAGAGAAGTAGCCCTTGCTAGACTTGGTGTAATATTAGAGGCAAGAGTTGAGGAAATCCAAGTTAGGATTTCAATATTGGGGAGTCCACTCAACAGATCAAGGAACTGTAAGCTCACAGTTGGCAAAGACCTACCTACCTAAATACCTTCAAATAGCTTGACCAACCCTTGTTGGGGTTATGTGAAGGGGAATTTGGATCCTTGCCACTAGAATGGGAAAGAAACTGGACATTACGAGTTCAATGGTGAGGTCCATTGGGACTTGATAAAATATTGGGAGAATTAATAAATTCATTTATTATTTTTCATAAAATGTAATCAAGAAATTACTGATAAATCTGCTCTTTTAATTTGTAGAATTGAAATGAAAAACTCATCAACCACATTTTCTTTGTGATCAATACTTGATAAAGACAATATCCTCACTGGCAGTAACTTTTAGGAATGGTTTAGGTGCCTTCGGGTTATCCTACGCCATGAACGAAAGTTTTACGTGCTGGAGTCCTCACTTCCTGATTTTCCTTCCCCAGGGGCGAGTGATGAAGATTTCCTAGTCTATGATCAACATTTGAACGACGCTCTCGACGTTCAATTTTTGATGCTATCATAGATTTCTAGTGATCTCATGAATTCTCATGAAGACATGGATGCCTATAGCATGCTCGAGCACCTCTGTGGTCTATACCAGGAGAGAGAAAGACAAGAAAGGTTTGAGATATCCAAGGCTCTATTTCAGAGCAAGCTTGGAGAGGGTGCCCCAGCCAGGCCTCATGTAGTCAAGCTCATTGGCTACATTGAGCGCTTGGAGGTTCTAGGGTTTAAACTCCCCGAAGAACTGGGTACCGATCTCATTCTTGCATCACTCCCCCAGAGGTTCTCAAAATTTGTTGTGAACATCAATATGAACAACATTGAGAGGTCTCTATCTGATCTTCTCATCCTCATTCGCCAAGTGGACACTGACATGAAGCGTGAAAAGCCTTCTATCCTCATGCTGAATAAAAAGAAGGGGAACGCGAAGAGCTTTAAGCCCAAAGCTTCTTCAAGGCCTTCCCAGAAAAGGAAGATCAAAGGGGATGCAAGGGAATAGGATGCTGGTTTTTCGCATGTGGTAAGAAGGGCCACTTGAAGAAGAACTGCACCCTGCCAAGGAAGCAAGGGGAAGCTTCAAGTGAGTTTTTTATCGAATGAAATCTATCTGTTTCTACTAATTGGGTATTAGATACTTCTTGTGGTGCTCACATCTATATCCAAATATAGGAACCAAGTAGATTCAAGAAGATTGATCGAGGGGAGGTAGATCTACGAGCAGCCAACAAATTCAGACTTGTTGTTGTAGCTGTCGGAGACTAGCACCTCACGTTGCAAACTGGAATGATCTTGGTGTTAAAGGGTTGTTATTATGTGCCTTCTGTTACTAAAAACATTATTTTAGTATCCAGATTAGATAATGATGGATTCATGTTCAAGTTTGGAAACGAATGTTGCTACTTTTATAAATAGAACATTTGTTTTGTTAGGGCACATTTATATAACGGCCTTTATGTGTTAGAATACACAAACCAAGTGATGGTAATCGATGAAAAAGTAAATTCTCAAGACTCATACCACACCCAACTTTGGCATCACTGGCTAGGTCATGTTAATGAGAAACATTTGACAAAATTACAGCAAGATGGGTATTTAGATTCTTTCAAACTAAAACCACTTGGTGTATGTCATGCGTGTCTACAAGGCAAATTTACCAAAGCCCCATTTAGTAGGAAAGGTGAAAGGGCCAAAGATCTTCTAGAATTAGTTCACACAGATGTGTGTGGGCCATTTCCAGTTGAGTCAAGGGGTGGGTTCTCATACTTCATAACTTTTACTGATGATTTTAGTAGATATGGATATATCTACTTAATGTGGTATAAGTCAAATTCCTTTGATCGGTTCAAAGAATACAAGAATGAAGTTGAGAACCAGCTTGGTAAGAAGATTAAGAAACTTTGCTCAGACAGAGGAGGAGAATATCTTAATTAGAACTTCATTGATTTATTACAGGAGTTTGGGATTCTATCTCAACTCACTCCTCCATACACGCCACAGTGGAATGGTGTAAGTGGAAGGAGGAACCGCACCCTATTGGACATGGTGAGATTATTGATGAGTCATGTGAGTCTTCCATTATCCTTTTGGGGATATGCATTACAAACAACAACACAAATACTAAACAAAGTACCAACTAAATCGATAAATGGTATTCTATACGAGTTATGGAGTGGACGTAAATCCATGTTATCGAATTTACATGTGTGGGGTAGCGAAGTATTTGTTAAGGCCTCTTCAGGTAACAAACTTGCTTCCCAAGGCACAAAGTGTATCTTTATAGGATATCCCAAGGAAACAGGGGGATATTACCTATACAACCCCTTAGACAAAAAGGTTACAGTGGAAATACACGGCATATTACTTGAGAGGGAGCACATCTCCAAAAGAGATAGTGGGAGCGAGATAGACTTCGATGAAGTCGTGGCTGAAGATACACAGCAGTTGGTACAAGAACATATTCCACAAAGCCCCATGGAAGAATAATCTGTTCCAGAGGTACAAGAACTGCATAGGAGCACGAGAGAGGTGAGAGAACCAGAACGATATGGTTTTCTTGCCACTGAGGATGGTGACTCATTATTGGTTGACAATGATGATCTTCTTACCTACAAGGAAGCAGTTGAAGTCACAGAAATTGCCAAGTGGCAAGAAGCCATGAATTTTGAAATGGATTCCATGTACCAAAACCAAGTCTGGATTTTGGTAGATCCTCCAGTTGATGTAAATCCTATTGGTAATAAATGGGTATTCAAGAAGAAACTGGACATGGAGGGGAAAGTCAGAACCTACAAGGCACGACTAGTTGCAAAAGGTTTTAGACAGCATCAAGGAATTGACTATGATGAAACCTTTTCACCAGTTGCGATGCTGAAATCCATCAAAATCCTATTGGCCATTGCTGCTTAACATGACTATGAAGTTTGGAAAATGGATGTCAAAACAGAATTCCTTAACGGGAACCTCCAGGAATATGTCTACATGACACAACCTAAAGGGTTTGTGACTCCAAAGGATGCCAACAAGGTATGCAAGTTGCAGAAATCCATTTATGGATTAAAGCAAGCATCAAGGTCATGGAACATTTGTTTTTATGAAGCCGTAACGGAATTTGGCATTGTTAAAAATGAATGTGATCCTTGTGTCTATAAGAGGTTTAATGGGAGTGCAGTCGTTTTCCTAATAGTATATGTTGATGACATATTACTAATTGGAAACGAATTACCTATCTTACAGTCAGTTAAGGCATGGTTGCATAAATGCTTCTCCATGAAAGACTTGGGCGAGGCAGCATATATTCTTGGGATCAAGATCCATCGTGATAGATCCAAGAGAATGTTGGGCCTGAGTCAAAGTACATACATTGACAAGATACTGAAGAGATTCAGTATGGAACAATCCAAGAGGTGATTGTTGCTAGTGTCACATGGCATTCATCTTTCCAAGAAAATGAGTCCTCATACACATGAGGAAAGAAAGAGAATGGAAAGGATCCCTTACGCATCTGTGATCGGGTCAGTCATGTATGTTATGCTATATACGAGGCTAGATGTTTCTTACACATTAAGTGCGGTAGGAAGATATCAAGCTGATCCAGGAGATCGCCATTGGATGGCAGTCAAGACTGTCCTTAAGTATCTGAGGCATACTAAGGATATGTTCCTGGTTTATGTAGGAGATGAGGAACTAGTCATTAGAGGACATGTAGATGCTAGTTTCCAGACTGATCAAGATGACATGAAGTCGCAGACTGGATACATCTTCAGTTTGAATGGAGGTTTAGTGAGCTAGAAGAGCTCAAAGCAAAGTGTGGTGGCAGATTCTACAGCAGAGTCCGAGTATATCGCAGCTTCTAAGGCAGCTGAAGAAGCAGTATGGATGCAAAGATTCGTCCAAGAGTTGGATATAGTACCAATCAGTAAAGATCCTATCACACTCTATTGTGATAATACTAGAGTTGTGGCACTTGCAAAAGAGCCGAGGTCACATCAGTAGACAAAGAACATACTTCAGAAGTATCATCTCTTGAGGGATTTTTCTTAGAGAGGTGAAGTTGTAGTGTGCAGTATTTCCATGGAAGAAAACGTGGCGGACCCCTTGACTAAAGCCTTGAATCAGTAGAAACATGATCATCATGTGAGGTCTAGCGGACAAAAAGTCATAGGCAGTTGGTTCTAGTCCAAGTGGGCGTTTGTAAGGGTTGGTGTCCTGAGAACCAACTGTTTTTTACTTTGATTACATGAATGTTCACTTATTATATATTGTTCATTGTTCTGCATAACTATAATATAATAATGTCCCGGAATATTTTTTTTCATTGATAAGGTCATGGTAGATACCACTCTGATGAGAACCTTGAAATGCTATTACAATATTCTTAAATAAAGCTCTACAGTTGGATGACATACTATGATAGGACACATAGTATACAGACCGTCATGTGCGAGTACTCGTAAGAAGATGAGACTCTCTCTCATGGATTTCGCACTTGGTAATCTCCAAGATGGGAGATTATGAGAATAGACCCACCAATAGTAATTCTGCATGTCTTGGTGTCATCAGATATTGCTATCTACGAGCGTGTGTAATGGTCCTTAGACTGGAAGATTATCATTAAATCATGTCATGACTCGCACACTTAGATTTACTGACGAAAACCGTCACGCAGATAGTTGGCGGGAAGTAGGGTACGTTGGGTGCATCACAAGTGACATATTGTTAATGGATAAGTCGAGGAAGGATTTTTCCCTTCCATTTATGGAAGTGGATATCTCAGACCTTTGATTGAAATAGAACTGTTGCATTAAATTCCATGGCCATGGTGTAAATGACGAGTTTATTTCAGGTATTCAATGAACGACAGATCAAGCATATAGGTTTATGACACTGCCATGAAACCTGCTTGATGAGATATCGATACAAAGGCATTAAATTACACAGTAAGCATTTGTATGAGGTGATACATCAATGCGGCTTCAAATTCTTCCTCTTGGGTGCCTTGACCCGTTGCTAGACAGTAACCTTGGACATTAGGCAAGCTTGCCTAATGCCAACGAGAAAGAGTCCTATAGGGTTACACACTAAGTGTATTCAAGTATCTCAAGTAGAATAAAGATTATTCCCGTACGTGGTTTAATAATTATTCAAGGAATCCTAAATCATTTTAATCATAGAGGAAGAAGGAAATGAAAAACAAGATATACACGCCGTGTATTAATAATTACACGCCGTGTAGTTTTCTTTATGGAAAGGAAATGAATAAATGAAAACAAGATATACACACTGTGTACATTTAATGTACATGCTGTGTAGTTTTCAATGAAAAACAAGTACACACCGTGTATTTATTAATACACACCGTGTAGTTTTTCCAGTCGGTATTTTGAGGATATAATGTTGTTTTAAATGATATTTATTATAATCTGCGTGGGTGGATGTCAAGGAATTAATTATTCGACATGGGGTTTTAAATAAGAGTCAATGAAATAAATAAAACACATAACGCATTTATTTATTGTCATAAATCTACAACCTCAAACCTGATTATAAATATCCTCACAACCCCAACTCTTTTCCTACCCACACACAAAAATTCTAGAGAATTCTTTCAAGCTTGAAAGAACATCTTCCTCGAAGAACGCTCTCAAGACTGAGAGAGTTCCTCTTCCATCGGATCAAGGCGATCTAAGGCGGACAACGCAAGCAAAGGTTTCTCCACACTAGCACCCAGAGACTCCTTTAGAGACATCCCAAGATAAGAGGTACATGTGTGGATCACTGCTAGAGGAAGTCTACACTTGGCTTCTATGATGCAATGACGAATCACATCGAAACGTGATCAAGAACATCAATGAAGAAAGAACACCCAAAAGGTTTTTCTTTTTAATTAATTAAATTAATTATAATCAACCTATAACAATCCTACTTTGTGGTTCCGGGACAAACCTTCTTCTTTGTGTTTTTCTGTGATTCGATCTGTGGAGACTGGCGTTTATCGTCGTATTGATCCCAGATTGATCATTGTTAATGACAAAAATCGAAGTGGGCACATCCACCCATGCGCTTCCGCTGTGCCCAGAACCTTCACTTATTTATTAGATAAATATGACTACATTATTCTCTAATAAATATATAAATATTATATTCACTAAATAGAAATAAATATTTATTAATTATTCCTTAAACATTATATTCTCTTGAATAACTAGTGTTAAAATAAATGTGATCAGGCATCCATGAATAATTATTAAACCACAACCGAGAATAATCTTTATTCAGCTTGTTAAATAATAAATAATATATTAATTAACTAAGATACTAGATACACTTATTGTGTGAGCCTCTAGGCCTATCAATCAATGGTATTAGGTGGGGAAGTCCAAAGTCCATGGTTAGTGTTTATAAACACACCAAGGCACCCTTAGAGAAAAACTTTAATGCCATAATGACATGTCAAATCATACGAATTCTTACTAAGTAATATATTCCCTTTTTCTCGATATCTCCAATCAAGTGGGTTACATGTAAGTGCCATCATCCCACGTGCTCGATTTCTCATTCTTTGACTTCCTAGAAATTGAACATGCCTATAGAACACCATGTCCATATATTTTTTTAGGCTCTATCATTTCCATCAAAGGGTCCAAGACAAAAAATTATGTTGTGGAACATAAGGAACAAATCCTTTCTCACATTAATCATTAATGTTGTATTACTTGTGACACACCAATCATATCCTACCTCACCATGAACATATGTTGTCACGGTTTTTTCCAATACATCTAAGTTCATGAGTCATAATACCCATTAATAATAATCTTTAATTCTTAGGACCAATACACACGTCTGAAGATAGGAACATCCATTGATACTTATAAATGTGGATTTCCTACTGGCGGGTCTCATTCTCATAATATCCTCCTAGAAATTACTAATCGTTTACACCATGAGAAGGAGCCTCAAAGTCTAATGATCCTCCACCCTTGATAGACTCTATCATTTTTATCACATCAAATGATATTATCTGGCTATAAAACATATATTCAAGAATAGTGTCATGGCACATTCGGGTTCTCATTATAGCGGGGAACTACCATGAACTTTTATTGTGATAGATACTCTTGGGAAACTATCACATTCAATGTTATGCAAAAGAACAATGATGATGTGTTAAGGAGTTTATTAATATCCATACAATGATTACATGTTTATCATAAAGTGCCAATAAGTTGGTTCTAGGGCACCAACTCTAATAGTTTTTACTTTCCAGGTTTGACACATGGTTCTTTATCTGCAATAGTATACTCTAGTGTAATGGCTCGAGTGGTTGTCAAGCTCATCAAATCAGAGGTGATTGGATCAATTCTAGGGGGATTTGTCTTCTCCGATTGGTATACGGTTGGCAATCCCAATATCTAGCACAAATTAGGTTGAATCGTAAATAGGAAATGTAGTTCTTGGATTCTAGAGACCATGGGCTCGGTGTCTATTAGAAAGTTGCTAAACTGCAGTGCTCTGATCATCTTCTTCATCTCATCCCCTATCAACTTCAGGTTGCATGGTGGTGCTAGGGGTTTGGGTAATGAAGTTAGGGTAGTGTTGGGCCTGGACAAGAAAATATTTGGGGGATGAGGTGGGATCGATGATGGAAATGAAAATGGACATCATAAAACATGAAGGATCATGACAAAGTAATATCGATCCCCAGGTAAAGGGGGTCTCAGTTTTTTTTTTTTGGTTTCTTATTGGTTGATTTTTATTCTTTTATGTGTTGTTTTGTTTCTATAGTATAGTGCATGTCGTTTGTGTCTATCCAGATTGGAGGGACACATTGCCTCCCCAGACTTGGCTTGGTCATGGGTCCCTAGGGCAAATAGATCCTCATTGTTGTATTGTTTCCTTAGCCTAGTGATACCCTTTTCCTTTATGTCTCCTCGTATTCCTTCCTTTTGTATAGTGGAAACCCATGATGATCATTCCCCATGCACGTAGGCCAATGGTCGAAGCACATAAATCTCATTGTCCCTTTTACTGATTTCATTTCTATTTATTTCATTTGACCTGTAAACTACTGAACACACACTTTGTGATTTAATTACAAATCTATTTTGATTTTCATAATTAAATAAAAGTTGTTTTGAGCTTTGTACTACCCAGTTATATCATTGTTGTTGCTACTTGTGGCCATCAATTCTGGAAATATATTTGTTTATGGAATTTGTTTTCTCATTTTTTTGGTTTTGTTTTATTGAATCAATGTGTACATATTATGTTTTCTGTTTAATGAGAATTAATTACAAGATTGAATTTGAATTATTGTTGTGATTTCCACTGATTCCATGTATTCCTGGTGTGTGAAATTTCAACTCAAACATTGCTTCTCTCTATCAGTTTTGTGTGTAATAAATTGAAAACAAACATTGCTTATGCATTTCGTATTTTATTGAACCAAAACACCCAATATATCCTGATCTATTTCATGGGGATTGTCTCTTTCTTAGGGGCACTCCTTGTAACACTTCATGTTCGAAGTTTCTAAAGGAAGCGTGAACCCCGTTCACAGTGCCTCCAAAATTTTTAATTAAAAAAATCTTTAATATTTATAAATACAAATTAAATATAAATAAATATTAATGAAATAATCATCAATATTTATAAAATATTAATATATATTAATATATATTAATTAAAAAAATTAAAATATAAATAAAATACTAAAAAATATTAATAAATACCAACAAAATATTTTTAAAAATTTATAAAAATTTATAAAAAATAATTAAAAATTGATAAACTTTAAATAAATAATAATTAATATTTATGAATAATAATTAATATTAAATATATATTTATACATTTTAAAAAAAATTTAACTTGAGGGTGAAACCCTCTTCTTAAGAATATAAATATTAATTAAATATTAATGAATATAATTAAATATTTCTTAAATATTAATAAATGTTAAATAAATATTAATAAATGCTAATAATTATTAATAAATATTCCTTAATAATAGATATCCACTAAATAAATGTTCATTAATAATAATAAATATTGTTAAACACTAGTCAATATTAATATTTATGAATATGTTTTAACATTTAGTAATATCCAATAATATTTGTCGATATTTATAAATAATTGTGAATATTTAATTTATATTTAGTCATATTTAATGATATTTTAACTATTTGATAATTAATTTAAGATGAATATTTATTATACTGATATGTAGTTTTATAATCCATATTATATATAATAAATAATCATCTGAAATTAATTATTAAATAGTAATAGTATTTACTGAATTCAAAATAATTAATATTATTAATATTTAGTATTGAATTTAAGAATAATATTTATTATACATATATAGATAATAATACTAAGTATTAATATGAACAGAAAATAGGAATTTTTAGTATTACCAATGAAGTTATTAATATTAATATAGCTTAGTTATTGAAAATTACTGGTATGAATTTCAAACTATATCAATTATTTGATTCATGGAACATTATTTAATATAGTATGATGTTTTTAAATAATGTATAAATAGTGATTCCAAAAACATATACCAAGTATCATTAATCTAATATCAATCTAATCTATGTCTGTGGTCTAGATGCTCCTTTGTCCCATAACCAGGATTATATATGATTCTTCTATGTCGTGTTTGTCTACGTCCTTGCTCTGGCGTATGATGTTCTTATATATCATCATCGACACCTGCCTCTAAATCATCATGTGTGACAGATGGTGGATGTATATTCTCTCCATTTGTACCCTGTCCTACCTCTAAGGATAGTGGATGTTGGCTGGAACTCACCAATAAATGAAAAAGATGGTTGTTGTGCTGTTGATGTCAGCAAAGCAGGGTCTAATAAAGTATCCAGCTCAAACAAGTCAATATATATCTTTGCCTAAGGCTATGACTAAGAACCTGGAGAAGTAACTAGTTGATCATGATGAAAATCCTCATCTTGTGAAATATCAACATCCATAATAGGGTCATTACCCATTCCACATCTATATCAGGCTCAACAACCTCAACATCGTGTGGTGGATAAAAGAAAATCCCATGATAAATATCATCCATGGAAGGAACCAACTCTATCACAGCTCTATGAAAATATTTCAGGCCAAATGTGCCTCCTTCCACCAGATCATAAATGTGACTGATATGGGTGATATAGACATCCTGTGAAAACAAATTCATCTATTACATAATGTTGATAAAAAAATATTTTCAATAGTGGATGGAAGAATGATTACAAATTCATCAAAACCCCATCAATTTTTAAGAAATATGATTGTGGACCTACAGTACAAGGATGCCTAATCCATCTGATCAAATAAATTCATACGTAATATCCTTGCCCCTCATAATGGTACTTGTGTCATCTGTCCCACAGATCAATATATCTTGCATAGTACCTCCTCCAATAAAAGTATCTATTCCCTAAAATATTTCGTGAATAAAGTGAAGGTAACTAACTGGGCAGGTCAGGAACGGGCTGAAGGAATCTGAGCGACCTCATAACACTATCAGTCTGATGCCACTCGACAATATGAATATAAATAAAAGGAACAATGTGGGAGATAGTAGTAAGAATCGTTGTCCAATACTATGGAAGAGTATGGATGATATCAGCAGTATATGAAATCCATGTAATTTGAAAAAATGATTAATCCGTTAATAAATGAATAGATGTATATTAAAGAATAAATATTTAACTATATAAATAATAACCACTTACATCATTTGGACGAAGGTTGTCCAACATAAGTATATAGACATGGACATCATGTCTGAATGTTTCTGAATGCAGATATGCTTGAATCCACCTGTAGATAACATTGTTATAGTTATATTTCATATTATAAAGTTATACAATTAATTTAGACATTATATGGAAGGAATAACATACCATTTTCCACACAAAGACTCTGTTACAATATCTGGAGGCAATGGTGTATGCGTATGTGGAGCTAAGAGAGGGCATATCCACATTCGTTAAAGAATAACGCATCATATGATCTGCGTCTTGTGGATACAACATGAGCTGAAAAGAACCCTATATGTATATGCAATACAAGCAGGCCCCATGCTATACCATCTTTCCTAGTCAAAATCCTCTAGTAAGGGTAAATACATCTGATGTAAAAATGCAGTGGAGTGATCAATGAAAATTATGCCACTGATCAGCCTAAAAATGTAAGCACGTACAAATTTCATCACAGTGATCTCATTGACATCCTATTCTAGACGTGAAAAGTGACGGTCTAGAGAGAGAATGAATAATATACTACCAAATATGGGCCTACTATCATCATGAACTTCAATTCCTAGTAATATATGAACAACATCAATCTAATATGCTCTAACTTGGCCTATCATATCCGCACCGTTGATTGAGAGACCCAATATAATAAACACATCCTGTAGTGTAATAGTATTCTCCCCTTCTGTAAAATAGAATGAATATGAATCTGGCCCCACATCTCTCTACGAGTGAAACAATGAGATGATGGTCGATAAAGGTGATGTCTCACATTGCTACGCCATAGAACCCAGCATGATGAAGATGGGGGATGATAGCGAGAGGTGGTGCAACATGATGAAAATTATGTGATCTATGTACGCTCAAATGAGGCACTGGAGGACCCTCTAAAACTAGTAGTGAAACATGAGTATCCTAGGATGTGAACAATAGAAAACCTTTCATCTATAAAAATGATATAATAAGTACTTTTTTATATTGAATTCAATAAAAATTTAAACATAAAAAAAACAATAACAAGAAAAATAAGGTATACAATTAGCATCTATAATTTGGAATTATGATGAAAAAGATGTAAACAAATATATATGGATAGTGTTGGTTTATTCTATGAATTTTTTGTTTTATTAATCTTTAATGATTTGTAATTTATTCTAATTTTTTATATAAACCATAAATTATGATAAACCAACATAGAACATGGGGCCACATGATACATTCATTTTACTTGTCTATTTATTTTTTTAATAGCTATAGTATCACAAAATTATTTTTGAAAGAATCCAAAAATAAAAAAAACCAAAGTTGAAACAAGTCAGATATGGAGAAAGTCATAAATATAATGATTAATTACTGAAATGTATGAATATGAAAAAATGTAAACATTCATGGAGAAATACACAAACTCGATCATGGGTGATGAGAAGTGGTAAATTTTCCTACCACTTGGGGATATCTCTTGTGAGTATGTCCTTTTGAGTGAAAAATGTTGCATCCCAACCCCCTCCCCATTGCCTAGAAATGTCCATATCATTTTTGATTTGATTAGAATTTTGTCTTACCTGGGGGTCTGAACCTGGTAATATCAGGCCAATAATTTAAAAAATGATATAAATTGAAAAAAAAAACTAAATGAAAAAAAAACAAATTACGAAACCTGGAAATATTGGGGATGAGAGTCGGCTAATGATCAGGAAATGAGATAGAATTAAATTCACCAACAGGCATCCAAGATGCACTATAACAGTTATCCAGATTGCTCGTGTGATACACCAGGTCAACATAGGGTTCCCATGATATGTCTACCGAAGCACAATCCTCAACAACTTATGCATAGGGATATATCAATACTTGGAAGTTGCTAAAATCACAGTACCTATTATCCAACATGACCATAAGAACTCGAACACTGGTCCTTGTATCCTGATCGTAGAACTCTCTTACTTGCAAGATGACCTTTTCCTGGTCAAAGGTTAGAACACTCCATCTTAATGCGTCATGTAGAATTTGATCAATGTCACTTTGGAAATGTTGAGTAAAATATATTACATTTCCATCCTATGATAGACCTTTTGGAACCATTCAATAAAGTAGTGAAAACATATATAAAATGTCTCTTAGACTAACCCTATGATTGGTAGTTTGTGAACACCATTTAAGACCCCATTTATGCACTCCACCATTTTAGTGGTCATATGGCTATATCTCTTTCCACCATCATATGATAATAACCATTTTTTCCTTTGATATCTTCATCATATATTCATACATATCTTTATTATTCCTTCGAATCTCTTCAAGATTTTAATAAAAAATTTATTTTTGGGGATCATATACTAAAACTATAAGAGAATAAGGTATTTAAAAGTATATTAAATTTTATTTTAAAAAAATTATGTTTAGAAAAACTTACCCAACTTGAGGATCGCCTTCTTTATTGTATTATCTCAAAAATTCATATCCACATTACTTGAAATGTGTCTAATTTAATATTGATAGTAAGCATTTGGCTCTCTCCATGAAATCTAATCACTATTTATGGCCTCTATAATTTCTTGATGGTGATCAGATACTAGGCACACTCCTGGGTTTTGTGTGATAAGAATGTGTATACATGCCAAAAACCAACTCCATGTTTCAAAATAATCCTTTTCAACAACAGAAAATGAAAGCGGTAGTGGATCATGATTACCATATTCTGTGGAATAAATAATTAGAAAACCTGTATACTTTCTATAAGGGAAAGTTTCATCGACCAGAATGAATTGTTTATAATAGAGAAAGGTTAAGATTCATGGCCTGAATGCCCAAAAAATCATATTGAACTCCAACTTTGATTAACTAAAATGGTGTTTGAGGGAAACATACTCAAAAATTTCTTAATGATAAATAATCTGATTGTTTAGAGACACCAATTCCATAAGTTGTGTCAACATTGCATATGATTTATCCCAATCACCATACACTTTTACAATTGCCTTTTGTTTTTCATTCGAAGATTTGTCATAGGGTATCTCACTGTTAAACAACTGTTGAATTTGTTCCTGAACACGAGGCATAGTAATGTCCTGAAATGTTCATATCATCTCTACAATAATAGTTTATATAAACTATGCATCAAACGAAGAGTGATCCTATGACAAGATTGGATGTACACAAGTGTGTGTGCCTTCTAATTTGGTTATCTGCCAACATAAAAAAATTATCATATATTTCCCTTAATTAGAATTTACATTCTAGAACATATTTTTAATATCAAATGACATATTTTTCCTTCTTTGACTCATCAACCACAAATGTGAAATTCCACTCTATGTGGTATTGTTTTATCACATTTTTCAAGGAATTTTTACTTTGAAACTCCTGCCTGACATAGATGGAATTATCTGTTGATGTAGATGAATTGCCTATAATGCTAGAGAGTTCAGAAGCTAGTGTAATGAAATATTAATCAAAATTTTGTTCATGTGATATTCTTTCAATTTAAGAAGTTAATACTGAGCGATGATTAACACTAACCAGTAGATGTCATGGATGCTTTTCTATCATAGGAACCTCATAAGGTTTATTCCCCACATCACCCTCACCCACATCATGATGCCTCAACAGATACTTCATCCTTAGATAAAATATCATTCTGTATATTATGAGTACACAAACGGATGTCCCTTACATTTCCTTCCAAATTATCATCATCTTCTTCATAATTTGGTTCCATAAAAGGAGTCATTTGAGGAGGCAATTTATAAGAGTTTTATGAATGAACAGCTTCTACAAAGCTTACAAAACATTGTTATGTAGTAGTAGGTCTCAACAAATAAATATCAGAAATCACCACATAAAGTTACATCAGACCATTACTACATTGTTTCCTAAATTAGAAATATGCATCCATCCAATTCCCATTATAGAATCGAGTGTACTCGGTTTTCCATAAACATTCAGAATATTGATGTTGTCAATATGTTATTGAAGTAATTGATCGATCAACCCTCAGTTTTAACCGAATAGGAATCTTATTATGAACTTAATCCAATTTCACATAATCACAATGATTTCCCACTCTTACAAGCATAAAACTATAGCTAAAACCCATCTCAGTATAAATTATCTCACCATTGTAATATATTTGAAAAGACATGATTACCTAGAAAAAAATAATTAATAAAATATTATATCCTACATGAAAATTCTAAATTATTTAAAATTGTTATGATTGAATAATTTAATTTGTCTTTATAATTTTTCTATGGAGTGTTTTATCATTATTTGATCAACCATCCAAAACCTAAGGGGGATACTTGTGCATCTATTGGCTCAAATTGTATCTACCATCAGTCTCTTCTTAGATATAGTGTAAAAATATAGCTTCAAACAGAAACAGTTTTTGAGAAACACCCTTTTATTACAATGATACTCACATTCATGTGAGGGGGTCTAGGGGTTTTAGATATATAACATTTGTTAAACGGACACGCGGATCCTTACATACTTAGAGAGAGGGATAGCAATCAGGTCATTAATAAGGTAAAATAAAATTATTAAAAAATATATTTCTAAAAAATATATGACATGTATTTTCAATCATACATTGGTCGATCATCTCAATATCATCCAATTATTTAAATTAAATAATTGAAAACAAAAAAAATAAACATTCAATTTCAATCATACATTAAACAGTCATTTGAAGTTTAGTAAACTTTCTAGATTGATAACATGTTTGTTTCAGATTTTTATTATGTTCTTAATCTTCTCCCTTGATGTACTATATTTAATAAATCATATATATAAATACAACTATTTATAATCAGAATATCACAAATATTTTTCACTCCTACATATGAAAAACTATAACTAAAACCTTGATCAATATAAATAAACGCACTGTTAAAGTATATAGATGGTGATATTATTACCAAATAAAATTTAATAAAATGATATATATTTTTATACCACATCATCAAATGTTTCATAAATTTTAGTTACTTATAAATAAATAACTAGGACTTGATCTTGACACTTATTTTATGTATTAGTTTATCATTATTTGATAAACTAACCAAAACCTTGGGGTGAACTCCTCGAGTCTCTAGTATTGCATATTTCAGCAACCACCGATCTCCTTTCAAATAACAATGCCTCTTCTTGAATTTCTCTTATCAATTTCCTCTTTTAGAATGCCTTTTTTTACAAAGTTACTTACATGCAAGTTAGGGTGTCTAGAGGCATGAAATACATAACATTTTTTTGGCAGCCATGCATGTCCTTACATAATTAGAGAGGGATGAATAACATGTCATAAATGTGGAAAAGAAAATTCAATTATTACAAATTATATAACCATATACACAAAAATTAAATGCAGTTTCAATTATGCATTGTTTGGTCATATCGAGATCACTCATCCCACAATAATCTTAACATGTTTTTTGTATAATTATTATGTCTTACATATTATATAACTTTACCTATAACTAGATGTAATATATAATAAATATCTATAACAGATTTCCAAAATTTTATCATTTCAATGTGTGTATGTATATATATATTTAAGAATAACATTTATTAAATTTAATTAAAGTAATAGTATTTACATTTACATAATAACCATTGAAATCCTATACACTTTTTTTATTTTCAATTTTATAAATTTGAATGCGTATATATAATTTTTTTTCTCTTTATATTTTCAAAATATAAGTAATTATATTTTATACTTTATTATTTTAAGAATAATTATTTATAATCAATATAATTTAAAATTATTACTTATAATAATTTTTTACACTATTAGAAAACTATTACACATATATTTTAATTAATTTAAATATGATACTTAACATGACTAACATATTTTTAATAATATATACAACTAATTACCACCTACATCTATAGAATATATACATTAATAAAATCCCTAATTATAAGTTACATTTTATAAATAACATTTCAATTACATAAACACCTTATCTAAATTTTATAAACGTTCAATATTAATTAAATCATAAAAAAAGAGTAATTTATACATCCATACATTCATGTATTGATACATATTAAATAAATAAATCATACAAACAAAATAAGTAACATTTGGACAATAAAAATTTTTAATAGAAATTTTACCCTTTTTAAAAATACAATAATATATATTGATAAATAATTATTTGAGATCTTCGTAGCAAATACTAAAGGAGAAGAATGGGATTTGGAGGGGGCACCCCTTCTATAAAAAACACCTGGTCGGATTCCTGAACCCCATTCACACTTCCTTTTCCACACGAAGGAATCATGAACCATGTTCACACTTCTTTCACGGATATAAGAATTGTGAATGAGGTTCACACTTATCCAACCCCATTTTTAAAAATATCGGGAACCCTATCCCTTAAAAAAATTAAAATTCCATTAAAACCCCTTCCCTAGGTGTCGTGTATTTCTCTCATTCCCCTAACCTTTTAAGAATTAAGAAGAAAACTAAATATATTATTAATAAAAATAAAAATAATTTCATTATTGTTCAAATATCATCTACTGAGGATTTTACTATCAGTAGTAGAGAATAATTTATTGGGACCCTAAAAATAGTTAGGGAGGGTGAGGTTGGTCCTTCATTTTAAAAAAAAATCATATAATATGGTGTGGGGGCATGCTATTTGGGCCAAGAGACAAACATGATTAATTGAATCTAGTTTTAAACTTGTAATAAAACCACAAAATTATGGATTGATTATTAACTAGATCATAACTTGACGCACAATAAATAGGTATCATTGTACACCTAGTTTAACAATCACAAGTAATCGGATTAAAATGATTCAAATTCTCTTGATAAAATATTTAACATCTAATTATATATTTGTACCATATATTTTTGATATTTTATCATCGTCGAATAGTTAATCTGATAGTCAATGAAAATACTATTATGTGGAGATCGTAAAATGGAAATAATTGATATTGCATCAAACACATTGTCAACAACGTTTGAAATAAATTTCATGATAAATCTGTGAAGAATACTATACCTAAGCTTGATATACATTTTGTTTCTTATTTTTTGTACTATGTCAACGCAATGATAAAATTAATTTATGTGTAAGATAATCACTTTTCTATAGCATATGAACCAAATCATTGAAGGTTTGAGTAGGGTTTGGAAGGAATTTGTAAGGCTAGTCAAGGGGTGTGATTACACGATGTAGATTTCTAAAGATATGTGGACATCAACATATGATGGGGGGATGATACAATCACATGAACACAAACATTTTGGAGTGCATAAATGACCTCTTCAAAGGGCTCCACAAGAAACATATAACTGGTTTAATTCAGTAGAAAGTTTATTGTTGTGTAAATTACTTCATAGAAAGAGGAAGAAAAACTTATAATCTTGTGGAACTGGTATTATGTAACGGGTGGGACCTATATATCCCTCCAATGCATTAGGTAATGATGGATGAATCATGAGTATAGATGTTATGCATGAACCTGATTACATTTTCAGAATGTTATACATGGACTCAGTTGCATGTCCATATGTTTATGCATGAACTTGATTACATGTTCCCAATGTTATGATTGAAGTTTATTATGTGTTCATAATGTTATGCATGAACCGAATTACATGTTCAAAATGTTTTTCACGAACTTGGTTGAATGTATATAAGTTTATGTTTGAACCTGATTACATGTTCACATTGCTATTCATAAACCTAATTTCATGATCACAATATTATTCGTGGACTTGGTTGCATATCCATAAGTCTATGCAAGGGTCTAATTTCATGTCTTTAACTTAACAGGTAAACCTATTTCAACTCATACATGTTCACAATGTTATATGTTGATGTATATTCCACATTCGCATGTATTATTATGATGTTATGTTTTCATGGGTTATGTTCCCAGTTATATCATGATTAATGTCTTATGAACTTCCAATATTTATACTATTTCTCAGGATTATAATATTTTTATGTTTGGTAGGACCTTAAAATGTTATGCTCGCGTTCTCATACCCTTATAAAGAATTATGGAAAACACTTTCTTAATCATCTTATGTACCAAAGAGTGGGAAAATGGTACTAATACATGAAGATATCCTAAATACCTCAAGGAGAATAAAATTCATTACTTCTCTTGAGAGATGGATCATAATATTTCATCAATGGAAGCATAATCATAAACAATCTTGATAGAGGATGATATTGTTTCAATAAACTCTTACCACTAGGTAACTTTGAAATATACTCCCCATGTAAGAAAATGAAACTTCATGAAGATTAAAATATCATGAAAATAATGGGATTCATGATTTAACATGTCAAATGTAGTACATACAGCTTATAGAAAAATATAGGTGCATAAGATGGCATGTGTCTCAAACAAGAAAAATTGAGAAAAAATTACTTACCAATTTGTTAACTTTTAAAAAATAAAGTCCATGAAATAAAGATCAACAAATGGATATGTAAATACCCATAAATTTAACTATAACAATCATAGAATACAACGATGGTCAGTATACACACCACATAATAATTATGAGGTCAACATGGATTGTGTGTCACAATAAAGAAAAATGACTTGAGTAACTTTAGAATCGTGATCACCGTGAAATAATAACATCAATTTAAAGCTTTAAATATAATTTAATAAAGGAAATTAATGATATAAAGTGTCATAGGGAAGTATATAAACCACAAAAAATAAGTGAGTGTTGAATATAACATGTTTCTCGTGAAAATAAAAAGTGACAAGAAATTCCCATACCTTAAGTATTTAATTTCTTCATACACTTTTGAACCAACTATATGATAAATATAAGTTTATTATACATCTAAAATAGAACCATATTATTATATCTAATACCATATATAATTTGGTTATGACTTTATATTACCCATTTATTAACAACTCCCACTACAAAAAAGGTCATTAACAGTGGGTTTTTTTGTAGACTGGTGACGGTTTAAACTGCCACCTAATACTATATTGGTGGTAAATAAAATCAAAGCATATAGCCCAATCTCTATTCATTTAGAAAAGGTTTTTTTTATTTCATGACAATTTTTTTATGTGTCATTTTTGGAACATTTATCAGTGGTTTCATGTTTATTTAGTGGCAATCATTTTATTTAAAAAAAATATCTGGGGGAATTTTATATAAAATGAAACTTTCTGCCACAGAACAAATTAATGAAATTTTTTTTAGAAGTAGTTAATTGTAAACATGGGTAAAAAAAATTTATTTAATGTATTTATCTGAGATTACTAAAAACTGCTTCTAAATCCAATTTTTTAAAATTAAATAATAGAAAATGGATCATATATACATCTTATATCCACAGTCATATATAGAAACATCCAAATTCATCACAACCTTAGTCTTAGTATACCCATACATCTGTAAACAAATACCTAAGTCATCAATATATATATATATATATTATTTCCAACAACAACTGATAACTAATATACATCCACATCATGACCTCCACTACATCTATCTACCTCCTCATCATCTCATCAACTAAAACAGACCACATCATCTCATCAACTATAACAAAAAAAAAATAAAACTAAACATAATAAATTAGAACTACAATAGAAAACCAGGAGAATATCATTGATCAGAATGGTCAAACTCCTACCTAGTGCCAACATCTTCCACCTATAATTAAAATGAGAACATTTAAGAAAATAAATGAAAAAGAAAAAAGACACAAAATATATTCAGAATACTGTACATTAAATTTGTTATTTTGTTAATCAAATAGTAATTTTTTAACATAAAACAAATAATATATAATGAAAAACTCTTTGAAAACATAAATTGACCTATTTAAGATAATATTCAACACTTATGACTAAAAAGGGATAAGTAAATATTTTAATTTAGTTTTAAAGAGATGCATGGTGAGCTTAAAAAATGAACATAATAAAAAAAAATTGAAGACTTTGATATCAAAACATTTTCAATATTTAAAAAACAACTCAATGGTGGTTTCCTAATGATTTCACATCAATTTATGGTCATTTTATATGGTTTTGACCATTCCATGCACATTTTAGTGTTTTAAAGCACTAAAATGTGTTTACGACCATCATAGAAAAAACATAAATTGAAATGATGTGTCATCAGTTCCTTTATTTTGAAATTAAACCTAAGGTTGTTTTCCATAGATTTCAGGGCAATCTAAAGTCATTTGCTCATTTTGACCCCCGATACTTGTTTTTAAAGGCTTTTGTACCTTTAAAAAGTGTTTACCAAGTAATTTTGGCCACACCACATGTTGTATTGATGTGTTGTCTACGCGTACATGTCAAAAAAACTCAACGGTTTTTGTCCCATGATTTCACATCAATATGAGGTTTTTTGCTATGGTTTTGACCATTCCACCCATGTTTTAGTGTTTTAAAGCACAGGAAACACATTTATAGCCATACCAACCAAAAATTAAGCCATAATTACTTGAAATTAGTTCCGATATTTTAAAATTAAATCTATGGTCAATTTCCTTTAATTTTTAGGTAATCTGAAATCATTTTCCTAGTTTTAACCCCCCGAAACTTGTTTCTAAATACTTTTGTACATTTAAAAAGTGTTTACCGAGTAATTATAACCACACCACATGTCATATTGACGTTTTTTCAATGTGTATATGTCAAAAGAAATTCACATGTTTTTTCCATGATTTCACATCAATCTGAGGTCGTTTGTTTTGGTTTTGACCCTTCCAAACATGTTTTAGTGTTTTAAAACATTAAAAATGTGTTTTTGTACATCCATGGAAAACTATTATTTACAATTAAATTTAGATGATTCCATAAACATAATAGATGACTTATGGATCATTTTCCTAAAGTATAATAATAATTCAAATACTTTTTCTTGGTTTTGAATAGGATAGTGGTCATTTTTTTCTAAAATGGACGTCAATTTTAAATAAAAAGACGCACTTGGAGACATACTGAGCACATCATGTATTGGATTGAGGTGAGGTTGATTCCTATACATCAAAAATTACTTATAGATCATTTTACTAAAGTATCAAAACAATATGAATGCTTTTTATTGGTTATAATTTGATCATTTTTCCATTGTTCTAAAATTAATGTCAATTTTAAATAAAAAAAGAAACACTTAGAGTCATATTGGTCACATCGTGAATCCGATTAAGGTACAAATGATTACTACATGTCTCAAATTAACTATTGATCATTTTAAAAAATTATAAAAACAATATGAATTTTTTTCTTAGTTTTTACTAAGTCACTTGTCTTTTTTAGTAAATTATTTTTAAAATGGGAACTCACTCTTTGACTCATACCTATCATATCATGTATAGGATTGTTATGAGACTGATTCCTACACATTTTAAATGAACAATTAATCAATTTATTTAATTATCAAGAAAATATGAGCATGTTTTCTCAGTTTTAAATTAGTGGAACTTTTTAAACTAAAATTTTGATTTTAAACAAATAACGAACACTTTGAGACATATTTGGAACATCATGTATCAGATTGAGGTATGACTAATTCTTAAACATAAAAAATTACTTATAGATCATTTTTCTAAAGTTAAAAACAATAATAAATTTTTTTCTTGGTTTTGATAAGGTCAATTGTTATTTTTACTAAAATGGATGTCGATTTTAAATAAAAAGACACACTTCGAGATATACTGGGGACAACCTATATCGGATTGAGGTGAGATTGATTAAAACATATCAAAAATGAATTATGTATCATTTTTATAAATCATGAAGAAAATCTGAATATGTTTTCTCATTTTAGAGTAGGTTAGTTTTCCTTTTTACTAAATTGATGTCAATTTTAAATTAAAATATGCACTTGGAGTCATACCAGTCACACCGTGCATCAGATTTAGGTGTGGCTGATTCCTACATGAAGAAAATGGATTATGGATCATTTTAATAATGTATCAAAATAATATAAATGTGTTTTATTGGTTTTGAGTATGTCACTTGTCTTTTTTACTAAATTTTCATTTTAAAAATATAAAACACACTTTGATTCATACAGATTACAGCATATACTATTTAGATGTGAGACCAATTCCTACATGTCACAAATAAAATATGCACTGATTTACTAAATTATCATGAAATTTTGAGCTCATTTTCTTGATTTTCAGTGAGTGCACTTTTTGAACTGTAATGTCAATTTTAAGCAGATAACAGACACATTGAGTCATACCGGGAACAATGTGTATTAGATTGAGGTGAGGGTGATTCATACACATATAAAATGACTTATATATTATCTTATTAAAGTATAAAAATAATCAAAATATTTTTTCTTGATTTTTAGTGTTACTGTTGTCATTTTTAGGAAAATTAATATCAATTTTAAATAAAAAGAATCACCTGGAGTCATACCGGTCATACCGTATGTCAGATTGAGATGTGGATGATTCCTATACATCCTAATGTCTCAAAAAAATTATAGCTTCTAATTTTACCATGATTTATGTTCTATTTATTTTCCAAACTATCAACACTACATATTGACTCAATGTTATTAGCCAAAAATCTTTCTCACTGTTGAAATACAAAAGAGAAAATGAGGCTCATACGTCCATTATATCATGATAATTCATCATAATAAGCATATGAAATTCCTCTAATCTTCACAATTTCAAAAATGAGAAAAGGTTTATGGATAATAACATCATATCAATATGCAGTGTTTTCAGTATGAAAAAGAAAGGTAGTGAAAATAGAAATTAAAGTAACATTGGTAGAAAGAATTTTTTTTCTCTTTTGTGAATTTTTTTAGATTTTTGAAATAAGAATATATCTTCCCAAAATACATTTTAAAAAGTATAAATAAGTATCATAATAAAGTTATAATTAAATTAACATACAATTAGTAGATTAAATGATGAAAAAAATAATTAAATATGTAGTAGGATTTCACCTTTTCAGGACAGTTATATGAATTCTTGATGTATTTTATTGTTGTTATTATCTCAGTTTCAGGATTGAAGTCTATTATCTCATGAGCATGAAAATATTTGAACAAACCACCCCAACTCGAACAAAATAATCCACCTATATAATAAAAAATTATGATATGAGTAAAACAAAAAGAATTCAATTAAATATAAATCTAAAAATATACATTTTGAGTATAAAGAAAACCCTTGAACATTATAACAGATACCGAACATGTCTTCCTAAATTTAGATTTGTAAGATGAAGTGTCTTTCTTGATAAAGATAAAATTATTTGTTGTTATATATTTATATTTTAATTTTTTTTTAATTTTTTACTACGGTAACATGTTTTTACCTATATAAATTATGTTTTAATAAACTTATAAAATATCCCATATAAAAATATTTTTGTGTGTTCATACTTTGTTTTTATGAATTTAATGTAAAAGAAATTATAATCATGATAAAACATACATTTAAAATAAAACATTTTATAAATTAGAAAACTATTTTCCCAAGAAAAGTGATATTTTTACTATTAGTTTTTCTTAATATTATAATGCATTGATTACCAACAGAATTTCTATTAATATAATCATATATATTTGCAAACATAATTATAGTGTCATTATTTTTAATAGATCAATCTAATTTATTAGTTAAATGTTAAAAAGTATTAATAAAACAATTCACCAAAAATAATATTTTTACCATTATCATTATCATCAATATTAATAATTTATTCCATAAAAGGCACAATAATTAGTACATAATTTTATAATATTTATCTTAAATAAAATTTACATTATATGTATATAATATCAATAGGTGAATAAAATATATTTTTTAATTTAATATACTAAATCGATTTTCTGATTAAAATATTACATATGTTTGAAAATTTATATTCAAGATTTTTATAAATACACAAAATTATATTTTTTGATTATATATATATATATAATATAAAAAGGATTAAAAAAATTTAATCCATTATTCAACTATAGTAATATAATGAAAGTAAATTTTTTAGAACAATTGTTATATTTCACTATTTAGCTAGAAAACAATTATTTATGATAATTATGAAAAACATATTCATAAGATAATATTTACATGTTAGAATCAAAAAATGATTTTTTATTTTATAAAATAAAAAGAAATATTTATAGTAAAATATATATATATTATTAAATTTGTTTTTTTAGCAATATTACAGTTACTAAAATATTTAACACTATATGAGCTTATGATATGTTACGAATACCCAAAATATTCAACTATATATGTCTACCATGGATCTAAAAGATAACACACCCCCTTATACCAGTGTAGAGAATGCACCCTAGAGAACACCATCTGTTCATGCTATATGTTGTGTTTCTATTTCCAATTTTAAGGCTTCCATGGATTTTACCAAAGTAAATTTTTATTTTATTTTCACAGAAAGACCATTTTGGGGAAAATCATAAAACCTTACAAAACTGAAACAACATTGCAGCAAGAGATAACCAAAAAACAAAAAACAAAACCACACCTCACTGTATGGGCTACCCATCCAGATCAACCATGTACGTACATGCTAGGTCTCTGATATCAATATCTAGGTGTGTGGGAGGCAAAAAAACTCTCTAACTTGATTGCAATAAAATCAGTCTACTCCAGAAGAATTATGATGAAATAATGATGAGTTACAATCAAGGTGAAAGAGGTAAATTATATTATTCCTTTAATATTAGTAATTTATTAATAATATAGTTGTATAATAAACCATTTTATCTATTATATAGAAGCATATATAAAATGATATCAATCCAATTAATCTAGGGAATTAATATCCTATAAGTGTGATAACCAAATCCATACCCATAATACCTTTAACCCCTACCCTATTCTTTATATAAATAAACTCTCTATGAGGGAGTTTTCTAGGAGAAACTAAAAAAGAAACAACTATAATGACCTATTCACTAACCAATAAATTGTAATATAATACCATGTATACCTAAACTTAGAACCATGGAGAGAAATTACAATAAAATAACCCCCTTGAGGAATAATAGATTTAGGGTGATTATGGAGAGGATGATGCAACCTTTAAGTGGGGGTCTGCGTTGCCGCTGATGAGGGGATTCGAGATGGGGAGTGGTAGGTTATAGGTGGGGTCCACATCACCACCAAATAGGGGAACCGAGCCGGGGAGAGGGAGATAAGAGGGGGGGTCTACATCTCCTGTTGGTAGGGGAAAAACAATTCGGGAAGAGGTAGGTTAGAGGGGGGGGGGAAGGTCATGGGGGTTGGGGTCGAAGGGGGGTTTCACGGGGGGTTGAGGTATCTTTTGAAAAGAGAGGATATAGGTAAGAGGATTCGGGGGAATGAGGGTCACAAGTTTGAGGTTTCCACTTTATAATTGAGAGGAGGAGGCGGAGGGGTGGGGAGAACGAGGGTTGTAGGGCCAGGGTTGCCGCCAGGGAATGAAGGGGAGGAGGTAGAAGGGGTGGGAGAATGGGGGTCGCAGGGGTCATAAGGTCTAGGTCACTGTCGAGGAATGAAGAGGAGGATTTTGGGTGAATGAAGTGGTGGAAAGGGGTTTGGATCCCATATAGGGAGTGGGGGAGGTTGATGAATTATTTTTATTTAAACATTTAGAGACAATTTAATTGAAACTACCGCTAATTGTTAAATTAATAAAAACATTATGGTTGTTTCATAAAACCACCACGATATTATATATGTGTTAAAAAAGCCTGAGAACAAGTTGTCAAGCCAACCCATACCCATAAAATATTTTAGAGAAATGTAAATGACAAGACAAAGGATAAAGATGAACACAAATTCTTTCCCTCCATCAAGGAAAAGAATAAAGGATCAAAAGGATCAGGGTCATACCCTTGTTCAAACTCATAGTCCTCAGTAGCATCATCATTTTCCCAGTCATATTGTGGAATCTTTTTCTTGAAGAGCATAGAGTACTTCACTCTGAGATTTTTCTGCTCCATGGTAGGCTCATTGGAAGACAACCTGGTGGAGATTTACCATGCCCATGTGTACCAGTCCAATCATCAAGACCATGTCCTCTACCACATTTTTTGGATGAAGACCCCATGACCAAGTTTTAGCATGATTCCAAGCCCCTCCAGTCTCTTCCCTTTACAAACCCAGGGAAGTGTTACTCATATTCATCAAAGGTAAGACCAAATTGTCTTTACCTTCCCTATTGGATGAAGTCAATTATTTTTCTTGGATCAATTCTTGATCCACTTTAGCCTTAATAGACACTTCAAGTTTCTACAAATCATCAGAATCATCAGCAGAATCATCATGATCATGGTCCTCTATGTTCTTTGAGGGTATGTTGGCCCTCACTCTGAATTGAATCCATGAAATGATTACCCATTACGCCCTGCACAACAAGGGAATTCATGCTCATTCCCAGGTCACCTGAAACTGGGTCCTCAACGGCATCCCCATTTTAAAAAATTTGCACCGAAGACTTAGAAGCCTTCTTGGAAGACCCAAAACATGCATCAACACACTGATACAAATCATCCCCCCTATGACCACTCAACATAGATCACTTTACATCTTCTTGTTCATCTAGAATTAGAGAAACCTACATCTTAAATCTAGTTGGCTAGTGATCATTGACACCACTGAGAATCTGCCCATCAAAATGAAATTTCCATAAATATTTTTTAATAAAATTTTTCTCTTCATTACCACAAGTATTATAGAAACTACAGATCCTAGATCAATTGAAAGACATGACACCATGTACAGTCAGCCTGCAGTCATTACAAAATTTTGGGACTTTTTCATATTCAACCCTTAACTCGTGTTCATCCAAATCTTCCGAAAGAAAAACCTTATCAGCCAAAGTTGGGGCCAAGTAAACTTATACCAAAAATTTGGAATAATTTCTATATTGAAACATCTATGTTTTTTTATAAAGCTTAATCGGAACACTAATTGATAATGCAATGTCACATAGTATCTTTGGATTCCACAATAATTAATTAAGTTAAAAAATCTAGACCCACAACTGCATAGAGGAATTGAATACCTCAATGAGATTGATGTTATTATCCCACTCACAAAGATGCAAAATGGTAGGTTTGAGATAGGTTGAGCCATGTTCCCATGTTCACATCTCCGTGTCAATGTTATGTTTCAGGTAATATCTTCTTTAATTTTCATATATGTTTTGACTTTTTATTATTGATCCTTTTAGATAGATCATGAATAAATTATTTACAAAATAAAAAACATGGTATAAATATAATGTATATTTAGTATATAAGTAATTATAGTTATCTATCTAAGATATAAATAATAAATTAAACACACCTTTCATGGAGATAGTAGACCAAATGTACGCATGAATGATGCTTCTATTTTATAATCGTATTGAAAAAAAGTATGTAAATGAAATATATGTATATATATAGTATAATTATAGTATAACTATTATGTAATATATATTATATACATTTAATAAACACCTTCTTAATCTATACCCTAGAAATTGTGAATGAATGACATTGCTTTGAGGTGGCGGTAGACCACACTTCCATTAATGAAGTTATTGTACTCACACAAAACAAAAAGAATAAAGGTATGTTATATATAAAAATTATAGAAGAATAAAAACAATATGAATATCACATATATAATATATAAACAGTCTGTCTATCATAATTCCCATAAATGAAATGTTTTAAATAAAAAAACAACATTGTTCCATGAGGTGGTAGTTCTCCATATACAAGAACGGTAAGTCTGTTACCCATTAGATTGAAGTGTGTGTAATTTTAGGTAGAAAATTTATCATAAAACATATATATATATTTTATATTGAGGATATTATATATTCATGGAATAAAAAGTATTTTGGTACTATAGAAATAAAATAAATGAAAGGATCTTGAAGAAGGATGTTGCCTCCTCTTTGGGTAACTTCTTTTGGTTTGCACCAAAGGGATTCCATGGTTGTATTTGTATCCAAAGGGAGGATTCAAGGAGGAATGGGTGGAAGTTGGTAAGTTAATTAAGAATATATTTTCTGAAATTAATTGATTTTAGATGTGTGAAAAAGGGTCATAGGTGGTTTCCTTTTATAGGGAAGGGAAATGACACAATTGGCATTTTTCAAAACAAGTTAGGTGTACCCATATTTTTACCTAAAAAATTATAAAAAACCAAAATAAATCATCAATGAATGGTTTATGAATGTAATATTACCATATTATGGGTGTTTGAAATGTGACTAGGATATTTTTTTCTATAAGTTTAATGTATATTCTCTTCTTAAGCTTAATTTTACATTAATCATTATAATTAATCTTAATCACCTTCACTAATAATTTTGGTAAAAAATTGAGTTGATATAATTAGAATATAAATATTATATAGATTAATATTTTTTTTTTCAATTTTTATAATTTCAATTCACATAATTAAAAAAATTAATTTTAATGCTAATCTCGTCGACGTGGTGAGAAAGTGGGTTTTGAAAGATAGAATGTTCAAATTTTCATTAAGGTTTTTTATCTAAATTCAATATAAAAATAATTAAAATGACATAAATTAGATTAATATAGGTATAATTGATATATTATGTCTTTAAAACCAACTTAAACTATAATTAATCTATATAAATAAATTATACAAAAAAGTAATTTTGAATTAAAATTCGGTTTTTTTACTATTCATCTAAAAAATGAAGTTTCTTAGAAAAATCCAAAAAATTCACCCTAAGATAAATTTGATATTCTGAATTCAAAAATGATTTTTATTTTATCAAATTTAGTCTCTAAATGTGTCAAGAATTAATTTTTTTATTGTTCACAGAAGGACATAAATATTTGTTCTTTTGAAAAAAAAAATATTTCCAAACTTATAGAATTTATAAAAAATTATATGTTTTATCATCATATTTTTTTATTTATATAAAACGATTATAAATAATATATAAAAAGTGGTTATTAATATTTGTATTATAATGTTTAATGAAAATGTTATAATGATCTCATTTAATTAATTATAATTAAAAAATGTTGTTTTGTTGAAACTCGGTGTTTCATGTAATGCAGACACGTTAGTGTTACGTATAACACAATACAATTCAGTGTTTCATGTAGCACAAAATTATGTTAGGGTATAATATAAAGAAACATTAACATATTATAGCATAAAAAGAAATAATAATTTTTTTTTCTTTCATATAACACAAACTATATTCAGTGTTGTGTGGAATGAAAAATTTCAAAAAGATTAAATTAATTTGAAAAACAAATTCACAAAAACATGGGGTGATACATTCTACCCCCATTAAAATGAACTTTTTCCTCAAAATTTCTTAGGTTATAAATGGTTTAATACTTTTAAGTTTTAATAAAACTCGCATTGTAAAAATTAACACTGATACTTCCTTTAAAAATGGAAAGTTGGAACCATAACAGTTACCCAAAGTAACTCATAATTGGGTTTCCATGTAAAACAAAAATTGGTGGGAACTGAAAACATAGACATGGAGGAAAATCATAAATATTATTATGGAGTAATTGATGCAATTAATTAAAAATAAGTGAATAATCAATGAAAATTTTTGGGACTCAAAGTCATAAATCTGTGATTATTTAAAACACCACTAATTCAACAAAAATGAAGGTACTAAGAAAATAGTTTTTTTTGTTCATTTTCTTAATGTTGAGTAATTATTTTATTGAACAAGAATATAAGTAAATATATTGTCTTGATATAATTCTATAAACAAAATTTCATTCTTTGGTTATGCTTTGATCAATTTATAATTCATCCATTACTTCATGAAATGGATATCTAGAAACTAACTTTGATGCCTTAAGAAATAAAATACAATTTTAACAAATATTAAGGCCAATTAAAGAATGAAATATCTAACTATTTGTCTCTAACTATTTTTAAAAATCAATACGATTAATTCATTAATCTATAAACATAAAAATTAATACTACTGGTTCATCATTAATATTTATTCATTAAATTGTTTAACTAAAAAATAATAATTTCACATTAACTAGGACATCATATATGCCAACGGTTGGTGTGAAACCTTTATTTTCCTTTGGTCATGGGTTCAATAAATACAAACATTCCATACTTGATAGGGTGTCATCGTACATATGGGGTTTCCTTTTCTAAAACCACATTGATATAATTTCCAAAATAAATATGATGGGAATTCAAGAAATAAGGTTAATCACTAAATATCCTTTTAACTAAGGTTTTCAATACAACCTCAATATATAAATACTTTATTTGATGTTAAACATTGACATTCCATAAATTGTTATCCTTATAACCCTTCCCAAAGATGAAAATCCTAAATTTTAGAAAGAAATTCATGAAGTTATCTTAACATTGATTCCCCATATATCATAATGTAGCTCTGGTTTTCACATTCCAAACTTGTGAATACCCACATAATATATTCTATCGAAACAAGGTAATAACCTAAATAACTATAAATCTATTCAGAAAAAATGAATTATTCCTTATTCCAAATATTACTTGATATATTCCTTAAATCCAATAAGTTTTAAACGTCATCCATGATAAGATAGACTAATTTTCCAATAAATCATTTATTATCTTTGATGTCATAAATATTTTCCAATTTACTTTATCCAAATCACCAAATATTTATCCATATAAAATATTATTTTCTCATCCTTAAGAATGTGTTAAGGGTTATCTTCCCTTAATATAACCTTTCCATTAAATCAATTTTCGAGGTCCTCAGTATCATTTAATACATTCTTTAAAATATAAAAAAATCTACAAACAATCCTTCTATACTTAATGATTCATATAACATAATCTATGAATTCCAAAACATATAAACTTCAATCCCAAAATGTTATTCATAAACCATTACTAAAGCTTCATCAAATTATTCCATAATACCTATTTTTAGTAATATGAAATATGAATCATGTATTAAGGTTCCTGAACCTTCATCTAATCATGATTCTTCTGTTTAATGTAAAAAATACTTGAAGAACATTCCATACCATTCACATGCAGTTTGTGGTATCCTTATATTCAGAATTATATCCAGTACTCATACCATCATTCTGATTCTATTTATAAGGTTTCCATATATGACATTGATTTTTATAATGCCCATACTTTCCACATCTAAAACATTCAATGTTAACCTAGTACCTTTTAGTTACTTATATTGACTAAGACCATAATGCATAGGGTGAAAAATTATTATGACAGAAAAAAAATCCCATAATCATGAAAATATAATTATAGGATGTGTGAATAATGACACATACTTATTTAATCAATGAAGCCTTAGGTTTATCCTAGGTTATTCATAGTCATATTATATTTAAATCCTTAATGATAGTTCAGAAGGAGTTTCTGAATTCTCAAAGCATATCTCTTGAGAGTGTCAAACCAGGTGCACAGTAAGGCCCATTATTGTATGCCAAGTTACACTCGAGTCAAACCTGACACACCTTGTCACAGTTGTTACTCCTATGTACATTTGTCCTAGAACTACCTCTACTTTTTGTATCCAAACATGGATGTATTTTTAAGAATTCACTCACTCAATCCTTTACCAAAATTCTAGAACATTTTTATAAACATTAAGTCATCCTTAGACTTATCCTTAGAGACACCCCTAAACATATCCTGAGTTATATCCCTAGGGATATCAATAATTTTTTATTCCTATTTTTCAGAGGTTGAATAAACCACCATTTGACACCAATGATAGAGACTCGTACTTCACATACATGGATATTACCTCATTTTATATTAATATTTAGAACATTACAAAAAATGCATGTCCGAGGACTATAATAGTTTAGTGTATTTGGAAACTTGGAACACATTCATCAAAATTGGTGAAATATCTTTGAATTCTTCCTTAAAGATCTTCCCCTTTAGTAGTCTTACTTAAAACCATTATTCATAACTTGGGGAAAAGAAACATAAGAAAGGGGTGAGATCAAACACTCATTAAGGGTTAATAAAGAAAATCCATAATCATAACATGAACATAAGGGTATGAGAATGTGAGAATAAAATTTGAAGATCATGCCCTCCAAGAAAATATTATAATCCTTATAAATAGAATAATTATGGTTAGTTCATAAGACATGAATCATAATTTAATTGGGAACATAATCCACGAAAACATAACATACAAATAAAACATGGAATTGTGACATATACATCAATGGATAACATCATGAACATGTATAATTAGGAATAATTTCACCCATTAAGTTAAGGACATGAAATCTGGCTCTCACATAGATTTATGGGCATGCAACTAGGTCCACGCATAATTTTGTGAACATGTAATCAGGTTATTACAAAACATTGTGAACATGTAATCAGGTTCACTCATAAACTTATAGACATGAAACTGCGTCTATGTATAACATTTTTAACATTTAATCAGGCTAACACATAACATTATGAACACATAATAAGGTTCAATCATAAAATTTTGAACATGTAATCAGTTTCACACATAATATTATAAGCACATTATATGGTTCACTCATAACATTGTGATCATGTAATCAGGTCCACACATAAACTTATGAAAATGAAATCTGGTACATGCATAACATTATGAACATTTAATCTGGTTCACACATAACATATATACTCATGATTTATCCATCAATACTCAATAAATTGGAGGGTGATATAGGTCCAACCTGTTACATAATACATTTGCCACAAGATTATATGAAATCATCATATCATAACCCATGAAATTAAATGGGTATCATAAACATTTCATCATATCATTAACTATGGAAAAGAGATAGGCCACATAATCATTTAATCAAAGCATAACCTATGAAAAGAAGCATGTTTCAAAAAAATATAACCCATGGAATAGAAATGGATTTCATAAGAATCATTCCATAAAATCTTAAACAATTAAAGATATAATATGATTATAACCTTGTCAAAATTTTCCATAAGATAATTAGTAACGTCAAAATATATCATCTTATATGGAAAATAATTTTCAAATATCTTTTTAATTTTTTTGAGGAAAACATCCTTTCTTCTTTGAAAAGTCTTTTTAAAATAGAAATCCTTTAAAAACACCTTTTATTTGAAAATTCATGGAAAATTTTGAAATAAATATTGGAATAATTTTTAAAACCTTTTTAAACTTATAAAACAAGCTTGAAAACACTTTGAAAACCGTTTTCCTTGAAATCATATAAAAGATGCTTGAAATTGTTTTTGAAACCTATTTTGGTTGAAAACTTATAAAATAAGCATTAAACCCCTTTAAAATCCTTTTTCCTTGAAATATGAAAAATAATATTCAATTTTTTTTAAAACCTTTATCTTATAGAACACATTGAAAACATATAAATAAATATTGAAAATGTTTTGAAAACAATTTATTTGAAAATACTTTAAAAACCTATAATGAAATATTGAAAATGTTTTGAAAACCATTTCTTTGAAAACACTTTGAAAACTTATAAAGAAAGATTGAAAACATTTCGAAAATATTTTCTTTAAAAATTCTTTCAATATTTATAAATAAATATTTAAAATGTTTTGAAACTATTTTCTTTGAAATCACTTTGAAAACTTAAAAATAAATCTTGAAAACATTCTGAAAACCATTTTGTTGAAAATACCTTGAAAACTTATAAATAAATATTGAATATTTTGAAAAAAATTTCTTTAAAAATAATTTTAAAATTTAAATAATTCTTGAAAACATTTTGAAACCCATTTTAGAAATAAAGGTTTTGAAATAACACGGATTTCCAACCAAATAGAGAGGTAAAGTCAATTTTCTTAAAAACAATTTCTTAATCAAAATATATTTAAAAGAGTGTAAAAATGGTATTAATACATGAATATAACATGAATATATAGAGTGTAATATAATTCATGAGTTCTCTTGAGATATAGATCATAATATTTCATCAAAGGAAGCATAATCATATACCATCTCGATAAAGGATGAGATTGTGTCAATAAACTATTTGCACATGGAAAATTTGAATTATAATAACTATGTAATAAAATTAAATTACATAAATCTTGAAATATCATTAAAATAATTGTATTCATTATTTAACATGTAAAATGTAGTATATACACCTCATAGAAAAATATAGGTGCATAACATGGCACGTGTCTCAAAGAAGGAAAATTGAGACAAAATTACTTTACCAATTTGGTAACTTTTTAAACACAAAATACATGAAAGAATGTGCATAAAATGGATATGTAAATAAACAAAAATTTATGTATAATAATCATATAATACACTGATGGGAATTATACACACCACATAAGAATTACAAGGTGAACATGGCATGTGTCTTGTGGAAAATAAAAGAGAGACAAGAAACCCTTACTAATTGAGTAAATTTAGAATAATGATCCCCATAAAATAATAACATCAATTTAAAGATTTTAATATCATTAAATAAAGTAAATTAATGATATAAAATGTCATAGGGAAGAATATACACCACACAAAATAATCGAGTGCTGAATATGGCATGTATCTCACGGAATTAAAAAGTGAGATGAAATTCCATTACATTAAGTCTTGAATTTATTCATACACATTAAAACCTACTGTATAATAAATATAAGTTTATTATAAATATATTAAAAACACATATTATTATATATATATAATACCATATATTATTTTTATGACTTTATATTACCTATTTATTAACAACTCCATGTCGATGTTACGTTTTAGGTAATATCCACTTTATTTTTTGTATATGTTTTGACTTGTTATTCCTGATCCTATTATTTAGATCATGATTAACTTATTTCAATAATTTAAAACATGGTATAAATATTATATATTTTCATTATATATGTATTTATAATAATATATATAAGATATAAATATGGAACGAAATATACAGATCATGGAAATGGTAGGTCGTATGTACGCTTGAAAGATGCTTATGTTTTATTATTGTATTGAAAGAAAAAAATTAAATGAAATATCTATATATATATATATAATATTATTTCTGTATAAATATTATGTAATATATATGAAATAAAATTACAAAAACACATCCTTAATCCATCCCATGGAAAGTGTAAAAGAATCATATCGCTTTGAGAAGGCTCTAGTCCACACTTCCACAAACAATGTTATCATAGTCACAAAGAATGGAAAACATAAAGGTATGTTCTATATAAAAATTATAAAAGAAAAAATATATTATAAATATCACATATATCATATATAAACATAATTTAAATCATAATTCCTAACCATGAAATGTGGTAAATGAAAAAACGAACAAAATCATTTCGTGATGTGATAGTTCTCCATACACAAAAACGTTAAGTTTGTTACCCATTAAATGGAAGGGTGTGTAAGTGTAGGTAGAACCCTTATTATGACAACATATCATAATATTGAGAATATTTAGTCCATTATGTATTCATGGAATAAGAGTAATTGGGGTACTGGAGAAAGAAAATAAAAGGAAAGGTGCTTGAGAAAGGACGTTACCTCTTCTTTGGGTAACTCCTTTTAGTTTGCACCAAAGCGATTCCTTGGTTAGATTTTTTACAAAGGTATGATTCAATGAGTAATTTATGCATGTTAGGAAGTAAATTGGGAAGATATTGGTTGAACTTAAGTGGTTTTATAGGTGTGAATAATGGGTAGAGGTGGTGGACTATTATAGGGAAGGGAAATGACACGCTTAACATTTTTGAAAACAAGTTAGGTATACCCACGTTTTTACCTAACAAAAGTCATAAAAAACAACCAAAATAAATAATGAAATGTTTATGTTAGAAATATAGACATCCAAGGTGTTTTTTACAAGTGTATAGGTCCTTTGGGCCCTTAAGTTTAAGTTTTATTCTCTTCTTAATCTTTATTTTACCTTAATCACTGTGATTAATCTTTATCACTTTCACTAATATTTTTGTTAAAATATTTATTTTAACATATTGGAATATAAATATAATAAATATAAAAACCATGTATTTATATTTTTTAAAATTAAATTATTATAAGTATCAAAATTAAGTTTAATGCCAATCTCGGAGATGTGGTGAGAAAGAGGGTTTTTAAAGTGAGAATGTTCAAAAGTTCATTAAGATTTTATATCTAAATTAATTATAAAAATGATTAGAAATACCTAAATTTCATTAATATATTTATAATTTATCTATTTTTAGTTTAAAATAAACTTAAAATATAAATAAATTTTATAAATAAATTATACAAAAAATGGTTTTTTATTAAAATTCAGTATTGTTTTACTATTCATCCAAAAATGAAGTTTCTTAGAAAAATCCGAAAAATTCACCCTATGATAATTTCAAAATTATGAATTAAAATACAAAGTTTGTTTTTTCAAATTCATTTTATAATGGTGTCCAAAATTAATTTTATTATTATTCACAAAATGGTATAAAAATATGTTCTTTGAGAAAATAATATTTCCAAACCTATAAGGAATTTACCAAAAGTATTGTTTTGTAGAAACTCAGTGTTGCGGGTAATGCAAGCCACATCAGTGTTATGTATAATGCAAGACACATTAGTGTTTCATGTAACAAAAACTTTTCATGGTGATACATATAAATAAATATTAATATAGTGTAGAATACAAATCAATAATAACTTGGTGCTTCTATAAAACAAAAGTTATATTTAGTATTGTGTGAAATGAAAATTTTCAAAAATATTAAATTAATTAAAAAATAAATAAATTTTACAAAAACTCCCAGTTTTATAGGGGAACCACATTTTCACATTTTATATCTATTTATCTTTCTGTTTATTCTTATCATTTGTCCTATTTTTTTGTTATTCCTTGTTTATCAATAAATGTAGTATCACTTACTAATATATATAGTGTTTGAAACTCTTATTAAATTATTTTCATATGTACTCCCATGTATAACTGTAAAAGAGGATATGTATGACTTGAACTCTTTATCTCCCACAAAGAACCATGTAAGAGGCTTTTGTATAGCCTATACTATCCCAGTATAGTTGTCTATAAAAACCAAATCCATTTTGGGGATCAATTTATTTTATAATAAACTACTTAGCATTAGGTGATTGTCAAGTAAAGGGGATTATGTATTGGATTATGACTATAATCATTTAAATTTCCCTTGTGTGATTTATTATTTTCGTTTTCACTTGTTTTAAATAACAAATCCATATCGATTTAAAACTAAATAACAAAACTTACTTTGATAGTTAACTTTAAATTTTTTTAAATAAAGTGTTTTATTCAAATAAATTAGTTTCAAAAGAGACAAAGAGTTTTCAAAATTGTTTTTAATTGAGTTATGATCAAACTTCTAAGAAAATTTTTGTAATATAAAATTATATAATTCTATATTTTTAGTTGACTATGTGTTTTTTTATAAATTGGGTGATTTATGTTTTAAAATATTTTTAACATAAATTTTTACTTTTAAGCTCAATTCACCACCCTCTTGAGTGTTACACTTGGACAAATATTTGGATTAATATAATGTATATTTTTTCAAATAAATTTTACTATGATCTAGATGTATTTAACAATCTTAAATTTCTTGTAGATCTAAATTTTATTCCTTGTGGATAATCATATACAAGAATGAACAAATGCAAATCTACCACCTAATTTTAATGGAACTAACTATTCCAAATGGAAGATCAAGATGAAAATTCATTTTTAAAGTATGAGATTTGATACATGGACTATCATTTAAGATACATATGAAAAACCAATGCAACAAGCGTCATTAGTGGCATCAATGTATTATGTGTTCTCAATATTGAAACTATTTTCAATCCTTGTCACCAGTTACATATAATCATGTATTCCAATGAGTATATGAGTATCTCCATGTTCCAATATGTACCTGGGTATCCCTTTTTTTAAAAACCCACATAAAGAATTTATACCTCTACTGCACCAACTTCTTCTGTTTAAGGATAATTAAATATAATTCAAAAAAATTAATGGGGGGTATTGTCTGAACCTTGTAACTGGGTTAGTCCATGATCATAAGAATTGCATGAAATTTATATGATACCAACAAAACATAAAAAAGGAAATAAGTATCCAGAAAATTAGGCACATTAGAAGATTTAGAGTTAGGCCCAATCATTAGATATCGAGAAAGTGTTCCCAATATTATCATGATACATTGAGCGACTCAGTACCCAAGAAATTTAAACACTTAAGATGAACCACATACCAAAATTTTAGGCACTGGTTGGCCCATCCTCATCCATGTTTGTCACTATCGCAACAGATAAAGGGCCCGCCGCAGATTCCCTCAGACACCAGGGTCTGATTCTGGTCGTGGCCAGCATGGAGATCCAACAGAGGGACCCCCTCTAGATTATTACTCCATCAACTTCTCTAGAAGATCCACCCTATATCAGGTGAAGGGATTCACCTCATCGCTATAAAGTTTGTTCATAGTCCCATTGTCGGTCCCCAGGATCACTAGGCATGGGATTCACCAGACATCGAAGTGTCTGGTGAGGCTCCCAATGTTTTGATCCCAGAAGGGTAGCTCTAGCCAGGACATAGAACTGAAATAGGACCAGAAATAGGATTCCTCAAATCATTGAAAGCAAACACTATTTGGAACCCCTTTCCTTCATAGATAGAATTACCCAAGCGGTAGTTATATATCTGATTATAAATTAATTATGAATTACATGTGAAAATCCTCTTCTTATGTCTCCATTGTATTAATGTAGTTTATTAATATTTTTTTCATTGTACATGATCTCATGATTATGTAAACAAACAGTAAAACATGATTTACGACTAAAAACCGAGTTGGGATTACCTTCACAGGATGCTTCCACTATTCTCGAGAACTATATCAATGAGGTCATAAAGCTCTTTGATTTCTCATGCTGGCACCCAATAGTTGAATGCTAGTGATTTAAAATATTTAGTGCATGTTTTAGGATCTAGAGGATTTCTATATTAACACCTTTGAGCCACGACACACCATTAGTAAGTGAATTAAATCAGTAATTTCAAAATAACTATGTATTATTTACTATTTCATTTTATTTTTTTCATGCTTAAATTGAATTGAATGAGGTCCTTTGAGAAATTCAGGTAATTGGTTTTATGAATTCTTTTTTTGACATTAATCCAAGCCCAAAATTAAAATTATCTATTGTTCATGCTTCATTGTGACCCATGTTCCTTCAATCACAAATGGATGGAGCGACAACACATTTAGAGATAATATGACAACTAAGATGCGGAAGAAATTAAATATATTAGAAGGTATTAAATGTTCTTGAAAGATATCTCTAAAATGGAGGATATGTCAAGAAAATGAAGGATTAATATTATGAGGGAATGAGTTAACATTGATCATGCCCAAATTCCTGTCAAATTTCTAAATCCCTGGACATTCACCATTACATGAATAAAATAGAATTTGGATTGACCCTTTAACTTAATAATTCCTCAAAATAATAACATCAATTTACACACCATCACAATCCACACACAATCATAAACACAACACTAGTCAAAATGGATTCCTCAATCATCCAATTACTCATTACAAAGTCTACTCTACATCCACATGTCCATAATCACCCAAACTTTATCAACTCTTACTTGGGTTGTTCACAACCACTTACCCTTACATAGAAATCACACAGCACAAACAATTAAAAATTAAGAGGATAAATTAAGTTCCACCAACCTTATCATGAAGTTATTCATTCTTAAGATATGTTTGTTCATAACATCCTATTTCACATCGTACATAGACTATGTTTTAGAATTCACTACTACATAATAGGGTTTTAATAGTGATAAAAAACCCCTTATCTACACAAAAAATGTGTTGATAATCGAGGTTCAATTAAAAGGGGGTGTCCATTTTATCAGTGCTAAAAAAGAGCTAATAAAAGGGACCTTTATCAGTGTTTTTTGAGCACTAATAAAAGTCCCCTTTTATCAGTGCTTTTAAAAATAAAAAAAATATTTTTTAAAGAAAAATCTGAATTAGAGGTGATACCCACCCACATTATCAGGGGTTAAACCCCACTTTAATAGCGCTACCCCCTTTAGTACTAGGAACCCACTTTCACCCACCTACGCACATGCCCCTACCTCCCCCAGGATTCAAAACTGAGACCTCTCTCTTGCACGCACGGACCCTTACCACTCATTTGTGTTGCTATTTTCTCCATTTTATTATATGTCTATTTATTTATAACACCAGATGTTTTAGTGACTCTACTATGTGTCTTGACATTAAAGTTAACCAAATTCATATGTTCTCTGATTATTTTATACTCAATAAAATGAAATGGGAGATCATTCTCAATGATATACACAGATAAGAATTATTGAACTAGTTTTTCATCAAAGTTTATCGATGCCAACCTATTTTAATGATCAATAATCATTTTGGACACATCACCATAATGTTTTTCCTTCTTACAACCGATCAAATGGAGAGATAATGTTGATGTACTTTATTTTTCCTCCACAAACAATCAATTTTCCACCTAAGTTACATTTGGAGGGACTTTTATTAGTTTTTTGCACCAATTACAAACATCTGATATGGTTTGTATCGTATTCATATGATCTAGATTAACATATCCTTCTATCACACAAATTCTATATATTTGACTTTTTTGCTCGACATTATTTTCTCTATTTCTTGGCTATCATGGAATATCATCATAATTTCCTCTAATTTCATCAAGAATATTATGATTCATACTGTAAATAAAATAAAAATGTTAATTAAATCCACTCTCGTGTCCAATCAGATGAGTAATTATTGAAAGATCATATTTCAAAAGGACAAATAACATTTAGGGAATAATTTTAATCCTTACCTTAACACTTGTCATAAATTACCTACAAATACACTTGCTCACAATGAATCTATGGTCTATCCAACAAATTACATCAAAATTTGAAAACCACGTAATGCATAAACCCTTATAAAATTACCAATTATGAAAAAAGTCATAAGAAGAATCGATGCGCTCATCCTGGAGAAATATAAATGGAGCCATAATTTCAAGATTAAAAAATAGAAAAAATAGGGAAACAATCTAAATGATCGGGACTAACTAGTAACTGTTGATATTTTTTGTTAGAAAAGAGGAAGACACAATGAAGTAATATGTCGCAGGGATCTGAGGCCGGACCTGAGGAATCTCTGTGAGGTGAGATAAGTTGTAGTGATTATCAGTGCCTGAGTGCAAGGAGGCCATAGTGACCATCAGGTGGAGGGCATAGTCACAACGACTGTCGATGCCGGAGTGTAAAATCCAGAGTGCAAGGAAGCTGTAGCGAGTCGGGTGGAGGGCGAAGATGCATAGATGAGTAATGGGTGGGATTTGAGGGGATGGGATGGGATGGGAGAGGGAGAGGAGAGTAATGGGTGGATGATGGCCTATGTGGTCGGGAAGGGGTGACATGTGCGTGCTTGGGGAAGATGGAAAGTATTTGATTGAACATAATATGAAAGAAAAAAAATCTGAGATTTTTTTTGAAAGGAATGGATTGAAGAAAACATGAAAGGAAAAAAATGTTCAAGAAGAAAAAAATTCAACTAATAATAAAAAAATGTTTTATAAAAAAATAAATTATAAATGTTTTATAAATACAACGTTTTAATTTTAAAAAATATATATTATATTTTAAATAGATTATTTTATGTAAATTATCTTTAAAATTTATTTATCACATTTATTATGGTTGTCATAATATTTTATGAAATTTTCTTTTATATAAAATCAATTATTTATGGGCTTAATGATACCCGTAGATACCTAGAGGGTTTATCCGCATAGGCTATGGGTTTCATGAACTAGGCCTTTTGTGGTCCAGATTTATACAGGATTGAATATTAAAAGCCCTAACCCACAAAAATACATGGGCTAGTAGATCATATTGTGGTTTTTCGGTTTTTTTCAAAGCTCTACAAATAATTCATTTACACATGGATGATTCACTTATTCTTAGGAAAAGTGAAAATTGTAGTGACAAGATGATGGCGTTTCTCTTTTCTCTATCACTAGGTGTCATTTATTTATCTATTTCCTCTTCACTTTTAAACAATTACTAACAAAATTAAATATGACCATTCAGATGCCTGCCCAACTATGGATATTTCTCTCAGAAGGAGAGAAACATTCATTGTGGCCATCAAAAATGGTTGGGGATGGTATTATGGAACACAGACCAAAACTTTGCATCCAATTTTGATGGTTGGGCCACAAATATAGCTTCTACCTACTTGAGGAAGGTCCTTCACACACACACACACACACACATATATATATATATATATTTAGGTACCATGTAATGTGGTCTGGGGGCATGCTATTCTGGGTGACAACAAAGAAATCTAACTGCACATATGATTTTATACTCCATCGTAACAACCTCAAAAGGACATATTGAGAATTAACTTGATCTTCACTTGATGCATGACAAATAGATCTCATTATACACCTAATTTAACACATTTTAGGGATCTTATTTAGATGATTCAAATTATCATTATAAACAATCGAACTTCAAATTATATATTTGTACCATATATGTTTTCTATTTGATAATTATTGGAAAATTAATGTGATAATAAATGAAAATCCTATTATGTGAAGATCCTAAAATGCAATTCATCAATATAGTATTAGATACATTATTAGAAATATGAGAAATAATTTTCATGATAAATTAGTGAATAAAACTATCATGAAGATTGAACTACAATTGATTTTTTTACTATGTAAACTTAATGATAAAATTAATTTATGTGCAAGATTATCACTTTCCTATAGTATATGAACTATATTAGTGATGGTTTAAGTAGATATTTGAAGGAATTCTTAGGTCTAATCATGGAGTGTATAATTACATGATATGAATTTCTAAATAGAAATGAAAATTGATATATGATGAGAGGAACATGTATGGACACATGACCACAAACGATGTGAAGTGCATCAATGATATCTTCTAGGGAATTCCCAAGCTACCTATAACCGATTCAGTTGAAGAAAAATTTTATTATTATTTATAGTACTTCATAGATGAGGAAGACCTACTTCTAATGAGATTCATCAAGGGTTGTGATATGCAGAAAAGTTTTAGTGAGAGATTAATAAGAACATTTATGAATCTTCCGCTTATTGAGTGAGATTACTCAACCAAGAATCAATTTGATTCAAAGTGATAGAGTGTTAAGATTCAATAATTTGTGGTTCTGAGCACAACAGAATCACTTATTGGGGATAATCTCAATATAGGATATGTCAGATTCGATAGATCATTCACATATTATATAAGATGTGAATTCCATGACCAAAAAAAGTTTTCCAACGAATTTTGACAATGAAATACACTGGAACCAATTGGTGATATTTTCATAGTAAATTTTGTTGGATTTGACCATAAGCTCTTTATTTTAATGATCGTAAATCATGTTTATAATTTTATTACATAATTTATTGTTTTTTATTAGTCAATTATTTTTTTGGCCAAACATGAAAAAAGGACTAAATCTCAAGCTTATTGTGACAACCTACCACATGTGTAATGTAATAACCATGTGAAGATTTTATACTAACATTAAAGTTCAAGTGACCGTGTGGAACCTACCACACATTGTACTCCAACTGACCTTATGAACAAACTATATACTATGCGTCAAATGAGAAAATTTTGTCTAAGTCATAAAATGACCGGGTGTTGATGAACTGACAGTGCATTGAAAAAAAAATTATCACACAAACAACCAACCTATCATGCAACAGTTCAAACAAATTTTGTTCTGACCATGTGTATCAGTATTTATAGTAATCACAAGAGAAAATACCTACCACATGAAAAGATGTACCTATTATGAGAAGAAAACAAGTGATTTTGCTAAGTAAAGAAGCTACCACAAGATGTCAGGAACCTACTTCATGAACAAATGGATAGACCACATGAAGAAATCAAGTAACCATGGCTAGTTGTTGTGTCAACCCACTGTGTAAAGTTACATGTCCAATTGACCATGCCTAGTAACCATGAGCTAAAGTAACCACGCCTAATTGAAGACCAACCTACCATGTATAACTTAGGAGTGGAGATTTTTGAAAACTAACAAGGTTATATTTTGAATCATTAATTGAAGAGTTTGTGAAATTAATTCTGCATTGAATGTTTTCCAATGACTACTTTGATATGAATTCCTTTTAAAGACAAAGAAGTGTTTTTGGACAAGAGGGTGATGCATATGCTCTTATAGAGAACAACAGAAAAAAATTTGTGTGTACCTATAATACATGAATGATTCGCTCAGAGTACTTCACAACACTCTGTTTTCTTGAACTTGTTATGCCACTTGTTCAAACTCATTTCAAAGAAAAATTCATGCACCATTGGAAAACTAAGGCTTTTCAGATTGAGGTGCACCACATTTTCACAAATATTATCTCATTCACATTATATTTATTATTATATTTAGACCTTTGTTTTTATTATATTCTTATTATAAATAAACAAAGTCTCCTATACTAACTTTGAGAGTGCTTGAAACTCTCTTTAGATTTTTTTTATCTTTACACCCATGTATAACTATGGAAGAGGCCTTGTGTGACATTAACTTTTAATCTCCCATGAAGAATAGTGGAAGGGTCTTGTGCATGCATGGGAGAGATAGTGCGATTATATTTTCATGGAAACCATTCGGTCATGGTGTGGAGAGATAAAGGAGATTGAACCATTGTTAAAGATGGGTATCATGGTTGAGGAGGAAGTCTTAAGGGGGGTTGGTGAGCAGGAATTCTCGAGTCAGATTGAATGAGTTTTGCTCTCTTTTAGGTGGAGATCTGCCACCATCTCCTTGGTGAATGAGAATCCATTATAACTGTACCGATAAACAACCTCAGCAACATCGTGTGGGGAAGCACTAAGGTGGTCCTCGTTGAGGTGATGATGGGAGAAGATGAGAAAGGGGATTTCATCAACATCGAAGCGGTGGGATAATACTTTCTTCAACTCCACATTGGAAAAGTGGATAACAATCCCAACATGGATGCGAAGAAGGTAGTGAAGGCGTCAGGGTACTCGTCATAAGAGACGAACATGATCTCAAAATCTAATCCAGAATAAATTTTAAGCCATTCATAAAGACCTGCCAGGAGTTTCATGAAGTTACTATTGGGGGAGAATCCAGATTCTGGGCTGAAAATTGTTTGCCAAAAAAGGTCATGAGAAACCCGACGAAATATAGAAGCGTTATGGGCTGAATAAATAAATCAGCACACATGATTTTTTTAACATGGAAAAACCCTCTCATGTGAAGGATTAAAAAACCACGTGGAAATTCCCAATAATATCACTATGAATCAGTGAGTAAAAAGAATCCATGTAATACCCGAACTTGAATTACAAATGAGAGAGCGTAGAAATCTTCTGTGAAAACCACACTCTGATATGCCTCTTCCTTCTCTCTGATAGACATCCCACTGACGCCATGTATCAGAAGATTAATCTGTGACAAAACGTCACCCTTCTGTCAACGAAATGTCACTACCTCAGAGATCTTCACTCGAACATGCGTCAACCTCACATCATCTTGTGACACCCGAATGATCTTACCATCATGATATACTACCGATCTTCAATTGGGACACGCCACCTGATCCCCACTATTAGGTAGACATTCGATACGTGGGTCGATCATTGATCATGTTGTTGTTCCTTCACATTTGTTGAACACTGAGATGCCGCACATGCTACCGCCAATGCGGTATCCCCCTTCATGATCTCGGTGGACTACATCTTGAGGAGCTCTCCCTATTCACCACTAAAATTTCTCCTTTTATAGGCTTCACTGTTTCCTTTTTCAAATATAGATAAGATATGAAATATAATATCTTAAATCTTCAAATCACCATGTATCCGCCATGATAAGATTCAAACACATATCTCATCTAAATAGATAAGATATATCTCCCCATGAGATACCCATGAAGCCTTATCTGTGTGATATGATAAAAGATATCTCAAATTCCAAAAAACACATATTATCTCAAATTTAGAAACACCAAGATGCGGGTTGAACCTCAATAATCTCCCCCTTCAGCCTGTCAATGGAGATACCAATCAACAAACTCAGTTGGACCAAAAATAAACTTGTTGGTACCACACCAAACATTATCCTTTGCAGAAAAATAACGACTCACTTTTGAAAATATGGAAAAAATCCGACTGCTCCCCCTGTAAAAGAAACTCAAATACCAAAGTATTCGTCATACCCGTGTCTGCACCGCCAAAACCAGAATCTTTAATATCTGGTTCCTTCAAAATTGTGATCGCCACAAAGTCTGGATCACCTGCAGAAAAAACTTTCTCCCCCTTCTCAAAATCCCAAGCTCCCATCGCATCACCTTGATCTTCAAATTTTAATTCTTTTTTCACCAGTCGCAAATTCTGATGAAAATAATTATGTGTAAGATCTGAAACACCTCCTTCAACCTGCTTTCCAAGATCTAGAGCTCCTCCTTCAACATGCTTTCCAAACTTATTCTTCCTCATGCAAGTGTTATCAATCCTCTTCAAAGCTTCCGAAAAATTCTCATCACAAATTGAAAGCTCAAACCATCACCTCTGATACCACTTGTTGGGGGATAATCCCGATTCTGGGCCGAAAATTGCTTGCCAAAAAATGTCATGAGAAACCCGACTAAAAATAGAAGCGATATGAGCAGAATAAATAAATCAGCACACATGATTTTTTTAATGTGGAAAAACCCTCTCATGCGGAGGATTAAAAAACCACAGGGAAATTCCAATAATATCACTATGAATCAGAGAGTACAAAGAATCCAAATAATGCCCAAACTTGAATTACAAATGAGAGAGTGTAGAAAACCTGTGTGAAAACCACACCCTGAGATGCCTTTGCCTTCTCTCTGATAAACATCCCGCTAATGCCATATATTGGAAGATCAATCTATGAAAAAACGTCACCCTTCTATAGACGAAACATCACTACCTCAGAGATCTTCACCTAAACATGTGTCAACCTCCCACCAGCGTGTGACACCCGAATGATCTTTCCATCATTATGTACCGTCGATCTTCAATCAAGACACACCACCTGATCACCGCTATTAGAAAGACTTTCGATACGTGGCTCGATCATCAATCACGTTGTTGTTGCTTCACACTTGTTGAACACCGAGATGACGCACATGCTACCGCCAATGTGGTAGCCCCCTTCTTGCTCTCGGTGGACTACATCTTGAGCAGCTCTCCCTCTTCGCCACTAGCAGCTTCCCCTTTTTTAGGCTTCACTGTTTCCTTTTTCAAATACAGATAAGATATGAAATATAATATCATAAATATTCAAATCACCATGTATCTTCCATGTTAAGATTGAAACACATATCTCATCTAAATAGATAAGATATATCTCCCCATGAGATACCCATGCAGCCTTATCTGTGTGATATGATAAAAGATATCTCAAATTCCAAAAAACATATCTTATCTCAAATTTTGAAACACCAAGATGCGGGCTGAACCTCAAAAGTTACGAAAATTTTTATTCCAGTAGGTAGAGAAATACAAGCCCACGATTCTGATATGAATATCACTCACCTGGACCTAAAAATTAACAGAGAAAGGCAACTCAAGGAAGGATAGGATGGTGGTTAAGTTTGAGGGTGCTTGCCTCGAAGGAGGTCTGTGTGGGGAAAAATTTTATAAAGGTTTTTTTTAATTTTTTTTAAAAAGTTTATGGGTATAGGCATTTGATAATTTGAGAAATGGTGTACCCAAACACCAGTTCATCTGGTGGGTTTTTGAACGATTTTCCAAAATGCCAAACAAATTGGCGTTAAGCCCCCACTTCATTCCCGTAATTCCATGCCCCCTGTATTTATAAATATATAATTGTATATAAAAAATATATATCAATATATATTTATAATTAACTAATGAAATTATTTATAATTATAAAATTATAAATCTATATTTATAAATGTATATTTATATAGTTATAAATAAACCTTATTTAATTTTCTAATTAAATAATTAAATAAACCATATATAATTATATAGTTAAATAATTAAATAAACCTTATATATAATTATTTATATAAATTTATAAATTTATATATAATTATTTATATAAATAAGCCTTATTAAATTTAAAATATATGATTTATTTATATTTATATAAATATATTTAAATAAATAAATTTAAAATATATAATTAAATAAATTTTATATTTAAAAAATTCATTTATAAATATAATTATATATTTATTATAATTATTATAATTATATTTTTTATATTTATAATTATATACTTATTATGATTTTTGTATTTATATTTATTATATTTATATATATTTATTGTATATAAATTTATAATATATTTATATATACTTATTTATAACAATTAATATATAATTACAATCACTATAATAAATAGATTATAAATATAATAAATATATTTATTATATTTATAGTTATATATAAATGAATCTTAATGGTTAATATTTCTATTATGAACATTTTGTTATAAATAAACATTAATTGTTTATTTAAGTAAGGTTTATTTATATACACCTATATATATATATATTATTAACAATTCATTATATATATATATATAAAGTTTTATTATATACTTAAATATATTTTAAAATTAATAAGGTTTATATATATATATTTAAAATATAATTTACTATATATATATAAACCATAATTATATATATATAAGACTTAATTAAAAAATCCTTAATTAATTATATATATATATAAATAATCCTTAAATAAATAAATATAAATATAAATATATTTATTTATTTTTACATATATATTTAAAATATATAATAAATTATATTATTAACATTTTGTTATATTCTTTTAAATTTATATATATTTATGAATATTTATAAATTTTTATTTATTATTATATTTATAAATACATAAAATTATTTAAATATATTTATAAATATATAAATATAGTTAAAATTTATTTATATATATATTAATAATTATAAAATTATTATTATATTTATATTTATATTTACAAATATATTTAAAATATATTTCAAAATATAATAAATTGTTAATAATAGAATTGTATATTTATATTTATATATTTATATATAAATAACACTACTGGAAAGATGATCTTTCCCAACACTTCTATACCAACGGTTTGTAAAAACCGTTGGCATAGCTACCATTTCCCAACGGTTCACCAAAACCGTTGGGAAAGGGTCCTATATCCCTCCTCTTTCCCAACGGTTCACCAAAACCGTTGGGAAAGAGTCTTATTTCCCTCCTCTTTCCCAACGGTTCATCAAAACCGTTGGGAAAGAGGCCTCTTTCCCAACGGTTCACCAAAACCGTTCGGAAAGAGTCTTATTTCCCTCCTCTTTCCCAACGGTTCATCAAAACCGTTGGGAAAGAGGCCTCTTTCCCAACGGTTCACCAAAACCGTTGGGAAAGAGTCTTATTTCCCTCCTCTTTCCCAACGGTTCATCAAAACCGTTGGGAAAGAGGCCTCTTTCCCAACGGTTCACCATAACCGTTGGGAAAGAGTAGGAACAATTCAACCTTCAGCCAACATAAAATTCAAGCCACCCAAACCTATCCCAACGGTTTTAAAAACCGTTGGGAAAGGGCTATCCCACCCAAACCTATCCCAACGGTTTTTAAAACCGTTGGGAAAGGGCTATCCCAACGGTTTTGAAAACCGTTGGGATAGGTTCTTTAATTTTTTTCCAGCTCTACTAACCGAGAACATTATATGAATCAAAATTTTAAATAAATATGATAATACATATATATATTTATGAAATTATGTTTACAAAGTGATGTTAGCTTAGTGGTTAAGTCGTTCGATTATAAACGAGGGGTCCTGGGATCAAATCCCAGCGGATGTTTTATTTTTGGAATTTATATACCAACGATTCCATTACCGTTGGTATAGATTTCATATTACCTATACCAACAGTTTCCAAAACCGTTGGGATAGGTCTATACCAACGGTTTTCGGAAAACTCTTGGTATAGACCTATCCCAACGGCTTACTTGGCTACGGTTCTCCAAACCGTTGGTATAGGCTATACCAACGGTTTGGAGGCCTATACCAACGGTTCCAAACCGTTGGTAAAGGTTAGTTTTCCAGTAGTGTAAACTATAATTTAATAAACAATGAGGGTTTATTTATTATAATTAAATCGAAAAGGATTATTCAGAAGCAGAAGCCTCTGACCATTTATTAAAATAGAAGAAATAGTAACACGCGAGATTGATAGAGGACAAGATCACACTATAATCCCTCATGCAATGAGGAAAACAACGATTGTCACTCCCCATAACCATAATCAGAATCATCACCTTCATCAATAGACTCTCGTTCAGATTGTGAATGTTTCAGATTAAGAATCAATGAGTACATCTTCTTGACCCTTTCTTACTCCAGCATGAGTTGGTCATTCGAGGAAGACCTAGTGAACACTCCGCTCCCCCATGCATCACCACACCCACACCCATGACCATGACTCTTAGAATTCCTCCCTCTATGCCAATTCTACTGAGTAAAAGTGCCCAAAAACAACAAAACACAAGATGAACTGGTGTTTGGGTATCCCATTTCTCAAATTATCAAAACCCTATACCCATAAAATTAAAAACAAAAAAATAAAAAAACCCCTAGACAAATTTTTCCTATGTGTGTGGACTAAGTGGTTCTCCACCACATGCGTGCACCTTGAAGCCTTCCACTTGTGAATCCATCACCCACGATTGCGAAAATCCATGTCTGGGAAGATTGATTGATAGGAGAATGAAATGCGAGGACCAACATCAATCCCACTCTAGACACCTCAAGACCAACAAGCACATCATTAATCATCACATACCAAAAAAAGAAACACCATTTTGGCTAGCCTCTGAACCCAAAAATGACCTGAAACAAAAGGAAACTACAGAATATTCCTTCTTTCCTTCCATGCCAGAAGAACCCTTTATGTGTAGGACGACGATGCATTTGTTCCACATCTTGGTGCTCATTTTTGATTATTAATATTTATATTTTTTACATAGTTCTCATTTGGAAATGAAATGATTTGGAGTAATTTCAACTCATTTCTATCATTTGGAGAGGTCAAAGTGATAGAGGAAGTTGTTACACACAGAAACAGGGAGAAACCCATTTCTCTCCGACCCCTTATTTTGAATCATCCCAAAATCAGGATGATTCAGACTTAAATTGTGTCCCTATTGAGGTATTTTTTTAAATTTCCCATATTATCCCTACATGTCTATATAAACATCCACTTCATGCATTCCATTTATTTAGCATACAATGTAGTTAATCCACCGCTGCACCATTCCTATGTTGGTATATATTTCTTCAAGTTTTAGTGTCATTCCCCTTTATTCTTTTCACCATTTAATTTGTTATGTTATGAGTATTTTATTTTATTTTATTTTGATTTCTATACAACTTTATTCAGTTGTTTATTTGTTCATTTTTAACACTTAAAACTATATAAGGTACTTATGAAATTCCTTATGGATAACATGTATAGTTATAATATTTTCCTTGATAATTTATATATGCCAATTTTAATGGGAAATAAAATGTATTTGGTTGATAAATTCAATGTTATGATGCCTTTGATTTCAGAAAAAAAAGATAAATGTTTGTCTTATTTATGGATATACTATTTTTTGGAATTAATATTTATATAAATGAACACATTTTTAATTATTAATAAAAGCGACAAAAAAAAATTTCATGTGTATCAAAATATTTTTTAAAAAATAAATTATAAATAATTATTTTTCTAATTTCAACATAATTTATAAAAAAATAATAACAATAAGATATAAATAATGAAAACCTTGAATCACCGGTTATCCCTCTGCCATCTATCGACTTACCATTCGATATATCCCCGCCACTACCATTCCCTTTCTTGGAGCCACTCCCACTATCTCCCCTCATAGTCTATAATCTCTCTCACCGTTCCCTCCACCAATTCTCACCCTTCCAATTTATTTATCATTAGATGATAAAGTAATAATAAATGAATCCAATAACAAAACCAAACATGGTTACGTCACATGTTTAGGAAAGGGGGTAGGTGTCCCATGCATGAAAAATGGCTTCACTCTACACCGACCTCCCACTGTTGGATGGTTCAGAAGGATTTTTGGTTGATCCCCTACGCTTTTCCTGGTAGGCCCATGTGTGGAGTTTTTTATGTGTTTCCTGAAAGATTTTTTTTGAAATGAAATGTGCATGTCAATTCTTTTAAATGCGTATGAAAGGCGACAGGTCTCCTATCGCCCTTCGGCTTAACCAAAAGGAAGTAGGGGTGCTACCACCTTTTAGAAAAAATAATATATATTCATGTTTTTTTATTTATAAATATATTGGTTTTTATGTTTTTATTTATATGTATATTTTTAAAAATCACTTTGACAAGGTTTTATTATTCATTTAGTTTAGTTAAATACTATTTTTGTCATTACTAGACAACTATAATATTATTATTCTTCATAATTATATACATTATGATGAAATCTCTTATGTTTGTGCCACACATTATGATATATTATGTTTACCATGCTCTTATAATATTTGACATTATGACATGTTTTTAAGTGATTCTTTATAATCATTCCCCTTTTGATCCCATTCTAGGATTATTGAATCTCATTATATATTATCCAATTTTATCATGTGAAAACGTTATCAAAATTTATGTATTACCCTTTGTTTTATGTATGTATCTAAGATATTATTTATATTAAGATTAAGGTGAGGTCTGAGAGAATGTATGGAGATGGAAAAAAATTCCATGTAATTGTTTTTATCATGTACCCAATTCCCAAAGATGTTCGACCTTTGGATTTTTGGGAGTATTATATAGATTTTTATGATAAAGATGACGTAATAATATGTATATGAGATCCAGGTAATTATAAGAAATATTTTAATAAAATTTATCATTGCAATAGATGAAAATGTTTCTTCATAGTCAATACTATAAATTTTTTGTAACAATTTCCACCAGGTGTTATTTATAGGTAGACACCCATATATCCATATTATTTTTCTTGTGAAAACCCCTCTTAAACCCTTAGGTATAAACCCTTCATGTGTATCCACAAAGTTCTAAACTTGGTTTATGTACCTAGATTTCATTTTATATTCTATATATTTTAACCATTTCTTATAATTAGAACTCTCAATGTACTCTGAATAGGTAGTTCGTTTTTTATCTATGAACATTACTTCGTCATCATATCCTATAATAATTCCACGTATCTCAGGATCCTGATGAATCCTACTAGAGGACCGAGGTTATTGTGTAACATGAGTTGGTTCTTCTTACACAACTCTTTATGGAACTGAATAAACTTCCATATTAGGAAAACTTCCTTTTTTGGTCCTTAACTTCTCCAAGATCAAGTTTCATCCCACTGGCTGCTCAATTAATTTATTCATTCTCAAGAAATATACTATATCTAGCCACAAATAGATTGTGTTATATTATATTATTGATATAATATCCCATAGTTTCCTTGAGAAGGTAATAAATAATCATTTCACTAATTTGGGGTTATGATTATTAGAAACCAATTTTTGTATGAGTGATTCAAATCAGAAAATATTAATAAAATATATATTGGGACATTAACCAGATAATATATCATATAGGGTATTTAAAACCACATTAGATAGAAAATAGTTATGTAGAAATAAAATTATATTCCTAGTATACTACTATAATTATATAATAAGATCACACTAACTCATAATTTATTGAACCTTGTCCAATCATGCATGATTCATTATCTTAGACAAACTGTTCAACTATGGTTTTTGATGATGAGTGATTTGTGAATAAATTCCACAATCTATCAAATAATTAGTGAATTCTGAGCTCATGTATTCAACAACTTGATTTGATAAGTTAATATTAATACTTTTTCTAAATTTATTATTTAATTAATTCTAAAACTCTTCGAAATTTTCAAAAATTTTATAATTGTGCCTCATCATAAAGACATAAACATACCAACTAAAGTCATTAATAGAATTTTTCAATTACCTTAACCAATAATTCAAAATTCATCAATGAGTACAATCAATGTCTATGAGGATATTTCATCCCACATGGTATTATATGAATGGTACGCATGTATCAAGATCATTGAGCTCCATACTAGGGTAGAGTCTAATGGCCTGGAGAGGGATGATCCCCAAGCACTAGAACATTGACTATTGAATTATTTTCCTATGTGTTAGTGGGAGGATGTGTCAATTGGGTATCTTCATGAGAACCTGATCCATCTCCCACTAGTGTCCTAAAAAGACCCACCATCATCGCCTGGGGGAACCATATAGGCGGTGAAGGATCAGGACTCCATGTTGGAGAAAATTATGGATATCCTGTCTAGAATGATGTATCCCAGGAAACATGATGTACAAACACAATCATCTAGGGCTGGACTACTAGAGGTCTAACATATTTTTGTGGAATAGATGAGGGCTCACGTGTCACACAATATAGTCTACAATGTCATCTTCATAGCTCCTCACCATCAATATTTTCTATGGGAGGTTCCAAAGTAGAAACCTCCACTCTCTGGGGTAGATGATTGAAGATGCTCTCATGAATCACATGATAAGTTGGCACTAGCCCTAGAACTGTAGTATATATCGCTTCCAGGATAGAAGCCCCCTCCTTTTTATTAGACATGTGGATAATCTCTCACAATCTAGTATCCTATAAAAGATTCATAATTAATTAGAAAATAGAACAATAAAAAACTAATGGAAATTTATTAACTTGCAATATCTTGAATCCCTCTGCCATGTTGAGTGAGATACAATATAGACTTCAGTTTATACCATGGCTCACTATACCTTCTATACAATATGGAATAACATTGTAGGTACACCCGGGATACGAAGCACTACTCATCTACCCCATTTATTGAGAAACATAGCATGTCACCGACGCTAGTCCTAATCTGACCTCCCTATCATCTTCAAGTCATGAAACTCCCATGTCTGTCTCGGCAAAAATGGAATGGTATGAAAAAACAAAAACACTCGCATGGATCTATTAAGATAGTGCCACTAAATAATGTGAAATTTAATGGTTGGCACTGCATCCACAACATCATGAAGTCCACTATTGAAGTATGACGGAAACTGGCCTAATAAAGCCCAGTATGGCTTCCATGAAATATGAAATGACATGTGATATTTTTTTTAAAAGTTTCATACTAAAAAAAATTAATCATATTATTTAATTTGTTAAAATATTATAGATTTTATATGCTTACCTCTTTGGGATAGGAGACTATCCAACTTGAGATTTTATACACCCAAATGGTTTGTCAAAATGCTGATGAAGCTGTGTTTCTGACTCCACCTATGAAATACAACATCGAAAGTGATAAATAATAAGAAATTAACTTCAAGAACTCCTACTAGAATCAAAAAACAATAGAGACGAGTGATCATAATAGTATCCATGCAGAATGTTATGAAACACCACTATGGGCCGAAGTTTACTAGTGAGATGAGGGTGGAGTGTGGATATGCGCTCCCATGCCCATGTCTTGAGAAGGATGATGTATCCCCCAAGATCATTGTCGTTTGTGTGGAATTTCATGCATAATGTTCTATATGTGTAAGCCAAGAAGGAAGACCCCCAATTGTATATCCCGACCCAATAAAATTCTTCTAGTATACCTTGATACATCATGTGTGCATGCTTCCCTGAGTGATCAACACACAGGGTCCTTCCAATGATCCGTAATATATATGCACGGTCATGATGCATGAGAGTCTAGTTGTCAGCATCATTGTTTAAATGTGAGTACTTCATCTCAAGCCATCCCATGGATATCGACCTTCCATCTATAGTTTTAGGGTTAGATAAAATTTAGATACCAAATAATCTCCAAACAAGGTCAGGATAGTATGCACAAGTGGGTCCAATAATGGCTTCCCCATGGATAAGAATACCAAAGACTACCCCATCCTTGATGGTGATGGTCATCTCTCCCTTAGGTAGGTGGAATGTGTGTGTATCTAGTCTTCACCTATCCAGGAAGGTATAAAGTATGTGATTCTCAAAAAATATGAAATTAGATACTACAATGATGTAGAAACTAGTATGAAACAGGTGTGATATAATTGTGGTTGGAATCAGCGCGTGATGAAAATGGTGTGATCAATGCACACTTATCTGTCAGACCTCACCACCATGTAGCCAACCTGGGAAACATGCATAGCTTCTTAGTGAGTAGTTTAGTGTCCACCATATGTTTGTAAAAAATTAAATGATTCATAAGTCTAAATTGTAAATATAATGTTATGGTCAATAGAATTTTATAACTTGTAGAATATAAGATATTTCTTGTTTATTCACACTATTTTATGAATTTATTTTTTACCAAAAGAAAAGGGTAAGTCTTCATATTTCTCAAATCATATTTATAAAGTGTTTTTGATATATTGTTTTACCTAGAAAAGGGTGTTTTGTAAGATATGGTTTAATATATTTATATATAAAACATTTTTTCTTCATTATATAAAGGTTTATTTGAAAATGGAGAGCTTTTTAATTTATGAATGATTTCTCACATGATGGAATGTTTCATTATTATTTTCTAAAATGATTTATTTATGGTTTAGCTATGGATAGATTGATTATTCTCTCATGTCACCTCATATTAACTTTTCATATTCCTTTTAATATGAATATAAAAGGATTATTGTTATTTGAAAGTAAAAGTATTTATAAATGTCATAAAATTATACAAAATTAAGAATCTTATATTAAGACCATATAATTAAAAATATTAGAAGATCACATAGTAGAAAATACAATATTGTGGCTGAGAGTGTGAACTCGATCCAACAATGTTCAGGAATTATTTCTGGTTGTGACCTTCTTGATGACATATTGTGCATCTCAAATTTTTACCTTCTTCTTGAGGCTAGTCTATCTCATTATGAATCCTGTTGAACTTTGTTTTCCCTCATTTATGAAACTTATTGATGTAAAGTATCACTATCGGTTGGCCTTTCGTCATTGGGAAATATTGAAACTCTCTAATAGGTGTACATGGTTCAATATAACAGTGAGAAATGGTATTCATCTGGTACACTGAATCAAAATATAACTCCCATGATATGTTCATAGAGGTACATGTTGTGATGGAGGGTACTCATGGAAACCATAAGGCCTAGAATTTTCCACATTGACATTTCATCGATTTCATTAATACCACAATTTTCACAGCGATGCTATTTTTGATGGGGTCAGAATGCTCTTGATCTTCAAATTGAGATTTTTCTTAGGGGAAAAGGTTGAAATGATATCTATTAACTTCTTCAATGTTCTTTTTAAATCTCTAATTGAATGTGCCTTTCATACCTTATCCCCTATTAAATATTTTCCAAGGATAGTTTTTTATGTCAATGAAGTACTTCACACACTGATAAAATGTCTCCTAAACTAGGGTAGTTATATGTAAGTTGTGAATTCCCTTGAAGACACCATTTATGAACTTCACAATGTGTTTGGTCATGCGTCCTTACTTCTTCACCCCATCATATGGTATTGTATATTTTTATTTTGGAATCCATATCATATAATCATACACTTCTTGATTATCCTTGAATTTTTTTTGAAATGATATTTAAACCATTGTTGATCCAACTCATATTATTCAAATAAGGGATCATATTTCACATAAATTGATGTTATCTTTACGTTGAAATAGTAAAAAATGACAAATACATTGAATACTAGGCCTCATGATTTTTTTATTCATAGGGTTTTTATGGAATGTTTTCTACACGTTGTTAGAAATGTGTCTAATGTAGTACTAATGATGCTCATTTGGGGGTAATCATATATTAGGGTTCACATTTATTACCTCATTGATTCTATGATGCTGATCAGATATCAAATAAACACCCCAAATGTGGGTGAAATGGTTTCTGATACATGCCAAAAACAAACTCCATGATTCATAGTTTTCCTTATCTAAAATGGAAAGGTGAATGGTTTCCATATTGGGTTGTCGTAATCAACAATATTCCTTTGTATTTTTCATATAGAAATGTTCCATTAATCTATATGAATAGTTTTCTGAAACAAAAATCATAGATACACGGTAGGAATGCCTAGAATGACCAATGAAATTGAACACGAGATGGATCAAGTCAGTTATATTGAGACACATGTTCATTCTTACAAATATTGAAGAAAAATTGGTTGTTTTGTCTCAGTATGGATAGTAATTATAGGAACACCTGATATAAGTCATCCCAATCATCATAGAACTTCACAATTTCCTTATATTTCTCCATCCATGCCTCAATATAAGAAATTTTATAATCGAAATTTTTTTGTATCCCCTCATTCAAAATGGCTATAGGAACATGTTTGAATGTCCTAATCATATAAATGGTAATAGATGACACAAATTTATCATTCAATGAGGTATGATATTGTATCAGGATTGGCTGAATGCAAGTATTAGTTGCCTCAATTTTTGAGATTCTCCAACCTCTAAATGCAAAGTTCATAATCTCTTTCAAATGAAATCTACAATCATCCTCATATTTGTCACACTATGTGAGGTATTTTTTATATTCATATTTTTAAAATATATATCTTTAGTTCCTCTCATTGTGAAACATATTTAGAATTCTTTTAATCCATATTTACTTGGAAGATCTCTTCCAACATGTAAGGTTTTTCCCAACTCACTAGACCTTTCTGGTACAACTTTAGGAATCTCAGTTGCATGTGTGAGAACATTGCAGTGGAATTAAATAACATGTTACATTACTTTAAAACTAGATGAAAAGAGTGGTGGATGATTTATTGTTGGTCGAAGAAACTGTACAATGAATGGATTTCATGAAACTTTCTTCCCAACTTCTGTTGCTCCCTCATCATTAAAATTGTTGTCGCTGTCTGTTCCATCACTAAAAAAAATACTCATTGGATGTTAGATTTACATGTATATCTAGGATATCATCTAGGTTTTCCTCTTACGCATCATATGTAATAGCTTCAATTTCTTGGGGAGAACCTTCTTCAACCACTCTTGTAAGTCTACATCTTCATACAATTGGACATTGTTGTCGTACAGTAGAAACATAAACATATAACTCCCACATGGTACCATATGAACATTTGGAAAATAAATTTATTTCATGGACCCATTTTGCATCAAAAACCAATAAAATATCTAGATTCCATAGTAAATATGGGAATTGAAAATGTATATAGCTCATAGACTTGATCTCTTGATTGGGTCCCAAATTTAAGGAACCAAAAATTCTATCTTAAAGTTCACTCAGGGTAACACAAATAGTTTTACTAACCACTATTGTTGGTTATGAACTATAATAAGTTCCTTTCTCAGTTTGAATAACCTATCTATTACAGTACATACAAGAAAACATGACTCTCTACGTCAAAAATGTTTTTTATCGTGATTTTTATAGTGTTACAGATATTTAAAATGTTGGTTGACCATATAATATTTATTATACTCAAATTTTAGAACTTCTTCTTACACACTAAAATATGATACTAATGATTTGTTATATAAAATCTTATTCAAATATAATTCATAGAATATTTTTTAAATTGAGGTAAAAAAGAGAAGAAAACACCAAATCAATCTATTTATCATTGATAAAATGAAAATTTTGATCTTATAAAGTGACATGGATAAGAACATACACATTAAATAACATATTAATTCTTTACAATATATAATAAATACCTTGATATTTTTCAATAGAATGTGGTTTGGATGATATGGGACTGACTTCTAAAGTGAGGTAAAATCCAGGTTATTTTCAATTGGTAGTTTAATAACATCTTCCAAATGAATGTAATTAACTTAAGAATTTTTAAAAAAATTCATCATTCTAACGAAATATCATAGATGTTATCTTAGATTTCATTAGAATTCTGAAAACTTTTGAAAATTCTTAATTTAAGTATATTCATTTAGAAGATGTTTTTATCCTACAAATTGAAAATAAATTGGATTTTACCTCACATCCTAATTGAGGCTCATCTTATCAAAAACATTTTCTATTGAAAAATTTCAAGGTATTTTTTGTATGTGGTAAATAATTTAGGTGTTATTTAATGTGTTTGTTCTTCTCTATTTCACTTTATATGGTCATAATTATTATTTTATCAATGATAATTAAATGTATTTGGTGTTTTCTCTTCTTTTTTACCTTGGTTTCCAAAACATTATACGAATAATATTGATAATGAGGGATGACCATATAATATTTATAATACTAAAATTTAGAACATATTCTTATATCTTAAACTGTGATACTAGTGTTTCATAGTAACATTTTTAATAATCCTATTGGTATTTTAGTAGTTTATAAAGAAAATATGAATCATCTAAATCATATCACCTAGGAGTGTCAAACTAGGTGTGCAACAAGGCCCATTGTCATGTACCAGGTTACCCTGAGTCTGGCCTATGAGACCTTTTCAGAGTTGTTACTCCTAGGTGCATCTCTTCCAGAGCCACATCTACTTGTTTGTGTCTAGATAGGGATTTGATTGCTTAAATAACTACACAATATTTAAGTTACCAGTTTTTTAGAACATTTTCTTATATCCTAAAAGATGACACTAATCATTACTTAACCATTAGTTAATTATATGTTAACCATTATTTAAACATTGGTTAACCATTAGTTAAAAATTGGTTAATCATTCTTTAATCATCCCTTAATAATTCTTTAATCACCCCTTAATCATTATTTAATCATCCTTTAATCATTTTTATTCATCCCTCAATAATTCTATACTCATCCCAAAATCATTCTTTAATCACTAATTTATTATTCTTTAATAATTCCTTAACTATTATTAAATCACTACTTAATTATTTTTTAATTATTACTTAATCAATAGATAATCATTACTTCTTTATTCATTCCTTAATAAATCTTTAATCATTACATTATCATAATTTAATCATAATTTAATCAATACTTTATCAATATATAATCATTACTAACTTGTTGTTTAATCATTTTATAATCATTATTCAAACATTACCTAATCTTTAATTAATTATGTCTTAATAAAAGGTTAACCATATAATATTCATTAGTCAATTATAATGAGATAATCATTATATGTAATCGTTTTTTAATCCTAATTTATTCATTAGTGAATCTATACTTAATCATTACTAATAATAAATATTATTTATAAACTATATATAACTAACTAAAATACATAATAAATAACATATTTCAAACTAAATAAAAATAATTCAATTAAATAAATATATATCTTTAAATTAAATAAGAAAAATAACTCTAAATGAGCGTTGCCAAAAACCAAGACTTCTTTTAGACCACTGGATCCACTGTGCATGAATACAACTTCTTTTAGAGTGGGGGATGTTGTAATGTAGATATAAGGGTGGATTTTCAAGTGAGGAGGATTGGGGGTTCCCTTTTTTAGGGTTTTAAGAATAAAGAGGCAGGGACACCTTTCGTCTGTACATTAAGTGAAAGGCACCCCACCTCCTCCACCTTTCGCATTATCTTTAAGTGAAAGGCGGACATCCCCTATCCGCCTTTTTCATTTCACTGATTCGGGGAAAAGGTGGAAGGATCTTGAAAGGTGGAAGACCCCCTACCATTTTTTGATCACATGTTTTTTAAAAAATTACCTACAATTATTTAGAAAAATCAAAAAACATATAAAAAAATCCCCAAATGTGTAGCCCTAATGGGTTGCAGTGAGTGAGGGGTTGTCATGTGTCTCACAACAATTTCATTCCCGAATTTGTGAAAGGCATGGAACCACGACGTATGGAGTTTACTCCCCTTATCATCATTATTTTTTACACACATTAAGAATTCTCTTATTCTCATGAAAAATGAAAATCCTAGTGACTAGATGATGGAGTTTCACTTTTCTCCACCGCTAGGTGTTATTTATTCCCCTATTTCTCCGTCAATTTTTTATAATTAAAACGAAAACTAAACATATTATTAATAAAAATAAAAAACACATTCATTGTCGTTCAAATGTTTTTCCAATATATTGGTGTCACTAGAAAAGAAAAATTCATCGTGACCATCAAAAATGGTTGGGGAAGGTGAGGCTGGTGTTGATATTTTTTTAAAAAAAGTCATGGAATGGGTGTAGGGGAACACTATTTGAGCTAAGAGAAAAATAGGTTAAATTTACCATTTAGTTTAACATTTGATCCTAATGACCTAGAAAAGGAAGAATTGAGTATTAACTTAATCTTCACTTGATGTACGATAAGTAAATCTAGCTGTAAACTTTATTTGATAATCCTAAGTAATCTTCATTGAAATTTTCAAATTCTATTTAGATAATATTTAACTTATAATTATATCTTTGTACCATATATATTTTATATTTTATTTTCATCATACAGTTTATAAGGTAATCAATGAAAATATTATTACATGGATATCTTCAAATGAAAATCATTGATACTATATTAGACACATTGTGAGAAATGTATGAAAAATTGTTCATGATAAATCTATGATGAATGTTATCACGGATCTTAATATAAAATTTGATTATTATTTTTTGTACTATTTCAATATAATGATAAAATTAATTTATGTATAAGATAATCACTTTCCTCTAGCATATGAACCGGATCGTTTAAGGTTTGATACGTATTTGGAAAAAAAAATTAAGGCTAATCAAGGTTATGATTACATAATGTGGATTTCTACAGAGAAATAGATATTGACATACGATGAGGGGATGATATGAAAACACAACCTCAAACATTGTTCAGTGCATCGATTATGTCTTCATGGGGCTCTACAAGTTACATATAACTGGTTTAATTCCGTGGATATTTTATCATTGTGTAAAGTACTTCAAAGAAAGAGGAAGAAAGAATGGTGATGATATTATTCCGAGGATGTGAAATGGATGAGAGTTTCAATGAGAGATTTATAAGAACAATGATGAATCTTACACTAATCTGATACGATTTTTCAACTGAGAAGCAAGTTTATTCAAAGTGAAAGAGTGTGAGAAAATCATCATTTTTTGTTCCAGATGCAGCATAACTGCTTATTGAGGCTGATCCCGACTAATAAATTGTCATATTCAATGGATCATTCTCATATTGTATAAGAAATTAACGTCACAAATAACATATTTTTTCATAGAATTTGTACAATGTAATATGTTGGAACTAAGAGAAGATATTTTCACATTAAAGTTTTTAGGCTTAAATCGATACCTTCTTAATTTAATTTTCATAAATAATATTTATCATTTTATTAATTTATTTCTTTTTTCTATTAGTCAATTATTTTCTTGTCTAAACTTTAAAAAATGGCTAAGTAGGGAACTTATCATGACAACCTTCCACATGTGTAATGTAATCATCGTATGAATAATTTGTACTAACCATAAAATTCAAGTAATAATGTGGAACCCACCACACATTGTACTCCAAATGACCTCATTAAACAAACTATTGTGTGTTAGATGAGAAAATTATATTTAATTCATAAACTGACCGCACATTGATGAACCTACCATACATTGAAGAATCAACTTACCGTATGAACAACCAACCGACTATGTGAGTGGTAAGAAATATTTATATAAGTATTGTAATGACAATGTTTATCTATAATTGTAGTAACCCCGAGAACCAATACCCAATACATGATTATATGTATATATCATGAGTATAAAATAAGTGACCATACAATATAAGAAGCCACCACATGAAGTCATGATCCTAACATATGAAATAATGGACCGAACACATGAATAAATGAAGTTATCATGGCTACTTATCATGTAAAATGACCATGACAACCGACCGTGAGAAGTTTTTATGCCAATCAACCATTCCTAGAAACCATGAGATAAAGTAATTGTGGCTAGGTAAAGACCAACCAACCATGTTTAACATAGCAATGGAGCCTTTCAAATCTCCAGGGACTATATTTTGGATCATTAATTACAAAGTCAGTGAAATTAAGGCTACATTGAATTTCCTCTAACAACTACATTGATATGAAGTTATTTTTAAGATAAAGAAGTTCTTGTTGACAAGAGGGTGATGCATATGATTTTACATAGAATAACAAAGAAACATTCATATGAACCTATTCTCTACAGAGGATTCACTTAGAACACTTCATGAAACTCATTTTTTTCTAAATTTGATGTGCCACTTGTTGAAGGTCATTTCAAAGACAGATTCTAGGACCCTTGGACAACAGAAGCTATTCAGATTGAGTTTCACCACATTTTGAAATTTAGTATATCTTTATATTTATATTTAAGCTTATCATTCATGATGTTTTTTATTATAACCTATTTATCTATAAATAGAGTCTCTTATACTAATATATAGAGTGATTAACACTCTCTTTAAATTATTTTCATATGTACTCCCATGTATAACAATGAAAGAGGTCAGGTGTGACATAGACTCTTTATCTCCCCCCAAGAACTATGGAAGAGGATTGTGTATATCATGGGATGTATTAGTACACACTACCACAAATATTCCCTTTATCAGTGTGCACAAAGGATTTTAACAATGCTAAAAAAGAATTGTTAATCACAACACTTATAAGGGCCCTACATGCAGCAGTGTGCTATTTGTATAACAAAAAACTACAACAACCTGTAACATGTTCAAAAAATATATAATTTAATTTAAATAAATTTTATATCATGGATACCAAAAAAAACAATACTATATACATTATAAACAATGTTTTGTATAATTACATTTACGGATACTACCAACAAAAATTTAAAAGCATTAATGTTTCATCGTTTTTATGACCTGTGATCCCTCTAAAAAAGTTCTACCCATGTTATCTATTTCCAAAAAAATAACACCATTTCGAGGAATATAATCCACATATATAAGAAAAAAACATATGTTAGTATCATCATAAAGAAATACATTATGAATTAATATGAAATAATGCATTAAAAAATGTCAAATTTAACTAAAAAAGATAAACTTGGAGTTATACCGGTCACACCTTCTATTTTATTAAGGTTTGATTGATTCTAACATGTCAAAAATGAGTTTTGGATCATTTACCTAAAGTAACTGACTAATGAAAATGTGTTTGATCAGTTTTCAGTATTACAACTATTTTTTTAATGAAATTAATGTCAATTTTAAATAAAGAATCACATAGAGTTATAATAGGGACACTGTGTGTGGGATTGAGGTGTGACTGATTCGTATAAATCAAAAAATACTTACAGATCATTTTCCTTATGTATCAAAACAACCAAAATGTGTTTTCTATGTTTTCAGTATGTCACTTGTGTTTTTTACTAAAATGTCATTTGAAATTTAAATCACACACTTTGAGTCCTAATGGTCACATAATTTATCGATTTTAAATGAGACTACTTATTACACATAATAAATATCTTATGAATTTGTTTTCTAAATTATCACGAAATCAGAGCACATTTTTTTGATTTTCAGTGAGTGATTCAGGTTTTGAACTAAAATGTCAATTTTAAACTAATAATTCATACTTGGTTCACACCGATTATACCATGTGTTAGATTGAGGTTTACTTGGTTCATACACAACAAAAATTATTGATGAATCATTTTACTAAAGCATAATAACAGTTTGAATTCGTTTTATTTGTTTTAAGTAGGTTAGTTTTGCTTTTTTCTAAAATTGATGTCAATTTTAAATAAAAAGACGGACTTGGAGTCATACTGGTCACACCGTATGTAGGATTGAGGTAAGGTTGAATCCTACATATCCGAAATGACTTATGGATCATTTTATTGAAGTATATAAATGAGATGAATGAGTTTTCTTAGTTTTAAGTAGTCCAATTGTCCTTTTTTACTTAAATTGACATCAATTTTAAATAAAAAGATGCACTTAGAGTCATATCAGTTACACCGTATGTCTAATTGAAGTTTAGTTGATTCCTACACATCTAAAATGACGTATGGATCATTTAAATAAAGTATAAATACAATAAAAATGAATTTTATTAGTTCTAAGTGTGCTACTTGTTCTTTTTGATAAAATTAATATCAATTTAAAATAAAAAGGCACACTTTGAGTCATATCAGTCACAATGAGTGTCATATTTATATACGGTTGATTTCTATACATAAAAAATAAATTATAGATCTTTTTTAAAATTATAAAAACAATTTGAATGTTTTTCTTTGTTTTGAGTAGGTCATTTTTCCTTCTTACTAAAATTGGTGTCAATTTTAAATAAAAAGATACACTATGAGTAATACTGGTCACACCGTACATTTTATTAAAGTGAGGTGGATTAATACTTATCTCAAATGACTTATGAATCATTTCCATAAATTATTAAAATAATATGAATGTGTTTTATTAGTTTTTTTTAGGTTAGTTCTTCTTTTTCCAAAATTAACATCAATTTTAAATAAAATGATGCACATAGAGTCATACCAGTCACAACTTGCATAAGATTGAGGTACAGGTGATTCTTACATAACTAAAATCACTCATTGGATATTTTAATAAAGTATCAAAAAAATATGAAAACATTTTTTCAGTTATCAGAATCTCATTTGTTCTTTTTGCTAAAACTAATTTTAATTTAAAATAAAAAGAAAAACTTATAGTTATATAAGTCACACTGTGTGTCAGATTGAGATTTGGTTGATTCCTAAATGTTATAAATGTATGATGGATCGTTTCCCTAAATTATGAAAACAATCTGAATGAATTTTCTCAGCTTTGAGTGAGTCAGTTTTTTTACAGAAATTGATGTCAATTTTAAATAAAAAGACACACTTAGAGTCACACCATTCACACCATAAATCATATTGAGGTGATATTGATTTCTACACATCTAAAATGAATTATGGATTGTTTTACTGATTTATCAAAAAAAATATGAATGTTTTTTCTTGGTTTTGATTAGGATAGTTGTCATTTTAACTAAAATCGCTGTCAATTTTAAATAAAAACACACACTTGGATTCATACCAGTCACACTGTTCATAGGTTTCAAGTGCGTTTCATTTATATAAATCACAAATGACATATAAATCTTTTTACTAAAGTATAAAAACAATATAAAAATGTTTTCTCAGTTTTGAGTAGGTTAGGTATCCGTTTTACTAAAATTGGTGTCAATTTTAAATAAAAAGACACACTTGGAGTCATACTGGTCACACTATGTGTCAGATTGAGGTGAGACTAATTTCTATACATCCCAAATGACTCATGGGTAATTTTTTAAAGTATCAAAACAATATGAATTATTTTCCTAGTTTTTAGTATAGAACTTGTTGTTTTTTCTAAAATTAATATCAATTTTAAATAAAAAGACACACTTTGGGTCATATTGATCACACCTTGGATCAGATTGAGTTGTGTTTTATTCAAACACATCAAAAATTACTTATGTACCGTTATCCTAAAGTATCAAAACAATAAAAATTCATTTTATTAGTTTTTAGTATGTCACTTTCTCATTTTTTTAAAATTAATGTCAATTTAAAATAAAAAGATACGCTTGGAGTAATATCAGTCACACCATGCCCCAGATTGAGGTACTACTAATTCCTACAAATCACAAATAAATTATGGATTATTTTATAAAGTATGAAAACAATCTGAATGATTTTTCTCAATTTTGAGTAGGTCAGTTGTCCTTTTTACTAAAATTGATGTCAATTTTAAATAAAACATTTCACTTGGAGTGATAGAGGTTACACCATGCGTCAGATTGAGATGAAACTAATTCTTACATGTCTCAATTGAATTATGGATTATTCCCCCAGAGTATCTAAACAATACGAATGAATTTTCTTAGTTCTGAATAGGTTAGTTTTCCTTTTTAATAAAATTGATATCAATTTTAAATAAAAATATTCTCTTGGAGTCATGTTGGTGACACCGTGTGTCAGATTTATGTGAGGTTGATTCCTACATATACTAAATGATTCATGGATTTTTTTCCTAAAGTATCATAATAATCTGAATTTGTTTGTTCAGTTTTTATTATCTGACTTATCCTTTTTACTAAAATGTCATTTTAAACTAGAAACACACAATCTGACTCATACCTATCACATTGTGTGTCGGTTTAACATGAGATAGATTCATATACATAATAAATAATTTATGAATTGATGTTCTAATTTATCAATACAATCCAAGCGTGTCTTCTCAATTTTCAGTGAGTAAAACATTTATAACTAAAAATTCAATTTTAAACTAATAATGGTTATATGGATACATATCGATCACAACGTGCATTGGATTAAGGTGTGGATGATTCGTACATGTATTAGGTGACTTATCGATCATTTTACTAGAGTTTTAAAAGAATATAAATGAATTTATTTGGTTTTGAGTATGGAAGTTGTCTATATTACTAAAATTAATGTCAATTTTAAATAAATATATGCACCTAGAGTCATACATATCATACCATGGTTCAGATTGAGGTATTTTTGATTCCTACACATCCTAGAGTCTCAAAAAATTCATAAATTCCAATGCTACCATTGTTACCATTGTCTTTATTTGTCAAACTATCAATATTGTATATTGAGTTGATGTTTTTAACCAAAAAACCATTATCATTATTGAAAAACAGAAGAGAAGAGGAATATCTTCTACCCATTATATCATGAAAATTCACCATAATGGGTACACTAAATTCCTCTACTCTTCTAGTTTTCAACAATGAGAATGGTTTTCCGGCTAATAACATCAACTCAATATGATGTGTCGGTTGGTCGACAAAGAAAATAAATTGAAAATGTTGTCATTATCTTAGTTTCAATCTTAGAGTCCAATCTATCATGAGCAGGAGAATCTTGGAACAAACCATCCCAAATCGAACAAAGGAATCAAAATTTATATGAAAAAAAATTATTATGGGGTAAATACTAAAAAGAATCAAATTAAAAAAACCTGAAACAAATCACTACTTCTATGGAAGTCACATATTTATACTATTTGTATACATTCTTGAATCATTTCATTGTTGTTATTTTCTCATTTACACTCTCAAAAGAGCATGAGTATCTTCGAGTAAATAACCCCAACTCGATAAAAAGGAATCCACTTATAGTGTTGACATTTATCAATTTCCTTCAAGTTACCACCACCGGCTTTAAAGGAAAGTGATAAATGACAACAGTGTATGGGTTAAAAGGTTTTAAGAGAGAATAAATTTTATATATGATTAGCCAAAATTTTAATTTATATTATTTTAATGTAGTAGAGAACATATTTTAATATGAGAAGAAGCATAGAATTTTTAAAGAAAAATTTCCATCTCATTGAACTCTGAGTTGCAACCTCGGTGTCAAATCTCTTATGAGCATGAGTAACTTCTAACAAACTACCCCAACTCAAATAAATTAATCCACCTATATAAGAAAAAAAATCTTATGTTAGTAATATTAAAATAAAGTACATTATACATAAATATGAAATAGTCCACTACTTCTATGAAAGTCACATCTTCATTTTAATTTTGTACATTCTACCATCAGGTATGATACCCATTATTTTCTAAGAAAATCTATATCATTTTTTGAATATGATTCTTTTCAATAGTAATAGATGTACTGTAAAAATATAAATACACAAAATATTAATAAATATTTTAAATTAAATAGTAATTATCTTTGAAAATACATCTTCAGGGATGCTAGTTTTTTGATGGAATATGATCTCTCTCTTAAATTTACAAATATAATAACCACAATATTTTCCATTTCTTTGTTTTAGATACTAAATAAACAATGGAAAAAATAAGTAATTTTTTTATATTTGTTTGTATAATGAAATCTTATTATAACAACCACAATATTATCCAGTTTTTGAACTTGTCAAGATCCTTTTTCTTAACCCCAATCATAATTCCTTTTATTCACAATATTTATACACCACCCTATCATAAAAGAATCCCCAATAAAACATAAAAAAAATATAACTTGTATTTTAGTTCTAAAATGATGGATGTAGTGTACTACTTATTGAAAAATGTCATCATGTGTGGTTAGTTTATTGGGTATTCATGCAGTGAATCTAGGAATTAAATATTGGCAGTATCCAAATTGACTATAATTAGAATCAAATGTTTCCTAAAAGAATAAAAAGGAATAAGTAATGAAATAAATAAAATTATATTTGATATGATTAAATGGTAGATTTTAACCCCTACATCATTTGTATTAAGAAGAGTTTTTCATCCATAAAACATTTATAAAATAAATGTTATTTAGTATTATATAATTATGACATTAATAAAATAGACTTTATTTATGGTTATTTAATAAAATAAACAATATTTAGTATTGTTTATTTAATATATTTGTTTTTATTATAGACATTATTTAAATGTGTCTAAAAATTTATAAAGGCCAATTTTTGGAGCTAATAACGGTTAATCATTTGTAAGTGCATGATTAGCTAATTTTGTAGAGATACACATCATTCATGATATATATATATATATATCAAAATACATGTATAAAAATTTATTTTCTTTGAGATTATTATATGGATTTTTGTGAGATTTAATTTTCATGTAGGCTAATATAGGATATTAGAGGATAATAAATTTTTTTATCAACAAGTCAATATAATAGAAATTAGTTAAACATTCCCATACCACTCTAAGATCATAAATAACACCACCAAAAAATAATAGTCACCTCAAACTACTCAAGAGTTTCTAGCTTCTTGAATTTCTAAAGATGACTAAACCATTCCATAACCTCATAAGGATATTGGTCCCCATGAAAAAGGAAGCATGATGACTCGATAATTCCTAAGGTGAAAAAGATCATTCTCCTACCACTCCTTTCAAGGTTTTGGAAAATCCAATCACTAGAAAAAATAAATTAAAATAATAAGAGGATTTTTTTCTTATTCATATACTCATAATGAACTTTCTACCCCATATCAAGACATTTGATAGAGGTGAAATTAAGAAACATGAAACATGAATCTATCTCCTTCATGTTTTAAAATACACTCAAATCACATAGTCCCAATGCACACCAAGTGGTGAAATATTAATTCAAAATCCTCATGAGTAAAAAACTTAACAATTTTTTTTTGAAATTTTCATTTACAATAAAATCACACCCCTATCATAGGAGGGTTGAAATAATTTTTCACATACTTTCACAATTTGAAAGAAGTCCAAATTATTCAAAATTAAATCCATATTTTCATGTTAAATCATTTCCTCAAATTCCAAAAATATTCTATATTTTTTATTCTTTATATCAACCTCATCTCAAAAATTTCAAATTAAATACATTCATTTTTACAAGGAAATATTCACACATGGTTTAAAAAATTAATGCATTTCTCATAATCCCCTTTTAATTTCAATACCGAAAATTCTATGTAAAACTGAAAAGAGAAGAGAAATCATAATTAAAACATTTCACAACCATTAAAACACATTTCATTCCCTACAAAATTTAGTTTAAAAAAACTCACTCAAAAAAATAGGCTTTTGCATTCAAAAATATTCTTTTCCAAACACAAAATAAGATTCTAAGTCTTAATGATAAAAAAAATTCATATGGAACCATGAAATTCAAGATCTCTTACATGAATGTGATTATAAATCATTTCATTTTAATAAAAAATCATTATGCCATAAATGAACTAAGATAAGAATTAGAAATAATTTACTAACATCATAAAAATAAAACATTTATTAATAATAGACCAACAAAGAACATAATCATTCAAGAATAATTAAATTATTATAATAGAACAAATCTAATTAATAATAATTAAAAAAATTGTAGAATAAAATTGAATTTAATTATAGGATTTTCATTAAAAAGTTAGTGTTCCATATCCTAGATTAGATATTCCTCTTTCCTTATCTACTTATAACATAATTGCATTGAAATATTTTTCGGTTCTAGGGTATTAATACTTCAACTGTTAGCCTCAATTTATTTTTTTTAAAACATAGAATCTCTTTGGAACTCACTTGAACTACCACTAATTATACTTCATTAGAAAGTTTGGTTCACTCCACATGGAATATAGAAAAATTAATGAAAGGTAATTCAAATCAATTAATATCAATCAATTCCATTGGATTCAAAGCTAGGGCATCAAGAAAACAAAGAAAAAATATGGAGGAGTAAAATGCACACAACATATGAGAGTTTGGTTCGTCATGAGAAAGAGAAACGTGACTAGGGGAAATGAATGAAAAAAATATGTTCAAACAAGATAATACATTATATTTGGAGGTCTGATGACAGTAGTAAGGTCTGGAGGTGGGGGTTATGGACGACGATGGGGGCAGCGGAGGCGACGGTGGTTGGGGCAGTGGAGGTGGCGATGGGGGAAACAGTGGTGATGATAGAGCTCTTGTTCCACAAAAGAATATGATGCGAGTGGTGGAAGATTTCTGATAAGGTTACATTTATAAGAACAAAAAACATTTCTTAGTGATTTTTCGAAATCACTGATAAAGGATGTTTTTATCAGCGCTAAAAAATAAAGCATTCATAAAACTAACCTTTATCGGCACTTTTTTAGCGCTGATAAAACATGTCTTTATCGATGATAAAAATATGGCACTGATCAGATAAATACCTAATGTCAGTAAATTGTTTATAATTATAAAATTATAATAAATATATATAATTAAATTTATTATTTTATAATTATTTAAATAGATATAACAAAGTTCGTCCAGCCAGTAGCCAAAGCTCATGACTATTTAATAAAATTAAGGAGAAAAGTAACAGGCAAAGCATGAGTGAGGAATGGTCAAAAAACCAATCCATAACCCAAGAGGAAAAGTTACATATCATAAGGATCAGTGTCATCACCATGGCCATAACCATAGTCTGCACCATCATCATCTGACTCCCATTTAGATAGTGATTTTTTTTGATTAACGAGTGTAGAATACATCTCCTCAAGCATTTGTTGCTCCAGTGTAAGTTGATCTCTAGAATAATGTCTGGTTGAGCACCCTCGTTCATCAATCCAATGTCCCCAGCCACATCCTTTAGGGTGCCTCCCCCTATCTCCAATTATTTGGAAGAAAATCTCATTTATCACTAGCCAGGTCACCCATCCCAAAATATAGGGGGACACAACTACCCTCTGCAAGAGGAACATAATCAGAAACAGGAGACTGACCATATGTCAGGACATCAATAGTCACATTTTACCTAGATAACCTTTTCTAAGGAGGGAACATCTATAATATTTAAATAGATATATATTTATTAATATTTATCAGTGTAAATAAATAAAAATTAATTTAAATAATTATAAAATTATAATAAATATATATAGTAAAATTTATAATTTTTTAATTATATATGGTAAATATATTAATTATGTATAATTCTAAAATTATAAATATAATAAGTATATTTATTATAATTTTATAATTATTTAAATAAATAAATATTTTAAAAACATTTTTATATATTTATAAAATTATATATATTTATATAATTATATTAAATCAAAAAATTATAAATATAATAAGTATATTAATTATGATATTATAATTATAAATAAATAAATATTTATTTATAATTAAAATTATAAATAAACATATATTTATTTATATAATTATAGGATTATAATAAATATAGTTATTATATTTATAATTCAATTATATATATTTTTAAAATTATAAATATAATATATATATTCATGATAATATTATAGTTATTTAAATAAATATAAATTTATTTATGATAATGAGGTGGTGTTCAAGTGGTGATCACCAGAAATCTTGGGGCATCATTTGTCAGGAGTCTTGTGCTCGACTCCCGACTATGTCCTTAGTGGGGGATTTTTAGGTATTTTAATTTGGAGATGTGAAAAGGGGTTTGTGTGTGTGGCTCGGGTGGTAGGTGTTGGGGAAATTCTATGACGATGAGGTCCTTGGCATACTGAGTATCAGAAGGCGATGAAGGATTACCTGAATGATAAGGGGCACATATTATGGGGGGGGGGATTTGCGATGGCATTCCACACAGATAGGCAGACAACGCTAGGCAACATGGCGATTTCTGGTCAGGAGTGACACTAGGCGTGCTGGTAATGACAACGAACAAAAGTCACTTAGGAAGGTAGGATGACCTTCGACAGTGGGGGGACATAGCTCCACCACACGATACAGTTGGTGCAGGTGGCCCTCGGTGGTGGTAGGGGCCATGGACCTTAGGGATTGGATAGAAGGCAGGTTGTACATGTAGTAATGCAGTTTATGGATTTCATATCCACGATCCTTCAGGATGATAATCTATAAATAAATAAGGTCAGATGGTTGGGTTATCCGCTTAGGGGGGGGGGGCTATGCCCTACCTTTCTGGCCCATGTGTGTGGTGTGTGTGTGTTTGATGTAGTTGTACCTCCAAATAACCTAATCTGTATGTATATATATATAAATATGTATATATTTATACTTATAACTATATACAAATAAATGTTTATTTATAATTCTAAAATCATAATAAATATATTTATTATAATTTTATAATTATTTACACACACACATATATATATATATAGAACTAGGTCTAGGCAGAAGCCAAATCTCATGAAAATTTATTAAAATTTATTGAAAAATAAAAGAAAACATAAGAAAATAATGATGTGGTAAAACACAGGGACATGACCTCATCCAAATAAAGAAAAAACATGTAAAAAGTCACTATAATCATGATTAGAATCATAACCAGGATATCCAACATCATTGATAGACTCTCACTCTGATTGAGAGTTCTTTTGATTGAAGTTATTAATATACTTCTCCTGCTCTGGGATGAGATGAATGATGGAAGATGTACTTAGGCCATGCCCTCATGTGTCCTCCCGTCCACATCCTCAGCCACAATTTTTTGGATTATGCCCCACCTCCAAGTATTAGGTTGTTTCCAAGACCATTCCATCTCTTTCCTCCCCAACTCATCCATATGATCATTAACATTTTGAGTCACAATGTACATATAGGGGACTACAATTTCATTACAAATAGAAACAATAGTTACTGCCTACACTGGGTCAAGCACCTGAAATGTTCTTGCGGTGGTAACTTTCACCATAGCTTTACTCTTCAAAGGGAACTGTTCATAATTCACCACAATCTTCATAGTAGGAATAGGGGAAAACTTATCCTTACCCTTTCAATAAGGGGAACTCAAAGATTTTTCTTGGATCAGTTCCCTATCCACTGTAGTTTGGATATCATTTTAGATCTTCTCCAAAACATCGGAATCATAGGAGGGAACCATTTGAACTACAAAATCCCCACTATCAGTCTATTTATCTTTTTCATTAGTATCCATATTAACCTAAGAAACCTTGGAACCTCCATCAAAAGTAGAGCCCTACGTACCATATAAGGAAAAATATGGATTACTGGTTATAGTGACATGTTCTTCCTCACGACTACTAGAAATTGGGTCCATTAAAGGACGAGGGTTGGTTATATCCACTTCAACCACTTCATTAGACCTTGATTTATTTTTTCAAAAATCAACAGAGTGCCTTTCCATCCCACAAATACTATATAATATCCTTCTATGACCCTTATAAAATGTGCATCCTAAGTTGTTTCACTCTTTACATATGTTAAGAGATTTTTCATAATCAACCCTAAAATCAAATCTGTTATCATCCTCAGTCAACAGAAAGGATATAAACAAAGGAGAGCTGAGATCAACTTCAACCTATAGCCTAGTAAAGTGACCACACCTTTCTTTTTCAGATTAATTATCTGTTCTGATGGAAATTCCAATAGATGATGCAGTTTCCCTAAGTATTTGAGGATTCCAAAGGAACCAACTCAAACCACAAACACATATCCAAACATTGGTGATCAAGTTATTGGCATTTAATGAATTAAAAAGTGGATCCCAGTCTTGGAGTCTGAGGATCCTAGTGTTAAGGTTAATGAAACCATATCCCCAGGCTTTGGATTTCAACAGATCTGATGAAAAAACAATGTGAAAGTAGTCTCTACCTAATGAGATCATTTTCCAATCATCAAATCCCCAACATTTAATAAGACGCTTCATAAGTGCATCCAGATTTAAGAAATACTTCCCTATAAGAGAAAGATGAGAGATAATTTAATTCTTACATCATTGATCCATTCTGATAGAATACCATATGTAGATTCCACAAATGTTGTATCTTCTTTTCAAATGATCTTCTGAGGGAGCTTCACATGACCACGAATCCCATCAAATGCACATTTAGCTGAATCCCTATAGCCATCTGGAATGTCCCAAACACCATTAAATGCACCATATCACTTCATCTAAGACACCAAACCAAGGCGTGGAGAAGAAGTAGTTGTCAATCACACATTCAGGATCTGGGACGAGGCATAAACCCCCTTAAAAGCACAGAAACAACTAATATAAATGAAATCACTTGCACCAAGAACATTCTTCATGTTGTTGTCTTGATCTGACAGTGACATAGTGGATCTCTTCAAATACCTATATAAAGAGGGTATCAGATCAATAGATCTATCACTCGTCATCGGTGACACCGAGGTGGGAACCAGCAATGCAATGGTCAATGTCAAAGGTCGATGAGTAAATCGAGTTTTTAGACAATAAAAGATATGAAATTTTTTCAAATCACATCGAAAGTCAAAAACGACGAAGGTTGGCTGGTGCTGAGGGAGGTAAGGTTAAAGGAACTGACAAAGCACCAGTGTGGATCACCACCAATGAAGTCTGCGCAAAGGGGAAAACCCGAATCACCATGGGGGACTCATGAAAGCTCTCGACGACCCATCTCCTCTTCCACACACACACACATTATTTATAATTATAATTATAAATATTTTTATATATTTATATAATTATATATATTTATAAAATTATAAATATTATAAATATATTTGTTATAATTTTATAATTATTTAAATGTATATTTATTTATAATGATAATTATAAGTAAATATTTTTATAAATATTTTTATATAATTATAAATACTATTTGTATATAATTATTTGTATATTTTAATTATAAATATTATATATATATATATATATTAATATATAAAAATATATTTACAAAATTATAATAAATGAATTTATTATAATTTTATAAATATTTAAATATATATATATATAGTTATAATAATAATTATAGGTAAATATATTTAAAAAGTATTTATATATAATTAAAATTTTATAATTATAAATATAATAAATATATTTATTATTTGAATATATTTATCGTCATTTTATAATTATTTATGAGAAAGTAATAAGTTCATGTGCATAAAATCAATGAATCTTGCAAGTATCAATTTATAAACAAACATTTATAATGATCGGTACATAACATATGCATGCACGTCATCATAATATAGGTAATCTTAGCATTTGGAACACAACTCACAATTACATCCACAAATAAACTTTGTAATCATATATCATCAATTAAACTTACGCAACAATATTTAGACTTAAATAATGATAATAATGTCCATAAATATGATCATTATCTCCTGATATATATACATATATATTGACTAAATTCATTAGAGACATATATTTATTTAAATATAAATTTACTTATTTGTAATTATAATTATAAATAAATGTATTTATATATAATTATAAATATAATAAATATAAATATAATAAATATAATAAATATATTTATCATTTAAAATAGTATTACATTTTTATAATTAATTAAATATATATCTATTTATTTATAAACATAGAAATACTTTTTTTTAAACATTATATATATAATTGATTTTTTAAAAAATATATATTACAATATAACATATTTATATTAATTATTAAAATTTCCTTTTTAGTTAATGTAATAAATAAACATTATTTTTGAATATAAATATAATAATTATATATATCTTAATAATATTTTTTATAAAAAAAATTTATCAGCACTTTTTAGGGCTGATAAACGTGAACTTTATAAACAATATTAGCTAGAGGTGATAAAGGTGAGGCCTTTATCACCACTTTTTCACTTAGGGTTGATCAAATTTTGCGCATCTTTTCTCAGATCTGTGGTAGTAAGAGTTGTTTGTAAATACCTGATCCAGTTTGTGGATTAGTTTAAATTATAATAAATCACTTTCTGGTAGGTGATTGTCAAGTAGAGGATATTAAGTATTTGCTTCAGACTCAACTTTTTAAATTTCTATTATGTGATTTATTATTTTGTTTTCACTTTCTTTAAATAACAAATCATTTTCAGTATAACACTAATTAAAAATACTTTAATTTGATAGTTTACCTTAACTTGTGTTTTATATAAGGTGTTTGATTCAATAAAATTAGTTTTAAAATTTATAATGAGTTTTCAAACATGTTTTTAACTATGTTATGATCAAACTACTAAGAACCTTTTTGAAATATCATATTATATAATTATCTAGTTTTATTTAACTAAGTGTTTTTATAAATTGGGAGATTTATGTTTTAAAATATCTTTAACATAAATTTTTAATTGGAAACTCAATTCACCCCCACACTCTTAGGTGTTCCACTTTGACCAACATTTGATATAAGAAGATATATTTTTTTTCAAATACATTTTACCTTGATATAGTTGTATTTAAATATCATAAATTTCTTTTAGATCTAAATTTCATGATTTATTGGTAATCATAGACAAGAAAGAACTACCACTAATCGACCTCCTTATTTTAATGGGACTAACTATTATAAATGGAAGATCTAGATGAAAATTCATTTAAAAGTATGGATTTTGATACATGGACTATTATTGAAGATAAATATTAAAAATCAAAATAGGTTAGTGTCATTAGTGGCATAAATGTGTTATGTGTTCTCAATTTTTCTAGTGTCATCAATACCTATTACTCGTTGCATATATTAACATATACCGATGAGTAGATTAGTATCTCCATATTCCAATACGTACCATGGAATCTCTTTTGATCCCCAAAGGGTAGCGCCGAACACGACATAGTGCTTAAATAGGACAAAAAATTAGATTCCTCCTGGTCACAGGAAGCAAAAGCTATACAGAAACCCTCACAACTATAGGCCCGCCATGTGTCAACTGTATGATTTATCTTGTTGTAGACGAAAATGAGCATGTGGGTGAATTTTATGCATGGATGGAACCACTAGGATGAGACAAACAGATCGATCATTAGACCCATCAATGAAGCGACGGGGACCTACATGCCTGGGAGAGAGAGTGCGATTATATTTTCATGGAAACCAATAGGTGGTGGTATAGCGAGAGAAAGGAGAATGTCTTGTTGTTGAAGATTAATATCATGGTATAGGAGGAAGTCCCAATGGGGGTTGGTGAGGAGGCATGTGGAAAAAGTCCATATATAACGTAAAAAACAAAAAAAAAACCCAAAATAAGGTTTGGGGTAAACTAATTTGGAAGGTTTCCTTCCACCAGTAAAATGTTCCTAAAAGAACCCATTACGGTAACACCTTCTTCAATGGTTCTTTAAATAAGGTGTTGTCTAAGACAACACCTTATTTAATATATTTATTAGGAAGGGATATTCTAGGAAAGTGCCTTGTTAATACGTTTTATGAAGGTGTAATGACAATGAGTGTATTTTTGAAAAAAATTATAAAAATGGCGCTCCCTTCTTCTAAAAAAATATTTTTATTTTGTTTATATATATATATTTATATATTTCAAAAAAAAATAAAAATATAATAGAATTTAACTATTTTTTAGTATAATTTATCTAATATTTAATTTATAGCATTACTACCTATAAAGAAGTCTAGAATTCTGAAAGAAACCCTCACCCAATACTTCCTTTTATAAGAGGACTTATCATTTAAATCACTTTGCATTTTTTATGTGGGATTCAGGTTCTCCATTTTCTGTAGAGAAAATTCTGCATTTCTGATGTGGGATTTAGGTTCTCTCTTTTTTTCATAGAATTAATAATATATTATTATTAATCATTTTTGATCTATTAATGTTAAATATTATTTACAAATAAATAATAATTAACTATTAATGTTTACTATTAAACATTAATAATTTAATAATTTATATTAATAATATTTTAAACAATTTTAACTAATAACTAATTTATTATTCATAAATATTAATAAATTATATATAGTTAATAATTATTAATCATTTTTTATTCTATTAATAATCATATTAATTATATTATTATATTATTATTATTTTAATGCTTGAGATGCAAGGCCTCTTTATTTGAAATAGATAAAAAGGAAACAGTTAGAAGGCTACAAATAGAACCAAATGAAACACAAATAGGCATCAAATCATTTTTCAGCAGGTGTTCATACTATAAGGTGTGATACTTCCTCTCATACCAGGAGGGTGTCATCCTCTTCTCGATGTTTTTATAGGTTCTGGGCGCAGCAGAAACACATTGGTGGGTTTTCCCAACATTAATTTTAGCATAAAAAGTGATCAATCCGAGATCTGTCATGATGTAAAATGATGTATCTTTGGAATAGAACGAAGAACAAAAAACAAAAGTGGGAGTCCCAGAACCATATAGATAGGATCATCATATGTTTGTTATAATTAATTTAATTAATTGAAAAGAATTACCTTGATGGAATTATTTCTTCGTTGATGTCTCCAATCATGATCCAATGTGATATGTCGTTTAGTCATAGAATCCAAGTTTAGGATTACTCTAGTAGTGATCCACATGTTCTCCACGTATCTCTGGACATCGCCGAAGGGATCTCCAGGTGCTAGCATAGAAGAACCTTCTCTTGTGATGTCTGCCTTCGATCTCCTTGATCCGGTGGTGGTGGATCTCTCTCGGTCTTGAGAGCATTCTTGGAGGAAGGAGTTCTTTCGGCCTTGAGAGAACTCTCCAGAATTTTTGTGCACAACAATTGGGAAAAAGTGTTGGGGTTGTGAGGATATTTATAATCGGGTATGAGGTTATAGAGTTATGAAACTAAATAAACACATTACATGTTTTATTTATTTCATTAACTCTTATTGAAAACCCCCATGTCCAATCATTAATTCCTTGACATGCGCCCACACTGATTATAATAAATATCATTTAATAAAACAATATTATTTCCTCAAAATCCCGACTAAAAAACTACACGACATGTAATCATTAGTACACGGTGTGTACTTGTTTTTTTATTTCATTTATTTCCTCCACCACATTTATTAGACCTTGAATAATGGCTATTTATTTCTGAAATAAATGTAACTAAATTACTCGCTAATAAATATAATATTTCACCCACAATATATTCTCTCGAATAACTAGTTTCGAAATAAATTAGATCAGGCATCCTTGAATAATTACTAAACCATATTAGAGAATAATATTTATTCAACTTGTTAAATTAATATTTAACTGAGATACATGGAAACACTTATTGTGTAACACCCTAATCTTCCACGGTACACTTCTCTTTGAATAATACAATAGCGTGTGTTGTACGCAACACTGAGTTCAAGTACACCAAGACTTACCAAACTAGCCGTTCAAAAGAGGTTATGAATAGTATTAACTAAATTTTAAATATTATATTAACCTTATAATTTTAATCCATATTATTAGTTTCTAAGACTTGATTTATGAACAAATTCATTTTTTTCAGATAAAAGAAGTATTTTTCAAAAAATGAAATTTTACCGCCTTTTAATGGCGAAGCCTTTTTAAAACCAATATTTGAAACTTTTATATATTCAATTTGAAAAAATTAAATTCTTCTTTAGAATCGGGACATAAGAATTTAGTATCAATAATTTTTTGGTGTCTTTCTGATAACTTTCATATTTTGGTGAATAGTGAAAAATTACTAAATTTTAACTGAAAACAACTTTTTTAATCAAAATAATTTATATTGTTAAATTAAACATTTTAATGGTTTATAAGTATAAATATATTATATTTTTACTATTTAATCCAATGATGGTAATTTTAAGTAATTTCACCTTGAAATTGGACATAAACAAGTGTCAAACTTTTGATAGTTATTATTTCTTAAAAATACGTCTTTTGGTTTCGAAAGAGGGAATAAATTTTAAATTAACAAATGAAAATTTTATGTTTTGAATTTGGTAAAATAGACTTCATTTTTGGATTCGGAATAATTAAATTAGCCTAGGGTAAAATTTTGGTACTTTTCGGATAACTTTTATATTTTGATGAATAGTTAAAAATTACTAAATTTTAATTAAAAACAACTTTTTTAATCGAAATAATTAATAGTGATAAATTATGAATTTGAGTGGTTTTAAATTATATTTAAAATATATTTTTACCATGTAATACAATGTGGGTCATTGAACATAATTTCACATTTAAACCAGACATAAACAATTGCCAATCTTTTGATAGTTAGTATCTCTTAAAAACACGCTTCTTGTTTTAACAACGAGAATTAATTTTAAATTAATTTCTACCACTTCTGTGTTTTGAATTTGGAAAAATGGATTCCAAATTTGGAATCAGGATGTTCAAATTATTTAAATAGGTAACTTTTATTTTTAGACATTTTGGATAATTACTTCGGTAAATATTTTATTTACCATGGTTAAAGGGTAAATCAGGTAAACAAGGGTTAAACAAATAATATTATAATAATACTAAATTACCCTAAAACATGTATTAACCCTATTAGTTGATACATGGTGGACCATGGGAATCTTTGGGTCGATTTTGGGACCCCAAGGATCCACTTGTAAGTGATAGGGACACTTTATTTTAATTAAGTTAAAATGAATACAAAAATGACACAAGCATATATCTTTTAGCAAAACAATTGTTACATAGGGTTATATATGTTAGATTTTAGACTATAAATATTCATTAGAAATATAAAAATATTTCCTACATAATGATAGTTTATTTATAATTTTTATACATTAAATAATTTAATTTATTTATGACACAATGGTGATGCAGTAATTACCATAATAGTGAAAAATTAAAATAATTGATATTATAAATACCCAAATAAATATAATTTAAGACTTTTAATGAATTAAACTAATTTTATAGGATAATATGAAATATTAGGATTGATTTAATTAACTTTTTCCGAAGTAATCATTTCTTTATGAGTTTCACAAAAAACAACAATTGAATAGTGTCAAAATTGACATAAAAGAGTTTTTAAAACAAATATTATATTATTAATTGATATTAAATTCCTAAAAATCTAAGGTTCGTCCAAGAGACTTATATCATGATAGTTATATCATTAATGGACCATTTGGGGGTCTCTTGGATGTATATAGTAAGTTTATTAACTATATAATATAAAAATACAAAGTGACATGGTAAATGTCAAACTAATTAACTAAGAGTTAAAACTAAAAGATAAGGTTAATATAGTAACCCAAACCTGTATAAATTCTATTGGTTGAATGGTTTTCGACCTATCCCCACCTTAAACGTTTAATAATAAACTTTGGATCCATTAGAATCCGAATATGAATTTATTATAAATTAATATTTCTAGCTTTTCCAAAGGTGCCCCTCACCCCTCTTATAAAAGGGCACTCCTCCTTCTCATTTCTTCACACCTTCAAAGACTTATGGTTTAGACAAAACCTTCCCAAATACTCTCCAAACTTCCCTCACTACAACATAGAGGCTATAGTTTTTTCATAAAGACAACCTAAGGATCCCTTTTGATCAAATCAAAAGTAATAACCCGAAGAAGAGGTAATGTTTTCACCACCCCTTTTCAAGTTCCTTTCTTCTTCCACTTCTTCTTTATTTGTTATTACCATTCTAAAATAATAAATCCAGTATCTTATATATACTGTGATGTTATTATAAATATGGTACAACTATATTTAGTATTCTATCCACCCTTTGAATAACATGTCACCATACGTGTGTACGTACGGCTTACCGTCTCCACGTCGTGGTGTAATTGTTATTCAATATATTATTATTTGGCTGGGTATAATATTGATGTGTAATTCATGTAAATAATAAATATGACCTTATAATTATTCTGTATATATGATATACCATCCAATTATATATTATTTTAATATCAAAAGAATGATATTGTCGCTCGTGCGTACGTACGGACTACCGTCACCACGAACGTGAGGAGATTCATTCTCTATCGTACCCATTCAAGTATAATTATCATTTGATGATTTAAAAATAATGTTTAAGAACTTGATATCATTTTTAATATGAATGAGATACAACCTATCCATGACAAACATGGCTTACATAACAAAACATATAAAAGAAAATGAGTAAGTTAACACCCGAAACGACGATAATTCTAAGATATTATTAACAAAGCAGCTTTAAAAAATCATATTTGATATCATATTAATGTATATTATTCATGAATAATTTCATAACAATAATTTCAACGTTATACGGGAGGTTAAACTACCCCCAACTAAGGAAGAGTACAAGTTAAGGTATTTTCTTATCTCACTTTCAATTCCGTGAGATTTCCATTGTTCGCCACAAAATTATTGAAAGTGGTGTATTGTGTACTGCCATTTGATATATATTATCATGATTATATTTATAATCATGTTATTCTGTAAATAATTTTGTAGTTATTAACTTTTGGTCATATGACTCATTTGATTACAACGTGGTAAGGTGTTTCTTATCTCACTTTTAATTCCGTGAGAATTCCATTGTTCACCACTTATTTATTACATGTGGTGTGTGTAGTGCCCATGTTTGTATTGATTGTGTAATATACTTTAATTAATGTATATTTACATCATCATTGTATGATCTCTCTTTCATGGGTGTATGTTTTGTATGTTACCAAATCAATAAGGGAATTTGAAATTTCAATTTCCACTCATTTGGCTTTACGCATATTTCATTGATTATATTACCCCAAGATTATGTGTGGAATCACTATTCATTTGATTATGTCATAATTTCCACTCCCCTTCCTGTGGATATTCTTTGGATACACATAATCACTCCATTGATAATTCTCAAGTCATTGATATGAATTTGATAAGAGTAATTTTAATTCATTCTCCATTTGTTGAGTTAAACATCCAATTCATTGGTGTTGTTTTTACAAGAATATGTGTGAATGTCCTTTGATTGTTTTACACTGAATATCCAATCATATTTAGTGTATTTATATTTTTCACACATAATTATGTCATTGATTTATCCTTAACCTAAGGATGCAGCCTTTATGAGAGATTTCATCTCAATTTACATTCCATTGAGACTTCTTTGTTGTTATACACCAAATCACTTTTATGTGGTGTATATAATGTACTTTGACGGTACACCCCAATCTTCCACGGTACACTTCTCTTTGAATAATACAATAGCGTGTGTTGTACGAAACACTAAGTTCAAGTACACCACGACTTACCAAACTAGTCGTTCAAAAGAGGTTATGAATAGTATTAACTGAATTTTAAATATTATATTATCCTTGTAATTTTAATCCATATAATGAGTTTCTAAGACTTGATTTATGAACAAATTAATTTTTTTCAGATAAAAGAAGTATTTTTCAAAAAAATGAAATTTTACCGCCTTTTAATAGTGAAGCCTTTTTAAAACCAATATTTGAAACTTTTATATATTCAATTTGACAAAATGAAATTCTTCTTTAGAATCGGGAAATAAGAATTTAGTATCAATAATGTTTTTGTGTCTTTCTGATAACTTTCATATTTGGGTGAATAGTGAAAAATTACCAAATTTTAACTGAAAACAACTTTTTTAATCAAAATAATTTATATTGTTTAATTATACATTTTAATGGTTTAGAATTATAAATAGATTATATTTTTACTATTTAATCCAATGATGGTCATTTTAAGTAATTTCACCTTGAAACTGGACATAAACAAGTGTCAAACTTTTGATAGTTATTATTTCTTAAAAATACGCCTTTTGGTTTCGAGAGCAGGAATAAATTTTAAATTAATAAATGAAACTTTTATGTTTTGAATTTGGTAAAATAGACTTCATTTTTGGATTCGAAATAACGAAATTATCCTAGGGTGAAATTTTGGTACTTTTCGGATAACTTTTATATTTTGATGAATAGTAAAAAATTACTAAATTTTAATTAAAAACAACTTTTTTAATCGAAATAATTAATAGTGATAAATTATGAATTTGAACATAATTTCACATAATTAAATTATCCTAGGGTGAAATTTTGGTACTTTTCGGATAACTTTTATATTTTGATGAATAGTAAAAAATTACTAAATTTTAATTAAAAACAACTTTTTTAATCGAAATAATTAATAGTGATAAATTATGAATTTGAGTGGTTTTAAATTATAATTAAAATATATTTTTACCATGTAATACAATGTGGGTCATTGAACATAATTTCACATTTAAACCAGACATAAACAATTGCCAATCTTTTGATAGTTATTATCTCTTAAAAACACGCTTCTTGTTTTAAAAACGAGAATTAATATTAAATTAATTTCTACCACTTCTGTGTTTTGAATTTGGAAAAATGAATTCCATATTTGGAATCAAGATGTTCAAAATTGTGTAAATAGGTAACTTTTATTTTTAGACATTTTGGATAATTCGGTAAATATTTTATTAACCAGGGTAAAAGGGTAAATCCGGTAAACAAGGGTTAAAAAATAATATTATAATAATAATAAATTACCCTAAAATGTGTCTTAACCCTATTGGTTGATACATGGTCGACCATGAGCATATTTGGGTCGATTTTGGGACCCCATGGATGCACTTGTAAGTGATAGGGACACTTTATTTTAATTAAGTTAAAATGAATACAAAAATGACACATGCATATATCTTTTAGAAAAACAATTGTTACATAGGGTTATATATGTTGGATTTTAGACTATAAATATTAATTAGAAAGATAAAATGATTTCCTACATAATTCTAGTTTATTTATAATTTTTATACATTAAATAATATAATTAATTTATGACACATTGGTGATGCAGTAATTACCATAATAGTGAAAAATTAAAATAATTGATATTATAAATACCCAAATAAATATAATTTAAGACTTTTAATGAATTACACTAATTTTCTAGGATAATATGACATATTAGGATTTATTTAATTTACTTTCTTCTAAGTAATAATTTTTTTATGAGTTTCACAAAAATCAACTATTGAATAGTGTCAAAATTGACATAAGAGTTTTTAAAACAAATATTATATTATTAATTGATATTAATTTCCTAAAAATCTAAGATTAGGCCAAGAGACTTATTTCATGATAGTTATATCATTAATGGAACACTTTGGGGTCGCTTGGATGTATATAGTAAGTTTATTAACTATATAATATAAAAATTCAAAGTGACATGGTAAATGTCAAACTAATTAACTAAGAGTTAAAACAAAAAGATAAGGTTAAAATAAATAACCCAAACCTGTCTAAATTCTATTGGTTGAATGGTTTTCGACCTATCCCCTACTTAAACATTTAATAATCAACTTTGGAGCCATTATAAACCTAATATGAATTTATTATAAATTAATATTTCAAGATTTTCCAAAGGTGCCCCTCACCCCTCTTATAAAAGGGCACTCCTCCTTCTCATTTCTTCACACCTTCAAAGCCTTTTGGTTCGCCCAAACCCTTACCAAATACTCTCTCAACTTCCATCACTACAACATAGAGGACTTAGTTTGATCATAAATCCAACCTAAGGATCCCTTTTGATCAAATCAAAAGGAAGAACCCGAAGAAGAGGTAATGTTTTCACCACCCCTTTTCAAGTTCCTTTCTTCTTCCACTTCTTCTTTCTTTGTTATTACCATTCTAAAATAATAAATCCATTATCTTATATATACTGTGATGTTATTATAAATATGGTACAACCATATTCAGTATTCTATCCACCCTTTGAATAACATGTCACCATGCGTGCGTACGTACGGCTTACCATCTCCATGTCGTGGTGTAATTGTTATTCAATATATTATTATTTGGATGGGTATAATATTGAGGTGTAATTCATGTAAATAATCAATATAACATGATAATTATTCTGTATATATGATATACCATCCAATTATATATTATTTTAATATCAAAAGAATGATATTGTCTCTCGTGCGTACGTACGGACTACCTTCTCCACGAACGCGATGAGATTCATTCTCTATCATACCCATTCAAGTATAATTATCATTTGATGATTTAAAAATAATTTTTAAGAACTTAATATCATTCTGGATATGAATAAGATACAACCTATCCATGACAAACATGGCTTACATAACAAAACATATAAAAGAAAATGAGTAAGTTAACACCCGAAACGATGATAATTCTAAGATATTATTAACAAATAAACGTTAAAAGATCATATATGATATCATATTAATGTATATAATTCATGAATAATTTAATAACAATTATTTCAAAATTATACAGGAGGTTAACCTACCCCCCCAACCAAGGAAAAGTACAAGTTAAGGGATTTTCTTATCTCACTTTCAATTCCGTGAGATTTCCATTGTTCGCCACTAAATTATTGAAAGTGGTGTATTGTGTACTGCCATTTGATATATATTATCGTGATTATCTTTATATTCATGTTATTATGTAAATAATTTGGTGGTTATTAACTTTTTTTCATACGACTCAGTTGATTACAACGTGTTAAGGGGTTTCTTATCTCACTTTTAATTCCGTGAGAATTCTATTGTTCACCACTTATTTATTACATGTGGTGTGTGTACTGCCCATGTTTGTATTCATTGTGTAATATACTTTAATTCATCTATATTTACATCATAATTGTATGATCCTTCTTTCATGGGTGTATGTTTTTTATGTTACCAAATCAATTAGGGAATTTGAAATTTCAATTTCCACTCATTTGGATTTACGCATATTTCATTGATTATATTACCCCAAGATTATGTGTGGAATCACTATTCAGTTGATTGTGTCATAATTTACACTCCCATTCCTATGGATATTATTTTCATACACATAATCACTCCATTGATAATTCTCAATTAATTTATATGAATTTTATAAGAGTAATTTTAATTCATTCTCCATTTGTTGAGTTAAACATCCAATTCGTTGGTGTTGTTTTTACAAGAATATGTGTGAATGTCCTTTGATTGTTTTACACTGAATATCCAATAATATTTAGTGTATTTATATTTTTCACACATAATTATGTCGTTTATTTATCCTTAACCTAAGGATATAGCCTTTATGAGAGATTTCATCTCAATTTACATTCCATTGAGACTTCTTTGTTGTTATACACCAAATCACTTTTATGTGGTGTATATAATGTACTTTGACATAGTATATCATGAATTAATTTATTCTCATGATATTACAATGTTTTTATTACCTCAATTATTTGTATTCAAGTGTCTCTCTTTTGGTTAGAAACTCTAACTAAAATAACATTTTTAAATGTTTTAAAACCTATTTCTTCTAAATCTTGCTCATTAATGTCCATGTTTTAAAAAAATGGTTTTAAGGATTTATTTTTGTGGACATTAAAGTTTTAAAATTAAAACTCCTTTTAAAAGTTTCAAAGTGGTATGGGACACTTTGATTCAAAAATCTATTTTTAAATAGCTTCTTGACAAATAGTGTGACTTTGAATGATTTAATGAAAAAGGGGGATATTTCTCTCAAATAGTTTTGATGATTATTTTCATCTATGTCAATATCCTTCATTATTCTCGATTGAGGTTAATATTATACAATACAATCTTACATATTGTATCGAATGAGTTATGTTTGACTATGGATGTGCTATTTTTATACAATTCATAGTTTTTAGATAAATTATTGACATTTTGTATGCTAGTTTTAATACGAATGTTTATGTTATGTTTGAAACCTATTCATATGAGGAATGCATTGGACTTAATAAGTGACGAGTGGAGCCCGCTATAGCTCCTCGATGCATCGGTAGGTCTCATGAGACAAACTAGTGTCTTGGTACAAGGCCTTGGAAAAATCGTATTGTAGTCTTGGAACGAGGCCTTGGCTATGTGGTTATGATAGTCTGGCACTATGCATTCCATCATTATGAAAGTGGTTATTGATATTGCATGTGATAATTAGACTAGTAGAATATCCATGTCAGTAAGTAAATGGAATTATTTTATTTTATCTTTTCCATTTTATGTTGAAGTTCAAGTTTAAAAGGCTTTCGTTTTAGTTATATACTGCCTTAAGTGTTTATGCTTATCTATGAAAGATTCTGCTATAATGTTATCCTTACTGAGCATCTGAGCTCACCCCTTTCAATGTTTTATTTTTCCCAGGATTATGAAGAAGTAATTTATGAATGACTTGCAGGGATAGTATGAGAAGATTTGAAGACAAGATGTTGTGGTAGTTTTTTTTACCTTATGATGTAATGTAAGACTTATGAATATATCTAGTGTTTCCAAGACTACTAAACTAATCGGTCTTTCGATACCTGATCCTTTGTGCTCATGCCAATGTTATGTAATAATGTACTAACTCTGGGTATCTAGGGTCAGGGCCTTACATATTGTGTGACCCTCTAGGCCTCTTCCTTAGTGGCATTAGGCGGATCATGCCTAAAGTCCAGGGTTAGCGTCTAGTAACATGCCAACGCACCCATAGAGAAAGAAGTTAACGCCGAAATTATGTGTCACCTACTACGAACACGTACCATGTAATGTAATACCTCTGTCTTGATATCTATAATCAAGCGGGTTTCATGATAGTACCATCAACTCGTGTGCTCTATTTTTATTTCTTTGACTTACCAGAATTGAAATCACCCATACCTTACAATAGACATGAATTTATTTAGGCTATATCAATTCCACAAATGGGCCTAAGATATTTACTTCCATTATGGAACACAAGGGACAAATCCTCTCTCGAATTATCTATTAATGCCATATTACTCGTGACGCACCCAACGTATCATACCTCGCTGCGATCAGTGTGTCATCATAGTTTTTGTTAATACATCTAAGTGTGCAAGTTGTAATACCCATTAATAATAATCTTAATGTCTAATGACCAATACACATGTTCGCAGATAAGAACATCCAATGACACTATGAAATTTGGATTTCCAACTGGCGGGTCTGGTTTTCATAATATCCTCCTGGATATTACCAAGGGTATACACCATGAAAAGGTGCCTCAATGTTTTATGAGTCCTCAACCTTAATGGCCTGTATTATTTGTGTCCCTAAAATAACATCATATGACTATAGAATATTTATTCAAGAACAGTGTTATGGCACTTCCAAGTTCTCACCATAGCAGGGATCTGCTATGAACCTTTAATGCAACAGCTTTCCTTAGGACATTATCACATGCATTTTCACACAGAAGAATAATCAAGATGTGATAAGGTATTTATTAATGAATAAAGTACAAAGTAGTTGGTTCTAGGCCACCAACTCCAACAGACTCCCACTTGGACTAGATCCAACTTTTAACAACCTCTAACCCTCTAGCTCTCACATGATATTCATGTTTCTACGGAGATAGGCCTTTAGTCATGGGATCTGCCACATTTTCTTCCGTGGACACTCCGCTCACTGCAACATCACCCATTTGATAGAAATCCCTAAATAGGTGATACTTCTGGAGTATGTTATTTGTCCGTTGATGTGACCTTGGTTTTTTTCAAGAGCCAACACTACAGTATTATCACAGTCCAAAGTGATAAGATCTTTATTGCTAGGCACCACATAAAGATCTTGGAAATAGTTCCAAAACCAGACGGCTTCCTTGGCTGCATCAGAAGCCACTATATATTCAGAATCCACTGTAGAATCGACAACAACTAATTGCTTTGAACTCTTCCAGCTCACTACTCCACCATTGAGACAGAAAACATATCTAGATTGAGACTTCAGATTGTTCTGATCTGTCTAAAAACCAGCATCACCATACCCTCTAATGACAATCTCCTTGTATCCTCCATACACTAGGAACATATCCAAAGATCTTCTAAAATACTTAAGGATAGTCTTAGCCGCAGTCTAATGTTGTTCTCCTGGATCTGCTTGATATCTGCCTACCATGCTCAGTGCATAGGCAACATCAATCCTGGTAAATAACATGGCATACATGATGGATCCTATAGCCGAAGCGTATGGGATATTACTCATTCTATCTTTCTCCTATTGTGTCTAGGGATACATTTTCTTAGAAAGATGAAAGCCATGTCACACTCAAACCAATCCCCTCTTGGATTGTTCCATACTAAATCTATTTAGTATCTGGTCAATGTATGTTCCCTGACATAGTCCAAGAAGCCTCTTAGATCTATCACGAAAGATCTTGATCCCTAGAATGTAGGCTGGTTCACCCAAGTCCTTCATGGAGAAACACTAGTTCAACCAGTCCTTAACTGACTGTAAGACAGGTACATCATTTCCAATAAGCAATATGTCATCAACATATACCACTAGTATAACGATTGCATTCCCATTAAACTGCTTATAAACACATGGCTCACATTCATTCTTAATGAAACCAAATTCCTTTATGGATTCATCAAATTGAGTGTTCCATGACTTGGATGCTTGATTTAATCCATAAATGGATTTCTATAACTTACAAACCCATTTTTATTTACCTGGTGTCACAAACCCTTCTATTTGTGTCATATAGACATCTTCCTGAAGGTTCCCATCAAGGAATGTTGTTTTTGACATCCATTTGCCAAATATTGTAGTCATGGTAAGCTACTATGGCACTTATAATTATTACAGATTTAAACATGGAAACTGGTGATAAGGTTTCATCATAGTCAATTCCTTAATGCTATCTGAATCCTTTATCCACTAGCCTTGCTTTAGAGGTGCTAACTTGACCTTCCATGTCCATTTTTCTCTTGAATACCCATTTTCATCCAACATTCTTTACATCAACTGGCTCATCGACCAGAACCCAGACTCGGTTCTGATACATGGAATCCATCTCATAATTCATAGCTTCTAGCCATCTTGCAGCTTCTGAGATTGCTACTGCTTCCTTGTAGGAGAGAGGTTCATCATTTTCTGACTATAATGATTCACCATCCTTGGTGACTAGGAAACCAAATCTCTCTGGTTCCCTTACCTCTCTTGTTATCCTACGCAGTACTTGTGTTTTTGGAACCTCTTCCACGGGGACCTGTGGAACTTTTTCCTGTACCAACTTTTGTGTATCTTGAGCATCAACTTAGTCAAAGTCAATCTTGTTCCCGCTATTCTTTTTTAAGATGTTCTCCCTCTCAAGAAAGATGGTTTTCCTGGCAACAATCAATTTCTTTTCTAAAGGGTTATATAGTTAATATCCTTTCATTTCCTTGGGATATCCTATAAAGATACACCTCGTGCACCAGGGTGCTAGTTTGTTGCCTGATAAGGCCTTAACAAAATCCTCATATCCCCATACACATGTGTGCGATAAAATGGGTTTCTTTCCATTCCATAACTCAGAGGTAATTCCATTTTCCGCCTTAGTTGGTACTCGGTTTAATGTGTTTGCTATATTTTGTAATGCATATCCACAAAAGGATAATTGAAGATCTACATGACTCATCATCGACCTCACTATGTCCAACAAGGTGTGGTTCCTCCTTTCACTAAAACCATTCCATTGTGGTTTATAAGGAGGAGTGAGCTGAGATAGAATCCTATACTGCCGTAGAAGATCAATGAACTCTTGGTTCATATATTCTCCACCTCGATCCGATCGAAGTTTCTTTATCTTCTTACCAAGATGATTTTCTACTTCATTCTGGAATTCATTTAATTCTTCTAAGGTTTTTGACCTATACCTCATTAATAAGACATAGCCATATCTACTCAAATCATCAGTAAAAGTAATGAAGTAAGAATATCCACCTCTAGCTTCTACATAAAATGGTCCACACACATTCATGTGCACCAATCATAGAAGCTCTGTGGCCCTTTCACCTTGTCCACCGAAAGGCGGCTTGGTCATTTTACCTTGTAAACAAGCATGACATTTATCAAGTGGTTTTAGCTCAGTAGAGTCTAAATAGCCATCTTGGCAGAGCTTTGTCAAGCGTTTCTCATTTACATGACCGAGATGGTGATGTCACAACTGGGTAATGTATGAGTCTTGTGAGTTTGTTTCATTATGGATTTCCAACACTTGGTTTTCATAATTTAGTACATACAAACCATTATTTCAATGTGACATACCATAACATATGTTGATCCTATAAAAGAGGCAACCCTTATTTACAAACATAAAATAAATCCATCTATATCCAAACAAGATACATAAATTATGTTCTTGGTAACAATAGGCACATAATAACAGTTATGTAAAACCAAAATCATCCCATTTGGCAATGAGAGGTGGTAATCGCCAATGGACAATGCATCCATCCTAATGCCATTGGCAGATCGATGATCCACCTCTCCTATAGAAATCTTTCTAAATCAACTTGGTTCCTGCATTTGAATACAGATGTGAGCCCCACAGGCTGTATCTAATACCCAATGTTTAGAAATGGAAAGATTACACTTGATAACGAATGCACCTTTAGCGTCCCCACGTTTCTGGGTGTAGTTCCTCTTCTAGTGGCCTTACTTTCCACAATCAAAACAAAATTCCTCCCATTCCTTTACCTACCTCTAGATCTTCCCCTTCTTGGATGGACGATGCTTGGGGGCTTCAGACCATTTCTAAGTCTTTATCCCCTTTGATGTGTCCTTAATTTTCTTATTCACCATTAGTACTGTGGGTTTTTCACACCCCATATCCTTATATACTTGGAGAATTAAGGTCAGAAGTTCTGATAGACACTTCTCATTGCTGCTCATGTTGTAGTTGATATAAAGCTTGATAAGGTCTTTAGAAGTGATGATATGATGAGATCTGTACGCAACTCATCTCGGAATTTAATCCCTAAGATGTCTAGGCTTTCGATGTAGCCAATAAACTTGACTACACGAGGCCCATCTGGAGTAGACTCTCCAAGCTTATTTGTAAACAAAGCATTAGAGATCTCATATCTCTCTTGTATTTCCTTCTCTTGGTAAAGATCCTTAAGGTGAGACATCATGCTATACGCGTCCATGTTTTCATTTTGCTTCCAGATCTCATTAGACATGGATGATAGAATGAAACACTGTACATCTATGGCATCATTCATATGTTTCATATAAAGAGATAGTTCCTCACCATTTCCCTCTTTTCCAGGAGCAACTGGAAGTGCTCTTCCAGCACATACAATTTCCTCTCGTGGCGAAGGATGATGCGTAAATGCCTCTACCACTCATGGAAATTGGTGCTAGTGAGAAGGTTTTCCTTCTCAAGTATGGTTCACAATGATATTTCTGAAGTCATTTTTCTTACCACTTCTAAAAATTAAAATGAGCAAAGGTTTAGTACTTTATTATAAAAACTGAGACAAATAAATAAATTAACACTTATTAGTCTCCCACTATTTTATCGAAATCCAATAGCCCTCACCATTGACTTTGGAATATTATGTTGCCTGAATATTCTAGTGTAAAGGATCCATATTGCCCTTCGCATTACCCCATCTAGGGTTGGTCAAGCAACTTGAAGGGTTTTAGGTAGGCATTCCAAATGACAAATGCATTAACTTGCAGCTCCTTAATCCGCTGAGTGGACTCCCCAATCCTGAAATCCTTTTATTTTGGATTTACTCAACCTTTTCCTCATGGTCACACCAAGTCCTGATGTGCAAGTCAACCCTGGATGAAAACCAAGTCAAGTCAACCCAAAACCTTGAATTAGAATTCCCTGATAATTTAAATCACCCCAACTAGGCTTGGTCAAGCAATTTGAACTATGGTTCGATTCTAACCCAGATTATAGAAGGATATACCGACTTAATATTCCTTTGAGAGATTTTATCCTTATACATAAATTTCCATTTAATTATCCTTGATTACATTCTTGTTAATATTAAGTGGGATATACTGAAGTGATTTACCATATTTAAGATAATATTTACGCATAAGCCGGTATTATTTTAGTTCCATCTTGCATGCTTGTTTAATTCATTAATTGTGTGATCATAACAATACACCCACAATAAATAAACCATGAAACTGACAGAAATAAAATAAATGGTATGATCATGAGATTTTTCTATTGGTTAGTTTATCTAGTGGTTGATAAAATAACCCAAGACCTAGGGGAGAAACACCTAGAACCTTTCAGGTTCATGTTTACAGCTTTCCACCTATCCAACTTTGTATCTCCTTGGATTGGTTTCACCTTGGCTCTTGACTTGAGCCATCTCCACGAGATTGGGAGCTCCATCCATTACATATGAATTTATCTCACACTCAGGTGAGGGGTAAAAAGGGTTTTTACTTAAAATAAACCATTGGCACGCATTCTCTACATATTTATGAGGAGAAGGCTCGTAGGCCAACAAATTTAATTTAAATAAATAAATTAAAAGAAACCATTCACATAAAAAGGTCTTGGTCTAGCTCATGATCATCCATACATGCAACGATATTATGCATTAATAAAACTAGCATTCAATTCTTTAATCATTTTTGTTTAAGATAAATAATGCTCAAATCAATTAATTATCTTTAATTAATCAATCCTTTTATCTTAAACCCTTTTTCTAAATTTCCTTGACATTCTCATCCATCATAATTTTAAACAAATAAATTCATTTAAAATTAACTTTTTACATAACTTGTATCTTGGAGGAAACCTGGTGAATTCCCCATTCATTACGCATATGTTAAATTAAACACACATATATAAATCATCTATCACGTGTTGTGCCTCAGCTTTACGCCTGCACTATGGTACACGTCTCAAGGGTTTGTATAATTTAATAATAAATTTTAATAAATCTATGTAATTTGGATGAGTACACAGCATGTAGTTCTGACTACGCGGTGTGTAATTTTATTCACCTTCCATCCGAAGTACATTCCCGGGGACATGGCGTGTGGATGTACTTCAGAAATTTTTGGAGTACACGATGCGTTCTTTCGGACACACGTCATGTAGTATCCGCGTTACACAGTTTCCAGTCGGGCAAGTCGTGTACGTGGTACACGGCCTAACCCTAACCCAAAGGGACTAAACGTTGTGTTCAATTGGACCACAAGATGTGTAATTCAGAAACTGTGTGCCACCTGTTCTTGGTCAACACATGGTGTCATAAATGACTTAGATAGGATCCAATACATGACCCAATTTGGCGGATCAGTCAATGAATTGAACCTATACTACACGATGTGTACTTCAGAATACACGCTGTGTATTCTGGTGTTGTATGGCCATGATCATTTGGAACCTCTGGATGAGTTCCTCTATTTTATTTTAATCAAAATTAAAAGAAAAAATTCATTTATATAAGGTGAACGAGAAACGAGAGGGGAGGAACAGATCTCAAGATTCAGATTAAAATAACAATTAACATGAATTGAAACAAATAAAATATTAAATGCGTAAATCACCAACAGAAAACTAAATAATTATAATCAACAATATGACACCTCTGATACCACTTGTTGGTTCCGGGCGTAGCGGAAGCGCGTTGGTGCGGTTTTCCAACTTTAATTTTAACGTTAACAACGATCAATCTGAGATCTGTCATGATGTAAAATGCTGGATCTTTGGAATAAAACGAAGAATAAAAAAAAGAGGGAGTCCTGGAACCATAGAGATATGATCATCATATGTTGGTTATAATTAATTTAATTAATTGACAAGAATTACCTTGATGGAATTTTTTCTTCATTGATGTCTCCAGTCATGATCTGATGTGATCCGTCATTGCATCATAGAATTCAAGTGTATGATTCCTCTCTCAGTGATCCACATGTTCTCCACATATCTCTGGATGTTGTTGAAGGTATATCTAGGTGCTAGCATGGAATAACCTTCACTTGTGATGTCCTCGATCGATCGCCTTGACCCGGTGGTGGTGGATCTCTCTCGATCTTGAGAGCGTTCTTGGAAGAAGGAGTTCTTTCGGCCTTGAGAGAACTCTCCAGAATTGTCATACACAACAATTGGGGAAAAGTGTTGGGGTTGTGATGATATTTATAATCGGGTTTGAGTCTATAGAGTTATGAAAATAAATAAACATGTTACATGTTTTATTTATTTCATTAACTCTTATTGAAAACCCCCATGTCGAATCATTAATTAATTGATATCCGCCCACACTAATTATAATAAATTTCATTTAATAAAACAATATTATTTCCTCAAAATCCCAACTAAAAACTACACATCGTGTAATCATTAATACACAACGTGTACATGTTTTTTTATTTCCTTTATTTCCTCTACCACATTTATTAGACCTTGAATAATGGCTATTTATTTCTAAAATAAATTTAATTGCATTACTCGCTAATAAATATATTATTTCTCCCATAATATATTATCTCAAATAACTAGTGTTGAAATAAATGTGATCAGGAATCCTTGAATAATTATTAAACCACAGTTGGGAATAATATTTATTCAACTTATTAAATTAATATTTAACTTAGATACATGGACACACTTAGTGTGTGACCCTCTAGGCCTCTTTCTCAGTGGCATTAGGCGGATACTGCCTAAATTCCAAGGTTAGCATCTAGAAACACACCTAGGAACCCATAGAGAAAGAATTTAACGCCGAAATGATGTGTCGCCTCCTATGAACACTTACCATGTATTGTAATCCCTTTGTCTCGATATCTCTAATCAAGCGGGTTGCATGCTAATGCCATCAAATCGTGTCCTTGATTATTATTTCTTTGACTTCCCAGAATTTAACTCTCTCATACCTTACCATGAACATGGATTTATTTAGGATATATAAATTCCATCAAAGGGACTGAGATATCTACTTCCATTATAGAATAGAAGGGACAAATTCTTTCTCACGTTATCTATTAATGCAGTATTACTCGTGACGCACCCAACGTATCGTACCTCACTGCGAACAATGTGTCTTCACAGTTTTCATCAATACATATAAGCTTGTGAGTTGTAATAACCATTAATAATAATCTTAAAGTCTAAGGACCAATACACACGTCCTCATATTGGAATATCCAATGACACTATGAAATGTGGATTTCCTACTGGTGGGTCTCATTCTCATAATATCCTCCTGGATATTACCAAGGGCGCACACCATGAGAAGTTGTCTCAAAGTTTTATGAGTCCTAACCCCTAATGGCCTATATTTTTTATGTCCCTCAAATAACATCATCTGGCCATAGAACATATATTCTATAATTGTGTTATGGCACTTCTGGGTTCTCATCATAGCAGGGATCCGCTATGAACCTTTAATGCAACAACTATCCTTAGGACATTATCACATGCATTGTCACTCAAAATAAAAATCAAGATGTGATAAGGTATTTATTAAAGAATAAAGTACAAAGTAGTTGGTTCTAGGCCACCAACTCCAAAAGTTTTTACCTGCACCCATGAGCTATCTTTATCATCAATTTTTTCAGCAACTGTATCCTCTTTCCTGTCCGCAGCTCTAGCCACGTTGGTGCTTTCCTTCCCATATTCATCTGCTTCCTCCTTCAAGACTTCAACTACACCCACACTGTCTCTTTTCTTCCCATATTCATTCCTACTAGATGAAGTAAGAAGATAAAATGATTTATAAATAAGAAAACTACTACTTACCTTAGATTTTCGAGCATGAGAAGAGGAGACGCTTTTAGAAGAGCTGGATGAATTCAGTTTTTTCTAATACTGGTTTGTTCTCTCAATGCAGTCTTTCAAGGTCAATTCAGAGGTTTCCACATAATTTTCAATAGCTATCATTAACTTTGGGTGAATATCAGGACCTGGTAACATCAATGACTCATTATTTATAGCCTGAATTTTAATAGAATTGAAGATGTAATACATTTTCCTAGCCTTTATAGCAATGAAATTAACAGAACTAGTGTCCTGTAAGCCTGAACATTTCATAGTAGGTGAAAGGACTTTTCTTTGTTAGGATCTAGGTGTTCAGTGATTAGGAGTTATTCAAGTTCCATCTGTATTCACCTAATTTTTCATAAATTAATTTTATTTAGGAGGACAAGAGGATACCTTATTTGCAGTAGAGGTTTTATTATTCTCTTTCTTTGTGTGAACATCTTTATTTTTTACCTTCTTAGATGTGGCCACATCTAACATAACCTTCCCACTTTTGTCTTTTGAGTAAAAAACTATTTACTCTTTTCTAACTCTATCACCAGCCTTATTCTAAGCTGATTTTTATTTCTCTAATTGACTGTCAACGGATTCAGTCTTGTTTTGATCATCCTTAAAGGATCTGGTATGGTAATCCTTGAAGGAGAAACCCACATTAATCGTGTTTTATTCTTCCATATTAGCCCAAGTAAAAATGATCTTAATAAGAGATTTAGTATACATTCGTATAACATGAGTGGATTCTGGTGTTTGTCTTTTTCTTCAATCCCCAATTTACTGGTTCGTCTAAAGAATCTTCTCACTATTATCAGTGAATAATATTTTGGAGGGAGGTCCATAATTAGTTTCATTATCTTACACCTTAAGCTAAAAATCAGTCCCTTGGGTAGCTTGATTACCCTCCCTTCTTCTACAATGTATCTCATAGCGACCCTTCAACATACATCTACTGCAAACAATACTTGACCAAAAATTAGTCCTCGAGTGTCCATTTATACCAAAAACATCACAATATAGAGGCACTATTTCATACACAATTCGAAGGTAGATTTCATCATGAGGGGTGGATAATACCACCTTATCAACCAGTGCATAACTCAAATCAATTTCAAATAAAATTCTATAAAAGTTAGTGAAACAGACCTTTTCAGTAGCGATATCCATCCATATTGGAATGCTAATCACGGAGGCAATGTCATACAGTATTTCAGAGTGTCATTAGACCCAGTTCAAACCATAAACTTTTACCCAAACTTGAGCGAAAGAATACTTGAAATCATGGAGACTTAAGTTCAGATTCCACTCATGGATTCTAATAGTTCATGGCTTTAAATTAACAGAGCCAAATCTCTAAGCTCAACTCTTCAATTCAGTAGATGGAAACTGTACATGAAAAAACCCTTTTTCTAAAGATATGAATTTGATATCCTGGAAACCCCAAATAGCAGCTAGACATTCAATAAACTAAGAAACTTTTCCAGGTTACTCACCATAAGGTAAAGAAAAATGGGAATTAAATGAGTTCTTACATAGATCAAGATGCTCTAAAATCGTTCCATCCAAGGTTGAAATATGCATTGTTGTTCTTTTTCTAACAATGCACTGAGTGATGCAGTTCTCTGGGAAGACGAAAGTTCCTATCAAATCATCATAGAAGGAGTAATCTTTTATACCATCTAAGATCTGTGCCTTCTTGGTGACATTCAAAGTGTGAGAAAATTATTAACTCGATGAATCAGAGGTGAAGAGGTTTATGCTTCGTGGGTGGATTAGGTCAAGCGATCTCTTCTCTAAAGATGCTTCTCGTCCACCTCAATCCTCTTATATTATTTAGTATTATTAAATACATAAATATTTTGATTATATATAATATTTAAAATTCTTATTTATATAACTGTTTATTATTAAAATATTATATCTATTACTATTATGGTTATTATAAGTCATTAATAATTGTATTACAAATTATTAATGATGGCATTATTATGAAAAATTATATTTTATATCATAAAATTTAATTAATATTTATTTTAAATTATTTTATTAACAAATTTATTGTCTACATTCAGAATTACATTTTTTATATCATAATTTAAAATTATTATTGTAATTATTGAAAATATTTTAAAATTTAATTATTATTTACTAAAAATTCACTTCATAGAATTTAACAATAATAAATTATTTATTATTTATTATTTATTATTTTTTGAAATTATTTTTATTTTCATTTTTTATTGTCATTGTTTTAAAATTTATATAGATTTCATTTATACAATATTTCATGTGCATAAATATTTTTAGGTGTATATGTTATGTTTTTAATTCATAAAGTTTTTTTCATGTAAATTATTATGAGTTTGTTATATTTATTAAATTATTTTTATTTTTATCTAGGTTTTTATATGTTTAATTTATTTTTGATGTTTCATTTAGGTTGTTTTTATAGTTTATATTTTATATACATCTAAATTCTCGTACAAGAAACATAATAATGTTTCAAGTAGGTTGCTTTGAAAGCATATATATTATTTTTCATCAACATTTTTTATGAAATTATTTATATTTTCAACTATTTCTCATATATTTAATCCATGTTTTATGTTTCATTTATATTGGTCTTATAGTTTATATTTTATAGGTTTTCAAAGTCACATACTTGATACTTTTTTACGTTACAAGTAGATGACTTTGGAAGCCTGTAAAATATAAACAATTTGACCAATCTAAATGAAACTTAAAACATAGATTAAAAATATAATAAATAGTTGAAAATAATTTGTTTTAATAAATATAAAAAACCAAAAATAATTTAACCAAAACAAACTTATTGATTTAAAACATAACATTTGTACCTACAACCTTTTTGTACTGCAAACATTTTTTGTGTAAATTAATTTTTTTTGGGTATTTTTTTTGACTTCCATTTTATTTTCAATTAATTTTTATTTTTAAATTCAATTTTTTAAATTTTATATAGATTTTACATATATTATATTTCATGCGAATAAAGTTTTTGAAGTGTACATGTTTTGTTTTTAATCCATAATGTTTTACTTATGTAAATTATTATTTGTTTGTTAAATTTATTAATTTTTTTTATTTTAAACATTTTTTAATTTATAATACATGTTTGATGTCTGATTTAAATTCTTATTATAGTTTTAATTTTATATACTTCCAAATTCACCTACTTGAAAAATAATAATGTTTCATATGGGTCACATTGAAAGATTATAAATTATTTTTCATCAATATTTTTTTATGAAATTCTTTTTATTTTCAACTATATCTTATATTTTTAATCCATGTTTTAAGTTTCATTTATTTCGGTCATATAGTATATATTTATAGGCTTTCAAAGTTACATACTTGAAACATTTCTACATTTCAAGTAGGTGACAATAGGAGCCAATAATATATAAGCTATTTGACCAATCTAAATGAAACTCAAAACATATATTAAAAAAATAAGAAATAGTTGAAAATAAATAATATTAATAAATATTACAAACCAAAAATAATTTACATGATACAAACTTATTGATTTAAAACATAACATTTTTACTAATTTTTTTTTCTCAATATTTTTTTGTGTAAATTAAAAATTAAAAATTATTTTTTACCTGATATTATTTTTAAGTAATTATATATTGTATAATTACTAATTAACTAATAACTCATAATTATATTAATATTTTTCATAATTAGTTACTAAATAATAATTTTAAATATTTATTTGTAATTAACATTAGTTAGTAATTAATATTTATTGGAAATTAATATTATTAAATATTTTATCATACTATTTAATCAATATTTATTAGTAATTAATATTTAGTAGTTATTAGTATTTATTAGCAAAAATTTACTTAATTAATTTATACGGATATAATAATAATTAATTCACAGTTAGTAATTTAATAATTTAATCGCTATTACTAATATTTAGTAACTAAATAATAACTTTAAATATTTAATAGTAATTGGATAATAATAAATTTTAATATTTATTAGTAAATTAATAATTATTTAATAGTAAATTTTTTAATTAGTAAGTACTATTTTTAATAATTAATTAAATATTTATTAATTACTAATTAATTAATAACTAATAATTATATTATTATTTATAAGTAATTTTGTAATAAAGAATTATTAATATTGATTATTTAATTAATATAGTTAACTTGTAATTATTAATATAAAAATTTATTTAAAAATTTGTTAATTATTAATTAATTAATAATTATTTACTATTAATAATTTATTATTATTTATTAGTAATTAATTAAATTTTTTTAAATATTATTAATATAATTAGTAAATTATTTATATTTTTTAGTAAAAATTAATATTTAATTATAATTTATTAGTAATTAATATTTATTATTAATAGATTAAAAATGATTAATAATAATATATTATTAATTTCGTGTATAAAAAAGAGAACATGAATCCCACATCAGAAATGAAAAATCTTCTATGCAAGAAAGGGGGAACCTGAATCTCACATCGGAAATGCATAATGATTTCCAAGAATATACCTCTTATAAAAGGGATCCATGGGTGAAGGTTTTTGTTCGAATTTCAGACTGCTTTATTGGAAGTAATACTAGAAATTAAATAGAAATTAAATTCTAATAAAAACAGTTAAATGTTGTAGAATTTTTTTATTATTTTGTTATATATATATACAAGCAAAACAAAAAAAATTAATTTTTTTTCTAAAAAATGGAAGGGAGAACGTTATTTAAATGTTTTTTGAAGAAGGAACTCTTTGGAACAACACCTTCATTATAAAACATATGAAGAAGGAACTTTCAGGGAAGGCGCCTTCTTTATAAATATATTAAAGAAGGTTTTGTCCTAGACAATGCCTCCATTAAAACACCTTTTAAGAAGGTGTTACCTTAACATGCACCTTCTTCAATGTTTTACTAATAGATGGTGCCTTATAGTAAGGCTATCACCCTTCTAAGGATCCACTCTGCAACATTACCTTAGTTTAGGAATTCATTTTCCCCAAACCTTATTTTGGGATTTTTTTGTTTTTTATGTTATATGTGGACTTTTTAGGAGGCCTTCCAGGGTGTGGTTGTCCTACTTTTTACTCTCTTCTTAGCAGATCTCTTCTGCCCTCACCTTGGGGAACTGGAAGTAGAGTTCGCATTACCGGTAAACGACTTTGGCGCCATCATGAAGGGCAGATCAAGGGTGGTCCTCAGTGAGGCTACAGTGGAGGAAGAAGAGTAAGGGGATTTCCTCGATGTCGAAGTGGTGGGTTAGGGATTTCTTCTACTCCACATTGGAAAAATGGGGTAAAAAGGCACGACATGGATGCAAAGAAGGGGGAAAATGCATCGGGGCACTTGTCAGAAGTGGCGAACACAATCTCAAAGTCCTCAACAGAATAACTTTTGATCCATCCATAGAGGCTTACTAGGATCTTCCTAAAGTTATGAAAAAGTTGATTCTATAAGGATGAGAAATTCAGGCCCACGATTTTGGCATGAATGTCACTCACCTAGACTTGAAAATGAACCGAGAAAGTCAACTTAAGGAAGGATATGGTGGTGGTAAAATTCAAAGGTGTGGGATGTAAGGGGGAAGCAGAGGTGTGTGGCAATGCAAACACACACAATGAGGAGAAAAATGGATGAACATGAGGATTTTAAAGTGGATCGGCACGTTTACCTACATCCATAAATGAAACATAAGAATTTATTTATTTCACTTCTCCATGGTTTTCATCGAATGATTAAAACATACACACCACTTCAGTTCATGGGAATGAGCCTTGTTAAATAGAGGGGAAAAACTAGAAACTGTCTTTAGTAGGTTTGAGTAGCTCATCTAATGAGAATTCCTCAACACTGCCAAATGATTCAACGAAGGCTGTTGTTCATCACCTCAGATGCCCCCCATAGAAGACCCATTGTAGTGGTTTCCAACAATGCAAACTCCAAATTTAGGGAGTGTCCCCCACAATTATCCCCCTCAGGAGAAATTTGGGGTAGAATCTTGACCTGGAGTCTCCTTGAAGGTGTCGAGAACTTCAATAGTAAATCAAACACACTTCTTCATGCCAAATGATGTGGCACTTCCACCGTCTTACTCGATCTCGGACTGACTATAGTCTCCGTCAAAGGATTCAACCCTTGGGACTCTTTCCCTGTAAGCATCATTTCATCCCCACATGAGACTTTCAACACTCCACTTTCTATGGAAATATTGTATCCTCTCACATCGAGCCAACTTAATGATACCAGGTTCCTTCTCATCTGCAGAAAAAAATTCACATCAATCAGTTTTTATACTCCTCCATTGGGTGTCTTCAATTTCACCATTCAACTCCTCAAACCTTGCATTCTGACCCATCCCAAATTCTCAAAGAATCTCACATCTACTGAAAAGTATAAAACGCACCTTTCATCGTACATATGTGTACTGAGCTCCTCATATCCAAAACCTACCTGTCTTCCTTTCAATTTGGATCCCCTAGTTCTTCCTTTTCAAAAATTGACATTATTTCTTTATGTGCCCATATCTTTTGTAGTAATGACATTTCACTTCTCCCCCTTCAACTCTCGCATCTAAGTGCATGTTTTCCATTATCACACAACTTCATCATCTACTGAAAATTCTTTGATGTTCGCATCATTCTCTTCAACTTTTTATTTCCCAGCAACGTACCATTTTTCCCTCTATAGTAACTTTTATCATGACCCTTCTCTCTTAGCATAAACATTTGATTTCACTAGGACTACATCCTCTCTATTTTGACCACCATTCTTTACCCCATGTCTTCTGATACCAGCTCCTCTCATGTTGATCATCTCGCATCACCATGATTTTCTCACTTGAATGCATTGTAGGTTTTAGAATGCCTCTGAATATTGAAGCAATGCCATAAACTTGTCAAAATTCAATGTTTCCTTCCCCACGAGCAATGCAACAACATATCCATCAAATGAACTTAGTGGATATGACAAAATCAAAAGTTCTTTGTCTTCCTCTCCAACCTTCACACTGATCCCCAATAATTGTGTTAGGATCTTGTTGAATTCGTTGGTGTGACCCAATAAATTTGTTCCCTCATATATCCATAAATGGTACAATTTCTTTTCAAGAATAATTTTTTTGTGAGAGATTTCACCATATACCACAGCTCCAACTTCTTCCAAATTTCCTTCGTTGAGGTCTCATCCAACACCATGTTTTTTTATAATTTTCCAGACATAGTCGAATTGTGCTGACGACCCACATATTTAGCTCTTCCAAATTATCATCACTGGTTGTCTAATTATTTTATAATATAATGGTCTGATCATACCCTACTACACAATAATATCTTCCATTGGGCTTTTCCTCAAGTCAAAATTGTTCTGACCATTGAACTTCTCGATCTTAAATTTTTGTACTGCTCCGCCACCAGTCACTGCCATTATCGTAAAATGTAACCACCAACATTGATTATAAAAACCTTTGAAAACACCTTATTGAGTGTGAATTTTGAAACACTAACCATATTGATGCATTCAGAATGGTCGAAATAGTGGGAATCGACTCCTGAATCGCCAAAAAAAGAGTACGATTGGCAGAGATATTTCCAAAACGAATTTCAATGATCCAGATTTACTTTTGACGTGGTGATGATGTGGAGCTCATGTGGCACACCAGAGAATATCCTGGAATCATGGAACAAAATTCTCGGGTGGTGTGCGTAGTACAGTATTGTCCGGTATGGTGTCACTGTTCACCCACAGTTTGACCAGAACTTTGACCGTCTCTACAGGGCTCGTTTCAACTCCGTTTTCAATATCGCTTGCACCATTGGAATTATCTCATCGTCCTCTTCATGGATTTGTGATTGGGAAAATTTTCCAACAATATTCAATTTTAAGGTCACTGGAAAACCTCTCATCACCTCTCTAATTTGAACTCCCTCACTCTGGCTCCCTCTGATACTAGTTGTAAGGGCGCAACAGAGGTGCGCGGCACCGCAAATCACACAAAAACGAGAAGAAGATAAGGATTTAATGTGGTTCGGTAGTTTTTCCTACATACATGAGAGAATCAGGGAAACTCTTTATTCTTTCCAGATCTCATAGGAGGATCACACAAACACACCCATTTTACATCACATGGGAATTGATCCTTTTTAAAGGGAATCAAATACCGGATTTCTTCGGTTGGTTTGGTAGCTCATCTACCCCTAAGAATTACTACATGATGCAGAATGATTCAATGAAAGATGTTGTCCATCACATCGGCCAGCCACTATAAAAGACCCGATGTAGTTGTTTCCAACAAAGGAGACTCCCAAATTAGGGAGTCACCCCACATGGGCCAACCAAGAGTTTCTGTGGACTAAGTGGAACCCCACCACATGCTTGTATCCAGAATCCTTCCATATGCAAATCCATCAGTCGTGATGGCGAAAATACCTGTTCAAGAAGATTGATTTATGGGACAATGACATGTAGGGACCAACATCAATACCACCCTAGACACCTCAGGACTGACAAGAACCCTTTGAATCATCACATACCAGACAAAGTGACTCCATTTTGGCTAGCCCCGAAACCCCAAACTGACCTAAACCCAAAGGAAACTACCGAATATTCCATCATTACTTCCTCCCTCACTAGGAGAAACCTCCCTGCGTGTGGTGATTACTTGGTTTCTCTACATATTATCGATCATTTGGGATTGGTAATATTTTTATTTTTTACATAGTTTGATTTATTTCCAAAATATCTAGTGATCCTAATTCCAAAAAAGGCATGTGTTGGAGATCTCAGTTCCGAAAAGGGGAAAACACAGCTTACGCAGATTACAGAGAGGGGAGAAAGATAAAGGGAACCTGAGTGGTGGTTAAAGATAGCATAAAATAATGAATTCCTGGAGGGACTGATAGAGACAGGGATGATATCAATCTTGAATCACCGGTGATCTCTCTGTCATCTATCGACTTACCATTCAATGTCTCGCCATCGTTGTTGCCATTTGGCATTGTGCCTCTCCAGCTATCTCCCCTCATTGTATGAATCCCTACAAATTTATTTATCACTAGATGATAAATGAATAATAAATTAATCCAGTAGCCAAGACAATCCTTACATGCGTCGGAATGGGGAATGTGGGTTAAATTTGTTGTGTAGGTTTTTTTATCAAAATGGGTGTAGGTTAGATATAATTAGGAAAATGGGTCAAAGCACCACTTCAAGTGGCACTTGACTGATTTCAGGAGAATAGTGACACTTGAAGTGGCACTGATAGTATACAGTGTGCATGATCAACACCACTTGATGTGGCGCTCATACCTTTGGCATTAGCCTCCTAGCACCACTTCAAGTGGCGCCGAGGCCTCCCCGTCCCTATAAAATGAGCTCTCACCCCCCCCCCACCATTTCTCATCCTCATTTCACATCTTCACTCTCTCTCTCTCTAGTTCAGCACTCTCTCTCTAGTTCAGTTTCTCTGCTTCGGTAGCTCTGCTCTCATAGCTTATTCTCTGCAAATTTGAGGTAATTGTTGTTTTAAATTTATTTAACATTTTGATTTATTTAAATATTTATGTAATTCATATAATTAGTTTATAATTATTGTATTATATTTAGAAATAGTAATATTTTTTTAAATGTAGTTAAGTAATTAATTAATAATAAGTAGGTAATTAATTATAAATAGGTAATGAATAAATTATAAATAGGTAATTAATTAATTATAATATGGTAATTAATTAATTATAAGGAGGTAATTAATTAATTATAAGTAAGTAATTAATTAATTTTAAGGAGGTAATTAATTAATTATAAGGAAGTAACTAATTACCGTTAATAAATTAATTAATTATTATTAATCAATTAATTAATTATCATTAATCAATTAATTAATTATGATGTAGTCAAGTAATTAATTAATTATAAGTATGTAATTAATTATTAGTAGGTAATTAATTATAAATAGGTAATAAATTAATTATAAGTAGGTAATTAATTTTTTATAAGACGATAATTAATTAATTATAAGATGGTAATTAATTAATTATAATAAGGTAATTAATTATTTATAAGGATGTAATTAATTAATTATAAGTAATTAATTAATTATAATGATGTAACTAATTAATTATAAAGAGGTAATTAATTAATTATAAGGAGGTAATTAATTGCTGTTTAAGTAATTAATTAATTATCATTAAGAAATTAATAAATAATAACGTAGTTAATTAATTAAATAATTATAATATAGCTAATTAATTAATTATTAAGTAGATAATTAATTAATTATAAGTAGAAAATTAATTAATTACAAGTATCCAATTAATTAATTATAATATGGTAGTTAAATAAATATAATATGATAATTAATTACTTATAAGAAGGTAATTAATTAATTATAAGGAAGTAATAAATTAATTATAAGGAGGTAATTAATTAATTAGAAGGCGATGATTAATTAATTATAAGAAGGTAATTAATTAATTAGAAGAAGTTAATTAATTAATTATAAGTTGGTAATTAATTGAATATAAGGAGGTAATTAATTAATTATAAGGATGTAATTAATTAAGTGAGATTGTGAACTAAATTAAGTGTGATTAGGCACATAATTAACTGTGATTGTGCACTTAATTAAGTGTGATTCGGCACTTGATTAAATGTGATTAGGCACTTAATTAAAGGTGATTAGGAACTTAATTAACTGTGATTAGGCACATAATTAAATGTGATTAGGGAATTAATTAAATGTGATTAGGGAATTAATTAAATGTGATTAGGAAATTAATTAAATGTGATTAGGAACTTAATTAAATGTGAATAGGAAATTAAGTAAATGTGATTAGAGAATTAATTAAATGTGTTTAGGCAATCAGTTAAATGTGACTAGGCAATTGCTTAAATATAACTAGGCAATTACTTAAATCTAACTAGGCAACTACTTAAATCTAACTAGGCAATTAATTAAATATTACTAGGAATTTACTTAAATCTTACTAGGAGATTACTTAAAACTAACTAGGACATTAATTACATCTAACTAGGTAGTTACTTATATCTAACTAGGTAATTACTTAAATCTAACTAGGCAATTACTTAAATCTAATTAGGCAATTACTTAGTGAAGTAGTTATATTAATTAGAGAAGTAGATATATTAATTAGTGAAGTAGTTATATTAATTAGCGAACTAGTTATATTAATTAACGAAGTAGTTATATTAATTAGCGAAGTAGTTATATTAATTAGAGAAGTAGTTTTATTAATTAGAGAAGTAGTTTTATTAATTAGCGAAGTAGTTATATTAATTAGTGAAGTAGTTATATTAATTTGAGAAGTAATTATATTAATTAGAGAATTAGTTATATATTTCTTCTTGAATATACCCTTGCATTACATTCTAGGTATGATAATGAATTTAGTTTTCCATCTACCTTGACCACTGTTTTTAATTGAAGTTATCAACTTGAATTTAGTAGTTATATATATTTTTTCATATTAAGTGTTAGAGTTCATGAAATGAATTCTCTCTTGAGTAAAGTATCCCCAAGTAGAGGGGCTTTAGGTTGGACCACCTACTTTCTTGGAGGCTTGCCTTGTCTAGGAAAGTGAATGGGTTTGGCTATCTGTCGCTCTAGGCTTACTCATGTAGAGTTTTTCAATTTCATATAACTCTATGCTTTAACATTACTTGTTTGTATAATTCATGCATATAATGCATGTGGATATCTATGAATATGTTTGACTTATATTTATGGGTATGTAACACAAACTTGTGGGTTGTGAAAAGAGTTACACATCAATAAGGTTTTAACATATTGATTTAGTTGAGGGATTGGGATTCCAACTTTAATTACTAGAAGCATGCATACATAATTTGATTCTATACTCAAATTTAATTTATAAAGATGGTGTATTGTTGATTGAAAATATGGATTCCTATATGTATTGCAACAATAAAATAGTGGAGATAAAACAAGTATGTAGTTATAGTATACATCTAGAAGTTATTGTGATGCTTGGAGGATGTACTACTTTGGAATATGTGCAGAGGAAAATTCATCGAAATTTAAAACTGGCAAGGAATCAACTAAAAGAGTCCATCACATTCAGACATATTAAATATATTGATAGGTTTTGGAATGTGTCCTATCTAATAAATGATGATGATGATTGGGAATATGTACTTTCATTGGTTAAGTATCAACTTGAGAATGAAATGATGGAGTTGTATGTCTCTATAGCTACAATGGAGGTTCCATGGATATTGGAAGTTGGACCCTCTCAATGTCATGAGACTGTGTCATATGATCCTATAAATCAATAAGTTCCATTAGTAACAGTAGTTATTCCGTCATTTCCCTTAGCCACAGTTTCAATGGATAGTTCTCCACATACCTTAGATGCATTGGTCGATGATTTTGATGATACTGACAATTTCGAAGAAGAAGATAAAGATGAAGTTGAAGAAAAAGAAGAGAATGTGAAAGAACAGTTTGTGCCCACTCATGTGAGGTTCAACTGACCATTGAACCATCCTCCACTATTGGCTTCATGGTCGACTGAAGGCATGAATCGCTTTCTAGAATTTTATTTGTCAGTTATTACTCCTAGTTTAGAATTTCCAAGAATCATTGGTGGCACAAATCGAGTGTCAAATGGCAGTGTTCTATATTTTGGAAGAGATTTTGATAGCAAATAAGCAATGAAAAGTGTGATAAAAAAATATCACATCTAAAAACATTACTCTTATTTTATAGAAGAGTCAAAGAGGTATTACTATTTGATTCATTGTGAAAAATATGAATCAAACTATCAAATGCATCTGCAAGCTAGAATTGATAACACTTTTCACAGCTAGCACATCACTAGATTTACTCCACACACCTATGTGAACCAAAGCTTATCATAGGAAAACTCTTTGTTAGATGTTGATTTTTTTCAACTATTATGGTTGAAATGATTAGAGCATGTCAAGAAATATTGATGGCACATTTAGGTATGGAACATATACCAAAACTTTATTGATTGCTGCCACACAAGATGGAAATCAAGCCCCTCTACCTTTGGCATTTTCAATTGTGGAGAAAGAGAACTTCTCATCATGGAGCTGGTTTTTAGCATGTCTCTGAGAGTTTTTTATGGAAGTGGAAGGGATTTGTCTTATTTCAGATCGACATCGTGCAATCAAGGTGGTGGTACAGTCTAAGGGTCTTACGTGTAGACCACCCTATTCCCATCCTCGATACTGTATTCGACACATTGCCATCAATTTGTGAAAGAAGTTCAAAAATGAGTCGATGAAGAAGGAAAATATTAAAAATTGGTATGAACATCCTTTTAGGTTTTTTTTTGTCATAGTAATTTTTATATCTATTCAGATGAGTTATTATTTAATAGAATATGAGTCTCAACAACAAAGGATGGAAGAGAGTCTTCAATATATTCACAGAGTGAATCCGGAAGTGTATGATTACATGATGTTAATTCCAAAGAAGAAGTGGTCGTTGGCATATGATGATGGGAGGAGATATGGTCATATGATGACCAACATTGTAGAATGTATAAATGAAGTTTTCAAGGGAGTTAAAAAATTAACTATCAAAGGTAAATATGATTATTTTATTATATGTTACTCAGATTATCTACAATTATAATATAATATTACTCTAATGTCATAAATATAAATTATAGGTTTGGTACAAGAGTCCCTCTATCATAGTGTAAAGTACATTCTTGAATGAGGAAAGTAGGATAAAGAGGGCTTGAATAGAGGGATGTGCTATGGACACCATTTCTAGCACGAGCAATATACAATTCTTCAGGAGGCTGCATCTTACCGTGTAACTTCATTTAATCATCCATAGAAACAATTTGAGGTCGCTTAGCCCAGTGATGTTGTGGCTTGTAGAAATGGTTGTGTATGAGTTGTTTTACTAGACAAGCATTACTATGAATGTGGAAACTTTCAGGCACTGAGATATCCTTACAACCCTGTGATTGCAACATGTGCTTACATACACGTATCTTGGGAGCAATTCATTGATCCAACTTATCAGCTCGAGAGCATCAACTCTTGCTACAATACTCCGTGGATTCCTAGTGGGGAATATCAAAATTTTATGTTGTCTGATGGTGCACCCATGCTTCTACTGAACAACACTAGGCTTCAACCTAAAGGGAGGCCAAATTATACTCATTTTCGGAATGAGATGGATTGGCATAGTGAACAACCAGCTAGAAGAAGGTTCATCATATGCCGCTAGGAAGGTCATACGAATACACGTTTCCCTAGACATATAGGGCATCCATCTAATGGTTGAAATAAATCATATACTCTATAAGTTGCTGTAAAGGTTTGTACATGTAATCATTTGTATCATTATGACCATTTATAATCATATTTGTCTTATTTGTATATAGGGTAACTTTTAGAAAATGTACTTATATATTATAAACATTTCAAACATTGGTTAATAGAATTACATAAATAAAAATTATTATATACATTAAAAAAGAATCCAAACTATTCATGTTACCATGATTTCAATTAGCATACTTTGTTGAAGTATCACCACTGCATGAGTACCTTTACACAAAATACAGCATTTAAATGAACCCGCACACTACGTCAGAATGTTCTCTAATATAGGTAGATTCCTTTTTTTGAGTTGGTGTTGGTTGTTTAAAGATATTAATGCAGTTCTAACCATTTAAAGGTTCAAATTCAAATAAAACAAAACAATTTGAACTATGAAATGAAAATGTTATCAAACTTTTATAATGAAAGATGAACTTACAATGGTCAGAAAACAAAAGTGAGGATACTCCGACCGTCTTCCCCCCAACACCCCAACACGAGAGACAACATAAGTTACAGAATTTGTTTTTTCTTATTTCAATCATTATATGATAAATTTTATACCTTACATGATAAATGTCAAATCTTACAAGAAATTAATGTTTTACTGTTTGTAAATTCAGATGGATCAGCCACTATTATCTGCCGAGGAGATGCACGTGTCATGCGATGTGTTGGTGCGGTGACTTGTCAAACATCTTTCTATTCAGAGAGCACATCATTTCTATCATGAGGCACCCCCAATAGCTATTTTTCCATACCTTAGATGTGCGGGATTTTATGGAGTCGTTATGTGCGACTTCAAGGCCATTGATCACCATTTTATTGCTGCATTAGTTGAGACATGGAGGCCAGATACACACACATTTCATCTCCCATAGGGAGATATGAACATAAATTTAGAGGACGTCGCTTACATTCTAAGGCTACCCATCCATGGACATGTAGTTACGGGCACCAGTAGTGGCGACTTGGTTGCAGTCATACATAGGCTACTAGGCATTGACGTCGTCGGTGCACGAGGTGTTCTCCAGGGTTTGCTCTTGCGCATGAAGTGGCTTGATCATAATTTAGACGTAATTCCTGATGATGCAGAAGAAGATACGATTATTCAGAACACATGTGCATACATTTTTTTGGCTTCTCGGAGGAGTCTTTTGCGTCGAATACTCTACCGCTTTGGTACACATGAAGTACCTCCCATTACTTGAGGATCTGGATCAAAGAGCTACATAAATTTGGGGGTCCACTATTTTATCTCATCTATACAGATCACTTTGTACCAGTTGTTAGGAAGATTTACATCAGATTTCAGGTTTAATGGTGTTAGTACAGATGTGGGACTGGGTGCGTTTTACATGTATCGCTCCTCGAGCCATCGCACCACTTGTAGCAGAGCTATTTCAGGACTGTCCTCAGGGACGATGGTATGTCTACGTCATTTATTTCAATTATTTTGTAATTTTGTTATTTTTTATAAACTTACCGTATATTAATTTTTTTTAACCAGGTGGAGTTAGTCTCAGAAGTATGCACATACTTCTAGATATAGTGTGCACAACTTCCAACAGATATTCGATGCCATAGTGCCAGCTGATGTAAGTTAAACAATACTTTTTTATAGTAAAATTTGTTTTTTTATCAATATTTTAAGTTATTTCAATATAATATTAGTAAAACTTTCATGCAAATACATGACTTATTTTTTGAGTTTACATTTCGGGTATCATGGACTCCGTATACCGGTCATGTCTATGCATCACTTCCACCTTGCTACACAGATAGGGTTGGAGATCATGTTGTGGTAGTGCCACTCATCCACTTCCACGTCATTGAGTGGCTCTAGCCAGATCAGGTCATGTGCCAGTACGGTTTCATAAAACATATCCCCATGCCACCAGGACAGCTTGTCGATTTACATTTGATTGTGCTTACAGGAAAACAAATGACAAACTGGCAGGGATTTAATACATCTTATATCGTGTTGTGGGACACACGTGAAATATTTAGTATCTTTCCATTTGGATATACCACAACATGCTGTCAGTTATCTGCTCATGGGGATTATGCCGACTGCTATTGACGTCACACCATCATGCATCTTACATGTCAGGGGATTGACATTCAGCAGTTGGTATGTTAACTAAGATTTATTATTTTTGTTTAACTCATTTTTGGTATTAATTTTAATGTTATTTAACTTGTAGGCAGACGCCATTGGTCATCGTTCACATACCACAGAGCTTCAAGAGGATGCATATATTAGGAGGGATGTAGTTTATCGGGATGTGTTGGCTCTCCTCGATCATCTCCGGTTGATACGCGACAATATTTTTGATGATGATCCACAAGATTATCCTGGCCCATATCCTCAAACTGAATCTCCTAAGGATGAAGATTTCCCTGAAATTTCTACTGAGGACGATGCACCGCCACCACCGCCTCCAGTTGGAAAACAGAGACGAGCACATTAGGAGGGGAAGTGGCAATGACATCGACATCCGAGAGCATCTCCTATAGATGCCATCGCACCATAGAGAGAGGATCCGGACCACCCGAATAATGATATTTCATAGCAGGGAGACACTTATATACCATAGATGTCATCTTCGTAGATTACTATAGACTTCGATCTTGGTGTCATCACACAGCTTATGGTGGCCCCCTCTCCTGACGAGGCCTTATTCAGTGCCCCATTTCTACTATTTATAGGATCTTCAGAGCCATATAGCGCCCCATATGATTTTGGACCATCCTCTTCACATGGTTTTGGTTAGTCTTCTACACAGCACCATGTGGAGGCACTAGAAGAACCAGAATAGGAGGAACCCATTTCTAGGACACTAGAGCGACACAGACGTCAGACATAGAGAGGACGTGAGATTCTGACGCCGCATTGTGGTAATGGTGGGCATCGTCGTTGATGTTTCGGATGTCATTTTTTATATATTAAAAAATGTATTTACTATGATAAGTAATTGTTTTATAATAAAAAACACAAGAAAATAAAAAATATAGTAAATACAAACTAATTTAAATTAACTGTTAATAATTTATATATTTTCAAAGTTTCATAATTGTAACATTATTATGCTTCATTTATGTAACTTTAGAAGTGTATAAATTATGCAGTACAAGTAAAATCTAAATAAAATTTGTCACACAAACTAAACATATAATAATTTATTAAAAAATGAAAAGAAAAATAAATATATAGTAAACAAAAAAAAATTTACATGACAACTTAAATATTTAAAAATATTATATTTATAATTATATATTTGTAAAAATATTTATAAATGTGAATTACTAATTAGTAATTAAATAATTAATAAATAACCATTAACCATTAATAATTATAATTATGAATATGAATTAATAATTATATTACAAATTAACTAATTAAATATTGTATGATTAATATTTTTATTAATAATTAACATATTAATTACAAGAAAATTAAAAATTATATAATTAGTAAATTTATTACTAATTAACTAATTAAATATTAAATATTTCATATATGTTTAATCCATATTTTATATTTCATTTATATTTAGTTAATATTTTATAGTCTTTCAAAGTCATGTTCTTGAAACATTTTTATCTTTCAAGTAGGTGGATTTGAAATCTTATAAATTATTTTTGAGCAACATTGTTTACGAATTTCTTTTTATTTTCAACTATTTATTATATGTTTAATCCATATTTGATATTTCATTTATATTCCTCTTATAGTTTATATTTTATATTCTTAAAAAGTCAAGCACTTGAAACATTTTTAAGTGTCAAATAGGTGGATTTGAAAGCTTATAAATTATTTTTGATGAACATTGTTTACAAAATTCTTTTTATTTTCAGCTATTTATTATATGTTTAATCCATGTTTTAAGTTTCATTTATATTGGTCATATAGTTTATATTTTATAGGCTTTGAAAGTCACATATTTGAAACATTTTTAAGTTACAAGTAGGAGGCTTTGAAAGCTTATATATATTTTTATCAACATTGTTATGAAATTCTTTTTATTTTCAAATATTTCTTATATGTTTAATCCATGTTTTAAGTTTCATTTATATTTCTCTTATAGTTTATATTTTATAATATTTCAAAAAAAATTACTTGAAACATTTTTATGTTTCAAGTAGGTGGATTTGAAAGCTTAAAAATTATTTTTAGTCAATATTGTTTATGAAATTATTTTTTATTTTCAAATATTTATTATATGTTTCACAATATTTCAAATTTATAAGCTTTCAAATAATACTGTTGTTATTAAAAATTTATTATATGTTTAAAAATATTTCAAATTTATTTATATATAAATACCTATAACTATATAAATATAGATTAGTAATTATAGATTTAAAATTATATATATTTAAATATATATATTTATAAATATATAAGTATAAATATAATTTCAATATAATTATACATACATACATAATACATACATATATATATATTTACATATGAATATTAAATATATTTATAAATAAATTTTAAATATATATGTAACAATATATTAAAAATTATATATTTGAAAATATATTTATATTTATATAATTATAAATATTTATCTACAAAGATAGGTTTAAAACTATATAATTACAAAAAAAACAAAAACAAAGCACCACTTGAAGTGGCGCTTTGTTATTTTATACTTATTAATCATTTATACTTATTAATAAGTATTTTTAATTAATATGTATAATTATTAAGTATCTATACTTAATAAGTATAATTAATAATTATAAATAATTAATAAGTATAAATAAATAATAAGTGTTAATTATAAATATATTATTATTTATTTATTAATAATTTATAAATAAATATATAATTATAAGTATTTATTTATTAATAAATATGTAAGTATTTATAATTATAAATATGTTTTTTATTTAAATATATTTATATAAATATATTTATATTTATAAATATATATTTGTAATTATATACATACATAATTATATTTATTAATAATAAATGTTTATACTATTACATTTATAATTTTAAATATATATTTATATAAATAGATCCTTATTTATAATTATATTTTTGAAATTATATTTTTAAATTCATAATCATCATTCCTTAGATTTATTTATATTTAAATATATTTATATTATATATAGTTATTTGTTATTGTAAATATATATTTATGTATTTATAAATATAATCTTAAATACATATTTATAAATTAAAATTTATTTATTATTTATATGTATATATATTTATATTTATAATTATATTATAAATATAGATTTGTTATAAATATATATAATGGGTAATCAGGTGGGAAAAAACCAAAGGGCCACTTGAAGTGGCGCTTTGGATTTTTATATCAATGCACCACTTAAAGTGGCGCTTTGTGTCTTTATATCAAAGTGTCACTTGAAGTGGCACTTAATAAACCCATTTCCCTAAATAAGATCAACCTAAACCCATTAAAAACACCTGTATCTCTAAATCGCCCAGGCAGGTGTCTCGAAGAGTTGTGAAAAGACCCGAAAATCTGCAAGCCAGTCCAATTGATCATGGTGTTTAAGGTTAGGGAATTGAATTTTAACCCCGCTTAAGTCTGGGATACAAAAGGTCTGGTCCCTGAAACTCATAGCTCATGCAGATAAACCTGATGGGTATCCACAGGTCCTGTTAAGCCCATATATATTATTATATTTTCTATAAAATAAAATGTCACAAAATATTGTGACAACCTTAATAAATGTGATAAATAAATATTAAACATTATCTACATAAAATAATCTATTTAAAATATATCATATATTTTTAATAACCTAAAATGTTATATTTATAAAACATTTATAATGTATTTTTGTATAAAACATTTTTTTTATTATGGGTCTGTAATTTTTTTTCTCCAACATATTTTTCCTCTCACATTTTGTTCAATCCGTTCATTTCAAAAAAAATCTCAAACAATTTTTTTGTCTTTCACATTTTGTTCCATCAAACCCTTCCTTTCCATATTCTCTTAGCACATGTCATCCCTTCCCAACCACACAGGCTGCCAACCAACCCTTCTTCTCCTCTCATATCCCTCTCCCATCCCATCCCATCTCCTCAAATCCCACCCCTTACTCATCCCTATGACTTCTCCCTCCACCTGACTCACTGTAATATCCATGCACTCCAGCGTCGATACTCATTGCAGCTATGCCCTCTCCCTGGTGGTCACTACGAATTCCTTACACTTTGGTGCTAACAATCACTACGATCCTAATCGTCGTTTCGGCTACACCCTCCATATTTATGATCGATATGGCTATGCCCTCCATCCAATATCCTCAAGTCTAGCCAAAGAACCCTACTACTTTTTTTTGTAGCTTCATCTGGTCTGACAAAAAATCTATGTGACTACTGTTTGATCCTGATATTTTTTATCATTTCCCTCTTTTTTTAGGTTTTTTCAATATCGACCTTCTATCTCTCTTTTTTTTTCTCCGAGTTGAGAAGAAATTATTCTTATGTGTTTTTATATTTGGTAATAGAAGTAGGGTTTATGAATTTTTTGGATTTCAAGTTTCGATGCTATTTGTTGGACCGACCAAATATTGATCATGAGAAAGTGGACTTGTAGTTAATTTACTTGACTAGTGTTAATGTACTAGTTTCAATATTTGTTTTAAATGTTTCTTGTTTCTTTAAAATTTGATCATTCAACTATTGCTTGTCTGATTGGACACAACAGGTGATTTACTTAACATTTCTATTTTTTTACATTATGAATCATAACATTCTTGATGAAATTAGGAGAAACTAAGATGATATTCCATCACAACCAAGAAATGGTAAAAATAATGTTGAGAAAAAAAATTATATTGATTTAGTTGGTGTGATATATTGGGATGTTAATTTACAGCCTAAGAATTTGAGACAAACCACCTAAGAGGATTAGAATTGGTGCACAAAAACTGATAAAAGTCCCATTAAATATAACTTATGTAAATAATTGTTTGTTTTTGGGGGGAAAATATGGTTCTTTAACATTAACTTGCTATTTGATTAGATTTAAGAATAAAAATCATTATTCTAATGTGTCCAAAATGATTGTTGGTGATGAAGGGAGGTTGACATCAAGAAAATTTGATGAAAAATTGGTTTGAGAATTCCTCTCTGTGTGTATCATAGAGCACGATCTCTCATTTCATTTGGTTGATTATAAAAGAATCAAATAAATTATGAAGTTTCTTAACTTTGATGTCAATACATATAAGAGATTCACTACAACATATGATGTTATGAAATAGAATTCAACCTAGAAGGAAATTTAAATCAAATAATGGATTCTAGTCCTAAAATAATATTCTTAACATCTGAATGTTGGACCGCTGGCAACAATGAAGCATACATATGTTTGACTGTGCACTTTGTTTATAATAATTGGATCTTGAATAGAAAGTTCTTAGGTTTCTATAAAATTAATGTTCCCCAAACATGAATTTAACTGGAAAATAAATTATTTTTTTCTTTGAAAGATTGGGTCATTGACAAAAAAAATTCCCACTTACCATAGACAATGCATCACTTAATGATAACATGCAAGAATTTTTTTAAAAATGTTTTGATAATAAAAATAGTCTGCAATGTGATGGAAATTTCTTCCATGTGAGATGTTGTGCTCACATCTTAAAACATTTTTTTTAAGAAGGATTAAAAATATCCATTTATGAACTCTTTAAAATTCATGAAAGTTTAAAATTTGTTAATTCTTCTAATCCCAGAATGACTGTTTTTCAAGTGTCTATTAAGAATGTTGGTGTTGTTGAAACAAAAGTAGGATTGTTCCTTGATGTGTCAACTATATGAAATTTACCTTTTTCAATTATTTAAAGTGCTATCAAGCATAAATGGGTTTTTTTATGATCTTACTTTGAGTGATGCCAAATATCAATAATTACCATTAGAAGAGGAGTGGAAAAGGGCATCAATTATATGTTGGTTTTTACATCCATTTTATGTGATGACAATGTTGAAATCTAGATAATCTTCTCCAACATCAAATATTTATTTCATGAAAGTGTGGAAAATTGAATGTTTACTTAGAAAATAGGACAAGTGATGATCATATTGTTGAGGGAATGAATTCTAAAGTGAAAAATAAATTTGGAAAGTATTGGTATGAATATAGTGTTGTTCATACCCTTGGAGATGTTCTCAGTCTATTAATGAAGCTTGATTTGTTAAAGTTTGTTATTTAAAATTTAATCATTCTACTTGTGAAGAAAAAAATGAAAATTTCAAGAAGTGGTTGTAAATGTTTTATGAAAATTATAAAAAAAAGGAATCTCACAAAGAAGCAAGTGATGGTATTCAAGTTCAAGCATCTTCATCTTCCTCTAAACATGGAACGTGATGATTTTTAACTAGCCTATATTTCTTTGATGTAATTATTATTTAAATTATTTTATTATAAATTTAAAAATTTTTAATCATATGGATTCTTTTATTGATATAATAATATCTACAATATGAGAGTCAACATATGAAAAAAATAGGAAAGTCACATTTATATATTCATTTAGATGATCCAAAATTAAAAATTAACCATTTTGAGGATCTAGACGTGCTTCAATATTGGAAATATTACAAGAATCATTTTGGATATCTTGCAAACATAGTGTGTGACATTTTAATCATTCCAATTACAGCAATTGCTTTTGAATATTCTTTTAGTATTGGAGGAAATATTTTTAACAAGAATCCATCTTCAATGCTTGATAATACACTTTATGCTCTCATATATACTATTAACTAGTTAAATATATTTTAATCATATTCAGAAGGTATACATATGCCACAAGTTTTTTAATTTTAATATATTAATTACATTGTTCATTCATTTTTATAATTACTGATAAACTTGTTTTTTTACTATAGATTAAGATGACTATCCTAATTTTAAAGATTATGGTGTATCCAAAGTGGAGTATAATTTTATAGATATCAATGGAGGACATGACGATATTGAATATATCAATTTTAAGTATTTTTTTATTTCATAGTTTCTTGATTTGAATATATTTTCCTTTTTAGATTGACGACTGATAGTTTATAATTTTGTATGTGAAATATATTTTTAATTCAAAACACGAGAACAAATATTTGCGAGAAAACATTATTTTGACTTGATATAAATAATATTCTTAATTTCTATGCTGGATATGAATTTTATGGTCAAATTTAATTCAAAACTAATCAATTCTCTATATAAATAAGTGAATTCATTTAACTTTTTCAAGTTAAAAAATATTTTTTTATTTCATTATTAATAAGTGATTTCACTTATGGTTTGATTTTTTGACTTCAAGGTTGTGTTAGATGAAAATGACTTGGAGTATAGGAGATATTGGGTTCCACACTTTAGTAAGGTTTTTTTTATGCTTTTATAAGATGACAAGAAAATAGGTGTTAGATATAAATGTATTTTGTTTCTCACATTAAAAAACTGGCATCGATTTAATATTCAAATCTATCTTGCAGAATGAATTTTCGATATTTATAGTGTAGATCTTGGCTGTTAATATTTAAGGGATTTTGGTCGGATGTGTGTGGGATTGTATAGAGGTGAGGTTTCTATGTACTAGTATTATAGGTGTTTTCATTTAGTGGTTTTATGATTGATTTTTCACCTATAAGTTTTGAAATTTGGTGGTTTTTTGAGTATTTTTGGGTCTGTACACTTAAAAATGTCATGGGAGTCTCTCTTAGAAAATCAAACACCTGTACAATTAAATATGATAGGTTGTACTGTCACACGTAGATTTTCTCATTTCAGATTATGTTCCGGTTTGGCGGAATTCTCGGTCTTTCTCTTGGGTTCTAGCTGTGACAAACATTGGGTTTTTATGTATCCATTTGTCTATGTTTTTCCCTTATGGTTTATCCTTGGTTTGGTTGGGAGTGTTTTTTGAGAAATATTCAGAGTTTTTCCTTGGCAGACTTTAGCGCATGGTTCACACTCCGTTAGTTCTAACCCTGCGACTTATCCATGAAACCATGAAGTAGATTATATAACCTATCACGTGGCTACAGCATGGTTTAAAAAATCGCATGATAGATTACTAATAAACCTTGTAGTTATTCCATTCTTGGGTAGTGGATGTTGCACGGTTACTATAGGGTTTGTTAAACTGTGCGACCTAACCATTTGACTTTTCAACTCTTTAATTTTTCTGATTTCCATTTTTTCTCCCATATGAATTTTAGCCCAAACCACCTCTCTTGGTTCATGCGAACCTAAGGGGATCTCCCCTTGCACCCCTAGCCATCTCCTCCTTCCATGGGTGTGGATCTAAGGGTTTTCTTCAAGATTTTGGATATATCTTTTAAGCTAACATCCTCTCATCATCTCCCTCTCCCTCTATCTATTGTTTTCTATTCAGTTTCTTTTCTTCCTTGGTCATGTCAACCTAGGGTATGGTTTTACACTAGTTTATATTGGGATTTTTGTTCTTATAGGGTTATTCTTGGTAGATCTAGGGTTCTAGAACCCTCATAGAGTGTTTTCAGTGGCGTGTTATCATTGTGCCATGGATTTGTGGTATTTTTTCCCATGAAATATCCTTTTTAATATAAGAAAAGTTATTTTATTTATTTTAGCATCCTCTTTGTTATATAAATTTGAATATATGATCCTTGTTTTATATTTTTGGTGTTTAAATGGCAGTTTTAAGCCTTGTTTTGTGATAATTGGGCTTGTTACATTAAGTAGTGCACACTAAGTGGTCGATGAAATGCCCGGTTAGATTTCATGAGTAATTTGGGGCATGTAAGGCATGGTTTAACTTATTAAAAAAATATTTATTATGTGGAATTATGGATTAGCGTTTCTTGAAAGAATTTTCAATGTTTTTAATATAACGTAATTGTGTATTTGGATTTTAAAATCAGTTTGTTATGTGATGATGAATTGTGGCCCAGTTGGCATTTTCATAGAAAATGATTTTGGTTTAAAAGTGATATGGAATCATTTTTAAGGAGTTTTATATATGTATTTATATGGCAATGGTGTGTTTTACTCCTATTAGTGAAATTTGGATTTCATTTTTGATAAAGGTAGATTTTGTGGAATGTTTAAGGGCCCATTTGGCCACTTTGTGAAATTAATGAAAAGTGCTTATTATAGAAAACCTCCATTGGATGTTTCTCATACCTTGTCTATGTATAATGGATGGGTGGCCCTCACTGTGGAATCCTCTGGATCCATTATTGGGGGTCATCGGTTGGAACCCTTTATAATCAATTTATTTTAAGGCATGAGATTAGTCCTTGGGAAGATTCAGGGTGAGGACTATTCTGAATTACTAGTGTGTGTGTGTGTGTGTATTTTGATTGGATGCTCGGATGACAACAGTTGGATCACCCAAATTATATACATGAGACACAACAACCTGGAATATAGAGAGAATTTTATGAGAACAATTACTGCATTGGTAGGTCACGTACTGACCAGTGGCCCATAATAGGTGGATATACTGGGTTTATTGCTATGGGATTTTCCCTTGGTATGTCCTAAGAGAGGGTGGTTGTGCATATTGAGCATTTTTATTTCATCATTTGTCACATGACACTAGGGATGGGATCTCATGTATGGTGTCTCCTGAATTATTCTTGATCTCCTAGGTTTAGCTATGTCTATTATCTCATAGTTGGTTTCATTTATTATTGGGATAATTGAATGTATATTTCCATTGACCTTGTTGTGTGATTGTTGCAGTTCCTTATTATGAAATTTTTTCCTTATAATTTGATGTGTTTGTTTTAAAAAGGTTTATGAAAAATGTTTTCAATGAAAAGTAGTTTATTCTCTTTATGTAAGTTGAAAACGTTAATATACCTTTCCCCTTAAAAACTCTAATATCTCACAAATGGAATGATCTTAGATTTGGAAATGGATAAGTTCAATTGGTTAAACTTTGTTTTAAGTAAGACTTGTTGAAAAGTATACTTTTACATATTGTAGCTCAAACTTGAAAATTGATTTTTCTTTTATTTTGAAGGAAGTGCATTAGGAAATAGATTATTGGGCTAGCATGCTGAGTTTTAATACTCATGTCTATAGTTATTTTCAATTTTTATCATTTGTGATGGTTTCATCATGATTTCATTCACCTTTAGAAATGGTGGATCACTGTGTTGAAGAGTGACCCATGAGGTCACAGAGAGCTAGTGTGGTCATCTGGTTCATTTGGTTAATTTATATCACTAGTGTATTTTTTTTCTTGTATAAGATGTTTAGTTCAATTTATTTATATGTTGGACTAATTGTGTTTTTTCTAGTACATTGGTATTATTTATTGATTGGGATAAATCGTTCCCTATGTGTACTCTATTGAAGCCCGACACTATTTACCCACCCATGGGGACTAGGAATTCCCTTCGGGCCATGACACAGATCGTCTTGGGTGACTGGTTTAGGGTTAACCTAGGTTGGTTCATGAAAAAATGACATCAGATCCTGGTTAGATCTTTTGTGGACCTTGCTTTTCAGAGAGCACTTTGTTATTTGGGAAAGTCTAGGAATATGGAGTAGGATTTTCAAGACTTGAGGGGTTTGTTTGGGAAGATCATCATGAACTCTTGCTCATTCCAATTGTTGGGTTTCCATGGTAAGTCCAGTTTTATCAGTTTCTTTGGTCATTAGGGATTGTTTGGTAATTGGTATATGAAAAAGGGAGTTGGACCAATGGTCTTTGTGAGCTCGTAGGACCTGGAAGGAAATGTGGAGCTATGGTAATGGTCATAGAAGTCCCTTTATGTTGGTGGTGTGTTTGGTATATGGATTCCAACCATGTTCTCAAATCACTCACCGATATTAGTAACCCTTTTGAGTCTCTTTGGGTCTCCTTTGAAATCTAATTTTTTTTTGAAAAACCATGTATTCAAGTTGTGAGAATGTGGTTTTAATGAAATGGTTTGATACTGGAAAGTGGGGAAATGGGGTTTTCAGAATTAAACTTTTGGAAGACCATGGAAAAATTAATTTTCATATAATGACCTATTTGGGGTGAACTGGAGATAATTTAACAAAATTGGAATTTTATGACAAAAAACATGGGATTTTTGGAAAATAGTCATTTGAAAGGGAATGTTTAACTAGAAATTTGCTTTGAATGAAAAAGGAATGGGTTTTTATTCAAATGATTATAAATGAAATGGGATTGTTTGAATTTCTAGAAATTTTTTTGAATTAAATAAAGAGTATTTTTACAGGAATATGAGTTTTCATATAATGACCCCATTGGCAGAAATTCTTGATGATCAACATAAGGATTTTTTGTTCGAGTTTCGAAAACTAGATCCACCTTTATTTTACGGTCAAGAGGACCCTCTAACATTGTAAGAGTGGATGTGAATGATCGAAAGAAACTTTATCCTCATCGAGTTTCCCAGGTCGTTGAATTTAAAGTTTTCAAACATCATGCGTGAAGGTTCACCATGTAAGTGGTGGAAGTCGGTATCTCAGAACAAGCCTCATGAAGATCTTACTTGGCAGTTATTTATGTCTTTCTTCGTTCATCAGTATTTATCTGAGAAAGAAGGGATGAGAAATGGAATAGAGATGCGTATTTTGCAATAGGGTGATAGATCAGTGTCAGAGTATTTCTACCAGTTTATGGATCTAGTTCAATACATTCCAAAATATGTTATCAGTGATTCTATGAAGGTTCAGTGTTTCGATATTGGGAGTAATTCTGAACTACATTCAAAGGTGTGAGAGTTCAACCTAGATTTATTTGTTGATGTGGTGAGGCAAGATTTTTATATTTAATACATGGTGGTGGTGGTTGTTGAGATAGTTATCCCTCCTATAATCCCTTAGAACAACGATGAGGGTTTTATTAAGGAAATGGGGATGCAGTTGGAAGTTGATGGAGAGGTCTGTGGAATAAAAATTCCATGAAATCTTTCATAAAACCTCTCTGAGTATGAAGTCATTATATAATATTAGTGTGGAATGATGAGTCACAAGAGGCCATCGTGTCCAAGTGTTCCTAATCCCTTTCATTCTTGTGAACTCTTAGGTCACTTACAAAGTTTCTATTGGGGAATTACTAGAAAGTGTTGGGGAGGAAATCCTCAGAAGTGGTGTTTTGTTGGGAGTCTCATTTAAAGTTCCTTTTTCTAATTTTCCTTTTGGTACATGAGTTCTTTTGTTGTAGTAGTTTTTCCAGTGGTGTATTTGTTTTTTGAAATTTAAGGGATGTTATGGGTCCTTTGGGGAACTCCTATTTTAAATTGAAGTGTGTCTTCCATGATAGGAATCCCAGTTTTTCTTCTTCCTAAATAAGTTATACATGCTTCTTGTTGGGGATATCAAAGCTTGATTGTGATGTAGGAAGATGCTTCAACCATCAAATCTCTAGCCATAGGTCTCAGAGTGAAGTTGGATCATGGTCATAAGACCCTTGAGTATGGAATGTTTAGCTAAACCTATACCTCTAACATGTGTTGAGTTTGTTTTTATGTTTTGTTTGTGGTCTTAGTGGTCTAATCATTTGTCCCTCGTTCCCTCCACATCCTGTGTGGTGGTGGTTTTGCTCCATGCAGGGTTTGAGTTGGCATGTGTGGGAAAGGCCCAATTATTTTTCATGTTGAATTATCAAATGGTTATTCCAAGTTAGTACTTAATGATTGGGAGACCCACTGCAGGTCTCTTTGTGTTTTATCTTAAGGTGTTGATCAATCGGATGGAATGTTTCATATCTTTATGGGGGTGTAAAGCATTAATGGTGGGTATAATTACCACACCCAATTTTTCTAATTTTGGTTTATGCTCCAGTTCGGTCGAATTTCCTATCCTTCTCTCAGGTTCTGGGTGTGATGGGTATTGAGGTTTATAGAATACATTTGTCTATGTTTTTCCATTATGGTTTATCCTTGGATTGGTTGGGATTTGTTTTGGAGAAATCTTGGGAACTCGACCTTGGAAGACCCTGGTGCAAAATTATTGCATGGTTAATGCTAACAGTGAGGCTAGTCCAAGAAACTATACGAAATGTTAAAAAACCTACCATACAGGTACCACACAGTTTGGGAAACTATGTGGTTGATTCCCTGGAAACTGTGTGGTCATTCCATCAATGGGAAGTGGCTACCACATTGTTATCACACTTTTTGTTAAATTTTGCGTCCTAACCATGCGACTTTCCCTGTATTTAATTTTTTGGATTTATATCTTCTCCCCCTTATGATTTTACCCCAAATACTCCCTAAATCCTCCTCTCATATTTTTTGTGACCCTAATGGGATCTCCTCTTTCTCCCCAATCCATCTCCTCCTTCCTTGGGTATGGATCTATGGGTTTTGTTCTAGGGTTTGGCTAGATCTTTTAAGGTAACCTCATCTTCTCATCTCCCTCTCCATCTTTCTCTTGTTTTATCTTAGTTTTCTCTTATTCCTTGGTCATTTTGACCTAGGGTTTGGTTTTACCCTTGTTTATGTTGGAATTTTTGTTCTGATAGGGTTCTTCTTGGTACATCTAGGGTTTTGGAACCCTTGTAAATCATTTTCATTGGTGCGTTGTTATTGCGCCCTGGATTTCGGGGTAGGTTTTCCCATGAAATTGCCTTTTTTAAATCAAGAATCATTTGTTTCTTGCTTCTCACATCCTCTTTTTTATATAAATATGAATATATGATCCTTGGTTTAATTTTTTGGTGTGAAAAATGGTAGTTTGTTTTGTGATAATTGAGCTTGTTTTGTTATGTAGCGCACACCAAGTGTTCTATGAAAAACCTTGTTGGATTTCATGAGTAATTTTTCAAATGTGAAGCCTTTTTTTACTTTGTTAATAAATATGTTTCATTTGGATAATGGATTTCGGTTTCTTAAAAGATTTTTCAATGGTTTTAAGTTACATGAAGTGTGTATTTGGATTTTGAAATCGGTTTGTTTTTGTGATGATGAATTATGGACCAGTTGGAATTTCATAAAGAATTATTTTGGTTTGAAAGTGATATGTAAATGTTTTGAAGTAGTTTTATAAATGTATTTATATGGTAATGGTGTGTTTGACAACTCTTCTTGAAAGTTGGATTTCATTTTTGATAAAGGCTAGTTTTGTGGAATGTTTAAGGGCCCGTTTGGCCATTTTGTGAAAATAATGAAAAGTGTTTATTATAAAAAACCTCCTTTGGATGTTTCTCATTCCTTTATTAGATATATTTGATGGGTGTTATTCACTATGGAATCCCCAGGATCAATTATCAGGGTTCCTCGATTGGAACCCTTTGTGATTTATTTATTTTAAGTCATTAGATTATTCCTTGGGGAGACTTGGGGTGAGTCCTATTGTTAACTATTATTATATATATATATATATATATTGATTAGATGATCGGATGACATCGGTTGGATCACACCCATTATATACATGAGACATAGGAACCTCAAATATTTAGATAACTTTCTGAGAACAATTGTTTCACTAGTAGGTCGCATACTGACCAATGGCCCATATTATTTGGATATACTGGTTTTATTGCAATGAGATTTTCCCTCGGTCTATCCTGAGAAAGGGTGTCTGAGCATATTGAACATTTTGATTTTATCATGTGTGTCATACTATCAGGGATGGGGGATCTTGTATGGTGTATTTTTCAGTATTCTTGATCTTCTGGGTTCACCTAAGTCTACTAGATTGTAGTTTCTTGCATTGATGATTGGGATACTTGTATGCATATTTCTATTGCCCTTTTTGGGTGGTTATTATTGAACCTTCTTGTGAAATTTTTTCCTTGTAAAGTGATGTGTTGGTTTTAAAAAGGTTTATAAAAAGGTTTTCAAATAAAAGTGGTGTATTCTATTTGTGTTTATTAAAAATATAACATCACTTTCCCCTTTAAAATGCTAATGTTTCACTAATGGAATGATCTTGGATTTGGAAATGGACAAGGGAAATGGGTTGTACTTTGTTTTAAGTAAGGATTATAGAAAATCATACTTATATATATTGTAATTCAAACTTGAAAATTGATGTTTCTTTTATTTTAAAGGAAGTTCATTGGGAAATAGATTGTCGAGCTATCCTAATGTGTTTTAATATTCCCCCTATAGTTCTTTTCTATTTTTATCCTTCATGTAGGTTTCTGCTTGAGTTCGTTCACATTGAGTGACGGTTGATTGTTGTGTTGGAGTGTGATACATGAGGTCACATTGAGCGATGGTTGTCTTCTAGATCATTTGGTTTGTTTATATTTCTATTGTATTGTTTTTTCTTGTATAATATCTTCATTTTAGTTTATTTATATGTTGTACTTCTTGTGTTTTTTTGATCAATTGGTCTTATTTATTGATTGGGAGAAATCATTCACTGTGTATACTTTTTTGATTCCAGAAACTAGTTGCCACCCCATAGGGATTAGGAACGCCCTTTGAGGCATGCCATAGATCGGCTTAGGTGACTAGTTCATGGTAGACCATGGTTGGTTCATGACATGTACTTTGTTTTATAATGTATATATTTTTTACACCATTCTCTATGTTTTTATATCAATATATATATATATATATATATATATATATATATATATGTTTATGGGCCAATTAAAAATTCGTTGGGTCCCATCATGGTAGTGTTAAGGTCTTTATTTTATTTTCCACATTTTATGAGGACCAGGCAAGTCCATTATACTGAATCTGTGGCCTACATGGACCACCCTGGGGGGTGGCCTGACCTGATCTGTTAGTAACTCTAGTGTCTGTGCATGTAAAATGGTGTCTCTATATGATGAACTCCCATCATTGGGATGGATCAAATTGATTGATGGCTGGGCACCTCTACATTTCTTAGTAGGTGCAAGTGTGTGGATGAGATGGGTTCTGGTGAGTGAGGGGTAGTCACGTGTCTCGCGAAAATGTCCTGCCGGGATTAAAAAAAGACATGGAACCATGATGCATGGAATCTACCCCCTCCATCAATCATATTTCCACCATTATCCATAGATTTCATTTCCACAAGTAGGATTACATTTTTCTCAGGAAAAGTGCAAAGTGCGGTGACTAGATAATGGTGTTTCACTTTTCTCTGCCACCATGTGTCATTTATTTATCTCTTTCCCCCTCCCTTTTCAACAATTTATAAGAAAACTAAATATTATCATTCAAATATATTCACAGTTGGAGATATTTTCATCAGTATGAGATAATAATTCACTATGGCCATCAAAAATTGTTGGGGAGGGTACTTAGAGGTGTTACCTTGGCGGGTCGGGTCAGCCCACGGGGCAGATCATGTGGGCTGCATATTTTATTGAGCAGTCCGACCCTATTCACAAAGAAGGCCAGCATAAAAAATAAAAACATGAACCTATCTATGTAGAACCCATATACTAATGGCTTGGTCCATGGGGTTAAATAAAATAGAATGTAATTTTTTTTGGTTGACAAACCATGATAATGTGGAGTGGCAAAATTGAAATATTTGAGATTGGATGTCAATAGTTAGTTTTCCATTAAAAATAACCCTAATAATAACAAAAACCATAAACAAATTATAACCTTGATTATTTATGGGATTAATATCGGCTCAAGTGGACAATTTATCCTGACTATCCAAACCAGGTTATGAACAACAATACACCATGCGCCTCTCATTAACGTTGCAAATAATATATATAATATTTATTATATGTGCATATAATAATATATATTATTTATTGAATAAATTTATATAATACTTATAATTTTTTTATTATATATACTTATAATATATATTATTTATTATATCTACATAGGAAAATTTCCAATGAAATTTTCTACTGGAAATTTCCCGTGAAAATTTCTACTTAAATTTCAGGTGTAAATTTCCATAGAAAATTTACACTTCAAATTTTCAATTGAAATCACAATGAAAATATATTAATAAATAAATAGAAAATGTGAATTTTCAATATTAATTTGTATATAAAAATTTTTACTGCAAAATTCTGATGAACAATTATTTGGAATCTTCACTTCAATTTCCAATACACAATTTCACATAAAAATTCCACTTTATTTTTATCATAATTATACTAAAAAATTTATTTACAAAATTCAAAAATAAATTCATGCTAAAATTTTTAGTTTAAATATATGACACATAAATAAATAATTCAAATTTTCACTAAATATTTAAACTGTAGATTCTTTATGGAAATTTTCAACATGGACTTCCTGAGGAAATTTAGATTGTAAAGTTTCACTAGAAATTTTCAATTCACTTAAAATTAAAATGTTGATATATTAAAACATTAATAAAAAATTAAATTTTCAAAAATTAAAACTAAAATACAAATATATTAATACATATAAAAAATTTAAATTTTAACTGGAAATTTTCAATAAAAATTTCCATGAAATTTTTAGTATAGATTTCCACAAGAAATTGTTTAGTTCAAATTTTCTCCTAAATTTTAAATGAAAATTTCCATTTTAATTTTATTATAATTATACTAAAAATTTGATTAACAAAATTCTAAAAAAATGAATGCTCATGTTTCCAATTAAAATATACTATCACATAAATAATGTAACATTTCATTGAAATTTTGAAATGTAAATTTCATATGGATTTTTCAAGTGCAAAATTTCATTATAAATTTTTAGTGAAAATATCCACCATAAATCTACAATTCAATTTTTCAATTAAAATTACAACGTTGATATGTTAAAACAAAAATGAAAAATGTAAATTTTTACAGGAAAATTATATTTTAAATTTACACTAGAAACCTTTACTATAAATTCCACTAGAAACGTCCACCTAAAACTAAAATAAAAATATATTGATACATAAATAAAAAAATGTAAAATTTCATTAGAAATTTACATTGAAAATTTTCACCAGAAACGCTTAGTGAAAATTTCTATTGAAAATTATACTTAAAACTTTAATTTAAATGTATAATGTAAATCACCGAATTATATTTTTTATGCACTAGAATTTTACTATTTTTAGGGCATATCTATAGTAAAAAGTTGTAATGAAATTTTATACTGAAAATTTTTATTAGAGACTTGATTATCAGAATTTTAAAATACATATTCTTTTATATTTTCAGTGAAAATATATTAATACATAATATTAATATATATTTATTATAACTGTTTATTATTTTTATTTATCCTATTTATTAATTTTTTCTAAGTTACTTCTAAAAACTCATAGTAATATTTTTTTTGTTAAAATGAAATAATGGACGTCATATTTTTTTAATTGAATGATATTATAAAAAATTATAAAATATACTTATGTTAACATATATTTTATTTTAAAATAAATATATAAAAATTGTTTTATATTTTAAAATGTTATAAAAAATGCATAAATATTATTGTCTAAAAAATATAATAATAAAATTAAAATACATAAATCAAAATATCAGTAAAGTGTTGTATTAGAAACAAATGGGTAGTCTGGTATATCTATTTTCAGAATTACTACACCAATGTTTTAATACATCAATAATATTTATTAATCTCGTGTCATTCTCTAATAAAGACATGAGTTATCCATTCTACGAAAAATCTGACCGTATGGTTCAAAACACAACATGAAATGATATTTTCGTTGATTTATGAATCGTTTTATTTACCCTTTTTTCCAAACTTTTGTCAATATATTGTATTTCATTTATTTTATTTTATTTTTCAAACAAAAATATTTGGAATAATACCTATAATTGAAAGTCAAACGTGACTCGCAGACACCCAGCGAGCTAGTCTGAGCAGGTAGTGGGTTGGATCAAATGTTATTCTAATTTTTGCGGGAATAAAAATTCAAAGCACTAACCCACATAAATCCATCATTTTATGAATCAGACTGTAGCCCTACAGATTTTTTGATAGGTATAAGGGTATTGCGGAACACATACCACCACTTTGCAAACAATGTTTATGATTGGGTCACATATAGACCGCCCGGACAATCTTGTTCTCTGAGACAAATTATAAAAATGTTTCCATTTAAATATAGATTGTTAGAGTATTATACCAAATAAAACCAGATAGAGATCACACTTTCTAGACATAAAATTATAAACCCATTTAAAACCACATTACATGGATACATCAAAAAAAAGTTCAGTCCTCATGTGCTCCAATTCATATGTTGGATTGCATAATATTAAAAATTAAAAGAAAATAAAAAAATATATATTTAAAACTACACATGTATTTCTTGAAAAATGACTAAAAAATTATTTCAAACAAGGAATTAAATCATATAAATACTTCGGTCTTCTATGTAGTGATGACGCACAGGAGAAACCCGTGAGCCTGTGGTCTTTGGTAACACCACCCATAAGGGAAACAAAAAGACACCCCTAACTTAACCATAAAAATTTTACCTCTCGCAACAGCACCGCTTCTCCTCCCACCCGCTCTCCCTCTATGATCTACTTCACCTCGACCTTGCCTCACCTCGCCTCACCTTGGCTCATCATCACCGAATCACTTCTCCACAAGGCTTTGTTGCCTCCATGGTCTCCTCCTCTGGTCTCGTCTGATGATGCTGACACCGCTGAAGCATTAGTCTCTACCCTCTCTTATCCTCTCCACTCCCTCCCCAACTATCCTTGCCTCACCCTAGTGTTGTCGATGTGTGCGCTTCCTCGGTGAAGGATGACCACACTTCTTGTCGATACCCATGAAAGTGAAGGGTATTTTGGTGTTTGGTTGATTGATAATGCTTTAATAATTTTTATTTTTTATTTATAATAATTTTTTGTTTAATTTATAGGAATTGTGTGAATGAATTGTGGATTGAACAGTGTATTGTTCTTGTCAATTTCAATTTGTGCATTTCAATTTCAATTTGATATTTGATATCCATAGATAATTAGAGTTTTTAGAAATTATCTCAATTAAAAATTCACCGTTGTATTTCATGTATTAATTTCAATTTCTCAATTTCAATTGCAATTTTTTCTCATTAGGTAATTAGTGTTTTTTTAAATCATTTTTAATTAACATTTTTTTAATTTTGATTAATTTTTTTGTTTAATTTTAAAAAATAATTGAAATTGCAGATTTGTCGGTGTCTTTCTGGTCTCAATTGTAATTTAGCCATCTAAATTGAAATTTGTGATTCATCCATAGGTAATTAATCTCTTTTTATAATCATTTTTCAATCATCGTTTTTATTTTATTTATTTTTATTAATTTTTATTAATTTTTATAATTTATATAAAACTGTGGATTCATTGTTGTCTTTACCGTCTCATTTTTTTATTTTCAATTTGTAGATAGTTGATTAGTTTCATATTAATATTTTAATTTTCTATGATTAATTTATTATAAGTTCATATTAGTTGATCAATTCATTAGTTTTACGAATAATAAATTTTGTTTTACACATTATTTTATCTCTATAAAATATATAATATTATATGAATCAAAAAATATTTTCTAGGATATGAAAATGCAAATAATAAATTTCAAAAATAAAATAAAACTCAAATGCATTTGATTTTAGAGAATATTTTTTTATTTAATTTTCTTAAAACATATTATAAATTGTGTTAGTTCAAATTTTTCATTACATTTTAATAGCTAAAAGATAAAAAATAGAATCATTTTTGAAAATAACTCCATCTTTAAAAATTAGTTTTTTGATGTAAAATTTTTCACTTTTAGAAAACTTTATTTATATTTTTGGATATGTTTGAAAATAATTTTAGTTTATATCTCTCTAATTTTAGTTATGAAATGTATTAATTGATTTATATTTGTTTTTTTAGAGAAATATTTATATAAATTGTTTAATATTAAATAAAAAATCAATTAGTTGGAATATATGATTTCATTTTTGAAAGATGAAAATTTACATTAAATATGTTATAATTATAAATGAATTATAATTATTTGAATTATAATTTACAACTTATAAAAACTACAATTAAAATAATTACAATTTCTTGATCTCAAAATAGAAAAATAAAACAGGGATAGAATGAAATGGAAAAATCACTAGTGGGTTTTATTTCTAAATTATTTTCTACAAGAAGTGAAAAATAGAGTCTATCTATTAAATTTAATGAGAAATCTCTGGGAAATATTGTTTTTGATGTGAATGAACAATATGTAGAGGAACCTATGACTGAAAGTGTTGATACGATAAATAAATGCGTGGTTAGAGATTATAAATAGGATAACAATTAAAGTATTATTCATATGATTCATGATCTCGGAGATCAAAGCATGCATGAACTTGAAAAATATGTGGATGTGAATTATGCTTTAGGATTATGGGGAAGTATCGATGATTTTAAGATAATTTTGTTGGTTTAACATGACCGAATTAAAATATTAAAATAAAATGATGCATTTCATAATGAAGTTAGTCATGGGAGACACTTTACTTATAATCATTATTTTTATGTACTTTATAATGGTGAAAAACAAGATAGAAAGTTGATTTTTTATTCTAATGAGTTGGACAATGTAATTTGTTTTTGTTGTGAATTATTTAAGTCAAAATTGATTAAAATTTCTTTAAACGAAAGAGGATCTAATGATTGGAACAACCTTCCAACATGTCTTAGTGAACATGAATGAAATTTCTAAGACAATGATATTGTTGTAAAGTAGGTGAAATTACATAGAGGACTTGAAAAAAATAATAGAAAAAAACATTGAATGTCTCATGGAGAAAGAAAGAGTTCGTTGGAGGATTTTAATTACTAGAATCATTGGAGATGTGAAGGTACATTCACAAAATAACTTACCATTTCATGGATCAAATGATAAGATTATGAGAAATATAATGGTATTTTTTTTAAACTTATTGAATTTGTAACTAAATTTTATCTAGTCATGTCAGATCATGTTTATTGTGTGGTTAATAATGAAATTCAAAATAAATATATTTTTCATAAAATTTAAAATGAATTGATAATTTTTTTTGGAATGTGATTAAAGAAAAAATCTTGAAAATTATCATGAGAGAAAAGTATTTTTCAATTATACTTGATTTCACACTAGATTTATGTTATAAAGAATATATGTTAATTATCATAAGATGTGTGGATGTTGAGGAAGAAATTAATGTTATGGTGCAGTATATTTTTCTTGGCTTCATAAATATTGATGACAAATCTGGTAGTGTGATTTTCAAGTCACTTGAAGATGCTTTGGTTGATCTTAAACTCAACATTGATGACAAAAGATGGAGAAGTTATGATAATGGATCAAACATGAAATTTAAGCATCTAGGTTTCAAAAAAGTTATTCTTAATGAAAATACAAGATCATTTTACACACCATGTGGATGTCATAGTTTAATCTTTATATATGTGACATGGAAAAATCGAGTGTGAAAGTCATTTTTTTCATATGTGCAGAATCTTTATATGTTGTTTGTAGGTTCAATACATCAATGAGATGTTTTAAGGACTTATGTGAAGGGTTTGACCCCAAAACCATTATCAATAACTCATTGGGAAAGTCATATCGAGAGTATTTGAGCTATAAGAAGAAAAACACCAGTGTTTAGAAATGCATTGGTCAAAGTTTAAATTATTTCTAAACATGATGATATTGTGATGTTGGATGCTAAAGTATTGTGTTCCAATGCATTAGAGAGTTTTGAATACATCATTAGCTTATGAATTTTGTTATAAAAGTTTAGATAGATTCAATCATATCAATAAAATATTCCAAAGGTAATAGATGGATATAAAAGATGAAAGTACAAAAATAAGGGAGTTTATTTTGTTCTTTAATGAACTTCTAGTAGAGGGATTTGCAGGCTTAACAAATTTAGCAAAGGAACTTGCACTCGAAGTTGGTATTGATCCAATATTTGATGAAAAAATAGTTGTTCATAGGAAGAAACAACTTGATGAGGATGTGAAAGATGATGATTTTAGAAATTTTTCTATAGATGAAAAATTTAGAACACATTATTTCATTCAAATTACCGATCAAGATCTTATGTCATTGAGAGAATGTTTTATGAAATTTGAACACTTTGATGATATATTTGGATTTTTGGTGAAGAGAATTTTTAAAAATATTTCTGAAGAAAACTTGAAGGGAAAAATCACTCATTTTCAATGTTTTTTGAAACATAATGAACATGATGATATTTTTGGGTATGAATTATTTCAAGAGATCAGACATTTAAAGTCATTATTTTCAAAGTGAAATGATAAAATAAATTTATTTCCTTGATTTTATCAAGAAATATTGGAGAAATAGAGGGTTTCAAATGATATATGTGGCATATCTAATTTTTTTGACAATACCAGTTATAGTTGCATCAACATAGTAAAGTTTTTCTAGGGTAAATTTGATCAAAATATATATTTAGACTACCATGTCATAGTTTAGATTATGTGCAATGCCAATGATTTAAATTAAAAATGAATTTTTGGATTGATTGAATTATGATGAGATTATTGAAGAATTTTCATCAATAGATGCATGGAGATGTGTTTTTCTTTGAATTGGATTATAAAATACCATAATCGGGTTTGTGAAGAGCCACAAAATTATTTGGTATGTATTGCTCCATTTATTTTTAATTTTTAATTTTTTATAAATTAGATTATTTAATATGTTTGATGTAGAATATATATCATAATTGTATCATCTGAATCAAACATTATCATTTGAGTACATGTGTTAAACAAATTTTGGTGTCGCTTTCTTCCAAAACAAATTCAGCCCTTGATTTTTATATGAAGCTAGCTTCATGGTTTTACACTAAATAGTAATGCATTTAACTATTTAAAAGGGTGTTTTTGAATTCTTTAATTATATTATTTTAAATTTTCAGGTTCAAATTTGTATAGGTTTAGAAGAAGAAGAAGAATAAGTGGGTGATGATGATGAAGATGAAGATGAGGATGATTCATTTTTTTCGAAATCTTACCAAGTCAGTTTTTAGAAAATTTTCTACCTTTTTATTAGTTTTAAAGTGGGTTAAATGTTAAAAGGTGTACAAGTTTTTCTTTATGAAAAAAAGGGTTGTTTTTAATTGTTTATATACATATAATACTGAAATTTTAATATGATCTAAATCCTTTTTGACATTCCTTTCTAGTAGTTTTTCATGAAACACATGTGTGGTTTTAAACATATATTTTTGTATTGTTTTTTTTTTGCAATTTAATATTATGCAGGACAACATATTAATTGGCCCACATGTGGATTGAACTATTTTTTTAGTATGCATCTAATGTGGGTCTAAATGGACTTTTAATTTTAGGTCTGTAAAATGTGATCTCTAATTAGTTTTGCTTCCGCATAATTCTCAAACCATCAATATTTAAAGGGAAAAATTTTTATAATTTGTCTTGGGAAACAAGATTGTTCGGCCCACTTCTACTTCTATGTATGTAAATAAGGAAAAGCAGCCCATTTTTTCAAAATGTTTTTTAAAACATTTTAAATATTTAAACAACTACTTATAGACCAATCAAAAAAGACATTAATGTTTATAAAAACTGACATGTTAATCCTCTTAAAAAAAGAATAAATCATCCTCATCCTTACTTTCATCTTAATCACCCACTTCTTATTCTTCTTCTAAACATATAAAATTTTAAACCTAAAAATTTAAAATAACATAATATCTAAATTAAAAAACACACTTTTAAATAGTTAAAAACATTACCAATTGGTGTAAAACCATGAATACAACTTCATATAAAAATCAAGGATTGACTTTTTCTGTAAGAACGTGATGCCAATATTCGTTTAACACATGTACTACAATGATAAAATTTGATTCAAATGAAGTGATTATGATATATATTCTTAATCAAATTTGTTAAATAATCCAATATAAAGAAAACAAAAAATTAAAAATAAATTGAACATGATATACCAGAGCATGTTGTGATACTTCATGAACATGATAATGGTACGTTATAATACAATTAAAATGAAAACACTTCTCCTTGATTTTTTTGTTTAAAATTAATCAATCAAATCATCATAATTAAAAGTATAAAAAAAATTCATTTTTAATTGAAATAGCTTTTGATGCGCATAATCTCTATTGTGATATGGTAGTACGAAGATAAGTTTTGATCAAAAATTGCATAGAGAAACTTCTCTTTGATGATGAAACTATAATAGGTATAGTCATAAGAATTTGATATGACATCCAGGTCATTTAAAACTCTCTATCTCTACAATATTCATGATAAAATCAAGGATATAAATTGACTTTATAATTTCATTTGGAAATATTGATTTCAAATGTATGAGATCATGAAATAATTCATCCCCACAAATATCTTCAAATTCATTGTGCTTTAAAAAACATTGAAAATGAGTTGAATGTTCAATTTATCTTTAGAAATATTTCTAAAACCTGCCTTAAAAAAATTCAAATATTTCATAAAAGTGTTAAAATTTCATAAAAAATTCCCTCAATGACATAATATCTTGATCAATAATTTGAAATAAACAATGTGTTATAAATTTTTCATTCATTGAAAAATTTCTAATTGCATCATCTTCTAAATACTTATAAAATTGGTTATTCCTGAGAACAACACCTTTTTATTCAAATATTAGATTAGTATCAACTTTGAGTGAATATTATATCACGTCATTCATTAAACCTTCAAACCCCTCTACTAGAAGTTATTCAAAGAAGAAAATCAACTATTTTATTTTTGTATTTGCATCTTTGATATCCATCTCTTCCGTTTGAAATATTCTACTGATATGGTTGAATTTATCTAAAATTTTCTAACAAATGTATAAGAAAATGATGAATTATAATTTATCTAATGAATTGTAACACAATCCTTTTTCATCCTACATCACAACATCATCATGTTTATAATTATTGCAAATTTCAACCAATGCATTTCTCAAATCAGGTGTTTGTATTTTTATATCTCTAATACTCTCAATGTGACTTTCCCAATGTGTTATTAATAACAGTTCTAGTATCAAACCCTTCAAATAAGTCCTTAAAACATCCCATAGATGTGGTGAACCTTAAAAAAATGTATAAATATTCTTCACATATGCAAAAAAAATCTATCTTTCACACTCAATTTTTCTATGTCACATATATAAATATTTAGGATATGATATCCACATGGAGTGTAAAATTATCTTGGATTTACATCAAGAAGACTTTTGTGGACACCTTTATGTTTACCTTTCATGTTTGATCCATTATGTAACATGTTCCTCCTATGTCATCAATGTTTAGTTTAAGATCAAAAAAATCATCTTCAAGTGACTTGACTATCCCATGATCGGATGTGTCATCATAATTTATGAAGCCAAGAAAAAACTCCTCCACATTGACTTTAAATTATTCCTTAAAATTAATGCATCTTTTGATAATTATTATCTGTTATCTATCACTTAGATCTAGAGTAAAACCAAGGATAATCAAAAAAATACTTTGTTGGATCTTCTTCAAAAAAAATCTTTAATTTCATTCCCCAAAAAAATTATCAATTCTTTCTGAATTTTAGAACAATGATAATTATTTTAAATTTCATTACCAATAACACAAAAAACATGATCATTCATGGTAGGGTTGGATCCAGTAACAAATTCAATATGTTTACAAAAAAGGCCATTAACGTTATTATAAATCTTTTCATTTTTCCACGAAATGGTAGGTTATTTTTTGCAAGTACCTTGAAAAATCAAATTGTTCTAGTAAGTACCATATTCCAAAGAACTCTTTCATTATTAATGAGACATTAAATTTTTTTTTCAATAGTTTTTATATTTTAAATTCCTCTGTATAAGTACACCCTATTCATAATATTATAAAATGTGTTCAAAATTTCTTTAATTCTCCCTAAACCTTCTTTGAAGGTTGTTCCAATTATTAGATCCTCTTTTGTTCAAATCACTTTTCATAAATTTATACTTAAATAATGTCAAAAAAATAGCTTATCTAACTCAATATAATACACAAGATACTTTCTCATGTTTTTAACCGTTAGGAAGTAGAAAAAAATAATTATTATAATTAAAGTGTCTCCCTTGACCGACTTCTTTAGGAAATTAATCATTTTATTTTAATATTTTTATCATGCCATGTCAAATCAACAAAATTTTCTTAAAATAATTGATACTTACCATAATCCTTGATCATAATTTGTATCCATATATTTTTAAAGGTCAAGCATACTTTGATCTCCAAGATGACGAATCATATGAATAGTATTTTCACCATCATCCTCTTTATAATCCATATCCACACATTTGTTTATCATATCAACACTTTGAGTTATGGGTTACTCTATAGATTTTTCATTCACTTCAAAAATGACCTCACCCTGAGATTTTTCATTAAATTAAATAGATGAACTCTCCTTTCCACTTCTTGTATCAAATAATTTAGAAATTAAACCCACTAATAATTTTTTCATTTCATTCGTTCTTTACATGATTTTCCTATTTTGAGATCCATAATTTTGAATTATATTCATTGTATTACCAAAAATCTATAAATTATAATTCATATAATTATAATTCATTTATATTTATAACATATTTAAAGTAAATAGTCATCATTCAAAAATAATATCATATATTCTAAATAATTGATTTTTTATTTAACATTCAAAAATTTATGTGAATATTACTCCAACAAAACAAAAATAAATAAATACATTAATACATTTCACAAATTAATTTAGACAAATAGAAACTCAAATTTTTATCAACTATAACAAAAAATTTAAATGCACCTATTTAAAATTAAACAATTTTATATTAAAATACTAAATTATAAAGTGATATTTATTTTGAAAAATTATTATTGTTTTCATTTTTTAGTTGTTGAAATGTAATAAAAAATCTAAACTAACATAATTTCTGACATTTTTTAATTAAATGAAAAAAATAGTCTCTAAAACAAAATGCATTTTAGTTTAGTTTTATTTTAGAAGTATTTTATTTTCAATTTCATTTCCTGTTTTTTTTAATTTATGTAAAATAATATATTTTATAATATATTTTATAGAGATAAAATAGTGTGTAAGAAAATTATTATTCATAAAACTAATAAACCAGTCAACTAATGTGAGATACATAAGAAAAATGAGACGAGCAAGACAACAATAAATCCATAGTTATATTTAAATTATAAAAATTAAGAAAAAATAAAAAAAATAAAAAATAATAAGACTGATAATTAAAAAATAATTTTTAAAAATATTAATTACCTATGGACAAATCACAGATTGCAATTTATATGGGAAAATTACAATTGAGATGGCCAAAACCCCAATGAATATGCAATTCTGATAATTTATGAAAATTAAACCAAACAATTAATAAAAATGATAAAAATAAAAATGATAATTAAAAATGACTATAAAAACACTAATTACCTAGGGAAAAATGAATATTATAATTGAAATTTTAAAATTGCAATTTAGATGAGAAATACAACAGTGAATTTTCAATTTGGATAATTTTGGAAAATAAAAAACAATTAATATAAATAAAAAATAAAAATGATAATTATAAATTGATAATTAAATATGGATATCAAATATCAAAATGAAATTAACGTAGACAATTTTCAATTGACAAAGACAAGACACCGATCAATCTGCAATTCATTCACAAAATTTGTGACAATTAAATATATAAATTTATAAAAAATAAAAAAAAAATTGTGAAATAATTATTAAATTAAAAAACCCTTCACTTAGGTAACATAAAACTAAAAAAATATTGATTGGAGGGGGGTTTTCCTTCACCGGAATTGAGGGTGAGGAGGTGTGGTGAGCGAGCAGGGGAGAGAGGGAATATGAGAGGGAAGCAGGTATGAGGGTGTCACGTCATTTCCATCATATGATACTAGAGGAGGAGTGCACAATTTCAGACCATTGTGGATAAGTGATTCAGTGACAGAAAGGCGAGGTGAGGCGAAGAGGTGACGCGAGGCAGTGAGGTCGGGTGAGGCGAACCATAAAGAGGGAGAGTGGGGAGGTGGAGAATCGGGACGTAAAATTTTAGGGTTAGGTTAGGGATAATGGGTGTGATTTTGTTGCCTCGATGGGGGAATTTCCCAAGCCCATGGGCTTTCCGGTGAGATTATCTAGTATAGCTTTTGTGATTTCTTAAGGTGGGACCTTCAAATTGTTTATAAAAGTGGTGTGTGGTCATTTTATTTAGGAGATACAACAAAGAGTTCTTATTGCACATTTGCTTTTACACTCAATAGTAACAACCCCAAATGGACGAATTGAGTATTAAATCAATCCTCAATTGATGCATGATAAAGAAAACTAATAGTAAATTTGGTTAAACACTTCTGAGGGATATTCTTTAGATTATTCCCATTATTGTTATAAACTATCAAACTTCTAATTATATCTTTTTATAGTATATTTTTGATATTTGATAATCACGAGGCAATTAATGAGAAAATCAATCAAAATCCTATTATATGGGTATCCATAAATGAAAATATTCAACACTACACTAGACATATTGTCACCAACATGAGAAATATTTTTCAAAATAAATAAGTGAAGAAAACTATCATGAATATTGGCATACAATTTGTTTCTTATTTTTTACTATGTCAATGTAAGAATGGAATTAATTTATGTGTAAGATTATCATTTTCCTATAGCATATGAGATATATTAGTGAAGGTTTGAGTAGTGATTGGAAGAAATTCACATGGATAATAAAATAGTGTATGGTTACATGATGTAAATTTTAAATAGAAATGGACATTGACATACGATGGGGGGAAGATGAATGGACACATGACCGCAAAAATTGTGGAGGGAATCAATGATATCTTCTTGGAGATTCATAGGTTACCTATAAATGGTTTAATTCGAGATACATTTTATTATTGTGTAAGATACTTTATAGAAATAGGAAGACAAACTACTGATGAGATTCATCAAGGGATGTTATACACATCACAATGTCAATGAGAGACTGAAAATAGCATTGATGAATATTCCGCTTATGGGGTGAGATTGTTCAACCAAGAAGAAAGTTGATTAAAAGTGACAATGTCATCTTTCCATAATTGTTAGTTATGAGCATAACTGAAGTTCTTAGAAGGTCTAATCCTAGCATAGAAAATATATAATTTTATGGATCATTCAAATATTGTATAAGATGTGAATTTCATAAACTGATAAAAATTTTACAAATAATTTTGATGATAAAATACGCCAGAGCCAAGATTTGTTCTTTCCATATTAAATTTTATTGACTTAGACCATCAAATATTTATTTTAATTATCTTAAATCATGTTTATAATGTTATTAATTAATTTATTCTTTTTTGGTAGTCAATTATTTTTCTATACAAGATTTCAAAAAATAGCTAAGTATGTAACTTACCGTGAAAACCTACCGCATGTGTAATATACTTACCGTGTGAATAATTTTTTCTAAACATAAAGGTAAAGTGATCGTGTGGAACCTACTACACCTTGTACTCCAACTGGCCACATGAAAAAACTACATATCATGCTTTAGATGAGAAAATTTTATCTAATTCATAAACTAATTGTTTGTTGATGAAACTACCATGTATTGAAGAATCAACTTATCACATAAACAATCAACCTATTGTGAAATTGTTAAGAATTTTTTTGTTGACCATGTGTATCTATATGTTTAGTAATCAAAAGAGAAATTACCAAATACATGATAAGATGTACCCAATTTGATTAAAAAGAAAGTGACTTTGTAAAGTAAAGAAACTACCACATGAATTCATTAACCATCCAGATGAACAGATGGACATACCAAATGAAGAAATGAAGTAACCATTGATAGTTGTCATGTTAACTGACTGTGTCAACCAACCATTTAAAGTTATCATTCCAACTGACCACACCTAGTAACCATGAGCTAAAGTAAACATGCCTAAATGAAGACAAACCTACAATGTATTACTTAGTAGAAGAAAAATTTTCAAATCTCAAATGGTTATATTTTGAAGCATTATTTGAAGAGTTAGTGAAATTAATGTTGCATTGAATGTTTTCCAATGACTAATTTAATATGAGGTTCTTTTTCAGACAAAGAAGTGGTTACGGACAAGGGTGTTATGCATATGATCTTATAGAAAATAGTATAGAAACATTATTGTGTACCTATGATACATAGAAGATTCACTCAAAACACTTCACGAAACTTTGTTTTCTTGAACCAATTGTGCTTGGTATTCAAGGTCCTTTAAAAGAAAAATTCAAGGATCCTTGGACAACTGGAGCTTTTCAAATTGAGGTGAACCACATTTTCACATATCTTATCTCTTTCCCTTTCTATTTGTTCTTATATTTAGAGTTGTGATTTTGTTATACTTTAATTATCTATAAACACAGTCTTCTATACTAATATGAAGAGTGTTGGACACTCTTTAAATTATTTTCATTTTTACTCCCACATATAATTGTGGAAGAGATCGTGTGTTACTTGTACTCTTAATCCTTCCTGAAGAATAGTGGAAGAGGCTTGTGTATACCCTGGAAAATCATAGTACAGTTTTTTGTAAAAACCCAATCTAGGTTGTGGATCGGTTTACTTTATAATAAACGTATTAGTAGCTGGTTATTGCCAAGTAGATGGGATTATGACTTGTCTTAAGATTGAACACCTTGTTTAAATTTTCATCTTGTTATTTATTTTTTTGTTTTCACCTGTTTTAAATAAAAAATTAGTATATTTTAAAAAATAAGTAATAAAATGTTACTTTGATAGTTTCCTTTAACTTGTGTTTTATATAAGGTGTTTTATTCAAGTAAATTGGTTTCAAATGCTAGAACGAGTTTTCAAAGTTGTTTTTAACTGTTTTATGATCAAACTATTGAGAACTTTTTTGAAATATCAAATTATATAATTATATAGTTTTAGTTGACTTGGTTTTTTTATAAATTGGGATATTTAAGTTTTAAAATCTTTTTAACATAAATATTTAATTGGAAACTCAATTCACCCCCCCCCCCTCTTGATTGTTCTGCTCTGACCAACATTTGGTATAAGAAAATATATTTTTTCAAATACTTTTTACTGTGATCTAGTTTTATTTAATGATCTTAAATTTCTATTTGATCTAAATTTTATTCTTTATGGATAATCATAGAAAATAAGGAACTTCCACAAATCAAGCTTCTTATTTTAATGGGAATAACTATGCTCAATGGAATATTGAGATGGAAATTCATTTAGAAAGCATGGGCTTTGATATATAGACTGTTATTGAAGATAAATATGAAAAAATCAAAGGTACTAGAGTGGTTTGGGTTGATGACATTAAGGATGTATGTGATTGAAACTACCAAGCAATTAATGCATTATATTGTGATTTATAAAAGGATGAATTTAATGGAATATCTACATGTTCAATTGCTTTTGAAATTTGGGATAATATTTTTATATCTCACAAGGGAACCTAAAATAGGAGAAAAGTGCATTAAATAATTATAAAATTAAATATTATAAATTCAAAATGATGGATTAAAAATCCATTTAGGAAATGTTTTTTAGGTTTAATAAAATAGTCAACACTATGTGTGCACTTGGAAATCAAGTTGCTAACAAAGTGATGTAATTTCTAAGATGTTCACCAGATCGATGGGGAGGAATTTTAATTTCCAATAATGAATTATGTGACATTAGTGCACTGCCATTAAAGGATATCATTGGTAAATATATTATGTATGAGGAGGATCTAAAAGTAAATAAATAATAGGAAGATAAACCAAAAAATAATTCATTAGTCTTCAAGACTTCTGACTCAAAACTAAAAGAAAAATTTAGAGTTTAGAGTTTCAATAATGATGAATCACCTCTAGATAGTTATGAGGAAGTGGATCCACTATCCAGACAATTCAAAAGGTTCTTAAGTAAGAATAAATTCTTCATGAAATCAAATTAAATATGTGAGTATGATAATAAAATAAATTAGAGTAAATAGTGAAAATAGATTATTTCACTAACTAGGTAATCTGTTATGAGCATAAAAGAAAAGTACATACAAAATAATATTTTACCATCTAGAAATATAATTAAAAGTATGAGGATAAAGGTAAAAAGTATAAATAGACTATTTAAGCTACACGAAGCACCTCAAAGGGAAACAAAAGTCATTCTAACTCGATCAAATAAAAAAAATGATATAACCAATATGTGTTTCATAAGAAAATCATTTGAGGTATCAAATTTATTTCTAGTATCTCTTATTAATATTTTTAATATTTATGTGAATGAATAAAATGAATAAAATATTTCTAGTGAGGATTTATTAGAACATTAGATTTTTTTGGAGGATATATTTAATGAGTTAAAGGATAAATAAAAAATCATAAAGAAGTACCATTCCTTGTATTCTCACTTTAAATATAATTTTGTGGTAGAAAAAGACAAGAATTATCAACTATTAAAAAAATGAGCTTAAAATTTAAAATGATAAAATTAAAAAGGATCTGGAAAGATTTAATAATGGTAGAGAAACTTTGACTCAGAATCTTGGAAATCAAACCACTCCTAAATATACTACTAGGATTGGGTACCAGCATATATAGATAAATTTTTATAAGAGTAAATTTGTTCCTAGTTCTATTTCGACCAAGTATTCTAGTACTTATTATTCTTTTGGACCCAAAAAGTGTTTATTTCTAAAATCTTAAAATATTATTTTATAAAACCATAAAAAAAATCAGATTCCTAAATCTCTTGTTACAAATATTTTAGGACCCGATAAAATATAGGTACTAAATTAATTTCTTTTTTAAATATTACTATATGAAACATGATTGAAGAGTACTAGTATGTAGTTATGGTATATGGATAGTGTATTTTCCAAACACATGAATGAGGACCACTCAAGCTTCAAGAACCATATCAATGTTGATGGTGGTCATGTCACTTTTGGTGACAACACCCAAAGAAAAATAATTGGACTCAATCAAATTAGAAACTCTAGTACTGTTTTAATTTCTAAAGTGTTTTTATAAATGGATTGAAATATAATATAAATATCATATTACATTTATGTGATGATAATTACCATGTAAAATTTGAGAATAATGTTTGTAATTTTTTTAATTCTAAACATGTTTTAGTTTTTACTACTATATGAAATGATAATGTTTATGATATTGATTTAAATTTCTTATTTTCTCAAAATATTTCTTATTTAATTACCTTTCATAATGGGTCTTTTATTTGGAATATAATACATGGTCATTGTAACCCGCACTCACTTAGAAAGATAACAAGGAAATGGTTAGTCAAGGAACCACCTAAACTAGAATTCCCAAAATACAATGTTTATAACCCATGTCAAAAGGGAAACATTATAAAATATCATTTATAAGAAATAAATAAGTTTAAACTTCTAAAATCCTAAATATGGTTCACATGTATTTGTTTGGACCTTCTAGAGTTTCTATATTAAATAGAAAGAACTATGATTATGTTCTAGTAGATAACTTTTCAAGATACACTTGGGGATTCTTTTATATCACAAAAGTGAATCTTATTATTTCTCCCAGGGGTGTATCCTAGTGGTTACTCCATTATGAAGTCTCATGGGAGGTCTCAAGGTTGAGTATCCTTGATTACCTATAGGTGTAATAGATTTTATTTGTTTCTTTGTATCCCCTCCCCTGAACAATTTTTATATAAAATCAAACATTGTTTTTATTTTTTCAAGTGTGAAAAATCTGTAGACAATCTTAGTTGATTTAGAAATAATACCTTAAAAATTGATCATGGTTGTGAGTTTAAAAATAAATATATTTAATTTATATTCCCACAACATGGATATAGTGATAACATTTTTTCTCATCGGAATTGATATAAAAATGGTCTACTGTAAAGAAGAAATAGATTTGAAGAAATTGCTTGGACCATGCTCAATGAGTATGATTTGCCTATTTTTTTAGGCATAAGATACGAATAAAAATTTCTATATTATTAATAGAGTTACAAAAAGAGAACTTTTAAAGAAGACCCCATATGAGTTATGGAATTATAGAAAACCAAAATTTATTTAATTCAGATTTTTTGGTTGTAAAGTATTTATACTCAATGCAAAGGATAATTTAGGAAAGTATTCATCCAAAAGTGATGAAGGTATTTTCCTTAGATATTATAAATATAGTAATTCATATAGTTTATTTAATAAAAGGATAAAGATTGTGGAAGAATTTTACCATGTCAAATTGGATGAATCAGATCCACATGAACCTAATAGTTATTTAGAAAGTCTTGAGGATGACCCTCCTAATTTGGATATTAATGCTAAACCTAGTGATAATTCTGTAAAACCTATAGAAAAATATATTAGTTATGAGGACCTATTTAAAAATTAACCTAAACCTAAACCTGAAGAGGGAATTTATGTGTCAAATACTTCTATTATAGTTCATTTAGGATTCATAGAGATCATCCCTTTGATGCAGCAATAGGATACAAAAATAGGGAAACACAAACTGAATCTTCTCTATGAAATCGGGTTGAACATCAAGATTTATTGTCACAACATGAATCTAATAATATCACGTAAGTAATAGATGATAAATTATTGGTAATGGAAATTAAAGACAAGATGAATCAATTATAAAGAAATAGAGTCTAGGAACTAGCTGAAAGACCTAAGGATCGCCAAACCATTGGAACTAAATGAGTTTTTCAGGAACAAAGTAGATGAGTCACTCACCATAATTAGAAATAAAGTAATATTGCTCCAAAATGGGTACAATAAAGAGAAATTTATTGAATATAAGAAAACCTTTTCACCTATATCTATAATTTATGATATCAGAATGTTTATTTCCTATTCAACACATTTGGAATTAAAATTATATCAAATGGATATCAACAGTACATTATTAAATGGTTATATAATTGAGGATGTTTTTTTATAACAACCCCTTGTATTTTAAAACCCAAACTTTCTAAATCATGTATTTAAATTAAAAAAATATTTATTTGGTTTAAAATAATCTTCTAGAGCTTGGTATGATAAGATCAACTCATTTTTTATTTCAAAAGTTTTTTCAAAAGTAATACCAAAGCCTAATTTATTGAGTAAAATAATTTCATTATATGTTTTAGTAGTAAAAATTTATGTTGATGATATTAAATTTGGATCATCCAAAAATTATTTTTGTGCTGAATTTTCAAAAATAATGCAAAATGAATTTGGAATGAGTTTGATGAGTGAGTTCAAATTATTTCTTGGATTTAAAATTTTTAAAAATAAGGAAAGAATTATTTTAAATAAAAGTAATCACACTAAATATGTTTAAAAATATCTTTTTATGGATATTACTAAAGGTAGTGATACTCCCATGAGTACAAGATATAAACTAGATCATGAAGAAACTGGGAAACGAGTTGATTAAACCACATAAAGAGGTATGATTTGAAGTTTACTATGCTTAACTGCTATCTAACCAGATATTTTTTTAGTGTGTGTATGTGTTCTATATTTCAATAAAATCCAAAACAATCACATTTACATAATTTGAAAAGAATTTCTATATACCTAAAAATTGAAACTAACTTCGGATTGTTTTATTCTTGAGGACATGCATTTTATTTAATTAGTTATTCATATGTAGATTTCTATGGTTGTAAGTTAGATAGAAAATGAACCTTTAGAACATTTAACTTTTTAAGAAAATCTCTAGTTTCTTGCTGTAATAAAAAGAAGAACTCTATATAATTATCCACAACTGAAGATGAGTACATAGCTAAAAACGGTATTGTGAATAGATTATTTGTATGAAACCCAAATTACTTGAATATGAATATTAGTTTTGACATATACCTATAAATTTTGATAATTTAAGTGAAGTAAATACTTATAAGAATCTCATATCACATTTTAGAACAAAACATATTGATATAAAAAATCACTTTTTTTATCAAGGATCCTGGACCAGTGTACTTACTATGCCCATTCTATAGCTAGATTTTTTATGAAAATGTTTTGGTGGGATTTAAATTAAGTTTATTATTATTTTCATCCCCAAATTATTTAAATGAAATTTGAATTATAATCTAAATTGATGATTATATTTTTTCTAAAATATCTTCCTTCTTTTATAAACCATTCATGCAAATTGAAACTCTCCTATCTCGCAAGGATGTGACGATTTGTTTGAAGAGAATGGTATTTCATTATACCTGATACTTATCAATGAATTTTATTAATATATTTAATTTGTTCTTGAAGTGATAGATAGATTGATTAGGTGTGCCACATAAAGAAGAATGTGAGGATTACTAGAGCTCATATCTGACCAGACATGCTCTATTTGAGTTTCAATGTGATTTAAAAGATCTAACTAGGAATGGAACCCACATAAGACCAACCAATGTTGATCTAAGTGGTGAATGTAGATTACTAGTCAAATTCATCCAACACCTGGTCTGTCGAAGAAAAGAAGATTTCATTATCTTGAGGTACAATGATCTGTTATTCTTTTTTAAATGAAAAATAGTTTTTAGATCAGTCTACAGAGATATTTCATGAGACATATGTATGATTTATGCAATTTTTCTTTGAAGTTTAGTTCTTTAACATACCCAAAATTAATTTTACCTATACTATAATCTAAATCCTTATTTCAAAAAGGGGAATAAATAATAAATTAATTATATGGTCTTTTACTCACTCAGAATATTTATAAAAAAATGAAAGTTAACTAGATCCTGTGTAAAATAGAATGGGTTGATGACCTAGAAATTTTGTTTGAAATATTTGACCCAGTTAGATAACTTGGTAAACCAAGGAATCTTTTGGACCCGTGTCTCGAACTTGATTAATTTATTCAATATTCTAATGATGAAATAGCCTTTTGTTTGAAAGAAGTAGATTTTGAGAAGAATAAGAAGAGAAATAGATGGTGGATCTTGATATGGAAGTTAGGGTGGATCACAAGGATGATATGAGACTCTCTCCTATCATTTCATATGAACCACCTGACCCTCCTTTACCTTTACTATCACATGAGAAAGATCTCTAATCTGAGGAACTAGTTGATATTGATCTACTAGTCACTAGATATAATCCTAAGTGGTATGAGTCTATTGACACTAAAGAAGATGACAAAAGATTATATGGATCTCCTGTTCTAGAAATTACTCTTAGACAACCCATATTAGAAGAACCTACTAAGGTGGATATGTCCCTAGGATATTCTGTTCTAGGATTATACTATCCAGAGTATGATGAGGAAGTTGGTGATGATAGTCCACCTTGACATGGTGAACATGCCATTCTTTCTTCTCAGAGAGTGGTAAAGGGATCTCTCATTGCTATAATAGATTCTTAATAAATACGTGAGTATCTACTTTCAGATCCTCAATTGATAGAACTATGAAATATATACTTGGTCCTACTTCCACCAAGGATTTTGATGAATATGAGAAAGGTAGTTTTCAGAGTGAAGATATTGAGGATTGTGAGCCTTCTATTCCTGAGGAAGATGTTTATGCTTGTGATAAAGTTATTAATTGGTATAAAAAAGCTATATTAGTGAACTATTTAGCTGAATTAGATGGTAGATATTATTTTAATGATTCATATTCTTATATTCCTTCTATATTTATATATTAAAAATGATGATTTGACTGAGATAAAATTAGATCTGATGGGTGTATTCAAGGAAGTATTTCTCAGTTCTGGAAATTACATAGAGACAACTTGAGAAGAAGACATTAGAAGGACAATGATGTTAGTAGTATCTCATCCTAAACCTAAATTTAATCTCTAGATGAATTTAATGAGAAAAGAGGTTGATGATTTGAAATCTTAGATATGTTATTTGCAATCTGGAATTTATGACATGATGGTGCATCAAGACCATAGGTATCAGAGTTCAGCTTTTCAAGCTTCTATATCTATTTTTTTTGATCCCATGCCTCCTCCAATTCTTCATGTCTAGTCGTCTTCTGATAAAAATAAAATTTGAAAACTCATAAGGGATGAGTTGAAGGTTGTGATTGATTATTTCAAGATAAACATAGATGATGTGTTTGATAGTTTAAAAAATGATACTGAAACCTTTTAATTGGTAAAGGAAGATGTCAAATAAGCTAGGAAAGATAGAGAAATGATAAAAAGGGATATTTGTTAATACCTTATCTGAATCTTCTCCAAATAATATTTAAAGGTTTTGTTTAGAACTCTTTCTTTGGATCTCAATATGACACCTTTTATCTAATAATTTAAGTCTCAAGTTGAGAAACTCTAGTTATTGACCATAGGGTCAGAAGCCTTGATGGATAATTGAGAGGAATTTATTCAGGCTTTCAAACATGGTACTAGGGTAGTGAGAGATTTTACCTGGCTGACGGAACCTTACCTTTACACTTCTCATAAATTTTTTTTATCCATGATAACTATTACTACTTCCCTAACTCCTACCACTACCTTCACTACCCTAAATCCCTTTGTCTTTTCTCCTAGACAAACAATTGGGCATCTAAGAACTATTCCTAGATGTGTAGTCACTGGTAAACTTGATTCCACCTCTACACCTAAAAATACATATTATTCCACTACTCTACTTCCAAAATAAAGTATCATATCCTTTCTTTAGATTTAAGTGATGTTTTAGATATATATTCTGACTAGAGATTCTAATAGGAACTACTTGTAATATTTTTGGAACTCTGTTTTTAAATATTAATGAAATAATTATCTTTATCCTCATTTGTGTTTATTTTTTCTTATTATCTATTTATTTTACCTCTGATTGTGTTTTTGATAATCCCAAATGGGAGAGTAAATGTGAAAATTAAATATAATTTATTGTAAATATTTTATGAAAATAAGGTACTTGATAAACCTTTAAGAAATTGAGAAATATATGTTTTAATTATCTGAAAATGTACTTTTGATGTATTCAATTAATTTCATTTTTAAATTTTATGATTTTTGATCATTAAAAAAGGTGATATTATTGTCTTAGATCAATACCTCTTTATTTTAATGATCCCAAAACATGTTTATAATGTTATTTATGAATATATTGTTTTTCTATTCAATTGTTTTTATTGAAAAACTTGAAAAATGGCTAATTAAGGAATTCACCATGAAAACCAACTACATGTGTAGTGTATTTGTCGTATGAAGAATTTGTACTAACCAAGAAGGTAAAGTGACCATGTAGAACCTACTTCCCATTATACTCCAATCGATCATACAAAAAACTACCTAACATGAATCTGATGAGAAAAGTATGTCTATGTCTTGAACTAAACCTGCATTGATGAACCTTCCAGTCATTGAAAAATCAACTTACCACATGAACAACAAACCTATCATGCGATATGTAACATGAATTTCTCCAAGTCTTGTATTGGTCATGTGAATTTATATTTATAGTAACACAAGAATAACCACTTACCACATAAAGATATGTACCTACCATGACTATAAAATTAAAGACCATGTGAAGTAAATAAAAGACCATAAGATGTTAAGAAATTAACAAATGAACAAATGTATTGACTACATGAATAAATGAAGGAATCGTGGCTAGTTTCCATATCAACTGATCATGCCAATTGACTATGTGAAGTTTTCATATCTTTTATCTCTTGATCTTTTTTTAATGGTTATCTTTTGAGATATTTTTTTTATAATCTATTTATATGTAAATATAATCTCCTATAATAACCAGGAGAGTGTGTGAAACTCTCTTTAAATTATTTTCACTGGTACTCACACATATAACTGTGGAAGAGGTAGTGTGTGACCTGAACTCTTTATATCCCACAAATTACTATAAAATATTCTTATATACATATTGTTTTATCTTTGTACAGTTGTTCCTAAAAACATGATCTAGGTTTTGGGTAGATTTATTCTATAATAAACCATTTGGTAGTAGGTGATTTCCAAGTGGAGGGGATTAGGTATTGGATTAAGACAAAACCCCTTATTTAAATTTTCATTATGTAATTTATTGATATTATTTGACATGTTTTAAATAAAATACAAGTATCTCTTTAAAACTAAATTAAAAAACATTAATTTGAAATTTTTATTTAACTTGTGTTTTATATAAGGTGTTTGATTCAATTAAATAAGTTTTTGAATATATAGAGTTTTCAAACGTTATTTTAATGGATTTCCAATCAAACTATTGAGAACCTTTTTAAAATATAGAATTATAAGATTCTATAGTTATAGTTAACTTGGTGTTTTTATAAATTGCGGGATTTATGTTTTAAAATCTTTTTAATAGATATTTCTAATTGGAAACTCAATTCACCCCCACTTTATTGTTCCACTCTGAACAAAAAAATTATAATTCATTTAAATAAATTGAAAGAAATAATGCCCTCTTCTAGAGATCTTTCATCGATGATGTTGTTAATCACCCAAAACATTTTTTATTTTACCATCCTTCCACTTGTAGTATCCAAGTGCATAATCACTTTAGCAATTATCCACACATTCTTCTTTGATCTTCAAACAAAATTGATGGATTCTCTCATGCTAGCATAACAGATCGATTTCCTTATGGTGTGAATATGGATTGCTACAAAAAATTTCTTTAGTCCTGAATAATCGTCCTTTTACTCATTCTTTTGAGAGGATGGAGGAGGGAGGATAATCTTTAGAGAATTCTTTAATATTGGGAGAGAGATCTAGATTTCATTGTGCATAATGATTCCCGATTTTGATCCATCTCTACACACTAGTCATAATTATCTATTTATAGAGATATTGTTAGGGATAAAAATATTATTTAATTTCATAACTACCCTTTAAAAATATATTAACCCTTACCATATCTCATTCCATGTAATAATAATATTATTATTTTCATTGTGTATGAAAACTGGCACAATGATCAATATTATTTTACCAGCTTGAAAATTAATATTTATCACAAGATTTAATCTTGAACCACTCGTCCTCCTCTATATTTATCGAATACTTAAATAAATATTTAATAAAACCTTAATTATTTAATATAAACATCCTATTCACAATCTGGATAATAAATATTTATTAAATATTCCTTAAATGAAATAAATAATTTGTTCACTATGTGATGAATAAATTTTTATTAAATATTCATATAAATAAATAAATTATTTATTAATAAATATTTATTTATTTATTACCTTATAAATAATATTCTTAATCAATAAATCCAAAATAAAATTATTTTTTGGCCTTGGGGATGATATTTATTATAATAATTAAATTCAAATATAATTTAATTGAGATCAACAAAAACACAGTTTGTGACTCCCTGGGATTATTTCTCATTAGAAAAAGGCATGATTGGCTAATGTTCAAGACTAATATCTTATAATAGGTCAAGTCACTCAAGTGAAATAAGTTAAAGTTGTAATTTTGATAATGACATATGAGTTCCCGATATGTAATATAATCCCATTATCACAATATCTCATCAATTAGGTTGAACACACATGTCATCAACTTATATTCTTGGTAGTTTTTTCTTAGACTATATATAATAAACTCATCATTACACCATGACTAGGGAATTTAGTGTGACATATCCATTTCAATCAAAGTTCCAAGATTTCAACTTCCATAAATATGGAAGGTAAAAATACTTCATTGACTTATTATTAATAACATTTCATTCATAACACACCCAACATACCCTACTTCCAACAAACATTTGAAACTAAGAATTAGGTTATTAAATCAAAGTGTGTGAGTCATGAAATGCATTAATAATAATCATAAAGTCTAAGGACCATTAAACATGCTCACAGATAGAAAAATCCAATGACACATGAACATGTAGAATTCCTATTGGCGGGTCTGTAATCATAATCTCTCATATTAGAGGTTATTAAGTGGGAACTTCACGAGAATAAGTCCCATCCACTTTCTAGTACCTAACATCGAAAGTCAATATAATATTTCCCCCATCATTGAATATTATTCGAATGTAGAAGTAATATTTATGAGATATCATCATAGCGTCTCAAGGTTCTCATCATTGCGGGCAAATGCTATATTCTATTTTGATGTGAAAAATACCATAAGACATTATCTCATTAATGATATGTAGAATAAAAATAAATATTTGATAAGGTAATTATATTAATATTCACTTATTTGGATATACGTGTAATTTAAAGTACAAAGTAGTTTATTCAAGGGAACCAACTCCAAAACACTATCACTTGAACTAGATCCAACTACTAACGATTAGTTAGTTCTCATATGATAAACATGATTCGAATAGATATGAATATAGCTAGTGGACCTACAATGTTTCTATGACTAGGGTTCGTAAAGCCACATATCTATGTGGCGAATCTGATTACTGCAACATTACTAGTTTAAGAAAATACATTATGTAGTGATATAAACCAGTATCCACTTTTTGTTCCCATGTTAGAATCTTGAAATCCTAGATAAGTCCATAATCAAAGATTATCATAATAATGATAAAAATATTTCTTTTGGTATAATCCAAAATTGAAATAGGATATTTCTAAACTGATTCTTAAGACGCATCAGAAGCCACAAAAAACTCATAATCTTTGTATACGAAAACCACTAGTTGTTATAATTTTATTTAACATTAGTTTACCTTTATCCATGACACTATATCAAAGTGAAATAAGTGAATATAAGTATTAAATTACCTTTATCACTAGTATCTCACATCTCCAGGAAATAAGAACTCATCCAATTATACTATTCCATGTACAATCAGATAGTTCCATCTACAAGTTGATATAGTTATGTTGGATCTGTTGGTTATTCACCTAGTCTTGATTATGTATCAGTAATATCAAATGCTATTAAATATCATAAAATATGATATAAATCCCCAAAACTTAATATTTTAAAATTATGTTAATCTTAATAACCTATTCCTTTTCCCATGCATATTCTACTGGAAGGATTATATGCCAACAAAAATTTGGTCTTAAATTGTTTCAAATTTTAATTTTTAATAATTTGTTAATATAAGTTCTATTACTAGATTTATCAAACCCATGGATCTATTTTTTAGATATTTTTTTTCTAGAACATGTTTTCTACTCTAATTCATACTTAGAGAAATTTTTTCCTTGGTCTTAATAAACTGGAAAGTCATAACACTTGTTTTCTATATGTTATCTACATATCTATCTTGTAAACATATAATGGTCCAACTAACTTATTAGGGACATATGTATCTAATTCATTCCAGATAAATATTTTATGTTCACTATACATGATTTATTCCTAAATGAATATATATAATTTTTCTTTATCATTATAAATTGTCGATGTCATTGACTCCTTCTAGTTATGCCTTGTTGAAATATAACATAGGGTATCCTTTTGGTCATGTCATGTATAAATCTTGTATAAGGATTACTTTAATGAAAGATACTTCACTATAAACATCCTAATATGATAATCATTAATTATGCTTTAACAAGTAGAATTTAAAAAGATTTTTGTCATGATGATTAGTTTATTGGTTTGGTAATAGACTAAACCTTCAATAATCAATCATGTTTTATTAGTACCATCATGTACCATCCATTTCTAGTTTATCTTTAATACTCACCATAAGTATTAAGTCAATGAAAATTCAAAATAGAGATTTCATAAATCTTGAAACATAGAGTCCATTACATGAATTTATTCTTACTTTTCAACCTTACCATGTTCCAATTTACTGATTTTTATTGGAATATTTATTCTAAAAGAGTAATATTTGTATCACCCACCATGGTGATCATAAACCATATATTTTCTAAAAAAAAATCTATATAGTATGTGTCTCTGTAACTACTACTCCCACTATTTTTATTGAAGTACTGTATTCATATTCCAATGCTTGTGCATCCAGAGCCTTAACTCATAAAATTTATGTTTTATCCCACTATATTTAAAGATACAGGTTACCTTTATGGAAATATCATTGGTCTTGAAAAGATGTTAATATCTTTAGTGTCTCTAGTATTATTAACTCAGATGCAGCTTAGTATTTTATGTTTATTTGTTTCAAAAGATAGATTTTAACAAAAAAAAATTCAAAAAAAACATATGGTAGTGTCCTAATATATTCTTGTCATATCAAAATTTATATTATATACAATATAAACTTTATTTGTTATATGGTTATTTGTTTCACTTCTATTTGAAAAACATGTCCTGAAAAAAAAACTATGGAAGATTTTTAATATATATAAGTCTCATCATTGATCATCCTTTTACTACCATCATGATATTAATTCATATGAGTAAATGTGAGTTTGGTAAGACATTTAATACACATGTATGATCAATTAATACTCATATAATATGTTATTTGATAAGCCATCTCGGACATTCCACAATCTTTACCAAGTGCACTCATTTACTCCACTAATAAAATGTAAATTTTTTAAAGTAATATAATAAATTATATGAGGTTACTTTTATCTTTAGAATATTTCATGTGGCCATATTGAAATAAGTCTTAAAATGTTGTGTACCTTTATTTATAAAGCTTTATTTATTTAAAACATGTAAGTAGTTTGTTTGTATATATAGCATCTCAAATCAATTGAGAATAATACACTTCTATGGGTATAAACAAGTCAACTACTTTCAATTTTACTTGAAAATTAATTATCTTCCACAATTAGGTAACAGACTTATATTTTATATTTATCATTTATTATTATGGATATCTATGATTCAATAGTTATTGAACCGTTAGTTCAAAATTTAATACCATAAAACCTTTATTCAAAATGTGAAATAATGTCACAATGTTTCTAGATGGATACTCAGATAATTGTTTGGGTTACACTCAAACTTGAATAATTCCATTTTGGAAATGATAAGTAGTTATATCCCCATTGGCTGATGTAGTAATATCCCTATCTCAGCTCCTTTTTAGTTCACTCTATAACTTTCTATTCTTTATCATTTCTTGTAATTAAATACATGTATTTTGTAAGCATATTTTATTTTAATACAAAATTTCTCAATAGAAACTTGATGAATATACCATAAGTAGATGCAACTACTTTCTTATTAAATTAAATTAAATTTTTTTTCTATTGTCTATTCTTTCCACATAAGATGAAATTATCCTCATTTTCATTCTTCTATCTTTGAATATTTTTTCTATTTGAAAGATATTATAAAGGTTCATTTGGATTTATATTATCCACGGGATATTCAGCCTTTTATTTCAAACTTTCCACCATAAGGGGTGGAGAAACATGTCTCAACCAATCCTTATTCGCTCGGTAAATTTTGGACAAAAGTTTCCAGAGAAAATTATCCATTTTGTTTATATAAGATACGATGAAGAAAAAAATTGGTTTTAAGGATAATAAAATAAGATTAATGAATAATTTATTATCCAAGTGGAATCATAATTTTGATAAATGATCAATATACCCTAGAATTTTGAAACCTTGATCAGTAGTAAGATTCCATTATTCCATTTTACATTAATATTGTTCAAGCATCCATGTCCTTATATTGTATCATAAAATATTCGGATATAGTTGATAGAATAATACAATATACAAGGGAATAATCCTTTATGTATCTTTTGTAGGAATATTTTTCAACTTTACTCACTTGTTGTTGTTAAATAACAATAAAAGAGGATTCTGGTATATAATACATTTTTTTGATAATAATGTATCACATAAATGGTGGTATCATGTCAAAAAAAATTATTTATAAGGACATACCCTGAGATAAGGAACGATCAAGGTGTTTTTGTGGTTTTACTATCTATTTTTCCAGAAATTAAAATAGATGAAAGATACATTAATAGATTAAAAATTATTTGAGACAGAATAATTTTAATTCCATTAAGTCTCCCACTATTTTAACAAGTCTCAACAACTCTCACCATTGGACTCAGAATGTCTAGATTTTCTTAAATTCAAGTGTAAAGGATCTATATGCCCATTCTGATAACTGGAGAGAGGTCTTGGTCAATTAATTGAAGTTATTTTGGTTGGTATTTTATTTCCAACTATGGGATTATAGCTCCTTAATTCATTTAGTGGACTCCCTAATCCAGAAATCCACACATGGGTTTCCTTAACACTAGCATCTAAGTTACATCAAGTCTAGTGAGGGATACTTCGCTTGATTTGAATTAGTTAATAAAATACAAAACATTCATAATAACTCCATAATAAAATTAAGTATACCAATGATGTTTGTCCAAACACTTAGTTCTATGGTTTTAATTTTTAATCAAGTAATGGAAGACCTAGTCTAACATAACATTATGTTGATGGATTTTATTTATTATGCATAAAAATTTATTATTTTATTCATTATATGTTTTTTTAATATTATGTGGATTTTAATTAAGTTATTAAAAAAATTTATGTCACGACCTGTCCCCTAGGGCCATTGCCGTGACTACCCCTTGCCTACCTTCCATAGGCCGGGGGCTGGCGACTAGCTCCAGAAAGGATTATCCCTAAAACTGGGAAGTCATTGCCTTTATAACCTGTAAACTCACACAACCAAGCACACATCATGATATAAGAACAAGTTAAACAGAAGAGTAAAAATATTGTGTACGGTAAGTACAGTGGGGCCAGAATACAAGCCCAACTGGAAAGTACAAGTAAAACAGGAAAGTATATGTAAAACTGAAGACAACTCCTATGAAAACCAGCCAAGGATCCAACTTGAAGGGTAGGTACAACTGTTGAATGGTCATCTATGTGGTACGCCTTGTCTATGGTCCACCTCTGAGTAGCCTCCAGTCATGTTACCCTCTTCCTCAATCAGAGTTTTCCGTCATCTTCCCAAGACACAATAAGGTACGGGCGTAGCCTATGCAGGGGTGAGTATAATAGTAAGTAGTAGGGACCCCGAGACCCTTGAAGGTCCCTCAAAATTCACAAAGGATAAACCACAAAGCATGGAAACAACATTAAATCCTATATAGGTATATTCTCATACATATACCTAAGTTATCAAGTTTACCCATCTCATTAATTAGGAAACACAAGGCCCAAAACCTTATCCAAAAGCTAAACTGTTCCACGAAGGAAAGATTACCATAAAGGTAACACCACAAAGGTATGTAAAAAAAAGGTAACACCTCATAGAAGAATAAAACACATGCATCAACACAAATTTATGTACCACAAAGGTAACTCCACACAGAAGAATACCACAAAGGATTCACCACACAGAAGTCTACCACAAAGGTAAAGACTCAGTTCACACCAGGTATAACTTAAGTACGGATGTATGGATGATTAGCTGTACTGCAAGATCATCTTAATTAATCGAGAATATTTTCTGTTGACCCACACAAGATTGAAGATGAACCACAAAATATCTATAGATGACCCATACATGATCGAATATGACCAACACATGATCTAGAGATGAACAACACAAGACCTATAGATGACCCACACATGATCTGGAGCTGACCCCCACAGGATCCAGAGGTGACCCACATAGGATATGGAGATGAACTACACAAGATCGATATGTGCTGACCCACACAGGATCTCTGAGCGCTAACACACACAGTATCCAAAGATGATCCACATAGGAACTGAAGACTCCTCAAGTACAGCCAGCCATAGGGTTCTTGCACTAATCATGCTTGATTCCTGGAGGTTCTTCTACTAAATCCATCATTGATTACTTTAACTACCATGAAGTCACACAAAGAAGTATCTCAAAGTTATTCCACGTCATAAAGAACCCAATTCAATAGACGGTGTGTCAATCGGACGCACGGTCTATAAGTTAATATCCTTTTCCTTCTGAGGGACCAGTTGGATTCGGTTTCGATCCATCCTATCCATACTCCAACTTTATCGTAACCTCAAGTGCAGTATACTAAAATGACCATCTCGATCTAAGGATTCTAGCATCACAGATGTTTTGTCAATCGGACACCCTGCTCTCAATATATGGCCAAAAAGGCATATTTGGGACTGGATGGGCTCGGGTCTGGTCTGACCTGGTCGGTACGACCGGACCTGAGCCTACCCTACCTGGTTCGGGTCGACCTAGCTGGACCTGGGTCTGGCCCGAATGGGTGAGGCCATGGTTGGTTAGGCCTGTTGGGCAGCGGTCCGGCCCAGCACACTGGGCCCGACCCACTGCAGTGTGGCCCACTACGGTGCGGCCCGCTGGGCGCAGCCTGCTGCGGGACAGCCCATTGGGCATGTCCGACTACGGTGCGGCCTGCTATGTGGAGGCCCGCTGGGCGCCTCCTTCTGCAGTGCGGCCTGCTTAGCTGGGTGTATTCCACCGTGGCAGGGCCCACCCTAGCCAAAACCCAGGGGGAGGTGTCGCCCGGTATTCCAAATAGTCCGTGGATCGTTCGGTTGGTGCCTGATGGTGTGTGAGACCCATCGGAGAGGTCCCTCTTAGCGAGTCCTGGTCGCCCGGTCCTCCTCCCAGCTACGCGATGGCGCCACTGACCTCCCGCGGTCAGCTAGGTGTTGGCTTCCCTCTGGGTGCACCATCGCGGCAAAGGTTCTTTCTTCGTTTAAGGATTATCTACCAAAGGTTCTCTCAATTCTTCACTTTTCCAATGATCCCCAACCACGAGAGGTGAGGATATAACTCTAATTGATTTAAGTTAATTTATTAAATTAATGTTGGCACATTAATTGGGATAATTCTAAGAGTTAAACTCACATTAAAAGAAGAGTTCGGGTGGTCTCCACCACCAAGTTTCAAATGATAGGTTTCAGTTAAATAAAAATAAAATTTAACTGTTTTATGTTTATTATTATTTTATCTCTTCCAAGAAAAACTAGAAAACCAACTTCCACCCCTGACCAACTATGGTCAAGGTAAATGTGTCCTTAAGTGAATATCGGCGCTCTAAGTTCAACGGTGTCCTTAAATTTCAATTCTGAGCACCGGTTCAAAAGTTACAAAATTCTGATCATGCGTTTATTGAATGTACCCGAAAAAAAAAGTTCAGAAATTCATTCTAGGAACACTAGGTCTCGGAATCACGCGCCGTCAATTTTTGCGAACTCATAATATTCCCATATAATTGAAAAAATTACATGGAAAAATCCAGGTCTTTAAATTCTGCCCACCTCAGGGTTTGGCTTCCTCGAAATCCACAACACAAACTGGGGAAACAAGTGGTGGGTACTGAGTATGAATATGAGATTCCCGCTCCCATGTTCTCTCCCGGAGATTTCCCATGCTTCCAACGTACGCTCACCAGAGGAATCGATCGCCCTTGTAGGACCCTCTCTTGTCGATCCTCAATCTCTACTAGAACCTCCAAAAACGTCGCCCCATCCTCGATGTCTAGATCGTCCCAGTCAATGATGTGTGAGGGATCATGAACATACCTCCTCATCTGAGAAACATGGAAAATTTCATGCACCCAGTGCAACTGAGGGGAAAGAGTTAAGAGGTAATCCACCTCACCAACTCTGCTGAGGACATGAAAGGGTCCGATGAACCCTGAAGATAACTTTTCACCTCTGCCAAATTACCACAAACCTCATCGAGGTGAGACTTGTTGAAAGACATTGTCACCATCCTTGAACTCTAGAGGTCTTCGTCTCCTATCAGCATACGACTTCTGCCTGCTCTATGCAGTCTTCATCCGCTACTAGATGATCTGCACCTTCTCCATGGTAGCCCATACTATCTTTGGTTCCATGAGTGCTAACTCCCCTGGGTCAGTCTAGCATAGAGGTGATCTCCAAGGTCGACTGAACAATGCCTCTAATGGTGACATACCAATATTGGAGTGATAACTATTGTTGTATGAATACTCCACCAAGGGAAAGTGATCCTCCCAGATATGGACGAAATCAAGGACGCAAGAATGTAACATGTCCTCGAGGGTCTGAATGGTTCACTCTGTTTGACCAACTGTCAAAGGATGGGGGCGGTGCTCAATGGAAGTTTTGTCCCAAACACCTCCTGCAACCCCTTCCATAACCGGGAAGTAAAACGTGCATCACGATCGGAGACGATCATCTGGGGAACTCCATGAAGCCACAAAATATCCTTCACATAGAGTCATCCCAAGCCCTATACTGAACCCTACACTCGGATAGGTAGGAAGTGGGATGACTTGGTGAGTCGGTCAACGATCACCCAGATAGAATCATTTCCCCTGGTCGTGCATGGAAGTCCTGCAACAAATTCAATGGAAATTTCATCCCACATCCACTCTGGCACCTCTAGTGGCTGAACTAAGAACGCTGGAACCTGATGCTTTACCTTCACTTGCTCACAAGTGAGGCACCATGAGACAAACTCTGCCACTGCTTTCTTTATTCCTAGACACCAATGATGATGCTGAAGGTTCGGTACATTTTTTTCGACTCCTGGATGTACCGCTATAGGGGGTGTATGGAACTCCCTCAACACTTCCCCCTGTAGTAGCATCTGTACCATAGTACGCCCTCGGAAGAGGATGATGAGCTCTCCACCTTTAGAAAATCCATTAGGTGCCTGTCTTGTGGATATCTAATCACGTCAAGCCTCATAGTCAGTGTCTCCAAGCTGCGGCTCCCTGACTCGCTGAAGGAGTTGGGGAGTGACTGTCAGAAACTAAAGATAGGATTCTCCATCTTGATCCACATAGGATATCCGAAAATTAGCAAACTTCTATATTTCCTCACTCAGTAACTGTATACCAGATCTCCTGCTGAGTGCATCTACTGCTTCATTCCCCTTCCTAAGAGTATAGACTATCTCGAAGTCATAATCATGGAGGAACTCAAGCCAATGTTAATTTCTCAGGGTTAGGTCTTCTTAGAGAAGATATACCTGAGACTCTTGTAATCAGAGTAAGCTGTAAAACGTTTTCCCATCAAGTAATGTCACATCAACTTTAAGGAGAAAATCACTACTGCTAAATCCAGGTCATGGGTAGTGTAGTTCTGCTCATGTTATCTCAACTATCAAGAACCATACGTGATCAGTGCTTGTTCCTACATCAGGAAACATCTGATCCTGGTCCCTAATGTGTCACAGTAGACTACATACCCAACACCCTCCTCTGATAGTCGCAAGATGGGGGCACTCATCAGTCTCTTCCTCAGCTCCTGGAAACTCTTCTGGCATCTCTCTGACTACACAAAGGGTTTCCCCTTCTTTGTCAATGCTGATAAGGGTGCCACAACTCTGGAAAAGTCAGGGACAAACCTCTGGTAGTAACTAGCCAAACCCAAGAAACTTCACACCTCTATCACACTCTTGGGTGGCTCCCAAGAAAGTACAGCCTCAATATTCCCTAGATCCACTGCAACTCCAACCACTAAGATGATGTGTCCCAGGAAGTAGACCTCACGGATCTAGAACTGGCACTTCAAGAGCTTACCATAAATATGGTTCTCTCAGAGTGTGTCCAAAACTATCTGCAGATGATAGGCATGCTTGTCCTCTTTAGCTGAGTATATCAGGATGTTGTCGATGAAGACTATCACAAAGAAATCAAGGTATAGCTAGAAGATTCTGTTCATGAGTCCCATGAACACTATTGGGGTGTTGGTCACACCGACTATCATAACCAATAACTCATAATGGCCATACCGACATTTGATGTTTTTCTTCTGTACATCCTCATCTTATACCTTGTGCTGGTGATAGCCTGATCTATAGTTTATCTTCGAAAACCATTGTACTCCCTTCAGCTGATCAAAGAGATCATCAATCCTCAAGAGTAGGTACTTGTTCTTCACGGTCACCTGGTTCAGGCACCGATAGTCTACACAGAGTCTCAAACTCCTATCTACCTTCTTAAAAAACAAAATCAGGGCTGCCCAAGGAGAAACACTAGGCCTAATGAACTCCTTGTTCTACAAGCCCTCCAGCTATACTCGCATCCTTCGAAGCTCCTTGGGAGACATCTGATATGCTTGAGTTGATATCGGTGTCTTACCGGGGTATAAGTCAAAATAAAATTCCACCTCTCTGTGAGGGTGTAGACCCAGAACATCGTCTGAAAAAACATCAGCGTACTGGTCCACCACTATAGGATTTCCTGAACTCTCAATGTAAACTACTTCGAGGGTAAGGTTGGCCAACTAATGAGTGATCAGATTCACCCTCTTCAAAGTAAGTCCATTCTATGCTGCAATGGTTCCCTTCTCACCGATGAAGAAAACCTGGTCCTGTCCATGAAGACACACCACACTTTGTGCTTAATATAGTCAATCAGAGCATAGAATGGGGATAACTAGCCCATACCCAAGATGACGTCGTAAGGCCTCGATGCCACAACTAGAAGATCCCAGCCAAATCTCTCACCTCTTAGAGTAAGATCACACTACTGGAACCAGTGTGTAATCATCGAATCTGCTCCTGTAAGAGTCTCTAGCCATAAGGAACGAGCCAATGGATCCACTGGAATCTCAGAACTCTGAACGAGGGTCGTGGTAATGAATGAGTAACTGGAACTTATGTCTATAATTACTGCAACTAAGGTGGAGTAGACACAAATTGTACCCTGTATCATCTCCGGAGTATTGTGGTCATAGGCCTCAGCTGCCTAAAGCTGTGCTCATACATGTCCACCTGATCCCTATGGTTGGGGTTGACCACATAGTGGTAGTGGATATAGAACCTTGAATTTCCACCCACCGCCTACTACACGACCATCTCCTCTGCCACGTCCACCTCTTTTCTTCGGACCTACTCAATTGAATCTTTCCCTCTGCCCAGGTAGTCCCTCGACTGTTTTCTGGTCATTCGTATGATGGTTTGGACAGTCGTGAGCCATGTGACCCTGCCCGCCGCATGAGTAACACTGCCTGATCCTCACCTATCGTTGATAATCAAGGATATGAATCATCGACAAAAAGATAATTATCATATCTCAAAATAAACCCCCTACCTCGATCGTTGGAGATGGCATGAGGAAGAAAATGAAGACGATGAAGATACCGACGTTCGTCGCTCCCACGACATGCTTCTGATCCGAGCTCATGTGTCGTCTTCGTCTGAGGTTCGTTATTCATTGTAGGATGCTCTCCCAAAGGTTCTCCCAATTATTCAATTTTCCAACAACCCCCCACCATGAGAGGTGACAAGCCTACTTTAATTGAGTTATGTTAATTAATTCAATTAATGTTGGCTCATTAATTGGAAGAATTCTAAGAGTTAAACTCAAATTAACAGAGGATTTTGGGTGGTCTCCCCCCACCATGTTTCAAATTGGAGGTTTTAGTTAAATAAAAATATAAGTTAGTTGTTTTATTTTTATTATTTTTTAACTCGCCCACGAAAAACCAGAAAACCAACTTCCACCACCGACCTACTACATTAGATGTGAAGGTCCCTCTAGGTGAATATCGATGGTGGGAGTTCAACAGTGTCCTCGGATTTCAATTCCAAGCATCAGTTCAAAAGTTACAAAATGCCGCTCACGCGTTTACTAAATCTACCCAAAAAAAAGTCCAAAAATTCATTCCGGGCACACCAGCCCTCAGAATCACACGTCGTCAATTTTCTCGAACTCGTAATATTTCTATATAATTAAAAAAAATACACAGAAAATTATGGGTCTTTACAGTTTAAAAAAACATTTATGTGTAATCCATTTATTTAAATTATATATTTTTATATTAGCGTATTTATTTATGTGATTGAGGTCTTTTATCTATAAAGTAAGTCATGTATAAGATAAAAAAATTAATTAATTAAATGACCTGATCATGAGATTATTTAATCATTTATTTATTGAGTGGATAATAAATCAACCTATGATCCTAGGGGAAAACTCCTTGTGCTAGTCTAGGTTTGATTTTTATTATTCCACCTGTCCACCTATGTATTTTTTCTCAGTTCCATCTTGAACAACCTTAATGAACCTTGTGATATGTTTATAAATCATATGTAGGTGAGGAGAACCAAATGATATGTTAAGGGGAATTACATAATCAACCTTGGACACACAAGTATTACATAATAAATGAGGGAGGGATGAAACACAATCCATCATATTTAATTTAATAATAAATATTTGTAAACTCATGGAATAAAATTAAATTAAATAAAAAAACTCATACATAGGTATGGTCAAAACTCATGATCGGTCATACACATGAAAAAAATATGAAAAGGTACACCAGCTAACATTCAATTATATTAATTCTTAATAATTATGATTAATGTACTTGAATTGATTCAATTAATTAATAAATAAATCAATATATTACCTTTATCTTAATGACTATTTGAAGTCTCATGGAGATACCCATCAAAAATGCATTCATAGAAAATAAACAACATCAAATAGATATAGGTAATTACATGGAATTAATTGAGAATTTATCAGATCTTCAAACATTAATTACATAGTCAACACATTTGGTTCTAACAGTGTACTTAGATTTTAATTATGTAATAAATTATTATTATTAATTTAAAATTAATTTAATCCTATTATTTATCAGGATACTACACAGTGTGTACTCATGTGCTACACATCATGTTCCTCACTTGCTATGTATCCAGGATAAATTCTTTGGGATTCAATGCATACAATACTACAAAACTAGTTTTATGTAGTGCTAGGTTTTTAATAGGGCTATCTAAAAGAGTTGTTAACCCTCCTGTCAGTGCTAGAAAATATTCTCTTAAAATTAGTCTTTAACAAAAAAAATTAGCTCTGTTAAAGGGGGTCTATAATATCAATAAAAACACTATTAAAGGGTCCCTTTATCAGTGCCTATAAAAAAAGCATTGATAAAGGCCCCCTTTATTTGCGCTAGTGAAAAATCACTGAGGAAAAGTGGCCTTTATCAGTGATCGATGCCATTAACCACAACGACGGCGGACTCCAGTCATTTGGCCTCATAATCAGGAGAATTCTCTCGCTCTTTCAATGCTTTTCATTCTGCACCTTCTCCTTTACTAAAAGGGAAGGAAACAATGCAGACCATCAGCTGGTGCCATCAGGCCCCTTCGATGCCAACCAGCTCTGGCTGGACAATTTCCCTTCGTGGCTTTGCATATGTACATCTGCTGATCTTTGTCATTAATGATATGTTTCCTTTCTCAAAAACAATGTAACTCGAACTTCAAACGACCCTAAATTTTGATTCGGTTGCAGCTTGGGAGCTACCAAATTTCAAATCCAAGCCTGTAATGATCTCTACATCATGGTTACCCAAGGGGACCCTAATTGCTAATTTTTTGATCCCAAAACATCCCCTAGGGCCTCTAAAACAAAGTTTTTATTTGGGGTACCCAAATTTTTAACATTATACAGATTTTTATCCTTGTTTAAGGGGGTAGTTTGTCCATTTTCTAATGCAGACATAATTTATTTCTAGCTATTACATTCCTATTGATATTCTGGATTTTTAATTTTATCATTTTTCATAATGAACTATTATTTATAATCAAATATATAACTATATATTAATATTTTTTATATATTCACACATAAAATTTTAAATTTAAAAATAAATAATTAAACATACTTACATATATATTATATTTCTCAATATATAAACTTTATCTAAATGAAACCTAATATCTATTTTATTGAAAATATAAATGTATGAAAATCTATATACCTATACAATTAATATTATATATATATATATGTGTGTGTGTGTGAATTTATTGATAAGAAAATATATATATTTTTCTATATATTCTAATATATATACATAAATATTAATATATAATATATGTAAATAAATATAAACACTTATAATTATATTTATAGATCATATATATAAATGATATATGTATGTTTCTATGTATTTATAAACACAAATAGACACACACAAACAAAAAAATATTTTATATGTGTATTTTAAAAAATATATATATATATATATAGACACATATATATAAATATATAAAAATATATCAATAAAAAATGTCATGATACATATATAAATATATAGGTACTTCATAAAATTTAAACAAAACAATATAGGGGAGTGGAAAATGAACTAGTGTATAAGGTAGAGGTCTCAGGTTCAAAACTCACCGGCGGCAGGGGTGTGTGTGGGGTGGTGGGATTATCTAAAGTGATGATAAAGGGGTGGGGGATGCACTAATAAAGAGAATAATGAACAAAAAAACCCCTTTATCAGTGGGGCATTTATTAGTGTTTTTTTAGCACTGTTAAAGGGGTCCTTTAACAACTATGATAAATATGGCCTTTAATAGCACTGAAAAAGGGATGAAAAAGCACCCCATTATAAGGGCACAAAAAAGAACTCATAAAGCACCCCTTTATCTCTTTTTTAGCATTAATAAAGAATGAATTTATTATCACTTTTTACAAGAACTATTAAAGCTAACTCTTTAACATCACTTAAATTATCAACACATCTATATCAATAATAAATTCCTTTTACTAATACTATTAAAGGCCCGATTTGCAGTAGTGGTATCTTAGCCAGATTACATGGTGTGTACTAACGAGCTACATGTTGTGTGTTCTACATGTTGTGTGTTCACGTAAAACATTGATTTACTTATAGTTTTATTCAAACACGGGAATTAATTGGTCAAATGGTGTGTCTATCGACTACATGCAATGTGGTCCATTTACCAGGTGTCCATGTAACTGTTTGATTGACTTGGTGTATTCTTTAGACTCAAATATTAATGATTCACATGACATTTACATGTGATACATGCCGCATGGTTCATTATTATTACATGCTTCAATTTGTATTTGACCACATGGTTAGTGTGAATTTCATTGCTAAACCATGTAGACTACATGATATGTGCACCATATATATTCCATGTAGCCTGAAAACTATGTTCCTGGTTGGTCCAATCAATACATGGTGGATAATGAATGCACCGCCTGTAATAACTACTCAGTGTGTTGTTTATCTTGCAACACGTCCAACTATAGTGAACTTGGTCACATGGAATATACCCTAGCAACATACCGTGTAAACTAATGTACCGACCAAAATATTTCACACCTCCTGAGGAAATCTCTTATCATTATTCATATCAGTCTTAATATCTTTCTGAAAATATGAAACTCAAATAAAGAAATTTAATGAGTTAAAATAATTTTAATTAATCATTGTATTAAAATGAATAAACTAGAAGTGAAAAACTAACCATAATTATGTATAATTGATTAGTTATCAAATAATTATTATTTTAAATGTGACCACTCTAATACCACTTGTTGGTCACGAGTGTAGTGGAAGAACTTATTGGGGATGATCTAGACTTAGAAATTTCAAAATTGTATGGATCATTTGCATATTGTACAAGATTTGAACATCATGACCAATGAATTTTTTCCGAATAATATTGCCAAAGAAAAATTACATAACCAAGAAGAGATCATTTCACATTAATTTTTATAATTAATTTAAATATATCAGAAGAAAGAATACCTTATTTTTGGGATCTTTCATCAATTATTATGTTGATAATACAGAAAAAATCAATTTACAATCGTTGTTCTTGCAGGATCAAAGTGAATAATACTTATAGCAATGATCCACGTGTCTTCCTTTGATCTCTTCACAACGTCAATGGATTATCGAGTGCTAGTGGGGTGGATCGATTATCTTACAGTGTTCATATGTATTGTTGTGGAAATTAATTTGTGATTGAAGAATAATCCTCGCACTCTCATTATTGAGAGTATAGAGGAGGGAGGTGAATCTCTATATAATTATTTATTCTTTAGAGAGCACTCTTTATTTAATTGTACACAATGTCAACTTTATGAAATCGCGATCAATCTCTACACAGTATGTATAATAATCTATTTATAAAGATAGGGTTAGGATTAATAATATTATTTAATTTCACATTGAACCTTAAATAATATATTAAACCTTATCTTACCCCATTCCATGTAACAATAATAATATTATTATTAATTTCATAGTGTGAAAAAACTTTCATAATGATAAATATTATTTTATGAGCTTACAAATTAATATTTATCACATTACAAAATCCGGATTCACTCATCATCCTTAGAATTCATCAAATTCCCAAATAAATATCTAATTAAATATTTTTTGATAAAATAAATATTCTATTCAAATCCTGACAAATAAAGAGAAGTTCGTCTTTTCACCGTGTCGAGCTCCTTGTTCTCAGACAAGTTCACTTTCAATCTCTTGTTGGGTTGAGCTATACAATCTTACTCTACCATGTCCTATTTACTTCTTTCCTCTTCAGTTGTATCTCTTACTGCCCCCTTTCACCTCTTTGGGGTGTTCTACTGGGTATGTATATACTCACCCCTATATGATATTTTCCTAACATGTGTTGTGTCTTTTTTAGAGGCCAGACAGGTCGAGCAGACTTTAGAGGACCTCAGGGATACAAACTGTTTGGACAGCATACGGTGGTCATAGCTAGGGATACTGAATTCGGGCTCTTAGTTGCTTAATCTTTTCCAGTTTTTTCAGGTTGGGACATACTTCTGGGTGGGTGTGTATTTTTCCCTTTTTTTAGTTTACACAACTATACTCTATTTTTTTAGTGGTCCACGCATCATTTGGTTTATCTATAGCATTTTCACATCTTTTATTTCTTTCCCTATACAAATTTTCACTGATTTGGTTGTGTGTGTGTACAGGTACCTATGAAAAGGCCTCCCAAAGTGTAGTTAATCTTTTGGTGTTTATCTCCACCCACTAGCTTATAGAGGTGGGCTTGGGGTAGTTTCGGATCAAGCCCCAGCATGGGTCAGGTCATGATAGTTTTCTCCAGTTAAGGTCCTGTAGTGAGTTTCGTTTTTTGGATTGGGTAGCTTGTGGGTGCAGTGCTCTTAGTTGTTTCTTCGCTAATCACCAAGCTTCTTTGTTTATTGTTAAACCTTGTTTAGTGTCTTTGTTTGGATTCTTAGGAACTGTGTGCCATTAGTAAGTATGGATTATGATTCATGGAACTTTAAGTTTCTTGTTTTCCCTCAGTTTTTAGCTACCTCCCAGCCTTTGTTCTCACATCTTAGATCTGTCATAAGAAGTTGGGACTGATTGAATATGTCCTTACAGTTTCCCTTTATTTGAGGATGTATCCTTTTGGAATTTTTTAATTGGTCATCTCCTTGGGTGGATATTCTAAATTAATCTTTTAAGGATATTCTAGTTCTGTATGTCAAGATTCTTCCTGTGGTGGTTTTCAGGCGGTGTGTCTCAGTTTTAAAGCCGATGATGCCTAGTTATTTTGTCTTCTTGTGTTTTTATGGGTTTATGTGGAGAACTTTAGCTTTGGTTTTTTTCATTTAATTTACATTATCTCTATTCCTATCTATACTTTTTTTCATGATGGCACTATTTTTTACTGAGTCACATTCTATGTCAATTTCATTGAGTTTTTTCCCATGTTCTTGTGTGAGGATGAATACTGCTCTATTTTGTTGGTATTTTGTAGGCACTGGTGAGCTGTTCCAAGGAATTACATTGGCTTGTGATTTTTTGGTCCATGATTTCTTCATTTTCATCATCTCATTGTGTCACTCAAGTAATTTCTTGTATGATCATTATCATGTAGTTGTTTAGAATTGTTTAATTATGAATATTTTTATCAACCTTTTAATATCATTAAATTTTGGGTAGCATGTATCACATTGATGCATGATGGGGGACTTTTTGGATCGTACCTCATAGGTTGTTTCCTATTTAGTATATTCCAAATTTGATGATGTTAGGTGGTGTAGAATCATCACGTGTTAGTTTTTATTTTGTAATGAGGAGAGTGTGATGTTGTCACATATGATATTTCTTTATAAATTTTAATTTCCAAGGTGGATATTTGTAAATTTTTAATTCAATTTTAATTTTTTTTAATTAAAATTCATTTTTTTAAATATGTTGTTCTGTTGAGAATATGTTTTATAGCTTGATATGAAGAACTGCTCATCCAATATCCACTGCCCTTGTCTCCTACACAAGTGGCTCCTCTCCTGGATCTAGGATCCCCCTTGATGGATCCTCGAGTGGATCGCTAGCATATTTTTGATCCAGAAGGAAACAAAATCATTTTTTCACAAGACCCAAGGAGAAGCTAAGGGAGAATATCGATGCTGTGAGGGCTTGGGGCTCTCCTAGTTTTTCTAGGTTCTGGGCACAACCAAAGAGAAAGAGGGATGGTGACCAAATTTAATTTTTTCAAACATTAAATGAAAATTACAGGATCAATATGGCAATGAATGCCAGTATCCACGTAATTGAATCAAGGATTTATGAAAATGAATAGAAACTTTGAACCAATAGAGCGAATCAACATATTTTATTAATAATTAATTTAATGAAATAACAAATTTACTCCCAAGGTGATTCTTTCTTCGTTGATGTGTTCAACCATAGATCTACAGTGCGTCTTTGTTACGTTGTGGATATCTAGGATAGAACTCCTCTACTGGTGATCCACACTAGTTCCACTTATCTCTGGACATTACCGAAGGCGTCTCCTGGTTCTATCACATAAGATCATTATGCTTGCGAAGTCTGCCTTTGATCACATTGAGAACCACTTCCAAATCATTCTCCTTGATCTGGTGGAGGAGGATCTCTCTTGTTCTTGAGAACGTTCTTGGAGAGGGATGAACTCTATAGGTTTTAGTTATTTTCTCCAATTTTTTGTGCACAAAAAAATAATCATCACTTTGCTAGCACTTGGATAATAGGAGAATAATATAACTAGGAATTTAATTTACTAAGGTAATAATTATTAATTTGAAAAAGTGCCTTAATTATTTTATTATTCCTAGAAAAACCCCCATATTAAATAATAACATCATCATTTTTATTTCATGACATGTGCTTAACTTGCGAGTTATAATTATATATTATTTAATAAAATAATATACATTATTATTTATCACTGGACCCTTAACTTGGTCCTCCAATCCTTTACCATATTTGTTTAACCCTGAATAATTACTATTTATTTATTAAATAAATATCATTGCATTATTTTCCAATAAATATATAAATATTATATTCACTAAATAGAAAATAAATATTTATTAATTATTCCACCCATAATATATTCTCTTGAATAACTAGTGTCAAAAAAAATGAGATCAAACATCCATGAATAATTATTAAATAACAACCAGAAATAATATTTATTCAACTTATTAAAAAATAAATAATATATTGTTCAATTCAGATATTGGATACACTTAGTGTGTGACCCTCTAGGCCTCTTTCTTAGTGGCATTAGGTGGAGCAGCCTGAAGTCTGAGGCTAGTGTCTAAAAACACTCCAAGACACCCATAGAGAAAGAAGTTAATGTCATAATGACATGTCACCTCATACGAATGCTTACCATGTAATATAACCCCTTTGGCCTCGATATCTACAATAAATTAGATTGCATGCAAGTGCCATCAATGCATGTGCTTAATTTCCAATTCTTTGACTTCCTAGAAATTGAACTTGGCTATAGAACACCAAGGCCATGGATTTATTTAGGATCTTTAATTTCCATCAAGGGGCCTAATATATCGACTTTTGTTGTGGAATAGAAGGGACAAATCATTTATCACATTATTTATTAATGTAATATTACTCTTGACCCACCCAATATATCCTACCTGGGCACAAACATATGTCGTCACGGTTTTCACCAATACATCTAAGTGAATGATTCATAATACCCATTAAAAATAATCTTAATGACTAAATACCAATACACACATCCATATATAGGAACATCCAATGACACTTATAAATGTGTATTTCCTACTTGCGGGTCTCATTCTCATAATATCTTCCTGGACATTACCAAGGATGTACTCCATGAGAAGGTGCCTCAAAGTCCTATGAGTCTCCACCCCTGATAGGCTGTATCATTTTTGTCCCTTCAAATGATATCATCTGGCTATAAAACATATACTCAAGAATAATGTCATGACACTTCCGGGTTCTCATCATAGAGGGGAACTGCAATTACCTTTTAGTGCAACAACTACTCCTGGAACATTATCACATTCGATGTTACACAGAATAAGAATCATGATGAAATAAAGAATTTATTAATATACATCCAATGAATACATTTTTATCATAATTTACGAATAAGTTGGTTCTCGGGCACCAAGTCCAACAGACTCCCACTTGCACTATATCCAACTATTAACAACTTTCAGTCCACTGAATATCAAATGATACTCATGCTTCTACTGAGATATGAATTTAGTCAAGGGATCCTCCATGTTCTCCTCTATGGATAATTTGAACACTATAATTTCACCCCTTTGATAGAAATCCCTCAAGAGGTGATACTTCTAGAGTATATGCTTTGTCCGTTATTGTGACCTTTTCTCTTTTGCAAGAGCCAATACTTCATTATTATCAAAATACAATGTCATAGGGTCATTACTACTAGGAACTAAATGAAGCTCCTAGACAAAGATCCAAATCCAAACAGATTCCTTGGTTGCATCAGAAGCCTCTATATACTAGGACTCCACTGTATAATCAGCAAAAACTGGCTGCTTTAAAATCTTCTTGCTCACAGTTCATCTATTGAGATAGAAAACATATCTTAATTGCAACTATAGATAATTATAATATGAGCTCTCTGCAAAATCCCTGTTCAATAATGGTTCATCATTGTCCAATAATAATGAGTCACCATCCCTGGTGACTATAAAACCATATCTTTCTGGTTCCATTACCTCTATTACAATCCTACACATTACTTGTGATTCTGGAACTACTTCTTCCACAAGGACCTGTGGAACATGTTTCTATACCAACAACTATGGATCATGAGAATCAACTTCATAAAAGTCAATATTTCTATCACTATCCCTTTTGAAGATATTCTCCCTCTTAAGAAATAAGGCTTGTCTGGTGATAATTACTTTATTGTCTGAGGTGTTGTATATGTAGTATCCCTCTATTTTCTTGGGATACCCTATAAAGATACACCTTGTGACCTAGGGTGCTAGTTTGTTTCTTGATAAATCCTTTAAAAATTCCTCATATCCCTATACACATGTATATTACATAATGGGTTTATTTCCACTCTATAACACAAAGGGAATTCCATTTACCATTTAGTTGGTATTAATTTTAATGTGTATGACACAATTTGTAATGAATATCCCCAAAAGGATAATGGATGATCTGCATGACTCATCATTGACCTTACCATGTCCAACAAGGTATGTTTCCTCCTTTCACTAACACCCTTACATTGTGGTGTATAACGTGGAGTGAGTTGAGATAAAATCCCAAAATCCCGTAGAAAGTCGATGAACTCTTGGTTAAGATATTATGTACCTCAATCTAATCAAAGATTGTTTATCTTCATACCAATCTGATTATCTAATTAATTCTTGAATTCCTTGAATTTATCAAAGGACTCAGACTTATACCACATTAATAAATATAACCATATCTACTCAAGTCATCAGTAAAAGTTATGAAGTAAGAATATACACTCTAGATTCTACTGGAAAAGGTCAACACACATTAGTGTTTACCAATACTGGATGCTTTGTGGCCCTTTCACTCTGTCCACTAAAAGGAAGTTTGTTCATATTACCTTGTAAACAAGAGTGACATCTATCAAGTGGTTTTATTTCAGAAGAGTCTAAATAACCATCTTGACATATCTTTGTCAAATTATTATTGTTTACATGACTGAGACGGTGATTCCACAATTGAGTGTTATATGAGTCATGTGAACTTGATTCGTTATCAATTTCCAACTCTTGGTTTTCTTTAATTTAATACATACATACCATTATTCAAATGTACCATACCATAACATATGATGTCCTTATAAAAGAAAAAACTTTTATTTCTAAACATTAAAATAATCCCATCTGTATCCAAACATGATATAAAAATTATGTTTTTGGAAAGCATAGTTACATAATAATAGCCATGTAAAACCAAAATTATTCTCATTAGAAATGGTAGGTGGTAGTAACCAGTGGAAAGAGCATCCATCCTTGCACCATTGACAGCTCACAGATCCACCTCACCTCTAGAAATTTTCTAGAATCTACTTGTCTTCTGAATTTTAATAAGGATGTGATCACCACAAGCTATATATAATACCAAATGTTTAGAAAGGTAAAGATTGTACTCAATCACAAATTCACCTTTATCCCCCCCTTGTCTCTAGGTGCAATTCCTCTTTCAATGGCCTGTCTTACCACATGAAAATCATATTGCATCCTTTTCCTTTCCCTGCCTTTGGATCTTCTTCTTCTTGGTCGGATGGTGATCGGGGGCTTTACACTATTTATAATTCTTAGGCCTCTTTTCCTTTTCCTTACTCTTCTTATTCACAATAATGAATTTTGTTTTTTCACACCCCATGTCTTTATCCACTAGTAAAATTAAAGTATGATGTTCCGATACAATCTTTTCTTTATTGCTCAAATTATAATTCACAATAAAACTAGAGAAGGTCTTGGGGAGTGGTGATAATATGATATCTGTATAAAAATCATCTAGGAATTTAATCCTGAAGATGTCTTGAAGTTGAATGTATCAAATTATCATGACTACATGTGGCCAAGCTATTGGAGACTCTCCAATCATATTGTTGAACAAAGTGTTGGAGATCTCATACCTCTCTTGTCTTGCCTTATCTTGATAGAGACCCCGAAGGTGAGAAATCAAGCTATAAGCATCCATTTCTTTATGTTGATTCAAGAACTCATTGTTCATGTATGATAACATGAGGCATTGAACATCCGTAGAATCATTCATATGTTTCTCGTACAAGATATCTCCTCATCACTCACCTCATTTTCAGGTGAAACCGGTAAAGGCTCTTCCAGCACATAGAAATTTTATTTCATGGAGAAGGATGACCCGAAAGCAACTTTACCACTCCTGGAAATTAGTGTTAGTGAGAAGGTTTTCCTTCTCGAGTATGAATTGAAATGATATGTTTGGTGTCTTTTTTAATGTTGTTTCTAAAAATAAGATGAATAGAGTTTTAGTACTTTATCTCATAAAATTAAGACAAATAAATAAATAAATATTCATTAGTCTCCCACTATTTTATTTCAACCCAATATCCCTCAGCCTTGGCTTCAAAATATCCCGTTTCTTAGAAATTTTACTGGAAAAGATCCATATTGTACTTAAAATTACCCCAAATTTGGCTGGTCAAGAAATTTGATTGTTTTTAGGAAGGAATTCTAAAATCCAACTACATTAACACGCAGCTCCTTGATCCGTTGAGTGGACTGCCCAATCCTGAAATCCATAATTTTGGATTTCTTCAACCTTTGCCTCTCAGTTACACCATGTCATGCTTTAGTAGTCAACCCATGTTGTAAACTATGTAAAGTCATCCCAAAACCTCAATTTAGAATTACCTGATAATTGAAAGCACCCCAACTTTGGATGGTCAAGCACTTTGAACTATAGTTTAATTCAAATCGAATTAATGGAAGGCTATACCGGCATAATATTTTATTGATGGATTTTATCATTTATACATAAAATTCAATTTATTATCTTTTCACATGCATTTTTATAATAAGTGGGATAATCTTATGTGATTAACCATGTTTTAGATAATATTTATGAATAAAATAATTTATTTTAGTTCTATCTTGTATGCTTGTTAATTCATGAATTATTTGATCAAGACAAAACATCCATAAGGAATAACCATACATATGACAGAAATAAAATGAAGGGTATGATCATAAGATTTTTCTAATGGTTAGTTTATCTCGAGGTTTCTAAACTAACCACAGACCTAGGGGAGAAAAACCATGAAACAATTAAGTTCATGTTTATAGCTTTCCACCTATCCACCTTTGTATCCCCTTGGATTAGTTTCACCTAGGCTTATTACTTGTACCGCCTACAATAGCTTGAGAACTCCATCCATTATATATGATTTTACTCAAATGAAGGTGATGGGTAAAAGTTGGTTTACATAAAATAAAATATGAGCACACAGGTCCTATATATTAATGAGGAGAGAAGGCACACATTCGAACAATTTAATTTAATAAATTAAAAGGAAACCAATCACATACAAAAGGTCTTATCTATCTCACGATCATCCACATGCACTCAATGGATTTACACATTTAATAAAACTAGCACACAATTAATTAATCGTTCTTATTTAAGATAAATTTCACTCGAATTGATTAATTATTATCTTCAATTAATCAATCCTTTTGTCTTAATCCTTTTTTGAATTTAATTTGATTCTCATCCATTATAATTTTAAACAAATTAAAAATCATTTAAAATTAACCATATACATGACTTGTAACTTGTAGGTAACCCAGTGATTACCCATCCAAACATACCCAACATGTATTATGCTCATATATTGTTTTACTCATGTGACTTATGTAATACATGACATGTCACATAACTTTCATGATGTGTACTTCACAGATGATTACATGAATTACATGAATTTTGAGCCATGTTTTATTCTTCATTTCCCTTAGTGTAATGGCCTATAATATGACTTATATATGATATGAAGACTTTATAATTATGAAAATATTAAATTTTTAATTGGTCATAATTTGTTGAAGTACATGATGTGTAGATCTGATATACACGACTTTTACTAATTTCACATCTATCCGAAGTACGCACCTAGGGACTTGGCATGTGAGTTTTACTTCAGAAATCTTAGATTACACAGCGTGTCTAGTAGGATATATGTCGTGTTGACTCCAAGTTACACAGTCACTGGTCGTCCAAACTAGTTATGGGATACACTGCCCAACCCTAACCTAAAAGGGACTACACGTCATGTCTAGTGGGCCACACAACATGTTGTTCAACTGACTATGTGCCAGTTTGTCCTGGTCAATATGTGGTGTAATAATTAACAATACCACGTGTCATTAATGCAGATGGGTTGTGTAATTTAAAAACTACTCCTGATTAATTGAACACAATAACACATAGTGTAATTCCAATTACAAGGCATGTACTTCTGTGTTACCTGGAAAGAATCTTTGGAACATCTAGATGAGATTCCCAATTTAATTTTAATCATAAAATTAATCATTTATATTAGATATGTGAGAAATGATAGGGGAAGAAACCGATCTCATTATTCAATTTACAAGAATGATTAAACTAGAATTGAAAAACTAAATTATAAAATGCACAAATCACAAATGGTTATTAAATAATTATAAAAAATAATAAACCTCCCTCTGATACCACATGTAGGTTCCGAGCGTAGTGAAAGCATGGGAGGGATGGTGCCCAACTTTAATTTTTTCTATATTCAATGAACAATCCGGGATAAATACAACGATGAATGCCAGTATCCATGATATTGAATCAGGGATTTAGGAAAAGGAATAGAAACCCAGAACCAAGAGATAGAATCAACATATTTTGTTTATAATTAATCTAATTAAATTAAAGAATTTCTTCCAAGGTGATTCTTTCTTAGTTGATATGTTTGACCATAGATATGTAGTGTGTCTTTGTTACTTTATAGATATCAAGGGTAGATCTCCTCTTGCAATGATCCACATGTGATCCATGTATCTTCAGAAATCTCTAAAGGAGTCTCTGAGTGCTATCATGGAAGATCCTTGCGCTTGAGATATTCACCTTCGATCTCCTTGAGAACTGCATCAAAAGAATTCTCCATGATCTGATGGGGGAGGATTTTTCTTGTTCTTGAGAGCGTTCTTAGAGAGCGATGAACTCTCTAGGTTTAGATCTTTTCTCGGTTTTTTTGTGCACAACAACACTAATCGTCACTTGGCTAGTGCTTAGCTAATAAGACAATGATATAACTGAGCATTTAATTCACTAGGGTAGTAATAAATAATTTACACAAGTTACTTAATTACTTTAATAATCTAATAGAAAACCCCATTTCCAATAATAACATCAACATTATTATTTACTGACATGTGATTAACTTTAGAGTTATAATTAAATATTATTTAAGAAAATAATATTCACAATTATTTCTCACCAGACCCTTATCTCGATCTTCTAATCCTCCACCATATTTATTAAAGCCTGAATAATGACTACTTATTTATTAGATATATATGACTACATTATTCTCCAATAAATATATAAATATTATATTCACTAAATAGAAATAAATATTTATTAATTATTACTTCAACAATATATTCTCTTGAATAACTAGTGTTAAAATAAATGTGATCAAGCATCCATGAATAATTATTAAACCACGACCGAGAATAATCTTTATTCAACTTGTTAAATAATAAATAATATATTACTTAACTGAGATACTAGATACACTTAGTGTGTGAGCCTCTAGGCCTATCAATCAATGGTATTAGGTGGGGAAGTCCAAAGTCCACGGTTAGTGTTTATAAACACACCAAGGTGCCCATAGAGAAAGAAGTTAATGTCGTAATGACATGTCAACTCATATGAATTCTTACTAAGTAATATATTCCCTTTTTCTCGATATCTCCAATCAAGTGGGTTACATGTAAGTTCCATCATCTCATGTGCTTGATTTCTCATTCATTGACTTCTTAGAAATTGAACATGACTATAGAAAACCATGTTCATAGATTTTTTTTGGCTTTATCATTTCCATCAAAGGGTCTGAGATAAAAAAATGTTGTGGAATAGAAGGAACAAATCTTTTCTCACATTAATCATTAATGTTGTATTACTTGTGACACACCAAACATATCCTACCTCACCACGAACATATGATGTCACGGTTTTTTCCAATGCATCTAAGTTCATGATTCATAATACCCATTAATAATAATCATTTATTCTAAAGACCAATACACATGTCTGAAGATAGGAACATCCATTAATACTTATAAATTTGGATTTCCTACTCGCGGGTCTCATTCTCATAATATCCTCCTATAAATTACTAATGGTGTACACCATGAGAAGTTTCCTCAAAGTCCTATGATCCTCCACCCTTGATAGACTCTATAATTTGTATCACATCAAATGATATCATCGAGCTATAAAACATATATTCAAGAATAGTGTCATAGCACATTCGGGTTCTCATTATAGCGGGGAAATACCATGAACTTTTAGTGTGATAGATACTCTTGGGACATTTTTTTTTTGACAAAAGAAGACGGATCCATTAATGATGGAGATCAGCAGAAATACAGGAGCATAACCACGAGGGAAAATGATTGAACCATAGAAAATCCTCGTAAGGAGGGCCAATGCCTGCCATCTTGTGAGCGGCTTCATTCGCTTCCCTTCTAATAAATGAGAAATTGCAGGAATTGCAGCCTTGTCTCCGCGAGTGAATACACCGGATAATGGGGCCGAAAGGTTGAAGCCCGCCGTCAGTGAGATTGATGGCATTGATAACAGTGAGACAGTCGGATTCGATGTGAATGGAATCCCAACCGCGATCTTTTGCAAAGTCTAACCCAGCAAGGATGGCGGTGGCCTCCGCGACGGAGGGCTCCCAAAGTGCATAACGAGCTTCGTATTTGGCAGCGATGAGATTTCCCAGGTTGTCTCGAGCCAGTAAACCAAGTCCAACTAGGCCATCCCTAGGGAGAGAGGCATCCACATTGATTTTAACTATCCCTTCCGGTGGGGGGCACCAATGTTGGGGAAGAGGAGGGGGGTGAAAAGTCTTTGTTGTTCAGGGTGGTTCTGCCAGACCGCAATCCATGACAATGCCCGGTCAATCCAAAATCTGGGGGGCCTCCGGAAATGATTGAAAATGGCCTCGTTCCGCCTATTCCAGATAATCCAAGTCAAAATGCACAGGGCGCCTGCTTTAGCTGGTGAAAAGGAGGAACACCAACGCATCAGGAGAGATGTAAGATCTGAGGCGGCGTCCAGGCACAGCTCTAAAGTTGATCCCCAGCCATTCCAAACCTCCTGAGCCCCGGGACATTGAAAAAGGGCATGGAGAGGGGATTCAATCACAGAGGGGCAGAAAGGGCATGAGTTGTCGTTTCAAAAGTGTCTGTAGACAAGGAGGCTCTTGGTTGGGAGGATACCAGTACACACCTGCCACCAGAAAAAGCGAACTTTAGGGGGAACATTAAGCTTCCAAATAGATGTCCAGGGCCTCACATCTCCTTCTGTAATTGGAGAAGTAAGAGCTCGCCGGTAGCCAGCTTTCACTGTATACTCTCCTGAGCTGTCATTTGTCAAGAAGAGATGATCTGGCCCTGCGTCTGAAACACAGGGAATACTCAGTATAATTCTCCTATCCCTCTCATTAAACCAGGAGAAGAGTTTTTCCAGACACCATCCCACCCCTTGATCATCAAAAAGACAACAGACTGTGGCATGTTCGGATCCTGGAAAAATAGGGGATGACGCCTTCGTGCCTGTCTGATCAATAAGCCAGGGATCAGTCCAAATCTTGACCGTAAAACCATTCCCAATTCTCCAGCCTAGTCCTTTCCTCAGCAGATTACGACCACCCCAAATGCTTCTCCAGAGAAAACTGGGTCGATGGCCAAGATGGGAATCCAAGAAATCCTTATGTGGGAAATATTTAGCCCGGAGAACTCGCGTGCATAGGGATGAAGGGTTATTAATTATACGCCAACCTTGTTTAGCCAGCAAAGCATCATTAAACAGAGAAAGGTCCCGGAAGCCCATTCCGCCTTCAGATTTTGGTTGACAGAGAGCAGACCATGCGATCCAATGGACTTTATTTTTTCTGTCCTTTCGTCCCCACCAGAAGTTAGATGTGCTGGATTGAATCTTTGAGAGCACCACATCAGGAAGTTTAAAAATAGACATCAAATAGCTGGGTATAGATTGAAGTGCCGCCTTGATGAGGATTTCCTTCCCGGCCTTGGAGATTTTTTTAGGGGTCCAACCTTGTATTTTTCTTTCAATTCGATCCACAATAGCTGAACATATTTCTTTCTTTGACCGTCCAACCACCGTCGGGAGCCCAAGATACTTCTGGTGCTTATCGACCCCAGGAATGCGTGCTAAAGAGCAGAGATCTTCTCTTTTCGGCTGGGGAACTCCAGAGCTGAAAGAAATTTCTGATTTACTCTGATTGATCATTTGTCCTGAAGCCCGCTCATACTATTGTATCGCCTGGCAGATTGCAGTACACTCATTAAGGGTAGCTCGAGAAAAAAGAAGGCAATCATCAGCGAAGAAGAGGTGGGATATCGGAGGGCCTTTGCGACACGCTTTCGCCCCATGAATTATGGAAAGCGAAGCTGCCCTGGAAAGGAGGTTAGAAAACACATCAGTCACTAAAATAAAGAGGAAGGGTGAAAGAGGGTCTCCCTGACGAAGCCCACGGGCTGGGGAAAAACCTCGGGTGAGCGCCCTGTTGACATTAATACAGAAGGAAACTGATGAGACGCATTGCATGATCATGTCAATCCATTTGGTACAGAAACCCATCTTGAGCATCACAAATTCGAGGAAGTTCCATTCCACTCTATCATAGGCCTTAGCCATATCCAATTTCCACGCCATGATCCCTCTCTTCGCTCATGTACGTGTTTTCATGGAATGGAAAATTTCATGAGCAATAATGGCATTATCAGTGATTAACCTTTTTGCTACAAAAGCGCTTTGGTTCTCTGAAATGACGTCGGGTAGCCAAGGACGCAGCCGATTCGCCAGGATCTTTGAAAAGATCTTATACGAAACATTGCACAGACTGATAGGTCGAAAGTCCGACACCCCTTGCGGATTTTTCATCTTCGGAATGAGTGTAAGAATAGTTTCATTAAGAGAAGACAGAACCGTTTTCCCTGCCCAAATATCCCGCATCAGATTGCAAATGTCTGGACCAATGATGTGCCAGTAATTCTTGAAAAAGAGGGCGTGGAATCCGTCTGGTCCCGGGGCTTTCGTAGAGTGGATTTGCTTCAAGGCCTTAAGAGTCTCGTCATTCGTCACATATTTAGAAAGCTGTCTATTCATATCGTCAGAAATCACAGGTTTGATACAGTCCTCAATCTCAGGAGAAATGTAAGAATGGCCTGCAGAGAAGAGTTTCTGAAAATAGCTCAGGAAAGCTTCTTGGATTCCTCCTGTGTCAGACACTTTACTACCGTCTGAATTTAGAATGCCAGAAATAAAGTTTTTTCGGCGTCTTGCTGAAGCCTTCTGGTGGAAATACTGGGTATTAGCATCCCATTCTGCTATATGAATATCACACGCTCGCATAGCCCAAAAGCCTTCCTTATTGCGCAGGGCAACATCCAGCTCTCGTTGGGTTTCACTTATTTTGGAGAGAATGCTTCTAGACGGGGATTTGCTAAGAAGATAGCCAATCTTCCTTTCAAGGAAATTGCATTGCCGGTCCGGATGACGAAATTTAGAGTAGCTCCAAGTCTTCAGATCAGATGCCACTCGGAGAAGGTTGGTTCTCAGATCAGCTTGCCCATTCTTCCAGCCTGAACGGATAACCGCCTTGCACTCGGGATCTTTTGACCAGAAGCTTTCGAATCTGAAAGGTTTCCTGTAATTAGAAACGTGCGCATTATGGGTGCAGTTAATGACAATTGGGCAGTGATCCGAGCAGTTGAACATGAGATGTCTGATATGGTACATTTTGAAGAGGCTCATCCAGTCCATTGAGCCAAAGAATCTATCCAGACGTTCAGCGATTCGATTTCCATCATATCTGCCTCGGAACCATGTGAAGGGATTACCCGTGAAACCCAGGTCCATCAGCTCTGCCTTAAGGATAGCATCATTAAAAGCAGACATAGACGTGGAGGAGCGCATAGCTCCACCTATTTTCTCCTTCTGGAAAAGGATCTCGTTAAAGTCCCCTCCAAACAGAATGGGGCTTGGCAGATCACGACGGAGTTTGCAAAGAAGATCCCAAGATTTCCATTTTTCAGTCTGGGAGGCCCAGCCATAGAAGCCCACAAAGGTCCAGGTGGGATTGTGGGAATCACAAATGGATGCAGCCACGTGGCGCTGGGAAAAAGAAAGGAGCCTCACATCGACATTATCCTTCCAGAGAAGACATAATCCCCCTGAATGACCCTGTCGGGGAACCGGGAAACAACCCTGGAAACCGCATTTTAGGGCAATATTTGTGATGTCCTTGTTATCCAATATGGTTTCGGATAGGAAAACCATATCAGGGCGACTTTGAGCGCAATGGCGCTGGAACATGCGAACCGTTCGTGGGTTGCCAAGCCCACGGCAGTTCCAGCATAAAGCAATCATTGCTCTAGGCAGAGCTGGGCCTGACCCACCTCCGCCTTTGTCTCTCGTGGGGTAAATGACGTTCCTGATGCTTTCCTCCTTTTGGGAATACTGGTGTGCATACCACTGGACTCGCTTTGTCGTTTCAGGTCTCCTGGTTTGGGATTCCCTGGGCAATCGCCTTTACCACCGTCACGTGCCCTTCTCCATGTTCTACGAGTAACATGTCCTAAAGTTGAGGCTTCAGTCATCCCAGAATCGGCTTGCAGAAAGGCACCAGTTGGGATCCGATTTGGACTCTGCTCCGCTTCAGGCGGATCCAGAGAAACATGTTTCTGCCTCGGCAATTTCTCTGGAGGTTCTTTTGGTTTAGGTAGCGGCCCAGTTGAAGTAAGGAACGTTAAATTCGGTGCAGATAGAGCGAAGTTGGATTTTGTGATACCCTGAATCAGGTGACTGTCTTGTCGGGCCCCATCATTGCATCTGACGATAATCTCTTGACACATGGTTCTTTATCTTCAATAGTATACTCTGGTGTAATGGATCAAGTGGTTGTCAAGATCATCAAATCAGAGGTGATTGGATCGATTCTAGGGGGATTTGTCTTCTCCGATTGGTTTATGGTTGGCAATCCCAATATCTAGCACAAATTGGGTTGAATCGTAAATATGAAATGTAGATCTTGGATTCTAGAAACCTTGGGCTCAGTGTCTATCAAAAAGTTGGTAAACTGCAGTGCTCTGATCATCTTCTTCATCTCATCCCCTATCAACTTCAGGTAGCATGGCAATGTAAGGGGTTTGGGTAATGAAGTTAGGGTAGTGTTGGACCTGGACAAGAAAATATTTGGAGGATGAGGTGGGATTGATGATGGAAACGACAATGGACATAATAAAAAATGAAGTATCGTGACAAATTAATATCGATCCCCAGGTAAAAGGGGTCTCAGTTTTGTTTTTGGTTTCTTGTTGGTTGTTTTTTTATTCTTTTATGTGTTGTTTTGTTTCTATTGTATAGTGCATGTCATTTGTGTCTATCTAGATTGGAGGGACACATTGCCTCCCCAGACTTGCCTTGGCCATGAGTTCCTAGGGAAAAAAGATCCTCGTTGTTGGATTGTTTCCTTATCCTAGTGATACCATTTTCCTTTATGTCTGCTTGTATTCCTTCATTTTGTATAGTGGAAACCCATGATGATCATGCCCCATGCACGTAGGCCATTGGTCGAAGCACATAAATCTCAGTGTCCCTTTTAATGATTTCATTTCTATTTATTTCATTTGACCTGTAAACTACTGAACACACACTTTGTGAATTAATTACAAATCTATTTTGATTTTCATAATTAAATAAAAGTTGTTTTGAGATTTGTACTACCCAGTTATATCATTTTGGTTTCTACTTGTGGCCATAAATTCAGGAAATATATTTGTTTATGGAATTTGTTTTCTCATTTTTTTTGGTTATGTTTTATTGAATCAATGTGTAAATATTATGTTTAATGTTTAATGAGAATTAATTTCAAGATTGAATTTGAATTATTGTTTTGATTTCCACGGCTTCCATGTATTCCTGGTGTGTGGAGTTTCAACTCAAACATTGCTTCTCTCTATCAATTTTGTATGTAATAAATTGAAAACAAACATTTCTTATGCATTTCATATTTTAATGAACCAAAACACCCAATATATCCAGATCTATTTCATGGGGACCGTCTCTTTCTTAGAGGGAACTCCTTGTAACACTTCATGTTCGAAGTTTCTAAAGGAAGCGTGAACCTCGTTCATAGTGCATCCAAAATTTTTAATTAAAAAAATCATCAATATTTATAAATACAAATTAAATATAAATAAATATTAATGAAATAATCATCAATATTTATAAAATATTAGTATATATTAATATATATTAATTAAAAAATTTAAAACATAAATAAAATACTAAAAAATATTAATAAATATGAACAAAATATTTTTCAAAATTTATAAATATTTATAAAAAATAATAAAAAATTAATAAACTTTAAATAAAAAATAATAAATATTTATGAATATTAATTAATATCAATTAAATAATAATTAATATTAAATTAATATTTATACATTTTAATAATTTTTTAACTTGAGGGTGAAACCCTCTTATTAAGAATATAAATATTAATTAAATATTAATAAATATAAGTAAATATTTCTTAAATATTAATAAATGTTAAAGAAATATTAATAAATGCTAATAATTATTAATAAATATTCATGAAAAATAGATATCCCCTAAATAAATGTTCATTAATAATAATAAATATTATTAAATACAAGTAAATATTAATATTTATGAATATGTTTTAACATTTAGTAATATCCAGTAATATTTGTCGATATTTATAAATAATTGAGAATATTTCATTGATATTTAGTCATATTTAATGATATTATTACTATTTGATAATTAATTTAAGATGAATATTTATTATACTGATGTGTAGTTTTATAAACCATATTATATATAATAAATAATCAACTTAAATTAATTATTAAATAGTAATAGTATTTATTGAATTCAAAATAATTAATATTATTATTATTTAGTATTGAATTTAAGAATACTATTTATTATACATATATAGATAATAATACTAAGTATTAATATGAACAGAAAATAGGAAATGTTAGTATTGCCAATGAATTTGTTAATATTAATATATCTTAGTTATTGAAAATTACTTGTATGAATTTCAAACTATATCAATTATTTGATTCAGGGAACATTCTTTAATATAGTATGATGTTTTTAAATAATGTATAAATATTGATTCCAAAAACATATAACATGTATCATTAATATAATATCAATCTAATCTATGTCTGTGGTCTAGATGCTCTTTTGTCCCATAACCAGGCTTATATATTATTATTCTATGTCGTGTTTGTCTACATCCTTGCTCGGGCATACGATGTTCTTATATATCATCATCGACACCTGCCTCTAAATCATCATGTGTGACAGATGGTGGATGTATAGTCTCTCCATTTTTACCTCGTCCTACCTCTAAGGATAGTGGATGTTGGCTGGAACTCACCAAAATATGAAAAAGATGGTTGTTGTGCTGTTGATGTTAGCAAATCAGGGTCTAATAAAGTATCCATATCAAACAAGTCAATATCTATCTTTGCCTAAGGCTATGACTAATAACCTAGAGAAGTATCTAGTTGATCATGATGAACATCCTCCTCTTGTGAAATATCAACATCCATAATAGGGTCATTACCCATTTCACATCTATATCAGGCTCAACAACCTCAATAGCGTATGGTGGATAAAAGAAAATCCCATGATAAATATCATCCATGGAAGGAACCAACTCTATCACAGCTCTGTGAAATTATTTCTGGCCAAATGTTCCTCCCTCTACCGGATCGTAAATGTGAATGAGATGGGTGATATAGACATCCTCTGAAAACATATTCAGCTATTACGTAATGTTGATAAAAAAATATTTTCAATAGTGGATGGAAGAATGATTAAAAATTCATAAAAACCCCATCAATGTTTAAGAAATATGATTGTGGACCTACAGTACCAGGATGCCTAATCCATCTGATCAAATAAATTCATACGTACTATCCCCGACCCTCATAATGGGACTTGTGTCATCTGTCCCATAGATTAATATATCTTGCATAGTACCTCCTCCAATCAAAGTATCTATTCCCTAAAGTATTTAGTGAATAAAGTTAAGGTAACTAACTGGGCAGGTCAGGAACAGGCTGAAGGAATCTGAGCTAGCTCATAACACTATCAGTCTAATGCCACTCAGCAATATGAATATAAATAAAAGTAACCGTGTGGCAGATGGTAGTAAGAATCCTTGTACAATACTATGGAAGAATATGGATGATATCAGAAGTATATGAAATCCATGTAATCTGAAAAAATGATTAATCCGTTAATAAATGAATAGATTTATATTAAAGAATAAATATTTAACTATATAAATAATAACCACTTACATCATTTGGACGAAGGTTGTCCAACATAAGTCTGTAGACATTAAAATCATGTCTTAATGTTTCTGAATGCAGATATGCCTGAATCCACATGTAGATAACATTTTTATAGTTATATTTCATATTATAAAGTTATACAATTAATTTAGACATTATAAGGAAGGAATAACATACCATCGTCCACACAAAGACTCTGTTACAATATCTGCAGGAAATGGTGTATGAGTATGTAGAGCTAAGAGAGGGCATATCCACATTCATTAAAGAATAAAGCATCATATGATCTGCATCTTGTGGATACAACATGAGATGAAAAGCACCCTATATGTATATGTGAGACAAGTAGACCCCATGCTATACCATCTTTACTAGTCAAAATCCTCTAGTAATGGTAAATACATATGATGTAAAAATGCAGTGGAGTGATCAATGAAAATAGTTCCACTGATCATCCTAAAAATGTAAACACGTACAAATTGCATCACAGTGATCTCATCGACATCCTATGCTAGACATGAAAAGTGATGGTCTATCCAGGTCATGCATAATATACTACCAAAGACGGGCCTACTATCATCTTGAACTTCAATTCCTAGTAATATATGAACAATATCAATCCAATATTCTCTAACGTGGCCTATCATGGCCGCATCGTTGATTGAGAAACCCAACATAATAGACACATCTTGTAGTGTAATAGTATTCTCCCCTTCTGTAAAATAGAATGAATATGAATCTGGCCCCACATCTCTCTATGAGTGAAACAATGAGATGATGGTCGAAAAAGGTGATGTCTCACATTGCTACGCCATAGAACCCAGCAAGATGAAGATGGGGGATGATAGAGAGATGTGGTGAATCATGATGGAAATTATGTGATCTATGTACACTCAAATGAGGCACTGGAGGACCCTCTAAAACTAGTAGTGAAACATGAGTATCCTTGTATGTGAACAACAGAAAACCATTCATCTATAAAAATGATATCATCAATACTTTTTTATATTGAATTCAATAAAAATTTTAAACTTAAAAAAAACAATAACAAGAAAAATAAGGTAGAAATTTAGCATCTATAATTCAGAATTATGATGAAAAAGAGGTAAACAAATATATATGGATAGTGTTGGTTTATTATATGAATTTATTTTTTTATTAATATTTATTGATTTTTAATTTATTCTAATTTTTTTTATAAACCATAAATTATGATAAACTAACATAGAACATGTGGCCACATGATACATTCATTTTCCTTGTCTGTTTATTTTTTTAATAGCTATAGTATCACAAAATTATTTTTGAAATAATCCAAAAATGAAACAAACCAAAGTTGAAAAAAGTAAGATATGGAGCAGGTCAGAAATATAAGGATTAATTACTGAAATGTATGAATATGAAAAAATGTACACATTCATGAAAAAATACACAAACTCGATCATGGATGCTGAGAAGTGGTACATTTTCCTACCACTTGGGGATATCTCTTATGAGTATGTCCTTATGAGTGAAAAGTGTTGCATCCTAACCCCCCTCCCTATTACCTAGACATGTCTATATCATTTTTTATTTGATTAGATTTTGGTCTTACCTGGGGTCTGAACCTGGTAATATCAGGCCAATAATTTAAAAATGACATAAATTGAAAATAACCTAAATGAAAAAAAAACCAAATTACGAAACCTGGAAATATTGGGGATGAGAGTCAGCTGATGATCAGGAAATGAGATAGAATTAAAGTCACCAACAAGCATCCAAGATGCACTATAACAGTAATCCAGATTGCTCATGTGATACACCAGGTCAACATAGGGTTCCCATGATATGTCTACCGAAGCACAATCTACAGCAACATATTCATAGAGATATATCAAGGCTTGGAAGTTGCTAAAATCGTTGTACCTATTATCCAACATGACCATAAGAACTCGAACACTGGTCCTTCTAGCCCGATCATAGAACTCTCTTACTTTCAAGATGATCTTTTCCCGGTCAAATGTTAGAACACTCCATCTTGATGCGTCATGTAGCATTTGATCAATGTCACTTTGGAAATGTTGAGTAAAATGTATTACATTTCCATCCTATGATAGGCCTTTTGGAACCATTCAATAAATTAGTGAAAACATATATAAAATGTCTCTTAGACTAACCCTATGATTGGTAGTTTTTGAACACCCTTTAAGACCCCATTTATGGACTCCACTATTTTAGTGGTCATATGGTCATATCTCCTTCCACCATCATATGATAATAACCATTTTTTCCTTTGATATCTTCATCATATATTCATACATATCTTCATTATTCCATCGAATCTCTTCAAGACATCAATAAAACATTTCTTGTTGGGGATCATATACTAAAACTATAAGAGAATAAGGTATTTAAAAATATATTAAATTTTATTTTAAAAAAATATGTTTAGAAAAACTTACCCAACTTGAGGATCGCCTTATTTATTGTCTCATCTCAAAAATTCATATCCACATTACTTGAAATGTGTCTAATTTAATACCGATAATAAGCATTTTGCTCTCTCCATGAAATCTAATCACTATTTAAGGCCTCTATAATTGCTTGATGGTGATCAGATACCAGGCACACTCCTGGGTTTTTTGTGACAAGAATGTGTATACATGCCAAAAACCAACTCCAGGATTCAAAATTATCCTTTTCAACAATATAAAAGGAAAGCGGTAGTGGACCATGATTACCATCTTATGTGGAAAAAATAAGTAGAAAACCTGTATACTTTCTATAAGGGAAAGTTTCATCAACCAGAATGAATTGTTTATAATAGGGAAAAGCTAAGATGCATGGCCTGAATGCCCAAAAAATCCTATTGAACTCTGCCTTTGATCGATTAAAATGGTGTTTGAGGGAAACATACTCAACAATTTCTTAATGATAAAAAATCCAATTGTTGAGAGACACCAATTCCATAATTTGTGTCAACATTGCATATGATTTGTCCCAATCACCATACACTTTTACAATTTCCTTTTTTTCATTCTAAGCTTTGTCATAGTGTATCTCATTGTTAAACAACTGTTGAATTTGTTCCTGAACAAGAGGCATAGGAATGTCTTGAAATGTTCGTATCATATCTACAGTAATAGTTTATATAAAATATGCATCAACCGAAGAGTGATATGATGACAAGATTGGATGTACACAAGTGTGTGTGCCTTCTAATTTGGTTATCTGCCAACATGAAAAAATTATCATATATTTCACTTAATTAGAATTTACATTATAGAAGATATTTTTAATATCAAATGAAATATTTTTCCTTATTTTACTCATCAACCACAAATTTGAAATTCCACTCTATGTGGTATTGCTTTATCACATTTTCATGGAATTTTTACTTTGAAACTCCTGCCTGACACAGATGGAATTATCTGTTGATGTAGATGAATTCCCTATAATTCTAGAGAGTTCAGAAGCTAGTGTAATGAAATCTTAATAAAAATGTTGTTCATGTGATATTCCTTTAATTTATGAAGTTAATACTGAATGATGATTAACACTAACTAGTAGATTTCATGAATGCTTTTCTATCATAGGAACCTCATAAGGTTTATTCCCCACAACACCCTCACCCACATCATGATGCCTCAGCAGATACTTCATCCTCAGATAAACTATCATTCTGTATATTATGAGTACAAAAATGGATGTCCCCGACATTTCCTTCCAAATTATGATCATCTTCTTCACAATTTTGTTCCATACCAGGAGTCATTCGAGGAGGCAATGTATAAGAGTTTTATAAATGGACGACTTCTACAAAGCTTACAAAACATGGTTATGTAGTAGTAGGTCTCACCAAATCAATATCAAAAATCGCCACATAAAATTCTCTTAGACCATTACTACATTGTTTCCTGAATTACAAATATGAATCAATCCAATTCCCATTATAGACTCGAGGGCACTCGGTTTTCCATAAAAATTCAGAATATTGATGTTGTAAATATGTTATTGAAGTAATTGATTGATCAAACCTCAGTTTTAACCGAATAGGAATCTTATTATGAACTTCATCCAATGTCACATAATCACAATGATTTTACACACTTACAAGCAGAAAACTATAGCTAAAACCCAGCTCAGTATAAATTAGCTCACCATTTTAATATATTTTCAAAGACATGATTACCTAGAAAAAAATAATTAATAAAATATTATATACTACATGAAAATTACATATTATTTAAATTATTTATGATTGAATAATTTACTAGGTCTTTATAATTTTTCTATGGAGTGTTTTATCATTATTTGATAAACCATCCAAAACCTAAGGGGGCTACTTGTGCATCTGTTGGCTCAAATTTTAGCTACCATCAGTCTCTTCTTAGACATGGTGTAAAAATCTAGCTTCAAACAGAAACAGTTATTGACAAACACCCTTTTATTACAATGATACTCACATTCTAGTGAGGGGGTCTAGGGGTTCTAGATAGATAACATTTTTTAAACGGACACACAAATCCTTACATACTTAGAGAAAGGGATGGCAATCAGGTTATCAATAAAGGAAAATGAAATTATTAAAAATTATATTTCTAAAAAAACACGACATGTATTTTCAATCATATATTGGTTGATCATCTCAATATCATCCAATTATTTAAATTAAATAATCGAAAAAAAAATAAACATGCAATTTCAATCATACATTAAACGGTCATATGATGTTTACTAAACTTTCTAGATTGCTAACATGTTTGTTTCGGATTTTTATTATGTTCTAAATCTTGTCCCTTTACGTACTATATTTAATAAATGATATATATAAATAGAACTATTTATAATCAAAATATAACAAATATTTTTCACTTCTATATATGAAAAACTATAACTAAAACCTTGATCAATATAAATAAACGTACTGTTAAAGTATATAGATGGTGATATTATTACCAAATAAAATTTAATAAAATGATATATATTTTTATACCACATCATCAAATGTTTCATAAATTTTAGTTAGTTATAAATAAATAACTAGGACTTGATCTTGACACTTATTTTATGTATTAGTTTATCATTATTTGATAAACTAACCAAAACCTTGGAGTGAACTCCTAGAGTCTCTACTATTGCATATTTCAGCAACCACCTATCTCCTTTCAAATAAAAATGCCTCTTCTTAAATTTCTCTTATCGATTTCCTCTTTTATAATATCTTTTTATTACAAAGTTACTCACATGCAAGTTAGGGTGTCTAGGGGCATGAAATACATAACATTTTTTCGGCGATCACGCATGTACTTACATATTTATAGAGGGATGACTAACATGTCATAAATGTGGAAAAGAAAACTCAATTATTACAAATTATATAACCATATACACAAAAATGAAATGCATTTTCAATTATGCATTGTTTGGTCATATCAAGATCACTCATCCCACAATAATCTTAACATGTTTTTTGTATAATTATTATGTTCTAAATATTATATAACTTTACCTATAACAAGTTGTAATATATAATAAATATCTACAACTAATTTCCAAAATTTTATCATTTCAATGTGTGTATGTATATATATATTTAATAATAACATTTATTAAATTTAATTAAAGTAATAGTATTTACATTTTCATAATAACCATTGAAACCCTATACACTTTTTTATTTTCAATTTTACAAATTTGAATGCGTATATATAATTTTTTTTTTATTTTTATACATTTCAAAATATAAGTAATTATATTTTATACTTTATTATTTTAAGAATAATTATTTATAATCAATATAATTTAAAATTAATACTTATAATAATTTTTTACACTATTAAAAAAATAATACACATATATTTTAATTAATTTAAATATGATACTTAACATGACTAACATATTTTTAATAATATATACAAATAATTACCACCTACATCTATAGAATATATACATTAATAAAATCCCTAATTATAAGTTACATTTTATAAATAACATTTCAATTACATAAACAACTTATCTAAATTCTATAAACATTCAATGTAAATTAAATCATGCAACAAAGAGTAATTTATACATCCATATATTCACGCATTGATACATATTAAATAAATAAATCATACAAACAAAATAAGTAACATTTAGACAATAAAAATTTTAAATAGAAATTTTACCCTTTTTAAAAATCCACAAATATATATTGATAAATAATTACTTGAGAGCTTCGTAGAAAATACTAAAGGAGAAGAATGGGATTTGGAGGGGGCACCCCTTCTATAAAAAAACACATGGTCGAATGCCTGAACCCCATTCACACTTTCTTTTCCACACCAAGGAAACATGAACCACATTCACACTTATTTCATGGATATAAGAATTTTTAATGAGGTTCAGACTTATCCAACCCCATTTTTAAAAATATTGGGAACCCTATCCCTTAAAAAATTAAAATTAGATTAAAAAAACCCTTTACTAGGTGTCGTGTATTTCTCTCATTCCCCTCACTTTTTAAGAATTATGAAGAAAACTAAATATATTATTAATAAAAATAAAAATAATTTCATTTTTTTTCAAATATCATCGGCCGAGGATTTTACTGTCAGTTGTAGAGAATCATTTATCAGGACCCTAAAAATAATTAGGGAGGGTGAGGCTGGTCCTTCATTTAAAAAAATCGTAGAATATGGTGTGGGGGCATGCTATTTGGTCCAAGAGACAAACATGCTTAATTGAATCTAGTTTTACACTTGTATTAAAACCACAAAATTATGGATTGATTATTAACTAGATCGTAACTTGATGCACGATAAATTGGTCTCATTATACACCTAGTTTAATAATCACAAGTAATATGATTAAAATGATTCAAATTCTCTTGATAAAATATTAAACTTCTAATTATATATTTGTACCATATATTTTTGATATTTTATCATCGTCGGATAGTTAATCTGATAGTGAATGAAAATACTATTATGTGGAGCTCATAAAATGGAAATCATTGATATTGCATCAAACACATTGTCAACAACGTCTAAAATAAATTTCATGATAAATCTGTGAAGAATAATACCCCTAAGATTGATATACATTTTGTTTATTATTTTTTGTACTATGTCAACGTAATGATAAAATTAATTTATGTGTAAGATAATCACTTTTCTATAGCATATGAACCAAATAATTGAAGGTTTGAGTAGGGTTTGGAATGAATTTGTAAGGCTAGTCAAGGGGTGTGATTACATGATGTAGATTTTTAAAGAGATGTGGACATCAACATATGATGGGGGGATGATACGATCACATGAACACAAACATTTTGGAGCGCATCAATGACCTCTTCAAGGGGTCCACAAGAAACCTATAGCTGTTTTAATTCAGTAGAAATTTTATTGTTGTGTAAATTACTTCATAGAAAGAGGAAGAAATACTTATAATCTTGTGGAACTCGTATTATGTAACGGGTGGTACCTATATATCCCTCCAATGCATTGGGTAATGATGGATGAATCATGAGTATAGATGTTATGAATGAAATTGATTACATTTTTAGAATGTTATACATGGACTCAGTTGCATGTCCATATGTTTATGCGTGAACTTGATTACATGTTTTCAATGTTATGAGTGAACTTTATTATGTGTTCATAATGTTATGCATGAACCGAATTACATGTTCAAAATGTTTTTCATGGACTTCGTTGCATGTATATAAGTTTATTTTTTAACCTGATTACATGTTCACAATGCTATTCATAAACCTCATTTCATGTTCACAATATTATTCGTGGACTTGGTTGCATGTCGATAAGTCTATGCGAGGGTCTGATTTCATGTCTTTAACTTAACGGGTGAACCTATTTATAATTATACATGTTCACAATGTTATATGTTGATTTATATTCCACATTTACATGTATTATTAAGATGTTATGTTTTCATGGGTTATGTTCCTAGTTATATCATGATTCGTGTCTTATGAACTTCCAATATTTATACCATTTCTCAGGATTATGATATTTTTATGTTTTGTATGACCTTCAAATGTTATGCTCACGTTCTCATACCCTTATAAAGAATTATTGAAAACACTTTATTAGTCATCTTATGTACCAAAGAGTGGGAAAATGGTACCAATACATGAAGATATCTTAAATACACATAAGAGAATAAAATTCATTACTTCTCTTGAGAGATGGATCATAATATTTCATCGATGGAAGCATAATCATAAACAATCTTGATAGAGGATGATATTGTTTCAATAAACTCTTACCACTGGGTAACTTTGAAATATACTCCCCATGTAAGAAAATGAAATTACATGAAGATTAAAATATCATGAAAATAATGGGATTCATGATTTAACATGTCAAATGTAGTACATATAGCTCATAGAAAAATATAGGTGCATAAGATGGCATGTGTCTCAAAGAAGAAAAATTGAGAAAAAATTACTTACCAATTTGTTAACTTTTAAAACATAAAGTCCATGAAATAAAGATCAATAAATGGATATGTAAATACCCATAAATTTATATATAATAATGATATAATACATCGATGGTCAGTATACACACCACATAATAATTATGAGGTCAACATGGATTGTGTTTCACAAAAAAGAAAAGTGACCTGACTTACTTTAGAATCGTGATCCCCATGAAATAATAACATCAATTTAAAGCTTCAAATATAATTAAATAAAGGAAATTAATGATATAATGTGTCATAGGGGAGTATATACACCACAAAAAATAAGTGAGTGTTTAATATAACATGTTTCTCATGAAAATAAAAAGTGACAAGAAATTCTCATACCTTAAGTATTTTATTTTCTCGTACACTTTTGAACCAACTATATCATAAATATAAGTTTATTATACATCTAAAATAGAACCATATTATTATATCTAATACCATATATAATTTGGTTATGAATTTATATTACCCATTTATTAACAACTCCCACTACAAAAAAGGTCATTAACATTGGGTTTTTTTGAAGACTGGTGACGGTTTAAACTGCCACCTAATACTATATTGGTGGTAAATAAAATCAAAGCATATAGCACAATATCTATTCATTTAGAAAAGTTTGTTTTGATTTCACGACAATTTTCTTATGTGTCTTTTTTGGAACATTTATCTGTGGTTTCATGTTTATTTAGCGGTAATCATTTTATTTAAAAAAATATCTGGGGGAAATTTATATAAAATGAAACTTTCTGCAATAGAACATATTAAGGACAATTTGTTTTAGCAGTAGTTAATTGTAACCACTGGTGAAAAAAAAATTATTTAATGTATTTAGCTGAGGTTACTAAAAACCACTTCTAAATCCTAATTTTTTAAATTATATAATAGAAAACTGATCATATATACGTATTATATCCACAGTCATATATAGAAACATCCAAAGTCATCATAACCTTAGTCTGAGTATACCCATACATCTGTAAACAAATACCTAAGTCATCAATATATATATATATATTATTTCCAACAACAACTGATAACTAATATACATCGACATCATGACCTCCACTACATCTATCTACCTCCACATCATCTCATCAACTAAAACAAACCACATCATCTCATCAACAATAACAAAAAAAATTAAAACTAAACATAATAAATTAGAACTATAGTAGAAAACCAGGAGAATGTCATTGATTAGAATGGTCAACCTCCTACCTAATGCTGACATCTTCCACCTATAATTAAAATGATAACATTTAAGAAAATAAATGAAAAAGAAAAAAGACACAAAATATATTCAGAATATTGAACATTAAATTTGTTATTTTGTTAATCAAATAGTAATTTTTTAACATAAAACAAATAATATATAATGAAAAACTCTTTGAAAACATAAATTTACCTATTTAAGATAATATTCAACACTTATGACTAAAAAGGGATAAGTAAATATTCTAATTTAGTTTTAAAGAGACACATGGTGAGCTTAAAAAATGAATATAATAAACAAATTTTGAATACTTTGATATCAAAACATTTTCTATATTTAAAAAACAACTCAATGGTGGTTTCTTAATGATTTCACATCAATCTGTTGTCATTTTCTATGGTTTTGACCATTCCATGCACATTTTAGTGTTTTAAAGCACTAAAAATGTGTTTACGACCATCATAGAAAAAACATAAATTGAAATGATGTTTCATCAGTTCCTATATTTTGAAATTAAACCTAAGGTTGTTTTCCCTATATTTCAGGGAAATCTAAAGTAATTTGCTCATTTTGACCCCCGATACTTGTATTTAAAGGCATTTTTACCTTTAAAAAGTGCATACCAAGTAATTATGACCACACCGCATGTTGTATTGATGTGTTGTCTATGCGTACATGTCAAAAAAAACTCAACAGTGGTTGTCCCATGATTTTACATCAATATGAGGGTTTTTGCTATGGTTTTGACCATTCCACACATGTTTTAGTGTTTTAAAGCACAAGAAACACATTTACAGCCATACCAACCAAACATTAAGCCATAATGACTTGAAATCAGTTCCCATATTTTAAAATTAAATCTATGGTCAATTTCCCCTAATTTCAGGGTAATCCGAAATCATTTTCCTAGTTTTAACCCCCCGAAACTAGTTTCTAAATAATTTTGTACATTTAAGAAGTGTTTATCGAGTAATTCTAACCACACCACATGTCATATTGACGTTTTTTCAATGTGTACATGTCAAAAACAATTCATATGTTTTTTTCATGATTTCACATCAATCTGAGGTCGTCTGTTTTTGTTTTGACCCTTCCAAACATGTTTTAGTGTTTTAAAACATTAAAAAATATTTTTTGGACATCAATGGAAAACTATTATTTGAAATGAAATTTAGATGATTCCTAAACATCATAAATAACTTATGGATCATTTTCTTAAAGTATAATAATAATTCAAATACTTTTTCTTGGTTTTGAATAGGATAGTGGTCATTATTTCTCAAATGGACGCCAATTTTAAATAAAAAGATGCACTTGGAGACATACTGAGCACATCGTGTATTGTATTGAGGTGAGGTTGATTCCTATACATCAAAAATTACTTATAGATCATTTTACTAAAGTATCAAAACAATATGAATGCTTCTTATTGGTTTTAATTTGATCGGTTTTCCTTTGTTCTAAAATTAAAGTCAATTTTAAATAAAAAAGAAACACTTGGAGTAATATTGGTCACATCGTGAATCAAATTGAGGTAAGAATGATTACTACATGTATCAAATTTACTATTAATCATTTTACAAAATTAAAAAAATGATATGAATTTATTTCTTGGTTTTGAGTAAGACACTTGTCTTTTTTAGTTAATTATTTTTAAAATGGAAACTCACACTTTAACTCATACCTATCATATCATTTATATTATTGTCGTGAGACTGATTCCTACACATTTTAAATGAACAATGAATCAATTTCATAAATTATCAAGAAAATATGATCATGTTTTCTTGGTTTAAAATGAGTGGAACTTTTTAAACTAAAATTTTGATTTTAAACAAATAACGAACACTTTGAGACATATTGGAAACATAGTGTATCAGATTGTCGTATGAATAATTCTTAAACATAAAAAATGACTTATAGATCATTTTTATAAAGTTAAAAACAATAATAAATTGTTTTCTTGGTTTTGATAAGGTTAATTGTCCTTTTTACTAAAATGGATGTCAATTTTAAATAAAAAGATACACTTTGAGCTATACTGGGAACAACCTATATCAGATTGAGGTGAGATTGATTAAAACATATCAAAAATGAATTATGTATCATTTTTATAAATCATGAAAAAAATCTGAATATGTTTTCTCATTTTAGAGTAGGTTAGTTTTCCTTTTTACTAAATTGATGTCAATTTTAAATTAAAATATGCACTTGGATTCATACTGGTCACACCGTGCATCAGATTGAGGTGTGGCTGATTTCTACATGTATAAAATGGATTGTGGATTGTTTTACTAATGTATCAAAACAATATTAATGTGTTTGATTGGTTTTGAGTACATCACTTGTCTTTTATGCTGAATTTTCATTTGAAAAATATAAAACACACTTTGATTCATACAGATTAAATAATATACTAGTTATATGTGAGACCAATTCCTACACGTCACAAATAACTTATGCACTGATTTACTAAATTATCAATAAATTATGAGCTCATTTTCTTGATTTTCAGTGAGTTCACTTTTTGAACTGTAATGTCAATTTTAAGAAGATAACAGACACATTGAGTCATACCGGGAACAATGTGTATTATATTGAGGTGAGGGTGATTCATACACATTAAAAATGACTTATAGATTATTTTACTAAAGTATAAAAATAATAAAAATATTTTTTCTTGATTTTGAGTGTGTCTGTTGTCATTTTTACGAAAATTAATGTCAATTTTAAATAAAAAGAATCAATTGGAGTCATACCGGTCATACCGTATGTCAGATTGAGATGTGGATGATTCCTATACACCCCAATGTCTCAAAAAAATTATAGCTTATAATTTTACCATGATTTCTGTTCTATTTATTTTTCAAACTATCAACACTACATATTGACTCGATGTTATTAGCCAAAACCCTTTCTCACTGTTGAAATACAGAAGAGAAAATGAATCTCATGCGTCCATTATATCTTGATAATACATCACAATAAGAACATGAGATTCCTCTAATCTTCACAATTTCAAAAATGAGAAATGGTTTTTGGATAATAACATCATATCAATATGCAGTGTTTTCAGTAAGAAAAAGAAAGGCAGAGAAAATAGAAATTAAAGTAACATTGGTAGAAAGAAATATTTTTTTAACTTTTGTGACTTTTTATAGATTTTTGAAATAAAAATATATCTTCCCAAAATATATTTGAAAAAATATAAATATGTATCATAATAAAGTTATAATTAAATTAACATACATTTAGTAGATTAAATGATGAAAAAAATAATTAAATAAGTAGTAGGATTTCAACTTTTCATGATGGTTATATGAATTCTTGATGCATTTCATTGTTGTTATTATCTCAGTTGTAGGATTGAAGTCTATTATCTCATGAGCATGAAAATATACGAACAAACCACCCCAACTCGAACAAAAGAATCCACATATATAATAAAAAAAATATGATATGAGTAATACTAAAAAGAATTCAATTAAATATAAATCTAAAACAATACATTTTGAGCATAAAGAAAACCCTTAAACATTATAAAATATACCAAACATGTCTTCCTAAATTTAGATTTGTAAGATGAAGTGTCTTTCTTGATAAAGATAAAATTATTTGTTGTTATATATTTATTTTTTAATTTTTATTTTATTTTTTACTACGGTAACATGTTTTTACCTATATAAATTATGTTTTAATAAAATTATAAAATATCCCATATAAAAATATTTTTGTGTGTTCATACTTTGTTTTTATGAATTTAATGTAATGGAATTTATAATCATGATAAAACATACATTTAAAATAAAACATTTTATAAATTAGAAAACTATTTTCCCAAGAAAAGTGATATTTTTACTATTATTTTTTATTAATATTATAACGTATTGATTAAAAATCAAATGTATATTAATATAATCATATATATTTGCAAACATAATTATAGTGTCATTGTTTTTAATAGATCAATCTAATTTATTAGTTAAATGTTACAAAGTATTAAAAAAACTATTCATCAAAAATAATATTTTTATCATTATCATTATCATCAATAGTAATAATTTATTCCCCAAAAGGCACTAGAATTAGTACATAATTTGATAATATTGATCTTAAATAAAATGTACATTTTATGTATATAATTTCAATAGGTGAGTAAAATATATTTTTTAATTTAATCGACTAAATTGATTTTCTAATTAAAATATTACATATGTTTGAAAAATTATATATAGGTGTTTTATAAATACAAAAAATTATATTTTTTTATTATATATATATAATATAAAAAGGATTAAAAAAATTAATCCATTATTCCACTATAGTAATGTAATGAAAGTAAATTTTTTAGAAAAATTGTTATTTTTCACTATTTAGCTAGAAAACAATTATTTATGCTAATTATGAAAAAAAAAATCATAAGATAATATTTATATGTTACAATAAAAAATTTTATAAAATAAAAATAATATTTATAGTAAAAAAATTATATATATAATTAAATTTGTTTTTTGAGGAAAATTACAGTTACAAAAATATTTAACACTATATGAGCTTATGATATGTTATGAATACCCAAAATATTCAACTATATATGTCTACCGTGGCTCTAAAAGATAACACACCCCCTTATACCAGTATAGAGAATGCACCCTAGAGAACACCATCTCTTCATGCTATATGCTGTGATTCTATTTCCAATTTTAAGGCTTCCATGGATTTTACCAAAGTAAATTTTTATTTCATTTTCACATAAAGACCATTTTGGGGAAAATCTTAAAACCTAACAAAACTAAAACAACACTGCAGCAAGAGATACCCAAAAAACCAAAAACAAAACCACACCTCATTGTATGGGCTACCTAGCCAGATCCACCAACTCTCTATGAGGGAGTTTTGTAGGAGAAACTACAAAAGACAAAACTACAATGATCTATTCAATAACCAATAAATTGTAATATAATACCATGTATACCAAAAATTAGAACCATGGAGAGAAATTACCAGAAAATAACCCCCTTGAGGAATAATAGATTAAGGGTGATTATGGAGAGGAGGATGCAACCTTTAGTGGGGGTCTGTTTTGCCGCCGATGAGGGGATCTGAGCTGGGGAGTGGTAGGTTATAGGTGGGGTCCACATCACCACCAAAGAGGGGAACCGAGCTAGGGAGAGGGAGATAAGAGGGGGGTCTACATCTCTGGTGGGTAGCGGAATAACAATCCGGGAAGAGGGAGGTTAGAGTGGGGAGGGAAGGTCATGGGGGTTGGGGTCGAAGGGGGTTTTCACGGGGGGTTGAGGTCTCTTTTGAAAAGAGAGGAGGTAGGTAAGAGGGTTGGGGGGAATGAGGGTCACAAGTTTGAGGTTTCCACTTTATAATAGAGAGGAGGAGGTGGAGGGGTGGGGAGAACGAGGGTTTCAAGGTCAGGGTTGTCCTTGGGGAATGAAGAAGAGGAGGTCGGAGGGGTTGGAGAATGGGGGTCGCAGGGGTCATAGGGTCAAGGTCACTGTCGAGGAACGAAGAGGAGGAGTTTTGGTGAAGGGGGTGGTGGAAAGGGGTTCGGATCCCGTAGAGGGAGTGGGGGAGGTTGATGAATTAGTTTTCTTTAAACATTTAGAGATAATTTAATTAAAACTACCTTTAATTGTTAAAATAATAAAAACATTATGGTTGTTTCATAAAACCACCACTATATTATATATGTGTTAAAAAAGCCTGAGAACAAGTTTTCAAGCCAACCCATACCCATAAAATATTTTTGAGAAATTTAAATAACAAGACAAAGTATAAAGACGAACACAAATTCTTTCCCTCCATCAAGGAAAAGCATAAAGGATCAAAATGATCAGGGTCATACCCTTGTTCAAACTCAGAGTCCTTAGTAGCATCATCATTTTCCCAGTCATATTGTGGCATCTTTTTCTTGAAGAGCATAGAGTACTTCACTCTGAGATTTTTCTACTCCATGGTAGGCTCATTGGAAGACGCCCTGGTGGAAATTTACCATGCCCATGTGTACCAGTACAATCATAATGACCACGTCCTCTACCGCATTTTTTGGATAACGACCCCATGAACAAGTTTTAGCATGATTCCAAGCCCCTCTAGACTCTTCCCTTAACAAACCTGGGGAAGTGTTACTCAAATTCATCGAAGGTAAGACCAGCTTGTCATTACCTTCCCTATTGGATGAAGTCAAATCTTTTTCTTAGATCAATTAATGATCCACTTTAGCCTTAATAGACACTTCAAGTTTCTAAAAATAATCATAATCATCAGAAGAATCAGCATTATCATGGTCCCCAATGTTCTTTGAGGGTATGTTGTCCCCTCACTCTGAATTGAATCCATGAAACGATTACCCATTACACCTTGCACAATAAGGAAATTCATGCTCATTCCCAGGTCACCAGGAACGGGGTCCTCAATGGCATCCCCATATTAAAAAATTTGCACCCAAGACTTCGAAGCCTTCTTGGAAGACCCAAAACATGCATCAACACACTGATCCAAATCATCCCCCATATGACCACTCAACATAGATCGCTCCACATCTGCTTGTTCATCTAGAATTGGATAATCCTACATCTCAAATCTAGTTGGCTAGTGATCATTGACACCACTAAGAATCTGACCATAATAATGATATTTCCATAAATAATTTTTAATAAAAAATTTCTCTTCATTACCATAAGTATTATAGAAATTACGGATCCTAGATCGATTGAAAGACATGACATCATGTACAATCAGCCTGCAGTCATTACAAAATTTTGGGACTTTTTCATATTCAACACTTAACTCGAGTTCATCCAAATCTTCCGAAAGAAAAACCTTATCAACCAAAGTTGGGGCCAAGTCAACTTATCCCAAGAATTTGGAATAATTTCTATATTGAACCATTTGTGTATTTTTATCAAGCTTAATCTAAACACTAATTGATAATGCAATGTCATATAGTATCTTTGGATGCCATAATAACTAATTAAGGTAAAAAAATCTAGAACCACAACTGCATAGAGGAATTGAATACCTCAATGGGATTGAAGTTGTTATCCCACTCACAAAGATGAAATATGATAGGTTTTAGAGTGTCTGAGCCATGTTCCCATGTTCACATCTCCATGTTAATGTTATGTTTCGGGTAATATCTTCTTTAATTTTCATATATGTTTTGACTTTTTATTATTGATCCTTTTACTTAGATCATGACTAAATTATTTACATAATAAAAAACATGGTATAAATATCATGTATATTTAGTATATATGTAATTATAGTAATCTATATAAGATATAAATAATAAATTAAACACACCTTTCATGGAGACGGTAGACCAAATGTATGCATGAATGATGCTTCTGTTTTATAATCGTATTGAAAAAAAGTATTCAAATGAAAGATATGTATATATATAGTATAACTATAGTATAAATATTAGGTAATATATATTATATACATTTAATAAACACCTTCTTAATATTTCCCCTGGAAATTGTGAATGAATCACATCGCTTTGAGGTGGCGATAGACCACACTTCGATAAATGAAGTTATTGTACTCACACAAAACAGAAAGAATAAAGGTATGTTATATATATAAATTATAGAAGAATAAAAAATTTATAAATATCACATATATAATATATAAATAGTGTGTCTATCATAATTCCCATAAATGAAATGTGTTAAATAAAAAACAAACAACATTGTTCTGTGAGGCGATAGTTCTCCATATAAAAGAAAGGTAAGTCCCTTACCCATTAGATTGAAGTGTGTGTAATTTTAGGTAGAAAAATTATCATAAAACATATATATATAAATATATTTTATATTGAGGATATTATATATTCATGGAATAAGAAGTATTTTTGTATTATAGAAAGAAAATAAATGAAAGGATCTTGAGGAAGGATGTTGCCTCCTCTTTGGGTAACTCCTTTTGGTTTGCACCAAAGGGATTCCTTGGTTGTCTTTCTAACCAAAGGGAGGATTCAAGGAGGAATGGGGGGATGTTGGTAAGTTAATTAGGAATATATTTTCTGAAATTAAGTGATTTTATAGGTGTGAAAAAGGGTCATAGGTGGTTTCCTTTTATAGGGAAGGGAAAGGACACACTTGGCATTTTTGAAAACAAGTTTGGTGTACCCTTATTTTTACCTAAAAAAATTATAAAATACCAAAATAAATCAATAATTAAAGGTTTATGGATGTAATATTACCATATTATGGGTGTTGGAAATGTGACTAGGACATTTGTTCCTTTAAGTTTAAGGGTTATTCTCTTCTTAAGCTTAATTTTACATTAATCATTATAATTAATCTTAATCACATTCACTAATAATTTTGGTAAAAAATTGAGTTGATATAATTAGAATATAAATATTATATAGATTAAAATAATGTTATTCAATTTTTATAATTTCAATTCACATAATTTAAAAAATTAATTTTAATGCTAATCTCGTCGACGTGGTGAGAAAGCGGGTTTTGAAAGAGATAATGTTTAAATTTTCATTAAGATTTTATATCTAAATTCAATATAATAATAATTAAAATGACATAAATTAGATTAATATAGTTATAATTGATATATTATGTCTTTAAAACCAACTTAAAATATAATTAATCTATATAAATAAATTATACAAAAAATTAATTTTGAATTAAAATTCAGTTTCTTTACTATTCATCTAAAAAATAATGTTTCTTAGAAAAATCCAAAAAATTCACCCTAAGATAATTTTAATATTCTGAATTCAAAAATTATTTTTATTTTAACAAATTTAATCTCTAAATGTGTCAAAAAGTAATTTTTTTATTGTTTATAGAAGGACATAAAACGTTGTTCTTTTGAAAAAAATAATATTTCCAAACTTATAGAATTTATAAAAAATTATATGTTTTATCATCATAATGTTTTATATATATAAAAACATTATAAATAATATTTAAACATTGGTTATTACTATTTGTATTATTATGTTTAATGACTATGTTATAATGATCTCATTAAATTATTTATAATTTAAAAATGTTGTTTTAGGAAAATAGTTTTTTTGTTTATTTTCTTAATATTGACAATTATTTTATTGAACAAGAATATAAGTAAATATATTGTCTTGATATAATTCTATAAACAAAATTTAATTCTATGGTTATGCTTTAATCAATTTATAATTCATCTATTACTTCATGAAATGGATATCTAGAAATTAACTTTGATGCCTTAAGCAATAAAATACAATTTTAACAAATATTACAGCCAATTAAAGAATGAAATATCTCACTTTTTGTCTCTAACTATTTTTAAAAAATTATATGGTTAATTCATTAATCTATAAACATAAAAATTAATACTACTGGTTCATCATTAATATTTATTCATTAAATTTTTTAACTAAAAAATAATAATTTTACATTAACTAGGACATCATATAGGCCAATGGTTGGTGTGAAGCCTTTATTTTCCTTTGTTCATGGGTTCATTACCTCCGAACATTCCATACTTGATAGGGTGTCACCGGACATATGGGGTTTCCTTTTCTAAAACCACATTGATATAATTTCCAAAATAAATATGATGGGAATTGTAACATACAAATAAAATATGGAATTGTAACATATACATCAATGGATAACATCATGAACATGTATAAGTAGGAATAATTTCACCCATTAAGTTAAGGACATAAAATCTGGCACTCACATAGACTTATGGGCATGCAACTAGGTCCACGCATAATTTTGAGAACATGTAATCAGGTTATTACAAAACATTTTGAACATGTAATCAGGTTCACTCATAAACTTATAGACAAGAAAGTGGGTCTATGTATAACATTTTTAACATTTAATTAGGCTTACACATAACATTATGAACACATAATAATGTTCAATCATAACATTTTGAATATGTAATCAGGTTCACACATAATATTATGAGCACATTATATGGTTCACTCATAACATTTTGAGCATGTAATCAGGTTCACACATAAACTTATGAAAATGAAACCAGGTCCATGCATAACATTATGAACATTTAATCAGGTTCACACATAACATATATACTCATGATTCATCCATCAATACTCAATAAATTGGAGGGTGATATAGGTCCAACCTGTTACATAATACATGTGCCACAAGATTATATGCAATCATCATATCATAACCCTTGAAATTAAATGGGTATCATAAACATTTCATCATATCATTACCTATGGAAAAGAGATAGGCCACATAATCATTTAATCAAATCATAACCTGTGAAAAGAATCATGTTTCAAAAAAATATAACTCGTGGAATAGAAATGGATTTCATAAGAATCATTCCATAAAAGCATAAACAATTAAAGAAAGAATATGAGTAGAACATTGTGATAATTTTCCATAAGATAATGAGTAATGTCAAAGTATGTCATCTTATATGGAAAATAATTTTGAAATATCTTTTTAATTTTTTTTGAGGAAAATATCCTTTCTTCTTTGAAAAGTATTTTTAAAACAGAAATCCTTTAAAAACCATTTTATTTGAAAATTCATGGAAAATATAGAAATAAAGATTGGAATAATTTTTAAAACCTTTTTAAACTAATAAAAGAATCTTGAAAACACTTTGAAAACCATTTTCCTTGAAATAATATAAAAGATGCTTGAAATTGTTTTTGAAACCCATTTTGGTTGAAAACTTATAAAATAAGCATTAAACCCCTTTGAAATACTTTTTCCTTGAAAGATGAAAAATAATATTCAATTTTTTTTAAAACTTTTATCTTATAGAACACATTGAAAACATATAAATAAATATTGAAAATTTTTTTAAAACAATTTATTTGAAAATAACTTAAAAACATATAACGAAATCTTGAAAATGTTTTGAAAACCATTTCTTTGAAAAAACATTGAAAACTTATAAAGAAATATTGAAAACATTTTGAAAATATTTTCTTTCAAAATTCTTTCAAAATTAATAAATAAAATTTTAAAATGTTTTGAAACTAGTTTCTTTGAAATCACTTTGAAAACTTATAAATAAATCTTGAAAACATTTTGAAAACCATTTTGTTGAAAATAACTTGAAAACTTATAAATAAATATTGATTTTTTTTTTAAAACAATTTCTTTAAAAATAATTTTAAAATTTAAATAATTCTTGAAAACATTTTGATAACCATTTTAGAAATAAATGTTTTGAAATAACACAGATTTCCAACCAAATAGAGAGGTAAAGTCAATTTTCTTAAAAAAAATTTCATAATCAAATTATGTTTTAAAGATTGTAAAAATGGTATTAATACATGAATATAACACGAATATATAGAGTGTAAGATAATTCATGGGTTCTCTTTAGATATGGATCATAATATTTCATCAAAGGAAGCATAATCATATACCATATCGATAATGGATGAGATTGTTTCAATAAACTATTATCACATGAAAAATTTGAATTATAATAACTATTTAATAAAATTAAATTACATAAATATTGAAATATCATTAAAATAATTTTATTCATGATTTAACATGTCAAATTTAGTATATAGACCTTGTAGAAAAATATAGGTGCATAACATGGCATGTGTCTCAAAGAAGGAAAATTGAGACAAAATTACTTTACCAATTTGGTAACTTTTGAAACACAAAATACATGAAAGAATTTTCATAAAATGGATATGTAAATAAACATAAATTTATGTATAATAATCATATAATACACTGATGGGAAGTATACACACCACATAAGAATTACAAGGTGAACATGGCACATGTCTCATGGAAAATAAAAGAGAGACAAGAAACCCTTACTACTTGAGTAAATTTAAAATCATGATACCCATAAAATAATAACATCAATTTAAAGATTTTAATATCATTTAATAAAGTAAATTAATGATATAAAATTTCATAGGTAAGAATATACACCACAAAAAATAATCGAGTGGTGAATATGGCATGTATCACAAGGAATTAAAAAGTGAGATGAAATTCCATTACATTAAGTCTTGAATTTATTCATACACATTAAAACCTATTGCATAATAAATATAAGTTTATTATAAATCTATTAAAAATCCATATTATTATATATATATATATATTACCATATATTATTTTTATGACTTTATATTACCTATTTATTAACAACTCCATGTCATTGTTATGTTTCAGGTAATATCCACTTTATTTTTGTATATGTTTTGACTTGTTATTCCTGATCCTATTATTTAGATAATTATTAACATATTTAATGAATTTAAAACATGGTATAAATATCATATAATTTCATTATATATGTATTTATAATAATATATATAAGATATAAATATGGAATGAAATACACAGATCATGGAGATGGTAGGTCGTATGTATGCTTGAAAGCTGCTTCAGTTTTATTATTGTATTAAAAGAAAAAAGGTAAATGAAATATCTATATATATATATAATATGATTTCTGTATAACTATTATGTAATATATATCAAATAAAATTACAAAAACACACCATTAATCCATTCCATGGAAAGTGTGAAAGAATCATATCACTTTGAGGAGGCTCTAGTCCACACTTCCACAAACAATGTTATCATAGTCACAAAAAATGGAAAACATAAAGGTATGTTCTATATAAAAATTATACAAGAATAAATATATTATAAATATCACATATATCATATATAAACATAATGTAAATCATAATTCCTAACCATTAAAGGTGGTAAAGGAAAAAACGAACAAAATCATTTCGTGATGTGATAGTTCGTCGTACACAGGAACGTTAAGTTTGTTACCAATTAAATGGAAGTGTGTGTAAGTGTAGGTAGAACCATTATTATGACAATATATCAGAATATTGATAATATTTAGGCCATTATGTATTCATGGAATAATAATAATTGGGGTAGTGGAGAAAGAAAATAAAGGAAAGGTGCTTGAGAAAGGATGTAATGGCCCAGACCTCTCCGACCCATTCCTTTGTCAAAAAGAAGGTCAAAAAGTGTTCTGGAGGGTAAAATAGACCTTTCCCACACTTTACAGAATTTCTAAACTGCACGCCGTGTAGTTTGAGTACAAGTCATGTACTCCCGTTCCGAGTATACTCCGTGTTGCAAGTCGTGTCCGTGCTGTGTGGAATAATGGGTGCACGCCATGTGAACAGTTCTACACGTCATGTAGTCCCTCCCTGCATACGCGTTACCACTCAATGGTCATGTACTGTGTTGGAGTCGTGTCCTTGTTGTGTGCAATAAATTATTAAATGCCGTGTGTCCAGACTACACGCCGTGTAGTCCCTCCCCGCGTATGTGTTACCCTCAAACCGTGTGTTGACCAGTCAACGGCCGCGGAGCCGTGTTGGAAGCCGCGTGGAGACCGTGTGAAAGAACCGAGTACACACCGTGTACCATAAAGTACACGCTGTGTACTTTTTCTTTTCACGCCTATAAAAGGAGGGGTCCCCTCCTCCTTTCAACTCACACCTCTCCTCCCCTCTCCTCTGAGCAGAGCTCACCCAAGAGACTTGAAGGCTCTTTCTTCCATAATTTCTTCGTCCGAGCTCCGATTTATGATCCGTCAGTAGCCACAGGATCGTAACGACGAGGCGGATCTTTTGATCTTGGATCTGTTGTCTTTCCTTCGGCCTTTCCTTTCCTACCTCCACCCGAGGAGGTTTTTTCGGGACCGACAGAAGTGACGGACGCCGACGGACGTCATCTAAGGTTGATCCGGGGGAGCGTTGCGATCGGAACCTGTTGAGGTGGGGATTTTACCTTCGTCTCTCTAATTTTTGCATCATGCGGGGTGGGTGTTCTCTTGTTTACGTGAAACACTTTTGAACCAGTTGAATGAAGATAATAACTGGCTTATATAACGGGGATGGGAAGTTGTGATTGTTGTTACTTTATATCCTATGATATTATGTTGTGAATTGAATGAGCTTCTACCTACTAAAAATCACGGTCATTGGGGGCCTTTGCTTACGCAATTAAATTTTTCCCTCTCCTTATGGATTTTCTTATGGATGGAAACTTTGTGGAATGTGGAAATTGGTTAATCACGTAAAGTTGGCTATTAAAATATGGAACCCTTGTGTGATCACCCCGGTTAAACAAAACAGAATAATGAACATGTGGGTGTTGGCTTGGTTACGAGGCATGTGTTGGGGGTGTTTTGTGGGTTGTTGTGGATCGGGTGAAGATCAGGGCTATGGTTAACCTGGTTGTGGGTTGGTGTGAATGTTATGATGGTGATGGGTAGCGGGGCTACAATAAATGGTATTAAAGGGATAATGATGTACGGTACGGCTGTGGTTATGGTGGTTGGCAGCGGGGCTGTAGGGATGGGTTTGAAGGTGAACGGGCTAGGGGTTGTGAATATTAAATAAAAGTGGAAGAGTTAATGAATGGTGGGGCCTGGTAATGAAATGGAAATAATAATCAATGGGGTTGGTTGGTTGATAAGACAGACTTTGTTGTGCTGCTTATGTTTTTCTTAACTTGTTTTGTGGATGGAAGGGATATGTTTTACAAATTATTGGTGTGTTTATTTGTGGATAGTTTCCCAGTAGTTAGGGAACAAATAACTATTTCTACTGAAATGTGAAAACCTAAAGGGGGTTGGGTTTGTTTGTTGTATGCATGCTTCGTAGCGGCAGTGTCGAGGCACGTGTTCAGTTTCTCTTTTTAGAAGCCATAGGTTGGGCTATGTGGTTGGTATATATATATGTATATATATATATATATATATATATATATATATATTGTGTTTTATCGCACCCCACCCATGTTGAGCACATAGTGCCGAACACTCTCATTTTATGGGAGAGGGTGTTTTCCCCTTAGTTATTAGATCCTTCCTGCTTATTCTCCCCTAGGTTGTGATGGCTTGAGGCGACCTTACACCTAAGACTCTTTGGGTAGGTTTTGATTGGGGTGGTTTTAGCCCAAGACTCTTCGGGCAGGTTCTACTGTTTCCCAAGAATCTTCGGGATGAGGCCCAAGTGTGTGCGGGCGGGATAAGTGGTTGTGAGGCCCAGGTGTGTGCGGGCGGGATACGTGGTTGTGAGGCCAAGGTGTGTGCGGGCGGGATACGTGGTTGTGAGGACCAGGTGTGTGCGGGCGGGATACGTGGTTGTGAGGCCCAGGTGTGTGCGGGCGAGGAGAGTGTGGTAGCGTTAGGATGTTCGTCGTTAGTAAGAGCAGCTAACTAAAGGGAAATGGTGTGGGGTACCCAATACTCTTGTTCTTATACTACTACTACCTGTTGTGATTGTGTTTTGGTGAGTGTGGCTGGTGAGGTGGATAGAATTCCTTGCTATATTTCTTCTGTTGTTCTCACAGTACATTAGGTTGTCTCCCCACTTGTGCACGAGAGCTTTAGGTTTCCCTACTGAGTATAATTGTATGCTCACCCTACGTTTACTTTCAGGTTTCCAGGAGGACTACCAGGGTCGTGCGGGACCCTACTAGTCGGACAGTTGGAGTTGTTTTTGTTGTTGTACCTTTGTTTTCTTTTGGTATTGTACTTTGAGCTTTCTTGTACTTGTACTTTGTTATAAAATTGTTTAAACATGCATGTGGGATTGGTTTTGGTTTATTTATATACACTGGTTCTTTTCCTTTTTGGTGGTTGATTTGTCCTATTTTCCTATCTTAAAAAAATAAAAAGGGTAATGCCTCCCATATTTGTGAAAACTCATACCCTTGGTGCTAGTCACCACCCCGGGGCCTACTGGAGGCTGGACTCGGGGGTCATTATCTTCCTTTCACCATTGCCAGCTCAGGAGGGGCATCTTTGGTGGGTGGGGGTCATGACAGAATGGTATTAGAGGCAGGATGGTTGAGAGATAGGATGGAGTTTGGAGTTAGGCACAGTGAGGATTGCATGGGATGGTAGGGCAACAGTGTTAGTCAATCTTGGTGCGTGACATAGGCCAGGGAAGACCAGCTAGGACACGGGATTTTAGGGACCTCGTGATCCGATGCAAGGACTCTGAGCCTACTAAATGACCAAGTGAGACTACATTGATTGTAGGGTAGAGACCCTAGGGAAGGTACATGCATCAACATGATTGTGTTTTATTTGATTTGGGTGTTCTCGGAAATAAATTAAAATAAAATGATAAAATGAAACCATGAGTTTTTCCTTACTACTTGGGCTTAGGTGATCCTTGTTTATCGTACAACTATGGCACCTGGACGTCGTCCCTGGGTGGCTCAGATGGCCGAGGCCCAGCAGATTCAGGTGGTCGATCAGTTGAGGATTGACCGAGATGAGGAAGGTAGCCAGTGGCAAAAGACTCTTTGTTCCTTCCAGCGGCAAACCCTCAAGAAGTACGAGGGTAGTACTTCGGATATGGAGACGGAGGGGTGGCTTGAGAAGCTAGGGATACATTTTACCTTTATCTGTGCTCTGATGGAGTAATGGGTTCCCCTAGTAGTCCGTCAGCTGAGAGGTGCAGCGCGACAGTGGTGGACGCTCTACCTCGGAGAGAGGATAGAGGCAGAGGTTCCATGGGCTGACATTGAGAAGGAATTACGAGAGGAATTCCTTTCTTCCATGATCAAGGTGGGGAAGCGGCAGGAGTTACTCTCCCTTTAACAGGGGAGTATGACGGTACGAGAGCTGGGGATCAAGTTCAAAGATCTCCTGCGCTTTGCTCCGGATCTCTTTCCAGATGAGGAGTCTCGGGCGAGAAGTTTGGAGGAGGCTCTCTGTCCTTCGCTCCAGTATGCTGTAACCCCCTTCACCCTTCTGACATACTTGGAAGTACAGAAGAAGGCAGAGGTTGTAGAGAGGATTCACTCGCTGGGAGGTGCACCCCGTGAGGGGAACCAGCCAGGCTCTTCAAAGGGGAAAGCAGTCAGCAGCAGGTCTCCTACGACAAGACCTTCCAGGTTCATGCTAGTGGGGAGCAAGCCCCAGTAGTTCCAGTTCAGATCTTCGGGTCCTCGTACCTTTTTCACGAGCCCAGGACCGAGGTGTTTTTATTTTGGAGGTTTCGGGCACGTTCAGAGTCGGTGCCCAACCCGAGCTCAGTACAGTGGAGGTGGGCAGGTTCAGCGCCCACCTTAGCAGCACCAGTTTCCAGCGAGGCCCTTCCAGCAGCAGCAGGACCATGCTCCTCCGAGGGTAGACTTTTCGGGAGGAGGCCGACCTCAGGGTGCTCCTCAGGGACCTCGACCAGGGCATGGTCGGGGAGGTGGATGACATCAGAGAGGCAGAGGAGCTGGGCGTGGACAGTTTCACGCAGCAGAGTTGGCAGCTCCGGCAGGACCAAAGGTGGTGCGAAGTATGATTTGTTTGTTCAGCACTCTTGTTTCTGCTTTGTTCAATTTAGGAACTTTGCACTCTTTCGTTGCACCTGGTCTAGCCCATTCTTTGGGATTAGATATAGAGAGACTTTCCATACCACTGGTACTGAGTACACCAGTTGGGGGCCAGACCAGCGTATCTTTTGTTTGCCGGGGATGTGGGCTGACGTTGAGACCACATCAATCTAGTGGGGACCTTCTTCTGTTACAGATGCAGCCATACGATGTCATCCTAGGCATCGACTGGTTGTTTTCTGTTATTTCCGTTATCGACTACTTCCAGAGAAGAGTCGTGTTCTCCGATGTAGATGGGCAGCACGTATCTTTTGTCGGCGAGAGGAGATTTCGGGTGGGAAGTTTGCATGTGGAGCCTCTCCTTTTCTTATTGGGCGGGTTATCAGTGGTTCCAACTGATACAGAGATGATGGATGTCCCAGAGGTCGTTGGGGAGTTCCTCGATGTTTTTCCCGAGGAGGTTGTGACTCTACCCCCCCCCCCCCCGACGTGACGTTGAGTTCGGGATAGACTTACATCCAGGTGCCTGTCCCATTTCGATGGCCCCTTATCGGATGGAACCTTCGGAGTTGCGGGAGTTATGGATTCAGATAGATGATCTGATGGAGAAGGATTTTGTTCGACCCAGCGTGTCACCATGGGGTGCTCCAGTTTTGTTCGTGAAGAAGGCAGATGGTGGTCTCAGGCTATGCATAGACTACCGAAGGTTGAACCAGGTAATGGTCAAGAACCATTACCCCCTCCCAAGGATAGATGATCTCTTAGACAATACGAGGGGAGCAGGTTGGTTTTCTAAGATTTATCTATGATCGGGATATCATCAGCTAAGGGTGAAGGATAGTGACATCTCGAAGATGGCTTTCAGGTGCAGGTATGGGCACTTCAAGTTTGTAGTGATGCCTTTTGGAGTTACGAATGCACCGGCTGTGTTCATGGGACTTATGAACTTTGTATTCCGAGAGTTTCTGGACCGGTTCGTCGTTGTGTTTATCGATGACATCCTGATCTACTCAAGATCAGAGGAGAAGCACGTTGAGCATCTCAGGTCAGTCTTGGAAGTCCTTCGACACCACCAGCTTTACGGGAAATTGTTGAAGTGTAAGTTCTTGACACAAGAAGTACACTTCCTTGGGCACGTGGTGTCTTAGCATGGAGTGTCAGTGGACCTGTTGAAGGTGGAGGAAGTTGTTTCTTGGGCAGCACCCAAGAGTGTGGCAGAAGTTCGTAGTTTCCTAGGGTTAGTAGGTTACTATTGGAGGTTCGTTTCGGACTTCTCTCAAGTTGCTGCTCCTTTGATAGCTTTGACGAGGAAGAATCAGTTCTTCCAGTGGAGCGAGCAGTGCCAGAAATCTTTTGACTACCTGACGGAGAAGTTGGTCAGTGCTCTTGTACTTAGGTTGCCAGAGGAAGGGTTGTTGTACGAGGTGTTTTGTGATGCTTCTGGACTTGGTCTAGGGTGTGTGCTGATGGAGAATAAGGGACTGATTTGTTATGGGTCTAGGCAGTTGCGCGCTCATGAGCGTAACTATGCCACCCATGACCTAGAGCTTGCAGCAGTAGTGTTCACACTGAAGTTGTGGCGACATTACCTCTTTGGGGAGCGCTTTTTGGTCTTCTCAGATCACAAGAGCTTGCGTTATATCTTCTCCCAACGTGACCTGAACATACGGCAGCGGAGATGGGTCGCGTTTCTCCAAGACTATGACTTTGATATCTCTTACACTGAAGGTAAGGGCAATGTTTTGGGTGATGCCCTGAGCAGGAAGTCGCATCAGGAAGTAGTTCGGGAATCCGTTGATGCATGGAAGGCGATGGGAGAGTTGGTTGCCTTACACTTGGATGCAAGGGTAGAAGGTGTTAGAGGCTGTTTGTTTTAGATGATGGTGCAGTCCTCCTTGTTGCAGCAGGTGGAAGAGTCTCAGTGGGGGGACTCCGAGGCGGAAGTGATGTGGGATCGTGTCGATCAGGGGAATGCTCCAGAAGGATGGTTAGAGGACAGGTGACATCGGATGCTTTTCCATGGAAGGTTGTTTGTTCCAGAGGCGATGCGTGAGGGAGTTCTCCATGAGTTCCATAGCTCAGCCTTGGCAGTACATCCAAGAGTTTCAAAAATGTACTGAGGCCTGAGGGATCAGTTTTGGTGGATCGGGGTGAAACGGGCAGTGGCGGAGTTTGTGGCTAATGCCTAGTGTGTCAGCAAGTGAAGTCTAAACACCGTGTTCCCAGTGGTTTGTTGCATCCTTTAGATGTCCCCGAGTGGAAGTGGGATGACATCTCAATTGATTTCGTCACAGGACTACCCAGAGCTAAGGGTGCTTATGATGCTATCTGGGTGGTGGTGGATCGACTGACGAAATTATCCCACTTCTTAGCAATCAAGGAGTCGGGCCCGGTGAGTACCTTAGCACAGAGGTACATAGACGAGGTGGTGCGTTTGCATGGAGTTCCAAGGACTATCATCACATATCAGGATACTCGGTTTACCTCATAAGTCTGGAGGGGGCTACAGCATGCTTTTGGCACCCAGCTACGCCTTAGAACTGCTTTCCACCCCCAGACCGATGGGCAGACGGAGCGGACTATCCAGAATTTGGAGGACATGTTGTGAGCATGCGTTCTGGATTTTGGAGGATCATGGGTATGACACTTACCTTTATTAGAGTTCTCCTACAACAACAGCTTCCACTCTACTATTGGCATGGCACCGTTTGAGGCTTTGTATGGAAGGCCATGTCGTTCACCCATTTGCAGGGCAGAGGTTGGTGAGACAGGTGCTCTTGGGCCAGAGGTAGTGCAGAGCACTACAGAGAAAGTCCAGCTTGTACGTGAGAGGATGAAAGCGGCTCAGGACCGACAGAAGTCTTATGCTGATCGTCGGAGGAGGCCCTTGGAGTTCGAGGTGGGGGATCATATGTGCTTGAAGGTTTCCCCTCGACAGGGGCAGAGGTGGTTTGGGAAGGGGAGCAAGCTCTCACCTAGGTTCATCGAACCTTTTGAGGTGTTGAGGTGAGTTGGCGAGGTGGCTTATCAGCTAGCCCTACCACCTCAGTTGGAAAAGGTTCATGACGTCTTCCACGTCTCCCGGCTTCATCGGTACTTACACGACGACTCCCATGTTATTTACTGGGGAGAGTTAGATATGGGAGACGATGCGACCTTCGAGGAACGACCAGTCAGAATCAAAGATTTTAAAGAGAAGGTGCTCCGTGGACGAACCATTTCGTTGGTTCATGTGTTGTGGAGGCATGGCAGCCTCGAGGAGAGAACTTTGGAGCAGGAGACCCAGATGCATGCTCCGTACCCGGAGTTGTTTTGACTTGTGTTTTTTCCCTTGTTCTTCTGAGATTTGTGTTGATGTTGTACTCTGTACCCTTGATATATGGAATTCTTGTCTTTTCAGTTGTGAGACCTTTTGTTTCCTTGTTCCCTGATAATGTATAACATGTCCGGAAGTGTGGGAAAGTGGAAAACTTGACCCCTAATCGAGACTCATTAATTCGGATGCGATTGAACCCGTGCGGGCGAGTCAGTTCCACCTAAAGAGGATAATATCTCGACATAGGAGAAGGAATTTCCCAAAACCATGTGATCGGGGAGTGTGTTGGTTGTGTGGTGTTGGGGGTAATACGAGTTGAAAAATCATAACGTATGAAAGTGGGAAGACCCAATTCTTAATTGAGACACATTAATGAGGATGCGATTAAACCCGTGCAGGCGAGTCAGTGCCGCCTAAAGCGGATAATATCTTGACATAGGAGAAGGAATTCCTAACACATATGATTAGGGTTGTTGGTTGGGTTCCTGTTATAACGAGAACCCTAATAGGTATATTGTTGGGTTCCCCTGGGTTGGTTTATGAATTCTCGGGGATGAGAATGTTTTAAAAGGTATCTGATGTAATGGCCCGGACCTCTCCGGCCCATTACTTTGTCAAAAAGAAGGTCAAGAAGTGTTCTGGAGGGTAAAATGGACCTTTCCCACACTTTCCAGAATTTTGAAACTACACGCTGGGTAGTTTGAGTACACACCGTGTACTCCTTTTCTGGGTATACCCTGTGTTGCAAGCCGTATCCTTACTGTGTGGAATAATGGGTGAACGTCGTGTGACCAATTCTACACGCCGTGTAGTCCCTCCCCGCGTACGCGTTACCAGTCAATGTTCGTGTACCATGTTGGAGCCGTGTCCTTGCCCTGTGCAATAAATGAGTACACGTCGTGTGTCCAGACTACACGCCGTGTAGTCCCTCCCTGCGTATGTGTTACCCTCAAACCATGTGTTGACCAGTCAATGGCTGCGGAGCTGGGTTGAAAGCCACATGGAGACCGTGTGAAAGAACCGAGTACACGCCGTGTACTTTTTATTTTCACGCCTATAAAAGGAGGGGTCCCCTCATCCTTTCAACTCACACCTCTCCTCCCCTCTCCTCTGAGCAGAGCTCTCCCAAGAGACTCTAAGGCTCTTTCTTCCATAACTTCTTCGTCTGAGCTCCGATTTACGATCCATTAGCAGCCACGAGATCGTAATGACGAGGTGGAGCTTTCTATCTTGGATCTGTTGTCTTTCCTTCGGACTTTCCTTTATGACCTCCACCCAAGGAGGTTTTGCAGGGATCGACAGAAGTTACGGACGCTGACGGATGTCTTCTAAGGTTGATCCGGGGGAGCGTTGCGATCGGAACCTGTTGAGGTAGGGATTTTACCTTCTTCTCTCTAATTTGTGCATAATGCGGGGTGGGTGTTCTCTTGTTTATGTGAAACACTTTTGAACCAGTTTAATGAAGATAATAACTGGCATATATAACGGGGATGGGAAGTTGTGATTGTTGTTACTTTATATCCTATGATATTATGTTGTGAATTGAATGAGCTTCTACCTACTGAAAATCACGTTCATTGGGGGCCTTTGCTTACGCAATTAAATGTTGCCCTATCCTTCTGTATTTTCTTATGGATGGAAACTTTGTGGAATGTGGAAATTGGTTAATCACGTAAAGTTGGCTGTTAAAATCTGGAACCCTTGTGTGATCACCCCAGTTAAACAAAATGGAATAATGAACATGTGGCTGTTGGCTTGGTTACGAGGCGTGTGTTGGGGGTGTTTTGTGGGTTGTTGTGGATCGGGTGAACAGCAGGGCTGCGGTTGACTTGGTTGTGGGTTGGTGTGAATGTTATGATGGTGATGGGCAGCAGGGCTGCAATAAATGGTATTAAAGGGATAATGATGTACAGTACGGTTGTGGTTATGGTGGTTGGCAGTGGGGCTGTAGTGATGGGTTTGAATGTGAACGGGCTATGGGTTGTGAATATTAAATAAAAGTGGAAGAGTTAATGAATGGTGGGGCATGGTAATGAAATGGAAATAAAAATCAATGGGGTTGGTTGGTTGATAAGAGGGACTTTGTTGTGCTGCTTATGTTTTTCCTAACTTGTTTTGTGGATGGCAGGGATATGTTTTACGAACTATTGGTGTGGTTAGTTGTGGATATTTTCCCAGTAGTTAGGGAACTAAATAACTATTTCTACTGAAATGTGAAAACCTAAAGGAAGTTGGGTTTGTTTTTTGTATGCATGCTTCGTAGTAGCAGTGCCGAGGCACGTGCTCAGTTTCTCTTTTTAGAAGCCATAGTTTGGGCTGTGTGGTTGGTATATATATATATATATATATATATATATATCTTTTCTGTTTTATCACACCCCACTCATGTTGAGCACTTAGTGCCGAACACCCCCATTTTATAGGAGAGGGTGTTTTCCCCTCAGTTACTAGCTCATTCCTGCTTCTTCTCCCCAAGGCTGTGATGGCTTGAGGCGACCTTACACCTAAGACTCTTCGGGTAGGTTTCGATTGGGGTGGTTTTATCCCAAGACTCTTCAGGCAGGTTCTACTATTTCCCAAGAATCTTTGGGATGAGGCCCAGGTGTGTGCGGGCGAGATACGTGGTTGTGAGGCCCAGGTGTGTGTGGGCAGGATACGTGGTTATGAGGCCCAGGTGTGTGCGGGAGGGATACATGGTTGTGAGGCCCAGGTGTGTGCGGGTGGGATACGTGGTTGTGAGGCCCAGGTGTGTGCATGCGGGGAGAGTGTGGCAGCGTCAGGACATTCGTCGTTAGGAAGAGCTTCTAACTAAAGGGAAATGGTGCGGGGTACCCAATACTCTTGTTCTTATACTACTACTACCTGTTGTGATTGTGTTTTGGTGAGTGTGGCTGGTGAGGTGGATAGAATTCCTTGCTAGGTTTCTTTTGTTGTTCTCACGGGACATTAGGATGTCTCCCCACTTGTGCATGAGAGCATTAGGTTTCCCTACTGAGTATACTTGTATGATCACCCTACGTTTACTTTTAGGTTTCTAGGAGGACTACCAGGTCTGTGCGGGACCCTACTAGTCGGACAGTTGGAGTTGTTGATGTTGTTGTACCTTTGTTTTCTTTTGGTATTGTACTTTGAGCTTTCTTGTACTTTTACCTTGTTATAAAATTTTTTAAACATGCAAGTGGGATTGGTTTGGGTTTATTTATATACACTGGTTCTTTTCCTTTTTGGTGGTTTACTTGTCCTATTTCCCGATCTTAAAAAAATAAATAGGGTAATGCCTCCCATATTTGTGAAAACTCATACCCTTGGTGCTAGTCGCCACCCCGGGGCCTACTGGAGGTGGGACTCAGGGGTCATTATCTCCCTTTAATCATTTCCAACTCAGGAGGGGCATCTTTGGTGGGAGGGGGTCGTGACAAAGTATGTCACCTCTTCTTTGGGTAACTCCTTTTAGTTTGCACCAAAGCGCTTCCTTGGTTAGATTTTTTACAAAGGTATGCTTCAAGGAGAAATTTATGGATGTTAGGAAGTAAATTGGGAATCTATTGGTTGAACTTAAGTGGTTTTATAGCTATGAATAATGGGGAGAGGTGGTGGACTGTTATAGGGAAGGTAAATGACACACTTAGCATTTTTGAAAACAAGTTAGGTATACCTACTTTTTTACCTAAAAAAAGTCATAAAAAATCATCCAAAATAAATAATGTAATTTTTATGTCAGAAACATAGACATCCAATGGGTTTTTTATAAGTGTATAGGTCATTTGGGCCCTTAAGTTTAAGTTTTATTCTCTTCTTAATCTTAATTTTACCTTAATTACTGTGATTAATCTTTATCACTTTCACTAATATTTTTGTTAAAATATTTATTTTAACTTATTGGAATATAAATATTATAAATATTAAAACCATGTATTTATATTTTTGAAAATTAAATTCTTATAAGTATCAAAATTAAGTTTAATTCCAATCTCAGAGATGTGGTGAGAAAGAGGGTTTTTAAAGTGAGAATGTTCAAAAGTTCATTAAGATTATATATCTAAATTAAATATAAAAATGATTAAAAAGACTTAAATTTTATTAATATATGTATAATTTTTCTATTTTTAGTTTAAAATAAACTTCAAATATAAATAAATTGTATAAATAAATTATAAAAAACGGTTTTTTATTAAAATTCAGTATTGTTTTACTATTCATCCAAAAATGAAGTTTCTCAGAAAAATCTCAAAAATTCACCCTATGATAATTTCAAAATTATGAATTAAAAAAAATTGTTTTATCAAATTCAATTTCTAATGGTGTCCAAAATTAATTTCATTATTGTTCACAAAAGAATATAAAAAGCAGTTCTTTGAGAAAATAATATTTCCAAACCTATAAGGACTTTACCAAAAATATTGTTTCGTAGAAACTCAGTGTTGCGTGTAACGCAAGCCACATCAGTGTTGTGTATAATGCAAGCCACGTCAGTGTTGCATGTAACAAAAACTTTTCTTGTGGATACATATAAATAAATATTAAGATACTGTAGAATACAAATCAATAATAACTTGGTGCTTTTATGAAACATAAGTTATATTCAGTGTTATGTGAAATGAAAAATTTCAAAAATATTAAATTAATTAAAAAATAAATAAATTTTACGAAAACTCCCAGTTTTATAGGGGAACCACATTTTCACATTTCATATCTATTTATCTTTCTGTTTATTCTTATCATTTGGCCTATTTTTTTTATTATTCCTTGTTTATCAATAAATGTAGTATCATTTACTAATCTATATAGTGTTTGACACTCTTATTAAATTCTCTTCATCTGTACTCCCATATATAACTATAAAAGAGGATATGTGTGACTAGAACTCTTTATCTCCCACAAAGAACCATGGAAGAGGCTTGTGTATAGCCTAGACTATCCCAGTATAGTTGTCTATAAAAACCAAATCCATTTTGGGGATCAATTTATTTTATAATAAACTAATTAGCATTGGGTGATTGTCAAGTAAAGGGGATTATGTATTGGATTATGACTAGAATCATTTAAATTTACCTTGTGTGATTTATTATTTTGGTTTTCACTTGTTTTAAATAACAAATCCATATAGATTTAAAACAAAATAACAAAACTTACTTTGATAGTTAACTTTAAATTTTTTTTTAAAATAAAGTTTTTTATTCAAATAAATTAGTTTCAGAAGATACAAAGAGTTTTCAAAATTGTTTTTAATTGAGTTATGATCAAACTTCTAAGAAAATTTTTGTAAGATCAAATTATATAATTCTATAGTTTTAATTGACTATGTGTTTTTTATAAATTGGGTGATTTAAGTTTTAAAATATTTTTAACATAAATTTTTAATTGTAAGATCAATTCACCCCCCCCCCCTCTTGAGTGTTCCACTTGGACCAGAATTTTCAATAATATGATGTATATTTTTTCAAATAAATTTTACTATGATCTATATGTATTTAACGAGCTTAAATTTCTTGTAGATCTAAATATTAGTCCTTGTGGATAATCATATACAAGAAGGAACATCCGCTAATCTACCACCTAACTTTAATGGAACTAACTATTCGAAATGGAAGATCAAGATGAAAATTCATTTTGAAAGTATGAGATTTGATATATGGACTATCATTTAAGATACATATGAAAAACCAAAGCAACAATTGTCATTAGTGGCGTCAATGTCTTATGTGTTCTCAATATTGAAACTATTTTCAATAATTGTCACCAATTACATATAATCACGTATTCCAATGAGTATATGAGTATCTCCATGTGCCAATATGTACCTAGGTATCCCTTTTTTTTAAACCGCATATAAACAATTTATACCTCTACTCCACCAACATCTTCTGTTTAATGATAATTAAATAAAAGTCAAAAAACATTAATGGGGGGTATTTTTTGAACCTTGTTACTGGGTTAGTCCATGCTCATAAGAATTGCATGAAATTTATATGATCCCAAAAAAACATAAAAAAGGAAATAAGTATCCAGACCACTAGGAACATTAGAGGATTTAGAGTCAGGCCCAATCATTAGATATTGAGAAAGTGATCCCAATATGATCATGATACATTGAGCGACTCAGTACCCAAGAGATTTAAACACTTCAGATGAACCACATATCAACATTTTAGGCACTGGTTGGCCCATACCCATCCCTATTTGTCACTGTCGCAACAGATAAAGGGCCCGCCGCCAATACCCTCAAACACCAGTGTCAGATTCTGGTCGTGGCCAGCATGGAGATCAAACAGAGGGACCCCCCATGGATTCTTCCTCCATCCACTTCTCTAGCAGCTCCACCCGATATCAGGCGAATGGATTCACCTCATTGGTATAAATTTTGGTCATAGTCCCATTGTCGGTCCCCATGATCACTAGGCATGGGATTCACTAGACATCGAAGTGTCTGTTGAGGCTCCCTATGTTTTGATCCGTGAAGGGAAGCTCTAGTCATGAAATAGAACTGAAATAGGACCAGAAATAGGATTCCTCAAATCATTGGAAGAAAACACTATTTGTAAACCCTTGCCTTCATAGATAGAATTACGCAAGCGGTAATTATATATCTGATTATAAATTAATTATGAATTACATGTGAAGATCCTCTTCATATGGCTCCATTGTATTAATGTAGTCTATTAATATATTTTTTTCATTGTACATGATCTCATGATTATGTAAAGAAACAATAAAACATGATTTAAGACTAAAAACCGAGTTGGGAGTACCTTCACAGGATGCTTCCACTGCTCCTGAGAACTACATCAGTGAGGTCATAAAGCTCTTTTATTTCTCATGTTGGCACCCAATAGTTGAATTCTAGTGATATAAAATATTTAGTGCATGTTTTTAGGATCTATAGGATTAATATATTAACACCTTTGAGCCATGACATGCCGTTAGTAAGCTAATTAAATCAGTAATTTCAAAAGAACTATGTACTATTTACTATTTCATTTGATTTTTTTCATGCTTAAATTGAATTGAATGAGGTCCTTTGAGAAATTGAGGTAATTTGTTTTATGAATTATTTTTTTAACATTAATATAAACCCAAAATTAAAATTATGTATTTTTCATTTTTCTTTGTGACCCAGGTTCCTTCAATCACAAATGGATGGAGCGACAACACATTTATAGATAATATGACAACTAAGATGTGGAAGACATTAAATATATTAGAAGGTATTAAATGTTCTTGAAAGTGATCTATAAAAAAGGAGGATATGTCAAGAAAATGAAGGATTAATCTTATGAAGGAATGAGTTAACATTGATCATGCCCAAATGCCTGTCAAATTTCTAAATCTCAGGACATTCACCATTCCATGCATAAAAGAGAATTTGGATTAACCCTTTCACTTAAGAATTCCTCAAAATAATCACATCAATTTACACACAATCATAATCATAAACACAACACTAGTAAAAATGGATTCCTCAATCATCCAATTACTCATTCCAAAGTCTACTCTACATTCACATGTCCATAATCACCCAAACTTTATCAACTCTTACTTGGGTCGATCACACCCACTTACCCTTACATGGAAATCACACAACACAAACCATTAAAAATTAGGAGGATAAATTAAGTTCCACCTAAATTATCAAGAATTTATTCGTTCTTAATATATGTTTGTTCATAACATCCTATTTTACATCATACATAGACCATGTTTTAGAATTCACTACTACATAATAGGGTTTTAATAGTGCTAAAAAACCCATTATCTGCACTAAAAAAGTGTTGATAATCGAGGTCCAATTAAAATGGGGGGTAAATTTTATCAGTGCTAAAAAAAAGAGCTCATAAAAGGGACCTTTATTAGTGCTTTTTTGAGCACTAATAAAAGACCCCTTTTATCAGCGCTTTTAAAAATAAAATAAAAATTAATGAAAAATCAGAATTGGAGGTGATACCCTACCACATTATCAGGGGTTAAACCCCAATTTAATAGAGCTACCCCCTTTAGTACTAGGAACCCCCTTTCACCCACCTACGCACATGCCCCTACCTCCCCTGGGATTCGAAACCGTGACCTCTCACTTGCATGCATGGACCCTTACCACTCATCTGTGTTGCTTTGTTCTCCATTTTGTTATATATCTATTTATTTATAACACCAGATGTTGTAGTGACTCTACTATATGTATTGACATTAAATTTAACCAAATTCATATGTTCTAGGATTCTTTTATACTCAATAAAATGAAATGGGAGATCATTCTCAATGATATACATAGATAAGAATTATCAAACTAGTTTTTCATCAAGTTTTCTAGATTCCAACCTCTTTTAATGATCAATAATCATTTTGGACACATCACCATAATGTTTTTCCTTATTAAAACCAATCAAATGGAGAGATAATATTGATGTACTTTATTTTTTCCTCCATAAACAATCAATTTTCCACATAAGTTACATTTGGCAAGACTTTTATCAGTTTTGTGCACCAATTCCAAACATCTGATGTGGTTTGTATCGTATTCATAGGATCTAGAATAACATATACTTCTATCACATGAATTCTATATATCTAATTTTGTTGCTCGACATTATTTTCTCTATTTCTTGGCTATCATGGAATATCATCATAATTTCCTCTAATTTCATCAAGAATTTTATGATTCATACTGTAAAAAAATAAAAATGTTAAGTAAATCAACACTTGTGTCCAATTAGATGAGTAATTGTTCAATGATTAGATTTCAAAAGGACAAATAACATTTAGGAAAAAAATTTAATCTTTACATTAACACTTGTAATAAATTACCTAAAAATCCACTTGCTCATAATAAATCTCTGGTCTATCCAACAAATTACATCAAAATTTAAAAACCACGTAATGCATAAACCCTTATAAAATTACCAATTATGAAAAAAGGAATAATAATAACCATTGCGCTCATCTTGAAGAAAAATAAACTGAGCCATAATTTCAAGATTAACAAAATAGAAAAAATAGGGAAACAATCCAAATGATCAGGACTAACTAGTAACTGTTGATATTTTTTGTTAGAAAAGAGGAAGACACAATAAAGTAATATGTCGCAGGGATCTAAGGCCGGACCTGAGGAATCTGTGTGAGGTGAGATAAGTTGTAGTGATTATCAGTGCATGAGTACAAGTAGGCCGTAGTGACCATCGGGTGGAGGGCATAGTCACAACGACTGTCGATGCCGGAGTGCAAACTCCAGAGTGCAAGGAAGCTGTAGTGAGTAGGGTGGAGGGTAAAGATGCATAGATGAGGAATGGGTGGGATTTGAGGGGATGGGATGGGATGGGAGAGGGATAGGAGAAGAATGGGTGGATGATATCCCCAATGTGGTTGGAAAGGGGTGACACGTGCATGCTTGGGGAAGATGGAAAGCATTTGATTGAATAGAATATGAAAGAAAAAAAATTGAGATTTTTTTAAAAGGAATGGATTGAAGAAATCATGAAAGGAAAAAAAATGTTCAAGAAGAAAAAAATTCAACTCCTAATAAAAAAATGTTTTATAAAAAAATAAATTATAAATGTTTTATAAATACAACGTTTTAATTTTAAAAAATATATATTATATTTTAAATAGATTATTTGATGTCAATTATCTTTAAGCTTTATTTATCACATTTATTATGGTTGTCGCAATATTTTATGAAATTTTCTTTTATATAAATCAAATATTTATGGGCTTAATGATACCCGTAGATACCTAGCGGTTTTATCCACATAGGCTGTGGGTTTCATTAACCATGCCTTTTGTGGTCTATATTTATACAGGATTGAATATTCAAATCCCTAACCCACAAAAATACATGGGTTAGTAGATCGACTTGTGGTTTTGTGGTTTTTTTCAAATCTCTACAAATAATTCATTCACACATGGATGATTCACTTATTCTTAGGAAAAGTGAAAATTGTAGTGAAATGATGATGGAGTTTATCTTTTCTTCGTCACTAGGTGTCATTTATTTCTCTCTTTCCTCTTCACTTTTAAAAAATTACTAACAAAATTAAATATGACCATTCAAATTCCTACCCAACAATGGATATTTCTCCTGGTAGGAGAGAAACATTCATCGTGTCCATCAAAAATGGTTGGGGATGGTATTGTGGAACACAGACCACAAATTTGCATCCAGTTTTGATGGTTGGGCCACAAATATAGCTTTTACCTACTTGAGGAAGGTCCTTGACACACACACACACAGACACTCACATATTTAGATACCATGGAATGTCGTCTGGGGCCATGCTATTCTGGGTGACAACAAAGAGATCTAACTGCACATATGATTTTATACTCCATCATAACAACCTCAAAATGACATATTTAGAATTAAATCTATCTTCACTTGATGCATGACAAAGATATTTCATTATACACCTAATTTAACACATTTTAAGGATCTTATTTAGAAGATTCAAATTATCATTATAAACAATCGAACATCTAATTATATATTTGTACCATATATGTTTTCTATTTGATAATTATTGGAAAATTAATGAGATAATAAATACAAATCCTATTATGTGAAGATCTTAAAATTCACTTCATCAATACAGTATTAGATACAGTATTAGAAATGTGAGAAAAACTTTTCATGATAAATTAGTGAATAAAACTATCATGAAGATTGAACTACAATTTGTTTTTTTACTATGTCATATTAATGATAGAATTAATTTATGTGAAAGATTATCACTTTCCTATATCATATGACCTATATTAGTGAAGGTTTAAGTAGATATTTGAAGGAATTTGTAGGTCTAATCCTGGAGTGTATAATTACATGATATGAATTTCTAAATAGAAATGAAAATTGATATATGATGAGAGGAATATGTATGGACACATGACCACAAACGCTGTGAAGTGCATCAATGATATCTTTTAAGGGATTCACAAGCTACCTATAACCGATTCAGTTGAAGAAAAATTTTATTATTATTTATAGTACTTCATAGATGAGTAAGAAATACTACTAATGAGATTCATCGAGGGTTGTGATATGCACAAAAGTTTTAGTGAGAGATTAACAAGATCATTTATGAATCTTCCGCTTATTGAGTGAGATTACTAAACCAAGAAGCAAGTCGATTCGAAGTGATAGAGTGTTAGGATTCAATAATTGGTGGTTCTAAGCACAACAGAATCACTTATTGGGCCTAATCTCAATATAGTATATGTCAGATTCGATAGATCATTCACATATTGTATAAGACGTGAATTCCATGACCAACAAAAGTTTTCCAATGAATTTTTACAATGAAATACACTAGAACCAATTGGTGATATTTTCATAGTAAAGTTTGTTGGATTTGACCATAACCTCCTAATTTTAATGATCGTAAGTCATGTTTATAATTTTATTACATAATTTATTGTTTTTTTAGTCAATTATTTTTCTATCCAAACTTGAAAAAAAATGACTAAATCTCAAACTTATTGTGACAACCTACCACATTTGTAATGTACTTACCATGTGAAGATTTTATACTAACTCTAAAGTTCAAGTGACCGTGTGGAACCTACCACAAATTGTACTCTAACCGACCTTGTGAACAAACTATATACTATGCGTCAAATGAGAAAATTATGTCTAAGCCATAAACTGGCCGGGTTTTGATGAACTGACAGTGCATTGAAAAAAAAACTTATCACACGAACAACCAACCTATCATGCAACAGTTCAAACAAATTTTGTTCTGACCATGTGTATTTGTATTTGTAGTAATCATAAGAGAAACTACCTACCGCATGAAAAGATTTACCTTCTGTGAGAAGAAAACAAGTGATTTTGAAAAGTAAAGAAGCTACTAAAAGATGTCAGGAACCTACTTCATGAACAAATGGATAGACCACATGAAGAAATCAAGTAATAGTGTCTAGTAGTTGTGTCAACCCACCGTGTGAAGTTATCGGGCCAATTGACCATGCCTAGTAACCATTAGCTAAAGTAACCACGCCTAATTGAAGACCAACCTACCATGTATAACTTAGGAGTGGAGATTTTTGAAAACTCAAAAGATTATATTTTGAATCATTAATTGAAGAGTTTTTGAAATTAATTCTGCATTGAAAGTTTTCCAATGACTACTTTGAGATGAAGTTCTTTTAAAGACAAAGAAGTGTTTTTGGACAAGAGGGTGACGCATATTCTCTTATAGAGAACAGCAGAAAAACAATTGTGTGTACCTATGATACATGAATGATTCCCTCAGAGTACTTCACAACACTCTGTTTTCTTGAACTTATTATGCAACTTGTTCAAACTCATTTTAAAGAAAAATTCATGCACCATTGGAAAATTAAAGCTTTTGAGATTGAGGTGCACCACATTTTCACAACTATTATCTCATTCACATTCTATTTATTATTATATTTTGATCTGTGTTTTTATTATATTCTCTTTATAAATAAACATAGTCTCCTATACTAACTTGGAGAGTGCTTGAAACTACCTTTAGATTATTTTTATCTTTACACCCATGTATAACTATGGAATAGGCCTTGTGTGACTTAAAATTTTAATCTCCCATGAAGAATAGTGGAAGGGTCTTATGCATGCATGGGAGAGATAGTGCAATTATATTTTCATGGAAACCATTCGGTCATGGTGTGGCGAGATAAAGTAGAATGAACCATTGTCAAATATAGGTATCATGGTTGAGGAGGAAGTCTTAAGGGGGGTTGGTGAGTAGGCATGCGCGAGTCTATTTGTCATGAGTTTCACTCTCTTTTAGGTGGAGATCTGCCACCATCTCCTTGGGGAATGAGAAGCCATTATAACTGTACCAATAGACAACCTCAGCATCGTCATGTAGGGAAGAACTAAGGTGGTCCTCATTGAGGCAACTATGGGGGAAGACGAGAAAGGGTATTTCATCAATGTCAAAGTGGTGGGATAATTCTTTCTTCAACTCCACATTGGAAAAGTGGATAAAAATCCCAACATGGATGCGAAGAAGGCAGCGAAGGCATCAGGGTACCCATCAGAAGAGACGAACACGATCTCAAAATCTAAGCCAGAATAAACTTTAAGCCATTAATAAAGACCTGCCAGGAGTTGCATGAAGTTACTGTTGGGGTAGAATCCCGATTTTGGGCTGAAAATTTCTTGCCAAAAAAGGTCATGAGAAACCCGATGAAATATAGAAGCAATATGGTCAGAATAAATAAATCAGCACACATGATTCATTTAACATGGAAAAACCCTCTCATGTGGAGGATTAAAAACCACGGGGAAATTACCAATACTATCACTATGAATCAGAGAGTACAAAGAATCCAAGTAATTCCTGAACTTGAATTACAAATGAGAGAGCGTAGAAAACCTTTGTGAAAACCACACCCTGATATGCCTCTTCCTTCTCTCTGATAAACATCCCGCTGACACCATGTATCAGATGATTAATTTGTGACAAAACATCACCCTTCTATCAACGAAATGTCACTACCTCAGAGATCTTCACCCGAACATGCGTCAACCTCACACCAGCTTGTGACACCCGAATGATCTTTCCATCATGATGTACTGTCGATCTTAAATTGGGACACGCCAACTAATCACCGATATTAGTAATACTTTTGATACGTGGCTCGATCATTGATCACGTTGTTGTTGCTTCACATTTGTTGAACACCGAGACGCCGCACATGCTACCGCCAATGCGGTAGCCCCCTTCATGATCTCGGTGGACTACATATTGAGGAGCTCTCCCTGTTCACCACTAGAAGCTTCCCCTATTATAGGCTTCACTATTTCCTTTTTCAAATATAGATTAGATATGAAATATAATATCTTAAATCTTCAAATCACCATGTATATGCCATGTTAAGATTCAAAAACATATCTCGTCTAAATAGATAAGATATATCTCCCCATGAGATACCCATGCAGCCTTATCTGTGTGATATGATAAAAGATATCTCAAATTCCAAAAAACACATCTTATCTCAAATTTAGAAACACCAAGATGCGGGTTGAACCTCAACAATCTCCACCTTCAGCCTGTCAATGGAGATACCAATCAACAAACTCAGTTGGACCAAAAATAAACTTGTTGATACCACACCAAACATTATCCTCTGCAGAAAAATAACGTATCACTTTTGCAACTCTGGAAAAAATCTGATTGCTCCCCCTACAGAAGAAACTCAAATACCAAAGTCTTCATCATACTCGTGTATGCACCGCCAAAACCATAATCATCAATATTTGGTTCCCTCAAAATTGTGATCGCCAAAAAATATGGATCACCTATAGGAAGAACTTTCTCCCCCTGCTCAAAATCCCGAGCACCCAGCGCATCACCTCGATCTTCAAATTTTAATTCTTTATTCACAAGTCGCACATTCTGAAGAAAAGAATTAAGTGTATGATCTGGAACACCTCCTTCAACCTGCTTTCCAAGATCTGGAACACCTCCTTCAACATGCTTTCCAAACTTATTCTGCTTCATGTAAGCGCTATCAATCCTCTTCAAAGCTTACAAAAAATTCTCACCACAAATTTCAAGCCCAAACCATCACCTATGATACCACTTGTTAGGGGAGAATCCCGATATCGGGCCGAAAATTGCTTTCCAAAAACTGTCATGAGAAATCCGACAAAATATAGAAGCGATATGAGCAGAATAAATAAATCACTACACAAGATTTTTTTAACGTGGAAAAACCCTCTCATGCGGAGGATTAAAAAACCACAGGGAAATTCCTATAATATCACTATGAATCAGAGAGTACAAATAATCCAAGTAATGCTCAAACTTGAATTACAAACGAGAGAGCGTAGAAAACCTGTGTAAAAACCACACCCTGATATGCCTTTGCCTTCTCTCTGATAAACATCCCGCTGACGCCATGTATCGGAAGATCAATCTATGACAAAACGTCACCCTTCTATTGATGAAACGTCACTACCTCAGAGATCTTCACCCAAACATGCGTCAACCTCGCACCAGCTTGCGACACCCGAATGATCCTGCCATCATGATATACCCCCAATCTTCAATCAGGACACGCCACCTGATCACCGCTATTAGGAAGACTTTCGATACGTGGCTCGATCATCAATCATGTTGTTATTGCTTCACACTTGTTGAACACCGAGATGTCGCACATGCTACCGCCAATGCGGTAGCCCCCTTCTTGCTCTCAGTGGACTACATCTTGATCAGCTCTCCCTCTTCACCACTAGTAGCTTCCCCTTTTATAGGCTTCACTATTTCCTTTTTCAAATATAGTTAAGATATGAAATACAATATCTTAAATATTCAAATCACCATGTATCTTCCATGTTAAGATTGAAACACATATCTCATCTAAATAGATAAGATATATCTCCCCATGAGATACCCATGTAGCCTTATCTGTGTGATATGATAAAAGATATCTCAAATTCCAAAAAAACATATCTTTTCTCAAATTTGGAAACACCAAGATGCGGGCTGAACCTCAACAGTTACGACAATGTTTATTCCAGTAGGTAGAGAAATACAAGCCCACGATTCTGATATGAATATCACTCACCTGGACCTAAAAATTAACAGAGAAAGGCAACTCAAGGAAGGAGAGGATGGTGGTTAAATTTGAGGGTGCTGTCCTTGAAAGAGGTCTGTGTGGGGAAAAAATTTATAAGGGTTTTTTTTATTTTTTTTAAACAGTTTATGGGTATAGAGGTTTGATAATTTGAGAAATGGTGTACCCAAACACCAGTTCATCTGGTGGGTTTTTGAATGATTTTCCAAAATTCCAAACAAATTGGTGTTAAGCCCCCACTTCATTCCCATAATTCCATGCCCCCCTATATTTATAAATATATAATTGTATATAAAAAAATATATCAATATATATTTATAATTAACTAATGAAATTATTTATAATTATAAAATTATAAATCTATATTTATAAATCTATATTTATATAGTTATAAATAAACCTTATTTAATTTTCTAATTAAATAATTAAATAATCCATATATAATTATATAGTTAAATAATTAAATAAAACTTATATATAATTATTTATATAAATTTATAAATTTATATATAATTATTTATATAAATAAGCCTTATTAAATTTAAAATATAAGATTCATTTATATTTATATAAATATATTTAAATAAATAAATTTAAAATATATAATTAAATAAATTTTATATTTAAAAAATTTATTTATAAATATAATTATATATTTATTATAATTATTATAATTATATTTTTTATATTTAGAATTATATACTTATTATAATTTTTGTATTTATATTTATTATATTTATATATATTTATTGTATTTAAATTTATAATATATTTATATATACTTATTTATAACAATTAATATATAATTATAATCACTATTATAAATAGACTATAAATATAATAAATATATTTATTATATTTATAATTATATATAAATGAATCTTAATTGTTAATATTTTTATTAGGAACATTTTGTTATAAATAAACCTTGATTTTTTATTTAAGTAAGGTTTATTTATATACACATAAATATATATATATATATATATATATATATATTATTAACAATTCATTATATATATATATATTTAAAATTTTATTATATACTTAAATATATTTTAAAATTAATAAGGTTTATATATATATATATAATATAATTTACTATATATATATATAAACCATAGTTATATATATAAAAGACTTAATTAAATAATCCTTAATTAATTATATATTTATATAATCCTTAAATAAATAAATATAAATATTTATTTATTTATTTATTTATACATATATATTTAAAATATATAATAAATTATATTATTAACATTTTGTTATATTCATTTAAATTTATATATATTTATGAATATTTATAAATTTATATTTATTATTATATTTATAAATACATAAAATTATTTAAATATATTTATAAATATATAAATATAATTAAAATTTATTTGTATATATATATTAAAAATTATATAATTATAATTATATATTTATATTTATATTTACAAATATATTTAAAATATATTTCAAAATATAATAAATTGTTAATAATAGAATTGTTTATTTATATTTATATATTTACATATAAATAAACCATAATTAAATAAACAATTAAGGTTTATTTATAATAATTTAATCAAAAAGGTTTAGTCAGAAGCAGAAGCCTCTGACCATTTATTAAAATAGAAGAAATAGTAACATGCGAGAAAGATGGACGACAAGATAACACTACAAGCCATCATACAATGAGGAAAACAACGAGTGTCACTCCCCATAACCATAATCAGAATCATCACCCTCATCAATAGACTCCCATTCAGATTGTGAATGTTTCAAATTAATAATCGTTGAGTACATCTTCTTAACCCTTTCTTGCTCCAGCATGAGCTGGGCATTCGAGGAAGACCTAGTGGACACTTCGCTCCCCCATGCATCATCACACCCACACCCATGACCGTGACTCTTAGAATTCCTCCCTCTTTGCCAAGTCTACTGAGTAAAAGTGCCCAAAAACAACAAAACACAAGATGAACTGGCGTTTGGGTATCCCATTTCTCAAATTATCAAAACCCTATACCCATAAAATTAAAAACAAAAAAAATAAAAAATCCCCTAGACAAATTTTTCCTATGTGTGTGGACTAAGTAGTTCTCCACCACATGAGTGCACCTTGAATCCTTCCACTTGTGAATCCATCACCCAGGATGGCGAAAATCCATGTCTGGGAAGATTGATTGATAGGAGAATGAAATGCAAGGTCCAACATCAATCACACTCTAAACACCTCAAGACCAACAAGAAAATCATTAATCATCACATACCAGAAAAAGTGACACCATTTTGTCTAGCCTCTTAACCCAAAAATGACCTGAAACAAAAGGAAACTACAGAAGATTCCTTCTTTCCTTCCTCAATAGAAGAACCCTTTATGCGTACGACGGCGATGCAGTTGTTCCACATCTTGGAGCTCATTTTTTATTATTAATATTTTTATTCTTTACTTAGTGCTCATTTGGAAATGAAAATTTTGAAAGAAATGAAATTATTTGGAGTAATTGAAACTCATTTCTCTCGTTTGGCGAGGTCAAAGTGATGGAGGAAGTTGTTACACACAGAAATAGGGAGAAACCCATTTCTCTCCGACCCCTTATTTTGAATCATCCCAAAATCATGATGATTCAAACATAAATTGTGTCATTGTTGAGGTATTTTTTTAAATTTCCCACATTATCCCTACATGTATATATAAACATCCACTTCATGCATTCCATTTATTTAACATACAATGTAGTTAATCTACCGTAGCAGCATTCCTCTATTGGTATATATTTCTTCAAGTTGCAGTGTCATTCCCCTTTATTCTTTTCACCATTTAATTTGTTACGTTATGAGTATTTTATTTTTGTGTTTTTATTTCTATACAACTTTGTTCATTTGTTTATTTATTCATTTTTAACACTTAAAACTATATAAGGTACTTATGAAATGCCTTATGGATAACATGTATGGTTATAATATTTTCATTGATAATTCATATATGCTAATTTTCATGGGAAATAAAATGTATTTGGTTGATAAATTCAATGCTACGATGCCTTTGATTTTAGAAAAAAAGATAAATGTTTGTCTTATTTATGGATATACTATTTTTTGGAATTAATATTTATATAAATGAACACATTTTTAATTATTAATAAAAGAGACAAACAATATTTTTATAGCATTCCTCCTTTTTATCACATAAACTTTCATTACATTTTACAAAACCGAGGATCTTTAAGGTTTAGTGTCTTGGAAACCAGGAACATAATAAAAAAAACATTCTTCTTAAACACTTGAAAGGCTTCTCCTCAAGTTCATCCTAGGTCCATTACTGCATCTCATAACCTGGAGACATACATCAAAAGAAAGGGTGAGCAGAAGGCCCAGTAAGAGAAACCAGAGAAACATTTTACATGTGAACTTGAGATACTTCAATAAGGTCATGAAAATAACATTAAGGCATGAGAATGGAATCATGAGATACATCATAATAAAAATAAAATTTTTTATAACTTGAAGATGTGGCTACAACATTTAATATTTACAATCGTTTCGTTTCACCAAGGTCCATCCCCAAGGTGTCGTTAAAATTACCAAGGTTATTCACCAAGGCGTCGTTAAAATGGTCATCTCTAGAGATTAAGTCTTTACCCAATGCATTGGAGCGCTATCAGGGAGCACCCTTAAATTTGCCTTTATTATCATGTGATCCACATATATCATCATCAAAAATTTCATAAATAACCCATATAGCATAAAATAAATGGGTTTCATTTCATAATCATAACGTTTTAAAAACTGCTTGAAAGACTTGATCTTTACGTTACTTTAAACCCACGGAAAGGGAAAGCGGGTATCATGTATGTAAATCCCAGAATTTAAAATAGAACATTTTTATATATATGTGAATACCCCTTTAGAAGAAAGAGCTTTGAGTATTCACTTAATAATATAAAATAACTTTAGAAAAAGAGAGAGACATTTTGAGATGGAAATTCTGCAGCATAACGGCTATGTTATGAGGTTTTAGAAGACATTAAAAAGAGAGGGAAAATGGGTCAAACATTCATAAATGACCCATAAAATAGTAGATGGACAGAATAAGAAGGATACATGATCATGGTAATTAAATTTCAAGGACATACCATTTGAAATGAAAAACATGGAAGGAAGACAAAAATTAGATTTCTCTTATGAAAGTTCGGCAGCCTAACGGCGTTACTTAAACTTCAACAAAAATGATTTGAAAAGATCAAACAAGGTCTCTAATCATGTGAACATAAGAGTTCAGTATGATAGATATATAGATAATTCCCCAACATAATTATAAAGTAACTTGAAAGACATGACATGAAAGTAGAACTTCAAAACGAGAAGGGTGAAGAACCACTTAAAAATTCGGCAGCCTAACGGTGTCACTCAAACTTCAACAAAATTGAATTGACAAGGTCAAATAGGGTCTCTCATCATATGAACATAAGAATCCAGTATGATATATATATAGATCATACCCCAACATAAAAAAAGAACTTTAAAGACTTGACATGAAAGTATAACTTTGAAAAGAATGAGAAGGGTGAAAGAATCCCCTAAAAATTCGGCAGCCTAACGGCGCCACTTAAAACTTCAAAATACTGAATTGAAGAGATCAAATGAGGTATCTCATCATATGAAAATAAGATTCCAGTATGATAGATATAGAGATCATACCCCAACATAACAAAAAGGGAACTTGAAAGAATTGACATGAAAGTAGAACTTCAAAACGAGAAGGGTGAAAAACCACTTAAAAATTCGGCAGCCTAACGGCGCCACTTAAAACTTCAAAATACTGAATTGAAGAGATAAAATGGGGTCTCTCATCATATGATCATAAAAGATCAGTATGATAAATTTAGAGATCATACCCCAACATAATAAAAAGGAACTTGAAAGACTTTACATGAAAATAGATCTTGAAAAATGAGAAGGGAGAAAGAGTCCGTTACAAAAATTTCGGCAGCCTAACGGCGCCACTTAAAACTTCATAAAACGAAATAATGAGAGTAAGAGGGGATCTCTCATTATATGAACATAAAAAGGGCAGTAAGAGGATTATAAAAGAACATCCTCCAACATAAGAACATGTAGCATAAAAGGAATGACATAAAAGAGATTACTTGAAATGAAAGAGAGAGGTCGGATCCCTTACCTTAAAATGTAACTCTTAAACCTCAATGGTTGGGACCTTGAGGGCTTGGGGGCACCTTGGGAGGACTCCTTGGGAGGTAATGAGACCAGAACTTCGTTGGGGAAGAGTGGGGAGTCGAATTGATGAGAGGAGGGCTTGGTATTTATAGGGAAAGTGAGGGGACAAGGCATTAATGGCCAAGGGACACCTCACATGTGCTTTTCTCAAACTCATGTGCTCTCCCTTGGCATTTACCATGGAGTTAGGCCACATGGGGCCCCCACAACAATAATTCATCACCCTTGGCCGGCCAACCCTTAAAATATCTCATGACATCATCATGACACAGCTATGATGTCATTAAACATACTGAAACCCTAAAACTGCATTTTTACTATTCACTGAAAAATTCATCTTTCTCAGAAAAATCCCAAAATTTCACCTTAACTAAATATCAATGCTCTGATTTCAAAAATGAACTCCATTTTATAAAAATAATTTTCTAAGTATTTTTAAATTTATTTTTAAATAAAAACACTATTCACCGAAAATTCATTTTTTCAGAAAAAACCCCAAAAATTACCATAACATAATATCGATGCTCTGAGTTCAAAAATAAAGTCCTTTTTATAAAAATAATTTTCTAATTATTTTTAATTAAATTTTTAATTAAAAAACACTATTCACCCGAAAAAACTAATACTTGAATAATAATTTATGAAACCGTTATTTAACCATTTTATTGAATCACATTACTTAATCAAGGTGTCTAGATTATTTTAAAACTTTCTTTAAGTGAGATTACTAATCCATTTGGTCATATTTCTAATCCTAATCATAAAATCACTATTCATAATTTACTATTCATCAAAAATCAAGTTGATCTTATTAGACTCTAAATTTCGTACTGGACATAATTGTAGAAGACCATTTTTTGAGAATCATTACACATTTTAAATTATTTAAGGTTTACACAAACATTTTTTTTAAAATATCCTTTTGAAAATTCATCAAAAATATGCATACTATTTTTATCCAGTCATTTGAAAATTCATAAACATCATCATAATAAGAAATCCCAATTTTTATTTAAAATAAGGATTACACAAGGCAATTTTGGTCTCATTACATAGCCCCTTATAATACCAGCATAGGACCTAAGAGTGAGGTGTGCTAGGGTGATAGAATCTTGGGGCGGCTCAGTCAACATTGCCCGAGTAGTAATTTCTATCAGTTTGAACTTCTCGCGAAGATGATTCCGTTCTAGCTTCACATGATGAAGTTCATCTTGGATTTGGTCCAGAGCAAAGCCCAATGGTGCTACCTCCTTCCCAAGCTCTGTTAGATGGGCTTCGATCGGTCCAAGACTACTAGGTGAGGCCATCAAATCTTCTTTCTATAATAGTTAACCAAGATTACTTATATTTGGAGACAATAATCAAAAAATTTTGTTCACAGTGGTCATATTGACCGATGGTCATATAACAGTCAAAACCCACTGGTCTCATTTTAATTATAATCATGTTTATCAAATAAAACATTTTTGTTGAGTATAAAAATAAAATAAAATAACACATGAAATTAGGGAACAAGATTTATTCAAAATTTCGGGCCGTTACAATTTTTATGTGTATCAAAATATTTTTTTAAAAATAAATTATAAATAATTATTTTTCTAATTTCAACATAATTTATAAAAAAATAATAAAAATCAGATATAAATAATGATAACCTTGAATCACTGGCTATCCCTCTTCCATCTATCGACTTACCATTCGATATTTCGTCACCACTACCGTTCCCTTTCTTGGATCCACTCCCACTATCTCCCCTCATAGTTTGTAATCTCTCTCACCATTCCCTCCACCAATTCTCACCCTGCCAATTTATTTATCATTAGATGATAAAGGAATAATAAATGAAGCCAATAACCAAACCAAACATGGTTATGTCACAAGTTTAGGAAAGGGGGCAGGTGTCACATGCATGGAAAATGACATCGTTCTACACCGACCTCCCAATGTTGGATGGTTCAGAAGGATTTTTGGTTGGGCCCCTATGCTTTGCCTGGTAGGCCCATGTGTGGAGTTTTTTATGTGTTTTCTAAAAGATTTTTTTTGAAAAGAAATGTGCAAGTCAATTTTTTTAAATGCATATGAAAGGCGACAGGTCTCCTATCGCCTTTAAACTTAACCAAAAGGAATTAGGAGTGCTACCACCTTTTAGCAAAAAAAATATATTCATGTTTTTATATTTATAAATATATTGGTTTTTATGTTATTATTTATATGTATATTTTTAGAAATCACTTTTACAAGGTTTTATTATTCATTTAGTTTAGTTAAATACTATTTTTTTCATTATTAGACAACTATAATATTATTATTCTTCATAATTATATACATTATGATGAAATATCTTATGTTTGTGCCACACTTTATGATATCTTATTTTTACCATGCTCTTATGATATTTGACTTTATGACATGTTTTTAAGTGATGCTTTATAATCATTCCCCTTTTGATCCCATTATAGGATTATTGAATCTCATGATATATTATCCAATTTTATCATGTGAAAACCTTAACAAAATTTATGGATCACCCTTTGTATTATGTATGTATCTAAGATATTCCATTATAGTAAGAGTAAGGTGTGGTCTGGGAGAATATATGGAGATGGAAAAAAAATTACATGTAATTGTTTTTATCATGTACCCAATTCCCAAAGATGTTGGACCTTTGGATTTTTTGGAGTATTATATATATTTTTATGATAAAGATGATGTAATAATATGTATATAAGATACGGGTAATTATAAGAAATATTTTAATAGACTTTATCATTGCAATAGATGAAAATGTTTCTTCATAGTAAATACTATAATTTTTTTGTAACAATTTCCACCGGATGTTATTTATAAGTAGACACCCATATATCCATATTATTTTTCTTGTGAAACCCCACTTAAACCCTTAGGTATAACCCCTTCATGTGTATCCACCAAGTTCTAAACTTGGTTTATGTATCTAGAGTTTATTTTAGATTCTATAGATTTTAACCATTTCTTAGAATTAGAACTCTCAATGTACTCTAAATAGGTAGTTGGTTTATTATCTATGAACATTACTTCGTCACCATTTTTTATAATAATTCCACTTATCTTAGGCTCTTTATGAATCCTACTAGAGTACTGAAGTTATTGTGTAATATGAGTTGGTTCTTCTTACACAACTCTTTATGGAACTGACTAAACTTCCATATCAGGAGAACTTCCTTTTTTGGTCCTTAACTTCTCCGAGATCAAGTTTCATCCCACTGGTTGCTCAATTAATTTATTCATTCTCAAGAAATATACTAGATCCATCCACAAATATTTTGTGTTCTATTAGATTATAGATATAATTTCCCATAGTTTTCTTGAGATAGGTAATAAATAATCATTTCACAAATTTGGGGTTATGTTTTTTAGAAACCAATTTTTGTACGAGTGATTCAAATCGGCAAATATTAATAAAATATATAATGGGACATTTACTATATAATATATCATATAGGGTATTTAATACCACATTAGATAGAAAATAGTTATGTTGAAATAAAATTATATTCCTAGTATACCCCTATAATTATATAATAAGATCACACTAACTCATAATTAATTTAACCCTATCCAATCATGCATGATTCATTATCTTAGACAAACTATTCAACTATGGTTTTCCATGATGAGTGAGTTATGAAAAAATTCCACAATCTATCATATAATAAGTGAATTCTTATCTCATGTATTCAACAACTTGATTTGTTCAGTGAATATTAATACTTTTTCTAAATTTATTATGTAATTAATTCAAAAACTCTTTGAAATTTTCAAAATTTTCATACTTGTGCCTCATCATAAACACATAAACATACCAACTAAAGTCATTAATATAACTTTTCAATTACCTAAACCAACAATTCAAAATTCATCAATGAGTACAATCAATGTCTATGAGGATATATCATCCCACATGGTATTATATTAATGGTACGCATGTATCAAGATCATTGAGGTCCATACTAGGGTAGAGTCTAATGTCCTAGAGAGGGATGATCCTCAGGCACTAGAACATTGACTATCGAATTATTTTCATATGTGTTTGTGGGAGGAGGTGTCAATTGGGTATCTTCATGAGCACCCGATCTTTCTCCCACTAGTGTCCTAGAAGGACCCACCATCATCTCCTGGGGGAACCATATAGGCGATGAAGGATCAGGAACCCAAGTTGGAGAAAAATATGGATATCCTATCTAGAAAGATATATCCCATGAAACTTGATGTACATACACAATCAGCTGAGGCTGGACTACTAGAGGTCTGACATATTCTTGTGGAATAGGTGAGGGATCACGTGTCGCACAATACAGTCTACAATGTCATCGTTATGGCTCCTCACCATCAATATTTTCTAGAGGAGGTTCCTGAGTATGAACCTTCACTCTCTGGGGTTGATGATTGAAGATGATCTCATGAATCGCATGATAAGTTGGCACTAGCCCTAGAATTGTAGTATATATCACTGCCAGGAAAGAAACCCCCTCCTTTTTATTAGATATGTGGATAATATCTCATACTCTAGTATGCTATAAAATATTCGAAATTAATTAGAAAAAATAACAATAAAAAAACTAATGGAAATTTATTAACTTACAATATCTTGAATCCCTCTGCCATGTTGAGTGAGATACAGTATAGACTTCAGTCTATACCATGGTTCACTCTACCTTCTATAAAATATGGAATAACATTGTAGGTAAACCTTGGATACGAAGCACTAATCATCTACCCCATTTATTGAGAAACTTATCATGTCATCAATGCTAGTCCTAATCTGACCTCCCTATCATCTTCAAGTCATGAAAATCCCATGTCTGTCTCGGCAGAAATGGAATGGTATGAAAAAACCCAAATATTCGCATGGCTATATTAGGATGTTTCCACTAAATAATGTGAAATTTAATGGGTGGAACTGCATCCACAACATCAGGAAGTCCACTATTGAAGTATGCTAGAAACTGGTCTAATAAAGCCCAGTATGGCTTCCATGAAATATGAAATGACATGTGAGATTTTTTAAAAAAGTTCCATACTAAAAAAAATTAATCATATTATTTAATTTGTTAAAATATGATAGATTTTATATGCTTACCTCTTTGGGTAGGAGACTATCCAACTTGAGATTTTATACACCCAAATGGTTTTAAAAATGCTGATGAAGCTGTGTTTCTGAATCAACCTATGAAATACAACATCAAAAGTGACAAATAATAAGAAATTAACTTTAAGAACTCCTACAAGAATCAGATAACAATAGAGATGAGTGATCATAATAGAATCCATGCAAAATGTTATGCAACACCTCTATGGGCTGAAGTTTACTAGTGAGATGAGGGTGGAGTGTGGATATACACTCCCATGCCCATGTCTTGAGAAGGATGATGTATCCCCCAAGATCTTTTTCGTTTGTGTGGAATTTCATGCATAATGTTCTATATGTGTAAGTCAAGAAGGAAGACCCCCAATTTTATATCCTGACCCAATAAAATTCCTCTAGTATACATTGATACATCATGTGTACATGCTTCCCCAAGTGATCAGCACACAGGGTCCTTCCAATGATCCGTAATATATATGCATGGTCATGACGCATGAGAGTGTAGTTGTCAGCATCATTTTGTAAATGTGAATACTGCCTCTCAAGACAGCCCATGGATATCGACCTTCCATCTATAGTTGTAGGGTTGGATAAAATTTAGATACCTAATAATCTCTAAACAAGTTCAGGATAGTATGCACAAGTGGGTCCAATAATGGCTTCCCCATGGATAAGAAGACCAAGGACTACCCCATCCTTAATGGTGATGGTCATCTCTCCCTTAGGCAAGTGGAATGTGTGTGTCTCTAGTCTTCACCTATCCAGGAAGGTATAAAGTAGGTTATTCTCAACAAATATGAAATTAGATACTACAATGTTGTAGAAACTATTATGAAATAGGTATGATATAATTGTGGTTGGAAGCAACGTGTGATGAAAATGGTGTGATCAATGCACACTTATCTATCAGACCTCACCACCATATAGCCCAACCTAGTAAACATGCATAGCCTTCTTAGTGAGTAGTTTAGTATACACCATATGTTTGTAAAAAATTAAATGATTCATAAGTATAAATTGTAAATATAATGTTATTGTCAATAGAATTTTATGACTTGTAGAATATAAGAGATTTCATGTTTATTCACACTATTTTATGAATTTATTTTTTACCAAAATAAAAGGGTAAGTCTTTATATTTTTTAAATCATATCTATAAAGTGTTTTTAATATATTTTTTACCTAAAAAGGGTGTTTTGTAAGATATGGGTTAATATATTTATATATACAAACATTTTTTCGTCAATATCTAAAGGTTTATTTTAAAATGGAGAGATTTGTAATTTATAAATGATTTCTCACATGATGTAATGTTTCATGATTATTTTCTAAAATGATTTATTTATGGTTTATCTATGGATAGATTGATTATTCTCTCATGTCACCTGATAATCACTTCTCATATTCCTTTTAATATGAATATAAAAGGATTATTGTTATTTCAAAGGAAAAGTATTTATAAATGTCATAAAATTATACAAAATTAAGAATCTTATATTAAGACTATATAATTAAAAATATTAGAAGATCACATAGTAGAAAATAAAACATTGTGGCTGAGAGTGTGAACTCGATCCAACAATGTTCAGGAATTATTTCTGGTTATGACCTTCTTGATGACATATTGTGCATCTCAAAATTTTCCCTTCTTCTTGAGGCTATTCTATCTCATTATGCATCCAGTTGAACTTTGTTTTCCCCCATTTATGAAACCTATTGATGTCAAGTATCACTATCGGCTGGCCTTTGGTCGTTGAAAAATATTGAAACTCTCTAATAGGTGTACATGGTGAAATATAATAGTGAGAAATGGTATTCATCTGGTACACTTAATCAAAATATTCCTCCCATGATATTTCCATAGAGGTACATGTTGTGATGGCATGTGCGCATGGAAACCGTAAGGCCTAGAATTTTCCACATTGATATTTCATCGATTTCATTAATACCACAATTTTCACACCGATGCTATTTTTGATGGGGTCAGAATGCTCTTGATCTTAAAATTGAGATTTTTCTTGGGGAAAAAGGTTGACATGATATCTAGAAACTTCTTCAATGTTATTTTTAAATCTCTCATTGAATGTGCCTTTCATACCTTATCCCCTACTAAATTTATTCCAAGGCAAGTTTTTTTCTGTCAATGAAGTACTTCACACACTGATAAAATGTCTCCTAAACTAGGGTAGTTATAGGTAAGTTGTGAATTACCTTGAAGACACCATTTATGAACTTTACAATGTGTTTGGTCATGCGTCCATACTTCTACCCCCATCATATGGTATTGTATATTTTTCTTTTGGAATACACATCATATAATCAAACACTTCTTGATTATCCTTGACATTTTTTTGAAATGATATTTAAACCATTTTTTATACAACTCATATTATACAAATAAAGGATTATATTTCACATAAATTGATTTTATCTTTACGTTGAAATAGTAAAAATTAACAAATACATTGAATACTAGGCCTCATGATTTTGTTATTCATTGGTTTTTTATGGAATGTTTTCTACACGCTGTTAGAAATGTGTCTAATGTAGTACTAATGATACACATTTGGGGGTAATCATATATTAGGGTCCACATTGATTGCCTAATTTATTGTACGATGCTGATCAGATATCAAATAGACACCCCAAATGTGGGTGAAATGGTTTCCGATACATGCCAAAAAAAAATCCATGATTCATAGTTTTCCTTCTCTAAAATGGAAAATGAAAATGGAAAGGTGAATGTTTTCCATCTTGGGTTGCCATAATCAAAAATATTCCCTTGTATTTTTTATATAGAAATGTTCCATTAATCTGTATGAATAGTTTTCTGAAACAAAAAAGCATAGATACATGGGAGGAATGCCTAGAATGACCAATGAAATTGAGCACAAGATGGATCAAGTCAGTTATATTGAGACACATGTTCATTCTTACAAATATGGAAGAAAAATTGGTTGTTGTGTCTCAGTATGGATATTAATTATATAAACACCTGATATAAGTCATCCCAATCATCATAGACCTTCACAATTGCCTTATGTTTCTCCATCTATGCCTTAATATAAGAAATTTTATAATCGAAATTTTTTTCTATCCTCTCTTTCAAAATGGATATAGGAACATGTTGGAATTCCCTAATCATATAAATGATAATAGATGACACAAATTTATCATTCAATGAGGTATGATATTTTATCATGATTGACTGAATGCAAGTATGAGTTGCCTCAATTTTTGAGATTCTCCAACCTCTAAATGCAAAGTTCATAATCTCCTTCAAATGAAATCTAAAATCATCCTCATATTTGTCACACTATGTGAGGTATTTTTTATAGTCATATTTTTAAAATATATATCTTCATTGCCTCTCAATGTGAAATATATTTAGAATTATTTTAATCTATATTTACTTGGAAAATCTCTTCTAACATATAAGGTTTTGTCCAACTCACTAAACCTTTCTGGTACAACTTCAGGAATCTCAATTGCATGTGTGAGAACATTGCAGTATAATTAAATAAAATGTTACATTACTTTCATTAAAGATTTAAAGAGTGGTGGATGATTTATTGTGGGTTGAGGAAACTGTACAACTAATGGATTTCATGAAACTTTCTTCCCAACTTTTGTTTCTCCCTCATCATTAGAACTGTAGTCGTTGTCTGTTCCATCACTAAAAAAATACTCATTGAATGTTAGATTTACATGTATATCTAAGATATCATCTAGGTTGTCCTCTTTCGCATCATATGGAATAGCCTCAATTTCTTAGGGCGAACCTTCTTCATCCACTCTGGTAAGTCTACATCTTCATACAATTGGACGTTGTTTTCATACAGTAGAAACATAAACATATAACTCCCACATGTTACCATATGAACATTGGGAAAATAAATTTATTTCATGGACCCATTGTGCATCAAAAACCAATAAAATATCTAGATTCCATAGTATAGATGGGAATTACACACTAAAATATGATACTAATGATTTGTTATATAAAATATTATTCAAATATAATTCATAGAATATTTTTTAAATTGAAGTAAAAAGATAAGAAAACACCAAATCAATCTATTTATCATTGATAAAATGAAATTTTTGATCTTATAAAGTGACATAGATAAGAACATACACATTAAATAACATATGAATGCTTTACAATATATAATAAATACCTTGATATTTTTCAATAGAACATGGTTTGGATGATATGGGACTGACTTCGAAAGTGAGGTAAAATTTAGGCTATTTTCAATTGGTAGTTTAATAACATCTTCCAAATGAATTTAATTAACTTAGGAATTTTAAAAAAATCATCATTCTAATGAAATATGTTAGATGTTATCTTAGATTTCATTAGAAGTCTGGAAACTTTTGAAAATTATTATGTTAAGTATATTCATTTAAAAGATGTTTTTATGCTACAAATTAAAAAGAAATTGGATTTTACCTCACATCCTAATTAAGGCTCATCCTATCTAAAACATTTTCTATTGAAAAATGTCAAGGTATTTTTTGTATGTGGTAAATAATTCAGGTGTTATTTAATGTGTTTGTTCTTCTCCATTTCACTTTATATGATCATAATTATTATTTTATCAATGCTAATTAAACGTATTTGGTTTTTTCTCTTCTTTTTTACCTTGGCTTCCAAAACATTATACGAATACTATTGATAATGAGGGATGACCATATAATATTTATGATACTAAAATTTAGAACATATTATTATATCTTAAACTGTGATACTACTGTTTCATAGTAATATTTTTAACCATCCTATTGGTATTTTGGTAGTTCATAAATAAAATATGAATCATCAAAAGCATATCCCCCAGGAGTGTCAAACTAGGTGTGCAACAAGGCCCATTGTCATGTACCAGGTTACCCTGAGTCTGGCCTGGGAGACCTTTTCAGAGTTGTTACTCCTATGTTCATCTGTTCCAGAGCCACATCTACTTGTTTGTATCTAGATAGGGATTTGATTGCTTAAATAACTACACAATATATAAGTTACCAATTTTTTAGAACATTTTCTTATATCCTAAAAGATGACACTAAACATTACTTAACCATTAGTTAATTATTTGTTAACCATTAGTTAAATATTGGTTAACCATTAGTTAAAAATTGGTTAATCATTCTTTAATCATTCCTTAATCATTCTTTAATCATCCTTTAATCGTTTTTATTCATCCCTCAAAAATTCTATAATCATCCCAAAATCATTCTTTAATCACTAATTAATTATTCTTTAATAATTACTTAACTATTATTAAATCACTACTTAATTATTTTTTAATTATTAATTAATCAATAGTTAATCATTACTTCTTTATTCATTCCTTAATAAATCTTTAATAATTACATTATCATAATTTAATCACAATTTAATCAATACTTTATCAATATATAATCATTACTAACTCGTTGTTTAATAATTCTATAATCATTATTTAAACATTACCTAATCCTTAATTAATTATGTATTAATAAAAAGTTAATCATATAATATTCATAAGTTAATTATAATGAGCTAATAATTATATGTAATCATTTTTTAATCCTAATTTATTCATTAGTTAATCTATACTTAATCATTACTAATAATTAATATTATTTCTATACTATATATAACTAACTAAAATACATAATAAATAAAATATTTCAAACTAAATAAAAATAATTCAATTAAATAAATATATATCTTAAAATTAAATAATAAAAATAACTCTAAAAGAGGGTTTCCAAAAACCAAGTCTTCTTTTAGGCCACTGGATCCACTGTGCATGAATAAGACTTCTTCTAGAGTGGGGGATGATGTAATGTAGAGATAGGGGTGTATTTTCAAGTGAGAAGTATTGGGGGTTCCCTTTTTTAGGGTTTTAAGAATAAAGAGGCAGGGACACCTTTCGCGTGTACATTAAGTTAAAGGCACCCCACCCCCTCTGCCTTTCACTTTCTCTTTAAGTGAAAGGCGAGAACCCCCTATTCGCCTTTGCCATGTCACCGATCTGGGGGAAAGGTAGAAGGATATTGAAAGTTGGAAGACCCCCTACCATTTTTTGAGCACATGTTTTTTAAAAAATTACCTACAAATATTTAAAAAAATCTAAAAACACATAAAAAAATCCCCACATGTGTAGCCCTAATGGGTTGCAGCGAGTGAGGGGTTGTCACGTGTCTCACAACAATTTTGTTCCAGAATTTGTGAAAGGCATGGAACCGCGACGTATGGAGTCTACTCCCCTTATCATCATTATTGTTTACACACATTCAGAATTCTCTTATTCTCATGAAAAATGCAAATCCTAGTGACTAGATGATGGAGTTTCACTTTTCTCTGCCACTAGGTGTTATTTATTTCTCTATTTCACCGTCAATTTTTTTTATAATTAAAAAGAAAAAGTAAACATATTATTAATAAAAATAAAAAACACATTCATTATCGTTCAAATTTTTTCCCAATATATTGGTGTCAGTAGCAAAGAAAAATTCATCGTGGCCATAAAAATGGTTGGGGAGGGTGAGGCTGGTGTTGATATTTTTTAAAAAAATGTCATGGAATGGGTGTGGGGGCATACTATTTGAGCTAAGAGAAAAATAGGTTTAATTTAACATATAGTTTAACATTTGATCCTAATGACCTACAAAAGGACGAATTGAGTAATAACTCAATATTCACTTGATGTACGATAAGTAAATCTAGTTGTACACTTTAGTTGATAATCCAAAGTAATGTTCATTAAATTTTTCAAATTCTATTTAAATAATATTTAACTTATAATTATATCTGTGTACCATATATATTTTATATTTTATTTTCATCATATAGTTTATAAGTTAATCAATGAAAATATTATTACATGGATAGCCTCAAATGAAAATCATCGATACTATATTCGACACATTGTGAGAAACGTATGAAAAACTTTTCATGATAAAGTTATGATAAATGTTATCACGGATCTTAATATACAATTTGATTGTTATTTTTTGTACTATGTCAACATAATGATAATATTAATTCATGTATAAGATAATCACTTTCCTCTAGCATATGAACCGGATCATTTAAGGTTTGATATGCATTTGGAAATAATTTGTAAGGCTAATCAGGGGTATTATTACATAATGTGGATTTATACAGAGAAAGAGATATTGACATCCAATGAGGGGATGATATGAACACACAACCTCAAACATTGTGCAGTGCATCGATTATTTCTTCATGGGGATCTACAAGTTACCTATAACTGGTTTAATTCCGTGGATATTTTATCATTGTGTATAGTACTTCAAAGAAATAGGAAGAAAGAATGGTGATGATATTCTTCAGAGGATGTGAAATGGATGACAGTTTCAAAGAGAGATTTATAAGAACAATGATGAATCTTACACTAATCTGATACGATTTTTCAACTGAGAAGCAAGTTTATTCAAAGTGAAAGAGTGTGAGAAAACCATCATTTTTTTTTTCAGATGCAGCATAAGTGCTTATTGAGGCTGATCCCGACTAATAAATTGTCATATTCAATGGATCATTCTCATATTGTATAAGAAATTAACTTCACAAATAACATATTTTTTCATAGAATTTGTACAATGTAATATGCTGGAACTAAGAGAAGATATTTTCACATTAAAGTTTTTAGGATTAAACTGATACCTTCTTAATTTAATTTTCATAAATAATATTTATAATTTTATTAATTTATTTCTTTTCTTTATTAGTCAATTATTTTCTTGTCCAAAATTTAAAAAAATGGCTAAGTAGGGAACTTATCATGACAACCTGTCGCATGTGTAATGTACTCATCATTTGAATAATTTTTACTAACCATAAAATTCAAGTAACAGTGTGGAACCTACCACACATTGTACTCCAAATGACCTCACTAAACAACTTATTGTGTGTTAGATGATAAAATTGTATATAAGTCATAAACTGACCGCACATTGATGAACCTACCATGCAATGAAGAATCAACTTACCGTATGAACAACCAACCGACCATGTGAGTGGTAAGAAATATTTATCTAAGTATTGTAATGACAATGTGTATCTGTAATTGTAGTAACCCCGAGAACCAATACCTACTACATGATTATATTTACCTATCACGAGTATAAAATAAGTGACCATGTAATGTAAGAAGCCACCACATGAAGTCACGAACCTACCATATGAAATAATGGACCGAACACATGAATAAATGAAGTTATCATGGCTAGTTATCATGTAAAATGACCATGCCAACTGACCGTGTGAAGTTTTCATGCCAATAGACCATTCCTAGAAACCATGAGATAAAGTAAATGTGCCTAGGTAAAGACCAACCAACCATGTTTAACTTAGAAGTGGAGCCTTTTCAAATCTCCAGGGACTATATTTTGGATCATTAATTACAAAGTCAGTGAAATTAAGGCTACATTGAATTTCCTCTAACAACTACATTGATATGAAGTTATTTTTAAGATAAAGAATTTCTTGTTGACAAGAGGGTGATGCATATGATTTTACATAGAATAACAAAGAAACATTCATGTGAACCTATTCTACATAGAGGATTCACTTAGAACACTTCACGAAACTCTTTTTTTCTAAATCTCATGTTCCTCTTGTTGAAGGTAATTTCAAAGCCAAATTCTGGGACCCTTGGACAACTGAAGCTATTCAGATTGAGTTTCACCACATTTTCAAATTTATTATATCTTTTTATTTATATTTAAGCTTATAATTCATGATTTTTTTTATTATAACCTATTTATCTATAAACAGAGTCTCTTATACTAATATATAGAGTGATTGACACTCTCTTTAAATTATTTTCATATGTACTCCCATGTATAACTATAAAAGAGGTCAGGTGTGACACGAACTCTTTATCTCCCCCCAAGAACTATGGATGAGGATTGTGTATATCATGGGATGTATTAGTACACACTACTACAAATATTCCCTTTATCAGTGTGCATAAAGGATTTTAACAATCCTAAAAAATAATTGTTAATCACAACACTTATAAGGGCCCCACATGAAGCAGTGTGCTATTTGTATAACAACACACTGTAGTAACCTGTAACATGTTCAAAAAATATATAATTTAATTTAAATAAATTTTACATCATGGATACCAAAAAAAATACTATATACATTATAAACAATGTTTTGTATAATTACATTTATGGATATTACCAACAAACATTTAAAAGCATTAATGTTTCATCATTTTTATGACCTGTGATCCCTATAAAAAAAGTCCACCCATGTTATCTATTTCCAAAAAAAATAACACCATCTTGAGGAAAAGAATCCACCTATATAAGAAAAAACTTATGTTAGTATCATCATAAATAAATAAATTAATCATTAATATGAAATAATGCATTAAAAATGTCAACTTTAACTAAAAAAGAAAAACTTGGAGTTATACCAGTCACACATTCTATTTTATTAAAGTTTTATTGATTCCAACATGTCAAAAATGAGTTTTGGATCATTTACCTAAAGTAACAAACTAATGAAAATGTGTTTGATCAGTTTTGAGTATGACAACTATTTTTTAATGAAATTAATGTCAATTTTAAATAAAGAATCACATGGAGTTATAATAGGGAAACTGTGTGTGGGATTGAGGTGTTACTAATTCCTATAAATCAAAAATTATTTCTGGATCATTTTCCTTATGTATCAAAACAACCAAAATGTGTTTCCTGGGTTTTTAGTATGTCACTTGTGTTTTTTACTAAAATGTCATTTGAAATTTGAAGAACACACTTTGAGTCCTAATGGTCACATCATTTATCGATTTGAAATGAGACTACTTATTACACATAATAAATTTCTTATGATTTTTTTTCTAAATTATCACGAAATCAGAGCACATTTTTTTGATTTTCAGTGAGTGATTCAGGTTTTGAACTAAAATGTCAATTTTAAACTAATAATTCAAACTTCGGTCACACCGATCATACCATGTGTTAGATTGATGTTTACTTGGTTCATACACAATAAAAATTATTGATGAATCATTTTACTAAATCATAATAACAATCTAAATTCGCTTTCTTTGTTTTAAGTAGGTCAGTTTTGCTTTTTACTAAAATTGATGGCAATTTTAAATAAAAAGACGGGCTTCGAGTCATACTGGTCACACCGTATGTAGGATTGAGGTAAGGTTGAATCCAACATATCAAAAATGACTTATGGATCATTTTATTGAAGTATATGAATGATATGAATGAGTTTTCTTAGTTTTAAGTAGGACAATTGTCCTTTTTTTACTTAAATTGACATCAATTTTAAATAAAAAGATGCACTTGGAGTCATATCAGTCACAATGTGTGTCATATTGATGTACGGTTGATTTCTACACATCAAAAATAAATTATAGATCTTTTTTAAAATTATAAAAACAATTTGAATGTTTTTTTTTGAGTAGGTCATTTTTTATTCTTACTAAAATTGGTGTCAATTTTAAATAAAAAGACACAATTTGAGTCATACTGGTCACACCGTACATTATATTGAAATGAGGTGGATTCCTACACATTTCAAATGACTTATGGATCATTTCAATAAATTATTAAAATAATATGAATATGTTTTATTAGTTTTTGTTAGGTTAGTTCTTCTTTTTAATAAAATTAACATCAATTTTAAATAAAATGATGCACATAGAGTCATACTAGTCACACCGTGCATAAGATTGAGGTACAGGTGATTCTTACACAACTAAAATGACTCATTGGATATTTTAATAAAGTATCAGAAAAATATGAAAACATTTTTTTAGTTATCAAAATCTGATTTGTTCTTTTTGCTAAAATTAATTTTAATTTAAAATAAAAAGAAACACTTATAGTTATATCAGTCACACTGTGTGTCAGATTGAGATTTGGTTGATTCCTAAATGTTATAAATGAATGATGGATAATTTCCCTAAATTATGAAAACAATCTGAATGCATTTTCTCAACTTTGAGTCAGTCAGTTTTTCTTTTTACAAAAATTGATGTCAATTTTAAAAAAAAGACGCACTTAGAGTCACACTATTCAAACCATAAATCGTATTGAGGTGATATTGATTTCTACACATCTCAAATGAATTATGGATGGTTTTACTAATTTATCAAAAAAAATGAATATTTTTTCTTGGTTTTGATTAGGTTAGTTGTCATTTTTACTAAAATCACTGTCAATTTTAAATAAAAACACACACTTGGATTCATACCAGTCACACTGTGCATAAGTTTAAGGTGCGTTTGATTCCTATACATCACAAATGACATATAAATCTTTTTAATAAAGTATAAAAACAATATAAAAATGTTTTCTCAGTTTTGAGTAGGTCATTTATCCTTTTTACTAAAATTGGTGTCAATTTTAAATAAAAAGACACACTTAGAGTTATACCGGTCACACTATGTGTTAGATTGAGATGAGACTAATTTCTACACATCCCAAATGACTCATGGGTAATTTTTAAAAGTATCAAAACAATATGAAAGATTTTTCCTAGTTTTTAGAATAGAACTTGTTGTTTTTTCTAAAATTAATATCAATTTAAAATTAAAAGACACAATTGGGGTCATATTGATCACACCTTGGATCAGATTGAGTTGTGGTTTATTGAAACACATCAAAAATTACTTATGGACCATTATCCTAAAGTATCAAAACAGTACAAATTCATTTTATTAGTTTTCAGTATGTCACTTTCTCATTTTTCTAAAATTAATGTCAATTTAAAGTAAAAAGACACGCTTGGAGTTATATCGGTCACACCGTGCCCCAGATTGAGGTACTACTAATTCCTAAAAATCACAAATAAATTATGGATTATTTTCTAAAGTATGAAAACAATATGAATGCTTTTTCTCGATTTTGACTATGTCAGTTGTCATTTTTACTAAAATTGATGTCAATTTTAAATAAAACAACACACTTGGCGTCATACAGGTTACACCATGCGTCAGATTGAGATGAAACTAATTCTTACATGTCTCAATTGAATTATGGATTATTTACCCAGAGTATCTAAACAATATGAATAAATTTTCTTAGTTCTGAATAGGTTAGTTTTCCTTTTTAATAAAATTGATATCAATTTTAAATAAAAATATTCTCTTGGAGTCACGTCGGTGACACCGTGTGTCAGATTTCTGTAAGGTTTATTACTACATATAATAAATGATTCATGGATTTTTTTCCTAAAGTATCAAACTAATCTGAATGTGTTTGTTCAGTTTTTAGTATTCCACTTATCCTTTTTACTAAAATGTCATTTTAAACTAGAAACACACAATCTGACTCATACCTATCACATTTTGTGTCTGTTTGACATGAGACCGATTCATATAAATAATAATAAATTTATGAATTGATGTTCTAATTTATCAATACAATCCAAGCGTGTTTTCTCAATTTTCAGTGAGTAAAACATTTATAACTAAAAAGTAAATTTTAAAATAATAATGGGCATATGGAGTCATATTGGTCACAACGTGCATTGGATTAAGGTGTGGATGATTCGTACATGTCCTAAGTGACTTATGGATTATTTTACTAGAGTTTCAAAATAATATAAATGAATTTATTTGGTTTTGAGTATAGAAATTGTCTATATTACTAAAATTAATGTTATTTTTAAATAAATAGAATCACTTAGAGTCATACATATCATACCATGGGTCAGATTGAGGTATTTTTTATTCCTACACATCCTAGAGTCTCAAAAAATTCATAAATTCCAATGCTACCATGGTTACCATTTTATTTATTTGTCAAACTATAAATACTGTATATTGAGTTGATGTTCTTAACCAAAAAACCATTATCATTATTGAAAAACAGAAGAGTAGAGGAAGCTCTTCTACCCATTATATCATGAAAATTCACCATAATGGGTACACTAGATTCCTCTACTCTTCTAGTTTTCAACAATTAGGATGGTTTTCCATCTAACAACATCAAATCAATATGATGTGTCGGTAGGTTGACAAAGAAAAGAAATGGAAAATGTTGTCATTATCTCAGTTTCAGTCTTAGAGTCTAATCTATCATGAGCATGAGAAGATTGGAACAAACCATCCCAAATCGAACAAAGGAATCAAAATTTATATGAAAACAATTATTATGGGGTAAATACTAAAAATAATCAAATTAAAAAAACCTGAAACAACCCACTACTTCTATGGAAGTCACATATTTATACTATTTGTATACATTCTTGAATCATTTAATTGTTGTTATTTTCTCAGTTGCAGTCTCAAAAGAGCATGAGTATCTTCGAGTAAAGAACCCCAACTCGATAAAAACGAATCCACTTGTAGTGTTGACATTTATCAATTTCCTTCAAGTTACCACCACCAGCTTTGAAGGAAAGTGATAAATTCCAACATTGTATGGGTGAAAAGTTTTTAAGAGAGAATAAATTTTCTATTTGATTAGCCAAAATTTTTATTTATATTACTTTAATCTAGTGGAGAACATATTTTAATATGAGAAGAATCATAGAATATTAAAAAAACTTTTACCATCTCATTGAACTCTAAGTTGAAACCTCGGTGTCAAATCTCTTATGATAAAGAGAAACTTCGAACAAACTACCCCAACTCGAATAAATTAATCCACCTATATAAGAAAAAAATTCTTATGTGAGTAATATAAAAATAAATTAAATTAAACATAAATATGAAACAGTCCAGTACTTCTATGAAAGTCACGTCTTCATTTTAATTTTGTATATTCTACCATTAGGTATGATACCCATTATTTTATAAGAAAGTCTCTATCATCTTGTGAATATGAGTCTTTTCAATAGTCACATATGTACTGTAAAAATATAAATACACAAAATATTAATAAATATTTTAAATTAAATAGTAATTATCTTTGAAAATACATATTCAGGGATGCTAGTTTTTTTATGGAATATGATCTCTCTCTTAAATTTAAAAATATAATAACCACAATATTTTCCATTTCTTTTTTTTAAACACTGGATAAATAATGGAAAAAATAAGTAAATTTTTTATATTTGTTCATATAATGAAATCTTATTATAATAACCACAATATTATCCAGCTATTGAACTTGTCAAGATCCTTTTTCTTAACCCCAATCATAATTCCTTTTATTCACGATATTTATACACCACCCTATCATAAAAGAATCCCCATTAAAACATAAAAAATATATAACTTCTATTTTAGTTATAAAATGTTGGATGTAGTGTATTACTTATTGAAAAACGTCATCATGTTTGGTTAGTTTATTGGGTATTCATGCAGTGAATCTAGGAAATAAATATTTGCAGTATCAAAATTGACTATAATTAGCATCCAATGTTTCCTAAAAGAAAAAAAATGAATAATTAATGAAATAAATGAAATTATATTTGATATGATTAAATGGTAGAGTTTAACCCCTACACATTAGTATTAAGAAGAGTTTGTCATCCGTAAAACATTTATAAAATAAATTATATTTAGTATTATTTAATTAAGTCATTAATTAAATAGAATTTATTTATGGTTCTTTAATAAAATAAACATTATTTAGTATTGTTTATTTAATATATTTGTTTTTATTACAGACATGCTTTAAATGTGTTTAAAAATTTATAAAGGCCAATTTTTTGAGCTAATAAAGGTTAATCATTTGTAACTGCATGAGTAGATACTTTTTTAGAGATACACATCATTCATGATATATATATATATATATATATCAAAATACATGTATAAAAATATATTTTTCTTTGAGATTATTATATGTATTTTTGTGAGATTTCATTTTCATGTAGGCTAATATAGGATATTAGAGGACAATCAATTTTTTTATCAATAAGTCAATATAATAGAAATTAGTAAAAAATTCCCAAACCACTCTAAGATGATAAATAACACCACCAAAAAATAATAGTCACCTCAAACTACTCAGGAGTTTCAAGATTCTTGAATTTCTAAAGATAACTAAACCATTCCATAACCTCATAAGGATATTACTCACCATGAAAAAGGAAGCATGATGACTCGATAATTCCTAAGGTGAAAAAGATCATTCTCCTACCACTCCTTTCAAGGTTTTGGAAAATCCAATCACTAGAAAAAATACATTAAAATAATAAGAGGATTTTTTCTTATTCATATCCCCATAATGAAGTTTCTACCCCATATCAAGAATTTTGATAGAGGTGAAATTAAGCAACATGAAACATGAATCTATCTCCTTCATGTTTTAAAATACACTCAAGTCACATAGTCCCAATGCACGCTAAGTGGTCAAATATTAATGCACAATCCACATGAGTAAAAAACATAACAAAACAAATTCAAAATTTTCATTTACATTAAAATCACACCCCTATCATAGGAGGGTTGAAATAATTTTTCACATATATTCACACTTTGAAAGAAGTCCAAATTATTCAAAATGAAATCTATCTTTTCATGTTAAATCGTTTCCTCAAATTCCAAAAATATTCTATATTTTTTATTCGTTAAATCAATCACATCTCAAAAATTTCAAATTAAATACATTCATTTTTACAAGGAAATATTCACACATGGTTTCAAAAATTAATGCATTTCTCATAATCCCCTTTTAATTTCAATACCCAAAATTTTATGTAAAAATGAAAAGAGAAGAGAAATCATATTTAAAACATTTCACAACCATTAAAACACATTTAATTCCCTAAAAAAATTAGTTTAAAAAAACTCACTCAAAAAAATATCATTTTGCATTCAAAAATATTCTTTTCCAAACACAAAATAAGATTCTAAGTCCTAAAGCTAAAAACAATTCATATGGAACCATGAAATTCAAGATCTCTTACATGAAAGTGATTATAAATCATTTCATTTAAATAAAAAATCATTATTCCATAAATGAACTAAGATAAGAATTAGAAATAATTTACTAAAATCACAAAAATAAAACATTTCTTAATAATAGACGAACAATGAACATAATCATTCAAGAATAATAAAATTATTATAATAGAACAAATCTAATTAATAATAATTAAAAAAATTGTAGAATAAAATTGAATTTAATTATTGTATTTTCATTGAAAATTTAGTGTTCCATATCCTAGCTGAGATATTCCTCTTTCCTTATCTACTTATAACATAATTGCATTGAAATATTTTTGGGTTCTAGGGTATTAATACTTCAATTGTTAGCCTCAATTGATTTTTGTTGAAAACATAGAATCTCTTTGGAACTCACTTGAACTACCACTAATTATACTTCATTAGAAAGTTTGGTTCACTCCACATGGCATATAGAAAAATTAATGAAAGGGAATTCAAATCAATTAATATCAATCAATTCCATTGGATTCAAAGCTAGGGCATCAAGAAAGCAAAGAAAAAATATGGAGGAGTAAAATGCACGCAACATATGAGAGTTTGGTTCTTCATGATAAAGTGAAACGTGAGTAGGGGAAATGAATGAAAAAAATATGTTCAAACCAGATAATACCTTATATTTGGAGGTCTGATGACAGTAGTAAGGTCTGGCGGAGGGGGTGGTGGACGATGGTGGGGGCAGCGGAGGCGACGGTGGTTGGGGCAGCGGAGGTGGCGATGGGGGAAACAGTGGAGATAACAGATCTCTTGTTCAACAAAAGGTTATGATGCGAGTGGTGGAAGATTTATGATAAGGTTACATTTATAAGAACACAAAAAACGTTTATTAGTGATTTTTAGAAAGCACTGATAAAGGATGTTTTTGTCGGCACTAAGAAATAAAGCATTGATAAAACAAACCTTTATCGGCACTTTTTTAGCGTTGATAAAACATGTCTTTATCGATGATAAAAATATAGCACTGATAAATACCTAATGTTAGTAAATTGTTTATAATTATAAAATTATAAAAAATATATATAATTAAATTTATTATTTTATAATTATTTAAATAGATATAACAATGTTCGTCCAGCCAGTAGCCAAAGCTCTTGACTATTTAATAAAATTAAGGAGAAAAGTAAGAGACAAATCAAGAGTGAGGCATGGTCAAAAAACCAATCCATCACCCAAGAGGAAAAGTTACATATCATAAAGATCAATGTCATCACCATGGCCATAACCATAGTCTGCACCATCATCATCTGACTCCCATTTAGATAGTGTTTTTTTATTAACGAGTGTTGAATACATCTCTTCAAGCCTTTGCTGCCCTAGTGTAAGTTGATCTCTAGAAGAATGTCTGGTCGAGCACCCTCGTTCATCAAGCCAATGTCCCCAACCCCATCCTTTGGGGTACCTCCCCCTATATCCAATTATTTGGAAGAAAATCTCATTTATCACTAGCCAGGTCACCCGTCCCAAAATATAGGGGGACACAACTACCCTCTGCAAGAGGAACAGAATCAGAAACAGGAGACTGACCTTATATCCGGACATTAAAAGTCACATTTTACCTAGATAACCTTTTCTAAGGAGGGAACATCTATAATATTTAAATAGATATATATTTATTAATATTTATCAGTGTAAATAAATAAAAACTTATTTAAATAATTATAAAATTATAATAAATATATACAGTTAAATTTATAATTTTTTAATTATATATGATAAATATATTAATTATGTATAATTATAAAATTATAAACATAATAAGTATATATATTATAATTTTACAATTATTTAAATAAATAAATAAATATTTATATTTATATATAAATAAATTTTTTAAAAACATTTTTATGTATTTATAAAATTATATATATTTATATAATTATATTAAATCAAAAAATTATAAATATAATTAGTATATTCATTATGATTTTATAATTATAAATAAATATTTATTTATTTATAGTTAAAATTATAAATAAACATATATTTATTTATATAATTATAGGATTATAATAAATATAGTTATTATATTTATAATTCTATTATATATATTTATAAAATTATAAATATAATATATATATTTATGATAATCTTATAGTTATTTAAATAAATATAAATTTATTTATGATAATGAGGTGGTGTTCAAGTGGTGATCACCAGAAATCTTGGGGCATCATTTGTCAGGAGTCTTGTGCTCGACTCCTGACTATGTCCTTTATGGGGGATTTTTAGGTATTTTAATTTGGTAGTGTGAAAAGGGATTTGTGTGCGTGGCTAGGGTGGTAGGTGTTGGGGAAATTCTATGATGATGAGGTCCTTGGCTTAGTGAGTATCAGAAGGTGATGAGGGATGACCTGAATGATGAAGGGAACACATTGTGGGGGGGGGGATTTGCAGTGGCACAGCACACAGATAGGCGGAAGATGCTAAGAAACATGGTGATTTCTAGTCAGGAGTGACACTAGGTGTGCTGGTAGTGACAATGACCAAAAGGCACTTGGGACAGTAGGATGGACTTCGACAGTGGGGGGACATAGCTCCACCACACGATACAGTTGGTGCAGGTGGCCCTCGGTGGTAGTAGGGGTTATGGCGTTTAGGGATTGGATTGAAGGCAGGTTGTACATGTAGTGATGCAGTTTATGGATTTCATATCCACGATCCTTCAGGATAATAATCTATAAATAAATAAGGTCAGATGGTTGGGTTATCCTCTTGGGGGGGCTATGCCCCACCTTTCTGGCCCACGTGTGTGGTGTGTGTGTGTTTGATGTAATTGTACCTCAAAATAACCTAATATGTATATATATATACATGTGTATATATTTATACTTATAACTATATACAAATAAATATTTATTTGTAATTATAAAATCGTAATAAATATATTTATTATAATTTTATAAATATTTACACACACACACACTTATATATATAGAACTAGGTCTAGGAAGAATCCAAAGCTCATGAACATTTATTAAAATTTATTGAAAAATAAAAGAAAACATAAGAAAATAATGATGTGGTAAAACACAGGGACATGACCTCATCCCAGTAAAGAAACAACATGTAAAAAATCACTTTAATCATGATTAAAATCATAACCAGGATATCCAACATCATCGATATACTCCCACTCTGATTGAGAGTTATTTTGATTGAAGTTATTAATATAATTCTCCTGCTTCGGGATGAGATGAATGGTGGAAGATGTACTTATTCCATGCCCTCTTGTGTCCTCCCGTCCACATCCTTAGCCACAATTTTTTAGATTACGCCCCGCCTCCAAGTATTAGGTTGTTGCCAAGCCCTTTCCAGCTCTTCCCTCCCCAACTCTTCCATATGATCATTAACATTTGGAGTCACAATGTACATATAGGGGACTAAAATTTCATTACAACTAGAAACAATAGCTACCACCAACACCGGGTCAAGCACTTGAAATGTGCTTGAGGTGGTAACTTTCACCATACCTTTACTTTTCAAAGGGAACTATTCATAATTCACCACAATCTTCATATCAGGAAGAGGGAAAAATTATCCTTACCCTTCCAATAAGGGGAACTCAAAGATTTTTCTTGGATCAGTTCCCTATCCAATTTAGTTTGGATATCATTTTAGATCTTCTCTAAAACATCAGAATCATAGGAGGGAACCATTTGAACTACAAAATCCCCACTATCATTCTATTTATCTTTTTCATTAGTATCCATTTTATCCTAAGAAACCTTGGAACCTCCATCAGAAGTAGAGCTTTGCGTACCATATTAGAAAAAATATGGATTACTGGTAATTGTGAAATGTTCTTCCTCACGACTACTAGAAATTGGGTCCATTAAAAGATGAGGGTTGGTTATATCCACTTCAACCACTTCTTTAGAGCTCGATTTCTTTTTTCAAAAATCAACAGAGTGACTTTCCATCCCACAAAGACTATATACCATCCTTATATGACCCTTTTAAAATGTGCATCCTAAGTAGTTTCACTCTTTACATATGTCAAGAGATTTTTCATAATCAACCCAAAGATCAATTCTATTATCATCCTCAGTCAACAAAAAGGACATAAACAAAGGAGAGTTGAGATCAACTTCAACCTGTAGCCTAGTAAAGTGACCATGCCTTTCTTTTTCAGATTCATTTTCTGTTCTGATGGGAATTCCAATAGACGATGCAATTTTCCTAAGTATTTGAGGATTCCAAAAGAACCAACTCAAACCACAAACACATATCCAAACATTAGTGATCAAGTTATTGGCATTTAATGAATTAAAAATTGGATCCCAGTCTTGGAGTTTGAGGATCACAAGGTTAAGGTTAATGAAACCATATCACCGGGCTTTGGATTTCAATAGATCCGATGAAAAAACAATGTGAGAGTAGTCTCTACCCAATGAGGTCACTTTCCAATCACCAAATCCCCAAAATTTCATAAGCTGATTCATAAGTGAATCTAGATTCAAGAAATACTTCCCTATAAGAGAAAGATGAGAGATAATTTAATTCTTACATCATTGATCCATTATGATAGAATACCAGATATAGATTCAACAAATTTTGTATCTCCTTTTTGAATGATCTTATAAGGGAGCTTCACATGACCACGAATCCCATCAAATGCACATTTAGCTGAATCCCTATGACCATCTAGAATGTCCCAAACACCATTGGATGCACCATCTCACTTCATCTAAGACACCAAACCAAGGTTTGGGGAAGAAGTAGTTGTTAATCACACATTCAGGATCTAGGACGAGGCATAAACCACCTTAAAAGCACAGAATCAACTAATATAAAGGAAATCACTTGCAGCAAGAACATTCTTCACGTTGTTGTCTTGATCTAACAGTGACATAGTGGATCTCTTCAAATACCTATATGAAGAGGGAATCATATCAATAGATCTAGCACTCGTCATCGGCGACATCGAGGTGGGAACCGGCAATGCAATGGTCAACGTCAAAGGCCGATGAGTAAATCGAGTTTTTAAACAATAAAAGATATGACATTTTGTCAAATCACATTGAAAGTCAAAAACGACGAAGGTTGGCTGGTGCTGAGGGAGGTAAGGTTAAAGGAACCCACAAAGCACCAGTGTGGATCACCACCAATGAAGTCTGTGCAAAAGGGAAAACTTGAATTTCCATGGGGGACTCATGAAAGCTCTCGACGACCCATCTCCTCTTCCACACACACACACATTATTTATAATTATAATTATAATTATTTTTATATATTTATATAATTATATATATTTATAAAATTTTAAAAATTATAAATATATTTATTATAATTTTATAATTATTTAAATGTATATTTATTTATAATGATAATTATAAATAAATATTTTTATATAATTATAAATACTATTTGTATATAATTATTTGTATATTTTAATTATAAATATTATATATATATTTATTAATATAAAAAAATATATTTCTAAAATTATAATAAATGAATTTATTATAATTTTATAAATATTTAAATCTATATATATATATAGTTATAATAATAATTATAGGTAAATATATTTAAAAAGTATTTATATATAATTAAAATTTTATAATTATAAATATAATAAATATATTTATTATTTGAATATATTTATTGTAATTTTATAATTATTTATGAGAACGTAATAAGTTCATGTATATAAAATGAATGAATCTTTAAAGTGTCAATTTATAAATGAATATTTATAATGATCAGTACATAACATATGCATGCATGTCATCATAATATAGGTAATCATAACATTTGGAACACAACTCACAATTACATCTACAAATAAACTTTATAATCATATAGCGTCAATTAAACTTACGCATAAATATTTAAACTTAAATAATGATAATAATTTCCATGAATATGATCATTATCTCCTGATATATATACATATATATTGACTAAATTCATTAGAGACATATATTTATTTAAATATAAATTTACTTATTTTAATTATAATTATAAATAAATGTATTTATATATAATTATAAATATAATAAATATAAATATAATAAATATAAATATAATAAATATATTTATCATTTAAAAAAAGTATTACATTTTTATAATTAATTAAATATATATCTATTTATTTATAAACATACAAATACTTTTTTTAATACATTAAATATATAATTGAATTTTTTAAAAATATATATTACAATATAACATATTTATATTAATTATAAAAATTACCTTTTTAATTAATGTATATAAATAAATATTATTTTTGAATATAATTATAATAATTATATATACGTTAATAATATTTTTTATAAAAATCTTTTATCAGCACTTTTTTAGCGCTGATAAATGTGAACTTTATAAACTATTTTAGCTAGAGCTGATAAAGGTGAGGCCTTTATCACCACTTTTTCTCTTAGGGTTGATCAAATTTTGCGCATCTTTTCTCAGATATGTGGTAGTAAGAGTTGTTTGTAAATACCTGATCCAGTTTGTGGATTAGTTTATTTTATAATTAATTACTTTCTAGTAGGTGATTGTCAAGTAGAGGATATTAAGTATTTGATTAAGAATCAACTTTTTAACTTTATATTATGTGATTTATTATTTTGTTTTCACTTCCTTTAAATAACAAATCAGTTTCAGTATAACACTAATTAAAAAAACTTTAATTTGATAGTCGACCTTAACTTGTGTTTTATATAAGGTGTTTGATTCAATCAAATTAGTTTTAAAATTTTGAATGAGTTTTCAAACTTGTTTTTAACTAAGTTATGATCAAACTACTAAGATCCTTTTTGAAATATTATATTATATATTTCTATAGTTTTATTTAACTAAGTGTTTTTATAAATTGGGAGATTTATGTTTTAAAATCTCTTTGACATAAATTTTTAATTAGAAACTCAATTCACCCCCACACTCTTAGGTGTTCCACTTTGACCAACATTTGATATAAGAAGATATATATTTTTTTCAAATACATTTTACTGTGATATAGCTGTATTTAAATATCATAAATTTCTTTTAGATCTAAATTTCAGGATTTATTGGTAATCATAGACAAGAAAGAACTACCACTAATCAACCTTCTTATTTTAATGGGACTAACTATTCTAAATGGAATATCTAGATGAAAATTCATTTAAAAGCATGTATTTTGATACATGGACTATTATTGAAGATAAATATGAAAAAACAAAATAGGTTAGTGTCATTAGTGGAATAAATGTGTTATGTGTTCTCGGTTTTTTTAGTGTCATAAATACCTATTACTAGTTGCATATAATCATGTATATCGATGAGTATATTAGTATCTCCATATTCCAATACGTACCATGGTATCTCTTTTGATCCCCAAAGGGTAGCGCCAAACACGACATAGTGATGAAATAGGACAAAAAATTAGATTCCTTCTGGTCACTGGAAGCAAACACTATACAGGACCCCTCACAACTACAGGCCTGACATGTGACCACTATATGATATATCTTATTGTAGACGAAAATGAGCATGTGGATGAATTTAATGCAGGGATGGAACCACTGGGATGAGAAAAACAGATCCATCATCAGACCCATCAACGAAGCGATGAGGACCTACATGCATGGGAGAGAGAGTGCGATTATATTTTCATGGAAACCAATAGGTGGCGGTACAACGAGAGAAAGGAGAATGTCTTGTTGTTGAATATGGATATCATGGAAGAGGAGGAAGTCCCAATGGGGTTGGTGAGGAGGCATGTGGAAAAAGTCCATATATAACGTAAAAAACAAAAAAAACCCAAAATAAGGTTTGGGGTAAACTAATTTGGAAGGGTTCCTTCCTCCATTAAAATGTTCCTAAAAGAACCCATTAAGGTAACGTCTTCTTTAATGGTGTTTTAAATAAGGTTTTTTCCAAGACAACACCTTATTTAATATATTTATTAGGAAGGAATCTTCTTGCAAAGTTCCTTCTTAATATGTTTTATGAAGCTGTAATGAAAATGAGTGTATTTTTGAAAAAAATTATAAAAATGGCTCTCCCTTATTTTAAAAAAAAATATTTTATTTATATATATATATATATATATTTCAAAAAAAAAATAAATCAATAGCATTTAACTATTTTTTAGTATAACTTATCTAATATTTAATTTCTATCATTACTACCTATAAAGAAATCTATAATTCTGAAAGAAACCCTCACCCAATGCTTCCTTTTAAAAGAGGACTTATCCTGGAAATCACTTTGCATTTTTGATGTGGGATTCAGGTTCTCCATTTTCTGCAGAGAACATTCTGCATTTCTGATGTGGGATTCAATTTCTCTCATTCCTGCATGGAATTAATAATATATTATTATTAATCATTTTTGATCTATTAATGTTAAATATTATTTACAAATAAATAATAATTAACTATTAATGTTTACTACTAAAAATTAATAATTTAATAATTTATATTAATAATACTTTAAACAATTTTACCTAAAAACTAATTCATTATTCATAAATATTAATAAATTATATATAGTTAATAATTATTAATCATTTTTGAATCTAATAATAATAATATTAATTATATTAATTATATTATTATTATTTTAATGGTTGAGATACAAGGCCTCTTTATTTGAAATAGAAAAAAAAGGAAATAGTTAGAAGGCTACAAATAGAACCAAATGAAACAAAAATAGGCATCAAATCATTTCTGAGCAGGCGCTCATACTATAAGGTGTGATACGTCCTCTCATACCACGAGGGTGTCATCCTCTTCTCGATGTTTTTGTAGGTTCTGGGCCCAATGGAAGCACATTGGTGGGTTTTCCCAACTTTAATTTTAGTGTAAAAAGTGATCAATCTGAGATCCGTCACGATGTAAAATGACATATCTTTGGAATAGAATGAATAATGAAAAACCAAATAGGGAGTCCCAGAACCATAGAGATAGGATCATCATATGTTTTTTATAATTAATTTAATTTATTGAAAAGAATTACCATGATGGAATTCTTTCTTCATTGATGTCTCCAATCACGATCCAATGTGATCTGTCGTTGAGTCATAGAATCCAAGTGTAGGATTCCTCTAGCAGTGATCCACATGTGCCCCACATGTCTCTGGACATCGCCGAAGGGATCTCCAAGTGCTAGCGCAGAAGAACCTTCACTTGTGAAGTCCGCCTTCGATCGCCTTGATCCAGTGGTGATGGATATCTCTCGATCTTGAGAGCGTTCTCAGAAGAAGGAGTTCTTTTAGACTTGATAGAACTCTCCAGAATTGTTGTGCACAACAATTGGAAAAAAGTATTGGGGTTGTGAGGATATTTATAATTGTGTTTGAGTTTATAGAGTTATGACACTAAAGAAACACGTTACGCATTTTATTTATTTCATTAACTCTTATTGAAAACCCTCATGTCCAATCATTAATTCCTTGAAATGCACCCACACTGATTATAATAAATATCATTTAATAAAACAATATTACTTCCTCAAAAACCCAACTAAAAAACTACATGGCGTGTAATCATTAATACACGGCGTGTACTTGTTTTTTTATTTCATTTATTTCCTCCACCACATTTATTAGACCTTGAATAATGGATATTTATTTCTGAAATAAATGTAACTACATTACTCGCTAATAAATATATTATTTCACCCACAATATATTCTCTCAAATAACTAGTTTTGAAATAAATGTGATCAGGAATCCTTGAATAATTATTAAACCATAGTCGGGGATAATATTTATTCAACTTGTTAAATTAATATTTAACTGAGATACATGGAAACACTTATTGTGTGACCCTCTAAGACTCTTCCTTAGTGGCATTAGGTGGATCCTGCCTAAAGTCCAAGGTTAGCATCTAGTAACATGACAATGCACCCAAAGAGAAAGAAGTTAACACCGAAATGATGTGTCACCTACTACGAATGCTTACCGTGTAATGTAATACCTCTGTCTCAATATCTATAATCAAGCGGGTTGCATGCTAGTGCCATCAACTTGTGTGCTCGATTGTTCTTTCTTTGACTTCCCGGAATTGAAATCACCCATAACTTACAATGGTCATGGATTTATTTAGGCTATATAAATTCCATCAAAGGGCCTGAGATATTTACTTCCATTATGGAACAGAAGGGACAAATCCTCTCTCGAATTATCTATTAATGTAGTATTACTCGTGATGCACCCAACGTATCGTACATCGCTACGATCAGTGTGTCATCACAGTTTTCATCAGTACATCTAAGTGCACAAGTTGTAATACCCATTAATAATAATCTTAATGCCTAATGACCAATACACATGTCCGCAGATAAGAACATCCAATGACACTATGAAATGTGGATTTCCAACTAGCGGGTCTCATTCTCATAATATCCTCCTGGATATTACCAAGGGTACACACCATGAGAAGGTGCCTCAATGTTTTATGAGTCCTCAACCCTAATGGCCTGTATTATTTGTGTCCCTCAAATAAAATCATCCGACCATAGAATATATATTCAAGAACAGTGGTATGGCACTTCCAGGTTCTCACCATAGCAGGGATCAACTATGACCCTTTAATGCAATAGCTGACTTTAGGACATTATCACATGCATTTTCACGCAGAAGAACAATCAAGATGTGATAAGGTATTTATTAATGAATAAAGTAAAAATTAGTTGGTTCTAGGCCACCAACTCTAACAGACACCTACTTGGACTAGAGCCAACTGCTAACAACCTTTAACCCTCTAGCTCTCACATGATATTTATGCTTCTACTGAGATAGGCCTTAAGTCATGGTATCTGCCACATTTCCTTTTGTGGACACTCTGCTCACTACAACATCACCCATTTGATAGAAATCCCTCAAGAGGTGATACTTCTGGAGTATGTGCTTTGTCCGTTGATGCGACCTCAGTTTTTTTCAAGATCCAACGCAATAGTATTATCACAATACAAAGTGATAGGATCTTTACTGCTAGGCACCACATCAAGATCTTGGAAAAAGTTCCAAATCTAGATGGCTTCCTTGGCTGCATCAGAATTCACTATATATTCAGAATTAACTATAGAATCTACAACAACTGAATGCTTTGAACTCTTCCATCTCGTTGCTCCTCCATTGAGACAGAAAACATATCTATACTGATACTTCAGATTTTTTCTGATCTGTCTGAAAACCAGCATCATCATACCCTCTTATGACAAGATCCTTGTCTCCTCCATACACTAGGAACATATCCTTAGTTCTTCTCAGATACTTAAGCATAGTCTTAGCAGCAGTCCAATACTGTTCTCCAAGATCTGCTTGATATCTTCCTACCATGCTCAGTTCATAGGCAACATCAAGCCTGGTACATAACATGGCATACATGATGGATCCTACAGCCGAATCGTATGGGATATTACTCATTCTATCTTTCTCATGTTGTGTCTACGGATACATTTTCTTATAAAGATGAAATCCATGTGACACTAGAACCAATCCACTCTTGGATTGTTCCACACTAAATCTATTTAGTATCTGGTCAATGTATATTTCCTGACTTATGCCAAGAATCCTCTTGGATCTATCACGAATGATCATTATCCCTAGAATGTAGGCTGCTTAACCCAAGTCCTTCATGGGGAAACACTTGTTCAACCAGTCCTTAACTGACTGTAAGACTGGTACATCGTTTCCAATAAGCAATATTTCATTAACATATACCACTAGTATAACGATTGCATTCCCATTAAACTGCTTATAAACACATGGCTCACATTCATTCTTAATGAAACCAAATTCCTTTATGGATTCATCAAATTGAGTGTTCCATGACCTGGATTCTTTCTTTAATCCATAAATGGATTTCTGCAACTTAAAAACCCGTTTGGATTTACCTAGTGTCACAAACCCTTCTATTTGTGTCATATAGACATCTTCCTGAAGGTTCCCGTTAAGGAATGCTGTTTTTGACATCCATTTGCCAAATCTTGTAGTCATGGTAAGCTACTATGGCACTTATAATTCTTATGGATTTAAACATGGAAACTAGCGAAAAGGTTTCATCATAGTCAATTCCTTGATGTTGTCTGAATTTTTTAGCCACTAGCATTGCTTTACAGGTGCTAACTTGACCTTCCATGTCCATTTTTCTCTTGAATACCCATTTTCATCCAACATTCTCTATATCAACCGGATCATCGAACAGAACCCAGACTCAGTTCTGATACATGGAATCCCTCTCAGAATTCATAGCTTCTAGCCATCTTGCAGCTTCTGAGCTTTCTACTGCTTCCTTGTAGGAGAAAGGTTCATCATTGTCCAACAATAATGATTCACCATCCTCAGTGACTATGAAACCAAATCTCTCTGGTTCCCTTACCTCTCTTGATATCCTACGCAATACTTGTGTTTTTGGAACCTCTTCCATGGGGACCTGTGGAACTTGTTCCTGTACTAACTTTTGTGTATCTTGAGCATAAACTTCGTCAAAGGCAATCTTACTCCCACTATTCTTTTTGAGGATGTTCTACCTCTCAGGAAAGATGGCTTTCCTGGCGAAAATCATTTTCTTGCCAAAAGGGTTATGCAGTTAATATCCTTTCATTTCCTTGGGATATCCTATAAAGATACACCTCGTGCCCCGGGGTTCTAGTTTGTTGCCTGAGAAGGCCTTAACAAACGCCTCACATCCCCATACACATTTGTGCGATAAAATGGGTTTCTTTCCATTCCATAACTCAGAGGGAATTCCATTTTCCACCTTATTTGGTACTTGGTTTAATGTGTTTGGTGCAGTTTGTAATGCATATCCCCAAAAGGATAATGGAAGATCTACATGACTCATCATAGACCACACTATGTCCAACAAGGTGTGGTTCCTCCTTTCACTAACACCATTCCATTGTGGTTTATAAGGAGGAGTGAGGTGAGATAGAATCCCAGATTTCCGTAGAAGATCGATGAACTCGTGGTTTAAATATTCTCCACCTCGATCCGATCGAAGTTTCTTTATCTTCTTACCAAGATGATTTTCTACTTCATTCTTGAATTCATTTAATTTCTCTAAGGCTTCTGAACTATACCTCATTAAGTAATCATATCCATATCTACTCAAATCATCAGTAAAAGTAATGAAGTAAGAATATCCACCTCTAGATTCTACTGAAAATGGTGCACACAAATTGATGTGCACCAATCCTAGAAGCTCTGTGGCCCTTTCACCTTGTCCACCGAAAGGAGTCTTGGTCATTTTACCTTGTAAACAAGCATGACATTTATCAAGTGGTTTTAGCTCAGAAGAGTCTAAATAGCCATCTTGGCAGAGCTTTTTCAAGCATTTCTCATTTACATGAACGAGATGGTGATGTCACAACTGGGTGATGTATGAGTCTTGTGAGTTTGTTTCGTTATTAATTACCAACACTTGGTTTTCATAATTTAGTACATACAAACCATTATTTAAATGTTCCATACCATAACATATGTTGTTCCTATAAAAGAGACAACCCTTATTTCCAAACCTGAAAATAAATCCATCTATATCCAAAAAAGATACATAAATTATGTTCTTGGTAACACTAGGCACATAATAACAGTTATGTAAAACCAAAATCATCCCAGTTGGAAATGAGAGGTGGTAATCGCCAATGGACAATGCAGCCATCCTAATGCCATTGGTAGCTCGAAGATCCACCTCTACTCTTGAAATCTTTCTAAATCTACTTGGTTCTTATATTTAAATACAGATGTGAGCCCCACAAGCTGTATCTAATACCCAATGTATATAAATGGAAAGATTTCACTTGATAACGAATGCACCTTTAGAGTCCCCATGCTTCTGGGTGTAGTTCCTCTTCCAGTGGCCTTACTTTCCACAATCAAAGCATAATTCCTCCAATTCCTTTCCCTGTCTCTGGATCTTCCCCTTCTTGGAAGGACGACGCTCGGGGGCTTCAGACCGTTTATATGTCTTTGGCCCCTTTTCCTTGTCCTTCCTTTTCTTATTCACCTTAAGGATTTTGGGTTTTTCACAACCCATATCCTTATCTACTTGGAGAATTAAGGTCAAAAGTTCTGATAGAAACTTCTCATTGTTGCTCATGTTGTAGTTGACATAAATCTTGAAAAGGTATTTAGAAGTGATGATAGGATGAGATCTGTATGCAACTCATCTGGGAATTTAATCCCTAAGATGTCTAGGATTTTGATGTAGCCAATAAACTTGACTACATGAGGCCCATATAGTGCAGACTCTCCAAGATTATTTGTAAACAAAGCATTGGAGATCTCATATCTCTCTTGTATTGCCTTCTCTTAGTAAAGATCCTTAAGGTGAGACATCATGTTATACACGTCCATGTTTTCATTTTGCTTCAAGATCTCATTAGACATGGACGATAGCATGAAACATTGGAAATCTGTGGCATCATTCATATGTTTCATATAAAGAGATAGTTCCTCATCACTATCCTCATTTCCAGGAGCAACTGGAATAAGCCCTTCCAGCACATACAATTTCCTCTCGTGGCGAAGGATGATGCGTAAATTCCTCTGCCACTCATGGAAATTGGTGCTGGTGAGAAGGTTTTCCTTCTCAATATGGTTCGCAATGATATTTCTGAAGCCATTTTTTTACCATTTCTACAAATTAAAATGAGAAAAGGTTTAGTAATTTATTATAAAAACTGAGACAAATAAATAAATTAATACTTATTAGTCTCCCACTATTTTATCGAAATCCAATAGCCCTCACCATTGACTTTGGAATATTCTGTTTCCTAAATATTCTAGTGGAAAGGATCCATATTTCCTTTTTCATTACCCCAACTAGGGTTGTTCAAGCAACTTGAAAGGGTTTTAGGTAGGCATTCAAAATTCCAAATGCATTAACTCGCAGCTCCTTGATCCGCTGAGTGGACTCCCCAATCCTGAAATCCTTTTATTTTGGATTTACTCAACCTTTGCCTCATGGTCACACCAAGTCTTGCTATGGCACTCAGCCCTTGATGCAAACCAAGTCATGTCAACCCAAAACCTTGAATTATAATTCCCCAATAATTGAAATCACCCCAACTAGGGTTGGTCAAGCACTTTGAACTATGGTTCGATTCTAACCAAGATTATGGAAGGCTATACTGACTTAATATTTCTTTGAGGGATTTTATCCTTATACATGAATTTCCATTTAATTATCCTTGATAACATTCTTGTCAATATTAAGTGGGATATAATGAATTGGTTTACCGCATTTAAGATAATATTGACGCATAAGCCGGTATTATTTTAGTTCCATCTTGCAAGCTTGTTTAATTCATTAATTGTGTGATCGTGACAACACACCAACAATAAATAAACCATGAAACTAAAAGAAATAAAATAAATGGTATGATCATGAGATTTTTCTATCGGTTAGTTTATCTAGCGGTTGATAAAATAACCCAAGACCTAGGAAAGAAACACATAGAACCTTTTGGGTTCGTGTTTACAGCTTTCCACCTATCCAACTTTGTATCTCCTTGGATTGGTTTCACCTTGGCTCTTGACTTGAGCCACCTCCACTAGATTGGGAGCTCTATCCATTACATATGAATTTATCTCACATGTAGGTGAGGGGTAAAAAGGGTTTTTACAAAAAATAAACCTTTGTCATGTAGGCCCTACATATTTATGAGAAGAAGGCTCGCAGGCCAACAAATTTAATTTAAATAAATAAATAAAAAGAAACCATTCACATAAAAAGGTCTTGGTCTAGCTCATGATCATCCATACATGCAATGATATTACACATTAATAAAACTAGCATTCAATTCTTTAATCATTTTTGTTTAAGATAAATCATGCTCAAATCAATTAATTATCTTTAAATAATCAATCCTTTTATCTTAAACCCTTTTTCTGAATTTCCTTGAGATTCCCATCCATCATAATTTTAAACAAATAAATTCATTTAAAATTATCTTTTTACATAACTTGTACCTTGGAGGAAACCTGGTTAATTCCCTATTCATTACGCAGATGTTAAATTTAACACACATATATAAAGCACATATCACGTGTTGTGCCTCAGCTTTATGCCTGCACTATGGTACATGTATCAAGGGTTTGTATAATATAATAATAAATTTTAATAAATATATGTAATTTGGATGAGTACACAGTGTTTAGTTCCGACTACACGGTGTGTAATTTTATTCACTGTCCATCCGAAGTAAATTCCCGGGGACATGGCGTATGGATGTACTTTGGAAATTTTTGGAGTACACAACATGTTATTTTGGACACACGTCATGTAGTATCCGCATTACACAGTTTCCATCCGGGCAAGCCGTGTATGTGGTACAAGGTCTAACCCTAACCCGAAGGGACTACACATCGTGTTCAGTTGGACCACACGATGTGTAATTCCGAAACTGTGTGCCACCTATTCTTGGTCAACACACGATGTCATAAATGACTTAGATAGGATCCAATACACGACCCAATTTGGTGGATCAGTCAATGAATTGAACCTATACTACACGATGTATACTTCCAAATACATGCCGTGTATTCTGGTGTCGTACAGCCATGAGCGTTTGGCACCTCCGGATGAGTTCCTCAATTTTATTTTAATCAAAATTAAAAGAAAAAATTTGTTTTTATAAGGTGGATGAGAAATGAGAGGGGAGGAACAGATCTCAAGATTCATATTAAAAGAACAATTAACTTGAATTGAAACAAATAAAATATTAAATGTGTAAATCACCAACAGAAAACTAAATAATTATAATCAACAATATGACCCCTCTAATACCACTTGTAGGTTCCAGGCACAGTGGAAACGCGTTGGTGGGGTTTTCTAACTTTAATTTTAGCGTTAACAATGATCAATCTGAGATCTGTCATGATGTAAAACGATGGATATTTGGAATAGAACGAAGAACAAAAAGCAAAATAGGGAGTCCCGAAACCATAGAAATAGGATCATCATATGTTGGTTATCATTAATTTAATTAATTGACAAGAATTACCTTGATGGATTTTTTTCTTCGTTGATGTCTCCAGTCACGATATGATGTGATCCGTCATTGCATCGTATAATTCAATTGTAGGATTCCTCTATCAGTGATCCACACGTGCTCCACGAATCTCTCGACGTTGCTGAAGGGATCTCTAATTGCTAGCGTAGAATAACCATCACTTGTGATGTACACCTTCGATCGCCTTGACCTAGTGGTGGTGGATCTCTCTCGGTCTTGAGAGCGTTCTTGGAGGAAGGAGTTCTTTCGTCCTTGAGAGAACTCTCCAGAATTGTCGTGCACAACTATTGGGGAAAATTTTTGGGGTTGTGAGTATATTTATAATCGGGTTTGAGGTTATAGAGTTATGAAAATAAATAAATGTGTTACATGTTTTATTTATTTCATTAACTCTTATTGAAAACCCCCATATCGAATCATTAATTACTTGATATCCGCCCACACTGATTATAATAAATTTCATTTAATAAAACAATATTATTTCCTCAAAATACCAACTAAAAAACTACATGGCATGTAATCATTAATACACAACGTGTACTTGTTTTTTTATTTCCTGTATTTCCTCAACCACATTTATTAGACCTTGAATAATGGATATTTATTTCTAAAATAAATGTAACTGCATTACTCACTAATAAATATATTCTTTCTCCCACAACATATTATCTCGAATAACTAGTGTCGAAATAAATGTGATCAGGAATTCTTGAATAATTATTAAACCACAGTCGGGAATAATATTTATTCAACTTGTTAAATTAATATTTAACTTAGATACATGGACACACTTAGTGTGTGACCCTCTAGGACTCTTTCTCAGTGGCATTAGGCGGAGCCTGCCTAAAGTCCAAGGTTAGCATCTTAAAACACACCAAGGCACCCATAGAGAAAGAAGTTAATGCTGAAATGATGTGTCGCCTCCTATGAACACATACCATGTATTGTAATCTCTTTGTCTCGATATCTCTAATCAAGCGGGTTGCATGCTAGTGCCATCAACTCGTGTCCTCGATTATTATTTCTTTGACTTCCTAGAATTGAACTCACCCATACCATACCATGAACATGGATTTATTTAGGATATATAAATTCCATAAAAGGGCCTGAGATATCTACATCCATTATAGAATAGAAGGGACAAATTATTTCTCGCATTATCTATTAATGCAGTATTACTCATGACGCACCCAACGTATCCTACCTCGCTGCGAACAATGTGTCATCACATTTTTCATCAATACATCTAAGCGTGTGAGTTGTAATAACCATTAATAATAATCTTAAATTCTAAGGACCAATACACACGTCCACATATTGGAACATCCAATGACACTATGAAATGTGGATTTCCTACTGGCAGGTCTCATTCTCGTAATATCATCCTGGATATTACCAAGGGCACAGACCATGAGAAACTGTCTCAAAGTTTTATGAGTCCTCACCCCTAATGGCCTGTATTTTTTATGTCCCTCAAATAACATCATCCGACCATAGAACATATATTCTAGAACAGTGTTATGGCACTTCCGGGTTCTCATCATAGTAGGGATCCGCTATGACGCTTTAATGAAACAACTATCCATAGGACATTATCACATGCATTGTCACTCAAAATAACAATCAAGATATGATAAGGTATTTATTAATGAATAAAGTACAAAGTAGTTGGTTCTAGGTGACCAACTCCAACAATTTTTACCTGCACCCATGAGCTATCTTTATCATCAATTTTTTTCAGAAGTTGTATCCTCTTTCATGTCCCCAGCTCTAGCCACGTTGGTGCTTTCATTCCCATATTCATCTGCATCCTCCTTCAAGACTTCAACTCCACCCACACTATCTCTTTTCTTCCAATATTCATTCCTAATAGATGAAGTAAGAAGATAAAATGAGTTATAAATAAGAAAACTAGTACTTACCTTAGATTTCCAAGCATGAGAAGAGGATATGCCTGTAGAAGAGCTGGCTGCATTCAGTTTTTTCTAATACTAGTTTGTTCTCTCATTGCAGTCTTTCAAGGTCAATTCAGAGGTTTCCACATAAATTTCAACAGATCTCATTAACTTTGCATGAATATCAGGACCTGGAAACATCAATGACTCGTTAGTTATAGCCTGAATTTTAATAGAATTCAAGGTGTAATACATTTTCTTAGACTTTACAGTAATGACATTAACAGAACTAGTGTCCTACAAGCCTGAACATTTCATAGTAGGTGCAAGGAATTTTTTTGTTAGGATCTAGGTATTCAGTGATTAGGAGTTATTCAAGTTCCATCTGTATTCACCGAATTTTTCATAAATTAATTTGATTTAGGAGGACTAGAGGATACCTTATTTGCAGTAGAGGTTTTATTCTTCTCTTTCTTTGTGTGGACTTCTTTATTTTTTACCTTCTTCTATGTGGAAACATCTAACATAACCTTCCCATTTTTGTCTTGTGAGTAAAAAACTATTTACTCTTTTCTAACTCTATCACCGGCCTTATTATGAGATGAGTTTTATTTCTCTAATTGACTGTCAACAGATTCAGTCTTCTTTTGATCATCCTCAAAGGATCTTCTAAGGTAATCCTTGAAGAAGAAACCCACATTAATCGTGTTTTATTCTTCCATATTAGCCCAAGTAACAATGATATTACTAGGAGATTTAGTATACATTCGTATAACATGAGTGGATTCTGGTGTTTAGTGTTTGCTTCAATCCCCAATCTACTGGTTCGTCTAAATAATCTTCTCACTATTATCAGGGAATAATATTTTGGAGGAATGTCCATAATTAGTTTCATTATCTTACACCTTAATCTGAAAATCAGTCCCTTGGGTAGCTTAATTACCCTCCCTTCTTCTATAATGTATCTCATCGTGACCCTTCAACATACATCTACTGAAACAATACTTGACCTACAATTAGTCCTCAAGTGTCCATTTATACCAAAAACATCACAATATAAAAGCACTATTTCATACAAAATTTGAAGGCAGATTTCATCATGAGGGGTGGATAATACCACCTTATCAACCAGTTCATAACTCAAATCAATTTCAAATAAAATTCTGGAAAAGTTAGTGAAACTGACCTTTTCAGAAGCGATATCCATCCATATTGGAATGCTAATCGCAGAGGCAATGTCATACAGTATTTCAGAGTGTCATTAGACCCTGTTCAATCCATAAACTTTTACCCAAACTTGAGAGAAAGCATAATTGAAATCATGGAGACTTAAGTTCAGATTCCACTCATGGATTCTAATAGTTCATGGCTTTAAATTAACAGAGAAAAATCTCTAAGCTCAACTCTTCAATTCAGTAGAGGTAAACTGTACATGAAAATACCCTTTTTCTAGAGATATGAATTTGATATCCAGGAACCCCCAAATAGCAGCTATACATTCAATAAACTAAGAAAATTTTCCAGGTTACTCACCATAAGGTAAAGAAAAATGGGAATTAAATGAGTTCTTACAGAGATCAAGCTGCTCTGAAATCGTTCCATCCAAGGTTGAAATATGCGTTGTAGTTCTTTTTCTAACAATGCACTGAGCGATGCAGTTCTCTAGGAAGATGAAAGTGCCTATCAAAGCATCATATAAAGAGTAATCTTTTATACCATCTAAGATCTGTGCCTTCTTGGTGACATTCAAAGTGTGAGAAAATTATTGACTCCATGAATCATAGGTGAAGTGGTTTATGCTTCATTGGTGGATTAGGTCAAGAGATCTCTTCTCTAAAGATGCTTCTCATCCACCTCAATCCTCCTATATTATTTATTATTATTAAATACATAAATATTTTGATTATATATATTATTTAAAATTCTTATTTATTTATCTGTTTATTATTAAAATATTATATATATCACTATTAGGGTTATTATAAGTGATTGATAATTGTATTACAAATTATTAATGATGACATTATTATGAAAAATTATATTTTCTATCATAAAATTTTAGTTAATATATATTTTAAATTATTTTGTTAACAAATTTATTGTCTACATTAAGAATTATATTTTTTATATCATATTTCAAAATTATTATTGTAATTATTGTAAATATTTTAAAATTTAATTATTATTTACTAAAAATTCACTTCATAGAATTTAACAATAATAAATTATTTATTATTTATTACTTATTATTTTTTGAAATTATTTTTATTTTCATTTTTTATTGTCATTGTTTTAAAATTTATATAGATTTCATTTATACTATATTTCATGTGCATAAATTTTTTGAGGTGTACATGTTATGTTTTAAATTCATAAAGTTTTTTTCATGTAAATTATTATTAGTTTGTTATATTTATTAAATAATTTTTATTTTCATCTAAGTTTTTATATGTTTAATTTATTTTTGATGTTTCATTTAGGTTTATTTTATAGTTTATATTTTATATACATCCAAATTCACGTACACGAAACATAATAATGTTTCAAGTAGGTGGCTTTGAAAGCATATATATTATTTTTCATCAACATTTTTTATGAAATTATTTTTATTTTAAACTATTTATCATATATTTAATCCATGTTTCTTGTTTCATTTATATTGGTCTTATAGTTTATATTTTATAGGTTTTCAAAGTCACATACTTGAAACTTTTTTATGTTACAAGTAGATGACTTTGGAAGCCTGTAAAATATAAACAATTTGACCAATCTAAATGAAACGTAAAACATGGATTAAAAATATAATAAATAGTTGAAAATAATTGTTTTAATAAATATAATAAACCAAAAATAATTTACACGAAAAAAGCTTATTTATTTAAAACATAACATTTATACCTTCAACTTTTTTATACTGCAAACATTTTTTGTGTAAATTAAAATTTTTGGGTATTATTTTTTGACATCCATTTTATTTTCAATTAATTTTTATTTTTTCATTCAATTTTTTAAATTTTATTTATTTTTTACATATACTATATTTCATGCAAATAATGTTTTTGAAGTGTACATGTTTTGTTTTTAATCCATAAAGTTTTGGTTATGTAAATTATTATTTGTTTGTTAAATTTATTAAAAAAAAATTATTTTAAACATTTTTTAATTTTTAATACATGGTTGATGTTTCATTTAAATTCTTATTATAGTTTTAATTTTATATACTTCCAAATTCACCTACTTGAAAAATAATAATGTTTCATATAGGTCACTTTGAAAGATTGTAAATTATTTTTCATCAACATTTTTTTATGAAATTCTTTTTATTTTCAACTATTTATTATATGTTTAATCCATGTTTTAATTTTCATTTATTTTGGTCTTATAGTATATATTTATAGGCTTTCAAAGTTACATACTTGAAATATTTCTACATTTCAAGTAGGTGGCTTTAGGAGCCAATAATATATAAGCTATATGATCAATCTAAATGAAACTCAAAACATGGATTAAAAAATAATAAATAGTTGAAAATAAAAAAATATTAATAAATATTACAAACCAAAAACAATTTACATGATATAAACTTAATGATTTAAAACATAACATTTGTACTAATATTTTTTTTCTCAATATTTTTTTGTGTAAATTAAAAATAAAAAAAAAATATTTTTTTTACCTGATATTATTATTAAGTAATTATATATAGTATAATTACTAATTAACTAATAACTCATAATTATATTACTATTTTTAATAATTAGTTACTAACTAATAATTTTAAATGTTTATTTGTAATTAACATTAGTTTGTAATTAATATTTATTGTAAATTAATATTATTAAATATTATATCACACTATTTAATGAATATTTATTAGAAAATAATATTTAGTAGTAATTAGTATTTATTAGCAAAAAATTAGTTAATTAATTAATACAAATATTATAATAATTAATTCACAATTAGTAATTTAATAATTTAATCGTTATTACTAATATTTAGTAACTAAATAATAACATTAAATATTTAATAGTAATTGGATAATAATAAATTTTAATATTTATAAGTAAATTAATTATTAATTAATAGTTAATTTTTTAATTAGTAAGTACTATTTTTAGTAATTAATTAAATATTTATTAATTACTAATTAATTAATAACTAATAATTATATTTTTATTTATTATTAATTTTGTAATAAAGAATTATTAATATTGATTATTTAATTAATATAGTTAACTTGTAATTATTAATATAAAAATGCATTTAAATATTTATTAATTATTAATTAATTAATAACTATATACAATTAATAATTTATTAGTATTTATTAGTAATTAATTAAAAAAATTAAATATTATTAATATAATTAGTAAATTATTTATATTTTTTAGTAAAAATTAATACTTAATTATAATTTATTAGTAACTAATATTTATTATTAATAGATTAAAAATGATTAATAATAATATATTATTAATTTCGTGTATAAAAAAGAGAACATGAATCTCACATTAGAAATGAAAAATCTTCTATGCAAGAAAGGGAGAACATGAATCCCACATCAGAAATGCATAATGATTTCCAAGAAAATACCTCTTATAAAGGGAGCCATGGGTGAGATTTTTTGTTCGAATTTCAGACTACTTTATTGGTAGTAATACTAGAAATTAAATAACAAATAAATTCTAATAAAAACAGTTAAATGTTGTAGAATTTTTTTATTTTATTTTTTGTTATATATATACAACCAAAACAAAAAATAATAATTTTTTTTCTAAAAAATGGAAGGGAGAACTTTCTTTAAAAGTTTTTTGAAGAAGGAACTCTTTGGAAGAACACCTTCTTTATAAAACATATGAAGAAAGAACTTTCTGGGAAGGCGCCTTCTTAGTAAATATATTAAAGAAGGTGTTGTCTTGGACAATGCCTCCATTAAAACACCTTTGAAGAAGCTGTTACCTTAACATGCACCTTCTTCAATGTTTTACTAATGGATGGTGCCTTATAGTCAGGCTATCACCCTTATAAGGATTCACTCTGCAACATTACCTTAGTTTAGGAATTCATTTTCCCCAAACCTTAATTTGGGATTTTTTTTTTCTTACATTATATGTGGATTTTTTCAGGAGACCTGCCAGGGTCTGGTTGTCCTACGTTTTACTCTCTTCTTAGCAGATCTCTTCCGCCCTCACCTTGGAGAACTGGAAGTAGAGTTCGCGTTACCGGTAAACGACTTTCGCGCCATCATGAAGGGTGGATCAGGGGTGTTCCTCAGTGAGGATACAGTGGAGAAAGAAGAGTAAGGGGATTTCCTCGATGTCGAAGTGGTGGGCTAGGGATTTCTTCCACTCCACATTGGAAAATGGGGTAAAAATCCATGACATGGATGAAAAGAAGGGAGAAAATGCATGGGGGCACTTGTCAGAAGAGACGAACACAATCTCGAAGTCCTCACCGGAATAACTTTTGATCCTTCCATAGAGGCTTACTAGGATATTCCTGAAGTTATGACAAAGTTGATTCTATAAGGATGAGAAATTCAGGCCCACGATTTTGGCTTGAATGTCACTCACCTAGACCTGAAAATGAACCGAGAAATACAACTTAAAGAAGGATATGGTGGTGGTAAAATTCGAAGGAGTGGGATTTAAGGGGGAAGCAGAGGTGTGTGGAAATGAAAACACGCATAATAAGGAGAAAAATGGATGAACATGAGGATTTTAAAGTGGATCGGCCTGTTTACCTATATACATAAATGAAACAGGCTAATTTATTTATTTCACTTCTTTCTGGTTTTCATCGAATGATTAAAACATGCACACCACTTCAGTTCATGGGAATGATCCTTGTTAAATAGAGGATAAAAACTAGAAACTATCTTTAGTAGGTTTGATTATCTCATATAATGAGAATTCCTCAACACTACCAAATGATTCAACGAAGATTGTTGTTCATCGCCTCAGCTGCCCCCCATAGAAGACCCACTATAGTGGTTTCCAACAAAGGAGACTCCCAATTCAGGGAGTGTCCCCCACAATTATCCCCCTCAGGAGCAATTTGGGGTAGAATCTTGACCTGGAGTCTCCTTGAAGGTGTCAAAAACTTCAATAGTAAATCAAACACACTTCTTCACGCCAAATGATGTGGCACTTCCACCGTCTTACTCGATCTTGGGATGACTATAGGCTCCATCAAATGATTCAACCCTTGGGACTCTTTCCCCATAAGCATCATTCCATCCCCACATGAGACTTTCAACACTCCACTTTCTATGGAAATATTGTATCCCCTCACATCGAGCCAACTTAATGATACTAGGTTCCTTCTCATCTGCAGAAAAAAAATCACATCAGTCAGTTTTCGTACTCCTCCATTGGGTGTCTTCAATTTCACCATTCAACTCCTCTAACCTTGCATGTTGACCCATCCCCAAGTTTCACAGAATCTCACATCTACTGAAAAGTATAAAACGCAGCTTTCATCATACATATGTGTACTGAGCTCCTCGTATCCAAAACCCATATTTCTTCCTTTCAATTTGGATCCCCTAGTTCTTCCTTTTTAAAAATTGACATTACTTCTTTATGTGACCATATCTTTTTTAGTAATGGAATTTCACTTCTCCCCCTTCAACTCTCGCATCTAAGTGCAAGTTTCCCACTATCACACAAACTTCATCATCTACTGAAAATTATTTGATGTTCGCATCATTCTCTTCAACTTTTTCTTTCCCAGCAACATACCATTTGTGTTTTCTATAGTAACTTTTATCATGACCCTTTTCCCTCATCATAAATATGTGATTTCACTAGGACCATGTCCTCTCTATTTTGACCACCATTATTTACCCCATGTCTTCCGATATCATCTCCTCTCATGTTGATCATCTTGCATCACCATGATTTTCTCACTTGAATGCATTATAGGTCTTTAGAATGCCTCTGAATCTTGAAGCAATGCCATCACCTTGTCCAACTTCAATGTTTCCTTCCCCAAGAGCAATGCAGCAACAAGTCCATCATATGAACTTAGTGGATATGACAAAAGAAAAAGTTATTTGTCTTCCTCTCCAACCTTCACACTGATCCCCAATAATTGTGTTAGGATCTTGTTGAATTCGTTGGTGTGATCCAATACATATTTTACCTCATCTATCCATAACTGGTACAATTTCTTTTCAAGAATAGTTTTTTTGTGAGAGACCTCACCATATACCATAGCTCCAACTTCTTCTATATTTCCTTCGGTGAGGTCTCATCCAACACCATGTTTTTTTCATCATTTTCCAGACATAGTCGACTTGTGCTGACGACCCACATATTCATCTCTCCCTAATTATCATCACTCTTTGTCTAAATATTTTCTAATATAATGGTCTAATCATACCCTGCTGCACAAGAATATATTTAACTGGGATTTTCCTCAAATCAAAATTGTTCTGACCATTGAACTTCTCGATCTCAAATTTTTGTAGTGCTCCGCCACCAGTCACCGCCATTATCGTAAAATGAAACCACCACCATTGATTCTAAAACCCTTTTAAAACACCTTATTGAGTGTGAATTTTGAAACACTAACCATATTGATGCATTCAGAATGGTCTAAATAGTGGGAATCGAGTCCTGAATCACCGAAAACAGAGTACTATTTGCAGAGATATTGCCAAAACAAATTTCAACGATCCAGATTACCTATTGATGTGGCGATGATGTGGAGCGAATGTGGCACACCAGAGAAGCTCCTAGAATCATGCCACAAAATTATCGGGTGGTGTGAGTAGTACTGTATTGTCCGATATGGTGTTACTATTCACCCACAGTTTGACCAGAACTTTGACCGGCTCTACAGGGCTCGTTTCAACGCTGTTTTCAATGTCGCTTGCACCATTGGAATTATCTCATCGTCCTCTTCATGGATTTGTGACTGGGAAAATTTTCCAACCACATTCAATTTTAAGGTCACTGGAAAACCTCTCGTCGCCTCTCTAATTCAAACTCCCTCGCTCCGGCTCCCTCTGATACAAGTTGTAAGGGCGCAACAGAGTTGCGCGGCACCGCAAATCACACAAAAAGGAGAAGAAGATAAGGATTTAATGCGGTTTGGTAGTTTTTCCTACATCTATGAGAGAATCAGTGCAACTCTTTATTCTCTCCAGATCTCGTAGGAGGATCACACAATCACACCCATTTCACATCACATGGGAATTGATCCCTTTTTAAAGGGAATGAAAAACTAGATTTCTTCTGTTGGTTTGGTAGCTCATCTACCCCCAAAGAATTAATACATGATGCTAAATGATTCAATGAAAGATGTTGTCCATCACATCGGTTGCCCACCATAAAAGACCCGTTGTAGTGGTTTCCAACAAAGGAGACTCCCAAATTAGGGAGTCGCCCCACATGGGCCAAGCAGGAGGTGTGTGTGGACTAAGTGGAACCCCAACACATGCTTGTATCCAGAAGCCTTCCATATGTAAATCCATCAGTCATGATGGCAAAAATCCATGTTCAGGAAGATTGATTTATGGGACAACGACATGCAGGGACCAACATCAATACCACCCTAGACACCTCAGGACTGACAAGAACCCTTTGAATCATCACATACTAGAAAAAGTGACTCTATTTTGGCTAGCCCCAAAACCCCAAACTGACCTAAACCCAAAGGAAACTACTGAATATTCCATCATTACTTCCTCCCTCACTGGGAGAACCCTCTCTGCGTGCGTTGATGACTTGGTTTTTCCACATATTCTCGATCATTTGGGATTGTTAATATTTTTATTTTTTACTTACTTTGATTTATTTTCAGAATATCTGGTGAACCCAATTCCAAAAAAGGCGCGTGGTGGAGATCTCAGTTCTAAAAAGGGGAAAACACGGCTAACCCAGATTACAGCGGGGGGAGAAAGATAGAGGTAACCTGAGTGGTGGTTGGAGATAGCAGAAAATAATGAATTCTAGGAGGGACCAGTAGAGACAGGGATGATAACAATCTTGAATCACCGGTGATCTCTCTGTCATCTATCTACTTACCATTCCATGTATCGCCATTGTCGTTGCCATTTAGCATTGCACCTCTCCGGCTGTCTCTCCTCATTGTATGAATCCCTACTCATTTATTTATCACTAGATGATAAATGAATAATAAATTAATCTAATAGCCAAGACAAACCTTACATGCATCGGAATGGGGAAGGTGGGTTAAATTTGTTTTGTAGGTTTTTTTATCAAAATGAGTGTAGGTTAGATATAAATAGGAAAATGGGTCAAAGTGCCACTTCAAGTGGCACTTGACTGATTTCGGGAGCATAGCGCCACTTGAAGTGGCACTGATAGTGTACAGTGTGCACGATCAACACCACTTGATGTGGAGTTGATACCTTTGGCATTAGCCTCCTGGCACCACTTCAAGTGGCGTCGAGGCCTCCCCATCCCTATAAAATCAGCTCTCACCCCACCCCCATTTCTTATCTTCATTTCACATCTTCACTCTCTCTCAATAGTTCGGCATTCTCTCTCTCTACTTCAGTTGCTCTGCTTCGGTTGCTCTGCTCACATAGCTTATTCTCCGCAAATTTGAGGTAATTATTTTTTTAAATTTATTTAATATTTTGATTTATTTAAATATTTATGTAATTCATATAATTAGTTTATAATTATTGTATTATATTTAGAAATAGTAATATTTTTTATAAATGTAGTTAAGTAATTAATTAATAATAAGTAGGTAATTAATTATAAATAGGTAATGAATTAATTATAAGTAGGTAATTAATTAATTATAAGATGGTAATTAATTAATTAATAGACGATAATTAATTAACTATTAGAAGGTAATTAATTAATTATAAATAGGTAATTAATTAATTATATGTAATTAATTAATTATAAGGAGGTAATTAATTAATTATAAGGAAGTAATTAATTAATTTTAAGGAGGTAATTAATTAATTATAAGGAAGTAACTAATTACTATTAAGAAATTAATTAATTACTGTTAATCAATTAAATAATTATCATTAAGAAATTAATTAATTATAATGTAGTCAAGTAATTAATTAATTATTAGTAGGTAATTAATAATAAGTAGGTAACTAATTATAAGTAGATAATTAATTACAAATAGGTAATGAATTAATTATAAGTAGGTAATTAATTTTTTATAAGACGGTAATTAATTAATTATAAGATGGTAATTAATTAATTAATTATAATAAGGTAATTAATTAATTATAAGGAGTTAATTTATTAATTATAAGTATTTATTTAATTATAATGATGTAATTAATTCATTATAATGATGTAATTAATTAATTATAAGGAGGTAATTAATTAATTATAAGGAGTTAATTAATTACCATTAAGAAATTAATTAATTATCGTTAAGAAATTAATTAATTATAACATAGTTAATTAATTAAATAATTATAATGTAGCTAATTAATTAATTATTAAGTAACTAATTAATTAATTATAAGTAGATAATTAATTAATTATAAGTTTCCAATTAATTAATTATAAGATGGTAATTAATTAAATATAAGATGATGATTAATTAATTATAAGAAGGTAATTAATTAATTATAAGAATGTAATTAATTAATTATAAGGAGGTAATTAATTAATTATAAGACGATAATTAATTAATTATAATAAGGTAATTAATTAATTAGAAGAAGGTAATTAATTAATTATAAGTATGTAATTAATTGAATATAAGGAGGTAATTAATTAATTATAAGGATGTAATTAATTAAGTGTGATTGTGAACTAAATTAAGTGTGATTGGGCACTTAATTAACTGTAATTGTGTACTTAATTAACTGTGATTCAACACTTAATTAAATGTGATTAGGCACTTAATTAAATGTGATTAGGCACTTAATTAAATGTAATTAGGCACTTAATTAAATGTGATTAGGGAATTAATTAAATGTGATTAGGGAATTAATTTAATGTGATTAGGGAATTAATTAAATGTGATTAGGCACTTAATTAAATGTGATTAGGAACTTAATTAGATGTGATTAGGAAATTAATTAAATGTGATTAGGGAATTAATTAAATGTGTTTAGGCAATTAGTTAAATGTGACTCGGCAATTGCTTAAATCTAACAAGGAAGTTACTTAAATCTAACTAGGCAATTACTTAAATCTAACTAGGCAGTTAATTAAATATAACTAGGAATTTACTTAAATCTAACTAAGAGATTACTTAAATCTAACTAGGACATTAATTACATCTAACTAGGCAATTACTTATATCTAACTAGGCAATTACTTAAATCTAACTAGGCAATTACTTAAATCTAACTAGGAAATTACTTAGTGAAGTAGTAATATTAATTAGCGAAGTAGTTATATTAACTAGAGAAGTAGTTATATTAATTAGCGAAGTAGTTATATTAATTAGCGAAGTAGTTATATTAATTAGCAAACTAGTTATATTAATTAGAGACGTAGTTATATTAATTAGAGAAGTAATTATATTAATTAGCGAAGTAGTTATATTAATTAGTGAAGTAGTTATATTAATTAGTGAAGTAATTATATTAATTAGAGATGTAGTTATAAATTTATTCTTGAATATACTCTTGAATTACATTCTAGGTATGAAAATGAATTTAGTTTTCCATCTACCTTGACCTCTGTTTTTAATTGAAGTTATGAACTTTAATTTAGTAGTTATATATATTTTTGCATATTAAATGTTAGAGTTCATGAAATGAATTATCTCTTGAGTAAAGTATCCCTAGGTAGATGGGATTTGGGTTGGACCACCTACTTTCCTGGAGGCTTTCCTTGTCTAGGAAAGTGAATGGGTTTGGCTATATGTCGCTCCAGGCTTACTCTTGTGGAGTTTTTCAATTTCATATAACTCTATGCTTTTACATTACTTTTTAGTATACCTCATGCATATAATACATGTGGATATCTATAAATATGTTTGACTTATATTTATGGGTATGTAACACAAACTTTTGGGTTGTGAAAAGAGTTACACATCAATAAGGTTTGAACATATTGATTTAGTTTAGGGATTAGGATTCCAACCTAAATTACTAGAAGCATGCATACATAATATGATTCTATAATCAAATTTAATTTATAAAGATAGTGTATTGTAGATTGAAAATATGGATTCCTATATTTATTGCAATGATCAAATAGTGGAGACAGAACAAGGATGTAGTTATAGTATACATCTAGAAGTTGTTGTGATAATTGGAGGATGTACTACTTTGGAAGATGTGCAGAGGAAAATTCATCGAAAGTTAAAACTGGAAATGAATCAACTGATAGAGTCCATCACATTTAGACATATTCAATATATAGATAGGTTTTGTAATGTGTCCTATCTAATAAATGATGATGATGATTGGGAATATGTACTTTTATTGGTTAAGTATCTACCTGATAATCAAATGATGGAGTTGTATGTCTCTATAGCTACAATGGAGGTTCCATTGATATTGGAAGTTGGACCATCTCAATGTCATTAGACTGTCTCATATGATCCTATAAATCAAGAAGTTCCATCAACATCGGTAGTTATTCCATCATTTCCCTCAGCCACAATTTCAATGGATAGTTCTCCACATACCTTAGAGGCATTGGTCGATGATTTTGACGATGCTGACAATTTTGAAGAAGAAGATAAAGATGAAGTTGAAGAAGAAGAATAGAATGTGAAAGAACAGTCTATGCCCACTCATGTCAGGTTCAACCGACCATTGAACCATCCTCCACTATTGGCTTCATGGTCTACTGAAGGCATGAATCACTTTCTATAATTTTATTGGTCGGTTATTACTCCCAGTTTAGAATTTCTAGGAATCATTGGTGGCACAAATTGAGTGTCAAATGGCAGTGTTCTGTATATTGGAAGAGATTTTGATAGCAAATAAACAATGAAAAGTGTGATAAAACATAATCACATCTAAAAACATCACTCTTGTTTTTTAGAAGAGTCAAAGAGGTATTAATATTTGATTCATTCTGAAAAATATGAATCGAACTGTCAAATGCGTCTGCGAGCTAGAATTAATAACACTTTTCACAACTCGCACATCACTAGATTGACTCAACACACCTGTGTGAACGCAAGTTTATCATAGGAAAACTCTTTGTTAGATGTTGAGTTTTTTTCAACTATTATTGTTGAAATGATTAGATCATGTCAAGATGTTCCTATGGTTCTGATGATGGAGCGAATCAAAAAAAAATTGGTATCAGATATCTTACTGGAAGGCTTGGGCGGCATGGAAAAAGGATATTGTGAAAGTGTACGGTGATTTGGACAACTCTTATCGAGTTTTACCACAACTTTTGGATATTTTACTCCACAATAATCAAGTGGTCTATCAGTTACAAACTTTTGAATATGTTAACCAACACAACCAAGTTGATCGTTCAATGGTTGTGTTTGATAGATTATTTTGGACATTTTTACCATGTGTGGTGGCTTTTAGAAATTGCAATCAGTTTATACATATTGATGGCACATTTATGTATGGAACGTATACCGAAACTTTATTGATTTTCGCCACACAAGATGGAAATAAATCCCCTCTACCTTTGGCATTTTCAATTGTGGAGAAAGAGAACTTCTGATCATGGAGATGGTTTTTAGCATGTCTCTGAGAGTTTCTTATGGAATCGGATGGGATTTGTCTTATTTCAGATCGACATCGTTCAATCAAGGAGGTGGTATAGTATGAGGGTCTTACGTGGAGACCATCCTATGCCCATCCTCGATACTGTATTCGACACAGTGCCATCAATTTGCGAAAGAAGTTCAAAAATGAGTCGATGAAGAAGGCAATCTTAAAAATTGGTATGAACATCCTTTTACGTTTTAATTTTTTGTCAAAGTAATTTTTATATCTGTTCAGATTAGTTCTTGTTTGATAGAATATGATCTTCAACAACAAATAATGGAAGAGATTCTTCAAGATATTCACAGAGTGAATCCGGAAGTGTATGATTACATTATGTTAATTCCAAAGAAGAAATGGTCGTTGTCATATGTTGATGGGAGGAGATATGGTCATATGACGACCAACATTGTAGAATGTATAAATGGAGATTTCAATGGAGTTAAAAAATTACCTATCACGGGTAAATATTATTATTTGATTATATGTTACTCAGATGATCTACAACTATAATATAATGTCACTCTAATGTCATAAATCTAAATTATAGGTTTGGTACAAGAGTCATTCTATCATAGTGTAAAGTACTTTCTTGAATGAGGAAAGTAGAATCAAGAGGGATTGAATAGAGGGATGTGTTATGGACACCATTTCCAGCACGAGCAAGATACAATTCTTCAGGAGGATGCAACTTACCATGTAACTACATTTAATCATCCAGAGAAACGATTTGAGGTCGATGATCCCAGTGATGTCGTGGCTTGTAGAAATGGTTGTGTATGAGTTATTTTACTAGAGAAGTGTTACTGTGAATGTGGAAACTTTCAGGCACTGAGATATCCTTATGACCATGTGATTGCAGCATGTGATTATATACATGTATCTTGGGAGAAATTCATTGATCCAACTTATCATCTCGAGAGCATCAACTCTTGCTACAATACTCCATGGATTCCTATTTGGGAATATCATAATTTTAGGCTGTCTGATGGTGCACCCACGCTTCTGCTGAACAACACTAGACTTCGACCTAAAGGGAGGCCAAAGTATACTCGTTTTCAGAATGAGATGGATTGTCCTAGTGAACAACCAGTTAGAAGAAGGTTCATCATATGCCACTAGAAAGTTCATACGAATACACGTTTCCCTAGACATATAGGGTATTTATCTAATGGTTGAAATGAATCATGTACTCTATAAGTTTTTGTAAAGGTTTGTACATGTAATCATTTGTTTCATTATTACCATTTATAGTCATATTTTTCTTATTTGTATATAGGGTAACTTTTAGAAAATGTACTTATATATTATAAACATTTCAAAAATTGGTTAATAGAATTACATAAATAAAAATTATTATATACATTAAAAAAAATCCAAACTATTAATGTTACCATGATTTCAATTGACATTATTTGTTGAACTATCACCACTGCATGAGTACCTTTACACAAAATATAGCATTTAAATGAACCCACACACTACGTCAGAATGTTTTCTTATATAGGTAGATTCCTTTTTTTGAGTTGGTTTGGTTGTTTAAAGATATTAATGCAGTGCTAACCATTTAAAGGTTAAAATTCAAAAAAAACCATTTGAACTATGAAATGAAAATTTTATCAGACTTTTATAATGAAAGATGAACTTACAATGGTCAGAAAATAAAAGTGAGGAAACTCTTACCGTCTTCAACCCAACACCCCAACACGAGAGACAACATAAGTTACAGAATGTGTTTTTTCTTATTTCAATCATTATATGATAAATTTCATACCTTACATGATAAATGTCAAATCTTACAAGAAATTAATGTTTTACTGTTTTTAAATTTAGATGGATCAGCCACTATTATCTGCCGAGGAGACGCATGTGTCACGCGATGTGTTGATGCGACGACTTGTCAGACATCTTTCTATTTAGAGAGCACATCATTTCTATCAAGAAGCACCCCCAACAGCTATTTTCCATAACTTAGATGTGTGGGATTTTATGGAGTCGTTACATGCGACTTCAAGACCATTGATCACCATTTGATTACTGCATTAGTTGAGAGATGGAGTCCATAGACACACACATTTCATCTCCCAGAGGGAGATATGAACATAAATTTAGAGGATGTCGCCTACATGCTAAGGCTACCCATCCATGGACATTCAGTTACGGGCACCAGTAGTGGTGACTGGGTTGCAGTCATACATAGGCTACTAGGCATTGACGTCGTCGGTGCACGAGGTGTTCTCCAGGGTTTGCGCTTGCGCATGAAGTGGCGTGATCAGAATTTAGACGTAATTACTGATGATGAAAAAGATGATACGATTATTCAGCACACATGTGCATACATTTTGTGGCTTGTCGGAGGCGTCTTGTGCATCGAATACTCTACCGCTTTGGTACACATGAAGTACCTCCCATTACTTGAGGATCTGGATCAGACAGCTACATAAAGTTGGGGGTCCACTATTTTAGCACATCTATACAGATCACTTTGTACCAGTTGTTAGGAAGATTCACATCAGATTGCAGGTTTCATGGTGTTAGTACAGATGTGAGCCTGGGTGCATTTTACACGCATCGCTCCTCGAGCCATCACACCACTTGTAGCAGATCTATTTTAGGATTGTCCTCAGGGATGATGCTATGTCTACGTCATTCATTTAAATTATTTTGTAATTTTGTTATTTTTTTATAAACTTACCGTATATTAATCTTTTTTAACCGGATGGAGTTATTCTCAAAAGTATGCACATACTTCTAGATATAGTTTTGACAACTTCCAACAGATATTTGACGCCATGGTGCCAGCGGATGTAAGTTAAACAGTACTTTTTTTATAGTAAAATTTATCTTATTATCAATATTTTAAGTTATTTCAATATAATCTCGGTAAAATTTTCATGCTAATATATGACTTATTTTTTGAGTTTACATTTCAGGTATCATGGACTTCATATACCGGTCATGTCTATGAATCACTTCCACCTTACTGCACAGCTAGGGTTGGAGATCGTGCGGCAGTGGTGTCACTCATCCACTTCCACATCATTGAGTGGCACCAACCAGATCAGGTCATGTGCCAGTTTGGTTTCATAAAACATATCCCCATGCCACCAGGATAGCTTGCTGATTTACATTTGATTTCTCTTCAAGTAAAACAAACGACAAACTGGGAGGGATTTCATGCATCTTATATCGTGTTGTGCGACACATGTGAAAGATTTAGTATCTTTCCATTTGGATATACCACAACACGCAGTCAGTTATCTGCTCAGGGGGATTATGCCGACTGTTATCGATGTCACACTATCATGCATCTTACATGTCAGGGGATTGGAATTCAGCAGTTGGTGTGTTAACTAAGAGTTATTATTTTTGTTTAACTCGTTTTTGGTATTAATTTGAATGTTATTTCATTCGCAGGCAGACTCCATTGGTCATCTTTCACATACCACAGAGCTTCAAGAGGATGCATATATTAGGAGGGATGTAGTTTATTGGGATGTGTTGGCTCTCCTCGATCATCTCTAGTTGATACGTGACAATATTTTTGATGAGGAGCCAAAAGATTATCCTAACCCATATCCTCCAACTGAATCTCCTGAGGATGACGATGTCCCTGCAATGTCTACTAAGGATGATGCACCGCCACCACCACCTCCAGTTGGAAAACAGAGATGAGCACATCAGGAGGGGCAGAGGCAATGGCATCGACATCCGAGAGCAGCTCCTGCATATTCCGTCATACCACAGAGAGAGGTTCTGGCCCAGTCGACTGATGATATTGCACAGCAGGGAGACACTTATATACCACAGATGTCTTCTTCGCAGATTACTATGGACTTCGATCTAGGTGTCGTCACAGAGCTTATGGCGGCCCCCTCTCCCAACGAGGCCTTATTCAGTGCCCCATTTCTACTATTTATAGGATCTTCAAAGCCATATGGTTCCCCATATGATTTTGGACCATTCTCTTCACACGGTTTTGGTTATTCCTCTACACAACACCATGTGGAGGCACTAGAAGAACCAGAATAGGAGGAACCCATAGCTAGGACACCAGAGCAACACGGACGTCGGACATAGAGAGGACGTGAGATTCTCACGCCGCATTGTGGTACCGGTGGGCATCATCATTGATGTTTCGGATGTCATGTTTTATATATTAAAAAATGTATTTACTATGATAAGTAATTGTTTTATAATAAAAATCACAAGAAAATAAAAAATATAGTAAATACAAACTAATTTAAATTAACTATTAATAATTTATATATTTTCCAAGTTTCATAATTTTAACATTATTATACTTCATGTATGTAACTTTAGAAGTGTATAAATTATGCAGTACAAGTAAAATCTAAATAAAATTTGTCACACAAACTAAACATATAATAATTTATTAAAAAATGAAAATAAAAATAAACATATAGTAAACAAAAAATATTTTACATGACCATATAAATATTTAAAAATTATATATTTATAATTATATATTTGTAAAAATATTTATAAATGTGAATTACTAATTAGTATTTAAGTAATTAATAATTAACCATTAACCATTAATAAATATAATTATGAATAATAATTAATAATTATATTACAAATTAACTAATTAAATATTGTATGATTAATATATATATATATATATATTAATAATTAACATATTAATTACAAGAAAATTAAAAATTATATAATTAGTAAATTTATTACTAATTAACTAATTAAATATTAAATATTTCGTATATGTTTAATCCATATTTTATATTTCATTTATATTTAGTTAATATTTTATAGTCTTTCAAAGTCACGTTCTTGAAACATTTTTATCTTTCAAGTAGGTGGATTTGAAATCTTATAAATTATTTTTGAGCAACATTGTTTATGAATTTCATTTTATTTTCAACTATTTATTATATGTTTAATCCATATTTTATATTTCATTTATATTCGTCCTATATTTTATATTTTATATTCTTAAAAAGTCACACACTTGAAACATTTTTAAGTGTCAAATAGGTGGATTTGAAAGATTATAAATTATTTTTTAGGAACATTGCTTACGAAATTCTCTTTATTTTCAACTATTCATTGTATGTTTAATCCATGTTTTAAGTTTCATTTATATTTTTCATATATTTTATATTTTATAGGATTTCAAAGTCACATATTTGAAACATTTTTAAGTTACAATTAGGAGGCTTTGAAAGCTTATATGTTTTTTTATCAACATTGTTTATTAAATTATTTTTATTTTCAACTATTTCTTATATGTTTAATCCATATTTTAAGTTTCATTTATATTGATCATACAGTTTATATTTTATAATATTTCAAAAAAACATACTTGAAACATTTTTATGTTTCAAGTAGGTGGATTTGAAAGCTTATAAATTATTTTTAGTCAATATTGATTATGAAATTATTTTTATTTTCAACTATTTATTATATATTTCACAATATTTCAAATTTATAAGCTTTCAAATAATACTGTTGTTATTAAAAATTTATTATATGTTTAAAAATATTTCAAATTTATTTATATATAAATACCTATAACTATATAAATATAGATTAGTAATTATAGATTTAAAATTATATATATTTAAAAATATATATTTATAAATATATAAGTATAAATATAATTACAATATAATTATACATATATACATATATATATATATTTACATATGAATATTATATATATTTATAAATAAATTGTAAATATATATATGTAACAATATATTCAAAATTAAATATTTGAAAATATATTTATATTTATATAATTATAAATATTTATCTACAAAGATAGGTTTAAAATTAAATAATTACCGAAAAAAACAAAAACAAAGAACCACTTGAAGTGGTACTTTGATATTTTATACTTATTAATCATTTATACTTATTAATAAGTATTTTTAATTAATAAGTATAATTTTTAAGTATCTATACTTAATAAGTATAATTAATAAGTATAAATAATTAATAAGTATAAATAATTAATATGTATAAATAATTAATAAATGTTAATTATAAATATATTAGTATTTATTTATTAATAATTTATAAATAAATATATAATTATAAGTATTTATTTATTAATAAATATGTAATTATATATAATTATAAATATGTTTTTTATTTAAATATATTTATATTTATAAATATATATTTGTAATTATATACATACATAATTATATTTATTAATAATAAATGTTTATACTATTATATTTATAATTTTAAATATATATTTATATAAATAGATCCTTATTTTTAATTATATATTTAAAATTATATTTATAAATTCATAATCATAATTCCTTAGATTTATTTATATTTAAATATATTTATATTATATATAGTTATTTATTATTGTAAATATATATTTATGTATTTATAAATATAATCTTAAATACATATTTATAAATTAAAATTTCTTTATTATTTATATGTAAATATATTTATATTTATAATTATATAATAAATATATATTTATTATAAATATATATAATGGTTAATTAGGTGGGAAAAAAACCAAAGCGCCACTTGAAGTGGCGCTTTGGATTTTTATAGCAATGTGCCTCTTCAAGTGGCCCTTTGTGTCTTTATATCAAAGCACCACTTGAAGTGGCACTTAAGAAACCCATTTCCCTAAATAAGATCAACCTAAACCCATTAGAAAAACAACCTCTATCTCTAAATCGCCCGGGCAGGTGTCTCGAAGAGTTGTGAAAAAACCCGAAAATCTGCAAGTCAGTCCAATTGATCATGGTGTTTACAGGTTAGGTCATTGAATATTTAACCCCGCTTAAGTCTGGGATACAAAAGGTCTGATCCCTAAAACTCACAGCTCATGCGGATAAACCTGCTGGGTATCCACAGGTCCTATTAAGCCCATATATATTATTATATTTTATATAAAATAAAATGTCACAAAATATTGTGACAACCTTAATAAATGTGATAAATAAATATTAAAAATTATCTACATAAAATAATCTATTTAAAATATTTCATATATTTTTAATAAACTAAAATGTTATATTTATAAAACATTTATAATGTATATTTGTATAAAACATTTTTTTTATTATGTGTTTGGAATTTTTTTTTCTCAAAACAATTTTTTCCTTTCACATTTTTTTCAATCCGTTCATTTCAAAAAAAATTGTCAAACAATTTTTTTGTCTTTCATATTTTGTTCCATCAAACCATTCCTTTCCATATTCTCTAAGCACATGTTGTCCCTTCCCAACCACACAAGCTGCCACCCACCCCTTCTTCTCCTCTCATCTCCCTCTCCCATCCCATACCATCTCCTCAAATCCCACCCCTTACTCATCCCTACGACTTCTCCCTCCACCTGACTCACTGCAATATCCATGCACTCCAGCGTCGATACTCATTGCGGCTACACCCTCCACCTGGTGGTCACTAAGGATTCCTTGCACTTTGGTTCTAACAATCACTGCGATCCTAATGGTCGTTGCGGCTACACCCTCTATATTTATGATCGTTATGGCTATGCCCTCCATCCAATATCCACAATTCTAGCCAAAGAACCCAACTACTTCTTCCTTTATTGTAGCTTCATTTGGTCTGACAAAAAATCTTTGTGACTACTGTTTAATCCTAATATTTTTTATCATTTCCCTCTTTTTTTATGTTTTTTCAATCTCGACCTTCTATCTCTCTTTTTTTTCTCCAGGTTGAGTAGAAATTATTCTTATGTGTTTTTATATTTGTTAATTGAAGTAGGGTTTATGAATTTTTTGGATTACAAATTTCAATGTTATTTGTTGGACCGACCCAATATTGATCATGAGAAAGTGGATTTGTAGTTAATTTACTTGACTAGTGTTAATGTACTGGTTTCAATATTTCCTTAAATGTTTCTTGTTTCGCTCAAATTTGATCATTCAACTATTACTTCTCTGATTGGACACAACAGGTAATTTACTTAACATTTCTATTTTTGTACATAATGAATCATTATATTCCGGATGAAATTAGGAGAAACTAAGATGATATTCCATCACAACCAAGAAAAAGTGAAAATAATATTGAGCAACAAAATTATATAGATGTAATTGGTGTGATATACTGTGATGTTAATTTATAGCCTACAAATATGAGACAAACCACATAAGAGGATTAGAATTGGTGTTCAAAAACTGATAAAAGTCATGCCAAATGTAACTTATGTAAAAAATTGTTTTGGGGGGGGGGGTAAATATGGTACTTTAACATTAACTTGCTATTTGATTAGATGTAAGAAGAAAAAACATTATTCTAATGTGTCCAAAATTATTATTGGTGATGAAGGGAGGTTCATATCAAGAAAATTTGATGAAAAATTGGTTTGAGAATTCCTCTCTATGTGTATCATAGAGAACGATCACTCATTTCATTTTGTTGAGTATAAAAGAATCAAAGAACTTATGAAGTTTCTTAACTTTGACGTCAATACATATAATATATTCACTACAACATATGATGTTATGAAATATAATTCAACCTAGAAGGAAAATTTAAATCAAATAATGGATTCTAGTCCTAAAATAATATTCTTAACATATGAATGCTGGACCGCTAGCAACAGTGAAGCATGCATTTGTTTGACTGCGCACTTTGTTGATAATAATTGGATCTTGAATAGAAAGTTATTAGGTTTCTTTAAAATTAATGTTCCCCATACATGAATTTAATTGGAAAATAAATTTTTTGTTTCTTTGAAAGATTGGGGCATTGACAAAAAAAATCCCACTTACCAAAGACAATGCATCATTTAATGATAACATGCAAGAATTTTTGAAACAATATTTTGATAATAAAAATAGTCTGCAATGTGATGGAAATTTTTTCCATGTGAGATGTTGTACTCACATCATAAAACTTTTTTTAAGAAGGATTAAAAATATCCATTTATGCACTCTTTAAAATTCATGAAAGTTTAAAATATTTTAATTCTTCTAATCACAGAATTAATGTTTTTCAAGTGTCTATTAAGCATGTTGGTGTTGTTGAAACAAAAGTAGGATTGTTCCTTGATGTGTCAACTAGATGGAATTTAACTTTTTCAAAGATTTAAAGTGCTATCAAGCATAAATGGGGTTTTTTTATGATCTTTCTTTGAGTGATTCCAAATATCAATAATTACCATTATAAGAGGAGTGGAAAAGGGCATCAATTATATGATAGTTTTTACATCCATTTTACATGATGACTATGTTGAATTCTAGATCATCTTCTCCATCATCAAATATTTATTTCATGCAAGTGTGTAAAATTGAATGTTTACTTAGAAAACAGGACAAGTGATGATCATCTTGTTGAGGGCATGAATTATAAAGTGAAAAATAAATTTGGAAAGTATTGGTATGAATATAGTGTTGTTCATACCCTTGGAGATGTTCTCAATCTATTAATGAATCTTGATTTGTTAAAGTTTTGTTATTTAAGATTTTTTTCATTGTACTTGTGAAGAAAAAACTGCAAATTTCAAGAAGTGGTTGTAAATGTTTTGTGAAAATTATAAAAAAAGGAATCTCACAAAGAAGAAGGTGATGGTATTCAAGTTCAAGCATCTTCATCTTCCTCTAAACATGCCACGTAATGATTTTTAACTAGCCTATATTTCATTGATGTAATTATTATTTAAATTATTTTATTATAAATTTACAAATTTTTTAATCATATGGATTCTTTTATTGATATAGGAATATCTACAATATGAGAGTCAACATATGAAAAAAATAGGAAAGTCTCATTTATATATTCATTTCGATGATCCAAAATTACAAATTAACCATTTTGAGGATCTAGACGTGCTTCAATATTGGTAATATTACAAGCATCATTTTGGATATCTTGCAAACATAGTCTGTGATATTTTAAGCATTCCAATTACAACAGTTGCTTCTAAATATTCTTTTAGTATTAGAGGACATATTTCTAACAAGTATCGGTCTTCAATGCTTTATAATCAGCTTTATTCTCTCATATATACTATAAAATGGTTAAATATATTTTAATCATTTTCAAAAGGTATACATATGCCACAAATTTTTTAATTTTAATATATTAATTACATTGTTCTTTCTTTTTTATAATTACTGATAAACTTGTTTTTTTTACTATAGATTAAGATGACTATCATGATTTCAAGGATTACGGTGTATCCAAAGTGGAGTATAATTTCATAGATATCAATGGAGGACATGAAAATATTGAATATATCAATTTTAAGTAATTTTTTTGAATTTCATAGTTTCTTGATTTGAATATATTTTCCTTTTTATATTGATGACTGGCAGTTTATAATTTAGTATGTTAAATATATTTTTAATTCAAAACACGAGAAAAAATATTTGTGATAAAACATTATTTTGACTTTATCTAAATAATATTCTTAATTTCTGTGCTGGTTATGAATTTAATGGTCAAATTTAATTCAAAACTAATAAATTTTCTATACAAATAAGTTAATTCATTTAACTTTTTCAAGTTCAAAAATATTTTTTTTATTTCATTATTATTAAGTTATTTCACTTATGGTTTGATTTTTTTGACTTCAAGGTTGTGTTAGATGAAAATGACTTGGAGGGTGGAAGATATTGGGTGTCACACTTTGGTAAGGTTTGGTTTGATGCTTTTATAAGATTACATGAAAATAGGTTTTAGATATAAATGTATTTTGTTTCTCACATTAAAAAATGGCATCGATTTAATATTCAATTCTATCTCTCAGAATGAATTTTTGATATTTATGGTGTAGATATTGGCTGTTAATATTTAAGGGAATTGGGTCTGATGTGTGTGGGAGTGTATAGATGTGAGGTTTCTATGTACTAGTATTATAGGTGTTTCCATTTAGTGGTTTTATGATTGCTTTTTCACCTATAGGTTTTGAAATTTGGTGGTTTTTTGAGTGTTTTTGTGTCTGTACACTTTAAAATGTCATGGGAGTCTCTCTTAAAAAATCAAACACCTATACACTTAAATATGATAGGTTGTACTGTCACACCTAGTTTTTCTCATTTCAGATTATGTTCTATTTCGGTAGAATTTTTGGTCCTTCTCTTGGGTTCCAGGTGTGACAGACATTGGGTTTTTAAGTGTCCCTTTGTCTATGTTTTTCCATTATGGTTTATCCTTGGTTTGGTTGGGAGTGTTTTTTGATAAATATTCATAGTTTTTCCTTGGCAGACCTTGGTGCATGGTTCACACACAGTTAGTTCTAACCCTGCGACTTATCCATGAAACCATGAAGCAGACTATATAACTTATCACGTGGCTACTGCATGGTTTAAAAAATCGTGTGATTGATTCCTAAGAAACCTTTTAGTTATTCCATTCTTAGGCAGTGGATACTGCACGGTTACTATAGGGTTTGTTAAACTGTGCGACCTAACCATTTGACTTTTCAAGTCTTTAATTTTTGTGATTTCCATGTTTTCCCCCTTAGGAATTTTAGCCCAAATATCCTCTATTGGTTCATGTGAACCTAAGGGGATCTCCCCTTGCTCCCCCATCCATCTCCTCCTTCCATGGGTGTGGATCTAAGGGTTTTCTTTAACATTTTGGATATATCTTTTAAGGTAACATCCTCTCCTCATCTCCCTCTCCCTCTATCTATTGTTTTCTCTTGGGTTTCTTTTCTTCTTTGGTCATGTCAACCTAGGGTTTGGTTTTACCCTAGTTTATATTGGGAGTTTTATTATTATAGGGTTATTCTTGGTAGATTTAGAGTTGTGGAACCCTCATAGAGTGTTTTCAGTGGCTTGTTATCATTGTGCTATGGATCTGAGGTAGGTTTTCCAATGAAATTATCTTTTTAATATAAGAAAAATTATTTTGTTTCTTTTCACATCCTCTTTATTATATAAATATGAATATATGATCCTTGTTTTAAATGTTTGGTGTTTAAATGGTAGTTTTAAGCCTTGTTTTGTCATAATTAGGCTTGTTACGTTAATTAGTGCACACTAAGTGGTCGATGAAATGCCCGGTTACATTTCATGAGTAATTTGTGGAATGTAAAGAATTGTTTAACTTTTTTAAAAAATATTTATTATATGGAATTATGGATTAGGGTTTCTTGAAAGAGTTTTCAATGGTTTTAATATAAATTAATTGTGTATTTGGATTTTAAAATCAGTTTGTTATGTGATGATGAATTGTGGCCCGGTTGGCATTTTCATAGAAAATGATTTTGGTTTAAAAGTGATATGGAAACGTTTTTAAGGAGTTTTAAATATGTATTTATATGGTAATGGTGTGTTTAACACCTATTATTGAAATTTGGATTACATTTTTGATAAAGTATGATTTTGTGGGATGTTTAAGGGCCTATTTGGCCACTTTGTGAAATTAATGAAAAGTGTTTATTATAAAAAACCTCAATTGGATGTTTCTCATACCTTGTCTATGTATAATGGATGGGAGGTCCTCACTGTGGAATCCTATTGATCCATTATTGGGGGTCATCATTTGGAACCCTTTATGATCAATTTATTTTAAGGCATGAGATTAGTCCTTGGGAAGACTCAGGGTGAGGACTATTGTGAATTACTAGTCTCTGTGTGTGTGTGTGTGTGTGTGTTTATATATTGTGATTGGATACTCGGATGATAGAAGTTGGATCACCCAAATTATATACATGAGACACAACAACCTGGAATATAGAGATAATTTTATGAGAACAATTACTACATTGGTAGGTCATGTACTGACCAGTGGCCCATAATAGGTGGATATACTGGGTTTATTACTATGGGATTTTCCCTTGGTGTGTCCTAAGAAAGGGTGGCTGCACATATTGAGCATTTTTATTTCATCATTTGTCGCATGACACTAGGTATAGGATCTCATGTATGGTTTCTCCTGAATTATTCTTGATCTCCTAGGTTTAGTTATGTCAATTAGCTCATAGTTGGTTTCATTGATTATTGGGATAATTGAATGTATATTTCCATTGACCATGTTGTGTGATTTTTGCAGTTACCTCTTATGAAATTTTTTCCTTATATTTTGATGTGTTTGTTTTAAAAAGGTTTATGAAAAAGGTTTTCAATGAAAAGTAGTTTATTCTCTTTATGTAAGTTGAAAACGTTAACATACCTTTCCCCTTAAAAACTCTAATATCTCACAAATGGAATGATCTTAGATTTGGAAATGGATAAGGTCAATGGGTTAAACTTTTTTTTAAGACTTGTTGAAAAGTATACTTTTATATATTGTAGCTCAAACTTGAAAATTGATGTTTCTTTTATTTTGAAGGAAGTGCATTAGGAAATAGATTATTGGGCAAGAATACTGAGTTTTAATACTCATGCCTATAGTTCTTTTCAATTTTTATCCTTTGTGATGGTTTCATCATGATTTCATTCACCTTTAGAAATGGTTGATCATTGTGTTTTAGAGTGACCCATGAGGTCACAGAGAGCTAGTGTGGTCATTTGGTTCATTTGGATAATTTATATCACTAGTGTATTTTTTTTCTTGTATAAGATGTTTAGTTCAATTTATTTATATGTTGGACTATTTGTGTTTTTTCTAGTACTTTGGTCTTATTTATTGATTGGGATAAATTGTTCCCTATTTGTACTCTATTGATGCCCGACACTATTTACCCACCCATGGGGATTAAGAATTCCCATTGGGCCATGACATTATTTCTACTTGTGTTTATTATTTTTATTAATCCTATTTATTAATTTTTTCTAAGTTACCTCTAAAAACTCATAGTAATATTTTTTTTTTGTTAAAATGAAATAATGGACGTCATTTTTTTTTAATTGAATTATATTATCAAAAATTATAAAAAATACTTATGTTAACATATATTTTATTTTAAAATAAAAATATAAAAAATGTTTTATATTTTAAAATGCTATAAAAAATACATAAATATTATTATATAAAAAATATAATAATAAAATTAAAATACATAAATCAAAATATCATAAAAGTGTTGTATTAGAAACAAATGGGTAGTCTTGTATATCTATTTTCAGAATTAATACACCAATATTTTAATACATCAATCATATTTATTAATCTTGTGCCATTCTCTAATAAACACATGAGTTATCCATTCTACGAAAAATATGACTGTATGGTTCAAAACCCAACATGAAATGACATTTTCCCTGATTTATGAATGGTTTTATTTACCCTTTTTTTCAAACTTGTGTCAATATATTGTATTTCATTAATTATATTTTATTTTTCAAACACAAATATTTGGAATACTATTTATAATTGAAGGTCAAACGTGACTCGCAGACACCCAGTGGGATAGTCTGAGCAGGTAGTGGGTTGGATCAAATGTTATTCTAATTTTTTCAGGAATAAAAATTCAAAGCACTAACCCACATAAATCCATGGTTTTATGAATCGTCCTGTGGCCCTGCAGATTTTTTGACACGTATAAGGGTATTACGGAACACATACCACCGCTTTGCAAACAATTTTTACGGTTGGGTCACATATAGACCGACCAGACAATCTTATTCTCTGAGACAAATTATAAAAATGTTTCCCTTTAAATATAGATTGTTAGAGTATTATACCAAAGAAAACTAGATAGAGATCATAATTTCTAGATATAAAATTATAAATCTATTTAAAACCACATTACATGGAGACTTTAAAAAAAAGTTCCATCCTCATGTGATCCAATTAATATGTTTGATTTCATAATATTAAAAATTAAAAAAAATACAAAAATATATATTTAAAACTACGCCTGTATTTCTTGAAAAAATGACTAAAAAAGTATTTCAAACAAGGAATTAAATCCTATAAATACTTCAGTCTTCTATGTAGGGATGACCCATAGGAGAAACCCGTGAGCCCATGGTCTTTGGTAACACCACCCATAGGGGAAACCAAAAGACACCCCTAACCTAACCATAAAAATTTTACATCTCACGGCAGTGCCACTTCTCCTCACCCCCACTCTCCATCTCTAATCTAGTTCGCCTCGACCTTGCCTCACCTCACCTCACCTTGGCTCATCATCACCGAATCGCTTCTCCCCAAGGCTCTGTAGCCTCCATGGTCTCCTCCTCTGGTCTCGTCTAATGATGCTGACACCGCTGAAGCACTAGCCACTACCATCTCTTATCCTATCCACTCCCTCCCCAGCTCTCCTTACCTCACCCCAGTGTTGTTGGTGTGTGCGCTTCTTCGGGGAAGGATGACCGCACTTCTTGCTGATGACCATGCAAGTGAAGGGTCTTGTAGTGTTTGGTTGATTGATAATGCTTTAATAATTTTTATTTTTTATTTATAATAATTTTTTGATTAATTTATAGGAATTGTGTGAATGAATTGTGGATTGACCGGTGTATTTTTCATGTCAATCTCAGTTTTTTCATTTCAATTTCAATTTGATATTTGATATCCATAGATAATTAGAGTTTTTAGAAATTATCTCAATTAACAATTCACCGTTGTATTTCCCGTATCAATTATAATTTCTCAATTTCAATTGCAATTTTTTTCATTAGGTAATTAGTGTTTTTTAAATCATTTTTAATTACCATTTTTTTAATTTTGATTAATTTTTTTGTTTAATTTTAAAAAATAATTGAAATTGTAGATTTTTCGGTGTCTTTCTGGTCTCAATTGTAATTTACCCATCTAAATTGAAATTTGCAATTTTTCCATAGGTAATTTATCTTTTTTTATAATAATTTTTCAATCATCATTTTTATTTTATTTATTTTTATTTATTTTTATTAATTTTTATAATTTATATAAAACTGTGGATTCATTTTTGTCTTTCCCGTCACATTTTTTTATTTGCGACTTGTAGATAGTTGATTAGTTTCATAGTAATATTTTAATTTTCTATGATTAATTTATTATAAGTTCATGTTAGTTGATTAGTTCATTAGTTTTACGAATAATAAATTTTGTTTTACACATTATTTTATCTCTATAAAATATATAATATTATATAAATAAAACAATATTTTCTAGGAAATGAAAATGCAAGTAATATAATTCAAAAATAAAAGAAAAATAAAATGCATTTGGTTTTAGAGAATATTTTTTTATTTAATTTTATGAAAACATATTATAAATTATGTTAGTTCAAATTTTACATTACATTTTAATAGCTAAAAAGATGAAAAATAGAATCATTTTTTAAAATAACCCCATCTTAAAAAATTAGTTTTTTGATGTTAAATTTTTCATTTTTAGAAAAATTTATTTAAATTTTTGGATCTGTTTGAAAATAATTTTAGTTTATATCTCTCTAATTTTAGTTATGAAGTGTATTAATTGATATATATTTGTTTTTTTGTTAGAGAAATATTTATATAAATTGTTTAATATTAAATAAAAAATCAATTAGTTGGAATATATAATTTCATTTTTGAAAGATAAAAATTTACATTAAATATGTTATAATCTAAATGAATTATAATTATTTGAATTATAATTTACAACTAATAGGAACTAAAATTAAAATAATTACAATTTATTAATCTCAAAATAGAAAAATAAAATAGGGAAAGAATGAAATGGAAAAATCACTAGTGGGTTTGATTTCTAAATTATTTTCTACAAGAAGTGAAAAAGATAGTCAATCTATTAAATTTAATGAGAAATCTCTGGGAAATATTGTTTTTGATGTGAATGAACAATCTGTAGAGGAACCTATGACTGAAAGTGTTGATGCGATAAATGAATGTGTGGTTACAGATTATAAGGAGGATGACAATTAAAGTGTTATTTATATGATTCATGATCTTGGAGATCAAACCATGCATGAACATGAAAAATATGTGGATGTGAATTATGCTCTAGGATTATGGGTAAGTATCAATGATTTTATGATAATTTTGTTGGTTTGACATGACCTAATTAAAATATTAAAATAAAATGATGTATTTCCTAATGAAGTCAGTCATGGGAGACACTTTACTACTAATAATTATTTTTATGTACTTTATAATGGTGAAAAACAAGATAGAAGGTTGATTTTGTATTATAATGAGTTGGACAATTTAATTTGTTTTTGTTGTTCATTATTTAAGTCAAAATTGATTAAACTTTCTTTGACCGAAGGAGGATATAATGATTGGAACAACCTTCCAACATGTCTTAGTGAACATGAATGAAATTTCAAAAACAATGCTATTGTTGTGAAGTGGGTGAAATTACATAGAGGACTTGAAAAAAAACTAATATAAAAAAACATTGAATGTCTCATTGAGAAAGAAAGAGTTCATTGGATGATTGTAATTACTAGAATCATTGGAGTTGTGAAGGTACATTCACAAAATAACTAACCATTTGATGGATCAAATGAGAAGATTTATGAGAAGTATAATGGTATTTTTTGTAAACTTATTGAATTTGTAACTATATTTTATCTAGTCATGTCAGATCATGTTTTTTGTGTGTTTAATAATTAAATTCAAAAGAAATATATTTTTCATAAAATTTAAAATGAATTGATAATTTTTTTTTTTTGGAATTTGAATAAAGAAAAAATCTTGAAAAATATCATGAGAGTAAAGTATTTCACACTGGATTTACATTATAAAGAACATATGTCAATTATCATAATATGTGTGGATGTTGAGGAATAAATTAATGTTATGGTGCAGTATATTTTTCTTGGATTCATAAATGTTGATGACACATCTGGTAGTGGGATTTTCAAGTCACTTGAAGATTCTTTGGTTGATCTTAAACTCAACATTGATGACAAAAGATGGAGAAGTAATGAAAATGGATCAGACATGAAATTTAAACATCTAGGTTTCAAAAAAAGTTATTCTTAATGAAAATCCAAGATCATTTTACACACCATGTGGATGTCATAGTTTAATCTTTATATATGTGACATGGAAAAATCGAGTGTGAAAGTAATTTTTTTCATATGTGCAGAATCTTTATATGTTGTTTGTAGGTTCACTGCATCAATGAGATGTTTTAAGGACTTATGTGAAGGGTTTGACCCCAAAACCGTTATCAATAACTCATTGGGAAAGTCATATCGAGAGTATTATAGATACAAGAAGAAAAAAACTAGTGTTTAGAAATGCATTGGTCAAAGTTTAAATTATTTCTAAACATGATGATATTGTGATGTTGGATTCTAAAGTATTCTGTTCCAATGCATCAGAGAGTTTTGAATTCATCATTAGCTTATGAATTTTTTTTTAAATTTTAGATATATTCAATCATATCAATAAAATATTCCAAAGGGAATATATGGATATAAAAGATGCAAGTACAAAAATAAGAGAGTTTATTTTTTTTCTTTAATGAACTTATAGCAGAGGGATTTGAAGGCATAACGAATGAAGAAAAATAACTTGCACTCAGAGTTGGTATTGATCAAATATTTGATGAAAAAATAGTTGTTCATAGGAAGAAACAATTTGATGAGGATGTGAAAGATGATGATTTTAGAAATTTTTCTATAGATGAAAATTTTAGAACACATTATTTCCTTCAAATTACCGATCAAGATCTTATGTCATTGAGAGAATGTTTTATGAAATTTGAACACTTTGATGATATATTTGTATTTTTGGTGAAGAAGATTTTTAAAAATATTTTTGAAGAAAAATTGAAGGAAAAAATCACTCATTTTCAATGTTTTTTGAAACACAATGAACATGATGATATTATTGGGTATGAATTATTTCAAGAGATCAGACATTTGAAGTCATTATTTTCCAAGTGAAATGATAAAATAAATTTATTTCCTTGATTTTATCAAGAAATATTGGAGAAATAGAGGGTTTAAAATGACATAGGTGGCATATCTAATATTTTTGGCAATACCATTTATAGTTGCATCAACATAGTAAATTTTTTCTAGGGTAAAGTTGATCAAAATATATATTTGGACTACCATGTCATAGTTTAGATTATGTGCAATTCCAATGATTTAAATTAAAAATGAATTTTTGGATTGATTTAATTATGACGAGATTATTAAAGAATATTTATCAAGAGTTGCATAGAGATGTGTTTTTCTTTGAATTGGATTATAAAATACCATAATCGGGTTCGTTAAGAGACACAAAATTATTTGGTATGTAATGCTCTATTTATTTTTAATTTTTAATTTTTTATAAATTAGATTATTTAATAGGTTTGATGTAGAATATATATCATAATTATATCATCTAAATCAAACATTATCATTTGAGGACATGTGTTGAACAAATTTTGGTGTCTCTTTCTTCCAAAACAAATTCAGTCCTTGATTTTTATAAGAATCTAGCTTCATGGTTTTACACTAAATAGTAATGTATTTAACTATTTAAAAGTGTGTTTTTGAATTCTTTAATTATGTTATTTTAAATTTTCAGGTTCAAATGTTTATAGGTTTAGAAGAAGAAGCTGAAGTGGGTGATGATGATGAACATGAAGATGAGGATGATTCTTTTTTTTTGAAGGCTTAACAAGTCGGTTTTTAGAAAATATTCTACCTTTTTATTGGTTTTGAAGTGGGTTAAATGTTAAAAGGTGTACAAGTTTTTCGTTCTGAAAAAAGGTTAGTTTTTAGTTATTTATATACATATAATACTGAAATTTTAATATGATTTAAATCCTTTTTGACATTCCTTTCTAGTAGTTTTTCAATAATCACATGTGTGGTTTCAAACATTTATTTTTGTATTGTTTTTTTTTCAATTTAATATTATGCAGGACAACATATGAATTCTCCCAAATGTGGATTGAACTATTTTTTTATAGTATACATGTAATATGGGTCTAAATGGACATATAATTTTAGGTCTGTAAAGTGTGATCTCTAATTAGTTTTGTTTCAGCATAATTCTCAAACCATCAATATTTAAAGGGAAACATTTTGATAATTCGTCTCGGGAAACAAGATTGTTCGATCCAATTCTACTTATATGTATGTAAACAAGGAAAACCAGCCCATTTTTCTAAATGATTTTTTAAAACAATTTAAATATTTAAACAACTACTTATAGACCAATCAAAAAACACATTAAGGTTTATAAAAACTGACATGTTAAGCCTCTTAAAAAAAGAATGAATCATCCTCATCCTTATATTCATCTTAATCACCCACTTCTTATTCTTCTTCTTAACATATAAAATTTTAAACCTAAAATTTTAAAATAACATAATATCTAAATTAAAAAAAACACACTTTTAAATAGTTAAAAACATTACCAATTAGTGTAAAACCATGAATCCAACTTCATATAAAAATCAAGGATTGATTTTTTCTGTAAGAAATTGATGCCAATATTTGTTTAACACATGTACTACAATGATAAAATTTGATTCAAATGGTGTGATTTTGATATATATTCTTAATAAAATTTGTTAAATAATTCAATATAAAGAAAACAAAAAATTACAAATAAATTGAACATGATATACCAGAGCATGTTGTGATACTTCATGAACATGATAATGGTACTTTATAATCCAATTCAAAGGAAAACACTTCTCCTTGATTTTTTTGTTGAAAATTCATCAATCAAATCATCATAATTCAAAGTATAAAAAAATTCATTTTTAATTGAAATAGTTTCTGATGCGCATAATCTCTATTGTTATATGGTAGAACGAAGATAAGTATTGATCAACAATAGCATAGAAAAACTTCACTTTGATGATGAAACTATAGCAGGTATAGTCATAAAAATTTGATATGCCATCCAGGTCATTTGAAACTCTCTATCTCTCCAATATTAAAGATAAAATCAAGGATATCAATTGATTTTATCATTTAACATGGAAATATTGACTTCAAATGTATGAGATCATGAAATAATTCATCCCCAAAAATATCTTCAAATTCATTATGCTTTAAAAAACATTGAAAATGAGTTTAATGTTCAATTTATCTTTAGAAATATTTATAAAACCTGCCTTAAAAAAATTCAAATATTTCATAAAAGTGTTAAAATTGCATAAAACGTTCCCTCAATGACATAATATCTTGATCAATAATTTGAAATAAATAATTTGTTCTAAATTTTTCATTCATTGAAAAATTTCTAATTGTATCATCTTCTACATCCTTAAAAAATCGGTTCTTCTTGAGAACAATACCTTTTTATTCAAATATTAGATTAGTATCAACTTTGAGTGCATATTATATCACATCATTCATTAAACCTTCAAACCCCTCTACTAGAAGTAATTCAAAGAAGAAAATCAACTATTTTATTTTTGTATTTGCATCTTTGATATCCATCTCTTCCCTTTGAAAGATTCTACTGATATGGTTGAATTTATCTAAAATTTTCTACCAAATGTATAAGAAAATGATGAATTATAAATTCTATAAATCATTGGAACACAATCCTTTTTCATCCTACATCACAACATCATCATGATTAGAATGATTGCGAATTTCAACCAATGCATTTCTCAAATCAGGTGTTTGTATTCTTATAGCTCTAATACTCTCAATGTGACTTTCCCAACATGTTGTTAATAACAGTTCTAGTATCAAACCCTTTAAATAAGTCCTTAAAACATCCCATATATGTGGTGAACCTTAAAACAATGTATAAATATTCTACACATATGCAAAAAAAATCTATCTTTCACACTCAATTTTTCTATGTCACATATAGAAATATTTAGGATATGATATCCACATGGAGTGTAAAATTATCTAGGATTTACATCAAGAAGACTTTTTTGGACACCTTCATGTTTACCATTCTTGTTTGATACATTATGTAACTTGTTCCTCTTATGTCATCAATGTTTAGTTTAAGATCAAAAAATTCATCTTCAAGTGACTTGACTATCCCCTGATCGGATGTGTCATCAACATTTAGGAAGCCAAGAAAAAACTCCTCCACATTGACTTCAAATTATTCCTTAAAATCCATGCATCTTTTGATAATTATCATCTATTATCTATCAATTAGATCTAGAGTAAAACCATGGATAATCAAAAAAATACTTTGTTGGATCTTCTTCAAAAAAAAACTTTAATTTCATTCCCCAAAACAATTATCAATTCTTTCTGAATTTTAGGACTATGATAATTCTTTTAAATTTCATTACTAATAACAAAAAAAAACATTCATTTTTCCATGAAATGGTAGGTTATTTTTTGCAAGTACCTTGAAAAATCAAATTGTTCTAGTAAGTACCATCTTCCAAAGAACTCTTTCTTTATTAATGAGACTTTAAATGTTTTTTTCAATAGTTTTTATATTTTCAGGTCCTCTGTATAAGTACACCCTCTTCATAATATTATAAAATGTGTTCAAAATTTCTTTATTTCTCCCTAAACCTTGCTTGAAGGTTCTGCCAATCATTAGATCCTATTTTGTTCAAATCACTTTTCATCAATTTATACTAAAATAATGTACAAAAAAATAGCTTATCTAACTCAATATAATACACAAGATACTTCCTCGCATGTTTTTAACCATTAGGAAGTAGAAAAAAATAATTATTATAATTAAAGCGTCTCCCTTGATCGACTTCTTTAGGAAATTAATCATTTTATTTTAATATTTTTATCATGCCATATCAAATCAACAAAATTTTCTTAAAATAATTTATACTTCCCATAATCCTTGATCATAATTTGTATCCATATATTTTTAAAGGTCAAGCATACTTTTATCTCCAACATCATGAATCATATGAATAGTATTTTCACCATCATCCTCTTTATAATCCACACCCACACCTTTGTTTATCATATCAAAACTTTGAGTTACTGGTTACTCTATATATTGTTCATTCACTTCAAAAAAAACCTCACCCAGAGATTTCTCATTAAATTAAATAGATGAACTCTCTTTTCCACTTCTTGCAGCAAATAATTTAAAAATCAAACCGACTAATAATTTTTTCATTTCATTCTTTCTTTACATGATTTTTCTATTTTGAGATCCATAATTTTGAATAATATTAATTGTATTACCAAAAATCTATAAATTATAATTCATATAATTATAATTCATTTAGATTTATAACATATTTAAATTAAATAGTCATCTTACAAAAATAATATCATATATTCTAAATAATTGATTTTTTATTTAACATTCAACAATTTATGTGAATATTACTCCAACAAAACAAAAATAAATAAATCAATTAATACATTTCACAAATTAATTTAGACAAATATAAACACAAATTTTTATCAACTATAATAAAAAATTTAAATGCACCTATTTAAAATTAAATAATTTTATATTAAAATATTAAATTATAAATTTAGATTTATTTTGAAAAATTATTATTGTTTTCATTTTTTAGTTATTGAAATGTAATAAAAAATCTAAACAAACATAATTTCAGGCATGTTTTAATTAAATGAAAAAAAAATTCTCTAAAACAAAATGCATTTTAGTTTAATTTTAATTTAAAAGTATTTTATTTTCATTTTAATTCCCTATTTTTTTTTTTGAATTTATATAAAATAATATATTTTATAGAGATAAAATAGTGTGTAAAAAAATTATTATTCATAAAACTAATAAAACAGTCAACTAATGTGAGATACATAAGACAAATGAGTCGAGAAAGACAACAATAAATCCATAGTTCTATTTAAATTATAAAAATTAAGAAAAAAATAATAATAATAAAATAAGAATGATAACTAAAAAAATTAAAAATATTAATTACCTATGGATAAATCACAGATTGCAATTTAGATGGGAAAATTACAATTGAGATGGCCAAAACACCAATGAATATGCAATTCTGATAATTTATTAAAATTAATCCAAACAATTAATAAAAATGATAAAAATAATAATGATAATTATAAATGATTATAAAAAACACTAATTACCTAGGGAAAAATGAAAATTCAAATTCAAATTTCAAAATTGCAATTTAGATGAGAAATACAACAGTGAATTTTCAATTCGGATAATTTTGGAAAATAAAAAACAATTAATATAAATAAAAAATAAAAATGATAATTAGAAATTGATAATTAAATATGGATATCAAATATCAAAATGAAATTGACACAGAAAAATTTCAATTGAAAAAGACAAGACACCGATCAGTCAGCAATTCATTCACAAAATTTGTGACAATTAAATATAACAATTTATAGAAAATAAAAAAATTATGAAATAATTATTAAATTAAAACACCCTTCACTTAGGTAACATAAAACTAAAAAAACATTGATTGGAGGGGGGTTGTCCTTCACCAGAAGTGAGGGTGAGGAGGGGTGGTGAGCGACCAGAAGAGAGAGGGAAGATGAGAGGGAAGCAGGTATGAGGGTGTCATGTCATTTCCATCGGATGATACCAGAGGAGGAGAGCACAATTTCAGACCCTTTTGGATAAGTGACTTAGTGATAGAAAGGCGGGGCGAGGCAGAGAGGTGACGTGAGGCGGCGAGGTGGGGTGAGGCGAACAATAGAGAGGGAGAGCGGGGATGTGGAGAATCGGGAGGTGAAATTTTAGGGTTAGGTTAGGGATAGCGGGTGTGATTTTGTTGCCTCGATGGGGGAATTTCCCAAGCCTATGGGATTTCCTGTGGGATTATCTAGTATAGAATTTTCAATTTCTTAATGTGGGACCTTCGAAGTTTTTAAAAAAGTGGTGTGTGGTCATGTTATTTAGGAGATACAACAAAGAGGTCTTATTGCACATTTTCTTTTACACTCAATCATAATAACCCCAAATGGAAGAATTGAGTATTAAATCAATCCTCACTTGATGCATGATAACGAAAACTAATTGTAAATTTGGTTAAACAATTCTGAGGTATATCCTTTAGATGATTCCCATTCTCGTTATAAACTATCAAACTTCTAATTATATCTTTGTATAGTATATTTTGTATATTTGATAATCACCAGACAATTAATGAGAAAATCAATCAAAATCCTATTACATGGGTATCCATAAATGAAAATAATCAATACTAAACTATACATATTGTCACCAACATGAGAAATATTTTTCAAAATAAATAATTGAATAAAAATATCATGAATATTGGCATACAATTTGCTTCTTATTTTTACTATGTCAATGTAAGAATGGAATTAATTTATGTGTAAGATTTTCATTTTCCTATAGTATATGAGCTATATTAGTAAAGGTTTGAGTAGTGATTGGAAGCAATTCACATGGATAATCAAATAGTGTATGGTTACATGATGTAAATTTTAAATAGAAATGGACATTGACATACGATGGGGGGAAGATGAATGGACACATGACCAAAAAAATTATGGAGGGAATCAATGATATATTCTAGGGGATTCATAGGTTACCTATATATGGTTTAATTCAAGATACATTTTATTATTGTGTAAGATACTTTATATAAATAGGGATACAAACTACTAATGAGATTCATCATGGGATGTTATACACATGACAATTTCAATGAGAGACTGAAAATAGCATTGATGAATATTCTGCTTATGGAATGAGATTGTTCAACCAAGAAGCAAGTTGATTAAAATTAATAGTGTCATATTTCCATCATTGTTAGTTATGATCATAACTGAAGTGCTTATCAGGTCTAATCCTAACATAGAAAATGTACAATTTTATGGATCATTAAAATATTGTATAATATGTGAATTTCATAAACTGATAAAAAATTTACAAATAATTTTGATGATAAAATACGCCAGAACCAAGATCTGTTCTTTTCCTATTAAATTTTATTGACTTATACCGTCAAATATTTATTTTAATTATCTTAAATCAATTTTATAATGTTATTAATGAATTTCTTGTTTTTTGGTTGTCAATTATTTTTCTAGACAAGGTTTCAAAAAATAGCTAAGTATGTAACATACCATGAAAACCTACCGCATGTGTAATATACTTACCGTGTGAATAATTTTTACTAACCATAAAGGTAAAGTGATCCTGTGGAACCTACGACACCTTGTACTCCAACTGGCCACATGAAAAAACTATATATCATGCTTTAGATGAGAAAATTTTATCTAATTTATAAACTAATTCTTTGTTGATGAAACTACCATGTATTGAAGAATCAACTTATCACATAAAAAACAAACCTATTGTGAAATTGTTAAGAATTTTTTTTGTTGACAATGTGAATTTATATGTTTAGTAATAAAAAGAGAAATTACCAAATACATGATAAGATGTACCCAATTTGATTAAAAAGGAAGTGACTATGTGAAGTAAAGAAACTACCACATGAATTCATTAACCTTCCAGATGAACAGATGGACATACCAAATGAAGAAATGAAGTAACCATGGCTAGTTGTCATGTTAACTGACTGTGTCAACCAACCATGTAAATTTATTGTTCCAACTGACCATTCCTAGTAACCATGAGCTAAAGTAAACATGCCTAAATGAAGACAAACCTACAATGTATTACTTAGTAGAAGAAAATTTTCAAATCTCAAATGGTTATATTTTGAAAAATTAATTGAAGAGTTAGTGAAATTCAGGTTGCATTGAATGTTTTCCAATGACTAATTTAAGATGAGGTTCTTTTTCAAACAAATAAGTGTTTACAGACAAGGGTGTGATGCATATGATCTTATAGAAAATAGTATATAAACATTATTGTGTACCTATGATACATAGAAGATTCACTCAGAACACTTCACGAAACATTGTTTTCCTAAACAAATTGTGCTTGGTATTCAAGGTCCTTTCAAAGAAAAATTCAAGAATCCTTGGACAACTTAAGCTTTTCAAATTGAGGTGAACCACATTTCACATATCTTATCTCTTTCCATTTCTATTTGTTCTTATATTTAGAGTTGTGATTTTTTTAAACTTTACTTACCTGTAAACACAGTATTCTATACTAATATAGAGAGTGTTGGACACTCTTTAAATTATTGTCATTTGTACTCCCACATATAATTATGGAAGAGATCATGTGTTACTTGTACTCTTAATCCCCCACGAAGAATAGTGGTAGAGGCTTGTGTATACCCTGGATTATCTTAGTATATTTTTTTGTAAAAACCCAATCTAGGTTGTGGATCAGTTTACTTTATAATAAACTTATTAGTAGCTGGTGATTTCCAGGTAGAGGGGATTAGGACTTGGCTTAAGATTGAACCCCTTGTTTAAATTTTCATCGTGTTATTTATTTTTTTGTTTTCACCTGTTTTAAATAAGAAAATTAATATATTTTAAAAAATAAGTAATAAAATGTTACTTGGATAGTTTCCTTTTACTTGTGTTTTATATAAGGTGTTTGATTCAAGTAAATTGGTTTCAAATGCTAGAATGAGTTTTCAAACTTGTTTTTAATTGTTTTATGATCAAACTATTGAGAACCTTTTTGAAATATCAAATTATATAATTATATATTTTTAGTTGACTTGGTGTTTTTATAAATTGGTATATTTAAGTTTTAAAATCTTGTTAACATAAATATTTAATTGGAAACTCAATTCACCCCCCCCTCTTGAGTGTTCCACTCTGACCAACATTTGGTATAAGAAAATATAATTTTTCAAATGCTTTTTACTATGATCTAGTTGTATTTAATGATATTAAATTTCTATTTGATCTAAATTTTATTCTTTATGGATAATCATAGAAAATAATGAACTTCCACAAATCAAGCATCTTATTTTAATGGGACTAACTATGCTCAATGGAAGATTGAGATGGAAATTCATTTAGAAAGCATGGGCTTTGATATATAGACTGTTATTGAAGGTAAATATGAAAAACTTAAAGGTACTAGAGTGGTTTGGGTTGATGAAATTAAGGATGTATGTGATTGAAACTGAAAAGAAATGAATGCATTATATTGTGATTTAGAAAAGGATGAATTTAATGGAATATCTACATGTTCAATTGATTTTGAAATTTGGGATACTCTTTTATATCTCACAAGGGAACCTAAAATAGGAGAAAAGTGCATTAAATACTTATAACATTAAATATTATAAATTCAAAATGAAGGATTATGAATCCATTTAGGAAATGTATCTGAGGTTTAATGAAATAGTCAACACTATGTGTGCACTTGGAAATCAAGTTGCTAACAAAGTGATGTAATTTCTAAGATGTTCACCAGATTGATGAGGAGGAATTTTAATTTCCATTAATGAATTATTTGACATTATTGCATTGCCATTAAAGGATATCATTGGTAAATATATTATGAATGAGGAGGATCTAAAAGTAAATAAATAAGAGGAAGATCAACCAAAAAGGAATTCATTAGTCTTCAAGATTTCTGACTCAAAACTAAAAGAAAAATTTAGAGTTTAAAGTTCCAATAATGATTAATCACCTCTAGATAGTTATGAGGAAGTGGATCAACTATCCAGAAAATTCAAAAGGATCTTAAGTAAGAATAAATTCTTCATGAAATCAAATTAAATATGTGAGTATGATAATAAAATAAATTAGAGTAAAGAGTGAAAAATAGAGTATTCCACTAACTAGGTAATCTGTTATGAGCGTAAAATAAAAGTACATACAAAAGAATATTTTACCAAGTAGAAATATAAGTAAAAGTATGAGGATAAAGGTAAAAAGTATAAATAGACTATGTAAGCTACACGAAGTGCCTCAAAGGGAAACAAAAGTTATTTTAACTCGATCAAAGAATAAAAAAATGATATAACCAATATGTGTTTCATAAAAAATTCATTTGAGGTATCAAATATATTTCTAGTATATCCTATTAATATTTATAATATTTATGTGAATGAAAAAAATGAATAAAATATTTCCAGTGAGGATTTATTTGAACATTAAAATTTTTTGGAGGATATATTTAATGAGTTAAAGGATAAATACAAAATCATAAAGAAGTACCATGCCTTGTATTCTCACTTTAAATATAATTTTGTGGTAGAAAAAGACAAGAATTATCAACTATTAAAAAAATGAGCTTAAAATTTCAAATGAGAAAATTAAAAAGGATCTCGAAATATTTAATAATGGTATAGAAACTTTGACTCTGAATCTTGGTAGTTAAACCACTCCTAAATATACTACTGGGATTGGGTACCAGCATATATTGATAAATTTTTATAAGAATAAATTTGTTCCTAGTTCTAGTTCAACCAAGTATTTTAGTAGTTATTATTCTTTTGGACCTAAAAAGTATTTATTTCTAAAATCTTAAAATAGTATTTTATAAAACCATAAAAAAAATCTGATTCCTAAAGCTCATGTTACAAAGATTTTAGGACCCGATAAAATATAGGTACTAAAATAATTTCTTTTTTAAATATTACTATAAGAAACCTGCTTCAAGAGTAATAGTATATATTTATGTTATATAGATAGTGTGTTTTCCAAACACATGAATGAGGACCACTCGAGCTTCAATAACCTTATCAATGTTGATGGTGGTCATGTCACTTTTGGTGACAACACCCAAGGAAAAATAATTGGACTCAATCAAATTAGAAACTCTAGTACTATTTTAATTTATAAAGTGTTTTTATTAATGGATTGAAATATAATCTAAATATCATCTAACATTTATGTGATAATAATTACCATGTAAAATTTGATAATAATGTTTGTAATTTTTTTGATTCTAAACATGTTTTAGTTTTTACTACTATATGAAATAATAATGTTTATGATCTTGATTTAAATTTTTTATTTTCTCAAAATATTTATTATTTAATTACCTTTCATAATGGGTCTTGTATTTGGCATAGAATACATGGTAATTGTAACCCGCACTCACTTACAAAGCTAACAAGGAAATGGTTAGTCAAGGAACCACCTAAACTAGAATTCCCAAAATACAATGTTTGTAACCCATGTCGAAAGGGAAACATTATAAAATCCCATTTAGAAGAAATAAATAAGTTTCAACTTCTAAAATCCTAAATATGGTTCACATGGATTTGTTTGGACCTTCTAGAGTTTCTATATTAAATGTGAAGAACTATGATTATGTTCTAGTGGATAACCATTCAAGCTACACTTGGGGATTCTTTTATATCACAAAAGTGAATCTTATTATTTCCCCCAGGGGTGTATCCTAGGGGTTACTCCATTCTGGAGTCTCATGGGAGGTCTCAAGGTTGAGTCTCCTTGATTACCAATAGGTGTAATATATTTTATTTGTTTCTTTGAATCCCCTACCCTGAACAATTTTAATATAAAATCAAACATTGTTATTATTTTTTCAAGTGTGACAAATTTGTAGACAATCTTAGTTAATTTAGAAATAAAACCTTAATAAGTGATCATAGTTGTGAGTTTAAAAATAAATATATTTAATTTCTATTACCACAACATGGCTATAGTGATAACATTTTTTCTCATAGGAATCGATATAAAAATGGTTTACTATAAAGAAGAAATAGAATTCAAGAAATTTCTTGGACCATGCTCAATGAGTATGATTTTCCTATTTTTTTTTAGGCATAAGATATGAATAAAAAATTTATATTATTAATAGAGTTACAAAAAGATCACTTTTAAAGAAGACCCCAGATGAGTTATGGAATTATAGAAACCCAAAATTTATTTAATTCAAAGTTTTTGGTTGTAAAGTATTTACACTCAATACAAAGGATAATTTAGGAAAGAATTCATCCAAAAGTGATGAAGGTATTTTCCTTAGATATTATAAATATATTAATTCATATAGTGTATTTAATAAAAGGATAAAGATTGTGGAAGAATTTTTAAGTGACAAATTGGATGAATCATATCCACATGAACCTAATAGTTATTTAGAAAATCTTGATGATAACCTTCCTAATTTAGATATTAATGCTAAACCTAGTGATAATTCTATAAAAACTATAAAAAATATATTAGTTCTGAGGACTTGTTTAAAAATAAACCTAAACCTAAACCTGAAGAGGGAATTTAAGTATCAAATACTTCTATTATAGTTAATTTAGGATTCATAGAGATCATCCCTTTGATGCAGCATTAGGATACCAAAATAGGGAAACACAAACCGAATCTTCTCTATGAAATCGGGTTGAACATCAAGATTTATTGTCACAACATGAATCTAATAATATCACATAAGTAATAGATGATGAATTATGGGTAATGTAAACGAAGGACAAGATGAATCAATTAGAAAGAAATAGATTCTAGGAACTAGTTGAAAGACCTAAGGATTGCCTAACCATTGGAACTAAATGAGTTTTTTAGGAATAAAGTAGATGAGTCACTCTCTATAATTAGAAATAAAGTAATATTGGTCCCAAATGGGTACAATAAAGAGAAATTTATTGAATATGAGAAAACCTTTTCACCTGTACCTATAATTGATGATATCATAATGTTTATTTCCTATTCAGCACATTTGGAATTAAAATTATATCAAATGGATATCAACAGTACATTATTAAATGGTTATATAATTGAGGATGCTTTTGTATAAAAACCCCTTGGATTTTAAAACCCAAACTTTATAAATCATGTATTTAAATTAACAAAAGATTTATTTGGTTTAAAATAATCTTCTAGAGCTTGGTATGATAAGATCAACTCATTTTTTATTTCAAAAGTTTTTTAAAAAGTAATACCAAACCCTAATTTATTTATTAAAATAATTTCATTATATGTTTTAGTAGTAAAAATTTATGTTGATGATATTATATTTGGATCATCCAAAAATTATTTTTGTGCTGAATTTTCAAAAATAATGCAAAATGAATTTGGAATGAGTTTGATGAGTGAGTTCAAATTATTTCTTGGATTTAAAATTTTTAAAAATAAGGAAGGAATTATTTTCAATCAAAGTAATCACACTAAATATGTTTAAGAATATCTTTATATGGATAGTACTAAAGGTAGTGATACTCCCATGAGTATAAGATATAAACTAGATCATGAAGAAACTGGGAAACGAGTTGATCAAACCACATAAAAATGTATGATTGGAAGTTTACTATACTTAACTGTTATCTAACCAAATATTTTTTTTAGTGTTTGTATGTGTTCCCTATTTCAATAAAATCCAAAACAATCACATTTACATAATTTGAAAATAATTTCTAAATACCTAAAAATTGAAACTAACTTACGATTGTTTTATTCTAGAGGACATACATTTTATTTAATTAGTTATTCATATGTAGATTTCTACGGTTGTAAGTTAGATAGAAAATGAACCTTTAGAACATTTAACTTTTTAGGAAAATATCTAGATTCTTGGTGTAATAAAAAGAATAAATCTATATCATTATCTACAACTGAAGATGAGTACATAGCTAAAAGACGTTATTGTGAATAGATTATTTGTATGAAACAAAAATTACTTGAATATGAATATTAGTTTTGACATATACCTATAAATTTTGATAATTTAAGTGAAGTAAATACTTCTAAAAATCTCATATCACATTGTAGAACAAAACATATTGATATAAAAAATCACTTTTTTGTTATCAAGGATCCTGGACCAGTGTACTTACTACGCCCATTCTATAGCTAAAATTTTTTATGAAAATGTTTTGGTGGGATTTAAATTAAGTTTATTATTATTTTCATCCCTAAATTATTTAAATGAAATTTGAATTAGAATCTAAATTGATGCTTATATTTTTCCTAAAATATCTTCCTTCTTTTATAAACCATTCATGCCAATTGAAACTCTCCTATCTCGCAAGGATGTGATGATTTGTTTGAAGATAATGGTATTTCATTCTACCTGATACTTATCAATGAATTTTATTAATATATTTAATTTGTTCTTGAAGTGATAGACAGAGTGCTTAGGTGTGCCACATAAAGAAGAATATGAGGATTACTAGAGCTCATATCTGACCAGACTTGCTCTATTTGAGTTTCAATGTGATTTAAAAGATCTAACTAGGAATGGAACCCACATAAGACCAACCAATTTTGATCTAAGTGGAGAATGTAGATTGTTGGTCAAATTCATCCAACACTTGGTCTGTCGAAGAAAAGAAGATTTCATTATCTTGTGGTACAATGATATGTTCTTCTTTTTTAAATGAAAAATGGTTTTTAGATCATTCTACAGAGATATTTAATAAAACATATATATGATTTTTGTAATCTTTCTTTGAAGTTTAGTTCTTTACCTTACCCAAAATTAATTTTATCTATACTATAATCTAAATCCTTATTTCTAAACAGGGAATAAAGAATAAATTAATTATATAGTCTTTTACTCACTCATAATATTTATAAAAAAATGAAAGTTAACTAGAACCCATGTAAAAGAGAATGGGTTGATGACCTAGAAATTTTGTTTGAAATATTTGACCCAGTCAGATAACTTGGTAAACCAAGGAATCTTTTGGACTCGTGTCTCGAACTTGATGAAGTTATTTAATATTCTAATGATGAAATATCCTTTTGTTTGAAAGAAGTTGAATTTTTAGAAGAATAAGAAGAGGAAGAGATGGTGGATCTTGATATGGAAGTTAGGTTGGATCATGAGGATGATATGAGGATCTCTCCTATCATGTCATATGAACCACCTGACTCTCCTTTACCTTTACTATCACATGAGAAAGATCTCTAATCTGAGGAACTAGTTCATATTTATGTACTAGTCACTGGATATAATCCTATGTGGTATGAGTCTATTGACACTAAAGAAGATGAAAAAGGATTATATGGATCTCCTGTTATAGAAATTACTCTTAGACAACCCATATCGGAAGAACCTACTAAGGTGGATATTTCACTAGGATCTTCTATTATAGGATTATTGTAACATCCCAAGTAAGTAATGAATAATAGATATTTTTATCTATGTCTATTAATGATTAAGATAGTGTTTTAGAGGCTTAAAATGAAAATAAATCCAATCTTAAGCATGGAATACACTAATATTCTTAAAAGATTATTTTACTGCCTTATGATGGAAAACCCTTTTTAAATCTATCTTTTGACAATTTTATAAACTATGTTTGTCAAAATAAACTTATTCTTTATTATTGTGACATCAAAATTTACTTTGTGTGAATTTTTGGTATTTTTCTGACAATGTTCATTTTTTAATGAATAGTGAAAAATACTGCATTTTACATCAAAACTGCTTTTTAATCTAATTTATTTATATGATTAGATTATCTTTTGAATTTCTCTTAATGTGTAATATGAATATATTTTTACCATTTAATCCAATGGTGGTCATTGGAATCAATTTCACTTTGAAATTGGACTTAAACTAGTGTCAATCTTTTGATACTTATTGTTTCATAAAAACACGCTATTTGCTCTAACAGCGGGAATTAATTATTAAACTAATTAATGTGACTTATATGTTTTTAATTTTTTAAAATAGACTTCATTTTTGAATTCGTAATATCAAATATATCTTAGGGTGAATTTTTGGTAATTTTCTGAAAAACTTCAATTTTTGATGAATTGTGAAACCAGTAAGTGGTACTTATAAAGACTGATTTTCCGTTTAAATGAAATTTTGCCATCATTGTGTTTTGAATTTCAAAAATCCGACATACATGGTTTTCATTAATAAGTAAAATGTGGTTCAATGAGATTATAATAATTTTTTGGTGAATAGTAACTTATTAAGTTCTTAATCGCGATTAGTGGTAATTAGTGTAGTTTAAGGTAAAAATAATGCTTTAATAAAATAAGATGAGCTTAACACATGTCCTACCCTCATTGGTTGTGTCATGGCCGACCAAGACAAGCCATGGGTCAACTTGGGGACCCCATGGATTCACTTTGGTTGGGAAATGACATAAATTACTTTTTATTTAATGTAAAAGTAAAAATGACACAAACATAATATGTTTTACGAAAACAATATTTACATGGGGTTATAAAGATCAGATTTTTGATTATAAATAGTCATTGTAAAGATAAAATGATTTCCTAAATCATAGTAGTTTTTTTATAATTTTTAGACATTAAATAAATTAAATTATTTATGACATAATAATGATGCAGCGATGACATCATTATTTGACGATTTAAATAAAATGGAAAGATAATGTAAAATATATGAACTACACATGTCCAAAACCAATTGGATGAGTGGATTTAGAACCCTTATCACCTTATCCAGGAATTATATCAATGTGGGACCTTTTAAAACCGAAACACATTTTCAAATAAAGTAATATTTCTTTACTTTCCAAAAGTGCCCCTCCTCTCCTCTTATAAAAGGCCCCCACCTCTACCTCATTTCACACACTCCTCAAGCATTTGGCTCGGCCAAACCCTACCCATTTACTCTCTTCACATCCCTCTACTCATCCTAGAGGATTCCCTTTCGGCAGAATCCTTTCAAAGGAAGCCTTTAGGCTCAAATCAAAAGGATTTACACTTTTAAAGGTAATTCATTCTCTCATGTTCATTTGTTTTATTTTGCTTCTCCAACCCCCTAAACTCTTTTTATTTACTTCTTTTGTAACAACACCAGTATCTTAAATATACTAGGATGTTTTTATAAGATTTCTTTGAGCTACACTCTCACACAACTACATCAAATGGTTAAAGAACATACGGTTTCTGTGGATGGTGAAATTCTGCCTCCCGAAACGATGATTGTTCAATACTCATTTAACACCTTCAAATGTGGCCATTATGATGCACTATTTTTATATATAATATATAATATGTTTATGTTTTCCTTAAGCTTCTGTTTTTTTCATTTTGGGCATACCTTTATGGTTTCCATTATGGGTAAACACGATATCTTCATTTTAGGAAGTGCGGACTACCGCCCCCTGAAAGTGATTTGATTCGTTAATACCATATGTGGAATGTGTAAAGGATAAAGTTAATGATATTATATATGTTATTATACTGGAATTATAATATACTCTTATATAATTATGATTCCATTCCAGAAATACGAAATATAAATGGAAGTAGCGTTCATGCGTACGTACGGCTTACCGTCTCCATGAATGGTGCATTTCATTTCTTACCTCTAAATGTGATGTAATATTATAAATACATGTATATGCTGAATATATATGATATATATGTTATCCAAATAATTAATATCATTCTGGATATAACGAACCTTTGACCAAATTAACAACATGTAAGTGTAAGAAGTCTATTTTTGACTTAAGAACCAAATACCGACAAAATGAACACTATTAACTTAAATGATTACATGATGTTCATAACATGGTATAAAAGGAATAATGAACTTGAAAAAGGTTCATAAGCAAGTAGATATTAACTCAAGTTTATTATTCATGAGATTAAAGAACGGTCGCGTCAAGTCAGATACGAGGTATGGGACTTCGTCTCAATCTCCTTTCATTGAGGCATATTTTATTTTATACACAACTTTCTTTTATACGGTGTATAAACCCCTTTGACTTTTACGTTTATTCAAAAGGAATATTTTTTATATGAAGCATTTACTAAACGACAAAAGGGAATGTTTTTGTCGTACGTATGCGGTGACAACGACTTCTCCACCGTCGTGACCGTTATTTGAGTTTCGGCTTCCTTTACAAGCCATACCTTCTTTTTAAAAGAAAAATAAATACCATGTTTTAATTTTCTTTTATTTTGGTATTGAAAATGGTTTTAAAAATTTTTTTGTGTTGTATTGATATCTTGTGATTGAAATGTGGAAATTTTATGTTTCCTTTATGCATGTTTTATGTGATGCGATTATGTTATGGTTCTTGGGCATTATTATGGAGACGGGTGGTTCCGTGATAAACTAAGGGCAGGTGAGCCCGATATAGCTCTCCAATGCATTGGGTAACGTGAAGGAGTGAAACATTAAGGTTTATCCGAAGAGATTTTAGGGAATATACTGTGATGGGTATTCCAAACGTAACCAAGAGGGTTACTCCCTACGTAAGAATGTTATGAATGCCTCAAGTTACCTTTATGTCTTATGATTTCTATGATTTATTCATGATTTTATGAGTTATGTTAAAGTGCTTATGTTTTATGGGTAAAGTATGATTTCATTCTTATGTATATATGAACTCATGTTTCCTTTCCATGTTTTTATAACCCATACTGAGCTTTTTATGCTCATCCCAATTTTTTTTGAAATGTTTTTCACAGGTCAAGGGAAAGGTACATGATATGATGATAGTGTCAAGGAAGTGTCAATAAATAATCCATGTTTTATTTTAAATGTGTTACCATTGATGGGAATGAAGAATACTATCTTTATGTAACCACTTTGTTTATATGTGGAATGTAATGCAAGTTTTATGATCTAATTCTCTAAAACTCTAAACCCGAAAAGATCCTCAATGTGTAATCTTGTAATAACTCAAGATTAAGTAAGGTTTAAGGCCGGGGCCTTATAATTATACTATCCAGAGTATGATGAGGAAGTTATTGATGATAGTCCACCTTGACATGGTGAACATGCCATCCTTTCTTCTCAGAGAGTGGTAAAGGGATCTCTCATTGCTATAATATATTATTAATAAATACTTGAGTATCTACTTTGAGATCCTCAATTGACAGAACTATGAAATATATATTTGGTCCTACTGCCACCAAGTATGTTGATGAATATGAGCAAGGTAGTGCTCAGAGTGAAGATATTGAGGATGGTGAGCCTTCTATTCATGAGGAAGATGTTTATGCTTGTGATAAAGTTATTAATTGGTATAAAAGAGCTATATTAGTGAACTATTTAGCTGAATTAGATGGTAGATATTATTTTAATTATTCATATACTTATATTCCTTCTATATCATATATTAAAAATGATGATTTGACTGAGATAAAATTAGATCTGATGGGTGTATTCAAGGAAGTGTTTCTCAGTTCTGGAAATTACATAGAGACAACTTGAGAAGAAGACATTAGAAGGACAATGATGTTAGTAGTATCTCATCTTAAACCTAAATTTCATCTTGAGATGAATTTAATGAGAAAATATGTTGATGATTTGAAATCTTAAATATGTTATTTGCAAGCTCGACTTTATGACATGATGGTGCATCAAGACCATAGGTATCAGAGTTCAGCTTTTCAAGATTCTATATCTATTGTTGTTGATCCCATGCCTCCTCCAATTCCTCATATCTAGTCATCTTTTGATAAAAATAAAATTTGAAAACTCATAATGGGTGATTTGAAGGTTTTGAATGATTAGTTCAAGATAACCATAGATGATGTGTTTGATAGTTTTCAAACAAATGATACTAAAACCGTTGAATTGGTAAAGGAGGATGTCAAATAAGCTAGTAAAGATTGAGAAATGATAAAAATGGATATTGATTAATACCTTATATGAATATTCTCCAAATAATATTTAAAGGTTTTGTCTAGAACTCATTATTTGGATCTAAATATTCCACCTTTTATCTAATCTTTTAAGTGTCAAGTTGAGAAACTCAAGTTATTGACCATAGGTTTGGAAGCCTTGATGGAGAATTGAGAGGAATTTATTCAGGCTTTGAAACATCGTACTAGGGTAGGTAGAGATTTTATCTGGCTGAGAGAACCTTACCTTTACACTTCTCATAAAAAAAATTTATCCTCGATAACTATTACTACTTCCCTAACTCCTACCAGTACCTTCACTACCCTAAATCCCTTTGTCTTGTCTCCTAGACAAACAATTGGGCATCTAAGAACTATTCATAGATGTGTAGTCACTGGTACACTTGAATCCACCTCTGCACATAAAAATACGTATTATTCCACTACTCTAATTCCAAAATAAAGTATCATATTCTTTCGTTAGATTTAAGTGATGTTCTAGATATATATTCTGACTAGAAATTTTGATAGGGACAACTTGTAATCTTTTTGGAACTATCTTTTTAAATATTAATGAAATAATTATCTTTATTCTCATTGTGTTTATTTTTCTTATTATCTATTTATTTTACCTCTGATTTAGTTTTGGATAATCCCAAATGGGAAAGTAACTATGAAAATTAAATAGAATTTATTGTAAATATTTTATGAAATTAAGGTACTTGATAAACCTTTAAGAAATTGAAAAATATGTGTTTTAATTATCTGAAAATATACTTTTGATGTATTCAATTAATTTCATTTTTGAATTTTATGATTTTTGATCATTAAAAAAGGTGATATTATTGTCTTAGATCAATACCTCTTTATTTTAATGATCCCAAATCATGTTTATAATGTTATTTATGAATATCTTGTTTTTTTATTCAATTTTTTTTATGGAAAAACTTGAAAAAATGGCTAATTATGGAATTCACCATGAAAACCAACTACATGTGTAGTGTATTTGTCGTATGAAGAATTTGTACTAACCATGAAGGTCAAGTGACCATGTAGAACCTACTGCACATTGTACTCCAATTGATCACACAAAAAACTACCTAACATGAATCTAATGAGAAAATTATGTCTAAGTCTTGAACTAAACCCGCATTGATGAACCTACCAGTCATTGAAAAATCAACTTACCACATGAACAAAAAACCTATCAGGTGATATGTAACACGAATTTCTCCAATTCTTGTATTGGTCATGTGAATTTTTATTTATAGTAACACAAGAATAACCACTTACCACATAAATATATATACCGACCATGACTATAAAATTAGAGACCATGTGAAGAAAATAAAAGATCATAAGATGTTAAGAAATTAACAAATGAACAAATGTATTGACTACATGAAGAAATTAAGTAATCGTGGCTAGTTTTTATATCAACTGATCATGCCAATTGACTGTGTGAAGTTTTCATATCTTTTATCGCTTGATCTTTTTTTAATGGTTATCTTTTGAGATATTTTTTTTATAATCTATTTATATGTAAATATAATCTCATATAATAACCTGGAGAGTGTGTGAAACTCTCTTTAAATTATTTTCAATGGTACTCACACATATAACTGTGGAAGAGGTAGTGTGTGACCTGAACTCTTTATTACCCACAAATAACTATAAAATATTCTTATGTACATATTGTTCTACTTTTGTAAAGTTGTTTCTAAAAACATGATCTAGGTTGTGGGTCGATTTATCATATAATAAACTATTTGGTAGTAGGTGATTTCCATGTGGAGGGGGTTAGGTATTGGATTAAGAAAAAACCCCTTATTTAAATTTTCATTGTGCAATTTGTTGTTATTATTTGACATGTTTTAAATAAAAAAAAGTATCTCTTTAAAACTAAATAAAAAACATTAATTTGATATTTGGATTTAACTTGTGTTTTATATAAGGTGTTTGATTCAATTAAATTAGTTTATGAATATATAAATAGTTATCAAACATTATTTTAATAGATTTCCAATCAAACTATCGAGAACCTTTTTAAAATATAGAATTATAAGATTATATAGTTATAGTTAACTTTGTGTTTTTATAAATTGTTGGATTTAAGTTTTAAAATCTTTTTTAATATATATTTTTAATTGGAAACTCAATTCACCCCCACTTGAGTGTTCCACTCTAAACAAAAAATTTATAATTCATTTAAATAAATTGAAAGAAATAATGCCCTATTCTAGAGATCTTTCATCGATGATGTTGTTAATCACCCAAAACCTTTTTTAATTTACCATCATTCCACTTGTAGTATCCAATTGCATAATCACTTTAGCAATAATCCACACATTCTTCTTTGATCTCCGAACAAAACTGATGGATTCTCTCATACTAGAGTAACAGGTCGATTTCCTTATAGTGTGAAGATGGATTAATACAAAAAATTTCTTTAGTCCTGAATAATCGTCCTTTCACTCATTCTTCTGAGAGGATGGAGGAGGGAGGATAATCTCTAGAGAATTATTTAATATTGGGAGAGAGATCTAGATTTCATTGTGTATAATGATTCTCGATTTTGATCCATCTCTACACCCTAGTCATAATTATCTATTTTTAGAGATAGTTTTAGGGATAAAAATATTATTTAATTTCATAACGACCCTTAAAAAATATATTAAGCCTTACAATATCTCATTCCGTGTAATAATATTATTATTATTTTCATTGTGTATGAAAATTGGCATAATGATAAATATTATTTTACTGGCTTGAAAATTAATATTTATCACTAGATTTAATCTTGAACCACTCGTCCTCATCTATATTTATCGAATACCTAAATAAATATTTAATTAAACATCAATTTTTTAAAATAAATATCCTATTCACAATCTGGATAATAAATATTTATTAAATATTCCATAAATGAAATAAATAATTTTTTCATTGTGTGATGAATAATTTTTTATTAAATATTCAGATAATTAAATAAATTATTTATTAAAAAATAATTATTTATTTATTACCTTATAAATAATATTTTCCATCAATAAATTACAAATAAAATTATTTTTTGGCCTTGAGGATGATATTTATTCCAATAATTAAATTCAAATATAATTTAATTGAGATAAAAAAACATAGCTTGTGACTCCCTAGGCTTCTTTCTCATTGGAATAAGGCATGATTGCCTAATGTTCAAGACTAATATCTTGTAATAGGTCAAGTCACTCAAGTGAAATAAGTTAAAGTCGTAATTTCAACAATGACATATGAGTTCCCGATATGTAATATAATCCCATTATCACAATATCTCATCAATTAGGTTGAGCACACATGTCATCAACCTATATTCTTGATACTTTTTTCTTTGAATATCTATAATAAACTCATCATTACACCATGACCATAAAATTTAGTGTGACATATCCATTTCAATCAAAGTGTCAAGATTTCAAATTTCATAAATATGGAAGGTAAAAATACATCATTGACTTATTATTAATAACATTTCATTCATGACACACCCAACATACCCTACTTCCCACAAACATTTGGAACTCCGAATTAGGTTATTAAATCAAAGTGTGTGAGTCATGAAATGCATTAATAATAATCCTAAATTCTAAGGACCATTAAACATGCTCACAGATAGAAAAATCCAATGACACATGAACATGTGGAATTCCTACTGGCGGGTCTGTAATCATAATTTCTCATCTTAGAGGTTATTAAGTGGGAAAATCATGAGAATAAGTCCCATCCACTTTCTAGTACCTGAAATAGACAATCAATATAATATTTCCCCCATCATTGAATATTATTCAAATGTAGAAGTAATATTTATGAGATATCATCATAGCGTCTCAAGGTTCTCATCATTGAGGGAAACTGCTATATTCTATTTTGAGGTGAAAAATACCATAAGACATTATCACATTAATGATATGTAGAATAAAAATAAATATTAGATAAGGTAATTATATTAATATTCACTTCTTTGTATATACGTGTAATTTAAAGTACAAAGTAGTTTATTCAAGGGAACCAACTCTAAAACACTCTCACCTGAACTAGATCCAACTACTAATGATTGGATAGTTCTCACATGTTAAACATGATTCGAATAGATATGAATATAGCTAGTGGACCTACAATGTTTCTATGACTAGGGTTGGTAAAGCCACATATCTATGTGGTGAATCTGATTACTGCAACATTACTAGTTTGAGAAAATACCTTAAGTAGTGATAAAAACCAGTATCCACTTTTTGTTCCCATGTTAGAATCTTGAAATCCTAGCTATGTCAATAATCAAATATTATCATAATAATGATAAAAATCTTTCTTTTGGTATAATCCAAAATTGAAACAGGATATTTCTAAACCGATTCTTAATATGCATCAGAAGCCACAACAAACTAATAATCTTTGAATATAGAAACCACTAGTTGTTATAATTTTATTTAACATTAGATTATCCTTATCCATGACACTACATCAAAGTGAAATAAGTTAATACAAGTATTAAATTACCTTTATCACTAGTATCTCACATCTCCAAGAAATAAGAACTCATCCAATTATACTATTCCATGTAGAGTCAGATAGTTCTATCTATAAGTTGATGTAGTTATATTGGATCTGTTGGTTATTCACCTACTCTTGATTATGTATCAGTAATATCAAATGCTACTACATATCATAAAATATGATATAAATTCCCAGCACTTAATATTTTGAAATTATTTTAATCTTAATAACCTCTTCCTTTTCCTATGCATATTCTACTGGAAGGATTATAAGCTAACAAAAATTTGGTCTTGAATTGTATCAAATTTTAATTTTCAATAATTTGTTAATATAAGTTATATGACTAGATTTATCAAACCCATGGATCTATTTTGTAGATATTTTTTTTCTAGAACATGGTTTCTACTCTAATTCATACTTAGAGAAATTTGTTCCTTGGTCTTAATAAACTGGAAAGGCATAACACTTGTTTTCTATATGTTATCTACATATCTATATTGTAAACATATAATGGTCCAACTAACTTATTAGGTACATATGTCTCTCATTCATTCCAAATAAATATTTTATGTTCACTATGCATGATTTATTCATAAATGAATATATATAATTTTTATGTATCATTAGAAATTATTGATGTCATTGACTCTTTCTAGTTATGCCTTGTTGAAATATACCATAGGGTATCCTTTTGGTCATGTCATATATAAATCTTGTATAAGGATTCCTCTAATCAGAGATACTTCACTATAAACATCCTAATATGATAATTATTAATTATTCTTTAACAAGTAGAATTAAAAAAGATTTTATTCACGATGATTAGTTTATAGATTTGGTCATAGACTAAACCTTCAATAATGAATCATGTTTTATTAGTACAGTCATGTACCATCCATGTCCAGTTTGTCTTTAATACTCACCAGAAGTATCTACTCAAAGAAAATTCAAAATAGAGATTCCATAAATATTGAAACATAGAGTCCATTACATGAATTTATTCTTACTTTTCAACCTTACCATATTCCAATTTACTGATTTTTATAGGAATATTTATTCTAAAAGAGTAATATTTGTATCACCCACCATGGTGATCATAAACCATATATTTTTTAAAAAAATTCTATATAGTATGTGTCTCTATAACTACTACTCCCACTATTTTTATTGAAGTACTGCATTCATATTCCAACGCTTATGCATCCAGATCCTTAACTCATAAAAGTTATGTTTTATCCCATTATCTTTAAAGATACAGGTTACCTTTATGGAAATATCGTTGGTCTTGAAAAGATGTTAATATCCTTAGTGGCTCTAGTATTATAAACTCAGACAAAGCTTAGTATTTTATGTTTATTTGTTTCAAAAGATAGATTTTAACAATAAAAATTCAAAAAAAACTTATGGTAGTGTCCTAATATATTTTTATCATATCAAAATTTATATGATATACAATATACATTATATTTGTTATATGGTTAGTTGTTTCACTTCTATTTGAAAATCATGTCCTAAAAAAACTATGGAAGATTTTTAATATATATAAGACTCATCATTGATCATCCTTTTACTACCATCATGATATTAATTCATATGAGTAAATGTGAGTTTGGTAAAACGTTTAATCCACTTGTATGATCAATGAATACTCAGATAATATGTTATTTGATAAGCCATCTCGGACATTCCGCTGTCTTTACCAAGTGCACTCATTTACTTCACTAATAAAATGTAAATTTTTTTTAGTAATATCATGAATTATATGAGGTTACCTTTATCTTTATAATAATTCATGTGGCCATATTGAACTAAGTCTTAAAATATTGTCTGCCTTTATTTATAAATCTTTCTTTATTTAAAACATGTAAGAAGTTTGTTTGTATATCTAGTATATCAACTCAATTGAGAATAATACACTTCTATGGGTATAAACAAGTCAACTAATTTAGATTTTACTTGAAAATTAATTATCTTACATAATTAGGTAAGAGACTTATATTTTATATTTATCATTCATTATGATGGATATCTATGATTCAATAGTTATTGAACCATTAGTTTAATATTTAATACCATAAAACATTTATTCAAAATGTGAAATAATGTCACAATGTTTCTAGATGGATGCTCAGATAATTGTTTGGGTTATACTCAAACATGAATAATTCCATTTTGTAAATGATAATTAGTTATATCCCCATTGGCTGATGTAGGAATATCCCTATCTTATCTCATTTTTAGTTCACTCTGTAACTTTATATTCATTCTCATTTCTTGTAATTAAATACATGTATTTTGTAATAATATTTTATTTTAATACAAAATTTATCAATAGAAACTTGATGAATATACATTAAGTATATGAAACTACTTTCTTATTCAATTAAATTAAATTTCTTTTCTAGTGTCTATTCTTTCCACATAAGATGAAATTATCCTAATTTTCATTCTTTTATCTTTGAATATTTTTTATATTTGAAAGATATTATAAAGGTTCATTTGGATTTATATTATCCATGGGATATTCAGCCTTTTATTTCAAACTTTCCACCATAAGGGGTGGAGAAACATGTTTCAACCAATCCTTATTCACTCTGTAAATTTTGGACAAAAGTTTCTAGAGAAAATTCTCCATTTTTTTTATCTAAGCTACGATGAAAAAAACATTGGTTTTAAGGATAATAAAATAAGATTAATGGATAATTTATTATCTAAGTGGAATCATAATATTGATAACTGATCAATATACCCTAGAATTTTGAAACCTTGATCAGTATTAAGATTCCCTTATTCCAGTTTAAATTAATATTGTTCAAGCACCCATTTCCTTATATTGTATCATAAAATATTCAGAAATAGATGATAGAATAATACAATATACAGAGGAATAATCCTCTATGTATCTTTGGTAGGAATCTTTTTCAACTTTACTCACTTGTTGTTGTTAAATAACAACAAAAGAGGATTCTAGTATATAATACATGTTTTTGATAATAATTTATCACATAAATGGTGGTGTCATATCAAAAAAATTATTTATAATGACATACCCTGAGATAAGGAATGATCAAGGTGTTTTTGTGGTTTTACTATCTATTTTTTCAGAAATTAAAATAGATGAAAGGTACATTAATCGATTAAAAATTATTCAAGACATAATAATTTTAATTCCATTAAGTCTCCCACTATTTTATCAAGTCCCAAAAACTCTCGCCATTGGACTCAGAATGTCTAGCTTCTCTTAAATTCAAGTGTAAAGGATCCATATGCCCATTATGATAATCGAGAGAGGTATTGGTCAATCAATTGAAGGTATTTAGATTGCTATTTTATTTCCAACTATGGGATTATAGCTCCTTGATTTATTTAGTGGACTCCCTAATCCAGAAATCCACACATGGATTTCCTCAACACTTGACTCTAAGTTACATCAAGTCTAGTGAGGGATACTTTGCTTGATGTGAATTAGTTAAGACAATCCAAAACATTCATAATAACTCCATAATAAAATTAAGTATACCAATTATGTTTGTCCAAACACTTATTTCTATGGTTTTAATTTTTAATCAAGTAATGGAAGACCTAGTCTGACTTAACATTAAGTTGATGGATTTTATTTATTATGCATAAAAATTTATTATTTTATTCTTTATATTTTTTTAAATAATATATGGATTTAAATTAAGCTATTTAAAAAATTTCTATCACGACTCGTCCCCTAGGGCCCATGTTGTGACTACCCCTTGCATGCCTTCCATAGGCTGGGGGCTGGCGACTAGCACCAGAAAGTCTTATCACTAAAATCGGGAAGGCATTGCCTTTATAACCTGTAAACTCACACAACCAAGAACACATCAAGATATGAGAACAAGGTAAACTTAATAGTAAAAAATATTGCGTATAGTAAGTACAGTGGGGCCATAATACAAGACCAACTGGAAAGTACAAGTAAAACAGGAAAGTACAAGTAAAACTGAAGATAGCTCCTGTGAAAACCAGCCAAGGATCCAACCTAAAGGGTAGGTACAACTCTTGAATGTTAATCTCTTCGATATGCCTCATCTATGGTCCACCTCCAAGTAGCCTCTAGTCCTGGTACCCTCTTCCTCAATCAGAGTTTTTCGTCATCTTCCCAAGACACAATAAGTTGTGGGCGTAGCCTGTACAGGGGTGAGTATAATAGTACTCAGTAGGGCCCCCGAGACCCCCAAAGGTCTCTAAAAATTCACAAAGGATAAACCACAAAGCATGGAAACAACATTGAATCCTACATAGGTATATTCCCATACATATACCTAATTTATCAAGTTTACCCATCTCATTAATGGGGAAACACAAGGCCCAAAACCTTATCCAAAAGCTAAACTGTTCCACAAAGGAAAGATTACCGTGAAGGTAACACCACAAAGGTAAGTACAAAAAAGGTAACACCTCACAGACGAATAAAACACATGTATAAACACAAAGTTATGTACCACAAAGGTAACTCCACACAGAATAATACCATAAAGGCTTCACCACACAGAATTCTACCACAAAGGTAAAGACTCAGTTCACACCAGGTATAACATAAGTACGAATGTATGGATGATTAGCTTTATTGCAAGATCATCTTAATTAATCGAGAATATTTTCTGTTGACCCACATAGGATTGAATATGACCCACACAAGATCTATAGATGACCCATACAGGATCGAAGATGACCAACACATGATCTTGAGATGACCCACACAAGATCTAGAGATGACCCACACAGGATCTAGAGGTGACCCACACAGGATCTAGAGGTGACCCACATAGGATATGGAGATGACCCACACAAGATCGATATGTGCTGACCCACACAGGATCTCTGAGTGCTAACACACACAGGATACAAATATGATCCACATAGGAACTGAAGACCCCTCAAGTACAGCCAGCCATAGGGTTCCCGCACTAATCACGCTTGATTCCTAGAGGTTCTTCTCCTCAATCCATCAGTGATTACTTTAACTTCCATGAAGTCACACAAAGAAGTATCTCAAAGGTTGGACACATCATAAGGAACCCAATTCAATAGACAGTGTGTCAATCGGACGCTCGGTCTATAAGTTAATATCCTTTTCCTTCTCAGGGACCAGTTGGATTCGGGTTTGATCCATCCTGTCCATACTCCATCATTATCGAAAACTCAAGTGGAGTATAACAAAAGGAACATCTCGATCTAAGGATTCCGGCGTCCCAGATGGTTTGCCAATCGGACACCCTGCTCTCAAGATATGGCCAAAAAGGCGTATCTGGGACTGGATGGGCTCGGGTCTGGTCTGACCTGGTCAGTACGACTGGACCTGAGCCTACCCTACCTGGTTCGGGTCGACCTAGATGGACCCGGGTCTGGCCTGGATGGGCGAGGTCGCGGCTGGTCAGGCATGTTGGGTCGTGGTCCAGCCCAGCACGCTGGGCCCGACCTGCTATAGTGTGCCCACTGCGGTGCGGCCCGCTGGGCGTGGCCTACTGCGGGAGAGCCCGCTAGGCGCGTCTGACTACGGTGCGGCCCGCTGTGTGGAGGCCCACTAGGCGCCTCCCACTGTATTGTGGCCTGCTCGGCTGGGTGTATTCCTCCGTGGCAGGGCCCGCCCTAGCCAAAACCCGGGGAGAGGTGCCCCCCGGTATTCCAAACAGTATGTGGATCGTTCGGTTGGCGCCTGATGGTGCGCGAGACCCATCAGAGAGGTCCATCTTAGCGTGTCTCGGTTGGCCGGTCCTCCCAGTGGTGCGATGGCACCACTGACCTCCCGCGGTCGGCTAGGTGTTGGCTTCCCTCTGGGTGCATCACCACGGCAAAGAATCTACGGCCTCTTCCTCGATGGGTGGTGTGGACGCGCACCGCCCCACCTCCCTACGACCGACCGATGTTCCGGCCATTGTCCCCTTCTCTACTGTGGCCAATGGGCCTCGGCCTCCTCCTATACCTAATGCGCGGACGCGTGCCCCCCGATTCCCCACGGCTGGCTGGCGTGCCGTCCGCCGTCCTCCACCTCTGCCTACTTGAACCGCGGCCAACCGGTTTTCGGCCACCCCTTTCTTCTGTGGGTCACCGCAGCTTTGTTCTAAGCCTAAAAAATATGACGACCACATATTCGTGATCCTTAGATCAAGATCTCTATGTCCATATGTCACACTCAACAAAACATTGTGTTTTCAACACGCTTAATTATATGGCATTGAAGAATGCACGAAAAACGCGCAAAGAAAAAATATTAAAGATCAAGGTATTTTGGCGGATCAATGGCCGTGTTTGTTTGGCCATCGCCATTTAGAATCGAGGATATGAATAATCAACAAAAAAAATAATTATCATATCCCAAAATAAACCCCCTACCTCGACCGTTAGAGATGGCGTGAGGAAGAAGACAAAGACGATGAAGACGTCGACGTTCGTCGCTCCTGCGACATGCTCCCAATCCAAGCTCGTGCATCGTCTTCGTCGAAGGTTCTTTCTTCGTTTGAGGATTCTCTCCCAAAGGTTCTCTCAATTCTTCACTTTTCCAACAATCCCCAACCACGAGAGGTGAGGATCCAACTTTGATTGAGTTAAGTTAATTTATTCAATTAATTTTGGCACATTAATTGGGAGAATTCTAAGAGTTAAACTCAAATTAAAAGAGGAGTTTGGGTGGTCCCCACCATCAGGTTTCAAATGATAGGTTTCAGTTAAATAAAAATAAAAGTTAATTGTTTTATTTTTATTATTATTTTATCTCTTCCAAGAAAAACTAGAAAACCAACTTCCACCCCTGAACAACTATGGTCAAGGTAAATGTCTACTTAAGGGAATATCAGCGCTCTAAGTTCAACGGTGTCCTTAAATTTCAATTTTGAGCACCGGGTCAAAAGTTACAAAATTCCGATCATGCGTTTATTGAACGTACCCGAAAAAAAAAGTTCAGAAATTCATTCTAGGAACACCAGGTCTCGGAATCACACACCGTCAATTTTTGTGAACTCATAATATTCTCATATAATTGAAAAAATTACATGGAAAATTCCAGGTCTTTAAATTCTCCCCCACCTCAGGGTTTTGCTTCCTCCAAATCCACAACACAAACTAGGGAAACAAGTGGGGGGTACTGAGCATGAATCTGGGCCTCCTTCTCCCATGTTCTCTCCTGGAGGTTTCCCATGCTGCCAACGTACGCTCACCAGAGGTATCGATCGCCCTTGTAGGACCCTCTCTTTTCAATCCTCAATCTCTACTAGAACCTCCAAAAACGTCGCCCCATCCTCGATGTCTAGAACGTCCCAGTCAATGATGTGCGAGGGATCATGAATGTACCTCCTCAGCTGAGATACATGGAAAATTTCATGCACCCAGTGCAACTGAGGGGAAAGAGTTAAGATGTAAGCCACCTCACCAACTCTGCTGAGGACCTGAAAGGGTTCGATGAACCCCGGGGATAACTTGTCACCTCGACCAAATTACCACAAACCTCATTGAGGTGAGACTCGTTGAAAGAAATTGTCACCATCCTCAAACTCTAGAGGTATTTGTCTCCTGTAAGCATATGACTTCTGCCTGCTCTATGCAGTCTTCATCCGCTACTGGATGATCTGCACCTACTCCATGGTAGCCAATACCATCTTTGGTTCCATGAGTGCTGACTCCCCTGGGTCAGTCTAGCACAGAGGTGATCTCCAAGGTTGACTGAACAATTCCTTGAATGGTGACATACCAATAGTGGAGTGATAAATGTTGTTGTATGCAAACTCCACCAAGGGAAAGTGATCCTCCCAGCTACATCCAAAATCAAGGACGCAAGCACGTAACATGTCCTCGAGGGTCTGAATGGTCCACTCTGTCTGACCATCTGTCTGAGGATGGGAGGCGGTGATCAATTGAAGTTGTGTCCCAAACGCCTCTTGCAACCCCTTCCATAACCGAGAATTAAAACGTGCATCATGATCAGAGAAGATCATCAAGGGAACTACAAGAAGCCGCACAATCTTCTTCACATAGAGGCGTTACAAGCCCTATACTAAACCCTACTCTCTGATAGGTAAGAAGTGGGCCAACTTGGTGAGTCGGTCAACGATCACCCAGATAGAATCATTTTCCCTGGTCATGCTTGGAATTCCTATCACAAATTCCATGGAAATTTCATCTCACTTCCACTCTGGTACCTCTAGTGGATGAACTAAGCCCGATGGAACCTGATGCTTTACCTTCACTTGCTCACAAGTGAGGCACCATGAGACAAACTCTACCACTGCTTTCTTTATTCCTAGACACCAGTGATGATGTTGAAGGTTCTGGTACATCTTTTCCACTCCTGGATGTATCGCTATAGGGGGTGTATGGAACTCCCTCAACACTTCCCCATGTAGCAGCATCCGTACCATAGTACGCCCTCTGAAGAGAATGATGTGTTCCCCACCTTTAAAAATCCATCAGGTGCCTATCTTGTGGATATATGAGCACGTCAAGCCTCACAGTCAGTGTCTCTAAGTTGCGTCTCCCTGACTCGCTGAAGGAGTGGGGGAGTGACTGTCAGAAACTGAAGATAAGCTTCTCCATCTTGATCCATGTGGGATATCCGAAAATCAGCTAATTGCTATATCTTCTCACTCAGTAACTGTATACCAGATCTCATGTTGAGTGCATCTACTACTACGTTCCCCTTCCTAGGAGTATAGACTATCTCAAATTCATGTTCATGGAGGAACTCAAGACAATGTTTCTTTCTCAGGGTTAGGTCTTCTGAGAGAAGATATACCTGAGACTCTTGTAATCATTGTAGACTGTAAAACGTTTTCTCATCAAGTAATGTCACATAAAATTCAAGGAGAAGACCACTGCTGTTAAATCCAGGTCATGGGTAGCATAGTTCTACTCATGTTTCTCAACTATCGAGAACCATACGCGATCACTGCTTATTCCTACATCAGGAAACATCTAATCTCGGTCCCTGATGCGTCGTAGTAGACTACATACCCAACACCATCCTCCGACAGCCTCAATATGGGGGCACTCATCAGTCTCTTCCTCAGCTCCTGGAAACTTTATTGGAATCTCTATGACTACACAAAGGGTTTCCCCTTCTTTGTCAATGCTGATAAGGGTTCCACAACTCTGGAAAAGTCAGGTACAAACCTCTGGTAGTAACTGGCCAAACCCAGGAAACTCCGCACCTCCGTCACACTCTTGGGTGTCTCCCAAGAAAGTACAGCCTCAATATTCCCTAGATCCACCGCAAATCCAACCTCTGAGATGATGTGTCCCATGAAGTGGACCTCTCGGATCCAGAACTGGCACTTCAAGAGATTACCATAAATATGATGCTCTTGGAGTGTGTACAAAACTATCTGTAGATGATAGGCATGCTTATCCTCTATAGCTGAGTATATTAGGATGTTGTTGATGAAGACTACCACAAAGCAATCAAGGTATAGCTAGAAGATTCTGTTCATGAGTCCCATAAACACTGTTGGGGTGTTGGTCACACCGAATGTCATACCAAGAACTCATAATGGCCATACCGACATCTGAAGTTTGTCTTCTGTACATCCTCATCTCGTACCTTGTGTTGGTGATAGCCTGATCTATGGTTTATCTTCTAAAACCAATGTGCTCCATTCATATGATCAAAGAGATCTTCAATCCTCAAGAGTAGGTACTTGTTCTTCACGGTCACCTGGTTCAGGCACCGATAGTCCACACAGAGTCTCAAACTCCCATCTGCCTTATTAAAAAACAAAATCAGGGTTGCCCAAGGAGAAACACTAGGCCTAATGAACACCTTGTTCTGTAATTCCTCCATCTATACTCACATATTTCAAAGCTCCGCGGGAGACATCCGATATGCTTGAGTTGATATCGGTGTCGTCCCGGGGTACAAGTCAAAATTAAAGTCCACCTCTCTGCGAGGGTGTAGACCCAGAACATCGTTTGAAAAAAACATCAGCGTACTCGTCCACCACTATAGGATAGCCTGGAATCTCAACATCAACCGCTTCAAGGGTAAGGCTAGCTAACTGATGAGTGATCGGATGCACCCTCTTCCAGGTAAGTCCATTCTTTGCTGCAATGGTTCCCTTCTCACCAGTGAAAAAAATCCTGGTCTCGTCTGTGCAGACACACCAAACTTTGTGCTTAATATAGTCAATCAGATCATAGAATGGGGATAACCAGTCTATACCCAAGATGACATCGTAAGGCCTCGACGCCACAATTAGAAGATACCAGCCGAATCTCTCACCTCTTAGAGTAAGCTCAAACTGCTGGAACCAGTGTGTAATTATTGAATCTGCTCCCGTAGGAGTCTCTAGCCATAAGGAACGAGCCAACGGCTCCACTGGAATCTCAAAACTCTGAATGAGGGTTAGGGTAATGAATGAGTGACTAGAAAATGTGTCTATAAGTACTGCAACTAAGGTGGAGTAGACACAAATTGTACATTGTATCATCTCTGGAGTGCTGTGGTCATAGGCCTTAGCTGCCTGAAATTGTGCTCATCCATGTCCACCCACTCCCTGTGGTCGGGGTTGACCACATAGTGGTGGTGTCTATAGAACCTCAAATTACCGCCCACCGCCTACTGCACGACCATATCATCTGCCATGTCCACCTCTTTCCTGCATACCTACTCAATCGAATCTCTGCCTCTACCCAGGAGGTCCCTCGACTGTTTGCTGGTCATTCGTACGATGGGTCGGCCAGTCGCGAGCCATGTAACCCTACCCGCCACATGAGTAACACCGCCTGCTCCTCACCTGTCTTACTATGTCTTGAGAACCCCGCACAACCAAACCTGTATCCTGCGGTCGTCCACCTATAGTTCTAGTCCTCTTGGACCTATGCATCATCTGTCTGTTTCCAGTGGAATATGACTGTGTTACGTGACGTCCGATGGTGGGTCTCCCTGATGGTGACTACTTAGCAAGGTTTATCTCTACTAAGAGTACTCACTCTAACACCCCCACCTACGTCGGGATGCTGAGGTAAATCATCAAATATCTAATATCTCATCTGAGCCCCTGCTCAAAGGTTTTGTCCCTTAAAAAATGGTTCTGCACCATGTCAGTGGAGTAGCGTGAGTGTTTGGTGAACCTCGTTGAATACTGAGCCACATTCATGCTACCCTGTTATAAGTGGTGGAGCTCATGTATTTGCACTAAGCATAAGGTCACTATGACAAACTCTTCCCTAAAAAGGCTCTCAAATTCTGGCCAGATGAGAGTGACATCATCGTGAACCTAGTGGATGATTTTTTACCATCTACCCGGTGCTTCCTGAAGAATACTGGCGGAAAAAATCACCATGAGATCATCTGGTGTTCCTTCAGTTGAAAAACTCTAACCACGGACTCCATCCAATCCTTATCTGCCTGTGGATCTGTCTCTCCTTAGAACCTCGGTGGCTTTTGGTGCTGAAAATCATGCAACGCGCTCAAGCGGCATGCACCCTCTCCTGCTGGGGAGGGTGGAATCGGCTTCCCAATGGGTAGTGGTGCTGCTGGTACACCACCCGATGGTACAACTACCATAAGGGGGCCCTGCACTAAAGCCTCATCGCTCGGTGGGATATCATCATGTACTCTACCTAGAACCTTGGATGGTTATCTACTCGGAGGCATCCTGAAAGAAACAAGTGTGCCATGGTCAGTAAGTTTACCTAGTGAGCTGACTCAAAGAGATCACAAAGAAAACTTTTCAAAAACACACACGCAATTAGTGTTTTCGTGCACTGATTCCGAAATTAGAAGTCAGGGTCATGGTGTAGGGATACGTCGGGCACCGCACCAACACTGGATTACCCAAACTGATAACCACACTCATAACACTTAACACTATTGCTGATTAAAATATTAGGGTATAAGTTCTTAGGTAGAACCGATTCCTATGATACCAATTTTTCAGGACCCATCCCCCGGGGCCTGTGTCGTGACTACCCCAAGCCCGCCTTCCATAGGCCAGGGGCTGGCGACTAGCACCGAAAAGGCTTATCCCTAAATCCAGGAAGACATTGCCTTTATAACCTGTAAACTCCAACAACCAAGCACACAACAAGATATTAGAACAGGGTAAACTGTATAGTAAAAAAGTTTGTACAGTAAGTAAAGGGGGGCCATAATACAAGCCCAAGTGGAAAGTACAAGTAAACTGGAAAGTACAAGTAAAACTCAAGACAACTCCTATGAACACCCGCCAAGGATCCTACCAGAAGGGTAGGTACATATCTCAAAAAGTCATCTCTGTGGTACGCCTCATCTAATTTCCTCCTCCGAGCAGCCTCTAGTCCCGGTACCCTCATCCTTAGTTAGCGTTTTCTGTCATTTTCACAAGACACAACAAGGTGCGGGCATAGCTCGTGAAGGGGTGAGTATAACAATACTCAGTAGGGACCCTGAGACCCCAAAAGGTCTTTCAAAATCCAAAAAGGATAAACCAAAAAGGATGGAATCAACAGTCAACCCTACTTAGGTATATGCCCATATATATACCTAAGTTATCAAGTATACCCATATCATTCATGAGGAAACACAAGTCCCAAAACCTTATCCAAAAGCTGAATTGTTCCACGAAGGAAAGATTGCCACGAAGGTAACACCACAAAGGTAAGTACCACAAAGTTAACGCATCACAGAATAATACCACACAGGTATCACCACAAAGGTAAGTACCACAATGGTAAATCCATACAGAATAATAACACAAAGGCTTCACAACATAGAAGTGTACCACAAAGGTAAACACTCATCTCACGCCAGGTATAACTAAAGTACGGAAGTATGAATGTTTATCTATATTTATAAATCATCTTACTTCATCAGTAAGATTTTCTTTTGACCCACACAGGATTGAAGATGACCCATACAAGATATGGAGATGACCCACAAAGGATCAAAAATGACCCACACAGGATCTAGAGATGACCCACACAGGATTGGTATGCACTAACCCACACAGGATCGCTGAGCACTAACCCACACAGTATTTGAAGATGACCCACACAGGATCTGAAGACTCCTCAAGTACAACCATCAATAGGATTCCCGCACTAATCATACTTGATTCTGGGATGTTCCACTCCTCAATCCATCAATAGATACTTCAACTTCCAAGAAGTCCCATTAAGAAGTATCTCAAAGGTCTGCCACATCATAAGGAACCCAACTCAAAAAACGGTGCATGAATCAGATTCCCGGTCTGTAAGTTATTAACCTTTTAGTTCTGAGGGTCTGATTGGATTTGGGTTCGATCCAACCTGACCATACTCCAACTTTATCCAAAACTCATGTGTAGTATAAAAAAAGGACCGTCTCAATCTAAGGATTCTGGCACCATAGACAGTTTTTCAAGCGGATGCCTGGTTCTCAGGATATGGCCAACATGGCGTATCTGGGTCCAGTCTGACCCGGCTCGCCATGGCCTGGGCCGACTCGACCTGGTTCGTGTTGACCCGGCCCAAAACGGGTCCGGCACAACCCACGTTGGGTGCGTCCAGCTGCGGCGCGGGCCGCTGGGCGTGGCCCTCTGCGGTGTGGCCCACTGCGGTGTGGCCCGCTGTGGTGTGGCCTGCTTGGCTGGGTGAGGTCTGTCGTGGTGGGGCCTACCTTAGCTGCAACCGAGGGGGAGGCGCCCCTCGGTATTCTGAACAGTCGGTGGACTGTTCAACTGGTGCCTACTGGCATTCGGGACCTGCTAGAGCGGTCCCGCTCGGCGCATCATGACCGGTCGGACTCTCGACCAGTCCTCCTCCTAGCGACACGAAGACACCGATGATCTCCCATGGTCGGCCAGGTACTGACTTCCCTCCAGGTGTACTGCTGTGGGTAAGCAGTTGCAACCACTTCTCTAATGGGCGGCGTAGACGTGCGTCGCCCCGTTTCCACATGGCTTGCCGGAGTGCCGGCTGCCGCCGCGGCCTCCTCCGCTATCGGCAGCGCGGACGTATACCGACCCGGTTCCATGCGGGTGACCGGCGTGCTAGCCATCGTCCTCCTCCACCGCCTGCTCGAACCGCGGTCGACCGGTTACCGACCACCCTCTTCTTCTGGGGTCACCGCAGCTTCGTTCTAATCCCAAAAAATATGACGACCGCATATTTGTGATCCTCGGGTCAAGATCTCAGTGTCCAAATGTTGTGCTCAACAAAACATTATGTTTTCAATGCACTTAATTATTTTTTGTTGAAGAACGTACGGAGAACGCGCGAAGAACAAATAGTAAAGATCAATGTATTTTGGAAGATCGAAGGTCGTGTTCGTTTGGCCATCGTCATTGAGAATCAAGGATATGAATAATCTACAAAAATATAATTATCATATCTCAAAATAAACCCCCTACCTCGATCATTGGAGATGGCATGACAAAGAAGACGAAGACGATGAAGATGCCAACGTTCGCCGCTCCCGCGACACGCTCCCCGATCCGATCTCGTGTGTCGTCTTCGTCGGATGTTCGTTCTTCATTGGAGGATGCTCTCCCAAAGGTTATCCCAATTTTTCACTTTTCCAACAACCCCCCCACCATGAGAGGTGAGGAGCCTACTTTAATTGAGTTGTGTTAATTAATTCAATTAATGTTGGCTAATTAATTGGGATAATTCTAAGAGTTAAACTCACATTAATAGAGGAGTTTGGGTGGTACCCCCCACCAGTTTTCAAATTGGATGTTTTAGTTAAATAAAAATAAAAGTTAGTTGTTTTATTTTTATTATTTTTTAACTCGCCCATGAAAAACCAGAAAACCAACTTCCACCACTGACCTACTGCAGTCGAGGTGACGGTCTCTTTAAGTGAATATCGACGCTGGGAGTTCAACAGTGTCCTCGGATTTCAATTCCAATCATCTATTAAAAATTTACAATACACCGATCACACGTTTACTAAATCTACCTGAAAAAAGTCCAAAAAATCATTCCAGGCACACCGGGCCTCAGAATCACACGTCGTCAATTTTCGTGAACTCGTAATATTTCTGTATAATTAAAAAAATTACACCGAAAATTATGGGTCTTTAAAGTTTTAAAAAAACATTTATGTGTAATCCATTTATTTAAATTCTATATTTTTATATTAGCCTATTTATTTATGTGATTGTGGTATTTGATCTATAAAATAAATCTTGTATAAGATAAAAAAATTAATTAATTAAATGACCCGATCATGAGATTATTTAATCATTTATTTATTGAGTGTATAATAAATCAACCTATGATCCTAGGGGAAAACTCCTTGTACTAGTATAGGCTTGATTTTTAGTATTCCACCTATCCACCTATGTATTTTGTCTCAGTTCCATCTTGAAAAACCTCCATGACCTTGTGATATTTTTATAAATCACATGTAGGTGAGGAGAACCAAATTATATGTCAAGGAAAATTACATAATCAACCTTGGACACACAAGTATTACATAATAAAAGTGGGAGGGGTGAAACACAATCCATCATATGTAATTTAATAATAAATATTTTTAAACTCATGCAATAAAATTAAATTAAATAAAACAAACTCATACATATGTATGGTCAAAACTCATGATCAGTCATACACATGGAAAAAATATGAAAAGGTACACCAGATAACATTAACTTATATTAATTATTAATAATTAAGATTAATGTACTTGAATTGATTCGATTAGTTAATTAATAAATCAATATATTACCTTTATCTTAATGACTATTTGAAGTCTCATGGAGATACCCATCATAAATGCATTGATAGAAAATAAACAACATCAAATAAATATAGATAATTACATGGAATTAATTGAGCATTTATCAGTTCTTCAAACATTTATTACATAGTTAGCACATTTGGTTCTAACAGTGTAATTAGATTTTAATGATGTGATAAATTATTATTACTATTAATTTAAAATTAATTTAATCCTATTATTTATCGGGATACTACATAGTGTGTACTCATGTGCTACACATCATGTTCCTCACTTGCTATGTATCCAGGATAAATGCTTTGGTATTTAATGCATACAATACTACAAAACTGGTTTTATCTATTGCTAGGGTTTTAATAGGGCTATTTAAAAGAGTTTTTAACCCTCCTGTCAGTGCTAGAAAATATGTTGTTAAAATGAGTCTTTAACAAAAAAAACTAGCACTGTTAAAGGGGGTCTTTAACATCAATAAAAACACTATTAAAGGGTCCCTTTATCAGTGCCTACAAAAAAAGCATTGATAAAGGCCCCCTTTATCTGCGCTAGTAAAAAATCACTGAGGAAAAGGGGCCTTTATCAGTGATCGATGCCATTAACCACAACGACGGTGGACTCCAGTCATTTGGCCTCATCATCAAGAGAATTCTCTCGCTCCTCCAATTCTTTTCATTATGAACCTTCTCATTTACTAAAAGGGAAGGAAACAATGTAGACCATCAGCTGGCGGCATTAGGCCCCTTCGATTCCAACCAGCTCTGGATGGACAATTTCCCTTCGTGGCTTTGCATATGTACATCTGCTGATCTTCGTCATTAATGATATGTGTCCTTTCTAAAAAAATTTAACTAAAACTTCAATAGACCCTAAATTTTGATTCGGTTGCGGTTTGGGAGCTACCACATTTCAAATCCAAGCCTTCAATGATCTATACATCATGTTGACCCAAGGGGACCCTAATTGCTAATGTTTTGAGCCCAAAACATCCCATAAGGCCTCTAAAATAAAGTTTTTATTTGGGGTACCCAAAATTTTAACATTATACAGATTTTCAGCCTTGTTTAAGGGGGTATTTTTTCCATTTTCCAGTGCAGACATAATTTATTTCCAGTTATTACATTCCTATTGATATTCTGGATTTTTAATTTTATCATTTTTCATAATGTACTATTATTTATAATCAAATATATAACTATATATTAATATTTTTTATATATTCACACATAAAATTTTAAATTTAAAAATAAATAATTAAACATGTTTACATATATATTATATTTCTCAATATATAAACCTTATCTAAATGAAACCTAATATCTATTTTATTGAAAATATAAATGTATGAAAATTTATATACCTATACAATTAATATAATATATGTGTGTGTGTGTGTGTGTGAATTTATTGATAAGAAAATATATATATTTTTCTATATATTCAAATATATGTATATAAATATTAATATATAATATATGTAAATAAATATAAACACTTATAATTATATTTATAGATGCATAAATATAAATGATATATGTATGTTTGTATGTATTTATAAACACACACATACACACACAAACAGAAAACATATTTTATATATGTATTTTTTTAGAAATATATATATATAGACACATATATATAAATATATAAAAATATATCGATAAAAAATGTAATGATATATATATAAATATATAGATACTTCATAAAATTTAAACAAAACAATATAGGGGAGTGGAAAAGGAACTAGTGTATAAGGTAGAGGTCTCAGGTTCAAAACTCACTGGTGGCAGGGTTGTGTGCGGGGTGGTGGGATTATCTAAAGTGATGATAAAGGGGTGAGGGACGCACTAATAAAGAGGAGAATGAACAAAAAAATCCCCTTTATCAGTGGGGCCTTTATTAGTGCTTTTTTAGCACTGTTAAAGGGGTCCTTTAACAACTATGACAAATATGGCCTTTAATAGCACTAAAAAATGGATGATAAAGGACCCCATTATATGGGAATAAAAAATCCCTCATAAAGGACACATTTATCTCTTTTTTAGCATTATTAAATAATGAATTTATTATCACTTTTTACAATAACTATTAAAGATAACTCTTTAACAATGCTTAAATTATCAGCACATTTACATCAATAATAAATTCCTTTTACTAGCACTGTTAAAGGCCCGATTTGTAGTAGTGGTATCTTATCCAGATTACATGGTGTGTACTAACGAGCTACATGTTGTGTGTTCTACATGTTGTGTGTTCACATAACACATTGATTTACTTAGAGTGTTATTAAAACACAGGAATTAATTGGTCAAATGGTGTGTCTATCGACTACATGCAATGTGGTCCAATTATTAGGTGTCCATGTAACTATTTTATTGACTTGGTGTATTCTTTAGACTCAAATATTAATGATTCACATGACATGTACACGTGATACATGCCGCATGTTTCATTATTATTACATGCTAAAATTTGTATTTGACCACATGGTTAGTGTGAATTTCATTGCTAAACCATGTAGACTACATGATATGTGAACCATATATATTCCATGTATACTGAAAACTATGTTCCTGGTTGGTCCGATCAATAAATGGTGGATAATTAATGCACTGCCTGTAATAACTACTCAGTGTGTTGTTTATCTTGCAACACGTCCAACTGTAGTGAACTTGGTCACATGCAATATAACCTGGCAACATACCGTGTGAACTAATATACTGACCAAAATATTTGGCACCTCCTGAGGAAATCTCTGATCATTATTCATATCAGTCTTAATATCTTTCAGAAAATATGAAACTCAAATAAAGAAATTTAATGAGTTGAAATAATTTTAATTAATCATTGGATTAAAATGAATAAACTAGAAGTGAAAAACTAACCATAATTATGTATAATTGATTAGTTATCAAATAATTATAATTTTGAATGTGACCACTCTAATACCACTTGTTGGTCACAAGTGTAGTGGAAGAACTTATTGGGGATGATCTAGACTTATAAATTTCCAAATTGTATGGATCATTTGCATATTGTACAAGATTTGAATATCATGACCAATGAATTTTTTCCGAATAATATTGCCAAAGAAAAATTCCAGAACAAAGAGGAGATCATTTCACATTAATTTTATAATTAATTTAAATATATCGGAAGAAATAATACCTTATTTTTGGGATCTTTCTTCAATTATTATGTTGATAATCCAAAAACAAATTCGATTTACCATCATTGTTCTTGTAGGATTAAAGTGAATAATACTTATAGCGATGATCCATATGTCTTCCTTTGATCTCTTCACAACACTAATGGATTATCGAGTGCTAGCAGGGTGGATCGATTATCTTACAGTGTTCATCTGGATTGTTGTGGAAATTAATTTGGGATTGAAGAATCATCCTTGCAATCTCATTATTGAGAGTATAGAGGAGGGAGGTGAATCTCTATATAATTATTTAGTCTTTAGAGAGTGCTCTTTATTTAATTGTACACAATGTCAACTTTATTAAATCTCGATCAATCTTTACACAATATGTATAATCATCTATTTATAAAGATAGGGTTAGGGTTAATAATATTATTTAATTTCACATTGAACCTTAAATAATATATTAAACCTTATCTTACCCCATTACATGTAACAATAATAATATTATTATTAATTTCATAGTGTTCACAAACTATCATAATGATAAATATTATTTTACAAGCTTAAAAATTAATATTTATCACATTACAAAATCCTGGTTCACTCATCATCCTTAGAATTCATCAAATACCCAAATAAATATCTAATTAAATATTTTTTCATAAAATAAATATTCTATTCAAATCCTGACAAATAAATATTAACTAAAAATTAAATAAATAAAATAAATATTTTATTTATAGTTTAGAGAATAAATTAATATTAAATATTTTTATAATTAAATAAATTATTTACTAATTAAAAATAATCATTTATTACCTTATGAAAAATATTTTTGATTGACAAATTTTTAATAAAATTATTTCTCATTCTGAAGAAAAATATTTATGCTAGTCTTTAAATTCAAATAGAATTTAATTGAGATCCACAGAAACACTTAGTGTGTGAACCTGTATGCTTCTTTCTCATTAACATTAGGCAGACTTGGCTAAAGCCCAAGATTACTATCTAGTAATGGTACAAGAAACCCAAGATAAAGAAGTTAATGTCACAATGTCGACAACCACATACAAGTGCAATATAAACCCATTATCAAAATGTTTCATCAAGCAGGTTGCACACACGTGTCATAAAATTATGTACATTATACATATTTATTTGAATATCTAAAATAAGCTCATTGTTACGCCATGATAATGGAATTTAATTTTACATTCCCATTTCCACCAAACATTTGAGATATCAACTTCCATACATATGGAAGAGAAAAATCCTTCCTCGACTTATTATTAATAACATTCCATTCATGGCACACCTAATGTACCCTACTTACCATGAATTTATTGAACCATGGTTTTGGTCAATAAATATAAGTGCATGTGTCATGACATGAATCAGCAGTAATCTTAAAGTCCAAGGACCATCACACATACTCAGAGATAGGAATATCTAATGACACATAAACTTATGAAATTTTTACTCGTGGATATGTTCTCATAATCTCCCATCTTGGAGATTATGTGGTATAAAATCCATGAGAAAAAGTATCATCTGCTTATGAGTACTCGCACCTAAAAATCAACATATTTTGTGCCCCATCATAAAATTTTATCCGACTATAGAACTAATATTTAAGAGATATCGAGATTGCATCGCTAGTTTATTATCTTATCATGGAACTTCTATGACCTATTATGATGTAATATATACCCAAGAATGTTATTACATTAATGTTATGTAGGTGAAAAATCAATATGTGATATGATACTTATATTAATATTCATTTTTTAAAACATATATGTAATCAAAATAAAAAATTATTTGGTTCCAGGGTACCAAATCCAACAATCATAGGTAGTACTATTCAAGTGATGGTGATATTACTGTACATAAGGCATTGTAAATATGGAAACATCCATGTATTACAGTTTCCATGAGTGCACGCCATTGCAGCATGTTCCTCAGTATGTTTTGAGCTTGATCGGGTTTTTACTATATGATATAAAGTGGTACATTTATTTTTGGTGTCACTATTTTTGATCACTAGTTCTCTAGTGATATTAGTGTCACTACTAAAGATATTCCCTTTAATAGCGCACAAAAAGTATTTTAACAGTGAAAAATGCATTGTTAACCTCATGGATGTTAAAGTGGGGCCCCTTTCTCAGTTCTAAAAAAGCACTGATAATGGGGGTACTTTATCAGCACTAAAAAATCATTTATAAAGACCCCACTTTATCATTGCTATTTTAGCACTAATAAAGGCCCGACCTACAACATTGTGATGCTTGTATAATAGCACACTACCATAACCGCAACCTATAACCTATAAACAAGAGATATAATTTAATTGAAATAAATTTTACATCATGAATACAAAAAAACACTACTATATGATTTTCAAACAATATTTTGTTTAATTACATTTACAATTACTATCAACAAACATATAAAAACATTATTTTTTCTTCACCTTTAGTACCTATGATCCCCTATCAAAAAGGTCCTCCCATGGTATCCATTGCCAAAAAAATCACCTCAACCCAATAAAAAAATCCACCTATACAAGAAAAAAATATCATGGTAGTAATATTATACAAAAAAAATTAAACATTAATATGAAAGAATTCATTATAAAAAACATCAACTTTAAATAAAAAGACACACTTGTAGTAATAACAGTCACAATATGCATTGTATTAAGGTGTGGTTGATTCCAACATGTCACAAATGTGGTATGGATCATTTTCCTAAAGTATCAAAATAATTCGAATGTGTTTGTTCAATTTTGATTATGTCAACTATCCTTTTAATGAAATTAATGTCAATTTTAAATAAATACACACCTAGATTTATATCGGTGATTCCATGAATGGGATTGAAGTGTGGCTAATTTCTAGATGTACCAAATTACTTATGGATCATTTTACTAATGTATCAAAACAATCTGAAAGAATTTTATCAGTTTTCATTAGGTCACTTGTGTTTTTTACTAAAATATTATTTCAAACTGGAAACGCACACATTGATTCATACTGGTCACGTCATGTGTCATTTTAAGGTGATATTGACTCCTACTCGTCTCAAATGAATTATGGATCACTTAATTAAAGTATCAAAACAATATGAATGTGTTTTATTGGTTTTGAGTAGGTTAGTTGTCATTTTTACTAAAATTGATGTCAGTTTTATATAAAAAGACACCCTTGGAGTCATACCAGTCACATTGTGTGTCGAATTAAGGTGAAAATTATTCTAACACATTCCAAATGACTCTTGGATAATTTTACTAAATAATCAGAACAATTTGAATTTTTTTCACAATTTTCAATACATCACTTGTTCCTTTTTCTAAAATCCATGTCAATTTAAAATAAAGACACACTTTGAGTCATATCTGTCACACCATGCGTCAGATTGAGGTTCAATTGATTTTTACATGTCACAAATGACTGTTAAATCATTTTTCTAATATATCAGAATAATATGAATGCCTTTTATTGTTTTTGAGTAGGTCAGTTGTCTTTTTTACTAAAATTGATGTCAATTTTAAATAGAAAAGAAATACTTTGAGTCATACGAGTCACATCGTGCATCAGATTGAGGTAGGGATTATTCCTATACATATTAAATTTTTTATGAATCATTTTCTTAATGTATCAAAATAATACGAATTCATTTTCTCAGTTTTCAGTATGTCACTTATTCCTTTTGTAAAATTAATATCAATTTAAAATAAGAATACACACTTAGAGTCATACTTGTCTCACTGTTCATTGTATTGATGTGAGGATAACTCCTAAACATCTAAAATGGATTATTGATCACTTCCAAAATGCATCAAAACAATCTGAATGTAATGCCCTGACCCCAATTACCCAGAGTTGTTGCATTATTACATAACATTGGCATGATCACAAGAAATATCAAGTCTCGAAAGACCGATTAGTTTAGTAGCCTTAGAATAACTTGATACATTAATAAGGTTTACATTAAAACATAAAATGAAAACTATAACAATATAGTCTCCATAGTCCACACTCTTATACCCTCATACTATCCCTGCAGGTCATTCATAAATTACTTCTTCACATCCTCAAAAAAATAAAACATAGAAAAGGGGTGAGCTCAAATGCCCAGTAAGGATAACAATATAGAAGAAACTTTCATAAATAAGAATAAACATTTAAGGCAATGTATAACTAAAACAAGAGCCTTTTAAACTTGAACTTCAACAAAGCATGGAAAAAATAAAATGAAATAATGTCATTTACTTATTCACATGGATATTCTACTAATCGAATAATCACATGCAATATCAATAACTGCTTTCATAATGATGGAATGCATAATGCCAGACTATCATAACCACATAGCCAAGGCCTCGTGCCAAGACTACAAATAAGATTTTGTCAAGGCCTTGTGCCAAGACACTAGTTTGTCTCATGAGACTTACCAATGCATCGAGGAGCTATAGCGGCCTCCACCCGTAACATATTAAGTCCAATGCATTCCTCATATGAACAGGTTTAAACATAATATAAAAATTCGTATTAAAACTAGCATACGGAATGACAATACTTTCTCCATAAACCATGAATGGTATAAAAAAACACATACACAGTCAAAAAAATCACAAAATCTTCAATACAATATGGAAGTTTTGTATCATAATAAATCAACTTCAAATAAGCTTAAAATCCATCAAAGGATGTTGACATAGATAAAATAAAAACTATTTGAGAGAAATATCCCTTTTTTGAAATCATTTAAACGTCACATAATTATAAAATAAAACATTTACTTTTAAAATTTTCTTATAAGCTTGTAAGGTAAGCTTTGAAGATTTTATAACGGTGGAAAATAGATGCACCCTCCGTATAAGTTAAAAAAACATTCTTACCTTAATTCTGTCGAAATGGTTAAAAAGCACCTTGTTTGGAAAACGATGGAAATATTCCTTTATAAACCTCTTATAAAAAGTCAAACAAGGGTATAAATGACTTTAACCTATATTCTTGTAAATAGTAAAAAAAATTGAAATACATTTTTAAGAAACATGGATGTGGATGATAATGAAATCCCAGTAGATTATTACGTATAAACAACCTCAGATAATGAAGAGATTGAGAAATAAACCCTTACCTTTTACTTTTCCTTGGTTGGGGGTAGGTTAACCTCCTTTGTAATGGTGAAATAATTTTTATTAAATTATAAAAGAATCATATACATTAATATGATATCATATATGATCTTTTAACATTTCTTTGTGAATAATATATTAATATTATTGTCGTTTCGGGTGTTAACTTACTCATTTTCTTTTATATGTTTTGTTATGTAAGACATGTTTGTTATGGATAGGTTGTATCTTATTCATATCCATAATTATATTAAGTCCTTAAACATTATTATTAATCTTCAAATGAGAATTAGACTTGAATGGATACGATGGAGAATTAATCTCATCGCGTTCGTGGAGACGGTAGTCCGTACGTACGCACGAGCGACAATATCATTCTTTTGATATTAAAATAATATTTAATTGGATGTTATATCATATATAAAGAATCATTATCATTTTATATTTATTATTTACATGAATTACACATCATTATTATACCCATCCAAATAATAATGTTTTGAATAACAATTACACCATAATGTGGAGACGGTAAGTCGTACGTACGCACGTATGGTGACATGTCATTAAAAGGATGGATAGAATACTAAAATATGGTTGTACCAAGTTTATAATAACATCAAATTATATATAATATACTGGAGTTATTATTTTATAATGTTAATAAAAAAGAAAGAAGAAGTGGAAGAAGAAAGGAACTTGAAAAAGGGTGGTGAAATCATTACCCCTCTCTTCGGGTTCTTCCTTTTGATTTGATCAAAAGGGCTCCTTAGGTTGGCTTTCTGACTAAAGTAAGGCCTATAAGACAAATTGAGGGAAGTTGAGAGAGTATTTTGGCAGGGGTTGTCCGAACCAAAAGTCTTTGAAGTTGTGAATTAATGAGAAGGGGGAGTACCCTTTTATAATAGGGGTGAGGGGAACCTTTGGAAAAGCTAGAAATATTATTTTATAATAAATTAATATTCGGTTTCTAATGGCTCAAAAGTAAATTATTTAAAGTTTAAGGTGGGTATGGGTCCAAAACCACTCAAACAATAGAATTTAGACAGGTTTGAGTCATTATATTAACCTTATCTTTTAGTTTTAACTCTTAGTTAATTAGTTTGACACTTACCATGTCACTTTGTATTTTTATATTATATAGTTAATAAACTTAATATATACCTCCAAGTGACCCCCAAGTGGTATATTAATGATACACATATCATGATATAAGTCTCTTGTCTGAACCTTATATTTTTATGAATTTAATATCAATTAATAATATAATATTTGTTTTTAAAACTCTTTTATGTCAATTTTGACACTATTCAATAATTTATTTTTTTAAAAATCACAACAGAAGGATTACTTCAAACAAAGTTAATTAAATAAATACTAACATGTCATATTAACCTTGAAAATTATTGTAATTCATAAAAAGTCTCAAATTATATTTATTTGGGTATTTATAACATCAATTATTTTAATTTTTTACTATTATGGTAATTACTGCATCATCATTGGGTCATAAATAAATTAAATTATTTAACGTCTAAAAATTATAAATAAAATACCATTATGTAGGGAATATTTTTATCTTTCTAATTAATATTTAAAATCGAATTTATCTTATGTGTAACCCTATATTAAAAATGTTTTAGTAAATAAACTTTGATTTTAACTCTTTTAACTCTTCTTTGAATTAAATAATAATAAATGTCATAATCTAATCCAAGTAGACTTAAATGATAATATTTTATTCCTAAGGTTGTTTTTGGTCGAGATAAACTTGTCCAATAGAATTATGACATGTGTTAGGGTAATATTAATATCATTTTTACCCTTAATTACCCTATTTACTTTTAACTGTGGTAAATAAAAGTAAAAAGTTACTATTTACAAAAAAATATTTTCATCTCATTGAACAAAATTTTACTCCTTGATATTAACCATGTCTCTCAAGTTTTAGAAATTCCACTCACAGAAGCGGTAAAATTAAGTTTTTTGAAAAATTCAGTTTTTTAACTGCCACTTAGTGGTTTCACTATTCATCAAAAATTGAAGTTTTTTCAGAAAAAACCAAAAATTCACCCTAGGATAATTTCGATATTATGAATCCAAAAATGAAGTCCATTTTGAAAAATAAAATTTATAAATTTCAAAAAGTGGGTATTACTATTCATAATGGCTAGTTTGAATGGTTGTGGTGTGTTAGAACTCGATGTTGCGTACAACACATGCTATTGCATTATTCAAAGAGAAACGTACTGTAGAAGCTTGGGGTGTTACATTCTCCCCTCCTCCAAATAATTTTGTCCTCGAAATTTCTAGAATACTACCGCATGAAAAGACCTGGGTGGTTCTTCATCATAAGTTTCTCGGGTTCCCACGTTGCCTCTTCCATCTTATGGTTTCTCCACAAGACTTTTACCAGACGAGTTGTCCGATTTCTCAGTACTTGTTCTCTCGTATCAAGAATCTTGACGGGCTCTTCACAATAAGATAGATCCAGTTCTAGTTCTAATACCTCATAGGTGAGTACATGCGTTGTTTCAGGCATGTATTTCCCCAATAGTGATACATGGAACACATCGTGAACTTTGGAGAGATTTGGCGGCATTGCCAAACGGTAAGTTACAGGCCCAATTCGTTCCGGAATTTTGAAAGGTCCGATGTACCTGGGACTCAATTTACCTTTCTTACCAAAACGTATGACTCCCTTCCATGGAGATACCTTCAGGAAAACATGATCACTGACTTTAAATTCCAAATCCTTCCTTTGATTATCGGCATAGCTCTTCTGCTTACTTTGGGCTTCTTTGATATGGTTTTGGATTACCTTCACCTTTTCCATTGTTTCCTCCACCAGTTCTGGGCCTACAAGTTTTCTTTCACCAATGTCATTCCAACAGGTTGGTGTGCGACATCTCTTTCCATATAACGCTTCATATGGTGTCATCTAAATACTCTAATGGAAGCTATTTTTATAGGAAAATTCTACCAGAGGTAAATATTGATCCCACATACCCTGAAAGTTAAGTGAGAAGGATCTCAACATGTCTTCTATGGTTTTAATAGTACGTTCTAATTGTCCATCAGTTTGAGGGTGGTAGGCAGTGCTCAAATGAAGTTCAGTATCCAAGGCTTTCTGAAGACTTTTCTAGAATATTGAAGTAAAACGAGGATCACGATCAGAAGCAATCGATAGGGGTACTCCATGAAGTCTCACAACTTCATTAATATATAGTCTTGCTAGTCGTTCAAGTGGTAAATCTTCCCTTATAGCAAGAAAATGTGCTGACTTGGTAAGACGATCAACACTGACCCATATTGCATCCTTCCTTCTAGGAGTCTTTGGGTGCCCCATGACAAATTCCATCGTAATATTTTCCCATTTCCACTCCGGTATGGGAAGAGGTTTCATGACTCCTCCAGGCTGTTGCCTTCCAGCTTTCACTTGTTGAAAAACCATACATCTTGACACAAAATCAGCAATCTCCCTCTTCATGTTATCCCACCAAAAATGTTCCTTTAAATCTCTATACATTTTGGTTCTCCCAGGGTGTATAGAGAAATTGGAACTATGAGCATCATCCAGAAATTCCCTTTTTAGATTAGATATATCGGGAACACAAAGTCTCTTCCTGAATTTCAAAATTCCTTCTTCATACACAAAGTCTCTCAATCTCCCATCATTCATAGCTTTAATCTTCTTTTGAAATTCTTCATCATAGGTCTGAGAACTCTTAATCCTTTCTAGTAAAGATGGTTTGGAAACCATTTGAAAAAGCATTGATGTTTCACCTTCCCTGGTTATTCCCATGTCTATCTTCACTAGGTCCATGAAAATTGGATCCCTTTCAATTCTCACATTATCCAAAACTCCATGATCTTTTCTACTCAAAGCATCTGCCATCTTGTTTGCTTTCCCTGGGTGGTAGTGTATCATGCTATCATAATCCTTGAGTAATTCAAGCCATCTCCTTTTCCTCATGTTGAGTTCTTTTTGTGAGAAAATATACTTCAAAATCTTGTGATCAGAATAAATCTCACATTTTTCACCATAGAGATAGTGCCTCCATATCTTCAAAGAAAAGATCACAGCTTCTAACTTGAGATCATGAGTAGGATAGTTTTGTTCATGAATTTTCAAATGTTGTGATGCATAGGCAATAACCATATCATTCTGCATAAGGACACAACAAAGTCCTTTCTTCGATGCATCACTATAAATAACTAACCCATCATTCCCCGATAGTAGAGTAAATATAGGAGCATTGACTAATCTTCTCTTCAGTTCTTCGAAACATTTTTCACACTCTTTTGTACAAACAAATTTAACCCCTTTACGAGTGATCTTCGTTAATGGGTTAGCCAATCAGGCAAAATTCTGGTTGAAACTTCGATAATAACCTGCCAAACCAATAAAACTACGTACCTCAGTTATACTCATAGGTGCTGGCCATTCTTGGATTGCCTTGGTCTTAGAAGGATCAACAGAGATTCCATCTTTAGAGACAATATGGCCAAGAAAAGAAATATCCTGAAGCCAGAATTCACACTTCCTAAACTACCTATTTAATTCATGTCTTCCCAGAGTCTTCAGGATAATGCGCAAGTGATTTTCATGATCTTCGTAGCTTTTGGAGTATACCAAGATATCATCAATAAATACCACCAAAAATTCATCGAGATATTACTTGAAAACTTTATTCATCATATCTATGAATACAAAGGGTGCATTAGTCAATCCAAAAGGCATTACTGTAAACTTGTAATGCCCGTACCTGGTTCGAAATGTTGTCTTCGGAATGTCTCCCTTCTTCACACACAACTGATGGTATCCAGATCAAAGGTCAATCTTTGAAAAGTATTGAGCTCCATGTAGATGGTCAAATAAATCATCAATGCGAGGTAGGGGATAATTGTTCTTTATTGTTATAGCATTGATCTCTATGTAGTCGATACATAAAATCATAGATCCATCTTTCTTTTTAACAAAAAGAACAGGGGCTCCCCATGGAGAAACACTATGGAGAATAAATCTCTTATTACTCAATTCCTCTAGTTGTTTCTTTAGTTCAACTAATTCTATAGTGGCCATTCTATAAGGGGTCTTCGATATAGGCCTTGATCCAGGAATTAAATCAATGGAAAACTCAACTTCTTGTTCTGGAGGATGTCCAGGTAAATTTTCCGAAAACACATCTACATATTTTTTCACAACAGGTACATCCACTATTTGAAAATTCCTTTCCTCACCCACAGTCATTTCATTCTCTCCCTCCCCAATAATTGAATTTAGTTGAGCTACTGGGGGTGGATCTAGATAAGAATTAGGTGGTGACGATTTTGCTCTAAAGATAAGGGGTTCTTTATCATCATCATCAAAAATCATAACCTCCTTCTACTTATAATAAATCTTTGCATCATGGTCCGAAATCCAGTCCATACCGAGGATTATATCAAACTCAATCATAGGTATGACGATGAGATCAGCCGATAAAGAACATTTATGTGCTCTAATGGGGACTTATTCACAAAACTTTATTACAATGATACTTCCCTTAGGAGTTTTAACTAACAACTCCCTTGTTAAATCAAATTGGAAATATCTAATTTTCTTAGAAAACTGGGAAGATATGAAACAATGCAATGATCCAGAATCAAATAATGCATTTTCTAAACTTCAAGAAACCATTAAATTACCTGCCACCACGTCTTTCGAAGCTTCTAACTCAGCAGTAGTGATAGCATAAGCTTGGCCTTGATCCCTTGGCCTTTTCTGAGGTAAGTTCCTATGATACTTTGGACATTCATTTTCATAATGTTCCATCTACCTACAATTGTAGCACTGAACATCGGTAGCTTCCTTCTTACCTTTTCAATCACGAACTTGGTGGCCTTTTTCACCACACTTGTAACAGACACCCATTCCCTTCAAGCAAGTACCGGGGTGTTTCTTCCCACATTAACCACAGGATGGATATTCAACATTTCCCTTCTTCCCCTTATTTCCACTCCCAAATTGATCAGCAGATCTCTTCTTCTCTTACTTTTCTTTAAAGTCATAAGACTTAGAGAATTCCTTTTCTATCTTGATAGCACATGAGACAATGTCTTCGTACGATGAGAAGGATTGTGAGACTAATGCTCGACGGAGAAATGGTTTTAACCCATCAAAGAAACGATCAATATTACTTCTTGGGTTATGTATATAATCTCCAACATACCTTGCTAACCTTGTAAAGTTAGCCTCATACTTTGCGACATTCTCATCCTCCTTTTGTCTCAGACTCATAAATTGTCTTTCCATATCTGCTCGATGGTCACGAGGAAAGTATTTTTCTAAAAACAGATCTTTGAATTCCCTCCATTCCATATTTGATACTTCATCATCTTCCTTCATTTTTTGAATCAATGACCACCATTGATCAGCATCTCCAGTGAGGCGGTAAACTGCCATGATAACTTTTTCCCTTTCACTACTTCCCAAAGCCTGAAATATTTTCTCTAGGGAACTTATCCATTGCTCAGCTACTAATTCATTTGTACTCCCATTGAATGTTGGTGGTTTCTGCCTCATGAAGTGATATAACATTGATCCTCCACGCTGTGGATCAGGGTGCTCCATATGGGTAAGTTTATTATTCATAACCTGAGTGAGTTGTCCCAGTATGGTGATTAGTTTATCAGCACCAGTTGCATCACCAGCTCCACTATAATTATCTTGAGTAGGAGGGAAATCCCTACATGGAGTACGTGCATTGATACGGTTTCCATTTCTTCCACTAGGCACCATTTCTAAACAATGGAATAAACTAGATCAGTTTATGAATCAAAATACATAATTCCATAATTATAAAACACTTAAAATAAATTGAACTATTTATGGATATAATCCATAATCATAAAAATGTTTTCTTTAGGAAGTATATACTCATAAACCCTTCATAATTATTTGTAAATAAAATGAGAGTTATCCTAAGCATGTCCCCCGGGAGTGTCGTAACCAAGAGTGCAGCAAGGCCCGTTGTCGTGCACCAGTTCCCGTTCGAGTCTAGCTCAAAGTGCTGTTTTCGGGTTTTAACCCTAGGTACATCTATGCCAGAGCCGCCTCTACCTGCTCGTATCTAGACAGGGATGTATTGCTAGGAAAACTCACAAAATCTCTACAATACCAAAATTCTAGGAAGTTATTCTATACTAATCCTCAAAGTTCATCTTAAATATATGTGATCTAATCAGAGTTTATCAAAATCTAGCTTTTAAGGTCTATACTAAACTTCCTCTGATAAAAACTGTAACACCCCGACCCCATTTACCCAGAGTCAGTGCATTATTACATAACATTGGCAAGATCACAAGAAATATCAAGTCTTGAAAGACCGATTAGTTTAGTAGCCTTGGAATAACTAGATACATTAATAAGGTTTACATTACATCATAAAATGAAAACTTAAACAATATAGTCTCCATAGTCCACACTCTTATCCCCTCATATTATCCCTGCAGGTCATTCATAAATTACTTCTTCACATCCTGGGAAAAATAAAACATAGAAAATGGGTGAGCTCAAATGCCCAGTAAGGATAACAATATAGCAGAAACTTTCTTAAATAAGAATAAACAATTAAGGAAATGTATAACTAAAACAAAAGCCTTTTAAACTTGAACTTAAACATAGCATGGAAAAAATAAAATGAAATAATGTCATTTACTTATTCACACATATATTCTACTAATCGAATATTCACATGCAATATCAATAACCACTTTCATAATAATGGAATGTATAATGCCAGTCTATCATAACCACATAGCCAAGGCCTCGTGCCAAGACTACAAATAAGAATTTCCCAAGTCCTTGTGCCAAGACACTAGTTTGTCTCATTATACCTACCGATGCATCGAGGATCTATAGCGGGCTCCACCCGTCACATATTAAGTCCAATGCATTCCTAATATGAATAGGTTTAAACACAACATAAACATTCGTATTAAAACTAGCATACGAAATGTCAATACATTCTCCATAAACCAAGAATGGTATAAAAATAACACATCCACAGTCAAAAAAATCACAAAATCTTCAATACAATATGGAAGTTTTGTATCATAATAAATCAACTTCAAATAAGATTAAAATTCATCAAATGATGTTGACATAGATGAAATCAAAACTATTTGAGAGAAATATCCCTTTTTGAAATCATTTAAAAGTCACATAATTATAAAACAAAACATTTACATTGAAAATTTTCTTATAAGAATGTAAGGGAAGCTTCGAAGATTTTATAACGGCGTAAAATAGCCGCACCCGCAGTATAAGTTAAAAAAACATTCTTACCTTAATTCTGTTGAAAAGGTTAAAAAGCACCTTGTTTGGAAAACGACGGAAAGATTCCTTTATAAACCTCTTATAAAAATTCAAAAAAGGGAATAAATGAATTTAACCCAAATTCTTGTAAATAGTAAAAATGTTTTGAAATAAATTTTTAAGAAACATGGATGTGGATGATAAAGAAATCCCAGTAGATTATTACGTATAAACAACCTCGGATAATGAAGAGATTGCGAAATAAACCCTTACCTTGTACTTTTCCTTGGTTGGGGGTAGGTTAACCTCCTGTATAATGGTGAAATAATTTTTATTAAATTATAAAAGAATCATATACATTAATATGATATCATATATGATCTTTTAACATTTCTTTGTTAATAATATCTTAATATTATTGTCATTTCCGGTGTTAACTTACTCATTTTATTTTATATGTTTTGTTATGTAAGACATGTTTTTTATGGATAGGTTGTATCTTATTCATATCCAGAATGATATTAAGTCCTTAAACATTATTATTAATCTTCAAATGAGAATTAGACTTGAATGTATATGATGGAGAATGAATCTCATCACGTTCGTGGAGACGGTAGTCCGTACGTACGCACGAGGGACAATATCATTCTTATGATATTAGAATAATATTTAATTGGATGGTATATCATATATACAGAATCATTATTATTTTATATTTATTATTTACATGAATTACACATCATTATTATACCCATCCAAATAATAATGTTTTGAATAACAATTACACCACGACGTGGAGACGGTAAGCCGTACGTACGCACGTATGGTGACATGTCATTCAAAGGATGGATAGAATACTAAAATATGGTTGTACCATGTTTATAATAACATAAAAGTATATATAATATACTGGAGTTATTATTTTAGAATGGTAATAACAAATAAAGAAGAAGTGGAAGAACAAAGGAACTTGAAAAATGGTGGTGAAATCATTACCTCTTCTTCAGGTTCTTCCTTTTGATTTGATCAAAAGGGCTCCTTAGGTTGGCTTTCTGACTAAAGGAAGGCCTCTAGGAGGATTTGAGGGAATTTTAGAGAGTATTTGGACAGGGGTTTTCTGAACCAAAAGGCTTTGAAGGTGTGAATTAATGAGAAGGGGGAGTGCCCTTTTATAAGAGGGGTGAGCGGAACCTTTGGAAAAGCTGGAAATATTATTTTATAATAAATTCATATTCAGTTTCTAATGGCTCCAAAGTGTATTATTTGTAGTTTAAGGTGGTTATGGGTCTAAAACCACTCAACCAATATAATTTATATAGGTTAGGGTCATTATATTAACCTTATCTTTTAGTTTTAACTCTTAGTTAATTAGTTTGACACTTACCATGTCACTTTGTATTTTTATAATATATAGTTAATAAACTTACTATATACCTCCAAGAGACCCCCAAGTGGTCCATTAATGATACCCCTATCATGATATAAGTCTCTTGGCCGAACCTTAGATTTTTAGGAATTGAATATCAATTAATAATATAATATTTGTTTTAAAAACTCTTTTATGTCAATGTTGACACTATTCAATAATTGATTTTTTTAAAAATCGCAATAGAAGGATTACTTCAAAAAAAGTTAATTAAATCAATCCTAACATGTCATATTAACCTATAAAATTAGTGTAATTTATAAAAAGTTTCAAATTATATTTATTTGGGTATTTATAATACCAATTATTTTAATTTTTCACTATTATGGTAATTACTGCATCATCATTGGGTCATAAATAAATTAAATTATTTAATGTCTAAAAATTATAAATAAAATACCATTATGTAGGAAATATTTTTATATTTCTAATGAATATTTACAATCGAATTTATCTTATGTATAACCCAATATTAAAAATGTTTTAGTAAATAAACTTGGATTTTAACTCTTTTAACTCTTCTTTGAATTAAATATTAATAAATGTCCTAATCTAATCCAAGTGGACCTAAATGATAATATTTTATTCCTAAGGTTGTTTTTGGTCAAGATACACTTGTCTAATAGAATTTGGACATGTGATAGGGTAATATTAATATCATTTTTACCCTTAATTACCCTATTTACTTTTAACCGTGGTAAATAAAAGTAAAAAGTTACTATTCACCAAAAATTATTTTCATCTCATTGAACCACATTTTACTCCTTGATATTAACCGTGTGTCTCGGATTTTCGAAATTCCCCTACAGAAGCGGTAAAATTAAGTTTTATGAAAATATTAGTTTTTTAACTACCACTTAGTGGTTTCACTATTCATCAAAAAATGAAGTCTTTTAGAAAAAAACCAAAAATTCACCCTAGGCTAATTTTTATGTTTTGAATCCAAAAATGAAGTCCATTTTGAAAAATAAAATTTATAAATTTCAAAAAGTGGGTATTACTATTCATAACGGCTAGTTTGATTGGTTGTGGTGTGTTAAAACTTGATGTTGCGTACAACACACGCTATTGCATTATTCAAAGAGAAGCGTATCGTAGAAGCTTGGGGTGTTACACTGAATTTTTATACTCAGTTATGAGTTAGTTAGTTTCGGTTTTTACAAAAATTGATGTCAATTTTAAGTAAAAAGGCACACTTGGAATCATACCACTCACACTATACATCAGATTGAGGTGAGGGTAATTCCTACACATCCCAAATGAATCATGAATTTTTTTTCAAAAGTATAAAAACAATACAAATGTGTTTTCTTGTTTTTTAGTATGTCACTTGTTTCTTTTTCTAAAATTGATGTCAATTTAAAATAAAAAAGACACACTTTGAGTCATATCAATCACATAGTGCATCAGATAGAGGTGAGGTTGATTATTACACATCAAAAATGACTTATGGACCATTTTACCAAAGTATCAAGATAATCTGAATTCATTATCTTGGTTTTAAGTAGATTAGTTTTCATTTCTACAAAAATTAATGTCAATTTTAAATAGAAAGATGGACTTTGAGTCATACTGGTCACACCATAAGTCATATTGAGGTGCGGTTGATTAATATATGTCTCAAATGACTTTTGTATTGTTTTTATAATGTATCAAAACAATATGAATGTGTTTTCTTTGTTTTGAGTAGGTTATCTATCATTTTTACTAAAATTGATGTCAATTTTAAATAAAAAGACACAATTTCATTTATACTAGTAACACCACGCATCAGATTGTGGTGAGGGTTATTTCTACATGTCCAAAATGACTCATGGATTGTTTTACTAAATTATCAAAATAATCTTAATGCGTTTTCTTGGTTTTAAATGTGTCTATTGTCTTTTTTTATTAAAATATCATTTTAAACTGGAAACACACTATTTGACTCATACCAGTCACATTGTGTGTAGGTTTGGTATGAGACCAATTCAAACATGTAATAAATAATATATTAATTTATTTCCAAAAGTATCAAGACAATAAAAGTGTGTTTGCTCAGTTTTCATTGAGTGCCACATTTTGAACTAAAATGTCAATTTTAAATGCATAATGGACACTTTAAGTCATATCAGTCACACAATGCGTTGGATTGAGGTTAAGGTGATTTATACACATTAAAAATGAATCAAGGATTGATTCTATAAATTATTGAAACAATCATAATGTGTTTTCTCAGTTTCCAGTACGTCGCTTATATTTTTTTAGTAAAATTCCATTTTAAACTGGAAACACGTTCTTTGACTCATACCGGTCAAATTTTGGATAAGTTTTACATGATATTGATTCCTAGATGACAAAAAATATTTGTTAATATATTTTCTAAATTATAATGATAATATTATTTATTTTTCTTGGTTTTTAGTGAGTGGCGCATTTTGAACTAAAATGTCAATTTTAAATGGATAATGAACACTTGGAGTCATACCAGTCAGACAAGGCATCGAATTGATGTTCAGTTGATTCTTACACATACCAAATGACTCATTTATCATCTTTATAAAGTATCAAAACAATATAAATGTTTTTTCTTAGTTTTCAGAATGTCACTTATCTTTTTTACTAAAATTCCATTTTAAACAGAAAACATGTTGTTTGATTCATACTGGTCACATTGTGTATTGTTTTAAAATTAGACATATTAATACACATAAAAAATGTTTTATGAATCTATTTAATAATTTATCAATATAATCTGAGTGAATTTAATTGGTTTTTAGTGAGTGACACATTTTGAATTAAAATGTCAATTTTAAATTGATAACAGACACTTAGAGTCATACTTGTCACATCATGCATCAGATTAAGGTGTGACTAATTATTACACATCATAAATAACATATGGATATTTTCAATAAAGTATAAAAACAATATAAATGCATTATTTTAATTTAGATTTTGTTAGTTGTCTATTTTACTAAAATTAATATCAATTTAAATAAAAAGAAGCACCTGAAGTCATACTGGTCACAATGTGTGTCAGGCTGAGGTGTTTTTGATTCCTACACATACAAATGTTTCAAAAAAATCCTAAATACCAATGTTGAAATGATTACCATTTCCTTTATTTTTAGAACTTCCAACACATTAGACTGAGTTGATGTTCTTAGCTGAAAAACCATTCTCGTTGTTAAAAACCAAAAGAGTAGAGGAACCTATTCTACTCATTATATCATGAGAAGTCACCACAATGGGCACAATAGCTTCCTCCACTCTTCTAGTTTTCAAAAATGTGAATGTTTTTTCAATTAATGACATCCACTAATTATATAGTGTCTTTGAGTCGACAAAGAAAAGAAATGGAAAGCGTTGTACCATTGGTAGAAAGGAACCTGTTATCTCTTTTGTGGCTTGTTGTAGAAAGTTGAAAGCAAGATATGACTTCCAAAAAATCTATGAAAACAACTAAATAATTATTAAATAAAAATGATAGGGAAAATAACTTACAAATAGTAGATAAAATGATGAAAAAATTAATTAGATTTGTAGTAATTCACCTTTTCATGATGGTTGTATACATTTTTTGACCCAATTCCTTGTTTTCGTTATCCTAGTTGTAGCCTTGAAGTCATATCTTTCACAATCATGATCAAATTAGAATAAACCACCCTAAAAAATAACAAACGAATCCACATGTATTTGAAAACAATTATTATATAAGTAACACTAAAAAGAAATAAATTAATCATAAATATGAAACAATCCATTACTTATATGGAAGTCACATCTTCATGTTATTTCTATACATTATTCCTTCAGTTTTGTTTCCTATTCATTGACAAGAAAATATATATCATCTTGTGAATATGGGTATTTTTTTACAGTCACACTATTATTGGAAAAATATAAATACACAAAGGATTGAGAAATATTTAAAATAAAATAGAAATTTTATTTGAAAATAGCTCTTCAGGGATGCTAGTTTGTTCATGGAATATGATCTCTCTCAAAAATTTACAAACATAATAACCACAATATTTTTCATTTGTTTATTTTTGACACTATAGAAACATTGATAAAAATAATTAATTTTTTTTTATATGTGTTTTGATAGTGAGGTGTTATTATATATACCCTGAGACTTGTCCAGTTTTAGAACAAGTTAGGATCCTTGTGCATAACCCCTATCCACATTCCTTGTTTTTCACAATGTTTATACACCACCCTATAATAAATTAATCCTCATTAAAACATAATATTAATTATATAAATTTAAGTTTATTTCTAAAATTTTGGATTTATTGTATTAAAATTTGAAAAATATCATCATGTGTGGTCAGTTTGTTGGGTATCCATACGGTGAATCCAAGAAATAATTATTCGGAGTATCCAAATTGAACACAATGAGCATCCAATATTTCCTAAAAACACAAAAAGGAATAATTATTGAAAGAAATGAAAATATATTTGATATGATTAAATTGTAGAGTTTTACCCCTTTATCATTGGTATTAAGAATAATATGTCATCTGTAAGTTTTCTTTCTAATTATTTGGCCAATTCTGCCACTATTTCATCCATTTTTTTTAATTCTATTTCTTTTTGTTATATAGTGGTGGCGTGAGGACTAACGAGTCCAATAAAATCCATGTGGAAATCCCTTAAATTGGTATTGATATAAATTCCTACCAAAAATATGAAATGTATTGAGTCATAATTAACATAATATATCATCTTTTGGAAAATAAAATCATGAAAACATACCTCATTTATACATTTACAACTGAGTCTCCTAGCAATAAAAATTATATGATTTCAATTAAACTCTAAAAATCAATGGAGTATATACATACCTCTTCGTACATAATTTATTCAAAATCAACTACGTGATTTCTACTATTTTGTAAATTTGTATTCTCATGAACCTTCAATGTCAGCAAATGAATATATAGAATGGGTATCATAAATATTATTTTATAATATCTTTTCAATCAATTGGTCGATCCTTTAGATGGTTTGGAGTCGACTTTTCATGTTTTACCCCATTCCCTTCTCCATATGAAATAACATTCATCGGTTCATACATTTTTTCATTAATTGTTAAAGGTTTAACATGAAAAATTAATTTTATATAAATACCTCATTGTCAAAATGAATTTTTACAATATATGATGTCCATGTAACAAATGTTCCAATATCTTGGTTGACCATATGAATATCTTCATCATTAAGTGGAATAGGTACCCGGTTCTAGACTAATGGGATATGCTAATATCCACTCTCACATGACCTGTTGGAAGTGGTTTGTTGTGTAGCATGTCATCTTGGATATGAAACATAGTATCCCTCGCAACAAGGTGATGGGTGGGTGTTGATATATATAAATCACATTCATTTACACCCTATAGAATATTAGTACAAGAAATGTACCATTGTCTGTCTTCATAGAAAAAATTATTAGAATATTGATTAACTTGACTAACGTAGCTCTTTGAGGGGAATGGTTCTCCTCAAAGATAGTGGTGATGGGGTGGGATCATCACCCAGTGGTTCTTCTTGAGTTATTTTTTCTATTTTCTTCCCCTCTCATAACAATTGCTAACAACTCAGTCTGCCAATTAAATTTTCTTCAAGGCCAGTTAAACTTTCTTTCATCTCTGCCACTTTAATATTTTTATGCTTCTATTGTTTTCTTCTCAAAATATGTTTGAGGTGACACCCCAAAACCCCCAACTCTCACGTGGAAATATTGTTCTATCCACTTCAAGGCCACCGATAGTAGGTGCTCATATGACACAAGTGTTGATGATTCTTGTGACCATGTCAAGTAGAAAATATAGGAAAATAAGTAATAATTGTTATGTAATAGTGATTTAAAGAAAAATAAATTTTTATTATGTCATAGTTACACAAGTTTCCCACACTTTTGTTTGTTTTAATCTTTTAGTAACTCATCTTTATTTACACATGCCTCTTTATATATCACATGGTGTGGGTTGGACATGGATTTGGATTTAGATTCATCAATTTGCATATAAACAGAGGAAAAAATTAAGTTGTTGTTTCATATTAAAAAAAAAGTATTGTGGTATATTTAAAATACCTACCAATTTTTTTTCAAGTGAAGCATACCCCATCTTTACTTTATGGTAGGGGTATGTTGGTTTTGCTTCCCGATCCTTATTTTCAGCACTCATTTTTGGTTTTATTAATAAATAATTCTTAATCAAAGTGATGAATACACATATTTTGAAACAATGTATTACCATCTACAATTTACCTAAAAAGATACATCTTGTAGACAACCAGTAAATTCATCCCATGTTTCTCATGTTATCATATGTGAATACATAAGCGGTGGGTGAAGGTTTATTTTCACTTCATCATCTTTAAGTTGAGATTTCATTGGAGTTGTGAAAAAGCCTCTTTGAATACTTAAAAGTAGAATTAATACATATTTCTTATGGGTGTCATCTAGTATAAATGAACTCTACCAGGGATGATGAAGATTAATTCAATGTTTCAATGTTTAATTTTTTAGTAAAACAAGTAAATTATTACATAATTTTACCATTATATCTTCTCACATCCGCGTCTTAAGAATGGACACAACATGGTTCCACGAATCTACATCAATCGGAATACATTTCTGAGTGATGGTTCTAATGTAACTACTAAACATGGCCTTGTTGGAGTTAACATGTTATCCCCTCACATTCCATCTGACCTCACATTTTATGTCTTTAATTTTCACGTAAATGATTTTTTCTAACACCATCAAACTACGACACTCTTGTTTTTTCTGCATCGTCAATCCTTCTATGCCTACAATTTCCTCAAATTCAAGATCGTCAATATATTGTTCCTATATAAAGGTAGAATCATCATATGTAGAAGGTCATTTAACCTCTACACTGCGTGTAGCAATAGGTTGAGAGACATGTTGTTCCTTTAGAGTGATAACAATGGCACGTGTAGAAGGTTGTTGTTTCTCTACACTGAGAGTATAAACATGTGAAGAATTTATTATCTACAAAAGTGGTTTGACATTTAATTTAGATTACATAAATTAAACAAAAAACAGATAATAATAGGAGATAACCCAAAATATATTACAAAAAAAATATAACCTGATTATTGTACTCTCTTTTTTTAAAGGCTGAAATGATTTGACCCCTCTATCGAGTATCCAAATTCCTTCATAGTGATCTCTTCTGACATACAATATCCATCTACATTGGAACTGTAGTGAAATGATTGTGATGTCCCAATGAAAAGGTCATCCTCAGTCAAATTTTCATTTGATATTTTAGTGGTTTTGGACGATAACAGAACAATTGACCACTTTCTGTTTGAGGGATATGGAACATAAAATACATGTACTGCCTGTGATTCAATTATAAATGGTTCACCTTTATACCCTTCATTACTAAAATCTACTTTCAAGAATATTAATTCATCTATTTAAACAGAACTCCTACTATCAACCCACTCGTATTGATAAATTAGCACTTGGAAGGTTGTATAATCCAACTCCCGTATTTGTTTGATGATGCAAAAGTATAACAAATTTTCATAAATTGGATTTCTATCATTAATAGTAGAATCATGCACAGCTTCAGCCATAAGTGTAAATCCACTATTTTTCATGATATTTCCTTCATCATATTCATTTGTATAGAACATATAACCATTTTAAGATAATACATACACATTTGGTCTTCTGGAAAGCCATCAAATTCATTCTAAAATTAAATCTGTATTTTTTTGACTCATTTAAAATATGGTCCTAAAACCAACCTATAAATTATTGATTATGTGTATTTGATATCCATATTTTATACTTTGATGGATTCATATGCCTAAGAATTTATTTTTTGGTTTCAACTTATGGGTAATCCTTCAAACTATTATGAAAAACATAAAGTTGGACCTCCTTCTGATCTATAATATTGATTGTGACAACATATTTTCCAGAAATTACTTCACCCACAATCCACCCAGGGTGATGAGATTTTGATATACTAATGATTTCTATACTTGATAGGTAGTTGGTAAAAAGTTAATGGCTTCCTCAACAATACATCACTCTATAATACAACCCTCTGACCGACTTTAATTTTTGACAAACCCTTTCAAAATATTCATATACCATTCAATGGGTTACATCCATTTATATTTCATAGGACAACATAGCTGAATCTCTCTCAACAAAGTGAACCATCAAGTGAACTATAATATCAAGGAATATAGGTAGGAAGAACATTTCAAATTCACATAATATGATGGCAATTCTATTTCCATAGTCGGAAATTTTTCTGGGTCTATACATTTTCTGCAAATACATTTGAAAAAGTAAAATATCTTGGTTAATTTATAATATGAAATCCTCAAAAAAATGAAACGCAAAGCTACAAGAATTAGATCTTACATAAAAATAAGGAATTCATGTTATTTTAAACTCTTTATCTTTAAATCAGTCATTTAAAAGATATTCTTGATATTCTAAAAACACCCATCTAGAACCTTTACAACATTCAAGATGTTTCAAAACTGATATTTTTTTAACTGGAAAGAGTGTAACAAACTAGAGGAAGAAAAGTTTGTTTTTCATCCTTAACTGGCACCAACTCTTCTCATATTCCCATGTCAACCATGTCCATACTAGCCTTAAATTCATACTTTGTTTTTTTCGGGTTCTTTTATAATTTTTCAAATTACACTATCACATAAATTTATTTTCAACATGCATAACATCAAGAAAATTTCTAACATACAGAAAATTTCAGTATAGTAATTCAAAAAAAACTGATCTTTTTTTCAATTAGATTTCATATGGTTTTTTGAAAACAATTTACCAGAAGTGGTGTACACATATTTTACTTTGTCAAATGGTTGACCACCTATTAATGGAGATAGTTTTGTACATTATTTTTAACATCCATCGAATGATTTTGTCCATGATCGGTACTTTTGTTGTTGGGTTAGAAATTTGCGACTTCTAAGAAACATAGTATTTGATGGATGTTTTAACATAATTGGTTGTGTACCTTCTTCTAAAATTAGACACCCTTGATTTCTTTTAATTATATATCCTGAAAATTTTCCATAAGTAAGAAATTCATTTTTCATCCCATACAAGATGGATCTCTATGTGAAATCTTCATTTCTATAAGTATCATACAACGTAACACCTAAATCCCATAATAATTTCAAATCCTCGATCAATGGATCTGGATAAACATAAATATCACTACCTAGTTGTTTTGGTCTTGATCTAAGTATTGATAACATGATGTATTTTCATTTCATGCATAACCACTATGGAATGTAATAATTTACCAACTTAATCAGTCATGTATTGTGAGTGTTTCTTTAAAAACCAAAAGGATTCATTCTATCTATAGATAATTATATATGGATGTTTCTTAGCTCTTTTCCAAATTCAGGATACTCACGATCGATTTTCTTCCATTGAGGAAAATATGTCAGGGGACATAGTTTCCCATCTTTATTTCTTTTATATGTGTGTGATGTAAATTTCCCTACAGTATCCTCACTTCCATATAGGTACCTCAACCTTGGAATTATTTGAAAGTACCATACAACTTACGTAGGACCCAATTCATCTTTCTTGTATCAAGAAACACCACACTTTGGGCATTCATTAAGTGATTTGTGGTCCTTGAGAAAGAGTATACAGTTATTTGGTTAGGCGTGTATTATTTCATAGATCATACCTGTCAAGTGTAGCACTCGTTTGGTTTCATATGTTCAGATAGGGAGCTCATTGTCTTCTGGGAGCATATCATTCAAGAGAGTAAGTAGTTCAATAAAAGTGGCATCACTCCATCCATTGTGTGCTTTAAAATTATACATTTCAGTATGGCTAACAATGTGGTATATTTAGTGTAAAAATCATACAATGGTGTATTTGTATAACTCTTTAACTTCTCAAATAATTTTTTGAAACCATGAAGTTCATCTTTAACTAGCCTTGTCATTTCCTTAAAATGATCACCACCATCATTCACATATGTAATCACATCCTCAATGTGGTCTTATTCATTGTCCACACTTGTAATAAGATCAAATGATCCATAAAACATTATGTTATCCCTTTCACTAGCTACATTCATTTTTCCCCATGTTTATTACAACATTTATAATGTAGATATATTTTAAGACAGATCAAGTGTTCTTAAAAATCATCTAGACTAATTAGTATTGAATTACAACATTGTAAACATAAACAAAGGATTTGACAAGGGTTATATGCATGATCTTTTTTCAAACTTGATAAACTCTTTCACTCCATCTTGATAATCTTTGGTCATATTATTTTCATTCATCCATTATTTATTCATATCTATACTATTTGATTTAGTAATATTAATATTAAACAAAATAAATATACAAATGTTGTTCAGTTTAAATCTCTCCCAAAATTCCTAGTGAGTGTACTAAAAAGAGACTGGAGGGTTTTTTATTCAATTAAAATGATTTTAAAGTTTTTTAAGGCTCATTAATAAAATAAAAATTATTTAGTATTATTTATTTAAGACATTTTTTGATTATATACATGCTTCAATGGTATTAAAACATTTATAAAATCCATTTTTTTTGAGTTGATAAAGTTTAATCATTTGTAAGTTCATGAGTATATACTTTTATAGATATATACATCATTCATGACATATATATATATATATATATATCAAAAGACATGTATAAAAATAGACATTCTTTGAGATTATTATATGGATTGTTTTGAGATTTCATTTACATGTAGGCTAATAGAGAATATTGTAGGAAAATTAAAATTATTTTTACCAAGAACTCATTGAAATGGAAATCACTTAAAAATACCCAAACCACTCTAAGATCATAAATCACACCACCCAAAAATAATAGTGATATCAAACCACTTAGGATTTTCCAACTTACTGAATTTCTAAAGATGACCAAACCATTTTATAACCTGATGAGGATCTTGGTCACCATGAAAAAGTAAGGATGATGACTCAAAAATTCCTAAGGTGAAAAATATCATTCCCATACAACTTCTTTCAGAGTTTGGTGAAATCCAATCACTATAAAAATATTTTAAAATAATAAGAGGATTTTTTCTGATTCATATCATTATAATGGACTTTATACCCCATATCAATACTCTTCATGGATGTGAAATAAAGAAACAAGAAACATGAATCTATCACCTTCATGTTTTAAATGAAATTCAAATCACATAGTCTCAATGTACACTCAGGGGTCAGATCCCAAAGAACAATCCACATGTAAAAAAACAACAAAACATTTTCAAAATTTTCATTTCAATTAAAATTACACCGCTATCCCAAGATGGTTGAAACCATTTTTCAAATACATGCACACTTTAAAAGAGATCCAAATTATTATAAATTAAATCCATCTTTTCATGTTAAATAGTGTCCAAAAATTCCAAAAAATTTGACTAATTTTTCATAATTAAATCAACCACATTTCAAATTAAATAAATTCCTTTTTACTTGTAAATCTTCACACATTGTTTCAAAAATTAATGAATTTATCGAAATCCCCTTTTAATTTCTATACCAAAATTTCCATGAAAACATGAAAAGAGAAGAGAACCCATATTTAAAACATTTCATAACCATTAAAATAATTTCCATTCCTTCAAAAATTTGGTTTTAAAATAAACTCTCTTAATAAAATCTCTTTTTCCATTCAAAAATATTCTTTTCCAAACACAAAACAAGATTTTAAGTCTTAAAGTTAAATATAATGCATATGGAACCATGAAATTCAATATCTCTCACATGAAAGTGATTATAAATCACTTCATTTAAATACAAAATCATTATATAATATATCACCTAATATAAGAATTAAAACTAATTTACTAACATCAGAGGAAGAAAAAATTTCTAAATGATATCATAACAACAAGCATAATCATTCAAAAATAATGGAATTATTATAATAGAACAAATATAATTAATAAAAATTAAAACAAAAATAATTTTTTGAATAATATTGAATTTAATTATTAGAATTGGATACAAATGTTACTCTTATATCTCTTAGTTTAGAGCTTTTTCTTCCCCCCTCTACTTTTAACCTAATTCTATTTAACTAGTTTAAGGTTCTAGGGTATTAATTCTTCAACTTTTAGCCATTTTTTTTAAAAACATTGAATCTATTTGGAACTCAATTGAACTAAAACTACTTATACTTCATCAAATAGTTTGGATCACTCTCCATGTCATGAAAAAAATTTATGAAAGGGAATATGAATGCATTAATATCGACCAATCCAACCAGATCCAAAGCTAGGGTAGAAAGAAAATGAAGAAAAGAGATTAAGTAGTAAGACACATGCAAAGAATGCGAGTTCGATTTGTTAAGATAAAGTGAAATGAGAGTAGGGTTGATGACAGAAAAAATAGGCAAAAACCAGATAATACCTTAGATTTGGAGGTCTGGTGGTAGTAGTAGGGTCTTTCGGTAGGGGTGGAGGTGGTAGAGACAGAAGGGGGGCCAGTAGAGGGGGCAGTCCCCTAAAGGTCTTAAAACAACTACAGTTGATTATTTGGTTATCTATGAAATTGTGAATGATGGACCAACAATGGGCATTGGAGTTTCTTCGCCACTTTCTACTTGTGGTCATGATATGAGCATTAATTCCGGCCAGTTGAATAATTCTTACCTTGATAGGCATGGAGATTATGGGGTACATGAATATAGAATACAGTATACAACACCTCCTCCTCCGAGAACTGAGAAGATGCTCTGGTCTAATATTTTTACTGAAGAACCTCATGCTGATGATGGAAAAAATTAAAGGGTGAACAACTCAGATAAAACTCTCATGGACGTTCAATCACCTATAGTGGGTCACTTATATGATCAAGACATCAGAGAGATTGAAACATAACTTATGGGTGATGAATGATTCATCCATGATAAAATGATAAGAAGAAGAAAAGGAAAGCATGAATTCACTGTTAATTCTATGATAACTAAGGAGAAGAGTAAATATCAAGTCATTGTCTTTGTGGGTAATAATGGCTTTCAAATGATAACTCATAGGAAAAAGGGCCTTCAATTTGAGTCAGTTAAGTTTGACCAGATGTTTGGAAAGTCAATAGAAGTGAAAAACCACTTCGGGGTGCTAGATTCACTCAATGTGGATTCAAGAAATAAATATAATAGCATAATAGAAGATAAGGGGGAACCTGAAGGAAAGTGGCATCAATGATATTGGAGATGAGGTAGGCATTCAAAAATATATGGTCAAGGATGTGGCTGAGATGACTGTGTTGTAGCTTGGGGGAGTGGATAAAGTATGTCAACAATATCTTCTAGGAAGGAAGATGATACTTAGCTCACTCTAGAGTAGGTAAAGACACTAATACCAATATGGCATTTCACAACACAAAAAAGGCCTTTAAAAGTGCTATAAATCGTTGTTAATCACAGCGATGATAGGGGTCCCCTTATCAGCAATTTTTCAGCACTGATAATGAACTATCCACCTATAGTGTGCTTTTTATATAACAACACACCCAATAGAAAACATAAAATTTAAATAGAACACCCAAAAGAAAATCGATAATTTACATTTCATTGACATCATTAATAAAAAAATGTCCACCCATGGTAAATACAGAAAAAACACTATTATTTACATTTCAAACAAAATGTTTTATATAATTACATTTAAAATAATATAACAAGCACTATAAAAGATTAATATTTCAATTTTTGATGCTTGTGATCCCCTCTCAAAAATGTATGCCCATGACATCAGTTTCCGAACAAATCATATCAACCCAAGAAAAAGATTTCACCTATATATGAAAACAAATATTATGTTAGCAATACTATAAAGATATAAATAAAACATTAATATCAAAGAACACATTAATAAAATGTAAATATTTAATAAAAATGATACATTTAGAGTTATATCGGTCACACTATCCATAACATTGAGGTGGATTTGATTCTTACATGTTAAAAATGAGTTATGGATCATTGTCCTAAAATATCAAGACAATCTTAATGTGTTTGCATGGTTTTGAGTATGTCACTTGATCTTTTACTAAAATCAATGTAAATTTAAAATAATGACACATTTGGAGTTATACAGGATGCACCATGTATCGTATTGAGGTGAAGCTGAGTCCTACACATCATAAATGACTCATGGATCATTTTCTTAAAGTATAAAAACAATCTGAATGCATTTTCTCAATTTTCAGTATGTCAGTTGTGTTTTTTTTTACTAAAATGTAATTTCAAACTAGAAACACATATTTTGAGTCATAAAAGTTGCAAAGTACATTGTTTTTACATGAGACTACTTCATACACGTCAAAAATAATGTATGAATATCTATCCTAAATTATCAAGACAATCGGAGTGTGTTTTCTTGGTTTTTAGTGAGTGACATATTTTGAACTAAAATGCCAATTTTAAACTGATAATAGACTCTTTTAGCCATATCGGTCACACCATGCATCGAATTGAGGTGAGTTTGACTCATACATGTCTAAAATGACTCATGGATCATTGTAATAAAGTATCAAAATGATTGGAATACATTTTCTTGATTTCAGTATGTCACTTTTTGTATTTACTTAAATTAATATCTATTTTAAATTAAAAAAGATACTTTGAGTTATAAAAAACACACCATGAATATTATTGAGTTGAAGTTGATATCTAAACATCCAAAATCACTAATATATCATTTTCATAAAATTTCAAAACAATTAGAATGAATATTCTATGTTTTCAGTATGTCACTTGTTTTTACTTAAATTCATGTCAATTTTAAATAAAAATAGACAGTTCGGGATATATTGTCCACACTGTGTGTCATATTAAGGTGAGAATAACCCTTACACATCAAAAATGTCTCATGGATTATTTTCCTAAAGTATCAAAACAATCCTAATATGTTTTCTAGAATTTCAGGATGTCACTTGATGTTTATAATTAAATTCCTGTCAATTTTAAATAAAAATAGACACCCTGAGTTATACCGACCACACCATGTGTCATATTGTGGTGTATCTAAGTCCTACACATCATAAATGAATCATTAATAATTTTAATAAAGTATAAAAACAATCAAAATGTGTTTTCTCAATTTTTAGTATGTGAGTTTTGTTTTTTATAATAAAATGTCATTTTAAAATCGAAACATGCATTTTGAGTCATACTGGTAACATCGTGCATCTGTTTGATGTGATATAGCTTCATAAATGTCAAGAATGACTTATGAATCTCTTTCCTAAATTATCAGGACAATCGGAGTGCATTTTATTTCTTTTTACTGAGTGACGCGTTTTGAACTGAAATGTCAATTTTAAAACTGATAACTGACACATTTAGTCATATCGTTCATACCATGCATTGGATTGAGGTGTAGTTGAATCTTACACATCAAAAATGACTCATAGATAATTTTCCTAAAGCATCAAAAGAATATGAATGTGTTTTTTTTAGTATTTCACATATTGTTTTTACTTAAATTAATGAAAGTTTTAAATAAACAAAGACAATTTGAGTTATACCAGCCACATAATGAATCTTATTGAGGTGTGGATGATCCCTACACATAAAAAATCACTATTAAATCATTTTTCTAAAATACAAAAAAAAATACAAATGCATTTTCTCATTTTTCAGTATGCCACTTGTTGTTTTTACTTAAATTCCTGTCAATTTTCAATAAAAATAGACACTTTGAGTTATATCAGCCACACACTGTGTATTATTCAGGTTAAGATAATCCCTATACATCATAAATGACTCATGTATCATTATTATATAGTATTATAACGATCTGAATGATTTTTCTCAGTTTTCAATATATCACTTGTTGTTTTTACTTAAATTCATGTCAATTTTAAATAAAAATAGACACATTGAGTTATATCGGCCACCCCGTGCATTGTATTGAGGTCTATATGAGTTATAGACATCAAAAATTACTCATGTATATTTTAATTAAGTATAAAAACAATCTGAATGAATTTTATTGGTTTTCAATAAGTCACTTGTTCTTTTTACCTAAATTAATGTCAATTTAAAATAAAAATAGACACTTTGAGTTATATCGTCTACACTGTGCATCGTATTAAGGTAAATATGAGTCCTAAAGATCAAAAAGTACTCATGTATCATTTTACAGAATTATAAAATCAATCTGAATGCGTTTTATTGGTTTTCAGTATGTCACTTTTTCTTCTTACATAAATTAATGTCAATTTTAAATAAAAAGACACACTTGGAGTCAAACCAATCACACCATGGATTGTATTTAGGTGAGTTTGAATCTTACACATCAAAAATTTCTCATGGATCATTTTACTAAAATATCAAAATAATCCAAACGCATTTTCTCAGTTCTCAATATGTCACTTTTTGCTTTTACTTAAATTGATGTCAATTTCAAATAAAAACAGACATTTTGATTTATACCAGCCACACTGTGTGTTGTATTGAGTTGAGTCTAATCCCTACAATTAAAAATGACTCATGGATTATTTTACTAGAGCATACAAAAATCCATATATGTTTTCTTGGATTTCATTGTGTCAGTTGTGTTTTCTTACTAAAATGTTATTTCAAATTAGAGACATGTATTTTGAGTCATACCAGTCACATCGTGTGTCAGTATGATGTGATACTAGTTTATATATGTCAAAAATGTCTTATGAATAATTTACTAAATTATCAATACAATCAGATCATGTTTTCTTGGTTTTTAATGAGTGTATTATTTTGAACTAAAGTGTCAATTTTAAACTGATAACGAACACTTTTAGTCATACCCTTCACACTGTGCATTTAAATGAGGTGTGGTTCATTCCTACGCATCAAAAATGACACATAAATTATTTTACTAAGTATAAAACCAATATGAATGATTTTTCTTAGTTTCTATCATGTCACTTGTGCTTTTTTGTAAATTTAATGTTGATTTATTATAAAAATACATACTTAAAGTCATACCGACCACACTATGCATTAGATTTTGGTGAGGTGGATTCATACACATTGAAAATGACTCATGTACTTTTATCCTAAAATATCAAAACAATATGAATGAGTTTTCTCGGATTTTAGTTTGTAACTTGTTCTTTTTACTAAAAGTAATGTCAATTTTAAATAAAAAGACACACTTTGAGTGATTACGATCACTTGTTATTTTTTCTCAATTTTGTGTAGGTCAGTTGCTTTGATGCCAAATATATTGACCCAGATATTTCATAAATAAATATCACATCTTAGTAGTTTAATATTCCTTATATAACATAATGATCCATGCTAGAATATTTTTGGTCTAGTGCTTTTGGAAACATGAGAACATGAAGAACTAGTTCATAAGAGTCTCTCATTATATTATTCTTTACTAGAAACCTTCTTAGGAATATCATTTCTAAAACCATTCTTAATAACCTAAGGATATGAAACATAAGAAATGGTGACCATAGGTGTTCAATAAGTGTAAAAAATATAGATATCAATGATCATATAAATATAACATGAGCATAAAGATGTTATAAGGTGATATTAACATTAGAAATTCATACCCTGCATATCCTAGGTCATAATCAAGGGTTATGGATCAAAGAATGGTAGTTTAGAAGACATGAATCTTAAAGGATCAAAGAAAATTATAAACTAAAAACATACACTTCGATTCATACTGAGCACACCATGTATCTTATTGAGGTGTAGCTGATTAGTACATTGTTCAAAAAAAATATTCATGATATATATTATAGGAAGTCATGAATTGCATTCAACTACTGAGAAGTCATACTTTGCAATCAACATGTTCTCTCTTTTCTATCTTGTTGCGGATAGCTGAAAGGAAAATTTGACTTCCCAAAATATCTATAAAAAGTAAATAAGTATTAGATAAAAATGATAAGGAAAATAACTTAAAAATAGTAGATAAAATGATGAGAAAATTAATTAATTAAATAAGTTGTAGGAATTCACCTTTATACTTTCTTACCACATTTCATTGTTTTCATTATCTTAATTCTAGCCTTGAAGTCCAATATCTCATGAGCATGAGTATCATTGAAAAAACCACCCAACTCGAGCAAAGGAATCCACCGGTATAAAGAATAAGTAAATTAAACAAAAATATTAAACAAACCACTACTTCTATAGAAGTCACATATTCATGATATTTGTGTACATTATTTAATCAGGTATTCTGATCATTAATTTGTTAGCACATCTACATCATCTTTTTAATAATTGTCTTTTTAAAAGGCATAGTAGTATTAGATAAATATAAATACACAAAGGATTAATAAATATTTTAAATGAAATAGTAATAATATTTAAAAATACCTCTTGATGGATGCTGGTGTGTTCATGGAATATGATCTCTTTCATAAATTTATAAACATAATAACTATAATCTTTTCCATTGGTTTGGTTCAAATAGTGCAGAAATATTGAGTAGAATAAGTAATTGGTTTTTATATGTGTTTTCATAGTGAAATATTATTATATATAACAAGATAACTGTCTATTCAAATTATTTTTCTTCTTTATTGTCCATATCCACTGATCTCATTCCTTTTTTTGAAGATAGTGATGCACTGACCTACCATAATAGAATCCTCATTAAAAGATATTATAAATTATATAACTTGTTGTTTAGTTCTAAAACATTGTACGTAGTGTATTATTAATTGAAAAATGACATCATGTTTAGACGGTTTGTTGGATATCCATGCCTAGAATCTAGGAAAAAAATATTTCGAGTATAAAAATTAATTTTAATGAGTATCCAATGCTACCTAAAAAAAGGAATATGTAAATAAAAAATGAAAATAAATTAGATATAATTAAATTTTAGATTATTACCCCTTAATCATTGGCATTAAATAGAGTCTGTTATCTAAATTTTTTTTTACAAAGGATTTGATCAGACCTGCCACTATTTACTCCTTTTTTTTGGGTTCTATTTTATCTTATTCTATAGAGGTGATATAAGGAATAATGAGTCCAAAATATTTCTCATGGTAAAATCCCTTCAAATTTTTTTAACATATATGCCTTCCAAAATTATTAAATGTATTTAGTCATAATTATTAACTTATATAAACTTTTGGAAAATAAAATAATGAAAACTTACCTCATGTAAAAAATTACAACTAATCCACCTAGCCATTTATATTCGAGGACTTCAATTGCACTCTCAACACCAATGAAGTCTTGATCTTTCTCTTTGTACATATTTTTATCGAATTCAACTATGTGGTTCCCAATATCTTTTAACTTTGTATCCACATGATCCTGGAATGATAGTAAATGTGGATATATGATGGGTGGGTTAATGGTACTTTTGGTGGTTTTTTTGATCGGTGGGTCGATCCTTTCGATGGTTTTGAGGAGGTTTTTCATTTCATCCCATTATCTTTGTCCATTTGTAATAAAATTCATCAGTTTAGACCTTTTTTCATTAATTTTTAATGGTTTATCTTGAAAATTAAAATGGAAATGAATACCTCCTTATCGTAATTTTTTTAAAAGATGCGACGGCCTTGAGATGAATGTTCAAACAACTTTTTCGACTGTATTAATATCAACCTCATGAATTGGTATAATTAACTCCACACTTGGATCATAGGATATGTGGATTGAGACTTGAACATGACCCGTTGGAAGTGTTATATTGTGTAGCTTGTCCTTTTGAATATTGAACATTGTATCCCTCACCACAAGTCTACGGGTGGGTGTTTTTAGATATAAATCACAGTCATTATCACCCTATAGAATATTGGTGTCTTTATGATTCAAATTTCAAAAAAAATTATTAAAACATTTATTACCTCACATAAGACATATATTTGAGGGGAATGGCTAGCCTCATAGCTTGTGGGGGTGGGGTGGGATCTATACACAGTGGCTATTCTTGAGTTGCTTCTACTCTCTGCCTCTCCCTCATTAAAGTTTCCATTATCACTCTCTGTCATTAGAATTATTCTTCATGGATAGATATTATTTCTCTAATATGTTTATTAATTCACTTTGATCGTTCTCCTGTTTTTTTTTTCTAATATGTTTGGCGTGTCGTCCCAAAACCCACACCTCTGATGCGGAAATACTGTTCTAGCCGCTTTAAGGCCTATTATAGTTTGCGTTCATCCAAAACAAGTTTTTTTGATTACTGTGACATTGTCAGATATAAAATATAGGAAAATAATTGATAATTATTATCTAACAGTGATTTAATAAAAAAACTATAATGTAATACTTACACATGTTTCCCACACTTTTTGTGTTTTTTCATCTTTTAGAATCCCATATTTATTTACATGTTCTTCCTTTCATAGCACATGGTGTGGGATGGAAGTTACGTTGGATTTTGAGTCATAAATCTATATATAAATAGAGGGAAATAATTATGGTGTTGTTACATGTCACATAAATGTACTACGGTCGATTCAAAATATGTACCATTTTTTCAAATGAAGCATACCTCTTCCTTGATTTGTGGTAGGGGTACGATGGTCTTGATGCTCATTCTTTGTTTCCAACACTTTGTTGTTCTTTTATAAATGAAAATTTGTTAATCAATGTGATGAATACACATATTTTCAAACAATGTATTACTAGACATAATGTAAATGAAAATACTCATCTACATGACTGCCAGTAAATGAAACATGTTCTTCTTGGGTTATAAGGTGTGCTTAGATAACCGGTGGGTACAGTTTTATATTCCCTTCAGCATCTTTAAGTTGATGTCTTGTTAGAATTATGTGAAATCCTCTATTAAACCTTCCAGAAAACATTAGTAAATACTTCTTGTGGGATTCATATAATATAAATGCACTCTATAATGGATGATGAAGTGTAATTCAATGTTTCATTATATTATTTTTTATCAAAATAATGAAATGATATCATAATATTACCATAATCTCTTCCCACATCAGTGTCTTAGTCCTGGCCACAACATGGTTCCACAAATCTACATCAATTAGAACAAATTTTTGAGTGACGATTCCAATATAACTTCTAAACATGGCCTTATTGGGGTTAACATGTTGACCCCACACATTTTACCCCACCTTAAATTTTATGCCTTTGACTTTCACCTTAATGATTTTTGCTAACACCATAGAACCTTCTATTTTTTATGTGATCTCAGCCCTTCATCGCCTACCATTTCCCAAGAATTAGCATCATCAGTACACTCCTCTGGAGCTTTAGGATCGCCATGTGCAGATGGTCATTGCACCTCTGCACTAGGAGTAGTAGCAGGTTGAGAAACATGTTGTTCTTTAGAAATGGGAGCATCGGTATGTGTCAAAGGTTGTTCCTATTAACTGCGAGTAGTAGTAGGTTGAGAGACATGTTGTTCCTCGGGATTGGGAGCACCGGCATGTGAAGAAGTCATTATCTATTGAAGTGGTTATAAATTTAATTTAGAGAACATAAATGCAGCTGAAATAGATAATAAGATGAGGTAACACGATGTATATTACAAAAAATGTAACCTGATTATTGAACTCTCTTTTTCTTTTTTAAAGGATGGATGTATTTAACCCCTCTATCGACGATCCAAATCCCTTAATTATGGTATCCTCCAACATAAAAACACCATCTACATTGAGACCATTGTGAAATTATTATGATGTCCCAATGAAATGGAAATACTCAATTGAATTTTTATCTGACCCTTCAGTGGTTTTGGTTGATAACAGAACAATTGACCACTTTAGGTTTATGGGATCTAGAACATAATATACTGATACTACCTATGATTCCATTATATACAGTTCATCTTTGTACTTTTCCTTACTAAAATCAACTTTCATGAATCCCAATTCATCTATTTTTATACCACTTCTATTATCAACCCACTTGCATTGAAAGATCAACACTTATAATGTTTTATAATCCAAATCCCACATTTTTTTATGATTCCAAAGTATGACATATTCAAATAAATTGTATTTATATCCTTAATACAAAAAACCTACATCGCTTCAGCCACAAGTGTAATTATACTATTTTACATGGTATATTCTTCATCAAGCTCATTTGTATCAAACGTATAACCATTAATTACATAACCATTGTAAGATAATACATACACACTTGGTCCTACGGATAGAAATCAAAGTCATTATAAAACTATATCTATATTTTCATCTGACTCTTTAAAAATATGGTCCCAAAACCATCCTATAAACTGCTGAGTATGTGTATTTGATATCCATCTTTCAAACCTTGGTGGATTCAAATGCCTAAGAATTTCTTTGGGGGTTTAAAAATATGGGTAATCCTCCAAAATGTTATGAAAAAAATATTGGTCGTCCAAATCCTGATATGTAATATTTATTATGACAACATATCTTCTAGAAATTTATTCACCTGAAAGCCACCCAGTGTGATATGATTTTGGTATACCAATTTTTTTTACACCATATAGGTATTCAGTGCATAATTCAATGGATTCCTCTACAATATTTCACTCCATAATACAACCCTCTATCTGACTTCGATTTTTGACATAACCTTTCAAAATCGTCATATACTATTCAATGAGGTGCATCCATCAATAGTGTATAGGACCACATAGTTGAATCTCCCTCACTAAGTGGACCATCAAATGAACCATCATATCAAAGAATATTTTTGGGAAGAAGATTTCCAATTCACATAATATGATGGATTTTTTTTCCATAGTTAGAAATCTCATTGGGTCTATAACTTTGCTACATAGATCTTTGAATAAGAGAAAGAGTTTGGTTGATGTATGATCAATATTCTTGGAAAAAATGCACTGTAATGGTATAGGCATTATATCTTTCATCAAAACATGGAATTAATGTGATTTCAGATCTTTTAGCTTTAAATCAGTCATTGACACGATGTTCTTGATATTCGATGAACACCCCTATAAAACCATTATTTCATTCGAGAAGTTTCAAAACTGATATCTCTTCTTCCTGGAAAGATAGTAAGCAGTTGGAGGAAGACAAATTTGTTTTTCACCCTTCACTGGTTCCAACTATTCTCGTATTCCCATGTCAACCTTGTCCATCCTAGCCTTAATTCCACCTTTTTTGGTGAATTTAGCAATGTGTGGATAACACTACCACATACATTTTTTTCAACCAAAATATCATCAATAAAATATCTAACGAACAGTCAATTCCATTATGGTAATTCAAAAAAAATGATATCTTTTGTCAACTGGTTCTCATAAGTTTTTTCAAAAATGGTTTACCAAAAGCAGTGTCCACATATTTTAATTTCTCAAATAGTTGATCACCTATTAGTGGATACAGTGATGTACATTCTTATTAACTTCCACTGATTGATGTTGTCCAAGATCAGTACTTATGTCATAGAGGTAGAAATCTATGATATCCTAGAAACATAGTTTTCGATGAATTTTTCAACATAATTGAATGTGTAACTTGTTCGTAGATGGTAAACCCTTGAGTTCATTTAATGATATATCTTGAAAAAAAAATATAAGAATGAAAGTCATTTATCATCCCATAGAACATGAATCTCAATGTGAAATCATCATTTCTGTAAGCATCATACAACATAACACCTGAATCCCATAATAAATTCAAATCCTCAGTTAATGGAGCCAAATAAACATCAGTATCATTACCTAGTTGTTTTGGCCCTAATATAAGAATATATAACATGATGTATTTTTTTTTATGCATAACTACGGTGGAAAGTTATAATTTGCTAACATAACAATCCATGTAATGTGAGTACTTCTTTGAAAACCAAAAGGATTCACTCCATCCATAGATAACACAAGACAAAGGTCTCTCAAATCATTTCCAAATTCAAGATACTCATGGTCAATTCTATTCCAATGAGAAGAGTTTGTCATGTGACATAGTTTCCCATCTTTATTTCTTGTGTATCTATGTCATCTAAATTGCCTTATAGTTCACCTTACTTCCAAATAGGTGTCAAAACCTTGGAATGATTAGAAAGTACCATACAAATTTCAAAATACCAGATTAATATTTCTTATATTGTGTAGCACAACACTTTGGGCATTATCTAAGTAATTCTTGGTCCTTGAAAAATAATATACAGTCATTTAGACAGGTGTGTATTCTTTCATAGATCATACACATCGAGCATAGTAATCATTAGGCATCGTATGTTTGGTTCAAGAGCTCATTATCTTCTGGGAGCATGTCATTCAAGAGAGAAAGTAATTCCATAAAGTTGGATTCACTCCATCTATTGTCAGATTTCAAATTATACTACTTCAATGTGGCTTAAAATTATATATATTTAGTGAAACCACCATACAATGTCATTATTTCACAACTCTTAAATTGCTCAAAAAGTTTTGGGAAATCATGATGTTTATCTTCAACTATCCTTGTATTTTCCTCAATATGATATTTATCATCATTCATGTCTGTAATCACATCCTTAACACAGTCTTATTTATTTTCCACACTTGTAATCATATCAGATGATCCATAAAACGTAGTGTTATCCCAAACACTAGCTATATTCACTTTTCCCCATCACTATGGGAAAAACTGGTTATTGCGACGGGGTATTTGCGAAGGGCTTTATTCCCATCGCAAACACTCTGACGAAAAGCATATTTGCGACATGAATATATTCTCGTCACAAATGATCAGTTATTTGCGATGGAAATACAGGACCCGTCGCAATAGATATGGCGCGGTTTGCGCGCCGAAACACGGGAAGCCTATTTGCGACGGTCGCCTTCTACCAGTCGCAACTACCCGGCGGTGGTAAATACTATTTGCGACGGGTAAATTGTCTAGTCGCAAAAAAATATTCAGCAGGTGTTATTTGCGACGGGGCCCATCACCAATACCAGCGGCGGTGAATAGGAATTTGCGACGGGGATATTCGCCCGTCGCTAATGGTATGTCGGCAGGCAGCTATTTACGACGGGTCCGTCGCAAAAACCCTTTTAACTGCCGCCCGTAATGAATGCGGGCGAAGGTATTTGCGACGGGGCCCGTCGCCAATACCGGTGACGGTAAATAGGAATTTGTGATGGGGATATATGCCCGTCGTTAATGGTATGTCGGCAGGCAGCTATTTGCGACGGGCCCGTCACAAAAACCCTTTTAACCGCCGCCCGTAATTAATGCGGGTGAAGGTATTTGCGATGGGATACCGTCGCAAATAAGACCGTCACAAATAATCTAACCTATATATACCCCCCACGCATTTTTTTTCAAATCATTCAGATCTCTCTTCTTCTCTCTCTTTAACTTCGAGTTCTAAGTAGAAAATTTCTTTCATTTTAATTTTTTCTTACGGGAAGAGGAGAGAAGGAGTTAGAAGGTGCAAATTGCTTCAAAATATTGAAGTTATTTATATTTTTTTTATATTTTAAATTATTTTTAATTGTTAAATTATTTTTAATTGTTAATTTTAATTTTTGTAATAGAATGTTTAGTAGCTATATAGTATAATTAGATTAAGTGGTTGTACCAAATAATCCTTGTCTGGATACGAACAAGTAGAGGCGACTCTGGCACAGATGTACCTAGGAGTGAAAACTCTGACAAGGTGTTTCGAGTTTGACTCACGGTAACCTGGTACACGACAACGGGTCTTGCTGCACTCTTGGTTCAAAACTCTCGGAGGATATTTTGGTAATAATCAGAAATAAATATATTTAATTAGAAATAATTAGAAATATTTATATTTAATTATAAATAATTATATAATTATCAAATAATTAAGAAATAATTAGATTTAATTAGATTTAATTAAAATAATTATCAAATAATTAGGAAATAAATAGATTTAATTGATTAGAAATAATTAGAATAATTAAAATAATTAGTAAAAAATTAAAAATAATTAGAAAAAAATTAAAAATAATTATGAAACAATTAAAAATAATTAGGAAACAATTAAAATATTTAAGAAACAATTAAAAATAATTAGGAAATAATTAAAAATAATTAGAAATAATTAAAAATAATTAGGAAACAATTAAAAATAATTAGGAAACAATTAAAAATAATTAGGAAACAGTTAAAAATAATTAGCAACAATTAAAAATAATTAGGAAACAATTAAAAATAATTAGGAAATAATTAAAAATAATTAGGAAACAATTAAAAATAATTATGAAACAATTAAAAATAATTAGAAAACAAATAAAAATAATTAAGAAACAATTAAAAATAATTAGGAAACAAATAAAAATAATTAAGAAACAAATAAAAATAATTAGGAAACAAATAAAACTAAAAATAATTAGGAAACAATTAAAAATAAAAATAATTAGAAAACAATTAAAAATAAAAATAATTAGGAAACAATTAAAAATAAAAATAAATAAGAAATAATTAAAAATAAAAATAATTAGGAAACAATTAAAAATAAAAATAATTAGAACACAATTAAAAATAAAAATAATTAGGAAATAATTAAAAATAAAAATAATTAGGAAACAAGTAAAAATAAAAATAATTAGGAAACAAGTAAAAATAAAAATAATTAGGAAACAGGTAAAAATAAAAAAAAAAATAGGAAACAAGTAAAAATAAAAATGATTAGGAAACAATTAAAAATAAAAATAATTAGGAAACAAGTAAAAATAAAAATAATTAGGAAACAAGTAAAAATAAAAATAATTAGGAAACAAGTAAAAATAAAAATAATTAGGAAACAAGTAAAAAGAAAAATAATTAGGAAACAAGTAAAAAAGAAAAATAATTAGGAAACAACTAAAAAGAAAAATAATTATGAAACAACTAAAAATAATAATTAGGAAACAACTAAAAATAAAAATAATTAGAAAACAACTAAAAAAATTAGGAAAATTAGCAAGCATGATTGACCGCTTATCTACGTCAATTTTATTTTTATTTGTGTGTTGAGGCTTGACAGGAAACTTCTGCCTCCACATGTAATATTTTCTTTTACTGTCAAAATTATCAACCTCCTCGCCAGCATAGAGGTGAGGAGGTTTATAATTTTGAGACTAAAAGCAAATATTAGATGTGGAGGCAAAAGCTTCCTGTCAACCTCAACACACAAATGAAAAGAAAATTGAGGTAGATGAGCGGTCAATCATGTTTGTTTTTTTATTCAATGATTGATTAACCACCCAACCTATATGCATATCTTCACATTACTAATTAGTAACATAATTAGTAATATAATTAGTAACAAAAATAGTAACATAATATAAAATATTATATTACTCTAATATTAATAATTAAATAATACTAATAATATAATTATTTTATTATTATATGTTTAATATTTATAAAAGAAATATTAATATTATTAAAATTATAAAAAATTTATAAAATATTACAATTATCAATATTTTCAACAAGTTGTGCTCTATTCTTAACACGTTCAAATCTTAAAGGGTCGCCAATTTTCAGGTCATGCCCAATAAAAAGTTTGCGTCAACCGTGTCCAATGTGAACTCTATAAATGTTCTTACTTGGTTGATCACCTTGCAAGTAGTGTTGCAATAGGACAACCCAAGTCTTATCTTTCTCATCTATAAGAATCATATCACATAGCTTTTTACATAGACCATTCTTTCTTGAAAAATTAAGGGAAAGATACTGAAGTTCTCTTAATTTTTCAAGGAAGAATGATCTATGTAAAGGGTCATGCGAAATGATTCTTAAAGACGAGAACGACGTTACTTGAGTCATCATATTTCAACACTACTTGCGAGGTGATCAACCATGTAAGGACAATTATAGAGTTTACATTGGACATGGCTGACGCAAACTTTTTATTGGGTATGACCTGAAAATTGACGACCCTTTAAGATTTGAACATGTTAAGAATATATCAAAATCTATTGAAAATGTTGAGATTTTTAATAATTAATAATAATTAGTAATAATTAATCAAAAATAAAATAAATTCGAGTACATGGTTATAAATTGGCACACTTTCCAGTGGGTTGGAGGCTACCTTTTGTTCAACGTCTCATATCTTTGCTACTTTCTCCCACTAAAATTGGTATGAAAAATGTGCTCTAGCGTATGTCCGAGCAAGTTTTTCATAATGATTTCAGTCGGGAGAAAGTTAAAAAGAGATGAGTCCTCAGAAAAAAGAGGCTCTTTTCCCTGATGACTCATCTCCTTGCAATGAGATGAGTCGTCAGGCAAAAGATCAGCCACCAATCCGCTGGAAACAAATAAGAATAATTATTAATATAGTATCCACAAAGATGATTACAAAATTTTATTTCGTTATTCAAGCATATTTCATTTTTCCAAGTATTGTTAAGTATTGATAAATTAATAATAATTAGTGGGGATGATTTCAAACTAACTGTGTCGCCTATAATTATTGGTAATTATTAAGAAATACCTGTAATTATTTATCTTCTCTTTTTAGGATATTTTTTTTCTTATATCAAATTATTTAACAACAGTAATGGTTTTAAATTTTGTAGAAACATATATATGAATATGGAACAAAGAAATCGATATCAATCATTATTAGATAATCGCCCTTGGATAAATTAGCGCAAAAATCTAAACGGTTCTGGTTTAAATCCTGTATATGTTGATGGTGTTGAAGCATTCTTATCATTTGCATCATCAAACCCAGAATTTTTTTCAGAAGGGACAATTAAGTTTCCTTGTAAAAAATGTGCTCTGAGAACATTTGAGACATTTGACATCGTTGGGAAACATCTCTTGCATTATGGTTTTCAATCATATTATATTTTTTGGTATCAACACGATGAATGCAGTTCCAGAGAAGATAATAATAATTTGATTCTGGATCCATCATGGTTTCAGAATTTAGTACATGATGTTGTAGGGTCATCCGCTCAACAAACTGAAATTGAGGATGATGTTGATTTACCTCCCGAGTTGGTACCATCTGAATTTACTGAGTTGTTCAGGTCTGCTGAGGATGCATTATATCCTGGTTGCAAGATAAGAAAATTAGAAGCATTTGAAAAATTTATGGCTATTAAATCAGATAATGGAATGTCAAATAACTGTTTTGATCAGATATTTTCTTTGGTTAGAGCACTGTCACCTGAAGGAAATGTGATGTCAGCTAATTATTATGAGATAAGGAGACTGGTTCGTAATCTAGGCCTTAGTTATCAGAAGATCCATGCATGTTCAAACGATTGCATCTTATATTCTGGTGAAAATGAGTCATTGGATAGTTGTCCCACATGTGGAAAATCGAGGTATAAAGAAGCTCAATCAAGGAAGTCTGGATTGATTCCTATAAAATAGTTGAGATATTTCCCGCTTACACCCAGGTTACAGTGTTTATTTATGTCTTAGAACACAGCGACAATGATTTCATGGCACAAAACCAATATTTCAAATGGTAAAAGCTTGATTCATCCATCTGATGGCGATTCATGGAAACATTTTGATCAAGTGCATCTGTATTTTGCTTTAGAATCTCGAAACGTGCAATCGGGTCTTTATACTGATGGTTTTTGTCCATTTGGATCTTTTGGTAGTCAGTATTCCTGTTGGACTGCCTTTAAAACTCCGTAAAATTTATCTCCATGGATGTTGATGAAAGAGCCTTATATATTTTTGACATTATTAATCTCAGGACAACCGAAAAAGAATATTGATGTTTATTTGAAACCATTGATTGATGAGTAAAATTTATTGTGAAGTCATGGTGTTGATACATATGATGCTGCTGCGAAACAGAATTTTGTAATGAAAGCTACTTTGATGTGGACAATTAGTGACTTCTCGGCATATGGAATGTTATCTGGATGGAGTACACATGGTCCAAAATCATGTCCTTACTGTATGGGAGACAACAAATCATTTATGCTCTTGAATGGAAAAAAACCTTGCTATTTTGATTGTCATCACAGATTTCTTCCAATCGATCATCCTTTTTGGAGGAATAAATATCATTTCAGAAAAGGCAGAATTGAAAGAGATGAACCTTCAAAAATGATCTTAGGTACAGAGTTACAATTAGTTGTATTTTCATTACCTTCCATCACTTTTGGACTGACAATAAACCAACAGAAAATTCATGGATTTGGGAAAGAACACAATTTGACAAAATGGAGCATTTTTTGGAATCTGCCATATTGGTCTAATTTGTTGGTCTAACACATGTTGGATGCCATACATATTGAGAAGAACTGTTTTGATAATTTATTTCATACAGTTTTTGATACACCGGGTAAAACCAAAGATAATGTAAAGACACGATTAGATCTTGCCCAAATTTACAGGTGACCAGAACTTGAATTATTTGAAAATGTCAGATCACAAATATTAATGAAGTCAAAAGAATCTTATACACTGACCAAAGAGAGTCGCTTATTATTTTGTCAGTGGATTGCATATTTGAGACTTCTAGATGGCTATGCTTCCAACTTGGGCAGATATGTTAAAAATGGTCATATTACCGGATTAAAAAGTCATGATTGTCATGTTATAATGGAAAGACTTATGCCTATTGGATTAAGAGGTTTGTTGAATTCTAATATTTGGGATTCGATAACAGATATATCATATTTTTTCCAAGACATGTGTGCGGTGACAACAGACTACGATACACTAAGAAAACTGGAAGAAGTTGTTGTAATTATATGCAAACTGGAAAAAATATTTCTGCCGTCTTTCTTTGACTCAATGGAAAATTTGATATTAAATTTGCCACATGAAGAAAAATTTGGAGGTCCGGTTCAGTTTCGATAGATGTACCCATTTGAGAGATGCATGCAGAAATTGAAGAAAAAAGTACGTAACAAAGCATCAGTTGAAGGCTCAATTGATGAAGCTTATTTGCAAGAGGAAATTGCTTTATTCTGCTCTCGTTATTTTGAATCTGAATATCCCTCAAAATTTAATTGCATGGGCCAGAACGATGGGAATGTTGATGATGATATGAGCAATCAATTACCAGTTGTCAATCATCCTGAACTTGGCTTTGGTGGAGTTCATGATAGATGGCTTTCAGATGATGAACATCATAGAGCTCATACATATTTTCTACTCAACTGTGAAGAAATGTAACTAATTGTATAGTGAGTGCTCCTATCCCTTATTCTATAGATTCTGTTACAGTAAATTAATCATATTGTATTTTTAGGTTATATGATGATCATATCAAGAAACAATTTCCACAAATTACAACAGCTGGCTTAGAAGAACGTCGGCAAAAAAAATTGCCTACTGGTTTCAAAAACTGGTAACGTATATTTTTTTTGTTTTACATATAAAATCAATTTATTACTTTTAATCGTGATAAATGTTTTACAAATTTTCAGGTATTTGTACATGCTGATAAGATTGATAGTCAATTGCGTATGTTGAGTAGCCCACTATCCAAAATGGTTAAATCTTATAATGCATATGTGGTGAATGGTTATCGCTTTCATACACGTGCATATGGGGAATCAAAGAAAACAATGAATAGTGGTGTTTGTTTGAAGGGATCACATCATAGAGATATTGAAGTTGACTTTTACGTCATGCTTGAAGAAATTATTGAACTGTGTTATTTGGGACAGAATTATTTAACAATGTTTAAATGGCGATGGCTGGATACTGAGAGAGGCTTGCATATTCATCTGACTCATGGAATTGTTGATATTAAACATAAAAGTATTCTTGTAATAAATGAACTATTTTTATTGGATCGTCAGGCACATCAAATTTATTATGAAAAATACTGTGCTACTGTAAAAGAGTTGGATGATTGGTGGAGTATAATAAAAATTAAATCTTGAGAAAATCAGTTTACTCAAACTGAATGTGGTTCCACTGAAGTGCAAGGAAATGAAATTTTTCAGGACACTCCTCAAAACACATCTTTTTCACAAAGAGACATGAATATTGAGGATGATACCCCACAGTTAAGGGTCTATGGTGATGATGTTGTCAATGATGTTACAACTGAACTTGAAATGAAAAGAGATGATGAAAGTGAAACTAATATGGAAATTGATGATGTTGATGAGGAAGATGAAGACATTGACATTGAAAACTATGAAGATGATGATAAAGATGAACATTGACATAATAAAATGCTGGTTAGAATCATAACAAATATATATATATATATACATAATAGTTATTTTCAACTATTTTCTAATAACAATCATTTCATGTTTCAGATGGACTCAGAAACATATCGTCAGTTTCTGGAGGCTGATCTACCTATGGATGATGATGTTCTTGAATTATCTAGACCTCAGGCTATTGGAACTATAGGGAGCACTTGTATGGGGCATGGTCTTGCCAGACTGATGATTCTAGATCCTATCCCTGAGCGATGTCCACCTCTTGGATTCAATGCGCACATGCGGTGGTATGGTAACCTGTGTATTTTAGTTATCTTTCATTATAAATTATTTATATTCTAATTGTTTGATTATTTGTTCTTTTTCCATAGTTTAACGCATATAAATATTGGACAGGGGAGCGCTATCTTGCGCAATTATTTTTCTCAGCCCTAGCTCACATGGGATCAGATTCCCACTGATGTGGAGGCCGCCATGTTCGATCATTGGCTGGTACGTAATTAAATATTATTTATTTTGAAATTTAATTCATTAATAACTTTATATTAGGGTTTATGGTATCCCATCGATGAGATCATGCGTGCCACTATCCACGTGGCATGGGTGGTGTCTATGCGTGACCGTTTTCGTCAGTTTTTGCATAATTTGAGAAAGACGGATGTGAGGAAAGTTGGAGTGACAGAATTTGATGAGTCCTGTAGATCCCACCGACCATAATACATTTCATCTCACGTTTGGGATGGATTATGTACACACTGGTTGGGTGGTGGGTTTCAGAGGAGATCTGCATTGGGTCGACAGAATTGGGGGAGACAAGAGGTGACGCATCGATCTGGTAGTCGTACATTCAGTGCACATAGAGAGCATTTGGTAAGTACTTTTTTTGAATATTTTATACAACTTTAAATATAAACAGTTTATTTTATATTCATATAGGAAGCCGAGCAACCTGATATTACGACGTACGGCGTTTATCGGAGGATGTACACTGATCCGGCTACTGGAGAGATTAGAGGTGACCGCCAGCGTCAGATTGTGGTCAGTATTATTTTCTTTTCAGTTTTCAAATTAAATGCATATAATATTTTCATTATTTTAATTTTTAATTGAAACTTAAGGAGTCATATGAGGTCGCGACCTCTCAGACACAGGCTGAGAGTCAAGACGAGACGGGTAATCAGACTAGTTCCCACCATTTTGATGAGACAGCATGGATGCAGGCGACCCAGTATGGCTTCGAAAAGGGCCGAGTAGTTGGTATCGGCACTCATTTGACTCCTACAGCTTATTATGGTGCTACTGCGATGTCAGCGTCCAGCTCGAGAGGAGCTTGTGGAGAGACATCATCTTCTGCCTCACAGTATCAGGAGCAGCTGCGTGCCCAGAGTGAGCTTAGAGAGGATTTGCGTCAGAGGCAGGAGCAGATGCGTCAGCAGCACGATGAAGATATGCATCGATGGCAGGAGCAGATGCGTCAGCAGCAGGATAAGGAGAGGCGTCAATATGAGGAGTAACATCAGGAGCAGATGGAGTATATGCGTCGTCTGACTTATAGTTTAGGGATGGAGTTTCCTCCACCACTTCCTCTAGGTCCTCCAGATTATCCACACCCCAGTGATTTTTTTACATGTAATAAACATTTGAGTTCGTAGTTTATTGTCATATTAACTATTTACAATTCCTCTTTCATATTGGTACGAATATTGCATGATTTAATTTGTTTTTATTTTTTTCAATTTTTTATTACTTATTAGTATTATTTTTAATGTCTGTTTATTTTAGTAATATTACTTTTAATATTTTATATTTATTGTTAATATTTAGAAGTTTATAATTTTATAATTTTATTAATATTAATAATATTAATATTATTTTTTCATAAATATGTATGTTTATTTTAATAATAATATTATTATATTAATTTTTTATATTATTAATATTGGTATTATTATTATATAATATTATATTATTTATATTCATATTATTATTATTATTTGATATTAATATTTCATAATTATATTATTATTTTTTTATTAATATTATAACAATATAATTTCTTTATATTATTAATATTAATATTATTATTATATACATAATTTAATAATATTATTATTATATTAATTTTTTATATTATTTATATTAGTATTATTATATAATATTATATTATTTATATTCATATTATTATTATTTTATATTAATATTTCATAATTATATTTTATATATTTTTTTATTTATATTATAATAAAGAATTTTGTTATATTATTAATATTATTATTATTTTTATATAATATTATACGATTTGTATTAATTATTTTATTTTATTTTTATTTTTTTTAGTATTTGCGATGGGAGTATTTGCGACGGGGTGTCCCGTCGTAAAATATTTTTTTACTGTCCCATTTGCGATGGGAAGAATACTCATCGTAAAAACTATTTCTGCGACGGTCCGTCGTAAATACCTAAGTCACAAATATTTTTTAAATTTCCCATTTGCGATGGGTCAAAAACCCGTCTCAACTAATATATCTGTGACGGCCCGTCACAAATACCTTTTTTATATATAAACGAAAAACAATTTGCGACGGGGGAAAAATACCGTCGCAAATACTATTTTTGCGACGGGACCACCGCAAAAACAACTATTTGCGACGTCATTTTCTATGACGGGCGATTTTCGATGGAGCCCCATCGCAAAAGGTCTTTTGCGACGGGATCCCATCGCAGATATTCCGTTTTCTGGTAGTGCATGATTATTCCAAAATTTATAACTTAGATCTATTCTATGAAAGATCGTGTGTTCTTAAAACTCCTATGGAATAAATTTTCTTGAATAAAAATAGCACAGACATGAAAAAAAGATTTGAGAAGAGTTATATGCATGATCTTTTGCAAACTTGATGAAATCTTTCACTCCATCTTCATATTATTTTTCTAATTGATTGGCATAAATCCTTTCTTTATTCATATCCATCCTATTTGATTCGATGCTATTAATATTTAACCAAATAAATACACAAAAAGTTGATATAAAAATTCACCAAGTCTAAAAAAAGTTATAGACATTAAGTCTCCTTTGAAAAATATTTATAAATTCATAGTTGAAATCCCATTGAAAAACCAAGCATTTATATAAATTGTTATTTAAAAGAACACTCCCTTTTTAAAAAAAATCAATCAGTACCAAAAAAATATTTATAAAAACCACAATTCCTTTTTTAAATCAATTTAAAGATATTTAAAACCAAAAAGGGTATGTTGAACACATATAATTTTTTATGAAACATTTCAAAATGCTTTAATCATTTTAAAAGATCCACTTAGATAAATACATAAGTGTCACTTATCTATGATGCTTTTGAATATAATGTCACATATTTTAAAATTGGGCATCCATATTCCACTTGAGATTGGTGTTTTTATCAATCTCCCATTACGATCTTAGAAGGATCTCTCATCAACATCTAAGCAAAAGAACCATACCACATTCTTGGATAAGGCCTTCTTAGAGCTTCCAATCCGGAAGAATCCTGGTTGACTCTCTAATATCAAATCGATCTTAGATAACACTTTAGCACCTCTAAGTTTATCAAATAGTCCATCAATATGTATAAGTGGATATAAGTTCATTTATATCACTTATCATAAAATCTAATAGTCTACACATATTCTCAATGATTTATTTTTTTTGGAAAAACTATGGCACCCCAAGGGGACATAATCATTCATATGAACCCCCTCACCTAAAAGTCATTCAATTGATCCTTATTCTCTCATACCTCTACATGATCCATCTTATATGGTAGAATAGATATATGCTCTAAAGATGGTAAGGACAAAATAATTCACTCAACTTATCTCTTAGGTGGTAACCTAGATAAGTCCTTGGGAAATACATATAGGATATCTATTATGATGTTATATATATGTAAGTATGGGTCTATATACGAGGGGTGTCATTAATACTAACGACAGGGTATCTTCTCATAATGAGCATAGAAAAATATAGGCCACTACATCTTATAATTTCATCCATGAGAGTAAATTGACAATTTTACCAACATAATGGAACAAGACCAAAAAAAATACATTATCTCTCAGTTTTGAAAAATATAAGTCACTATATCTTACCAATAATTAAGCAATGAAATCTCTATACTATTAGGGATGCATTATCTCTTACTAATAGGGATAGATATTTTCAACTCCTCATAGAAATTTCTATACTCATTCCTATTCTGATAGGGATATAGAAAATGTCGTAAGACCATGTCACGTAGATTATACCCTAGTTAGACACCAATTATCTTTATAAATATTGATCATTAATCTACATATTAGGAAGAAAACCAATAAGCATAGACATCATCCTTATATTGTCCTATAATTAAGGGTTCCATCAAAGAGATTATTATAGAACACGCCTTTATTGAGAAACACACAAACCAAATGTGGACTTAAATTGTTATAATTCTCCACGTTGTGATATGATTTATTCAATTGAAAGAAACCTATGACCGTATCATGAAACAATGTCAAAATCATAAAACTATTACACAACATACCTAAAGCTTATCAGTTACCCAATCCACCATAATTTCAAGAATACAATCATCATAATTCAGATAACCATACAATATAGGATATAGACCTCTAAATAATACCTAACAAACTTGAGTGACTATAAATAAAACACATGGAATTAAATCATTCATCGTGTAGCTAAAATATCCGCACATAAGACACATATTTTCCACTATTAACACATTCTCAAAAAATAGGGAAAATGAATACTAAATCAAACTTCACTACCCTTGATGAGCCTTTATAATACCTTAATTAATTTCTAAAAGAATGAAGGAATGATCCCCACCATTAAAATAATTCCTACAGGGAACAATTATTGAATTCTAGAGTCAAAATAATCCATAATATAATGATTCTGAAATTTTTATCTCATGTTCATATATATAAATTGGTTAGTGAAACTGGTGAAAAATAGTTAATCTCTTCAGTAATACCAAACATCCAAGCCTAGCTTCTCATACCTCAAAAACAACCACTAATCATTGAAACAATTACTATGAGTATAAGTGTAACGTCCCGACCTAGCTCACCTCTAAGGTGTTGGCCGGACCGGTGGGTTATATAACCTCAAGTGCATCTCCCCGAACGCCAGAGGCTGCCGACTAGCATCAAGGGCCTTTTTGAGTCCGAGGGGGAGACTACGCCCTCATAGGTAATAGGTATTATCACAGCAGAAGTAAACAACAATTAATAATAAATAGTGGAAGCCTATAATTGAATAAACTGCACCCGAAGAAATATAAATAATCCAACTGAATAATACTCAAGTGCGGAAGCTCACAAAACAATGTCATGACATGATGTATGAATAAACTGAAAGTATAGAAAACAGAACCCAATCATGCTATCAAGTAAAAAGAAAATAAACAAAGTGAGACAATTGCATCATGAGCAAGGCTCAGTCCTCTACCCCAGTCTCCATTCTAAGCTGAAAAATCAATCAAGAATCGGAAGCATCACGCTTCCCTTTGTCAATACCTGCAATAATATAATCTACTCGGGTTTCAATGATGCCTGAGCAGGATGTGAGATAAAATCCCAGTAGGCCGGCACCCGTGGTGTCTAAACCTTTCCATTTCATGCTATAATAAAATGCAGTGTACCATTATATAACAATTGCAGATAATTTATTAAGTGCAATGAAATAAATAACTTGGCTCACGTTCTAAGCGGCACCCGTGCCTAATCACCTGCTTCGTCCTAAGACGGATGTCTGAAAGGTTTACCTTTAAGTAGAATACACATATGCATATATATGAATCCTGTAAGAGTAAGGTAAAAAAAGGAAGATCCATACCCCTAATCTTGTGGTTTAACTTGGGGTCTAAGTCATATGTTTACTAGGTGTGCTTCAACAGACCAGAAAATATCTCAAATATCAAGAGACTAACAGTGACATTAACATAAACCTTCAGTGCATCATTATTAAGGTTCAAGTTGAGAGTTGGAGTCTGAGCCCGTCCTGAAGGTATCGCTACAGAACATTCTCCAATTATCCAATACCACCGAGCCCATCCAAGGCAATCTTTTGAATGACCATGTATCGCTCATGGCATAACTTTACCCAGATTCCATCCCGATCTTGCAAAAAAGGGTCGAGTATCATCCGAGGCTGGCTTATCCACATTGCCAACAGATCCATCCTGATAGGCCCTTTTGGAACTTGTATCACTCATAAGTATTAGAAAGTCTGGGGAAGTCTTGGTCTGACAAAGCCAAGAACACCGCCCTCGACACATAGAGGTAACTGTCAGGAACGAAGGGTCTAAGCGTGGACCTTAATACGGGACCCACCTCTTTTCCCCACCCTGAATTTAATTATTGTTTTCACAATAGTAGATATTATATCAACATATGTAATTGAAGCTTGAAACCAAACAGGTAAACATGTGCATCACACAGTGCAAATTAAATATTTTAGCAAAGAAATCTTAACAAGGAAAAGTACTACATCAATATAAGCAGATAAATGCACTTTTAAATAAATAAATAAACTATACCAACCAACTACCAAGATCCAACAATTACAAAGTTCATAATTAATCTAAATTAATTATTTAAATTAAACACACAAAAAATAGGTTGTGCAAAACATGCAGATAAAGACACTTTTTAATAATAAATAAACCAGCACAACCAACTACTAAAGATTCAACAATTCAAGATTCATAATTAATCTAAATTAATTATTTAAATTGAACACAACAAAAAATATGATGTACAACACATGCAATTAAATAAATTAAAATTTTGTTCTAACGGAAATTATACTGACCATGTCGGCACACCCGAAGGAGTGTCCGAACATGTTGCAACAAATTACAAAAATTAATTCATGATCAATATGGCTGCAACAACTAGGTGAAACAAATTAATTTAAGAATTTGGGTAAATTTTCACAAAGCTGGTAGGCACCGAGTAACGGCACAATGGTGCATTTTTATAAATCACAACGAAATGGAGGGAAAGAGAGTAGAATCCCCACCTTATGGTCGTAGATGATCCTATGATCTATGTTAGGTTTTTATTTGACCTAAAACGGAAGAAAACAAGAGATTTTAGAAAAACCCTAAAATAGGGTAAAATCATAACGTGACGAACTGTGCGAAGGATAAAGAAGGAGGTTTTAGGATTCTTGGTGTATGGAATAAGACATACTGAGAGGTTCAAAATGCACCTGACAGTGAAGAAAATGGACGAAGAATGGATGTGCGACAATCTTTCGAAGGGAGGAGAAGATGGTGTGCACCACTTAGGGAGGAGAGGTGTGCCACACACAAGAGAAGAGGAGGAGAGGAGGAGAGGAAAAAAATAAATAAAAATTAAATAAAAGAAAAGAAAAAAAATAAAAATAAAAATGAGATAAATAAATCAAATAATAAAAATAAAATGGTGGAAGAAATGAAATAAATAATTAAAATAGGTTTACCTCATTTTAATTATTTTTAATTTCTCTCCAACTGTAACTATTTTATTATTTATTTTTATCCCTCTTTAAATTCCATTAGTTTTTTTAATCCTTTTTAATTATTTTTAACCTGAAAAATGCTCTATGACGCAACTTAATATTTTATTTAAAGTCTGAGAAATCATTTAATTAATTTCTAATAGTCGTGAGGGATCGTAACAGGGTGCGCAGGAGCGCGCCCTGGGTTGTTTAGAGATTTGGAATTGAAACTTAATGGTCTGCACTTTGATTTAAGTTGAAACGTTACAAACATTTATGTGGGTAATTAATAATATTTCATCTAACCCAACAATAAATATCCACCCATGTATATACGTGTTATATATATATACACACATCTGCATATTTATATATATACACCCACACATGTATATATAAATATATATATATATATATATTTAATCTCATATATATATACATCAATGTTTTTATCCCAATATAATAATAATAACAATAATTAAAATAATTATTATTATTTAATTCAACCCATCAATTACACCATTAATAACTTAAAAACAATAACCATAAAAAAAGATAGCGGTTATTAAATAAATATTGATTGCGCATTTGTATTTAAATCAAATAATTAATAATATCACATTTATTACATTGCGTAGTTATTATTTACACAGCAACATGATTTATTAATTGTGGATGTGAATTTTCATTTATTGTTTTCAAAATAAATAATAATAATATTAATAAAATTATTAATATATCTAATTGCCAATAAAATATTTAAAAAGAAAATAAATTATCTTCGGGTGAGATATCACTAAACGTCCAACACTTGCAAAGGTTATACCTTGCCTAGGGTAAACCCCATGTCCTAGAAATATTTGTGGTGTTGGATTTCTCATTCGACGCACCATTTGAGAGAAAATAATTATTTATTATTTAAAAAATGGGATAATTAATTAACTAAAAAATAAAGACGGTATTATCAAGTGTGAGGGTTCCAAACACCCAATGTGAATCAATTTTATACCCTACCTAGGGTATACCTGGCATTCCAGACCTAACGGTAGTCTCAGATTTCTCATATGACAAATCATTTGAGATTTATTTCATTTTTTGAAAAGAAACAAACACGTGTATCAATAAAATAAACTTAATATTTTTATTTTATCAACGTCGCAGGGTCGACTATCAGAATAAAAAGTGCTGATGCTCGGTTTTTAAAACCAGCCTTCCTAGTTAACGGACAAATTTAATTTCCTACGCTTTTTCATCCGGTTCAAAACACGGGACGTTACAACCTTCCCACCTTAGAACTTCTCATCCCAAGAAGCCTTCGAGAACAACGTAACCCTCACCCAATCTACAAGTTCATGAAGTCTCATACAAAAGGTCTTCAAACACTCAATGCATGTTCAAAATTTGGTTATGAAAGTGGCATATAAGCCATTAAGATCCGATCCAATGCTCATTTACCAACTGATACACCGAAACGGTACTTATTCAAACTCGTTTAGCTAGAGTCACAAACATGTCATCATCTCATTAAACGTTTAGTCAAAGTAACATCCCACCTTAGGTTTTAATGTTAGAAGATGGAAAATTCTGGGTCACGACACCTTCCTCCAATAGAATTTCATACAAGACACGCCCTTAAGCTTTCAAGTGATGCTTCTTGTTTGATTTCTGAAATGGATAAAATGGTTGATTCCCCATCACCCTTAAATCCCAAGTCGAGCCAGATTTTTATGAAAATCCCTTGTCAACCCAAACCGCACTCGTCTCACCTGATGAGGTGTTAGAAAAAGTTCATTCACTGGTCGCTTCATTGAGAAAGAGAGAGGACTAGTCAAGCCACTCCGACCGACCACTTAAAAAGGTTCTCATCTTAGATGGAAGATGTTTATAGACTAAACTGTGATGTCTTCTTCAAAGGTATCTCGCATTTATCACGAACACGTGCACCTAAGTTCATACCTGACCTCTGGTGACCTTATTTGATTTAGGCATCACCAAGCCCAACAAAAGTCTTGGGTAACCTCGGATTGACACAACAAGAGTGAAAGGAACTAACACAAGGTAGTCCATACTCCATGTTTATGAGTGAGACATTGTTACAAGGGAAAGATGCCCATATCAAAACATTTAATGAGCCCAGAGCGGAATCGGCCTGGCCGTCGTGTAAGATGAAACAGATGGTGTACAAGAGCTCATCAGGAATTTCTACACTGAAATCCAAGGGTCACTCAAGACAAAAAAAATCTCGATAAAAATGATGCGTCAATGTGCAACACTGAGAAAAACACCCTAAACAAGCCCAACAACTTTTAAAGCTTTAGCATGGAATAAGGCTGATGCTCTCTTATTGCATCAAGGATGAAGGCAAGATAGGGGACATGATCGTCACTTAAAGAAGAGTACACTAAGAGGATTAGAAGATTACTATAAGGAAAACATTGAAAAAAAGGCATGAAAACCCAACCAAACTAACCAGTGTGTCAAAACACCAGAGTCTCTGAAAGTAATCCTAAACATTAAGAAAAACTTGATTACTTTAACAGAGAAGTCACTGTAATATAGAAATGACCCAAAACGTATTTAACATCACAAGACTTGACAATTACACTGAACTCAACCGGTTTTTTACAACATTAATTACTTGACGTCACCGCATACATGAACGAATACTACACCGAGGTGATACAGAAGCAAGATGACTTTTAACCTAGATGACGACGTACCAAGTCATCCATCACTGTGGAGAAGATAGGGTCGAAAGACCTATGAAGCAACTGACCATTCTTAAGGCATTCCTAACCATATGAAAATGAGCATTACCGATGCTCAAGGTCGAAACAAAAGTCAAGGAAAACATGACCACCCGTCCAAACAAGGGTGAAATTTTAATAAAGGGGGTCTAACTAGGGACAACAACATGTGAAAGGTTCTATTCCAGAGAAAATCAAGAAGAAACTCAAAGTATTCTTATACCAGGGTATTAAATAGAGGACATTGCTATAGGTTCTATATCCAGGACCTTTATATTTAATCACATTTAATCTTAAATCATAAAAATATTTAATCAAAATATCAAGTACCATTTTTAAAAACAAAACACAAGGTACATTCTCTTAACCAACACCTCAAGGGAAAAACATGAAAGCTTTATAAAACTATATTTTAAAACATTTTACATTAATTGAAATTATGTCCTTAATTAGGAAGTCTATCACATGAATTCCTTTTAAGTGGATAAGGTGACCTATAGGGGTCCCACTAAGCCGACCTGGGTTCATTATAATGCAACCCAAAATAGTTGTTTAATTATTAAGAGTCACAACACCCATACCGGGTTATCTCATAAGGAACATGGACCAACTAACCTACTTGGTCCTAGTTGTGCCTTTCGGTAGTTAACCAACTCATTTGAAATTATAACATTCTCAAATACATACAAACCTAGATATATAGGTGTCTATCAATCTATAAAATGACTATACACATTATAGTTTTTGGAATTTTTCTCCCATTCAAAAGCAACCAATAAATTTTAGCAAAGAAGTCAAATTACTTAGCAAACAAGCTAGCAGGTCACCGCAAGAATCTAATAGAGAGACTTGTTGTAATCACAGAAGTATAAAATTTTAATCATAGAGACATGATAATAGGAACAAAAGCATGATACAAGGAAAACATGGTATTAAACAGGAGGCATGGAAATAGGCTAGCATGATAAATATATCACCAAAACATGGTATCAAAAAGGAATGTTAAATAATTACAAGACATGAAATATATTCAAGGAAAACAAGTTGAATCAAGAGGAAACATAAAATGCAACTACGTGGCATGGCACTATGCATGGCATGTGAATTCCTATATTCCTATTATGATGCATGCAATGCTTTATCCTTACCAAAACTGGCCAAGGAAAAATATCATAAATTCCAAAAATTCATAAGCAGCAGAAATTACACCAATCACTCATGGTGAAATCATATCAATTGTAACATAGAAAATTATAAATCAACAATCCCAACCCTGGAAACATGGTCATTTCCTATAAATGGGGTGATCATTCCCAAGCACAGCTATTAACCAAGTATCGACACATTCATAGTCTCCTATCTACCAACCCAAAATAGTAAGACAAAGGAAAAAAATACCACCTCTAATACCACTTTGAAAATCCCCGACCCGGCTCACCTATAAGAAGGTGGCTGGACCGGTGGGTTACATGGCCTCAAGCCCATTTCCCTGAATGCCAGAGGCATCCGACTAGCAGCGAGGGACTTTTTGAGTCCGAGGAGGAGACTATGACCTCATAGGTAATAGGTATTACGAGAGCAGAAGTAAAAAACAATTAATAATAAATAGTGCAATAATATAAATGAATAAACTGCAGCATAAGCAATATAAATAATCCAACTGAATAATACTCAAGTGAGGAAGCTCACAAAATGATGTCATGCCATGATGTATGTCTAAACTAAAATTACAGAAAACTGAACCCAAGCATGCTATCAACTAAAAAGAAAAAAAGTGCGACAACTGAATCATGAGAAAGGCTCATTCCTTTGCCCGAGTCTCCATCCTAAGCAACAACAATCAATCAAGAATCAGAAGTCACACGCTTCCCTTTGTCAATACCTACAATCATATAATCTACTCAGGTGTCAAAGATGCCCGAGTAGGGTGTGAGATAAAATCCTAATAGTCTAGCACCCATGGTTTCTAAACCTTTCCATTTCGTGCAATAATAAAATGTTGTGTTCCATTATATAACAATTAAAGATAATTTATTAAGTGCAATGAAATAAATAACTCAGCCCGGGTTCCAAGAAGCACCCATGCCTAATCACCTACTTCGGCCTGAGCCGAAAGTCTGAAAAGAGAACATGTAAGTAGAATAAACATATGCATGTATATGATGCCTTGAAGAGTATGGTAAAACAAGGAAGAGGCATACCCCCAAGCTAGTGCTTTAACTTGGGGTCTAAGTCATGTGTCAAACAGGTGTTCTTCAACATACAAGAAAATATCTCAAATCTCAAGAGGCTAACAAAGACATTAACATAAATCTTTTGTTCATCATTATTAAGGTTTAAGTTGAGAGTTGAAGTCTGAGCCCATCCCAAAAATATCACTATGGAACATCCTTCAATTATCCAATACCACCGAGCCCATCCAAGGAAATCTTTCAAAAGACCAAGTATCACCCGTGGCATGGATTTACCCTGAGTCCATCCCGATCTTGCAAAAACGGGTTGAGTATCATCCGAGGTTGGCTTATCCACATTGCCAATAGATCCATCCTGATGGGCCCTTTTGGAACCGATATCACTCATAAGTATTAGAAATCTTGGGGAAGTCTCAGTCTGGAAAATCCAAGAACATCACCACCTGGCACATAGAGGTAACCATCAGGAACGAAGGTTCTAAGTGTGGCCCTTAATACGGGACCCACATTTTTTCCCCACCCTAAATTTAATTAATGTTTTCACAGCAGTAGATATGATATCTACATATGTAATTGCAGTTTGAAACCAAACAGGTACACTCATGCATCACACAGTGCAAATTAAATATTTCAGCATATCAATCTTAACAAGGCAAAGTACCACATCAACATAAGTAGATAAATGCATATTTAAATAAATAAATAAATTAGACCAACCAACTACCAAGATCTAACAATTCCAAAGTTCATAATTAGTATAAATTAATTATTTAAATTAAACACAATAAAATAGTTTGTGAAAAAAAAGTAGATAAAGACACATTTTAATAATAAATAAACCATCACAACCAACTACCAAAGATTCAACAATTCAAGATTCATAATTAATCTAAATTAATTATTTAAATTGAACACAACAAAAAATAGGTTGTGCAACACATGCAATTATATAAATTAAAATTTTGGGCTAACGGAAATTATACTGACCACGCCGGCATGCCCCAAGGGGTGCCTGACCTTGTTGAAACAAATTAATTCATGATCAATACGGCTGCAACAACTAGGAGAAACAAATTAATTAATGAATTTGGGTGAATTTGCATAAATCAGGTAGGCACCGACTAACGGCACAACGATGTGTTTTTATAAATCCCAACGAAACAGAGGGAAAGAGAGTATATGACCTACCTTATGGTCGTAGATGATCCTATGATCCACGGTAGGCTTTGATTTGACCTAAAACAGAAGAAAATAGAAAATTTTAGAAAAACCTCAAAATAGGGTAAAATCCTTCCACGACGAACTGCGTGAAGGATAGAGAAGGAGTTCATACGATTCTTGGTGCGTGAGATAAGCCTTACTGAGAGGTTCACAGCACACCTGACGGTGAAGAAAACGGACGACGAATGGAGGCGCAACGATCTTCTGAAGGGAGGAGAAGGTGGTGCGCACCACCTAAGGAGGAGAGGTGCGCCATGCACAAGAGAGGAGGAGGAGACGAAGAGAGGAAGAAAAGAAATAAAAAAGGAAAGGAAAGGAAAGGAAAAGGAAAATTCAAAAAGGAGATAAATAAATAAAATAATAAAAATAAAATGGTTGAAGAAATGAAATAAATAATTAAAATAGGTTTACCTCATTTTAATTATTTTTTATTTCTCTCCAAATGTATCTATCTTATTATTTATTTTTATCCCTCTTTAAATTCCATTAATTTCATTTAATCTTTTTTAATTATTTTTAACCTGAATGCTGCGCTATGATGCAATGTAATATTTTATTTAAAGTCCGAGCAATAATTTAATTATTTTTTAATAGTCATCTGGGACCCGCAACAGGGTGCGCAGGTGTGCGCCATGGGTCGTTTAGAGATTTAGACTTGAAACTGAACGGTCCACACTTTGATTTATGTTGAAACATTACATGAATTTATTTAGTTAATTAATAATATTTTATCTAACCCAACAACAAATATCCACCCATGTATATACATTTTATATATATATATACACATCTGCATATTCATATATATACACCCACACATGTATATATAACTATATATATATCTATTTAATCTCATATATATATATACATAAAGGTTTTTGTTCCAATATAATAATTATAACAATAATTAAAATAATAATATTTATTTAATATAACCAATCAATTACACCATTAATAAATTAAAAAAAATAACCATAAAAAAAAGATAACAGTTATTAAATAAATATTGAGTGTGGATTATTATTTAATTCAAATAATTAATAATATCATATTTATTAAATTGTGTAGTTATTATTTACACCGCAACATGATATATTACTTGTGGATGTTCATTTTCATTTATTGTTTTCAAAATAAATAATAATATTAATAATAAAATTATTAATATATCTAGTTGCCAATAAAATATTGAAAATGCAAATAAATTATCTTTGGGTGCGATATGACTAAACATCCAATGTTCGCAAAGGTTGCACCCTGGCTAGCGCAAACCCCGCGTCCTGGAACTATCGGTGGTGTCAGATTTCTCATTCAACGCACCGTTTGAGAGAAAATAATTATTTATTATTTAAAAAATGGAATAATTAATTAATTAAAAAATAAAGACAATATTATCAAATGAGAGGGTGCCAAACACCCGATGCGAATCAAGGTTATAGCCTACCTAGGGTAAACCCGGTGTTCCGGACCTAGCAGTACTCTCATATTTCACATACGACGCAACTTTTGAGAGTTATTTCATTTTTTGAAAAGAAACAAACATGCGTATCAAACAAATAAACTTAATATTTTTATTCTATCAATTTCGCAGTGTCGACTATCGGAATAAAAATTTCTAATGCACGGTTTTTAAAACTCTCCTGCCTAGTTAACAGAAAAATTTAATTTCCTTCGTTTTTTCATCCGGTTCAAAACACAGGACGTTACAATAAGATACCACTACACCAATGTAAAATTCTATATGATAATGAAAATGCATTATATATAAGTAAATATGATGAACACTTTCCCTGAAGATAATGTGGAACATGAAACTTGTGTATGGGAGTTCGGGGATGAGGTGCCAATAGCGGAGGAGGAGAGGTGGAGGTGGAGGAGTTGGCATTGATGGAGGGGGAGTCGGTAGTGGAGGAGGTGGAGGGTGAGTCGGTGACAGTGGAAGTAGGGGAGGAGGAGGAGGAGGAGTCGGTATCAGTGACAGAGGAGGAGGAGGGTGAGGCGACTGCAGTGGAGGAGGAGGGTGAGGATTTGGCGTCATCAGTGATGGAGAATGAGTCAACAGCAGAGGAGAAGGAGGAGGAGGAGTCAGCTGTAGAAGAGGAGGAGGAGGTAGGGTTCAGCTTCCTCGAGAGCTTAAGGAGTGCAAGCAGAGGAGGAGGATGTTAGGGTTTATTTATAAAAGTGAGTAAACCTTTTATCAACGCTAGTTAAAAAGAGATGATAAATGTATGTTTTATCAGCGCTAAAACAAAAAGCACTAAAAAACATTCCTTTATCAACACTTTTTTAGCACTGATAAAACTAAAATGATAATAAATTATTTATATTTTTATATATATTTATAAAATTTTATGTATAATAAATAAATATATTTATTTATTTATAATAATAACTATAAATAAATAAATATTTATTTATATTTACATATTTAATATATATATATATATATATGTATTTATTTATTTATTTATAATTATAAATTTATAATAAATAATATTATTTTATTTATAATTATATATAATTAATGTATTTATTATAATTTCATAATTATTTTAAAATATTTATATTTATTTAGAATTATATTTGTATATATCTATTATAATTTTATAGTTATTTAATTACTATAAATTTATATATATTTATTATAAATATATATTTATTGCATATTTATTATAAATGTATATTTATTATATATATTTTTTAATTATAGTCATAAATATAAATAAATTTATCTATATATTTAAATACTTAGGAAATTAAAATAAATCTATTAATTATATATAGTCATAAATATAAATAAATATATATATATATATATACTTATGAAATTAAAATAAATATATTAATTAAATATATTTTTTATAATTTCATAATTATTTAAATAAATATATATTTAATTTTAAATAATTATCAAATTATAATAAATATATTTATAATTATAATTACAAATATATGTTTATTTATTTAAAGTTGTAAATATAAATAAATATATATATAATAATAATTAATATATTTATAATAAATATATATATTTGTAGTCATAAATATAAATAAACATATATATATATATTTAAATACTTAAGAAATTAAAATAAATATATTAATTATATATAGTCATAAATATACAAAAATGGTGCAGACCATGGGTAATCATCCCCTAATCCCAAAATTTATTAAAATAAAATAAAACAACAAACAAGGTCAAGATGGCATACAAACCCAGTGAAAAAGACACCTTTAAAAAGTTCAAACACATTCATAAAACAAGAGAAAATCATCAGTGAGAGTGATGACTGTTGGGAAAGACGAGAAAGCGACGAACGCGCAAACAATTGAAAATAGAATGCGCAGTGGAAATAAAATATTTCCCCCCAAATAAAACGGATGCACAACGACCAGAAATTAGATGTGTAGAAAATAAAGTTGACACTGGAAATTTTTACGTGGAAAACCTGAAAGAGAAAAACCACGGGACCTAGTCTATAAAGAGGGATCCACTAAAATCAAGAGGTACACGGTAGAGACTCCCCAAAAATGGAAGGTATCTCAAAAGTAATACTTAAGAATAAAAGTGTGGATCAAAATATGGAGAGCAGTAGAGATGATCGTCGAAGAAAGGTGATCACCAAATGGGATTTACTCTCCATGTTGTTGCTGCCGGTGATGTTGAAATTCCTTGCCTCTGCCTCCTTATATAGGAAAAAGAATCAGTGTCAAATAATGTCACCGTGTCAAAAGAGTGACACCACGTGACTTAATTCACACGGTCTTGGCCCACATTAAAACACCACATTAAAAAAGAAACTACATGGGCACCATTTGAGGAGGCGTTACGTGGTGTTCCAACAAGGAAGGCGCCCAAAAAACTCCCCCTCCGACTCAAGTGGGGATTACCGGAAACCCTATAATCTGTCGGCAAGTCTCAAATTTTCCTCTGGGTAGACTCTTGGTCAACATGTCTGACCAATTTTCATCAGTGTGGATCTTCTCAAGCTCTAACTATTTTGAATCAAGGATGTTTCAGATCCAATGATATCGAACATCGATATGTTTCGACCTACCATGAAAAGTGGAATTCTTTCCCAAAAAAATAGAACTTTAACTATCAAAAAATAAAACATACATATCCCAATTTAAACTGAGCTCTCAAATAAAAGTTTTCATCCACAACAATTATTTGCATGCCTCAGTAGCTGCAATAAACTCTGACACTATGGTAGACAAAGAAACACATCTCTACAATCTAGACTGCCAAGATACATCTCCCCCTCCAAAAGTGATCAAATAACCAGATGTAGACTTCCTTGAATCGATATGTACTGTCATATTTGAATCTGTAAAGCCACAAAGCATAGGTTCCCCTTTTCCAAAACACAATCTTAGATCAGAAGTACCACGAATATAACAAAAAATTTACTTCACTACTCTCCAATGCTCTCTACCTGTATTAGAGAGAAAATGAATGTCCAAACCAAATGCATGAGATATATTAGGTCTAGTACATACCATTTCATACATCAAATAGCCAATGGCAGATGAATAAGGTATGTGTTGCATCTCCTCTCTCTCTTCATCGGTAGAAGGGGACTGACTGGTACTGAGCTTAAAATGTAAAGCAAGAGGAGTACTAACCACTTTCGCTCTATCCATATAAAATCTCTCAAAAACCTTCTCAATGTATCTCTCCTAAGATAACCACAACTTCTTGGCCTTCCTGTCATGGGAGATCGTCATGCCATGAATATGTCGTGCTGGCCCCAAGTCTTTCATCGCAAAAGACTGACAAAGATCCTTCTTTAATCTGCCAATTCTAGAAGTATCATGGACAACAATGATCATATCATCAACATAAAGCAACAGTATAATAAAATCATCATCAGTAAATCTCTGAACAAAGACACAATGATCAGAAGATGTCTCCCTAAAACCCTGCTGAGAAATGACAGATTCAAACTTCTTATACCACTGCCTCGGAGCTTGCTTCAAACCATAAAAACTCTTCTTCAACCTGCAGACATGATTTTCTTTACCTGTTTCAACAAAACCCTTTAGATGCTCCATATAAATCTCCTCCTCTAAATATCCATGGAGTAAAGTTGTCTTCACATCTGTCTGCTCAATCTGAAGATCTAAACTAGCAACCAAACCAAGAACAACCTGAATGGAATACATTTTGACAACGGGTGAGAAAATATCATCAAAATCAATACCTTTCTTCTGACAAAAGCCTTTGAAAACTAAACCTACCATGTATCTTGGAAGGGAACTAGATTATTCTTTTTTAATCTGATAAATCCACCAATTTTTCAAAGATCTCTTCCCTATCAGTAACTTCACCAGCTCAAAAGTGTGGTTTTCATGCAATGATGTAATCTCATCATCCATTGTCGCAACCCATCTGTCCTTCTATTCACTCTCCATTGCCTCATCAAACAATTCTGGTTCTCCCCCTTCAGCAAGAAGCACATACTCATCTGGTGAATATCAATTGGAAGTAGTGCGATGCAGAGATGACCTCCAGAGTGGAACTACGGGTTCATTAATAACCCATGGAACCGGATCATCAGAAACAAAAGGTGAATCGGAAACATCAACTCGAACCCGTTCACCTTGAGCATCATTATGTACATCAACATGATCATCATAATCAACAATATGATATAAACATGAATCAGAACCTAGTTCAAGACTGAAAAAACCATCAGAAGTTGTAGAAGTGGGTTTTTCTCCCTTATCAATGTCTGCAATAGTCTGACCCTCCTTAAACACTACATCGCGGCTTCTGACAAGTTTCTTCAAAACAGGATCATAGAACCTGTACCCAAACTCATCGTGTCCATAGCCAATAAAAATACACCGGCGTGTCTTACCATCCATCTTGGATCTCTCATCTCTAGGCACATGAACAAAAGCCTTACAACCAAAAATGTGCAAGTGATCGTACCTGATCTCTTCTCTATACCAAAATTTTTCAAGAGTGTCTGTCTGCAAAGAAACCACAGGTGATAAATTGATAATATAAGAATCAGTAAGTAAAGCCTCACCCCAAAAGTGTCCAGGAAACTTTTCTTCTGAAAGCAAACAATGAACTCTTTCTAAAAAATTCTTGTTCATCCGCTCAACTACACCATTTAGCTGAGGTGTCTTGGGTGGAATCTTCTGATTTCAAATACCTTCCTACCTACAATATTGATCAAAAGGACCAAAATACTCTCCTCCATTGTCAGTGTGAATAAATTTCAATTTCTTTCCTGATTCCCTCTCAACAGAAACATGAAATTGCTTAAAAACACTGAGCACTTGAATTTTGGAATTCAACACATAAAACCAGAGATTTCATGAGTATCCATCAATGAATTTAACAAAATAAATACATCCACTAAAGTTCTTAGATTTCAAAGGACCTCAAACGTCATAATTTACCAATTCAAGTACCTGTGACTTCCTGTGTGGAGGATGACTGCTTAAACTCACTCTGCTCTGTTTTCTAGCCATGCAATGATCACATGTGTCCAATTTGACACTCTTAAAATCTGGAAGAAGATTTCTCTTGGTCAAACAACCAAGACCTTTCTCACTGATGTGACTGAGCCTCTTATGCCACAACTTGGATGAAACACTGCACTCAAAAATGCAAGCAGTATCACAAGAAATAGAAGCTATAGTCCAGTAAAAACCTGATTGCTTCTTCCCTCGAGCCATAATCAAAGAGTCTTTCGAAATATTCTATTGGAAATCACCAAAAGTACTGATAAACCCTTCATCATCAAGAATGCTGGTATAAATGAGATTCAAGCAAACCTCAGGTGCATGTCAAAAATTCTTCAAAATCAGCTTACTTCCTATACTGGTCTTTAAACAAACAGTCCTGATGCCTATAACGTCATCATGACTATCATTTCCCATCTTCAAAATCCCAAAATTACCTGGGCAGTAAGATGTAAAGAACTCCTTCTTTTATGTCCCGTGAAAACAGGAACCACTTTAAACAACCCAGCAAGAATCATCAGAAGCAATGTTAATGGAGTCATAGACAATAACAAGATCATCCCTTGTTGTAGCGGCGACATGATCGTCTCCATCGCCATTTTTATTTTGTGGATTTTCCTTCATTTTTTTTTCTTTTCAGCTGATAAAAAAATTTCTTAACATACCCCTTCTTACCATAATGATGACATTCGAAATCTCTTTGCTTCGGTCTGGATTTACTTCTTCCACTGCTCTTACCTCGACTGCTCTGCCCCCAGTCATGGCTTCTCCCCCTGTTCTCTATGACTGAAAGCTCTGAAGAAGATTTCTCCTGAGTGCATCTCCTGACCTCTTCATTTAAAATAACAGACTTGACAAAACTAAATGTCACAGCACCATTAGGAGCAGAACCAGTTAGAGTAACACGTAAATTCTCCCATGAATCGGGTAAAGTGTTAAGCAGAAAAAGAGCTAAAACCTCATCTTCAAAATTGATACCCATGCCAGACAACTGATCAAAACAACCTTGATATTCAATTAAATAATCACAAATAGACATACCTTCTTTATACCTCAAGTTCATCTTTTTCTTGAGAAGAAATAGTTTATTGTTTCTCGTCTTGGAAGCGTAGGTCGTCTCAATCTTCTCCTACAAAGTTACGGCATGAGAGATTTTGACAATGTGGTTCATCACGTTGACTTTGACCCATTGGCGAATGAAGCCGCAAAACATCTCATACTCGAACTCCCATTCTTTGTCTGACATCCTCTCTGGCTTCTGGGTGTAAAACACTGAAAGACGCATTCACTTTACAAAAAGTAGATCCTTCATTTTAAGTCGCCACATATGGTAGTTGGTACCATTCAGAAAAATCATCTGCCTGTAATTAGCCTCCATAATAAATATGAAATAAAAAACTAAACCCTCTGATACCAGATTCTGGGAAACATGGGAAAGAGATGAACATGCGAACAATTGAAAAGCGAACGCACAGCAAAAATAAAATCTTTCCTTCCAAATAAAACGGATACACAGTGACCCGAAATTAAATGTGTAGAAAATAATGTTGACACCGGAAATTTTTACGTGGAAAACCCAAAAGGGAAAAACCATGGGACCTAGTCCCGAAAGAGGGATCCACTAAAATAAAGAGGTACACGGTAGAGAATCCCCAAAAATGGAAGGGATCTCAAAAGTAATACTCAAGAATAAAAGTGTGGATCAAAAGATGGAGATCAGTAAAGATGATCATCGAAGAAAGGCGATAACCAAATGGGATTTTCTCTCGTTGTTGTTGCTATCGGTGATGTTTAAATTCCTTGCCTCTGCCTCCTTATATAGGAAAAAGAATCAGCGTCAAATAATGTCGTTGCGTCAAAAGAGTGTCATCGAGTGAATTAATTCACGCGGTCTTGGCCGACATTAAAAACACCACATTAAAAAAGAAACTGCGTGGGCACCACCCCTGTCTCATGAATGTTGTCCTCTCCTCCATGTCTTAGGCTGAATCAAAGTCCCATAATCCGCCTTAGAATGGTTATTGTCCTCCGGTGAGAAGGGTTCATTTAAAGGTCTATCTGGGCTCTCCAATGGGACCTCAGCTCTCCCCGCATTGATTGTTTGAGTAGCCATAAATATAAATAAATATATTCATTTAAATAAGTATGAAAATCAAATAAATATATTAATTATATATATTTAATTTAATTTCATATGTATTTGAATATATCTATTTATTTATATTTATGACTATAAATAAATATTTATTTATTTATAATTATAATTGTAAATATAATAAATATATATATTATAAATATATTTATTATAAATATATTTGTTATATTTTGATAATTATTTAAATATAAATATATATTTATTAAAATAATTATGAAATTATAAAAAATATATATAATTAAAATATTTATTTTAATTTCATAAGTATTTAAATATATTTATTTATTTATATATTTATATTTATGACTATATATAATTAATATATTTATTTTAATTTCATAATTATTTAAATATATTTGTATATATTTATATTTATGACTCCAAATAAATATATATATATTTATAATTATAATTATAATTATAATAAATATATTTATTATAATTTTATAATTATTTACATATATATATATATTATTTATATTTATAATTATAAATATTTGTATATATGTATAAATATTTTTATATATTTATAGATATATTTCTATAATTATATATATTTATAAAATTATAATTATTAAAAATATCTTTATTGTAATTTTCTATATCTATATATATATATTTATAATTATAATTATAATTAAATATATTTATAAATAATTTTATATAATTATAAATATATTTATATGTATATTTTTTTTTTGAACAAAAAAACATATAAATTACTGATGAGTCACACTAGATCTATAGATCCACTCGGGGAAAGAGTCCGCCCAACAATGGTCACCCCGTGATTTCCCAAAACACGCTAAATGATGAGCCTCCAGATTTCCCCCACGTTTAATGAAAGAAAATTTGCATTCAGCAAAGCAATCAGTCAAGGACCAGATCATTCTCAAAATAAGACCATACATATGGGAATCCTCCTCCTTTGATAAAGAGTTAATCACTTCCAAGTACTCAGATTCCACCATAATGTTGATCCAGCATTTTTAATGAGCGAGAAGAATCCCATGGAGGATGGTAGATGCCTTCGCTAAAACAGGGATTTAGGCGACATCAAGATCCCTACAATGAGCTTCCATGACCTGACTATCATTGTCATGGGCAATGAATCTAATGCCAGCCCTGGTGAAAGAAGAGACAGTCGCAACCGTATTATTTGGAAAAAAACTTCTAGAGGGGGGACCCAACTGGGAGGAGCCTGCCGATGACTGCCCATAGGGGGCACAACATCCTTTTTCATCTAGCAATTCATCCATTACAAAGCCCTCTCGACCCAAATACGGTCTTGGGATACCTTATTGTGAAAAATGATTTCATTCCTTCGAGTCCACACCAGCCAAGCAATTGTGCAAATCACCCCCATCACCCTTGGTTCTAACAAAGAGGCCCATTTAATAAAGTTTTTAATCAACCCAATAGATGGATCAAAGTAAATATATCTATTTATTTAACATAATATATATATTTATCATTCAAAAAAATATATTTATCATTTAAATAAATAAATATTTATTTATTTATTTATAATTACAAATATAAATAAATATTTATTTATTTATATATAATTATAATTATAAATAAATATGTTTAAGAGGTATTTATATTTATTTATGAAAATAATAAAAATATTTATCTTTTTTTTGTTATTTTATAATTATTTAAATATATATATATATATAGTTATATATAATTATAATTATAAATATATTTTAAAAAGTAATTATACATAACTAAATATTTATAATTATAAATATAATAAATATATTTATTATTTATATATATTTATCATGATGTTATGTATTTACAAGAATTTATAATAGCTTCATGGGAACATGAATGAATCATATACACCGAGTAAAGTACAAATCTCATAAAAAACAAATCATCATATATATAGAAAAAATGAATAGTAATGATGGTGTAATGTAAAAATGAACATTCATGATGAATACATAACATATGAACATCAATTATATTCACGCATCAATAGAGAAAATTCATTGGAAACATATATTTATTTAATTGTATGTATATATATATATATATTAAATATAATTATAAATATATATATTTAAAAAGTATTTATATATAATTATTAATATATATTTAAAAAGTATTTATATATAATTATAAATATATAAATATAATAAATATATTTATTATTTATTGAAATTTATTATATATATATTTGAATTAATAAAAAATATATATTAATTAAAAACATTCTTTTTTATTCAATGTATACAAATAAACATTATTTTTTAATATAAATATAATAATTTTATATAAATTAATAATATTTTTTATTAAGAACTTTTATCAGTGCCAAAAAAAGCACTAATAAAAGGCACACCTTTAGCATCACGTTTTTAGCGCTGATAAAGGGAAGATTTCTCAGCGCTTTTAGCTAGTGGTGATAAAGGTTACCCTTTTATTAGTGCTGATAAAAGTAGGTGCATCCCTTCCTCGGATATGTGGTAGTGATATGAGAGAGAAATACGTTGTGATCTTAAATAAGAAAATCTCACACTCGTAGAGGGAACCTAGTGCTGATGATGATGACCCTAATCATGATTATGAGAATGATTCAGTTCTTGAGTTGTAGTTTTCCTTTTTTGATGAGGGCATGTTCTTGTTTGACCTCATCCATGCTCGTTTCATTTCTTTGTCTTTTTTTATTTTCTAATAAATTCTTAGGAGTGGGTTCACCTATCTCTTGAACCTTATGATAATAATTGTAAATATAATAAATATATTTATTATTTAAATATATTTATTGTAATTCTATAAGTCTGAGAACATAATAATTTCATGGGTATGACATGAATGAATCATAGGAGTGTCAATTTATAAATGAAAATTCATGATGATGAATACATAACATATGTATATACGTCATCATAATATAGATAATCTTAATATTTGGAACTTTACTCACAATCATGTCCACAAATAAACTTCATGATCATATAGTGTCAATTATACTCACGCATCAATATATAGACATAAATAACGACAATGATGTCCCTGAATAGCATCATTAACTCCTGATATATATATTGACAAAATTCATATGTTATATATTTAAAAATTATTTATATATAATTATAAATAAAGACAATTATACCCACGCATCAATATATATATATTTATAATTATAATTATAAATAAATATTTTTAAAAAGTATTTATATATAATTATAAATATTTAACTAAAAATATAATAAATACATTTATCGGTTAAAAAAATTATTCTAATTTTATAATTATTGAAATATATATATTTATTTATTTATTTATTAAAATATAAATATTTTTTTCAAAACATTATATATATATATATATGTGTGTGTGTGAATTATTAAAAAATAGATATTATAATATATCATATTTTTATTAATTATAAACAAGCATATTTTAATTAATATATATAAATAACCATTATTTTTTAATATAAATAAAACAATTTTAAATATATTAATAATATTTTTTATTAAAATCTATTATCATCTATAATAATAGCACTCATAAATCTATCCTTTATTAGCACCTTTAGTTAGTGATGATAAAGTTTATCCTTTTATCAATGCTTTCTGCTTAGTGGTGAAAAAAGGTGGCGTATCCCTTGTCTGAATCTGTGATATTGTATCATTAATGGTGTCAATGTTTTTTGTGTTCTAAAAAATGATTGCATATAACCAAGTATACCAATGAGTATATGAGTATCTCCATGTGCTAATATGTACATGGGTATCCCTTTTAAAAAAACCCATATGAAAAATTCAGACGTTCGCTCCACCACCAACAACATCAATTTAACGATAATTAAATAGAAGTCAAAAAACTTTGTGGGGGAATTACCTATCGGGTCAGTCCATGTTCATAAGAATTGCATGATATTTATATGATATCAAAAAATGAAAAGAACTCAAAAAACAAAAAAACAGATAGGAATCAAGTCTCCAGACTACATGGCACATCATAGCTTCAACGTGAGGCCCAATCATTAGATATCAAGAAATTGAACCCAATATTTTCTTTATCCCTCCAGTGAACCATGGCCCATAGGACGTACACACATCAGATGAACCTCATACCCACATTTGAGGCACTGGTAGGGATATCCCCATCCCATCTCGTCACAGTCTCAACAGATTAAGGGCTCGCTATCGATAACCTCAGACTCTAGGGTTAGCTCGTGGTTGAGGCCGGTGTGAAGATTTGACAGAGGGAGCCCCATGGCTTCCTCCCCCATCCATATCCCCAGCAGCTCCACCCTGGATCTGGTGAAGGGAAATGCCTTATTTCCATAAAGGCTGATCAAGCTCCGACCGTCGGGTCCCAGAATATGCAGGTAGGGGATCCCTTTTATGTCAAAGTTTCTGGTGAGGATCCCTATATTTTGATCCCTAAAGGGAAGTTCTATCTATGACATGGTGTTGAAATAGGATTAAAAATCATATTCCTCCCAGTCGCCAAAGGCAATCATTATCTCGAATCCCTCACCGCCATAGGGACGTCATGTGACCACCACATGATTTATCTTGTTGTAGAAAAAAATGAGCTTGGGGGTAAATTTGACGCAGGGATGACACCAAAGGGTGGAGAAATATAGCCTGATCCTCAGACCCATCAATGAAGTGACAGAGACCTGCATGCATGGGAGTGATAATGCGATTATATTTTTCGAGAAACCCATCAGGCGTGGTGCTGTGAGAGAAAGAAGAATAATAGGGTTTTTTATATAAATGGGGTTTTTTTATTTTTTTATATAAAAAGGGTAGGGTCATAGATATTTATAAAAATGAGTCTTTAAATGTGTGAACCCTTTCAGGCATTTTCGGCACAGAGGGATGCGTGAACGGGGTTCACACATCCTACGCGGTCGGGATAAAAGATGCGTGAAGCTCGTTCACGCATCTACCCTCACCAGGAAGCATGAACGGGGTTCACGCATCCTTTGTAAACTTTATAAATGGATACATGAACCCCCTTTACGCATCCTACAGAAAGTTTTAATTTTTATTTTTTTTGTATTTTTAAAAATTTTTGTTTTTGTTTTTTTGTTTTGTTTATATATATAAATAAAACAAAAAATTTCAGCAGAATTTATCTACTATTTAATATCCAGCAGTACTGCAATTATAGTAGTCTGGATTCTCACAGAAACCCTCACCCATGCCTCTCTTTTATAAGAGGGCTAGCCCGGGAAATCCTTCGGCATTTTTGATGTGGGATTCATATTCTCTCTTTCCTGCGCAGAACATTCTGCATTTCTGATGTGAGATTCTGTTTCAAGTACGTGGCTTTGAAAGACTATAAAATACAAACTATAAGACCAATATAAATGAAACTTCAAACATGGATTAAACATATAATAAATTTTTGAAAATAAAAATAATTTTGTAAAAAATATTGATGAATAATAATTTATAATCTTTCAAAGATACCAACTTGAAATATAAAAATGTTTCAAATACGTGTCTTTGAAAGACTATAAAATAAAAACTATAAGACCAATATGAATGAAACTTAAAACATGAATTAAACATATAAGAAATAGTTGAAAATAAAAATAATTTCATAAAAAATGTTGATGAAAAATAATTTATAAGCTTTCAAAACCACCAACTTGAAACTTAAAAACATTTCAAGTACATGGTTTTGAAAACCTATAAAATAAAAACTATAAGACCAATATATATGAAAATTAAAACATGGATTAAACATATAAGAAATATTTAATGATTAATTAGTTAATTAGTAATATCATTATTAATTATATAATAATTAATTAGTTAATTTGTAATATAATTATTAATTACATAATAATTAATTAGTTAACTAGTAATATAATTATTAATTATACAATAATTAAGTATTTAGTGAGTAATATAATTATTAATTATATATTAATTCATTATTTAATTAGTAAATTAGTAATATAATAAATAATTATAATTATTCATTACAATTATTAGTTATTAATTATTAATAATTTATTATATAATAATTAATTAGTTAATTAGTAATATAATTATTAATTATAAAATAATTAACTAATTAATTATTATATAATTAATTTTTAATAATTAATAGTTAGATTGGTAATTAACTAATTAATTATTATATAATTAATAATTACTAATTATAATTAATAATTATATTAGTAATTATAATTCATAATTATATTACTAATTATAATTAATAATTACATTACTAATTAACTAATTCTTTATTATATAATTAATAATTATAATACTAATTGACTAATTAATTATTATATAATTAACAACTAACAATTAAAAATTAAAAATTATAATGAATAATTATAATGAATAATTATATTACTAATTAACTAATTAATTATTATATAATTAATAAATACAAATTATAATTAGTATTTATATTACTAATTATAATTAATAATTATATTATTAATTAACTAATTAATTAGTATATAATTAATAATTAATAATTATAATTAATAATTATATTAATAATTAATTATTGTATAATTAATACTTATATTACTAATTAACTAATTAATTATTATATAACTAATAATTAACAAATAATAATTAATTACTAATAATTATAATGAATAATTATAATAAATAATTATAATTACTAATTATATTAAAAATTAATTAATTAATTAATTTAAATTAATAATTATATTACAAAATTACTAATTAATTATTATATAATAAATAATTAATAGTTATAATTAATAATTATATTAAAAATTAACAAATTAATTATTATATAATTAATAATTAATTATTATAATGAATAATTATAATTAATAGTTATATTACTAATTTAGTAATTAATTATGAATTAATAATTATATTACTAATTAAATAATTAATTATTATATAATTATATTACCTATTAACTAATTAATTATTGTATATTAGTAAATAATATTTAATAATTAATAATTAATAATTATATTAATTATTAACTAATTAATAATTATATTACTAATTAATTGATTAATCATTAACTATTTCTTATTTGTTTAATCCATGTTTTAATTTTCATTTATATTGGTCTTATAGTTTTTATTTTATAGGTTTTCTAAGCCACGTACTTGAAACATTTTTAAGTTTCAAGTTGGTGGTTTTGAAAGCTTATAAACTATTTTTCATCAACATTTTTTATGATTTTTTTTATTTTCAACTATTTGTTATATATTTAATCCATGTTTTAAGTTTCATTCATATTTGTCTTATAGTTTTTATTTTATAGTATTTCAAATACACATATTTGAAACTTTTTTAAGTTTCATGTTGATGGCTTTGAAATCTTATAAATTATTATTTATCAACATTTTTTAGGAAATTCTTTTTATTTTCAACAATTTATTATATGTTTAATCCATGTTTTATGTTTCATTTATATTGGTCTTATAATTTGTATTTTATATTATTTTAATGTGACGTACTTGAAACAGAATCTCACATCAGAAATGCAGAATATTCTGCACAGGAAAGAGAGAAGCTGAGTCCCACATTAAAAATGCAGAACGATTTCCAGGGCTAAACCTCATATAAAAGAGAGCCCTAGGTGAGGGTGTCTGTTAGAATATAGACTGTTGTAACGGCAGAACTAATGGATATGAAATAGCAGTTAAATTCTACTTAATTTTTTGTTTTATTTATATATATATATATAAAACAAAACAAAAAAATAAATAAAAAATTTAAAAATTCATTAAAAAAAATAAAAAATAAAGCTTTTTGTAGGATTCATGAATGGGGTTCATGCATGCTTTATAAAGTTTACAAAGGATTTGTGAACTCCGTTCATGCTTCCTGGTGAGGGTAGATGCGTGAATGGGCTTTACGCATCTTTTATCTCGACTACATAGGATGCGTGAACCTCATTCACGCATCTCTCCGTGCCGATCCCGGCACGATAGTGGAAGTCGTTGCAGAAACACACAATAGTAGATTCACCCGAAGGCCTTTTATTACCCAAAGGCATTTTATAACTTGAATGAATTTTACAGAGAACCCAAAGGATTTTTAACAACACACGAAGGCCTTTTACAACGCACCAAAATGATTTCTCTCTCAACACACCCAAAGGAATTTTTCCCATCACACCCATGAAGGTACCATTTTGATGTACCGTCGATCATCACAACCGTGACACGTCACTTGTTTTTCACCACCAAGAGGACTTTCGATACATAGAACCATCATCATTGCATGACATATTCAATGCTTTCAATCATTGCCACCGACACACTATCATTGACGTTATCACTCTCTTCTCTTTGACCGGTTACCGCAAACGTTGCAACCCCTTCGTCGTTCTCTCTTGCCAGCTACATCTTGCCAACTCTTATTTCAAAACCTGATACAACACCCTCTAATATAGACACTCAGTCCATATCTCTAATTAATGCGGTCAACATTCATTATTCCATCAATTAATGTTTGGAATAACTCTTTATTAATGTTGGGAGAAAAGCCTCCATTAATTTTGATAAAATCACTCCGTTAATAATTTTCTCTCTCCTCATTATTTAAATTTTAATTCAAAAAATCCCAACAAGGAGGCTGGCCTGGGTTTGGCTGTCCCGTATTTATTTCTCTTCACGACTGAGCTCTGTCGTCCTCTCCTCGGAGAATGGGAAGCCATGACTGAGGTTCCTATAAATGACCTCAGTGTCGTCGCGTAGGGTAGTGCCAGGGTGGTCCCCGATGAGGCGATGACAGAGGAAGTTGAGAAAGGGGATTTCCTCAACGTCGAAGTGGAAGGAATAGGATTTCTTCCACTCCACATTGGAAAAGGAGATAGTGAGCCATGAAATGGATGCGAAGAAGGAGACAAAGGCATCAGGGCACTCATGAGAAGAGACGAACATGATCTCAAAGTCCCCATCGGATGAACATTTGAGGCACTTATAAGGCCTACAAGGAGTTGGCATTATTTGGCTTTAGGCCGCTCCCGCCGTCTCCCCTCATTGTCTGTAATCTCTTTCACCCTTCTTTCCACCAGTTCTCACCCTACCCATTTATTTATCGTTTTATGATAAAGGAATAATAAATAAAGCCAATAACCAAACCAAACATGGTTACATTACATGTGCAGGAAAGGGGGAATCTGTCTTGTGCATGCAAAATGACGTGGCAATGCGCCGACCTCCCAGCATTTGGATGGTTCATAAGGATTCTTGGTTGGGCCCCGACGCTTCACCTGGTCATCCTATTTGTGCGGCCCGGATGGGTTGCGGTGAGTGAGGGGATGTCGTGTGTATCACGAAAATGTCGTGCAGGGATCAATGAAATACATAGAACTATGATGTGTGGCATTTCCTCCCCACCAGCATCCACATTTCATCTGCACATGTAGGATTCACTTATTCTCAGGGAAAGTGAAAAGCGTAGTGACTAGATGATGGTGTTTCCCTTTTCTATGCCACCTAGTGTCGTTTATTTATCTCCTTCCCCCTATTTAACAATTATGAAGAAAACTAAATATATTATTAATCTAAATAAAAAATAATTTTTTTATCAGTCAAATGTCTTCCAGAAAAACATTCATTGGGGCCATCTAAATCAGTTGGGGAGGGGGTGAGGCTAGTGGTTGATATTTTTTTATTTAAAAAAATGGTGTAATGTGGGGTGGGGACATGATATTTGGGTCAATATATATAGAGGTTTAATTTCACCTATAGTTTTACACTCTATCTTAGTAACCCACAAATCCACAATTGAGTATTAACTATATCATCATTTGATGCATGAAAAATAGATCTAATTGTACACCGAGTTTGAAAATCCCAAGTAATATGATTTAAATGATTCAAATTCTATTTATAAAATATTGAACTTCTAATTATATGATTGTACCATATATGTTTGATATCTAAACATCATTGGATAATTAATGAGTTAATCAATGTAGATCATATTATGTAGAGATACTCAAATGCAAATCATCCATACTACATCACACACATTTTCAGCAACATGTGAAAAAAATTTCATGATAAAGGTATGAAGAATACTATCAAGAAGCATGATATACTATTTTATTCTTATTTTTGTTGGGGTTCATCCCGAGTCAAAGAAGTGTTTTGTTTTATGTAGTTCACGTGGATAAAAAGTTTTGACGCAGAGACAATGTTTTGATGTGGATTATATTTGTTATAAAAAATGGAGGCAGCTTCCAAGATTCAGTATCCAAAATACAAAGATCCAAGGGTGCACAGGCAACAGAAAAGGGTGGAGGCTTGTGCAGAAAAATGTGGGCTTCAATTTGTGCACAAGAAGTCATTTCTGGTACAAAAATTATGTGGAAAACGGTTTTGGGTGTAGGCGGAAGCGGACATCGGTTAATTAGGTTGTGCAACGAGGTGCTCCAAAACATTGTGTGTTCTGTTTTGATATTTGAAGGGTGACGCCTTGTCATGAATTATTATGAGAGTGGAAGTGAAGTTGTATCGAGGTGTGAATTTTACACAGGATTTTTTATGTTGTACTTGTAATTCATGTTTGAGATATTTCTTAGATTATTTGTATTATTTGATTCATAGTGAACATTCTAGAAGTTTCCCCATGGTATTTTAATCCTTTGAAAGGAGGGGTTTTCATGTTAAAATCGGAGTCCACTTTTATTATTCTACTGTTTGGTTTGGTGCTTCATTTACATTGGTGATTCTCACAAATTGTAGTTATTGCAACTGAGTTTTTTTAAATCAATCTTCTTCTGACCCAACAATTTTTTTGTATTATGTCAACGTATTGATAAAATTAATTTATGTGTAAGATAATTAATTTCATGTAGTATATGAATCAAATAATTGAACATTTGAGTAGAATTTTGAAGGAATTCATATGGCTAATCAAGCATTATGTTTACATAATGTAGATTTCTAAAGAGAAATGGACACTGAAATATGATAGGGAGATAATAAGAACACATGACCAAAAACATTTTAGATCACATCAATGAAGTCTTTAATGGGATTCACAAGTTACCTATTACTTGATTAATGCACTAGACATTTTATCATTGTGTAAAGTATTTTGTAGAAAGAGGAAGAAAAATTGGTGATAAGATTCATTAGAGGTTGTGATACGCATGAGAGTTTCAACGAGAGATTGAAAATACCAGTGATAAATCTTACACTTATCGAGCGCGATTGTTCAACTGGGAAACAAGTCGATTGGAAGTGACAAACTGTGAGGACCCCATCATTGTTGGTTCTAGGAATAGTATACGAACTTATCGAGACTGATCCCAACTAAGAAAATGTCAGATTCAATGGATCATTCATGTGAAGAATTTTTACTAACTGTAAAGGTCATGTAATAGTGTGGAACCTAACACACATTATACTCTAACTGACAGCATGAACAAACAACCTATCATGCATCACATGAGAAAATTCTATCTAAGTCGTAAATTGATTGTGCGTTGATGAACCCACCATGCATTGAAGAGTCAAATTAACATATGAATAACCAACATACCATTCGATAATAAGACAAATTTATCCATGTCTTGTATTGACCGTGTGTATTTGTACTTGTAGTAACCGTAAGAACAACTACCATTATGGGAAAAAACAGTTTTTTTGTGATGAGTTATTTGCAACAGGTTGGTGAACCATCATAAATAGTCAATTAACAGAGAGTATTTTCTAGAAGAATTATATCTCATCACAAATAGTCGGTAAAAAAAGTATTTTCCACTCAAAGATATTCCCATCGCAAAAACCATTGACATGCACTGCACGTCAAACTTTGAGAAGACTATTTGTGACAGAAATATACCCTCGTTGCAAATAATGTCCGATCATATTTTTTATTTGTGATGGGAGGAAAATCCCATCGAAAATTTCATGTCAGTAATAAAATATTTGTGAGAGGTCCTGTCGCAAATATTTTATGTCATCTTTTGATATTCATGATGGTATTTTCTCCTGTTGCAAATAAACTATCTGTAGAGGATATTCACGATTGGTCCCATCGCAAATATTGTTTTTAATGATGGGATTTCCTTCATAAATACTCTTTTCACAAATGATATAACCTATATAACCCCCCAAAATTTTTCCATTTCATTCTTCTCTGAACTCCTCACTCATTCTCTGATCTCATGTTCTAATATTTAATGCTTCCAAAGTTTTAAATTTTACAGTGGGGAAAATTTCAAGCTTTGCATTCACTGAAAGATTCAGTTTTAAGGTATTTATTTAATGTTTTTATTTCTTATTTTATTTTATATTAGTAATATTTATTATTAATTAGTGGTAATTAGATTTAATTAGAATTAGTAAGTTATATTGTGTATTAATTAGTTTTAGAAAAATTTTGTTTTAATTAGCTGTAATGTTTTTAATTAAAATTAAATAGTTTAAATTTGTAATAGTTCATTCAATTGTTAGTAATTAGTAATAATTAGGTGTAATTAGTAATAATTAGGTGTTATTAGTAATAATTAGTGTCAATTAGCGATAATGAGTGGTAATTGGTAATAATTGGTAGAAATTAGTAATAATTAGTGCTAATTAGTATTAATTAGTAATAATTAGTATTAATTAGTAAACATTTGTATCAATTAGTAATAATTAATATTAATTACTAATAATTAGTAAAAATTATTAAAAATTTGTAATAAATTGTTATAAACTAATAAAAATTAGTATTGACTAGTGGTAATTACTAGTAATTAGTAATAATTAGTGAAAAGTTGTTATTTATTAATAAAAAATAATAGATTGATAGAATTTACAATAATTCGATATAAGATAGTATACATTATAATAAATTATTAAAAATTAATAAAAAAATTATTAACTGTTATAAATTAGTAATAAATTTTAAAAATTAATAATAAAATAATAAAAATTAGTGAAAAATAGTAATAAATTGTTATAAACCAGTAAAAATTAGGACTCATTGGTGGTAATTGGTAATAATTAGTATAAATTCATTAAAAATGTTATAAATTAATATAAAATAATAAATTAATAGAATTTACAATAAATTGATAGAAAATAGTATAAGTTATTATAAATTAATATAAATCAATAAAAACAATTATTAACTAATACAAATTAGTAATAAATTGTAAAAATTAGGAATAAAATAATAAAAATTAGTACTCATTAGTGGTAATTAGTAATAATTAGTATAATTTCTTAAAAAAATTATTATAAAATAAGAAAAAATAAAAAATTGATAGAATTTACAATAAATTGATATAAAATTGTATAAATTATTATAAATTATGAGAAATTCATAAAACTGGAGGAGAAGATGCATCGATGATAGAACAGGGTTGACATAAATTGGTTAAATGACCAATTATAATATAGTTCGCAAAAATTGGTTTCATCAATTGAAGATCATAAAATTAATGATTTTCACTTTTTTACTAACACATAAAAATTCCAATCTTCAGGTGATTAGAAATGAACAATTTATGCCCACCATGTCTAAATTTTTCTCTAGGTCATCAGAATCAGAGTAAAAAGGATGTGATGTGTTGATGGTAGTAGCAACAATAGGAAAAGGAGATACATCGATGACAAGACATTATTGACAAGAATTGATGCAATGAAAAATCTAGACATGATTGATAAAAATTGGTTTCAGCACTTGAAGAATGTAAAATCAATGATATACACCTTTTTAGTAAACCATCAAATTTAAAATCTTCAGGTGATTAGAAATGACCAATTTATGCCAACCTTGTCCAAATTTTTCATTAGGTCACCATAACCAGGGTAGATAGGATGTGACATGTTGATGAAAAAAGAAAAAAATGAATAGGAGATGTATTGATGACAGGACATGGTGGACATAAATTGGTGTAATGAAAAATTTGAATATAGTTGGTATAAATTGGTTTCATTACCTGATGACTGTGATTAATAATGACCAATTTATGCCAAACATGTCCAAATTTTTCATTAGGTTGCTAGAAATGGGGAAAATAGGAGATACATCGATGACAGGACATGTTTCATGACCCCCTCCCCACAAGGTGTACCCCTCCTGGGCCGAAAATAGGAGAAGAGAGATAGTGACACCTGAGTTCCACCTCCAGTAGGCCCTGAGTTGGCGACTAGCACTGAGGATATAGTAAACACACATATGGCAGGCATTACCCTCTAAGAGAACACATGAAAAAAGAGAGATAATATAGACACCAAACAACTCCTTCCCAGACTACAACATAAAAGAAGACCCAAGTTCACATATGTAATGACATTCAAGAACTACTACAATTATAAGGAAAAAACTGAAAGTACCAAAAGAAAGGTAAGGAAGTCAATGACCACGAAGCCCAAACAACACCTGATAAACCCCAAGATAGTGGTATCCAGATTGATCACCAACCTACTCAAACTAACATGAAAAAAAATTATATATTTGTAGGGTGTGTATAATAGTATACTTAGTATGATCCTCCCTAAAGGGTAAAAAAGCATGCTAAAGCATAGGGAACAATAAGTGAAACTAACTCTTCTCCTAAATAGGTATACTAACTTCCCAGCCTCACCATGCATACTCTAAACAAGTATTACATACAAAATCATATAATATAATAATTAATATCAAGGGTACCCCAATAACAATTTCCAATTGGTTTTCTGCTCTTCCCCAAAATCACACTCCATGAGCATCTCTCTCTAACAAGGCTATCCTGCAGACACCTCAGCGAAGCACCGCAACATGCACCTCGTGCAGCACACCACTACGTCCACATAAACAAAAGTAACAAGTTAGTTTCCAGGATCCACCATAGTTTCTATAAAGTATACCATAAATTGAATATTATACCTCAATCCATCACAACCCATACACCGAGTAAGGATCCTCAAGTCGTCACAACCTACACACTTTATAACTATAGTAGTCCTTAGGAAACTATATCCAGAATACATGTGTGTGAAATAACCACAAGCCCTTACAACCCTCTACACACAAATATAGGAAAAATAATTGTTGTAAATACCATAAAAAAGTAACTAATAAGAAAAAAGAGCGGGGCCAAAGGGGGTAGTCGATCATCCATCCTTCTATCAGCATGTTGTGGAAAACACCCTCAGGGCTCAGAACCCACAAGTGTGAGTTTCCCTAAATGACAAGGTAAATTATCATATAAAAACACAAAATTTATACAATAAAATATAGTTCACAACTGCAATATGGGAATAAACTAGTCTTAGAAACAACTATAGATAACTTCTCTCAGACTCCCAACTGCCACTGCTAAGACCAAATATCCAATAATCACACAACCATTTAAATAGTAACATTAAATTATTTTATCCCTTTTCATCAGTTTCATTTTACATTAATTATTTCTTTAACCATTTATTAACAATTAAAATTTTCCAAATCACATTTCATTAACATTATAACAAAGTTCCATGACCTCTAGTCATAAGAAAACTGAGTCTATGACTTCTTAGAATTATAACCTTAGTATTGGATCACAATAAGCTATAGCCCCATGGGTTAAACATTTATTCATTTATTAATAAAATTACTTTCCATATTATCAGGTACTCTAAGAAAACATCCTAAGGTACCAAACAATACATAAAAACAAGCATATCTATCTGACTCAAGAAGTGGAGAAATGAAATAAGAAAAATAAACAACCTAACCATCCACCAAACAAAAAATTCAAAGAAGTATCAAAATTTCATATCAATGGGTAAGCCCAGCTTCCACCCATTATATCATCCTCAGTGTCCTCCTAGACACCCACATGCATATCTTGATGTATCCCTCCATCATAAGCATCAACCACCACCACAAAAACTAGGAGTCCCCACCCCATATACCACAACAATATTCTAGTCTCATACATCCAAGGCTCACATCACATCATAAGGAGTAGGAAACAAACATAGCAATTGGGATGTAATTTTACATGAAATTATGTATCCTTTCCTTCAACTTCTAGAAACCGAACTACTCCAGAATTCCTTCGAGCCTCCTCTGAGCACCACGGTCTTTGAAAACGCACAAATGGGAGATCTAGGTGGATCTGGGCCCTCATATTGGTTACCTATCAAAAATTATCATCCTTGAGAATCCAAAACCAGCCTAGAGAGGAAACAAAAAGTGTCTTCCGAATAGCCACCCCATGAATTACCTCTCATGGCTCTCTCCACCACATGAGCTCAACCATCTCATCCGAGGAACAATGTGAAACCACGCAAAAACTACAACCATCCCCTAAAAACTCTCTTAAGGGAGATAACTCTCAAAATATATTAATCCAGAACAAGAAATAAGATAAATCCATATCAAAACAAGAAAAGGTTGACAACCCCAAAATGAATAGTGTTACATGAGAAGAGAAAAAATTTAAACTACTCAGGGCACTGATCACGTATCTACGACTCAAGTTCCTTGGTACTCTCCTCTACAACACCATGCCACCACATGACACAAACCAAAGGGATAGAAATCCCATGAAACACTTTCTTCTAGAGATCTGAGATCTCTATATGCTGCTCCTCAAAGGTTTCATCATCGTCAACATTGATATCACCCTAATCGAGGATGTGAGATTCATCATGAAGAAAATGATGGAATTGTGACACGTGAAAAACATCATGTATCCATATCATTAGTGGAGGAAGCGCACTACGATATGCCATGGATTGAACATGAGCTAACACCTCAAAAGGGAAAACAAACTGGGGTGAAAGATTTATCCTATGACCCAACCTTCATTTTCCATGATGAGGAGTTACCTTCAAAAACACATGATCTACAACATCAAACTCCAGAGGTCTCCTCCTATGATCAGCATAGGATTTCTGTCGATACTGCAATTCTTTCATCTTCACATGAATTATATGAACCATATCTTTTGTATTTTGTACTAGTTAGAGCCCAATAATTGTGGACTCTATGACCCCAGTCCATTGAGATGTCCTCCAACTTCTTTTGAGGAACATCTAACAGCTAGAGAAAACCACAAAGAACATGGTGCTCAGCCTTCACCTTCTGGAAGACCAAACATTGTGACACAAACACTGAAACGACACACTTCAACCCAGGCCACCAAAACTAACATCTCAAAGCTCGGTACATCTTTTCCATGCTTGGATGTATCATCATTGGTGAACTATGGAACAATATGAGAACCATCTCACACATCTCCAAAGGAAAAAAACTTTCCCTAAAATAGTATTCGGTGTTGTTCATCCTTAGACCAACCATTAGGGGCCTCGCTTCAAAAAAAATCGGTCCCTCAAGACCTCCACCTCAAGATCCTCCCAACTGGGACTCCTCTACCTGCTGCACTAGATATGACTACACTTTCATCTGAAAAATAAAACCTATGCCACCAACTTCTCCTATATATAGATTAAATACTGAAAGTTCTTCTTTACTATATAGGAATCACTTTATACATGCACTGTATCACTACACGACTTCCTACTCAGTGCATTGACCACAAAATTTCCCTTTCTAGGTTTATACGAAATCTTGAAGTCGTAATCCTATAATAACTTCATCCACTGGCGCTGATGCATGTTCAATTTACATTGGTAGAAAACATACCTTATGCTCTTATGATCGGTGAAGACCACATAGTGCTCACCGATGAGGTAATGCCTTCATAAATTTATGGAAAACACCACCGCTTCCAACAAAAGATTGTGGGTGGAATAGTTAAGCTGATGGGGACATATTTGTCAAGACCCATAATAAATTACTGATCTCTACTACTTCATAAATAAACCCAACCCAAGATGCGAAGCATCACAGAAAACCTAAAATTGAACTCCCTCTGTTGGAAGACAAAGAACGAGAGAACTATCCAACTTCTCCTTCAGATACTCGAAAGATTTTTAACACTAATCAGTCCACAAGAATGCCTTATCCTTTTTGGTCAACACTGTTAGAGGATTCGTAACCTGAGAGAAATCAGCAATGAACCTCTTGTAATAGCATGTAAGACCAAGGAAACGTCACACCTATGAAACTATCTTAGGGGATTCCCAAGACACAACTACTTCTATCTTTGACATATCCATATATACTTCCTATTGGGATACAATATTCCCAATGAAAAAAACTTCTTGATCCACACTTTGTAAAATTCCCAAACTACTACTCATGATGAAGTACTCCTAAAATGGCATGCATATGCTCTGCATGCTCCTCCTAATACATGAAGAACAAAAGGATTTCATCAATGAAAAACACCATGAACATATCCAAGAACACATAGAACACAATTTTCATCAAGCCCATGAACATATCTAAAGAATTCATTACACCAAACGACATCACAACAAACTCGTAAAACCCATGACGACAACATAAAAAATTATTCAAGATATCCACATTCATTACACGCATATGATGATATCCTCGCCACAAATAAATATTTTAGAACCAACTTGTACCCTTTATTTGAACGAATAAATTATCAATTCATGTGAGAGGATAGCAGTTTTTCACTATCACTTGGTTCAAGGGATGATAATCAATTCACAATCACAAACTGACATCATCATTCTTCACAAAAAAAACTAGTGCACCCCATGGTGACACATTTGGCTGAACAAAAGAACACCATAACATACCATCAATCTATATACAAATCTCTCATAACTCATAAGGCGTCATCCTATATGGAGACATCAAGATAGGATATACACCTAGATATAGTTTGATCCCGAACATGATATCTCATCAAGGGGTAATGCTACAAACTCCTCTGAAAAGACATCAGGGTACTCTCCTGTGACCCTGAAAAACTCTGATTGATTAACCTCCAATTAACTCATCATCAGCTCAACCATCAAGTAAGACAAGGATGAAAAAAGCCTTTGACCCATTCGAGGGTCTCTCTTGCCAACAGACATTGTTGTATCTCTATCAACATCGAATAACTCAACCTGCCTCCTGAATAAATCCATGATAGCCTACATAGAATACAAAAAATACATACTAGGGATGATTTAATATGGTTGTATCTACAAATATATGAAATATCCCCATGAGTAGTGTTCCCCAACACTAGATCACAGTCTCTACATACATCAAATAAGTCAGCTGGACCTCCAACTGATGTAGTCAAATATAAGGGCACTCAAAGTCTCTCAACCTCAATTCCCAAATCATGGAAAATATAAGGTTATATGAAGGACTGTGTCACTCATGGATCAAAAAAGTCATTCAACCATGTATAAAATAATAAAAGGGTACCTCAAATGATGTTTGGCTCGCTTGGAACCAGAAATTATAAAGCATGAAGCTGACCACGACCTACTCCATAGCCTCTCTGACCATGCTGGAGACCACCTACACAACCATGCTCTATTCTCTAATGACGGGGAGTGTCCTAGGGTTGTCCTATGTATGCCCCATTTACCCTCTATTGATACTAAACTGGAGAAACATGCTATTGTTGCCTGGGATGGAACTCCCTTAGTGGAGGAGCCTGAAGGTGAACAATTTGTGTATGATGATTGCTAAAAAAGTTGAGGCACTATCACCACTAATGTACTCATCCTTCATAATAAAAAACATGCATATGATCCCTTTAAAAAGTCATGAGAGCCTCCACCCCTAGAGAAACGAGACATTGAGGGATGAGACCTACCCCCGCCTGATAGGAAACTCTTCTGTCTTGAAAACTAGGAACCCCATACCGCTACTCTTATTTATGAGGAATACTAAAGAATCCCCTCTAATGATGATATGGTTCTGTATAATGTCCTCTAGATGACTTATTCCCTCTCCAACACCATGAGATACATCTTCATCATAAATAGGGTGGCCTGACGCTAGATCTATCACTACTGGAAATAGAACCTATACCCACGGTTTAAAACCATGGGTATAGCCCTTGAAACTATGGGTATACCCTATACCCATGGTTTTAGTAATTGTGGGCTACAGTGCCGTCGCAATAGGTCTATACCCACGGTTCTCTAAAAATTGTGGGTATAGACCACGGAAAATTGTTATTACCCATGGTTTAATAAACTGTGGGTATTGATGAATACCTACGGTTTTCAAACCGTAGGTATTGATGTAAAACATGTGGGTATACTGATTTATAGCAGCCCATATTTACCCACGGTTTACCAAACCGTGGGTATAGATAGGTTCTGTCATGACCCGACCCTACCCGGGCTCGAGCCGCAACTACCCCAAGGCCGCCTCTATAGGCCAAGGGCTGGCGACAAGCACTGAAGGCTAAACAACTCGGGGAGGACTTTGCCTAAGTACCTATACACACACACACGCAACACACTCAATGCAAAAGTGCAGAGTAAAAATAAAATCAAAGTACCAACTTCTATAAATAAACCAAAAAAGTTCATCAACCTCTAACAGTAGAAAGAAAGAGTTGAAGGTAAACTGAAATGAAAATGGAAAAACATGTGACCAACCAGAAAAGTACCACAACCTGACAATAGATAAACAAAAGAAAAATAGCTGGAAGGGTCCCCCACCTAGAACCTGACTCTGACCACCACACGCGGTCCAAGCTCCCGAACTCCTAATCTTCGAAAGTGCGGTAAAGATTTCAGTAGAGAGTCCAACTCAACCCAACAAGAGAAAGGAGGTAGACTCATCAAGACACAAGGAGCTGGAAATGGTGAGAAGATGAACTTCTTGTTGAGTCTTCGCTACCTATAGCAAGAGATTAAACCTGTCCAACCACGAGAATCTAGACACGGAAAGCACGTGGCATACCCCGCGCGTCTTTGCCTGAACAAGATCATAACGGGATCTCCATCCCGTAGCTCATCCCAAGAAAGTGAGTATCCAAAAGTCCTAGAAGTAAACATAATCGATTCCCAGCATCCCGCACGTCTGCCCCGAACTGCAAGTCAAGGGGCTCAAATCACCACACCTCGAAACTATCCTCTCTGGGTGGCACTGACTCGCCCGCACAGTTTTAGGTTGTGTCACAAGGATGCATCTCATTGGGGAAATCTCCCCTCATACTTGAGAGTTCTGGGGAAACGTCAAACCACACCTCGTAACTGCCCCGCAGTGGATAGGACTTCTCAAAGTCGATAGGTGACCCCCTGCCAGCCCCACTGGAGGGTAATCCCTGGAAGTCGATGGGTTCCCACTGGAGGGAGACCCGACAAGAGTCGACAGGTGCCACACTGCCCAGTCCCGTAAAAGGGTAACCACTGGAGGGATACCCGACTAAAGTCATCAATGAGTCCCAATGCCCAGTACCGTAAAAGGGTACTCCACTGGAGGGAGGCTCAGAACCATCATCAGGGACCACTTCCCAGCCCAACTGGAGGTAAACCCGGCATCGGGGACCACTTCCCAGTCCAGATGGAGGTAAACCTGGCATTGGGGGCCACTTTCCAACCCCACTAGAGGTAAACCCGGAACCGATCTGGCCATCCCTATTGGATGGTATTGATCGGTGAACACCGCTGTACAGGCTATCCCTGCTGGATGGTAACCCACTGGTCATCCCTGCTGGATGGTAACCGCACTGGCCATCCCTGCTGGATGGTACCTCATTGGCCAGCCCTGCTGGAAACTACCTCCTGGGTAGAGGATCAGTGCCCGCATAATGTGTTGGTCACACCGAATCCACAAGAACTCTACTAGGGAACACGAAGGGATGGGAGAAACTCCCTGGGTCTCTCAGGGCGATCACGCTCCAATCCACTGAGTCACTATCAAAGCAGACCGAGACAACTCATCCCACAAAGCATGAAAACACCAACGTTGTACGAGCACACGCAGTCGTAAATAGTGTCACGGTCCGGTGAAAGGGGCATGATACTGAAACCCCTCACAGCTGAAGAAAAAGAGGAACCAAACCACCTCTGTCGTCCAAACCATCGAGAATAGAACCAGGGGAAAACTCAACTCTGCTGGTCAAACCAATGAGAACAGAACCAGGGGAAAACTCAACCCCGCTGGTCAATAAAAGAGAACAAAGGGACCCTCTACTTCGCGAGAGGTCAAAGGTACATAAAGCAGAACACAGCACGCACATGGGGCCCACACGACGTGTGGCCCCGAGTCAACCCCCAACCAAGCGCACAAACGTTCTCAGGTACAAACAACCATATGTACCTCCAAGAGTTCTCGTATACTCCCAGATTATACCACGTTTCTAGCCCAAAGGCAATCGTGCACACGGCACCCAACATCAACGCAAAGGGTGTAAACGTAACAACTTCAACTTGCCACTTCATCGGCCTAGGTACGGCCAACTACATATCTTTAAACACCAACTTCACTCTCCCAGGAGTGAATGTGATCACACGCCAAGGGTTCCCTACAAATACCGCAGGAAGAACCACCATCGGTACACCTTTCATATTTACACATTTAATAAGATCGTGTAAGAGGCTCCGCTCGCCGGAACAGATTACACCGTTGTAATCCTAGAGGAAACACATGCGAGATCAACTACTTACTCGCCTCCAACGGTTATCCGACGGAAAATTCGCTAACACCACTTTACGCCCGAACGGCGTCCCATGATCCCGAGCCTTGGCCCCAAAAACAGTTGGGCGCATCGCACCATTACAATCCCCTCGGGAAAACAGGTCAAAAGGACTGCTCACTTGAGTGCAACAGATATCCGGAGAAAAAGATTCATTTCGGCACACCGCACACGAGCGGTGCTTCGTGGGACCCACACCCCGGTCCCGAAACACAATGAATGGATCACACCATTGCGATCCTCTTGAAAAAGTACACAAGATAGACTATTCACTTTTCCAAAATGGACACCCAGTGATAGAGCTGGAAATCACCGCCAATTCCAAAAACGGCCCTCACGGGGCCCGCACCATTGTGCAGAATTAAAGTGGGCAGATTGTACCATTGCAATTCCCTCAGAAAAACACCCAAAATCGACTGCTTGCACGCCCCGAACGGACGTCCGAGGAAAAAGTTGTAAAGCGCTGCACGCAGCTCGAAAGACGGGTCGTGGGGCCCATGCCTCAACTTTGGCTTCAATGCCCAAAACCACACTGGTAAACTCTGCCTCGGCACCAGGGTCCCAACGCCGCTAACGACACTCAAATCAGACATCGGATGTGTTCGCGCCGTCCAAAACAAGAACTCCGAGAAAAACGCCCGTCCACTTAACGCCGTGTCGCGCCCCGATCCCCTCATCTCAGGAATTAAAAATTCCCAAGACTATCTCAAAAAAAATTTCCTCATCGATACGGTTCCACAGCAGCAGACGGCATGCAAAACGGACGCCCGTAGCAGAAATTAAGGGCATCCGAGTCAATGGGGCAAAACCCCTTGGGCTGGACCGGCCGGTCCGCCCGGCCTGAGCCAGCCCGCGGTTCGGCCGTGTGGGCCGGCCATGGACCCATGGTCCACTGTTCCCCCGACTGGCCTGAAGGTCGGTCGCTTCTCCCATGCGGAGACCCGCCTTTGGCGGGTCTTGGTCTGGCCGCGGGGTCGCACGGCGCGACCCCGGTCTTCGCTCCGCGCCGCGGAGCGCCCCCGCTGGCGCCCACTCGCCTTCGCCGCGAGCCCCAGCCGAGACCCTCACCCAGCCTGTACCTCCTCATGCCTCCGCCTGGCCTCACGCCACCGCCGCCTCCTTCTGCTGCGCTGGCTCGCCGGAACGCCCCAAAATCCGCCGAAAACACTCAAAAACCTGCAAACTTCGCCGGACAATTGCGGAGGCCTCGGGACTCCAAATTCGAAACCGAAATGTGCGTTGGAAAGGCCATAATATGTGATATTCAATTATGTGCTTTGATCGAAGTTTTGATAGAGAATCGACAATGAAAATTGAGCTCAAAGTAGGATATATGATATTAAAAACAAAGCGACGATCTCCTACCTCGTGGGCGTTGCCCGATGCTTCGCAAAGGATCCGCCGACCAGATCCGTAATCGCCAAAGCTTGAAAGAGGGAGGAGGAGATTGAGGGGGATGCCTTGAGGGTTCTTCCACCAGAGTATCAACCAAGGGAGGGAGAGAGGGTGAGGTTTTTAAATAGAGTGTTATATAATAAAAAAAATTAATTAACTTAAACACCCCCTGAAAAGACCTGCACCTGAAACTCTCGACGGGGTCGAGGTTAAGCCTTCCCTTGGGTAAAAACCACCTCCTGAGCACAACGGAAGTCTCAGAATTTTAATCTGAGGCCTTGTTCAAAATTTATAAAACTGAACGCCCAAAGCCGCCAAATTACGAAAACGCCCTCAGTGGCATTTTTCACAGAAAGCTCGCGCCCACGAAAGTTGCACCCCTCCTAGGGTAAACGGAACGCTCTGGACTCAACGGTTCCCCCAGTTTTACAATCTGAGCCACTATTTAAGATATACTTGAGTTTAACCATTAAACGAATAAATTAATTATTTTATTTATCCATTTAACGTTCCGGAAGCGAGCGAGGGGTCCAAACACCCCGTGCCGACATGTTTTATGTCGTTCATAGGGTAAACACCCCATTCCATACTCATCCGTATACTCATACTTCTAATCCAAATCACCGTTTAGGAGTTATCCCATTTATTTGGTGTGCCCAGTGTGAACGCACTGAAAATTTAATTCCGACCACACCGGGGCTCGGAATCGCATGCCGTCTGAAGGCGCTGCTCTGGAATAACATCAAGAATATTCCAAAGTCTTTTATAGCAAGAAAAACGGTTTATTACATCATTACATCCTTCAATATTTTCATCCTAGAAAAGAAAAACCAGGGAATAACTCAGGGTACTAAGCCCACACCTGGCTCCTCCGTACCCAGAAGAACTCATGCACAGCCCCACGTCACCGCACACAGACCAAAGGATTTCATCTATTCATGTGAGGTCTGCCCTTGATGATGATGTGAAAAGGAGCATTCACACTTCTTCTTGGGTGAGTCATGTGGGAGACGTCATGCACCCAAACTAGCCTTTGGGGTTAGGGCAAGGCGGTAGGGAACCTCATCATCCCTTCGCACATTCTCAAATGGTCCGAAGGACCTCGGGGGTAGCTCACCTCTCCGATCGAACATCTATGTCGTACTCTGTGACTGGATTCATCGTTTGGACCTGGGACAAAGCCCGGTGATTCCCTCCTTCAGAATATCCATATGGTGAAACACCCAAGGATATCTGGTCACACAAGGTTTCATAGTCAATGTCCCATAACAAAAACCCTCTTACACACTTAGAATCAAAGGAGTCAACACCATCGACAAAAGAGAAAGGTCTTATGCCTTTTACCTTACCAACTCAGGGTTACACCGATGCCCTGCGCCACCCTGGTGACAACTCAAACAAGGAGAAGGGAGAAAAGAATTTCACACACAGAGTCTAAAAATTCTACTGCAAAAAGTAGAAGAGCTGTAGAGCATACCTCTTATCACCTCATGATCTGCAGGATCGTAGACATCCAAAGCTCGCAACTGTCCGTGGTCCCAACTGTCATCTCCCAGAGCCTGACGTGGACCGCCTAGTGGTGATGGGAAGACCTCATAAGGTAATCCTACACTTCCAGCTCCTCCCGCTCCTCTGCTAACACCACCTCTCTAGGTACTACTCTGATCATGGAGCTGCCTCCGTCATGGTGGTGCACCTATTGCCTGCCTGAAGCTCTCTGCATGCCTTTTCGGGTAGTCCCATGCCAGGTGACCTCGCCCATTGCAAGAATAACACCGACTCTCTTTGGGCTGCACCGGTGCCCTCTGGTGCCACTATGGTGTATGACCATGCCCCTGAGTCCGGTTGTCGGAAAGCCACCTGCGTCGAGGTTCTGTCAGCCGACGCCCGCTAGCTGCGGTAGACGTCTCGACTCTGTCGAACATGCTGCCACCACCAACTGTAGATCGTGACATGAAGCTCTCTGTCACCAGCGCCTGCTCTAGCACCCTGAAATATGTGAAAATGCACAAAGTTACTATGATAGCATGAATCTCTTGGTGGAGACCCTGCTCAAACTTCCATGCTCAGATGTTGTCGTCATAGACCAAGTCCGGGTACAAGCATGCACGGTTTGTGAAACTAGTCGTGTACTCGGCCACCGTCATACCTCCCTGCTAAAACTGCAGGAGCTCCTGAATCTGAACGGAGCATAAGCAAGAGGGGAAAAACTCATCACGAAACAACAACTGAATGTCACCCCATGAAAGCGACGACTCGTCAAGAAACTGAGTCACTAGACTCCACAAACTCCAAGATGCTCCACAACAAAGGTTGGCTACCAAAGCCACCATAAGATCTATCAGTGTCTGCATAAGCCTGAAAAGGCAATCCACTGTCTCTAGCCAAACCTCTGCTGCCTAAGGTTCTGGCTCACCACTGAACCTCAACAGTCTCTACCACTGGAACTCACGGTACACGCTCAACCTGCGATCGAGCCCCGTCTGCTCTGCTGGAGTTGTCTGCTGCTCAATAGGTGGGGTGCTGCTACCAGCCCACCTGGAGAAAGGGGCTTTCATGATGGGTCCTGAACTGAGGCCTCGTAGCTCATAGGGTCGTCTTCACGAACCAAAGCTGGTATCTTGGCTGGCTGTCTTCGCGAAAACATCCTGAATATTATCAGGGAGTGTCGCGGTCAGATGAGCATATATGTATATAACATTCACAAAAATGGGGAGCTGACTCAAGAATGGCAGTTAAGAATCAATCCTATGTGATGCACAACCAATTTTCGTTGCAACAAGTGTCTTAGCATGCCAAGTCAACAAGGGGTTATCAGGGTCCTGGTGAATGGATATGTCGGCCATCGCACCATCACTAGACTCCCTGTCCTGAGAGCTGCTCTCGAGACACGTTGACACTTTTGCCCTAGATCCCAAACAATTCCTTTTTAATGATGTACGAACATCGTCTCAAGGAACAAACCACCTCTGATACCACTTTTTCATGACCCGACCCTACTCGGGATTGAGCCGCAACTACCCCAAGCCCGCCTCCATAGGCCAGGGGCTGGCGACAAGCGCCGAAAGCTAAACAACTTGGGGAGGCCTTTTCCTGAGTACCTGTACACACACACGTAGCACACTCAATGCAAAAGTGCAGAGTAAAAAGAAAATCAAAGTACCAACTGCTATAAATAAACCAAAAAAGTGCATCGACCTCTAACAGTACAAAGAAAGTGCTGAAGGTAAACTGAAAAGAAAAGGGGCAAAACACGTGCCCAACCAGAAAATTGCCACAACCCGGCAACAGGTAAACAAAAGAAAAACAGTTGGAAGGGTCCCCCACGTGGAACCCAACTCTGACCACCACACATGGTCCAATCTCCCTAAATCCTAAGCTCCGCTGAAGTCACAACCAACATGTCTATCATCTGCATGGGCACACCAAGTGCGGGCAAAGCCCAAGTAAGGGTGAGTATAAGAATACTCAGTAAGATACCCCGAAGGATCGAGGGAGAAATAAAGGAGGTACCGAAGGGTTAGCAGTAGATCGAACAGGGAAAAAGTAAAGGAGTACAACTGAAAGTGCATTAAAGAGTATAGTAGAGAGTCCATCTCAACCCAACAAGAGAAAGAAGGTAGAATCATCCAGACATAAGGAGCTGGAAACAATGAGAATATGAACTTCTCATCGAGTCTTTGCTACCTATAGCAGGAGAGTAGACCAGTCCAACCACGATAAGCTAGACACGGAAATCACGTGGCATACCCTGTGTGTCTTCACCTCTCCTGGAGGGAGAGTAACCAAAACCTAAGGAGTGGGTACTGGAACAAGGTATATACATATCCATATGCTCAATCAAGAAGCTCGAACAAGATCTTAAGGGGATATCCATCTCGTAGCTCAGCCCAAGAAAGTGAGAAGCCAACAGTCCCAGAAGTAAACACCATCGATGCCCAGCATCCTGCACATCTTTCCTGAACTACAAGTCAAGGTGCTCAAATCACCGCACCTCGAAACTATACGATTTGGGCGGCACTGACTCACCCACATGGTTTTAGGTCACATTACAAGGGCGCATCTCGGTGGGGAAAGTGCCCCTCGTACTTGAGAGTTCTGGAAGAATGTCAACCCACACCTCGTCACTGCCCCACAGTCGAGAGGTATCCACAAAGTCGATAGGCGACCCCCTACCCATCCCCGTTGGAGGGTGATCCCTGGAAGTCGACGGGTTCCCATTGGAGGGAGACCCGACAAGAGTCGACAGGTGCCACACTGCCCAGTCCCGTAAAAGGGTAACCACTGGAGGACGACCCGACTAAAGTCGTCGACGAGTCCCAATGCCCAGTCCTGTAAAAGGGTACTCCACTAGAGGGAAGCTCGAAACTATCATCAGGGACCACTTCCCAGCCCAGCTGGAGGTAAACCCGACATCGGGGACCACTTCTTGGCCTAGCTAGAGGTAAACCCGACATTGGGGACCACTTCCCAGCCCCGCTGGAGGTAAAACGAAAACCGCTCTGGCCATCCCTGCTAGATGGGGCTGCTCGGTGAACACTGCTGTAATGGTCATCCCTGCTGGATGGTAACCTATTGGTCATCCCTGCTGGATGGTAACTGCACTGGCCATCCCTGCTGGATGGTACCTTACTGGCCAGCCCTACTGGAAACTACCTCCTGGGTAGAGGATCGGTGCCCACGTAATGTGTTGGTCACACTGAATCCACAAGAACTCTACCAGGGAGCACGAAGGGATGGGAGAAACTCCTTGAGCCTCTCAGGGCGACCATGCTCCAATCCGATGAGTCACTATCGAAGTGGACCGAGACAACTCATCCCAGAAAGTGGAAAAACACCCACACTGTACGAGAACACATAGTCGTAAACGGTGTTGTAGTCCGGTGAAAGGGGCACGGTACTGAAACCCCTCACATCTGAAGAAACAAAGGAACCAAACCACCTTTGTCGGCCAAACAATCGAGAATAGAACCAGGGAAAAACTCAACCCTACTGGTCAAACAAATGACAACAGAACTAGGGGAAAACTCAACCCCGCTGGTCAAAAAATGAGAACAAAGGGACCCTCTACGTCGCGAGAGGTCAAAGGTATGTAAAGTAGAACATGACACGCACATGGGGTCCACACGATGTGTGGCTCCGAGTCAACCCCCAACCAATCTCACAAACGTTCTCAGGTATAAACAACCACATGTACCTCCAATCATTCTTGTATACTCCTAGAGTATACCACGTTTCCATCCCAAAGGCTATCGTGCACACGGCACCCAACGTCAACGCAAAGGGCGTAAATGTAACAACTCCAACTTGCCACCTCATCGGCCCAGGCATGGACAACTACATCTCTTTAAACACCAACTTCACTCTCCTAGGAGTGAACACGATCACACGCCAAGGGTTCCCTACAAACACCGCAGGAAGAACCACCACCGGTACACCTTTCATATTTCCACATTTAATAAGATCACGTAAGAGGCTCTGCTCACCTGAACAGATTACACCGTTGAAATCCTTGTGGAAAAACATGTGAGATCGACTACTTACTCGCCTCTAATGGTTATTCGATGGAAAAGTCACCAACACCGCTTTACGCCCAAACGGCATCCCGTGATCCCGATCCTCGGCCCCAAAAACAGTCAGGCGCATCGCACCATTGCGATCCCCTCAGAAAAAACACGTCAAAAGGACTGCTCACTTGAGTGTAACAGATATCCAGAGAAAAAGATGCATTCTGGCGCACCGCACACGAGAAGTGCTTTGTGGGACCCGTACCCCAGTCCCGAAACACAATGAACGGATCGCACCGTTGCGATCCTCTCGAAAAAGTACACAAGATGGACTATTCACTTGTCCAAAACAGACACCCGGTGATAGAGCTGGAAATCACCGCCAATTCCCAAAACGGCCCTCGCGGGGCCCGCACCATCATGCAGAATTAGAGAGGGCGGATTGTACCATTGAAATGCCATCGAAAAAACACCCAAAATCGACTGCTCGCACGCCCCGAACGGACGTCCGATGAAAAAGTTGTAAAGCGCTGCACGCAGCTCGAAAGACGGGCCTTGGGGCCCACACCTCAACTCCAGCTTCAATGCCCAAAACCAAACTGGTAAACTCTGCCTCGGCACTAGGGTCCCAACGCCACTGACGGCACTTAAATCGGACATCGGATGTGTCCGCGCCGTCCAAAACAAGAACTCTGAGAAAAACGCCCGTCCACTTAACGTCGTGCCGCGCCCCGAGCCCCTCTTCTTGGGAATTAAAAATTCATGAGACCATCTAAAAAAATTTCATCTCATCGATACGGTTCCACAGCCGTAGACGGCATGCAAAACGGACGCCCGTAGCGAAAATTACGGGCGTCCTAGTCGAGGGGGCAAAGCCCCTTGGGCTGGACCGGCCTGGGCCGGCCCGCGGTTCGACCACGAGGGTTGGCCGTGGACCCGCGGTCCACTGTTCTATCGACCGGCCTGAAGGCCGGTCGCTTCTTCCACGCGGAGACCTGCCTTTGGCGGGTCTTGGTCTGGTCGTGGGGTCGCACGGCGTGACCCCGGTCTCCGCTCCGCGTCGCGGAGCGCCCCCGCTGGCGCCTGCTCGCCGCCGCCACGAGCCCCGGCCGACACCCTCACCTGGCCTGCACCACCTCGTGCCTCCGCCTGGCCTCACGCCGCCGCCGCCGTAGCGCGCTCCGCTGCCGCCTGCCGCCGCACTGGCTCGCCGGAACGCCCCAAAATCCGCCGGAAACACTCAAAAACCCGCAAACTTCGCCGGACAATTGCGAAGGCCTCAGGACTCCAAATTCGAAACCGAAATGTGCGTTGAAAAAGCCAGAATATGTGATACGCAATTATGGGCTTTGATAAAAGTTTTGACAGAGAATTGACAAATAAAATTGAGCTCAAAGTAGGATATATGAAATTAAAAACAAAGCGACGATCTCCTACCTCATGGGCGTTGCCCGATGCTTCGCAATGGATCTGTCGGCCGGATCCGCAACTGCCAAAGCTTGAAAGAGGGAGGAGGAGCTTGAGGGGTATGCCTTGAGGGTTCTTCCACAAGAGTATCAACCAAGGTAGGGAGAGAGGGTGAGGTGTTTAAATAGAGAGTTAAATAATAATAAAAAAATTAATTAACTTAAACACCCCCCCCCCCCCCGAAAAGACCTGCACCCGAAACTCTCAACGGAGTCGAGGTTAAGACTCCACTAGGGTAAACACCACCTCTCGAGCACAATGGAGGTCTCATAATTTTAATCCAAGGCCCCGTTCAAAATTTATAAAACTTAATCCCCAAAGCAGCCAAATTACGAAAATGCCCTCGATGGCATTTTTCACAGAAGGTCCGCGCCCACGAAAGTTACACCCCTCCTAGGGTAAAAGACACGCTCCGGACTCAAAGTTGCCCTCAGTTTTCTGATCCGATCCACCATTTAAGAGATACTTGAGTTTAACCATTAAAATAATAAATTAATTATTTTATTTATCTGTTTAACGTTCTGGAAGTGAGTAAGGGGTCCAAACGCCCCGTGTTGACATGTTTTATGTCGTTACTAGGGTAAACACCCCATTCCAGACCTATCCGTACACTCAGACATCTGATCTGGATCACCGTTTAGGAGTTATCCCATTTATTTTGCGTGCCCAGTGTCAACGCACTGAAAATTTAATTCTGGCCACACCGGGGCTCGGAATCGCACGCCGTCTGAAGGCGCTGCTCTGGAATAACATCAAGAATATTCCAAAGTCTTTTATAGCAAAAAACCTGGTTCTTATAGGTTCCACAGTCAGCACTGCACTGCACTTTTATAATTACAGCAACCCATATTTACCCACGGTTTGGTAAACTGTGGGTATAGACAGGTTCCCCAGGTAGTAGCTGCACCTCCCACCATTTTGCACCTCCATTCTACACCTGCAATAGCACATATACATGGCATGCCAAACTAGATATTCGATAATCCAACCTAGTCCCCAATATCTAAAAAGCTAAACTAGAACTGTCAATCCATTATATGGATGGTTAAATACATGATCCTATATATAGAGATATCATCCTTACCTCATACATATGAAAATTAAAGCACAATACCAGAACAAGATGATTTACAAAGTTTAGTGAAAATCCTAATTTCCATGTTGGTTATACGAGACAACATGGATACTCTAATAATATCAATACTAATTGGTTATACATCGTGTATATAAAGATCCATCAAATAGTTATACACCCTATCATTTATTCAAAAATTGGTTATACACCACAATTTAAAACTCCTTCAGTGATTGGTTATATACCCCATCTAAAATCCTCCTACAACTATTTATATACCCCATCCACAAGCTCCTTTTTAGAGTTGATCAAGTATAGAAAAATAGACTTCTATAAATGGTATTCCTAAACAAGAATTTTGGATCATTATATCTTGTGTCTAACTACTTGGAGATCTTTAACATATTTTGAGAAAGGAATACTTGTCTTGAAAATTCCTCTAGATCTGGGATGATTTGGATATACTCAATTTTCAACATTATGGAACTTCTAAAAAGTGTTATTTTTATGTAATTAATATGCTCATTATGGTTCTTCCATTTCCTCAACTCGAACTTAAATACAAGAATTCTTAATAGCCTTCTATGACAAACACTAATCACTTTATCAGAAACTATCCAACAATGGCATCCTCAAGAGTCCCTTAGACTCACATTAGTAGTATAATGGTACCCGACAGTAACCTCCATCAAAATGATTCATTCTTTCCTAAATAATCCAATATATGTGGTCCCCAAACTCAAGAGTTATACCTCAATATCTCTAATCATGAGAAAATGGTCCCAATACACAAAGTAAAACAACTATCTCCTCATAGAAACTACTTGATCTCTCCTACAATGATCCATCCAATTGAACATTAAACAACTCTAGTTGGCATCCACACGCCATTTCTAAATAATGAGCTCACACCCTCCCCCTCCCCTTGCCCAGCCCATCCCCCTCCCTACCCACATCCCAACCCCTCCCCCTCCCCCCTTCCCAGCCCCTCCCCCTCCCTCCCTACTGCTCAGCTCTCCCACTGCCCAGCCCCTCCCCCTCCCTCCCCCCTGCCCAGCCCCTCCCCCTCCCTCCCTACTGCCCAGCCCTCCCCCTACCCAGCCCTCCCCCTACCCAGCCCTCCTGCCCAGCCCCTCCCCCTCCCTCCCCACTACCCAGCCCCTCCCCCCTGCCCAGCCCCTCCCCCTCCTCCACACTACCCAGCTCCTCCCCCTCCCCCTCCCCCTGCCCAGCCCCTGCCCCTGCTCAGTCAAGTAGAATGGCATATTTAGAGAAACTTTTGGATAAAAAACACATGAAATAAAATACACAAACATGTATTGAAATGTCATTCAACAATTGATATATATAAAAAGTATCCACCATAAACAGAAAATGTTATCAATATTCAATACTTTCTCATGTTAAAAGATCAAAAAATCAAGAAAAATAATAAGGGTGAATACCTCCTAAAACTACACCGTGATTTATGATTTCTGAATAACATCCCGAGCCTTTTCAAATGAGATGACAGTTCAATGTATCCAAAACATACACAAATATACAGTCGAATATTAAAATTAAAAAGTTGGATTAAAACCTAAATCAGGATTCCACTGAACAATCTTTTTCTTTTGTGTTTGGAGTCTTCCTAAAACACAAAAACCACATTAAAAATTTAAACAAAGGAAAGATGAAATCCAAAAAGAGAATATGAAACATCTAGAAAATTAAATAACTATTTCAAGTAACATTTGATACATAATGTTTCATAAAATGAGGTGTTCATACATATGGATTTTATCTTTAGGAAGTATGAAAAATGTTAAAGTGTTGGAAGGTAAGGTTTTCAATATACATATGGTTAACCCCAATGTTTTATAAAAAAAAATCTTCAAGTTTTTTTCTATATTTTTATAAAATGATAATTAGATAAATAATTATTTGTAAAATGAGTAGGTTATGAGCATTTCATCTAGGATGTAGTGGACATTCCCTAAATTTGTCTTTTGTTCCCCTCTTTGACTTTAAGATGGTTCTTCAATAGTTTTTATTGGAAATTAAATTGGTCTGAATCTTGGAATAGCTAAGGGTATGGATGGATTCCCTAGGGTATTTATTTCAATTTCCTCTCACTGTGTCCAGGTTTTCTTCTAGTTATTCATTGTGTCATGTATTTTTTTCATATTATCATATTTTTATCAATTAAATCCAAGATTCAATCTGTTTTCTATAAGTTGGAAGTGCCCATCTTTTCATATGTTACATGTGTTACATATATTGTGTATTAAATGGGTGAGGGTAGGGTTGTGTATGTCTAACTGAGAACTGAACAACTTGCATCTTTCATAGATCATAAGAGATAAATAGGGGTATTGTCGTGTTTAAAATGGATAGCTTGGCCTTATATACACTGGATATTATATGGTGTGGTTTAATGGATTGATGAGAATGATATCCCATGTTTTAATGTGGTGATTCATGGGATGTGGTAATTGATTCACTTATTTGGGAACACGATGAGTGAAAATCCACCTTATTATGGGTGACATTTACCACTAGGATTCTAGATATAGAGGATCATTTGTATGATGCATATTATATTTACCATTATCAGAGGTGATGAAAAAGATGTGGAAATAGGCTATTAGCGATGTTTCTCATTGTGGTTACTGAGGTTATTTAGGTCATGTGTACAAAGTTCAGGTCCCATGAATTTGTTTTGACCCCCATTTTTTGGTGGTATCCTCCATATTTAAGTGACATAGGGTAAATGATGATAATGTTAATTGATACAAAGGAGGATACAATGTATTAGGCTATGATTGGAGTGTGTCAGACCACTATATTAGAGTAGGATTCTCACTATATCTATGTTATATTTTGGGGATGATTAGTCAGTCATGGTAAAGAACATGAGTCACTGTGTGTTGGGTTTTGTTAGGATATTGATCTAGTTGTTGGTAAAAAAAATTGAAACCTAGGGTTCTTGTGATATAATACGTGGATGTGTCATTAGGGAATCATGATTTATACATAATGGTGATAATTTATGAGTTGGAATGTGATTCAAAGTGAAATAAAATTATATGGAAGGTCAAGGGAACTTCTGGTATGATATATTATGTATGTATCTTCCCACAACCTACACATACCCTATAGGATACAAATAAACTTTATATCTCATGGTATAAAGGGAAAGGATTTTCATCAAGATCCTAGTGGAAATAAAGGTGTTGACGGTGTTTGATCTGGTTGATATGGTATTACCATAGGGTCGGGTGGTTCTTCAATGTCAGGATAGTGATTTATTTTTGAAATATCAGCTCCTCCCTCATGCCCAGCTCCCCCCCTACCCAGCTGCAACGCCCCGACCCTAGATACCCAGAGTCGGTGCATTATTACATAACATTGGCATGATCACAAGAAAGACAAAGTCTTGAAATATCTATAAGTTTATTATCCTTGGAATAACTAGATATATTAATAAAGTTTACATTACATCATAAAATGAAAACTACAACAATATAGTCTCCATATTCTACACTCTTATCCCCTCATATTATCCCTGCAGGTCATTCATAAATTACTTCTTCACATCCTAGGAAAAATAAAACATAGAAAAGGGGTGATCTCAAATACCCAGTAAGGATAACAATATAGAAGAAACTTTCATAAATAAGATTAAACATTTAAGGCAATGTATAACTAAAACAAAAGCCTTTTAAACTTGAACTTCAACACAGTATGGAGAAAATAAAATGAAATAATGCCATTTACTTATTCACATGGATATTCTACTAATTGAATAATCACATGCAATATCAATAACCACTTTGATAATGATGGAATGCATAATGCCAGACTATCATAACCACATAGCCAAGGCCTCGTGCCAAGACTACAAATAAGATTTTGTCAAGACCTTGTGCCAAGACACTAGTTTGTCTCATGAGACCTACCGATGCATCGAGGAGCTAAAGAGGGCTCCACCCGTCACTTATTAAGTCCAATGCATTCCTTATATGAACAGGTTTAAACATAACATAAACATTCATATTAAAACTAGCATATGAAATGTCAATACTTTCACTATAAACCATGAATGGTATAAAACTAACACATCCATAGTCAAACATACCACAAAACCTTCAATACAATATGAAAGTTTTGTTTCATAATAAATCAACTTCAAATAAGCTTAAAATCCATCAAAGGATGTTGACATAGATGAAATCAAAACCGTTTGAGAGAAATATCTCTTTTTTTTTAATCATTTGAAAGTAAAATAATTATAAAAGAAAACATTTACTTTGAAAAATATTCTTATAAGCTTGTAAGGGAAGCTTCAAAGATTTTATAATGGCATAAAATAGCCACACCCTTTGTATAAGTTAAAAAAAGACATTCTTACCTTAATTCTGTCGAAAAGGATAAAAAGGACCTGGTTTGGAGAACGACAGAAATATTCCTTTATAAACTTCTTATAAAAAGTCAAAAAAGCGTAAAATGACTTTAACCAATATTCTGTAAAATAGTAATAATGTTTTGAAGAACATTTTTAAGAAACATGGATGTGGATGATAAAGAGATCCCAGTAGATTATTACGTATAAACAACCTCGGATAATGAAGAGATTTCAAAATAAACCCTTACCTTGTAATTTTCCTTGGTTGAGGGTAGGTTAACCTCATGTATAATGGTGAAATAATTGTTATTAAATTATACAAGAATCATATACATTAATATTATATCATATATGATCTTTTAACATTTATTTGTTAATAATATCTTGGTATTATCGTTGTTTCGGGTGTTAACTTACTCGTTTTCTTTTATATGTTTTGTTACGTAAGCCGTGTTTGTCATGGATAGGTTGTATATTATGCATATACATAATGATATCAAGTCCTTAGATACTATTATTAATCATAAAATGAGAATTAGACTTGAATGGATACGATGGAGAATGAATCTCATCGCGTTCGTGGAGACGGTAGTCCGTACGTACGCATGAGCGACAATATCATTCTTTTGATATTAAAATAATATATAATTGGATGGTATATAATATATACAGAATAATTATCATGTTATATTTATTATTTACATGAATTACACATCATTATTATACCCATAATAATTTATTGAATAACAATTACACCACGACGTGGAGAGGGTAAGTCGTACGTACGCACGTATGGTGATATGTCATTCAAAGGATGGATAGAATAATGAATATGGCTGTACCATATTTATAATAACATCACAGTATATATAAGATACTGGAGTTATTATTTTAGAATGGTAATAACAAAGAAAGAATAATTTTAAGAAGAAAGGAACTTGAAAGAGGGCGGTGAAAACATTACCTCTTCTTCGGGTTCTTCCTTTTGATTTGATCAAAACAGATCCTTAGGTTGCATTTATGATCAAAATAAGGCCTATAGGTTGAATTGAGGGAAGTTAATAGAGTATTTGGACATGGTTTGGCCGATTCAAAAGGCTTTGAATGTGTGAATTAGTGAGAAGGGGGAGTTCCCTTTTATAAGAGGGGTGAGGGGCACCTTTGGAAAAGCTAGAAATATTATTTTATAATAAATTCATATTCGGTTTCTAATGGATCCAAAGTGGATTATTTAAAGGTTAAGGTGGGGATAGGTCAAAAACCACTCAACAAATATAATTTAGACAGGTTTGGGTCATTATATTAACCTTATCTTTTAGTTTTAACTCTTAGTTAATTAGTTTGACACTTACCATGTCACTTTATATTTTTATATTATATAGTTAATAAACTTACTATATACCTCCAAGAGACCCCCAAATGGTCCATTAATGATACCCCTATCATGATATAAGTCTCTTGGACGAACCTTAGATTTTTAGGAATTGAATATCAATTAATAATATAATATTTGTTTTAAAAACTCTTTTATATCAATTTTGACACTATTTGGAAAATTAATTTTTTTGAAATTCATAACAGAATGATTACTTCAAAAAAAGTTAATTAAATCAATACTAACATGTCATATTAACCTATAAAATTAGTTTAATTCATAAAAAAGTCTCAAATTATATTTATTTTGGTATTTATAATATCAATTATTTTAATTTTTCACTATTATGGTAATTACTGCATCATCTTTGGGTCATAAATAAATTAAATTATTTAATGTCTAAAAATTATAAATAAAATATAATTATGTAGGAAATAATTTTATCTTTCTAATGAATATTTATAATCTAATTTATCTTATGTGTATCTCTATATTAAAAATGTTTTAGTAAATAAACTTTGATTTTAACTCTTTTAACTCTTCTTTGAATTAAATAATAATAAATGTCTTAATCTAATCCAAGTGGACCAAAGAGGTTCATATTTTATTCCTAAGGTTTTTTTTTTTCGAATTAAGCTTATCCAATAGAATTAGGACATGTGTCAGGGTAATATTAATATCATTTTTTCCCTTAATTATCCTATTTACTTTTAACCGTGGTAAATAAAAGTAAAAAGTTACTATTCACCAAAAATTATTTTCATCTCATTGAACCACATTTTACTCCTTGATATTAATTGTGTCTCTTGGATTTTCGAAATTTCACTCACAGAAGCGGTAGAATTAAGTTTTATGAAAAATTCAGTTTTTTAACTACCACTTAGTGGGTTCACTATTCATCAAAAAATGAAGTCTTTAAGAAAATACCAAAAATTCACCCTAGGCTAATTTCGATATTATGAATCCAAAAATGAAGTCCATTTTGAAAAATAAAATTTATAAATTTCAAAAAGTGGTTATTACTATTCATAACGGGTAGTTTGATTGGTTGTGGTGTGTTAGAACTCGATGTTACGTACAACACACGCTATTGCATTATTCAAAGAGAATCGTATCGTAGAAGCTTGGGGTGTTACACCAGCCCATCCCCCTCCCCCTCCCTCATGTCCATCTCCCCCTCTGCCCAGCCCCTCCCCCTCCCCCTCCCCCCTGCCCAGCCCCTCCTCCACCATATTTACTGTATACCAATCAAAGATGAGATTCATTGACATCCCAAGGCATATAGTTTTTTTTAGAAAAATAAAATACACAAGGAAAGTGTTTTAGTTTTTGGTGTCATGACTAAACTGCATAAAAATATAATCATAAATCGATGACCGAAAGGGGAAAGGGGAAATGAGCACAGGTTACTTTCCTTTCCTTGTAGAGCAATCATAGTCCTGATCACATTAACACCGCAATTTTGTGCCATGGTTTGAGGTATTGCCTCAAAAGCAACTGCATCAGCTTCGTAAAGCCTCGGTTTAGAAAGAAACCAAACTCAAAAAAAATTAATCACACCAGGAACTAAAAATAAGTGCCTTTACATTTGAAGAAAAATATCAGAAGCAACTAAACCTTTTCAACACCTTCAATAGATGAGCTATTTTACTTCAAAGTAGAGGACATGGTCATACTCGCCTAATGAACATACTCTGCATGCCGAGTATATGAAAGAGAGATTAAGTCAATGCAACCCCCCTCCCAGCCCTCCACTGCACCCCCTCCCAACCTTCCCCTCCCAACCCCCCTCCCATCCCTCCATTGTAGCCCCCCCCCCAGCCCTCCACTGCAGCCCCCCATCCCTCCCAACCCTCCCATCCCCCCCATCCCTCCTCTGCAACCCCCCCTCCCAGCCCCCCACCCCCTCCCAGCCCTCCACTGCAGCCCCCCCAGTGCAGGCCTCCCCTCCACTACTAAAGCCAAGATTGGATGGTGAGATTATAATAAACACACCAAACCATAAAAAAATACATGGCATGTGAAAATTACCTAAATAATTGAAAAATAACACCCCTAATGAAAACATAATCCAAAATTCATTTCATTGCATAAAGAAATTCACATATAAGCAGTCCACCAATACAAAAAAAATATTAAACTAAAACACAAGTCTCTCTGCTAAGTCAAAAAATTGAGGGGATTAATATCCCCCCCATCGCCAACATCGTCATCCCCATGTCTATCATCCTCATCAGCAGCAGCAACATCGACAATAACATCACCAACACCATCATCACCAACCGCAGCGTTAGCATCATCATCAGCAATCTCATCACCAACAACAACATCAGCAACATCCTCGCCATCTCTATCGCCACTACCATCATCACCACTAAGAACCTCATGAGAATCACCCGAGGCATTATTTAAAGAGCGCATTGATGCCATACATGAATGAAAAGTGGCAGCAAACTCTGGTGGTAGTGACTGACTCAAAACTGACATAGCTTTCATGAAATGTTCATTCATTAGATTACTTTTTTCACGCTCCTCTAATACTATTTTATTTGTCGCAGCTAATTCAGCACACGAACTTTCCAAATCAGAGGCCTTAGAGGAGTCTGATGATGACCAATACCTAGAGGGAAAATGTTTTTTCCAGGTCTACAACGGACTCTTCCTAGATGCTCCACACCTAACACCTGATTCAAATGATCATTTGACCCTAAGTTGTCAGCTTCCTTCTCATCCATGTCCTCTAAGGCAGACTGTTGAAATTATAAACATATTAAATTATTAATTTCATATAAATGTTTTAAATATAAATAAACAAACTTACAATTTTATCTTGTGTTTTTGAATTAACTGCAGTTCCATATTTTTTTTCCTACTAAAGCATAATAATTTGGCACAAGGTACAGGACCTTCAATGCCCAATTCAGCTTGCTACATATGAGAAGTGTAGAAATTTGGATTACAACCATATATGATAAATGAAAAAAATGGATTGAAGTGAGTTGCAACAAAGACCTACAAACATTGAGGTAAATGATAGTCAAAAACGATTGGTGGTTTTCAGAAATGGTTTTTCTGAAGTAGGTTTCAAGGAAATATACTACTTGTTTAGGAAAAATAGACAAGCTTTCTCCTAGTATAAGATGTGATTTCTAGGATACATGGACTAACCAAGGGAATTCATGAATAAGTTATGATTACATGTTTAAATAAAGAAATTATTTTAATTCATATGAACTTACCAGCTGTTTCTCTTTGTCAAGCATTGTAGTGCGCCCCAATGTGTGTAGATATGTCATTTCATCTTTTTTTTTCACTGACACTTACTAATAAATAAAAAAAACAATACAAGTAATAAAAATTAAATTTTATATAAAAACCATTAAAGATGGGTAGTACCTTATACTGTTCAGTCTTCCAATGTGCGATCATTTTTTGATATTGACTTTTTGGACAGTCAAGGTTTTTGGGTACACCCTCTAACTCAGTACCCACTCTGCTCCTCCAAAAAATATGTAACTCATACTTGTATGATCACCAATACTCTCCAAGATCACTCAACCTAGAAGATTTGGCAGCTTCACCGTTAGGAAAGTTAAATTGACTCTACAACGAACATGTTAAGTCATATAAATACATTACTAATATAAATATAAATTTATAAAATTTCCGTACCCATATCTGCACCCATGCCCTATCCTTGATGTCAGCACTGATATGTCTCCATGATACCGGTTCCACCGAAATGATATCATGATATTTGGCTAAAGTATCCATGAAACTTCTACACTCCTTAGAATTTTTACCTACCATTTGATTTTGAGAATTGTAATCCACCATAATATGAGTTTCACGATTCCAGGCATCCCGCATTTGAGTGCAGCCACGTCACATAATAGAAGATTCCACTAAATAAGATAAGAGGTGAAAAGAGAAGAGTTAAGTGACAATACAATAGAACAAAAGTGAAATGCTATAATTTGAAACATTTATAATAAAAAAAGCCTAATGTAGGCTCCTGAATAGGCTGTGAGGCATCCATGGACTATGTTGTATCAGCATCCTCTGAAGGAAGTATCTATTCCATAGCATACTCCGGCTGATCTTCATGAATAGGAGTGGAAACTGAAGGAACAGACTCAATATGTGTAGGATGGATGGTAGGAAAAGGAGGTGGCGTAGACATGTCATAATATGCATAGTAGGTCTGGGGATACATGAATGGATATGGAAATTGTGCAGGTGAGAACATCGGTCGAGTCAGTGTGGACATAGAATGGGAAAAGGAGGGTAAATCGGATAATGATGGAGGCATGTATGGGAACATCCCAGGGGTCTCAAGCGGAGGGCGGACATGTGTGGTAGATGGGATTTCCACTAATGGGTCAGTGTGGGGAGTGGTAAGATGGGAGCTTCGCCTAGGTTATTACCTGAAAAAAAACTATCAACTTGAAATTCAGAAGGGAAAATTTCAATTGAGACACACAATACACCAGTCAATCTATAATTTATTAAAACAATTCATAAATTTTAAAAAAAACAATTAATAAACATAAAAAATAAAAATTTTGAAACAAAATTAAGAAAAAATAAAACCCATACTGCAGAAATTCGGCAAGGGGGGAGGGGTCTCTTGTTCTAAGAAGAAAGAGTCATGTCACACTCTGGAACCGGCAGCAAGCTTTATACTCCTCCTAGCTAGTTGTGATTCAGCAGATAGAGGGAAACAGGGATATGAAGAAGAGATAAAAGAGGGCTATGGAAAGGTTTTGGGTAGGGTGAGACTGTAGTTTGTAGCGGGAGCACAGCGGTGGTGGTGGGAGACACCAGAAGAGGAGAGTTTGACGTAGGAGGGGAGAAGCAGATTTCGTGGACCGCGATGCTGGCATCGATGAGGCCACAGATCACGTGGGGGAGAAATGTGTTTAGGTTAGGGTTAAATGGGTTCATAGTGTTTTGTGTTGCCTAAGGGTGGGTCGTTTCCCAAACCCATGGGCTTATGGGGCTCGCTTGCAGGTTGTCCCTATATGTTGTCAAAGTTATTGAATCAGATGTTGCTGGTGTTCAGTGTTCTACACAAGGTGGAAAACACCATGGTACATATCACCATGGATCCTATCTTGGTGATGTTATCATAGGGAATGGTAGTAAATCCTTTATTCAGGCTCTTACAGGTAGTGAAGTGCAGGTTTAGGGTCAAACCACCACTCCAGTGTAGTAGATTCCCCATGGACATGCTAGTGAGTATGATTCTAATAAAGAGCATGCTCTTCTGGTTGTTGTTAATTTACAATTGATCCAGTAAGACTTCTTAACTACGTATTTTGATGTAAAAAGAAAGGGGAGGATTTTAATTGACTCTTGTATGCAAGCTAAACCAACCAAAGGTTCTTTGATCAAGGGGAATTCACCTTTTTCTCTCGCTGGTGCTAGTAATCTGGTTAAGGATAAGAAGTAGGAGGCTCATGGTGTATCATGTGTTACTATTGATGATTCTGTAGATGAGCGTGGAAGGGGTAGAAAATCATAGGCTGATGTTGTGCAAGAGACCTCAAAAATCTAGAGTCTCGGTGTCACCATGGTTTCAACAGACTCTGGAAAAAAAACTTGACTTTGATTTTCATCTTAAATAGGTTTAATAGTAAATATGTCTTATGGGAGGAATTTGGAAATGCTCATGGCACTTTTTATGTTGATGGACGAGAAGAGGAAAAGTCAGGTTTGGAGGGATCATGTCCGGTTAAAGATCTAACCCCATCAAATGATGATGAGAACTGACAACAACCCAAAACCTAGAGGAGAGGTTGCCACCCGAGAGGTAGGGGTGGTGAGTGTTCTCATAGGTGACTCTTTATTTTTTCTGAAGTGGTTTGACACTTGATTTCACTCCCCTTACTCTCATGTTCTTTATGGATTTTATTTTCAATAAATTTCTAAACTATGGGTTTTACCCATGGTTCGTGTTGTTTGGATAATTATAAAATTATAAATATAATAATTATATTTATATACTAATATATATATAACTATATAAATATATTTAGTATATTTATAATTATATATATTTATATAAATTTATTTATAATATAAATACTTTTTAAATATATACCCAAAGTGGTGAAGGCCATGAGTTTTAGCTCATGGTCCCCAAATTTTATTAAAGAAAAAAGTAGTACAATGAAATAACAATGAGGTACAACAATTAACCCCAAACATAGAAGTGACCAATGAGGGACCCAACAAAGATGAGACCTGAGGACCCCCAAAATGTACGACTAATTAGTTCCACAAAAATCCATTGGAATCCCAATATAAAACAAATGTTGAATCCCCACTGTAAGATCCCATGATTTTACCATGACCCACCTCCCGTAAAGACCCATACGCACCCGAAGCCCAAACATCATCATGCTGACATCCTTCAGACTCCACCCTAAGTGCGTCCTTGTTCCCTCATCATCGCCACCCATGTTTCATCCATGCAACATCACAATCATTAGACTTGTTCACAGGAACCCATTAGTGTCTCATACCACCAAAAGATGAAATTAGTGTGGGCCATCACACCTGTCAGCATCCCACATTGCTGATGGTCACCATGAGAAATGCTCACCAATATCCCAAGCCACCGGTTGCCACATGAGATACCCACACTGAAGAAAAGGCACGCAAACCCAAACATTGAAACCCACCCAAAACAGGTCCACCACATGTAGACAGACTTGACAGCCTGTACCAAAAAAAAGCGGTGCCCACTCAAAGATGCCACACAATCCCTACCGTTGTCTGCCTTGGACAACACACCTAAGGTTAACACCAATCCATCCTGTAGTCCAAGGTCTAGACCTTGTCTGTGGAAGCCATCATCTATGAATCATGAGGATAACTGTTATGCGTCCAAATTGTGGTCGATGCATGCTCTTCTGAATTCAAGTTCATTATTGGGTGACTACATCCCTCCATACCCATCACATGCTCACTGCACAAATTCTTTCCAAATCAATCCTAATAAAAACACATCCCGCACCTGCCGCTCAACCTCATCGGTCACCACTGGGGTCCCACACCAGCTACATCGTCGTCATTGGAACCCAAGGCACCACCTTCATGCCACCGGCCTATTTTCCACCCCCGTCTTTGGATGAGGTCTAAAAATAGTCATGATCCAGCCTCCTGTCGCCATTAGAGAGTTGCTCCTATCACCAAGAAGATGAGGTGTGGGACCTATTCCAGTCGCGCATCGCATGCCGCCAGTGGCCCAAAGCCCTCTCCAGCTAGCACTGGACACCCCAAGTCCTGCTTTGGTAGTCAAACCTTGACGTTAACTAGGTTAAGTCAACTCAAAACTTCAAGTTATAATTATATGATAATTGAAATCACCCCAACTTTGGATGGTTAAGCACTTTGAAATATGGTTCGATTTTAACTAAAGTAGTGGAAGGCTATAATGACTTAATATATATAATTGAGGGATTTTATCCTTTACACATAAATTTCCAATTATTATATTTATCACATTCTTGTTAATATTAAGTGTATTTACTTAAGTGATTAACCATGTCTTAGATAATATTTATGAATAAGTCAATTTATTTTAGTTCTATCTTGCATGATCAATAATTTCATTAATTTATATGATCGAGACAAAACATCCATAATGAAATAACCATGAAACTAGTAGAAATAAAATAATAAAGTGGTATGATCATGAGCTTTTACTAATGTTTAGTTTATCTATCAGTTGATAAACTAACCGTTGACCTAGGGGGAAAACACCTTGAACCAATTAAGGTTCGTGTTGCTGCTTTACACCTATCCACCAATGTATCTCTCTTGGATTGGTTTCACCTCGACTCAAAACATGAACTTCCTCCACTATCTTGGGAGCTTCATACATTACATGTGCTTTTACTCACATGCAGGTGACAGGAAAAGGGTTTACATAAAAGAAACCATGGGCACGCAGGCCCTTATATAATAAGAGGATGGAAGGCACACAGGACAACAATTTAATTTAATAATAAATTAAATGAAACAAATCATATACAAAGGTTTGGTCTATGCTCATGATCATCCACATGCATATAACAAATTACGCATTTAATAAAAGTATCATTCAATTATTAATCGTTCTTATTTAAGATAAAACACACTCGAATCGATTAATTTTTATCTTTAATTAATCAATTATTTTATCTTAATTATCATCTGAATTTCCTTGAGATTTTTTTCCATTATAATTTTAAAAAATTAAATAAATTCATTTAAAATTAACCGTGTACATAAATATACCTTGGATGAAACACGGTGAATACATGTCTGTATCTACCCAACATGTATTATACTCATATAATATTTACTCTTATGATATATGGAATATGTGACTTATCACATACTTTCATGATGTGTATTATCAATTTAATGATTACACAAATTTCATGATATTTTGGTGACGTGTTATGCTTTAATGCACGTAGAGTAATAGTTGTAATATGACTCATACATGATATGTAGATCTAAACATTACATAGATGTTAATTAAACATTTATATATATATAAATATGAAAACTTATCACATGGAATGTCCTACTAATTTAATGAACACATGCAAGAACATATCGATAAGGTTTACATAATATAATAAATAAATTTTAAATTTTCATAATCTGGTATAAGTACACAGCATATACAAGAGAGTTACACAGTGTGTATGTGTCTCACTATCTATCTGAGGTGAATGCCTAGGGACTCAGTGTGTAAATCGTACCTCAGAAACTAGAGTACATAGCGTGTCCAATGGGCTACACATCTTGTGATCTTTGAATTACATGGTCACCAGTCAAGTAGGTCATGTTCGGTAATACATGGCCCATATATGACTCAAAGGGACTACACACCGTGTACGTGGGCTATATGGCATGTACTCCAGTTAACTGTAAGCCACCCTGGTCTGATCAATGCATAGGGTAAGGAATTTAATCTACCGCATGTCATCAATGTACACAGTTTGATTAATTACTAAACTAATTCCTGGTGCATTGACTACAAGTACACAGTGTGTAATTCTGATTACACATCGTGTACTCTTATATTATCCATCCAGAATCCTTGGCACCTTTGGATGAGTTCCTTGATTTTATTTTAATCATAAAATTAATTGTTCTAATTAGATCAACGAGAAACGAATGAGGAAGAAGAAAATCTCAAAATTCAGATTCAAAGAATAATTAAACTTGAATTGAAAAACTAAATTAAAATTCATAAATTACCAACCATATTTAAATAATTATAAATAATTATGTGACCACTCTGATTCCACTTATAGGTTTCAGGTGCAGTGGAAGCATACGATGGGTAGTGCCAAACTTTTTTCCCCCATGATTGATGATTAATCTGAGATTTTTCACAACATTGAACATAGTGAAAAATAGAATTAAATCAAGGAATCAGACAATATGAATCATGCTAGAACCAAGGAAGGATCATCACATATAATTTATAATTAATTTAATTAATTAATTAATTACCTTTTTTTGGAATTATTTCTTTGTTGATGAATCTAACTACAGATATGCATTGTTGCATTATAGGAATCCAGTGCAGATTCCCTCTAGTGGTGATCCACATGTATTCCATAAATCATTAGACATCACTGAAGGAATCTCTGGGAGCTAGCACGATAGATCCTTGCACTTGAATTATCTCCTTTGATCACCTTGAGAAACACTTTCAAAGAATTCTCCTTGATTTGGTGGAGGGATATCGCTCTCTGTTCTTAAGAGAAATCTTAGATAAGAGAGATCTCAAGTGCTTGAGATAATTCTCTAATTCTGTTGTGCACAACCCAAAAAAATGAATCATTCTCATGATAAAATCATATAACTAGGCTTAAATATCTCTAGGGTTAAAATAAAATTATATCACAAGTGCCCTTAATTGTTTATTTAATCCTAGCAAAAACCCCATGTAAAATAATAATATTATTATTATTATTTCCCAACATGATCTTAACTTACAAATTAAAATTAAATATTATTCAATATTTATTTTCCTCACCAGACTATTAAACTCAGTACATCATTCCTCCACATTATTTATCATACCTTCAATAATGACTATTTATTTATTAAATAAACATCACTTTATTATTCTCCAATAAATAAATAAATATTATATTCACTAAATAGAAAATAAATATTTATTAAATATTCCACTCATATTATATTCTCTCGAATAACTGGTGACTGAATAATTGTGATCAAGAAAACATGAATAATTATTAAATCATGTGCATGAATAATATTTATTCAACTTGTTAAATAATAAATAATAATATATTATTTAACTGAGATCTTGGATACACTTAGTGTATGACCCTCTAGGCCTCTTTCTCAGTGGCATTGGGTGAAGCAGCATAAAGTCCAAGGTTAGTATCTAGAAACACACCAAGTCATCCATGGAGAAAGAAGTTAATTCCACAAAGATATTATACCTTATATAGATTTTTACTATGTAATATAATCCCTTTATCACAATATCTCAAATCGAGCAGGTTGCAATCCAGTGCCATCAACCTATGTGCTCAATGTCTATTTCTTTGACTTTCTAGAAATAGAAATTTCCTAAAGAACACCATGAAAATAGATTTATTTAGTCTATATCATTTACATCAAAGGGCTTGAGATATTAACTTTCATTAAAAAATATAAGGGATAAATCTCTTCTCGCATTATTCATTAATGCAATATTACTCTTGATGCACCAAACATATCCTACCTCACCACAAACATCTATCATTGTGGTTTTCATCAACACATAAAAGTAATTGACTCATAATACTCATTAATAATAATCTTAAAGTCTAAGGACCAATACACACATTCATGGATAGGAACATCCAATGACACATATAAATGGGGATTTCTTATTAGCGGGTCCCATTCTCATAACATTCTACTAGATATTTCCAAGGTGTATACCATGAGAAGGTTCCTCAAAGTATTATGAGTCTCCACCCCTGATAGTCTATATCATTTTCGCCCCTCAAATGATATCATCCTGCTATAGAACATATAATTAAGAATAGTGTCATAGCACTTTTGTGTTCTCATCATAGCGGGAATTTCTATGACCTTTTAGTGTGACATCTACTCTTGGGACATTATCACATACTATTTTATGCAGAAGGACAATCATGATGTGATAATAAGTTTATTAATATTGAAAAATATGAATACATGTTGTCATAAAGTACACAGAATTTGGTTCTAGGGCATCATATCCATCAAGATAATGGTCGGAAGTACCACCATCAAATGATAATAATTTGGGATGGGTAATGGTAAGAAGTACCACCATAAAATAAATTATAATTTGGGATGGATCATCATCTAAAGTACCACCGTCAAGTTGGTCACCAAGCGACGTCTTTGTGATTGGATGAATAACCACTAATGAGTATAGGGAGGTCCTTGGTTGCATTCATTGTGTGTGTGTGTGGGTGTGAAATGAATTGTTTATTCTAATGTAAATTAAATGGTTTTATGAAATTTATCTTGTTGTTTTATTATATAAAATCTGTTATAGTTTGGCATATTTTTCTTATATAATTTTCCCATATTTATTTAAAATATACTAACTTGTTCTTTTCTTAATGGCATGTGATGATAAGTATTTGGTTAAATCCTACTGAGTTTAATACTCACCCCCTACTTGGGAACTTTTTTGTGTTTTCAAATGTCATCTACTGAGATACAGGGAAGGATCATGGTTCATACTTATCTACTGGTGATCCTTGACATCATGGTTTGGTTACTGTAGTTGGATCTTGGGAGTGTCTTCATCTTGGTCTAGGATGGTTCCACTTTAATTTTGATGTCATTTTTACTTGGAGTCTTATATTTTCACTTTATTTTCTTTTTCCTCTGTACTCTGATGCTTTTCGATATTGGTATTGTGTTAAGTTATGTGGGTCATTTACATGATTCATTTATTCTATTCTGATTTGTTGTATGTCTCTTGATAGGTTGTGTGTTTTTCAGGGAAAATCATCCCCCACTACCCTCTATTTCCCTTGGAATGTATTTCCATCCATTGGTGTCTTGGTGATGTCACCTAAGGCCAATACCACTTAGCCTCTTCCCAAGACAGTAAATGGGGGCATGGTGTTATAGAAGGAGTACAAGATAGTTAAGAGAACAAAAGAGATATGGTTTTCTAGTCACTAATGATGGTGGCTCGTTATTTTTTGACAATGATGATCCTCTCTCAAACAATGAGGTAGTAGAGAGCTCATAAGCTACAAGGTATAAATAATCCATGAATTCTAAGATCGATTCCATGTATCAGTACTAAGTTTTTTTATCGATCTTCTAGTTGAGGTAAAGCCTATTGCGTGTAAATGGGTATTCAAAAGAAAACTAGACATAGAAGGAAAAAATAAATACTTATAAATCCTAGTTAGTGGAAAAATAGTTTAGACAATGTAAAGGAATTGACTATGATGAAATATCTTCTCCAGTTTTAATTTTTAAATCCATCAAAATCTTATTTTCCATAGCATCTTAACACGACTATGAGATTTGGAAAATGGATGTCAAAATTTAATTCCTTAATGGGAATCTTTAATAGGATGCGTATATAACACAACTATAAGGGTTTATGACTCCTATAAATGCCAAAAAGTTATGAAAGTTATAGAGATCTATATATATATATATTAAAGAAATAATTCATGTCATGGAACATTCGATTCAATGAATCCATAAAAGAATTTGGTTTCATTAAGAATGAATTTGAGCGATGTATTTATGAGAGGTTTAGATGGACCGCAATTGTTTTCTTAGTAGTTTATGTTGATGACATATTAAAAATTGAAAATGATATACCATCCTTATAAGAAGTTACAACATGGTGAAGTTATGGTGAGTAGAGTATCCATGAAGGAAGACGTGGCAGACCCCTTAACAAAGGCTTTAATCTCAACATAACTATGAGTATCATGTGAGATCTAGTAGATTGAAAGTTGTTGACAGTTGGTTCTAGTGAAAGTGGGAGTATGTTGGAGTTGGTGCCCTAAAAACCAAATTTTTTAGTACTTGAATACTTTTTTTCATTATTAATTAAGTTTTCATATCACATTTTTGTTGTTATTTTGTATGACATTTGTATTTGATAATATTCTATGAATATATATTGCACTGAAAGGTTGTAGTAGTTTCCTGTTATAATGAGAACCTATAGGTTCCATGACATTATTTTTTATACTTGTTCAATGGCTGGATGATATTTCCTGATGGGGCATTGATGATATAAGATATTAGGGGTAGGAAGCTCATAATACATTGAGACACCATCTCATAGTGGTCTCCCTTGGTAATCTCTAAGATATAAAGTCATGAGAAGAGACACATCAATAGGAAATCCATATTTCCATGTGTTATTGGATGTTACTATATGTGGACATGTGTATTGATCCATAAACATTAAGATTATAATTAATAGATATCATGACTCATGCACTTTAATGTATTGATGAAAACTATGATGATATATGTTCGCAACAAAGTAGGATATGTTGGGTGCATCACGAATGATTTTTTTCATTAATGGATAATATGACAAACGATTCATCCCTTCTATCCATGGACAGAGGCTAATATCTCATACCCTTTGATGGGAATGTAACTGCCTAAATAAATCCATGCTCATGGTGTTCGATGCGCATGTTCATTTTTAGAAATCAAATAAAGAGACATAAATCATATAGGTTGATTGAATTGTCATACAACCAGCTTGATTTGAGATATTGTTATGAAAGGATTATATTACATAATAAACGCTCGTAGGAGGTTGGACATTATTGATATGTTAACTTCTTTCTTTATAGAATCCTCAGCATGTTACTAGATGCTAACCTCGGACTTTCTGTGGTTCTGTCTAATGCCACTAAGAAAGAGGATCATAGGGTCACATACTAAGTGTATCCACGATCTCAATTAAATTATAATATTGAATTTAATAAGTTGGACTAAATAATATTTATTCAGGTTAGGTTGATCATCATAATTTAATCACAAGTTATTCAAAAGAATGAGTGAGTTAAATGATAATAATAAATATTAGTTTGAAATTCTAGAGAATATATTATTTACTATATTTATCATAGAATAATGCAGTGACATTTATTTAATTAAATAGTCATTATTTGAGGATCATTAAATGGTAACAAAGAAAACTGGACAGATTTTAATGGTTCAATTAGTTATAGTTAATGGATATTTATATTCCTAATGTGTTATGCATGTCAAGAAGTTAATATTATTATTATTATTATTGGACACAAGATCATTTAAGAATGTTAAAGATGGTTTGGGGTTTGTGTAATATTTTTCAACCCTAAATCAAATATAATAAATATCAAATTGCATCACTTTCCTAATTCACTTTTGGCATGCACAATAGATAAGGAGAGATTGGTTCAATCCCTAGAGTGCATTCTCTCTTCCTCCTCTCTCAATCCTTCTAGAGAACACCAAGGGTTCTTCGTCCTTAGTGAAGAATATTGTTGTGATCAACCAAGAACAACGCAAGCGATCAGTACTGTCCATGATAACACCCGACGATTCTACGGTGTTGATCGAATATTGTGGTTCACGTGTGGATCAACACTAGAGGGATTCTGCACTTGAATCCTACAACGCAACGATGATGCGATGTATTCTATTCCATTGGATCATCAACGAAGAGAGAATTGTGCAAGAGGTAATTCTATATCTGCTTATAAATTAATTATGAATTATATGTGAAGATCCTCTCCCTACGGTTCCGATGTATTAATGTGGTCTATTAATCTACTTTTTTTCATTGGATATAATTTCATGATTGTGTAAAACAATGATGACATATGATTTTAGACTAAAAGTTTAGTTGGTCATACCTTTGTTGGACACTTCCGCTGCCCCAGAACCTACATAAGTTACGTTGTAAAGTCCTTTAGTTTCTCATGCTAGCACCTGGGAATTCAAGATCGATGATCTAGAAAATGCAGTGCATATGTGGATGATCTAGAGGACTCCTAACTTGGTGCCTTTAAGCCACGACATGTTGGCGGTGAGGGAATTAAATCGTCAATTTCAAATGAACATGGTATTGTTTATAGTTTTGTTTGATTTTATTTTTCGTGCTTAAATTGAATTACATGTGGTCCTTTTAGAAATTCAAGTAAGGGGTTTTATGGATTTGGTATTTTTTAACATGAATTCAAACCCAAAATTTAAATTGTGTATTTTTCATGCTTTTATTGCACCCCAGATTCCTTCAGTCACATATGAATGGGAGTGGAAACACATTTGGAGATAATATGATGACTAATATGTGGAAGAAATTAAATAGATTTGAAGGTATGAAAAGTTCTTGAAAGTGATCTCCAAAAAAGGAGGAGACGTCAAGAAAATGAAAGAGTGATCTTATGAAGGAATGTCTCAACACTGCCCAACAACCTATCAAATTTCAAAATCTTGTGAAATGCACCATTCCTTGCATAATAGAGCATTTGAATTTCCCCTTTTACTTCCCTATATAAGCCTTCTCACATCAATTTACACACCATCACAATCCACACACAACTTTAAACACAACACTAGTCACAATGGCTTCCTCAATCATCAACTTGCCCATTCCAATGTCTACTCTACATCCACATGTCTATAATCACCCAAAAGCTATCAACTATTAATTGGGTCGATCACACCCACTTACCCTTGCATAGAAATCACACCGCACAAGCAATTGCAAATTAAGTGGAAAAGTTAAGGACCACTTGCCTCATCATGAAGTTATTTTTTCTCAAGGGAAGTGTGTTCATAAAATCCAATTCCACATCAGCCATAGCCCAAGTTTGAAAATTTCCTACCAATGGAAAACATTTTTGATCAACTATTCACATGAATGTTAATTTGAGTGTTTTGAGATTGATCAAGGTTTTACTATATCGTGTAAAGTGAGATTTTGCTTCATGGTGTCGCTATTTGTTATCAACAGTTCTCTGATGACATTAATGTCATTAGTGGTGTCCATGTCTTCTATGTTCTCAATATTTTTTTTGTTTTTTTAGAAAAAGCAGAGATATGTTACTTATCAATCGAATCAGTCATACAAATCTAATCGGGAAAATGATCAATCCAGCAGTGGTTACCCCAAGACTTCCCAAAGCTCGTCAGTCGATGGGCTTCGAGATCAAGATGAAGGAAAAGTTGCAAGATGAGAGGGACTCAGCTAGAGACCAAATTTTTCTCAGAATAAGCTCAAACATCTGTGAGTCCACACCTTTATTTGACAGGGCATTAATGGCTTCAAGGCAATCCGACTCCAAAACCACATGATTCCATCCTTTAGCCTGGGCTCCAGCATCCAAAGATTTCCATGCACTGCACTTCAACAATTTGGTCGTAGCATTGTCGGGCAATGAGCCCCATCCAAATCCTAGACCCTGCCGAGACAACATCTGTGCTAATCACGTATAGTAGATGCATATAATCACTTATACTAATGAGTATGAGTATCTCCGGTGTGCCAATATGTACCTGGGTAACCCTTTATAAGACATCTTATAAAAAAAAATTTATACCTCCGCTCCACCAACAACATCAATTTAACGATAATTAAATAAAAGGAAAAAAAAAAAACTTAGCGGGGGCATTATCTATCGGGTCAGTCCATGCTCATAAGAATTGCCTGACATTTATACGAAACCAAAAAAGAAGAAAAAACTCAAAAAAACAAACAAACAAACTGGAAACAAGTCTCCAGACCAGGCTTCAGCGTCAGGCCCAATCATTAGATATCGAAAAAGTGAGTCCAATATTATCATGATCCCTCCAGTGACCCGCAGCCCACGGGACGTACATGCGTAGTAAAGGTAGCAGGTGTCTCGTGCATGCAAAACGGCGTCGCTCTGCGCCGAGCTCCCGGGCGAGTGATGGGCCGTCGCGTGTCTCGCGACAATGCCGTGCCGGGATCGGCGAAAGGCGTGGAACCGCGACGCGTGGCGTCCGCTCCCGCCATCATCCGTATTTCGTCCCCACATGCAGGATTCGCTTATTCTCTGGAAAAGTGCAAAGCGTAGGGACCAGACGATGGCGTTTCGCTTTTCTCCGCCCGCCAGGTGTCGTTTATTTCTCTCCCCCCACCCCCCGCGCTTTTTAACAATTACAAAGAAAACTAAATATATTATTAATTAAAATAAAAAAATACTTTCATTATCGTTCAAATCAGTAGATCTGGCTTTACACTTTGACAATCCCGGGTAATTTGCTTTAAATGATTCCCAATTCTATTTATAAAATATTAAATTTCTAATTATATCTTTTTAATCTTTATATCTGATCATCATCACATAGTTAATAAGCCAATCAATGCAAATCCTATTAGGTGGAGATTCTCAAATGCAAATCATCTATACTACATCACACGAATACTATCACAAACCTTGATATACAATTTGTTTCTTATTTTGTGTACTTTATCAAATTAATGATAAAATTAATTTATGTGTAAGATAGTCACTTTCTTGTGGCATATGAACTAGATCATCGAAGGTTTGACCACCATTCAAAAGGAATTTGTAAGGCTAATCAAGGGTATGATTACATGATGCAGATTTCTAAAGAGAAATGGGAATCGACATACGATGGAGGGACGATACGAACACATGACCACAAACATTGTGGAGTGCATCAATAACGTCTTCAAGGGGCTTCACAAGTTACTTGTAACTAGTTTAATTCAGTAGACACTTTATCGTTGTGTAAAGTACTTCGTAGAAAGAGGATGAAAAACTGGTGATGAGATTCATCAGAGGCTGCGATACACATGAGAGTTTCAACGAGAGATTACCAAGAATAATGATGAATCTTTCGCTTATCGAGTGCGATTGTTCAACTGAGAAACAAGTCGATTCAAAGTGAGAGAGTGTTAGGACCCCATCATTGTTGGTTTCGGCCACAATAAAAGTGCTTATTGAGACAGATCCCAACAAAGCAAATGTCAAATTCAGTGGATCATTCGCATATTGTAAGGGCACAGTAGAGGTGCGTGGCAACACAAATCACACAAAAATGGAGAAAAATGGATGAACACAAAATCTTAACCTGGTTCGGCAATTCGCCTACATCCCCGGGAGAAATAGGGGGTCATCGCTTTCATCGATCTTCTCCGTATGAAACTCAATGGAGGATCACAAAATTCACATCTACTCCTTACAAATCATGGGATTACATCCCATTTTATAGATGAACAAAAACAACCAAACATTCCTTCGGTGGTTGAGGTAGCTCATATACCCTTGAGAAACACGTCCTGCCGCCTGCTGCTCGTCCATGAAGGCTGCTGTGTCGGCTGAGTTGGCTGCCAACCAAGGAAGCAGTGCACCAATTGTTGCCGACAAAGAAGACTCCCAAATTAGGGAGTGACCCCCACAAATCCCCCCCCCCATCACAACCAATTTGGGGAAGAAACAATACTTGCGGTCTCCTTGCATGCATTGAAAACTTCATCGGCAAATCAAACAAACTTCATGCTAGATTACGTTGCACTTCCACTTTCTTCAATCGATCTCGGGCTGATTATGGTCCCCATCAAATGATACAACCCTTTGGACTTTTTCCTAGTAAGCATCGCTGCATCCCCACGTAAGACTTTCAACACTCCACCTGCTATGGAAATCTTGTACCCACTACTGGAAAATAGCCTTATACCTACAATTTTCCCAAAACCGTGGGTATAGGTATTGTATGGGAACCTATACCCACTTTTTACAAAAACCGTGGGTATAAGCACCCCTATACCCTCAGTTTTCCCAAAACTGTGGGAATAGTCACCCCTGTACGAACGGTTTTCACAAAATCGTGGGTATAGGTATAGTATGGGAACATATACCCACAGTTTTCCAAAACCCTGGGTATAGGGTAGTTTTTCGAGACCTATACCCACGGTTTAACAAAAAACCAGCGCTAGCCCAGGAAAATCATTGCCCAAGGTTGTCATTCAAATTGTTGCCATTTGACGTTGTTAAAAGACAAAAAAACAATGATTATACTGAATCATCAAATCAAAAAACGATAATCATTATAATAAATATAAAAAATTCTAACATGATTTTTATCCAGGATGCAGGCTGACGACAACCTAACTTGATGAAGTGCCCCCCGTGAAGACGTCAACCCTCCAGACACCTGCAGCCGCCTCGAGAACAATGCGATCCACCCCGAGTCGCAGGTCGCCTCGGGATGACGCACCAGACACCACCGCCTTTGGATGGCACACCACCGCCTCTAAAAACACCATGTACGACAAAGCGACAAACAATGAAGGGGGTGGCACCGCGAGAGATGACCGCAAGGAAATGGCAGCGACGGGAGAGAGAAGGTGGTCGGTCGCCCCCTCCCACTAGTTGCCCTAGCCCATGGACTAGCGGAGATTGCCTTTGGGCCGACTCTAATAAAAACCGTGGGTACATGGTTGTTTTTTTGAAGACCTATACCCACGGTTTTAAAAAACTGTGGGCATAGCTTTCCCGCCTTTTGGCGGGAAAATTTTTTCACACGACACAAAATATTTTTCACGGGAACACCTATTCCCACGGTTTGCTACCTATAGACACGGTTTATATAAATATATATAACTAAATATATATTTATATACCAATAATCCAAATGGGCAAGTGGTTAGGTGTGGGAGGAATAAACGAGCGGTCTAGGGATCGAATCCCACAACCGCATTTTTTTTTGTCAAAGTTATACCCACGGTTTTAAAACCGTGGGTATAGGTGAATGACCCGGTGGAATGGTGAGTGACATAGTGGACTGGACCCTTACCCAGGATTTACTAAATCGTGGGTATAGCTAAGGGGCTATACCAACGCCTTGGTTGCCCACGGTTTCTTAAAACCGTGGGTATAGCATATTCCCATGGTTTCAAGGGCTATACCCATGGTTTCAAACCATGGGTATAGAGAAAATTTACAATAGCGACCCTTTCGCATCAAGCCTACTTAATGATAAAAAGTTCCATCTCATCCTCGTAATGAATTTCATGTCAGCCAGTTTACGTACTCCTATATCGGGTGTCTTCAATTTCACCATCCCGACTCCTTGAACATCGCATGTTGACCCATCACCAAGTCTCACCAAATCTCGCACCTGCTGAAAAGTGTGAAACACACCTTTCTTCATACATATGTGCACCAAGCTCCCCGAATCCAAAACTCATCCGTTTTCCTTTGGATTTTGAGCCTGCACGTTCTTCTTTTTTAGAAATCGACATTCCCGCTTCATGTGCCCGTATCTTTTGCATTAACGACACTGCACTTCTACCCATTCAACTCTCCCATCTGACTTCAAGATTCTTGTTGTCACATAGACTTCATCATCTGCCGATAATTCTATGATGTTCGCAACCTTCTCTTTGTCTTTCTCTTTCCCAGCAACGTACCGTTTACACTCTCCACAGTCTCTTTTATAGCGACCCTTTTTCTCACACCAAAAACATGTTATTTAACTAGGACCATGTCCCCTTGATTTTGGATGCCATTCTTTACCTCCTGACTTCCGATATCGGCTCCTCCCACGTTGATCATCTTGCATCACCATGATTTTCTTGCCTGAATGTGTCGCGGGTCTTCAGAATGCCTCTGAATCTTGAAGCGACGCCATCACCTCGTCCAACTTCAATGTTTCCTTCCCCATGAGCAATGCAATCACAAGTCCATCAAATGAACTTGGTAGTGATGAAAAAAGAAAAAGTGTTTTGTCTTCCTCTTCAAGCTTCACACCGAGCCCCAATAATTGTACCAAGATCTTATTGAATTCATTGGTGTGATCCAACAAATTTGTTCCCTCATCCATCCGCAACTAATACAATTTCTTCTTTAAGAATAATTTGTTGGTGAGAGACTTCACCATATATCGTTGATCCAACTTCTTCTAGATCTCCTTTGGTGAGGTCTTGTCCAACACTGAGTATTTTACGTCGTTCTCCAAACATAATCGAATTGTGCTGATGACCCGCATCTCGAGCTTTTGCCACTCATCGTCACTGGTTTTCTCAAGCTTTTCTCCGATCGACGGCTTGATCATGCCCTACCGCACCAGAATATCTTTCATAGTGCTTATCCACAGACCGAAATTATTCTAACCATCGAACTTCTCAATCTCAAATTTTGGTAGTGCTCTGCCACCAGTCATCGTCGTTGTCACAAAACACGATCACCACTGTCGATGTTGCACCCTTATAAAACCACTTAATGGTGTGAGAATTTTGAAAAACTAACCGTACGGATGCGTTTGGAATGGTTGAAATATTTGGAATCGACTCTGGGATCGCAAAAAACTGAGTCCGATTGGCCGAAATATTTCCAAAACAAATTCAACAGTCCAGATAGCTTCCTGACGTGGTGATTACGTGGTGGTGACATGGCATGCCGGAGCACCTACCAGAATCTCTCCAAGAATTTCTCTAGCTACGTGAACAATACCCTCTTCTTCGACACGAGGTTACTGTTCACCCATGGTTTGACCAGAACTTTGATCGGCTCTACAGGTCTTGTTTCAACTCCGTTTTCAACACCGCTTATGCCATTGGAATTGTGTCGTTGTCCTCTTCACAGATCAGCCCTCAAAAAAAAATTCTAATCTCTTTTAGTTTTTTGTTCACTGGAAAACTCGTCGTCGCCTCGCCGTTTCAAACTCCCACCCTTTGGCACCCTCTGATACCACTTGTAAGGGTGCAACAGAGGTGTGTGGCAATGTAAATCACACAAAAATAGAAAAATAACAGATGAACACAAAATTTTAACGTGGTTCGATAAATTTCCTACATCTACGAGAGAAACATGGGGTCGTTGCTTTTATTTCTCTCTTTTCCATATGAAACTCGATGGAGGATCACAAAATACACATCTACTCCTTACAAATCATGGGATTACATCCCATTTTATAGACGAACAAAAACAACAAAACATTCCTTCAGTGGTTAGGGTAGCTTATATACCCTTGAGAAACACGTCCCACCGCCTGCTGCTCGTCCACGAAGGCTGGTGTGTCGGTTGGGCTGGCTGTTAACCAAGGAAGCAGCCCACTAGTTGTTGCCAACAAAGAAGACTCCCAAATTAGGGAGTGCCCACCCACATACTGTATAAGACATGAACGCCATGACCATCAAAAATTTTCCAAATAATTTTGATAATGAAATACGTCAAAACCAAGAGGAGATATTTTCACATTAAAATTTTTAGGCTTAGACCAACACCTCCTTATTTTAATGTTCATAAATTATATTTATTATTTTTTTAATGAATTTCTTGTTTTCATAGTCAATTGTTTTTATGGTCAAACTTGTAAAAATTGGATAAGTCGGGAACTTATTGCGACAACCTACTGCATGTGTAATGTACTTATCATGTGAAGAATTTGTACTAACCGTAAAGGTCAAGTAACCATGTGGAACCTACCACACATTATACTTCGAATGACAACATGAACAAACCACCTATCATGCGTCAGATGAGAAAATTCTATCTAAGTATTAAATTGACTACGCATTGATGAACCTACCATGCATTGAAGAATCAACTTATCGTATGAAATACCAACCTAGCATATGACAGGTAAGAAAAATTACTCCAAGTCTTATACTGATAGTGTCTATATGTACTTGTAGTAACCGTAAGAACAATTACCTACCACATGAATAGATGTACCAATTGTGAGTACAAAAGAAGTGACCGTTTGAAGTAAAGAAGCCACCACATCACTACCACAAATCTAGGTAATGGATTCACTGACTTTTATCAGTGCTAAGTAGAAAGCGCTGATAAAAACCGCACCTTTATCAGCGTTAGCTAAAAGCATTGACAAAGGTGTACCCTTTATCAACATTTTTTTAGTGTTGATAAAAGATATATTTATCAGCGTTATTCTTAACGCTGATAAAAGTTTTTAATAAAAAATATTATTAATATATATATAATTATTTTATTTGTATTAAAAAAAAGTTTATTTATATACATTAATTAAGAAACGCATGTTTATAATTAATATATATATTTTAATAATTCAAATATATATATATATATATATATAATGTTTAAAAAGGTATTTATAAGATTATAAATATATATATATATATATATAAAGAATTATAAAATTATAATAACTTTTTTTAAATAATAAATATATTTATTATATTTATAATTTTATATAATTACTTTCTAAATATATTTATTTATAATTATAATTAGATAAGTAAATATATATTTAAATAAATATTTGTCTCCAATGAATTTGGTCATTAAATATATATATCAAGAGATAATGATGATATTTATAAACATGATTGACATTATTTATATTTATACATTGATGCGTGAGTACGTATAATTGACGTTATATGATCATTATTAGTTTATTTGTGGTCATGATTATGGGTTTCTATGTTCCAAATGGTAAGATTACCTATATTATGATGACGCATGTATATGTTATATATTCATGACTCGTGAATGTTCATTTATATATACATTGACACTCTTATTAATCATGCTTTCCATATATGCGTGATGACTCGTTTTTTATAATCTATACCTTATTAGGTATGATTCATTCATGTTATACCCATTAACTTTTTATGTTATCATAAATACTTATAAAATCATAATTAATATATTCAAATAATATATATATATATTATATTTATAATTATAAAATTTTAATTATATATAAATACTTTTTAAATATATTTATTTATAATCATAATTATAGCTATATATATATTTAATTAATTATAAAATTATAATAAATACATTTATTATTAGTTTATATATATATATATTTACATATTAATAAATAAAAATACATAAATATAGCAGTTGAGGGCTCACTTGAGTGGTAAAGACACCCCATAATGCTACATCAGACCTGGATTCAAATCTGAGTGGGAGAGAATTTCCACTGGTAAGCTATGATGTAGCGAGGAGGTGACGCAGGCATGACGGTTCACTGGTGGGCTATCCCTTGGGGGGACTATTAGGTGTGTGGGGGAATAATTACATTAAACACACACAAATATTTATAAATATATTAATTATAATTTTATAAATATATATAATTTTATAATTATATATAATAATATAAATAAATTATTAACATTAGTTCTTTATCAGAGTTTGTTTAGCATTGATAATACTACTTTTTATTTGCACTGATATAGACTTGTTTTATCAGTGCTTTTTTAGCACTGATAAAGATATCCCATTATCACCACTAAAAACGCTGATAAAACTACTCTATCAGTGCTTTTTTGAAAGCACTGATAAAAGGATTATCCATTTTTTTAAAAGAACCGTAACCGGGTGTCTTCTTTTGCACACCTTAAAATTCTTGCGGAAGCTGACCGTTGTCAAGCCACCATCCTCACCGAACCCCAATGTTGCCCTGCTGCCGCTCTTTCCAAACCCCGCTGCCGCCTTGCTGCCGCTGTTGCTCTCACTGAACCCCTACCACCTCACTAAACCCCATCGCCACCTTGCCCCACTGCCTCGTTGGACCCCACTGCCGCCTCATTGAACTCCACTTGTCGGTGCATCTCTCTTGTAACTTTTCTGAACATTTTTGAAGAATCAAGACCTTCAAAACTAAAGCCATGCTATTCAAATCTTATTTTTATGTATTTCTCAATCGATTTTCTTCATGGTTCACTTTTATTTTTGTTATTCTCGAACAATAGTGTTTGCGACACCCCCTTTATGTTATTCTTGTAAAATTTGTTGTGTCTCTAGTTATGGTCTTAGGTTCTTTAAATTTAAATACGATTTTAGTAAATTGATATGGTCTAGTTATGTGATGAGAAATTTGGTTCGGAAATTTTTATTTAGTTGTGATGAATGAAGTGTTGTAAAAGGTGCAAGGCACAATAAGGCGCAAAGTCCGTTTGGGGATACAACACGCGACGCGCGCCTCTCGAAACTAAGGCGCATTCCAAAAAAAAAAAAATTAAATATTCACTGAATTTCAACATACTCTAAATTAAAAAAAAACTTAAATTCAATCAAAATAATAAAAATTATATATATATATATATAGAGTTTCTAACAAAACCATAATCAAATAATCAATCATCGACTCTTCAACCTCAATGCATTTGCTATCCAGTGCGTTTGTTGCTGCGTGGTGGGTATTTTTTGAGATTTTTTTCTATTTCTTATAGAGTTCCGTTCAATTATTTTTTAATTAATTCATTAATTTTTTTGTTTAATGTTCCAGACAGTACACCCCATTTGACCACCCTTTTTTGAGGAAGTAACACCTATTTCAATCCCGTGGAACCCTGATTTCCTCCCATACAACACCAAATACGCACCCCTCCACCCACCATTTTTCACAATGGATCCCCAATTTCCATCCCATGTAGCCACAATTTCCACCCTCATCGCTGATTTCCTTCCCATGTAGCCCTCAATTTCCATCCCAATGTCACCCTAATTTCCACTCTCACACTGCCACTTTTTAGAAAGGAGGGCTATTTTTTTCAGGGGGCACACCATCACAACTCCTTTCACCTTAGAACCTCCTAAGATGGCACATGAGGCATGTTCCTTTGGCGTGCCTCAGTGAGGTTTACTCGCCTCACCTGCGACGAGGCGCTCCAGGTGCGCCTCGCCACACCTCTTGCCAAGGCGCCCTAAGGCGAGCGCCTTTGAAAAAACTGAATGAATGTGATCTACCAAAATTTGGATTTTATGTTTTGGGTATAATTATTGATTTTTATTATAAATTTTTTTATAGGAAGGAGTTTGAGTGTTAATATAGTAATGATGGTATTTGGGTTTGTTCAAGAGATAGATGTGAGGATGAGAATTCCTTGGAATTTTTGGGGAAATTTTCCGATAATAGTTTATGTTTCAATGATTTGGTAATGGATTATAGATTCCTATTGTAAATAATTTATTTTTTTTTATTTTTTTTAGTCATTAGTTTTGATGGATTAGTCAGTGTATTCAATCCAAAGGGTGACATAAGTTTCATGTAAACACTAATAAATACATTCATTGGACTAATGAGAGATGAATTATAGGAGGCAACCTGAAGGGTGACATAAGTGAAACTGTTACCATGTAATCCAAAAATAGATATCCTATGATAATCCCAAAGATGAGAACATGTGGTAAAATGGGTAAGAAAGGTGGTGACCCTAGTTGAATATGAATATTGAATGTTGGTTGGTAAAGTTCCAACCTCTTGAATTGAATATTTATAGTTTAAGCTAGGAAAGTTCCAAGGGGTTTTTGAAAAATACCTTTGTATCCTATGGTTTTTTATAAAAATGATCTTCCTTGTGATTTTTAATAAAATACACCCATTTAAGATTCTCAGTTTATATCAAAAAATTTAAAAAATAAAATATTTCCCTATATCTTTTCAAAACCTTCAAATTCAAATTTAACTTCCTAAAAGTGTTAGAGAAGTATTTCTATCCATTTAAAATTCCACTTCAAAGCCCCTTCTTAAATTTCAAATTCTAGTTTACACACAACATTTTAAATCTAGCAACTTATTCCATTAAAAAACATTTACTCACATCACTATATTAAATCCCTTAGGTCTCATGTAACAACCCTGATTTTCTCAAAGGTGCGGATTGTTGTTTGAAAAAATATAATTTTTTTTAATTTTTGAAACCATTATTATATTCAATAGCCTCATTTTCTATTATTAAAATGGTTTTCAAATAATATATTTTTTTTCAATTGTTACATTCATTAGATGTATTTATAAATTTCCTTCAATAAGTTTTTGATCATGCGGGATGATAAACCATTTTTCAATCTTTCCGTTTTCTTTCAAAAAATTCATGAGATCAATCTTCAATTTAAAATATTTTTTATATTTATTTTGTTAAATATTAATATTATCAAATCAAATAGGATGAATATGAATAAAGAATTGATGGATTCCAATCATATGAAAAAAGAGTACGAAGATGGAGTGAAAGAGTTCATCAAGTTTGCAAAAGATCATGCATATGACCCTTCTCAAATCCTTTGTCTGTGTTTACACTATTGTTATTCAAGACTAATTAGTCCATAGGAGTTGGAAGAACACTTAGTATATCATGGAATATATTTAAGTTATAAATGTTGGAATAAAAATAGGGAAAAGAGAATGTAGCTAGTGGTTGGGATAACACTGCATTTTATGGACAATCTAATATGATTACAAGCGTGGAAAATAAAGAAGACTGTATTGAGGATGTGATTATAGATGTGAATGACGATGAAGATAGTATTTAGGAAATGATAAGGATAGTTGAATATGAACTTTGTGATTTCCAAAAATTGTTTGAGAAGTTAAAGAGTTGTGCAAAGACGCCATTGTATGATGGTTGTGCTAAATATACAGCATTGTCAGCCACATTGAAACTGTATAATTTGAAATTAGGAAACATATTGAGTGAAACCAGTTTTAATGAACTACTTTATATCTTGAATGATATTTACCCAAAATATAATGAGCTCCCAAGCTATACATATGATGCTAAATGAATTCTACACTCGATTAGTATGATCTCTGAAAGAATACAGGCCTACCTGGATGATTGTATATTGTTTCGCAAGGACCAAAAATCACTTAAAGAATGTCCAAAGTGTGTTGCTTCTTAAAACAAGAAATATGAATTGGGTTCTATGAAAGTTGTTTGGTACTTTCCAATCATTCTAAGGTTTAGGTGCCTATATGGAAGTGAGGAGACTGTTGGTCAATTGACGTGGCACGTAAATACAATAATAAAGATGGGAAACAATGTCACCTGAAATACTCTCCTTATTGGAAGAAAATTGATCATGAGTATCTCGAATTTGGAAATGATCCGAGATACCTTTGTCTTGTGTTATCTTTAGATGAGCTGAATCCTTTTGGGGTTTTAAAGAAGCACTCACAATACATGACCAATTATGTTGGTAAATTATAACTTTTCACTATAGTTATGCATGAAATAAAAAATAAATCAGGTTATCTACATTTATATCAGGACCAAAACAACTGGGTAATGATATTGATGTTTATTGGGATTCCTCGGTCAAGGATTTGAAATTATTCTGGGATTCAGATGTTATGTTGAATAATACCTACATAAATGAAGTATAACATCGAGAGCCATGTTATATGGGGTGATAAATGACTTTCCTGCTTACGGAGGATAGAACATTAAAGGAACTCAAGGCCGTCCGATTGAAAATAAGGTACATATTCAATTAGGTTGAAACATTCATCGAAAACTCTATTTCTAGGACATCACATATTTATACTCTGACGACATAAGTACTGATATTGGACAACATCATTTGATGGAAGTTCAGAAGAACGTACAACACTGTCTCCACTAATAGATGTTCAACTCTTTGAGAAAGTGAAAGATTTGGGAAATAATTTTGGTAAATAATTTTTGAAAAACCTTAAAAAAACCAATTTGAAAAAGAGATCAATTTTTTTGAATTATCATACTAGAATTATATGTATGTCATATATTTTCTTGATGTTATGCATGTTGAAAAAAATGTATGTGATAGTGTGATTTAAACATTAATAAATGCACCTAAAAAAACAAATGATGGAATTAAGGATAGGTTGGACATAGTTGACATGAGAATATGGGAAGATTTGGATCCATTGAAGGGTGAAAAATTAACTTTTCTTCCTCTAGCTGCTTATACTCTTTCCAGATAGGAGAGATATCAGTTTTAAAACTTCTTGAATGACATAAAGGTTCCAAAGGTGTATTCATCTAATATAAATAATATCATTTCAATGAATAATTTAAAGTTAAAGGGGTTGAAATCACATGACTACCATATTTTGATGCAAGATCTAATTCCTATAGCTTTACATTGCATTTTCCCCAAGAATGTTCATCATACATTAACCAAACTCCATTTCTTTTTCAACGCTATATGCAAACTAGTAAAATTGAAGACTATAGAAAGGGAAATTATCATCATGTTATGTGAGTTATAAATATTCTTCCCACCAACATTCTTTGATAAGATGGTTCACTTGATAGTTCACTCAGTGAGAGAGATTTGACTATGTGGTCATGTACACTATAGATGGATGTACCCCATTTTATATTATGTTTCAATGAGAATTATGTTACGATAGTATGATATATAAATATCATGAAAATATTCTCATTAGGAAAACCCATGCACACAAGGACCTTGAAATGTTCTACAATCGGATAAGTATCAGGGTATATATAATAATATTTCACTATCCAAACATATATCAAAACAAATTAATTATTTTTATTAATGTTTTTATAGTGTTCAAAACAAAAAAATGAAAAATATTGTGGTTATTATGTTTGTAAATTTATGAGATAGATCATATTCCATTAACAAACTAGCATCCCTAAAGAGGTTTTTTTAAAGATAATTACAATTTTATTTAAAATATTTATTTATCCTTTATGTATTTACATTTTTCCAGTACTAATATGACTGTAAAAAAAAAATCGTATTCGCAAGATGATATAGATTTGATTAGAAATTAATGGGTAGTATAACTGATGGAAGAATGTACACAAATAACATGAAGATGTGACTTTCATAAAAGTAATGGATTATTTCATATTTATGTTTAATTAATTTCTTTTTAGTATTACTCACATAAGAATTATTTTCTTATATAAGTGGATTATTTTGTTCGAGTTGGGGTGGTTTGTTTGAAGTTTCTCATGCTCATGAGATATTGGACTTTGATTATGCAACTGAGATAATGAAAAATAAGAAATGGGTCAAGAATGTATACAACCATCATGAAAAGGTGAATTCATACTACTTATTTAATTAATTTTTTCATTATTTTATCTACTATTTGTATGTTAATTTAATTATTATTTTTATCTAATACTTATTTTTTTTACAGATCTTTTGGGATGACATATTTTGCTTTCAACTTTCTACAATAATCCACAAAAGAGAAAACACGTTCCTTTTTTTAATGTTACTATGCTTTCCATTGCTTTTCTTTGTCGAGCTACTAACACTGCATATCGAGTCGATGTTGTTAGATGAAAAACCTGTCTCATTGTTGAAAAACAAAAGAGTAGAGGAAGCTCTCATTCCCATTATGGTGACTTATTGTGATATAATTAGAAGAAGAGCTTCCTCTACTATTATAGTTTTCAACAAAAATTTTTTTTCGGATAAGAACATCGACTCAATATGCACTGTTGGTAGTTATACAAATAAAAGCAATGGTAATTGGGGTAAAATTTTCATTTAGGATAGTTTTGAGACTTTGGGATGTGTAGAAATTAGTCGCACCTCAATCCGACACACGGTGTGACCGATATGACTCCAAGTGGTTATTTTTATTTAAAATTGATGTTAATTTTAGTAAAAAAATACAACTCACATATTCAAAACTAAGAAAAAATATTCATATTATTTTTATAGTTTATTAAAATTATCCATAAGTCATTTTGACTTATAGGAATTAGACACACATTAATCTAATACACGATGTGCCTGGTATGGCTCTAAGTGTCTGTTATTAGTTTAAAATTGACATTTTAGTTCAAAATGTGTCACTCACCGAAAACTATGAAAACAAACTCAAATTGTCTTGATAATTTAGTAAATTGATTCATAAATCATTTTTAACTTATAGGAATTGGTCTCATGTCAAACTGATACACGATCTGACCAGTATGAGTCAAAGTGAATGTTTCTAGATTAAAATGAAATTTTAGTAAAAAAAGTGACCTACTGAAAATTGAGAAAATGAATTCAGATTGTTTTAATACTTTAGGAAAATGATCTATGAGTCATTTTTGAAGTGTAAAAATCACCCACACCTCAATCTGATGCACATTGTGACCAATATGACCCCACGTGTGTCTTTTAATTTAAAATTAACATCAATTTTAGTAAAAAAGAAAACCGACCTACTGAAAACTGATAAAACATATTCATATTGTTTTGATACTTTATTTTAATGATCCATTAGTCATTTGAGACGTGTTGAAATCAGAAACACCTTAATCCGATGCATAGTGTGATCGGTATGACTCTAAGTACATATTTTTGTTTAAAATTGAAATCAATTTTAGTAAAAATGACAATTAACCTACTCAAAACCAATAAAATTAATTTGTATTGTTTTGATACTTTAGGAAAATGATACATAAGTCATTTTTGATGTGTAAGAATCAACCACACATCAATCCAATGCATGGTGTGACTGATATGACTCAAAGGGAATATTTTTATATTAAATTGACATTAATTTTAGTAAAAAGAATAAGTAAAATTTTGAAAATTGAGAAAACACATTCAAATTGTTTTGATACTTTAGGAAAATGATCTATGAGTCATTTGGGATGTTTATAAATCACCCTCAAAATAATACAACACATGGTGTGACCGGTGACATGTTCCTATCATGAGGTGTGACAAAAACAAATATTACCTATGTTAAAATGCAGTAAATTAGATAACCTTGGTTGTCTCTAGAGATTAGGGCACAAAAATTATGTTTTTCACTTAAATTTGAGAAAGAAGAATAGGTTTTTTTTGAAATTGTTTGAGTTTAAAAATAAAGCAAGCAATTGAAAATAAAGTTTGAATACAAGTGGATGAAGAGACTGATGGGGTTAGGGTAGGATCACCTTTTTCAATGTCATCATCATCATAAAAATCATTTACCCTCTTCTTGTTGAATAATAAATGAAAGACTCCTCAATCAAGTTATCAATCACCCTTGGTTGAAGAAAGAAATGGAACCCACTTCTACGTGCATGTAAGTTCATAAATAAATCCCAAACAACTAAGGCAAGTCCTGATTGGAAATTTTTTATCCTTATAAATATAGAAATGATTCACTCATTTCACACATGTTCTAACGATCTCTAGATACTCACCACCTAACGCAATATGCTTGATCGAGACAAATTACACTAAGCAGAGGGAGTTAAAAGTTCTTCAACCAAATATATAAAAAATGAATACACCCAAACCAAAAAAAATCACATTAATAGAATAGGGAAACACTATAAAAAGAAATAATTTAATAAAAAAATATATTTTTTACATTAAAGTTCAAGACTCTGATATTTCAAAAGTGAAACTTTACCTTCACCGATCAATCAAAAGATTTACCCCTCCATGTGATGGCTAAGAGAATTGAAAGGGGAAGAAGAGAGAATATTAGAACTAAGAAAAAATAAAAGAGAAAATAAATATCAATTAAATAATCCAATACACTAGCACATCCCCTATTTAACCTTCTTCAACCACCTTGAATGGAAGTGAACACTCATATATATAGGGTTGAGGGGCGGAAAATGTTCCCTCTAGATTCATTATTCCGAATGTTTGAGTCATGTTCACATCATAAATGGATGAATATTGGGTAGGTTACCTAGTAAAAGTTATTCCCCAATCTATTTATCATGTTTCCACAAAATATAAGTATATTTTGACATTTTTACAAAACATTATCCCCATATTACTGATGAAGACCTTTTCTGCCCGAGGAGACTGCTCAACTACCTTGACTTTAACACATGAAATGGATACCTTAATGATCGAATTTATTTATGAAATTTAATTTGATAATTCACCTATGAGTTACATTTCTATTACAGTTAGAATAAATTAATTTTGAGTTACGTAGGATAATATATAATTCCATTAATGAGGTTGGGTCCGTTCGGTCGGCCAACAAAATTGCTTCACTTCATTGATTTTTTTGGGCCATTTTGTTTAGAATTGGGCCTGGGTCCAAAAAAAAAGTCGAAGACCACAAGCAATGAAAGCCTATAAAAAATAATCATTAAATTTGGATCAAAATTGTAACCTTTATTCAAAAAAATAGAATCTTCAGAAAACTATCAATTTTTTCGAATTAACCAATTTTCACAATTAAGCCCATAATTTACCAAAAGCACTAAAATGATACAAATCAGATCAAATTGATTAATTAGTAGGGGTTGAATAATTGAAAAACACATAAAAAATAATTAAAATATTATCTCTATAAATTCCTTCATACTTAGAACTTGGACTCCTGGACAAGTCAACATCAAAATCGAATCAATGCAAATTCAAAACACATGCTCATGAGATCGACCAATTCCATAGAAAGAAACAAAAGATATAATTCCTCATCAACAATTCTTATTCCAAGTTCTAAATTTATATCATTTAATATTTTTACTCATCATTTCTCCTCCCATTCACATAAGACACCTTCCTCATGTGAATTTTCTGTTATCTCATAAATGTTAATTTTCAGCAAGGATTTTCTCATCCAAACCAATGCAAGAGTCACCATAGGATTGATAAATTTCTACTTATGAACCAGATGTGAGTCAAGGACATGTTATTATCATGAGGACTTTGTAGGGTTTTTCTATGGATTCTGGTTGGTAGAAATTTTATGTGAAAAATTCTGAGGCCTAATGAGGAGGGCTTGGATCTTTTTGAAGAAAAATTGCAAGATTCTAATTTTCACTCAAGTATGGTGTCCTCCTCACTCCCATTAGTATAAAATCAGCCCCATCATCATGAAAAATCAAGGAAAGTGTACACCATCCATCATTTCATCATAAAAAATTTCTATCTTTTCAAACATAATTTTTCTTGAATGTTCCAAAAAAGGTACAACTTTCTTCTTCCATTAGAAGCTCTAGAAAGGCACAAATTCTATTATCATCAAAGCTATAGAAAAGGTATAGATTTCAAGAGAGTGTTTTCTTAGAAGTAAACACATCTTTCAAAAATTTTATTTTTCGCCTAATGTATCACCAATTGAGGTAGCACAATACAATACATATTCCCCTCACACTTGAGTTCAACTAGATCATGCAATTTCACTTTAAAAGTAGGCTGGATAGGGAAAATTGACTTGTAATATGGATGAATTAACATGTTGTTCATGGATTATAAGGCCTTCAAGGATTAAATGTACAAGGAAGGATAGAATTAAAAGAATTATTTTGAAAGGGGGGTTTAAAAAATAAATAAGTGACAAAATTATTTAAAACACAAGTACCTAAAACCCTCAAATTTTGAAAGGAATAAATAAAATTCTGGTCAAAGAAAGCATAGTTTGGTTCTCTCATGATGTGAGATTAATGAAAATAATACGACAAAAAGGGTTCATAATTCTTACAAAAAGGTGATTTCAAAGATAAAGATAGTGAGATATGGCACATGATTCAAAAATCAGAGTAATTTTCATGAAATTCCCAAAGAATTGAACTTGAAACAAATTCATTTTCAAAATTCATTTAAGATTAGTTTCATGGAATAAATTGGTTCACTCATTTACATGGGTTTCAAAAATTTCAATGATAATCGTTTTAGCTCAAAAGTTTCAAAAACACAAAAAAAAAAAACAGAAAAAGAAACACACAAAAATCTGAAAAACACAATTTTTTTTTGTGAAAATAAATAAAAAATTAAAATCCTAATCTAGAAAGGTTACCTACCCCATACTTGAATGATTTAGTGTCCATAATTCATTCAAATATATTTAACATGTATGCAGATTTTAAATTTAATCATAACAAGAAATAAAATGTAAAGGAGAGGTACGACCTGATGAACTTTATTAATAGATAGGTTGGAGGAGTGTGATATCCTCCACTAGATCTGATTGAATGGTCCTATGGAATTTTTCAGCCTGTGTCCATTAATAGAAAATGTCTCCTACTCCCCATCCTTCACAATCTCCACAACAGTGAAAGTATATACATGAGTAACTATAAATACAACCTCCCATTTAAAATGAAGTTTACCTAGCATCTACTTGAGTCTTGAGTTGAATAACAACATTTTTTCTCCAATATGGAAGTCTTTAAGTTGGATCAACTTGTCATGAGCCACTCTTGTTCTATCATTGTAAATCCTGGAATATTCCAAAGCTTCTCTTCTAATTTACTCAAGCTCCTACCACTACAATATTATCTCTTTCCCAACACTTTCAAGATCCAAATTCATCTTCTTAACTACCCAATATGCCTTATGATCCAATTCCATAGGTAGGTGACAACTTTTCCCACAAATAAATCTATAAGTACTCATTCCAATAAGGGTTTTGAAGGTTATCCTATAATTCCATAATGTGTCTTCCAACTTGTGGCTCCAATCCTTCATGTTTGGTATAACAGTCTTCTCCAAAATTCCTTTTATTTCCCTATTGGATACTTCATATTGATCATTTGTTTGTGGGTGATAGGGAGTTGATTTTTTATGATGCACCCCATAATTCTTTAGAAAATCCTCCATTATCATATTGAAAAAGTGAGTCCCTTGATCACTGATGATGGATCTAGGCACTCCAAACCTAAAAAATATGTTATCCCTAACAAAATCACAAACAACTTTAGCATCATCAGTCCTAGTGGAATTTTCTTCTACCCATTTTGAAACATAATCAACTTCAAGCAAGATATAAGAATTTATAAATGACATTGGGAATGGTCCCATAAAATCTATCCCCTAGACTTCAAAAATCTCACAAAAATTTAGTGTTTGTTGAGGAATTTCTTGTCTCTTTGAAATGTTTTAAGAAAACTGACATTTTTGATGTAACGTCCCAGTTCCGGAAGCCACCCAGAGGTTCCCCATACCCAGTTGGTCACATGGACTCAAGCACATTTCCCCGAACACCAGAGTCTTCCGACTAGTAGCGAGGGCCTTGGGTGTGATAGTGGGAAAACTATGCCCCCATTTTCAGAGTACACAACAGAAGTAAACAAATATATAAAATAGCAAAAGGAGTAAATATCCAAAAATAGTAAATAGTGGAAAACTAGAATAATAAACAACTGGAGCACACACACACACACACACATATAATGATTCATGATACATATGTCTAGGAAAGAAGGCAAACAAGTCACAATGCTGGAAATACAAGCAGTACTAAACCAAAGTGAAAAAGAAAACAGATAAACTCCTCATCATCGCAAGCCATGGCTTGGTCCCATGCTCTCCAGCTCCACAGCAAGTCAAGTACCTAAAGTAGAAGGGCACTTGCCCTTATCTATACCTGCAACAATATAATCTATTTGGGCCCAAAAGCATGACCCAAACAAGGTGTGAGACTAAATACCAGTAGAAAACTACCCAAATATCTGTGCCTAATAGTCAATGAATATATGGCAGGTAAAGTATAGAAAACAGTAAATAGGAAAGTACTCAGTAGTAAACAGTCCACAGTTTCAACATCAAGCAACAGTTAATCAAATAGATAAACACAAACATGTAACCCTCTGGGAAGTACTCACGGCCATCCCCTCTGGTCCTACCTAACAAGTACAAGAAACCCTCATGGGTAGTGCACTCGGCCTAACCCCTCTGGTTCGGTATATAAAGACTCTCTGAGGAAGCACTCACAGTCAATTCCCCTTATAGTCTAAGGTAGTCAGGAACTCTCTAAGGAAGCTCACACGGTCAATTCCTCTTATAGCCCCAAGGTCAAGGACTCTATGAGGAATCTCACTTGGTCAATTCACCTTATAGCCCAGGTCATTCATAGACTCTCTAAGGAAGCACTCACTGTCAATTCCCCTTATAGTCTAAATAGTTTAGGAATAAAATCAATGACTCTCTGAGGAAGATCACTCGGTCAATTCCTCTTATATTCTAAAGCAGACAAGGACTCGCTGAGGAAGATCGCTCGGTCAATTCCCCTTATATCCCTAAGTATTCCTAGGATCTCTGAGGAAGCTCACTTGGTCAATCCCACTTATAGACCAAAGTTCTCAAAGACTCTCTGAGGAAGCTCACTCGGTCAATTCCCCTTATAGTCTACTACACCAGGTTCTCACAACCCTGTGTAGGTCAATGAGCATAGCAGTGTAATATGGCCAAATAAAACTATAAAACTACCTGTCTAAATAGTATACAACATAAAAAGAATGTTAGAACACAAACTCTCCATCCTATAGCAATAGGCATGGAAACCAGGCAAGGCAGCCAAACTGGCTAAACAAGACCAGACAATCGTAAAGAGAAAATGCAAGGGAAAATACATCCAAAGCATAGAAATCAACCCTATTCAGATCCAAATTACCTCTACACAAGAATACAAGCATGGTAGGAAATCAACAGGGGTACAATGGTAAACAAGCAATACCCCATTCAAGAGTATTAGTGGAATTTGCACATAATACTCAAAGACTTTGAATGGAAAGGCACAAACCACCTACCTCAGGGTTAGGAGATTGCTATATGTGAACCTTGAAGCTTTAATCTCCTTAGAAAATCAAAGATATACAAAAACATCTAAAATATTCAACCCACGATATCTCACGAGAGAGGAGAAATCAGAAGATGATGCTCTATGAGAAGAGAGAACTCACCGATGCGATTCCAACGCAACCAATGGTGTTTGATTCAGAGGACGGATGCATGCTCGGAGGTTCGTCGAAGATCTGTGGTCGTACAATGCTCCTAGATGAGACAAATGAAGAAGGGGGTGTTTCTGTCGATTAGACACGACCTTGGTGCGTTTAATGAAAAAAAGAAAGTACACGACATGTACTTTTGAAGTACACAGCGTGTACTCACCTTTTCCATAATCCGCTTTAAGCGGCCTCCAAGTCACTCCCACATGGCCATGTGTGTGGATACTACACGACCAGCACACGGCCTCCTACGGCAAGGAAGTACATGACATGTACTCATAAAGTACACGACATGTACTTAGAAAATTTCCAGAATTTCCTTTTTCCTAAAAAACAACTAGAAAAGGAAAAACATACCTGAAAAGAAGATCCAGGTTTTTAAAAACTTCCCCCATTAAAGAAAATTTTCCCTGAATTTCCCTAGTGCAGCATAGAAGAAGAAACCCCGAATAGCTTCGGCCACTGTGATTGCACGTCTGCCTCCCTCTCCCAAGTCTCGTCCTGTACTTGCCCATGCTTCCAAAGCACCCGTACCGGAAGAAAAGACCGACCATAGAGAACCTTCGTACTATGATCGACGATCCGAATATGATGCTCCTCAAAGGGTGCATCAACTTCCAACTTAACCTCCTCGGGTTGGAAGACGTGAGACAGGTCTGAGAAGTAATGTCGAAGCTGAGAAACTTAGAAGACTTCATGCATAGCTCGGTACCTCTGAGGTAAATGAAACCTATAGGCAACTGGCCCAACTCTCTCCAACACCTCAAACGGCCCGACGTACCTCAGCAAAAGCTTACCCTATCTCTTAATCCTCTTGTGTCCCAACCTCGGTGTGACACGCATGAAAACCTGATCCCCGACCTCGAACTCCAGAGGCCGTCTCCGCTGATCAGCATAAGACTTTTGTCGAGACTGTGTAGTATCCATCCTCTTTCGAATCAACTCTATCTGCTCTGTGGTTTCCTGAACAAGATGAGGTCCTAGCAAAGCTGCCTCTCCTGCCTCCAGCCAACATAAGGGTGATCGACAAGGTCTACCGTAAAAATCCTCATAAGGTACCATCTTAATAGTTACTTGAAAACTATTATTGTAGGAAAACTCCACAATAGGTATACGATTCTCCCAAGAACCTCCAAAATCTAGAAAGCATGCTCGGAGCATATCCTCAAGAACCTAAATCATACACTTGGACTGGCCGTCTGTCTGGGGGTGGTAAGCTATACTCAAAATTACCCATGTACCCAAAGCCTTATGAATCCCCTACCAGACCCGAGAAGTAAAAAGTGAATCCCTATCTGATATAATGGAGTGTGGAACTCCATAAAGATGTATGATATCTTGGATGTACAAACGTCCTAGCTCATCAACACTGAATGTCTCCTTGATTGGAAAGAAGTAAGAAACCTTCATGAGTCTGTCAATGAAAACCCAAACAACATCATTCCCCCGAGGAGACCTCAGAAAACTGGTCACGAAGTCCATCGCGATGTCATTACACTTCCACTCGGGAATGTGTAACTGCTGTAAAAGCCCTGCTGGTCGCTGATGCTCCGTCTTCACCTGCTGACAAGTGGAACATCTCATGACGAAACCAGAAACATCCCTCTTAATACCTGGCCACCAATACTGACAATGCAGATCATGATACATCTTGGTGACACCAGGATGAACTGCCCAAAATGAGGAATGAAAGTCCCACATCAGCTCCTCGCGTATGTCTACTGAAACCCATACATGCCCTTGGAAATGCAATATCTCCTCCTTGCCTACTGTCCATCCAGGAATAGGGTCATCTCCCAACACATTCTCCCTTAGGAATAGTCCTTCAGAATCTGATAGCTTCCACATTTGAACTCGATCAAGAAGAGTGGAGGTAATAGCTACATAAGATATTAAAGTCTGCCCCTGTCTATCGTGCACCTCCAAATGCATCTCAGAGAATAGAGCCATAATCTTCCACTCACTGCTGGCCTCCTGAAATGCCTGTATCTAAGTCCTCCTACTCAACGCATCAGCCACTACATTGACCTTCCTAGGTGTATAGGCAAGCTCAAAGTCAAAGGGCTGTAGGTACTCGACCCACCTCCACTGTCTTAAATTCAGATCACACTGAGTTAAGTTATACTTGAGATTTTTGTGGTTGGTGAAAACCATAAAATTCTCTCCCAGAAGATAATGTCTCTAACATCATAGGGCATGAAAAACAGCTGCCAACTCCAGATCGTGCGTCGGGTAATTCCTCTCATGTGGTCTCAACTGCCAAGACCCGTACGCAATGACTCCATCTCCCTGTATAAGCACAGATCCCAGCCCGATATATGATGCATCACAGTAAACGATATAGATCTTTCCCAACTCTGGAAAGACTAGCATCGGGGCTGAAGTCAACCTCCCCTTTAGCTTCTGAAAGGCTGACTCACAAGAATCTGACCATAAGAATTTTGCACCCTTCTTAGTCAGACCCATCAGCGGTGCTGCTAAGAGTGAAAAGTCCTATATGAAATGTCTGTAGTATCTAGATAGCCCTAGAAAACTTTGCACCTCAAAGAAATTCTTCAGATGCTCCCAGAAAACTACAACTCTCACTTTCTCTGGATCTACTGATACTCCTTCCTCTGAGATAATATGACCCAATAAGTGAATCTGATCCATCCAAAAGTGGCACTTTGAGAGCTTAGCATATAACTGATGCTACCTCAGTGTACTAAAAATGATCTCAAGATGGGTAGCATGTTCGTGTTGAGTGTGAGAGTACACCAAGATATCATCCAAGAAGACCACCATGAAATAATCCAAGTATGGATGGAACACTCGGTTCATTAGTGCCATGAAAACTACATACATGTTTGTGAGACCGAACGACATAACCATATACTCTTATAGACCATACCTGCTCCAAAAGGCTGTAAGAGGTATATCTGATGGTCTAACGTGAAAATGATGATAACCGGACCTCAAGTCAATCTTCAAGAACACCCGGGCTCCTCGAAGTTGATCAAAGAGATCATCAATCCTCGGCAAGGGATATCAGTTCTTGACCATCAATTGGTTCAACTTCTAATAGTCCACACAAAGCTTGAGGGTACCATCTACCTTCTTCGCAAACAGGACAGGCGAACGCCAAGGAGAAGCACTGGGCCAGATGAAACCCTTTGCCTGCAAATCCTCCTACTGTTTTTTGAGCTCCTGCAACTCTGGTGTAGCCATCCTTTAAGGAGGAGTAGACACCAGTGCCACTCCTGGAACAAGCTCAATAGAAAAGTATACCTCATACTCTGAAGGAAAACCTGAAAAGTCCTCTAGAAAGACGTCCCTGAAACAATCCACCACTGGAGGAAAGTCCAACTGTGAAGTCCCCAGGTCATCCAGATACAAACTAGCAATCTGGGCTGTAACTCCTACCAACCCATGATGCTCTGGACTCGCTCTGCTCGCCTGGACATCCCATTCACCCCTATGAAGAAAAGATCCACCCTCTAGTGATACAAAACTCACCCTACAGTAATAACAATTGACAACTTCCTGGAATGGAACTAGCCAGTCCATTCCAAGAATGACATCATAGCCTGTCATCTCTAGGAAATAGAGGTCCCATAGAAAGTGAAATCCACCAAACTCTAGTGGGAACTCCATGCACTGATGTACACTAGCCGTTCTAGTCCTCAACGGTGTGTCTAGAATCAAGATATTGGCAGAGGAAAAGATATAGAGCCCGAGGTTCTCCACAACAGCAACAAATATAAATCTATTGAAATACATTATTTTGAAAAGAGATGAAGATGAAAATGAGGCTACTAAGATCGTACCTCAAACTGTGGAGGGTCCGGGATCTTTCTCCTACCAGGTCTGCTCCACTACAAAAGTCTGGCCTATGCTGCGACCCTGTGACCCTGCCTGACCACTCTGAACTAATCAACCCTAATGTTGCTGAAGAACTGGTGACTGACTACCACGACCATGACCTTCACCTCAGCCCAAACAGCCAGAAGAACTCCAGTTCCCAGACTGGTGAGAAACTGGTGGTGCTGCTCCAGAACACGGGGTCATAGAAGAACCCCTGTCACCAGCTGCTGGTGAGAAGAACTGAAAAAATCACTGAAGATGGACCATATTTCCACAAGATAGACACTCCACTGGGTCTCTCGGTCAATGTGACCTTGTATGACCGCTTATCCCACACTGGTATCACACCACCTAACTACTGGAAGATGCATCCCACCTACTATGATCTCCTCGTGCAGCCTCCCAATGGAACTTCCTACTAACAGATGGCGGAGCACTAACTCTAGATGCCGAATCGCCCTGGATCAGAGCTCTAGAATCCCTCAGATTGTGCTATGTGATCAGTGCTTGGTTGACGATAGAAGATATCGAAGTCAACTTGAAGATGTTCACTTGAGATCAGATGTCGTTCCTCTGACCATCCTGAAACTTTCACACAAGGAACAAATCATCACCTCTTGGAATAGGCATGAAACACTGTAACTATGTGAAATGAGAGGAATACTCCACAACAGTAAGAGTACCCTGCTCTAGACTCATGAACTATAGGTATCGACCAGCCCTCAAGGTCTCCAGATAGAAGTAATTGTAAAAGATGCACCAAAACTCTTCCCAAGCCATATTCTTCTAGCGGCCTGCCTATGAGATCACATCCCACCACCTCTTGGTAGAGTCTCGGAGCATGTAGGTAGAGAGCTTCACCCTCTTCTCTGGAGGTATCTCCAGATGCTCGAAAATTGTCAGCATGGATTCTATCCATGACTCTACAGCCTGAGGTCCTCCATCCCCTGAGAAATTAGGAGGATGCTGCTGCTGGAAGACACACGTCAAATCAGCCATTGACAGGACAGGAGGCAGCGCTCCCTAAAAGGTCTGCATCATCCTCAGAAAGAACTCCCTAAAATGTGCATCCAAACCTATGTTAGGTACAACAGCTGGTGCCAAGGTTGGCACAACTGGAGGATCTACAGGTAGTCCCTGATCAGCCATGTCTGGTGTCTGATCACCATCTGGCAACTAGCACACAACCAGAGGACGTCTCGGTTGCATGACTCTGCAAGGTCAAGCACACACCTTAGATCAAGGTTATAAAGGACTGAAAACAAGGAGTGTAAGAAGGGAACAAGAGAAATAAATCATTCAAATTTTACAAAACATGACTACACGGTGTGTAAATTTCCTTCACGGCGTGTTCCCTTAAGTCATTTACATGGGCGTGTACTCCTGCCTAAGCTGGTCATGTAACACCCCAAACACACGACATGTTGTCTTAACAAACAGCGTGTACTTAAATCATATTCTCCTACCTGAGTACTTCTACACGGTTAAGCCACAAGGATCTCCTAAGACAAGACTACACGACATGTTCACGGTAGACACGACATGTACTAGACAAGCTTCACCTGGACTGTGTTGTTAGTGACACAACCTGACACATGACTCACACTACACGGTGTGTTCTGAACGGACACAGCGTGTTCGTGAAGGGATAACACCGGCCCGTGTTGTTCGTGACACAACCGGGTACCTGGGTCAGACTACACGATGTGTTCAACGCAGACACGAGATGTATATATTAAGGTCTTATGCATCCGTGTTGTTGGTTACACGGGCGGACACAGGGTCGACACTAAACGATGTGTTTGTCTGGTACACGGTGTGTTCCCACCGGACCTTCCCCATCCCGTGTCTCTACCCACATGGCCTATGACACAGTCAGAGACTATATGGAATGTACATAAAGTACATGGAGTGTACTTAAGAAAAACAGTTTCTTCTCAAACAGAATAACACATGGCGTGTACTTAACACTACACGGAATGTATTCTAGGTTTTTCTAGACAGTAAGCCTCAAAAACTACTCCAGAACCCAGAAAACACTAAAACAAACACTGAAAGTTCCAAATTCCGATCCATGAGGGCCCATACTCCCCACAAATCAAAGTCTGGCATCTTATATATGTTATAACAAGGCAAACAGAGCAATGATCCACCAAATTATGGTCAATGAGGGCCCATAACACTTCATGAACCAAAGTTTGGAATCCATTCAAGAAAAACTTTACACAAAACAATACCCTATCAAACAACATGTATTTTATCAAGGAAACTATCACAACAGAATGCATATTTTACACAACATCTATCACAACAACATGCAATCACTAATGCATCCTAGATGGCATGGAAAAAATGCATGACATGTGATTTCTATCAAGTGCCTATATGATGCATGAGATGGCATACCCTCATCTCATTGGGTTGTAATAGAAATAAAACCTCAATAATATCAACAACAACAACACAAATCATGTGAATCACTCAAGGTGAAATCAAATCAACTGTAATAATTGAAAAAGCAGAAAAATTGCAATTAACGAGGTAGATTGACTTTTCCCTGTACATGGGTTAGCTACTCCCGGGCACAAATTATTACCAAGTACCTATTCCTTCCTATCCTTGGCTAAAGGCTCCAAACAGTAAATCAAGGGAAAATAATTCCTCTGATACCACTTTGTAACGTCTCGGTTCCGGAAGCCACCTAGAGGTTCCCCGTACCTGGTTGGTCACATGGCCTCAAGCGCATTTCCCCGAACGCTAGAGACTTCCAACTAGCAGCGAGGGCCTTGGGTGTGATAGTGGGGAAACTATGCCCTCATTGGCATAGTGCACAATGGAAGTAAAAAGATACATCCAATAGCGGAATCAGTAAATATCTAACAACAGTAAACATCAGAAAACTGGAATAATAAACAACTAGAGCACACACACACACAGATATATATATATATATATAATGATGCATGATACATATGTCTAGGAAGACAGACAAAAAAGTCACAATGCTGGAAATACAACTAGTACTAAACCAAAGTGCAAAAGAAAACAGATAAAATCCTCAGCATCGCAAGCCATGGCTTGGTCCCATTATCTCCAGCTCCACAGTAAGTTAAGTACCTAAAGTAGAAGGGCGCTTTCCCTTATCTATACCTGAAACAATATAATCTATTTGGGACCAAAAGAATGACCCAGGGTGCGAGACTAAATCCCAGTAGGCAACCACTTGAAGATCTGTGCCTAATAGTCAGTGACTATATGGAAGGTAAAGTACAGAAAATAGTAAACATGAAAGTACTCAGTAGTAAATAATCCATAGTTTCAACGTCAAGCAAAAGATAATCAAATAGCTAAACATAAATAGGTAACCCTATGAGAAGTAATCACAACCATCCCCTCTGGTCCTACCTAACAAGTACAAGAAACCCTATGGGTAGTGCACTCGGCCTAAACCCTCTGGTTCAGTATATAAAGACTCTATGAGGAAGCACTCACAATTAATTCCCCTTATAGTCTAAGGTAGTCAGGAACTCTCTGAGGAAGCTCACACGATCAATTCCTCTTATAGCCCCAAGGTCTAGGACTCTCTGAGTAAGCTCACTCGGTCAATTACCCTTATAGCCTAGGCCATTCATAGACTCTTTGAGGAAGCACTCACCATAAATTCCACTTATAGTCAAAACAGTTCAAGAATAAAATCAAAGACTCTCTGAGGAAGCACACCCAGTCAATTCCCCTTATAGTCTAAATCAGACAAGGAATCTCTAAGGAAGATTTCTCGATCAATTACCCTTATAGTCCCAAGTGGTCCTAGGATCTCTGAGGAAGCTCACTCGGTCAATCCCCCTCATAGCCTAAAGTGCTCAAAGACTTTTTGAGGAAGCTTACTCAGTCAATTCCCCTTATAGTCTACTACACCAGGTTATCATCGCCCTGTGTAGGTCAATGAGCATAGCAGTGTAATATAGCCAATTAAACCTACAAAAATACTTGGCTAAACAGTCTACAACATAACAAGCATATCAGAACACAAACTCTCCATCCTACAGCAACAGGCATGGAAAATAGGCAAGGCATCCAAACTGGCTAAACAAGACCAGATGGTTGTAAATAGAACATGCAAAGGCAAATACATCCAAATCATAGCAATCAATCCTATTCAGATCCAAATTACCTCTACACAAGCATACAAGCATGATAAGAATTCAACAGGGGTAAAACAGTAAACACACAATACCGGGTTCAAGGGTATTGGTGGAATTTTCACATAATACTCAAATACTTTGAACGGAAAGTCACAAACCACCTACCTTGGGGTTAGTAGATCGCTATATGTGACCCTTTAATCTTGAATCTCCTTAGAATGTCGATTATCTAAAAAAACCTCTAAAACGTTCAACCCACGATATCTCACGAGAGAGTAGAAATCAGAAGATGATGCTCTAGGAGAAGAGAGAACTCACCGATGTGATTCCAACGCAACCAACAATGTTCGATTCGGAGGACGGACGCATGCTCATAGGTTCGTTGAAGATCCACTGTCATACAACACTCCTGGATGAGACGAACGAAGAAGGGGGTGTTTCTGTCGATTAGACGCGACCCCACTGCATTTAATGAAAAAAAATAAAGTACATGGCATGTACTTTGAAAGTAAATGGAGTGTACTTGCCTTTTCCGTACTCCGCTTTAAGCGGTCTTCAAGTCACTCCCACACGGCCGTGTGTGTGGCTACTACACGGCCATCACACGACCTCCTGCAGCAAGGAATTACACGGCATGTACTCATAAAGTTCATGACGTGTACTTAGAAAATTTTCAGAATTTCCTTTTTATTCAAAAATGACCAGAAAAGGAAAAAAATACCTGAAAATAAGATCTGGGTTCTTACATTTGACACCTTTTAAAAAATTCATGAGTGTCTTTAAAAAGGGTGGTCCAATAAAGTCTAGATTCTAAAACCTTTCTTGATATCCTTTGAGGTCTAAAGTGGCCTCCACAAGCTAAAGTGTGACAAAACTCAAAGACATAACCAATTTCACTCTCAGAAAAACATCTTCTTATCACTCGTTCATTGAAAATCTTCCTAAGAAATGGATCAACCCAAATGTAATATCTAGATTTAACTTTTAGTTTTTGAATTTGGTGATAATTGAAATGAGATGGGACCTGAGATGATACCAGATAATTGACCATGTCATCATACCAAGGAACTTCTCCTTCAACTAAGTACAACTTCTATCCTGGAAGGTGATCATTTAAAAGTTCTTTTTCTGGAATTTCATCTTTAGCAGTGTTGGGAAGTCTCCTTAAATGGTCAGCCACTTGGTTCTCAGATCCCTTCTTTTCCTTGATTTCTATGTTGAACTACTATAATAGTAACATCCATCTCACTAGCCATGATTTTGCTTCGACCTTCTTTATCAAGTACCTAAGAGCTGCATGATCAGAAGACACAATGAATATAGTTCCAAGCAGATATGATCTAAATATTTGAGAAGAAAAAACAACTGCTAAAAACTCATTTTTTGTGGTTTTGTATTAGAATTGAGCCGAAAACAAGGTTTTTGAGGCACAGGCAATGACTTGTGGCATGCCTTCAATTTGTTGAGAAAGAACTGCTCCAACTTCTTGATTATAAGCATCACAAATTATCTCAAATGGTTCTTCCCAATTTGGTGGATTCATTATGGGCAATGTAATAAATATCCTCTTTAAATCATCAAAGGATTCCCTACATGAACCATTGAAATAAAAATCAGAATATTTTAAAATAAATCTAGAAATAGGGAGAGAAATCTAATTGAAATCTTTAATAAACGTCCTGTAGAATCCTACATGTCCTAAAAATGATCTAACATGCTTTACACAAATTGGGTAAGGTAAATAATTTATCACTTCAATTTTTGATTTATCAAATTCAATACCCTTTTTTTAATTTACATTCACAAGTACAAATACCTCTCTCAACCCTTAAATTACAATTTTAAAAATTTAAAACAAGATTCTTTTCAATGCAGGTTTTCAAAACTTTTTCCAAATTTTTCAAACAATGGTCAAAGGAATTTTTAAAAACTGTGAAATAATCTAAGAATAGATCAAATAAATATTTAATGTGATCAGAAAAAATACTTAATATAAACCTCTAAAATGTACATAGAGAATTACATAATCCAAAGGGAATCCTTTTTTATGAAAAAGTACCGAAGGGACAATTAAAGGTTGTCTTCTCTTGATCCTCAGGAGAAATGGGTACCTGAAAATAACCTGAAAATCCATCCAAAAATCAATAATGAGTTCTCCATGACAATATATCTAACATCTAGTCAATGAAGGAGATGAGGAAATGATCTTTTTGAGTGACCTGATTCAATTTCTTAAAATCAATTCACACTCTCCATCTATTCTAAATTCTTATAGGGATTAATTCATTCTTTTCATTCTTCATAGTTGTTAGGCCAGTTTTTTTAGAACAACAAAAATGGGGCTAACCCATTGTGAATTTGAAATGGTATAGATGATCCCAGATTCCAGGATCTTCTCAATATCCTTCTTCACAACCTTCATCTAGGTGATATTCAACCTCCTTTTTGGCTCTCTGACAAGTTTGGAGTCTCCCTCAAGAAAAATTTTATGTGAGCATATTTTTGTGATTATTCTAGGAATATCACCTAAGATACACCCTATTTCTTGGAAATTATCTCTAAAAATATCAATAAATTATTTTTATTTGGTTTTATATAGATTATTATCAATTATCATTGGTAATTTCTCTCCCTCCCTAAGGTACACATATTTCAAATTAGTGGGGAGTGGTTTTAATTCTAGATCAGGGGACTACTTAAGGGATAAAACTAAACTGACATTGCCCACTTCCAAAGGTTGGACCTCCAGCACACAAGAAACCATATCATCTTCCTCATAATTTAAAAAATTATTAAAGAAATTAGATTTTATCTCTTTCTCCCACATGAAATCAGAATCTCCATTATTTTGGGCATCTATATGTTCAATGATATTTTCAATGGAAGAAGTCTCTATTAAGTCTAAGAATTCATGGAAAATGCCTTATTCTTTAATGGTATCTATACCAGATTTATGAGAGAATGGAAAGAGAGAGTGATCATCTGATGGGTGCCTCATGGATTCAAAAATATTGAAGTGGATAGTGCTGTCTCCCAACTCCACGGTGAGTTTCCCTTCATGGAAATTGATGATGGTTTTGGACGTATTCAAGAAAGGTCACCCCATAATTATGGGTGAGTGTGATGCGATCCTATCTTATTCCATATTCAACAAATAGAATTCATCTGGAAGTAAAATATATTTGACTTTCACTAGGACATCCTCTAGAACTCCTACTGGGAAAACTGTGGATCTATTTGCAAGTTGGACCACCACTCTTGTAGGCTTCATGCCTCCCATTTGCAAAGAAGTGTATACTAAGTGAGGTAATACATTAATTGAAGAACCTACATCAAAAAAATCATTATATAAATTTAAATAACCAATGGTACATGGAATGGAAAATATCACTGGATCATGACATTTGGTTAGAAACTATGATGTGATAAGGGATGAGACATTTCTTCCCAAGTTTATACTTTTATTCCCTTGAAGTATCCTCCTCTTGGTGAAAATATCCTTCAAAATTTTATCATAATTTTCAATTTTTTTATTTCTTTAATAAGGGGAATATTAATTTCCACTTTCTAAAAGGTGTCCTGAATTTCTTTTTGAATTGATTCTTCCTACAATTACATTGATTCAACCATCCTTGATGTAAATGGTGGGGGTAAGTATTTATTATCCCTTTGTTTCCTTTTAAATGATGTTTCTTGTATATTCCTTGACCTATCCTTATTATCATCCTATTTCTTCTCTTCTTCACAGTGTATTTTTATATATTTTTTAGAATTGAAAACTTCATTCTCCCCCAACTCGGGTGGTCTTGTTTCAGGATCAATGGTGTCTGGTGGTGAGAGTTATTTTCCACTTCTTGTTGTTTTCATTATGAAATTCTCATTTTGTTTTGGTATTGTTTGGGAAGTAATTTTTCCATGATTTTTGGTTAGGAAGTCCATGAGACTTTTGAACTTGTTGGACAAATATTTTATAGAATCTTTCAGTCCCTCAATCTCAGATATCTATTGTTGGTTATAAATTAGGGGTTGTGCACTGGTTGATGTATTCTCATATGGTCCTTGGAAATTGGGTGTTTGGTGGTAAGAAATATTGTTATAGGATTTATTTTTTTGAAATGACGGTGGATTTTGGAATTAGGTTTGGAATGGGGGTATAAATTGATTCTGATGATTTCTAAATCAATATTGAACTTGGTTATGCTCTATCTATTCTTGATTTTTTTTGGAACTAACTCGGCTGAAAGGACATCACACAAGTTTCCATTCCCAGTATTTTAGAACATTGGTCAATGAAATGATTAGGTGATGAGCATAAACCACGTACCTTAGCCTGTTTTTGTTGGTAACTCAATTTCTTTAGTGCCATATGTCTCACCGTACTTGCTATATAATCAATCTTAGATTCCAATAAATTTTATAGATTAGAAGTTCTTATCTCATTAATTTTTCTTGTACCAGTACCTCTTGTACCAAACTATTGTGAGTCATGGGAAATCTTCTCAATCAATCCCTTGGATTATTCTTGTAACTTTTCAATCAATGTGCCTCTAGATGACACATCAAGAAGGTTTATATCATTTTCTAGGAAGACTTGATAGAAAAAAGATAAGAAAGTAATTCTATTCAATGGATTGATGTGGGAAGATGGAACATATCTTTTTAAATATTTACCAATACTCATAAAGGGTTTATCTAGATGATTTTTTGATGGAATAGATCTCATTTTTAATGGCTATTCTTATACAGGTGGGGAAGAATCGTTGCATGAAACATCTTACCAATTCATTAAAATCATTCATATCTCTAGGTTGTAGACCATACAACCATTTTTTGGTTGCTCCTTCCAATTAGAATAGGAATTCCTTCTACTTCACTTGTTCCTCAACTACTCCATAGGGTCTAAAAGTTGTGAAGACATGTGTGAACTCTTTAATATCTTAGTTTGGATCTTCACCTACCAAGTCATGAAACTATGGAAGTAATGAAATCATGTTAGGTTTCATCCCAAAATCATTTCGTAACACTGGCATGGTAAGTTTATTGTTTTTATTAAGGAATTGTGGTGCAAAAAGGTCTATAAAAGTTAGGTTTTGATTTCTAGCCATGATGACATGCTCAGATTGAACACTTAAATCTTCACTCGAGTGTTCAAGAGAAATTTCCTCAAATTTAGATTTCAAATTAAGGTTTCTAAATATATCCAACAAGGTTCTTTAAATTTTAGGATCAAGGGTTAAAGGTTCAGTGTTTGAGGTTATAGTCATGCAATTATGAATAGAAAACAAGAGAAAATAAAGAAAGAATAAAAAAATGTTTTCATTACCTCCCTAAACACGGTGTCAAGTTTTGACACGTTCCTATCATGGGGTGTGAAAAATAAATATTACCTAAGTTAAAATGTAGTACAGTGGATAACCTAGGTTGTCTCCAGAGATGAGTTCCTAAAAATTACCTCTGTCACTTAAATTTGAGAAATAAGAAGAGGTTGTTTTTGAAATTGTTTGAGTTTAAAAAGAAAGAAAGAAATTGAAAATAATGTTTGAACCCAAGTGGATGAAGATAGTGATGGGGTTAGGGTAGGATCACCTTTTTCAATGTCATCATCATCATAAAAATCATTCAACCTCTCTTCTTATTGAATAATAATTGAAAGGCTCATCAATCGAGTTATCAATCACCCTTGGTTAAAGAAAGAAATGAAACCCATTCCTATGTGCATGGAAGTTCATAAAAAATTCTAAAACAACTAAGGAAAGTCCTAATAGAGAATTTTTTATCCTTATAAATATAGAAATGGTTTACTATTTCCACATATGTGTTAATGATCTCTAGACACTCACCACCTAACACAATATTCTCGATCGAGACAAATTGCATTGGGCGGAGGGAGTTAAAAGTTCTTCAACTAAAGCTATAAACAATGAATATACCAAAACCCAAAAAAATCACATTAAAAGAATTGGGAACCACTATAAATAGAAACAATTCAATATAAAAAGATATTTTTACATTAAAGTTAAAGACTCCTATATTAGAAAAGTGATCCCCACCTTCCCTGGTCACTCAAAGGCTTTACCCCTCCATGTGAAGGGTAGGAGAGTTGAAAGGGTAAGAAGAGATCATAAAAGAACTAAGAAAAAAAGAAAATAGAAAGTTGTTCCCCTAATTCTTTCTCACGATCCCACAAAATTTCATCATATTTTGACAAGCATCCAAATTTTTTTCCCTAGATTACGAATGAAGACGTTTTCTACCCGAGAAGATTTCTCAACTACCTCTACTTTGGAGCATGCAATAGATAACTTAATAAATTAATTTCTTCATGAAATTTAATTTGATAATGTGACGTGGATTCATATTTCTATTCCAGCTAGAATCACTTAATTTTGAGTTATGTAGGCTGAGATATGATTCTATTACTAAGGTGGGGTCCATTCTATTGGCCAACGAAATTGCTTCACTTCATTGATTTTTTCGGGTTAGTGTGTTTAGAATTGGTTTTGGGTTCAAAAGACAAAGTCAAAGCCCATGAGAAATAAAAAACTAAAAAAAGAATCAATCAATTTGGATCAAAATTTAAACCTTTATTCCCAAAAAATAGAATCTCAATAAAACTATCAATTTTCTAGAATTAACCAATTTTCACAATTAATCCCATAATTCACCAAAAAGAATAAAATGAAACAAATTAGATTAAATTGATTAATTAGGAGGGGTTAAATTATTGAAACACACATGTAAAATAATGAAAATATTATCTCTATCAACTGGTATAACTCCAAGTGAATCTTTTTATTTAAAATTGACATCAATTTTAGTAAAAAGGATAACTAACCTACACAAAATCAAGCAAACATTTGTATTATTTTGATACTTTAGGGAAATAATAAATAAGTCATTTAAGATATATAGGAATCATCCATACCTCAATAATAGGCACGATGTGACTGGTATGACTCAACATGCATCTTTTTATTTAAAATTGACATCAATTTTAGTAAAAAGGACAACTGACCTACTCAAAACCGAACAAATGAATCCATATAGTTTTGATACTTTAGGAAAATGATCCATAAGTAATTTTTGGCATGTATGAGTCAACATCACCTTAATCCAATGCACGATGTGACTGATATGACTTCTAGTGTGTATTTTTATTTTAATTTGGCATTAATTTTAGCAAAAAGAACAAGTGACATGCTAAAAACTGAGTAAATGAATGGTATGACCGGTATTACTCCAAGTGCGTCTTTTTATTTTAAATTGACATAAATTTTAGTAAAAAGAATGACTGATCTAATCAATATTGATCAAACTAATTTATATTGTTTTGATACTTTAAGGAAACGATTCATAAGTCATTTTAGATGTGTAAGAATCAGACGCACCTCAATCTGACGCATGATGTGACCAGTATGACTCAAAGTGCATTTTTTTATTTAAAATTGACATAGATTTTAGTAAAAATGACAACTAACATACTCAAAACCAAGAAAATGCATTCAGATTATTTTGATACTTTATAAAAAATGATCTATAAGTCATTTTTTATGTTTAGGAATCAACTGTACCTCAATCTGATGCACGATGTGACCGATATGACTCAAGGTGTGTCTTTTTATTTTAAATCGATATTAATTTTAGAAAAAATAACAAATGACATATTGAAAACTGAGAAAACACATTCATATTATTTTAATAAATTTGGAAAATGACCCATGAGTCATTTGGGACATGTATAAATCACCTGTACCTCAATCCAATGCACGGTGTGATCGGTATGACTCCAAGTGTGGCTTTTTATTTAAAATTGGAATCAATTTTAGTAAAAAGGAAAAATATCCTAATCAAAACTGATCAAATGAATTTATATTATTTTGATAATTTATAAAAATGATTTATAAATCATTTGATATGTATAGGAATAATACTCACCTTATTCTGACACACAGTGTAACTGGTATGACTCAAAGTACGTCTTTTTATTTAAAAATGAAATAAATTTTCGTAAAAAGGAAAAATGACCTACTGGAAACCAATAAAATTAATTCTTATTATTTTGATACTTTATAAAAACTATCTACAATTCATTTTTGATTTTTTGTAATCAACCATACCTTAATATGATGCATGATGTGACCGATATGACTCCCAGTGTGTCTTTTTAGTTTAAATTAAAATTAATTTTAGAAAAAAGAACAAGTGACATTGAAAATAAATAAAAAACATTCAGATTGTTTTGATAATTTAGTGAAAAGATCCATGAGTCATTTATGATATATAAGAATCTATGCACCTCAATCCTATGCACGGTGTGATTGATATGACTCAAAGTTCCCATTACCAGTTTAAAATTGAAATTTTAGTTTAAAATATGTGTCACTCACTGAAAACTAAGAAAATTCACTCTTATTGTCTTGATAATTTAGGAAAGTAATTAATAAGTCATTTGTGAAGTGTAGAAAATAGTCTCACATTAAAACGACACATGATATGACCAGTATGAATCAAAGTGCATGTTTCAAGTTTGAAATTACATTTTAGTAAAAAACCCAAGTGACATAATAAAAACTGAGAAAACAAATTCGAATTGTTTTGATACTTTAGGAAAATGATTCATAAGTTGTGATGTATAGGAATCAGAATCACCTCAATATCATGCACGTTGTGACCGATATAACTCCAAGTGTGAATTTATTTAAAATTAAAATTAATTTCATCAAAAACAACAATTGATATACTCAAAACCGTTCAAACACATTCGAATTGTTTTTATACGTCATAAAAATGGTCCATAACTCATTTGTGATTTGTTGTAATCAACCAAACCTTAATACAACAGATAGTATGACCAGTATAACTCCAAGTGTGTCTTTTTATGTAAAGTTGTAATTTTTTTAATGTATCATTTCATATTAATGATTTGTTTATTTATTTATAATATTACCAACATAAGATTTTTTTCTTATATAGGTGGATTATTTTTCTTGATTTTAGGTTATTTTTTTGGTAATGAATACCATGAGTGGAAATTTTTGAGATAGGATCATAGGTACTAAGGATGATGGAATATAAATGTTTTTAAATGTTTTTGGATAGTAATTATAAATGTAATTATACAAAAAATTGTTTGAAATGTATATAGTAGTGTTTTTTTTATTATTAATGTAAAATTTATTTCAATTAAATTATATATTTTGTTTACAGGTTACAGGTTGTTGTAGTGTGCTATTATACAATCAGCACACTACAACAGGTGGGGTATTTATCAGTGTTTTTTAGTGTTGATAAAGGGGACCCCCCTTTAAAAGTGCTTAGGTTAAAAATGATTTTTTATCACTATTAAAATCCTTTTTGTGCGATGTTAAAGGGAATATCTATAGTAGTTCATGAATTCATGAACCTACTGCATGGAAAAATGGACTAGCCACATGAAGAAATGAAGTAATCATGGCTAGTTATCATGTCAACTGACCATGCCAACCGACTGTGTGAAGTTGTTGTTCCAACTGATCCTACCTAGTTACCATGAGATGAATTAACCATGTGTAAGTAAATACCAACCAAACATGTTTAACTTATAAAATGATCCTTTTAAAATATCCAAAGACTATATCATGGAGCATTAATTATAGAGTTAGTGCAATTAAGGATGCATTGAATGTACTCTAATGACTACTTTGAGATGAAGTTCTTTTTAATACAAAGAAGTGATTATGGACAAGAGGTTGATGCATTTGATTTTACATAGAATAACATAGAAACATTCATGTGTACCTGTTCTATATAGAGGATTTTCTTAGAACACTTCACGACACTCTATTTTCTTGAATCCGTTGTGCCTTTTATTCAATCTCCTTTCAAAGACAAATTAAAGGACCCTTTTACAACTAAATCTATTCAGATTGAGGTAATATAGTGACCCATACTTAACATACATGGATATTACATCATTTTAGATGAATATTCCTCACATTACAAAAATAATTTTTTTTCGGGCCATAATAGTTTAGTGTCTTTGGAAACTTGGAACACATTATTCTAATTTGGTTAAAGATCTTCGTCATATTATTTAAAGTTAATCCCCATTATTACTCCTACTTAAAACATTTCTTCATAAACTGGGTAAAGGAAACATAAGAAAGGGTTGATCTCGAACACTCAGTAAGGATTAATAAAGGAAATACACAATCTTAACATGAACATAAGGGTATGTGAACATGATCATAACATTTGAAGATCACAACCTATATAAAAAGATCATAATCACATGGAATGACATAAATATTGGCAATTTATAAGACATAAATCATAATATAATCAATAACATAAGCCATGAAAACATAACATATGAATAGGACATGGAATTAAGGAATATACATCAACGTATAACATCGTGAACATGTATAAGTAGAAAAAACTTACCCATTAAGCTAAGGATATGAAATAATACCCTCTCATAGATTTATGGACATGAAACCAGGTCCACACATAATGTTGCGAACATGTAATGATGTTTATGCATAACATGTGAACATGAAATCAGGTTTACACATAAACTTATAGACATGAAACTAGGTCCATGAATAACATTGTGAACATGTAATCAGGTTCACGCATAAAATTACGAACACATAATAAGTTTCACGCATAACATTATGAACATATAATCAGGTTCATGCATAAACTTATAGACATTCAACCGAGTCCATGAATAACATTATGAACATGTAATCAGGTTTATTCATAATATCTATACTGATGAGTCATCCATCATTATCCAATGCATTGGAGGGAGATATAGGTCCCACCCATTACATAATACGTGTTCCATAAGATTATAAGCAATCATTATATCATAACCCATGAAATGAAATGGGTATCATAAAAATTTCATTATACCATTTATTATAGAAAAGTGATTGGCCTCAAAATCATTTCATCAAAGCATAAAAGGTTAAAATAAGTGGGTTTCAAAAGTATATAACTCATATAAGAGAAAAGGGTTTCGTATGCATCATTACAACAAAACATAAACCATTCAAGAAAGAATATGAATGGAAACTTTGGATCATTTCCCATAAGGGTATAATTAACATCAATGGATATCATCTTAGATGGAAAATAATTTCAAATATCTTTTAAAAACAATTCTTGAGGAAAATTTATTTTCTTCTTTAAAAATTATTTTTAAAATATAAAAACTTTAGAAAATCATTTTCTTTAAAAATGTATTGAAAACTTAGAAATAATTCGTGGAATCATTTTGAAAAACTTTTTTTAAAACTTATAAAATAATATTGAAAACATTTGTAAAACCCTTTTTTCTTGAAGAGATATAAAAGATGATTGAAAGCTTTTTTGAAAACCGTTTTCCTTGAAAACTTATTAAAGAAGCTTGAAAACCTTTTGAAATCCCTTTTCCTTGAATACATATTAAATAATATTCAAAAATTTTTAAAATTTTTTTATTTTAAAACACTTTGAAAAATTATAAATAAATATTGAAAACGTTTTGAGAAAAATTTATTTGAAAATAATTTGAAAACTTATAAAGAAATCTTGAAAACATTTTGAAAACCATTTCTTTGAAAACACTTTAAAAAATTATAAATAAAGTTTGAAAACATTTCCAAAAACATTTCTTTAAAAATAGTTTTAAAACTTATAAAGAAATATTGAAAATGTTTTTAAAACCATTTCCTTGAAAACACCTTGAAAACTTATAAATAAAGCTTTAAAACATTTTGAAAACCATTTCTTTAAAAACACTTTGAAAACTTATAAATAAAGATTGAAAACATTTTGAAATTTTTTTTTGAAAGAACTTTAAAAAATTATAAAGAAATTTTGAAAAAGTTTTGAAAACCATTTCTTTAAAAATAATTTGAAAATTAGTATGGAATTATTGAAAACATTTTGAAATTTTTTAGTAATATAAGGTTTTGAAAGGACATAGATTTTCGATCGAAGAGAGAGAGGTAAAGTCAGACTTTCTTAAAAACAATTTCTTAATCATCTTACCTAAAAAATAGTGGAAAAATGGTACCAATACATAAAGATATCATGAATATACATAGGATAATAAAATTCATGATCTCTCTTGATATATGGATCATATTTTTTCATTGATGGAAGCAAAATCATTAAAAATCTCGATAAAGGATGAGATTGTTTTAATAAACTCTTAACACTTGGTAACATTGAATTATACTCCCCATGTAAGAACATGAAATTAAGAGAAGCTTAAAATATCATTAAAATAATGATATTCCTGATTTAACATGTCAAAGGTAGAATATACACCTCATAGATAAATATAAATGCATAACATGACATGTGTCTCAAAGATGGAAAATTGAGACAAAATTAATTTACCAATTTGTTAACTTTTGAAACATAAAATACATGCAAGAAAGATCATAAAATGGTTATTAAATACCCATAAATTTAGGTATAAGAATAATAGAATACATTTATTGGTAGTATACACACTATATAAGCACTACGAGTAGAACATGAATTGTGTCTCACAAAAAATAAAAGTGGGATGAGAAAACCCTTAATACTTTAGTAACTTTATAATCGTGATCCCCATGAAAAAATAACATCAATTTAAAGCTTTTAATATAATTAAATAAAGTATATTAATGATATAACATTCCATAGGTAAGTATATACACCACAGAAAAGAAGAGAGTAGTGAATATGGCATGTACCTCACATAAATAAAACGTGAGATGAAATTCCCTTACCTTAAGTCTTGACTTTCTTCGTACACATTAAAACTTTCTGTATATTAAATATAAGTTTATTATACACCTAATATATAACCATATTATTATATTTAATACCATATATTATTTGTTTTTGACTTTATATTACCCGTTTATTAACAAATCCCACTACAAAAAGGTCATTAGTGGTATTTTTTTTGTAGACTAGCTGCGATTTAAACCGTCACCTAATAGTATAACAATGGTTAATAAAAGTTCCATGTATTGTACAGTCACTATTTATTTAACAGTGTATTTTTTGATTTCATGGAAGTTTTATTATGTGTCATTTTTGGAACATTTAGTAGTGGTTTCATGTTTATTTAGTGGCGGTTCTTTAATTAAAAAATATCTGAGGGAAATATAAATAAAATGAAACTAACCACCGCTGAACATATTAAAGGTGGTTTATTTTAGCAGAACTTAATTGTAACCACCACTAAAACATATTTTATTTAATTTATTTAACGGTTATTACTTAAAATCACTGCTAAATTAGATTTTTAAAAATTATTTAATAAAAATATGATCATATATAAGCCATACATCCACAATCATATATACAAACATCTACGATCATTGTAACCTCACTCTCAATCAACCCATACATTTGTAAAAAAATACCTCAGTCATCAATATATATATATATATATATATATATATATATTATTTCCAACAAAAAATTATTCCCAATATAAATCCATGTCACGATCTCCACTGCATCTGTCTACCTCCACATCATCTCATTAACTGAAACTGACCACATCATCTCATCAACTATAACAAAAAAGAAAAAAAAAATAAAACTAAACATAATAAATCAGAATTACATTGGAAAACCAGAAGAATGACATATATTAGAATGATCAACCTCCTGCCTACTGCCAGTATCTTCCACCTACAATGAAAACTAGAATATTTAATAAAGGAAATGCAAAAGCAAAAAGACAGAGAATATATTCAAAATGTTGCATATAAAATTTGTTATTTTTTAATCAAATAGAATAAATTATGACATAAAACAAATAATATATAACAAAAAACACTTTGAAAATATAAAATTACCTATTTAAGATAAGATTCAACAATTGAGAGTGAAAAGGGACAAGTAAATATTCTAATTTATTTTTAAAGTGACGTGTGATGTGCTTTAAATTGACTTAATAAACAATTTTTAAAGAATTTAACATCACAATACATCATATATTTTAAAAATAGCTCAAAAGTGGTTTTACAATGATTTCATATCAATATGAGGCCGTTTTCTATGGTTTTTATTATTCCACACATATTTTATTTTTTTAAAACACTAAAAATGTGTTTACGGCCATCACCTACAAACCATAATTCTAAATGACATGTTTTCAGTTCCTATATTTAAAAATTAAACCTATGGTCATTTTCCCATGATTTTCGGGCAATCCGATATTGTTTTCTGGTTTTGACCCCCCGACACTTGTTTTTAATGGATTTTGTACCTTTAAGAAGTGTTTACCGAGTAATTTCAACCACACCACATGTTTGATTGATGTGTTTTCTATGAATACACATAAAAAAAACTTAGTGGTGTTTGTCCCATGATTTCACATAAATCTAAGGTTATTTTCTATGGTTTTGACTATTCCACACACGTTTTAGTGTTTTAAAACACTAAAAGTGTGTTTAAGAACATCCCGGGAAAACCGTAATTCAGAATGAAATTATTTTGGTTCCTACATTTCAAAATTAATTATATGGTCGATTTACCTTGATTTCAGGGAAATTTGACATCATTTTCAGGTTTTAACCCCCTGACACTTGTTTTTAAATACTTTTTACCTTTAATAAGTGTTTAATGAGTAATTTTGACTACACCACATGTCAGATTGACATTTTGTCTACAATTATACATAAAAAAATTCAAAGGTGGTTGTCCCATGATTTCTCATCAATTCAAGGTAGTTTTTTATGGTTTTTACCATTCAACACACATTTTAGTGTTTAAAAACACTAAAAAAACATTTTCAGCCATATTGGAAAAACCGTAATTCAGAATGATGTTTGTATGATTACTAAACATCATAAATGACTTATGGATCATTTTACTAAAGTATAAAAACATTCTGATTTCATTTTCTCAGTTTTTAATTGGTTAGTTTTCCTTTTTACAAAAATAGATGTCAATTTTAAATAAAAAGACACACTCGGATCCATACTGGATAAATCGTGTATTGGATTGAGGTACAGTTGATTCCTAAAAATGAAAAATTACTTATTTATCCTTTTTTGAAAGTATCAAAAAAATAAAAATTCTTTTTCTTGGTTTTGAGTTAGTCATTTTTCATTTTTTCTAAAATTATTTTCAATTTTAAATAAAAAGACGCACTTGGAGTCAGACCAGTCACACCATGCACTGGATTGAGGTGTGACTATGTGATACACATATATAATGACTTATAGATTATTTTTATAAAGTATAAAAACAATCCAAATGCATTTTTCTCATTTTTTAGTACATCAATTTTCTTTTTTACTAAATTTTGATTTTAAATTAGAACCACACACATTGACTCATACCGATCACATTGGGTATCCATTTACATGAGACCAATTACTACATTTTAAAAATAAATTATGAATTTATTCCCTAAACTATCAATAAAATTTGAGTGTATTTTCTCATTTTCAATGAGTGACACTTTTTGAACTAAAATGTCAATTTTAAGATGATAACAGACACTTTGAGTCATATCAGGCACATCGTGTATTGGATTGATGTGAAACTAATTCCTATACCACAAAAATGACTTATGGATATTTTTACTAAAGTATAAAAACAATAAGAATGTGTTTTCTCAATTTGGATTAGGTGAGTTTCCCTTTTTAATAAAATTGATGTCAATTTTAAATAAAAAGACATACTTGGAGACATACCGGGCACACCATGTATCAAATTGAGGTTAATTTGATTCTTACACATCAAAAATGAAGTATGGATCATTTTTATAACATATCAAAACAATATAAATATTTTTTCTTATTTTTGAGTAGGCCATTTCATCTTTTTTACTAAAATTGATGACGCCTTTTAATAAAAAGATGTACTTGGAGTCACAACGGTCAAAAAATGCGTCATATTGAGGTGAAGATGATTCATACACATCTCAAATGAATTATGGATCATTTTCCTAAAGTATAAAAATAATCCAAATGTGTTTGATTGGTTTTTAGTATGTCACTTGTCTTTTTTACTAAATTGTCATTTTAAATTGAAAACATGCACTTTGACTCATACCGATCACATCGTGTATCAGTTTGATGTGAGACCAATTAATACATTTCAAAAATAAATTATGAATCTATTTACTTAAATATCAAGAAAACATGATCATGTTTGCTTATTTTTCAGTGAGTGACACTTTTTGAACTAAAATATCAAATTTAAACTGATAACTGACACATTGAGTCATACCAGGCACATCGTGTATCATATTGATGTGAGGCTTATTCCTACACATAAAAAATGAATTTTAGATCATTTTATTAGTGTATAAAAATAATTGGAATATGTTTTATCAATTTTGAGTTTTTTAGTTTTCATTTTTACTAAAATTAATGTCAATTTTAAATAAAAAGAAGCACTTGGACTCATACTGGCCACACCATGTATCAGATTGAGGTGTGGTTGATTCCTACTTGTTCCAAAGTCTCAAAAAAAAATATTCTAAATGAAAATGGTACTGTGATTTATATTTTATTTTTTGGTTAGACACTCAAGAGGAAGTGGGGTGAAATGAGTTTCTATAAATTTTTTTGTTAAAAAATTTATTTGAAGATCCCCCAATTTAAAACAAAACAGGCCTATTAATCAAAAGTAGTAAATTTACAATATTTTGACTGTTCAATTAATTTCTCATAATATTGATTATTTCTCAGTTATAACAATATGATATGTTGATATAAAATTTGATACCGATTTACTAAATTAAATCAGTTATATATACCATCCAAGACAAACTATCAAAGTGGAACTTAGTTTTCTGAAATATGAGTTAAAACAGAGAAATTATAAATTGAAAAGCATAGTGTATAAAAAAAGTGGTTCAGTTTCAAGATGATACCTAATACAATCCACTATGTGATCACCTTCCACCAAGAAAAATATATATAAAGCATTGATCTACACCCTGGATTGAGGTTTACACAACAGTACACAAGACTGTTGAGGTCACAAGACCTCAACTATAGTTCTACTTGGGAGTATAATAGCCAGGCCACACAAGACCTGTTCCATAGTTATAAATGGGTTAATCAAGGTGTAAAAAGATATTTGTGTGAAGATATCTTGTATCCTCCAATTTAGTGTAGGAGACAATGTGTGTTTAATAGAAATATGCACATAATGCTCAAAAGATTAATAAAATAGTACAAAATAGAGAGGAATATAATAATAAGGTATTATAAATTATTTGAGTGTTGTTCTATCCAGATCTGGACTTCTAGGATGTAGCATATTTGATGTTCAGGCCCTCTTATGAAAGCAGACTTAGAAACAGAGTGTCGTGAGTTCTGTGTTCTGGTTTTCAGTTCAACGAGTTGCTCTTATTCTCTTATTTTTTTTGTCTCAACAAGGATGTTTTATAGAGATCATATTTTCATATTTTTACATATTTTTTAAATGATTTAATCCCTTCCCATTAATAAATTTGATCTTATTTGAATCATTTTATGACTTTTGGTGAGTTTTGAGCTTAAGCGTGAAAATTGGTTAATTCTGGACATTTAACAGTTTTATGTTGCCTATGTATTTCAAGCATAACTTCCAAAATATTCATCCAATGAACATGAGTAATTTTTTAGGATGACATGGTTAGTGGACTACATATAATCCTTCAGTAACCAAATCCAATTCTAACTCCAACAAGCCAAAGAAATTTGGTCAATGTGAACACTTATTCTGGTCGGTAGAATGGACCTTACTTCCTTCAATGTTCCATATCTCAAGCTACCGACCGCCAAATTGGGTGATTCTAGTTTGGTTATAAATCCAACTCAAATTTTCAGTTCTTATTAAATTTAATAGAGAAATGATTTTATTTAGGCTGTCCTTAAACCGGTCAAAGTATGGTTGGTGGAATAATGATTGGCGTCTAGAAAAAGTTAGTTCTACTAATTCATCCATAAATCATTACACACGGTTAAAAATTCCTTGAAACTTCGTGGGTAGATGGAAAAATCCATTACCCACCTCCTATAAGAAGGAAACTTGTCCTGATTTGATGATATGGTAGGAGAACCGAAGATATCATTTTGGGGGAGAGATTCTGGAGGATAAAATTTATGTTCTTTATTTTGTTTCTTTTGTTCTTATTAGTTTTATAATGCCTTATTCTTCCCCCTTATTCTCAATTACCCTTACCAAGGTGGGGTAAATATTCTGAGTTATTGGGGAAGGTTAGGTTTTATCTTTTTTAATGTTTGAGTTCTTGCATTTGATTGAATAAAAACTCTCTCTTCTGCGGTTTTGGTTTCAAATTCTAATAAATGGTTTTATTATCTTATGCGATTGTATTTGATTTAATATTATGTTGTTATTATTGCTTTGGTAAAAGTTCATAATATCCCTCCACTAGGTTTTGGTCTATATACAATGGAATAGATCAGGTCTTAGTGGTGAAGTACTCAGCGATCGTCAGTACGTGTGGTAGGGGTATTGAATATTCTTAATTGTTTGGGATAAACAAGTCCCGATATAGAATTTCCTAACTCAATTGAGGGTATTCACTACATTTGTTTAACACATAGGAAATAGAATATACTAAGCTAAGATATTGGTAAGGTTTACTCTCACCATCACTATTTTCTAATGGAGTGATAGGAATTGTTCGTGAAATATCACTTAAACCGACTTAGCAGAAGTGGATTGAATAAAATTGAAACTATGATAACATTATAATTGAAAAACCAACCCCAACCTGATCACCCAATTCTTATCAATATTTTTAGTCACATGTTTTTTTAATTTGTTCTTAATATTTTACTTTATTTCTATCTTTAGTTTCATTGCCTTGTTTTCAAAACCAAATAATATAAAAAACAACCCAACTTCATTATCAAATTTAAAGTGACATAAGTGATTGTTGAGCGCTCCTCTCTGAAGAAAACCTCAGTTAACTACTATACTATTTTTTAACTTAGAAAATAATTGTTTTTTCCACACCCCATGATAGGCACATGTCAAAACTTAGTGCCGTTGTAGGGGAGGCAGTAACACAATCTAATTATTAATATTTAACATTTTTCAATTAAAAAAACATAAAAAAATAATTTTCCATGATGTTTTTAAATGATCATATCTTTAATTCATGAAAAAATTACCCACAAGTGGACCAAGAAAATGAGTTTGGTTATAATATAGTTCAGATTCAAGAACTTATAAATGACATAGAAAAAATAGAGAACAAAGTAGAACTTTCATTCAAATATTTTAGTGCATTGATGGAAAAAGCAAAACCTAAGAATGAACATAAGGAGGCCAAGAAGGAAGAATTTATTATTGTGCTACATGTGGGAGATCAAAAAGATCTAGATGGATTCTGGAATGAGTGTGAATAACTACTTGATCCACATATTCCTTACAAAGTAGAAGAACCATAACCATTGAAGGAAGACACCACCAGAGTGGTGTAATTTGAAGAAAAGATGGAGGAGTCTGACTACCTACCTTTATCTAGTGAAATTCAAATACAAGAGGCACCTCCAATTAAAGAAGCAATTGAAGATGAAAAAACTCAGAGATATATTCTTTTCTTATAATCTTTTCATTCTGATTTTATTAAATCTAAATTTAGTATTACCTCCCCTAGTTATTAATTTTCAGATTCATCGAACAATTGTATTGCCTTGGTGGATGAGGAAAAATAAGATACACCTGAAGAGGAACACCTAGAGCTCCCCGAACATGTTGATCATTCATTGGAAGGAGTTCAAGATGAGATATAAGTGAACTTTATTGAGGAAAAAAAGACACAAGATTCTTACTTTGAAATGGAATAATTTGATACTGATTCATCATGTATTAATTTTATTCAAATAGAATTACACTCTAATTTTCCCTTCAACTGTTCTTTTAATGTAGCATACTTTGAGAAACTATTGGAGAATGAAGAAGAGATTGTGCAAGTGGAAATAAATAAAGAGGATAACTCATTCTTTATCCTAACCCCACCATACAATATTCTTCTCATTTTAATGGGGGTAGATTGGGAATACCATTTCCATGGAGTACTCATAAAAGAGGAAGAAGTTCAAGATGGAAAGAAGAAGTGTTGGTGGTTTATCTCAAAGAAACTTCACCCACCATTAGATTGGGGATAACCAACTGAAAATATACATCTGGAGGAAGTCAAAACCTAGGGCCCACTCAATGGATCAAACCAATTTCTATCCTTCTTTTCTCACTCTATTTATATTTTAATTGTCTTTAAATAAATTTATTATGTTTTGTTATCTACCTTTGGTTTTAGGATTTTATATGTGCATCACTTAAGAGCTTAACTCAACATTGCACTGCTAATAAGTCAGGTTGTAACTATCCTTATCACTTTCTTGATTGCTGTGATTAAATTTAAAATATAATTACATGTTAAATCCACTTGAATAAATTGTGGACACTATATCACTTAAGTGTGGGGGAGGGAACCTTTGCAATTTAGTATTTTCAATTGTTTGCGTTTTCTATTTTTCTAAAAAAAATTGTGTGTTTTTTCAATTTTTGTGTGTTTTTGAAAACTTTTGAGTAGAAATGATTATCATCACAATTTATGAAACCCATGTAAATTTGTGAAATAATTTATCTCATGAAACTGAGCTTAAATGAATGATGAAATTGACTTTGTTTCAAGTTAAAATATTTTGAAATTTCATGAAAAGTAATCTGCTTTTTGAATCTCATGACACATATCGTTGTCTTTATCATTGAAATCACTTTCCTGTGAGGCTTCTAAACCTAATTTTCATAATATTTTCTTTTATCTCACTTCGTGAGAGAACCAAATCATGCTTGATTTAACCAGAATTTGATTTATTCCTGTCAAAACTTGAGGGTTTGAGGTACTTATGTTCTAAATGATTGAGGCATTTGTTTGGTATTAAAGCCCCTATTTCATACAAATCCTTTTAATAATGGACCACCTTGTACATTTAATCCTTGTAGACCATATAATCCATGAACATCCTATTAGTTTAGCCACATCATAAGCCAATTTTCCATTTCCAACCAGCTCTTCAAGTGAAATTGCATAATCTAGTTGAACTTATGTATGGGGGAAGCTATCTTGTGTTGTGCTACCTTATTTGGTGATACTTTGAGTGGAATATAAAATGGTTAAGAGATGAATATGATACTAAAAAAATCATTCTTTTTAAAGCTGTGCCTTTTTTGGAGCTTTCATACATGAGAAGTTGTGCCTTTCTGGAGCTTTGAATGCAAAAAAGTAATTCCTTTTTTGGAGATTTAAAGAAAAACCATGTTTGATAATATTGGAACTATTACTGCTAAAATGATGAATGGTGTGAAATTTAACTAATTTTTCATGACAGTGGATCTTATTTACTACTACTGGGAGTGAGGAGGATACCATATTTAAGTGAAAATTAGAATAATGCAATTTTTCTTCAAAAAGATCCAAACACTCCTCATTTTTCCTGAGACTTTTTCACATCAAAATACTACCAACCTAAAGCCACAAAAAAACCTTGAAAAGTTCTCATGATAAACATATGTCCTTGACTCACATAGGGTAGAGATGTATGAATTTATCAAGCCTTTGGTGACCCTTTCATGAATATTGGATGAGAAAGACATTGTTGTAAATTGATATTTGTGTGATGAGAGAAAATGCATGCTGGGTAAGTATTTTGTGTGCATGGGAGAAAAAATAAAGAGGAAATATATTTAATGAAATGATTTTAGAACTTGTAATAATGGTTTTTGATGAGGCATTCTATCTTTTATTTCCTGGTGTTAAATTGTTAGATCTCATGGATATATGTTTTAAAATTTCTATAATTTGATTTCGATGTTTACTTATCCAGGAGTTCAAGTGATAAATGTGGGAGAATTGATAGAGCTCATATTTTAATATTTTTATGTATGTTTTTAAATGATTTGATCCCTTCCCATTAATAAATTTGATCTTATTTGAATCATTTTATGACTTTTGGTGAGTTTTAGGCTTACGTATGAAAATTGGTTAATTCTGGACATTTAACAGTTTGATGTTGCCTCTGTATATCGAGAATAACTCCCACAATATTAATCCAATGCACATGATTCCTTTTTTTAGGATGACATGGTTCGTTTAATACATATAATACTTCAGGACCCAAAGACAATTATAACTCCAACAAGCCTAAAAAATTCGGTCAATGTGAACACTTATTCTGGTCAGTAGAATGGACCTTACTTCATTCAATGATTCATATCTCAGGCTACCGAACACCAAATGGGGTGATTACAGCTGGGTTAGAAAGAAAACTAGAATTTTCAGTTTTACATTACATCTAATAGAGATTTTTTTTGATTTAGGCCATTCTTAAACCGGTCAAAGTATGGTTGGTGGAATAGTGATTGGTGGTTAGAAAAATTTAGTTCTACTAATTCATTCATAACTCATTCAACACAGTTCAAAATTCCTTGAAATATCTTGGGAAGATGGAAAAATCCATTCCCCACCTCCCATAGGAAGGGAACTCAGCCTGATTAGATGAGATGGTGGGAGAACTGAAGTTATCATTCTGGAGGACATATTCTTGAGGTTAAAATTTATGTTCTTTATTTTCTTTTCTTTTGTTCTTCTTAGTTTAATAATGACCTCTTCTTCACCCTTCTTGTCAATTACACTTACCTTGGTGGGGTAAATATTCTGAGTGATTGGGGAATGTTAGGTTTTATCTTTTTAAATGTTTGAGTTCTTGAATTTGATTGAATAAAAACTCTCTCTCTTCTGCGGTGTTGGTTTCAAATTATAATAAATGATTTTATTATCTTATGCGATTGTATTTGATTTAATATTACATTGTTATTATTGCTTTGGTAAATGTTCATAATATCCCTCCACTAGGATCTAGTCTATATACAATGGAATAGATCATGTATTAGTGGTGAAGTACTCGATGATCGTCAGTATGCGTGGTAGGGGTATTGAATATTCTTAATTGTTTGGGATAAACAAGACTCGATCAGGAATTGCCTAACTCAATTGAGGGTATTCACTACATCTGTTTAACACATAGGAAAGAGAGTATACTAACCTGAGATATTAGTAAGGTTTACTTTCCCCATCACCATTTACTAAGGGAGTGATATGAAGAGATCGTGAAATATCACTTAAACCGACTTAGAAGAAGATGGTTGAATAAAATTGAAACCATGATAACATTAAAATTGAAAAACCAACCCCAAACTGATCACCCTATTCTTATCAATATTTTTAATCACATGTTTTTTTAATTTGTTTTTAATATTTTACTTTATTTCTATCTTTAGTTTCATTTCTTTTTTTAAAACCAAACAATATAAAAAACAACCCAACTTCATTATCAAATTTAAAGTGACATAAGTGATTGTTGAGCGCTCCTCTTTGGATACAACCTAGGTTAACCACTATACTATATTTTAGCTTAGAAAATAATTATTTTTCCACACACCACGATAGGCACATGTCAATTTTAGAGGTTTTTATTCATATAAATACAGCTATAATAATATGATAGTTCTTCATGTGCTCTTCTATGTGTTCTTTCATGCATGTATGTTCACTCTAACGTCTCTTTCTTGTCATCATTGCCACACCTTCTAGTTTGTGCTCCACCTTGTGTTTTTATCTTGGGTGTTTGAGGTATGGCTGATAAGGAGCGTGATCCCTTCACCTAGTACATTGTACTTTCAGGTGTCATGTTTATAAAATATCATTAATTATGTTAGTGTCATTAAATGACTCAAATATGTTTGTTAGAATAAACTTTTAAATTTAATTAAAAAAGAAATAAAAATTGTTAAGCAAGGAAAGATGTCACAGTTGGTCATGAGATAGTAATGATGCCATATTCACGGTGAGTTAGGATCATTGACTTGGGACTATGTCTTGTTATGATGTCTTGTTATAGTGTCATATCAACGGTATCTTTTCCTTTATCAAACTTCTGAATAGTGTCTAGTCCTTTGTGAATTCTTGAACCGGTAGCATGGTCACGGTGTCTAGTACTTTTCAATTTTTAGAAATGGTAGAATGGTTATGATGTTAGGTCCTTTTTGTAAATGGTGTCATAGGTAACAGTGTCAGGGAAACAGTGAGATGAACTTTGCCGATTTCTAGACTAAACGGTGAGACCGTTTGGGCACAGAAATGATGTCTCATACTTGGTCAAATATCTGTAATCTTTCTTAAGAAGTAATACTCACAGAATGGATTCAGGTTAATCATAATCATAATAAAACATTTTAGAACAAGAGTAATCATTATTTTTAATATTTAAACATGTTTTACATGATTTATAGGATTTACAAGATTTACAAGATTTACATGACTTTTGAGCATTAAAACAAGAGGTGTTCAAAAATACCCCCCTTTTAATGATAAAAAATCATGGAATTTATAAGACATACATTTTATAAAGGAATAAATAGATTTATTATCATATCAAGGTATTAGAGAAAACATGTAAAAAGAGTGTGTCTCCCTTTAGCACAAATTTTAGCTCTTCTCCCCCTTTGGGATTATAAAAAAGAGTGAAAAAAACACTAAATGAAATCAATAAGTGAATAAAAAAGAGAGCGCTTGGAATTTAATATAAAAATGGAGTTTAGGTACAATAACAAAAATAAAATACATCACAACCCTATAAAAAAATATCCTTCACTTTTATTTAGATTTGGAAGGCTTCACATTATCCTTGTCAGATACAAGAAGAGTAGAAGCAAGAGGTGCAGTAATGGAGGTGGTAGAAGCAGTAATGAGGGAAGGTAATGAAACTCATTCAATGATATAAGGGGAAAGGGTGGGTTTGGTGGAAGACCGAGGTAGAGGCTGTTAAATAATAATAGTTCTGATATGGCTCAAATATTGAGCAACAAACATTATAGTAGGGGAAAATGAAGTGGAGGAAGAAGGATAAGTGGAAGAAGGTAGACCAGTCCTCAAAGGGGCCTCTATAGAAGCCACGATGGACGTGCTTTGAACTTGGAAATATGATTTTAGCAGGTTGATAAAATATTTGATGATTTAACCACCATACTGCCAAGCCTTTTCAAAATCAAATTTATTTTCTATAAATTTCTCCATAGTAGGTGTGAATTCCTATAACTTATATACTTTATTTTTAAAATATTAAGTTACAAGAGGCAGATTTAAATTCTTCACAAGATACTTTAAATGGATGGTCAAACCATGCTTGGAATTTATCCTCTTGAAGTAGTAATCCACTTTATTATAGATTTATTATTGAGCATAAGTGGAAATTTTTGTGTGAAATCTTACCAGGTCAAGCACATGGTCACTGTTTTTAATTATTATAGAGAGTCTATACTAATCAATACCTCTCAACACAGACTAAAGTTATTCTCTAAATACTAATCTAATCATTTTAGGGTCCAAAGGCTGAGATGGCTGAGCAGAAGTAGATGTAGCATAAAAAAATTGATGTGAGAGCATTAAGCTATTTTAGAATAGTCTATAAACATCCACTATACTTAGTGGTCATATTATTGATTCTCGAGACAAGTGCACACATCTCATTTACTATTTTGGTGTTTTTATTAAACGCCTTTTCATACACAGTAATCAAGTTGGGTTGAATCAGAGATACAACCTTCTTTGGGATCTTATCAGCATCATCCTCATTGAGATGAGAAACATGATCTTGTGAAACTTTCAAGTCTTTCCTCATTTCCTCAAACATAGATCTTAAAGATTTCAATTCATCACTGAACTACTTATTCTCAATCTGTACTTCCTGAATTTCTTGAAGCATCTTGGGTTGGATTTTCCTTATGAATTTATACAGAAGAAATGAAACATCCCTTTCACTGATATCAGTTAAAGGAGAAGGTTGAGACTGCATGAGCTACTCAAAAACATAAAACAAATTATCTCCAAACTCTCTCAAATCATCATGAGTTTCATAACTAGGAGTTTCTTGAGCAGGTTTAGGAGTAGGAACAGATACAAGTTCTCGCTCCTTAGAAGATATTACATCTTTAGTAGTGATTGGTTTGAGATGAAACACAATTGAATGATCCAATACCTGAACTAAGGTTCCTTGAGACTCATCAACATCAAAATACATAGGAAACCTGTACCAAGTATCCAAAGAACTTGATTCAACAGGATTTGGAACTTCAATCCTTTCTAAGCTGGGGTTTTTCTACCCCTCAATAGATTCATATCTTGTAAGACTAAGAGACTCAATCTCTTGACCAATTCCCACACCCTCTGATCTATCAAATTCAGCCACATCTCTAGATAATTTAAAATCTTGTTCTATTTTTTCTTTAGTAGATAAAATTACTTCTATTTATATATATTCTTCCTCTATCTATTTCTCTGTAGTAGAATGCTCTTCTATGATAGCATTTTCTTCTTCTACATCAGAAACTTTATTTTTATCAATAAATTCACCCTTTCTACACGCATATTTATCACCTTTATAGAGAGTATATTATCTATAGGTAGCTATTTGAAAAGGTTCATGAGATTCTTCCATAATTTCTTCACCTTCATTAACATATTTTTCTCCTTCAGGTCTGTTAACATCCATTCATTCATCTAAGTATTCTACAATCTCATCAAATTCTAAACTAGGATTAGACACATCCTTAGGTCTTTAAGGATTCTAAATAGGATTAAAATTCCCATACATGATGTCATTATCTTCAACACATGATCTCTTCCATGGATTACAAATAATCTTCATTTTACTGCATGTATCCTTAGATATAAAAAAATCATAATATCCAACCACTTATTCATTTTTACCAACCATACCTTTTGATAGTATCATAGAAGATATAAATATTTAATAGAAAAGAGAGGTTGACTTTGATGTTATCTTGATCATATCACAAATGTGAGGATAATGTACTTACATAAATTGATTTTTTGACCATTCATCAGAATATGTATCAAAAACACATCTTAATATTTGAAAATAGAAAAGTCTCCTTTCCTTGGACATATTAGGTGTTGAATAAACTTGAACAACAACCTAGTCTATTTATCTAGTTTATTAGCAATAGGCCTTATTTTTTTTATTTCTAGTCAAAATACCCTGAGCCTCTTCTAGGATAAACAAACCACGCGGTGGAGGAGGACCTCTTTGATAGTCCTAAAAAATTACTTAATGTGGTTTTCCTAAGTAGACAACCTACAAAATTGAAGAAAACATACATCTCTATCCATTCAACCAGTTTTTAACCACAAAATCATCTTTAGTGTTGAAAGAGAACTGAACAGAACGATAAAATTTGAAAACCAGTTTTGGATAGATTAGTATTTTCTCTTTTTGAAACCACTCTAACCATCCCTATTATTACAAGACTTTCAAAACACGAAAATTACTTGATAGGATCCACCACACACAAATTTATTTCTCTAGTACAAATGTATGATTCTCAAGACCTAGGTTTAGAGGTTTCTAGAGCATGGTAATCAGATCCTTTTTCTATTTATTTGAAGACTAGTGCTTTATAGGAGATGATGAAGATGGACGCTTGATCCTGTGAATTCAACATGGGCTAATGAAAGATAAGGAGTTTGAGAGAAAATATATTGGCTTTGGGAGTAGTGAGTATGAGTGAATAGAGGAGTGAAAATATTGGATTTTTCATTTAGTGGGTTCAAACATCGCAAAACACAAAAAAAGGTATAAAAGAAATAAAATAATCAATACAGTGATATGGGAAAAATATTTTTAAAAATAGAAGTCTGAGTCATAATAGTGAGACCATAACAAGAATCCATGATGTCAACATTTCAGCGTGACTCTAAATGGTGCGACCATAACTAGTGATGCAACAAACATGATAGATAGTAATTGGGAGATGGTAACTGTGAGAGAGTAACTATGAGACAGTAACTGTGAGACAATAACTATGAGATAGTAACTATGAAATAATAAAATGGTCACTCAAGGATGATCATTCCTAATTCATGTATGATGTAACTCATCCTTTCAGAATTTAAAGGCTTTGTGAAAATGTCAACAGGATGATGTTCATTTCCAATTAATTCTAAATCAATATCACCCTTTTGATAATGATCTCTCAAATGTGATGTCTTACATAAATATGTTTTTTTCTTGAATGAGAAACATGATTCTTAGAGATGCTAATATCACTTGTGTTATCACAATTTATAGAGACATGTCTAAATTGATATCTATAATCTAGCCAAGTGTGTTTTATCTACAAAATCTGAGCACACAAACTACCAACAACTATGTATTCAACTTTGTCAGTAGATAATGCAACATAATTTTGCTTTTTTACTACACCATGATACTAGGGAATTTCCAAAAATTTGACATGTTCCAGAGGTGTGTTTTCTATCTAACTTACAACCATCAAAATTAGCATATGAATAGCTAACTAAATCAAATGATTGTCCTGTAGGATAGAATAGTCCAAAGTTGGAAGTATGTTTGAGGTATTTGAAAATTCTTTTAACAGCAAGAATACGCAACTCTTAAGGATTTTCCTGAAAATGGGCACACATACACACACTAAACATAATATCAGGACTACTAGTAGTTAAGTAGAGAAAACTCCCAATCAATCCTCGGTAAGCGGTTTCATCAACAAATTTACCATTCTCATCAAGATCCAACTTATAGGTGGTACTCATTGGAGTGTCACTACTTCTAGTACTATCCAAACCAAAACGTTTTATAAGATCTTTAGTATATTTACTCTGATTCAAAATAATACCTTCCTTATTTTGAAATATTTGAAATCCAAGAAAGAATTTTAGTTCACCCATCAAACTCATTTCAAATTCATTTTGCATCATATTTGAAAAATAAACACATAAGAAATTTTTGAAGATCCAAAAATAATATCATCAACATAGATTTTAACAACTAAAAAATATTTATAAATTCTTTTTATATAGAGAGTAGGATCATCTATACCTTTTGTAAACCCTTTAGAAATAAGACAAATACTTAGTCTATCAAACCAAACTCTTGGATATTGTTTTAAACCATATAAATATTTTGTTAATTAAAAAACATGATTTGGAAAATGAGGGTTTGTAAAACCAATGGGTTGTTAAAAAAACATCCTTAACTATATACCCATTTAGGAATTAAATATTAACATCCATTTGATATAGTTTTATATTTAGATGTGTTGCATAAGCAAGTAATATTCTTAGGCCTTTAAGTCTAGAAAATGGTGAAAAATTTTCCTCATAGTCAATGTCTTCTTCTTGACTATAACCTTGTGCAACCAATCTAGCTTTATTTCTTTTAATATTACCAGCTTCATCTACTTTATTCCAAAACACCCATTTAGTGACTATGGTCAAGGTGTATTTATGTCTATCCACTAGTTTTCACACTTTATTTCTTTAAAAATGATTTAACTCTTCTTGCATATCCATCATCCAAAATTCATCATTGATTAACTCATTGATATTCTTAGGCTCATGCTATGACAATAAATCTTGATGATTAACCTGATTTTTTAGAGAAGTTATAGTCTGAGTTCCTTTATATAAGTTTCCAACTATAACATCTAAAGGATGGTTCTTAAGTGTTCTAATAGATCTAGAAAAAGAAGGGCTTGTGATTTCAGCTTCTTCAACAGGTTCAGTTTTATCATGACTAAATTATGAAGAATTTATAGAACTGGATTGATAATATAAACTTTGTGACCAAAAACTTTGAAGTAATTAACTTTGGGTTTTATATTATTCCACAACTCATAGAGAGTTTTATTAATAATTGGTCTAATTAAGACCCTATTAATAATATAACAAGCTGTATTTATAGCTTCAACCCAAAAGTAGATAGGTAGGTCATATTCATTGAGAATGGTTCTAACAATTTATTTTAAGGTTCTATTTCTTCTTTATGTAACATCATTTTGTTGAGTTGTCATAAGAGTAGAGAAGTTATGACTATAGCCATTTTGTGATCAAATAGATTCAAACTCTTGGTTTTCAAACTCACTACCATGGTAACTTTTTAAGGATTTAATTTTAAGACCACTTAGGTTTTCTACTATTCTATCATACTTGGTGAAATGAAAATAAGCATCACTTTTGTGAGATAAGAAAATGGTCCAAGTATATCTAGAATAATCATCTATAAGAACATATACATAGTGATTCCCATTAAAGGTTGAAACTCTAGATGGTCTAAACAAGTTCATGTGAACCAAATCAATAGGTTGAGAAGTTAAAAATTCTTTCTTTGGTTTGAAATATATTTTACACTGTTTACCCTTTTGACAAGGATTGCAGACTTTGTCATTTGGAAACTCAAGATTAGGTAGATCCTTGAATAAACCTTTCATAGTAATCTTTATAAGGGAGTTTATATTACAATGTCCTAGTCTTCTATTACAAATCAAAGACTCTTTATGAAATACACTTAAGCATGAAACATTTTGAGAAACTAGAGAATCTAAGTTAATAGCATAAACATTTTCGTTTCTAAAACTATAAAATACTAATTCATTTTTAAAATTAAAAACATTGAAAGCATAATTTTAAAATTTAATATGAAAACCATCATCACATAATTGTTAAATACTAAGTATATTATATTTTAATCCATCAACAAAAAGTACTTTAGAAATTAAAACTAAGTTAGAGTTACCAATCTGGCCAAGGATAATTATTTTTTCCTTTAGCATTGTCACCAACGGTGACATCTCCACCATCAATATTTATCATATTCTTGAAGCCTGAGTAATCTCCTATTATGTGTCTTGAACATCCACTATCCATGTACTATAAAATTCTACATGATCTCTTCAAAAAACTTTCCTACATAAGAATTAAGCAAGAGACGATTTTGGTACCAGGATTTGTTTGGGTCCAGTAGCATTAGTAATATGATCTATGGGAACCCATACTTGATTAATGGGCTTCCTATACATAGTTTATAACATATTTTAAAAGTAAATTTTTTTTGTCCAAAAAAACTAGAAGCAGTGAATGACTTCCTAGAGCTAGAAATAGTATATTTTTCAGCTCTGGGTATGAAGGCAGATTTTCAGGATTTTTTTATAAAATGTTTTTTAGCTATGTTCCTCTATCTAGGTTGGTATCCTATACTAGTAGTGTACCTAAGATTTACTTATTTACCATTAATATGTGTTAGAGTATTCTTTTCATTGGTAAAATTTTCTAAGTCCTTTTTCAATTGGTCATTAGATAATTTAAGTTTATTATTCTCTTTAATTAATTGAGCATTATTTTTATTTTATTTAGTAAGATCAAATTTAATAATATAAGTAAGAGAATTTTGTTTATTTAGATATTTATATTTATCTTTTAATTCATTGTATGCATCATCAGGCATTTTAAAATACTCAAAAATTTCTTCAATAGTCATATTTTCAGAATCACTTTCATCTCTAGAGTAACAGAAATTTATATAGGAGGCTCAAGGGTTACCTTAGATGTGTTTGTTAGGAAACACATATTGGATTTGTCATCATTTTTATCATGTAAAGATTCTGAGTCACTTGAGATGTCCTTAGAAGCACTCCAGGTTTCTTTCATTTCCTTTTTTTACTATATATATTTGTCCTCATACTTATTTTTATACTTTATCTTGGGAAAATTAGCCTTTACATGTCCTTTTCTCTTACATTAATAGTAGAATATTTCATTTGAGTTCTCATTCCTTTTCCAATCATTCATACAATTTCACTTATGATCATACTTTCTTTTATAGCTGGGATTACTGAAGAATTTATTCCTTCTATAAAACTTCTTAGTGCTTCTGGATAATTGATCCATTTACTCATCACTGTTTAATAGTGAATCATCATCTCTTGTACTGTCATAATGAGTCAGTATAATTTCTTTTTATTTATTTTTGGAAGTAGTGGTTTTGAAATCCACTGAATTTCTCTTTGGTTTATCCCCTTCTTCTTTGTTTACCTTTAAATATTCCTCATGCATCATCAATTTACCTATCAGATCCTTGATTAGAAACTTAATGATGTCACAAGATTCTCTAATTGACATTGAGGTTCCTATTCATCTTTGAGGTATAAATCTAAGTAGTTACATGATTTTTTCTTTGACATCCACTGACTTTCCAAGAGATCTCATTGTAATGACTATCACATTGAACCTGAGATACATATCAAAAATGGGTTCATCATGCTTCATATTAAAGTTATCATACTTAATAATATAGGTATTAAGTCTCATTTCTTTGATATTAGTGGTTCCTTCATGTGAAATAGATAAAGTGTCGAAAATTTCATAAGCAGACTTACATTTAGAAATTATATTAAATTCATCATACCCTAAATAAAAAAACAAGGAATTCATATCATTACAATTATTACTTTAAGCAGTTTTTTGTATCTTTACTCCATGTACTTCTTGGAGTTTCTGGTATTTTATATTTATCTTCCATTACTATCCAAATATCAAAACCCATACTTTCTAAGTGCATTTTCATTTTAATTTACCATTGAGAATAATTTATTCCATTAAAGTAGGGAGGTCTGTTGGTAGAAATACCTCCCTGTATATTATCCATAACAAAGAATAAAGGAAAGATTTTAAAGAGTAAGAAATTTAGAACTAACAGAAATTTATAGATATTTAAAACACAATTAAATCATAGTTGAAAATATTTGAAAAATCTTTGAAACCTTTGAAAATTGCAGTTTAAAAACAACATCTGATACGAAATGTTGGTTGGAGTAGGACACTCAAGAGAGGGGGGGGGGAGTGAATTGAGTTCCTATAAAAATTTCTGTTAAAAACTTTATCTGAAGATCCCCTAATTTAAAACAAAATAGAATATTTAATCAAAGTAGTAAATTTATAATAGTTTGACTGTTCAATTAATTTCTCAAAATACATATTATTTCTCTATTATAATAATATGAGATATTGATATAACATTTGAAACTAATTTACTAAATCAAAGTAGTTATAAATACTATCCAAGACTAACTATCAAAGTGAAACTTAGTTTTACTAAATATGAGTTAAAACTGAGAAAAACTAAATTAAAAAACACAGTGGATAAAACAAGTGGTTCAGTCTCAAGACGAGACCTAATCCACTCCACTTGGTGATCACCTACTACCAAGAACAATATATATAAAGCTTTGATCCACACCCTGGATCGAGGTTTACACAATAGTACACAAGACTATCCAGGCCATAAGACCTCAACCATAATTAAACATGGGAATATAATAGCTATGTCACATAGGACCTCTTCCACAGTTATATGTGGGTAAAATAAGGTTTAAAAAGATATTTGTGTGAGGATATCTTGTATTCTCTAGTTTAGTGCAGGAGACAATGTGTGTTTTATAGATAGATGCACACACTACTCGAAAGATTAAAAAAATTCTACAAAACAGAGAATAATATAATTAAAAGGTATTTTAAATGCTCTGAGTATTGTTCTATACAGATCTGGACTTCTAGGATGCAACATATTTGATGTTTTGGTCCTCTTCTAAAAGAAGACTAAGAAACAGAGTGTCATGAGTTCTGTGTTCTAGTTTTCTGTTCAGTGAGTTTCCCTTCTCTTTTTTTGCTGCTGAAAGGATGTTCGAGGTTTCAATCCAAAATAATACAACTAGAAGAATATGCGAGTTATTCGTGTGTTCTTCTGTGTGTTATTACATTAATTTAAGTTCACTCTAACATCTCTTTCCTGTCGTCACTACCATACCTTCCAGCTCGCGAACCACCTTGTGTTTTTATCTTGGGTATTTGTATTATGGAGAACAAGGAGCACGATCCCTTCAGCTCGTACCTCATACTATCATGTGTCATTTCTATAAAAGATCATTAATTATGTCAGAGTCATTAAATGACTCAAATACGACAGTTAGAATAAACTTTTAAATTTAATTAAAAAACATAGAAAAAATGTTAAGTAAGGAATGATGTCACAGTTAGTGGTGAGACAGGAATGGTGACACAATCATGGCTATTCAGAAGCAGTGACTCGGGACTGTGTCTTGTTATGGTTTCTTTTTAAGGTTTCTTGTTACGGTGTCATATAAACAATATCTTGTACTTTGTCAAACTTCTGAATGGTGTCTAGTCCTTTTTAAATTTTGGAACCGGTAGCACAATTACTGTGTATGGTCCTTTGAAATTTCTAGAACCGGTAGCACAGTTATGGTGTTAGGTCCTTTGTGAGAAATGGTGTCATAGGTAACGGTGTCAGGGAAATAGTGTCATGGACTTGCTGATTTCCAGACTAAATAGTGAGGCCGTTTGGGCACAGAAATGGTGTCTCATACTTAGTCAAATATTTTCCATCTGTCTTAAGAAGTAATACTCACATAATGGATTAAGGTTAATCATAATCATAATAAAACATAGTATAACAAGAGTAATCATTATTTTTAAGATTTAAACATGATTTACAGGATTTATAGGATTTACATGATTAACATGATTTACATGATTTGCGGGCATTAAAACAAGAGGAGTCCAACGGTATTTATTTGTATAATCGTCAACAGTACATATTAACTCAATGTTATTACCCAAGAACCTTTCTCACTATAGAAATCTAGAAGGGAAGGGGAAGATCATATTCCAATTATATCATGAGAAGTCACCACATTGGAAACACGAGCTTCCTATAATCTTCTAGATTTCTACAATGAGAAATGTTTTTTAGCTAATAATAAGGAATTGATATGTAGTTGTTTCATCTGGAAATGGGGATGACCTTTTTTGTTTAAGGTTCAAACTTTTCAATTGGTTTCTAACGGGTTTATTCATAGAACCGAAAACACCCAATGATTCTATATCCATTTGGATCTACTTTCCAAAGGTATGTGCTCATTAGTTGTGGACTGATGAGGCTTAAGAATTTTCATTGGTCGAGAGGATGGGAGGTCAGGCGCATCACACCTTTTTTGGGGGGGGGGGAATTATTGCCTACTCTGGGACTCTCTTATAGATTTAAGTTATGTTCATGAATCCTTATTAATTCACTAAGCATGAAAATGAGTTTTCCTTTAGATTTGGCAATTTATTATTGATATCTATGGGATTTAGAGAATCTTTTATATGTATTTGAGGTTCTTCATTGATGGAGAATCATCCGTGTATTAGATATTCTTAGTCAATGGTATCCTTCAATACATTATATAGAAATCTCTTGGTCATTATGATGACCATACTGGTTTTAAAGCCACTCAGTGGGGTACTTGAAGTTTATTTTCATTCAGAAATATAGAGATTATTTTAGAGTTGGGATCGTACCCGCAGATGGGCTACCTACATATCCTGATTAAAAAAAAGTCAGAACCCACGTAGTTTGATAAGAAAGATATAGTTTAACGTCATATGGGACAGAAAATAATTAATGAAAGATGGGCTTGAACCTTATAAAGGCTTCCTACGTACTCTACTTTTAAGGAAGAGATCAAAGTCCACGTAGTTCGAGTAAAGAAATATGGGGCTTATGCATGGTTAATGGCCCAAAAAGAGATGTCATGATTACTTTTACACTCTAAGATCACGTGAGTCATACTCGGTGTGAGAAACAAGAGGTATTAGTAAACCTGACGATTGTGCCATGAAAGATGCAGTCACGAGAAATGATGTGGGGCTTACGTATGTATGACTACCCAAGTAGATGAAGACTAGGACTTACATCAGGAAAGAATCCCAGGAGCAGGGTCCATAAAGGTATTTATACCTTATGGAGATTTATAGTTTTAATCTGGGGCTTACTCCTAAGGAGGATGCCCAAATTAAAGGGGACTTATAACTTGGGGATTACTTCTGAGAAGGAGGCCCAAATTAAAGGAATTATGTTTGGGGATTATTCTTGAGAAGGAGGCCCAATATTAAAGTAAATTAGGACTAGGACTTACTTCTGAGAAGGAGGCCCAAGTTAAGGGAACTTGGGGCTTACTCTTGAGGAGCATGCCCTAAATCAAAAGATCTTATCATCTTAAAGGATGAGGTTAAATGGAGGAAACCTCTAACCATGGTGACATAAAGCTTGTAAGTCACAAGGTTTTGGGAGAGGTTCTCACAGAATTCCTTTCAGATAAGGAATCCAACAAAGAAACCATGCCATAAATGGCTTTGAAAAGGGGTTCGAGGGATAATATCTTGAAGAGGAGAGGTGAACGGGAGAGAGGCACACAAATGGAGTTGGTGCGCAAGTCTTGGATGCGAAAGTGTACTTGCACGACATGGGTTCACCTGGGCGACAAAGAATCTATAGGGTAATACTTGGGCGAGGCTTAACTCATGCCTTTAGTATTATCCTAAGATGTTTCCAAAAGGGCGGTGCACAAGTTTCATCGAAAGGGTAGGGCGACGCGCAAGTGTTTCCATTTTTAAGGACATATGGATACTTAGGCATGCAAGTGTTGATGAATTCTAAACATTTAGGCCTTATCCTACTCCTTCAAGTCTTCCATTATAGTTAAAAAGTTACCTTAGAGGCTTTCGGTAGAGTTGAGTTGAAGACTTGGGTGACCAGAGCTTGAATTTGAAAAATCTATCCCTGAAATGGGGGCCCACAGGGGATATTTATAGGCTACCTTGCACCTTGGGAGAAAAACCAAATAGGGTGCGCAAGTGAGATGCGTGACCCATAGGTGGTGCGCAAGTGACTTGTGCACCTGACTCCAAATGGGATCCTAGTCCATGACTTCGTCAATATTTTTGATGTTCTTCAAAGGGTGACCCTCATTGTGCTTAAGGTATTCCCCTTTGCCATTTTTTGGACTCTGTGATGGAAAGGAGCGTCAAAAAAAGTCCCCTCCTCAGAGTTTGGATCTGAAAAGGAAAGAGGATTCAGCTCTGAGGTAAAGTCGGAGGAATCAAGGGTCTATGGCGCACAAGTTCAGCGTGCAGATGCTGGGGCACACAAGTATGGCGCACAGGTGGTCTAGATCGCCTATATATACAGGTTCACTCTTGCGCAAACTCACTCGGCTGCTAGAAACTTGAGCTCTCTTCGCACTAGTGCTTTTGTCTTCGGTGAATCACCCTTATGGATTTTGTCGCACTTCTGCAGAAGGTATTTGACTTTCACGCCATGACTAGGGCAGAAAAACTTGTGCGACTAGTTTGACTTTCCCGCCAAGTTTGGGACTTGCGCCCCTTAATTCCTTTGCCATTTTTTTGATTTCCTTCATCAAAATTTCACAAAACAAACTTACTTAAAAGTTGATTGTTTGATCTTTGTGAAGATTCAATAGCTCCCAAAAGAATTAGATCAGCTGATGAGTTGGCCATCAAGAGAATATATGACATGATAAACGTCATCAGCCATGACTATTATGTTATCTACGATAGAAATCTCCCAGATTTGGCTAATTATTTGAAGAAATATCATGCCAATTTCCCATAGAGCATCTACTTTCCTTTGTATGGCCATGGTCATTTGCAAGGAGTCAACGTTCAAGAGGCAAAGAATTATATCCCTCATTCCTGGTTTTAAACCTACACCAACTTCTCTTCGGAAAATTTCTTTGTTGCATGACCATTTTTCAATGTTGGGATTGTGGAGAAGGCATACATAATGCATCATAGCCCATGTGCTCCAGATCTGAATCCTCACACGCTTGAGCTGCAGCCGCATTTCCATCCCTCTATTTTTCGAAATTCTCAGATGGACCAATCTAAGGGATGGAAGAAGAGTTGGGATTTCTGTCCTGGAGGAGGTGTGAAGTTGATTTGGATGTGGGCATATTGGGTGTGAAAAATCTGTGCAAAGTTTGTCTATGATCTGAAGGGAGCTGCAATATAAGAAGTTGTCTGGTTTGGGCAGACATATGTCTACAAGAATGAAAATTTCTTGCCGGAGTTAATCAGCCGTTGGAGCCTGAAAACGAATTCTTTCCATCTGACTCATGGAGAAGTAGGAATCAGTTTGTGGGACATCTACAAGATTTTTGGGGCTCCAATTTTGGGAGATATTTATGATGAATTCATCACCCCCAAGGTGACCTAGAATGATTCGGAGAAGACTTCGGCTTTGGCTTGAGAGTTAATGAAAATTTTCTACAAGCTTAAGAATACCACCACCATGAAAACCCACTCCAGAAAAGATATCCATCCAGAGGAGTGAATGGACATGTTTCTGATTAAGATGATAGAGGAGGGACCTTCCTTCAATCGTCCTACTAGTTTCCCTAGAGGAGTAAAGAGGGGTGCTCCGGGTAGATTTTGGCCAAATCTGGAAGCAGGAGAGTTTGATAGGTGGGGGTATGAAGTGAACCAGAAAATTTCAGCGAAGACCCATCTGTCAGGATTTTTGGCCTTGTGTATTAGTGTTTACCTTTTACCTGTTTGGGATTCGAAAGGAGCTGTGAGGCCGGGGACCTTTGTCATTGCAGCCAAGATGGCTGAAAGGAAGATGGTTGGGTTGGCCACCCCAGTTTTGGAAAAGATTCATAGGAGCTTACTTGATGTTTATATGGGTAAGTCTCATCTAGGAATAGTGGGACTATTCCAAGTTTTATGGGGATGGATCGCCACCCACTTCAGGACATATACTGTACAAAGTGGGGTATATGTTCCTGGAAGTTCTTTTTGGCTGCCTGTTCAGGCCTTTTCTGGAATTTTTCCCTTATCTGTCAATGCTTATGATATCAAAATAAGGCTGAGCATGTTCAAGGAATTTTACTTATTTCCTTATGGAAATCCACCAATAGGGAGATTTTTTGATGATGGAACAGTCATCCTGGAGTTAAGGGCATATATGCTGGCATGTAGAGATGGTACACTGGCCATGGGGATTGACGGAGAAATTATATGTGAGTCCTATTCTCCATATAGATTCACATGTCAATTCAAATGTCTGCAGAAAATTACCGTATCCCCTCCAGTGCATGTCAGGTTAGAGCAGTATCCGATGGTTGCTATTCAACTATGGTAGCTGACATCTATGGAGAATACTAGGATGGTATTTGATCTACCAGTTGTTGAAGCAGCAAGTCGATTGACTACATGGTATGCTGAGAGCTGGGTAGCATCATACCCTAAAGGGGTACTAAATCAGCCGTCCCCTCAGGTGTGGATAAAGAAGAGAACCATTAGTAAATAATCTTTTCATTTGGAAGGTGACTCTTCCTCACCCAGAGCTGATTCACTGGATTTCTCACCCAGAGTAGATTCACTAGATTCCCAGGATGGGGATGATGAGGCTTGAAATGCGTCAAACCGGCCTTGTACCAGATATAATCTGCTTGCCAGAGTTAAGAGACCTACTCCATCAACTCCTGGTGAGTTATATCATTGAGGAAATTTAGTCTCCATTATTTTAAAGAGCAAAAATTTTCATTTTATTATCCTTTATCTATGATTGCAGGAGCTGGGAAGAAGTTGAAGTCCCAGATTGTAGGTCCCTCCTCATGGACTTCTGGTGCACATTCTGAATATTTATGACTAGAGGCTGTCCAAACATGGAGGAGTTTATATTGTGATACTGAAACTGCCTGGATGGACTTATGCGAAGGGCTGCATATCCCTGGAGTGGGGAATCTTCAGGATTCCTCTGAAATACATTTTGAGGACAACCCCAATGAAGTGAGGGCTTACATCAAAGAGATGGAAATGCTCATATATTCCACTGATGAGTCAGTTTCTATCACTAAGTGGGTGAAGTAAATGATAGACCGTGGTACCACTTAGGGGATTGGTCCTTCATTAGACGAAGAGTGGAGTGATTATGTGGCTCCTAAAGATGTAAGTTTACTTTTTCTCGTATTTCTATTTGCTTTGCAATTTGAATTTAGTCAAAGTTTTGTTATTCAAGGAAATAATATTCTTCATCTTGCATCTTTTAAAGGAAAGAACCATTGATATCCCTTCACCACAGTATATCCCTAGTGGAACTACTCTTGGAGTCACTGAATCTCCTCGTGATCCGGGAGAAGTATCTCCATGCCAGCAAGTCATGGATGAGGAGTTAGAAAGGGAGTTATTGTCTCTGAAACCTGTTTTTGGAGATGATGACTCTAGTCCAACCAAAAATGCCAAGAAGCAAAGGCATCGAAGAAATAAGACCACTATCAAACGCTTTATCAGTAGTGGTAAGTCTTTATGGTAGTCATGAATCTTAACTTATGAAAAAGTGCTCAAGCTTCTCAGGATTGTAGGGGATTCTTCAGTTTCCCCTTTAAGGGAAAGGACTGGCCTTCCTCAGAGTAAAACGGAGGGTGCTGTAGAATGACTGCAAGTTCCTAAAGAAATACTGAGAGTAGATAAGCTGACGACTGTTCCCAGCACCACTCCTATTTTTGATTCCAGGAGAGAAGAGACTTTGGGTAAATTAACAATACTTAATAGAACCTCAAATGAGAAAACAACTAACTTCCATTATGTGATGTTTTAGGTTCAACACATGCACCGGAACATTTGGAAACCACCAAAGATGACCCCAAAACTGTCTTTGAAGAAGCTATCCGGGGTCAGAGATTGCTAGATGAAAGTCACGAAGAAGACATGCCGAGTGCTCCCACTGGTGAGACTAACCGGGGATCTGGGACATCATTGGATAAAATGATGAATCTTGGCATGTCCTTTGAAGAAAATTTAGAACATGATAAATTACCACGTGATTTAGAAGATTTTGGAGATCTAGTTATAGAATAAATTGGATGTGATTTTCATTATTTGTCCTGCTAATCTTCTCATGATTACACTTCTAACCATATTTGGTTAAAAAAATGTACAGTTCCATCTAAATAAACTGGTGAACCAACAATGCTTGAAAGAGGTGTAGGCATTGATGTCAACACTGTTATTGCAGAAACACTGGCTCAGGTGAAACTTAGCATGACATACCCTTCTGAAACCCATCCTGAAAATCCTGTTGAAGCTAGGAAATATGGGGAGGAGTATTCACAAGTTGCTGATCTACTATTAGGTAAAATATGATGATATTTGTGGCTTACTTAACCTACAAGACAATCAATCAACTTTTACTGTCCTTTGAAACCAACCATACTTTTAATTGACCAAACAGGGCTATCAACTTTAATGGCTAGATCTAGTGGTGAAGCCTTAGCCTCATCCCAGAAAGTAACAGAAGGTGAAGTAACCAGGGTCAGGGAAGGAGCAGAACAGGGCACTTACTTAAGTGAATTAATCCCAGACTATGTTCCTCACTGTGATAGCGATGCCGAATCAGACCTAGAGGTGCAAAAGGTGCTCCAATTCTAACATCATAAGGCATTGAAAAATATATGGAAGATAATATATGAGGTGACTCTTAAAGAGATACCTTCGAAAATTTGAAGAATTTCATCCCTATTCATCATGCTGGGACTTGGTGGTTTTGGATATCAAGAAATCCATGTCGTAGTGAAACAAGTCATTCAAAGGAGGGAGAAAGAGAAAAGGTGTCGTCAATATCTGATCAGAGATAGATTGCTGACCAATATCAGTGATTTTCAGGCTGCAGTGTCCCGAGCTGAGGCTGATCATGCTGCAAAGCTAAAGGAGATGAAGCAAAAGATCAAGGAGAATATTGTCCAGCAGTTTCACCTTCAGCAAGAGCTAGATGCTGTTACTAGGGAGCTTAACCAGATTCATAATTCATTGGAATAAGTCCAAGAGCATGGTATAAAAGCCATCAAAGATGACAAAGAAGAACTTCATCGAGCTGAAGAGAGTGAAGCTGGTCGAGTAAATGAACTTCAAGTGGCTGCTGACGAAGCTTGGGATGCTGTGAAACAGATGAGAAATCATGTTGAAAGTCTTCTGTAATTTCTGAAAAAAGAGAAGAGACTCTAGTCTTTGGATGTTCTTTTAATTTTGTTCATCAATGAAAAACAGTTCATCTTCAATCATCTGTACCTTCATTTTCTTAATAATTGCTCTTATTTTTACCTAAGCCAATGGGCCTAGTAAACATAGTTTTATTTTTACTAGGGTTATATAAACAAACCCACAAAATTTATCTTTTAATTGCTCAATATTGCCTAAATCATAAAAAATGTACGTTTAGTGAGATGGGACTCAAATTTTGTTCAGAGTACCCTTTATAGGTTCCCAATTTAAGAAGTACCATGTCTTTTGTTATTGGCAGTTTAAAGTCATGCATGTTGGACTATAAAAAGGATAATATTTAAGGTCGAATAGCTTTGACCAAATGGATTATATCGAATCAATTCTTGATAATTTGTTTGGAAACATATTACCATATTCATGTATGGAGGGGGAAAATTGTAAACTATGACTTGAGAAATTTTGAATTTGAGGAATGACATGGGAAAAGAGCTAAAAGGCATTAGAGGAGGTCTTTTCTAAGAATGAAGTTACCACTACTTGACAAACTCGTTATGGGGGATGAATTATGCAGGGCCAACTAGGGCATATGCTGCATAGTCAAATAGTAGTATCTTTTGGATGACAGTTCCATTATGTAGACAACTTATTCAAGGCCACCTAAGGGCACGTGTTGCATAGTCTGAAAAAAAAAACTCTCAGAAATTTGACTTTCTATTGCTAAAATCTGAAGAAAGTTTTATGGAGATTCAAAATTTCCAAAGCATAGAGTATGCTTTATGGAGAAAGGTACTTGAATATAGAGAGGATATTTCTAATCAGAATTTTCAAAGAATTGGAGGAATGTGACTTCTACGAAGGTCTGACCTAAACGTAGGAAAAAAGGTATCTGTGGTTTTAAATCATATGACTAAAACTGGAGATAGAAACATTATACGACATATGGTCAAGTGGTCCAAGGTTATTTCATATTTCTCTGAACATATGGAGAAGGAGTAAAATGTAAACCATAGACTTGAAAACTTTCAGATCATGAAAAAGAGTATGGAACAAATATGTTAAGGATGGTAGTTTTTTTGAAGATCCCTACATATCGCCGTTAAGACTAATAGGGACAAAAGATGCTTCTCCTAAGAATGAAGTTACCATTCCTTGACAAACCCATTATGGAGGTTGAATTATGCAGGGCCAAATGAGGAATAAGCTGCATAGTCAAATAGTAGCATCTTTTGGCTGACAGGTCCGTTATATAGAAAACTTATGCAAGGCCACCTAAGGGCACGTGCTGCATAGTCAGGAAAAAGAATTCTCAGGTATCAGACATTTTGCGACTATAAGTCAAGAAATGGGTTATGGAGACCATGAATATTATTTGTATAATGTTGCGGCTGGGTCCTGAATTGAGATTCTAGATGTCACTACGTATCTCATTAGGATGAGAATCAAGCCACATGAAGTTCTTGAAATATAGTTTAATGTCATGTAGGACGAGAGCATGGAAGATCTTAGTTTAGGGTCATAGAGCTTGGACTACAGTGAGGGAGACACATCATGCATTTGTTATAAACCTGATGTGAATAAAGACTAGGGTGTTCCATATCACACCATGTGCTCCCAGGGGGACTTTTCAGCCTAGGGACCGAAAGTGGAGTCTGGGGTTAGGCACAAAGGCTCGGGGCTGGACTCAAGGAGCATTCCTACGTATCCCATGAGGATGGGAATTAAGATGCACGTAGTTCTTGAAATACCCTTTGTACAGATTTGGTTCGTACATATGAGGGGTAAGGAGGACATTATTGCAATTATGGCTGGACCCAAGATTAAAGACTTGGGTGTCACTACGTATCTTATAAGGATGAGAATCAAGCCACACATAGTTCTTGAAACATGACATGGTTGGATACCATGTCAATGATGATTCCTCTCGAGTGAGGGTATCAGGGATTGTTGCAGTTTATTGTCATATAGGATAAAAGTGCAAATAGTTTAAGGTCATATGCATGGACCAGTGCTATGTAGTTTAATGTCTTGCAGCAAGTACAATGGGGGACTGTATAGTTTAATGTCAAATAGCTAGGATGATGGGAAGTACAAAGTTTAACATCATGTAGGAAGAAAGTGAACCGATATGAATAAGACGGTTGATGGGGGCTTCATAGATCAATATCATATGGGATGGAGGTGAATCGATGTGAAGAAAGTGTTTTCAGGCTTGAACCTTAGGAGGTTGCCTACGTACTCAGCCTAGGAGGAAAGGATCAAAATCCGCGTAGTTAAATTGAGAGGGATTCAGAGATCGGGGTGTACTTGAGGACAATGACCTGAAGATGATGTTGGGACTTAAGCATGGTTAGAGGCCCAGAGAAGATGTCATGGTCGAAGCTTACACTAAGCTCACGTGAGTCATGCTTGTTGTGAGAAACAAGAGGCAGTAACAGACCTGACAATCGTGTCATGAAATATACGACCACGAAGAATGGTGTGGGGCTTATGCATGGTTAGATGCTGGGGGCACGCATGGAAACAGAGTTTAAAAGACAATTGCGCATGCGACGATCACAGTTTAATGTCATGTGTCATAAACATGGGGTGCTTGGCAGTTTAATGTCCTGCAGCTCGGACGATGCACAATTTAACGTCATGTTGGACTATAGAGGGGACACAGTTTAATGTCATGTTGGACGATAGAGGGGGATATGCAGTTTAATGTCCTGTAGCAATGAAAATGGGTGTATCTATGTTACAAAAAATACTTGTTCAAGAATCTTGCATTGGTTGGAGTTGTAATGAGTTCTCCATCTATTGAGATTAAAGAATATGCTCCATTGGAGTAGACCCTATGTATTGAGTAAGGTCCTTCCCACTTTGGCTCAAGCTTTGGAGGCTTCTTTCCCGATATCATTGGGGTTCTGGGGACCAATACAAATTATCCTTGAATGAATGAATGAAGACAATTTTTTTTTATTTAAGGATCATGATATTTGATTCTGATAGACTTCTAAATGGTGCAGTGTGCGCAATTCTTTTTCATCTAGTCATTCCAATTCAACCAATCGATTTTGAGATTGTTCATCTGTAGATAACTGATCACAAATGGAGACTCTAAGAGAAGATAATTGGACTTCAATAGGCAAGACTGCTTCCATTCCATATACCAATGAATATGGAGTTGATCATGTAGTAGTGCGGGTGGTAGTCCGATAAGCCCATAGAGCATGAAAAAGTTTATCAGGCCATGAATTCTTATCTTTATCCACCATCTTTTGAAGTATGTTTGAAATAGACTTATTGAAAGCCTCTACTTAACCATTGGTTTCTGCATGATACCGAGATGAATGGTTGGATTTGATATTGTATTCTTGATACAATTTTCTTACCTCAGATGAAAAAAAGTTGGTGCCATTATCCGTCAATATGGTGTGAAGAACACCAAATCTAGCAATGATATTAGACTTGACAAAGCTAACAATGATTTTAGCACTGAATTATTTGAGAGGTATTGTCTCTTCCCATTTGGAAAAGAAGTCAGTAGTAGTAAGAATATAATTAAACTTCTTAGTTGTAGCTGGAGGATAAAGTCCTACTACATCCATTCCCCATGTAGAAAATGTCCAGGAGTATTTAGCCGTATGAAGAAACTATGGGGGCTGATGAATGAAGTTGAAACATACTTAACAATAATGACACTTCTTAGTGAAATAAACACAATCTTGCACCATTGAATGCCAGAAGTATCCAAGCCTTTGAATTTGACCAGAAAGTCTATGTCCAGACTGGTGGGAACCATAAACTCCTGCATGTACTTCATTCATGACAGCCATTGTCTCTTCACCATGAATACATCTAAAGATAATTCCATCAAAACCTCGCTTGTAGAGAATATTTTGGTGATCTGGGCTATTATAAAGAGTAAAATTGACCGCACGTCGCTGAAATTGTTCTTTCCCGGCTCTATTAGGTGGGATTGTTCCATTTTAACAATATTCCCTGATAGGTGTCATCCATCCTATAGTATGACCATATGGTTCAGAAATGGGACTGATTTCATTGATTTCTTCTGTTTTTATTTGAACAAAAGGTGAAAATATATGACGGTGGATAATACTGATGATTGTTTCATCCTGATTTGGATTTTCCAGGGCTATGGCTACATTATCCAGTGCATCAGCATGGGCATTTTGTGATCGCGGGACATAAAAAAATGTCGGTTCTGAGGGAAATTCCACCATTAAATCTCTGACGTAATCACAAAAAGGGATTAACTCTTCCTTTCTAATGGAATAATCCCCATTGATTTGTTTGATTACCAAATCTGAATCACCTTTTACCTTCAAGTGATTCACCTGTGCCTGAAGCACCAATTCCCATCTTGTGATGAGAGCTTTATATTCTGATTCATTGTCTATACCGCCTTCCAATAATAAGAAGGAACAGGGTAGCACTGCCTTTTCTGGGGAAATAAGCACGATTCCTAACACAACTTTATTGAATTTAGGATCTTCCATTTTCTTCCCTGTTGGACTTCTAGAGGCACCATCAAAGTACATTTCACATGTTTTAGGATTATCTTGAATAGAGAAGACTTCCTCATTAGGATGTTCAATATTTAAAGATGTATCTTCTACAGATGGGTGTTCAGCAAGGAAATCGGCCAGAGCTTGACCCTTTATTGCCTTTTGAGACTCATACTGGATATCAAACTACTGCAAAATAACTGCCCATCTTACCAGACATCCTATAAGCATTGGACAACTAAGGATAAATTTGAGCGGGTTATTGTGAGATACCAATTGGACCTCATGATGTTGCAGGTAGCATCTCAATTTCTAAACTAAAAATATTAATGCTAGGCAGCACTTTTCAATACTTGAATATCGAGTTTTTGCCTCAAGCATAGTCGACTGAGATAGTAAAGGCTGTTTTCATTGCCAGCATCATTCTTTTGGGCAAAGAAGGCACCCAATGATCTCTCTAAAGCTGTCACATAGAGAATAAGTGGTCTTCCTTAAATAGGTGGCATTAATACCGATGGACTCAAGAGATATTTTTTAATGATATCGAATGCTTCTTGACATTCTTCAGTCCACTGGTATGTGACTCCCTTTTTCATTAATCTGGTGAAGGGTTAACACTTGCCTGCCAAATTGGAAATGAAACGCCGAATATAGGCCAAGTGTCCTTGAAGTCCTCTGAATTCTTTCAAATTTCTTGGAGGTGACATGTCAAGGATTGATTTATTCTTCTTAGGATCAACTTCGATACCACGATGGCGTACAACAAAGCCGAGAAATTTTCTTGAGGTTACCTCGAAAGCACATTTCAAGGGGTTTATCTTCAAATTGTGTTGTTGAAGTTTGTTGAATATGATTTCCAAATTGGCTAAGTGATCAGAAAGTTTTCTGGATTTAACCACCAAATCATCCACATAACATTCAACAAATTTCCCTAAAAATAGTTTGAAGATATGGTGCATGGCACGTTGATACATTGCACCTACATTCTTTAGGATAAAGGGCATTACCTGATAAAAAAACACACCTTGAGGAGCTATGAAGGCTGTAGACTCCTCATCTTCTGGGGCCATTCACATTTGATTGTACCCAGAGTAACCATCCATGAAAGAAAGAGCTTTGTAGCCAGCTGTTTCATCAATTAAGAGTTCTGTGATCGGAATTGGAAAATCATCCTTGGGACAATGCTGATTAAGATCTCTTAAGTCAATGCAAACTCTAATTTGTCCTTTCTTCCTTTTCACAGGGACAATATTAGCTATCCATTTTGGATATTGAACTTCTCTGATGAAGTTGGAATTGATAAGCTTATCAACTTCAGCTTCAATTTTGGAGGCATAAGTTGGGTGTATTCTTCTTACTGCTTGCTTGAATCCTCGATGTTCTTATGGAAAACCAAAATGATGAGTGACAACATCAGGATCAAGACCTGGAATTTCTATATAATTCCTAGAAAATACATCTCATTTTTTCTTTAGAAATGAATTATACATTTCTTTATCTTCAAGAGTCATGGCTGTACTAATTAAAGTGGGGCGTGGATCTTATTTTGTACCCAGATTTATTTCTCTGAGTTCATCTAAAGTGGTTGAGATACCCTCTTCAAATTCCAGAGGAGCATCCCTAAGATCTTCCTCTTCTTCTTCAATATGTGTTACTTCTTCTGTTTCTACTTGTATAGTAGATGACGAAGCATAATTTCCATGGTCAGGAGAGAAGTTAAAATTTGAACATCTTGAAGAAGAGGCTACCATTTTTGAACCTATTGATGATAAAGGGTCTTCCTGGGGTGATAGAGAGAAGATGATGGATTGAGAATCAACATAATTTTTTTCCTCTCGTATTGCTATAACTTCTTCTGGCCTAGTTGATGAAGTATAGAATTCCTGGATTTCAGCAGATGAAATGAACACATCTCTATTTAAGATTTCATTATTGCTTGGTGAATCAACAATTTCTCCCATGCTGTCTGGCTTGGTTTCCGTAATTGACATTATGGAAGTTTCCATAAGAGTGTTTGGATTTAGGTCTATTCTGTCAATTTGATTGATAGGAAACACATAATCTATACTCACATGTATGAATGGGTTTACTTGAATCTTTTCCAAACCATTTGGAGAATTAATTTTGGTGACCTTCTTTACTGTGGATTTTTCTTTTCCCTCCATGTGATAAAATTCTGCCTTAATGTATTGAGATTCACATGTTTTTAATGGGGCCTTGTCACCATAAAATGTCCAAATTTGACCATTGAAACAATATTTGAGACATTGATGGTGTGACGAAGGTACGACCGAATGGTGATGTAGCCAAGGTCTTCCAAGAAAAATGTTGAAGGCTGTGTCCTGACGAACAACCATGAAATCTGAATTAAACACAAGGTCTCCAAACTGAATTATGAGTGTAATATTTCCTAGAGGTTCTTTTTCATTATTATCATATCCTTGCAACATCAAAGTATAAGGAGATAAATCAGATTTCGGTGAGGCCCAATCGACGAAGTGTACAAATAGTAATGAGGTTGACTCCTGAGCCATTATCAATGAAAGCTCGTCGGATGTCTATGTCATTGACTTTTCCAGATAGATGCAAAGGTATGATATGTCCATGTACAACATCATCTTTATCTTCATCTATAAAGTATATCACTGCATGAAATTCTGCAGGATCATTCTCTATACGGTAGACCTCAGCCGCAATAATTTCAGTTTCGAATTCTTGAGGACTTGACAAAGCCTCAATAAGCGCCTCCCAAAGATCTTTTGATAGATTCAAGGAATCCAAAATTGATAACTTGGATGGTACTTAGGACAAATGTTTCAAGACATCACAATTTTGGTCCAAAGGTCTGCGTTTCCCAGCATGAAAATGTGATTTTGCAGGTGCCTTGGAAGTTGATGCTTTCACAGTAGATGCATCCTTTATCAGGGTCGGAATTGGAAACACTCCTGGCTTCGGTAAATTAGACCGACTAGGTATATCTATTTTCTAAGAGGAAGAAGGTGTAACCTCTAACCATTCCTCCAAAATAACTATGTCAGGACCAAATATGCCATGTGTGGAAGAACGTTTGTGTTCCTATTGAGCCCGTTGAAGGGATTTTCCATGAGTTTCTGCCGCATATATAGTTCTAGCAGAGGTAAGATTGAAATAGAAGCTTTTGGAATATCCACGTCTTCCTCTGTATCCTAGACCTCTGTCTCTTCCTCTAATTACTCTATTAGATACAGGGAACTTAGGCTCATCATGATCGAAACTGTCATTGGCATAGGGATTCGTTAAATAAATCTTGTTAACAGAACCAAAGATCAATTATTCATGTGATGAAGATTCTGCCTAATGAAACAGTTTAGGCTATGCCATTTGGTGGGGCAGTTCCTGTGCTTTTGAAGTAGATGGAATACAATCTTCCAGAGTCAAAGACAACTTAGGCTTTGACACAAGCTCGTCTTCTTCTGAATTCTCTTCTTTCTTCAAATTATGCCGCTTCTTTGAGGATTTTCCTTCTGATGAAGGGGGTTTTACTGTGGAATAAATAACAGAAGACACAATTGGTTTATTCAATTGTGTTCTTAAAATGGCATGAGTTCAGTTGATCGTTTTCTCGACCATCCAATCATCATATTTGTGTGTATTTTTACTTTTGACTTCATGCCACTCACCTTCTTCCTCTGGATCAGTAGTAGTAACACATGCTACCTGGGATGAAGAACCTTTAAGTTTTACTTGTCCAGAGTCCACCATCATTTGAAGGAGGTCTCTGAAGACAAAAAACTACTGAATGGGATGCCCTAACATCTGATGAAACGGGAAATAGTTGGGGAGGTCTTCATCTCCTTCCTTGTTCACCCTTTTGGGCCTTGGCAACTGAACCAGATTGTTTTCCAGAACCGAGATGAAGTAACCAACAACTTGTTGATTCCAGAAAGAATAAAATTTGTTCTTTAAATCCTCAAACTATTTTTGCCTTTGATCTCTTTGATCATCTTGAGGAGGCGGACATTGTTGTTGACGCTCAGGAGGTGGATCCCTTCGATATGATGAAGGTTTTGAAGTGGAAGCAGGTACAAGTGCTTGTTTAAGTGTAACTATAGTAGTTTCTTCTTTCCCTATTCTCCTTCCCGAATCTGATAGAATTACACGAGTTTTATCCCTAGTCTCTATAAGAGAGTCTTCTATCTTCTGATCTATTTAGGTAAGGTCTCAAAACCCTCCTGTGTATTTCACAAGGATCAATGGTGTGCGTAATTCATCACGCATATTTTCCACATAGATTGGCATCAACTCTTCTTGAGGGAGTGATAAACTTAAGGAATATGTTAATCCCTTCCATCGAGAAATGAAATCTGAAACTCTTTTATTTTACCTTTTTTTACAACTGGTAAGATAAAAAACTATCATCTTTGGAAATTTTGAGATAAATTGAAGAAGGAATTTTTGACGGAGATCTTCCCACCCAGTAATTGACTAAGATTGAAAACTTGTATACTAGACAAAAGCAGGTCCTTATAATGACTGCACAAAACACCTAAGCTTAACCGCTTCTTGTTGTTGAGGATTTCCCATCATAGGATCACAACGAGAAACAAAATGTGTTAAGTGTTGTTCTGGATCTCCCGAACCATTAAAAATTGGGAATGTGGTATTCAAAAAATTTGATGGGGGAGGAATTGCATCAACCCATTCAGGGTAATCTCTCTTTTCCGGTTGAACTGGTGCACATAATCCTTTCATATCTTCCAACTGAGCTATTAATGAATCAATGGTAGTCATTAATGCTTGAGAAACATCTGGTTGAGCTTGGACCTGAGTAGGTGCAATAACTGGAGTTTGGATAGGTGTGGCGACCGGTACTGCCACTGATGATAGTATTGCTAGTTGTTGTCGTGTATGACCCATAGGATTGGACCTGTGAGGGTGTACTTGTAAAGGGGGATATTATTGATCCATCACAATAGCTACAACAAATTCCCTTGATTGATTAACTCCAGCATGCTTAGGAGGAAGACTACCTTGAAGTAGTTCCAAATTTAACCTACTTACCTCCTTCATTTCTTCTTCTTGTTGTGTGAACATTTCCTCTAACGAGAGTTATTGGAATTCTCCAGAGGTAGGGTGGGATATAACCTGACTTTTACCCATTTTTAGCATGTTCCTTTCTAGAGTATGGAAGGGCATTACCCGAAGGAATGTCTTGCCTCTAGGAAACCCTATGGCTTCTGGTACGCACACCTCCTTCATTTGTTTCTGTGTATACAGCCTCTTGAATATGAAATTCTTCATATGATTCCTCTTAGTGAGCCTCATGTTCTGGGGGATCAGTGACAATGGCATTGATGACATTTATCGATGCATAACGCATTACAACCCTTCTGTCAGTGTTTCTGTGATACTGTATTCTTCCATGTCCTTTATGAGACATTGCCTTTTGTTTGGTTGATCCCTCAGGAACTTCTTGATGAACCGTAATTTGGAGGGAATTTCCTGATAATTCGGCTCTGCGTTACTCTTGTGGATTCTTCCCTAATCGAGAAAAGACTGACTTTCACTGAGTAAAAGATTGAGAATTTGAAAAAGTCCCCAGTCCGGTGGACTAGGGCTATTCATGTTTTTCCTGATCAACTCCTGAAATCCTGTTTGTTGATCCTGAGGGTTGGATTAAAAGAGTCCCCATCTTGGAAAGCTGAGGTGGCTCTTGATCTGATACATCTGAAACTTTCTTAAAAACCATCCTGATTTTGCAGATTTTAGTCTGGAAATTGGACAGATGCATCATCCGACATCCACTCAAATCACCCGGCTCAGATGATAGTTGGATTATTTCTGACACCTCTGTCACCTGATGATGTGCATGCTCTAAACAATAATATTGTTTGATATTTTCATTTGCTTGATGCAAGAGTAATTCGACAACTTGTTCTTTATATGCCTAACTTTGGGAAGAACTAGTTGATGCATGTTCTTGATCAAGCCTTTGATTACACACAAAACTAGTTAGCTATGGCTAGCCATGGGCAATAACATTGCATGAGACCACTTTTAGCAGGCTTTGTTAACTGGAGAGCACAGTGAAATGCAATTCTCCATGAACACCCCATCCCCTAATATGAATACCATATGAGGCATTGGTAATTAATTGGCGCAACCTTTTTAATGCGCCAAGGCATGTATGCTGAAGGGATCTCTGCTGCTTTTCAACCTTTGGATTTCAGAAAACTAAGAGAGATGCCAAGTCAATTTGGCATTGCAACACTTTTATTACCTTAACATGATTTTGATATTCACCATAAGGTAATATTTTATCTTTTAAGTGAAAAAGAGTTTTCCATATGTTGAGACGAATATCGTGAATACAATCTTCTATCAACGTTTCTGGAATATCATACTGAGAGTCATCCAAAGGCCAAAACATGACTGGTATTTCACCTTTCTCCAATTGTTTTATCATATTCAGCACTTCCTCTTTGTCATTTGATTAAGATTCTGCTACCTGATTGGACCAAAGCTAGTGCTTCTTTGTTGCTTCATCAGATTCAACAAGATTGGTAGAGAATTAATTTGTTAAATTATAATATAAATGACCCAGGGGTGGTTCTGAGAATGACTTATACCCCAGGCTATCTTCTTATTGAGAAAGTATTTCACCTGCTAGCGGTAAGGCATCAGACATGACTGGATTATCATTTGAAAGTGCCTCAAGATAAGAGGGATTTCTCGTTACTGTATTGTCCATTGAAGAATTTTCCAGGCAATGAGAATTACTACTTCGGAGAGGAATTTCATAGCTAAATTCATCATCATGGGGAGGACCACCATGGTGGGTTACAACAAAAGATGAAACCTTTTACTCCTTGGTCTTCTGGGCACATAGAGGGTTATCATGGATCTCATCTGAAGATAATGCTTTGAGATTGACCAAATTTTCATGAAGAAAGACTTCATGAGGAAGTGTCTGATGAATAAATTTGGAATTATTGTTGTTATTTCCAGAATTTTGAAATGAGAGAGTTGAATCTTGAGTTACAATAGATAATTTTCTGAGGGTGTCAAGAACTCCAGCATTGAGCAAGGCCTTATTGCAGATTGGATCTTGATTTTTTAACTGTTCTTGATGGGTCTTTTTCTTGGACGCCTTATTACTCACTTTGGAAACCACTTGTTGATGAAAGTGGTTATTATGGGAAGGTGTATGTGCCCGATTAGGAGAAATGGTCAGGTTAGGATGACTATATCCATTTAAATCGGGTGTATGTGCCCGACTTGATTGTCCGTATGACATGGGGGAGTATGCCCCACAACCCTCCTAGACTAGAACAGAGGTGTGTATCTTCTCCAGGGTGACATGTTGATGAGTCACTCCACTGATTGGGATAGATTTATGTTTCTTTCCCAATGATGTCGTTGAAGTTGTTATATTATTCTGACAGGTATCCAGAATATGGGCAGGGATATTCTTCTACTCTTTCACCATTGTCAGAATGTGCTTGGTGACTTTAGCTGCCGGAATGGGAATATATGTCCATTCCATGTTTGGAGTAGGTGTGTGTTACTGCTCCTTTCCTCCTTTTCCTATCAGTGAATTCTGACAGTACTCATGTGTGGGGGCAGACAGTTGTGTCTGCCTTCTGTTTGTCATTGGATATTTCCAATTGGCATCTCTGGGTGCTACCAAACAAGATTTTTAGTTAGCTTAATGAATTGAAGGTGTATGTGCCTATTGATTGTGCTCCACTGAATATGATTGATGAACTTCCTTCAATACTAGAAGATGAGACTGTTGGCAGAATTGATGAGTGTAAGCAGGAGTATGTGCCTATTTATAGGTGGTCACCACATTTGGTTGGCGGGCTTCTTTGGATGTAGTCAGACGAGCCTGCTGGCTGGCTGATAATTTATAAACAGGTGTATGTGCTTGCCTATAGTACTCCACCAGAATTTCCTGGCGGGATTGGTGTGTTACTGCCATACGAGTCTGCTGGGCAGTGAGATTAGGACGGACGAGTGTATATGCCCGCTCATTGTTTGCCATCAAGTTAGGTTGATGGAATTCTTCGGAGGGGGAAGAGTTAAGAACATGCTCCATATTGGCCAAATTTTACCTCTGACGGTTTGTCTTGCGTGCTCGGGTCTGAGGAACCTGAGCCGAACGCCTAGATGTAATACCCCCATCATGTTGAGGGTGCACTACCACACGAGTCTGGTGGAGATTTTTGGTAGGAGTCCTCAGTAAGGACTCCTGTATTCTTAAATTGAGGCCTTGAGTGACCTCTTAATCTAACTCCCTGTAATATGGGAGGGAATGGTTGTTGTGTTTCAGGGATAAAGACCCGAAATGGTTGGAGACGGTGGTTGGAACCACTTGCTTCTTGACCACTAGTCTTCACTGTCAGGACAACCAGGGTGAGTTGTTAACTTGGAGGGCTTGTCGAGAGACCTCCAGAGTCGGGATGATACCATGTTGGAAGTATTCCCTCACCAATGCATTTGAGACCCAACATTGAAGATGCTGAGTAGGTGATGTCATCCTCAGAGTGGACGAGGATCCAGTAGGAGTAGCGGCCGAGACATTCACAGGTGTGAACCTTAAATAAGCCATTTTGTGTTGCAGAGAGATCTTGGAAAAGAGTGCATGTGTGATATAGAAGACATAATCAAGATAAGTCTGGCCATACTACATCTTTTGGATAAGCACATATGTTATTGATTGCTTTGTTGGCCCTCATATTGATTTTAATAGGGGCGTAACAAATAAGTAAAACATCATTTAAATTGGTAAAGGCTTCACGCCGGGTTCAGCATTTTTTGTTTCATCTGGAAATGGGGATGACCTTGTTTATTTAAGGTTCAAACTTTCCAATCGGTTTCTAACAGGTTTATTCGTAGAACCGGAAACACCCAATGATTCTATATCCATTTGAACATACTTTCCAAAGGTAGGTACTCATTAGTTGCGGACTGATGAGGCTTAATAATTTGCATTGGTCGAGAGGATGGAAGGTCAGGCTCATCAAAACTTTTTGGGGGAAATTATTGCCTACTCTGGGACTCTCTTATATATTTAAGTTATGTTCATTAATCCTTATTAATTCACCAAGCATGAAAATGAGTTTTCCTTTAGATTTGGAAATTGATGATTAATATGTATGATATTTAGAGAATATTTTATATGTATTTGAGGTTCTTCATTAATGGAGAATCATCTGTATATATTAGATATTCTTATTCAATGGTATCTTTCAATACATTATATAGAAATATCTTGGTCATTATGATGACCATAATGGTTTTAAATCCACTCAGTGGGGCACTTGAAGTTTATTTTCATTCAGAAAGATATGGATTATTTTAGAGTTGGGATCGTACCCGCAGATGGGATACCTATATATCCTCGTTAAAAAGGAGTCAGAACCCACATATTTCAATAATAAGGATATAGTTTAATGTCATACGGGATAGAAAATAATTAATGGAAAATGTACTTAAACCATATAAATGCTTCTTGCATACTCTACTTTTAAGGCAAAGATCAAAGTCCACGTAGTTCTGGTAAAAAATATGGGGCTTATGCATGATTAATGGTCCAAAAAGAGATGTCTTAATTACTTTTAAACTCTAAGCTCATGTGAGTCATGCTCGGTGTGAGAAACAAGAGGTATTAGTAAACCTGAAGATTGTTCCACGAAAGATGCAGTCACGAGAAATGATGCGGGGCTTACGTATGAATGACTGCCCAAGTAGATAAAGTCCATGACTTACTTCAGGAAAGAAGCCCAGGAGTAGGGTCCATAAAGGTATTTGTAACTTATGGAGATTTGTAGTTTTAAACTAGGGCTTACTCCTAAGGAGGATGCCTAAATTAAAGGGGACTTATAACTTGGGGCTTACTTCTGAAAAGGAGTCCCAAATTAAAGGAATTATGATTGGGGCTTATTCCTGAGAAGGAGGCCAAATGTTAAAGGAAATTATGACTGGGGATTACTCATGAGAAGGAGGCCCAAGTTAAGGGAATTGGGGGCTTACTCTTGAGGAGGATGCCCTAAATCAAAAGATCTTCTCATCTTAAAGGATGAGGTTACATGAAGGAAACCTCTAACCATGGTGACATAAAGCTTGTAAGTCATGAGGTTTTGGGAGAGGTTCTCACAGAATTCCTTTCAGATAAGGAATCCAACAAAGGAACCATGCCATAAATGGATTTGAAAAGGGGTTCGAGGGCTAATATCTTGAATAGGAGAGGCGAACGAGATAGAGGCACACAAATGAAGTTGGCGCACAAGTCTTGGCCATGCAAGTGTACTTGCGCGGCATGGGTTCACTAGGGCGACAAAGAATCTGTAGGGTAATACATGGGTGAGACTTAACTCAAGCCTTTAGTATTATCCTAAGATGTTTCCAAAAGGGCGGCGCGCAAGTTTCATTGAAAGGGTAGGGCGACGCGCAAGTGTTGCGCGCTTCACTCCAAACAGGATCCAAGTCCATGCCTTCATCAATCTTTTTGATTTTCTTAAAAGGGTGACTCTCACTATGCTTAAGGTATTCCCATTTTCCATTCGTTGGACTCTATGACGGAAAGGAGCATCAACAACAGTGTTGTCAGTTTGAAAAAAAATCAATGGAAATAGAAATCGTGGTAACATTAGAAGAAAGATAAATTTTATATCTTTTTTCTTGTCACAGATAGTGGAAAGAAAAATATGAATTCACAAATGATCTATGAAAAAAATAAATAAGTATCAAATTCAAATGATAAGGAAATTGACTTACAAATAATAGATAAAATGATGACAAAATTAATCAAATAATTATTAGAAATTCACTTTTTCATGATATTTGTATTCATTCTCGACACATTTACTTATTTTCATTATCTCAGTTGCAATATCCATTCCCAATCTCTCATGATCATGAGTATATTTGAAAAAACCACCCCAAATTGAATGAAAGAATCCACCTATATAATAAAACAATTATAATATGAGTAACACTAAAAAGAAATAAATTCAACATAAATATGAAACAATACATTTTAGCACAAAGGAAACCCATGAATGTTCTAAAAGATATAAAATATATATTCTAAAATCGAGAGTTGTAAAATGAAGTGTCTTTCTCGGTAAAGATAAAATTATTATTTATATATATATTTACATTTTACTTTTTTTTTTATTTTTACTATGGTAACATGTTTTTACCTATATAAATTATGTTTTACTAAACATATAAAATAACCCCTATAAATATCTTTTGTGTGTTCATTCATTGTTTTGATGAATTTAATGTAATTCAATTTATAATCATGATAAAACAGGCATTTAAAATAATTTTTTTATATATCAGAAAACTAATTTCTATAGAATAAGGATATTTTTACTATTACTTTTTCTTAATATTACAATGCATTGATTACCAATAAAATGTATATTAATATAATCATATATGTTTTTAAATATCATTATAGTCTCATTATTTTAAATAGATCAATCTAATTTTTTAGTTAAATGTTACAAAACATTAATAAAACAATTCGTTGAAAATTATATTTTTATCATTATCATTGTCATCATCATTAATAATAGTAACTATACATTTATTCCCAAAAAATACACTAGAATTATCACACAGTATGATAATATTGATCTAAAATAAAATTCACATTTTATTGATTTAATTTCAATAGGTTAAGAAAATTAATTTTTTAATTTAATCGACTAAATCAGTATTTTGATTAAAATATTTCATATGTTTTAAAAATTATAAACAAGTGTTTTAGAAATTATAAACAAATGTTTTATAAATACTACAAAGTACTTTTTATGATTTATTATATATATATTTTTATAATATAAAAAGGGTTAAAAAAATTAATCCATTCTTCCATTATAGTAATGTAATGAAAGTAAATGTTTTAGAAAAAAATTTATTTTTTCACTATTCATCTCCAAAACATTTTTGTATGAAATTTATGAAAAATTATTCATAAGATAATATTTAAATGTTAGAATCAAGAAATTATGTTTATTTTATAAAATTAAAATTAATAGTCTTTATAATAAAAAATTATATATATAATGAAATGTGTTTTCATAGGAAAATTACTTTTTCAAATAGCTGATCACCTGTTAGTGGAGACGGTGCTGTGCGTTGTTCTAAACTTCCATTAAATGATGTTGTACAAGATCGTTACTTATGCCGATGAGGTAGAAATCTAAGATATCCTAGAAACACAAATTTCAATGAATGTTTCAACCTAATTGATTTTGTATCTTCTTCGCACACAGGACACCCTTGAGTTCCTTTAATGCTATAGCCTGAAAAATTTACATAAGCAGGGAAATCATTTATTGTACCATACAAAATCGCTCTCGACATGAAGTTTTCACCTTTATAAGAATCATACAACATAACACCTGAATCCCATAATAACTTCAAATAATCGATCAAAGGAGCGAGATAAACATCAATATCATTACCTGGTTGTTTTGTTCCTAATATAAGCATAGATAACATGATGAATTTCCACTTCATGCATAACTAGGGTGGTAAGTTATAATTTACCAACATAACAGGCCATGTACTATGAGTGCTGGTTTGAAAACCAAAAGGATTCACTCCATATGTAGATAATGCAATACGAAGGTTTCTTGTCTCTTTTCCAAATTCAGGATACTCATGAACAATTTTTTTCCATTAAGGAGAGTCGGCCGAATGATGTGATTTCCCATCTTTATTTCTTTTATCTGCATGCCACGACAATTGTCTTGAAGTTTCTTCTCTTCCATATAGACGCCTAAACCTTGGAATGATTGGAAAGTACCATACAACTTTCATAGGCATGGATTTATCTTTCTTGTATCGAGAAGCACCACACTTTGGGCATTTTGTAAGTGATTTATTCTCCTTGAGAAACAATATACAGTCTTTCAGGTAGGCATGTATTCTTTCAGAAATCATACCCATCGAGCATAGCATTTGTTTATCTTCACATGTCCGTCTTGGTAGCTCATTATCTTCTAAGAGCATGCCATTAAAGAGAGAAAATAGTTCTGTAAAACTGACATCAGTCCATCCATTGCCTGCTTTCAATTTATACAACTTCAGTACAGCTAACAATGCTATATATTTAGTGCAACCAGCATACAATGGAGTCTTTTCACAACTCTTTAACTTCTCAAACAATTTTGGGAAATCACGGAGTTAATATTCAATTGTATTTGTTATTTCCTCAATACAATATTCATCATCATTGACATCTGTAATCACATCTTCCATACTGACTTCTTTATTATCCATATTTGTATTCATATCTGATGATCCATAAAATTCAGTTTTATCCCAGCCAGTAGCTACATTTTCTTTTTCTCCGTGTTTATTACAACATTTATAACTCCAATCTATTCCATGACATATCAAATGTTCTTACAACTCCTCTGGAGTAAGTAATATAGAATAAGAACAATATAAACACGGACAAAGGATTTTAGAAGTATCCTTTGCGTGATCCTTTGAAAACATGATGAACTCTTTCACCCCGTTCTCATACTCTATTGTCAAACGATTAACATCCATCCAATCTTTATTCATATCCATCCTATTTGAATCTCAAATATTAGTATTTATGCTTCAAATACACAAAAAAAGACTTCAAAATATAGTAGAAGAGAACCACTTCCTTTTAAAAATAGAGATTAATAGAGCATATCCATTTCCAATAAAGATTTGGAAATCAAAAGAACTAGGATAGACCCCACATCAAAATGAACACAATTTCCAAACACAAAGGGGTTCACAGGGATAATCACTTGTGTCATAGATTGTAAAACTCACACGGCATCATCTTCTATGGATCATCCTCCTCTATCGGGTCAACCCTTCTATGGTAAACCAGTCATCTTTTTATACCTCACCATCCTAAAATACATATGGATGAAAACCAACATCCATCCTATAAGTAAAGAAAGGATTCTCATAATCTCTACAATATGGAATTCTTTAAATATAATTACTTTATATTCATTATAGTTTCCTCAAATCACCCCAGTACAAACACAAAATAATCAAGAATGATACATCTACCACTCCTAGGTCTCTGTCCTACATTCAATATCATCATGCCTAATTTTTTTGGTAAGCTCAAGTTACTTTAAATCAGAGGGGGGATAATCACTTGTTTCATAGATGGTCTCCCATGGTATTCCAAATGAAAATTTTAACAAATATTATTAACCTATCATCCCATTAAATCCACATGAGTTCCTAATTCCAAATCCATCTTAAGTGTAATATCAAAATAATATATTTTAATAAATTACCCCACATTCACTTCCCCACTAATCTGGTCATTCTCACACTCTAATGGAATATTTATTATGCTTCAACCCCTTCTATATAATATCATAACCATATATCCACACATACACATGTCAAAAACACATAAAAAACCATATCCACATCCCCACACATCACATCATCAACACAGTATGATATCGTGAACATGAAGGACATAAAAATCATACTATCCTCCTAAAATGAACAACCCCCACTATGTATCCACACCAAATACACATAATCATGTCAACAAGAATATATATACACCAAAACCTAAAATCATTATAATTCGTATATATACACACACTGTCAGCCATTACAACACATACCAAGTGTAAAGGGGGAGAAGGGAAGATGAAGTGGTTCTATATGTGTTCCCTCTATAACTTAGGTATTGAGAAAAACACTTAGAACCAAAGTACCCATATGGATTTCAATCAGGTTACTGGACTCAAGTGGTGGTGGGTAAGAAATAATAGGAAAATATAATAAGTATATAGTCACTCATAAATATTTCCTAAGGGTTTACACCAAACTAACACAGCAAAAACCCTCTTCAACCATTTCCTTGTTACTACCACCCTCTAATAACCACTTCCATTATAATGCCACAAATAATCCCCAACAAATCACATATGCATCCATATCAACATTACCAAATTCTCATTTCATTTAACATTATAATTTCTTGGATTTTTATTACCATATGAATTTCAATTGTTAACCATTTTAATGTAAAACCAATCATTAAATCACTGCCCACTATAATCCATTCGTTAATCATTAATAACATTTATTCTATCTTTAACCATTTATTAAACATAATTATTCCAATCATTATCATTAATCATTTAAAAAACCATCATTTATCATTTCCAACCCATCACCCATTACTATTTCCATTTATTCCAACCATATTCCATGCCAAAAGGAAACTATAACACCACCCAATAACAACTAAATTTTCATGATATAAAATAAAACTAAACCCATTCTAAAATCCATAAAACCACTTATTTTCTACCTAAATAGCCATATCATTGCGACCATAATCACAAAATAATCCATCCATCACTACTATATTAATTACCACACCACATGCTACCAACCACATCAATCAACCCTCACCCTTATAATCATAGTGATAAATACCCCATACATATTATCATGAAAGGGAAAACATATAATAAATTCACAATAAAAACTACCCCTTAAACACTCCATCATATTAAATTAGAATTTATAGTTTAAATATAACACTTTAATTACATATTTCCATACAACCAACTCATTACCTACCTTAAGTGACTAGAAAATAATGAAAGGTGGTTATAACATGTTATCAGTAGTAAGAAATTTCTTTCACAACATCAAGAATAAATCACTTAGAAACAACACCAATAAATCCATAAATATATAAGAAATATTATGGAACTTCATAAATCACATGCAAAACCCCCTCTTCACTTTAATTTCCTTTAGTATAATTCATTATAGTATTTATGTTAATTAATACTATCCATCCAATGGAAACAAAATAACATGATAATTCCACAATTTACACATAATAAAGAAGGAGAAATTTTATGTCCCCAACCTCAACTAAATATTTAACAAAAATTTCATAAGAATGAGAAGAATAGTCAAATAAAACATGACTTAACACATGAGGGTAATCTAAAATTCCTATGTATGGCCATTAACCATTAAAATCATAACAAAAAAACGCAAAAACTGAATCAACATTGTTGTCACGTCCTTCCTAAGAAGAAAGTTCAAGAAGAGAATCAAGAAGAAGAGAAAAGAAATTCACCTTAGAAGAGGAGAAGTATGGAGCCTTCTGTGCTATGTCGGGAGGGGAAGGCGCGACTGCTAGAGGGTGAGGTGCACGGGAGGAGCCACCAACTATTGAGAAATGTAGGAGTAGGGTTTTCGGGGAGTAGGGTCAAGCGGAGAGGAAGAGAATTAGGGTTTGCGGGGAGGAGGATCTGCTGAAGGGGTTCAAGGGGGAGGATAAGAAGTAGGGATAGCGGCGGAGGTCTGACAATGTGAAGATCAGGGGGTGGTGGAGGTCCGGCAAAACAAAGATCAAGGGGAGGGGGGTTTTCACAGGGGTACAGTACCATGAGAGCTTTAGGGCGCGATAAACAGAGGACACTATATGATTGATTTTATAAAACATGGGATTACAGTTTTATCGGCGCTAAAAAATCACTGATAAAGTCTACCTTTATCAGTGCTGATAAAGAGACACTTTATCAGCGCTAAAAAGGCACTGATAAATCCTTCCTTTATCAGTGATAAAATTTTATCACTGATAAAGATTACCCTTTATAAGCACTAAATTTTTAGCACTGATATAGGGATTATTTATGAGCGCTAAAATTTTAGCGCTGATAAAGAAGCCCTGTATCAGTGCTAAAATTTTAGCACTAATACACAGACTCTTTATCAGCATTTTTTGCTTAGCGTTGATAAAAGGTGGTGCTTACCTTGCTTGTTTTTGTAGTAGTGTAACCATTTTAAGATAATACATACATACTTGGTCGTCTAGATAGCCATCGAAGTTATTCTAAATGTGAATATACATTTTCATCTAACTCCTTAAAAACATAGTCCTGAAACCATCTTATAAACTATTGATTATATTTGTATTTGATATCCATCTTTTATCCCTTGACAGATTCAAATGCCTAATAGTTTCTTTATGGGTTTCAACATATAGGAAAAAAACCAAACTATTATAAAAAATTTAAATGTGGGATTTTTTTGGATCTTTAATATTGATTTTGATAACATCTCTTCTAGATATTTCTTCACTCACAAACCACCCAATTTGATGAGATTTCAGTAGACCAATGATTTTCGCATCAGATTGGTATTGGGTACATAATTCAATGACCTAATCAAAAATATGTCAATCCACAATATAGTACTCTGACCGACTTTGATTTTTGACACACCCTTTCAAAATAATTACATACCATTCAATGAGGTATACCCGTATATAGTGTACAAGACCACATATTCAAATCACTCTCACCAAGAGAACCATCATATCTGAGAATATTGGCAGGAAGAACATTTCTAATTACATAATATAATAGTAATTTCTATTTCCATAGTTGGAAATTTCTAAAGGTCTATAACTTTTCTACATATAACTTTGAAGAAGAAATATAACTTGGCTAATGTATGATGGTCATTATTGGGAAAAATTCAATCTAAAGCTATTGGAATTAGATCTTTCATCAAAAAAGGCAGTCATTTGATTTCAGAGACTTTAACATTAAATTGGTCAGGACATTCTTTATATTCAATGAACAAACCCTTGGAAAATTTACATCATTCAAGAAGTTTCAGAACTAATATCTCTCATCCCTAGAAATAGTGTAAGCAGTTTGAGGAAGAAAAACTCATTTTTTACCCTTTACTGACCCCAAATCTTCTCGTATTCCCATGCCAACCATGTCTAAACTAACCTTAATTCCATCCTTTGTTTATTCAGGTGAATTTAACAATGTTCCAATGACATTATCACATTCATTATTTTCAACTTACGTAATATCAAGAAAATTTCTGACGTACAGACAATTCCCGTATGGTAATTCAAAAAAAAACTAATCTCTTTTTCGAATTTGTTTTCGTAAGTTTTTTTTAAAATGATTTACCAAAAGAAGTGTCCACATATTTTTCTTTTTCAACCAGTTGATCACGTGTTAGTGGAGATTGTGTTGTGAATTCTTTTGAACTTATATCGAATGATGTCATCCAAGATTAGTACTTATTTCATCGGGGTAGGAATCTATGATGTCCTTGAAACACGTTTTTTGATCAATGTTTCTATATAATTCACTATTTACCTTGTTCTCAAATGGGACACCCTTGAGTTGAATTAATGCAATATCCTGACAAGTTTCCATAACCAGGAAAGTCATTTATCATCCTGTATAACCTTACTATCAACATGAGATATTCATTTATGTGATCACCATACAATGTAACACTTTAATCCCACAATAATTTCAGATACTTGAATAATGGAGCCACATAAACATGAATATAATTACCTGATTGTTTTGGTCCTAATATAAGCATAAATAACATGTTGTATTTTCATTTCATGCATAACAATGATGTCAAGTAATTTTTTACAAACATAACCAACCATGTACTATGAGTGCTACTTTGAAAACAAAAAGGATTCAATCCATCTTTAGATAACTCAAGACAAAGTTTTCTCGGCTCATTTCTAAATTTAGGATACTCTTGATCAATTTTCTTCCACAGAGGATAGACTATTTTTACCATATTTATTTCTTGTATCTATGTTCCATTTCAAATTCCCTATAGTATCCTCACTTCCAAATAGGCACTTATACCTTGGAATGATTGTAAATTTCCATACAACTTTCATAGGACTAAATTCATCTATCTTGTATCGAGTAGTGCCACACTTTTGGCATTCTGTAAGTGATTTTTGGTGCTTGTGAAATAGTATACAGTCATTTGGGCATGTCTGTCTTCTTTTAAAGATCATACCCATCAAGATGCCATTCGTTTGGAATCTTATGTTTGGATCATGAGATCATTATATTTTGGGAGCATGACATTAAATAGAGCAAGCAGTTTCGTAAAATTTGAGTCACCCCTTTCATTTCCTTCTTTCAAATTATACAGCTTTAGCACAGCTGACAATGATGTATATTTACTGCAACCATCATACAGTGGCATCTTTGCACAACTGTTTAACTACTCAAAAAATTTTGGGTAATCATGAAGTTCATATTAAATGGTCCTTTTCATTTCCTCAATATGATCATCATCGTCATTCACATCTATAATAACATCCTTAATATAGTCTTCTTCATTATCCACACTTATAATCATATCAGATGATCCATAAAACATGGTGTTATCTCATCCACTAGCTACATTCACTTTCCCCTTATATTTATTCCAATATTTATAACTTTGATATATTCTATTATAGTTTAACTATTCTTCCGACTCATATGGACTAACTCATCTTGAATAAAAACAGCATAAACACTAAAAAAAGATTTGATAAGGGTCGTATGCATGATCTTTTGCAAACCTGATGAACTCTTTCATTCCATCTTCATAATATTTTGTGAAATGATTGGAATCCATCAATTATTTATTCATATCCATCCTATTTGATTCAATAATATTAATATTTAACAAAACAAATACACAAAAGGATTTTTTCAAATAAGGGGAACTCAATATTTAAATGAAATTTATTATTATATTTTGTTTCCAAGGACTCATCCCCTTAGAATCTAACACCAAACCAAAAATAATATGTAATTATAGAGGAATTACCAAATTAAAACCATGCAGGTAATATTTTGTTGTTCCATGCTTCCATTCTATAGTTATATCAATTATCCTTCACCACAACACCAGAGTCCCATCAGATATGTTTCATTATTAGTTACCACACTTGCAACCATGCAACACTCGTGTTCTAGTTTAATATAAACACCGAATTATCCCAATGATCATTGGCTCACCCCAAATCAATTGGTTGTACACCCCAAGAACAATGTATATGTCTCACACATGAAGTATTATAGGTTCCTTCCTTTATAAATACTCCTACGAAAATCTATAAGCATGAACCCATTACATAATCAAAAATTTCCCAAGTGTCATTCCTTTCACACAAAGAATTTTCCTATGCCAGTCATCACCAGAACAAACTATGTTGTTTTCCTAATCTTTTTTTGTACATAATGTCTCCAGTAAAAATAAAAAAATAACTATGGTACTAAACTAATAGATGGTATGATTTTCCATTGTCTATTTTCTAAAAACTTCAAAAAGACTTTATAAATGATATTACTAAGACTAGTCATTCTAAAATACTAAACTGAACTTAGATCAGAAACCTCTATAGTCAAAGTAATGATAGTATCATTATAAGTCTCAAGATAATTATTACCACTCCAAAACTCATTCATGAGGTTAACAACATCAAGTCCCAAAATATTCTAGAACCATTTAAAGAAAATTTTATGTAGAAAATCTAGCTTAGGTACCTTTAATGGATGCATTAACTGAAATGTGATGACCAATTAATAAAATTGAATATAAATAGTTAAAACTTCATTCATATAATTTTTAAATTTTTAATAAAATAATAATTTATACATTTAGATATAAAATTATGTTGAGAAGAAAATATGATTTGATAAAAATATGTTATTAAATTCTTGATGCCTTCATCTGTATCAACCCACATACCATTATCAGTATTTAAACTTGAAATATGTTTATTTCTCCATATAAAAATGTATTTTTGATAAAATAATGTAGTGTTTTATATACTTCATTAATATAAGCAATCATGAATCTAAAAATCCAATTTTTTTCTCTATTTAATAGTTTAATATCAAGTGAATTTTCTTGGTAAGCAATTCTGTCTATAAAATCATCATTCAAAAGAAATCCATGAATAATATAATAATTTATCTCAAAATAATTAATCTTATTATTAATGTTTTAATATTGATTAATACCCCATCTATATAGTTCTTTGGTAATCACTTGAATTATGTCATGCATGTTCAACCAATTAACAATTTGAAAACCTAACTTATTTTTTAAAATCGAGTTATCCTAGTTTATTTTCATGGTGTCATATTCAGGGACCAAGTCATAGAAAAATTCCAATCTCCAGTTATTGAGAATCCAACTTGTTTGATCTTTTTGAATTCATCAAAAGTTACAAAAAAAAAATCATTATTCCACGACCTCAGAAAAACCAATCCAAAAGATAGTTAATAAACTAGATGATTATTAAAGAATGTAATTATTCAAATCCCATGGTAGATGATTATATAAGGTTCATACACATATAATTATATAAACTTTTGAAAATAGAATATTATTTCAATAGAAAAATATGGCTATTTCACAAATATATTATTTAAGGCTTTCATTATTCCAGGTAATGAGTAGACAAAAATTTAAGATTAAAAATGTTGAGAAGTCAATCCATTAGATTCCAATAAAACTAATCCATCAATTGAAAACCTATCCACAAGATTATTATAATTCACTATATGAAGAAGATATAATTATATAATGAGAACCAATCTACTAAATTAAGAAATTTTAACATATAAAAATGAGTCAATCCAACTAATAAAAATGATTTGAAAAATCAGATTCATCGGATTCACCAAAAGAAGCCCCACTAAAAAATGTATAAGATGTTGATCAAATAGATTTAAAATAAGTTCATATGAATATTGTATTAATCCAAATGGATCCAAATATAGATGAAGCTTAATTTTATAGGTTTATAATGACATAAAAACAACTATTAGACGTGATGAAAAGAATCCCAAAATAAATATCACCATGCTAGATAAATTAAGCACGCATAAAATAGAAATGAAGAAACTATAAACATGTACCTTAGACTACGTTTTTCATTACTCAGATACGGGAAGAGTCGAGGTAGGCGTCGTTGGTGGAGGATATAGAGGGGTTTACGGTGGAGGTGGGGTTCACAGAAGAGGAGGGGTTCAATGGAAGAAGTGAGGTTCATAGTAGAGGATGGATTCACGGTAGTGGAGGATGGATTTGTAGCAGTGGAGGAGGGGTCAGGGTAGAGGAGGGGTTGATGAAAGAGGAGGAGACATATGTCAACTTCCATGACAGTTTGAGGTGTGCAAGAGAAGGAAGAGACTATTAAGGTTTATTTATAAAAGTAGGTAAGCCTTTTATCAACGCTAACTAAAAAGTGCTGATAAAGGTATGTTTTATCAGTGCTAAAATAGAAAGCGCTAATAAAAAATGCCTTAATCAGCACATTTTTAGTGCTGATAAAACTATAATAATAATAAATTATTTATTTTTATATATTCATTTATAAAATTATATGTATAATAAATAAATATTTATTTATTTATAATAAATACTATAAATAAATGTTTATTTATTTAAATTTTTATATATAATAAATATATTTATATAATTATATATATTTAGAAAATTATAAATATTATAAAAATATATATATAAAGTCAGTCCAGCCAGAAGCCTAGGCTCCTGAATATTTATTAAAACATAAAGAAAAGTAACAAGAAATCATGAAAGAGACAAGGTAAACAAATGAGACAAACCCTCTCCCAAATGGAAAAGTTACGTATCAAAAGGATCAATGTCATTACCATGACCATAGCCAGAGGATGCACCATCATCAACCGACTCCCATTCAGAAAACAAAGTTTTTTTATTAAGGAGTGCGATATACATCTCTCTGAGCCTTTGCAACTTGGGTTTAAGTTGATCCTTGATAGATTTCCTGGTGGACCACCCCCCGTGATGCAATCTCATCACTCCCACGCCCTCAACCACAACCTTTGGGATGCCTCCATTTGCTCCATGTTTTTGAAGACAAGATCTTTTCTCACCATCTAGGTTATATATCCTCCAATGATCTAGAATCTATAGGAGCATTACTTCCCTCTACAAGGGGAATATATACAGAAAAATAAGTTTTCTGAGAAGGAACCATTTGGAAACCAACAACATCCATTAGAACTTTCTTTTTAGGCTTCAAATGTGAAGAAACATTCGACTTTTACTTACCTTCATGGTGACTTGAGTCAATCTCCTACCCAGCCATGAATTGTTGATCAACCACCATTTGAATTTCAGCTTCATTCACCAGCTCCACTACCCAGTCCTTTCCTTTGATATTAACACCATATTAATCAAAATTTTCTTCATTTTTAAATATTTCAGACCAAGATTTATCATTATTGTGCTTGTTATGAGTCCCAGAAAAGGATTCAAAAACTGTCAAAATAGGTTCATCACCTACTTTCAAAATAGGATAAATGTCAACTTTTACGCCAGTATGAAAAGAAGTGGGAGAACCACAACCTGTCTCCACAGCTTCCTAAACCATCAACTAGGGGAAACCCAAAACCCCACTTGCTCCAACTAGTCCAGATGATTTACCCACCTTATTCTTTTTAAATCCTTAGATTTCCTCATGTCTTTTACAAGAAAAAAATAAACACAACAAATGACTTATATAGTTTGAAGCCTCATGAAAAATCCTCTTGAAAATAGAATAGAAATAGGGAATATTATCATACTCAATGTGAAAACTAAATTTATTCTCATCTATTAAAAGATAAACTCTATTGACAAGAGTATATCATAGGTCAAATTCCACTATAAAGTGAGTGAAATGACCATACCTTTCTAATTCAGTCTTTTTGTCCATCCTTATAGGAATTCCAATCACCGAGGTAATTTCATATCAAATTCTGGGATGACATAAAATCCAACTCAAGTCATGGAACTTGGCCCATAATGTTGGGCACCATCCTGGTTGGCGCACCACGTAATGCCTCCTCAAATGGTGCCCACACAATTTCTCTTTTAATGTGGTGTTTTTAATGCAGGCCAAGACCGTGTGAATTAATTCACACGGTGAAACTCTTTTGATACGACAACATTATTTGACACTGTTTCTTTTTCCTATATAAGGAGGCAGAGGCATGGCATTTCAACATCACTGGCAGAAAAAACACCGAGAGAAAATACCATTTGGTGATCGCCTTTCTTTGATGATCATCTTTCTTGCTCTCCGCCTTTTGATCCACACATTTATTCTTGAGTATTACTTTTGAGATCCCTTCCATTTTTGGGGAGTCTCTACCGTGTACTTATTGATTTTAGTGGATCCCTCTTTCTAGACTAGGTCCCGTGGTTTTTCCCTTTTGGGTTTTCCATGTAAAAATTTCCAGTGTCAACTTTATTTTCTGCACATTTAATTTCGGGTCATTGCACATCCGTTTTATTTGTGTGGGAAAGATTTTATTTCCGCTGCGCGTTCGATTTTCTATTGTTTGCACATTCATCACTTTCTCGTCTTTCCCAACATATGGTATCAGTAGGTTTGGTTCTTTTTTTCATATTTATTATGGAGGCCAATTCTAGTCAAATGATTTTTCTAAATGGTACCAACTACCATATGTGGTGACTTAAAATGAAGGATCTTCTTTTTTTCAAGCGAATGCATCTTCTAGTGTTTAGTAACCAGAAGCCAGAGAGGATGTCAGATGAAGAATGGGCGTTCGAGCATGAGATGGTTTGTGGCTTCATTCTCCAATGGGTTGAAGACAATATGATGAACCACATTTTCAACATCTCTCATGCTAGAACTTTGTGGGAGAATCTTGAGACAACATATGATTTGAAGACGGGAAACAATAAACTGTTTCTTCTCAAGAAAATTATGAACTTGAGGTATAGAGAAGGTACATCTATTTCTGATTATTTAAGTGAATATCAAGGATGTTTTGATCAGTTTTCTGGCATGGGTATCAATTTTGAAGATGAGGTTTTAGCTCTTTTTCTACTTAACACTTTACCTGATTCATGGGAGAATTTACGTGTTACACTAACTGGTTCTACTTCTAATGGTGATGTGACATTTATTTTTGTCAAGTCTGCTAGTTTAAATGAAGAGGTTAAGAGATGCACTTAGGAGAAATATTCTTCAAATCTTTTAGTCATAGAAAACAGGGGGAGAAGCCAGGACCGGGGGAAGAGAAGTTGAGGTAAGAGAAGAGGCAGAAGAAAATCTAGATCAAAGAAGATATATTTAAAATGTCATTATTGTGGTAAGAAGGGGAATGTTAAGAAGTTTTGTTATCATCTAAAAAGAGAGAACAGATTGAAGGAAAATCCACAGAAGAAAAATGGCGATGGAGATGATCATGTCGTCACTGCTACAGGGGGTGATCTTGTTATTATTTATGACTCCATTAACATTGCTTCTGATGATTCTTACTGGGTTGTTGAAAGTGGTGCCTGTTTTCACATGACATCGAAGAAGGATTTCTTTAAATATTATAGCCTAGGTAATTTTGGGATTTTGAAGATGTGAAATGATGGTCATGATAATGTTGTAGGCATCAGGACTATTTTTTTAGAGACCAATACATGAAGTAATATGATTTTGAAGAATGTTCGACATTTACCTGAGGTTTGTTTGAATCTTATTTCTACTAGTGTTCTTGATGATGAAGGGTTTATCAGGTCGTTTGGTAATTTCCAATGGAATCTTTCCAAGGGCTCTTTGATTGTGGCTCGAGGGAATAAACAATCAAGGTTGTACTGGACTAGAGCTACTATTTCATGTGATACTACTTGTGTTGTTGAGTGCAGTGTTTCATCCAAGTTGTGGCATAAGAGGCTCAGTCACATCAGTGAGAAAGGTCTTGGTTGTTTGGCCAAGAGAAATCTTCTTACATATTTGAAGAGTGTCAAATTGGACACATGTGATCATTGCATGGTTGGGAAACAGAGCATTGTGAGTTTCAGTAGTCATCCTCCACACAGGAAGTCACAGGTACTTGAATTGGTACATTCTGAAGTTTGTGGTCCATTGAAATCTAAGACCTTTAGTGGGGGTCTTTATTTTGTTACATTTAATGATTACTACTTACAAAATCTCTGGGTTTATTTTTTGAATGCCAAAAGTCAGGTGCTTAGTGTTTTTAAGAAATTTCATGTTTCTACTGAGAGGGAATCAGGAAAGAAATTGAAATGTATTCACACTGACAATGGAGGAGAGTATTGTGGTTCTTTTGATCATTATTGCAGGCAGGAAGGTATTCATCATCAGAAGACGCCACCCATGACACCTCAGCTGAATGGTGTAGCTGAGGAGGTGAACAGAACTTTTATGGAAAGAGTTCTTTGTTTGCTTTCAGAAGAAAAGTTTCCTGGACATATTTGGGGTAAGTCTTTACTTACTACTGCTTATATTATCAATTTATCACCTATGGTTTCTTTACAGACAGACACTCATGACAAATTTTGGTATGGAAAAGAGATCAGGTACGATCACTTGCATGTTTTTGGTTACAAGGCTTTTGTTCATGTGCCTAGAGATGAGAGATCCAATCTGGATGGTAAGACACACCAGTGTATTTTTATTGGATATGGAAATGATGAGTTTGGGAACCGGTTCTATGATCCTGTTTTGAAGAAACTTTTCAGAAGTCGTGATGCAGTGTTTAAGGAGGATCAGACTATTGCAGGCATTGATAAGGGAGAAAAATCTACTTCTCCAACTTCTAATGGTTTTGTCATTCTTGAGCTAGGTTATGATTCACATTTTCCTCATATTGTTGATTCCAATGATCATATTGATGTCCATAATGACGCTCAAGGTGAACAGGTTGGAGTTGATGTTTCTGATGCACCTTTTGTTTTTGATGATCTGGTTCTAGGGGTTATTAATGAACCCACAGTTCCACTTCGGAGGTCATCTCAGCATCGCACCACTTCTACTCAATATTCACATGATGAGTATGTGCTCCTTGCTGAAAGAGGATAACCATAATCGTTTTATAAGGCAATGTAGAGTGAATAGAAAGATATATGGGTTGCGGTAATGGATGGTGAGATGACATCATTACATGACAACCACACTTTTGAGCTGGTGAAGTTACCGATAGGGAAGAGAGCTTTGAAAAATTAGTGGATTTATCAAATTAAAAATGAAAAATCCTGTTCCCTTCCACAATACAAGGAAGGGTTAGTTGTCAAAGGATTTCATCAGAAGAAAGGTATTGATTTTGATGAGATTTTTTCACCTATTGTCAAAATTTCTTCCATTTGGGTTGTTCTTGCTTTGGCTGCTAGTTTGGATCTGCAGATTGAGCAGATGGATGTGAAGATATCTTTCCTCCATGAAGATTTAGAGGAGAAGATTTATATGGAGAAGCCAGAGGGTTTTGTTGAAACAGGTAAAGAAAAGCACATTTGTAGGTTGAAGAAGAGTTTGTATGGTTTGAATCAAGCTCTGAGGCAGTGGTATAAGAAGTTTGAATATGTCATTTCTCATCAGGGTTTTAGGAAGACATCTTCTGATCATTGTGTTTTTTCCACGATTTAATGATGATGATTTTATTATAATATTGCTTTATGTTGATGATATTCTCATTGTTAGCCATGATACTCCTAGAATTGACTTATTGAAGAAGGATCTTTGTCAGTATTTTGTGATGAAAGACTTGCGGCTAGCATGACAAATTATTGGAATGATGATCTTCCGTGACAGGAAGGCCAAGAAGTTGTGGTTATCTTAGGAGAGATACATTGAGAAGGTTATTTAGTGATTTTCTATGGATAGATAGAAAGAGGTTAATACTCCTCTTGCTTTACATTTTAAGATTAGTACCAGTCTGTCACCTTCTACTGATGAAGATAGAGAGGATATTTAGCACATACCTTATTCATCTGCCATTGGCTGTTTGATTTATGCAATGGTATGTACTAGACCTGATATAGCTCATGCAGTTGGTGTGGTCAGTCGTTTTTTTATCAAATCTTGGTATAGAGCATTGGAGATTAGTGAAGTACATTCTTCATTATCCTCGGGGTACTTCTGATCTGAGATTGTGTTTTGGCAAAGGGGAACCTATGCTTTGTGGCTTTACAGATTCAGATATGGCAGGAGATATCAATTCGAGGATGTCTACTTTAGGCTATTTGATCACTTTTATAGGGGGAGATGTATCTTGGTAGTCTAGATTGTAGAGATGTGTTTCTTTATTTACCACAGAATCAAAGTTTATTGCAGCTACTGAGGCATGTGAAGAATTTTTGTGGATGAAAACTTTTATTCGTGATCTCAGTTTAAATCAGGACATGTATGTTTTATTTTTTGATAGTCAGAGTGTTATTTTTTTGGGAAATAATTCCACTTTTAATGCCAGGTAGAAACATATCGATGTTCGATATCATTAGATCCACAACGTCATTGATTCAAGACAGTTAGAGCTTGAGAATATCCACACTGATGACAACGGGTCAGACATGTTGACCAAGAGTTTACCCAGAGGAAAATTTGAGACTTGCCGACAGATTGCAGGGTTGGCAGTGATCCCCACTTGAGTCGGAGGGGGAGTTTTTTGGGAACCTTCCTAGTTCGCACACCGCGTAACACCTCCTCAAATGGTGCCCACGCGGTTTCTCTTTTAATGTGGTGTTTTAAATGTGGGCCAAGAGCGCGTGAATTAATTCACGCGGTGACACTCTTTTGACGCAGTGACATTATTTTATGCTGTTTCTTTTTCCTATATAAGGAGGTAGAGGCAAGGCATTTCAACATCACTAGTAACAAAAACAATGAGATAAATCCCATTTGGTGATCAGCTTTCTTCAATTATCATCTTTCTTGCTCTCCGCCTTCTGATCCACACTTTTATTCTTGAGTATTACTTTTAAGATGCCTTCCATTTTTGGGGAGTCTCTACCGTGTACTTCTTGATTTTAGTGGATCCCTCCTTCTGGACTAGGTCCCATGGTTTTTCCCTTTTGGGTTTTCCATGTAAAAAGTTTTAGAGTCAACTTTATTTTCTGCACATTTAATTTCGAGTCACTGTGCATTCGTCACTTTCCCATCTTTCCCAACACATAATTGGACATAGGAGCTACTAACTTCAAACATCTTGAAACTCTGGTCCCTTTTACTGAAATGAATAACACCTTGTTTGAGTGAAATCAAACCCATACACCATTCTCTCATCTTTAATTCATCTAAAGGAAAAAACATATGAAAAAACCCACATCCTAAATAGATTCACTTCCAATCATTAAAACCCCATATGCTTAACATACGTTCAACCAGTTCCTTAATTTTCAAAGGTTTGGAACCTTTGGTAAAAATCAATCATGCAATTAAGGAAAACTTCCCAATTTCTAATCATTCTGAGATAGTATCTATATTTTCTTTGACATAAGCAGTGCTACCATTTTTCCATCAACCTCCAGCAGTGGATCCCTTAAAAATCGAGAAAGAACGAGATGATTCATCCTTCACCACCTTCAATGAATCATTTGATTTCAACCTCCGTAAATCAATGATAGAAGGAGCACTCGACACACTAGTGGTTGATTTCATGGAGGAAACACAGACAACAGATGGTGCAACCTGCACATTTAGTGGATCCATAGCCTCCAAGTACGAGCCAGAACCCCTATAAGCATCGAATCTTCCCATTTTGAAGAAATCAAATGTAATATAATCGGAAGTGGGGAAGCTCATAGCATAGGATACACTAGATCCAGGGTTCAGCACCAGTTTCACAGGGATGTTCACAGTAGTGGATACATTCACAAGAGAAGCCTTCAAACTAGAGACAATTTAATCAACATCATGGTTCTTATATGAGTCTAATCAGCCTTGAGAGAGGAAGGAAACTAACGTCGTTGGAGGAAACAAAACCACCATCACCACAAGAGAAAGTTGCCTCAATTAAATCACTCTACTGAGAATACCTAACTAGATCTGGACCTAGTTGCGGGCTGGTTTTGCTAAGGAGACACCGAATCTGGAGACCTGTCATCTGAAATGCCACTATATAAAAGACGTCGGATCAGGAGAAGTCATCATTCAAGCCGCATGCTACTGAGAATGGCCACCACAAAGAGTCCCCAGATCTAGAGAACCACTATAGTCATCCATCGTACGTCACTACAAGTCGCCACCTCACTACCACAACTGTCGTGGATGACAAAACCAAGCACCATCTGGTGGAATCAGCAATACCTCCTGCAAACCCATCTTTTCATAAATAAATACATATTTATTTCTAATTATAAATTTGTTATAAATATATTTATTATATTTGTAATTATATATAATTAATATATTTATTATAATTTTATAATTATTTAAATATATATATTTATTTAGAATTATAATTATAAATAGTAGTATATATTTATTATAATTTTATAATTTTATAATAACTATAAATTTGTATATATTTATTTAAATAATTATAAAATTATAATAACTGCATTTCTTATATTTATGATTTTATATATAATTAATATATTGATTATATATATTTATAAGATCATAAATATAATAAATATATAATAAATATATATATATATTTATAAAAATATGTAATTTAATTTTTTTAATAAATATATATTTATTTATAGTTATAATTATAATAAATATATATTGATTTATTTATCTAAATAATTATAAAATTATAAGAACAATATTTATTATAATTATAATTTTATAAATATATATAATTAATATATTTATCATAATTTTAAAATTATTTAAATATATCTATATTTATTTAGAATTATAATTATAAATATTTGTATTTATTTATATGTATTTGTATATATTTATAAATATATTTATTTTATTATATATATATATAAATATATTTAAAATTATAATTATAATAAATATATTTATTATAATTTTCTAATTATTTAATTATATATATATATATATATACTCAAAAGGTTCAGGTGGCAAGCATGCCTGCTCCTAATTATTAGAAAAATAAAACTAAGATAGAAAATAAAATGATAAAACAGGTCACACAAATTATGCCCTCATCCATAGTGCTCAAGAATATGATCACTTATAAACACATGATTTGAGTCATTCTCACCATTAGTGGTTTCCCATTCTGACTGTGAGTTCTTTTTTCTTGAAGAGCGCCATGTGCTTCTTCTTAAGCTTTTGTTGGTCTAAAGTGAGATATCTACCATGTCCTCTCCCATAGACTCCATGGCCTCTGCTACAATATACTTGATCCAAACCCTCTATTTTTTTTTATCTTCCTTATCCCATTCAACATGACCACGAACTCTTCCATGAGTTTTTGGATGACATCCTCATCTCCATGACTTTGCTTGCTGCCAAGCCCCTTCTGGGTCATCCTTCTCAAACACATCAACACAATAGTCCTTTCCCTTCACACTTGACTTGTCCTTTACACTTCCATCACATTTTGAGAGTCTTTTGATGGCTGAAAAACTTGCACAACATTAACCGGAAAATCTAATGTTGAAGAAATATGTTCTTGCAACTCATGTGGATATTTTTCCATTGAAAGAGAATTAACATCAAAATTATGTTAATGTGTAATCTCTTCATCTTCCATGAGTTGTACGTTAGATTCCATAGGCATTAGAGTGGTGAATTCTACTTTTTTTCATCAATAGGGACATTCCCCCACTTCTCTGATATTGTTAAAGAGTTATACAATTTCTGGATCTCATCTTGAAATTTAGTTTTATGTGCATCAGAGTTGGAGTCTACATTTGAGTCTCGTACTAAAAACGAGAACCAGAAGCGACATGCAGGGTATCCTTATTGGGATTTCTTTCGGTGCTCTTTCTTACAGCTACCTAAGAGCCATCGTTTTCATATCTACCAAAGGGACACTCCTTAGTATAATTACCAGGAGGAGGCCCACTCTCATCGAGCTCAAGGTGAGCAATATCATTTATATATTGATGGTGAGCTATTTATTCAACTATTATTTGACGCAAAGACATATCCAGCTTGATTTCATCCTCACTACCACAAAATTGGGTCTCCGTAGCACCACCCTTTAACATCGCTAAAAAAATCACTGATAAAGGGGTTTCCTTTACGAGTGCTAAAAAAGCAACTAAAGGCACCCCCTTTATCCGCACTTTTTTTAGTAGCATTGATAATGGGTTCTTTATCATCACTGTTTTTACTAGTGCTAATAAAATTTATATTTCAAAAAATAATATTTAATTAAAAATTATATATTGATATATAATTATATTTATATTGATATAAATATAATATATATTTTTAAATATATTTTAGATTTATTTGATATGTGGTTGACACAAAACAGATACCCAAAGCAGATGTTATGGTAGTTTGGAGAGACTAAGGACCTTTTTGGGCCTTGAAGAATATGATAAGGTGTTCAAATGGTCACCGTAGTGCAGATTTATTCTCAATCATAGATTTGATATGTGGTAGAGGCAAAACAAATACCCGGACTAGAAGTTATGGCAAAACGGACACCCACAGTAGGATATATGACCGTTGGGAGAAATTAGGGGCCTTTTTGGCCTTGAAGAACATGATAAGGGGTTCCAGTGGTCACCAGAGTGTAGATAGTTTTTTAAGATTCTATTTTATATGTGGTAGAGTGAAAATGGACACCTGGATAAGAAAGTTATGATTTTTTGAAATTGAGAAACCCTCCTTGCGCCTAAAAACCTAAGAAATATATAGCTCACAAAAACAACCATAAATTCTTCTTCGGGTGTCCGCTTGAGCACTTTGACTAGTCAAATCGAATCTCGTGAGATGAGTGAGGACCACATCCAATTGAAACCATGAGAAGATCAAAGAAACGTAAGATATATTAGTTATACCACTCTAAAAAAACTCCAACTACAAACATCCATAACTTTTGCTCCAGGTGTTTGTTTGGGCTCTACCACATATAAAATCAAATAAAGTGAAGATATATACACATTTGGTTGACTGGAATAAAGTTCTAGCTATTTCTCAAACCCTAAAACCCCAAAAAATCATCATAATGTCTTCAAAAACCTGTTTCTGTGCCTGGTGCCCTGTCAAATTTTTTTAAACAGTAACAACTCCCGATCCATGTGTCTGTTTGGCCTCCATGTTATATCACATTTAATTCCATGAAATTTAGTTTTATTATTCATGGAGATGAAATGGACACTCGGATCAGAGGTTATGCATGTTTTAGTGACTCTGCGGTTTGTTAGGTTTTTTAATCCCCCTTTTCTAGCACTTTTGTCATATATGGTGTTTTCTCAAATAGATGTAACTTATGATATTCTTGTCTGTTTGGCCTACACCACATATCATATCAAATATTGTTTTATGATATTCAATTTTATGGGTCATGGATCTGGAATGAACTCTCGGATTAGAATTTTTCTTTGTTACCCTAAGTTCATGGTTTATTTGACTTTCTAGCTGTATTTACGAGTTTTGAGGGTTTCTCCATTTTTTACCTATTTTTCTGGTTTTCAGGGCTTGTTATCATTTTTCATAGTGTATTGTTATTTATAATCAAATATATAACAATATATACATATTTTTTTATATATTCACACATAAAATTTTAAATTTATAAATAAATAATTACACATATTTACATATAAAATATATTTCTCAGTATATAACTCTTATCTAAATAAAAAACTAATATCCATTTTATTTAAAGTACAAATATATGAATATTTATATACCTATATAATGTCTATGTTTATATATATATGTGTGTGTGTGTGTGTCTGTATTGAAAAACCGATATATATTATCTATATATTCTAAACATATGTATATACATATTAATATATAATATTTGTAAATATATATAAATATGTATAATTATACTTACAAATACACATATAATATATATATATATATGTGTGTGTGTGTATGTGTGTGTGTGTTGTATATATGTATTTATTTATTTATAAACACACACAAAAAAGCATATTTTATAAATGTATTTAAAATTGATCTTATAAATATATATTAATATACGAATAAATATATTAATATATAAATATAACTATATATATTAATATATGGATATATATATATATATGTATATGTATTAATATAACTACATATATATATTAATATAGCTATATATATATTAACATATATATATATATAATTAAATATATATATATGTTAATAAATGAAGAGAAATGAAATATGGTGCAGTGGTAAAGGCTTAGGTGCATAGGCAATAGGTCTCATGTTCGAATCTTGGGGGCAGGCAGGACGCACGCGTAGGTGGAATAAGGGTTAACGCTGTTAAAGGTTGGGGGAACTGTTAAAGGTTGGGGGTGGTTGGGGCGTGCAGGATGGGGTGGGGATACTGTTGAAGGGGGGTTCAAGAACTGTTGAAGCCCCTCCCTAATTTGTAGAGTTTTTTTAATGTTTGTTAACTTTCATCTGTGCTAAAAAAAGTGCTGATGAAGCACCCGTTTATCAGCGCTTTTTTAGCATTGATAAAAGACCCCATTTATCATCGCTTTTTTGCACTGATAATAGGGTCCTTTATCGATGCTTTTCTAAGTGCTGAAAAGGGACCCCCTCCCCCTCCCCCCTTATGTTCGTTGAGATTAACTGCGCTTTGTTAGCGCTGATAAAGGTCTTTTTTAGCCCTGATAAAAGCCTGTTTTGTGGTAGTGCCTCCTGTTGAAGCCCTTCGGAGCCCACCGCATGAGGCATCAACCTGGTCCCCTAATCAATGACATGCCCTTGTGAAAATTCCTTCTAGGTAGAAACATTATGATTCATTATATGGACTAGGGGAATGTTCCCCTTTCTACTACAAGCATCACTAGTATGCCCAGCAAGACCACAATTTGGAAAAATCATTCTTCTTTTACAGTTATCAATCTTAAGAAAAATTATTTACTCCACCCCCACACACAAATATATATAATTATAACTATAAATAAATATCTTGAAATTTATTTCAATATAATAATTTTCTATTTTATCAAAACAATAATGAAACGAAATCAAATCATACTACATATAGGGAATAAAACTTCTTCCATTCAATGAAAAAATAATTGAAAAGTCCAATTAGTGATTAAACACTTTTGAAACACAAAATGAGGATACTTGATTAAATGAAAGTAAGAAAAAATATATATTTATAAATATATATTTTTTAATTATATATATTTATAACTTTATAATTATAATAAATATATTTACTGACCATAAAAAATGAGTCATCGCATATATATAGACAACATGAATAGTAATGAGGGTGTAATGTGTAAATGAACATTAATGATGAATACATAACATATGAACATCAATTATATTCACGCATCAACATATTTATTAACCAAATTCACTGGAAACATATATTTATTTAAATAAATAAATATAAATATATATTTATAATTATAATTATAAACATATATATAATTATAATTATAATTATAAATATAATAAATATATTTATTATTTAATATAATTTATTATAATATTATAATTATTTAAATATATATTTATTTAATTAAAATCTTAAAAATATTTTTAAAAAAACATTATATACATTTTTGAATTATTAAAAAATATATATTAATGATAAACGTGCATTTTATATTTAATGTATACAAATAAACATTATTTTTGAATATAAATATAATAATTTTATATAAATTAATAATATTTCTTATTAAAAACTTTTACAATGCTAATAATAATGCTAATAAAGGGTAGATTTATCAGTGCTTTTAGCTAGTGCTGATAAAGACCCCCTTTTATCAGTGATTTCTACTTAGCACTGTTAAAAGCCAGCGTATCCATTTCCTGGATCTGTGGTAGTGAAGCCCTAGGTCTTCCAATCCCAACACATAGGCCCTTCTGGGGTTTTATCCTTAAACCCATGGGTGCTAGGAGGAATTTCTCATCCAAGATTATTTGTGATCCACCATCCTTGGTGGAATCCAATGTGGGACTTGGGTTTGTACCCAAAAATATTCCCCTCAAACCAAATACCATACAATAGGGCCACCCTTTCAATAATAATGCCTCAGATCCAACCATATTACACCACCGTTTTCTCATCATCGAGACCCGCCACCTGACCACCATTTATCGGGAAGACTTTTGACACAAGGAACCATGGATTCACATGCTTCAAATGCGCAACCCCTATCATTATCAAATTGGTTTGGGGAAAACTCCATCGTACCTCACACCTGGGATGCAACATAGCTATGATACCACTTGTTAGGATCGATTTCCTCTAGCCCTAGGTATTCCAGGCCCAACACATAGGCCATTCATGGGTTCCATCCTAAAACCCATGGGTTCTAGAAAGAATTTCCCATCCAAATTATATGTGATCCACCGTCCTTGGTGGAATCCAACGTGGGACTTGGGTTTGTACCCAACACATCAGACACATTGTCATCAATTTATGAAAAATGTTTTATGATAAAGCTATGAACAATACTATACCAAATCTTGATAAACAATTTTTTTCTTATTTTTTGCACTATGACAACATAATGATAAAATTAATTTATGTGTAAGATAATCACTTTCCTGTAGCATATGAACCAGATCATTGAAGGTTTGTCTATCATTTGGAAGGAACACATAGGGATAATCAGGGGGTATGATTACATAATGTGGATTTATAATGTGAAATGGACATTGACATATGATGGGGGATGATACAAACACATGGCCACAAACATTGTGGATTGCATCAATGACATATTCAAGGGGCTTCATAAGTTACCTATAACTGGTTTAATTCAGTATAAATTTTATCATTGTGTAAAGTACTTTGTAGAATTAGGAAGAAAAACTAGTGACAAAATTCATTAGAGGTTGTGATACGCATGAGAGATCCAATGATAGACTGACTATAACTATGATGAATCATCAACTTATAGAGTGTGATTTTTTGAAGGATAAGAAATTCTATTTGAAGTGATAGAGTATCAAGACACTATCATTGTTGGTTCTAGGCATAATGGAAGCGCTTATCAAGGCTAATACCAATTAAGAAAATATCAGATTCGATGGATCATTCGCATATTGTATAATAAAGGTACACCATGACCAATAAAAATTTTCCAATGAATTTGGACAATGAAATATGTCAGAACCAAGAGGAGATCTTTTCACATTAAATTTAGTAGGCTTCGACCAAGACCTCCTTATTTTAATACTTATAAATCATATTTATAATGTAATTAATGAATTTATTATTTTCTGTTAGTCAATTGTTTTTCTGGACAATCTTGAAAAAATATCTAAGTCGGGAACTTATCGTGACAACCTACCACATGTGTAATGTACTTATCATGTGAAGAATTTGTACTAACTCTAAAGGTCAAGTAACTATGTGGCACCTACCACGCATTGTAATCCAATTGATCACATGAACAAACTAACTCTCGTGTGTCAAATGAGAAAATTCTATCCAAGTCATAAACATACCACACATTGATAAACCTATTGTGCATTGAATAATCAACTTATCATATCAACAACCAACCTGCTATGCGACATGTAATAAATATTTCTCTAAGTCTTGTATTCAATGTGGGTATCTATACTTGTTGTTACCGCTAGAACAACTACCTACCACATTAATAAATGTACCTATCATGAGGGGAAAAGATGTGATTGTGCGAAGTAAAGAATCCACCACATCACTACCACAAATCAAGCAAGGTATGCGCCGACTTTTATAAGCACAAAGCAGAAAGCGAAGATAAAAGCTGCAAATTTATAAGTGCTTGCTAGAAACACTGATAAAGGTAACTTTTATCAACATTAAAAAAGGAACTTATAAAGGTGTACCCTTTATCATCACTTTTCTAGCACTAATAAAAGTTTCTAATAAAAAATGTTATTAATATATATAAAATTATTATATTTATATTCCAAAAAAATGTTTATTTATATACATTAATTAAAAAATTCAAGTTTATAATTAATATTTTTTAATAATTCAAATGTATATATAATGTTTAAAAAAAGTATTTATATGATTACAAATATATATATAAAGAATTATAAAATTATAATAATTTCTTAAAATAAGAAATATATTTATTATATTTATAATTTTGTATAAAAATTATTTAAATATATTTATTTATAATTATAATTAGATAAATAAATATATATATCTCTAATAAATTAGGACATTAAATATATATATCTAGAGATAATGATGTTATTCAATGACATGATTGACATTATTTATGTTCATAAATTGATGCATGAGTACATATAATTGATGTTATATGATCATAACTTTATTTGTGGACATGAATGTGGGTTACAATGTTCCAAATGTTAAGATTACCTATATTATGACAACACATGCATATGTTATGTATGTAGGACTCACAAATGTTTTTTTATATATACATTTACATCCTTATTAATCACGCTTTCCATATATATGTGATGACTCATTTTTTATATTTTACACCTTATTAACTTATTTTTATCCCATAAATACTTATAAAATTACAATAAATATATTTATCATATTTATAGTTATAAAATTTTAATTATATATAAATAATTTTTAAATATATTTATTTATAATTTTAATTTTAACTATATATATATATTTAAATAATTATAAAATTACAAAAAATATATTTATTATTAGTTTATAAATATATTTATTTATATATTAATATATATATATATATAATATTTGTAATTATATAAGAATATTTATGAAAATAATTATTTTTAATTATAATTATATATATATATATAAATTTAATTATTTAAATAATTATAAAATTATAATAAATATATTTATTATATTTATAATTTTATAAATATATATAATCATATAAATATATTTACAAATATATACAAATATTTATAAATATAATTATAAATATATATATATATTGAAATAATTATAAAAATTATAATAAATATATTTATTATATATAATTATAAAATAATAAATATAATAAATATATTTATTATACTGAAAAGGTTTAGTCCGAAGCAGAAGCCTTTGACCATTTATTTAAGAAAAAAGGAAGAAGTAACAAAAGGAAAGAATGAGGATGGGATCAAACAATGAGACAAGACCTCGTTCAAATAGAAAAATATAGAGTAAAAGGATCTTCCTCATGAACATAATCATATCAGTCACCCTCATCAGCCGATTCCCATTCAGACTGTGAATTTTTTTGATTGAGAAGTGCATAACACATATTCTTGGGCCTTTCCTCCTCCAGCGTGAGTTGAGTCCTGGAATACCTAGTAGACACATCACGCCCCCGTGTTGCATTCCATTCAACATGACCACATCCTTGTCCATGACCTTTAGGATGCCTTCCCCATCTACATGTTTTCGATGCCACCTCCTTTAGGTTCTTATCTGAAGATGCCCTCTTTAAATGTGTGATCATCCACTATCAAATCACAATCGGAATGAAAATATTTCTCAATTGACTTTGTTTTTCGAGGAGGGACCATTTGAAATCCATCATCATCCTTGAGAATTTGTTTTCCTTTTCGAGTCTGTACAGAAGAAGCAACATCTTTTAGCTTACCCTTTCGATTACTTGAAGCAATCTCCTGCTCAATCATGAAATATTGATCAGCCACTCTTTGAGTACCATCTTAATTCACTTGTTCAATTGTAGTGGGAAAAACTTCTTGCTTTGAAGAGTCAGTAGACAAGCATTTGACATTGTCACCATCATCAAAGACATTTATCTCTTCAGTAAATATTCTAGCCCATGAATTACTCTCAGCCTTATTAATATTCTTGACATAAGATGCTTGCATATCAATCCCATCATCACAAGCAGGGGATTCCAACATTGTCAAAACTTTTAGAGGAGAGTCCTCCCCTACTTGCCCACAAGGTTGGTTTTTTATGCAACCAACATCATCATGGGCATCGACACCTACCTCCAATTTCATCATCCTACTATCTAGTTGTCTACATGAAAGAGTATTAGTATGCCTTGAATTAACATCAATCGGAGGAAAATTCTTCCCAAAACTACTAACTTTATCATCCTTCCTTCCATTCATATATTTCCAATTCGACTTGTTCCTTGTAATAGCCATAGAAGAACTAACCGGATGTCCAACTGTGGGCTGACCTTGATTCGGATTTTTGAAACAAATATTTTCTTCATGTTAATGTTTGTGATAGAAATCACACATAGTCAATCTTCTATATTATAAAACATCATGAACAATGGTTTTGCAACTCGAGCAGAAATGGGGAACATTTTCATACTCAATTTTAAGATTCAAATCTGCATCCTCTGTTGAGAGGAAAACTGTCTCATCCAAAAAAGAACATAGGTCCACTTCAACCATAAATCACACGAAATGTCTAAATATGGCCATTTTAGTCTCTCGATCCATTTTAATGGGAATTAGAATGGACAATTCTATGTCATGAAGTATTTTAGGGTGCCAGAGAAGCTAGTTGAGACCAAAAAAAAATCACCCAAAGATGCACAGATGTGTTATGTACCTCTAGTGGAATAAAGTATTTATCACATTCATGTATGGGAAGAAAAATGAGCTTGAGGGAGATCGAGCTGAAACCCCAAGCCTTCATCTTCCTTTCACCAGTGGAAAAAAGGTGGTAAAAACCATGAACCAATGAGATACATTTACAATCTAAGAAGCCCTATATTTCAGAAAGGGATTCATTAAGTTTCCCAATCCTCCATGGCCTCAACCCCATGGAAAAATTAAGTGATTAATAATGGAAAACTTGCCTAATTTTAGATGACATGAGGCCAAAATCAGGTCTACCCTTATGTGAACCACATTACCTCCTCTGTGAATGAAACATGCAGTAGATCCCTTGAAGAGATAGAGGGATCGAAAAAATACATTCTCGTCTGATGAAGTTGGGTAGGAATTCCATGAGTAGTTCTCGTAGCAACAGCTTTTCTATTGAGAATATTTTTTGGAATCAAACTGGCCCTTAGCGAGGAAGGAGGCCATCAGATCACACAGAGAAGACAACACCATTGGAACTATCAAATGCATAGATACTCCTTTGAAGTCATTGACTCGCCATCCTCCTTGTGTTCCGATAGATCTCCACTTGAAAGACCAACTCATGATCCTTCGTTGGAGGAAAGCCACAAAATCCCAAAAATTGCATCCCAACAAGCAGAACCCTAGATCAACACTTTTATAGCAAAGAGATATGAGAAGACCTAATCACCACGAGCACTGCCCAAGAAATGCCACTTTGGAGCCCTCATCCTCTCCCAACATATTTATTATAATTTTATAAATTTTTAAATATATCTACATTTATTTATAATTATAATTATAATATAATAAATATATTTATTATAATTTTAAAAATATATTTAATTATACAAATATATGCAGAGATTTATAAATTTATTTATCATATATATAATTATAAATAAATAAATAAATAATTATAATTATAGATATAAATTAATAAATATATTTATTTATTATATATTAATTTTTATAAATATATCTAATAATATAAATAAATTATTAGCATTAGATCTTTATTATATCTTTTTTAGAACTAATAAAGATATTTGTTTATTAGTGCTAAAAATCGTTGATAACGAGATGTTTTATCAGCACTTTTTTGAAAGTGCTGATAAACGCCTTATCCCTTTTTTTAAATGAACCCTAATCGAGTGTCTTATATAATACACCTTTAAGCTCTCACAAAAGTTAACTTCTATCATGCCACCTCTCTCACTGAACCCCACTACCACCCTATCGCCACTCCCATCGAACCCCATTTTCGCTCTGCTATCGAACCCCGATACCGCCCATGACGCTGCTCTGCTGTTTTTGATATCATCAAACCCCTACCACCTCATCAAACCCCATTTTCACCATGCCCAACTCCCTCCCCAAACCCCACATCCTCTTCACTAAACCCTACTTTATGGTGCATCTGTGTTGTGACTTTATTGACCATTTTCAACGAATCAAGAGTCAAAACTAATGGTATTCTATTAAAGTCCTGTTTTTATGTATTTCTTAACCGATTCTCTTCATGGTTCACTTTTTTTGTTATTATTGAACAATATTATGTGTGGAACACCCCCTATAACCACCTGGTTTTGAGGAAGTAGCCCCTATTTCTGAAGGACCCCGGGACACCCTGAGAGGGGAGGGGTGAATCAGGGTGACCACTTTTTCTTCTACTTTGTTGGATCTTGTTCCCATGTTGGTAGGAACTTGTTGAACCTGTATGATGATTACGATCAAAATGAAAACATTCACATGCACAGAGAAGACACAGTCATTTTTACTTGGTTCACCACTAAGGGCTACGTCCAAGGAGCATACGCCGACAGGTTGCCGGTCGTACCTAAATCCACTATGCTTCACTAGCTGCGGATACAAAAGTTCGGGTACAGACACTCTGTCCCAGGCTGACTGCCTTTACATAAGGTTTAGGGATAGCTCACTGCTTCCCTCGGGTCACTCCCGTTGACTCCCCCTGGCTCACTGCCGTTGGTGAAGTCTCACTCAGTTTATAGACGTGTAGGTCTCTTCAATAAATTTGCATTGAAGTCTTTGCCTCTGCTCAGCACGAGACTCTGCTTGCATCGAAGTCCGGAAGAGATGCACTAGAACGCACAGAACCACTGAACTGGATAACCAAAATGTGCAGACAAACCTTATTGAGAAGTATGCGAGACATCAACCATTTGCGTGCAAAATCATCCTATTGCGCGCAACATTTTCTTTTGGTGCGGAAAAATATTTCGCGCAAAAATCCCCTTTTTCGCGCAACTCCAAATATTTCGCGCAAGCTCCTTTACGCGATCCTTTTCGCGCATCAGACCTCAGATCTTCTCTAAGTCTTCCAACAACACCGAATGAAGGGGGTCACCTCATATTTATAGGCGACTGAGACCACTGCGCGCAAAATCCCCTTCGGCGCGGAAAATCTCTCATCTGGCGCGTAATCTTTCCCCCAGCTTATGTATTTCGCGCACAACCCTTATTTTCCGCGCAGCCCATGCCTTTGCCATCTTTCACCAAACTGATTCTGAAACAGCATTTGCGCGAAAAAAAAACTATTTCGCGCATCCCGCTGTTTTTCGCGCCCAACTTAAGTATTTCGCGCACATCCCTGATTTTCCGCGCAGCCCATGCCTTTGCCATTTTTCACCTCTCTGAATTCGAAACACTGTTTGCGCGAAAAAACTATTTCGCGCATCCCGCTGTTTTCCACGCCTAACTTAAGTTTTTCGCGCAAGCCTCTTATATTTCGCGCACCACTTCCGTTTTCTGCGAAGCTCCTTTTGCAGACAATCCATGTCTTCATTTTCCGATTTTGAGGCCCAAAAATTTGGCAAACACTGGGAAACAGCGCCACCTTCAAAACTGTTGTCTTCTTGAACTGTATGATCACTTTGCTGGAACACATTCGGAACTTCCACTGAGGATTGACAACAAACACAAACCATACACCAAATCATGCTTTGAAAAACCTGGTTCCAACAATCTCCCCCTTTGGGTTTGTTGGCAATCAGAATAAATTCAATAGATCTCCAACCATGAGCAAATCCAAAACGCAAGAATCAACTCAGCCAACACTCTAAGTCTACGTGAGCAATGCTCGGTGTAGAAAACAAGAGAGGAAGCTTGAATTGGGTCTTAGTGTTTTGAAATTCTCCATGACGCCCGATGTTATCCTTATTAAACTTCTCATCACAATCTTACACTTCCATCACAGATGAATTTCTTGCCGTGAATTTCTTGCCGAGAATTTCTTGCCTTGAATTCTCTTGCCGTGAATTTCTTGCCTTGAATTCTCTTGCCGTGAATTTCTCGCCTTGAATTCTCTTGCCTTGAATTTATTCCTTTCTCCCCCATTGACAATAAAACCAAAGACCGAAAAGTTTGTTCAACGTTCAGCTCAAGCCATACTCCCCCTGGATAGTATCTCCCCCATAAACCTGCATCACAGCCATAAACAGATAAAAACAGTCAAAACACACGGGGAGAGGGGACTTCCGGAGCCTCCTTATGCAGTAGGAGGTGGTCGAACACCGAGGTTCAACTGATGCTTCTCGAACACAGCCGCGGACAATGGCTTGGTTAGGATATCAGCCACTTGCTCATTTGTTCCAACATGATCCATTTTAATCACGCCTTGTTCAACCTTTTCTTTGATAAAATGATACCGTATTTCAATATGTTTTGTACGAGAATGCTGAACCGGATTCTTCGTAAGATCAATTGCACTTTTGTTATCACAATAAATCACCATTGGTTGCTGCACCTTATCACCAATATCTGTTAGCTGCTGCTTCATCCAAAGAAGTTGAGTGCATGCTTTTGTGGCGGAGATATATTCAGCTTCAGCAGTACTAAGAGAAGTACTTTCTTGTTTCTTGCTCAACCAGCCAACACATTTCTGCCCAATATAGAAAGCTCCACCACTTGTGGACTTTCTATCTACAACATCACCAGCCCAGTCAGCATCAGAAAATGCTGATAATTCACTGTCTCTGCCTGCAGCAAAAAATAACCCGAAGTTATGTGTACCTTGAATGTACCTCATGATTCTTTTTACTGCTGCTATATGTTCCTCCTTTGGATTACTCTGAAACCGGGCCGCAAGGCATGTTGCAAAGGCAATATCTGTCCTTGTCGCTGTCAGGTACAGTAGGCTGTCAATGATCCTCCTGTACATGGTGGGATCAACAGAGTTCCCATCCTCATGCTTTCCAAGTTTAGTTCCAACTGCAATCGGAGTTGACATTGGTTTGGAGTCTTGCATATTGAACTTCTTCAGCAGCTCTCTTGCATATTTTTCCTGAGAAATGAATGTGTATTCCTTCTTTTGAATAACTTGCAGCCCCAAGAAATATGTGAGCTCCCCAATCATAGACATTTCAAATTCTGATTTCATGTGGTTGGCAAATTCATCCACTGATTTCTTCCTACTGCCACCAAATATGATATCATCAACGTAGACAAGAACCATGAATTGATCTTTTGGAGAATTCTTCACATAGAGATTGTGATCAACTCCTCCTCTTTTGAATTCCAACTTCTTGAGATATGAATCTAGCCGTGAGTACCACGCCCGTGGTGCCTGCTTCAAACCATATAGAGCTTTCTTTAGTTTGCAGACCTTTGTTTCATCGGTACCCAAGACAAAGCCCACTGGTTGTTCAATGTAGACTTCTTCTTCGAGTACACCATTCAAGAATGCCGTCTTGACATCCATTTGATATACTTTATATCCTCTTTGGAGTGCCATGGCAAGGAAAAGCCTTATTGACTCCAGTCTAGCCACTGGAGCAAAGGTTTCTTCAACATCAATGCCTTCAATCTGAGAGTATCCTTTACATACCAGTCGTGCCTTGTTTCTGATGACACTTCCATGCTCATCAAACTTATTTTTGAAGATCCATTTGGTACCAATCACATTGTGACCTTCGGGTCTCTGGACAAGATCCCATGTTTGATTCTTATCAATCTGATCTAATTCATCATTCATGGCTTTCACCCAAGATTCATCTTTTGCAGCTTCTTCGAAAGAGGATGGCTCTACAACTGATAGAAATGCAGATTGTGTGGTATTCCTCATCCTTCTGGTTTGAGTGGGTGCACTCCTATCCCCAATTATGTTGGATGGATCAATCTCAGATCTTCGATTTCTCCTGCGAGGTTCAGTAGTATTCTCTTCAGCCATAGTTTCTTCTTCAGATTCTTCTTCTGAGTCAACATCATCATGTGATTGATGAGTGTTTTGAACTGCTTCCTCTATTTCTGCATTTGTAGGTTCTTCATGTTCAAATTCTTCATGACTTTCGATCACATCAGCATATGACGTCCGTGAAGCATTTGTGGTTTTCTCTTCAATTATCTTAACATCATTGCTTTCCACAATCCTTCCCAAACGATTGTTGAAACATTTGTAGGATTTTCTGTTCATTGAGTAACCGAGGAAGATTCCTTCATCTGCATTGTCACCATATTTCCCCTGATTTCCTTCTTTGTTCCTGATGAAGCACTTACTTCCAAAGACACGAAAGTATTTTAGAGAAGGCTTCCGTCCATGCCACAATTCATATGGTGTCTTTGTCTCACCCATATAAAGTCCTGTTCGATTCTGAATGTACACTGCAGCTTGAACAGCCTCTTTCCAGTAATGTCGTGGAATACGACTCTCAATCAGCATAGTTCGTGCCATGTTGTTCACCTGTCGGTTCCTTCGTTCAACAACTCCATTTTGTTGTGGAGTTCTCACAGCAGCTACCTCATGTTGTATCCCATGCTTCTCCAGATAATTTTCAAATTCAATGGACGTGTATTCTCCTCCATTGTCAGATCGCAGCACTTTGATTGTTCGTCCAGTATCATTCTCGGCGATTCGCCGATATGTTTTCATGCAGTCAAGGACCTGTCGTTTCCGGTGAATGACCATCACACATGCCATTCGACTGTAATCATCTATGAAAAGGACAAAGTACCTTTCTCCATGAGTTCCGGCAACATTTATTGGACCACAAACATCTGTATGAATCAGATCAAGAAGGTGAGATGCCTTTTTCTTCTTTGGCCGATATGAACTGCAGACCAGCTTCCCACGAATACAAGCATCACAGGATTTTTCACGCTCACGCTTCAGGTTGGGAATGTCCATGACAATTCTCAATTTTGATATTTTCTCCATGTCTTGTTGATTGATGTGTCCCAATCTCCGATGCCACAGATTGTTTTCTTCTTCAACAGTCATGTAACATACATTCTCTTCACTATCAACCTGATACAAGTTTCCTTCTGTTCTGCATCCCTTCATGAGAGAATTGCCAGTTTTTCCCTTGATAGTGCAGCCTTTCTGATTAAAAGTAACAACAAGTCCTGAGTCACAGAGTTGACTCACGCTGAGGAGATTATGACGTAGGCCATCTACGTAAAGGACTTCAGTCTTCTTTAGTTCTCCATTAGCTAATTTGGTACTTCCACTCCCTTTGATTTTCAGAGCCCCATCATTACCAAATCTTACTGTACCATCAACATTCTTTATGATATTTGTAAGTAGACCGGCATTACCTGTCATATGAGATGAGCAACCGCTATCGAGAATCCAGGTACTGTTGTTCTTTGTGGCTTTGAGAGCTACCTCTGCAAGGTTTGATTTCTCAATCTTTCTCCTTTCCTTCCACGAGACATTAGATTGAGTATATAGAACTGATGGCCTTTCAACTATCTCTTCCGCAAACCCAGGTTCTTCATAGTCAAAGTCTTCTTTAAGAGGTGAGAACCTGTTTGAAAGAGAAACATCGTCTTGCTGATGAGACTTGACATGTCTGGAACTTCTGTATGAGGTGTCAATGTCCCTTCTCTGCCTGCAATTAATGGCCTTATGACCAAAGTTAGAACAATGAAAACAATATCCATAGAAATTATTTCTTCTATAAGAATTAGGATATGAAATTATTCTCCTTTGTTGAGCATCTATATCTTCTCCATTCAGATAGCTTCTTGCCTCTTCACAATAGGACATGGTATGGCCCAGATAGCCACAGAACTGACACTTCATGAGAAGAAATGTCTTCTCACTTGAATTTTTCCTCATAGCTTCTTCCTTGGGAGAATAGCAAGACTGTCTGCCATTTTTGAAAGTTTGAGGATAATTTTCAGGTCTCCTTTTAGTTTGGATTGAGGGTTCCTTTTTCAGCACTCTAGGTAACATTTCAACATGTTCAACTTCCATCTTATCTTTCTTTTGGATCTTTGCACTTCCAGCAGTTGATGACTCAGCCTCACAACCAATTCCACTCTTTCCCATGCAAGCAGGTCTTTGATCACTCAAGACTTTTCCAACCCCATCTGAACCACACTTGGCTCTTGCAAGTAATTCTGCATCTGAGAATCTTCCGAACTGTATTTTCTTCCTCGATTCTTTTGGAACTAATTCTGTCTCCATTTTACTCCTCAGAGTAACTACTTCCTCCTCAAGACCCTCAATAGTCTTGGATTTTTCATCCAGTCTGGATGTGAGGTCATTGATGACCTTTGCTTGCTCTTCAACTCTCAGCTTCAGATCAACTGCATCATCATTGCTTTCAATTATTTTAGACTGTACCTTCACAAATTCTTCCAGTCGTTCAATTTCAGCTTCAAGTTGATCAACATATTCAGTTGATTCTTCTACAATTGATTTCCACTTATTGCAGCTCTTACATTTAATCTTAAGCTTACTAACTGCATCCTTAAGTTGCACCTCAGGATCTACACAAGTTCTCAGTTGTTTTTCACCATCAGTATCTTCTGACTTTTCAACAGTGGCCATCATAGAAGCATGGTTCCCAGTTTTGAATTCTGGTTCTTCTTCATCACAGAATTCATTGTCATCTTCTTCCTCTTCACAGACAAAACTCTTCCTTTGCATTTTCTTACCATATTTGAAGTCTCCCTTTTTGAAGAACCTTCTTTGAGGCTTCTTGAAGTTTTCATCTTCACTGTCATCATCATTGATATTCTTCAAGCACTGAGAGGCAATATGCCCAACTTTTCCACAACGGAAGCATGCGAGAGGTAACTTCCCTTTGAATTTCCCTTTCCCCTTCTGGAACTTCTTTGCAATGAGAGAAAGAATTTCTTTCTCTTCGTCATCATCACCGCTACTATCCTTTGAGATTTTCAATTTATCCATGGCCTTGAATGCCATTTCCTTGCTCACCCGAGTCGTAGCATCTTCTGGTTTGACTCTCATTTCATATGCTACCAAACTGCTCAGTAAGTCATCTAAAGAAAGTTTGGAAAGATCTCTTTCCTCAAGAGCTGACACCTTCGCATTATACAGAGGTGGAAGTCTTCTTAATATTTTCTTTACAATATCAATGTCTTTGATTTCTTCGCCTAGACCCCGAATTGCTCCAACCACTTCAGTAATTCGATTGAAGAAAGAGTCTGCATTCTCGTCTGGATGCATCTTCAGATCATCAAACCGATTGTGTAGCACTTGTAGTTTCGCCTCCTTCACTTTGCTATCACCTTCATAAATATTCTCAAGTTTATCCCACATAGATTTTGCTGAGGTGCAATTCATCACCTTCAGGTAAATCTGATCAGAAAGGGCAGCAGTGAGAGCATTCTGTGCTTTAGCATCTGCATCAAGAAGTTTCCTGTCTGTTTCAGTCATAGCCAGACCTGTTGGATCAGTGACATGTATTCCTTGCATGGTAGAAAAAAGAACTTCCATTCCAAGAGATCTTAGATGAGATCTCATTCTGTTCTTCCAGATCTGGAAATTGCTTCCATCGAAGTGAGGGACTCCCCTGACATTGACGGCGTTTTCCATGATGAAGAAGGTCAGATTCAACACCAGCAACCTCCCTCTGATACCACTTGAAGGACCCCGGGACACCCTGAGAGGGGAGGGGTGAATCAGGGTGACCACTTTTTCTTCTACTTTGTTGGATCTTGTTCCCACGTTGGTAGGAACTTGTTGAACCTGTATGATGATTACGATCAAAATGAAAACATTCACATGCACAGAGAAGACACAGTCATTTTTACTTGGTTCACCACTAAGGGCTACGTCCAAGGAGCATACGCCGACAGGTTGCCGGTCGTACCTAAATCCACTATGCTTCACTAGCTGCGGATACAAAAGTTCGGGTACAGACACTCTGTCCCAGGCTGACTGCCTTTACATAAGGTTTAGGGATAGCTCACTGCTTCCCTCGGGTCACTCCCGTTGACTCCCCCTGGCTCACTGCCGTTGGTGAAGTCTCACTCAGTTTATAGACGTGTAGGTCTCTTCAATAAATTTGCATTGAAGTCTTTGCCTCTGCTCAGCACGAGACTCTGCTTGCATCGAAGTCCGGAAGAGATGCACTAGAACGCACAGAACCACTGAACTGGATAACCAAAATGTGCAGACAAACCTTATTGAGAAGTATGCGAGACATCAACCATTTGCGCGCAAAATCATCCTATTGCGCGCAACATTTTCTTTTGGTGCGGAAAAATATTTCGCGCAAAAATCCCCTTTTTCGCGCAACTCCAAATATTTCGCGCAAGCTCCTTTACGCGATCCTTTTCGCGCATCAGACCTCAGATCTTCTCTAAGTCTTCCAACAACACCGAATGAAGGGGGTCACCTCATATTTATAGGCGACTGAGACCACTGCGCGCAAAATCCCCTTCGGCGCGGAAAATCTCTCATCTGGCGCGTAATCTTTCCCCCAGCTTATGTATTTCGCGCACAACCCTTATTTTCCGCGCAGCCCATGCCTTTGCCATCTTTCACCAAACTGATTCTGAAACAGCATTTGCGCGAAAAAAAAACTATTTCGCGCATCCCGCTGTTTTTCGCGCCCAACTTAAGTATTTCGCGCACATCCCTGATTTTCCTCGCAGCCCATGCCTTTGCCATTTTTCACCTCTCTGAATTCGAAACACTGTTTGCGCGAAAAAACTATTTCGCGCATCCCGCTGTTTTCCGCGCCTAACTTAAGTTTTTCGCGCAAGCCTCTTATATTTCGCGCACCACTTCCGTTTTCTGCGAAGCTCCTTTTGCAGACAATCCATGTCTTCATTTTCCGATTTTGAGGCCCAAAAATTTGGCAAACACTGGGAAACAGCGCCACCTTCAAAACTGTTGTCTTCTTGAACTGTATGATCACTTTGCTGGAACACATTCGGAACTTCCACTGAGGATTGACAACAAACACAAACCATACACCAAATCATGCTTTGAAAAACCTGGTTCCAACAATTTCAATCCCATGGCACCCCGATTTTCTCCCCTATAAAAGCCAAAATTAAATTTTGTAGCCACCATTTTTTCTAAAGGAGGCCCAATTTCCATCCCATGTAGCCACAATTTACACCCTTTCTGCCAGTTTCCTTCCCCTATAGCCCTCAATTTCCATCCCATTGTTGCCCTAATTTCCACCCTACCGCCATCACTTTTTATAAAGGAAACCCTCATTTTTTCAGGGGGCATGCCATTAGAGAGCCTTTCACCTTAGAGACTCCTATAATGGCATGCGCCTTTTGTGTGCCTCAGTGAGGTTGCCTTGCCTCACCTATGATAAAGCACTCCTAGTGCGCCTCACCAAGCCAATCTCTATGGTGCCTTGAGGTGTTCGCCTTTGACAATACTGGATGAATGTGATCTACCAAAATTTGGATTTTATGTTTTGGGTATAATTAATGATCTTTTAGTATACATTTTTTATAGGAAGGAGTTTGAGTGCTAATATATTAATGATGGTATTTGGGTTTTTTCAGGAGCTAGAGGTGAGGATGAGAATTCATTAGAATTTTTGGGGAAGTGTTTTGATAATAGTTTATGTTTCGATGATTTGGTAATGGATTATAGATTCTATAGTAAATCATTGAATTTTTTTAATTTTGTTAATCATTTTTTTTGAAGTCTTAATCAGCGTAGGCAACCCAAGTGGTGGCATAAGTTTCATGTGAACACTTAGAAAGGAATTCCAAAACTAATGATAATGGAATTATAGGAATCAACACGAATGACGACATAAGTGAAACTGTTACCATATAATCCAAAAATATATGTCCTATAATATTTCCTAAGATGAGAATGCTTGGTAAAATGGGTATGAAAGGTGGTAACCCTATTTGAATATGGATATATAACATTGTTTGGGAAAGTTCCAACCTCTTGAATTGAATATTTATATTTTAATATAAGAAATTTATAAGGGGTTTTTGAAAAATACATTAGTATCTTAATTTTTTTCATAAAAATGCTCTACATTGAGATTTTTAATAAAGTAAACCCATTTAAAATACTTAGTTTGTATAAAAAAATTTCAAAAATAAAATATTTCCCTATATTTTTTCAAAATAATCAAATTCAAATTAACCCCCTAAAAGAGTTAGAGAATTATTTCTCTACATTTAAAATTGTACTTCAAAACGCCTTCTTAAATTTCAAATTCTAGATTACACAGAACTTTTTAAATCTAGTCACTTTTTTTTATTAAAAAAACATTTTCTCGCATCTTTTTTTTAAATCCATCGGGTCTCGTGTATCGACCCTAATTATCTCAAATATGTGGAATGTTGTTTTAAAGAATATAATAATTTGTTTTTTTATTTTTGAAACCATTATTATATTTAATAGATTTATTTTCTATTATGAAAAGTGTCTTCAAATAATATAGCTTTTATTTTTTTTCAATTATTACATTCAATAGCTATACATATAAATTTACTTCAATAATTTTTTTATTTTTGATATTGTGGGATGATAACAGTCAGAATTTCCATTTTATTTCAATAAATTCATGAGATCCATATTCAATTGAATATATTTTGTGTATTTGTTTTGTTAAATATTAATATTATCGAATCAAATAGTATGGATTTGAATAATGAATGGTTGGATTCCAATTGTATGAAAAAATTGTGTGAAGTTGGAGTGAAAGAGTTCATCATGTTTGCAAAGGATCAAGCATACAACCCTTATCAAATCATTTTTTCATGTTTATGATATTGTTATTCAAGACTAATTATTCCATAGGAGTTAGATAACAAATTTATCTATCATGAAATATATTAAAGTTATAAATATTGGAATAAAAATAAGGGAAAAGAGAATATAGCTAGTGGATTGGATAACACTATGTTTTATGGATCATTTCATATGATTACAAGCATGTAAAATGAAGAAGAGTTTATCAATAATATTATGATAGATGTGAATAATGATGAAGATCATATTGAGTAAATGAAAAGGATATTACAAGTTGAACTTTGTGGTTTCCCAAAATTGTTTGAGAAGTTAAAGTGTTGTGCAAAGATGCCATTATATGTTGGTTTCACTAAATATACAACATTTTCATCCATACAGAAACTTTATAATTTGAAAGAATGAAATGGATGGGGTGATTCTATTTTTATTGAACAAATTTTTCTCTTGAATGATATGCTCCCAGAATATAATGAACTCCCTAGATAAACATAAAATGCTACATGAATGTTATGATCGATGGGTATGATCTCTAAAAGAATACATGCGTGTCTAAATGAATGTATACAGTTTCAAAAGGACCAAAAATCACTTAAATAATTCCCAAAGTGCTGTGCTTCTTGATACTAGAAAGATTAATCAGGTCTTGAAAAATTTTATGGTACTTTCCAATCATTTTAAGGTTTAAGAACCTATATGGAAGTGAGGAGACTGCATGGAAATTGACGTGACACACAGATACAATAAATAGAGATCTGAAATTATGTCACTCCATAGAATATCCTCAATGGAATAAACTTTATCGTGGGTATCCTTAATTTTAAAACGAGCTGATAAACCTTCATCTTGCATTATCTATAGATGGAGTTAATACTTTAGGTTTTAAAAGTATCACTCATTGTACATGGATGATTATGTTGGTAAATTATAACTTTCCAATGTGGTTATGCATGAAATTAAAATGCATCATGTTATCGATGCCTATATTAGGACAAAAAAAACCGGGTAATGATCTTGATTTTTATAAGGATCCATTGATTGAGGATTTTAAATTATTGTGGGATTCAGTTTTTACATTATATGATGCCTACATAAATGAAGATTTCACATTGAGAGCCATGTAGTATGGGATGATAAATGACTTTCTTGATTATGGAAAATTTTCATGATATAGAATTAAAGTAACTCAAGGGTGTTCTATTTGAGAATATAGTACACAATCAATTAGGATGGAACATTTGTTGAAGATTGTGTTTCGAGGACATCACAGATGTCTACTCCGATGGAATAAGTGTCGATCTTGGCTGATATCATTAGATGTAAATTTAGAAGAACCTATAACAATGTCTCCACTAATAGTTCATCAACTATTTGAGAAATTAAAATATATGGACACTAATTTTGGTAAATCATTTTAGAAAAACCTTATGAAAACCAGTTGAAAAAAGAGATCAGTTTTTTTGGAATTACCCTACTAAAATTATTTGTATGGTAGACATTTTCTTGATGTTATGCATATTGAAAAAAATATATGTGGTAGTGTAATTGGAATTTTACTAAATACACCCAAAAACATATGTAATTAATGCTAGGTTAGAAATGATTGACATGGGAATATGAGAAGGGTTGGCACCAGTGATGGGTGAAAAACTTACTTTTCTCCCTCCAACTGCTTACACTCTTTATTAGAAGGAGAGATATTGGTTTTACAAATTCTTGAATGATATAAAGGTTCTATAGGGGTATTCATAGAATATAAAGAATATCATTTCAATTATTGATTTATAGTTAAAGGGTTTTAAATCACATGAATTCCATATTTTGATGTTAGATCTAATTCTTGAATCTTTACGTTGCATTTTTTTCCAAAATTGTCTATCATACATTAACTAGGATATGTTTCTTCTTCAAATCTATATATAGAAAATTTATAGTCCCGGTAAAATTTCCAACTATGGAAAGGGAAATTTCCATCATATTATGTGAATTAGAAATGTTCTTCCCATTAGCATTCTTTGATACAGTGGTTCACTTGGTGAGAGAGATTCAACTATGTGATCCTGTATACTATAGATGGATGTAACCCATTTTATATTATGTTATAATGAGAATTCTATTATGATAGGGTGGTGTATAAATATCATGAAATTTATGAAATGAGTACATACCATGTGCACAAGGACCTTGATATGTTCTAAAACTGGTCAATTATTACTATAATTATAATAAGATTTCAATATCCAAACACATATCAAAACAAATTAATTATTTTTCTCAACATTTATTTAGTTTTTGAAATAGAAAAATGGAAAATATTGTGATTATTATGTTTGTAAATTTATGAGAGAGATCATATTCCAAAAAAAACTAGCATCCCTAAAAAGGTATTTTCAAAGATAATTACTATTTCATTTAAAATATTTATTAATCCTTTGTGTATTTACATTTTTTCTACACTACTATGACTGTAAAAAAATACATTCACAAGTGGATATATATTTTCTTAGAAAATAATGGGAAGCATACCGGATGGTATAATGTACAAAAATAACACGAAAATGTGAATTTCATATAAGTAATGTATTTTTTTCGTATTTATATTTAATTATTTTATTTTTATTATTACTCACATAAGAATTGTTTTCTTATACAGGTGGATTCCTTTGCTCGAGATGGGATGATTTGTTCTAATGTACTCATGCTCGTGAGATATTGTAATTTGAGGTTGCGGCTGAGATAATGAAAATAAGGAAATGGGAAAAGAATATATACAACCATCATGAAAAGGTGAATCTCTACTACTTATTTAATTAATTATGTTATCATTTTGTCTACTATTTATAAGTTAATTTACTTAACATTTTTTTTCTAATACTTGTTTATTTTTTTTCCCAAATATTTGGGGATGTCATATTTTTATTTCAACTATCTGCAACAACCTAGAAAAGAGATAACATGTTTCTTTCTTCTTATGTTACCATGTTTTTTATTTCTTTTCTTTGTCATACTTCCAACACTACATATTGAGTTGATGTTCTTAGCATAAAAACATTTCTCATTGTTGAAAACCAAAAGAGTGGAGTATGCTCTTGTACCCATTGTAGTGACTTCTTGTGATATAATGGGAAGAAAATCTTCCTATACTCTTATGGTTTTCAATGATGAGAAAGGTTTTTTGGCTAATCACATCGACTCAATATGAAGTGTTCAAATTTTAACAAATAAATTCATTTGTAATCATGGTAGAATTTTTATTTTGGATATTTTTGATACTTTGGGACGTTTTGAAATCATCCTCATCTAGATCTGACACACGGCGTGACTGGTATGACCCCAAGTGCTTATTTTTATTTAAAATTGACTTATATTTTATTAAAAAAGAAAATTTACATTCAAAAAACTGAGAAACAATATTCATATTATTTTGATACTTTATGAAAATGATCTATAAGTCATTTTTGATCTATAGTAATCATTCATACCTAAATCTGATATATGATGTTCCTGGTATGACTCAAAGTGTCTTTTATCAATTTAAAATTGATATTTTAGTTCAAAATACACAAGTACCTTAAAACTAAGAAAATTTTCTTGAATTGTCTTGATAATTTTTTACATTGATTCATAATCCATTTATGACATGTATAAATTGGTCTCATGTCAAATTGATACACGATGTGACCGGTATGAGTCAAAGTTCATGTTTTGAGTTTAAAATGACATTTTAGTGAAACAGAAAAAGTGACCTACTGAAAATCAATAAAACACATTCATATTATTTTGATACTTTAGTAAAATGATCCATGAGCCATTTCTTATGTGTATGAATAACCCACACCTTAATCTGACACATGGTGTGACTGATATGACTCTAAGAGTGTCTTTTTATCTAAAATTAACACCAATTTTTGTAAAAAGGACCATTGACCTACTAAATATTGAGAAAAAACATTTGGATTGTTTTGATACTTTATTTCAAGGATTCATGAGTCATTAAAGAAATTTAGGAATTAGATAAACCTTAATCTGATGCATGGTGTTGAAAGTATGACTCCAAGTGCATTTTTTTATTTAAAATTAACATCAATTTTGGTAAAAACGTCAAATGACCTAATAAAAACTAATAAAATGCATTTATATAGTTTTTATACTTTCTGAAAACAATCCATAAGTCATTTTTGATGAGTAGGAATCAAACACACCTCAATCTGATTCATAGTGTGACTGATATGACTCCAAGTGTATCTTTTTACTTTAAATTGACATTAATTATTGAAAAAATAACAATTAACATACTTAAAACTGAGAAAACACATTCGGGTTGTTTTTATTCTTTAGGAAAACTATCTATGAGTCATTTAGGATGTTTAGGAATCACTAAACCCATAATATAATGCATGGTGTGACTGGTATGACTCCAAGTGCGTCTTTTTATTTAAAATTGACATCAATTTTAGTAAAAAGTAAAACTAGCCTGCTCAAAATAGATAAAACACATTCATATTGTTTTTATACTTTAGGAAAATGATCTATAATTCATTTGAAATGTGTGGGAATTAGACTCACCTCAATATAACACATGGTGTGACCTATATGAGTCCAAGTGCATCTTTTAATTTGAAATTGACATCAATTTTAGTAAAAAGGACAATTGACCAACTCACACCCAAGAAAATACATTCCAATTGCTTTTTTACTTGAGTAAAATAATCCATAAGTCATTTTTTATGTGTAGGAATGAACTTCAGCTCAATCAAATGCCAGGTGTAGCTGATATGACTCCAAGTCTATCATTTAATTTAAATTTACATTAATTTTAGCAAAAAACAATTGGCATACAAAAAACTGGGCAAACACATTTGGATTTTTTATACATTAGGAAAATGATCCATGTGTCTTTCTAATGTGCAAGAATCAGACACACCTCAATCTGAAGCACAGTGTGACCAGTATGACTCGAAGATAGTATTTTTATTTAAAATGGAATTCAATTTTAGTAAAAAGAACAACTAACCTACTAAAAACTAAGTATTAATATTCATATTGATTTAATATTATAGGGAAATGGTCCATAATTCATTTAACACATGTAGGAATCAGCTTCACCTCAATTCGATGCATGGTATGACCGGTATAACTCCAAGTGTGTCTTTTTATTTAAAATTGACATCAATTTTAGTAAAAAGAACAAATAACTTACTAAAAACTAAGAACATTCATTCATATTGTTTTGATACTTTGAGAAAATGATCCATAAGTCATTTGTAATAGGCGGGAATCAACCAAAACTCAACTTGACACACGGTGTGACCTATATGACTCCTAGAGTGTCCTTTTATTTTAAATTGACATTAATTTTACGAAAAAGAACAAGTGATGTACTAAAAATAGATCAAATGAATTCAAATTATTTTGATACTTTAGTAAAATGATCTGTGTGTAATTTGGGACATGTAAGAATCACATGTACCTCAATCCAACGCATGGTGTGACTGGTTTGATTCCAAGTGCATCTTTTTATTTAAAATAGACATCTATTTTAGTAAAAAGGACATTTTACCTACTCAAAACCCAGAAAATGCATTCATATTATTTTTATACATTAATAAAATTATCCATAAGTCACTTGAGATGTGTAAGAATTAGCAACACCTTAATCTGATGCATGGTGTGACCGATATGTCTCATAGTGTATCTTTCTATTTAAAATTGACATCAATTTTAGTAAAATGGATAACTCACTTACTCAAAACTGATAAAATGAATTCTTATTACTTCAATACTTTAGTAAAATGATCCATAAGTCATTTGTGACGCTTAGGAATCAAATGTACCTCAATATGACTCACAATGTGACCAATATGACTCAATGCAAGTCTTTTTATTTTAAATTAGATAAAAGAATAAGTGATATATTTAAACTGATAAAAAAACATTCAGATTGTTTGATACTTTAAGAAAATTTCCCATGAGTCATTTTTATGTATAGGAATCACTTGAATCATGATCTGACGCACGGTGTGACCTATAAGACTCATAGTGCCCATTATTATTTTAAAATTGAAATTTTAGTTCAAAACATGTGTCACTCACTAAAAACCAAGAAAATGAACTCTGATTGTATTTATAATTGACAAAATCAATTCATAATTCATTTTTTGATGTGTATGAAGAAATCTTGCTTCAAACGGACACACAATGTGATCAGTATGACTCAAAGTGTGTGTTTCCAGTTTAAAATGACATTTTAGTATAAAACACAACTGATATACTAAAAACTGATCAAATTCATTCATATTGTTTTGATATTTTAGGAAAATGATCCATAAGTAATTTGTGATGTATAGGAATCATTTGAATGTCAATCCCATATATGGTGTGACCGGTATAACTCAAAGTTTGTCTTTATTTAAAATTGACATTTATTTCTTTTAAAATAACAATTGACATATTCAGAACCCAAAAAATGCATTTTAATTATTTTGAAATTTTAGGAAAACAATCCATAACTCATTTTTGACGTTTTTGAATCAACTGCGCCTCAATACAATGCACAATGTGACCGGTATAACTCCAAGTGTGTCTTTTTATTTAAAGTTGACATTTTATAATGTATTATTTCATATTAATATTTAATTTATTTATTTATAATATTACTAAAATAATATTTTTTTCTTATATATCTCTATTATTTTACCTGGGTTGAGGTGATTTTTTCGATAATGGATACCATGGGATTACCTTTTTGAGGGGAGATCAAAGGTGCCAAAAATGATGAAACATTAATGTTTTTAAATGTTAGTGGATAGTAATTGTAAATATAATTATACAAAACATTATTTGAAATATATATAGTAGTGTTTTATTTATTTTATTCATGATTTAAAATTTATTTCAATTAAATTATATATTTTTATACATTTTATAGGTTTTTGAAGTGTGCTATTACACAATCAGCACACTGCAGTATGTGTAGCCTTTATCAGTGTTATTTCTAGCACTGAAAAAGGGCCCCCCATTAACAGTGCTCAGGTTAATAGTTCTTTTTTAGTTCTATTAAAATATTTTTTGCCTAGTATTAAAGGGAATATTTTTAGTAGTTCATAGAGTCACGAACCTACCATATGAACAAACAGACTGACCACATGAAGATATGAAGTAATCATGGCTGGTTATCGCGTCAACTGACTATGCCAACTGATCGTACAAAGTTGTACCAACTGACCATGAATAGAAACCCTGAGTTGATGTAACCATGCCTAAGTAAAGACCAAAATTCCTTATTTAACTTAGAATTGGATATTTTTCAAATCTCCAATAACTATATTTTGGAGCATTAATTACAGAGTCAGTGTAATTAAGGTTGCATTGAATTTCCTCTTACAACTACTTTGAGATGAAGTTTTTTTAAAGATAAATAAGTGATTGTGGACAAGATGGTAACATGTATTCTTTTATAGATAACATGAAATAAACATGCATGTATACCTATGATACATAGAGGATTCTCTTAGAACACTTCATGACACTCTGTTTTCTTGAATCTGTTTTCCTCTTGTTCAAGCTCCTTTTAAAGAAAAATTCAAGGAACCTTAGACAACTGAAGATATTTTGATTGAGGTGCTATAGTGACCCGATCTTAACATACATGTATATTACATCATTTTATATTAATATTAATCACATTAAAAAAATACATTCTTGATGTATGTAATAGTTTAGTGTCATTGGAAACTTAGAACACATTCTTCTAATTTGGTGAAATATCTTCAACGTCTTCCTTAAAGATATTACCCTTTTGTACTCCTACTTTAAAAATTTATGCATAACTTGGGGAAAGGAAACCTAATAAAGGGGTGAGCTTAGAATCTAATTAATAATTAATCAAGTAAATACACAAGCATAACATGAACATACAGGTATGAGAATGGGAGCATAACATTTGATGATCACACCCTACATAAAAGGATCATAATCATGAGACATGGCATAAATATTGGCAGTTTATAACAAATAATTCATAATATAAATAGGAACATAATACATGGAAACATAATATATGAATAAGAGAATGAATTGTGTCATATACATCAATATATAATAATACAAACATGTATAAGTAAAAACAGGTTCACCCATTAAGTTAAGTACATGAAATCAGGCCCTTAAATAGATTTATGAACATGAAACTAGGACTATGCATAATGTTTTGAACATGAAATCATGTTCATTCATAACATTTTTAAAATTTAATCAAGTTCACTCATAAACTTATAGACATGTAACTAGGTCTATGTATAACATTGTGAAATCGTAATTAGGTTCATGCATAACATTATGAACACATAATAATGTTCACTCCAAACACAATGAACATGTAATCAGGTACACGCATAAACTTATAGACATGAAATTAAGTCCATGCATAACATTTTGAACATGAAATCAGTTTCATCCATAAAATCTATACTCAGGAGATATCCACCATTATCCAATGCATTGAAGAGAGATGCCCACTCGTTACATAATATGTGTGCCACATGATTATAATAAATCATCATATCCTATACCATGAAATGAAATGGGTATCATAAAATTTTCATAACATAATTACCTATGGAAAAGAGTTAGGCCTCATGATCATTTCATTAAATCATAAACCATGAAAAGAAGCAGGTTTCAAAATCATATAACCCACGGAATAGAAAGGGGTTTCATAAGCATCTTCCATAAAAACATAAACCACTCAAGAAAGAATATGAATAGAATCTTTGGATCAATTACTAGAAGGGAATGAGTAACATTAGTGGATCTCATCTTAGATGGAGAATAATTTTGAAATATCTTTTAAAAAATATTCTTGAGGAAAATATCATTTTTTTCTTTGAAAAATATTTTTAAAATATAAAACATTTATAAAATAATTTTATTTGAAAATTCGTTTAAAACTTAGAAATAAGTCTTGGAATCATTTTAAAAACTTTTTTTAACTTATAAAACAATCTTGAAAACATTTTTAAAACTGTTTTCCATGAAAACATATAAAACAAGATTGAATACATTTTCGAAAACTATTTTCCTTGAAAAATTATAAAAGAAGGTTTGAAAACTTTTCAAATCATTTTTCCTTGAAAACTTATAAAATAATATTCAAAACATTTTAAAAATATTTTATTTGAAAAAAACTTTGAAAACTTATAAAAAATAATGAAAATGTTTTGAAAAAAAAATCTTCAAAAATACTTTAAAAACTTATAAAGAGAGCTTGAAAACGTTTTAAAAAAATTCTTTGAAAACACATTGAAAACTTATAATGAAATATTTTAAAAAAATTTAAAATTGTTTATTTATAAAAATTGAAAACTTATAATGAAATATTGAAAACATTTTGAAAAGTTTTTATTTAAAAACACTTTGAAAACTTATTACAAAATATCAAAAACATTTTGAAAAGTTTTTATTTAAAAATAATTTGAAAACTTATAAAGAAATATTGAAAACGTTTTGAAAATCATTTATTTGAAAGCACTTTGAAAACCTATAAATAAATATTGATAACTTTTTGAAAACCATTTCTTTAAAAAAACTTTGAAAACTTATAATGAAATATTGAAAAAATTCTAAAAACCGTTTATCTGGAAACACTTTAAAAACATATAATGAAATATTGAAAATGTTTTAAAATAATTTCTTTAATAACACTTTGAAAAAAAATAAATAATTCATGAAAACATTTTTAAAGCCTTCTTATAAATCAATGTTTTGAAATAATACATATTTCTGATCGAAGAGAGATGTAAATTCACACTTTAATGAAAACAATTTATTAATCATCTTAAGTACCAAATAGTGGAAAAATGGTACCAATATATGAATATATCATAAATATATAAAGAGTAATAAAAGTAGTGATTTCTCTTAAGATATGGATCATAATATTTCATTGATGGAAGCATAATCATAAACAATCTCGATAAAGGATGGGATTGTTTCAATAAACTCTTATCACTTGGTAACTTTGAATTATACTACCCATGTAAGAAAATTAAATTAAATTAAGATTAAAATATCATGAAAATAATGATATTCATTATTTAACATTTCAAATTTAGTATATAAACCTCATATAAAAATATAGGTGGATAACATGACATGTGTCTTAAATAAAAAATTGAAACAAAATTACTTTACCAATTTGGTAACTTTTGAAACACAAACTCCATGAAATAAATATAATAAAATTTATATGTAAATACCCAAAAATTTAATTATAAGAATCATATAATACATTGATGGTTAGTATACACACTACATAATAATTACGAGGTGAACATGGCTTGTGTCTCACAGAAAATAAAAGTGAGACGAGAAAACCCTTACTACTTGAGTAACTTTAGAATCACGATTGCCATGAAAGAATAACATCAATTTAAATATTTTAATGTCATTAAATAAAATAAATTAGTGACACAATATGTTATAGTGTTTTATATACACTACAAAAAATAAACGAGTGGTGAATATGGCATGTATCACAAGGAAATAAAAAGTGAGATGAAATTTATTTACCTTAAGTATTGAATTTCATAGTACACGTTCAAAACTATTATATAATAAATATAAGTTTATTATACATATATAAAAGAACTATATTATTATATATAATACCATATATTTTTTTATGACTTTATATTACCCTTTTTTTAACAACTCCATGTTAATATTACGTTTCGGGTAATATCCTCTTTATATTTTGTATATGTCTTGAATTGTTATTCATGATCCTATTACTTAGAACATGATTAACATTTTTAAAGAATGTAAAACATGGTATAAATATAATTTTTATTCTGTATATATTTATTTATAATAATTTATATAAGATATAAATACGAAACTAAATACACCATTCATGGAGACGGTAAGTCGTACATATGCATGAACGCTGCTTCCGTTTTATTATCGTATTGAAAGAATGAAAGAAAAGAAAATATATATATATATATAATATAATTATAGTATAATTATTATTTAATATATATCATATACATTTACCAAACACACCTATAATCCATCCCATGGAAAGTGTGAATGAATCACATCATTTTGTTGAGGCGGTAGTCCACACTTCCACAAATGAAGTTATCGTAGTTACACTAAATGGAATTCATAAAGTTATGTTAAATATAATAATTATAGAATAATGAATAAAATTTTAAAATCAAATATATAATTTATAAACATTGTTTCCATCATAATTCTTGACCATTAAAGGTAGTAAAGGAAAAAATGAAGAACATTGTTTCGTAAGGCGATAGTTCGACGTACACAAGAATAGTTAGTTTGTTTCCCATTAGATGGAAGTGTGTGTAAGTGTAGGTAAAACCCTTATCATAAAAACATATCAATATATTAAGGATACATAATATATTATTTATTTATGGAATAATAATAATTTAGGTATTGGATAAAGAAAATAAAGGAAAGGATCTTGAGGAAGGATGTTACCACTTCTTTAGGAAACTCCCTTTGGTTTGCACCAAAGGGATTATTTGGTAGGATTTATTCCAAAATGTAGTCTTAAAGGGGGAAGGGAGGTATTTTAAAATTTTAATTAGGTATATATTTTCTAAATATAAGTGGTTTTAGAGGTGTGAATAAGGGGGATATGTGGTGTCCTTTTATAGGGAAGGGAAAGACACACTTGGAATTTATGAAAACAAGTTAGGTGTACCAATGTTTTTACCTAAAAAAGTAATTAAAAACCGAAAAACCTATATAATAGAATTTTTATGGATGAAATATGTCTATAAAATGGATTTTTTAAAATTTTCTAGTTCATTTGGGCCCTTAAGTTTAAGGTTTATTCTCTTCTTAAGCTTAATTTTACCTTAGACGCTATAATTAATCTTAATCACTTTCTCTAATATTTCTGGTCAAAATTTAATTTGATATTATTAAACTAAAAATATTATACAGATTACAATCATGTATGTCAAATTTTTGAAATCAAATTTAAATAAGTGGAAAAATTATGTTTAATGCTAATCTCCGTGACGTGGAGAGAAAGCAAGTTTTTAAAGTGAGAATATTCAAAATTTCATTAAGATTTTATATCTAAATTCAATATAAAAAAGATTCAAATGAACTAAATTGGATTAATATATGTATAATTTATATACTGTGACTTTAAAACCAAATTAAAATATAATTTAACTATATAAATAAATTAGATAAAAAATAAGTTTTGAATTAAAATTCAGTATTTTTTTACTATTCATCCAAAAATGAAGTTTCTTAGAAAAATCCCAAAATTTTACCCTAAGATAATTTCAACATTTTGAATTAGAAAATGATGTTATTTTATCAAAATAAATTTCTAAATGTGTCTAAAATTAATTTTATTATTGTTTATGTAAGGACATAGAAAGTAGTTCTTTTGAGAAAATGATATTTCCAAACATATAAAGACTTTACCAAAAATTATATGTCTTATTATCATAATGTTTTTTTATATAAAACCATTATAAATAATATTTTAAAAGTATTTATTACTATTCATATTATTTTTTCCAACAGCTATGTTATAACTATTTCACTTAATTAATTATAATAAAAAATATTGTTTTTTTGAAACTCAGTGTTGTGTGAAACGAAAGCCATATTGGTGTTGCATATAATACAAGACAAGTCCCATTTTCATGTATAAAAAACTTATCTTGGGTTATCTTATAATCAAATATTCACATGGTGTAGCATACATAACAAGAATAAATTTTTTTATTTTATATTACACAAGCTATATTCAGTGTTGTGTGAAATGAAAAATTTCAAAAAGATTAAATTACTTTGAAAAAAATATTTCACAAAAACTTCAGATGTTACATTATACCCCCTTAAAATGAATTTCTCCCTCAAAATTCATCTGGGTTATCGATTGTTTAATAAATTTACATTTTAATAGAATTCACATCATAAAAATTAACTCTAAAACTTCCTTCAGAGATGGAAAGTATGAACCATAATTGTTACCTAGAGTAACTCATAGCTGGGTTTCCACATAGAAGAACATAGGTGGGAAGTGAAAATATGGACTTGGAGGAAAAGTGTAAATATTCCTAGGTAGTGATTGAGGTCATTAATCACAAAAAATTGAATGATCAATGAAAAGTTAAGGGACTTAAATTCATAAATCCATAAAGATTTAAAAGGCCATTAGTTCAAAAAATATTAAGGTATTCGGAAAATATTTTTTTTGTTTTTGTTTATTTCATTATTTGGTTATGCTTCGATGAATTTCTAATTCATCCAATAATTCAATAAATAGATATAAAAAAATATACTTTGATTCCTTCATCACTAAAATATACTTTTCATGGATCTTAAAGCCCCTAAAAGAAAGACATGTCTTAATACTTTTCTGTGATAATTCTTCAAAATCAGTATGGTTTATTTATTAATCTATAAACATAAAAAGTAACACTATTTGTTCATCATTAATATTTATTCTTCAAATTATTTAAATAAAAATAAAAATTATACATTAACTAGGACATCATGTTGGCCAATGGTAGGCATGAAACCTTTATCATCCTTCGATCAAGGGTTCAAGACCCATGACCTTTTTAGAATTTATGGGTTTTCAGCTGACATACAAGTTATCCGTTTCTAAAACCACATTGATAAAATTTACAAAATAAATATGATGGAAATTCTTGAAATAATGTTAATCACTAAATATCCTTTTAACCAAGATTTTCAATACAACCTCAATACATAAATAATTCATTTAAAGTTCAACTTAAACATTCCATAAGTTTTTAACCTTATAAACATTCCAAAAGAAGAAAACAAATGACTTTAGAAAGAAATTCATGAAATTATATCAACATCGATCCCCTATATATCACAAAGTAACTCTTGGTTATCACATTCCAAACATGTGAATAACATCATCATATATTCTATTAAAACATGGTAATAAAATGAATTACCATTAATCCTTTCAGAAAACATGCATACTTCCCTATTCCAAATATTACTGGATATATTATTTAAATCTACGAAGTTGTAAACCTCATCCATGATAATATGGACTAATTTTTTTAAAAATCCTTTATCAGTTATAATTTCATAAATACTATCCCATTTACTTCATCCATATCATCACCTATTTACCCATATAAAATATTATTTTCTCATCCTCATGAACGTGTTAAGGGTTACCTTACCTTAAAGTAACCTTACCATAAAATCAATTTTCTAGGTCATTAGTATCATTTAACACATTCTTAAAAATTGAAAAAACATCTACAAATAATCCTCATATGATTTATGATTCATATAACATAATCTATGAATTCCAAAACATATACACCTCAATCATCCAACTTTATTCTTAAACCATTACACAAGTTTCATCAACTTATTCCTTAATACTTCTTTTATATAGTATAAAATATGAATCATGTATTAAGGTTCTTTAAACTAAATCTAATCATGATTCTTTCTTTTAATGTACAAAATATTGGAATAACATTACATACCTTTCACATGTCATTTTTGGTCTCCTTATCTTCACAAGTATATCCTATACTCATATCGCCTTCATGATTCTCTTCATAAGGTTCCCACATAGGAAATATATTTGTATAATGGCCATAGTTTCCACATCTGAAACATTTAATGTTAACCCAATTCATAATAGTTCCTGTTATTGACTAATACCAAAAATCATAGGGTAAAAAACAATTATCATAGCTAAAAACCACATAATCATGAAAAATTACTTATAGGACCCCTAAATAATGACACTTAATTATTTAATCAATGAAACCTTAGGTTTATTCTAGTTTATTCATTGTTATCTTCTATTTAAATCCTTTATGGCAGTTTGAAAAGAGTTTTTGAATTCTCAAAGAATATACCTGGGAGTGTCAAACTAGGTGCACAGTAAGGCCCATTGTCATATACTAGGTTACGATTGAGTTAGGCCCAACACACATTGTCAGATTTTTTACTCCTAGGTACGTATATTCTAGATCCATTCCCACTTGTAGTGTCCAAACAAATATGTATTTCTAGAAATCCACTCACTTGATCCTTTACCAAAATTACAAAACACTTTTCTAAACATTTACTCATCCTTAGACTTATCCTTAGAGACACCCCTAGAAATTTCCTTAGAAATATCCCTTGGGATCTAAATAATGTTTTCTCATCCTATTTTTCAATGGATGACTAATTCTCTTATTAATACCAACTATAGTGACCCAGGATTAACATACATGGATATTACACCATTTTAGATGAATATTCATCACATTACAAAAATACATACACAAGGACTATAATAGTGTAATGTATTTGGAAACTTGGAACAGATTATTCTAATTTGGTGAAAGATATTTGACATCTTCCTTAAAGATATTTTTCTTTAGTACTCCTACTTAAAACCTTTCTTCATAAATTGAGGAAAGGAAACATAAAAAAGGGGCGAGCTTGAGCACATGGTATGGTTTAATAAAGGAAATACTTAAGTATAACATAAACAAAAGGGATTTATAAAGTGAGCATAGCATTTGAAGATCATACCCTATATAAAAAGATCATAATCATGATACATGAAATAAATATTAAAAGTTCATAAGATATGAATCATAATATAATTGGGAACATGATCTATGAAAACATAACATATGAATAAGAGATATAATTGTTTCATATACATCAATGTATAACATCATAAACATATATAAGTAGAAACAAGTTCACCCATTAAGTTAAGGACTAGAAATCATGCCCTTGCATAATGTTGTGAAGATGCAATCAGGTTCATGTATAACATTTTTAACATATAACTAGGTTCATGCATAAACTTGTAGACATGAAACCAAATCCTTGCATAAAATTGTGAACATGTAACTAGGTTCACACATTACATTATGAACATAGAATGTAACGCCCCAACCCCGGTTACCCAGAGTTGGTGCATTATTACATTACATTGGCATGATCACAAAAGATCAAGTCTCGAAAGACCGATTAGTTTAGTAGCCTTGGAAACACTAGATATATTCACAAGTATTACATTACATCAAAATAAAAAAAACTACAACAACATCTTTTCTTCATATCCCCTCATACTATCCCTACATGTCATTCATAAATTACTTATTCACATCCTGGGAAAAATAAAATATTGAAAGGGGTGAGCTCAGATGCTCAGTAAGGATAACAATATAGCAGAAACTTTCATAAATAAGCATAAACATTTAAGGCAATGTATAATTAAAACAAAAGCCTTTTAAACTTGAACTTCAGCATAATATGGCAGAAATAAAATGAAATAATTCCATTTACTTATTCACATGGATATTCTACTAATCAAATAATCACATGAAATATCAAAAACCACTTTCATAATGATGGAATGCATAATGCCAGACTATCATAACCACGTATCCAAGGCCTCGTGCCAAGACTAAAAATAAGATTTTGTAAAGGTCTTGTGCCAAGACACTAGTTTGTCTCATGAGACCTACCGATGCATCGGGGAGCTATAGCGGGCTCCACCCATCACTTACTAATTCCAATGCATTCCTCATATGAACAGGTTTAAACATAACATAAACATTCATATTAAAACTAGCATACGAAATATCAATACTTTCTCCATAAACCATGAATGGTATAAAAATAACACATCCACAGTCAAACATATCACAAAACCTTCAATATAATATGGAAGTCTTGTATCATAATAAATCAACTTTGAATAAACTTAAAATCCATTAAAGGATGTTGACATAAATGAAATCAAAACTATTTGAGAGAAATATCTATTTTTTTTAAATCATTTAAAAGTTACATAATTATAAAATAAAATATTTACTTTGAAAATATTCCTATAAGCTTGTAAGGGAAGCTTCGACGACTTTATAATGGTGGAAAATATCCGCACCCTCCGTATAAGTCAAAAAAATACATTCTTACCTTAATTCTGTCAAAAAGGTTAAAAAGGACCTTGTTTGGAAAACGACGGAAAGATTCCTTTACAAACTTCTTATAAAAAGTCAAACAAGGGTATAAATGAATTTAACCCATATTCTATAAAATAGTAAGAATGTTTTGAAATACATTTTTATGAAACATGGATGTGGATGATAAGGAGGTCCCAATAGATAATTACGTATAAACAACCTCAGATAATGAAGAGATTGTGAAATAAACCCTTACCTTGTACTTTTCCTTGATTGAGGGTAGGTTAACCTCCTGTATAATGGTGAAATAATTGTTATTAAATTATACAAGAATCATATACATAATTATTATATCATATATGATCTTCTAATAATGCTCTGTTAATAACATTTTAGTACTATCGTCGTTTCAGGTGTTAACTTACTCGTTTTCTTTTATATGTTTTGTTACGTAATCCATGTTTGTTATGGATAGGTTGTATCTTATTCATATCCATAATGATATCAAGTCCTTAAAAATTATTTTTAATCATCAAATGAGAATTATACTTTAATGGATACGATGGGGAATGAATCTCATCGCGTTCGTGGAGACGGTAGTCCGTACGTACGCACGAGCGATAATATCATTATTTTGAAAATAATATATAATTGGATGGTATATCCTATATACAGAATCATTATCATGTTATATTTATTATTTATATGAATTAAACATCATTATTATACCCATCCAAATAATAATTTATTGAATAACAATTACACCACGACGTGGAGACAGTAAGTCGTACGTACACACGTATGGTGCATGTCATTCAAAGGATGGATAGAATACTGAATATGGTTTTACCATATTTATAAGAACATCATAGTACATAGAAGATACTGGAGTTATTATTTTAGAATGGGAATGATGTAACGCCCCGACCCTAGTTACCTAGAGTCGGTGCATTATTACATAACATTGGCATGATCACGAGAAAGATCAAGTCTCGAAAGACCGATTAGTTTAGTAGCCTTGGAATAACTAGATACATCCATAAATTTTTACATTACATCATAAAAAAAACATCTTGTCTTCATATCCCCTCATACTATCCCTGCAGGTCATTCATAAATTACTTCTTCATAATCTTGGGAAAAATAAAACATTGAAAGGGGTGAGCTCAGATGCTCAGTAAGGATAACATTATAGCAGAAGCTTTCATAAATAAGCATAAACACTTAAGGCAATTTATAACTAAAACAAAAGCCTTTTAAACTTGAACTTCAGCATAAAATGGAAAAGGTAAAATGAAATAATGCCATTTACTTAATCACATGGATATTCTACTAGTCGAATGATCACATGCAATATCAATAACCACTTTCATAATGATGGAATGCATAATGCCAGACTATCATAACCACATATCCAAGGCCTCGTGCCAAGACTACAAATAAGATTTTGGAAAGGTCTTGTGCCAAGACACTAGTTTGTCTCATGAGACCTACCGATGCATCGAGGAGCTATAGCGGGCTCCACCCGTCACTTAATAAGTCCAATGCATTCCTCATATGAACAGGTTTAAACATAACATAAACATTCGTATTAAAACTAGCATACGAAATGTCAATACTTTAACCATAAACCATGAATGGTATAAAAATAGCACATCCACAGCCAAACAAAACTCATTTGATACAATATGGAAGATTGTATTGTATCACATTAACCTCAATCAAGAATAATGAAGGATGTTGACATAGATGAAAATAATCATCAAAACTATTAGATAGAAATATCCCCATTTTTCTTGAAATCATTTAAAAGTCACACTATTTGTCAAAAAGCCATTTAAAAATAGATTTTTGAATCAAAGTGTCCCATACCACTTTGAAACTTTTAAAAGGAGTTTTAATTTTAAAACTTTAATGTCCATATAAATAAATCCTTAAAACCATTTTTAAAACATGGACATTAATGAGAAAGATTTAGAAGAATAAGTCTTTAAAACATTTTAAAATGGTATTTTGGTTAGAGATTCTAACCAAAAGAGAGACACTTGAATAAAAATAATTGAGGTAATCAAAACTTTGTAATATCATGAGAATAAATGGATTCATGATATACTATGTCAAAGTACATTATATACACCACATAAAAGTGATTTGGTGTATATCAACAAAGAAGTCTCAATTGAATGTAAATTGAGATGAAATCTCTCATAAAGGCCATATCCTTAGGTTTAGGATAAATCAACGACATAATTATGTGTGAAAAATATAAATACACTAAATATGATTGAATATTCAGTGTAAAACAATCAAAGGATATTCACACATATTCTTGTAGAAACAACACCAACGAATTGGATGTTTAACTCAACAAATGGTGAAAGAGTTAAAATTACTCTTATCAAATTCATATTAATGACTTGAGAATTATCAATGGAGTGATTATGTGTATCAAAAGTATATCCACAGGAAGGGGAGTGGAAATTATGACATAATAAAATGAATAGTGATTCCACACATAATCTTGGAGCAATATAATCAATGAAATATGCGTAAAGCCGAATGAGTGGAAATTGAAATGTCAAATTCCCTTATCGATTTGGTAACTTACGAAACATACAACTATGAAAGAAGGATCATACCATGACTATGTAAATACCCATAAATTAATGTATATTACACAATGAATATAATCATGGGCAGTACACATACACCACATGTAATAATTAAGTGGTGAACAATGGAATTCTCACGAAATTAAGAGTGAGATAAGAAACTCCTTACCACGTTAATCAACTGAGTCGTATGGACAAAAGTTAATATCCACCAAATTATTTACATAATAACATGAATATAAAGAGAATCATGATAATATATATCAAATGGCAGTACACAATACACCACTTTCAATAATTTAGTGGCGAATAATGGAAATCTCACGGAATTGAAAGTGAGATAAGAAAATCCCTTACTTTGTACTTTTTCCTTGGTCGACGGTAGTTTTACCTCCTGTATAATGGTGAAATAATTGTTATTGAATTATACAATAATAATTTACTTTAATATGATATCATATATGATCTTTTAACATTGATTTGTTAATAATATCTTAGAATTATCGTCATTTCGGGTGTTAACGGGTTCATTTTACTTTATATTCTTTGTTATGTGAGCCATATTTGTTATTAATGGAATGTATATTATTCATATACAGAATGATATCAAGTCCTTAGATACTATTTTTAAATCATCAAATTATAATTATACTTGAATGGATATGATGGAGAATGAATCTCATTGCGTTCGTGGAGACGGTAGTCCGTACATACGCACGAGCGACAATATCATTCTTTTGATATTAAAATAATATATAATTGGATTTTATATCATATATAAAGAATCATTATCATGTTTTATTTATTATTTACATGAGTTACACATCATTATTATACCCATCCAAATAATAATATATTGAATAACAATTACACCACGACGTGGAGACGGTAAGCCGTACGTACGCACGTATGGTGACATGTTATTCAAAGGATGGATAGAATACTGAATATGGTTGTACCATATTTATAATAAAATCACAGTATATATATGATACTGGATTTATTATTTTATAATGGTAATAACAAAGAAAGCGGAAGTGGAAGAAGAAAGGAACTTGAAAAGGGGTGGTGAAAACATTACCTCTTCTTCGGGTTCTTCCTTTTGATTTGATCAAAAGGGCTCCTTAGGTTGGCTTTCTGATCAAACTAAGGCCTCTAGGTTGTATTGAGGTAAGTTGAGATAGTATTTGGGCAGGGTTTGGCCGAACCAAAGGGCTTTGAAGGTGTGGAGAAATGAGAAGGATGAGTGCCCTTTTATAAGAGGGGTGAGGGGCACCTTTGGAAAAGCTAGAAATATTAATTTATAATAAATTCATATTCGGTTTATAATGGCTCAAAAGTTTATTATTTAAATGTTAAGGTGGGTATGGGTCTAAAACAACTCAACCAATATAATTTATACAGGTTTGTGTCATTATATTAACCTTATCTTTAAGTATTAACTCTTAGTTAATTAGTTTCACTTTTACAATGTTTCTTTGTATTTTTATATTATATGGTTAATAAACTTACTATATACATCCAAGAGACCCCCAAGTGGTCCATCAATGATGAAACTATCATGATATAAGTCTCTTGGACGAACCTTAGATTTTTAGGAATTTAATATCAATTAATAATATAATATTTGTTTTAAGAACTCTTTTATGTCAATTTTGACACTATTCAATAGTTGATTTTTGTGAAACTCATAACAGATTGATTACTTCGAAAAAAGTCAATTAAATCAATCCTAATATGTCATATTATCCTAGAAAATTATTTTATTTCATTAAAAGTTTCATATTATATTTATTTGGGTATTTATAATATCAATTATTTTAATTTTTCACTATTAAAGTAATTAATTCATCATCATTGTGTCATAAATAAATTAAATTATTTAATGTCTAAAAATTATAAATAAAATCTAATTATGTATTAAATCTTTTTATCTTTATAATTAATATTTATAATCTGAAATCCAACATATATAACCCTCTGTAAAAATTGTTTTGTTAAAAGATATATGCTTGTGTCATTTTTGTATTTATTTTAACTTAATTAAAATAAAGTGTCATTATCACTTACAAGTGGATACATGGGGTCCCAAAATAGACCCAAAGATGCCCATGGTCGACCATGTATCAACCAATAGGGTTAAGACACGTTTTAGGGTAATTTAGTATTATTATAATATTATTTTTTAACCCTTGTTTACCGGATTTACCCTTTAAATATGGTAAATAAAATATTTACTGGAGTAATTATCCAAAATGTTTAAAAATAAAAGTTACCTATTTACACAATTTGAACATCCTGATTCCAAATATGGAATCCATTTTTCCAAATTCAAAACACAGAAGTGACAGAAATTAATTTAAAATTAATTCCCGTTGTTAAAACAAAAAGCGTGTTTTTTAGAGATAATAACTATCAAAAGATTGTCACTCGTTTATGTCTGGTTTAAATGTGAAATTTTGTTCAATGACCCAAATTGTATTATATGGTAAAAATATATTCTAAATATACTTTAAAACCACTCAAATTCATAATTTATCACTATTAATTATTTTGATTAAAAAAGTTGTTTTTAATTAAAATTTAGTAATTTTCACTATTCATCAATATATGAAAGTTATCCGAAAAGTACCAAAATTTCACCCTAGGCTAATTTAGATATTCCGAACCCAAAAATGAAGTCCATTTTGAGGGATAGAATTTATAAAATTTCAAAAAGTAGGTGTTACTATTCATAACGGCTAGTTTGATTGGTTATGGTGTGTTAAAATCTCGAAGTTGCGTACAATGCACGCCATTTCATTATTCGAAAGGATACATACCAAGGAAGCTTGGGGTGTTACATTCTCCCCTCCTTCAATAAATTGCGTCCTCGCAATTTTTTTAAAATTTTTCTCGGGAATATAATGGAAATTCCCACATCGGAAAAAGAGTCAATAAAACTATCACTTTAAAAGAAAGAGAGAGAGGTATAAGAGTCATCCAAGATAACCCATACTAGGATTCCATGTAGGAAAACATGTATATGGATGATAAACTAAGTGTCAAGTTCTGATGGAGAGGGATAGAAATCATGATCAGGAGAAAGTTAACAATAAGAAAACCACAAACTTGTGTTGGGACAAACGACCATTAGTCTCCTAGTAGGAAAGTAAACAGACAACATTTTTTTTAAGTTACATTACATAAGGAAGAGGAATTCATTTATGATATTGACTAAGAACATTATGAGATATACTTACATTTTAAGTAGAGTTTCATTCTTTAATAAATTTCCACCACTAACTCAATTTTTTTAAACGATGAGTATTCAAGAAGACTTGGTCACACTGGAAGAGCTAGAATAAACTTCTATAGAATCACATGATCCATGCAGGATAAACTATATATTTACATTGTCTTTGAAGATTAATCAAAACCAAAATGGTTAGTGAATGATCTAATGATCCCCCAAAAGGATATTCCTTGAGATAAATATGCACTAATCTTAATTTCTAAATTTGAACCAACAATACCCCAAAGTAAAATAAATACCATTCAATAATCAATTGTCCTTAAAATCTTTCAATATAATCCAAACAAATATTGAAACCCAAAACATAGAATAATTTGATTATGTAGTCTCCCATGTTAAATTGTATCTCCAAATGACATAAAATACTCTTAAAGGCACATACTTAAAAGTAATTAACATCATCACATATTCTCTGTTATAGGTTAATCATTTCCATAAATAACCCAAATCACTATAAATCCATAATAAAAACGTAGATAAAAATCCACCATTACTCTACAAATGAAACCCCATTTTATTCTATTTTCCTTGGGCATATAGTGTTCCCAACAAAGCGAACATCTTCCAAAATAACATTTATCACTTAATCACCAAATCATTTTCCTATAGCAAGGGTATTCATTTGATAAGACATAAGAACCCAAATCATCTTATTATTGATCAATAAAATCATTTAACAAAAAAATAGTCACAATAACCAGGGACTTCACGTAGTCCAGTGGTAGGCGATAAATCCCAATCGCACTTTGGTTGTGGGTTCGATTCCCACAGCTTTGTCCGACGCGACGGGTTGTCACACGGTCTACGTGTTGTCCTTTTTCAAAAACTATATTTTATAATATTACCAAAATGAGATAAATTCCTCAAAATAACATAATTTAACCACAAATGTTATATCATACCTTGCATTTTCATCCCAAATTATAATAACTTATAATTTTCTCAAACCCCAATGATCATATAAAACCAAATGGTTATTTATACCTATATCCACAAGAGAAGAGACAATTCTTCCTCAAATATCATTCTCACATGGCAAACTGCGGGGTTACAAATACAAGAGAAAATTATTCCAAAGTAAACCCATCAACAAGGAGTGCTAATACTTTTTAAATTTTTCTCCAACCATTTATTTCCACATATCTTCTTCTTTGACCAAGAAAATATCCTATAGAATAGGACATTCACTCGGGTAATGGCCAGGTCCCCTAAATTTACGGAAGATGACTGTAAATGGACTCTTGGGACCATTTTTATCTTCTTCTATAGTACTCTTCATTTTTCTTCGGCAATTCTTCACTTTATGTCCTTCCTTCCCGCACGTAAAACATTTCGTTGTCCCATTGAGACACTTTCCTGGGTGTCTCTTTCCACATTTCCTGCATGATGAAAATTGAGGGTTCTTTTCTCTATGGTCTCCATTGCTGGAGCTCTTATCATTTATCACCTTTCTCTTCCTTGTTAAGTCTGGGATTTGGTTAATATATATGTTGTTGATCATATTTTTGGAAAACTGATTTGGCATAAAGACGATATCTTTTACACCTGTCAACATTCCATTTTGTTTCTCATTGCCACCATCGTTCCCACCTTGTACATCATTCTCAAAGTCACTATGACTTCCTTGGAATCCAGCCATTGACTAAAACCAGAAAGATTTGTGTGAGTAACAGTAGTCGTAAAATCATTTAGAGATTAAAATGTCACCATATTCTCAATTTGAAACAGATTAGGATTAACCAAGGTCATTTACTCTCATCTTATATATATATTACTTAAATCGGTTTGTAAAGAAAATGTAAATTATCCTAAGCATATCCCCCGGGAGTGTCGTAACCAAGAGTGCAGCAAGGCCCGTTGTCGTGCACCAGTTCCCGTTCGAGTCTATCTCAAAGCGGTGTTTTCGGGTTTTACCCCTAGATACATCTGTGCCAGAGCCGCCTCTACTTGCTCGTATCCAGACAGGGATGTATTGCTCGGAAAACTCACAAAATCTCTACAATACCAAAATTCTAGGAAGTTCTTTTATACTAATCCTCAAATTTCATCTTAGGTCTACGTGCTCTAATCAGAGTTTATCTAAATCTAGCTTCCAAGGTTTGTACTAAACTTCCTCTGATACCAACTGTAACACCCCGACCCTAGTTACCTAGAGTCGGTGCATTATTACATAACATTGGCATGATCACGAGAAAGATCAAGTCTCTAAAGACCGATTAGTTTAGTAGCCTTGGAATAACTAGATACATCCATAAATTTTTACATTACATCAAAAAAAAAACTTCTTATCTTCATATCCCCTCATACTATCCCTGCAGGTCATTCATAAATTACTTCTTCATAATCCTGGGAAAAATAAAACATTGAAAGGGGTGAGCTCAGATGCTCAGTAAGGATAACATTATAGCAGAAGCTTTCATAAATAAGCATAAACACTTAAGGCAATTTATAACTAAAACAAAAGCCTTTTAAACTTGAACTTCAGCATAAAATGGAAAAGGTAAAATGAAATAATGCCATTTACTTACTCACATGGATATTCTACTAGTCGAATGATCACATGCAATATCAATAACCACTTTCATAATGATGGAATGCATAATGCCAGACTATCATAACCACATAGCCAAGGCCTCGTGCCAAGACTACAAATAAGATTTTGCCAAGGCCTTGTGCCAAGACACTAGTTTGTCTCATGAGACCTACCGATGCATCGAGGAGCTATAGCGGGCTCCACCTGTCACTTATTAAGTCCAATGCATTCCTCATATGAACAGGTTTAAACATAACATAAACATTCGTATTAAAACTAGCATACGAAATGTCAATACTTTAACCATAAAACATGAATGGTATAAAAATAGCACATCCACAGTCAAACAAAACTCATTTGATACAATATGGAAGATTGTATTGTATCACATTAACCTTAATCAAGAATAATGAAGGATGTTGACATAGATGAAGATAATCATCAAAAATATTGGAGAGAAATATCCCTATTTTTCTTGAAATCATTTAAAAGTCACACTATTTGTCAAAAAGCCATTTAAAAATAGATTTTTGAATCAAAGTGTCCCATACCAATTTGAAACTTTTAAAAGGAGTTTTAATTTTAAAACTTTAATGTCCATATAAATAAATCCTTAAAACCATTTTTAAAACATGGACATTAATGAGCAATATTTAGAAGAATAAGTCATTAAAACATTTTAAAATGGTATTTTGGTTAGAGATTCTAACCAAAAGAGAGACACTTGAATAAAAATAATTGAGGTAATAAAAAATTTGTAATATCATGAGAATAAAGGGATTCATGATATACTATGTCAAAGTACATTATATACACTACATAAAAGTGATTTTGTGCATATCAACAAAGAAGTCTCAATTGAATGTAAATTGAGATGAAATCTCTCATAAAGGTCGTATCCTTAGGTTAAGGATAAATCAACTACATAATTATGTGTGAAAAATATAAATACACAAAATATTATTGAATATTCAGTGTAAAACAATCAAAGGATATTCACACATATTCTTGTAGAAACAACACCAACGAATTGGATGTTTAACTCAACAAATGGTGAAAGAGTTAAAATTACTCTTATCAAATTCATATTAATGACTTGAGAATTATAAATGGAGTGATTATGTGTATCAAAAGTATATCCACAGGAAGGGGAGTGGAAATTATGACATAATAAAATGAATAGTGATTCCACACATAATCTTGGAGTAATATAATCAATGAAATATGCGTAAAGCCGAATGAGTGGAAATTGAAATGTCAAATTCCCTTATCGATTTAGTAACTTACGAAACATACAACTATGAAAGAAGGATCATACCATGACTATGTAAATACCCATAAATTAATGTATATTACAGAATGAATACAATCATGGGCAGTACACATACACCACATGTAATAATTAAGTGGTGAACAATGGAATTCTCACGAAATTAAGAGTGAGATAAGAAACTCCTTACCATGTTAATCAACTGAGTCGTATGGCCAAAAGTTAATAACCAAAAAATGATTTACAGAATAACATGAATATAAATAGAATCATTATAATATATATCAAATGGCAGTACACAATACACCACTTTCAATAATTTAGTGGCGAACAATGGAAATCTCACGGAATTGAAAGTGAGATAAGAAAATCCCTTACTTTGTACTTTTTCCTTGGTCGACGGTAGGTTTACCTCCTGTATAATGGTGAAATAATTGTTATTGAATTATACAAGAATCATTTAATTTAATATGATATCATATATGATCTTTTAACATTGATTTGTTAATAATATCTTAGAATTATCGTCATTTCGGGTGTTAACGGGTTCATTTTACTTTATATTCTTTGTTATGTGAGCCATATTCGTTATTAATGGGATGTATATTATTCATATCCAGAATTATATCAAGTACTTAGATACTATTTTTAAATCATAAAATTATAATTATACTTGAATGGATATGATGGAGAATGAATCTCATCGCGTTCGTGGAGACGGTAGTCCGTACATACGCACGAGCGACAATATCATTCTTTTGATATTAAAATAATATATAATTGGATTTTATATCATATATAAAGTATAATTATCATGTTATATTTATTATTTACATGAGTTACACATCATTATTATTCCCATCCAAATAATAGTATATTGAATAACAATTACACCACGACGTGGAGACGGTAAGCCGTACGTACGCACGTATGGTGACATGTTATTCAAAGGATGGATAGAATACTGAATATGGTTGTACCATATTTATAATAAAATCACAGTATATATATGATACTGGAGTTATTATTTTATAATGGTAATAAAAAAAGAAAGAGGAAGTGGAAGAAGAAAGGAACTTGAAAAGGGGTGGTGAAAACATTACCTCTTCTTCGGGTTCTTCCTTTTGATTTGATCAAAAGGGCTCCTTAGGTTGGCTTTCTGATCAAACTAAGGCCTCTAGGTTGTAGTGAGGGAAGTTGAGATAGTATTTGGGCAGGGTTTGGCCAAACCAAAGGGCTTTGAAGGTGTAAAGAAATGAGAAAGAGGAGTGCCCTTTTATAAGAGGGGTGAGGGGCACCTTTGGAAAAGCTAGAAATATTAATTTATAATAAATTCATATTCGGTTTATAATGGATCCAAAGTTTATTATTTAAATTTTAAGGTGGGGATGGGTCGAAAAAAACTCAACCAATAGAATTTAGACAGGTTTGGGTCATTATATTAACCTTATCTTTAAGTATTAACTCTTAGTTAATTAGTTTCACTTTTACGATGTCTCTTTGTATTTTTATATTATATGGTTAATAAACTTACTATATACATCCAAGAGACCCCCAAGTGGTCCATTAATGATGAACCTATCATTATATAAGTCTATTGGCCTAACCTTAGATTTTTATGAATTTAATATCAATTAATAATATAATATTTGTTTTAAGAACTCTTTTATGTCAATTTTGACACTATTCAATAGTTGATTTTTGTGAAACTCATAACAGATTGATTACTTCGAACAAAGTCAATTAAATCAATACTAATATGTCATATTATCCTATAAAATTATTTTAATTCATTAAAAGTTTCATATTATATTTATTTGGGTATTTATAATATCAATTATTTTAATTTTTCACTATTAAAGTAATTAATTCATCATCATTGTGTCATAAATAAATTAAATTATTTAATGTCTAAAAATTATAAATAAAATATAATTATGTATTAAATCTTTTTATATTTCTAATGAATATTTATAATCTGAAATGCAACATATATAACCCTCTGTAACAATTGTTTTGTTAAAAGATATATGCTTGTGTCATTTTTGTATTTATTTTAACTTAATTAAAATAAAGTGTCATTATCACTTACAAGTGGATACATGGGGTCCCAAAATAGACCCAAAGATGCCCATGGTCGACCATGTATCAACCAATAGGGTTAATACACGTTTTAGGGTAATTTAGTATTATTATAATATTATTTTTTTAACCCTTGTTTACCGGATTTACCCTTTAACTATGGTAAATAAAATATTTACCGGAGTAATTATCCAAAATGTTTAAAAATAAAAGTTACCTATTTACACAATTTGAACATCCTGATTCCAAATATGGAATCCATTTTTCCAAATTCAAAACACAGAAATGGCAGAAATTAATTTAAAATTAATTCCCGTTGTGAAAACAAAAAGCGTGTTTTTTAGAGATAATAACTATCAAAAGATTGTCACTCGTTTATGTCTGGTTTAAATGTAAAATTTTGTTCAATGACCCAAATTGTATTATATGGTAAAAATATATTCTAAATATACTTTAAAACCACTCAAATTCATAATTTATCACTATTAATTATTTTGATTAAAAAAGTTGTTTTTAATTAAAATTTAGTAATTTTCACTATTAATCAAAATATGAAAGTTATTTGAAAAGTACCAAAATTTCACCCTAGGCTAATTTTGATATTCCGAATCCAAAAATGAAGTCCATTTTGAGAGTTAGAATTTATAAAATTTCAAAAACTAGGTGTTACTATTCATAACGACTAGTTTGATTGGTTATGGTGTGTTAAATTCTCGAATTTGCGTACAATGCACGCCATTGCATTATTCAAAAGGATACATACCAAGGAAGCTTGGGGTGTTACAAATGACAATGAAAGAAGAAGTTGAAGAAGAAAGGAACTTGAACGAGGGTGGTGAAAACATTACCTCTTCTTCGGGTTATTCCTTTTGATTTGATCAAAAGGGATCCTTAGGTTGGATTTATGAATAAAGGAAGGCATCTAGGATTAAGGGAGGATAGTTTAGAGGATATTTGGGTAGAGTTTGGCTGAACCAAAAATCTTTGAATGTGTGAATAATTGGTTAGAAGTGGTGTCTTTTTATAAGGGGGAGGAGGGGTTCTTTAGAAAAAACTTAAAGTATTATTTTATAATAAATTCATATTCAGTTTCTAATGGCTCCAAAGTGGATTATTCAAATTCTAAGGTAGGTATGGGTCTAAATAATTTCAACCAATAGATTTTAGATAGGTTTGGGTCATTATATTAACCTTATCTTTTAGTTTTAACTCTTAGTTAATTAGTTTGATACTTACCATGTCACTTTGTATTTTTATATAATGTAGTTAATAAAATTAATATATACATCCAAGAGACCACCAAGTGGTCCATTAATGATACACCTATCGTGATATAAGTCATTTTACCTAACCTTAGTTTTTTAGGAATAGAATATCAATTAATAATATAATATTTGTTTTAAAAACTCTTTTATGTCAATTTTGACACTATTGGGTATTTTGTTTTTGATAAATTCATAACAACATTATTACTTTGAAAACAATTCATATAACCTGTCCTAATATGTCATATTAACCTAGAAAATTAGTTTAATTCATAAAAAGTTTCAAATTACATTTATTTTGATATTTATAATATCAATTATTCTAATTTTTCATTAATTAGGTAATTACTGCATCACTATTGTGTCATAAATAAATTAAATTATTTAATGTCTAAAAATTATAAATAAAATACCATTATGTAAGAAATATTTTTAGATTTATAATGAATATTTATAATCGAATTTATCTTATATATAACCCTATATTAAAAAAGTTTTAGTAGTTAAACTTTGATTTTAACTCTTTTAACTCTTCTTTGAATTAAATAATAATAAATGTCCTAATCTAATACGAGTGGACCTAAATGATAATATTTTACTCCTAAGGTTGTTTTTGGTCAAGGTACACTTGTCAAATAGAATTAGGAAATGTTTTAGGGTAATATTAATATCATTTTTACCCTTAATTACCCTATTTACTTTTAACCGTGGTAAATAAAAGTAAAAAGTTACTATTCACCAAAAAATATTTTCATCTTATTGAACCACATTTTACTCCTTGTTATTAACCATGTCTCTCGGATTTTTTAAATTCCACTCACAGAAGCGGTAAAATTAAGTTTTATGTGAATTTTCAAATTCTCCTAGGAGGTGGGTAAAAGACGGTGAAAAGTTCAATAAAATTTTTATATATCTAAAATTATTCTAAACTAACTCCAATGAATTACAGTGAACTTATATAGGTATTATGTATCTATTTTGACCTTAATTAAATTTAAATAAAATAAATATTTATTTAAATAAAAATGTGTTTTTAAACTATAACTCAGTGTTTTTTCACCATTCATCAAAAATTGAAAGTTCTCAGAAAAATACCAAAAATTCACCCTAGGCTAATTTCGATATTCCAAATCCAAATATGAAGTCCATTTTGAAAGATAAAATTTATAAAATTTTAAAAAGTGGGTATTACTAATCATAATGGCTAGTTTGATTGGTCGTGGTGTTTGTTAGAACTCGAAGTTGCGCACAACACATGCTACTGTATTATTCAAAGGGAAGCGTACTGTGGAAGCTTAGAGTGTTACATTCTCCTCTCCTTCAAATAATATAGTCCTCAAAATTTCAAGAATACTACCGCATGAAAATACTTGGGTGGTTCTTCATCATAAGTTCCTCGGGTTCCCACGTTGCCTCTTCCATCTTATGGTTTCTCCATAGAACTTTTATCAGACGAGTCGTCCGGTTTCTCAGCACTTGTTCTCTTGTATCAAGAATCCAGATGGACTCTTCGCAATAAGACAGATCAGGTTCCGGTTCTAATTCCTCATAAGTGAGTACATGCGTTGGGTCAAGCATGTATTTTCTCAACAGTGATACGTGGAACACATCGTGAACTTTGGAGATACTTGGCGGCATTTCCAACTGGTAAGCTACAACCCCAATTCGTTCTAGAATTTCAAAAGGTCCGATGTACCTGGGACTCAATTTACCGTTCTTACCGAAACGTATAACTCCCTTCCATGGAGATACCTTCAAGAAAACATGATCTCCTACCTGAAATTCCAAATCCTTCCTTCGGTTATCGACATAGCTCTTCTGCCTAATTTGAGCTGCTTTGATGTATTTTTGGATTACCTTTACCTTTTCCATCGTTTTCTCCACCAGTTCTAGGCCTACAAGTTTCCTTTCACCAACGTCATCCCAACAATTTGGTGTGCGACATCTCTTTCTATATAATGCTTCATATGGTGCCATCCGAATACTTGAATGGAAGCTATTGTTATAGGAAAATTCTACTAGAGGTAAATATTGATCCCACATACCCTGAAAGTCTAGTGAGCAAGATCTCAACATGTCTTCTAAGGTTTGAATAGTCCGTTCTGATTGTCCATCTGTTTGAGGGTTGTAGGCAGTGCTCAAACGTAGTTCAGTATCCAAGGCCTTCTGAAGACTCTTCCAGAATCTTGCAGTAAAACGGGGATCATGATCAGAAACAATCAATAGGGGTACTCCATGAAATCTCATAACTTCAATAATATATAGCATTTCTTGGCGTTCAAGTGGAAAATATTCCCTTATATCAAGAAAATGTGCTGACTTGGTAAGACGATCAACAATGACCCATATTGCATTGTTCCTTCTAGAGTCTTTGGTAGTCCCATGACAAAGTACATCGTGATATTATCCCATTTCCACTCAGGTATGGGAAGAGGTTTCATGACTCCTCCAGGCTATTGCCTTAGAGCTTTCACTTGTTGAAAAACCATACATCTTGACAAAAAATCAGAAATCTCCCTCTTCATGTTGTCCCACCAAAAATGTTCCTTCAAATCTATATACATTTTGGTGCTCCCAGGGTGTATAGAGAAATTGGGACTATGAGCATCATCCAAGAATTCACTTTTGAGATCAGGTATATCGGGAACACAAAGTCTCTTCCCAAATTTCAAAATTCCATCTTCATACACAAAGTCACTCAACCTCCCATAATTCACAGCTTTAATCTTCTTTTGAAATTCTTCATCATTGGTCTGAGAACTCTTTATCCTTTCTAGTAAAGATGGTTTGGAAACCATTTGAAAAAGCATTGATGTTTCACCTTCCATGGTTATTCCCAAATCCATCTTTATTAGATCCATGAAAATAGGATCCCTTTCAATTCTCATGTTGTTTAAAACTACATGACCTTTTCTACTCAAAGCATCTGCCACCTTATTTTCCTTCCCTAGGTTGTAGTGTATCTTGCAATCATAATTCTTGAGTGATTAAAGCCATCTCCTTTGCCTCTTGTTAAGTTCTTTCTATGAGAAAATGTACTTAAAACTCTTGTGATCAGTATAAATCTCACATTTGTCACCATAGAGATAGTGTCTCAAAATATTCAATGCAAATATTACAGCTTCTAACTCAAGATCATGAGTAGGATAGTTCTGCTCATGAATTTTCATCTATCGTGACATTTAGGCAATAACCCTATCATTCTGCATAAGGACACAACCAAGTCCTTTCTTTGATGCATCACTATAAATCACAAACCCATCATTTCCTGATGGTAGAGTCAATATAGGTGCATTGACTAATCTTCTCTTTAGTTCTTCAAAACATTCTTTACACCCTTTTTTCCAAACAATTAACCCCTTTACGCATCATCTTCGTTAATGGGTTAGCCAATCAGGAAAAATTCTGAACGAAACATCGATAATAACCTGCTAAACCAATAAAACTGCGTACCTCAGTTATACTCATCGGTACTGGCCATTCTTGGATTTCTCTTGTCTTAGAAGGATCAACAGAGATTCTATCCTTAGATACAATATGGCCCCGAAAAGGAATATCCTAAAGTGAGAATTCACACTTACTAAACTTCCCATATAATTCATGTCTTCTCAGAGTCTTCAAGATAACGCGCAAGTGATTTTCATGGTATTTGTAGCTTTTGGAATATACCAAGATATCATCAATAAATACCACTACAAAATTATTGAGATATTCCTTGAAAACTCTATTCATTAGATCCATGAAAACAGATGGTGCATTAGTCATCCCAAAAGGCATTACTTTAAACTCGTAATGCCCGTACCTGGTTCAAAATGCTGTATTTAGAATGTATTCCTTCTTCACACACAACTGATGGTATCCAGATCAAAGGTCAATGTTTGAAAAGTATTGAGCTATATGCAGTTGGTCAAATAAATCATCAATGCGAGGTAGGGGATACTTGTTCTTTATTATTATAGCATTGATCTCCCTGTAGTCAATGCACAACCTCATAGATCCATCTTTCTTCTTAACAAAAAGGACAGGGGCTCCCCATAGAGAAACACTAGGGAGAATAAATCCCTTATTACTCAATTCCTATAGTTGTTTCTTTAGTTATACTAACTCCATAGTGTCCATTCTATAAGGGGTCTTCGATATGGGACTTGATCCTGGAATTAAATCAATGGAAAAATCAATTTCTCCTTTTGGAGGATGTCCAGGTAAATCGTCCGGAAACACATCAACATATTCTCTTACAATAGGTACATCCTCTATTTGAATATTTCTTTCCTCACCCACAATTATTTCATTCTCTTCCTCCCCGATAATTGAATTTAGTTGAGCTACTGGGGGTGGATCTAGATAAGAATCACGAGGTGACGATTCTTCTCTAAGGATAAAGTGTTCTTTATCATCATCATAAAAAATCATAACCTCCTTCTTCTTACAATAAATTTTTGCATCATGGTCTGAAATCCAATCCATACCAAGGATTATATCAAACTCAATCATATGTATGAAGATGAGATCAGTAGATAAAGAACATTTATATTCTCTAATGGGAACTGATTCACAGAACTTTGTAGCAATGATACTTCCCTTGGGAGTTTTAACTAAAAACTCCCTTGTTAAATCAAATTGGAAATATCTAATTTTCTTAGAAAATTGGGAAGATATGAAACAATTCGATGATAAAAAATCAAATAATACATTTGCTAAACTTGAGGAAACCATTAAATTATCTGCCACCACGTCTTTTGGAGCTTCTACCTCAGCAGTAGTGATAGCATAAGCTTGGCCTTGATCCCTTGGAATTTTTTTGAGGTAAGTTCCCTTGACGCTTAGGACATTAATTTTCATAATTTCCCATATCCCTGCAGTTGTAGCATTGAACATCAGTAGCTTCCTTCTTCCCCTTGCAATCACGAGCTTGGTGGCCTTTTTCACCACATTTATAACAGACTCCCATCCCTTTTAAGCAAGTACCAGGGTGTTTATTCCCACATTTACTACAAGATGAATATTCAAATTTTCCCTTCTTCTCCTTATTTCCATTTCCAGATTGATCAGGAGATCTCTTCTTCTCTTTCTTTGCTTTAAATTCATAAGACTTAGAGAATTCCTTTTCTGTCTTGATAGCACATGAGACAATGTCTTCGTACGACAAGAAGGATTTTGTGACTAATGCTCGATGAAGAAATGGTTTTAACCCATAAAATAAATGATAAATATTACTTCTTGGGTTATGTATATAATCTCTAGCATACCTTTCTAACCTTATAAAGTTATCCTCATACTTTGCGATATTCTCATCCTCATTTTGTCTCAGACTCAGAAATTGTCTTTCCATATCTGCTCGATGGTCAGGAGGAAAGTATTTTTATAGTAAAATCTCCCTGAACTCCCTCCATTCCATATTTGATACTTCATCATCTTCCTTCATGTTTTGAATCAATGGCCACCATTGATCAGCATCTCCACTGAGGCGGTAAACTGCCATGATAACTTTTCCCCTTTAACTACTCCCCAAGGCATTGAATATTTTCTCTAGGGAAATTATCCATTGCTCAACTACTAATGGATTTGTACTCTCATTGAATTTTGGTGGTTTCTGCCTCATGAAGCGATCTAACAGTGATCCCCCACGCTGCGGATCAGGGTGCTCCATACGGGTAAGGTTATTATTCATAACCAGAGTGAGTTGTCCCAGTATGTTGATTAGCTGATCAGCACCAGTTGCACCACCTGCTCCACTACAATTATCTTGAGCAGGAGGTCAATCCCTATATGGTGTGCATGCATTGATACAGTTTCCATTCCTTCCACTAGGCTCCATTTCTAAACAATGTCATAAACTATATCAGTTTATAAATCACAATACATAAATCCAACTTGTAAAACACTTAACATAAATTGAACTATTTATGGATATAATCCATAATCATAAAAAAATGTTTTCTATGAGGAAGTATATACTCATAAACCCTTCAAAATGGTTTGTAAAGAAAATTAGAATTATCCTAAGCATATCCCCTAGGAGTGTCGTAACCAAGAGTGCAGCAAGGCCCATTGTCGTGCACCGGTTCCTGTTTGAGTCTAGATCAAAGTGGTGTTTTTGGGTTTTACCCTTAGGTACATCTGTGCCAGATCCACCTCTAACTGCTCGTATCTAGACAGGAATGTATTGCTCTGAAAACTCACAAAATCTCTACAATAAAAAAATTCTTGGAAGTTCTTCTACACTAATCCTCAAAGTTCATCTTAGGTCTACATTCTCTAATCAGGGTTTATCTAAATCTAGCTTCCAGGGTTAGTACTAAACTTCCTCCGATACCAACTGTAATGCCCCGACCCTAGTTACCCAGATTTGGTGCATTATTACATAACATTGGCATGATCACAAAAGATCAAGTCTCGAAAGACCGATTGGTTTAGTAGTCTTGGAAACACTAGATATATTCATAAGTATTACATTACATCAAAAATAAAAAATAAAAAAAACTACAACAACATATTTTCTTCATATCCCCTCATACTATCCCTGCAGGTCATTCATAAATTACTTCTTCACATCTTGGAAAAAATAAAACATTGAAAGGGGTGATCTCAAATGTAACGCCCCGACCCCAGCTACCCAGAGTCGGTGCATTATTACATAACATTGGCATGATCACAAGAAAGATCAAATCTCGAAAGACCGATTGGTTTAGTAGCCTTGGAAACACTAGATATATTCATAAGTTTTACATTACATCATAAAATGAAAAACTACTACAACAACATAATGTCTCCATAATCCACACTACTATCCCCTCATAATATCCCTGCAGGTCATTCATAATTTACTTCTTCACATCCTGGGGAAAAATAAAACATAGAAAAGGGGTGAGCTCAAATGCCCAGTAAGGATAACAATATAGCGGAAACTTTCATAAATAAGAATAAACATTTAAGGCAATGCATTACTAAAACAAAAGCCTTTTAAAATTGAACTTCAACATGGTATGGCAAAAGTAAAATGAAATAATTCCATTTACTTATTCACATGGATATTCTACTAATCGAATAATCACATGCAAAAATCAATAACCACTTTCATAATGTTGGAATGCATAATGTCAAACGTTAATTTCATTGTCTAGGCCTCATCCCAAGACCTAGGGGTTACTTCTAACCGGAACCCAACCCGGAGTGCCTCTAATAACCGGACACCAACCCGGAGTGCCTCTAATAACCGGACACCAACCCGGAGTGCCTCTAATAACCGGACACCAACCCGGAGGGCATACTTTTACCAGTCCCTAACCTGGAGGGCTTACTTTAACCAGTCCCCAACCTGGAGGGCTTACTTTTACCGGTCCCCAACCCGGAACATACTTGTTTATCACATCCAACTGAAGAAAAGTTTGAAATATAACATAAACATTCGGGTTAAAACTAGCATACGAAATGTCAATAGTTTCACCATAAACTATGAATGGTATAAAATAGCACATCCACATTCAAACATATCACAAAACCTTCAATACAATATAGAAGTTTTGTATTATAATAAATCAACTTCAAATAATCTTAAAATCCATCAAAGGATGTTGACATAGATGAAATCAAAATTCTTTTAAAAGAAGTATCTCCTTTTATTTTGAAATCATTTAAGATCCATATAAAATAAAACATTTTCTTTGAAAATATTCTTATAAGCTTGTAAGTAAAGCTTCGATGATTTTATAACGGCGGAAAATAACCGCACCCGCCGTATAAGTTAAAAAAAACATTCTTACCTCAATTCTGTCGAAAAGGTTAAAAAGGACCTTGTTTTGAAAACGACGGAAAGATTCCTTTATAAACCTCTTATAAAAAGTCAAACAAGGGTATAAATGACTTTAACCCATATTCTTGTAAATAGTAAAAATGTTTTGAAATACATTTCGAAGAAACATGGATGTGGATGATAAAGAGATCCCAGTAGATTATTACGTATAATACAACCTCGGATAATGAAGAGATTGTGAAATAACCCTTACCTTGTACTTTTCCTTGGTTGGGGTAGGTTAACCTCCTGTATAATGGTGAAATAGTTGTTATTAAATTATACAAGAATCATATATATTAATATGATATCATATATGATCTTTTAACATTGATTTGTTAATAATATCTTAGAATTATCGTCGTTTCGGGAGTTAACTTACTCATTTTCTTTTATATGTTTTGTTACATAAGCCATGGTTGTTGTATCTTATTCATATCCAGAATGATATACAGTCCTTAAACATCATTTTTAAATCATCAAATGATAATTATACTTGAATGGATACGATGGAGAATGAATCTCATCGCGTTCGTGGAGACGGTAGTCCGTACGTACGCACGAGCGACAATATCATTCTTTTGATATTAAAATAATATATAAATGGATGGTATATCATATATACAGAATCATTAACATGTTATATTTATTATTTACATGAGTTACACATCATTATTATACCCATCCAAATAATATTATATTGAATAACAATTACACCACGACGTGGAGACGGTAAGCCGTACGTACGCACGTATGGTGACATGTTATTCAAAGGGTGGATAGAATACTGAATATGATTGTACCATATTTATAATAACATCACAGTATATGTGAGATACTGGAGTTATTATTTCAGAATGGTAAGAACAAAGGAAGAAGAAGTGGAAGAAGAAATGAACTTAGAAAAGGGTGGTGAAATCATTACCTCTTCTTCGGGTTCTTCCTTTTGATTTGATCAAAAGGGCTCCTTAGGTTGGCTTTCTGATCAAACTAAGGCCTCTAGGTTGTATTGAGGGATGTTGGGAGAGTATTTGGGCAGAGTTTGGCCGAACCAAAAGGCTTTGAAGGTGTGAAGAAATGAGGAGGAGTGCCCTTTTATAAGAGGGGTGAGGGGCACCTTTGGAAAAGCTAGAAATATTAATTTATAATAAATTCATATTCGGTTTCTAAAGGCTCCAAAGTTGACTATTCAAAGTATGAGGTGGGGATAGGTCGAAAACAACTCATCCAATATAATTTAGACAGGTTTGGGTACTTATATTAACCTTATCTTTAAGTATTAACTCTAAGTTAATTAGTTTCACTTTTACAACGTCTCTTTGTATTTTATATATTATGGTTAATAAACTTACTATATACATCCAAGCGACCCCCAAGTGGTCCATTAATGATTAACCTATCATAATATAAGTCTTTTGGCCGAACCTTAGATTTTTAGGAATTTAATATCAATTAATAATATAATATTTGTTTTAAGAACTCTTTTATGTCAATTTTGACACTATTCAATAGTTGATTTTTGTGAAACTCCTAACAGATTGATTACTTCGAACAAAGTCAATTAAATCAATCCTAATATATCATATTATCATAGAAAATTAGTTTAATTCATTAAAAGTTTCATATTATAATTATTTGGGTATTTATAAGATCAATTATTTTTATTTTTCACTATTTTAGTAATTACTGCATCATCATTGTGTCATAAATCAAATAAATTATATAATGTCTAAAAATTATAAATAAAATATCATTATGTAGGAAATCTTTTTATCTTTCTAATAAATATTTATAATCGAAAATCCAACATGTATAACCCTATGTAAAAATTGTTCTTCTAAAAGATATAAGCTTATGCCATTTTTATTTTTATTTTAACTTTATTAATATAATGTGTCCCTACCACATACAAGTGGCTCCAAGGGGTCCCCAAATTGACCCAAGGATGCCCATGGTCGGGTATGTGTCCACCAATAAGGTTATGACACGTTTTAGGGTAATTTTTTATTATTATAATATTATTTTTTTAACCCTTATTTACCGGATTTACCCTTTAACCATGGTAAATAAAATATTTACCACAGTAACTATTCAAAATGTCTAAAAATAAAAGTTACCTATATACACAATTTGAACATCCTGATTCCAAATATGGAATCCATTTTCCCAAATTCAAAACACAGAAGTGGCAGAAATTAATTTAAAATTAATTCCCGCTGTCAAAACAAAAAGCGTGTTTTTAAGAGATAATAACTATCAAAAGATTGACACTTGTTTATGTTCGGTTTAATTGTAAAATTATGTCCAATGACCAAAATTATATTAAAATGTAAAAATATATTCTAAATGTACTTTAAAACCACTCCAATTCATAATTTATCACTATTAATTATTTTGATTAAAAAAGTTGTTTTTAATTAAAATTTAGTAATTTTCACTATTCATCAAAATATGAAAGTTATCCGAAATGTACCAAAATTTCACCCTAGGCTAATTTTGATATTCCGAATCCAAAAATGAAGTCCATTTTGAAATATAGAATATTTATGATTTCAAAAAGTAGGTATTACTATTCACAACGGCTAGTTTAATTAGTTGTGGTGTGTGTTAGAACTCGAGGTTGCGTACAACACACGCTATCGCATTATTCGAAGGGAAACGTACCGTAGAAGCTTGGGATGTTTCATTTTAAATTTTTGATGTCCCCATTTAGTCAAAAAGTTTAAAATATAGTATTTAAAAATGGTTCACTATTAAAATTTGATAAAAGTGCAATACTGAAAATGAATTTGTTCTTGCATTATATCTAAGAAACTCATAATATGGAATCTAAAATTATAAGGATTATATAAAGTTTAAAATTTAGTCAATAATATTATTAACCTCTTTTGAATGGCTTTTTCCTTTGGTAAGTCATGGTGTGATTGAACTCGGTGTTGCGTGTAGTGCAAGTTATTGAATTATTTTGAAGAAATAACACACTATGAAATCTTGGGGTGTTACATCAAATGCTCAGTAAGTATAACAATATAGCGGAAACTTTCATAAATAAGCATAAACATTTAAGGCAATGTATAACTAAAACAAAAGCCTTTTAAACTTGAACTTCAGCATAATATGGCAGAAATAAAATGAAATAACTCCATTTACTTATTCACATGGATATTCTACTAATTGAATAATCACATGAAATATCAATAACCACTTTCATAATGATGGAATGAATAATGCCATACTGTCATAACCGCGTAGCCAAGGCCTCGTTCCAAGACTACAAATAAGATTTTGTCAAGGCCTCGTGCCAAGACACTAGTTTGTCTCATGAGACCTACCGATGCATCGAGGAGCTATAGCGGGCTCCACCCGTCACTTACTAAGTCCAATGCATTCCTCATATGAACAGGTTTAAACATAACATAAACATTCATATTAAAACTAGCATATGAAATGTCAATTATTTCTCCATAAACCATGAATGGTATAAAAATAACACATCCACAGTCAAACATATCCCAAAAACTTCAATATAATATAGAAGTTTTGTATCATAATAAATCAACTTCGAATAAACTTAAAATCCATTAAAGGATGTTGACATAAATGAAATCAAAACTATTTAAGAGAAATATCTCTCTTTTTTAAATCATTTAAAAGTTACATAATTATAAAATAAAACATTTACTTTGAAAATATTCTTATAATCTTGTAAGGGAAGCTTCGACGACTTTATAACGGCAAAAAATAGCCGCACCCTCTGTATAAGTCAAAAAAAGACATTCTTACCTTAATTCTGTCGAAAAGGTTAAAAAGGACCTTGTTTGGAAAATGACAGAAAGATTCCTTTATATACTTCTTATAAAATGTAAAAAAAGAGTATAAATGAATTTAACCCATATTCTGTAAAATAGTAAGAATGTTTTGAAATACGTTTTTAAGAAACATGGATGTGGATGATAAAGAGATCCTAGTAGATAATTACGTATAAACAGGCTCGAATAATGAAGAGATTGTGAAAAAAACCCTTAACTTGTAATTTTACTTGGTTAAGGGTAGGTTAACCTATGGTATAATGGTGAAATAATTGTTATTAAATTATACAATAATCATATACATAATTATGATATCATATATGATCTTCTAATAATGCTTTGTTAATAACATTTTATTATTATCATCGTTTCGGGTGTTAACTTACTCGTTTTCTTTTATATGTTTTGTTACATAATCCATGTTTGTTATGGATAGGTTGTATCTTTTTCATATCCAAAATGATATCTGTAGAGACCCTAAGCTTGACGTACAAGGACATTACATTACTTTTTCAGAATACTTAGTACATAACAAAAACACACACACAAGGGCCATAATAGTTTAGTGTCTTTGGAAACTCGGAACATAATCTTCTAATCATGGTGAAAGATCTTCAACATCTCCCATAAAGATCTTCCCTTTTTTTTTCTTACCTAAAACCTTTCTTTATATCCTGGGGAAAAGAAAACATAAAAGGGTGAGCTCAAATGCTCAGTAAGGGTAAACAAAAGAAATAGAAATCACATCATATTCATAAGAACATAACATTTTGGAAATCTTAACCTGCAAAAGAGATCATAATATCATAACATGGGATAAATCATAGTAGTGAAATGTAATCCCAATAATCATAACATAAAACATGAAACTTTGTGGCGTATACACATAATCATAGAGAATCATTTCTTATTAGTCAAGGCTCATTGCCAAGACTATATTAGTGGACAAAGTCCATTTCTGAACTGAGTTCATTCCTCATTTCAGTCCTACTTCACTGAACCGGTTTAACCTGCCGTTCCAGCCATGTCTATCTCATGAGATATAAAATCTTTAACCAATTCATTGGAGGGAGATATAGGTCCCACCCATCTCATAATGATACCATTCTTATGTGTGCCACAAAATCATAAACCATACATCATAGCATAACCCATGTAATAAAAATGGGAATCTTAAACATCGTGACATCATAAAACAATTCATATAAGATAAAGTAATTCATAAAAAATAATTACATCACAACATGGTCAAATCAATGTAATAATAGGGATAGAAACAGAACCCTTTATTATCTTATATGGAAAATTATTTTGATAAAACACTTGAACTCCATTCTTGAGGAAAATATCTTTTCTACTTCAAAAACACTTTTCCTTTCTTAACATGTCATAAAATTATAAACTAAAAGAAGTTGATTAAAAATAAACTTGAAAACTTGTAAATTAAGCTTCTTGTAAATATTTTTTTTAAATCCATTCATGCCGTATAAGTTAAAAAAAACATTCTTCCCGTACTTTTGTCGGAAAAGTCAAAAAGTACCTCGTACGAAAAATGACAAAAGATTCATTTTATATCTTTTACTAAAAACTCACCGAAGGGTAAAATTGGATTTAAAAAATGGTAGGTGGATGGAAAAAATATTAAATATTTTGGAATCATGGATTTGGATGATAAAATACACCCCAGAAAATACCAAAGTATAAACAATCTTGGATAAAATGAGATTGTGATATTTTCCCTTACCTTTGGTCCGATTTGCTTCGTAAGTGTCCGAACCTTCTGTATAATGATTTAAATAATGTCATTGAATTATTCCATAATCATACTAATTGTTATGATATCATATATGGTTCACTTATGACTTTATATTACCCGTTCTTTTGTAAATTCCATGTTAAAGAGCGTTTTGGGTAAAATTGTTTCATTTGTCGTCCGTGTTTTGACTTGTAATTATTCATATGATTACTTAGATCATGATTACTTAATTCCAGAATATAAAACATGATTTATATATAATATATATTCATAATATACATATATATAATAAATCAGTAAATGGAAAGAAATACATCGTTCATGGAGACGGTAGGCCATACGTACGCATGAACACTGTTTTCGTTTCCTTATTGAGTTGAATGGAATTAAGTAGATGCCATACATATATATAGAAATAAATCCAGTATCATTATTATGTCATATATTTCATGATTACTTATTATATATACTTTATAATCATTCATGAATGGTTAACGTGGAGAATGAATCTCATCGCGTCGTGGAGACGGTAGTCCGTACGTACGAACGAGCGATGATATCGTTCTCATGATCGTGGGAATGTATTGGAGTGTATGTATACTATTTCAGAATCAATATCAATTTAAAATAATCATATATAGTTATTATTTACACCATTATACCCATCCAAGTAAGGTGGTGGTGGAAAATAGATTACACCATGGCGTGGAGACGGTACTCCGTACGTACCCACATGCGGTGATTTCGTTTTCTGTAGGATGGATAGATGGTGAAATAGGGTTGTTTCATACTTATAATAACATATCAGTATATGAGTGATACTGATGTTATTACTTAATAATGAAACAACCTAAGAATAAGACGTGGAAGAAGAAATAAAGTTGAAAGAATCGGTAACGGACATTACCTCTTCTTTGAAGCGCCTCTTTGAGTCCTCTTCTTAGGGCACTAAAATTGGTCTTTGAAGAAGACCAGGACCTCTAAGATGTTTCTAGGAAAGTGGAGAAGAGAATTTGGCAGTGGTTGGACGAGCTTTAAGGATCAAAGTGGTGTGAGGAAGAGAGGGAGGAGGTGCCCTTTTATAAGGGGGGAGAGGGGCTCCTTTGGAAAACTAAAAATATTATTTTATTATAAAGTCATATTCGGTTTTAAATAGCTCCAAATTGTTTTATTTTGAAGATAAGGTGGGGATGGGTCGAAATACTCTCATCCAATAGAATTTAGACAAGTTTAGGTTCCTATTTTAACCTTATCATTTATATTTAACTTTAACTTAGATAATTTTAATTTTACCGTGTCTTTTTGTGTTCTTACACTATAAGGTTAATAAACTTACTATAAAAAGCCAAAAGAACACCACGTTGTTTATTATTAATATATATAACCTTATCTAAGTCATTTGGCCGAAACTTATATTTTTATTAATAAAATAAAAATTAATAATATAATATTTGTTTTAAAAACTATTTTATGTCAATTTTGACACTATTTAGTAATTGATTTTTTTGAAAATTATAACAGAATGATTAGTTCGAAAAAAGTTAATTAAATCAATACTAACATGTAATATTTACCTAGAAAATTAGTGGAATTCATAAAAAGTCTCAAATTACATTTATTTGGGTGTTTATAACATCAATTATGTCAATATTTCATTAATAAGATAATTACTGCATCATCGTTGTGTCATAAATTAATTAAATTATTTAATGTTAAAAAATTACAAATAAAATACCATTATGTAGGAAATCTTTTTATATTTCTAAGGAATATTTATAGTCGAATTTATCTTATGTATAACCCTATATTTAAAATTAACTACTTATTAAACTTTGATTTTAACTATTTTAACCCTTCTTTAAATAAATTAATAATAAATGTCCTAATCTAATACAAGTGGGCCTAAATGGTCATATTTTATTCCTAAGGTTGTTTTTGGTCGAATTACACTTATACAATAGAATTAGGACATGTGTTAGGGTAATAATAATATCATTTTTACCCTTAATTACCCTATTTACTTTTAACCGTGGTAAAAAAAAGTAAAAAGTTACTATTCCCCAAAAATTATTTTCATCTCATTGAACCACATTTTACTTACTGACATCAACCTTATCTCTCGGATTTTTGAAATTCCACTCACAGAAACGGTAAAATTAAGTTTTATGAATAATTCATTTTTTTAAACTACCACTTAGTGGTTTCACTATTAATCAAAAAATGAACGTTTCCAGAAAAATACCAAAAATTAGGCCTAAGCTATATTTGATATTATGAAATCAAAAATGATATCTATTTTACCAAATTAAAAACATATCAGTTGCATTAATTAATTTAAAAATTAATTCCCGTCGTCAAAACAAATAGCGTTTTCTTAAGAGATAATAACTATCAAAAGATTGACACTTGTTTATGTCTAGTTTAAATGTGAAATTACATTCAATGACCAAAATTGTATTAAATTGTAAAAATATATTCTAAATATACTTTAAAACCACTAAAATTAATAATTTATCACTATTAATTATTTTGATTAAAAAGGTTGTTTTTAATTAAAATTTAGTAATTTTCACTATTCATCAGAAAATGAAAGTTATCCAGAAAGTACCAAAATTTCACCCTAAGCTAATTTTGATATTCAGAATCCAAAAATGAAGTCCATTTTGAAAAATAAAATTTACAAAATTTCAAAAAGTGGTTATTACTATTCATAATGGCTAGTTTTAATAATATTTTAATAGCATATCGTTGTTTAGTGAAACTCAGTATTGTGTACTACACACGCTATCGAGGAAGGTCACGATTGCGTGTAATGCAAGGCAAGTCAAGGATGCGTGTTGTGCAAGCTCCTTTTGGTGTAGCATACAACACAAGACATTAATGAAACTAAAAATAATATTTTTCGTAAAATCTCGGGGTGTTACATTCTACCCCCCTTAAAATGAATTTCGCTCTCGAAATTCGTCAGGGTTATAAATGGTTTACTATTCGAAAGTTTCTTTGATAGAAACCCACATCGTAAAAAGGAATACCAAAACCAATCTTTAAAAACAAAAGTATGAAACGTAATGGTTACCCAAATAAACTAATCACTGGGTTTCCATATAGGTGAAAATATGGATATGGAAGAGAAATCTAACCATCATGTTCTGATGGAGAGTGGTAGAGAACATGGCTATGGAAAATCCATCAATCACAAAGCCATAAATTTGTGACGATCTAAGGTGCCATCTGATTCATCAGATATAAGATCACTATGACAACATTTTTGGTTTTCAAGATCGTTTCCCTAAAGTTGATGAAATTGGAATTAGAAGAAATACTTTCGTGATTTCGGTATAGTCTCACCGTTGGTCGTTCTTTGGACAATTTCCACTTCATCTCTTAAAGAAATGAAGTTGAATTTGTCATTCATGATGTGTTAGCAGATCATGTGATAGAATGATGGGTCATTCCATCTGTCTCAAACAAAAGGTTAGAAAAGTTATCAAAAAATACATAAGTCCATCTATAGTGATGTTAATCATATATGGTTCCTAAAATGGACTTATACTTCATATATCATACTGCTTAATATAATAAAACTAGTTTCTACTAAACATGGACTTCCTGTAGGCCAGCGGTAGGCGATAAAGGCCAGTCGCACTTCGGTTGTGGGTTCGATTCCCACAGCCTTGTCTGACGCGATGGGTTGTCGCCCATCCTGCATGTTGTCCTTTTTCTAAAACTACATTACTATAACATCCCATAAATAATATCGAAAAAACTTCTATCCTTAAACAATACTAACTTATGTCCAACATAATCCTTTCCAATCTTTAGGCTTATCCAAAATAATGCTGTCTAATCTCATATTATAGTGAAAATGATTACCAAAGAGTTCATACAACTAGCATGTTAATACCATTGTTGATCTCCATATATCATGAGATATGTCTTGTTGGTCACATTCCAAACATTCAAAGGCCTTAATCATGTATTCTATTGAAAAAAATGAATACCAATTGAACCTTATTGAAAACATGAATGCTGTTAAAAGTTAACTCTCTCCATATACCAAAATCCTCAAAATTCTTTATACTCAAACCATGATATCACTTAGTCCTTATATAAATCATGAGCTCATGAATACTGTCAAACATTTCATTTTTTCTTTATCCCTTCATTATGTACATATCATCTTTTTTCCAAAAATATCTCAATCACTTTCCATGGTTACCGGTACCATAAAATTATTGAAAACCACAATAGACCAATACATAAATATTCCAATATTCCACGATACTATATACAACATTATTTTGGAATCCCACTACATAAACACTTAATCATTCCACCACATCGTTGTCATATTCAACATCGCCAATGGTGATCGCATGTGACTTCCCTTTGTCCTTTGCCTTAAGTGGTTTCTCATGTCGATCATCACTAACCCTTGGATTAGGGAATTTATTAGCATAATGCCCCATTTCCTTGCACTTGAAGCATTGACGTGTAGTAGGTTCATTCTGTGTATCCCTTCCTTTGTTTGCATCATTAGACATCTTTTTCCCATCATTGCGGCATTCAAATGCCCGATGACCTTCCTTTCCACATTTGAAACATTTAATTGTCCCTTTAAGACAATCTCCACCATGCTTCTTTCCACACTTTGAGCATAAGGAAACATTAATATTATTTTCACCATTATTCTGAGATTTCTCCTTGAACTCTATCTTTCGTTTCTTGTCAAAACTATGAGATGGATAAGTAACACCAACTTCTATTTCTACCTTGATAGCACAATGAAAAATTTCTTCATAGCTATTGAATTCTCTTATAGCTAATGCCCTTCGAAGATTTGGTTTTAAGCCACTGAAGAATCGATAAACTTTACTTTCAGGTTGGATGATAAATCCAGATGCATACCTTGCAAGCCTTGTAAAATTCACTTCATATATACCAACAAATTCATCATCCTTTTTCTTTAGTTCAAGAAACTCCTTCTCCATCTTTGTTCGAAAAATACAAGGGTAGTACTTATTGAAAAATAAGTTCTTAAACTCGTCCCATTCCATGGACTCAATTTCATCTCTTGGCCTCGTATTCTTGATAATATTCCACCATTGATCAGAATCACCTTCCAAACGATACACCGCTAAGATGAATTTATCATGTTCAGAACATTGAAGAACTAAAAATATCTTTTTAGTAGTACTGATCTATTGTTCGGCAACAAGTGGATCAGAAGACCCACTGAAAGAAGGTGGGCATTGCCTCATGAAGGACTCAATAGAATATTGTTCCCTTCTATGCTCATTTGGAAGTCCAGAATGATTCAAAGCTTGTGTAAGTATAGCAATAAGATTTTGCACTCCATCTCCCATAACATTTGTTTGTTCAGGAGGACAATCATTGCATTGTCCATTACATTGATCAACACGGTTTCTTCGGGTTCCAGCCATCGTCTAAAACCCAAAAAGAATAGTGTGAGAGGCAAAAATCATGCTAGGGAAAGCAACATAATAAAGGAGGAGTACCTTCAATATCTAACATCTTGGGTTACCGTAATTCTAGTACTATAACCTATACTTATACTTAACCTTATGGACATCCCTAGACATACCTTAGAAATACCTTTAGGGATCTCACTAAAGTTCTCACATCCTAGTTTCCAAAGGTTGACTAAACCTTTCCTCTGATACCAACTGTAGAGACCTGAATCTTGACGTACAAGGACATTACATTACTTTTACGGAATACTTAGTACATAACAAAAACACACACACAAGGACCGTAATAGTTTAGTGTCTTTGGAAACTCAGAACGTAATCTTCTAATGATGGTGAAAGATCTTCAACATCTCCCATAAAGATCTTCCCTTTTTTTTCTTACCTAAAACCTTTCTTTATATCCTGGGGAAAAGAAAACATAAAATGGTGAGCTCAAATGCTCAGTAAGTGTAAACAAAAGAAATATCAATCACATCATATTCATAAGAACATAACATTTTGGAAATCTTAACCTGCAAAAGAGATCATAATATCATAACATGGGATAAATCATAGTAGTGAAATGTAATCCCAATAATGATAACATAAAACATGAAACCTTGTGGCGTACACACATAATCATATAGAATAATTTCTTATTATTCAAGACTCATTGCCAAGACTATCTTAGTGGATAAAGTCCATTTCTGAACCGAGTTCATTCCTCGTTTCAATCTTGATTTACTGAACCGGTTTAACCTGTCGTTCCATCCATGTCTATCTCATGAGATATAAAATCTTTACCCAATGCATTGGAGGGAGGTATTGGTCCCACCCATCTCATAATGATACCATTCTTATGTGTACCACAAAATCATAAACCATACATCATAGCATAACCCATGTAATAAAAATGGGAATCTTAAACATCGCGACATCATAAAACAATTCATATAAGATAAAGTAATTCATAAAAAATAATTCCATAACAACATAGTAAAATCAATGTAATAATAGGTATAGAAATAGAACCCTTTATTATCTTAGATGGAAAATTATTTTGATAAAACACTTGAACTACATTCTTGAGGAAAATATCCTTTCTACTTCAAAAACACTTTTCCTTTCTTAACATGTCACAAAATTATAAACTAAAAGAAGTTGATTAAAAATAAACTTGAAAACTTGTAAAGTAAGCTTCTTGGAAATAATTGTTTTTTTAAAATCCATTCATGCCGTATAAGTTAAAAAAACATTCTTCCCATACTTTTGTCGGAAAAGTCAAAAAGTACCTCGTACGAAAAACGACAAAAGATTCCTTTTATATCTTTTACTAAAAACTCACCGAAGGGTAAAATTGGATTTAAAAAATGGTAGGTGGATGGAAACAATATTAAATATTGAGGAATCATGGATTTGGATGATAAAATACACCCCAGTAAATACCAAGTATAAACAATCTCGGATAAAATGAGATTGTGATATTTTCCCTTACCTTTGGTCCGATTTGCTTCGTAAGTGTCCGAAACTCCTGTATAGTGATTTAAATAATGTCATTGACTTATTACAGAATCATACTCATTGTTATGATATCATATATGGTTCACTTATGACTTTATATTACCCGTTCTTTTGTAAATTCCATGTTAAAGAGCGTTTTGGGTAAAATTGTTTCATTTGTCGTCCGTGTTTTGACTTGTAATTATTCATATGTTTACTTAGATCATGATTACTTAATTCCAGAATATAAAACATGATTTATATATAATATATATTCATAATATACATATATATAATAAATCAGTAAATGGAAAGAAATACACCGTTCATGGAGACGGTAGGCCGTACGTACGCATGAACGCTATTTTCATTTCCTTATTGAGTTGAATGGAATTAAGTAGATGAAATACATATATATACACATAAATCCAGTATCATTATTATGTCATATATTTCATGATTACTTATTATATATAATTTATAATCATTCATGAATGGTTAACGTGGAGAATGAATCTCATCGCGTCGTGGAGACGGAAGTCCGTACGTACGCACGAGCGATGATATCGTTCTCATGATCGTGGGACTATATTGGAGTGTATGTATACTATTTAAGAATCAATATCACTTTAAAATAATCATATATAGTTATTATTTACACCATTATACCCATCCAAGTAAGGTGGTGGTGGAAAATAGATTACACCACGGCGTAGAGACGGTATTCCATACGTACGGACGTGCGGTGATTTCGTTTTCCGTAGGATGGATAGATGGTGAAATTGGGTTGTTTCATACTTATAATAATATATAAGTATATAAGTGATACTGATGTTATTACTTCATAATGAAATAACCTAAGAAGAAGAAGTGGAAGAAGAAATAAAGTTGAAAGAATCGGTAACGGACATTACCTCTTCTTTGAAGCGCCTCTTTGAGTCCTCTTCTTAGGGTACTAAAATTGGTCTTTGAAGAAGAGAAGGACCTCTATGATGTTTCTAGGGAAGTTTAGAAGAGAATTTTATAGGGGTTGGACGAGCTTTAAGGCTCAAAGTGGTGTGAGGAAGAGAGGGAGGAGGTGCCCTTTTATAAGGGAGGAGAGGGGCTCCTTTGAAAAACTAAAAATATTATTTTATTATAAAGCCATATTCGATTTTAAATAGCTCCAAATTGATTTATTTCGAAGCTAAGGTGGGGATGGTTCTAAATCCTCTCATCCAATATAATTTAGACAAGTTTAGGTTCCTATTTTAACCTTATCATTTATATTTAACTTTAAGTTAGATAATTTTACCTTTACCGTGTCTTTTTGTGTTCTTACACTATAAGGTTAATAAACTTACTATAACATGACAAACTAACCCCAAGTTGTTTATTATTAATATATATAACATTATCTAAGTCATTTGGCCGAACCATAGATTTTTAGGAATAAAATAACAATTAATAATATAATATTTGTTTTAAAAACTATTTTATGTCAATTTTGACACTATTTAGTAATTGATTTTTTTAAAAATTATAACAGAATTATTAGTTCAAAAAAAAGTTAATTAAATCAATACTAACATGTCATATTAACCTATAAAATTAGTGTAATTCATAAAAAGTCTAAAATTACATTTATTTGGGTGTTTATAACATCAATTATGTCAATATTTTATTAATAAGATAATTACCGCATCATCGTTGTATCATAAATTAATTAAATTATTTAATGTTCAAAAATTATAAATAAAATACCATTATGTAAGAAATATTTTTATATTTCTAATGAATATTTATAGTTGAATTTATCTTATGTATAACCCTATATTAAAAATTAACTACTTATTAAACTTTGATTTTAACTATTTTAACCCTTCTTTAAATAAATTAATAATAAATGTCCTAATCTAATCCAAGTGGGCATAAATGGTCATATTTTATTCCTAAGGTTGTTTTTGGTTGAATTACACTTATCCAATAGAATTAAGACATGTGTTAGGGTAATAATAATATCATTTTACCCTTAATTACCCTATTTACTGTTAACCGTGGTAAAAAAGTAAAAAGTTACTATTCACCAAAAATTATTTTCATCTCATTGAACCACCTTTTACTTACTGACATCAGCCGTGTCTCTCGGATTTTTGAAATTCCACTCACAGAAGTGGTAAAATTAAGTTTTATGAAAAATTCATTTTTTTAAACTACCACTTAGTGGTTTCACTATTCATCAAAAAATGAAAGTTTCCAGAAAAATACCAAAAATTAGGCCTAAGCTATATTTGATATTATGAACTCAAAAATTATGTCTATTTTACCAAATTAAAAACATATCAGTTTCATTAATTAATTTAAAAATTAATTCCCGTCATCAAAACAAATAGCGTTTTCTTAAGAGATAATAACTATCAAAAGATTGACACTTGTTTATATCTGGTTTAAATGTGAAATTACATTCAATGACCAACATTGTATTAAATTGTAAAAATATATTCTAAATATACTTTAAAACCACTAAAATTTATAATTTATCACTATTAATTATTTCTATTAAAAAGGTTGTTTTTAATTAAAATTTAGTAATTTTCACTATTCATCAGAAAATGAAAGTTATCCGAAAAGTACCAAAATTTCACCCTAAGATAATTTCGATATTCTGAATCCAAAAATGAAGTCCATTTTGAAAAATAAAATTTACAAAATTTCAAAAAGTGTTTATTACTATTGATAACGACTAGTTTTAATAATATTTTAATAGCATATAGTTGTTTAGTGAAACTCGGTATTGCGTACTACACACGCTATCGAGGAAGGTCACGATTGCGTCTAATGCAAGGCAAGTCAAGGATGCGTGTTGTGCAAGATCCTTTTGGTGTAGCCTACAACACAAGACATTAATGAAATTAAAAGGAATATTTTTCATAAAATCTCGAGGTGTTACAATATCAAGTCCTTGAACATTATTTTTAATCATCAAATGAGAATTAGACTTGAATGGATACGATGGGGAATGAATCTCGTCGCGTTCGTGGAGACGGTAGTCCGTACGTACGCACGAGCGATAGAATCATTGTTTTGAAAATTATATATAATTGGATGATATATCATATATACAGAATCATTATCATATTATATTTATTATTTAAATGAATTACACATCATTATTATACCCATCCAAATAATTATTTATTGAATAACAATTAAACCACGACGTGGAGACGGTAAGCTGTACGTACGCACGTATGGTGACATGTCATTCAAAGGATGGATAGAATTCTGAATATTGTTGTACCATATCTATAAAAACATCATAGTACATATAAGATACTGGAGTTATTATTTTATAATGAGAATGACAAAGAAAGAAGAAGTTGAAGAAGAAAGGAACTTGAAAGAGGGTGGTGAAAACATTACCTCTTCTTCGGGTTCTTCCTTTTGATTTGATCAAAAGGGATCCTTAGGTTGGATTTCTGACTAAAGTAAGGACTCTAGGATTAAGTTAGGATAGTTGAGAGGATATTTGGGTAGATTTTGTCCGAACCAAAAGGATTTTAATGTGTGAATAATTAGTTAGAAGTGGTGTCCTTTTATAAGGGGGAGGAGGGTCTCTTTAGGAAAAACTTAAAGTATTATTTTATAATAAATTCATATTCGGTTTCTAATGGCTTCAAAGTAGATTATTCAAAGTCTAAGGTGGGGATGGGTCGAAAACCTTTTAGCCAATATATTTTAGATAGGTTTGTGTCATTATATTAACCTTATCTTTTAGTTTTAACTCTTAGTTAATTAGTTTGACACTTACCATGTCACTTTGTATTTTTACATTATATAGTTAATAAACTTACTATATACATCCAAGATACCCCCAAGTGGTCTATTAATGATACAAATATCATGATATAAGTCATTTTTCAGAACCTTAGTTTTTTAGGAATAGAATATCAATTAATAATATAATATCTGTTTTAAAAACTCTTTTATGTCAATTTTGACACTATTGGGTATTTTGTTTTTGATAATTTGATAACAGAATTATTAATTCTAACCAAATTCATATAACCAGTCCTAATATGTCATATTAACCTATAAAATTAGTGTAATTCATAAAAAGTTTCAAATTACATTTATTTTGATATTTATAATATCAATTATTCTAATTTTTCATTAATTAGGTAATTACTACATCACCATTGTGTCTTAAATATATTAAATTATTTAATGTATAAAAATTATAAATAAAATACAATTATTTAGGAAATCTTTTTATATTTCTAATGAATATTTATAATCAAATTTATCTTATGTATAACCCTATATTAAAAATGCTTTAGTAGTTAAACTTTGATTTTAAATCTTTTAACTCTTCTTTGAATTAAATAATAATAAATGTCCTAATCTAATCCAAGTGGACCTAAATGATAATATTTTATTCCTATGGTTGTTTTTGGTCAATATACACTTGTTCAATAGAATTAGGACATGTGTTAGGGTAATATTAATATCATTTTTACCCTTAATAACCCTATTTACTTTTAACCGTGGTAAATAAAAGTAAAAAGTTACTATTCACCAAAAAATATTTTCATCTTATTGAACCACATTTTAATACTTTATATTAACCGTGTCTCTCAGATTTTCAAAATTCCACTCACAGAAGTGGTAAAATTAAGTTTTATGTGAATTTTCAAATTATCCTAGGAGGTGGGTAAAAGACGGTGAAAAGTTCAATAAAATTTTTATATATCTAAAATTATTCTAAACTAACTCCAATGAATTACAGTGAACTTATATAGGTATTATGTATCTATTTTTACCTTAATTAAATTTAAATAAAATAAATATTTATTTAAATAAAAATTCTTTTTTAAACTATAACTCAGTGTTTTTTCACTATTCATCAAAAATTGAAAGTTTTCATAAAAATACCAAAAATTCACCCTAGGATAATTTTGATATTTCGAATCTAAATATGAAGTCCATTTTGAAAGATAAAATTTATAAAATTTCAAAAAGTGGGTATTACTATTCATAACAGTTAGTTTGATTGGTCGTGGTGTGTGTTAGAACTCAAAGTTGCGTACAACACACACTACTATATTATTCAAAGGGAAGCGTACCATGGAAGCTTTGAGTGTTACATAGAATAAGGTTCACTCATAACATTTTGAACATGTAATCAGGTTCACTCATAAACTTATGGACATGAAACCAATTCCATGCATAACATTGTGAACATTTAAGAAGTTTCACACATAACATCTATACTCATGTGTCATCCATCATTTCCCAATGCATTGGAGGGTGAAATAGGTCCCACCCATTACATAATACGTGTGACACAAGATTATAAGAAATCATCATATCATAACCCATGAAATGAAATGGGTATCGTAAATATATCATCATGTCATTACTTATAGAAAAGAGATAGGCCTCATAATAATTTCATTAAATAATAATCCATGAAAAGAAGCATGTTTCAAAAACATATAACTCGTGGAAGAGAAACATGTTTCATAAGAATAATTCCATAAAAACATAAACCATTCAATAAATAATATGAATTGAACCTTTTTACCATTTCCTAGATGGTCATGAGTAACATCAACATATGTCATCTTAGATGGAAAATAATTTTGAAATATCTTTTAAAAACATTTCCAAGGGGAAATTTCCTTTCTTTATAGAAAATTATTTTTAAAAAATAAAACCTTCATAAAACCATTTTATTAGTAAATGCATTGAAAAATTACAAAGATGTCTTGAAATAATTTTGAAAACATTTTTTTGAAAACTTATAAAAGAAGTTTGAAAACATTTTGAATACCATTTTCCTTGAAAGCATATAAAATATTCTTCAAATTATTTTTGAAAACCACTTTCCTTGGAAACTTATAAAATAAGTTTAAAAATATTTTGAAAATATTTTTCTTTGAAAACTTATAAAATAATCATAAAAAATTGTAAACCTTCTTCTTTGAAAAAACATTTAAAAAATATAAATAATGTTTGAAAACATTTCTAAAACAACTGTTTTAAAAATACTTTGAAAAATTATAAAGAAATATTGACAATGTTTCGAAAACCATTTCTTTGAAAACTCATTGGAAGCATATAAAGAAATATTTAAAATGCCTAGAAAACCATTTATTTAAAAACAATTTGAAAACATATAAATAAATCAAGAAAATATTTTGAGAACTATTTCTTTGAAAACCATTTAAAAACTAATATTGAAATCTTGAAAATAATTTGAAAATAATTTCTTAAAAAACACTTTGAAAACATATAAAGAATGCTTAAAAATTGTTTAAAAAACATTTATTTGAAAACAATTCAAAAGTTTATAGAGAAATATTGAAATTCTTTTGAAAATAATTTATTTAAAAAAAGTTTTAAAAATTATAAATAATTATTAAAAACATTTTGAATTTTTTTTTAGAAAAGAATGTTTTGAAAGAACACAGATTTCTAACCGAAGAGAGAGGTAAAGTTGGACTTTCTTAAAAACAATTTTTTAATAATATTATTTACCAAAGAGTTGAAAATAGTAATAACGCATGAGGATTTCATGAATTTATAAAGTATAAGAAAATTCATGAGCTCTATTGAGAGATCAATCATAATATTTCATCGATGGAAGCATAATAATAAACAATCTCGATAAAGGATGAGATTGTTTCAGTAAACACTTGCCACTTGGTAACATTGAATTATAATACCCATGTAAGAAAATAAAATTACATGCAGTTTAAAATATAATTAAAATAATTAGATTCATTATTAAACATTTCAAAGTTAGTATATACACCTCATAGAAAAAGTTAGGTGCATAACATGGCATGTGACTCAAAGAAGGAAAATTGAGACAAAATTACTTTACCAATTTAGTAACTTTTGAAACAAAAACTCTATTAAAGTAATATCATTAAATAGATATTTAAATAACCATGAATTTAATTATAATAATCATATAATACATCAATGTGAATTATACAAACCACATAAGAATTAAGAGATGAATGTGACTTATGTCTTACGAAAAATTAAAGTGTGACGAGAAAACCCTTACTACTAGAGTAACTTTAGAATCATGATCACCATGAAATAATAACATCTATTTAAATATTTTAATATTATTAAATAATTTTAATTAATGATATAACATGTCATAATTCAATATATACACCACACAAAAGAATCGAGTGGTGAATATGGAATGTATCTCAAGGAAATAAAACGTGAGATGAAATTCTCTTACCTTAAGTCTTGACTTTCTTGATACACGTTAAAACCTCCAATGCTAAATATAAGTTTTTTTTATAAATATACGAAAGAAACATATTATTATATATAATATCATATATTATTTGGTTATGAATTTATATTACCCATTTATTAACAACTCCATGTCAATGTTACATTTCAGGTAATATTTGCTTTATTTTTCATATATTTTTTGACTTGTTATTCTTGATATTATTACTTATATCAGGATTATCTTGTTTAAAGAATATAAAATATGGTATATATATAATATATATTCATTATATATGTATTTATAATAATCTATATAAGATGGAAATATTAAATGAAATACAATGTTTATGGAGACGGTAGGTCGTACGTACTCATGAACGATGCTTTCATTTTATTATCGTATTGAAAGAAAGGAAGTAAATAACAAATATATATATATATATAATATAATTATAGTAGAATTATTATTTAATATATATGATATAAATTTACTAAAATATCCTTAATCCATCCCATGGAAAATGTGAATGAATCACATCATTTTGAGGAGACGGTAGTCCACACTTCAACAAAGGAAGTTAATGTAGTTACACAAAATAGAATGTATAAAGGTATATTCTATATAAAAAGTAAATATGAATAAATACATTATAAATATCATATATATAACATATAAACATAATTTTCATCCTAATTCCAATCCATGAAATGTGGTAAAGTAAAGAATGAACAATATTGTTTTGTGAGGTGATAGATTGTCGTACACAAGAACGATAAGTTTGTTAACCATTAGATGGGAGTGTGTATAAGTGTAGGATGAATAATTATCATAAAAACTGTTAGTGTATTGAGGATAATGAGGATATTATTTATTTATTTAATAATAATAATTGTGGTAGTGGAGAAAGAAAATAAAGGAAAGGAGCTTGAGGTAGGGTGTTACCTCTTCTTTGGGTAACTCCTTTTGGTTTGCACCAAAGGGATTCCTTGGATGGATTTATGCCCAAAGGGACACTTCAAGGAGGAAGGTATGTTTTATCATCATAAAAGGACATAGAAATTAGCTATTTTGAGAAAATAATATTTCCAAACATATAAACACTTTACAAAAAAATTATATGTTTTATCATCATAATTTTTTATTTATATAAAACCATTATAAATAATATTTAAAATGTGATTATTACTATTCATATTATTCTGTTTAATGACTATGTTATAACTATATTGATTAATTAATAATAATAAAAAATGTTGTTTCATATAAAATCATTGTTGTGTGTGATGCAAGTCACATTAGTGTTGCATATAACTGAAGACAGGTTGGTGTTGCGTGCATCAAAAAATTATCTTAGAGTATCGTATAATGAAAGGTTGACATGGTGTAGAATAAAAAGAATGAATAACTTGGTGCTTTAATATAACACCATTTATATTTAGAGTTGTGTGAAATGATTTTTTTTAAAAAGATTAAATTAATTTGTAAAAAAAATCCCAAAAACTCGGGGTGTTGGAGGTGCATAATATTTTCACATTTCTTATCTATTTATATTTTTGTTTATTCTTATCATTCAAGATATTTTTTAGTTATACCCTATTTATATGTAGACATAGTCTCCTATACTACACCAATGAGTGTTTAACACTCTCTTTAAATTCTTTTCATTTGTACTCACACATATAGTTGTGAGAGAGGTCGTGTGTAACCTGAACTCTTTATCTCCCATGAATAACTGTGAAGGAGGCTTGTGTATATCTTGGACTATCTCAGTATATTTTTCTATAAAAACTCGATCCATTTTGTGGATCACTTTATTTTATAACAAACTACTTGGAAATAAGTGATTTTCAAGTATAGGGGACTAGGTCTTGGAATAACATTGGACCCATTTAAATTTACATTGTGTGATTTATTATTTTGTTTTAAATTTTATTAAATAAAAAATTAGTATCAGTTTAAAACTAAATAACAAAACATTACTTTGATAGTTTACTTTAACTTGTGTTTTATATAAGGTATTTGATTCAATAAAATTAGTTTCAAAAGTTAGAAATAGTTTTAAAACTTGTTTTTAAATTAGTTCTGATCAAATTGCTAGGAACCTTTTTGAAAGATTAAATTGTATAATTCAATAGTTTTAGTTACCCTGGTGTTTTTATAAGTTGAGATAATTATGAATAAGGTTTTTACAAAAGGTAAATCTACTTACTATTTAAATTTGAAATAAAAAAGAAAATAATCAAGCATGAAATAGGTGGGGTCATACAAATACATTCCCTTATCTATAAAAGGAATGTATAGATCAAGAGAAAAATTAGGATTTTTCCCAAAATCATACTTAGAATCATTATTAGCAGCAACAATTTCCCATTATAGCTGTGAATTTCTTTGATTGAGGATCTCAAGGATCATCTCCTTAGACCTTTCCTTCTCCGAAGTGAGACAGATATTTGATGCCTTGGAAGATGACCTATAAGACACATTCCTGGGAAAACTAGTGTAATCCTTCCATGATATTATTTTTGGAGGAAATGAAATAGTTTTTCCCCTTCAACTTAAAACAAAATCCTTAAAAGAAACATGAAAACTATTTCCCATGGATCAGAGATTATTGGTGTCTAGTAGAACCATTTAACTTCCCTTATCACTTCCATTATCAAAAAAATTGACACATTTTCCATACATTCATGAAGAACTAAAGGCATTCTAAATCTCTTGAAGATAATACACACTTTGGTGAACAACATGTTTCCCACAACCATCTTCTTGTGGATCATGCTCTGAAAATTCCACAACTAGCGGCTGTACAATACAAACTTTTTCATCAATTAGTGAGGGATAATACTATGACACAACACCGATAGCCACATATTCAGAATGTAACACCAAAACAGTGTGTATCTCATCCTGACCAGTGAATTTCATGACAATCATATTAGAGCAACAAACCTACTAATCATGTTCATATTGAGGATCCCCAGCATGCTCATTAATAACATTTTCAATATGAGTTTTCTCAATTCCAGTCCCGGCACCATATCTGGAAAGTAAAGACCCCTTGAGCACAAAATCATTGGATACGCCACCCCCAATACCTACATTGGTCAATAGTGTCCTTCAAGGATGATTATCCTTATATAAAACTGCATGATTACCTGGGAAATTCTTATATTTCCCTAAATTTAACTAATTAAAATCACTCCCTACCTCCCTAACATGGAAAATCTTGGAGTGGAGAGTCACTTTCCCTTTAACATTTGTTGACCAATTGTAGACATCTTTCAAATGCCCCTTCAAGCCACAGAACCCAAAAACAATCAACCTAAAACATTTTTCTTTTATATTCCCAACTTATTTTCACTCATCATAGAAATATATGAGATTTACAATGATAACCTGTAAGTTAATCTCATTATTTGAATTAGAAAGAAAAACCTTGTTAATGATCACCTTGTCTTGGTTAACCTCCACCAAAACCATTATAAAGTCCCCAAGGCTAGTATTTTTATATCTATGTAAAGTGGAATAGGCACACCAATAGAATTAGCAATGTCATAAAGAATTTTTGGATACCATAATGCCATATTAAGACCATACAATCCAATTCAGACTTGAGAAAAATAGTTTATCATGTCATATGGGTCAAAATAATTGAGAGATTTATGTTTTAAACTCTTTTTAACATAAATTTTTAATTGGAAAATCAATTCTCCCCCCTCTTGATTGTTCCACTCTGACCAAAATTTGGTATAAGAGGATATATATTTTTTAAAATACCTTTTATCATGATCTATTTGTATTTAATTCTACACATATTCTATTTAACATCACACAAAAAAGATTTTAATAGTACTAATAAAGGACCCCCTTAATTAGTGCTTAAAATATAACTGATAAAGGCCTTACGGGATGAAATGTGTTGTCAATATAACAAAACACCCAGTAAAAACCAGAAAACCTTGTAATTTCAAAAAATTATATATTCATTTAATGTGACACCAGTAATAAAAAAATTTCCACCCATGGTCTATACAAAAAACACTACTGTATATGTTTTAAAAAAAATTATATAATTACATATACAACTATCCAACAAACATTTAAAAGAAAAAATGTTTCATCTTTTGATGCTCATGATCCCCTCTAAAAAAAGTCCACCCGTAGTACTAGTTGCCAAAAATATTATCTCAACCTACTAAAAAGATTATGCTTATATAAGAAAACAAATATTATGTTAGTAATACAATAAATAAATAATTTAAACATTAATATGAAGGAATACATTAATAAAATGTCAATATTTAATAAAAAATAAACATTTAGAGTTATACAGGTCAAACCATGTATTCTATCAAGGTGGGGTAGATTACTACACATCAAAAATGAGTTATGGATCATTTTCCTAAAATATAAAAACAATATGAATGTGTTTTCTCAGTTTTGAGTATGTTACTTGTTATTTAGCTAAAATTAATGTCAATTTTAAATAATGACACATTTGGAGTTATAGCAGCCACAATCTGCGTTGTATTGAGGTGAGTATGATTACTACATGTCACAAATGACATCTATATCATTTTCCTGGAGTATCTAAACAATCTGAATATGTTTGCTCAGTTTTTAGTATGCCATTTGTGTTTTTTTACAAAAATGTCATTTCAAAATAGAAACATGCATTATGAGTCATATTGGTCGCATCGTGTTTCAGTTTGATGTGATACTGCTTAATACATGTCAAAAATGACTTATGAATTTATATCCTAAATTATCAAGAAAATAATAGTGTGTTTTCTTGGCTTTTAATGAGTGATGCATTTTGAACAAAAATGTCAATTTTAAACTAATAACAGACACTTTTAGTCATACCAGTCACATCGTGCATCAGATTGAGGAGTGGTTGTTTCCTATATGTAAAAAATGACTCATGGATAATTTTACTAAAGTATCAAAACAATATGAATTCATTTTCTTAGTTTTCAATAAGTCACTTTCTATTTTTACTTAAATTAATATCAATTTTAAAAGAAAGAGACACTTTGAGTAATACCTGTCACACTATGCTTCTTATAAAGGTGTGTCTGATTCCTACATGTCAAAAATGAATTATAGATCATTTTCCTAAAATATAAAAACAATATGAATGTGTTTGGTTAGTTTTCAGAATGTCACTTGTTGTTTTTACTTAAATTAATGTCAATTTTAAATGAAAATAGACACTTTGAGTTATAACGGCCACCAAATTCATTTTATTGAGGTGATTATGATTCCTAAACATAAAAAATGACTTATATATTATTTTAATAAAGTATTAAAAATAATATTAATGCCTTTTACTTATTTTTAGTATGATGGGTTTTTTACTAAAATGTCATTTCAAACTAGAAACATGCATTATGATTCATACTGGTTGCATCGTGCATCGTTTGAATAAGATACTAATTCATACACATAAAAAATGAATTATGAATAATTTTTCTAAATTATCAATACAATCATAGAATTTTTCTTGGTTTTCAGTGAGGGACACATTTTGAACTAAAATGCCAATTTTAAAATGATAATGGATACTTTTAGTCATACCGGTCACATCGTGTGTTGGATTGAGGTGTGGTTGATTCCTAGAGGTCAAAAATGACTCATGTATAATTTACAAAACTATTAAAACAATATTAATGAATTTTATATTTTTTTTATGTCACGTTTTCTTTTAACTTAAATTAATGTCAATTTTGAATAAAAAGACACATTCGGAGTTATACCAGAACATCATGAGTCCAATTGAGGTGGGGTTTATTTCTAAACATAAAAAATGACTCATGGACCATTTTTATAAAATATCAAAACAATATGAATGTGTTTTATTAGTTTTTAGTATGTCACATGTTCTTTTTACTTAAATTGATCTCAAATTTAAATAAAAAGATACACTTTGAGTGATACCAGATACACCATGTGTTGTATTGAGGTGAGGCTGATTCCTACAAGAAAAAATGAAATATAGGTTTTTTTCCTAAAATATCAAAATAATGAACATGAATTTTCTTAGTTTTCAGTATTTCACTTGTTGTTTTTACTTAAATTAATGTCAATTTTAAATAAAAAGAGACACTTTGAGTGATACCAGCAACACTGTATCTCATATTGAGGTGAGGCTGATTCTTATATGTCAAAAATTACTTATATATCATTTTCCTAAAGTATAAAAACAATACTAATGTGTTTTATCACTTTTCATTATGTGAGTTTTTTTAAGAAAATGAAATTTCAAATTGGAAACACGCATTAGGAGTCACACCGGTCACATTGTGAGTTTTTTTGATGTGAGACTAATTCATTCACATCAAAAATGACTTATGAATAATTATACTAAATTATTAAGAGAATCATAGTGTGTTTTATTGGCTTTTAGTGAGTGACATGTTTTGAACTTAAATGTAAATTTTAAACTGATAACAGATAGTTTTATTCATATCGATCACATTGTGCATTTGATTGAGGTGTGGCTGATCCCTAAAAGTTAAAAATGACTCATAGATTTTTTTCCTAAAGTATAAAAACAATAAGGATGTGTTTTCTTTGTTTTCATAAAGTCACTTATACTTTTTTACTTAATTAATGTCAATTTTAAATAAAAATACATACATAGATTCATACCTATCACACCATGCATCGTATTGAGGTTAGTTTGACTCCTACACATAAAAAATGACTCATGTATTGGTTTCTTAAAATATAAAAACAATACAAATGTGTTTGTTTAGTTTTTAGTATGTAACTCGTTGTTTTTACTTAAATTGATGTCAATTTTAAATAAAAAGATACACTTTGAGTGATACTAAACACACCATACATCATATTGAGGTGAGGATAATTATCACAAATGACAAATGACTTATAGATTATTTTCCTAGATTATTAAAACAACCCAAATATGTTTTATCAGTTTTTAGTATATTGCTTGTTTTTTTACTAAAATTTCATTTCAAACTAGAAACACCCATTATGAGTCATAATGGTCATATCCAGCGTCAACTTGACATGAGGCTACTTCATACATGTCAAAAATGACTTATGAATCTTTATACTAAATTATAAAGACAATCAAGGTTTGTTCTCTTGGTTTTCATTGAGTGACACTTTTTGAACTAAAATTTCAATTTTAAACTGATAACGGAGACTTTTAGTCATACCGTTCACACCATGAATTTTCTTGATTTTCATGAAACAAGGGGTTTCCTCTTCCAACCAAAAGGAATATGTTTTATCTTTTTTGGATTTTTTTAGATAGTTTAAAGGAAAATATGACTTCCCAAAATATATTTATAAAAAAAATATAATAAGTATTAGATAAAAATGATGATGAAATTAACTTAAAAATAGTAGATAAAATGATGAAAAAATTAATTAATTATATAAAAAGAAACACTTTGAGTCATACCAGACACATCATGCATTACCATACTTTCCATTTTCTTTCTTTCAAAAATGGAAAAACAGCATTTTCGACATTTATCACTTTCCTTCATGTTCCCTCTACTACCTTTGAAGTAAAGTGATAAATACCAACAATTCAAGGGTGAAAGGTTTTGAGGGAGAATAATTCTATGGAAGATATTGTTTGAATGAGTATTCAAACATTTAATTTAGATTATGTTATTATAGTAGAGAATAAGTAATATTAAGAGGCAAAACATATTATATTAAAAAGACTTTACCTTCTCATTGAATTATAAGTTGTTTCCTTAAAGTCAAATCTCTCACGAACATGATCAGTTATGAAGAAACCACCTCAACTCGAACAAAGGAATTTACATGTTAAAGAGAACAATTCTTAACTGAGTAATACTAAAAAGAATTAAATTAAATATAATTATGAAACAATCCACTACCTTTATAGAAGTCACATATTCATGCTATTTGTGTACAATATTTATGTTACCCATTCATTTCTGAGCACATCTATATCGTCTTGTGAATATGAGTCATTTCAATATTCATAGTACTACTAGAAAAATATAAATACACAAAGGATTAATAAATATTTTAAATGAAATGGTAATTATATTCGAAAAAACCTCTTAAAGGATGCTAGCTTGTTCATGTAATATGATCTCTCTCAAAAATTTACAAACCTAATAACCAAAATATTTTCCATTGGTTTGTTATAGAAAATGTAGAAACATTGAGGAGAATAAGTAATTTGTTTTTATATGTGTTTGGATAGAGAAATATTATTATATATACCCTGATACTTGTCCAGTCATAGATCATTTCTCCTTTCTTATCTTTATCCACTATCCTCATTCCTTGTTTTTCACAATATTGATGCACCTCCCTATAATAAGAGAATCCTCATTAAAAGATAATATAAATTATATAACATGTGTTTTAGTTTTAAATTTTGGATGTAGTGTATTAAAAATTAAAAAATTCCATCACGTGTGGATGATATTTTGGATATCCATGCATTGAATCCATGAAATAAATCTTTAGAGTATCCAAATTTACCATAATGATCATACAATGAATCCTAAAAACACAAAAAGTAATAAGTAATGAAGGAAATGAAAATAAATTTGATATTATTAAATTGTATAGTTTTACCCCGGCATCATTGATATTAAATAGATCATTTCATCTAAAATTGTTCTTTTAAACAATTTGACCAGACCTTCCACTATTTCATCCTTTTTATAGGTGTATATTTTTTGTTGTTCTGTAGGGGTGATGTGAGGACTAATGACTCCAAATTTTTTATCATGGGAATATCCCATCAATTGTTTTTCATATATAAACCTGTCAAAAATATAAAATGTATTTAGTCATAATTAACACAATATATAAGCTTTTGGAAAATCAAATCATGAAAAGAAACATCAAGTATACATTTACAACTGAGCTGCCTAGCCAATCATAGTCGAGGACTTTACTTACAATCTCAACACTAATGAAGTCTTGATCTTTCTATCTGTACATATTTTATTCCAAATAAACTATATTATTATGAAATTATTTTAAATTTGTATCCACATAAACCATTAATTATAGTAAATTCGGATATAAAATTGGCAGGGTAAGAGTGCTTTCGGTATATCTTTTTGATTGGTTGGTTGATCCTTCAGATGATTTTGAGTCACTCTTTCATTTCATCACCTTCCCTTTGTCTATCTGTAATGAAATTCATCAATTCGGACCTTTTTTCATTAATTGTTAATTTTTTGTCTTGAAAAATAAATTGGAAATGAATACGTCCTTGTTAACATGTAATTACGAGATGTGGCAACCATACGATGAATGATCCAACAACTTTTTCAAATGTATGAATTTATTCTTCATGAATTGGAACAGGTACCTCGGAACTCATCTCATGGGCAATGCTAATTGACACTCACACATGAACTATTGGAAGTGGTCTATTGTGCATCATTTCATTTTGGATACTAAACACTGCAGTCCTCGCTACAAGGTCATGGGTGGGAGTTGATAGATATAAATCATAGTCATTATCACTATAACACCCCAAGCTTCCACAGTATGCTTCCCTTTGAATAATACAGTAGCGTGTGTTGTACGCAACTTCGAGTTCTAACACACACCACGACCAATCAAACTAGCCGTTATGAATAGTAATACCCACTTTTTTAAATTTTATAAATTTTATCTTTCAAAATGGACTTCATATTTGGATTCGGAATATCGAAATTAGCCTATGGTGAATTTTTGGTATTTTTCTGAAAACTTTCAATTTTTGATGAATAGTGAAAAAACACTAAGTTATAGTTTAAAAACAAATTTTTATTTAAATAAATATTTATTTTATTTAAATTTAATTAAGCTCAAAATAGATACATAATACCTATATAAGTTCAGTGTAATTCATTAGAGTTAGTTTATAATAATTTTAGATATATAAAAATTTTATTGAATTTTTCACCGTCTTTTACCCACCTCCTAGGAGAGTTTGCAAATTCACATAAAACTTAATTTTATCGCTTCTATGAGTGGAATTTCGAAAATACGAGAGACACAATTAATATCATGGAGTAAAATGTGGTTCAATAAGATGAAAATATTTTTTGGTGAATAATAACTTTTTACTTTTATTTACCACGGTTAAAAGTAAATAGGGTAATTAAGGGTAAAAATGATATTAATATTACCCTAACACATGTCCTAATTCTATTGTAAAAGTGTATTTAGACCAAAAAAACCTTATGAATAAAATATTATCATTTTGGTCCACTTGTATTAGATTAGGACATTTATTATTATTTAATTCAAAGAAGAGTTAAAAGAGTTAAAATCAAAGTTTAACTACTAAAACATTTTTAATATAAGGTTATAAATAAGATAAATTCTATTATAAATATTCATTAGAAACCTAAAAAGATTTCCTAAATAAGTTTATTTTATTTATAATTTTTAGACATTAAATAATTTAATTTATTTATGACACAATGGTGATGAAGTAATTACCTAATTAATGAAAAATTAGAATAATTGATATTATAAATATCAAAATAAATATAATTTGAAACTTTTTATGAATTACACTAATTTTATAGGGTAATATGACATATTAGGACTGGTTATATGAATTTGGTTCTAAGTAATAATGCTTTTATTAATTTATCAAAAACAAAATACCCAATAGTGTCAAAATTGACATAAAAGAGTTTTTAAAACAAATATTATATTATTAATTGATATTATATTCCTAAAAATCCAAGGTTCGGCCAAATGACTTACATCATGATAGGTGTATCATTAATGGACCACTTGGGGGTCTCTTGTATGTATATAGTAAGTTTATTAACTATAAAATATAAAAATAAAAAGTGACATGGTAAGTGTCAAACTAATTAACTAAGAGTTAAAACTAAAAGATAAGGTTAATATAAGGACCCAAACCTATCTAAAATCTATTTTTTGAAAGTATTTCGACCCATACCCACCTTATACTTTGAATAATACACTTTGTATCCATTATAAACCGAATATGAATTTATTATAAAATAATACTTTAAGTTTTTCCTAAAGAGCCCCACCTCCCCCTTATAAAAGGACACCACTTATAACCAATTATTCACACATTCAAAGTCTTTTGATTTGGCAAAAATCTGCCCAAATATACTCTCAACTATCCTCCCTTAATCCTAGAGGCCTTAAATTAGTCAGAAATCTAACCTAAGGATCCCTTTTGATCAAATCAAAAGGAAGAACCCAAAGAAGAGGTAATGTTTTCACCACCCTCTTTCAAGTTCCTTTCTTCTTCAACTTCTTCTTTCTTTGTCATTCCCATTTTAAATAATAAATCTAGTATCTTCTCTGTACTTTGATGTTTTTATAAATATGGTACAACCATATTCAGTATTCTATCCATCCTTTGAATGACATGTCACCATACGTGCGTACGTACGACTTACCGTATCCACGTTGTGGTGTAATTGTTATTCAATAAATTATTATTTGGATGGGTATAATAATGATGTGTAATTCATGTAAATAATAAATATAACATGATAATGATTCTGTATATATGATATACCATCCAATTATATATTATTTTCAAAATAATGATATTATCGCTCGTGCATACGTACGGACTACCGTCTCCACAAACGCGATGAGATTCATTCCCCATCATATCCATTAAAGTATAATTATCATTTTATGATTAAAAATAATTTTCAAGGACTTGATATCATTCTGGATATGAATAAGATACAACCTTTCAATAACAAACATTGCTTATGTAAAAAAACATATAAAATAAAATGAGTAAGTTAACACGTGAAACGACGATAATACTAAAATGTTATTAACAAAGCATTATTAGAAGATCATATATGATATCATAATTATGTATATGATTCTTGTATAATTTAATAACAATTTATGAAAGTTTCCTCTATATTGTTATCCTTAATGAGCATCTGAGCTCACCCCTTTCAATGTTTTATTTTTCCTAGGATGCGAAGAAGTAATTTATGAATGACCTGCAGGGATAGTATGAGGGGATATGAAGAAAAGATGTTGTTGTAGTTTTTTTTATTTTTTATTTTGATGTAATGAAATACTTCTGAATATATCTAGTGTTTCCAAGACTACTAAACTAATCGATCTTTCAAGACTTGATCTTTTGTGATCATGCCAATGTTATGTAATAATGCACCGACTCTGGGTAACTGGGGTCGCGGCGTTACAGTTGGTATCAGAGGAAGTTTAGTACAAACCTTGGAAGATAGATTTAGATAAACTCTGATTAGATCACGTAGACCTAAGATAAACTTTGAGGATTAGTGTAGAATAACTTCCTAGAATTTTGGTATTGTAGAGATTTTGTGAGTTTTCCAAGAAATGCATCCCTGTCTATATACGAGCAGGTAGAGGTGGCTCTGGCACAAATGTATCTAGGGGTAAAACCTGAAAACACCACTTTGAGCTAGACTCGAATGGGAACTCGTGCACGACAATGGGCCTTTCTGCACTCTTGGTTGCGACACTCCCGGGGGATATGCTTAGGATAATTCTCATTTTCTTTACAAACCATTATGAAGGGTTTATGAGTATATAATTCCTCAAAGAAAATATTTTTTTAGGATTATGGATTATATTCATAAATAGTTCAATTTATGTTAAGTGTTTTACAAGTTGGATTTATGTATTGTGATTCATAAACTGATCTACTTTATGCCATTGTTTAGAAATGGCGCCTAGTGGGAGGAATGGAAACCGTATCAATGCACGCACTCAATGTAGGTATTTACCTCCTGCTCAAGATAATTATAGTGGATCTGGTGATGCAACTGGTGCTGATCAGCTAATCACCATACTGGGACAACTCACTCAGGTTATGAATAATAACCTTACTCGTATGGAGCAGCCTGATCCGCAGCATGGAGGATCAATGTTAGATTACTTCATGAGGCAGCAACCACCAACATTCAATGAGAGTACAAATCCATTAGCAGCTGAGCAATGGATAAGTTTCCTAGAGAAAATATTCCATTCCTTGGGGAGTAGTGAAAGGGGTTATCATGGAAGTTTACCGCCTCACTGGAGATGCTGATCAATGGTGGTCATTGATTCAAAACATGAAGGAAGATGATGAAGTATCAAATATGGAATGGAGGGAGTTCAAGGAGCTTTTCTTAGAAAAATACTTTCCTCGTGACCATCGAGCAGATATGAAAAGGAAATTTATGAGTCTGAGACAAAAGGAGGATGAGAATGCCGCAAAGTATGAGGCTAACTTTACAAGGTTAGAAAGATATTCTAGAGATTATATATGTAACCCAAGAAGTAAGATTGATCGTTTCTTTAATGAGTTAAAACTATTTCTTCGTTGATAATTAGTCTCACAATTCTTCTCATCGTACGAAGACATTGTCTCATGTGCTATCAAGACAGAAAAGGAATTCTCTAATTCTTATGACTTTAAAGCAAAGCAAGAGAAGAAGAGATCTACTGATAAATATGGAAATGAAAATAAGGGGAATAAGGGAAAAGTTGAATATCCATCCTACAGTAAATGTGGGAATAAACACCCCGGTACTTGCTTAAAAGTAACGGGAGTCTGTTGTAAGTGAGGTGAAAAAGACCACCAAGCTCGTGATTATAAGGGGAAGAAGGAAGCTACCGATATTCAATGCTACAACTATAGGGAGATGGGACATTATGCAAATGAATGTCCTAAGCGTTAAGGGAATATACCTCAGAAAATTCCAAGTGATCAAGGCCAAGCTTATGCTATCACTACTGCTGAGGTAGAAGCTCCGAAAGACGTGGTGGCAGGCAATTTAATGGTTTCCTCAAGTTAAGAAAATGAATTATTTGATTCTGGATCATCGCATTGTTTCATATCTTCCCAGTTTGCTAAGAAAATTAGATATTTCCAATTTGATTTAACAAGGGAGTTGTCAGTTAAAACTTTTAAGGGAAGTATCATTGCTACAAAGTTCTGTGAATCAGTTCCCATTAGAGCATATAAATGTTCTTTATCTGCTGATCTCATCATCATACCTATGATTGAGTTTGATATAATCCTCGGTATGGATTGACTTTTGGACCATGATGCAAAAATTTATTGTAAGTAGAAGGAGTTTATGATTTTTGACGATGATGATAACGAACACCTTATCTTTGGAGCAGAATCGTCACCGCATGATTCTTATATAGATACACCCCCAGTAGCTCAACTAAATTCAATTATCAGGGAGGAAGAGAATGAAATAACTGTGGGTGAGGAAAGGAATATTCAAATAGAGGATATACCTATTGTGAGAGAATATGTTGATGTGTTTCCGGACTATTTACCTGGACATCCTCCAGAACGAGAGATTGAGTTTCCATTGATTTAATTCCTGGATCATGGCCCATATCGAAGACCCCTTATAGAATGGCCACTGTGGAGTTAGTTGAACTAAAGAAACAACTATAGGAATTGATTAATAAGAGATTTATTCACCCTAGTGTTTCTCCATGGGGATCCCCTGTCATTTTTGTTAAGAAGAAAGATGGATCTATGAGTTTGTGCATTGACTACAGGGAGATCAATGCTATAACAATAAAGAACAAGTATCCTCTACCTCTCATTGATGCTTTATTTGATCAACTGCATGGAGCTAAATACTTTTCAAAGATAGACCTTTGATCCGGATACCATCAGTTGTGTGTGAATAAGGAAGACATTCCGAAGACAACATTTCGAACCAGGTACGAGCATTATGAGTTTATAGTAATGCCTTTTGGGTTGACTAATGCACCCTCTATTTTCATAGATCTAATGAACAGAGTTTTCAAGGAATATCTTGATGATTTTGTAGTGGTATTTATTGATGATATCTTGGTATATTCCAAAATCTATTAAGACCATGAAAATCACTTTATTATTATCTTTAAGAGTATGATAAGACATGAATTATGTGGGAAGTTTAGCAAGTGTGAATTCCGACTTCAGGAGATTTATTTTCTTGGCTATATTGTCTCTAAGGATGGAATCTCTTTTGATCCTTCTAAGATAAGAGAAATCCAATAATGGCCAGCACCGACGAGTATAACTGAGGTACGCAGTTTTATTGTTTTATCAGGTTATTATCGAAGTTTCGTTCAGAATTTTTCCCGATTGGCTAACCCATTAACAAAGCTAATGCGTAAGGGGGTTAAATTTGTTTGGAAAAAAGAGTGTGAAGAATGTTTTGAAGAACTCAAGAGAATATTAGTCAATGCACCTATATTGACTCTACCATCAGGAAATGATGAGTTTGTTATTTATAGTGATGCATCGAAGAAAGGACTTGGTTGTGTCCGTATGCAGAATGATAGGGTTATTACCTATGCATCACGACAGCTAAAAATTCATGAGCAGAACTATCCTACTCATGATCTTGAGTTAGCAGCTGTAATATTTGCGTTGAAGATTTGTATACACTATCTCTATGGTGAGAAATGTGAGATTTATACTGATCACAAGAGTTTGAAGTACATTTTATCACAGAAAGAACTCAACATGAGGAAAAAGAGATGGCTTGAATTACTCAAGGATTATGATTACACGATACACTACCACCTGGGGAAGGCAAATAAGGTGGAAGATGCTTTGAGCAGAAAAGATCATGGAGTTTTGAACAATATGAGATTTGAAAGGGATCCTATTTTCATGGATCTAATAAAGATGGATCTGGGAATAACCATGGAATGTGAAACATCAATGATTTTTCAAATGGTTGCCAAACCATCTTTACTAGAAAGGATAAAGAGTTCTCAGACCGATGATTAATAATTTCAAAATAAGATTAAAGCTGTTAATGATGGGAGAATGAGTGACTTTGTGTATGAAGATGGAATTTTGAAATTTGGGAAGAGAGTTTGTGTTCCAGATATACCTGATCTAAAAAGGGAATTATTGGACAATGCATATAGTTCCAATTACTCTATACACCCTGGGAGCACCAAAATGTATAGATATTTGAAGGAACATTTTTGGTGGGAAAACATGAAGAGAGAGATTGCTGATTTTGTGTCAAGATGTATGGTTTGTCAACAAGTGAAAGCTGGAAGGCAACAGCCTGGAGGAGTCATGCAACCTCTTCCCATACTGAGTGGAAATGGGATAATATCACGATAGACTTTGTCATGGGACTACCAAATACTCCTAGAAGGAACGATGCAATATGGGTCATTGTTGATCATCTTACCAAGTCAGCACATTTTCTTGCTATAAGGGAAGATTTACCACTTGAACGCCTAGCAAGGCTATATATTAATGAAGTTGTGAGACTTCATAGAGTACCCCTATCGATTATTTCTGATCGTGATCCCTATTTTACTTCAAGATTCTGGAAGAGTCTTCAGAAGGCCTTGGATACTGAACTTCATTTGAGCACTGCCTACCACCCTCAAATAGATGGACAATCAGAATGGACTATTCAAACCTTAGAAGACATGTTGAGATCTTGCTCACTTTAATTTCAGGGTATGTGGGATCAATATTTACCTCTGGTAGAATTTTCCTATAACAATAACTTCCATTCAAGTATTCAACCATATGAAGCATTATACGGAAAGAGATGTCGCACACCAACCTGTTGGGATGACGTTGGTGAGAGGAAACTTGTAGGCCCAGAACTGGTTGAGGAAACAATGGAAAAGGTAAAGGTAATCCAAAACCACATCAAAGAAGATCAAAGTAGGCAGAAGAGCTATGCCGATAACCGAAGGAAGGATTTGGAATTTCAGTTAGGAGATCATGTTTTCTTGAAGGTATCTCCATGGAAGGGAGTTATATGTTTTGGTAATAAGGGTAAATTGATTCCCAGGTACATCTGACCTTTCGAAATTCTAGAACGAATTGGGGCTGTAGCTTACCGGTTGGCAATGCCGCCAAGTCTCTCCAAAGTTCAAGATGTGTTCCACGTATCACTATTGAGAAAATACATGCCTGACCCAGTGTATGTACTCACTTACGAGGAATTATAACTGAAACCTGATCTGTCATATTTGGAAGAGACCGTCAGGATTCTTGATAAAAGAGAACAAGTGCTGAGAAACCGGATGACTCGTCAAGTAAAAGTTCTATGGAGAAACCATAAGATAGAAGAGGCAACGTGGGAACCCGAGGAACTTATGATAAAGAACCACCTGATTCTTTTCATGTGGTAGTATTCTTGAAATTTTGAGGACGAAATTATTTGAAGGAGGGTAGAATGTAACACCCCAAGCTTCCACGGTATGCTTCCTTTTGAATAATACAGTAGCGTGTGTTGTAGGCAACTTCGAGTTTTAACACACACCACGACCAATCCAAATAGCCGTTATGAATAGTAATACCCACTTTTTGAAATTTTATAAATTTTATCTTTCAAAATGGACTTCATATTTGGATTCGGAATATCGAAATTAGCCTAGGGTGAATTTTTGGTATTTTTCTGAAAACATTCAATTTTTGATGAATAGTGAAAAAACACTGAGTTATAGTTTAAAAATGAATTTTTATTTAAATAAATATTTATTTTATTTAAATTTAATTAAGGCCAAAATAGATACATAATACCTATATAATTTCAATGTAATTCATTGGATCTAGTTTAGAATAATTCTAGATATATAAAAATGTTATTGAACTTTTCACCGTCTTTTACCCACCACCTAGGAGAATTTGCAAATTCACATAAAACTTAATTTTACCACTTCTATGAGTGGAATTTCATAAATCAGAGAGACACGATTAATATCAAGGAGTAAAATGTGGTTCAATAAGATGAAAATATTTTTTGGTGAATAGTAACTTTTTACTTTTATTTACTGCGGTTAAAAGTAAATAGGGTAATTTACGGTAAAAATGATATTAATATTACCCTAACACATGTCCTAATTATATTGGACAAGTGTATCTCGACCAAAAACAACCTTAGGAATAAAATATTATCATTTAGTCTACTTGGATTAGATTAAGACATTTATTATTATTTAATTCAAAGAAGAGTTAAAAGAGTTAAAATCAAAGTTTAACTACAAAAACATTTTTAATATAGGGTTATACATAAGATAAATTCGATTATAAATATTCATTATAAATCTAAAAATATTTCATACATAATGGTATTTTATTTATAATTTTTAGACATTAAATAATTTAATTTATTTATGACACAATGGTGATGCAGTAATTACCTAATTAATGAAAAATTAGAATAATTGATATTATAAATATCAAAATAAATTTAATTTGAAACTTTTTATGAATTATACTAATTTTATAGGTTAATCTGACATATTATTACTGGTTATATGAATTTTTTTTGAAGTAATAATGCTGTTATGAATTTATCAAAAACAAAATACCCAATATTGTCCAAATTGACATAAAAGAGTTTTTAAAACAAATATTATATTATTAATTGATATTCTATTCCTAAAAATCTAAGGTTGAGAAAAATGACTTATATCATGATATTTGTATCATTAATGGACCACTTTGGGGTCTCTTGGATGTATATAGTAAGTTTATTAACTATATAATATAAAAATACAAAGTGACATGGTAAGTGTCAAACTAATTAACTAAGAGTTAAAACTAAAAGATAAGGTTAATATAATGACCCAAACCTGTCTAAAATATATTAGTTGAAAGGATTTAGACCCATACCCACCTTAGACTTTGAATAATTCACTTTTGAGCCATTAGAAACCGAATATAAATTTATTATAAAATAACACTTTAAGTTTTTCCTAAAGAGCCCCTCCTCCGCCTTATAAAAGGACACCACTTCTAACCTATTCTTAACACATTCAAAGCCTTTTGGTTCGGCCAAAATCTGACCAAATATCCTCTCAACTATCCTCCCTTAATCCTAGAGGCCTTCCTTTATTCAGAAATCCAACCTAAGGATCCCTTTTGATCAAATCAAACGGAAGAACCCAAAGAAGAGGTAATGTTTTCACCACCCTCTTTCAAGTTCCTTTCTTCTTCAACTTCTTATTTATTTGTCATTACCATTCTAAAATAATAACTCCAGGATATTCTATGTACTGTGATGTTATTATAAATATGGTACAACCATATTCGGTATTCTATCCATCCTTTGAATGACATGTCACCAAACGTGCGTACGTACGACTTACCGTCTCCATGTCGTGGTGTAATTGTTATTCAATAAATTATTTTTTGGATGGATATAATAATGATGTTTAATTCATGTAAATAATAAATATAACATGATAATGATTCTGTATATATGATATACCATCCAATTATATATTATTTTCAAAAGAATGATATTATCGCTTGTGCGTACGTACCGACTACTGTCTCCAGGAACACGATGAGATTCATTCCCCATCGTATCCATTCAAGTATAATTCTAATTTGATGATTAAAAATAATGTTTAATGACTTGATATCATTATGGATATGAATAATATACAACCTATCCATAACAAATATGGCTTATGTAACAAAACATATAAAAGAAAACGAGTAAGTTAACACCCGAAACGGCGATAATACAAAAATGTTAGTAACAAAACATTATTAGAAGATCATATATGATATCATAATTTTGTATATGATTCTTGTATAATTTAATAAAAATTATTTCACCATCATACAGGATCTTAACCTACCCTCAACCAAGTAAAAGTACAAGGTACGAGTTTATTTCACAATCTCTTCATTATCCGAAGTTGTTTATACGTAATTATCTACTGGGACCTCTTTATCATCCACATACATGTTTCTTAAAAATGTATTTCAAAACATTCTTAATATTTTACAGAATATGGGCTAAAGTCATTTATACCCTTTCTTGAATTTTTATAAGAAGTTTATAAAGGAATCTTTTCCTCATTTTCCAAACAAGGTCCTTTTTAACCTTTTCGACAGAATAAAGGTAAGAATGTCTTTTTTTGACTTATACGGAGGGTGCGGCTATTTTACACCGTTATAAAGTCGTCAAAGCTTCCCTTAAAAGCTTATAATAATATTTTCAAAGTAAATTATTTATTTTATAATTATGTAACTTTTAAATTATTTCAAAAAGAGAGATATTTCTCTCAAATAGTTTTGATTTCATTTATGTCAACATCCTTTAATGGATTTTAAGTTTATTCGAAGTTGATTTATTATGATACAAAACTTCCATATTATATTGAAGTTTTTGTGATATGTTTGACTGTGGATGTATTATTTTTATACCATTCATGGTTTATGGAGAAAGTATTGACATTTCGTATTCTAGTTTTATTTCCTCAATATTATCCTCATCGTCATTCACATGTATACTCACTTCCTTAATACGATCTTATTCATGGTCCACACTTATAATCATATAAGATGACCCTTAAAATGCAATTCTATCCCAACCACTATCCACATTCTTTCTTTCCCCATGTTTATTCCAAAATTTATAACTTTGAACTATTCTTTAAAAGATCAAGTGTTCTTCCAACTCCTATGGACTAACTTGCCTTGAGTAAAAAATAGCATAAACATGAAAAAAGGATTTGAGAAGGGTTGTTTATATGATGTTTTGAAAACATGATGAACTCTTCACTCTATCTTTATACTCTTTTGTCAGACTATTGGCATCCATCCATTCTTTATTTATATCCATCCTATTTTATTCGGAAATATTAATATTTTTCAAAATAAATACACAAAATGGGTCTTTCAAATGAGGGGAACTCAACATTTGAATGATAGTTATTATTTCATTTTGTTTCATATGACTCATCCCTTTATAATCTAACACCAAATTACTTTGAAAACTTTTTATAAAAAAATATTTGAATTCCCATTAAAAAACAAAACATTTACACGAATTTATCAATAAAATAACTCACCCTTTTAAAAAATGAAACCAACATTAAATATTCTTTCAAAACATTTACGACCCTTTATGAAAGTCAATCGGAGGAGTTGACAAACACTTGTTATGAAACCTAAGTCCATGCCAAGTGGTTAAATCATTTTAAAGATATTTAAAACCAAAAAAGGTTATGTTGAACAAATATTATTTTTTAAGAAACGTTTCAAAACACTTAAATCATTTTAAAGAATCCAGTTAGGTATTTTCACAAAGATATAAATCCCAAGAGAGGCACTTTAAAAAGGATACATGAATAAAAATTACTAAAATTTTATTAAATACAAATACATAAAAGGTTTATCATGCCTCTCATGAATAAATATTATGAATCCTATAGTTTACTCCCGTAATACTTTGGAGGAAGAATCTTGGTTGACCCTATTGTAAGAACTATAAATTCCCAAAAATATTTGGATCTCAAAAGCAATATTTGCCCTCTCTAAATAAACTATAACATCGAATTTTTTAGGTTCTAAAAATATGCTATCCAATAATGTAATTTTTCCAATGAAGTGTACATTTTCAATCCAAAACATACACTTTGAGATCATGGCATATAGTTAATGATCCCTAAGTTTCTCAAAATGATCTCCAGATATTGAGCATGTTCCTCCCTCAACAGGGAATACATGATGATATGACTAAAAAATATGGCTACAAAATTATCTAAATAAGGATGGAAGACCCAATTCATATCCACCATGAACACTACCACTGTATTTTTCAAACTTAATGACATCACTAGATACCCATAAAATACATACGTACTCCTAAATATAGTATGTGGTATATCAAAATACCTCACCATAAACTGATGACAACTTGATATCAAATCGATCTAAGAGAACACTTTAGCACCTCTAAGTTGATCAAATAGTTCATCAATATGTATAAGTGGATATAGGCCTATTTATATCACTTATCATAACTTCTAATAGTCCACAAATATTCTCAATGATCCATTAGATTTTTTTTGGAAAAAACTAAGGCACCCTAAGGGGACATAATCATTCATATGAACCCCTTCACCTTGAAGTCGTTCAATTGAGCCTTGTTCTCTCATAGCCCTACAAGATCCATATTATATGGTGGAATACATATTTACTCCACACTTGGTAAGAACACAATCATAAAATCAACATATCCCTTGCATGGTAACCTAGATAAGTCTTTGAGAAATACATATAGGAACTTGTCAATGAAAGTATGACATATTAATGTTTTTTCTCTCTATAATCCAAAATTAATCTACAAAAATGAGATATCATTCTATAACACCAAAAGCTTCAATATAACACTTCTCTTTTAATAATACAATAGCTTGCGTTGTACGCAACTTTGAGTTCTAGCACATCACAACCAATCAAACTAGTCGTTATGAATAGTAGTACCCACTCTTTGAAATTTTATAAATTTAATTTTTCAAAATGGAATTCATTTTTAGATTTGGAATATCAAAATTATCTTAGGGTGATTTTTGTATTTTTTTTGAAAACTTTCAATTTTTGATTAATAGTGAAAAACATTGCGTTATTGTTTAAAACCGAAATTTATTTAAATAATTATTTATTTCATTTAAATTTATTTTAGGTAAGAATATATAAATAATACCTATATAAGTTCAATGTAATTTATTAGATTCATTTTATAATTAAATTAGATGTATAAAATTTTATTGAGCATTTTAATGTCTTTTACCCACCTTCTAGTCACATTTGCAAATTTACATAAAACATAATTTTACCACTTCTGTGAATGTAATTTCAAAAATATTAGAGACACGGTTGACATAATAAGTAAAATTTGGTCCATTAGGATGAAAATAATTTTTGGTAAATAGTAACTTTTGAATTTTATTTACCACAGTTAAAAGTAAATAGGGTAACTAAAAGTAAAAATGATATTATAATTACCCTCAGACATGTCCTAATTATATTAGATAAAATTGTTTTGACCAAAATCAACCTTAGGAATATAATATTATCCTTTTGGCCCACTTGGATTAGATTAGAACATTTATTATTATTTTATTTAAAGAATAGTTAAAAGTGTAAAATTCAAAGTTTAATAACTGAACAATTTTTAATATAGGGTGATACATAAGATAAATTAATCTATAAATATTAATTAGAAAGTTAAAAATATTTCCTACATCTTGGTATTTTATTTATAATTTTTAAACATTAAATAATATGATTTATATATGACACAATAATGATGCAGAAATTAACTTTTTAACAAAAGATTAAATTATTGATATTATAAATATAAAAATAAATGTAAATTGAGACTTTTGATGCATTAAAAAAATTTATAGGTTAATATGAAATATTAGTGTTTATTTAATTTATTTTTTTTTAAGTTAAAACGTTTTTATGACTTTCACAAAAAACAAATACTAAATAGTGTCAAAATTAACATAAATGAGTTTTTGAAAAAAATAATATATTATTAATTGATATAATATTCCTAAAAATAAAATATTTGGAAAAATGACTTATATGAGGTTAGATATGTCAATAATTAATAAGTTGGGGTTCTCTTGGATTTTTATAGTAAGTTTATTAACCATGTAATATAAAAATACAAGAAGACATTATAAAAGTAAAACTATTTAACTAAGAGTTAAATTTAAAAGATAATGTTAATATGGTGACCTAAACTTGTCTAAAACCTATTGGTTGAGATGTTGGTGAACTATACCGACCTTATCCTCAAAATAAATCCATTTGGAGACATTAGAAACCAAATATGATTTTATAATAAATTAATATTTCAATCTTTTCTAAAAGTGACCCTCACCTCTCTTATAAAAGGTCACTTCAACTTATCTTAATTTCACACCTCCAAAGACAATTGTCTTGGCCAAACCCTAACCAAATATCCTCCCAAATATCCTCACTTCAACCTGTAGGACTTACATTGATCAAAAATATAACCTAAGGATCCCTTTCGATCAAATCAAAAGGAAGCACCCGAAGAAGAGATAATTATTTCATCACCTCTTTCAAAGTTCTTTTCTTCTTCCACTTCTTCTTTCTTTGTTGTTTCCATAAAAGAATAATATCTACATTACCTTCTACATAATTTGATGTTATTATAAATATGGTACAACCATATTCATTATTCTATCTATCCTATGAATGACAAAGTCACCATACGTGTATACGTACGGCTTACTTTCTCCACGTCGTGGTGTAGTTTGTTATTCAACACTTCATTATTTGTATGGGTATAATAATGAGTATAATTGATGTAAATAATAAATATAATATGTTAATTATTATGTATATATGATATACCATCCAATTACATATTATTTCACCATCAATAGAATGATATTGTCGCTCGTGTTTACGTATGGATTAATGTCTCCACGAACACGATGAGATTCATTCTCCATCGTAACCATTCAAGAATAAATTTCATTTTATGATTAAAAAATAAAGTTTAAGAACATAATATATTTCTGTATATGAATCAAATACATACTATCCATAATAAAAATGACTTACGTAACAAAAACATATAAAGTAAAATGGATCAGTTAACACTTAAAACAATGATAGTACTAAAATATTATTAACAAAGAGATATTAGAAGATCATATATGATATCATATTTTTGTATGTGGTTATTTTATAACATAATAAAAATTATTTAACTATTATACAGGAGGTTAACATACCCTCTACAAAGGAAAAGAACAAGATAAGGGTTAATTTTACAATCTCTTTATTTATTCGAGGTTGTCTATACGTAAGTATTTACAAGGACTTATTTATCATCCACATCCATGTTTCTTAAAAATATATTTCAAAAAAAAATACTATTTCCTATAATATGGGTTAATTTCATTTAAATCCTTGTGTTAATTTTTATAAAAAAAATTTAAAGGAATCTTTCTGTCGTTTTCCAAACAAGATACTTTATGGCCTTTTTGACAAATTAAGGTAAGAATGTTTTTTTAAATTATACAGTGGGTGTGGATATTTTACGCCATTATAATACCTTCAAAGCTTCTCTTACAATATTATAAGAATATTTTCAAAAAAAAATCTCTTTTATAATTACGTGACTTTTAAATGATTTCAAAATTGAAAGAGATATTTCTCTCAAATAGTTTTGATTTCATCTTAGTCAACATACTTTGATGGATTTTACACTTGTTTGAAGTTAATTCTTTATGATACAATCTTCCATATTGTATTTAAGGTTTTGTGATATGTTTGACTGTGGATAAGTTATTTTTATACCATTCATGGTTTATGGTTAAAGTATTAACATTTCGTATGGTAGTTTTAATATGAATGTTAATGTTATGTTTCAACCTTTTCATATGAGGAATTCATTGGACATTGTAAGTGACGGTTGGAGCCCTCTATAGCTCATTGATGAATCGATAGGTATCATGAGACAAACTAGTGTCTTGGCACAAGGACTTGACAAAATCTTTTTTTAGTCTTGGCACGAGGCCTTGACTACGTGTTTATGATGTCCGAAATTATGCATTCCATCATTATGAAATTAGCTATTGATATTACATGTGATTATTCAACTAGTATAATATCTATGTGAATAAGTAAATGGAATTATTTGATTTATCTTTTTCATATTATGTTGAATATTAAGTTTAAAATTCTTCTGTTTTAGTCTTATACATTGCCTTATATGTTTATTCTTATTTATGATAGTTTCTATTATATTGTTATCCTTATTGAGAATCTGAGATCACCCCTTTATTATGTTTTCTTTTTTCCAGGATGTGAAGAAGTATATTGTGATTAACCTTCATGGATAGATCAAAGGATATGAGTGTGTTCAAAGGGGACACAATGTTGTTTTTTTATTTCATGATGTAATGTAAAACTTATGTTTTTATCAAGTACTTCCAAGGATACTAAACTAATCGGTCTTTATAGACTTGATCTCTTGTGATCTTGCCGATGTTATGTAATAATGCACCGACTCTAGGTAACTAGGGTTGTGGAATTATAGTTGGTATTCTAGGAAGTTTAGTACAAACCATGAAAACTAGATTTAGAAAAACTCTGAATAAAGAACATTACCCTAAGATAGAATTTGAGGATTAGTATAGAATAACTTCCTAGAATTTTGGTAATGTATAAATTTTTTGAATTTTACAAGTAATGCATCCCTATCCGGATACGAGAAGGTAGAGGCAACTCTGGAACAGATGTACCTAGGAGTGAAAACTCCAACAAGGAGTATCAGGCTTGACCTGGGGTATCCTAGTACACGACAATGGGTCTTGCTGCACTCTTGGTTACAACACTCACGCGGGATATGCTTAGGATAATTTATATATTTTTTACAAACCATTATGAAGGATTTATGAGTAAATACATCTTCAAAGAAAACATTTTTTTATGATTATGGACTAAATGCATAAACTGTTCAGTTTATGTAGGGTATTTTACTAGTTTGGAATTATGAATTGTGATTCATAAACTAATCTATTGTATGCCATCACTTAGAAATGGAACCTAGTGGAAGGAATGGAAATTGTATAAATTCACGCAATCCATGTAAGTATTTCCATCCTACTCAAGATAATTATAGTGCATATGGTGATGAAATCGGTGATGAACAACTTATAACCATACTGGGATAACTAATCAGGTTATGAATAATAACCTTACCCATATGGAGCACCCTGTTCCACAGTGCGGAAGATCAATGTTAGACTGCTTCATGAGGCAACAACCACCAACATTCAATGGGACTAAAAATCTATTTATAGATGAGAAGTGGATAAGTTCCATAGAGAAAATATTTCATGCTTTGGGGAGTAGCGAAAGGGAAAAAGTTGTCATGACAGTTTATCACCTCATGGGAGATGCTAATCAATGGTGGTCATTAAGTCAAAATAGAAATAAGGATGAAGAAGTATCAATTATAGAATGGAGGGATTTTAAAGTGATTTTCTTAGAAAAATTCTTTCCTCCTGACCATAGAGCGGATATGGAAAGACAACTTCTGAGTCTGAGGAAAAATAAGGATAAGAATGTCGCAAAGTATGAGGCTAACATTACAATATTAGCAAGGCATGCAGCAAATTAAAAACATAACCCAAGGAGTAATATTGATTCATTATTTTATGGGTTAAAACCATTTCTCCATCGATCATTAGTCTCACAAGCCTTCTCATCGTATGAAGATATTGTCTCATGTGCTATCAAGACAGAAAAGGAATTCTCTAAGTCTTACGACTTTAAAGAAAATAAAGAGAATAAGAGATTTGTTAAACACTATAGAAATAAAAATAAGGGTAAGAAGGGAAAATTTTAATTTCCATCCTACGGTAAATGTGGGAAGAAACACCCTGGTACTTTCCTGAAGGGAATGATATTCTATTACAAGTGTGGTGAAAAAGACCACCAAGCTTGTGATTGCAAGGGAAAGAAAGAGGCTATCAATGTTGAATTCTACAATTGTAGAGAAATGGGGAATTATACAAATAAATTACCTAAAAAGTAATGAAAATTACCTCAAAAAGGCCAAGTGAGCAAGGACAAGCTTATGTGATCACTACTGCTGAGGTTGAAACTCTGAATGACGTTGTGGAAGGTAATTTAATGGTTTCCTCAAATTTAGCCAATGCATTATTTGATTCTGGATCGTCACATTTTTTCATATCTTCCCAATTTTCTAAGAAAATTAGATATTTACCATTTGATTTAACAAGTAAGTTGTCAGTAAAAAATCCTAAGAGAAGTATCATTGTAACAAATTTTTGTGAATCATTTCCCATTAGGGCATATAAATGTTCAATATCTACTGATCTCATCATTGTACCCATGATTAATTTTTTTTTATAATCCTCAGTATGGATTGGATTTCAGACCATGATGTGGAAATTTATTGTAAGGAGGAGGTTACAATATTTGATGATGATAAAGAGTACCTTATCTTTAGAGAAGAAATGTCACCATATGATTCTTATCTAGATACACCCCCAGTAGCTCTACTAAATTTAATTATTGGGGAGGAAGGGAGTGAAATAACTATGGTTGCGGAAAAGACTATTCAAATAGAGGATATACCTATTGTGCAAGAATATATTGATGTGTTTCCAGAGGATTTACCAAGACATCCTCCAGAACTAGAAATTGAGTTTTCCATTAACTTAATTCCTGGTTCAAGGCCCATATTGAAGACCCATCATAGAATGGCCACTATGGAATGAGTGTAAATAAATAAAAAACTAGAGTAATTGAGTAATAAGGGATTTATTCACCCCAGTGTTTGTCCATTGGATCCCTAGTTCTTTTTGTTAAGAAGAAAGATGGATCTATGAGGTTGTGCATTGAATATAGGGAGATCAATTCTATAACAATAAAGAACAAGTATCCCCTACCTCACATTGATGATTTATTGTATCAACTTCATGGAGCTCAATATTTTTCAAATATTGACCTTCAATATGGATATCATCAGTTGTGTGTGAAGAAGGAAGAAATTCTGAAGACTGCATTTCGTACCATGTATGGGCATTACAAGTTTACATTAATTTCTTTCTAACTCACTAATACACCCTCTGTCTTCATGGATCTAATGAATAGAGTTTTCAAGGAATATATTGATGACTTTGTTGTGGTATTTATTGACGATATCTTGGTATACTCAAAAAGATAAAAAGATCATGAAAATCACTTGCGCATTATTCTAAAGACTCTTAAAAGAAATGAATTATATGAGAAGTTTAGCAAGTGTGAATTCTGTCTTGAGGAGATTTTTTTTCTTGTCCATATTGTATCTAAGTATGGAATATTTGTTGATCCTTCTAAGACAAGAGAAATACAAGAATGTCCATCACCAACGAGTATAACCTAGGTATGTAGTTTTATTGTTTTAGCAGGTTATTATCGACGTTTCGTCCAGAATTTTGCCCGATTGGCTAACCCATTAACCAATATCAAATTTAAAGGGGCTAAATTTGTGTGGAAAAAAGAGTGTGAAGAAATTTTTGAAGAACAGAAGAAAATATTAGTCAATGGTCATATCTTGACTCTACCATAGGGGAATGATGGGATTTTTATTTATAGTGATGCATCAAATAAAGGATTGGGTTGTGTCCTTATATAAAATGATAGGGTTATTTCTTATGCATCACAGCAGCTAAAAATTCATGAACAAAACTATCCCACTCATGATCTTGAGTTAGTAGCTATAATCTTTGCCTTGGATATATGGAGACACTATCTCTATGGTGAAAATGTGAGATATATACCGATCACAAGTGTTTGAAGTATATTTTCTCACAGAAAGAACTCAACATGAGGCAAAGACGATGGCTTTAACTACTCAAAGATTATAATTTCACTATACACTACCACCTGGGGAAGGAAAATAAGGTGGCATATGCTTTGAGTATAAAGGATCATGGAGTTTTGAAAAAGATGAGAGTTGAAAGGGATCCTATGTTGATGGATCTAGTAAAGATGGATATGGGAATAATCATGGATGGTGAAACATCAATACTTTTTCAAATGGTTTCCAAACCATATTTACTAGAAAGGATAAAAAGTTCTTAGATTGATGATGAGGAGTTTCAAAAGAAAATTAAAGCTATGAATGATGGGATATTGATTGACTTTGTATATAAAGATGGAATTTTGAAATTTGGGAGGAGGCTTTGTGTTCCAGATATACCTGATCTAAAAAGGGAATTGTTGGATGATGCTTATAGATATAATTTCTCTGTACAACCTGGTATCACTAATATGTATAGAGATTTGATGGAAATTTTTTGGTGGGACAATATGACGATGGAGATTGCTGGTTATGTGTCAATATGTATGGTTTTTCCACAGGTTAAGGCTGGAAGGCAACATCCTAGAGGATTCATGCAACCTCTTCCCATACCTGAGTGAAAATGGGATGATATTACGATGGACTTTGTCAAGAGACTAATAAAGACTCCTAGAAGGAATGATGCAATATGGTTTATTATTGATCATCATACCAAGTTAGCACATTTTCTTGCTATAAGAGAAGATTTACCACTTGAACATTTGAAAGACTATATATTAATGAAGTTGTAAGTCTTCATGGAGTACCCTTATTGATTGTTTCTGATCGTGATCCTCATTTTACATCACTATCATGGAAAGGTTTTTAGAAGGCCCTGGATAGTGAACTTCATTTGAGCATTTCCTACCACCCTCAAACCGATGGAAAATCAGAACAGACTATTCAAACCTTATAAGACATGTTGAGATCTTTCACACTTGACTTTCAAGGAATGTGGGACCAATATTTACCTTTGGTAGAATTTTCCTATAACAATAGCTTTCATTCAAGTATTCAGATGGCATCATATGAAGCGTTATATGGAAAGAGATGTCACACACCAACTTTTTGGGATGATGTTAGTGAAAGAAAACTCATAGGCCCATAACTTTTTGTGGAAATAATGGAAAAGGTGAAGATTAACCAAACCCATATCAAATCATCTCAAAGTAGGCAAAAGCGCTATGCTGAAAACTGAAGGAAGGATTTGGAATTTCAAGTAGGAGATTGTGTTTTCTTGAAGGTTTCTCCATGGAAGGGTGTTGTACGATTCGATAAAAAGGTTAAATTAAGTCCTAGGTACATCGAACATATTGAAATTATAGAAAGAATTAGAGTTGTAGCTTACATTTTGGAAATTCCTCCAAGTCTCTCCAAAGTTCTTGATGTGTTTCACGTATCACTATTGAGAAAATACATGCTTGAACCAACACATGTACTCACCCATGAAGAAATGGAACTGAAACTCGATCTATCTTATTGTGAAGAGTATGTCAAGATTCTTGATACCAGAGAACAAGTGTTGAGAAACCGGATGACTCGTCTAGTAAAAGTTCTATGGATAAACCATAAGATGGAAGAGGCAACATGGGAACCCAAGGAACTTATGATGAAGAACCACCCGAATCTTTTTATGCAGTAATATTCTAGAAATTTTGAGGAAAAAATTATTTAGAAGGAGGGAAGGATGTAACACCCCAACTTCCACAGTACGCTTCTCTTTGAATAATACAATAGCTTGCGTTGTACGCAACTTCAAGTTCTAGCACACCACGACCAATCAAACTAGCCATTATGAATAGTAATACCCACTTTTTGAAATTTTATAAATTTTATTTTTCAAAATAGAATTCATTTTTTAATTCAGAATATCAAAATTATCTTAGGGTGAATTTTTGGTATTTTTCTGAAAACTTTCAATTTTTGATGAATAGTGAAAAACAATGCGTTATTATTTAAAACTGACTTTTATTTAAATAATTATTTATTTTATTTAAATTTATTTTAGGTCAAAATATATAAATAAAACCTATATAAGTTTTATTTAAATTCAATGGAGTCATTTTATAATTACATTAGATGTATAAACTTTTATTTCACATTTTAACAGCTTTTACCCACCTTTTAGGGATATTTGAAAATTTTCATAAAACGTAATTTTACCACTTATGTGAATTAAATTTTAAAAAACTGAGAGACACAATTGACATCAGTAAGTAAAATGTGGTTCAATGGGTTGAAAATAATTTTTGGTGAATAGTAACTTTTGAATTTTATGTACCACAGTTAAAAGTAAATAGGGTAATTAAAGGTAAAAATGATATTATAATTACCCTAACGCATATCCTAATTCTATTGGGTAAGTTTATTTCGACTAAGATAAATATTAGGAGTAAAATATGATCCTTTTGGTCCACTTGGATTAGATTATAACATTTATTATCATTTTATTTAAAGAAGAGTTAAAAGTGTAAAATTCAAAGTTTAATAACTAACCCATTTTTAATATAGGGTTATACATAAGATAAATTCGACTATAAATATTAATTAGAAATATAAAATAATTTCCTACATCATGGTTTTTTATTTATAATTTTTAGACATTAAATAATAAAATTTATATATGACACAATGATGATGCAGTAATTACCTTGTTAACAAAAGATTAAAATAATTGATATTATAAATATCAAAATAAATATAAATTGAGGCATTTTATGCATTCCATGAATTTTCTAGGTAAATATGACATGTTAGGATTTATTTAATGTATTTTTTTCGAAGTGATAAAGTTTTTATAACTTTCACAAAAAACAAATACTAAATAGTGTCAAAATTGACATAAATAAGTTTTTAAAACAAATACTATATTATTAATTGATATAATATTCCTAAAAATATGAGATTCATAAAAAGGACTTATATAAGTTTATATATGTCAATAATTAATCACTTGGGGTTCTCTTGGATTTTTATAGTAAGTTTATTAACCATGTAATATAAAAATACAAGAAGACATTGTAAAAGTTAAAATATTTATTTAAGAGTTAAATCTATAAGATAAGGTTAATATGGTGATCTAAACATGTCTAAAACATATTTTTTGAGAGGTTTTCAAACCATACCCACCTTATCTTCTAAATAAATCCATTTGGAGTCATTATAAACCAAATATGATTTTATAATAAATTAATATTTCAAGCTTTTCCTAAAGTGACCCTCACCTCTCTTATAAAAGGGAACTTCCCCTTATTTTAATTTCACACCTCCAAATCCATTTGGATCTACCAACCCCTACTCAAGTATCCTCACAAATACCCTCACTTCAACCTTTAGGCCTTAATTTGATCATAAATCCAACCTAAGGATCTCTTTTGATCAATTCAAAAGGAAGCACCTAAAGAAGAGGTAATTATTTCATCACCACTTTCAAAGTTCTTTTCTTCTTCTACTTCCTCTTTCTTTGTTGTTTAGATACCAAAATAATTAATCAAGTAGATTCTACATACTGTGATTTTATTATAAATATGTTAAAACCATATTCATTATTATATCCATCATATTAATGACAAAGTCACCATACGTGCGTATATACGGCTTATCGTCTCCACGTTGTGGTGTAGTTTGTTATTCAACACTTAATTCTTCGAATTGGTATAATAATGAGTTTAATTGATGTAAATAATAAATATAATATGTTAGTGATTCTGTATATATGATATATCATCAAATTACATATGATTTTAACATTAATAGAATGATATTTTCGCCCGTGTGTACGTACAGATTATTGTCTCCACGAACGCGGTGAGATTCATTCCCCATTGTTACCATTCCAGAATAAATTTTATTTTAGGATTAAAAAATAATTTTTAAGAAATTAATATCATTATGGATATGAATCAACTACATCCTATTCATAACAAATATGACTTAGGTGACAAAATATATAAAGGAAAATGAATCAGTTAACACCTGAAACAGTGATACTACTTAAATATTATTAACAAATAAATATTAGAAGATCATATATGATATCATATTTATGTATGTGGTTCTTGTATAATTTAATAATAATGATTTACCTATTATATTGTAGGTTAACTTACCCTCGACTAAAGAAAAGTACAAGTTAAGGGCTAATTTTACAATCTCTTTATTTATCCGAGGTTGTTTATATGGAAGTATCTACTGGGGCTTCTTTATCCTCCTCATATGGGTTTCTTAAAAATGTATTTCAAATTTTTTTTACTATTTCATAGATTATGGTTTAAAGTCAATTATACCCTTGTTTGACTTTTTATAAATTGTTTTTAAAGGAAACTTCCAAATAATGAAGTCGTATGTAATTAGATGATATATTTCTATTTTAAAATCATTTAAAAGTCATGTAATTATAAAAGAAAATATTTATTTTTAAATCGTATGTAATTAGATGATATATTATATAAAAATTCAAACAAGGGTATATTTGATTAATTATTCTATTAGTGATGAAATCGTATGTAATTGGATGATATATTATATAAAAATTCAAACAAGGGTATATTTCTAAAAAAAATTACTATTTCCTAGATTATGGGTTAAAGTCAATTATACCCTTATTTTCAAAATAAATGTTTTCTTTTATAATTACGTGAATTTTAAATGATTCCAAAATAGAAATATATATTTCTCTCAAATAGTTTTGATATCATCTATGTAAACATCCTTTGATTGATTTTACACTTGTTTAAAGTTGATTTATTATGATACAATCTTCCATATTGTATTGAAGGTTTTGTGATATGTTTGAATATGGATGTGTTATTTTTATACCATTCATGGTTTATGGTTAAAGTATCAACATTTGGTATGCTAGTTTTAATAAGAATGTTTAAGTTCTATTTTGAACTTTTCATATGATGAATGCATTAGTATTTGTAAGTGATGGGAGGAGCCCGCTATAACTCCTCGATGCATCTGTAGGTCTCATGAGACAAACTAGTGTCTTAGCACAATGCCTTGACAAAATATTATTTGTAGTCCTGGAATGAGGCCTTGACTACATGGTTATGATGTACGACATTATGCATTCCATCATTATGAAATTATCTATTAATATTAAATGTGATTATTTGACTAGTAGAATATCCATGTGAATAAGTAAATGGAATTATTTGATTAATATTTTCCATATTATGTTGAATTTTAAGTTTAAAAGGATTTTGTTTTAGTCTTATACATTTTCTTAGATGTTTATTCTTATTTATGTTAGTTTTTGCTATATTGTTATCATTACTGAGCATATCTGAGGTCACCCCTTTCTTATGTTTTATTTTTCCTAGGATGTGAAGAAGTATATTATGATTAACCTGCAAGGATAGGTCAAAGGATATGAGTGTGTTAAAAGAGGACACAATGTTGTTTTTTTATTTCATGATGTAATGTAAAACTTATATATGTATCTAGTACTTCCACGGATACTAAACTAATCGTTCTTTATAGAATTGATCTATTGTGATCAGGCCAATGTTATGTAATAATTCAACGACTCTAGGTAACTAGGGTTGGGGCGTTACACATTCTATCTAGCTATAGAAATATAGGTCTTGCATAACTAGTTTTCATATCCAACTCTCCAATATTTACATAATTATCACCCTCAAAAAATATAATTCCACCCATCAATGAAAACAATTGATATTGTAGATACATCACTGAATGGGGAGTTTTAATTGTAGTCACAAACAAGACTCATAGTTTCCATATCACTCAAATTTTTTAAGTATGAGTTATTATATTTTTTCTATTAATAAAATTATATCAATCTAAAATTTACTTATGTAGTTCATTTTCAATGGAAAGAAAAATAGATCAAATGAGATGCACTATCCAATAGAAATAATAACATTGTGGAAATAAAGATGCAATGTAAAAAAATTAAGAATTCAATAATGAGAATCCACAAGATTCTAAAAATATATTCATTACCAATATAATTTCAATAAAATTAACATGTTTCTTTTACCCAATTTATTTGGAGGATCTATTGAGTTGATCCAAGGTATCCTTGATCCATGACCAAAACATCCTTGACTATATACGTATTGCAAGGTATCAAGTTCTAATCTTTAGTATTTATTGATTATTATCTCATTGGTGGAAATAGGTATCTAATGCACCAAGACCCACTTCAACATGATGATCAGTGACAAATTTTCACCATAAATTCATCAAACATGATGATTTGGACAATACATATTCTATCCCTAGAAGCTCATCAATATCCTTGATTGGAAATAGAAATGTTCCAGAAATGGAATTGATCATGGAAAATTGTACAATGAGAAAATTCAAAGGAAATGCTAAGAGCATTACAAGAATACTCACAGTGGTATCTCCTGAGGAACTATGTTTGCGGCGGAGGTGGGTTAAGAGAGGAGAAGGGATTTGTAGTAGAGGTGTGGTTCGGTAGCAGAGGTGGGGTATGCGGAGGATGTGGGTTTGCAGAAAAGGAAGGTTTTAGGGGAGAGGTGGGGTACGGTGCGTGGAAGAGGTGAGGTTCGTAGCAGATGTGGTTCGGCGGTGGAGGTGATGTTCACGAGGTAGGAGGGATTAGCGGTGGCGGAGATGGGCTTCACAGTGGTGAAGGATGGATTCACGACAGGGAAGGAGGAGGAGGAGGAGGAGGAGGAGGAGGCAACATGGTTCGACTTCTGTGAGATCTTGAGACGTGCGAGAAAAAGAGGAGATTGTTATGGTTTATTTATAAAAGTGGGTAAACCTTTTATCAGTGCTAGCTAAAAAGAACTGATAAAAGTATGTTTTGTCAGTTCTAAAATAGAAAGCGCTGATAAAACATGCCTTTATCAGTGGTAAAAAAGTGTTGATAAAACTATAATGATAATAAATTATTTATATTTTTAGATAAATTAATAAAATTATATTTATGATAAATATTTATTTATTTATTTATATATATATATAATAAATATTTATTTATTTATAATTATAAATTTATAATAAATATATTTATTATATTTATAATTATATATAATTAATATACTTATTATAATTTTATAATTATTTAAATATATCTATATTTTTTTAGAATTATAATTTCAAATATTTGTATATGTTTATTATAATTTTATAATTATTTTAAAACAATACATTTATATATATTTATTATAATGACATAATTATTTACATATTTAAATATTTAAAATTATAATTATAAATAATTATTTATTTATTTATATGTATATGTATAATAAATATAAATATATTTATAATTATAAATTATAATAAATAAATAAACTATATTTATAATTATAAATTATAATAAATATATTTATTATATTTATAATTATATATAATTAATAACTTTATTATAATTTTATAATTATTTAAAAATATCTATATTTATTTAGAAAAAACCATTGAAGAGTCCAATTATTGATTAAACACTTTTGAAACGTGAAATGAGGATACTTGCTTTAATGAAAGTAAGAAAAAAAAACATATATTTATAAATATATTTATTTAATTATATATATTTATAACTTTATAAGTATAATAAATATATTTATTATAATTTTATAATTATGTATACATACATACATATATATATATTACCAAAAGGGTTTAAGATCCAGGCGAACCTCCTCTTACCAAAATTTATTAAAAAGTAAAGGATAGAACATGGAAAAGAGAAAGGACAAGGAAAACAAAGGAAAGTCCTCATCTAGAAAATAACTAAAAATGGGTAGAACCTGGATCCCGACAATCATGATAAGAAGAATCATGAGAAGACTCCCATTCTGACTACAAACTCTTTTGATTGAAAAGCACATAGTATTTTTCCTTGAGTTTCACCTGCTCCAGAATGAGCTCTTTCGAAGAAGACGTCCACACCCACATGTAGCATCATCTCTTCCACGACCTCACCCATGGTTTTTTGGATGCCTATTTCATTTCCATGTCTTAGTTTGATGCCAATCCCTTTCTAGCTCATATCCCTTATAAAGAATGAGAGGATGCTCCATCAAGTCATTAATGAATATTAAAGCATGGTCCACTACAGCTTGCACTCCAATATCACTGTCAATCGAATCCAAATTATCCATAAATGGTTATGGACTTTGAGCAACTAGATCAACCACCAAACTGCCTTCCGCTACATTCTTCCCAATCCCAGAAACAATATCTTACCATAGTTTGTTTTTACGGGTGCACTATAACTAGTTGGCAAACCCTTACTCCACTCACTTGGAGGACAAATCACCTTGAGACTGCACAATCTTCTCAAATGAAACATAAGAGATAGGCTCATGCCCTATCATAGTATTTTCAAACTTCTTATAACTATTATCTTTATTCAAGCTAGAAGAATCAGGTTGAGCATTAACATGTCTTGTAAAAATATCAAGAGGGTCACTCCTTGGCTGTCTAGAGTAAGCTGTAATCCATGCACTACCATTACCAGAAGTATTCTCTATCAACTGCTCATAATTACAACCATTCATATTTTGTTTGTCAGAAATCACTAGATTATTACATTCCATCACAATATCATCAGCTAGGCCCATAGTAATATCCACACATGCGGGCTTTCTTTGCTTCAACTTTTTGAAACACATATTTTCCTCACATTTGCAATTGTGGAAGAACACACATATGCTCGATCTCTTGTAACGTGAAACATCATGAACAATGGTATTTCATATCGAACAAAAATGGGGAATATTTTCATACTCAATTTTAAGATTGAGATCCTCATCATCTGTTGAAAGAAAAACTATTTCCACCAAAGAAGAACACAGATCCACTATAACAAAAAATTGTGAAAAGTGACCAAATCTAGCCAAATCAGTCTCACTGACCATTTTGATAGGAATTTTAATGGATAGATAAATGTCATGAAGTATTTTAGGGTCCCAAAGGGGCCAATTTAAACCAAAAACTTTGATCCAAAGTTGTATATAAGTATTACCTACCTCCAATTGTTCGAAAGAATTGTTCCATTCACATATGTAAATCATTCTGGGCTTGAGGGAGATGGAACCAAAGCCCCATGCCTTGTTTTTTCTTTCCTATAAAGAGAAAACGAAGTGATAAAACCCATGACCCAATGATACAAACTTCCATTTAGAGAAACCCCATATATCTGATAGGCATTTTTTACGATCCATAATTTTCCAGGGATTCAAGCCCTGTGGAAAAATCAGTCGACCAATGATAGAGAACTCACCTAATTTCAGCTGATCAGAGACTACAGTTAGATACACCTTTAGATGTACCACATTACCCCATCTACAAATCTGTAATCAGTGGATCCCTGGTAGACAAGGGACCGACCATGTCCATCAACACCAATGAGAGAAGATGCCTCAATACTCCCAGCCGATTGAATAGGAGGCGCTGCCTGAACCACATCCGCCTTCAATGACTACTTATCATAGACAGGGGGAACAACAACATGAATCATGGATGTGCATATATGTGGATTAAATAGATTAAGATCAATTTCGACCGCCAGAGTAGAATACTTCTCCAGTGCAGTGCCAGTAGAGGGCAGAGATCCAGAGACGCTACCTGGAGTCGCTATAGAAAGCATGGTTGACTTCCATATTTGTGAGACAAAAGGATCATTGGGGAGAGCATCAATGAGAGACATTGACACACATCAGTGTGAATCAAACCATAACCGGTCAAGGGCAGCCTCCAGAGATGAACACGACGCCATCAGGAAACCCTAGGGTTCTCAACCCAAGTAGATTGTTGTGTGTGACGCTGATTTCGTGTTGCGCGATCCTACCCGCGCAATCTGTCCAAGACAATCTCGTATCCTCTCGTCATGCCACCACTAAAATTGTGGATCTATCTATTGAGATATGTCGTGCCATTGACCAGATCTGTGTCGTCACCTATCAGCCTCCGTAGGGGCCCACTACACACAGATCCCGTCGAGGCGCTCAACCCGTAGCAGCCACGCCGTCCATATAAGAAATGAGTCATCACATGTATATAGACATCAGGAATAGTAATAAGGGTGTAATGTGTAATTGAGCATTCATGGTGAATATATAACATATGAACGTCAATTATATTCACACATTAATATATTTATTGAACAAATTCATTGGAAACCTATATTTATTTAAATATATATATATATATATATATAATTATAAATATAAATATATATAATTATATTTATATAATTATAAATAATATAATATAATTGTTATTTAATAAAATTTATTATAATATTATAATTATTTAAATATATATTTATTTAATTATAATCTTATAAAAACATTTTTAAAAAAAATTATATATCTATTTGAATTATTAAAAAAGTATTAATTATAAAGATTCATTTTTTATTTAATGTACGCAAATAAAAATTATTTTTGAATATAAATATAACAATTTTATATAAATTAATAATATTTTTTATTCAAAACATTTATCAGTGCTAAAAAAGGAACTGATAAAGGGTACACCTTTATCATGGCTCTTTTTAGTGGTGATAAATAGTATATTTATCAGTGCTTTTAGCTAACGCTAATAAAGACCACCTTTTATCAACACTTTTTGGTTAGTGGTGATAAAAGTCGCTGCATCCATTGCCCGGATCTATGGTAGTGATTTAAAGATCTTAAATTTATTTTTGATCTAAATTTTAGTCTTTATAGATAATCATAGACAATAAGAAACTGTTGTTAATCGACATCCTTATTTTAATGTGACTGACTATGTTCAATGGAAGATCAAAATGAAAATTCATTTAGAAAGTATGATTTTTGATATATAGAATGTTATTGAAGATAAATATGAAAAAACAAAATTTGTTAGTGTTCTTAGTGGTGTCAATGTCTTCTGTGTTCCCAATATTGTCAGTGTCAATACCTATTATTAGTTGCATATAATCCCATATACCAATGAGTAGATGAGTATCTCCATGTGCCAATATGTACATGGGTATCCCTTCTTAAAAGAAAACCATATAAATAATTTATACCTCCCCTCCACCAACAACATCAATTTAAGGATAATTAAATAAAAGTAAAAAAAAAAACCTAGTGGGGGCATTATGAACCTTGTTATCGGCTAAGTCCATGCTCATAAGAATTGCATGACATTTATACAATACCACAAAAGAAAAGAAAAAAACTAAAAAAACAGGAAATAAGTCACCAAACCACCGGGCACATCCCAGCCCCCTAGATTCCTCCTCCATCCGTTTCTCCAGCAGCTCCACCCTGGATCAGGTTAAGGGATACACCACATAGCCATAAAGTTTGAGCAAGCTCCAGCTGTTTTTGGTCACAGTCGAACCGTCGAGCCCCAAGTTCACCAGGCCGGGGATCCCCCGGATGTGGAAGTTTCTGGTGAAGCTCCCTATGTTCTGATCTCTGAAGGGCAGCGCCAGCCACGACATGGTGTTGAAATAGGACCAGAAATCGGATTCATCCTGGTCACTTTTCACAATTTTTTGTTACTGATACTATTAAATACATCTATGGTTCTCCATTGATGTCCATGTTTTCTGCTCAGAGGTGGAGTCTGTAAATTCAGAAGCTATTGTCCGCACTTCACCTGAAGCTCTTGTTGTTGCTGCTTCCTGCTAGAAGAAGCTATTGTTTGCACTTCACCTAAACCCGCTGTTATTGGTGCTTCCTGCTGGAAAAAGCTGCTGTTCTCACTTCACCTGAACCCATTGGAAGTTTCTATTGGAAGAAGCTGCTGGAATCTGATATTGGTTCTTCTCACTGGAAGCCGTTGTCCACACTCCATTGAATCTGCAGTTGTCTGCACTTCTTCCTCGAATCTGGTTTTTACAGATCTGTTGTCTGGTGACCCACCCCTTGTGTGAACCTCCATCTAGTGATGTCTGTCTTGTTTGATTTCCCCACACACAAAAATTTACCTTTAGTGACTTCCAAAAGCGGCCGCTAAAGGACTTTAGAGACCGCCGACCGGCCGATTTTGGCGGTTGCAGTTGCCCCGTCTCTAAAGGGCAATAGCGACCGCCGAAATCGGTCGCTATAGGTGTCCACAAACCTGCTGCGGAGTGGTCTCTAGTGTAGGATATAGCGACCACCATATGGGGGTCACTGGTACTCAGGAAAAACCATAACAGCGACCACCTAAGGTGGTCACTCGGCTACTGCTTTTTCTAAAATCTCTATTCATATAAATAACCAAACAAGAATATAACCCCAAAAAAACGATGCACTGCTAATGACATCCACCATATTTCATTCTTACTATACTCAAAATTTCACCACAAAAAAAACAAGAATATATTTCTTTTTATACCAACAAGAAAACCACTAACAACCTCTATTCATAAATATAACCAAAAAAATTACCTCATCCCACACCTCCGAGTCACAAGAGTGCCGTTATATCAATCTTTCCAGCTTCCATGGTCTCTAAACTATTCATCAGGTTAATGCTTCAAGAAAAAAAACTTGAAATTTCACTAATGAAAAGATGAAACCTGAATACATAAAAGCATATACCGATATGAAATGCATATTTATTTTATGACCATAAGAAACATGATTTAAAGAGAATTTGAAATGATTGTAGCTCGGTAGAAATATCCATGATATTCCCATAATACCTCCACAATCCTTCCGCTAAATCAGTTTTAGTAAATATATGATTCATAGAATCCATTAAATGATTTCCACAACATATGCACTTAAAATATAGTACAATTCCTTGCCTTTGAATAGTCTCATATGTTCAAAGTGCATTCCTCCTTGTTCTCCAAATCAAGAAAGCTCATTTTTTAGGAACACTATTATCCTAGAAAAGATCACCCCACAAACATCTAGCATCGAAGTCCTGTTGATATTTCGAAATGCAGTAGCTGAAAAAATACCTTTAGCACCAGGTATGTTAACTAACCGATCTTTAAAAGAAGATATAAAAATATTCTTGTCCTTAGATCTTTGATCTCTATCAATCACTACCTAATGAAAATTCGGCACCAAACAAGCAACGAAGGTTCCAAGAAAATAACTTTCATCGCCACTGGTGCAAAACAATGGATACCTATATAACATCACATTAAATGAGTAAACAACTGCTTCATTTAGACCTAAGTGATGTGAAGAATTCATATCATTTCCCAAAAAAAGAGTTCAAATTCATAAGGGGTCAAATCAGGATTTCATTTCTTACACACCATCACCCAATTTTCAGCATACGACATACATCATATTTGTTCAAAGAAAGTTTAGCTAATCTACTCCATAATCTTCTTCATAAGACATCATATTTGGGAATTTATATTTTAAAATTGATTTTGGAAAAACAAAATAAAAAAGTAATGTCTTTTATGATTTTTAAAAAATATTTTATTAAGGGAAAAATAATTGTTTTTTTAAGGTATAAAACATTGAACTTATTAGAGACCAAGCACGGACACACGATTGGGAAAAGGGGGCTAACAAAGATAGAAGGTAGTATAGGAAAGAAGAGTATGGTGTGGGCAGCCCTTATCGAGGGATAAGGGACTTCATAAAACAATTAGGCCACATCTTGATTTATGAAGCGAAGGCTGGCTGAAATAGGTTCTGATACGGGATAAGTAAATTACGGGGTACCGTACATTCCCAACAAAAATGACTTTTTATCTGGAATAATTATGAATCTTCTTCCTTGGATAGATGCATTACCCCGCTATCGTCCAACCAATGTCATGATTCGCCCATTGATGATGAAGAGGGGGGTTTATCTGAGGTCTTGTGAGGGTAGAAACAACCATTGGAAACTCCATGGAAGCATATAACTCACGTCTATAAGCCTTTTGAAGCCTAGAAAAATGGGGGAAGGTCATGACTTCACTATTTCAAGATTGGGCACATCACTGGGATGTTTGAAGCACAATGGATTCCACTGTAAGCACTGGGAGATCTACTAAGAGGCCTCAACGAGGTCATATGAATCTTGGAAGCCTATATGTGGGTTTTTGAAGAATGGAAGTTCCATGAATGTATGCATGAAGTGGATGGATTGAAGGAAATGCTACACCAAAGTCCTTATTTTTGTGTCTTGGGTTGGGATACGTAGAGGTGATGAGGTGTGTGCCCTTTTGATGCTTGTGATGAAGGTGTTTTACTATTCAATAGTGACCTTTGATATTATAGGGGAAATGGTTCAGTGGCCAATGAAGTGATGTGCTATGGTTAAGGTGATCTGGTTTCACTGTGGATAATTGAGAAGAAAAATGATAGAGGTTTCAAATTTTCTAGTGTCCCACATTTTGGATGAGGATTTTCCCTAAGTCATAGTGTCCAGACCACGGTGCAATGTGGTTTTATGATGGAGATACACTACAGAGCTCCTATCCATGTCATATAACCTTTATTTATTTAGATATGATATTTTTAGGAAATTCACAACATACATAACATTGAAGATATATTTCAAGGATCCATGCATGTAATCTCCAAACATAATTAAGGAGTTTAAATTTAAGATTGGATGAGGCTTGTAGATATAGAATTTAAGTGAGAATATTGATAAAGATAAATAGATATGAAAGATACAACAATTAGGATGAGTCTTTCTCATGAATAATTGGTGATGAATTCAAAAGAAAGATAAATGGAGGATCACCATTAGAGTTTGAAGCCGATTCAAAATGGATGAAGTGGAGGAGAACATTTAGGAGAGATATGGAAAAAGATACAAGTACTTAATTTTGTCTATAAATGGAATAACTAACTATTGTATAGGTAGACTTGATTTCAAGAGGATCAAAGGTTGGAGGAGTGTTGCTGCTATATGTCATGCTTGAAGAACACTCCCAAGAAGTCATGATGTAGATGGCCATAGAGAAGGAGTTAGAGGGAAAGTGTTCTCCCACTTAAGACTCATCTTGAAAAAATGTGGAAATTAGGTGTGGATGTTATCTCATTCTTCAATGAAATGACTGAAAAAATATGAATGAAACATAGGAAGATTAAGAAACATTAAATAAAACTCATCCCATTATAGGGAAAAGAAAACATGAATATTCCCACTATGATATCCCTATCAAGAACAATAATAAAAAAACAAAATCTAAAATCTGTAAATGAATGCAGTATTCTAGGTAATTCTATAAGGATGCCAAGAATAGCGTATAAATAAAATTATACTATTTTGGATGTTCGGGGCATGCCATGATTGTGTGTTAAGATTTCCATGGACTTTATAGAATAATGATGCCTACATTTTGAATATCTAACTCAAAAGGGGGCCCCATGAGGTGTCTTTACATTGGTAAATAATTTATATGTTCTAAACCCAATAAATTTCAAAGAAATCATGTCTAAATGAGATTTAATAGTCAAATGGAGAACATTTATTCCTATGACATATAATGAGATGATTTACCCAAGGACTATTATACTAGAAAATAGGTTGACTGTTTTAGATGAAATTATTGGATATCATATAAGGATGCATCAAGCTCCACAATCTAGAAACTCACAATAGTTTTTTTAAGGAACAAAGTCCAATAAATGAATGCATCAGGTTATTCCAGCTATGAGAAAGGTTGAATAAAATTAGAAGAATAATTCATCAAGGATAAATAAACCCAATATGGAACATTTTCCATCAAATAAGAGGTAGGTGTAGGTGGTATCATAATGGTAAATAATTAGTTCCTTAAGTGTAACCTTAAATTTCTTTAAATTCAATATTTTAATAGAAATTTTTTCAAAAGAACGTCATAGAAAGCTATTGATATGGGTCTACTATGCATAAAAAATAACATAAATAATAAATTAAAATTGTTGAGTGGGAAAAAAACCTTTATATGATAATATTTTTAAATTACCATTGAATCCATCTTGGAAAACTACTCTAAATATTGTACAATTAAAATCCAGACCCCTTAGTTGTATGGGAAACAACCAAAAAGCATACTTCTATGTATCTTGATATCCAATGTAAATTAAATGTCTATTTTAACAATTATACATTCAAAAATATTAAATTTCATTAAACACAATATATTGGTAAATAAATTGCATTGAACACATTTTAGTGAGACACAACACACTATGTGGGATATAATGTATGCATTTATTCCTCAAACATTTCAGTAGGTGGGGTAGATAATAACTCAATGAAGTATTAAAAGAATGAGAGTATGATTTAATAGCTATCACATCAAGAAAAATAAATGGGAAGGTCCTCTATTGAAATTCATAAATATCAATAACACTTGGTATTTAAAAAAATGATAGTGTATAATTGTATAAAGAACATTAAATGGGCAGTTTATAACCGTAGACGCAGTAGACTGTATTAAATGTCAGTGTATAATAGTAGACATTGAAAAAATGATAGAGTAGAACAATAGACTATATATAACGGCATAGTATTAAATTAAATTTTATGAAGTAGACATTAAAAAAAGATGGTGTATAACAGAAAACTATGATAGTAGACACTAAAAAATGATAGTGTATGATAGTAGACATTGTATAACAGTAGATGGTGTTGAATGGATAGGTTTTGACAGTGTATTAACAACACCTAATAAATACTCAAAACCCTGTTCATCTCATCATATGTATAGCTACCATGTAAAATTGAGAAAGAATTATCACACAATGAATCTAAGAGAAGCAGTGTCAAGAAATGCATCCAAAAAATCCAATTTTAGTCAAAAATAAAAATGCAGCTGAAATCAAATGCAACAAATAAATGAAATAAAATACATAGTTGTATAATATCTAGATTTTTTAAATGATTAACCTATAAAATCAATGACAATATAAAAGAGATCCAATTATTAAGTAAAATAATTTAATAAATGGAATAAAAATTGATAAACCTAAAAGAGGGTCAATTGTTTGACAAACATGCCATTAATTAATTTAAAACTAGGAGAGATCATTGTATATTATGTGACTGATTAACCTAGGGATAAGATGAGATGATATTTCATGAATATTGAATTGTGGGATCTAAATATTATTAGATGAATCATAATTGGAAGAAAAATTATCTTAATATGTGATACTTGGAATAAAAATTATTTCGAGATAAAACAATGCTCACCTAGAATCCTAGGCCATCGAGATATGTAGATGGGAGTTGTCGGAAGCAGGAGCAGGGGTTGGGGTGGAGGTATAGGTTGAGAGAGGCATAATGGATGGGTGGAGGTGAGGGTGGATGGGTTGTAGCAGTGGATCTAGGTGCGGCGGTGTAGGCGGGGGCAGAGGCTGAGGCTGAGGTCCAGCGAGGCATGAGGGAGGGGTGGCAGTGAGGGAGGATGGGAAGCAACTCGATCCAGGTGCGGCCACAACATCAGTAGACCCTGGTGTGGTGGTGGGTGAGTCAAGAGGGAGAGGGGTGGTGGTCATGGGTCTCTGCATCAAGGGAAAGAGTTGGGAGAGGAGGAGCTAGGGTGTGAGAGGAAGATTTGGGGAGGGGCGTGATTGCACCCTTTTTTTAATGCGGGTGAGTGACCCCTATTGGAGATCGCTATTAGTACTAATAGAAACCTCCAATGGTGGTCACCCATTCCTAGGACCTCAAATTCCAAATTATCTAGAATGTTACCACTATTTTTTTTTGAATCCGTGGTCAGAAGGAAGAAGGGATGGAAGGTGTTGCATGGGATTAAGAAGAGAATAAAAAAATACTAAAGAGGGGGAGGGGACAAGGGGTGTGGAAGTTACAGAAGAAAAAGGGGGATTTTTGGTTTTTTGTTCATGCGCATGTGAAGATCCCAAAAAAGAGAATTTATTTATTTGATAAGTGGATGGGGCACATGGGTACGCCCTACTTAAAAATTGGGAATTTTTGTTTGTTAAAAAAAATTAAGCGGCCTTTTTTTGAAAGAAAAAAAATTGAATTATCATTTGGGATCCGATTTAAAAAATCAAATAGTTAATTTTAGCATTTTTTACAATTCCATATTCATCAGTGGTGTCTATTTTTTTAAATTATGATATATTTTTATGATGTATAATCCCAAAATTGAAAGTAGTTCGGTTCCGCCCTTGGATTCTATTCCAGATACACATGTCGGTACTACAAATACTTCCGGATATAGAAGTTTGTTGTCCAGTACCAAATTTGAGGTGGAGAAGTTCGATAGGACAAACAAATTTAGCTTGTGGCAATTTGTGGTTTTGGATATTCTAACTCAATAGAAGTTAGATATCACCCTGGAAGAAAATTCCACCAACATCTCCGATGGTGATTGGAGGATACTTAACTGTTAAGTCTACTGTATGATCCGACTTTGTTTGGATATATATAATAAATAAAGTGTGATGAGAGAAACTTCAGAAAGAATTCTGTAGAGTATTTTGGAGAACAAGTGTACAGCCAAAAGTATTAAAAATCATTTGTACCTGAAAAAGAAATTTTTCAGATATTTGTACAAGAAAGGTATGTATATGATTGAGCGCCTTGATTTGTTTAATAAAATCCTAGAATATTTTAAAATTTTGGAAGTAACAATTGGAGATAAAGATAAGACTCTATTGTTGTAGAACTCTATATTGGAGAGTTTGGATCACCTTTCTACAACGTTGCTATATGGTAAGGATGAGGTAAAATTTGTTGATGTTTCAAATACCTTGGTTAACAATGAGTATAGGTGGAAGGACAAGTATGACCATTTTTATTCTGCATCAGAGGAATTGATGACAATTTGAGGAAGGTTATATTACAGAAAATCAGAAAGATTCAGAAGAGATGAATCATGATCGACATCAAAAGGTGAGTCCAGCTTTAGATGTCTAATGAAATATGAATGTGCCTACTATCATGAAAAGGGTAACTAGAAGAAGGATTGTCCCAAAATTGGGAAACCGAGGGAAAATGTTGTAGAGAGAATCAAGTATATTGAATAAATTTTCCTCGTTTCCTCGACGGTCAACCATTCATAAGGTTGGATTCATGATTCAGGTTGTTCATTTCATATGTGTAGGAATTGATATTGGTTTTCAAATCTCAATGAGTTAGATGAAGGTGTGGTGTTTATGGTAAATAATCACCCTTTCCACATGAGACATATTGGAATGACTTTGTTGAAGATTCATGATGGTACAACTCGACACCTTACAAATGTAAGATATGTACCAAAATTAGAGAAGAACCGCATATCACTTGGAGTTTTGGATGATCTTGGTTACCGAATAAACATTGAGGATAGATTCATGAAAGTTATTTTTGGTTCACTTCTTGTGATAAAAGGTATTCTAAAAGGTTATTTGTATTATTTGAATGTTGAGACAGTTATAGGTGGAGTAGTGACATCAGATAAGATTATCACCACTGGTAGAACATGAAGAAATATATGAAGGCCTTCTAGGTATGGGAAATCAGTCAGATATTCTCTTTCTGTAGTTGAAGATGGTGTTCCGAGTTACTATTGAGACATTTTGAATAGCAAAGAATTAAACTAGTGGAAGTATGTTATGAAAGAAGATATGAATTCACTGCATCAGAATATGATATGTGATCTTGTTCCTCCTTCGAAGGAAAATAATATTGTTATAGGGATCAGGTTCCAACATTATTTGGACTTTATCAATATGTCTCATACTTGAGATACCTACGGGTATCAGGAAGGCAGTAGCAAGAGCATTAGCAGCTTGAAGATTTGTTTTAGCAGCGTGAAGTTTTTGTTTTGTGGCAACATGGTGATTTTTTTCAATGTGGATATTGTTGATATTTTGATGAAAATACCACCGTCCTATTGTGGTGGGTAACCATATTTGATAACCAACCACTAGAGGAGACCTTTTATAGTAGTTGGTATCCACCCATCATGATAATCTGGCAGGAGCTGGATGTCGTCTGAAGAAAAATTACAGCAGTCATTCGCATCTTATCCTCCCACTACTTATATATATATATATATCTGTGTGTGTGTGTGTGTGTGTGTGTGGTGCTTGTATGTGAGATGATATATGTTGGATTTTTTAAACATTGTATCCCTGTTTCAATAATAATTTTTTACCTTCCCCCATGGACGTAGTTCATCCGACTGAACCATGTAATTTTTGTGTCTCCCTGTTTGATTTGCTTCTCCTATTTTGTGTGAGATTCTGAGAGGTTGAGTGCTTCCACTCCTACATAGGGTTGGTGAGGATACCAGCCAGGGTCTAGCTATCTTTCATTTCTATCGCTTCATGGTAGAGCTCCACCTCCTTCTCCTCAGTGAATGAGAATCCGCGATCGTGGTACAGATAAAAGACCTCAGCGCCATCGCGTAGGGAGGAGCCGTGGTGGTCCACATTGAGGCAATTGTGGAGGAAGATGAAGAAGGTGATTTATTCAATTTCGAAGCAGTGGTCCTGGGCTTTCTTCCACCCTACATTGGAAAAGGGGATAGTGATCCATGACATATACATTAAGAAGGCGACAAAGGTGTCAGGGCACTCATCGGAAGAGATGAACACAATATCGAAGTGCCCACCAAAAGAACTTTTGAGCCCCTTATAAAGGCCTGCAAGGAGCTATGTGAAGTTATAATAGCATTGATTCCAGTTGGATAAGAAATACAAGCCCATGATTCTAGCATGAATTTCACTTACCTAGACCTGAAAATGAACTGAGAAAGATGACTCAAGTAAGGAGAGAGTGGTGGTAAAATTTGAGGGTGTGGGCTTGGAAGGAGGTGTGAGTGTGTTATTCATATTTTTTAAATTTTAAAAAATGACCATGGAATGTGGTGTGGGGACACTTGATTCATGGAAATTAGGTATGACTTTATACTTTGTTTAACAATCTTGATTAATTTTATTTAAATGATTCACATTCTATTTATAAAATATTAAACTTATAATTATATCTTTGTACCGAATATGTTTGATATATGATCATCAGATAGTTAATGAGGTAATCAATGAAAATCCTATTATGTGGAGATTATTAAATGAAAATCATCTATACTACATCAGACACATTATCTGGAAGGTGTGAAAAACTTTTCATGATAAAGATTTGAAGAATATTATCACGAACCATGATATACAATTTGTTTCTTATTTTTTTTACCTTTTCAACATAATGATAAAATTAATTTATGTGTAAGATAATCACTTTCATGTACCATATGAACTAGATCATTGAAGTTTTGAACAGTGTTTGGAAGGAATTTTCAAGGCAAATCAGTGGGTATGATTACATGTGATGCATATTTCTAAAGAGAAATGGACATCAACATATGAAGAGGGGATGATACAAACACATGACCACAAACATTGTGGAGAACCTAAATGACGTCTTCAAGGAGCTTCACAGGTTACCTAAAATTGGTTTAATTCAGTAGACATTTTATCATTGTGAAAATTACTTCATAGAAAGAATAAGATAAACTGGTGATGAGATTCATCAAAGGATATGATACGCATGAGAGTTTCAATGAGAGATTGAAAAGAAGAATGATGAATCATCCACTTGTTATATTAAATTGTTCAACTGAGAATCAAGTCCATTCAAAGTGAAAAAGTGTCAAGACCCCCATCATTTTTGGTTTTGGGTGTAGCAGAAGTGCTTATCGAGGTAATCCCAACTAAGAAAATGTTATATAAGATGGATAATTCGCATATTTTTTAATACATGAATGTCCCAAATAAAAAAAAGATCCAAATAATTTTGAAAATGAAATACACCAAAACCAATAGGAGATATTTTCACATTAAATTGTGTAGACTTAGACCAGCACCTCATTATTTTAATTTTCATGAATCATATTTATAATGTTATTAATGAATTTCTTGTTTTCTATTAGTCAATTTTTTTCTCACCAAACTAGCAGAAAATGGCTAAGTTGGGAACTTATTGTGACAACTTACTGCATGTGTAATGTACTTATCCTCTGAATAATTTGTAATAACCTTGAAATTCAAGTAACCATGTGGAACCTACCGCACATTGTACTCCAAATGGCTACATGAACAAAATACCTATCATGCATCAGATAAGAAAATAATATCTAATTCATAAACTAACCATACGTTGATGAACCTACCGTGCATTGAAGAATCAACTTAGCGTATGAACAACCAACCTACCATGTGGCAAGTAAAACAATTTTCTCTAAGTCTTGTTCTGACTGTGCGTATTTGTACTTGTAGTAACCTCAAGAACAACTACCTACCACATGAATAGATGTACTTGTCGTGAGTACAAATGAAGTGACCATTCAAATTAAAGAATCCACCACATCACTACCACATATCCTGGAAAGGGATGCTCTGACTTTTATCAACGCTATGCAAAAAATGTTGATAAAATCCCCACCCTTATTAGTGCTTACAAAAAACAGTGATAAATGTAACTTTTATCAGCGCAACAAAAAATGATGATAAAAGTGTACCCTTTATCAACATTTTTTCACTAATAAAAGATGTATTTATCACCGCTATTTTTAGTGCTGATAAAATTATTTAATAAAAAATATTATTAATATATATATATTATATTTATATGAAAAAAATAATGGTTATTTATATACATTAATTAAAAAACACATGTTTATAATTAATATTTTTTTAACAATTAAAATATATATATATATATTATTTTTTAAAAAGTATTTATAATATTATAAATATATATATATATATATATATTTAATGAATTATAAAATTATAATAATTTTTTAATAATAAATATATTTATTATATTTATAATTATATAATTATATATATATACTTTTAAATATATTTATTTATAATTATAATTAAATAAATTCTTATATATTTAAATAAATATATGTCCCCAATGAATTTGGCCATTAAATATATATATCAAGAGATAATGATGATATTCATGGACATGATTGGAATTATTTATGTTCATACATTGATGTGTGAGTACGTATAATTGACGTTATATGATCATTATTAGTTTATTTCTGTAAATGATTGTGAGTTGCTATGTTCCAAATGTTAAGATTACCTATATTATGATCACACTTGCATATGTTGTGTATTCATGAATCATGAATGTTCATTTATATATACATTGACATCCTTATAAATCATGTCTTCCATATATATGTGATGACTCATTTTTTATAATTTATACCTTATTAGGGAGGAGGGGAGGATGAGCTGAGAGCTCTCGTTCACCCATGGTGTTAAGGGTTTGTGCCGTGTAAACTTTGGTTTGTTGTCGCCCTTTAACGTTACTCTCTTTTGACATTGTTTCTTTCTTTGTTGGTCGTACTGTAGTGTCTTCATCCCATGTTGTCGCTTTCTTTTACCATCATATCGTAGCATATCCCTGTCACCTTTCATCGCTTTCTTTTTTTGTCACATCATTAGTCCTTAGTATCAGTGAATATAGAAAAGGAACTTCTTGTAAAGGGATGATTTGACTCTCACAAGGCCTTAGTGCAAGGAGATGAAGCTTTGTGTCTACCCTATCACTCGGGAAATCAGTGGTCTTGGTATGTTCTGATCTCTAATTTGTGAGATAGCTCTTTTTTTGGCATCATGAGATGATGGGGTCTCGGTGATGATATTTAAACTTGGAAACTCTTCCCTTGTTCACACTAATCCGGATCTCATCTTAGATATATTTAAGATATGGGAAGCTTCTTTAGTTGTGAGAATGGTTCTTTCAGTGGGACAATAAGCTTAGAAGACCACAGATCTAGTCCAAAGGATTTCTACCACATGGGGTTTTCATGATTGTAAGTGAATTCTTGTTGGGAGGGCCTTCTTCCATATCTTGTTACCATTAAAATCCTTGAAGAATAGAGCTTGGGGGCTCAGATTGATCTTTCCCAAACCAGGAATGGTGTGTCTTTAAATTGGTCTCCTAGTTTTAATCCTCTTGTATCTTGTGGACTAAGAACCCAATTTTGGGTTCAAATTTATTCCTTGAACAGGGTTTGGTGGCATCCTCAGATACGTTTTGATATCTCCCTAGTGATTGGGTCCCTAATCAGACTGGATCGTGCTATAGAAGAGGCACTATTTGGTTTTTTGGATCGTTTCTTGGTAGAAATTAACCTCACTGAAACCCTGATTTATAATGTGACATTATCAACTACTGGTTATGATTTTGATTTAACAACTCTATATGAGAAATTACCTCCCTTTTGTAGTAATTTTAAATCCATTGGTACTTCCAAGGACCGATGCAGGTAGGAGTTGTCAGTTTTTAGAGGAAGGAAATCTGTAAGTCATGGGAGCAAGGATGAGTTTGCTCGCCCCACTCTTGATGGGTCTATAGTGGCTGATGATGAGAAGGGAAGTTAAATGCTTATAAACGATGATGCAAGGACTTTGGTTTTGGTTCTAGATGATCAAGTACAGAATAGATTGTGTATTGGAATTGCTAGGGATGCATATTCTCACACTAATGAATAGATTTCTCCTCCTGCAGGTGATAGACACACATCCATGGATAGAAAGAGCATTCCCACTTATAAAGATATGGTCACTGCATCTATTGGCCCCCCACCAAAGCTGTATAGGTTGACTAACCCCCTAAAAAATCTACCACTTAGGATTATGACCAGTAGATTATGGAAGAGAAAAGTATTATTTCTAGGGACCATAAAGATAAAGAGAATGTGAGAAAACTTTAGGTGACCATGGTGGAGGCTGGTAATGTTCAGGTTCCTGTGATCTCAAAAATGATGTCATTTGAAACTATGGTAAGGGATGTTTGATATGGCCCAGGGGATGATACTTTCATGACGGATGTAGAGGATGAGGGTATGGAGGGGTCCCCACCCAAATAAGTGGTGAATGCTCAAAGTATTCATGAGAAAATGGTTGAATCATCTATTAAAGGTAAACAAAAAACCGGTGAGTTTATGGATGCCTCTACTTTGACTGAAAGATTGAATTATATCAAGAGGGAATCAGTTTTGCACAACATGACTCAAGTATATAGTAAATGATTTAAAATGGTTCCAAGGAAAACAAGTTTTCATTCCAAGTTACCTAAAGTTTCTGATCAAAAAATTTCTAAGAATGTCGTGGAGGTTAATAGTTTTGGGGTCGCTTACTGATGATGTTAGTCATCTCTCTAAGGACAAGATTTATGATGAAAAAAATGAGCATGATTCAATGATGCACCAAAAAACCTAGAGATGGGGTAGACATCCAAAAGGTCGAGATAGGGGTGGGTAAGATGATGTAGCTCGAGGGTGTGGGAGAAGTTTTTCATCTAGATTGACTCAGCTCACACCAAAGTAGGTGAAGATCAAGGAGAAGTATATTGCACTCTTTAATCAGAGGAATTCATAGTCAGAGTGGGAGGTTACTGATGATGTTGTTGATGTAGGTTCTGGGCGTAGCGGAAGCGTGTTGGTGTTGTTTTCCCAACTTTAATTTTAACATTAAACAACATTCAATCCGAGATTCGTCACGATATAAAATGACAAATCTTCCGAATAGAAAGAAGAACAAAAAAAAGAGTCCCGGAACCCTTGAGGAGGATCATCATATGTTGATTATAATTAATTTAATTAATTCATAAGAATTACCTCGATGGAATTCATTGTTCGTTGATGTCTCTGGTCACGATCATTTGATCCGTCATTGCGTTGTAGAATCCAAGTATAGGATTCCTCTAGTGGTGATCTACACGTGCTCTACATATCTCTGGACGTCGCCGAAGGGAACTCCGAGTGCTAGCGCGGAAGATCCTTCGCTTGCGATGTCCATCTTCGATCGCCTTGATCTGGTAGAGGATCTTGCTTTCGTAACTTGAAAGCATTCTTGGTGGAAAGGGAATTCTCTCTTGGCTTGAGAGTATTTTCAATCCGTTGTGCACAACCAAAATGGCTAACCCTCATGAGAATAATGCAATTGGGATTTATAATACTTAGAATAATAAAATGAATTAATTGCCCACAAATATTTAATTATTTCATTTAATTCTTAGTAATACCCCATGTCTTAATAATGACAGTTGACCATCATTATTACTTGACATGCATCCAATGTATCAAATTTAATATCATTTAATTAAATAAACAATATTTTCTCACGAATCCCGAAAAAACAAACTACATGGCGTGTATGTATAAACATACATGGCGTGTACTTTTATTTTTTTCAGTTTTATTTATTTTCCTCCACCTCATTTATTAGACCTTGATTAATGGCTATTTATTTCTTAAATAAATGTAACTGCATTACCCACTAATAAATACATATTATTTTGCCCACAATATATTCTCCCGAATAACTAGTGTCGACATAAATGCGATCAGACATCTTTGAATAATTATTAAACCACAATCGGGAATAATCTTTATTCAACTTGTTAAATTAATATTTAACTGAGATACATGGACACACTTAGTGTGTGACCCTCTAGCCCTCTTTCTCAGTGGAATTAGGTTGAGCCTGCCTAAAGTCCAAGGTTAGCGTCTAGAAACACGCCAAGGCACCCATAGAGAAAGAAGTTAACGCCGCAATGACGTGTCACCTCCTATGAATGCTTACCATGTAATATAATCCCTTTGTCTCGATATCTCTAATCAAGTGGGTTGCATGCTAGTGCCATCAACCCATGTGCTCGATTATTTTTTCTTTGACTTCCTGGAATTGAACTCGCCCATACCTTACCATGGCCATGGATTTATGTAGGCTATATCAATTCCATCAAAGGTCCTGAGATATCTACTTCGATTATGGAACAGAATGGACAAATCCTTTCTTGCATTATCTATTAATGCAGTATTACTCGTGACGCACCCAACGTATCCTACCTCACTGCAAATAATGTGTCATCACAGTTTTCATAAATACATCTAATTGCGCGAGTTGTAATACTCATTAATAATAATCTTAAAGTCTAATGACCAATACACACGTCCGCAGATAGGAACATCCAATGACACTATGAAATGTGGATTTCCTACTGGCGGTTCTCGTTCTCATAATATTGTCCTGGATATTACCAAGGGCGCACACCATGAGAAGGTGCCTCAAAGTTTTATGAGTCCTCACCCCTAATGACCTGTATTATTTGTTCCCCTCAAATAATATCATCCGGCCATAGAACATACTTTCAAGAATTGTGTTATGGAACTTCCGGGTTCTCATCATAGTAGGGATCCGTTATGACCCTTTAATGCAACAGCAATCCTTAAGAAATTATCACATTCATTGTCATGCAGAAGAACAATCAAGATGTGATAAGGCTTTTATTAATGAATAAAGTAAAAAGTAGTTGGTTCTAGACCACCAAATCCAACAGACTCCCACTTGGACTAGAGCCAACTTCTAACAACCTTTAACCCGCTAGCTCTCACATGATATTCATGCTTCTGCTGAGATAGGCCTTTAGTCATGGGGTCTTCCACGTTCTCTTCCATGGACACTCTGCTCACTGAAACTTCACCCCTCTAATAGAAATATCTCAAGAGTTGGTACTTCCAGAGTATGTGCTTTGTCCGTTGATGTGACCTTGGTTCTTTTGCAAGAGCCACCGCTGCAGTATTATCACAATACAATGTAATGGCATCTTTACTGCTAGGCACCACATCAAGATCCTGGAAAAAGTTCCGAATCCAGATGGCTTCATTGGCTGCATCAGAAGCTCTATATATTCGGACTCCACTGTAGAATCGGCGATAACTGCTGCTTTGAACTCTTCCAGCTCACAGCTCCTCCATTGAGACAGAAAACATATCCAGATTGTGACTTCAGATCATTCTGATCTGTCTGAAAACCAGCATCAATATACACTCTGATGACAAACTCCTCGTCTCCTCCATACACCAGGAACATATCCTTAGTTCTTCTCAGATACTTAAGGATATTCTTAACAACAGTCCAATGTTGTTCTCCTGGATCTGCTTGATATCTGCCTACCATGATCAGTGCATAGGCAACATCAAGCATGGTACATAACATGGCATACATGATGGATCCTATAGCCGAAGCATATGGGATCTTACTCATTCTATCTTTCTCTTGTTGTGTCTGAGGACACATTTTCTTAGAAAGATGTCGGCCATGTGACACTAGAACCAATCCCCTCTTAGATTGTTCCATACTAAATATCTTTAGTATCTGGTCAATGTATGTACCCTGACTTAGTCTGAGAAGCCTCTTGGATCTATCACAAATGATCTTGATCCCTAGAATGTAGGCTACTTCTTCCAAGTCCTTCATGGAGAAACACTTGTTCAACCAGTCCTTAACTGACTGTAAGGCTGGTACGTCATTTCCAATAAGTAATATTTCATCAACATATACTACTAGGATAATGACTGCATTACCATTAAACCTCTTATAAACACATGTCTCACATTTGTTATTAATGAAACCAAATTCATTTATGGCTTCATCAAATCGAATGTTCCATGACCTGAATGCTTGCTTCAATCCATAAATGGATTTCTGCAACTTGCAAACCCGTTTGGCTTCACCTGGTGTCACAAACCCTTCTGGTTGTGTCATATAGACATCTTCCTGAAGGTTCCTGTTAAGGAATGTTCTTTTGACATCCATCTGCCAAATCTCGTAGTCATGGTAATCTGCTATAGAAAGTATGATTCTTATGGATTTAAACATGGAAAATGGAGAGAAGGCTTCATCATATTCAATTCCTTGACGTTGTCTGAATCCTTTTTCCACTAGCCTTGCTTTATAGGTGCTAACTTTACCTTCCATGTCCATCTTTCTCTTGAATACCCATTTGCATCCAACAGGTTTTACATCAACTAGCTCATTGACCAGAACCCAAACTTTGTTATGATACATGGAATCCATCTTAGAATTTATAGCTTCTAACCATCTTGTAGCTTCTGAGATTTCTACTACTTACTTGTAGGAGAGAGGCTCATCATTGTCCAAAAATAATGATTCACCATCCTCATTGACTAGGAAACCAAATCTCTCTGGTTCCCTTACCTCTCTTGAGCACCTACGCAGTACTTGTGTTTCTGGAACCTCTTCCACGGGGACCTGTGAAACTTGTTCATGTACCAACTCCTGTGTATCATGATCATCAACTTCATCAAAGTAAATCTTGATCTCACTATCCTTTTTGAGGATGTTCTCCCTCTCAAGAAATACGTCTTGTCTAGCGATAGTCACTTTCTTGTCCTGAGGGTTATATAGGTAATATTCTTTCGTTTCCTTGGGATATCCTATAAAGATGCACTTCGTGCCCCGAGGTGCTAGTTTGTTGCCTGAGAGGGCCTTAACAAACACCTCGCATCCCCATACACTTGTATACGACAAAATGGGTTTCTTTCCATTCCATAACTCGGAGGGAATTCCAGTTGTCGTCTTAGTTGGTACTTGGTTTAATGTGTATGCTGCAATTTGTAATGCATATCCCCGAAAGGATAATGGAATATCTGCATGACCCATCATCAACCTCACCATGTCCAACAAGGCGCGGTTCCTCCTTTCACTAACACCATTACACTATGGTGTATAAGGAGGAGTGAGCTGATATAGAATCCCAGACTCCCATAGAAGATCAATGAACTCTTGGTTCAGATATTCTCCACCTCGATCCGATCGAAGCTTATTTATCTTCTTACCAAACTGATTCTCTACTTCATTCTTGAATTCCTTAAATTTCTATAAGGACTCTTACTTATACCTCATTAAGTAGACATATACATATCTACTCAAATCATCAGTAAAAGTAATGAAGTTAGAAGATCCACCTCTAGCTTCTACTGGAAATGTTCCACACACATCCGTGTGTACCAATCCTAGAAGCTCTATGGCCCTTTCACCCTGTCCACCAAAAGGCGGCTTGGTCATTTTTCCTTGTAAACAAGTGTGACATCTGTCAAGTGGTTTTAGCTCAGTAGTGTCTAAATATCCATCTTGACAGAGCTTTGTCAAGAATTTCTCATTAACATGACCAAGGAATTGATGCCCCAACTGGGTGATGTAAGAGTCATGTGAGTTTGTCTCATTATCGATTGCCAACACTTGGTTTTCATAATTTAATACATACAAACCATTATTTAAATGTTCCATACCATAACATACATTGTTCTTATAAAAGATACAACCCTTATTTCCAAACTTGAAAACAAATCCATCCATATCCAAAAAAGATATAGAAATTATGTTCTTGGTAACACTAGGCACAAAATAACAGTTTTGTAAAACCAAAATCATGCAAGTTGGCAATGAGAGGTGATAGTCGCCAATATCCAATGTAGCCAGCCTTGCACCATTGGCAGCTCGAAGATCCACCTCTCCTCGGGAAATCTTTCTAAATCTACTTGGTTTCTGTATTTGAATACATATGTGATCCCCAAAAGTTGTATCTAATACCCAATGTGTAGAAATAGAAAGATTGCACTTGATAAAGAACGCACCTTTATTGTCCCCAGGCTTCTGTGTACAGTTCCTCTTCTATTGCCCCTGCTTGCCACATGCAAAATACATTGCCTCCCATTCCTTGCCCGGTATCTGAATCTTCCCCTTCTTGGAGGGACGGTGCTCGGGGGCTTCAAACCATTTATAATTCTTTGGCCCCTTTGCCTTGTCCTTCCTTTTCTTGTTCACCATAAGGACCGCGGGTTTGTCCCGCCCCATGTCCTTATCTACCTGGCGAATCAAGTTCATAAGCTCTGATAGAATCTTCTCATTTCTGATCATATTATAGTTGACAATGAAGCTAGAGAAGGTCTTGGGCAGTGATGATAGGATGAGATCTATACGCAACTCATCTGGGAATTTAATCCCTAAGATTTCTAGGAATTCAATGTAGCCAATAAGATTGACTACATGAGGCCCAATTGGCACAGACTCTCCAAGCTTCATGGTGAACAAATCATTGGAGATCTCATACCTCTCCTGTCTCGCCTTCTCTTGGTAGAGATCCTTAAGGTGAGACATCATGCTATATGCGTCCATGTTTTCATGTTGCTTCAAGAGCTCATTAGACATTTCCAATAGAATGAAACACTGTACATCTGTGGAATCATCCATGTGTTTCATATAGAGAGACAATTCCTCATCACTGGCCTCTTTCCCAGGCGCAACTGGAATAGGATCTTCCAGCACATACAATTTCCTTTCGTGGTGAAGGATAACGTGTAAACGCCTTTGCCACTCTTGGAAATTGGTGTCAGTGAGAAGGTTTTCCTTCTCGAGTATGGTGCGCAATGATATGTTTGAAGTTATTTTCTTGCCGTTTCTACAAATTAAGATGAGCAAAGGTTTAGTACTTTATTACAAAAATTGAGACAAATAAATAAATTAATACTTATTAGTCTCCCACTATTTTATCGAAATCCAATAGCTCTCACCATTGACTTCGGAATATTTTGTTGCCTGAATATTCTAGTGACAAGGATCCATATTTCCCTTCACATTACCCCAACTAGGGTTGGTCAAGAAACTTGAGGGGTTTTAGGTAAGCATTCCAATTTACAACTGCATTAACTCGCAACTCCTTGATCCGCTGAGTGGACTCCACAATCCTGAAATACTTTTATTTTGGATTTCCTCAACCTTTGCCTCTTGGTCACACCAAGTCCTGTTGTGGCAGTCATCCCTTGATGCGAACCAAGTCAAGTCAACCCAAAACCTTGAATTAGAATTCCTCGATAATTGAAAGCACCCCAACTAGGGTTGGTCAAGCACTTTGAACTATGGTTCGATTCTAACCAAGATTATGGAAGTCTATACCGAATTAATATTTCTTTTGAGGGATTTTATACTTATACGTAAATTGCCATTTTATTATCTTTGATTACATGATTTTTAATATTAAGTGGGATATACTTAAGTGATTAACCATGTCTAAGATAATATTTACGTATAAGATAGTTTTTATTTTAGTTCCATATTGCATGCTCATTTAATTCATTAATTGTGTGATCGTGACAACACACCCACAATAAATAAACCATACAACTGACAGAAATAAAATAAATGGTATGATCGTGAGCTTTTCTATTGGTTAGTTTATCTAGCGGTTGATAAACTAACCCAAGACCTAGGGAAGAAACACCTTGAACCTCTCGGGTTCGTGTTTACAGCTTTCCACTTGTCCACCTTTGTATCTCCTTGGATTTGGTTTCACCTTGGCTCCTGACTTGAGCCGCCTCTACTAGCTTGGGAGCTCCATCCATTACATATGCATTTTTATCACGCACAGGTGAGGGGTAAAAAGGGTTTTTTACATAAAAGAATCTTTGGGCATGCAGGCCCTACATATTAATGAGGAGATGGCTCGCAGGCCAACAAATTTAATTTAAATAAATAAATTAAAGAAACCATTCACATACAAAGGTATCAGTTTAGCTCATGATCATCCATACATGCAACAATATTTACGTATAAATAAAACTAGCATTCAATTCTTTAATCGTTCTTGTTTAATATAAATCACGCACGAATCAATTAATTATCTTTAATTAATCAATCCTTTTATCTTAAACCCTTTTTCTGAACTTCCTTGAGATTCTCATCCATAATAATTTTAAACAAATAAATTTATTTAAAATTATCTTTGTACATAACTTGTACCTTGGAGGAAACCCAGTGAATTCCCATTTATTACGAAGATGTTAAATTAAACATATATATATATAACACCTATCACATGTTGTTCCTTAACTTTACGCCTGCACTATGGTACACGTCTCAAGGGTTTGTATAATATAATAATAAATTTTAATAAATCTGCATAATTTGGGTGAGTATACAGCGTGTAGTTCCGACTACACAGCGTGTACTTTTCTTCACCGTCCATCCGAAGTACACTCCCGGGGCCAGGGCATGTAAATGTACTTCGGAAATTTTTTGGAGTACACGGCGTGTTCTTTTGGACACATGTTGTGTAGTTTCCGCGTTACACGGTTTCCAGCCAGGCAAGCTATGTAAGGGGTACATGGCCCAACCCTAACCCAAAGGGACCACACGCCGTGTTCATTAGACCACACGGCGTGTAATCCGGAAACCATGTGCCACCTATTTCTGGTCAACACACAGTGTATTAAATTCTTTGAAAGAATCCAATACATGGCCTGATTTGGCGGATCAGTCAATACATTGAACCTAGACTACACGGCGTGTACTTCCGAATACACGCCGTGTATTCTGGTGTTGTACGTCCAGAAACATTTGGCTCCTCCGGATGAGTTCCTCTATTTTATTTTAATCAAAATTAAATGAAAAAATTCATTTCTGTGAGGTGAACGAGAAACGAGGGAGGAGGAACAGATCTTGAGATTCAGATTTCCAGAACGATTAAACATGAATTGAAATAACTAAATTATTAAATGCATAAATCACCAACGAAAAACTAAATAATTATAATCAACGACATGACCCCTCTAATACCACTTGTAGGTTCCGGGCGCAGCGGAAGCGCGTCGTTGTTGTTTCACCAACATTAATTTTAACGTTAAACAACGTTCAATCCGAGATTCGTCATGATATAAAATACCGAATCTTCAGAATGGAACGAAGAAAGAAAAGAAAAGAAGAGTCCCAAAACCCTTGAGGAGGATCATCATATGTTGATTATAATTAATTTAATTAATTCATAAGAATTACCTCGATGGATTTCCTTATTCGTTGATGTCTCTCGTCACGATCCTGTGATCCGTCATTGTGTTGCAGAATCCAAGTATATGATTCCTCTAGCGGTGATCCACACGTGCTCTACGTATCTCTGGACGTCACCAAAGGGAACTCCGGGTGCTAGAGCGGAAGATCCTTCGCTTGCGATGTCCGTCTTCGATCGCCTTGATCCAGTGTAGGATCTTGCTTTCGTAACTTGAAAGCATTCTTGGTGGAAAGGGAATTCTCTCTTGGCTTGAGAGTATTTCCAATCCATTGTGCACAACCAAAATGGCTAACCCTCATGAGAATAATGTAATTTGGATTTATAATACTTATAAAAATAAAATGAATTAATTGCCCAAAAGCATTTAGTTATTTCATTTAATTCTTAGTAATACCCCATGTCTTAATAATGACAGTTTACCATCATTATTACTTGACATGCATCCAATGTATCACATTTAATATCATTTAATTAAATAAACAATATTTTCTCACGAATCCCAAAAAAACAAACTACACGGCGTGTATGTATAAACATACACTGCATGTACTTTTATTTTTCTAGTTTTATTTATTTTCCTCCACCTCATTTATTAGACCTTGAGTAATTGCTATTTATTTCTTAAATAAATGTAACTGCATTACTCACTAATAAATACATATTATTTCGCCCACAATATATTCTCTCAAATAACTAGTGTCGAAATAAATGTGATCAGACATCCTTGAATAATTATTAAACCACAATCGGGAATAATCTTTATTCAACTTGTTAAATTAATATTTAACTGATATACATAGACACACTTAGTGTGTGACCCTCTAGGCCTCTTTCTCAGTGGAATTAGGCTGATCCTGCCTAAAGTCCAAGGTTAGCGTCTAACAACACGCTAAGGCACCCATAGAGAAAGAAGTTAATGCCGCAATGATGTGTCACCTCCTAAGAATGCTTACCATGTAATATAATCCCTTTATCTCAATATCTCTAATCAAGTGGGTTGCATGCTAGTGTCATCAACCCATGTGATCGATTATTCTTTCTTTGACTTCCCAGAATTGGACTTGCCCATACCTTACCATGGCCATGGATTTATGTAGGCTATATCAATTCCATCAAAGGGCCTGATATATCTACTTCCATTATGGAACAGAAGGGACAAATCCTTTCTCGCATTATCTATTAATGCAGTATTACTCGTGACGCACCCAACGTATCCTACCTCGCTGTGAATAGTGTGTCGTCACAGTTTTCGTCAATAAATTTAAGTGCGTGAGTTGTAATACTCATTAATAATAATATTAAAGTCTAAGGACCAATACACATGTCCGCAGATAGGAACATCCAATGACACTATGAAATGTGGATTTCCTACTTGCGGGTCTCGTTCTCATAATATCCTCCTGGATATTACCAAGGGCGCACACCATGAGAAGGTGCCTCAAAGTTTTATGAGTCCTCACCCCTAATGACCTGTATTATTTGTGCCCCTCAAATAATTTCATCTGGCCATATAACATACTTTCAAGAATAGTGTTATGGAACTTTCGGGTTCTCATCATAGCAGGGATCCGCTATGACCCTTTAATGCAACAGCTATCCTTAGGACATTATCACATTTATTGTCATACAGAAGAACAATCAAGATGTGATAAGGCATTTATTAATGAATAAAGTACAAAGTAGTTAGTTCTAGACCACCAACTCCAACAGTTGATTCTGGTCATGACTATAGTGATGCTTGAGTTGTGTTTTTTCATTATGGATGTGAGCTTACCCTTGTTTGACCCCATCCATCTTTCATGCGTTTGTTTCCTTTTCTTTATTTTTAATAATAAAGGGCTTGACCCTGAACCTTTTTAGTATACCTTATTAGGCATGATTCATTTATGTTATACCCTTTAACTTATTATGTTCTCATAAATACTTATAAAATTATAATATATATATTTTTTATATTTATAATTATAAATTGTTAATTATATATATATACATTTTAAATATATTTATTTATAATTAGAATTATAACTATATATATATTTAAATAATTATAAAATTACTATAAATACATTTATTATTAGTTTATAAATATATATATATATATATATTTATTTATTTATTTATAATTATATACAAATATTGATAAATATAGTAATTTATAATTATAATTATAAATAAATATATATATATTTAAATAATTATAAAATTATAAAAAATATATTTATTATATTTATAATTATATAATTATATATAATTATATAAATATATTTATAAATATAAACAAATATTTATAAATATATACAAATATTTATAAATAAAATTATATATAAATATACTTATTATATATAATTATAAAATTATAAATATAATAAATATTTTTATTATAATTTTATAAGTATAAATAAATAATTATTAAATTATTGTTGTAAGTATAAATGAATATTTATTTTTTTATAATTATGACTATAAATAAATATTTATTTATTTAAATAATAAAAAAATTATAATAAATATATTTATTATAATTTTATAATGAGGGTAGTTTGCAGGCAGTAGTGGGAGGTCCTCTCCCCCAATGATGTCATCTAGGGTTTCCATGACGCAGTTGCTTCTATTCCTTCATCGATGGAAAATAATATTCTTACATAGGGGCACATTGACGCCTTTTGGTCATGTGATTCCGGATCAACGAAGTAGAGAGTTCATGAGGGTCCTCTCAAGGTTGATGTTGGTGTGGGTAAGTTCTCATTCTATCTCTACAAAGGGTCAGTTACCATTTCCATTCACCGTAAGGAAAGCATCGCCCATGTTAAGGCGGACTGTAATGCGGTGTCAAAGCCACTTGAAACCGGAAAACACTCTATCATCGCTCAACTCATTTTGCATAGGGGATCCATTCTGTTGAAGTTTGGTGATTTTTTTGACCGGTTATAAGAGATTCAAGGATTTTTCAATTGGAGATGTGTTTCATTGGGATGTAGGTTTTATCATATCCTCTTCCCTTCTTTGGAGTTGAAGACGACAGCATGGGGGTTCGACTCTATACCTCTTAAGACTGAATGTCTTCACATTAAGGAATGGGAAAAAAAATTCAATCCGCTGGATGCAGGTAATGGTCTATGGTCTTTATTGAATCCTTTGGCATCCAAAAATCCTATATGACATTGCCTCGTCGATTGGTCTTCCCATTAAAATGGATAAGGAAACCGAGACTGCAAGGCTCGATAACTTTTCTTGTTTTCTATTTGAGGTTGATTTGGGTTCAAATCTAGTTTATCATGTATTTTTTACTACTGATGAAGATGAGTTTAAATTGAAAAGTGTTTATAAGAGTCTTCCTAAATTCTAAATGGAATATAATATTATTGGGCATGATCTTTTTAATTGCATGAGATTGCCTGTCTGTGTGTTTTTTCATACTTGCGATCATGATAAGAATTCTTGTTTGAAAAAGGAGAAGGAAATCAGGTGTTCATTCTAATACTCAAAAGATTGGGTACTTGGAGGTTGTCTCTAATATTGATGTAGTACATGATGTTGGTCAATGTAAAGGACAGCCGACTAATTTCATCAGGAAAGTGGATGCAAAGGGCATCCAGCAGTTAGTTGATATTCTTGTATAGGGATTTGGTAAGTAAAGGCTTTGGTCAGATATCATTGACGAGGAACCTTCATCTCGTGAGGGTGATAGGCAAAGCGCAATAGTGAATAGTTTGGATAGAGTTCCCCTTGACAAGCAAGAGGGTAGTCCTTTTAATCTTGCGATAGGGAACATAATAGAATCTCTTTGGGATAAATTCATCAAAGATATTGGTGCACGAGCTGCGACTGGTGATCAAATTATGCATGAAAAATGGTAACCTTAACCAATAAAGGTAAACAACAAACTAGTGGGATTATAGATACTTCTACTTTCTCAGAAAAACTTGGAGTTTATCAAGAGGGAAGCGACTATGCATGCCATGGAGGATATACATGATGAAATGATCTCAAGAAGTTGTAAAAATAAGGGTAATGGGGGCAATGAAGGTTCTCAATGGGTTTCAAGGAAAACTAGTTTTCATCCTAATTCAACTAAAGTTTCTTATCAGAAATTTGAAAAGGTAAAGAATGTCACAGAGGTTAATAGTTTTGAGGTACTTGAATCTCTCAATGATGATGTCGTTCATTTTTCTAAAGTCATGTTGGATGCTGAAAATTGTGGGCATGATGTAATGATGCATCAGAAAACTTGTAGATGGGGTAGGCATCCAAAAGATTGAGGCCAGGGTGGCCAGGATGATGCAACATGAGGGCATGGGTGAAGTATGTCTTCTAGATCGATTCAGCTCACTCCAAAGTAGGTGAATATTATGGAAATGTATATTACGCTCTTTAATCAGAGGAATTCACAGCTGGAGTGGGAGTCTCCTGATGATGCAGAATATTTTATCCATGACTCTGATCATGATTATGGTGATGCTTAAGTTGCTTTTTTTCTTTATGGATATGGGATTTCCCTTGTTTGACCATATCCATCTTTCATGTTCTTGTTTCTTTTTTTTCATTTTAACTATAAGGGGCTTGACCCCAAACTTTTTTCGTATAATTTTATAATTATTTAAATATATATATATATATATATTTATATTTATATTTATAAATATAATAAATATATTTATTATAATTTTATAAATATATGAAAATATTTATAAATTTATTTATTATATATATAATTATAAATAGAAGTATATTTATTTACAGTTATATATAAATAAATATATACAATAATATAAATAAATTATTAACATTAGATCTTTATCATCTCTTTTATAGTACTAGTAAACATATCCCTTTATCAGCACTAAAAAAGTGTTTATAATACTACTTTTTATCTACGCTATAATTTTAGTATTGATAAAGATATGTTTTATCAGCGCTTTTAATTTTTGTGATGATAAAACTACTATTTATTTGTGATTTATTTAAAGTTCTGATAAAATACGAATCCCTTTTTTAAAAAGAATCAAAACTGGGTAACTTCTCTCACACACCTTCAAGCTCTCATGGAATCAAACTGTCGTCACACCACCACTCTCGCTGAACCTCGTTGTTTCCCAACTACTGAACCCTATTTATGCCCTACTGCTACCCTGCTACTATTAGTCTCAGCAAACCCCAACTACCTCACTGAACCCAACTACTACCTTACCCCACTACCTACCGAACCCCACTCCCACCTCGCTGAACTCAACTTGTGGGCATATCTCTATTGTGACTTTTCTGAATATTTTCGACAAATCAAGACCCTCAAAACTAAAGGTATGCTATTCAAATATTTTTTTATATATATTTCTCAACTGATTCTCTACATGGTTCATTTTTTTTATTCTCAAACAATAGTGTTTGCGACACACCCTTTATGTCATTCTTGTGAAATTTTTTGTGTCTCTAGTTAAGGTCTTAGGTTGTTGAAAGTTAAATATGAATTTACTAAATTGATATGGTCTAGTTATGTGATGAGAAATTAGGTTTTGAAGGGTTTTATTTAGTTGTTATGAATGCATTTTTGTAAAAGGAACGAGGTGCAATAAGGCGCAAAGACTTCTTGCGGATGTGGTGCATGGCGTGCGCCTCTCGAAACTAAGGCACGTTCAAAAAAAATAATTAAATATGAACTGAATTTAAACATAATATAAATTAAAAAAAACTCAATTTCAATCAAAATGATACAAATTAAAATATATAGAGATATTTTTTAACAAAACTAAAATCAAATAATCAATCCTTGGCTCTTCAACCTCAGTGCATTTGCTGCTGAGTGCCTTTGCTGCTACTATGGCCCAATGCGTTTGTTGTTGTGTATTGTGTATTTTTTGAGAGTTTTTGTCTATTTTTTAATGATTTATGTTTAGTTATTTTTTAATTAATTCATTAAATGTTTTGTTTAATTCTACTGAGAGCCCACACCCTCTAACCGCCCTTTTTGAGAAAGTATCCCCTATTTCAATCTCATCACACCCTAATATCCTCCCCTACAACCCCCAGTATGCACCTCTCCAACTACAATTTTTCATAAAGGAGCCCCAATTTATATCCCATGTAGCCACAATTTCCACCATCATCACTGATTTCCTTCCCTTATAGCCTTCAATTTACATTCCAATGTCACCCTATTTTCCACCCTACCACTGGTGCTTTTTAGAAAGGAGGCCTGGTTTTTTTAGGGGTTACGCCATTACAGATCCTTACACCTTAGAGCCACCTATGATGGCATGCCTTAGTGAAGTTTCAATGCATCACCTGTGATGAGATGATCCAGGTGCACCTCATTGTGCCTCTCTCCAAGGTGTCATGAGGCGGGCACCTTTGATAACAATGAATGAATGAGATCCACCAAAAAAATTATGTTTTGGGTATGATTAATGATCTTTTATAATAAATGTTTTTATAGGAAAAAGGTTTGAGTGTTAATATATTAATGATTGTATTTTGGTTTATTCAATAGATAAATTTGAGAATTAAAATTCATTTGAATTTTTATGAAAGTGTTTCAATAATAGTTTATGTTGTGATGATTTGGTAATGGATTATAGATTCCTATAGTAAATAATTGAAATTTTATAATTTTTTTAGTCGTTGGTTTTGAATGTTTAGTTAGTTTAGGCAACCCAAAGGGTGACATAAGTTTCCTATGAACACAAAGAGAGTAATTCCTTGGACTAATGAGAGAGGAATTATATGAGGTAACCCAAAGGGCGACATAAGTGAAATTGTTACCATGTAATCCAAAAATAGATGTACTATGATAATCCCTAGAGATGATAAAATTTGGTAAAATGGGTTAGAAATGTGGTAACCCTAGTTGAATATAGATAAAAAACTTTGGTTGGGAATGTTCCAACCTCTTGAATTGAATATTGATATTTTAAGATGGGCAAGCTCCATAGGGTTTTTTGAAAAATACCTCTGTATCCTAAGGTTTTAAATAAAAATTCTCTTCCTAGTGATTTTTAATAAAGTACACCCATTTAAAATTCTCATTTTATATCCCAAAATTTCAATAATAAAATATATCCCTATATTTTTTCAAAACCATAAAATTCAAATTTAACTTCCTAAAAGAGTTAGATAATTATTTCTATCCATTTAAAATTCCAATTCAAAACCCCTTCTAAAATTTCAAATTCTAGTTTACACACAACATTTTAAATATAGTCACTTTTCCATTAAAAAAACATTTACTCACATCGATGTGTTAAATCCCTTGGGTCTCATGTAATGACCCTGATTTTCTCAAAGGTGGGGATTTTCATTTTAAAAAATACAATAATTTATATTTTTTATTTGTGAAACCATTATTATATTCAACAGTCATATTTTATATTATTAAAAGGGTTTTCAAATATTATAGATTTTATTTTTTTTTCAATTATTACATTCAATGGATGTATTTATAATTTTTTTTCAAAAAGTTTTTGTTTTTGATCATGTGGGATGATAAACCATTTTTCAATATTTCCATTTTCTTTCAAGAAATTCAAGAGATCCATCTTCAATTGAACATATTTTGTGTATTTATTTTATTAAATATTATTATTACTGAATAAAATAGGATGTATATGAATAAAGAATGGATGGATTCCAATTTTATGAGAAAAGAGTATGAAGTTGGTGTGAAATATTTTATCAAGTTTGAAAAAGATAATGCATATGACCCTTCTCGAATCCTTTGTTTGTGTTTACGTTGTTGTTATTCAAGACTAATTAGTCCAGATGAGTTGGAATAACACTTGATTTGTCATAGAATATATAAAAGATATAAATTTTGGAATAAACACGGGAAGAAAGAGAATGTAGCTAGTGGTTGGGATAACACCACATTTTATAGATCATCTGATATGATTATAAGCACAGACAATGAAGAAGATTATACCAAGGATGTGATTGCAGACATGAATGAGGATGAAGATAATATTAAGGAAATTACAAGGAGAATTTAAGATGAACTTTGTGATTACCCAAAATGGTTTGGGATGTCAAAGAGTTGTGTAAAGATGCAACTGTATGTTGATTACACTAAATATACAACATTGTTAGTCGTACTAAAATTGTATAATTTGGAAGTAGGAAACAGTTAGATTGAATCCATTTTTACTGAACTACTTTCTCTCTTGAATGATATTTACCCAAAATATACTGAGATCCCTGGCTGAACATAAGATTCTAAATGAATGCTAAGATCAATGGGTATGATCTCTGAAAGAATACATGTTTGCTCGAATGATTGTATACTATTTCACAAAGACCAAAAATCACTTAAAGAATTCCCAAATTGTGGTGATTCTTGATACAAGAAAGTTTAATTGGGTACTATAAAAGTTTTATGGAACTTACCAATCATTCCAATATTTAGGCACCTATATGGAAGTGAGAAGACTATAGGGAAATTGACGTGGCATGCAGATACAAGAAATTAAGACGGGAAACTATGTCACCCAACAGACACTTCTCAGTGGAAGAAAATTGATCATGAGTATCTTGAATTTGGAAACGAGCTGATAAACCTTCATGTTGCATTATCTATAGATAGAGCGAATCCTTTTTTGTCAAAGAAACACTCATAGTATATGGCCAATTATGTTGCTAAATTATAACTTTCCACAGTGGTTAGCATGAAACAAAAATACATCATGTTATCCATTTTTATATCTGGGCCAAAACAACCAGGTAATGATATTGATGTTTATTTGGCTCCATTGATCAAGGATTTGAAATTATTGTGGGATTTAGGTGTAATGTTGTATGATGCCTACATAAATGAAGATTTCTCTTTGAGAGAAATGTTGTAGAATATAATAAATGACTTTTATTATTATAGAAATTTTCAGGATATAGAATTAAAGGAACTCGAGGGTGTTCCATTTGAGAACAAGGTACATAGTCAATTTTGTAGAAACATTCATCAAAGACTGTGTTTCTAGGACATCACAGATTTCAAATTCAACAAAATCAGTCCCAATCTTGGACAACATCATTCAATGGAAATTCAGAAGAATGTATAACACCATCTCCACTAATAGGTGATCAAATATTTGAGAAATTAAAAGAGGTGGACACTGATTTTGGTAAATCTTTTTCAAAACAAAACCATATGAAAACCGATTTAAAAAAAAGGGTTCATTTTTCTTTGAATTACCATACTCAAATTGTTTGTACGTTAGACTGTTTCTTGATATTATGCATGTTGAAAAAAATGTATGTGATAGTGTAATTGGAACATTACTAAATGCACCTGAAAAAACAAAGGATGTAATTAGGGTTAGGTTGTACATGGTTGACATGGTAATACAGGAAGAGTTGGCACCAATGAAGGGTGAAAAACAAACTTTTCTTCCTCTAGATGCTCAAACTCTTTCCAAGCAAGAGAGATATCAGTTTTGCAACTTATTAAATGAAAAAAAAGTTCCATAGGGATATTTATCAAATACCAAGAAGTGTAAAAAACTGATTTAAAATTAAAGGGTTTGAAATTACATGACTACCATATTTTGATGAAAGATCTAATTTATGTTTCTTTAAATTGGATTTTTCCCAAGAATGTTCAGCATACATTAACCAAACTCTATTTCTTTTTCAAAGCCATATTTAGAAAAGTTATAGACCTAACAAAATTACTAGATATACAAAGGGAAATTTCCGTCATATTATGTGAATTGGAAATGTTCTTCTCACCAAAAATTTTTTATATGATGGTTCACATGATTGTTCACTTGGTCAGAGAGATTAGAATATGTGGACATGTACACTATAGATGGATGTACCCCCATTTTATAGTATTCCTTGATGAGAATTCTTTTATGATAGGGTGATATATCAATGTTGTGAAAATTGTGGAATGAGGAGAACCCATGGACACAAGGATGCTGAAAAGTTCTAAAAATTGACAAGTATTGGGGTATATATAATAAGATTTCACTATCCAAACACATATAAAAAAAAATTAATTATTTTTATCAATGTTTTTGTAGTGTTTGAAATAAACAAATGGAAAAGATTGTGGTTATTGTGTTTTTCAATTTATAAGAGAGATCATATTCCATCAATAAAATAGCATCCCAAAAATGGTATTTTCAAATATAATTACTATTTGAATTAAAATATTTATTAATCATTTGTGTATTTATATTTTTTTCAGTACTACTATGACTATCAGAAAAAAAAATGTATGCACAAGATGATATAGATTTTCTTAGAAATGAATGGGCAGCATACCTAATGGCAGAATGTACAAAAATAACATGAAGATATGACTTCCATAGAAGTAATGGATTGTTTCATATTTTTGTTTAATTAGTTTCTTTTTAGTATTAATCGCATAATAATTGTTTTCTTATAAATTTGGATTCCTTTATTCGAGTTGGGTTGGTTTGTTCGAATTTGATCATGCTTGTGAGATATTGGACTTCGAGGCTACAACTGAAAAAATGACAACAAAGAAATGGGTCAAGAATGTATACAACCATCATGAAAATATGATTTCATACTACTTATTTAATTAATTTTGTCATAATTTTATCTATTATTTGTAAGTTAATTTCTTTATCATTTTTATCTAATACCTATTTTGTTTTTTTTCACAGATCTTTTAGGATATCATATTTTGATTTCAAATATCTCCAACAAGCCA